>OX381619.1:10000000-15677407 GCA_947459985.1 Diloba caeruleocephala
AAGTAGTTTGCAATTCAGTCTGGTTGTTCTACTTAAGCGGGTTCTCTACAATTCGTCACGTCATACGAAATATCGCATGATGTATGACCGACGGAAGTTTCAATTGTTTCTAAAGCCCTTTATGCTCAAATCATTATTAATTTATTTATGTCTTTGTTTGCGGTTACGTATATCCGCTGCCTTGTTAGATTATGCAGTAGCTTTGTTAACTTGATGTCCGTCTTCATGGTAAAGTTATTTTTTATTTTTCATATACACAGCTTACCAACACGCCTGTGAAGTGTGCATAGCCAAATTCCCCTCAAAAATCATCATTTCCACAGTTATGGAAATCTATGGGGGAAGCCTTTTTCAGTACTGAACGTTCTTTGGCTGATGTGATGATGATAATGATGATGATGATACTATATCATAACTAATGTCTTTTATTAATTTAATCTCTGGCTGAATTGCCTTCTTAGTAAATTTCATCAATTACGTCACGTTTGTTACTTAATAATTAATATTACATCATTTGTCCTCTTCTACCTTTACATACTGCTGTATACATGTAATAGCTATTCTCTCCGATCGCAGATCTCCTGGTAGACATTACTATTTGAAATTAGCAATACTGTTGTACTACATAGTATATTCGACAACAACGTTGACTGTATATTAATTATAGATACATAAATAAATAAATCACAATGTCAGTTCACTCAATTTTTGCTTAAGCTACAATGTCGAAATTTCCGCGCCAAAGCCAGTATAGAAAGCATGAAATTTTAACTAGTTGACATATTCACACTTGCTTTGTTTGCGAATCTCTTGACATGACATTCAAAGGAGTTCCAAAAATAACAATAAAACTAATGTAGCTAAGTGCTTCGTCCCCTATTTTGAATAATTGCGTAACGAAACGACTTCGGAGGGAGGTCTTTCCGTAAAATGATTCTGTAGTACTCCTCCCTTATTAAATGTAAATAGTTATTGATCCTATAAAGATAAAAAGTAATGTGTATATGTAAGCAAATTGGAAGAAAATATGAAGATATCCTTTTTTTAAAACGTTGCCCCCATAAGGATTTCTCCTGTTTCGTGGGTGCGTTTACAGACACAAATTCCAAATACAATACACCCGGAACAACTACCTGCAGATCATACAAATATTTGTTCTGTGTGGGAATCGAACCCGCGACCCAGAGCACAGCAGTCGACTGTATCAACCACTGCACCAACCGTGCCGTCAATATCTTTCATTCAGAAATATTATTATTGAAGTATTTATACTGTATCAACATATTATTTTAAATACATTATTACGCCATAATCCACTTAGATTACTGGGAAAGTACACAAGAAATAAACGAAATCATATAAATTGCTCATTTTACAAATCTATAAAGAAATGTGAAACGATTCTTTTTTAATAATAAAGATATATGAACCGTGGAAATAAAATATTCCGAGCCGTTGAACAGAAGTCACGTATCGAGACGCCGCGCCGCCGTATAGGGCGTGAGACGACCTAAAGGAATTGAATGTCAGTGACTTGCGTGCCTTGAAAGCCTACACCATTAATGGACGCATACTAGGTTATGAAGACAGCCGGAATTTATATTCCTTCATAAAGTCCATGTAAATCTTCGTACATATCTTTATAATAGTGTGATAAAGTAACTAGTCCATGAATAAAACATAACGTATACTCCTAATATTAAACACTAAAAGTAGGTGTCATACTCGGAAGATATATCTTTGCGTTATTATCTTATGAACCATCCACTATAAGGAAATGGATTACATTTTTGATCGTTTCCATTCCATCGCGCTCATTGTCTAGGGGATGGTGTTATGTGACTGATGATACCCATCTACCGTTGTTTCTCTGATTAATATTTTGTTATTTTTGAGCTGCATAAATTTTGGGTAATTTAAATATGTTTCTATTTAAATTGTGAAAGTGATTCATTATGGTTATAAAAGGACGAGTATTTTTTATTACCCACATGTTACGTTTTTGATTATTTACAACGGAACAGTTCTAGAAATCAAAATGAAGTGTTGAATCACTTCAAAACCTGCCTTAATTATGTATGACTAGATATAGATGATCATTAATTCAGAGACTTAATGGTTAATAAATAATTAACAAAAAATACAATTTAATTCCTAGCGACAGATAATAAGTATTTTATTTATTTATTTCCTAATAAGTCTCTATATATATATAGTATCTAGTAGTCTATACTATTGCGTGACTAATATTGTCTTACTACTAACTACTACCTGTCTTAGCTACTGTGAGGTATCGAGATGTACTCTTGGTCTATTCAGTTATATTATATACGTCTGATCAATTCAATAGTACAAAGCAAAATTAAATAAACCTCATCGGCGACATACTGTGGTTGTCAAACTGCCTTCAGAACTATTTCAAGTATTAATTCTAATAGTAAATTGTTTGTTGCCTTGTTTGGCTGATGGGAAACCTGGAACGGAACTCCTTTGATATCAATAACCAACCTGGAATCTACAGTACCTACGGCTGTCAATTCTATCCTAAACGCTTATAACATTTTACCCAATATGCGAAGTAAAACGATAGGTACTTTATAAAATAATAATGTAAGTGTTATTGCAAAAACCTGTTCCTTACTAAAATATAAATTAAAAAATTACCAAATATTACTCGAATAATAAAGTAACCGGAATATCTTTTCCCATTACCCACATTTTCTTAGCCATCTTTATTTATTGTCCCAACTGGGATTTTCTGTAATCCTCTCGATCGCAGCGAAAAATCCGACAATCATCGCGTACCCAAACTTATGTCATTAAAAGATTGAAAGATTACTTGTTCACTTGCTTTGGGGTAAAAATCTACCCCATGGCAGGAGATTTATCTCATTAGTTAAATGGTCTGTCGGTCGGCTAGACACGAAGATCCAGTTATTGTATTCCAACAATTGGCATAAGGTCTTTCCTACCAATTTAATTGCTTTCAAAGGTCGAGTTAGTTTATAAAAAAATAGTAAATAATTTTGTTATAAATTTGTGGCTTTATTTCCAATATTCCACCGATGTTATGTACTATAGCTAATACTAATAAAAAATTGTAGTGGTTTCAAAACTTAATTCACAATGATATTTAACATCATCATCCATGTCGGTTTCTAGTGTTGTGGTTGATATCATTATTACTAACTTTGGTACAATAATTATGTAATTTCTCCTCTTCTACCATTACACACTGCTGTCTACATTTTATAACTTATCTCTCCTGTCGCAGGTCTGCTGGCAGAAATTTCTTTTGAAATAAGCGGTACCTTTGTACTCAAGTGTCTGTATATACCTACTGTATCCTAATACATTATCGCTGTGTATACATAAATTATAAATAAATAAAATAAATAAATAAAAAGTACTTTTAAAATCAGGATAAAAACACGTTTAATGTTGTCATGCAAGCTTAAAAATAATTGACCGGAGATAGCTCCCTGAGGTACTCTTGGACGTTGAACTCGCAATGCCTACAGCTACAATTTTTTAATCCACTATGTTATTGCATGGTCAAGCAATATCAACATCGGCTAAATGATTATATTCCCCTAGTGCTACAACCTGAGAGAGACATACATTTTAATCCGTGACTCACTCGCTGCTAAAATTTACGACGTTGGTGAAGGAATGCATCTGTGGGGGAAGCTTATTGGAAAAGTTTTAACTGGATTAGATTTGATTAGAGCAAACGTTCGGGAGTCCCTGTCACTGCTTTATGGCTTGTAAGTTGTTAGCTAATTTCGAGTTTTGATGATATTTTTTACTATATATGCAGTCACGTAGTAAATTGGGCTTTTGATGTACGTTCGTGTTTTGTTTATGTACATTTGTAACGAGTGTAATTTATCTTCAAATTGCTGGTATATATCATTGACATAAAATTATTGAGCGCAATTGAAGCAAGATGATACAAATTGCAGTCTAACATCAATTAGTTCAAACGGCAATTAAACGTCAACCATAAACTGTTCTGTCATTAATTTGAACCGATATATTTCTTAATAATATTGCTGTTATTATCATGCTAATGTATATTTTTATGTATGATTAAGTAACGTATTACTGCTTATAGGACTAACAAGTTCTTCTTTTAATTTTTATGCTTCAAAGAGCTCTCAAAGATAACTATTTAAAGAGTTCACTATAAGCCGTTCATTGTTTATTGTATATTCACATTACGTATTGAGGTAACTTTATATATTGATATTATCTACATTAAGGTCTGACGTTGGAGCAACTTTATATAAAAACAAAGTACTTAACCTTTCTATCTATCAATTAGCTCGCATGTACAACTGAGTATAGTTTGTTTCGGTAGCTTCATCTAACTAGTCTGCATTGTTATGTAAGTAATATATTTGAATCACTTTTACTGTGTCACCTGAAGGTTGCTGGTACTTATAGCTCAGGGTTTCCTTTTTTAAGTACCAGCCGTACATTATTTGTTCACTTTTGCACATAAATATGTACTAAACGTGTATATGACCTATTTGTGAAGCAATAAATACATTATCAAATTATCAAAGTATATACCTTCTCTACTTTACCTCGATCACGTTTTAGTTCATTTGAAGCCAGTGACATTATGATTACAAGTGTAAGGGTTACAGAAAAGCTTCTACCATGAACACATAAAATTAATATATTAAGACAATATTCCGTTCCAAACTATACAACTGCTACTTTGTTGTATTAGGTTTACATTATTTCCTGCTTGCTGAACCATGTAAACAAACGATTGAAGGCGTTGATTACTAACACAATAACTGACTCAAACTGGCTCAAGTGTTACGCAGACAGGTTAATGAGGCGTTACCGTAACTAAACAGTTTGATGGGTTAATCATAACTGTAGCTACTGTTGTGAGTTTAAAACTGTATTGTACATCAGTGTTCATTTCTTATTTTTGAATATTTATTGCTATCGTACATGAATCTAATTAACAAGTAGGTATTTCATTTCCCTAGTATCATACCATCATATCAGCTAACAAAAGTCCACTGCTGAACAAAAGCTTCCCCCATAAGACGACCAATTATATGTCGAATATTCGAACTCCGACAGACGAAGCCTCATAACTTACGAACACCAACCGTGCAAAAACTGCAGCAAACATTAAAAAAAGAATCAAGCCAGTCCAGTATAGAATAAGAAACAAAAGTCCTCACTGCAGAATAGGAATTACTTTAAAATCTCCGGTAAATATCAAACAGAAGAAAATGCATTAGAAATCCATATTCCCTGGCAACCAGTAGTCTAGAATGGTAAACATTCCTAGTCCAAATAACAATAACAGTAAAAGTCCTTAAGTCCACCGCCCGTCTCACCGTTTGTCTTATAAGTATGGAAGTGAGAAGCGGAACTTAAAGCGAATAAAATTCAATGTGTCTTATGTAAATATACTTTAAAGTATTTGTGTTTTAAGGGTTTGATGTTAGTAAAAGCACAGCAATGAACTACGGCTATACACTATGCCGTGTGGTGCCGGCTTCGAATAGCGTCAACCTATTTCATCTCGTGGGTGTCGTAAAATTGTCGTGATTATGGTATTAACTGGAGGATGGGCAGTAGCGTCCTTCGAGTACATTAACAACTCTGCTGCAATCGCCAACCCGCCTAACAAGAGTGGCGATTAAGGCAAAAGCCCCCAATGAGCATCTTCTTTGAGGGAGGCTTGTGTCCAGAAGTGGACTTTACTAGGTAAAACGACGACCATGAACAACACAAAAAAATTAAACTAGAAAAACAAACTAATTAAGGTAAGAAATACATGCATGTAAATAATGATAAAGTAGGGTATAAAATAAAAAAAACTTAATTTTATATCCCATATTTTTATTCATTTTGGATATTCTCGACTGCTTCGTATAATATTTCTTTCAAAAATTCTTTTGCAACTCAATAGAGTATGGAAACTCCATTTGTGTTCCTTAACAAACAAACATAAAGGCGAGTAAAAGCAAACATTTACCGCCCGCGCTTCGCCCATACTTTACGCCAACCAGTGAACTAGCTTCACAAAGGAAAAGTAAACATTTTGTACGTGTTCACACCATTTTCCAGCTGTCTCACGGTGCCCGCAAGTTTGCTCATGGCACTCGCTTTAAATTCGGGGCTTTACAGTCCATTCCGCCAGTTCGGAGAGCAAAAGTTTAAAGTAAATTAAACCTCCGCAGTCTCCGGTAATTAACCAAATACAAAACGTTATACTTAACTCGTATTTTTTTTTTTAACTGAGATGCATAGAGTTTCTTATAAACTTGGACACCAGATTGTTCGCGCTTGGGCTTAAAACTCAGATTAAACTAAAGCACATTTTAATAAAATTACATTGTGGATTCGATTTCATTAGACCTCGGACGATGTCCAAATTATGAATGCAACTTACGCTATTCCGCAGTATACGAGTAGATAATTCCAAACAAATAAAACGTGATTACGTTTTCACGTATTTCATATTGTATGATTTAGTCATTCCCTTCTTGAAGATTCTCATTATGATTGATTTGTGATTTTTCCTTTAACAATATAAAATACTTATACAATAATTGCGAGACGTTTCAATAGCAAAGGTCATAGGTATTCTGTTTCTGTATCTGTGTAAATTGTAAGACGAGACAAATCAATGCGGTTTGTACACTCAATACTCATCAACAGGTCAGATTTATTGGGGACATCTGTATACACAATAAATGCATTGATGATAGGGTATCTGATAATGTTAATCTTAATTTCATTATTTTCATTAAACTTTAAACATTCACTAAGTGTGATGTTACGAGGACCTGGAGCCCTCTTCGGTGCCAAAGATGACCGTCCCAGTGGTTTTAGTCGGTAGGAGATCGGCATGCTCCGGCCGGCGCCTTTCCCCGGGGCGGAGAAAGTTCACTAGTAATTTCCACTGGAGACAAACAAGAAAAGGTACTGAGTAACGAGGTATTCATCATGTCTGATACATACTTTTTAAATTTATTAAGACTAAGTTGTTTTTAAACATCTCGTTCATTCTTAACTTTTATTCTGTGCAGGGAGTAAATGAAACTACACTACTACAGCAAAAGTTCAGTTTTTGGCCAATTATCATGATCCTAAAATCGTTGTTTCGGCCGAATGAAGTCCACTGCTGGACACAGTCCTCCCCCAAAAATCACCACAACGACCGATATGGGTGTGTTGTGGGCTCATTAGGGGGTTTTGCCATAATCGCCACGCTTGGCAGACGGGTTGGCGATCGCAGTTGAGTTGTTAACTTACTCGAAGGACGCTGCTGCCCATCCTCCGGCTAATCTCTCAGTCGACTTTCACGACACCCACGAGAGGAGATGGGGTGGTGGTATTCTGAGCCGGCACCACACGGCACCCTAAAATAAAATGGATGAATAAACAGTATAAATATAATAATATAATATGTATAATAATATTTATAACATAATTATTATACAAGGTCTTAATTTAATAGTCCACGATATTTTGCATGGCGCTATGGTCAACGATGAAGATAATGTAGGTATAAAAAAAAAACTTGTAAATTTGCTGTTTAAAAAATGATTTTATTAAATCATTTATTTCATTACTTCCTAGTTCTCTTTGTTGTGATAATATTCACATGCATCTCGTAAGACAATGGCGGACAGGGCTGGTTGACTGATTTAGATAGTCTGTAACGTTAAACATAACAGACGGCGCACGGTAGCGACATCACACAAAAGAAAGAAATGGATTTTTACCAAGAGTTTTTTTTGTGTTCGGTACATCATCTTAAGCATTTACTGAGGCACCATGCAAAATATCGTGGATTATTAAAATAAGACCTAATATACATAATAATAATCGTACCATTAAATTAATAAGAATTTAATTTGTAAGTCAGTATATAAAGATACTAGATATTTAATTAAAAATTATTATAAAATTGCTGTGCCCTGAAGTAGTTCATGTTGTTTATCCTATTGTATTGTTAAGATCTTATGTACACATGAATGTAAGCAATAAATATTTTGAAATACACTATCTGAATTTAGTTTATAATTGCAGTATAAAATAACGAAGCATCACAATGATACGGGACGTATGTTTGAATAGTATGGACAATGATGTTCCATTATTGCAAAGTGGAATGGAAATGCAATGCCTTGCTGAGTCTTTGGTGCGGGAATTATTATATTCGCGGTCGTATGGTGCCGACTATGAATAGCACCGACCCATCTCATCCCATCGGTGTCGTAAAATACGACTATGGGATTAGCCGGAGGTTGGGCAGCAGCGTTCTTTGAGTACATTAACAACACAATTGCAATCGCCAACCCGCCTGCGAAGCGTGGCTGTTATGGCGAAACCCCCAATGAGCATACAACACATCCAAAACGGTCGTTGTGGCGGTTTTTGTGGGAGGCCTGAGGACTTTATTCGGCTCAAATGATGAATATTCTGAATACACTATTAGATTCTAAAGTACACATTTGTGATTATATTTGATATTTAGTCACATCCCGTTGGATTGGAACTATGTCTGTTAGAATCGATGCCAAACGGCCGATACCGGTTTTTCGAGAGAATCTTTTTCAAAATGCTCAGAGAATCCTTCTCTAAATATAAAAAAAATTCAAGAGTTTAAAATGGCTTAGCTGACCCATTTATTTATACACATTAGTAAAAGGAAGGAAATGGGTCTTGTAGAGCCCAAAGGCAAGTCTGACAAGAAAGTCTCATTCGTGAGCAACGCATGACATAAAAGCTGTCTAACTGCTACACGACATTGCTAAAGAGCCAGAGGGTCTCTATATTTAACGTAATATATTTTTCGCGAATTTGTTATCTAAAATTCAAAACGTTAAAGGTTGTTTCCATGCGCCATATTTTGATGACATCCTACCCTCTAATTACGAAGCAACATCCCGTTCCATCTGTATTGCCCATATTTTTTGGGCAAAATATCACGCAGGTGCACCACCGGTTATCATTAGTGGAGGATTACGTTACTCCTGATTTGGTCTCTTGCACTCCTGCAAACTTCCCTCTAGCCGTCTCTTTCAGATAAATGGTCGCCCGAAAAAAGAAATGTTCAACTCCGTTTTTTTCCCCGCTAAGAAGCCGTATTAATACTATATTGAGTTACCGCTTATCCCTTTCGTTTTGTGGTTAAAAGAGCTTACGTTTCCCTTTACTTTTTGTTTTAAACTTTAGGGTTAAGTATTGTTAGTATCGGGAACTGGGGACGTTAGCCGGTACCATAAAAATGAAATATTAATACTCTCAGGGACTTCGTTTATTTTAGTTGTCACAATTGTTGTCTGACGTTAACCCGTACACTTTAAGCGATTCTTATGAATTCCTCTGCGCATCCTTATTTAGTCTGACCCACATTATTCAAACCATTTTCCAAAGGATTTAAAATTGTCTCTTTTCTGAGTGGCCTATTTATAACTCTATGTGGCCATTCTCTTTTATCTCTTTTTTTTTCTTTTTTTAAAAACGCTGTCCCATACTAGGATTTCTCTTGTGTCGTGGGTGCGTTTACAGACATGAATTCCACCTACAACACACCCAGACCCGGAACAACTACCTGCAGATCATACAAATATTTGTTCCGTGCGGGAATCGAACCCACGACCCGAAGCGCAGCAGCCGACTGTAGATCAACCACTGCATCACAAACAACCGTGCCGTCATCATTGAACCTCTATAGTATGTTGATTTAAAAGATACTTGATTACGCTGGTGATTTCTTCATTTACTGGACTTGCCCAGTCATACAAACACACACATCAGCTCCTTAATTATCCGCTTCTAAAAACGAGCCTCCCAATGACTACTACAATGAGCGGTGATAACTATTTTGCCATAACCACCACGCTTGGCAGTATGTTGTTATTAGGGCACGGGAGGATGTTGTTGCCTATCCATTCTCTTGATATCAATCCTCATCCTTTTATGACACCCATGGGTGCAAAGAGGTGGGGGGGATGGATAGGGGTGCTCTATTTGACACGAAACATTTGGCTAGTCATATTTATGAAGATTTGAATGGTGAAATATCATCATCATCATTGCACCCTAAAAACGTCCACTGCTAGACAGAAGCCTCCCCAAAGATTGCGACAACAACCGTTATGAGTGTTGTGTACTCATTCGGGGGCTTTTGCCATGATCGCCACGCTTGGCAGACGGTTGGCGATTGCAGTTGAGTTATAAATGTACTCGAAGGATGCTGCTGCCCATCCTCCGGCTAATCCCATAGTCGCCATCACGACACCCACGGAATGAGATAGGGTATTCTTAGCCAGCACCACCCGGGCAACTGGCTCAATACTATCTAATCAATGATCTAAATCAGGGGTTCCCAACCTTTTTTTGTCTACTGCCCACTTTAAGAATAAATTATTTTTTAACGCCCCCCTTTTTAAACATACTTAAAAACCGCTAAGTACTTATAACTGATTATTGAAACGCAAATTTATAGTATTCGGACAGAGTATATTTTATTGAAAATAAAACAAACATAATGAATTCTTATATAAAAACTAATGTGAAGGTTGAATCTGATGCTGTTCAATAAGTTTGTTGATATCAGGTTCCAATTTACTCAAAAACAGTCGCAAGTCGCCACGTTCGGTAACACGCAAACGATTTCTCATTTTAGTAAGCAGCGTTGCCACAGCACTAAATCCACGTTCACACAAATATGACGATGGGAATGCTATCAAAAATCGTTGAACAATTGACCACAATCCAGGGTACAATTGCGGGATCGGTTTTTGTAGCCAAAATTCTTGATATCCATTTTTGAACTTGATTTTTATTTCTTCGTTTGTTGTCAATTCTATAAGTTCTTCTTCCAGCTGGGGTGACATTGCTGTGTTGACATTTGAAAACGGATCCAACACCCAGTCTGGTATTTCCAAGTTTAAAAAGTCCTGGTATCGTTCGGTGAAGTCAATGTGGAGGTTTTCCAAATGTTGGCAGTAGGCAAACAAGTCGTCGTTACTGCAGTATACTGATAAATTCGGAAAATTGTGAAACTCACGTCTGCCCATATTCTTTTTGTGCAGAAGCAGTTTGGCTGCGAAAGCAGCAACGACATTTTTTGTTTTAATTAAATTTAGTTCATCGCCTTGCAGTTGGAGGTTCATGTCGTTGAACATTTTATACAGGTCTGTCATGTAAGCTATATCATTCTTTGATGTTATGAGCTTGTTGCGCAGTATCTTTAGTTTCCATGAACTCTATCATAGAGTCAAACAGGTTGTAAAATCGAATCAGACAATTGCCTCTTGACAGCCAACGAACTTCAGTATGAAGCAACAAACGGTTGAAATCTTCGTCATTAGTAACACAAAGCTGATGAAATAATCTATCATTCAAAGAGCTGCTACGGATTTTATTGACTGCTTTGATGACATATTGCAGTGATTGAAATAGTCATTCACTTAAGTTTCTAGCAACCAAATGTTGTCTATGAATAACGCAATGTATAGCAAGGACATCTGGAATTTTATTCTTTAAGTATGCTATGAAGCCTTTATGGCGCCCTATCATAGCCGGAGCGCCATCCGTAGCAACTGATATAATATTTTTCAAAGGAATCTCTTTCTCTTCACAAAACTTTTCCAATGTATTGAATATGGTTTCGCCTTTTGTATCTGTCTCCAAATTTCTGGCAAACAATAGTTCTTCACGTATTTTCTCATCGTTAATAAACCTCACGTAAGATAGCAACAACGCTTCATTAGTTGGTAAAGTGGACTCATCGAGCTGAATTGAGAATTGACTAGCCCTCAGATGACTGCACAATGATTCTTCAATGTTTTCAGCCATTTCATCAATTCGTCTTTGCACAGAATTATTACTCAAAGGAATTTTTCGGATAATATCTGCGGCCGGTTTATGAAGCACAGTAGTTATTACTTCCTTTATTGCTGGCAAAATTAACTCTTCTCCGATGTTGTGTGGTTTGCCTTTTTGAGCAATTAACAAAGAGATATTGTACGAAGCTCGAAGTCCGTCGTCATCTTGCTTAGCAGCCGCCGAAAATAGTTTTGATACACTTGGCTGAGTATTATGCTTCTTCTCTAGGTCTTGAAAATATGCTACATTCTTTTCTGTCTTATCTGGATGCATTTTATTCAAATAATCTTGCAGTCTTGAAGTCTTCATTGCTTCGTTCGAAAATGTTTTTAGACATAGAAGACACAAAGGCGACGACGGGTTTGTGGGATTTTCAACAAATCCGAATTTAATATATTCCGCAGAGTATTGCCGTCTCTTCTTTTTACTTCCGACATTGTTTTGTTTTAAGAAATACGTAAGTGTTGAAATCAAGTACTGCTTATCTATTATGCGCGAAACCGCAAATGAAAATAAAATAAATTTACGTCGTTTATATAGGATTGCATAAGCAGCACGCACCAACAGGAATAAGACAAACGTGCATAAACTCGTTTATCTCATTCGACGCCCAATCGTTCTCGACAAGCAAGAACAAGTATTATAGAACCAGCCGATTGGTATAGGAATGTACAATTCGGATTACTTAACAAAAACTTGTTAAAACATGATTGCCCGCGGTCTTTTATATCGAACCGAGTTTGAGCTATATCTTAATTAATATTAGTCGATGTTTACAAGATGTAGTCGAGAGTCGAGAGCTCAGTCGGTGTCTAAGAGTCTTCCTAGCTAGGTAGATGAAATTAAAAATCGACCCCAAAGGCCTACACAATGCCCCCTTTTTTTTCTGGGTCTCTTACCGCCCCCCTTTAGGCCTGCAGCGCCCACAAGGGGGCGTTATCGCCCACGTTGGGAAAGACTGATCTAAATATATATGAACTTAATTCATTTACAGACATATACATTGCTAACTCCACCACTGAATATAATATTACTATATTTATAGACAAGATTATCGCCATCACTAGGACTAGCAATAAACGAAAATGGCCTACAGCTTTACCCTTGTAGTCTTCTCTTAAGAGATCTTAGTTGCTTGCTAATGCTACGCCTCACAAAAATGTTTGCATAGCTGAGTCACGTAGAAGGCAACTTTATCTTATTTTCCTTTGACACTCAAAGCGCAGGGGCTAACTTTTTCGCCTTTTAATTTGGGGAGGTAAAATTTGACGGAGATAATACCGTTGTACAGCTTAATTAAGTTTATTAGAATTTATTTTGGCGAGACGTGCCGACGTTATCCGTGCCCTATTATACTGATTATAGCTGTACTGAAGCCTTTTGGTGATTATGTTTCATATATTTTAAGATAAATGAAAACTCGGGATAAAAATTGTACGAGAGTATGTATATTTTATTTATGATACCATATCTTGAATAAGTAATTACGCTTTTACTCAAACATGATAAAATGTAAACAGTTTGAAGATGTATTTGTACGGAATGAATTACTTCCGCTAGAATTACTTGCAGTATGAACACGTACATCTTGATTAAAATTCAATCTACAGCAACAGTTATTAGCTGCCCCACTTCAGCGGATTTATTAATAGTTCTAATTTCATCATGCATTAGTTCTAATGTAAATGCAGTTAACATTAAAAAGTAATACAACCCGGATGCATTAAGTACCAAATATTTATAAACAGTGATGGATTATTAAGAGATCTCTGTTTATTTCCCAGAAATTAAATATTATGACTTTGTACATGCATTGCATATTATATATTGCATATATAAGAAAAGTTTTTATCGTGATCTTAACTAATTAATTAAATATTCACATTTTTTTCGCTTTATTAGAAGGGTCTGATCTGTCATATACCTATATTTATTTCACCGGCAGAAGAGTAAAATTAATTGCAGGTACTTGAAGTAAAACGAGCAAGGGGTTATTTGTAAGTGAGCGCATATTACTTTCCAGGTTGTTTAAGCATTTTCCCCTTTGCCGACATAATATCGTTTAATGGAAATTGTATTCCATTTGCTTTGTTAATTGTCAGAAGGTTTCAAAAGGTTGGTCAAGGTGGTTTGTGTTTATATTTTTCTTTTTTGAATGTATTACATTCGAGTTAAGACAGATTTCTAAAAATCTAGTTTGCTTTGAGTTTTTTAACCTATCTCAATTAATTTTTATGTGTATGAAATACGGGACACTCATCACCATCTCTCGTGTCGGCACAAGCTCAAGCCTTGGTTAAATGATTCGCGAGTCGGCAAATTTACTAACGGAGCTGATGGTTTAGTTTGTGATGGTCGTACTTAGGTATTGTAAGGAGCGGAGGCTTATTTCGTGCACCACTATGCGTTAAGTTAGACTTCAACATAAATTAATAGTCAAATATCAATCAAGCTACAAAGCCCACAAATTACCGCATCGTTTACTCGTTCAATAGCTTCAGTCATCAATATGCAAAATCGTCAATAATCCCCAAAGACAGAATCGATCAGCCATCTGTCAACAAAGCAGCCGCTTAATTCTCTTCCCTACTATAAACTGCCCCAGACCAGACGCATACTTTATTTAAGCGATCACGCATGCTCCATCTAACCAGGTCTAAGACAAAGCCCGTGATTTAATATGGACGTGTAAGAGGCACCAATGTTTGCAGAGCCTCCCAACGTCTCCCATTAGTCAGTGCTCTGCCCGTCTTCCTCCCGTTTGTTTCCCTTGACAACCGAATTATTTGACCATCATTTTGCATTCTGGGCATGGCTGTTTTCCACATTTATTTGGCCGTCATTTGTATTTGGAACTGTCTTTGAAGAAGCAGGATTTCTGTTGTTTTTTATTTTGTCTTTCAACCTCGTACTTTCATGTATTGAAAGGAGTAAGTCAAAAACATTTGCAAATCTTAAAAGCAATGTAAGATTGGTAATTGTATTTAATGTTTATGCACAAACATGTACAGAGGCAGCATTATTTTACTTAAAACCAGCAGTTATGCGCCCGCTTCGCTAGTTTATATATATATTCACATCTTCTGAATATGGTACACGAAAAGTTAACATACTTGTTTTAATCCTAAATTTTTTATTGAATTCTGTTGAGCTGTTTCGAGACAAATCTTTTAGACAGACAGACAAACAATCTAAGACCGGTCATTATAGCTAAGGCATTGTATAAATAGCAGTTTTTACTTAAATTTTGCTGTTTATTTTGGAATCACAGACATTTCAATATTGATAATGCCATCATAATAAATTCAGAATAACTGTTGTGTTTTATTTGTTCGATTAATGATTTATGAGGCTTGAATGTCCTAAAACTGAGAAAAGAGGTAAATTTGAAAGGAGATGCATTTGCATACCGTTACTTTTTATGGTTACTCGGAGCGAATGTAAAAGCTTTTTTCGGTGTGGATTTACAGTTAATAAATTTATGGAAGTGACATTTAAACTAAAAGATTGTCGGACCGCTTATTCGTATTCAACTTACTGTTTCTTTTCTCTTTTCAAGTTAATAATGGTCCTGTTGCAACTTTGTCTGCTTTAAGAGACTTACATAAGTAGATTACTAATCATGTAATCAGGGTACGCGATGTGTCGACAAATTTGGCGATTATTTTGACATTTCATGATGTATATCCTCTCGTAAATAGACATACTGACGTCACTCTCTGTCATCCCTCCTGAAGGTTCCATTGCTATCAAGAAAGATCTTGTGGATTATGTAAACTGAAGTAACCCTTTGTTATTTTAAGCAGGTTTCGGTAAGCACTTTGGAAGGTTTCAAATTCAAAAGTTGATACCTATAAGTTGTTTACTTTGTTCTATGTAGTTTATATTTTTGTTTATTATACGGTTCGGTTATGGTTCGAGCATAAGTATATTAAAGTTGAAGCATTTTTTGAAGTGGATTCTTTGTTTTCATTTTTTTTATGACTGCTTTAGTCACCGCATAAATATTTACGCGATTTTTGATACGATATTTGAAGTTATTCAAAAACATACCTACTACATTTTATTGGATTTCATTGTTTAAATTAAATTATTGTAATAGTGTCATCCAAAACGTTAATAAATAATTATACGGTGTTTTTTAGTTGTTTCGAAATAACTGAATATTATCAACCGCAACGCGAAAACTTTGCTAAGCACAGTTTTAATACTGTATAAATTATTCAAAGAGCGTCTATTAGGGGCGGACTAATTATTTATTAGATAGTTATTAAAACGGTGTTTCACATCTATGTGTTAACGAGCTAAATAAACAAAATTATAGTATAGGTAAACTTTTATTGAAACATTCAAATACCTATATTTTAAGAATGAAAAGAGAAATAGAATAATAGAAATAATAAATTCTAAACGTTTATTGCACCGAAAAAACTAATACACGTTTAGTGGTACATCTGACTTTCAAACTTAGTAAAACTTTTACTATGAAAGTCAAGTCTTTTGTCGAAAAGGAAAGAAATTACATACTTGTAATTTCTATCTTTCCTTTTGGTTCAGTTCCCATACACGGCACATATATTTATATGGCCTATAGGTTTAGTCATCATACCAGCCAAAGATCATCCACTGCTGAACAAAAGCCTCCAACGCTACATTGACCCGTTACATGTCATGTGACGTCATTTTGGGGGGAACATGCCAGGCTGCCAGGGTTGTGAGCGCAAAATGGCGGCTGTTCCACAAAAGGGAAGCTACTTCCCATCCCTCTGGCTTAGAGTCGACTCTTACAATATCCACGGGAGGAGATGGAGTGGTGCTATTTTCTTAATCCGATCACCACACGGAACTTATTAATGCGAAACCTTTACTTTGATTGACAAAATTACATATATTGCAGCATCTCTACAGCGCCAACATTTTTCGCATATTGCTTTCTAGTCATGCGTAACTTTAGCCAAACATCCCTAAACTCGCAAAATGAGGATTGATTGAAAAAAGGTCAAAATTGAGTTACCCGGGTCGGCAACCTTCGGCATACCTACAATATTTTTACGGACGGACTTTATCCCGGTGAAACGCTAATAAAACGTTAATATATTGCAGCAGACACTGCCAGGGGGTTGCACCGAAGGTTACCAAAACCTGCCATTAATCTGGATTAGTCTGCGCTGATACGTTTGAAACAAACGTAGACAAATTGTTGTTTGCGGTATAGTTTCTATTAAACCCGAGGTGTTAGTATGACTATCAGACCTTTTTTTTTTTTTTATTGATGTCCAGTGGAAATTCTACATGGAACTTCCTTCACCCCGGGGAAGGGCGAAGGGGTATGCCGGACTCCTACCGGCTAAAACCACTGGAGCGGCCATCTTCGGCACCTAAGGGAGGCTCCAGGTCCTCGTAAGATCACACTAGAGCCGCCCATTGGTGCCACGCCTTTAGGCACATCACGGAGGGGATGACTGTAAAGCGGTCACCCCCTCTAGCGGAGAGAAGGCGACTGTAAAAAGGTCGCCCCTCAGGCACTTCTCTGGGAGGATTGTAAAGGATCCCCCCAAGCCTCGCTTTGCGCTGTGCTGCGCACACGGCGGCACGTGACCACGTGCGCGCCACCGTCTTCCCGGGGGTCGCTCGGTGTGAGCACGCAGACTCCCCAATCTGCGCACCCACGACCCCCGAGGCCCCCCACCAATTGACGGCAGGGGGCTCAGGCGTGTTGGACTTGGGAGCCGGGACGGTTGTTGCCCCGGCGCCGTCTCGTCCTTCTCCGTGCGGGATCAGCCCTCTCCCGATCCCGCTCTGCAGTCTCCTTCTGCAGCATGACGCTCTCGCAGAAGGAGACCACTGCACTCCAATTTTCACGCTCTGCCAACATAGCCGACACTACTGCCGGCAGAGAGAGATCTTGCCCGATCTGGTCGACCAGGATCCGCCGCTCGGCCGCCCACGCAGGGCACTCCTCGAGCGTGTGCTGTGCGGTATCCTGGTCGCTTCCACAATGGTGGCACTGTGCCGTAACCTCGCGTCCTATTCTGTGCAGGTATGCACCGAAACAACCGTGACCGGTGAACACCTGCGTCAGACGGTAGGTAACGCGCTCGCTCCTTTTGAGCCAGGCTCCGAAGAGCGGCAGGATGGCCTCGACGACGCGCTTGGTCGCGAACTGCGACCGTAGGCGATGTCGCCACATCTCGAGTGCGCGTTGTCGAGCCAGCCGCCTCAGTCTGTCGAACGCCCCTGAAGGCACGCCTTCCCCACTTTGGCGGAGAGAGCGTGTCTGGTCGTAGACCCACGCATCCATCTCCGCCTGGATGTCGAAAGGCGGAAAGCGTGCCAGGAGAGTTGCCGCCTCGTAGGATACTGTCCTGTATCCCCGCGCGATCCGTATAGCCACTCTGCGCTGCAGACTGTGAAGTTTGTTTCTGCAGCGCTGGACGCCTGACAGCCGGGATGACCATACAGGCGCCCCGTAGAGGGCCACAGACCGCACGACGCCCCCGTAGAGACGGCGAACTTCCTCGCTCGGTCCCCCGAGATTGGGCAGCACCCGGTGTAATGCACCCACTACCCTCTCGACTCGGGGGACGAGGCGCGCGAAGTGCTCTTCGAAGCCCCAACGACTGTCCAGGGTGAGCCCCAGGTACTTCATGTACTGGCCCACCCTGATTTGCGCATCACCAACGCGTATCCACGAACTGGGTGGTTCTCTACTCCGCGGCAGTTTGTGGAACCATAGCGCCTCGGTTTTGTGAGGCGCTATCTGCAGACCCAGAGCGTGGATTTTGGCCACGACAATTGCCACCGCTTGCTCGGCAAGCCGGATGGTTCCCTCGAAGGACTCCCCGCTGGCCAACACAAGAGTGTCGTCAGCGTAACAGACTAAGCTGACGCCAGCGGGGAGAACGACACGCAGGACCGCGTCGTAGGCGAGGTTCCATAAAAAGGGGCCGAGAACCGACCCCTGCGGAACCCCGCACGTAATCTCCCTCCGCTTTACGCTACCGTCCCTGCCCACGTAGCGAATGTGCCTATCACGCAGATAGGCCCCTATGATGCCCTGCAGGTAGGGGGGGCATCGATGATGGACTAGCGCCCCCCTAATCGCGCCCCACGGGATGGAGTTGAAGGCGTTGACGATGTCTAGACTGACAGCCAACGCCACCCCACCCCGCTGGGACACTGCCTGTTCCGACAGCGAGCGGACGCGAAGAATCGCGTCGATTGTGGACCGCCGCTGCCGGAAGCCATACTGACTTTCGGCCAGGTCAGGACCCACTCGCGACAGGTGCTCAACGAGTCTTCGGGTAATTATTCTCTCGAATAGCTTCGAAGCCTCGTCGAGCAGGCAAATGGGACGATATGCAGAAGGAGACTCCGCAGGCCTTCCTTCTTTCCTCAACAGAACCAATCCGGCTTCCTTCCAGCTGGACGGGAACACGCTTCGACGGAGGCAGCTGGTGAACAGCCGCCTCATGCGGTCCCCAAGAGATTGCAGTGCATATACCCACGCACGGCCCGGAACGCCGTCCGGACCCGGTGCGGTGTTGCGACCCTTCAGGCGGCCAATGGCTCGGCCCAGCTCCCCGTCCGAAACCCCCAATTCCTCAGCCCAGTCCGAGGCAATCGGGGGTGGAGAGGGACCCGGATGGTCCCGGACCGCCGGAAAGAGCGTTGAAAGTACTCTCTCCAGCAAATCCGAGGCCATGGTTTCGGTCACCGGGGGGACCCAAGGGCGCAATTTGCCCACGACCATACGATAGGGTCTCCCCCACGGATTCCTGTCCAGTCCCTCCAGGAGCTCGCTCCAGGACCGAGCCTTCGCCTCGCGATGACTATCAGACCTAACGAACCGCATCGAAATGTCAAATTGTATTATCGAATGCAATTTATTTTAATGTATATAGAGGATTCGTTTTTCAAAACTCAAACTTGATACGTGAAATTCGTACTTCACTGATTTTGTAAGGAAAAGGAAATATTTAATTACATATAAAAAACTTACCGACTAATTAAACTGGTACAGCGTATGCAAATCACAGAATAAATCATAAATATTTTCCCAATGCACGGCTACAATATTAATGTACGCCAATAAAAAATACTGAACACGCATCGAATTAAGTTGGACGAAACACTGTCACAGTAGGTTAAGGTGCGGCTGGGATGACTCTTGGGCAACACCAATGCCGCTCACATGAATCCTTAAAATGTTTTATTCCTAATTAGATAATTATTTAACTATAATTCATCTTAAGTAAGTGAACTCGAATGAATGTTAGAGTAATCGTTTTGTGAATATGTTGATGTGCAATCAGTATTTTTGATGTGTAATCTGTATTTGTGTTGAGAAATTGACATTGTTGTTTACCCCGGATTTTTAGTGAGCGTTAACCACTCGTAATACGTCTTGTAACTGTTAGTCAGAAGAAATTCGTTTACTCAATCAATAGTATCCGAGCCTCCTCTTGCCTCCCCTTAGAGTTCGACAATTATGTAGTAACTTTGGAGGGAGTTTGCCGGTATTCACAAACGCTTGGCAGGCAGGTTGGTGAGCGTAGTATAGCTACAGTTCCACAGAAGTGACGCTGCTGTCCATTCCTCTGGTTTAGTCCCCTTTTACGGCATCAACGGAGGAGACAGAGTCCAAGCGATTTTACAATATCAAATTTGCGTAATTAAAAAGGTTCAAAACAAAGTTCCGATCTAGTCTCGGTGTCGTAAATGTCACAAATGGTATTCTCTTAAAATAACAAGTAACGTCAAACCTGAACTAATATTGTGATGAGAACTAAAATGGATCGAAAGTTGATCGAAGCCAAAACGGTATTCTGCTAACATTTTGAACTGACACAGGTAGGTACTAAAATTTTCATTAAACAAACGTCAAAACTGACTCTAAAATGAGACTGAATTAAGATGATACCGAAATCAGATTGAACTTTAAGAGGGGCAGAATACCTATTTTTAGTTGATTTATAATTTAATCTCAGTTCGGTCAACGTTCGGTCATAGTTTATTTTAATAACTAGAATAGGCCATAATCAGCTCACATGCAGCTCTATAAATTTGAATTCCTGATCTCAAAAAATCTCCCCATACTGTGTGAATTGTAGAAAGTTAGAAGATCTGATACACTTAATGGGAACTACGTTTAAATATACATGATGATTGGTAATGTTTAGTTTATTTAAGTTTACAACACTGCGATTGTATTAGCTGTTAATTCGCTTTAAAGACTGGGATACAAATCTTTGTATAAAAGTCTTATAGTGTCCGGGTTAAGAATATACCACCACTCACACTACTACACTACACTATAGGCAACAGCGTCCCTTCTGGAGAACAGCATCATTCTGCGATCATCCACCCACATGCCTAGCGCAGTGAGTATCCTCACGGTTGGTGCAGTGGCTGATGCAGTCGGCTGCTGCGCTCCGGGTCGTGGGTTCGATTCCTGCACGGAACAAATATTTGTATGATCTGCAGGTAGTTGTTCCGGGTCTTGGTGTATTGTATGTGGAATTCATGTCTGTAAAACGCACCCACGACACAGGAGAAATCCTAGTGTGGGGCAGTTTAAAAAAAAAAAAAAACCCCTCCACAATGAGGACAAAATTGTGGAATGAATGGGGGAGGCTTTTGTTCAGCAGTGATATGATGATAAAAGTCCGTAATGAAAATGATAAAAATGCTTTCTGTGCAGTCTGCACAAACAAACAAAGTTTACATACTAAATTTCTTCTTGCCAACGTTGTAGAATATCGGTCAGGGGTGCAATTCCTTAACCTCAAACATCTATTCATCCTTAATTAAAAACCAATTCGGTATTCGTTAAGACATGATTGAAGCTACTCAAGGACACGCTGCAGAAGGTAAGCCATGAGGCTGCCCTCTGGAGTATTTTTTGTATTTTGCCTGATTGTAAGGTCAGAATCGTAAGGCGACTATCCATTACTGCTGATAGATTTAGTCTCCTGATAACATATTTGCAATCCCAAATGGAAACAGGTGTGGGTATTTTAAACTCTCGGATCACAGATGTCGTGAGAGTAAACAAAATATTTGTACTTGTTTTTTTACTCATCCGAAATGACACTCAGATCCGCTTTTGTTTTTATACCGGGTAGTTAAGGATATGTACAATAATATACAATTAAATCAGTGGCTCTATTTTCGTCAAAAACATATTTCGAATGACCAAGAAAAGTTCAAAATGGATTCGGGTTGGCTTCGAAAAATGTCATGATCGTGTGAATATTAAAACAAGATAAATAGAGCTTTTATTTTGACTGGTTGTACGGTTACAATCGACAAGTGACTACTCATCATTTCGCCCGAAAAAAGTCCACTGCTGGAGACAGGCCTCCCCCAAAGATCACCACAACGATCAGTCTGGGTATGTTGTGTGCTCATTGGGGGGATTTGCCATAATCGCCACGCATGGCAGGTGGGTTGGCGATCGCAGTTGAGTTATAAATTCACTCCAATGACGCTACTGCCCATAGTCGCCTTTGCATTATACTAATGATGAATAAATATGTTATACAAGTCTGTAAGTACTTACAAGTGTTACAATGATAATCGAACCGATAGTAACATATATACATCAATGAATCGAACTGTGTGTTAAATCGATAACTTAATCCACCTTAAGTCATTGTTGTATGAAACAGGAAAAAATATTTATTCTTTATTATTTGCATTTTAATTAAATTATGCTAGATGAAAAATTATAGTTTAAAAAACTAAACACACTCTTTGTTCCACACTTCCCGGGTCCATCATCACACCCTCTTCACCAAGTGTAATACCATACAGGGGATTGTTCAAAATAATCAAATGCGTCCATCTCGAGGAGTTTACTAGTAGCCATTGAAGAGTTCCACTATCCATCTCCTGGCTCCATCATCAAATCGGTTCAATGGTACCTAGTTATTATATTGTCATCCGTATTACATGTAATTACAAAGTTACAAATGGATACGACAGCTAGAAGTAGGTTAAAATCGATTTGCAAGATTTGTTTAAATAGTTACAAGTGAAGCTAATAAAAGCGTGTTAAAAACTAATACCTTTTATTTTTATCATAGCAAAATAACATCGTTCCACGTTCGTTTAATTACACACACTTATCCTCTCGCGAATATAACTCTATAGTTTTAAGCGGATCCACCGTAGTAGTGGTAGAGTGATCTCTTGTGACAAATTAAGCGAGCGTGCCACCTGAGCTAGTTGGGACCCGTCTCAGAAACATATGGGATGCTCAGAGGACTGACACACCCGTACATCACTACCCTATTGCATGTGTTGGTACACAAGAGCAACAGAAGACTTATTACCAACGTCCGAACATGAACTCAAACATGAAAGGTCGTAGATAAAATGAAATAGTTTAGTATCAATATAGTCGCATGTTGCACAAACCTATGCAGGTCAAACAATTTCACTTAACACTGAACGATTACTGCGAGGCCTTTGTTATCCACAATACCGTTCTAAAATTCGCATAGTCTATCTATATATCTATGCAGGATAAATCTTATACAATGAAATATGTGCAGTTCAATTCCAACTGCAGGTGTTTGGGTTAGATCTCTGTCCATCATTACTAGGGCTGTCAGACTCGAAAACCACAATATCTGGAGAAATATTGAAAAGATAAATTGGTCGATCGATCGATTGTCTGAAGGGATGCTTAATTTTTTACGTCTTTAAGTATTTACTTAGGTTCTTCAAAAGACTAAAAATTATTCAATAAGTATCAATTTTTCCATCAATTAACTTTATTTTTACATTGTCACTGGTCTTTTGTATTTGATTTCACCGAGGCCACCAATTTGGATCCTTTAAAATTATTCAGAATATAATAAAATTTTATAAAAAGTATTTTTTAGGAGTCTGGACATTATATGATCCCACATTACCATCTGCCACTGCCACACATTAACCACAGCGTAGGATCATAATAAATATGAAAAAAAAAAACAATCGTCAAAAGCAAGGGCCGGATGTGTTGTCGAGAAGAAAGACCGATAAATGAAATCGCATCTCGATTTCTCTTCGCGATTAAGCGAATCTGAAGGTATTCATTTACATTAACCAAGTTTAGTTACGTTCCGCGTACACCTGGTGTGTACATTTTTACAGACGGATGCACGAGTTGCACGACGCGACCATTTCTATTGTATAGCTCCTTGGAGCGTGTCTTTCGTACAAAATAGTGCGCATTAATGAGTAAATGTCTTGACATCGGCACAGCATATCTGGGCACTATTTTGACGTGTACATTATGTGTAATATATGTAATTACACTTACACAACCACTAAGCCGTAAAGTTTGTTTGCAAACATGTTTCACAATTATTGTGGACGCAGCATAAGCATTCAGGACTTTACTATTGCGTATTGTGCAAAGTGGCTCTTCTGCCTTTGTTCACTTATCTATTTTGCCGTTAGTGTGCAGTTCGCCTAAGTAATGCATTACTAGAGATTACACTAGCTACATTTCTAATGCAATGTCTGTTTAGATTACGCATATTTGTTGCAAATGTATTTATGCGTTAATTTGTGTATATGTAACACTGTTCAACATGTATCATGTATGTTACTATTTAACTCAATGGTTCAACATAAATTATTAGATATCTATAAATGCATTTGGATTGGAGGTTTACTTGGAAGGTTTGTAAAATATCAGGAGCATTCTAAGTAATGTGCTGGAAATGAATACTTGTACTGCTGTATATTTATATTTCTATGGCAATACACGTTGGATGTTTACTTCTTATTACAGAAGATTTTCTTTCTCACGGTGCAGAGAGTACAATACAACAGACAGGCAAGAAATCTTGCTTTCTTTTATAACCACTATTTACAAGAATGTAAAATCTCCTGACAAAAAATAAAAACAACATTCTTAAGCTGCCAGACATTAAAAATATTCTTTGATATTTTCATTACGAAAGCCAGGTATAAATTGCCGTCGAAATGTTAAATCCTTTCCTCTCGGATTTGTGAAATAATCGTGTTTATTTAACACCTAGTCGTCGGAATTCAGCGTCTCAGGAAACAGAATAAATCTTTATCTTCTTCCGCTGAAGGAAATAAAAGATGAAAATATCATGAGATTTTATGTAAGGCTTGACATATTGAAAAATTTTCAACGCCTGCCGCCTCACGATATGTTACCTACGCTTTCAAGAAACTAAAAGGCTTTGATATAGCGAAAGTTTTGCTTCTTATTACATTATTTTTAATGTTGATTTGCTTTTACTAGGCTTTATATTTCTTTAAGTTAAGAGTTTGTTTGTTCGATAGTTTTTACTAACAAAAGCAACAAATCGCACATCGCAATTAATCTTTGTGTTTGTGTGTTTTTGATTATGTCAATATCTACAGGGAACCTTTATTAAAACAAAAAAGTAAGTCTTTTAGGGCCAATTGATAATAAAATATTGATTTTCTCAACATTTTCAATTTTTGTACACCAAAAGAAAATAAAAAGCAATAAAGCTAAGATGATAGTAGTGCAATTGGCGATCTTATCGTGAAAGCTATTTCTTCTCCAGAAACCTAAATACCATCGTTTGAGCCCGTCTAATAGACACAGGTAGTGCATTAATACCACACCGTGTGGCCTGAACTGTAAATGAATGGTCAAATAATCTAGTTCTGTGCATAGACATATTTAGTTTAGAGTTTCTGATAATCTTAGGGATGTATCATGTCTAAAAATAAGACCAGAAAACGCAACAAACTGTAGAAGAAACCCATTAGATAAAATTGAATTAAAAATAATAAGTAAACGATGTGATAATTTGGCAACTGTTTGTTACAACAATTATATAAAACACTTGAAAATGAACTCGCAAATAACCCCAAATTATTTTGGACTTATGTTAAAACTAAACGGGGTGGATCTAGCACATTTCCCATCTCTATGACATGGAATTAATGCGTGCGTCTTCTGATGGAACAGAGATCTGCGAATATTTTGCCTCTTACTTTTCTTCTGTTTATAGCCCTACTCAAGGTGGTTGCAGTATACATAATAATACGTACTTGCATAAGCTTCAAAACTATATAAATAGTTTAGATTTATCTAATCCAGTTATTGATTGTGAGACCTCATATGAAAAGTTGAAAATCCTAGATTGCAATAAGGGTACTGGACCAGATGGAATACCACCTATTTTTATCTATGAGTGTGCGGCCAAGTTGGCTAGATCACTATCATTGATTTTCAACAAATCATATATATTGGATTTCACGGGTATTTTTTTGCGCGGAACCCAAATTATTCTATAAATAATATATTAGTTCTAAAAGTAGCTTAAGTTATTCCTTATAATATATCGAGGATCGCGTCGGGAATGACGCAGCTATATATAATCGGAACGGCGACAATGTGAGAATACAGTATAGTGCTATATCTTCCTCCCAATAGTGTTTATATAAAATAACAAGCTGGGACCCGCGGTTTCACCCACGTTGAATTGAAAAGAAATTTAGAGTACTTCGACATATACACTTGACATATTTCATATTGGATTTCAAGGGTTTTTTTTTTTGCGCGGAACCCTAATTATTTTTCTAAAATAAAAGTAGCCTAAGTTATTCCTTGTAACATCAGCTATCTGCTAGTGAAAGTCCCATCAAAATCGGTCAAGCCGTTTCGGAGATTACCCGGAACAAACAGACAGATAGACAACTTAAAAATTGTTTCTATGTTATATGTAATATAATATACTTTCATATGCATTTAGTAAAAAGCTGTTATTTTGACATTACAAACAGACACTTCCATTTTATTTATTTCCATAGATAAAAGTTTCTTCATCGTTACAATAATTTATTTTTATTACATGTAAAAATAATTTTCATGAGTAACAACTACATACGGTACATGTGTCGTAGACGTGCAGAACAATGTACCTACACGAAAGTTTCGCGCCGTCACGCGTGTGGGGGTGCCTCTGTCGCGCCGCCTCGTTATAGCCGCCTACGTGACGAGACTGAACGTGATCTCTGCTTTGGTTGATGCGTACTATTGTGTAGTACAAACCCACCAAAATAGGATTTAGTCATTCATGAAAAGGATAATTTCACTGAAGGAACTTACTTCTATTGTAAGTGAGACGCTTATAAGAAATTTCAAGCGAAGCAGTAAAATATTCTTCTTAGCCTGCGGAAATGTAAGGTGTGCTGATATATGGATTAGAAGACTCTTTCTTTCTTTTCATGTGGTTTATGGCCAAACTTGTGTCTGAATTATTCAAGCCGCCAAAAAGTCTACGACTTGGCTAAACGACTGCTGTCTAATGACAACAACCGGGAGCGTCGATTATAAGTGCCCCCCGAAGCACAGAGACGGTTAGTTTAAATAGCACTATGCGGTCACCTACCTACACACCAAGCGTTGCTTAACGTCGCAGATCGATGGTGGTTTTATTACATTTGTCGTTAGATCGTTTACCAGTGAGTGCATCTGGCTATAAGCGCCAGACTACAGAAGTATATACATGTTTTAGGTCTTCTATGTATATACTTCTATATATTATTGTTATTTTACTCCACTTCAATGTATTTGCTTTACGAACTATACTACAAAAAACGTGAAAACCTCTCGGTCAGCCTTTTTTATTTTTGCAAGATAAGATTGTTAATATAACAGTCTGATGTACGTCGATGCTTATTATCCCTTTTGAGAAGCGAAACGTAAACGAAAGTGGCTTTACGAATAATATTTTTCGGTGCTTCGAGATTAAAGAAGGTCAGGGAAACTGAAACATTTGGCGGATAAAAAGGAGGCGTGTTTTCTTTTGTTTTATTTATTACGATGCCCGCTTTTTATTATGATTTATTCGAAGATATATAAAGCGAGATCCAATATTTATGTGTCAAGTCGAAATAAACCTTCCAAGAGAAGCTTAAGGAAAAAATATCTGTTGGGGAAACGAAACAAAACAACAGAACGGAACTTTTAAGTAATAGCGGCCCATTTTTAAAAGCAATAAAGTAGGTACTCGCCTTTGTTCGGATTTTCACAAATTAAAAAAGGAGGGTGTGCTTCTTTTGCGATTAACTTTATTAGTATTCATTTGGTCGTACGTTTGGAGCCTGCTAATGCGCGCCTTATCCCTTTCGGTTCAAAACATCGGAGTTTACAAAAGAAACAATAATCCTATTAGAATTTACATTTCTTAAAAAAATATGACGGTAATTTAATCTCAAATGTAGGTTTACCGATAAATAGGCAATGTAATAAAAATATATAATATTATTCTGATAGCGCACCACAATTAATTATAAATAACACGCGGAAAATTACAAAAGCATATACTTAAACAAACTCGGGGTTTTTTTAGATAGAAAAGTGAAATCACGGACACTTACCAATATGAATAAAAAGCATTTGTATATATTATATTTAAGGTCAATATTAATACATAAAAGTTAGAAATATACAAATATAATAGAAATATACCCTGTAGTGCCGGCTATACCGTGTGGTGCCGGCTCAGAATGCCACCACCCCATCTCCTCCCGTGGGTGTCGTAAAAGTCTACTAAGGGGTTGGCCGGAGGATGGGCAGCAGCGTCCTTCGATTACATTAACAACTCAACTGCGATCGCCAACCCGTCTGCCAAGCGTGGTGATTATGGCAAAACCTCCCCAATGAGCCCACAACACACCCATATCGGTCGTTGTGGTGATTTTTGGTGGAGGCCTGTGTCCAGCAGTGGACTTCATTCGGCCGAAATGATAGAAATAACAAATATTGAAATTATGAATGAATGAAAAAAAATATCGTTTACCGTTTTTGTGTTAGTATCGCATTTAACACAAAAAACAGACAAATCATCAATCCAAAATGTTTGTACTACCTTGATTATAAATTCTGGCCGTTAGTACTTGACCAAAAAGTGCGCGGGGTTCTGATTTGAAACTTGGTACCTATGATATCATAGCATTCCCATTGTTAAAACTCTTTAGATGTGAGTGTACTGAAATGTGTTACTTTCAGCTTAAACTTTTAGTTTGAGCTCGCGAACACTATTGACTTTTGAGAACAATGTTTGTTAGAGGTAAGGAAACTGGCGAGAAACCTATGTAATATGCATTTCTAGTCTTGCGTGGTATATCCTTTTTTTTTTTTATTGGTGCCGAATGGAAATTCTTCATGAACTTTCGGTCGAGCCGGTAGGAGTCCCCCTTACCGTAAGGCTAAAACCACTGGAGCAGTCATCTCCGGCACCTAAGAGAGGCTCCAGGTCCTAATATGATCACACTAGAGCCGCGTGGTATAGCCTAGCTAGTCTTCAGTTCACTATATTACAGCTCCTAATGGGCTGGCTCGACAGAGAAACTACCACGCCGTCACGTAATGGCAGACAGACGGTATGTTTGGCGCAGTGGCTAAGAAATTGGCTTACTGCATACGTATCGCGGGTTTGATCCCCGCACGAAACAAATATTTGTATGATCTACACATAGTTGTTCTGAGTCTGGGTATTTGTACATGTGAGATTTATGTCTGTAAACTGTACCCGTCGTGGGAGAAAATATAGTGTGGGTAATCGTATAAAAATAAATGACACCTGAATTAGCAATGTTGCTGCGTTCGGTGAGCAACGAATACCGGAAGCCCAATCACCATATTCTTTGCAGACATACGACATAGGGGCTTTCAAGCAAAAGGTGTTTGTCTACGGTAAGGATCGGCAACACACCAGTGACTCCTCTGTTCTGTTCGCCTCAGTGTTGCGGATGTATGTGGGCGGCGGCGGGGATCGCTCAGTCCCAAGCGAGTTTTCCCTCTTAGGTTATAAAACAAGTGGACGTCTGAGACGGGGAGAGTTTTGTAATTGTAATTTAAAGTAATTGAAATGAGTAAAGTATGTATTTCATCATATAGCCAAAAACGTCCACTACAAAACAAACGCCTCCCACATAAGACGACCTTCGATATTCCGTGTGTTGCCATTATGGGGGGAATTTGTCAATACTTACAACGCTTAGCAGGCGGATTCGTGAGCTCTATGAGTAGCGACCTGCTGAACCGAAGCAGGCCCGAGGCAGCGGCACGTATGTTCTGCGCGCGACTCCCAGAAGGTATGTGTGGCTGGGTCAGTTCACTCAGGTCGCACAGAGACGGGGCCCTTCAAATATTGACGGGCCGATACCTTTTGTTATTGATGTCCAGTGGAAATTTTACGTGAACTTCCTTCGCCCCGGGGAAGGGCGAAGGGGTACTCACTCAGGCAGGGGTTGCGGTCTTATACTGAGAGGCGAACATCGCATCCCTAGCCAGATAAAAGTGGAAGGACACCATGGGTTTTGGCCGGCAAGAGTCCGGCATGCCCCTCCACCTGCCCTGAGGTGGATAAAGTCCATGAGGATTTCCCACGACAAAATAGGCGGATTCGAGAGCGCAGAATAGCTTCTATTCCACAGAAGGGACGCTGCTACCCACCCCTCTGGCTTAGAGTCCCTTAGTCGCCTTTCACGACATTCATGGGAGGAGATGGTGTGGTGCTATATTCTTAATCCGGACACGTGAAAGCACTCGTTTAAATTGTAATGGTATAATTCTTTAGATGAAAATGTACCGAAACATAACAGACTTTTGGGTTGTGTACGCGGACCTTACACTTATCAAGACTTTCGTTTGGATCATGACTGACAGGTTGTTGTCCCAAGAGAGGTTACCGTCCTAAGAGTGGTTGCTATCTCAATTTGTAAGGGATGAGATGTAACGAAAATAACTCTACATTCATTATTCCGGTATGCTTCTTTCTATATGACTGAATTATTTTCGACCGAATTTCATTTCGCGAACAACGATTTTGCGTGTGTATCGATTGTACATGCAAAACAATATTGGCGAATTGATAATCGACGAGGGATAAGTTGCTATAGCGACCATCCCCGTTTCGTTCGTCCTGCCTATCTATTGCTAGCATTTTATTCAAGTTTCTGGTTTTATATTCTGTAGTTTATAACTGACTAGCTTTTGTTACGTTCTTTTTTTGCTTTTACGTGATTTGACTACAGCCTGACTTCGGAAAATCTGTTTTTGTAAAGATATGTTACTAGTGCACAGAGATGGATTGGTCAGGGAATGATTCAGAAATATTGGGATGATATACCCCACTAAATGCCCGCAACTTTCCAGTTGTCCCAGAGGTCCCCCTCACGCTTTACGTTTGCTGCTCCGTATGTACATTTTAAATCACTGTTCCTTTTCGGAAAATCTTAATTACGGGAATGAGAAAGAAAGTTGACTAGCTAATTGTATTACTATGCGTCTTTCTTAGTGCTTGCTCATTTACATGTAATTACTTTGAATTAATAAAACGCAGGATTAATTTATGTAACTTTTCAATGAGAAAACTACGTAGGTGTTAATAACGCAGATCAGGGAAGTAGTTGGTTCACTAATGTTTGACAAAAACCTAATGAAATTAAAAATAACATTATAAAAACGAATCATTTGAATAACATCTCATTTCGCAAATATATTAATTTATATGTAATCATTTGACAAAATATAGATTATGCAAATGTTTTACTTTGCAAATATTTCAAATCTTAAAATATCATTCCAAAAATATTCATTTGACCAAGTACTTTGTTTGTAAAATATGCGATATCATTTTTCAAATTTGATAGTCAATTTAAAAATTACACGCTGCCCGAACCAAGTAAAATAGGTAGAATTCGGTTCTGGCACTCGCCGGCCGATGCCGCGACACGCTCGCTTTGCTCGCTCGGCTCGTGCGTTGTGGTCACAGTTCTATCCTAACCCAAACCTAGCCGTAAACTACGTAAGTAATTAACACGCAATGTATTTTGTCAAACGTTATATATGCCTTGCGTTGTTTTGCAAATTAACATGATTATAAAAATATAAGTTTGTCAAATGTTATATTTATGAAATGTTGTTTCAATTATTTGTCAAATGAGTTATTTACAGAAATAATTGTGTGTAAAGTGATAACTTTATCAAGTATAATTTCACCCAACGTTATTTTTAAAATGAAAATTTAAGATTCGTTTTTGTCAAATGACAGGACACTGAACTAGTTATTTATGATGCGAAAAATTTGACTTTGACTTTGATACAATTATTATATTATAAATGCACAAATATATGAATTATAAAATAAAACAGTATTTCATAGTAAATACTTGAAACATCATACGTGCAATACATAATAAAGCACACAAAAAGCACTGTATAGCATAGTAGAACATAAATGACGGCACGGTTGGTGCAGTGGCTGATATAGTCGACTGCCGCGCTCCGGGTCGTGGGTTCGATTCCCGCACGGAACAAATATTTGTATGATCTGCAGGTAGTTGTTTCGGGTCTGGGTGTTATTGAATGTGGAATTCAGGTCTTTAAACGCACCCACAACCTAGGAGAAATAGTAGGATGGGACAACGTTTTAAAAAGAAAAAGAAAAAGAAGACAAAAAATATTATGCTTTTTCTATTTTTCGTGATATTTTCACGGCACGGTTGGTGCAGTGGCTGATACAGTCGACTGCTGCGCTCCGGGTCGTGGGTTCGATTCCCGCACGGAACAAATATTTGTATGATCTGCAGGTAGTTGTTCCGGGTCTGGGTGTATTGTATTTGGAATTCATGTCTATAAACGCACCCACGACACAGGAGAAATCCTAGTGTGGGGCAACGTTTTAAAAAATAAATTGTAAAGGACTAATAACGGATCCTTGAGGACATCCCGTCGTGAGTTCCTTCGACACAGCATGATGACGAAGTTTAAGTTTTGCAGACCCGTGTGCAAAATATGAGTAAACGAGAGTTTAGATGTTTCTGAAGCAACCGAGGGCTTTCATTTTAAGTAATAGCATTGGCCACCACGCGTTGTAGAAGGCACCAGAGATATCAAGGAAGATGCCTATCACGTACTTATGTTCAGATGAATTTACTACTTTCCTGACAGAGATTGCCAAGTCAATAGTAGATTCTCCTATTGTGAAACCGAATTGGTTATTATGAAATTTCGGTCCATCTGGCAGCAAACGTGGTACTATAAGGTGCTCGAGAAGTTTCCCTAAAGATGGTAGTAAAGTTATAGGCCGGTATGATTTTGATCATCCGGGGGTTGTCACCACTTTTTGGTATTATGCGTATAAAACCGGAACCCCATATACGAGGGAAATGCCCTCAGCAATGCAGCGATTTAAAACGGTCAGTATAGAGCCACTCGATATTTTATTATGAGATTATCTGTGTCACTAAAAAAATTGTTGTCTCATTTCATCTGGTTAGCCCGTAAACGTCCAATACTGGACATGGGCCTTCCAATTACCCCTACAATGAACGGTCGGAACGGCACATGCGAGGATACTTCTGCCTATTCTCTTGATATTACCCCGTAGTAACCTTTTACGACACCCATGGGAGGACATGGGTTGTTCATTTGTTGCCGAGAACCACACTTACATGCGTTAGATTAAGGTATATAGTCACACAAATATTTAGTCTTGACTCGACTACCTTAGCAGTATACAACTATAATTATGTTTTTTTGACAGAATTACTTGAAGCTAGGTATGTTTAAACTAAAATGCTTTTCCCTGAGGACGCGACATGTATACATTACAGAAGCTAATGTTATTCATCCCAATATCTGTTAATAAATATGAACGACTAGCGTAATAACACTATAATATGGACAACAACAAAGTACCAGACATTAATATCCATGTTTTCTATGATGAGAACAAATAACCTAATATTAAGTGTCATTATCACGAAATTGTGTTTATTTAGATTCCTTGAAGCTTATTATAGAACGGTAGGTGGTCTTATAAAGTAAGTTTCACACTGGGAGACGATTTCAGGGGTCATCAGCCAAAGGATGTCCACTGCTGAACAAACCCTCCCAAGATTTCCACAAGTATGCCGTCATTTTAGGGGGAATTTGCCAGTACTCACCACGCTTAGCAAGCCGGTTCGTGAGCGCAGTATGGCTACTGTTCCACAGCAGCGGCTGCCCATCCCTCTGGTTTAGAGTACCTTAATCGGCTTTCACGACGTCCATGGGATGACACGGAGTGGAGCTATGTTCTTAATTCGGACACAACACGGACTAGCGAGATATCAAACCGGCCCTGTCGCAGTATTCTACCGTGGTGGTATTATGTCTCATTTTATTACAGACTTCTAGAAATATGTTTGTACAGGGTGTCCAGTAAATAGCACGACATACTGCAGGAGGTGAGAGCTTGGGTCAATACCTACCAAAAAAACACAATATATGTTAAGCAAAATCTTACGGTGACCGCTTTACAGTCATCCCCTCCGAGATGTGCCTAAAGGCGTGGCATTAATGGGCGGCTCTAGTATGATTTTAAGAGAACCTGGAGCCCACCTTCCGTGCCGAAGATGACCGTTCCAGTGGTTTTAGCCGCTAGGAGTCCAGCATGCCCCTTCACCCTTTCCCGGGGACGAGGAAGTTCAAGTAGAATATCCTCTGGAAACTAATTAAAAAAAAAAAAAGATTATCTTCGATATGCTCGTTAAAGATACCTAATGTTGATGGTTGATGACGGGCTGTCAGCGGATGATCGTCGTAATTTGCAATGTTTTACTCGAATAAATTGCTTTTTTATTGTGAACATATTAATAATGCTCATTTCCTTTATTTCCGTCTTAATTCATTAAGATTGATTCGAAAGCAAAATGAGATTAATCAATTGATTTGCAAGTTCGTGATGTACCTATTCATTAGGCGTTGAGGTATGAGAACTTGAAATCAGATCAATTCTCATGCTTTGCTTAAGGTCAGTTAGATATGTTCTTTTTCACCTGTGATGACGCTAATAACGGAAATCGCCAAGTTATTTTATGGTGTAAAATGGTATGGTAAAATTATGTGAAGTTCCATACGGTAGGTACTTTATAAACCTAATCTTGACTTGTTAAGATACTAAAACAGGGGTTAACCCCTTTTGAACCCCCCTCATGAACTTCCTCCGCCTTGGGGCGGAGCAAGAGCCGGAGGCTTACCAGCTAAAACCCCAACGGTGTCCTTCCACTTACCTCTGGCTGGGTATGAGGTGTTCGCCTTTCAGCATTATACCGCTCCCGCGGCAGGTATCGGCCTGTCACTGTTAGACGAGCCCCGTATCTGTTGGACCTGGCCGCACATATCTTCAAACAGGCGCGCACAGAACACACGCACCACCGTCTCGGGCCTGTTTCTGTTCGGGCGATTGACTGCCCATAGTACGTCGCTCGCAGGCCGCTTCTCATAGAGTAGCCCCTGAGTACACATCAGCCCATAAACATCCACTGCTACTATGCGGTCACCTATCTATAGACAGACCGTGCCGAGCGTTGCTTTACCTCGCGATTGTCTACCGATCAGTGAGTGCATCCGGCTATGAGTGCCTACTTCAATGAGTGGTCATAGGCTACATCCACTACCATATTCACTGGTCCTCGCGATATATTGTTATTAGCATACGGGAGCATGCTGCTGTTCCTCCATTTGACATAACCCTTGGTCATTTTTGACGACACTAATGGGTAGAGACTGGAAAGGGGTAGTCAACCATACAGAACAACATTCAACAAGGTGTAATCCTTAATCACTCAGTGAGAAGCAAACAAGTTGATACACAAAGCATTAATTTTGAAAGTGCGATAACACAAATTGAGAATTTTCGGAGAGTTAGGCCCGACCGCATCAGACGGGTTGGTTTCACGCGCCAAGATACAAGGGGTGTGAAACTGTGCTAGTACTACAGCTAACACAACTAATTTTGAAACGAGATTTAGTCGGATTGAAACTAACATGTTACACTAGAACTAAAAGTTTGTGATGTATTCCGTTTTTGTACGGCGATTTGCAATATTACAGCTGCGCTTGAAGTTTCTTGTGCAGTTCTGTTATTAATTACTTATGACTTCGCTCTTCTAGAACCTAAAACATTACTCCTTGATACCTTGAAGGATTTTTCTACATTACTCAGATTTTAAGATTCCAACAATCCCAAGCTTTGCAAGGTCGGTGTCACGTGAAGAATCTTACTTTATTATAAATGTGTACGCTTGTATGTTTTTCGCTTAATCACAAACAAACGGTTGAACAGATTTAAGTGAAATTTGGCAACGAGATAGATTTATGGTGTGGAGTAGGATATCAAATACGTATTTTTGCGTTATTAAGTTCCCTTGATGGTTTAAATTAGTATTCGATCGGACCAAGTTGCGGATTAAATCAAAGTCAAAGTCAAGTAATTTTTATTTCAAATGAACCAATTACTGGCACTTATGAAACGTCAGAATTTAAATTACTCGGTTCCAATTAGTTGATCCTATGGAGAAGAACCGGCAAGAAACTCCATGGATAACAGTCAGTGTCTAAACGTGTAAGATAAAAAAGAAAAACTATATATAAAAATGACTATTGAAGCATATTACTAATTTTGATTTTATGCAAGCAAAGCAAAGCAATAAAAGCATTGCCCAGTAAAAGTAAACTACCTGAAATGCGGTTATGTACCTATGAAGGAGTGAAGGATAATATTATGACGTCATTCATTCTAAACACTAGTTCTCAGTAAGACTATAAAGCTCTCTCACGTCAGCGCACAAAGTGAGGATACACTGACTACAGAAATACTACTAGCTTTAGAACTAATGCTGTGTAACGTAAAATTAATATAGTGCAGTCAAATATTTATGAACTCTGAATCTTACTGACGCTTATTATAAACTATATGGATGGGTGTGTGTCGTTCCATGAATAAAATGTTAATTTGTATTATCATCATCATCATCATCCTGTCAGCCATTTATACATCCAATGCTGAACAAAGGCCTCCCTCATAAATTTACAAACACAATTGTTTTATAATTTTGGGAGGTAGTTGCCGATACTCACCACGCTTGGCAGGCGAGTTGGTGAGCGCAGTATGGTATTTTACGGAAGGAAATTACTTCAACTGTAAGTAAGACTTCAATGCTTGTAAGCAATGTCAAGCGTAGAAGTAAAATCTGCTGGTTAGGCTGCGTAAATTGAAGGTATGCTGATACATAGATTAGAAGACTCTTTATTTCTTTTCATGTGGGTTAGTGGCCAACCTTGTCAGATTTGTTTAAGTCGTTCAAAGGCCTCCAAATTTTTTTTCTTATGTTTACCCCACACTGGATTTTCCCCTATGTCGTGGGTGCGTTTACAGACATAAATTCCACACACAATAGACCCAGACCCAGTTCAACTACCTGCAGATCATACAATTTTTTTTCCGTGCGGGAATCGACTGGAAGCGCAGCAGCCGACTGTATGTAACACCTAAAACTAAATATTACTTACGTTTGTTATCCTGATTTGCTTTATTATATTTAATAGCATAATCCTATCCTAATGCCTAATCGTCCGATATATCGTCGCTGCGCTTGCAAAATCAGTTATTTGAAAAATATAATAATAATGAATAAATTCTTCATTAGCATAAAAATTTATTATAAAATGGCGAGGCCTTGACTCCCGTGCTAGGTACAATACCTGTTCCAAAGGACGAGACAGATCCAACACGCCTGAGCCCCCTGCCGTCGTTACATGGTGGCAGGCCTCGGGAGTCGCGGGCGCGCACATTGGGGAGTCTGCGTGCTCACACCGAGTGACCCCCGGGAAGACGGTGGCGCGCAAGTGGTCACGTGCCGCCGTGTGCGTAGCAAAGCGCACAGCGAGGCTTGGGGGATCCTTTACAATCCTCCCCGAGAAGTGCCTGGCGGGCGACCTTTTTTACAATCGCCTTCCCTCCACTAGAGGGGTTGGCCGCTTTACCGTCATCCCCTTCGTGATATGTCTAAAGGTGTTGCGCCAATGGGCGGCTCTAGTGTGATCTAACGAGGACCTGGAGCCCCCCTTCGGTTCCGAAGATGACCGCTCCGGTGGTTTTAGCCGGTAGGAGTCCGGCATACCCCTTCCTCGGGACGGTACTTCCTACATGATATATTTCCACAGGGATAATAAAAAAAAGTAAGGTACAATACCTGTGTATTGTTATTATATGTAGGAGATTCATCTTTTCAGAGCGCTATTTATCTATTGCACTCATAGAGCATTTTTCAAGCAAAGTTATGGCCGAATTCACTGAATCGCTGAATATCGCTGAATTCACTTTTTTCTAAACCATTAGATATATATATTACAAACTAAGTTTTACAAGCATATGCACCTACGAAAGTAACGTAAAACTGCAGAACCAATTTCGAACAAAACAAAAACAAATCAGTTTTGGCAGGCACAGCGACGATACCTAAGTTAGTCTTTTAAATAAACTCCGTCTCCACGAAATAGCTGAATTTACCGAGCTTAAAAACTTCTTTCCGTTTTTATTCCTATGTCGTTGCATTGCCGAAGCTGGCAAAATGCGCGCAGTTGCGGTTCGTCGACGCACTAACTTAAACAAACAAGGGCGGGCTTCAATAATCTTTCCAGTTGAATTTATCCCTTCGGTGTTGAAATGTATGCACAACCATGCCCTCTGTTTGCAAAACTGTGATACTGCTAAAATTAGCCGTTCTCACATCCTCCGTGTTATGCCAGTTTGCGCTTCGCTGGATGATGTTGTCTGTCAACACAGGAATGATCAACGTTTTGCTCGTAACTACGTCGTTTCATTATATTTTGCCATTTCTTAGTGTCGACGTTATTGGAATCAAATAGTTGGGTTTGTTTGTGAATGTGCCTGTTAGTTTCTTATATAGGTACTTACCAGGAACCTATTACAACGTATTCGTGCCGTTTGTGGGATTTAGATCTGCCGTTATATAGGATTTAATAGTCACTTTTTACAAACCGTGTGGTTGCCGGCTAAGAATACCACCACACCATGTCATCCCGTGCATGTCGTAAAAGGCAACTATGGCGAGTGCGTTCCGCATATCTTAGCTGCGATCGCCAACCCGTCTGCTAAGCGTGGAGATTATGGCAATAGGCCCAATAGGCCCACAACACAAACCCATACCGGTCGTTGTGGCAATCTTTCTTTTCTTGGGGAGGCTTCTGTCCAGCAGTGGACGTTTTTCGGCTGAAATGAAGTTACTTTTTAATATTATGGGGTCAATATTAGTCAGCGTTTAGATTTCTTGCGTGCCATTTGTGTATAATGTCTACGAATAAGCAGTGCTTATTATTTGTTGCCAGTTAAAAAAATCACCCTTTTTATGTGTTCCTATAAAATGCTAACATTCATAACCATTAACTTACCTAATTCATTAACAATTTACAATAGGTAAAAACCCACGTAGGAAATATGTTTCACCCTTAAAATATTCATAGCTTTTAAATGTCACATTGGCCAAAAAGTTATTGGACCGATATATGCCACGTGTTGCTTATAAAAACATTTGCCTACAATAAGCCGGTAATTGTTGTTCACCTGACTTTTGCAGTATTATAAAAAAAGTCTTAGCAAGGAGGGTGTTACTCGTAGGGCTGCGTTTGACGAGAGCCGTGGGCGACACCACGGAAAATTGGACGGGAAATATAATTGGAAAATTATAAGGGTTCGCCACTTCCCTGTTAGTGCACCTATGGGTTGCTGCCTGGGGCGGATGACTTTTCTTACTTACTGTCCCTTGGGTTGCCGAAATTGGAAAATAATTTGATTCTAACCAAAAAACTACAACGGCACGCAGGGCGGAACTAATGAGAACAAATATTTATCACTTATTACTTAAAAATTGGCTGGAAATGAATTGTGGTAATTACATAAATGCTTCTTTTGTACCAATTATGACGGAAGCTGAAATGATTAAAATATTATTTATCTCACATTTACGCTAAGAATCCCCCCGTGAAACTAATTTTGGTAAAATGGCATCAGATGTAAGATTCTGTCAACGCATTCAGGCGACTTTCAACTGCGCTAAACATCGCTACGATACTTAATTTTTTTCTTCGACATTTTGTTGTACGGTGGCAGCTATTACACAGCAGGCGGTTATAATACGCGCGGAATGGCTCTTACTGTTTGTTGCGGATGGTAAATAGAGAAGTTCAACTTAGTGTAACCCTGCGGAATTGCCATATATACTATGAGAAGATGAAGGAATTCCGTGCGTCTACTGTGGCTGAAAAAAAAAAGATTTGGTTGCTATAAATCAGTCCACAAAACACACCCATATCGCTCGTTGTGGTGATTTTTGGGGGAGGCCTGTGTCCAGCAGTGGACTTGATTCGGCTGAAATCCCATCCCATCCAAATCAGTCCACTGTTGGCAGAAGTGTGAAGTGAGATGGTGGATGCTCATCTTCCTAATAAAGATACAACATCCATCTGGAGTTTAAGTTGGTTGTGCTGTAATTTCAATGAGAGTCGTGAGTGTTATTAATTAATTCATTCATTTCATTTTCTTTTAATATACTAGCCAAACCCAAACTAGGGTTTCTCCCGTGTCGTGGGTGCGTTTACAAACACAAATTTCACACACAATACAACCAGGCCCGGAACAACTACCTGCAGGTCATACAAATATTTGTTCTGTGTGGGAATCGAACCCATGGCCCGGGGCGCAGCACTCAACTGTATCAGCCACTGCACCAACCGTGCCGTCAAATATTTGATCTATTGTGGAGATAATCATTATTATGTAGTCAAATTTCATGATAAGATCTGTAGAGAGAGTGCGCGCAGATTGGGGATCTACGTGCTCATATCGAGCGGCTCCTGGGAAGACAGCGGAGCGCACGGTGGCGCTGTATGCACAACTCACCGCACAGCGAGGCTTGCGGGGATCCTTTACAATCCTCCTCGAGATGTGACCGCTTTACAGTCACCTTCCCTCCGCGATGTGCCTAAAGGCGTGGTACGAATGGGCGGCTCTAGTGTGATCTTGTCGCGGAGTGCCTCCCTCCGTGTTCCTTCCCGGTTAGCTCAACTGGGAGGCTCTCTCCACGGCAGCAAGTAACGGAGATCTGTTATTGTGATTCAATGAAACGTAACATATATATATTGTTATAATGGTATATTGATATTCACAACTTCAACACTTCATCTTCATGCTGATAAATTTTAAAATATAGCTTATTATCACAATTTACGCTAGTTTAAAATAAGTAATTGTAATATTGCAGGAGACTATTTGTCAGAGCGACAGCTGTGTGTTGAACCACTAGCGTTCAGAATCGAATGTCTACTGATAATAATCAAAATATGAAGAGCGACTCTACGTCATAAATTCGAATTTTGATTTGAATAAAGAATGAATCGTGAGGTGGACAGTGATGGAGATAAAAGGTATGAAGTCACGAAAGAGGTTGATTGAAATGAAGATGAAGGATGACCTCGTCACAATCTTACGAGGACCCGGAGCCCTCCTTCGGTGCTGGAGATGACCGCTCCAGTGATTTAGCCTTTAGGAGTCCGGTTTACTCCTTTGCCCTTCCCCGGGGAGTAGAAATTTCATGACGAATTTCCACTGGGGACCATTAAAAAAAAGTTACAGCATATTTTTGATATTTATAAATTTTCTTTTCAATAATGCCAGTATTTCAGGTCACTATTGAAGTAACTCGATTAGTAATCTTTGTTAATATTATTTTGTACGCGATGAAACCTTACTTCTTCACATACCAAGTGTACCTTTTGGAATTTGAAATTGCCATAACGTTCCACACTTTACTATTCTTTGGCACGTCAGTATTTCCAATTTTCTACTGGTGTGATTGTCATACAGGGTAACGGAGGATTTTCTAATAAAGTTGTCCGATACAAATGGTTCCGTAGTTCCATTTCACTGGAGTTGACTGTGTAGTTTCGAAAAGCTCCGTATGTTTTAATTTAGGATTTCAAGATTATAGGAGTCTCTTTTTCTTTTTTGTCATTCCTTAGGATCGAGTTTCTTTTTATGTGGATCGGGTGAAATATAGAATAGAATCGAATATACTTAATTGTACATCATTTGGAACTTAAAAAGAAAGCTTGAATATTAATACAATGTACAATGGGCGGTCTTATCGCTAACAGCGTTAGGATGGACAAGAAAGTCACGAGAAATAATAATGGGGTAGTCCGTGGTGTACGGATAAGTAGATGATAGTACTACTATACATTTGAAACAAATTTCAATATAATATACACATACATTAATAAATACATTTTAGGTAATGTAGTAAAATAAAACGCAATGTGATAACGAATAAATAGCATAGACAAATTACACAACAACAAAAAAGAGTATGTTCTTTTACTAAGTTTTTAAAGGAGGGTAAGATATCATCTCTCACTGACACTGGCAATACATTCCACAACCGTATAGCCTGAACTGTAAAAGATTTATCGAAGAATTTGGTGGAATGCAAGTTATATATATGTATACGCGATGTAATAAGTGTTTTATTATAATCGGGTGAAATATGATAAACAATTTTTCTCCTCTTATTTTAGTTCTTGTAGCCGTATATAACGGCACGAAAACAAATTAAATTTATTCGCACATTAAAACCAGTCCTAAATTAAGTTCATACAGAATATTGTTTAATAACTACTTCTAAACAGAAAACTAATTAATATCGCGAAAGACATAACAGCACAGGCTCTAGTAAATGATATAAAATTTTCGTAATTTCATGGTATTTAAGCAATTGTCTTCTAAAACGCTTAGCGCCTTGTGTTTACGCATGCAGCAAAATTTGTTAATTGAATTTCCTTTACGCAACAAATCCTACTTCACGGACGGTCGCGAAGGATTCCTAATATAATTACACGCCGCGAGATGTTTTGAAAGAAAAGTTTCTAAAATACAGTGTCTTATGATAGGAACAGATAATAAATCTAAGGGTTCCTTCTCGCCTAAATTTTGGTACAGTTTATGTGTGCCAACACGGTGTGTTGAATCAGTTAAAAGCACCAATTTGTCTTTATAATCCAATCGTGTAAACATCGCTGGAGCGTTACTTGTTCTGCGGATATTTTGAGTGGCGTGTATAGCTCTCGACGAAGCTCTTAATTTTGAATGTTAGACAAACAATGCGTGATCTACACGATCGACGTTAATACAAGATCTATGAGAAGAACTTTGAGTACAAAACGTATTGATGTTTGGCTTAGGTTTTGCAAGAACTGCAAGTTCATTCTTTAATGTGTATGGTAGCGTACAAAGTAAATGTTTGGTTTCGCACGCAGATGCGTCATGTTTTTCTATTACACTTTCATTCTCTCAGCATAAACGTAAAGTTTTATGACAGGTAGCATCATTGCAAGCGTCATCTTTCGTATTAATTAAGTTTCGAAAGTTTCGAGAAGAAATCTATACTGAATTCAGGTATTTTATATACATATAGTCAAACCATTGTAAGCCAGGGATAAAAAAATGCTACAGTATATAACAGACACATTTATTCAAATATTTTAAAGGCAATTCATATTTTATGACGAACAGACTAAAGTACAGCACACAGCGGGATCGTTTCGCCGGAAATTATGAATTCGTGAAAATTTTCCATGTTCCATCAAAGTTTAAATTACTCGCGACTTTGTCTTATTGAGATTTAGGTATCTTGGGGTAGATTCTTCACGTTATCAGCAAGGCGTATCACGGATGAACAAATTGTGTGATGTCAAAGATTTATAGTGAAAATTCAGGGTTGGCTGGCTTATTGGCAAACATGGGAGGGTGGTAGATAATTAATCTGGCCAGACGGATGGGCGAGAGGTGCGGAATACAAATCGACGGTGACGCGACGTGCTCTTGTTATTGATGGGGATACTTGTTATATATTCGTCGGGAATTTTTATTTTTGAGGCATAATGAACTCTAAATTTTACGTGGATATGTATATAGTATGTTCATGGTTCTCTGTAGTGTTCGCGATGACAGCGTGTGATTCCGTTTTCCCAGCTGCACAAGCAGAGTAAATTTTAACTACTGTAAACGATTCATCATCGTCATCGTTTGGGAAACTACGCAACATCTTTTCGTCAACTATACCGCAATGCCTCAAGACGCAAGTCTTTAACCAGTGTGTTACCAGTGATGACATATGGAACAGAGACGTGGTCACTCACAATGGGCCTCATAAGAAAGATCAAGGTCACTCAGCGAGCTATGGAGAGAGCTATGCTTGGTATTTCTCTACGAGATCGAATCAGAAATGAGGAGATCCGTAGAAGAACTAAAGTTGTCGACATAGCTGAAAGGATTAGTAAACTAAAGTGGCAATGGGCAGGGCACATTGCTCGTAGAACTGATGGCCGCTGGGGCACAAAGGTTCTAGAATGGAGACCACGCCAAACGACGACTCCAACGAGGTGGACAGACGACCTGGTGAAGGTTGCTGGGAGTCGTTGGATGAGGGCGGCATGTAACCGCTCGTTGTGGAAATCTAAGGGGAGGCCTTTGTTCAGCAGTGGACGTCCTGTGGCTGATATGATGATGATGAAACAATTCAGTAAAATAATGTTTTCACTTAAGTTATTTTACCCTTGTTCTAATAATGAGTAAACGGGATTCTCAAACGTAAGCATTAAAAGAGAATTTCAAAACGTCCCCAATGTTTACACCGGCTTGATTTCCATAGTAACTACCTCTTTGTCCGTGTGAGTTTCTGATATTGCGGTGCAGATTAAAACACGCTCTAGAATCCCATTGTTCAACTTGAATGTACAGCAAGTGTCCGACTTGAAAACGAAACGGTGTGTGAACAAAATGTACTTTGCGTTTTTTAGACTTATATTTTGCCGATGTTTTAAAGTCTCCAATAAAGTGAAATATTTATATATATATTTAATTGCCCGTCATAGGGCCCGATAAGATCACTCAGCGAGCTACGTAGAGAGCTATGGTTAGTATATCTCTACGAGATCCAATCAGAAATGGGGAGATCCATAGAAGAACAAAACCAGCCAATATAGCTGAAAGGATTAGTAATATTTATTATAATGTGTAATAATCGCGAAAACCAAGAAGAAAAATATAGGATTAGTAAGCTGAAGTGGCAATGGGCGGAGCACATAACTGGTAGTATTGATGGCCCTTGAGGCAAAAAGGTTCTGGAGTGGAGCCTACGTACTGGAAAACGCAGCGTGGAACGGCCTTCAACGGGATGGACAGATACGGGCGGCATTTAAGTCGTTACGTTAGTGTAACCACTCAGCAGTGGGCATTCTTTGGCTGATATTATGTTAACCTACTGGTAATTGGCACTTGCATCAGTGTCCTTTGAGTACATTAATTATACCTCAACTGCGATCGGCGACCCGACGAATATGCCGATTGTGGCATAACCTCCAATGACTACACAATACAAAGTCAGACCAGTTGTTGTGGCGCTCTTTGGGGTAGGCTCATGTCTGGCAGTGGACGTTTGTTGGCTGAAGTGATGATGCCCACTTAACACCCTGGTAACAGATCATTTAATTAAACTACTTTTGATGTCAATGTTTTATTACAGTTTCTGTCCTAATAATACAATAGCCCACATGTTAAACAGAACTGCCATGGCTGATTGACTGGCTGGCTTTTGGACTATATCTTTTATTTTTATTGGTCCTAGTGGAAATTCATCATGGACTTCCTCCGCCCCCGGGAAGGACGAAGAGGCATGCCGAACTCCTACCGGCTAAAACTACGGGGGTGGGTCATTACGGCACCTAAGGGGGGCTCCAGGGCCTCGTAAGATCACACTAGAGCCGCCTATTGGTGCCATGCCTTTAGGCACATTATGGAGGGTAGGCGGATGTAAAAAGATCACCCCCCAGGCACTACACGGGGAGGATTGAAAACAATCCCCCCAAGCCTCGCTGTGCGCTGCGCTGTACACACCGCGGCACGTGACCACGTGTGCGCCGCCGTCTTCTCGGGGGTCTCATTCTGTGGGGAATACTGGCTGCCGCTTTCTGGGCAGAGCTATTAAGCCAGATCTTGAATTCGTACAAAATAGAGAAAAACGTCACATGTAAAATTTTCGCAATCAGTGTCGGTTTGAGCAGTTTTTATACTCGATCAAATGTGTACACAACACCTTCGCACCTGACATGGATAGAGCGGCTATACCAGTTGCATTCGTTTGGATATATTATCTAGTTCAATATGGTCTTAAATAACAAACGCAACACAACTGCTATAGCAGTGAAAAATATTTCATACATAAAGCTAGTGTCAAAGTTGTGTGACTCAGTGTCCGCCAAAGATTAAACTTCAGAATGTGGCCCAATAAAATACAACATTCGAACGCCGGTTTGTTAGAAGCAAAGAGCCATAGCACAGCTGGGCTGAACGTTTACGTACTCGCTTAGGCACAAGGTTCTAAACCTGACATGTACTTATGTGACTTTTCAATCTGATATGACATTTTTAGTTAAGCTAAGACGCCAATGGCGTCAGTAGTTAAGAAAAACATCGTGAGAAAACCTGCATCTATAATGGTATAAAATCAAAGTAATGTCTTAGGTTTTCACGATAATAACACTATTTAATAAAACACTTATAAACGGACTACATGGTGTATATTATAGATTTTTGTTTTTCCTAATGTTTCGAACACTTGCAGCGTTCGTGGTTGCAGGATGAATAAGGAGGAGACAGGCATCGTTACAGATTAAAAAAGTTACTTTATTTACCGTACAAAACTAATTAAAAATTGTTTCGATGCACGCAGTAATCACTCACAGTGTCTTGATGTGTTTTAGTGTAGGATGTTGTTCCAATTGGACAGTGAAAGGTTGATAGAATATTACAGAGCTAAACTAAATAAATTTGTTGGTGAATCTACTTTGTCTGAATCGCTTTTGATTTCAAATGACGTATCTTGATAACGTACCAACAGCTACCATTTAATTATTAAATTGCGGAGTACGTTTTCAAACGAATCTGGTGTTCCTCCTTGTTAGGTATTTTATTATAGAACGGATTAAGCCTGCTTACTTTGGAAACCGAAGCTTTATTTCTTCGAAATGTGGTGGATTACCTTCGCAAAAAGCCAGGTATCTTAGCCAAGAATTCTTATCAAATCTCGCCCCAAAATAGTTTATTCATTGGAACCTGTCACCTGCTTCGCTCTAACATGGCGAGGGAGAGATGGGTGATCTTTGCGTCATGCTCATGAATTGGTGCTGCTTGTAGTGCTTGGTCGTCCTAATGACCATTATTTATTGATCTTAATTTACTTTTGATTAGAAACCATTAGGCTTCGGGTCATAGTTACGCATGCATAACCTCGGAACAAGTCAAATAGATAACGTTATACTATTGCACATGTCAGCGGGCACGCTCTTAATAACCGATTTATATAGGGGACTGCATAATAATCAGTCCATTACTGGTCCCATCCCACTGTTGGTCTCGGGCTTATTCTCATATTGAGAAAGGTTAGGCCTTATATGAGGCAATTACATATCAACCTATTGCTGCCTTTATATAAAGCAATAATTAATATGTATGTAGTACAGTAATAAAAAAAAAATGCCAGACAGCAATGTGTTGCTGTGGAGTCTGTTACGTCGCTGCTTCTTAGGAAGAGGTGATGGGCAGCTTTGGGGGCTGTTTTGTATAATGTTGACGTTCAAAATGTACTGTTCTTTGGTATATTTTGTATAAGCCTTATTTCATTTCATTCATTCATTCATCTATGGACTATGATAAGAAACGAGGTCTTTTAGTAAAACATTTCACAGCTAAGTCGTTGTTTGAGGTAAGATGAAATTTTCAAGCAATTTTGCGACGACAGCTTAGCGTAAAAGGCTCCCACCGTCCACAACAGAGCAACATAGTCTTGTATAAAAAGCTCATCTTCCGCAAATCCTTTTTATAGGTACTGAGTGTCTAGTTTTTAGCAACCCTTTTTACAGAGAGTTCTCATAATAGCTTGCTTTGACTTTGCGTTAACTATAATTATAGCATTTCCTACCATTTAAAGTCTAACCTATATTAAAATATATATTTACGCTCATCACTAGCGTCTTGACTGATTCACTGACGGACTCACAGACTGACTCACTGATGGGCTCACAGACTGACTGATTCTTTCACGCTGTAAGATGATTAATTATTTTGATGAGACATTCTTTACTTTTTCAACAGGTGCCTTAAACGCTTTATAACTCACTAGTAAAATATTTTACGCTCATCACTCACTCACTGACGACTCGTAACACTGTAAGAAAAAATGTAATTATGTTTATATTAAATTAAAGTGTTTGTTAGGAGTCCTAAGACACCTTACAAATACTTACTAGTCTCTATATAATATCATAACTCAAAAGTAATCGGATTGTCTATTTGTTCATTATCATCATCATCATATCAGCCAAAGGACGTCCACTGCTGAACAAAGGCCTCCCCCTTAGATTTCCACAACGAGCGGTTACATGCCGCCTTCATCCAACGACTCCCAGCGACCATCACCAGGGGGCCTAAAAAGGCCGCTTTAGCAGAATCATAATATGAATCACATTAAATATCACCAAATGGACCAGAAGGCCTAAAAAGACCGTATTAGGTTTTATTTATAAGGCATAATAATGATCTCAATACGATTCACATTAGAAATCACAAAATGGTCACTTAATCATAACTGACTATTAACGTGACCATTTTGTGATTTCTAGTGTAATTCATATTATGATTCACCTAAAGCGGCCTTTTTAGGCCCCCAGGTCATCTGTCCAACTCGTAGGAGGTCGTCCTACGCTGCGTATTCCGGTGCGCGATCTCCACTCAAGAACCTTTTTGCCCCAACGACCACCAGTTCTACGAGCTATGTGCCCCGCCCATTGCCACTTCAGTTTACTAATCCTTTCAGCCATGTCAGCAACTATACTTCTTCTACGGATCTCCTCATTCCTGATTCGATCTCGTAGAGACATACCAAGCATAGCTCTCTCCATAGCTCGCTGACTGACCTTGAGCTTTCTTATGAGGCCCACAGTGAGTGACCGCGCTGTTCCACTGGTAATACACACTAGTTAAAGACTTTCGTCTTTCGTTTATTTGGTGCAAAGAAGAAAATTATTTTAACCTGGCAATGAACATCGATGGATCCCCAAACATTCATATTTTTGACGCAGCGAAGTCTGCGAAGTATTTATTTCTATAATTAACTGCGTATACTACATATTGTATGTAGGTATTATTACAAATACCAGTACATAAGGGTATTTACGTACCTAGTGGAACTAGTTGTAACTGATAGAGCTTCGTGAATTGAATGTAATGATGTGCGTAGGTGACCACTTGGTCATCGTTATTTGGAGTTATAACAGAATTGCGTCAGCGAACCGAACGATGATGTGGAATAGACTGAGCAAGCGAAAAGATCCCTATAATATATGGGAATTTCGAGCTTCAGCGTTAAACTTAATATATCGATGGTGTAGATGACAAAGGGTTTCTTTTGAGAGAAAACGAGGTTTTAAAAGGATTATACTTTAATTAGCACGATTACAAAGACAAAAATTTATGTGTGCACCGCGGAGGTCGGTTGGAAACGCAGTATCTATCGAATATATACGTTTTTGCATACAAAATATCAAACAATAAGCTACGAGGCCCTCCCTGCCCCGCAGGTTGCCCCTCTTATCCAAACATACAATATAATTATGTAGGTCTGTATTCATAACACTATTTATATTATATTAATTATATTAAAAGTGAAATAATTAACACATTTATTTTGTGTCGCCTACAGATGGGATATCTAGACAGCGGCGGTCGACCCTCAGCCATTGTTTACAGTTTTCGTGAAATCGTGACCAAACATAGTAGCGACGGCTTCACATTTTAGTAGATTTTTCACTAATTACTTGTATGATATTATGGCCTTACGCAGCAAATTATTCAATGAATTCGCATTTTTAGGGTTCCGTACGTCCAATTGAAAAAACGGCGGAACCATTGTAGTATCACTCGCGTGTCTGTCTGTCTGTCCGTCTGTGACGGCCAAATTGCTCTGAATCTACCGACCGATTAAGTTGAAATTTGGTACACATATGAATTTCTACGACCCAAACACGAACGTGTACCATAAATAAATGAATTTTGAATATGGGTACCCCCATATAATTATAATATTGAGGGCAATTCGAAAATAAAATTAAAGGTTTGTAAACTGTATCGTGTAATATATCAAATGGAAGGGCTTTTTATAAGGTTCTCAATGATCTTAAAATAACATGGTAAATTTTTCAGTATTGTGCGTACAAACTTTCATTTGCAACTACAATGAATGAAGAACATGGTTTTCAAATACAATGTTGAGTTTGTTCTTGGGATAAATTATTGGTATAAGACAAAATTCAACAATGGACAATATATTCAGCAATTTTCCCCTACAATCCGGTACCATACATACTTTTTTTAGTTACCACAAACGAATTTGGGTCAGATTTAAAAAACCACGGTGGATAACATATTCAGCGTACGGAACCCCCGCTTGCCCGATTTTTTAATAACCCAGTGTTTTAATCGACCAAAAACAGTTATCCTTATTTAGCTAGCCATTCAAAGATTTTCATTATAACCTGCAACTGCTTGCCTCTGAAATGAAAGATATTTAAACTTTCCAGTAAAGTCAATTACAGATGAGATGAAAACTTTACAAGAGGTAATAAACAAGGCGGGGTGAAATGATGTCGGTTTGTTTGCGGGCTATAAAATGAGGAGAAGGCTTCAAGGGGCCTAGCAGGCAAACCAGTAATTAATGCTCTACCAAGGGGAGGCCGGGCGAAATCGGATCAATTTGCTAGCTATTCTTCGTTCCAACGGGAGGTCTATTGGCAAATAAACATTGATTAGGCCAAGAATTTCCTTTTCGTACGTAGTGAAAAATATTTCTACTGAAATGTAGGCATTGTGGTGAAAAGAAAAGCAAGAAGAAAGACACAAAGAAAGCCTTACTGACCCCATGGGACGCCGTTAAAATCCAAAGCAATAAAGGAGTCCAAAAATCTCCATAATAATCTTCGAATTCAGCACATATTGAGTGGTCTCGAACAGTTTCAAGTATGGGAAGCACGGTGGAGGTAGCATCCGACCCTCGTATTTAGCTATTGTTTTAAGTGGGCCACACTTCGTTACGCCCCTGCCGTTAGGCGAATTTTTGAGATCGGGCCTTTTTATTTTCTTTTGGCGGAAGAGCCCTCACGCTAAACTGATAATGACGGCAGGCTCGGGGGGAATCCGAATGTGCGCGGAGTTTAGCAAGGCTTTAACGATGAAAATTTATTGTAACGGCTGTAACGCTTTTCTTTACTCTTAATAGGACCGTTAACGGTAATCCTAAGAACTGAAACACCTGGGTCAGCGTAGCTGTAAATGTACGGAATAAATACGCCGTCTTGTAAATGTTCTGATAAAAGCGTTCTTAGCGTTAACCCTTGGAAATGAAATCATGAAATCAAGTTATGAAAAGAATTTCATGTTTCTTTTTCGGGGTTGTTTGAGGAAAAGCGTAAACTTTATCGTATCACTACGTGTAATTTTTGTTGTTGAAGTTTTGTCGTATCCGTGTGACATCAGCTTTCATCAAATGTTTTGCTACATGAGTCACAAACGAGGGTCTCCTCGGGCTATTCGTCGTCTCCCCTTTCGGAGTTCAAACAATCCGCAAGAGTAATTTATCTCATTTCCCTCAATTACGTGCTTTTCAGTAGAGACGGAGTCACATGTCAACTGGGGTGAACTCGGTTGTCGAACAGAACATACATATTTTATTTGCACGTGGTGAGCATTATCGTGTTACAGATGTGCGTTTCGAGTAATCAGTTTGTGTTGATATCAATATTTGAGGAGAGGATATCCACTCAATTATACTCACTAAACGTGTTATTCCCAAACGCCCTTCGAGCGTGAAAGACAATTTGCAGTATACATTACATTTCTAAGGTATTTGAACAAGCATTCGCTATTTGTTATAGAAATAACTCCACCCTTCTAATTTGTGTTCAGTGTTAATTCAACAGATTTTCCGATTTTCTCAGTCGAAGTCAGCCCATTTGTATTTGTTTCAAGTTCGTAGACAGTCCCCCGGGCAACGCATTCGTCGTAAGGGGGAAGGTGGGCTTAATTAGGAAATAATGCCTAAGCGATTAATCACAATACCCCTACGTAGCTGGTACGTAGTCAGTCTTTTGTTTTCAAATTGTGAACTCGACCTCAGTCTTGAAGCTGATTTCCAATGCGAGGTGGCGGCCAAGGGACGTCTCCGCCAGACCTGAAACGGTGACGGTTCGTTTCACATCTCCGTATTGCTGTTTACCTATTATCCTAAAAGTCAGAGGTGAAATTGAGGGACGGCCATGGGTGAAAATATGTTTATAACTTTGAAATTTACGGGCGGTGAGATTTGTGGTGGAATAATTTCTTTATTCGTTTGACTGCTTACGGTGATGATAAATTTTTTGAGATTCATGTATAGAGTATTGTTTTAATAATCAAAATAAATATCCTGTTTTATACCACACTGTAAAATATAATTAATAGGGTTCCTTCGTAATGAGGCTTACACAAGACAATTTAAGCTTAACTCTTTGTTATTAATGAGTTTTGCGGCACAGACAAATTCATCCAAACAGCTTGTTATGAATTAAATGAAAATAATTGGTAATACAAAACCGCTTGGGGACGCAGGGTTGTTATGAAGCACACAAATTTTCCGCAAACCCTTTAATCCCGCGCTCGCTTATTTCACTTGGCCCCTCGTTGGTGAATATCCCCTAACTCCCCTATGCTAGTTGATGAAATTTTGGTGATGCCTCAAACGTACAACCTGTAAAATTCATAGTAAGCATTTGATGCGGCAGTTCTTACGTTATAGCCTTGCAGGTATTATATAGTTGCTTCGAGAAATAGCACGCAGGGGAGCCAAGAATAATGTTGCCATTGTTATTTTAATGTTATGATACACTATTTCACTTTGCATTTTCGACTCGAGGTTTGTTTCACAAAGTGTTTGTAATGTTTTTATGTAAAATTTAAAGTATCAAAGTAATGCGGTGCCATTTTGCCGTTCACAAAAAGTAGATAGGATATTGTAGTGCCTGGCGCGTCTTTCCGGGTAAATCTAAAAACACAAAGTGTACTAGCTGTAGCTGATAGTTGCGGAACTTGTGGGTAAAGTTGTTTACTTACATATTACAGTAGTTGACGAAATGTTAGGAACTGTTTTCCGCATTCATTATTGTACACATAAAATACTACACGACATATTTATTATTATAATTATATGCACAAAGGCGAGCTTAACTCGAAGCTGGGTTTTCTTCCTTGCTTGTAAAAACTTTGGGTGAAAGTTAGAGGGCAGAGTACAGCATTATACTTGGGTATATATAAATTTAAATACATAAAGATGTATAAGTATCAAATGCATATTACATAACAAATATATACTACTAAAAATATATACATATACTTAAAACACACGCACCGGAAAACGCAGCATGGGACGACCTCCAACGAGGTGGACAGACGAACTGGTGAAAGTCGTTGGATGCGGGCGGCATGTATCCGCTTGTTGTGGAAATATATGGGAGGGCCTTTCTTCAGCAGTCGACGTCCTTTGATGAGTCAGTCAGTAGGTATGATGATGATGATATATATATTTATAAGTCATGGGGGTAAGGTAATGTTCTTTACCTCTTTTCTTGAAAACGTATAGAGTAGGGTTAACGCGTAGATAGTGTTTTATCTGCAGATATTGCGAGACGATCTTACATTAGTGTTTATACATCATTCTTTATGGCTACATAGAACGTGGTGATGTTCGTAGTCCGTATTGAATATCTACTCCATGTAAATATTCATACTTAACAAAGGCTAACCTAACCGTGTGGTGCCGGCTCAGAATGCCACCACCCCATCTCCTCCCATGGGTGTCGTAAAAGTCGACTAAGGGATTAGCCGGAGGATGGGCAGCAGCGTCCTTCGAGTACATTAACAACTCAACTGCGATCGCCAACCCGCCTGCCAAGCGTGGCGATTATGGCAAAACCCCCCAATGAGCCCACAACACATCCATATCGGTGGCTGTGGTGATCTTTGGGGGAGGCCTGTGTCCAGCAGTGGACTTCGTTCGGCCGAAATGATGAACAAAGGCTTAAACATACGCTTACACTTTTTAAAAACATGTAGATATTATTATGTACTTAGGTAGGTACTATACACGCATTAACTCAAATATACTGCTGAACATAGACCTCTCAATGAACACTACAATGAGCGGTCACAGGGAATATTTCCATAATCACCACGCTGGGCAGGTAGATTGGTGATCACGGTATGTTGTTATTAGCACATGGGAGGATGCTGCTGACCATCCTTTTGATATCAACCCTTAGTGGCCTTTTACGAAACCAATGGGTAGAGGGGGGTGGTCTACTCTTTGCTGGGAACAAGGTTATTTATAGTATTTTAGAATTGTCGAAATTTGAATTTATTTACAAAAGCATGTAGTCACGAAGCACGAAGAACACAGCGAGGGATGTTTCTTTAAGATGTTAAAGAAACATCCCTCGCTGTGTTTTACATATCCACATGGGATTCAATACAAATTCCCTCACCAATCTACTTGAGGTTGCGTAGCTGATTTTTATTATATAAACTCAACCCTGCGCCCAGTGAATTTCTTTTTTAATGATAGTAACGTTCAAATCGTCTCAGATTTACCGTTTTATTATTTTGGGATATAGTTTTCTAAGCCATAATTTAGTAAGATTAATGGCGACAATAATAAAATTGGCTTGGAAATAAAAGGTCGAGATAAAGATAATTAAATTGATACTTAACAAATGGTACGTTTTAAAAATTCTTGATACAATAAATATTTGAGCAAACATTTGGTCAAATCGAGTTTCCTCCAGACAATATTTTTAGCCAGCCGTGTGATGCTGGGTAAGAGTAGCACCACCTCATCTCGTCCTATGAGTGTTGTAACAGGCGACTATGGGATTAGCTGGAGGATAGGCAGCAGCATTGTTCGAGTACATTGACAACTCAACTGCGATCGCCACCCCCCAATGAGCACACCCAGACCGTTCGTTGTGGTGATCATTGGGGGAAGCTTATGTCCAGCAGTGAAAGCCTTTCAGCTGGAAAAATGATGATGAATGATGAATAGTTTTACAATGCATTTTGTTGGTTCAACATGATGTACACAACGTATAAGTCAGATTATAGGAAAGGTCAGAATGACACCATCGTAAAAACGATTTTACATTGAACATGAATGATAATTCAAAGATTTCAGCGCCAATTTTTAGCAAGAAAAGATAGAAAATGCAATAGATTCAACGTTGTATCGTATAAAATGCAACCGACGCAGTTGTTGGGAAACTAGAAGATAAAACGAAGGGCCCGCACGTGGGCAGCATAACTAAAAACTTTGTAAAAAATTCTACGCGTCTTCTGCCTGCCAAGAACATAATATATACTTTATGTTATGTATAGGACGGATCATCCGTTTTCGATGTGCTGATGCTTCTTATATTCATTTGATTTATGTATGACTAGATTCTAAAAAGGTGGCATGATAGAAAAGAGACCTTTTACCAACAGTGACATAAAGTGGGTTGAGCAGAATGATAAATGTATGGATACGTGTGTTTTTGGACACTGGTGTAGAATTAAACAGTAATAGGATCAGTTTTTATTCATATTTCAAGCTCAATAAAACGAAAACTATACTTAGCTGTACTTAGTATATGGTAATAAAAATTATAGACCTATGCCCTAACTCACTAACAAGTATCTTGCGTTAAGAGCTACTCGAGTTAAATTAAATTATTAAAACGTTTTAAAAAAAAACCGATGAGTTGAGAGATGCGTTTTCTACGCACAAGCGACTTTAAGCCTGAGTATCGGTATCAAACCTAGTGTCACATAGAGTTGAAACTTATTTAATACCTTTTTAGCTATCAATAATTTCCCAAATTATGATTTTAATCAAACTATTCTTTGTTCGATATTATAAAAAACTACATTATTTATATCCATTTCTATTTTAATCATTATTTTTAAATAATTCATTTTCAATAGGATGAATAATTTGAATATATACATTATTAACTTGTTTATTATCAGAATAATCGTAGAAAATAATGATTTTCATTGGCATTGACTCATTCTTCATATATCTTAATTTAAAGCATTATTTTAGGACTTAAATATCATTGATCATTTTATGATAATACTCCACATTTCGCGGGAATTAAGGCATGCCTAGTAGCTCTAGAATTCATGTATTTTAGTGTGTATCTTAGTGTAGAGTTACCCTACGTGAGGCTGCACCTCGTTAGGTTTAGTGAAGTGCAACTAGCTAACTTTTAGTTTTTCTGTAATATTTTACAGTCTTTGTATCACAATCACTATAAACACTAAAAGCAGTATGTAAAGGGTAGATTTAATTTTGAAACCTTTTAATTAATTTAAAATTTATCTGGCTTACATGTCGGTACGTTTCTGTTTTAAAACTTTGTTTTTGTTGCTTCATGCTGATATAATTTATATAGTATGTAACGATTACAATGGAACGTAAATTTTGAAATTTACTTTCCATTGTATTTGGTTTTCTAACCGATTCATCACCTACTCAGCTTTTCTAATTGGACGAATAAATATCAAAAGTTAATTCTATAACGTAATTTTTATACTTATATTTTCAATCACCGATGTATGTACCTACTGGTATATTTCTGTTCAGATGTTTTTATAAAATCGGATTTCCATTTTATACATTTTGTCACAACAAAATGATGTAAAACATAAAGAACAACAAGAGCCAAGAGTTGTGCCGTCACATAGAAAAGGTCTGAGATTGATGATGATTAATGCTGACATGCCGTGCCGTGTGGTGTCCGGATTAAGAATATAGCATCACTCCATTTCCTCCCGTGGATGTCGTAAGAGGCGACTAAGGGAATTTAAACCAGAGGGATGGGCAGCAGCGTTCCTCCTGTGAAGCGGTAGCCATACTGCGCTCACCAACCCGCCTGCCAAGCGTGGTGAGTATTGGCAAATACCCCCCAAAATGATGACACAGTTGTGGAATCTATGGGGGAGGCCTTTGTTCAGCAGTGGACGTATAAATGGCCGATATGATAATGCTGACAGCATACCTCTTATTCCAATCAAAACTTACTTCTTATTTTTCTTAGAAACTACCTACTAGACCGATTTGAAAGAAATTTTGTAAGTATAATCGGATGAAAAGAATAAACGGGGGTGGCGTATTAAACTTATAGCAAAGAGATTATATAATTTTTATTTTATAAGAACTCAAACCTTGTCTCAGACTAGTCAACTTAAGAAATAATAATTAAAATTTCATCATCATCATCATTTCGGCCTAATGAAGTCCACTGCTGGACACAGGCCTCCCCCAAAGATCAATTTGGGCGTGTTGTGGACTCATTGGGGGGTTTTGCCATAATCGCCACGCTTGGCAGACGAGTTGGCGATCGCAGTTGAGTTGTTAATGTACTCGAAGGACGCTGCTGCCCATCTTCCGGCTAATCCGTTAGTCGACTTTTACGACACCCATGGGAGGAGATGGGGTGGTGGCATTCTGAGCCGGCACCACACGGCTATTGTAAATTTCAAAAAAATAAGAAGTACGAAAAATTATCAAAAAACAAGTTCGTGTCCCACGGAGTTGCTGTTGTAGTGGTGGACAGAGAGCTACATACAATTCCTTGGATACTCTCTTGTTCTTCAAGCGCTCTGTCTTGCTTGATATAGTAGCAATAATAACTGCGCGACGCATGGTCCATCGGCGTGGCTGAATGCAATTGCAATATAATCAAATATGTAATAACGAATAACAATTTTGGCAATATGACACAATGATATGAATAATCGAGATCACTTTCACATATGTAAGTCAATGCCACCCAAAATAAACTTCGCATCCCTTATCCATTTTTTCGTGGATGGCCCTAAAAAAAAAACCTGAGCGTGAAGCGAGGAGCAACGGCTCAAAATCCCAGCCATAACGAGACGTGCCCACATGAATAGACTTGACAACACTTGAGTTGATGCCTTAGATATACGGCGTAGGAGATAACGTACCACAGCTATATCCACTACAAAGAAGCGAATGGCACAAAACAACTGTGGAGTCAACTTGTCACGATATTATTTCGTGTCAGAATAATTTTTTTGCGGTTTGTAATCATAACTGGAAATTCTATTTCCATAAAAATAATATTTAATAATTTATTGCATTCCTAATTATGATTTTAATTTAATTAAGAACAATTAATTAATTTGATTTATTATAAATAGTGTGTATAGATTAAATTTTAATGTGTAAAAAATCATAACATTCTAAAATATGAACGTTACTCATCTTTTGAGTTATCAACTGAATTAATATCATATCTTAACAGAAAACTTGATTATCCAACTTTTTACTTCGACCTTAGCGTTTAGGGACATGCACGTGAACTCTATATGCACATCATGTTATTAACTGTGCGGTCACTGAGGGACATGTAAAGGCCTTTAATTAGTATCATCGTCACGTGCCACCGAATAAATTGCGGTAAACTTAATTAAAGAGTTATGTTTCTGCATGGGGCGGGACCAGTTCGGCCAACGTATGTTTGTTTTGCATTAAATGACGATAATTTTACAACATATTCATTAAGTTGCATATTACGCACACGTCTACTACGAGTATTTACATTTTAGCACAAGTTTATTTAGCAATATTGTTAGCTAAGAAGGTCTGGTAATTGCTATTTTTTTATCTTATTTAATTACGTCTTTATTTCGTATAAGTAATCAATTTTATTAGTCATAATAACAATATATAATATAACATTCGAATATTCTATATTTCTTTAAATGACATTAATTACTTGTGTTTATTTTAATTTTATATTCTCTTTACTGTTATTTGATACTTAATGGGCGAGGACCATATGGGTTATTTATTATTTTGTTTAGTAGACGTGATGGTTATCTGGCAGTTTACGTGTGTCATGCTCACTCAAGTGTTCTGCTGATGGTGGCGTCGTTTATTGGGTCGAAATAGTTTCCAAACAATTGGTTGCACTAAGCGATGCTGATGCATCAGTCATGCTCGTGAATGAGTGCCGTCTTGGTCGGCCAATTGATACCATGACAATTTTATCAAACCTTAAAAATAAAATACAATCGGTCTTGTTTAAGAGAGTTTCTAAGAAGTTCTCCTACATTGTTTTCACATAACTTTGATTTCTAGAACAATGTGCACATATAAATTGTAACTTTTAATATGATTTAAAAAGAGTAGCCATGAAGTTTATTGCCCATTCTTCTCCATTGGAAATCTACATCTTGAAACGCGGCATCTAGGCTATTCATAAGTGCCTGTAAATGGTTCAAAGGAATAAAAATAATTTTGTCTTAAGTCATTTGCTGTTAAACTCCCATGCCCATGCCAATAAATAATTTTATTGATTATGCATCTTATAAAATCGTTCGAAGTCTTTTGACATTCATCATTGTTCTCGCAGGATGTTCAGCGCAGACGTTGAGGATATTCCCGATGCAGAAGCAGCAGACGGTAGCCGTGGGCAAGTCTGTGGTACTTACCTGTCAAGTGGACGCTCCGGATCCAGCTCTTGTCACGCAACCACAGTGGAAGGACCCCAAGGGACTCGTCATTAACGAAGCCGCGTAAGTACCATTTACTGAACCACAGATTTTATAGCCAACATTTTAATGAAAATAAGAGAGAGAAAATAAGAAGTTGTTACAACTCGAGATAACAGTGTAAAATAGGTCGGTTATTTTTAATATGGATTTTGAAACCTATTTTTACACAGAAAAGTCAAATACATGTGACAGTCTATAATAGATATGGCTCTTTATAATTTAAAAATATTTTATATAAGAAGAGCTCCATCAAATTCAAAACTTTTTTTTAAGAGCATTCTATTACTTCGTTAGTCCTATGTTAATTACAAAATATACAGCGGTCTTTCTTTTAAACGTCGGTTGTAGGAAGTGCATATTTCTGTCGATAGTGCATTTGTATTTTAATATTAAATCATCCTTAATTCGAAACAGAAGTGGCACCCGACCCGAGATCTACACGGAGCCGATGCCGGCTAAACAGCTGCAATTGCTGTATATATCGTCGATCACAACTGCCATGGCAGGCAACTACACCTGCGTCGCCACTTACACTAACATACCATTGAGCGCCAGTGTCGTTCTGGAGACGTTTAGTAAGTACTTCAATAGACTATTATATAGTTTTAGCAATATTGGGTGTGTGTAATCAAAATATTTGGTTTGCTTGAGTAAACCTGGTACTATCGTGTTTGGATAATTAAATTTGATGTATTTTTAATTAAAAATAATAAGTTTTAAGTGGTTACAACTATCAGTTCTGTCTAAGGCATGTTCAACATGCCTAAGTCCCTCTGCCGTCACTATAATTATGATGGTGGGCCTCCTGGCTTGCGGGCACACTAATTGGAGAATCTGTGTGCTCATACTGAGCGACACCTGGGAAAAAGGAAAAGCGCATGTGATCACGTGCCGCCGTGTGTGCAGCACAGAGCACAGTGAGTCTTAGGGGAGGTCCTATACAATCACCCCCGAGGTTTGCCTGGGGTGTGACCTCTTTACAGTTGCCTCACCTCCACTAGACTAGTGACCGCTTCACAGTGACCCCTCCGAGATTTGCCTTGAGGCATGGCGTCAAAGTGTGGTTCCGGACGCGATTGTTAACAAGATGGATGGAGTCCATCAGTTCCCACTATGACCACTCAGGTTGTTTTAGCGAATTTTAGTCTTGCATACCCCTCCACCCTTACCAGGGCGGTAGAAGTCTAAGATGGATTTCTAGCTGTTAAAAAATATATGTCGAAAAATGCAACATGTACTAAATAATATTTATGTTTACACAGGAATTTTGTTAGTAGTGATAATTATAATATTGGACTTTATGAGAAACTTGAAATTTGTTGCAATGTTCATTTCATTTTAGTTGCCATTACATGGACCAACGCTAACGAGAACCAATACGCAACGAAAGGAAAAGACTTTAAAATAATGTGTGAAGTCACTGCTGAACCTGCTCCATCAGTCGATTGGTTTAAGGAAGGCAATTCTGTAAGCTGAAATACATGTTTACATTTTTATGAAACGACATACATTTATAATGGTAAACAATATTGGATCTGATTATCGAATTTGTTTTCTAGGTTGTAACTGGTGATAGATACGTAATTCACGCAAATGGTTTGATGATTAAAAATGTAGAGGAAAGTGATGATGGAACGTATACTTGCCGTGCCGTTGTCATTCAAACTGGTGAACTTGCCGAAAGAAACATCAAACTTGAAGTAAGTGAACAATAGAATTATATAAAAAAATTAAATAGTTCGTACTGGGATAAAGAATATAATAAAGTTTGATTACGGGTACATTATTTTTACCATTTGTCTTCAAGGTTTACACTGCACCAGAAATGGAAGAAAGGGAACCTAGAGTTGAGATAAAAGAAGGAGAGAGTGCTGCAATCTCCTGTAAAGCTAGAGGGAAGCCGCTGCCAACTTATTTGTGGATTAAAGCCTCAACACGCGAGGTACACAACAGTATTTTTTTATATTTTAAAATGTACCTAAGTTTAAAATGTCCTAATCAAATGATCCTCTATTTTAGAACCTAGCAAGCACATCTCGATTTAGCGTTAATGAGAATAGTGGACTTTTAACAATCGATCGAGTCGAAGCTGGTGACTATGGGAAATACATTTGCAGCGCTGTGAACCAAGCGGGTCAAAATGAAACTGAAATAGAAGTAGAAGTGTTGGTGAAACCTAATATATTTGAACTATATAACACCACTGCCCCTGAAAAGGAAGAGGATAGATTAGAGTGTAAGGCTACCGGCCGGCCTGCGCCCCGCATTAGTTTTCGCAAATTGAGTAACCCTGACCGCTTCCTGAATGGTCCTAACGACGACGGCAGGTAAGACAATTGGCAATAACAATGCTGTTTTAGTATCTTAATGGACCCAGCTGCTGCTATATGGTAGCGAACTAATATATTGTTACAATACCGTTAGTTAATTAGTGGTCTGATGTGTGTAAGAAACAATCATGGTCTTTCGATCTTTAGCGTGCGGTTCAGCCACAGTTTAGTTATGTTTACTAAGTCCAACAAATCACTTCTTATGGTAGAAAAAAAAGGGAAAGTTATCTTTATGATATTGCTACATAAAATACACACTTTTTTGTGACCCGTTAAGCCAGTAGAAGAAAAATTTCCCAAGTTCAGTCACAGTTTGTTTTTTACAACGTTAAAAAGTATGTTAAATCGTTTTTTTTCCAGGATTACGATCGAAACGAGCAGTCGGCAAACTGGTGACCAGATGGAATCCAGCGGAGTGATTACGATCTCTAAACTGAATAGAACTGATGATGGTCTTTACGAATGCTTTGCTGAGAATGCCGGTAATATATTGAAGTTTATTAGACTTTTCATCATATTCATATGATTCATGATAGACATTTTATCATCGCGTACAGTTGAAAGAGATGCAGCTGCATATTTATGATTGTTTGTATGTGTATTCAAATTTTATTTGATTTAGGTGGTGAAGCAAGGAAGAATGGACATTTAACGGTACAATTCAAGCCGACTTTCGAACACATGCCTACAATCCCTATCTGGAGTTGGAACAGCCGTCCCGCCAATTTAAGTTGTACGGCGCAGAGTATCCCGAACGCTACCATTAAATGGAGGTAAGAACGTTAAAACAAAGGAAAGTCTCTACTGCAGTCATTTCACTTAGTTCTCCACGATTAGGCGAGCGTTTCTGGATATTTATGTTGTAATTAGCCTAACGGTAAGTTGCTTGTTTTTATAGGTGGTGGCAAATTTGGGACATTATGTGTAAATTTTGGATTTACGTTTCGTATTTAAATATATTTAAACTATATAACATTCCGTGTGGTGTCCGGATTCCGTGTGGAGTCCGGATTAAGAATATAGCACCACTCCATCTCCTCCCGTGGATGTCGTAAAAGGCGACTAAGGGAATCTAAACCAGAGGGATGGGTAGCAGCGTCCCTTCTGTGAAACGGTAGCCATACTGCGCTCACCAACCCGCCTGCCAAGCGTGGTGAGTATAAGTACAAATACGCCCCAAAATGATGACACATCTGTGAAAATCTATAGGGGAGGCCTTTGTTCAGCAGTGGACGTATAAATGGCCGATATGATTTTAGTATTCTGCAGCAAATATATCCCATTGATGGTGAGTTTCATCCACACTGAAAGAATCGTACTATGAACACCAATCCACCTGATTGGACAGTTTCTGGAAGAATCCTCTCAAAAACTAGCATTATAGTTTTAAAATGTTCTGATTAATAAGTTCAAGCATAGTCGTTATATGAATAAACTTCTTTGTGGATCCGGACTAAGAAAAAAGACCACCCCTCTTCATCTAGGGTCGTAAAAGGCGACGTATGGTTTATATCTACCGGTGGTAGGTCTTATTGCAAGAGATCAGCTACGTAGGTACCACCCCAATGTTCGATATTTGCCACTAAGCAGGAGTGTTTTAACTTTAGACATTACTGTGTTCCGATTTTTTTATTTTTCTATTTTATTACTGTACCAGAAAAATTACTGAGCATAAGAAAGTAAACAACTGTCTCGAGGTGAAGAGTGTATTGTGGTGCCATGCAGGACTAGGATTAGGTTATGGGCAGGCATGACCCTTACCATCAGGGGAATGACTTGTCTTGTCACCATATCTGTATAAATAAATAAAAAAAGCATCCTTCATTGCGCTAATATCAACGTACTGCGGTCCATCACCAATTCGCCTGCTAAGCATGGTGATTATGGTAATATTTTCTATGATCGCTCATTGTAGTAATCATTATGAGGGTCAAGATCAACAGTGGACGTTTACGAATTGGTGTGTATGTGTGTGAATAAAGATAACCGAGTGTTTCTACAACTTTGTTTTTAAAGGTTCCGTGACCTGGACTTAGTAGAAAGTCCTCAAGTGAAAATCTACGGCTCTGGCCCATCCAGCTACATTATAATCACACCGACTGATCGGTCATTGTATGGAATTTACAAATGTATCGCTACTAACACCCTCGGTGAGGCTGAATACATCATCCAGTTTAGAGAGGCTTTCGCTCCGGGTCCTGTGGTACAAGTAAGTGAACTCATTATATGTTGAGTCATGTCCCTGGTCTTTGCTATCGTTACTAGTAAACATGTCTGCGAGCATGAGGTTCTTAAGAAGTCGATCTTGTTAGAGCAGTAGAGTTTTCTATTTGTATTTTAGTCATATTCATAGTTTGGTAATGTTTGGTATGCATATTGAATAATTACCCTATACTGTTGTTATTGATGCGCGTGTCAAGATCAAACTTGGCGGTTTCTTATTCAGCATACAAAATAATGCAGTAGGCATATGTGTGTAATTTATGTGTGTAAATGCACCCATGATACAGAGAAATCCTAGTGTGGGGAAACGTTTTTCTTTTGAATAAAACCTTACTTATACACACCTTGGGAAAATTGAATAGCAAATCGAACTATTTGTGTTCATTTTGCTGATTCACTACGTTAGGGCTTTGTTTAAATATAGAATCTGTAAATTAACGCCTGTTATTAGAAGAGACAATAGTCAAACTATAGAGTTTTGGATGGGAGCAATGGATTTAATTTTAGATTTACCTCAATTAACGTGGTGAATCCACTCATAGAATAAACTAAGCTAAAGGCTTTGTTACAAAATAGAGATTAATTTTTCATATATCTGAAAATGCTAAGATATAATTTAAGAACATCCACTTATAGCAAATATAGGAATAGAGAGATACAAGACACTGTTTATTTCTTAAAATTGCTTTCGACTAGATCTTTTTTATAATTAATTATATTATTTAAAACTTATGAAAGAGCGCGTTTATCTGGACATTTTAAAGTATTGTTTACTGTACTGTATTCATATTATTTAGGCCCGACAAGAAACAATAACAGCGACTTCGGTGTCATTCAATATCGTGGGCCCGGCAGAAGAAATGGGCCCACCAATATTGGCCTACACGGCCCAATACAAGGAAAATGGCAATTTCGATTGGAATCTAGCCCAGAACAGAACTTGGTCTGCCAATTCGCCGTACATTGTGGAAAATTTGAGGCCGATGTTCACATATGATTTTCGATTCGCTGCCGTCAATCAGGTTGGAGCAGGCAGCTGGGGTGCTCCGATTACAGTTATTATGCCTAGAAGGTAAGTTTTGGTTTGTATTATGTCTGAATTGAAAGTATCTTTTTAAGAAAAGGTTTTAACTAAATGGATTAACGGTGTCTGACTTAATAATTTGTTGGTTCGGTACTAGTTAATTGGGTGTTTAATTACTGAGTCGGCACGGTTGGCGCAGTGTCTAAGCGATTGGCTTTCTGCGCTACTGGTCGCGAGTTCGATTCCCGCGCGGTGTAAATATTTGTTTGATCTACAGGTAGTTGTTTTGTGTCTGGGATTCTAGGTGTTCTACAGTGAGATTAATGACTATAAAGTGGTCACAGGTTAAATAGTAGAGTAGAGACACATAAAAAAAAATTACATACACTCATAAATAATTCATAAATTACCACCCAAACAACACAGCTATTATATCAAATTATTCCAGTATTGTTTTACATTTTAACAATACAAAACTAGTAACAAATAGATTTAAATGTATCACAACTAACTTATCTTTTAGATCGCCCCCTGAGCAACCGAAATGGTGGGAAAATGAAAGCCCAGAATCGCTTATTCATGGTAAATACGCAGACAGATACGAGCTAAGATGGCGAGTACCCGCCAACAATGGCGAACCCATTGATATGTACGAGATTAGCTACTGCCCCGTAAGTTTTTTATTGTTGCTACTTCATATAATATTCCCGTTTCCACACACAATACATACGGTTTCAATAGATTTGTTTGGATGATTTATTTCGCTTTTCATACGGCGTAGAATAGGTTGAACTGAATACTTATCGAAGTTCTATCTATCGCTTTAAGATTTCTTTGAGCTGTATGCTTTACTCATTTTAATATTAAATGGATTAAATCATCATGAAAACGTAGTAAAACAGATTTGTGATCCAGAAATCTGTAGACATTGTAGGGACAAATATGTTAACGGAGACTCGCAATTTTATTTAGGTACTGAAAGTAAGCGGTGAATGGCGCATCGCATCTGAATCTCAATGCATCGTTGAAGAGCTTAAGTCTCTAGAGGCAATCAGTTACGAAGTACGTGGTCTTCACCCTGACACGCGATACAGAATGCACGTCCGGGCACACAACGTCCTCGGATATTCCCTGCCAGCACAACTTTTTGTCCAAACGGCTCTCGGTGAGTACAATCAGGAGAGTAATGAAGTCCCCGTAAGGGCCGGCTTCTACGACGTTTACACTGCCTCAGAATCCATATACAATTCGAAAGCAACGACCATCTCTTACTTCAGCCTGTTCACCTTTGTTTTGTGTTTGGTTTTGTGAACTGTGACCTCGAACTAGTGTTTAGTGCGCCTGGATCTATTTATTTTAGCGTGCTCTTGTAAATTTTTATTTTACAACTATATGTTTTCCTGTACTGTGTTATTCCAGTGGTTTTAAGTTAATTTTTGCTTTTCTTTGACCAAGTACAAGTATCTGTAGTGTCATCCGCTTGTTAACCATCGTTTTATGTAATTATTGTTTCTTTTAATTTGGAATGGTTTTTAAATACTAATTTATCATTATCATTATAATTTTTATTGTAAAATCTTGCCTTTATAAAATAAAATTAACATAAATAACTTAAAAAATGTACAAATACTTAAAAAGAAACTAAAATATTGCAAATATCAATTGTGAGGATTGTGTGAAACTGTTGTATTTTGGCATGCATTTTTTATTATACTTTATTTTAATTTGAAATAATACTTTTAGATTTTGAGTACAATTATAATTTTGAATTCATATGATGTACTATTATAATTTAACATTTTGTATTGACGATTTTATATTATGTTGGTGTTAATTTATTGCCAATGGTAAGTTTGAATTGCCTTTATTTTATTTGTTTGATTTCTTATTGTAGAACATTTAATTTGCCGTATTAACTATACGTATTTATCATAATAAAATATTTTCTAGGTAACCCAAACGGATGTCCCAGTCATTTCAGATGGGCTCACACTAAAATGGATATCTTAGCGACGTTACTTATAATGTTTCACATAATATAAAATAACAGTTTAAATTTAATAATCTTCTAAATTAAGCTAGTCCAAAGACGACTGTTGTTATTAGGGCAAATACTTGTTGTGATAAAGCAATTTGTTGATGTGTAAATAAGTGTAAATGTTATTTATGTTTGAAAATATCATATAATGATTTAAAACATTTTGTGATTCCAACTGTGTGTCTTTACTATTAAATAATTAAAAGTTTAATAATATGATTTGATCGAATTTCAAAATGGCATTTTAAATTATACTGAAAACTTAATCCATTCTCATTTTAATAACTAATTTCAATCTTTCATAGGTAATTTAACGGCTAATGCATTAACACTGCCAAGGTATAAAATCGTAATAATTATAGTGTTATGTTAAGAAATAATGCCAAAAATTAAGGCATCCATACTTTTTAACATAGAACGTTGAATAAGAATTCATAAGATTTGTGTACGAATTTTTTATGACTATTTTGTCGTTTTGATATAGAATAACGGTGGGAAAAGAAATCGTCCATCTAAATGATAAAATGGAGTTAGAACGAAATATGTATGTTTCACATTGTGGGTTGAAAATAAAATGTAGTTAGCCAAAAGTTCTACCAATAATAGTAGCAAGGAGTTCGAATTGTGATCTGTTTTAGGAGAAAAAAGACCAATGTGAAAAAATAATAAATGTTTTCAAAACAAGGTTTGCTATTTGTAGTTTCCTGTATAGTACATAAAATGAATGAAGTAAAGATAACTGTAAATAAACATTCTTAAAATATCAGTTAAATTGGCACAGTGTATTGTATTGACACTTGTATTAACACAATGAAAAACTTCATTCATTTTTTAATATCAGTTACCATCAACCAAATCCATTTAAGTTAGAATAACCCTCATCCCTTAATGTACCCCATGAATCTAATGATTAACTGTAATAAGAGATCAAAAAGAAAGCTGTCAAGATGCTTATCAAGAAGTCCATTAACCCTTTTGAATGTTGATCGTTACACAAATGTGTTTGTGTCGCCCTGACTGAAATTTGGGTAAATATAATTTTACTTAATATAATATTTTTAATAGTTAATAATCCTGCCGCTAGTTTCCTTTGGAATGTACTAATTACTATTGCATGATCTTCATGTACACCCTTCAAGCGCTGATGAATTCACATTGTCCCGATAGCATGGTCTATACATCGATGACTAAAACATATCAACTCCTATTTTAAATATATTTAAAATGTTTACTATTCTAATTATCTTAGTAGTCATATTAGATGACAGTGTTCATAGATTGATTTTTGGGTTTTAAAATTTTATTCTAGTCGTATCCGGTTTAATTTTTCCAAGCATGGATGGTGTAATCTATGGAACTGCCAAAACCGAGCTGCAACGATTCATTTTAAGCGTGGCGTATTGGCCAGTTACTTAACTTCCGTTGGCAGTTTCACCAGGTTTTAAGATTTATTTGTAGAAGTACAAAAACAATTGTTGCTTGAAAACTTAGTTTGAATTTTGGTTCTAAGAGACTATAGTATTTAAAGTGTTCAGACGTATCTCAAACAACAGTTAATTTTGTCCTTAATTAAGACTATATGTTTACTAAGGTGATGGTAAATAGATTTCCATCCAATATTTAGCTGTTCTAAAATATTTTATTGTTCCAGATGATTAGTATTATTATTATACGTTTATATTAGATTCCGATACTGCTTAAATAGAATAAAATCTTGTTATGGGGTTTGAACATTTATTTTGCGATAAACAGAATCATTTGGAATGTTTTGCATCTTGACAACTTTTCTTTCTCATTATTACTATAATATTGTTATCGTTAATTTTAAGGACATCGATTTATGCATCGTCATCTTTCGTTTAATCATCTGTCATCTTTCATTTTCATTCAAACCCCATTTCATTCTAGCCGAGAGCTTTCTTCCAAACATTTGGTATGTCATTAATCATAGAATAGTAATTGCCGGTGATTGGGTGCACGATTTCTTTATCTGAAAGCACTCCCTGTTTGTCACCAATCCCTGATTGCAATGAATGTTTGCATTGCTGTGTACAGCTTTCACAAAATAATTATTTACCCTAAAGTACACACGAGCTAAAACTGCATTGATTACAATCATTTCCATGTCATCTAACATTTTAAGCTTCTGTGACATGATGCATAAACTAACAATAACAAGAGCAGTAGACACCTACATCCACATCATTTTAAGATCACATATTGGCTTCATCCTTTTATAGTAACGGGTACCTGCTTCTACTGCTCTTCGATTTTTTACAAAAGTATATTAACATAATATTATGTTAACAGGCGTTGAACGTTCTGGATTTGCACCACCGCAACTCTTATCAAGCGGTGCCATAATTGGACTGGCACTGGCTGGAGTTTTTATCTGCCTCCTTATCGTGGACCTCCTGCTCCTGTGCTTCAGAAGTCAAGGAGTAATTGCGACTCTTTGCGGCAAACGGGGAAAGAAACACAATGACGATGAAGCCAAGTTGGGAAGGTAAGGGAATGCTTCTATTTAATACTTCTTCGTCGATTAGTCTTATTCATATTAATTAAATTACTTGAAATAAAAAACAATTCATCAGATAGCACTTCATCGACATCATAACTGTTACACTAGATTTTCTTTGATAATAATAATTACTATCTATATGTATTTCTCCTTATGTTTAAACATGTCGAAGCCTGTTCCCTTGTGTCCCATGTTCCATGTTAAGTATTAGTGTCGATGAGAGATGTTTCTGCCCGCTAGTCTGTACGGTTGGCGCTTCCCGCTCCCTTATTGCAGCACGAAGCCGCGCGCGCCACCATCCCCCGCGCCCCTGCCGCCACCGGTCAAGCTCGTGTCGACCCCTACGTAAGGCACTACACAATAGCCATACGAAACCTTGAGACTGCCTGCATGCTTTGTTTATGCGGACGATATGGTTCGGCCCTTGTGAGGAGAACGATATCCTGAACGGAACGTTGATTTGGTTCGAACGGACAATTAATGTCATAAATGAAAGGGATGACGTATGTATAAGACTTTTCGCTAGGGCTGAGCAATTTGTACATACCAAGGAAGGAAAGCTTCGCGATTTGCCTTATGTATATAGCTATGGAATATGATTATAGAAACCGTAATGCTTTAGATTGAAGACTGTTGAAGTGTTGTAGTTGTGTAGTAGTGTACAGTGCCGCTTTTTGATGATAACTAATTAATTAGCAGACGAGATTGGTATAATTTTGTAATTGAAATCAGGTGCCATGTCTTCTGTATCCGAAAACTATTGCCAAGTTCTATTAAACTGGAACATCTCTTACGACAATTTTACGTTTTAAATTCATTTTTAACTTATTTATTTTGTAATCTTACTATAACTGTTGTTTATAATTGTTCCTTGAGCACTTTTATCACAGGTTTTCACCTTTAGATTATTTGCACAATCCACTAACGAACATTATTTGTCTTTCCCAATGCTGCCTCATATCCACCACGTGTAGCTATGTACCGACCACGCCAGTGTAAGACTTTTAAATATATGATAAAACTTTAATTTTATTTAACAGTTTTGTTTGAGCCTTGTGTTTTTTTATTGCAGTGTCTGCCAAACTATATTCTGCATTAATTCGTTGGCTTATAATTGTGTTCGCTTTATCGACCTTCAATCATCTATCATCATATCTGTGTAATATAATTTCCCAAATCAAACACCCATTAAGAAATGTATATTCTTGAGTCATTGTTTGAAGTAGCATTATATTAAATTTTTAGATACGATGGCATTATTAGTGTATTGATAATTTTGTTGGTATGAAGATTTGAAACATGCAACTCTCAACAACTGACACGCTGTAAATAAAGCCTGCATTATATTTTATTTGTAAGCGAAAACTCATTAAAATATCTCTTATAGGGATGAAAAGGAGCCGCTGAAGGAGACGGGTGAAGACGCTATTAAGAGAAACTCTTCCGTTGAATTCGATGGTCATAGAGTATACGCTACCAGTGGAGGACCAATAATTGGAAAGAATTCAGCTGTTTAAGACTCTACGGGATTATAGAGAGGTTTAAATGATTGTGAAAGTTTAATCGTCAAAAGTTGGTATTAAATTTGATATGCTTGTGTATAATGTGGGCGCGACCAGTATTTTAAACTGCCAAAAGTTTACTTAAGTATTCAGCTTTACTATCTCAACTTTATTTATCATCACATTCTGTCTTTATATTTTTATATTGTCTTAAATATAGTCATGCAAAATATTATACACAATTTTATAAAGTTTTGTTGATAATGACAATGGCTCTGCCTTTTGCTGTAGAACTTTGCACTTTATACAATTCTTGAGATTCGTTGCTTCAAGAGGTACGAAATGTGCCTTTTAGTCTATTTCTTATAATGAGGGTATTATATTTTAGAGTATATAGGATAATGTATATGTAATGATACACGTCACAATATTATTTATGTTCATTTCATCAAATATTTTCATCTCAGGGGTTAACTATTATTTTAATGTATGTCTTCTATATTCCTATTATTGTTTAAACATTGTAACTATATCCCCCAAAAATGTTAATGAGTGATTACATGTCACAACAGCATTATACAACTGAATACCATATTATTAGAAATTAAATGAAACGAAAAGAATTAATTTAACGTTCCGCTATCCCAATTTTAGTTTAAGATAAGGGCTTAAATTTAGTTTAATAAATCTGATACTATAGTTATAAATTATGCAATAAGATGTGTAAATAAATAGTTAAATAAGAGTGTAAATATTTTCGTTTACTGTAATGTCGTCTAATATGTTGATACAATCTCATAAAACCATACAGTTTGATAATGTTAGGTTATTTTTTTATCCGACAATCTTATTAAGATGCTTCCTGCTTATATCGACATAAGCCACTATGTGTCATGTTTTTATAAACAAAATCGTTAGGTAATGTATACCTGTTAGATTAAGGATTAATATTCGTACTTTTTGTAATTATTTAGGTATGTGTAAGCACATACACATCAAGAATAAAAGTCTTACGTATTACAGATCGAGAATCAAAACTCAAGTCGAACTTGAGTCGAGATTGCATCAATTGAATATAAATGCTGGACCTATTACGTAGGGTTCATATTTGATTACCGCAATCTCGGCTCGAGTCTAGTCGAGTTTAGTTTATAATACGAGCCGTTATTGCAATAGTATTGTGAATATAATATAAACCGAGCGCAATCATTACAATGCACGTGTTAGGAATACACACACATAAGAATATATTATATTCTTATATTTTTCTACTACCTACACTCATTTTTATATTTCTGAAGTAGTGTTTTAGTACTACACCTTTCAGTTTTAAGAATTTATCGACCTTATGTTCTTTGTGTGTATTGTGTTAGCTCATTTGAATTAGACTGATAAATTGCAGTAGGTATATCCAATAAAACGTTTTCTGAAGTCAATGCAATTTAGCGGTCTGTTCTTACGAACTCAGAAAGATGTTTTATTAACCGCTTAATAAATTTAAGCTATTTTTACTATAGTATTTATCTACATCTTGTACCTAAACTGACACATTAATCATGTGTTAAATTTCATACTGAGCCTTTAAAAGAATGTATGTACTACTCGTAGAATAATGTTATGCAAATAAGCTTATTTTTTAGAATCTGTTTGCTGTCATCTTATTACATCGATCATTCGTTAGTGTAGCGTCACACACAAAAGTGGTCTGATATATTTGAGAAGTATCAGAAACTTGTAAAACAGTACCTCTAGAACGAGTTTCTTTTTACAATCGAATAGATAAAGCAACGATTGATAAAGAAACCGATTGGATACAGAGTTTAGAGCCGATCAATCGCAGCGCCGAACGCGGTAAACATGTAATTTACTATTACGTTTCGATTGTGAAAATAAACTCGTACTAGGGGTACAACAATGACTCAAAACTAACTATATCCTAGTCTTGAATCATCATCAAAGCTTTACTATAATAACAGGCGCGAAACTTATCTAGTGAATATATCTAACAATAGAAATCAATTTATTCATCAAGTGAAGTCTGACTCAACTCAATTTAGAGCAATCGAATTATATGTTTCGTTGAACAAATTGACGGCCAAAAAGTCTTCAGCATAGTCGTTCGCTTCTTCATGTACAAGCTTAAGTGTTATTCGTATATGTAAGTTATGTCTGTCAGCTTATGGCCGGGTATTCGATAAAACGAAAAGCGCATTTTTATATGAAAATAAATGTATGGAAAATTTCTCTGTGTATTATTTCAAGTATCTAGTAGACTAGATATATAGTATAGAGTAGGCAACCGTTTGATATTCATAAAATGATGTCAATATTAGTGACGCTCTTTTACGAATACTGATGCTACTTAATTTTAATTTCTACTAAGTCTACTAAAGGCAATAAATACTATCTCATCTCCTCCCGTGGGTGTCGTAAAAGGCGACTGTGACAGTCGCAGGATTGGCAGCAGCGTCCTTCGAATAGATTTACAACAACTGGGATCCTTAAACCGCTTGCCCAGCTTGGCAAAAGTCGCCAATGAGTACACAACATAAACCCAGACCGGTCGTTGTGGCAATATTTGTCTACGTCCAGCAGTGGACAACTTTCAACTGAAATGATCATAAAAAAAACATACTTGTGCATGTAATGCTAGTCAATATAGACGCTATTAAGAGAAGATGTTACTGTATTTTTAAATTTAGAAGACAGTTTTTTTTTTAATAATGCCAGCTATTGATAATAGCCTTCTTGATGCCACAGTGCAAGATTTATTGTTTGATGTGCACCCGTAATCCCCGAGTAATCAAACGAAATGATGTTCGAATACTTGAATCATTGCTCAATTATTTACGGATGCGTTCAGTTTTACTCAAACTTAAATTAAAATTATTTTACGAATGTCATCATGATATTCTTGTAATTGGCTGCTATTCTGCGAATACTAATATTCGTATTGGTATTCATTGCATAACTAGTCAATATAAAAACGCGTTTTCTTTAGTCAAAACTGCAATTTAATAAAATTAGCTAACTAGATTTTGGCCGCACAATGTCGGTAAACAATGATCGTCGAACAAAATCTGACATTTGCAGGAAACCTCATACTGCACTAAAGTACTAAGTATGAGGTTTCCTGCAAATTTCATTTATTTGAAAATTATAAAGAAACTTTCAGTTCATTCATTAATATTAATTTATGTTGTAAATATAGCTATTAAATTAAACAGAGCCGCCCAAAAAATTTGTCGACAAAGAAACATGATTTATTCTTGTTAGTGCAACGATACAAAACACCACGCTTTTTAATCGGTGTTCTTATAACAATGTAATCTTTAGTGAGGGGATGTACTGAACAGACGGGGCCCGCAGTTTGCGGACAATGAAGCAAATGTTGTGTAACAACACTTATGAACGTATTAACCGTAGTGATGGGCTTAGAGTTACGCTAGTCGATTAGTAATTTTCCTGGTGATTGAATACAAAAGAATGATTTGTACCGATCAATAATTTTGCAATTTTAATGGCTTAGAGATTATGCGAAATACAGAATCGCATAAAGATACACTAATAAAAAGCAAAAAAAAGCAGCTGTTAAGGTATATTTATATAAATTGGTGTTCGATTTATTACACTTTCTACTATGGTTCGGATTAGAAGGGTATTCCGTTAGAGGTGAGTAAGGAAGCGCCAGAAATAACTTTCACTGATATATATATTGTTCCAGTTCCAAATCACATGTATACACGAGATAACACAACGACCGGAAGCAGATGACTGTATGGAGGAAACGTTGCTGTTCGCCTTTGCTATGCAAGCCTGCTGTCGCATTACGTTTCCTACAGCTACAACAGCTTTGTTTGTTTTGCTCAGTCCGTGTGCTGTCCGGATTAAGAATATAGCACCACTCCATCTCCTCCCGTAGATGTCGTAAAAGGCGACTAAGGGAATCTAAACCAGAGGGATGGGCAGCAGCGTCCCTTTTGTGAACCGGTAGCCATACTGCGCTCACCAACCCGCCTGCCAAGCGTGGTGAGTATTGGAAAATATCCCCCGAAATTGTGACACAGTTGTGAAATCTTTGTTCATCGGTGGACGTCTAAATGATGACAACAGCTTTCGCTATGATAAAATTACTATCAATTTGTGTATTGTACTGGTCCATGAGTTATGTCAAGCAGTAGACAGCGCTTTAAATCCAACTTAAACTAAAAATCTACTCTTCTCAATAACCCATATTTCTTGCCCCAAACGTTTATAAATATGTAAGGCGTACCAAATAAGTAGAACATAATTTATTGAATGCAATAGAAACTATCGACTTTACATGGAGCGTGACGCAGTTAACAGCACTATTTCGCAAAAGCAATGCGTCACGCTCGATCCACGGGGTGCAGTCAATCTCTGCGGTCTATGCGTGAAGCGAAGGCCACAATGACGCACCCTGCACCGTTATAATTTATATTTCACTGACATTCACTGTAGACAAGGGGACAAGGCGTGCCTTATCAAGCGAGATAGAGAAATTGAAGTTCACTACTCAAAACTAAATAGGGCCCACCATGTTTTTTTGCCTTAACTTAAAATTGAACATAATTGTTCAGTTTTTATGAATGTATAAGTTTCAAGTGAGCATTCAGGAATAGTGTAAACACAAACAATGGAATCATTTGTTTATTTCCTTTAATAAAAACACAAATAACAGTTTTTAGGAAAAATTACACAAAATAAAAGATAAACGTAATCTGGTAAAGCACACTTCTTCTGAAAAAAAATATGGTGCTTGTTATTTTTTAATAACGAGTGGGTCCTCCTCTGCCCCGTATGCACTCTCTGAGCCTATCTGGTACACTTTCAATCAAGTGAGTCACGTTTGTGTGCGGTATTTGTTCCCAACAGACTTTCAGGGCGTTAATGAGCTCCTGCTGGCTGTTCACATCACTGTAGTTTTCTTTCAGGCTTCTTTTGAGTTGATCCCATAAATGTTCTATTGGGTTGAGGTCGGGACTCATGGCTGGCCATGGCAAAACGGTGATATTGGCTTCAGAGAGTGCTCTTTGTGTGGTGCGGGCTGTGTGTGCGCGAGCATTGTCATGCATAAAGACAAAATTATTGCCCACTCTTTGTGAAAACGGGATGACATGTGGCCGGATTACTCGCTCGATGTAACTGGCGGCGGTTACGGTACCTTCATTGAGAATTACCAACTCCGTTTTGCCGTGTACGCTAATTCCACCCCATACCATAACACTGGGACCCCCCCATCGGTCTGTTCCATGCACGCATGGTTCAGAAAAACGTTCCCCTTCTCTTCTCCACACGCGTATCCGTCTGTCATCACTGAAAAACTTCACTTTAGACTCGTCCGTAAAAAGCACATTCCTCCAGTTATCCATGGTCCATTCCAAATGTTCCCGGGGGTACCTTAAGCGTGCTGCACGATGAGCCCTCGTCAGTTTCAGTCGAATAGCGCGTACTCTGGAGCGTTGTCCATCTTCGTGAAGCCGATTCCGAATGGTTTGGTCGCTGACTCTCGTCCCTGTGGATTGCCGTAGTCGAGTTTGTAAGGTCCGAGCGGTAACAGTACGCTCCCGTCGTGCGGTTAACCTTAGATATCGGTCTTCCTGGGCAGTTGTAGCTCTAACTCTTCCTGTGCCAGGTCTCCTAGCTACACTTCCGGTCTCCTGATATCGTTCCCAAACATTTCGGATTGCTCGTCGCGAAACACCGAGGTGTATAGCCACAGATCTCTGAGACTGTCCCTCTTGAAGCAAAGATACTGCTCTTGCAGCGGTTTCCATGTCCATATGTCGGCGAGAACCAGGCATAGTGATCACAACTAACACAGGAACCAAACAAAATTGTTAAAAACGTGAGTATTCCACAGCAGTGTTTAGTGTAGACTGAAAACTTAAGTGACCGAGAATTTGTGCATTCGATGTTTTTTTCGAGTACTTCACTTTTTTAGCTACCCTCTTGAAACCAATATGAATATTGTCGAAATAAACATTGATAAGGGCTCCTAAACATGGTAGCTTGACGGTTCAATGCGTAACTTTGACAACAACTACTTAGATAACTTTATTTTGACCAAAATAGTGACTGATTCGAGGTGGGCCCTATTTTGTTTTGAGTAGTTTACATTTGGCAATATTTATTCTAGCAATAAATACATTATTTCCAAAGACTAGCAATTGCGTTGCGAATTAAGTACATGTTAAATCCTGCATTCAATTAGGAGTGGATGATGATAATAATGGTGACACACTTGCTGCCCGTAAATGTCTGCTGCTAAACATGATAACTGTAATGAGAGGGGTTATTGCCATAACCACCACGCTTGGTAGATTGCTGATAGCAGAATGTTGTTAGTAGCACACAGGAGGATGCTGCTGCTTATGCTCTTGATATTAGCACTTAGTAGCCTTTGACCACACCCATGGGTAGGGAGAGGTGATCTATTCTAGTGGTTAGCCACATGGTACAACAAATTCATCGATTAGTTGAACATATCACATTCAGATTCTGATTATGATGTCGAAAGTACTCCTTTTCGATGACATTTGACAAAGTCTGGCACAACGCAGCTTATCATATAAGCTGTATAAACTCGGAATGCCCGACCGTCTCGTACTCGTCATTCGAGACTACTTGTCGAATCGCAGTCTCCGTTATCGCATTGAAGGCGTACTCTCTTCTCCTCGTGTTAAAAGAGCCCGACAAGGAGCCATGCTAACCCAACTATTATTCCCCTGTATACCAGCGACATTCCCAAACGACCCATTCCATCGTCCAAGTTGGCACCCTTCGCCGACGACGCCGTATACTACTCCGGTTATAGCCCTAATAGTATAACTAAGATCCTCCAAATCTCCGCCAACGTCTATGGCGCATAGTTTAGGAAATGGCAGATCGAAGTCAATCCCACCAAAAGCAAAGCCTATTTTGAAAACTGGGAGACGAACATGGGATGGTGGTATTCTGAGCTGGCACCACGCGGCATTATTTATAATATTAAATATAAGTAAATAATAACATTTAAAATATATATTTTTAAATGAGACAAGTCATATGTCAATTTATTAACTATAAGTAAATAACATAATTAAATGCAATTTTAAATGCGTCAAGTTAAATATAAGTTTTTAAATTATCGCGAATTTCACTCATATTAGGCTATAATTTCGGGACTTTTCACTTACAGATAAATCAAAACAATAATTTGACTAACATCAACGTCTCGGCAAAGTTGCATGACGGTAGTCACGAGAAGTCTTCTCGTGACCACGGTCTCCCGAAAATATAGTCTATAATATGAGTCAAGTGAAATGTCAAGTTATTTTTACAATAATAATATAATTAATTCCAATTTGTAGACATTAAGCCTTTGATTGCTAGTTACAACATTTGCAATCATATCAATTATCAGACGTTATAAAATAAATTATACAGCGCCAGAGGGTCGCAGTGTGCAGAAAGAAATCGAAATGTTATATGGCTTTCATTATTAAAACGCGCTTAATCAAAGATTTGAATTTTAGTTCTGGTGTCTCCTCGAGGTATAAGCTCCCACATCAGTAGTGTACGCCACCCGAGGCACGTGCTGATCGATCCGGACGACGAAATTACCGTAGAACACATAAAGAGACTCGCGCAGTCTCCTTCACTTAACTGACCGTCATATCGGCCTTGCCGCCGAGGACGCTCGCCTCACCGACGCCGCGGAGGCCTGGCACCGCGACATTAAACTTTAAATTAAATTGTTATACATTAAACCATAATATCCTCCCGTTCTTTGCTGCATGCTGAGCCTGTGTTTTTAATATTACATCTAATATCTAAATAATACTGATCCAGCAGTCTCTAGATAGCTTAGTAACCCCCAACAATGCCCTAACTCGAAGTTCGAGTACCGCATAAGCTGCAGTTGCTTAGCCTGAAAAAATATTTTTAAGCCTGGCTAAGCCTAAGATGCCACCTCTTTTGGTTTAGCCAGAATCACCCGGTTGCTGCTTAAGCAGCAACATTTCCCTGAAAGATCTGCAAAAGCGTAACATAAAAAAGTTGTTCTGGATTTGGGTGTTTGTACATGTGAGATCCAAGTCTGTTAACTGTACGACCCAAGAGAAACTATTGTATGCGTATCGTATTTTTAGAAAATAATAAATGGATTTAAGTCGATAGTCTCACGGATGGAGTGAGCTTTTTTTATTACCCACTAGGGGTTCAAGATTTTACTTACCTTTACTGCACGCTTCAACCGTTCTAATTCAAGTTATATTAAATTTACTAATCATACAAATCCGTGCGTAGTTGCAGCTGGCGTGATTAATTATCATGTATACTAATGTAATACAGCTGAAGAGTTTGTTTGGATGAACGCGCAAATCTCTAAAACTAACAGTTAATTAGAGAAAAAAAAATTGCATTTGATAGCCCAATTCTTGAGGAAGTTGCGGGCGGGTGATGCACCGCGATGGGTCTGGAGCAAAGGGCCACGCGACGAGAACCGAGCATTACCGAGACTGTCTATGCCGAAGTATCCTAAATTCAAGGCCACTAACCACACGAAAAGAAACAAAGAAAACGCATTAATGGCGTTTAATTCTTTTAATATCGTGTCGTCTATCGGGTCGCTGAGTTGCCCTATAATATGGTTGAGCTAAGCGACGCTGATGCATGCGTCATGCTCGTGAACGAGTGCTGTCTGTTGGGACTGGTCAGCTTAATACAGCCATGGCAATTTACTCATAAGCTTATAAAATATCAAAATCTGGCTTGTTTAGTGTTAGACTTAAGGTGATTTAGACCCTTTTCTCCCACATTGTCCTCAAATAACCTTAATTTCAAGAGCAATGTATTCAAATATTGTAACAAAACTATTTTGATTTAAAAAGAGTAACCATGGAGTTTCTTGCCCGTTCTTCTCCATAGGAAACCTACATCTTGGAACGCGGCAACTAGAGTCTGACTATTCATGAGTGCATGTAATTGGTTTTATATGAATAAAAATATTTTTATCTTTATCTTTAATAATTATAGAGATCGTTAATCATTTTGCTTGACAGGATTGTCATCAACGAACATTGTACTTTCCTAAATAAGGAAAATATGATGAAAATTAGGGTAATAATGCAATCAAAGCCGCTTTATACCTAGGTACTGAAAATACTTTATGATTCTATACTTAGATCCAAATCCAGTGTCTACATAAATGTTATATCTAAACCTGTGCTCGGGTTTCTCGATCAAATACAATAACTCAATTTCAATTTCATTTTGTAGTCACCCTACACTAAGCCCATATTGGTTATCGCAGTAACAATTAGGGCCGTCCACGCGCCCGGCTTACGTGCGGTTCGAACAACTTCCCTTTCAAATAATTGCCCCAGTAGCAGATGATACGGATTACTTACTAACGGGGCACAACCCTAATATACAATGGAAAGTAATACAGGTCGACTCATTTCCGATACAAGTTGTCATTACGAAAAAATACACCCCTAAAAAGGTGGACGTTAAATGCCCTTTTTAATTAAGGATCGTATTAAAAAGGATATGTTTGATACTTGGGTAAGTAAGGGAATTATTGTTTGAAATTAGTTTTCGAAAGTAGTTTTTCGAGTAAACATTAGAACCATATCATAGGCGTTTGGAGGAACTTAATGTAGGGTTTGGAGTAAGTACCATATTAACTACTTAGCTACTTATCGATATATGAATATCTAAAATTCAAATTAAATGGTATCGTCGAAATTATTACAGGTAGGTACTGCCTACTGGAATTACGTAATGTTACTATAAATTATTCCGTGTGGTGTCCGGATTAAGAATATAGCACCATTCCATCTCCTCCCATGGATGTCGTAAAAGGCGACTAAGGGAAACTAGAGTGATGGGCAGCAGCGTCACTTCTGTGGAATAGTAGCCATGCTGCGCTCACTAACCCACCGGCCAAGTGCGGTGAGTACTGGCAAATACTCCCCAAAATGGCGACACTATTGTGGAAATCTATGGGGGAGGCCTATGGTCAGCAGTGGAAGTCGTAAATTCGGAAAACTTCAGGCAGAGGAGCATTATTGGGCTGTTATCATCTAAGGCTAGATTAGGGTCTAACTCTTACTAACTGGGCGGCCATCTTTGACACCAGGGGGAATTTCCTGAACGAATACTCCGGAGCCGCTTCGCCGCAGTCCGCAGCCGGATTGGTGCTACGGAAAATTGTAATTATAGATTAGATAAGACAATAATTGACTTACAATAACCACAGTATTCTTATTTTCAATATCACAATTGGCACATTCACACATCTCTCTGTTTGCTAAAATCTTTTGACTAAAATCATGTAAACAACCAATTTTGTTATCTGTATGAGCCGAGCAGGCGTTCATTTAATTATAGCAACTAAACTCGCTGTCGACTAAAGACGTGAGACGTGTAAATAAGATTTAAGAACTAGATACGTAATATTCGATATTTTTACTTCGTATCGATAACACATTTTATAGGGAGCAAGTGCGAGCCGTTTTTAATCTATCGATTTATAAATCACTTTAATTAATCAAGCTATAATAGGGAGCGGTAATAACGTGAGTAGCTGTCAACGTAATCAGATTGTCCATCGAACGCAATGAACGCAAAGATAATACAATTATAATTGGTGAGTGCAGCATACGTGCTCTATCAATTTAGTTCAGATATTGACAACGAACAACGACATGCTATCCATCAACGTGCCAACTTACCCTCTGGCTGGGGAGGGTGATAAAACAACCTTGATGCAAGGGCTGTTTTAAGTCAACAGAAAAAACACAAAAAGGGCCTTAAATAAAAATAAAACATACATACTTAAGTAAGATAAGATAATGCTATTAATTTTTTTTAAGTTAGTACAATAACCACTTAAAAATTTACCTGAATAAATATATTTAACATACAATATGATGTAAGTAGGTAAGTAGTATAATATGTGTTCCAAAAATATTGTGTATGTGTTAGGAAACTGTTGAGATCATCGAGCATTGTGTTGAGCTCTGAGTGAGGTGAGTTATATACTCGCCATTAATGTCGAATCCTTTCCATTGCAGTAGCTAGAAGGCATTCTCCATTGCAGCGGTGAACAGTTTCGGGGTAATGACGTCCCCCAGTCTCACATCTCTCTGCAATGGAATTGCCCCCTTGCTCTGTTCATGTACTTGGACCGACATGGTGGGGTTTTTTATATAAGCACTCCAACACTTTAATGTACCGACAATCAATGTGGCACCGCTGCAGAGATTGCAGCACTGACCAGGTTTCGATCGAATCGAAGGCTTTCTCATAGTCCGCAAACGCCTAGCATAGTGGCAGAATATACTCTTCGGTCTTCTGCATAACCTGCCGCAGCGTATGGATGTGGTCTATGGTACTAAACCTTTTCGGAATCTCTTTGGATGAGTGCGGCATGACTTATTTATTTTTTTGTTTCTTTTTGTTTTTAAAATACGTTGCCCGACACTAGGATTTCTCCTGTGTCGTGGGTGCGTTTACAGACACAAATTCTACACACAATACACCCAGACTCGGAACAACTACCTACAGATCGTACAAATATTTGTTCCGTGCGGGAATCGAACCCACGACCCGGTGCGCAGCAGCCAACTGTATCAACCACTGCACCGCTCGTTGTGGAAATCTAAGGGTCTTTGTTCAGCAGTAGACATCCTGTGGCTGGTGGGGTGACCGCCTTACAGTCACTTTCTCAGAGATGTGCCTATGGGCTTGGCACCGGTTGGCAGCTCTAGTGTGATCATACGAGGACCTGGAGCCCCCCTTAGGTGCCGAAGATGACCGCCCCAGTGATTATAGCCGGAGGAGGCATGCCCCTTCGTCCTTCCCCGGGGCGGAGGAAATTCATGAAGAAATTGCACTGGGCCAGTAAAAAAAAAATTGCTTGACATGCCCGTCACTCGGGGCGGAGGAAGTTCCATGATGAATGTCCATTGAGTGACTAATAATAAAGGGTCTCAAACCAGAGTAGAGCGTAGCAGCGTCCCTTCTGTGGAATAGTGTACATACTGCGCTCTCCAACCCGCCTTCCAAACGTGTTGAGTACGGCCAATATTCCCCTCAAAATGTCGACACAATTGTGGACATCTAAGGGGAGGCCTTTGTTCAGCAGTGGAAGCCGTAAATTCGGGAAACTTCAGGCAGAGGAGCATTATTGGACTGTTATCATCTAAGGCTAGATTAGGGTCTAACTCTTACTAACTGGGCGGCCATCTTTGACACCAGAGGGAATTTCCTGAACGACCGCTTCGCCGCAGTCCGCAGCCGGATTGGTGCTACGGAAAATTGTAATTATAAATCTATAATTACAATTTTCCGTTTGCTGCACGTATGTCTTATCTAATCAGATAAGACAATAATTGACTTACAATTCGCCGCTTCGCCGCAGTCCGCAGCCGGATTGCTGCAGTAGTGCTACGAAAAATTATACAAGCGTGATCGGTTACATTATAATTATTAATTGCATAATCATTCTACATAATTTACCACTTTACAGCCAGTTAAAAATTCCTATATCAGTGTCGGTATTAACGTTACTTTAATAGTTTAGGTAGAGATTGTTCTCAGAGAAGTTTTTAATAATGGTAAAACATTATTTCCCCGTGATGGTGGATCGTCGCACTATGAATGTTGAGAAATTTCATACAGAGGAAAATGAAGTCTACGTCTTCAAGATGAAACTGTGTAGTTCGTGGATTAGGAGGCGTTCTCTTTTTGCTTGCAACTAAAACTGAACACGTTAAAGTTGAATAGGATGTCGCGATGGATGAAATAAGATATAATATATGTAAGAGATAATAAGCTGTTATAATTATTAAGGAGCTTTCTTTTTTCACTCAAAGGGCAAATCAAAATATGACCTTTTGTGATTGTGACTGTATTTTTTAAATTATAATTTTGAGGGTTTTTATATTAATTCATAACTATATTAAATTTGATAAATGAATCGAATTGATATATTTTATTTATGTAATGAGAATTGACGTTTAATATGAAAATTTTACAAATTTTATATAATACCTATAACACATTTTTTACAAATTTTGTTTAATATTTGATGTTGCCCGCGGTTTCACCCGCATGTTTATTATAATTAATTATATATATAGCCTATATCACTCAGGCATAGTGTATCTTACTAAATGCATTTAGCTATACCCCCCCCCCCCCCCCCCAACAAACAAAACCTCTTCTTTTTTCTTTGTTTTCGTATTAACCGTTAGTGGCGAACCTTATGTCAGAGTTGCTCAAGCCGCCCAAAGACCTTGGCTTAACAGCTGTCGTCTAATAAAAACAACTACCGGAACCAACGATTTTACGTTAATACATTTGTTATGAATTCATTAAAACAAGTAATAAGTTTCTAACTCTTATTCCCTTAAGGTTTCATTTCCAAAAACACTGAAACTTATTTCTTAATTTTCAATCAAAAAGCCAAATAGTTAGTAACAGTTTTTATAGTAGTCAAACTGACGGGTTTTAATACAAAATTTCATCCCCTATTTTACCCTCTTAAAGGTTGATATAGCTGAAACGCTGAAATACATCTTTCCTTATTTTTTACTGAGAAGGTACTCAATTTTTTATAGATCTAACTTTAATACTGACCGATTTTAATACAAACTTTCATCCTAGAAGATCCTTTTACCCTTTTAAAGGTTGATTTTCTAAAACGATTATGACTTTCCTATTTGTTTTTACTGAGGAGGTGAATCCAATTTTCTTCATAGATCTAAATAAAAATAACGGATATTCCATACAAACGTTCACACCCTCTTTTATTTCATACTAGCTGGGACCAGCGGTTTCATCCGCGTTTAATTTAAAAGAAATTTGGAGTACTTCGACATAGACACTTAACATAGAATATATATATTGGATTTCAAGGGTTTTATATTTTTTGCGCGGAACCCTAATTATTTTTCTAAAATAACATTAGCCTAAAGCCTAAAGTTAAAGTAAGTAAAGCCTAAGTTATTCCTTATAACATCAGCTATCTGACAGTGAAAGTCCCGTCAAAATCGGTCCAGCCGTTTCGGAGATTACCCGGAACAAACAGACAGACAGACAGACAAAAAATTAAAAAAAATGTACCGTATACCAATCTCATCATTTGCTAATAGCAATATACTGCTATCACTAATCCGCCTGCCAAGTATGGTGATTATGGCAATATTAGGTACTTATCATAGTAGATCAGTGGGAAGGCAGGTTCAGCAGTGGACGTTTACGGGTTGACGTGTGTTAGTGTGTATGTGGGGGGTGAACATTGAATGTAACTTTTTTGAACAATATAGCCATCCTCTATGAATCTCCGTTGTTCATGTGAGCGAACCGTTAGGGGAGTCAACCCCCACGCCGACTGTGTAGCAATTATATAAGATGTAGGTACTATTTATTTGTGTACAATATCAATGTGGAAACGACCATAACAAATTTAAAATTTTCTGTTGGTAAGGTTTGTTGTTTTTCACACACGAATACCAAGGCAGCTAAAATTACAATCCTACGTAGGTGCTTTTACAAAGTACCTTAAAATTTTAATTTCAGTTGCTTGTATGAACCTACGACATGTAAAAACAACTCCCATACTAAAAGCTTCGTACTCAAATACGAAAATGATTGCACAGCTCAGTAGCTGAATTTTATGTAAGTTATAATATCTCGGTAGAATAAAACTCTTTTGAAACTGGATAGTTAAAATCCTTTAGACTTGAAACAAAAGTCTTGAAGACTTCATTTTTATGGTTAGTATTTAATAATGACATCTCTGTAATAAATTCTTGCACATGGAATATTTTAAATCGTGTAATGTAAAATTATTGTTTCATTATTGAGTTGTTCATTATTTCATTTATTGATGGAACAGAGACGTGATCACTCACAATGGGCCTCATAAGAAAGCTCAAGGTCACTCAGCGTGCTATGGAGAGAGCTATGCTTGGTATTTCTCTACGAGATCGAATCAGAAATGAGGAGATCCGTAGAAGAACTAAAGTTATCGACATAGCTGCAAGGATTAGTAAACTGAAGTGGCAATGGGCAGGGCACATTGCTCGTAGAACTGATGGCCGTTGGGGCAAAAGGTTCTTGAATGGAGACCGCGCACCGGAAAACGTAGCGTGGGACGACCTCCAACGAGTTGGACAGACGACCTGGTGAGGGTCGCGGGGAGTCGTTGGATGAGAGCGGCATGTGACCGTTCGTTGTGGAGATCTAAGGGGGAGGCCTTTGTTCAGCAGTGGACGACCCGTGGCTGAGGCTGATATGATGATTGAGTTTGTTGTAATGTATACATAATCAATATGAATAGGATGATCAAGTTCCGTGTAGATCCTGGCAAAGAATAGACCACTCCTCTCATCATTTTCTAATAAAAATATACTGCTATAACCAATCCACCAGCCGATTATGATTTAGAACAATATCGGGAGGAAGATAAATATAATGTAATTATATTTTTATTTTATTTTAATGTTAAAGGGGCTTAAACGAGCTTGCTGGCAGCACCCGATGCAATTGCTTTTTTTTTTTAAACGAAACTTATTCATTTTGGTAGAATTCTCTTGTATTGTAGGTGCAGTTTATAGAAGAAAATCTTATCTATTGCATTCCTGGACCCGGAACAAGTATCTGTACGCCATCGCCATATGATTATTTGTTCCGTATTCAAAATTTATGTACACATCAGAACTGCTTCATGGAGATGCAATTTCTAATCCTGTAGTCATCCAACAATCCTTGGAACCACTTGAGATACTACCAAAATACAAATACAATGCTAAGATCATGCTAAAATAAATAATGTATTCAGCAGTTTAGCCTCCAATGACCTATAAATTTATAGATATTCTAACCACGGTTCTTTTGGGCCAGCGCAGAGACATTACCAACATTACAAAATATATCTAGAAATCTTGCATGTATCTCTAAAAATTCAATGCATTAAACAAAAGCTATATATGTACCACTTTTAATGTGTCTATATAACTTACGTCAACATGGAGTGGTGCACTCATCACTCAAAGGAGATTAAACTTTATTCCGGGCTGCAGAGTTATTGCAGCATTCAATAATTGGGCGTATGGGGGTGCCATAGGGGAGAGGTCTAGTCTTTCGTCTAGACATGTTTATAAATAAAGAGGAATGTCGAAAACAAAATGAAAAGTTCGACGTCGAAAGAAACGTTGACGCACCCCCGTAAATGTATTTTTCCTGTAAAAGTTTCGGGTTCCGAAAATAAAAATAATATACGATGAAATCATAACAAATTGACGCCTTCACCGTAAGTTTTATTTGTGCTATCTATATTCATATTTATTCGAGAGTGAAATAAAATCGTAATGGCCTTTATACAATGGCCATGTTGGAGATGGAGCCAGACTCGAAGATGTAAATACTTTGCCCCGAGGTTATTTATATTTATTTATTTATTTATTAAATTCTTTATTGTACACCAGTTCTTAAAAAATAAAATAAAAAGAAGCACTTAGAATACAGAGTACAATGGGCGGCCTTATCGCCAGCGATTTCTTCCAGGTAACCTTAGGATGGAAAATATTACTGGACAAGATGTAATTTTGTACGTAAGTATTAATTTCAATTGACGACACGGTTGGTGCATTGGCTTCTGCGCTCCGGGTCGCGGGTTCGATTCCCGCACGGAACAAATATTGCTATGATCTGCAGTTAGTTGTTGCGAGACTGGGTGTCATCATCATCATTTCGACCGAATAAAGTCCACTGCTGGACACAGGCCTCCCTCAAAGATCACCACAACGCCATGATTGGTAGGTGGGTTGGCGATCGCAGTCGAGTGTTGTTGTTAATGTATTCGACACGGCAGACTGGGTGTATTGTGTGACAAATTTGTGTCTGTAAGCGCACCCACAACACAGGAGAGAGCCTAGAATGGGGTAACGTTTTTAAAAAATTAGGAAGAGATTATCGGTTTGGAGCTGTTATTGGTATGTAAATGTATATGCTAAAATCACACTTGTTCAATTTTTTTTAGAGATTGTACATTTAATTGGTTGTAATAAAATTGTTTAGAAACTAATGTGACCCAAATAATTAAATCATCATATCAGCCAACGAAAGTGTCACTGCTGAACAAAGTCCTCTCCCATCGATTTCCAGACCGACCAGTTACATGCCCTGTGTCGTCAATTATTGAGGAATTTGTCAGTACTTTTTTGCTGGGGAGTTTGTTGCGCTATTTCTTTCCCTAGATTAAACAGTAGGAATCGATGAAGGTTTGATTTTTATACACTTTGCGTTTTGTTATCAAATTTTCTGTTTTCAAAGTCTAGAAAACGTTGAAAAGTATACCCTCAAGCCATAAATGGTCGTCCATTACTAAATGTAATGCAACTTATGTCTAAGCACTAGTACTTTATAAGCATCATATTCTTTCTGTTGCTTCATTATTATTATTTCCAAAGTAACACATACTTGTGTATTTTCCTTAATATAGTCCGCAGTTACTTACATTTCGGTTTAGTTGTAGCTACTCCTTTCTTACCTACAATTTTTTTATCTATTCCTCTGCTTTACTTGTCATTTGATTTTTATCTCAGATTGTTTCCATTCCCCGCCTGCCCGTGCAACCACTGCAAAGGGACGATTAAATAAACAGCAGTCGGGCGCAGCCGTTGCCTTACCGATACTAACTGCAGTGGGATTTGTATCGCGCTCTGGGTGCTTAGCGTCCTGCGCATCCTTCTCTATCGAAGCCGCTGTCACCATGTTAGAGGTCTCCAAGTGGATTTATTGGTCCAACTGTCTAGGTGACAAAGGTATATCAGAATTACTCGCGCACGAGCGGTATGAGTAATCACAGCTGTTGTAAGCAATGCGGTAATTTATATTTGTTGGTGTTAAGTTTTTAGCGGTCTTTGACATTGAGGACATATGCGGAAGACCCATTGGACCTCCATCATAATCAAAACTAGCTAAGCATGCACCTCGTCGACAGTTAATGTGTCTTTTCGAATTCTCCACCACTATGTGGAAAACTTTGCTTCCCTGATACACCATTATTTTTGCTTTTCATCAACTCCTCCTTTGTTTGTGGTGTGGTGATCCATTACCACATATGAACTTATAACCAATTTAATTTAATTTTCTAGGGTAACAATATCTTTTAAAAGTCGAGTTGCATCTACATGATCGAAAGTAATTGGGGGTAGTGTATTTAAATCATGAGCCACAAAAATTGGAACTTTCTCTGGGCTTACCCAAAAACATTTCCTTCCATAGAAGTGCCTACAAAATGTTGATTGTGCTAATTAATAGAAACATTACCTTTTTTAACTATTGAAATGTTAATACAATTATAAAAAACGTATTCATACCTCATATACCTAAAATTATGGAATAGAAATTCTTGTTCATTCACTGTTCTCTTCGTAGAGTTCCCGACGAAAGTACTCAAACTTTTAAAGCTCAACCTTTCTTAGTTATGTTCAACATTATTTTTTTCCACAAAACTGTAAATTGTTAGTTGGTCCTTTTATGGTTGAAGAACGTATAATGTTTTTACTGTTACCGCCGCGGCGCCCAGGTCCAGCACACCTAAGCCCCTCACTGACGTTATATGGCGGGAGGCCTCGGAGGTCACGAGCGTGCAGATTGGGGAGACTGCGTGCTCTTGCCGAGCGACCTACGGGAAGATGGCAATGCGCAGCACAGCGCACAACGACGATCCCCCTGAGAAGTGCCTAGGGGCTTCTATTTACAGTCGCTCCCCTCCGCTAGAGAGGTTCATCCCCTCCAAGATATACCTATATGCGTGGCACCAATAGCAGCAGACAGCTCTAGTGTGATAGTACTAGGACCTGGAGCTCCCCTCGGTGCCGTAGATGAGTGATTTATTCTTATGCTCCTGTTATTTCACTGGCTTCTCCTACACTTCACCCGGAACACAACTACTCACGCACATAAATATTACGGTGGGTGAAATAGGTAAAACTGTACCGTCCCAGTGGAGCCATTGAGACAGAACTCTAGTGGCAGTATAAATACACAAGTTTCTACAACAGAACAATAAGAAATACACTCATCTAAACAATATTACGTTATAAAGGCTGTTCAATTATTAAGTATTTAAAGTCCAAGGAGAGAATTTGCCTCCCCGTGTGTGTTCTACCACTTGTACAATGGTCAGTGTTCTAAGGAATAGTTCGATATGATGCCTACGGCTACTATCTACCATCGCACCTCTCACCATCGGCGGAAAGTTTATCCACATACTCTACAACCAAAATGATGTCGTACCGTACGGTTTCAGAAGAACTTCCTCCCTCGCACGTTCAGGTTGTGAAACCAGCTCCCTTCCGAGGTTTTCCCAAGAGACTATAGCATGGGCTTTTCAAAAAGGGAGGTAAAAAGATTTTTACAGGTTCGACAACGCGCGAGTGAGACTTCTAGTGTTGCAAGCGTTCATAGGCACATAAACATTTACCTGCCATCAGGCGGGCCGTATGCTGGTTTGCCACCTTAGTGTTATAAAACAAAACATAAAAAAGACATTAGACTAACCCATTACAAGCCACCAAAAAAGATCCCTTTACGCTAACAAAGGTAACCAAACTTACACCACATATGTATGATGAACAATGCAATAAATTATCGTAAAACCCAACGTGGTTGGGACTCATATTAATCTAATCGAGCCGTTGTTTGTCCGGGCAAGCCTATGGCCGGACAAACAGAGGGCCCCGGATTATGACGTTACTCTAATTGACACCGTTATTTGGGTCGAAAACCTAAACAACGCACCCCTGTTGCGTGATGATGCATCCTGATTAGAATTTGTATTAGTTAAGCCTTTGGACTGTTGAGTGTATTGCGTAAATTTGATATAGGTGCGATCCATCGGAGTTGGCGTCCGCAAGCCGACGACACAAGCAAATCAAAGCTTTAACGAATTTTGATATTTGTGTTACCAAATTTCGCGTTGACCCGAAGCTTACCTTTTTGAATTTATTCATCGTTTTGTTTCTTTTGTCACCTTTCTTGCTGGTTCACAGGCAAATTGTATTTAAATTGATAATCTACAACTCCTAAAAGAAAGTCTAAAAGAAACAGCAATTCAACTGAAAAAAAAAATATGCGTGATGTAACTTTTTTAACAATATGTAACAATATTTATTTTCGTGTTTACGTTAACGCTCTACATTTACTCGATTCAATTGGATGATTTATTACTAGTTTACATTCGTATATCACGTACGACAACACAAATCCTACATTACACAAATCAGCATTAATTTTCATTGCAAACCCTTGTACTAATCCCGCATAACCCAAAGGAGAGTCAGCGTGACCACGCGTTTATCAATATCGGCAGTATTCGTACATTTTTGTGCCTCACGAATCGGACGCAGATGGTCAAGCAATTCACCGGATCTATTGCTCACCTAATACCAGAATATTGTCGTCGACAGATGTTCGGTAGTTTGCTCATTGGAAAGTTTGTTTAACCAGTTGTAAATGACAATATACATGTAGACTTATTGTGGTAGTATTGTTTACGTACTCGTATATTCGTGTTCGAGGTCAATATTAATGATCCAGATTTTAATTTGAACATTTTATTTTATAATTGATTAATCCTTTTCTAGTTTATGGTAGTTTTTCAAACTTCATTTCTTTTGCCTGGGTAGAAGGTGAAGTGACGGCAACAACAGCCATTTTGGTAAGTCATGAAGTCAACGTTCGACTACCAGTAAGGAAGCTGTGTCATGCACGCGTATTTGCCCTAAAGCTTGACTTTTCTCCACCCAGTGATTAGTGCATTGTGATTGTATCAGAAAAACCTTGACTGTGTGATTGTGTGTGCCTATGATTTGGAATCCGTGAGCCTTCTAGAAGCCCATATTGACGCCCATCCACGAGGAAGCCGGCTGGCTCTGCAAGCCTGGTCCAGGATTAGGCAGAAGCTTAGGGTTGGTGGAGTCGTGATTACTTTATTCTAGACGAGGATTTGAACTGTAGTCATTATATCGTATCTCTAAAGACTTCCAAAGCTCCTCATAAAATCACTACTTATTTAGGTGCACGTGCTATATAATAATGTTGTTAATAGTGTTAGTTAAATATCTTTGACTCCAGAATATCCATCTAAAACACGAGAGATTTATAAATTATAAAACAGGTTCATCATCATCATCATCATATCAGCCACAGGACGTCCACTGCTGAACAAAGGCCTCCCCCTTAGATTTCCACAACGAGCGGTCACATGCCGCTCTCATCCAACGACTCCCAGCGACCTTCACCAGGTCGTCTGTCCACCTCGTTGGAGGTCGTCCCACGCTGCGTTTTCCGGTGCGCGGTCTCCATTCGAGAACCTTTGTGCCCCAACGGCCATCAGTTCTACGAGCAATGTGCCCTGCCCATTGCCACTTCAGTTTACTAATCCTTTCAGCTATGTCGACAACTTTAGTTCTTCTACGGATCTCCTCATTTCTGATTCGATCTCGTAGAGAAATACCAAGCATAGCTCTCTCCATAGCTCGCTGAGTGACCTTGAGCTTTCTTATGAGGCCCATTGTGAGTGACCACGTCTCTGTTCCATATGTCATCACTGGTAACACACACTGGTTAAAGACTTGCGTCTTGAGGCATTGCGGTATTGTTGACGAAAAGACGTTGCGAAGTTTCCCGAACGCTGCCCAGCCGAGTCGGATTCGACGATTGACCTCTTTCTCGAAGTTGGACCTACCTAACTGGACAGTTTGTCCTAGGTAGACATACTCGTCAACAACTTCGAGAACAGAGCTCCCAACGGATATTGGGATGGGCACGACATGGGCATTTGACATGACTTTTGTCTTGCCCATGTTCATCTTAAGGCCCACCTGTTGGGAAACTCTGTTGAGATCATCGAGCATTGTGCTGAGCTCTTGCAGCGATTCTGCCATGACTACGATGTCATCGGCAAATCGAAGGTGAGTGATATACTCGCCATTGATGTTAATGCCGAATCCTTTCCACTCCAGTAGCTTGAAGGCATCCTCCATTGCAGCGGTGAACAGGTTGCCAAAGTTAAATTGTAAATAATAGTAATTGTAGTTTATTTTCCAAAATGTACCTTATGTCTATTTTTATTTATTATTTGTATTACAATAAAGTTTACAGATATGATAAACAAACACTAGTTACGACATGACGTTGGAAATTCTACATGGAACTTCCTTCTCACCGGGGAAGGGCGAAGGGGTGTCCGGACTCCTACCGGCTAGCTAAAACCACTGGAGCGGTCATCTTCGGCACCGAAGGGAGCCCCCCCAGGTCCTCGTAAGATCACACTAGAGCCGCCCATTGGTGCCACGCCTTTAGGCACATCTCGGAAGGGATGACTGTAAAGCGGTCACCCCCTCTAGCGGAGGGAAGGCGACTGTAAAAAGGTCGCTCCCCCAGGCACTTCTCGGGGAGGATTGTAAAGGATCCCCCCAAGCCTCGCATTGCGCTGTGCTACGCACACGGCGGCACGTGACCACGTGCGCGCCACCGTCTTCCCGGGGGTCGCTCGGTGTGAGCACGTAGATTCCCCAATCTGCGCGCCCGCGACCCCCGAGGCCCCCCACCATGAAGTGACGGCAGGGGGCTCAGGCGTGTTGGACTTGGGAGCAGGGACGGTTGTTGCCCCGGCACCGTCTCCTCCTTCTTCGAGCGGGATCGGCCCTCTCCCGATCCCGCTCTGCGGTCTCCTTCTGGAGCATGACGCTCTCGCAGAAGGAGACCACTGCACTCCAATTTTCATGCTCAGCCAACATAGCCGACACTACTGCCGGTAGAGAGAGATCTTGCCCGATTCGATCGACCAGGACCCGCCGCTCGGCCGCCCACGCAGGGCACTCCTCGAGCGTGTGCTGTGCGGTATCCTGGTCGCTTTCACAATGGTGGCACGTAACTTCGCGTCCTATTCTGTGCAGGTACGCACCGATACAACCGTGACCGGTGAACACCTGCGTCAGACGGTAGGTGACGCGCTCGCTCCTTCTGAGCCAGGCTCCGAAGAGCGGCAGGATGGCCTCAACGACGCGTTTGTTCGCGAACTGCAGCCGAAGGCGATTTCGCCACGTCTCGAGTGTGCGCTGTTGAGCCAGCCGCCTTAGCCTGTCAAACTCCCCTGGCGGCACGCTTTCGCCACTCTGGCGGAGGGAGCGTGTTTGATCATAGACCCACGCATCCGTCTCCGCCATGATGTCGAAAGGCGGAAAGCGTGCCAGGAGAGTTGCCGCCTCGTAGGTCACTGTCCTGTATCCCCGTGCGATCCGTATAGCCACTCTGCGCTGCAGACCGTGAAGTTTGGCTCTACAGCGCTGGACACCTGAAAACCGGGATGACCATACAGGTGCCCCGTAGAGGGCCATGGACCGCACGACGCCCCCGTAGAGACGGCGAACTTCCTCGCTCGGTCCCCCGAGATTGGGCAGCACCCACTACCCTCTCGACTCGGGGGACGGGACTCTGATAACCCTAATAAGATTAGACTTGTGTTTTAATAACCAGCGTTACTATAAATTTAAAAGACAGTCAGTTATTTATTAAAGAATGCTTTTCATTTTTATTAAAAATATAAATATAATACCATTTTTAAATGTGAGATAGGTGTATGTGATTGTGAATTGTGCTGAGTATAGAATGGAATTTTGAGTGTTGAAATGTGTGAGTCGAGTAGTAGTACTAGCAAAATAACACTTACATACACCTCCCCTCTACAACCACCTCCCCTCTACAACCACTCTACTGATAGTTACTCAGTTTCATGGTGATTAGACTCTTAAACCATTCGGTAACCGTGTTTTTCTAAGAATACATTTATTAATAGTACATAGTCTACTGAAGTGAAAGTTTATATCCTTCTAGGTTGCCATCTCGGATTTTTCACGGGTGCTAAGCTAGCAGCCTGTATCTAGAAAGTGCTATTTCATGCGGTAACTACAAACATAAATACACCAAACTTGGTCCCAGACAGCAAATTATTGTAATTCTGCGTACCGTTCGTAAGCAAGTACCATGTACGTATCCAACAGCGGATTTGAAATCCTTTGATTTCAAATCGAACCCTTCGTTATCGATACACAAGCATTCACATGTATGACAATCGGAACATTCCAAATCCGTATCTAATCGTTACACGGTTTATATCCCCGTGAATGGCCTTTGACATGCTCCGTAATCCGCACACAATATGATTTCATAACCCAGTTTACCCACCACAAATACTTACATGGCCTTACATTTGTAATATTGAGCACAATTGAATAAATCGATCTATGAAGCGGTGCCGATAGTCAGGTCACGAATTGGTAAATTCCATATTTTTCATCGAAACACATTATTATTGCATCAAAATGATATCGGTAGTTTGAAATAAAGGGTTTATTGTATGAAAAACAATACATGGAAGACAATATTAATAATGTCTTTACTAAGCAGAGCATTTTGTATCGTGAGCATAATTGACTGACCAAATAACTTATAGATTGCTCACAAAAGTAGAACTGTCCATTTAAGCATAGCGTAAACATCATTATATCACCAACTAAACGTCCGCTGCTGAACAAAGGCTTCCCCCATAGTCCACCGGTTATATGCCGTGTTTCGTCATTTTAGGGGGAATGTGCCAGTACTCACCATCCATGGCAGGCGTGTTCATAAGCGCAGAATGGCTTCTGTTCCACAGAGGGTTGCCAGATGGGAAGACCACAATATTTGGGCAAAATTTCAAAATGTCGGGATTTTAGGATCGTTGTCGGGGCAAATAATACCATAAGTCAAAATAATAATGTTTGTGATTAAAATTAACATCATGACATAAAACTGGACAAATGCGAGTTGAACTAGCTTGGAAAGTGTTCCAAAAGTGCTAAATATATTGTCTACTGATGAATCCGGTCTTGTACCAATAACTTATCCTAGGAACAATCTTAACATTGTACTTGTAAAACGTGTTTTCCCATACATTCCAACCGCAAACGTAAATTTGTACGGACAATGTTGATAGATTTACCATGTTATTTTAAGACCATAGACTTCTTATAGGTTTTCCTGTAATTTATAGGTAAAGAGCTATATCTATACTATTTTGCAAAATTTTAGGCTTAGTAGTTTCGGAGATAAGTTGGGTTGTATGGTCAAATTTCTTCTATTTTCATAAATAACTTTAAAACTATAAATTAAAAAATTATAAAATAAACACATTTACGACTCTCACAACAAGTCCGTCCCTTCCATATATTACTCGGTATATTTTGAAAAACTTTATTCTTTAATTTTCTATATTGTCCCCCAAAAGTGAGCCCATCTTCAAAATTTATTTATTAACTTTTGGGTTTAGGAACGTTTGGGTCGCAGAAGTCCATATGTATACCAAATTTCAACTTAACTTTCGGACAGACAGACACACGAGTGATCCTATAAGGGTTCCGCCGTTCTTTCATTCGGACGTTCGGAACCCTAAAAATAAATTTTTTGCCCCATTATGAGTATCATGACATAGGTTAATAATAATAATTTGCGACATAATAGAAAGTCATGAGTTTACCTCGACGCATAGTGCATGTCGTTCGCTTCGCAATCGTATGCATCCTTATACATTACCGCTTTCGTTATCATTCTTACTCAATGTAAAAAAAACTTCTTCCGCTATTCAGTACTGTGATTTGTGAACTCTGTTGTGAACTTTTTCTCATGAATAAACTGCTGTGACTATGTGCCGAGCTTACTTTGTTTTTGGTGACCATTACAACAAATACATTAAAGTGGTGGCGTTCGATTTAGTCGGAGTGAAGTGATCGTAAAAGCGCGCGATATTTTCAAGTTTCTGATTTGTTAAGAACTTTACAAGAAGCTGTTTGTCGGGCCTTTTTGTATTTTGTCGAGATTCTGGACATCATACTAAATGTCGGGACAATCCAGACAAATCCCCGCCATCTGGCAGCCCTAGATCCACAGAAGGGACGCTGCTGCTCATCCTTCTGATTTCATAGTGATCTGAGACAATAATATTAGTACTATATTTTCCCCGCCCCGTTTTGCTAGGCGTAAATTATATTTATATTAATATCTTCTGAATCCTGCAATATATGGAAATGGAAAACACACGAATATTTCAGTTAAAATTTCCGTTTTAATCCTTAGAATTTTCATTCAAATCCGAGCGTTGCGGAGCCTACTTGCGACAACTTTCAGACAGACAGAACTACAAAAAATCTACAAACGGTCATTTATGATTAGACATCGTATAAATAGCTGATCTCACTTTCATTTTAGTATTTATTTAGACATGTATGCTTAAAATACGAAATCGCAGAGAAGATGGGATTGTAGAATTTAAAGACTGAAACTGACTGCTGGATTGAGTATTATGGATGATAAATTGAGTGTTTATGTTTGCACTTAAGTTTAATATTTACACTAGAATTTATCTTGAAAGAACACAAATTGTGACAGCGTTCATACGAATGAACTAAAACGTTACTCTCGTAAATGAATTATGTAAATGTAAGGCGTTTCGTGGGCATTTTATGTTTCGTAATGAATCCTTCCACATAAAACATACGTGCTCTTTAACTAAAGTGAGCAATAAAACATGGGCCACATTTTTCCCAAAAAATGGGAATAAAGAAGGAAAAGCGAACACACAGGGTCCTCTGGGATGTAGTTTGATGGGGTCACGTGCGGAAACTTTTCCGGGTATTTAGCAAAAAGGCAGCTTCCACGAATTTTACTCAAATTGAATTATATGATGCAGAAGTGCTTGAGACTCAAAAGCTTTTGGCTACTACAAAAAATACACGAGACGTGCTTAAAATTGATGGTTGGCGTAGCGGCTAAGCCAATGAGTTTCTGTACTTCTGTACTACTACTATATTTGTAGATTATACAAATATCTGTTCTGTGCGGGGATGGAACTCGTGACATGTGACATGTACATGTACATGTTTACATAGTAGTTTTGGGTCCAGGTGTTCTTTTTTGCCTCCATGAGCAGTGGTTTGCGGGCGAAGAACTAAAGGTAGTCCGTCGCCCGAACAGAAAAACAGAAACAGGCCCGAGACGGCGTCGGCGCGTGTGTTTTGCTCGCGCATCTCTATGTGCGGCCGGCCAGGTCGCACAGATACAGGGCCCGTCATACAGTGACGGGCCGATACCTGCCAGGGTGCGGTCTAATGCTGAAAGGCGAACACGTCACCCCCAGCCAGAGGTAAGTAGAAGGACACCGTGGAATTTTAGCCGGTAAGAGTCCAGCATACCCCTTCGCCCTTCCCAAGGCGGAAGAAGTCCATGAGGATTTCCCGACGACAAAAAAAGTTTCAGGTATTTGTGTGCATGTCAGATTCATATCTGTAAGCTGTGCTCACGATACAGCAGAAAACATCTTCTGGTTAATTTTATCTTTTGGAACAAGTCATGTCTGACCTCCATGTGCTGTTGTTTGACCTTTTATAGGTATTGCTTCTGTTTGTAGTTTAGCTCACTCGTCTTTAGCGATAATACAAAACTGAATCCACAAAACAAATGACACCCAGGTAGAATTTAATTGTTATATCCACAATAAGGTTTGACGCAGTTTATTTTAACAACGCACCAATCTTGCCACTAAGGTACCAAACAAAATGTAAAAGTTAACAACCCCTTTATTTGGCACGTAATAAAGTTTTACGATATGGCATTTACTTTACGCATAAGTTGACCCTACCGTGAACCCCGGATACAAAAGTTTATAATTTAATTACAACACCCTCAGGAATCGTTAGAAAAAGCTCTCTGCATTTCAAACGTAGATTCCGATTGCTAACGGATGAATGTACAATTATAATCAAAACTCTAAAACAGAATGGACGGTTCGGTTCCATTTATCAACTTGATTGATCAAAGCCGGATAAAATACAGTTGAAATATTAATAAAGTAATAATTTTGTAAGATTGAGTCCAATTTTCGGATTGTTAAGCTTCGCTTTTTGGTGTTAATAATTACTGGATTATAGAGATATTTTAGGCTCGCTTATACATTTTACTTTTTGTTTTCACGGCTATGGTTCCATTCCAACCAACGTCTATTGTATTCACAATTAATCTATAAGTCATTTTGAAGATCCAAAGCGCAGTATATCTTAAGATATATGTTAATAACCGTGAAGTTAGCTTGTAAATTATCATCACCATCATCATATCAGCCAAAAGACCTACACTGTCATATTCAATATTAATCAGATCCTTAAACTGCTGATTCATAAATGTCATTGAAACATAAATCATAAATCCTATTTTGTCTTTTATTGGCTGCAATTCACGGTTTATAATTTCGTTCATACTGGCATTAAATGTGGATAACATTCCCTTAAGTTCCGTATTCTTTACATCCTGAATTATTTGCCTAACATTCTCCTGTGGCAATCAAAGGTCAGTACTCATCTGCGGAGGACTAGGAGAATACAGAGCTTGTCTTTTGTTCCCCCTGAAGGTTGTCATATTACGCTGCGGTGTACTCCTAACTTTTTAGTGCATTTTTGGCAAAGCCGAGTAGCTGGCAAGTCGTGGCTTTCAGTAAGCGACAGACAGATACAGTGACAGAGTTAGAGACATTTATTAGATTTTGCATGTCTCTTATCATCGAGTTTTCGGTTACAGCGTCACTATGATCGGGAAGAAGACGTTCCAGTCATAATGATTTCCATAGATTGATATTGCGACGTACACGTACGACGTTTAAATACCAACTCTCAATAGCAATGTGTACCTGCAACGGCGACGCGATGTTTAGAACGGCGCGGCGTGTTGGCAAGAAAAAGGTCGTCAATGCTCAGTCATCATTTCGGCCGAATGAAGTCCACTAATGGAGTCCTCCACCAAAGACCACCACAACGACCGATATGGGTGTGTTGTGGGCTCATTGGGGGGTTTTGCTATAATCGCCACGCTTGGCAGACGGGTTGGCGATCGCAGTTGAGTTGTTAATGTACTCGAAGGACGCTGCTGCTCAACCTCCGGCCAATCCCTTAGTCGACTTTTACGACACCCACGAGAGGAGATGGGGTGGTGGTATTCTGAACCGGCACCACACGGCCATGCTCAGTATATACGTCTATTACGCGTTTCGTTCAAACACTTTGCACTGTCCATATATTAACAAGTTATTAAAATATTTGTATTAATTTATACCGAATATAAACACTGCACTGAGAATGTCACTGATGTAAACAATCACTTATTAAGTCCATTTATTTGTTGTGAATAAATCAGGCAGCTCAAAGGTGTAGTTCCAATTAACAACTCCGGAGTAGTATTAGTTTGTAACCGTTGTACCTTTTCGAGATAAACAAATAATGATTAACACTCACTGATATCGAACCTTCACTGTAACATATTATATAAATGATTTGCAAGAACACTGATTGCCTATTCTTCTAATGGACATTCGTATACGGAAGTAAATGAAGACATAGATTGGAGGATAAATGCATTATATTGGTTAATAAGGAACTATTCCGAGATTATGGACTTACAACCTTTATGCTTTTCATTCAATCTTATATTATATAACTCGTGTTGCTTTTATCAATTTAGTATTTTAGTCAGGAACATTTTAACTGGTTTTAAGGTTAAAATTCAATGGTCATCTGTTTCTACACATCCACACATCCTTCTGGTTTAGATTCTTTTAGTCGATATTTACGACATACACGGGAGGATATGGAGTGGTGATATATTCTGAATCCGGACATCACAGGGATAACCATGTAAAACCTATATTCAGTGAATAAAATACGATTCTAGTAAAATGCGATGATCTATACCTTGCTCTACTGATGACTTCAATCTGATAATTTCGATGTTGATACTCGATGATTCGCATGCTCTATTTTCACGTATCTTACGAGGAAGATTTCTTGCCTTTTTTCGTTTTTAACGATTATGCTTTGATTCAAACATCAATCCGTAAACGTCCACACGTGCTGCTTTGTTCAAATTTTTTTTTACACAAATTGTTGACGAACTCATAACAATTGTAATGCTACCCAGGACTAGTCCTGCGTGACAACATACTGCTTGTCACCTCGAGATATAAGTTATTTGGTCTCGTTTACCCAGTAATTTCACCAGCTACGGTGCCCTTCAAACCGGAGCACAGTAATGTATAAAGTTTAAACACTACTGCTTAGCTGCACAACATCTTGCACTGCGGTGGTGCCTACTTAGTCGGGTTCTTGCAGTTACAGACTTCATCATATCAGCCACAGGACGTCCACTGCTGAACAAAGGCCTCCTTCTTAGATTTCCACAACGAGCGGTCACATGCCGCTCCCATCCAACGACTCCCGGCGACCTTCACCAGGTCGTCTGTCCACCTCGTTGGAGATCGTCCCACACTGCGTTTTCCGGTGCGCGGTCTCCATTCGAGAACCTTTGTGCCCCAACGGCCATCAGTTCTACGAGCAATGTGCCCCGCCTATTGCCACTTCAGTTTACTTACTTATTACTAATCCTTTCAGCAATGTCGACAACTTTAACAGACTTACCACCACTAAACTTATTTTATTACATATTACAATAATCAGCGGTATAACCACCGCTCTTGGCAGGCGGATTAGTGATCGCAGTATGTCATTCATTAACACACGGGAGGATGCTACTGCCCATCCTCTTAATATCAACCCTTAGTCGCCTTTTAAGACACCCATGAGTGGACAGGGGAGATCTGCCATGTTCTTTGTCGGGAATAAAACGCTATACTTTCCAACACTCTTTTGATTAACTAACTCTAAATTGATCTAGCGATCTTTTAGCGTATTTGATTTAAAAACTAGCATTAATAAAAAACTATTCTGCACACAGATTATCTTTTAATCATATAATTGAAGTGTCGCCAAAGTATTAGGTTACGGGCTTAATGAAGTAAGTTATTTTAATTTTAATCATGGCGGCGTAACTCCCCTTTAACCGCTTTTCTGCAAAAATTGTCGGGCACTTACAGTAATGCCTTTGAGAGCTATAAATCTCACAGAGACTAGAATGAAAATTCTAGTATATTTATTAGGTAAGAGTATCTACTCCATTGAATAAATTATAACTGTTCAAGAAAATAAAATAATTCTTTTATTTCACTAACTACTTTAGTTAAAGGGTTGAAAGTAAGAGAGCCTAGAGTCCAATTTCAAACAGAATTTGAACTGGAATTCTGATAGGAATCTTAGACGTTGTTAAGTGATAATGGTTTTTTTACTACCTTGTGTCGAGATGAGCGAGTCATTCGTCTGGTGGTATGCGTCGTAACGAAATGTTAGGTACCTAACATTTTTCTTTCGATCACTTGAGAAAATTCATCATGAACTTCTTCCGCCCCGGGAAAGGGCGAAGAGGCATGCTGGACTCCTACCGGTTAAAATCACTGGTGCGGTCATCTTCGGCATCGAAGGGGGGCTGCTCCAGGTCCTCTTAAGATCACATTAGAGCCCATTGATGCCACGCCTTTAGCCACATCTCGGAGGGGATGACTGTAAAGCGGTCAACCCCACTAGCGTACTGTAAAAAGGTCGCACCGTAGGCCGAGAAGTGGGAGGATTGGAAAGGCTCCCTCCAAGCCTCGCTGTACGCTTCGCTGCGTACACGGCGGCACGTGACCACGTACGCGCCGCCGTCTTTCCGGGGGTCGTTCGGTACGAGCACGCAGACTGCCAGACCCGCGCGCTCGTGACCTACGAGGCCCCCCGCCATATAGCGATGACAGTTAGGCGTGTTGGACCTGGGCGCCGGGGCGGTTGTTACCGCGGTGCCATCTCGTCCTTGTCTGCAGTCTCCTTATGGTGTATGACGTTCTCACAGAAGGAGACAACAGATCGACCAGGTTCCACCCACGGCAGCCCACGCAGGGCACGCCTTGAGCGTGTGCTGTGCGGTATCGTGATCGCTATCACAGTGTTGGCACTGTTCCATGACCTCACGTCCTATCCTGTGCAAGTACGCACCGAAACAACCGTACCCAGTGAATACCTGTGTCAGGCGGTAGGTGTCACGCTCGCTCCTTCTGAGCCAGGCTCCGAAAAGCGGCAGGGTGGCCTCGATATCGCGCTTGGTCTCAACTGCATCCTCAGATGGTGACGCCACTTCTCAAGTGCGAGCCGCCGAGCCAGCCGTCTCAGCATGAACGCCCCAGGAGGCGTGCTTTCGTCGCTCTGGTGGAAGGAGCGTGTCTGATCATAGACCCCACACACTGACCGTCCCCGCCAGGATTTTGAAAGGCAAAAAGTGTGCCAGGAGAGTTGCCGCCTCATAGGATACTGTTCGGTATCCTCGTACGATCCGTATAGCCACTCTGCGCTACAGACGTGAAGTTTGGCTCGGCAGCGCTGGACGCCTGACAGTCGAGCTGACCATACAGGTGCTCCCCACCACTCTAGCCTAGTGAGGGTCGGCGGACTACACACACCATTGAGATAATTTTAGAGCCCCTCCTTAAGTGTGAAGGTTTCCTTACGATATTCACCTTTCAGTGATAATCAAATTCATACAGTTTTACACTAAGGTCTTTCATTTTTCATAGAAGTTTGGTCTTGGTTACTAAATCAGTAAATAGTTGAATTCTTATATACTTCAAGTTCAGAGAGAGGAGATATGGAAAAAATGAAACAAAAACATCTGACTTTGTCGCTTTTTATATTGTCATACAATAATATTTGAATAGAAGTTGCGTATTTAAAGTTAATACGTTTTAAATGCCGAATACCGCCATCCAGGTATTTTCGTTACCCCCTGCCGTTGCTATAAGGCAGGGGGACCTCTGAGTTCGCGGGTGCGTAAACTGGGGAATCTACGTGCCCACACCGAGTGACCCAAGACCGCTTTACAGTCACCCTCTCCGAGATGTGCCTATAGCCGTGGCACCAGTGGGCGGCTCTAGTGTGATCATATGAGGGACCTGGAGACTCTCTTAGGTGCCAAAAATGACCACTCCAGTGGTTTTATGCGGTAGGAGTCCTTCCGCCCTTCCCCGGGGCGATGGCAGTTCATGAAGAATTTCCATTGGGCACGATTAAAATAAAAATTAGAAAAGGTAATTTCGTTAGTCATATTTATGTTCTGATCTACTTATCTATTTAAACACTCTACCTATTCCGAGCCCTGGATTATGGTGCAATAATATTTCAGAAAAACGTCTGGGTTGGCCTTTTTTGTAATTAGGGCCATAAGCGTTTGAGTGAACCCGTGCGCAAAAAATACATTCAGCAGGACAGTTGTGCACGCCATATGAATATCCATATAATAGACATATATAAAATCAACGTGCGTGTAAAAAATAATTTCAGAATGATATCATAAAAACAATTTAAATAATAATCTAGTAATTATGAAAATATCATAAACAATTAAAAAACGGTTATGTTTTCCAATTTTCTTCGTTCTCATCGATGTAGGATTGCTGTGTGGTGCTGGCTACGAACAACACCAACCCATATCATGGGTATCCACCATCCGTGGGTATCGTAAAAGATGACTATTGGATTTGCCGGAGGATGGGCAGAAGCGCCCTTCGAGTACAATAACTACTCAAATGCGAAGGTCAACCCGCCTGCCAAGCGTGGTAAATGTTAAAACCCCCACAATGAACACAACACACCCAGACCGGTCGTTTTGGGGATCTTTGGGGCCTGTGTCCAGAAGAGGACATTATTCGGCTGGGATGACAAAGGATTACCCTTAGACTAGCGCCTATTAGCGCTGACTTTTGTAGGAACCAAACGTAAACAATACTTCTACCTACCTAACCAGTGCCAGTACCTATATACTGATCTAATATAGGTACTCACCTGTAATATTGTCCTACAAGTTTTATTTCTTTGCAATAAATGTTGAATTGGGCTGCTTGTGGCAAAACGGTTGATCTGTGATGTAAACCATAAAGCCTCATTTATTGACAAAACCTTGAGACGACCTCATCCGTGGACAGGAGCGGTTTTACCTGCCATGGCGCCCATGGCCTACTCTGGTATGCTGCGCTCCATGCGATGACAGAATCAAATCATGGTTAGTTCATTTAAATATTAAACTCATTATATTCACTTTTTAAATTTTAGTAGCCTATGATAGGCTACTAAAATTACTAACAAAACATTATAATAAAACACTTTTAAACGGATTCTATCGCGTATATTTTTGATTATCCTAAAATCAAAAATCAAAAATATACGCGATAGAACCCGTTTAAAAGTGTTTTACTACCATATTTTGTTAATCCAAAATTGTGCCGCCTTAGGCCCGGACCTCGTGGGCGTCAGCTTAACTACACCCGATGATACTTGGGAGTACGGATTGACAACACGGTTGCCGCAGTGACTAAGCAATTAGCTCCAGTTCCCCCGAAAATGACGGCATAGGTACTGTATGTCGTTGTGGAAACATATTGAGGAGGCCTTTGTTCAGAAGTGAACTTCTTTGGCTGATATGATGATGATGATGATAAGGATATCAAGGAAGAAGAAGAGGATTTTCAGTAAATAGAATGCTTGATTTTTCTAAAATAGTCAATATACTCAATACCTAGCAATTTAAAACATATCGCAACCTACTGCTCTTTAAACTGCACTTATGAGCCAAACGTTCATTAGTCAAGTAAAAACACACCACAGCTAGGGTTGCTAAACCTTACTTACTTAAGTCCATTGGTCGGGAGTGTTAGGGCTGTACGCAAATGGTCACAATCACTCTCGCTTTGGCCACACAGCTGAGCCACGGAAGGGAGGAATGCTTTATTGTAGTGCCGCAACGAGTGTGAGATACATTTGTACTGCAGAAGTTTAAGTATAAGAAAATCCAGAATTTTTTTAAGAATTTTGGCTGCTTAAATATCTTTGCTAGTTATTTGCGTGACTTTAGAACCTCTTATTTTAGTTAATAGGCAAGCAGGCAAATTTTTTTAACCTTACCTGAACTTCTATAGTTTTAAAATATATACCTTTGAAAGCTGTCAAAGCTATTCAAAAGCCAACAAAACGGCATCGACTTGGACAGCAACAATAGGTTTTGACTGGCTTTAACAGATTTGGATAACTGTAAAAAGAATGTTTAATTTTTATCCTAATATGACATCTAAATAAGTGTCCTGGCATATTATTTATAATTATAAAAAACAATTAAAAGAATGATTTTTGTATATAACTTGGTTATATCCAAAATAAAACATGTACTTTCGTGAAAAAATTTTAGGTTAGTCAAAATATTACTTTGATATTAATTTTTGCGTGAAATTAATATCAAAATAATGTTTTGACTAACCTCGACCTTTACATCTATTTTAGCATAAATATCTTTATATCTATGCAACAAAACCAAACTTCGCAATGAAAGCTAATGAGAGAACATGTTTTAACAACCAAAGTAGGTTTATACTATTTATATCTTAGAATGAATAAAGGAGATTGAACTACTGCGATTCGCTGGACAGCAACAAACGGTTTTTCAACTAACCACTGGTTCGGTCTTAGTGTGTGTGCACAGTGCATTCGCCACTAAACTTGCTAAATAACCAGCCATTTTAGCGTAACACAAGATGTGGCGTGGTAGAACTTTGAATTCCCGACTAGCGTGGAAACGCATTGTAAGCACTTATGGTGCATTAGAAGACGAAGTTATTAGTGCCTATAAAGTGTTCGCCCTGTTCGCCTAATGGAAAACGTCTGCTCGCGTGAGGTGTGCGTTATTGCTATTAGTAATTGTTCAGGAGTTTTCGGGAGATAAACCTTTTTTGGTCAGACACTAATTCGACAGCTACGGGATTTGTTCCTTTTGCTTCATATTTTGTATAGATAATAATCATTTTGCTTTTCTTTGTATTTAAATTAATTTAGGGATTTTACGCTGCGTAGAGCTGTCAGATAATAAACAGTGGGTACAGAAAATTGTACGTAGGTAATTCAATGTTGGAACGAAAAAAGGCCAATAAGTTTTCAATGATTTACCACATACCTAATACGTGTATTAAGTGATTACATTGATTACGTTTTTAGTAAGCTATAAAATGCTCACGATCACATTCAAGAAGTAGATTTTTTATAGATTTATTAATGAGAAAAATTTCACTGATCAAATGAAACCGGTTTCGATTGTGTTACGCAACAGTCTATGCATGCATATATGTATAATTAGTATTTAGAAAAAATATGTTTCTAGTTGATTAACTTAAATTTTAATTGTAAATAATAGTTGAACACAAAATGACTAAAAGTAAAAACCTCTTATATGAACATAAAAACTACACAAGCCTGTAATAACATTATACAATTTTCAAAGCAATATTTAATTTTATGGTGTGGAAACGGCCCACCCCATGAGGGCTCCCTTAGACAATGGTATGATTTGTAACCCAGACAGATATCATCTCAGAAGAAAATTCTCATCTACAAGAGCCGTGTTAAAGCAAACATTATTCTTATTTTTCTACAGTATAGCTCTTGTGCATTGAGGCGTTTTTATTAACGTTATTTATAGCGTTCTTTTTTTGGTTGCGATTATCTTAAACGATCTTTTTATTACGTTTATTTAGTAAATTAGGGAAGGAAAAGTATTGTTGCATTCATTCTGTTCATCGATATTTTGTTTTTAGGGTTCCAAACGTCCGAAGGAAAAAACGGTAGGTGTAGGATCACTCGTGTGTCTATCTGTCTGTCTGTCGGTCTGTCTGTCACAGCCAATTTGCTCCGAACTTACGGGACCGATTAAGTTGAAATTTGGTACACATTTGGATTTGTGCGACTCAAATACGCACGTGTAACGTAAATAAATAAATTCTGAATATGGAGGTCACTTTTGGGGGGCAATATAGAAAATTCAGGAATATAGTTTTACAAACTGTACCGTGTAACATATGAAATGGAAGGGTCTCAAAATATGGTTTTAAAGTTATTAAAGAAAATGACGAAATTTGACCATCCCCCACACCTTTATCTCCGAAACGAATGAGTCTAAAATTTCGAATAAATAATGATAATAGCTCTTTATCTATAGATTACAGGAAAACCTAGAAGAAGTCTATGGTCTTAAAATAACATGGTAAATCTTTCAATATTGTGCATACAAATTTACGTTTGCGGTTGGAATGTATGGGAAAACATGTTTTTCAACTACGATGTTAAGTTTGTTCTTGGGATAAGGTATTGGTACAAGAACGAATTCAACAACAGACAATATATTCAGCAATTTCGGAACCCTCTTCACGCGACTTCAACTCGCACTTGTCCGGTTTTTTGTCACTTGTGATATTTATAAAAGCTTTCTGGATGGTACATCTGTGAAACAATTTACCTCATTTAATGGACTCCACGGTCAGATAATGGATGTGTATGCTATTATAAATCTGAAGAGGGGTTGTATTAATTGCACTTATACACGGAAACTAATGGAAAAACATTTTTCGATCTAATAAGTTGTTTATTTTGTTACGCACTTTATTATTTTTCAATATGAACAGCAGTTAGTAAGTAGCATTTCACAATAAGCTGTAACTATTTGACTACGGTTAGGTTATTTGCCGTGTGGTGCCGGCTCAGAATGCCACCACCCCATTTCATCCCGTGGGTGACGTAAAAGTCGACTGAGGGATTAACCGGAGGATGGGCAGCAGCGTCCTTCGAGTACATTAACAACTCAACTGCGATCGCCCACCCGCCTGCCAAGCGTGGCGATTATGGCAAGACCCCTCAATGAGCACATAACATACCCTGTGTCCAGCAGTGGACTTCATTCGGCCGAAATAATGATGAATGAGGTTACATGCGCAGTAACTTTCCCTGGTGTTCTAGTGTAATCATACGAGGACCTGGAGCCCCCGTAGGTGCCGAAGATGACCGCAGAAGTTATCTTATTGCAAGAGTCTGGCTAGATAAGTACGACCCCCTCTAGTGTGATCATACGAGGAGCTGGAGCCTCCCTTAGGTGCCGAAGATTACCGCTCCAGTGGTTTTAGCCGGTAGGAGTCCGGCATGCCCCTTCACCTTTTCCCGGGGCGAAGGAAGTACATGAGGTATTTCCACAGGATCAATAAAAAAAAAAGGTACAAAAGAAAAAAAATACAATTTTTTTAATTATCGGTACATCGTCGCCGTTGGGTGAAAACTAAATATAGAACAAATATATTCAATCTGGAGAAAATTTAGATATCTTGTTTTATTTTTCGACAAAAATGTTAAGTTATATTATATATATTTCATATGGTTAGTTGGCCACCCTGGTGTCAGAGTTGTTCAAGCCGCCCAAAGGCCTCTGACTTGGCTTAACAACTGCTGTCTAATGACAACATCCGGGACCGACGTTTTAACGTGCCCTCCGAAGCACGGAGACGCTCACTTGAAATACCACTATGCGGTCACCCATCCAGAGACTGACCGCGCCAAGTGTTGCTTAACCTCGCCAATCGTTTACCGATCAGTGAGTGCAACTGGCTATGAGCGCCTCAGTTATATTTATCTAAATATAAATATCCCGTCAGTCTTTTTTAAGCTATGCAGTTATTATCTTTTGGATTTACCGAAACAATAATATTACAGTCACTGAGAATAAAACCATTCATGTAATTTTGCTAGAACCAAACAAGACTAATGGTTTAAGAAATCAAAATGTGTATAAGACTAAATGACGCAGAATGCTTTGGCCTATAAAGAAATGCGGTTAGTAAATTTTGACAACAAGGTTATTTAGTTCTCTATGCCCACGACATCAGCGATGCTTCTGCAGCTAAAATCAGCCTTTTCACCCAACATTTGTTAACATTCTAGACAAAGATACTACTGCGATTGATCCCAACAACACAGCCAGTGACAATCGACGCACTACCGGTAACTGAAGCGAAATATATTTGCCTTTTTGAATCCGTAGAATTTTTACAAATTGCCTTCATTGTTCTTCGGTTCGAACGAAACAATTACGTCTGTAGCAGTGCAGTGGTGTACATTTCAACAGTTAGTTGTGAAATGTGACTTCTTGTGTTGCTTGTTTACTTATTTGATACTTAACACGCTTTGCCTTTAGACGTTGTTATATCGCATGTTTCGCGTATAGTTTTTGTATTGTATAGCTACCTAATATATTTATTAATGTATAGATAGCACTTCTAAAAGCTTCACGAATTGAATACATTAAGACAATATCGGATCTGTTCGCGCACAGATTAATGGTTCAGTCCTCTCGTGACCGACGGTCAATGCAAGTTGGTGTCTCTGCATCACCCAAAGGTTATCTGGTAGAAAATGCCAGCAGCATTAATATGTACACTTTTTTTACGAAACGGCTGGTGCAATGGCTGATACAGTCGGCTGCTGCGCTTCGGGTCATGGGTTCGATTCCCGCACGGAACAAATATTTGTATGATCTGCAGGTAGTTGTTCCGGGTCTGGGTGTATTGTATGTGGAATTCATGTCTGTAAACGCATCCACGACACAGGAGAAATCCTAATGTGGGGCAACGTTTAAAAAAAAACCTACCTACAAACAAACAAATAAATAAAACATGTAACTTGATCGAAACTACGACTTGAATTAAATGTTATTTTGATGTAATGAAGTGGCAATGGGCCGGACACATTGCTCGTAGAACTGATGGCCGTTGGAGTAAAAAGGTTCTCGAGTGGAGACCACGCACCGGAAAACGCAGCGTCGGACGACCTCCAACGAGGTGAACAAACGACCTGGTGAAGGTCTCTGGGAGTCGTTGGATGCGGGTGGCATGTAAGCGCTCGTTGTGGAAATATATAGGGGAGGCCTTGTTCAGCAGTGGACGTGCTTGGCTGATAAAATTATGTATAGATAACTGTTTTAAATACCTTTGTAAAAAAGGGATTTATAAAAGGCATTTTGACTAAGAATAAGAAAATAAAACTAAAAAAGTCTCGTGGCCATTAAGGTGTTTTACCTACCCATAAGTTTCTTTCGACATTTCTTTTCTGAGGTTAATGCAGCAAAATGCCCTCCGTGATGATCCTAGTTAAGATAGATTATATTGTTGACATTTATCAGGACTAATCTAATTTGAATTTTGATATGTACCGTCAACAGTTGATACTGCAAGAGATTTTATCAAAATTTCGGCGACCCTTTTACAACAATTAGGAACCCTACCCGACTTAACTATACATAAATTCAAACCCTCAAATTCGTGCTAATATTTTGAGTGCGCCACGTGTGCCGATTGGCCACGCAGAACAAACTCCATTGCTAATAGTAGAGTGACCCGTGCCCACTGTCCCTGTCCACCCTTTGTATATCCTACAGATAGCCGTCTTCGTACTTTAGTCACCGAGCACACACACACATGCATAATGCTTGTTTATATGGAATATGATCACCGTCTGGGCACACCAATTAGTCGTCATTCCAGCCTTTTCCCAACTGTATTGGGTCGATTTGATTTGATGATTCGACATTTGATGGAATATTTTATACATCATCCATCCAATTGGACATACTGGAAATGAGATCTAGTTACGCTACGTCTAACCCACAATCAATCAGACCTTTGCGTAGTGTGTGTGGGCCGGGTAACTGTTGTATAGAGATGGTTTTCTCTAAACACCCAAAACAAAACTTCATTGCTAATAATAGCGGAATGGCCGTGCGTTCCCCTAGCCTCTGTATTGTCAATTAATTAATTATCCACGTCCGATGGACGGGCGGATTTCAGCTGCGCGATTTCCAAATTCATTATCGAAATTGATGATTGACTTTGATCATATTTATTATAGTGATGTGGAAGGTGCAGAGAGTAAGATTAATTAAATTTAAGGTAGGTGTGCAATGAATATGATTTATGATTAAGCAATATTTTTTTTGCCGTGTGGATTTGCCGTTTGGACGACGGTGACGGTATTTGTAAAGCACCAACCCATCTCATGCCTTAGGTGCCGGAAAATTAACCGCAGCGTCCTTCCAGCACATTACAAATCAACTGCGAGCGCCAACCCACCTGCTAATCTTATGGCTGGATGGCAAGGTTATGGCAAAACCTCCCAATAAGTTAATGATGATGATGATAAACTATTTTTCAGTGCACAAATTAATCTTTTAAACAACCTTCCATTAACAGGATATTCATAATTTAACAATAGGAAGTTGTGAAATTCAGGATAACGCAATTTTGACGAAGTTATTTGAAAAAAATAAAATAAAGTCGTAGTAAAAACTAAGCCCTTAAAAGGACCTAATGTATTAAGTGAAAATAAATCTTGTGTACGACACCTTTCTATGGTGCCCGGATTCATAATTCAGCACCACTCCTCTTCCAGTGGATGTAGTAGAAGCGACTAACGGCCGAATACTGTAACGCCAGTTAAAATTAAGTCCCGCTTTAACTCGTTTTTTGAGTCACCCGGTTTCCTACCATAAACGGTTTTCTCGAATAGTTAAAGTGGGACGTAATATTAACTGGCGTTTCAGTATTCGGCCGTACTGAAAGCCGACTCTAAACCGAAGCCCTCAAATCCAATTTTAAACAAAATATTTTTGCTATAACAACTAGGTCACACTTTATTTAACACTTTTTAATGACATACTTTTATTTTCTGTGTATTTATAAAAAAAAAAAAAATGTGTAACTAACATTTTAATGGTTTTCAAAACATAACTTTTGTCATTAGTTGTCGGGTAGGATTTCGGTTTTTGGGCTTTTTAGGGTTCCGAACGTTCGAAGGAAAAAACGGCGGAACCCTTATAGGATAGGATCTCGTGTGTTTGTGTGGTGTAAACCAACATATGTTGTGAATATGAGTCATTATCTGTGTGGTGTCCGGATTAAGAATAGCAACACTCCATCTCCTCCCGTGGAGTCGAATAAGGCGACTAAGGGACTCTAAACCTGAGGGATGGGCAGCAGCGTCCTTTCTGTGGAACAGCAGCCATTCTGCGCTCACCAACCCACCTGCCAAGCGTGGTGAGTACTGGCATATTCCCCCCTTATATGATGACACAGTTGTGGAAACCTATGGGCTCCCCATAGACTGCCTTTGTTCAGCAATGGACGTTGTATGGCCGATATGATGATGATGATGAGTCATTATGGTCCTTAAATACAGTTTTTTTACCAGTGCTACCTATCGGTTCCTATCATGAACCATTGTCTCGGCAAAACAAATATATTGTGTGAATATGTCAATCGATCCAGTCGTTCAGACGTTATACGGTCGTGATAACAGACGCACCAACGATTATATATATAAAAATATAGTATTTGAAACGGATCAGCCTAAAAATAAGTGACTATGAATATTTTATATAAGTTTCCTTTTTACATAAAAAAGTTACTGTCGAGGTAAACATGACGAAATAACATTGTTTTTCACTTTACGGCTTCTAAACAGGTATAAAAAGTAAATGTGTCCGTGGAGTCTGTATACAGTATTTATTAAGGGCGGCAGCAGGTAGGGTAGTCCCTGTGTTGTTGTCGCAGTCCTGTGGGACGTCCGGTCTTAGCCTTTGTTTTTATGATATAGCTATAAATAAACGGACAGAATTTCATTATCACAGGAAATGGCTGATCTCATGTTTTTGTGAGGGAAATCGATCGCTTTTTGTATGAACACTAACGGCCAAAATTAATATATAATCAATTTAATAAAAAACATTTAGAATTAAGATTAAAAACCGGATCTGTTTATATGTTAACATACAAAAACAGACAAATCTTGAATCCCAAATCCGAAGATTTGGATTAGATGATTTTTACTTTCGCCCGTAGATGTATCGCGAGTAGAAAATAGGCGGACTATGGTTTTGGCGAATGATCGACTCTGAAATTGCCAATTATAGGGCAAAACTGATTGTTCTAATACTCGGTTTAAATGTGTACGCTACATTTTCCTTATATGGTAGCAAAATTCAAGTCTAATGCTAATCTGGAAATAGAAATTAATCGCAGTATATTTAAAGAAACTCAGACACTCAATAAAACATTTTAAATTTAATTATTTAAACTGTATGGTTTGTGCAACAATTTTACCAGCCAACATTTCATACGATAATGAAATTACCGATTATTGAGCAAAACTGTTTGTTCTAATACGCTTTTAGTGTGTATGCTACATTTTCCTTATATGATAGCTAAATTCGAGTCTGGTCCTAACCGGGAAATCGAAATTAATCGCAGTATATTAGATATAGAACTCAGACTTTCAATGTAACATTTAAAATGTAATTATTTCTACTTGTGCAACAACTTTACTAGCCAACATTTCATACGATAGTGTACAATAATGCAGTTAGCAGTGCGTAGCAAGTGATTTATTGATTAATTTGGTTAGGTACTCAGTATGTATGTATTCCTTTTTTATTCTGTGTTGTCCGCTGTTGAACTCGATCTCGCCTGTTGTAAATCGATGGATGAATGATGACAGTACCCAGAAGATGCCTATTCACTTTACCTTAAAGGTGATTGGGTTATGAGGTAGCAAGGAAAGCAGACGCTAGCAAAGAGATTCCTCTTAATAAGAGTAAGGAGAGTCAGTTATCCCGAAAAGTCGGCCAATCGTTAATTTTTGTTTTGAAAATAGTGTTTTAGTTATACAGGGATTTTAAATAAACGGGACAGTTGCTATAATATGTTATTACACGAATATATCCTTATGAGACAAAAACAACAGAAAACAAATAATTAATTATAATTACATGTACCTATCAAAATGACTGTGCATCCAGTGGGATGAATAACGAAATAAAAAATTATGTTCGTTTTAATACCCTTTACTTTACACATCCCACCTGTTTATTATAATAAATATCTACTTAAAACTTTAAACGGTTATAACACAAAGACAGGTTTTATTTTTAATTCTTCTTGTTATTGCATAATATTCATGTATGTATTTTAGGTATTTAATTTTCGTAACCGATATTTATATAATTATGCTACTTATATATCTATTTCGTATGCTATGCCTGAAATATTTGCCAGTAGAATACAAAAATAATTCATAATGACAAAATACAACTAGTTGTATTAAAAAAACCGATATACTTGACCTGCAACCAAACCATACGTTCAACATTTAGAGCCCCATATAATCGTACTTCGCAGCATCCCCATAAGTTTACCCTAACCACTGCTCCTAATAACGCTGTAAGCACAGTCAAGCTGCGTCCAGAGGTGAACGACCTCGTCTCTCGGGACACCTGCTGATGTTATTGACAACAAAACTGTGTTGTTTCTTTTATTTCCCGCTCGGCGAGGGACGGAAGTTAAATTATTTCGTCTGTAGTTTCTGTGGGCTATAAGACTTCATAGTGATGTATCTAAGATATAAGGAAATAAACGATAGTTATTATTATTGAAATTGAGTCACGTCGATTAATATGCATACAAATTAAGTTTGATTTACGAAGAGAAAGCTGTTTGTGATTTTGTGATTGTTTAAAATATTTGGTAATTTCATAATTACAGAAAGTACTTTACACAGCTATCAATTTTAAAATCTCAACAGTCAAACTGTCCAGTTAGGTAGGTCCAACTTCGAGAAAGAGGTCAATCGTCGAATCCGACTCGGCTGGGCAGCGTTCGGGAAACTTCGCAACGTCTTTTCGTCAACAATACCGCAATGCCTCAAGACGCAAGTCTTTAACCAGTGTGTGTTACCAGTGATGACATATGGAACAGAGACGTGGTCACTCACAATGGGCCTCATAAGAAAGCTCAAGGTCACTCAGCGACCTATGGAGAGAGCTATGCTTGGTATTTCTCTACGAGATCGAATCAGAAATGAGGAGATCCGTAGAAGAACTAAAGTTGTCGACATAGCTGAAATGATTAGTAAACTGAAGTGGCAATGGGCAGGGCACATTGCTCGTAGAACTGATGGCCGTTGGGGCACAAAGGTTCCCGTATGGAGACCGCGCACCGGAAAACGCAGCGTGGGACGACCTCCAATGAGGTGGACAGACGATCTGGTGAAGGTCGCTGGGAGTCGTTGGATGAGAGCGGCATGCGACCGCTCGTTGTGGAAATCTAAGGGGGAGGCCTTTGTTCAGTTTGTTTGTCTTGTTCAGCAGTGGACGTCCTGTGGCTGATATGATGATGATGATGATGAGTCAACAATCTCAATTTATAAATTACCGAAAAAACATAATATACGTACCTATATAAATGTAATAGGTACCTACACTATATTTATATTGTACCCATTCAGATTTTATTCAAAGGCCTTCCGCCATGATATCGTCGCGGCGGTCGACGGGGGTGACCTCTCGCTTCCAGCCGTGGTTCAGTCCATGGATGCCGTCGCCTCGTTTTGGGAGGACGTGATGCAAGCAAAGGAGGCGGCAGAGCGGCGACGGGAGGAGACCTCTGATCCCTGCCGCAGAAAAAGCACCGGGCGCGGGCGCTGGAGAATGGCGCTGAACGATCTTCGGCTACCATGAGGACCGGCCTGCGGTGCGAACAAAAACAGGCCCAAGATGGTGGCGCGAGTGTTCCGCGCGCCCCTGTCTGTAGGATAGGTGCGGCCAGCAAAGTCGCACATAGAAGACCCGTTACAGTGTCGGGCCAAAACCTGCCGGGGGCGCGGTCTAACGTAGACAAGGCGTACATCTCACCCCCGGCTAGAGGGAAGAGGAAAGACACAGTGGGGTTTTAGCTGGTTTTCTGATCGGCATGCCCCTCCGTCCTTCCCAAGGCTGAAGAAGTCCATGAGGATTTACCCACGATAAAAAAGGCCTTCCGAAATAAAAGCTGCTTTGGTACAGAAAATAAATTCTAAAATCGAACTAAGTTCTTAATTTGATTTCAGATGCAGTTGGAATTCGATATTTAAATTTTAAATGTTGGAGGGAACAAATTTCCATCTTCTGTGTCTACAAAATAATCTTAAAATGTTTTAATGTCGCCTTATTCTAAAATATTTTTATTTATGAGAAAAATCTTTTTGCTATAGGTACTTATTCCTGTAGTAATGTACACTATATTATTTTGTATTATACTTCAATTTTATTTTATGTTGATCCCGAGCTCCCTGAAATGGCTGCTAAGGGAACAGTAAAGCCACGGCTTACATCGCGTTTTACTAACCTGGCTTTCCGAATATAAAGAATTCATGGCAAAGAGAATTTTTGAGGTAAGACATACTTGTTTGTGAATTTTATCTTTATGTGACTCAAAAGAGTTTTTATTCTTTAACGTTTGAAATGTGAGTACGTACATAATTCATTTTTCGTATTTATCTTTTATGTAACTAGCATACCGGGCGCGTGGAAGGAATATTTTTTATAGATGTTTCTATTATTTGTGTACGTCGAGTTATCAAAAATAAAAAATGGTTAACAGATCTTATTTATGATAGAACCATAAATACCCCTAGAATGAGGTATTCATTTCTTTGTAAGGATTCAAACGGTACTTACATTTAGAATTCATGATTGTAGTAAGAATTTCCTAAATTGTCCTCGATTTAGTAGAATCTGGGTTGAAAAGGGTAAAACATGCATACGTATGAGGCTTCGCTTAAATTCATGCTTAGGTGCTCGTTTGGGAATCGGACGTTTACAGCACCTTACGGAATGGCGGGAATGCTGAGACAGATACATTTACTTAGAATTTACTATTTTACACATATGTGACGAGTCTAGTTTGTTTGAAATATTTTAGACAAATCTTTTTAACCATTAATTACTCGCGTGGGGTGATATTCAAACATTCATATTTATGTAGTTTTTGGATCTACCCTCTTGGTTTTTCAGGTAGCTTCCTAAGTTGTAGTGACCTTTAAAATTAGTCATGGTCGTCACATTGCTGACTAGAGCGGTTGTAGCAGGAGTAATAACGTAGTAGAATTTTTATGAAAGTATTTCTTTTGTACATTTATTATAATACGATAATAATTATGGTTACTAGCGATGAATGATAGTTTGTTTTAGATATTTTTATGCTGTTTAGGGGTAAAAAGTTTACTTACATGTCATTTTTATTTGTAGGTACTAAAACAACTATGGCTCGTGAAATTCAAGATAAATAAGTTGAACAGCTTTTACTTGAAGAAGAAGAAAAATAATTTGATAGTGGGTTTGTCAGTCTAGCCAAAATGGTGAAACCTCACCCACTAGCTCGATTTGGGATAAAAACACTTCCTCGTCTGCTGAAAAACGAAGAAGATAGCAGCTCCATCTCTTCTCTACAAGTTGGCCAACATCAAATTCGTGGCAGATGCCACATTTCTCAAAAATCCAAAAATAAAAATATAATAATATAAATAATAAAAGGATAAAAAGACCAGAATTATGTGTAACAAATGCAATAATTACGTATGCATTGAGCATCAAAGCGTGATATATCAAAATTGTTGTGTTAAAAATAGTTCCTAAATCTAGAGGTATTTTCTAAGAAAAATAGGAATATTATAGTAATTTGTAAAGAATAACATTAATTTACCTCATAGCCAGATGCACTCACTAATCGGTAAACGATTGGCGAGGTTAAGTAACGCTTGGCGCGGTCAGTCTCTGGATGGGTGACCGCATAGTGGTATTTCAACTGAGCGTCTGCGTGCTTCTGAGGACACGTTAAATCGTCGGTCCCGGTGTTTGTCATTAGACAGCAGTCGTTAAGCCAAGTCGGAGGCCTTTGGGCGGCTTGAACAACTCTGACACAAGGGTGGCCACTAACCATACGATATATATATACCTTAATAAAGTCAGATTTTTATGTTATTCTTGTTTTATTGATGATGGAACATTGTGGTCAGATTTGCCCCACGCGAGCAGTAGTGAAAGTTTTTCAATGCGAGTAACTAAGGGGTAATAAAGTAAAGAGTGTTGAAGTGTTTCCAACATTGTCGGCATGGTAGGCGCAGTGGCTAAGCAATTGGTGTTGCGGGTTACCGCGTTGATTCCGGCACGATAAAATATGTTGCGTACAAGTTGTTCTAGATTTGGGTTTCTGTGCATGTGAGATATATGTATACTCGTATGGCTGCAAACTTTACTCACAGGAAAAATCCTAGTGTCGTCGTTTATAGCAAAAAACATTGCAATTTGCCATACCACTGATCATTTCACTGACTGATATTTATATTAATATATATATTGTACGGTGTCTTAAAAATTATGATGCTCAAGAGGCTTGATTTGTACTCGTCAAAACCTAATTTAAGTGGGACTATATAAATTTCAGAACACAAAATCCTATCCCACTGACGATAATACTTCATGATGTGTATATGCGTATACATATATAGGTATTCTTATATATGTATAGGCGCTCATAGCCTCGTATCGTATCGGTAAATGATCGGTGAGGTCAAGCAACGCTTGGTACGGTCGGTCTGTGGATTTAAACTGAGCGTTTCCATGCTTCTGAAGGCAGGTAAAATTTACAGTAGTGTCATTAGACAGCATTCGTTAAGCCAAGTCGAAGCCCTTCCGCAACTTAAACAACTGACAGGTTGGCCACTACACGAAAAGAAAAAAGAATGTATCTTTATTTATTTCCTACATAATAAATAATGATTGTAAAGTTACGTACAAGGTAAAACGACTCCGAAAATAAAAATAAGTTAGGAAGTCGTATGAATCGAAGCGTAAAATCGAAAATGGCGGACATCCGCCTCGTGCAACCCCTACATCGTTGGCTACTAAATCATATTCACTATAAAAGTCGCGATAAAACAGTAGGTACTCCTTATACATTTATTGTGTTGCGGCAATTCACACAAATCTTGGGATATGTTTTTAAAGCATCATATTTTGCTCGATTTCGGGATGGGTCGAAGTCTAACGGCCGAAATTAATAATCAATCTAATCCAAAACCTTTGGTTTTCGGATGTCTGTTTTTTGTGTTAAATGTGATCGTAACGCAACAACGGATGAATTTCAAAACCTTAGATCTGAAGATTTCGGATTAGATTTCTCTCTTTTCACGGGATATAACCCTATATGTAAGTGGAAATGGGAACCCGGATCTTTTGGTAGGCTTTCGCAGGGACATGGGCCCAGAACGAGGCCCTTTAGATACTTTAAATCTAAAATGTAATGGGACACTAACCCTGCTGGGACTCTACATAGCTGCACTATAAAATGAAGTCACGGATTGACCTTGGCGATGTAAGGCTATATAGTATGAGATGGAAACTATAACGATAAAGTCTATAACATTATATTACATGGAATGAGAATTTGAAGAAATACGGGAACAACGGCGTCTGCCTTCCAACCTTTACTTCTGTGGCGACGATGACTCACAAGATTGGCCCGCTAAATGGCCACTACTACAGGCGACATACTTGTGGTTGAACGCTTGCCTTTCAATCTGGAGAGCTTGAGTACAATCCCGGCCTGCAACTTTGACTTTTCGGTTTCATGTGCGGATCAGAATTTGATTATTACTTGGGTTAACTGTGAAGGAAATCATCGTGAGGAAACTTGCACATCTTAAAAGCTCCTAAATGTTCTCAATGGTGTATGTAGTCCGCCTACTCACACAGGCCAGCGTGGTAGACTAAGGTCTAACTTTCTCATGATGAGTGAAGGCCCGTGGCCAGCAGTAGGATGGTGATGGTTTCATTATGTAACATTTCACATTAATTGAATAACAAATACTAGTTTTATTTTTAATGAGGAATTGACGGCTCGTTTGACGCAGTGGTTAACGATTGGCTTTTAGCGCTACACCTACCTGTCGTGGGTTCGATGCCGCACCTGCACACTCGTATTAAAATTCAACGACATGGTTGCTAAGCAGTTGGCTTATTGCGCTACGAGTCGCGGGTTCGATCCCCGCACGGAAAAAATATTTGTATGATCTACAGATAGTTGTTTCGGGGTGTTTGTGCATGTGAAATTATGTCTGAAAACTGTACCCACGAGACAGGAGAACTCATGGCGTAGCACAAAGTTAAAAAAAAAGTAAGATCTACATGTTCTGGGTCTGTTATATGCGTGTGGATTTTCTGTATGTTATCTGTACCCACGATACAGGGGATTTCTTATCTGTATGAGGTATCTTTTAAAAATAAGAAAACCGTGTGGTGCCGGCTACGAATAGCACCAACCCATCTCATCCCGTAGGCGTCGTAAAAAGCGACTATGGGATTAATCAGAGGAACGGCAGCAGCGTCCTTCGAGTATATTAACAACTCAACTACGATTACCAACCCACATGCCAAGCGTGACGATTATGCCAAAACCCCCCAATAAGCATACAACACACCCAGACCGGTCCTTGTGGCGATCTTTGGGGGAGGTTTGTGTCCAGCAGTGGACTTAATTCGATTGAAATGATGATGATGTATGATATATTTTATCATGTCTCGCATAATGGCAGTCCGTCATACAATTTGGGATTTCATGCTTATTGTTTGATGTTTAATTGATTTCTTTAATTATTCTTAAAATTAAAGGTTTTCAAGAGTTTTGTTTAAGATGCTGAGATATTCTAGCTACAAATATTCTAGCAAACTGTGATGTTCAGTTTCTAACCCGCAGATGACCAAATATTCATGAATCATATCAGCCAAAGGGCCTGCTGAGCAAAGGCCTCCCCTATAAATTTATACAATTTTGTCCACATTTTGGGGGGAATTTGACAGTTCTCACCACGCTTGGCACTCTGGAATGGACTGGATTGGTGAGCACAGTATGGCTAGTGTTCCATGGAAGGACTGCTGCTTCCCATTCCTTTGGTTTAATCCTTTGGTCACCTTTAATGGCATCCACAGGATTCCTCTCGCATCTCCATGCAGTAGTGCTAAAGTCTTAATCTGGATACCTCAGGACCGAATATGATACTCTAGATACTAATTAACGCAGCGTAAAGAAATCTAATAATAGAATAAACAATAATCTAAGAATAGAATACGGTAAGATCGGAAAATGGTCATCAAAACCAAAAAGTATTCATGTGAAGTTTATACAAACTGAAATAAAATGGCTCCTAAATAAATCAACACAAACATTTCAATGACTTTACTTCCACCCCTTAATAAACTCTATGTAAGATAAAACCTTATTAGCATTTCCCATTTACGAGATTTCTCATCGTATGAGTCAGTTGGCGGACAATGTCATCGACGGGAAGACCTATGAGTCACTGACTCATCTCATTCGCCAGATCTGTCGCATCTACATAGTTAATTGGAAAATTGGTAGATATTACACAGCTTTATAGTGGTATAATGAGAGGGTATTTAAGGAGCATTATATTGTCTCGGTATCAAGTAACAGAGGCACTTCACTGTTTTATTGTATTAAATGATTGCATGGCTGTGCAAGGTCCTCAGTCCAAGTACGCCATTGATTTTATTATAGTCGTTATATATAATAACAGCTACCAAAGTTAAGACAACGTTCACACATTTCAAATTTATCAGCTTTTAGTAATAATGTCCGTATAAATATATCAAAATGTTCATTTTTACTTTGTACAGTGCGAATCACTCTGATAAGGGGCTTGGGAAAATAAAAAACCTTACAAGTGTGAGTTGAACTTACGTGGAAAGGGTTCTGTACGATGAATATACCATGTTTTTTAAATCTGACCCAATTTGTTTGTGGTAAAAAAGAAAAAGTGTATGCCGAATTGTAGAGGGAGAGGTCTTGTACCAATAAATTATCCTTAGAACAAACTTAGATTTAGAGTAAAAGGAATAAATATAATTTAATCCATAAATTATTTCAACAATTGTTTGAAATTTTATTCTTAAAAATATAAAGAGAGCAACAAACGCCTGTAAATTTAATTACAGACATTCGGTGTAAGGCGAGAAATCCCCAACTTGGTGCGATTCAAACATCCGCTTTTACATAATTTATGACCGATTCCTTTTCGCTAATTAATTTCAACTCTTATCTAATACGCTTAATTGGAGTTACAGAGTTTGTTCCTAATTCATCAGCAAGTTTAATATCACCGCAATGAGTTGTGCAGTTTAATTTCCATGAAAATTAAACAAAAACGGGTCCCTGTTTTTTGTTTTTTGTAGGATCTCACAAAGGGGTTTTATCAGGTTTTTGTTGAGAGAATTTTGCTTATGCAGTAAAGTTACGCAATTCCTAAATGAAATTATAGCGATAAAAAGGAAAAACAAGGATGTGGATGTCGTAAAAGTCGACTAAGGGAATCTAAACCAGAGGAATGGGCAGCAGCGTCCCTTCTGTGAAGCGGTAGCCATACTGCGCTCACCAGCCCGCCTGCCAAGCGTGCTGATTATTAAATACCCCTCAAAATGATGACACAGTTGTGGAATCTATTCCACAGAATCAATGGGGGAGGCATTTGTTCAGCAGTAGACGTATAAATGTCCGATATGATGATGATGAATATTTATACTTTCAGATGATGCATCCATATTTCGATATAAACCTAAGATCAATAAAGCTACAGCATATTTGTATATACATTCACTGGATGTAACAACGCAAAATGGGAGGGGCATATATCCAGCAGTGAATTGCGATGGGCTGAATTGTTTGATTGATATCCGCATTATAACCATATTAATCACAGAGACTCTTGAAAGGCAAAAAGGGATAAGCAACGAACTTCTGACATGGAATTATCGGTGGAATCGCCTTGATTTATCCTGCGTCGAATCTAACTCAAATGAACAGAAACTTTGCACTACTATGCACCTCAGGACTAGTCCTGGGCAGCATTACAATTGTTATGGGTATGCTAATCAAGTCAATGTCTAGCTCGTCTCATCACTAAGCGGTGTAAATTAAGGTTAATAATTTTCCGGGCAGCTAAAATCTAAAACTGCTACTTTTATTAGGCACAAAATAAAATTGCTGCGTATTAATATTTTGGCACCAATAAATTGAGATAAGCCTCAAAAATTCTCTACCATAACATTAAAAAAAACGGTAATGGAGAAATTATACAAATACATTGAAATCATAGGTTGGCTGCTAAAAATAATGACTTGGCATCTAATACTGTAAACGGGATGACATTATTAATAGGAGGGTTACTGTTTATCTTAAACAACAAATACTGTCACAGTAGGTTATGGTGCTATTATTTAAAAGATCTCTGCAACGGCATTAAAATTCAACTAAACTAGAGATAACATTATGAGGCTCTGAAATAGATGTCAATCTATTAATATTGATATCCACTGTTATTTTTTACCAGATTACGTAACTGCCTGGTTTAATACACGACGTTAAATAGTAATATAAAAACGACGAACGACCGCTTGTGGTGCCGGCTCAGAATACCACCACCACATCTTCTCCCGTGAGTGTCGTAAAAGTTGACTAAGGGATTAGCCGAATGATGGGCAGCAGCGTCCTTCGAGTTCATTAACAACTCAACTGCGATCGCCAATCCGTCTGCCAAGCGTGGTGATTATGGCAAAACGCCTCAATGAGCTCACAACACACCCATATCGGCCGTTGTGGTGATCTTTGCGGGAGGCCTGTGTCCAGCAGTGGACTTCATCTGGCCGAAATGATGAACATAAAAACACCAATACGTATATCTTTATATATTAATTTCAGATCTTCGAAAATCTAACGTTTTAAAGTTAACGTTTTCAGATTTACTTGAATTGATTTTCACCGTATGAACGAAACAAAGTTATAATAAGCGATTGGACGTCATTAAGTCTCTGTTCACTTTTCCTCGAAGTTTGCACGTGATTTCAAGACTTCTATGTGACTTTACGAGGGTAGACTTCTGCGATTAAGACATGTTGAAGTCGTAATGATCGAACTTAAATCGGAACGACACCATTATGAAGAAATGTCTGGTAACATTATTTTACGAAAACAATTATCTGGCCAAGACATATAAATTATGGAATAGAAAACCGTCTAAAAACACGTGAAATGTGAACAAGTACAAAATATTTTGTAAATATAAAATAATAATAAGTATAATAATATTTAGGGGGCCCATCTTGTGAGTGGCGAGTTACCGTCTGCCACAGAATTTCATTTATAGGGGGAAAGGCAGATGCCATGTTTCCCTTTTTCGAAGTATTTAATCCATTTAGCACCCATTGCAATACGGAACCTTGTAGTTTCCATCTCATACAATAGTTTTAGACCTCCGGGGACAGTCCGAGACTGCATTTTATAGTGCAGCTATGGAGAGTCCCCGGTTAGTGTCCCATTACATTTTAGATTTAAATTCTCTTAAGGGCCTCTGCGTGTTGGACCCATGTTCCTGCATAAGCCTATCAAAAGACCAAGTTCCCTCTTACAGGGGATATAAGCCTGTGAATAGAGAAACATTAGTAATTAAAAAGTACTAATTACAATAATGTTCAATTATAGAAAGTATATATATACATATAATATATATGTAATATTCTCTCAATTCAACTCACTCCATACGTGTTAAATAAGATTATCTTGAGCTCAACCCAGTGATCCTCAATTATTATGGTGTAATGCGCTTTTTGATTACTATGCGAGTGTTATGAGTGGTATGGATTTAATATTACATTTGAAGAAACTAAATGGTAACCAATAAACGATGTGGTAGTTTATTGTAAAAGCGAATAAATATGAAGCTGAAACGAACTATGCACTTCGTGTGATCTATGTAGGGAACGGTTAATTTATACCTAGTGCGAGTATTGACGTTGAGAACCTCACTATTTTTGGCATATGAACTTATATTTTGTCTAATATAAATGGATAATACTGGCAAGTTCCCCCAAAATGATAACACAATTGTGGAAATCTGTGCCGACTCCCGCGTTTGTTCAGTAATGGAAGTCCTTTGATATGATGATTATACGAATAAGAATACAACGCATACATTTTTATACATACACAAAAGGCCGGCAAAGCATCAGTGACTTCTCTCTGGTATTGTGGATGTTCAGGGGCGGTGGTGAGTACTTATTTTTAGGTGACCCGCATGCATCTTGGGGTGTTGTTGGTTAGCTGGTTTTAATATACCAACTTTACTATCTTAAACCCCCATATTTATATTTAATGGGAAAATCTCAAGGAAAAGATTGTGACAGTTTTAACAAATGCCTTCATAACCCAGCAGTGGGGTTAGCACGAAGACGTATGTTATTATAACGTCAACCCATATCACGTAGCTGCTACGTAAGTGGGATATTTTATTATGACAGCCCTTTGTATCCCTCAGAAGATAAATGCTCGTACATAGTAAGTTAACTGAAGAAATGTTAGGCCTGACACCAAACAGAAATAGAAACAGCCTTACATGATATACGACAGTACAAATTAAATACCTAATAATTATGTATTTTGTGGAGGGTAAAAAGTCCCTTGTTTAACATTAAACACGAAAAAAAAAAATGTAGTTAGTTCAATGATCTTTATTAAGCAAGTTTTTACTGCTATGTAGGTCTCTTATTGCACTGGTGGTGGGTCTTTTATTGCTCGAGAGGGTAGTGGGTGCATTGCACCGGGTGCTGCTGTCCAATCAAGGTCGCCATCTCTACGGGTCGTGCGGTCCATGGCCCTCTACGGGGCGCCTGTATGGTTGTCCTTCTTGTTCATCCCGGTTGTCAGGTGTCCAGCCCTGCAGAAACAAACTTCGTGGTCTGCAGCATAGAGTGGATATACGGATTGCACGGGGATACAGGACAGTGTCCTACGAGGCGGCAACTGTCTGCACAGCACACTTTTTGCCTTTCTAAATCCTGGGGAAGACGGATGCGTGGGTCTATGATCGAACACGCTTCCTCCGCCAAAGCAGCGAAAGCGTGCCTCCAGGGGCGTTCGACAGACTGAGGCGCCTGGCTTGATGGCGCGCACTCAAGATGTGGTGACGTGCAGTACAGTTGCAGTTCACGACCAAGCACACATAAGGGACTAAATAGTACATGTGAGTGACGCCTACCACCAGACGATATGCTCCTTTCGGCATTTGGTAGTAGAAAAAAAATTGTTTTCTAGAAACATCATCGATCAATCTGGATGAAGGTGGCATGTCTTACAAACGTGCTCTGAGATAAACTGCACAGGTATTTATACGGGAAACAAACTCGAAGGATCCTGTTTTAAAATCTAGGCGTACTTAACATTATACCATCCAAATGACGTCCACTGCTGAACAAAGGCCTCTCCAATAAACGACCGGTTAGACGCCGTGTATTGACATTTTGGGGGAATTCGCCAGTACTCACCGTGCTTGGTAGACGATTTGGTGGGCTCAGTATGGATGCTGTTCCACAGAAAGGAAGTGCCATGCCTCTAGTTTTGGGTCCCTTAGTCGTATTTTACACGGGAGAAGATGGAGTGCTGCTATTATGGTAATCCAGACACCACACGAGACATACTATGTTAAAATATTAAGTGAGAAAAATGTAGGGCATGTCGGGCCTCGGGGGTCACGGGCGCGCAGATTGGGGAGTCTGCGTGCCCATACCGAGTAACCCCCGGGAAGACGGTGGCGCGCACGTGGTCACGTGTCGCTGTGTGCACAATACAGCGCACTGCGAGAATTGGAGGGATCCTTTACAGTCCGCCCCGAGAGGTGCCTGGGGGGCGGCCTTTTTACAGTCTCCTTCCCTCCGCTAAAAAGGGCGACCGCTTTAGTCACCCCATCCGAGATGTGCCTAATGGCGTGGTACCAATGAGCGGCTCTAGTGTGATCTTACGAGGACCTGGAGCCCCCCTTCGGTGCCGAAGATGACCGCTCCAGTGGTTTTAGCCGGTAGGAGTCCGGCATACCCCTTCGCCCTTCCACGCTTTTCAGGTGTCTTGGTGAGCACAATAGTTATTTCACACGGGATAATGTTAGTGTTGCGCATGCTCCTCACAGCCATGGGTGTACAGAGGTACTCTTTGTGGTTGTGCTTGGTACTTACCCAGTATGTTTCTGACAGCAAAAATACTTTGAGACAAAAGATACGCCATCCCGTTCTTTGCGTTAAACGCGGTAAGCTGCGTAAGTGATAAAAAAGTGTGAGGGTGTTAATATAATACTTTGTATCATTGTTTGTTTTCCGCCTGCCCTATTAACAGACTTTATATACTTATACAACCCAAAATAGGTTTTTGGCTAGGCTTGCTAGGCATGACCCATATAGGGCTTCGAAGAGCACTTCGCACGCCTCGTCCCCCGAGTCGAGAGGACTACCCTCTGCATTACACCGGGTGCTGCCCAATCTCGGGGGACCGAGCGAGGAAGTTCGCCGTCTCTACGGGGGCGTCGTGCGGTCCGTGGCCCTCTACGGGGCACCTGTTTGTTCATCCCGGTTTTCAGGTGTCCAGCGCTGTAGAGCCAAACTTCACGGTCTGCAGCGCAGAGTGGCTATACGGATCGCACAGGGATACGGGACAGTTTCCTACGAGGCGGCAACTCTCCTGGCACGCTTTCCGCCTTTCGACATCATGGCGGAGACGGATGCGTGGGTCTATGATCAAATACGCTCCCTCCGCCAGAGTGGCGAAAGCGTGCCGCCAGGGGCGTTCGACAGGCTAAGGCGGCTGGCTCAACGGCGCACACTCGAGACGTGGCGAAATCGCCTTCGGCTGCAGTTCGCGAACAAACGCGTCGTTGAGGCCATCCTGCCGCTCTTCGGAGCCTGGCTCAGAAGGAGCGAGCGCGTCACCTACCGTCTGACGCAGGTGTTCACCGGTCACGGTTGTTTCGGTGCGTACCTGCACAGAATTGGACGCGAGGTTACGGCACAGTGCCACCATTGTGAAAGCGACCAGGATACCGCACAGGACACGCTCGAGGAGTGCCCTGCGTGGGCGGCCGAGCGGTGGGTCCTGGTCGATCGGATCGGGCAAGATCTCTCTCTGCCGGCAGTAGTGTCGGCTATGTTGGCAAAGCATGAAAATTGGAGTGCAGTGGTCTCCTTCTGCGAGAGCGTCATGCTCCAGAAGGAGACTGCAGAACGGGATCGGGAGAGGGCTGATCCCGCACGGAGAAGGACGAGACGGCGCTGGGGCAACAACCGTCCCGGCTCCCAAGTCCAACACGCCTGAGCCCCCTGCCGTCACTTCATGGTGGGGGGCCTTGGGGGTCGCGGGCGCGCAGATTGGGGAATCTGCGTGCTCACACCGAGCGACCCCCGGGAAGACGGTGGCGCGCACGTGGCCACGTGCCGCCGTGTGCGCAGCACAGCGCAATGCGAGGCTTGGGGGGATCCTTTACAATCCTCCCCGAGAAGTGCCTGGGGGGCGCGACCTTTTTACAGTCGCCTTCCCTCCGCTAGAGGGGGTGACCGCTTTACAGTCATCCCTTCCGAGATGTGCCTAAAGGCGTGGCCATTGGTGCCACGCTTGCCTTCTAGGCTGTTCACTCATGACTTGAAGATTCTTAGGTTATAGGTATCGGTCTAGAAGGGGGATCGCTTTACAGTCGTCCCCTTCCACATGTGGCGTGGCACCAATAGGCGGCTCTAGTGTGATCTTACGAGGACCTGGAGCCCCCCCTTCGGTGCCGAAGATGACCGCTCCAGTGGTTTTAGCCGGTAGGAGTCCGGCATACCCCTTCGCCCTTCCCCGGGGTGAAGGAAGTTCCATGTAGAATTTCCACTGGACATCAATAAAAAAAAAAAAAAAAAAGGCATGGCCCATATGGAACCTTATTAAATTTCCCTTGCCGTGTTATCGATCATATCACTTTACAACAACACTAAGTTCTGTAAAGGTTATGTGAAAAATAGTTCCATATCGCCTTTACCACAATCGTTTGACATCGTTACTTTTCGTTTCTTTGTTTTATTTTGTGATGAACCCAGAACGGTTTGGAACAGATTGTCCAAATTTTAATGTTAATACTGTAAGCGTCATCAGGCAATTTATTGAAAAATTGTTTACAATAACTTGACTTGTATTAAGTTGTATCGATATTGATTACTAATATCTTACCGATTAAAATATCGATACGACTGTCATGTTCAACAACACTAAATTGTGACATTAATTTATTGTCTACGCTGGCTTGTATTCTTATAAGGTCGCTCTGGTGGTTTTATTTCTATTTTCTTTCTGTTATGTGCTATCAGTTTGTTTGTGCTGAATAAATGTGTTTTCATTCTTTCTTCTTCGTCTTTTTATCAGCCGGTAGGGAAAAGGCCTCTTCTCATACAAAGAAGATACCTATGAACATTGATCACCACGCTCGGTCACTGTCAGCGATACAGAGCATTAGATCGGGGTATACTCACGATGGTTCCCTTCCTCATTTCAGTCGAATAAAGTCCACTGTTGGACACAAGTCTTTTCCAAAGATTGCCAACGTGACCGGTCAGGGTGCGGGGTTTTGCATAATCGACACGCTTGGCAAGCGCTTTTTTCTCTAATGTTGCTTGCAAAGAGTACTCATAATGGAACCTTTTCATTGTAACCTATTTTACTATTTTAAAACCAGCCACTACCAACGTTTACTATCGAGTAGAACGCGCCGCAAAAGTAAATTCATTCGTTTGTTTATTTACTGAATGTGCTTCAGAGCCCCGTCAATCCAATCGACGCTGTGTCTTATTTTGTTTTTTGTGCGACAAATTTTTGCGTGGTTTTTGGTTTTGCCAGCAATTTATTTATTTAAAAAAGAGGCATAGGCTATATGAAAACCTAAAATCGTCGTAGGATATTTCCGTTGTACAAATGTATATAAGTCTTTATTTAGATACATGAAATACCTCACTTAACCTACAAAATCGGCCTGATGCCCAAAGAAAAATGTTAGTCTCCATCCTGTCTATCTAAATTTTATCATAAACTAAACGTGATCATACGAGAATGCGAGATCAAATACTTTTTCTATGAAATGGAAACTCAAAGGGAATTCTGGCTGAATTTCGTAGCGTCTAGGGAAATTCAGGCCTACATATAGTGATATTATTAGACAAAATTCATATGGGCGCTGTAGCCAAGAACCCAACTACATAATGTAATCAAAAGAAGTAAGCTAAATGTGTACTATTCAAGATATGTAGGAATAGCCAACCATATCAAAACCCGCTTACTCAGGGATGGCCTTTTAATTTACGGATTCATTCTAGCCAATGAACTTTCACTGGCCCTGAATGAATAAAAAATACAGCTTGTTAGTGCCTTATCTTCCCGAGAAAGTTATTAGGGTATGAGGAAACCGGGTAGGTTAATGGAGCTTGTACGTGATGGGCTCTCAGAGTCATACATACAGACTTAGTATTAGTACGCTTTTCTAAATACGTAGTGTTGTAGTTCATTGTTTATCCTTAAGAATTGTGCTGGCCTAATCGCTGTTGTACTTTGAAAATATATACAAAGGAATCCGTAGTATAGTAATAAGTATGGTACCACTCTATCTCTTACCGTGGATTTCTTAAAAAGCGACTAACGTAAAAATAATAATTAACCAATTCCAAAATTAAATATTTTAAACTTCATACCTTTTTGGGTTAAGAGCACATTTATACATAGATAATTTTGACCTTATGACACTCTTAACCAAAAGGAGGGGCAGCAGCGTCCTTATGTGGAACAGCAGCCATTCTGCACTCACCTATCCACCTGCCCAGTGTGGTGAGTACTAGAAAATATCCCCCTAATCAAGAAAATTTATAACGAAGGCCTTTGTTCAGCAGTAGACGTTCTTTAGCTTATACGACGATACGACGAATGGTATTTGAATTTCAACAACCATACACAAAACAGAATTCCACTGCATCGTGTAAAGAAAATTTGTCATGTGTTCGGCACGTCATTCTTCTCCAGACTATCTGAAATGCATTAAGTTAAGCACTAAAGGAAAACAAAGCAGACTCTATTTTCAGGCCAGGAAATACCGGACAAAGATATTAAATATGATTTTAAGTATATAGCTAGAGTCTAAAGCAGAGAGAGATGAGTAGAGGTAGATTTTATTTGGATAGGTTGCCAAAAAATATTGTTCCTGAGGAACTCTACGCCAGGATTTACTGACACTAATAATTTGTCTCTCATAATTTCCTTTTTTGACCTATGTCCCGCACTAGGATGTTTCCTGTATCGGAGGTCCTGTTCCTGTGTAGTAGTCGGTACATTTTGCTGACATAAATCTCACAAAAAGAAAACCGCATACCCGAAACAGCTGTCTGTTGATCATACAAATATTTGGGTTAATAGAAATAATGTTTTCTGTCTTTTCATTTATTTTTTATAATTGTGAGGAAAACTGTGACATGCCTCTCAAAAGATTATGTATTATTATTAATTTACCCACGATTTGTATAACCGTAATAACGGGGAAACCCGCTCCGAGTCTTCGAGACGCGCGATGGCGAAACCGGTGCCGCACCGTTCTACACCCCTAGCTGCTCACACCGGTGTTGCTCCTTGTCGCCTGTAGTGGTGGCCATTTAGGGGGCCCATATTGTGAGTGGCAAGTCACCATCTGCCACAGAATTTATATTTAAAGGTTGAAAGGCAGACGCCGTTGTTTTCGTTCTTAGAAGTATATATAATCCATTTAGCACCCATTACAATAGATCTTATAATTGTAGTTTCTATCTTAAACAATAGTTTTATACCTCCGGGGACAATCCGAGACTGCATTTTATAGTGTAGCCATGGAGAGTACCTGGTTAGTGACGCTCCATTACATTATAGATTAAAATTCTCTAAAGGGCCTCTGCGTGTTGGACCCATGTCCCCGCGTAAGCCTATCAAAAGACCGGGTTCCCCCTTACAGGAGATATAAGCCCGTGAATAGACAAACAATAATAATATACTATATTATGGGTTTGTCACTGTCTAACACCCTCTTCATGTACAGAAGGAAGGAGTATTGATCATCATGCTTGCTCACTAGGTGTTGGCGATTTCAAACTAATTAAAGCCAAATATAATCACGATGTTTTCCTTCTCCGTCAAAATCAGGTAGAAGATACCTTAAAGTTGAAAAAATCATATTCAACTGCATCTGGTCAGACTGAAAACTGGCTACAACAGAGGACAGGCTAGACTGCTGAAGATCCTACAGTATTGTTATGGTGTAAATGTAAAAGCAAACCGTCGTGCATTTTTTAAGATAAAATAAACATTCCGAGTATTTACGGAACCCACACATCAACTATAAATATCCATCGGTGTATTTTTGTTGACAGCCGAGTGGCATGCACTCGAAACGAAGGCATTTTATTGTATCAGTATTCAGTCCCCGTAGCTAGGGAGAGGACACGTTTCGTAGCATTTCATTACTGCATCCCTACTGGGCTACGCGAGACCTATCATGCGATATTTCGGCATTTTCTAAAAAATATGTTGCACATTTTGTTTGTCATTTCCTTGGCACGCTGTGGGAATATTTTATGTACTATATGCAAGTATGTTGCCACTTCTGTTTAAACACTGAAGGAAGGAGTCATTTATTCATTGCACGTTGCAGCTGTAACTTGAAACATGAAACAACAACTTGTGTTTTATATTATACAAAATGAATTATGTAAAAAACCAACATACATAAATATAGTTTTCGTTGTAATTAAATCACGACTAATTTTGTTGGTTCTGAAAATAAATTTTGTTGCGAACTATCGAGCAAGTATGTAATTAAGTAAACTGATTTCTGATAAGAAATCACACGTATAAACTCATGTTGATAGGACTATTTAACAAACATATGTAATATTTCATTATCACATAAGTATTAAAAATGTTAGGTACTGAAAGTTTTTTTGTTGCTAATTATAATCGAGCAAGTATGTAATGAAATAATTCGTGTGGCGTCCGGATTAAGAATATAGCACCACTCCATCTCATCCCGTGGATGTCGTAAAAGGTGACTAAGGGACTCTAAGCCAGAGGGATGGGCAGCAGCGTCCCTTTTGTGGAACAGCAGCCATACTGCACTCACCAAACCACATGCCAAACGCGGTGAGTACTGACAAATCCCTCCAAAATGACGACACAATTATGGAAATCTATAGGGAAGGCTTTTGTTCAGCAGTGGACGTGTCTTGGCTGATAAGATGATGATGTAATTAAATAAACTGATTTCTAATAATAAATCACACGTAATAACCTCATGTTGATAGAAGATAATATTTTGCAAACTTATGTAATATTCACATTATCACACAAGTATTGAAAATATGATGTTAAAACATTTCATGTAGGTATTGTTCGTGTCAGCTTAAACCCAAATCCTTTCCTACAAGACAAAGGATATCGAACACTGCTCTGCCTACACCCAAATAATAGATCCACGCTTAACAGCTCTGATCCCCATTCGTTGCACGTTTTGAGTTTTATTGGAATTAAGTTCTACGGAACCCTTTACTTCCACCGACGTTTTGGTGGCATTACCCTGGATTACCACTTTCCGAAGGGTGTTACTCGCAAACCGTAACAATGTAAAATAGGCACATTTTACGTATTTATGGACCCCTAATCCTTATTACGTTATGTTTGAAATTATATTTATTCATTCTGAAAGTAAATCTCAATTTGTGTGGGATGTAAAATGAACTGGCTTGTATTGTAGCGTGGGGTAAAATAATATGTAATAATAAAGGTCAAAAGTTCACAAAGAAGAATAATTATAATAAAGTTATATTTGGATACTATTTATTCGAAAACATCGATTTTAAAGACCACAATTAGATTGGCTTCAAATTAGTAAACCTACATATACTACTGACCGTGGGTTATCATAATTATCATCATCATATCATCCGAAGGATGTCCACTGCTGAACAAAGGCCTACCCATAGATTTCTACAACAACCGGTTTCATGCTGCCCACCCCATTCATCAGGTTGTCTTTCAATCTCGTTAGAGCCCACACCACGGAGCGCGGTCTCCACTGAGAAAACAATTATACTTAATTTTGTACCCTTCACGCCATCATCATTTCAGCCGAAGAACGTCCACTGCTGGACAGAACCCTCCCCTAAAGATTGCCTCACCGACCGATTTGAGTTTGTGTTGTGTGCTCATTGGGCGGTTATGCCATAATTGTCAGCTTGGCAGACGGGTTGGCGATCACAATTGAGTGTTAAATGTACTGGAAGCCCAATCCTCTATCCTGCTGCTAAACCCATAGTCGCCTTTTACAACACCCGCGGGATGAGATGGGGTGGTGCTATTAGTCATATCCAGTCAATAGCCAGTACCACATGACTGCTCTTACGTATGTAATGATAAAATGAACCACTCGTAAGGTTGTAACCGCCCTCATGCTCATAGATCATGTAAAATTTCAGTACCAGGCAACATTAAGAATTATGTGATAAATAAATTGCATATACACTCTTTTTATTCAGTATTCATATTCGGTATCTCTTTTTAATAACTTATTTATTGATTTATGTCTTTACCGCCCGTGGCATCACAACTGGCCACACACCACAAGGGGCTTTTTTGGTCTTAACCAGATTGCCTCAATTCAGTTTTTTTCTTTATATTATTTGTAAATAAAGCTGTTTTCTTTTCTTTTTTTTCCTTTTACACGGAATACTTATAAAATTGCGAGCTACTTGGAAGAATGTTGCGGCAAGATACTTGTACATATAATTCTTTATATACATATAATTCTCAGTGTCCACGCGTGAACCTTTCTGACTCTCCGTTTCGTGATCGTGGGCGATGATTCAACTGAATTATTAAGGTGAACTGGCTACGGTTAGGAAAACATTTAGTGATCATAATGTGAAAAGGCCTGTTGGTTTGCGTGCGACCTTCTTCTTTACATATCAGCCAAAGGGCGTCCACTGCTGAACGAAGGCCTCCCCCCACAAATTCAGTCATTTTGGGGGGAATTTGCCAATACTCACCACGCTTGGCAGGTGGGTTGGTGAGCGCAGTATGACTACTGTTCCACAAAAGGGACGCTGCTCCTCATTCCTAATGTTTAGTCTCTTATTCACCTTTTACGACATCCATGGGTGGAGATGAAGACTGGAATGGTGCTATATTCTTAATCTGGACCCCGTATGGATTCATACCACCTTCTTTATACCTTACGGGAAAGATTTGAATACTCATTTCATGTCCATGTTCCAGCCAAATAATGGAATTTCATCAATGGATGCACGCAGTGGCTAAGCGATTAGGTTTTTGCGCTATGTGTGGTTCGATCTCCGCACGGAACAAATATTTCTATGATACAGACAGTTTTTTCGAGTCGAGTCGAGTGTTGATGCATGTGATATCTGTGTCTGTATACGTACGTACGATACAGGAAAAATCCAATTTTGTTGACAGAATATTTTTCCTTGTCATCCTTTAGTCATAAAATTGCTACACAATGGCATCTCCATACATTTCTAAAATTTTATCGTCATTTGTATAAGGGACTATTCCAGTACTCGGCACGCTTGGCAGGCGAGTTAGTGAGCGCAGCATGGCTACTGCAACACAGAAGAGACGCTGCTGCCCAACCCTCTGCCTTAAAATTTCTGCCTTCGCTAGGTTGCGACCGTAGGCGATTGCGCCACATCTCGAGTGCTACTACCAAATGACGAAAGGAGCAAATCGTCTGGTGGTAGGCGGCACTCACACGTACTATTTAGTTCCTTATGTGTGCTTGGTCGTGAACCGCAACTGTACTGCATGTTGCCACATCTTGAGTGCGCGCCGCCAAGCCAGCCGCCTCAGTCTGTCGAACGCCCCTCAAGACACGCCTTCGCTGCTTTGGCGGAGGGAGCGTGTCTGATTATAGACCCATGCTTCCGTCTCCGCCTGGATGTCAAAAGGTGGAAAGCGTGCCAGGAGAGTTGCTGCTTCGTAGGACACTGTCTGTGTATCCCCGTGTGATCATGCAATGGTTTTAGCCGGTAGGAGTCTGGCATGCCCGTTCACCCTTCCCTTCATGCAGAATTGCCACTGGAGAAAAATAAAACATAAAATAGGGTTAGCATAAAAATCAACAAGATTCGAGGTGCGTTCGGCGACAGTTGAGCCCGACCCATAGCCGACAATAGATTAAATATTTGAACGCGCTAATCTCTGCGACTATCGGTCGGATTTAAAAAAACCTTTATGCATTTGGTAGCCTAATTCTTATTTAACATCACGGTATGACCGGAGCAGGAGTGAGAGTTTAGGAGTCGAGCAAAAAGAAAAAATACAGGAAGAACGCGAACTGAAAACGAAGTAATAGCGTAGGCGGGCGATGCGACACGTTGGATTGGGAGAAGAGGACGGCTGCTTGACGAGAACCGAGCATTACCGAGAAGAGCTGAACGTCTATACCGAACTACTCTAAATCATTTATAAATAATCAGATTTCTTTTAAATTAAAAGGCGGGTGACACCGTGGGCCACGGCTAGTGTAATTATAAAACTCAGACATGATTTGTTAAAATCCATGCCACATGTCTTGTCATGTTAATACGTACTAGCTGGCTCAACTGTAAATCACATATAATAGATATATATATATATCATAAAATATTTTTTTAAATATTTTTATTCATGTAAAACCATTTATAGGCACTTATGAATATATATATATCTATATATTCATAAGTGCCTATAAGGTTTTACATGAATAAAAATATTTTTATCTTTATCTAACTAACTGGTTTACCGCAAATAATCTCTTATCTAAAGCTAATAAAACAAAATGTTTAAAATTTTAGTTGCCAAACGTACGTAAAGTCAGATTAGATATAATTCTTGGCAAGGCAAAAGGCAACAAACTGAGATAGTAAATGAAAACTATAATGGGGTGCTCATATATAGGCTCTATCAAGTAGGTTCTGCTGCATTTGCAGTAAGAAAATGTAGGCATTTAACTGACATAACTACGGCCAGACTGTAACTGTGTTCGGCTTTCTAATAAGATACCTAAATCAGCTACTAATCTGACACTTGGGAAATTTAAATGGCACATCAAATCAATTCTTATAAAAAAGCATATTAAGGGATTATAGACTGTTGACGATCTACATAATTATAGCGTTAGTGTTTTTTTGCAGATGTGGCTTCCCTGGAAACCAAATACATTTGAAGTTCAATTTGGATTGAATAGCTGCCATATTTATCTTTTGTTAATGTTTAGACAACTGTTTTAAATACTTTGTTAAGAACAGATTTGTAAAAGATATTAAAGAAAACAATAATGACCAAAAATTACCGAGCTCTGAGTTTCTTTCGGCATTTCTTCTCAGAGGTTGTATATATAGTGAAATGCCCTTCGTTGTTTCAATATGACATATAAAAGTAACCTTTAGGACAGGAGGGGATGGAGGTTAATACTATTCTATTGTATTCTAAATGCCCGCTGCATGTTTATATAGAAAGATTATATTTGGTTTATTAATGAAACTTTCTTAATAATAATATTCGAGTTGTTTACATAGGGCTACGAAAACACGAATAAAATTCCAGAAAAGCAGTTAAAACATGATTACTTATTAATTGCTCAATTAACTATTTCACTCAACCGATCGTAGTCCGTTTCGTGTTATTCATCCGTTGGACGAATGGCTGAATACTATAGTTTAGCTAAAAGGTTACGTGTCGTAGTTTAGCTAAAAGGTTACGTGTCGTAGATTCGAACCCCGTACGGAAAAAAATCACGAATAAAATTACAGAAAAGCAGTTAAAACATGATTACTTATTAATTGTACAATTAACTATTTCACTCAACCGATCGTAGTCCGTTTCGTGTTATTCATCCGTTGGACGAATGGCTGAATACTATAGTTTAGCTAAAAGGTTACGTGTTGTAGTTTAGCTAAAAGGTTACGTGTCGTAGATTCGAACCCCGTACGGAAAAAAATCACGAATAAAATTACAGAAAAGCAGTTAAAATATGATTACTTATTAATTGCTCAATTAACTATTTCACTCAACCGATCGTAGTCCGTTTCGTGTTATTCATCCGTTGGACGAATGGCTGAATACTATAGTTTAGCTAAAAGGTTACGTGTCGTAGTTTAGCTAAAAGGTTACGTGTCGTAGATTCGACCCCCGTACGGAAAAAAAAACACGAATAAAATTCCAGAAAAGCAGTTAAAACATGATTACTTATTAATTGCTCAATTAACTATTTCACTCAACCGATCGTAGTCCGTTTCATGTTATTCATCCGTTGGACGAATGGCTGAATACTATAGTTTAGCTAAAAGGTTACGTGTCGTAGTTTAGCTAAAAGGTTACGTGTCGTAGTTTAGCTAAAAGGTTACGTGTCGTAGATTCGACCCCCGTACGGAAATAAATGTTTTATGACCTACAGATGGTTGTTCCGGCTAGATATTTGTGTATGTGAGATCTATATCTAAAATCTGTACACGACACAGTGACCATAATGTGGGGCATCGCCGCATCGTATTAAATCCACAATTAGTGCTGTGGTCCTGGTATTTTTTACGGAGTAGCTAGTCTCCGTTCTTTTTTTATCGTTGAATTTAAATTTTAGTCGAATCATATTGCCCGTAACTTTACAGAGTATACCAACGGAAAGACGCAGGTGACGCTGCTCTTCAAATATAATATTCGACGATAACGATATCTGAACAAAATGAATTATTTATGTGTACAAATAAATAATACATTTGCCTCACCTGTTATATATAATAAGTCCAGAAATATTCCGTCTAACATAAAAACAATGAATATAAATTGTACACAAGGTAACAAAAGTTACACTACTACTACATACGGTTCAGTAATACGTAGATACGAAACATAGTGCAAGGGGATGCGACATAGTAATAAAATTGGTCGTATAGTCGTGCTCGTAAACTATTGTGCGTTTTTATGATTCATTTTCAATGTTTGCCGAAGTCCTCGTATGGGATGACGTACACTCGCGCGCCGAAGGTATATGGCCAAAAAATTCTATTGCTTTTAAATTACCGAATGAAAGTATGGTTGTTTCATAAACAATAGAGTTTAGGAAATACTTTGTTTCATAGGTCGGGACTATAACTACGCTGGATCGGTTCCAGTTCCTCGATATTTGCGGGCAGGAATCATGATTTCAGAGTGTTTGACTGGGGCTAAACGAACTGGTGTGTAATTAGAGTCCGTATTAAACTAAACTATATATTATTCTTGGGTACAGGGCAGCTAGTAAAATGAATCTACACAATTATTTTTTGGAAGGGCTTGCTTTTTATCACTCACTTCGCATCTCACCTTTGCTTTACATCAGGATATTAAGCGAAGATACGATTGACGATGGTGCACGCTTGCCTTCTAGGCTGTTCACTCATGACTTGAAGATTCTTAGGTTATAGGTATCGGTCTAGAAGGGGGATCGCTTTACAGTCATCCCCTTCCACATGTGGCGTGGCACCAATAGGCGTCTCTAGTGTGATTATGGGAGCACCTGGAGACCCCGTTTCGGTGCCGTAGATGACCGCTCCTCTGATTTTAGCCAGTAGGAGCCGTCACTCCGACGAACACCGGATAATGATAAATGTTTAAACCAAAGAATTCGTCTGTATGATGTGTCATTAGCGAAATTTCTTACTTTTTATAAAATATAAAGATAAAGGATATTATCATTAAAACCGTCTACACCAACGAGCATAACTGTACAGTCGGTGCGAAATTTGTGCAGTGCTCACGTCTAAGTAAATTTGGTCATCTCACCCAATCTGTGTTTACGAGGGGTCAGCCCTGCGTGAGCCATCGAGATTTGAGGGCTCTAACTATGAATCATTGCCGCGAAGACGTCTCTTATTTAATTTGCTCTCCACTGTTTTAGTTTATTTTTCTTAGTCACCCTTAGTTACGTGTCTTTCTGAGAAAATTATTTGGAAAATTGTATTTGCTCACGTTTGTTTGATTTAGAAATGCTACAAATAGGAGTACCTATTTGTACAGTAAAACAGTAAAGCTGTAAAACGGTAGTTTTAGAGTGTTGAGATGTATAAACTTGTTTTAAATGGATTGGCAGGGTGGACATAACCATTGAATTGAACAAAGGGCTCCCACATAGATTTTCACTATTATGTCATAATTTTGGGGGGAATATGCCGGTAATCACCACGCTTGGTAGGTGGGTTGCGCAGTACTGCTACCGTTCTACAGAAGGGGCGTTGCTGCCTATCGCTCTGACTTAGGGTCTCTTAATCACCTTTTACGACATCCACGGGACTGGGAGTGGTGGTGTACTCTTAATCCGGACACCACACGGAAAGTTGATATAATACTGAAATTAACATTATTTATTATGAAATATATAAATTAATAAGTTTCAGTATTACATCAGCTTTATACCTTCAGGTTTAATGAGGTTTATAAACTTTATTATGTAGGGGTATAAGGTTGTCATACCTATATTAAACTAAAGACAAACAAATAAACTAAACATTTTAGATGCATAGAGCAAACATGTACTGGTGCGACCACGACCACAGCCGTAACTGGACAGGTTGGCAGGGCTACGGTCTTACCGGCGACCAGCTGTCCGGCCAGCCGCACACGGGTCACCTTGTGTCAGCGCAGGCTTCGTTCGTAACGGGCGCCGGTCGCAAGCAAATAAATGCAGGTGTGCGTCTACCGTATAAAACTATTTCCTTGTTGAAACTTACTGAAATTCGCTGTTTTATAATACTACAAGTATTGAATATAAAAGTATGAGGGGTTTTAAAAGCGCCATATCTATCTTTAAAAATCCTAAACCATAAGTGACAGGACAAACTCGTAAATTATAATAAAGCGACTGACATATTAGCAAACTGTGCCATCTAGCGGAGAATAGAAACCGATCAACCATATTTTACTTATACAATAAATGAACGGATCAAATGTTTCATCATCATCATTTCGGCCGAATGAAGTCCACTGCTGGACACAGGCCTCCCCCAAAGATCACCACAACCACCGATATGGATGTGTTGTGGGCTCATTGGGGGGTTTTGCCATAATCGCCACGCTTGGCAGGCGGGTTGGCGATCGCAGTTGAGTTGTTAATGTACTCGAAGGACGCTGCTGCCCATCCTCCGGCTAATCCCTTAGTCGACGATAATTCTGAAAATAAAATGTTAATGTATCCTTATGTGATAAGACCGCCCATTCATCATCATCATCATATCAGCCACAGGTCGTTCACTGCTGAACAAAGGCCTCCCCCTTAGATCTCCACAACGAACGGTCACATGCCGCTCTCATCCAACGACTCCCAGCGACCCTCACCAGGTCGTCTGTCCACCTCGTTGGAGGTCGTCCCATGCTGCGTTTTCCGGTGCGCGGTCTCCATTCGAGAACCTTTTTGCCCCAACGTCCCATCCTCCGGCTAATCCCTTAGTCGACGATAATTCTGAAAATAAAATGTTAATGTATCCTTATGTGATAAGACCGCCCATTCATCATCATCATCATATCAGCCACAGGTCGTTCACTGCTGAACAAAGGCCTCCTCCTTAGATCTCCACAACGAACGGTCACATGCCGCTCTCATCCAACAACTCCCAGCGACCCTCACCAGGTCGTCTGTCCACCTCGTTGGAGGTCGTCCCATGCTGCGTTTTCCGGTGCGCGGTCTCCATTCGAGAACCTTTTTGCCCCAACGGCCATCAGTTCTACGAGCAATGTGCCCTGCCCATGGCCACTTCAGTTTACTAATCCTTGCAGCTATGTCGATAACTTTAGTTATTCTACGGATCTCCTCATTTCTGATTCGATCTCGTAGAGAAATACCAAGCATAGCTCTCTCCTTAGCTCGCTGAGTGACCTTGAGCTTTCTTATGAGGCCAATTGTGAGTGACCACGTCTCTGTTCTATATGTCATCACTGGTCACCGCCCATTGTACACGTATAAATGTTTATCTTTTAAGCATTACGTGGTGTACAATAAAGAGTATATAAATGATTGAATAAATAATGTACACAGGTAAAAAGATAACATAGTACCCCTGGTGGGACTCGAACCCACAATCTCCGGCTTAGGAGGCCGATGCCTTATCCATTAGGCCACGGGGGCTTATATACCAACTGTGAAATTATACATTGTTTCGCAATAGGGACACCTTTTTACTCATCTCCATTTCATATTTTGTTTTCTTACTACTTTGGAGGCTGCAATCGTTACGACCCTTCAAACGACCCACCAATTCGTCCCGATTGGCACTCTTTGCCAATTACTCGGCCTTATAATACCTCGGTTACAGCCCAGACGATATAGCTAAGATCTTCTAAGCCACAGCCAACACCTATGGCGCATGGTTCAGGAAAAACGCGGAACGAAGTAAATCCCACCAAAAGCAAAGTCGTCCTTTATTGCAAACTCGGAGACGAACATGCTCGCTTCACTCAGAATCGATTCCTTGGCAACCAAATATCTTATTATATTATCTTATATTAATTTTGTTTTTTGATTAACGTTGAATAGTTTAATATTTTTTTAAGTTTTCTTCTGAGATTAATTCATATGTTGGACATAAGAGAGTCTTTTCCTATTTCATATGAATTAATGAGGCTTGCGAAAAATAATCTATTTGTAAAAAATATCTCAAGCACATATGAGATTTCCTAGTTTAGCCGACGCTATTGCAAACGAGGCTCGTTATATAAAAAATAAGCTATTTCTTAAACGTACGAAATAAAGAACATCTTCAGTAACTCAATCACATTTCAAACGAAATCAGGAAGTGTTAAATTGGCCTCGGGGCGTTGTAACAATTGATGTGTAGGTATTTATTTGAATTTTCCTCAAGCGTTGATTCGATGGTACATCCGTTATTATATTTAGTTTTTTATGTGGAGACTTTCGATATATTGGCTTGACTACAGACGCGTGTCTGACATTAGGGAAATTGTTGAAGCCTACTTAACCAGAGTGGTTCATTGTAGCGTACTGAATGTTACCAATTTTGTTACAGGTTTTGCAAGGATCACATATTTGTGTTTACATAGGCATGTTGCGTGTGAGATTTATGACTACAAAAACAACAAAACGTGGAAAAATATTAAAAAAAATCTAATACATGAACATGTTTACCATAGGTACCCCTAAATCCTCGGTATTTTTTATGTTTAAATTATTTGATGTTTATATTTGTTATATAATCAAGCCGTGTGGTGCCGGCTACGAATAGCACCAACCCATCTCATCCCGTAGGTGTCGTAAAAGGCGACTAAGGGGTTAGCCAGAGGATGGGCAGCAGCGTCCTTTGAATACATTAACAACTCAACTGCGATCGCCAACCCGCCTGCCAAGCGTGGCGATTATGGCAAAACCCCTCAATAAGCACACAACACACCGATATCGGTCGTTGTGGTGATCATTGAGGGAGGCCTGTGTTCCGAATGAAGTCCGATGACTTCATTCAGCCGAAATGATGAATCAAACCTACGACCTGCTTGATGGTAAGCGGTTACCGTAACCTACGAACGCTTGGAATATCAGAGGTCTCACTCACGCGTTACCGACCCTATCTTTTCACGCCCTTTTTGAAGAGTCCCATGCTGTAGTCTCTTGGGAAAACCTCGGTAGGGAGCTGATTCTACAACATGAGCGCGAGTGGGAGGATATTCCTCTGACACCATTTTGGTTTTAGCAAATCTGGAAGAACTCGCTGCCGATGGCAAGAGATGCGATGATAGAAAGTAGCCGTTGCCATCATATCGAACTAAAGCCGAATTATACGCAGGTGGCGCCGCGGGAAAAGTATAGTAATATATAATTATTAAGCAGTTGATGTTTCGGTACTGAATTTCAGAGCAAGAAGTATAGTTATAATAAAACTGACGTTTCGAACAGAAATTGATCTAAATCAAAGCACTAGCAGCTAGTACGCGTCTACTACAAGAATGACACGCGGCGAATCCACGACGCAAATATTCGCAACACAATTCATTGCTTTCTTAAAAATGTCGTAGCTTAAACCGCAGGGTACGCTTTTTGTAATGTATATTTTCTCATTTAAATTCCAAAGGTATCACTTTAATTACCATCTTCATTTTTAGCCGGATCCTCTAGCTTGTATACTTGAAGCATTTCTATCCTTTAGTTGTCTATACTGTGCATGTTGCCTTGTATAATGCCTCTTCAGATGTTGATCGAGGCTCTTGGCAATAAGGCCATTGGCTGTTACAACTATCGGCACGATGATTGTAGAGTCCACATCCCACATGTTGATAATCTCGTGTGCCAAGTTCAGATACTTAATTTGTTTATCTTTCTCGGCTTTCGTGAGATCCTCATTATGTGGAATATCATATTATTATTATTGTCTCTCTTTTTACGGGCTTATGTTCCCTGTAAGGGGGAACCCGGTCTTTTGATAGGCTTACGCGGGAACGGGTCCAACACGCAGAGGCTCTTTAGCGAATTTTAATGTATAATATAATGGGACACTAACCAGGGACTCTCCATGGCTACACTATAAAATGCAGTCTCGGATTGTCCCCGGAGGTGTAAAACTATTGTAGAATATGGAAACTACAATTATAAGGTCTATTGTAAAGGGTGCTAAATGGATTATATACTTCTAAAAACGGAAACAACGGCATCTGCCTTTTAACCTTTAAAACCTTTAAAGTGAAATTCTGTGGCTGACGGTGACTTGCCTCTCACAAGATGGGCCCCCTAAATGGCCACCACTACAGGCGACAAGGAGCAACACCGGTTTGAGCGGCTAGGGGTGTAGAGATGTGCGGCACTGGTTTCACCAAGACTCGGAGCTGGTTTCCCCGTTATTACGCCATTAGACACTTCCACCCCCGAGCATATAGCTCTGGCGGCCCCCCTCTGATCAGCCAACTAAGGCAAGCCCGGGTTGAAAATCCTACGTGCACTCATGGGGTACCACTCCAACCAACCAACCAGTAACGGCAAGCTGGAGACGAGGCTCTGACCGACTCTCTGGAACATTCGGGTACGCAGTGTCGCCACTCACATTCAGCTCACCACAAACTGCCCTGTGTTCTGTAAGCTACTTAAAATACTTTTTTTTCTTATGATATACTTTTTTTATCATAAGGTAGGAAGAAATCAAGCAGCTACTTTAATCTGCCCTCCAGGATTACCTTATCCCATGGTGAGATACCGACTGACTTATTATTATTATTACGTCGAATCAACGTGATAATGTGTAAAATTAAAAACATTAAATTACAATTTGTCTGGCTTCAAGTTTTACAAACGCGTAAGGTATAGTATATTATGCTATTCCACTGATACTTCCACGTGTAATATTTTGCCAGAGGAGCGAATAACATTCTGGTGATATAATAGAATCTGATTATTATGCTTCCTATTATCGGTTATGTAAATGTAAACAGTCTATCAAAGTATCAATACCACAACGATTCCGAGTCGTCACTTAACATAGTCTGAGTTATATCTTCTGTAACCTAGTTATATATTAAATGATATCAAAATGTAGCAATCAAATGTCTACATTTTTGGGAACATAGTCGTCACTCGTCAATTTAAAACCACTTACAAACTTGGTAGTATCGAATTTAGTGATATATAATCGTTACTAATACACATTTTAACCTTGTTTAACCGAATAGCTCAAATATTACCAGCACAGTCATAAATTCAACAAATTACAACAAAACATTTCTCCCAAACCGTAGAAAATTTCAACTACCTAATTAGCATAGAAATCCAAAAGCCTTTACCTTGACCGATTATGTCAACTAAATACCTTGCTTAAACATATGCTGAAAGGACAATGGACGGACTGGAACTAACCAAACACGAAAGACATAAAAACTAAACCGAATACAAAATGAAATGGGTAAAGCAAATAACATAGAGATCCCATTTGCATTTATGTTAATTTTGGGAAATTTTGTAACAGCACTCATATAATGCGAGCCCACGGGAGCTTTCATAATAGAAGTTTCATGTACGAGTCAGTCCGATGGAAAAATTAAATCCACGCTGTAATTTCAAGCTCGAATGAGCAATTTGTTTATTGTTAAACGGGAATATTGCTTTTCTTGTAATTGTTTACACAAACGCTATGGACTCGATTACGATATTGCCTGGAACTTGTTTCTGATTTTCGGGAATATTTGTTTACTTTGTTCATTTAAAAGGAAAAATAAATCAATTATAATTTAGTCTGATACGATTCCCTGTTATAGGACTTTTTTCTAAACGATAACCACATGATTTCTTATATCTCGTGGGTACAGTTTACAGACATAACAATCCGTATGCTATACAGATATTTAGTACCTTGCGGGATCTCGCGACACGTAGTTTAGAAAGCTAATCGAATTATGATATAAATCAACGTTTATGGAATTGTTATTCATACAGTTCTGTTAACTCTGTGAGAATAGATAGAATAAAAACTAGTATTGAAGATTTCAGATAGATTTACTGGTGGTACGCCTCGTATTCCAAGAGTTAAAAACAATAGTTATACAGCCTGGTGACGAGAGGAGCAGGTCATTCGCCTGGTGTTGAGCGTCAAAACAATCGTAATGCATAATATTACGATACGAAATAACTAATGTCTCGAGGTGAGGAGCGCAGTGGGGTGCCACGCAGGACTGGTCCTGCATAGCATTACAATTGTTATGACGCTTACCACCCGGTGAATGACGGTGGAATGAAATGCTGGTGTCGTCACTAGTTTTTATTTTAAAAAGGTATACTTATACTTTATATAATCTAATTTGTAAAACGTTCTTAATTAATTAAATGGTGCAAGCAAGTGCCATTACCATTCTACAAATCATAGGTTTAATACAGTCTTGTAAATGTTTCATCACAACGTTGCATAAGTCTACTTATTTTATTTGGTTTTTCTTTACCGGTATAAAACTGTACTTTTCTTGTTATAAATTGTAAAATAACCAACAGTAACTAATTATTTTCTTAGCTGAAACTATTTAGTAACTGCCGTAAACGCGGCCAGACGGAGTCAGTAACAATTTACAATATCGTTTTTTTATCTTCTACCCGAATAATCAAAAAAGGTCTCATTGCATAACATTAGTAAACATACATAGTTTTTGTATATCTACATAAATTATCTCAAAATTAGTAACGAACCAAGAAATTAAATCTACCTTAGTAAAACACATTTCCAGAAGCTAGCTGTTAACTAGTAGCAAACACAAGTTTTATGCTTCTCTCAGCTTTTAGCTGGCTCAAGGACATTTATTAGCTAATTTACTGTTTTAGCAACGCTTTTTTTATCGTAATGCATTGTCAAACACTCTTTGTACGTTTAATGAGAATTTCAGTCCCAAACTTGGTACTATTTTGAGCAATTAGTTCACGCTACAGTAATTCGATAATTCTAGTATTCGGTGTGGTCTTCGGATTAAGAATATAGGACCACTCCGTCTCTTCCCGTTGGATGTTGTAAAATACGACTTAGGGGCTCTGCACCAGAGGGATGGGCAACACCGTCCCTTCTATGGAAAAGTGGCCAACCCGCCTGCCAAGCGTGGCCTCAAAATGACCACACTATTGTGGAAATCTTTGGGGGAGGCCTTTGTTCAGCAATAGACTGTACATTTTTTTTGTCTTAACACTTTGCATTATATTCAGTTTAATCGCATTATTTCACTAGCCTAGCCACTAGTATTACTACTTTTTTGGATATGTATTACGATTAACCTTTGTAGTTCCTTGGGCTTACACATCAGTTGTAATGTAGACATGTAGACATTGGTATGATTTGATAGTAAGATTTTTAGTCTGATATAACCAACTAAAGGCATTCCAACTTAAGCCTTGAGTTGGAAACGCATCAATCAACAGCTTGCTGAAATCCAGGGGTGCGGTTATTACTGACCATCAGGTAGACCGGGTGATTATATAAAAAGAATAACAAAAAATAAAACGGAAAAATAAGGTTAGCTCCTACAATAAATCTTGCGAATCTTGCAAATGTGATCGTTGCAGAAGAGGAAGCATTGCACAAAAAGCCTAGCAGTGATGATATGTAATGACTTCTTCAATCAATCAATCATTTCGGCTGAATTAAGTCCACTGCTGGACACAGGCCTCCCCCAAAGATCACAATGACCAATATCGGTGTGTTGTGGGCTCATTGGGGGGTTTCGCCATAATCGCCACGCTTGGCAGACGGGTTGGCGATCGCAGTTAAGTTGTTAATATACTCAAAGGACGCCGCTGCCCATCCTCCGGTTAATCCCTTAGTCGACTTTTACGACACCCACGGGATGAAATGGGGTGGTGGCATTCTGAGCCGGTACCACACGGCAATGACTTCTTACAGTTTACAAAATTCACTGATAGTTATTGAATATCTTGCAGATGAAGTATTCGTAGCTAAGTTAAACCAAAGACTCTTTTTATTGATATTGTGGAAAAACTTTAACACAAATAATATCCCTGTGACAATATTTGTGAGGTTTACAACTGCATCAGCGAAAATAGTCCGTGTGAAATTCATATAAAAATATAGCACCATTACATTTCCTCCCATGGACGTCGTATAGGGCAACTTAGGGACTCTAGACCGGAAAGATGGGCAGGCAGCAGCGTTTGTTCTGTGGAACAGTAGCTTAATTGTGCTCACCAACCCGTCTGCTAAGCGTGGTGTGTAATGGAACATTCCACTTAAAATGACGACACAACACAATTATTGTGGAAATCTATTGGAGAGGCCTTTGTTCAGCAGTGCACTTCCAACGACAAGTTCCTGGCTATAAACATATTGGAGAACTCGTAACAGATTAGTATACATGTAATCAGTTTACTTTCATAATATCAGTCCGTTAACATGTGCTCAAAATGGGTATCCTAAAAACAATAGAAAAACGGGTCCTATACCCAGATATTGCCATAATCATCCAGCTGGCAGTTGGATTGTTAACAGTATTTTTAGGACACTCCTGCTCATCTTCTTGGCATAACCATGGTTAAGTCCATTTTGTGTTTAAAGGAACATTTCGCGCAGTAGCTAATTGGTAACTGACTTTCATCGCTGGGTATCGCGGGTTTGATTTCCCCATGGAACAAACATTTCTATGACCTACGGGTATAGTTAGTGTTTGTGCATGTGAAACTTACGTCTGCAAACGACAGAATAATCTGAAGGGTGTTCGTCAAATAAGGTTTTATAATAAGGATTTATCATCACCATCATCATCATATCGGCCAAAGGACGTCTACTGCTCAAGAAAGGCCTCCTCTTAGATTTCCACAACGAGCGGTTACATACCGCCTTCATCCAACGACTCCCAGTGACAAGGTCGTCTGCCCACCTCGTCGGAAGTCGTCCCTGCTGCGTTTTCCGGTGCGCGGTCTCCACTCGAGAACCTTTTGCCCCAATGGTCATCAGTTCTACGAGCTATGTGCCCTATTATGTAAGAATTCATATCAGGTCTTATTGTTGTCATTTACATTTATGCAAATGGCTCAAATACAAATTAATCAATTATTTACTGAAAAATAAAGGAAATAACAAATGCCCGATGTTCTATGCCTAGATCTTGTAATAACATTGGCAGTTAGATTAGTGAGTCCACTATATTTTTAGGTGACTGTTACCCATTCTTTGGCATAATCAAACCTTTACGTAATTCACAGGTGAAAATGCAGTGACTTAATCATTACTGGAAACCACTTAGCAGTGCCGGTTTACTTTCATACTACGTTTTTAAAAGCTTCCATATTGAGACTTTACCAAAGGCTTTGAAACCAATAACAAGAAAAGGCACCTCTAATATGGCAATAGCATAGATAATCTAAAAGAAAGAAAGAATATGTTTTATTTTGGACTCACTGTTAACAAACTTATTATTAATACAATGGTGCTGTACGAGGCCATATAAGGTCCCTTTCTCAGCTTAAGCTGCAACAGTTTATACTGCAACGCTGGTTTTCTGATTGGACCTGTAATATAGTAGCTACATTATACAATTCGTTGCGAGTGCAACTGACGTCAGCCGCAAGGGTTAAGCCAACCCTATGACTGCCACCGTCCTTCATAATTAATCGGGAAACGGGTCGCGTGGTAACAAACGGGAAACACGCTTCGTGCGACATTTCATCCGTTGACCGAACGTCGTTCCCTGTTATTTCAATGGGAGATTGAGTCCCTTTTGTGTTTTTTGAGTGTCCAATTTAGCCTGCCGCGATTGAATGGGTTAAAACTTCTATTACTCTAGTGTGGACTGAAAGCGTTCGCCTTTTCACACGTGTGCGATTGACGGAATAGCGGTCTTTATAAAAATATGTCATGAATAGTTTTGAGGTAGATTCAATGATGAGTCAGATTGGTGCTTAACACAGATATAGTACATCATTGGTGCTTTGAAAGTACTAAAATATAACTTTCCCATACATTTTAGTTATTAAACGTTATAATTAGTACTATCGTAATGGATTTTAGAGCAATAGATTAGTTCTGTCATCAAGCTCTTTCTTAGCAATTTTTTTATTCTTTTTAAGTTTTATTCGTGTTGGCTGTAAAAAGTAAAGTAACTCACGGTTATATCTACATGGGAATAGCTCACACCGGCGCCACCTGTGGCGAAAATTCATATGATTTCATCCAAATTTGCCAGTCAGCAAAGTCGGTAACAGGGCTGAATACCCAGAGTGCGCCAGATGTACTTAGGTATCGTCACTCGTAGAGGCTCTTTTCGCGCACCGTTACATATCAGATATCAGATATATTGGTTAGTATTATACAAATGAATAACTAGTAAGACGATTGGGTGGGTCTCATCTGCCGCGTACATAATGACCGCTGGGCTAAAGTCTTCACACACTAGAGGCCTCGAGATGGATGGCATTGCCGAGATCACCCAGAAAAAGCCGCATTTCGGGGGCTGGTTTGAGGTGGTGTAAGAAAACAGTACCGACAAATTTTGGGACAGTCCTTTGCTTGGCAGTAGGACATGATAGGCTAATATTATACATTTAGTAAGATATTACTTTCGGCACCGTGGTAATTCACAACAATAAGAACTAGATAAATTGTTCTACTCTAGTTTTTAATAATAAAGTATGCCGAACGCAGACCATCGTTGGACAAATGCCTCTCCCAAGCTATAATGGTATTCCTCCGGGAAGACGGCGGCGCGCAGGTGCCCACACATGCATTACAATCCTTCCCAATAAGTGCCCGGGGGGTGACCTCTTCATCCCCTCCGAGATGTGCCTAAAGGCGCATCAATGGTGTGTGATCTGACGAGGACCTAGAGGCCCCCTTTGGTGCTGAAGAAGACCGCTCCAGTGGTTTAGCCGGTAGGAGACCGGCATGCCCTTTAACCCTTCCCCGGGCGATTTTTTACTGGATATCAATAATAAAAGTATAGTGAGATTAGGACGAGATGCTGTTTCTAAGCTTGGTCATCATCATGAGCTGATATGATGCTATCAGCTCATAAACGTTCATTGCTGGGAATGGGCTTCCACATGACCGAAACAATAAACGGGCACATGACTTATGGTCCATAATTTCAAATCTCAGTGTTTATTGATGGATTCATATTCGTATTTACCGCGCGTTCGCGACCGTCTCGTGATGACACACGAGACAACTTATCATATCGTAGGTTTGTACCGCAGGGGGCTCTCTTAGCTACAGTCGCTTAGTTTGTAAGCTTATTTTATGCCTGGCTGGAGGACGTTTCGGCGACGCTAGAATTCCCGGTTAAGCAGCAACATATATGGTGGACTATGGCGATGTGTGCTACTTTGACCTGAATGCAGATCTACTCACCAAATTTGACTGCCTTCTCAACAATATAATTCGATTCATCTCCAATCTCCGAAAATATGATCATGTGTCTGCGTATCGATCTCTTTTACATTGGTTGCCCATTCGCCAGCGTAGAAACATGAGAGCACTCAACACCCTGCTCACGCCCCCAATTCTCCTTCTTATTTATCTTTCCACTTCCAGTATCTTCATTCCAACCATGAAAAAAATCTTTGTTCTACTAATAATCGTCTGCTTCAATGTCCCACTCATATACTCCGACTTTATTCACTCTATCTTATTTGTTCAATCTATTCTACTGTGGAATGCGCTCCCCCTTGAAATCAGAATGGGTAGTTTAGTTAGGTTTAAAATTAAAGTACGAAAATACCTACATGATAAGACGTTGGCAGATGTATATAAATATATTTTATTTTATTTCATTTTATTTTCTTAGGGAAACTTACAGCTAATACAGAGTAATAGTCGAAATAAAAATGATAGTAAAGGGCCAATTCCAAATTACGACAGATAAAAAAAAAACATATACATGTAATGTTTATGTAAGTTTACATATTAGTATTCTGTGTATATTAATGTCATCGCATCTATAAGTCTCACTTTTATTTTGTTGGTGCATCTACCTTATTGTCTCTTCGCTGCATCACCCAAAGATCGTCTGGTAGAAAATTCCTATGGCATTAAGACCGCCTTTGTACACGTTTATACATTAACAATAAATAAATAAACATTTCCCTGAGATATCTACACAAATCCCAAAAAAAAGAGTTATCGTGTACTTTTCTATATCCACTGCTAGTTTTAAATACCAACGGCCAATGACTTTTAGAAAATTGTCAGTATTGACCAGAACTATATATGTATTTTTATCCGCTCAGGGCAAGGCTGTAGGTGTTTGCTAGCCTCTTACCGGCTAAAATCAACATTGTAGGCGACTTCATCGTATATGGAGGGGTACTGGGATCTCCAGTTAAACACATCGGTATGATCGGCACGGGGAGACACGCTCCCCCAGTTCTCGGCATCACGCGAACACTATGTGCTACTGACATCTCTGAAGTCACATAACGGCCACCGGTTCCGTCCCCGTTCAGAGGGCCTGTGACCCCAAATCCTGATCCAATCAGGCAGTGGTAACACATTGAGGCCTAATATGAAATTAGTCAACTTGTAGTAAATACAAACTTAATTCGTGATTCGTTAGTACCTATGTACTTAGATTGTATTTATACAAAACTACATATAATCGTTTACAAGTTATTTCCATATAAAAAGTAAATCTAAGTATGAAACTACTATAAAAAGCGTAAAACAAAGGAATCATCATCATTTTTTATATGCGGTCCAGAGGATATTTCATTGATCTTTTATTGCGTTTACACTGGGGGGATAAAATCACAACTTCGGGGAAGAAATGAACTGAAAGAGGAAAGGGTTGGTGCAGACATGACTCGAATAGACAATGCTCATTTGGAATGTTGATTTGTTAAATCGCTACTGGCATACCAATGGATTTGCCGGGTTTAAAATTAAATTGTACTTTAAACGAAATATGAGTTCAGTAAAGTTATTCTTACATTTCCCGGGTTGAGATTTTATTATAACTTTTCTTTCCATTTTAGATTTATATATTTAATCGTTTTACGGGTTTTTTACTTTTTTAAAGCCTTTGCTTGAATTTTTTGCGTTGTTCAGTTTTCCTGCCCGATTTTAGTTGTCAGCGAAATGTTTTACTTTCTTTCTTTCTTAAAAAACGTTGCCCAACATTAGGGCTTCTCCAGTGTAGTGGGTGCGTTTATAGACATAAATTCCATACGCAATACGCCCAGATCCGGAATAACTACCTGCAAATCATACAAATATTTATTCCGTGCGGGAATAGGACCCGCAACCCCGAGCGTAGCGGCTGACTGTATTAGCCACTGCACCAACCGTCCCGCAAATGTCGTCCAATTGTTTTAAAGGCTGTTTTGAACATTTAGCTTTAAGGTTCGCTAATGAAACTATTATCCGTGATGGTTTGATGCGCTAAACGGGTTAATGTAATTTGGTAACAAATGTAAATTTGTCCAATTTACTTAAAATTGGTCACAGGTATATTTATTCTGTGTAAATTGATCACAGCTTTAATTATATTCAAAACCTTTGCAAAATACATTCAACAAAATAAGGCAGTCTATTATAAAATTAATTTGTAATTTTAATATAATCTTATAAATTTACTAAAAAACTTGAATTTTTGGAGTTTACTCCTTAACAATCGATTTATAATAAGGCCCCCGGTATGAAAAATGTAGACGAGCGTTAACTAAAATGCATTACGTTTTTCTACGTACTTACGGAGTAAACTCCAGTCCTGCGTGCTGAGACACACACCCTTTTTTTAAACTATTCCATATGCATTTTCTTTTTTATTTGAATGTACTATAAAAATATTTAGATATAAGGATTCATATGTACGTATCTTAATCTGCTGTGACAATATTTGGTCCAACATAATTGAATGTCATTCGATAAATATTGTTTTACTTATCAAACGATTCTATTCAATCTATGTAATAATACTTAAATAATACATATTTGCACCTGTGACGAAATTACATAAAAATATTATAAAATGAAAGTACCTGTGATTAATTAACATACAATGTAAGACATTTTCAAAACTGTGACGAAATTACTCCAACCTCGCTAAACTGATACTAAATTAGTATTCATATGTTACGGGTATAAACTAAAACTAAACTAACGAACAGTCCCTAATTATGACGTTGATTAATTATTACGTGAATCCAGTGAACCAGTCATCCTGCGACCACGAATGCTGCAAAGTATTCGAAACGTCAGGAAAATCAAAAATCAAAATATACGCGATAGAATCCGTTTAAAAGTGTTTTATTATAATATTACGTGAACTTCAAACAGGGTGTAACGGTGGACTAGTTTGTTCTGGAAAATCTGTGTGAGACCTACGAGTATATCCACTTGTCATTTTAAACAGAGATCGCATGTTTTTTTATACAATGCATTGACGAGGCGAGCAATTCTTTTGCCTAATGGTAAGCGTCGTAATAACTTAGCCTGAAAACTAACTCATGTATACAGTACAATAACCCATTAGCAGTTCACAAAGCTAAATATATTATTATTAGATAATCATATTATCTTATGCCAATAAAAACATTATTATTATCTACATGACTATATTAACCCGTGAATAGAGATCCACGGGTTAATAGTCTCTGCAAAGAGGAACCCGGTCTTTTGATAGGCTTACGCGGGGACATAGGTCCAAAACGCAAAGGCCTTTTACATAATTTAAATCTACAATGTAATGGGCCGCTAACCGGTGACTTTCTATAGCTGCAATATAAAATGAAGTCACAGATTGTCCCCGGTTGTAGGTCTATTGCAATTGATGTTATACGAAATGAAAACTTAAAGGAAAACAATAACGACAGTGCCTTTTAAACTATAAATTGAAATTCTGTGGCAGGCGGTAACGTGCCACTCACAAGATGACGGCCACCACGAGAAGCGACAGGGAGCAACTCCCTTATTATTATTGTTATATTGCCATAAAGCTTATATCTTTAAATGGTTTCACAACTTGAACCAGAAAATAAATAGATTAAACACTCCATTTCCTTTCTTTCATAATCTGCATGGAAAATATTTTGCTGGCACCCTTTATTATAACATGTAGATGATGTTAATATATCTTATTCCATCCCCAAGAATATTCATTTCATGGTAAATAAGATTCTCATATCCGTCGTGCTTGCTTTAAAATTACATATCTAGAGATACTTTATAACCTTGGTTTTCTAGCAACTTCATATTGCTCCGAGATGTAATTTAAGTGAGACTGTGGCTTCGGATTACACGCTATGCAGTTGGGAACATCTTTTCTAATAAAGCTTCCAGTTCCATCCGGGTAAGATTGTGTGTAACACTGTCATTGTAGTAGGTAGCTTTTTATTTGTTCAGAAGTAGGCTTTAATCAATTATTTTCTCGTTAGTCTGAGATCATTTTTAAGAAATACGACGTATATAAAACGACATATATAAATAAAATTATTTTTTTAAAATAGAATATAATAAAATAATTTATCAGTGATTACGTCCTGACATATTCTTTATCACTTGAAACCACGGAGGACATTTAACTACTTTACAACTACGCTGAGTGAATTTGATGTCTATATGCAGACCAATATTTGAGTGAACTTACGGCCGAAAACAATAATCAATATAATCAAAAATCCTTAGATTTAAGATTTTGCAATTTATTCGTTTTTGGTTAAGATCACATTTAACACAAAAAACAGACAAATCCTTTATCCCTAATCTAAAGATTTTGGATTAGATTGATTATTAATTTCGGTCGTTAGCCACGATTGCTTTACTGCGTGTTTGTGCGTATGAGATTTATATATGTAAACTGGTGTGCTATTCTGTAAGAACTCACTAGCAAACTCACTTCTGAATCCGCAGAGAAAAGTAGTAAAAACAATGCAAAATGAGATATTTCGCTGCGGATTCAGAAGAGAATTTGCAGGTAAGTTCTTAGAGAATAGCACTGCAGTATCCACACGGTACAGGAGAAATCATGGTATTGAGCATGGTATAAAATATCTCTCGAGTCTCTATTGGTGTATATTTAATTACTGTAAGTAATGGCATTCTCGACCTGCATGTCAGGAATTCCATTACACTACTCTAAACTAAAATTATATAAATGTAGCATAGGGAGTGTTAATTGAAGCTCTATTAAGTAATAATTTCGGCAATGTAAATACTGTTCTAATTAATGGGATAGGAGACATTATGCGCATATGTCAATGCATATAAATGAGTTCAATGGTTATATTACCTGGCTTTCAACGTAATGCGACATTTATTTGCATGAATAGTTAACTCTATTTGGAGGTGGTAAGCATTCGGGAAAATTCTCACTACTAAATGTGAAAGTTTGTATACTTAGATATTTCAAGCTCCATCATACTCAAACGACTGAACGGATTCTAACAAATACTGGATCACGGAATAGGATATCGGATACGACTTTATATAAATTATAATAAAAACGACAATTGTCACTAAATTTTCATTTACGCCCGGCAAAACAAGTGGACAACGACTAACGGCCGAAAATAAATAATCAATCTAATCCAAAATATTTGGATTTGGGATTAAGGGTCTGTCTGCTTTTCGTGTTAAATGTGATCTAAACAAAAAGGAATTAATTCCAAAATCTTAAATCTAACGCTTTTGGATTAGCTTGACTATTCTTTGCGGCTGTAAGTCATAATATAATTTATCAAATCTTATTTTCAATTAAGTCACGGACAGATACATTGTCTTAAAAATTACGATATGATTTATGGTACGTTGCAGGTGGAAATTTATATCTACTTAATTAATTAACCCCAGACCATGGATTTAGTATGTCCCATCCGCTATCGGACAGTAGCGAAACGAGGGATAATCTGTAAATCATGTCAACTTCACACTACCGTTAAAACCTAAATAAACGAAACAATTTTAAATGTAACAATTTTGACTTCCTATAACCCTTAAAGCGAAGACTTAAGGTTCAAAATGATGCAGGAATTGAAAATAAGTTGGGATATCCGCAATTAAATGGGCAGAGACGCCATATATCAGCGGGTGGTGAGCATGCACCCCCTAGCGAACAATCACGAAATGCTTTTATTTTTTCAGTCGTCGTCCGTTTATTGCCTCATCAGAAGCTGTTATGGTCTGGGGCACTGCAGTTACCGTCGCCACTGCAATTTATACACGTTTACGTAAGTTACTATATGTGTAACACTCCGATGTGGTGAAAAGTTGAGAAAGTAAATAAGGAATTATGTTCACGCTTTGTTGTTTTCATTTTGATGAGAAAATGAATGATGAAGAATTAAATATTTTATGTATAATAAGCCCTTATGAGACGATTTTACAGCACGAGGCCAAATAACAGTTACTTATAGTGACTATCAAACTGATCAGCGAATGAATGATGTCAAATGGAACAAAGTAGGCACCATCGTTCTTTTTTAAATGACTTAAACTACATGTATAAATGTGTTGTGGAAAACCTTTATACTGGATAAATAACATTAATTCGCATATAATTCATTTACCGTTTTCTTTTAATATAATTTATAATAAATGTAATTAGTTACCAATAAAAGTACAACAACTACGCCGGATACTACTAGTAGAGTAGCAAAACATAAATGACAGAATAGGTAAATTTGTGATAATTATGGCGCTTGGGCTGACATAATGATATACATATACTTAGTAATGATGCATAAATTGAATAAACTTACATTACACTTACTCTTTACATATGTGGAGGCTGGAGGCTGCTGATGTTAATAAAGTCTCGTTATTCTACTGATAGGGAAAATAATATAGGAAAAATATTTACATACACACTAATATCGGGCTTAAGGACGAAAAATGCAAAGCTGTTCTGCAGCGACTTGGTGCAAAGATTTCATTGTTTTTGTCTTTATTCATGCGGATGGGAATTCTCCGGTATTGAAACAAAATAATGCTAAAATTTGTTTGAATAAAGGCTCTGTGGGCTACTTCTAGCGGCTTCAACGTAGTTTTAATATAATGAGTAATAATCACGAAAACCTAAGGCATTACTAACGACACATTAGTGGAAATCTATGGGGGAGGCTTTTGGTCAGCAGTGGGACGTCCACTTTGATTGATATACTTAACTTTATAAATGTATTTTCAAAGCTGACGTATAGCCCATTTTATTTCAGATCAGAATTATATCAACTAATTATGAAAAACGTTTCAGCCGGCATACTTTTACTTACTTTTTTTTACTACTTTCGAAACCTGCCAAGCCCACACCCATCGCGGGTGCGTCAGCTGATGCTTAGTTTACTTATTAGTCATTCGAGATCTATTGAAAATGATGGCAATCGATCGGCGTAAAAAGACAACGCCAAAACGCAACGCTACCTCCCGGACTATGTGCGTTACGAAGTTTGTGTGATTGAAAATGTTGTAAAGGATAAGGACCAGCTATGTGTAAGAGTGTGAGATAAAAACCACTAGAAGGTAGTATTAAAGCTATTTCGAGCATTGATCCGGACTCCTGATCATGTGTGTGAAAGGAAAGTAATGACAGTATCTTCTGCAAAAGACACGATTTTCTTAAGTGGTTTTGAGTTTGCCTAGGATATTAAATTTATAAATATTAGAAACAATGTTGGATCGAGAATTCTGTCCTGTGAGCCACGCCGTTAAATATTGGTACCGGATCATCCATAACATTTGCGATCGTCTTGTATGAAAACTGTGCAGAAATTAAGCTGTAGACTTTTAGACCCAGTGTATCAACAGCGGGGATCGCTTAAATGTTTGTCGGGAATTTTCCAGTACTTACCTGTCTTCATAGGCGGATTGGTGAGCGCAGTATGGCTATACTCTTCCACAGAAAGGGCACTGTGGCCTATTCCTCCGGTTTAGAGTCCCTTAGTCGCCTTTTACGATATCCACGCCAGGAAACGCAGTGGGCCTATATTCTAAATCCAGACTGGCCACGGAATCATAATAATATTATAATTGTTCTAATTTCATGCACCGACAATTGGTTCTTTAATAAGATGCAGTTTACAATAATAATTATGCGTGACAGCCTCCATGCAAACAAACTTCATGATGCCTTTAATATTATCGCTAACCGCTAGGTATTATTGCATACCTATCTACTATTTGATTGACAGTAGCTACTGCTCAGGCCTTTAATTATTATAATTGGGCCCATCATAGTTCGACAGCGTTTATCGTTTAATCAACGCCAGTAATTGCAAGCCAAAGTCAAACATTATCTGCTGAGGCTAATACCGTGTAATCAATTGCTGTATGTCTATATTATTATGCCTACAGATTATGTATTTGTAGTTAAGTTACGAATTTTACCGTTACGGATAAAGGATTGAGGAGTATGGAGATCCAATTAATCCAATCCTGTGCAGGTAGGCACCGAAACGATCGTATCCGTGAACACCTGCATCAGGCAGTAGGTGACGGATTCGTTTCTCTTAGGTCAGGCTTAGAAGCCTTCGAGCGGCAGGACGGCATCGATGACGCACTCAGTCGTGAACTGTAACCGCAGGAGCTCGCACCATAATACGAGTGCACACCATCGAGCTTGCTGCCTCAGCCTATCAAACGCCTCATAGCTTTATGCACCTTGAGTATAGGCACGAACTCACCGGCTAATACAAAGAGTGCAGAATAAATAAAAGTGCGAGGGTTTTATTTTCCATTCAATTCAGAGGGCACATCAACCCATTTAAAAACAACACCTTATACTGAAAATACAATCTCGTCGCAAGTTACACTTGGCCTGGTCTTCTTTTTGATGTCGTGAAATATAAGCAGCCAATGTAGCTGTACACCAAGCTTATCTTTTCAAACACATAAACCCGCATCTTTTCGAGACAGTTCTACGCTTCCTCAAAATGCTAGAACAACATTGCTCCTCGTTTAGAGAACCCAAGTCTATCGTAACTTTAAAAAACGCAAGTTACTGTATCTTCTGGAAGCGCAGCGAAAACTGAATAATGTCGGGCAAAATTTGCCAAAAGTTGGTCCGGGTGATCAGTATTGTTTTCTCATTATTAATGTAATTTTGAGTTGTATTCGTGTAGTTGTTTCGGATGTGGGCGTATTGTGTGTGGAATTTGTGTCTGTAAACGCACCCACCACACAGGAGTTTTACAGAATTAAAAAAGCGTATTTAAAAATAAAAATAAAATAGTATTCAACGGGCAGAAAACTAAATGCATAAAGTATGAGTTGCCAAATTGTGAAATGATAATAAATAATGAGAAGATCAAACCAATATCTCAGGCATTACGCTTGATTCAAAGCTTTAATAGGGTCCGCATATTTCATCACTAGCTGGAAAACAAGGTTCGGCTGCTTTTGCGGTTAAAAAACACAGACCCCTGACAGCTGATGTGTCTACCGGGTTACTTTAGCTACATCACAGTATGATGTCCTAGGGCATTGTACTGTGGGGCTGGGCTACCGATATATATTCAATGTTTATACTGCAGTAGAGAGCTATTAAAGCTAATAGGTAGGCGGGATTCTCTGAGAGAACACATCAAAAATATTAATATAATGACAGTGCCTTGTTAATATATTTATAAAAATATTATGTAAGTTAGAAAGAACATACTTACATAATTAAAAAACATACTTACATTACATCTTAATACAAGAAAATATGGCTGGCATAACTATTATACTAGACATAAAACTGAATTAGTAAAGCCAACTTTTAGTTTAGCTAAAATCTACACTTGTTTCATCGGACTTTTCTACTTATTTTCATAGTATTGTTTTTTATAATAAACTACCGGACACCTTGTTAGAATTAAGTACCACGAAATAAATTATAATATTTGTAAAACGTACTCGTTACGTATTACTACGTAATAGATCCAGCATTTATATTCAACCGATACAATCTCGACTCAAATTCTACTTGAGTTTTCATACGAGCCTTAGTGAGTAGTGTATGTAATATATACATATTACTTCCTCCAATTGAACTTCAATCTTTTTAGAGGCGTGTTAATTATTTAACGTTCATCAAGTTTAAATTTATACCGTGTGGTGCCGGCTCAGAATGCCACCACCCCATTTCATCCCGTGGGTGTCGTGAAAGTCGACTAAGGGATTAACCGGAGGATGGGCAGCAGCGTCCTTCGAGTACATTAACAACTCAACTGCGATCGCCAACCCGTCTGCCTAGCGTGGCGATTATGGCAAGACCCCCCAAAGAGCACACAATACACCCATATCGGTCGTTGTGGTGATCTTTGGGAGAGGCCTGAGTCCAGCAGTGGACTTCATTTGGGCGAAATGATGAAGTTTAAATTTTAATAGCCGTAAGCTGCTAATTTTGTTAATAAGTGCCTGTAAATGGTTCAAACGAATAAAAATCTTTATCTCTTATCTTAATTAACTTAAACAACTTTTCTCACATATGATACATTAGTAAGTCAACGAACAAGTTTATTTGAAAAACTTTCCAACGTATCGGGAAGGAGCACGCAAGCGCAATTTAGGATGAAACTTTCGGAATTGCTTGCTAACTTGAGTTAGCAACAGCACTGTATGCAAACTGGTGGCGTAATCACAGTGCTTAACACCCCGTTACTGAGACTACTTCCCATGTCTCTGCCTATTAACACGGAGAAGTAAATAAAACGAATGCTAACGTATCCGAAAAGTAAGCACACGAAGAGAAGAGACAATACTGGGTGTCGTCGCAGCAGTAGCCAATTCGCACACAGCAGAACCAATGCGCCATATGCCTCAAATTAAAAGATTTTTAATTTATTTATTTTTGTTGGGCTTCTCGCATACATTTCAGGGAAATGTGGTTGCTTAACCGGTCATTTCTGGCGAAGCCAAAAGAGGCCTCCAGCCCAGGAATTTAAAAAATGACGATAGTTTGGTACTTATCATACCCCTCAAAAATATTGAAGTTTAATTGTATTTTTTTTTTAAACGTTGTCCCTCTCTAGTATTTCTCCTGTGTCGTGGGTGCGTTTACAGACATGAATTCCACATACAATACACCCAGACCCGGAACAACTACCTGCAAATCATACAAATATTTGTTCCGTGCGGGAATCGAACCCACGACCCGGAGCGCAGCAGCCGACTGTATTAGGCACTGCACCAACCGTGCCGTCATGTAGGAAGAAATATATACGTGGACGATTGAGATGTGGTATTTATTATATTCTTCCAGCAAAAAGGGCCCTTCTGACCAAATGGATTGAACATTACATGTGCGTTCCTTAATTGCATATTGTTAATCCTAAAGCAATATATCAACGTCCATGGACCTAGAGCAGCAGTATCTTCACTTCGTATTAGCACTTCATTTACTAACTACTCCACTACTTCTTACTTAGGAGTTCACGAAAATCGACTTTAAACGAAACTAGAGTAGGTTAAGATGCAGCTTTGCGATGAAAGTTAGATAGAACCAAGTTTTATCAAAGTATAAGTGAGCTTCATATTGCATCGTAATTAAATATGAAGTTTGTTTACACGTCCCGTGAAATTACGCTTAGAATGAAAATAGCTATTATAATTTCTATTTTAAAGTCCTTCATTCGAAACTCTCTTCATATTATTATTTTGCATGTAAATATTGCACCAAATTATCTCAATAACAATGAACTATTTCTCCCAAAACTACGCTTAATTGTGATGCCGATTACGTTATCATAACATATTGTGAATTTTATTCCTAATCACATTTATAGTTTAATTTATAAATGAAAACTAAGTAGTCATTACAACTACAGCGACAATCTAATCGAATTACAATGACTTAAGAGAACTTTTCAGAATGAACAACTTATTTAATAAACATCATAAAATCCCATTTACTCCAATAACAAAACACCAAAATGACAAAATATTTGCTTACTATTGGAATAGGTGTAGTTTATTTATTTGAGCTTCTCGCAGACATCTCAGCTGCCGAAGCCGAAGCAAGTTCATGGCGCAGGCATAAAAATACTGCAACTGCAGCTAAGGGCGGTCCCTTCGGGGCGTGAACTTGAGGCTCAGAGCATTACTAGGTAACAAACTAAGATCAGCTGGATAGGCATTATTAAAAAAATGGGGATATACTATTATTTTGTATATTATATTTAAAGCTACTGGCTCGACACGGGCCAAGGGTCGGAAGAGAGATTAAACGAGTTGTCACGGCGGGCCTCCGTGGCGGCAGTGAGGGGGACCTCGGCGACAAGGCCTGTAAATCGGTCTGTTTGAACATGACTATGCGAGTCTCTTTTTGTGTTCTACGTGGCACAGATTTCATTGTCCGGGTCAATGAGCGAGAGCAAATGTTCCGGGCTGTGACGGGCGCTTCTGAGGTAGGGGAGGAGCAGGACAAAATCGAAGTAGCATTGACTAGACGCTTGTTTCATAAACTGCTTGATGGTCGGGAAATTCAAATCGATGTAAAGTTGTTTATTGCAGGGACCAGGGTGCTCTGCGCATTTTGGAGGGTTTGCAACTTACTTAGTGGATAGAAGTCCGCGTGCGCGAACACAACGCTTATATAATTCATAATTGGCCGAATACACGTGACGTAAATCCTTCTCTTATTATTTGTAAGGGATAATTAGTTTTAAATAAGAGATAAAGGAGACTACCGAGAAAATAAGCGGCGCAATTGCACACCGTCTTTACATGCTCTCGGAAGGTCAACTTATGTTAACCTGAATATTTGGCTGTCCAAGGAATCGGTTGGCCTAGATTGGAGCCATATCTGGAGCGATTATATGCGTCATTCTGCAGAAGAGACTAGCTGCGCTTTTGGTAGAACTGAACCAAGCAACTAGGGTTTGGTGGTTAGGTTTGCTGCTGTAGGGATTGGAAGATTGTAGTTATTCTGTTTGGAATAGTACTGGTGTAGTATACCGCTGTGTCATCGGCGAAGAGGACCAATTTGGACGAATGGCTTATAGAACGTTGCTTGTGTACAGTGTGGAAAGAAGTGGGGCTAGAAGTAGGGTAGGGGACTCCGGCTCTGATGGAATAAGGGAATGATAGTGCGCCCTCGATGTGATAGCGTTTGTTGCGATTTCAGTAGTCTCGAATGATGATGACGTGTTGGTCTGGCATACCGTGTTAGTTCAGCTTAAATAATAAGCCATTGTGCCAGACTTTGTCGCAAGCTATCGCTACATCGAAGCATAGCAATCCCGTTATTTAACCGCGAACAAATCTAAGCGAATGACTTGAGCTGTTTGGAGATCTGGTTTGATTTTATTGTTTTTGTCAGTGGGGGTTATGTAAATCGACACGGTAGTGATCGGTGTGCCTATTCAACATGTAATGCTTCTACATGTGAAAGGTTAGGGGGTCCTTACTCATAGATATGCAGTACAGGGACCATTTGTAGTAGATGAGAATTCCATCTCCGTCTTATCATTACGTTCTACGTTTTAGTTTACAATTTTAGGGTCTCTTTGAGAGTGTTGGTGAGGAAGGTCTGCTGACCAAGGAAGAAGTTAATTTGATGTGATCGCGTAGGATTAAAGTGACGTTCATGGTCACATTCACTTGCAATGCTGTTGGCATTGAAGAAGCTGCTGCCAGCCCTAAGCAAAATATTTGAAAAACTAATATTAAATCAAATGCTAGCTCACTTTGACCGTCATGGGATGCTACATGACAAGCAGTTTGGCTTCACAAGAGGACGATTCACAGAGGACGCTGGAACTACCCTAATTAAAAATATATTGGGGGCCTGGGAGGGGTCACAGGATGCTTTAGGAGTATTCTGTGACCTGTCTAAGGCATTTGACTGCGTGGATCATCAGACACTCATTTTGAAGCTAAAACATTACGGAATTCGAGGTAGATCTATCGATCTTGTAGCGTCCTATCTGTCAAATCGGGAGCAAAAGGTGGCTATTGGAAATGTTACTTCTGTAGGCTCGCTTGTTAAAATGGGAGTGCCCCAGGGATCAATTCTGGGCCCATTCTTGTTTCTAGTTTACATCAATGATCTTCCATATATGACGAATGATAATAACACATCTAACATAGTACTTTTCGCTGATGACACATCATTAATATTTAAAGTAAATAGGAAAGACAGAGATCTTGTAGAACCCCAAACTACACTAAATTTAATATCCAATTGGTTTTCTGTCAATAATCTTCTTTTAAATGCCGGGAAAACCAAATGTATCAAGTTTTCTCTACCAAATGTAACACAAATAAACGCAAATGTTAGTCTGGATGGAAAAACGTTAGATCTGGTTACTTCAACTATATTCCTGGGCATTACAGTAGACTCTAAACTGCAATGGGGGCCTCATATAAAGGCAATTGCAGGCAAACTGAGTTCTGCTGCTTTCGCTGTTAGGAAAATAAGACAAATCACTGATGAGGATACAGCTAGGTTGGTTTATTTTGCCTACTTCCACAGTATCATGTCCTATGGTATTTTATTGTGGGGATCCGCTGCTAATGTCGAGACAATTTTTATATTACAAAAACGAGCAGTACGATCTATTTGTAACATAGGCTCTCGAGAGTCCCTTCGCGTACTATTTAAGCAGATAAATATACTTACCTTACCATCCCTGTATATATACCAAAACATTATGTACGTCCGCAAAAACATTGCCACTTTCAATGAATATATGAATATCATAAAATGTGATACACATAGCTTAAATACTCGGAATAGGCACAAACTTGTGGTCCCCGGCTTTAGACTTAGCAGAACCAGCAAGTCCTTTTTGGGAAACAGTGTTAGGTTCTATAATGAAATCCCAACTAGTTTAACTGAATTGCCTTATATAAAATTTAAGTCAGTTATAAAGCAAACCTTAATGTTAAGAGCTTATTATAGCATCAATCAGTACATTGAGGATAAAGATGCCTGGCGTACGATTCCGCCCTGCACACTGCGGCTCTCTGGCCCTTTCTAATTGGTTGCATGGATTGACATGACTACATTGTATGTAGCCTAATTTGAAATTAATTTTATACCTACTGCATTCACAAAAACAACTCATAGTATTTTAAACATGTTTAAAGATCGTATTGGATCATATTTGTGACATCAGTATAATAATGTTATAATTTATAATATTAAATTAATTATAGTATAATAATTTACTCTGTTATGATTATTAATGACATAAATCATGCTTACACTATTGTGAATGTGAGTATTATGTAGCCACTAATGTAATAACATATTATACACCAGCCTGTTGCCTGGCAGTATGGGTCTGTCATGCTCACTAAAATGTCTTGTTGAGGATAGCGTTGTGTGTTGGGTGGTTAAGTTCCCTGCATTATGGTTGAGCTGAACTAAGCTGATGCATGCGTTATGCCCGTGAACGGGTGCCCTCTGTCGGAACTGGTCAGCTCTTCACTGCTATAGCAATCTTATTGTAAGGCAATTAATATCATTGTGCATAAATATGTGGTAGTTATCCCGCACATTGGCATGCATTATTCTCCATAGTTTTTTGTTTTTTTTCCGAATATATTGTGTAAAGTAATAAGACTGTAATAAATCATATATTTTAAAAGAGTATATCCATGGAGTTTCTTGCCGGTTCTTCTCCATAGGACCAACGACTTGGAACCGTGCAACTATTTAAATTCTGACTATTCGTAAGTGCCAGCAAATGGTTTACATGAATAAAAAACTTTTGACTTTGACTTTGACTTTGAAGCTTACTTTGAACGATCGGGGTTTTACTCTGCACCTTTATTCATTTATTTAAAACAACAATCGCTCACTATACTTACAGAGTTCTCCAATGCGTGCCGTGAGTCAGTTAACAATATCAAATTAGGTGCTAAAGCATCGTAATATCTTCTTAGAAAATAATTACATAATAATCGTAGAACCTCTTGTTGTGGAAAATATCAACCAACCTGTGATTGTTCAGCGATTAAAGTGTTGAATCGAAAGATGGCCTGACTTGTAGGATCTTGGAGGACTTGTAACTGCTGTTAGTGGATGAACCTGGCGGGCCACTAGCAGACGGCGTACATGTATCGGCGGCGGCGTGGATAGCAAGTAATGGGACAGAGCAGTTGAGTTATCTATTTTACCGTTGAGTAACAAATAATAATTAAGGATCAACGGGCATTTACGCCTCAACTCTTGTGGTAATGCCTACCATTGCCGAGACAAATATCCAGTACCAGGCAGTTTTCTGTATAAATAATGCGCGATTTTTTGTTGTACTCGTTCAATCATTAACACTTATACTATGCATCGTTTCCCAAACGATAGAGTTAAACTCCAATGCGTAATGCAGTCTTGATTGCATAGTATAATGCAATGATAGCACCTCTATCGTGGAAGTGAGCAGTAATAAAACCAAGCGAATTATAAGCTTGATCGCAAATATAAGAGTACATATTAAAACGTTTTATATGATAAACTGACGTTAAATTGCGTAATTATCATCAATTATCACATCACAATAATGAAATAAAGTACAGCATCGGAAACAAAATGAAAAGTTATCAAAATGGACAGATTAATTTTCAAAAGGCTAATAACTTACAATCGGGGTGAATATCAAATGGGTTTACCTTTGAAATTTTCAACGAATTTGCTTTAAATTCTTTACGATCTTTTGATGGGTAAAGCATTCATTAACCAATTTGAATTCTAAAAGCTAACAAAGGGTAATCAATATGTAAATGAGGTGCACCTATTCAAATGTATATACTTATTATCTATTCGCTCGCTTCTTAAGCACTGGGTTTTGGGTGCAAAACCTGCAATTTCGTATATGTACTTTCTTAGTTAATCTAAGACATCACTGAATTTAAAAGTAAAAAAAAAACACCGTAATGAAACATGGATCTAATGATCTGAAATTGCCAACACGCAGTAAGCAAGCGTGGTGGAAGCGGCCTGCGTGCGACGAACCCAGGGTAGTCGTAAAATGTGACTAAGGGGAACTTTGAACCAGAGGGATGGTCAGCAGCGTCCTATCTGTGGGACATTAGCCATATTGCGTTGACAAACCCACCACTGCAACTGCCAAGCGTGGGAGTATTGACAAATTTCTCCCAAAATGAGGACACTGTTGTGGAAATCTATGGGGGAGGCCTTTGTTCAGCAGTGGACGTCCGTTGGCTAATATGATGATGATGATAATGAACTCAGTGCTTAATAAACGAGTCAATAAACTTCTGGGCCACTGCGAAGCGTTTGCTTTTTATTAAACCATTTTAAAATCAAAACACCTTTTGACAAAACAGAGAAAAAGTGTGGATACATTGAAAATCATTTAGAGGGTAGTAAACGGTTAATGAACTGAGGTGTCGGATGCGTCACGTGTCGCGCCACTGTGTCGCGCCTTCATGTCGCCGACGCCTCTCGCGTCGCTTAGCAACCCTGCACCCCGCATTAATAACCTCCTCGGGTTTGCTGACCTCCTGGTACTTTGCACACAAATGGCTACTAAAATGTTTTAAGTTTTTAATCTAAATAACTAACAAGCCTATGGAAATATGGCTCAAAAATATTCCTCTATGGGCTTTTGTCCGCGACTTCATGACCTCAATTTAGGATTTTCCGCTTAGAAATTCCACGCATCATTTCATCTCATTACAGATTGATTCCCGAAAAATCCTTTATTAGTGCATGTCTGCACACTCTATAGAAGATTTCTTCCAAATTTCGGGTTTCACGTTTCCAATATTGTGATATAAACTTACATCCCCAATTTTCCTTAGGGGTGAAGTTGCTAAAAATATATTTTTAGTGGGTCTCACTAAGGCTCCTGCTGTCAAAAAATCATGTAGCTGGTACTTAGCTTCAGTAGTTTCGGCTCGACGACGACGAATCATGGTGGCGACCCCTTAAAAAAATCAAAATTAACTACAACATCTTTTAGTATAACTACTAAAAGCATAAAGTTACTATTTCATAAACTACCACTAGCTTATAAAATAAGAGCGCTTGTCCATTGGTAACATTGTTGTTTACTCTTCGTATAATGTTATTAATTAATTAGATTCGTCTGTAATCTCTTTTTCTTTAAGAAATTGTTTTAGAAAACGCTAATATCATAAGTGGGATTTATCTTGTCCACAAATACTGAAATTAGTTTATAGTGCTAATTTGGATTGACCAGAATACCATCTGGTTGGAATTTTCAAAAGGTAGCCTATACAGCCATTATTATAATCAAATTGAAATTGAACTATAAACTACTAGATCTTGGTGAATTTAAGAGTTCCATTCATTTGCGCAAGTGTGGTATTCTATTTGGAATGATCTCATCAGTTGCTCAGGGAACTCCGTGAAAGTGTTATCACTGGTATATATCCTTCCATCTTGAATAGTTGGTCGAGACTATTCTTCGTCAGTATTTTTGTAGAGTGTACTTAGATATAAAATATCTTACTAAAATGATTTTGACACGTCTGGGTCTCTGATATTTCCATCTGCATTGTAGTTCCGCTTTGAATACTTTTGAACACTTGGTTGAGGCTACTCTTCAACGTTGTTTGATTGGGGTATGATGTAAATGATAAGAATACCTGGTTACTAAAGTATCAGGCGCCGGTACCCTATAGTAACCTTAATTTTATACAAACAATAGCATTGCCAGTTTATGACGCTGAAACTAAAGTACAACATATGATTTGAGGTTGTGTGCTATACGCCATGAAGTTATGTGTGCTATATTAGGTACTTGAGGGTACATGATATAGATCAGTGGTTTGAAAAGGTGGGAATGTTTTGCTTATTAGAAACCGACTAAAGGGCTATGCAAAGAATTGGCTCCTAGAATGGGTAAAATGTGGCCGTTCATGGAGTAGTTTTGATTAGATTTTCGATCCTTTGCGTATCTAAAGAAAGTCGATGTAGTCGATATTTTATACATATAATGGATCTTATCCAACTGATGCTGAATATGCTCGCAAAACCTTATTACCTCGTTTGCGAATAACCAACTTGGAAAAAACTTATAACGACAACTGTAATGTAATAGTCCCTTCAGTTTCGGCATTGTCTAATCAATCTGGATCCCGACAATCACGTTACACTTATCTGTTCGTCGTTTTACAAAGGTAAAGCAAGGTGGTTGTAGATTGCGTTCTCGTAAATCTGGCTAGAACAATATAAAAATCCCTTGACATGAGATTGTTAATTGTTTTGCTAACAAAGGAATTTGAACTTTGATACCACACACACATAAAAAACAATTCTAGTGACATTGTGTTTTAGATTTCATCATATGTGTTATTTGTGTGTGCAATATGCAAGGGAACTAATAGATCGATAATTGAAAGGAATGAATGATGCTATCATAAGTGTTAATTACGTATGGCACTAGAAGGAAGCAAGAATTTATTAAGTGACTCACAATTGAGCCAATACTAACTAACTATTAACTAACTATTTTCGACACAGAACTTTCTACTACGGTCCAAGTAGCATGGCCTTCGGTGCAGTGCTTTGGCAAGTCCATGGGGATGGTAATAAGAGTTATTTCTAATTAGCAGACGCTTACATGATGGGGTAAAGAACAGAACCATTCTTATGAATTGGTAATCCTTGCCATAGTGAGGGCCCTTATGCATTACCTATTGGAAATGTCATTATCATAGTCACAGCCTGCAATGCTTTAGAATCAACTCGTAATTAGAAGCATTTACTTCCACGTGTACACGTATACGTGGTTGGTGGATTTATTTACACGATTTTAACTTTGCTATATCTCCTCATGTTTCAAAAGTTAGTCTTTGTAATAAATTATGCGCAGTCCCAGGAAACATTGGACCCTAGCATGTAAAAGGGTCTTATCGTGTGGCGAGTTTTTTTTTAGCTACAGTTGCTAACTGGTTTTTTATAGTACAGTCACTCAGGCTGCCACCGAGCATCTGGTTGCATAGCGAGACAAGTGAACCCCCGAATAGTGTACCTTTTTACTTTTTGTCTATACGAAGCATGATGGTCGTGCATCGTATTCAATGTATTTCCCGTTACAAGCGAACGGGATGCATCGGTCTCTGTTTATCTTACAAGTGCATTAAGTTGTGACTCTGCCAAGACATGCTGTGTGCCTCCATCTTTGTATATAATGGCATTGTCTTGTAACTGCCAAGACGTGCTATCCGGGTGCCTCCGTCTGCATTCGTACATCAAGGCATTGAGCGATGACTCTGCTGAGAAGTGCTTACCAAGCAACTCCAACGTTATGTTGTGTATCATTACAACGCTAAGGATATGTAAACTGTATATATATTGCTTTTGTTGTTGTATATGAACGATTGCTGCTGTTAGTATCTATTAAACTGATACTCTTTTATCGGGCAGTGGTCATGTCTACAACTTAAATTTATTGTAATCTGACCCTATAGATATGTTCGTAAATGTTGATAAAGCAAAATTTAAAAAAACATTTTAATATTTCAATACTATTTTCTTTATTTATAACTGAGAAAGATTGGTCTTAAAATTTTACAAAAGACTTGTTCGAGGACGACCACACGTCAGGAGAGGCCGTAATAATGTAAAGTTAACTATTTCAAAAACTACCCCACCAAAAGCTTATAATGAGCATTTGTAACATTGTTGTTTACTCTTCGTACTAGTAACGTCGTTTTATAGTCGAATTGGCGTCAATAGAAATAAATTGTTGATATTTTGCTAATTGGATTTTGGAAGTTATTAAGGCGGTTATCCTCTAAATATAATTAAAATGTTAGTAATTGGTTGGATTCGTCTGTTGTCTCTGGCGACTGATTATAATAGTTTTAATTGTTGTATTAGTTTAAATTTAGTGCAATAACTAAATTGAAATTATAATAACCATAATTTAGATTGTACTAATTGCTAATTATTTTATTTTGCATTGTAAACGGTTCGGGATTCACGTTTGCGTTATCCAAATTGAGTACATTGTAGATGGCACTAAATCATTTTATTTTCTTTAAATTAATCTATGTTTTAATTGATAAAGAAAACAAACATTTTGGTACCATAACTAATATCAAGTTACTAATCATTCATCTATCTAATTTACATTATAAACAAGAATTTCTGTATTATATATTTCTTCTCTATGTAGGTCTATCATATCATCACATATCTAAAAAGAAAACGGAAATGTGGTAAACATAATAATCAAAACTGTTAAATTAAAACAAGGAATAACTTATAATTTATTAACAGTTGCCATTATAACAATATTGAATAAACATTGTTTAATCGTATAATAATGAAATCGTGATTACGTATTGATTGTTGATGATGTTGTTGTCTAATCTAGTAATCAAACTTAATATGGAGCACGGTGTTTTTCGGGGACATTGGAGAGAAAGGCTGCGCTTGTCGGACGGTGGAATATAAAAATAATTGTAGAAAAGAAAGCGAGTAAAGTGTATCAAACCCTTTATGGCTTGTATTGTTAATATATCTTTGAAATATATTTACTTTGTACATCATCATCATAATTTCAGCCGAATAAAGTCCACTTTTGGACACAGGCCTCCCCCAAAGATCACCACCATGACCTATATGGGTGTTTTGTGTGCTCTTGGGTTTTGCCATAATCGCCACGCTTGGCAGGCGGGTTGGCGATCGCATTTAAGTTGTTATTCTAATCACAGGACGCGGCTGCCCATCCTCCAGCTAATCCCTTAGTCGCCTTTTACGACACCCACAGGATGAGATGGGTTGGTGCTATTCGTAGCCAGCATTTTGTACATATTTTTATAAAAATTAATATATAAACGTAACATAATAACAAACGATGTATCACAAACAGGTACAGGCGTACCGTAATTATTTTAAATAATTTGCTCTGTCAGCCTAATGCTTGCCTACCTAGTCCAAAAACCAATGCACGCCACAATCAGTCAGTCGGGCAGCTTATGTTATTTTATATACTAATAGATCTTCCCTTTATATATAGATGTAGTCCTAAAACAACTCTAGAGAAGGATTCTGGAATAAGAGTAAAATCGAAATTCTATTAATTAAATACGAAAGCTATTAAAAAGTAGTAAGTAGTAAGCTAAATAAGGAAGTAGGAAGCTATATACTGTAAAGTAATAATAAGAGAGGGGATTAGCTGCTGATAGTCTCTAATTCAAATAATTCAGGACACGTCTTTACATACTAGACGAAAAAGATTAAATTGAGATAATTTACCGACATTATTGCGTATGCCATAAGAGACAAATACCATATATAATGGATCTCATTTAAAAAAAAACATGTATTATCATCACGCTTTTATTAGCTTTACTTGTAACTAACAAGGTATCTGCGCTTGTAACTAACCTAGGCCTATGAAATTGGCGTATTGCAGTACTGGCTATTTCAAATAAAAATATTCTCTCTCTCTCTCTCTCTCTCTCTTGTATGTTTTACATGTCCAAGTATAATTTTGTAAGAGTAGATTAGGAAGATAAATAAACTGTTTCTGGTAAAACAGACTATATTCAATTAATATTTTCGTAATTCTACTTATTCTAACAATTTAAATTGTTTTCCTAGTGAATTTGCTTATTCTAGAAAATTCATATTAATTGGCAAACGTTATAATAATGAATAAAGTAGAGGTTAATAATTATACTTGTAGGTATAATAACCGTAATTTTAAAACTATTTTAGAAACAATATAGTATTTAACTATAAATATAAATAAAACGAACCCTAAAAACAACAACGCTATTTTGCTTTTTGCATTTTTGCAAAAGAAACGAAAAATCCGTTTTAGTACTCGAAACATTAAAAAACAGTAAACGAACTCGAAGGCAATCCGAGAGAAATAGATGCCCAATCGCTATTACGCGGAGCTATCTACGTCATAACTCATAAACCTATTACACGTACATCGAACCGGTTTTGTTTATTCGTGGCGGTGAAGCAAATGAGTAACTTTGAGTCAAACTTCTTTTAAGCACGATAATTCTAAAATTAGAAAGTCAAATTTGAGTGCTGGTGCTGCGTTTTATATGTAACGTTTTTGATGCAAAATGTACGGAAAATAGGTACTTGGCCAGAGAGAGAGAAAGAGAGAACTCTGTATTAGAAAAAGATAAAGTATTAGGCGTATGGGATCAATGTGCTGTACGTATTCCAACAGTGAATAGTATTTAATGCTTATTAATATTTATTGCATTACTAAATGTTTGTATACTGGGCAATATTATTTAACAGTGAGCAATATTTGTGTTAATTCATGTTTATTTAAATTAAAATAGATCATAGGAAATTTATTTAACAGCTGTTTTAAATAACATATAGTTAAAGAGTCGTAGAGAAGTATAAAACTCAAATTACAGAATAGCAAAAGTTAATTATGTGAAACCTACTAATAATACCTATCTCATACAACTACAGATTTTCTTTGTATTATTTTTTCGTTAAATCTTCATCTACTCTTAAAGTTTCATCATTAGAACGTGACTAATTACATGCGCCAAGGCTTACACAGTTATAACAACGATAATAAGACAAACACTATAACGCGAAGTAATCAAAAACAAAACATTTGTTTAAAACTTAGAATCTCAATTAAAGTTCTCTCAAGTTTATTAAGTCACAAATTATAAAATAAAAGCAGACCCAAATGCCCAAAGTTGTTACTAATCTCGATAATCCTGTCGGGACGTGTTGCCACCCTAATGTGGCAACAAAGGGTCTATTAGTCTGGACAAGGCATTACCTGGCCTGACCTTTGTTGCGTTCGCAGATTTCGGGTCACGTGACATGTGATTTAATTCAGAAAAGAGGAATAAAAAATATTTTTGCTAGCTTTGCTTTGTTATCGCTCGTGCCAGATTTCTGTTAAAGAAAATAAATAAAATCAGTCGATTAGTATCCATCTTGATGTTGATGTTAATCACATTTTATTTATCACCGTACAAAATATACAATTTTATAAACACTTCACATTTCACACAGAAGTCTTAGAAGTCCAAAGTACAAAACTATTGTAATTATTTACCGTATTATAAGGCAAGTTGCAAGCCAAGTATTTGAGAAAAGATTGCAGTAAATAAGAAAATACTGTTAAAAGTAATAGTATTTTCTAACCATATCAAAACGATGAATTATCAAGGTGCCTGTTACGTGCCGCAATAAGAAAGAACACGTAATTCGATAAGAATAATTGCAAGTAAAATAGAAAAATTTCCTCATTTGCTATAGACGAAATATTCCGAACATTAACGAACATGGAAAACGATGGGTTCAATAAGTAATTTGATGTCGCCATTCGTTCGCTGATTGCGTGCGATGCGTTGATGACGTAAACAATTCGCAATTAGTGATCATCAATCATTGCTACTGTTAATAATAATGATCTTTATGGTTATCAGATATTAAAATAATGTTACCTTAATTGTTCCGTATGTTTGTGACCTAAATAGTGAAATCCGACATCCAAATGGTACATCCGCCTCTGTAATTAGTGTCCCGGTTATGACTCCCGTAATGAAACGAATATTTGAATGACCAATTTGTTTGAGCCGTATTTATTATTGTGATTGGTGTACGTAATCTTTTATTGATTCATCATCATCATCATATCAGCTGAAAGATGTCAAGGCTGAACAAAGGCCCTTAGATTTCCACCGTAATTACCAAAATTCCACCGGTGGCAAATCGGCTGAAATTTAATCAATTTTTAGTTTATTGATCGTCCAACAGAGTGTGCTTCAGAGATCTTCGCTTTTTTAATCGCTATCAGCAAATACGTAATTCCAATATGACGTTTGGCAGCGCCATCTGCGCGATTTACGCCTGTCGGAAACTGTCTGCAACATACGTAATCAGCCATTGATTGATTGGTCACGTATGTGCTACACTTCTTATATCTCTACTCTGCCTTTTATAGGTAATAACTCAACACTAAAAATAAGTAATAGTAAGCAATAGGCCTACCACAACTTGCAGGTACCGCTGCTACTTGTCAGCAATCTGGATTAAGGTTAGCAAGTTGAATCGTAACTTGACATCTGTCAGACATACGTCTCCAAGCCGTCGTTGGTAAGTTGTAGGGTCTTTGGAAAACTGGATGTTTTACATTTCTAATACCACTAGATCTTAATCTTATAAATACTAGTAAATTCTCAACGCCTATTGAATAGACTTTAGTTTTACACAGGCTAAATGAATAATCGTCTAGTTATCCACAAAAAGGTAACCTGAGTGATAGCGATGAATAGAAAACCCATTGCTGCGTTAGGACAAATAAAATGAATGTTTTATTATGGTTTCAGATCTTTATTTTTCATAAGTTTATACAATCACATAATAAACAGCAATTAATAAAAATATTAGATCTATAGATATAAAGAGACGACCTGTAGAGTATAAGCCGCCTTTTGGCACAATAAAATAGGACAACAACTATTTTATTCACAAATCGAAGTGCCAAAAGACGGCTTATACCACAAATGACTGTTAAACAACGGTTAACGGTTATGAAGTTTGCTTTAACGTTTTAGTCTGATGTTTATTACATTTGATTATTTATATATTAGTCTTATTCATAGGTTACTAAAACTATAACAATTCGTATTTTAAATAAAATAAAACGTACAGAATAACACATACCTACGGCACTACGAAACTTTATGGAGTTTCTTGCCGGCACTACTCCACGAGTTCAACTATTTGAAACCATGTGACTTAGATTCTGACGTTGTGAAACGTCAGAATCGAAATTGCCAATATTTCATATTATAAACTTTGGCTTTGACTTTGAACTTGTATTTTATATGCGTGAAGCATTATGCCCCAACATAGAAATTACAAGAATGATGGCGATAGTATATCAATCTTATTGTTACAGGTATTTGGAAACTTAATCATTTATTTTGACTGAATGGTTGATGCTGGCTGATACAATGGGCTGCTGCGCTCATGGATTCGATTCCCGCACGGAACAAAGATTTGTATGATCTGCAGGTAGTTGTTCCGGGTGTATTGTGTATGGATTTTTTGTCTGTAAATGCATCCACGATACATGAGACAAGCTGGTGTGGGGCAATGCTTAAAATAAAACCTCTTGAGGCACAGATACAGACGTCCATTGCTGGATATGGGCCTCCCAATAATCACAACAATGAGCGATCGTACTGCCTTATTCCCGACGCTTTCAGGCGGATTGGTAATCGTAGTATAATATAATAACATTAATAAATTATTTATTTTCAGGTTACTTTGGCCAATAGATATATACATTACAAACTAAAAGATATCATAAAAATACAGTTTATGTTAGTATAAAGACACTTAATTCTACATTAGTAAAATCTTCACTTCACATCTATGCAGGTCACTGTGCGTTCTAGCGGCACTTGTCCGCGGAAGCGTATGAACACCACGCCGTACGGCTAAAAGTACTCTTCCATGGCGTAACGAGATGCAGATAACATATTGGTACTCGCGCCATGAACGCCTTGAAGTTGACGTTGCGGTGCGATTCCAGCAGCTGCACTCTCGGCCTGTACTTGTTCCTTTGACGCACAATGACCTCCGTCTTCGCGGCACGTATTGTTATTTTGGACTCCGCAGGAGCCGTGTCGCAGCGGTCCTTAGTGGTTCGTTGACGGCACTTCTTCCTTTCCACCATCACAAAACCATAAGCATCATGCCTGCCTATAACAATAGTAATGCTACCCAGAACTAGTTCTGCGTGGCACCACACTGCGCTCGTCACCTCACTTAGGGCTCTGTCAAACGGGGAGCGAGTTATCGGCGCGACCGCAGCGTGGCGTGTGTATTTCTGTTGCAATTTAGCAAAATGCACAAGGGACGTCAAACAGGCCGACAGCCGCGCGGCCTAAGCGACGTAGATTTGGCGTAGCGTAGCGTGGCGGGCCGTAGCGTGACGTACCGTGGCGTAGCGTGGGTATTTCTTTTGTAATTTAGCAAAATGCACAAGGGACGTCAAACAGGCCGACAGCCGCGCGGCTGAGCGACGTAGATTTGGCGTGGCGTAGCGTGGCGGGCCGTAGCGTGACGTAGCGTGGCGTAGCGTGGGTATTTCTTTTGTAATTTAGCAAAATGCACAAGGGACGTCAAACAGGCCGACAGCCGCGCGGCTGAGCGACGTAGATTTGGCGTGGCGTAGCGTGGCGTTGCGTGACCGCAGCATGACGGCAGAGGACGTGGTTTATTTGTATCTAAGGCAATTTTATGCAGACAGTCAAACAGCGAGCGTCGCGTGAAGCGTTGGCACGGTGCGAAGCCGCCCTACGGTCGCGCTGCCGGCCATCGTGCTCGCTGTTTGACAAAGCCTTAGTCTCTTATGGGCAGTAATTTCACTAGCTACAGTACAGTAACTTGCAAACGAGAGCAGTGTAATGTCTAAAGTTTAAACACTACTGCTTGGCGAAATAATATCAGGCAGTGCGATGGTACTAACCTAGCCAGCCTTTAGCAATAAGAGACCTACCGCCTTTGGGTGATGCAGCGACAGCGAGGTACTCGTAAGTGCACCAACAAATGCAATCAAATGGTCTATATTACATATTAATTGGGATAACGCGATCTTTTAATATTATTAGTACTTACTCATTTATGAAATGAAAAAAAGAAAGAACGAAATAATTTATTTTGACTATGCATTACATCCAATTGCCATAAATCAATAATAAAAATCTAAACAAAAAGTAATAAAATAATCATAGAACACCAACAGTAATTACAAACTAACATCATAAATTATCAAAAAATACAATAACAGTATTGAAAGAAGTTATTGATCAATACATTTCCCATTGCAAAACCAAAAATGGACCCTATCTCAGCACATGCTGCAACGAAGTTACAGCGCTGATTTTCTGATAGGACCTTATTAGGAGTCACGGACAACCGCGACCTCGGAAATAACATAAATTAAATTGTAGCGGTTAAACAATAAAGTAATAAATTAATAATACGAAACAAATATACCAATAAATAATAACTAAATGTTTTTTTTGCCAATTGTTTCTTAGCACATCCCTATATGCTCTGTTCCTTTTGTCAATGGTATGAGAAGTGACGTGGAATTGTACCAAAGAAAATTGGAAAATGGCATTATGCTATATTAAAGATTTGGCGTTGTTATGTCTTGTAAAAAGTAAATAGTGTAATATATATTAACATTGACAACAGGAGGATGTAAATAAATTTGTATATTATATTGTGCTTAGCAAGCAGAAATTGTGCGAAAATGTCAAAACATAAACTATTCATGGATAGTGAAACTGAAGTTTCACTGAAAGTTTTACTGTGGTCTGCGGCCGATGGCATGTTGTTTCACCATTATCAGTAGTGTGCATAATACATAATGCATAATGGCTCTGTTCTATCGGGATAAAAAGTACCTTAAACGTCCCAAACCTTTTAACATAGGCTTTTCGATAGCGCAAGCCCTAACAAAATCCATCAAGCGTTTTGAGTGTGATATTGATATAAATTCACGGCTCTGAATTGTTAAATACATGCGAGGATATTATCTTATATCACTCTGGATACTGGGTCGCGTTCAAAACGCGCGCGATTATTGAACTTATATTTGATTTATATATGCGTAAAGGCGGGTCTGTCGTGACCATATTTTTGTTAGAAATGGGTCCTTACATGTTATTCTAACATTATTATTTATTCTAAACTATTAGGCCGAACTAAAGCATGATAAAATATACTATCTGAGACGGATGGATCTCCTGGGCTCGCCTGCGGGGACAGGGATAAACATTTCCCTTTCCCACCGTTGCTTTCGAACGTTGCAGGCTAACGCCTTTTTTTTTTTTTTTTATTGATCCGGTGGAAATACCTCATGTACTTCCTTCGCCCCGGGAAAGGGCGAAGGGGCATGCCGGACTCCTACCGGCTAAAACCACCGGAGTGATCATCTTCGGCACCGAAGGGAGGCTCCAGGAACTCGAATAATCTCCATCTAGAGCCACCCGTTGGTGCCACGCCTTTAGGCTCATCTCGGAGGGGATGACTGTAAAGTGGTCATCCCCTCTAGTGGAGGGAAGGCGACTGTAAAGAGGCCACCCCCCCAGGCATCTCTCGAGGGGATTGTAAAAGATTCCCCCGAGGCCTCACTATGCGCTGTACTGCGCACACAGCGGTACGTGACCACATGCGCACCGCTGTCTTCCCGGGGGTCGCTCGGTATGAGCACGCAGATTTCCCAATAAGCGCGCTCGCGACCCCCAAGGCCCCCCGCCATATAAAGACGACAGGGGGCTCAGGCGTGTTGGACACGGGCGCCGCGGCGGTTGTTACCCCGGCCCCGTGTCCTCCTCCTCCGAGCGGGATCGGCCCTCTCCCGATCCCGCTCTGCGACCTCCTTCTGGAGCATTACGCTCTCACAGAAGGAGACCACAGCACTCCAATTTTCCTGCTTTGCCAGCATAGCCGACACTACTGCTGGCAAAGAGTACAGTACAGTACATTTCTTCATTCGTGTTTCATTTTAATCGTCGGTTGAAAATACTTCGGTATTTAAATTACTGTGTTATTTTGAAAGTAATAACTAATATGAATTGGAATACAGACAATAGGTATTAAATAAAATTAAAATTAAAAATACTAAATACTATTAATAAAGGTTTGATTGAAGGATATATTTAAATGAAAATTATTTTTATTTTGATTCAGTTAAAATATATTGCCGTATGGTGGCCAGCTACGAATAATACCAACCCAACTCAGCAGCAATACGTTTGTATGGGCATTTCTACCTCCAACACGCTCTTAAGTTAAATCCGTCAATTATTAGTCAGTGTCAAGTACCCAATTTGAACCTAACCAATTATTTCTATGAACATTGGATAATATTTAAATAAACGTACACTAAAGAATTATATTATGTATTCATATAACCATATAAATAAAAACAAACGCAGACAAAATATGACTTTTAATTTCGCTTTATGGCCACATCGAAAAACATGGCGATTAAACCGCGAATCTATTATATTATAAAAATATTTTAAGTGACATGATGATCGAAGAAATCGCAATACTTACCGATGCAATGTAATCTTTTTAGTTTTTCCTTTTTAATTATGATTGTGTTTTATGATTTTAGTGCACAAATCGTCATTTTAAATTAAAACTGTGGGAGCAAAAATTCTTAATTCCGACTGCGCGTGGAAATGCAGGGGGCTCCAAGGGGGCTCCAGGTCCTCGTAAGATCACAATACGTCAAGCAAGAAGTCTGGACCTATATTATAATAAAATGTGACTATGTGAGAATAGTTAGCTGTCAATAAATTAAGGGTTTGACTTAAAGCGTGAAAAGCTTTATGACATGTGGTGCCAGCTACGAATAACACCAACCGATCTCAACCCGTGGGTGTCGTAAAAGGCAACTAAGGGATTAGATGGATTATGGGCAGCAGCGTTCTCTGAATATATTATCAATTCAACTGCGATCGCCAACCCGCCTGCCAAGCGTGGCGATTATGCAAAACCCCCCAATGAGCACACAAGACACAGATATCGGTCGTTGTGGTGATCTTAGAGGGTGTCCAGCAGTGGGCTAAATTCGGCCGAAATGATGATGAGTGAAAAGCTTCATAAAATAGGCTATCTGTATTCGTTAATCGATGGTTATACTAGTGGAAAGAGGTCTAATTAAAATTATGGATTCCTGTTCCCTGAACTTTGGGTCATAAGCTATCAATAGTATGTTGAAAATATCATCAAGTCATCGCCCTACACTTCCTGGTTCGTGATTGCCTCTAGATAACCTTGTTTTTGCGCTAATGTTAATTCAAAGGAATCGTCAATCCTATGTTCTTCGAAAACCAAAGAAACTCCAGGCTTTATTACTACGATTACCTTTCAGAATTGTTCTTATCGCAAAGTGCCTAGAGAACCGTTTTGACTAAACATCAATACACCAAAATCTTAATCCTTGTTAATGTAACTTTATAAGATAAATTGTATCTGATAAGATTTATCGCCGTCTTCCGATGACTCGGCACGATAATGGCAGATAACCACTGAGGGGAAACTGTATTTATATTTGTCGTTGAAGATTGAGCTTCGAGCGGTTTTTATACATAAATCACTGGGAACTTTATTGATTTGGAATCGGTTACCAAGACGTTTTGTTTTGAATAGATAATTTCACTATTAATACTTTTTAGGATGTTTTTTATCCCATGCCACCGGAACTGCTGCTGCTTAAAAAAAGCCAAGAGAAAACTTAATAACTAAGAGGCACAGCTAAGGCCCTCCCTGCGGAGCTCGAACTTTAGCTTAAGGCGATGCTGGGCGTGCCTGCAGATTTTGGAATCTGCGCCCAGGTGGTTTTATCCGGTAAGAGGTCAGTGCCGGAGCACAACCCTCCTGCCTCAAGAAAATAAGGCTTTGCTTGGGGGTCAAACTTGGAATATCATTTCGGCCCAATAAAGTCCACTGCTAGACATAAGCCTCCCTCAAAGATCACCACAACGACCGATATCGGTGTATTGTGTGCTCATTGGGGTGTATTGCCATAATCGCCACGTTTGGCAGGCGGGTTGGCGATCGCAGTTGAGTTGTTAATGTATTCGAAGGACGCTGCTGCCCATCCTCCGTCTAATTCCTTAGTCGGCTTTTATGACACCCGCGGGATGAGATGGGTTGGTGCTATTCGTAGCCGGCACCACACGGTAAACTTGGAACAGCTAGATCGGTATTGCTTCAATATTTTGTGGGGATATTAAAGGTACTGTCACGGTTCGGGTTGGTTCGAGCAAAAGTCAGGAGCAGAGCTAGTCATACGTCAATTTTGTATATTTCTATAGTTTTGGGTTATCACTACTCAGAAAGGTGACGCCTACATAGCTTGAAAAGGTCTAGGTTGAAGATGTCATCAGCACAGGTGTTACACTGAAGCAATCGCCTACTCTTGCTCTTAGTTGATTTTTTATGACTATCGAGGCATGAGGTGCTGACGATAGGAATAACGAATAACATGGTTAAGTATGAAGTAATAGGATTATGAATCTGTTTACAAAATCAAAGCTTTGCCTTCAGCTTAGGGCAGGTGAAATCCAGTATAATAAAATACAAAAATAAAGAAGAGTTGACGTGTTGAGAAAATGTCGAGAGATTCAGCTCTGCAGCGGTCTCTAAAATAGGTCAGTTTACTGATAAAGAAACGGTCAGATCAGTGCCTTTTAGTTATTTTCACGATACAATATGGTGTGGCATTTTGCTTTGGGGAAATGCTGCTGACATTGAAACTATATTCTAACAATTTGTAATTTAACTGACATTCACTAAAGGTTAAATTTAGAGAAATGAATTTGGCGGACAGATCACACTACATCTGAGGCGGTTATCTTTTCCAGACATAAATGATTTTAATTGTGTCTAGACGAAGATATATATACTAAAATCTGGTTTATGTTAATAAGATAATATTAATAATGTCTCTAAGCAGTAAAACACTAAATGTGAGCATCTTGTATGCTTTATAGTTGGAGTTATCATGCGCAAGCGGGTAGCGTCACTGAAGCAGTGGATTCGCGTCGGCTCTAACATTTACATTCAGCTAGCAGGGGGAATGGATGTACAGGATGCACTGTCCTATTATGGAACACTAGACAAGGATGCATATGGTGCTTTTTGAATCGGGCTCCAATTCCAGGGTTAAATTGTTGTTGATTGTGATTTCTAATTGTATTAAAATCGAGTGGGTATGTATTGTAGTATGGACCTTGTCTGAAATAAAGAGAATTGTTATTATAGTAGCCTTTGTAATGAGAAACCCGGTCTTTTGATAAGCTGACACGGATACAACGGTCCAATACGCAGAGGACCTGTAGAGAATTTTAATCAAAAATTTAATGACTCGCTAAACTGTTATTATTTGGTCCAATTTGTATTGTTATAAACGAATGATTGTCTTTTACGATATCTCTTTTCACACAACAAAATGCTATAAAAAGTGCAGATAAAGCGTAATGCAGCTAGTGTTCTCTTTTTGTAGCGTATAAAATGGATGCAGATCGAAGCTCGTACCGATGAAGTTATTTCGCTACGACACGACGCGTTTTCCAATACAAATTAGCTGTACTTGGCGAAGTAACATTATATACGCAAGGTTCTGTAAATTCCTCGTAGTAACTCATTTCTCTCGGTCAACTTATTTACTTGAACGGAATAACAACCACAAAAGTTCATAAATCTATATGAAAAAGTAATTCTATTGATACGAAATAACGGCTGAATCTGTCTTAGTGCAGCTCGAGATATAACTATTGGATGAGCACGTTGTGATTTTGAATCTAGTTAAACTAGGCTTTTAGTAGGTCGCATATCAACTTGATAAATTATATTTTTTTTAAATAGAAAAGAAACATAAACAATCCTGATTACTTATTATGGTGTATTTATTATTTTCTTATTATGTCTGTGTAGTTATTGTCGTAATAAGGCATTATCATCTGTTCATTTCAGAGACTAATAAATTACCAGCATAAGACACTCTACAAACACTAGATAATCCAACATCAAAAATATTACCAAATAAATAACTTGATGATGTATTTCCTCAAGAAATGCTATGCCAGGCAATGAATACGTACAATTAATTCCCCATTAGCTACAGCAACGGCCCCATTCATATTCAATTTGTAACTAGAAGATTAATAGTTATACGAATACATGTTTTTTGATGTGTACTTGTGGGATATTACATTTGTTGTAATGGAAATATTACTATAAGTGGGCCCTAGAGAAGTAAATTATATATTTATTGTTTCATTCTTTGAAGAATTGTTTACCTGGAAGGGATTCTCATTCAAACAATTGTGTCTTGGTTCACAATTGCCGAGATGTATACATTGGAAATATTACTTAATTCAATATTCTTGAACTCGAGTAAGGACCCAAAAGCTTCATTGTAATCTTATTTCTTCGGTGGACTTTAAAAATTGTGCTGGATAACGAGCGTTCAATGTTTTTCTTCAATTTTAAATTCATGAGAATTCTCCTGGTGTTTGCGGAGTTCATAATAATCGCTCTATCTGAACAAGATCGTATTATAACATGCAAGAAATGAGAATGTGCTTTTTGGGAAACTCGTGGCTTTTGGCCTGTGAAATTAAACATATGAAAACGCAGAATTAACGGAGACGTATTAAATATTTGACATTTGATTTTTCATATGGAACGTTTGAAATTTTGAATAAATATGAAATATTCGAAGTGCTTTTTGCACGTTTTACTTTAACTGAAACCAACACGTATTTTCCATAAACTTATATACTAACATAACGTTACGTTAGTACATTAAATTGACAATCTTAAAGTTGATGTTTACGGTTATATTTAAATTGTGCAACTGAACCTGATTAATACTTTGCGTGCAGTGTGTAGCGAATTAACTTATATTAAAAGGTTGCGTAAAGGAAAAACTACGTTTTATTCTATACGATATTTATATTTTCATATTAAATAACTATATATCATTTGGAAAAAAAACGCTACTAGAAAATGAAAACGTTCTTTTTGTCCGATTCATATAATTAATCAGTAACTTTATGTTTTAGAGCTGCCCAATCCGAGCAAGTAGCGTCTAATTAATTAGTCTAGACACACAAAAAGACCCATTTATCAGTGTCGTTTTACTTTTATTTTATTTCTAGGAAGTTATTGTGGAAAACTGTTTTTGCAGCCTCGAGAATGGAGTCCAACCTTTGATTATTGAAATGGAACGAAGTTAGATAATTTTTTAATCTTTTGAACTAATCTTTAAACAAAAATTGGTGCTCAATATTTTATACTAGTGTTCGTTATAGATATTGCAAAGGTGCCTTAAGTAAGTGATTGCTTAGTAAAAAAGTTCCTATTCTAATTCATATTGGCTAATAACATGGCAAGTGATTGATTCGTTTAAATTGCTGTGTAATGTAGCTTTGCAAAAAATGGATAGCGTAAGAGGACGGGCAACATGACTTAACATGATAACAATATAATATAAAACACTTATCCACTTCATATTAATGACATTAGGCACAATATTCTCTGCAACTTTTGGCTATTCTAGTTACACACTACGATGTCATAGGAGGGATGGATGTCATATTTAGGTTAATATATCTGTTCACGGAATTCAGGCGAGTCACTTAATGCCAAATGTGAGTTAAAACTCTTTTATAATATTCTTCTTTAGCTGCGCCAGTAGCTCCATCATCATGTAAAGTATTACGTTTACCTCGATAAAAAGTGTGTGCTATGCCTGGATGCAGTTTACCTTTCTTCAAAATTTCATCCACCGTATTTCATCCATCATCATCATATCAGCCAGAGGACGTCTACTACTAAATAAAGGCCTCCCCGTAGATTTCCATAACGAGCGGTCACATGCCACTGTCATCCAACGAATCCCAGCGACCCTCACCAGGTCGTCTGTTCTCCTCGTCCCACGCTGCGTTTTCCGGTGCACGTCACCCCAACGGCCATCAGTCCCTCGTTCAATGTGCCTCGCCCATTGCCACTTTAGAGTAGTTTAAATCCTTTCAGCTATGTCGACAACTTTAGTTCTTCTACGGATCTCCACATTTCTGATCTCGTAGAGAAATACCAAGCATAGATCTCTCCATAGCTCGCTGGGTGACCTTGAGCTTTCTTATGAGGCCCATTATGACTGACCACGCCTCTATTCCATATGTCATCACTGGTAACACACACTGGTTAAAGATTTTCGTCTTGAGACATTGCAGTATTGTTGACGAAAAGACGTTGCGATGTTTCCCAAACGTTTCGTTTCGAAAAGCGAATGAAAATAGACTTTGTATAGCAGGAGATGATACACGATATGATTGTTACCTTATTAGTACTAGAAAGCTTATAAACAATTTTCGTTTATTTATTTATTTACAATTCATTTTAGACTGAGCTTAGAGCTAACACTAACGATGCACAGTAATAAGGTCAAACTAATGACAAACAAGTACAAAACTTTTAAAACCTGTATAAAACATTGGTCGCCAGTGGAAATTACGTTATTTTTTTTGTTTTATTTGTCTTGTTCCAATAAAGAGCGCAGAAGATGTTTCGTTCAGAAACAGACTTATATAAAAGAAAAGGGAATACAATGGAATTCCCGATGTGCATTTTTCATTCAACCACCCAACTTAAAGGTAGTTAGTACAAACTAGTATTAACGCAGAAATCAAACACCTCGACTTGTGTTATTTGAGGACACGGTTGGTGCAGTGCCGCAGGGTTGATTCCCGCACGGAGCAAATTGTATGATTTACAGATAGTTGTTTCCGGTCTGGGTGTGTGTGTGCATGTAAAATGTATGTTTGTAAACTGTACTCACAATGTAGGAGATATCCTAGTGTGGGTATTGTTCTTATGAACTTGTTCAGTATGTTTTTTTTAAATAAATAATAAATAGATAATAAATATTTTTTTTATTTGCAAATATATGGTTGTACAATCAAAAACTTACAAACAACATTATGCACAAAGAAATAGAACGTATTTTGATACAACTACACGTCATTACGTAGTATTTATATGAACTCTGGTACCCAAAGAAAGATTTAACTTGTGTTATGGGTACCAGCATTCTCACATTATTACAGACTCAAAAGTTACATTGGATACCTCAGAAGTCTGTTATAAGAATTCTCTTTTCTCCTACATTGTCTATACATAACCTTAATTTCAATAACAATGTTAGTAGTTACCTACTCATTAATATTGTATTTTAATATGTTTTAAATCTTTAAGTTTCTTGTCCGTTCTGCATAGTAAATCAACGCTTTGGATCTGGGCAGCTAAAGTCAAGACTATTCGTAAGGTAAATGGTTTAAATGTTTATTCAATCTTTATCTTGTACTAGTACTTACCGTAATATTTACAATGAAATGTCCACACAAGTTTCGGAAATGCTCGGTAACATTCAAGATGTAGAAAAAGTAACTTTCGTTAGCTTTCGTATTTTATATGAGCAAATAGCTAGTAGTGAAATGGATATCACCATGTTCGACGCAGCTGTGCAACTAACTCCGTCAGTAATTTGTGCACACGCTCCGACTGAGTTATGAAATTAATTTTGAAGCCGATGTGGCTTAGTGCATCTAATCTGGAAGTATTTGTTGCTAATTTAATTGATATAGCAAATTTAAGTTCTATTACAATATATCATTAAGATTGAACATGCAATTTCGGTAAGATTGCGGAAAACTTATGCGAAGGTGGAAGCGAATGTTGTGGTACCACTTGGGAAAAGCCCAGTCCAGCAGTGGACTCCAATGAGCTAAGTTGATAACGATGAGAATATATAGAGAGACTCTTCTGTTCTTTTCATCAGGGTAAAACGGCGCTGTTTAATAGTTTAAATACTCTTGTATACTCGTAAACACTATTGATGTAAGCAATATTTTAATAAAAGTCAGTGACACAGTTTTTTTTAAAACAATTAGATAAAAAGATAAGATGTATCGGTGACGGCATAGTGGTATTTGAACTGAGATCTGGTCTCCATGCTTTGGAGGCAACGTACATTTTTTATTCCCGGTCGTTGTAATTAGACGTCAGTCGCTATGCCTAGTCGGAGTCCTTTGGGCGGCTTGAACAACTCTGACACAAGATTGGCCACTAACTACATGATAAAGAAGATTAGGAACTAATTATAGGGTATTTATAATAGAATAGCACACTATTTGTTATCTGGATTGTTATGCTCAACAAACATGTACTTGGGTAGACTGCTTCCTATATATAGACATAGATATATATAGACAGTATAACTGTGGGTACTTTAGTGTGTAGCCATGGTTGAGATATTGATTACCGATTTGCGTTACTCTTAAACTTCCCCAGCGTGAAGGTGGTAATATAAGTGGACCATCTGTGCCTCGTCTCCCCTAAGGGGAGATACACCGATATTTGAACATGGCGGTTTGTTCATCGCAAATAATAAATAGAATAAATTCTAAGTAGCTGCAATTGCCCTTTTGGGATATTAAACATTTATTTAGTATATAATTTATGGAGTTATTATGCGTTTGATATAGTAATGGCAGTTAACATAGTAATTTTCACGTATAACAATAATATTAAACATTAATATTGTATTTATAGGTATTTATGAGGCTTTCACCCTATTTCAATGGCTTTGGCTCGAATTTGGCAGGAAATAATTTATGATTCAAACTTAGACAAAAGTTCTCGTTGCATTCGTATCTAAGATAAGATCTATTCAATATTTGTTTCATGATATACCGAATAGTTTCGAATTAAGGTAGGTCATTACATTATCTCCATGCGATTTCCGGGAATAAGATCACTCATTCTCTTCACGCAGCTGCCGTAAAAAGTGTCCAAAGAATTTTATCCAAACAATGTGTAGCATCATTCTGAATACATACATATAAATCACTAACAGATTTGCCAAAACTTGGTGATAATGGCCATCACCAACTTTCTTATGACTAGTCTTTGAAAAACCTTATTTTGGGTAGTGGCCGCTTACGGGCTGATAAGTTGTCCTCACATAACATTTCGAGAAGAATGTAGTCAAAAATATTCTGACATAATACGATAAAAGAGTAAGCATGTGTATTTCCCGATCTTCTGCATAGGAAATCTACATCTTGGAATGCGGCAACTAATAATCTGACTATTCATAATTGCCTGTAAATGGTTTCTCATGAACAAAAAATATCTTTATGTTTTATGCGCCACTCGGTATAGAATTCACCACTCTGAAGAGAGATCTTTTAACACAGACAACATGCTTTGGAAGGAGCGTCGATCATATGACCGAAATAATTAAACATATTATAGGTGCAAAGCAGGGTTTTAAAAATCATTTTAAACTGTTTGTATCGGAGATATCATCATATCGGCCATTTATACGTTCACTGCTGAACAAAGGCCACCCCTACAGATTTTCACAATCGTGTCGTCCTGTTGGGGGGTATTTGCCAATACTCACGACGCCTGGCAGGCGGGTTGGTGAGCGCAGTATGGCTACCTTTTCACAGAAGGGGCGCTGCTGCCCATCCCTTTGGTTTAGATTCTCTTAGTCGCCTTCTACGACATCCACGGGAGGAGATGGAGACGGAGATATAATTCAAGTAAAATAAAATATCTGAACGATTTTAATGTTCCCAATTCTGCTTATAATTTTATGTTCTGATACAAGAATCATAATTACATTAACAACTGAAAAAGAATTCTAAGCTACCTATTTTGTAAGTAGCATATAAGAGGACACTGCTGGCCATTGGCATCAGACTGAATTGGACGCCCTTTTTTTATAGGGCCCAATGAAAATTCTACATGAACTTCCTCCGCCGCGGGGTAGGAAGGAGGGGCATGCCGGACTCCTACCAGCTAAAACCACTGTGCCGGTAATCTTCGGTACCTAAGCGGGCTCCAGGCCCTCATATGATCACACTAGAGCTGCCCGCTAGTGCCACGCCTATAACCACATCTCTGAGAGGGTGACTGTAAATTGGTTACCCCACTGGGGAGATTGTAAAGGACCCCCCGAAGCGTCCCTGTGCGCTGTGCTATGCGCACACGGCAGCGCGTGACCACATGCGCGCTACCGTCTTCTCGTTGGTTGCTCGGTGTGGGCACACAGATTCCTCAATCTATCCACCCGCGAACCCAGAGTCCTCCCGCTTTATACGGACAGCAATGGTTTCAAGCGTATTGGAATTAGGTGCCAGGGTGGTTATCATCCCTTATCTTCTCCTCTTTCTTCGAGCAGGATCGGCCCTCTCCCGATCCAGCTCTGCGGTCTCCTTCTGGAGCATGAGGCTCTCACAGAAGTAGAGAATTGGACGCCCTAGATGGAAAAGTTCGCACACCGCTGAACCGCATACCGTATGCAACACCAACGATCATCGGGAATATGGCTGTACATACCACGAAAGTGTGGAAGTCGAGGATTTTTAAACGCTAGACCCTGCATTATTTGTAAATAAATTCTAACAAGTCCATGTATGTCATGTGAACTGAGCGGCATGTCTCGTAATTTAAAAATGTTCAAAATATAGTTTCGATCTAGTTTCAATGTAAATGTCACAAATGGTATTCTCCTAAACTATAAAACAATGTCAAACATGAACTTACGGTGATGAGATCGAAAATGGATCGCAGTAAGACTGTATTCTGCTAACATTTCAAACTGTTACAGGTACTAAAATTGTCATTGAATGAACGTCAAAAACGAGATTGAAATGAGACTAGTTTCCGATTATACTGAAAGTCAACTGAACTTTATGAATAGCAGATTACCATTTTTTTGTCAATTTATAATTTAATCGCAGATCAAAGTAATATTTAGTTGTAACAACTGTGGCAAAATGCAGGCAAATGCATATTACTATTGTTGAATTATTTCCTTACACTGTAATCCATTAGCGTTTCATTCTAAGTCATAGAGTTACATTCTACTTTGTATTCACTTCAAGCTGAATACAAAGAAGAATGTAACTCTGACACTCGGTGACACAAGCAGTATAATAAGTAATGATTATTTAATAATCCAATAACAGTGCTATCTTGTCACGGTGACAATTCCGTGCAATTTGTCACTCATTATAAAACTTATTGTCACGCGAACGACCGTACTTGACCGACAATCGGTGCTTGTAAAGAAAATAAATTACAAGTGTTGTGCGAAGAGGCATAATAAATGTTGAATTTAAATAAACATGTTTATAAAATATTTTAGACAATGAATTCCTGTCAGTAAAATATCCTTAACAGAAATAACAGACATCATGATAATTTCAGCCGAATGCACTGCTGGACACAGGCCTCCTTCAAAGATCACTACTACGAGCGGTATGTGTTGCTTGCACATTGGAGGCTTTTGCCATAATCACCACACTTGGCAGGCGGGTTGGCAATCGCAGTTGAGCTGTAAATTAACTCGAAGAACGCTGCTGCCCATCCTTTGATTAATCCAATAGTCGCATTTTACGACAGCCACGGGATGACATGGGGTGGTGCTATTCTTACCCGGCATCATATTGTCAGCATGAGGTGACTATTTGATTAAAACTTATTGAAATAAATCACCATTGTTACATTCATAATTTCGCACATCTCAACGATCATATAAATATATACATAGGTAACAATTTTGGTGTTCCAGATTTAAAATCAAATGTCATTGTAGGCCCATGGGATACCATCATGTTACCGACTCCATAAAGGCCGCCGTCCGTTTCGCTCATCTGGTCGGCTTTTAATCTAAAAGCTATTTTATGTAACAACACGACCCATAGACCGCAGGGAAACAACTCATTTTGCTTATTTTTCACAGATGTATCAATCAATCATCTCATTGTTCGAAAGAGTACAAACAATGACGCTTTTTGTGGGAAAACTTTATTATACGGGTTTTTCGTTCGTCCTAATGTGGGTTGCTTTTCTTTTTTATTCTAGTTATTAAAATGCGACCTTTTGTTTCCTCAGTATTGAAAAGTGTGACAAGAATAAGTTTTTGAATTGTAAATCTATAATTTCTACTCTACAAGAAACGTCACATCTAAATGCAAGTAAGTTTACTGGTGGTAGGTCTCTTATTGCAAGAAGCCGGTTAGTAGGTACCACCATCCCCTCCGAGATGTGCCTAAAGGCGTGGCATCATAGGCGGCTCTAATGTGATCTTACGAGGACCTGGAGCCCCCCTTCGGTGCCGAAGATGACCGCTCCAGTGGTTTTAGCCGGTAGAAGCCCGGCGTACGCCTTCGCCCTTCCCGGGGCTAAGGAAGTTCATGTAGAATGTCCACAGGAAACGAATAAAAAATAAAAAAGTTTGGTACCTCACCAATGCCATATATTCGCCGCTAAGCTGTAGGTAGTGTTTAAACTTTGTGTTCCGGTTACAAGGGCGCTGTGCATAAGACTTTATGTCTCGAGGTGATAAACGCAGTGTGGTGGACTAGTCCTTTTTTTTTATTTTTTTTATTGGTGCCCACCCGCGAACCCAGAGGTCCCCACCTTATAGCAACAGGACTAATCCTGGGTAGCATTACAATTGTTACGGGCATGCATGACGCTTACCACCAGGTGAATGACATGCTCGCGACGAGTTTTAAACATGTTGTACAAAAAAATAACCCGACATATACTCGTACCTTGTAACGTTGTTGAGACTGCGTTCCGGGCACATAGCAACTAACTAATATAACATTATTATCAAAGATATCCATCATAATTAAATTGTTTAAATGAGTCCGCAATGAGTCTTAACGTCAAAAGGTGAAAACAAGGGGATACAACTTGGGAGCCTGCAACGGCATCTTCGCCTTCTTTGTAGACCCAGAAATTTAAGTGCATTATGTCTGTTAAGATCCCGAACCTTACGATTTGGGCACATAGCAACTAATACATTCAATGATAAAGAACGACTCGCCCAACTACACAACTTGTGATCATATCAAATTATCCATCATAATTATATTGTTTAAATGAGTCCGCAATGAGTCTTAACGTCGAAAGTTGAAAACAAAGGAATACAACGTAAGAGCCTGCAATGGCGTCATCGCCTTCTTTGTAGACCCAGAAAGGAGACAGGCAGTTGCCCATACAATGTTTTTTTCTTAATTGCGTTTTAGTAAAATCCCCGTTTTCGTGACAGTGAGATTAAGTATAGCGGTATGATCCAATTGCTATTATCTTTTATTTTATCACATAAATTATACTTAAATTTATCGATGCAATCATGTAATTAAGAAATTGTTTGCATATTACAGACAAATCGGTATCCAAGAGAACTTTTTTTTACATATTTGGCAAAAGGATATGGCCTAACAATATTATGCATTTCGTTGAAGTATCATTGGTGTATTCATGAGGTATTCTTATTTCTTTGTACTTTTTAGTCAAGCTTTCATTTCTGTAACAGATCTGAGGGCCAATTCTCGTAATTAATTTACACTATGACTGAAACTTGACCGAACTGAGATTAAATTATGAATTGACCGAAAAAATGGTATTCTGCTACTCCTAAAGTTCAGTTAGCTTTCAATATAACATCGATCTAGTCCCATTTCGATCTCAATTTTGTCGTTTATTTAATGAAAATCTAGTACATGTGACAGTTCGAAATGTTAGCAGAATACCGTTTTACCTTCGATCAACTTTCGTTCCATTTTCGATCCTATCACAGTGTAAGTTCACGTTTGACGTTGTTTGTTAGTTTAGGAGAATAAATACCATTTGTGACATTTCTGACACTGAGACTAGATCGGAACTATATTTTGAACATTTTTAAATTACGAGAATTGGCCTTCACCAAACCACCCATCGCCTTTAAGCACGTCATATGTGTTAAGGTTCGGGAACATTGTCCAAAAGTAGTTAGATGACTTGTCTAAAAGCAAGTATACCTTACATAAGTTACATGTAAGTCAATTATTATATAAGTTTATACTGTTCACACTACCAAACTGCTATGCTACATATCAAGCTATCCATAACCAGGTTACCCTGATATCTCATCATACCGAAAGCCTATACAATGCGAGATCAGCTTACACTGGTATTGTATAGCGTGATATGTAGCCGTGTGTACAATTGTCATTACGGGGCGACGACGTCGTCAAAAAAACGCCCGAATGCTGAAACGCCACTTAATATTAAAATTCCGTTTAGCGATTTGAGACGCTCGAATTCAGTAGAAAGATCCCTTAAATAAAGATAATAAAGTAATAGCGATATTGTGTCTATATCTCATGTATTTGCGTGTGTTGCATCTATTTTTATTTACTTATACATCTTTTTCAAATACTCTTGTATCATATCCTCGGATAGTCGTTTATTTCACAATAAGCAAACATGTAACCGAAATGGAATCTGGTTTAAAATATTCTCGCAAATATTACCTTGCCATTCCTTGCATAGCCTTAAGCAAAACTCGTATCCAAATTGTATTTGTATCGCAAAATAGAATATGTATTACATTTTTATGGCTATCTATTTTAGTTATATGATTCTAGCCGATAGTAACATATATACCTCAATGATTCTAGCTGTCACCCGCCCGCTTGGGCTTGGGGATTATTTTCAAACTTAGATATTCACGTACCAAGTTTTTAGTTTTTCGCTTTTTAATATAGTTACTTTTTTATCGTTATACGAACTCTAAAATTGTTTTATGAGAATATAGCTTTAAGTACAGGTTACAGTACAGTTACAGTAGGTACCTTACATTTTCAATCTCGAAACACTATAATTTAAATATAGTTGGACCACGAGTCTATTATAAAACACATCAGTCTCAATTCTCTAAAATAAATTAAATTTAGTCCTACAATATCAGTATTATCTACACTTTTAAGCGTAATTCAAGTTTCTTATTATGCACCGTATCTCTAACTTCGTTAAAAGCAAAGGAAAGAACCCAGACAGGAATAAGCAAGGCACTGTGGCGCCAACAACGTGCATAACGCAATTTCTTGCGCCAACAGTTCCAGCACTGAGTTAAGAAAGAGGAAATTGCAAGTCTGAACAATTTATAGCTACGCAAGGTGCAACTCGACTTTATGGGACTTGAAAAATACTTTTAAGTATAACTCAGTACCAGAAAGGTAACTAAGAAGGTTGGTGAAAAAACCAAGCTTCTTCGAGTTCTATGTAGATAATTATATTTAATTTCTGATAAAAACATTATTTTTATTTTTATATAAAGGTTAAGCTAAAATACCTACGCCTAATGGAGGATATTGTCAAAACTCCACTTTCCTTATTAAGGTCGAAAATAATAGTAGTCGCAAAGTTTGTGGCGCTCATAGCCAATTGCACTCACAGATCAGTCAACGATCGGTGAGGTTAAGCAACGCTCGCGGTAGTCTATAGATGGGTTACCGTATTGTTTTATTTGAACTGAGTGTCTCCGTACTTCAGAAGGCACGTAAAATCGTCGATCCCGGTTGTTGTTATTAGACGGCAGTTGTCAAGCTACTCCGACTTAGCTTAACAACTGCCTATGGGCGGCTTAAACAACTCTGGTTAGAGGCAGACCACCAATCACGCGAAAAAAACACTAAGTTTATATGTAAGTGACGTAAAATATAGTTGACCATTATTCTCTATGCTGCACTGATTGACTGACTGACTATTATAATTATTTTTTGTAGATCTTATGAGGCTATCCACCTACATGCAATTGCATTTTTATATTTCGTTTAAATGTATCTTCTTGTGTGAAGTGTGTGTATTATCTTAGGAGTAATAAAGATCTTAAACAATATTTTTGTTATAATTAACATCTTGTTCATCATCATCAGTCGAAAAACGTCCTACCAAACACAAGCTTCCCCCAAAAATCGCCGCAACGGGGCGACCGGTCTGAGTTTGTATTGTGTGTTCATTGGGGGGTTTTGCCATAATCGCCACGCTTGGCAAGCGGTGGGCTGAATACCTAAGTCGCAGACGCTTTGCAACAGGCGTAAATCACTCCAACGCCGCTGTCAAAGGTCAATTTGGTATTACCTATTTGCCGATAGCGACTAAACAGGCGAAGATCTCTGACGCGCCTCTGTCGGACAATCAATGAACGTTCATTCTTTTTAGTTCCACTGGTGGCTACTTTATCGCTACTGGCGCTAGTAACTATGCATCCTCCACAAGTACCGACAGGTGGGCGAATGCCTCACGTAATACCATTTTTTTGCCGCTTTGCCACCGGTGGATCCTTGGCTGCGCGATAGCTGCTTTCGCGTCTGATCGCAGTTGAGTTGTAATTAATACATTCGAAGGACGCCGTTGCTCATCCCATAGTCACCTTTTACGACACCCACAGGATGAGATGGGGTGGTCCTCTTCAACACAGCAACGTCTTCACATGACAATATCACACATAAAAAAATAGAAGAGTTGATGTGTAACATTAATTTAAAATAAATATTATGTTTATCTATCGGACTGATGTTCTCTGTATTACGTATGGTGGAGGTCATGACAATGTGACAAAGAAAAGTTCAGCTAGAAGTGTTTATTTTTTATGGTACACCCAAAAATATGAGTTTTGTAATCTAACTCTTGTTCTAGAAACTATAAAATAGCAACAGAGAAAGTCCATAACTGAAAAGTACGAGTTGATCATAAAACACCTGAATCCACTTTAGTTACGAATATAAGGCCAGCAGATCCTGTAACTTAAACTTTCCCCGTAATAAAGTTACGGGCTTCAGACGAGCGCGATGCTTCGTGATGCTTCAGATTCGCAACTCCGCACAGATGTCAACTATAGATATTAGTTCTGGGAGACGATTTAAAATTTAATCAAGGAGGGGAACTAAAGGATATTGCTTTATAAGGCATAGCAAGTGAGGTAAGGTGTAGGTATATTTGAATGGGGTTTTCACCTAATCATAAAGCGTGGATAAAAAAAAATTGTAATCATATTATATGGTAATATTCGCATTAAGTATTGGAAAAATAAGGCTTAGACAAAGATTATTGGAAATAATAATACATTTTATTCATTTTGCAATAGGTACAAAGCCCACGTTTTGCCTTTGTGTGACAGACGGCCGAATAATTAACCGCCAGTCAATATTAAGTCCCGCTTTAACTATTTGAGCCACCCGCTTTTGTACGGAAAACAGATTTTTCGTATAGTTTAAGCGAGATTTAATACTAACTGGAATTTCAGTATTCGGCCGTTAATGTATTACCTGCCTGCAAGTGAGGCAGAGGGCGTCCAAAGCGTTTTACCATTCCGGTCTATCTTGAATTCGCTCTGCGTATTTAGGTTGTTGCCGAAAACCAGCGCTGTGGGTTTTAGGTTCGCCCGAAGCCACAGTATTTATGCTGAGCAATTACCTGTATCTCTGCGCACATGCAACGCACAACTTCGTACATGGTTATTTTATTATTTATAGCGGGTGGTTCGAATTAAACACAAACTTAAGATTTTTACAACGATGTATTGTTAGTTTTTTTCAGTTTGACACCAGCATCAGTCACAATTCAGAACCATCTCGAATTCAGAATCTTTTTTATTTCTAAACGTCACGCGGACAGAGCTCTCCACGCGCATGCGTTTTCGAACCAACCAGTACTCACCATCAGGGCGCTAGTAGTCGAGTACTAAAGAGCAAACTTGTAAACCACGTTACATATTTTATTTACGTGTACATGTACTTTGTTTTTATTCTTCTTCTCTTAAATTATGGCTCCTGTAGAGTATCTTCCACAATTTCGCCAATGTCATGTAATAAGGCAACGATGTACGTGTTCAAGTTAATCAATTGTGTGTTATCGACGTTGTTCGGTGCTCAATTTAATCAAAACTTAATTTATGACACGTAAGGAGCACCACGTTTTTTTTCCAAATGTGTAACTTGTTTACCTAGTTTCACAGAACATCAAATGCAGTTTTGCAGAAGTTTGTACAATATCGTTGGCCATTTTTTTAAAATATTATCCAAGCACAGACAATACTAAGTATCAGTAATCAGCAATCAATATAAACAATACACAAAATATATAAAAAAAATATTATTTTATTTTATTAGTCTAAATATATTTACCCAATATATATACAAAAGAAGTAAATACATAAGAAAGAAGGCATTTAACAGAAGTGGGGCGTGGGATGTGAGAAGGAATAATATCATATAATGAGGAGTTCATTTTAGGACGAGAGAAGAAAATGTGATCCACATTTCCTTCATCTAAACCACATTCACAGAGAGAGTGCTGTCTAATCCTAAGTTTGGCTAAGTTGTGGTTGTCGTTTTTTCTAATAACTGATACTTAAAAAACCAAGGTTTGTGAGGAATTTCAGGTTGTATGTCACCATAAAATTTACCCTTTAAGGACTTAGAAGACTGCCATTCTTTGGACCATGTGTTGAACATAATTGACTTTAAGGAGGAGCAAATATCATGGGAATATATCTCAGAATGAGCAAGAGAGCCGGAATGAACAGCATTTTTAGCACACGAATCAGTCGATTCATTACCAATAATACGTAGGTGACCAGGTCTCCAGGCCAAAACAATATTAATACCTAATTTGTGACACTGATATAAATGATCTCTTATTATAAGAATAATTGGAAACCTGGATTTAGATCCATGTACTTTGTTGTTGTTTGGTTGCACAGACTACTTTAGAGAATTAGAATTTGAGTGGATCAAGCAATCACAACCACAGATAATACACTACACCCATAAACTGGAGATTTCCTTTCTGTGCTACGATTATAATTTTTTTTCTATTTATGTTTAATTTATGATGTTTTTATTATATTTACTGTAAAAGTCTAGATTTAAGTGCGTGTCAATTGCGCGTAGAAATAAAAACATTTTCTTTCTTATTTCCCAAGCTCTTCGCCTCCATTTCTCGAAAGAGGTGACTGAGTCTCCATAATTATAAAGTAATAGATTAATTACGAAGTAGGTACTTGATAACTTTTTTGAAAGAAATTATAATTAATCTATTTATCTATACAGAAAAGGAGAAAATGACTGACTGACATACCAACGCACAGCGTAAACCACTGAGGCAAGAAGCTTGAAATGTTGACAGTAAATACCATTTACAACGTAGACATCCACTAAGAAAGGAATTTAAAAAAAATCCACTCCTAAGGTGGACAAATTTCATACAACCCCTTGTATGAAAGTCCGTCATTCTATACGTAAGATCTATGAAAATTAGCATTCGATTTTTTTAAATTTGTGAACATCCGTAGTTTTTACGTTAAATCAATAAAAATTGTTACTTGGCTTTTTGGTTGAAAATAAAGAAATAACTATTTTTGTGTTTTTGTAAATTCTACCTATAAGAGGGTGAAAGAGGGGGTGAAAGTTTGTATGGAATATCCGTTATTTTTATTTAGATCTATGAAGAACTATTTTCTTTTTTATTCGCCTTCTCAAAAAAAAAAAAAATAGGGAATTCATACTTCAGCGTTTTAGAAAAATCTAACTTTAAGAGGGTAAAATAGGGGATATTTTTTTTATTATTATCACTAATATTTAGCTTTTTGATTAATAATTAGGAAATCAATTTCAGTGTTTTTGGAATTCAATCCTTAAGTTAACAGGGGGTATTGCAATCTAATGTACACTTCCAAATTCCGGGCTATTACTAATCATTTTCTTAAAGAAAACTGTCTTATGGCTGCCCGACCAGGGCAGCTTCTTTGGGCGGCTTGAACAACTCTGACACAAGGTTCGCCACTGACCACACGAAAACAAAGAAAAAAGAAGAGGTTTTGTTTGTTACATACATTTGGGGGTGGTCTTTGGAACTACTAAAACGAATCTAAAATTTATTCCATTAATAGTAGTGACATCTTTAGCGGCGAGGTTAAGTATTGCTTGGTGCGGTCAGTTTATGGATGGATGACCACGTAGTGGTATTTTAACTTAGCGTCTCTGACCACCGGGAAGCATAAACAAGTAAATATACAAATTAATGGTTTGTCTATGTCTATAAAAACGACACGTGACAACAATTAATTTTTAAATTGCATATTTCGTTAATAAAAGGTGTACAAGTATTGAAATTTCAGTAAGAAGAAAAGACAAAAGGCTTTTAAGGTAGTGCCTGCAGACGAGCACCTTTTACCTGCTTATCTCACAACCTTGTGTGATAAAATATTAATAAAGAAAAATAAACCTTCTTTCTTGAGTGCACTGTTCCATTTTCGTTTAAATTGACTTAGCTTAGCTTAGGCTTTGATGTGGGTGGTATGGTTACTTAGTGTGTACAAGGCTGATTCGTTTTTGATTGCATATACATGTGGTAAACAAATTAATACTATTACATATTTTAAAAGTGTATATGGAGGTCCTTACCGGTTTTTCTCCATAAGACCAACGACTTGGAACCATGCAATTTAAATTCTGACGAAAGTAAGAGAAGAAAGGGGGAATGAGATTTATTTTGGAGTCGCACAGCCATTGCAGAAACAGAATAAAAGAAAAAAATAATTCTTACAAACAAAAGGATTGCCGAGTGTTGTTGTACGAGGGCAATAATGGCCCCTATCTCAGCATATATGCTGCAATGATCGAACGTTACAGCGCTGGTTTTCATATGGGACTGTATAGAGTAGCACGCTGCGTTGCTGATTTTGATCTACATTATCGAATTTTGAATATATATTAATGTTGCCAATGCGAGAATCAATTTACATATATAATACTCCTTCTTTTTTTATTGGTCCTAGTGGGTTTTCATTATGAACTTCCTTTGCCCCGGGAACTGGCAAAGGGGAATGCTGGACTCCTACGGTGACACCATTTCTCAAGTAAGCGCCGCCGAGCCATCCACCTTAGTCTATCGTAAGCTCCTGGAAGCGCGCTTTCATCACTGACGGAGGGAACGCGTGTGATGATAGTCCCACGTATCCGTCTCTGCTAGGATGACAGGTTGGATGCCAGGAGAGTGGCCGCCTCGTAGGACACTGTTCGATATCCTCGTGCGATCCGTATAGCATATATAATAACTCCTAGCAACACTTTTAACACACACATACATTAGACCGCAAACACCCACTGCTGAACATGGGCCTTCCAATGAGTGATCATATAATTATTTATTTATTTGTACATTAAACAGAACGGCCACAGCCAATTACATATAACAATATAACACATAAAAATAACACAATACCCTCACAAATTCTTCTCGCAAAACTTCAAACATTCTGACAATAAGAACTTCCATTCATCCCCAAATAAGTCAAGATCCGGGTTTAAAACCAGGCGTTAAGCTCCTTCAGCGATCGCGGCAAAGGCGAGTTGGAGCGTGAAACGGTACGGAACGATGAACCGCCAGCAATCTGCAATTACTACCACGACAATAGTTGTAGGATACGGTCTGCGGGTTTTATCGTGAAAATCCGGTGCATAAGTCATCCCTTTTTTTGCATATTACAATCATCTGCTCACAGGGCTGTCTCACTTTTAACGAGTTGAAACATCCCAGATAATTACGTGGGGTACAGAAGTCAGAAGAAGGTTTCCCACTGTTACCAACACTAAGCTTGGCAAGTGGAAGGATGCTGCTATTCATCCACTTGATATCAGTCACCTTTTGCAACACCAATGGGTGGAGAGGGGTGATCTATTTTCTGTCGGAAACCACGAATACATACCTTTTTAAGGACTTAAGTAAAATATTGCTGGTGAAGATGCAATACAATAGAACATCAGTTCGGTCGTGTGGTTTTCAGGCTACTCCGTTTTTTATTTATATTTATCCCGTCGAAAATAGATCATGTAATACATTATGGGAACACTTCCTTGGCCCAGGGGATGGGTGAAGGGGCGTGCTGGACCCTACCGGCTAAAACCACCGGACCGGTCATCTTCAACACTGAGGTGGGCACTAGGTCATCGATACAATCACACTAGAACCGCCCATTTGTGCCTCGCCATAAGGCACATCTCAGCAATTTTGAATATATTTTACAAAGTACCTTTTGATTATAAAGGATCCACCCGAATTCTCAATCTGCGCTATGCTGCGCACACGGCACAGCAGTACGGACCCAAATTTGTACGGTCATCATCCCGGGGGTAGCGCAGTATCAACACGTACATTCCCCAATCTTCGCCGCACATTCCTAATTATCAGTTACTTTAGTGGGAGGTAATAGAGCTTGCTTGACGTTGTTCTATAGTCCTTTTTTTTCACCAGCCATTACAACTGTGTATAAGCGTGGTTGTACTTGGGGTGACGGGCCCTTGTAAAGCAGCTCTTGAAAAACAATACCTGTCACATAATAAAATAACGCAGTCCTTGAATTTCTATTAAAATTACAAAAACTGCACATATAAAAATATATAGATATAAAGCACTACCATTGTATAAAAAATAATACAAATAGGCACTTTGTTCAAGTACCCCCAAAACGCCTGTCATCACTGCTAATGATAAAGCAAGTATTAAATGTGTATAGAAAGGCAAGCGTGGTGGGCGTTTATAGAGATTATCATAAATATATAGTATAGTATAGTATAGTAGTATAGAAAACTGATTGAGGGGCATATTACACTATCATATATACTACTAGCTTTTGCCCGCGGTTTCGCACGTGTGGAATTTGAAAATCTACATCATGGATATTGTTCATACAAAAATCGCGATAAAAAATGGGGCTGAAAACTACTCTCATACCTACCAAATATACAACAAAAAACATTAAATCGGTCGAGCCGGTTCGGAGATGACCACAAACACCGTGACACGAGATATTTATATATTAGATAGTACAAGATCTATTAATTACTCATACTAATACAGTCGGCTGCTGCGCTCCGGGTCGTGGGTTCGATTCCCACACGGAACAAATATTTGTATGATCTGCAGGTAGTTGTTCCGGGTCTGGGTGTATTGTATGCGGGATTGTCTGTGAAACGCACCCACGACACAGGAGAAATCCTAGTGTGGGGAAACGGCGTAAAAAAAAATAATTAAGAAATATGATTCGTATGAGAATTCTTACAAAGATACAAAATATCTCTCGAATTTACCATAAGCAATTGTAATGGATATCGAAGCGCCAATAGAGACTATATCAAACAGTATAGACCGAGCTAACGTAGGATCATGCAGTAGTGCTGGCCTATTTGTTTGAAAGTTTTGCTTGCTCTATTTAAATGGGTAACGTACTTTTTGGGCCACCGAAAGCAAGCGAAACGCATTTGTTTTGCTTCAATGGCCGAATACATTAGTTTCATTTTGTCTACTCGTTTGTAATCTATAATTTTATGAATAGTGAATACCCATGCGCAAATGGAGTACCCATTTTCATTTAATTATACGCTGCCAAGCGTGGTGAGTAATGGCGAATTCCCTCCACAATGACGACAGTTTGTTTAAGTGGACGTCTTTTGGCTGGTATGATAATGATGAAGTCAAAACTGCCCGGTGCTAAATAGTACAGTCACTGGAAATAACTTGTAACTAATTCTCAACCTTGAAAAATAGTTACATATCAAAAAGATTATTATTTTATGCCTAGTCTCTTTAACGAACTTAATTGTTTTGTAACGAGTTCGCGACACCATTCTTTCAAACGTAATAGGCATGGCAATGTAACAAATTAAAACGTCAAATCGACTTGCTGACTCAGTAATTTAAAATAAATGTCAAAGATACTACATGATTCCGGATTCAAATATATTCTTATTAATGTAAGAAAACCGGACAAGTGCAAGTAGAAATCGCGTGGAGTTGCGTTTTGCACGATAAAGATGTTATGTTATCTACCATGTTTTGTTTGAATCTGAACCAAATTTGTTTGTGGTACCTAACTTAAAAAGTACATATGTATGGTACCAGATTGTAAATGGAAATTGTTGAATATATTGTCTATCTCAGAATTCTTTCTTGTAATATGTCATTTATCTCAAGAACAAACTTAACTTGTAGCTGTTAATTTTGCTTTCGCATACATTCCATCTGCAACTATAACTTTGTAACGAAAGAAGAAAGAAAGAGAATGTTTTATTTTGGACTCGTACACAATGACGAATGAAAACGTACTAATAATAAAATAAGATATATATGTAAAATTATAATAATATAAAATTTTGCAGGGGTACATAGATATTTAGTAGGACGAAGAAGTTATACGCACAATATTGAAAGATTTACCATGTTATTTTAAGACGATAGACTTCTTACAGGTTTTCTTGTACCTATTCAATAAGTAACGAACCATATTGTTCCGTATTATTTTTAAATGCTAGTTCAGCTACTGTATGTTCAGTAGTTTCGGAGATAAGGGGGGTGGTTATATTTTTCTATTTTATTAAATATCTATTAAACTATATACATTAAAATTATTATTAAAAAATAGAGATCCTCACAATGACACCTTGGAGGTCGCGAGCGTGCCTATTGCGGAATCTGCATGCTCATACCGAGCGACGCCCAGGAAGACTGCGGTGTGCACATGGTCACGTGCCACCGTGTGCACAGCACAGCACATAGCGACGCTTCGAGGGAATCCTTTACAATCCCCCGGAGAGGAGCATGGGGGTGGCCTCTTTACAATTGCGTTCCCTCCGCTAGAAGGGATGACCCCTTTACAGTCATCCCCTCGGTGATGTGCCTAAAGGCGTGGCATCAATGGGTGGCTCTAGATGGAAATTATTCGAGTTTCAGGAGCCTCCCTTTGGTGCCGAAGATGACTACTCCGGTGGTTTTAGCTGGTAGCAGTCCGGCATACCCCTCCATTCCCGGGGCGGACGAAGTACATGATGTAATTCCACTGAATCAATATAAAAAAGCTTTCCTATATAACCTTTACTGAGATATTTTTTTGCCGTGTCCCGCTCTAGTATTTCTCCTGACTAGTAGGTACAATTTACATACACGAATCTCACATACACAAACACCCAGTTCCCAAAACAGCTATCTGTAGTCTTACAAATATTTGTTTCATGCAGGGATCGAACTCTCGACGTGTAGCGCAGAACACCAATTGCATAGCCACTGCGCCAATCATGCCATTTTATTGCCATTTATGTAGTCAAATGTATGTTTAATCTGAAAAAAAATTGTAATAAAAGATCCCATGAAAATATGTGGTCCTCGCTTGAGGCGCTTGCCTACAATAATTAGAAGAAAGGTGACCAAAATGGCTTTCTCAATAGAAAAAACAGGATTGAAAGGTTCGGACAATGAGTTCCCCAGTGTTCCCCTTTTCAAAAGGAATGTTATTGTCAGTATTTTCCTCGGGTTTTAAGATGACTGTTTTTGTGGTAACGCAATTAGGGCAATTATCCGAGAAAGTAAGAAGTTCTTAAATAATTTTATTAATATTGGAAATAACATCGAACTCCACTTTTTATATAAATATGTGATCATTGGATCTCTGATTAAAATAAAGTTTTAATTCCAGATTAAAATGATTTTAATGACATGTATGAGCTAGCAGTCAGAAGCTATCGTAGGTGAAAAATATTTTCATAACATAACTGTCCAGCTTAGCGTTATGTTGCAAAACGAATTTAGTTAAAACGTTCGATAATCATATAATTTTTTAATCGCATCTCCTTCCGAATAACCCATTGTTTAGATTACTTTTCTTGTCAGCAATTCGTGCGCTTTTAAGCCCGATTAATCCATTAGAACGCATTTCAAACATGATTAAGCAACGTTGCTACTTTTGTGCTACCCTTTAAGTTTCCAGAAACCATTATACGCCGTCTAATGCTCTTCTTTTCAGTAACAAGGAACAATTTATATAAGTGGGGTGTAAAGCACACAGCTTGTTCATTTTGTTTGGGCGTAATAAGAACCCCTGAGACGCAAGGAGAAGATGAAAGGGTGATTAAACCGCAAGAATAAAAATATGAAATATCATCCCATTAACGCTAGAAAACGATTAAACTGATAATAACAAAAAATAGGCCCAAACTCGCGTTTGTAATAAGATAAACAATACCGCAATCCACTTGTTGAAAAGTTACGTAAGGTTTTAATTAAACCGTTTAAGCGTCTTTGTATGAGTTGTAGCACACCATACAGAATGACATTCCATGCTACAGCAGTTCAAATGCTCTAAAAATAAGCATGATGTTTATACTTCAATATTACGTCCCATTTCCGAGCTCACAGTGTCAGTAAAAGAGGCTCAAACGTCAGTCGTGTCAAGCCTTGCCCGCATCTGCACGAGCTATAAACAATCACTTTATTTGAAACGCAACTTCTTTTATTTCGAACGCATTTAAATAAAAAAGGCGCGAAAATAGAATGTGATTGCCTTGAACTTTTATACTCTGTATTGTTTGTGTTTTGTTTATTGGAAAAGAAGAAACCCTTTTCAAAATGAAGGAAATTTTGGTTTTTTATCTCGTTTTTGTGATGTATTTTGTTAAAGGTAAGTGTAAATATTATTGTTGTACTTTAAGATGGTTTCATTTGGTTCAAATAGTGTTAACCTCTTTGCTATATTTGTGTCTTCTTCTTTGCGAGACCAATACCAGAGTTGTTTAATAACAAGTACCAACTGTGCTGTTAATATGATACGATAAAGACAAAATATTTTTTATTCATGTAAAACCATTAACAGGCACTAATGAATATTCAGACTTTAGTTGCCGGTCTTCTTGGCTTATCACGAGTTACGTATAACAGTATTTTTATCACTTTTACGATATATTTAACCATTTTGTGTCATTAGAAACAATTAATATCGCTGATTGCCCGTAGATTTTGATTTAAAGCCAGATTTATGTGGCGTTTGTTCAATTATTTTGCTATTATGGAAGTAATAAAATCTTAATAATGTCAAAATAACAGCTTTTTACTAAATGCATATGAAAGTATATACGGCACATATAACAAAAAAGCTATTGTCTGTCTGTCTGTCTATTTGTTCCCGCTAATCTCTGAAACGGCTGGACCGATTTCTACGGAATTTTCACTAGCAGATAGCTGATGTTATACGGAATAACTTAGGCTACTTTTATTTTAGAAAAATAATTAGGGTTCCGTACAAAAAAGTAAAACCAATGAAATCCAATATACATATAAACATACTCTATGTCAGTGTCTATGCCGAAGTACTCTAAATTTTATATAAATAATTCACTTTCTTTTTAACTAAACGGTGGGTGAAACCGCGGGTCCCAGCTAATCTCAAATATTTCTTGTTAACAATGTATAGAAAGTTAATTCTGTTCATCACCGCTCCTACAAAACTATATTCCTAAATGTCATCAGATAAAACATGCGTTTGTTTTTGTCTGTAATTAAAATACGCTACAGCAAATTTATGAATCGCTAATTAAATATCACTCAGTAAAAAAGTATGAATGTATTGAGTAGGTATGTAGTTGAGGAATTATATTTGGTTCGTGTGATCGGATAAGTTCATGGACCAATTATTGCCAAATTAACTTTCAAGTGCATAATTATACGTCTTCATCATCATCACTTCAGCCGAAAAACGTCCACTGCTGGACAGAAGTCTCCCCAAAAATTTCCACAACGACCGGGTTAGGTATGGATCCCATAGGTTTGTGTTGTGTGCTCATTGGGCGTTTGCCATAATCGCCACGCTTGGCAGACGGGTTGGCAATCGCAGTTGTTTTATAAATGTACTCGAAGGACGTTGCTGCCCATCCTCTGACTAATCCCATAGTCGCCTTTTACGACATCCACGGGATGAGATGGGGTGGTGGTATTCTTAGCCGTCACGTATTTTATACATATGTTTGTCAAATCCGTTTAATTTTTTGATAAATCAGCTTAAAAATATAAATTGTTATCTTCATCATCATCATATCCGCCAAAAGAAGTCCACTGCTACACAAAGGCCTTCCCGATAAATGACCGGTTACGTGGTCGTCATTTTAAAGGGAATTTGCCAGTATTCACCACGCTTGGCAAGCGGGTTGGTGAGCGCAGAATAGCTGCTATGCCACAAAAGGGACGCTGCTGCCTATCCCTCTGGTTTAGAGACCCTTAGTCCCGTTTTACGACATCCAATGAAGGAGATGGAGTCATGATATATTCTTAATCCGGACACCACACGGAAATTATGGATTATTGATACTTTTATCTTAGGTAGGACAGATATACATCGGAGTAATCCTAAAACCTCAATAGGGTATTTCCATTCGGTATCTTTTTGGTACGGAACCCCAAAAGGGTTCTATGATAATATAATGCAACTTTGCATAACGAAGTGTGAAATCCATTCATATTATTCCTTTGAGAAAACAGTACTTTATTTTCGTAGGAAAGCTGCAATTATAAGCTGAAATATGTACATATCATTAACGGTGCATTTTTCGTAGGTATATTATTGTGGGTCTTATTTATTATGATGGCATCTTCTTAGCTTTAAGTAATATTCTCCTTATATCTGGACTTGCTCCAGAGAGAATAATACCCAGCTTGTTCTGAAGAAAAGCGAAGTGTTCGTGACCCACGTTGCTGACACAGAGTGATTAGACTACGACATCATTGTAATGTGTTGTAATCACGTAAATAATACGACGCAGGCAAAACCCTAGGACGCAGCGCCACACTAGGGTTTCTCCAGTGTCGTTGATACAGTTTTCAGCATACATCTCACATGCTAACCAAGTGACCAGCCACTGCAACAAATGAGGCATTTTGTCTTTTATCTATTAATTTTGTCATAATCACATCATTTTAGCCGAGTAACGTACAGCGCTGGACATCGGTCGCCTCTAAATATCGCCATAACGACCGATCTGGATTTGTGTTGAGTGCTCATTGGGGGTTTCTGTCATAATCGCCACGCTTGGCAGGTGGGTTGGCGATCGCAGTTGAGTTGTAATTAATGTACTCGAAGGACGCTGCGGCCCATCATCCGCCTAAATCCTCAGCTTTTTGCGACACCCACGGGATGATATGGGGTGGTTCTTTTCTTAGCTGGCATCACACGGTAGTATATATAAGCAATTAATTAAGTAGCATAATGGATTATCGGGAACCTTATTCAATTCAGCTGTATACACACATAATGTATTACACGATGCGATTGGTATCATTCTGACCTCCACCATCCAACTGGAACTATCGCCCAAACTGACGTAAAAAATATAGGAAATGGTAACAATTTTTATACTTACATGCATCTACATACTTTAGGTAATATATACATAGCAATAATGTTTATTCAAGTACATAATTTAAACTAATAGCGTCTGTGTCGCGAATTTTGCGTGATGCAATGACAAGGTCGAAGTAATTTGGCAGCAAATGCCTCCCAATACAGACAAGTTGCAGGTCAATTATGGTATCAATAGACAATGATCTTGGCCGACGCTTTGCTTTACATGTATCTTTACAATGATCGATTGCAAGGACTAACTTACAAAACAATCTGAGTAGGACGATAGTGAACGCGCCGGGTGTTACGGATGTGTGTGAAATTAATTATCAGTAGGTAGTGCCAAACATAAAAAGTTAAATCCGAGGTGTCACTAAAGCTGACTATTTTTAATTTGGAAGTTAACTCGCCACAATTGGTATGGTACACAGTCATGAAATATGAAACCCGATGGTATCGATCGAATTGTATTGATTCGTATTGGAGTGATTTCGTGATCTGGCGACTATAGATGCGGGTATGGTTTAAACGTGTTATTTAATGTCGTGGTGGCGTGTTTTCGAGATGCATTTATTTGGGTTTTATTTTTCGTGATTGGTACCATACTGCACCACACTGTGATTTTTTCCTGTCTTGTGAATTTCAAAACTCACATGCACAAACATGCATCTATGTATGCACGAATCCAATCCACAAGCCACAGTGGGCCAACATTCTACCAGTACTAGTGTATTATAATATCTGTGCTACCATTAAAGAAGATGAGGTGCAGCATCCTTCTGCATGTTTACAACAATTTACTATGATTACCAAAGGAGGTGATTTTGCCAATATATATATATATTGCAGTTAATTCAATGTACTACTCGGTCTACTCAGGCTCAAACTCTGTGGGGTGAATCCGACTCGGATAATGTTGGGTAGAAAGCTAAGGCAGGAACGAAGTTCAGTGGAGCTCCGCTTTGGCCTTCGTGGTTATTTTTACAAAGGGAATTGATTAAATCACTTACTTTTTTTAGGAAAATGACCCCACAGTGTTGTAGTTTTCACATTTTTCATGAATTGATCATCTAACTTAAGGATTTGATCAAATCTCCGTTTTCTTTGTTTCCCTGCGACATATACATTTCTTTAATCTAGCTAGTACCTCTGGTTCAATCTGTAACAGCCACTTCGACAAAGTCTAGGGCAAACTGAAAATAGGGCTGTCCAACTGTCGAGTGTGGATTGTTTCAGTGTTCAGTACTATGAAGTTTGTGAAACTCAATTTTCATACTGTCTATCAAACTGTAAACTGTTTTCAATACACATTGTGTGGTAGTATAAAAAAAGAACATTTATGAGGGTTTTGTGTTTTCACACCTGACTCAACAAACTGAATTTGCATAATTGTAATTAAAGTCAACATCATCATATCAGCCATATGATGTCCACTGCTGAACAAAGGCTTCCCCCAAAGATGTCCATAGCTACAGGCGCCCCATCAAACGACTCCTAGCGACTTTCACCAGCTTGTCGGTTCATCTCGTTCGAGGCCGTTCCATGCTAGGTTTTCCGGTGCGCGGTCTCAACTCGAGAACCGAGAGAAAGAGAGAGGGGCAGAAGCCCCAACGGCCATCAGCTCTACCAGCTATGTGCCTCGCCCCTTGCCACTTCAGCTTACAAATCCTTTCAGCTATGTTGGCAACTTTAGTTCTTCTACGGATCTCCTCATTTCTGATTCAATCTCGTATACTATGGATACTAAACACAGCTATCTCTACAGCTCGCCGAGTGACCTTGAGGTTTCTTATGAGGCCCATAGTGAGCGGCTTCGCTTCTGTGCCATATTTGATCGCCGAAAACAGTACACAGTACAGTTTTTCAATATTACATGTCCTGCCCGTAACGCCCACTTTAGAACATGAGCAATTCCTAATGTATATATGATAACGATAAATAGTCATTATTACAATGATTATAACCATCACACTTGCCAGACGGCTTTGTAATCGCAGTATATTGTAAAGTATTAGAAACCGGGCAAACGTAGCTGCCCATTATCTACAAATCCCTGAGTTGCGTTTTACGATACCAACGGGTGGACAGAGAATAATCCACTGCCAGGAACCACTAGATCAATACAATATATGACTTGCAGACGCTTAATAATGTAAATCGCGCAATCGTCGAAGCAATAGAGGCCCGGCAGCGTTACTTACAAACGTCATATTGGTAAACCATGGTAAACCAACTACAGGAACAACACAAATAGATTTAAAGTCCATAGGAGGACATCAGGATTTCGTCTTGTCTGGTGGTAATAAATAGTGGCAGACATTGTTACCATCACACGAAAGGTTACCTACCTTTTAAATAAGAATGAATAGGCATCTTCTGGGTGCGCTCGTCCTATCGTAGATTTCATCCATCGCTTTCCATCAGGTGATATCGAGATCGAGGAGACGGTGCTGGGGTAACAACTGCCCTGGCGCCTAATTACCATACGCCTGAAGCCCCCTGCCGTTACTATAAGGCTGAGGACCTCTGGGTTCGCGGGTGCGTAAATTGGGGAGTCTGCGTGTCCAGACCGAGCGACCCATGAGAAGACGGTAGCACGCATGTGGTCACGCGCTGCCGTGGGACGCTTTGGGGGATCCTTTACAATCCCCCTGGGGGGGTGACCACTTTACAGTCACCCTCTCTGAGATGTGCCAATAGGCGTGGCACCAGTGGGTGGCTCTAGTGTGATCATACGAGGACCTGGAGCCTCCCTTAGGTGCCGAAGATGACCGCTTCAGTGGTTTTAGCCGGTAGGAGTCCGGCATAACCCTTCGTCCTTCCCCGGGGCGAAGGAAGTTCATGATGAATTTCCACTGGGCACCAATAAAAATAAAAATAAAAGGAGTACGCCATACCCCTTCGCCCTTCCCCGGGGCGAAGGAAGTTCACGAAGAATTTCCACTGGGCACAAATAAAAGAAGTTGATATCAATGTCAAGATCGGACCCATTCATTAATAAAAAATAAAAAAGAGGGATAACTACAGATCCTCTTGTAGTTACATTTTATGATAATTAAGGCTAAGCTAGCTAGTACTGACCACGTTTGGCATGCGGGTTGGTGAGCGCAGAATAGCTACTGTTGCACAGAAAGGACGCTGCTACCCATACCTCTGGTTAGGAGTCCGTTAGTCGCCTTTTACGACCTCCACGGGTGGAGATGAAGTGGTGCTATATTCTTAATCCGGACACCACACGGATAATTTTTAGAAAGCAATAAGTATTAGAGTATTTTTAGACAGCAATAAGTATTTATTCTGATGTATAAAAGAAGTATAATGCTTATAATTAGACTTTCATAAGTAGATATCTCTCATTTTAAAGCTCACACATCAAATGTGTGAAAGTTAATCCTAATTGAAATACAGAATAAACACGTTAATGTATAATTAATACCGTTTACAACGAATGATGTCATCTAATCTGTCAAAAAGGGTTACTAAGCCGAAAGAGTATCACAGTACAAATGTTAATGGATAACTTATATCATAAACTACAAAAAAACACAATATCTTTTAGGAAATAGCTGTTCGGAGATCATATAAAAATTACGTTAAGGCAACTCGTCTCAGCTGTGTTTAGATTGAAGTTCATATTTGAGTCCCAACCTCGCAGCCCGTACTTAATATTGACCACTAAAACGTTGAAACAATCATTTAGCCTCTTTTAATTTTGTTCGAATCAGTCTGCTGACCATCCAACTAATCTGATAGATAGCATAATTGATTCGGTAGTAGTTAATTATAGCGGAGCAAAGAGGTGCAGTATTTTTATTATTTTTATTTTAGAAGCTGACATCATTGGTTAGTTATAATATTTAGCAACAGCGCAAAAATGTATTCGGTTCGGAGCCTATCTAATAATCACGCTCTGAATATGTTGTATCTCCAAAAACTTGTATTTCTTCGAATGACAAAGTTTGTGTTCTATTTTTTTTAATGCCACACACTTGGATTTCTCCTGTGTCGTGCGTACAGTTTACAGACACAAATCTCACATTCATAAACACCCAGCCGGGATCAGCGATCTCTAGGCCATACAAAAATGTATTTTGGTGGGGATATCAAAAACGCAATTCTTGATGCAGAAAGCCAATCGCTTAGCCATGGCGCCAACCGCCGTCACTTGTAAATTCTTAACTGTCATGTGTTCAAACACGTGCACCAGAATTGATGATTGGTACAATGTTGCGAAACAAGACTTGACAAGTTTACGTAAAAATCCCGTTGGATATAATCCCATAATGTATACCTAGGTCATGGCTTTGAGCTTATTCCGCTTTATGTGTTTCAAGCATAAAAATATTTGAAATACCATAATTGTTTGATAACGGCTAGACGCACAAACAGTGTCAAGAAATAAAAATATTTTTGGGATGTAATAAGATAACTGTATATCAGAGGTGCCCATAGTCAGTTGCACTCACTGATCAAATGAGGTTAAGCAAACCTCAGTACGGGTAGTCTATGGATGGGTGACCGCATAGTGTTATTTGGACCGAGCCACTCAATGCTTCAGAGAGCATGTTAAATCGTTGGTCCCGGTTATTGTTGCATGTGGTCACGTACCACAAGTCGAAGGCCTTTGGGCAGCTTGAACAACTCTGACACAAGGTAACAAAACCAAACGAAATTATAGAACAAAAAAGAAACCGTATGTGACAGCCTTTTCTTTTTTGTTTTTTTTTATTGATCTGGTAGAAATACCTCATGTAATTCCTTCGCCCCGGGAAAAGGCGAAGCGGCATGCTGGACTCCTACCAGCTAAAACCACCGGAGTGATCATCGCCGGCACCGAAGGGAGGCTCCAGAAACTCGAAAGATCTTTACTAGAGCCACCCATTGGTGCCACGCCTTTAGGCACATCTCGGAGGGGATGACTGTAAGGCGTTCATCTCCTCTAGCGGAGGGAAGGCGACTGTAAAGAGGCCACCCCCAGGCATCTCATGAGGGGATTGTAAAAGATTCCCCCGAAGTTTCACTATGCACTGTGCTGCGCACATAGCGGTACATGACCACATGCACACCGCTGTCTGCGGCGGTCGCTCGGTATGAGCACGCAGATTTCCCAATAAGTGCGCTCGCGACCGTATGTGACAGCCTGACATTGAAAGAGAGCAGGCGACTTACGGCCGCCTTTCTTAGTGCAATCTCTGAATAGCCTACATACCTGTATATATCTCTTACGAGAAGATGAACTCAAACGACGCTGAATTCTAAAGTAAGTATTCAGAGAAGGCGCCACTCATATAATATGTTGTTAGATATAAAGATTACATTAGTATACAAAGTAGTACAGTACTTTCAATAGCACTCAAGTAAAACATTACTCAGTGACAACTCCTTACTTACTTTCATCTAACAGAAAAGTACGTACTTACATAATAAACTTTATATTTGCTCTTACACCTGAAGCAGCGCGGCAAACAAAATAATGGAGTAGCAAGATGAGTGTAAACAATGTACCTAACTATACATTGCTGTCACCGTTTTATCCGACTGAAGAAACCATTAATTATTTTAGATTGAGTTGGTACTCACTGTATGAAACTTTGTTGAGCCAAACCCTCCATTATTTTCACCAGGTTGAAATACATCATAAACCTCCTCCACCCCAGGGAAGGGTTTTAGACTACTGTGGGCATGCCGGTCTCCTTCCACCGGAGCGGTCATCTTCGACCGTGATGCCCGGCTCCAGAGACTCACAAACAATCAAACTCCCCTCCCCTCATTTAGCGGAGGGGAGGTGACTGTGAAAGGGCAACCCAGGCACATCTCGAAGAAAGAATTTGAGGAAGGATAGTAAAGGATTCCCCGAAGCCACGCTGTAAACTCTCCATTCCTTTCCAACTTGTTGTACAATACGTTAAAAGAATTCTGTCAACAGTACATCAGCAGTGTCTTCCTGTTTGCATATAACAACATAAATTGCAATCACCAATCACCTTTTGAATATGTGAACACGGCATCCCCAATGACCATTTTTATAGCCGTTACTAAGTATGCTTTGCAGTATAGGTACGATTATAGGCAGATTTTTATCAAATACAACTTTAATTTTATGAAAAACAATATAACCATTTACAGGTAGAGTTTATTTATTTAAACTTTTATGTACATTGAGTATGCACAAGGTGAATTTTATGCCATTGGGCGTTTTTTACCAGTCAACCTTTGGGTTAAAAATGAATTTAAATAGTAACACGGTATCAAGTAGTTGGTCCTATGGAGAAAAGCCTGTTAAAAACTGCATGGACACTGAAAACCAAAACTATCGTCAAAAACACAATAGAATTGTGGAAAAAATATAGAATAATTTAATAATATCAAAATATGAAGTAAAAATACAATAATGCCTTTTAACTCTGACCAGTGCTGACTGACGGTACCTGTTTACGATCATGACACATGCATCAGCGCCTCTCAGCTCAAACATGTTGCAGAAAACTCAACGACTCGATACACTCAAATCATATCAGTTTGTAAACGTTGAAGCGCGAAATCTGCTTAACATCATATCAAAGATGAGGATAGAAACCATTCGTTGGGTGATGTAGTTGTATTCATGAATACTTACATATTTATTTAGTGGTCATACATGTTCTCTTTTGTATTAAAATTATGAAACGGAATTATTTATTAGGTTGTTCATCATCCTATAACTTATTTAATATATTTTATTAATTTTTATTTTTTGCTTTAATCGAATCTTTTTTATTTTCATCATATCGGCCGAATGAAGTCCACTGCTGGACAAAGGCCTCCCGCAAAGATCACCACAATGACCGATATGGGTGTGTTGTGGGCTCATTGGGGGGTTTTACCATAATCGCCACGCTTGGCAGACGGGTTGGCGATCACAGTTGAATTGTTAATTTACTCGAAGGATGCTGCTGCCCATCCTCCGGCTAATCCCTTAGTCGACTTTTACGATACTCATGGGAGGAGATGGGGTGGTGGTATTCTGAGCCGGCACCAATTAAAAAATTAATCGAATAATTCATTAATATTAATCAAAACATTGGTCATGTGGTTTCCGGATTAAGAATATAACACCACTGCAACTCCTGTGGATGCCGTAAAAGGCGACTAAGGGACTCTAAACCAGAGAGATAGGCATCAGCGTCTCTTCTGTAAAACCGCAGCCATTCTGCACTCAGCAACACGCCAGCCAAGCATGAGTACTGGCAAATTCCTCTCAAAATGACGACACATGTTATGTAACCGGTCATCTATGGGGGCCTTTGTTTAGTAGTTGACGGCTTTTGGCTGATATAATGAATACAAACTTTTCTTTTTAAAGCAAAATACTTTGTCTTTCTATGAATTATGTAAGGACAGTACAATTCCAATCAATATATTATAACTTCGTATAATTGCGATACATTACGTATAAAATATCTCAAGCTATACGAGTGTTAGTTACCGTAACAAAATATTTTAAAGCGTAATGTTAGAGCGTGCATCAACGACAATTTGATGCGTTCGGTCACCGAGTAGTTGAGCTCGTTAAACAAACGTGACGTTATCAATTCCTGAAATTATGAGCCCCATTATTTGTGTCATGGTACTGCTAAATGGGACGCGTGGCGTTTTATGTTTGGAATGGAAGAATGTTGAGAATGCTTGCTTTGGGCGTTCTGTGATCAACAGATAATTTAGACACAATAATAAATAACATTTTGTTTGCCGTGTGGTGCCGGCTCAGAATACCTCCACCCCATTTCTTCCCGTGGGTATCGTCAAAGTTGACTAAGGGATTAGCCGGAGGATGGGCAGCAGCGTCCTTCAAGTACATTAACAACTCAACTGCGATCGCCAACCCGTCTGCCAAGCGTGGCGATTATGGCAAAACCCCCCAATGAGCATACAACGCACCCATATCGGTCATTGTGGTGGTCTTTGGGGAGGCCTGTGTCCAGCAGTGGACTTCAATTGGCCGAAATGATGAAGAATAAAACAAGACATTTTTAAACATTTTCAGACGTCATTATTGTTATTATTTTTGTCAGTACTATAAGTATTGAAAGATATTATGCAAAGAGAAAATTGAAAAATTTAGATTATGGATTTATATTAGAAACTACGCGCGTAATAAAAATGGAACTGAGATTGCTTGTCATTGTTAAACTAATTTTAATGTGACATTAAAATGAACTTCAAATTGTATAATTACTTAAATTGACATTGGAGTGTATTAAATTATAAAATTATTACTAATTACAGTAATTACTTAAATCATCATCATATCAGCCAAAGAACGTCCTCTGCTAAACAAAGGTCTCCTCCATAGATTTCACAATTGTGTTGTCATTTTGGGCTGAAATTTGCCAGTACTCACCACGCTTGGCAGGAATGATACCGTTTCACAGAAAACCAGTCCAATATATTCTCACACCAGTCATCAGGTAGAGTATGACAGATCTCAGTGTCAACATGTATATGTCAATATGTATACTCATATTCTGGAAAATAAATAATGGGTAAATTAATCAAAATCGCAAAGTATAATATAAATACATATGAAAGATAAATAAGGTATTTATTTTGGCACTTATTATTTTTACATACTTACCTCATTCCTTTAAATGTGTATTTAAGTACACACGCATCAGCCCGTGTGCCGTGTGGTGCCGACTCAGAATGCCACCACCCCATTTCATCCCGTGGGTGTCGTAAAAGTCTGGGATTAACTGGAGGATGGGCAGCAGCGTCCTTCGAGTACATTAACAACTCATCTGCGATCCCCAACCCGTCTGCCAAGCGTGGCGATTATGGCAAGACGGGGGGTCTTGCCATAATCGAGCACACAACACACCATATCGGTCGTTGTGGTGATCTTTGGGGGAGGCCTTTGTCTAGCAGTGGATTTCATTCGGCCGAAATGAATGAATGAATGAAACATCAGCCCTTAGATGGGCCCTGCTAAACCTTCCAATGATCACTACAATGAGAGGTCATAGGGGATATTGCCATTATCATTTGGATTTGTGATCACCGTATGTTGTTATTACACGGAAAAATGCTGCTGCCCATCCTCTTGATATCAACCCTTAGTCGCTTTTTACGACACCCATGGATGGCCAGAAGTGATCTATATTTTGGCGGAACCACACGGAACATAATCGCCTCCACACAAAAACCACAGAGATTTCATTAAAACTTATCTTAAGCTGGACCTGGGTTTAGAATACTATATTTATTAAACCAATATTGTAATAAAAATGAGCGTGCATCAACGACGAGGCTATATATTATTCTACCCTTTTTTTGTTATTTTAATCCGCTAGTGTATTTATCAGCGTAGTGTATTTATTCAGCGGATTCATTTATGCAACCCATCCGCTATTTTTGGTTCTGCAAAGTTGTAGCCAAGTAAAAAAAAATTGTATTTAACTTTATTTTACTAACTTGTTACAAACCGGCCTCGATATTAGTCGATGTATCTTCCTTTATTTGAGTATTATGTTGAACGTCAAAGGTTGGTACTCAAATACTTACTCCTGATTCGGCCTTATTAAGCTTCAAGTTTAATATCTCCCGTTCACTAAATTTATTCAATTGGATAATAATGCAGCAGTCTACTCTTGACTGACATAAGCCAACTCGGAAAGTAACCTTGTTTTTATTAAATAAGGAATATTTTGAGGATAACTTATTTACATCTCTTTCTCGGATAACGTAGAGAAATCTCGGGATCTTTAATTGGCATGAGTACCTACTGGTGTACACAAGATAGCGTCATGTTGGTCATCATATGAAGTTAGCCTATCAATGTCCACTGCTGAACCGACCAATGCAACAATATTAACATACAAATTAATTAAGCATCTTTAGCCGAACTAGACAAAACCTGTATTTTGGATATCAGCGCCAGTCACCTCAAGTATAGTTTACACTCCATCGAGCGCTGCCCCCTCGCGGGGTGCAAATTAAATTTTTCATCATCATTATCATCATATCAACCAAAAGACGTCCACTGCTGAACAAAGGCCTCTCCCACTAATGACCGGCTTTATCCCGTGTGTCGTCATTTTGGGTACAATCTGTCAATACTCACCACGCTTGGCAAGTAGGTTGGTGAGCGCGGAAAGGCTGTTGTTCCATAGAAGGGACACGGCTGGCCATCCCTCTTCCTTCCTCTAGCTTGAGTCCCTTCGGCGCCTTTTACGACATTTATGGAAGGAGATGGAGTGGTGCTATATTCTTAATCCGGACACTGCAATGGTGACCAAATACGTTTTTTAAACATAGAGAAGAACTGTGCTGCTCGTCTTCATGATAGATCTGACGCTTTTAACGACATGACAAACCAAATTTCCCAAATACTTAATGGTAAATCCTTGATTCCCTAATAAACATATGTAACAGAGGATACGCGTAATTATGAGGTATGTCATAACTATCACGGCTGACACTATCGGCTGTGAAGTCAAAGGTCACGAGGGCATTACAAAACTGTTTTATAAAATGCCTTAAAATATTGATCTTTTTTTCTTTTTACGTAATACCATATCATGACATTGTCCGGACCGCCGTAGGACATTCATCATTTATAATCACTCGTTAGATTAGTACTTACAAATATAGCAAATATTATATTTTACTAAATTTGGTACCTAGTTACGTTATATTTCAAATTGAGTCTAGCTTATTTACGTCACTGTCTAGACTTCTATTGTAACTCAACATCACTATTAATTTAAAGCAAACATGAAAGTATTTTGGAAATTTGACTGTATTTTAAATTGAAATGATTCTGTATATAAATCCATCGTAGTTTATGCAATCTTGCTCCCTTTTGCGAAGCTGTTAATTACTAAAATCCAACATGACTAAGTTTCTCATTATAAGTACCGTCACGATAGCCTAGAGGTTGAACTATTGTCTACCAAACAGGAGGGTCTGAATTCCATTCCGGCCCGCACCTCTGAGTTTTCGGATTCATGTGCGGATCAGAATTTGACTATCACTTGCATTAACAGTGAAGGAAAATATGGTGAAGAAACTTGCACACTTGAGGGGGGTTCCAAAATAGTTCTTTCTAAATGGAGTGTAGTACGCCAACCCACAGTAGGCCAGCGTGGTGAACTAAGACCTTTTTTTGGGCCCAGTGAATTCTTCATGAACTTCCACCACCCCGGGGAAGTATGCAGGGGCATGCCGGACTCCTACCGGCTAAAACCACTAGGCGGTCATATTACCTAAGGGGGTTCCAGGTTCTCGAATGATCACACTAGAGCCGCCCACTGGTACCACGCCTCTAAGACCTTAACCCCTTCATTGTGAAAAAAGGCACGTTCCCAGCAGTAATGGGCTGATTATGATATGATTGCTGCGATATTTTGTTGATCTGACATTATACTAAGAACGTTTATTATTGCAAAAGATTTTAGTTAACGAATAATGTCACAACTAGTCTTCTTCACGTACTTCTGTTTCTGTCATTTTCATTAGCCAGACCTCAGAATATTATAGAATCATCCTACTAATAGAATTTCTATTTTTATGTGAATTGGATCATTAGTCAGCACATACACACACACACACAAGCACATGATCCCGTAAACGTCCACTGCTTAATTTGGGCCCCCCAATGATGACTACAATGAGCGGTGCTATTGCTAAGCTTGGCAAGTGGATTGATCATCGCAGTTAGCACACGGGAGGATGCTGCTGCTCATCCTCTCGACACGAACCCTTAGTAGCCTTTTACGACAGTCATAGTTGGAGATCGGTGGTCTATTCTTTATCAGGAACTACATGGAAAACCGTGAATCACATCACCATCAGCTTATTTATCTCACATTCTCGTTAGCTTTGACATTTAGATTTCTAGACTTGATATTATTTACTGATGTGATAGTTAAGATTAAAAGTATTTTTTTAATTAATGTCATTATCCTTCCGGTACAGTGTACTAATAAGCTAAATAACCTTGGATATCCGCTTACGCTGATCGAATTTTATAATGGTATAGAAAGTATGCCTACCTACGTTACAATGCATGCCCTAATTAATACCAGATGACGATCGTTACTATTTATATGACGCTTATAGTCCGTGCCCGGTTGTAACGACCATTCCTATTTTAGTCTTTTGTACAAAATAAACTGAAATAGGGATGATAAATCGATTTTGAAGGAATCATTATTTTTAGAAATTTGATTGAAGAATTTAACAGCAAACATTTAATTTTAATCTAAATAAACTTTTCTGAAAAGCTCTTTTGAAAATGACGGGTGTGAAACGATTTGTATATACAGCTTTCAAAGTAAATTGTGTTACTGTTAATACCAAATTACTACGTTTAGTAATAATGTTCAAATGGAATAAATAATATTATTCAATTATTTTAACGTAACAGGCAACACTATTTATAGCGCACATCATAACAATGGTAGAGGATTAGTATTTACATCAAATACCAGTACAGCCTTTTACTTTCGTATAGATTCTTGTACATCATTATATGAACTAGAAGCTATACAAACTTGTAATCACACCTTTTGCAACAATTCCCTTTTTTATATAACGGCTTCTCGGAAGCAGCTCAAGGTACTGTAGCTGCTTGACTGGACAAACTGACGAACCCGAAAGCTTTCCCGCCAGGCCAAAACGTATACACTAAGCAACACAGCTAAGGGCGCCCCTAGTGGAACTCTGACCTCAGTTTAGGGCGATGCTAACGGGGTCAAGCTAAAGCTACTGGCTTCGCACGGGCCGGTTCGAGCAAGGGTCTGGGTAGGAACTATTCCTGGCCAGCGTTCCTAGGAATATACCTACGCGTAAGTGAATTTTCCGTCAAGACAAGAAATAATTATATTCCTGCCGGTATTCAATTCATTCATATCCCGTATCAATTGCGTGACAAAGGTGTTCAAATATATGCGAGAAAATACTTAGATCTTCAAATACTTAGATCTTCTCACAACTAAAATATTCTACTTAATTCTCTACTGAGATCGATGACTTGCTTAGTTATATCGGACGTGCGGACAAATGAGATCAATCAATCGTGTTTCTTAAATTATTTCCAGTGTAACACTATTACAGAGTTTATCTATCTACAAATTCAGTAATGTATGCGACATGATATCCGAACTGAGAAGCGTTGGAACAAAAACCGATACGGTAAATGAAACTTGGCAATTATTAGAATTGTTAAACATAAGTCTCCTTCGTCAACCATCAAGCTCAACGCCCTAAGCCGAGCTGCAATTGCTTAGTTTTTACGCGTTTATGCCTCTGACTTCCGTGTGGTGTCCGGATTAAGAATATAACACCACTCTATCTCCTCCCGTAGATCTCGTAAAGCGTAAAGTATAGTCTCGTAAAGCGAATAAGGGACTCTAAACCACAGGGATGGGCAACAACATCACTTTAGAGAACAGCAGCCATTCTGCCAAGCATGACGAATACTGACAAATTCCCCCTTAATTGACGGCACATGACTCGTAGCCGGTCGTTTAAGGGGGAGGGAGGGACTTTGTTCAACAGTGACACAGACATCTTTGACTTAAATTATGATGCCTGGCTAGACGCCTTTTCAGCTTAGCGAGACCGCCTGCTAAAGCAGCGACAGCTCCTGAAACGTATTGCGAGAATCTCCCTGGAAAAAAAAAAAACACCGAACACATACAAAACACAACACACGATCTTAACAAACGATACTATAATCGAGATATTATCATCACGATTCGCAGAATGATTCACATGATTCACGGGATATGTCGTTGTTCTTATATAAAAGACAGGTGGGCTGTTGTTGCTAATCATTCTGAGAATGCAGACATAATGCTTTTTTTAAACATCACAGCTCTATGTGAATTATGTCAATAATGTCGCACAAGCAATAATTTATCATACTCTAACCGAAACGCAACTATTACAATAGGGTATTGCCCTAATTTGGTCCCAGTTTGACAAGTTAAACATTTACTATCTAGCTCATAACTAGACCGAGTTCTGATTAACCCATTATGAGTTGTTTCATCTGTCAATTTAGGCATCCATCAATCAGGCGTTTGATGGCGAACGCTAGTCTGAAACGGAAAGCTACGGAAACTGAACAAATTTGGCGTTATGACGCGCACGCGCAATACACGTCAGTGTGTCAGAGGCCTTAGGAACTTTAACATTGTTTTGGGAGTTAAACCGTGACGTGACAGCTATTTTTGTTTTATTTAGATGGACAGTGATTAACACGCATCTGCACTCAATGTCAAACGGTCATACAATATTTAATGTTTAATTTATTTATTTGGGTTATATTCATACATCTGCCAATGAAATAAAGTTAAAAATGTTGTGTGGCAGATGTCTGTTTTAATACGTATATGTACCTATAGTACCGTATACGCTACGGCATTGGAAGGGAGTAGAGTATGATGGTATACTACAACACTACTCCCTTTCAACTCAGTAGAATTGATTCGAAGAGTGTACTGGCATTGGTTGGACTTGAACAATGTGAACAAAGGGAAGTTTTTTGTGGCAATCCATGAAAATTATGAAAATGTAACAGAAAATTAAAGTCGGGCTGATAAAGAAGATGCTTTTAGTGTACTTCATTACTTTCTGTTTTATACATGTGTCTTCTTGATAAATAGGTACTATGTACGGATTCGTATTTAGTCAATTGAGGGAATTCATCGGTACAATGACACCGATGAATTCCGTTCCATTTAGTTCCGTTCAGTTTCCATTGAAGTTGTCGACTGCCTCGGACATAATGGCCTACTTCGTAGTAGGAGTGCAGGCCGCATAGCACGACTGGCAAATATTAATTACATAATTCGTCGAGCTATTGTCACCTCCGGCGTGCCAGCTGTAGTAGATGCCAGTGACTTGGCACGTGATGATGGGAAGAGACCAGGCGTTATGTTGCTATGGCCACGGAAACTGGAAAGGCCTCTGCTGTGGGATGCAACTTGTGTCGACACCCTTGCACCATCCCATCTTTTATGTTCAGAGGGCTGTGATGGTGCTGCCGCTGCTACTGCAGAGACTCTCTCAAACGGCGCAAATATAATTTAAATAATGTTTGGGGTCGAAACGCTCGGATCATGGAGTCCGAGGGTACATCTGCTTTTTAAAGATATAGCCAGACGTTTGGTCGACTCTTCGCGTGACCTCTGGTCTGGCTGGCCAAATTTTGGACAAAGAATTAGCATTGCCATTCGACGTGGTAATGCTGCCTGTCTTCTGGGAACTTTACCGGTTGATAGTGATAAGGAGGAGCACTTTGACGCCTAAGCGCCCCCTTTCTTATAGTTTTATTTATATACTAGCTGTACCCGGCGGTTTCACCCGCTGTTTAATTTAAAAGAAATGGGATATTTGATTATTTAAGGGTATATGTAGGTATATTTGCCGTGTGGTGCCGGCTCAGAATACCACCACCCCATCTCCTCCCGTGGGTGTCGTAAAAGTCGACTAAGGGATTAGCCGGAGGATGGGCAGCAGCGTCCTTCGAATATATTGACAACTCAACTGCGATCGCCAATCCGTCTGCCAAGCGTGGCGATTATGGCAAAACCCTCCAATGAGCCCACAACACACCCATATCGGTCGTTGTGGAGATCTTTGGGGGAGGCCTGTGTCCAGCAGTGGACTTCATTCGGCCGAAATGATGTAGGTATATTGGATTTAATTCCTTTTATTTTTCTAATATAAAACTAGCCTAAGTTATTCCTTATAACATCAGCTATCTGCCGTCAAAATTGGTCTAGCTGTTTCGGAGATTACCCGGAACAAACAGACAAAAAATTTGTAGCGTATATACTATCATAAGAATTTAGTAAAAAGCTGTTAAATTGACATTACAAACAGACACTTCAATTTTATTTATTTGTATAGATTGTTCTGTCATATTTTAGTTACATAATAGAAAACTACTAGTTAAATTTTTTTTTAGTTTTAATTGAGTATAATAAATACACGCAACGAATCCGAACGTAAAGTAAACTTTTAACTTTGAGAAATTAAAACTGAGCTATTTACGAAATACCCCCAATAAGCACACAACACAAACCGATACCGGTCGTTGTGGCAATCTTTTGGGGTGGCTCTGTCCAGCAGTGGACGTTTTTACGGCTGAAATAATTTACGGAATTATTTTGAACGTTAATATCGGGATCGCCTTATTAAAAAAATGACATCGAGATAATTTATGCAACTAGGGTCGTTTCCCTGTAGTGTTGAACTGTCTATTTACCTAGTTTGATTAATTCTAATTCTACAAATAATAAGTGTATTGGCACTCATTCATTATAAATTAGTCATTATAAATTATCTCATGGTGTAGATTTATTTTATAACTAGCTGTCGCCCCCGGTTTCACCCGCGTTACAAAAATAACGGATACTCCATACCAACCAATTATAAGTTTCATAGATCTAACTTATAAAATGACGGAGTATCATACAACCTTTCAGCCCCTAATTTACCACCTTAGGGGAGGAATTTCTAGTGGATGCCTCCGTTATTAAAGGCAAAATTTCAACTTTGTAGCCCCAGTGGTTTAGGCTCTGCGTATATGAATCAGTTAGTCAGGACAAGTAATTATACATATATGTATAAGATAGATAAGATATGCAGTTTTGAAACGTGGTATACCAGAGAAACTGCATAAAAACATCACAAAAATGATCACTACCAAAACGACCGCATTATTGGAACGATACACCAAACAATATGTTTTACAGACAAGTACAACAGCAATATAATGGGACTTAATTGAACGACGACGCGACGCGACGGTAGTTTATGTCACTTTAATAATACTTCGTACCACGACCGAATAACATGTAGCAAGTGTCGATAATTTGACTGGTAAATTATGGAGCGATTAGTCTGATGACATGTTGTTAGTAAGGAATATTGTAGGAGCTGGAAAAAGCTTTAAAGCTGGTATTTTCAGTATGGCGAAATAATAGTTATGATTGAATTATTTAACAATTTACCAATAGATATGTTTGTTATAATTCGTGTCAGCCAAAGGACGTCCACAGCTGAACAAAGGCGGGAGGCGTAGATTTCCACAATTGTGTCGTCATTTTGGGGGGAATTTTCCAGTAGTCACTAGGTACGCTACGCTTGGCGGGCGGGTTGGTGAACGCAGTATGATTACTGTCCCACTGAAGTTATGCTGCTGCCCAAACCTCTGGTTTAGAGTCCCTTTGTCAAATTTTACGATATCCACGGAAAAAGCAGGTGTGGCGCTATATTCTTAATCCGGACACCATACGGGATATCCGGACACCACATGGAATATTTGATATATTTGTATACAAATCCCGCAGGAAATCGAAGGAATGCAAGGAAACGTGCGATGTGGCGGAACCACTGTTATCTCTAGATTTAATACAATACAATACAATACAATACTCTTTATTGTACACCAAAAATAACAAAAATAAGATCCAATGTAGAAAAAGACATGTACAAAGGGCGGTCTTACCGCACACGGCGATTTCTGCCAGACAACCTTGGGATGGACAGATTTGTAAGCGATAAAGAAAAAGGTAGTTCGCGGTGTAACAATAATAAAGTTAATACATAACATGATATATATAATAAAAAATATTAATAAAATTAAATAATTTAAATTCAGTTATGTTACTCATCTAACAATATATTGGGACTTAATTTAAAAACAACGCCTCACTGCGTTTGTTTATGACACTTATATAATATATTTTGTACGACGAGAACCGAAAGACTTGTGGTAACTTACTGTGTCGATATTAATCTCACGACAAAATTATGGCGTAGTTAATCTGTTGATACAGTTTATAAAAAAGTTAAAAAGTATTAATTACAAAAAATACTCTGTTACTTAACTTTATCCGTGTTATAATATTTACTGAGATCAGCTCAGTAAATATTAAAGTATCATAACGGCAATGATACGACTTTTTATTAGTTTTGGGCCAAATGATGACGATGTGGCTTGCTGATACACTCTTTATATTAGACAAAGCAAAATTTTGATGCGGGCCGAAGAAAATCAGAGATGTTGTCAGAAACATTTTCAGTTAATATAGATTAAGATTATTATATCCGTTTATAGATATGTGTAATAGACAACAAAGACAAAAACATTCAGAGGATATAAAAGGTGTTCGTTAGTTATATTGTTATAGCATATTATAATTACCGTGCAATTTTCTAACATCTCATCATTTCGGCCGAATGAAGTCCACTGCTGGACACAGGCCTCCCCCAAAGATCACCACAACCACCGATATGGATGTGTTGTGGGCTCATTGGGCGGTTTTGCCATAATCGCCACGCTTGGCAGGCGGGTTGGCGATCGCAGTTGAGTTGTTAATGTGATCGAAGGACGCTGCTGCCCATCCTCCGGCTAATCCCTTAGTCGACTTTTACGACACCCATGGGAGGAGATGGGGTGGTGGTATTCTGAGCCGGCACCACACGTCTACTATGTCATATATCTTACTTATGAAATCTAATAATAGGTCTTTGAAACCTATGAAATTGCCGTTTTGTACGAAATAAAGTATAGTAATTTATTTTATTTTTATTTTCATCAAAGTGATCACCCATGCAATCGATGCATCTTTGCCAACGCAGTGGCAGTTTATCGATGCCCTTCTTGAAAAAACCAGATGGATAAACTCTTCAAAGGCATTTTGTACTGCACCGCCGCGTATTGATTATTTCTCCCGCAAAAAATTGTGCAAATTCTGGAAAAAGTGAAGTTTGTAGGCGCAAGTTCCGGTGAGTATGGTGGATGACGGAGAGCTTCCAACCCCAGCTCTTATAGCTTGAAGACCGTCTGTTGTGTAGTATGGAGTCGCACATTGTCATGCAGGGAGAGCGGGGACGAGCGATTGATCAAATCTAGTTGCAGATGTGCGAGCTTCTCCATCATAGCGTTCAATTCTTCATAGTACACATCTGCAGTAATGCTCATCCCGTTTGGTAAGAAGCTGTGCTGAATCACACCGGCACTTAACCACCAATTCATCTTCGCCGGAATTCTCATATCTTATCCCTAATTTACAGTGTTCTGTTTAAACCCACAACCCCCTCTTATCTTAAAGAACGTTTTCAGTTCGTACATTTTTTTTTTTTTTCATTTCGGCCGAATGAAATCCACTGCTGGACACAGGCCTCCCCCAAAGATCACCACAATGACCGACATCGGTATGTTATGTGCTCATTGGGGGGTTTTGCCATAATCGCCACGCTTGGCAGACGGGTTGGCGATCGCAGTTGAGTTGTTAGTGTACTCGAAGGACGCTGCTGCCCATCCTCCGGCTAATTCCTTAGTCGACTTTTACGACACCCAGGAGGAGGAGATGGGGTGGTGGCATTCAGAGCCGGCACGACACAGTTCACAGTTCGTACAATAAAGTTATACTGTATTATTTTCTATTTAAATACTGACCATATCTTTTCTAGGGGCTGAACCAGGATCTAACCAACTCGTTGAGCGCTTGCGATTGCCAAACAGTATCCATTTTTCGTCGCAGGTAACATTGCGGTTCAAAATTCCATCGTTTCTGTGCCTGTTGAGAAGCGCAAGGCAGGCCTCGACGCGCACGTTGATGATGATCGTTAAGTTCGTGGCGCACCCATTTGTCAAGCTTTTTTACCTTGCCAATTTGATGTAAATGTACCAATATTGTTTTGATGCTAACGTCGAAAGTCGGTGCTAATTCAGCCATAGATTGAGTATCATTAGCTTCCACAATCGCCTTTAATTCGACATTGTCGACGAAAGTTTTCGAACGGCCACGGGGTTCATTTTTCAGATCGAAAATTCCAGATCGGAAGTGGACAAACCAATAACGGGTTGTGCGTTCGTTCGTATATGTATGTATGTTTGCATGTTAATGATGCAAATATGTAATGTTTTAACTGTGAAACCTCAAACACGATTCAAACGTTATCTTAATGCAGGTAACTAATCAGCTTAATTGAACCATGGTTTATCGGCAATGAGAATTCAACTTATAAAATTCGGTGGAGTCACATGTATTTATTACCGACTACTCGACTCGACGACTCGTGTAGGGTACTTTGCTTGTTAAAAGTTTTATTTTCTTTACGTTCTTTCGTGAGGATTTGGGTATGAAATTTCAGGTTGAAACACATTAGGGTGCTGATGATCTCTGATAGCATTTTTCACCAATGATAACAAAAAGATGGTAACACTTAATATTTAGACACTGTTTACTTTAATAATATAATACATCATAACATACATACAAAAGCCACACTAAAAGTTTTTAGTCAATCTAAAACGGAATGATGTAGGAACCTGTTAATATTTTTATTGTTTTTCGAAATAGTCTCCGTTCTCTTCTGAGCACCATCGCATACGATGGAACTATTGATTAAAGATGAGCCCCACTCTACTTTAGGGATCTCTTCCATGTCTTTTTCAAACGCAGCTTCGGGGTTTATAAAGCGAATTCCTCAAAGTTTATCTTTTATTTTGGGGGAGTAAATAAAAGTCGCTAGGTACCAGTTCGAGACTGTAAAGGAGCATAACTCACTGATTCTATACCTTCCATTGATAAATATTGGATTTCATCTGGCAGAGTGCTATCATGATGGAGGAGGATCTTGATTCTTGGGCACTGCTGTCTAAAATTTTCCATGAAATTCGGTATACCAATCTACAGTAACTTTTATCCTCTCGCGCAATTGTTACGAAATGACCCGTCCGTCCAAAGAATGTGGTAATCATGTATTCCCGTTGACTTCTACTCTTTTTAAATTTTGTTGGCAATATTCGATAGGAAACATCTATTGGGCAGATTGTCTTTTGGTTTCGGGCTATACATATACAATATATCTAACTTTCTGCACTTGTGATGATGTCAAACATAGCATTCGAGTAACCAAACGGTAGCGTTTTTGATCTGCCGGAGAATTATGAGGTATCCAGCTGGTGCAAAGGTTGATGCAAAGTCAAAGTCAAAGTTTTTTATTTCAAATAAACCAAATATTGGCACTTATGAAACGTCAGAATCTAAGTTGCACGGTTCCAAATAGTTGATCTCGTGGAGAAAAGCCGGCAAAAAACTCCATGGATACTCTTTTAAAATAATTGAGATTACAATGTTGATTGATACAAATTATTGTAATATATATACCGAGAAAAATGTGGGATAATGTGTAAAGATGGAACATACCACAGTGAAATTATAATAATAAATTATTTGCCGTGGCAGTTAACGGCTGACCAGTCATGACGCATGCATCAGCATCGCTTAGCTCAACCATATTGTAGGGAACCGAACGACCCGATACACAACACCACCGCCAGCAAGACATTTTAGTGAGTATGACAGTCCAATACAGCCAGGCAAAAGACAATCAATATAAGTACTAAAAATAACATCAATGGCTACATGTTGTGATGTACTTGACTAATAACAATGCTTAAACTTGCCCGGATCTGTTGATATGTCACTTTTTTTATCAGCTTCTATCTTTAGCCGCATATCACTCAACGTTATCTTCAGCGTTCGCCGTAGAAGGAAGTCCTTCGCGCAAATCACCATTGAAATAATTTGGACCACCTTTAAACTTATTAACTGTTATAAACAGTGGCACAAGATGGGGCTTTATTATGAAATTCTAATGGAAGTCCATCATATCATAGTTGTTGATTAAGACCGTAATGAAAGTCCTAGTAAATCATGGAGCGAAAATGTTCTTTAGTCAAATTCATTTCGATGCACGACATGCACACTTTGTGAATTACCGCCAATTTGTAAAAACAAATAATATATGAATTCAAAGTAACATTACATCTAAAGCTTCCAAAATAGTTCCGTATTCCTTTAAATAAAAAAATTATCTGCTATTTTTGTTACTGGCCAATTCTAAAAACATTCAGTGTGTGACGGAACTTTTCTCACGATGAGAAGAGTTAGGCCGATCACTGCCTAACCCATCATTGAAAATATTCTTTTTTGTATAGCCCTCTCATGTTTGCATGTTTCCTCCCGATGTTTTTCTTCATCGTTAACGCAAATAATAATCAAATTCTGATCCGCACATGAGTCCGAAAAGTCATAGGTGCGGGTCGAGATCAAATTCAAACCCTCCTGAATAAAAGTCAAGCGTTCAACTACTAGGCTATTACTGCTACCGGCGCTGCAAAAACGAACTTCTCGGTCTGCAGCACAGAGTGGCTATACGAATCGTACGGGGATACAGGACAGTGTCCTACGAGGCGGCTGCTCTCCTGGCGCGCTTTCTGCCTTTCGACATCCAGGCGGAGACGGATGCCTGTGTCTATGATCAAACATGCTCCCTCCGCCAAAGCGGCGAAAGCGTGCCTTTAGGGGCGAACGGCAAACAGAGGCGATTGGCTCGACGACGCGCCCTCGACATGTGGTGACCGCCTACGGTTGCAGCTCGTGACCAAGCGTACTCGTATATTCAACGGTATTCACCGACGACGGTTGTTTCGGTGCATACCTGCACAGAATAGGACGTGAGGTTGCGGCACAATGCCACCATTGTGGAAGCGACCAGGATACCACACAGCACACGGTCGAGGAATGCCCTGCGTGGGCTACCGAGCGATCGATCGGATCGGGCAAGATCTCTCTCTGCCGGCAGTAGTGTCGGCTATGTTGGCAGAGCATGAAAATTGGAGTGCAGTGGTCTCTTTCTGCGAGAGCGTCTCCAGAAGGAGACTGCAGAACGGGATTGGGAGAGGGCCGATCCTGCACGGAGAAGGAGTTGTGTCGTTACATGCTGAGGGGCCTCAGGGGTCACGGGCGTGCAGATTGGGGAGTCTGCGTGCTCACACCGAGTGACCCGCGGGAACGAGCCACCGTGTACGTATCACAGCGCACAGCGAGCCTTGGGGGGATCCTTTACAATCCTCCCTGAGAAGTGCCTGGGGTACCTTTTTGCAATCGCCTTCCCTACACTAAAGGGTTTGACCACTTAGCAGTCATCCGCTCCATGATGTACCTAAGGCGTGGCAATCAATGGGCGACTCTAGTGTGGTCTTACGAGGACCCGGAGCCCCCTTTCGGTGCTGAAGATGACCGCTGCAGTGGTTTTAAACAGTAGGAGTCCAGCATACCCCTTCGCCCTTCCCCGGGGTGAAGGAAGTTCATGTTAATAATAACTACTAATAATATAATATAATAACTAAACTGCTAATAATAACGTTATTTTACTAAAAAATAATACAAAAACTTATTATAAAGACTCATAGGCTAGTATTTTAGTGTACAACAAAGGACCATCTGGAGCGAAAATAAGAAAAGTCTTGTATCTCATATATAGAGAGATACAGCGTATTATCCTTTTCTAACTTGTACTTCCATTCCTCATATTGTTGTCATGTTTGAAGCAGATCGATAACTATCTTAAAAAGAGATATCGACATGAACCCTCCACATTTAAATCTTATGCTTCTTTTATAGCCTTTTCTCCATTTTAGCAATAAAAATAACGATAGGGCTGCACCCTTGCGATGTTTTCCATGTGCTAATTCTTACACATGGGAGAAATAACATTAAATCGTAGTGGTTGGGCCCATTTCCAATGCTTTTTCACTAACGAACCAATACTTTAGTGGTAGGGCAGTTTTCTTTAGATTTATATTATTTTCATGATTTTCCCTTGTTTTGCTCTAGCAACGCGGAAAAATGGAAAACTAAGGGCCACGATTATATTTGTTTAATCTAAAACAAAATGCTATTCGGTTTATTATCAATATGGGGAACAAGTTGTGGTGTTCCATCCATAGGAAAGGGAGGATCCTCCAATCAGGCGGGTGTTATGCCTGGCAGGCTGAAGCCTAACGGTTGATGTTGTGCGTCTATATATATGCAGCATTGTGCGAATAGTTTACACGTGCGATTCAGGATTGCTTGACGTCATTGGAGAGTTGCAATTAATTCTCAAGTAGATGTCGCTGTAAATAGTTTATATGGTGGCGATGTAGGTGTTGCCACAATCAAATCTAAGATTTTACGAAAACGTTCTAATTATTAGTTCCATTATGATTTTCTTTACAAAATACTTAATACTTAAACACTATACTTACTGTAATTTATTCAGCACCTTCTAAGGAACTATACATATATGCAAACAAGATTTCATAATAGTATTAAACACATTGATGTATATATGCTACTCACGTTCAGGTGGGGTGTGCGGATTCTATGTGGTGTCCGAATTAAGAATATAGCACCACATCATCTCCTTCCGTAGCTGTCGTAAAATCTGACTAAGGGACCGCCTGCCAAGCGTCCTGAGTACAGGCAAATGAAGACATCGGCATGTACCGGTCGGTGTAGAAATCTATGGAGAGGTCTTTGTTCAGCAGTGCATGTTCTTTGTCTGCTATGATGATGATTAAACACACACACACCGCCGATGGCCTGTAAACATCCACTATTGAACTAGGGCCTCGTAATGATAACTACAATGGGCGGTCATACATATTGCCATAATCAGCACGCTTGGTAGGCAGATTACTGGTCACAATATATTGTTATTAGCACATGGGAGGATGCTGCAGCCCATCCTCTTGATATCTACCCTTAGTCGCCTTTTACGACATCCTTGGGTGAAGTGGGGTGTATATTCTTTTTTTTAATACAAATTGGTGACGAGACAAGAATGACATTCACCTGGTGGTAATTGCAAGTCTGCCCATAACAATTGTAATGCTCCCCAGGCCTAGTCCTGTGTGGCACCATACTGCGCTCGTTATCTCGAGACGTTATTATTTAGTCTCTTATGCCCAGTAATTTTACTAGGTACAGTGCCCTTCAAACCGGAGCACAGTAATGTCCAAAGTTTAAACACTACTGCTTTGCGGTAGATTATCTGGCACGTACCATCCACGCACGGTGGTACACTCGGCTACACATCGAGCTATACAAATCCAGTTTACCCTGATCTCTCATCATACCGAAAGCCTATACAATGCGAGCTTATACTGGATTTATATAGCTTGATGTGTAGCCGTGTGTTCCTGTCGAGCCAGCCTCTAACAATAAGACAACTACTATGGGCTTTGCTGGGAGTCATATGGTACAGTATTATGCATCATTATAAATACTGATGTTCTTCATCGAATATTATCTCGGGATCACCTTGAACAGTCCCCTGGTTTTATATTCATCAGGTGTGTAATTACCTTAATGGCTCATTACCCACATTTTGCGCGATATAAATAGAAAACTTGACGTCATAACAGAAAAGCAGGAAGCGATAAATAAAAATTAAATCAACTTTTATACCATATCCCGACTATGATGTTTCTAACGCCCTCAATGATTCTGACCTTGCATTCCTTCAAAGACATGAGACACTAAATTTATATTATTCATCTACATGAGCTAGATCTGTTAAAATGACATACAAACCGTCATCTTTGGGTTTAGAGGTGACGTAAGGAACCTTAATCTTGAGATCTGTCATTTGTTTTGTTACATCTATTTGCATCTGTATTGTGTTTCAGTGTAATCTAGTTAACTGTATGACCTACGTAGAATGTAATTGTATAAGTGTACTGCTGTACTTGTTATAGTGATAATATCGTATCATCATAATATCTTCTACTTGGTATACCATTATTTTATTATTGTTAAGATTTGTTTATTTATTTACGAATTATTGTAGTTATTCTATGTCAGGGCATGATTATTTATTTTTCATCTCATACGAATCCGAAATAGTTTGCTTGGAATTATTTAAAGGAAACGATCGAAATAGATATTATGGTTTAATAATTATTTTGTCCTAGAATATGTTAAAGGTATTTTAGGCTAAAGAAAAACATCGTAAGGCAACCTTCACACCTGAAAGGGCTCCAAATTTTTATCAATAGTGAGTGTAGTCCGTCAACCCGCACTAGGCCTACGTGGTGGACTACGCCTAATCTCATCTTGAGAAAAGGCTCGTGACCAGCAGTGGGACAGTAATGGGCTGATTATGATGACATTAAAACACAAGTCAGCTGAACCATTGGTTGAAGATTTTGGAGCTAGCTAATCTGAGGGCCGAACACGGTACCTAAATGTGTAATTTACTATTACGTATCGACTGAGAAAAGAAACTCGTACTAAGACTACTGCTACCAGCGACATCACATCGGTAGATTGGCATGTGACTTCCCCTCGTACTACATCCCACGCACCCATGCGCCATAAATAGTTACGGATAACGGGGCAATATAACTTTGTGAGTTGTCATTATATTTCTTTGTTTTTACACAGATTATTTATAGTCTAAATAATGTTTTAAAAAGTGAAATAACGTATAAAAGTTATTTTGAAGATCATATCCCACTGGCTTTTTATTATTAATTGTAATTATACAACATTTGATACTCATGTTAACGTTATGTTCCACTCATTGCAATAACTGGTAGCCTAAGGCAGGCCAAAAGATTTGCTTAATACTACTCCACAATAAAAGTAATTAAAGTAGATTAATTTCGCGTAGTGTACTTTGTTTACCCCGTGATATTAAAGCGGTTATGTTTATAAAATTACAATCTACTACGAGTTAATTAAATTTTATAATTTGTAAGCATGTTGCTACGCCGCCGACCATCAAATAGTTTTTGTTTACATTGTTTGTAGGTCATAAACGTTGAGGGCAATTAACTTTAATTATTGTTAACGAGATATAATGAGTTGAAAATTCCATGTGTTTACATATGATAGGATATGAGAGCGGAATTTATAAAATGTGTAAGAAAATAGCAAACATCAGATATGACACATTTTTCGTATATAAGCATGCGTGGCGGGATGCCACAAACACGAGAAAATTGTGTAAGATCATTGTATGTAAATCACAAGAATTCTCGAAAATAAATGAGTTGTACTACCACTCACAGACAATGAGTCAGCGACGTGTTATTGACAGGTAGGTACCAAATAATGAAAGCATAGCCACCCGTAGGTACCATTTCGATTAGACGTTGTCGATCCTTGTTTATAATGATGTAACTTATAATGATATAACTTATAATGATATAACTTATAATGATATAACTTATAATGATATAACTTATAATGATATAACTTATAATTATATAACTTATAATTAGATAACTTATATTTATATAACTTATAATTATATAACTTATAATTGTGTCACTTATAATGAATTAACTTATAATTATATAACTTATAATACTAGAAATACAGTAAACTAAATTTATCATTAAAATGGAACGTCGAATTTTGAACAGGTGACGTTGTCTGTTGCATAAATGCGGAATAAACTTTATGTAAACCTTACATGACAGAAGAAACTCTAAAATATACACTTACACAACCCGACTGAAAAAAGGTTATCAAGATAAGTAAATATTTGTCTTGGACGTTACATACGCCAATTGAATAGCTATAATAACCGTAAAGTATATACCAATAACGTCGTTAGGACACTGAATAGGCTCTTTCAATACGTCGGCTCTTATAAGCCTTCGCTATTGATTACCGAGACACCGGTCGGGCACAATTTTCGGCCACTCTGTCAATTTTATCTGATTAGTCGTCTGTGGGGATTCAACGTAATAATGTCGCTACAACAAAAATAATGATTTCTGGGAAGCTTAAGGTGTCTTTGATGTGGCGAATTAAATAGGAAGTAATCGCATGTGACAGATCTATTTGTTGTTTTGTCTTTTCGATAACTGGCCCTGAGGCTTAAGAACTCGCTTCTTTAGCACTGGGTTGTGAGTTCAAAACCTGAGATGTACCAATGTGGCTTTTTCAATGTCATATGTACTTTCTTAGTGAAGGCCTTAGCCCGTATCAAAACTCAAGTAGTACTTGAGTCGAGATTGCATCAATTTAATATAAATGCTGCACCGATTACATAGGGTTTACATTTGATTCACGCAATGTAGAGTCGAGTTTTATCTTTTTTTATTATTGTTACGTTATACGGGCTTTAGACACTACAGACTTGGTGAAGGAAAACATAGTGACGGAATCTGGATCTACTCGTGTTTTTTTTTTAACGTGGGGAAATCCTCTAGGACTTCCTCCGCCTTGGGAAGGGCGGAGGGGCATGCCGGGATCAAACCAGCTAAAACTCCACGGTGTCCTTCTTCTTACCTCTAACCGGGGGTGAGTTGTACGCTTTTCTGCATTGGACCGCTCCCCCGGCAGGTATGAGTAGAGACCTATGCCTTGCAGTGGGACAGTTGCTGACTGCTATGATTATTAAAAAGGTACTTTTGATGTTCCATATTTTCTATGGTTCTGAGAGGTTCCCAGAAAAGAATAGGCCACCCATTTCTTAATTTGGGTGTTGGAAATGCGGCTAAGGAACGACATGTCAAGAAGACAGGCAGCTTATATCAATATTTTTTTTGTAAACGTTGCCCCACACTAGGATTTCTCCTGTGTCGTGGGTGCGTTTACAACCCGGAACAACTACCTGCAGATCGTACAAATATTTGTTCCGTGCGGGAATTGAACCCATGACCCGGTGCGCAGCAGCCGACTGTATCATCCACTGCACCACCACACTGTCCACTGCAGAACAAAGGCCTCCCCATAGATTTCTACAATTGTTTCATCAATTTGAGGGGAATTTGCCAGTACTCTTCACGCTTGGCAGGCGGGTTGGTGAGCGGAGTACGGCTAATGTTGAACAGAAGGGCTGCCTACCCCTCTGCATCAGAGTCCCGTAGTCGAATTTACGACATCCACGGGAGGACATGGAGTGGTGCTATATTCTTAATCCGGACACCACACGGAATCCGGTATCCTACAGTGCGATTCTTCAAATTTTTACACCAATCTGTTTTCTAAGGAAGTTGTAAATATGGAAATCTTCATATGTGTACATATATTTTACTTATAATCTGGATAATTTATATATCACATAGAAGTATAATTAGCGTATGCTAACACAGAATGTGATAAACATTTTTACATTACAAAAGTCTGTAAGAACTTCTATGATTTTTGTGGCCTGGGAAATATTTAACTGCGATCTAATACCGTCTAACGACGAACCCGACTGATCCGATAAATGAACTTATATAAAAGTTTGATATTACGTTACGCGTGGAAAGTGCGGGATTGCAATCTTTCCCGACGGGTGACTTTTGCCAAAGTTAAATAAGCTACGCCATGAGAAAACTCGGCCAATCTACTTCGTCAAATATAAGTACGGTTGCTTTTCATAAGAAGTAATAATGTGTTGGATATGATTTGTTTTCAAGTACCTAGTCAATTATATTTGAGAACTCATTAAATAAACTTTCGCCGATAACTCATGCTTTTGTAAAGGTTCGAAAACAATTCTCGTTAGGTATGTATTTTTACTTTGATCTTTAATATTTATTTCAACAATGCCGTACATAAAAGTTGTACTACGACCTAATGTAATGTGATCAAATAGGTTGCTTGCGGTTTTCTTTGTTCCAAGAACAACAAGGTTAAGACATCGCCTACTGATATACTTCTACGAGTATATTCAGACACTAAATACCACCTAATCTTATTGTTACAGATTGTTCCGCTTGTTTCAAGGAAAATTCCGTTAGGAACATTAGTATAATAACAGGTAGTTCTTTTTATGAAGAGTGTTGCTGCACGGAATCTGGGCATACTCCGAGGAAGCTCCATTGGCTGAATCCGTACAACAGCGTCATTATGCCACAGGGGTATGTAACGTGTGTTCAAATTTTGGGTACTATTGTCGTGACAATCTGACGTTTCTCATTTCATGCTGCGATAACTATGTACGGACTTCAACTCACTAAATAGAAAAATCAAACAAAATGTTTTAATGTGTATGTTTGCCGTCAAGTCCTAAATAAGAACATTGTTTTCACAAGACCAGATTCAAATGTGTTCATCGAAGAGCAGGATAAGTGCCTATCTCTTCTCATACGGAGTTTGAGCAAGACGATGATTGGCGCATACAAGTGCGTCACGACCTTCGATGGGGTCTCACACTCACAGATTCATCACGTCGATGTTTATGGTAAGATATATTTATGCTTATTTTCTTATTATGGCTTACCTTTTTTATTACCTGTCAGAGACTCCATCGACCTGGAACATTCCAGCATGCAAAATAGTTATCTAATTTGTAGCGCTACACATACTCGTCACTCAGTGCTGGAGCTGGATGTTTAAGATAGGCGCTTACCCCTTTAATACTCACACCGCTATGTTAGATAAATTATCAGTTAATAATACATCCAAAGGATTAATTACTTTCATTATTATGCCTACAGATAAGTTATTCTTCTTCAACACCCCAGCGAACCAATACTTGGTTCACGGCAACGATTCTTTGATCACCTGCCAAGCCAAAGGAGCAAGTCCCCCTTTGTTCAAGTGGTATAGAGGAAAAGATGAAAATAATGAGGTAATTTAATTTATCAAACATTTCTTTGCTGTAGCGGCAACTGGAGGTTTACAGAATCGCTTCCCAAGCACATTATTGCTGGTTCCTACCTATTGGGCTTTTTCAATGACGGTTTTTCGTTTCTTGGTTAATGAAACCTTTGATGTTAACGGTGATAATGGTCTGAAATCGCCATCACGCAGTGAGCAAGCGTGGTGATCTATGCTCGTTTCGCTATTTGAAAAGATACTTTTACCTTGCAGTGTTATAGTTACAGGCTTATATTATTATAATGTTCCTTTTGGGAACCTCGTAAAAACTAGGTATCGCTGAACTAGATAACGGAGTAGTGATCGCAGTATGATCTTCATAGCGCACAGAAGAATGTTGCCCTATAATTCCGATGTCATCTCTTATGATACCCACGGAAAAGAGTTCACCCATTATCTTTAACAACGACCTCGGGATTCTTATTTTCGGTCATCATGATAATCGAACGTAACCTAATCTCGTCGCTTCTTTTATATTTTATGCTCAGTCAACATACAATGCATATTCTTTTTTTTTTATTCGTTCCTAGCTGTTTGCGAGAAACTACATTATTAATCTTAAGCATTACTCGCCTCTTTAACGACTGTTCTAACCGTTAGTAACGTCTGCTACAATTAGCTTTACGTTACGAATATTTAGTATGAACATGTCTTATATGATAACACTGGTAGGTAATTACTATTTACTACCGATAACTGTACACGCGACACAGCAGAAATAGAAATGCGAGTCTAATAAAAATAAAAACTAGGAATAGGTACTACTCGTACATACGAGAATAAAATAATTGATTGAACATTGTATGAAAACAAGGTTCAATCAATATCAAATAACAAAATACCAAGGTATTTTAGGCTGTATCCATTTTTATGGAGTTAGGCTAAAATGATAAGTTGTTTTCAGATTTCTAACGACACAGTAAAATATCAGTACATGCCTCAAGGACTGATTGTAAAGAATGTCACTGATGATGATGGTGGGATATACAGGTGTTCAGCGTCAGTGGTCTCAACAGGCGAAGAAGTTGAAGAATATATAAATGTCGAGGTATGTACAAAAAAAATTGGTCATTTCAGTTTTAATGCCGAACAGGTCGATTGAAGGCTAGTCACATTCACAATACATAATATGCCCAGTACTAGTTCATGAATGAAGCGTAAATGACATTATTTTGAACTTTGTTTCATTTCATAGAATAAACACGTTAGCTGTACTCCTTTTTCAACAACCCGATTCTAATATTATTTGGAGAATTTTTACATCGATACAAAGTAAATAGTTACGGATTATTATGCGAAATATCCGTGTCGTGTGGTGCCGGCTCAGAGTACCACCACCCCATCTCGTCCTATGGGTGTCGTAAAAGTCGACTAAGGGATTAGCCGGAGGATGGGCAACAGCGTCCTTCGAGTACATTAACAACTGAACTGCGATCGCCAACCCGTCTGCCAAGCGTGGCGATTATGGCAAAACCCCCCAATGAGCACACAACATAACAATATCGGTCGTTGTGGTGATCTTTGAGGGAGGCCTGTGTCCAGTAGTGGACTTCATTCGGCCGATATGATGATGCGAAATATCTCCTTTCTAAACTTGCGTAGACTTGTGGAGTTATTCAGGGCGCGCGTATCTTTTATGGTACATGGACAGCTAATGTGTTAATAATTGTATTGTTTATTATTTTCCAATGGAAAATATTGTTCTAAAATGTTTACTGTACAGGTCATGACGCCACCGATAATAACACAACTGACAGCAAGCCCCAAAGCTGTTAATATTGCTAATGAATCGGTAGTGATAGAGTGCATTGCCGACGGCTTACTTGAACCTGAATTCGAATGGAAAAAAATACCAGATACGGTAAGAATAACATATATATAATACGATCGTTTTCGACTACAAATAAAAATATGATATTATTAACTTGTATACGTTCACTACAAATTATAGACAGATGTCTCTGATGTAAGAGAAAACACTAGATCCATAGAGAGTCAATTATGCGATTGATTAATCTAAAGTTATTAACATAAAGTGACAAAACGTAAGTCAGATATAATTAAATTTTGGCAAGTGTGTAGTGTGTATACAACTGTCACGGCATTGGAGTGGCCTAAAGACTTACTCAGCTGCACTTAATCCTACTGTGTGGTGTTACAACTTATTTGTATTATTTTTGTGCTAACCAATTTTACATTCTTCCTGATGAATACCTGCAAACCTATTTTTAAAGCTATGTTAATGGAAATATATTGAAAATTTATTCTCTTATATCTTCTTGAGGTTCCTATCTCTTTCGGCCACTATAAGCGTAATTAAGCTTTAATTAGAACAATACTTCAGTGCTTAGCTTGAGTCCGAAGTACTAATTGCGTCACTTACCTGCGATCATAGGCTACCACGTCGTACTATAAAGTAGGTTAAGAGCGCAACGTTTATTTTTTACATTCTACGTTCTGGCTCTACGTATAGCGCCTCACAAAACCAAGTCGCTATGGTTCCATAAACTGCCACGAAGCAGAGAACCACCCAGTTCATAATACGCGCAAATCAGGGTGGGCCGTTAAATAACTACCTGGGGCTCACCCTGGATAGTCGTTGGGCTTCAAAGAGTAGGTACTTAGCAGAAAAATAACAGATAAATTTTGTTTAGCATCTCGTTTGCTAGTCACTAAGTATATATGTAAAATTTACTCATATATTAAGTTCGGTTTGCTGGAGAGATGCTCAATAGCAAGCCCTAATTCAGTTGACTGTACTGTTCGGAGACCGTTCGGTTTTGTTTATTTAATAACTAGCTGGGACCCGCGGTTTCACCCGCGTTTAATTTAAAAGAAATGTAGAGTACTTCGACATAGACACTTGACATAGAATATATATATTGGATTTCAAGGGTTTTATTTTTTTATGCGGTACCCTAATTATTTTTCTAAAATATAAGTAGCCTAAGTTATTCCTTATAACATTAGCTATCTGCCAGTGAAGGTCCCGTCAAAATCGGTCCAGCCGTTTCGGAGATTACCCGGAACAAACAGACAGACAGACGGACAGACAGACAGACAAAAAAATTAAAAATAGTGTTTTTGTTATATGAAACGTACATACTTTCATATGCATTTAGTAAAAAGCTGTTATTTTGACATTACAAACAGACACTTCAATTTTATTTATTTGTATAGATAAGAAAAGGTACTTAATTTTGGAAGCATGTTTCTAATTGAGTACACATTGTGTACAACCGCGTTATTAATTTATAAATCGAACACAGATGATGATGGGGTTTCTAGGTCGCACGATGTTATTTTTGACATTGTTTTAGGTCGCCTAGCAATATTTAAAAAACAGACATAGCTTAGGTTTTGTATCAACATACAAGATTTAAAACATTTTAATGAAAAGCTAATGTTATTTTTTATGGACTCCAACTGTATCGTATACTTAAATTGTTTAGTAAGTTTTTTTAGACTTCTTTACACATACATACGACTTTGCTTACACATACAAACGTCAAAAAAGGATACAGACGCACGTTGTAGAACACTTTTATATTAAACCTTTCCAATTCGCATAGAAAATCCTACCAGTGCAAATAAAAGCTTATCAAACTATGCGACTTCTTGTAACTGTAAATATTTTTTTTAGAACATGGGTGAAAATTATAATGCTAGTCGGATACTACAAATAAACAACACGATTCGTTTCAATAGCATACAACCTGAAGATGCTGGAACCTACGAATGTATCGCTCGCAACTTCGTTGGAATCTCCAAAAAGCAAATTAAAATTGAGGTAAAGAACACTTTTATGATATAGTACTGAGTTGTGATCGCTCACCGTAGACTTCATAAGAAGGCTGACGGTCCCCCAAATGGCAATGGTGAGGGATGTGCTCGGAGTATACCTACGAGATCACATCAGAAATTTGGAGATCCACAAAAGAACCAAGGTAACCGAGATCGCATGTCAACCGCGTTCCTGAAAACGTGGTGTAGGCAAACCACATGGTAGACCAACCATCTGGTGAAGGTTGCAATAAATCGCTGGATACTGTCCTGCGTTGGGGGAAGCCTCTGTTCAGCAGTGAACGTCTTTGGGCTGAAATGATGAAATATGCCTTTCAATGATTTCAACCGTCAGAAGATAGATACATAGCCCTAAAATTACCGTGGCTCTAGTGTGATCATACGAGGACCTGGAGCCTGCCTTAGGTGCCGACGATAACCGCTCCAGTGTTTTAGCCAGTAGGAGACCGGCATACCCCTTCGCCCTCCCCCGGGGCGAAGGAAGTTCATGAAGAATTTCCACTGGGCACCAATATAAAAAAGGCCTAAAATTACCATAAGCTATTGCCTTGTTTTTTTATTATGCAAGAGCATTCTAACGGATATATTTAACGATGTTTTATTATATATACAGGTACAGATACCTCCAGAGATCATATCATTTAATAGCACAACAGTAGAAGAAGGTACAGAAATTGCAGTGGTCTGTAAAGTAACAGGCGAGCCTTCGCCATTTGTTAAAATTACTTATATAGGGAAGAGCTTGGAGGATGAAAAGTAAGTGTTATTTTACGGGCTAGGAATAACATTACATCACAAAAATACTTAAAAATTTTATTAAATTCGGCTTATATTGAAAACGCTTTCCAGAAATGAATCTATTGTACTACGTGACAATATTTGATCCAAGTTAATTTAATGAGCTGATTGCTGTATTTTTGGCTTGCATTTGTATTTTAGTAAGACAATATTTAAATAAGCGTGGCGATTATGGCAAAACCCCCCAATTAGCCCACAACACAGCCATATCGGATGTTGTGGTGATCTTTGGGGGAGGCCTGTGTCCAGCAGTGGTCTTCATTCGGCCGAAATGAAGACAATATTCGAAGAGCATATTATATTCATTTTGGGAATCAAAAATGATTTTTTGTCTAAAACACACAATTATTCCGATTTATGCATATTTATTTTGGGACTTAATGCGCTATGACTATGAGGTTTTACCACCACCTTACTCTGATATCAATTTAATTTATCTAGTGTCAATTTATTTGGCTTGCACTTGGTATTTATTTGGTGAACGTTTAAACTGTAACATTAATTATATTAACACTACATGAATTCACGAATACGGACATTTAGACTTAGTTGCCTGCATCAGCATGCTTCCGGCTGATAAATGTGCTAGATTTGTGTAGTGGGACAATGTAAATGTCTAGAAATTGACTAGGGTTGGTCTTTGAAAATATGTTAGTCTGGTACAAAAGCGATATGCTTGTTAAATTTATCAATCTGGTATCAATTAAATAACTTGTTTGTTTTAGGGAAACGGAGTATGATGTGAATATACCAAATTATTCAACCTTTAAAGTAGACAGATCGAATGATGGGATATATAAGTGTAACGCAAGTAACACCGGTAAGTGTTTTGAAAAGTTTATATATCTAAATACATAAATTATAGTTACGATGTTGTGCACCAACGATTTTGACAACTGGTGAGTACCTGTAAAAGCTGACATGAAGTAAAATACTAATAACTGATGAGCTGAAGGAGAACACCATCAAGATACACTAAAGAGGAAAACCCAAACATTGAGCACTTGATTCGTTCAGGGGTGCAATTCCTTAATCTCAAACATCCATACATCCTTGAATACAGTATTGAATAACGGTGACAACCCAATTTGGTATTTCCTAAGACTCGTCCCCGTGGCTCACCGTCTGCAACATCTCCTTGAATACCTTCAATCATGTCTTAGCGTATACCAAATTGGTTTTTCACCAAAATTTAATTCTGTATTGAAGGATGTATGGATGTTTCATCTTAAGGAATTGTACCCCAGGCCTCAAGCTTCCAACGACCTTCCATAACCGTTTCACGTTACACAAACCGCGAAATCTACGCAAGACTACACTTTCTATGCAACATCAAAATGCATTTCTTTTTATGGAAGCATCTGTTGGTGTGAAAGAGACAGAAAAATATTCTAAATATATCAGTATACCCGAACCGTATCGGTGGGTCATCGGTCGCAGGTTCGGCGTTGTGTTTGTTCTACCCCTGTTTACAATATATCACTTATGGCCTTTGCAGTTGCACCGTATATAAATCTGAATGTAATTATTGCCTAGAGCCCAGTCAAACAAGCATTTAAAGCAAAATTTTGATAATAATAAGTTTGAATCTTCAAAAAATTCATTGGCAATAAAAAATAAAACATTCTGAGAAGGGTTTAAATTATAAGTAATTAATTTAATGCCGGCTCAGAATGCCACCACCCCATCTCCTCCCATGGGTATCGTAAAAGTCGACTAAGGGATTAACCGGAGGATGGGCAGCAGCGTCCTTCGAATACATTAACAACTCAACTGCGATTGCCAACCCGTCTGCCAAGCGTGGCGATTATGGCAAAACCACGCAATGAGCACACAACACACCGATATCGGTTGTTGGTGATCTTTGAGGGAGGCCTGTGTCTAGCAGTGGACTTTACTCGGCCGAAATGATGAATTTATAAACTAAGCATGAAATTTAAAAAAATTGCCTCACCTTACGCCTTCCCTAATACCGTTAGCTTGAAAGGTAGCCAAAAAAATTCCAAGATCTATTTTTATGTAATTTGTTCTACATTTTAATTTTGAAACACCAATTTTTTCTAACTCTTCATATTTCAATTATTATTTTTAGGTACACAATTTACCTACCGGTACCTACTCATTGATCTGGTATTTATTTTTTATTGACTGAATATTTTGAGATTTCGTCTTTGGATTCATTAACTTAGTTATATAGAAACTCAGCCGGCTTGCTTAGAATTTCAATTTAAACGCTTGTTTTGCCTGGACTACTATTAATTTATATGAATGTTCGTCTTCAAACCCCGATGAAAAATAAGAACTAAGTCCAGCATTTTATAAAAGAAATAGCCAATATAAAAATATTATATATATCGGGCGTAAGTGACATCGTATCGAAAACTGATACCATTCAGTAGCCTTAGCATGAACAACTTGCGAGAAAGTATTCGTATCGTAACGTTACTGTGAGTTAATTCTGAATCGAAAATACAACTATCCTATAGCACTTTTGTTTAAATTTCTACGACAAGCCCAATCCGTATCATATATAAGTATGAATAAGGCCATCAGTTTAAATAAAAAACATGTGCAAATCAAGTATTTTCAATTCAAAATTCACTTTAGTTTATTTAACTGATTTCTGATGAGTATATAAAATAATTGTTTTCGTCTATCCTACCGCTATTTTGAATAAAAACATACATAAATCATTTATTTTTACATACAATTGCAATATAAATTAAAACTAAACAGCTGTTTTTCACTACAGTTCACGGATAAGGTAATCGCTCGCAGTAGCATTATAATATCATATCACAATAACCACATAGAGTTTGCGTCCTTAAAATTGTCAAGAACTGTAACATATTTTTCTGAGATAAATAGCTTTCCTATTTTTATTATAGGCCTAAGTGTTCTTTTCAAAGCTTTCGGTACGTTGTCACTTGCAGCCTGTATAATACGGTAATCTATTTATTTCACACAGTTTAGACAAGGCAAGATGCGTGTACAAGTGAACTGTTTAAAAAAAGTCTAATATTGATTTGTGTTATTACCAGTGGGCACCAAATCGAAGTTAATGTACCTATCAGTATTACATCAGCCATATTTTGACAAGTCATTTGAGTATATTTGGGGCTGGAGCGGAGAAACTGTAAACATCAGTTGTGCACATGCGAGCAACCCACCGTCGAATTTCACTTGGAGGTAGTATGACTCATTTTTCATTATATTTATAGTCATTATAAATACTAATATTATTAATAGTGGGCGAGTTAAGAGTTCAAACTTCGCATGTACACAGGGCTATATATCAAGCTAAAAATGTCCACTATTGGCTGACGTCTCATTATACGGAAAGTCTATAAAATGCGAGATCAGCTTATTCTTGAAATGTTTAGCTTGATATGTAGCTGTGCGTACCAATGTGACTGCGTATATCAGTGCTTCGGAGGTCGTCACGAAATCGTTGGTCCCAGTTGTTGGAGGCGTTCGGGCGGCTAGAAAAACTCTGACACAAGGTTCGCCACTAACTATAACACGAAAGAAGAAGAATGTCGTAAATGTACTTTCGTAGTTAATCAACGACACCAGTGACTTCTAGTGAAGGCCAACGTCGTGCTAATATCTGGATTTAATGGTCTGAAATCGCCTACACGCAGTGCTAGCGGATCAATACTCGTTTCTTTTCTGTATGAGAAAAGGCCTTTGCCCTGCAGTGGTACAGTTATGGTTACAGACTGATATTATTATTATTATATATCGGTACAGTGTATGTTACAATAGTGGTCGACAAACACGTTCCATATAATAGACAAATAATATCAAGTGTAAATCATAGAGTAGTATTAATATTGGCATGTTATTATTATATACTTAATTTGATATTGTGATAGGCACTTGATTGCTACCTTTTTATTTTTTATTGGTCCCAGTGGACATTAATCAGGAACTTCCTCCATCCCAGGGAAGGGCGAAGGGGCATGCCAGACTCCTTTTTTTATTGGTGCCCAGTGGAAATTCTTCATGAACTTCCTTCGCCCCGGGGTGTATGCTGGACTCCTCCCGGCTAAAACTACTGAAGCAGACATCTTCGGCACCGAAGGGAGGCTCCGCCGCCCACTGAAGCCACGCCTGTAGACGTGTCTTGGAGAGGGTCACTGAAAAGCGGTCATCCCCCAGTGGAGATTCTAAAGGATCCCCCCGAAGCCTCACTGTGCGCTGTGCTATGTTGCGCATATGGCGGCGAGTGACCACATGCACGCCACCGTCTTCTCGTGGGTCGCTCGGTGTGGGCACTCTGATTCCCCAATCGCACACCCGCGACCACTGAGGCCTCCCGCCATATAGCAATGACATGGGGCTCAGACGTGTGGGACATGGGTGCTGCGGTGGTTGTTACCCCGGCTCCACGTCCTGCTTCTCTGGTAAGATCGGCCCTGTCTCAATCCCACTCTGCGATCTCCTTCTGGAGCATGACTCTCTCAAATTTAAATTTTCATGCTCTGCCAGCATAGCCGATACTTCTGCTGATAGAAAAAGATCTTGCCCGATTCAATTCACCAAGATCCGCCGCTCGGCAGCCCACGCAGGGTTCACCATGAGCGTGTGCTGTGCGGTATCCTGATCGCTATCTCAGTGGTGGCACTGTGCCATGACCTCGCGTCCTATCCTGTGCAAGTACGCACCGAAACAACCGCGCCACCTGTGTCAGGTGGTACGCGCTCGCTCCTTCTGAGCCAGGCTCCGAACAGCGGCAGGATGGCCTCAACGACTCGCTTGGTCTCAAACTGCATCATCAGGTGGTGACGCCACTTCTCAAGTGCGCGCTGCCGAGCCATCCGCCTCACACTGAAGAACGCCCCTCGAGACACGCTTTCGCCGTTCTGGCGGAGGGAGCGCGTCTGACCATAGACCCAAGCAGCCGTCTCCGCCAGGATGTAGAAAGCGCGAGGCACTTGCTACTTAGCTGCAGACTTCAAAAAATGTCATCTCTATTTTTTATTATCTACTACAAATAAGGTATCTGGCAGTCAAAAGAATAAATCCTTCACTGAATATTTTCAAAGTCACAAACACATAATGTGAGTTTCCAATAAAGTTAATGCTGTACAAATTGATGTGAATTAAACTCACAGCAATCAATATACGAGTAATCTTGTTTTTTACTTATCTTGGTTTTGGTCAATCAAACAGCAAGTCTTCACTTTCCTGTAAGGTTGACAAAAATCAAGAAACTACAGTAATCCCGCAATCGTAATTTTAATTTGTCCTCAACAATTTTATTGTACAAACCTGACCACATTTTTTCTCCACAGTTACATGACGGGTAATTATTCAACGATAGAGAAACAAGAGCACGACAATATAGTTTTAGATTATGAAAGTACATTGGAACATTCCTTCCCTTTTACTCATCAGTTTGCACCGTTCGGATTGCATGAATGTAGAGTCCAAAATGAATATGGTGAAGCTGCTAAAGTTTATATTATAAGGAAAGGATTTCCGCCAGCACCCGTTCAAAATGTAAGTACATATATATATCATACTATTAATAAGGCTTTATTAAGGCTCTCATAGCCATTGCACTGATCGGTAAACGATCGGTGAGCTTAATCAAAGTTTGGCGCGGTTGGTTTATAGATGGGTGACCGTATTGTGGTATTTGAACTGACCGTTTCCGTGCATCGGAGGGCACGTAAAATCGTCGGTTCCAGCTTGCTGTTACTGTTATTAGACGGCAATTCAATAAGTTGCTGTTATTACTTCAAAAACTAAATAAGTATGGCATCAAGTGTTAAAGGAATACCCTTAAATTACAACACAAATTATACCACTCACAAACAATCAGCGGCAACATTCAACTCTTCGACTCCTCCGCCTTACTGTTCCACGTTATCATTATAAGTTACACGAAAAACAAAATCTAGGTAGTTACTCGGTTGCGCTGCCGTGGGACGCTTTGGGGGATCCTTTACAATCCCCTCGGGGGGGTGACCACTTTACAGTCACCCTCTCCGAGATGTACCTATAGGCGTGGCACCAATGGGCGGCTCTAGTGTGATCATACGAGGACCTGGAGCCTCCCTTAGGTGCCGAAGATGTACGCTCCAGTGGTTTTAGCCGGTAGGAGTCCGGCATACGCCTTCGCCCTTCCCCGGGGCGAAGGAAGTTCATGAAGAATTTCAACTGGGCACCAATAAAAAAAAAAGGTAGTTACTCGGTTACCATTTCTCTATGCATTAACATAACTATATACTACACAAAACCTCTGCAAACAATTAAACCATGACCTTTTCCATTCTCATACAACTAAAGAATTTAAAATACTGCATACATTACGTGGCTTCTGAGTTAAGCCTTTTAAACTCTGCAACTAAACAAACAAACTTAATTTGAATCACAAATAGATTCTGTTATTGTGGTTAAATCTTACTTCTTTGAAATTGAGCAAGGAGCTTGTATTTTCATCTTAATTGTGCAACTTTGAAATTATGTTTCAACAAATTTGATTGTTTAGTTAATTGATAATTTAGTTTACAAAGGTGAGACTATTTCCCAATGCTTTGTCGTTTCAATGAGTGCAAAATTCTGTTGTGGTTTTAATAGTCAACCAAAATAATATAACAAGATACTGTCTCGTTTTAATCGTGGCTTGCTACCTATTTGTGAGAGGTCAATACTTCTAGTGTTCATTGGACATTGGTTCGACCCCTCTTCACCTTATCACAAGTCGCACTCATTAGATCAGTGGTTCAATTTGTAACTACAGTAACACTAAAATCGTTCGAGGATTATAATTAAAGTTAGAGATATGTGTCTGATGTGTATCATCAAGTGTATCACTCTAAGTAAAGTATTGAAATTATTTCAACACATATAAAGAATATTATCTTGTAAGGAAACATCGTGCACATTTTTATAATTTATTTAATTAAACGGAATTCTGGCTTCTCTGTGCAAAAAAAATGTGTCTTACTTATTTTTCATACATTTTCATTTCGGTATCATAAAAAGCAAACGAGAAATTATATGAGGTAGATAAACCGCAGCCTATTTATTGGTTAGCTTGTGCCTCCGTTTTGATCCCGTGTAGTTCCTGGTAAAGAAAAGACCATCTCTATTCACCCATAGGTGTCGTAAAAGGCGTCTTGAGATTGATATCAAGAAGATGGGCGGCATTATCCTTCCATGTGCTAAAAACATACTGCGATCATCAATCCACCGGCCAAGCGTGTTGATAGTGGCAATATCCCGTATGACCACTTGATTAATAGAGGGTCCATGTTCAGAAGTAGATATTTAAAGGCTGGTGTGAAAAATCAGAAACACCTAGTACCAATTTTTTTCACGTTTATTGTCCTCTCGTACTGACAGCAACGTTATAAAAATATATTCTATTTTTAGGCAACAGCAATAGACGTAACAGCTTCATCAGCTACTTTCCTCATCGAGTCTCCATCCTTCTCTGAGGGACCTGAAGTCATTGGTTTCATAGCTGAGTACGACGAAGCTGACAACTACGTCGTTACCAATATTCACCCAACCAGAACGTGGGCTATTGGGATACCATTCAAGTTGGACAAACTAAAGCCCAGTACTAAGTATTATATCAGATTCGCTGCGATAAATCGCGTTGGTGCTGGAGAATGGAGCGATAAGATTGTGTTTGACACAGTGGACAAGTAAGTTAATTTTTGCATTTAATAATTCTTAGATTTCACTACGTCTTTGCACTTTGTTTACTGTGCTTAAGATAGCTATGATTTTGAAAAAAAAGTTTCTTTTATACTACTTTCGTTAAGCGTCACAATTGCCCGTAAAAATTGTAATACTACACCGGACTAGTCCTTCCTTGCTCTCGTTACCTCTAGACATAAATTATTTAGTCATATATTCTCAGTAATTTCACTAGCTACGTTGCGCTTCAAACTGGAACACAGTTATGTCTAAAGCTTGAATACTACTATTTTGCTTACCTGTGTGGCCGGACTCCTGTTATAAGAGACCTACCTCTAGTAACGTGTGTGAGGTCTCAAGATCCTGATCTAATTTGTTTCGAGTGTGGATATTTGCGCGTATACATTTCTGTAGACACACTGATGATACAATCTAAACTAATGTACCTAAATACAAAAGGAATTTCATTTGTTCCACTTTCGTAACCCAACTGTGCTATCGGTCTCCATAAAAACGGTATATTGTAGCTTATGTTATAAAAATAAACACACATAAACTACAATATCTACAAAAAATACATTTCATATAATTCATATCGATTTAAATCCATGTTGAACTCGATATGAAATATTTGACGTATTTAAGTAAGTGATTTATGTATTTAGACATAAGTAGCTCTATACATTAAAAACTACAGTAATCATTGAGAATGATCTTTAATATTGTAAATTCATAAATGTACCAGTGATGACATATGGAACAGAAACGTGGTCACTCACAATTGGCCTCATAAGAAAGCTCAAGGTCACTCAGCGAGCTATGAAGAGAGCTATGCTTGGTATTTCTTATATTCTATAGACCGAATCAGAAATAAGGAGATCCGTAGAAGAACTAAAGTAGTCGACATAGCTGAAAAGATTAGTAAACTGAAGTGGCAATGGGTAGGGCACATTGCTCGTAGAATAGTCGACATAGCTGAATGGATTAGTAAACTGAAGTGGCAATGGGCAGGGCAGATTACTCGTAGAATATTCGACATAGCTGAAAGGATTAGTAGACTGAAGTGGCAATGGGCAGGGCACATTGCTCGTAGAACTTATGGCCGTTGGGGCACAAAGGTTCTCGAATGGAGACCGCGCACCGGAAAACGCAGCGTGGGACGACCTCCAACGAGGTGGACAGACGACCTGGTGAAGGTCGCTGGGAGTAGTTGGATAAGAGCGGCATGTGACCGCTCGTTGTGGAAATCCAAGGGGGAGGCCTTTGTTCAGCAGTGGACATCCTGTGGCTGATATGATGACACATACTATGACTCATATACCCCTTTTGTTGTACTTCCGTGTCCTACACCTTCAAATTAACCTTTGAGGCATTCTCTACACTCTAAAATGCCCGTCATTGTCAATAATTAATCATTGATTCGAAACTAATTCCACAATGACATAGTAAAAATGAACTACGTACTTATCACAATTGCTTATATTAATAGAAAAATTGAAAATAAGACATTGATTATAGACATCGACATTTGAGAATTAAATATTGTGTCGGTTATTTTGACCAAAACAAAGACGAAGAAACCTTACTATTATTAGACACAAAACTCAATTTCGATTGATGGGCACTCATAACTATGTTAATACAGGACGCTGTTTTTGTCCTACCTTACTCTGGTATGTCTATAATAATATCTTAGATTTTCGCGATTATTACCCATTGTAGAAAACAAACACTTAAACTGATTACATCGCGTGTATTATGGATTTTTGTTTTTACTAACGTTTCATCCTGCGACCACGAACGCATCAAAGTTTTCAAAATGTTGGGAAAAACAAAAATCGTACATACGTACGGTAAACCGTTTAAAAGTGTTTTACTATTTGGTATTTCTGTATTAATAATTTATTTGCCTAATAATTTCAATCGTTGGCAGTAATGGCCTCTAAATATAATATGGTTTTTTTGTTCACACGCAATTTGACGAACGAGTAGACAAAAACCATTCACCTCACAGCATTTTTAAATTGAGACAAAGATTTTGTTGATACGAATGCGTTATATTTTGTTGGTTGGAACATGGTAGATAGTAGAAGATAAATAAAAAAAGCTAAATAAAACTAATTAATATTAATTAAAACGAGTTTACAATATGAAGAATATCTGATTACTATTAACTAATTTGGACTGACTTGTGGGTTTGCAAAGTTTTTGTATAACGACGTCCGATTACGGAGCGCGCTCGACGTTAGATAACTGAAAAGATTAGACTTATTACGATTTTGATTTCTAGGTCAGCACCAGAGCCACCGATATGGGAAGTGGATGCAGGCCAGATAGCTTCTAACAAGCTGTTGAAGTGGAAAGCGCCAGAGAACAACGGCGAACCAATAGACTACTACGCTTTACGATACTGCCCGGTATGTACGGCATGAGGTCATTAGACATGGATGGTTAGGAATTACGGAACGATCTTGTCATTACTGTGAACGGTGCGGTGCGTTAGTGTGACATTATAAGTATAAGGATTGCGAGTTGAATTCTTAATTCAACCAATATAACAAAGGCAAAGCAAAGGAACAATAATAGTACAAGCAAAAAACCCATTCTCAATTTGAAATTAAAATAGAGTTCAATTATTTTTTAATGTAAAACATGTCTGTAGCCATATTGATCCGGTGAATCCACCTAAAAGTAAAATCATTTGTTTCAGCAAAACAATTCACTTTCTAAGAATCACGATACTGTTTTTGTTTGTTCCAATTATGGATTTAGGCATGTCTGTGATTAATATTGTGATAAGTAGTAACGGCGTCCGCAAGACAAGTTATTGTTGTATATTACTTGTATCTGTTGTTTACAATTTCTGTTATATCAGACGCGGTTACGGTAATTTAACTGTCACCGTTACAATATAACAGGCTAATAATATTTCAAATTACTTTATCAAAGCTTCTACTAATGATCTTCCGTCTTTTGTTTCTGTCAAAACGAGCAATTTCATTTATACTGAGCTCACATTTATCATTTATAGCTGCTAAGAATTGTTTTGAAGTTCGAAGACCAGCAGTAGATACTCTATTTAATTGTTTGATTAATGATTCATAATACACTAAAAGTAATTATAATAATCAACTTTTCAAACCATACTACCAACCAATAATCAATTAAAGAAATTTAATCAAATGTTTCTAATTGGACGTCGAAGGTGGAATGTGCGAAGTTTCTCGAGAGAGGACAGGCTGATTCGTATTACATAGGTTTGTGGCAGAGATAATTAAAATTTCCTCATTACATATGTTGATATGGTATGAATTATACAATTACAAACAAAGTCCAAATTGATCCAACTTAAAAAATAATCTAGGAAAATTGACACTCCGACAGATTTACGATGAACTAAACGCATCATTATGCAAAGAGCAACGCCTAGACCAGACTACTGAGTGGGAAATGGACGATCTGGAACACAATACTACTTATTACTTCGAACTAATTGCGCACAATTCTGAAGGGAATTCTATGCCTGCTAATATATCTCTTACTATACCAGGTAAGATTTTACTTAGTTTTATAAATCGATGAATTTAAAATCAAGCTCCATCAGTCATTTCACTTGCTTAAATATTTTTTTCATTTCATGGGGTAAACTGGCGCGTTTGTTGTTGTAAATTGCCGTTGACTCTGCCACAGCGTAGGCACCATACAACCGCGTGGTGGCCGTGTGTGTGGTGCCGGCTAAGAATACCACCACCCCATTTCATCCCGTGGGTGTCGTACAAGGCGACTATGGGATTAGCTGAAGGATGAGCCGCAGCGTCCTTCGAGTACAATTATAGCTCAACTACGATCGCCAACCCGCCTGAAAAGCGTGGCGATTATGGCAAAATGACCCAATGAGCCCACAACACAAACCCATACCGGTTTTTGTGGCAATCTTTGGGGGAGGCTTCTGTCCAGCAGTGGACGTTTTTCGGTTGGAATAATGATGATGATAATCGAATGTTTGTTAATAAAATTCATATTTCATGTTTGAATTCTGAGAATATCAAAGGTAATAAAACCACTGTATGGAGAAGATGTGTGACACTGTGATTCTTAATGTGAAGCTTACCCATATCTAGCCAAAAGCCGCTCCCAACATATATGTACGTATAATTAATATGACCATTCTTTCCAGCGGCAATTTCAAACGAGCCAACCCCGCTTCTATCTGGTGGCGTTCTGATAGGCATATCAGTAGTGGTAGTTGTTCTATGTTTGATACTACTAGACCTATTATTGTTCTTCTGGAGGAAACAAGGTATCATAGCAAGCTGTTGTACCAATAAAAGTAAGAAGAGGAAACCGAACCCATTAAACACACGGTAAGATTAAATGTGCATAGAATAGTTCAAATCAAATCAAAGCCAACTGTAACAAAACAAGTAGTATATATTTCATATAATAGATTTTACCTATATGTTCTTGATCCCAATATATACCTACTACATATGAATGTATGATATAACCGTAATATATTATCATCTACATTTCACCACCTTATTCGCAATCTTACTTTTATTCATACTAAATAAACACGAGATGAGCTAGCCATTAAAAACTTCAGAATAATAAAGATTACGCTGTGGATTTTAAAAATGTTCCTACCAATTATAGAGGAAAAGTAATAAACGACGAATCAAATCAAAATTTACTAAGCCATCTCCAATTCAATCAAGAAAAATCCAATTCGAAAAAAGATTAATGAAAAATCGGGAATAATTTGTCTTGAATCGGAGCGTCACCTTAACCTCGATTCGACATCTTTTTGTTGAGGCCTTAAATCACGTTCTCTAAAAGTCCAATTGATTTTCAGTGACAAGAAAGGTCTTTTGAAAGACAACAGGGAAACGGGCACAGACGATACTTTGAGGAGGCCCAACAATGGGCACAAAGAGTACGAATACAATAAGACCACGGGCATTATTACCGGGAAACATTCCTCTGTTTAGGGTGAGGAATTTTAAAACGCTTAGGACTACGTGAACCGTGCGATTTTTTCGAAAATCTGTAGCTTTTTGTCGTTGTCATTGTTGGGTCTTTTCATGTAGGGATACTCATGAATGTAAAGGGTATGAACTATTGCAAAATAAATCAAAAGGTTTCCTTCGATTCTAAACTATTTAGGCATTTTAATGTAAAATCTAATCGTAATGATTATCCTAGGGTACTATGTATATTTCATGTGTTGCCTAGAGCTTATGTATATTCTAAATTACTAAACAACTGTGTGTTAAGGAATAATATTATATTGAGTCGATGACTTAAAAATTCTGTAATTACGACAGAAAAATCGTACGGTTTACGTAAATTGTAAAAGAATGTGACTTGTGAACCAAGTATTGCCATTTGCGTTAAATTGGCTTTATGTTTGTAAAGATATTTTATAGTGATATTCTCTTATGACCTTGTTAATGTTTTCATACTTTGTACCCAACGCTTTGTATAATGATGTATAGAAATAGTGTACCTTTATTAGATTATAATATTATACTTTACAGTTATATAACAAATATAAACATATGTTTTTAGTTCTGCGAATTAAAATGGTTCTAGTCGACAAACAACTCTACTGTGTACTGCGGTTTTGCGAGTCTAGCAAGTAAATACATTATTTTACTTTAAATTAGCCCCCTTACGTACCTATGCTCTCTTTTTAGCAGTTGACTGTCATGTAGTGCTATTTCACTCCATCAGCCCGAACGCATTCGACTATTTATTTTTATCGCAGATTCCACAAAAACTCTTGTAATATAAGTCCCTGCTAGGTACAATGCACTAATACTGTATTATTGACATAATTTGAAATGATGATACTGATTTGAAGTCGACCTAAAGACAGAGCCTTGAAATATCTAGAATTTTAAAATACCTGATGCAGAAATGGAAACCAATGAAAATACTAAAGAATCTTAATATTTTTCTATCTGTTAAATACTGTAAATTTTGTTAATGTCTGAAGTAATTTTAAGTTATGTTAATGTATTTTTTTCATACTGTATAAACTTGCTGTTTCTATAGCATCTGTAGCCTAAATTTATGCACATTATTCACATTTTTAATGACATTTGTAATGTTTTAAAATAAAAACGGTACAAACATATTTATCAGCTTTTTGATACGTATTCACAGACTTTTTATTAATTTAGTTTTCATTATATTTGATAACAGGTTATGTACATCTTATTCTATTTATTTAATACAGATTGTATTATTAGAGGTACAGGCACTTATTTATGAAGGCTTTTGTGTAAAAACACAAACTAGGATCTGTATATAGGTACTTACAACTATTTTTTATTAAAATAGAAGAATAATCGTGAAAGATCTTAATGATTGTTAAACTATATAAGGTACAGTAAATAAGTTCATTATGAACAGAAACCATTCCATGTTGGATATTTATCAGTTTGTTGTTAAATGGATATCTTGTGAGCTTAAAATAAAATTGAAAGTCGAGTAATTTTCGGATTGGAATCAAAACAAATTTTGGTACATAATATCAGTTACTGCAGTGTTTTAAAGATTAATAATATAAGAATAAAATAGCATAATGATGTAACAAAAAATATTGTTTAAATAATATAAGAAGAGAGCCGTAAACCGTTAATACGTTATACCAAAGATTAAGTCAGTATCTTTACATGATTTAACATTGTATTTTTATCTTTCATTAAAGTTTATATAAAATGATTACACGTTTTATTTCTATTTTATGTGACTTTACCTTCAACGTAATATTATGTTAAAAGGAACATAGGTAGGCAAGATGTCAGCCGCACTTAGGCGTGACTCTGCACTAATCCGACCGTATTTAAAATTCACTATATCATCTAAATAACATTGTTAAAAAAAAACAAAACAAAAAAATTGTTAGTTTGGTTTTATTTAATTATCAGAGACGCGCCTTAGTGAAAGAGTGGTGGATATTATTCGGCTGATACTGAAAGTGGTTTCAACTCATACTGATGTAACATATTTATGCAAATCTATGTTACTGCGTGTAATAACTTCTTAAATGAGGTGACTGTGACAACTAATACTTAGAATTTGATCCTAATTGCAGTAAAATAACAATGCCTTTTACTTGAAAAAATATATATCAAGATCTTAAAAGAACAGTTGCAATACCTCCACTAGTGCACCACTGTTCTCTCATTGGTACCACTTGAGCCAGGCGGCCGTGTGACGAAGCATCAGGTTCTAATTATTGATAGGGAAGGTGAAGCGCTACTGCAATGAATCATCGTCAGTAATCTTGTATAGGAAGCGGACAAGTCTTTGATCGTCTGACAATGCCGTCTGCTTTGCGTATATTTGCAATTCGTGATACACCATCATCCAGTCGACAATCTATTATTACACTTGCATTTTCTGACTATATGCCATCTGTGAAATACAAGTCTAGCCCCAACAACTAACTATATTTTCAAACAATTTATTTTTTTAAGTTATAACACGTTCTTATTCTTCTTACCAACCGTTCAGTTCTAATAAAAAATGTCGCACAGTAGGATTAATCTTCATATTAAAATAATTAATTCCCTAACTTCATACCAAAAATTATTAAAATGTATGATACATTTTTTTTAACAATAATCATTAATATACGCGATGTACACGCGGCTACACATCAAGCTAACCATAACCAGTATAAGCTGGTCTCACATTGTGTAGGCTTTCGGTATGATGAGAGATCAGCGTAATCTGGAATTTTATAGCTTGATATGTAGCCGTGTGTACCTAATCCATTTAAGTGTTTTATTATAATGAGTACTAATCGTGAAAACCTAAGACAATATTATATTTTATCAATATTAAAATCTTTCATAACTAATGACCTGACTACACTTCATTCAAAAAATTTAATTGGCGGCCAGGCCGCGGTCTGGCCCAAATTTACTTGGTTGTCAGTAGAATATACAGTATAATAAGCGTATTAGACGACTTACTTTACATTACAACTTCTTTGTTATATTAGCACAAGCATATCTCATCTCATCTTATCTCGTCTGCCAGTAAACGTTCACTGCTTAACATGGGCCGCACAATATCTGCTGTAATGAACGATTATATGTCCTTAATCACCACGCTTAGCAGACGAATTGTTGGTCACAGTATGTTGTTCTTAGCACACGTGAGGATGTTGCTGGCCATCCTCTTGATTAGTCACTTTTTAAGATACCCATGAGTAGAATGGGGCTATCTATTCATTGCCAGCAACTACAAGGCCATCAAGCTTAGGTATGCTAGAAACTATTGACACAAACCCACTGTTAAATAGTGCAACAAGTGTTCAAACAATACCCTGTAGACCATCAGTCCGATGTTATTATCACAGCTTTATTAATTCCAATTCAAAGCTGAGATTATCTAATTTTAATTAACTGGCTAAAAGTTAATTCATTCGTTTCATAAAGCAATCGTTACCGTGATCTAAATCATTTTGAAAACTTAATGAATTCGACTGCAAAGGCTACAGCGCGCACCTGTTATTGAAAATTAATACTTTAGAAGGGAATCGGTAATAAAATGGCATCAGTGATGAGAGAACAGCGGAATTTGGTCCGCAAAACTATGAGGTGAAATTAGCTGAAGAAAAAAGGTGCGTTCCGTTGCAAACTTCTTATCCAATTCTATGGACAATTGAGCTACACTAGAAAACAACTGACCTGAGCCACTGGTCTTATTTAACTAGCAGAATACCAAATATGTAAAACCATTCCAACGACATGCTATCGACACGCCATTGAAACGTTTGTAAATTAGCAGACTCGGGGCCCTGGTTGCTAACAACCACATCCAGAACTAGACCAGAAAGTTTTACCGGAAAAGTACGCCAAGTATACTTTATTTATTTATTTATATACTCTTTATTGTACACCACATAATGCATAAGTTATTCATGGTGGCGAAAATGTTTTTAGTCAACAGCGATTTAATAATGCCATCTAGAAGGACTATGTCTTGCAAATCGTTGACGCAAATGCGTTACCTAAATATCACTCATGTGTGCAGTGGATATTTACGTTCGCTGTCATACACACACATGTGCAAAGATGATGTTATTATACCTAGCTATTTTCAACACATCAAAAATAGTCGTAACATATCATTTTTTGGGATCAGCACGGTTCACAATGAAATGATAGACCATGAAGAGGTCGTTCAAGGAACGGTCTCATATACGTCACCGTTCAAATATTTATGTATGGCGTGTGCTATCTTAACTCTAAGTGTTTTTATTTTGAGTCAACTGGCTTTTGCAGATCACTGTTTGTTATAATTATTATAGTCGCCCAAAAACTAGTAGTTGCTCGTACTCACAACGCTGGCAAAGAACTGTAAGTAAGAAAGTTGATAATGAAATTGTCTAAGAAGTCTGAATATCAATGAGACTGGTTTGCAAAGCTGTAAACAAAAAAAAAGAAAGTTTCATACCAATATCGCGTACGATTTTCTAGAAGAAAACATCAAGAGATAAAATTAGTAAAGACCTACGAGACCTACCTATCACACGATGAGTTTATTGAAATAGAATTCATAATTACGCAAAATATCCTTCTTCTTAAATCTTAACCAGCTATTACAAGGACCATTTGTACCAGTGATACCTTGGGGTATTTAGGTTGGAAAATTAACTAAGCCAGTATAAATCCAGCCAAACAAGACGGTTTGTGAAGCTCCACGTTTTGCGTTTTCCCCTTTGATAAGAAAGGGAAATAAAAACACCCGTTATGTCGTTTCCTATTTGAAGACATTATTATAAGATGGTTATCATTTGATAAATTCATAAATTTGATGAAAGAATTCTTGCCTCTCGTGCTGAAATTGATATGTTATTTTATATGATCGGTGTACAAAAACGAATGTGTATTTTTTAAACATTCGTAATATTATCGATAACTTCTTCAACATAGTTCCTAAAATTCTGAAGAGATGTATATTATAGTAATGTCTTAGATTTTCGCGATTATTACCTTTTTTATTAATTTTTTTTATTTTTATTAATTAATTTTAATTTTTATTAATTCACCGGTCTCTCCTGTAGTCGCCGATATTTTCATGGAGGACTTTGAGGAGAGAGCACTGATGACAGCCCCGGCTAAACCAAAGATGTTCAAACGGTACGTAGATGACACATTTACCATCTTGCCTCACAATAGGGTCTCTGCATTCCTAAAACACCTAAATTCAATACACAGTAAAATTCAATTTACTATGGAATTGGAGGATAACAATTGCTTAGCCTTTCTTGACATACTTCTCATCCATAATCCAGATCATTCTGTTAGTCACACTGTGTATAGAAAGCCTACCCATACAAACAGGTACCTTAACGGTGAATCTCACCACCATCCTTGTCAGTTAGCTACTGTGGCCAAATCTTTGTTACAGAGAGCACAAGGCATCTGCGACGCCGACCACCTGGCAGGGGAGCTTAACCATGTGAAGCAAGTTCTTCAAAATAACAATTTGAAAGCTCCACATCCCCATCGCAGAAGCCGCCCGAAACCCACCACGGTTGATCGACGGCCCGCTGTTTTACCATTTATTAAGGGAGTCACGGACAGAATTGGTCATATCTTAAAGCGTGCTTCTATAAAAACCTATTTCAAGCCGCACAAGAAGATCAGCCAACTTCTCAAACCAGTGAAATGTCACATACCCTTACAAGATGCAGGGGTCTACAAGATTGACTGTGATTGTGGTTTATCATACATAGGGCAAACAAAGCGTAGCATAGCCACCCGAATAAAAGAACATATAGCTGACGTCAAGCATAGACGCTCCACAAAGTCTGCAGTGTGTGCACATGCCTTAGGCAAACCAAACCATTATCTTCGTTTTGATCAACCTCAAGTACTCGCGAAAGAGAACCGATATGTACCTAGAATGTTTCGTGAGGCTATTGAAATTAAAAAACATCCTAACTTTAATAGAGAAGATGGTTGGCAGGTACCACCTGTTTGGAATCCAGTCATTAAAATAATAAAGTCCCAAACAAGATACCGCACTAAGAAACATCAAGACACTGTGAGTGATTACTGCGTGCATCGAAACTAATTTTTTGATTAAAATTGTACGGTAGATAAAATAAAATAACTTTTTAAAATCTGTAACGACGCCTGTCACCTTAGTCATCCTGCGACCACGAATGCTGCAAAGTATTCGAAACGTCAGGTAAATCAAAAATCAAAATATACGCGATAGAATCCGTTTAAAAGTGTTTTATTATAAGATGTATATTATTTTGACTAATGTGAACCATTTATTTATTTATATTTCCATTTATAGCCGTGTGTTGCCGGCTATAAATGGCACCAAATCATCATCCCATGGGTGTCGTAAAAGGCGACTATGTAATTAGCCAGACGATGGGCAGCAGGATCCTTCAATTACATTTATAGCTCGACTGCGATCGCCAACCCGTCTTGCAAGCGTGGTGATTATGGCAAAGCCCAATGGGCCACATAAATCATGGCGATCATTTCTAGGGCCGCTGACCGCGAAAAGATCATCTACTCAGCTTATAACAAGCTGAACATAGGCATCTCTTAAGTTACACAATAACACTTGGTCCTCCGCTTTATTATGAAACTTAGGCCACTGCTCCTCACCTGCACCGCTGATATTAAATGATTCAACTGCAAAGCAGATGAGCACTATTGAAAAATTCTGATTTTTTTATGATATATATACGGTTTTATACGGTATTTATCACGGCTGGATTTAATTTATGTATGTCTATGTGTCTTTGCCGTGTGGTACCGGCTCAGAATGCCACCACCCCATTTCATCCCGTGGGTGTCGTAAAAGTCGACTAAGGGATTAACCGGAGGATGGGCAGCAGCGTCCTTCGAGTACATTAACAACTCAACTGCGATCGCCAAACCGTCTGCCAAGCGTGGCGATTATGGCAAGACCCCCCAAAGATCACCACAACGACCGTATGGTGTGTTGTGTGCTGAGGCCTGCTCTCTCACAGGTGTCCAGCACTGGATTTCATTCGGCCGAAATGAAGATGTATGAAGATGTGAGATCGATGTCGACTTTTAAGCATTGTTTCGTGGTTGAGCGTAGTGTGTAATATAACTAAATAATGTGTAACATATTCATTTTGAGTGTTATATAGGTTACCTTTGTTTTCATACCGTCACATCTTTCGATTTATTTACTTTTATTATATATAGCGCTTTTTTAAATGTCGTGATTGACTATGACCTCAGTAGGTACATGGTCCGGGTGTACTGGTGGTCGGAGGAGACCACGCGGCTGCGCACGGTCTGCCTGGCATCCTGCCGCCAGTACACTAGAAGCTGACGCCGGCAAAGTGCTACAGCCAGCGAGACTGTCGAGGCCTATCGGATCTACCGGGCGGCTACTATGACGCGATTGAAGGTTTGGTGCTGGAGAGAGCTCCTGAAAGGACTGGATAGGGATCCGTGGGGGAAACCCTACTTAATGCTAGTGGGCAAGTTCCGCCCGTGGGTCCTCCCGGTCACCGAAACCATGGCCCCGGATTCTGTAGAGAGTGCTCTCTACGTTCTTTCCGGCGGTCCAGGACCGGTCCCTCTGTACCGCCGATTGCCTTAGAATGAGATAAGGAATTAGCAGTTTCGGAAGGAGAGTTGGACCGAGCCGTTGGCCGCCTGAACAGGCAGTGTTCCGGCGGGGTGGGGTGGCGCTGGCTGTCAGTCTTGACATAGTTAACGCCTTTAACTCTATCCTGTGGGATGCGATTAGAGGGGCCCTAGTCTACCATTAGTGCCCCCCTATCTGCAGGGTATCATCGCGGCATATCTGCGTGACAGGCATGTTCGCTACGCTTCGTGGGTATCACCAAACACGCTCCCTCCACCAGAGTGGTGAAGGCGTCCCTACAGAGGCGCTCGAATGTTTGAGACGGTAGGCTCAGTGGCGTGTACTCAAGCTGTGGCGCGAGCGGCTCATATTGCCGCAGTACGTGCAAAAGTGCGTCGTTGAGGCTGCCTTGCCGCTCTTCGGAGCCTGTCTCTAGAAGAATGAGTGTGTCACCCAATCATAGTGGATCTATATAAACTGCATTCTGTTTTCATAACATTATTTTCTTTACAAAATGCAGTAAATAAATTTGCTTTAGCTATCATTTATTACCACTCTCCCTCTTTTTATAATTGAAAGCTATGGAACTCTACAAAAAGCTCTCAATTTTCATTACCGCCCGCACTCAACACGTAAACGTGCAAAAATCTGTAACGGTAACCACCCCAACCAATATGGTTAGTCGCTGCAACTGTCAGTTCCCACGTATAAGCGGCTATTTGGTGAATTTATAGGCTTTCTAACTGAATGGCCCGCAGGTGTCAATAATAGCCTTTAAAGGCAACATTTTCCGGTAAAACGAAACTCCTCCTAAATTAAAAGTGTCTATAGCACGTATTACACTGGCAGTCGAAAGACTGCAGTTTTCGTCGGGTTCGTAATTATGATGTAAGATAAGATAAGATGTATTTATTTGTTCAAAACATATGTATGTTATAAACACGGTAGTTTACAAGATGTTATATTTCAATTGTTCGTATCAACATGCTTTGCCGAAACAGGCGTACAAATGAGTATATACCACATTAAAGTTATAAGTAATTATAAAAACTTATGAATTATATAAAATGTCAAAGTATTTGCAATAATAAGAAAGAAAAGTCAATGTCAAAAGAAATATTACGATTAAAATATAATAATATCATTGATCACGTAAATTAATTAATATAAAAACATATCATTTAAGAATTCGTTGACACTGTAATAGGATTTCTTTGTTAATATTTCCTTAAACTTATGTCTAAATAAATTAACATTTAAAGTTTTGTAGTCATTTGGTATTTTATTATAGATTTTAGGTGCCATGCAAAATATACTTTTCCCCATATGAGCAGTTTTGGCGCTATGCATACAAAGTCTATTATTGTCACGCCTGTTGCGTTTGACTGTATCTGATAGCCGAGGGAACAATTGAGGGTTCGTTTTTACAAATAAGCCTATTTCTAAAATATACAAACATGGAAATGTAAGAATTTTGTATTTTGTGAAAAGTGGCTTACAGCTATCTGTGACTTTCAGACCAAACATGGCACGAATACAGCGTTTTTGCATTTTAAATACAATATTTTTATCAGGAGAATTACCCCAGAAAATTATGCCATACCTTAAAATGGATGCCACTACACCATGATAAGCAATAAGCAATGTATCAGTATTAATTGTTGGGGCAAGTTTATGTAACGCAAAAGAAGATCTACTTATTTTTTTACTGACGCTCTCCACATGAGCCTTCCAGTTTAATTTTTTGTCTATTATTAAACCAAGAAATTTCACGCTATCTAATTCTTGTATAACGGAATTATTATAATTTATATTCATTAGGGATGGGGTGTCAATGCGTTGACTAAAATGCATAATATTAGTTTTATTTAAATTGATTTTTAAATTATTATTAATTAACCACGAAATAATTGTAGATATAGAATCATTAATGTCATTTTGATAGAGTTCGGGATCTTTACATGCTATAGTAAGTGTGCTATCGTCAGCAAAAAGGGTCATAGGTTGTGAAATGGAATACGGTATGTCATTAATATACACTATAAATAAAAGAGGCCCTAAAACACTGCCCTGTGGGACTCCGAATGCTACACGACGTTCACTAGATGAACAAGTCATCTCTCGTCTAGAGTTTGTATCTATTCGTGAAATTGCAGTTACTTGTTTCCTATTCGACAAATAAGACTCAAAAAGTTTTAAAACATTTCCTCTTATACCGTAACTTTCAAGCTTATCTTTTAAAATAACGTGGTCGACGTAATCAAACGCCTGAGTCATGTCGCAGAATACGGTACATACTGGTGTCCTTTTGTCAATATTTCGCATTATATTCCGCAGAAAGTCATAAATGGCCATGTTTATCGTCATATTTCGTCTAAAACCCTTTTGTTCACAGCAAAGTATTTGTTTGTCTTCTAAATATGCATATGTTTGATTAAAAATATATTTTTCAAATATTTTAGAAATAACTGATATTAATGCTATAGGTCTATAGTTTTGCATCAGTTCTTTGCTTTCTTTTTTAAACAGTGGCTTAATTATTGATGTTTTTAAGGCTTCTGGAAAGACTCCATTAATTATACATAAGTTTAAGATGTGGCTCAGGTGTCGGCATATCGAAGGACCTACACATTTGATTATGTTTGTGGCCAACTCATCTTGACCCACACTATTTGTATTTTTCAGTCCTTTTATTATATTTAGGACATCAAGGGGTAGACTTGGATTCATAAACATTGAATCTCTCCTATGTTTTATAAGCGAGGTCACCTTATTTCCCGAGTCTTGTATTGGTAAAACTTTGCCAACAAAGTAGTCATTGAATGAATTTGCTATCGTTAATGGTTCTGTAATGTATTTATTGTTAACTTTTAATTTCTGTATGTATTCCTTCGGTATGTTAAATTTGGAATTATTTATGATCTGCCACGTAGTTTTACTTTTATTGTCCGATGTTTTAATTTTGTAGCAGTTTTGAGCTCGTTTCGTCAATAATATAATTTTTTTCAGTACCTTTGAGTATCTGTTGTAGTTAAGATAATTGGTTTGGGTTTGTTTACGTCGATAGATCCATAAAAGTTGTCTCTTTTTCTTACAACAAGTTTTAATGCCGTGAGATATCCAATTAGATTTTTTATTCACATTAATAGTAGTAAGTCGGAAGGGAAAACATAAGTCATAAAACAGTTTGAATTGTTTTATAAATAGATCATAGGCCACATTTGGATCATTTGTCTCATAAATTTCTGCAAAAGTGAGATTTTTCAGGCTGTCATTAAATTTGATGATATTATCTTTACAGTAGTCGCGTTGAGATTTTCGCCAGTATTTTAAGATGCTTTTATTATTTATTGGGCATTGTAATAACTGGGCGGTATGATCCGACAAGGCAAATTCTATAACCTCAGATCTACAAGGTTTATGGAAGTTATGTGCCAGGTTATCTATACAGGTATTACTTTTAATACGAGTTGGTTGTTCCAATGCTAATTTTAAATTAAAATTTAGTAGTAAACATTTAAATTCTAATGTAACATTATTATTTTTCATAACATCGATATTGAAGTCACCTGCTATTATTATATTATGATATCTTTTCTCATTGACTACTACCAATAATTGTTCCAGTTTTTGATAAAATGTAGTTAAATTTACCGCTTTAGGGGTCCTATAGATACATATAATCGCTATTTTATAGCTGACTAGTTCAATCGCACAACATTCGAAAACACCCATTTGTGAGAATTTGGCAACCTCTGGTAGCTCCTTGCATAAATGGCCCATTCTTACTAGTATACACGCTCCACCTCGTTTCTTATTTGCCCTACTGTAGCAGGCAGCTAAATAGTAATTTGGTATATCGAGTTGAGACTCATAGCCAGTCATTATAAAATGTTCCGTTATACAAATCACATCTATGCATTTTTTCTTTTCTATAAGATCATCGAGACATACAGATAAAGCATCGGATTTAGATAGCAGGCCTGCGATATTCTGATGTAACACATATAAATTGTTATTAACGAAAAAAATTATTACTATTTTTATTTACAATTGATTGGCTGCTTTCTATGCTGTTTGTCTCTTGAACACATTCTGTGTCAGAAGCTAAGGAGCTGTTAATAAATTCATCGACATAATATACCAAATTGTTAAAAATGTTTTTCATGCCATAATTATTTAGCATGCCACTGTATTTCATAAACATTGTGTTATCATATGACAAGTTTAAATTTGAATCAAAAATCATAGCATAATTATTATGACTATATATGTCAAGATATAGGAGACTGTTGAAACTTTCTATCCTCGAGTTAAACATTCCACCGTAGCCGTTACATTTATAAGTCGGTAAACAAACTATAATATTTGTGTGTTGTAGTGGTAACAAAGTTTCTCGTAAATTGTTAATCATGTCAGAATAATTATTGGTTCTTAAAAAATCTTCATGACCGATCATGATTATACAGTAATCTTTAAATGTGTAATTTTTTAATTTAGTATGCAGATTTCTAACAAGGTTTTGCATTCCGCAATTTGGTAGAAGATAATGAAATATTTGCGAATTCAGAAAGGTTTCCTCTGCTGTTGATAGTATTTTATTTGCTTTATTGCTACTTATTATGCAAATTTTTGGTTTCTGTTTTAATTTTTGTGGCTTATCTTGTCTAGTAGCAGTAATTGTATCCTTTTTTCCGAGTACAGTTTGAATCTTAGACGTTTCTCTTGACTGATTAATTATTGTGTCAAATTCTGGTTGGCGTAATTGTAATAAGTTTCTGGTTGGAGTCGACTGCTTCACACTTTTATTTTTGGGTGTACCGCTGTCATTTGTTAATTTCCTAGTCACCTTTTTCAATAATTCATATTTAATGGTTGTATTACTGATTATTGTTTTTAGATCGGTATTTTCGATGGATAATTGATTTATCTCTTCATGAGCCGTAGATAACTCTGACTTAAGTTTATCAATTTGGTGTTTTAGATCCATGATTTCGTCAAAAGTTTCATCGTCTGATATGTTTGGTAAACTACTTATGCTGCCATCTAGCGTCGAATTACTCGTCCTGGATTTGTTTGTTGTGGACTCTGTTAATGAACGAGTTCGTCTTCTACGTAGCGTGATGTTCTCGAAAAGACTCATTGTTGAGTATGCAACTTAAATATTTTTATATTTTGAAAAAAATACTTTGCATGTAGTGGATTCCGAACACACGACCTATTGCGCACACAGTTATTAGCACACACTGTATCCGCTACGTCAAATGAGCATTAACATAATAAGTGAATTTTGTGATCAATTGTTGTTTGAGCTTTTGACGTAATTACTCCGATAAATAATTTGTGCAATGAGTCCAAAGGTCATTTCTTTGTTTTACGAACGGTATACAAATGGACGGTAGAATATGAATAAGTTTTTTCACTTTAAGTTCACATAGGTACTTGTTTTAAATGATATTATGTTGTAAATTATTAAAGGAGGTTTACAGGATTATTACAGGTTTTGTGTAGTTTAAAAGTAAGATAACAATGTTTATTTCACCTTTATTAACTTTTGCACTGTCTTTTAGAGAATTGTTTATATATTCACGATTGTTTACTATTATCACTGTATAACAATATCAGATATTTGTTGTTGTGTCCGTTCACTGTTTCGCTTATTTTTAACACTTAACTGAAGGAAAATATCTTATTGTCAATATTTAATACGGAGCTTATGTTTACACCGCCATTTGTAATTGTTCAGAAACCTGTAAATGTAAATGATAATGTTATGATATTTTAATACATTTTTTTTTTAAAAACGTTGCGCCACACTAGGTTTTCTCCTGTGTCGTGGGTGCGTTTACAGACATGAATACCACACACAATACACCCAGACCCGGAACAACTACCTGCAGATCATACAAATATTTGTTCCGTGCGGGAATCGAACCCGCGACCCGGAGCGCAGCAGCCGACTGCAGCAACCACTGCACCAACCGTGCCGTCATTATATTTATATCATAATCCGTGGTACAGCGCTAATGGTATTCTATGCACTCTGAGGCGACCAGAATAGATATTTCTGTTCTGATACTGACACTGTAGGCCAATACATGTCAGAGCCTGAATGTCATGATATAATTATGAGTCAACCCAGGCCTAAGCAAAGGCCTGTATTGTTATAATAGGTAGTGTATTTTTGAGTGATGATGATGGATGGGTTTAATTCACAATTGAACCCGATAGGTAGTGCTAAAATCGGGTCTGCATGTACGAGGAGGGATCAGAAAGTAGTGAGAATGAGATAGAATATAACGACTATTGATAACTTAATAATTTATTTTTCTACATAGTTTCCGAGTCTCTCTAGCAGCGCTTTTCCAATTTAATCCCTTTCACAAAAAAAGTTTTGTCTTGGTCCTGCAAAAAGCTGTCCACGGCATCCATCACCTCGTTATCGTCTTCGTACCTGTTTCCCCTTAAGTATTTTTTCAATTTGGGGAACAGATAAAAATCGCTAGCCGCCAGATCTGGTGAATAAGGGGGATGGTCAACCAATTCGTAGCCAGCTTGCTGAATGGCAGCCATCGCAACTGCCAACCTGTGCGCGGGTGCGTTGTTGTGATGAAACAGCACGCCCCTTCGAAGTTTCCCTCTCCTTTTCTCTTTGATGGCATTCCTCAACTTGGGAATTAAAGCTGCATAATATTGACCTATAATAGTGGTTCCACGCTCCAGGTAATCCATCAACAATATCCCTTCTGAGTCCCAAAATATTGAGGCCATAACCTTGCCAGCCGATGCCACGACACGAAACTTCTTCGGGGTCGGTGATGATGGCCGTTTCCACTGCGAAGATTACTGTTTAGTCTCGGGATCAAAATGATGGACCCATGTTTCGTTCATTGTTACGAAAGGAGACAAAATTTTTCAGAATCTTCTTGAAACTTGTCCAACAATATCTTCGAAATGTCAAGTCGATTTTGTTTCTGACTGACCGTTAACATTCTTGGCACCCATCTTGCGGAGACTTTTCTCATATTCAAAGATTGTTTCAATATGGATTGAATAATTCCTTAAGAAATTCCCGTTTCTTGAATTAAGTATCGGATGGTAACTCTTTGATCGCTCAATACAATTTTCTCGACTTTCGCAACATTTTCTTGGGTGACTGACGTCGATGGACGGCCGCAACGATGTTCGTCTTTCGTGCTTGTTCTCCCTACTCGAAATTGAGAAGCCCACCTTGCGACAGTGGAATACGGCGGAGCAGACTCTCCTAATGTTGCCTCCAAATCGCAATGAATCTCTTGCGTCTTTAACTTCTTTAAACAGAGATATTTATTTTCGAGAACGTGTTCTCCATTTTCGAGAACACGTTCCGACACGAAGCAAACAAATGACTATGACTAATGAATTCAGAAAAAACAAAAGAGAATCGAAGATTTTTTTCTTTATCAATATTACAAATATGTATCTGAGCTATGCCTGCCAGTATTTATTTTTTTCTTACCAAGGAGTATGTCGTTCTCACTACTTTTTGATCCCTCCTAGTAACTGCCTGTGCGAAGCTGGGGCGGGCAGCTAGTATATAATAAAAATGAAATCTTGTTCGCATTTTTGGTCGAAGAGGAAGAGATAGAAATTATAAAAATAATATAAATACATTATATGTAAGTGTGGATCACAAGCAAGCGTGTCCCTCGTCTTATCAGTATGATCAAATCGTTATATCTTGTGTCATTGACAAGCTGATGATTACATCATTCTTCATGTTTGGGTATACTGACATATTGGGTATCCACTATTGCCTATCCAGTTATAGTTTCACTTCATTCGCAGCTACATGCAGTCATCAACAGAAATTGTATTGATGCGGTTCGTGGAAAATTATTAGTCTGTTTATAAATAGTACCTGGATGACCGAGCTTTGCTCGGTATTTTCGTGTTACTTAACAACGCCATCTGCTGTTGTGTCGTTAAAGCAATTAGTTGCTCACAAAAATAGTATTATTATTCGCCAATAGATGTCGGGAAGAGTCATATTTTTCAGTTGAGACTACTCAAACGCCTATAAAATGACATTTTCTAAAAATGATTCCTAGCTAGATCGATTTATCGCCCCCGAAACCCCCTATATACTAAATTTTATGAAAATCGTTGGAGCCGATTCCGAGATTCCAATTATATATATATATATATATATATATACAAGAATTGCTCATTTAAAGATATAAGATTTAGTGGCATGCGCCACTCGTAAATATTAACTAACATTGATTGAGTTAAAAAGTAGGAGCCCTATATCCCATAATCGACTATACAACGTTATTAACTTATACGAAACCCGAAAATAGTTTATTGAATCAGTAGTAGAATGGTTTGCAATATTTTTAAACCGTGTTTTATTTTATCCCAAAATTAAGTTAAAAATGTTTCAAGTTCGACACATTAATACACAAGTCAGCAATAGTAGCAGCACTGCTCCGGCGATATCGCATCGGTAGATAAGGCATGTTTCTCCTCCTCGCGCAACTTTCCCATGCACCCCACCCGTGCGCCATGATTATGCGCGGAAAACGAAGCAACTTAACAAGCCTTGATATAAATTTGTGAGTCTTCATTACAGGTATTTGTTTGTTTTTTACAGCTTATAATGAAAATTATTGTGAAATGTGTCTGTACATACAATATTTTTTATAGAGAAGAGAAGGCATTTGTGGTTAGACATATAGGATACATTTACTGCGAGAATTTATATTAAAGGTATTTTATTTTGATATTATATTAGATGATACACCAGCAATAATGTAAAAATGAACGCAATGAATATTATACAATCATAATATCTTATATTCATATTCTTTATTGCGGATCATAGGTACGTACAGAATATAGATGTTCTTATAAATCATTGATCAGCTTTGTCCCGCCTCTTAGACATACAATAACAATTATATTGTCTTTATTATAATTATACTATCATCAATTCATCATGCATTAAAATTATGAAGTACCTATCCAAAAAAATAGCAATGATAATAATAATTTTTCAAATATTTTTTATCCCTCTGGATAGTCGTTATCTCTCCATGGGATAAGATAATCCTGGAGGGCAGATTAAAGTAGCTGCTTGATTTCTTCCTACCTTCTGATATAAATAAAAAGTATATCATAAGAAAAAAAGTATATTATGTTGTTTACATAACGCAGGGCAGTTTGTGGCGAGCTGAATGTGAGTGGCGACGCTGCGTACCCGAATGCTCCAGAGAGTCGGTCAGGGCCTCGTCTCCAGCTTGCCTTTATTGGTTGGTTGGAGTGGTACCCCATGAGTCCCCGTAGGATTTTCAACTCTGGCTCGTCTTAGTTGGCCGATCAGAGGGGGGCCGCCAGAGCTATATTATCGGGAGTGGAAGTGTCTAATGGCGTAATAACGGGGAAACCCGTTCCGAGTCTTCGAGACGCACGTTGGTGAAACCGGTGCCGCACCTCTCTACACCCCTAGCCGCTCACACCGGTGTTGCTCCTTGTCGCCTGTAGTGGTGGCCATTTAGGGGGCCCATCTTGTGAGTGGCAAGTCACCGCCTGCCACAGAACTTCACTTTAAAGGTTGAAAGGCAGACGCCATTTTTCCCGTTTTTCTTAGTATTAAATCCATTTAGCACCCATTGCAATAGACCTTATACTTGTAGTTTCCATTTCATACAATAGTTTTATACCTCCGGGGACAATCTGAGACTGCATTTTATAGTACAGCCATGAAGAGTCCCCGGTTAGTGTCCCATTACATTTTAGATTAAAATTCTCTAAAGGGCCTCTGCGTGTTGGACACGACACAGGAGAAAAAATTGTGTGGGGCAACGTTTAAAAAAAAATACAAATCAGGATATCAGCGAAGTTTTTGGTGTTGCATAGTGTAATTAGTCATATCTGTGCGAAGCCGGGGCGGATCGCCAGTATTCGATAACTTAATTTTATTAATTTTTGTTGGTTTGGTTTGCTTGTTAACCATAGCCTCATTTCTATATGCACCACGCAATTCTAAGATTTGATTTGATAAAAAAATTGAGACTAGTGAGAATTATTTTGGATCTGAGTTTTTCCATATCCCATATGCTGGATATTTATGTTTTTATTTTTATTGTTTATCATTCAAAAAAATACAGAATAAATATAGCATAATGATATAGCATTCGTAAACCACAAAGGTTTGTAATTAATGCTACAAGTAGTCTAATATCTAATAAATAAATAAAATAGTAAACTAAAGTAAATTGAAAGTTGGTGAGTGCATTTCCAAGTAATTAGCATTTCATGTGCTCTAAGAAGTAAGACTTAAGTTTAAATTTAATATTAGTTGGCGTGAAGTCACTACGCAAATTAGAAGGCAAGTTATTAATTAACCTATGAACAAGATATAAAGATGTGCGTTCGCCGTAGGCATTGTTTGCGCGAGTTGTGCAAAGCTGGTTTAGAGCGACGGCTCTCGTGTATACAGCATGTTGAATTTCTTTATTTAAATTCTTGTTAAATAACTGTTCTTTTAGGAGTGCATATTTAAATTGTATATGAACAGGTAATATTTTACAGTGATTAAATAGTCGAAGTTCGTTCTTTTGGAATTGGTCTTTAATTTTGCTAGATACTATATTCTTAAGAATCTTTAGTTGAAGTTTATATATTTGATTGAGATAAGATTTAAATGTACGACCATAACTTATTAGTCCGTATTGAATATATGATTCAGCCAATGAGTTATATAGCATAAGTTTTACTTTAAATGGTATGCGGTTCTTGAGAATTATAATATTAGCTAGAAACTGTCTCAACTTATTACAAACGTATTCGTTAAGATTGCTCCACTTAAATTTGTTATCAATTTCTAAACCGAGGTATTTTTGAGAATTTACTACATCTATATGGGGGCAGCTACATTTCCCATTATACGAGTCATGTAAGCAGCTATGGTTGTGTGCAACAATATTTTTAGCAGGAAAGCATTTTAAGTATGGTGATTTTATTACAAGTAGTTTAGTTTTAGTAGCATTGAGCATCAAACCAGCATCATGGCACCATCTTAATAAAGAGTTCAGATCAGACTGCAAAAGATCAACAGCTTTTTGGGGGTCCTTATCAGCTATTACTAGGCATGTATCATCTGCAAACTGATAACACGTGCAGTGTTTAATACAGCCGCTCATGTCATTTACATAGGACAGAAAATGAAGGGGCCCTAAAACTGAACCCTGAGCCATGCCCTCTGTGACTTCAATCGCTTCGCTCAATGAATTATCAATTTTCACAGCAACCTTACGGTTTTGAAGGTAGTTTTTGCACCAACTAAGCAAAGGGCCGCGTATCCCACAAAGGTTCAGCTTATAGATTAATTACCTGTGATCTAATGTATCAAAGGCACGTAAAAAATCAATAAACAATGCAAATACAGGTTTTCTCTGGTTAAGGTGCTCGTTGACTTCGTCAGTAAATTTTGATAATAGATCCGATGTACCTTTACCGGTTTGAAAACCAAATTGGTTGGGGTAGATTACTTTGTGTTTATTATAAAATGCATGTATTTGTTGACAAACAAATTTTTCTATAATTTTATCGATAGAAGAAAGTAATGTAATAGGGCGATAATTAGCGTACTCATCTCTTTTTCCTTTTTTATATACTGGTCTAACATATCCTATTTTCAATTCGTCGGGGTACAAACCGGATGTCACACTACAATTAATCAGATTAGCAATAGCTTTTGATATGTCTTGACCTATCATTTTAATATCAGATATTTTTATATTATCTGGTCAGGGTGCCTTATCAGAGTTTAGATTGCTTATTATTTTATGTATTTTTTCGCCTGAAGCTTTTTTAAAGTATAAAGTAGAATCTAATGATTTACAATATGTACTATCCACTATTGTACTGTCCAATATTTTAGTACTACAGTCTGGAATTATATCTTTTACGGCGCGGTCAAATTCGGTCGCAAAGTTAAGAGCAATTCTCTTAGTGGTGAGACCCCGTGTATGAAACGCTTTAAGAATCGCTGTATCAATTGATAACGTTACACGTCCTAGCATTTGATTGACAATCCGATATACTTTCTTGGTATTTTTAAAATTGTTATTAATTTGGTGCAAATAATAATCATTTCTTCTAATTTCTAAAATTAATTAACTTAATTACGGGTTTTATTGTATTGTAACCTTAATTTAGGGTCGTTAGAACTCTTTTTCCACGATTTAAATAATGCATCGCGTTTCACGCAAAGACGATTGACGTATTTATTGATCCAGGGTAATCTAAATTGACTTGCATTCCTACGTTTTGTATACTTGGTTGTACCAGAACTTGCAATATCAGTTGCGTTTTGAAATGAATTTCGGATGAAACTAGAAATGTCATCTAAACTGTATATATAATCTATATATATAATAATTATAATCTCATGTAAACTGTAATCCACTACAAGAAGATGAAGGTGGGGGCATCGTTTTAAAAAATACATTACGAAAAGAGAAATTGTTTCACAGTAATCCACTTACCATCATCCACACCTCACCACACTCTTGCCTCACCAGCACGGGAATTGAAACCAATACCTAGAAGTATTTTCATTAAACCTTAACATGCAACATTTCGTGCACAATACATCAAAGCAGTGCGGTCACTCCATAGTGAAATGGGTCAACTGTACGTAACTGCCACATAGTACTGAACTGAAACTAATTACAAATTAACTGAAAACTAATAAAAGATGCTACTGATGTAATTAGAAGTGCAGTTTTTCTAAAACAATCTCTCGGTCTACTGGCACAAACGATATTAAAGTCAGCTCGCAAAACAAGATGGCTGACACATTCGCATAAAACTTTCGGGTTTGAAAAGCAGTCGGGATCCCAAGATCCCTAAAATAGGATCCCGGGACCGAACCCTGCCGCACACTCAATGAAAAGTTCCAAATATAGTTCAAACTATCAACATGTAATCCGCCAACCACAAAAGTAGACAAACTGTATGTAACCGACTCATTCACTATTAGTAAGTAATCTTTTATTTCGTCTAGAAAATGCCATCTTGTATTAAGTCCGCCTGGTGTTCCATCATTGTGCATAAAAGTATAAATAAATAAATAAATTATGCATAGTCTGCGTCGTCGCCACATCACAGAATAACACATCACAGTAGTGCGGTCTCTCGACGCAAAACCAACAAAGTAAGGTTTCATATATATATACATATGTTATGGCCGTTGCTGATAATGTGCAATGAATGTGTTGTAATATATGCATAAATGTTTGCACCAGTGTACGTATAACATCTGAACCTGTCATGCACAGTAGGGATGTTACAGAGCTGTTTTATGGAGGCGGATACTGAGGTCACAGAATCGAATGGATGTTTGTAAAAAACTGTTATATATTATTATATAGTACTGGAACCGGAGTCGGATTCGAGGCAAGATTTGAACCGGAGTTTCTGACATATCGGATGCAGAATGCAAGTTTATAGTAGCCAGCCATAGACAAGAATGGCGTCAGTAATGACCCTATCCCGTTGAAGGGTACAAAGGTGGAAGAAACATATGGTTTGTAATCACGAAAGGAATAAAGCTAGGATGAATAAGCAATTGTACTTTCGCTTTCACTGAACTAATCGTATTCACATGATAAAATTACTCACGAAGTAGTTGTCCTAGCGCTAGCTACTGCGGATCGTCAGCAAAGGCCATAACTGAAAGATACATAGTTCGGATGCCAGCAGTTTACAAATTGTTGTTCTATTATAGAACAATAAAACGGTCTTTATTTTCTGTTCACAGTAGTGAAGTGTTTTTGATCTAAATAAATAACTATTGGCTCTGTGTTCACGGGTGAGCTGCGCAAAGGTACGATAGTTTTTACTTCCAAAATGTAATGGGCCACTAACCAAGGATTCTGCATGGTTGCACTATAGAAATACAGTCATGAATTATCCCCGGTGGTATAGAACTACCGTATGAGATGGGAGCTACAATTATAAGATATATTACAATGGGTTAGCTTATATATATAGCTTAACCGAAATAATGGCGTCTGCCTTTTCATCTATATATGAAAATCTGTGGCACTCACACGATGAGCCCCGAAATGGCCACCACTATAGACGACAGAGAACAATACCGTTATGAGCAGCTCAGGGTATCAAGAGGTGTGGCAGCAGTTGTACCATCATGTGTCTCAAAGAATAGAAGCAGGTTTCTCCGTTACTGTGCCCTTATACATTTCTGCGCCCGAACATTTAGCTCTGGCGACCCCTGATCGACCAACTAAGGCAAGCCAGAGGTTAGAGTTCCGCGAGCACTCGTCGGTTCCACTCCAGCCAACCAATAAAGGCAAACTGGGGATGAGGCTCTGGCCGACTCTCTGGGGCGTTGATGTACGTAGTATCGCCTTTCACATACAGCTCACCACAACGTGCCCTGCGGTTTCTATGCGTCATAATATCAAGAGGCTGGTCTAATCTGCTCTCCAGGATTGCGGTTGTCCCCATGGTGAAATAACGACTCCCTTGATTGATGGGATAATAGATAATAATACGATATATGTAAACATCGACTCTTCGCGACATTTCGCGCCACCACAAGTCAGCCAGTGCAAAGCATGAACTTTACGTAACTGAAACTTTACTTGTTTCTAATGTTAACTTTCCTTTTTCTTTGCTTTTTCAATTCAATTTGTGCTCTGTTGGGTACTGTTGTTTCGGTCTCTGTGTAGTAGTTATGAATGTAATAGTGTAAATAATGAAATTTGTTTCATTAAATAATGTTTGATAGAAAGTTATTATCTTTAAACAATATTTGCTAGCATTTTTGCTTGTCTCCGTCCGATTTTGTGTCATCAAAATACGTCCACTGTTGAACAAGGGTCTTACCCATATTTGACAGATCACATGCCGTATGTTATAATTATTGGAGGGATTTGCCCGTACTCACCACACTTGGCAAGTGGGTGGGTGAGCGCAGAATGCTGCTGTTCCACAGAGGAACCCTGCTGCCTCTCCTCCTAGTATAGTCTCTTAGTCATCTTATATGACATCCACGGGAGGAGATGCAGTAGTACTATATTTCCAATTCGGACACCACAAGAATCTTTATGCAGTTATTAACTCAATAAATCCTTCTACTTTAGAAGTAGTACTACTTTAGAATATAATCTAATGATTCTATTCTATTCGTAATTAGGTCAAAGTAGACATTTACATACACACATCATTTTCGGATGAGTATTGAAAAATTTAACTATTGCATGTCGCAACTTGTCGTTGAAGAATCGAGGTACCGCACTGAACGCAGCGAAACAGCGCTGAACACTATCATTAGCATAGGTATGATAAAAACACACTTCAAGTAAGTGTATTTTCATTTTTTACCTATTTCTCATTTTATACCTGTTTGCCAGGAAAGATGAATAGATGCGGAAAGCTGAACAAATGCGTACGCACATCCATGCAAAACTACGTTTACTAGAGAAAAGCTGAATTGAGTTGAATAAGTGTGGTTAGAACCTATACTGGAATACTGTCACTGAGTTACAGATTGATTCTGGCACCCTTAAAGATGATTAGTTCGTTTAATGATCCATTCTTGTACTTATTCAACGGGCAACATAGGCGCCTTACAGCTCACTAGTATAAAGGAATCGTGAAATATGCTATTTCAGCCAATATCCGCGACACGAGACTTGCAATATCCGCATACGATCGTATCCACGCGTTTCACTTCCGAACACCCCCGATTTACTTATAAAGTCTCATTTTTGACATCAGCAGCGTGTACAAAAATCTGGGTATGAAGCTATCGTATTAAGTTTTAAAAGTTACGTCAGTACCTACTAGAATGGATAAGTAGGAATTTCATCATCATCACACAAAATAAGATGCCGGCTAAAACCACCGGAGTGGTCATCTTCGGCACCGTAGGGGACTTGAATAATCTCCATCTATAGCCACCCATTGGTGCCGCGCCTTTAGGCACATCTCAGAGGGGATGACTGTAAAGCCGTCACTCCCTCTAGTGGGTTGTTACCCCGGCTCCATGTCCTCCTTGTCTTGCGGGATCGATCCTATCCCGACCCCGCTCAGCGACCTCCTTCTGAAGCATGACGTTCTCACAAAAGGAGACCAAAGCACTCCAATTTTCATGCTCTGCCAGCATAGCCGACACTACTACTGGCAGAGAGGCATACAATTCACAAGATTGTGCATACAAACTTACGTTTGCGGTTGGAATGGTGTTAAGTTTGTTCTTGGGAAGTTATTGGTACAAGACCAAATCCAAATACAATGTATTACTTAAAATAATCAAATTAACTGAAGGTGGTAATCAAATAGCTTATTTGCTTAGCTGCCCTTATTTTGCAAACGAGTTTATATATATAATTAGACTGGAAACTGATTTCGAACATACATACTCGAGGAAAACCTAGAATTATGAACCAAAATTAAAACGTTGTGTCAGAACACCTGAAGCTTAAATAAATGACTAGGTACTGGGTATTATACTGAGAGGGTTATAAACGGAAGCCAGTGTCACATTCCCGGAGATTGGGCTACTTTTTGCCATACGCATGAGTCAAAATTAACACACAGTGAGGCCCTAACCCTATATATGAAAATAGTGCCTGCGGCGTTCCGGTAGACCGCAAAGGAGATGGTGGCTCAAGCTGACAGATTTAATAATAATTAACGGCAACTCAAAGTTGAAATGTTTCTACGTATATCAAGGGAAAAAAGAGACAGACAAACAGTGATACAGTGACTATCCAGAGGGGTGAAATATATTACAATTTAAATTGATACTAAAATATCTACAGCATTGGCATCATCATATCAGCCAGTAAAGTCCATTGTTTATTGTCTCCAGAAGTCTGCTCCAATAAACGGTCATACCTGGAATATTGCCCTAATCACCACGCTAGGCAAGTAGGCAACGGATTGATTATCGAGTTGATATTTTCAGAGAAGAGAATTCTGCGGCCTGCATAAAAACACCTTTTATATCGTGTGAAAAACCTCGTGGACTACCTCCACCCTGGGAAAGGCGGCGAGGTGTGCCGTACTCTTACTGACTAAAACCCTACGATGTTCCATTTACTTACAGTACCCCTAGTACGAGTTTCTGTTTACGATCGAATCGTAATAGTAAACTACATGGTTACCGCGATTGGCCCGCACCAAACTCTTCAACCAACCGGAGCGCCGAACGCAGTAAACGTGTAGTTTAGTATTATGTTTCGATTGCAAAAAGAAACTCGTACTAGGGGTACAGTGCGATTGCATAGTTCGCGAGGCATCGAGCCACACCACCGTAGTATTGCAGAGTTCAATTGGACACGCGTCACCTAAACTATTAATCATGTGTGTGTAAGTAGCTGCAATATATGTTTACTTTGTTCCGTGTGGTGTCCGGATTAAGAATATAGCACCAATCCATCTCCTCCCGTGGTTGTCGTAAAAGGCGACTAAGGGAACCTAAACCAGAGGGATGGGCAGCAGCGTCCTTTCTGTGAAACGGTAGCCATACTGCGCTCACCAACCCGCCTGCCAAACGTGGTGAGTATTGGCAAATACCCCCCAAAATGATGACACGGTTGTGAAAATCTATGGGGGAGGCCTTTGTTCAGCAGTGGACGTATAAATGGCCGAAATGATGTTTACTTTCGTTTTCACACACACAAGCGCAAAGATAATGTTGCTGTAACGGGTGTAAGTGACATCGAAACGAAACCTGATACCATGGTACATAATTCAGTACATGATTCTGGAATCCTCAGCGATAGGATTTTGTGTCGGTCTTTTCATGAATTTTCAGTTTTTTCCAGTTTATTTAACTTATTTCAGTATAAAGCAATTGTTTTCGTCTATCCTAACACTATTTTGAATAAAAACCCAATAAACTATTTAATTTCATTAAAAACTGCAATGTAACAAAAAATATTGTATATTATTTCGGCACAGTTTACGGATGAGTCGTCACTTGCAGTAGCATAGTAATATGTAATATCACAGCAAAGTACAATAATCACGAAGCATTTTGATCTTGTTTTAACGATACACTGCGTGTTAAAAAATTAACAAAAACCTATTATTGCTGAGATTAAATTGGCTATCCTACTTTTATTATAGGCCTAAATGTAACCCTTCCTTAAGATTTCGGAACGTTGTCACATACTTATTTTTGCCACGTTATTGTAACATAACCTTTTAATTATTTGATTTTCGTGAGCACCAGTCACAACGAAATGACAGGGCACGAATCGGCCTCCCAGCGAATGGTGTCATATCCATCACCGTGCAAATGGTAACGCATTGCTTGGGCTGACTATGGTTTTTTTTTCGGGATGGAGGAATAAGGGATGGCCTATTGTTTGCTAGATATCATATATATGTTGACAAGTTTATCTTACTGCATTCAGCGACATTTTGCGAGAACCGTAAAGTTTAACGTAAACATCATCACTGCAACCGAAAAGCTTTTAAACTCCAGCTCAAACAAATTACCAAACTTCAAGTTTTAAAGTATCTGCGTATGTATGTCCGTAATATAAATTAGGTTAGAATCTGCAATCCGGGAACTAATCACTACGAGGCGAGCAGACGAATGGAGAGTTGTTTGATAAATTTTCAATTCTACCATCCGGTGCGCTATAACCGTGGTATTAAATGAGCCGGAGTTGAAAACAGACAATGACTTTTCCGCACAATTGGAGTCTTCAAACCAATGCATAGGTGCGAGCTCCCAATTTTATAAATAATTAGTTTAGAATCTTATGAGGCCCTTGTATAGTACTGCTATAATGTTTATAGGTGAATTATGTGTATTTTTGTATTGAAATTATGAAAGTTAAGTTATTGAATATGCAACATGACGTCTTAGGTTTTCGTGATCATTACTCATTATAATATACGCGATGTAATCCGTTCATATTCATATTCATTTATTTGCAAATGTAGGTGATTAAAATAAGGTGAAAACAAAATTATATAGGAATCCTTGTCCAGGTACCGTTTAAGTGTGTGTTTTATTATAATGCAATATGACATCAGACTTTTTCAGCTGGTCGCGGACAAGGCTTTGCCTGAAGGTGTAAAGTTAAAGGCAATATCAGCCTGTAACTGTCTCACTGCACAATAAAGGCCTTTTTTGTTTTTATTGGTCCCCAGTGGGCTGAATTCATCATGAATTTCCACCGCCCCGGGGAAGGACGAAGGGGCATGCCGGACTCCTACCGGCTGATACCACTGGAGTGGTCATCTTCGGCACCGAAGGGGGCTCCAGGTGCTCGTAAGATCACACTAGAGCCGCACATTGGTCCCACGCCTTTATGCACATCTCGGAGGAGATGACTGTAAAGCGTTCACCCTCTCTAGCGGAAGGAGACTGTAAAAAGGCCCCCCAGGCACTTATCGGGGAGGATTGTAAAGGATCCCCCATGCGACGCTGTACGCAGGGTGGCACGTGGCCACGTGAGCGCCGCCGTCTTCCCGGGGGCCTCTCAATGTGAGCACGTAGACTCCCCAGTCTGCGCGCCTGCGACCCCCGAGAAAGAAAAGGCCTAGCTTACATTGAGAAGGAACGCACTTTCACTATCACGCCTTCTGACTGCTTCTTAGCAATTTCAAGCTGTTGATTACGTATTACTTACGGTGTTTTTCCTTTATCGTTAAAATCAGTGGTGTCTGAGATTACTAAGAAAGTACATATGAACATTGTAAAAGTCACTCAGTAGTATATATCAGATTTTGAATGGTTTATGACACAAGTCCGTAAAACAACAAAAGTTGCAGATCTTTGTGTTTAGCACCGTGACTACTACTACTAATAACCACCTTACCAGATTCTATATTGCAATACCTACTTATTTATGTAATTCCATTGGGCAGGTAAAGCTGAGGTTAGTTATGAAAGGCTAAATTATTCTTCAACAGTTCAAAGCGGTAATAAAACATTTCAGAGAGAGATTTCAATAATTCATTCAGTAATAATATCCTGACAGACACTTTTACATGTTATATTGAAGAAAATGAAGGCATTTTCCTGTATGACAACCTCCGAAAACAAATACCGAAAGAAACATAGAGCTAGGTATATTTTCGATCTTAGGTGCCGAAGATGACCGCCCTAGTGGTTTTAGCCGGTAGGAGTCCGGCGTACCCCTTCGCCCTCCCCCGGGGCGAAGGAAGTTCTTGAAGAATTTCCACTGGGTACCAATAAAAAAAAAGGTATATTTTCGATTCATTATTTTTGATAGATATTTTTTACAAAACCGGGATTCGATTTTTTAACAGATTTTTATACATTGAGAAATATTTTGCAGCTATGCAATCCAAACAATGCAGGTTCAATTGGTTTCCAGGGAAGCTACATGTGCGGAAAGGAATTAACGCCACGTGTCCCAATCGCCAACATAGTGTGTGATTTTATAATAACCTTTTTATACTAATATTATTTTTATCTTTCCATTAGTAAGATCCCTAATATGTTTTGGTAACCTTAGGTTAATATATCGTAGGTATCCGGATTAGGAATAGAGCACCACTCAATCTTCTCCCGTGGATGTCGTAAAAGGCACTAAGGGAGGGATTTGTAGCAGTGTCCCTTCTGTGGAACAGAAACCAATCTGCTTTCGCCATCCCACCTGCTAAGCGTGGTGAATACTGGAAAATTCCTCCCAAAATGACGGACACCCGGCCGGCATATAACCGGTTGGTGGTAAAATCTATCGGCGAAGCCTTTGTTCAGCAGTGGGGGTTCGATGGCTGATACGATGATCGTACTGCTGATCCAGAGGTGGTGAGTACGAACTCCACCCACACTGCACTATTGACGTGAAGTCATTCCCATTACTTACCTACTATTATTATATTTGGCTTAGTTATAGAGCAGTTGTTGGTGCAGTTGTAGGTTGATGGCCGCTGGGGTAGAATTCTCTAGTCTAGACCACGCATTGGAAAACGCAGCGTGGGTGGGTCTCCAACGAGATGGACTGACGAACTGATGAAGGTTGATGGGAGTCGTTGAAGCGGGTGGCATAGCAGTTGTGGAAATCGATGGCGGAGGTAATTGTTCGACTGGTACCTGCATTGTTTGTATTATATAGCTGCAAAATATTTAAATCAAATTTGTTTAACAAAATCTAATCCCGGCTTTGTGAAAAGACGTATAAAAATAAAAATACGTAGCTCTGAGTTTCTTTCGGTATTTCTTCTCGGAGGTTGTCATATAGTAAAATGCCCTCCTTTGTTTCAATATAACATCTAAAAGTGACTGCCAGGGTATTACTGAATTAATGATTGAAAGCTCTGTCCGAAATGGTTATTACCGCTTTGAACTGTTTAAGAATAATTTAGTCTTTCATAATTAACTTCAGCTTTACCTGCCCAATTACATAAATAAGTATTGCAATATAGAACCTGGTGCGGTGGTTATTAGTAGCCTCACAGCACTTAACACAATGGTCTATAACTCTTGTAGTGTCGTGGTGGTTTATGGACTTGTGTCTTAAACTGCTCAAAACCTGACATATACTACTGAGTGACTTTTCAATGTCATATGTACTTTCTTAATAATCTAAGACAGGGCTTCCCAAGCTTTTTCTAGGGCGAACCTCAAGCGCTAAATTACCATGATCCGTAGCCCCTAAAAATAAAACAAAAAACCAGTTAAATATTTTTTATCTTATTATGTGTTTGACATTTCTAAAGCCTTTGTTTGAATTTTTTGCGGTGTTCAGTTTTCCTGCCCGATTTTAGCTATCAGAAATCCCAAAAATAAGTAGTAAGGAAGGAAGGAAGGAAGGATGACCACATCTCTTTATACCATTCCCTGATTAAATGGCTACCTACCTATCCGTTAGAGAAGATCACTGAGATCTCTTTGTCTTCTGTTCTCCATTACTAACGATCCTTGTGCTTTTTTGTTTTGGGTAGCTCTCGTAGCCGTAACCTGCGTGCTGCCGAGAATTTGATTCTTCAATCCCTCCGTACAGGTTTTATTTCTAAATCCTTTGCTGTCTCAGCAATCAAAATATGAAATGAGCTTTCCCTTGATATAGAGAAAGCGCCAAGTAAATTCAAAAAGTATTCCCGAACTTTGCGTTTGTCTTTCAAACGCAAAGTTCGAAAATACTTTTTGAATTCGCTGAAATCCTAAATGACAATTACGGCATGGTTAAAATGATAAATAGTATGTATTGTATGTAGTATATTTCAAACCTATGTTTGACCGTCTTTTCGTCAACAATACCGCAATGCCTCAAGACGAAAGTCTTTAACCAGTGTGTGTTACCAGTGATGACATATGGAACAGAGACGTGGTCACTCACAATGGGCCTCATAAGAAAGCTCAAGGTCACTCAGCGAGCTATGGAGAGAGCTATGCTTGGTATTTCTCTACGAGATCGAATCAGAAATGAGGAGATCCGTAGATAAACCAGAGTTGTCGACATAGCTGAACGGATTAGTAAACTGAAGTGGCAATGGGTGGGGCACATTGCTCGTAGAACGGATGGCCGTTGGGGCAAAAAAGTTCGCGAATGGAGACGCGCACCGGAAAACGCAGCGTGGGACGACCTCCAACGAGGTGGACAGACGACCTGGTGAAGGTCGCTGGGCTGGGCTGATATGATGATGATGTTTGACCGTATCTATTTCGTTCGTTCTTTTCGTCCATTTCATTCATTTCGTTCATTTCGTCCAATTCATTTATTTCAAATTGTTACATTGTTATAGGTTCTAGCATGAGAAAACCTCTCATGCTAAAACCTATAATTTAAATAAATAGTGCGGAATATGATCGAGCACGTACGTTTGGGCCATTAGTGAGCTCGCGCGGAGGAACTACCCGACTAATGCCCGATACGTGAGCTGGCTCGCACTGCATTCGGCCGTAAATATAACCTGCACTGCTTCTACGTTTCATTTGCAAATGTGTCAGTTACTGATGTCAGAAGTTACTATCAAAGTCAAAGATTTTAGCACATGGATAATATTTGAAAAATATGTGCTATCATTTTTACAGTTTAATTGTGAAAAGAGTTATGTGAATAATGCAGGCCAATGTATGTGATAAATACACATGTATTATGTGGAATGATAATAAGCTTGCCTTACAAAAAAAAAACATAAAAGAGGGCACTCGTTCACGGGCATGATGCATGTATCTTCATGGTTCAGCTCAACCCTATTGCAGCGAACTTAATCATTACACTACGCCACCATCTACAAAAAATATAGGTGACCATGTGACACATATATGTGTATGAGCTATGAGTACTATGGTATCAGTCCTAATAACGTCCACAGGTAAACTGGTGTGGACAACTTGCTTGTGTAAACATTTGATTTAATCACCACACCAGACGTAATTGTACTGTATTTTAGGTGGAATTTTATTATATTGCTCTTAGCCAACCGACGGACACTGCTACAGAGAATGGTCTCTGATAACCGTTAGTCGCCGTTCACCCATTGGTGGTGTGGAGACCCCCTTATTTTACTCGTTGCGTCCAACAATTCTATTAATGTTTAAAACAATTCATAGTGCTACAATTCATATACGAAGTGAATACCAGGGGTGCAATTCTTTAAGCTCAAACATCCGTACATCCTTGAATACAGAGGTGCAATTCCTTAAGGTCAAACATACATACGAGTACATTCTTAAAATTGAAGTAACGGTGTAAAACCAATTCGGTATTCGCTAAGACTGGTCCTCATGGCTCACCGACCGTAATGTGTCCTTGAATAGCTTCAATCATGTATTTAAGGATGTATGGATGTTTGAGCTTAAGGAATTGCACCCCAGGGGCCGGTTCTCAAACAAGATTTCAAATTCTCTTTTGCCCTTTGTAGTATGAAAATACCATTAATAACTTTTCTACTAGCATCCATCGTCCCTGCTGCGCCTTTGTCGTAGTTGCCCCGTACCGGCAAAACGTATTTAAGATAGCTTACATTGTATCCATGCTGCAACGTAAACGCGACGGTTCTAACAGGTATTATGTTACTTTATTGATCACGAATCCTGACTGTCACACGACACGCACTCGAACTTCATTCAGAAAAGCTTCCCATACTTACAGTATAAAGTACATACAAACAGGTTAGCAGGGCACTGTAGCTAGTAAAATTACTGGGCATAAGCTAAGATGTTTTTATAAGTGAAATGTCATTGGGCATAAGAGACTAAATAACGCATGTCTCGAGGTGACGAGCGCAGTGTGGACACGTCGGACTAGTTTTGACTAATATTACAATTGTTGTGGGCAGGCAAGTCACTACTTACCATCTAGCGAATAACATGCTCGTCTCGTTACCATGTTGTTTAGAAAAAAGTTTCACCTGGTTCAGCTTTTTTTGTTTTTTAACGGGCAACGTTTCACTCTAGGATTTCTCCTGTCGTGGGTGCGTTTACAGACATGAATTCTACATACAATACACGCAGACCCGGAACAACTACCTACAGATCATATAAATATTTGTTCCGTACGGGAATCGAACCACGACCTGGAGCGCAGCAGCCGACTGTATCAGCCACTGCACCAACCGTGCCGTCAAAAATACAATACCTAACATTTTATTCACATTGGTGTACTTTTGTACGCCAATGTGAATGTAATGGACAGCATTAAACTAAGCCCGCGTCGCGTACACCAACTACAAGGAACAATAAATAATACTTCATTAAATCACAAATTTCTGTAGCTGCCTTATACCAATAGAATACATTCAATGTAGCTAACCTTGTAAACATGCTGCAACTTAAAATGATTTGGCCCTCACAGGCAATTTGTTTCTTTATTGTTCACGATTCATGACTAACACAGAAAATGTACTCGAACCTCTTTTAAAAAAGCTTCCTCTACCTCGGTATTGCCTACTTCATTAATACAATACATAAAAAGCTTAGGCTGTTATTTCACATTGGCGTAAATAGGCGCTTTACACGTAGCTCGCCGCGTCGCGTTTATATATAAAATATATGGCACATTGGTATGGATTTAAATTTTATTAACTATCTAATACCGGTAGAACGCGTTGAAGGTAATTTTAATGTTGTATCAATGCTACAAAGTAAAGGCGTCGGTGCTACACGCATTTTATTACTTTACTAGCTGGGACCCGCGGTTTCACCCGCGTTTAATTTAAAAGCAATTTAGAGTACTTCGACATAGACACTTGACATACGAGGGCGGCACTGAAAATTTCGGGAATCAAGGAAGTGACACAACATTACTATTTAAAAATGTATTTATTGCTTTTCGAAGTATTCTCCGCGAAATTTGACACATTTTTCCATACGATGGAACCAATCATTGAAGCAACCATTCCATTCGGAAGTTGGGGTCTCCAAAATGGCCGTTTTGTAGGCGTCCACAGCTTCTTTAGGTGATGAAAATCTCTGTCCACGCAATTTATTCTTTATTTTAGGGAAAGTACAGAAATCATTAGGGCTTAGGTCGGGGCTGTACGGCGGATGGTCTAATAATTCTATGTTTTCTTGCTCTGAAAACTCTTTTGTTCTGTGCGCGGTGTGAGAACTCGCATTGTCGTGATGGAGGATGATGCGGTGGTTGCAGTTCTCTCTAAGGAGTTCAGAAACGACCTGTGGCAAACAAATGCTACCATACCATTCTGCATTAACCGTTCTTTGTCCCTCAAGAGGAATAGTCGTAACATGGCCGGTTTTGGAGACAAACGTGGCCACCATTTTTTTGCAACACTCCGTGAACGAACAATTTTTGTTGGCTTTAACTCATTTTCGAACACCCAAACTCGTGACTGGTTTTTTGTTTCGGGTTCGTACGCATATATCCAGGATTCGTCACCTGATACGATGTTGTATACAGCATTTGAGGATCCTGCGTGGAATCTTTCGAGAGTTCTGAGGCACCAAGTAACGCGAGCCGCTTTTTGCTCTTCACATAGCAAATGCGGTATCCATCGGGAAAACAACTTTTTTACACCTAATTGTTCATGCAAGATTATTTGTATTTGACTCATGCCAATGTCTAAAGTTGCCTGAATTTCGCGGTATGTCACATGTCGATCTTCCTCAATCAGCTTACGCACAGCATCAACGTTTTCTTGGGTGACTGCAGTTTTTGGACGACCTTGACGAGGATCATCACTGAGCTTGACACGTCCACGTTGAAATTCAGCAAACCAGCGATAAATTGTGGTTTTGGATGGGGCTTCATCACCAAATGCAGAAATCATCCGGTCAACACACTGTTTTTGTGTTAAACCACTTCGAAAGTCATAATAAATCATCGCTCTTGAATTTTCTCGAGTCAATTCCATTTTCTCAACGACTAAACAAGTTTGACAAAACCTTGTGACAAGACCGTGATTCTTTTTTAAAATAAATAAATGGTATTCGATTTGTAAAACCAAGGAGTTTTCAATTAAAAATATTTTAATATGACAGGAACAGTGGAAATATTCCATTCCCGATACTTTTAGTGCAGCCTATGTAGAATATATATATTGAATTTCAAGGGCTTTATTTTTTTACGCGGAACCCTAATTATTTTTCTAAAATAAAAGTAGCCTAAGTTATTCCTTATAACATCAGCTATCTGCCAGTGAAGGTCCCGTCAAAATCGGTCCAGCCGTTTCGGAGATTACCCGGAACAAACAGACCGACAGACAGACAGACAAATCATTTTAAAATAGTGTTTTTGTTATATGTAACGTACATAATTTCATATGCATTTAGTAAAACGCTGTCATTTTGACATTACAAACAGACACTTCAATTTTATTTATTTGTATAGAAGATTGTTCACGAATCGCTCACAGAATACGTACTCGAACGTCTTGCAGAAGAGCTACCTAAACAGTAGTATTACCTACTTCAATCATACAATACCTGCATAAAAAACTCAAAAAATGTACATTGGTTTTTACATTTATTGTATAGAAAGGTCCATATTAAACGAAGCTCGCAGCGTCGCACTTATACATAAAGTATGTGGTGAAATAATATTTATTTAAATTACAGCTCCCTAGAGCTCGTACCCTTTTCACAGTTGAATATTTCATGTAGCCAGCATTTAGGTTGAGACTTGTATACCTATGTATATTTTTTGTATCCATCCTAAATTCCTCTCGAGACTGACGTATATTTGCTGTGATGTACAACGTTTATTTGGTTTTATACAAACAAGCTCGTAGTCAAGCGCTCTTTGTGTATCCCATCGTTTTAATGGATGGATTTTAAAGACGTGCGGTATTATAATGGCCGTGTGGTGCCGGCTACGAATAGTACCAACCTATCTCATCCTGAGGGTGTTGTAAAATGCGACTATGGGATTAGCCGGAGGAAGGGCAGCAGTGTCCTTCAAATACATTAACAACTCTACTCCGATCACCAACCCACCTGCCAAGCGTGGCGATTAAAGTAAAACTTTGTTATTTTATTTTATTTTTATTTTATTTTTATTTTATTTCTTCAGAAAACTAACAGCTAAGATACATGTAGAGAAGGCATTAGCGCAAAAAGGCCAATTACAAGTTTTCACAGATAAGCAAGAGATTAAAACAAGTAGACGGTATCGGTAGACAGACAAAAGATAGATAAAAGCACTTAGGAATAATTTGCACAGTTTTCAGTATCCATTGAAGAAAATGTTACACAATAACTTTTTCAGTTTAGGGACACTAGTGGAAAATAAATCAATATCAACACTCTGACACACCGAGTTGTAAGTTCTGCTAGCTCTTATCATATAAGAGTTTTGTCGATAAGTACAACGTACAGAAGTAACATGCAAAAGTTGATGTTTCCTTAACAAAGCGGATGGTACACGTAGCCCAATTTTACTCGTCAGCTCAGGACAATCAGTTGAACCATTGGCTAAACCAAACAAAAAGACCATATCAGCCATTTTCCTCCGCTCAAATAAGGGAAGAATATGAAATTTCTTGCAGCGGCTGGAATAGTTAGGTAAATAAGTTTGGGATCTATATTGAATGCACCTTAAAAATTTCTTCTGAATATTTTCAATGCGATTAACGTAAGTGTTATAATTAGGATTCCAAACGGGCGAACAATATTCGAGATGACTGCGTACAAAAGCGCAGTAAAGTATTTTAAGTGTTTTGATGTTCCTAAAATCAGCTGATATCCTTAAAACAAAGCCTAGTGCTTTAGAAGCTTTTTTGATAATATTGTCAATGTGTGTGTCAAAAAGAAGTTTTGAGTCAAAAATGACGCCTAAATCTCTGATAGTATTAACCCTGGCTATAGCAGTATTCGCAAGTTTATACTCAAAATGAATAGGGTTGGGTTTGCGAGTAAAGGTACATATATAGCATTTAGACACATTCAAATCTAAGTGGTTGGTAAAACAATAATTTTGAAAGTGGTCTAGATCCTGTTGGAGGTGAACAGCGTCGTCGTCGGTTCTTATTTGACTCAAAATTTTCATGTCATCAGCAAACAAAAGAACTTCAGAATTAGAAAAACATGAGGAAATGTCATTAATAAAGATATTAAATAAAATAGGTCCTAGCAATGATCCCTGCGGTAATCCTGAAGGGATATATCTAGTTCTAGATGTATAACCATTTAGAACAACAGTTTGACATCTGTTATCCACGTAAGATGAGAACCACCTAAATAGATTACCGCTAATACCTATAGCCAAAAGCTTGCGTAAAAGTATAACATGATCCAAGCGATCAAAAGCTTTGCTATAATCTGTATATATCACATCAACTTGTGAACGTTGAGACATACGTTCGGTCAGGTAGTCACTGCAGAGAATGAGATTGGTTGTTGTAGACCGCCCTCTTAGGAAACCATGTTGCCGGTCACTAACGCTTAATTTTAGAGTATTATATAGCTGCTCGTAAATAATTTTCTCTAAAATTTTTGCAAAAAGACAGAGTTTCGATATAGGTCTATAATTCTCTACAAAGTCTTTGGGGCCTTTTTTGTGGATGGGAGTAATAAATGCTAACTTCCAAAGTGTAGGTACTACGCCTACAGCCAGTGACCGTTTGAACAGAAGTGAAAGAGGCGTAGTCAGACTCTTAGCACAATTGAATATTAAAACAGGTGGGATATTGTCTGGTCCTGCAGATTTGGTTAGATCAACTCCCCTTAGTAATTTATATACTTCCAATTCCTGAATTTCAATCGAATTTATATCCGACATAGTATTAATACCGCGCGTGCAGTCAGAAGAAGGCACGTCCTTATTACCAGACCGAAAAAGAAAGTTCGAATGAAAGTAGTCGCCAAACATGTTGCAGATATCCTCTCCGTTGCTGGAAGAGCAATTTCCGTATTTGAATAAGGACGGGTACGAATTGTTTTGATTTTTGGATTTGACGTACGACCAAAACGCTCTAGGAGTTTTTAAGATATCATCCTCAATTTTAGAGATGTAGTGGCTAAACATATCATTTTCAACTTCTTTAGCGCGCTTTCGTAACAGGACAAATGATTGGTAATCAGAGAGGTTCCCGTATTTTTTAAATTTAGCGTGGAATTTCGACTTTTCTTTAAGAATTTTGATCAAAGGTGGCTTGTACCAAAGAGGATATCTACAGCATGGAACGATTGTCTTTACAGGTACATAAGTATTCCGCAAGCCATTTAAAGTGTCATAGAAAAACGAGACGGCATCTTCGAGTGATCTACTGTTAACGTCATAATGCCAGTCAATTTGGCTCAGCTGGTGATTAATTGCCTTATAATCGGCCAAATGATATAAAAACTTAACACGAGGACATACAGGAAGAATGTGCAGTTCTACGAAATCAGCAGACATACAAAGAGCCACATGGTGCGGATCTTCAGGTACCATGGGGTCCGTACAACATGCTACTGAAATATCATTATTAGAAAAAACTAAATCCAATATCCTATTATTAAAGTTAACATATGAATTATATTGTGAGAAGTTGCAGACGGTAAAATTGTCAAATAAACAAACCTGGACGTGACCTTGGATATTACTAGGGCAAAGAGACTGTCCATCATCATCTAGTTGCCAGTTTATATTTGGTTGGTTAAAATCGCCAAGTACTATAAACTTATCTGTAGGATGCTTCTGAACGATATCTGTCAGGTTATTAGAAAAATTTGTTACCTGCACTGCTTGAGAATGGCCAAGATTTTGATTACAAATATACACAACACAAATATGCATTTTGTACGATACTCGCGGTCTCTTTCTGTGAAGGGTCAAAGTAACCCACAAATCTTCGGCAGACGAGTGCCACTCACTGCGAAGGTGAGCTACAAGTTCACGTCGCACAGCAATAAGCACACCACCCCCCAGAGTCTGATTAGTATTAATGTAATTTCTATCGCGCCTCCATACTATATAACGGTCGTCAAACAATTCACTATCCTTGATAACTTCAGTAAGCCACGTTTCCGTTAAGCAAATAATATCATAGGAATTAACACACACATTACGATAGAACACTGACGTCTTTGTACGCAATCCTCGAACATTTTGATAATAAACGTTAATAGGTAGCATTATAAACAAAAGAGATAATTAGTGCTTCAATAGAAATAGTAATACAAGGTACATACAGTACTAAGCAAAAAATAAAATATTTATAAGCTAAAAAAATGACTGGGGTCAAGCTAATTACGACTTTGGTATAGTGCAAATATGGTTTAATAGGACAGGAGCATTGATCGACATCGAGCGATAAGCAAACAAAGGAGCATCGGCGAAGGAATGTGCACAAAAAATTGGTACCTGCGTTTCTCAACATGTTAGTAAAACAAGTGCAAATATACAAGCGCGATATGTCAGAGTAACGATACAACATTTTTAATTTAAGATCTTTTTCAGATCCTGCTCCGTTCTTATATGATGGGTCGGTGAAGTTGAATTTTTCTTGATGAGTATTTTGCAACCAACTACCCAAATGTATAAAAAACCTCTTTCCTTAGCAAGGGTTTTCGTCTTATTTAGCAGCATTTTGTTTTCAAGCGTCAGATGGTCATTGACGTAGATGACATTGTCGGATTGCAGTCCCAATTTACTTGCAGTTATTGTTGCTTTATATTGTTTAGCTGCGGCCACAAAGTCGTTCTTAAGATATCTGTTATGCAAACAGCAAATTATGTTTTTATTGTGATCGTTGTTGCGCATAGGGACTCGCGCAATAAAATTAATTTGTTCTTTTGGGATACTGCATCCTATGATGTCTCCTATCTTGGCAATGATTGAAAACAGATTTTCTGAGCTGGTTATTGGAACACCTTTGATTTCGAGATTGTTCATCCTTGATCTCTGCTCACTCTCACGATTTAAATCTTCGAGCTTAGTACAACGGTCATGTAAAGCTGACATCTCCTCTTTGGTTTTCTTCAAGCAGACCACTTCGATCTCCAATTCCGATACCTTAGTAGTCAGCGTCTCCACTGAGTGGTCTAGAAACTCGACGCCTTTTTTGAGACTCGTGTACTCCGATCTTATTGATTTTAGTTCCACCAGTTCCAATTGGATAGCCTTCACATTCTCCATTAAAGCTGGCAAGTTGTCCATCTGAGCTGAGAGGGCCTTAAGTTCAGACATGATGGTTACCATGTCAGCCGTTGCAGGCTTAGGTGCAGCCGTGGAGTGAGGGCTGGATGCTGCCAAGGATTTGCAATTACTGCACTTCCACGTGTTCTTGCGATCTCCCAATTTACGCCATCCACCTTCTGTGATACCAGCGCAGGGAAAGTCGAACTGGCCCTTACATACCGCACATTTGGCGCCATCCCTAGATTCCACCTCGCAACACTTGCACTTAAACATCTCGCGTAGCTACCGAAAACTTTGAGAACCTTGATCGAACTAGTTGCCTACCGAGTGACCAAAGCGAATGCGTAATAGTAATAAGTTATATTGGGTAATATATCTTAATAGTTATTTCAGTAATATATTTATTTTATTACTAATACGAATTCACCCTGTGTACATAAACTATAAATAAAAATGTAATCAATAAACAATTATTATTATTATTTATTACATTACTTATAAAATGAATAAACAAATAAAAACCATAAATGGACATAAACTAAAGCCAAAAACGCTACCGTCCTCCAAAGTAGTCCGTTACCCCTTATTCGCGCCAAAAATGTTTTAGGTGCTTCAGAATCGGTTATCAGAGAATCTATTATATTGGTACCTACAAATGTATTGATTTATACCTAACCAAAATTTAAAGGTAATCAGATTTATGAATCAAATGCTTATTAAAAGCAAAAATGATTAATGTCTATGGGAACTGTTATAATAAAAGTTACAATACAATCAATATTTCCTCATTCAAACTTCGCTTCCAGCTAATGGCTTGCGGCTGATGGATTAGCTTGAAAACTATCTTGACAGACCCCTGACGTTCTGACCGGAGATTGAATTAAACGCTCACTGTTTGATAACGTCTTGGGGTTGGGGCATTATTCAGCTTTGGGACTGAGAACTTTAGAACTGGGACTATAAGATGTAGGTTTGTACATATGTTTGTACATATATGTCGCGGGGAAACGATGAAAACGAATATTTGATCAAATCCCTAAGGTAGATGAGCAGTTTACGGAAGATGTTAAAATCACCCCCCAGAGTTGTAATCTTGGCAGGTAGATAGCTAGAGGTAAATAGCTAAAAGCCAAAGGAATGGGCAGCAGCGTCCCTTCTATGGAACTTCTATGAATGTAGTCATTCTGTGCTCACCAACCCGCCTGCTTGCCTGCACAGAAGGGACGCTGCTACTCCTCTCGATGGTTTAAAGTCCCTTAGTCGCCTTTTATGACATCGACGGGCAGAGATGGACTGGTGCTATATTCTTAATCCGGATACCACGCGTAATTCAATTTGGCACCTTACCGGTAACAAAAACTAATGAGATCCAATTTTTACTAGTTTAACTGGTATACCGGAGGTATATAACAGACTTATGTAAAACAGAAGGACTTGAGCACAGCAAATTGCTCGAATTTGCTGTATAACATCATGTTATCTGCAGTTTGGTTCAATGGCTGTAGCTGCTAAGTTTAATGACAATGATCATAAAATTCAGCACCTGAAAAAAAAAACTCTCGGCCGTATTCGAAAAATCCGCCTAGATTTCCGTCACCTGGTTGCTCCTTTATATTTGTATTGAAATTTATTTATTTTACTGTAACATCTGTATGTCAAATATATTAAAGTGGTCAGCGAAATACTTCTTAAAAAACATTCTCAAAAATAATGTACAAATAAATCGCGACCCAAAGAGAATTTACCGTGCAATATCTTGATGCGCTGAATCTAAAACAAAACCAAGGTCATTAATGGAAGCCTCTGTATATGTCTTAGACTATATCGATTGATTGCACACATTAAAATAATGTTCCATATTGAAAAAATGTTGGTAGGTAGGTTCATCATCATCATTATCATCATATAAGCCAATGGATGTCCACTGCTTAACAAAGGCCACCTCTTTGATTTCCACGACTGGTTATTTGTCACTCGGATTCAGCGAATCTCAGCGACCTTCACCAGGTCATCTGTCCATGTCGTTGGAGGTCATCCCACGCTGCATTTTCCGATGCGTGGTCTCCCCTCAGAAGCTTTTAGCCCCAACAGCCATCAATTCTACGAATAATGTGCCCCGCCCATTGCTACATCAGATTACTAGTCCTTTTAGCTATACCGACAACTTTAGTTCTTTTATGGATCTCTTCATTTCTGGATAGATCACGTAGAAAAACGAACCTAGCACAGCTTTTCCCATAGGGAGTAACCATGTCTCTGTATTTATACGTCATCGCTGGTAACACACCTAAAACCAAAAAATATGAAAAATATTAAAAGATGAATGCACCTACAAGCTAAGCTTTGATCGTAGCTTCAGTGTCCTGAATGTGACTAGGTACCAGATAGGATAACATAACAGTGACAAATAGCTAGTTGCAGCGTACTGGATAACAAGATTCCATTCGCGTCCATACCTGGGGTGCCACGGATATGAAATTGTACAATACCTGTCACTTATTGATGATTTGTAGCATAGAATTTGTACTGACTTGTTATTTGTAATTTAGCTATGATTTCTAGAAATCATTTTACTACTACAAACAAGTTACTCTTCAAGCAGGGACTAAGACGGGGGGGCCTTGAAGTTCCAATGATAATGAATATCGTTTGTTCTCCAACTTTTCCCAAATATTAAAACCATACCTGAAACTGGTGTTCAAAGGTGACATAAATATATACTGAAACAATATTGTCACCAGCTACGTTTCATCATTTCAGGCAAAAATATCTTCATCTGAAAATAGGCCTCTCCCCAAGATCTCCACAACTACTATGAAGTTTGGGTGTGTTATGTGATCATTGGGCTTGCCATAGTCGCCATGCTTGGCAAGCGGATTGGCGATCGCAGATAAGTTGTAAATTTTCTCGAAGGACGCTACTTCCCATGCTCCAGCTATAATCCCTTAGACGCCTTTTACGACATCCATTGGATGAGATGGGTTGGTGCTATTCTAAGCCAGTACCACGCGAGTAACAGCTGTGTTTAAATTTATTTATTTATTACTAAAGTGTATCTTGGTGCCGTATTGTGGTGCCGGCTCAGAATGCCACCACCCCATCTCCTCCCATGGGTGTCGTAAAAGTCGACTAAGGGATTAGCCGGTGGATGGGCAGCAGCGTCCTTCGAGCACATTAACAACTCAACTGCGATCGCCAACCCGCCTGCCAAGCGTGGCGATTATGGCAAAACCCCCCAATGAGCCCACAACACATCCATATCGGTGGTTGTGGTATCTTTGGGGGAGGCCTGTGTCCAGCAGTGGACTTAATTCGGCCGAAATGATGAAAAATGATGATCTTGGTAGATTTTCGAGTATAGCTATTTAGGGACTAAGTAGTAGTAGTAGTATATGTATGTATATACTCCGAATGTTCTCGAAATCCCGGAGCCCCGCTTCGGTGCCGAAGACAAACAACCCAAGTGGTTTTAGCCGAGGAAGTCCACGAGGAAAAATAAAGTAGCTTAACAAAAAAGAAGCGTAAGCGAGCAGCAAGTAAGCGGGTGGGTAATGCCTGTCACGAGCTTGGAAATATATTGTACAGCATTCTCCCAGTAAAAAGAAAAGTATTATGTTCTTTTACTCTTAATAATGTTTTATTGATTAATTATCTAATTAATTAATCAATGTTATTTCTCTTTCATATTAATAACTTATTATTTGCAGTATTAATTCATATTTGACACATCTTAAGAAACGTTTCTGGAACTGTATTACAAAACTTTAAAACGTTGCAAAACACTGCCGTTTGTGCTTAGTCTTTCAGGATGCGTAGCAAAAAGAAAATAAGTACTTAAAAGGAACCTCTTTAGAAGATGCCAGGAGAAAATAGAAACTAAGCTCTAGCAAAGAGTTTTAATCTTTAAAGTAAATGTAATAGAACTAGCTTTTTAAACTCTTATCTTGTTAAGAATCTAATTGTTTCTAGTAAAGTTCAATTACTCCGTTTAGCTGCAAGAAATCGACAAGGTACATTTTAAATTCTGTGGATTCGCTCCACGAAACCGTTTCATTACAAAATCTACGAGCCTGCAAATACCAATTATCGTTTAAGAAAGTACAAGTTACAAAGTAGTTAAATAGATGGATGTTATTTGTAGGATCTCAATAATAGCGTAATTAATTATATGTCTGTATTAGTAAAATTAAATTTTGTTGTGTAAACATTCTCGTAAAAAGAACCTACGGAGATTAATATGATATAGTAATTCTTAAACTTTCGCGAATTGAATACATACGAGACTACTCGTGACCACGGTCAATACAACTTGATCGAAACGTCGAGGTTAGTCAAAATATTATTGATACTGTCCTAAAATCATGATATAATATTTAGATACAGAGGTCATCTCTGTTGTTGTACAGGTAATTGCAAACTTAATAAATACAAAGCTCAGAAATATAAAGAAATAGTGTAAGTACAATTGTCGGCCTTATCGCATCAAATCGGAGTATAAATCTACATTCTGCACGATTTCTTGCTCTCTACGAAGAAGCGGTTCTACGTCCTTAGATAGCCTGTTTAGAATTACCTTGCTGAACACCCAACAACCCCATTTTTTTGCCATGGTTATTATTGTTGTTATTATGTTAGAAGTGTTTGGATTCGGCCATTTTGTAAAACATTGGCGATTCAGATGTTTTTGATTAACGGTCAGTACACAGACCGTCATTAACCGTGTGGTGTCCGGAGAAAAAATATAGCACCACTTCATTTCCCTCAATGGATTACATACGTTTGACGGCACGGTTTGTGCAGTGGCTGATACAGTTGACTCCTGCGCTCCGGGCCGTGGGTTCGATTTCCGCACGGAACAAATATTTGTATGATCTGCAGATAGTTGTTCCGGGTCTGGGTGTATTGTGTGTGAAATTAATGTCTGTAAACGCACCCACGATACAGGAGAAATCCTATTGTGGGGCAAGGTTTTTAAAAAAAAAGATAAAAGAAAAAGTAGTAGTCGTCTTCTACTTTTTCTTTTTACTACAACATACTGCAGGGGGTGAGAGCTTGGGTCAATACCTACCAAAAAACACAATATATGTTCAGCAAAATCTTACGGTTTTACAGTAGTACAAAATTTTCTATAAGAAAATTGTACTGTGAAAATTTAAATAATAATTGTATTTCTTGAAAACATTTTAGTTTTTAATAGAATCAAGACTTATCAATGAGTAAAGTAACTTGGCCGTGTGGTCCCGGCTCAGAATGCCACCAGCCCATCTCCTCCCATGGGTGTCGTAAAAGTCGACTAAGGGATTAGCCGGAGGATGGGCAGCAGCGTCCTTCGAGTACATTAACAACTCAACTGCGATCGCCAACCCGCCTGCCAAGCGTGGCGATTATGGCAAAACCCCCCAATGAACCCACAACACATCCATGTCTGTGGTTGTGGTGATCTTTTGGGGAGGCCTGTGTCCAGCAGTGGACTTCATTCGGCCGAAATGATGATGATGATGATGAAAGTAACTATTCACAAATAATTTGAGGTAAAAAAACTAACTAGAAAAGGAATTTTTCATTATGAGGTTCTTAAAAATCTGTGGCAAGGTAGAGATTTTTCGATATTTCGGAAAATTTTGTACTACTGTAAATCCGTAAGATTTTGCTGAACATATATTGTGTTTTTTTGGTAGGTATTAGATAAAGATAAAGATAAAAATATTTTTATTCATGTAAAACCATTTATAGGCACTTATGAATAGTCAAGACTTTAGTTGCCTCGTTCCAAGGTGTAGATTTCCCAAGCTCTAACCCCCTGCGGTATGTCGTGCTATTTACTGGACACCGTGTATAGTTAGTTAGTTAGTTTACTTTACTTTACTACTAATCTTTATTAGTGTACTGTGGAAGTGCTTTATGTACTTCTTGTCTGAAAATAAAGTTTATTATTATTTTTAAATACCCCCTAAAATTCCGACATTATTGTGGAAATCTATGGGTGCCTTTGTTCCGCAGTCCGCCCAGTCATCTTTCTTTGGCTGATATAATGATGACATCGACTGCTGTGGAGTAAGTAGCTTGAAGAAGCATTTCTGCAGTTATCAAGTCAGAGTAGTCAGAGAGAGCTTTACCAGTGTGTAGCAGACGCAGATCGATTTTACAAAAAAAAAATAACAGCAGCCAAAGCCAGTTCTGCAACAATTACAATTGTTAGTGAGATATAGAAAACCTCACAAAAAATTCATGCCATAAAAATATTATGCATACATTTCTGCACTTCAAACGCATATTCATTACCTACATACAAACATAAAATTGATATCAATAGCCTAAAATTAACTAACGAATGAATTGTGTTATCGGTTGAACAAGTGGGATGATTAGGGGTGGCTCGTAGCGATCCGGTTGCGATGCCATGTGACTTGCATACTAAATGCAACACTGTCGACCACCTATTGATCAGAATAAATTATAAACGTGTCCGCAAATTGCGGGTTGCATATTAAAATGGTTTAGTCTACAAACTATAGTTCAATGGGTTAGTGTAAATTGTGAATAATCATTGTGCTAATGAGTTTTGATAGCATTAGTATACTGCAATACGTGTATGTTATCAAAACTAATGCCAAAGTATCGTCTAAAAGATGTCACTGCTACCAAAATATCGCACCAAGTAAAATCGTTTCCAATCTCACACTAAAACTAATTCATCATCATCATCATCATCATATGAAATGAAAAATATACACTGTTGTACAATAGCCTCCTCCATAAACAACCGGTCACTTGCAGTGTATCGTCATTTTGGCTTGGCACGATAGGTAGGCGGGTCGGTGAGGGCAGAATGGCAGCTGTTCCACAGAAGAAACGTTGCTGCCTATCCCTATATTTTAGAGTATCTCAGTCGCCTATTACGACATCCATGGATGGAGATGAAGTTGTACTGTACTCTTAATCCAGAAACCACAAGGACAAACCACAGATCGAATTAGTATCGGCCTACTAAAAACCTTTTCGGCGAGACGATTTTTACCCAAAGGCGTGGCACCAATAGGCGGCTCTAATGTGATCTTACAAAGACTTGGAGCCCAGCTTTGATACCGATGATGACCATTCCAGTAGTTTTAGCTGGTAAGAGTCATGCCCCTTCGCCCTTCCCCGGGGCGGAGGAAGTTCATGACGAATGTCCACAGTGATCCAATAAAAAAAAACTGGTCAAGTGCGAGTTGAACTCGCGTGGAGAGGGTTCCGAAATTGCTGAATATATTGTCTATTGTTGGATTTGCTCTTGTACTAATAACTTCCCAAGAACAAACTTAACATCGTAGTTGAAAAACGTGTTTTCCCATACATTAGAACCGCAAACATAAGTTTGTACGCATAATATTGAAAGATTTACCATGTTATTTTAAGACCATAGACTTCTTATAGGTTTTCCTGTAAATAACTTAAAGACTATACATTTTTTAATTATTAAATAAATACATTTGAGACCCTCACAGCAAGCCCTTCTATTTCATATGTTACACGGTACAGTTCGCAAAACTTTATTCTTAAATTTTCCATATTGCCCCTAAAAAGGACCCCCATATTCAAAATTCATTCAAAATCAATGGCTGTGGCAGACAGACAGACACACGAGTGATCCTATAAGGGTACCCCCGTTTTCTCCTTCGGACGTTCGGAACCCTAATAAAAAAGTCCTCTTGAGAATACGCAGCCTTTATCTTAATGATATCTTAATATCAGCGTGTGCCAATGCAGGGCAAAGACCTCTCCTCATACAAAGAATAGATCACCACACATGCTCACTGCGTGTTGGCAATTTCAGACTAGTAAATCCAGGTTTCCTCAAGATGTTTTTCGGCACCTAATGTCGGTAGTATCTTAGATTAACTAAGAAAGAACAGATGACATTAAAAAAGGCTCACTGAATCTTCAAAGAAAATGGCACCACTCCATCTCTTTCTGTGGTCGTGGGTCTAGTAAAAGGCGACTAAGGGATACTTTACCCGAGGGATGGGCAGCAACGACCTGTCTGTAGAACAATAGCCAGACTGCGCTCACCAACCTGCCTGCCAAGCGTTGTGAGTACTGGCAAATTCCTCCGAAAATGATGACACAATGGGAGTGGCTTTTGTCCAGCAGTGGACGTCCACTGGCTGATATGATAATGATGATGAATGAGAGCATATCTTACAGCAATAGATAACATAATGCCTTGTCAGTTTAGTTTAACCGGGATAACGGTATCTTGTTTCGATCCATGCATTAGCAGCTTGTTGATAAGAATTTAATTAAAACACCTGTAAATAAGGCCCAAAGATTTGTAGCGAGCAAAACGTTGAATTTAAATTCATTGGAGGTACATTGTAATCGTGCCACCCGGGGACTGGGTACACGTTATTGTAATTACCTTTCGTTTTTTCAAGTAAATCTTTTTTTAGATATCACCGGTGAAATTGGTTAAAAATAATCTACAAAGACTGTCACAGCAGGTTATGGTGCGGCTAGGCAATGCCCCGAGCAAGATTTTTAAAATCTCTTCGCCTAAAATTACTCACACTGTTTTTACATTTTTAGCCAGTAGCTGCGGCTAGAGTTAAGTTCAACCGAGTTCAGCCGATTAAAGATGAGATAAAACAACATTAACCAACTATCAAATCTAAATTTAACATTAACTGGCTAATCTTTAGATCAAATTCATATCTATCTTATACTGTAACATATATATACCAGGCGAGATCCAGATCAAGAGCGGACCCCATAATGGATCCGCTCTTGACCTCTTAATAAAAATAAAAACGATATAAAGTGTAAACGATAAACAGTGAACTTTATTTTAAGGGAATAATCAGCGGTTACAGGGCTCCAGGGCACCAGTGGGGCCTCTAGTGTGATCATACGAGGACCTGAAGCCCTCCTTGGGTGCCGAAGATGAGCCCTCCTTGGGTGCCGAAGATGACCGTTCCAGTGGTTTTACCTTTGTTCTTCCCCGGGGTGGAGGAAGTCCAAGAAGAATTTCCAAAGACCAATAAAATATAAATTTAAAGAAAGGTTTTAGGGATCGCATAATTTTTTGATTCCTGCATTTTTTTTTAGATCATAATAAATAAAGTTGCTATTCCATGCTGTGTTCGGATTTAGAATATAGCACCACTCTATCTCCTGCCGTGGATATCGTAATAAGCGGCTATGGGACTCTAAACCAGGGAGGCGGCCGGCAGCGTCATTTCTATAGAAAAGTAGCCTCTGCACAAAGGAATTTTTAAATCCGCGGTGAAATCTATAGCATCGTATTGTTTTACTACTGCGGATTCTTATGTCAGTTTGCTTCACTAGCAAGCTCACTTCTGAATCCGTAGTAAAATCTTTAATTTTATATTGTGTTTACTACTTTTCACTGCGAATTCCAAAGTGAGTTTGCTGTTGAGTTCTTACAGAATAGCATTGCTGTAAAATTCCCCCAAAATGGCATGACACCCGCCATGTAATCGGTGTTGTCTCAGGGGAGGCTTTCGTTTAGCAGTGGACGTCCTTTAGCTGATATGAAAGGTGCTATTTAAGCACTAAAACAAATTATTTTATCACCATAGTATTTATTGCACACACGAATACACACAAATGCACACCCAGAGACACGAACCCATACACACACACGAACACGCACCGCAGTAATAAAATTGTGAAATAAAAAGAAAAAACCTTTTTTGTGGTCTAGAATAGCAAATTTTCTCATTAATTTATGCTAAAAATATACAAATTGTTTTTTTTAAAACGTGATCCCTAACCCTACCCTCCCCTACCTACTAATTATCCCCTTGAAATAAAAGTTCCCTATTTTTCTAGGATCCGATACACTCGAATTCAGATACCAACTTTTAAAATAATGGAATGGCGATAGGAAAATACATATGCCATTGATTTAGTACCTACGCTGCAATTATTGCAAGCACAGGTGCCACAGAATATATATGATTACCAAAAAACTCCGTGTTTTGCGTTAGCTGCCGGGCGTAAGGCTTGCTGCACACATATTCAGTCTTACATGATTCGACAGCAGGATTGTGAACGTTCCCTTTGTTTTCGTCCTCTTTTGTTGGACTATAAAACCGACCTGAATATTTATATTGTTATAGTAGTATTTATATAGGTTGGATCTCCAAGTCCCGCAAGTGGTTATTGGGTGGAGTAGGTAATAATATTTTAGTTTGGATTGCGTGCGGTAAATGACAAATAGCTCGTCTATTACATTGGCACATAGTCACCGGTGAGATATGTCATAAATTTACAGTATACCTCTATCTATTCTTTGAGGGGTACAGGCGTTCGTATAAATGTTTGACTAGCTGATAACAAAAAGCACTTCATTGGTACTGCAAATATCAGTCATGTCGATTCCTTTAATAAAAATTGTAATTTTAAACAAACAGAACTATAAGTGGGCGTATTTTTTATATGACTTCTTGCATGCATCTGAGGGAGATGGCTACTTAACCGGGCAATCTGGTGAAGCCGAAAGGCCTCCAGCGAGGCATAAAAACTAAACAACCGAATTTCGGCACTTATGGCGTTGCTGGTGGACCAAACTGAAGATAAGCTGGATTAGTATTACACATATATATTTTAGGGCATATTTAAAACTCGAAGTAGAACCTTTGTTTATTTTATATTAATTAAAGTCGCTTCAACCGGTATTGAATCCCCGTACCATAAGGTGTTAGTCAATAATCAAAATAATTAGAATTTGACAGAAATCGGCCACGCTCTAGCGAACTATGAAATGTGACCCTTATTTATGAGGTTCCAATGGACTGCGACACCGAAAGCTTTAATAATAGAAAATTAATTTATATGCTAATTGAGTAGCCAGCGCGCGACTGAAATTTTCCAGTTGGGAAATTTATCGTAACGGCCCAGTCATTGTTGCAAAGGATCGATAGGTAGGATTGAATGAAGTTAGGGAAATTTAATTCAATTCTGTGTGGTTTCCCGATTAAGAATGTTTACCACTCCACCTCTTCCCGTGGATGTCGTAAACAAAAAGATGGACAGCAACGTCCCTTCTGTGGAACTGCAGCCATTTTGTTCTTTAGGACCTTTTATTGTAGCTATATATTTGGCTAATAGAATAAGAAGTTTTAGGACTGTATGATGTTTCCCACACACTTATATCTGTAGTAGATTGCTCTAGATTGAGTACTCAAAACGTTGTCATCATAATTCAGCCAAAAAACGTCCACTGCCGAATAAAGGCCTTCCCAGGCCTGGCGAACAGAGGAAATTTTTGGTTTATCATTATGAAATGCCTAGTCAACCTCCACATACTGATATCACAGATACACCTAATAGGTATTTGTAAATATCCCTCACCATCACATTAGCCTAAGGACGTCCACGGCTGAACAAAGGGTTGCCAATTGATTTCCACAATTTTGTCTTAATTTTGGAGGGAACTTGCCAGTACTCACTACGCTTGGCAGGCGGATTCGTGACCGCAGAATGGCTGCTGTTCCGCAGAAAGGCCCATCCCTCTGGGTTAGGGTCCCTCAGTGGCCTTTTACAACATCAATGGGAGGAGATGAAGTGATGCTATATTTTTAATCTTGACACCACAAAGACGGAAAAGTGAGTATAAAATAATTCGTCGCCGTAACAAGAAGGCAAATAAGATTAAATCCTAAACAAAGCCAATTAATCTGCATTTAAGCGCGACGTTTCTCTAATTACAGGTGAGGATCCCTAGAATCCTTCTCCTTTAGGAATTTATATCAAGCAACATTGCAGAGGACGTATGCAGAAAGGCAATATTTTAACTCGGGAGAGCGGAATTTAGTTTCATAATTTGTCTCCGCTTCACCGGAAATTTAAGGAAATTTGGAATCCCATTTTAACGCCGTCTGTCGCAGTTTTTACAAAGCAAGATGTTGTTGTGTGTGGTTATGTCATTTAGGATAAAGGATTTTAGAAACGTGTTATGAAATTTTCTTATATATAAGAAAACACGTTGTTTTTGTTTTCACCCTTTTTGGAAATCTATGATGTACTCTCTCAACACCGAGGAAAGTTGTAAGAATCATATTTGGCATCAAACGGGGGGCTTCAAGAACTTGCCTTGGGGCACAAGGGCACCGACGCGGTTGTTACGCCAACGTCGTGTCATTCTTCTCCAAACGCTTTCAGCCCTCCCCCAATCCCGCTCTGTAGACTCCTTCTGGAGCATGACGCTCTCACAGAAGTTAACCACTGCACTCCGATTTTCATGCGCTGCCAACATAGCCTACATTACTGACACGCAGGGTACACCTCGAGCGTGTGCTGTGCGGTATCTTGGTCACTATCACAATGGTAGCATAGTGCCGTGGCCTCGCGTCTTATCCTGTGCAGGTATGCACCGAAATAACCATGCCCGATGAACACCTGCGTCAGGTGGTAGGTAACGCGATCGCTCCTTTTGAGCTAGGCTCCGAAGAGTGGCAGGTGGCAGGACAGCCTCGTCGACCCGCTTGGTCGCAAACTGCATCCGCAGGCGGTGATGCCACTTACGAAGTGCGTGTCGCCGAGCTAACCGCCTCTGCCTGTCGTACGTCCCTTCGCCGCTCTGGCAGAAGGAACGTATCTGATCGTAGATCCACGCATCCATCTCCGCCAGGACGTCGAAAGGCGAAAAACGCGCGAGGAGTTGCTGCCTCGTAGGAAACTGTTCGGTATCCTTGTGCGATCCGTATAACCACTTTGCGCTGCAGACCGATGCGACACTACCTAACCGAACTCTTGCAGTAAGAGACCTATCACTAGTGAACACCCTTGTACGAGGCACCAACCTACCCCATTAAATCAATTTTACAAATAGGCATACATTTACTATAAAACACCCCCTGAATAACGCCGTGAAAAATACTAATGGGAAGTTAAAGTAAGATACAAAACTAACATTTTCGAACACGTTTTTTCTTTCTTCATCGGTAGACAACGTACCTATAGTGAGCGACAGGGTGACGTGCGCCAGTGACAATCAACGTCCCCTTATTAAGATAAATGATGCTCGCCCCTGCCAGAAGGGAAATCAAGGTCCGCCCGAATGTTGTTTGGTAAACTTTAGTGACACTGGTGATAGTCTCAACGGTTGTGTACAAGGAAGGTCTTGATAGTCTTTGGTCACGAATATAGTGTGCTTTCGAGCTTGTAAATAGTTATGTGTACCCAAATATCTAATTGGTTTTTTTCAGTACGAGGATGCAATATTACGACTTTCTTGATATTTGTGTGATTAATATATGATTATTGTTAATTTGTTATAACTGAAACAAGTTTTGCTGGATTGCTCCGATACCTACGTCAAAATGTTTGCTTTCTCCGGGTATCAAAGGTTTCCTCGACTTTATATAATATATATTCATTTAAAACCCATTAATGTACTCGATCACAGACAAAAAATCTATTGTCTGGTCAGCCCGCGGCTTGTGCCAGTTGAGAGAATAAAATATGTTTACGCTTATCACTGACTCACAGACTCTGTAACGCTGTAACATGATTCATTCTATAACTGGGATTTTTCAACGGGCGCCTTAGGTGCCTTACAACTCAGTTAATTAGTAAATATATATTAACACATTTATGATGATTTTGAAAATAGTAATGATTCCGAATCTTTCTTGTCAATAAGCAGCGACGATGACAGTTTCGTCAGTATTCCTTCACTTGCAGATACTTTAATATCACAGTTTTCTGATGTTACTCGGAATTTTAATGTTGTTCACATTAATGCCCAGAGCATTCCGGCTCATTTCCCTGATATGCTGGCAAGTTTTGACTGTAGAAATATTCATGCTATTCTCATTTCCGAATCATGGCTTAAGCCATATCTCCCTTCGTCTCTTTATTCTTTACCTGGTTTCAAACTCATTAGAAATGACCGAACATGTGGCGGTGGTGGCGGTGTTGCCATATATCTCCGAACTTACATTCCTTTTTCCATTGTGAATGTGTCGGCACAGCCACCTCCGCCAAACGCTGGTGAGCATATTTTTATAGAAGTAGCACTGCATCATTCGAAAATATTGCTCGGTGTCTACTACTGTCCCTCTGCACGAATAAATTTCTTCCCTTCTTTTGAAAATTTATTAGAAAATTTAGTACCCGCTTACAATCATACTATAATTATGGGTGACTTCAATACCTGCCTTCTTAAAAATGATTCTCGTGCTTCTTCCATCAACTCTATTATAGGATCTAGTGACTTATTTATTCTCCCACTGAATGCTACTCATAATTTTCCAAATTCTACCCCGTCACTTCTTGACCTCATCTTCGTTTCCTGTCGTGAACGTGTCGCTAAACACGGCCAGTCCTCGGCTGATGCGTTTTCTTACCACGATCTAATTTTTCTCTCCTATAAAATCCGTCCTCCTAAGGGAAAGGCAAAGATTCTCTTGCAGCGCAGTTTTGGTGGTATGAATTGTGACAACCTACGGAAAGATGCCAGCAGCATTGATTGGGCTCCACTCTTCATATCGGAATCAGTTCACGATAAAGTCAATATCTTTGTTACAAATTTGGTCGAACTGTATGACGTCCATGCACCAATTAAGGCGGTACGGGTGAAACATCTGCCGTCGCCCTGGCTTACCGACGAAATTAAAATTATCATGACGAGGAAGGTAGCGGCTAAGTCAAGGTACAAATGTAGACCTACTCCCTCAAGATGGGAAAATTATGTGAATATTCGAAATCACTGCAACAGGGTGTGTAGGAATGCTCAACGCCATTATATCCATAGCTCTGTTGAAAACGGAGACCCAGCCAAAGTCTGGAAATTTCTTAGATCTATGGGGATCGGAAAATCAGCTCACGACTCCATTCCCTCTGATTTAGATATTAATTTATTGAATCAACATTTCTCTTCTTCATTTGAGTTTGACAGGACCACTAAATTAAGTACTTTAAATGTTCTTTCTTCTCTTCCGACCCCCGATTATTTCCCATTTGTCTTTAATGAATTATCTGATTGTGATGTTAAGAAGAGCATTTTATCCATAACTTCTAACGCAGTTGGAAGCGACTGTTTGAGTCGTAGTATGATCCTTCCTATACTTGACGAAATCCTTCCTGTTATTGGTCATATCCTGAATTTTTCCCTATCCAGTGGTGTCTTTCCAAATGCTTGGAAAGAAGCCCAAATTACGCCTTTACCTAAAAAGCCACATCCTGCATCTTATTCCGAATACCGCCCAATATCCATACTTCCATTCCTATCCAAAGTTTTAGAACGTCTTATTCATACCCAGCTAAGTTCATTCCTTTCCAAGAATAGACTTCTAAATCCGTTCCAATCCGGTGTCCGCCCTGGTCACAGCACTGTTAGTGCTTTGGTGAATATAACCGATGATATCAGGCTAGGCATGGAAAATGGAAAGTTAACGGTACTCTCATTGCTGGACTTCAGTAATGCTTTCAATACTGTAGACTTTGACATTTTGCTTAGCATACTTTGCTCTCTTAACATATCTCCGACGGTAATTGATTGGTTTCGTAGTTACCTGTCTGGTCGCCGACAACGTATTCGCATTGAAGATACTTTCTCTGCATGGTGTGATACTAATGTTGGTGTACCACAGGGTGGCGTTATATCTCCTTTACTTTTCGCAATTTTTATAAATTCTATTTCTAATAAACTTCTTTCTTCTTACCACCTTTACGCTGATGATCTTCAGATTTATTCACAGGCTCCATTAGGAACTTTGTCGGATGCCGTAAACAACATCAACACGGATCTTGACCGGATTTCCGGATGGAGCAGGTCGTATGGACTGAAAATCAATCCTTCAAAAACCCAAGTCATTGTTATCGGTAGCTCGAGAATGGTTTCGAGAATCGACTGGATGCAACTTCCCCAGGTTTTCTTTGACGGCACTCGTATACCGGTAAGCGACAAAGTGAAGAACTTGGGTATTTACATTGACAAAAACCTTTCTTGGGGCCCGCAACTACAAGAAACCAGTCGCAGGATGTATGCGTCAGCAGGATCTTTGAGAAGACTGCGTAACTTTCTCCCGACTGCCACTAAAGCTGCACTAGCACAATCTCTTCTTCTTCCTATCCTTGACTATGCCGATGCCAGCTATCTAGATCTCAACGAGGACCAATTTAATAAACTTGAGCGACTTCAAAACTTTTGTATAAGATTTATATTTGGTTTACGCAAATATGATCACGTATCAGAATTTCGTAATAAACTCAAGTGGTTACCAATACGCCTTCGTCGGAATGCTCATATTCTTTCACTACTCTACAGTATTCTGTTCAATCCTGCTTCCCCCTCTTATCTTAAAGAACGTTTTGAATTCACCTGTGATACACACTCACTATCCCTAAGATCATCAGAAACGTTGAAACTGAAGATGCCCGTGCACACAACAAGATTCTTTGACCATTCATTTACTGTTCAGGCCACACGCTTGTGGAATGCACTACCAGTGTTTATTAGACGGGCTAAAACGCTAGTTACTTTCAAAAAAATGGTAAAGGAATATTACTTGGATTTTTAATTGTTACTGTTCTATATATTATGTATTGTTTTTGTGTATGTATTTTTAATTTATATATTTTGAGAGTTATTGTTTTTTTTGGTATTTATTTGGGAATAAACTATGTATATACATTTTGTTACATTGTTCAATATATGTATTGTTAAATAAAGTATTACTGTTTATAAATATTAGATACAACAGTAGTACACCAACTACCCGTTATTCTCTTCTTTTATGATTTTTGTCCATCCAATGGTTGTCTGGAAGAAATCGCTCTTAGCGATAAGACCGCCAATTGTACTATTATTATGTATGTAAAATTACTTTGTATTTTCTTTTGGTGTACAATAAAGTATACTCTACTCTACTCTACTCTACTCTAACACATCACTAACTTACTGACGGGCTCACTGACTGATATTATATGATAATGCATTAACCGTGCCTAATGCCTCAAGTACCTTACACTGTCAGTATTAAGTGTAAGGTCTATGCCTACCTCCAACTAAGTAATTGACAGACATAATTTGTTATCGACGCCGCAAAATGTTGTGGTCACTTATAAAATATAATACGTTTTCGTAGGTAGTAAACACATTTCATATCAAGGCAAACTTCCTTTGATTTCTGTCAGATACACTACCAATGTGTTAATGGGGGCCTTTGTCTGGCTCCAGGTTCTTTATAGAGTACCTATTGTCAGCGTGGACACGTAGTTATATTACACTGCAGCTCTCTGTAACAAGATACGGTTGCAGTAATCTATATCCCGTCTACCTAGAGTTCGTTTAAATCTATCTTTATTATTTTAGACGCTCGAAGAAGTTCAGCTAAGCTAATTATCTTCTAGTAATTGCAACGTGTATCTTGGCCCCACGTTCAAAATTAACTGAAAAATGTTCACAACTCTTAAGGAGTTGCTATGAAATTTCTTACACGTCTTGAGATTTAAAGGCTGTACTCATTAACCGAGCAATTAAGCGGTTACACAAGATTTACGAGGATACGAGTTGGAAGGTGAATCAAAATTATATGTAGGATATGTTTTATTTAGGTGCTGAAGGTTTTGTTGCTCGGTATAAGGATATTTTTGTTGATCTTTTCTACTACTACAAATTAATAAAATTCAAGTGTTTATTTGTAATGTCATAATAACAGCTTTTTACTAAATTTATATGAAAGTATATACGGTACTTATAACAAAAATAAATATTTTCTTTTTTGTCTGACGGTCTTTCTATCTGTTTGTTCCAGCTAATCTCCGAAATGGCTGAACCAATTTTGACGGGAATTTCACTGGCAGATAGCTGATTTTATAAGGAGTACCTTTAGTATTTGGAAAAAGAATTAGGAAACAAATGAAACCCCGTGAATACCAATACGGCCGGTGAAATACTGCACTTGCACTCACTGATATTTAAGCGGTCGGCACGGTCCGTCCATAGATGGTCATCCATAGTGATACCCGTAGACCAAATAGTGATATTCGAACTGAGCGTGTCCTTGACTCGGAGGGCACGTAATATCGTTGGTCCCAGTTGTTGTCATTAGTCGGCAGTCGTTAAACCAAGCCAAGACTTTTGGGTGGCTGCCACAGGATTTGCCACTAACCATATGAAAAGAAACAAGTAGATGATACATCAAAAAGCTTCGGTATTTCTTAATATGATAATGTGCTCAAGATCTTAGAGCCTATTTGCACGATTAGGTATCTTATTTCAGCAGAGTTTGTAGCTCTTACCCGTTTCTAAATGTGGCAGCTCCTGACTGGACCTATGTAAGTGAGTAGATTTGAAAATTAAAATATTAGACCCTATTTATTATGATTCATCGTGGAAATTAATACATGTGCTTTTATTACAAGATGCTGCGGTTATCGCTCCGACTACCTGATGATTAAGACAGCCCCTATCACCAGTCCGCGGTGGATGTTCACGGGCTGATATATTAATAGAGTAGTATACGATTTGTACAATTAGTAGTAGTGATAGCCCAGTGATTGAACGTTTACCTTTCATAAAGTCTGAGTTCCATCCTGGCATTATCAATGACATTTGTAATTCATGTGCGGAACAATATTCAATTATTATTACTTGCGTTAACGGTGAAGGAAAACATCGTGAGGAAACCTGCACACCTAAGAGGGCTCCAAAAATGTTGTCAATGGTGTGTCCGCCAACCCTCACAAGCCCAGTGTGGAGTACTAAGGCCTATCGTGAGAAAAGACTCATGTCCAACATTCGGACAGTAATGGGTTGGTTATGATGTTCATTACGTACACTTGCTGGTAGAAAATTCAAAGTCGAGTTAAGCTCGCATAATTTGTACATAATTTTTTGTTTTGTTTCACAATCTATGTATTCTGTTTTATTGTGTATAATAAAGAATAAGAATAACATTTTCTTGAACCCAAAAGAATGATGTAATCATAATTTCAGGCGAAAAATGTTTACTCCTGAACATAGGCCTGTCCCAAAGATCGCCACAACAACCGATCTGAGTTTACGTTGTGTGCTCATTATGGGTTTTGCCATAATCGCCACGCTTGCTGCCCATCCTCCGCCAAATCCCGTAGTTACATTTTACGACACCCACGAGAAGAGATGGGTGCTGCAATTCTTACGTGGCACGACACGGTTACAAAACAAATAATATACAAGTAGCGAACAATTAAAAGCGTAAGGTTACATAGTTGTCAGTAATTTAGTAGACGGCACGGTTGGTGCAGTGGCTGATACAGTCGACTGCTGCGCTCCAGGTCGTGGGTTCGATTCCCGCACGGAACAAATATTTGCATGATCTGCAGGTAGTTGTTCCGGGTCTGGGTGTATTGTATGTGGAATTCATGTCTGTAAACGCACCAACGACACAGGAGAAATCCTAGTGTGGGGCAACGTTTTTAAAAAATACAAAAAAAAACATAAACAAATTTGTGAAAATTGACCGTCGCCCGTGTGTAATTTGTGTCTAGCCAATTAGTTTTCGGTTTGGATTACACGTCTGTAAGCTACGATATATATAGTAATGTCTTAGGTTTTCGCGAGTATTACACATTATAATAAACACTTTGCAGGGTTCGTGGTCGCAGGATGTCATCCTGCGACCACGGACCCTGCAAAGTGTTCGAAACGTCAGGAAAAACAAAAATCTAAAATATACGCGATAGAATCCGTTTAAAAGTGTTTTACTACGATATATATTTTGGTGAATGCCATGATTTAAGGAAATATATTTTTTATTTTCATCCGTGTGTCGTATTGGAGCTTTGTGGTTCCCGTCAAATGAGCCATGCCACTGAGTCATATGCTTTCTTATAATCTATCCAACATATCGATAGGTTATTTCGAGAGCGACAAACCTGTTGGCTAATAGTCACATCAATGAGGAGCAGCTTCGTGGTGCTGCTGGACGGTCCATGACATGATTTATAGAACAGGTGGATAAGGCCTGTCATAAAGAACTGTGGTAGCATGCCAGCCTCTAAGGCTGACTGAAACTGGGATTCCAAGCAAACATGGGATTTACGTAGCCATTTAAACCGCAATTTGTGTTGTCCGTCCGGTCCCGGAGATTTCCCATTGGACATCGGACTCAGAATGCCACCACCCCATTTCATGCCGTGGGTGTCGTAAAAGTCGACTAAGGGATTAACCGGAGGATGGGCAGCAGCGTCCTTTGAGCACACAACAACTCAACTGCGATCGCCAACCCGTCTGCCAAGCGTGGCGATTATGGCAAGACCCCCCACTGAGCACACTACACACCCATATCGGTTGTTGTGGTGATCTTTGGGGGAGGCCTGTCCAGCAGTGGACTTTATTCGGCCGAAATGATCGGACCGACTGCACTAGCCATATGTTGGACAGAAATCATGATTTCTACTTGTATAATTTCACACGTTCATTCAACCATCCCGACAGATGCTGCGGCAGAATTCACTCATGACATCATCATCCGAGCGATACACGTCACCCACACTCCGGTGTCAAGTCACTCCCAAGATCTGAACACTCACTTTTGTACGCTCTGGAACATGCGATTCGGTAAATCGATCCACTTGTCACCTATACCGGCTAACATAGCTTGCCTATGCATAAATATTCTGCTTCAGGATGTCGATGTGCTTCCAGAAATTGTGGCACAGGAATAGGCCTTTTCTCAAGATGAGGAAGGTTAGGCCTTAGACCACCATGCTGGCCTAGTGTGGGTTGGCAGACTACTCACACCATTGAGATCATTTATGGAGCCCTCTCAGGTATACAGGTTTCATCACGATGTTTTATTTCACCGTTAATGCAAGTGATAATCAAATTTTGATCCGCACATGAATCTGAAAACTCAAAAGTTGCGGGTGGGGATCGAACTCAGTCCCGCCTGTGTGAAGGCTAGCATTCAACCATTAGGCTATCACTGCTCTTAAATACGTAAGAACCTACGTAAAACTTTCAGCTGAACCATGCATGAACTAATTGAAACACAGGTAGTGTTAGAATTGCCTTAGCGTATTTTTATACCAGGTTTAAGAGAAATTTTTCCTAAAGAACTGTTTTAAAAATGTAGGACAACATTTATTTTTTACGGACTTTGTGCTTATAGAGTTAAAGTAATCACAGAAACATTAGTTACCAGAAGAATAAGTATACTTTAAAACTAGTTTAGCATTACTAACCTCATCCTAAAAGTTATATACAAGACGCACTCGTTGTACAGTTAAAAAGTTTCTTTAGCAAAGTTTGGACTGCATAAATATATTGATGTTTGTTAACCTCGTGATACAGATCATACGGATGAGTGAGTGTTACGAGTTTTCCAGTTCAGGCGTTATTGCCTAAGTTTCGAGAGCTCGCACATATTTTCTTTGAAAAATTCGCATAGCCCTCGCAAACTTTCGCAATTTTCAATAGTACCATGATTTTAAGTAGCGAAACAAGTAATTTTAGAAGAATATAGCATGTTACAGAACGTATTCAACGGAAACGACTGTGAATTCAAGAACAAGGACTATGTTCATGCGATGGTGCCTTGATTGATAGTCAGAACAGTGAAAATTTTCATCACTGAACGTGGTCTATCCTGGTAAACAGATAAAAAGAACGTCGCCAAACTATCACCACAATCACTACTGGTAATAGCAATATGAAGTCAGAAGTAGGTACTTCATAGATACATCCGCTTAAATGACGCAAGATGAAGTAATGAGGAAGAAGTAGACGGGGTAGCATGTAACAATTGTTTCCAGCGTTACCAGACGCTCTCGCTTTGATTGGAACGTCCCGATTTTGACGTTAACATAACTATAAAACATTTTTTATAGAAAATACAAAGATAATGAGATAGCATGTAAATGCTACAAAGTATTATTACCTACCTGTGACGTTCTACTTTTTGTTGCAAATAAAATACAACGAAGGTTAGAGAGCGACAAAAACAAGATCTGGCGAAAGAACTTGAGGCAAAAGAAGATTTAGCTAGATAAAAGAATAAACGCGAACGCCACAGAGTAAAGAGAAAGTCATCATATAATCCAAAGAACGTACACTGCTGAATAAAGGGCTCAGCCGTGGATTTGCCCAATTTTCCAGTGCTCACCACTTGGCAGGCGGGTTGGTGAGCGCAGTATGACTGTCATACCACAGAAGGAACGCTGTTGCCCATCTCTCTCGATCGGAGGCCCTTAGTCGTCTTTTACGACATCCACGGGAGGAGATGAAGTGGTGCTATACTTATTCTTAATTCGGACACCACACCGAATCACAAAAAGAGTAAAGTGGCGACTTACAAACTCGGAAAGAAGAGACGGTTATTAAGCCCTACTGTCATGGATATATCGGTGTAATTTCCTGGAATCTCGTCTTCAAGATTACCTTCTCAAACAAACAGTACCCCGCGGCTCGTAACTCCTAATCTCGATACACCACGCCGGCTTTCCACGCCGATACTTAAAGGATATCTACGTCATACCGTACCGGGTTTTGCGACTGTTTGAATCCTGAATATTACTATCCATTAGAGTAGTATCAACTGGTCTATCTTCGAAATTGACATCAATATTTTAATAAATATAAGTTGAGACAGACATCTTAAGAGCCATACGAGAATCTTTTGAAAATAGTTCCTACACCAATTAAAGTAAGCAAGTGACACTCGCTTGCTTACTTTATTGATTTGATTGAATTTGACACTATTAGCAATATTTCACCATCATCATCATCATATTAGCCAAAGAACATCCACTGTTCAACAAAGGCCTACCCTTTCCAGAACGAGCGGTTACATGCCGCCCGCATCTAAGGACTCCCAGCGACCTTCACCAGGTCGTCTGTCCACTTCGTGCGAAGTCGCCCCGCGCTCCGGTTTTCTGTGCGCGGTCTGCTCTCGATAACCTTTTTACCGCAATGGCCATCAGTTATGCGAGCAATGTGCCCCGCCCACTAGCAATCGTTTAAAAGTAAGAATTTTAAATACTATATTAAAGGTCATTTTTTATGTTAGGAATAAGTATGCCTAGATAGCAGATTTATTTTATGTTTTACAAGTATGTTACTTTGCTGTCTCAAATTTAATGCAGAAACATACTTCACAGTCTGCAGCGCAGAGTGGCTATACGGATCGCAGGAGGATACAGGACAGTGTCCTAGGGTGCGGCAAATCTCCTGGCACGCTTTCCGCTTTTCGCATCCAGGCGGAGACGGATGCGTGGGTCTACAACCAGACACGCTCCCTCCGCCAAACCGGGAAAAGCGTGCCTTCAGGGGCGTTCGACAGACTGAGGAGGCTGGCTTGACGCCGCACTCGAGATGTGGCGATATCGCCTACGGTTGCAGTTCGCGACTAAGCGCGTCGTCGAGGCCATCCTGCCGCTTTTCGGAGCCTGGCTCACAAGGAGCGAGCTCATCACCTACCGTCTGACGCAGGTATTCACCGGTCAAGATTGTTTCAGTGCGTACCTGCACAGAATAGGACGCGAGGTTACGACACAGTGCCACCATTGTGGAAGCGACCAGGATACCGCACAGCACACGCTCGAGGAGTGCCCTACGTGGGCGGCCGAGCGGCGGATCCTGGTCGATTGGATCGGGCAAGATCTCTCTCTGCCGGCAGTAGTGTGTTTAATATAATTATTATTTTATATTTTGACAGCACAGTTGGTGCAGTGGCTGATACAGTCGGCAACTGCGCTCCAAGTCGTGGGTTCGATTCCCGAACAGAATAAGTATTTGCATGATCTGCAGGTTCCGGGTATTGGGATGTGCGTGGAATTTGTATCTGTAAACGCATCCATGATACAGTAGCAATCCTAGAGTAGGGCAACGGGTTTTGAAAAGAACAAAAAATTATATAATGCAGTATTAGATGAAATATTAATAATATGAAACATATTTCCGATACCTGCAATTATCAACAGTATCTTTCTAAATATGCTATTGATAGCTAATTTCTATAAAATCGCTAATTGTGACCATTGACATCGACTTAGTGCTTCAATGGTATCTATAATAATAATGTTTAAATAATACTGAAGAATTAACTAAGTCTTACTGGACTACTAGCATTATCACCAGAATTGGCATGCGGACTTGTGATTTTAGTAAGCTGCTATTAGTGCACTGGAATACGCTGCTATACTTTCATAACACTTACGGGTAGCTTTGCTTGTCTGAATAACTCAAACATAACAACAAATGACTAACACAAACATTCCTGTATTATTTTTATAGATTCATTCAAATTCACCCCTCGGTTGGGCGTACTACGGAAGAAAAAACTTATCACTCAAAGTTTTCAAGTCAGTCGCACGACGCAAGCATTTTGCATTACAAGCCTCCTTTGATTGTTGAGTAAAGTGAATTTCCGAAGTTTTGATAGAAACTTGATTACCTGCGGAACTACCCTACGAATAGCACTTAGGTAAGTAAATCATTGATAAATAAAATGGGCTTTTTTAGGTGGATGGCTGACACGTTTCGTATTCCTGGAAAATAATAGACCAGCCCTTTCCACCTTTCCCATGGGTGTCGATAAAGCAACTAAGTGTTGCACAACTAAAGATAGTGGGCAGCAGCATCGTCCCGTGCGTTAACAAGATACTACGATCACTAATCCGCCTGCCAACAAGGTTGTTGATTATAGTAATATCCTCTATTACCACTCATTGTAGCGATGTGATTTGGACGTAATAACGGGCTGGTTGTGTTCTCACACATCTACTATATTTTATTTCATTTTTTTTAATGTTGCCCGACACTAGTATTTCTCCTGTGTCGTGGGTGCGTTTATAGACATTAATTCCACACACAATGCACCCAGACCCGGAACAACTACCTGGAGATCATACAAAAATGTTTGTTCCGTGCGGGAATCGAACCCACGACCCAGAGCGCAGCAGCCGACTGTATCAGCCACTGCACCAAACGTTCCGTCTATTATTAACTATTGATAGAAACAAACAGCTAAAGATGAGATGGAGTCTAAGAAGGCACCTAAAAAGTGCGTGCCGCAATATTATAGTGCAGATGCGCTATGAACTACGGTGAAGTAGTAGGAGCTAGGAACAGCAGGAGTTAAAACACTATCGCCTTAACCTACCTTTCCTCATGGACTTCCTCCGCCTTGAGAAGGGCGGCGGGGCATCGCGGACTCTTACCGGCTAAAACCCCAAGGTGTTCTTCTACTTAGGGACCTCTCGCTGGGGGTAAGGTGTTCGATTTGTCAGCATTAGACCACACCTCCGGCAGGTATCGGCCCTGCACTGTTTGACGGTCAGCGTCTCTGTGCGACCTGGCCGGCTGCACATATCTTCGGAGCGGCGCGTATCTCAGGACTGTTTCTGTTTGAGCGGCGGACTGCCCTTAGTTCGTCGCTCGCAGGCCCCTTCTCATGCAGTACAAGGTCCTGGACCACCCTTCGGTGCAGAAGATGACCGCCCAGTGGTTTTAACCGGTATGAGTCCGACATGCCCCTTCACTCAACCTCAGGGGCGGAGGAAGTTCATGGTGAATTACCCCTAGAGACCAAACAAAAAAGTTCTGAACCCTGGCGCAGCGGTTGATGTTTGCTTGAAAGACGAGAAATTGTGGAGTCAATTATTGGCAGTCCATGTTTGCGTCCTCCCGGGCCTATTGCGAGGGAGCCCCAATGCTCCCCGCTGCCACCCGGCCTTTTTTCGGGCCCGTTGGCTACGTTATGGCAGGCTTTTGTAGCCACCCGGGTTTCCGCCGTCTTGCCGGCCATCGCATAGGTGATGCAGTGCGGCGTGGCTTCGCAAGATAGCCGCCTTGTGGCCAGGCTGAGCGCATATACTGCTGCAGTACCCTTCCAGAAAACGAACGCGAATGCGATTATTGCAACATGACGGGATAACGTTCGTTTGTAGCGGTTCGTATGTATGCTCAATGCTCAGTAAAGATGTTTTTGGGCGATTAAGATGTGAAATAAGTAAATATTTTTAGAGACAGGTCACTTTCCCACTTTCCTCTTACGACTTGGATCTATCATTGGGTTATTTTTAAAGTTAACTCAATATTGGGCCACAAGGATGCTGGGCAGCCCCCGTTTGAGGGTGCCCAGAATCCTTTTTAAAGACACTAATCCCCTCCTGTTTTAAATATACTAATCTTTGCCTCTGTATTGTGTCGAAATACAAGGCAAAACGGAGGGGTGTGTCGTTCTCTTAGCAAACGAAATCATCACGTAATATTATTATTTTTTGGATTTGGATTGATTGGATTCAGATACAGATACGGTTTACAGACATAAATTCACGGGCACAAAAACTCAGACCCGAAACAACTAGCTATCTGTAGATCATTCATATATTTGTTCCGTGCGGGAGTAAAACACGTAGAAGCAATCACAAAGTAGAAAGTCAATTGCTTAGCCACTGCGCCAACCGTGCCATTCAATATACCTATCGCCGAGTGCAGGATTCCTTCTCCCATTTACCGCACCCAGGGTCAACAACCCCTGACAAGACATTTATTCCACGGTAAAGGTTTAGTCGGGTTGTAGGTGTAATGAAAGGGCTCTAGTTTGCTCTAGTGTGATCTTACGAGGACCTGGAGCCCCCCCCCTTAGGTGCCGAAAATGACCGGGCCAGTGGTTTTAGCCGGTAGGAGTCCGGCCGGCATACCCCTTCGCCCTTCGCTCTTCTCTGGGGCGAAAGAAGTTCATGTAGAATTTCCACTGGACACTAATAAAAAAGGTGTAATGAAAGGAAACACTTCTTCGTTAACGTTTTTTATTCAAATACCGTAAAATAAAATTGAAGTATTTACAAAATTATAGAAATAGAAATCTAAAAATTCATCACATAAAGAGTTTCCTACTGGTTCGTACTTAACCTCTACAAATAAAACTAGAGTTTACTCAACAGAGGAAAACATGTTTTACTTAAGAGATACAATGTAAATTTGTTGTATTCGTAAAACTTATATTATTGCCATCGCGACACGGCCTGACTGTATTAAAAACTAGACTAAGTTACGTATGAATTTATTAAATCTTAAATCATTGTTCGATTTATAGGCAAACCAAGCAACGGTTTAAATACATAGCTAACAATGGAAATATAATACATCGAAATAATCGTTTTCTTTGTTCCATTTTAGGCCTTGAATTAAATAAGTACATAAGTAGGAAATGCATAATTATGTTTAATATCAGTATGGTTACTTAGGTATTGATATTACTTATATGGATTATTGTACACAACTTTGATGTTTCCTGTGGTTTTTCGGTTATTTTTGTCCTAAAGATATACAATATATTGACTACATTTGAGATTCGATATGCAATTAATAATTATGGAATTGAAACTTTTTCATTTGCTTATATAATAAAAATATATTATTGACTACTTATTTGTATAACATGAATAATATAAACATATTAAAACGGAAATATGTTTTGTCATCAATTAAAATGTGTAAACATCTAGAATAACTAAAAAAGATCCGAATAAAATAAACACATTATATGTATTCGATATGGAATAAATTGAAACAATACGAATAAAATGACATAGTAGAGAGTTAAAACATTATATTTGGCCTCTTCAAAGTATTATCTAATAGCTCTCAAATTCGTTTAATAATAAACTTAAGCAAAAATGCCAATAAATTATTTATAATTTTCATCTTCAATTTTAATTGGTAATGGGCCCATTCGTAAAACGTAAGTGATGCACGTTTGCACTAAACAATAAGTTGATAGGTCTAACTCGCCCAGGAAATCTTTCAAAATTGTATGTCAGACAGAAAGGGTTATAAAAGTTCAGTGCAAATAAACATTAGTCTTTCACATAACGGCACTCAGATTGGTACCTGTTAAGGTTTAAATCCAAATACAGTGTTCTCACTAATCGGGCACCCTCCGCTCACGCCTCCCTCACCCCTCCCTACTCCCATTCCGCGCATGCGCACCGGTAAGAATAAGTATAACCTGAAAAATTATTACAATAGCACGTACATATTTACCTGTTGCTTTCAAGTTGAAAACAGTTTCACTGTTATCTTTTTATAAAATGCTTTATTTTGTTTACATATTATAAATTTTTCTATACAATCCAAATTAGAAAATTCCAATAATCCAGCACCCCTTAATTTTTAATAGTGCCGGATTAGTGAGACTATGTCGTCTGTATGTCGAATAAAGTTCGCTTCGTCTGATAGTGCAAATAACTATTCCGTGAAAAGAATAGATATTATTTAATTAAGCAGTGATAAAAACCTTCAACCTTACGAGTGTACACTGTACAGTGTCGACTTGGTATACTGGTCGGTTTTATGTACCAAACAATCATCGAGCATTGGCGCGGAACTCAGGTGCAAAACGTCCAAGCTTGATACTAGGCATCTACAGCTCTTTCCAGCAACGACATTAACGAACTTGGAATCATAATTGCTATTATCTTGTAATTCAACAAATTTGGACTAGGTATATGTTTAAATCTCTTCTAGGACCATACTATACTTTGTGAAATAATTCCACCCACGGGACGCAAGTGTCGCAGTAACTGTATGTAAAAATCGCCTGCACCGTAGTCTAGTGCGATGCGCGCACCGATAAGGGCGCGTTTCCACAGTACGCGTATTGCGCGGCTATAGCCGCTGCCCGTCACTATAATGAGTTCACAGGAACTTATAGCCAACGAGCTGTTGGCATTCATACAACATGCCATCGATACAATGGATGAAGTTAGCATTTTGCAGATCTGCAAGTCTAACTTCAAAGAAGATGAGATAAGCAGTGGCAAAATGCTGCTATTCGAAACACTTGGAAAGTTGGACCAGATGCCGTCACGCAGGAGAGATGGAACAGAGAAGAGTATACAGGACATCATCACATTATTGAAGGTGACCGATCCAGACGACGTGCCCGCTTTCGTGGCGAAGGAGTTGCGTAGGCTACCCCCCGTCACTTTTGACCACGTCGATGTCACCAGGTTGCTGAAGGACATTATATGTATGAAAACAAGCCTGGCCGAAGTGCAGTCCAAGTTGGAGGCGTCAAATAACACCATAGGTGAACTACGTGCCGAGGTGATGTTGTTACGCAACGCTGTTTTGGTAACTAGGTCACCTGACGCCTCTAATGTGAACACGTGTCGCGGAGCCCAGAATGCTTCCATCAGTAGTTTTGAGTCGGCGAATTTAGTTGCTTCACTGACTGACAATATTGCGGGCGGTGCATTGCATACCGCCGATATCCGTCCCTCGACTCCGGTAGAAGTTACTACACGCGTAAGTACGTCGACTCCTAAACGTGCTTACGCTAATATTGCCGCCGCCAACAAACCCGCTGTGTCGCAAATGAAGCAATCAGCCGGTCAATCCATCCATAGGGACATACGACAGCGGGGTCCGGATAAGGACCAGTGCGACAAAGAGGGCTTTACCAAGGTTGAGAAGAGGAAGAGAAAGCCTACTTGTCGGAACCAGTGCGGTACCGCACCGACCGGACCAAACCATCTGTTGCGTCCTGCTGTACCAACGACACTACTATACGTGTCACGGCTGCATTACTCTACAAAGGTCCAGGAGATTGTAGAGTACATCCGAGTCAAAACCAAATTCTCACTGAGGGTCGAGCGATTGGAGTCTCGTCACAATGAGAACTTCAATTCCTTTGTGGTGAGAGTGCCGACCGAACATCTGTCGACCCTAATGTTGGAAGAATTTTGGCCGAGAAGTGTAGTGTTCCGGCGATATCGAGGCCGGCTACCGGACACCGAGCGATACACGACGCCGAATCTGCGTGTAAACTAGTGTAGGGTTTATATTGTTTATGTATAGTATTTTAAGGTTTTATATTGTATTTCTACATTGGTTATTATTTTGTTGTATGTATTAGTTTATAAGATTAAGGTGTATTTGTGTATTTTTTTACTATGGGCCTTAGTCGCCTGATAATAAACAAATATTATTATTCCATTTATTGCCTTTTTATACATATACATTACATTTTTAAATGTGATATAAAAACAGATTATACACATTTAAAAATATAAAACATAGTAACCAACCGGCATCGGGCACAGGGTCCAAGCTGCCGGTGGTTAGGGTCCCAAAGAAAGGAACCCCCTCACAATGCGTGCCGTGTCGATTAATTAATTATTATTATTATTATAGTACAGATGACAGAAGAGAAACATGCCCGCGCATGCGCCCAACGTTGCGCTCAAATTTGGCTTTAAAATTATTAATCGCGCCAAGAGATGCACTAAAAAAATATCATGCGTGGATTTATTTCACATGGCGTAGCTAGCAAGGACCCCGTTGACATCATTGGTTATATTGTTGAACTGAAAATGATTTCAATGAAGTTTGCATGGTTCGTGCATATTAATAAACTCGAACATACATTGATAAAAATAGATAAGTACAACATTATTTCTACACTAAAAGGTATCAAGTATTAGACCGATTCCGAAGTTTGAGCATATTTAATAACAAACTTATTTATTATGCTTAGTTCAACTAGAATAAAAACTAAGAATACTCCCACGGGGAGTGAGTAAGAGAAACTTTACTTAAAACGCATTAGGCCATTTAAGACTTCGTGTTTTACAAAATTCTCGAACGCTATTACTAAGCAGTGCATGTGCATGCTAAGTATAAGTCTGTAAACTTTTTGCTATGCTCTAATAATATTAGACACTAATTACTTAAACCGGCAATACTAGACTTGGTGTATTTCTAAATATATTTTTTTTGTTATTAATATTTTTATGTTATATTCAACCACTATGAGTCTGGGTAAGTTCAGATACTTAGGGTAAGTATAGGAACTTATCCACTTTCTCACACACATACAACTTATTGATAAAAGTATAAGATGTTGTTCAAACCCATTTTAGTTAAAATGTGTTATCCTTATCATTCAACACTAAACGTCGCAATAAAGATAAGGACAAAGCATAGACTCTTATAACGGAGCACACTGGTTCCTCGATTTTGTGAACGACACTATTAATGAAATAAATTAAGTTAAATCTCATTTAAACTTTTATAATGGAGCACACTGGTTCTTCATTTTTGTGAACGACACTATTAATGAAATATTAATTTATTTATTTATAATCATATGAAAACTACAATAAAGATAAGATAAAAACGATATGTTATTACGTATTTTTCTGCTTGTCTATTTCAAGTTACGTTCAATATAGACAAACAAAAACCTATAATCGTTTTAGTCGACGATCAACATACGATGAGTTTCATCGCACATTGCGTTATTTGGCGACCAATAATTAACGGAAATTTGTTTAAAACAGGAACCATCATAAAACTAAGTTATTTTTCGTGCTACATATTAAACCCCGAAACTGATAAAACTTTCGGAATCTATTTCTAGATGGCAGCATTATTGCAAGATGGCGTTTAAGTTTCTGAAATTAAACGTTTAAAAATAGTTGCTACCTACATGATTTTAGGTTCAATGTATGTGTATAAAATAATTTACTAAATCTAAAGATAATATTATGACAACTATGATATAATACTAAAATTATAGTAAATAAATAATGAAGACGTATCAACATAATTAGGTTAATTATGTATTGCAAGTTAACTTATGAATGGCGCTCCCGTTAACTCTATATACTACATCATAAATAGAACCTTAAGAATATCTTATACTCTCATAATTACACATGTCATAAATAATTATAAATGTCAAATTACATACAATACTAAACTTTAAACAGTTGGTAGAATTTACCACTGCAATACTGAAGTTACTGATGCAGATTCCAAGTAACAGAATCGTCATGCTCCTGTGACGTCATGTTACCACAGACTGGCTAAATCGATTAAAATAATATATTCAATATTTAATGAATAGATCCTAACAGATACTTGTCACGTCTTATTGACACGAAGAATGCGTCATAGCAGCACATGTTTTTTATACCGGCCCCATAGTAGTGTACATGAAATCATAATGTTATGGTATTAATTAAAATGATCCATTTTAAATGGTGTGTTCTAGATTTCAGGTAGCAAAGGAACAATGTTTATTGTAATCATAAGTCCTGAATATTACTGTATATATATGTATGTATATATAGTGCTGCTTTTTCTGCTTGTATTGTGTAAAAAACAAACAAATTCTTCAGCCCAATTTGAGTAAACGAAATATAAATATTTGAAGATTAAAATAACTTTCAATTGCTAAAACACAGTGTTTAATATCCAACTACAGTTGCTGCAGAAAGGAATAATATATATTTAATACATCAATGCAGATTTTTCAATGTAGAATAAAATGCGCGTACCCAATTGTTTGACATTGGTGTTCATAATTAATTTATCGTTTTATGAAAGTCTTGCGCTACGGTATATCTGGAAGCCATTCATCAGATAACAAGCTGTATATAAATGTAAGACTAGCAATAAACTAGAAGATGTAAGTCATAACATATAATTATACTATTACGCTAAACTTTTTAACGTAAATATAAATCATAAATTCTAGCACTGTCTACGTGACCCAAAAAAACAATTTACAAAATATGGTAATACTGAACGCAATGGAACAATTTTTCAATACAAAATACGAACTTCACTTTATTATGATAGATTGTGATGATATAATTAATTTAATGTAAATAATTATATACTGTGAATTATAAAAGATAAATTCTGTATAAAAGCTATATAGTATAAACTGAAAGAAACTGTTTAGGTCTTCACAGGGCAAGCCGCGATAGCGGCGGGAAGACCAGTCATGGAAGTGTGGCTGAAGAACCGGCACAGAGCCCTCACCTTCCGCCTGATGCAGACACCCTCGGGGCATAGTTGTTACAAGAAGCACAAGTAGCATTAACCGGGAGCAGAAACCCGGTTATAATATATGTACTGAGTAGACTTCCCGCAGAAACGGCACGGCACAGACTAGAGTGCCCGGCTTTGGCGACACAACGTAACCTTATCACGATCGAAGTCAGTGACCCGGCCGGCACTTCGGGCCGTGTTTCGAAGTGATACCGCATTGGGAAATCTTGTATCTTTTGAAAGTCAGAACTACTAAACCCGCTTAAGATATTTGTTTCTGTCCGAGGATGGTATATTAGTGTTCGAGTATTTTAACTTGCTCGTTGCATAGTCACTATAATTTACATAATTCTTTAAAAAGTACTCTATATTAATTTAATTGATCATTATGTCATGTGCTAAATTATAAAAAACCTTAGAATAATTACTTCCACTATTGACGCTTACATTTCATGGCGTACTTATTCAAGATATTAGGCTGGCAAGAAAATAATGAAACAATTTAAAAGTTCTTAAACGTCTAATAATTATGATGATACCACATTGTATAAATTTCTGGAACATAATCACCTATACTTTTCAGTATAAGCTGATCTCTCATCGTGCGGAAAGCCTATACAATACGAGATCAGCTTATACTGGAAATGTTTAGTTTGATATGTAACCGTGCATACGAGTTCAAACAAAATCAAAGTGCACGTCAATCAACCGAAAACATAATCACTGCATGCGGTCCGGGCCAACCGTGTAACTTCGATAACGACGACCATCGGCGCAGGCTGAATGTACACTGACGACGCAACTGAGGATAGGCTGAACCATTCAATTATTGAAAAGCATCTGCACCATGCAACTGCTAGGCTGTATATAAGTTCTTGATAAACGGATTCCCAATGTGTTAAGCTACCTGGGCGGGACAAGTATCACTCTGACAGTGACAATCTCCTCCCGGCACAATTGGCGACAGGAGATGAGACCTACATTGTATATGAGAAAACACGCGGTACGCCTTCTGGATTCCACGTGGAGATGAGCCTCCATTTCAATCGAAACCGGAGCCCACCGTACATTTCTTCTTAGCCGCTTCTTACTTCTTGTTTCTTCTGGGGTCCGCATGTTCTCCAGGGAAAGAAACTATCATCGCCAAAATATACGTCGACTAGCTGCTATTCAGAAACACAGCCGAGAAGCACCGATATTTGCTTACTAACATGACAAAGCCCAACATGTACCTCATGTTGCATTACTTCCTCGCTGTCAGCTCGATTTACTTGGCTTGACTTGGAGATAACGTATATCTCATCAAGTTTATTCACCAAACAGCACTATCAGCGTATCATCTCTTCCGAGCTCTCAACAACTGTCTACGTAAAAAAGACCCGCGATTATCATCATCATTTCAGCCGAAAGACGTCCACTGCTGAACATAGGCCTTCCCCAAAGATCGCCACAACGACCGGTTCTGCGCTATTATTATATATATATGTATCGCGATTATAATGATATTAAATCTACCCTTGAATTGATGTCTAACTCCCAGCCTCCGAAGTTTTAGTCATAGTATCCAGTTTCCGTCCTGAAGGTAGTGAAAAGTTAAAGATGCATATGGTGACTATATTGTGGGTTAAAAATAGTAATGAACTAAATCAATAACTTAAATTTAAATACTTTCTTGCCAACCCAATATTTTACTACATATAATTAAAGTCTCGGCTATATTTAAATAATAGTTTCGTTACGATTACACAACAAAAAATGCTTGATTCTATTGTCTATCGTTTTTCTAATTAATATTGCCCTTCAGATAATTGTTCTAAGTACCTAGTTTATTCTACTAGTGGATTATTTAAGGATGACACTCATAACAGCGTAACATTTACTCTTTATATGCATAACTGTTATAAAGCCATATCTCGGTATATCATCCCGACATCAATGTGTTGTTCTCCTAATCAATATTAGGAGTGCCATCGTTAAATAACTGACCTACGATATAAATCCGTACTTCAGAAGGAAAATGCGTGAAGTACTTATTTTTTTTATATGTCGTCCGTCCGTCGAGTGGAATAACGTATTTTATACGTTGAGATACCGTTACTAAAATTTAAAAATTACTATCGTATGATGGCCTCTTACAGCCCGCGGCATATCTATTCAAGTTCTCTCATCTATATAATTAATAATGAGTGAAATAACATTATTTACCTCCGAAGTACAGAAATAAGCTCTCGCTAATTGCACAGAAAATAAATTGTATAACGAAATAAGTGGCTTATCCGAAACATACACAATAACAAAAATAAACAAATATAAAATAAAACGGAACTAAAAAAAGTTATACTGAGTATACACCAATTGAGTATTCACATAGCTATAGATAAAGCTAAGTGTGTAAAAGATTAACTTAGTAAATAGAACATATTAACCCTTCAATGTACATTGACGGTTTTTGTTCTATTGGGACATACCTCCCTGTATGAGGACCAATGTAATACTGTTTGGATTCACACCTCGATGTGGCCGTCGGGTACGGGCGGACGCTTCAGTTTCTTAGGGTTGAGTATTGCGGGCTTCTGCGTGCGTGTATGCCAAACATACACTTTCGTGCAGTTCTCTGCTAAAGGCTCAAGTTCGTCTGTAGTCGTGAAGTATTGCAATATTTCGCTTTCCTAGAAACAAAATATTGCAAGGTTAGTTATGATAAGAGACATGGGCAGCGGCAGGATTATATTGAGGGAGATGCATCTGCATCCTATACAATACTTACTAATTTTTACCATATCAGCCAAAGGACGTCGACTAACTACTAAACAAAGGTCTTCCTATAATGAAACACTTTTAAACTAAAGTTGCCGACATAGCTGAAATTATCAGTAAATGGAAGTGGCAATGGGCGGGGCACATTGCTCGTAGAACTTATGACCATTGGGGTAAAAAGGTTCTCGAGTGAAGACCGCGCACCGGAAAACGCAGTATGGGACGACCTCCAACAAGGTGCACAGACGACCTGGTGAAGGACGCTGGGAGTCATCGGATGAGGGTGGTATGTAACCGCCCGTTATGGCAATCTAAATGAGGACTTTGGATAACAGTGGACGTCCTGTAGCTGATATGATAATGATGAAACGGATTACATCGTGTATGTTATAATTTTTGATTTTCTTGACGTTTTGAACACTTTGCAGCATTCATGGTCTCAGGATGACTGGTTTCATATTCATATCATTTATTTGCATTCCACAATGTACATTAGGTGATAAATTTGGCTTATTAGCTAGTCACAAATATGAACCCTTTTTTTAATTTTCTTTTTTTATTAGCCCAGTGGAAATTCTTCATGAACTTCCTTCACCCCGGGGAAGGGCGAAGGGGTATGCCGGACTCCTACCGGCTAAAACCACTGGAGCGGTCATCTTCGGCACCTAAGGGAGGCTCCAGGTCCTCGTATGATCACACTAGAGCCGCCCACTGGTGCCACGCCTATTGGCACATCTCGGAGAGACAATTATGGACCCTGCAGGCCACAGCAAAATTGATTATAGATTCATTTTTATGTGATCTGATTGTAATACCAAATTACAATCAGATCACATAAAATTTTTCAATCAAACTATAGAATCATACATTAAATAAATAATTGTGAAATGTGTCTGTAAACGCACCCACGACACTGGAGAAAGCTTAGTGTTTAAAGTTTTAAAAAAAATGCTAGTTGAGATCAAAACTTAATATAAATATTTTAACATTTAAATTAATAATAAAACACTTTTAAACGGATTCTATCGCGTATATTTTGATTTTTGATTTTCCTGACGTTTCGAATACTTGTCAGCATTCGTGGTCGCAGGATGTTTAAAAGTGTTTTATTATAATGTGTAATAATCGCGAAAATCTAAGACATTACTATTTAAATTAATACTTCAATATATTTGTTTCTCCCATAACTTCCGCAATTTTGTCACCATTTTGGAGGGTGTTCGCCAGTACTCTCCGCGATTGGCAGGCGGGTAAGTGCGATTCCGCTTGGGTGGTCCGAATAAAAAGTCAATCTCCTCCCGGGGATGTCGTCGTAAAAGGAGACTAAAGGACTCTAAACTAGAAGGATAGGTAGCAGCGTCTCTTTTGTAGAACAGTAGCCATTCGGCGCTCACCAACCCGCCTGCCAAGCGTGGTGAGTACTCGCAACCCCCCCTTATAACTAATTTTACACTATTTAATAAAGTCATACATATATACATATACTATAATAGTTACAACTTAAAATACTAAGCTATTAATACTATATAAATATTATACGGAACCTACAAGTACATGTTAACACTAAGGTTCTCCCATCTAATGCGCTTGCGCATCTCTAAACCGACCGCTACCGAACTGCGTCGACGATTGGTTATTCGGATAGTTTCGGAAATCCCCACGTCCATCCCATTTTCAACCATCGTACGGGACGACTGCGTCACACACTTCTACCAAGTCACAAAACTGTACCGCTAATTAGATCGCGAAATCCCTCTAGGGATTTCAAGTCTACACTTACTCCTGTACGCTGAGCATAACTCCTGACCTCCAAAAGGATTGTAGCTTACAAGGAAGCTATAACGTACCGAATATATTGCCTGAACATTGGTAGCTGAAGCTGAAGCGTTACTAATTGGATTGGAGCTTTGAAAGGTTCCACAAGATACGATTCAGGCCAGTGTACCCGATTCTAATAACCTACATATAAGAAACCTAGACTTGAGGCGGCCATGGAATATTAGGCAATAAATTATATTTTAAACAAGTTATAGTGTTTAATTTCGAACCCTTGAACTTGTAGGCAAGCCCCCTAAGGGAAGTGCCGCACTCTCACTGTACCTAGTACAATACGAGATCAGGAGATATCAGATATCAATATACTGGACGTGTATAGCTTGATATGTAGCCGTGCGTACATTTGAACTTGAAATATTCATTTCGAATAAATAGAATAGATACGATCAATCAAGAAGTAGTTGAATATAAATAAAAGTTGACCAGTATGAAACATTGTTTCAATGTAGGTTAAGAAATAAAACATTACCAGAAAAAATAATCTTTTTTTTTTTGTTGGGCTTCTCGCTTACATTTCTGGGAAATGTGGTTGCTTAACCGGTCATTTTCTGGCGAAGCCAAAAGAGGCCTCCAGCCAGGCTTAAATTTAGTATTTACTACTAATTTTGACGGCACGGTTGGTGCAGTGGCTGATACAGTCGACTGCTGCGCTCCGGGTCGTGGGTTCGATTCCCACACGGAACAAATATTTGTATGATCTGCAGATAGTTGTTCCGGGTCTGGGTGTATTGTATGTGGAATTCATGTCTGTAAACGCACCCACGACACAGGAGAAATCCTAGTGTGGGGCAAAGTTTAAAAAAAAAAAAAAAAAAAAACTTTCGCTAAGCGCGCCCCCTGCGGGACACGGGCCTCGGCTTAGGGCGTTACTGGGGATAACAAGCTTTTGTTTTGGGGACAGCTGGATCGGTATTATTTAAATTGTGTTATGGGACATTTAAAGCTACAGGCTCGGCGCGGGCCGGCGCGAGCAAGAGACGGGAGGGAGAAGTGCTAACTTGAACGGGAAGGTGACGCGGCGATAGGCCTCCGCGACGTCGGTGAGGCGGAAAAATAAACACGGTCCACGAACATGTTTTATACAAATTGGTGACGAGCTAAGTCTTAGCCTGGTGGTAAGCATCATGCCTGCCCGAAACAATTGTAATGCGACTCAGGACCGGTCCTGCGTGGCACCACACCGCACCCATCTCCTCGTTATTTAGTTTCTTGTGCCCATTAATACAGTGCCCTTCTAACCGGAACGCAATCCTGTCTAAACATTAAACACTACTGCTTAGCGGTGAATATGTGGTACGGGGGTGGCACCTTTTTTTTCTTTTTTTTATTGATGTCCAGTGGAAATTCTACCTGGAACTTCGGCATACCCCTTCACCCTTGGGCAGGGCGAAGGGGTATGCCGGACTCCTACCGGCTAAAACCACTGGAGCGGTCATCTTCGGCACCGAAGGGGGGTTCCAGGTCCTCGTAAGATCACACTAGAGCCGCCCATTGGTCCCACGCCTTTAGACAAAGGTGGCACCTAACTAGCCGGCCACTTGTAATAAAAGACCTTACCACTTGACGGTATGGTAATAAAAAAAAAACCGCATAACTCTTATTATAAGAACCGACTAATTTTAATTCGTTAATTAATTACAAGGAAAATTACAATTTAAGGCGAAACTAGTCATTATGATTTAAAAATCGTTAGCACATTGATACGAATAAATTCATAGCGTTGTTTCCATTTCTTTCAAATTAAACTACCACTTATCTTTATTTATTCTACCGTTTAACATTTGAATTGTTTAATTCCCATAAGGTTCACATTGGTATGCAAATTCTTAATTCTTATCTTGATGCTATGAGGAAAATAGTGGCTCTTTTCCCTATTTTCAAGATAAGAATTGGCATACTAATTGTATATTATAATATACGAGGTCCTGGAACCCCCTTTTAGGTGCCGAAGATGACCGCCCCAGTGGTTTTAGCCGGTAGAAGTCCGACATGCCCCTGCGCCCTTCACTGGGGCAGAGCAAGTTTATTATGAATTTGCAATATGCAACTATTTATATAATGAATTACCAATTATACTATGAAATAATATAAAATACACACGATTCCTTTGCATCCCGCCAACACCGTGACTGGTGAGGCGATACAATACAATACAATACAATACTCTTTATTGTACACCAAAAATAACAAAAATAAGATCCAATGCGATAATGGGCGATACAAATATACAGCGTTGCAGTAATAATAATAGGGTTCCTTAAGATTATAAATGTAGTCACTACAGGACCAATAAAACAAAATAAAAAGGTGATTGGGGTTCCAGAGAGTGAAACTTCCTAACAACAATACGTGCCGGGACTAGGAGTAACGCTTATTATTGGGTAAACTTAGTTAAAGTATAGCAACAGACAAATAATTTTAAAAAAAATTGTCTAAGATCCGAGCTTGTCCCTATTTTATTAAGACACGTATTTTTTTTTTTTCTATAAATCGGACTGAGTCTCCTACGTAATCTCATTATTTTATAGTAACGATATCCCACACACAATAGGCATTCTCTACAGTCTACAGACAAACAGATTCACATATTCCCAGGCAGGACAACTATCTGTAGATCTTACTAATATTTGTTCCGGCCGGGGATAGTTAGCCCGCGAGCTAATCGTGCCGTCATTATAACATCGTCTTCAATTCCTAAACTCCTATTTCAGGCTAACATAAAATACTAATTTTAACTAACCTGAAAGCCAGACTGCACTTTTCTGGAGAACTTAGCTTCCGGATGATCAAGGAATAAGGTGGCGTTGATGGCGAACCCTGCCATGTCTATGGGGAAGGGCCTAAACGGCTTCCACCAGGCGTTGAACCCGCTGACCTTGCCGTCTTTTACTAGAGGCATCTCCACGCGCATACCTCCTACAATGCCGACCGGCCATGCACCCACTTTTCTTATTTTCCGCATCTGGAATTAAGAACACTGAATTATAACTAAGTTCTCTCTGCAACACTTGGGCCTCTTAAAAGAGGCTAGTTCAAAATATGATACAGACTTCACGAAATGTATGAACAAGAAATAAACTGATTTCAGAATGTTGTATACTGTATATAATCCTGAAATGGTGCAGTTCTATTTCATTTCCAGTGCCCCCGTTAGCACTATACTTACAAAGCTCTCAAGTTATTACGAAGTCTCTGACAAAAATTCGGAATCGCTAGGTATCAACGTGAAGTTCATAGTGCAACGCGGTGGCGCGCACGTGGACACGTGCCACCATGTGCGCAGCACAGCGCACCAGCGCACAGCGAACCTTGGGGGGGTTAACAGCTGCCTGCCTTCCGCTAGAGGGGGTGACCTCTTTACAATCATCCCCTCCGAGTTGTGCCTAAAGGCGTGGCACCAACGGGCGGCTCTAGCGTGATCTTACGAGGACCTGGAGCCCCCCCTTCGGTGCCGAAGATGACCGCTCCAGAGGTTTTAGCCGGTATGAGTCTGGCATAGCCCTTCACCCTTCCCCGGGGCGAAGGAAGTTCCATGTAGAATTTCCACTGAACACCAATAAAAAAAAGGTATCAACCTAATCCGAGTGCTGCCCGGATTAAGAATACGTATGGCACCACTCCATGTCCTTCCCATGAATGACGTAAAAGGAGGCTAACAGACTAAACAAAAGGGATTTGCTGCAGCGTCCCTTCTGTGGGGCAGTAGCCATACAGCGTTCACCATTCCGTCTGCCAAGCGTGGTGAGTATTGGAAAATTCCCCCCAAAATGACGACACAAATGTGGAAATCTATGGGGGAGGAGGCCTTTGTTCAGCAGATGATGATGATGGGATATCAACTAATCGTTAAGCACAAACGGAAATAAGTGCATGTAAACGGTTTTGGTGCCGTGTGGTGCCGGCTAAGAATACCACCACCCCATCTCATCCCATGGGTGTCGTAAAAGGTGACTATGGGATTAGCCGAAGGATGGGCAGCAGCGTCCTTCGAGTACAATTATAACACAGCTGCGATCGCCAACCCGTCTGCCAAGCGTGGCGATTATGGCAAAACCCCCCAAATGAGCACTCAACACAAACCCATAGCGGTCGTTGTGGCAATTTTTGGGGGAGGCTTCTGTCCAGCGGTGGACGTTTTTCGAAACGAAACGGTTTAAACTTTAAACCAACAAAAATAATCTCACGTATAGCAATCTAGTTGCCAGTTAATATTAATGAAGCCATAAACATTTTGTATAAAAATATCGTAAACGCACCATAGTAGGTACCTCGTGCCAACCATTCCGTCGATAAAGAGCATTATTACTTCATTATAGTACAGACTCCTAGCTTATCTTTCCGTTCTAATGATTTTCATGTTCATGTACAAGAATTTTATTATTACAGCGACCACCTTCGAGTGTTAATCACACACACAATATTCGAGTGTTAATTACGCACTTCGTAAACAAAGAGTTAAATACGAGGAAACTAAATTACCAATTGATACCGACTGAAACCATTTCGAGCGAAATAGTTTTGCTTGTAGGGCTGTCAACACCGCATTGAGAAATCCTCAATAACGTAGGCATCCACTAAGGAATTTTAAAAATACCACCCCTAAGGTGGTAAAATACGGGTTGAAAGGTTGTATGAAACTCCGTCAGTCTTTAAAAAGTTCAAGGGATTTCGTTGCCCTGTATGTATATTTTGGAATGTGCCAAATCCGTTAAAGAACATACAAACCTGTTTAAAAAAGCTCATGAAATATTTCCAAGAAATACTAGGATCCCCTATATGCCCGATGCCTAAGTACGAGGGCGGCACTGAAAATTTCGGGAATCAAGGAAGTGACACAACATTACTATTTAAAAATGTATTTATTGCTTTTCGAAGTATTCTCCGCGAAATTTGACACATTTTTCCATACGATGGAACCAATCATTGAAGCAACCATTCCATTCGGAAGTTGGGGTCTCCAAAATGGCCGTTTTGTAGGCGTCCACAGCTTCTTTAGGTGATGAAAATCTCTGTCCACGCAATTTATTCTTTATTTTAGGGAAAGTATAGAAATCATTAGGGCTTAGGTCGGGGCTGTACGGCGGATGGTCTAATAATTCTATGTTTTCTTGCTCTAAAAACTCTTTTGTTCTGTGCGCGGTGTGAGAACTCGCATTGTCGTGATGGAGGATGATGCGGTGGTTGCAATTCTCTCTACGGAGTTCAGAAACGACCTGTGGCAAACAAATGCTAGCATACCATTCTGCATTAACCGTTCTTTGTCCCTCAAGAGGAATAGTCGTAACATGGCCGGTTTTGGAGACAAACGTGGCCACCATTTTTTTTGCAACACTCCGTGAACGAACAATTTTTGTTGGCTTTAACTCATTTTCGAACACCCAAACTCGTGACTGGTTTTTTGTTTCGGGTTCGTACGCATATATCCAGGATTCGTCACCTGATACGATGTTGTATACAGCATTTGAGGATCCTGCGTGGAATCTTTCGAGAGTTCTGACGCACCAAGTAACGCGAGCCGCTTTTTGCTCTTCACATAGCAAATGCGGTATCCATCGGGAAAACAACTTTTTTACACCTAATTGTTCATGCAAGATTATTTGTATTTGACTCATGCCAATGTCTAAAGTTGCCTGAATTTCGCGGTATGTCACATGTCGATCTTCCTCAATCAGCTTACGCACAGCATCAACGTTTTCTTGGGTGACTGCAGTTTTTGGACGACCTTGACGAGGATCATCACTGAGCTTGACACGTCCACGTTGAAATTCAGCAAACCAGCGATAAATTATGGTTCTGGATGGGGCTTCATCACCAAATGCAGAAATCATCCGGTCAACACACTGTTTTTGTGTTAAACCACTTCGAAAGTCATAATAAATCATCGCTCTTGAATTTTCTCGAGTCAATTCCATTTTTTCAACGACTAAACAAGTTTGACAAAACCTTGTGACAAGACCGTGAATCTTTTTTTAAATAAATAAATGGTATTCGATTTGTAAAACCAAGGAGTTTTCAATTAAAAAGATTTTAATATGACAGGAACAGTGGAAATATTCCATTCCCGATACTTTTAGTGCAGCCTATGTACAACATTGTACAACAAGAGTTGTTATGTAATGTGTGGACGTATTTTTAATGTTTTACCAGAAAAAATCAAAGAACTGCCAGTTAATCAATTTACAAGGAAACGTAAAACGTGGTTGTTAGAATGTAATTTGTATTCGCTATCGGACTTTTTAAATATGAAATCCTTACATAGTCGTCAATAATGACAGAATGATGTCTGTAAATGATGAGGCATTTTTTAAATATTTTTGATTTACTAGACATACTTATATATTGCTTTCTGACATTATTAGATATTTTAAGACTGTAATAATTAAGAATAATAACTCAATATTTTTAATTGTATTTTTATGTTTGCATGTCACTGTTATGACTAGGTGTTTAGGATCTGTGTATACCAATCTAGTTAAGACCAAAAACTGTACCAACACTTACTGCAAATAAAAAAATCAATTGAATTCAAACCTTTGGGAGGGTAAAAATGGGGATGAAAATTGGTATTTGACTTTTTGGTTCTGTGCTGTCGTGTCATATAAATAAAACTCAAGTTTACAATTATAGGTACTGCGTTAGATGTGCTGTAGCCACGGCCACTCGATTAAGCCACTCGGTAAGTGTAGCGTGCGATGCGCCGCGCCGCACTCCCTATCATAGACTATACCCTCCCTATCGTTAAACCCCCGCCACAGTACGAATAACTTGTTTAATAAACGTCACACTTCTTCTTCACAATATGTAAAGTAAACAATTAGGAACAATTAATTTTGTACTGAATAAATGGTTTGCAATAATAACACATCTTGTTAAATCGTGCATTGAAATAAATAACAACATTTTTTACGATCTACTTACTCTACTGTAAACACGTTTGTTTTCTTTATTATTATTTTTTTTAATTGTTTGTTTTATTTTATTATTATCCATTAGGTCCTACAAAGACTTACACATCATATTAAAACAAATGTTACTTCGCTACTAGAAAACCTCAGAGAAGAAATGTCGATAGAAATTCAGGGCTGGTGCCGGCACAGAATGCATTCTGTGCCGGCCATCTCCTCCAATGGGTGTCGTAAAAGTCGACTAAGGAATTAGCCGGTAGATGGGCAGCACCGTCCTTCGAGTACATTAACAATTCAACTGCGATCGCCAACCCGCCTGCCAAGCGTGGCGATTATGGTAAAACCCCCCAATGAGCCCACAATACATCCATATCGGTCGTTGTGGTGATTTTTGGGGAGGCCTTTGTCCAGCAGTGGACTTCATTCGGCCGAAATGATGAACAAATAAATATGTTTCGGTAGTACCAATCAAAATACTTAGTAGTAGTAAATTGGCAATTTTGATTGATATATATATGATTACATCATATTCTAATCTTTATCCAGCCAAATATTAATTTTAGCTTAATATTATTATTTCCGACCATTCTGCGTGGTAGCCGAATACTTGTAAATGTTTATTTGCTACTGTAATGTTATCTATCCTCTCCGTAATGTGAATGCACTTCGTGTTGATAATATCCTATCATTATCGTCATATCGTTTTACTCTACTGTAATGTCGAGGTGATTACAGATAAGCCAATTACACACCTTATCTTCGGAGTGATTTATATGGAACCAATTCCTCAAATTGTAAAGATCTGTCCGTCTGTTAACTTTCTCGTCAAGAGTGCTTAAACTGAATTGAGAAAGACGATTTGGGCTTTCATCTGAAAGAGAGGAGTTTTGCGTGTTAAGTTCTTGTTTGATTATATAATTAAAAGATGCCTTTAATTTGATGCGCTTTAGAGCACACCCTCCGATAAGAATTACACGTATTTACATTGACGTAAAGACGTGTAATGTAACTGATTAAATGGGTAAGTTTCCTAGTGATTTCTACGCTTGGTGTATAATTTCAGTTAGACAACATTTTTGCAACAACATTCAAAATAATTTAAATTCCTCATTTGTGTGGTTAGTGGCCAACCTTGTGTCAAAATTGTTCAAGCCGCCCAAAGGCCTGCGACTTGGCAACAACTGCAGTCTAATGACAACAACCGGACTGAAGATTTTACGTGCCCTCCGAAGCACGGAGACACTCAGTTCAAATAAGACTGCGGTAACCCTATAATCTATAAACTGACCGGGCCAAGCGTTGCTTAACCTCACCGATCGTCTACCGATCAGTGAGTGCGACTAGTTATGAGCGCCAGTCGCACAATAAAAATGTCTGCAAATTTTGGCTGTATTAGCGCTTAGTTGCAGTGTCAGCCATGAAAATGCATTTTAGCTTTCTTATCACGTTCTGACAGGATTACGTTGAGTTCCCAGTAACCCTGGATACAGATACCCAATAACATCTATTTGCCTTCGACCCGCCAGTCATACTACCTGCCTGGCGCACTCGAAGTCAGGTGCCGCCGTCAGCACAGCGCACTGCGAGGCTTGCGGGGATCCTTTACAATCCTCCCCGAGAAATGCCTGGGAGCGACCTTTTTACAGTCACCTTCCCTACGCTAGAGGGGGTGACAGCTTTGTTTACAACCAACCCCCCTTTTATAGTCGGGAAATCCACATGGACTTCCTCCGGCTTGGGAATCCGTGCTATGCCTAAAGGCGTGGCACCAATGGTTGGCTCTAGTGTGATCATACGAGGACCTGGAGCCTCCCTTAGGTGCCGAAGATGACCGCCCCAGTGGTTTTAGCCGGTAGGAGTCCGGCATGCCCCTTCGCCGTTCCCCGGGGCGAAGGAAGTTCATGAAGAATTTCCACTGGGCACGCATGAAAAAAAAAAGAATGGTAGACACTACTAATAAAGTCATCCCTTACTTAGCTCTATCCACGACATCCATGTCGGAAATATTGTATGTCTCAATAATCCCTGTACTGTATGGTGTCCGGATTAATAATATAGCACCAGTAGCATCTCCTCCCGTTGATATCGTAAAAGATGACTAAGAGACAAAAACCAAAACCAGAGGAATGGGCAGCAAGCAATGTGTCTTCTGCGAAACAGCATCGATATTGCGCTCAACAACCCGCCTGCCAAGCGTGGAGAGTCAGTCCAAATTCCCCTCAAAATGACGACACAGCTGTAGAAATCGATGGGGGAGGCTTTTGTTCAGTAGTGGACGTCCTTTGGCTGGTATGATGATGATCGTAGGCGCGCATTTCTGATTACAACGGTATATTGTGTCACTACAAACTTAACATCAAATATAAAATACCATTGGAGCAGCCCTAAAGTTCGACATACTTAAAGAGCCTATAAATTTTCGCTTCATTGTCTCGGCAATCAAGTTTTATCTATTTATTTGTGGCTTAGGAAAACGAATTGGAACAGTTGAAACTGTCACTACTAACTTAAGTTACGAGTATGTGATAAGATTGTGTCGGTGACCCTAGCCGCAAAATATTGATAGGTAAGCTAATAAAGGCATTTTAGATATTAGGTTCCTTTTTTTTTATATGTACGAACGTAATATGTACGAAAACAGTTTTTTAAACCTTGTGTGTATGTACACATGTCATTCACCGATGATGATCCTACGATAAGACAGGATGTCTGGCTTCTGACTGCCCGAATGACTGCTATAGGTACTCGTATGACAACTGGGGCCGACGGCTCAGCGGAACCATCGTCTCGACAAAACAAATATGTATATGGTGTGACCTCAATCAGTCAAGTAGTTCAGAAGTCACACGATCACTAACAGACGATGTATTATATATAAACGATAATATATAATATAATAAATAGTAAAGCATAAAATAACAGACGATGTTGCTGTGGACTTTGTCAACCCGTTTCTTCTCTCTAGCGTAAGGAGTTAAGAAGCGGTCTATTTAAGGCGGGCCAAACGAGTTCCAAAATTAAATGATAACGATATAAAAGTACCTACTATTAAATAGTCTCAACTTGAATAAATGATTTGCACACTACAAAGCGGTTGGGCTCACCAGAAGCAAACTGATTTGAAAAATAATACCGCCGATTTTACTAAAAACTAAAAAAAAAACGATTTCACATCAGTATTTTTGAGGACATTTCAATTAAATACATACATTTAAATTTTCTAAATTTATACGTCAATTGAACTGTACGTCCGTAAACATTATATCTTTCGAAATATTAAATGATTGATGTTTTTATCATTCAGTTTGTCTATTGAGTAGAACCCTATTGATTTTCATCACTGTAATCCTTATCATTATTTTCGGTAAACGGCATTCAAGGTGTGCACTTTTGGATTACCAAATATTTTTAGAAATGGAAGCGATAGTAGATGCCTCCCGACACAATAGTTATTCACAAATGAACCGTTTGTATTCATTTATATAATTAATGAATTGAAAAAATATACATTTTAATTTAATTGAATATTGTGTGAACGTCGTGACTGATCCGTAACTCAGTCTAAGTGCAACATGTGCTGAGGGTGAGGTAGGGCTGTTTTTGAATGCGTACAGCAATTTTTCTTTTGCTAGTTGTTACATTATTTTGGTGTGCGAGACCAAAATTAATGCTTTCCTTTCTTTCTTAAATCATGACGCGGCAGACACAGCGTATCTAATTTACCACGAGCTCCTATCAGTTTATAAATATTATACACCAATTTATGTATTCTTTACATTCCGACATTAATTCGCAGGAAGATAGTAATCGTATAACGTTTGACGGCTCTATTGTTACTGTTTATAAATTACAAGTCAACATAGCGCTCGCATAACTATAGTATGTGTTAATGAATGTCACCACGCATCCTCATTGACAAGTGTCATATCGCAGGATGCGTCATACCAATATATTTAATATTAAACAAGTAGATAAGATGTATAGAACACAGAGGCGCTCTCGGACAGCGCGCAGAAATAGTTCGATATTTTTATAAACGTTTGTATTAGCTTCACTTGTAATAATAGACTTAACCTACTTCTAATATTTAATTATTCCGTGTGGTGTCCGGATTAAGAATATAGCACCACTCCATTTCCTCCCGTGGATGTCGTAACATGCGACTAAGGGAATCAAAATCAGAGGGATGGGCAGCAGCGTCCCTTCTGTGAAACGGTAGCCATACTGCGCTCACCAACCCGCCTGCCAAGCGTGGTGAGTTCAATTCAATTCAATTTATTTCATAACAATGTAACATCGTGTTGAAAACTATACATAATGATTAAACCCTTACAATAATAATAATACTATCAATTCTACAAAAACACAGTACAAGAATAAATTACAAAGATGTCAATAACATAATGTCAGTAAAGTAATGTAATTTTTATTTTATTTTAGAGTAAATTACTATAGCTTAAACTTTATTCAGCCTATCGGAGTCCTCTGTTTTCTAGTTACATCTTATAAATTCTATTACATTCACATCGTTGTTGCCATCGGAAGTAATTACAAGTCATCTATAGAATAAAAGCACCTTTTTACAAGAAAAGCCTTTAGTTTTGCTTTAAATTCCCGCGCATACACGATCTTTTTCAATTCTATAGGAAGTCTATTAAACATTTTAATGGAGTTATAATTTGAGCAATGTTTGACCACATTGAGAGTAGGCGCTACGTTAGATGGTATATCTTGCCTCCTCGTCCTTTCCCGTGTTTGTCTCTCTTCCATATTTTCATACTGATAAAGGTTCTTTGCGAGGTTCATTAATAAGACCATTATATACAAACTCGGGACTGTTAGAATTTTAAGATCCTTAAACTGACAAATACCCCCCAAAATGATGACACAGTTGTGAAAATCTATGGGGGAGGCCTTTGTTCAACAGTGGACGTATAAATGGCCGATATGTTATATATGTTAATATTTTCGTATCGATTTGAATCTTTGCAAGTATATATAATCCGGATTACAATACAATAACCTAGTATGTACCATCGAACTGATCTGAGGTTGGAGCCAGCAGGTGTATAGTGGTACTCTTCAATGGCATAGTAAACCCCTCGAGTTTAGGCTCATTTGGTTCGTTTTAATGAGTTCCATACATTGCACTTGACGAGGTTCTAATGATGGAGCCGGGAGGTGGATAATGGAAATAAGCATGTTTTTTAGTCTTATAAACTATTATAATTATTTGTTTGCGAGGGGAAACATCCAAACATTTAGATAGGTACTTATACAAACTCAAAAAGAAAATATAGATGAAAATATTTTTATCCACGTAAACCTTTCACAGGCACTTATTAATAGTCAGACTTTAGTTGCCGCGTTTCAAGATGTAGATTTACTATGGAGGAGAACGAGCTAGAAACTCAACGATTACTCTTTTAAAATCATAATATGCTACAACATTTATTACTACAATGTTCTCAAAATGTGAGGACAATGTAGAAGAGACTAAACTTCGTGAAAGATCGGCATTAAATTGTCATGGCAGCAAGCTGACCAATCCCTAGAAATGGCGAACATGAGACATGCGTCATCGTCAGTCTCTGAACCATATTGTAGGGAAACTCAGCGACCCGATATTCGGGAAATAGTAAGAATTCTACTAAATCGATTCTAAACTTCCCAGTATTTTCGGGTCTAAAACTAAAAGACATGATAAAATAACGATTTAAATTGGAGTACGACCGCTAAAACAAGCATTCGATGCATCGCTTCAAGCATCTTTACCTAATTAATGTAACCATATAATGAAAGCAGTATAGAATATTAAATTTAGATAGAACCACACATATGGAGTATGTCTGGATAAGTAGGTATATAATACACTCCATCTCTTCCCATGGATGTTATAGAGTAAAGGACTATAAACAGGACGGATAGGCTAGCAGAGTCCTTTCTACGACCCTGCAGCAATTCTACGCTTACCAACCCGCCTGTTTGTCTGCCAAGCATGGTGAGTACTGACAAATTCGATTCAATAGGCTTCCCTGGAACCTTATTGATGAAATATGGATTTATCTAATAACAAATCAAAATTTTATAGTGATAGTAATTATTTTTCGAATATATTGATATATATTGTCTATATAATATATACTTTGACATATTAATTTTTTTTAATGACATATTCAATATGACATTCAAAGCTCTGGCGTTTAAAATGCCTTTCATTTTATATAATTTAGTTTCTTCTACATTTTGTAAATGTGTGAACTTCGTCGACTTTATTAGTGCTATACATTAATTGTTATCAGTTTTCTAGTGTGTTAGAGGCAATTGTCTGTTTTGTTATTGTGTGTATTTTACATTTAATTAGTCTACTTTGTTCGCACATACCTAGCTTATTACCATGTAATAACAAAAATGTAGTATAACTTTTTTTGAAAAGAGTATATCCATGGAGTTTCTTGCCGGCTCTTCTCCATAGGACCGACTTTTCCGAACCGTGCACTTAGCTTGACTTTTCGTAAGAGCCTATTAGGGCCTATATGAAATAAAAAATTTGAGTTTGAGTTTGAGTTTGAATTCCCCCCAAAATGCCGAAACAATTGTGGAAATCTATGGGACGTCCCATGGCTGACACAATGTAGGAGTAGGATAGTAAATCAGACTCATAACTTTTTTCTCTTCGCGAACCGTGTAGTTCCCGGTAATTAATGAGGGTGTCATAAAACGGCGTTTTAACTATCACTTAACAAAGGCCCATAGATAAAATATCTGATATAAATGAATTCAGATCTTTTTTTTTTTTTTTTTTTTTATTGGTGCCCAGTGGAAATTCATCATGAACTTCCTTCGCCCCGGGGAAGGACGAAGGGGTATGCCGGACTCCTACCGGCTAAAACCACTGGAGCGGTCATCTTCGGCACCTAAGGGAGGCTCCAGGTCCTCGTATGATCACACTAGAGCCACCCACTGGTGCCACGCCTATTGGCACATCTCGGAGATGGTGACTGTAAGGCGGTCACCCCCCAGGAGGATTGTAAAGGATCCCCCAGTGCGTCCCACGGCAGCGCGTGACCACATGCGTGCTACCGAAATGAATTCAGATCTACTCGACGAACTTGACCGTCTTCTCAATAATTGCATTCGATTCGTCTTTAATCTCCGAAAATATGATCATGTCTCTGCGTATCGATCACTTTTAAATTGGTTGCCCATTATTCGCCAACTCAGGAACATGAGGGCACTGACCACCCTGTTTTCAATACTCGACTCTCCCAATTTTCCTTCTTATTTGTCTTCTCACTTCCAGTATCTGTGTTCCAACCACGATAAAAATCTTTGTTCTACCAGTAATCGTCTTTTTCAATGTCCCACTCATCACTCTGACTTTATTCATTCATTCTGACTGATTTGACGAAGAAGGTTCTTCGTCCATTCTGTTTTACTGTGGATAGCGCTCCCCCTTGAAATTAGGTTGGCTGATAATCGGTAGTGCATTAAAAAAAGTGCAAAAATTACTTCTTGACAAAACGTCGGCAGATTTATCTCGGCTCCGATTCTCGTATATTCCTGTACACATTTTTCTCTTCTCATTTGTATATATTTATTATATATATGTGCAATGTTTATTTAAGTTTACATATTAGTACACATGTTTACATGTCTATGGGTACCTGTTTTCATATTTTGTTGGTGCACCTACCATGTTGTTCTCTGCATCACCCAAGGATTGTCTGGTAGAAAATGCTTCCGGCATTAAGACCGCCTTTGTAAACTTGTACATTAAGCATGAATTAAGAAATAAAATACATAATTACAATAAAATATTATTAATTGCTGGACGTCCTAATAAAATAATTTACAGTCATAGCTTTCACTGAGAGATTGAATCACGAATAAGGAGAGCCGTAGACCGACATAGCTAAGAAGATTAGTAACCTGAAATACCAATGGGCAGGACACAAATCGCGTCCAAGTATGGAATCCTTAATGTATTCTAGAGCGGAGACCACGCGTGTGGGAAAGCCTCCAACGAGATGGACAGACGAACTTGTAAAAATAGCTAGGAGTCGTTGAGCTAGCAGAACATAACTGATCGTTTTGGAAATTTATAGGGAAGGCTTTTTTGCCACTGCTGAAGTGGATGTCCTTCGGTTCATATGATCATCATCATATCAGCCAAAGGACGTCCACTGCTCAACAGAGGCCTCCACCATAGATATCTATAATTGTATCTACATTTTTGGGGCCTGCTGCCCATCTCTCTGGTATTAGAGTCCCTTAAGTCCTTAGAAGCCTTTTTGACATCCACGGGAGGAGATCCGAAGCGGTGCTACATTCATAATCCGGCCACCACACGAAACTATGATGATGATGAAGTAAATAACGAATTCCGGCTGTTTCCAAATTTAAGTATTACTAATTAAAATTATGCAATTTCCCAACACAGAAGTTGTGAAATTAATTACACGAACTGGCACCATGTTACCCAAACAAAAAAAAAATCTGTTCAAGTTCTACTCAAATGGCCAGCTACTTAAACAACGATCAAACTATTGCCTAGTATAACAATCTAAGGCCGTACGTGATAAACAAATAAGGCCTGAATGTGAAGTGTTTTTAACACGAGCTCCTGAAGTTGCTCTAATATTAGACCTACATGACGGTTACATTCTAGTGTGAATACATCTTTAGCCGAATACCCTAGATACAACTGGCGCCTGTCAGTTTAAACTAGAGATAGTCTATTTCTGAAGAGAATATATAGTTACCTATCCGATTAACTACAGCTCGTACATTGCACGATTCATAAGGGTATGTATAGTCAAACTCTTTGGTACGCGTTGGTGGCCTTAGTAACAATGACGTCTTTAACTCATAGCGCTTTTTGTTTATATGCTATGTCTATGTACAAGTGTTAGTACGAAGTACCTACGAAGTATGTAAAGGTAACATTTATGGGAAAAAAACTTATTTATTTGGATGTTATTATTTATATTGTAGATTTATGAACAAGGCATTGTGCGATTCACGGTAATAATTTCCCCATAGAACATAACTACAATGTTCGCAACGTTATCAGAAACAAAAATCTATGAAACACGTGATGTAATCCGTTAAAAAAGTATGTCGTGCAATCGGCTATATCCTGCAGGATCATCACTCGGTAACAAACCACGTGATTGATAATAACAATAAATAAACTTGTCAAAAAGCACATACTATTTATCTCATTAACTGCCGCAAAACGAGACACAATTAAAATCTATTGTGTCTACACGGCTGCTGGCAATTGACACGCAAGAGGTTGCAAGAGGTTACAAAAGGTGGCCAACATCAATGAGTGACGGCTAATTCGGTCAAAGTCGGAATCTCTCTTTCATAATAATGTTCATAGAACCATGGTAGACAAACTCAATAATCATAGTACCAACCACTTTATCAAACATGCCTGTCTGATATTAAATAACTTTATTATAATCATTCTCCCGCGTAAATATATTATAATTTCAACATATTAAATTATCTTTATTTTGCATGTCATCATTTCGGCCGAATAAAGTCCACTGCTGGACACAGGCCTCCCCCAAAGATCACCACAACCACCGATATGGACGTGTTGTGGGCTCATTGGGGGGTTTTGCCATAATCGCCACGCTTGGCAGGCGGGTTGGCGGTTGCAGTTGAGTTGTTAATGTACTCGAAGGACGCTGCTGCCCATCCTCCGGCTAATCCCTTAGTCGACTTTTACGACACCCATGGGAGGACATGGGGTGGTGGCATTCTGAGCCGGCACCACACGGCAAAGCCGGCACCACACGGCAAATGTAAATGTAGGTTGCAACAAAAACTTCCATCTATATTACTATAATAAAATCGTAGAGAGACAAAAACTGTACAATGAATATTTTTTTAAAAAAATCACTGCCCCGTGCTCCAGGAACGAGACAGATGCCAAAAGTGCAATTTTTAGAATTTCTGTCTGTTTGTCTGTTCATCTGTTTGTCTGTTTCTATGTTGGATGTTACCGCTAAAACTACACTATAGAATTCGTTGAAATTTGGCAAAAATGTCTGTTACTGTCCAAAGATGGCTCTAGAACACAAATTATCACGCTTTTGTACATGGGAGGTGAGTTGTATAACAATATGTCTACAAAATGTTTTTTTACAGCGAATATTACGAAACAATCACACAAGTGAACCCATTCGTTATCAGTACGTTTTAAGAATTATCAAAAAAACATTACCATCATGCTATATCTACAGGGAGCTAAGCGACAGATTTTAGGAATGACAAAGCTGATTTCGTAACGGTTCGCAACTGGTTACGTAGCCTGCTAAAATAATACGCGGGTTGTCATTGCATTATTCTCGGGATCAAACCTACCTCTTAAATATTACTTTTTGGATTTTGTTTTGCATTAATTTTATTCTCTTGAAAAGCGATTTCTATATTAAATATTCTGTCTGGTCTGTAGTTGATATTTTATTATATGTTATTGTGAGACGGGTGCAAACAAGAAGTCACGGGTTCAAGGCAAGCAAGCATAAGTTTTGATTTATATTTCGCATAAATTGTCATCATGAAATGGACTTAGTTTAATAATGTTTTCGTTTGCATATTTATTAGACAAAAACGATTGACTTTGGTTTTGCTGTGTGGTGCCGGCTACGAATAGCACCAACCCATCTTATCCCGTGGGTGTCGTAAAAGGCGACTATGGGATTAACTGGAGGATGGGCAGCAGCGTCCTTCGATTACATTAACAACTCAACTGCGATCGCCAACCCACCTGCCAAGCGTGGCGATTATGGAAAAACCCCCCAATGAGCACACAACACACCCATATCGGTCGTTGTGGTGATCTTTGGGGGAGGCCTGTGTCCAGCAGTGGACTTCATTCGGCCGAAATGATGTAAAAAAAAAATTGACTTTGGTGCCAAAAGTTCTTTTGAATTTTGTGTATTTTCGTAACTGCTGTGTCCCCTAAGCCAAAAAGCGAGATTAAATATTTGTGTTGGTATCCTTAAATAAAGGATAATATTTTCTATTTATTACGACGTTTCTGGGTTACTTAGTTTTATTTATATATAATTATTAAATTATTAAAGTTGAAACACTTATTTTTTTCTTCCAGCTAGATGGCGTTACTGTCGAATTACATCACGGTATGGGTTCGTTGGCAAAACGTAAGTTAAGGATCAGCTCAGATTAAACATAGTATTTTTCCAAATCTGCGCTAAAGGGTACCGCTACCATTGTCGATTGTCGCGATATCTACGCAAAACGTAACCTACATATGTTGACTTATATATATTCTTTGTAAAAACGATGCCCCACAGTAGGGTTTCTCCTGTGTCGTGGGTGCAGACACAAATTCACACACAATACACCCAGACCCGGATCAACTACCTGCAGATCATAAAAATATTTGTTCCGTGCGGGAACCGCACCCGCAACCCGAAGCGCAGCAGCCGATTGTGTCAGCCACTGCACCAACCGTGCCGTCAGTGTCCGTGACTTCCGTCCGTGACTTTGTTGTTCTTAAACTTTTATAAACAACTTACTAACCTTACCTATGAAATTTTATTTAAATCTAAAATATTTGAACAATTGCCGATTCTTACGGACCAGTGTTGATTAATTTTGTTTGATTTGGTTGTTATTGATATCGGATTCAAAAGGGAATTTTACATGCCTCCTAGAAAGAAGACGAATATCTCTCGTAGCTCCAGTGCAATCCTCTGTGCACGTTTAGTAGCTAACTGAGCCTCACGATCAACTACAGTTTTGAGAGATCGAACTAGCCTTTGCATCTCAAAAGCCCATGAGCTTTGAAAGATATTTCTCTTTAACTGCTGAAATCAGTACGCAGCGCCAGTCGCGGTACCCAATGAATTTTCATTGGTGCCTCTCGATCACAAGATAGTAATGAAGAACATGAAGCACGTCTCGCAAACGATCGGAAGCGCCATGCTGCATCACGAGCATCAGAGACGTACACCCAGTGTGAATCGCAATCGAACTCGCAGAGTATCTACACTGCGACGTCTCTATACATGATCAATATCCAACGGTCATGCATGTGACCGTTCATTTAGAAAATTGCTAGCTAATTCAATTCTGAAAATGACATAGAGCGCTTGGAAAATCCGCGTCTAACTACGGTTTTCGTATTTTTTCAACTATGCGAAGAGGATCCTCTTCGTTCGCCAAATCGCGAACGAATGGCAAGATGCCGTCATATTATTCGTATGAGAAGCAAAGAGTTGTGTTTGATCGACGTCAACGTGGGCGTACAAAATATGGGAGTTATGAAAGACGCTGCATTGGGTAAGGTCTACACTGTGCATCCAAATAATGGCACGTGCAATTATTTACGCATCAGACGGTGCTTTTGATGCCGTTAAATTTCCCAAATGTCATCCAGACTACAGAGCGCTCCATCTACTTGACTTGATAAACACTGTGATGATACTCTCGAGGAGGTCAGCGACAATCCCAGTCGTCTGCGACATTTATTCGCCATCATGTTGGTCTTCTAAGCGCCGACAGCCAGGGTTCGACTTATTGCTGTTCACTCAGCGCACATAGTGCGTGATCTCGAACGCGTGTCTGTATAATGGGCGGCACTGGTGGCGTCGGCAAGCAGATCGCTCGCAGTCGGCATGCTGTATGCTCGCTTGAAGCGGGCGGTCTGCTCTCTCGGTCTGTACGCTGTATGTGGGATCGGAGGATGGCAGTTGCGAGCGCACTCGCGAAATGTATCTTGATATTATAAAAGTATTGTACAACACACGACTTAAAGCCCGAATTTAAATGACAAAATGAGTTTGTGGCTATAATAAGTGATTGGACTGTTAATACTAGGCGGAAAAGGGCAAGCTACATGTTATGAAAGTTATTGATGACGACACCCAGTGCCTTGTGGGAAGCGTTTCCAAACAAAAGACAAAAGCGCATGGTTTGGCACTCGGCTGGCTGGACTGGATGCAATATGCGGCAGGCCTATGGGTCGTGTCATTCGGAAATGTATCATGATCCCTCTACACCTATCATAAGTTCCTAATAAAAGCTCAGGTCATTATTGCATCTTTTCAATAGCATCTACATTTCTAAATACCACGCGTGCGAAGCCGCGGGCAAAAGATAAAAGCTAGTTCATCAATAAGTATGTAGGGCACCGTCTGGAATGGCAAGCGCATTATAAGCGTTTTGAGTGGACCAATCCCTTAGCTCTGTGTAGTTATGTCGCTCTGTGTAGATATGACAATCTCATCTGTGTAGTCTATAATAAAAAAAATGAGAAAAATATGTTTTGTCGGCTCGATAGTTTTAGAAACGGCTTTTTAATTTTCTGGATTAGAACAAACAGTACATGATGGATAACTTATCAATGTTTCAACTTAATAATAAAGAGCAGGCGATTTTTACTTTATAATAAAATATTTATTGATTATGTATAGGTAAGTGTCAGAGATCGGAAGAGGTAGAGTATATTAACCTAAACTTCAGGGGAGGAAGTAACATAGAGAGAATAATACCTCCCTCTGAAATCCCAAAACAATAATCATGACGTTTTCATCCTGGGATTTAAAAACCACGAATTATTTATTGGACTTTTTATACATTGGTAAGAAGTTATATAGTTTCGAAGAATTTCGATTTTTTATAATTTCGAAATATGATCTACTAAATACCTACACATCATAATCAGTCAATTATTTAAGAGTTTATTAGCCTATATGTAAAAGAAAGCACTTTGTTTTAACCGTTTTAGTACGGAACCCTAGATTATTAATTGATTAATATAAAATTCTTTGACATAATAATTTGTTAAGAAAGTATTCAAACGGCACTAATAAAATTGTAATTTCTTAAATCCCGGGATGATAACGTCATGATTATCATTCCGGGATTTTAGTGGCAGATATTAGCACTCTAAGTTACATACTTCCTCGGAAGTTAAGGTAAATACCTATTCCGATATCTGATAGGATATCTACCTCGCTTAGCACACTGTTTTTTCAATAACTTACCTCATCGAAGATTTTGAGTGAGTAGGTATTGTCGTCATCCATAAAATATACAATGCCTCTTTTGTCTTCGGCCTTCTTCAAATGCCCTTTAAGCCAGTCCAAAGCCAGATTTCTTTGTTCTACGCCACTTGCCTGTAATATTTAGACAAATCATTTACAAATTTGAACAAGTATAAAATTCTTACAACACGTGTTAATTATTATCAGTTCTACATTATTTTTATTTAGTTAGGTTTTTCTAACAAACAGAAACAACTCAAAGGGGATGTTCCTTTGAGTTGTGAGAGGTTTTCACACACGAAGAATAAGGCAATTTTACGTTTTTTGATACCTAGATGAAGACAGAGATTGATCACATGCAGACAATTCAGTCAGTCGATACACATTCAAAACATATTCTAGTTCATAGAAAATTTAAATGAATACAATACTGCATAAATGTATATGATCAGTAAAAGTGCAATACTATTCTTATCTGACAACGCCAAATAAGTATTTTGCGTGTAACAAGATTAAGTTTCTTATCCATATTTCGCGTTCCAATATCTTGTTCGACTAATCTTCAAAAGTAAAGATAATTATCTATACTAACATCCTTCTGACGCTGCTACCTGTGCAACTGCAAAATCACTTACTGATATGTCTGAACCGGTATAAGGTTCGTCGTAATAATCTACCAGTAGATAGGTGCAACAAATCCAAGAAATACCTTTTGACGTTTCACATGTTCATGCCGTAATAATTTTGTACAGGCGTACTTCACACAATTTCAATAGGGACATACGTAAAGCATTTTATTGTATTTCATTACAGGTATAATTCATAATCATTAATTTAAATTCGAATCAAAGCAAAAATAAGATTCTGGCATCTCTTAACAATTCCATAGGTGTTCTTAAAGGAAACTAATACCGCCGAAATTATATTTATAAAGATGAAGCAGTATGCCGTGTGGTACCGGCTCAGAATGCCACCACCCCATTTCATCCCGTGGGTGTCGTAAAAGTCGACTAAGGGATTAACCGGAGGATGGGCAGCAGCGTCCTTCGAGTACATTAACAACTCAACTGCGATCGCCAACCCGTCTACCAAGCGTGGCGCTTATGGCAAGACCCCCCAATGAGCACACAACACACCCATATCGGTCGTTGTGGTAATCTTTGGGAGAGGCCTGTGTCCAGCAGTGGACTCCATTCGGCCAAAATGATGATGATGAGCAGTTGAAATACTACTACTATACATGTGAAAAGCGATTAAAAAGCTGCTAGTCTTATTTTTATTTTCTTCAAGCAGGAGATCAGAAGGCATGCCTGACATTATGAGAAAATTGCTTGGGCAAAAATAAATCTTGGAAATTGTACAGAAAATCTGTTGGATGAAGATGTAGAGGAAATCTATAATCCAAAACTGAGTTATGGAGCATGCACAGCATTACATTATCCTGGCATTTATTTATGGCCAATTTACATAATTGTGTAGCAACATGTTAACTTTGAATTTAAGTCTCTAAAGGACTAGAATCCAGGGCAGTAAAAGTATTGCAAAAAAAAGATATTGCACTATTACTGACCGTTAAGGGCTTTATTTATTTTTTACTATAAAAACCAGTAAATACACACGAAAAACATAAAACAGAAAAATAACATTCATACAATAATAAAGAATTTAGTTCCATATATTAGAAAAATTGGATATCTTCACCACCTTCAAATAAAACCAAAGTTGACTGTTATTAACAAATAAACAAACAAATATGTACAAATCCACTTGCAAATTATTTAGTGATGAGATCATTAATTAAAAATGATTATGCTTATGCAGGTTCTTATTAGATTGCTATAAAAGTACAGTAAGTCAAGTTATATACCACCAGCAGTATTTATGCTAGTATCTTCATATTAGCGCTTACATGCAATGTTTCACTTTAAAATTGTATGATCATTTAAGATTTTTGTTAAGTTTAATGTAGCAGTCATTAGAATCCATAAATCAATATGTTCAACAATGTAAGCTTAAGTGCCGATATGATGATACTTCAATTTAAATCATCATATTTGAAAAAAGACACCCCATAGGGAAATTCCTCATACAATCAAAGGATGTGAAGAGAAGCAGAAAATTTCTTATGAAAAACAAATACCCACTTATTGTGCCTTTTACTGAAGGGATTAAAAATGAATTAAACCACAAAAATTACCCATACCAAATCAATAGCACTTGCATTTACATTGTTAGGTTGTGTTTATAATGCAATGACTTACTACAGAATGTCTGGGCCTATTTGCCAGCAAATAAGACTGTAACAGATTAAATTTGTTATTAAAAATCCACAAATATTTGAGTAGCATATTGCCGAAATACTTCACAATAAAATCATGATAACATAATTCACAATAAAATATGCCACCATGATAATTGGATATATTTAAGCATAAGGGACTCAAACCATATAAGGTGACTTTTGAGATATAAAAGATCAAAGTAAAATGGGTACTTATTCTCCAGTATTAATATTTTTCATGATGTATTCTTCTTTAAAAATTGCTTTTCAATCATTCAGAATCATATATAGTACAGTAAATGATAATTTTAACTGAATAAAAGAACTGACCCAATTTATGTCAATGATTAGATCACATGTGTTCAATATTTGAATAGCAATCTAATGTCAGAAAACAGACTAAATAAATTGCAATTTTTTATTCGACTATCCTAATAAGTATCCTCATAAATTGATGGACATACACAATACCAAGACGTGTTGTATAAGCTTGTTCTAAATAGACATATATTGATATCCATCACCTGTAAAATGTATAAAAATAACATATTATAATATATTGTGAATTCAGACACACTGAAGGGCTTTAATTCCCAGTTCTGACAGTGCTTTGAATTTTTATGGCATAAAAAATGGATACTAATGAGAGGTTTGTAGCTGGACCCAATAAAAATTTTATATTAGTCGCCAGCTCTATGGGATCTAATATCTTAATAGGCAACCAGTGGGTTCACAGCTCCTCTGCTTTCTTCATGGAATACAAATGTGGCAATATAATGTCCAGCAAATAATTTAAGTTTAGAAATTAAAATAGATGTCTTAATTTTTCATTTCATGTTGTATCAGGCAGTACATATAGTGATGATCCACATAATATAATTATAAAAGTGTCGGTTCCTTACATCTTATTATTTTATTTATTGCAGGCATACACCCATAGACAATTATCACAATACAATTTTATATACAAAAAATAATTGAAAAGATCATTGACAAAAAATAATTGCAATCGGATATAAATTAATCCAATTACAGTTTAATACATACCGTAGAATGTTTTGTTTTATGGGTTTTGATATTAAGATGTGTGTATTTTAAGTTAGACTCTTTGAGCAAGTTTGCAACCAAATTTGTCTTCTCCATAGAGTCCTCAATCACCACCCAGTGGAAGTTCTTTATATGCATCAAAGTTTGTGACAACCTGGACACAATAAAAACTTTGAATAACAAATGGCTTTGACACAAAATAAAGGGTTTCATTAACAAACTTTATATTACCTTTCTAATATAATGTTAAGAATTGATATGTAAGAGGTGACCTAAAAGGGAACAATTCTATGAAGAAACAAAGGCAGAAAATACAAACAAGGGAAACGGGTATGAGGGAAATCTGACTGGAAACATAACTTTAACAATCACCAAATCTGCATGTGACATGTTATAATATAGCACAGAAACCATTCCCTTACTATATTCACCTTACAGCAATCAGGGTAAAGTGGTGCCAACTCTAAGACTAACCACTAACTATAAAATAATTGTTTTACAAATAGAAATATATCCCAAACTGTTATCTAGGGAAATTGAACCATAAACAAGTCAATAACTATTGTTAATTTAAATTCAACAGTACTTCACAAAAACTGTTCATATTCCTAAAATAGTTAATCTTTAATAGTGATAAGGCAACAGGAGAACTATTTACATTCATATAATTTATAAATTTATTGAAAAAACCTAACAATCAGCTATACCAGTTAATGAAGTGGTTACTTAATAAAGTTTTAAATTAGAATAGAATATATTGTTCTTTATTATACACCATTTTAAAAACAACTAGGAACAATTCTATGAGCAGTATTTGTACAATAGGTGGTCTTATCGCTATTAGCAATTTCTTACAGACAACATTTACAATTAGTGTGTTTTTAGTGCTGAAGTAGCAATCTGTTCATCTTAGCAATATATGTTTAATGCTTACTGAATGCTAGGGCTAACTAAATAATACTAGGGCCACAGATTCACATGGGCCGTTCCATGTATGCTCTCTAATGGCCTTGACTTGATTCACACATATTTTTTATTTAAACTGAATACATTATTCATGCCTATATAATATGATACGAATTGTGTTTATCATATAAATTTAAATGAAAATGCTGTAGAATAGTTGTATTTTCGATTCAAAATTCACTCATATTAAGATTACGATACAATACGTCAAAATATTCGTGCTAGGCCCTCTGAGTCACGATTTCAGACACAAATAAAGAATTTAAATGCATAATATATCACAGATTCGGCGTACTCAACTATAGTACGTACTATCCATATTTATGACATGCATTTATTCTCAAGGTAATTACTGTGTAAACCCATCAATTTACCAATTAATATAACTGCCGGCTTGCCGAGATTAATTGACGGCTTGCCGAGATGCATTGCCAAATACTCTGGCCAAACAGATGAGGTAAATAAACTAGAAATCAAGGGCAGGCGCATCACGATAAACAATTCTTACCTTGTAAGATCTGCTTTTTGTGCAAGCCTCACGTACGTCGGCGTTATCCCATAGATCACTGGGAGATATGAAGTCACTTCTGAATTAAACTGACATTGAAAAACGGGCCTAGTATTAAATAAAAACAATATAACGAAAACCAACATCCCGATTGCTAGATATTGCTTCTTGATGTTTACAAAAGGCATCTTATTGTCAATCACTTTTGGATCTATTTAGTATTTTAACGGACAATTCGCACGTACGTCTTATAATCGATGGTGCATTGTTGTGCACACTGCTATCTTGATACAGAAAATTTTAAATTTATTTTCGATTACTATGCGGCTGAAGCGCCGTCGACGAATGATGACAGGATTTGACGCTTCTGAAGCAAACAATTTTCTTTTTCTTATTACATTTGGCTGGGGTCTAAGTCTTTTGGCACAAGTTTCAATTTCTAAGATAGTGTTGCCAATGTAAACATTCAAATTCCCCGCAAAAACAAAATTTCCCGAAAATACTAAAACGGCATAGGTCATAGAAAATAAAACAGTTTATCATAGATGACTTGGGCTTGCTGTGCTGATGACTTGCTGCCAGCTGAGCCGAGTTTTGAGAATATCCATTGCGAAAACAATGAAATTAATAGCATGATAGCCTGCAGCAGTTCTAGGTTAATATGAAAAATCTTACCTTTACCATAACTCGTGCCTAAATCGACTATCAGGTCAAAGTTTGTAAGATAAGAGATAAGATTGGAAGCCGACTAGTTGAATACGGAACTATGTGATGCAACTTAGTTCCAACTAAGGTACAGTAGTAAAATTAAAAGAGCTGGATTGACTCAGATAATTTTTACACTTGGATATTCAAAAGAACTTTCCAATCTTTTAAAATACTTTTATTTTAGTTTATATATGTAGTTAAATACTCTATAATTAAATACTCTATAATTAAATACTCATTTGATTGATTTCACCCAAACTTTCAAGATTTTCGTCAATCCCTGATTAGTACCCATGAAAAAAATTGATTCCTTAAAATCCGGGAAATTTCCCACAAATGGCAGCTCTGGTCATTGATATATGATTTGTACATAGGTAAGTGACGATTTATATAGCATATTTAATATTTGGAAAACGAGTTGTTGTCTCTTTTTAGCCAATGTAAATATATTGCTTTGGAAAACGCAAGAAAGTATCAGCTTACTAATGCCACCTGTTAGATTTATTGTAAACTAGCACAAAATTAAATCGTATCTATCAAGACCCGGATTTTCATCATGTCTATATAGATGGTGCTAAAAAATGATAGCCCGCATATAGTAGGTATTTATGTCGAGTGTGTGGGTACTTGGGAAGTAGCGAGGCAAGGAGGCAGAGATGAGAGAAGTAGTGTGGCTACGTTACCATCATGCCGCTCGTCATGCTACTGTTCATGCCCGCCATTCCTTTTTTGTCGGTTTTCTGTGCGAGATTCAAAGGGCCGGCAGTATGAATACGAGTAACCGGCCACATATTCGGGATCGGAGGCGCGAGGGCGCAGTAGGCATGTCGATTTACTTTACAAAAAGTTGATCTCCGATTCGATACAAACCGAACATACAAGAATCCATTATCTATTAAATAAAGCATTAAAAGATCGATTTTCGGTTAATCGCGTTATTATTTCCAATATGCCTAATAAATACACAGAACATTATGGATGATAATTTACCATAAATACAAGTAATTGGGTACAAATATCATTCAACTAAGAAACATAACATCACGCCTGTATTATTGTGTATTTATTACACTATGGATAACTTCGTAGTTTTCATTTACGTTATTTTCTTTTGAGATTCCGGTTTTCCAATTTATCTATCTTATTTTTATCTTTGACGGCACGCTGCGGCTGCGGTTTCGATTCCCGCACGGAACAAATGTTTCTATGATCTGCAGGTAGTTGTACCGGGTCTGGGTGTATTGTGTGTGGAATTTGTGTCGACATAGGAGAAATCCTTGAGTGGGGCAAAATAAAGATAAAACTTACTCAATTCTAACTTAAAATTATGGATATTCTTTGCATATTCGTTTGTTTGTGAACCACAATTTTCTTACATGAGACATATTTGGCAATGATAGTGATATTCCTTTGTGGTCAGAAACTCCGTATTCATTTACGGAAGTGTTAAGGACGCTTGGAAAATCTTGGAAATTAATAAATATTAAATCAATGCAGGAGGCACTAGTGTTAGTAATCCTGGTTGCTTCTTTAATTTCTGATGGAAATTGTAACTTTTCATTTGATTTGTTAAGGTTAATGTACTATTTGAGTTTTCCAATACATTAAAATCACTTCTGATTATGACATCTTTTTTGCCGTCTTTTAATAATAACGTTTGCAAAAGATCTTCGAGAAACTTGTAAAAAATATACGGTTTTCAATTTTTTTGACGCCGGTATGTAACTATCAAAATAAAGTTTTGTTTAAAAATTTCTATTGGTCATAATATTAAAAAAATATAAATTCAATACTCTTATCTACGATATCTTTTCGTTCGGTGAAATCAATATGTTCTTCTAGAAATATACATACCCCGCCACCTTCATAGTTTTCTATTATAGAAAGATGCTATCGATGTATCCGTCTAATTGTAATAAATCAATTTTTGTTTGTGAAATCAAGGTTTCAGTTTCAGGCTTGTATTTTTTTTTATCATCAATGACTGATTGAAGTAGATGGAATTTGTTTTTAATACTGCACATGTTTTGATATAATACTTCAAAGCTATTCATTAATTTTACGTTTTGTTGCTTAAGATCTTTGCATTTATTTGAGCATTTTTTTGTACCTTGTTCTACGGTCGTTCTTTTTAATTTAAGTAGTATTGCTAACGAGAGGGCTTGTTTTTTTTGCTGTTATTATTTGGTTTGAGTGTCACTAAATTATTATGTTGTTGCGGTATATATATTTATGTTTTCGATTGTTGTATCTCTTCGTTGTATGTGTACTCATCTTTTTCTTTAATATTACTAATGTCTTGGTTATTAATGTCTTGCGTCCTCGAGGTATATGAACTTATGTATTCTGTCCCATTGATTAATAATTTATTATTTTTAATGATAGCATGATCGTCGTTCTGTCCAGACATATGCAGGTTCTTTCTAAGTTCTTGTCGTTGTTTTAACGTTTTTCTATTCATGATAGGCCCGGCGCCCAATCCTGTATTCTTGAAGTCTCTTGCATTTTCTACGGTATATTTAGTCATTTTCCGGTGCGCGGTCTCCATTCGAGAACCTTTTTGCCCCAACGGCCATCAGTTCTACGAGCAATGTGCCCTGCCCATTGCCACTTCAGCTTACTAATCCTTGCAGCTATGTCGATAACTTTAGTTCTTCTACGGATCTCCTCATTTCTGATTCGATCTCGTAGAGAAATACCAAGCATAGCTCTCTCCATAGCTCGCTGAGTGACCTTGAGCTTTCTTATGAGGCCCATTGTGAGTGACCACGTCTCTGTTCCATATGTCATCACTGGTAACACACACTGGTTAAAGACTTTCGTCTTTAGGCATTGCGGTATTGTTGACGAAAAGACGTTGCGTAGTTTCCCGAACGCTGCCCAGCCGAGTCGGATTCGACGATTGACCTCTTTCTCGAAGTTGGACCTACCTAACTGGACAGTTTGTCCCAGGTAGACATACTCGTCAACAACTTCGAGAACAGAGCTCCCAACGGATATTGGGATGGGCACGACATGGGCATTTGACATGACTTTCGTCTTGCCCATGTTCATTTTAAGGCCCACCTGTTGGGAAACCCTGTTGAGATCATCGAGCATTGTGCTGAGCTCTTGCAGCGATTCTGCCATGACTACGATATCGTCGGCAAATCGAAGGTGAGTGATATACTCGCCATTGATGTTAATGCCGAATCCTTTCCACTCCAGCACCTTGAAGGCATCCTCCATTGCAGCGGTGAACAGTTTCGGGGAAATTACGTCCCCCTGTCTCACACCTCTCTGCAATGGAATTGCCCCCGTGCTCTGTTCATGTACTCGGACCGCCATGGTGGCGTTTCTGTATAAGCACTTCAACACTTCAATGTACCGATAGTCAATCTGGCACCGCTGCAGAGATTGCAGCACGGCCCAGGTTTCGATCGAATCGAAGGCTTTCTCATAGTCCACAAACGCCAAGCATAGTGGCAGATTATACTCCTCGGTCTTCTGTATAACCTGCCGCAGCGTATGGATGTGGTCTATGGTACTGAAACCTTTTCGGAAACCGGCTTGTTCGGGAGGCTGGAAGTCATCAAACCTGCGCTCGAGACGATTCGTGATGACCCTTGAAAAACAGCTTATAAACATGGCTCAGAAGTGAGATGGGTCTGTAATTCTTCAATAGGGTGTTATCACCCTTTTTGAAGAAGAGCACCACCTCACCTCTGTTCCACGCTTCCGGCGTTGTGCCCTCGAGTAAGATGGAATTGAATAGCTTCTGAAGGACTTTAAGTACCGGTGTGCCAACCGCTTTCAGAAGCTCTGTCGTAATTCCGTCCCCACCCGCCTTGTTATTTTTAAGCTGTTTCATGGCCATCCTAATCTCGTACAGGCTGATGTCCGGGATATCCTCGGTATAGTGTCGGGTTAGTTTGGCTCGCGGGTCTTTGTCAGAGCCAATGGTAGGTATAGTTACCGAGGTGTATAACTGCCGGTAGAACTTCTCAATCTCTCTCAAAACCTCTGGCTTAGTCGACGCTACACTGCCGTCCTCGGTCTTCAGCTTCATAATACGACTTTGCCCAATAGACTTGTCTCTTGCGAACACTTTGGAGCCTTGATTCCGCTCAATCGCCTCTTTAACACCGTTGGTGTTAAAGGTGCGGATATCGTGACGCAAGGACTTCCATATCCGTCTATTGAGCAGTCTGTATGCTTCAGCATCACCAGAGGACTGCAGCGTCATGGCGCGTCTTTCTGCCATGAGGTCGAGAGTGTGATCGGAGAACTTTTTTGGTCTACCTTTACGGTGGGCCTTAAAGAACTTAGACCCAACCGTTTGGACAGTTTCTACAAACCTACCATTTAAATCGTCCACAGATACGCAATGTTCTAGGCACTCGAAGCGGTTTTGGAGTTCGAGTTGAAAGCTCTCGGGGTTTCGGATATGAGCACTAGAGGGCCGGAGCGTAGACCTCATCAGACGAGACCTCTCAACTTTGAGATTAATATTCAATGTGCCTCTTACCATTCGGTGATCACTACCGGTTTTCACCCTGTGGATCACAGAGACATCATTGAATATTTGCCTCCTATTGGTCATGATGAAGTCAATCTCATTCCTCGTGGAACCATCGGGACTCATCCAGGTCCATTTCCTGTGAGGCGGCTTTTGGAAAAAGGAGTTCATCACGAAGAGTCCCTCCTTTTCCAAAAAGTCGGCCAGCCTCTGTCCCCTGGGGTTCCGTTGCCCATATCCAAATTGCCCCACTCTCAACTCACCATCGCATCGAGTGCCCAGCTTCGCGTTGAAGTCCCCCATCACAACAGTGAAGTGTGTCTTCGAGGTATGTATGGCCCTACTTACGTCCTCATACATACTCTCTACTTCATCATCTGGGTGTGTCGAGGTCGGTGCGTAGATCTGTATGACCTTCAACGAATACCTCTTGGATATTCTGAGTATAAGGTACGCTACCCTGCTCGACACACTTTCGATGGCCACTATGCTGTTAATGAGGGACCTGCGGACGAGAAACCCGACACCACCTTGAGACAGATGTTCGCCTTCCCGGTAGTAGAATAAGTTGCCAGATTTCAGGGTTATCGTGTCCTCTTCGGACTTCTGATAGACCCATGATATCCCAGTGCAACTTATCTGTTTCTTCTTCCAGCTCAACAATCTTTTCGTCAGCCCTCAGTGTGCGTGTGTTATACGTTACCAGGGCCAGTTTTCGTTTGGGGTGGTAGCCGGATCCCGTCCAGTGATTCTTAGCACCCCCTGCCCCGCCGTTACCGTGGCCGCTACCATGACCAGGAATAGCGGGGCTGCCGGGAACTGGGGGCCGGTGCATTAGTCGTGTCGTCATTTTGGGGGGAATTTGCCGATACTCACCACGCTTGGCAGGCGTGTTGGTGAGCGCAGTAATGCTTCTGTTTAGCAAACGGACGCTGCTGCCCATCCCTTTGGTTAAGAGTCCCTTAGTCGACTTTTACGACCTCCACGGGAGGAGACGGAGTGGTGCTATATTCTTAATCCGGACACCACACGGACTTAATCCGGACACCACACGGACTTAATCCGGACACCACACGGATGGAGACCGCGCACCGGAAAACGCAGCGTGGGACGACCTCCAACGAGGTGGACAGACGACCTGGTGAAGGTCGCTGGGAGTCGTTGGATGAGAGCGGCATGTGACCGCTCGTTGTGGAGATCTAAGGGCCTTTGTTCAGCAGTGGACGACTTGTGGCTGATATATGATGATGATTTAGTCATTCGTTTGTTGGTCAATTCTATTTCCAAGGGACGCCTGTCTGGCTTTTTTCCTAGGCGTTTTATTTTTTCCATAAACGGGTTGATGTTTAAGTTCATAATTTCGTGTAAAGCTCTAGATCAGGGGTTCCCAACCTTTTTTTGTCTACTGCCCAGTTTAAGAATAAATTATTTTTTAACGCCCCCCTTTTTAAACATACTTAAAAACCGCTAAGTACTTATAACTGATTATTGAAACAAAAATTTATAGTATTCGGACAGAGTATCTTTTATTGAAAATAAAACAAACATAATCAATTCTTATATAAAAACTAATGTGAAGGTTGAATCTGATGCTGTTCAATAAGTTTGTTGATATCAGGTTCCAATTTACTCAAAAACAGCCGCAAGTCGCCTTGTTCGGTAACACGCAAACGATTTCTTTTTTTAGTAAGCAGCGTTGCCACAGCACTAAATCCACGTTCACACAAATATGACGATGGGAATGCTATCAAAAATCGTTGAACAATTGACCACAATCCAGGGTACAATTGCGGGATCGGTTTTTGTAGCCAACATTCTTGATATCCATTTTTGAACTTGATTTTTATTTCTTCGTTTGTTGTCAATTCTATAAGTTCTTCTTCCAGCTGAGGTGACATTGCTGTGTTGACATTTGAAAACGGATCCAACACCCAGTCTGGTATTTCCAAGTTTAAAATGTCCTGGTATCGTTCGGTGAAGTCAATGTGGAGGTTTTCAAATGTTGGCAGTAGGCAAACAAGTCGTCGTTACTGCAGTATACTGATAAATTCGGAAAATTGTGAAACTCACGTCTGTCCATATTCTTTTTGTGCAGAAGCAGTTTGGCTGCGAAAGCAGCAACGACATTTTTTGTTTTAATTAAATTTAGTTCATCGCCTTGCAGTTGGAGGTTCATGTCGTTGAACATTTTATACAGGTCTGTCATGTAAGCTATATCATTCTTTGATGTTATGAGCTTGTTGCGCAGTTCTGTATCTTTAGTTTCCAAGAACTCTATCATAGAGTCAAACAGGTTGTAAAATCGAATCAGACAATTGCCTCTTGACAGCCAACGAACTTCAGTATGAAGCAACAAACGGTTGAAATCTTCGTCATTAGTAACACAAAGCTGATGAAATAATCTATCATTCAAAGAGCTGCTACGGATTTTATTGACTGCTTTGATGACATATTGCAGTGATTGAAATAGTCGTTCACTTAAGTTTCTAGCAACCAAATGTTGTCTATGAATAACGCAATGTATAGCAAGGACATCTGGAATGTTATTCTTTAAGTATGCTATGAAGCCTTTATGGCGCCCTGTCATAGCCGGAGCGCCGTCCGTAGCAACTGATATAATATTTTTCAAAGGAATCTCTTTCTCTTCACAAAACTTTTCCAATTTATTGAATATGGTTTCGCCTTTTGTATCTGTCTCTAAATTTCTGGCAAACAATAGTTCTTCACGTATTTTCTCATCTTTAATAAACCTCACGTAAGATAGCAACAACGCTGCATTAGTTGGTAAAGTGGACTCATCGAGCTGAATTGAGAATTGACTAGTCCTCAGATGATTGCACAATGATTCTTCAATGTTTTCAGCCATTACATCAATTCGTCTTTGCACAGAATTATTACTCAAAGGAATTTTTCGGATAATATCTGAGGCCGGTTTATGAAGCACAGTAGTTATTACTTCCTTTATTGCTGGCAAAATTAACTCTTCTCCGATGTTGTGTGGTTTGCCTTTTTGAGCAATTAACAAAGAGATATTGTACGAAGCTCGAAGTCCGTCGTCATCTTGCTTAGCAGCCGCCGAAAATAGTTTTGATACAGTTGGCTGAGTATTATGCTTCTTCTCTAGGTCTTGAAAATATGCTACATTCTTTTCTGTCTGATCTGGATGCATTTTATTCAAATGATCTTGCAGTCTTGAAGGCTTCATTGCTTCGTTCGAAAATGTTTTTAGACATAGAAGACACAAAGGCGACGACGGGTTTGTGGGATTTTCAATAAATCCGAATTTAATATATTCCGCAGAGTATTGCCGTCTCTTCTTTTTTACTTCCGACATTGTTTTGTTTTAAGAAATACGTAAGTTTTGAAATCAAGTACTGCTTATCTATTATGCGCAAAACCGCAAATGAAAATAAAATAAATTTACGTCGTTTATATAGGATTGCATAAGCAGCACGCACCAACAGGAATAAGACAAACGTGCATAAACTCGTTTATCTCATTCGACGCCCAATCGTACTCAACAAGCAAGAACAAGTATTATAGAACCAGCCGATTGGTATAGGAATGTACAATTCGGATTATTTAACAAAAACTTGTTAAAACATGATTGCCCGCGGTCTTTTATATCGAACTGAGTTTGAGCTATATCTTAATTAATATTAGTTGATGTTCACAAGATGTAGTCGAGAGTCGAGAGCTCAGTCGGTGTCTAAGAGTCTTCCTAGCTAGGTAGATGAAATTATAAATCGACCCCAAAGCCCTACACAGTGCCCCCTTTTTTTTCTGGGTCTCTTACCGCCCCCCTTTAGGCCCCCGCAGCGCCCACAAGGGGGCGTTATCGCCCACGTTGGGAAAGACTGCTCTAGATGTACCTCCTAACTTAAATTTTATAAATAAATTAAAAGAGGTGGATGAAAAAAACATGTACATATGGTCGCATCTTGCTCACTACCATACGGTAGGGTCTCCCCCACGGATCCCTGTCCAGTCCGTCCAGGAGCTCGCTCCAGGACCAAGCCTTCGCCTCGCTGATGGCGGTCTGAAACGGTCTCTCCGGCTGTAACGCTGTGCCGGCGTCGGCTTCGTTGGTACCGCCGGCGGGATGCCAGGCAGACCACGCGCAACTGCGCGATCTCATGCAACCACCAGTATACTGCCGGAAGCGCCTGGCCCGGAGCATGGATGCGTTGCATACTGACGTCATCGTCTCCCGGAATTAGGACGCTTCCTACTCCAAATCGGGCAAGATACCTTGATCGACCTCTGGCCAGGGCGCGACGTTAGCAGCAGCGACAAGCAACTCGCGATTCGTTAAGTAATGTGTTACAGTAGCAAACTTGTTGGCTTGATGCGTAGTGTAGTTATGCCTATCTCCTCGCCTCTGGTAGTCATTTAAATTATCCCATGTATACGTAGCGATCTGCATGTCGATTATACTCGGTAGGGTTAAAATATCAAGTGACAGAAAGTATGGCTTTGCGGAGGCTTCACGTGATATCTTCGCTATTGCTCTCACTGATCGTTTTTGCATTCTAAATGCTCGTAATCTATCGGCAGCATGTCCCCATAAATCGGCACCATATCGATATACCATACCACCACCATACCGGCAAACACGTCGCAGTCATGATGGCCACTTCTATCTCGGCATTTGTGACGGCGTCTTCTTCTTGATCTTGATCGGACGCATAATACGCACATCACAGATGGGGGTGAGCACCTCCCGCATTTGTCACGCCAGGCTGTCAGGCCTTGGCGTCGCCATCCTCGCCAGTGAAGGAAAGCACCATTCCGCCTCTGACTGACCTCTTGATAGTCACGGTGTCCGGACCGATGCTATGATCGGCGAGTTTTATATTGCACTGAGGCGCGGCCATGAATTCACCCAACGTTGTGTTGGGTGATCCTTCGGGCACCGTGACAGTTATGGCGGCCGATGCGGGAACCTTGGGGAGGTTGACCTTCCCCTTCCTTCCTTTCTTTCCGCCCCGTTTACGTCGGCTCCCCTCGTCCTGCAGAGAGGATTGCGCAGGCTGCGTAGCTACGAACTCTTGGGACTTAGGAGGCCAGGGCTGCCGCTGCTTTTTGCCCGCAATAGACCACCTCTCAGTGGTGTCCATTGCGGACTGTGAAAACTCTGGCTCTGTGTTTGCTGGCTGCTGGGTTGCCGTGGATGCAGTGGACACCACAGCCCCAGACATTGTCACCTGCCGGTCAGCCTTCCTGGTCCCCTTCACCGCACCGCGACCCCCGCTCTTAATCTTAGATTGAAGCTGAGCCGCTGTCGCGTGAGTGGCGGGGGCTGCAGCCTTTGCCGCGCTATGCGTCGCCTTAGCAGCGACTGCATATGTAGCCGTCTGCTGTTGCAGACGGCAGCCGTCTCACATCCACCGCTAGTGGCGAGTGCAGGCGCTGTTCCGGCGGGAGCCACTCTGCCAAGGCCGAGTCCATCATCTCCCCGACTTCCAAAACAATGGATCGCCGAAACTCGGCCTCTGCATCCGGCGGCAAGAAAGCCAAAGCAACAGCTCTACTGGGGTCCGTAGTCGCGTCCCTCTGACGATGAAGGAGAATTACGACTTACCTAACAGTCTTGACTCGAAACGCACACTTCACAGTAAATCTCAACAACAATTCTTAGTAACTTGATATTTCAACGGATTACTAGTTCTGAGAATGTTCGTAAAAAAAAACTTTATTCTGTATTGAAAATACCAGATTCCCTGAATGTTTTAACAGATTCATTAGTTTTCTGCACAATTGATGGCTGGTTATTATCTGGCTGGTTATATTAACCGATAACTTAAGTTTAAGAAAAGTTAAGTCGTGAATAATTTGCTATATTAAAAATACATATTTATAACGTAAGAGAGATAATTTTTTCTTCTCATATTACTGCGGCGTAGCAAGAAAAGCTCATTACAAATGTCTGCTACGTGTCAGATGAAGTCTCGTAGCCTTGCTACGATCGTAGAGAAGAGTCAAAGTCAACTGACATAAATTACGCGAACATGAAAAACAGCTTATAGTGTAAGTACAGTTTTATACTAATTACATATATCTTGCGATAGATACCGGAATTTCCACAAAAACACTTCCGAGTATTATTTTCAGATGTCATAATAAACTAACAATGACTTTAAATTTCTAAACACGACTTGGAAATTTATAATACCACCACCAGCAACAACGTATGTGGGTTCAAAAATCCCAAACCGTATCCTTTCACTGGTACTTCCTAATACTCGCTCACATTTTTCATTCTTGTTACTTCTTGCACTTTTCCTTCAGTCTCGAAACGGGCTCACACCATATTCTTACCCAAAACTACCAGTCTGTTTGTCAATTATGATACTATTTTCTACCTTCTTCTTTATTTTAAAAGTTCACGAGCACATTAATTATAGGTAATTTATGTTTTCTAATTTTCCCTTTTCCTAATTGGCATTCTTCCTAATCACAGTACTGTGACTGTTCTTCTAAAGACAGACTACTTCTACAGACATATAAGTCGAGGATAATAAATCCCGCACTGTACTGGTATTGTTCGATTTAGGAATGCCTTCATTAAGTGGATTATACTATCATACTGGAAATCTTCAAATTATTAAATGTTTTGCCTACTTGATTAGGCCTGGTTCGATTCTTATCTCTGAGGCCACTAATAGTGTATCCACCTTGAAGAAACTTGATTGGTGTAACCTCATTGTAGATGTGCCTTAGGCCAACCTATTGTTATGATACATATATTAAAGAAAAATGACCTTCTTTTTTTCTGTTTTCGTTTACGAAAAATGCAGCTTTCCTATAAGTCTCTTTTGGCTTATTCTGGTGCTGCTATTAATTCTCTCAAGTGTGGCCTGATTGCTGTCAGCGAATGGGGTAGGTCATACAGGCTACAAATGAATCCCTCTAAATTTCAGGTCACGATAGGTAGTAGGTAGTTTTTTTTCTACGCAATTTATCATCCGTAACGCCTTAATGTCTAGATGGTGTTTCTATCACTTAAAGTGAGACTGCAAAGGATCTTAATTGACTTAAACTATCGTAGAATGCTCAATATGCTCATATCATTTTTTTATCATTTAAAATTATTTTAAAAGAGTGACTATGGAGTTTCTTGCCGGTTCTTCTCCATAGGACCAACTTCTTGGAATCGTGTAACTACATTCTGACTATTCATAAGCGCCCGTAAATGGTTTATATGAATAAAAATCTTTTGAATTTGAATTTATCAGTGAAGTTAATCGAAAGGTTCACTCTTCCTCTCATCTGCTGAAAAGCCTACAAAGGTTTCTGCCCTGGAGATGAAATATTTCTTGACAATGCTGGCTCGTGTTACATGGACGGCACAAGGGAACTCTTAAACAAGCTTGAGCATTTGAAAAACTTGTGTGTTTTGTTTTCAATGTCACGAAATATGCATACCACTTTCTTAAGAAACTAAAGTGGCTCCCTATTTATTTGAGTAGGAGTACTACTCTATTATGCCTTATTTTCAACACCCTCAACAATTCCTTACTTGCGAGAGTTGGTTTTTATGTTCGTCCAAACTATACTTACACACTTTTTTACATTTTAACCTATTTCTTATACATTCATGCAGTAAAATTGTGGAACTTACGCCTAACATACGTCTTAATTGTTATGATACATATATTAGGAAACTAGTCGTCACCCGCCAGCTTCGCTAGGCGTAAATTATATTTATATTCAGGTATTCTTAACCCTGCAAGAAATCGAAATGGAATATAAACATAAAAGTGAAAATGTCTGTTGTATTTTGTTATTGAAATTTCTCACGTCATTTCGGAGCTTATTCGAGACAAACTTTTAGACAGTTAGACAAAAATTCTAAAAACGATCATTTATAGGCACTTAGAGACACACTTCAATAATATTAAGTTGGTGTGTAAATATATATATTACTAAATATAATATCAATATAGTTATAATAATAGTACGTATTTTAGCTATATATACATAGCATACTAAATATAGGTATGTATATAATTATTCTAACCTTTTTAGTTGTCCTTATTGTATTTAGCTATGTTTAATATTCAGATCATCTCAATAAGTATTATCTATATCCATAAGAGAGTATGGATATATATAATACTTATGTACTCACTTAACACTATGTGAAAACATAGTGATACTGTTTAGATTTTCTTACTAAATTCCTGTCGTAGGTCTCTCTTTCAGCAGAAACCGTTTGTTTTTTTATTTTTAAACGTTGTTCTACTGTATCACTTCTTTGGTATCGTGTGTACAGTTTACAGAAAAAAATCTCACATGTACAAACACCAAGACCCGAAATAACTATCTGGTCACACAAAATAATGTATAGTTTTTTATTATGTTTTATGTTAAATAAGTTGTACCTTCGCTCCTTTAATCAACCAAATTGATTGTCCCTTTTTTATTATTTTACTTTAGCGTGTGCATACATTATCCTAAAAATACTTATTATTAAAATAAGCCTGACAGTTGCTTCTTCGTACATTACTACGGCGTAGCAAAAAGAACTAATAACTAACGCTTGCGTCAGACGTAGACTCGTAGTGATGATACAAGCATAGAGTACAATTACTGTTAAATGTTAATATATTTATGTGAAAATGAGCTTATAGTGCAGGAAATTTTCTATACTAATCAATCCATTGCATTCGTGAGATATGATAAGAATTATTTACTAATATCAAAAACATGCTAAATAAATAAATGACTGTTAAGTGATCCTTAAACGAAATTATATCTGGCAGAGCCTCATAGAAATAATGTCATAACTACGTACATACCAGCAATATATTTTATAAGGTTTAAATTACACTGCAACTGAAACCTTTTTACTAACTGAAAGGCACGTAACAACGTAATTAACTCAACGCTTGTTTAATTAAATCTAAAATACAAAATTATTCACTACAGCGCAATGCAAACTATTCATGATATTTGAGCCAAAGAGGCGTACTAAATAAATATGTACCGAAGCTCGGTAAGGCATGTGAAAGTTTTGCTGAAGCACTCCACAAGTGCGAGGAACGTCGACCTTTTCATGTACTCACAATCACAGCAGTAATAACATGTTGTATTACGAACTCGTTTAAAAATCAGAGTGAACAAAAGTGGGCGACTTATGGGAGTAATGCGTCCGCTAATGTAGCACGCAGGTAGTTTGTGCTCACCGAGCCATTTCATTGTAAAAGCGGTATAGATAGGACAGGGACGAGCTGGCTGGAGGTCGGCCCGGGCTCACCTGTGCGCTAGACCCGTAGGCGCGTCATACACGCACACGACGACAATGTACGCAGACAGGTGCGCGCAGACGCGTGTAAACGAGAGGAAAACGCACACGAGTGGAGAGTTAACAATGAAGGGTGTAGAGCGAGGTCCCGCACGCACACCTGCGCAGTGTTCGAAGGCAGGCGGGAGCCGCAGCTCAGGGCACTGGCGGGCGAGCTTTCCCGCCGCGAGGACCTCTGAGCCGGCCCGCGTCGCCGGTCCTCGCAAACCACTTGTTGAATCTTACAGACTTTTCACACCTTATCCGAACTCGCTCGAATACCGTCGCGCGTGTTAACAGTACGTAACTGTTTCCGTTTTCCAGTTTTTTGTTTAATTTTGATTAGTCTAGTATGTACTTCTGAGCTGATTTCGAGCTACCTGTGATGCCTACTCTTCGCTTCCTCTCTGCCTTCTCAATCCCACATACGCTTGGTTTCGTCTTCCTGTCAGTGTTATTATTGTTACGGACAACTCTTTCAGTAACTGATGCTGAGCATGTTGTAACTTGTTGTAACTTTTGAAATATTTAGAAACTGTTGTTGAATACTCGCATCTGTGTTACCTGTTGACTACTACTTATTATATTATAAAAGCTGAATTAAATAATTATAAAACGTCGCCGTAAAATTATAACATCGTTCATTATACTGTGGAGCGGTGCAGAACTCAGGTAAGTTATTATTGTAAACCAATATGATACATTTTCGTAAGGGGTGAACTAACTACAATGATTTGCTGTAAATTAAATGCATGACAATATTTTTGAAGGGTCCTCAAATTGTGCATATTTTAATAAAATCCAACTAAAACGAGAATCTATACAATTTAAATTAGTACAACATTAATTAATTATGTAGGACTTACCTTAGTAAGTCGTCAGCTAATACAATAAAACGTAATAGACTGGTGTTCAACAGGCAAGCGCACCTATGTATTTACGATCGAGCCTGCCGTCACACGAGATATGTGTTTGCCTCATGCACTTACACAATTCCATTTGAATAATATATTTAACATTAAACTCACTTGATCGAAGGCAACACGCATCGGCTAGGGTACTTATATATATTTAATGCAATGGCGTTATTTGGATATTTACAATTTTTTAAGTTATATTACTTTATACCGTATTGTTCAGCTCCAAATTAATAATTTAAAAAGCAATTTTTTAATTATTTATTTCATTCACTTATTCACCGAGTAGCCTTTAAGACTTTCTGCATTTTTTTAGTCAATCGATAATGAAGTAATTAGCCTATTTATTTCGCCTCCAAACATATTCAATCCTTGTTTTATATCAATAGATTATCTCTTTGGTCTGGTATTCGAAAGCATGGCTGCCAAACGTGAGGTCCTAATTTCAATTGTGCATTAAAATGATTATAAATGTGACTAGATTTTTATAGGAGAACTTTGAGCAGCCCAATATTTGGAATTGTGCCCGTTAAAGAGCAGTTGACTCGTATCCTACGTGTGAAATAAGACTAAATCATCCCTTAATAAGGTCATCGGAGTAATGACGGTGTACAATAGTAACTTCAGGGATAAAGAGATATAATTGAAATTTATTTGACGGCACGGTTGGTGCAGTGGCTGATACAGTCGGCTGCTGCGCTCCGGGTCGTGGGTTCGATTCCCGAACGGAACAAATATTTGTGTGATCTGCAGGTAGTTGTTCAGGCTCTGGGTGTATTATATGTGGAATTCATGTCTGTAAACGCACCCACGACACAGCAGAAATCCGAGTGGGGGGCAACGTTTATAAAAAAAAAACCAAAATTAAAAGAAGTACATTACTTCAAAATTCACTGAAAATTATGATATATTTTATACAAATAAATTAAATTCACAGTTTCTGTAGTCGGTGCTAGGTCACACACGAAATTTCACTGATTTCGATTTTTCGTTAGAGTTTAACTTGGACCTGACTTCAGAAATAGTGAATTTCATTTATTTGTATTTGATAATTTGTTATTTATTCATAAGTGGTTTTCATTTTTTTTAGATTAATTGACTGGATCAAATATTATATGCTTATTAATTCATCTGATACTTAAATAAAAAGAAAGAACATTTTAATTGAGATAACACCATATCCACTCATTACGAAATTCTTTACTCCAGCTCCGAATTCCTCAGTTGAAACATTTTATTATCCATCTAGTGTCTATATTAAGAATATAGCACCACTCCATCTCTTCCCGTGGATGTCGTAAAAGGTTAGTCACCTTAGGGACTGTAAAACCAGAGAAATAGGCAGCAGCTTCCCTTCAGTAGGCATACTGTATACCTGCCAAGTGTGGTGAGTACTGGCAAATTCCCCCTAAAATGATGCCACAATTGTGGGATTCTATGTGGGAGGCCTTTGTTCGGCAGTGGACGACCTTTGGCTGATGATGACCAAATGTTTATTCTAAGCGGGTATCGAACCCGCGATACGTAGCGCAGAAAGCCAATCGCTCAGCCATTGCACCAGTCGTGCCACGTTTTATAACAAGTATTTCTATTATGTGTGACAGCGTGTCTAAGTAGCATGTACACACCTTATTTATTGAAAGTTGTCTCCAATAAAGCCCTATCCATATAAAAGACGTAGGCGGGTACTTAACGTTTGCCCAGAAGTAAATACTAAAAATAAACGAACATTCATATAATCTCATATTCAATTTTCATGGCGCTCCTTCCCATAAAGTTTATTCGTATGAGTTTTCAGAGAATTTTATTTAATAAAGCGCCATGCTTGTCAACTACTTACGATTTACTTACACTGCATCGTGATCATGATTTTTATCGAAACTCGCTGTTTTGGTATAAATCAAAAGGCATAGTTTTCAGTTATAATATAAAATTGATCATTAAATCATAAAATTGGTTTTATGCCCATAAACATATGCAATAATTATTTGCCAACAACACTATCTATGTTTATATTTACAATATACATAGTTATATTTTACAATAGTATCTATGTTTTTATGTTTGCCGTGTGGTGCCGGCTCAGAATGCCACCACCCCATTTCATCCCGTGGGTGTCGTAAAAGTCGACTAAGGGATTAACCGGAGGATGGGCAGCAGCGTCCTTCGAGTACATTAACAACTCAACTGCGATCGCCAACCCGTCTGCCAAGCGTGGCGATTATGGCAAGACCCCCCAATGAGCCCACAACACACCCATTTCGGGAGTTGTGGTGATCTTTGGGGGAGGCCTGTGTCCAGCAGTGGACTTCTTTCGGCCGAAATGACATCTATGTTTTGTTACAACTTATTCAGAAATATAAATTAGTTGTGTTTTTTTCATGCCTACAGAATGATTTAGTTAAGAACACAAATGTTAGGCATCAGATCAGGCATGTAAGGTATCAGACTATTATTCCACCATTGCTATTCTGTAAGAACTCACTAGTAAAGTCACTTCTGAATCCGCAATGAAAAGTAGTAAAAACAATACGAAATTAGATGTTTCACTGCGGATTCAGAAATGAGTTTGCTAGTTAGTTCTTACAGAATGGCCACGCTGAACTAAAGCTTAACGGCACGATAATTTATTAAGTGCACAAGTTCTATTCTAAAACGATCAACAGGAAACGTCAGTTACATACGCAGCTAGCAAAAAGTTTAAAATATTGTCTATAAAAAGGCTGCTTTGAGTATTCCCATCTAATGTTATTATATTACAAGAGTTTTCTTCATCATCATCATAATTTCGGCCGAATGAAGTCCACTGCTGGACACAGGCCTCCCCCAAAGATCACCACAACCACCGATAAGGATATGTTGTGGGCTCATTGGGGGGGATTTGCCATAATCGCCACGCTTGGATCGATTGCGATCGCCAACCCGCCTGTTGGCGATCGCAGTTGAGTTGTTAATGTACTCGAAGGACGCTGCAGCCCATCCTCCGGCTATTCCCTTAGTCGACTTTTACGACACCCATGGGAGGAGATGGGGTGGTGGCATTCTGAGCCGGCACCACACGGCAAACGGCTTGCAGTCGTTAGATAGGTACCATTTAATAAGCTAATCTTTCGTATAGTTACCGTATAATAAGCTAATATTTCTTAAACTTATCACAAAAGTTAAGCAAAAGAACTAACCAATTTGCTTGACTTAACAAATTAGGATTTCATTCGTCTGTATGTTTTTTTTATGTATGTTTGAGCATAACTACTTATACGCACCGATTTGGAAGATAATTTTTTTGATTGAAAGAATTTTCACCCAAAGTGGTCCTATTTATCCTATTTATCCTATTTAAAAGACAGGGGTTGCTCCATGATTTTAATCGGGGGGGGGGGGGGGGCTTAGGTATAATTTTAATATTTTCAGAGATCATTTTTGCTACTAGTTCTAAGGTTAACGGTATCCCAAAGTTTGGGAGGCATGGCCCTCTGTGCCCTTGAATCCGCCTCTGGTTGAAGATCTTCGGAGATAAAAAAGGGAACTCTTCAATAGATGACAACAAATCACACGCGATTGCAACTATCGCTTGTACATAGGCTGCACTAAAAGTATCGGGAATGGAATATTTCCACTGTTCCTGTCATATTAAAATCTTTTTAATTGAAAACTCCTTGGTTTTACAAATCGAATACCATTTATTTATTTAAAAAAAGATTCACGGTCTTGTCACAAGGTTTTGTCAAACTTGTTTAGTCGTTGAGAAAATAGAATTGAGAAAAAAACAATTGAACCGTACGACGTTGCCGACATATTTTTTAGAATTTTTTTCATTTTTGAGAAATGTTTTATCAATATGTAAAGATTTATTCATCTGGATACCGTACGACGTTGCCTTAAACTTGACATTGGCGAAATTGTGGAAGATAACCTACAGAAGCCATAATCTAAGAGAAGAAGAAGAAGAAGAAGAAAATAGAATTGACTCGAGAAAATTCAATAGCGATGATTTATTATGACTTTCGAAGTGGTTTAACACAAAAACAGTGTGTTGACCGGATGATTTCTGCATTTGGTGATGAAGCCCCATCCAAAACCACAATTTATCGCTGGTTTGCTGAATTTCAACGTGGACGTGTCAAGCTCAGCGATGATCCTCGTCAAGGTCGTCCAAAAACTGCAGTCACCCAAGAAAACGTTGATGCTGTGCGTAAGCTGATTGAGGAAGATCGACATGTGACATACCGTGAAATTCAGGCAACTTTAGACATTAGCATGAGTCAAATAAAAATAATCTTGCATGAACAATTAGGTGTAAAAAAGTTGTTTTCCCGATGGATACCGCATTTGCTATGTGAAGAGCAAAAAGCGGCTCGCGTTACTTGGTGCGTCAGAACTCTCGAAAGATTCCACGCAGGATCCTCAAATGCTGTATACAACATCGTATCAGATGACGAATCTTGGATATATGCGTACGAACCCGAAACAAAAAACCAGCCACGAGTTTGGGTGTTCGAAAATGAGTTAAAGCCAACAAAAATTGTTCGTTCACGGAGTGTTGCAAAAAAAATGGTGGCCACGTTTGTCTCCAAAACCGGCCATGTTACGACTATTCCTCTTGAGGGACAAAGAACGGTTAATGCAGAATGGTATGCTAGCATTTGTTTGCCACAGGTCGTTTCTGAACTCCGTAGAGAGAACTGCAACCGCCGCATCATCCTCCATCACGACAATGCGAGTTCTCACACCGCGCACAGAACAAAAGAGTTTTTAGAGCAAGAAAACATAGAATTATTAGACCATCCGCCGTACAGCCCCGACCTAAGCCCTAATGATTTCTATACTTTCCCTAAAATAAAGAATAAATTGCGTGGACAGAGATTTTCATCACCTAAAGAAGCTGTGGACGCCTACAAAACGGCCATTTTGGAGACCCCAACTTCCGAATGGAATGGTTGCTTCAATGATTGGTTCCATCGTATGGAAAAATGTGTCAAATTTCGCGGAGAATACTTCGAAAAGCAATAAATACATTTTTAAATAGTAATGTTGTGTCACTTCCTTGATTCCTGAAATTTTCAGTGCCGCCCTCGTATGTGTATTATTTCTGCCGATCAAAATTTAAAAAATATATATGAATGACTTGCTCGTATCGTCATCAGGTTGTAAATATTTTTAAATTAAACGTTTCATATAAATTGTAATTGTTATAATTATGACGATCGAAATATAATCCTATATTATAAATCCGTTAACCTTCACTCTTAGCTTGATTTCACAAGAAATTAAAAAACATTTACGTATATCAAACTAAATCGAAATGACAAAGGTGAAGAATTGTAAGGATGCGTACCTACATCACAATTACGAAAATATTTTATGTATGCGATATAAAAGAATTCTGTACTAAAGAATCTTTGCTAAAAGAAAATATATCAAACATACTGAATGCCTAGCGCGTTTGAATGTTAATGAAATCATTTTTGGATCACGTTTACATGCAGGTAAACTCGACAAGAATTCACGGTTCAATTTCGTCTCGTCTATATATAGTCAATAAACAATAAAGAAACGTATAGAAATATGTTTCTTTCTTTTGTTAATTGCTACAAGAACCGAAAAAAGGAGTAACTGTTGGTTTATCATAAATGTTATCAGACGAAAGTCATGTTTGTTTAATTTTAAGGTTATACAGATACTACAAATTTTACTAAATATAAACCACCATAGTGATGTCTTAGGTTCTCGCGATTATTACTCATTATAATAAAACACTCTTAAATGGATTATCATCATTATTTCAGCCAAAAAACGTCCACTACCAGTAGTATTATTCCTGTGATATAGGCCACCCTAATGACCGCTACAATGTCTGGGTCTGGTTTTATTTTGTGTGCTCATTGAACGGGTTCAGCCGTAATCGCCATGCTTGGCAGGCCAGTTGGTGATCGCAGTTGAGTTACAACTGTATTCGAGGGACACTCGCTGCTGCCCGTCCTTCGGCCAATCCCGTTGGAGTGGTGGTATTCTTAGCGGGCACCACATGGACAATGGATTAAAGCGTATTCTATATATTAGTTTTTTCTAACGTTTTATTATAGTATAAGTATCTTTTATTTTATGTTAATTTATAGTTACAATATTACTAAGCTAGATATTTTTGCGGTACTGTATGATGGCACTTGAGGCAACTTGCAATAGTGCTGCACACATTTAGAATTATTATCGAAAAAATTACAGTCAACTAAATATTTGTTAAAAAAAAAACACAATTATCTAAGATGTTTTTATTTATTCAGTCTGATTCATTCGTATTACTATTACTCTCCATTGAACTGTCGTAGCTGCAACCATCTCTTACATTAATTATTGTTTCACTGTTTAATACTATATATTCTCACATGTATGTTTCAGATAACTCAGATAAAATTTATTTATTATTTTATTATCTCAAAATAACTTATAGTTTCGATTAGATAAATGATAAGCTTAAGCGGAACGACACTATTGCGGTGCCAAACGAAGTACGGCATTTTTCTTAAACTTGTTAGATAATGTTTATAAAACTACATGACGTCATAACCACTATAATACGGCACCGCTACTGTAGTATGTATATAAATAGTTATATAGTATACATACTGCATGCTATATAACTATTGAGATATAGTTAATAATTTAAACGTAGATAAAAAGTCAGGTTTCGGCTATTCGATCATACCAGGTAATAATAATAACATACATATATTTATAGATAACTGATCATATTTAAATGTGGTTTTGTTCATAATTTATTTATGAATACTTTACAGATAATTATTTTCCTTTAAAATTGTTTCACAGTTATATCAATGTTTTATTGAGGTTTTCAGCAGAAGTGTCCCATCCGTATTGAAAAATCCCGTTAGCTTGGCACGGTTTTCATCACATATAACATCAGCATCCAATGCTGAATAAAGACCTTCCGGTTAAGTAATAAATAACATCATCATCATCATACCAGCCAAAGAATGTCCACGGCTGAACAAAGACCTTTCCTATAGATTTTCACAACTATGTTGTCATTTTGAAGGGAATTTCCCCCTTACTCACCACACATGGCAGGCGGGTTGGTGAGCGCAGTATGGCTGCTCTTTCACAGAAGGGACGCTGCTGTCCATCTCATAGTTTGCAGTCCCTCGGTCAACTTTAAAGAAATACACGGCAGAAGATGGATGGGTGATTCTTAATCTGGACACCACATGTAAATAAATAACATGCATGTAGTTTGAAGAGAAGCTAAACATTCTTCAAAAGTATTCTAGTCTATTTTATTTTTTTAAACTGTTTCTGAGCAATTAATTAGCTCACCCATTTCGTCGTCCAACTGTAGCTCACAAGAGTAAAGTTATCTCTGCAGCATCTATAATGATTAATCGTAAGTTTACGGCAAGCGATTACATGTCATGAATACGGAATACTATTTCAAACAATTTTCCACGAATGATTATATATATAAACCAATATGGAGGATTAAAACATGTCCAAAACAAGTCCAACCTTTCTAAAATCTCAGTAAAACTTTTAATAGTCCCTGGATTAGTTTGGGACGTGAAAACTTAACAATATAGGTATAAGTTCATATTAAGTTACCAAAAACCACTACAAAGATGTCTGCGGCTCAGACAGCTTGTCTAACTTTAACAAAAGGTTTTTGAAATAGACAAATGCAGCGTAAATTAAAGGTTTCCACGAAGTTTATGACGTTGAAATTTCGTCTTAGAAACGGTGCAAGTTATTTTATATATGTAGTTAAAATGTTAACACGCACATTAAAGTTAAGATATTTTTTAAGGACCTTTAGAAACTTTAATAAATGCAATCTTCTTTTCTTCCTTTCGTGTGGTTAGTGGCCAACTTTGTGTCAGAGTTGTTCTAGCCGCTCAAAGACCTCCGACCTGGCTTAGCGACTGGCGTCTAATGACAAGAACCGGCGGGCTGATTACGTATGTTGCAGACGGTTTACGACAGGCGTAAATCGAGCAGTCGCTGCTGTCCAACGTCATTTTGGTATTACATATTTTCCAATAGCGATTATACAGGCGAACATCCCTGACGTACGCTCTGTTGGCCGATCAATGAACTAAAAATTTCATCCTCGCCTTTCAATTTCTGGCGATTTGCCACTGAGTATCCTTGGCGTTAACTTCTATCGGTCTTGTGTCACCTGTTTTTAGCTAATCGGAGCCGACCCAACGATTTTACGTCCCCTCCATAGCACGCAGGTGCTCAGTTTAAATACCACTATGCAGTCACACATCCATAGACTGACCGGGCCAATCGTTGCTTAACCTCGGCAATCGTTATCGATTAGTGAGTACAAGTAGCTATGAGCACCTCTTTAAAAAAGTAATACGAATAGATTATATAAGAGCCGAATTCAATGTAGGCACTTTTTGCTATTAATATTTTTGACATCTGTCTTTTATTTCAAATTCACTTCGGTTTATATTTGCTTAAGTATATTTCCACATTTTCTTTTCAATTTCTTAGAATAAATGAGATGTCTCTACATCCTTAGAAATGGTATATGGTACAGTCTTAATGCGCCTTTCCTCTTTAGGCACTTACTCCTAAATTACCTACATCGATCCTGTCCAAATACACCTGTAAATAAGATCTTTGTCCTAATATCCAGAGCAAATATTCGTCGAAATGGGATTACCCAATTGTTTACGAAGGTAACTGCGGACGTGTGTAATATTTAACCATATAGGTAAATAGTTATGTTCATTCATACTGAGTAAATCTCTCATTTTGAGACAGTGTGTATGTGCAGAAAAGGTTCAACAACAAATTGTTAAAAAAACTAATTAAACTAAACAAACTTACGACCGAAATTAATAATCAATCAATAATCAATTAATAATCAATATAATAAGTACACCACGGACTACCCCCTCAGTATTTTTTTCATATTTTTCTTGTCCATCCAAAGGTTGTCTGTAAGAAATCGCTAATAGCGATAAGTACAATTACTTATTATACAACTATTATACAACTATTATACTATACAATTAAACATTGTACAATTACTTGTGTTATGATTTATTTTCCTACAAGTTATTATTCTAATGGTGTACAATAAAGAATATTCTATTCTATTCTATTCTAATCCAAATATCTTCAGATTTAAGATTTTGAAATTCATTGGTTGTTGTGTTACGTTACATTTAACACAAAAAACAGACATAAACGTAATCCGAAATCCATAGATTTTGGATTAGATGGATTATTAATTTCGGCCGTTAGACTATTTCATATCAAATATGCTTGCGTTTCACTACTATCTCACCTTAAGGCCAAAATTAATAATTAATCTAATCCTAAACATTCTGACTTAATTTGTATTAAGATGAATTCTAATACAAAAAACAGACAAATCCTTGGGGATTAATTGTCTGTTTTATATCTTTGGATTTGGGAGCAATACCAAATCGTACCTTATATATCAGATTAGATTGATTATTAATTTCAGCCGTTGACGATGCGGTTGAAAATGGAGCACGCTTGCCTAGAAGTACCTAACCTACGTATGCTTTCAAGACTCCTTGGTTCTAATTTTCCGGAAACACAGATTCGGGCAAAAACTTTCAATCCTACGCATGAAAAAAGTGGAAACCACTTCTAGCGTATTATGGGTGAAACATTACATTACAATGCCGTTCGTCTGTTGTTCAGTGATGGAATAAGCTTGGGGGAACTCAGTCGAGCAATGGACAATTTTGACGCGCACTCGCCGAAATGTACCCGGTAAAAAACTGATAAACTCGCAACTCTGTGTCCATGTTCGAGGCTCTATACCACATATTTTTATCCCCGTTTTAAACTAATAATTACCCGTACCTTTTTTATAACTTTACAAGTATGAAAACTATAAAAATACGGAAAATAGCTGTGGTTTTAAATAATTATAAATAGATAGAGCTTGTCAATTTCATAGAACAAAACAAATGATAAAAGATAAGTGCTGACAACTTAATTTCCGCGGGCTGTCTGGAAAAGCTAATTTCTGCTTCCGCTAAGCAAAGGGCGATCTCTATTTATTTAAAACGGTTCGTTGGAGTTGACACTGTAAAAAATCCTTCGTCAAATCACTTTTAAGCATCGCTCTTAAAGGAAATTTACTGACTACGGAAAGGATTCGTTATCACAAACATTTGGTTGAAGTTTAATACCTAAAACGGCTTTTAATCTTAATCTACTTTGTAAATATATTTCGATTGGATAAGTTTTGTCAATTGCTTGCTTTACAGCTCAATTATTTTACTCTGACGGTTGTACAATTTACACAATTATATGTTTATTTAAATTAATTTTATACACATACATATAGGTATATATGGGATATGGGGATCCTTTACAATCCTCCCCGAGAATAGAGTGGGGGGCGGCCTTTTTACAGTCGCCTTCCCTCCGCTAGAGGGGGTGACCGCTTTACAGTCATCCCCTCCGTGATGTGTCTAAAGGCGTGGTACCAATGGGCGGCTCTAGTGTGATCTTACGAGGAGTTGGAGCCCCCCTTCGGTGCCGAAGATAACCGCTCCCGTGGTTTTAGCCGGTAGGAGTCCGACACACCCCTTCGACCTTCCCCGGGGCTAAGGAAGTTCCATGCAGAATTACCACTAGACATAAAAAAAAATGTAAAATAAAGTTATATATTGTTACCAGTGGTTTGTAATCATGGTTAATTCCAAGGTTATGTGTTACATAATATTGGCTAAGTTTACGCAATTATTAGTCTTTTTATATCCATTATAAACACGGTGTAATCCAATTATGAGTGCTTTATTATAATTGTGGGCTACAGTTAGGTAAATCTGACGTTTTTTTTTATTTACTGACTCAGATATTTTTGCGTTAATATGAGTTTTTTTATTTCTGCGTAAAATTACCACCCTGAAAAACATGGCGAAAATATTTGTTTGACTTTTCATCAGCACGCTACGCCCTTGTGATATATTCTGATATATTCTGATATTAAGTCCTATAGAGTATGCGTGCCGTAAATTAGCATGTACTGGAACTATTTATTCAATGCCATCTTGTTTGTATACATTCTTACATTCAACGGTAATAAAATATTTCTGATTCTATTTCTCTAAAGAAAAGATCTTCAAAGCAGCGTCCATAATCAATACAAATAAATTAAATTGAAGTATCTCTTTGTAATGTCAAAATAACAACTTTTTACTAAATGTATATGAAAGTATATACGGTAATTAAAACAATAAATCAATATGTTTGGCTGTCTGTTTGTTCCAGCTGATCTCCGAAATGGCAGAACCGATTTTGACGGGACTGGCAAATAGCTGCCAACTTATAAGAAATAACTTAAGCTACTTTTACTTTATAAAAAGAATTAGGGTTCCCCCCAAAAAGACCCCATTAAATCGATGAAGTACTCTAAATTGTTCATAAATAATCCGGTTTCTTTTAAATTAAACGGCAGGTGAAACCGCGGGCCACAGCGAGTCTGTAATACAAAGCTATTTTTACGTTTGGCATAACCATTTCGTTTTTTGAGCCAAGAAATAATTCGCAAGTTTCGTGTGATTGGTGAAAACGACTATAAAGTAGATAAACAAAATTTAAATAAAATGATGTCGTTCGTCATCGTTTCAGCCATATAAAGTCCACTGCTGGACACAAACCTCCCCCAAAGATCGCTACAACGACCGGTCTGGGTGTGTTATGTGCTCATTGGAGGGTTTTTCCATAATCGCCACGCTTGGCAGTCGGGTTGGCGATCGCAGTTGTGTTGTTAATTTACTCGAAGGACTCTGCTGCCCATCCTCTGGTTAATCCCACAGTCGCCTTTTACGACACCCACGGGATGACCTCAAATTTTACTCTCAAACCCAACTGGGAGCAAAACTTGTGCTAAGTGGTAAATATTGAGCCTATATTTCCCGCTTAGCGTGAATTTTATTTATGTAGCGTAATTTCAGTCGATGGAGCAGACGATGACGAGGTGCAATGGTCTAAATACACGCAGAATGCTCAAATAATCTCAAGATGTAGGTTAACACTAAGTTATTTGAAGAATTTACGTCTCTATTCAGGAAATTAATTTGTCAATCCCACGAGAAATTATAATAATGTTGGATACACAGTAGCTGCTCTATAATTCAGTTGTACATACTTTCATAGCAACTCAATTCTTTTTCAAACATATCAAGGAAGTTAATAGAATCGCAATCAGTCTCAATTCGTAGATACATTTTCCTCGTTCGGAAAGGTAACATGTACCATTAATACCGATTACCGAATCAATGATGCATTCTTATTAATTTCTAAAAGATTTACAATGTATATGAGTATCTAATTATTATCAGACTACATACATAAACTGTGGTATATAAACCACTGCTACGGTTTTGAGGTACGCGTCCACTGGCTCGGCTTCGAAGTGTACGGATTTGTTTAATTTGATTTTTGCTTTGCAAAATGTCGACGTCCAGGTGTATTTGTCGATCTAGTGAACACAGTTCCATAAGAATCAATACAGACCGCGCAATTCCGTATGCTCCGATGCCGATTCAGTGGATGCGCACTTTTGATGTCAGATTGACACGCTTATAACCAGTTTCATTCACTGATAGGTACACTATCGGTGAGGTTAAGTAAAGGTCGGCGTGGTTAATCTATGGATGGGTGACTGCATAATGATATTTGAACTGAGTGTCTCGTCCTTCGGTGAGCACGTAAAATCGTCGGTCTCGGTTGTTGTTATTAGACGGTAGTCGTTAAGTCATCTCCAAAGCCTGGCTTAAACAACTCTGACACAAGGTTGGCCACTTCCCACACTAAAATAAATGAGTAAAGGTGTCAAATGGAACTTTATGTTTATACATTTTAGTATATTATATCCATGTGGTGTCCGGATTAAGAACATAGCACCACTCCATCTCCTCCAGAGGGATGGGCAGCAGCATCTCTTCTGTGGAACAGTAGCCATTCTGCGTTCAATAACCCATCTGGCAAGCGTGGTGAGTACTGGGAAATCCCCCATATGATGACACAAATGTGGAAAACTATGGGGGAGGCCTTTGTTCACTAGTGGACGTTGCATAGCCGATATGATATTCAGGATCAGTAGGTACAGGGAATATATAAAATTTCATTTTCACGGTGTAGGTAACGATGATTTTCAAAGAAAGCGGCGCAAATATATTACATACATACATATAATCACGCCTCTCTCCCGTAGTGGTAGGCAGAGACCACTTCTTTCCACTTGCTACGATCCTTACATACTTGTTTCGCTTCGTCCACTTTCATTATTCCCTTCATACATGCTCTTCGGTTTAGGGTACTCTTGACCTGGCCTTTTTCCAAGACGTCCCTGATTTGGTCTCAAAACGTCCGCCTAGGTCTACCCCTTCCAACACTTTCATTCACACTCGCCTTATACACTTTTTTCGTCAATAGTTTTTCATTCATTCTCTCGACATGGCCAAACCATCTCAGCATACCTTTCTCAATTTTTGTCACTACATCTTCTTTCAGACCACAACGTTTTCTAATCTCACTATTTCTTATCCTGTCACTCAGTTTAACTCCTATCATACTTCTTAACGCTCTCATCTCAACTGCATTTATTCTGCTTTCATGTTTCTTCTGGCATACCCAACTTTCACTTCCGTACATGAGTGTCGGAACCAACACCCCCTCATGCACAGCCAAACGAGCCTTGTTAGACACCTTCCGACTGTTCATAAAGGAGTGCAAAGCCCCATTCACCATGTTTCCTGCATTCACTCTTCTTTCAACATCACTCTCACTTCACATCAATCTTATTACAAGCAGGGTTAGGAAACTTATATATATTTTTAAAAATCTACGATATGTCGCCAATTTAACGGTAATACGTCAAACTCAAACTCAAACTCAAATTTTTTATTTCATATAGGCCCTAATAGGCTCTTACGAAAAGTCAAGCTAAGTGCACGGTTCGGAAAAGTCGGTCCTATGGAGAAGAGCCGGCAAGAAACTCCATGGATATACTCTTTTCAAAAAAAGTTATACTACAATTTTGTTATTACATGGTAATAAGCTAGGTATGTGCGAAGAAAGTAGACTAATTAAATGTAAAATACACACAATAACAAAACAGACAATTGCCTCTAACACAATAGAAAGCTGATAACAATTAATGTATAGCACTAATAAAGTCGACGAAGTTCACACATTTACAAAATGTAGAAGAAACTAAATTATATAAAATGAAAGGCATTTTAAACGCCAGAGCTTTAAATGTCATATTGAATATGTCAGTAAAATCAATATGTCAAAGTATATATTATATAGACAATATATATCAAAAGCTAATATATTCGAAAAATAATTACTATCACTATAAAATTTTGATTTGTTATTAGATAAATCCATATTTCATCAATAAGGTTCCAGGGAAGCCACATGTGCAGAAAGAATCAATACCAGACATCTCTGTCGTCAACATAGTCATTAGCCCTATAATAAGCTTTTTTAATTAGGATCTGTTTAATATGGGCTTTAAACTTTCCCTCAGTAAGGTCTGTAACAGATTTGGGCAGCTTATTATAAAAGCGAACACAATTTCCAAGGAATGACTTATTTGTTTTAGCTAATCTAAATTTGGGCACTACAATTTTATGTTTATGTCGTGTATTTATATTGTGAAAATCGCTTTTTATATAAAACTTATGCAGATTTTTACGGACGTATAAAATATTTTCAAAGATATAGAGTGACGGCAATGTAAGTATATTGATATCTTTAAACAAAGTTCTAAGAGACTCGCGAGGACCCATATTATATATTGCGCGGATTGCCCTTTTTTGTAGAATAAAAATTGAATCTACGTCGGCTGCCGATCCCCACAACAGAATACCATAAGACATAATGCTGTGAAAATATGCAAAGTAAACTAACCTGGCCGTAGCTTCATCAGTCAGCTGTCTAATTTTACGAACTGCATATGCTGCAGAGCTGAGCCTACCCGATATAGCTTTAATGTGGGCACTCCACTGTAATTTCGAGTCGATAGTTATACCTAGAAATACGGTTTCATCAACAGTTACAAGTTGATTGCCATCAAGAACTAGTTTTAACCCCAATTGGGGTGCATTAGGTAAAGAGAACTTTAAACATTTAGTTTTATTAGCATTAAGTAACAGGTTGTTAGCTGCAAACCAACTGGAGAGGACAGTTAGGCTCTCGTTTACATGAATAACATTACTATCTTTTCTACTGATTTTAAAAATTAGGGACGTGTCGTCAGCGAATAAAATCACATCCGATAACTTGGTCATCATATATGGAAGATCATTTATATAAGCTAGAAACAAGAATGGGCCGAGTATTGAGCCCTGGGGCACGCCCATTTTAACCGTAGAACCCAAAGAGGTAGCCCCATCTATATCTACTTTTTGCAGTCTTAAAGATAAATAAGAATACGTTGTGTCTATCATGCCTTATGCCATCGGTTACATATTGTATTGTATGTTGGGGTGGCGCCAATAAATCCACGATGAAACCTTTAGAAATAGCCCATAGAGCCATATTGAAAGTAGCTACATTTAAACCCATACTTTACCCAACTACAACTCTTTACAAAAATTGGAATGTCCTGAACGTCAGACAACACTTTATTTTGCAGACCGTTCTTTTACAACATCAACAGACCCCTTTAACTTCAATGTCGAAACGACGCAAGGACAAGATATGTGTTATTCCACACACGTATTACAGTTTCACCAAAAGATTCTTTCATTACCTCGGTCCATATCTATACAATAAACTTAACGCAAGCTTACCTATCAATCCCCTACCATATTCAAAATGCAAAACTACTGTACGTTCGTTCCTCCTTTCAAAAACATATGATGAGACTGAAGAACTCTTGAAAACACTTAATTAAACTCTCACTAGTACCACACCCACAGCATAACTATTTATTCAATAACTCACATGTATACTTCAAACATATACACACGCACGCACCCAAACACACACGACTCATTTCAAAAATAATATTGTAATTTAATCAAATATTAATTTAATAATGTTTCTTTTTCTGTCTTCAGTTTATTAATATCTTTAATTTTAAACCATAATCAATAAGCAATGTATAGAAACAATTAATTTATAATTGAATTTTATTGAGACAACACGTAGCATATTAAGAAAACCAACCAGGGAGGCAAACTGTTTCTCCTTAATACAGATCGCTCAGCAATCTAGCTAGGAGAACAGTAGCTCATCCAAAGATTTGTAATTTATGACCATACTCTTTACCTTACTTTGAAACATTATGTACCACAAATACCCTTATAAGCAATAAAGTATTATCTTATCTTATCTTATCTTATCTTAATAATATCTCTTGTAAACTTTGAACCCAGATACACAAACTCATTCACCTGTTCAATTTGTTCATCTCCAATCATAATATTGCAGTCTGTCACTGCCTCATCTCTTTCAATCACCATCACTTTCGTCTTCTTTACATTTATCTTCATTCCCTTTCTAACAAGAGCTCCATTCATAGCAGTTACCATCTCCTGCAACTCCTCTGCCGAGGACGCAAGTAATACTCTAAAGATATTAAGTACTTAAATATAGGATTTTTTCTTTATGGATTTATAATAACACTGGCCAAACAGATTTTATTAATATTGCTCTTACAAATAAAATCAGTCTACAAACGTTTCGCACAAATATCATAAATTGCTGAACCGTTTACTACAAACAATTTAAATTACTCTAATCCTGTATTGTCTGGGGAATATAATCGTCTATTTTGTGCAAGATTATTCAGCTGTACCCTAATATTATCTACATAAATTGTGACTTGCCCATCCCATCCTCTGGGGGCGCCTAGTTTGATCATACGTGTATCTCTAGATCGCAGGCTGGGGATTCAAAGCTCAACTTGTAACTAACGATGAGACATACAAGTGACGTGTTAAATGTAAAATGTGTATTATTAAATATATCACTAATAAAAATTGTGGAACTTTTTGTCACATACATATTTTTTTTTAAGTGAACATATAACCGAAATAGTAACCTAAATAAATAAAATAATTAAACACTTTTAAATGGATTACATCGCGTATGTTATAAATGATTGTTTTTCCTGATATTTCATTTTATTATAATGTGTAATAATCGCGACACTAAGACATTATAAATATTATATTCGCAACTGTTTTCACTTCTTCTGGCTGGTATTTTCTTAGGCCAAAAATAAGCATCGTATTTCAACATGGCACTGATGCCAGTCTTCTGGGAACGTTACCAGCTGATAGCGATGAGCATTTCATACAGTTTTATATATATTTCTAGAATCCAACAATAATAGTTAATTTTATTTCAAGGGGACAATGAGTGCCACCACCCCATCTCCTCCCATGGGTGTCGTAAAAGTCGACTAAGGGATTAGCCGGAGGATGGGCAGCAGCGTCCTTCGAGTACATTAACAACTCAACTGCGATCGCCAACCCGCCTGCCAAGCGTGGCGATTATGGCAAAACCCCCCAGTGAACCCACAAGACATCCATATCGGTGGTTGTGGTGATCTTTGGGGGAGGCCTGTGTCCAGCAGTGGACTTCATTCGGCCGAAATGATGATGATGATGATGAATGAGTAGGTTATGGGTATAATTTAAATTCCGTAATTGGTTTGCATTATTATTTAAAGTTTCGAAATTACTTAAATTATTTTTAAATAAACGTGATCTCTACAGATTGTATCCTTGAAATAATGTAGACTATTATTGTAGGACCCTTATATAACACGTGTAACAAGACTATTAACGAAAACAAAATCCACATCCATCATTCCGATGATTTCCTATTGTACTAGACCATACCTGGGAACCGACTGAATGTGGATATATTTAAAGTCAACGTCTCAATAATAATGTCTTTACGTTTTTATTGTGATTTTTTTAATATTGTCTTGTTTATACTCCACATCCGCCGTCCCGTACAATACAGCACACACGTATCGTCGCATGTAATACACGCTACAAAATAGCAGTTTATATCATCTAAAAAAAAGTCGTTTGGTGAACGGTCTTTTTATACTCCGAATATATAAAAATATTTTGTGTTAGGTAGTTAGTTAAGGTGCATCATCATCATCAACAGCCCGTTGCAGTCTGCTGCTGATAGGCCTCCCCAATGTCACACCATTGAGCACGATCCTCGGCTTTTCTCATCTAGTTCATGCCAGCCACCCTGCGAAGATCGTCACTCCTCCGAGCCTGAGGGCGCCCTACACTATGTTTGCCGAGTCGCGGTCTCCGCTCAAGAACACGTTTGCCCCAAAGGTCATCGGTTCTACGGCTAATATGGCCAGCCCATTGCTACTTCAGTTAATTTAGTTGCATATAGTGGGAACCATCCAGCTCACCGAGCAAGCGGTGGCAATTGCCTTGGGCAAAATCCAAGCCCAGGGTCTGCGGATAGCCCCACAAAAAACTGAGGCGCTATGGTTCCACAAACTGCACAGGGGCAGAGAACCACTCAGTTCGTGGATACGCGTTGGTGACACGAGGCACAGGGTGGGCTGGTATATGAAGTACTTGGGGCTCACCCTACACAGTCAGTCAGACAGTCGTTGGAGCTTCGAACAGCACTTCCTGTGCCTCGTCCCTCAAGTCGAGAGGGTAGTGGGTACACTACACCGGCTGCTGTCCAATCTCGGGGTACCATGTGAGGAATTCGCCGTCTCTACGGGGTGGTCGCGTGGTCCATAGCTCTCTACAGGGCGCCTGTATGGTCAGCTCCACTGTCAGGTGTTTAGCGCTGCAGAACCAAATTTTACAGTCTGCAGCTCAGAGTGGCTATACGGATTGCACGAGGATACCGAACAGTGTCCTACGAGGCGGCAACTCTCCAGGCACTTTTTCCACCTTTTGACATCCTGGCGGAGTGACACACGAGAAGAAGGTGGTGCACATGTGGTCAAGGAACGCTCCGGGGGATACCTTACAATCCGAGATATGCCTTTAGGCATGTTAAAGTGTGATCATACGAGGACCTAGAGCTCCCCCTTAGGTGCCAAAGATGACCGTCCCAATGGTTTTAGCAAGTAGGAGTCTGGCATGCCCCTTCGTACTTCCCCGGGGCGGAGAAAGTTCATGAAAAATGTCCACTGGGCCGAATGTTTATTTTTAAATTAACGCTCAGAACTTGTGTAGATAGTATATTCGTTGGCACGGTTGACGCAGTGACTAAGCAACTGGCTTTCTGCGCTACGTGTCGCGGGTTCAATTACTGCACGGAGCAAATATTTGTTAGGCCTACAGGTAGTTTGTTCCTATTTCCCACTGAGACACCTTAGAGAAGGGAATGGTTCGAAAAAATACTGTCATAAATATTACCCTGATCCGCTCTTAATAAATAGTGAATAAAATGTAATTTCAAAGAAATTGAAGGAAAGAGAGCAAGAAAGTCAACTCATCATTTCATTTGAACTATAAATTAATGATGAATGTCTTAATATTAAACATAAATAAATTAAATAAAAAAAATTATGGAATTTTCAATATGTCAAATGTCAAGTTATTTTTATATTATGAATTAATTACAATTTTTAACCTTTAAACCTTTGATTGTAATTTACAACACTTCGATCATATCATCATATCAGCTATTTATACGTCCACTGCTGAACAAAGGCCTCCCCCAAAGATTTCCATAATTCTGTCGTCATTTTGGTGAGCGCAGTATGGGTACTGTTTCACAGAAGGGTCGCCAGAAATTTAAAAATAAATTAGTCAGTGCCAGAGGATCGCAGTGAACAGAAGAGAATCGTGTTCCAGACATCTTTATCATTGATGTAATAATTTACGCTATAGTAGGATTTCGACCTTAAAACGCGTTTAATCAAAGATTTGAACTTTAATTCTGGTAAATCTGTAATACTATAAGGAATTTTGTAGTTGAACCTAACACTGTTTCCTATAAACGACTTGCTGGTTCTGCTAAGTCTAAAGCCAGGTAAGACAAGTTTGTTTTTAGTAGTAGCGTGTCGTTCTGATAGGTGCACCGATATGTCCGGGTCAGCAATAAAATGATGCAGATGTTTTTTCTCGTACAGCCTTGTACTGACGAGGTCAATTTGTATTCTCGTTCTATGTATTTTATATATTCTATGAACACGTGCTTATGCGAAGTCGAATCAAACTAATATAACTACCCAGTTTTTACAGAGTCCCACTGTAAGACCGACAGTAAGCAAAAATAACCAACCAGCGAGCATTTTGAGATACGAAGGAACTAAACAGGTAAAATATTGTTAACCTTGAAGAGTTCGCATCCTTTGATTTTTTTTGTGCTAGATACACTTTATTCAGTAAACTTGTAAAATGAATTAATTTCAAAATTTTCATAGCTCGTAATTTTCAATTGTGAAGTAGGTCTGGGATTAGCTATGACTGAATTACCTCATCATACTAAAACACTTCTATAATTTAAGTGATGTACTGCGTTTCAAAGTGTTTTATTGTATTAATAGCGAAAACCTAAGGCATAACCTTATTTACAGTGTCAGCTACGAAAATAATTTGAAATTAAATCCATTAAATTGCATAGATTTTCTTTCAACCTAATAGTCAAATTTGGGGTGTTTAACGAAGAAAACCTTAAAAATATCTCAAAACTAAAAAAAATCGGAAGAATATTTGGTTGCTTAATTTGTTGCATTTTAGCCCTATTAAACGTCCGGCAATGAATAGGTCGAGTTGCAAGTAACCCTGTATTTTATCATAATTGTTATATCTATTCCTTGCAATTAGATGATATTGTGTATTTTTGATTATTTAATTATATCGCGTAGATTTTTATTTTTATCGTGGGATTATGCCTTTATCTTCAATGGCATTGTTATTGTAACATTTCAGTATATCCCTAGTCAAATTAATAACGACATAATATGCCTATTGAAAAATGCTCTAAGATACGAAAGATGTAAATGTCACCAACATTAAAATATAAAAAGTTAATGATCAACCATAATATATTTTGTACGCCACAAAATTTAAATTTAATAGACTAACCTGGGCACAAAATTCCTTAATGTCAAAGTTATTACGGAAAGTGAGGTGTTAAGCTACATAGGGATAATCACTTGGGTGTTACTACCTTTTGCGTGATATCTATGTATACCCTTCTATTGTTACGCAATATAATAAGGCATGCATGAAAAAAGGTCATTCGGAGGATGTTCCACATTTTGCCGGCACGCCCATACGAACATTATTATATTATGGTGAGGTTGGATAAGAAACATCGTGTTTAGTTGAGCATCTATTTGTGTAGTGAGTGAAATTATTATGTACCAAAATATGTGGTTGAATTTTTCAGATACTGAATAATAATTATTATCAATTAAAATTATTATCATATGTGCCGTGTGGTGACAGCTACGAATAGCACCAACCCATCTCATCCTGTGGGTGTCGTCAAAGTCGACTAAGGGATTAGCCGAAGGATGGGCAGCAGCGTCCTACGAATACATTAACAACTCAACTGCGATCGCCTGGCGATTATGGTAAAACCCCCCAATGAGCACACAACACACCGATATCGGTCATTGTGGTGATCTTCGCGGGAGGCTTGTGTCCAGCAGTAGACTTTATTCGGCCGAGATGATGAAAATTATTATTTGGTGCTGACTCATCCAATATAATTTTGCAGCATAATGGTCATTAGATAGGAAGTGTTTTTTTTATATTGTCGTGCAATCGTTTTTTACAGTCACAAGCCTGACGACCTCAAATTGATTTTTAAAATTATATGTTTTAATTAATTGATTAATACGCTCTTTATTGTACACCATAACATGTTAGTTACACAAGTTTAAAATAAAATAACAGTACAATAGCCTTATCGTTATCCGCGATTATTTCCAAGCAACCTTAGGATAGAAAAGATTAAATAAAAGTACTTACGAGGTGGTCGGAGGTATAACTATATACATACTAATAAAATTTACATTGAATCGAAACAGCTTACGGAAACATATCACATTTATTTCATTCATTCCATATACTTACGTACAGCATTTATACTGTAAGTAAGTAAGTAATTTATTTTCTCACCACAATAATGAAAACGTTGCAAAAAATTACAATATTGCCTAGTTCTATAGTATTATGCAAATTTACTGTGGGAGACTGGTGCCTAAGCTAGGCTGAAGCCTGTGTTTCAGGTCACCAGGCCTCCACCCCTGAAGTCCAATGTTGCTCTTTCATAAACTGTGCCAAGTGATGTTTTTTCCAGTTTCTTCTTCTTTGTGTGTCTGATCCTATCAAGTTATTTCCTCTTGTTAAAGTTCTCTTGATGAATTCTCTCCAATACTTTGATATAACTTTATCATGCCCCGATACTGGTTGAGTTTATCCTTTATAACCCAGTTATCATATTGCATCCCATGAATGCACACTTTCGCTGCAGACATCTTGATATAACAATAAATGCGCTGTTCTAAAAAATTGTGTATAATGGTGTGGCTTTGATACACCCAATGTTGACGATTTATCAAAATACATTTTCAAATTTTCAGTTCTATGTTTTATTTTGACGCCGTATACATACGTGCAACGTGCAACCATAGCATATACTATTAATGAAAAAATATATTAATTTAAAAATAAAACAATGTTTTTATGTTCTACCTATATACTTACTCACATTTGTTCATAATAGATACCTGAAGCATCAGTGCAATACAAAATTAAGCACACATTTTTATAGTGGAACATAAATGCATGCACGATAAATATATGAAATAAAACACTCCTTTTTGGTGCAAAGCGTCGAGCGAATTAAGTACCTTAGTAATTAAGTTACCCTAAGTATATGCCGGCTCAGAATGCCACCACCCCATCTGTTCCCATGGGTGTCGTAAAAGTCGACTAAGGGATTAGCCGGAGGATGGGCAGCAGCGTCCTTCGAGTACATTAACAACTCAACTGCGAGCGCCAACCCGCCTGCCAAGCGTGGCGATTATGGCAAAACTCCCCAATGAGCCCACAACACATCCATATCGGTGGTTGTGGTGATGTTTGGGAGAGGCCGGTGTCCAGCAGTGGACTTCATTCGGCCGAAATGATGAAGTATATAGGGTAGAACATTAAATATTGTTTCATTTCAATGGATGTATTCCACTATCCTTACGCTATTCTGAATAAAAACACAATAAACGATTTAATTAAACATTTCTAAAACTGCAATGTCAATAAACGTCCGTTGTTTCGCTACAGTTCACGGATGAGACCTTCGCGCGCAGCATATTAATATAAAGACGACGGGGGCTCAGGCGTGTTGGACACGGGCACCGCGGCGGTTGTTACCCCAGCTCCGTGTTCTCCTCCTCCGTGCGGGATCGGCCCTCTCCCGATCCAGCTCTGCGACCTCCTTCTGGAGCATTACGCTCTCACAGAAGGAGACCACAGCACTCCAATTTTTATGCTCTGCCAGCATAGCCGACACTACTGCTGGCAAAGAGAGATCCTGCCCAATCTGGTCGACCAGGATCCGCCGCTCGGAGGCCCTCACACACGCCTCGAGCATGTACTATAGGCCTAAGTGTAATCTTGTTCCAAAGTTTTCAGTATTAATAATGTTGTTGTCTGGATAAAAAATACAGCACCCCTCGATTTCCTCTCGTGGATTTCATAAACGCCGACTAAGGGACTGTAAGCCAGAAAGATGGGCAGCAGAGTTCCTTCTGTGGAACAGCAGCCATTCTACGCTCTCCAACCCACCTGCTAAGCGTGGTTAGTACCTACTGGAATATTTACTTCATAACGACGAAAGATAGATGTACCAATATAGCTGTATCTACCCAACTAAGCGCAAATCAGATTGAAATTGATTGATTGATTGAGAGGAAAGAAGTTAAGCTATCATTACGGGAAGTCAGGTGCCTGAATTTCTGTCTACCCTTAAAAATAAGTAAGTGGATTTTGAAGGTCAGATGACGGTCCCTCCATGTAAAATGTTAACTTAAATCAAATTCTTCATATACTTCCTCCGCCCCAGGAAAGAGCAGTTGGGTATGCCGGACTCCTGCCTGGTAAAAAAAACCACCGGAGTGGTCATCTTCAACAGCAAAGAAAGGTTCCAAGAACTCGAATAATCTCCACCCAGAGCCACCCGTTGGTGCCACGCCTTTAGACACATATCAGAGGGGATGACTAAAGCGGTCATCTTCTCTAGCGGACGGGAGGCGACTGTAAAGAGGCCACTCCCCAGGCGTAGGGGGATTGTAAAGGATTCACGCACACGGCGGCTGGCGACTACATGCACACCGCCGTCTCCCTGGGGGTTACTCAGTATGAGCACGCAGATTCCCGAATCGAAGGAGATGTACCAGTTTTGACCAGATAGACCGCCAGTGCATTCCACTAGAGGCTCGATGGGTAAGTGGGTTAAGAATCCCACAAACCTGTGCAAAACTCACGTAGGTAAATAAAGCCAACATAAAGAAACATAAATAAAATGTTTCCTTTCAGCTTCACTAAGAAATTACTTTTAGATTAAAATATGCACATACTAAGAAGCTGGCCTAGATAAATTCAAATTATTCCATGACTCTCTAAACGCTACTTGCGTACTAATTAAACGTTTTTATAAGAAAACCCAACAAAGTTACCGACTCAATCGATAAAGTGATTAAAAATTTAAGCTATTACGGACTTGCGAGAAAATTTCAATATTCAGTTGATGTTTAAGAAGCCAAGTTAATAAGAGCAACTGATTTAATATTAAAGTGACTTTTCTTAGCATTAGAGGTAAACGTTAATTGTATCCCCTTGATTTGTCTTAAGGGACAACGCCCGTATTGTAAATCGAGAATCAAAACTTAAGTAGAATACAAATCTAGCCTGCTTTAATTTATATAGTCCATCATCATCATTTCGGCCGAGTGAAGTCCACTGCTGGACACAGGCCTCCCCCAAAGATCACCACAACCACCGATACGGATTTGTTCTCGCTCGTTGGGGGGTTTTGCCATAATCGCCACGCTTGGCAGGCGGGTTGGCGATCGCAGTTGAGTTGTTAATGTACTCGAAGGACGCTGCTGCCCATTCTCCGGCTAATCCCTTAGTCGACTTTTACGACACCCATGGGAGGAGAAGGGGTGGTGGCATTCTGAGCCGGCACCACACGGCAAAATAGTCCAGCATTTACCTAAATTCGATTGTTGCAATCTAGTCTCAAGTTGTACTTAAGTTTTGATTCATCATCATTGTCATCATATCAGCCAAAGGACTGCCGCTGAGGAACAAAGGCCTCATAAATTTCCCCAATTGTTTCGAAGGCGTGGCAGGCGGAAAGCGCAGTATAGCTACTGTTCCACAGAAGGGTCGCTGCTGTCCATCTCTCTGGCTTATTGAGTTCCTTAGTCCTTTAAGAAGTCCACCAGAGGAGGTGAAATGGTCCTATATTCTTAACCGGACACCATATATACAAATAAATAAAATTGAAGTGTCTGTTTGTAATGTCAAAATAACAGCTTTTTACTAAAAGCATATGAAAGTATATACGGTACCCATAACAAAAAAACACATTTTTTGTCTGTCTGTCTGTTTGTTCCGGGTAATCTCCGAAACGGCTGAACCGATTTTGACGGGACTTTCATTGGCAGATAGCTGATGTTATAAGGAACAACTTAGGCTACTTTTATTTTAGAAAAATAATTAGGGTTCGGCGCAATAAAAATAAAACCCTTGAAATCCAAAATATATATTCTATGTCAAGTGTCTCTGTCGAAGTACTCTAAATTTCTTTTAAATTAAAAGTTCCAGGAACTCACCAACAATTACACTGGAGCCGCCTAATGGTGCCACGCCTTTAGGTTCAGCTCGGAGGGGATGACTGTAAAGCGGTCCGGACCGTAAAAACGCCACCCATCTTGGGCACATTTAGGAATATATTATAAGAAGATAAAGGATCCCCTGAAGCCGTCCTGGGGCGACGTCCTGTCATAGATCAGTGTTCGCATCCATGTTTATCAGGAGTGTATATCTACGTAGTCATTACACATGAAACTAACGTAAATCATGTTTTAGTGTTGTTGAAACACATTTCCCCAAAAAACGCACCATAAAAATATAACACCAGAAAGGTCTGTTAGCAATTCAGATGGTCTATATTTTCATAGTAATAGGCTCGGTACATTTATACACGCGACTTTACTTCATTTACATATGTAAACGTTGTAAGAATTCGTTAACTGTTGGAATGTACCTATGAATAGTGACGACATTTTGAGATCCATGGTGCGGAAATACCTTTTAACATTTTTCTCATTTGGGTAGAATGTATACGTCTACTGCTGAATAATCCCGCCCCCATAGATTTCCACGATAGTGTCGTCATTCGGGGAATAAAACATTGTAAGCTCACACACCACCATAATTGCCTGGCTGAGAGCCATACCTTACATAGATTAAAATAGTTAAAAGAATATTCCCTTAAAATGTCAGCTAAATGTCCCTAAGACAACTTTACCTAACTAAAAAAAGGTATGGTTGGCGCGTACTTGAAATCCATAAAATCGCCTGGCAATATTTTTTCAAGCACGCAGATCTCTATACTTTATTCACAAAGTATAGACACTGGCTATGCCGACTACGCACGCATGACCTGCGCGGGCCGGTTCCGATAAGCGCTGGTAGATCGGTGCTATTGCGCATGCTCGTTTGGTGTCGTCCTAATGCCAATCACCATTAGACCGCGTAATAATACAAAATACAGTAATTTTATTTACAGCATAGAACACACACGAAATGACGTTTTTCCTCACAGTTGCAGTATAATTCGTGCAAAAACCTTCTATATACACAGGAAGGCATTTTTTCCACAATATGTTGCAAGAATTATGTTTAAGATTGATGTCGTGCGGGTCTGACGGCTGAAATTAATAATCGATCTAATCCAAAATCATTAGATTTCGGATTACGGATCAGTCTGTTTTTTGGGTTGAATGTAATCGTAACACACCAAAGGATGAATTTCAATATCTTGAATTGGAAGATTTCGGATTAGATTGATTATTTATTAATTATGGCCGTAAGCGAACTCCGCGCAATTACCTTGTTTTCATGCGACTGTCATAGAGAGCAGGCAACGCATCTATACTCATAAAAACATCTTAGTTTCCGTAAAATATTTTGATTCGATGGATGCTATTCGGTAAACTTCAGAAAATATTAAATAATTTTTTCAGATAGAATCATTCTATTTCATTGAGAACTAGCTGGGACCCGCGGTATCACCCGCGTTTAATTTAAAAGAAATTTAGAGTACTTCGACATAGACACTTGACATAGAATATATATTGGATTTCAAGGGTTTTTATTTTACGCGGATCCCTAATAAATATTCCAAAACAAAAGTAGCCTAAGTTATTCCTTATAACATCAGCTATCTGCCAGTGAAGGTCCCGTCGAAATCGGTCCAGCCGTTTCGGAGATTACCCGGAACAAACAGACAGACAGACAGACAGACGGACAGACAGAAATAGATTTTTTGTTATATGTAACGTACATACTTTCATATGCATTTAATAAAAAGCTGTTATTTTGACATTACAAACAGACACTTCAATTTTATTTATTTGTATAGATGAACTCATCATTACCTATTTTTAAATACACATACAATGTATTTGCAAAATACAAGGCACGTCCAACTGGAGGCGGCGGCGGCGCGTGGTCGGAATGTGGGCGATAAACGAACGTAAGCGACATTTTCATCGGAATAATCTGGCCTCGTGATGTTATAATGAAGCAGTACTACAAAAACAAATTAATAATTTCTGATTGAAGTGCAGTGTAGTATTTTTTTAAATTGGTTTACATTGACTAGTTGTTAAACACTTAGGTTAATATGTATAAAAGCAAAGATATCAAAACAATTTTCGTAATTAAGAAGTTATTTGGGTTAAATTTGGATTTATCCAATTGAATCTGACACATACAAACCCGAGGGTGCTTACCGATCACTTGCTTCCATGAGTCGCAATCGTGCTTCCATGAGGTGGCGAACTTGGAGCAGTACGTAACCCTATCAAAGATGGCCCGAAACGGCAGTGCGTGTTCCGTGCGCCGCTCTCTAGTGTAGTGTGGTCAGGCCGTACTGAAGACAGGCCCGTAAGGAAAAGAGTCGGGCCGAGACCTGCCGGAGGTATGGTGAATTTGCGAGCTATTCCCGCAGCCCCGGCAGAAGCTGGCTGAAGGGATACTGTGATGGTTTCAACCGGTAAGAGACGGACACGCCCATGGGGAAATCTATGAGGATTTCTCCTTGATTAAAAGGGTTGGTTCTCTTATTATATGTAAAGTTGCCTATTATATGTAACATAGTGGAAGACACAGGTTATCTGAACTCAAATTGTTTTTACTCTGTGTGTATCCGTAAATACAAATAATATCCAATGTATTTGAACTCGTGTAAATAACAGCATCCAATTAACCACATGTCAAGAACATATGAAACGTTTGAACTTTGGTGAATCGACTTGTGTAGGTATGCGTAAGCGAATACAGTTGGCAATAGTGCTCGGAAATACTGGGAAAATTATTTAGGTAGTTAAGACTATACTGTGTAATTGTGAACTGTCTAGATGAAAGTCATTCCTTTAATAAATTACTTGCGTGTCATTATCATCATCATCAGGGACCTGAACATGAGCACTAATTACCATTCAGATCAGGGGGCCTAAAAAGGCTGCTTTAGGTGAATCATAATACGATTCACATTAGAAATCACAAAACGGTCCAGGGGGCACAAGCACAGCCACTTTATATTTTTTAGTACTGAACCATAATATGATCTCAATACGATTTACATTAGAAATTATAAAATAGTCACTTAATCATAACTTACCATTAATGTGACCATCCCTGATCTGAATGGCAATTAGTGCTCATGTTAAGGTCCCTCATGATGATGATAATGATACGCAAGTAATTTATTAAAGGAATTACGGTTCTGAAGTTTATTTTAAACACGCGGTAATTGGCGGAGTGGCTTTGATTTCTGTAAGTCGTGAGTTATATCCTCGGAACAAAAATTGTATAGCTAAATCAATTATTAGTTGCTCGCCCTAGTCTATTGTGTGCAAGATACAGTAAAACTTCTTCTTCTTCCACAAAAGGAACGCTGCTACCCTCCATTCTGGTTTAGATACCCTTGCGACAACCAGGAGAGGAGATAGAGTGAAATCAATTAATTTCACTTGGAATATAAATGATCTTCTTAATCGATCAAAATAAATTCTCAATCTGGTCTTCTCAATGGAATCCAGGCATAGTTCAGATTTATATGTATAAATAAGAACTATGCCTTCTTAAGCCAATTCTTAGTAAAAAGTATTTGTATTGGGATATGATGTACAACACTCTTCTATAAATTACTTAATTAGGGAAAGATTTTAGAATACCCTAAATACATATATTCCTTTAATGAGGCGTAAAATGAATCAGTGTAAGGGAAGAAAGCAAAGCTATGAAAGACTAAAACGGTCAAGTGCGTGCGTGTCTATATATAATAAAAATAAGGCCAAACCTTGAATACGTTGATGGTCCATTTGATGTTCCATAAACAAATTTCCACCTACATAATAATAATAATACATACATAACATCATTTTAATTTTAGACGTAATAGTTTTCTTTTTGCATGCCATGGAACATTTTCATTTACGCGTTAGTGTCAGTGCAGATTAAGCGGAGAACTGCTCCAGAATTTTTCATCTGATATTTTAATATCATCGTTATCCAATTCGAATAGAGTTATAAATAGTATGCAAGCGATCGTTTGCTCTAGCGAATAGCAGCGTATGCCTGAGCATGCCCATACCTTGATTTGCTTCACGGGAAAGACCTGTTCGAGTACGCGTTAGGAGTTCTCGGCCTAATCTGTGCGGATGGATTTTATGCGTTAAAGTTACATGATAAAATGTTTTTTCAGAAAAAAATCAATGCCTTTTACAATAAGTATCCTTCAATTAAAACAAATTACTGTTGCATATTCGCCTGAACTAGGTTGAAACAGTACTTTAGGCTAGGAAGACCAGGAAGTGCATACTTGCAGGTTTATAAATTAACGATAAAATGAACATTAATTAGAATGAATGCAAACTCCATCTCCTCCTGTGGATGTCGTAAAAGGCGACAAAGGGAATCTACACCAGAGGGATGGGCAGCAGCGTCCCTTCAGTGAAACGGTAGCCATACTGCGCTTACCAACCCGCCTGCCAAGCGCGGTGAGTATTGGTAAACACCCCCCAAAATGATGATTCATACAAAACTGTAAATGTGTGAGCATCATGTAGCCATCAATGTTATTTTTATTACTTATATTGATTGACTTTTGCCTGGCTGTATTGGTCTGTCATGCTCACTAAAATGTTCGGTTCCCTAAAATATGGTTGAGCTAAGCGATGCTGATGCATGCGTCATGCTCGTGAACGGGTGCCGTCTGTTGGGACTGGTCAGCCGTTAACTGCCACGGCAAATAAACTATTATTATAATATTATTATCTTAACACATTGACCTACATTTTTCCTGGTATATGTTTTACAATATTTTGTATTAATCAACATTGTATTCTCAATTATTTTAAAAGAGTATCCATGGAGTTTCTTGCCGGCTCTTCAGCACGTGATCAACTATTTGGAACCGTGCAACTTAGATTCTGACGTTTCATAAGTGCCAATATTTGATTTATTTGAAATAAAATACTTTGACTTTTATAATATACCCGTAGGCCGTATGCATAGAGTATGTTTTACAAACATTTTTACTGTGGCAATTATAAAACGATGTCCGGTATTTCATTATAAAATGTTATACTGTATCCTATTAAAGAAGTATGGACTTTAGCTAAATAAATGTTGGCTGTACTAATTTAGTTCAATGTATAGTATTATTGTTATGTCGATCACATTTTCTTGTAAAAAGTTGTATGTTTTTGCTCAAATTTTGTTACTGACAATTACTCAATTACAAATATTCTCAATAGCTGGGACCCGTGGTTTCACCCGCGTTCAATTTAAAAGAAATTTAGAGTACTTCGACATAGACACTTGACATAGAATATATATATTGGATTTCAAGGGGTTTATTTTTTTACGCGGAACCCTAATTATTTTTCTAAAATAAAAGTAGTCTAAGTTATTCCTTATAACATCAGCTATCTGCCAGTGAAGGTCCCGTCAAAATCGGTCCAGCCGTTTCGGAGATTACCCGGAACAAACAGACAGACAGACAGACAGACAGACGGACAGACAGAAATAGATTTTTTGTTATATGTGACGTACATACTTTCATATGCATTTAATAAAAAGCTTTTATTTTGACATTACAAACAGACACTTCAATTTTATTTATTTGTATAGATAATAAGCGAAGTGGTTATGGAACAAAAAAGATTTGCTTCTGTGCGTGTGACGACACGCAAGTGGTAAGCTGACCAACGTACAAACTAATACTTTTTACCGTTATAGTGTGATGAATTTGAAAGATCATCTTCCACCACCATTTGTATACTACAGAAGAGAGATCACAATCGATACGTCATGCGTTTAATGAATGTTCTACTTGGTAAAATTTGAATATTCCGCTCGGTAAAAAATATGGAGGTGCGTGCAGCTTCGTTAGACCATAATGTAAGTTGTAGTGATTATGACGTAGGCTGCAGCTTTTCTATATTTTAAATGCAGCCTAGATGTCAAGTGAGAGCCTTGCACGTCCAACTAAATGTCACGAAGATAAACGATTTACTCCAAATATATTTATTATATACAAATACAAATGTACAAAATAATCCGTTTATCAACGTATCAGTTGCCATTCGCTTTTATAAGCATAAAATCCATTTTGCAAATAACATTTGAATCGGTAGAAATTAGGTCAATACGTAATTTATTCATTTCAGAGCACACCCGGGAAAATACAGACTATATAGGGCATAGAAGAGTTCCTTATTGTGTGAATAGACCTCGGATTTATTAGGGTTTTGGTTGATAGAAAATAACTGTGCCTGTGTTCAGCGATAGGTATTGCGTGAGTAGAACTCCAATGTGGTACTAAACTATAACTCGAGCGCAGCTGTTCACTCTGTAACACAATTCCAGCTTGTTGACACTCGATCAAATATTGACCTTTTACTGGCCTCTATATAGGGTAAAACCTGGATAGTAGTCACAGTGGGATAGTTGCCTCGTTTTCAAAAAACCTTACTTGGAACTGGCAATTATTAAGTTATAAGGAGCATAGGCATCACACAGCTTACTCAACCGCAGGCCGTCGTGCAAAATAAACCCGTATCGCTTGTACGTACGTATCTCTGCGTCAAACGCGTCAAAGTTTGCATAACTTTATGAGTAGTAATAAATTCCTTTATAATATTATTATAACAATACACTGGTTCATTGAGTTCACACCTAAGTGTCAATAACGGCTCTATTGTATTTATTTTAGTTTCAGAATAAAAGAGCATCTATCCATATCAAAAAAATCATCGGTCTTGGTTGTTGTTTTTGGACGGCAGTTGTTAAGCAAAGTCGGGCTCACAACTCTGACACAAGGTTTGCCACTAACCACACGAAAGAAGAAGAAGTATTATTTTGTATGTAATAACAAGAACAGCAAGCAATCCGCCTGCCAAGCGTGGTTATTATGATAACGTTCTAGGGCACATTATCATTAATCACCATGGTCTGACGAGACCTATCGTAGTAGCGGTAATTAGGAGACCAGGTAGATAATAAGCTGATTGGTATTAAGTAGCAGGCTAATGTTCACACATCAAACAATAACAACAGTCAGGCAGATAATCTTTCCGCACAAACTTATGAATAACTGCAGAACAACGTTTTTATATTAATTCTACAGTAAGACGGACGTACAATGACTTGTTTGTTATTAGGCTACTTGATTACAATACCTACCTATTGTTTGAGAAAAATCTTTGATCAAGCAGGTTTTGTACAAAAGATTAATACCCGAAAGATACCTTTGTTAAATACATCGTAAACATTCTATTTTAATTAATGTTATTCATATCCCAATTTACAATATATTAAATTTTAGGGCGTATGCCGTTAGATTAACAAACTTCGCGAGGCATGGTACTTAGAGTTTAATACTGATTCAAATTAGAAATTAGAGATTAAAGTTAATTAACGTCACTGTCAAGGCAAACAATGACAGGTACAAATTTCAATGATATTAATACAGATAAGTTCAATTACATTAATCAAGCGTCACATTTGGTGAGAATGTCTGTACACTTAAGTATGCAGACACAAACGATAAAAACAAATAAGGGATAATAATTTAATACTGAATCAAAAACGGGAATAAATCTAATTAACAGCAATGGAAGGTCAAACAACGACGGGTATTATTTCAATTATAATATAATCTAATACTTCAAGTTAAATCCAATTAGATTACTCAGGCAATAGATGTTGAAGATTAGTAGTACTCTAAGGACACAAACACACGCCATACATCTACGTATATGTATATGTGCAAATGCACACATACTGACATTTACTTAGAATGTTCGAGTAACTTCGGTTCACGTTACTTCGAATGGAAGTTTCTGCTTTGACAGGTAAAGCTCTACATGCAGCCAGATAGATAACTTTCAATTTAATTAGCGTGTCACCGATTGTAGCTTTATTTAATTACGGGAAAGTGCATCTATTTATTTAGGTATCGAAACACAAATACTGCAAGTTGTTTGACTTCAGTGTGGTCAAAGGGGTGACTTGCGTTGTAGTAGACATTCTATTGTGTTTAAATAGTACTGTTGAAATTGGTTTGAGCTTCAAAATAAGGCGAATAGTTTCCATTGCTAAATTATGAAATTTAAGGCATGCTATGCGTTGTATAATAGATACTTCATTATTACATTAGCCAAATGATTTCAAAGGCTTATCAAAGGTAGGTTGTTGTGGAAATTTATGGGGAATCTCATAGATCTCCACAACGAGCAACCGCATGCCGTGTGTCGCCATTTTCTGGGTTGGCAGGCAGGTCGGTGTGCCGTTTGGTGCCGGCTCAGAATACCACCACCCCATCTCCTCCCGTGAGTGTCATAAAAGTCGACTAAGGGATTAACCGGAGGATGGGCAGCAGCGTCCTTCGAGCACATTACTCAACTGCGATCGCCAACCCGTCTGCCAAGCGTGGTGATTATGGCAAAACCCCCCAATGAGCCCACAACACACCCACATCGGTCGTTGTGGTGATCTTTGGGGGAGGCCTGTGTCCAGCAGTGGACTACATTCGGCCGAAATGGCAGGTTGGTAAACGCAAAATGGCTGCTGTTCCACGGAAAGGTCGCTGCTACCCATCCTTCTAGTTTAGAGTCCCTAACTCACCTTTTACGACTTTTTAGATGCGGTGGTGCTATATTCTTAATGCGGACACAATACCAAAAGACTTGTAGTAATTAAACAGTATACGAGGGCGGTACTGAAACTTTCGGGAATCAAGGAAGTGACACAACATTACTATTTAAAAATGTATTTATTGCTTTTCGAAATATTCTCCGCGAAATTTGACACATTTTTCCATACGATGGAACCAATCATTGAAGCAACCATTCCATTCGGAAGTTGGGGTCTCCAAAATGGCCGTTTTGTTGGCGTCCACAGCTTCTTTAGGTGATGAAAATCTCTGTCCACGCAATTTATTCTTTATTTTAGGGAAAGTATAGAAATCATTAGGGCTTAGGTCGGGGCTGTACGGCGGATGGTCTAATAATTCTATGTTTTCTTGCTCTAAAAACTCTTTTGTTCTGTGCGCGGTGTGAGAACTCGCATTGTCGTGATGGAGGATGATGCGGCGGTTGCAGTTCTCTCTACGGAGTTCAGAAACGACCTGTGGCAAACAAATGCTAGCATACCATTCTGCATTAACCGTTCTTTGTCCCTCAAGAGGAATAGTCGTAACATGGCCGGTTTTGGAGACAAACGTGGCCACCATTTTTTTTGCAACACTCCGTGAACGAACAATTTTTGTTGGCTTTAACTCATTTTCGAACACCCAAACTCGTGACTGGTTTTTTGTTTCGGTTTCGTACGCATATATCCAGGATTCGTCACCTGATACGATGTTGTATACAGCATTTGAGGATCCTGCGTGGAATCTTTCGAGAGTTCTGACGCACCAAGTAACGCGAGCCGCTTTTTGCTCTTCACATAGCAAATGCGGTATCCATCGGGAAAACAACTTTTTTACACCTAATTGTTCATGTAAGTTTATTTGTATTTCTCATGCCAATGTCTAAAGTTGCCTGAATTTCGCGGTATGTCACATGTCGATCTTCCTCAATCAGCTCACGCACAGCATCAACGTTTTCTTGGGTGACTGCAGTTTTTGGACGACCTTGACGAGATCATCACTGAGCTTGACACGTCCACGTTGAAATTCAGCAAACCAGCGATAAATTGTGGTTTTGGATGGGGCTTCATCACCAAATGCAGAAATCATCCGGTCAACACACTGTTTTTGTGTTAAACCACTTCGAAAGTCATAATAAATCATCGCTCTTGAATTTTCTCGAGTCAATTCCATGTTCTTCTTCTTCTTCTCTTAGATTATGGCTTCTGCGGAATATCTTCCACAATTTCGCCAATGTCAAGTATAAGGCAACGTCGTACGGTGTTTAAAACAATGAATCTTTACATATTCATAAAATATTTCTCAAAAATGAAAAAAAATCTATAAAACATGTGGGCAACGTCGTACGGTTTTCCAAAAAAAAAAAAACAATTCCATTTTCTCAACGACTAAACAAGTTTGACAAGACCGTGAATCTTTTTTAAATAAATAAATGGTATTCGATTTGTAAGACCAAGGAGTTTTCAATTTAAAAGATTTTAATATGACAGGAACAGTGGAAATATTCCATTCCCGATACTTTTAGTGCAGCCTATGTACAAAGTCAAATGATACAAAAGACTAACCATGTGAATTGATAGGATATTTATTCAGAAATATAATCTTTTAGTTATACGGATACTATTTCTCTCGAGATTTCAAACACTAAATAAAACATTCATGTTATTGCTCGTCTAAAGTATAGACAGAAGATAAAGTTACTGAAGCTAAGACGTTATTTTATTAAACCAAATCGAGTTTTACTACATAAATAAAAACTTGTAGGTAGGCTGATTTAGGGATTTGGGAAAGAAAGAAATACAAAATATATTAAAATAATTTATATTATGTACCTCACAAAGACGGCTGTTCTTAATATATACAGCATGTGCTGTAATCACAACATATACTTACATTAAAATTAAAATTATAATAACTCGAATGTGTACTTTTACTTCTAAATAAACTCAAAATATGCGCTAACACTTATTTTTAAATTAGGTGCCAGAATAGAGAATTTGTGAATATGGTATGAGGAAAGATCATATTATTTTCATCTTAATAATTTCAGCCGAATAAAGTTCACTGTTGGACTTAGGCCTCCCCCAAAGCTCGCTACAACGACGGGTTTTGTGTTGTGAGCTCATCGGGGAGTTTTGGCATTATCGCCACATTTGGCGAGTGGGTTGGCGATCGCAATTAAGTTGTAATTAATGTACTGAAGGCCACTGCTGCCCATCCTCCGGATAATCCCATAGACGCCTTATACGATGCCCACGAGATGAGATGGGATGGTAGTATTTATAGCCGGCACCACACGGGCGATAATTGCATAGAATTTGAATGGATAAGCAGCTAATGCTCAAATAAAACAAACAATGATAAGAAAATGAAATTATGATGACATTCAAAAGTAAAAAAAGTAAAAGGTAGCATGTGTCTCAAAAATACCTTCTGACTTGATACCGCGCTCACTCTACGTTACTCTAGCGCCCATTTTAATGTCGTCCTCACTTCAAGGAAATAATATAATCGCCTTATAGATTCTATGAAACTGGCAGAGCAATCTAAGAAATTGTAATTGCTATCTATACTATGTAAACTACTATTACAAACGTATGTAGCACAAACACTAGTACCAGAAAAGCCGAACGCTCTAAGTATATTTCTTCGTATTTGAAATTTTAGCCGTAGGAGGAATGGACACTAGTGAAAATGTGCTACGATGCCCGGAGGAGGTATGCATTAGTTCATTAGTATCTCGTCCAAGATTTGGTTTCATAAAACTATACCGTTTAGAGAAAACAGGTTATATTCATTGATACAGATTTATTTTTTTAGCATCGATACCAATGAAATTATTATGTTTCTAGAACTTGCGATTCCTGTACAATCCTTGAGGATGTTAATCCATGTCTTGTGCACTTCTACGACCAGTCGAACTATCACTCGATTTTTCCCGTCATTATTAACTATGAAAGATTGAGTTGTTTCTAATTATTTGGCCTAGCCATCCAATGATGTGGCATACGTTGATTTCACGCATGATCGTCTCAACAAACTTTTATACTGGACCTTCCGATATGTCACATTTGTCTGTACTCCTAGATCTCAAACGCCCCTATACGTCTGTCTCTAAATGTCTATCTTTGTCCATACACATAGATCGGTACATATACGTGTACGGTAAAGTAAAAAACTCCGGATGTAACTTTCAAGCTGTCAAACGTAATATTTGCGTTAATCTTGCCAAAGACACACACTGCCACAGGATATTATGTGCATCTTCATATTCATATTACGGTGTTGAACATTGGCAGAGTGTGGCTGAGGCAACAAGCTTGAAGCAAAATTAACAGGGTTCGCCAATAATATTGAAACAAAATATATCTGGGCATCAATGTTTTTTTTTGTGGACTCTGTAAGAATTTCTACATAAACATGGGCTACTTCGATAGATTTTTCCTTTTTTTTGCACCTTTTTTAAAACCTTGCTTACACTAGGATTTCACCTGTATCGTGGGTACGGTGTACAGACGTACGTCTTACTCGCGCATACATCCAGTTCTAAAACAACGATAGATCATACCAATGATTTTTCCATGAATGGGTTTCGGGAACCCGCGACACGTAGTGCAGAAAGCTAATCGCTTAGCCACTGCGCAACCGCGCCGTCGTAGTTTACAAAGATCTTCAAAGAGATTACCACTAAAGAGTAATCTCTGAACATTTTCTTTACATACTCTCCCACGGGTCTTTTTATTCTGGTTGTCTATAATTATCCGGTATCTCAAAAGCTGTTGCTATTATTTTCGTGTTCTACTCTTTTTTTACAACTCACAAAGAGGCTCTTTTAAATATTCTTGTTAATATTCAAATTTCTCTAAAATTTCACTCATATCTTCGCGAATTTATGTTTGATGTTAATTATTGATTATTGCATTTGATCATTTGATTATTGATGATGTTCACATACTCTTAGCTATTAAAGTCAGCATATTTTAGACGTCATAAAAATGTTAGTTTGATCATAGAAAAGATTAAGCAAATTAATGAACAATATATCAATGTCCTTTATTTTATTTTTCTCTCAACTTTGACGAAATTGTTTGTAATGTTTTCTATTGTGATTTGTTTTGATCATTTATTAAACTTATTCAGGACTTTCGGTCTATTGCCGTGTTCAGACATTTTATTTCACCTTGGCTTATCTTCTTCGCTATTATTTTGGGCTTGCAGTACAGTGCGCCCACTATTTTTATACCACCCAAAATAAACTCATTCAACCACATTACACGTACATCGTTAACAATCAACGATATATTGGATATCCTTTCTTTTTGGCCTTGGGATATTCTCATGGACTTTTTCCGCCCTGGGCAAGGGCGGAAGGGCATGCCGGATTCTTACGGGTGTTCCTTTTACTTACCTATGGCTGAGGGTCCGATGTCTGTTCGTTGTTCGTATATCGTTCATGGGTCGTATCTCCGGCAAGTATCGGCCCGCCGATTAGCCTAACGGGCCCAGTCTCTGTGCGGCCTAGCCAGTCCCGCATTACCCCAGAGATTGGATGCTCTTATATTTTTCTTCTTTATGTAATTCGGAATGCTACAATGCTGATGACTATGAAAGAAATATAGCTATAATGATGCGCAATTATAACTTTTTCTTACAATTCATTACATCACATCATCATATCAGCCACAGGGCGTCCACTGCTAAACAAAGGGCTTCCCCCTAGATTTCCACAAGGAGCGGTTACGTGCCACCCTCATCCAATGACTCCCAGCACCCTTCACCGTGGTCTGTCCACTTCATTGGAGGTCGTCCTACGTTGCGTTTTCCGGTGCGCGGTCTTCACTCGAGAACCTTTTTGCCTCAACGGCAATCATTAGTTCTAAGAGATATGCGCCCCGCCCATTACCACTTCAGTTTACTAATCCTTTCAGCTGTGTTGACAACTTTAATTCTTCTATGGAACTCCTCATCTCTGATTCGATCGCGTTGAGAAATACCAAGCATAGCTCTCTCCATAGCTCCCTGAGTGATGTTGAGCTTTCTTATGAGGCCATTACATCACATATCATGCATTTTTATTTTCTAGTAAGTACATACCAATAACGTTTTACCCGACAGCTGATCGCACCTCTATCATATCCACGATCGCCCATAAGTGCATAATAGACCAACGAGACTGCTACATCGTAGATTCTAATTCTATCACTGAGCAGATCCTGACAACTGACCTAAACAATTAGTATCTTGTTCAGTTTATATGGCATACCGCATTACCTACCTTTTCTTTGCAAGTGTCACGACACGATTTACCACCCCGCCTCCTACATTACGGTGTTATGTTACGCGTGTCACAGTATGTCAGGAATAAATAATGTTCCTCTGAAATATGATAGTGAAAGACGCAAGTAACCATGAGTGGCATCGTAAGTCCTCACGGCTTAATCAACGTACGCAAATGACACGTTAAACCGATGCTGCCTTAGTACTTTGTTTTAAAATAAAGGTTAGCGTAAAAACAAGATTGGTATTTCTCTACGAGATCGAATCAGAAATGAGGAGCCGTAGAAGAACTAAAGTTGCCGACTGAAAGGATTAGTAAGCTCAAGTGGCGAAGGGTAGGAACCCTACGTGTTTAGGCCTTCACTTTGGTGGTGATGGAAACTTCAGAATTGTATTTTTGTGGATATAATTCCAAAATAAGTACATTACAGTATTAATTCACACAGAGATATAGTTCGTGTGACTTGATTAGAAAATGTTGTCAATATGAAGGTGGTAAAAAAAATTGTCCTACAGCGCCTTAAGTTCAAAGCATTGCAACTAAACATAAATATTAGATTTAAAGAGATATCGCAATCGCAGGCTTTAACATCCTCCCCTCAGTTGAAAGACATAGGCTTTCAACTCTCTAATTCTTCGTTGGTAGGCAAAGGGCAGATGCGAATCAAAGAGCGTCGCACACATCCTCTCGTAGTATTGACGTCGGCGACGCGTTGTATATGATCTGGTCCAGGGAGCAGTACACGGCATTTCTCCTATGTCGTGGGTACATTTTACAGACATAAATTCCATATGCACGAACACCCAGAGCCGGAAAAACTATCTAGGTAGTTCATAGAAATGTTAGTTCCATGCGGAGATTGAACCCGCGACACGCAGCGCAGTAAGCCAGCCATCTTACATGTATGATATTAAGGTTAAGAGACGATGAATCATCACTATTAATCATAATTATATATACCACAGAACAATAAAACTCTCGTATAGCAAAGCCCTTAGCAATAATCTATGTGTAACTTTCTTGAAAACAGAAAATTCAGAACGACTATAACATGCTGATGGTAAACTTCTTTCCCTCATAAATCTTCGCGGCCATCCTGGGATAAAATCCCGGAAACTGTACTTTAAAACTAAAACAATAAATTAAAACATGCTAGGTAACATTAAATTGTTACAATTAATCAAAGTAAACAAACATTTATTACCTTAAACTTGAGTAATCCTTTAAAGTGAGTTCGCGCATATTGTAATACAACACTGTTCATATATGGCACTCATTAAACCCTAATAATCCTTGCTTAAAGTTGGCATATAACATTTGATTTATAATGGTATCTTAGTGAGTTACTCTGAAGTTCAGTTCGACTGCCTAAAAATTATTACCTAACTACGAACATTTTAACGTTTGTATAATCTGCCAATACAACATCTTTTTTACTATACAGGTTGAACTTTTGAGGCCAGTTAATGATGTTCTATTTTTAAATACTTCCAATTATTTTTTCTTTGCAAATGGCCTGCTAGTTTACGTAAACTGATTTTAAAATTCCACACATTTCGACCAAAATTTTTAAATAGTTACAAATTATTTATGTATTAAAATAAAATGAAAGTTCCTTTCATACATTCCCTTGCAAGTGTCGATCCTCCTCTAAGCGCTCCTATGGAAATGATCTATTTATTCGATTGAGTTGAAACTTTGCACAGTTATTGTAAGCACTTGGGTAAAGGTTACTAAGAAGAAGAAAAAGTAGGTATTGTATCCATGACGGGAATTAGCTAATTATTTATAAAAATCAATCTGTTGGATTTCTCGCTTAAGTAACAGATAAAAAAAGGAAATGTGCAAATTTTGTTTCTTTATAAATCGAGCTCATGATTCCTTACTCGACTTTGCGCTATTTCACATAGTTTCGGGTTTGACATAATAATCCCATCCTAAAAATCCAATTGTATGCAAAAAAAGAGACTATTTATATGTTGTTATTATGAAAAGTCTGAGTAAAATTAAATAAAATAAATGTAATAAAAACACACAGTTAAAGGCTTGTTATGTTTTCTTTGTTCACGCATAATCATGTCAAACGGGTCTGGAAGCAGAAACAGCCAGGCCTGGAACAAGTATCTGTAGATCAGATTTAATATAAATATTTGTTCCGTAAAGGGACTGAACTGGTGACACGTAGCGCAGAAAGCCAGTCGATTAGCCACCATAATGTTTGGTGAGAGTTTCATCAAAAGCGATAAAATGGAATGGAATCTACACGCTATATTTTATCTCATTCCGTAACCTAGCAAGAAATCTGTAAATCTTCCTTAACTAAATAAATAAATAGGAGTTCGGAAGAATACTAATACATTGAGTCCACATTTCGATATTATGGAATTTTATGTGATCATTTTTTTCTTTGATTTTCCTAGGAAGTTAGGGACAAAACAGAAGTCAAAATAATATTATTAGGGTGACTATCGTGTTTAACTCTTTCTTATACTATATTATTTAACGTGTAACTGAAATAACCTAAAACATGAATCGAGTTTGTTCAGAATCGAGAGTAGAACTAATCAGTTCTACTATCGATTCTCGACTTCGAACTAAATAAAAAAAAATCAAATTAAAAAGTATTGTAACCACAATACTTTTTACTTTGATTTATTTTTCAAATAGTAAACACCTACACCACCTTTACTAATTTACACTTACCACATGGTGCTAAACTTTTGAGTTACATTTCATTGCAAAATCCTTCAAAACCTAGCGGAATACTAATCACTATAATCACAATAATAAGAATCGATCAGAATAATTATGAGATTTGTCACCAAAAATTACAAATATTTTTTACAATTATTAACAAAAATACGGAGTTATTTACTAGATCAACTTATTGTATTAAAAATCAGTTGGGGTGTCTGAGGTCTTGGCATATTAATTTAATTACACGTAGAATAAGGACGTAAAGACAAAGGTGGTCATTTTAAATGAAGTTAGGTGACTTTATACCTACCTTTTTTTTTTTTTTTTTTTTTTTTTTTTTTTTTTTTTTTTAACGTGGGGAAATCCTCTTGGACTTCCTCCGCCTTGGGAAGGGCGGAGGGGCATGCCGGGATCAAACCGGCTAAAACCCCACGGTGTCCTTCTTCTTACCTCTAGCCGGGGGTGAGTTGTACGCTTTTCTGCATTGGACCGCCCCGGCAGGTATCGGCCCGTCAGTGATTGACGGGCCCCTTCTGTGTGCGGCCTTATTGGCCGCACCTATCCTTCAGAGAGGCGCGCGCGGAGTACGCGCGCCGCCATCTCGGGCCTGTTTCTGTTCGGGCGACGGACCGCCCATGGTTCGTCGCCCGCAGGCCGCTCCTCATGGTGGCCGGAGATCGTCCAGCGCCCCACCCTGGCGCCGACGCCCGGTGTGTCTTCTGCGGAGGGGATCGGAGATATCCCTCCGTACCCGCTCTGCCGCCTCCTTTGCTTGCATCACTTCTTCGCAAAAGGAGGCGACGGCATCCCACGCGCTCTCGCTCCTTACGATGGACCGAACCACGGCCGGAAGCGAGAGGTCACCCCCTTCGACCGCCACTACGAGGTCACGGCGCTGCGCTGCCCAAGCTGGGCACTCCTCCAACGTGTGCTGCGCCGTGTCCTCCGGGCAGTCTCCGCAGTGATGACAACCAGGCGTCTCTTCTCGGCCTATTCGACACAGGTACTTCCCGAAACACCCATGGTTCGAGAGTACCTGCGTCATCCGGTAGGTGAGGGCGCCATGCCGCCTCTCCAGCCATTCCTCCATTACTGGTCTTACCGCCGCTACCGCGGCGTGCCCTGCAGTGGGTCGCTCCAGTCGCCCTTTCCACTCCGCCACCAGGATCCGCCGGAGCTCGAACCGACGCATCTCGATCTCACGAGGTACTGGCGGTTCGCCCCGACTTAGCGCCTCCCCGCGCCACTGATACAGCGACGCGAGGGCTCTCGCTTCTAGGTCCCAGGGCGGTGATCCGGCAAGGAGGCTCCCCGCCTCGTAGGAGACCGTGCGGTATGCCCTTATTACCCTGAGGACCATCGTTCGCTGCGGCCTTCGCAGCACGGCGACGTTGGCTACCCTCAGGGATTTAGCCCACACTGGGGACTTTATACCTACCTGAACTTTGTAGTATAAGACCGCACAGATACTGAAAACATAAAATGAACATTATTAACTAGAAACTTGTTTAAACTTAAATGAATCGATTTAACTGAAGAACGAATAGAAAGAGGAATTTAATTGACACTAGCCAGATTTGTAACGACAAATTAAAATGATTATTATTATTACTGTTGAGGATTACAAAATGTTAGAATGCCGCAAATCAGAGAGAGATACGTTGAGAAATGTATTCCTGGCAAAGTTTATTTCAACATTGTACAATATGTTCATGTGTTGCAATTTCAGCTCGTGAGGCATTCAGGTGTGGACTGTCCATTAGCTTCTATTCAATTCTGTAGTAAGCGTAGTAGCAACGGGTGTATAATCTCAGTGGACAGTATATGGACAAGTTCTGCAATAGTTGTTGTTTCACAGATGAAAGGTATAAAAGTCACCTTAAATCTTACGCTTACAGTTTTATAACACGATTATATCAAAGTTCGCTTGTAAAAGCAGACAATTTTGATTTGATTTTACTACATAAAATGAATAGAGGATGAACATCTTCAAATATTTCATAATACTTTGTAATATAAGTTTTTAAACTGAAAACGGGATATTTACCATGTTTTTTATTTGCTTTGAGTTCCCGATATTTCGGCGCTGTTGCAAGCGCCATGTTCACGGATAAACTAAAGTTTTTGCGGGTGGATGTTTAAGAGCAGACAAAACGATCTACCCTCTTCCTTAAACGTTTTGTGCGCTGGGTGCCGCTACCACTATCACTTAAGTCACTCACAACTCGACTTTGTTCCCGACACACGAAACTCACTGTGTCCACTCGCGAACTTTTTACGGCACTTTTTCGGTCTTTACACAATCGAATCACTGGATTCCAGGCCTTCGACAGTTGAAACCCGTCCTCCCGGTTAAAGTTATTATATTTGGTAATCTCAATGGCTTCTCTTACCAGTCTGGGTATATAGTGGCGTTCTGTTGAGATTACCTGAGGGTTATGTAACTCGATCCAGTGGTTCGATCCCGAATCCAACAGGTGTTCAGCTATGGCCGATTTTTGGATGTCGTTGTTTTTACCGCTCTGATGTGTTCTGAGATTCTACAAGCTACAGTGCGTTTCGTCTGACCGATATACGATTTGCCACAACTACAGTCAACCTTGTAAACTCCGGGCTTTTCGAGGGGAAAGTTGTCCTTCGGCGAACGCAGCATTTGAGACACTTTCTTGAATGGAGTGAAGATAGTCTTTACGGAGTTTTTCCGAAGAATGTTTGCAAACTTTATCTGTCACTCCCCTCACGTACGGCAAAAATGCCGGTTGCCGCTCAACCTCGCACTTCCGATGCTTACACATAGTTTTTCGTCTACGGTGTATGGCCTTCGATGTATATCCATTCCTCTGTAGGACTCTTTGCACATGCGCTAGTTCTGTACGTAAATGTTCCTCGTCGCATAAATCATACGCGCGGTTGGTGAGTGATGTCACTACAGAGTTCAGTTGTCTGGGATGGTGATGCGAATTCGCGTGTAGATAACGGTCAGTGTGAGTCAATTTCCTGTAGACTGAGTGGCCTAGGGATCCATCAGTACGAACTCGTATCTTCACGTCCAAGAATGGAATAGTCCTCTCATTTTCCATTTCATAGGTAAACTTAATTTTGCCATGTATGCTGTTTAGGTGTGTTAAACATACTTTGACTTGTTGTTCATCTCCTTCAATGATGCAATAGACGTCATCAACGTACCTTTTCCACAGCTTTATAGGTGTAGATGTACTTGTAAATAATTTACCTTGAACTAAATAAAAAATGCTTTTTGACTTCATATTATTTGCGTGAAAGTAGTTTATTTATTAAAGTGCTTTTAGCCTTAAAACGCCAGGTACAAGGTAAACAGTAATCGATAGTCCAAACAAGACCCAACCCACAATTTCTTCTAAATAGAAATAAGTCAATAAATTTATCGGGGTTATTTAAAAGCAATTAGGGGATGCTTTTAGTCGACATGTGTTTATATTTCTAAGAATTCTTGGGTAAACGTTATAATAGTTAATGATTTTGTCAATCTCAAATAAAATTAAGAGCCATACTTGGGAGACGTAGAGGAGACTTTTTTTCTTTAATTATTTAACATAACGAGTAAATAGTATAACGCAAAAACAACGGTAGTACAAAATACAAAACAACCACTATCCAACGGGATGTTTATAAACTATGAAAAAAGCAAAACAGTAAATATGAAAAAAGTAAACACTTTTATAGCTCTAATTCCATTAATGACGTAAACAAATAACAAACAATGATTAAAACGAAGAAATGTCGGAAGACGTCGTCGCTATCATCGGACACTTTTATAAACATCAAATGCTTAAAGTATAAACAAATGACACCCATGAAATTCACGGCATTGAAAAGCAAGTACCTGAAAATATACAAACTTAATTAGTTAAGGGAGAAGTTCTCGCTAGAAGCGACTTCTGATGACATTTATTATGAAAACATTTCTGCCGTACTAACCAAACGGTAAGCTATATATTTACTGAAAATGAGTCTGTTATGAGCATAATATTCGGAATCCGCACATCGTTATCTAATCTGTTTATTTACCTATGTTTTTTATATTTAGTTATTTATACTTTTATGCCCAATTATGGTACACAAGGCGGACATACTTACACAACATAGGACCCGTAAATAAAAAAATTGTACCCGTGGTGCTTGGCAACTGGGCTTAACCCTGTTGTAAACTCCCATTTATTGTGCCTATGGCCTATCGTTTTTCTCTGTCTCCTGCTTGCAACGGAGGGAAGTGGAACGTATATTCTTTCATACTCCTCCTTTATCTTTTCTGATTAATTTCGGTGCGGGTTCCAAGACAGTTATTCATTTCTCTGGGACACACCGAGCTTCATTGATCGGTGTTCTTTTCGGTGGTCGCCATTGTAGATCCTGGCTTACAGGAGTTGCAGTGGTTGGGAATGTGTGGCGGGCTTGTCCCAATAAAAAAAAAAGGCGGACATAATGCAATATGGCCATCTCTACCAGTCAACCTTTGGGTTAAAAAATAAATGCATCGAAAAGAGGTACAAAAAAGATATAATACAAAAATGTTTGACGGGCCCCATTTCTGTGCGACCTGGCTGGCCGCACTAATCTTCAGAGAGGCCTGCGCAGAAGAAACGCACCGCTGACTCGGACCTAAATCTGTTCAGGTGACGGACTACCCTTGGTCCGCCGCCCGCAGGCCGCTTCTTATAGTGGCTGGAGATCGTTCAGCACCCACCAGCGCCCGGTGCGCTGAATCATATGAATCATAAATCATCTGTGATCTTTTCCCGTCCCTGCTCCGCAGCCTCCTTTGCTTGAATCACGTCCTCGTAAAAGGAGGCGACTGAATCCCACGCGCTCTCACTCCGGACGATGCACTGAACCGCGGTCAGAAGCGAGAGGCCACCGCCTTCGACCGCCGTTACGAGATTACTAGTACTGGAAGCTGGGCACTCCTCTAACGTGTGCTGCACCGTATTCTCCGGAAAGTCTACTCAGTGATGACAACCAGGATTCCCTTCTCGGCCTATTCGACACAGGTGCTTTCCGAAACATCCATGGTTCGAGAGCACCTGCATCATCCGGAAGGTGAGAGCGCCCTGCCGCTTCTCCAGCCACTCCTCCATGACGGATTTATTTCTCTTTAGTTTACGACAAAATTTTAAGTATACATATATAGTTTTCAAGTCTACAATACGCGCTACATACAATACGAATTTGAAAGTAAATTCTGAAATTAATTAGAACAAGATTAAAAAATCACCCGCGTTTCTCGATACTATATTTCCTGCAGTTACTGTCTTTATCCATAGCGCGGCAGATTTCTTCCTTACAATTCCATTTATTAGTCTTGATTGAATTTCATGTGTACTGAAAAACGGTTGTAGCTTGTTGATACCTACTCAAGAAATAACAATATTACATATAACACAAGTAAATATTTACTAGAAGATTGTCCCCAAGCATCATAAATATCAACTTGGAAACTATCACTTTTAGCCACGAAACTGTCTGCGCCTTCTGTTTGTAGTATTGGACATACTCACTAAAATGTCATACTGGGGTCGTAAATTGGATCGTAGGATTCCCTACAATATGGTTGAGCTAACTATGCTGTATCCGTGTGGAGTCCAGATTAGGAATATAGCGCCACTTCATCTCCTCCCGTGGATGTCGTAAAAGATGACTAAGGGACTCTAAGCCAGAAAGATGGGTAACAACATCTCTTCTGTGCAACAGGAGTATTAATGCTCTCACCAACCCGCCTGCCAAGCATGGTGAGTACTGACAATTTCCCCCTAAAACGATAACACAATAGTGGAAATCTATGGGGGAGGCCTTTATTCAATGGCCGTATTTTGGCTGATATGGTAATGATGATGAACTATGCTGGCGCATGCATTATACCCATGAACGGATGCTGTCTCTCAGCCCTAATACGCCAGATAACTGCCGTGGTGAATAAAGTTATTGCTCACTAGCTATCTACTCCCGCAACTTCGTCAGCCTGGATTGCGGAAACAGCACAAATACCACTATAGACTATAGATAGACATTAAGACTACATCGGGTCTATTCGCACACAGATTAAAATCAACAACATATTTTGCCTAACCTCGACGTTTCGACCAAACTACATGAACCGTGGTCACAAGTAGACTCTATGTACTCTCAGGACACAAAAATAGATCAAGTTAAATTCTTTAATGCTTTTGGAATAGATAAATTATTAATTTCGGCCGTAAGTCAATAGAAATTTAAACATAGTGTAAGCGATTTTCTTCAAGGCAACAATGTAGTGTGTGGCTATTCTTAAAGTAATATATAACTATCAACCGCATACTGAAACACCCTAAACTATTTTGAAGCGACCACTATCCTACTGAAAACGGGCGTCTCAAATACTTTAGCGGGTCTTAAATAATTACAACAATAATAAGTGAAACTATAGACGATTTAAAATAACAAATAACGAATTTATACTAAAATACTATGAATATGAGAGCCCTTTTATAAAATTACTGAATTAGGTATCCACAAAACTTATAAACATTAACTAAAACAATAAAAATTTAGTTCAACATCAATTATCCGTTTGGTGTCCGGATTAAGAATATAGCACCACTCTATCATCTCTATTGTGAATACTGGCAAATTCCCCCCAAAATTACGACACACGGCATGAAACCGGGCGGGGTTCTTATTCAGTAGTGATTTTCACAAGGACCGGTTACATCCCGCTCGCATGCATCATGCATCAATCTCGTGCATCATCCACGACGGCCCACGCAGCGTAATTAAGAAACAATAACTGACATACATAATTAAATTGAGCATTTTAACTGTTATCATTAATAAGATATATTTAATAATATATAGAGATAATGTTAAGAGACTTAAAATAAGTAAATTAATTGTAGTTATGTAAAATATATACCTCACTCATCGGCTAGTCCCGAAACAAAAACATGGATATAATAAGCTAGCTAGGGCTTCGCCCTTAAGACTTGAACTTGGAGACAGGAGTTAGTGTGGCCTTAAAGCTAAAAGTTAGAAGACCCGAGGACGATATCACGGGTAACCAGAGTTCACAACTTTCTACAATCATCAACAATTCGTATGATAATAAGGATACAGGCTAATATTCCGTCAAGGATGGTAATTTGCGGCCGCAAGGGACTGAGATAACATAGCCTTATATCGAAGATGACTTATAACTTTTACGACAAGATTTTTATTACGTCATTGAGAGATATTACTTTTTTCCAAGGCACGACGTAATATTTATAATCCTAGAACTTGTGCTACAGCTAAACTAATTTTTCATGGTACAATGGTTTTCGTAATGTTTAAAATAAGCACGGTGGCTATATATGCAAGGTGTAGGGTAACTAACAATAGAGTCAAGTTTCAAGGGTCAGACTCGAATCCGGCCTTACCCAAGCCTCTAGGCTGTTTTCCCTTCATTAATATTAATCCGCGTAGACCTACGTCCTTCTTTGAAAGCACATTTTATAATGAAGTAGAGTATTTACATATTTTAATGTACATTGTTACATATGTAAGTATCACTCAAGGTTGATATTGTAAAACTGATGAGTGAAATTAATTCTTGCTAGAATTCATTATCTATTTAATATCGGAATCATTTCGGAATAAAATCCACTGCTGGACACAGGCCTCCCCCAAAGATCACCAAAACGACCGATATGGGTGTGTTGTGGGCTCATTGAGTGGTTTTGCCATAATTACCACGCTTGGCAGGCGGGTTGGCGATCGCCGTTGAGTTGCTACTGTACTCGAAGGACGCTGCTGCCTGGCTGGCTCTGGCTAATCCCATAGTCGCCTTTTACGACATCCACGGGATGAGACGGGTTGGTGCTATTCGTAGCCACCACACGGCATAATAATATTATACCTACTATTAATAATCTACCTAATCCAAAATCATTAGATTTGGGGTTAAGGATTTATCTGTGTTAATGTAATCCTTTTTTTTATTTGTTTTTTATTGGTCTCTAGTGGAAATTCTAGATGAACTTCCTTCCGGGTATTCCGGTCTCCTACCGGCTCAAACCACTGGAACGGTCATCTGCGCCACTGAATGGGGGCTCCAGGTCCTCGAAAGATCACACTAGAGCAATCCTAACATAAAAACGGATTAATTTCAAAATCTTAAATCTAAAGATTTGGATTAGATTTAGTAATAATTTCGACCGCAAGAGACTAACCCAGGGATCGCGCTCCTTTTGTAGAACATAAGCTGTTCTGCACTCACAGAGTACTGTTGCCAGTACTCGGTGAGTGCCCCCAAAATAACGACACAATAATAATTGTGTTAATCTATGGGGGAGGCCTTTGATCAGCAGTGGACGTTATTTGGACCACACAGTGAATAAAAATACGTGTAAATCATTTTTTTACATGTAATATAATATCTAATGACATCATAAATTATGATATTGTTTCAAGCTTTAGTGGTTGTAATGCCCTTTATTAACCGACCTTAAAAAGGAGGAGGGTCTCAATTCGAAGCGTATTTTTTTTATGTATGTACACCGATCATCCTAGATTTGTAGATTTGTAGACCTTCTTTATTGCTGTCCGTAGCTTTCTCTAATGAAGATACCAAAATAAAGATACCCGATCTCTCCGGCCCACGTAACCCGTATCTCCGGCCCAAAAATAAGTCACTGACACGCTCATTAATTAGGAACCAGTAATAATGGAAATAGTAAAAGGTGACTATGGGATATAGGATGGGCAGCAGCATTCTTCGAGTGCATTCGAGTGACTCAACTGCGATCGCCAACCCAAGGGCGGCGATTATAGCAATACCCCCAACGAGCACACAACACAAGTCCAGACGGGTCATTTTTCGTTATTTGGCGGAGGCTTATGTCCAGCAGTGAAAGTCTCTCTGCTGAAATGATGATGAATGAATTATGGAAGCATATGTATTTTTGTTGATCCTACGTTGGAAGCCTTTTTATTATTTGAATATTTCTTGATTATATTTTCAATATGTTGTCGCATTAGAGTATTCATCATCACCACGTTAGCTTGTAAACGTCAATGACTGAACATATGCCTCCCAATGATCACTGCAATCAAGGGTAATACAGGATATTTCCATAAACATAACGCTTGGCAGGTGGACTGATGATCTCGGTATGTAGTGATTAGTACTCGGGAGGACGCTGTCGCCCAACCTCTTGATAATCCCTTAATCGATTAACCCTTAATCGCTATTTACGAAACTTATAGGTTGAGTGGTTTGGTTTATTAGGAGTCCGGTGCGCTCCTAACTAAAAAATAGACAGTATCACTTAAAATCAAAACCTGTCGCCTGCTGTCGTGCTCGTCAGCCACCCCTGAGACCATTTATTTTATTCTTAATGTACAATAGTGTACAAAGGCAGCCTTAATGCCATTAAACCATACAGGCAGTCTTGACTGAATAAGATCAGGTCAAAAATAGTTATTAAAACCAATTAATTCGTTTCATCTTTTTTTTATATTAACACCCACACTACGATTTCTCCTGTATCGCGTTGAAAGATACACATTCCACACACAATACACTCAGACCTGAAATAACTATCTGCAGATACAAATATTTAAATCGAACCCGTGACCCGGAACGTAGCAGCCGTTAGTGTCAGCCACTGCACTAACCATACAAAATTAGTTAAGTAATATCACTAAGTTATAACTATTCTATCGCATCTACTACAGCTGTGTGTGTGATCGTATAAAAATGCAACGCGTTTCGATTTTGACTGGATGAGCGTTTGCTTTCTCTTAATATATAGATGTTATGGTAATATAATGCATGCTCCTATTTTCTTGATTTAAGTCTAAAACATTGGACACTAACGAACGATGTAAAGTGACAATAAATGCGAATGAATACAAACCCCAGACTATAATTGGAATTTGTAAGTATCTATTTAAACTAGTTACGGTAGGTACAGAAGCCTCCAGAGCGGGATCGGGAGAGGGCCGATCCCGCTCGAAGAAGGAGACGGCGCCGGGGTAACAGCCGCCCTGGCGCCTAATTCCGATACGCCTGAAAACCCCTGCCGTTGCTATAAGGTGGGGGACCTCTGGGTTCTTGGGTGCGTAGATTGGGGAATCTGCGTGCCCACACCAAGCGACCCAAGAGAAGACGGTAGCACGCATGTGGCCACGCGCTGCCGTTAGACGCTTTGGGGGATCCTTTACAATCCCCCTGGGGGGGTGACCGCTTTACAGTCACCCTCTCCGAGATGTGCCAATAGGCGTGGCACCAGTGGGCGGCTCTAGTGTGATCATACGAGGACCTGGAGCCTCCCTTACGTGCCGAAGATGACCGCTCCAGTGGTTTTAGCCGGTAGGAGTCCGGCATACCCCTTCGTCCTTCCCCGGGGCGAAGGAAGTTCATGAAGAATTTCCACTGGGCACCAATAAAAAAAAAAGGTACAGAAGCCTCATTATCAAAACCTTTACATTGAATATTTTAAAGTTAGATTGCTTGCCGAAATAATGTTGTTTACAAAGAAAAGTCTTATTTAATAATTATATCCGATTTTCATTACCATAATCTGTTTCTTTATGATAATAAATTTGAGTGAAGATTATATATCTTTTCCGGATTACCTGAATTGAATTTTGTTTTACTTCTATCGAATATTAGATTTTGTTATACTTATAACATTATGTTATGTACAAAGAGTTTTAATTTCTCTTTGAAGAAAGAGTTTCAATTATCGGAAATGGGAAAAGTTATAATATAATTCTTCAATCCTAAATGACGGATGAACGGTACGGTTGGCGTAGTGGCTAAGAAATCGATATGGCCCTCATTTCGGCCGAATGAAGTCCACTGCTGGACACAGGCCTCCCCCAAAGATGTCCACAACGACCGATATGGATGTGTTGTGGGCTCATTGGGGGGTTTTGCCATAATCGCCACGCTTGGCAGACGGGTTGGCGATCGCAGTTGAGTTGTTAATGTACTCGAAGGACGCTGCTGCCCATCCTCCGGCTAATCCCTTAGTCGACTTTTACGACACCCATGGGAGGAGATGGGGTGGTGGCATTCTGAGCCGGCACCCAATCTAAGCCATTTAGTTCCTGCCGTCGGTGTGTGACCCGAGGTCCACTAAGGGATCTTGCCCGATCCAGAGAAGAATGCTCCTGTTCCGGGTGGCGATGCGATTCGATTTGCAATGCATGCATGCCCCGAGTCAGGCGCTCCCGGCGTATGATGGTGTACTGGTGGTCGGAGAAAATCGTGGTCTACCTGGCATGCCGCCGCTACACCAGGTGCTGACGCTGGAGCAGTATTAAAGCTGGAGAAACTGTCGGTTAAGATACTGGACGCAAACGCTCAAGGTAAGGTCCTGGAACGAACTTCTTGACGAACTAGGCAGCAATCCGTCGAGGAGACCCTCCCATATGGTGATGACCAAGTAGCGCCCGTGGGGTCTCCCCGGTGATCTACTGGAGGGACTGCTTTCTACGCTCTTTCCAGCAGTCTAAAGACTGTTCCGGTCCAGCTCTACTACTGCCTTGAACTGCTCCGGTGTGTTGGGAGTTTTGTGTGGGCAGTTAGACCGAATCGTTAGCCACCGCCTCACCACACCGCAACCAGCACAGATGGCATTCACGGCTCCACGGGGGTGTATGAGCTAACGTATTTCGGTACGTACCTGCAAAGGATAGGATATGACGTCACGGCACAGTGCCACCACTGTGATAGTGACCAGGATACTTCACAGCACACGCTTAAGGAGTACCCTGCATGGGCTACGGAGCGCCAGATCCTGTTTTTATTTTTTAAAGAACAGTGGTAGTTCATCATGAACTTCCTCCGCCCCGGGGAAGGGCGAATGGGTATGCCGGAATCTTATCGGTTAAAACCACTGGTACGGTCATCTTTGGCACTGAAAGGGGGCTCCGGGTTCTCGTAAGATCACACTAGATTCGTCCATTGGTACCACGCCTTCAAGTATATCTTGGGGGGGATGATAGTAAAGCGGTCACCCCCTCTAGTGGAGGGAAGGCGATTGTAAAAAGTCCGTCTCCCCAGGCACTTCTCTGAGAGGATTGTGAAGGGGGATCCTTTCCAAGCTTCGCTGTCAGCTGTGCTGCGACGACGGCGGCAGATGACCACGTGCGCGCCGCCGTCTTCCCGGGGGTCGCTCGGTATGAAATTATTACGAAAACGTCGCGCTCGTCACTTTGAGAACTTAGTAATTTAGGCTCTTATGTCCAGTAGTTTCATTTATTTCCACATAAAGATCATCCATTTCAAAAGTCTTGAGTTTTAAATTTCTCAATAATATCCACAATTTAAGCATAACTTTAAGCATGTAGAGAATTTAATAATTTAGTGAAAGTATTTTGGCATGCCGATTAAGGGTAAATAGGGACATGTCTACAGACCTTTGAAAATCGGACTTTCCTCGCTAATCGGATAACCTGGTAATGCTAGTCATAGATCAGAGGTAGCCAACCTGTCAAGGGCTGTGAGCTACCTAAAAACATCCTGGCCGCTTGGGATCAACTTGATTATTTTATTGTATAGGTTTACCAACAGTAGTTACAATATTAATAACACAGAACAGGAACATTCGTATTTTATCTTAAATCTAACTGCACAACTAATTACAGGTAAACACTGCATGCTCTAAGTATGCTGTTTTATATAATAAAAATGATTTGAAATAATAAAAAAAACCAATGTATGAACTGATTAATTGACATGATTCCGTGTGGTGTCCGGATTAAGAATATAGCATCACTCCATCTAATCCAAACCGAAGATATGCGGAGCAGCCTGCCCTCTACGGGCCAGCAGCCACAGTGCGCCCAACAATCCGCCCGCCAAGCGTGGCCGGCACTGGCAAACTCCTCCCAAAACGACGACACAGTTGCTGAAATCCATGGTCCATTAGGCCCTTGCCCAGCAGCGAACATCCCTTTGTTTGATTAGATGATGATGATTTATGAGTTAGTGAACAGCAGGACACACAGTTATATAAGTAATATTCCGGGTGAATTTAATATGGTAACATTTGTCAGTGTTTAGGTTCATTCCGTTTACAATACTCCATGTGTGTAACCTATATATGTCTTGTTGAAGCAGCGAAACATCTAAGTAAGAGTTTATTATACGGGATATTTTGAGATCATCCGCGAACAAAAAGGGGTCGGAATACTGAAAACAACTAGTAATGTCATTGATGAACATATTGAATAGTATAGGACCAAGATGCGAGCCCTGTGGAACTCCTGTCAATGTTTTAAATAAGTCTGATCTAAAACCATTAACAACAACATAAAAAAATCGGTTACTTAAGTAAGACCTCATCCAGTTTAGAAAATTACCCGTTATACCATATATATTAAGTTTCCTGATTAATATTATGTGAGGGACTTTGTCGAAGGCTTTACTAAATTCGGTAAACAGATTGATGTCATTTACATCAATCTGTGTATGTCGGTCCATAGCGTCAGTAAGCGCTTCAGTAAAAGCAAGAAAATTTGTGGTAGTCGATCTTCCTTTTACAAAACCGTGTTGGTGTTCAATTATGTACTGCCTAAAATGGTTCTGGATCAAGGGACAAACGACCGATTCAAAGATTTTGGCCATTGTTGATAGAATAGATACTGGCCTGTAATTGATGATTAAAATTCTTTCACCTGATTTGAATATTGGAACTACTTTTGCATACTTCCACTCATTCGGGAATATGCCAGCACTCAGAGATTCATTGAATATGTAGAACAAAGGACAAAGAAAGTTGGGCGCACAATTTCTTCAAAAAAATTGGCGGTATGCCGTCTGGTCCAACCCCTTTTGACACAAGTCTGGCTTTTTAGCTGTCTCAGTATTAGATTCCAATCTATTGAAGTATTAATCGATCAAGAGCTACTTATATCAATGAATTCAAATATGGTGAATTTAGATTAGTATTATGTGTGTCCCTGTCATCACAATAGATTTTGGAAAAGGTAGAAGCGAATAAATTACATATGTCTGTACCATTTTTTGCGTGATACGATCCGTCTATAATTGTGTTAGGATAGGAACTGCTTCCACCTTTTTTGGCTTTTATAAATGACCAAAAATACTTAGGGCTTCTGTGTATTCTATCCTCAATTACTCTCACATATTCGTTATATCTTACCAATGCCAATTTTTCACATCTATTGCTCAGCAAACGGAAAGCAATGCGGTCTAAAGGGCGACGGCACGACGGCACGGTTGGTGCAGTGGCTGATACAGTCGGCTGCTGCGCTCTGGGTTGCGGGTTCGATTCCCACACGGAACAAATATTTGTATGATCTGCAGATAGTTGTTCCGGGTCTGGGTGTATTGTATGTGGAATTCATGTGTGTAAAACGCACCCACGACACAGGAGAAATCCTAGTGTGGGGCAACGTTTAAAAAAAAAAAAATGGTTTCGTATTTCCTAAATCAAATGCGTAAATTATTCTTTTCTCTTAACAGGGCTATTATTTATTGAACCAACTTGGATATTTTCCTTTTCTATTTTTACTAAATGGAACTTTTCTACTAATGATTTCTTTGAGAAGTTCATAAAACACAATTAATATATTATTTACGTTAGCACAATTGGCAAATATATAATTCCAATCCACAGTAGATAATTACTTGTTAACTGCATCGTAGTCAGCTTTGTGAAAATTTAATTAACGACTGTTTATACCAGGAATAAGATTGCTTCCTTGATCAATTAGTTTTATTTCAATATCTAGAGGCGGGTGTAAAGGGTCAACCGGTAAAAGTACCCCATTAGAGAGGGAAACGCTACAATTTGGAACGTCAACCAATACCAGATCGAGAACTTTTCGCTTGCTGTTGGTGATATAATTACATTGTCTTAAATTTGCCACATGAATATAATCAATAAGTTTTTGATTTAATGCTGAATAATGGCATACTTGATCCTTATCAAGGTACCAATCAATATTACTTAAGTTAATATCTCCAAGAATACAAATATCGCCCTCATAACATTCGTACAATTTTCTATAAAATTATCTAAAAGTTGATTATGGACAGGAGGAGGAAGGTAAACAGCACAGATTGCTATCTCTTTAACAAATCTAGTTATTATACGGATTTAGTTAGATGAAGAAAACAGTGACTAAGCAGATTTCTGATTGTATATTATTAATAAAGTTATAGTTAAAATTTTTTAATAAAAACACGCAACGAAAAATTAACTAACACGCACAATGCATTTTTTAAATGTAAAATTTAAACATTAGGTACTCTCTACTTGTATTGCAGTATATTATATTCCTATAATTAACTAGTCTACCTTTGATATCAAGAACCCCATGCTATTAATTTGTATTAAAACATTATTTCATGCTTTTTAGCTCATATTCCATGAAAAGTGTTTTTTTTTTTCATCTAGGAAATAATAATATATTATTTTCGTTTTATAGTTTTAAAGCAAATTTAACCCTTCAATCCTATTACTTGTAGATTCAAATTTATTATTGACTGGTGTATAATAACAACCTGTTATTAGGTTTTTTTAATCATGAGCTTTAATGACAGCATCATGTCATGGACATATCAAATTATTGTAGGGTCATCGATTCTTGACACGTCTGCAATATTTTAAGTCAATCGCACATCTAGAAGTAAGTAAAAATTAAATTCCAAGATATAGATTACATTCATACATAATCACTTAAACTATTGTGAACTATGTCCTGGTAAAAAAAAATTTAACAACGTGAGTGCCATATTTCAAGTAAATTAATGAATATGAATAGATGAATTAATATGAATATTACATACAACTATAGGAGTTCAAGCTAATATAAAGCCTGTAAAGAGAGGTTAATGGGAAGTTGGTGTTATAATTACTTCACTAAAAAAATCTGCATATTAATTAGATAACGACAACCGTAGAGAGTTTTCGGTGGCTTATTAAAAATAGATTTTTACTTTTTTAAATTTTCAACTAGTAAAATGTCTAGTTTTTTTTTCCTTTTGCTTTGATCACTTTGACACCGGCGACCAACGTGTTTGCCACCACTGTCGTATACAAATTCCTATGCCAGTCGTTTCGAGCAGCCAGAAGCCCGAAACTCTAACAACCAGTCCAGAGTGTGATCCCAGTTAATTGAGGTACAGAGTTTAGATGATAGTCTCTCAGTGTAAAATACCTTTTGATGTTTAACCACATCTGGATAGACTGGAAGCTAAACTTATCTCATCGGAAAAGGCTAAGCTGATGATGGTATTTCCAGAGAACGTAAAGACTATTTTTGGGGAAAAATCAACACTATATGGGTTATAACACAAGTTGTGGTGTTCCTCCATAGAAAAGGGAGGATCCTCCAACCAGGCGAGCGGTATGCCTGGCGGGCCGAAGCCCAACGGTTGATGTTGGGTGACTGTTTATATGCAGTGTTGCGCAAATACTTTACAAGCGTGATTCAAGATTGTTTGACGTCAGCTGAGAGTTGCGATTTATGTTCAAGTAGATGTCGCTGTAAACTACAGTTGTATGCGATGTAGGTGTCGCCACAGGGGGGTGACCGCTGTACAGTCACCCTTTCCGAGATGTGCCTATAGGCGTGGCACCAGTGGGTGGCTCCAGTGTGATCATACGAGGACCTGGAGCCTCCCTTAGGTGCCGAAGATGACCGCACCAGTGGTGGCCGGTAGGAGTCCGGCATACCCCTTCGCCCTTCCCCGGGGCGAAGGAAATTCATGAAGAATTTCCACTGGGCTCCAATAAAAAAAATAAAAAAGGTGGTCGCCACAACTGTCTTATATATATACCGAAGTCTATTAGTCGGCACGGTTGTAGCAGAGGCGAAAATTATTTTTGTGCGCTACGTGTCGCGGGTTCGATCCCCGCAAGGAATACTCTCAACTTGCTCTTTTTTACAATATGCACTAACAAAGTACTTTCATCTTTTATGTATAAGAGTCAAATGTACTAAAATAAATAAATACAAATTTCTATGATCAGCAGATAGTTGTTTCAGATCTGGGTGAATGTGCATGTGAGATCAAATTGGATTATGTTTTAAACTGTATCCACGATACCTGAAATAATATGATATGATACAAATATGTACTAGTATGGAAACCGCCAAATGCCAGTGTATACTTTACTATTTTAAGGTGCATTCTTCTTTGTAATAAAGGCATACTATATACAATTTACCAACATAGTGATTCGGTGATATTCTCGCATGGCTGATAATCTCCAGGTAACTCTCAGCAATGGACGCGATTAGGTTGATATGATATCATGTCCACTTATTCTGAACTCATCCTACTCTTCCTTTGTTCTTTGGAAAAGCTAAAGTAAAGCTAAACTGCGTTTGAATGATCGTTCAAAAACGCCTATTTAGGTAATAAGTTAACAAAGCTATTACTGTAACAGTTTTCACTTTCCAATATGCGTTATGTTCCATCATTTGTCTGTTTCAATTTGGCGTTTGCTTTTGTAATAGTTAAACATAGTAATTTGTTATTATGAGTACAATTACGGTGTAAACAAATAGGCAGTTAGTTTGAATTGCGGATAACCATTATTAGTTTTGAACACGCGATATGCAATATGTATGAATGGTTCCTGTTATTTTTTTACTACAAATTCGATTCGATTGGTATGCTTGCAGGAATTGAAAAGTTCTTCTTGTTTACATGTAAACTTTAATGTGTTCCGGTTAGAAGCTACAGCGCGTAGCTAGGGAAGTTACTGGGCATAAGGGACTAAATAACTTGTCAATATGTGACGAGCGCAGTATGATACCACGCAGGAGTAGTCCTGGGTAGAAATACAATTGTTATGGGTAGGCATGATGCTTATTACTAGGCGAATCTCTTGGTCGTCTTATCTACAGGTTGTATAAAAAAAAATCTTGTAGCGACAACAAATCTGCTTTTGGAATGAATGAAAGGCAGCAGTTCAATTCAATTCCATGTATTCAATAACAATTTGTACTCCCCAGCACTTGCAATATTTCTTGGGTTCTGAACCAATAAACCGTGTCAACTCTGTAAGTTTTGATATACGAAAAATACGTGAATTTTTCATCACCTATCAAATTAGTTTATAGGGATTTAGTTAGAAGAAAGTTAGATTCTGTGCCACCTTGCCATTGCAGAAAGTACAAAATGCATTTTTAAAATTTTATATTTTATATACCGTTTGGATATTACCCATTCCTATATCCCACAAAGTTCTTACTGGGAATGTTAAAATTTGATTCTCTTGAAGTAAGACGTAATTATTGTTTTTTGACTTCTGCATGTAAGATTCTGCGGGGTGAATCCGATTGTCCGGAGCTGGTGTCTCAAATGGTGCGGCTGTTTATTCCGGTTGTGCCTAAGTACCAGCCCAGGCTACTTACTGTCTGAACTGGCAGCCCGGACAGTTTTCCATGCCAACTCCCGCTCGTCCGTTCGCTCACGATGCTAAATGCTCTCCTGACATCAGGTCCGGAATGTGATTTCTTTTTTTAACGAGATGCTTAGATGTGGGTCGGGAATGTTTGTGATTTTGTGAGATGATGGATAACTGATAAATGTATTAATTTATGTGCCATATTTTACTTTTAGTCAGATACTAAACAAATTCACAATAAAATAATATTGCGATTATAAATTGAGATCCTATGTTTTGTAAGTTGTTTGTAAGTTTGTAAGTTTGTGTAAGTTGGATAAAAAATCACACAGTGTTCAAAATTTATTAAAAACTACTACATTACTACTAAATTATGAACTTTAACTATGTCAAATCTCACACTCCTCCGTGCGCCCAAGTTGCTTAAAAAGGGATACTAAGTTTTATCTTTACGTATTATTATTATTAATCTATAGATAATAGGTGTGAATAATGTGGGACAATACAGTCATTTTCCCCTTCTGTGACCGCTAACTTATTACCTGCTCATTACCTCTAATATTAACTTGCAATGGAATCCATTGCAATCACACAGCTTCTTAGATTCACTAATTTCGCGCACCTTTCCAATAACAGCATAGCGCTTTTACTGTCCGTAAAAATAACATATCGTTTTTTAATGATACGGGATTTAATGACCAACAAACATTCAATGGTACATTCAGATGCCATTAGGAGAATGGTGTTAGGGACACAAAACAAATCCGTGACCGAAATAATAATGACAGACATAGAAACGTGATCTTGCTTTGTGTTCGAAATTGCCGCGTTATAACAAATGTAATTTTGACCCAACAGTTACGGAGGCAATAGGGATGGCGGGAAACACTACAGATGGAAATCGTATCGGATACCCATAAAATAAAAGTCGATTAAGGTAACAGTCCAGGTGCAACTCTACGTGAGAGAATATTATTATGCTACGAATTTAGTATAAAATATATTTTAATAAACATGGTATGCAAGTACTTCTGGTGGTAGGTCTCTTATTGTGATCTTACGAGGACCTGGAGCCCCCCTTCGGTGCCGAAGATGACCGCTCCAGTGGTTTTAGCCGGTAGGAGTCCTTCTGGGGTCGCCCTTCCCCGGGGCGAAGGAAGTTCTATGTAGAATTTCCACTGGACATCAATATTTTTTTTTTTTAAAAACGTCTCTTATTCAAAGAAACCGGCTAGGTTGGTATCATTGCAGTGCCAGATATTGACCGCCAAGCAGTAGTGGTTAATAAACTTTAAACATTACTGAGTTTCGGTTAGAGGGGCACTGTAGCTAGTGAAATTACTGGGCATAAAAGACTAATGTCTGTGGTGGCACACAGGACAAGTCCTTGGTAACGCATATAACCAGGCGAATTAATTTCTTCATCATGTCAAATGTTTATACAAAAAATACAGATAAAACGAATAGCCGCTCAACCCATGCAAAGCTAGTTGATATAGGTTTTAATTAAACGCGCTGGATAATCAGTAGCTGCCTCAAAGCAAACCGAGTATAAAAGCTGTTTCCTCTGCGGGAGAAAAGCTACCATAGCACCACAGAGCAGTGCTCAGCAGATCTAAAGCAAAAAATAAGAAGAAGCTCTACAAAAAAGGCCCAAAATGGAAGGCGACGTTCGACAACCTCTCCACAAGAACATCCACATATCGCATAGGTTGAAAAGCCGTAACAGCTTTGTCAAACGTGTCATTCCCGTTACCGGCAACCGCTCACAACCAGGACGTGGACTGTAGTGAGATGAAAACCACCCTTCCTAGTCCATTTGTCCCATCAGAGAATTCTCCCACCAGATCATGGCCTTCCTTGTCTAACCTAGAAACTAAACAGACTTCGGACTCGGGTGGGGCGAAGTTAAAAAACCATAGATTCATAGATAACTAAGTGTATGGATGTGGTGCTGTTCTGAAAATGATGGGACAGTTGTCATGTCCTACGCGCATTGACGCCTACATGCTAGAGAAACATAGGACGCTACTGAAAGTGCTGCATCCGTAGCTAAATTCTGAGATGACACAATTTAGATGGCAATCGACACGCTAAGAAGCAGATGAACGAAACGCATAGTTTTAAAACAACGCTTTGGTAATAATTTCATTCACATCTGATCAAGTTCTTGACTAAGTATTACTTCTCTAAAGTTTCAAGATCATTAGAAATATTGGCAAGGCCATATGCATACGAGTATATAAATACTACAAATCGATATCCCTTAGGACTATTCGCACATAACGATAATAAAATACACCGCAAGCTGCGTAGTGTTTAATTAATAAAATGGTGCTGTCGTGGTGGATTTGGGGACAAATGGCCAACATTTTTTTGGTACAGCTATTAGGCTTAATGGTGGATTGAAATTAATGACAATTTTACGTAATTTATGAAAGAATACATATTCCAATTGCTAGGCAGTTTTTATTTATTTATTGTGAATAACTCTGATATATACCGGGACATAATTTTTTTTACTTCGTTAGTTATATTTGCCGTTTCACTTCACTTTCATACAATTCTGGAGCTCTACACTGTATCTTACACAAATTTCATGGCTAGTCTGTCATAGAAAATAGAATCAATCAGACATAGTAAAAGCATGACCAAGCAATGTGTTGAGTAACTTAAGCAAAACAATATTAGTCATAATAAATAATTGTGTCATCATTTCAGCCGACTGAAGTCCACTGCTGGACACAGGCCTCCCCCAAGATCACCACAATGACCGATATGGGTGTGTTGTAGGCTCATTGGGGGGTTTTGCCATAATCGCCACGCTTGGCAGACGGGTTGGCGATCGCAGTTAAGTTGTTAATGTACTCGAAGGACGCTGCTGCCCATTCTCCGGCTAATCCCTTAGTCGACTTTTACGACACCCACGGGAGGAAATGGGGTGGTGGTATTCTGAGCCGGCAACACACGGCACAATATTTGTAGGTAACAAAATATTTGTCATTGTGGTACCGGATAAAAATAGCAACAGCCTATATCATCCTGTGAGTGTCGTAAAAAGCGACTTTTGGATTAGCTGGAAGATGGGCAGCAGTTTTTCAGGTTCTTCAAGTAATTTTTTTCCAACCCTACTGCGATCGCCAACCCAGTACAATACGAGTACAAACCCAGATCAGAGACAGGCCATTGTGGGGATATTTGGGGAAGACTGTCTGTGACTGTCCAGCAGTGAATATATTTGGCTGAATTATGAAAGATTTTTTAAAATTTGATATGAGTGCCGGAACTAACCCGGCAAAATAATACTATTGGTACCTATCGGAAATCTGGTACTTCTACCTTAACGTTTATCTTATTTCATCTTTACCCTTTACCTTTACAAAAATATTGATTTTTTATTCCTAGCAAGGTTTTAAATTTTCGGGTCATTATTTTCTAACTTGTCTGCTTCGGAAAATATTTCCGGCAAATGTTTCATATCCTACCTTTTAGTACCTATATTAATTTGAATCGTGGTCCTTTTAAAATGTCTTTAATTATTTTTTATGCTCAAGTAGTGATGGTTACCTGACTTTTAAATATATAAACATTAGAAGATGCAGGTCTAAGAACGATTTCTAGTGCGATCATACGAGGACCTGGAGCCTCCCTTACGTGCCGAAGATGACCGCTCCAGTGGTTTTAGTCGGTAGGAGTCCGGCATACCCCTTCGTCCTTCCCCGGGGCGAAGGAAGTTTATGAAGAATTTCCACTGGGCACCAATAAAAAAAATTAAAAAAAGGTCTAAGAACGATTAATTGAAGAATCGATCATTTGGGCCTAAAGCTATTTTTGTGTATAATTCTAGACCAAATTTGTGTCATTAGCAGTGATAGCCTAGTGAACGCTTCCAAAGGGGTGGGTCTGAGTTCGATCCCGGCCACACCTCTGATTTTTCGGATTCATGTGCGCATCCGAATTTGATTATCACTTGCATTCATGGTGAAGGAAAATATCGTGAGAAAACCTGCATACCTGAGAAGGCTCCAAAATGTTCCCAATGGTGTGTACTCTGCCAACGCGCACTAGGCTGGCGTGGTGGGGCGGGGGGCCTTGGGGGTAGCGAGCGCGCTTATTGGGAAATTTGCGTGCTCATACCGAGCGACCCCCGGGAAGACAGCGGTGTGCATGTGGTCACGTACCGCTGTGTGCGCAGCACAGCGCATAGTGAGGCCTCGGGGGAATCTTTTACAATCCCCTCGAGAGATGCCTGGGGGGTGGCCTCTTTACAGTCGCCTTTCCTCCACTAGAGGGGGTGACCACTTTACAGTCATCCCCTCCGAGATGTGCCTAAAGGCGTGGCACCAATGGGTGGCTCTAGATGGAGATCTTTCGAGTTCCTGGAGCCTCCCTTCGGTGCCGACGATGATCACTCCGGTGGTTTTAGCCGGTAGGAGTCCGGCATGCCCCTTCGCCCTTTTCCGGGGTGAAGGAAGTACATGAGGTATTTCCACCGGATCAATAAAAAAAAAAAAAAAAAAAAAAAGGCTGGCGTGGTGGACTAAAACGAACCCTTTCTTATCATGACATGCCCGTGCCCAGCATGCGGACAGTAACGGGCTGATCATGATGATGATGATGATAAAATGAATCGAAACATGCCGTATGCAATGTAGTAAGACTAACATTTTATCTTTTATCTTATTGAATCTAGACAAGATTTTTTGTAATCCATATTATTTTATGTAAATAACTTGTGCCAAAATGCAAAATATTGATTTTTCATAGAACAATATCTCTCTAATAATATGGGTCTTGTTTTTGCTATTTAGTTGAAATAAAATTGTGTTTCGCGATTACCTTACGAAAATCTCCTTGGATAGCTCACGGCATATAAAAAATATTCAAAGCTGTACTTTTATAGCTATGAAGAATATGAACTATAAAAGGGGTACAAAGATTTTTATTCACATATTTATATATTATCTATAATCCTAATTACTGAGATGTATACATCATCCGGTTTTTTTATTTACGTGGTTAAGTCTATTTTGATCATATTTCACGAATTCAATGGCCGACCCGACTGATGTCTGTTATACGTCGCATTCACTACCGTCCCAGATTTTCCCTCTTTCGTGGATGTATTTTGGTGTATTATACGCGAGAAGTCTTCGTTTCCTATTTTTATTACATTTTGTTGGTGAAGGAAATTCGGGAGTGCTTTCATGTATGCATTTTATGGGTTAAATGATTTATGAAAGGGATACGAATATAATATTTTACAAGTTATTGAGTTACTTGTTGCGTTTAGGCAAAAGTTCCTCGAAAGAAAACCAGATTTTAGTCCAATATTTATTGGTCATACGATTCAATCATTTATTCAGTATATGGAATCAACGCAGAATATTTCGCTTCGTGGGTACGGTCCAATGCCCCGTCAAAAGGTAGGAAACAACAACGTGGGAGTTTAGCCAGTAAGAATCCAGCTCGTCCCTACACCCTGCCCCAGGGCGCAGGAAGCTTGGGAGAAATTTCCACCCAAAAAAAGGGTATCCCGTTACACGAGAACCTAGGAAAAATCTTTACAGTCGCCTTTCCTATCCCACGAGATGTGCCTAAAGGTGTGGCATCATGGGCGGCTCTAGTGTGATCTTACGAGGATCTGGAACCACCCTTCGGGCCGAAGATGGCCGCTCCAGTGGCTTTAGCCGGTTCATTCATGCTCGCCCCACGCCCCGGGGAAGGGCGAAGGAAGTTCATGATGAATTTTCACTGGGGTCTAATAAAATAAATAAAAAGTAAAGGTTTTCGCGATTATTTTGTTTATCTGCGGAGACTATATAGGCTTAAGATTTGTTTATTGTAAACTATTATTGGTAAATGTAAAAGCTGTTTGTTTCCCTAACAGAAATAAATAAATAAATTATTAATCATTATAATAAAACACTTAAATGGCGTACCTATTTTATTGATTTTTGTTTTTCCTAACGTTTCAAACACTCCAGCGTTCGTGGTCGCAGGATGACTAAGATGACAGACGTCGTTACAGATTTAAAAAGTTGTTTTAAATAACGTACAATTACAAAGTGTTTGAAACGTTATGCAAAACACATATATACGCGATGAAATCCGTTTAAGTGTTTTATTATAATCTCCAAAAGGTTATGGTATTACATCAAATAAGGATAAAATATTGTTGGAAACATAAAATATTAAAATTGAGCTATCAATTTGTTCGTACAACGGAAATGTCGGAAATCTAATATCTATATAAATAGGCTCAGACGTAATATTCTATCGAAAGTGTAACTCACCACATTTTACCTGCCTATCAAAATACTCTTTGACATTGAAATTGACAGCTAAAACATAGGTAATCATTATTCTGTTACTTCAGTCTCTTATTAATTATTCATTAGAAATACTAATCAATTATTGTGAATGCCTAAATCATAAGCAATTATATATTCAGAACTTTCATGAAAAATTGTAAATTGAATTTCAAATTTTATTCTAGCCTGGAGCTAGAAAAATAAAAAACAATACTGCATGCAGAACATATAGGTATATGAAAAAGTAATCAAATTCCATTTAGAACTTTTATAACGAACCTGCATTCGAAGCGTCGAATACCATTCACGTTACAGAGAAATATTTTTGTTCCCCCAAGCAAAATATGGAGTAAAAACAAGCTTAATAAAAATATAAAATTGTGAATACAGAATTTCAATACGGTGAGTGCTTTTCTTTGTAATCCGGGTACAGGATCCAAACGGGACTCTCATACAATCTAAGTTGATGTAATATACCTGCAAGTTTTACGAAGTTTTTAGATATGCTAATAAGTATAATAAATTTATTACGAGCGCATGGTTGGCGCAGTGGCAGATGATTGGCTTCTCGAGTTACGGATCGTGGGTTTAATCCCCGGACGGATCAACTAGTTGTATGGCCTACCTACAGGTTCTTCTGGGTTTGGATATTTGTGCATGAGGAGTTTATGTCTGTAAACAGTACCCAAGAGTTCCAGGACCCCAAAAATAAACTTAGGCCCGTATTACAGAATCAAAACTAAGTAAAACGTGAGTCGAGATTGCATCAATTAGATATAAATGCTGGACTTTTATGTAGGGTTCATATTTGATTAACATAATATCGACTCAAGTTCTACTTGAGTTTTGATTTTCGGTCTGTAATAAAGGTTGTTACTAAAACCAGCGCTGCTGGCTTTAGGTTCGTTCGAAGCCGCAGCATTATGCTTAGCAATTACCTATATTTCTGCGCATATGCGACGCACAATTTCGTACATCTTTTTTTTTGTGTAATTGTAATCTATTTGTTGTTGTTTGGTTGCACTGACTACGAGATACTACATAATTAGATTGAATCAAGCAATCACAACCACAGATATTACATATCCATTGAACATTATAAACTGGATAATATTAGTTTCTTACAGACTGACATTTTTTAAATCGGTGCTACTAGTTAAATTTATGTTATTATTAAATTTGCTGTAGAAAGTCTAGTTTTAAGTCGTGTGACAATTACCTGTACAAATAAAGTATTTTTCTTTCTTATACGGCCCTAAGTCTAGAACATCGTTTTATGAAAAAAGGCCTGCATCGTTGGTCCCGTGGTTACCAAGAGTGAGTTTCTGGATTCCATTGATTTTCAGGGGCAGGTGGTGTTATCATGTTTCTCTATTAAAAGTTATTAGTAGTCCGTATGTTCTCGTGTGGTTTCCGGCAAAGAATACCCCACCCGTCCTTCACCTATGGGTGTGCTAAAGGAGACTTAGGGTTTGCATTAAGAGGACGGCCAGCGGCGTCCTGCCGTGTGCTAAGAACAACATACAGCGATCACTAATACACTTATTTATTTTGCAAAAAACGTAAATTACAATAAACGCAATACCTAATACCTACTGATTGTCCCCCTTGAAATAAATTCATTTTTTTTTGTATGACACAATATAATTTAATCATCATCGTATCAGCCAAAGGGCCTCCACTGCTGAACAAAAACCTCCCCCAAATATTTCCACAACCAGTGGTTACATGTCATCCGCATCCAACGACTTCCAGCGACCTTCACCAGGTCGTCTGTCTACCTAGTTGGAGGTCATTCCACGCTGCGTTTTCTATATAATTTGCGTCTACCAAAACCTACAGTTAATAAATGGGAATGAATATAGATGATGTCTATAAAATTTATTTATAAACTTCGTTTTATGGGACATATTTGCAATATTAGAAATAATCTTGTAATAGCTCACATGTGAAAGAAAGATATAAAGAAAAAAACATCAATTTGCCACAAACGTATACAAAAATAGCATAGGAAAAAAACACGGAGAATGTTGTTTATACTCGTATGTGGATAAATTGTTTTTCGACAAATATAGTGAGATGATATATTTTCATTTTCAGATCACGAGGTGCATTACATCACGCCAAGTAAGTACCTACAGAGCATCTAGGGACGGCGACGAAGCGACTTCTAGTCGAAAATATGGTAAATAAAATGGCAATGTGTAAACGAGGAACCAGGGAAATGCGACATTGTTGATTAGAGTAAAAAGTAGTAGTCTGTGCTGTATGAACACACTTTACACAAGAAATTATGCATTTGGATACACGCACTATGTATGACAACTATGAAAGCTATTCTTTTGGAACGGAGTTCCTTATCGCACGTTATCGTTCCGATTTGTTTGCAGTTTTTCAATCGATTCGAATTGCTGTCAATTTTGAGAATATACAAAAATATTTATAATTATAACGTTTAACTATCTTTTTTTTATTAATATGAATAAACATAAATAATCATTTTTGCGTGATAAACTTTATTCCCATTTATTCACATTTTATGATTAGTTTAACTATTTGCTACTGACTCTATATTTTACTTTTTTTAATAAAAAAAACGTTTCCTCACACTAGGATTTCTCCTGTGTCGTGGGTGTGTTTTGCGTTCACAAATTCCACAGACAATACACCCAGACCCGGAACAACTACCTGCAGATCGTACAAATATTTGTTCTGTGCGGGAATCGGTGCGTAGCAGTCGACTGTATCAGCCACTGCACCAACCGTGCCGTCATATTACTTAATACAAACACAAAAAAGATATAGTGAAAGGAACTCCCTTCCAACCGGATGTCCAAAGACGAGGTGTCTCATTTTATCTATATGATAGTTACGGCAACTGACCTACGAGTTGCCTGATAGTAAGTAGAAACCGCACCCTTGGAAATCACCAATCTAATAATTACTAATGCTTACAAAATATGCCTTGTGTTCCAGTAATTTCACTAGCTCTTCCTACTCGTTACCCAGAGAACAACTCCGCTTATATATAGTTACTGGTGGTACGTAGATACGTACCACCAGTAACTACAACGTACGTACCAACAGTCACTGCAAGAGACCGGATAGCGCCGCACTATCAGATATTCACCGCTTAGCAGTAGTGTTTATACTTAAGACATTGCTCCGGTTAGAAGTAGTAGTAGCTAGAGAAATTACTGGGCATCAGAGACTAAATAACTTATGCTTCGAGCTGAAAACCTTAGTGTGGTGCCACGAAGGACCAGTACGGGGTAGCATAATAACTGTTGTGGTCTGGCTAGTGAATAATTCGCCTGATGGTAAGCGTCTAAAATGGAAAAAAATGGCGGGCAAAGACGGTCAAATATGTATGTTTAAGAATAATAATTCTTGCCTTATTTTATGTTTTGTGTGTTCTATTGTTATGTTTAGTAAACTTATTTTCTTTCTTTCTTAGTATGCCCCAGTCGAGCTTTAAACCTTATAATTCTACTACCAAAAAAAAATCCTTGAATCAACTTCCATTGATACAGTATCAAGGCCCGTTCCAACATTTATGTAGTTGCCCGTATAAAACTTTGAACGGAAAATCCAAACCGAAATCAACAGAGCGCTGTTGGAGTATTCAAAAGCAATTAATGTTCATTAGTCTCCTCACTTTATTATAAAATTAAATATTTAGTTTGTAAGCAACCAACTGAAAATATTGATTGGTTTATGAAAGTAAAAAACAAACATGGATATCATACTATTTCATATCCTTATATAATATTGGCCATTAGCCAAACATTAACAAACAAAATTTCAAATTAATACGACATCTCGCCAAATACGGACTGAACCATTATTTGAGCATGGAACTAATAACAGTTTGAAACTAATACAGAATGATCCTAGTGCTGCCCGGCCGTTGGGCTGACTGGTATATTATTCGGCATTGGTTGTTTGTTTCAATACAATGAAGGGAAGGCTGCCCGGTCAGCATTAATATTTTGCGCATTTCCCGCGTCGCTGATATGAACTGTCGGAGCCACGGTTTGCCTCCATATTTAATGTTTTAAGTGCTTTTTCGTGTAGGTACTTACTAAGCTCCTCGCCAAATTGGAGGGTCTATTTTAGTGGTAGCTCACTTTGTAACTGCCTGTTAAAATGGTTTGGCAGTTTGTTTAATTGTTACATTAGTGAAACGTTTATAGTACTGAACTATCAGTTTTGGTATATTATGGCTCGTTTTGTAATTCCGTGACTGCCGAGGTATTTAAGAACCAAGGTAAAATATTAAATTTTTCAGTAGCTAAAATCATATTAATTCATATAAATAAAAAGGTTAATCTTATGTTGTAAATGTATGAGATACAAGAATTAATTTCCTCGTATTCTACAAAGTAGCAACTTTGAAAACATGTTGGTTTGAAATATGAAGTTTGAAGTTAAGTTGAAGAATTTTTTTCTAAAACTGAATCTTTCGGGGCTACGACGAGTATTTTGCTTCACAAAACAAAGAAAATGTAGACACGTAAAATTGAACTTGCCCAAACAAATATTTTCCGCAGTATGTAGTAGTCATTTAAACTTTTGTTGCTATCGAAGTATATCGCCTGGAGGCACTTTCAGCAACACCCGAAAACTGTAAGTTTAAAATTGGTAACAAAAATTCAACGTAAAAACTGATATACTCCTTTTGAAAATTGGAGAATCATTGGATGAAATTGTGTGAAAATCTTTTCGTATCGAACCCTTGTTTATCTATTTTGTGTTGCTATATTTAATCGGGAAATTGGAAGTTAAAGGGTCATTCTGGATTTATTTTAAGCCCGAGATAGTTTAATTACCATTTCCTACTGCAATTTTATAGAAATTATCGATTAGTATTCTTGCAAAAACAAATTGTATAGTTTTCCATTTCACGAAAAAACGCCAGTCACTTGAATTGGAACCTTATGTTAATGCCAATAAAAGTCACATGACGCGTGCTCGTGAATTGAAACAACTATACTAAAAGTACTGTATGTCTAATTACCCTTTAAACTACATAAGCTAACATTAGAACTCCAGACTGAGAATCCTAATCACAGGCCCTAATGGTGCGCAATATGATCTTAATGTTCAGAAGTAATGCATTTCGTCGTCGCAATCAAAACAAAATTGTTAAAATTTATGATATACTTACTTAATACTTACTTATTTTTATGACAGCTGTTGCATTCATTATTTAATTATAAATCCATCGTAAATTTTAATTGATATATATAAAGACAAACAGTTTAAAATACTATAGTTTAGGATGGATAAAATAAATACCTGGTCAATGTTATATGAATCCAAATTAAGTTAATGTGAATAGTTGTTGCCTTCATTAGTGATGATGCAATGATGAATAAAAAACAGTGTAAATAAATTGTTTAGTTCTATAAGATATTTGATCTGACTTTTATACGGAATGCGAGAAAAAGTTATTGCCTGAAGAAGATTTTTGGACGTGCTTCTTTTTTGAAAGATTTTATGATGATAAAAGAGAGACAGTCAGACTTATTCATAAATCATTATCACTACGAAACTTTTAGACTTCAAATATTTATTTAGGTATTTCACTCCGTTTGATCGTAATTCTATTTTAAATATTTAATAATATCTTTGTGACCTAAACTGATGCCATTACATCGTAGTCATGGCAGAACCGCTGCAAGAGCTCAGCACAATGCTCGATGATCTCAACACAGTTTCCCAGCAGGTGGGCCTTAAGATGAACATGGGCAAGACAAAAGTCATGTCAAATGCCCATGTCGTGCCCATCCCAATATCCGTTGGGAGCTCTGTTCTCGAAGTTGTTGACGAGTATGTCTACCTGGGAAAAACTATCCAGTTAGGTAGGTCCAACTTCCAGAAAGAGATAAATCGTCGAATCCGACTCGGCTGGGCAGCGTTTGCGAAACTTCGCACCATCTTTTCGTCAACAATACCGCAATGCCTCAAGACGCAAGTCTTTAACCAGTGTATGTTACCAGTGATGACATATGGAACAGAGACGTGGTCACTCACAATAGGCCTCATAAGAAAGCTCAAGGTCACTCAGCGAGCTATGGAGAGAGCTATGCTTGGTATTTCTCTACGAGATCGAATCAGAAATGAGGAGATCCGTAGAAGAACTAAAGTTGTCGACATAGCTGAAAGGATTAGTAAACTGAAGTGGCAATGGGCAGGGCACATTTCTCGTAGAACTGATGGCCGCTGGGGCACAAAGGTTCTAGAATGGAGACCGCACACCGGAAAACGCAGCGTGGGACGACCTCCAATGAGGTGGACAGACGACCTGGTGAAGGTCGCTGGGAGTCGTTGGATGAGGGCGGCATGTAACCGCTCATTGTGGAAATCTAAGGGGGAGGCCTTTGTTCAGCAGTGGACGTCCTGTGGCTGATATGATGATGATGATGATGATGACCTAAACTGAATCCTTCCACTTAAAATAGTTATATTAAAATACTTGTTTATTATTGCAAAATGCAAAATGTCCGTAATATTTTCTCGTAAAATATGAAAATCGGAAGAGCTATTAATTTGTGAACTTGCCTGACACGGTCAGCGAAGGAAATTAGAAAATCTTACCTCATAAAAGTCTTACCGTCATGACGTAGCGATGAGAATTATTAATTTTGTATTTTTCATTGAGGGTTGCGGGATGGTACTGACTCACAAATTATGAGATAGGACAGTCAGATTCTACATCAATGAAATAAAATTAAATGAAATAATTATTTATTCAAAATAGACCAAATTACACACAATTATACACACCGCTTCCTACTGTTTAAGCTGGGGAGAAGAAACGGCGCAACAAACTCCCCAGCAACACGTTTGTCATATACAATATTTTTAAGTACATGTACACATCATTCATCATCATTTCGGCCGAATGAAGTCCACTGCTGAACACAGGACTCCCTCAAAGATCACCACAATGACCGATATCGGTGTGTTGTGTGCTCATTGAGGGGTTTTGCCATAATCGCCACGCTTGGAAGGCGGGTTGGCGATCGCAGTTGAGTTGTTAATGTATTCGAAGGACGCTGCTGCCCACACTCCGGATAATCCCTTAGTCACCTTTTACGATACCCACGGGATAAGAAGGGTTGGTGCTATTCGTAGCCGGCACCACATGGCACATGTACACACAACAATTAAAATTAAAGCAATACAAAAATGTACTTAGATGTTAAAAATGTATGTACATTAAATATCAGAAATATGCTATAAAAAGGTATTATTAAAAAGTTAAATACGAGTAATAATATAAATCATATGTCATAGCAATCGTATAAATTAAATGTCAATAAAAGGTGTATAAAATAAAAGCTTAACAGTGTTGACTATACCTAGCGAGCAGCTCAGTCCCAAGGTTTTTATCATCAAGACAGTCAGAAATCTTATAATATTCTTTCTTGCAGAGTTTAGATTAAATTAAAGTTTTAAATTTCTTATAGGATAAATTTCGGACTTCAATGGGAAGTTTATTGTTAAAGCGTATACATTGACCCATCAACATTGTGAGTTGCTTACTCTGTGGAGACGAATACAATGTACAGCAAGGTTGTGTTTGCGCCTTGTATTAATACTGTGAACATCGGACATTTTAACAAAATCTGAAATGTTTTTATGCACATAAAATAAATTTCCATATATATATATTGAGAAGTACATACATTATGAGTACATTGAGAAGCTATAGTCAGAATACCAATTTCTTTGAATTTCACGCTGAGAGAAACCCTCAGGGCCCAATTTGTAAATGGCTTGAACAGTTTCTCTGTAAAGTGAAGATGGTACTTATGTCTGCACAGTTTCCCCAGAGAAGAATCCCATATGACATTACACTCTGAAAATAGCTAAAATATACTGTTCTGGCTGTAGGCTGCAGACCTAAGTTTACTTGACAACTTGTCAATATGTGGGCCCGACTGTAATTTGACTCAACAGGGTTCAGCTCTATTCCATTCAGTTGTACATTGGTCTGCAACTGTCTGATGTTAGGCGTAGAAATTTGTATGAATTTTGATTTTTTCCCGTTGAGGAGAAGATTATTTACATTGGACCAATGAACAACTTTGGAGATCACATCGTTAACTTCGTCAAAATTAAGTAATTGTAGCTTATTTTTTAAAATAAGTGACGTTTCATCAATACAATCTCATGATTTTTTTTCTCATAAAAAGGCAAGTCTTTAATGTAAATGAGGAACCAAAAAAGGACCTAGAATTGTTCCCTGTGGAACGCCCATGGTGGGATTAACATCCACCTTCTGAATTCTGCTGTTTAAGTAAAAAGTCAGAAGGTCAAGAGCCTTGTTGTGCAATTTCCTTATGAGTGAATCATTATGTACGCAATCGAAGGCCTTGGACAAATCACAGAATATACCAAGAGCGTCCTGTGAGTTGTCCCAGGCCTCCTTGCCTGTTTTTTCAATTCACTTTTATTCTGAGAATTGTGTCTGTTGCACTCTCCGTCAAGTACAAGTTGTAACTGATATAAAATTATTGTACTATTATATTGTACAATACCGGAGTGCCTCATGTCGAAATTCTTTAATTAGTGTGTGTTACCAGTGACGGCATATGGCACGGAGAAGTGGTCACTCACTATGCGCCTTGTAAGAAAGCTCAAGGTCACTCAGCGAGCTATGGACAGAGCTATGCTTGGTATTTCTCTACTATAAACGCGACTGTACATTGTTCGTAGAACTGATGGCTGTTGGGGCAAAAGGCTTTCAAGTGAAAACCATGCACCCCAAAAGCAGCGTAGGGCTTCAACGAGATGGACTGTTGAAGGTCGCTGGAGTAGTAAGACGCAGGCTGCATATAACTGATAAGATGATGATTATATTGTAGTTCCTTTTTACTTCCATGACCAATATGTCATAGTTTATAAAGAGAACCTGTATGAGTAAATTAAATCAAATAACATTACGCCGATAAATTTCCAAAATCCCGCGAATTGTAAAACTTTTGAAATGCGCATTAATTATTTTTTATTTATCTTGTTACAGAACTACGGTTTACCGTGCTATGTAGCATGAACATTGTTGAGGTCGCATACGCGCTTTGATATACAACCTCACCTATACTAAGTTACTTAATGAATCAGAACACTACTCTATATTCAAAGTGTTACTTTTTATTGTACTTTTTAATAACTGGTGTACAATAAACAATATAATAAATAAATGATAGAAAATTTAGGATTTTGGTTATTAACAGTGTGGTGCGACCAGTATTAGTAAATGATGAACAGACACATTTCATATTTGCTGGCCTTTAATTATACATAAACCCCGTGAACAGCCACTGCTGAACATGGGCCGCCCAATGACCACTACTATACAGTCTTATTGTCATAACTACGCTGGCTTTTAAATTTCGAATAAAGAACTCTTTGGGAAGTTGTAGATATATGTACATTGAATTAATAATGTCATTTATTATTACAAATTGGTGGCAATTTATATAGTGCGTACTATTAACAGGCTCCATATCATTCCGTTTTTGAATTTCTAAAAACTTTTCATGTGACCCCCGTATGCTTTGCACTTGTCTACTATTTTGTATCAACATAAGTACTGAAGTCATAAATATTTTATATTGTAACTAGCTGTTATCCGCGACGATTTATTTCTAACCGAATAAAATGTATCCTCTTCCATCACATCATCAACCTTTCTACCAAATTTTAATGTATTCAGAAGACTGCAGACATTGCAACGTTGAATTGCAATGCTTACTCTTTGGCCAAAAACAGGCTAGCCCTCTGATCACGCGATCGACAGCCCAAGGAAGCGTACACTCGGACCCCATGACCCAATGCCCGTCTCAAAACAATAATTGACGGCACGGTTGGTACAGTGGCTGATACAGTCGGCTGCTACGCTCCGGATCGTGGGTTCGATTCCCACACGGAACAAATATTTGTGTGATCTGCAGGTAGTTGTTCCGGGTCTGGGTGTATTGTTAGTGTGGAATTTATGTCTGTAAACGCACCCACGACACAGGAGAAATCCTAGAGTGGGGCAACGTTCTTAAAAAAAAAATTAAAAAAGAAAATACCGATTAGGTTATTGTATTTGCACCCTTTGAGCAGATGTAGGAAGGGTATTGACATAATTTTCATCTTACACCAGAGGCCTACCCATCTTACATGGTAGTAACGACATACCGTCCGGTCTTTTGCCATCGTTACGTGCCAAGCCATAGTGTTGCAAAACAGCTGGCACACCGGCAGTGACAAGACACGACATGTATAATTTCATTAATATTGGCATGGTTGCATAGAACGCTATGCAACTTGCACTTTTACTGTAAGACAGGCTATGGTGTCCGAGGCAGTCGACAGCTTCACCACAGTGATGTCAATTATAAACAACTAATACCTAATTGAATCACATAAAAAGATTGCATCCTAACAAGCAAATATAGAAAGTAAAATTGAAATGCTCGAATTACTTCCCATCATTCTGTAAAATACAGTTTGGCATTAAAGCAAATATACCTACCTACGCGAATATGTAAAATGTCTTTATGGAAGACTACCCAAATAAGCTGTAAACATAATTTCGCTTTGCCTATCCATCCTGCATTGTAACTCTCGTGAGGAGCTATGATAGCGTAGACATGCTTTATACTGCTCCGACATGTGCAAGATTTTGGTACAGAGGAGTCTTCTTTCTTTTTATCATTCGGCGCGCGGAGACATGCTTTTATTATACATAAATGAATGTAGGCCATTAAAAAATAAATGTTGTGAACGAAAACATCAAATCGTAAAATTATATAGTGAATCCCTTTATCCGTGTGGTGTTCGGACTAAGAACATAGCACCACTCCATCTCCTCCCGTGCATGTGGTAAAGAGCGACTAAGGGACTGTTAACCAGAGGGGTGGCCAGCAGCGTCCCTCTGTGGAACAGTAGCCACACTTCGCTTACCAATTGCCAAGTGTGTTGAGTCAGTACTCATTTGCCAGTGCAAATTCTCCTCAAAATAACAACACAATTGTGGCAATCTATGGGGAGACCTAGATAGGCGTAGAATACTGGTGGAGTGAAAATAAATTTGTTTGATAGCCTCATAATGGGCATTTATGTAAAAAAGGATGGAAATATCGAAGCCCATTTAAATTCCGCAAAATTATAATTTGGCATTCATTTTCCTGCAGTTAATTGCTGTAAAATATTACTGGCGGTTTTTTTGACATGTCCAGACCCATCACAAACATTCTACCGAATAACGTTTCGCTTTTTTTGACATAATGCTGATAAATAATTTTCTAAATTAATAATTATGTAGCAGTATTTGCTGTTCTACGCAAAAATTGGTTCTACGCTTCACTATAATTACGTTGAGTTTAATAAGTAGAATTTGGTTTTACCCCGAAAATTCCGCGTTCTCCTGCGTGTAGCACAATAAAAACAAACATGGCGCTGACTTTACTGGCCGGGTTTGTGCGTTATCGACATAAGATTATCAAATTTATCCAAGTCCAAGTACTCGGACTAAGTAATAAGAGTACCGTTAGACTAAACACAAAACTAATTTAGAAATGATTAAGTACCTTAGCTTAAGAGAAGAAGAAGAAGGAATCTAACAGAACAGAAACAGAGCTAAAAGAAAAATAAGACGATATTTTTAGATTTTGTTTCCTTTTCGAGAAATATTTTATGATTTTTTAGATTTTGTTTCATTTTTGTGAAATGTTTTATGGATATGTTAAGATTAATTAATCTAAACACCGTACAACGTTGCCTTATACTTGACATTGGCAAAATTGTGGAAGTCACTCTGCAGAAGCCATAATCTAAGAGAAGAAGAAGAAGAAGAAATGTTTTATTTAAAAAGTAAAGATTTATTAATCTAAACACCGTACGACGTTGCCTTATACTTGACATTGGCGAAATTATGGAAGATACTCTACAGAAGCCATAATCTAAGGGGAGAAGAAGAAAATAAGACGCTCAATTCGTACCGCACTTGACTTACAAGGAAAATGCAACGCATATTTTTATTGAATCACTGCAAAAGACCTCACCCTAGAAGAGCCTATCGCCGCCGCACCAACTTACTCAGACGCCTGTCCAAAAGATCTGGAATGGAATGGTCTAAGGTACCAGGTTTTCGGAATGTTTTGCCATCAGCAGTACATAGGCGTAGCCAAATACGAGTACTGTTGACTGTATGTAGTTCAAATGGCCTGTGTAATTTTATTAAGCGCCGAACTAAAACTTTGACGTAATTCAATTTAAATCATGTCATTCTGTGATTGACATTATGAACTTCAAGTCTCAACCCCTTCACAAACTTTTATACGTAGACGAAAATTGATGTGAAGACTCACTGTATATTTTTATTGTTTTTAATATTTATAAAGAAATTACATTTATGTTGTGAGTTCATCGTAAAGTTAATATGTAATGTAATAAATAAGTAAGCACGTGCGCTATAAACTAGAAACTCAATTATTCAGATAAGATAATTTATTATTATTATTTTAAACCATTTACAGGCACATATATAGTCGAGATATACCTATAATCGAATATTCGAGACTTTAGTTGCCGCGTTCCAAGTTGTAGATTTCCTATGAAGAAAGGGTTTTACACTAGTTTCAAGTATTTTCATTTTTACAATACCAGCTTTACTGAATAATATTTTTTAGGCTCAGGCTATGATCAGCATTGTATTAATTTTACAGCTGACTTCGGTTTCTGCGCCCAAATATCACCTGAACAAAATAAACGGACGACAATGGTTGGGACACCTTATTGGATGGCTCCTGAGGTTGTTACGCGGAAGCAATATGGGCCTAAGGTAACTTGCATTAATCAATCAATGCATACTGCTGTTATAAGATAAGGATTTTCTTTTCAATTGTGTTTAGTTATGATGTTTATGTTAATTAGAGGTTAAAGTTACTGTACATGGGTGCTAATTCATGTGTTGTACTAAGTCAGTGTGCGTGCATCCTATTAACACGTTTTGTGACAGCAGCCCTTTTATTATTTACTTTATGATAGGGTGTTAAATAAATTTAAATCATATTAAGTTTACACATAATATTTATGAGCACATTTCCATTCATTTTAGTCCAGTAACCTTCAAGATGATACCTACACATCAATATTTCAGCTGAAAAACGTCCACTGGAGGACACAGTCCTCCTACAAAGAGCGCCACAACAACCGGTACAGGTTTGTATTGTGTGCTCATTGGGGGATTTAGCCATAATCGCCACGCTTGGCAGGAGTATTGGTGATCGGAGTTGAGTTGCAATTGTACTCGAAGGACGCTAATGCCTATTAGCTGGCTAATCCCAAGGTCACCATTTACGATACCCACGAGATGAGATGAGGTGGGCTATTAGCCCACACGGCAATTTATTTAGATGTAAGTAGTTCAAGCCAAATATTCCGTGTGGTTCCTGAAAAAATTGACCTTTCCATCCATGGGTGTAGTGAAAGGCGAGAAAGGGTTAGTACCAAAATAATGGGTAGCAAGAATTAGGCGAGGACCTGGAGACTCCCTTCGGTGTCGAATATGACGGTTTCGGTGGTTTTAGCCAGTAAGGAGTCTGAATATACCCCTCCGCCCGTCCCCGAGATGGAGGTAGTGCATGATGTATTTCCAAAGGGATAATAAAAAAGGACTCTCCCATGTGCCAATTGCCCATTTACACACGGCTACATATCAAGCTACATAAATCCATTATAGACTGACTTCTCCGTGCTCCGACATGCTCCGTGTGGTGCCCGGATTAAGAATATAGCACCACTCCATCTCCTCCCGTGGATGTCGTAAAACGCGACTAAGGGAATCTAAACCAGAGGGATGGGCAGCAGCGTCCCTTCTGTGAAACGGTAGCCATATTGCGCTCACCAACCCGCCTGCCAAGCGTGGTGAGTATTGGCAAATACCCCCCAAAATGATGACACAGTTGTGAAAATCTATGGGGGAGGCCTTTGTTCAGCAGTGGACGTATAAATGGCCGATATGATGATATACTGACTTCTTATTGTAAAGAAAGTGTATGTATTGCGAGATCATCTTATACTGGAAATTTATAGCTTGATTTGTAGCCGTGTGTACAATCAATGTACATTGCCGTTTAAATAGATAATATTGCCATATAATGCTTGAATAATTGGTTTACTTGTCGAAAACCAAACGGCCATATTTGTTCCACTTCCTACGAACAATATACCAATCAATTAGGAGAAATAAACAGTAACTCATTAGAGATAAAATACCGAAGGCGTTTGTGCAAATAACGATATCCTCTGAGGGACTGTTGGGTAAGGAATCACACGCGGTGCGACTATACGCTGAAAGCGGTCAGTAAATTGTTCCTATTTATAACCTGAGACTTTGTGAGCAAAATCCTCCACTTCGTTTTTTCGGAAATCGTAACAATTCTTTACCGATTCTGGGTACCTGGATTCTGGGTCCACTACGGCTGTGAAGATAAACGATAAATCTGGAAAGTTCCACCAAAGGTAATTTTTTGAACATTTTTACCTACTCCTTGCCTACATTAGGGCCGAAACACATCTGATAGATGATACGCCGTTGATCTTCCGTTCCCGTTGAATTTACTTTGTAGTCTACTGGCCGCACTTCAACATGTAATCATTTCGTGTTTGTAATACGGAATGCTTATTTCGTGATTAAAATGAAAGCAATCGAAGTAATTGCTATCTGGGAAGGTTTACGACGAGACAGAAAAAAGATTCGATGCATCCTTTAAATGCCAAAAGAATACTTATCGGGCAATTTCATTGTATATGGGCACAAAATGCGAAAAAAAAAATGGTTACCACATACCTATCAATAAAATCCTTCGAAGAATAACCTTGCATTAGTTTAAAAATAAACTGAAACTCTGACCCACGACCGGAGTTTACTCCGTAAGTACAATTGTTTCAGTAATTAATTGGCAGTGAGGGTTATAAATGAAAAACACGGATGCTTATATGTACGATATATATCATATATAAAAACCAATTATAACCTACCTAGTAACTGCATCCAAAAATATAAAATCCGATGAACACGTTTCATCGGATTTTATATTTTTTAATTATTTATTTAATCACTCGACTGTGTATTAATAATAAAAATTAATAATAAAATTAAATATCAAATATTTATATGTCTTAAATGAAATAATATAAAACGTTGACATCAAACGATTTGACACATACATGACTTTAACGCAGAAGGTGCGCAGAAAAACGTAACGCATTTTAGTTAACGCTCGACAAAATTTCACTCATCATACATTTTTCATACCCTCATTTATAAATCGATTCTTAAGGAGTAAATTCCAAATGTAATGAAAAAATTGACGATAGCCGACAGCTGAACAGATGTCAGGCGTTCGTGACAGCCACACTTAGATATCCATAAGTTAAGCATATTATAAACAAAGATTAAGATAAGTCACTTTGGTAGCGAGTTCAGTGTTATTAAATAGTTCATTGTGTAAAGACGTACCCTTTTATTTAATAACCCACCTATAGACTCCGCGTTATACAATTAAATTGCTACACTCACGTAGTATGCATCTTCAGGCAAATATTTTCGATATGAGACGTTTGTATCGAATTATGTGTGCGGCACGCGACCAGCGATGGAAGATCGGTAACGTATCGTCTGTCACATGTGTTTCAGCCCTAATTAACTTTTGACTGTTATCTGATTCTGACATTTAATTGACTTGTATAATGTTTTTGAGTGTAGGTTCATACTCTTCTGAGGAAATTACCTACTTAAACTTAATTGTTATCATGGGGTAAAATATTGTTGTAAATATTGTACTTGTTATAAGTATTATTGAAGAAAATTTACTTTGACTCTAAGTGTGACTTACGGTTGCGTCGATATTTTATTTTAATAACAACCGTGTGGTGCCGGCTCAGAATGCCACCACCCCATCTCCTCCCATGGGTGTCGTAAAAGTCGACCAAGGGATTAGCGGGAGGATGGGCAGCAGCGTCCTTCGAGTACATTAACAACTCAACTGCGATCGCCAACCAGTCTACCAAGCGTGGCGATTATGGTAAAACCCTCCAATGAGCCCACAACACATCCATATCGGTCGTTGTGGACATCTTTGGGGGAGGCCAACACACACACACTGTGCCCAAAAATTCATAATTGCATCAAACAGGTACTCTTAAATCTAAAACTTAGATTAATCAAAAAGCATGTGTGGTGTAGGCGTACGTACGGCTTGGCTCTAGATTTACTTTGCCGATAGTGTTGTTTACGCATACATATGCAAATACCTAAACCAGGAACAATTATCTGTAGGTCATGCAAATATTTATTCTGTGAGGATACAGCACCGCTCCGTTTCCTCCCGTGGATGTCGTAAAAGGCGACTAAGGGATACTAATCCAGAGGGATGGGCAATAGGTCCCTTCTGTAGAACAGTTATAGCCATACTGCGCTCACCAACTCGCCTGCCAAGCGTGTTGAGTACTAGAAAATTTCCCTTCAAAATGACGACACAGTTTATGGGTACGAAAAATTAAATTTATGGCCGAACGTTTGCTTCTGCCCTAATATGCAAGTTCTCCTGCATCGCGCCTTTAAAGTTACCGACCAGAGGTGCAATTCTCTAAGCTTGAACATCCATACATCCTCGAATAAAGAATTAAAATAACAGTGATAACCCAATTTGGTAATCGCTAAGTCTGGTCGTCATGGCATTCTGCAACTTGTCCTTGAATAGCTTCAATCATATCTTAGCGAATATCAAGTTGATTTTATACCGTTATTTCGATTCTGTATTTAAGGATGTATGGATGTTTGAGCTTAAGGAATTGCACCCCAGCAGTGGATTCGACACACCATCACGGATGCGTCTGTACTACGACAGATAACGCCCTTTTCATAGAAGGTTGTTGGTGCAACCTTGTTGACGCTCATCGTGTCGCAAGCGAAGACTCATCACATATTCTTATATGACATCATCATATACTTCAGTTGTATTCTTCCAAGATTATAGTAAAATGCAAGATTTTTGTGAACAATGAAAGCCTGTGCCTTCTACTTATGTGCGTACTACAAAATCTTTTGTTTGTCCATTCTACAAAGTGTTTAGCCGTAAATAATTCTATGTGGTGAGTAACAAACCTTAGCCTTTTGTTCAGTGAAAACAAAACGCTACAATTGTTTCTGCGGGTATTCTTACCAGACCTGCTACTTAAGTGCTCAATGAAGATTATTATTTGGACGCTACGATAGGCTTCGTTCAATCAGTAATTAAGAAAAAAATTGACAGATATTAAAACAGTAATTTGTTTATAATAGATACCTGTTTAAAACGTACGTAGGGGAAAACGTGTATACAAATAACACAAATCCAACACGGGTGACATCATCTAATGATCAGAAATATGCGGGAACATTTAATTGCGATTTCAATAACACGGACGATTTTACGACAGCCCTATCGGGGATCATAACATGCCCTTCGGGGGAGTTGAAGTAGATCGCTATTCAATTTCCTTTGCGTTGGGTGAGATGACGTCCGCATACATATTAGAGTTTGATAAAGCAGTAGTATATGAGTATTATGGCTACATGTGATGTGATACCTAGCACGGTTTGTTCCCAGTAGTTCTATTCAACAGTTCTATGATAGAACTAGTGAGACTTTTTATTCCCACTAGTTCTATTGCAACAGCTTAGTAAGAAGAATAGAACAAATGGGAATACAATGAGTAGAAAATGTCCCACTAGTTGTATGTATATTATTTTAACCCTTCGTTCTTATATGATATTATCAAAAAATATGAGAAGTAGGTATAGTTGAGATAAATAAAAAAGCACTAGGCTGCCACGAAATCAAGAGGGAACTCTTTTATTTTCTAACAAAAAGCAGCTGAATTGTAAGAGGGCCTGGGCACTTATCTAGGAATATGTACTAGGCTATCATAAAATGACGAGGAGTCTTTTCAATTTTAATAATTACCTAAAAGCTTAAGTCTATTATCTAGAAGGCTATGAATAAAATATCTGAATAATATGTCGCACACATTATCTGGGACACCTTTATCGGTATGATTCTATTTTAGAATTATCTTCGTATCAGCCGAAAGTTTGTCCACTGCTGAACAAAGGCCTCTCCCATAGATTCCACAACTGTGTGATCATATTTACGACCTCCGCGGGAGGAGATGGAGTGTAGAATTATCTTATGATATGAAAATGAGTAAATATGATTAATTACACTCGTTTCTTATTCATAGAGTATTCTAAAAGCCATTCTTCTGAAACGATGCATTACTCGTTACAAAGCTCTGTAATCGAATCATATTCCATCTTGAGCTCGGGCTAAAGATATTAACAATTTGCAAACATTGTACGATCTCATGCACTCAGCACAAAAGCGAGCACCGTCACTGTTCAACTTCTCATTTACTTGATGTATATTGAACCCATGGGCCTTTTGTATTCAAAGAACCGCTGCCCGTTTATTTTGGGCCGAAAATAAAAAAAATATTGGGAAAGCTCAAATTTGACGTGAGTTTCTATCGCGAGGTTTTGGTATAGGTTTCGTATTGAATGAATGTAATGCAAACGAAAAGTAAAAGCTTTATTAATATGAAATGTACACCGTATGTCGTCCGTGTGGTGTCCGGATTAACGGATTAAGAATATAGCACCACTCCGTCTCCCCCCATGGATATCATAAAAGGCGAAGAAAGGATTCAATAACAGGGATAGGCGGCAGCATCCTTTCTCTAGAATAGCAGTCATTCTGCGCTCAAAAATCGCGTTGTTGCGAAAATCTATGTGGGAGGCCTTTATTTAGCATTGGACATAGTTTTGGCTGACCTAAATGATGAATGAAAGAAGATATTTAAGATTGCCACTGTTCAAAAAGCACAATGTAATTTATGTAATACAGTATCAAGTTTACATAAAAAGCATATTTATTCTTGCTCCAGGTAGTCTATATAAAAAGAGTTAAAATGTACTTAGAACGTTAGCAAACGTGTTTACGTAAGCAGATGAAACTAAATATTAATTACAGTGGTTCTGCTAACACTGAACCTTTGTTCGTCTGCCCAGAAGTTACAATGCGATGTTTCACACGAACCCTTTGAACATAATTTGTGAGTCTTTTGTTCACTTTTTTAAATAGCTGAGGAAAAAAGAATTTTACCATCTTTTTATATGAAATTTCGCTAAATGTGTGACGGTGGTTTGTGGAAATATTTTGTTTATTTTTAATTATGTGTGTTTTAAAAGTATGTTGAATGGTTTTCATACTTTGCATAGGAAACTCTTATACGCCACGATGCGCTGGGACTGCTTTGCTGAAAGTAAATTATAAAGATTAATTATAAAGATTCTGTGCAATCCATCTTTAACTCATTAGCCATTTATATTAAGCTCCATCAAAATTCTTGAACATTATTGTGAAAAGAAATAACCTAATCACGGCGCTTGAGAACGGGATAAAGCGCCGCGTGCATCGTCATAAATTCTCTTGTAGTCTGTGTGTTGAATGTTATGATGCACATGATAACTGATCTTCCTTTAGCCATTAGGAGTAAAAAAACACTTTCAATCGGCAATAAATCTAGATGAAGCCGGAAACAAACTTAAAGGATTCTGTTCTAAAATCCAGACATTTACTATAGAATACTATGTTGATGATGATTATGTGATACTCCACCCTTGAATGGCACAAAAGACGACTAAGTGACTCTAAACCAGAAGGTTGGGCAGCAGTGTCCCTTCTCTAGCACAGCAGCCATATTACACTCGCCAACAAGGCTGTTAGGCGTGGTGAGTAGGTGCTCCCTTATGTAAATTGATGATGATGACACAATTGAAGAGATCTATAGCCTTTGTTTAGCAATGGATGTCTCTTGGCTGATATAATTATGGAGATAATGTAAGCAAAATTTAGGTCATGGGCGGCACAGTGTTAGTGTTCTATTTAGAATCTAGTTCAAGTTCAAGTTCTTTATTGCATTCATGTGTTAAATAGGTGTTACATTTATAATAAGGTGCAACATAAAAGCCGGTAAGGGTATGAAAACATCTAGGTATGCATATTAAATTAAGTTCTACAATTATAAGTACATAATATAACCTAATAAAATGTAAAATTGACTTAACTGTTCGTCTATAATACACGACACACCTAAACCCAAATAATAAATAATAAATATGTAGGACGATTGAAATAAACTCTAGGCACTCTTTATTAGCGAAACTAAAAGAAATTGATAAAACAGCGCGAATGTTATCCAATACTTGATCGTATGACAAACATCATAAATTATCTTAATTCAGCAGTACTCAAGAAACACTTTAACTCGTCAATAAATCCGGATTAAAGCAGTTTTATTTTCCTACCGACTGTTTCGAGAAGAATTCATTTCAGCCGAATAAAGTCCACTGCTGGACACATGCCTCCCCCAAAAGTCGCCACAACGAGCTGTCTGGGCGTATTTAGTACTCTTTGGGGGATTTGCCATAATCGCCACGCAGGTGGGTTGGCGATCGCAGTTGAGTTGTTAATGTTCTCGAAGGATGCTGCTGCTCATCCTTCGTCTAATCCCATAGTCGCCGTTTACGACACCCGCGATATGAGATGGTTTGGTGCTATTTGTAGAGCATGGCACCACACGGCAGGGAGAAGAATTGCCAAAACAGATTTAAAGATTTATTTTAAACATAGTATCACGCTAGTATTTCTCCTGTGTCATGGGTGCGTTTACAGACATAAACTCCACACACAATACACCTAGACCTGGAACAACTACCTGCAGAGCAGACATCGTTTGTTCCGTGCGGGAATCGAACCCGCGACCCAGAGCGAAGGAGCCGACTGTATCACCCACTGCACCAACCGTGCCGTCAATTGCTGTTTTAAGCTCCACACTTATTTTATGGATTATATTATAGGAGGAAAATGAAGGGTATGGATAGCACAAAGTTACTGGTCTATCCACAACCTACAAAGCAAACCATGTATCGGTCAGAAATAAGAAGATGCTTTTCAATAGCAACTCAAAAGATTTTGGGTATATTTCGATGATGCAGGCGCGATGCATCATGGTTACCCATATCTTGTTGTAATGAATGTAGACGGACCAAGCAGTGAACAGAAAAACCTAAACTGGTTTATGTATTTGCCAAACAAATGTAATAGTTTTTAAATAATTTAATTTGAGAAAATATAAAATTGACGTAACTGTCCGTTCATAATAAAATTTCCACCCCAAACTGAAAGCCTATTGAAATACTCAAACGCTAATAATCTCATACCAACTGCTTCGTAAGAGGATTACTTAAGAAAATTAAATGATCGAAGGTAACATGGGACGCGTATCAACCGATAAATGTTCAGAGAACTTTAAAATGGTATAGTGATATCTTGAACGCAAAATCTCCTTTTCTTAGTGAGTTTTGAACAATACAATTCAATAGCTAACTACTAGAAATGAGTGAGTGATCAGTGCGATACGATCGAAGCTCTTTTGATTGCTGAAGTAATTGATGCTGCTATTTTTGCGTACTCACTTGTATTGAGAAGGTACTGTGTGCTGAGTATCAGAGAAATATACTTTAATATATTAATAAATCAATCAATCTGCGGTTAATGGACTCTTTTCTTAAGTAGTAGGTCGGGGGTTAAAAACCTGGCATGCACCAATGTGACTCTTTCAATGTCATAATATTGTACTTTCTTTGTTATCCCAAAAGCTTTCTCATGGAAATAACACATTTCGTGGTTAAAGGTTCAGCATAAGCAAGGTGGGTAATGGGGCTGACCGCCCAAGTAACACCGGACATACTAAGGTATCGTCACTCGAAAAGGCAAAAGTTGCTAAAACCGCATCATGCAGAGATTGCGAATTAACACATTTTTTTTATGTTGCACCGCACTAGGATTTCGCCCGTGTCGTGGCTGTGTTTACATACACAAATTCTACACACAATACACCCAGACCCGAAACAACTACCTGCAGATCGTACACAATAATTTATCAAGTGAAGTAATCCGTTTAAAAGTGTTCTATTAAAAAAGATTTAATTTTTACACTACGTTATGTTATTAATTGTTATATATACCTATATACATATCTATATTCATATATATATTGCAGTTATTACTAAACCAAAGCAAATTGTGTTCCCACACACTCGTTTAGTAATATGGCGGTTGTACAGGACATTTATTTTTTTGCAAATTAATGTCAAAATTACGATGGCGGTTTTGACTACTTCGGCGGACTGATTACATATGTCACAGACGGTTTGCGATAGGCGTAAATCGCGCTTGGAGTGCAGTGTTCTGTGAGAGCGTCATGCTCCAGAAGGAGACTGCAGAGCGGGATCAGGTGAGGACTGATCCCGCACGGAGAAGGACGAAGCGGCGCCGAGGTAACAAACGCCCCGGCGCCCAGGTCTAACACGCCTGAGCCCCCTGCTATAAGTTCATGGTGGGGGCCTGGGGGTTCGCGGGCGTGTAGATTGGGGAGTCTGTGTGCTCATAACAAGCGACCACCGGGAAGACAATGGCGCGCACGTGGTTACGTGCCGCCTTGTTCGCAGCACAGCGCACAGCGAGCCTTGGGAGCAGGCCATTTTATAGCCGCCTTCCCTACGCTAGAAGAGGTGACCGCTTTACAGTCATCCCCTCTGAGATGTGGCTAAGGCGTGGCATCAATTGGTGGCTCTATACTGAGCTTACGACGACCTGGAGCCCCCTTCGGTGCCGGAGATGACCACTCCAGTGGTTTTAAACATATGATAACTGATAATTCCCACCGTTATCTTCGAAACTACTGAAACTAAAATTTAGAAAAAAAACGCAAACAATAGCTCTTTACTTATAGATTACAGGAAAACCTATAAGAAGTCTATGGTCTCAAAGTAACGTGGTAAATCTTTCAATCTTGTGTGTACAAATTTGCATTTACAGTTGGAATACATGTGAGAACACGTTTTTCAAATACAATTTTAAGTTTGTTCTTAGGATAAATTATCGGTGCAAGACAGAATTCACAAGGCAACATATTCAGCAATTTCCCTCTACAATCCAGTATCATACATATTTTTTTAAATACAACAAACAAATTTGCGTCAGATTAAAAAAACATGATAGATAACATATTCATCGTACGGAATCCTCTCCACACGAGCTCAACTCGCACTTGTCCTGCTTTTTTAACGATGCACCGCAGTTATATTTCTCCGTTTTTTGACTTTGGGTAGTCTCTCCTTTGTTTCTCCACCGAAGGATGGAGAGGCAAGCTGGACTTTCACTGGCTAAGACCCCACGGTGTTTCTTGGACCTACCTATAGCTGGGGGTGCGAGTTTTGCTTGGACATTCGGCTGCACCCCTTGCAGGTCTCAACCCATCACTTGGTCTGGCGTCCCTGTGCGAGCTGGCCAGCCGCAAATCCTTATTTGAAAGGCAGTTTTCGGCCTGCTTCTGGTCGAACTTGAGGCAGTTCGTCACTCACAGGCCGCACTTCATGGAGGCTGGAGGTCGATTTAAGGATTTCTTCTGCGTCAAGACACACAGCACAGTTTACTACAGACGTAAATCTCAAATGCACAAACACCATGACTGAAAGAACTATCTGTAGGCCACACAAATAAAGATTCCCGCTATCCGCTATGGGATCGAAACCACGACAAGTAGCGCAGAAATTCAAGCAACAAGCGGCTGCGCCAACATGCCGAATTTCTTTAGCAAAGCAATGTTCGCACATTAAGCCAGGGTTTACTGTCAGTCTAAACCTTCCATTTTATCTGGGCTCGATTACAAGATTATCTGCTCTCGCGATACTTTCAACGAAAAACAAGCCTCTTGGGTCATTAGTCTATATACGTAAATAACAAATGGGCACTTTTTTGGTTCACTTCTTCGTAATTGAAGTGCAAAAACTAATAAAGCCCCGTAATAGGCTCATAGTTTTTATGCCTTCAACTCTTAAGGTATTGATATCTTTAGCTGATTTTGTGATTTAATAGTACTTTTCTGAAGACTTATTCTATCACTAAATCCACAACGTAAATGTTCAATGATATTAGATAACCGTTAAATGTTAATAGGATCCGACAGATGGGTCTTGGGGTTACCCTAAACAATACGGAGGCCCCGTATTTTTAAGGGCCCCGTCAGACGCCACCTCCCCGGCATCCCATCCCACATCGTGATGGCAGGCATTCGCATCGGCGTCTGGGACTCGTCCTCAATAGCCGGTGGAAGTTCGTGCCGCATTTCCGACAGCTAGCTCCCAAACTAACGGTGACCACGGCGGCACTTTCACGGTTGCTGCCTAATTTGGAGAGTGGCAATACTGGAGGCTCTACACGGGGATCGTGCGGTCCATGGTCTTCTACGGGGTCTCCATACGGGCAGACTCTGAGGGCCCCAACCGTTGTTATTCTATGGAAGCCACAGCGATTGATGGCCCTTAGGGTGGTAAGAACATACCGTACGGGTCTCCTATTAGACGGAATCGAGAGCGTCACAAAATCGGTGGCGCTGGGAGGCACTAAGTCTGCTTGCCAGGTCACACAGAGATGGGACCCGTCAGACCTAGAAGCCGTGTGGTGCCGGCTCAGAATACCACCACCCCATCTCCTCCCATGGGTGTCGTAAAAGTCGACTAAGGGATAAGCCGGAGGATGGGCAGCAGCGTCCTTCGATTTCATTAACAACTCAACTGCGATCGCCAACCCGTCTGCCAAGCGTGGCGATTATGGCAAAACCCCCCAATGATCCCACAACACACCCATATCGGTCGTTGTCGTGATCTTTGGGGGAGGCTTGTGTCCAGCAGTGGACTTCATTCGGCCGAAAATGATGAGACCTAGAAGCCGATCAATATTGCCGGGGAGCTACCAAATCCCTACGGCGAGACACCGCACCCCTAACCATATGTGAGTAAAGGGAACACCATGGGGTTTTAGTTGGTAAGAGTCCAGCATGCTCGTCTACCGCTACTCGGGGCAGAAGAAGTCCATGAAGATAATCCCATGATAAAGAAAAAAGGTGGCCGCTTACTGAACTGTCGTGGTAGCATTGTAAACGCTAAGGTCATCACAGCGTTTACACTTGGCAGTTAGATTCATAACTTTGTTCGCATCCGACAACTATGGATATGAGAAAACAAGATAATAATTTAGAAAACTCATCAAATGAGAAAGACTTATAACAAATGTTGTTATCAGTCGCAATCGCAAATGTATTATTGCCGAAACAAACAAACCTAAAAATAACATCCGGAAGCACGTTTGTCCAAGTACAAGAAAGTAATAAGCTACCGACATAATCTCTGTAATAACATTATGTTATGTCCAAAGATATGAAATTAACTCATACCAAGAATCTTAAGTACTTAAGTTGGTTAATAATAATTGTATAACAGAAATGTAATGCGAAAATCTTTGTTGGAGATAATATTTTTTGTATGAAATAATTTTCGGATAGTTGTTCGATTTTTGTTAGTTTTTTCTTTATAAGCTTGTGTTCATACAATAATCGATGAATGTTCTTATGGATCACCTTGAAGTTATGTCGCCTTTAAGTTCGTTGCGCAGTTGTCCCTGAGGAGACAAGCTCATAGGGGACAACTGGAAATAATCCGGGCGAAGCCCCGTATTTAACTGCGTGAGGAACCGGGAGTAGAAATTACAACTAAAGGTATTGCGCTTATTAATATAACAAAATCGATAACAACAGGTAACTCTCTTGGCTAGGATGGTCGTAATCATAACTTAATTTAGATCACCCTGCACTGTCCTTCTGAACAAGTGACGTTTTTAATACTTGATAGACAGGAAATACTGTTCCGGGGAAGAGCGGAGGGGCCGGACTCCTACCGGCTAAAACTACCGGAGTGGTCATCGTCTGTACCGAAGGGGGCTCCAGGAACTCGACAACAATCACACTGGAGCAATCGAATACTATACCAGCTCCCTGTGGGTTATCACCATCCACACAATGAGTTATATAGGTGAATAAAAAAAAAATGTACAGCATCCTTTACCTCCAGGGTAATAATGCCTTCAGGGTGCGGATGGGGCTTCACCGTTTCAGTAGTGCATCAGGGATGTTAGCAGAAACTCGCGTCGATAATTTATATGCAGCTCCAACAGTATCCTGATCACGATATATGGACTGAACTTCTCCATACTAAATTACTGCTGCAGAGTCTCAGTTGGAGCTAGAACCCTAAGGCAATGATTTGTTTAAAGTTTATTTCTATTTCAACCATATTATAAACATACTAATATACTAGATAAGTCGTATTGTACATACTAACATCTGTAATTCATTGTTACTCGAAAATAAAGTAATATGGCTAGATTAGCTTTAAAACTGATTCTTCTCTGTTTCACTCATTTTATCTGTTTTTTTCGTCATTTCGGCCGAATAAGGTCCACTGCTGGACACAGTCCTCCCCCAAAGATCACTACAGCGACCGATATGGGTGTGTTGTGTGCTCATTGGGGGGTATTGCCACAATCGCCACGCTTGGCTTAGCTTGGCTTGGTTGGCGATCGCCGTTGAGTTGTTAATGTACTTGAAGTACGCTGCTGCCCATCCTCTGGCCATAGCCGCCTTGTACGACACCCACGGTATAAGATGGGGTGGTGCTATTCGTAGCCGGCACCACACAGCATTTTTTTGTTCATTTGTGTCAAACTCAATTGTTTGCTTTGGCAACAACGTTTTCCTAACCTTCCCTAAATTTTAGATATGCTTTGCTCTAGGTGCTGCAGTCATAAACAGTTAACTTATGCTGTATGCTTTCATATGTCCTTGTCACTTTCTTTGCAGTACTTGAGAGGGTTACAATGAATTCTTAGATATAGAAATACCATTTATTATACTGTACTCGCCAACCTGCCTGCTAAGTATGGTGAGTACTGGCAAATTCACCCCAAAATGACAACAAAATTGTGGGGGGCTTTGTTCAGCAATGGCCATCCTTTCGCTGATATAATGATGATGATGAAACGATGAACTTTCTGTTTAAACATTAACTTATTATAAGATAGCATCCAAAAAACGCTAACCCTTTACCGCTTGCTTGTCTTTAAGCTTGAGAAGGAAAATCAGCGCAATAAACTCCTTGTATAGACATTTATTGCGCTGTTTCTTGACTGTCTATTTTGTAATTATATTTGACTTTATACTTTTATATTAAAAATGAAACAATGTGGTTAATAACTGTAACATTTATTTTGCAACCCACATCAATAAACCTTTTTTTGTTATATGTATTCATGTACAAGATAATCGAGAGCTTCCAACTAACAATAAAACGACGTGCAATTAATCCCGGGAGACTTGGATGCCAAATAAATACAAATCAATTTCAACAAATTACAGTAAACAACTAGCCATCGCAAGCAGCACACGTTCATGAGCATTACGCAAAGATCAGCGATCCTCCTCACCTTGGCAAAAAGAAGAAATTGACCCAACCGATGCCGCTACTAACATTTACGAGAATAACACGAACCTACTGCTAAATAATTCTAACTTGTAGTTTTTATTCCACCACCACCTTTCGTAAGATTAGATTATTAAATTATGTTTTTATTCGATTCACAATAATGTATCTTTATTGAAAGGAAGTTTAGTTGTTTAGAAGCTTAGAATACTTTTATCTATACAAATAAATTAAATTGAAGTGTCTGTTTGTAATGTCAAAATAACAGCTTTTTACTAAATGCATATGAACATACATACAAGATTTTATTTTTTTGTCTGTGTATCTGTTTGTTCCATCTAATCTCCGAAACGGCCGGACCTGTTGTGACGAGACTTTCACTAGCATCTGCTATTACAAAAAGTAACTTAGACCACTTTTAGATAATAACTATTTCTATTAAAATAAACGGCGAGTGAAACTGCGGGGCTCAGCTGGTTTATCGTAAGAATGTAATGGTGTCATTTAAAGGTAGTAGACAATACAAACAGAAAAATGAACTTATCGAAAGCCTGCATTAAAAGTTTTTGTATTTGAAGTCTTTGCTTAAATGCCTGGATGCTTAAGGTATTGTTTATGATATAACAAACAATAGCCTTATGCTGAAAAGCCGACAGCCTAAATTACAGATAGTACGGAGGCAGTAAACGAACTATTATCATATGTTTAGACACTGCTTTCGGCCAAATGCCAGGTCCTTTCAAAGTATATTAGTATAAAGACGACCCTTTGTAAGAGCAAACCTGCCACCTTGACAGTGCCCTACCACTTGACCCCTGTTAGATTGGATCTGTAGTCATCAGTAATGAAAACAGCAAGCTATTAGCGTATAACTATCGATACTGACACGTCAAGAAGTGCTTAACTTTTATATAAACAGAAATATTCACCATTTCAGCTGAAAGACGTCCACTGCTGGACATATGCCTCCCCAAAAAGATTGCCTCAATGATCGGCCTGGGTTTGTGTTGTGTACTGATGGAGGGTTCTTTGCTTTTTCTCTTTAAAATACGTTGCCCAACACTAGGATCTCTCCTGTGCCGTGGGTGCGTTTACAGACATAGATGCAAGACATTTTTTTTGCATTAATAGCCACGCTTTGTAGTTTCAAATGTACTCGTAAGGCGCTGCTGACCATATTCCAGCGACTAGCTACTCGCCTTCTATGACATTCACAGGATGAGATGGGGTGGTGCTACTAACGGCCAAAATTAATAATCAATCTAATCCAAATCTTTTGAGTTAAGATTAAAGACTTGATCCATTTTTGTGGTAAGATAACACTTAACATAAAAAGAAACAAATCCTCAATCTCAAATCCAAAGGTTTTGGTCTAGATTGATTATGAATTTCGGTCGTTAGCCGGTACCACACGGTTAAAAATGCAATATACATATTACAAAAAAGCATAAATACCAAATCACATAATCGTAGACACCTGTCCGTTTATAAGCCGATATTAAAATTTATACAAAACGTTACCTTTCTATTTTTACCCCTATTGACGAGTACATCCCTACGTCCATAAATACATATGTATGTATGCGTCCATATACCCACAGAACGGTTCACAGTTTTGCGTTGTACAAAAGTAAACCTGTTATGGGATAAATGTTTTCACATTTCGTTTCTCTGATATTATGGTGTGAAAGAGTCCACAGGGATGACATGGAATGGACATGGGATTGATATTTTTTGTTTCTGATCGTAAATATTTGATTGATTGAGTCATTTTTTTATGTTGATTTCAAATGAAAGGCCGTAGCTGGGTCAGTTGCTATTTAATAGGTAGAAACTCGTATTCCCCTCAATTTTCTCTAATTTAGGTAAATGTATACTCGCAGTAGTGTTGCTAGGTCAAGAAGCAAAACATCGGGGTGCGAGGATAAAAAATCAAAGCACTGGCTTTCAGGTTGGGACAGCTAAAAATACTTGGCTTCTATAAGTTAACCTTTATATTAAACCTAAAGCACATTAGATTTAAAAACCATTGTAGTATTTGGAACCGGTAATAGGCTATAGATAAAAATAATTTAAAGATATTTGGAAGACTTTTCAAGTTAGCTGTCCCATCTCTATACTGTTTTTAGTTGGTTTCAACAATTGTTTTAAGTCTTCGTTTCATTTCGGTTTGTTTTTGTAGTGACAGTCTATAATCTTTAATCGACATAATTTCTTTTTTTTTATTTATATTTATAAAGAAATTGTACTTTTAATGTATTATGTATATTTACATAACGGTAGTAAATGGGGCGGACTGAAACCCAGCGTTGGGCAGTGTTACGGCTTTGCTGCTCACTGTTCAATATTTTGCTGAGACCGCTCCTTTTGCCACACCATATAAACAAATTTCTTGTAATTCTTTTTTTTATGTATTAAATTAGTGTGGTTATTAATGCTTTCTTTCTTTCTTTTCTTCTTTCTTTCATTAAAATTGCCAGTTGATCATTAAGTTAAAGTATAAGAATTTAATCAAATAAAGTCACCGGAGTTCTGTGAGTTAATTGCGTTAATTAGATTAGTTATGATAGATAACTATAATACATTATAGAACCAGATAAATAGAAAAATAAACATAGCCCAAAGCTATTAAAAATAAATTCAATGATACTCTTGTATTAAAGATTTTACTTTGGTGCTATAAGTATATATAAGTTATGGTATGGTACAGTCAGCAACAAAAGTAGCTGAACATTCAGCCTTTCAATATGGCATTATTTGGAAATTTAATTGATGCACAACAAAAGCTTGTTGTTGTCACCTGGGTGTCACTAGGCTCGTTCGTACGTTACATACAAACTTCTTCTACTAGATTCTCGTCCTAAATAACGTTTCATCAAACCCACAAATTAATTTGTATGCGTCGTGATATTGGATTAAATCAATTGTTTTTCGTTGTTATACCCCTCGCAGAGGAGATGCCATATTACTTGATGTAACAGTTAAATGAATTCTTGAATTATACATAATGTCTCCGATGCGCAACTAGCGTGGGATAGCAATTGCTCAATTTTGTTCGTTAGCCTTCATTTTCCCCAACATAATAGGACACGTGTCCTTGTCGGTGTGGTGGCCGGATTAAGAATATAGCACCACTCCATCTCCTCCCGTGGGCGTCGTAAAAGGCGACTAAGGGAATCTAAACCAGAGGGATGGGCAGCAGCGTCCCTTCTGTGAAACGGCAGCCATACTGCGCTCACCAACCCGCCTGCCAAGCGTGGTGAGTATTGGCAAATACCCCCCAGAATGATGACACAGTTGTGAAAATCTATGGTCCCCCATAGATTTTGCTGAACAAAGACCGGGAGGAGCAGTGGACGTGTATAAATGGCCGATATGATGAGTAGGATACAGCGATGTACAGAAATATAGTAACATACACTCTGAATAATTTCCAGTAAATAATTTAGTAAAAATAATACCTAATGATTTAACGAAGTAGAACTCTACTTTGTGAAGAAGGATGAAGTTACGGAAGAAGTTATTACGAAGAAATTTTTATCTTAATAACCAAGACATTAAAACTGCGCTCGATAAAGGTTGTGGTAAGTTGTGGCGATGTCGTTCTGTAATTGAAAAAAAAAAACATGACTTAAATCTTTTATTGTTCTATTGATCATGTGTGTATAATAATATTATATACATTAACTGTGCATATTATCTACAACATACTTTCCTTGTGATTTCCGGATTAAGAATATCATGCCCATAGGATTCTTTCATGATTAATTTCATGGCTAGTTTCAAGGATAGTGTAGGTAAATTAAATTGGAATTGAATGTATTAATTAATACAAGATCTCATTCACGAGCGTACTATTCATTTATTTAATCATTTTTATGGCACTGACGTAAAATTCTAATTTGAATCAATTCTCATACATTCGTGAGAAACAACTACGCCAGTTGTTTCTCCGTGCACCTAACAAATCCTTTTATCTCCATTAGCATAGCCCATATCTCTTCCGTAGCCGAGGAAAAGCCAATAATACTTTATTCTATTTACTCCACATGCCTGCAACGAAGCTAAGGGTTTTTATAAATCATATTTACGTAGCAACATCGACTGATCATTCACTTAATTTGGATTTACTCAAGTCCTTGTCAGTCGTGTCGAACAAATTTTGAACATGATGTGCATATGGGGTTGTTTTACCAAGAAATATTTCACGATTATGTTAGGTCGCTTACGGTTTTATAACGTTACGGCGAGTTTACCACACCATAGAAAAATCGTGTGATCTTGTTTACTATACGGCAAACTATCGATGGAGGCAAAGGCTAGGTACGACTTAGTAGCGGTTTTTTTGTGCCAAGCTGCAGTCATTAATGCTTGAAAAAATCGTTAGTGCATGTTACATGAATATAAACCATAAAAAAAAAAACAGTGAAAACAAAGCATATATACAAAGGAATACGGTGCATTTGAAACACCTCATTATCGTCATTCATCAATTAAAAGGAAGACACAAATATTAAAAAAAATTAAACGAAATGAGTGTCCGCCGTGAAGTAATCCGGTGCCGTGAACAAACTCTCATACTGTATGAAAGAAAGAAAGAAATAATTTATTTGGACAAACGTGAGAAGAAGATTTACATACCAAACAATATTTATATAATAGTAGTTAAGAGAGTAAATACACTGCATACACCACACTAGCATAAACATCACTTATAACTGTCTCAAATTACATCTCTTGACTACACCAAAACGGAATCCAGTTCAGCATTCGCTAGACAGCGAGTGTCTAGCATTGATTTTCAACTGGACCCTAACTGTGACACACGGATGTCAATAATACTATCAAACTTTTGGACACACCATGTTAAAGGTAAATCTTAGATTCACAGTTTTATTTACTCTCTATTACCATACTTATTCCGTGTGGTGTCCGGATTAAGAATATAGCACCACTCCATCTCCACCCGTGGATGTCGTAAAACGCGACTAAGGGAATCCAAACCAGAGGGATGGGCAGCAGCGTCCCTTCTATGAAACGGTAGCCATACTGCGCTCACCTACCCGCCTACCAAGCGTGGTGAGTATTGGCAAATACCCCCCAAAATGATGACACAGTTGTGAAAATCTATGAGGTAGGCTTTTGTTCAGCAGTGGACGTATAAATGGCCGATATGATTACCATACACGGATTCGTCCCGTGCAGGCATCGAAACCACATACCATAGTGCAGAAAGCCAATCGTTTAGCCACTAAGCCAAACGTGTAGTCACATTGTAGGTACATACACAACACAAATACGATCTTCTTCAGTCAAGGTGATGCAGTAATGATTGCGAGTACCGTTTCAATTACACGATATCAGTCTATAATTAATAGTGGTTCGGTATAATGTTTCCGAGTATATAGCACTAGTATACTAATAACTAATAATGGCACAGCTCGTAGTGGTAATTACTAAGGTATTAGCTATCGTAGCAAACTATAGTACCTACACTATACACTACGGAATATAAATTTTCATCAGTTGACAATACTCCTCTAGCATTTTAAAGTGATTGGCGTTACCAGTTCCCATTATAGTACGAGTATGTGTATTAAGATCAAATCGTTCATCGTTTCAGCCGAAAAAAGTCCACTGCTCGACACAACCAGTTTGGGTGTGTTGTGTGCTTATTGGGGGGTTTAGGCATAATCGCTACGCAAAATATACTCGAAGGACGCTGCTGCCCATCCTCCCGTTAATACTTTTATGACACCCACGGGATGAGATGGGTTGGTGCTAATCGTAGCCGGCACCACACGTTCGCACAACAAACAAACAAACCTAATGATAGGTTATCATTATGCGGTATACAATTTATAAGTTTTAGGAGTAAACCGCGGTTTCACCCGCCGTTTGATTTTAAAAGAAGTTGGATTATTTATAAATAATTTAGAGTACCTCGGCGTAGACACTTGACATAGAGTATGTATATGTATTGGATTTCATGGGATTTAATTTTTTTTTGCACGGAACCCTAATTTTTTTTCTGAAATCAAAGTAGCTTAAGTTATTCCTTATAACATCAGCTATCTGCCAGGGAAAGTCCCGTAGAAATCGGTCCAGCCATTTCGGAGATTAGCGGGAACAAACAGACAGACAAAATCTTAAACAGTATTTTTCTAACCGAAGTTGGAGCACTGGTGACCTGTGACACAGGTTTTTCCAAACCTACTTCAGGCATCTCCTTCACATAGGTGGAATATAGAATAAAGCAAGTTTGTAAAATTATTAACTCTTAAACCACCATTGTGAAGAGAGAATAAATTATGTTTTGGTATATTCATTCGGTAATTAGGTCCTAAAAGACATTTTTACACGTTACTGAAATAACGGAGGGCATTTAATGAGGCGCGCCTTTTACTCATGATAGTCGCGAAGCCGTCAGTTTGTGCCTCCGCAAACATGTTTGACGCGATATACCTCCACGGTAACCCCAGGAACCCCCTTGGTGCGTTACTATACTGGACACACCGGTCGCTGTGTGGCCGCTGACTATGTCTTAAAGGTTGCACGTGTAGAACGACTTACAGTATGCTTTGAAAAGCCTTATCTTAATAGGTATTGTAGATCCTTTACAATAATTCCCGAGATGGGCCCGGGGGTGGCTTTTTACAGTCGCCACCCCACTGCTAGAGGGGGTGACCGCTTTACACTGATTCCCTCCGAGATGTGCGTAAAAGTGGGGAATTAACGCGTAGCTCTAGTGTGATTGTATCGGGGACTTGAAGCCCTTCGGTGCCTAAGATGATCGCTCCGATGGTTTTAGCGGGTAGAATTCCCACCCCTTCCTAATACCTCTTCATCCTACCACGGGACGGAGGAAGTACATGATGAATTTCCACCGGGTTAATAAAAATACATTTTGAAAAAGTGGCAAGCCAACAAGGGGTGGCTCTTCGGGTATAGCTGAGTAGGTCTTGTTCTCTGTTTAAAAAACCATTAGTTCTCTCTTCTTTACATATTGAAAGGAGCCACCTCAGTGCACTAATTAATAGGCTCAGCAACACCAAGTCATCAGCATAACAGAGTGATGTTATTATTACAAACCCCGTCAACATGACATCTGACATTGGTGTCGCTGAGCTCAACAATTAGCTGGTTCATATACTGGTTGCTTAGCAAGGGTGAACTCAATCAGGGGGGAGGTCACCTCGTAGCCAAACTTATACACATTAAAGTGAAACAGTTTGCCCTATTTGGTTGCCTTCTATACCAGTACTTAAAGATGATTGGAAATTACAACTTGTTTTAAACACCTATATACCAGGGATACCTATAACCTACTTGTAGGTTATAGGTATCCCTATCGCCTTGAAAAAGAGTTCACCATTTTTGTAGTAGTCTATACAGTATGCTTTCATTCTAAATCAAATTACTTAGTAACGACTCATAGCTCATTTATACTATAATTTTGAAATACATGGATTAATTAATTAATATACGCACGTCCGGTCAAAGTTCTGAATCCCTCGTCAAATATTATATATCACTTTCGCAAGCAACCTTCATAGTGACAGCTTGTCTTACATTAGTCATGTTTCAAGAGCTCTTAGGTTATATAAAATCATAAAGTATGAAAAACCAGCACATTTGTATATTCCTAGTAAGAACTTAGTAGTTATAATATTAAAAAATATTTAATTTCGTAACACACTTTGATTTCGTCATCTTCTTGCTGCGTTTCAATCTGTAATACTTATTTTGACAGAAAAATGTAAGTGAAATTCAGAGATTACTGCCATTTAGAAAACAACCCAACTTCAACAGTTCGTGTAGATGAAACAAATAAGTAGCCGATACATTTTCACTTTTTCAAAACACACCACAAGTGTACAATTACATAATAATTATTTATACAGTAACAAAGTCCTAACAGACGCTTCAACATGAAGTATTGAAACAACAGAGGGAAAACGAAGTAAGTGAACCAGTATTTTGTAAATATATAAATAAGAATACCCTTTAATCGTTATTAATTGAGAACCATTTAAAAAGATATCCCGCACCAGGTGCTGGGCATTAAATAGCCCCCCGTGTATAAGCTCCTAAGAAATTAATGGAAATTAATTTGCAGAAGCATCGAGTCGCCCTCTAGGGGTTGTGAAGGCTATCGCTCGAAGTTTACCCCCAACGCTATTGTATGGCGTTACACCAGAGGAAACGTTACTGTTAATCAAAACACGTCTTTCATTGTTCCCTCGTCATTTGTTGGTGAATATTGTTACGAGATATGTGTCAAGATTTTATTATGCTATGATCTTATTGTTTTGATACAGCTACTTTTAATATATTATTAATAAATATTATAATATATTATTTATTATATTGCCGTATGGTGCCGGCTTGCCGTGTGGTGCCGGCTCAGAATGCCACCACCCCATCTCCTCCCATGGGTGTCGTAAAAGTCGACTAAGGGATTAGTCGGAGGATGGGCAGCAGCGTCCTTCGAGTACATTAACAACTCAACTGCGATCGCCAACCCGCCTGCCAAGCGTGGCGATTATGGCAAAACCCCCCAATGAGCTCAAAACACATCCATATCGGTGGTTGTGATGATTTTTGGGGGAGTGGACTTCATTAGGCCGAAATGAAAAATGATGATGATGACTTTTAATATTGTTTGAGCGCTAATACTTGCGTTGAAGCTTACATCATTCATAATCATCAAGTCAACCAAAGTCCACTGTTGAGCAAAGGCCTCTCCCATTGATCTCTATAATTGCGTCATCATTTTAGGGGAATTTGACTAACCACGCTTGGCAAGTAGGTTGGTGAGCGCAGTGTGGCTCCCGTTCTACAGAATTGATACTGATGCGCATCCATCTGGTTTAGAGTCCGTTAGTTGCCTTTTACGACATCCACGAGAGGAAGAGTGGTGCTATGTTCTTAATCCCGACACCACACGGATAACTTTACAGTTACATATGTTTTAAATATGTTTTATGTATACTTACGCTTGTTAGATCCCAAAAGTACTCCATAGTTCTCTATATTTATAGATCAATTTAAAGTTAACAAGCATAAACCGCAAACAAACAACAACTCGCAAAATTTTACGAAGTACACGAACATCTATAGAATCTGTGTTTAGCAAGCTCATGGTCTATATTGATTTAGGTTTTAATTCAATAAGCATTACTGATCGAGTGACTCGCGGCCACGGTAACCCAATTTACGGCGCTCGTTTCGATGCAAATTTTATACCGAAGCGATGAAGCCAACACTTCTCTCGCTTCACTGTAATTACTGCAAGGTTTAGGGGACAATGATATGACGAGATTGGTTCAATATCTTACGTAATTGTGAAAAATAATTCAAACTTTTTAAATAGTTTTTCTTTTTTTTTACTTTGTGCCACACTGACGTTTCTTTTGTATCGTGGGTACAGCTTACAGACATATATCTCATACGCACAAACACCTTACCAGACAAGAAAAAACGATTTATAGATTATAGAAATATTTGTCACTGAATAGTCCTACTTTCCACCTCCTAGCTCCATCATCAGACTCATCGCCATCTGTAACGTAAGGAACTCGTCCAAATAAATCATATGAGCCCAAACTCGAGGGATTTATTAGTAGCAATGGAGGAGTGCTACTATCTTCCTCTTAGTTCCATCATCACCCGTTCAACGTTCAACAGTATTCCATTATCCACCTCCTCGATCCATCATCAGATCGTTCAATGGTACAAATTATTGTATTGTCACCCGCATTACATATACTTGCAATCTTTCAAATCGATACGGCAATTAGAAGTAGGTTAAAATCATCTTGCAAGATTTGTTTACATAGTTACAAGTTAAGCTAGTAAAAGCTTGTAAAAAAATAATTTTCTTTCGCTGAATTCCTTTGTGCAACAATGGGTAATAAGATTAAATTAACGTATGGGGGTTTTATACAAAGCTATCAATATATATTTTATGTTGTGTGCAATATGTGTTCAATGATTTTTCATGAACTCTACTAGGGCAGGACGATAGTCCTACCTATATCACCCAGAATAGAACTAACAACATGTGTGAGCGAAGTACTCAGGGTGAAGGATAGGAACAAAAGCAACTCCAACTTAAGCCGTAAGAGCAGCAATGCATTCAGTTATCAGTAGGTTGCTGATATCCAATGAGTACATTCTTACTTACCTACCATCAGGTATTTAAGTAAGCCAGTATACCGTTCTCATCAAACAATCAAAGAAACATAAGTGGTGATCAAAACTGCTTTTATGAAAAATCAAGCGTCCTGATAATATATTTTAAATAAACAAAAACAACAATTATTATACCTACACACAAAAATTACTTTATAAATTGAAGGTTATACGAATTTCTTGTCCTCTGAGTTTACAGATTTTTACAACTTTAGATTTGCAAGATAAGTTCTGTGTTCTTTTTTATGTAAATTTATTAAAGGTATTCCTAACTTGTACTTAATATTATATTTTTAACATAACTTATGTTGCTAGCTTTTTATTTTAAGAGCTGATAATTTTCCTAGAAGGCTGGCAGCTTTACTACATTGAATGGCAATGCTTATTCTTTGGCTAAAGAAAAGGCCAGCCCTCTAATCACGTTAAGTGTCGACCAACCATCTAGCTGTATCTTTGAAAAGCAGACGTGCACTCCAACCCCATAACCCAAGTGTTTCGACCCCAAACGGGCCAAAACAATAATTACTAATGAGGTTATTGTATTTGCGCCATTTGAGGGCTTCTGCTACGGAAGCGGCAGCGCCAGCACAGTCTGCCGTGCTTGGAAGATGGGATGGAGTAAGGGTGTCAACACAAGTAGCATCCACACCAGAGGCCACATCTTCCATGGCAGTAACTAATTATGTTCTTTCGTCAAACTTTTGTGAATTGTATCATATCGGCCATTTATACGTCGACTGCTGAACACAGGCCTCCCGCATAGATTTTCACAACGGTGTCATCATTCTGGGGGGTATTTGCCAATACTCACTACGCTTGGCAGGCGGGTTGGTGAGCGCAGTATGGCTACCGTTTCACAGAAGGGACGCTACTGCCCAACCCTCTGGTTTAAATACCCTTAGTCGCCTTTTACGACATCCACGGGAGGAGATGGAGTGGTGCTATATTCTTAATCCGGACACCATACGGAAAAATTGTATAGCAAGAATATATAAATTATATATAAAGCAAGAAAGTATTTACCGTTTTGCCTACTTACGGAAATTATTGGCATGCGGAATAATATCATTTTTAATTACCCGAATTAAAATATACCCCCAATAAGCACCAATTTCACTGGTGGCTGACTGGTCGTTGTGGCGATCTTTGGGGGAGGCTCGTGTAAAGCAGGACTTTATTTATTCGACTGAAATGATGAAATAAGTTCTAACGCGTGTACCTACGTAAACACACCGTTTTTTAAAGTACTTTTTGTGAGCGATGGAGATTATTCTAATATATGTTTTCTTAAACTACTCTTTGGTTTGATATACTATTTATGGACATATTATATGTCGATACATATATTTTCTAAGATCAATGTCGGCTCTGTAAGATTGATCTAAGCATAAGTTGCATAAAACGTAGTAATAAAACGACCATATGTGCAAATATCGTATACGTGACGTACAGCCTAATATCTATAACACGAATAATTTATGTTCTTCCTCAAAATATACCACAACGGACGAACGCCCGCGGCAAAATTACTGACATTGCAAACGAAACCCTAAAGGGTACCCCAAAAACGTATTTGAGGTCAAATTGTATATTTTTATGCGACATTTTCCGTATACTAGTTTTAACGCTAAGCCTTTTTCATGATGTAAAACAGAGGACATCCAAACGAAGAGACCATTACGCAAATTGAGTTGATGGAGCGTGGCTGTATATTTGTCGTTTTTATCCCGTGCTGAGTACCCAAAGTAAAAGATGGCATCATATGAGCCCGCAAGCAAAAAATAGCTGTGGGCATTTTCATAATGCTTACGTGTTGGATTTGGATGAGTTTTCTTTGTCTTTAATATAAAACAGAAGTTTAATGTTACTTTTGTTGAATCCCCTTTACTGTTCAATTCTTGAATTCGACTTTAATTTTTATTGGCGCCCAGTGGAAATACTTCATGAACTTCCTTCGCGCGTTAAAACGGTCACCCTCCGGGAGGATTGTAAAGGATCCCCCAAAGCGTCCCACGGTAGCGCGTGATCACATACGTGCCACCGTCTTCTCTTGGGTCGCTCGGTGTGGGCACGCAAATTCCAATCAACGCACCCGCGAACTCTGAAGTCCCCCGCCTTATAGTAATGGCAGGGGATTTGGGTGTATGGGAATTAGGCGCCAGGGCGGTTGTTACCCCAGCGCCATCTCCTCCTTCTTTGAGCGGGATTGGCCCTCTCCCGGTCCCGCTCTGCGGTCTCCTTCTGAAGCATGACGCTCTCACAGAAGGAGAACACTGAATTCCAGTTTTCGCACACTGCCAACATAGCCGACACTACTGCAGGCAGAGAGATAGATCTTGGCCGATCCGATCGACCAGGATCCACCGCTCAGCGGCCACGCAGGGCACGCCTCGAGCGTGTGCTGTGCGGTGTCCTGGTCGCTATCACAATGGTGGCATTGTGCCGTGGCCTCACGTCCTATTCTGTGCAGGTACGCACCGAAACAACCGTGCCAAGTGAGCACCTGCATCAGATAGGTGACGCGCTCGCTCCTTCTGAGCCAGACTCCAAAGAGCAGCAGGACGGCCTCCACGACGTGCTTGGTTGCTAACTGTTCTTGAATTCGCCTATCGTCCGTGGGCTACTGAAAATCAGCGCTGCAGGTTTTTGGTGAACTGCTGTCTTTAGACACATAATAGAAAAGAAGAAGAAGAAAGAAGAAAAATAATTTATTTGTCACAGATGTATGAGACACGTATTACAAAACAGTATACATAGGTTAGCACACAAAAAAAAAAAGCTTGTAGAAATTAAAAAATTATACAAAAGGATTAGATATGAGCAATCATATGTGTCTCACGTCTGTGCCAAATAGGCGTCCAGCTCAGCATTATGCCAGGCAGTGCTGCCTAGCGCTGGTTTTCAGCTGGAACCCGAAGCGGCATACGGATGTCAGGTAGCACATTTTTTTAATAATACCATACCGATACGTTTCTGCGTCTTACAATTTATTTTATTATTTTATTTGGTTATTACAAAAATGTTTGCTCTTATTTTATGCTTTTTCGTGGTGGTTTCATTGTGATAATTAATTAATATTAACGTTTTTTTCTTTTATTTCTGTTATCAATAACATGCATACATTCCATGAATGGGCAGCAGCAGTATGCATCATACCACCCATGGTCAGGAGCTTTATGACCATTATATTACTTAAACTACTCCACTTACCACATAACCATGACCATAAAATGACTGTACAAATCAATGACCAACACCACTTCATTCTGTTAAATAAAATTAACATTAAGTAAGCTATTCTTGTAATCTCTCTTCAAATTAACATTCGGAAATTATGAAACAAAGTGTTATACATCAAAATGGATCATCTTTTACGGAAATTGATTTACGCTGATGGATCCATGGGACATGGGAATGACCCATTATTTATTGTAAATTTTATCTTTACACCCATTTGCACAATAAAACGTAAATATGTATTTTATATCGCTGTATTTTTGGGGTTACGAACGTCTAAATGAAAGAATAGCGAAATCCTTAAGGATCACTCGTGTGTCTGTCTGTCTGTCACAGTCAGTTTTCAGTGTTTACTCTGAATCTAGGAAACCGATTAAGTTGAAAAGGAATTGCTCACTCCACACATTGTGTCACATAGATACTCCGGCCCATAATGCACACATTTAAAGACTATGGGTCTTAAAATAACATGGTAAATCTTTCAATTATGTGTATACAAACTTACATTTGCAGTTGTAATGTTTGAGAGAACATGTTTCTTAAGTAAATTGATAACGTTCAGCAAAAGACAATACATTCAGTAACTTCTTTCTACACCTAACAAAAATAAATGTGCGTCAGATAAAAAAAAAACATGGTAGATAGATAGATAGAGTTCCGTACGATACGAACGGTAAGAACATTCTAAAGTTTCACTTCAATTCTGAAATCTGCCACATTGATAAGCTCTGTTTGGTTCCTAGAAAAGAAAAGACTACCCCTTTCTACCCATGAGTGTTAAAAGGCGACTAACGTACCGTAACGGGATAGTAGCGTACGTGACGTAAATCCCGGAATGGAAAAAACATTAAGTTTTTATTCCGGTATTTAAGAACATTTGAATTGGTCTTTAAGTACATTATTTGACGCTATAAAAAGTATTTATCTATAAGAAATATATCAGATCCGAAAGAAAGTCCAAAAAAATAATCCACAAACAAACATTTTGAATTTTCTTGCTCAACAACTTTTCCCATTTACGGTAAAGTAGTCCATGCCATTTCAAAGCTATTACACCAATTGCTTACCGTTGCTGGAAATCGCATTATGCTGTTAAAAAGTCTGTAAACATTAAAAATTCATTACAATTTGAACCTTGGAAGTTTTCTTGATATAACGGAAGTAACTTGTGAAGTACACGTCACTTGCTTAATTTGAGTACAATTTTCTTCATTATTACCCAGAATGTGGACATTCGCACCTGTATTAAAATTTCATTAACTGATATGAAAATAAATAATAATTCTGATATTAATAAGAAATGCCATGTTTGTATTTTCGGTGTTATTAATTTACTTGCGACAACTGAAGCGTGCTTTATCACCAACTAAAGAGCAAAGAACGAACAATACTTGGGTAGTTACTTATAACCGCCCCATCCCCCGAGGGCACGGGCGTACATTCCCCGCGAGATGGCTCCATGACCTGGTGAAGGTTACGGAAATCTACTAGATGCGAGTAGCGCAGGACCGGTCATTGTGGCGATCATTGGAAGAAGCCTTTGCTCAGCAGCAGACGTGTTTCGACTGAGATGATGATGATTGCCCGGCAACAATCATTGGAGGCGCAATTAGTTGTCACACGAAAGCAACATCGCTGGATATCCTTTTTTTCTGTCTAGCATCTACATATTAAGCACATAATTATGTTTCGTGTCGCCGTGATGTCAAAATATTCATGTTGCCGCAATTCTACATTTAAACTCTCAGTATGTTGAGTTTGTTGTCCAAAGCAATTTCAAATTGTATGTTTATTCGTATTGCGGTTCATTTCAGTGCTATACAATATTCAGTTAAATTGCATAACCAAATATGTATAATCTATACAAAATATACTTAGGTCTGTACCTAAGTATATTTTGTAATGAGACGAATACTGGAGACGGAAAATTATGATTAAAATCACACCCAATACATATATCACGGCGTTATTAACAAATATAATTTAGTAACATTTTAATCTCCATTTGCAACTAACAGCAGTATTTCCACAAAGTATTTATCGTTGGAATACATTGTGGCTTCTCTTAGTTTCGAAAACTTTTAATAAATATTGGTAAATATATTCTCCAATTGAACGTTTCAATTAATTGAAATTCCTGATAAAGATCGCAAGCAATGCTTTATGATTATAAAACAAATTAATTCCATGATTTGACCTGAAGCTTTGTTATTTAAAACAATGGACGTGTAAATATAATGTGATTCAATAGCATGGTGTACACCTAGGTGTTTGTTCCAACACGTGTGTTACACACGGAAAGTGTGACCTTAACATTTATTCACGAAATTTTGTATTTCAACATATTTGCTCCAACCAGCCTAATAAAATATTTTTATTTCTAAAATCTGCAGTTGAACACAGGTCTCATACATAGGAAAGCTTAACAAAAAGTTACACCACGTGATATGACTGTCACAGTATGATTCAACATTGTTAGAGTAGGTGCTCGTGACCATTTCCTCGAAACAGATAAAGAAAGGTAGATAACACACCGGAAAACGTAGCGTGGGAAAACTCCAACGAGATGGACAGACTCCAACGAGATGGACAGACGCGAACAAGATGGACAGACGACCTGGTAAAGATAGCTGGAAATCGTTGAACGCGGGTGGCACGTAATTAGTCGTAGTGGAAATCTACGGGAGACAGCTATCAGCTGCTGATGATGATGCTGAGGACGTAACGTATCCGTCACTGCAAGTCTCGAATCTGGTCATTTGGTTTTACTGTGCGATTTCCTTACTCTAATTAACGTAATCTAACCAAAGTACATAACAAGTATTACTTCATAAATAATATTTGTGCTCTCTAGTCCCAAAATAATATTTCCATTGAGTCTTATGAACACGCCCAATTGTATGAGTTGGAATATCGGTCCTTGTTCGCATAAATGTATTTGATTTCTTACCTATGCCATTGAAATAAATATTTTATTCCCGTATGAGCAAATGTGATTGAATTTAATATTTTAGTAAGCATGCACAAAGAGATCTGATAAAAATAAGCCAGTCAATACAAATGTCGACCTCAAGTACGTAACGTACGTAAGTACTGGGTACCTTTACTTCCTCAGATTCTTAAAAGATCAAACTGAAATCAAATAAAATTCAACTCAAATCAGGTAAAATCGCACTTGTAGTTTAAACATAAAGACGGAACGTTTATTTAAAGTGCTATCATAGTCTGTTATTTAAATGTATTATTCATATATTGTAGCTATGCGTATAGCTTCGACAGAGTTACAAAAAAAATATTATAACACAAGTTAGCATTTTTAACAATTCTATATCTACTTCTCAATCGTAATAGACTTCTCTATAGATTTCCACTACGAATGATTCTGAGTAATGTATCCATTAAACTGTAAATTCATAATTATAGTACATACCCCGAACTTGTAAACAAAGAGGTTTTAAGTCCCATTCTGTAAGAGACATGCCTATTGCTATTTACTGGCTGCAACCCAAACCTCGCGCCACCGCTGAAAATATCCTATGGTGTAATTTATTCAAGCCTAGGGCTTCACATTTGGTAGCCAAGCTTAGCAGAACAATTGGATGAATTATTTACATTACAATACATTTCTCTAATACGTGAACATCATCATACAATCGTTTATCATTATATTGTCTTACCACCGATTTTAGGGAGAATTTTTCAGTACTCATCGTGCTTGGCATGCGGGTTGTTGATCGCAGAATGGCTGCTACTCCGCAGAAGGGACGCTGCTGCCCATCCCTCTGGTTTAAGGTCCTTTTGTCACCTTTTAAAACCTCCACGAGAAGATATGAAGTGGTGCTATATTTAAAATCTGGAAAGCGAACGGATTACCATGTATAAATACATCTAAAGGATATACACATACAAGAAACAATTAAACAACTGCACCTACGAAATAATATTCGTCACATGATTGACCTGTTTCTTGTCAATATAAACGATAGTAATAAAACGAAGCTCTGAATGGGAGCCGGGCTTTCAGAGTTGTACTTTATAGCCTGATTAAAGGAAAGTTATATCGATTCATACAGTCTACCCAGCTGTCGCAATCTGTTGCTTCTTCATCTCGGTTATATAAGTAGTTATTGGGTTTTTCTCATCAACAGACTAATCAAACGCACATTGTTTGTTGAACGAAGGCGAACGTACGACAACATAGATCTAACCTAATTCGTTTCAACCTACGAATACTCTTTTTTTTAGCAAGTCATTTTCATTGAACCGTTTTGTAATAAATTTTCCTTAAAGAACCCAATTCAGCCACCACCAACTAAAAATTCCTCTAAAATTAACTTATAAAATAATCTCCTACGTGATTTTCCTTCCGTGATTGCCTTAAATCTTGTCACGATAAATGATGAATCATAAAACAAGGTTGAGATGGACAGCTGGGCCGTCCGGTACTGAGCTTTATAGCTCGATTATTGGACAGTTATATTGATTTCATACAGTGTCCCGGCCGTCTCAATCTGTTGCTTCTTCGTCTCGGTTATTGAAACAGTTATTTAGTATTTTATTTCAACCGAGCGCTCCGGTTCTCACGGATTTGCCAAGATGCTTTCGTTCCATTTATTTTACTGGCAGGGTTATTGAATTGTTATTCACTGGGTTTTGTTTCCTTATATCTTCGCGACTAAGGTTTTATGTTTAGCGTAAGTTGAAAATAAAGACGAACGTTTGCGATCACGAATTTAATTCGCTATTCGATATGAAAAAACAAATAAATGTAATAGGTACTAATAAAGATACTACATGTAAAAACGTTCACTGACATAAGTTTAAAAATGCGTTTCAAAGTCGTAACAAGAAACAAAGTTACTCCGTGCCAAAGATTCCAATCTGTGCATACTAAAAATAAATCTGGAACAAGCAATTCTACTTACTACTCGCTTTATCATGGCATTCCATCCATGTCTGTCCGTACCATAAATTTTATGTCCATACACATTTAATACCAGCTATAAACACACAGTAAAAGGGGACGTACGTACCAAGATGTTATTAACAATATTGATCACTCGCAAGAACAAGTCCTTAGACTAATCGAAGGACTTGCTGCGTGCTTACAAAGCATTCCATTAAGAGCTCTCTATTAATGTGTTCTGAGCAGAATTAAGTCTGTACAATATAGTACGTATTCGCACATCGAATGTCTGAGCTACAAACACGCTCTAAATACAACATTGCGTTATAAGCTGATATATACGTATGTGATATTAGCGCGCTGTGTTTGTTGATCGTAAACAAAAAACTAACGATCTGTCAAAATATCAGAAATATTCTTCTATGATTATAAAGATGATTTAGATTACGTATATTTGTACGATATGTTTTACTTATTGATTTCAAGTTTCTTTGATTATATCTCCAGTGTAGATATCAACAGACATGACCGCAGTGTGTACAAGGATTCTCAAGAGTGGACCGAGAAAGGACCCTTGTGGAACATAAGAATGCCTGAAGTGAAATATGAACGAAATGTATGAATGGAATGATAAATCAAAACATTATCTTCATATAAACAGGCAAATGTCGTGGGTTACCCAAATCATAACTTAAATCATAACATTATAATATATGTATTACTAGAATTAGCCCGCGGCTTCGCCCGCATATTATTCGGTCTATAACAGAAAGAGTTATAAAGTATCACTCGGGAACTGTTTATTTTCTAGGCATAAATAGTAGCCTATATTTTAATCTCTGTGTGCCAAATTTCATCAGGAACCGTTCAGCCATTTCAGCGTGAGTGAGTAACAAACATCTTCACAAACTTACACATTTATAATATTATGTATATTTAATGTATAGTAGGATAGTATTATTTAATACGCGCATAATTTTAATCATGTAAAAAGAGTGCAGTAGTGAAAGAAACATAATTGTATATAATCCGAATAAAAGGATTTATTATTATAGGATAGTAGTAGGATATTTAACATTAAACTTTTCAACTTCAGAAACAAATGAAATAATACTCAGGAAAATCCAAAAGCTATTAAAAACAATGTTTACGAGACACCAATAACGAGTCGAATTCAACATGTTACTGAATATTTTACGTCCATAATATTAATAATATACGACCTCAATAAAGATCTTATTTTTTACAGTCTTCCATTGCTTAATTAGTACGTCTGTATTCAACAAAATAAAAAGTATAAACCGCTCGTGTTTAGAAAACGTTTGCCGAGATTCCTTTGAGGCAACTAATTAATTGCGGTAGGATGGATGCATAAACAAACGGACACGAGCTTTATCTCAATAATTATATAAAATGTCGCATTTTCTCGATACAATGTTTCATCATATAATCATGTAGAAAATATTGCTTTATACCACGCTTAGTAAACGAATTGTTGATTACGGTATGATATTACTCTCCTTTCGCAAATCTGCAGATTAGATATTAGCAATAGCTATCTTCCTTTTATTTTTTTATTGGCATGCCGCACTCTTACTGGCTAAAACCACTGGGGTGTTCATCTTCGGCACCTAAGGAGGGCTTCAGGCTTCAGGGCGGATTGTAAAGGATCCCCCAAAGCGTCCCACGGCAGCGAGTGACCACATGCGTGCTACCGTCTTCTCGTGGGTCGCTTCGTGTGGGCACGCTGATTCCCCAATCTACGCATCCAAAGTAAGTACCTACCTAGCTGAACTATTGCAATCAGGGACCCGCCACGTAAATGATGAAGGAAGTAAAATAAAATCAACCTAAAATATACATTCACAAAGATATATCCTTTTTTTTTTATTGGTGCCCAGTGGAAATTCATCTTGAACTTCCTTCGCCCCGGGGAAGGACGAAGGGGTATGCCGGACTCCTACCGGCTAAAACCACTGGAGCGGTCATCTTCGGCACCTAAGGGAGGCTCCAGGTCCTCGTATGATCACACTAGAGCCACCCACTGGTGCCACGCCTATTGGCACATCTCGGAGAGGGTGACTGTAAAGCGGTCACCCCCCCAGGGGGATTGTAAAGGATCCCCCAGTGCGTCCCACGGCAGCACGTGACCACATGCGTGCTACCGTCTTCTCTTGGATCGCTTGGTGTGGGCACGCAGATTCCCCAATCTACGCACCCGCGAACCCAGAGATCCCCCACCTTATAGCAATGGCAGGGGTTTTCAGGCGTATCGGAATTAGGCGCCAGGGCGGTTGTTACCCCGGCGCCGTCTCCTTCTTCTTCGAGCGGGATCGGCCCTCTCCCGATCCCGCTCTGCGGTCTCCTTCTGGAGCATGACGCTCTCACAGAAGGAGACCACTACATTCCAATTTTCGTGCTCTGCCAACATAGCCGACACTACTGCTGGCAGATAAAGATATATCATTGACCCTTAATGTCAGTTTTCTAACATTCATTATAGTAAAATTAGCTAAAAACTTTATTCCACTGCTAGTAAAACTTCTAAATGATAATATTTAATGAACAATATAAATTGAAACAGTACGTAGTCTAATATTTGCTGAGCAATACACACAATCAGAACTTCGACTCGTTATAAATATTTGTTTTTATAATCAAAGAGTAAGCGGCCAACTAAAAGACTACGTGGAAGCTCGATCAAATATTTGAAGACAGTTATTTATTCACTTCTGGATAAAATCGGTGTCCATTTGCTACCAGTGGTTACGTTTGATCTTCTTCCTTCACCTTTTTCGTTAAGTTACTAGCCGACCTTGTGACAGAGTAGTTCAAGCCGCCCAAAGGCCTACAACTTGGCTTAACGACATTGGGACCGACGAACGTGCCCTCTGAAGCACGGAGATGCTCAGCTTAATCCCCACTATGTAGTCACCCAGCCATAGAGTGACCGCACCGAGCGTTGCTTAACGTCAACGATTGTTTACCGATTAATGAGTGCAACTGGCTATGAGCGCCTTATTTATGTTTGATGAGAGATAAAATCGTCCTTCCTGTCCGTGTGGTGTTCAGATTAAGAGTATAGCACCACTCCATCTCTTCCCGTGGATGTCGTACAAGGCGACTAAGGGACTCTAAGCCAGAGGGGTGTTCAACAACGTCCCTTATGTAGAACAGTAGCTATTCTACACTCACCAACCCGCCTGCTAAGCGTGGTGAGTACTGCCAAATTCCCCCCAATATGATGACACAATTGTGGAAATTTATGAAGGAGGCATTTGTTCAACGGTGGACGCTGCATTGATGAGAAATAGAAAAATTGTCGTTTCTATTTTATATTCATTTTATCACTGTATAAAAAACCCCGAATGTACAAAGTGTATTTACATTTTACAAAAATGTCTCTGAAAAGAGTAAACATTGAACGATAAAATATTTGTTGACGCGGTTGACTGTGTGGATGTTTTACCTATAGCTGAGTACAGAGAGGTAACATCGTTCTTATGCAACAGAGCGCAAAGAATCGTTGAATAAATTACAGACGAGGGACTGAATGCAATTCCTAAAGAAGGTTTGTTCACTCAGTTTATGACGAAAATTCTGACGATTCATGGTTTTTATTTTGCTTTGCGGGTTTCGATGTCATTGTGTTCTCAAATTGCTCGAGAAACAACCTTCTAGGTATATACTACAGGTGCTTTGTATATTCATATTAATCTTTGGTGACGAATATAACTCTACTACTACTACTCGACTACTACCTTACGTGATTGTAACAAGAGTTGCAACAAAATACAATATTCCCTAGTTATAGTATTGTTCCAATTTATTGTTATGCTGGTGCCTAAGCTAGGCTGAAGCCTGTGATTCAGGTCACCAGGACTCCACCTCAGAAGTCCAATTTTGCTCTTTCATAAACTGTGCCAAGCGATTTTTTTCCATTTTCTACTTCTTCGTGCATTTGATTATGTCAAGATGTTTCCTCTTGTTAAAATTCTCTTGATAAATACTCTACAACACTTTGATATAACTTTATCTGGCCCAGATGCTGGTAGATTTTGTCCGTTATAACACAGTTATAAGAATTAAGAAGAGAAATTAAGAAGCTTTGGAAATGTATTCTGAAACCCAGTAGCACCTGGTACTACCGATAGCATTGCACTTCGAACAACGATCACAAACATAGTGATTATCCGTTAATTTATACCTACAGAGGAATCATCATCATCATTTCAGCCGAAAAACATAGTAGATGTTTTTCGGCTGGACAGAAGCCTCCCCCAGTTGAGTGCTCATTGGGGGGTTTTGCTACAATCGCCACGCTTGGCAGATGGGATTGCGATCGAAGTTACGGTATAAGTATACTCGAAGGATGCTGCTGCCTATCCTCCGGCTAATCTTATAGTCGCCTTTTACGACACCTCCGGGATGAGATGGGTTTATTCTTAGCCGGTACCACACGGCGAGAATATATACACAGTAATAGGTCAATAATATTTAATAGCTGAGTAAAGTAAAAAGTACTTCTAATTATGTGAAGTTTAATAAAAATAGCCTAGTGGGTGAAAGCTTGCCTTCCATACAGGAGAGTCTGAGTTCGATCCCGGCCCGCACCTCTGACTTTTCGGATTCATGTGCGGATCAGAATTTGATAATGACTTGCGTTAATGGCGATGGAAAAACATCGTGAGGAGATCTGCGCACCTGAGAGGGCTATAAAAATGTTCTCAATGGTGTGTAGTCCACCAAACCGCACTAGGCTAGCGTGGTGGACTAAGACCTAACCTTTCTCACCGTGAGAAGAGGCTCGTGCTCAGCAGTGGGGCAGTAATGGGCTGATTATTTTATGTTATGTTTTGCATGTATTACCAATGCTGACATATGGAACAAAGACGTGGTCATTCACAATGGGCCTCCTAAGCCCAAGCTCAAAAGCTCAAGGTCACTCAGCGAGCTATGGAGAGAGCTATGCTTGGTATTTCTCTACGAGATCGAATCAGAAATGAGGAGATCCGTAGAAGAACTAAAGTTGTCGACATAGGTGAAAGGATTAGTAAACTGAAGTGGCAATGGGCGGAGCACATTGCTCGTAGATGGCCGTTGGGGCAAAAAGGTTCTCGAATGGAGACCACGCACCGGAAAACGCAGCGTGGGATGACCTCCAACGAGGTGGACAGACAACCTGGTGAAGGTCGCTGGGAGCCATTGGATGAGAGCGGCGTATGACCGCTCGTTGTGGAAGTCTAAGGGGAGGCCTTTGTTCAGCAGTGGATGTCCTGTGGCTGATATGATCATGATGAATAAAAATAGTACTTTATCATTGTTAAAAGAGACGTCATTTATAACCATTAATTTAGTTTGGGAATCTAAAACGCAATACCGCATACACTTGAATTAATAATATACTAAATCTGAGCTAGTAACTTCGTCTGGCTATAAAGCAGCCTTTGAATAGAAACATAATATTTCGTGTAAGCCACCAAAACTTCTGTAACATCACCAGAATAAATCAAATCCGAAGCACAAAAAATAGGAAACGGCCAAGCGTAGGATTGATTCGTTTATTGAGGGTTCACCACTCCGGTTTTTATTCATTCAGTTATTTTGTACCACATACATAGCAGACGACTCGTAACAAGGTATCAAAGCTTTTATTTGATTCATTCAGTAATATTCTTGTAGATATATAAGAGACAGTTCATGACACGATGTCTTTGTCACAAAAATAGTCATGACCACTGCTTGGCTATGAAAGTTATACCGTAAGGTTATAATCAGCATAAAAGTAAATAGGCACTATGAGTTACGCAGTAAGGTAGTATTAGGATTACTTCCTTTAATGAGCTTCAGTTTACGCGCACAGTGATTTCTTAGCTTTAAGCGAGCCACCATTGGTTTCCTGTGCAGCAATTGATTCCACTAGTATTAGGATAAAAGTAGAGAGACACAACGCACCGGAAAAAAATCCTGGATTCCAACTTGTGATTCCAAATGGAAGAGTTTTAAACTGGACAATGTTTTTTTATTATTATTAGTACCTACATAAAATAATAGTGGTTTTTACATAACAACGAACCACACTTCTTTTCACTTCACTGAAAAAATATCAAGTATTTCCTGTCAATTTGCCGTTTTGTCGAACTCGCCACTTTGAACTGAAATATCTACGACATACTTTTTTTGGCATGTTAGTTCGTCTTCTTCTGAAGCATTTATTCGTTTGTTTCTGGATGTTATTTTCTCTCCAATATCGTTATATTTTCAACTATGGACTCCAACCCTACAAAAGTCGCCACATTTTGAATACAAATTCCGATTTGTATTAACTAAAACAAAAATATAACAATGAAGACCTTCAATGAAATTAAGCAATATAAGTATAACCGAATAATGATAGAAATTTACTAACGAAGAAGAGTTTGACATACGCACAAAATGACAGAACACGAAAAATATATTTGGATTATGTAGAAGAAAATTGTTTGCACACAAGGCCAAAGCATTGTAACAATACTAGCTGCGGAAGGGCCCTGGTGACCTGTGTTACAGGTTTAAATAAAAACCTACTTCAGGCTCCAGTCTCTCACAAAGTTAGATTTTTATATTTGTGGCACGATAGTTTAACCTAACAGTATAAGACCTATTGTGAAGAGAAAATAAATAGATTATTGATTGATTGATTGATTGATTTGTGCTTTTGGTGAAATCGCTTACGTTCTGGACATTTTGATCTCACAAATGAACCCTAAGGACGCCCGCATAACAAGTTTGATAGTGATGAATTGAAGGCGATAGTTCAAGCAGATCCTCCTCAAACTACTGCTGAGCTGACTTAGGTCTTTGATATGCTGACCTTTACTGTTATGAATTGAAAAGACACAACGTAAGCAACCATTCGTTGGTTTGCGGAATCCTAAATAGAGTCATTCACTCCGGTCACGTTTGACGGGCTCGAGGGATCGATCCACGATTAAGTATATGTTTTACGGTTCGCTGTAAATCTTTCTACCTTATTTGGAGTGATTTTGGGCGTAAACTGGGCTAGAGACAAACACTGCCACTACCATTATCAGAGGTAATATAGTCAGAAGTTTGAAGCTATATACTGCCCGTGCCTTATTCATGTCTTTATAATAGATTAAGTTAAACCGTTTTTCCAGGTTAGTCGTAATTTTACTGGTGGTCGGGGGAGATAGCAAAGCAGCGCACGGTCTGCCTGGCATCCCAGCTCAACCAACGCTAGCGTAGTGCTACAGCTGGAGAGACTGCCGATACCTATCAGGCCTAGCGAGCGGCCACGATGAGTCTACAGCGCGCCATCCGACTAAGACTAAGACGGGACTGGAGAGGGAACCGTGAGGGAGACCCAACAGAATGGTAGTGGGCAAGTTATGCCCGTGGGTACCCCAGTCTTTCCGGCGGTCCGTGACCGTGTCGGTCCCTCTCCACCCCCGGTTGCCTCAGACTGGGCTGAGTTGTTGGGGGTTTTGGAAGAGAGTTGGGTCGAGGTGTGGGCCGCCTGAAGGTTCGCAATACTGCACCGAGCCCGGATGGTATTCGCAACATGTTTTTACTAAAGTCTCTTGGGAACCGTTGGAGCTATATTCCCAGCTCCGGGAAGACAGTATTGTGCACGTGGCCACGTGGCACTGTGTGCGCAATACAGTGCACAGCGAGGCCTCGGTGAACATTTTACAACCCCAAGATGAGTCTGAGGGTAGCGGCCTTTTTACATCCACCTCCCTGTGCTAAAGGGGGTGACCGCCTTACAATCATCCCCTCCAAGATATACCTAAGAGCGAGGCACTAATGGGCGGCTCTAGTGTAATTATCGTATCGAGGCCCTGGATCCTTCGGTATCGAAGATGACCTTACCGGTAGTAGTCCAGCATAACCTTCCGCCCACACCAAGCTGACGCCTCTGATGCCACTACCACCATAGAATGAACACAGGAGCCGCAGACGCGTTGGACATGGGCTCCCGGGCCGTTGTTATCCCCAGCGCCCGGTCTTTCTTCTCCGTGCTGGATCAGCCCTCTCCCTCAGAAACGTACCCGACTTTTCCATATAATAATAAAGTGAACACAACATATTAAGAACAATAAATCATCCCCTCGCAGTGGCTCTTATGGAGCTTTCAAGTACATCACGTATATGAAAACGTAAGTAATGATGTACATAAAAAAGATAATGATATGACAACACTAATGTCTCTTGAACAAAACTATGAAGGGTTTATACAAACTTGCAAAAAATGTCCCCACGAAATAAAATATGGTACAGCCAAATATAGACGTTAATGTAATGGTATTAGGTTTGTTATTACTTGATGTGCTCTCAGTAAGTAATAATGAGAAAAGTTGTCCATGTTTGATGACTTCAGACCGACACATACAGATGTATTGTTTAAAATACTTGTTTAAAAACAATGAATAAAAAGTAAATTATAAGTTATTTTTCTCTAAAGTTTTCCAAGTTTAACGACAGAATATTTTAAATAAAAAAATAGTGTATATAGAATCTTAAAGAAGACCTTTGAACGTCATTTAAGTTTTCCAGACATGACTACTATGTATGGTTGCAAAAATATTGCGACGCGCATTCAATGCATTTTAATCATTTAGAATAGAATAGAATAGAATATAACTTTATTGTACACCAAAATAATATGAATGATTATTTACAATAATTAGCGTGGCACAATGGGCGGTCTTATCGCTAAAAGCGATCTTTTATGCCGCAGCTACACGATGCTCCTCGCACTGCTCCTCGCTCTGCTCATCGTGTTGCCGCGATGTTGCCCTAGACAGCCACACGCTGCTCTACTCGCGATACTACTCGCCACGCGCCGCATTTGCCGTTCGCCTCTCGGTAGTGGAGGTCAATATGCGTGCTTTGTCTTCATAGCCTGGCAAATTATATTATATAATTTAAGGAGTGCCCTCATGAGGAGACAATCCTGGCTGCAGCATCAGTTTATGGCGGAGAGCATGTTTAGTTGTGTAAATGAAACGTATATGCAAAAGTTGATATCCAAGCCACTAACCATTGAGGAGTGCCCTCATGAGGAGACAATCCTGGCTGCAGCATCAGTTTATGGCGGAGAGCATGTTAAATTACCTCAATTAAACGTATATGCAAAAGTTGATGTTCATGCTACTTACCATTGAGGAGTGCCCTCATGAGGAGACAATCCTGGCTGAAGCATCAGTTTATGGCGGAGAGCATGTTAAATTATCTCAATTAAACGTATATGCAAAAGTTGATGTCCATCCCACTTACCATTGAGGAGTGCCCTCATGAGGAGACAATCCTGGCTGCAGCATCAGTTTATGGCGGAGAGCATGTTTAGTTATCCAAATTAAACGTATATGCAAAAGTTGGCGTCCATGCTACTAACCGTTGAGGAGTGCCCTCGTGAGGAGACAATGCTGGCTGCAGCATCAATTCATGGTAAAGATAATGTTAAGCTAACAAAATGAAACGTATAATTATGCAAAGTTTCGTGTCCGTAAGCTTGTAAAATAAATAAATATAATAATCACCAAGCATGGCAGGCGGGTTGGCGATTGCAGTTGAGTTGTAAATGTACGTACACTCACTTAGATTACAATAAAAACAATAACCAAACGCAACGTAGCAAATTATTTAAATAATTTAGTATATCTCATCATCATCATCATCATCATATCAGCCACAGGACGTCCACTGCTGAACAAAGGCCTCCCCCTTAGATTTCCACAACGAGCGGTCACATGCCGCTCTCATCCAACGACTCCCAGCGACCTTCGCCAGGTCGTCTGTCCACCTCGTTGGAGGTCGTCCCACGCTGCGTTTTCCGGTGCGCGGTCTCCATTCGAGAACCTTTGTGCCCCAACGGCCATCAGTTCTACGAGCAATGTGCCCTGCCCATTGCCACTTCAGTTTACTAATCCTTTCAGCTATGTCGACAACTTTAGTTCTTCTACGGATCTCCTCATTTCTGATTCGATCTCGTAGAGAAATACCAAGCATAGCTCTCTCCATAGCTCGCTGAGTGACCTTGAGCTTTCTTATGAGGCCCATTGTGAGTGACCACGTCTCTGTTCCATATGTCATCACTGGTAACACACACTGGTTAAAGACTTGCGTCTTGAGGCATTGCGGTATTGTTGACGAAAAGACGTTGCGAAGTTTCCCGAACGCTGCCCAGCCGAGTCGGATTCGACGATTGACATCTTTCTCGAAGTTGGACCAACCTAACTGGACAGTTTGTCCTAGGCAGAGATACTCGTCAACAACTTCGAGAACAGAGCTCCCAACGGATATTGGGATGGGCACGACATGGGCATTTGACATGACTTTTGTCTTGCCCATGTTCATTTTAAGGCCCACCTGTTGGGAAACTCTGTTGAGATCATCGAGCATTGTGCTGAGCTCTTGCAGCGATTCTGCCATGACTACGATGTCATCGGCAAATCGAAGGTGAGTGATATACTCGCCATTGATGTTAATGCCGAATCCTTTCCACTCCAGTAGCTTGAAGGTATCCTTCATTGCAGCGGTGAACAGTTTTGGGGAAATGACGTCCCTCTGTCTCACACCTCTCTGCAATGGAATTGCCCCCGTGCTCTGTTCATGTACTCGGACCGACATGGTGGCGTTTCTGTATAAGCACTTCAACACTTCAATGTACCGATAGTCGATCTGGCACCGCTGCAGAGATTGCAGCACTGCCCAGGTTTCAATCGAATCGAAGGCTTTCTCATAGTCCACAAACGCCAAGCATAGTGGCAGATTATACTCCTCGGTCTTCTGTATAACCTGCCGCAGCGTATGGATGTGGTCTATGGTACTGAAACCTTTTCGGAAACTGGCTTGTTCGGGAGGCTGGAAGTCATCAAACCTGCGCTCGAGACGATTCGTGATGACCCTTGAAAACAGCTTATAAACATGGCTCAGAAGTGAGATGGGTCTATAATTCTTCAATAGGGTGTTATCACCCTTTTTGAAGAAGAGTACCACCTCACCTCTGTTCCACGCTTCCGGCGTTGTGCCCTCGAATAAGACGGAACTGAATAGCTTCTGAAGGACTTTAAGTACCGGTGTGCCTCCCGCTTTCAGAAGCTCTGTCGTAATTCCGTCTCCACCCGGCACCTTGTTATTTTTAAGCTGTTTCAAGGCCATCCTAATCTCGTACAGGCTGATGTCCGGGATATCCTCGGTATAGTGTCAGGTTAGTTTGGCTCGCGGGTCTTTGTCAGAGCCAATGGTAGGTATAAGTAACTGAGGTCTATAACTGCCGGTAGAAGTTCTCAATCTCTCTCAAAACCTCTGGCTTAGTCGACGCTGCACTGCCGTCCTCGGTCTTTAGCTTCATAATACGACTTTGCCCAATAGAATTGTCTCTCGCGAACACTTTGGAGCCTTGATGCCGCTCAATCGCCTCTTTAACACCGTTGGTGTTAAAGGTGCGGATATCGTGACGCAAGGACTTTCATATTCTTCTATTGAGCAGTCGGTATGCTTCAGCATCACCGGAGGACTGCAGCGTCATGGCGCGTCTTTCTGCCATGAGGTCGAGAGTGTGATCGGAGAACTTTTTTGGTCTACCTTTACGGTGGGTTTTAAAGAACTTAGACCCGACCGTATGGACAGTTTCTACAAACCTACCATTTAAATCGTCCACAGATACGCAATGCTTCAGGCACTCGAAGCTGTTTTGGAGTTCGAGTTGAAAGCTCTCCGGGTTTTGGATATGAGCACTAGAGGGCCAGAGCGTAGACCTCATCAGACGAGACCTCTCAACTTTGAGATTAATATTCAATGTGCCTCTTACCATTCGGTGATCACTACCGGTTTTCACCCTGTGGATCACAGAGACATCATTGAATATTTGTCTTTTATTGGTCATGATGAAGTCAATCTCATTCCTCGTGGAACCATCGGGACTCATCCAGGTCCACTTCCTGTGAGACGGCTTTTGGAAGAAGGAGTTCATCACAAAGAGTCCCTCCTTTTCCAAAAAGTCGGCCAGCCTCTGTCCCCTGGGGTTCCGTTGCCCATATCCAAATTGCCCCACTCTCAACCCACCATCGAATCGAGTGCCCAGCTTTGCGTTGTAGTCCCCCATCACAACAGCGAAATGTGTCTTCGAGGTATGTATGGCCCTACTTACGTCCTCATACATACTCTCTACTTCATCATCTGGGTGTGTCGAGGTCAGTGCGTAGACTTGTATGACCTTCATCGAATACCTCTTGGATATTCTGAGTATCAGGTACGCTACCCTGCTCGACACACTTTCGATGGCCACTATACTGTTAATGAGGGACCTGCGGACGAGAAACCCGACATCACCTTGAGACAGATGTTCGCCTTCCCGGTAGTAGAATAAGTTGCCGGATTTCAAGGTTATCGTGTCCTCCCCCTCTCTTCGGACTTCTGATAGACCCATGATATCCCAGTGCAACTTATCTATCTCTTCTTCCAGCTCAACAATCTTTTCGTCTGCCCTCAGTGTGCGTGTGTTATATGTAACCAGGGCCAGTTTTCGTTTAGGGTGGTAGCCGGATCCCATCCGGAGATTCTTAGCACCCCCTGCCCCGCCGTTTCCGTGGCCGTTACCATGACCAGGAATGGCGGGGCTGCCGGGAACTGGGGGCCGGTGCTTATGTTGTGTTGTCATTTTGGGGGGAATTTGCTGATACTCACCACGCTTGGCAAGCGGGTTGGTGAGCGCAGAATTGCTACTGCTCAGCAAAAGGGACGCTGCTGCCCATCCCTCTGTATATAGTATATCTATATAATAGTAATTCTTTTACAATCATGAGTCGTACGTAGATTAATTACCCTCTGTTTTAATTGATGCTTAATTTTTGGGTCCTTAATTGCTGGCTCAGCAGCTAATACTCAATAAATTTTAATACTTTTACATAAGAGCGTTCATCGATCGGCGTATGACTGCTATCCTACAAAAACATATGTCGTCCCAATACGAGCGCTCGATGCAGACTGAGCTCTCGCGCGAATGTGTAGCCGGTCACTCGTGTTCATACTGCCGGCCCTTTGACTCGCGCACAGAAAACCGACAAAATAGGGAGCGGTGGGCATGGCGAGGAACATGACGAGCGGCATGACGAGTAACGTACCTACACTACTTCCCTGCCTCATTCCCTCGCTACTTCCCACACCAATCGTCGAGTGTGTAGCTGGGGTAATACAGACAAAATTTGGATGGATTTCAAAGTAGGGCAATAAAGAAATTCAGGTAGTCTGTGGTGTACTGAATTATGGTATATATCATGATATCGATATATATATATACAAAAATACATGTGGCATAAATAAATAGTATAAATACACCAATTTGCATATTAATACATACATACAATATATACATACTCTAGTCCTTACACATACTTTTACATGTCGTATTGAAACAACGGAAGGCAGTTTCACTACATGTCAACCTCTGAGAAGAAATTCCGAAAGAAACTCAGGGCAAGGTCTTTTTTTATTGTGTTACTTCCTTTTTATATATTTTGTTTTACAAGTACGTGTTTCAAAATTATTTAAAACGGCTGTTAATACATTAAATAACATTTTGCCACTATACAATACTGCTATATAAACAAACAATGCAGATAAAATGTGTTTCCAGGTAAGCCGCATGTGCAGATAAGAATAGATAAGAATTATAGCCACACGTTCCGATCGTCAACATAGTCTCTGATTTTAATAGAATCTGATTTAAAAAAAAAAAATAAAGAAAGCCTTTTTAATAGAATTGCTTTAGTATACATTTTGCTTGTTAATTTAAGATTTACACAGATTTGTAAACAAATATTTTTTTACAGTACTTACTTGGTGACGAGACGAGCAAGTAACCCTTTTGATGCAAACTCGAGACACAATGTGTATCTCTGTGTATAAGTTTAAATGTTATTTGTTTTACGCTTATTTTTTAACCGAATTCAAAAAGGAGGCGGTTCTGTATTCGATGTGACCAGTCTGAAGAATTGTCTTTCATTCTTAAACCAGATTTGTATAGAATACAAACAACTCGATAATGATTTAGGCAAGCTTTAAAAACTGACATCGTTTAAATATTTCTACAGAATTATCCTGTCAATTGATTAATAGAATATTCAAGTCAATATTCCGTATTTACGAAGTCCCCTCAAATCTTGTCAGCAATCAGTAAACGCAAAGAGATTACGCCAGGAATTCTTTTTGACGGTTTGAAGTTTGATGACAGCCAAGAATGCGGTATGAATTCAAATGAAACCAGGCTATACGAAAAATATATTTTATGTAGCTACTCGTATACCTCTGCTTTGTGTAGAAATCATCGTAGTAGGTATGGGTTTAGTCAGTGTGAGTTATATGCAAAATCTGCGAGTATAATCTCGTACTTAAGGGTAAGTAGGGTTCTATGGGATATTTCGGGCTACCGTATAAGGTTTCATTTTAAGGTTTTTATTACCAGTACGTAGAGCGCGATTCCGCCATTTTACAGGAAATGGTACTTTTACCACTATTCACATATAAAAAAAAAATCAACTAGCTGTTGCCGTGCCTGCGTGACACCACATTGCACTCGTCACCTCGAGACATTAGTTATATGCCTCAGTCTCTTATACACAGTAATTTCACTAGAATATCTGCACAATCTATATTGTTGGCGACTTCGAATTTCTTTTTTTGTTGTAATAGAAAATAAAATAAATGTGTAAAAATATATAGGTCTAGTCTAGTCTTGACTAGCGCCTATCCATTATCATAGGGTCTATTAAACATCAGTGTAATAAGGATGTATTGCAGGAGATACAGGTATGATATTGTGTGTCGTGTCGGCGTTGTGTGTGTCAAAACCCTCATTGTATATTTCAAGTCAACCCCAACAGGATAATATCTCATTCTGATTAGAAAGCCGCCCCTGGTTTCACAAAACCAGTGATCTCTGAAACGTGATTAAATATCAATTCGGAATGGGCCACAAAAAATACCAGTCAACAAAATTCAGGCAAATTCTATTTGACGAATCTACGAGTATCTTTTCAGAGAGAATCTTACCAATCTTTTATTTTTGCGAATTCATCTACTTTCTATTCCGCACACCATGATTTCTCCGGTGACATAGGTACAGTTTATGTAAATAAATCTCATATTCACCAATATCCAGACTCAGAAAAACTATCTGTAGTTCATAGAAGTGTTTACTGCGTGCGGTCAAACCTGCGAGATGTAACTTAGAACGCCAAGCGACTAGACGCTACGTCAAATGTACTTGCATATCAATAAATACACGATATACATATATCGTATATTGTATTTATTGTATATTAATCACCCGCCGTTTTATTTAAAAGAATTAAGGTTATTTATAAATAATTTAGAGTAGGTACTTCGTCATAGACAATATTTTTTGTCATATTTTCATGTGGTAATATAAATCGGCCCCCGATCGACTGCGTCGCATCACTCGGCCTCGCTAATACTTCATTTTCGCTTAGCGTTCTTTCAGACTTTTTCTTTTTGCGCGGCTCCTAAGGGTCGTAGCGTGATGTTATGCTATAAGATTGTTTTAGTCCGACTGGTAGGTCGAGAGATTAGCCCGTCCAAACAAACAGAACCTTCAGCTTTATTGTATTAAGTATGACTAAAATTTTCAACAAACAAAGCATCCTTGCTCAACAGTATAAGATGACGATTAGATAAAGCTGACCACCATGCCACGTAGAACACAAAAAGAGACTCTTTGAGAACTGCGGTAGAACAAAAGTATTTAATTATTACAGACTAGCTTGGACACGCGGTTTCACCCATCGTTTAATTTAAAAGAAATTGGATTATTTATAAATAATTTTGAGTAGGTACTTCGGCATCGACACTGGACATACTGCAGGGGGTGAGAGCTTGGGTCAATACCTACCAAAAAAACACAATATATGTTCAGCAAAATCTTACGGATTTACAGTAGTACAAAATTTTCCGAAATATCGAAAAATCTCTACTTTGACACAGATTTTTAAGCATCTCGTAATGAAAAATTCATTTTCTAGTTTTTTTTAACCCCTAATTATTTGTGAATAGTTACTTTACTCATTGATAAGTCTTTATTCTATTAAAAACTAAAATGTTATACAATTTTTATTTCACAGTACAATGTTCTTATCTTAAAAATGTTTACTACTGTAAATCCGTAAAATTTTGCTGAACATATACATATATTGTGTTTCTTGGTAGATATTGACCCAAGCTCTCACCCCCTGCAGTATGTCGTGCTATTTACTGGACAACCTGTATATTTATTGGATTTCATGGGTTTGAATTTTTTGCGCGGAACCCTAATTAATTAAATAATTATTTTTCGAAAATAAAAGTAGCCTAAGTTATTCCTTATAACATCAGCTATTTGCCATTGCAAGTCCCATAAAAATTGACCCAGTCGTTTCGGATATTAGCGGGAACGAACAGACCGACAGACCGACCGACAGACTGACAGACACAGACAAAAAAATATTAATTGTTTCTTTGTTGTATGTACCGTATGTACTTTAATATGTATTTAGTAAAACACTGTTATTTTGACATTACAAGCAGACACTTCAATTTTTTTTATTTGTATAGATAGTCTAAACCTTTTCTGACTTTCGCGGTTTATAATTAGTAGTTAGTTCAGAGAAAAACAATAGAGATGTTATTGATAAAACTAAAAAGTCGAATAATTATTGTCATTTATAAATATCTATCTCGTTCGTGTAGAGGAACACGAAATAATTCGTGATTTATATTACTAGGGTCCTTATTAAAGCTCAGTCTTCTCTATTTTTTCCGTTTCCTAATACTTCAGTCACAATGAACAATTATGTGGCACTCCAATCAATCACTACATGTCTCTTGATTATACCTACAGTATCAAAAGTACTCTGCTTAGTCGTCATTTCATTTATCTTGACATAATACAGCCGTTACAAAAAGAAATACCCTTCGCTTTTTGGAACTGTGGCTTTTTCATTCATCAATCAACATTAACATGTGTTACGCCCAACTATAGAAATCGGTCAGTGATTGGTAAAGCGGTAGCTGTAACCTGTCAGACATCGATTTTGAGATACGTTTTTCTATTTACAGATGGTTTCGTTCCGTTCAGTTCACAGATACAATATTTTAAATGATTTGAATAGATGTTTCGCCGTTGCCGGAGCATGGGCAGCAGCGTCCTTCGAGTACATTTATAAACTAACTGCGATCGTCAACCCGTCTGCCAAGCATGGCGATTATGGCAAAACCCCCCAATGAGCACACAACGCAAACCCATACCGGTCGTTATGTCAAACTTTGGGGGAGGCTTCTGTCCAGCAGTGAACGTTTTTCTGCTGAAAAATGATGATGAGTCTTTTAACCTAAAAAGCTATTTTATTATTTATAGATTCAAATACATTTTAACGCCAATATTTTTTCTATTGTCCATCCAGAAATCTCTTTTTACTATATCTATAATCAGCGCCAATTATTGAAAAAGTATAGAACAGAAATAGTCTCTTAAGGCTTTTACTACAAACGTATAACTTCCATAACCACACCTAGTTACACATAAAATTACACGATGCAGCCGCGGGAATGACAACAAACTCCCGGGGAAGGACGAAGGGGTATGCCGGACTCCTACCGGCTAAAACCACTGGGGCGGTCATCTTCGGCACCTAAGGGAGGCTCCAGGTCCTCGTATGATCACACTAGAAAGCATACGTACCTAACTACTGAAAACGTAAAAACGATTGCTTACATAAATATAATACAACACTGAACTTGGAATATGTAGCTAGTGAAGTGTACGTATATGTTTTTATTGGACTACTGGTACTCCTACCGGCTAAAACCAGTAGGGTGGTCATCTTCGGCACCGCAGGGGGGCTCCAGGACCTCGTATGATCACACTAGAGCTGCCTACTGGTGCCACATCTCGTAGAAGGTGACTCTAAGCCGGTCACCCTCTCCCTCGGGGAGATTGTACAGGATCCCTTGAAGCCTCACTGTGCATTGTGCTTTTTTGCGCACATGGCGGCGAGTGAATACATGCGCGCCACGGTTTTCTCGCGGGCCACTCGGTGTGAGCACGCAGATTTTTCAAACTGCGCACCTGTGACGCCCAAGGCCCCCACCATATAGCGATGACAGCGGGCTCAGGCGTGTTGGACCCAGGTGGTTGTTACCCCGGTGCCGTCTCGTGCTTCTCCGTGCAGGATCGGGCCTCTCCCGATCCTTATGTGTTCCTTTTGGAGCATGTTGCTCTCACAGAAGGAGACCAAATCACTCCAATTTGTATGCTCTGCCAGCATAGCCGACTACTGCGGGCAGAGAGAGAGAGATCTTGCCCGATCCGATCGTCCAGGATCCGCCACTCGGCAGCCCACGCAGGGCATGCTTCGAGCGTGTGCTGTGCGATAACCTGGTCGCTATCACAGTGGTGGCACTGTGCCATGACCCTGCGTCCAATCCTCTGCAAGTATGCACTGAAACAACTGTGCCCAGTAAATACCTGCGTCAGGCGGTAGGTGACGCCCTTCCCAGCGCTGCAGAACCAAAATTCATGGTCTGCAGCGCAGAGTGGCTATCCGGATCGCACGAGGATACCGAACGGTGTCCTACGAGGCGGAAACTCTCCTGGCGCGTTTTCCGCCTTTTGACATCCTGGCGGAGATAGATGCGTGGGTCTACGATCAGACACGCTCCCTCCGCCAGAGCGGCGAAGGCGCGCCTCCAGGGGCGTTGGACAAGCTGCGGCGGCTAGCTCGGCGGCGCGCACTTGTAAAGTGGCGTCATCGCCTGCGGATGCAGTTTGCAACCAAGCGCGTCGTCGAGGCCGTCCTGCCGCTCTTTGGAGCCTGGCTCAAAAGGAGCGAGCGCGTCACCTACCGCCTGACGCAGGTGCTCACCGGGCACGGTTGTTTCGGCGCGTACCTGCACAGGATAGGACGCGAGGCCACGGCACAATGCCACCATTGTGATAGCGACCAGGACACCGCACAGCACACGCTCGAGGCATGCCCTGCGTGGGCCGCCGAGCGGCGGATCCTGGTCGATCGGATCGGGCAAGATCTCTCTCTGCCAGCAGTAGTGTCGGCTATGTTGGCAGAGAACGAAAATTGGAATGCAGTGGTCTCCTTCTGTGAGAGCGTCATGCTCCAGAAGGAGACCGCAGAGTGGGATCGGGAGAGGGCCGATCCCGCTCGAAGAAGAAGGAGACGGCGCCGGGGTAACAATCGCCCTGGCGCCTAATTCCGATACGCCTGAAAACCCCTGCCGTTGCTATAAGGTGGGGGACCTCTGGGTTCGCGGGTGCGTAGATTGGGGAATCTGCGTGCCCACACCAAGCGACCCAAGAGAAGACGGTAGCACGCATGTGGTCACGCGCTGCCGTGGGACGCACTGGGGGATCCTTTACAATCCCCCTGGGGGGGTGACCGCCTTACAGTCACCCTCTCCGAGATGTGCCAATAGGCGTGGCACCAGTGGGTGGCTCTAGTGTGATCATACGAGGACCTGGAGCCTCCCTTAGGTGCCGAAGATGACCGCTCCAGTGGTTTTAGCCGGTAGGAGTCCGGCATACCCCTTCGTCCTTCCCCGGGGCGAAGGAAGTTCATGACGAATTTCCACTGGGCAATACACACATACATACAAACATACAAACCAATAAAAAAATAAAAAAAATAAAAAAAAAAAAGGTGACGCCCTTGCTCCTTCTGAGTCAGGCTCCAAATACCGGCAGGATAGCCTCAACGACGCGCGAAGTATACGTACCTACTGATAATGTAAAAAAGTTTACTTACATAAATGTATTAATCTTTTTCAGTATGATTTATATATAGGTAGCAAAAGTGGCACAAAGTAAAAATTCTTAAGCTACAGCTGAACGACGCTATTTATATATCGTTTGGTTTTAAATTTATCAAAACAGGTCGAGTTCAACATCGGTAAAAAATTCCCTGGGAGTAACATCGCGCTTCTTTGAGCAAAAAGGTCTGCTTATTACTTAAAATTCTTTCTTTTTTCTTAGAAAAACCGTCGTCTCCGAATATAATTTTGACATTGCAGATTTAGTATGGCTTTATTCGCAACGAATTTTAATTACAAACGACTTTGTAAGGTCGGCTCAGATTACATGCTCAGAACGGTTATTTAGTTCAACGTTAATTACGTTATAACGTTTGCAAATAAGAAACTTTAACGTAGTTATATTTAAGGTAAAATTGAATCTCTTGCTGAATGAAAAACGTAGTATTTATGTTAAACATAAAACCTATTTATTTTAATTAAGTCATCAAATAAATTGGCCACGTGGTTTTGAAATATCATGTTTTTATTTGTATTTTATTTCTTTTAGCACTTAAATTAAAGAAAGCTTTATTGTAAAGTTTAAATGTGCAATGGTTGATTTCATATCAGCCACAGGACGTCCACTGCTGAACAAAGGCCTCCCCCTTAGATTTCCACAACGAGCGGTCACATGCCGCTCTCATCCAACGACTCCCAGCGACCTTCACCAGATCGTCTGTCCACCTCGTTGGAGGTCGTCCCACGCTGCGTTTACCGGTGCGCGAAAGTTGAATGTGTGGTTGATTTCAATGATAGAAATTGCTGGTCGGTTAGTTTGATTACGTTCTAGTTGTAGTTCACTAGATGATTCGGTATACTCACATGTTGTTATCGTTTGTATGCAACACGTGACGATTACGTCATACGTTTTTTGGCATTGCTGTCATTCTAAATATTATACATATTTTTATATATTGACATATTATATCAGTGCATTACTTCGTTTGGTGTTTGGATTAAGAATTTAGCACCACTCCATTTCCACACGTGGATGTCGTACAAACTGACTCATCCTAAACAGCCAAAGAACACTCACTGCTGAGCAAAGGCCTCCCTCATAGATTTTCACAATCGTGTCGTCATTTTGGTGCTTATTCTAAATCCGGACACCACACGGATAATATAATACTCAGTGTTTATTTTGTTTTTGTATTTGGAACCATTGTAACTATTACTGTACTTACTGTAATTATTCAACCAGTTATTTTATGCCTCAAATCATATTCAGATATTTATTTAATAATAACTTAACTAATTTGCTTTTGTTTCAATTCTTATTTAAAAACCATATGTGCATACGTAGTCAAACAAGCAAACTAAGATACATAAGTAAGTAAACTATTACTGTTAGACTTAAATATATATATATATATATATATATATATATATATATATATAAATATAATAAAGATACTATACTTTTTTACGTTTTTTTTTGGCAACACTGTTGCTTTGACATGTCCATTTATTTGTTCCGTATTTAATAAATTATATAAATAAGTTTTCATAGTTATTAGTAGCAAATTATATGATTTAACTCGTCAACGCAAGTATAGTATACGGAATTATAGTTATCCGTCTAATATCTACTACAAAACAGTGTCTAACTAGTCACCGGTGCTGGTGACTGGTCAACGGCCGAACTTCGAATTCATCAGTTTTACTGGGGAGTATTGTTACCTTTTTATAACACTAACCACACACCCAGATCTTAAACAACACTCTTACCGTGTCTTATCTAGTATGAAGATCTTGTGATCCCAGATCTGGCACAGTACTTGACCAAAACTGACGATAAGTTGAAAACGAAGTTATAAGTACTTTTGTCCTGTACTTTTATTGTAAATAGTGACTGTAATTTAATACTACAGTGTAGATTATCATTATCTAAAGATAAAACAATAGCGTTAACTAGGGATAGATCGATCGGTATTTAATTTCATATTTACAAGTAGGTACCCACATCAAATTCAAAGAAAAAGATAAATCTATTTAATTATAATTATTTTAAGGTCCCCCGTAATTGCAGCCTCTCTTGTTATCTACAAAAACTATTCTTACACTTTCTACATATTTTTCCATTTCCATCTATCCTAGCTATTCTGTCTGTTTCTTAATTTCTCCTTACAGTAACTCAATCCTGAGACCATGTCGATGCTCACCCGTAAAGCTACAGTCCAAGAAATGCAGCATAAATTAAATGCAGCCCTAAAAGAACTCAAAGCATCAAACAATCAGTGTCAACAACTGCTTCAGGAAAGAGAGGATAGCGAGGAGGAAGTAAAGAAGATTGTTGGCAAAAACTCAAGTCTAAAAAGGGAATTAATAGATTTACATCAGCTACACCTGGATGTTATTGATGAACGGGACAAGCTTCAGTTGGTAACGGATGGTTTCAGTCAGTGTAGTTGCCTATATAAGGAGGCTTTGCGGAAAGTTAGGGATCTGGAGGATGAATTATTAAATGCAAATTCACAAATATTAAACTTACAGAATGACAAGGACTGCACACAGGCCGTTGCAACCCAACACCTGTTTGAGGAGTTAATTAACTCTAGTTCAGACCCTAAGTCTCTAAAATCATTAGTTACTATTGATCTAACTGAGCAAGTTTCTTTTGTTGACTATAAACATAATAGTAAAATAAGTCACAATAAAATAAAAAAATATATAAGAATTAGCAAATTTTTAAGAAAATGTCAAAATTTAAGGAAAAAACAGCAACACTACTCAAAAAATACTCAATTAAGGAAAGAACGTGTTGCTTTAATCAATAAACTCAATAATTACCACATAAAATTAGAAGATAGTAAAAATATATATGAAATTGATACTCAGCGCTTGCAGTCTGAAATTAAGGACTTGGAGGAGTCACTCCATTCCCTCTATACTAAGTATGTTTCATCTCAAAAACAAATTGAGGAACATATTCTTGCTGCAAATCAGCTTGTTAATATGTGCAATCATAATAAAGAAAAAGTTAATTCCTTGTCCAGCGATACCCTATGTAAATGTATGAGTGAACCTATTTGTGAAACTTCCCCACCTGAGGTACTGGGCATGTCACAGGTTGGAAATCAGTGTGTTGTAATATTGCCAGAGGTTACTTCTCAGCCTATAATAACTGATTCATTAGACATGAACACTACAAGTACACTACAAGTACATAGTACAAGTGAATCAATTTGTTATCGCACTGTTATGTATTCAGACAGCACAGGTAAAGGTCTTGGGGGTTTGTTAAGCAACAGCCTGGGTCATTCCGCACATAATAATTGTATGCCTGGGTCATCCTACAATCAAATAATAACATCACTTCTGACAGATAAGTTCAATCCTTATACTAATATAACTTTGCTAGTAGGTAATAGTTTGAACGTTAGGAAAAAAGACATCTCAGACAGTGTTGCTTTGATGTTAAATTTAAACTGTGGTAGGATAATATTGTGTTCATTTCCCTACCTAGACCATCAGTCAGAGGAACTAAACAAAAATATTCATGTGCTAAATATGCACATGCACTTTTTAGTAAGTCACTATAGTGACAAGTTTATATTTTTTGACACCAATTGTTTTGTTGGTAAATTAAAATTGACTGGCGATACTGTGTATCTGCCTTTTAGTTGTAAGCGTCACCTTGCTACACTAGTAGCTTATAATATTAACTCAGTCATAAGTAGTATGACGAAGTCATCTCCAACCTCCACTCTAATTAGTAGTAGTACTAATCCTAATGTGGTCAAACAAACTGTTAATTTAAACTTAAGTGTGTGACAACAGAGAAGGATTGTCATTATTTAACACTGACACATCAGAATATCAATCGCTTCTCTGGCAAAGTTTTAGACCTTGAATTATTTGCTGAGAAATATAATGTGGATATTTTATGCCTTACAGAAACATGGCTAAAGGCAGATAAAATGATTTTTTGTATAAATAATTTTAAAGTAGCCAGTTCGTTCCATAGAGTGTCAGCAGAAGGTGGGGGGTCATTAATTATGATGAAACAACACTTGAAATTTAAAGAACGACTAGATATTTGCGACCTCTCTGTTGAACGAGTTTGTGAGCTCGCGTGTGCAGAGACGGAGGAGTTTGTCATTTTATGTGTTTATAGGCCTCCCTCTTCTAATACATCTCTATTCCTTATAACAATGGAGGATGTACTTAGAAAAATTAAAATTGACAAAAAGATATTAGTTTGTGGAGATTTTAATATAGACATTCTAATAGATACCATAGATAAACATAACTTTATAGCCCTCTTTAGGTCATTTAACTTGAAGTCTTTGTATTCGGAGCCGACTAGAGTGACACCTACCTCAGCTACTTGTATAGATAATATTATAACAAACTTTAAAATAAGAGATAAGGGACTGATTAGTGGCATTCGATCGGATCATAAGTGCCAGATTGTTAAAATAAACTATAATGCAGTTAAAGGGCATAAAATAATACATTGCAGAAATTTAACAAAAAGAAGTCTAGAAAATTTTAGTAAAAATCTAGCTTCTCAACTTCAAACTCTAAAGCCGCATTATGCCAATCCCAATGAAATGTACCGTACCCTATTTAATACACTATGTAATGAGTTTCAGAAAGCCTGCAAAGTAAATAAAATACATGTAAAACCAAAATTAACGTTCAGTGTCTGGGCAACAAAGGGTATAAAACGCAGTAGGGATGTCCTATACGAATTATATGACAAAAAGTCTTATATACCTAATATTGATTTTCATAACTACGTTAGAAAATATTCTAAAATGTTTAAAAAGGTTTGTGCTCAAGCAAAAGCTGCTTATATTAGTGACCAAATTAAAAAGTCGAATAATAAAATAAAAACGACGTGGAAAATAATTAATGCTGAAACTAGTGATGGTAGATTCAGTGACAGTGCAATTAATTTAAATATCGATGACAAACTAGTTTCAGATAAGTCTGTAGTCGCAAATTTCCTCGAAAACTTTTTCACTAATATTCCAATAGAGACTACTAAACACCTTCCATCGTCTCCTTTAGCAGCAGAGGCATTCTTAAAGAAAAATGTCGATTTACATGTACCTGTCTTTGAATTTAGTTTTGTGACAGACAGTGATATAATTAAAACATTTAAAACCATAGTAGTTAAAAAAACTGAGGACTTATGGGGATTGTCAATGAAAGCCATCGAATCTGTTATAACTAATATTGCGCCAATTTTGGCTCTAATATTTAATGCCTGCATCGCAGAGGGAACTTTTCCCGATCTCATGAAATCCAGCAAAATTGTACCCATTTTTAAAGCTGGTTGCCTAAATAATGCATCAAATTATAGGCCAATATCTGTGCTACCAACCTTAAGCAAAATTTTTGAAAAACTAGTTTTAAATCAAATGGCAGCCCACTTTAACAGAAATAGGATATTTCATAACAATCAGTTTGGATTTACGCGGGGACGATCTACAGAGGATGCTGGGTCCACTCTCATTAAAACCGTTTTAGGGGCCTGGGAGGATGCACATGATGCTTTAGGCGTGTTCTGCGATCTGTCTAAGGCATTCGACTGCGTGGACCACCGCACCCTCATTCTGAAACTTAAGTACTACGGAATTCAAGGTAGATCTATTGATTTTGTATGCTCATATTTGTCAAATCGGGATCAAAGAGTAGAAATTGAAAAAGTCACATCAACAGGCTCACGCGTTAAAATGGGGGTACCGCAAGGATCAATTTTGGGGCCATTTTTGTTTCTGGTCTATATAAATGACCTGCCATACATGATAAACGATACAATGTCGAATATAGTCTTGTTTGCTGATGACACGTCACTTATATTTAAAGTAAATAGAAAGGATAGCCATCTTATAGAATCCAACGATATACTTCGTAAGATATCTGATTGGTTTTCGGCGAATAATCTTCTATTAAACGCAAATAAAACTAAATGTCTAAGATTCTCCACAGCAAATGTGACCCACGTAAGGTCACAAGTAAAACTTGACGGAAAAGAATTAGATCTAGTCTCCTCAACTGTGTTTTTGGGTGTTACTTTAGACTCAAAATTGCAATGGGGACCCCATATAAAGGCACTTTCAGGCAAGCTAAGCTCTGCTGCATTTGCCGTTAGGAAAATTAGACAGGTTACGGATGTGGCTACAGCTAGGTTAGTATATTTTGCGTACTTTCACAGTATTATGTCTTATGGGATTTTACTGTGGGGCTCGGCTGCTGATGTAGAGTCTATTTTTATATTACAGAAAAGAGCAGTGCGAGCTATCTATAACCTGGACTCTCGTGAGTCACTACGGGAACTATTTAAGGAAACAAACATTCTTACTCTACCATCCTTATATATTTTCCAAAACATTATGTATACCCGCAAACATATAGCTAATTTTAGTAAGAAAAGTGACGTGCACAGCTTAAATACTCGCAACAAGAACAAGTTGGTTGTACCGGGCTTTAGACTTAGTAGAACCAGCAAGTCGTTTATGGGAAACAGTATTAGATTCTATAACAAAATTCCTTGTAGTATTACCGACTTACCAGAAATAAGATTCAAATCGTTGATTAAGCGCATTTTAATTTCGAAAGCCTACTATAATATAAATCATTACATCGACGATAGCGATGTCTGGCAAACGTTTCCCTCCTGCACACTGCGACCCTCTGGCGCTTTATAATATATTTTATAATTTTCGCATTAATGACGTGTTGTTACTCCCAATCAATGCTTTACCGTTTACAAAGAAATTGTAGTGAATTTTTTTGTTGACATCCTGACATTTTACTTGACTTATTATTTATCTTTTTATTGACATCTTGACATTTAATTTGACTTATTTAAAATTGTATTCTATAATTATGATATAAATTATTTGCCTATGTTTAATATAATAGCCATTATAGCAATTTACATTCTAATATTTTCTTAATATTTTGACATTATTAAATTAATTATTCATACATTGTAAATGTGCGAGCATCAAGTAGCCGTTACTGTTAGCATCATGTTGCCGTTAATGTTATATATTTAGTACCTATACTTTGCCTTTTGCCTGGTAGTAGCGGTCTGTCATGCTCACTAAAATGTCTTGCTGGCGGTGGCGTTGTGTATCGGATCGTTCGGTTCCCTACAATATGGTTGAGCTAAGCGATGCTGATGCATGCGTCGTGCTCGTGAACGGGTGCCGTCTGTTGGGACTGGTCAGCCATTAACTGCCATGGCGAATAATAGTTATATTGCATTAGTATGTATTTTTAATTTTTATATATACATTTGCCTACATCATGCTCGTTATATGTTTTACCATAATTTGTATCAATCAACATTGTAATCTCAATTATTTTAAAAGAGTATCTATGGAGTTTCTTGCCGGCTCTTCTCCATAGATCAACTATTTGGAACCGTGCAACTTAGATTCTGACGTTTCATAAGTGCCAATATTTGGTTTATTTGAAATAAAAATATTTGACTTTGACTTTGATACTGCTCATATGTTAGAAGCCACCTGGAATATGGGTCACAAATCTGGAATCCATGTTATGATAAATACATTAACCCTATAGAAAAGATACAGAAACGGTTTATTAGGTTTTTATGCTGTCGATTGCAAATTCCCTATTGCTCCGACAATTATCCAAGTATATGTAAAAAACTTCACATTCTGCCACTTTCAAATCGTCGCCAATTAGCTGACTGTCCGTTCTTATTAAAAATAATCTCAAATGAAATTGACAGTCCTGATCTCCTACATAAGCTCAATGTTCCGTATAAATGCATTAGATATAAACCCCCTATATCTATTCCTTCCTGTTCTTCCAATTACAGGCAAAACTCATATATTGTGCGAGCAAGCGATAATCTTAATAGGATGTGCAAAGAAATTTCACTTGACCCATTTGTTACTAATAGTAACACGGCAAGAAGGAAGCTTAACCTTAAGTTTTTCCATTCTACCTGACAATCGCATGTGTGTATACATTTCATAGTATACAATCTAATATTATTTGTAGTTGCATTGCTTTAGTGTTCCTTAAGACTATGTTTTAATTTTTGATGTTATTCGTGGAAACCTATAAATGTCTTTATGGCACCCACTGTAACCACAAATTATAAGTTTTATAACTGTTGGTTTTCCTAAATATAAATAAATAAATAAATATTGTATAAAAATTCGATAATAAAAAAAAATTTAAAAAAAAAATGTTACAAGTGTAACTATTTGTAATTTAAAACAAATGGGTTTAGAGAAATTCGTACCGAAAGAGATCCTGGCGTTCCTGCAATACCAGCTGGACGTCATGACTCATCCATCAAGTCAATCAGTGTGATTAAGATTTGCACCTCAAACTTCAGTGAAGACGAGTTACGCAGAGCAAAAACACTGCCGTTGCCGTCCCACAGACGGGATGAAAAGGGGGAGAGAAGTCTCCAAGATATAATTAAGTTGCTGAAGGAGACCTACCCGGACGACGTGCCAACTTTCGTGATGAAGGACTTTCGTAAGCTGCCTCCTGTCACGTTTGACCACGTCGATGTCACCAGACTGCTGAAAGTCATCACAAGTTTGAAAGCGATTCTGGCAGTTACATATTTGAAGTTAGAAGCATCGCAATCCACCATCAGCGATCTGCGTACTGAAGTAGCGGAATTACGCAACATTATTGCGGTATGTAGGTCACATGAGGCATCGAACGATAACACACGTCACGGAATATCAATACGTCACTTCTGAGTTTAGAGTCAGCGAAACTTTGACTCGCCACCGGCAAATGATGCAAATCCCTGCCCCGCTCGTACCGCGATCTCTGTTACCGGGACAGACGTAAACATATCAACACCTCGACGCACATACTCAGCTGCCGCTAGTCAAGCCCCCACCACACAAGCGGCGATCAAAAACCATAACAGAGGGTACAAAGGGCCCCCGCAACCCTGTTCAAAGTACAGTGCCTCTGGCAACAAGCCAAGGACAGGTCGATCAACCAAAGCTTCATCAAAGTTGAGAAGAAGAAGAAGAAGCCATCCAGCCGTAACCAGTGCGGTAGCGCACTGTCTGGACTAAACATGTTGCTGCGGCCCGCTACACCCACAATGCAGCTGTACCTGTCCCGTCTGTTCTGTCTGCTGTATCTGTACGTGTTCACTATATTATTCGTTTCGATGGGTGCAATTCCCATATATTTGGGTACCTAATTTGGCATCGTGCACGTAGGCTGTACTCATGCAGCGGATTTCGCATGGTTTAGGGGCTAGCAACAACACCTCTTGAGAATTGTAGCTTTAAACCTATCTCCCGGCCGGTTAACATCGGCTGCCGTCTCGTAGTCAGTTGTATGTATCAGCCTTGCTGAGTTGTTGTAATTCTCAGTCAGCCTAGGTACTGCTCAGTAGGATCCCCTGTGTTGGCGTAACGTTGCCAAAGGTGGCTATGATACGAGAAATCAGAACCCAAAAATTCTGAGAAGAGGACTGTCGCCGAATATCGATATACCGTCGAGATTAGGTTGTAGATACCAGATTCCCATCACTTGGTGTAACATACCATGATATACTGTATGTGTTTAGGGTAGAAACCGGTCCCAAAATAGTTGGGAAAAGGCCAGAAAAAAGAAAATTATTCAAATTCAAAACTTTTTAGTTCAGACACTAATTAGTCCTTACATTTTATAAATTTACATAACTTACATTATTATATAATATAATAAGTAGACGCTGGATCAAGAATGTACTAGATGCAATCTTGAGCAGTACTCTATGAAATGACAATTCGTGTTCAAGCTCTCCACAATCGTTTGCAGGTAGCGGTTGGAACTACCACACACCCGGTGCATCAGAGACGCTGTTTTTTTGCGTCCTATTGCTGCGAATCCGTCAACTGTTTATTGTTACTGCAAATACACAGTTCCAAGAAAAGAGAAACATTATTTAAGCACAAGAATAAAACAAATAATACCCCCAGTTTAACATTATGCTACCCGAGATCATGAGCGGTAAACACCTGTCCCAAGCGCAAATAAGGTATTGTGTGCACAGTGGAACGACACCCAGCGACGTGTCAAATAAGAAGATTTACAAACGCGTTGGGATTTGCCAGAAATCAAATATCAGAAATTCTTCAACAGCATATTTATGTATGTTCAGCTTATCTAGACTTTTTCCACAATGCTTACAAGATCATGACATAAGACGCGAAGTGAAATATTTTTGCAACGTGAAATGCCACACAAGAAAAACTTATATTTTTAAACAGTGACACATATGCGTAATTTTTTGTGAATAACTGAATTATTAAATTAAAAAATCCTTGTACGTGTAACCGGGGGAGCACGAATAGGGCCACCCCATCCCATCCCGTGGGTGTCGCAGGACGACTAAGGGAGTTTGGAATCCTGTGCGTACCAATAAGCACTTTGAGTTATCTCCAGGTGGCTGGTAAACTACTAACACTAGCATATCCAAGGAGTGTTGGTGTCAGCCGCCGACTGTAAATCCAATTTGCCCAAGACTTTTGCAATATGGCTAACATATTGCGGCGACCACAAGTAACTTGGGACCAGGGCTGGAAAAAACACAATTTTAAAAAGAAATCAGCTACAATATCATCAGTAAGTAGATCCGAGAGGGGAAACTTAAAAAAAGCGAGAATTGATTTGAATTGTTAATTTAGTCGGAGTTTCTAAGAATTACTGAATACTGAATAAACAAGTTTTATAGTTTTTTATACAACTTGATGACAAGACGAGCAAATCATTCTCCTGGTGGTAAGCGACATGCGTGCCCATAACAATTAGAATGCTACCCAGGAGTCCAGTCCTGCGAGGCATCACACTGCGCTCGTCACCTCGAGGCGTAAAGTTATTTAGTCTCTTATGCCAAGTAATTTTTTTGGTGTCCAGTGGAAATTGTACATGGAACTTCCTTCACCCCGGGGAAGGGCGAAGGGGTATGCCCTCTCCCGATCCCGCTCTGCAGTTTCCTTCTGGAGCATGATGCTCTCACAGAAGGAGACCATTGCACTCCAATTTGCATGCTCTGCCAACATAGCCAACACTACTGCCGGCAGAGAGAGATCTTGCCTGATCCGATCTACCAGGACCCGCCACTCAGCTGTCCACGCAGGGCACTCCTCAAGCGTGTGCTGTGCGGTATCCTGGTCGCTTCCACAAAAGTGGCACTGTGCCCTCAACCTCGCGTTGGGTGGTACCTACCTAGCCGGCTTCTTACAATAAGAGAACTTAGCGTTTTATTTTTTTATTGGGCCCTGTAGAAATTGTACATGAACTTCCTCCGCCCGGGGAAGGACGTGGCATACCGGACTCCTTTTATTTAATTAATTTTTTATTGGGGCTAGTGGCAATTCTTCATGAACTTCCTCCGCCCTGGGGAAGAGCGAAGGGGCATACCGGACTCACTCACTAAAACCACTGAAGCGGTCATCTTCCTTTCCCAAGACCTCGTATGATCACACTGGAGCCAAGAGACCTACCACCAGTAAACCGTTTTCTTAGATCAAGAAAATAAAGCATGACAATGTTAATCGATACAACAGAGCCTAAGCAAAATAATTGCGATCATTAAGCTAGGAAACTTACTAAAATCGGCACTTTTCAATAAAGTTTGCTCTTACGAAGTTGAGTGGTATTCAAAACGTGCCCCAACTTGTTTGGATCGATTTACTCCTGGAACAAAATTTTCATAGCCTGATATATGGTAAGGAAAACTCGCATATGAAAATAATTACGAATACCTCGTTATTTTCTTGTTTAGATCTCGAATTAATGTCGTCTGTTAATTTCGTTATGCTCGAAAGTGGGTGCCCTCTGTCGAGACTGGTCTGGAAAACTTACAGTAAGGCTTATTAATTATGATTGAATTTAGATGTATATTTATCCCACACATTCGGCTGTAATAATCTTACATTTGTATAGTGTCCGGTTTAAGAAGGTACCATACCATCTACTACCGTGGATTTTGTAAAAGCGAAATAAGGCAATTCTTCATGTACTTCCTCCGCCCTGGGGAAGAGCGAAGAAGCATGCCGGACCTATGCCGGCTAAAACCACTGAGGCGGTCATCTTCCTTTCCCAGGACCTCGTATGATCACACTAGAGCCAAGAGATCTACTACCAGTAAACCGTTTCCTTAGATCAAGAAAATTAAGCATGACAATGTTAATCGATACAACTGAACCTAAGCGGAATAATTGTGATCGTTAAGCTAGGCAACTTACTGAAAATCGGCACTTTTCAATAAGTTAAGTATAAGAGGCTGCAAATGTTTAATATGCATGAAAATAAATTGCCTTGACTTACATTAATATCTGGTCTTTTACAACCAGTAAGGCATAAATTAAGTTTATGAAAGTATGTGTATACCAGTGTCCGTTAACAAGCACTTCATAAATACCTACTCTGAATACCAATAAAGCAACGCGGTTTCAGAATTTCACAAATGTATGAATGAATATTTTATATTATTTTATGCAAGAGTTTTAACTGGTTCATCATGTTAATAAATTTTTCAGCAACACGTATTATTTTTTCAGCATCGACGTATGAATATGCAAACCAACCAAACCAATCCAAAACCAAAGTTCATATTGTTTCTTTGTATTATTTTATTGTCATTACGGGCTGTGTCATCGGTGCGAGAAAAATACTTGGACACTAGTGTTTTTTTCTATATCATTGGGTTTGAAGACTTAAATCTTACATGCACAAATACTCTATATTCTGAACAACTATCTGTAGGCCGTAAAATTATTTGTTTCGTGCGGGAAGTGAACTCGCAACACGTACGGCAAAAAGCCGAGCCATTAGCCACAGCGTGTCGTCAAAATTAGCTTTGAATTTACCAACCTGATTGCTTAACTGTGAGTACGGTCAATATTTAGTGTCCTCATTGAGAGATTTGCTGTATCCAAAATTCCAAATTAAATATTACAGTTGGAAAGTGTGATAAGTGGTAAGTTCGCGGATCAACAATTCCAGGCATCGGAACAACCAAACAATGGACCAATCCCTTGACCGGAGCATCCTTCCGATTGAGTTGTTCAGCCACAGTCATCACCTTCGTCTTTATATCAGCTAAAGAACTTCTACTTCTAAAAAATAATAGTTTAAAAAAACTAAAAAAACACGCTAGGTTGTGCTGAACTGAGTGCCCGAAAGAGCAAGTCTGGAACTGCACGCATGCGTAGTTCGCGCACTAGCTCTGTCTCTCTTACTCGCATGCAAAGGATGCGGAAAGAAATTAATTAATCCTGGCGAATCTAATTAGGATAATCGGATATTTTGATCGGATTATTGCATTGTCATCGACCTTTGACAGGTGTGCAAAGTTTGAATCAAATCTGATCGTTCAAAGTAGGGCAAAATCGAGCTCAAAGGAGTCGGTTACAAACAAACATACATACAGGTGAAGCTAATAAAAGCGTGTTAAAAAGGCCCACAGATTTCCACAACTTATCGCCATTTTGGGGGGAATATGCCAGTGCTCACTATACTCGGCAGGCAGGTTGGTCAACGCAGAATTACTTTTGTTTAGAGAAAGGGACGCTGCTTTCTGTCCATCCGGTTGAGTCGAAATCCATGGGCGGCACGGTTGATGCAGTGGCTGACACAGTCGGCTGCTGCGCTTCGGGTCGCGGGTTCGATTCCCGCACGTAACAAATATTTGTATGATCTGCAGGTAGTTGTTCCGGGTCTGGGTGTATTGTTTGTGGAATATGTGTCTGTAAACGCACCCACGAAACAGGAGAAATACGAGTGTGGGGCAACGATAAAAGACTGTTGTTTAGAGAAAGGAACGCTGCTTTCTGTCCATCTGGTTGAGTCGAAATCGAGAATCGGAGATAGAGTGGTGCTACTTTCTTATTCCATGCCCTTGCATATTTCACAATACCGTCCCTAAAAAACTATATATGTGCAATGCAAGCCTGTCTAATGCTTATTTTCCTTGCCAACAACTTTATACACACATCATCATATTAGTATATATATTTAGTTTTTATAATTTATCTCAGACGGCCTAATAATTACTTCTATCTACCATTCTCTATCTATCATATTCTATCTATAAATTTCTTATATCTAGTATATAAATAAACACATCAGCCTACAAACGTCTACTACTGAACATGGGCCTCCAAATAATCATTACAATGAGGGGCCATGGATGATATTGCCATAATCAGCTCGCTTGGTACGTGGGTTGATAATCGCAGTATATTGTTAGTAGCACATGGTAGGGTGCTGTTACCCATCCTCTTGATACCAGTGGGGTGTTCAATTCTTTGCTAGGCTCCACATGGAACAACCAAACTGAGATACATAATAACCTATACCTTGATAAATAAACGTCAACGTAGACTTAGGAAGAAAATTAATTAGATGCGAGGTGGGCCGCGAACGATTTGTGTCACGACATGTCGTGATTAAGTTCACAAACATCATTAGGCACCCTTTACCCGTTACCTTAAGCCTGCCGACTAAATATTATGAACGCCTGGTTTCGGCCTAACTTAATTAATTACTTAATTAAAGTGAGTTCAGTAGAATATGATATTACTGGTAAACTATATTGTATACGTTTAGAGCCGGTTCACACTGTCTTCACGACAGAATGTCGTTCTATTCAAAATATTGCGGTTTATCTCTATATGGGGTACAACGTTTTTTCTTCACGTATTAATATATAAATGTTTGTGTATTTATATATCTATATTGTGTATAATCTTCCATTATTTATATATTTAGTATAGTATACGTAATTTAGTTATTTCATTATGTATCTGTGTGCACCATCAACTGCCGCATATATTTTCCAGTTAAGTATTTCTCCATCCTAAGGTTAAAATATATACTTAAAAGCACTACTGTTTTTTATTACCTTTAACGATTGGTGTATAATAAAGAGTATAATAAATAAATAAATAATATACGTGACGAAAAACGTTGTACACAATTTTAAGCACACATTGCGCGCACGGAGCAGTGTGAAATTTGGCATAGTTAAAGTTCATATGAATAAAAAGTGCTGAAAGTACAAACTTATGTAATTATATTTGTCCTTTGGCTATAAAAATGAAAAGTTAATATAGTAAGCCGCGCTTTAAATTAATGTAATTAATATAGTAGCGTTCATGCTATTTGTCTTTGATTTGCACACAACCGTCCGTTTGAGGCGCAACAGACAATACGCATAAGGGCAGATTTTCGTAAAAATAGATTCTCATAAGAACGGATTCTCAAAAGAACAGTTCCACACACCATTCTTTGTATAGGTAAGCCGTACAAGGGAATGTTGTTAATGTAGTATCCAAGTCAGTACAGTATTGGGTAAATTGTTATTTAAACGCAGTCTTGGATACGTAACGTAACATTTCTAAAGGCGTTGCACCACTCATTTCAATACGGCATGCGTCGCGGTGTTTAGCTAACACAGCACTAGTAATAGGCAATTAGTGTAGTAATGAGTTATGTAAAAATAAGCAACGAGTGTAATAATGAACTTTGTTATTTTGTAAAATATCATCAAAACGTTTGATTTATTGCATACAATTTATTTTTATATGCAACATGGTGACGATACAAGCAAGTCAGCAACACAAGCACCAATTGTAATGCTACCCAGAACTAGTCCTGCGTGGCACTACACTGCGCTCGTCACCTCGGGACATGTTATTTTGTCTCATAAGCACAGTCATTTCACTAGCTATATTGCCCTTCAATTCGTAGTACAGTAATGTCTATAGTTTAAACACTACTGCTTGGCGTGACAATATCTGGCACTGCAGTGGTACCTACCTAGCCGGCCCCTTGCATTAAACTACTAAAGAAATATACACATATACACATACCTACATATTTTTATAATTTATATACACACAGAGTGAATTGGTTAGGTTACAATATGTAATGACACTTGAGTACAAAGGTACTGCTTATTTCAAAAAGAAATTTCTGCCAGCAGACCTGAGATAGGAGACGAGAGTTTTAAAGCGTAGACAATAGTGCGTAAAGGTAGAGGAGGAGAAATAACATAACATACACATAAATAAAATAGTACAATATACATACACATAAATAAAATATATTTTTCTAGACGTTAGCATAGTGGTGTTTTTCCATATAAACTGGTTCTTCTCAATGTCCTTAGAAGTTGCAGTGGGAAACTAAATAAGCTTTTGTTTGCTTTTTACGTTCAAACCACAGAAACTTATGCAATATCTAAATGTATGTATGTGCCATACAAATACATTTCTCTATACATTCCTCAATTTAGAGAGAAATGGAAGCGAATAAAAAGATAATGAATTGCTTTTGGCTTAGCCCTGAAAGGCTATCTAACGCGTACCTCTACAAAATTATACATATGTATTTATTCTAATTATCGATTACAAGGGGCTCATAACCAGCTGCACTCATTGATCGGTAAATTATCAGTGAGGTTAAGCAACGCTCGGCGCTGTTAGTCTTTAGATATATGAGCTTCTCCGTGTTTTGGAGAGCATGTAAAATCATAGGTCCCGGTTGTAGTCATTAGACTGCAATAGATAAGCCAAGTCGAAGGGCCTTTAGGCAGCTTGGACAACTTTGACACAGGGCTGGCCGCTAACCAAACGATAAAGAAAAAAAAGGAAGTCGTACTTATTTGTGAAATATTAGCAAATGATCTCAATAAAAAGTGCAGTCGATAAAGTAAAAGAAAATACAGAAGCAAGGTCAAACAGAGAAATACATCTTGATGTCTTTATTTATATCTTCGTTTTATTACTTAGAAGAACAGCTAACAGTACTCCCAATAAACGTATGCATCGCGTGGTACACCGTTCTGTGCAGTCAGTACGGCTCGGCATGATTGGCTGCCTCCAAAGTCGTGGGTGTATTTTAGTATAAGTAGCCAATTATTGTGTTAATTCAGTTCATTGGATGAGAACTTGTATTTTTTTTAAACTGTGCCCCACTCTACCTTTGCTCCTGTGTCGTGGGTGCGTATACAGACATGTATACCACATACAATAACACCCATACCTGGAACAACTACCTGCAGATCATACAAATATTTGTTCCGTGTGGGAATCGAACCCACGACCCGGAGCAGAAATTCTGCGCTCACCAACCCGCCTGCCAAGCGTGGTAACTATTGGTAAATTCCCCCCAACGACGACGGGATATAACCGGTCATTAGTGAGGGAGACCTTTGTTCAGCAGTAGACGTCTTCTGGTTGATATGTTATCAACCAGAAGACTAAGCGCCACAAGGCGAAAGAATTTCTCGTCTCATCGTACACAAAACATCTTTTAAGAATAGATAAAAACGAAGGCTGATTTATTAGTCACCATACTTCATTACAAAAGCCACAAATAATTACATAATAACTGTTAAAACATAATGCATGGCGATGATTCAGATGAACTCAATCAAGATTATTTTTAGTCGGTTGGTTAAACTCCTGTTAATACTTGCTTTGTTTTTGCTGGGAATAAACGTGACGGCTTGTTAACGATTGTTAACAGAGGGCTTGCACATTGAAGTTAACAAGGCGTATTTTGTTATAAAACTTCTATGTTTGCTATTTCCTGTTCGAGAAAAAATACTCTAACAGTAGTGTTAATAAATGAGAACTTTTTAGGGTTGCGTGCCTCATTATGGACAACGGAACCGCTTGCGTAAAAAAATATATTGAATACTAAGGTTTGTAGCTTTATCTAGTTGTACAAACTTCAAGTTTCTAGTGATCGTCATAAGTCCCACTCACTGACTGTCCATTAAAACTTATAGGATACTTCCAGGTGATCTAGAATCATGAAAATTGAACCGAATGGAGACCTTTTGGCAGAAATGAAGAAATTAATCTGAAAATCATTCATTTTAAATCCAATTTGCAATTATTCATTAGTCATTTTTTTATAGGATTAATGGTGTTTTCACGATCATATTACAGAAATGTACATAGAAAATATCGTTTAGAACGTGGATTGGAAGCTGTATTTATATATATAAGGTGGCATGACAGAATTTTTATGCCATATGCAGCAAGAGACGCGTTGAGCTAAAAAAAAACTCGACGAAAGTGCCACCTATCGAGTGCAGATTTAGTCATTTGCTTTTTGACACTTAACCAACACGTTGTGAATACGAGTCATTTTGCTCTATAAATATAGAATTTATTAACTAGATCTAGAATAGCTCTGAACCATTCAAATTCCAATTCAAAGATTTTTTATTTCAAATAAACAAAAGTCAGAATCTAAGTTGTATAGTTCCAAAGAGTTGATCCTGTGGAGAAGAGCCGGCAAGAAACTTTATGGATCATATCAGCCTAAGGACGTCCACTGCTGAACAAATGTTATTTTCCGGTGCGCGGTCTCCACTCGAGAACGTTTTTATCCTGACGGCCATCAGGGGGCCTAAAAAGGCCGCTTTAGCAGAATCATAATATGAATTACATTATAAATCACAAAATGGTCACGTTAATAGTCAGTTATGATTAAGTGACCATTTTGTGATTTCTAATGTCAATCGTATTGAGATCATTATTATGCCTTATAAATAAAACCTAATACGGTCTTTTTAGGCCTTCTGGACCATTTGGTGATATTTAATGTGATTCATATTATGATTCTGCTAAAGCGGCCTTTTTAGGCACCCAGTTCTACGAGCAATGTGCCCCGCCCATTGCCTTCATGGATACTCTTTTAAAATAATTGAGATTGCAATGTTGATTGATACAAATTATGGTATTACATTAAAATGTATAAAGATAGAACATTCTACAATATATTATGATAATTTATTTGGCGTGGCAGCTAACGGCTGTCCAGTCTCGACAGGTGGCACCCGTTCACGAGCATGACGCATGCATCAGCATCGCTTAGCTCAACCATATTGTAGGGATCCTACGACCTGATACACAAAGCCATTGCCAGCAAGACAATTTAGTGAGCATGACAGACGAATACAGTCAAGCAAAAAGACAGTCAATTGTGCTAAACATATAAAAAAACATTGAAAATAATTTTTTATAAATTGTCAATATTGGGTGTATCAAAGCCATAATATACACATTTTATTAGGACAGCGAGTTTATTGTTATATCAAGATGTTATCTGCAGTGAAAGGGCCTGATAAAGTTAGATCAACGTATTCATCAAGAAAACTTTAACAAGAGGAAACAACTTGATAGAATCAGATACACGAAGAACAAGAAAATTGAAAAAATTCTCATGGCGCAGTTTATGAAAGAGCAAAATTGGAATTCTGGGGTGGAAGCACTGGTGACCTGAGATACAGGCTTCAGCCTAGTTTAGGCACCAGTCTCCCACGTAAATTTGTACAATACTATACTATTTCATTATTGTGGTGAGAAACTAAAAAAAAAAACATGAATGGCTACATAATGGTAGCTTTAGTAGCATTGTCACAGCAAAACAAATCTATTGTGTTAATATGCCTCAATCGCTCAAAAAGTTCAGAAGTTACACATTCATTTCTGTCAATGCCCATGTAACTTCTTACAAAACAAAGATGAATAAATAAACATATTTTTATACTTCTGTAGAAAATATGTACCCATTTCTACCCGACCTCGCAATATCAATAATCGAAACTGGAAACACCTTTTCAATAGCTAACATTCACGAGAAGACGTTAACGCAGAAATATTCCCAAAAAATACGCGTAAAATATCTAAACGATGTCATATTACTACAGCAAAGTCACCGTGACAGGCGCAAACAACAAAAAATTTCACCGTTCCATAAAGCTTATTTTTACCAGGCAAGGGAAATTATATTACTGTTTTCAGCAAGAGCTTATATCGATTTCCTCTTAGCGTACCTTGTGTGGAGTATTGTTAATTTATACAAACTGTACTGGTACGATGCCATTGTTGTCTCCCAATCATCTTTGAATATTCATCTGCGAAATGAAGATTCTTTACAATTTTTGTTAGGTACTGTAACAATTCGTAATTGGGACTTTGTAACCCATGGTGACGTGATTGTCGATTAAAATTCAAGCCTCCATCTTTTAATTATTGATTTAATCACATGACTTGCTAACTCTAATGATGTGGATGTAGATATTCTATTAGCATTTCAATTAGAACTAGCTAACCTACGTCTGATTTTGGGGATCCGTACGCCCGACTGAAAAAACGGCACTCGTGTGTCTGTCTCTCCGTCTATCACAGCATATTTGCTCCGAATCTACTGGACCGAATTAAGTTGAAATTTGGTAAATATATGAATTTCTGCAACCCAAGCAGGAACGTGTAACGTAAATTAATTAATTTTGAATATGTGAATCACTTATAGGGATTAAATTGAAAAAACAAATAGTTTTGCATACTGGTACATAGTATATAAACATATAAATTATTAGTACAAGATAAAATTAAAACATAAACAAAATATTAAGCTATTTTCCTCTACAATCCGGTACCATACAAACTTTTACTTAGTTAACACAAACAAATTTGTGGCGGATATAAAAACATGGTAGATAACATAACCATCGCATGGAACCCTCTCCATGCGGGTTCAACTCGCACTTTCCCGGTTTTTTTAAATAATAATTGAGAGACCTTAGGCTTCAATTTATTAAATATGGGGTCTACCATTGATCAGGATACAAAGAGTCTATTACATTATAACTAATTATATTACTTTTTTTATTTTATTTTATTGATCCGGTGGAAATACTTCATGTACTTCCTTCGCCCCGGGAAAGGGCGAAGGGGCATGCCGGACTCCTACCGGCTAAAACCACCGGAGTGGTCATCTTCGGCACCGAAGGGAGGCTCCAGGAACTCGAATAATCTCCATCTAGAGCCACCCATTGGTGCCACGGCTGATTATATTACCTACGAGTCCATAAATGAGCATGATTGAATGTGGGCTCACATAAACGCTTTGCCGCTTTTTACGAAACTAAGCGAAGGCTGGCCTATCATAGACTCAAACGACCTGCTCTACGTCTACTCAACATAACATCATTATCATCATCATATTAGTAAAAATAAGTTAACTGCTGAACAAAGGCCTCCCCATAAGATTTCCACAACGTAGTTGGTCTTTTTGGAGAAATTTCCAGTACTCACCAAGTTTTTCAGATAGATTAGTGAGCGCAGTTGGCTGTTGTTCCATAGAAGGGATGCTGCTGCCCATCCCTCTGGTTTAGAGTCCCTTAATCACCTTTTACGACATCTACGTTAGGAGATGGAGTAGTGCTATATTCTTGATCATTACCACAAGGAGCAGCCTCCTACTCGGATTATACAACATTAAATGACATAGACTTTGATTGGACTCAAATTATAACTTACTTAACATTCACCCAACAAACCTAAATAAACGATAAGGCGATCGTATCCCTCAACCAGTACTCAATAATTCACTTACCATACACTGAGGATTTATTCATGATCGTAAACGGGATTAACACGCTACATTCAATGGTCTGGAAAATTAACGCACATCTGTTTAAAATTAGCGATGGCTATAATGTTAATCTCAAATGGCGGTAACAGTAACCGATCGGGCGTAAATTTTGTATAGATTACGCGTTATCTGATTGTTGAACAGTTTGAGTCAGATTGGCACAAAATCTTTGTACATTATACCACTTGTTATAGATATCAAAGTATTGACGGTACGTTTGGTGCAGTAGCATCGGTTTTCTGCGCTATGTGTCTCAGGTTCGATTCCCGCGCGGAACTATTATTTGTACTCAACTATCTGCATAGTATGCATTTCTTTTTAATTATGTGTTGTTAGTTTTTCTTAAACACATAATTAAAAAGAAATGCACGTGGAATGGACTAGTCTACGATTGGTATAATTTAAACGTCATCATATCGGCCATTTATACGTCCACTGCTGAACATAGGCCTCCCCATAGATTTCCACATTTGTGTCATCATTTTGGAGGGTATATGCCAATACTCACTACGCTTGGCAGGCGGGTTAGTGAACGCAGTATAGCTGCCGTTGCACAGAAGGGACGCTGCTGCCCATCCATCTGGTTTAGATTCCCTTAGTTGCCTTTTACGACATCCACAGGACGCGGTGGAGTGGTGCTATATTCTTAATCCGGATACCACACTTATTTCTGGTTATGATTTATTTAGGGCCCGAGCCATCCAGAACCTTTCTTGGTCGTCTCTCTTGACCGTGACGCCTACGCAAGAATCTTATTAAGCACGTCATACTAATAATAGGTTATTTTTTCTTACATAGATATCGGTTGGTGTGAAAGAACAGAAGAATATGCTAAATACGTATTCCCAAACCGTGTCGGTGGGCCATCTGAAGTTGGTTAGTTATCAGTATTAATATACACAACACAGGTTCGGTGGTTATATATATATTAGTTGAATGCGTCGATGTAGGTTTAAAAAGCTCTCTTTTCTGGCGATTATATGAATTTCATTTATTTCAATAACATGGGGAAGCCCATTTGCATTTGCAGTACCTTTGCCGGCTAATATTATGTCCAAAATGTGTTGGTTTTTTTTTAGAATAGGCGACGTATCGGCCACTTGTGACAAGTTTTAACCACTGTCGTTTGAAACCAATGTTCATCCACAAACCCTAGAGACAAAATGGTCTCGCACCGTACGGTTTCAGAGGAACTTCCTCCCACGCACGTTCAGGTTGTGGAATCAGCTCCCTACCGAGGTTTTCCCAAGAGACAACAGCATGGGGCTCTTCAAAAAGGGTGTGAAAAGATTTTTACATGGTCGGAAATGCGCGAGTTATACCTCTGGTGTTGCAAGCGTTCATAGGTTACGGTAACCGCTTACCATCAGGTAGGCCGTATGCTTGATTGCTACCATAGTGGTATAAAAAAATTGTATACTCACACTAGAAACGATTTTAAACGCCATTTTATGAAGTATCTATGTATATTAAATATACCATTGGTATCTAAACTTAGTCCAGTAGTTGTTTAGAAAAAGGCTCCAATTTCTAACTTGATGGTGATAATCCAAAAAAAAAATTATCTGTATTTATATAAAGTCTACAGCCAAACCAACTTTCTAAGTTTGCAAACATAATACCATTAATAACCATCGTTTTGACGATCAATTTATTTTCTTAAGTAATTTTCCTAATTGAGAATTAGTAAGTTCAGTCAGGGTTCTCGTCCGAGGTCTATTTATCATTACTTAATTACTTAGTGGGAGTACATTTGCAATTTCAGTGCGTATTTTGAAAACAATGCTGTAATTATTAATATGAACTATAATTTCCACCACGGTCTAGAGCCAGCAAACATTGAAGGTAATTAAGGAAGTTTGTAAGCGATAGATTATTAACGTCACCTACATTTCGCTTTCTATATTAAGTGCAATATGGCTTCATTACCGTTGTGGCAGTTTTATATTATATTACTCGGCAACCGCTTCTGAGATGGGCTCGATTCAAAACCATTATTTATCTATTTATGTAAGGTTTACCCACAGCATACATATGTACCCACAGTATATATATATGCCAGTTACGGGCTAACACAATATTGACTAAATAAGACAACTAAGATTATTATTATAAGTTATTATAACATAGCTAAATATTTAAGTAGATAAACAAATATTATATACAAACATAAAGTATGTATCTTTTTAAATAAAATTACCTAATACCTAATTCTTGAATCGAAACTGAGCCATATTTAACTATTAATATTTACACACTGCTTCATTTCTTAATTTGTATATTTTTTAAAAATTTTTAATGTATCTTACCTATAAATATGAACGTTTGTATGTTTGAATGTATGTGCCTCCAGTACGCTCAAACAGCTGAACCAATTTTGATGAAATTTGGCTAAAATATGAATTGCTTAAAAAATTATGATGCTAATTCTTATTTTAAATGGTAATTAATATGGCATGCAAAAGAAAAAGAAATCATGATATAGAAAAATCGTATTTTATGATTTATAAAAGTCATTTCTGGTATATAAATTGTTATCAGCAATGTCTTAGGCAATATCAATACAGATGTCAATGAGATTCTTATAATGAATTATAAATGACTTATTAAAATGATTGAAATGTAAATTTTACCAAAAAACAATAATCTATTATCAAATGTAACATTATTATAATAAAACACTTTTAAACGGATTACATCGCGTATATAAATAGATTTTGGTTTTTCCTGACGTTTCGAACACTTTGCATGTTATAGAAAGTGTTTTATTATAATATGTAATACGCGCGAATACCTAAGACTTTACTATGTAACATTATGATATCATAAAAACAATTGTCAATATAGCCAAATTATTTATGTCTGTAAATCATAAGTGTTTAGACAAGTCATGACAGATTTGATACTTTTGGTATTATCAGATTTATACTTATTTTCAGCATTAGGTGTACCTACAATCTCCGACCGCACCGCTTTACAGTCACCCACGCCGAGATGTGTCTATAGGTGTGGCGCTGGTAGGCTGTTCTAGTGTGATCATACGAGAACCTGGCGCCCACCTTAGGTGCCGAAGATGTCAACCCCAGTAGTTTTAGTCGATAGGAATCCGGCTTGCCCCTTCACCTTTCCCCGGGTCGGAAGAAGTTCATGATAAATTTTCACTTGGGACCAATAAATAAAAAGATTTAAAAAATAAGTTTGTAACTACAATAGAATTGCCACCTGCCGCATAGCGTATACGGGTATTTAGCAACATAGGGTAGGTCATTGATGTACCTAAGGAATAAAATATATCCTAATATTATAATAAAACACTTTTAAACGGATTCTATCGCGTATATTTTAGATTTCCTGCGACCACGAATGCTGCAATGCATTCGAAACGTCAGGAAAAACAAAAATCTAAAATATACGCGATAGAATCCGTTTAAAAGTGTTTTATTATAATGTATAATACTCGCGAAAACCTAAGACATTATTATATCCTAATAGGCTACCCTGTAGTACATACACCAAAAATGTTGTGTCAAAACTAGGTTTGTGTGCTGTTACTCGTTTGTTTGTGCTAACATTGACGGCACGGTTGGTGGATTGGCTGATACAGTCGGCTGCTGCGCTCTGGGTCGTGGGTTCGATTCCCGCACGGAACAAATATTTGTATGATCTGCAGGCAGTTGTTCCGAGTCTGGGTGTATTGTGTGTGGTATTTATGTCTGTAAACGCACCCACGACACGGGAAAAATCCTAGTGTGCAACCTTTTTTGTGGAGATTTCCTTGTTATATAAATAACAAGCAAATCTCCTTATGGAATAGTTCAAAGCTTATATTTAATGTCAAATTCCTGATAGATTTGGGAAAAAGGGATAGCTTTGAGGTAGTTCTTCAATGTTATTTAATTATCTACAAAATACTTCTCTCTTCATTACTATTTTGTGTTTATGAGGGTAGTATTTTCTACAAAAAATTATAATATTTATGCGGTTTCACGATAGATGAAACCAAGATATAACGTCATAAGAGGCTTCTTGAATGTTGTTACTCAGTAGATGGCCAATACATGACGGTCGGTTGCTTTATGTGCAGGAAAATGTTATAGTAAAACTCGTTAGTTCTAAAAGACATTGTACAAAAAATGTTGCCTTTATAATATTAATATTTATATCTTTGGCTGCTAAGACTTTTAAGTTTGTTTGTATATATTGTATGTTTAAGGCACACTTAATCTATAACACTTTCCAAATTTCTAAAGAAATAGCTCATTATTTGAAACGGGTATACGATATACATATACTACACAAAGATTTTGGCTTTTGTTATCTATTCCGCAACATTCAAAATCTGATCAGAGCTATCACATCTGATCGCTATCAGAGATTTAGTGCTTTATGCAGCTGAATTCTGTAAAAATATATTCCGATCGTTACTAAAGTTCAAACTCCGCCTCTTACCTTTACCCTGAAATAATTGTACACTAATTTGTAATGGTGTATCTTAATTTTAGCTTCGTGATTCTGACAAGCCAATTTTAAATCTTTGAGCTTCATTACGTTTGTTTAATGCCACTTGTAAGACATGCATCTTCGACAACACTCTAGCGATATTTTGATGAAATAACTTTAAAAATACATTTCGATTCCGGATGAACAACATGTTTCAAAAAGAAATTTTTATCATATTTATTTATTTATACTTTTATGCACAATGATGGTACACAAGGCGGACTCAACGTCTTATGGCATTGTCTACCAGTCAACCTTTATATATACATATATATATAAACATATCAAGCGACATGTTCTGATTTGATATATCAAAATTATTCTGGTTCATAATTGGAAAGTATTCAGGAATAGTTCCTTTTTCAGGTTTGGAGGGCATGACGCGATCAGTGCCTGTGTATTTATTACCTTTTTTAAATTTAGTCAGTTGAAATACGTCATGTACTTCCTCCACCCCAGGGAAGGGGGGACTCCTACCGTCTCAAACCACCAGGGTGGTCATTTTCGGCATCGAAGGGGCCTCCAGCAACTCGAAAAGTCTCCACCATGCCTTGAGGAGGTCACCCCCTCTAGTATAGGAAAGGCGACTATAAAAAGATTGTAAAGGATTACCAATATTAACATCGACATGGCGTTAATTAAAATTGTTATTCCATTCATTTTTTTTTGCGTTATTGTAAGATGCTAAATTTATAATTCTGGATAAGTAATAAAATAGGCAAATAATATTAACATGATTTTGCGTAAGTTGAAAAATCTAGTATCTGACAAATTATCGCATATAAGTTTGAGCATGTTATTAAGTTTACCCTCGTTCCCTTACGACAAGGAAGTCTAGTTTCCCTGCCACACCATTTATGTCACTGTTATAGAGTCGTAATGCAGTCATAGAAAAGAGCACCTCTACGCTTTGGGAATACGAGCGAGACATTGTATTCTATATGTTAAGTTGGTGAGAAACTCCCATCACTTTACATGACCCAAGTGATAGTAAACTTTAAATTACTTTGTTTTAAACTCCAGGAGTAATGATGAATAATTTATATATAAAATGCTCAGGACACTTGATTATATGCACCTGAGCTAGATTTGACATAAATACGCACATTGGAAGTCTTAGGGTGAGATTCAGAGAACGTAAGACGGGCGAAGAACGCTCTAAGCTAAGTCGCTAAGCGCATCTTCAAAATTTATATTCAGAGCCACAGTCTCTCTCAAATTTACGTCGGTCTTGGCTAAGTTTGAACTCTATTCTTTATGGCCATTGTTATTACGAGAATGTTTATCGGTGAGATACAGGTTTTACAAAACTGTGTAGTTAGGCATAAATAAAAATAAAAAAAGGATAGCAATATATACAAAATGCCATTGGAGTGAGCGAAACTAACTATCTGATACAAATCTGACAAAGATGTTATAACATAATTCATAGTTCCCGTCGCAAGCACACCTTTGCCGGCTTAGTGGCGCTAAATTCGCCCAAAGTAGTCGATTTTCACTACTTGGCTTAGCTTAGTTTATTCTAAGCTTAAGTCGTGTTCCGATCGTCTGTGAATACAATTATGAGCGTAAGTAGTGTATTTTGCCAGATGGAAGCGTAAGTTCGCGCTTAGAATTGTTTCTGAATCTCACCCTTATTCACTTGCAACACTAAGGTCCGTATTACAGAACGAAACTCAAGCATTGATCTCAGTTTAAAACTAGTTTTGAGTTCAGCATTAATTTTAAAACGTCCCTCAAGCATAGATTTATTGAACGTAGTTCAACTGAGTCGTGGCTTTATTCTAAATCGTCACTCAGTTATAGGTCTGTACTTGAGCAGAGATTTGAACTGTGATCACGTGAGTGTGGTCCGGATAGCGCTCGAGCACAGTTTTTAATGTATGTTGTTTCTTGCGCATTGATTTTTGGTTATTTGGTTTTGATTGAATACAAGCTAAGATGTTTAAAAGTGTCTCTGCAATGATATTATATATTAATGTATCTGTAAAATGTCATTGAATGGAAGTATATATTTATCACAAAATGGATATTTTTGGAGTAGTTGACTATTACAATGATTTATTTAACAATCATTCTATAAGAAGGTAGGTCTTTAGTGTTCCTCTCAGATGTATAAGAGATGTACAGGACTGATATAATTGTATTTTTTTTAAATGAGGTAGTTTCATGTTTCCCCAATATGTGGTGAAAAACGTCATACTTTATTTTCTTTAACTTTCTGGAGGAGCCAACACGATTTCGCTTTTGGTTATTATTTTAATAGTACATATAAAATTAAACTATATTTATTTATCAACATAACATCTGTTCAAGTGTTCAATGACAATAGGCGCCAACGCCAACACACGTTCCTTTATAGTTTATACTTCAACAACATTCATCTCGTTAAAGTATATAAACATATTTTACGTAGGTACCTTGTATGTAAAATAACTATTTTAAAATTGAACCTTGTATGTAAAGAGGAACTACTTTGTGAATATTTATATTTCTTAAATAATAGGTCTGTTGAGGTACATTTCAATTTTTCTGAGTAGATCGGAACAAAGTTGGTAATGAAAATAAATTGTAATCGAAAACAGGGTGATGCATAGACAATGAGTAATATGTGCTTGAGGCGTGATTTTTTTTTTTTTTTTTTAAATCTCGTCTCAGCTGAGTTTAGATTGATTACCGTTCTGGAATATGACTGATACTCAAGTACAGATTCTATACTTAAACAGTGATCAGGTGATTAAAGATCAAACTGGACTTGAGTAACGTTCTTTAATACGGACCTCAGACGCCAAGTCTATTGAACGCAATGATACAATATATATTAATAACCAACAATTAATGCGGTCGTATCTGAAAAACCTCTCAGTACAGATTACGTATTGAGTGACCGTTACAATCCACTTTGTCGTTTGGGTGGGCGGCGCAGCGGGGCGGGTGCTGTTAACCGCAAATCCTTTTAAGAGCATATCAGCAGGGATTCTGGACTACGCACCGTATTACTGTTAAAGACAGACGCTCAGCTCGTTCGTTTATTCGACTTACATACATACGTTGTGATCCTTTTCTTTTTATTGATGGAGTAATATGATTGAGGCGGATATATTTTATAACGAACATTTTTTTTTGCTAAACTGTTGTCGTGCGATACATAAACTACTCGAAATATATATATGTAACCAACAATACTTGACAAGAACCATATGTCTTTATGTATTCAACTCCGGCTAACCGTGTGGTGCCGGCTAAGAATACCACCACCCCATCTTATCCCGTGAGTATAAAAGGTGACTATAGGATTATCCGGTGGATGGGCAGCAGCGTCCTTCGAGTACACTTATAAAACTACTGCGATCGCCAACCCGTCTGCCAAGCATGGCGATTATGCCTAAACCAATAAGCACACAACACAAAACCATACCAACCGTTCGTTGTGGTAATTTTTGGGGGTCCAACAGTGGACGATTTTCGGCTGAAATGATGATTCAAATGCGACGTCCATCAAACCCTATCAGTTTCAATTTATTTCAAATCCAATGAAGTATTTTAAGTTGTAGAAGCCACAAACTGTATGTTCATGAATGATTCTCTAAAATGAGCATTCAGGTAGTTCAGTAAACGTTACTTCAGGAGCTTAATTAGTTAAAGGTACATGACAATCTAAACTCGATTTCCGTTTCAAGCGAAGAAGTTTATACAATTAGAGATTACCCAGGACTATTTCAGAGTTCATTTTGAAGGATTTGTACCTACTTTAGGGTCGTTAACAATTTTAAAATTAACTCTTATCAGACCTGGAATGTTATTAAATAAGCCTAATAAAATAGAGCTTAACTATTTGTGGTGCTTCTCGCAGAAATTTAAGAGAAATGTGTTTGCTTGACTGGGCAAATCTGGCGAAGCCAAACGAGGCCTCCAAGGAGGCTTAAATTTCGTTTTTAAAAATAAGCATCTGCAGTTATGGTTGCTACCTGCGAGACCTGAAGCCGAGGCTTACGGCGTTGCTGGGGGGTAGGGATTGTGTCGGTAATATTTAAATATTCTTGGCATGGGCTGGCGCGAGCAAGGGACAGGGTCGGGGGTGTTTTATTAATGATCCCCAGTGGAAAATTTTCACGAACTTCCTCTACCCCGGGCACGGACGAAGGTGCATGCCTGCCCTTCTTCTTCCGCACTCCTACTGGCTAAACCACTGAAGCGACCATCTTCACCATCAAAGGGAGCTCCAGATCCTCATATAATCATACAAGAGCCGCCCACTGGTGCCACACCTATAGGTACATCTCGGTGGGAGTGACTGTAAAGCGGTCATTCCTCCGGAGGATTGTAAAGGATTCCTTCGAAGCCTCGATATGCACTGTGCTGTACTGTGCACACAGATCCTGATGACCTAGCTTGCATTGCCATGACCTGCGTATTTATTTCATCACCAATGAAATGTGTTCGGGCTGACAGTGCAATAACGCTATATGACCGGCAAAGGCTAAAAAAGAGAGCTAACTTCCAATCAGAATTTTACCAAGTATACTCGAAGCAATTATGTCTAAAGTATCAATAGTTGTAGGAACTCTTTACGTAGGACATTTTCCATTTATATTATTTTTATTAATTAGCTTATGGGCTCCGTCTAACACAGTGGAGTGGAGATTTCCTGTGATTTTACAAGATTTTCGCTGATGAACACAACAGGTCCTGACTTTCAGGAAGCAGAGACGACTCTACTATTCTCTGGAATCTTATTACTACTCTCTGGAATGTACTATATGGAGTAGAATAAATGGTGTGCTGGTTATGGTAGGTACATAGATGTCACTTATACTCGTAAGCTGAACTTGAACCTTCTGATGAACGATCATTGGCATTTGACCATAATTAGAACACTCGGCAGATGGATTGGTATACGAACGCAATATATGGTTATGAGCACGCAGAATGATACTACTCGTATTCCTAATACCCTCGAAAACATATTTTAGTAGAATTATAAGCCACCAACGGTAAGGGATGTTCCGTGGTAAAACATATGTGTATTTTAGGCTATAGACCAAATGACGAACGTATCCCCTATTTGTGTTTACCGCGCAGGGTTCAAATTGTTTGTGAAACGGAGACGCGACCAAGCTGTAACGAAGACGGGAATTAGTGGCGGCAACACAAATATTATCTGTAAGGGCTTGTTTGAAGTACGTGCCCTCTTAAACAAGTAGTTGTCTGTATAAACACTCTTGCTCATAATACAAAAGGTACATACATGGGTGGCCTAGTTTGCAGAGTTAGTGTTTTAGTATCCGTTGCGGCGTGCTTGCACAGTTAGGGCTTGTTAGGCCTGAGTTGTAATAACGAAGTACACGACAGATTTTTTGGTTGAGCAATATATTTTATATAAAATTTATTTATTAAAATATATATTTAAAATATTCCGTGTGTACCGGCTAAGAATACCACCATCCTATCTCATCCGTAGATGTCGTAAAAAGCGACTACAGAATTAGGTGGAGGATAGGCAGCATGACGGACTTTATACTGCCGAAATGACAGTTTGAAAGTACATCATTTCGGTCAAAAGACATCCACTGCTGGACAGAAGCCTCCCAAAAGAATGCCACAACGACAGGTATGGATTTGTGTTGTGTGCTCATTGGGGGGCTTAGCCATAATCGCCACGCTTGGCAGGCGGGTTGGCGATCGAGTAGAGTTGTAAATTCACTCCAAGGACGCTGCTGCCGGCCCCTCGGATAATCTCATAATCGCCTTCTACGACACACATGGGATGAGATGGGTAGGTGATATTCTCAGCCGGCACCACACGACATATCAAATTGTTTTCAGACATTACGTAAATACAATTCTGCAGTTATCGAATCGTTCCTATTTCCATCAATATTATTACTACATATCGACGAAACTTCACGTTGCCATAAATATATCTTAGTAAATTCCCTTTAGTCATAAATTTCTATTCACGAAATGTTTTTCTTTATTCCGTCATAGGTCAACGCTACTCTCTATTATTACCATCAAATATTTAATGGAGCAATATGATGATTATAAGTGGACGTACGGTAACTCTACCTTTTCTAAAGTACAGCACACACTACCGACAAGAAAATGTAATATAAGTTTGACGTTCAGCCAGTACGTCGGTGGTATTCGGCGAAGACAAGTCACCCGTTTCCGACCGTGAGTGTCGTAAGAGTTGATTAAACATTTATCCAGAGGACGACCGGTGGCGTCCTTCAGTGTGTTTAATACAACATATTGTAATGACCATCCCACCTGGCAAGTGTAATGATAAAGAGGGAGTTTTTTTTTCATATCCAGGCACTTATGAATTAGTCAATCTCTCAATCTGATCCGAGTGGTGGCCGGAAAAAGAATATAGCACCACTCCATCTCCTCCCGTGGAAATAGTAAAAAGTGAATTAGGGACCAGAGGGATGGGCAGCAGCATCCCTTCTGTGGAACACTAGCCATACCGCGCTCACCAATTCACCCCAAGCATGTATTGGCTTAGTCCCCCCAAAATGATAACACATTTGGCATAAAGGCAAATGCGGAAATCTACAAAGGCCCTCCGTTGTTCATTTTAAATAATAGATAATAAGAAAGAAAAGAAAGATCTAATTTTACTCTGATCGCACAAAACAAGATTACCGTGTTGTGCTGCCCAGGAATAGCACCACCTCATCTCTTCACGCGGGTGTCGTGTAAAGTGACTATGGGATTAACCGGCATATAGGCAGCAGTATCCTTCGAGTATATTTATAACTCAAATCCGATCGCTGACCTGCCTGCCAAACGTTTTGGCAAACGGGGGGTGAGCACAAATCCAGACCGGTCGTTACGAAGAACTTTGAGAAAGACTTACGTTCGGAATTAGATGTCTTGTGGTTGAAATAATGAACCTAACCGAAGTCAATAATCTATTTCAAAAAACGCATTAACGACCCCGACGATACGTCATGAGTCGAGCCAGTCAACTCGTTATTTTCTTACGATAATTACGTTAAGTGTTCTAAAGTAATCACAAATACTAAAGCATAAACTTTAATCATTTATTAAACTTTGTTCGGGTGCGAGGGCGTAGATCAAAGGACGCTCTCCCGTTACGTTACTTTTTCACTGAACTGTGACTATCGACCGATGGGTTTGTAAAGGTGACATTGCAGATCAGTTCGATTTTTTATTTGTTAGTCGTGTTTTTTAGTATTAATACCTATAGCCGAGCATTCATCTCCTCCCGTTGGATATCGTAATAGGCGACTAAGGGACCCTAAACTAAAGGGATGGACAGCAGCGTCCCTTCTGTGCAATAGTAGTTATATTTCGCTCACCAATCCGCCTGTCAAGCATGGTGAGTATTGGCAAATACCCCCCAAAATAACGTGCGGAAATCTATGGGCTCCCCCATTGTTCAGCAGTGGACATACAAATGGCTGATATGATGAGCATATCTGTGGATGATACAGCTTGGCAAAATGCTCGTTTCTTTGTACATTCTGGTGACGAGGCGAATGACTTGCTACCAACAAGTGGTCAGCGTCATGCCTGCCCATATCAGGTTATTTAGCCTCCTTTGCCCAGAAATTTTGCTGGTTACAATGCCTTTCTAACCGGAACATAGTAATGCCTAAAGTTTAAACACTACTGTGTGGCGGGAATATCTGGCTGGTATATCACTGGGGTGGTACATGCCTCGCCGGCTTCTAGTAGTAAGAGCACTACCATAATTTACCGGTGATCAGTGGCGGTACCTTCAATCAAATCAAAAAGCTCAGTTTGCCCTGTTGTCAGATACAATGAGCAGTACTGCGATTCCACCGCAACCGGTGTTATTGATTGCTAGTAAAATTGGACATCTTGTGTAACTTTAACTGTCTTGTTTAAAAAAAGAAATTACTTACGAAATTGTTGGCGGTTTGAATTTACCAGTCTTATTTATTAATACTTTCATATACAAGGCGGACTTAATATCAAATGGCAGGCTACCAGTCAACATTTGGATCAAAAGATCATTGAAAAAGGTACATGACACAAATATTTCCATAATGATTATTAAAAGATACATACAGATTTAGAAACTATAAGTACGGTAAAATACGTAATACATAAGTTACAATTACAATTTATTACAATTGATTTATTTCTTTCTTTCTCGCCATAATAAAAGTTATAGTATTATTCAAATTTATTGTGAGAGACTGTTGCCTAACTAGACTGAAGCCTGTATTGCAGGTCACCAGGCCTTCCACCCCAGAAGTCCAATTTTGCTCTTTCATGAACTGTACCAAACGATTTTTTTCCATTTGATTGTTCTACGTGTATCTGAATCCATCAAGTTGTTTCCTCTTGTTAAAGTTCTCTTGAATACTCTCCAATAGGTTGATATAACTTTATCATACCCTGATACTATAGATTTTGTCCTTTATAATCCAGTTATCATCTTGCATCCAAAGATTTAAATCTCTTTGCTTGCATCCCATGAATGCGCATTTTCGCTGCAGACAACATCTTGATAACAATAAACTCGCTGTTCTAATAAAATGTGTATATAATGGCTTTGATATACCCAATATTTTAAAGAATTATTTTTTCATAGCTTGTTTTACTTGACACTTGACATATTTTTTTATATGATATATAGTTATAAACATAAATTAAAATATACTATATACAATACTACCTATATCCTAGTAATCATTATAACGATGCTCGTAATTGTCGATTAGAAATGCTTAGATTAGAATTTGAAGTAGCATTCGTGAACGTTCCGTTTGAATTTAAATTTTATAGTAGCGTTTTTTAAGTTTTCCGTATTTTTATCTTTGGTTCACATAATGTGCTTCTTTGTTTAGTTATAAGTTTGATAGAGGTAGCAGCATTTTTACCGGTGCATTTATGCTAGGTGACAAAGAAACTGTGTCAACTCTCCTCAGTCTCCCTTAATGCTCGCACAACACGGATATTTTGTTAAACTTTTATGTCTTCGGACAAATGCTTAACTCGAAGATCAGCTTTACGCACCTTTAAAATTACCTAGTTTATTTTTATTTATTTTGTATACCACTTTTTTGGACATAACCCGGTGGAAATACATTATGTACTTCCTTCGCCTCTTGGAATGGCGGAGGGGCCTGCCGCTTTCCTACCGGCTAAAACCACTGGAGTGGTCATTAACGGCACTGAACTGGCTCCAGAAACTCGATTAAGCTCCATCTAGAGATGCCCATTAGGCCACGCGTTTAGGCACATCTCGCTGATGATGACGACATGAGCAAGTCACGCAGAGCAGATGATTTGTTGACGTGTACGTATATTATACATACACGTTTCACCGATGACTATTAAGTTTAAACAAAAGGGGTGACCTTGTAGCACATTTTTCAAACTAGGAATTAGATCTTTGTTGGGATACCAACCATGCTTGCGATCACTACAATCGTCAACATTAGAGACGAAATAAAGTCCATTGCAGGACACAAGCTTCCTTCAAAAATCACCACAACAACACATAACAAATGGTGTGCTCATGGGATTGAAAGAAAAAAAAGAAAATCTTTATTTGCCATACTTGCCACGCTTTTTTTTTCTTTGCTTTAGTGGCCAACCTTGTTTCAGAGTTATTCAAGCCACCCAAAGGCCTCGGGCTTTGCTTAACGACGCCATCTAATGACAAAAACCGAAACCGACGATTTTACATGCCCTTCAAAGCACGGAGACGCTCAGTTCTAATATCAGTATATAGTCACCCATTTATAGAGTGACCGCACCGAGCGTTGCTTAACCTCACCGATTGTTTATCGATCGGCTATGAACACCTTGCCATGCTTTGCAGTCCAGTTGTAATTAATGAACCCAAAGGACGATGCTGCCGTCCACTGACTACTCCATGGTCGCCTTTTACGTTACCCACAGGAAGAGATGGGGGTTCTATTCCTAGCCATTAACTACACGGAACCATAATTTACACTCTATAAAAGTAAAATACTCTCCTTTATTTTATAAAGCATAAATTGGGTTATTTTTCTTATAATGGTCAATAAAATATGTCAGCTCAGGTGGCCGCGGTCTTACGGTATGAACGATAAATCAGAAAATGGGATGCGGTAACCACCTTAACAAAAACCATTACGGCAATGCGGACCTCAAATTTTACTTGATAAAAGACGACGACATACAAATCCCTTAGGCCTTCTTAATTTGGTCATGCCTTCCCTTTAATGCTGTACACCTTTGGGATTAGCTCTTAATTAAATTTCCTTATAATTTAGAACAAGAGTTCCTCAATGCAGATTTTAATTTGCCCTTGTGCAAAATTATGATTTTATTTTTATGTAAAGCTTTATACATACATTTGCTTTCAAAAGTTTGTTACTTCACATTTGCACGCTACTAACACGAAGCGAGTAGAGTAAGAGGTACTTTATTATAACTAGAACAAAAAAACATGATTCACATGGATATTATTTGCACTAATTTCATATTGCACTTGTATGGTAAAAAGTACACTAAAAGCAAAAAGAGATTATACTAAACAAATAAACAATAGCTAATTGGAAAATAAAACTTGGACGTCAATTGGTTTGTACTTATGTGAGCACGATATCTCTTGAAAAGCCAAATGGATTACTGTTTTAATTTATTAGATTAGGATTTAAAATCTATCTATCAACATAATGATAAGTTGAAGGACGTCCACTGCTGAACAAAAGCCTCCCCCATAGATTTCCAGAACGATCGGTAACACTAGAGGCTGGTTGTTATTTGTGTCATCATTGAGAGGAATAAGCCAGTGTTCACCGCGATTGGCAGGCAGTTTGGTGAGCGCAGTATTGCTGCTGTTCTACAGAAGGGACGCTGCTGCCCATCCCTCTGGCTTAGAGTCCCTTCAGTCGCCTTTTACGACATCCACAGGAGGGGATGGAGTGGTGCTATATTCTTAATCCGGGCACCAAACGCATATAACATGTTTATCACTACTGTAAACTGTCACGTTCATTAATAATTAAAATCTAAATGATAGTTTCAACTAATAAAAAATTTGTCATTTTTTCTCTTTTAACATTTGACGTAACCTTATCATTAATAAACGTTTAACTAACAAATGCACATTTTGCGAAGTTTTGATCTTTTCCCAAAAATAATTTTGGTAAATACTGTTAGGTAGATTTTCCTGCAAGTTTGAAGAATTTAAACATCTCAAAAATGTTAATGCATTGCGTGTCATGCATTGATTCAGTCCCTTTGGCATGCCAATAAATAAAAAGGGACTGGATAAAAAAAAAATATCCTCCACTTTAGAATTTCACAGACACAGTTCCAGAACGGAAACAACTGTCTATAGATTTGTGCGGGGATCGAAACGTGCCATAAAGCGCAGGGAGCCAATCGCTCAGCCCCTGCACCAACCGTGCCATGCGGACAGCTAAAATATGTCGTGATAACAAATTAAATGAATAGCATAACTCAAAATACAGCGTTTAAAAATCCAATATTTTAGATTCTGAGAATCGTTTAAAATCTGAGCAAAAGTAGGTTCGCAACAGTTCCAACAAAAGACTGTATCGAATCCTTCGACATACCGTAACCGGTATGCATTCCGAACGATCCAGGTTGAAAACCCTGAACAAACCATCCCTTGTGGTAAATACCCGCAGCATCCTATTTCTGTAATAGGGTCGGTAACAAGAATGGAATTACGATCTATCGGAATTAAGGTGTCGGCGCGTAGGCTAGCGATCGAGTCGTGATATCTTAATACATGGCCTGGTAATATTTAGGCCTCTAAACCCCTGCTCAGTACGATGAAACTAGTATCAAGTAGTTAGGTGTCTACCTACGTCATGTCTTTAAAATATGCCTGTTATTCAATTTATGTTTGGGATATCTTTTGTTGATTCCACCAACTCTATCAGACGTGTGTGTTATGTAGATACATATGCTACATATGTGCCGTGTGGTGCCGGCTACGAATAGCACCAACCCATTTCATCCCGTGGGTTTCGTAAAAGGTGACTAAGGGATTAGCCGGAGGATGGGTAGCAGCGCCCTTTGAATACATTAACAACTCAACTGCGATCGCCAACCCGCCTGCCAAGCGAGGCGATAATGGCAAGACCCCTAATGAGCACACAACACACCGATATCACTCGTCGTGGTGATCTTTGAGGGAGGCCTGTGTCCAGCAGTGATATAGCTGAATAGATGATGACGATGATGATGATGCGGGCGAATAATATTGCGCTGCATAAAAGTGACGTAATAATTATATGCCAAACACTTATCTAATGAAACCGGACTGAGTGCTAGTTACTATTTAAATATTTTATCAACCCTAAAACCTACACAAATCAAAGACTTGTTGATCCTTTAATTATTCTTTATAATAAAGTTTTAAGTTCATCATAAGGTTTAAATAGGATAAAAAGATAACTAATTTGTTAAAAGATAAAAACGTTTATTTATTTTGAATAATTAAATGATCGTATAAATCTGGCCAAGATCTACGACGGAAATAGTTCTGTCTAATGTAGTGACAGCAGTGTGCGAACTCTGTGGTGTGCGTACGGTGTTGAGACACTAGTTACACGTACAGACGATTATGGACAGTACCGTGTTTTCCCAGCAATACAAACCTTAACGTGCTACTGCACTTATGAACACTACTGTACAATGAAGTCGACAAAAAATTACGGGCCATGATCAATATTTCACTGTTATTATTGATATCTATATCTGTCTCTTATTTATATATGTCTGATGTGTATATCAAACCTTACATTATTTACCAACTCAAGTTGGTATATCCTAAGATTTACAAGTAAAACTTAAGACTACCATTACCACTACCATTAATTACCATTAGTCGAGGTTTTGCAGTATCATATACACATCATTAATTTTATCGCCAAGTAAAGTGTTACTATACTTATACTTATTCAAAAACATTTGCTTTCTGTATGTTTATTTTTTATGTGAAAAATACGCCCTTACAATTTAAGAATAAAAACAAATATTTACGCTATACAATCTCTTTGCCGGTAAAACTGAATTATTTTTACGCAACAACCATAAAGAAAATCTCGGTAATATCAAATATTTTTTAGATTGCTTTTCAATATAGATGAAAGAAATTGGCGTCATACTCTATTATTTTTTTACACGACCTCGTTACGAGGCGAGCAGGTATTCACCTGATGGTAAGCGTCGTGCCTGCCATCAACAATAGTAATGCTACCCCGGACTGGTTATGCGTGGCTCACACGGCGTTCGTGACCTCGGCCATTAGTTATTTAGGCTCTTATGCCCAGCAATTTCAATCGCTTTTAATTGGAACACAGTAATGTTTAAAGCTTAAACACTACTGCTTAGTGGAGAATATCTGCCACTGCCGTGGTACCCACTAACCTAGCCAGACTTTTACAATAAGAGACCTACGACCAGTCAGAAAGAGATCTGAAGTTTTAAATTACCTTGTCTCATCATCATCATCATATCAGCCATTTATACGTCCACTACGGAACAAAGGCATCCCCCATAGATTTCCACAGCTGTGTCGTCATTTTGGGGGGTACTTACATATTTACCAATACTCACGACGCTTGGCAGGCGGGTTGGCGAGCGCAGTGTGGCCACTGTTCAACAGGCAGGACGCTGCTGACCTGATCTATGACAATAATAATATTAGTGGCTTAATTAGTTAGAAAGAAGAAAGAAAAGTAATATATAGGATAAGGAAGACGAACGCAAACCTACTTTTTACGATTTTCTTAAATCCTACCGAATAAAAACAAGGAAAAGATAAGTGCGTGTCATCTCCACAAAAAAGGAATGACGCTCAGCATCATGCTCCTGCATACAGTTCCTTACAATTTTCAATATTAGTATACAATCTATGCCTTACAACACATCAGCGCTGGTTTTCTGCCCCATAATAAAATTAGTGACGAGTGAAGGCTGAGTAAAAGATGTCTGAAATCTAAAATATATCATGACCAAAGCACTGTGTTACTAGAATGGAAGATATATTTGAGCTATGGTTGTTATAGTTAATAATACGCATATTATTTATAAATAGCCGTGCCCGGCGGTTTCACCTGCCGTTTAATTTAAAATCGGATTATTTGACAATAATTTAGAGTACTTGAGCATAGGCAATGTTTTTGATGATCTTTCTGACTTTATTCTTTTTGCTCGGCTCATAAGGGTCGTAGCCTAACGTTTAATAGTCTGTAACCTTCCTCAAGAATTGGGCTATCAAAATATAATTGTTTTTTTAAATCCGACTGGTATTCCCAGAGATTAGCGCGTTCAAACAAAAAACAAACTCTTCAGCTTTATTTGAGTATATAGATAAAAAGCATTGTAATTATGGTACACCCGAGGACTTAACATAGCTCATTAATGAATACGGAATAGTATTACCATATTATTAACGGAGTTTTCCCTAGTCAGTTAAAGTCCTTATAATATATGTAGATACCATGCTTGCGTGTTTATTATTGGTTGACTACATAGATTCCATTTCGTATGGTTCCCGGCAAAGAAAATACCTGTCCTCTCCATCCATGGGTGTAGTGAAAGCTGAATAAGGGTAAAGAAGAGGATGAGCAGCAACATCTTCCCGTGTGCGAATAACAATATATAGCGATCACCAATCCGCCTGCCAAGCGTGGCTATGTAGTGTTCAAAAACGTCCACTGTAGGACCAAAGCCTCCCCCAAAGATTGACACACCGACTTGGTGTCGGTTTTTATTATGTGCTCATTGGGGGGGGGGGGGGGTTATGGTAATCGCCACGCTTGGCAGACGGGTTGGCGATCGGAGTTGAGTTATATATGTACTTCAAAGGACGCAGCTGCTCATCCTTCAGCTAATCCCATAGTCGCTTTTTCAACACCCACTGAATGAGATGGGGTGGTTGTATTATTAGCCGGCACCACACGGCATACAAGCGATCAATATTTTGTCACTGACTTTTCGTATATTTAAAAGCTAGTTAGACGAGTTTACCGATAGATAATATCGGTCACCCGTAGTTACTCGAAAGGTTACAATCAACCGATCAAATTAAACCTGCAGAATTTCATATAAATGAATTAGTTTAGTTTTGATAACCGTTTGACCGGCCTGTCTCCTTCGAGCTATTTGCAAATTAATCTTACTGATGTCTGGATAAACCACAAAATATATTTTGAAATAATCTCTACTGTGATGGATATTGAATGATATTTTTTTAATATATTTGATGTAGTTAGTTGCCCAAAACTGAGCCCATTAGCTTTATTATTATAAAAATATTTTTGCTAATATTATTGATACACGCAAAAGCCTTAATATTGTCTTTATTATTTTTAATTTTGAAATACAATATTCTACAACAGTAATTCGAATGTGATTTCATCTCTCATGAGTTACATTTCATGGCTGAAGCTATTTTGATAAGATTTTGGATATGTAACCTGAAACCCGGAATGAGACATGGGCTACTCTTAATCTCGGAACATTACATGCATGCGCGTTTCTGAATCATACGGACGCCTAACATTAATCAACTTGCATAAAAAAACATGTTTTATCTAATAACTGTAAAAATATTGTGTAGCACTTTATTATATTTCAATGTATATTAATAAATATTGTTAACAATATGCAATAGTTGGAGTTTTTGAACATTGATAGTGAGAGTGAACAATTCATAGAGAGAAAAAGGCAGTGATAATCGCAGGTGTGAAAAAACTGATTTTATTTTAGCCACTTTGTGGTGTCCGGATTAAGAATATCGCATCACTCCATCTCTTCACATGGATGTTGTAAAAGACGATTAAGGGACTCTAAGCCAAGGGGATGGGTAGCAGCGTCCCTTCTGTGGAACAGTAGTCATACTGCGCTCACCAACCCGCCTGCCAAGCGTGAGTACTGGTAAATTCTCCCAAAATGACGACACAACTGTCAAAGATTATGGAGGAGGCCTATGTTCAACATCCATGGGCATCCAATGGCTGAAATGATGAAATCCAAGTGTCATCGTATTTAATCATTTGTAATAAACAATAATTGTACACTTTTTAATCGGATGGATTGATCGGTGCGGTGCTGATCTGGGGTAGGACCCTAAATTTGTCTCGTTTTGTTTAATCTTTGGAACGGAGCAAATAAGACAATGAGTAGACAACCTTTTCTTTTTTTATTGTTGCCCAGTGGAAATTCTTCATGAACTTCCTTCACCCCGGGGAAGGGCGAAGGGGTATGCCAGACTCCTACCGGCTAAAACCACTGGAGCGGTCATCTTCGGCACCTAAGGGAGGCTCCAGGTCCTGGTATGATCACACTAGAATGAGTAGGCAACCTATCAAGAAAACCAGAAGTAGCAAAGTACCTACTCAAAGAAATTTCTACTTGGAAATCGGCTACTTATTGTTTCAAACAGTCCTTTAAAAAGGCTATCCCTCGACAAATGACTGCTGGCTGCTTTATTGCACGTCAAGTTCGAGTCTATTTATTAATGTCTAGACATCCTATTTTGAGACTTTCGTTCTCAAGTAGGCTCAAGCACTCGATCTTAAGAAGGTTAAGGACATCATTCAAACGACTTCTATTCGAATTTACTTTGAAATATTTGAGCGCTAGTAATATAAGTCAATGGGTTTCAGCGGGTTTTCTATTGATCATCACCACATCAGCACCAAGACGTCTACTGTTTAACAAAGGCCTTCCCCATAGATGTACCCGTTATGTGTTGTATGTCGTCATTTTAGGGGGCCAGTACTTACCACGCTCAGCAAGCAGCTGCTGTTCCATTCTTACTAGAGTTCGCCCAGAGGTCGAAACTCGAGAGTAATTAATTATTTTTACTTATACTTACATTTTACAAACTCCATGTGGTGTCAGATTTAAGAATACAGCATCACTCCATCTGCTTCCATGGAAAAATGCAACTAAGGGACTCTAAGCCCTCGGGATGGGCAGCAGCGTCCCTTCTATGGAAAAGTAGCCATACTGCGCTCACCATCCCGCCTGTCAAGCATGGTGAGTATTGGCAAAGGACGACACAATTGTGAAAATCTGTAGCGGAGGCCTTTGCTCAGCAGTGGACGTTCCTATGGCTGATATAATGATACATTTTAACTTTCTGCACTTCTACTCCATGTGTATTTTGAGTATGCCATACCTCAGAACTCCTCCGTGCGCGCAATGTGCTTAAATAGGGCTACAAAGTTTTTTCTTCAGTATTAATATAGAAAAACTTGTTATAGAATTCTGTTGTTAACAATAAATTATTCATTAAAAAGGTTTCAATGAAGACCAACTCGGTAAAGGTCTCTAAAAAGTTCCCAACAGAATTTCTATTGTGGTGTTACCGAAATAAACAAAAACTGAGCAAGCCAAGTTCGCAACAAAAAGAGGAGGCCGTTAAAAGATCAATGGAGATTTGTGGGGGGATATTGAATTTTCTCTTAAAGGGGACCTAACAATGGTTTTGACATGGGTCTAAACGGACATCGGTTATGAGTGCTTTTGAGAGGCCAGTAAGTTCACTGCTTGATTGAGTTTTTCACAAAATTATGGCACAGCGTCGGTCTGCAATTGTTCCACGAAGTTATTATGGAACTTTTCTAATAAATTTTGAGTAAATTAAGATTCTGCGCTGTAGAATGTTATGTTGGTTTTTCTTACTGAAGGGTTCCTTGTTAAGTATTGTAAAAAAATACTTCAAAAGAACTTGGTTTATACTTTTTACGTTTGTTCCAGATGTTCGATTGAAATGACTAACAAATAAAATGAATAACGTGAACTGGTAAGTAAATCAAACTATTAAATAGGATATTAAATAATGAAAAAAAACGTATATGTACTTAAAAAGCCACCACCTCAGGCGATAGGGAGCAACACCGGTCTGGCGTGAGCAGATCGGATTGTTGAGAGGTACGGCACCGGATTCACCATCGCGCATCTCTAAGACTCTGAGAGGGTTTCCGCGTTATTACGCCATTCGACACTTCCACCCCCGAGCATATAGCCAACTAAGGCAAGCCAGAGTTGAAACTCCTTAGGGCACTCATGGGTTCTACTCCAACCGACGAATAAAGGCAAGCCGGAGACGACGCCCTAACCAACTTTCTAGGGAATTCAGGTATGCGGTGTCACCACTCACATACAGCTAGCCACAAGTAGGCAGTTTGTGTGCTTTTAAATAAACCTCCCTATGTATTTTATTTTTGTATCAAAAGTGTGATGAAACTTGTCTAATCTATATCTCTGAGAATGCATTTGTCCCATGGTGTGACAAGGAGTTAAGTTGAGTTGCTTAAAGATATTAAAGTTCAAAGTTAACACTGGTATTATTATTCATCGATATTTTAGGTATTCTACTCTTTTAAAAGGGACTTTATTGTAATTGACTTAATAATATTTTATACACAATTAAAACTAAAAATATACATTTTATACTACTATGTAACTAAACTAAAACAAAAACTAAGAAATGTAAATAAAACTATAAGAAAGGGCCATTTTGGCGTCAAAGTACTCCATCTTATAGCTGTCAACTAGAAGACTGGCCGCATTTACCACGTTGAATAGCAATATTAATTGTTTGTCAAAATGTTGGCCAGACTAAAAATATGGCAATATCTTTAAAAAGCAGACGTGCACTCGGACCACATGACCCAAGCGTTTTGACCCCAATCGGCGCAAACACAATGAGGTTATTATATTTATGCCGTTTGAGACTGTCTGCAGCGGCAGCAGTGTTCTTATTTGAAATACGATTGGTGTTTGTTTCTTGTCGAGTCTTTTTTACTAAATAAAAGAACTGGTGTTTATGGCTATTTTGGTATAACTATTTTTTATCAAAACTGTGGGTTAAATCGTTTCTGATTAACTAGATCCAATTAATCATCATAACAGTTGAAGCTCGTCCACTGCTGAACAAAGGCCTCCGGACAAATAATACATAATTCAATTTTGAAACACCTGAAACAATCTTTTAAGAATTACGTAAACAAATTCATAACAATATACAAACATAAATTACGACACGTTTTGATACAGTAATCTCATCAATATACGCTTGAACGACTACTGAGAATTACCTGAGAGAAACGTCCCTTCTTACTGTAATCCTGGGTGGCCTTTTGTCAAAGTATTCCCAGGGATTTCCACGTGAGACAGCTGGCCCACAAAGAATCTTCAGAATACCCGCCACTTACGTTAAAGTTTTGAAGACATTACCGACTTTTTCATTGTTCGGATATCTTTGTCAAGTACTGAAAAGTGATTGCTTGGGTCATTTTGACGTTGTTTCCTTCAAACTTACCCAACAATGTTAAATATTACGTACGAGTATATACGTAGTACGAGTACGAAGAAAATAAGTGCTCATACGCTCTACTAAATTGAAATTTACGCAAGTTCTGAGACGGTCGATGTAGTTGATTGGATGACAGCCGCCAAGTACACCTTGGGTCGATAATACAAGAACCAGTGGAATTAACGTTTGCGTACAGTAAAATACATGAAATATGCAGTACGCCTTTTTGTATTGGTCTCTAGTGGAAACTCATCATGAACTTCCTTCGCCCCGGAGAAAGGCAAAGGGGTATGGCAAATTCCTATCGGCTTAAACTACTGGAGTGATCAACTTCGGCATCGAAGGGAGGCTCCAGGTCCTCGTAAGATCACACTGAAGCCGCCCATAATACCACGCCTTTAGGCATATTTAAAGTAAAGTGTAAAGAGGCTCTGTAAAGAGGCCACCCCCCAAGCACTTCTCGGGGGGACTGTAAAGGATTCCCCCGAAACCCTGCTATGCGCTGTGCTGCGTACACGGCGACACGTGACCATATGCACACCGCCGTCATCCCGGGGGTCGCTCGGTATGAGCACATAGGTTTCTTCATAGGCGCACTCGCGACCCCTAAGGCATGCAGTACACCTAGTACGAGTTTCTCTTCACAATCGCAAAGTTATAGTAAATTACACGTTAACTATGAGGCCGCACCAAACCAAATTGGAATGTCTCCTGTATCGTGGTTAATTTACAGACATAAATCTCACATGCACAAACACAGCCCCGAAAAGTATCTGTAGATCATACAAATAATTGTTCCTTGCGGGTTCGAACCCGTAGCGCAGAAAGCTAACGCGCCAACCGCGCTATGGGACACATTAGTACACGCAAGTAATACTTTAATTTATTTTACAAACCATAAATAAATACCAAATGTCAATTCACATTATAAGACCAATTATGTAATTAGCAGCGTAGAATGCTGATTAATTAATTTCCCTCTTCAACTGTATTATCGGGTGAGTTGATTGGTATGCGCCACTGTCGACATTCCCATCAAATACGAGAATGTCGCAAGTATCTGTAGTAGCATTCTCGCTTCGTATAATACAACATTAATAAGAAGGGGGCTGACATAGTCACGCAGCGACTAAAGCTTCTTTTTCTAATAAAGATTTTCAAGAAACATTAATGAGTGCCTATTTGCATACATATATAATCAGCATGTTACTGTCCCACTACTTGGCACAGGCCTTTTCTCAAGATGAGAAAGGTTAGATCTTACCACGCCGGCCTCGTGTGGGTTGGTGGACTACACTTAACATTGAGAATATTTTGGTACTCTCTCAGGTGTGCATGTTTCCCCTAGTGTCTATTTAGTTTTAGATACATTACCAATTTATACGAAAAAACACTTTAAAAACCGGCCAAGTGCGTGTTGGACCCTCACAGGGTAGAGTTCCGTAGTTAGTATGGCTGCCTATGCAGAACTCTTTGGAGCTTTGTTTTCAGCCCTTTTCAGCCCAAACTCAGACTCATATATACATTAAACCCTTCATTTGTCGGAACATTTTGAATTGCATTTTTCTTTATCACTAGAAAAGTTTCTGGTATATAATATTTGTTTGTGGTTGTATGCTACGGCATTGTTTAGACTTAAAACACTTTATTGTATGCACACCATACAAAATAAAAGTAAATGCAAACATTAGCACAGTACTCAGAATTGGCAGTTTTATCGCTTCTTCTTCACGGTTTTTATATATACATAATCAGCCCATTACTGTCCCACTGCTGGGCACGAGCCTCTGCTCACGATGAGAAAGGTTTTTAATTATAAAAAAATACCAAGTAAAATTTGCAGTTAAATTACTTTGAAGTTCTATGAACTATTTACAACCTCAACTACATAGTTAAGTTGGTGGATTATTACTTATAAATTAGACAACTTTCTCATCTATACTAGCTTTCCTTTTAACATTGTTATATTTGCTAATATGCTGGATAGCTTTTAAGTAGGTATTCAGAATTAGTGGTTTAGCCTGTAGAGGCTAGGGACACAAAACTCTCACAAAAATAACCACTTCAAACCATATTTTATAAACGAACACTGATTCAAAAAATGTTTTAAGTTATATATTTAAAAAAATAGCTGCTTAACGATATGGTACACATGCGATACGCGAATGAAAAAAATCACCCCCACTTTACATTTAGGAGAGGTGCCCTAAAAACGTTTTATTTATTTAACTTTGGCGGCGTCTTAGATTGTATAACCATGCCAAATGCCAATTCCATAGCACTGGAATACTGTGAGTAAAATGGTTGTAATAGAGAATTGGATGGATAGACACGGCAACGCACTGTGGGCTGAAAATCAATCTTCATAGGCTTAGGAATTAATGGAAACTTACCATTAAAATGAGTTATAAACTTTTTTGCGCAAGATTTAACTAATTACTAAAAATGTAGAAAAATACGGAGTATAATCATGCCAAAAGAAATTGGGGCAGTCTAAAGGAATTCGAAAGATATCTTTTTTTATAAATTTCCCCATACCATTTTTTCGACTAAGTTCTAAAAGTGAGAAAAAACGTTCTTGAAGTACTAAAATAGCAATATTAACGATACTAGAAAATATCTACACAGGTAAACTAAACCCATTTATTCCAAAAAAAATACATTTGCAAAGTTGATTCCTAATGGCCGAAATTAATAATCAATCTAATCCAAAATCTCCAGATTTAAGATTTTGAAAATCATCCGTTGTTGTGTTACAATCACATTTAACACAAAAAACAGACATATCGGTAACCCGAAATCCAAAGATTTTGGATTAGATCGATTATTAATTTCGCCCGTAAGTCTATGAAGTTCGATTTTCAGCCCACTGTGCGACGGACATGGCGAAACTATTATAAAGGTTCCTTGTTCGACTAACGAACCCTAAAAACAACTCAACTACAACTCGGTTGTAGGGAAGCGCTCTCGCTGCTATAAAATGATAAAAGACTTTAGAATGATAAATGTATATTCTAATTAAAGTTGAAATACAAAATTGATACTGATAAATGATTTGATAATGGTAACGAGTACCTACACGCAGCGCGGTTGATTACTGATAGTGAACTGAATTATATATTGAAATGAATTGTGAATATTGAAGGATTAAATGACATAGTTTCTGTGTATTTTGCAATATACGGTTAAACTATGCACGAGTTGTGTTGGCTAATTTATGAAACTAATTTCAAAATAAGTGTTTATATTTTTAGTATCAATCAATCAATCAACCATCAGCCTCTATCGGTCCACTGCTGGACGAAGGCCTCTCCCAGCGTGCGCCATAACATAAAAATACTTTGAAGTAAGAAAATATTATCTTTATCTAATATATAAATATCTCGTGACACGGTGTTTGTGGTCGCAGTCCTCCGAAACGGCTCGACCGATTTTCATGTTTTTTTTGTATATATGGTAGGTATGAGAATAGGTCGTAAAGTATACACCCTCCTACCCCTACCCCCATTTTTGTCGCGATTTTAGTATATGTGTATGAACATGATGATGATGTAGATTTCCAAATTCCACGCGTGCGAAGCCGCGAGCAAACCTCCAACGGTTTCTTTACAACTAAAAATACAAACAAATAAAATATTTTAACCCTTAAATCAGTCGAATGGAACAAACCACCCGACAGAATAAACCAACATAAATTTCTCTAGCGGTAGCATATTGGACATCGAAGTACTCAGATATTCAAACGAGGCCATCAATTTTGTCCGAAATAAGAAAGGCCCGGAAAATGGACGCGAATGCGATAGGAATGTATGAGATACCGGCCGAAGATTATTTATCGCGGCTCAAGTATACCGTGATTTACTGGACTAAATTCCTTTCAGTCATGATTTTACCCACTAACCCCGGCATCGTACAAGCCTATGTTGTGTCCACGGCAATCTGTTGTAGGGGAATTCTGCCGATACTTGTACAATTTTTGTGCTGCAAAAGTTCACTTTAAACAGGTCACTGTTCAGTCAATTTGTAAGTTAAGCCATAAATATTCACTCTTTAAAATTAATATAATGACTGTTCCATACATACATCCATACATTCATGGAAATATTAACATAAACATAAACTAGTTGTTCCTGACACCAGGCCAGAAGATTAGTATATATAACAAGGGCTTCTCGCGTACATTTCTTGGAAATGTGGTTGCTTAATTTCTGGTGAAGCCAAAACAAGCCTCCAGCCAGGCTTAAAATCAATATTAAAAACTAAGCAACTTGCGCTAAGATCATGGACTGCGGGACACGGACCTCAGCTTAGAGCATTGCTGGGGATAACAAGCTATTATTTTGGGGACAGTCAGATCGGTGTTATTTAAACTGTATTAAGGGACATTTAAAACTACAGGCTCGGCACGGGCCGGCGCGAGCAAGAGACAACAACTAGCAGCAGCAACTAATGTCTGACTCTTCATAAGTGCCCGTATATGGTTGATATGAAAAAAAATACGGGTTGCACTCCGGGAGTGCCGACAGAAGTGAAAACTAATTTTTTTATTTATGTAGACGCGTTCGCGGTCTGCTATATGTACATGCATATATACACACACACACACTATAGCTGCGTCTCGTAACGGTGTCGCGAGTCCAGAGATTTTATCTCATCTAAAATATGTGTACTGCGCTAAAAGAAGTTTTCACTTCAAAAATACTTTTTATTTTTAAAAAGTCTTTATTCAATACGGGTGTAGTTTTTTTTTGGTTTATTCGTGTATTCTATGATATCTCCCAACATTAGAATTTTATTAATTAAAAACAGATTTCTAACTAATGATTTCGGGATATAAATATTGTTATTTTTTCTTGATACTATTGGATTTCATAACTACGGTAACTTTAATATTTCCCTACAGTCCCAAATATACTGTAGCAGATCGTATCTGTCAACGTTCGTGTTCTACGACGTAGCACATGAACCACACCACCGTAGTATTTCATTTCAAGTATCCGATTTCCACTTCAAGATTCACAAAAGCTCTCTCAAGCGAGAGAGTAACGTTCAATCTTTTGAAAATGTTTAAATGTAAGCTGTAAGTTTTATAAGTACTTTTCTACTTTTCATTACCGTAAATACATAAACATTTTTTTATAATGACATCGTTATATATATAATTATTTGTATAATAACTAATACTCAGCGTTAGTCCCATACTGAGATAACTGGGCGCCATTAAATACACAAATCCTGAGAAATATCGGTTATACAAAAATATTTATTACGACTCGCGGAATTAAAACCAAAATTAAAAAAAGATTTTCCGACACTTATCTTTGAAGTAAATTGGAAAGTTACCTAGGGTTAATATTTTACTCATTCTAGGCAACCGTTGCACAACCTACGACTAAATGTTTATAAATAGTTTACAATAAGAGCACAATATTTTTTAATCATCATCGTATCATGATATGTATTATGTATTCCCCGTTTATTTGGAAACATAGTATATTGTTAACATCATTTTATTAAAATAGATCAAGTGATAATATAAAGTTACAGTTTAATATATTTGCTACGCAAACATAGGATAGAAATGACAATAAATACCTTTATACATACTGTGTAATCTTTCCTTGAAATGTACATTTTCTTTTTATTGGTGCCCAATGGAAATTCTTAATGAACTTCCTTTGCCCCGGGGAAGGCCGAAGGGGTATGCCGGACTCCTACCGGCTAAAACCACTGGAGCGATCATCTTCGGCACCTAAGGGAGGCTCCGGGTCCTCGTATGATCACACTAGAATGAGTAGGCAACCTATCAAGAAAACCCACTGGTACCACGCCTATAGGTACGTCTCGGAGGGGGTGACTGGAAAGGGGTCACCCCTTCGGGGGGATTGTAAAGGATCCCCGAAAGCGTCCCAAGGCAGCGCGTTACCACATGCGTGCTACCGTCTTCTCTTGGGTCGCTCGGTGTGGGCACACAGACTCCCCAATCTACGCACCCACGAACCCAGAGGTCCCCCGCCTTATAACAACGGCAGGGGGTTTCAGGCGTATGGGAACTAAGCACCAGGGCGGTTGACGCCGTCTCCTCCTTCTTCGAGCGGGATCGGCCCTCTCCCAATCCCGCTTTGCGGTCTCCTTCTGGAGCATGACGCTCTCACAGAAGGAGACCACTGCATTCCAGTTTCCGTGCCCTGCCAACATAGCCGAAACTACTGCTGGCAGAGAGAGATCTTGCCCGATCCGATCGACCTTGAAATATACCTACATAACATAATATCAATAAAATGCATAAATATCAAACAGATTACCGATGTCGATATCAGGGGCGCCTTTGCATGAGCGTTGATCCATTGTAGGCGTTCGTCGAATGTATGTGCAACGCAGACGTCACGCAAACGCAGCGTAAGCGCCGTGATTATGCTCTATTCGCTGCGTTAGCGTCACGCAGACGCCACGGGTACGTCACGTTTTCTCACCGACCTGTACAACCGTAACCGCTGCTTACCCCCACCCTGCTGCAAATACCATCCGCGCCATCGTGCACCCGTTGAACCGTTTATTCCTAAGCAAATGCGCAAAGAAAGGCAACACAATAGCGAGTCCCGATCGTGCATTGGGCACGAAGGTGATACGCTACGTGAGCGTCGCTTGCCCGTCGTACTCGGGCAAAGTCGCATGCCCGTTGCGTTAACGTTAGTATGACTGGTATCAAAATGAATTCTAACAAGGAAGAATTACTGTAAGTTTACTTCTAAAGAGAATTATAGAACGGTTGTTTTCTTTCGTTTCTTTAATTTTCATCTCATCATCATATCAACCAAAGGACGTCCACTGCAAAACAAAGGCCTCCCCCATAGATTTTCACAACTGTGTCGCCTAAACAGGCGGTAATTTTCCAATACTCACCACGCTTGGCGGACGGGTTAGTGAGCGCAGAATGCTCTTCCACAGAAGGGACGCTGCTGCCCAACCCTTTGGTTTAGAGTCCCTTAGTCACCTTTTACAACACGGAAGGTGATGGATTGGTGTTATATTCTTAATCCGCACACCACACGGAATTTTCGTCTCAATGGTTTTAAATAACATGTGGTAAACGGTAGTGGATTTGTGGAAGGACAAAACTTTCGTACCTGTCAATAAAAAACGCAGCTAGAGCGTGGCGAGCGTACATCGTCTTTGCGGCTTTCGTGTGCGCGTCGGTGTGGCCGCTACCATCAATGGAGCGCTAGCGCAGCGTCTACGCGGTGTATGCGTTGCGTCTACACGGTGCCTGCGCTTTGCATATAGTTCAACTACGTTGGACGCCTATAAAGATAAAAGCTACTCATAGATCTCATATCATAGGGTGAACCTATTGGCAATCACAAAGCTGAGAGCTGTTACATATATCTATGTCTTAAAAGAAATACTCAGTAACAACTGACGCAACGCTCGACAGTGAAACCAGTGGTGGCCCGAAGAGGCAGATTTCAATTTCTCCATTACGATTTCTCACAAAATAGAGATATCACTCCTAATTATCTCGTTAGGTACAAATTACCACTTCAAAAAGGTTTAGCGTAAAGAACTTCGGTGAGACATTAATCGCTAAATTTACACTACGCACCCAATTCTGTCTATTGCACCAAGATGATAAGTAACTAATCACCGAAGCAGATTACTAGATATGAATAAGCCTTTATGTGTTTATTTCTACAAATTACATAATTGATAACGTATAAACGCAGCCGCCGCGCTGTCTCGAAGAAAATGCTTCCCACGCTTTTACTAATGAGAAACAAATTTCAAAGTACTAAAGCCAACAGTGAAATAACAACGAGATATACCTACTTACTGCTTGTTATTTATACTATGAAGTTGTTATCTAACTGGTTGAGCTGAATTGTAAGCGATGCGAACAATGGAGGTGCGGTAATCCTGGAAGCCATTAGTGTATCCGTTAGCAATATCTTCTACCTAGGTAAAGTACCTTCTCGGGGGGCCTCTAGGTTTGCGGATACGCAGATTGGAGAGTTTGCGTGCCTACACCGAGCGACCTAAGAGAAGATAGTAGTGCGCATGTGGTCACGCGCCGCCATGCGCGCAGCATAGCACACAGTGAGGTTTCAGGGGGATCCTTTATCTCCCCGGGGAGGGTGACTACTTTACTTTACTCTCCCTCTCCGAGATGTGCTTATAGGCTGTCACCAGTGGGTGGCTTTAGTGTGATCATACGAGGTTTTGGAGTCCCCCTTAGGTGCCGAAGATGACCGCCTAGTGGTTTTAGCCGGTAGAAGTCCAGCATGCCCATTCGCCCTTCCCCGGGGCGAAGGAAGTTCTTGATGGATTTACACTAGAATAAATAAAAACAAGGTGAAGTACCTTCGGGGCTCACGGGTGGTGAGTGGTTAAATCTGCGTGCTCTTTGCAGGACCGCCTTTTTAGATCCGGGCTCGTAAGTCATCTGTGTTTTATAATAACTCAGTATTTTATTTGTTATATCATAAGTAAGGCAACCGAGTAACGGCCTGTACGAAAAAGATTAGCAGCCTAACCAAAAAAGTTACAATTCATTGTTTTGTAACTTCAGGTCCACAAATGACACCTAACGGAAAAAACCAACATTATATCAGCCCGTAAACGTCCACTGCTGAACATGGGCCTCCCAATGACCACTACAATGAGCGGCCACGAGGGAGATTGCAAAAATCCCCACGCTTGGCAATCGGATTTGTGATCGTGGTAGATGCACACTAGAGGATGATACTGCGGATCCTTCCAATATCAACCCTTCATTTCCCATGGATGGAGAGGGGCGGTCTATTCTTTACCAAGACCACATATGGTCAAGTGAAATACTAATTAGTGTGGGGCACGGCCTTTGCGATCTGGTGTCGGTGGTGGCCAACATGAATACCTGGTTGACGTGTGGAACCTCTTTAATAAAACGCGATTTAGACTTGCAATAAGGGCGTGAACACAGGCGACGCGTGCGTAGCTTGCAGTTGCTTGGCTTCATCCAGAGATATTGTTCAGGCGATGCCAGGAGTAAAAGTGCCGTGTTCAACGGTCGTCGTATGTATACAAGCTCGAAGCGATTATTGAAGCACCGCCCGCCTCACCATCACTCGCTCCACGCATTTATTACTTATTACACTATCACGATGCCCATTACAATATAGTCGATTATATATCTTTAAAAGTAACAGGCTGTCATGCACAACTAGCATGTTTTCTTCTTCTCAGCTCTTATGATTATATATTACGCAATTTTCTAAACTTAAGGTTACATTTTCCACACAATTCACAGCCCACAATCACATTTGTGTACAAGAATTCCCAGGGGTCTGTCTATATTCGTTTACATTTAGGTTGTCTTACAAATAATAAAATATTTTCATGTACGTAAGCAAAACGAGATCGAAAACAGAGACGACGCCTTTGATGCTTTTAGCTCACGATCTTGTAGGTGCGCAGTAATTATTAATGTCTTTATTGCTTTGTGTCATTTGTCTGTCTCTGGAACAGTGAGCGGAAATTATTTTTGTGTTTTATAAATAGAACCGAGAATCCCTTTTCTGTTCTATTTCTGTCTATAAGTACCTGAATGCGATTGGAAAAGTTAATTGCGAATATAAACTGGCTGGGGAGCGATATCGAAATATAAGATGTAAAATGACATTGACGAATGTAGGACTTTATAGTAGTGCCCTACGCGGGCTGCCGAGTGCTGGATCCGTGTCAATCGATCGGGCAATATCTCTTTCTGCAAGCAGCAGTGTAGGCTATGCTGAGAGAGGATGAGAGTTTGAGTGCCATCGGAGTATCAACCTCCCCGGTGCCCATGTCCAACACGCCGAATGCATATGGTGAGGGGCCTCGGGGTCATGGCCGTGGATTGAGGTATCTGCGTGATCATATCAAGTGACCCCTGGGAAGACGGCGGCGCGTACGTGGTCACGTGTCACCGTATGCGCAGCATAGCGCACAGCCAGGCTAAAGGAAGATCCTTTACAATCCTCCCTCGAGATTGCCTGGGGCCTTTTTACATTTGCCTCCCCTCCATGACTCGTGGAGGAGATTACCACTTTACCATCATCTTTTCCGAGAAGTGCCCGAAGGCGTAGCACCAATAGGGGTCCCCAGTATGACTTTAGCCTGGACCACTCCTTCGGTGCCGTAGATGGGTAAAGGTCCGGCGTGCACCTCCGCCCCGTGGAAGATGGAAGTTATATTATTGTTTGTTTCACTATAATTCGTATACAACTCGATGGGGTTGCTGATTAAATTTTCCATAACCACTTCAATAATGTTAATAAATATTCAAGAGTTGACTCAACTTCGCGATGCTCCAATTTACGAAACCACTTACGCAACCCACAGAAAAGCTTTGCCTGTTAATAGCTTGAAAAACGTATTTTATCAACTCTTGTATAAATTGTACTTGCATAATTATTTATAAAGGGGCGCTCTTGGTGAAATAGTAGCTATTTTTATAAGCTCACAGTTTTTATTTATTTAGGATCCTTGCAATATGTATTTATTACCAGTACTCCAAATAACCCCAACTAGGATTTAATATGCTTATGGTAGGAAAAAAGTTTTTAGAAAGCAAGAGAGGAAAGGGAAGACACAACATGTGCGGATCAGTGGGAGGCGAGTCCTATAAAGCGGTGAAAAAGACTGAAGGGTATAGAGAACGGTCGTAAACGCTCCACTGATAAGTGCTTAGCTCTTAAATAAAGAAGGAAAAGAATAGGTTAATACGGCAATAATGATTAACGGCATCGTTGGTGCAGTGGCTTATACAGTCGGCTGCTGCGCTCTGGGTTGCGGAATCGATTCCCGCATGGACCAAATATTTGTACGATCTGCAGGTAATTTTTCCGGGTCTGGGTGTATTGTGTGTGGAATTTGTGCCTGTAAACGCAACCGCAACACAGGAGAAATCCTAGTGCGGGATAAAGGTTTGTATAAAAAAGGCAATAATGAGACAGCTGGAATTCATGCTGACTTCTTCACCGCCAGTCCGATCAATGCTTTAGCCCTTGGGCTATTGCCCCTTTAGGATGAGTAGGAGCATCTCTCTGGGTACTTGACACAAATACTGCTTTCGCCAATCCATCTGCATCACGGTGCTATTATGGCAAGGTAATGTGCCCTTTTGGTACAAAGGAATTATATTTATTGACTACCTTATCAAAGTGCAGACTATTATAGGTAAATAGTATGCTAAACTGTTCGGATAATAAGCAAAAGGCAAAACAACTGCGATCGCTGCCACTGCGCTGCCGCTGCCCACCTGCCAAGACTGGTGATTATGGAAAAAACCCCCAATGAGCATACAACACACTGATATCGGTCGTTGTCGTGATCTTTGAGGGAGGCCTGTGTCTAGCAGTGGACTTCATTCGGCCGAAATTGCGATTGCAGTTGAGTTGTTAATATACTCGAAGGACGCTGCTGCCCATCCTCCGGCTAATCCCATAGTCACCTTTTACGACACCTAAGGGATGAGATGGGTTGGTGCTATTCGTTGTCAGCACCACACAGCAAATGATATATAAAAGAAATATTTTACTGGTGTATTTTGTCGAACATCGAATAAGAGAAAGCAACTGGCGCAAGCTGGATTCAGATTTGTGTCCTGTTTCTGGAAACCCGGTGCCAGATTAATTGAAGTGTTGAACTCTGTTATAAATGATATGCGGTCAACCTTCACAAACAACGATTATATAATAATTCTGGGAGGTATCAATGATGTTGACCCATATGAGTTTCAATTAAGTTTAAGTACTTTTCTTAATTCTGTGAAACACCCCAACATTCTTATAGCTGAAATTCCATTTAATAATTCTCTTAATGTAAATAAGTTAAATTACGAACTTAGATTTATATGTAATAAATACAAAAACGCTATTTTCGTGGATATGAATTACAGCGCATTGATACCTTACCGTAGGTATATGTCTGATATTATCTGTCGTTTTCTATTGAAAGAAATTTTAAGAATTGATTACACTACAAAAATTACTAATTATAATAAGTATAAACAATTAAAAGAGACAGAACATAAATACTTATTAGAAAAGAGCACTCAAACTGATTCCTCAATTGAATCATTCGGTCAAATTATAAATACCGATAACGATGGACAGATCCATAGCCCTTTAATCTATAATGAAAATAATAATCGAAATAACGATACGAATGTAAATAAAATGCATTTATTTCGCTTATAATTATATTTACGTACTTCACCAAAATATAGCAGGATTAATGAGTAAATCAGGTATGTTGTCAGTATGGTTGAATTCAGAGTTAAATACAAAAACAATCGATGTTATATGTGTCACTGAACATAACATGATTTCAGATGATATGTCACTAATACATATTCCTTCATATAAATTGGTAACAGCGTTCTGTAGAAATTTCCGAAGTGGAGGCTCTTGCATTTTGGTAAAAAATACACATGAATACAAAACATTAGATGATTTAAAGTCCCTATCAGTACCAAATGTCATAGAAGTTTCAGGGATTGAATTATTACAACATAAAGTTTTTATTATCTGTATTTATAGAGTTCCCAAAAATAATTCTCACACATATGACATTTTCTTTTCGACATTTGACAAAATCCTTACCAAATATGCTTTGAAAGATAAAAAACTAATAGTGACAGGAGATTTAAACATTGACATTTTAAAGAAGAATAAATTATCTACTGAACTTATTAATTCAATTGCATCATACAGTTTATTTTTTCAATTCAATAAACCAACACGTGCTGTTAGTGGTACCTGCTTAGATAATATAGCTCACAACATTAAGGGTTGTAAGGGAGAACTAGTAGAACTTGCTTTATCAGATCATATGGCTCAAATACTCAAGTGTCCTGTGAAGGAAAGCTGTACTATAAAATATTGGTACATTGTACAGCGAGACTATTCCAAAAAGAATAGAACTAAATTTGTAGAATGCCTTAGTAAACTGAGTTTTAGTGACGTCTACGATACGACAGATCCTAATGAAGCTTTCTCTCGTTTTCATACAACATTTCTATTATATTATAATCTATGTTTTCCCCATTTAAGAGTAAAGAAGGTGATAAATAATCGACCTAAATGGATAACACGAGGGATTCGATTATGCAGTAGACGTAGAAGGGAACTTTTATGGATTTATAGAGCTTCTCCAACTGACACAAATAAATTAAATTTTAAGAAATACTCAAAAACGTACAAGAATATTCTAAATCTAACGCAAAGGTCACAAAATAGTTATTTTATAAAAAAATCCACCAATAAATCCAAAGCGACCTGGACTGTTATAAACCACACTAAAATTATAAAACTAAAAGAAAACATTAATAACATAAATCATAATGGAAAATTAATATCCGAGCCTAAGCATTTGGCTAGATTATTTAATATTTTTTTTGTCAATGTGGCTAAATCTAAACTTAAAAATAATACAAGCCATGTAACTCATTTATCCAATAATTGTCCATCTAATTCTATTTTTGTAAACCCTACAATAGCTTACGAGATTTGTAAAATAATTAACTCCTCAAAAAATGTTCCTAGCACAGGTTACGATGAAGTCACAATACAGATAGTCAAAGATGTATCACATATTATTTCCCCAGTTTTAAGTTACACCATTAATCAAAGTATAGAATACGGAATATTTCCTGATAAATTAAAGTTTACAATTATTAAACCACTATTTAAAATGGTGACAAAAGTGATTTGAATTGTTACAGACCTATAGCATTAATTCCAATATTTTCTAAAATATATGAAAAAGTAATATATTCTTCATTATACTCTTTCCTTGAAACAAACAATATTTTTGCAACCGAGCAGTACGGATTTCGTAAATGTAAATCTACAAATACCGCCATATATAATTTTTTACAAACTATTATCACAAATATGGATAACAACAAACCTACTGTTGCCATATATTTAGATTTAACGAAGGCTTTCGATCACGTTCACCATGATATTCTCCTGCAAAAACTTTATCGATGTGGAATTAGGGGTACCATAAATAATTTGATAAGATCTTATCTTACTGGTAGACGACAAGCCACACAAATAACTCGATTGTGCCCTGCCTTAAGGAAGGAGTTTCGTTACGTATCTGACTACGATCCTATACATTTTGGAGTACCACAGGGTAGTGTTTTGGGCCCGCTACTTTTTTTGGTCTACATCAATGATCTTCCCCTTACAACTAATCATCGAATGACGCTTTTTGCAGATGACAGCACAGCTTTATTTACTGGTAACAGCTTACATTCCGACATTAGTATGGACATACATACTTTTTTGACTACAACATCTAACTGGCTTTCTTCTAATAATTTACAATTATCTCTGGGTAAAACAAAATTAATGAATTTCAGGCAAAGAGACAGTAATTCAACAATCCTTAATATTATTTTCAATGATACAAAAATTGAAGAAAAAGAGGACATTAAGTTTTTGGGATTAAACATTGATAAAAAGTTGAACTGGAAGAATCATGTCGATTATGTTTGTAAACGTTTAAATCAGCAGTCGTTTGCTTTGTATAAGTTAAGTAAAATAGCAAATAGATCCGCTGTCGTCGCTGCCTAACACGGCAACGTTGCCTCTACTTTGAGATATGGTTTGATATTCTGGGGCAACACCACAAGTAAAGGATTTGCTCTTAAAGCCCAAAAAAGATGTATTAGGTCTATAGTAAATATTAAGTCAACTGAATCTTGTAAACCACACTTTAAAGAGCTAAAGATTTTACCATTACCATGTATGTTTGTTTATGAATGTGCCCTATATGCAAAAACAAATATAGATTTTTTTCAATTTAGTGTTGGAGCTAGACATAAACATAAAATGACAAGGATTCCTCACAAAACTGCGTTATTCCACAACAGTGCTTTTTATCTAATTCCTGAAATATATAATAAATTGCCGAAGTCTAATAAAGATTCGAAAGATATTATTACATTTAAAAAATCGTTGTTCCGATTATTAATTGACAAATGTTACTATAGTTTAAATGAATATTTGAGTGATGTTTCTATATAATTTTAATTTGATTTGTTTTAATTGTTGACATTAATGTGTAATGACGTGTATATCTTTTTAAATTTATTGTATGCCATTAATGGCGGGTCATAGCAGCACAAACACAATTTTATTGTATTTTATATCATTAATTTTACCTATGTACCACAATATACTTGGAATAAATTGAAATTGAAATTGAAATTGAGATTGTGGAGAACCGAGTATTGTACTGAGCTTTGAACTTGTCCTGATATGGTCTGCGATAGACACAGTTGATGACAATTTTTTATTAGAGCCATTCTTATACTCATCATACCAACGCTTCAAAGGTAAAATCTGATAAGCGTCAAAATTTGTTCAATAACATTTTATTTGACAAAGTAAAATCATGGTGATTCCAACAATAACTCAACGTCTCAAACTTTTCGCTTCTCCAATTTTGCCTGGATGGTAACGTTTTAACGTCCAGTGTAGATCATAGGCCTCCCAGTGTCCAATGATAAGCCAAAGAAGACAATGGCCGCAGTAGTTATGTTGTTCTAAGCATAGGTATGACGCTACCACCAATATCGTAATTACAATCATATCAGCCTGTGCATCCCACTGCCGGGCAAAGGCCTTCTCATACAGAGAAGGTCACCACACCTGCTCACGTCACAAGCGTTGGCAATTTCAAATAATTACTTCCCTGGAGCAGCAAAACATAGTCAGGAAACTTGTTCAATTTCATGATTTTCTATACCCAAAGTCAGTCGTGTTTTAAATTAACCAAGAATGTAGCTAACATTAACAAAGTCATTTTAGTACTTGCCAGGTTTTGAACCTTCAACTTGCTACATAAGAAGCAAGTCCGTATACCTCCGGGTCACCACCATACTATCATTATCCTCTTTGTTAACCCTTAGTCATATTTTGCGACATCCCAATCACGAGTATTCTCGAGTGTGGATTTGATTGATGACAAATGCTTTTATTTTATGCCTACTTCTATGCTATCGAAGGTACGCTTCATCATCATCATCATCATCATTTCGGCCAAATGAAGTCCACTGCTGGACACAGGCCTCCCCCAAAGATTACCACAACGGCTGACATGGTTGTGTTGTGGGCTCATTGGGGGGTCTTGCCATAATCGCCACGCTTGGCAGACGGGTTGGCGATCGCATTTGAGTTGTTAATGTATTCGAAGGACGCTGCTGCCCATCCTCCGGCTAATCCCTTAGTCGACTTTTACGACACCCACGGGAGGAAATGGGGTGGTGGTATTCTGAGCCGGCACCACGCTTATTCTTTTATTATTTCGCATTTTCATTAGGTTTTTTCTTGTATACATTTGAGATTAGATTCCTATTATTTCATTCCTCTACTCATTATAAAGCCATTAAATTATTTTCTATGTAATTCATATTGTTAATTATACATTTTCATTGTTTACTTTGAGTGACAATTAATCCCATATTATCTTATACATACTTAATTGTTAAAGTATTTCTTTTTCTTAACAAGTGTTATGTCCTTTGTGCCAACTCTTATATGAAAACAGGAACGTTCGAGAGACTTCAAAGGTTTCTGATATAATCATGCAACAGTGAACCGTCCGTTACGCTCTCAGACGGGACCTTCAATAATGTAGTATTTGTGCTCATATATAATAATAACCCATTTACGCAGAACTAATTATAAGTTATTTACTTTCCTTTCATCTGTGTCTAATAAATGAGTGTATTTATTACCTGTCAGGCATTGTCTTTTCCTATTAGATCTGTCTTCTTAGGACTCTTTATACTGTAGTATAGTAATATGTTAAGAGAATCCTACTCTCTTAACTCTCCACTATATCAAAGTGTAAAGAGTGTTGTCTTTTCTATGCCGGAACCACGGTCAATACTGCAGCTACACAGGTGATTATAAAAAAAAACCAAATTAAGATTATTACTGTCAAAATATTAAACACATATCCTTGTGCGTTCCGAAAATGTAAGCCCAGATACACAATTGTGCAATTTATCGCAAAATGTTTTATTACCCACTGGGGGGCTTCCAACTCCCGTGTTTCCGCTTATCGTACTCATATTTTGTGCGGTTTATTTTTCTGAATACAAAAGAAGGATGAGATTACTTACATTGAATCTATTTACCATTCAACCTTAGATCTATGTGTGTCTTCAAAATAAACCGGTTTTCTTTGTTATTGGTAGAGTATTTATATATACGGGTCGATTCCGAAAATTTTGCAGCAAACGTATTCGTAGAAACTATGTATAATACTTATTGTTTTATTTGTTAACGTTAATGTTTTGATTGTAAAGCTAATCTAAAAAATATTGTACTTCGATCCAAATATCTTTCATTGGATACCAGCGACGAACTGTCATAGTCTTTTTTCGGATGTTTACGATGTTGTATACTGAGAGACTCAGCAGCGTTGCACTATCTCTTGACCGGAGCTCAAATCTTTAGACGCCTACAGTAGACGACAAGCACTGGAGGGCATTTACAGCGAATGCTGCGTGCCGCTCCATCCAAGTATCCGTCGAAGTCGGCGAGAGACAAGTTGGGGGAGACGTAGCAGCCCACTACTGCCACAGGTGCCCACTATACCGCGACAAAGCCCTGCTCCCTGTCCAACCGGGAGCAAGGTAGCCCACTTTCTACCGCAGCCCAGTAGATGGCGATGGAATCGCTGGCGCCCCCGAATCAGCGAGGATTTTCCTGGACGCCGTAGGGCTCCGCAGCCAACAGTCTGCAGCAGTAGATTCTGCGCGTTGCAGCAGTGGTTCAGGTTACCCTGAAGGACTCTTAGGGCTGGAAATGAAACGTTTCCATCGACTCTGGTAGGCTTGCGACCGATGGCGCTGGCACATTCGTCTTCTGTCTATTGGCAGAGGCAGAGGGAGCTCGCTTCCCCTTGTAACTTTTCTGGACTTGCTGGTTAGCCTTTACCCTGTAGGCAGGCTGAAATTCGCGCACAACGGACAATTCTGCGACAGTGCCGTGCACTGCCTCGCCTGGTGGCCCTGGCTGCCACAAGCAAACCAGAGGCCGCTTCAGGTACCGTATATATGTAGACTGTGTAGATGTATGTAGACTTTTCTATGTATATCTTATTATTATTATTATTGTTTTTGTGTAGCTCTATAGATGTAACTCTTTTTCAACCTGTTGGTGATTAACAGAGAATCCCATATGGCATTAAGTCCGCCATGCGTATCACCCTTGTGCATTAAAATTAAAATAAATGATCAAATAAAATAAACACATATTTTCTAATATTCTAGAAGCTACTATAACCTCTTCAGCTAATCAACCACTACTAAGTTCTGTTTAATAAAACGATGTCAAGTTTCAAGATTTTCATTACGACCCATCAACCCACTTGTATCTACATATTAGACGTACTTACAACGTTACTCTAAACCCGAATGGGTTCGGCACGTAACAACAAAGTTTGCCGAAGTAACCCAATTGTGGTTCCGAAGCTTACACAAAATTATCGACGGATAATGAAATTTCATGAAATACGAGATGGAGTTACGCGGCGTTGTTGTCATGGAATGTTTTTCTAATCGAAGATTACACACAGCTTATGGGTCAGTCTTAAATTTGTATCCGAATTTTTGTTATAACTGGCAATACAGGTACTTGTAAAACTTAATATTTCAAACGCGAAAGCATGTACCTACATGACAATAATACATGTTCAAAGGGCTACTCTAAATCCAACAAGTCTAACCATCCACAAACTGTCAACTCACGTAAAAATTAAATCTAAACACTTGCGGTCGATATTGCATCCAGAGCTCAGTTTTAACTACAAACCAATAAGGCAACTCTCAGTAAAAGCGTAGACAAATGAAAATAGTTGATTAAACAAATCAACAATGATCAAATATTTAATATAATTCTGTGCATACTCAGTGCATAAAGCAATTTATCGTATTTCCTGTGATTAATGCTGCTCCATTTTTACATTAATTATTTGTAAATGGGTTCATAAACAAAATTTGATTTTGAATTATTTCCTTAACCTTAACCTTGTGTCAGACTCAAAATTGTTCAAGCCGCCCCAAAACCTCAGACTTGACTGAACGACTGCCATCTAATAACCAAAACCGTGACGGACAATATTACATACTCTCCAAATTACGGAGATGGTCAGTTCAAGTAGTACTATGCGGTCACCCATACGTAGACGGACCATACCGAGCGTTGCTTAAACTCATCGATCATTTATCGATCAGTGCGTGCAACTAGCTTTGAGCGCTTTGTGAATCATATTTCGGTATTGTGTTAGTATAGTACCTATATTGTAAATCATCGATATAAACTTTAAATAAAATTAGAACGTTATAAACAGAGTATATAAGCTGTATATGATATGAGATGTAAATGAATATGTAAAACGGATTACATCGCGTATACTATAAATTTTTGATTTTCCTGACGTTTCGAATACTTTGCTGCATTCGTGGTCGCAGGATGGATGGCATGTATGAACCTAATCCGTTTAAAATTGTGTTATTATAATGAGTAATAACGCGAAATCCTAAGACATTAATAAGTACAAGCACAAAATAAACTCCATTATGTTATAAAAACTTCACGCAATCATATATTTTGCAGAATTTACACACCCTCGCTCTTGTCCAGATTTTTATTATATTTTCCAGTAACGGCCGGGCTTCCATAATATTTTGCTGGTAAAATTATTACTGCGGATAACGTCATTACAGTGCAAGTGGCTAGTCAATTACTGGTAAGTACAAGGGTAGCGGTCAGTCATTTAATCTTTTAAAATTCTCATATTCATAGAAGTGAATATTCACCGCACGGTATATACACCTATTGTAATGGATTGCCCAAAAAAAGCACCTATTGTACACATTACAACCTTTAGAATTCGAAGGATCTAGAAAGAATAAAGGCAAATTAAAAATATTTGTAATAATGTACAAATTCTCAAAATTAGAACCACTTTCCGTTCTGAACTGTTACATGACAAGCATACATTTTTACATTAAATCATTAGAGAAAATCAATTACGAGGAATGTACCTCTAGCAAATAGTGCTGCGGCTTTCCTGTGTATAACCGGGACAAGCGCAGTAGGTCAAGGCGCATACGATCTAAACCTGTTATCGAGAACTAATGCAGTTCCAGTATTAGGTCAAGAACAAACTGCTAATACAAAGCTTAATATTCCATCGATAGTAGTATCAATTTCACTTAGTTGATTACTGTAGCGGGAAGAACAGATGTTAACCGTTTTTTTAAACGTATTTATATAAGGGGAAAGATGCACAAATGTAATTGTTCCTGGTCTATTGACAATACGAGCAAAATGTTTTTGATTGATATTTATTTGGGCGCAATGAGAGTTCAGTTATAAGATCGAATTTGAGTGCAACATAAAAATGTGTAACGTTTTGTGCATGCGCGATTGTTTTCGTGCTGTAGTCGGTGTCCTGAAACAAAGAAGTTTCACTTCTGTCACGTGTACCGGGTTACCTACATGCGCGGTAATTCTTGGTACCTGTTCTATATATGGCACATACCTTTTATTGGACTTTGAAAATATTATTTTACATATCATAGTGAACTTAGTTAATAAATTATGGATTCTTAATTGGTGCTGGTTATAGTGTGTATGCATTTCACGTATAGTAGTCCACTTTGTTTTCACATATCTGACGTGTTAAATTGTAACTTCACTTTTTTCATCACAAATTCAGCTCCACCAGACTAACGAAAAATAGCTCATTAAGTACTTTGCTGTTTTGATTTTACTGCCTTTACTTCTTGCGTCTATCTAAAAAAATATATTTAAATGTATAACGATTTTTTTTTCTATATAAAAAGCATTATGTTCATTTAAGAAAATCAAAAATCACATGTCATGTATAGGGTTGCCATATATCGCTACGCTCTCGTCGGGACGTTCCTCTTGGCCGGGGAAGGCTTCATTGAAATGTACTCTGAAACCATTTCCGTTAGCAGGAAATTAGGTTTAAGCATGGAGAGAGGTGTCAGGTGTTGTAAAGAATAAAATACGCTTAAAATATGTTTAATATTTAACCTACTACCCGGCTATTACTAGCTTAGAGTATTACGGGCGAATATGATGAGTGCTGTATCGTGTGCTTTTCAATCGAAACCAATAGCTATTCGGAGGTTTTTGTTCAGCGGTGGACGTCCTGTGGCTGATATGATGACGATACCATTTTACTCGGAACGTCGCGTTCGGAACATTGCGCCTTGATAACGATGACAGTCCCAATAAATTGGGATGAACGGCAACCCTACCCGAGCGCAATCATCAAGACTCATCATTTCGGCTAAATAAAGTCCACTGCTGGACACAAGCCTCCCCCAAAGATCACCACAATGACCAATATGGGTGTATTGTGGGCTCATTGGGGGGTTTTGCCATAATCGCCATGCTTGGCAGACGGGTTGGCGATCGCAGTTGAGCTGTTAATGTACTCGAAGGACGCTGCCCATCCTCCGGCTAATCCCTTAGTCGACTTTTACGACATTCACGGGAGGAGATGGGGTGGTGGTATTCTGAGCCGGCACCACAGGGCAAGACTCAAGACTCGGTATGCATTTATCTTATCTTAGAGCAAAAGATCTACAAATAAGGGAGTAGCGCACTGAGGCCCTCTGTCACCATTATAAGAATTCCAGAATTGTCTCGCACTCTTCAAATTTGCATTAGCAGGCAGCATCAACATCATGGCATTCAAATATTTATCTCCATGTTGAGATCTAAATTGAAACCTTGTACTAGAATGTTTACATTTTGTTTAGGTATATTGTTATGCATTTTTGTGTGCACTATCAACTGCCCCATTTTTATCCAGTTCAGTATTTTTCAGCCTGTGGTGGCCTGGAAGAAATCGCCGAGTGCGATAAGGCCACCCATTGTATAGTACGCGAGGTCACGGCACAGTGCCACCGCTGTGGAAACGATCAGGATACCGCACAGCACACGCTCGGAGACTGCCCTGCGTGGGCTGCCGAGTGGCGGATCCTGGTCGATCGGATCGGGCAAGATCTCTCTCTGCCAGTAGTAGTGTCGGCTATGCTGGTAAAGCATAAAAATTGGAGTGCTGTAGTCTCCTTCTTTGAGAGCGTCATGCTCCAGAAGGAGGACACGGAGCCAGGGTAACATCCGCCGCGGCACCCGTGTCCAACATGCCTGAGCCCCCTGTCGTCTGTATATGGCGGGGGCCTTGGGGATCACGAGCGCGCCTATTGGGAAATCTGCGTGCTCATACCGAGTGACCCCCAGGAAGACAGCGGTGTGTATGTGGTCACGTACCACCGTGTGCGCAGCACAGCGCATAGCGAGGCTTCGGGGGAATCCTTTACTTTTCCCCCCCGAGAGGTTCCTGGGGGGATAGCCTTTTTACAGTCGCCTTCCCCCACTAGAGGGGGTGACCGCTTTACAGTCATCCTGCCTAAAGGCACGGCACCAATGGGTGGCTCTAGATGGAGATTATTCGAGTTCCTGGAGCCTCCCTACGGTGCCGAACACTGACCACTCGGGTGGTCTTAGCCGGTAGGAGTCCGGCATGCCCCTCCACCCTTTCCCGGGGTGGAGGAAGTACATGATGTATTTCCACCGAATCAATAAAATAAATAAAAAGGACACCCATTGTACTCTATATACAAGGCCCTACTGTTCCTATAATTATTTTTTTGCATCTTTTTCTAACTCATGTACAGTAAAGAGTATCTATCATTAATAAATAATAATTAAAAGGAGGTCGTCATAAATTTACTATTAATTAATCAACTTCGGAAATCACAATATAATCCTTTTTCCGTCCCACTGCAGATCAAAAGCCTCTTCTCATACAGATATAGAAACGAGCATTGATCACCGCGCTTGCTAACAAGCGCGGTGATCAATGCCTATGGTGATTTCAAAGCACTAGATCTAAGTTGCCTCAAGATATTTTCCTTGCATTGATAACGAAATATTCAAGTTAACTTATAATGACAACATTTAAGTTATCCAAACCACTTTAAAGGGCTATATCATTTAACATTCAAAATTTGATCTTATCAAGGCCTCAAGGCGTATTTATAAACCATTCAATAGGATTTTCGGAAGCATCAATTTATTTTATGGGAAGGAAGCTCTTGTTTACGTTAATAAGATTAAATAGAGTTTCGTAGCAATTCCTTACAGATTTATGAGATATCCATCGAATTCGAAAGCATTCACAGAAAGACTAGAGCACCATTCGTCGTGTCGCGTCATCGTTCGTGGTGTAATACCTACTAATAGAAACCACCACCATTGGAAAAACCAACTTTCCTTAGCGAGTAGGGATAGATGAAACGGGGAGACTATTCCGCCGGCGTATCGATGATCTTAGGAAAGGTGCAAAGCGACGCTTACTGGCTAAAATCACCTAGGCGTTTTTGTTCGGCACCCAAAGGAGTTCCGGGATCTTGAGAATAAACACTCTGGAGCCGCCCACTGGTGCCACGCCTATAGGCACATCTCAGAGGGGATGATTGTAAACAGATCACCCTGTCCAGTGGAGTGCAAGTGACTGTAAAGAGGGCCACACTCCAGGGTCATCTCGGGGGATTGTAATGTATCTTCCCGAAACCTTCAGCGTGCAGCGAATTGTCTGCGATACGTTCGGCCCCGCGAATTCTGATGATTTATTTGTCGACTATTTGACGTCGTAATGTAAATTGACTGACGAGCCAAACTTATAGTTCGTTATTACATTGAATAAAAAACGATACTATCGTCTCGAGTAAATCGCCGGTTACTGTAGATTGTCACTGAGAGACAATACTGGCAGGATGATCAGGTCTAAACCTAGTTATAAGTTTACGGGATGCTGCTATTAACGAGTATCATCCAAATGAATAGGTCAATTACTTGCCTATATCATAACTCAAGCCGAATAACCAAACATTACCAAGCTTTATTGATTATTATCATCATCATATCAGCAACGTCTATTGCTGAACAAGGACCTTCTTATAGATTTCCAAAACAACTAGTTACACGCTGCTCCACTCAAACGACTTCCAAGCTTTACCAGGTCAGTAAAGATGCATTTGGGGACACTGCCACTAAGATCTGCTTAAATGCATGACGGAGTGGCTTTGGTACTTTCACTATCGCGAACTTGGAACCCCTTTCGATGCCAAAGATGATCGCCTAGATGATTTTAGACGGAAAGAGTTTGACACGCCCTTCCCGACATATAGCCGACAGTAGATCAGATTAGAAACAAAAGCTTTCTCATAGTCTAAAAACGCTAAGCATAGTGGTGTTAGTGTGTGCGTGTGCATGTGTGTGTGTGTGTTTGTGTTTATGTGTGTCTACATGTGGCTCAGAAGCGAGATAAGCCGTCCCTATTGCCAAGGTGGTGCATCGTAATTTATCATAAATAACTTGTATTTTTGTATTCACACGAGTCTTCAAGCCAAAATTTACTCGCATGAGTAGGTCTAATTCGAATAAATACGGCTCATTGACCCTGAATGTTTGACAAGAGTATTCAAGGAGCGATAACTATAATTTGTGTATTCTGTTACCTCTATATAACTATCACTATTATTGATACATGCGAGTTGCTTTTCGCTTGTAACTCTTTTTCTTCAAAACCACTGATTACATTCCAGTGAGATTTTCACTGTTAGCATAGTATATGGCAAAGTTGCACACAGAGAAGACAGGATGCCGTCAACGAACACCGACGAGCTATATCCTTGTCCTTTATTCCTCGATGACATGTTAATAAATGGTGCAATGCACAATGTAGAGTCGGGAGGAGCACTTGTCACTTTCTCGTCCGCGCCTCGTCAAGCCAGTTGCTTTGGTTCATGATGCGGCTGGAGCAGCTCCATTAACGTCACGTCTTTATCCTATGTGTGTGTACTGATAAAGTCATGTCCATGTCGTGTTCGTATCACGTCTACGTCCATGCCATGTCTCCTCTGTGTGCCAATGCATACATTCTCATTTTCTCCTTGTATGTACCATTTTTCTTTTCGTGTTCAATATCATACCAGCCAAAGGTCATTATACTGCTAAACAAAAGCCTACCCCATAGATTTCCCCATTTGCAACGACATTTCGGGGAAATTTGCCAGTACTCACCACACTTGGCAGGTAGGTTGGTGATCGCTCTCCTTGTACAACATCTACGGGAAGAACTGCAGTGGTGCTATATTTTTAATCCGGACACCATTTACGGACAGTTATTTTGTTACACGGTGAAACATTATCACGGACTTCCTCTGCCCCAGGGAAGGGTTCTATGCCACCCGACTCTTACCGGCAAAAAATACGTGTTAAAAAGGAGAAGCTTCAGGATCTCGAGACTAATCGCACCCGAGCCGCCCTTCGATGCTACCTCGCCTTTGGGCACATCTCAGAGGGGATTGTAAATCGGGTCTCGCACTCTAGTGGGGGAAAGGTGAATGTAAAAAGGCGCCCCGTACACCTCAGGAGTGATTTTAAAGGATATCCTAAAGTGTCGCTGCGCACACGGCAGTATGTGACCACGAGTGTGCTGTCTTCCCGGGGGTATGAAAACAAACATTGCCTAATATGCGCACCCATGACCTCCGAGGCCCCATGCCATATAATGATGCCTGGGGGTTCATGCTCTGAGCGGGATTGGCTCCCTCCCAGACCCACTTAGCGGTCTCTTTATGGAGCATGACGCTATCACCACAGACAAAGACCACTGCCTTTGAATTTAATTTCATGCGCTGCCAGTATTGCAGACACTACTGCAAGCAGAGAGAGATCTTGCCCGATCGAATCGACCAGGATCCACCGCTCGGTAGCTAGATCTTTTCAAACGTATGCTGTGCGGTATCCTGGTTGCGTAAAAATCGTGACAAATGATAAATGAGCTTTATGTATGTAAAGAGAATAAAATTAACTAAAGAATTTATATTAAAAACTAGTTAGCCGACATGGCTTTGCATGGGCCTACCCATTCACAATTATTAATCTTATAACGTTAATGTTTATGTTTTCATAACGTGAAATTTAGATTACCCATAAGTTTTATTTTCGTTTCCTATCCGAATAAAAACTAGTACCACTCCATCACCTCCCGTGAAAGGTGACTAAGGGATTCTAAGCCCAAAGGGATGGCAGAAGCGTCTCTTCTGTGAGAAAGTAGCTATACTCCACTCACCTACCCGCCAGTCAAGCGTGGTGAGTACCGGCTAATCCCCCCCAATGACGATACTATTGTGGAAATCTGTTGGGATTGTTCAGTCAGAGAATAAGGCGTCGGTCTGTTGTAGTCTGTGGGCTATTTTAAACAGCTTTCAGTCAGCCAGCCACTTTCTTCTGGTGACAAATAAATTCGGTTACATTATGTCGTTTTGAAGCGGTGATAAAGTATACGAATTAGAGAGCCTTTGAAGTATCTGAATGTGATACTCGTAGTTAATTTAGTTAAACATTATTTTAAAATACATTTTACATTTAATATAATTCGTTCAAAAAGCAAACTTTCTTATATTTTTATCATTTTATTCAAAGGGAGGTTTGCTTTTAAGATGTTTGCACATTGAAGTTTCCATACGTTTTTCATACTTATATGAACTGAAATGTATTTTTAATACTTACTTATTACAAAATTGGTAATATTGAAAACATTACACTGGTAAAATATATATCCAGGCATCCATTGGTCCCAGCGTCAATGTTACCGTCATGGTCAATTCATCCGACGAAATTTTACATGTTAATCAATTAGCTATTGAGATTACCTTCTATACAATTCACAATAGTGACTTTAAGTGTAATTAGAAACGCGAAATAGTTTGAAAAATATTAAAAATAGCAATTTTAATAATACAGAATGTTGTACATCTCTTTCATTCCCTATTCCGCTTGGAAACGCCTTTAGAGTATTTTAATTAATACGTAAGAATGTTATTTTTAATTATAAAAACTTCTTTATAATTATACAAAAAAATGCTTTAAAAAATTAGAAACTGTAGAGAGATTATTGGAATGTAAGATAAACAAATGAATTTGCTGTGCGATGAAATACCGTAAGATCAAAGGCTTGCTTGGCAATTGGCTTCAGTGCTACTCAATGAGTGCTACTAGATCAAAAAAGGAATATCGCATTTAATAAATCGCCTTCTGGTGATGATTTTGTTTAAATAATACTGATTCGTTTTTACGATAATCATCATCATCATATCAGCCAAAAGACGTTTGCTGAACAAAGTATCATTTTGGGAAGAATTTTCCAGTACTTAGTCAGTTGTAGGCGGGCTGGTGAGCGCAATATGGCTACCGTTCCACATTAGGGGAACAGTAGCCATAACGTAAGGAACGCCTAAGCCCTCTGGCTTAGGCGTTTAGGATGGGATGATTAGAGTCACTTAGTTACCTTTGACGATATCCACATGAGGAAACGGAGTGCGGCTATATTCTTAATCCAGACACCATATTTTCCATACTCGTAAATTAGAAACAGGTACCTAAAATCCATAAATTTTCATCCAATATTACTTAATTTAATGTATGCCGTGTGGTGCCGGCTCCGAATACCACCACCCCATTTCCTCCCGTGGGTGTCGTAAAAGTCGACTGAGGGATTAGCTGGGGGATGGGCAGCAGCGTCCTTCGAGTACATTGACAACTCAACTGCGATCGCCAACCCGTCTGCCAAGCGTGGCGATTATGGCAAAACCCCACAATCAGCCCACAACACACCCATATCGGTCGTTCTAGTGATCTTCAGGGGAGGCCTGTGTCCAGCAGTGGACTTTATTAGGCCGAAATGATAACTGTATGACTGTTATAAATTTACATGAAAAGACGTGTTTACCAACCATATTTTTCATAAGAAACCTTACACACGCTCCCACACACTTTCCGGCAAATTTATCCGCTCCACGCCTTAAGCCCAGGCTTACCTACAACTTTCGCTTGTGTGAATATCGGTTACTGGACCGCAATTCATGTTAGAACATTTTGATTTCATTGTTTCACTTGATTTGTTTTGAGAACCTGTCGGAAATATCAATTAGAATATCTGAGAATTCCATTAAGAAAATGAATATTGTTTATCGTAGATTTGTGGTATTTAGTTCCACAAAGTGTTTGGTAAATAAACTTACTGGTATGTTTAGGTTCTTGTAATGTTGGTAGGAGCAAACAGTCTTACAATAAATGTTGTACAGAACGCACGCCTATTATTTGCCAGTGGCGACGAGGCTGGTTTTATCGCAAGTACCTACAATATATAAAATATATAAAATAAAATACTCTTTTGCAAAATGGGTGTCGGGAAACTCCAGGAGTTTGATGTGTCATCCGGGAACTGGATTGTGTATTGTGAGCGGCTTGATATGTATTTTCTCGCGAACAAAGTTGAGGACAATATCAAATTACCAACTTTGATAGCGGTGATGGGTGAGGAAGCGTATTTATTGTTGTCAACATTTGCAAGCCCGAAACAACCTTCAACGTTAACCTACGCAGAAGCCGTGTTGCTGATGAAGAACCATCTACAACCGAAGCCATCAATATTGGCTGAACGTTATAAATTTCGCCAACGACGGCAGGTAGACGGAGAAAGTATAGCGAATTATGTCGCCGAGTTAAAGAAGCGTGCCAAAACCTGTGATTTCAGCTTGTCATTAGAAGAGAATCTACGTGACCAGCTCGTTTGTGGTATAACCAGCGAAACAACGCGGCAGAGGTTGTTTGCAGAGGACGACAATATTACATACAGCCGGGCGGTCAAGCTGGCAACCACACTCGAAGCGGCAGAGAAAAATGCTTGTGCGGTTGACATAGATCGCGTCACCAGTGCAACGGTAAAAGTGAATAACGTTTCACATAACAGTCACAAATGTATGGCGTGCGGTAATAATGGACATATAACAGAAAACTGTAGATATATAAATTTCGAGTGTAGTTTCTGCAGAAACATAGGCCACCTAAGAAGAATGTGTCCAGAGAAAGGTGCAGGATCAAAATTGGCGGGAATCTGCGAGCATAATATGTCACGTGGGGAGCGCGTGACCTTCAACGAGTACGGAGGTCGTGGCGGCCGGCGAGCACAGCGAGGCAGCGGCGGCGCTGGAGGCGCGCTCGGGCGCGGCCGAGCGGGCCGCCGCGCCGCCGGCCGGAGTACGGGAAGCTATTGGGTGCACGAAAACGACCCAGAATCAACAGCAAATCGCATACAGGATAATAGTTGCGAATATAATGCGTCAGCGCGCTCTGCACCCAATAACAGTGATAAGCACGGAAGCGATGATGATGACGGTGAACCGATGTACCAAATGTCATTAACTAAATACAAGCCGGTAGGTATCAGCCTGTTAGTGCATAACAAATTACTAAACATGGAAATTGACACTGGTTCTGCGCTGTCTTGTATAAGTGGAAATACTTATCGTAAAAATTACAGTGATTTAACATTGCATACATGTCAATTAAAACTAAAGTTCTATGATGGTTCAGTGATAAGACCGCTAGGGTATTTACAAGTGGCAGTGATGCATAAAAATATTAAAAAAACATTAGATTTGTATGTCATAGACAGTGGAACCACTACTCTTTTAGGCCGACAGTGGCTTTCTGAGTTGAATATTGAAGTACCTAGAATGTGCTTATTTAATTTAAAAGAGAATAAAGAAAATACAAGTAAACTTTTAAATGATATCATTTACAGGCATAAGACGTTGTTCGACGGCACACTGGGCCGGTACAAGGGTGCACCGGTGCAGCTACATGTTCGTGAGGGGGCCGAACCGATTTTCTGCCGCGCGCGACCCGTGCCGTACGCGCTGCGGCCGCGCGTCGACGCCGAGCTGGACGCCATGCTGCGCGCCGGCGTCGTCGAGCCCGTGGAGCGCTCGGACTGGGCCACTCCTCTCGTAATCGTCAGTAAAGGGGACGGCGGTATACGTATATGCGCAGACTATAAGGTAACCCTTAACCGTGTCTTGATGGTCGATAGATATCCGGTTCCTAAGGTAGATGATTTGTTTAGTAATCTGTGTGGCAATCAGTATTTCACAAAATTAGACCTTTCCCAAGCTTATAACCAATTATTATTGGACGAACCTTCCAGAACGTACACAGTTATTAATACCCACAGAGGTTTATTAAAATACAACCGATTAGTTTACGGGTTGGCATCAAGCCCTGGTATTTTTCAAAAGTTTATGGAAAGTTTATTTAGGAACGTACCAGATGTGATTGTTTTTTATGATGATATTCTTATTAAAAGTAAGGATATGTGTAGTCATTTAAAAGCTTTAGAACATGTTTTAGAAATTCTAGAAAATAATGGATTAAAAATTAAAAAGAGCAAATGTGATTTTTTGTCAGAACAAGTACAGTATTTGGGATTTATAGTAGACAAGAACGGCGTACGGGTTAATCCAGACAAAATTAAACCTATTGTTGACATGCTTCCACCAAAAAATACTACGGAACTCAAATCATTCTTGGGGATGGTTAATTTTTATGCAAAATTTGTAAAAAACTTGTCAAATTATTTAGTACCACTTTACGAATTACTTAAAAAAGGAAAACATTATGTCTGGGGTAAAGAGCAAAACCAGTGTTTTTTGCGGGTAAAAAGGGTATTGTGCGGCGTGGGAGTGTTAATGCACTATGACGTAACACGACCCACCTTAGTGACGTGTGACGCGAGCGCACACGGCCTGGGCGCGGTGCTGGCGCAGCGCGCGCCCGACGGCTCGGAGAGAGTGGTCTCATACGCGTCGCGCGCGCTTACTTCTGCCGAATTAAATTATAGCCAGATTCATAAAGAAGCATTGGCTATCATATTTGCTATTGATAAATTTCATCAATACTTATACGGCAGAAAATTCATACTACGCACGGACCACAAACCTTTAGTGAGTATTTTTGGGCCAAACATAGGTATACCTACCACGGCAGCGAGTCGTCTCCAGCGATGGGCAATAAAACTATCTGCATACGATTTTAAAATTGAATATATCAATACAGATAAAAATACAGCGGACGCTCTTTCACGCCTTATAAAAACACACAAAGACGAGACAGCCGCTGCCGAAAAGGAATTACCTGAACAGTCATACTTACACTTCGCGACGGAAGCACTCTTGTTAGACTATAAAATATTAAAAAGGGAAACAAGTTCCGATCCCTTGTTGAGTAGAGTTGTTAGTTATATAACAGATGGTTGGCCTTTGGAAATAGATATAAAAGAACTTAAACCCTATTTAAACAGAAAAACTGAGTTATATTGTGAGTTGGGGTGTGTCATGTGGGGACACCGAGTAGTCATTCCATCGTCGTGTAGGGCTAAGGTAGTAAATGAGTTACATGAATCACATATGGGTATGGTCAAAACAAAAGCGTTGGCCAGGAGCTACGTATGGTGGCCGGGAGTAGATGAAGCAGTGGAAATAGCATGCCGTTCGTGCGCCGTGTGCGCCAGCGTGGCGGACGCGCCGCCCGCACATGCGCCTAGTCCCTGGCCATGGCCCGATCGTCCCTGGTCGAGACTGCATATAGATTTTTTAGGACCAATGTTAGGAACTACTTATTTAATCGTAATAGACGCTTGTTCTAAATGGATTGAAGCCATAAAAATGAAAGGTACAACAGCAGGAGCAGTTATCGTTGTCTTACGCGATATGTGGGCGAGATTTGGCCTACCAAAACAGGTGGTCAGTGATAACGGTCCCCCATTTACCAGTTCGGAATTTGAGTTTTTTTTAAAGAATAACGGAATAGATCACCTTTTTTCCGCTCCGTATCATCCGGCATCGAATGGTGCAGCTGAAAATGCAGTCAAAATTTGCAAACGGGCTATTAAAAAGGCAATTAAACAGAAAATTGACGTAGATACAGCTTTAAACAGATTTTTGTTAGCTTATAGGAACACAGAACACTGTACAACTGGGGAAAGCCCGTCAAAAATATTACAAGGTATAAATCTACGTATGCGTTTAGATAAGCTAAAACCCGATCGTTTGCAACGAGTTTCTGACAGACAGGTCAGCAGTGATACGGAGTTGAGTGCGACACGCCAACGCCAGTTCGATCAGGGTGAGTGCGTGTGGTGCCGTGACTACCGTACCGGAGATAGGTGGATCCCGGGTAAAATAACAAAAAAATTAGGCAATACTGATTATAGAATCATATACGAAAATGGAACCGAGGTACACAGACATGTAGACCAGTTAAGGCGGAGGGTGTCTGACAATTCACAGGGTGTACATATACCGTCATCTCATAAATCCACAGTTCGTCGAGCAAGCACTTTAGTGCTACCGGTGGATGATAGTGAGGGGAGTGTGCCCGAGAATATTTCGGCCGAGCCTGCGGAGGAGACGATGTCGCCGTCGCAAGCATCATCGGCGTCACCATGTCACCAAACACCACCGCCCAGTGTGTCGGATTCGGCGCAAAGATCTCGCGCTACACCAGACAATATGATAGATCATGATCGGCCTAAAAGGGTGCGAAAGCCTCCTGTTCGTTTTGCATTTGATGAATATTTTTGATTTTTTTTTATTGTTTAAAGGTTATACTTGAAAGTTATTTATTGTTCTGGAATTTTTGTATCGAAAAGTTTTGTTCACTATCGAACATTTATTGTTTTATGTTTAAATTTAGGTTTTTAGATCATAAGTATTATTATTAATTAAGGGTGAAGGTGTTGGTATGTTTAGGTTCTTGTAATGTTGGTAGGAGCAAACAGTCTTACAATAAATGTTGTACAGAACGCACGCCTATTATTTGCCACTTACAATCATAATTTTTTGCCCAGCAGAGGGACACAACATTGGCTATTACTCACCACTTGGAGTGTTGGGTGTATTGTGTGTGGAATTTGTGTCTGCAAACGCACCCACGACACATTAGAAATCCTAGTGCGGGGCAACGTTTTTATTAAAAATAAAAGAAAGAAAAATAGTACTACATAAAATCCTATTTCTAAAGTTATCTCGGGTCATGTCTTGTACCAAACATTCCACATAATCTTTGATTCACTGTTTGATATATTCAGTATTGTTTCTATTTGATTATCTACAGTAAGGATTAGAGAGAAAATCCATAAGGCCGATGGCTTGTAGATAATATCAAAGCAGCAAGAAAATGAATTACACGACCAGCGAGTCAGACGGAGTGCCGTGATAGATACCTGCAACCAACAGCTAGATAAGTAGTATATAGATTGATTAGAGACAAACCGTTTGAAGTATCGCAGATTCTGATTGCAATCCATCAATGATTAGGGATTTATTTTGTTTGAAAATACGTATATAATTTTCGCGACGCGATGGTTAAGCAATTGGCTTACGGCCTACGGGTCGTAATTTCGATGCCCGCACGGTACAAATAGTTTCTACAGGTAGTTCCTGGTCTGGGTATTTGTGTCTGTAAATTGTACCACGACACCGGAGAAATAATAGACATCTTTAAAAATACGAGATTTAATGAATACCTTCTATGATCTCTGTGCCATATTTTATTAACCGTGGAGACGAAATAAAAAGACGGGACGAAGCACTTTTTCACGTAAGTATAATCTAAATAGAAGACCTCCCGTGGGAATACTTAAACAGTTAACCGTAAATTGCGAGATATTTCGAGCTAATTAATGAGTTAGCTTAAAAATATTTTTATTCATTGAACTACATAATACACAAATATCTTATACCAAATCAATTTTATTAAGGATCCTTCTTTATCTGGTCCCAAAATTACGTCTCGGAGTTTTCTATCAGTTGGTGTTCCATATTAAATTTTTTATACATCCTGACGACGAGACGAGCATGTCATTAACCTTATAGTTAAGCGTCATGGCCCATAACAATTGTAATGCTACCCAGGACTAGTATTGCGTAGCACCATACTGCACTCGTCTCCTCTTATAGTTAGGTGAGTAGTTTCAATTTAAATGGAACACAGAAATGTTTAACGTTTAAACACTACTGCTTGCCGGCGAATATCTGGCACTGCAGTAGTCCATACCTAAGTATCATCTTGCAATTAGGGATATTTTTTTTGTTTTTATTGATGTCCAGTGAAAATTCTATATGAACTTCCTTTGCCCCGGGGAAGGGCAAATGGGTGTGCCGGACTCCTACCGGCTAAAACTACTGGCGCGGTCATCTTCAGCACTGAAGGGGGCTCCAGGTCCCCGCAAGAACACACTAGAGCTGCCTATTGGTACCACGCCTTTAGGCACATCACGGAGGAGATGACTGTAAAGCGGAGGGAAGGAGACTGTAAAAAGTTCCCCCCCCCCAAGCAATTCTCGCGGAGGATTTTAAAGGATCCCCCCAAGCCTCCCTATGCTGCGCACACGGCGGAAAGTGACCATGTGCGTACCACTGTCTTCCCAGGATTCGCTCGGTGTGAGCACGCAGACTCCCCAATCTGCGCACCCACGACCCCCGAAGACCACATTATGTAGTGACGGCAGGGGGCTCAGGCGTGTTGGACTTGAGTGCTGGGGCGATTGTTGCCCCGGCGCCGTCTCGTCCTTCTCCGTGCGGGATCGGCCCTCTCCCGATTCCGCTCTACAGCCTCCTTCTGCAGCATGACGCCCCCGCAAAAGGAAACCACTGCACTCAAATTTTCATGCTCTGCCAACATAGCCGACACTACTGCCGGCAGAGAGAGATCTTGCCCGATCCGATCGACCAGGATCCGCCGCTCGGCTGCCCACGCAGGGCACTCCTCGAGCGTGTGCTGTGCGGTACCCTGGTCGCTTAGACAATGGTGGCACTGTGCCGTAACCTCGCATACTATTCTGTGCAGGTACGTACTGAAACAACCATGACCGGTGAATACCTGCGTCAGACGGTAGGTGACGCACTCGTTCCTTCTGAGCCAGGCTCCAAAGAGCGGCAGGATGGCCTCGACGACGCGCTTGGTCACGAACTGCAACTGTAGGCAATGTCGCCACATCTCGAGTGCGCGCCGTCGAGCCAGCCACCTCAGTCTGTCGAACGCCCCTGAAGACACGCTTTCCCCGCTTTGGCGGAGGGAGCGTGTCTGGTCGTAGACCCACGCATCCGTCTCCGCCTGGATGTCGAAAGGCGGAAAGCGTGCGAGGAAAGTTGCCGGCTCGTAGGACACTATCCTATATCCCCGTGCGATCCGTATAACCACTCTGCGCTACAGACTGTGAAGTTTGTTTCTGCAGCGCTGGATGCCTGACAGCCGGGATGACCATACAGGTGCCCCGTAGAGGGCCACAGACTGCACGACGCCCCCGTAGAGACGGCGAACTTCCTCGCTCGGTCCCCGGAGATTGGGCAGCACCCGGTCGCAATAAGAGAACTAGCATCACAAAATAAACACAACCGCACACCAACGAATTTTTATATTGAGGTACTCCACAACACTACCACCGCATTTTGTTGAAAAATATTTATGTAAAATACAAGTTTTCTACGAAGTAAAGTGGTACCCTTGTCATCGTGAAAGAAAACGACTAGTACTTCCGCGCCTGATATGTGCTGAAAGAACCTTCAGTGTTATATAGAAGCGTCAATACCGATAGACGTGTAATATGGCAGTTATTTTTATTGTGTGATGGTTATAGTCATATATATTGTTTGTACATAAAAAGTACCAACGGCAAGATGACGAGATGAGTAATAAAATAATTCGTTAAAAGTTTACAATAGCTCTTGAATGAACAGTCTGAAAATCGACGAAATCGAATCGATTGTGGAGTGGGCTTCAACTTAGTATAGACAGGATAGGATTAAAGACTTTTATTGATGATAGGGACACGATGTTAGTTATTTACTGATCATGTGGATTGCCTTTTTTCCTTCCATCCCCGCCAGGATGGCGTAAGGCGGAAAGCGCGTCAGGAGAGTCACAGCATAAGATACCATGCGGTATGTATGCTCTAGTGTGATATGTATAGCCACTTTGCACTGCAAACCGTGAACAAAAGTTAGCTCTACAGTACTGGATGGTTTGCTATCAGGATAACCATACAGGTACTCTGTAGAGGGCCACGGACCGCTCAACTCCCCCATAGAGGCGGCGAACTTCCTCTTTCGGTCACCTGAGATTGGGCAGCAGCAGTGCAAGGCATTACACTCTCTATTCGGTAGCCAACACGCTCGAAGTGGTCTTCGAAGTCCCAGAATATACTGACTATGGTGAGCCCTTCGTCCTTTCCCGGGGTGGAGGAAGTTTAAGATGAATTTTCACAGGGTCGAAAAAAATTGGTTCTTCATGTACCGGCCCACCCTGACTGGTGCGAACCATACATGTGACATGCCTGGAAATCAAATGTATCTGTAATACTATCGGACTATTTATATTGTATAGCTGCATTTTTTTATGGGGGGAAATTGCCAGTACTCACCACGCTTGGCAGGTGGGTTGGTGAGCGCAGAATGGCTACTGTTTCACAGAAAGGACGCTGCTGCCCATCCCTCTGGTTTTGTGCCTTAGTTGCCTTTTACGACATCCACGGGAGGAGATGGAGTCGTGCTATACTCTTAATCCGGACACCACACGGATAATAAAAAGGTTGCTAGCAAAACAATTTGAAGTTATTACACCTAAAAAGAATAAACTTCGAACAGAATAAACACCCTCAACATACAAAAGGTTTACCGTTAGTTTAAGCCCACCCGAATTAAGCTTGTGGTGTACCACAAAGTAGCTCAACTAGATTGCGTTCTAGTACCTACATATTAAACCACTACACCCTTTGTACACTGAGACAGTTTGTCTACAAAGCCTAAAGACTAACGCAAGACTCGCGCAGATTAGCGACTAGCAATATACTATATTTTTGATTTTATTTTTATTTATTTATATATATTTTTACAGCGCTTTTACAAATATATTTTTTATCTACATATTCAGTCTTCATTTGTCTTCCTGGTCTAAACGCTCTAGAGTCTCGCTCTATACTTTCATTACTACTTGACCTAGCTGACCACTTTGAGATTCTAAAGCCACAAATAGAGATATAATATGAAATGTAGGACAGCCAGACATATCATTAAAATAATTACCACCGCGCTAATTAGCTGAAACTCTATATTTAAGGTATTATTACAAAATTATCGCTTTAATTACTTACATAATTCACGTTCGCACCTTTATTTTAATCATTATTATAACTTACAAGGCTATTCAAAGCCACAAAATTCTTGTATATAGACGAAGTACCTACCACCTAATAATTATGATCCTAATCTTTTCTGAGGGGTATATTCAGCCGGGTACATACCGGTGGTCTTTCCACCTTCTTTAAACATTCTCTATGTAACCTCGGTATAATTCTGCGTGTAAAATTTCATGACAAGGGTCGACTCAGTTCAAGAATGCCATGAGAAAATTATTTAGGGCTGTCCCTACATTTAGTTTGTTGGTAACATTTGTGGTAATAAATAACTCATGGCCCAAAGTTTGCTATTGGTTTCGACCCTTGATGACTCGGTTTATGCCGTTATGCGTTCCTTGATAACCACAAAATATTTAATATCTACGAATTGTTGTGCTAAGTAGGTACCAAAACATTTATTTTGTATTACGAAAGTATGAGAATTGTCCTTTGCCTCAATTATTTAGCATTTTATGTATCATCTTTAAACAAACGCATAAAACAATCAGTTTAAAAATGAAATGTGATAATAACACATGTCCTTTGTATTTTCATCATAAAAGGAAAACTTTCAACGAAATGAACAATTCAGTAAATCAACGTTATTGAGATCAGTAATTGGTAACTTAAATTTATTTTCTACTTCATAAATTTGAAACAACCATGTGAAATGTCAACGCAAATGATTCAAATTGGATTTACATTTGGAAAGCTAGTGCCATTTATTGATGATGTTCTGCGCCAATGATTATTATGGTAATATTAACGAAAAGCGCACTCATTCATCATCATCATCATCACCATTTATCAGTCCACTGCTGGACATAGGCCTCTCTTAGCATACGCCATAACACCCGGTCATCAGTATTCAGCATCCAGCTGGACCCAGCAACCATCTTTAGGTCGTCTGTCCATCTTGTCGGTGGGCGTCCCACACTACGTTTACACATACGCGGTCTCCACTCTAGGACTCGCCTGCTCCACCAGTCATTGTTCCTTTGACAGACGTGACCAGCCCACTTCCACTTCAGCTTGCTAATTTGTTGTTATATGTATTTGGTTCTCTTCTGGATATCCTTATTTCGAATTACATCCTTTAGAGAAACTCCGAGCATAGCACGTTTCATAGCCCGTTGAGCTACTTTAAACTCGTGGACTAGTCTGACTCTCAGTGTCCACTTTTCGGCTCCGTCCGACATAACATGTAGGACGCACTGGTTCAAAACTTTCCTTTTCAGACATTGCGGAATACAAGACGACGAGAAGATGACAAAGCTTGCCGAACGTTGCCCAGCCTAAACGTATTCTTCTGTCGAGCAGAGAAGCCTCTGACAAAGTTGTGCCTACTCAACCAGAGCGTTATTCCGAGGTGGACGTACTCGTCCACAACTTCGACCACCGTACCTTCGATGCTAATTAGCCTCGGCACAACATGTCTATTAGACGAGATCTTAGTTTTTCCAAGTTCATACCAAGGCCAACACGTCTTGAGACTACGTTGAGACTATTCAGTTTCCAGCTCAGATCATCTATTGACTCCGCCAAAAGTACTATACCGACGGCGAATCGAAGGTGTGAGATGTGCTCACCGGTTTGTTTATGCCTCGTCCATTCCAGTCCAGAATGCTAAAGAGATCTTCCAACGCGTTTGTAAGCAATTTCGGGGTTATGCCCCTGTCTCAATCCCCGACGCAGTTGGATACACTTCATCTTGTGGTTCTGGATATGGACGATCATAGTGGCAGCATTTTACAGACATCTCAACACTTGGATATAACGCCAATCGATACCGCACCTCTGCAGAGAATCCAGAACAGCCCATATTTCGATGAAGTCGAAAGCTTTCTCGTAGTCCACAAAAGTTATGCACAGCGGCTGATTGTATTCCTCGAATTTCTACAATCTGCTGGACAGTATGAAATCCAAAATGCCTTTTCGAAGTCCAGCCTGCTCCGGTGGTTAAGCTTAGTAAAATTTTCTAGCGAGAGGGTTCGTGACGACTCTTGAAAATAGCTTGTACATGTGGTTCCGGAATGGAATGGGTCTGTAATTCTTGAGCAGAGTTTTATCTCCTTTCTTGAAAAACAGCTCCATCACACTCCATTTCCACGCCTGTTGTACCATGTTGGATGATGGAATTAAATTAGTGTGCTAACTCCCTCAGCACTTAATAATTCGCTTGCAATTCCGTTATCTCCCGGAGCATTTTCAGTTTCGGGCTGTTTCAGAGCCGCCCTAATGTCGCTTAAGTCAATGTTCAGGATGTCTTCGGTGTAACGGTGCACTAGCGGAGCGCTAGGATCTTCGGTGCTCTGAGCCGTGGGAACCACCGCATATCGCACGTACAGCTTCCGCAAGTAACTGAGTACTAGAAGCGACTACGCTGCCATCTGCAGTCCTCAACCTCGTCAGGTGGCTTCTTCGCAGTGACTGTCCGAACACCTTCAACCCCTAGTTATGCTCGATAGCTCCTATTACAGCACGGGTATTAGAGGAGCAAAGGTCGTGTCGGATCAGTTTCTTAACCTGCTTATTAAACGCTAGGTGTGCTTCCGAGGAAGAGGAAGAAGAGAAGAGTAGACGTGGATGACGTCTTCCATCGTACCCTCGGGAGCTCAAGAGTTCCCCGTGAAAGTTTGGACTTGTTGTCGACTTTTCGCCGCAGTGGGGCGGCTCATACGGCCCAGCTTCCAGTAAAATCATCAATAATGCCCGTGGTTTCCAGCGATTCGAACCTATTTTGGAGTTCAAAATGGAATTCTGTATAGCCATGGACGCCTTGTAGAGGCTTTGGTCTGAGGATAGACTTCATCATGCGCATTCTTTCAGTCTTTCAATTGATACTTGGAGTGCCTCGGACAAGTTGACGATCACTACCGGTGTTGAATCTATTGCTCACAGAGACATCTCTTAATATATACTTCTTATCAAACATCATGAAATCTATTTTATTCCTTGTCACAAAATCTGGGCTTTGCCAGGTCCACCTCCTTTGGAGGTTTTTCTGAAGAAATAGTTCATCAAGAAGAGCCCTATGATTTCACCACCCCAAGCCATATAGTTCCACTCTAGATTACTCGCATTCTTGTGCTCTCACTTTGCGCTGAAGTCCCCCATAACAACGCTGTAGTGAGTCTTGGTGGTATTGTTTAAGCCTTCGTGATGAGGGTGTGTCGAGGTCAGCGCATATATACCTGAACTACCTTTAGGGAATACCTGTCAGTGAGCTTCAGTATTGGATACGCTACCCGGGTTGACTTCCGATTTCCACAACATTGTTAGTGAGCACCTTATTGACTAGGAAACCAACCCCGCCTTGGGCCTGGTCACCTTCTCGGAAAAGTAAGTGACCGGATATTGTCCTATCTGTCATGTCCTCTCTTCGAATTTCTGACAGACCCAGAACATATGAGTTTATGTGAATCAATTCTACTTTCAACTCTTTGAGGTGTACGTCTGTACGTCTTAGTGTGCGTCCATTATACGTCACCAGGTGAAGTAATCTATGCCTCCTGACTCCACTACTTTAGTCGGGAATTATTATAGTTATTGTATGTTAGTGATTTTAAATGAATAAAAATATTTTTATCTTTTATCTCAATAGTAGAGCTACCGGAAACTAGAGGCCTATTGTATTGTGGCACGTGCATAAAGGTTTGAGCTCGTAGTCACCTCGCTGGGCCGGTGGGTTGGTGACCACAGGGACTGTCCAATCTCGCACCGTTCTTGCTGCTGCTCAACACTGGCCAGGAAATTTAAAGACTGTCTAGTTCGGATGGTTATTATCATATCATCATCACATCAGCCAAAGGACGTCCAGCGCTGAACAGAAGCCTCCTCCACAGACTTATACCCTCATTCATCACGCCCATTAAAATCATTAAATGTGAGCAGTTAATTGCAGTAATCTGAGCTTTGACAATACCATAATCCTCAACCAACCAGAGTCCGCAGCTAACTCTTCCAAAAATATGTTATTGCTGGTATCTCTATTTACCAAGCTAGACGAGTGGTGGGGCCCTCCCCACGCTGATAGAATAGCTGATCGTGTACGGTCTAGATACTTACGCTGGTAAGTTGGATATTTATCCTGCCATTGACGGTCAGTGGCCAGTTCTTCGTCAGACCTACTCTTCCCTGGTAATATCTCTCTCGCGCCCAGAGAAATAAAATGCTTTTAACAAATCTTAACTTGCCGTCAGATGTGAACGCCAACTTAACTCCATACGCGTAGCAACTTCAACTAAGCCTCGCAATCAGCTACAGGACATACACATCTTTCAAGTTGAAAAGACAGTACCCTTTCTTCCTCCTTCAGTCCACCTGCACCGCAGCAAAATTCTTTAATTTACTTCACGCTGCATTTGTGTAACCGGTATTTATTAATTAAATTATCATTTCGAGTTTTCTTTAATTATAGAACGTATTTAAATAGAGTTATAGTATTCATTTCATGTTTAGGTATCTACAATTCACAATTTTGTATTGCAGTTCAGTAAAAATATAAACTAAGAATTTATATTCCCTAATGAATGCGACACAGATCGTATTCGCGTTCTATTTCCAAATGTGATTTGGAATATATGCGAATTGATATTTTCATTTCTACGAGCATCTTCACGAACGCTGAAGATTTGATATTACCTAAAGGCAGAAATTTGAGAGTTTGACATTGCGGCTATATTATTATTTGGCTTCCAAAGTACGTCGTCTTGTCACGTAGTTCCAAAAATAGTTTACGTCTTTGTTCTAGATTTGTATTATGTACAGGTTTATCTACATCATTACTTAGCTTTACTATCACTCCTACGTGTGTATCGTACACTCAAATATTACTATCTAAGACTATGGTCTCTATCATCATCATCATATGAGCCACAGAACGTCTAGAACAAAGGCGTCCGCCTCAGATTTTCACTATTGTGTCATCAATTTGGGGGAAATTTCCCAGTACTAACCACGCTTGACAGGTAGGTTGATAATCGGAGTATGGCTACTGTGTGAAGGGACACCGCTGCCCATCTCTCTGGTTTAGAATCCCTCGGCTTTTACGACATCCACGGGAGGATCTAAAGTGGTGGCATATTCTTAATCTGACCACCACACGGAAACTAATATTACTAATTTTAATACACTCATATAATGCAGCCTTAGATTACATGGTCTAAGAATGCAGCGTTTATAAATAAATTAAAGTAAATCATACTCGTTAATACTAATAAAACATTGTTCTAATATAAGGTATACGTTCGAATATCTTTATTACACGTAGATTTAAGCATATTATGGAGATTTTTTCTATTACTGGAACATTGATTGATTTGTCTGTCACCTGCAGAGAGAGATAGATATCCAGCGTAATTTCTTAGACCGCCTTTTTACTATGGCGATCTAGTATGGCGCAGCTTGGTCATTTCTTAAAGAATCTATCCACATTTTTATTTATTGAGCCCAGTGGAATTTTTACATGAACTTCCTTCGCCCCGGGGAAGGACGAAAGGGCCTGCCGGGCTCCCACCGGCTAAAACCACTGGGGCGCCTAAGGGGTGCTCCAGGTCCTCGTATGACCACACTAGAGCCACCCACTGGTGCCACGCCTATAGGCACATCTCGGAGAAAGATACTATCCACCTACTACTGATTGATTAAAGCAATAAGATATTGTCATTATGCAGTATGCCATATGGGTATCCCATATGGCAATGTTTTAAGGCTAGCCTTTAACTAATACTTTTACCTCTTGCCCCTTCGGATCGGATCAGCTTCTGACCGGTTTCCTTATAAACCGGTCATGACAGCTTTATTTCCGATTTTTCCGCAGTGAATCAATAATTTGAATTTGTTGCTCCACGTGGCAACGATTCTTTAGGCCTGAAGAGTCAGAAACCAAATATAGAACTAGAAATTGGATCAGATTCTGACCGGTTTCCTTATAAACCGGTCATGCCAGCTTCATTTTCGATTTTTCCGTTAAATTTTATAGACCAATATTTTTTTGTTTTTTTATATTAATTTTATCTTTTCGTACAGCAACAAGTTAGCAACAAATTTCGGCCTCTTTGTTATTCAGATTATTCAAAATTTAACTATGTTCCCTGCTATCTTTATGTAAAGCTGGCATTAATGTCGATTACTCGGAATCGGTGTGGGCAACAAAATCGGTATTTTAGTAACTAATTAGCAACAAAAAAGCAACAAATTTTGAGCTTTTATTTTTTTAATTTTGCCCATTTGGCACTGTCAGTTTTATGGAGCTAATAAAACTGTGACAGTTCACGAACAGTATGTCCAGCAGTATTACATATACGTATTTTAACAGATTTTATACGGCTGAAAAGATGATGATTCTCTCCAAGTCTTCGTTTCGGTCTTCATAATGATTTTAATTACAGATTTTTACTAGCGTAAATCATTTTTCTGCTCATACTTTATAATTTGAGAAGTATGATATGTATATAAGCAAATATAGGTATCAAAAAATCATTTACTAATACTGACACAGACTAATAATGAGTCAATAGTAACTATACACTAAGACAACAGACTAATATTGATCGAACAAACTAATACCAAGCCAGCAGACTAATACTGAGCCAATAGACTAATATTGAGCCAAAAGACTTACCTAATACATATTTTGGCAACGCGCGATAAATACCTCTGATGTTGCAGGCGTTCATAGGTTAAATTCATTCATATTCATAATAGTCTATTGCAAATATAGGTAATACGTTGATGTTACAGAGTTTATACATTTGTGCAGTAATATTCTGCCTAAATGGCATGCAAAACATACATTTTCATAATTGTTATTAATATAAATTTACAAGTCACATATAATATCATATCTAAAGTCAAATTATTATTTTAATCATGTCAAATAACTATAACTATTATATTGTAAGGACAATAAAAAACTAAGAAAATGTTATTTGTTGCACAAAATGTCAGTATGATATAAAATTAAAAAGTTACATGTCACATAATATAGGGGTAACACATAGAAATATTATAATTAAAATTATATTAATTGTATAAAATAAGAACGTAGGATGTGATAAATCGGATATAGCAGCTTCTTTCATTCCGATAATCGTTACTAGTATAATAACATTTAGCAATTGGCAATTTGTTTAAATATTTTTTAAATAAATCTATTTTGTTTATATCTATACGTTTAGGTAAATTATTGTATATTTTGTTATATATATTTGGTATATATAAAGGTAACCGTTTACCATCAGGCAGGCCGTATAGCTGACAGACTAACAACAGTTTGTTGTAGTAGTAAGTTTTAGGCAAATAAAAATGTTATATAGATTTCACTTAGTTTAGTTTACTTTTTTAAATTCCTGTAGTTTATTTATATATTATATTATAAATATGGCCGTATGGTGCCGGCTCAGAATACCACCACCCCATCTCCTCCCGTGGGTATCGTAAAAGTCGACTAAGGGATTAGCCAAAGGATGGGCAGCAGCGTCCTTAGAGTACATTAACAACTCAACTGCGATCGCCAACCCGTCTGCCAAGCGTGGCGATTATGGCAAAACCCCCCAATGAGCCCACAACACATCCATATCAATCGTTGTGGTGATATTTGGGGGAGGTCTGTGTCCAGCAGTGGACTTCATTCGGCTGAAATGATGAAATGATATAAACATGAAAGTTTGTTTGAATGTTTGAGGCTCCATCACGCTTGAACGGCTGAACAGATTCAAGCAAAACTGGCATAGATTTACTCATAGATTATTTATGGTAGGAAATAGGATATTCGATACGAATTATCGTACCATTTAGTAAAGTAAAATAAATGGATATTAACTACAATATTACATTCAGACATTAATATGTCTCTACGACACCATAACATTACTCCTATTCTGAGATACGCGGTCTTGTTCAGCATACATAAATATTTTCTTTTCTTATATTACTCATTCAATGCCAATTGAATGTAATATTGTAGTTAATATCCATTTATTTTACTTTACTAAATGGTTAATAATTACGCAATTTTGATCTATTAGTAATTTTGTCTAATATTCATTTTATTAACTGTTTTTACACCCGTGAGTCACCAAAGTGCCCATTTAAAAACCAGTGCCATGCTTTTGTCTGGAAAATTCTGAACCGGGCAGCTATTTGACTACTTTGGGGAATCAGAATATAGAATAAAATATCAGTAAATTCCTAGGTATATTTGTTTTTTTTTTACTTTTTCTAATTTTCGCCTAGTTAAGCGGACTGTTAACGGCTAGTTTGAATGTTTCATAATTTTTAAGGCCCTATGAAGCGAATACTGAAACGCCACTCAATATTAAGTCACACTTTAACTATTCCAGAAATACGATTTCGGTAGGAAACCTTAACCTTAAGATTAAATAGTTAAAGCGAAAGCGTGCCGTATCACGCCCAAATATCTGAACGGATTCTAATAAAATTTGGCAGACAAGTAAATGATGTCGTGGAATATTAGGATATAGGATACTTTTAACTTTAGTTATAAAAATAAAACGGTACATTTTGATTTATGCCCAGCGAAGCGGGTGGTTAACGGTCAGTATTAGATAATAGTTTAGTTTAGAGTATTCTTGTAGCTTAGAACTTGCTAGAAATTTCTTCTCAAACTTGTAAAAGGAATTCGTATAACATGAAAAGTTACAAGTTGGAAAATGTTTTCGACTTATTATATAAGGTTCAAAGCCAAAAGAACCGTGTAATCAATAGTCTTAATGAAACTGAAATTAGTCCGGCTGTGTGTACTTAACAAACTAACAAAACTAATTACGAATACTGAGCACACAGACTTTTTGAATAGTTATAAATTAAATAGTAATAGATTATGTATCCAACCCATCTCGTCCCGTGGGTGTCGTAAAAGCCGACTAAGGGATTAGACGGATGATGGGCAGCAGTTTCCTCCGAATTCATTAACAACTCAACTGCGATCGCCAACCCGCCTGCCAAGCGTGGCGATTATGGCAAAACTCCAAATAAGCAAACAACACAAACACCGATATCGGTCGTTTGTGGTGATCTTTGAGGGAGGCCAGTGTCCAGCAGTGGACTTTATTCGGCTAAAATGAAGAAGATTATGTATCCTGAATTCAGTTTTTTAAACGTCACGCCATTCCATGACAACTTTAATGCTACCCAGGACTAGTCGTGCGTAGTACAAAGCTGCGCTTGCCACCTCGCGAGATTACTTAGTCTATATGCCCAGTAATTTCACTAGCTACAGTGTCCTTCAAATCGGTACTAATATAATTAGGTTATACGGTAGTGTTTAAAATTACTGCTTGGCGGCAGAGTCTCTGGCTCTGCGATGCTACCTACCTACCCAGACTGTTGCAATAAGAGATCTATAAGTATAAATTAAATTATAATGGGTATTCAGCAAAAAAAATATTTATTATAATATCTATTTTTCATAACCAAACGAAAGTTCATGTATAAGCTTTTAGAAAAATGTATTAATATGTAACGGATTTAATTTCATATTACATTGAAATATACAAAAGAATAGATATTGAAACCGCAATAGACCTTTAATATCACAGCTCAACATAATTCCTATTCACTTGAGCATAAATACTTTTTCTTTTAATATTTGCTGGACCGTACACAAACAACAGTTATTAATATCCTTTATTTGCATACAACAGTATTTAAATAATAATTAAAACAAGGTCCCTTGCGTTGTCCCGTATTGTATAATAAACGTTTTGTTTTTATGTTGACCGAGACTCATAATTAATTTTGCTTTCTTTGTGTGAAACAAATTTCCATCTATGTATTAGATATATGTATACAGAGAAATGTCCTGAATGTAATGTCCCTAAAACACTGAAACTGGAAATATAGTATTTGGACAGGAAGTTTCTTTTGTGACATAAGCATCCACTAAGGAAGGATGTTTTGAAATTCTACCCCTAACGGGGTAAAATAGGGGCTGACAGTTTTTAAGAAAATTCTATATTTTTAAAGTAATATCATTTAAATTGGTATTTAGGCTTTCGGTTAAAAACTGTGAACAATTTGGTGTACAGTTTTCAAAATCTTTAGGGTTTAGGATGGAGTAAAATATTATAATATGAATATTTATTGCATAGAGGATGGTATCCGCCAAAAGACGTCCACTGCTGAACATAGGCCACGCCATAAGATTCCACAATTGTGTCGTCATATTTGAAGGCAATGTCCAGTAATCACCAAGCTTAGTAGGTGGGTTGCGCTCCAAAGGAAACTATAATATGTCACAAATACCTTTAATACCTTAGAATACCTTTTGACCTTTTGCCGTTCAAGACATTGAAGTTCCTCCTGAAGTTCTACTTGGCTATGACTATTAATAAAGCACAAAGATAGTCACTGAAAATGGCCGGAGTAAACCTTAGAGAGGTCTGTTTTTCTCACGGAGAGTTTTATGTGGTCTGTTCGAGAGTGAATGTCTTTCTGGTAATTTAAACACACGATAGCCGTACGCACGGCTATATATCAAGCTATAGATTTCCTGTATAAGCTGGTCTCGCAATGTGTGGGTCTTCCTTACGATGAGAGATCAGCTTAAACAAGATTTGTACAATAAACACCAATAATGTCCTTAATTAAAACTAAAAGAGGCGCTCATAGCCAGTTTCACTCACTGATCGGTAAACGATCTGCGAGGTTAAGCATCGCATGGTGGGGTCAGTGTGTGGATGGGTGACCTCATCGTTGTATTTGAGCTGAGCGTCTCCATACTTTGAAGGGGACGTAAAATCGTCGCTTCCAGTTGTTATTAGACGGCAGTCGTTAAGCAAAGTTAGCGGCCTTTATGCGGCTACATCACCTCTGACACTAGGTTCGCCACTAACAAGGGCGAAAAGTCGGGGATGAAAGTTTATATAGACAATCTGGTATACTTGAAGATAGAGAATTGAACATAAATAATTAGGTTATTTAACACTAATAAAGAACACAAGTTGTAATCTCATGTCGGGTGAAAGAGGCTGTTGAAATTTATATGGTTCAGGCTGAAATTCGAGAGGATGAAGTCGTGGGCGAAGTGCTAGTTATTAATGATAATATATGTAAATATAATGATGACAAACTCGTGTTTAGTATAATGGATACTTTGCATTAAAATTAGGCTTAAAGTAAGCGAACAATCCGTTCAGCATACAATGTTGAAAGTGGACTTAGCTTTTCCCAGAAATAATAACAGTTCACAAAGTTTGCTAAGCGCAAACATCAAACAAGCTTTCAAGTGAATATCTAAAACAACAGTCCATAAACCTGGTGACAGAAGACAATCGGTTTACGTAAAACAATAAATTAACCACACCATGAATAAATACACTTGTCTGTTAACTTAATATTGACCGCAAAACCAGCGCCATCTAGTAAAACAGATACCGATAAGTATTGGAAATCTTAAGGATACCTACTACCAGTCCATGTCTGAACACGGGTCACATAATTTCCAATAACATACTCCAAGTCCCTATATAACAAGTAGAAGATGATGATAATAATAATGGTCAATAAAGCCACGTAGCATACTTCGCAAACAAGGCCGTTTCAGTGTGCGTCGAAAGCGGATAACGTGTCGAGATATGGTAATGAAATCGTTGCCTCGTGAGGGACGCCTGTTAAAAGCCTTAAGGCGAGATTAACTGTAATGTTAAGAGCCTTAACACGCTCGTTAACCGTGGAAAGTGATTTTTATTGCTTTAGCATTGTTACTATACAATATGTACCTACGCGTATTCATTTACATACAAATTGAGGGGCGTTGCCTGTATCGAGTTTGTAGATTTAAATCGGAATTACTAACTAGTCTACTTTTTTATTGTCCTATTTTTTATTCAAATACAATTGGTTTTGAATTTTAGATTTGAAAATTGAACAGAAATTAATTTAAAATAAGCGCCCATTTTGTGCCGAAAATAAAAGTAGAAATTAATAGCAATTTCCAGATACATGTGGAAATTAAATAGAGTTTTGGCAAGTATTTTATCATAATATTTTATTATTATGTTGGGGCCACACAAATATTCCACGATTCTAATAAATTGAGTGGCCGTTAAATGCAGCTGCGCATTATACGTCTTGGTGTAGATAAATTGCGTTATTCGATCAATTATTTTCAACATGGCGGTTGAATCTGCTAGACTGTATTTTTTATGAGTGTCTCAACCTCTTTTACATTTCTCCACTCAATAGTTACAGAATAATTCATATTAATTGCCAGCATTAGTTATCGTCGATCAACGGTTGCTTTGGGCGGGAAACAAAAACGTATAGTTCTATAGCACTCTCGGTGCATACTGACAAACACAGCTGTGATCGCTACACGCATTAAATAATGCGCTAAATCTCTTTGATGTGCCTAAAAAGATCGCCACCCGAGCAATCGCCTAACGACTAACGGCATTGTGAATACTATTATAAAATTAGCACATTTAGTCGTGGCTACACCTATGTTTAGCGTCCATTAATGCCATAGTTAACGGCGCTAAATCTTAGTGTGGCCCCAGGATAACAAATAATTTAAATGAAATTACGCTGAGCAATCAAATTACTAAATTATGTCGTGCCTTCTGCTGTTATGCTTTTTCTTCTTTTATTCTAAAATGTTTCTCGCAGACATCTGTAGGAGCTGTACAGTAGCTGCCTAACCGAGCTAATTTGGCGAGCCTGACAAACTTAGCAACAATGCTAAGAGTTACCTCTAGAGCTACACGGAACTCTTAGGGCGTCGCAGGAATGATTACTTATGAACATATAAAAAACTACTAGATCGGCACGGGCCGGCTCAAGCAAGGGTTATTTATGCCTTTAATGGGTGACAGTACTTTAAGCAATCGTTTCAGTCAAATAAAGTCCACTGATGGACACAAGCCTCCCCTAAAAATGGCCACATCGACCGGTCTGGGTGTGTTGTGTACTCATTGGGGGTTTTTCCATAATTGCCACTCTTGGCAGGCGGGTGCCGCGATCGCAGTTAATTAGTAAACGTACTCGAAGGACGCTGCTGCTCATCCTCCGGCTATCTCTTAGTCGCCTTTTCCGAGACCCACAGGATAAAATTGGTTGGTGCTATTCTGAGTCGGCACCACACGGTAACTATGAAAGTACGTATGTCATTGATACATGCCAGATTTGTGTGTTAATGAAGCGAGTCTGTAAACCTCGGTGCCATCACGACATTTAAATATAATGTAATGAAGGAAACTGAAATGTTTGTTTGACGTTTAAAGTTCTCGTATATTTAATTGCATTTGAGTTGTTGAGTTGAGTTTTTATAAGTACGACATCAAAATCATGTCAGAATAACTGCAAGAGCTCAGCACAATGCTCGATGATCTCAATGGAGTTTCCCAACTACTGGGCCATAAAATGAACATGGGCAAGACGAAAGTCATGTCAAATGCCCATGTCGTGCACATCCCAATATCTGTTGGGAGCTCTGTTCTCAAAGTTGTTGACGAGTATGTCTACCTGGGACAAACTATCCAGTTAGGTAGGTCAAACTTCGAGAAAGAGATCAAGCGTCGTATCCGACTCGGCTGGGCAGCGTCTGGGAAACTTCGCAACGTCTTTTCGTCAACAATACCGCAATGCCTTAAGACGAAAGTATTTAACCAGTGTGTGTTACCAGTGATGATATATGGGACAGAGACATGGTCACTCACTAGGGCCTGATAAGAAAGCTCAAGGTCACTCAGCAAGCAATGGAGAGAGCTATGCTTGGTATTTCTTTACGAGATTTAATCAGAAATGAGGAGGTCCGTGGAAGAATTAAAGTTGTCATCATATCTGGAAGGATTAGTAAGCTGGAGTGGCAATTGGCGGAGCACATTGCTCGTAGAATTGATGACTGTTGGTGCAAAAAGGTGGAGACCACGCATCGGAAAACTAAGCATGGGATGGCCTCCAAAGTGATGGGCGAACGACCTGGAGAAGTTCATTGGTCGTTGTATACGGGCAGCATGTAACTAGCCACTGTGGAAGTCTTTGCGTGGCCTTTGATCACCAGTGAACGTACTTTGGCTGATAATTTATGATGATGATGATGTTTATATATCTAGAAATACTCGCGGCTGCTATCGGCTGTCGTTGATGAATGAGTAAAATAAATTGATTGCTATTCTCTATGAACTCAATGGTCTTCTGAATCCGTAGTAAAAAGTAGTAAAAACAATACGATATTAGAGATTTCACTGCGGATTCAGAAATTTGTTGGCATGTTTAAAGCGTTTAATAGTAATAATGTTTATGATAACAGTATTAAATGTATTAAATTAAATTACAAAACCTATTAACACATAATCTGGTTTGTATGGGTTATTACATAAAACAGTTGTGAGATAACAGTCTCGAATCAAGCGACGCTTACACAATCGATAATGGCTGCCGTCTGTCCGAGTATTATGTATGTTATTATGTGATTTTTTTTAACTGTACTTATTTCAATTTTTTTGTCTTAGATCAATATTGAACCTAAGTTACATAAGTATAAGTTTGTTTTTATTGGAACTAGATGCATTAAAAAAGACATTAGATTATGTCTCTAACTGGTACCAATTAGGTATTGAAGAAAGTGTTCTAGTGACATCTGAACTATGAAGATCGGAGTACTTTCCAGCTGTGACTATACCTGTTTAAATAAATATTGATAACATGTCTAGGGTAGGTACTTTAACCTGTAATTAGATAACTTACTGGGCTGTGTAGCCGACTCTTATCATCACTCATCTGTGTCCAGGACTATAACAGCTGGCGTGGAACGATATTACACACAGAATGACAATGACAGATGACCCACATAGTAATCAGTTAGTTGCCTGCATAATTAAATATTTTATCGTGTGTACCATAATTACTAACTCAAACAACTACGAAGCTCAAACCTCAAATACTTAATTTTAGCCTTAGAATTCAATCATTGTCGCCATAAAATTTGTTTGAAAATTTGTCGCAGGGGCATCTCGTCATCATCATCATCATGTCAAATTGCGCCCGTGGGTCTCCCGGTGACTGAAGCCCAGGATTTGCCAGAGGGGGTAAATGTACTGGTTTATGTACTGCAGTTCTCCTCTCACTCCTTTTGCGTACCATCCCATTTGCCTGCTCGACGATGCTTCGAAATTATTCGAGAGAATAATTACTTGAAGACTCGTTTAGCACCTATCACAAGTTAGTCACGACCTGACCGACAGCCAGTATGGCTTCCGTTAGCGGCGGTGGACTATCGACGCGATTCTTCGCGTCTGCTCACTGTTGGAGCAGGCGGAGTCTCGGTGGGGTCGGTGGCGTTGGCCGTCAGTCTAGAGAACTCCATCCCGTGGGGTTTGATTAGGGGGCAGTAGTCCATCATCAGTGCCCCCCCTATCCATCTGCAGGGCATTATAGAGGCCTCTCTGCGCGATAGGCACATTCACCACGTGGGCCGGAACGAGATTGAAAAGTGGAGGGAGATTACGTCTGGGGTTTCGCAGGGGTCGGTTCTGGCGCCCTATTATGGCCTAAGACGCGGTCTTGCGTGACACTCTCCCCACTGGAGTCAGCTTGATCTGTTCCGCTGATGACATGCTTGTGTTGGCCAGCAGGGAGTCCTTCAAGAGAAATAACCGGCTTGCCGAGAAAGCGGTGGCAATTATCGTGGCCAAAATCCTCACAAAACCGAGGTTCTATGGTTCCACCAACGACTGCGGAGCAGAGAACCACCCAATTCGTAGATAAGCGTTAGTGATGTGAAAAACGAGGTGGGCCAGTACATGAAGCACTTGGGACACTCACCCTGGACAGTCGTTGGGCTTCAAGGAGCACTTCAAGCGCCTCATGCCCCGATTCGAGAGGGTAGTGGTTGCATTACACTGGTTGCTGCCTAATCTCCGGAGAACGAGTTAGGAAATTCGGTGTCTCTACGGGGGGTTAGTGCGGACCGTAGCCCTCTTCGGAGCGCCTGTATAGTCATCCCGGCTGTCAGACATCCAGCGCTGTAGAACCGAACTTCATGGTCTGCGTACCTGCACAGAACAAGCCGCGAGGTCAAGGCACAGTGCCAGCATTGAGGAAGAGACCAGGATACCACACAGCACACACTCGATGAAAGCCCAACGTGGGCTGCCAAGCGGTGGATCCTGGTCGATCGGATCGGACGAAAACTCTTTCTGCCGGTGTCGGTATAACTTCTTAATCTCTTTCAAAAGCTCTGGCTTAGTCGATGCTACGCCACCGTCTTTAGTCTTCAACTTCTTATTCCGACTTTGCCACACTTTATAGCCTTGGTTTTACTCAATGGTCTTTTTGACCGTGTGGTATTAAAAGTATGAATATCGTGACGCAAGGACTTTCATATCTATTAAGCAGCCCATATGTCTCAGCACTACCAGAGAGCTGGAGCATCGTGGTATGTCTTTCTGCCATGTCGTTGAGAGTTTGACCGAAGAACTTTTTTGTCTGCATTTTTGTGGGTTTTAAACTACTTAGGCCCAACTGTTTGGAGAGTTTCTATAAGTCCTTTAAGTCGTCTTATGATTTTGTTCGGTCGACGAATCATTTGCGTATTGACCAAAAGTTTGATACTTTCAATAGGCTATTCTCTGTAGTCAGTCACTAACGTTACAATACTAACCTCAGCCGCAGGGTGGTTACTTAGAAGACAGCACCCATATAATCGCACCCTTCACCGCCTTAGTTAGGAGCACATATTTTACTTTTAAATTTATTATTTTATCATAAGTGTTTCCTATATAAATAGAACAGGATGGTTACTTGAAGTTACTTCTTGAGCTTACTTTATATTTATACTGGAATCCTAAACAAGCTTAAATTCATAAAACTGAATTATTCACGTCCCGTCACATAAAGTATTGCAAACATGTCTCAAACACTGCATGTGCTCAGTGTGCGGTAATATCGGTCAATATGAGCAGAGCATGGCTCGGTCCTTATGAGTTCCCGTCTCAGTACAGTTCCTGAGACGGAAACTCATAAGGACCGAGCCATGCTCTGTTCATATACTTTTATATTCTATCCGTATTATGTACGTAACAGTTTATTGGGGATACGTTTCACAGGTGGCTACTCCTCAATTGATATTGAGACCCATCTTCTAAGGTATAGCGAACGTCTGATCAAACGAATACCATGTTTGACCGTGTAGTTTCAATACGATTATCATGTAGGATTTCTTTCAAGTATATCTTCGAAGAAATGTTTTATGCTGGAAGAAATCGTCGAGTGCGATGAGGTCACTCATCGTACTCTTTATATTCATAGGCGCTACTGTTTTTATATCTTTTACTAATTGGTGTATCTACTATAGATATAATAAATAAATTCGCCTAATGGTAAGCGTCATGCCTGCCTATAATCCAGTTGTACTAAAGGAGGTGTGCCTGTATGAGCCAGACAATTAAGTGTAGATAACTAACATGTTAGGCAAAGCGCCAATGACGCGCGCCTTGCATACACTTAATGACATTGCTGATAAGATAGATTCATTTTTCTGCTAAGCAGTGGGCGTCTTTTGGCTGATATGATGATGATGAACCACGGATGGAGATGTGTCCTTTTTGTAGAAAACGCCAATGACCACCATGATTGGATTATATGCAAGAAAAATGTATATGTTACTCGCGGGAAAAACGTTATAAAAGAACATATCGATAACTTCAAAAAGGGAAGGTCCATTGTATTTTACGGAAGTTGCACCTACCTTCATTGGTTGTACTTTTCTTCATTTACATTTTACTCAAAACACAAAGCTCCTAAAGTCCACTGTCATCTAAAATAAAGTCCGTGTCCTAAATTACGCTCACACGATCGGAGTATGACCTCAATAAATTATTTGGCACAGCAGAATGTTAAAACATTTCTTTTTGTTTTTTCATGTGCCTACCTTTTTTATTGGTGTAAATTCTTCATGTACTTCCTCCACCCCCTAGAAGTGCGAAGGGGTATGCCGGACTCCTTCCGGCTAAATTCACTGGAACGGTCATCTTCGGCACCGAAGGGGGGCTCCAGGTCCTTGTAAGATCACACTAGAGCCACCCATTGATGCCATGCCTTTAGGCATATCTCGGAGGGGATGACTGTAAAGCGGTCACCCCCTCTAGCGGAAGGATGGCGATTGTGAAAAGGTCGCCCTCCAGGCACTTCTCGGGGAGTATTGTAAACGTCCCCCCAAGCCTCGCTGTATGCTGTGCTGCGCACATGGCGGCACATGCCAACGTGCGCGCCGTCATCTACCCGAGGGTTCATATGTCTTTGCTGCATGGAAGATGGATTCGTACCTAAGCGGCAGTGGTACAGGTCCTGCCACGCCGCCTCGCTTTTATTTTTAAATAAAACGTTGCATCACACTAGGATTTCTCCTGTGTCGTGGGTGCGTTTACAGACATAACCACACACAATACACCCAGACCCGGAACAACTACCTTCAGATCATACAAGTATTATTTCCGTGTGGGAATCGAACCCACGACCCGGAACGCAGCAGCCGACTGTATCAGCCACTGCACCAACCGTGCCGTCGTACCGTCATACTACCGTAATACTAGCCCAATACAAATATAGCCGCCGCCATCGCACAGTGGGCTGAAAATCGATCTTCACAGACTTAGGAATCAATTTAGCAAATCTTTTATTTTTTTGACAGAAACAGTTTTAGTTATCGTATATTGATCATTTTAATGCTATTTCAGATTTATAACGAACGTATTTCTAATAGTTCTCGGTTTAAACAATTTTATGTTTCCATACAATGAGAAAAGTATATATCTGGATATTTTTTGAAACGATTAAATCCTTTTTCTGCATTTTTAGAAATCTACGCAATGCTGGCATGTGTTAGATTTAGGGTGAATAAAATAAAATAGAAGAATTAGAAGTCAAAATAAGTTTTCAACTTTTTCTAATTATCATGTCTATGAAGATCGATTTCCAGCAGGCTGTGCACCGCTACTCCACTGCATTTATCTTATATATATATAATTATTATGTACGTGTGTATGTTTTTGAACTTCTCCTAAACGGCGAGACCGATTTTGATGTTTTTTTTGTGTATGTTTGAGTGGGTCCTTGGATGGTTTAGATTCACAGTTGGACCCGGTAGATGGCACTGCAATCGGGTTTGCATGTACCATACCTGCCTATACGAATCTGTGACGTGCAGCTTATATATAGGGCCTTACTTTATTAATGGAAAATATTTTAAGGCTAGGCTCTATGAATGGTATACAGTTAATTTCAAATATCAAATAACGGTTTTACCGATACTAATTTCATTCATATTCAAAGACTCGACTAGCGAAAGGTGTACTGACTCAGTATTATCTTATAAAATAAAGGTGGATGTTATGTTTATTTTTATTGCTAAAACGCATCATTGCAACCTATAGATTTACCTCCTAAAATATTTTCCATTATTAAATTAAGACCCTATATGTATATATTAACAAATATCTAAACAGTGTAATAGAAATTTAAAAAAGTTACAAATGTCGGCTACATTAAACTATTAGTCTATAGTATACATAAAATATCCCCTTCGAATATGAATGCGGTACCGATGAGCATGAATATGTCATGCTCATCGGTGGATAAAAAACGTGACCGTAATACGAAAAACGAGTATAGTTTAAACGTTTCTATTTCTAATTCTAATTTTCTAACACAAATTCCTTCGCACCAAATCCAATGTATCCTTAACCACTCAGGGATCAGAAGGACTATTTTCATAATAAATGTACACTGTGACTGAAAGTTGACGGAACTGAGATAAAATTATGAATTGACAAAAAAATCTGCTCCTCTTAAAGTTCAGTCAGATTTCAATGTCAATTTTAACGTTTATTTAATAATAATTTTAGTACCTGTATCAGTTAAAAAGTGTTTGCAGTATACACCATTTTGGCTTCGATCAATTTTTGATCCATTTTCGATCTCACCACAATATAAGTTCACGTTTGTAGCTTAGGAGAATACATTTGTGACATTTACGACATTGAGACGAGATCAGAATTAAATTTATAAAGGTATTCAAATTACGAATATTGACGTCATAAAACAAAAATACAATCAAGCAGCATAATAAATGTCAATTAGGACTCCGTTATGAAAACTGAAAGTTATCTATGGACTATTAAAATCCAAATTACGCGGATATCTCCAAATGACAGATGACACTATCAATTTTCTAAAAGGCAAGGCAAGACACTTTCACCAACCAAGCGAATTTACGCGATTACATAAAACTACTTCGACGTAATATGAAAACTCTGAAGTCCAATCTTTAAGATATTTAATTTAAATTTAGTTGCCGTAAAACGCATTGCCGCTATGTTCAGATTAAGAGCTTCACAAAATAATTTCATATTTATTAAATTCTTAACTGAAATAATTTTCTGTTTACAATAATGCTACAAATAAGTTCCCTCCTCTGCTACCATTTTTAATTATCGTAGAACTAAAAGGATTACTGGGAAGAGCTACTTAATCATCATCAACAACTTACCGGCAAACTTTCGGGCTTATAACCCACTGTTGAATGTTTACTTCCATATCCCTTTCTCTTATAGTCCCCTATAAGAGAAAATGTAGTAGATTCAAAAGGATATTGCAGTCTCTTATCCTTTCTTTCTTTTACGAAAAGGTTATTGACTGTCAGTATTTATATTTGGTGAGGAAACAGAAACCTTATGCAAATTGGTATGAACAGCATCATCATCATATCAGCCACAGAACGTCCACTACTGAACAAAGTCCTCCCCTATAGATTTCCACAACGACGGGTACATTTTTCATTCATCATCTATTTCATTTGGGGGGAATTTTCCATTACCATGATTGAAGGGTGGGTTGGTGAGCGCAGAATGGCTGCTGTTCCACAGAAGGGACGCTGCTGCCCACCCTTCTAGTTTAGAGTCGCCTTTTACGATATTCACGTGTAGATGGAGTGATGCTATATTCTTAATCTGGACACCACACGGTATATACATATCTTGAAACATTTATTAAAGTAGTAATCTTATCTATACATGCCATGTGGTTCACTGCAAAAAATAGACCACCCGTCTGCACCCATCAAAGGCGACTAACGGTTCATATTAAGAGGATGGGCAGCAGCATTCTCTCATGAGCTACTAACAACATACTGCAATTATCAATCCACCTGCCAAGCGAGGTGATTATGGCAATATATTGTATATGGCGGCCCTGGTACAGCAGTGGACGTTGACACTCTGATGTGATTGTACAACCAGTCCATTGAAGGTTTGTTTGGAATTAGCTCGTTTATACCTCTAATTATATTTAATCAAATTATGCAAATAATGATATTAATAAAGATGTGTGAATGATGCCGGCTCAGAATACCACCACCCCATTTCATCCCGTGGGTGTCGTAAAAGTCGACTAAGGGATTAGCCGGAGGATGGGCAGCAGCGTCCTTCGAGTTCATTAACAACTCAACTGCGATCGCCAACCCGTCTGCCAAGCGTGGCGATTATGGCAAGACCCCTCAATGAGCACCGAACACACCCATATCGGTCGTTGTGGTGATCTTTGGGGGAGGCCTGTGTCCAGCAGTGGACTCCATTCGGCCGAAATGATGAATGATATTATAAATAAGATTTGAGGATTACAATAATGAAACGCGTAAATTCATTGCATAACTCATTTCAACGAATTTTGAATTCAGTTTCATATTTCCGCCCTCTTTGTTTTTTGCAACGAGAAAGTGGTTAATGTAAATTTCATAACCATATTTATGTTAAACGGGCCATCATTTCCGTGCTGTAACTCATTATTACAAACAGATATTTCACGGGAATGCGTTTCAGAAAGCATTTGGTTGAGAATGGAATTTGCTTTCTGAAATACTCAGCTTTGAGGATTGTTTGTTGCCTTTTGCACTGATTAGAGTTTTGACTTGAATGAATGAATTTAAAAGATATTTTTTCTTAAACATTTTTCCAAGTTTGTTTTTGTCCTATGTTTTCTCCAGTGCTGTGGGTACAGCTGACAGACATAAATCTCGCATGCACAAACACCCAGTCTCGAAACAACTAGCTGTAAATCATACAAATATTTGTTCCATGCGGGGATCTAACACGCGATATGTTACACAGAAAGCCAATCATTTAGCTACTGTGCCAACCGTGCCGTCCAACTAGACTAACGTTGCTAATTATAGCTTTTTATGATATTTATATGACCGATGCATGTTTGATAGTTCTGATTTTAGGATTTTAATAGCATGCCGTGGATATCACGCTGGTTTTGCCAGTTTGTTCACACAAGATCAGTTTTTATCATTGATCGGATATCTATGGTTATTTATCTATAATTTAGAATTGGCGACTGTACATATGCGATTGATGAACTTTTACTTGACCCGTGTCTGACTTTGACTTACATAACACTCAGATGATAATTTCTATTTGGTTCAGCGGCTATTAAAACGGTTGTACGAAATAGACTGGAGGACCTAAAAGGCCGTTTTAGGTGAATCATAATATGATTCACATTAGAAATCACAAAATGGTCACATTAATGGTCAGTTATGATTAAGTGAGTTCCTATGTGAATTGTATTGAGATCATATTTTGAAACACCAAAAAAATATATAAAGCGCCATTTTTAGGCCACCTGGACTATTTTGTGATTTCTAATGTGAATCATATTATGATTCATCTAAAGCGGCCTTTTTAGGCCTACAGACTTCGAAAACTTGTTATGTTATTTTGTTTTACCAACCATTGCGACATTGATGCACCTTCAGATCCAAAACATAAATTATTACTAGCACCTGACCTGGAAAAATTGCATAAATAAATGTTATTTTTAGTATTTAATATACTTCCAAGTTCTATCATAAATGGACATGATTTTAAAACCTATGCGTATACTCTAGAATAAATTATTGACAAAACTTGTTAAGAATAAAAATTATTTCTACTAAGTTCTTTTTATTTTAGATAAGTCCAATATCAAAGTTAGTTAGGTATGTCCAAGAATTTAATTTTATCTCTAGCTACTAAAACAACCAGATTCAAACAATTTTTTGCGGTGCCCGAAAGTGTAGAAAAATGTTTTTACTTTCTTTGAGAAAAATATCTAGGACCCAGGCAAGGTCGTTTGAACAATGTAAAGTAGGTCGCTATAGCTGTGGGCTCTGAGCCGCGGTTATACTCGGGAGTAATCAACAACTTTTGAAAGTCATAAGCGCAAGCCGGAGACAGAGCTGATTGTTACAGTACACTGCAGACTTAAGAGGCCCATTGTGAGTGACCACATCTCTGTTCCATATGTCATCACTGATAACACACGCAAGTCTTTAACCAGTGTATGTTACCGTTGAAGTAAAAATAGTAAAAGATTAAGCGTTTCTCTTTAAACGGAAATATGAATTTAATCTTGAAGACTTCTGGCTAAAACAAGCTAATGAAAATGTGCTTACAAGATAAAACTGGTACTATGATCAAATCAACATTAATTGCAAGTTGTTTTCTTAAAATTAATTCCTGAATCTAATAACAAAATGTTCCATTCAGAATTTTAGATAAATTTTGATTACACGGACTTAAATAAATGTTAATGTTCGTACAGAAGAATTTAATATAGTGTGATTTTTTTTATTGAATAAATGTAAACGGTTATTATACAAACATAATTGGACAGTGCAGACAGTTTAAAATTTAATATTAATTACAGATTATAACAATTATAATACTTGTAAACAAAGCGACCGAGAACGCGACAGCTTTCGAAATATTAGGATAAAAATTATGTATAATATACGCTATATGGTCCGCCTGGAAGTGTTTTATTATAATGGGAACATATTAATAATAATAAAACACTTTTAAACGGATTACATCGCGTATATTTTAGATTTTTGTTTTTCCTGAAATTTCGATTACAGCATTTGTGGTCGCAGGAGGTATATTAATTGCGAAAATCTAAAACATTACTACATTAATCACCGCTATGAAATGCTAAAATGCAATTTATTTAATGTAACTATGCTTATGCGGGGATTTACATGTTACTACCTCAAATATTTTGAATCCAACAGGGATTGCAATGAATTTCATTGGGATTTAGGGGTTTGAGTTATATTATCGGATAACGGATATTATACCGTAATACATAATGTATATGATTATTATCTATGCATATCTATAATATAAGTATACACAATAATAGTTAAAGCAAACACACACAAAGCACATTTAATATGGACAAAGGAGTAAGCCACTCATCACTCGTGCATTAATTTTTATCAACCGCGTGTCAATTTCCGGCAGCCTTGTAGACACTATAGATTTTTAATTGTGTCTCGTTTTAGGACACGCAATGAGATAATATATATATAGCCTATATCACTTAAACATAGTGTAGCTTTCTATTAATGAAAGAAATTTTGGAAGCGTGTCAATAGTTCCAAAGATTACCTCTTATATACAAACAAAACCTCTTCTTTTTTCTTTCTTTTCGTAATAATGATACCACATAATGGTTTCGCCTGTGTCGTGGATACAGTTTACTGGCATACGTAAAATAAGTGTCCTATCATTTGAAAAAACACAAATATTAAATTTTCATTTGAAAAAAGCGTTTGGCAAAATTATGAATTTATGTAATCTTTATACAAATACAGGTTCTAAAAATAATTCATTCCACAGAATAAATTACCAGGCTAATTTTCATTTCACAAAATACATTTATAGTTTATTTTATCAGGATTAGTAGCTACCTATTTTAAACGAAGTGCCACACTAGGATTTCTCCCGTGTTGTGGGCACAGCTTACAGACATAAATCTCACATGCATACACCCAGACCCGAAACAACTATCTATAGATCATACAAATATTTGTTGCGTGCGGGGATCGAACCCGCGACATGTAGTGCAGACAGTCAATTGCTTAGCCACTGCGTCACTTCACGTGCCGTCAAATACATAATATCTCGTTATTACTTATTACGCATGGGTGACAAAACATTTAGATACCTTTTACGACAAAAATATCAACTCCGATCAGCAATAATGTTTTAAAATATTATCTAAATACATTCAACCCGTAAAATCTACAATATAACATACAATTATCATTTTAAGTGGGTACGTCCACGTGGGTGTAGCTAATAACAGAGGATAGCAAATTTCCATAGACGAGTGTACTTAGGACGGCAGGCGGACGTCATAATGTACCCTCTCTATTATCGGACAACAGCTGATGTAGATCGAAACGAGTGGGACATACAGGCCGGTAGAAAGGTTTACTACTTTACTGTTTACTAGGTTTTTTATTAAGGTTTTGTTTGTTTATAAAAAGCAGCTTTAAATTGCACGATAGGTTAGGCTGCTATCTCATTACTTCATCATTATCATCATATCAGCCGGAGGACCACTGACTTCTGACCATAAGGAGTAAAGCAATAAGCTGTATGAAAAAAAACGTTACGTCCGTGGAATTATTTCACATGACAAAACACCTACCACAAAAGTACAGCCAGGATATAAATATTTACATACATAAATTTACTTGTACATTTGCTGATTTGTTTTTAATTTCCAACTAAATTCAATCGCATAATCCATTCTGGTCTTGTCTAAAGGTCCAATAACGTTTCTGACCGTTCGTTCTCAAGATCCCGGACCCCCTTCGATGCCGAAGATGACCGCTCTGGTGATTTTAGCTGGTAAGAGTCAGGCATAACCTTCGCCCTTTCCAGGGGCGTTGGACCATGCAAGACAATTTCGAACGCGACGACACTAATAATGTTGACATTTTTACGCTTGAAATTTATAATTCCGTTTGACCCAGTTGCTTTTATGTGAAGTTACATTAACACTGTATGCGATGAACTATGTAAGCAGCGTCCCGCTGTGCGCTATTATTTTATTATACTATGCTTCAGTATTCATTCGCATCGACGCATTTCTAGAAGATTTGTCAGTCTCCTGTTTATATTCGATAGCATCGCGACTTTGCTTCTTTATCTAAACCAACGAGCGAATGCCTGCAGCAGCTCGGGTGTGCAGCCCAATCTATGTTTAATAATTTGGCAATACGCTACCAGCAGGGTCAAGACATATACCTAAATATATCAATACCCAATATCTATATATATTGACCCAAAGAAACGTAAACCTTTTAGGTTTAAGTTATCAGTTACCGCAAAAGCCAGTGCTTGTCTACTAATCGTGTACTGTGTCTCAAAGCTTCCCTTTGATGTGTCGTGTACGCTGCGTACATGTCGGACGGGCGTTGTTTTAAACTTGTAACGGCGTGAAATCGTGCGACAGGTCAGTGCGCATCGTGCACACGTTGTTATGCCTCGTGCGGGTGCTAGGCTATGCCTAGATGTTTTTGTGTATTTATTTTGTATTATTAAAAGATACTACCTACTTTTTACCGGTTTGTTGTAGGTCCATATAACCTAACGATTTTAATCGCGTCTCTTTAAACTGTGAGCTGATCCTCATATACCTACTTCAGCAACAAATATCTCCATCATTACAAAAAAAATACACATTATGATAATCATCATAATTTCGGCCGAATAAAGTCAACTGCTGGACATAAGGCTCTCCCAAAGATCGCCACATCGACCGGGCTGCATTTGTGTTGTGTGCTCATTGGGTGGATTTGCCATAAGCGCCACACTTGGCAAGCGGGTTGGCGATCAAAGTTGAGTTGTAAATATACTCGAAAGACGCTGCTGCTCATCCTCCGGCTAATCGCATAGTTGCCTTTTACCACACCCACGGGATGAGATGTGGTGGTGCTATGCTTAGCCAGCACCACAAGGCAAGAACATATATGCATATTATAAGTGAGCGAGTTATAAATATAAACCCTATTTGAAAGTACAGAAGAATATACAGCAAGGTACAGAAACATAAATTATGAAATAATAGCAATAGAATGAATAGGCACATGTATTCTGTTTTTTATGCAATAGGAAATAGAAGGAGATAATTGATAGTCACACACATTATTTTAACTTTTATCGAAACTTAATAATGTCTTAGGTTTTCGCGAGTATTACACATTATAATAAAACACTTTTAAACGGATTCTATCGCGTATATTTTAGATTTTCGTTTTTTGTTTTATCGAAACTGTTTGAAATGTAACCAATCATGAACGGTATAAATCCTTAGACCATGGTCTAAGTATAAATCATATCATAGGTTTCACTATGTTAAGCTCATATTTTGAACGCAAAATACAAAGCGTGCGCTTATTATTTGGCATTGCAAATTCTGAAGCTTTAACCATTGTAAATGGTAAATACAATATTCTATTGTACAGGGATTTATCTAGTACAGACAACAGCAATTGTGCCCGTCAGGTTTGCACAGAGGGCCAGAGTAGAGAGATAAAGTAGCTTAAGTTCTCAGTTCGTCAACGTTCAACCATAGTGTAATATATACGAGAATTGGTCCTCAGGTTTCTAAGATTGTACTACATACCCGTGTGGTGCCGGCTCGGAATACCATCACCCCATTTCCTCCCGTGGGTGTCGTAAAAGTGGACTAAGGGATTAGCCGGAGGATGGGCAGCAGCTTCCTTCGAGTACATTAAAAACTCAACTGCGATCGCCAACCCGTCTGCCAAGCGTGGCGATTATGGCAAAACCCCCCAATGAGCCCACAACACACCCATCTCGATCGTTGTGGTGATCTTTGGGGGAGGCCTGTGTCCAGCAGTGGACTTCATTCGGCTGAAACGATAACTACATACCCAGCTATGTTATTCATGCTCCAAAAAATGCACCCAGCAATGAGTAGACCACCCCTCTTTCTACCTATAAGTATCATAAAAGGTGCCTAAGAGTTGATAGCAAGAAAATTTGCAGCAGCATCCTCCCGTATTAGCATACAACAACATACTATGATCACCAATCTGCTTTCCAAGAGTGGTGATCATAACAAAACCCTCTATGACCGCTTCTTGTAGTGATAATTGGGCGGCCAAATTTACGGACGCGGACTGATGTGTGCGTGTGTGCGTGTGCCGCTAGCAATAAAAACCATACAAATTTAAAAAAGGAATAGGTTACTGTTTTTGTGTACGTGAAATTTCGAGCAATACGACGTAACTTCAGGTAAACGAATTTATAACTAGCCAATAAGCTATCTAACCTAAGTCATGAAAACAAATATGTGAATATGAATAGTACGGCAAGCCCTTCTGACCACAATATGTGTACACAAGATCCCACAAAAACAGTAAACTTTATTTCGAGGGGACTATCAGTAGGTTACAAGGATCGGGTTTATTAGCAAACAAGTTGCGATTTCAAAACGAATTTTTTAGCTATAATGAATTCTATTTAAAAATAAAGTTTGTTTTTTCTTTATTTGTGAAAAATATTTTTTTGTGATCCACTAGCAGCTTTATTAATTTGTTAATTATTAAAAAAATAAAAGAATTGTTTTTTAATAAACCTTTTTTTCTTGGACCCAGAGGAATTCCTACATGAACTTCCTCCACCCCGGGGAAGGACGAAGGGGCATGCCGGACTCCTAACGGCCAAAACCACTAGGGCGGTCATCTTCGGTACCAAAGAGGGGCTCCAGGTCAACACGTTGCGCTTTAGTATTTCTCCTGTGTCGCAACGCACCCGCGTTTACCGACATAAATTCCACACCCAATATACCTAGAACCGGAACACCTACCTGCAGATCATACAAATATTTGTTCCGTGTGGGAATCGAACCCGCGACCTGGAACGCAGCAGCCGACTGTGTCAGTCACTACACCAACCATGCCGTCAAATTTATCCGTGTGATCTACCGACAGGTGGCACGCTTGATGCAGTTGCTATGTGATTGGTTTTCCATGCTACGGGCTGCCGTCGGTTAGATAGCCGCACGATGTTTTTATCAAATAGGCTAAAATATTTACCGACTCTTAAATCCGTCGGATACTTGCATGGCAAACTTTATTTTGTAAACTATTTGTCGTTATATATTACATTCTTTTCAAGTGTTTCTATGGAATGACAATTAAACCTAAAGTGAGTTGTGAATTTATGTCGATAAAAACGCACTAAGATAATCTTTTTAAGTAAGTGTTATATTATCCAGATAAATAACTTTTCTCCGTTTGTATGATGTCCGTATGGTATCCGGATTAAGAATATAGCACCACTCCATCTCTTCCCGTGGATGTCGGAAAAGATGACTAAGGAACTGTAAGCCAGAGGGATGGACAGCAGCGACCCTCCTGCGGAACAGTACCCATACTGCGCTAACCAACCCGCCTGAAAAGCGTGGTGAATACTGCCAACTTCCCCCCAAAATGACACAATTGTGGAAATCCATGGGGAAGGCCTTTGTTCAGTAGTGGAGTACCTTTGGCTGATACGACGATGTTTGCTGAATTGAAAACCGAGCGTGGGACTGCCTCCAACAAAATGAACTGGTTATGGTAGCTGGGAGTCGCTGGGTGCAGGCACCATGTAAGTGCTCATTGTGGAAATCTATGGGGCGGTCTTTCTTCAGCAATTGACGCCTTTTGGCAGATATACTGATGAACTAAACGATTTTGTGAAGAAAGAAGAAAGAAAGAAAGAAAAAGTTTTTATTTCTACGCGCAATTGACACACACAACACTTAACACAAGACTTAAAACTAGACTTTCTTCAGCCAAAATAATAATAACATTATAACAAAAACAGAACTATAAAAAATTGTAGCACGGATTATAAATAAAACTTCTCAGTCCGTAAGAAATGAGATCTCTGATAATCCAGTTTATAAAGTTCAATGGTATATCTGTATTATCTGTGGTTGTGGTTTCTCGATGTAATAAAAAAAGAAAAGAAGTAGTATGTCTAAGTAATCTGTGCAACCAAACAATAACAAACAGGTTACAGTTATACACAACAAATGAAATAAATTATTGATGTACAAAGTTGTGCGTCGTATGTGCGCAGAAATGTAGGTAATTTTTCAGCATTATGCCGTGGCTCCGGACGAACCTAGAGCCAACAGCGCTGGTTTTCAGTTTTTTCATTTTTTTGAAGCGCTATATCCTATCCGATTCTGGCTTGTCAAATGATTTTAAACTCTAATAGGCATCAGCTTAGATTTTATATTTAAATGCGCGTGCAAGTTTTCCATTTCAATCGAATATTTTCCACTTTACAAACTTAACACTTATTAGTTAGTTATGAGACTAACATCTCACTTCTACCAAACTCAAGTTTTAATAGTAGGTATATTGTGCCCAACTTGAAATGGTTACAGGGACGCTGGCAACTTTAACTAGTTACTTAAATTTCGAAAGCAACAAGCTTTGAATTTCGAACAAATTCTTTGCGACGGCTAGTTGCAATTATCTTGCTTAGGTACAAAAAATTGACATCACGAAATTCTATGCAACATTATCATGACTATATTGTTCACCTTGCAAAGCGGAGTTTCATCGACACAGTTATGCTAAAAAACTTACTAAGAATGAATTAAAAAATATTAACTACATACACCAGACTTAATAGTTAATATAGGAATTGCTTTTCAAGAGAATAATGCAAAATATAATCCAAAAAGTAAGATTGAGGGCTGGATTTGACCCCGACAACATACAGTCTATTACCGTGGGATACGGTTTTAGAGAATTATTATATTTAACACTTTTCAAAGTCATATGTAGTATAATAATGTCTTAGGTTTTCGCGAGTATTACACATTATAATAAAACACTTTTAAACGGATTCTATCGCGTAAAATTTTGTTTTTTTTTGTTTTTTTGTTTTTCCTGACGTTTCGAATGCTTTGCAGCATTCGTGGTCGCAGGATGACTAAGGTGACAGGCGTCGTTACAGATTTAAAAAAGTTATTTTATTTTATCTACCGCACAATTTTAATCAAAAAATTTGTTTCGATGCACGCAGTAATCACTCACAGTGTCTTGATGTTTTTTTAGTGCGGTATGTTGTTTGGGACTTTATTATTTTAATTACTGGATTCCAAACAGATGGTACCTGCCAACCATCTTATCTATTAAAATTAGGATGTTTTTTAATTTCCATAGCCTCACGAAATATTCTTGGTACATATCGGTTCTCTTTCGCGAGGACTTGAGGTTGATCAAAACGAAGATAGTGGTTGGGTTTGCCTAAGGCATGTTCACACACTGCAGACTTTGCTTGTCTATGCTTGACGTCAGCTATATGTTCTTTTATTCGGGTAGCTATGCTACGCTTTGTTTGCCCTATGTATGACAAACCACAATCACAGTCAATCTTGTAGACCCCTGCATCTGGTAAAGTAGTATTAGTTATTATTATGTAGTGTTTGAGTTTTTTTTAATACAATTTGGTGACGAGACAAGCAAATATTTCGCCTGGTGGTAAGCGACATGCCTGTTCATAACAATTAGAATGCTACCCAGGACTAGTCCTGCGAGGCATCACACTGAGCTCGTCACCTCGAGGCGTAAAGTTCTTTAGTCTCTTATGCGCAGTCATGTCACCAGCTATAGTGCCCCTCTCACCGGAGCACAGTAATGTCTAAAGTTTAAACACTACTGCTCAGCGGTAAATATCTGGCACTAGTTCGGTACCTATCTAGCCGGCCTCTTGCGATAGGAGAGCTACCACCGGATTTATAATATAGCACCACTCGTCTGCTTCCGTGGATGTCGTAAACGGCGACTAAGAGACTTTCAAGAGGGATGGGCACCAGCGCCCCTTCTGTAGGACAGTAACGCTCACCAACCCGCTTGCCAAGCGTGGTGAGTACTGGCAAATTGTCCCCAAAATGATGACTATGGAAACTATGAAGGAGGCCCTTGTGGAGGCCCCAGCAGTGACCATCCTTTGGCTGATATGATAATGAATTACTATCCCTTGATTACCTGTGAAACAGCGATAACCGGTCAATATCGTCAAAAGAAAATTGTATCACGTTTGGTATTCGCCCGCCTCTCGATACTTGTCGCTGAAATAAACCTTTGTCATAGTAGCCAGCATCGATCGCAATAAAACTTTAGCAAACCTTGCAGATTTATGGCTTAGTGTTTTCAGGTCCAGCGAGCTATATATTCAGGGAGAAAGATACAAAAAATCGGGTCTTCTGTTTTGAAATCTGGACAAATTAAATTTTAATAGGAATGACTATATTTGACTTTACCATCAAATTTATTTACGAGCAAATTTTCTTTGTTGCTTTTAATATTTTTTTAACATTAGAACCGTCCTCATAATGATCATTCAATTGATATTAGAATTAGAATTGGCCGTCTGCCCGCGGGTCGCTCAGTATGACTTCAGAGTTCTTTCGTTCATCTAGTACTCAAAATTATTAACAGATTCAACCAATCAACTAGCTGTTCCAAATAATATACACATATATATCTAAGATGTTATCATGACATGGCATGTATATAATAATAATAATATGCAAGTTGTACTTGTAGCTTGCTAAGTGTTGCCCAAGGCCACTCCGGCAAAGCCTTGTGGCCAAACTAAAATTCAATTTCTCCCACAAAGTGCTCGATTATGCGCAGATATTTGTATCCAAACCCTTTGTGAGACTATTCTTTATTATGTAAATTCATCTCTAAGGATTGGCTTTCTTTTTCCAGTGAGATATTTTATTGTTTGTCGTATCACGTATTGAATAGAATCAGTTTGGCTGTGATTTATTGCCGTTTTTACGTATTATACACAAACTTGGCTACAAATCATTGATAGCGTATTCATTTTATTGCTTGCTTTTGCCCGTAGCCTTGCCAGTGTGTACTTATTTCATCTAATATCCTTCTCCCACTTTTTATTCATATTATAGTATAAGGGTATTTTTACCAGTCGTTGCCAGAAGCGGCAAAACCGTACAAAATTTATAAAATCATACCACTGATATACCAGCTAGAGCGGGACAGCAACGCCTGCGACTGGCATGTACTTACAAAATATAAATAGTTACATCTGGCCCGTGCTTGACAGGTGTGGCCGTGCTTGACGCCAAGCTTAAAGCTCTGGCTACACCTGGGTAAAAAATATATTGCATATTTCACACTAAGTTTATATAGAAACACCAAGACATACACGTTTGTAATATGTTTACAATCGTACGGGATAAGAAGGGACATAGTTTATTTATTTATTATACTCTTAATAGTACGTCATATTCATTATTTCAATCGACAAACGCCCACTGCTGGACAGAAGCCTCCCCTAAAGATTGCCACAATGACCGGTATGTGTTTTGTGTTGTGGACCCATTGGGGGAGTTTTTCAATAATTGCCACGCTTGGCAGACGGGATGCCGATCGCAGTTGATTTATAAATGTATTCTACGGACGCTACGGATGCTGCCCATCCTCTGGCTAATTCCATCGCCGTTTACAACACCCACAGGATGAAATGGGGTGGTGGTATTCTTAGACGGTACCATACAGCTTTGTAAAAGATAAATAGTAGCGCCTAGTATATAGAGTACCTACAATGGGCGGCCTAGTTTTTTATTATTATTTTAAATCGCACTCGACGTTTTCTTTCACCCCTGGACTAAGGTCCCCACCTAAGATGAAAAAAATTGAACCGGACAAGATATACGACAGTCGGTGTACATAAATACATAATAATGTAAGTACCTAAATTAAATAGACATATTAATAAATAAAGAAGATTATATAGAATACAGAAATATCTAATAAATATATATAAATACATAAACACAAATATATATATAATTAAATCTATAAATAGTTCGACTGAATGTAGAACAACTTATAATTCAGATGTAATAAATTGTATAGCTTCCACAAAAAATATTATGATTACACCGACAAGTTACGTACCTCACCGGTATTTTGGACACTGACTGCTACATATACTTTCAGATAATATACATTTAATCATCATCATCACCATTTCAACCGGAAAACGTCCACTACTGGACAGAAGCCTCCTATAAAGATTGCCACAATGACCGGTATGAGTTTGTATTGTGTGCTCATTGGGGATTTTGCGGGTTGGTGATAGCAGTTGTGTTATAATTGTACTCGAAGGACGCTGCTACCCATCCTCTAGCTAATCTTATAGTGGCGACTATCTTACGACACCCACGGTATGAGATGGGGTGGTGGTATTCTTAACCGGCTAGCCGGCACTATACGGCATATACATTTACTTACATCCAAAACCAACATAGAGTTTTTGGTATGTTAACGCTTAACAAAAAGATCCTCTTCAGAATAACTTATAAAAGAAAAATCAAACGGGCAAAACCGGAGTCACTTGAACTAAATACACAATTTGATCAGCCATTTTTCACAAAAAACAATGTAAATTTGGTATGTTTCCCTATCAGTTTCGTTTTCTTCTTCAAACAGACCCTGTCTATTTGTTTCCACTAGTGCTATCTTCAAAGAGTCGGGAATGAGATAAATCTTTTTTGTTTTCCCTCTGCATAGCAGCGCGGGCGCTTAGACTTGTCGGGGTGTTATCATTCTTTGTTAGTACCGCCCACATGAACGTCAGGTAGATTTAAGGTATTAAGTCTTTTGAATACGTAAAGATAAATCTTTGTGAATACGAATTACGGCCATCTGCTGCCCTACTTTATAAACATACCGGAGATTCATAGCTCTGAGCACATGCATTGCTGAGCATAGACGTCCGATGGACTGCAATAATGAGTGCCCTTTCCCGATTACCGAAACGGATAGTGACTGCAGTATGCAATACATACGTAGGCACCTTTTTAATGTCGTCAACATTATCAGCCCATTACTGTCCCACTGCTGGACAGGGGCATTTTTCTCTCGATGAGAAAGGTTAGGCCTTAGCCCAGTGGAAATATTATACATATTTTTATTGCAGCCTTAGTCCACCACACTGGCCTACTGCCGTCACTGTTAACGCAAGTAATAATTAAACTCTGATCTACACATGAATGCGAAAAGCCAGAAGTGTGGGCCGCGATCGAACTCATACCTTCTTGTATGGAAGGCAAGCGTTCGACCACTAGGCAATCACTGCTCATGTACGTTCTAATTTCATTTTATTTAAAAAGTACACACATTGTACGAAATTTAATAAATAAACTTGTATAAACGTTTATATAGTGGAGATATAATTAAAGAATCTAGCGGTAACGGTAAGCGTAACTTCAGTCCTACCCATTCCACTCGCTATGACAACTATGCGTAACCGTAGTTGTGTTCCGGGTAAAGGGTAAGAGCAGCCAGTGAATTTACTTGTACAAAATGCATTCCAACTTAAGCCTTATAGCTTATAGCCGATAACGCATCACTAACCCATTGCTGATGTCTTTAAGTACGTAAAAAAAGTATTTATTTATTGGCCTTATATGACACCCACGCGAAGAAAGGGCCTGCTCAATCTTTGCATAGAATCACCAGCAATTAAATTAATTGTAATAATTAACTACAGTTTTAGGGGTATTTACCAGTACTCACCACGCCTGGCAGGCTGGTTGGTGAGCACAGAATGACTGCTGTTCCACAGAAGGGACGCTGCTGCCCAATTCTGTGGTTTAGAGTCCCTTGGTCGCCTTTTACGACATCCACAGGAGGAGATGGACTGGTGCTATATCTTTAATCCGGACACCACATGAATAATTAACTTGTATTACATATAATTATGTATCGTTATAAATTGTGGTACCCCCACGCTTCAGCTACTGTCTATCATATACCAGTACACAATTGTTTAAGGTATAACGTTCACGCATGAAGCATCTGCTGCTTGGATGAACTTATTGAATACGAATCGAGCTATAGACATGGCGGCCTATTTGAGACTTTGTGTAGAATAGCTGTGGAACAACCTTGTATAGGTTTGCATGTCGGTGCATTTTCAATTATTTACAAATATTATATATTGAAGATGTAAGTGACAACGTACCGAAAACTTTGGGAAGAGGTTACACTTAGGCCTTAATAGGAAAGCCATTTATCTCGGAAATAAAATGTACAGTTTTTGTCATTTTTGAGCACTCAATGTATCCTAAACAATTCGATCGAAACGCTACGATATTATTCTGCTGCTGCGAGCGATGACCTCGTCCGTGAACTTTAGCGAAACAATAGCCGTTTGGTTTTTATTTAGATAGTGTAATTGCCGTGTGGTGCCGGCTTTGCCATGTGGTGCCGGCTCAGAATGCCACCACCCCATCTCCTCCTATGGGTGTCGTAAAAGTCGACTAAGGGATTAGCCGGAGGATGGGCAGCAGCGTTCTTCGAGTACATTAACAACTCAACTGCGATCGCCAACCCGCCTGCCAAGCGTGGCGATTATGGCAAAACCCCCCAATGAGCCCACAACACATCCATATCGAAGGTTGTGGTGATCTTTGGGGGAGGCCTGTGTCCAGCAGTGGACTTCATTCGGCCGAAATGATGAATTGTGTTTTTTATTGAAAATGGCTTTAGGATAGAAAACAATTATTATATACTGAAATCAGAGAAAAAACATGAAAAGACCGACGCAAATTCTACCACTAAGGGTTCCAGAATTATGTACTGAATAGTCATCATATCGGCCATTTATACGTCCACTGCTGAACAAAGGCCTCCCCCATAGATTTCCACAACTGTATCATAATCTTGGGGGAATTTGCCAATACGCACCACGCTTGGCATACGGGTTGGTGAGCGCAGTATGGTTACCGTTTCATAGAAGGGACGCTGCTGCCCATCCCTCTGGTTTAGAATCCCTTAGTCGCCTTTTACGATATCCACGGGATGAGATGGAGTGGTGCTATATTCTTAATCCGGACACCACACCGACGTACTGAATAGTACTTATCAGTTTTCGTTACGATAACACTAACACCACGTAATTGCTGCATACTTGTAATATTAGCTTCGCGTGGAAAATTCGTGAATCGTGGAATCGTTGCGCGCCGTATATATTTATTTTTAATATTCGTAGTATCATCATTCGTCGTCGTGATGGCCCAGAGGTTTACGGAGTTGCTTCTTAAATACTAGGTTACATGTAGTATGTAACAATATGACGTTTTCAATGTAATTTATGTACTTTCTTAGTTGACCACTGACTTTATATGAAGGAAAACATCGTGAACTAGATCTGATGGTCTGAGGGCCTAGCATGAATATTTTGATGTATATATCGTAATCGTAACGTTAGTGTGAGTCAATTTGGAATCGAAAATACAACTATCCTAAAGCATTTTTGTTTAAATTTATACGACATACACAATTCATATCATATATATGTATGAATAAAGTCTTCAGTTTAAATAATTTTTAATTTAATTTATTATTATTAATCAACTTTTGCAAAAAATTATTGACATAAGTGTTCATAAACAAAAAAATATCTTACAAGATTATTTAATTAATGCTTAATTAAAGTTTATAACTAAAATATAATTTATCGGTACATGCATGAAAATATAAGTCAGCTCGACTTAACATAGCTATTATAGGCCTGCCTGAACTAGGTTGAACCTGTGTTTCAGAAGATCACTATCTCGTGGTTATTGTCGCGCGTCAGTTATATCTATATTATAAGAAAGGGAATGTTAAAAAAGATATATTTTCCTAAGGGGCAAAATTAAGTATAAACAAAGTTAAAAAACTATACTAAACAAAACAAGTGGAATTCACGAATACTAAACATTAAAATCATTTTATGATTTCTAGCATATTCTCTGTGTCTGTGTAATTGAGCTTCCCTAGATATTCCGATAACATGATACTGCATTTTCTATAACTTACACTATGTATGTTTAACAATTTATTGAGCTTATTACACAAAAACGGTCCTAAAAAGATGTAAAATCTATTAACAAATGCATGTCTAGTTTGAGGCTTAGGACAGACCAAGTCTTTCCTTCTCTTGTCTGAATGTACTGGGTTACAAGGAAGTTCAGTGTGTTGTTTTAATAAAATGTGCAGTATAAATAATTGACGAACCGTTAGTACATTACATGCTGTATAAAGCTGCTGTGTAGGAAATAAAAAAGGGCGAGAGGATGCTACCTTTAGAATTGCTCTTCGAGCACGTTCTAGAGGGAGTAAGATTGACTTTGCAGCACCACCCCAAGCAGTTATGCAATAGGTGAGTATGGATTGACACAAAGCTAAATAAACCTGTTTAATTAATTTATAGTCAGTGTTTAATAAAAAATTTGTGCGAATTAAGTATATTCAATTCAAAATTCACTCACATTGGCGATACGTTTACGTTACTATACGTCAAAATATTTGTGCTAGGCCCTCTGAAATCGCAAGCACGCAATGAGCAAAGGAGGTGATCAAGACTCTTTACTCCCCTGTATGAATGCATCGGCATTTGCCCTACAATGGAATAATTACAGGCTGATGATATTTTATTTTATTAATTTTACATCAGCTCAATAATGATGACGGCATGGTTGGTGCAGTAGCTGATACAGTCGGCTGCTGCGCACTGGGTCGTGGGTTCGATTCCCGCACGAAGCAAATATTTGTACGATCTGCAGGTAGTTGTTCCGGATCTGGGTGTATTGTGTGTGGAATTTGTGTCTGTAAACGCACCCTCGACATAGGAGAAGTCATAGTGTGGGGCAACTTTAAAAAAAAGAAAAAAATGCTGGTTCAACTGAAAAAGTACCACGCAGAGTATCACGGTGCGGACCTTAAGTAGCAATATTGTGTGGCCACTTCACGTGCTGTGAGTGAAAAGCACCATACCATATATAACACTCCATAAGGGGGAGGCGGCCCTTCCCTCTAATAGGTTGGCAAAATACCGACTCTGCGGTTGCGGTTGTTTATAGGCGAAGGTGATTGTTTCCTATGAGGTAACCCGCATGAATCATTTTCCCTCTAACATAAAATAAAGATTAAAACGGTCGCAGTCCAATTACTCACATTAATTAAAGATTAAAATCGATAAGCCTTTCGTAATGTACTTAAAGTAAGTAAGTAATGCAAGCATGCCAAATGAAAGTAAATGCAATTGTTTGTCGTTTATCGCGCATAGTAAACAATTGCTATTACTTAATTACAATGCATAAATACTACAAAATTATATAGGTACTATCGAATTCATCGATTCTGGTGATATTCAGATTAAGGTGCACAGATTTGTTCGATTTTAAGCGATTGACACGAGCAATCAAACAAAATCAAGTAAATGTGTAAGCAATATACGATCGACATCGCTCTTCGTTTTTCTACCGTCACTGTGGATCGATAGATAATTAACGGCCGAAATTAGTAATCAACCTAATTTAAGATTAAGTTCAAACTTGAACTTTCTTTGTGATAAGATCACATTTAACACAAAAACATACAAATCCTAAATTGCAAATGCAAATATTTTGGATAAGATTAGATTTTTTAATTTCGGCCGTAAGTGATACTTACCGAATTGTTCGCATTTTCACGATCGACCTGTGAATGAGAGTATTGACCGCCAAAATTATCTGAGAATTGCCGAAGCCATCAGTGTGCTCGATCCACGTACGTATTTCGTTACGTATAGATAGAAAATTAGAAAGACATTCCGATTTCTAGGAAATTATAGACAAGCAGGACCGCTTTGGGATGAATGTCACGTGCACTAACTACCTTAACCTAGAATCAATTTTATCGATCTTTAACAGGCGACTGTAAAGATGGATAAAATCGAGAAAATCTGTAGGCGGAGCAATTCTCTTTTTTATATGACTTGCGAATACCGTCTTATCATTTATCAGTATATCGTATGCAGGGAAGTGAAAACGTAAATTTAAACAAAAATACAACAAGTTGAACGAGAGTACGGCGGGGTATTATCCGACCGAACACAAAATTTGTAATTTTCACAGTCAAACTTAATTTGTTATCATAAAAAATGCATTAAGGTTTAGAAAGTTTATCTGCTTAGGTACATTATAATAAAACATTTTTAAACGGATTACATCGCCAATATAATGGAATTTTGTTTTTCCTGACCTTTCGAACACGGTTGGGTTCGTGGTCTCAGGATAACTAAGGTGATACGCGTCGTTACAGATTTAAAAAGTTACTTTGTCTACCGTACAAAACTAATCATTTTTTTTTTTCAATGCACGCAGTAATCACTCACAGTGTCTTGATGTTTTTTAGTGTGATATGTTGTTTGGAACTGTAGGCCTTTAAACTTTTAAAATCTGTAACGAAAGCATCGTTATTCATCTTAATTTTTTTATTAGACCAAATGGAAATTCATCGCGAACTGAACTTCTTCCGTCCAGGGGAAAGACAAAGGGGTATTCCGGTGTCCTATCGGCTAAAACCACTGGAGCGGTCATCTTCGCCACATAAGGGGGGCTCCAGGTCCTCGTATGATCACACTAGAGCCGCTATTGGTGCCCCGCCTTAGACACATCTCGGAGAGAATGAGAGCACGCAGATTCCCCAATCTACGCACCTGTGAACCCAGAGGCCCGGGGCCTTATAGTGACGGCAAGGGACTTCAGGCGCTTAGGAATAAGGTGTCAGGTTGGTTGTTACCCCGGCGCTATCTCCTTCTTCTTCGAGCAGGATCGGCCCTCTTCCAATCCCGAAAGAAGACCACTGCGTTCCAGTTTTCGTGCTCTGCCGACATAGCTATAGACACCACTGCCGCCGCTCGGCAACCGACGCAGGGCACGCTTCGAGCGTAAGGCATTGTGCCGTGGCCTCACGTTCTATCCTGTGCAGATACATACTGAAACAACCGTGCCCGGTAAACACGTACATCAGGTGGTAGGTGACGCGCTCGCTTCTTCTGTGCAAGGTTCCAAAGAGCGGCAGGATGGCCTCGACGATGCGCTTGGTCGCGAACTGCATCCACAGGCCGCGACGCCACTGAGCTAGCCACCTCGGCCTGTGGTGTGGTGAGCGTGTCTGATAGTAAACCCATGCATCCGCCTCCGCCAGGATGTTGAAAGGCGGAATACGCGCCAAGAGAGTTGCCACCATGTAGGACACTGTTCGGTATCCTCTTGCGATCCGTATAGCTACTCTGCACTGCAGACCCTGAAGTTTGGTCCTGTAGTGCTGGGCCCCTGACAGTCGAGCTGACCACTGACCACATGACACACACACAGTCCCCCTAGATTGGGCAGCAGCCGATGTAGTGCACCAACTACCCTCTCGACTCAAGGGACGAGGTGCTGGAAGTGCTTTTCGAAGCTCCAACGACTGTCCAGGTTGAGCCCCAGGTAGTTCATGTACTGGCCCACCCCGATTTACGCGTTACCAACGCGTATCAACGAACTGGCTGGTTCTCTGCTTTTCGGCAGTCTGTAGAACCATAGCGCCACGGTTTTTTGAGGTGCTATCTGCAGACCCAGGGCGAAGGTTTTGGCCACAACAATTGCCACCGCTTGCTCGGCAAGCCGGTTGGTTTCCTTCAAGGACTATCCACTAGACAACACCAGAGTATTGTCAGCGTAATAGACTAAGCTGACACCAGTAGGGCACGTAGGACACGCAGGACCGCGTCGTAGGTCGCGAGGTCCATGAGAGGGGGCCAAAAATGGACCCCTGCGCAACCCCACACGTAACGCACGCGTACCTCCACTTTACGCTACCGTCCCTGTCCACGTAGAAAATATGCCTATTGTGCAGACAGGCCCCTATGACGCCCTACAGGTAGAGGGGGCACCTGCAGTATCTCTAGTACCGTCCTAATAGCGACCCACTGGATGGAGTTGGAGGTGTTGACGATGTCTAAACTGACTGCCAACGCCACCCTACCCCGCCAAAGCACCTTTTATTAAGCTAATTGTATTATTTGTGTATTTGTTTTATGCTAATAAACATATTTTCTTTCTTTTTTCTTTGTTTCATTAATCATCGCACTTGCTCTTGCGTGTTGGTGATATCAGACCATTAATTAAATCCAGGTTTTTTCATAATGTAACCAAGGGTATTAGAAGCGCGTACATATACTACTGCACCACCAGAACTATAAAACTTACCCAGCTAATACAAAAACTTACCTAATATACTGTTCTAAACTCACAATACACTAAAAATAAATAAACTTTTAACACCGTCCGTCCTGATCAACCATTTTAGTTTCACTCAGAAGCAAGACTAATTGCGTAGCGCTATCACAGTACCGTGTTGACCGGAAGATTTGATATCAAAGGATATATTGGACTCAAAATACTGCACGGGATATCCGACTTTAATTTCGATGTTCAGTGTCCTGATTGGACGCTTTGCCGGTTCGTATATAATGAACGTTGTTACGTGTAATCCGAGATTGGAGGGTGCATTCAGCCGAACTGGCAACTAATTAGCGAGAGTGAGCCGCCACAGAAGTGGTTCAAAGCCGCATCACAAAGCTAATGGTCATCCATTTGATAGCACTATTTAGCACTCTATAGTACTGCCATGTTATTGATTAGTTCGATATTGTACACCATATTGGAAAGGACGTAGGACTATTATTGTAGCAGAGCGTTTGAATTATAACAAGAAAAATAAATTCCCCCTGTCTCTGAATGGTTCGAACCGGCTTTCGATTTGAATAGATCTTACAGCCTTTGCGTGCTTCAAGTGTGCGAGTTATATATAAAAACTCTATTTACGAAGCAGAGAAGAGTGTAAAGTATTTCACACAGGTACAGAAAAATAAACTAATAAAATCACAGCGTTAACTAGATAGAATAGACCCAGATATTCTGTTCTTTCACGCACCAGGATATAAAAAGAAAATGTTAGCAGTCTTGAGAATTTAAAGGGACATCATACGACATGATCTTGCTATAATCTCCACGTTTGGCAGGCGGATTGTTGATCGCAGTATGTTTGTGTCATGTCATATACCTTACTAAGGGTTGGTATCGTCATGATATCAAGTAGGCTTTCATGATACTCATGGGTGAAGAGGGGGGTAGATTTATTCTGTGTCGGGAACGACAAGGAATTTCTTTTTATCGTCTACGTTCTACGTTTTATTTACTTTAACCCAATTATTATTACCTGCAATGTTTTAAAGCATATAAAGGCGCTTCCATTATAAAAATACTGTTCTTAAGGCACATCTACGTCCTCAGCTGAAGTCCGACTTTCTGCAAAGGGATGCGATTTTGCTACACTCACATTGACACACTCTTAGGTTCAGATCAGGGTTTCATGAAGTACACCGTAATGTTGTTTTTTTTTTATTTTGTTTTAGTTCATCATTATGACCATCATTTCAGCCGAAATTAACGTCCACTGCTGGACAGGTGCCTCCCTTAAAGATCGGTACAACGACCACTCTGGGTATGTGTTGTGTTGTTAGGGGGTTTTCCCATAATCTCCACGAACGCAAACACATTTTTCGGACGTATTTTTAGTTCTTATTGCAACCGAACAATAAGTGCTAAGAAATTACTCCATGTGTTTAAATTAAAAACCTTACATCTCGGGCCCTGTTTAAATAAATTTTATTTTATTTTTCAGTATCGATAACTTTATACGAAAAAGCTTTCGCTACAAAATATGCAATACAACTTAGTGGAGCAATTCGCTTGCCAAGTATTGTGATTTTGGCAATAATATCTCACAACTGTCTGCATATGATGCGGTCGAAGCTCAGCAGTGGCCATCTTTATCCAGATTTTCATTATTTCATGATATCGGGATCACCAAATGTTTACGATATTAGGTGTCATATTTATTTCTAATTCGACATCATCTTAACATTAACTGAAACTGTTTTAAGGATTTTGCCATAGGATATCAAAACAAACAAATCTAGGCCACATGCTACCGGTTTGTAACATTTAAGGTCAGAACTGGAAAATGTTCAACCATTTTGTTTGATACTAACGAAATGTTCCTCATAATTACTGCAAAAGTAATTACCGTGCAAACAAGAGAGTCAATAACATTTCAGTACAGTAAAAGGTCATAACAAAAGCAAAGTTCAGGTAATAGAATGTTTTCAGATTTATTATATTATAATGTACACTTGAAATTCTCAAAGGGAGTTCGTGAACTCAACCTGTGTGACTAAGTTGAAAGAACCGGAGGTCCTTGACCTACGTGCGAGATGCACGTTCAAGCAGTTAAATTACATTTTATTTCAGTTTCAGTAAAATGTTGAAAGCAATTGTAAATAATAAGGCGTATAGAATAGGCAGAACGTGCTTAGATATCTCTGCTATGCCTATGTGGAGGCATTCCTAACCACAGTAAGCCGTGTGGTGTTCAGCCATCCGTTTTACAAGCAATGGCTCAGGCCACAAGAACCCTGATTAGCTAAAAACAGCGACAGCAAACGCGACAGCAGCTATCACGCAGCCAAAGATCCACCGGTGAAAAATCACCTAAAATTTACACACAGATGCAATTTTTAGTTCATTGATCACCCGGCAGAGTGTGCGTTAGATATATTCGCCTCTTTAATCGCTATCGGTGAATTCAGAATACCAAAACGACGTTTACTAGCGGTCTGCGCGATTTACACCTGTCGCAAACCATCTGCCACATTCGTAATCATTTCACCGTTTATCACCCGTGTGTGGCGCAGCAAGCAACTAATGACCTATCTAGAGGATCAACAGCTGTGTCCTTCTGTGTGATAATAAAATATAAATTTGCATCATCATATCGGCCATACAATGTCCACTACTGAACAAAGGCCTCCCCCATAGATTTCCACAACTGTGTCATCATATTGGGGGGAATTTGCCAGTACTCACCACGCTTGGCAGGCGGGTTGGTGACCGCAGAATGGCTACTGTTCCACAAAAAGAACGCTGCTGCCCATCCCTCTGGTTTAGAGTCCCATAGTTGCCTTTTACGACCTCCACGGGAGGAGATGGAGTGGTGCTATATTCTTAATCCGAGCACCACACGGATAATTGCATGCATGACACTGTTCACCTGCAGAAGCGTGATGATTCTGGTAGTGTATCCGAACATTGAAGTGGTCATTGAAAGTTCTATGTCCAGCGATGCATCCAAAACAATGACCAACTTTATAAATGCCTTACAATACTGGCAGTAGCATTCAGGATTTTTTGGGATTTACGTCAGAATGAAATCCAATCTTCGTATGGCAACCCGGTATAGGTAATCTATGGAATATACGGTGCCGTACTCCCATTTGGTGTCTCGAAGTAGAACCACTCAATCTCTTCCTGTGGATGTTGTAAAAGGTGACTAAACGAATTTTAAATATTCTATTAAGCTTGACACTGATACGCAAAAATGCGATACGATACAAATCATAAACCAAGACTGCATAAAGAGTTAAGCAGATGCATACTGTTATCAATTGTATTTGAAGGCCAGGCTTATTGCCATTTACGTGTATGTTCCAAACGAAGGTATTATATGAGAGATTACTTACAAACAAAAAAAAATATAATAACGCCCAATCAGAAAAAAAATTCACGGATTTGTTCACCTTGACCAGAAGACAAATAAAATTATTATTATCCGTATGGACATCAGTATAGGAGTTTCACAAGCTTCTTAAGAAAATATATATTAGCTTTTAATCAATGAATCAAGTTTCTCCCAATGTCCAAAACAACTAACATTCGGTCTTCATCATTCATTCATCATTATAAGTCATAGAACGTCCCCTGCTGAAAAAAGGCCTGACCATGGATTTCCACAAGTGTGTTGTCATTTTGGGGGGAACTTGCAGTTACTCACCACGGTTGGCAGGGGGTTGGTGAACGCATTATGGCTACCACAGAAGGTACGCTGCTGCCCATCCTTTCGGTTTAGTCCCTTAGTCACCTTTTTCGACATTCATGGGAGGAGATGGAGGTAGTGCTATATTCTTAACCAGAAATCCCACCAGGATTTTTTCGAAATTTGGTATTCCACTTGTAGAATGAAGTCCAAGAAATACATTTTTTACTTGTATATAAAAAGTAAAGGTGACCTATTGAATAACTGACGCACACCACTAGTGCTATATATAGGCCAAAAAGCTTATGCTAACAGCTTTAAGTTTGAGAGAAGATACATAACATTATAGGGTTAATAACGAGAAATTAGCCGGAGGATGGTCAGCAGCCACCTTTGAGTACATTAACAACTCAAATGCGTGCGATCGTCAACCCGCCTGCCAAATGTGGCGAATAAGGCAAATCCCCCCAATAAGCACACAACTCACCCATATCGGTCATTGTGATCTTCGGGGGGGCCTATTTCCAGCAGTGGACTTTATTCGGCAGAAATGATGAACGTGAAATTGCTAAACACTAATAAAATCAAGATTTTTATTGTATAGACACAAAACCGGATAGCTAAAACAGAAGCCTTATAGTTTCGTCATGACTTTAATATAATTTTTATAACTTGTTCCAGATCAAAATCAACATTCTAAGCTGTTATTGGTATGTATTTCAAAGCTACGCGCTTATTTTTGGGCTTTTATTTAAGCATTTTCGGCTGTTTTTACTGTACCGTCTTAAATCCAAATTCCAAATACTAAATATGATGGGTACAGCGCCCATTACTCTCACGTTGTTTTTACCTCATGCGCAGAATAACAATCATCTAGTATTCCTATACGGGATGAGTAGCCACGTAACTCAAAGAAGATGTGTTCAGTACCTGTAGTAGCTTGTTTGATCTCAACAGAGACACAGGTGTCTCCTTACAAATTGGTCGCGCGATGAGCCAGCGAGATATTGCTTCAGTACATCAAAATTATTGTCATCTTCCACAAGATTTATGGCCTAGTTTATTACCTGCGCAACTTATTGTTTCACTTCCCACAGATTATAATGTTGGTATGAAACTAAATTTTCCCTTCAACGAAGTAATTTATTTTATTTTGAACTGTCGCTTGAAAACAACTTTATATAAAATCAAGCACCAAGTCCTTCAGCATCACCCGTCCCTCACTTTCGTTGCGTATTTGTGAGTATCTGTTACAAAAATAATGAGATCTTAAATCATCGCGAGGAAGTTACGATGACAGCCATTGTTATAGCAATTTTACTTTTTCTTTTTTTAATATGACGTTATACGCAGTCATTTCTATAATTCCGAGCATATTTAGTAAAATGCCTTCATTTGACTTAGCTGCTGAGAAAATGCCGCTTTTAAAACATATGTGCTGGTAGAAAAATACACCATATTATAAATACGGTCAAAGCTTCTACTTTTATTTCAATAGTTTCAGTTCCACTTTAATAAATGTATATGTGACTCCCCTTTGGTTTTCGAAGAGCAAAAAGAGATCTTTTGTTGTAAATAAATAAATAAGTAGTTACTGTTTCATAGAGATGTAAGTTACAAACGAAAGTCCAATGTGTATTTTTCGATTTGGCCTGCGGAAAGGTCGAGCTGAAATAAATGTGTATTGTGAAGGTTTGTATCAAGAAACATTGTTGGTAGTTAGTACATTAGCTTTATTTTTTATTTTAATCCATTATCACTCTACAATTCAGAACATTTATACTATTTATATTTACGCAGATGAGACTTTTTTCAGTTAAAAATGGTATTTTTATAGTACCCAGGGACGAGACGCGTGGTAAGTCACACCTGTCCGTAACAATTCTAATGTTAACCAGGATTAGTCCTGAGTGGCCCACTGCGCTCGTCAACTCGAGACATTAGTAATTAAGTCTCTTATACCAACTAATTTAACTAGGTACATTGTCCAAGCCCCATGCAGTCGTTATATGGCGGAGGGCCTCGGGGGTCACGAGCGTACAGATTAACGAGTCTGCGTGCTCGTACCGAATGACCCCCGGAAAGACGGCGGCGCGCATGTAGTTACGTGCCATTCAAGGGGGATTCTTAACAATCCCCTCCAAGATGTGCCTGGGGGAGCGGGCCCGTCCCCTTAGCTAGGGCGATAACAGTTTACAGTCATTCCACATCTGCCACGGGTGCGGTCTAATGCAGACACCTCACCCTCGACTAGAGGTAAGTGGAAGAACACCGTGGGGTTTTCGCCGGTAAGAGTCCAGCATGCCCCTCCACCCTTCCCGGGTGGAGGAAGTCCATGAGGAATTGGCCAAAAAAAGGCATAATATTGTAAATATGTACATATTGTGTGCTGCCCATTAAAAAATATTCTTTCTAGTCTTTTAGTAATTTAATAAAGTTTAAGTATTTAAATAATGTGAAATATTCTTATACTAATACATTAGGTAGTTTTTCATATATCTTCAGAAGAATTTAAATAAAAGTATCGCTCCAATAAAGCCTTCCCCCATCGATATCCCCAACCACACTACTGTTCCACAGATGGGACTGGGACGCTGCTGCCCATCGCTCTGGATTAGAGTCCTCTTAGTCCCCTTTTACAACATCCGAGTGAGGAGGAGTGGTGCTATATTCTTAATCTGGACACCAGACGGATAACTTATTTAGTATAACCCAAAATGTATGAAGTCGAATCCAATTAAGGTAGGGGCCATCTTCGTTGTGATATGTTTACCATATTAGTATTCTCACAAATATGCGTAAAATATTTCACCACAAAACAGTACTTATTGTAACAAAAGTAAAATAAAATTAATGCCAAGTGCCTTTAATTTCTGAAGTGTGATTATTTCGGTTCTTTATTTGGGAACAACAAGAACTGTTCACAGCGAAGGTTCCACGAGAACTAATGGGGTAATATTTTTCCTATTATACCGTCACCTTTGATTTACTGCTACGCCATCGTAGAGGGTGCTACGTCAATATGCTCTCCCGATCGCAGACGGTCTACGAATATTTTATGACCCCGACCAAGTAATGAAGGTGGAAACTGAAAATCAATGAAGGTACTTCACCAAAAAATTATGCTTGTTCTAAAAAGTGACAATATTTCAGTTTATTGGTACTTAAATATTCTCTTTTGACCTATTACTACTATTAAGTTTTAAATTATGAGAACATAACTTTATGCTGATTTTAAAAAAAGAAACACTTTTATGTAGGTACAATTGGAGTTGTCCCATAAGGTGCCCGTTATAACAAACCCTTTAATTTTAAATATCGGTCTCTCTATGGCCTCGAAAGCTATCACCATTTTACCCATAATCGATTATAGTGATGCCTGTGTTCTATTTTTATCAGTTTTTTTTTCTTTTAAATAACGTTGTCCCACACAAGGATTTATCCTGTGTCGTGGGTGCGTTTACAGACACAAATTCCAAACACAATACACCCAGACTCGGAACAACAACCTGCAGATCGTACAAATATTTGTTTCGTGTGGGAATCGAACCCGCGACCCGGAGCGCAGCAGCCGACTATGTCAGCCACTGCACCAACCGTATGCATATCTTCTCAACAAACTTGACCGTCTTTGGATTCGTTATTAACCTCTGAAAATGTAATCATGTCTCCGAGAATTAATCACTATAAAATTGTTTGTCCATTCGCTAGCGCGGAAACACGAAGGCACCGACCACCCTGTTCTCTACTTTGATCCCAGTTCCCTTGCTTATTTGTCCTATCACTTTTAGTATTTTTGTTCCAACCATGACAAATATCTTCGTTAACGTTTAATCGTATTCTTCAATCTCTCACTCGTTACTCTGACTTTATTCATTTTACCTTCTTCGCCCAATCTGTTCTACTGTTGAATGCGCTTCCTTTTAAAATCAGGATGGCTGAAAATTACTTAAAAAAACTTACAGGGTTGCAAAGTCAGTGAGTCAGTGTTGCGAGTATATATATGGCTTGACTTTTACACTTTTTGATTCATGAGTTGCAATTTTTTTATTTAACCAACTTTTGTCTACGCTCTAATGATATAAGCAAATAAATACAAGTACTTTAATTTCAACAATTACAAAGTTCATGTGAATTATTTAAACACCACAAACAACCAATACTTACCCGAAAATACTTCTACTTATCTCAGTTGCTATCTGCAAATTGCCTTAACTTTGATGCGGATAAGAAATAACACTGTTAACGCCTAAAATTTGCCGGTATCTCAACAGACATAATTTAACTTTGACAGAATCCGCTTTTACTTCTAATAAACTTGGTACCAACGCCTAACGTAAGCTTTTCAATAAAACTTTTGATTTGTGTTCCCGTTGAAAATGCTTCATAAACATCAAAGGCAACATTTGGAAGAGATTTGGTAAGACGTGTGTTTCACTATTTGGTATTTGATACTAGTGAGAGATTAGGTCACCGTGTTGTTATTTCATTAAAAGCTCAAAAGTCAATGGCATACACTTGTGAAAAGTATAATCTAAGTAAATAAAAATAACAAGCATAATTTGTCTCTCTGGTGGCCTTACTCTTATTGTAAGAAGCCGGCTAGGTAGTACCACATTAGTTCCAGATATCCGGCGCAAAGCAGTAGTGTTTAAACTTTAGACATTACTGTGTTCCAGTTAAAAGAGCACTGCAGCTAGTTTAATCACTGGGCATTAGAGACTAAACAACTTCATATCACGAGCGCAGTGTGGTGCCTTGCAGGGCTACTCCTGCGTAGGATTGTACAATTTTAATGGGTGGGCATGATGCTTACCACCAGGCGAATCGATGGCATGGTTGGCGCAGTGGCTAATCGATTGGCTTTATGTGCAACGTGTCGCGGGTTCGATTTTTCTGTAGCTAATATTTTCATGATCGATTGTTTAGGGTCTGGGTGTTTGTTCATGTGAAATTTATGTCTGTAAGCTGGGTACACCTACTACACAAGAAAAATGGGTGAGTGCGGCAATGCTTTAAAAAAAACAAACAAACTAACAACATTGACTTGCTCGTCTCATTAGTAAACGTAAACGCCCACGTAGTAAAAAAAAAACTAACGATTCTAGAAAAATAAAATCGTACTTTCTGATTTAACCTAATCTAAATAATAGGTATTATGATATTGCCCTAATTTGTGCTAAAAATTAATGGGCCCCAAAAAAGTTAATTTCAAGCCGAGTATAATTTTTGCGGTATCCAACCTAACCTTAAACTACTGTGACTATTTTTGGTCCAATTTGATTTGATAAGCAAACAGTATTTTGATTTAGGTAGTAATAGAGCTTAAATTGTTCGCTAAGATTTCGTGGTAATTTACTAAATGTGGTAGATGTCATATTTGGTTCCTTTTACTACACGCAGTGCTTCATTCATTAATGTTAATATACCATTGCCACGTTTACAGGAAAGATGTCCACTGCTGGACATAAGCCCCCAAATAACAAACAACGACTGGTTTGAGTTTGTGTGGTGTGCTTATTGGGGTGTTTTGACTTAATCGCCACGTTTGGCAAATGAGTTGGCGATCGCAGTTAAGTTGTAAATGTACTCGAAGGACGTGGCTGCCCATCCTTTGATTAATCCTATAGTCCTAGAATACTAAAGTTGCCTTTTACGACACCCACGTTTCGTGCCCCCTTGTCATATCCTTAACTGTAATAAAACAGCGTTGGATGTCAGCCCAGTCCATATCCCCACAAGCCCCGTATGATTGCTTCACAAATTGCATTGACTTCTTGTGTACAATTTCGATTGACATACACTTTGCTGAAAATAAAGGTAAAAATGATACGATACCAGATTTGGTCTTGAGTATATAAAAAAATAATGAGAATGTTAATCCCCGTTACTACTTGAACCATTAGGGGTTTTAAATCCAATTTAGCGGCTTCCCGCGGCCTAGAGTAGTTCCAATGCTTCTGGTCTTGAATAGTCTCGGGGCTTTACTGAGACTGAGTGGACTGGAACTTGATAAGAATTTTAATTTGGTATTCCTAGCTTACTATCGATTAATAATGTCTTAGGTTTTCGCGAGAATTACACATTATAATAAAACACTTTTAAACGGATTCTATCGCGTATATTTTAGATTTTCGTTTTTCCTGACGTTTCGAAGCATTCGAACGCGATAGAATCCGTTTAAAAGTGTTTTATTATAATTACCATCGATTTTTTTACATTTTCTTCTGTGGACTTTACTTATTTGTCTGAATTATTTATGAAAACACGATATTGTACAGGAAACGGCAAGGTTTTAGTGAAAAGCCAGATTAGAGTATTTTGAGCCGAGACTACTTAAAATGATGACGGGCGATTTGGCTCCACTTTACATACATACTAGTAGGAATCATGTCTTTGGGAAAAAATGCCGAGCCGGCGTCGCTTAGTCTAAAGTTTAGGCTCAACTAGTAAATGCAGATTTTGTTCTTATCTATGGCAAGATATATGTGATGTGAACACATTGTTGATGTTTTAGGAAATTACTTTGAAGCGTTGCTATATTGCAAGAGGCCGGATAGGTGCGTACCACCGCAGTGCCAGATATTCACCGCTAAGCACTAGTGTTTAAAGTTTAGGCATCACCGAGCTCCGGCTAGAAAGGTACTGTAGCTAGTGAAATTACTGGGCATAAGAGACTAAATAACTTCGCACACACGACTAAATAATAGGTACACGCATGAAGCAAACACAACTTTTTTAATTGCTTCAATTTTTTAGTTAGCTTTGTTTTCAGAAAAATGCAGTCTCACAAATTTGCCTTATCATATAAGACAAGGAGGAAAACATGGTGATTAAACCTCCTGAATCTAATGTACTGAAATCGCCAACTCGCAATGAGCGAGCGTGGTGATCATTGCTTGTTCCTTCTCTGTATGAGAAGAGGCTTTTGCCCTTGAATAGACAGTTACAGGCTGATATTATTATATTACTAGTGAAGGTGAAGGCGCCCGTTGAAAAGTTAAATAATGAATCATGAAATAATGAACCATCTAATGACGTCACAGCGTCCGTCAGTGAGTCCGTCAGTGAGCCTGTCAGTGAGTCCGTCAGTAAGTACATCAGTGAGACCCTCAGCGAGTCCGCGGTATCAGTAATCGGTAAAATTTCTAATAATAATAAGTATAACATACAAGACAAAAACAAACGTGCATTATTTATTATTCATATTCTCAACAAATACTATCATCTCCCTATATGAATACTTTGTGAGCTTTACGAGCACATGTGGATTCAATTTTTTTAGTGATTAGCTATTTAAAAACTCAGGATTTTCCCCTATCCAGATTTAAAATGCACCGTGCCTACTCAATCCTACTACTGCACAAGTAGGGTAGGAAAAAACGTACCTCACAAAGAAAATCTAAAAGATAAAGAAAGTATTCAAGTTTATACACGTATGTGTGAAAAAAGAAGCGACAGCTACACTTATGTTTTTCAACTCTCCGCAATATTTAGAGGGCAGAGATTTTTAGCAGAGATTGGCCGACTAAATACACAGTACTGTTGATTTTACACGAAAAATAGGTAAATAAAACACATCGGTCGAACGAGCCGGCTCCGAGAAGAGAGGTAAACCACAGATAAATGAGTTTGTTTAACTTTGAGGATGGCCGTTACCCAACACAAATATCAGAAAGTTTTATTTGATGATAATATTAGTAAGCCATAAGACTTTATGTAGCTTATCTAGAAAATAAAATCCATACAGTGTTGAAGTACCTAATAACAGGAAGAGGGGTACTCTTAAAAAATTCACATTAAAATGATTAATCATCATCACCATCATCGTATCAGCCATTAATACGTCCACTGCTGAACAAAGCCCTCCCCCATAGATTTCCACAATTGCGTCGTAATTTTGGAGGTCATTTGCCAATACTCACCACGCTTGGCTGGCGGGTTGGTGAGCGCAATATGGCTAATGTCCACAGAAGGACGCTGCTGCCCATCTCTCTGGTTTAGAATCCCTTAGTCACCTTTTACGACATACACGGGAGGAGATGGAATGGTGCTATATTCTTAATCCGGACACCACACGGAATTTATTAATCACTGAATAGAAATCAGTTTGCGGAAATACATCGCGTTTATTCCATTAATTCTATACCTTTTTTACCACAGCGGTGCAAATCCACCATGGTTTTCCTCTGCCTAAGGAAATGGTGAAGGGATGTGGCGTATTAATGTTACGCCATTAGGCACTTCTAAGAGTAGCAGGTAACTGTAAAGAGCCACAGGCACATCTCCGGCAGGGATTGCAAAGTATCACCCGAAGCCTCATTATACACTGTGCTGCATACACGGCGGCACATGACCACACAGCATCCATTTGTGCGGTATACTTGTACATACTAGCACATCCATTACGCACTTATATCCATACAATGATTGCACAATAATATATAAAATAAATGTTTGCTTTTATTTTATGTTCTACCTTACATAATTACGTTCGCATATAATATATAGGTACCCGCTTATTTTCGTGATCTAGCGTTGAATAAATAAATGAACCATTCCATTAAAATAAGCCTTTGTTGGAGATCTAAAACGTTCTAAAATTTTATGTTTAGTTTTAACTAACGCATAAGTTGAAGACACTGCCACTAAAATTTATTCTAGCTAATAAAAATGTAAAAGTAAATGTAACTGGGCAAAAAATTATATGATAATATGTACCAATCATCATCATCACCTTTTATTGCGCATGGCTCTGAGATTAATTTTCGTTTTAACTGATACCCCGGATACCGTTTAAATTGCAACAACGAACTTCTTTGTTCGTGATTAACTTTAGAGAATCTCTTCAAGCTTTGTCATAATACACTTAGGGACAGGCATGACGCTTACCACCAGGCGAATATTGTATAAAGAAAAGATATAATTAATCATCCATAGAGATAGTTTTCGTAAGATTTCCTTGTTGTCGTTTAATGTTATTTACACATAAAGTTAGGGTGAGTTTGTGCTCCAAGCACCAATACCGATAACCGGCCTCTATAAGCTGCGGCAGCTTCTTGTCCGACAAAAGACAGGCATGAGAAGGGTGCGCGTATTGTTTCGCAGTTGCTTTTCAGGAATGTACGGTTTGTCAGTCGGCACAGGGAGATAATGCCTGCCAAAATGAGTGGCAAGCCAAATATGCAAGCGAAGCTGGTGCCTCCAGCATTAAGGAAGGCTATAGGAACACCATGGTGACCTTAGCAGTTAATAATACGGCCCGCTCGCAAACAGCACAGTTCCAAGGGCGGAGGCCGTCGATGAGGAATTCCCCATGTTGGAAATAGGGTTAAATTGGGCTTCTTTGTTCGGGCAAAACGTCTTAAATCTTTACAAATAATACTAAACTATTAGTAACTATAATAGTAACTTATTAATTTTAATTACAATATAAACCACTACACCTATTGGTAGTTCTTATGAACTACCAATAGGGATCCTGGATACCATTCCGAATCCGTTAAATTACTTCTATATCAATACAATCAGTATAAGAGTTTGTAGTGAACGTTAGTGTAAATGTTCTAAGTACGTAACTTGATTCTACAAGCAGTACTTATCGAAAGTTCGGAATCGTGTTACACCGAACATATATCTATATCGCCAACTCTTCCAGCACTGATTAGCACTAACTCCTTTTAGTAAAAGGTTAATGTCCAAAACAATAGATTAAAACAAAATACAAATAGTAAGCTATATAACCGCTTGTTTCTTATGGGATCCGTACTTAGTAATTGGTTTTGAGAATAAATCAATCCATAATAACTCTTAGTGTATCTAACGTATCATTTCCAGCATTATGACCTACTGTACAAAACCTTGTATCTTCATGATCATAAATCAACCCGTAAACACCCACTAGCTACTGAATGTAGGCCTCTCTAGGGTTCTAATCGCAAAAACGACGATTAACTCCAATCTGAAGCTGTAGTAAAATAAGTAGATCCAATTACATTCTATAAAGGATTCTTTGGGAATTTGAAACTCTTGAGAGTTTGCTTCCTAATTTCAAATTAAACGAGTAATTAATCCAATGAGACTATGAAATTAAATAAGACGAGAAATCTAAATGAGTGAAATCTACTTGAAAGGTATTTTAGTTAAGTTATTTATTACGATAGTAACATGTACATTAATTACTGTGACAAAACGGTGATGAACCCACGCATCTCTGCTAAGGTGCTGCGCCTGCACAGGCTGCCGGAGTCAGAATTAGCTTCAATTAAGGTTAAGATAACGCATCCAAAAGTGACAGCAATATTTGAAGGCCGCTCTACAGCGGCTGTTACCGCGGAACCATCCTGTGTTAAGCGGGACTGTTTGCTATGACCAGGAATGCCACTGGTCCTCTTGGTGACGGGTCTGATTTTAGTCTGAGGGACGCCTTTTGCGCGTCGCTGGGGTCTCAAATAAATGCCACACTGTTTGTGTGGAGGTGGAGGTACAATTCTGCACCCAGACTACCTCAGCCCAGGTTATGGGGAGGGCCCTGCCAGCTTGGCAGAAGCCCTTGAGGGGATGGCTCTTCAAGGCTCTGCAAGAAGTGATCGTGGACACAAATAGCAAGTCAAAAATCTTGAAGGACACTACTTGCTAATAGGCCCTCAGAGATGCAGTGAAGTGTCTCAAAATGGCAGCAGCTTCGCAATAGGTACTCCACTGAGAAAACGCAAAGTCTATCACTAGGAAATTACGCTTGCCTTGAAGGAGGCCTTTCGATAGGAGGTACGCTCCAAATGGGTGCAGCTGGATCCCCCACAATTGGGGATCCGAAATGGATTAGAAAATGATTGCCGTCGTTTCCCTATTTGTAAAAATAATGGATTTTGCTGGGATCAAGGAAAGTTCCTACCAGCAACAGTAGGTACACCTTTATCCTAACCCTACGAAAATTATTCTGAGTAAACATCTAGCTATACTTTCCGAAGGGTCATATCACACAAATATAGCCCGTAAACGAGACTGAGTACATGGTTCTCCCAATGGTCACTACAAGGTACGTTGTTATTAGCACATGGGAGGAACCTACTGTCCATCCTCTTGATATCAACCCGTAGGCACATTTTATGATACGCATAGATGGCCGACCGTGCGGTGTTCGGATTAAGAATATAGCATCACTCCACCTCCTCCCGTGGATGTCATGAAAGGCAACAAAAGGAATCTAAACCAGAAGGATGGGCAGCAGCGTCCCTTCTGTGGAACAGTAACCATTCTGCACTCACGAACCAGCCTGCCAAGCATGATGAGTACTGGCTTATTCCCCCGAATCATATCAGCCACAGGACGTCAACTGCTGAACAAAGGCCTCCCCCTTAGGTTTCCACAACGAGCAGTCACATGCCGCTCTCATCCAACGACTCCCAGTGACCTTCACCAGATCGTCTGTCCACCTCGTTGAAGGTCGTCCCACGCTGCGTTTTGCGGTGCGCGGTCTCCACTCGAGAACCTTTTTGCCCCAACGGCCATCAGTTCTACAAGCAATGTGGGGCGCCCATTGCCACTTCAGTTTACTAATCCCTTCAGCTATGTCGATAACTTTAGTTCTTCTACGGATCTCTTTGTTTCTGATTCGATCTCGTAGAGAAATACCAAGCCTCTCCATAGCTCACTGAGTGAGCTTGAGCTTTCATATGAGTCCCATTGTGAGTGACCACGTCTCTGTTCTGTTCCTTATGTTTACTGTACTGGTAACACACACTTGTTAAAGACTTGTCGTTAACGTCTTGAGGTATTGTTGACGAAAAGACATTGCTAAGTTTGCCAAACGCTGCCCAGCCGAGTCGGATTTGATGATTGACCTCTTTCTCGAAGGTGGACCTACCTAACTGGACAGTTTGTCCTAGGTAGACATACTCGTCAACAACTTCAAGTACAGAGCTCCCAACGAATATTGGGATGGGCACGACATGGGCATTTGACATGACTTTCGCCTTGCCCATGTTCATTTTAAGGCCATCATCATCATCATCATATCAGCCACAGGACGTCCACTGCTGAACAAAGGCCTCCCCCTTAGATTTCCACAACGAGCGGTCACATGCCGCTCTCATCCAACGACTCCCAGCGACCTTCACCAGGTCGTCTGTCCACCTCGTTGGAGGTCGTCCCACGCTGCGTTTTCCGGTGCGCGGTCTCCATTCGAGAACCTTTGTGCCCCAACGGCCATCAGTTCTACGAGCAATGTGCCCTGCCCATTGCCACTTCAGTTTACTAATCCTTTCAGCTATGTCGACAACTTTAGTTCTTCTACGGATCTCCTCATTTCTGATTCGATCTCGTAGAGAAATACCAAGCATAGCTCTCTCCATAGCTCGCTGAGTGACCTTGAGCTTTCTTATGAGGCCCATTGTGAGTGACCACGTCTCTGTTCCATATGTCATCACTGGTAACACACACTGGTTAAAGACTTGCGTCTTGAGGCATTGTGGTATTGTTGACGAAAAGACGTTGCGAAGTTTCCCGAACGCTGCCCAGCCGAGTCGGATTCGACGATTGACCTCTTTCTCGAAGTTGGACCTACCTAACTGGACAGTTTGTCCTAGGTAGACATACTAGTCAACAACTTCGAGAACAGAGCTCCCAACGGATATTGGGATGGGCACGACATGGGCATTTGACATGACTTTTGTCTTGCCCATGTTCATCTTAAGGCCCACCTGTTGGGAAACTCTGTTGAGATCATCGAGCATTGTGCTGAGCTCTTGCAGCGATTCTGCCATGACTACGATGTCATCGGCAAATCGAAGGTGAGTGATATACTCGCCATTGATGTTAATGCCGAATCCTTTCCACTCCAGTAGCTTGAAGGCATCCTCCATTGCAGCGGTGAACAGTTTAAGGCCAACCTGTTGGGAAACTCTGTTGAGATCATCGAGCATTGTGCTGAGCTCTTGCAGTGATTCTGCCATCACTACGATGTCGTCAGCAAATCGATGGTGACTGATATACTCGTCATTGATGTTAATGCCGAATTCTTTCGACTCCAGTAGCTTGAAGGCATCCTCCATCGCAGCGGTGAACAGTTTCGGGGAAATGACGCCCCCCTATCTCATACCTCTGTGCAATGGAATTGCCCCCGTGCTCTGTTCATATACTCGGACCGATATGGTGGCGTTTCTGTATAAGCACTTCAACACTTCAATGTACCGATAGTCAACATGGCACCGCTGGTTTCGATCGAATCGAAGGCTTGCTCATAGTCCACAAACGCCAAGCTTAGTGGCAGATTATACTCCTCGATCTTCTGTATGACCTGCCGTAGCGTATGGATGTGGTCTATGGTACTGAAACCATTTCAGAAACCGGCTTGTTCGGGAGGCTGGAAGTCATTGAACCTGCGCTCGAGATGATTCGTGATGACCCTTGTAAACAGCTTATAAACAAGGCTCAGAAGCGAGATGGGTCTGTAATTCTTCAATAGGGTGTTATTACTCTTTCTGAACAAGAGGACCACCTTACCTCTGTTTCACGTTTACGGCATTATGCCCTTGAGTAAGACGGAATTAAAATTCCCTCAACATGATAACACAATTGTGGAAATCTATGGGGGAGCTCTTTGTTCAGTAGTGGACATTGAATGGCCGATATGATGATAGGTGGAGAGGGGAGGTATATGTTTCGCCGGAAACGAACACAAGAAACGAACAACAGAAAGGTTCGTGCATTACATAATAAGCAGAATGTTGTTTCGAAACGAGTATAATGATTTTGATTATCAAGTACACGTACTAATTAAAATATAACCTAGAAATTTCTTATGCGTAGGTTTCCCAGGTTATTTCCTATGCATAGGTTTTATTGTTTCAATTGAAAAAAAAACCAGCAAAGTGTAAGAGAATTGTGCTATTCTCCAAGCATGGATATCATTGCAACGTTCTCAACTAAGACCATGCATTGTAATGGAAGTATCTAGGAAGTTTGTTAGAATGAAATGCACCGGTTATAAAAAGAATACTCTAATTGCCTGTTCGAGATAACCGTATCTCTAATTACCCTAAGGCATAATTTCTTCCTTAAATAATGAAAGTATCTGTCTCATTTCATTAGTGGACATGGGAATCCAATTTACAGAGAACGATAAATGCACTGTGCTTTTTTTGTTTTTACATTGCAGTCAGATAACACATTTGTACTTATATAAGGTCTTACTTTACTAATGGAAAATATTTTAGGAGGTAAATCGTTACGTTTCAATGATGCATTTTAGCAACAAAAAAACATCAACCTTTACTTAATACAAATCAAATTTTATTTAAATAATTCATGTTTTCGTTTGCATAAAAAGCGCAATTCACCACGTGAAAGCTGTAGGTAATTATCACTATGGTCTTTATAAAAATACGGAGGTACTGTCACCGAACACGCACACACAATAACTAAAGCATGTTTGAAAATGGTCCGGTCGAACAACAATGTGGTTGTTTAGGAGCCCACCAGTGTGTGTTGAAACTTGAAATGAATTTTTACCATTCATAGAGCCTAGCCTTAAAATATTTTCCATTATTAAAGTAAGACCCTATATATTAGCTTGCCATACTGCCGTTTGGTGCTGGCTAAGAAAACCACCACCCTATCTTATCCCGCGAGTGTCGTAAAAGATGACTATGGAATTAGTCGGAGGATGGGCAGCAACATCTTTCGTACATTAATAATTCAATTGCGATCGCCAACCCACCTGCCAATCGTGACGATTATAGCAAAACCCCCCTATGAGCTCATAACACACCCAAAAGTTCAATGAGGTGATCTTCGGGGAGGCATTTGTCTAACAGTGGTCTTTATTCCACTGAAATGATGATGATGATGATGACAGTGTAGTAAATGCAAGTGATACGAAATCATGGAAATCGAGATCATGTCTACAGATATTTCGGCATACATAATATGGCAAATACATGTAGCAGACGTAAAGGCGAACAGGATGACGGCCCGGTTGGTGCAGTGGCTGATACAGTCGGCTGCTGCACTCTGGGTCGCGGGTTCGATTCCCGCACGGAACAAATATTTGTATGATCTGCAGGTAGCTGTTCCGTGTCTGGGTGTATTGTGTGTGACATTTGTGCCTGTAAACGCACCCACGACACAGTAGAAATCCAAGTGTGGGCAACGTTTTTAAAAAAAAGAATTTGTTTAGCATGGCGTAATCCCTCAGATATATTTCCCCATAAATGTTGCCAGAAATATGCATACACATAAATATCCAACACTAGTTCAAGATCTTAGCTGATATGATGACCCTCATAGCAGTTACCAAAGACCACGTTTCTGGAGGTCGGCAGTGAACTATCGTCTGTGGTTTAACTCCATTTGCTCGACAGAGGAGTGGAAACTCCACCGCACCTCTGTGTCGCAGTACTACCGTATGCTAAAAATCCAATAGTGATTCAGCGCAACCAGTAATCTGTTTAAAAGCTCTGTACTGACATTTTTATCAGCAGAGCTGGATAGACGTGTGAACTGAAATTCAAAAACTAAATACCGGCTAATTGCTACACATAGCCTGTAGGTTAAAATCATGTATCTTACTTTATTGTTAATTTAATCTTTATAATACACCAATAAATAAAAGATATAAAACATTAGCTTCTATAAGTATATAGAGAACAATGGGCGGTCTTATCGCACTCGGCGATTTCTTCCAGGCAATTTTAAGGTTTTAGTGCTGAAAAGCTATTTAAGCTGCCCTCCATATACCTATCTACGCATACGAATTTATTCAGTATTTTGTGACTTATAGGAAAGTCCATGTGGTGTCCGGGTTAAGAATATAGCACCACTCCATCTCCTTCAGTGGATGTTTGAAAGTCGACTAACGGCTCTAAATCAGGGATGGGCAGCAGCAGTCCCTTCTGAGAAACAGCAGTCGTTCTGCACTAATCAACCCGCCTGCCAAGCGCGGTGAGAAGCTACTACTAGCAAATTCCCCCCAAAAAGGCCTTTGTTCAGCAGTAAATAATGGAAAATAAACTATCAAATGCTTAACAAAATGGAAATAAATTATCAAATGCTTGACAATCTAGATTATATCAAGTATTGTATAATGTCGCAACTGAATGCTCATCGTGTGCAGTTGTACCTATGTGTTGTATTACTATTGAAAAATCTACGTGTCGTCAATATGCAGTCACCGACAAAATAAGTTTATCTAATGTAAATTTGTAGGTTTAGATCCGGGGAGCTTAGAGTCTATTGCATCTTTGGGTAATCTTCGCAAGTAAATTCCACACTCTCAGAACAACTAATCTTAAATCAAAACTTGTATGTGGGTACCTATTAACATATTTCCGGTTTTATTTTCGAAATTTAGTCGAATATGGGAAGCAGAAACATACCTATGTTGAATGAAAATGACATTTACTATCTACAGAAATGTCATTTCACCAATCAGGTGTACTTTTCCTTGCCTTTATTCTACAACACAGTAAATCCTAAGCAATAATACTTTCGCTAGCAATTCCCATTAATATGTATTACCGTTCGTAATAATAAAAACCAAAACATCTACGTTTTAAACCAAAGCAATTACTCAAACAGTCAGAACAAATTGGGAGCCGCAGAATTTAGCAAAAAAATACAATTTAAATAATCATTCTTTTGTCTTCAGTATAAATTGAAATTAATGTACCTGAATCCATTCATCTGTTTTAGGGATAAGTTATTATATTATTAATTGTGTCTACGGAAATCCGGCTTGCAATCAATCAATGACAGTTTTCGTTTGCACCATTTATTTTCTTATGGTAAGGTTGTATTATTAATAAATCTTCTTTTATGGAGGCGTTTAATATATTAATATAACCTAAGTACAGTGACTAAGTGAGACTCGGTGGAATACTGAAACACTACATATTGAGTAGTGTTTTAGTATTCCACCGTTAGATAAAAGTCACTCAATATTTAAGACGCTCTCCACTATTTGAGACGCCCGTTTTCAGTAGAATAGCGTGCATCTCAAATCGTAAAGGTCTTTAATATTGAGTGACTTTTCAGTATTCGGCCGTAAACCTTAAATGAAAACACAAAAAGAAATTACCTATATGTTTATAAGCCATTCGGTGCGCCCAGCGGTTGGCGGACTTTAGCAGCTTCGGCAGCCGTCGCCCGATCGGAGACAGGCCCGCACAGGGGGACGGAATCCATCAGAAATAGTGGCGGGCCGAGATATACCTGGAATGCGGGGCCGGCATCCCCGGCGTAAAGTAGCTCGAAGGAACACCTTGGAGGATATGCAGGAGGATTTCGGCACGGTAAAAAATCTCTTATTTGTTTATTTATTTATTTATTTATTTGGATCTCTAACAATAAGTACACTAACACATGAACATCTTACATTTTATAACTTAAAATTAAGTGTCTCATTACTTATAAGAGAACACAGCATACACTGAAGGTTAGTTACACACAAAACTTATTTATCACAAGTGTAATATAATATGTATTAATCCTTATAATAATAATATATAATAATGAAATTAATTAATTATTTTTACAATTTATTTAGATTTATGCATTTAAATTTATTATCTATTTATAGTAAGTAGAGGTCGGGTCTACCTTCATTCTCAACTTTTTGATCTTTTACAGCTGTAGGCAAAAACAGAGTTTTCTTTTTGATTAAAGATATAGATGACAGAGCCAGGTCAACCTCACATTGATAATTTTTGTAAGTGACATACATGCGAGATAGTGGGCAGTGTTGCTTAAGGTTAGTACGGCACTTTGACTGCTGGAAAAGCTTGAGATTACAGGATCTTGGTATTTTAGAAGGTACATAAAAATTAATTTTACTGAGTAGATCAGGACAGTTTAACTCACCCGAGACAAGTTTCTTTAGAAAAACCAAATCCAAGCATTTCCTCCGCAGTGTAAGAGACGAGATTTTGAAGTAATCTAATTGTTCTTGGTAACTTTTGAGCATCCCTGTCATATGGCTGTTGTAGGCTAAATGTCGCAAAAAACGCTTCTGGATTTTTTCTATTCTGTCAACATGGATCATATAACTAGGTGACCACACAACACTGCAATACTCAAGAGTGCTCCTCACTAAAGAATTAAACATAATTTTCTTTGTATCAGGCTTTTTAAAGTTTTTACATTCCCTGATAACAAAACCCATCATCTGTATGGCTTTTGTGGAGATTTCATCTATGTGTTTTTCAAAACTTAGCTTTTTGTCAAAGTGAACCCCTAAATCCCTTATAAATTCTACCTCCTCCAGCAAATCTCCATTTATATCGTATTCAGTATTTACAATATTCTTGTTCCTGGTAAATTATACATGTTTACATTTTCTTATATTTAATGTCATACTATTAATATCACACCATTGTACCAATCGGTTTAAGTCGCTCTGAAGTAATAATGAATCACTTTTGTTACTGATATTTCGGGCAATTTTCAAGTCATCAGCGAAAAGGTAGATGTTTGAGTTATGGAAGCATTCATTAATGTCATTAATAAACAATACAAATAGGTAAGGCCCCAGGTGGGATTCCGTGTAAATGTTTGAACTCAAACCATTGTATACCACTCTTAGATTACGCTGGGAAAGATAAGAATCAAACCAATACAGCAAGGGTTCCGATATTCCGTACATTTTAAGTTTTTTTAGAAGGATATTATGGTTCACAACATCAAAAGCCCTGCTGAAATCGGTGTAGATAACATCAACCTGAATACGCTCGTCAACAGCCTCTACTAGGTCCACAAGATAAGTGACTAAATTAGTTGCGGTGGATCTATTTTTTGTAAAACCATGTTGGTTAGTAAGCAGTAGCTGTGAAATGTGCCAAGTCAAAACTGGGCATATAAGAGACTCGAATACTTTAGCCAGTGCAGATAGAATGGCTATTGGCCTGTAGTTACTGACTAGAGATTCGTCGCCATTTTTAAACACTGGAACTATGTTTGTTATCTTCCAGGTTGAAGGGAAGATTCCCGTTGTTAGTGACTTGTTGAAAATCAACATCAATGGTAATGCCAGTTTGTTAGCATTCCTCACAAGAAATACAGGCGGTATATTATCAGGGCCAGCTCCTTTGGATATGTTTAGTCTTTTTAATGTTTTTAAGACTTCTTCTTTAGTGATAGCAATATGACCAAGATAGCAGTTACTTTTACAGCCTTCTAATTTAGGAATTCCCAAGTCGTTACAAGCCTGAGAACACACATAGGCGCTTGAAAAATGCGATGCGAATAGACTACATATGACATTGCAGTCGTCGGAAGTATTAACACTATCGGACATTGTACCAGGGCATCTGTTAGAATAACCCTTTCTAGCTTTAAGATACCTCCAAAAGTACTTCGGATTAGATTTAATTGTTGATTCTGCGTGATCTATGTATGAGTTATAACATGATAAGGCCATTTTATCGCAACGTTTCCTTAGCAAATCTAATGATAGCTCATCCATAGGGTTTCGGTATTTTTTAAATCTGGTTCTTAATTTATTCTTTTCATTCAACATTTTTATCAGTGGTCTAGAAAACCAGGGGGGATACTTTTTATTCTTCAATTTACATTTGGGTATATTTTCATTCACTATCGTGTAAAGTATTGAGTAGAAAAGGTGGAGGATAGACCAAACTTTTGTTTCAATGTGAAGTACGAGTACTATAACCAATCGGCCTGGTTAGCGTGTCAATTAGACTTAATCTATACTACAAATAAATGAAACTGAAGTGTCTGTTTGTCATGTCAAAATACAGCTAATGCAGCAAAATGAAAGTATACACGGTACCGGTACGGTACAACAAAAAAAGTAGTTTAATTTATTTTTACTGTCTGTCTGTTTGTTTGTTCCGACTAAACGCCAAAACGGCTGGACCGATTTCTACGGGACTATCACTGGCAGATAGCGGATGCTATAAGGAATAACTTAGGCTACTTTAATTTTAGAAAAATAATTAGGTTTCCGCGCAAAATAATTATAACCCATGAAATCCAATATATATATTCCTATGTCAAGTGTCTATGCCGAAGTACTCTAAAATTATTTAGAATAATCCAATTTATTTTAAATTAATCGGCGGATGAAACCGTGGGTCCCAGCTTGTTCTCAATAAGATTACTCATGATATTTTTTTCTAAGCCAACCTGTATTAATATCTGATCAAAAGGGAAGCCTGTTCCGTACGAAAATTACTTGCACTCTTTCCTATTTAGATCGTATTTCAAACTGCAAGAACAAGTTCTGTAAGAACTCACTTCTGAATCCGGAGTCGAAAGTAGTAAAAAAAGTACGAAATTAGAGATTTTACTGTGGATTCAGAAGTGAGTTTGTTAGTGAAGCAAACTCGCATAAGAATCTGCAGTGAAATGTAGTAATAACAATACGCTATTAGAGATTGTAAACAACACTTGTAAACCCTATTTCCAAAAACTCGAAATTTTAACGCTACCATGCATCTATATTTTAGAAATATGTAAATTTGTCCGTTAATACCCTGAATTCTATAATAAACGTGAAAGCATACAAACCAAAATTATACTTCGACACAAAAACAGATTAAATCTACCAACTTCTCGACTAGCTATGCAGTCCTCGGGTCCCTTGGTGATGTCTATAAAAATATATAACAAGCTGCCAAATGTCATAAAAACTGAAAACAAATTTAATATTTTTGTATTTAAATTAAAAATATATTTGCTTAGCAAAAGCTACTATAGCGTAAAAGAATTCATCGACGATACATTTTAATTTCGGTTTATTATTTATTACTCGTAATACTCTTCCTCTCTCCTAATTAACTATGCTATGCCCAACAGGGTCCATAATTGGTGTATAGATATACGAGTAAAACTACCATCTGTTTTTTTTTAAATAATTTACTTATGGAATGCAATAAAGAATTGAATTGAACTGAGATTTCACTGCGGATTTAGAATCGAGTTCGCTTGTGAATTCTTACAGAATAGCCATGCTGCATCAAACTACAATGTTTGTAGCAAAGACAAAACAAAACTCCACATTGGATCGCACATGCCAGCTACATGACAACGTAATTAATGAACGAATCAAGACTTCCGCAACTGTTAACTATACTAATTGAGTTAATATTGCATTTTCCTTCCTTCTCATTCCGTCTTTCAAGTCAATGGGAAATCTTTTTCCTGTAAATGGTCCGTTAGACGCACAACCGACCTTAATTCGTTGTTTATATCTAGTTTCACTAACAATACTGCTGTTAGATTAAAGAACAAAGGTTAATTGCTGATTGTATCTTCGATGTCATTGTTTATTGTTTTCTTGAAAGGTTTTTCTCTGACTTAAATGTTTTGAGGACAAAAATTCTTCCGGATTAAGGAGTTGGTTTTAAGCTTTTCTAAAGATTTTTACACATCTACGAAAACTCAGCAAATGCGCACAATTTTTATTAAGAAGATCGGTGCGCTAATTTAGCGTAAGCTGTTCGTTCTCAGTACAAAGTGTACCTTCATAGATGCGTACTTTCCCTATAAAATTATTTTGCACTAGTCAGGAGATATCTGTGACTGTTTTAATGATACGCAGATAATAACAGGGTTTGCAAATAATCAAGTAATAGAAATACATAGGTACACGCTAGTATCAAATAACTAACTGACCCACCTGGCTTCGTAGGGATGCATCATATCTATAGTTATATATCTAGCAAATATGTTCTAAATTAAATATACTTAATTAACAAATTATTTAGATATATATAGATTAACACCACATCGGTTAAAACAGCTTCGCATGTAATTCATTGTATTTGATACAAAATTTGAAAGATAATAATTTATATCGAAAAGGCCTCGGATCTACCCAGGGCATTTTCGAACAGATTTAGAAATAAATATGGATGCACTGTAAATTATAAAAACCCTCCTCGTCTGTCTTTTATTTCTGAATTTGTACCAACCTTACTTATGTTAGTATAAATCGTTCTATTTATACTAACATAAGTAATTTTGCCTTCTTTATTTATGGAACATTTCTCAAAAGACCCGAGATTGTCCGGAAACATAAAAACTTACTAGGTTTCGTCGTAAAGACAAGTTGGGACGCAATTATTTTTGGTGGACGAACTGTGGGGAAGTAATCATCGATATTACACGACGACTAATTAATAATGATTTCATTTGTTAGCTGTTGCCTTAACATTTATTTAGTGACTTCTTGAAGTATTTCTGAACATGAGTAATGATTGTAAATACTGTAACAATATTGTTATTAGTTTATTCTTTTATATTTGTCAATTATTTAAGTTACTTTTTCTTTCATTTTCTGATTTCTCCCGTGTCCTGGGCACAGTTTTTTTTTTTTTTTGTTTTTTAAAAACGTTGCCCCACACTAGGATTTCTCCTGTGTCGTGGGTGCGCTTACAGACATGAATTCCACAAACAATACACCCAGACCCGGAACAACTACCTGCAGATCATACAAATATTTGTTCCGTGCGGGAATCGAACCCACGATCCAGAGCGCAGCAGTCGACTGTATCAGCCACTGCACCAACCGTGCCGTCGTTATACAGCATAAATGAAACACGCACAAAAATCTAGACCCGGAACAAACTATGTGTAGAAATATTTATTCCGTGTGGGGACTGAACCCGTGATGCCTAACGCATCAAGCCTTAGCCACTGCGCTAACCGTGCCGTCAAATCTAAATATGTTTTAAAAGCATCTTCTAGGAAGATAACGCCCCGCTATATGTAGTCATGGCAGGGGGCTCAGACGTGTTAGACTTGGGAGCCGGGACGGTTGTTGCCCCGGCGCCGTCTCATCCTTTTCCGTGGGGGATCGGGCCTCTCTCAATTTGAAGCATGACGCGCTCGCAGAAGGAGACCACTGCACTCCAATTTTCATGCTCTGCCAACATAGCATAGTAGTGTCTACTGCCGGCAGAGAGAGATCTTGCCCGATCCGACCAACCAAGATCCGCCGCTCGGCCACCCACGCAGGGCACTCCTCGAGCGTGTGCTGTGCGGTAGCTTGGTCGCTTCCACAATGGATATTCTGTGCAGATACGCACCGAAACAACCGTGACCGGTGAATACCTGCGTCAGACAGTAGGTGACACGCTCGCTCCTTCTGAGCCAGGCTCCGAAGAGTGGCAGGATGGCCTTGACGACGCGCTTGATCACGAACTGCAACCGTAGGCGATGTCGCCACATCTCGAGTGTGGAGTGCCAACACCTATAAAATTTACCAGTCTCATATTTAATATCAATATAGCCTAATTCCATGTGATGTCCATGCCGTGTGGTGTCCGGATTAAGAATATAGCACCACTCCATCTCCTCCCGTGGATGTCGTAAAAGGCGACTAAGGAAATCTAAACCAGAGGGATGGGCTGCAGCGTCCCTTCTGAGAAACGGTAGCCATACTGCGCTCACCAACCCGCCTGCCAAGCGTGGTGAGTATCGGCAAATACCCGATACACAGTAGTAAAAATCTATGGGGTAGGCCTTTGTTCAGCAGTGGACGTATAAATGGCCGATATGATAGCCTAGACTGGATTTGCGACAGCCTCGTCCACGATGCGGTATCATGGTAAACGATTCGTTTCGACAATAAATCAGCAGACTTCAAAATCTGAATTCAGCAGAATTCAAGCACCTGTATCATGTATTGTATCAAATCACACAATTGTGTCTTCATAGTAGCGGGAAATTTTCCGTTTGGCATATGGTTTGGTGAGCGCAGTATGGCTGCTGTTCCAATGCAGAGACGCTGCTGCCCATCCCTCTGAGTTCCTCAGTCGTCTTTTACGACATCTACGGGATGAGATAAAGTAGTGCTATAATTTGAATCCGGATACCTCACGGACTTTAAAATTTTTAAAAGAAGTACGTAATATTTGCAGACGCTTCACGCTGACGTGCCGCTCAATGGGCTTAAATGTATTTGTGAATGTTAACAATAATTTGAATAATGGAAAAACCCTCAATAATCACACAACAGACTGGTCGTTGTGGAAATCTATAGGGGTAGCCTGCGTCCAGCAGTGGACTTTATTCGACTGAAATGATGATGATAAACAATAACCTTATTACATTATCTGAATGTTATTTGTTTAGTGTGTGTACGTTGATTCCGTCGTTTAAAGATTTTTGTGTCATTTTATCATTATCACAGCGATAGTTACACAAAGCAAGATGATAAACATAGTCAGGCTTGCCTTTTTTTAAACCTTAAGCGTGCTGCTGCTAGATAAAGGCTATTAAGTTACATTTCAATAAGCCAGCATGAGTTGACTATCAAATATTCACATCGCTTCCAAACACTAGCACGCGCAATACATCCACATTGACAACAACTCAACTGTGGAAGCATACATAACTTGAATTAACATTTAAAAACGTTTCTATTTCCGCGATCAGAGTTGCAGGAAATTGGAAAGCCTATTTCAATTGTTCCGGCGGTGAAGCGGTGTCACGAGTCTCGGTTACCCCACTGTTCTCATTTAGCTGCAGACTACAGACGAACTGATTTTACCAACGTTCAATAATAGAGCCGCTTTTGAACAAACTTGCGGGACTATTTGACTTGGCCCACGCCCAGTTTATTTCTACTGCGGAATTGAGAAAACAACTTGGAACTCAATCGATGTTTATTATTTCGTTACCAAATACTGTGGTCAACAATCTTGAGATTTGCTGAGGAAAATTTATTTAGATATACTCCATATCTAAACATTTTCGGGACAATAACAAAATCTGGGCTGTTTGCTGTTTTTCCTTTGTAATTGAACTAAATGCTAATCTTATAGTCTATTGGATAGGTAGTTTATGGTTAAGGTGATTCAAGGATAAGTTTTAAGTTTTACGTTCATTTCATATTTTACTAATGCACAAATATTTCGTCAATCAACTGTAAACGTAAAAAATGTGAAATACAACGTGTAATTGAAATAACCCAAAACCTGAAACTAGTTTATTTAGAAGATTTAATTTCAATGGCAACATGTTATACCTATCAAGTTTTAAAATAAGTGCAGATTAGTTGTGCAAAGTAAACCTCAGATGGTGTAGGTATACTATTTGTACTGTTGAAGTAGAAACGATTATACTACTCTTTAATTTATTTTTACAAATAGTATACCTGCACCACCCGTGGTTCATCATCATCATATCAGCCACAGGACGTCCACTGCTGAACAAAGGCCTCCCCCTTAGATTTCCACAACGAGCGGTCACATGCCGCTCTCATCCAACGACTCCCAGCGACCTTCACCAGATCGTCTGTCCACCTCGTTGGAGGTCGTCCCACGCTGCGTTTTCCGGTGCGCGGTCTCCATTCGAGAACCTTTGTGCCCCAACGGCCATCAGTTCTACGAGCAATATGTGCCCTGCCCATTGCCACTTCATCTTACTAATCCTTTCAGCTATGTCGACAACTTTAGTTCTTCTACGGATCTCCTCATTTCTGATTCGATCTCGTAGAGAAATACCAAGCATAGCTCTGTCCATAGCTCGCTGAGTGACCTTGAGCTTTCTTCTTTTCTTTCCCGTGGTTACCTTTGCGCAACTACGAGTATACTTACTTTAAAACTTGATAGGTATAACATGTTGTTTCACCACCAAAAAATACCAATATTTTTTACAATTATTTACATAATAAACAATTATTTTCTAGATCACCTATCTATATAGATTAACAATCTGTTGGGGTGTCTGAGGTTTTGGGTTATTTTAATTACACGTTGTATGACTATTAATTGTTTTTGATTTTTTACTAATACTTATTAATAGGCCAAAATCTATCTTTCCAAAGCATAATCCAAAGTGAAACTTATTGTTATTTGAGTAGTTCATTCATTAATTTTCGTTTGGTTAGTGGCCAACCTTCTGTCAGAGTTGTCTAAACCGCCCAAAGGCCTCCGACTTGGCTCTGACTGCTGTTTAACGGCAACAATTGGGAGCGATGATTTTACCTGCCCTCCGGACGGATACGTTTAGTTCAAATTGACGGCACGGTTGGTGCAGCGGCTGATACAGTCGGCTGCTGCGATCTGGGTCGTGGGTTCGATTCCCGCACGGAATAAATATTTGTATGATCTGCAGGTTGTTGTTTCGGGTCTGGGTGTATAGTGTGTGGAATTTGTGTCTGTAAACGCACCCACGACACAGGAGAAATCCTAATGTGGGGCAAAGTTAAAAAAGAAAGAAATACCCCTACACGGTCTCCCATCTACAGACTAACCGCGCTGAGCGTTGCTTAACCACTCTGATCACTTACTAGTCAGTTAGTGCAACAGGCTATGAGCGCCATCTCTAATTGAGTAATTAGAATATAGGATTTGTTTTGGAAATATGCCACATAGAAATGCAACAGCCTTTGTTCTATTAACTCTTTCGTGCACAGAGCGGTGTACAGAAAATCAAAGCGCGGATGATACTGGATAGGTGGCTTTTACACGGCTTTATATTTACGTTTATATGCTGAAATAAAGTTAGCCGGGATACCTACATATTCTCAGTAACCTAAATATTTCCGACATTTCCATTGGACGGCATCAAACAGCACGCAAAACACAAAATCCTTGGTTCGAAATTCCAATATCGACTGAACAATATTGACTGTTAACATTCGAAATTGATATGAATACTGTACCGACTCTGCATATCAATTCCTCGAAATAGAAACCAAGGTGCACACACGTTCCAAATTATAGGCCGACATCTCGTTACTTCAACCAAGTGTAGCGTTATAACAAGATGATGTCCCGAGCTTTACATCCTCTTTGCGACGATACGCAAATTCTGCACACGTTGACGGCAAATTAATAGTGACGTAATGTGTGACGACATCTCAATTAAATAATACCCTCGAGCGAATAGTGGTTACAAACATACAGACAAGAGATGAAAACCGCCTAATTATATGTAAATAAGACTTAGTGTATTTCAGGATAGGTATGTTGCCGGCTCTGCCGTGTGGTGCCGGCTCTGCCGTGTGACACCGGCTCTGCCATGTGGTGCCGGCTCTGCCGTGTGATTCCGGCTCTGCCGTGTGATTCCGGCTCTGCCGTGTGGTGCCGGCGAAGAATACCACCACCCCATCTCATCTCATGGGTGTCGTACAAGGCGACTATGGGATTAGCTGGAGAATGGGCAGAAGCGTCCTTCGATTACATTTATAACTCAACTACGTACGCCAACCCGTTTGCCAAGCGTGGCGATTATGGCAAAACCTCCCATGAGCACACAACACAAATCCATGGCCGTCATTGTGGCAATCTTTGGGGGAGGCTTCTGTCCAGCAATGGACGTTTTTCGGCTGAAATGATGATGTTGCTTTGAAAGTCTCTCAACGGGCTTCGGACTCATGTTGGCCGAAGCAAGGATAGTGGACAGGTCGAGCTCATGTTATCAGGGTGGTACCATGGAGGATATGGCGCATATATTATTATGTACCCTTACATCTACACGCAACGAGATCTGAGGGCCACTACAGTAAATGAAGTGCACGTAGCAGAATACTGGGCCAATATACTTAGATTGTCATTTTGTTCAGAGTATATTATCTCTTTTCTATTCCGTGTATTCTTCCTGTCCGTTTGTGACACGCTAGAGGAAGAAGAGGAATGTTGTAGTTGATAAAAGTTATCCCTACTAGGAATGAATGAAAACTTGTTAAATGCGGGCGGCATGTAATCGGTCGTTGTGGAAATCTATGGGGGAGGCCTTTGCTCAGCCGTGGATGTCCTTCTGCTGATATGATGATGATGATGATGATGATAAGGATCTCTCTGTGAAGTGTAATAAACCTTTAGAAAATACTTATGTTTTACGAATGTGCTATTTTGAGTCTGTTGAGACTGCAATATATTATTAAAATTACTAATAAAATAAAACGTTGACGGAAAAGCAATAACCAATCAAAATGTTACTTTAATCAGTTTTCAGTCTGGCCTTTCACAACCACATTAGGGTCGACTTACAGTCTAACTGCATGGAGTTAAATATTTAATATTATAACTGCCATCTGGCTTTTGTAACCCTTTGTGCCTGTAATTGTCCCACTGCAGGGCAAAAAACTCTTCTCATACAGGAAACGATCAAGCATTGATCACCACGCTTTATCACTGCGTGTTGGCTATTTCAGACCATTTGTCATTTCGGCCTAATAAAGTCCACTGCTGGACACAGGCCTCCCCCAAAGATCACCACAACGCCGCAACTGTAAGCAATGAGTCTGTCAACCTCCGGGCCATCGCGACATTTTGTAACTCAATTACCTACTGAGAAATACCTATATCATAAGATACCACCAGTAGTCCAGCCTTCAAGCTTCTGAGTGCCCGTAACGGTTGTCATATGTATGCATCATATCAGCCAAAGGCCGTACACTGCTGAATAGAAACCTCCCCTAAAAATCGTTAAATCTGTGCGATAGCCAATTATCTACAATCCCCTGCTTAATAAATGTTATTGCTATAAAGTATTAGTTTACAATATATACAACTAAGCCTCCTAATCTAACCTGTTAACCTGTACGGTACACCAACTTGAAACGAAACGAAATATTAATTTTATCACCGACAACCAAAAAACTGGAAAGAAAGTTTACATGAGACGGGACTTCGTTCAAAAACTCGTCAGTAACTGCTAACAAACCAATTAACAGAAAAAATGTGTATAAAAATCTTCGTTGTGAATATCCAGACAAAAGCGATCTCAAGGACTTGCAATTTTGCCCCAAGCAGTCCTACAATTAACGAGCCTCGGATTTCGCTTTGTTAAGCAACACCTACATCAAATATCAATATAATGTTCCACACCCAACTCGACCGAAACTTGAAATCAGTTTACAAAGTATCCTTATTAAACATATTCTACCGAGAAATAAACATTTATTTTAAAGAAACGTCTTCACACTATGATTGCTCCATGACGGCACAGATATAGTGTGAGATATTGTCACATACACAAACACGCAGACCCGAAACAAGCGCTTGTAGGCCATACAAATTATTGTTCCGTATGGGAATCAAAACCGAGACACACATAGCACATAAAGCCATGGCGACAGGCTTACCGTCAGAGTTTAAACGTATGACACACATTGAGGGAAAAAATCATCGCTCTGTGCCCCGAAAAGCTCGTTAAGCCTTCAGTCTCGGTTGTAATACGAGTACCTCCATACAACGCCCAAAAGTCTGACAACTGGTATAAAACTACAATACCCAATGTGGTTACCCCCAACAATAATATTAAGTTGTGAAGATCAGATACCAAGAAGATGACTTCAGAATACAGCATTACGTTTACTCACGGCCGTCTTTAACCTATTGAAGGTCCTGAGCACTTGAGGATAATGACGTCATTATGACTATGATATAACACAGGACTATTTTATTAACAACAGACAAAAGGAATAGATAAGCCAGTTCTATATTCATTCAACTGTTATTTTCTTTTGGACAATGAATAGGTCATTATAATATAATCCGAAAAAGTAACTCTTCTTACTTCTAGCAAATATCGATTATCGGATGGTGTTCTGACGAGAAATAGGGGGGTCTCATAGATTACGAGGCCCTGGGCACTTGCCCAGAGTGGGCAATGGAAAAGAGGGGCCTGTATATACTAAACCTGATAATAGTATGCTCAGAATCGGTAATAGAATCAATTGCAATAATTTTTATACCATATTTTATTTTATACCATAAATAAATTAAAAATATTTGACGATGTTGTAACGACACATTAATACGCAAGTCAGCTGACCGCGCCGGTGACATCGCATTGCTTTGTTCTAAAAGAACGATGCCCCACACTAGGATTTCTCCAGTATCGTGTGTATAGTGTTTACATACATAAATCCGAAACAAATGGAACAACTATCTGCAGATCATACAAATATATATTTCGCGCGGGGATCGCAACCGCGACACGTAGCGCTGAAAGCAATCGCTTAGCCACTGCGCCTACCGTGCCGACAGAGGTGTGGCCAGCATACATACAATTTACAACATACGCGCGCACTTGTCAAGGTCAAGCGCACATGTACATAGTTTAAGCGGCGAGCGCAGACATGTTTTGACATGTTTGAGATTTTCAAATGAAATGTTTTATAACATATATTTGTACTTGACAATCTCTCTGAAAAATGTCTTAACGTATAAACATGTCTGCGCTCGCCGCTTAAACTATGTGCATGTGCGCTTGACTTGTGATCTCAAATTCTTCATTTTACTATTTGACTTGTCTCAACTATATTTTACTAAAAATAATGTAATGTACTAAAACGCAGCCGCATTTAATTAAACTGACCTAAACGTAGATGGGAAATGTAGTTCGGATGTTTGATTGAAGGAAAACATTTTAGAGTGAACTACTCCATCTTGCCGTTAGATACCGAAATGTCTTTTCAAGCTCTACTTTTCCCTTTTCTTACCAAGATAAAATCCACGTTATGACTGACTCCCGGGAGGACGGCGTCACGCACACGGTTACATGCCGCCATGTGCGCATCACTGCGCACAGTGAGGCTTGGTGATCCTTTACAATCCTTCACGAGAAGTGCATGGGGGCGGCCTTTTAGGGAAGGCGACCGTATCACCTTCTATCTTAGTGTGACCTTACGACGACCTGCTGACCCCCTTCGATGCCATAGATGACCACTCCAGTGGTTTTAGCCGGTAAAAGTCCGGCCATACCACTCCACCCTTCCGCGGGGGGAGGAAGGTCATGATGAATTTCCACTGGGTACCAATAAAAAAAGGAATGCTAGTGACGGCAGATAAAGAGGTATATGGGATAGTTATATGGGTAGAAAATTATTAAATGCCGGGTGTCCACTTGTTAAACGCGTGCCAAATGTGCACCTCTTCTGTATAGATAGGTGCAAGATTGATTTTCGTACCTTGCGGTCTCAATAATTGAACACGGTAGGTGTGTGTACCCTATATGTGTTATATGTGTCCAGACACTATATTATGCGGACTATAAAGTCCACCTTGAAGAAAAACAAACTTTGCTTTTCGTATTGCTGTTGCTGAAAATCAGCGCTGATGGCTCGTTGAGATGCCACAGTATTATGCTGAGCTTCAACCTATGTTTTGCGAAGATGCGACGCACAATTTCCTTAAGACCGTAACTTATGTAACCCTGCCCTGTACCCTGTATTGTAGGCACAGACTAGGTAGTAAGATACTTCGTATATTGTAGGCATTGTTTTTTTTCTTTTTTGTATTTGTTTCTTTTTCGACCACAGACAAAAATGTGTACTCTTTGGTAAAAAATATTGTTGTTATATTTTGACTGGATACCAAGTCTTTTGGCCATTTTTATTATAACGGTGTTGCCAGCGCGGATACGCGTTTGGTTTCATGAAGTGTTAGTTTTTAAGCGTATAATTATTGTAGTATGTAGTATCGATTTTAGCTATGTCGTTAGTAATGCCTTATGTAGAATTTTTACATTTTAATCTGTACTTGTGCGTCGACGTTCGCCGCAAAAATAAACTGTTTTTCTTTCTTTTCTTTCTTTCTTTCTATTATGTATATCAAACTTTTCCATTGTTCTCCTACACTGATTTAATCTTACCAAAATTTTACAACACTAAGTAGTAAAAACCAACAAGAGTTTCTAACTTCTTACACAGAAAAGGTATGAAAGTTAAAGTAGTATCAATTGATTTTTCTTTGTTACAGATGCTACTACAGACAATACTGAAGGGGAATCTGGTGATATATTTTAAGCAAAATGTAAGTAAACACATATGTAATTGTGTCGTTGAATAATGTTTGTTTTCAGTTAATGACCACAGCAATTACTTACGCAAATTAATGTTCTTCCAATTAGCAATGATTAAATGTTCCAGTATGTGATATTGCTGTGGTTTTGCGTTGTTTACATATAACATACACACTTTATGATTGGCACCCACAAAAAGTATTCGAAGTAGGTACTTAAACACTCTGTGGAATTAAAAACAAAGTAGATACTCAGCAGCCTAGCAACATTATAACTGCGTAGGTGCTTTTTGTATGTCGTAAATGTGTTTTTAAATTATTTTTATGCTATAGTACTTACACATAGTGTGGGTACATTACCTATAGTGTTGTTTTTTGTTATTTAATAAATGTATTTCTTTCTTTATTTGTTTGTAGTTGACAGTTTTGACTAAAGTAATATGTTAAGTATATACGCAACAAGTAGGTATTGTTCCGATAACTTTATATAGGATCACACAGAAATAGTGAACTGTAAGTCATGAGGATAGTTAGAAGGTTTTAGGGTACTTCATTATTAAAAAAAACAAGTTGTAATTTTCTTGTGCGATTATGATTAATAAGTAAATTAAATTTGTTATTACAACTTCGCTTGTTGCTTATTTGTACATTCGTAAATAACTGGCGAAAAAAAGAATTTTTGGGCTCAAATAGCAACAACTATTCTTCGTTATTTATTTAAAATAATAAAAAATTAAACTTTACAACTTTTTTATTATCGCCATAACCTACTGATTGTCTTCTGGAAGTTTACTATTTTTTAAGGAGTCTATATAGCCACTATGAAAATTGCAATATCTGAGTTAAAAAGATATCAAACTAGTAAGTATCTGTAACATTTTAACTAGTATATTACAATTTTCGGTTTGTACAACATTATTTTTAGTATATACAACAGATGATTCACCCGAAAATAAAACACATATGTAGAGTATGTTTTAAAAAAAACAGAAATGTTATGAATACTCGCAAAGTTGAAGGTGCCACACTGTATATGGGGAGTAGCGCGAGGAGGAATAACATGCAATCTACTGATGTGATTTCATCGCGGTCATCTGACTTGAGTCATAATTATGTCGAACTTAAAGCGCTTTGACTCATTTTTGGGACTGAAGGGACTGAGGTTTTAAAGCTATTGCAATCGATTCTATTACTAATTCTGAACAACTATTTTCACGTTTTGTGTGAGCTGATAATAATGTTGTATAACGGTTAAAACTAACTACGCTTTACATAATGATTCTAAGTCAGACTACGTTTATACATATAGGTAGACTTAGCTAGGTATTAAAAGATAATGCTAGAATAGTCACTACATAAGTTTCCACAACGTTTTTTTTTATTTAGCTCACATAGTAAGTTAGTTCAGATGCGGCTAGGGTGGCCTTGAACCATATTAGTCGAGGCCAACATGTTAAGGATATCGCAACAAGAACATGAATTTAAAACACGTTATTTTAATTATATTATTATTGCCATGTACAGAGTTAGAGAGAAATAAAATGCTGATTGATGGTCACCGCGATTTTGTTGGCAGGTAACGAAATTTAGTAGTACGTTTTGGAGTAATGGCCGCTGGATTTTACGAATTTTGGGTTCAATTTCTTCTTGATTTGTATTAGAGTGGTTCCATACTTTAAAAAAAAACTCAGAGTATGTAATCCAAACAGATTAAATCGGAACGTCTTCGCGGCGAGTTTTAGTCTCAAATGAGAGGCAACGTGACCTGGAAACTTGTTCACAAGAAAGTCATTGTTTCGCATTCAGTAGGCATTAGGGGATGCCATCCCGCATATCACTAAGGGTCCATTCTATCCAAAGCTTGTCAAAACAAGTCATCGTCCCATGGAACTTAAAAATTGGCTCCGATGAACCCTCCTGCTCAGAAGGCACACCAAACTGTTAGTTTTAGAGCATGCACTGGAAAGTAAGGTTGCAAGCAAGGCAGGTGGCCATTTAGTTCCTCAGATGCGAGAATTCTGCTCGTTAACGAAGCCGTTGAGGTGGAAGAGAGCTTCGTTACTAAAGATGATTTTGTAGGAAATGCATCGTCAGCTTTGCAGTTTCTTAATCCAGTTAGCAAAGTTTCTACACTCTCGTTGGTCAATAGGCTTCCACTGTTGGGTCAGTTGGATTTTATAAGCAAGTTTGTTGCAAAGTTCTTTTGTAGAGGTTTTATTCCTGGGAACGATGCCGGAGGTGTTAAGTTGCTCCACGATAATGGTGCTTACAGCTGCCATATATCCAAACGATCTTTTGGGACGCTGACAGGTAAATTTTCTTTCATGCTTCAATGAAAAAGCCAGCTGTGTCCAATATTATTATTGCTGCAGGCCGCGATTGTCTGTTATGCACACCAAAATGATCATGTAACATGCGAATCTTCACTGTAAAATTTTCTCCATATTTGTAATGGGATTTCACTATTAATAAACGTTTTTTCAAACTGTAATGGAGTATTTTTGTAAATGTATATTTTAATAAAAAAAACCCTTACAAATAAGGCTGACTTTATAATTGAAAGAACAAAATGGCGCGCGATCGAAATTCAAGTTCTTGTTGAAACATCCTTTATATGTTACGGCTACGTATTAAAACCCAGCCGGCATTGCATAGACCTAGGTACACAGCTAAAATAGTTTGTAAAATTTGAATCTATATCAGTTATATTTCGGTCTTTAACCAAATAGCTTAGATAATTAAGTATACACACCTGCGTAAACCTAGGTATACTTATTCTTCTAAAATAACCCGTAACATATACATTACATTCCACTTAGAAAACGTTTATTTGCTCTCAACAAATGATGGAGCAAAAACTCCCTATTGACTTACAAAGTATCCCATTGTTATTCCCACACAGGAGTCATTAGCATGAATAAATTAGCATAAAATTCAATTAACTCTACTTAGTGCAAAATCGTTTAAGAAACTCCCAGTCGCATCCACTTAGTAGGAACAAACAAAAACTACGTAGCTACTTGGTAATTAAAGACCTCTATTTGAGTAAGTAATTAAGTGGTTTGTACCACCTGAGTTTCAAACTCTGAATAAATTGAAGATTGCGTCTTTGTAACAAAAGTTATTATAAATCTTATTAACTTTACATCAATCTTTTAAAGTAAACTCAATCTTCCTAGTTCCACCCATTTATCTTTTAGTACTGTGATCACAGGTTACTTAGGCCTGTTACGGTGTGGTGATTGTAGCATGATTATAAGGGTCAACACAAGGTACATGATCAGCGTAGCTATTCTGTAAGAACTCACTAGGATATTCGCTGTGAATCCGCAGTAAATTCTCTTATTCAGTGTTGATTTTACTACTTATTCTGGGGATTTAGAAGTGAGTTCTTGGAGAATAGCACTTCTGTAAGGAGCTTATATGATTAACTGACAGGTTCCAACTAGTTTTGTACAAATGCATTGTTAAAAATAATAATAAAACAAAAGATACCTTAGATTTTTTCTACTAAAATAAGTGCATAGTATTCATTTGTTGCAAAATAATGTGAATGTGTGAATGTGCATATAGTCAAGTTAACGATTGGTCAACGATAGCAATTAGTCCGATATACAATATGATTAAGTGATCTATCCCATAATTAGGGATGTCACCGTGTCTAACGTACTTTAGATGCAAAACAGTGCGCCATCACCAGTAGCGAGCTTAACGTACTGACCGAGGAACATTCGCTTTTGCTTTTGATCGAGCAATGTACTTAATACAAACTGCAAAGAGGTTTCTATATTTTCATCATCATCATCATCATTTCGGCCGAATGAACATCCACTGCTGGACACAGGCCTCCCCCAAAGATCACCACAACGACCGATATGGGTGTGTTGTGGGCTCATTGGGGGGTTTTGCCATAATCGCCACGCTTGGCAGACGGGTTGGCGATCGCAGTTGATTTGTTAATGTAATCGAAGGAAGCTGCTGCCCATCCTCCGGCTAATCCCATAGTCGACTTTCACGACACCCACGGGAGGAAATGGGGTGGTGGTATTCTGAACCGGCACCACACGGCTATATTTTGATTTATTCTATATTTTGATTAACGTAGATTCATTTCTTTTGGCAATGTTAATATTTTTTATTTTATTTGTCCCAGTACTTTTTATATTCGATTTCAATACGAGCGCTCGCGTTACTGCCGTAATGTTCGGCTCCGTACTTACTATTGCAATGAGGCATTGTTATGCCCGTTTCGACGTATTCACCGATGTACTGGATTTAGAGCTGATATTAAGCGCAACGCTCCAAGTCAAACCACCAACCACTTACATGAACTAGAAATCTGTAACATACTCGTATAATGAACCGCTTTATTGTAACTATAATCAAATTAAAAATAAACAGCTCTAGTATTTAGTGCAGCAATAAAATTCACGCATACAACGTCATATTCCTGAGGCCACAAATTTACGAGTAGAACAATGATCGTGTAACAACGATGTCCTAAAACCAATAAAGGGTGCAATAAACAATAAAAGCTATGTCCCTATCCTATAAAAATGTCGTTTTCAACTTTTATGACCTCTACACGACATGATGTGCCGTTATTTCGCTTTGTTTTTAGTCTTTCAACTGTCTTTTATGACGTATCAAACTACACGTGAGTATGCAAGTAGCTATTGTGTTCGTGTAACTTTACCCTTATACCCTGAGCTTGAACTAGAGTAATATAAATCCGCAACAATTATTTATTTTGTTTTAAGATCATGTCTTTGTTAGTGATGCAACGAATAGATCCGTGTGGTATCCGGATTAAGAATATAGCATCAATCCAGCTCCTTCCATAGATGTCCTAAAAAGCGACCTTGGGACTCTAAATCAGAGGGATGGGCAGTAGCGTCACTCCTGTAGAAGAGGAGCCATATTGTGCCACCGGCTAAGATAGGTGAGTACTGGAAAACTCCCCGTAATATGTTAAAGCAATCGAAAGAAAGAATGGGGGCTTTGCTCAGCAGTTACCGAATATTCGTCGTAATGTCATGATGATGTTCGTACAGAATATTTGAGTTAAACGGCAACAAAAATTTTGCATATGTTATGCTTTTTAAATATAAAGGAGGTAATTTTGATTATATATTATATATATATATATATATATATATATTCCGTGTGGTGTCCGGATTAAGAATATAGCACCACTCCATCTCCTCCCGTGGAGGTCGTAAAAGTCGACTAAGGGACTCTTAACCAGAGGGATGGGCAGCAGCGTCCCTTTTGCTGAGCAGTAGCAACTCTGCGCTCACCAACCCGCTTGCCAAGCGTGGTGAGTATCGGCAAATTCCCCCCAAAATGACAACACAACATAAGCACCGGCCCCCAGTTCCCGGCAGCCCCGCCATTCCTGGTCATGGTAGCGGCCACGGAAACGGCGGGGCAGGGGGTGCTAAGAATCTCCGGATGGGATCCGGCTACCACCCAAACCGAAAACTGGCCCTGGTGACATATAACACACGCACACTGAGGGCAGACGAAAAGATTGTTGAGCTGGAAGAAGAAATAGATAAGTTGCACTGGGATATCATGGGTCTATCAGAAGTCCGAAGAGAGGGGGAGGACACGATAACCCTGAAATCCGGCAACTTATTCTACTACCGGGAAGGCGAACATCTGTCTCAAGGTGGTGTCGGGTTTCTCGTCCGCAGGTCCCTCATTAACAGTATAGTGGCCATCGAAAGTGTGTCGAGCAGGGTAGCGTACCTTATACTCAGAATATCCAAGAGATATTCGTTGAAGGTCATACAGGTCTACGCACCGACCTCGACACACCCAGATGATGAAGTAGAGAGTATGTATGAGGACGTAAGTAGGGCCATACATACCTCGAAGACACATTTCACTGTTGTGATGGGGGACTTCAACGCAAAACTGGGCACTCGATGCGATGGTGAGTTGAGAGTGGGGCAATTTGGATATGGGCAACGGAACCCCAGGGGACAGAGGCTGGCCGACTTTTTGGAAAAGGAGGGACTCTTTATGATGAACTCCTTTTTCCAAAAGCCGCCTCACAGGAAGTGGACCTGGATGAGTCCCGATGGTTCCACGAGGAATGAGATTGACTTCATCATGACCAATAAAAGACAAATATTCAATGATGTCTCTGTGATCCACAGGGTGAAAACCGGTAGTGATCACCGAATGGTAAGAGGCACATTGAATATTAATCTCAAAGTTGAGAGGTCTCGTCTGATGAGGTCTACGCTCCGGCCCTCTAGTGCTCATATCCAAAACCCCGAGAGCTTTCAACTCGAACTCCAAAACCGCTTCGAGTGCCTGGAACATTGCGTATCTGTGGACGATTTAAATGGTAGGTTTGTAGAAACTGTCCAAACGGTTGGGTCTAAGTTCTTTAAAGCCCACCGTAAAGGTAGACCAAAAAAGTTCTCCGATCACACTCTCGACCTTATGGCAGAAAGACGCGCCATGACGCTGCAGTCTTCCGATGATGCTGAAGCATACCGACTGCTCAATAGACGGATATGGAAGTCGTTGCGGCACGATATCCGCATCTTTAACACTAACGGTGTTAAAGAGGCGATTGAGCGGAATCAAGGCTCCAAAGTGTTCGCAAGAGACAAGTCTATTGGGCAAAGTCGTATTATGAAGCTGAAGACCGAGGACGGCAGTGTAGCGTCGACTAAGCCAGAGGTTTTGAGAGAGATTGAGAACTTCTACCGGCAGTTATACACCTCGGTTACTATACCTACCATTGGCTCTGACAAAGACCCGCGAGCCAAACTAACCCGACACTATACCGAGGATATCCCGGACATCAGCCTGTACGAGATTAGGATGGCCTTGAAACAGCTTAAAAATAACAAGGCGCCGGGTGGAGACGGAATTACGACAGAGCTTCTGAAAGCGGGTGGCACACCGGTACTTAAAGTCCTTCAGAAGCTATTCAATTCCGTCTTACTCGAGGGCACAACGCCGGAAGCGTGGAACAGAGGTGAGGTGGTGCTCTTCTTCAAAAAGGGTGATAACACCCTATTGAAGAATTATAGACCCATCTCACTTCTGAGCCATGTTTATAAGCTGTTTTCAAGGGTCATCACGAATCGTCTCGAGCGCAGGTTTGATGACTTCCAGCCTCCCGAACAAGCCGGTTTCCGAAAAGGTTTCAGTACCATAGACCACATCCATACGCTGCGGCAGGTTATACAGAAGACCGAGGAGTATAATCTGCCACTATGCTTGGCGTTTGTGGACTATGAGAAAGCCTTCGATTCGATCGAAACCTGGGCAGTGCTGCAATCTCTGCAGCGGTGCCAGATTGACTATCGGTACATTGAAGTGTTGAAGTGCTTATACAGAAACGCCACCATGTCGGTCCGAGTACATGAACAGAGCACGGGGGCAATTCCATTGCAGAGAGGTGTGAGACAGGGGGACGTCATTTCCCCGAAACTGTTCACCGCTGCAATGGAGGATGCCTTCAAGCTACTGGAGTGGAAAGGATTCGGCATTAACATCAATGGCGAGTATATCACTCACCTTCGATTTGCCGATGACATCGTAGTCATGGCAGAATCGCTGCAAGAGCTCAGCACAATGCTCGATGATCTCAACAGAGTTTCCCAACAGGTGGGCCTTAAAATGAACATGGGCAAGACAAAAGTCATGTCAAATGTCCATGTCGTGCCCACCCCAATATCCGTTGGGAGCTCTGTTCTCGAAGTTGTTGACGAGTATGTCTACCTAGGACAAACTGTCCAGTTAGGTAGGTCCAACTTCGAGAAAGAGGTCAATCGTCGAATCCGACTCGGCTGGGCAGCGTTCGGGAAACTTCGCAACGTCTTTTCGTCAACAATACCGCAATGCCTCAAGACGCAAGTCTTTAACCAGTGTGTGTTACCAGTGATGACATATGGAACAGAGACGTGGTCACTCACAATGGGCCTCATAAGAAAGCTCAAGGTCACTCAGCGAGCTATGGAGAGAGCTATGCTTGGTATTTCTCTACGAGATCGAATCAGAAATGAGGAGATCCGTAGAAGAACTAAAGTTGTCGACATAGCTGAAAGGATTAGTAAACTGAAGTGGCAATGGGCAGGGCACATTGCTCGTAGAACTGATGGCCGTTGGGGCACAAAGGTTCTCGAATGGAGACCGCGCACCGGAAAACGCAGCGTGGGACGACCTCCAACGAGGTGGACAGACGATCTGGTGAAGGTCGCTGGGAGTCGTTGGATGAGAGCGGCATGTGACCGCTCGTTGTGGAAATCTAAGGGGGAGGCCTTTGTTCAGCAGTGGACGTCCTGTGGCTGATATGATGATGATGAATAACATTGACTTGCACATAATTACAATTTAAATAAGTCCCTAACTCCCAAGGTAGGTCATCCCTGTGTTTCAGGAGTTAGTTCCTTTGCAATTTTGGTACAATATAGGTATGGCCTGTCGATTTTAAGAAAATTTTATTTTTGGCATTTTAGTTTTTAAACATGAAATTAACTGGTAAACTAGTTAATTCACAATAATAACTAAATATTCTAGGACTACACTAGGATTAACATATGATAATGTTAAATTAATGCAATGCCCATTACTGTCCCACTGGTGGGCACGAGCCTTTTCTTACGATGATGCGTTACTACGCAAGTGATAATCAAATTATAGTCCACACATGAATCCGAAAAGTCAGAGGTATGGTCGGGGATAGAACTTAGACCCTCCTGTATGGAAAGCAAGTGTTCAACCACTAGGCTATCACTGCTCCATCAGGATTATTTTAGAATATTGTAATGTTTATATTGGGCATCAATTCGTTTTCCAAATAATGCCATGTTTAAAAACGGAAATGTTAACTAGTTTCGTGGCTGACTGTACCAAAATACCATTCCAAATTTTCGTGGCTGACTGTACCAAAAGACCATTCCAAACCATACCAAATAAAGTTTAAAAAATACATTTACATGAAATATCATAAGGAGATCTAATGGGCCTATGTCCGGACCCTACTACGTCCGCTATCGCCGTCGCATTCTCTCAGGGTAAATTCCACCATATATTTCATTCGAATATACTGCATTTTTCACCGTAGAAACCCTCATTGACTTCATTCACCCCGGAGAGTGACCAAACCACCTGGGTGTTTAGGCACCAAAAGGAGTCCAGGGGTCTTGACAGTATCGAAATTTATAATAACAAAAGCCGTATGTAGTCTTGTCAAATGTCAGTTTCATGCCGCCTGGCCTACATATGCCCCGTTAAAATAGGGCGCCCCGTATTATATTGAAATTAATGATTGTAGTGGCGTAAGCACTGTGTAGGCACCCAACCCTTTCCCGTCAGACGAGTTTTACGACTTGCGTAAAGCGGTTGACACGTTTCTTTTATACTCAATTTTGGTACAACCTTTCACTGGCGGTAGCATGTTTTCAGCTAAATTATATACATTAAAATTCATCATCACCATCGTTTCAGCCGACTAACATCCACTGCTGGATAGAAGCTGGTCAAAGATGCCACAACGACAACAATGGTTTTGTATTGTGGGCCCATTGCTGAGTTCTGCCATAATCGCCACGCTTGGCAGACGGGTTGGTGATCGCAGTTAAGTTATAATGTACTCGAAGGACGCTGCTGCCCATCCACTGGCTAGTCCCATAGTCGCCTTTTACGACACTCAAGGGATGAGATGGGGTGGCGGAATTCTTAGCTGGCACTACACGGCAAAATTAAGGATGTACTAATCCAAAGTTGCAGACACTAGTAATAATTTAAACAAAATTAATTAAATAACACCAGAAGAAAGTTATACTGAGGGAGTAAGAACATAAGACACTGTACACATTATACGTTCTGTAAAAATGTTATTATAATATAAAAGCGTGCTAAGAAGACGTACAATGAAAATGACACTACATTAAATGTTTCAAATCATTCCAAAATACTTTTAACCGACCATTCTCTGAACTCTTTATCATTGTAACCGTTTGCAAACTTTGCAACGCTTTCTTTTCGTTCCTCATTCATTATCCCTCGTTATCTTAGTGTTTTTCTTATTCAAATTGGATATTTAAATCCCTTCCATCGGTGTTAATTTCAAAAACCTTTTGAAACAATCGTAGGTCGACCTTTTTTGAGTACACAAGTTAAGGACATTGTTTACATAGGGCAGTATTTGTTTATCAAAATGCGCAGTGATGATCATTGTTATGTTAATATAAGGTTATAGTAGTAAAAATAACATTGGTACGACGATATGATGATATTGATTAGTTGCCATGCTCTAGTTGAATCAAAACTAAGGTACAGCATACTTTGCTGGGGTGCGAGTTATAAGTACAACATGCACAGGGCTTTTACTGTACAAAAGAGATCCATCAGAACTATGTTCCGATTACACCAACAGGAGTCCTGTCGAAATTACTTTAGGGATCTAAGAATTCTTACAGTGCCAAGTCTTTACATTCTTATCGTTCTTACTAGACTCGCAAAGTATATTCACGAATACGAAACAGAAGAGGAAAGACTGCGACGTGAGGACACAAGAAGACAAGACTTACAGGGTAGATTGGCGCCTCATCTCAACATTACAAAACACTGCTCTCACTACATGGCAATAAAACTTTTTAACAAACTACCCATCGAACTTAAGAGTATTGTGTATAAAAGTGAATTTAAATCTAAACTTAAGGCATTTCTTTTGAAGGGTTGCTATTATTCAATCGATGACTTGTAGGGATTAATATTGTAAAACTGTGTACCATTAATTTTATTGAACAAGTATTTCTAATTTGCGTAATATTATGATTGGTAATGAATAATTAACGTAGTGGATTATGTTATTTTGATGCTTTAATTATCTAATTGTAAATCTTCTGTTGCTAGTGTATTTTAATTGTAATATTACCTATATTTCTGACACAATGTTACATTGTTCAAGAATAAATAAAAAAAAAAAAAAAAAAAAGTATTCCAATGATATTTAATATTATTGCTCGTTTAGAAATATGTTACTTTTTGGTTTTTTTTAACTACTGCACATATATTACGCCCTCATACTTCAAATAAATAAAAATACAAAAAAGAAGCTGATATTGATATATAAATAAAAATAATAAATTCATTTATTAAGAAAAAAGTTCAATACCTGTACAATAAGTAACTTACAATAAAATTACGTTGTCTGAACTAAGTTGAACCTGTGCTTCAGGCTTCAATGTCACAAGTAAGCTACAAGCTAGGGGCTCGTTAAGTTAAATCCAAGCGGATTGAACGATCTACGAGGTTAAGCAATGGTTGCCACGGTCCATCTTTGGATGGGTGACTATTTCTAACACGCCGAGACCCCTCCGTACCTCGGAAAGCAGGTTAGACTTGTTGTTATTGTTTAGGGACTAAATTACTTAATTATCATGTATATTCCATTTCAATATTTTGCAGGGTTCAGAAGATATGAATGTACATGTAATTAACACCTAGCGAAGCGGGTAGGTAACGGCTAGTGTAGCATTTAAAACATCTACATTAAAAAACAAAAACAAATTAATATTGAATATCGCGACATTTATTACAAGCCCAGTAATTATTTATTTATTTAAACTTTTATGTACATTGAGTATACATAAGGCAGACTTAATGCCATGAGGCATTCTCTACCAGTCAACCTTTGGGTTAAACAAAGCACTTCGAAAGAGGTATAAAAGCAAACCTATAGATAATGTTAAAAAAGACTGAATTAAAAATAGGAATACATACATATACTAATATAAAAATAGATACTATATAATATTTCATAATTATAAATAGTTAAATAGAATACATAAAAATATCTGATATAAATATTAACTCTAATGACGAAGACAAAACAGATTAGGATTGTAACAATTTCAGGAAGTATTGACGCACTTTACGTTTAAACGTAAATTTATTTGGAGCTTTCTTTACATCAATAGGAAGCGCATTCCAGAGTTTTATTGTTGAAACAGCGAAGGATTTGGACATAAACCCTGTATGATGGGATGGAATGTTAAGAATTAAATTTTCAGAAGCCCGGAGTTGAGGACTATGCCACCTAAAAGTTGAAAGAAAATTTTAAGGTAAATAGGAGCACAAGGATCGTTTATAATAGTGAAAAGCAAACAGAGTGAACTAACGGCTCTCCTCTGACGGACAGGTAGCCATTTACGCTTAGATCGGTAGGAAATGTGGTCGTACTTACGCAATCCGAAGATGTAACGAATACCGTTGTTGAGAAGTCGATCCAATTTGTTAAGAAGTTCTTGGGATAGATCAGAGTAACAAACATCCGCATAATCAATTACAGGAAGCACAAGGGACTGGACCAGAAGTGTTTTCTGTTGGATGGAAGGAAATTTTTGAATCTATAGAGAGATCGCAGTGTGGCCGTTACGTTCTGGCTTGTCTGGCTAACTTGCTTGACCCAACTAAGCCTGTCATCAATATGGAGACCCACATCCTTAACAGAATTATTAAAAACGATTGGGGTAAGGTGTTCGGTTTTAATATTCTTAAGGTAGAACGGACTACCTATAATAATAGCCTGACATTTACTTGTGTTGTCAGCAACTCCATATTTAGAAGACCAGTCTGCTATTGCTAGTAGATAATCATTTAGACAAGAAATACTTGAATTTAAAATTTTCCAATCAAATTGAGTGTACAGTTGTGAGTCATCAGCATGCAGATGGTAAGAGCATTTGAAGATGATAGTGATTGAGTTGATAAATAAGGAAAACAAGAGAGGAGAGATTACACCGCCTTGTGGTACCACCAATAATCACGTTACACCAGCCAGAGAATTTCTGGCCGACACGCACTGTTTGCTGGCGACCACGAAGATAAGATGAGAACCAGCCCTGGGATGACGACGAGATCCCTATTTGTGTCAGGATAGCAAGGAGAATATCGTGGTCCACGGTGTTAAAGGCATTTGAGAAATCAATTAAAACAAGCACCGTTAACTTCGACTTCTCCATGCCAGTTCTTATGTCCTCTGTGACTTTGAGCAGAGCAGTAGACGTACTATGTCCAGGTCGAAAACCAGATTAGAACTGAGATAGTAGTGTATTTTTGGTAATGAAGGAAGAGACTTTTTTGTGAACAACTGCTTCTAAGACTTTGGAAAGTAATGGGAGAATGGAAATTGGCCTGAAGTTATTAGCTAAAGTGGGGTTAGAGATTTTAGGAAGCGGAATAATATACGCTTTACGCCGGATTATAGGATAAACCCCAGAATACAGGGAAAAATTGATAATGTGGGTGAAAATGGGAAGAATTATATCAATAATAAGGGATAACATCGCCTTGCTGACTCCGTCGTAGCCGACTGCTTTAGATTTGATTGAAGTTAAAATAGTATGAATCTCGAGGTCAGTTACAGGGGAAAATGAAAACAAATTATTGGATAATTTTGGCGTGGAAGCGATATCGAGCATAGTTTTCCTCTTAACATCGTCCGCAAGTTGGATAGATGTCGAAAAATGCTGATTGTAACCAACCAAGACCGAGAGTTTTAGTTAAACAATTATCATCATTTCGGCCGAATGAAGTCCACTGCTGGACACAGGCCTCCCCCAAAGATCACCACAACGACCGATATGGGTGTGTTGTGGGCTCATTGAAGGGGTTTTGCCATAATCGCCGCCACGCTTGGCAGACGGGTTGGCGATCGCAGTTGATTTGTTAATGTAATCGAAGGAAGCTGCTGCCCATCCTCCGGCTAATCCCATAGTCGACTTTTACGACACCCACGGGAGTAAATGGGGTGGTGGTATTCTGAACCGGCACCACACGGCTAAATGCTAAAAATGCTGATTATTTATTATTATATATATTATTTGAGTTTGTATTGAAATCACATTGATGAATGCAGCTATCTGGGTTCTCAGTGAAATGAGTAAGCGTATCGAAATGTATGCTTCACTGATTCATAAAAGGCAAAATATCAAATTTAATCAAAACGGTCAGTTTATTAATAGGATCCCAATTAACACTCGGCCTATCCCTCTTTTCTTTGGTGACATCTCTCATCTCGCCGAAGTCAGCGGCATCTTGAATATAACTGTAAAAATAAATAATTATCTGCCAAACTTCAAAATTTATGAATGTTCGTTGAAATTTAACGGAATAAAACATGATTTACCAGTTTGAACATTGACTGTTCGTCATTTACTTTGAGGTTGACTTACACTCAGGAACGCAGAAATCTGGGTGTTTGTGCATGTGGGATTAATACCAGTAAAGTGTAGTGAAAATACAGTAGAAATCGTAGAGTAGGACATCGTTATAAAAACAGTATATTTAATTTACAATTCTATTTCTTCGTAGTAGGCCATCTTGTACTCGTATACATATGTTACCAATATATAATAATGCTAAAGCGCCTTCGTAGTTAGTTTAATTTTTCGCCTTTAGCTATCTCACTCCTGTCAAGTCAGATCCGCCATTGAAGATTAAATGCTGAAAATGCGTATACTATATACGATCAATGGTGCAAGCTGCGAATTGCCTTCTCAATGCAGTAGCTCCATGGCCGTGCACCCAAGATATTCTTCAAGCTAAATTGTGGTCAGTTTTGAAGTGGATGTGTGACCGTTCAAACTTGTTTGGAGAGTGTCGCATCTCGTCCCCTTTATATAACGTTACGACTGGCGCGGGAGAAGCCGATGTGTCCACGAACCAGCCGCACATATAATATGACATCAAGGGTATCCAAGGTATCCGGTAAAAACCCGATGAAAGGACTAATTGTGCACTAGATCGCGCAATACAAATTTATTCAAGCTAAGTAACTCAATCTTTTTCGCGTTATACCTGAGTCCCTGAGCCACCGCATAACTTTCACAAATCTGCAGAAGGCGCTTGAGAGCGCTAATCGAGGGACTCAGCAACACCATATCGTCAGCGGAACTAATATTGTTAATACAAATCCCATCAATGTGACAACCGATATTTGTGTTGCTGAGTTCAACGATCAGCTGGTTGATGTATAAATTAAAGAGGCAAGGTGAAGTTATCCCCCCCTGCCTTACCCCGCATTTCAATCGGTATTCCTCAGACAATACCCCTGCCTACTTGACATAGTTAGTCTGGTTTTGATACCAATATCTAAGCAAAGAAGTGACTGCATTCTCAACTTCCATCATCACAATCTAATATATAAAATTCTCGTGTCACGGGGTTCGAACTTGAACTCCTCCGAAACGGCTCGACCGATTTTTGTGATCCTTAGCGTGATTGTCGGCCAGGGTGGAGAATCGGCCAACATCTATTTTTCATCCCCCTAAATGTTAAGGGTAGTCCACCCCTAAATTTTTTATTTTATTTTTTAGGCAAAAATTTTTGTTTTTATTTTTTTATGACACAGCATACAAAAATACATACAACCCTAAATTTTCACCTCTCTACGATCAACTCCTATTTTTTATTTGTTATAATTATAAACTTTAATTTTTTGGCAATTTTTTTTTAAATTTTTTGATGACTTACAATAAAAAATCTCATAATACTCTCAAGTTTTCACCCCTCTACGATCAACCCCTATTTTTTATTTGTTAATTATAAACTTTAATTTTTTGGCAAAATCTAATATATAAAATTCTCGTGTCACAGTGTTAGTTACCATACTCCTCCGAAACGGCTTAACCGATTTTTATGAAATTTTATATGCCTATTCAGTAGGTCTGAGAATCGGCTACTATCTATTTTTCTTACCCCTAAGTGATAAGGGTTGTCCACCCCTAAATTATTATCTTTTACTTTTCGAAAAAAAATTGTATTTATATTTTTTTATAATGTGGCATAAAAAATACATACAACCCTAAATTTTCACCCTTCTATCACCAACCCCTATTTTTTAATAGTTATTTTAGTAATTTTTCATCCCGCTCGATAACTGATCAATTATCACTTGGTAAATTATCCCTCCAGGCGTCTACCGTAAACATACTGGGCGAGAAGTGACACCGGACCGGGCCTACACCGGGCACGGAGTAGGGATGAGACCGAAGCCGGTCTCCTGTTTCTCTCACACAATAAGCCTTCTCTCACACCCTCCACAGTTTTCGCCCATTATATTATTATTTATGCATCAAGCGTAATAGTAACGTTTACAATTATCATTTTACTATACTGAATGTTATCTCGAATAGGCGCCGAAATGGCTCAACGGTTCTCAATGAAAATTTTCGGGATCAATACATGAATTATAACTTAAATTTTCATGTGTGTTTCAATTTTATATATTGCAGCAGGGTCCAGAATACAAGAATAGGTGTAAATATAATTTGCGCCTAGCGTAGCGGGCGGGTACGGCTAGTAAGCTATAAAAATATCTGGGATAACAAAGACAGTAAAATCAAATATACGTCTCACCAAAATAAATATTGAGACCATTAACAATTCTCCCAAAAAGAATATGTACACCAAAAAAAGTACCAAATTACAAAAGTAAAAATAGCAATTTTGCATCGCTGATATTGCAATGTTTCTTACTGTTTTAGTGATGCCTGTACTGGTGGGCCAATTTTAATAGATATTCCCAAACTGCAATAAAAGCAAGTTTACGTGCTACCTAAAAAAACGACTTCGTAGCTAGCTACCAAAAACGATTTATTATTCTGTGGCAACTGAGCCAAACTTGACGCAATAGGTTAAGGTGCGGCTGGGGTTGCCCAAGGATCTGCCGCCCATAATGACAGGACTAATTGTTTTTGGCTGGACAGCAGCTTACTTACTAACAAAAAGTTGTCATATAGGGTACGAATTTTTGTGGCTTACTATTTTTCAGAATACAATTTTTTTTAAAGCCACACTTATTTATAATAACCAAACTTAAATATTTTGTTAACATTTTATAAATACGACGGAGTTTTAATTTTGGGACAGGGACATTTACCCAAAAAGTAAATCTGACCATTTGTGCTTGTGCTTTTTGTTTTTTTTTTTTTTTTTTTTTTTTGTTGGGCTTCTCGCATACATTTCTGGGAAATGTGGTTGCTTAACCGGTCATTTGCTGGCGAAGCCAAAAGAGGCCTCCAGCCAGGCTTAAATTAATTATTAAAAACTAAGCAACTTTCGCTAAGGGCGCCCCCTGCGGGACACGGACCTCGGCTTAGGGCGTTGCTGGGGATATCAAGCTATTGTTTTGGGGACAGCTGGATCGGTATTATTTAAATTGTATTAAGGGACATTTAAAGCTACAGGCTCGGCACGGGCCGGCGCGAGCAAGAGACGGGAGGGAGAAGTGCTAACTTGAACGGGAAGGTGACGCGGCGATAGGCCTCCGCGACGTCGGTGAGGCGGGCATCCTCGGCGGCGAGGGCGGTACAACGGTCGGGTGTTCAGTGAACGAGACAACGCGAGTCTCTTCATGTGATCTAACGTGATTTTATCGTCTGGATCGACCAGAACGTGCCTCGGGCGGCGTACTCTACTGATACGGGAGGGTTCGTAGTCGGCGGCTGATACCACAAGGGGATTTGGGTGGGACAGGGCAGAATCGAGATAGCGTTTGGACGCTTGTTTCATAAATTGCCTGATGGTCGGCAAGTTAAGGTCGAAATGGAGTTGGTCGTTTCGCATGTACAGAGGCGCTCCGGTGGCCTTGCGCATGAAACGGGTTTGGAGGGTTTCTAATCTACGGAGTGGGTATGATTCGGCGTGTGCGAACACTGGGCTGGCATAGGTCATGATGGGTCGAATGCATGTGGTGTAAATTCTCACCTTATTTCTAAGGGATAATTTACTACGAGCGTTCAGAATATAGTGAAAGCGACCGAGCACAAAGGCAGCGCGGGCACGCACCATCTTTGTGTGGGGAATGAAGGTCAGTTTTTTGTCTAGGGTGACTCCAAGATACTTGGCGTGCGGTTCCCAAGGAACCGATTGGCCCAGCATCGAGATCTCCCTGAAGCGTGGGTGGTCGTCGCCTAATTTGCAAAATAGGACGGCTTTACTTTTGATAGGGTTAACTTCGATCCGCCATTTCCTAAACCATTTACCGTAGACGTTGGCTGTGGTTTGGAGGATCTTAGTTATACTATCGGGACTGCTACCAGAGTAGAATATGGCCGTGTCATCTGCGAACAGTGCTAATTGGGTCGTATTAGCAGGTCTTTTGGGGAGGTCACTGGTGTACAGTGTGAACAATAATGGGGCTAGCACGGATCCTTGTGGGACTCCGGCTCTAATGGGGTGGGGGGAAGAGAGAGCGCCCGTGATTCGATATCGGAAACTGCGATTTGACAAGAAGTCTCGTATGATGAGAACGAGACGGTCAGGCACTCCGAGTTGGTACAACTTATATAATAAGCCATTGTGCCAGACTTTGTCAAATGCTTTCGCAACATCGAAAAAGAGGACTCCCGTCATCAGGCCGCGTGAGAATCCGAACGTGATGTGTTCAACTAGTCGGTGGACTTGTTGTACACACGAGTGTTTGGTTCTAAAACCAAACTGTTCGTCGGGAATGAGTTTCTTGGAATCGGCATAATCCTTTAATCGGGAATAGATAATCCGCTCATAAATCTTCGCAAGAGAATTGAGAAGGCTTATGGGGCGATAGCTGGAAGGCTCGCACTTGGGCTTACCGGGTTTGGGAATACCGATAACGGTGGCCTGTTTCCACGTATGCGGAAATAGGTTATTGTTTAATGCCGCATTGAAGATGACGGTCATTAAGGCGATAAGACGTTCGGGGAAGAGTTTAATCACCTTGTTGGTGATACCGTCAGAGCCGGGGGCTTTGCGAGGGTGAATCTTTTTCACGAGATTTCTGACCTCGTCTGCCGTGACCGGAGGGAGGGGGTCGTCAGGGTCCTCGGCAGGCGGAATAGCTGCTCTACGTTCGACTTCAGCGTCAACCTTTTTGAGGTGAGCTTGGTCTACAGGTAGAGTGCTTGGGGAACATTGCGCTTCTAGACTGTCAGCTAGGCATTCGGATTTTTCGTCGTCATCAAAGGCCGGCCTTTGGTTGGGACGGTTGAGGGGGGGGACAGCATTGGATGTTTCGGATTTGAGTTTCCGTTGCAGATGCCAGAACGCAAGGTGGGTTGGCTCTAAGTCGCCCAACATCTTATCCCAGTTAGCCTCTCGGCACTCCTTGATACGTTCCTTGACAGCACGCTGCAGGTGACGCATAAAGAGGCGATTGGGTTCGCTGGGAAAAGATGAGTACGCTCTAAGGGCTGCGTTCTTCTCCGTCATCAGTGCACGTACATCGTCAGGGAGTTTCATGCGATGGTCTTCCATCGCAGGAACTCGCCGTGAACACTCGTCCACGACGGACTGTACATGCCCGGTGAGGAAGTCGATCGCGCCTAGCGTGTCTGCGACTGACGTTATGCATTCGGGAATTCTATCTAACTGAGCGGACGAGGGGTCGTTGAGGCGTTGCCTAACTTTCCTCCAGTCCGTCGTCACAATGGTCTGAGGGGGTAGCCCTGTGTCCGTGGGGCCAAAGCGGGAGGTGAGGTGAAGGATCACAGGACGGTGATCGGAGTCTAGCTCTTGTAGTACTTCAATGGAATGCAACTTGAGGTTGACATTCATTAGAAGTGCTATGTCGAGTATATCCGGGCGTGTGCTTTTTGTACGTACATTCTTTTTATATTTGGTGAGTAGTTAAACAGAAGCTACGCCACTTAATATTAAGCCCCGCTTTAACTATTTGAGCCACCCGGATTCCTACCGAAAACAGAGTTCTCGAATAGTTAAAGCGGGACTTAATATAAAGCGGCGTTTCAGTATTCAGCCGTAAGACAATTAGCAGGGTATGAACAGTTGAAATCAAATACAACAAAGGGCTTAATTTATCTCCTTGACTTATGACACAGCCATTATTCATCTTCCATTATACTTTAACACAGACAAAACAGCTAGTTACTGAACTCTTAGAACCTTTAGCTTATGTGCTTGTTCGCAACCATTTAAGAAACCAGGTTATCGAAAGGTATTGTCAAGTTCGCTAACTCAACCGCCTGATGATGATGAGGCGCTCATAGCCAGTTATACTCATTGATCAGTAAGCAACCGGTGAGGTTAAGCAACTCTTGGGGTGGTCACTCTATGGATGGGTGACCACATTGTGGTTTTTGACCTGAGTGTCTTCATACTTCGGAGGGTACGTAAAACCGTCGGTCCCGGTTGCTGTCATTAGAAGGCAGTCAGTAAGCCAAGTCGGAGGCTTTTAAGCGGCTTGAACTCCGACACATGGTTGGCCTTAGTGGCCATACAAAAGAAGAAGAAGTGGACCGCCTGATATAATAAAAAAAGGTCTCTCATGCCCATTAATTTCACAATCTACAATGCCCTTGACACCGGAACACAGTAAGAGCCAGTACACAGTAGAAACATAACTATGTTTCAAGTTTAAACACTGCTGCGTGGTGGCAGAATATCTTGCACTGCGGTAGAACCTATCAAGCAGGACTATTATAATAAGGGAACCACCACCAACAACTTAAAATTACTAAAGTAACTATAGTTCTAATAATCTGGACAAGGAATAGGTCTTAGACAAATTTTCATTTCAACTATTTAATTCTACATTTCCTATGACCGACACGACCGGACTGTTAGCTGGAATATGGACATAAACATTCAACACGGATTTGAGAACTACTTTTTTATGTTAATGTGTGTGTATGTAATACTCTATTTTCACCAACAGTCCTTTAGGAAGCTCGATCACCAAGCTACAAAATAATATATTTTCATCTCGAAGACTGTTGGTTTATATTATTATAGGTAGGTACTTTCGCATCACATTTTATGAGAAAATGTTATCCGAAGAAATTATGTTGATGTATGAGATATCGCATCATTAGTCACCGTCTTGTAACTGATACAGACTGGCCGCGTTAGGAAGCTAGGAGTAATCACATTACCCTTGTTGTTATAATTATCAAAGTCCTCTGAAAGGAATTTCCGCACACATGGGTATCTCTGATATGTTTTCTATTACAACCTATTTATAGTCTATGATAGAGATATAACATTTCTTACGATAATCTTGTTAAGGCTCTAAAGAAACAATATCAGAAGCGAATCATTTTTGCTGCTCAGCCAGCGTTAGGTAAGTCCCAGACACTTGACAGCGAAGGCCACAGTTAAATAATCTATTTAAACATAAAATAGGCAAAACTATGCACCTCGTATACATACCGATTTTCCACCTCATCATTTGAGTCGATAAACGTCCACTGGGAGACAGAAGCCTCCCAAAGATTGCCACAACGACCAGTATGTTTTTGTGTTGAGGACCTATTGCGGGGTTTTGCCATAATCGCTACGCTTGGCAGAGGGTTTGGCAATCGCAGTTGATTATAAATCTACTGGAAGGACGCTGCTGCCCATCCTCCGGCTAGTCCCATAGTCGCCTTTTACGACACCCACGGGATGAAATGGGTTGGCGCTATTCGTAGCCGGCACCACACATGTATCATTATCATCATCATATCCACCAACAGCAACACAGTACAGTCCAATGCTGAACAAAGGCCTCCCCTACAAACGATCGGTTACATGCCGTGTGTCGTAATTTTAGAGACAAAATGCCAGTACTTACCACGCTTAGCCAGCAGGTTGGTGAGCGCGGCATGGCTGCTGTTCCATAAAAGGGACGCTGCTGTCCGTCCCAAAGGATTATAGTCCCTTAACTACCTTTCACGACATCCACGGAACGAGATGAAATGATGCTATATTCTTAATTCATGTAATACCTGCAAAAGAGGTTGTTTTAAAAAAAGCGATTCCTATAATCCTGTCCGTTTGGTGTCCAGATTAAGAATATAGCACCACTCCATCTCCTCCAGTGGATGTCATAAAAGACAGCTTAAGCACTCATAACTAGAGGGATGGGCAGTAGCGTCCCTTCTGTAGAATAGTAGCCATACTGCACTCACCAACCCGCCTGCCAAGCAGGGTGAGTATTGGCAAATACCCCGAATATGATGACACAATTGTGGAAACCTATGGGGAGGCATTTGTTCAGCAGTGGACATATAAATGGCAGATATGATGATGATGATTTCTATAATCCACTAATTGTCCCCTTGGAATAAAATTCGCTATTTTTGTGGATATATTATAATACTTTTTGTTTCTAACTTCATTTTCAGTAACGTTATTTTCTATAACCACCTTATCTGACTGCCGAAAATTCCACTCACTGTAATAATAAATTTCACTGCAATTTTACTAATTCCGGCATCATTGGCGAGATTCTCGGTACTACCGCAAAACAGGTAACTACCCTCGAAGTGAGCTAAAATACCCTATACTATGCCGCAATACTAGGATTTACTCCGCACTCAGATTTCCCAAATTGGAGATTCAAAATCGGAGGCTACCTGGCATCAAGTTTTAACAAGGGCTATCCGACGGTCAAGCTCCATAGTTTGCAACTACGTATCGAACAAATATATTTATTAGATTCAACCACAATGTCAGTTTTGAGTGAGGTTTAATTAAGGGGAAATATTTTATTAATAGACTGTAAACAGTCCGTTCTGGTCTTCATATTCATTTAACCTAAAGATTCATAAATATTCTCAATTTTTATATTAAATCACCATCATCATCATATTAGCCACTTATACGTCCACTGCTGAACAGAGGCCTCCACCATAAATTTCCACATATATTTCATAATTTTGGAGGGAATTTGCCAATACTCACCACGCTTGGCAGGCCGGTTGGTGAGCGCAGTATGACTAATGTTCCGCAAAAGGGACGCTGCTATCCATCCCTCTGGCTTATAGTCCCTCAGTCACCTTTTACAACATCAACGGGAGGAGATAGAGTGGTGCTACATTCTTAATCCGGACACCAAATGGACATATTCAGACTTGCACAGATAGCAATTCTGCGCTCACCAACCCACCTGCCAAGCGTGGTGAGTATCGGGGATACATAGTTGAAAGTCGAAAATTAAAATACCTAATATTGAATTGCCGTGTGATTAAAATATCGAATGATTAAAAATGTCGATAATCATTATACCTAAGTTCAAAATGTTACGTTCGCAAACGACAGTCGTTCCGCGTTAAAAAAAAAAACCACGAAGGCCAAGGCGGGAGCGAAGCCCAGCGGAGCTAAGCCAGGTAACCGCTCGTTGTGGGATTCGAACCAAAATTATTCTGTTGCATGTAACTTGCTGCACAATAACTGCGACGTTTGTTAAAAATGTAGACATAGCGACGCTAACGTCGTAGCGTAGCTAACTACGCTCTCGTAGCAGTAGTGCTACGCATCGATACGCCATTGTTAAACTTTGTAGGGAGCGTGTATTTTGTTCGTAGATGAACTTGAATTATAGATTTAGTTTTAACGCTCCCGTCATAAGGACCAAACATCTTTTTCAAAATAGGCCTCAAACAAAGATATTTTTAGAGTAAAGGGAAGGATGGAGAAAAGAAAGGACTAACGATAAAAAATTGATAAAGACAGCTTGTAAGGTCATGATTTGCATGTACTATTATCCTGTTTTTACTTCCATAGATACTATATTGCATCACCTCATATGATATTTTATTTATACTTACGTGTATTAGCTTAAATTTCAGATATTCAATAATTTGGACATTAACATGCCTCACAATGAAGCCTTATAATGAATAGATATCAACTCAAGTCTGATATTGAACTTACAGAGAAATCGGATTATTTACAAATAATTTTAATACTTCGGCCATAGACAGTATTTTGTCATATATTTATGTAGTATGTAATCTACAGTAACGCAATAACATAAAATTACTAAATTCAGCGCAGTTTTGGCTAACAAGAGCTTTAAAATTTCATGCACCTGCTACCTAACTGATAAATTGTATACACAAGAAGCTCTATTAAACCACAGTTGCTTTAAAATTTAACAATTTTGGTTTGACATCATGATCATAATCAGCTAAGGGACATTACTGCTGAACAAAGGCCCCTAGATTGCCTCAATTGTGTCTTCCTTTTCCAGTACTCACTAACGCTTGGCAGGTAGATTGGTGAGGGCAGTACGGCTACTGTTCCACAGAAGGGTGCTATCCCTCTGGAGACTAAGGGACTCTTACCCTTAGTCGCCTTTTTCGATATTCACAGCAGAAGATGGAGTAGTGCAATGTTCTTAATGTGGCCACCATACGGAACGATGTAGCATCAAATTAATTAAAGTAAATTGCTTTACTTGGAACGTAAGTTTATTTGCACTTAGCAGAATATATCGGAACATGAACGTTATGTGCTTTTAAAATTCGGTAGTGCTCTTAACTATAATTTGCTATGTGGCATGTATATATACTTATGCTATATGGCTTCGTATTATAAATGTTGTCTTACGCAGAGTCATCTGCGCATCAGATGATGAATTGCAATTCTCTAAGATCAAACATCCATACATTGTTCAATGCAGAATTAAAATAACGGGGAAAAACCAATTTGGTATACGCTAAGACATGATTGAAGCTATTCAAGGACACGTTGAAAATTTTGAGCCATGGGGACGAGTTTTATGGAATACCAAATTGGGTTGTCACCGTTATTTCAACTCTGTGTTCAAGGACGTATGGATGTTTGAGATTAAGGAATTGCACCCCTGCTCTTATCAAATATTGGTGCGCATTCGGACTCTACCGGACTCCTACCGGCTACAACCACTGGGGTGGTCATCTTCGGCACCTAAGGGAGGATCCAGGTCCTCGTATGATCACACTGGAGCCACCCACTGGTGCCACGCCTATAGGCACATCTCAGAGAGGGTCACCCCCCGGGGACAAACTGTTTACCTAATGGACTCTTTCACGCCGAAATATGTCGCTATACAAGGCGTATTATTTGTTGAGGCCTAATTGAATGAAGCGGGCCGGAGGCCGGTGGAGGCACCCGCGGGCGATGGGATGTACCCAACAAAATTCATTTAAAACTTTACCCGTCCCCATCAATCAAAAACCAATTTAAATTGAACAACATTCCCGTTTATCCATGGTCTATTTTCGAAAAAATTATGGACGTAAAAGCAACTTTTAGTGAATACTATTATTCCGCTATAACGAACGAGCAAATAAACTGTATTTATGAAATTTAATTCAGTACATACCTGAGAAGTATACTTAAGTCCCTACGTGATATGTAATTGGTTGCGTTGTATGATTTCGGTTTCTAAGCTTTCACGTGTTAGGTGTTATGTTTCCCGCTTTCAATTCCTAGCTTTTTCAAAGCGTGGAATATGATATTTGCTGAGTCGAATGTCACAATTCAAATTAATGCATCTCTTTGTAGAAATATTCAAATTAGCAGGTTAATTTATTACAATAAAATATTGATATTATTTCTTTCATATAACTTACGAGCTTATATTTTGTGGAAGCGTAATTTATTAAGCGATTTCTTTTACATGATATAAACTTTCGTCTCAGTTTAAATAATAAGTTTCTTATCGCAGCAATACATTTCTTAAGACGAAACATGCTGATGTGAATAATTTCCTTAGTAGACCTTGAGATAGGTAGTGGATAAGTCAGATAAACTGTTTTGTAGAAAATATTTGTACCGCACAGAAGACTATAGTCTGGTTCAAGTCTGGATTGAAGCTGGGAATAAAAAGATGTCATCCAATTAAAATTTTAAATAATGAAACGATTTATTGATACTAAAAGCAAAAGAAACTTCTTCTCGACTTTGCACTAAGTAGGTTTCTAAGGCTTTTTTTACAATACAAGACATAAGTGACGATGAAATATCGGAACAGTTTAGCCCAACTATTAACCATTTTTAGTTATTGAAGATCTATTTACGTAAATTTTTCGAGATATTGATGATTATAAATAATCCAACTGAATAACCATAAACTATATTTACTCCTAGCGCCATCTCTGTACAGTCGCTACAAAGTCGTTTATTCAATGTAAGCTTTGTTTTGTGGGCAGAGAAGATTGCACTGCCATCTATAATTTTCATCGAACACTTTGTGGAGAACTGTACGGAGATACCAGTTTTTGTTACCGAAAACTGACAGTGGGCGTCGCTTTTAGCATAATGCGATTAAGAGTGCTAGTCGGTCTCTAGTTTATAAATTATGATATATCCGGAGCAATTTCACGACTTAAAATGTCATAACAAAGCTCTAATTTGGAATCTTATGACACCGGACACGTATTCTCCATTTACTTAACATAAGGAGACGCACTGTTTATTGTCATGTATTTGAGAGACGTAGTGGGTATATTTTTGTCACAGATAATTTTACTCTAATAATATGTATTATGCAATTAAGTGGATATCGTTTATGTAGTTTTTAAGAAGATTTGTAAATTATATGACATATAAGGATCATAAAGATACACCTACACACGATAACGCAATGTTGCTTAGTTAACATTAAAAAACAGCCAAATGACCTCCCCTGTTGGACAAAGTCAAAGTCAAAGCCTCCCAATAGATTTCCACAGTTGTGTCATCATATTGGGGGGATATCAACATTTGCCAATACTCGCTTGGCTGGCGGGTTGGTGAGCGCAGTACGTCTGCTGTTCCACAGAAGGGACGCTGCTGCTCATCCCTCTGGCTTGGAATCCCTTACGCCCGAATACTGAAACGCCACTTAAATCTTGCTTTATTATTTGAGTCGGGCCTCCCTATCAAAAATATTAAGTGGCGTTTCAGTATTTGGCTGTTAGTTACCTTTTACGACATAGACGGGAGTTAAGTAAGAATATAGCATCACTTCCTCAGTGATGCCATATTCTAAATCCAGACACCACACGAACAGACTATCCGACACACATAACTATTATTTACAACACACTTACTTAAGCTATTCATACTTATATTTAAGTGCAGACTTTATATTGCATCTGTTTTAAATTTTCTACATTATTTAAATTTTCAGCAAAATTTTAATGGTGTCATTCTGCAGCTAATACAATTAATTTAATGTTACATTGTTTCAGATGTACAAAGTGTTTGATGTGATATTGTGTATGGGAATTATCCTCAGTTAGCGCCCTGACCCAATGACCCGGCTTTCGACATGCCTCAGTCCCCCTCACCTCGACTGCGCCATTACAGGTCCTTGGAAACCAAGCATGGTTATATTAACCAAGCATGAAAAACGTTTGAACAAAGCATGAAATCATGAACATCGAACATCATCCGCAACACATATGTATGAACCTCGCATGATATGTTACTAAACCAAGAAAACTGCTTTGAGCCCTAAATATATTAAGCAAAAGTAATAAAATCGCATGACATAATCCCAGGCATATGTTGTCGCTTTAATTAAGGTAATGCGTTTTGTCTCTTCTTCATAAAAATAATTGGACAACTCTTAATAGTTGCATCGTTTTAATGAAAATACTCAATTTGTTATTTCTGAGTTAATTGTTGTCTTATATTTATTTTTGCCTATCCTAACAGATAAAGGCATAAGTAATGAGTTATTGTAACTAAGACTCTGAACTGATAAAACAAAAATGTTGTCAAAATTGACCACCAATGCAATGAAACCATGATGATGATGACATTTATTAAAAATAACTAAAAGTTGGTTAGCTTAAGTTTATTCTTAATAATTCTTATTAGTTTTAATAATGAATAATTCTTACACTCTGAGGAAAATGTGATACCAATGTCTGAGCAACAATTTTTATGAAGAAAAGCACGAGGCATCTACCTAAACATAAAAATCTTACATTTTATAAAGAACAGAAAATTATCTATTTATTTATGAATTTAGTTAATGATAACACCAGTTAATATTATTATACATATAAAAGCACACAGCTTTGCTGCACAATCTATTTCTGTCTTCTTTCTATTTCAGCTAATATTATAATTCTTTTTTTTCGAATGTTCGACAAGTGCCCAGTGACGAAAGACAGAAGATAGACTTCCGAAAACAATAGTTTTGATTACGTATTCTGTACCTACAGCTTAAATACACTAAGAAAGTTAGGATACAGGGTGCCAAATTTACTCTGATGCACATAAAGTACTTCAATGAGTAGCACGCATCAGTCTTTACTCATATTTTATTCCAAGATTGATTTAAATAGTGATGTATTTGGTTTGTCTTTTACAAGATGCGTAACAACATTACCGTTTCGTGTTCTTATCATATTTTGTTGAGAAGTCTATCTTTCCCTAGCAGTCAAACAAGCCGTCAATATTTTTCAAATATATGTATGTCTTCAAGTTTTCTATCTCTACTCTCCATATAAAATCTTGTACTTGTCACACAACATTTTTGGTCAATCTGCACTTTTCTTGAAACACTACTTCATGACAAACACTCATGAACGTTACACGAGATCATTCAGTTAAATAGAAAAATATAGTGATAAACCTATTCATAATAATAATTAGTAAGTACTTAACTAAAAGCACTGTAGATATAGAAGTAGGTAGGTAGGAAGTTTTGAATAAACACATGTAGTTTAAATTAATAGGGTAACAGTTTAAACAAAAATGTAGACCTAGTTAAGTTAAAATGTTATATAGGTAAAATAACATGTTAGTAATTTAACCTAAGATAAATTAATTCACTTTGATATACTAAGAACTTTTACTGGAGTACAACTTGTAATTAATTTCAAAATCTAGTAAGTTAACAGGAGTTCTCATCAATGGGAATTCTTACCAATAGATTTTTCGTTATCAATCATGTAAATAAAACAACATCTCCTGCTTCAAAGCATTATTTATTTACCTATCTTCTGGTAAAAGTTCTAATACGTATTGGAAAATACGAATTTTAAAACTGAATTAATTCAATTTTTATTAGTATTATAAAAAATCACTAACCAAGTAATAACAACAGCATGATCCCACTTTCCTTTATACTGATATTCAAGATCCAGTAAACAATAACGATGAAACTGGAGTACCCAAGTGTTCATTCCCATGTACTGACTTATCTATCACAAGGTACTCTAAGTTTACGAGTAAATTGGATCCCATTGTCGAGAAATTTCAAACCGACTGAGCACATTCCATGTTTCCACTTCAATAATATTAACACCGCTTCGCGATCCTCAATTGTGAACTGGGAAATCACTCATCCGAATAGCCGGCAGATAGGCATTATCAAAACATCATGCGTCGGCAGACTATGCCGCAACAATAACAATCACACGCTTTTATCTATCGATATAATGTATATAATTTTACACGTGTGTACAAGGCTGTTGATAAACGCTTTTAATCAATCGAGTCGATTTAGGTTTTTAAAAAGCTACAGGGTTCTCATGTGGAAATCAGAAAGAAAGTTCGCGTTTGTCGGCGATAGCCAATACAATTATAATCCGACAAGAACATTATAGTATCGCATCAATTGTTTATTGATAATACACGTCGACAGCTAGGGGAGTGGTTATTACTTAATATCGGTAGTTCGGTTATCAGCCCGATGATGCGAGCACAAGGGCGCGATATGTCGCTTCACGCTTATTCGCACCAACTACCGGGTTGCCGCACCACCGCCATGTATCGCGGTATCAATTTTCGGAATAATAAATCGTTAGTTTCATTAAACCTCCCAATTTTACGCGTCAATCTTCAAGACAAGTGATCTAATAGTGCGTTTATTTTTGACAGGACTATGACCGCAATATGTTTCGTTTGCAACCTACCAATACTGTCTCATCAAGTGGGGCTGGTTTGGGCTGGAGGAAACGGCTGGGACGAGCTTACACGATCTACCTTAGAAGAATCTACTTTGAGACAAAGACTTGGCAGTCGAAGAGACTCGGCTGCACAGGTATCTTGTCTCTCACCTCCAGAACCAGACGTCGAAAATCAGCCCAGAGGTACGCAAGTAATACGCAGTTATTTCAGATATTTGAAATGTTTTAAAAATACTTATAAGTATTTACACGAAATTACCATGTGAAACTATTCCTCAAGTGAGTAATTTGTTCGTAGGTGGACCCCGTCGTCGCCGCTCCTCTTTGGCTCAGTTAACCGATATTCTGCGCGAGTGGGGTGGTGGAGGCAGTGCGCCTCGACGCCAAAGGGCCCCTCTCTCTCGGCGGGAGACCCTGGCCGACCTCGCCCGCTCCCTGCCCTGGGCGCGTCACGAGCCACCGCCACGACGCCGACGCGATTCATCCGCCGATTCCGGTATCAAATCCATGGCCTCCAAACGCCGCGACTCAAAAGTAGCACCTCAAGATTTTCGCTTCGACTGGGACCGGAAAGACTCCACAACCATTATGCCTTCGAGAGAAAGGCGCATCAAAAGGCGAGGCTCGGGCGATGAAAATAAAGAACGCCGAGATTCAGTAGATGGACACCGCCATCGCCGGGATTCTGTCGCAGCACCTCCGCCGCGAATTGTAGCCACGCACAGAAAAAGACGTGCTTCACCCCCAACTCCTGCACCACCATCATTCGTAGATGCGTCGTCAGATCCTGGACCATCGACGCATATGCCGTTGGTAACTGTCGTGGCTATTCACGAACCCAGCCGGTCTGATGGAGAATGTCAACCAATGACAATGCCTACTATCATCACATCTGCTGTGACACCCTCACCTACATCACCTACGCCACCCAATAGTAGTGCTTCTCAAACTGCTCAAACATCGCAAACGACACAATCAGCTCAAGCAACTCAAGCTAGTCCCGTAGGCCGCTCTCCGCCAAACTTAGGAGGCCGCCGAGATTCTACCACCCAATGCGGCCGAGCTCGAAGAGATTCTCGGGCTGCAGCTAGTCCAGAACGAAGACTGGGTAGACTACAACGCCAAGCAACTGCTTTTGATGACCCAATAGGACCTCCTGGTACTAGGCGTAGGGATTCGGGACCATCACTAGGACCCGATGATGAGGGTAGGGCTAGAAGAGATTCCTTAAGCCCTGATTCGGCAGTTAGACCAAGGCGCGAACGCTCTCAACTGAGCCCAGATCGAGCTGGCGGTGGTGAATTAAGTCCTTCAGCTGCAAGGCGTCGAAGTCGATTGAGAAGACAAGCTTCATGTGCCAGAATGGGCCGAGCTCGGAGCCCAGAATCTAGTTCCTGTTCAAGTCGCGATCCGAGCCCTTGCGCGCGTCCGCCCGAGAGAACAATGATTCGGAGACAATCTACTACTGAAGAAATATTGATAGCCCGGGGTTTCCGACGGCAATCTACTACCGAAGAGATGATCAGATGTCGGAACTTCCGCAGGCAGAGTTCGCAAAGCGATGACGCTTGCATGCGAGCTCGCGGTCGCCGAGACTCCTCTACACAAATACTAGATGGGACTATCGGGACCATGACTGTTGAGACGACTAGCACGTTCTTCGATTCCAGTACACAAACTGGTAAGTTTCTACATACTTTTTTATTAATTAAGTTTACTCTCTATACATTATTAGCAATTAACATTAACTGACTGATATATATGCACTTAAATTATTAAAGCTTTTCTGATGACATTTACATCTAGAGTAAGAACGAGAACAAAAAAGGAACATAAGGCAGCATATAGTTTACTATCTTTAAAGACTATTTTAAATATAAATATAGCTTCTCAAAGCCGATTAAAATTAACCCTCGCGGGGTACGAACAACTTTAAGCTAACACGTGCTGAAGAGCTTTTGCAGGACGTGAAATGCATTATAACAGCACACTCAATCGCTATACAACTCTGACTGACAACAGCCATTGCCACGTGCTCGAACCCCGCCCCTTTCCATCAGCCAATCGATTCGCGCGCTGCTCGCTTGTCTCTGTCTTGTCACACTGTTTTACCGACGGGAAGGAGAGGGTTGACGGTGAAAATGTATCTTCACTGAGGGAGTGGGGCCCGTATAGTGGCGCCACTGACGAGCTCACCCGGTATCGGGCAGCCACTTTAAACTGGCAGCGCGATCGCGCGGACCACGAGATGAGATGAACGCGAGCATTCGGCGCAGGTTCGCCCGCCCGCGCCCTGTCATCTGTTGCCGAATGCTGCCATGTTTACTAGAACGAAAGTGACGTGCCGTACACAACGAATAACCTCAAATAACATAACATTGACAGCCTAAATTCGCGAAAAAAAATCGTGTGAAAATATTCAATGTAGACGTTACAACGAATCTTGGTTTGCTATAAAATACAATAACAAACGTGATAGGATTTTGTTATTAAATATATTTTTTGTGATTCAGTTTATTATTTAAATAGGTATTACAAGTCGAATAAATATAAATTTAAGATATGTTTTGTTCTCGTGCCGTGGTAATGACTATGTAATAAGAGTAGTTTCTTATGAGGACTCAATGACATTGGTGCAAAACACTATTTACTAAGGACTAAATATAACCTATACGTTAGTGTACTATAAAATAAACAAAACACCAAATAGTATCCGTGTCGTAAGTGAATGATAGCTTAAAAATAAGTAGGTACTGTACCATATTCTTGTTTAGATATTTGTAGGTTACAAAAAAACTTTCTTGCAAGTTAATTCAAGTGCGTAATCATTGAGCCCAAACGATATGGTAAGTTATCAAAATATTCTAAAAAAATATCTTTATATTCATTTTAATATCCATTACACATCAAACTTTTTACAACTTCGCAACTTTATTTATGCAGACTTCCATGTGAAATAAAATTATTTAAATCATTCCCGTATATGATACATCTCTTTGACTTTCGTACAATTTCTTCATGCTACCTTATTTTTTCTAGTGTAGATAGCGCTGTCAATCAACAATGTAACTCCATATATCACTAAATTCCCAAAAAGGCAATGACAAGGCTTTGTCACATCTCCGGTTTCTTTTTATGAAATTCAGGGATGGTCTATTATAGTAATGTCTTAGGTTTTCGCGATTATTACACATTATAGTAAAACACTTTTAAACGGATTCTATCGCGTATATTTTTGATCTGTAACGACGCCTGTCACCTTAGTCATCCTGTGACCACGAATGCTGCAAAGCATTCGAAACGTCAGGAAAATCAAAAATCAAAAATATACGCGATAGAATCCGTTTAAAAGTGTTTTATTATAATGGTCTATGATTTCATTTTATTATCTGGAACGCCTAAAAATGCAAAAACCTTTGAATATAGAGATAGTAGAGATATTATCATAGCTTGTCCTCTCCAACGGTGTAGGCCGTTAATTCTATGGCTCATATGAACTTCAATCTCAATCATAAGTTCCAATACGACTTTTTGAAAGCGCGTTATGCGATCTCGACATTGCTTTTTATTGTTTTCAACTCTCCGTGTGGTTCCCGGTAAAAAATAACCACTCTCTACCCTTAACATATCATAATCAACCCATTGCTGTCCCACTGCTGGGCTCGGGCCTTTTCTCACGATGAGAAAGGTAAGGCCTTGCTCCACCACGCTGGCCTAGTGCGGGTTGGCGGACTACACACACCATTGAGATTTTTTAGAGCAGCCCTCTCAGGTGTTCAGGTTCCTCACGATGTTTTAGAGTGATGTGGAGCAATACTTATCTAATTCGATACAGTGTGCAGCTGCTTGTTTTGGCAAATTGACAATCTCCTCGACCTTAAATGACATGGCTGAATTATGGATGGATGAAGACATTGCAACTTCAGACACTATTATTTTTCTTGAAGTTCTAATAGTATAAGCAATATTGAGTATACTATCGGTACATCTCTGAATCCAGAGGCTTATAATATCCAAAAATATTATAAGAGCTTCTAATTCTTGAGAACTGTTTTGTTTTTTATAAACTTCGTTTATTACATAACCCCGGAGGAAAAATCAATGGGCGTCAAATCAAAACTGCGATCTGATAGAACCATGTGATTAAATCCACTGAGTTCGAAATCAGTGGTTTTGATTTAAGTGTGGGGGAGCATCTCGTTGAAAGTAGTACTGTAGTACTTTTGGCGTAGTTTTTTGTCGTAGGTACTGTGTACCGAAATAATTTTCACATACACTCGGAACACCTAATGGGGCAATGTAGCCCCTACATTTGTAAAAAAAATATTTTTTTTCCTATTTCTGACATGTCTTGTACTCTAACCTGAGGCGGTCCCATAGAGACTTGATCCTTATAAGAAAGCTGATCTTTGAAGCTCAGCTGAGCTTTGTTATGTAATTACCTTTTTTCTTAACACAACAACACTATACATTTTGCCAAAATCTGAGAATGTCAATCAAAATTCATGGACAGTCTTCTAAGACCGTTTTCAATAGCGGGTTGTTTACCTTACCACCCCGTCTCCAATTTCCACAATTTATAAAAAAGATTGCTAATGGTATCGCCTAGGCGCGTTCTTAGGTATCGTCACTCGCTTACAGAGCAAGCGGTGGCAATCGTCATGGTCGAAATCCACGTCATGTTCTAGGTCTGTGCCTCACACAAACGAGGCGCTATGGTTTCACACACTGCCGCGGAGCAGAGATCCACCTAGTTCATGTTGTTGGAGGCGCACAAATCAGGGTGGGCCGCTACATGCACCTGGGGCTCACCCTGGACAGTCGATGTGGCTTCGAAAAACACATTATCGTCCGGGTCGAGAGGGTAGTGGGTGCTTCACACAGGCTGCTGCAGTTCGCTGCCACTACTGGGGAGTCGTGCGATCCGTGGCCCTTTACGTGGCACCTGTATGTTTATCCTGACTGTCAAACGACCACCACTGCAGAGCCACGAAGTTCACGGTCTACAACGTAGTGTAGTTATACGGATCCCAAGCGGTACCGAACTCCTCGTAAGATCACACTAGAGCCGCCCATTGGTGCCACGCTTTTAGGCACATCTCGGAGAGGGTGACTGTATAGAAGTCACCCCCTCTAGCGGAGGCCAGGTGGCTGTAAAAAAGCCGCCCCCCAGGCACTTCTCGGGGAGGATTGTAAACGATCCCTCCAAGTTTCGCTGTGCGCTGTGCCGCGCACACGGCGGTACGTCACCACGTGCGCGCCTCCGTCTTCCCGGGGTTTACTCGATATGAATACGCTGACTCCCTAATCGGTGCGCCCGTGACCCTCGAGGCCCCGCACCATGAACTGACGGCATGTTAGACCTGGGCGCTGGGGCGGTTGTTACCTCGGCGCCGTCTCGCCCTTCTCCGTGCGGGACCGGCCCTCTCCCGATCCCGCTCTGCAGTCTCCTTCTGGAGCATGACACTCTCGGAGAAGGAGACTACTGCAATCCAATTTTCATGCCTTGCCAACATAGCCGACACTACTGCCAGCAGAGAGAGATCTTGCCCGATCCGATCGACCAGGACACGCGGCTCGGCCGCCCACGCAGGGCACTCCTCGAGCGTGTGCTGTGCGGTATCCTGGTCGCTTCCACAATAGTGGGTCTGTGCCGTAACGTCCTATTCCGGTGTATATAATGATATAGTAATATTTGTGGCGAGCTGAATGTAAGTGGCGACACTGCGTACCCGAATGCTCCAGACAGTCGATTAGGGCCTCGTCTCCAGCTTGCCTTTATTGGTTAGTTGGAGTGATACCCCATGAGTGTCCGTAGGCTTGCCTTCGTTGGCCGATCACAGGGGGGCCGCCAGAGCTATAGCGAAAACTATTGATGATAGAACAAAAAATATTCTACAATATCTACAAAAAACTTCGGGTTACCATATGTCCAACTATTGTAGTTATGTAACGATAACATATTTTTGACATTTTAAAAGTTGACAGAAATACCGACCAAAATCAAACGATGATTATATTTACTCTACGTTCATCCCTAAATGCTTAAAAAATAAATGTCCACCCGTGCGAAGCCGGGACGGGCCGCTAGTCTACAATATTTTTATACAACGTAAATTTTTATTCATTCCGTAATTAAATCAGTGTTATCAACAAATGAATTTATGTTATGTTGATAATATGTTCATGGTGGTATGACGTATACGTGTGGTGTCCACAACAAAAAAAACCATCACTCCATCTCCTCCCGTGGATGCCGTAAGGGGTCACTAAGGAACTCTAATCAGGGAATCTACCGGTACTCGCCACGTTTGGTAGGCGGGTTGGTGAGTGCAGAATGGCTACTGTTCCACAGAAGGGTCGCTACTGCCCATTCCTCTGGAGTGGAGTGGTGCTATATTCTGAATCGGGACACCACATGGATAGCAGTCATTAGTTAATTTAAAAAGCGGCTTTGTACCCCCTTTCCTACCAACCTTGTACGTATAATTAAGTACCCTGCTTACAATGGAAAGTATAAGTGTAACGATAAAATACACTCACCGTAAAAATCTTCACAACAACCAATATACGGCGCCTTATTTCAATAATGATATCCATTACATAACTGACAAAAACGATAAACGCACAGAATATTGAAACAACATTGTTATGAAGACTCGTAACATCAATATTATCGCTGTTATATACTTCCACAGCTATAAAAAGATGAAAATACTTATTTACTGCCCACTTTATTGCATCCACTATGATCACATTAAAAGCACTTGGTTTTCTATAGCGATCATTTAATATTTCAATAAAGAAATCATGGTAACTATAACAGCCAAAAGACGTCCACTGCTCAACCAAGGCCTCCAAAGATTTCCACAATTGTGTCGTCATTTTGGGGGGAATTAACCAATACTCACCATGTTTGGCAGGCGGGTTGGTGAGCGCAGAATAGCAACTGTTCCACAGAAGGGACACTGCTGCCCATCCCTCTGGCTTAGAGTCCCTTAGTCCCCTTTTACGACATCCCCGGGAGATGGAGTGGTGCTATATTCTTAATCTGGACACCACACGGTGCTTCAAATGGCTTCCTAGTAACGAAGGAAATTAGATTTTTAATGGCCCTTAAAATGAATTAGCATGTAAAGTAATGCAATTCCCTGAACATCGTGTAATTTTAACGATATAATATAAGTATTAGTTTACGGTTTCTCTCCTTTTCGGGAAGTTTATTGACTTGACGACGAATTTATGACTGGCTTAAAGCGGCACTCAAAATATTGTTTTAAATTCAAAATCAATATTGACTCAAGCACTGCCAGAGTTTTCCAACTTTTCTCAGCCGGGAGCCATTTATCAAAATTTGTACAAAGAAATACAATGAACAGTTAACTATCTAACATTCAAGCTCCAAACCTTGTTCGAGGAATTTTAAGTGTCAAATATTTAAAACTATGATCAATCAAAACTACGCCACAGAAAAATTGGTTTCTTGAAGCGTAAAGAAAAATCTCTTTCGTTCAATAAAGAACTGTCAGTTTGCTGTCTCAGTAACCTTTTGAGGAAAAGACCCTTTTCATCAACTTAGTCCTGTCAACATTGTCTACCTCATATTTTGTAAAAGAAATACCGTCGGACAATAATGCATTTGGTGTTGAACTCTCACAAGTCACCAAGAATACCTAAGTGGTTGTCACATGTTACGACAGGGGTCGTCAATAAGTTGGTCTTAAAATGCTATGTCTGGATTCTTGGCAAGTTTCGAAGACACATCACTAAGCTCCTTGGCGCAATGCCAACAGTTTTATTTTATTCATTTAAAAAAAAAAAATTTAGAAACTTTGCCATGCAGCGGAGGTTAACGGTAATAGAAAATATTAAAGCCCAAGTTAGTCGACATCTACCAGAAAAATACTGAGGATAAAAACGTAGGTACCCTTTGAATTATTACTTTTAAATATAACATGATTAATTACAGGAAACCAATTATCGTAAAAGCATCTTGTGTCAATTTAATGTACCTAATATATTAATTTTTTTATGAAACTACACGTGTCGATGTCAAATTAGTTCACCATAAAGAGAAAAGGTACTTTATTTGTCCAGCTCTTTATAATATGATTTACTTTGTAAGTCTTGACTATTATTAACGTATCCCTGTCTAGGTGCGGGTTACCTTTGCCAATTATTTTCTCTTTATAGTAACAATAAATTCATCTTTTAAGCGTTACCAGAAGACCCTCGGTACAAAATGAACGACGACGACCAAATACTCGAAGGTTATTTCATAAAGAAACCTTTCAAAGGGAAATTTTACTCTTGGGCTTTCGAGAGTGTCGGGTTTGAACTAAAGCCAATCGCTGCTTTGATTCAACTTGTTATGTATTCAAATTCATTTTTCCCTCCTAACCATTTTTTGGCCGTCTATAGAATTTTTATTGCCCTAGTATATGGTAGAGGGTCGTTCGAACTACTAAAGATCCATCAGTTTTGTTTAGGTATATACGGGTATATATGAGGTGTAAAGACTGACAGCTGTACTCTATACTAATATTATAAAGAGGATTTGTATGTTTGTAACATATAAACTCAAAAACTACTTAACTTTCTAAGCGCATGCTATTTTATTTGGTACATAAAGTGGTTTCATACTGCATTAGTTACCCTTTTTTTTTGTCGTTGGGAAATCCCATGGACTTCCTCCACCTTAGGAAGGGCATGCCGGACTCTTACCGGCTAAAACAATACGGTGTCCTTCCACTTACCTCTAGCCGGGGGTGAGGCGTTCGCTTGGTCTGCATTAGACCGCACCCCCGGCAGGTATGGGCCCGTCACTGTTTGATGGGCCCCGTATCTGTGCGTCCTGATTGGATGCACATATCCTACAGAGAGGCGCACGCAGAATACACGCACTGACGTCTCAGGCCTTTTTCTGTTCGGGCGACAGACTGCACTTAATTCGTCGCCCGTGAGTCGCTTCTCATGGTGGCCGGAGATCGTTCAGCGCCCTCCTCCAGCGCCCACGCTTTTTTTATTTTTTTTATTGGTGCCCAGTGGAAATTCATCATGAACTTCCTTCGTCCTTCGGTATGCCGGACTCCTACCGGCTAAAACCACTGGAGCGGTCATCTTCGGCACCTAAGGGAGGCTCCAGGTCCTCGTATGATCACACTAGAGCCACCCACTGGTGCCACGCCTATTGGCACATCTCGGAGAGGGTGACTGTAAAGCGGTCCCCCCCCCCCCCCCAGGGGGATTGTAAAGGATCCCCCAAAGCGTCCCAAGGCAGCGCGTGACCACATGCGTGCTACCGTCTTCTCTTGGGTCGCTTGGTGTGGGCACGCAGATTCCCCAATCTACGCACCCGCGAACCCAGAGGTCCCCCACAGCGCCCACACCTGGTGCGTTTTTTGCGGCGGGGAAGATTAGTATCATGACTTAGACATGACATGAAGATTTGTTTGTTGTTCTTTATCTGTGTGCATATGATGATTTGATTCATTTATTATATATTATTACTTAAACACACAAAAACTAAAATATATAATGATGATGTTGTAGCTTAAACGATAATGAAACACTTTTAAACGGATTACAACGCGTATATGCACATTACCGATAATGGTGAAACATCCATTGCAATCGGCCACAGACCGCAGTAAAACTTTCAGTGAAACTTCAGTTTCACTATCCATGAATAGTTTATGTTTTGACATTTTCGAACAATTTCTGCTTGCTCAGGCACAATATAATATACAAACTTATTTACATCCTCCTGTTGTCAATAATAATATATATTACACTATTTACAAAACATAACAACGCCAAATTTTAAATGTAGCTTAAATGCCATTTTCCAATTTTCTTTGGTACAATTCCGCGTCACTTCTCATACCATAGACAAAAGGAACAGAGCATATAGGGATGTGCTCAGAAAAAATTGGAAAAAATAGTTTAGACGATTTCCCACAGTACATTAGTTATTAATTATTGGTTATTTGTTTCGTATTATTACTTATTGTTACCCGCTTGTTAACCGCTACAATTTAATTTATGTCATTTCCGAGGTTGCGATTGTCCGTGACTCCTTTTAAGGTCCTATCAGAAAATCAGCGCTGTAACTTCGTTGCAGCATGTGCTGAGATAGGGTCAATTTTTGGTCTTGCATGTAATTGAACAATAATTTATTTTAATAATGTTATTGTATTTTTTGTTAATTTATAATGTTAATTTGTAATAACTATTATTTTATGATTATTTTATTACTTTTTGTTTATATTTTATTATTGATTTATGCCAATTGAATGTAATGCAAAGCCAAAAGAAATTCCTTCTTTCTTTTTTTCTTTCTATATTTTTGTATTTCCTGACGTTTTGAACACTTTTCAGGCTTCGTGGTCGCAGGATGACTGTCATCCATTATATATAATATAGTGGAAAAACAATAATCAATAATATACGCGACGAAATCCGTTTAAAAGTATTTTATTATTATAATGTGTAATAATCGCAAAAACATTAGCATATACTATTTAGTTCCACCGTCTCGCAAGATAAAGCTAGGACTTTCAAACAAAATCTGATTAAACATAATGGCACTTAAATATGTTTCGAAATATCGATTGTTAAGTAAAACTAAGTCTATATTGAGTTACATTTCGAAACTTATAGTAGACAAAGTTGAGTTTAAGTATTGGTTTCGTTTGAAGACTGATTACCAACGAACTTGCCTGTGCAGTGTAAACTAGGACACTATATGTTAAATCTTAACTTGAAAGCTTTCAATTTATGAATGTCACTCAATGTTAGAACATAAGATAAAATAAATATGAAGATAGTTTATTACCAAACACACATAATTAGTTCAACGAAAAACAAAACAGATAGGTGGTAGATACAAACAATTTTATGTAGTATGATATAAGGAATGGACTCAGCAATATTGGCAGTTCGCAGAGATTAAACCACGCACTGAGGTACGCTGGTTTTCAGTCCGTCCCCTTTACTATGAATCTTAACAAATAAATAAAATTGAAGTGTCTGTTTGTAATGACAAAATAACAGCATTTTACTAAACGCATATGAAAGTATATACGGTACCTACAACAATAAAACGATTTTCAGTTTTTTTGTCTGTCTGTCGTCTGTCTGTCTGTTTGTTCCCGCTAATCTCCGTAACGGCTGGACCAATTTCTACGGGCCTTTCTTTCACTAGCAGATAGCTGATGTTATAAGGAATAACATAGGCTACTTTAATTTTAGAAAAAAAATTGGGTTCCACGCATAGTAATTAAAACACATGAAATCCAATATATATCTATACATGCTCTATCTCAAGTGTCTATGCCGAAGTACTCTAAATTATATGTAACTAATCCAATTTCTTTTAAATTAAACGGCGAGTGAAACTGCGGGTCCCAGCTAGTAGTAAATAAACAATAAGTTCGATAAAACGGAAAAAAATACATGTCTAACGTTTCGTGTGTTACGTCATGTGCGGAGGCATGCGCGGGTAAAAAAGGTGTGGTCCCGGACATTACCCCACCAACCCTTTCAACTCGGGGGACGAGGCGCGCAAAGTGCTCTTCGAAGCTCCAACGACTGTCCAGGGTGAGCCCCAGGTATTTCATGTACAGGCACCACCTCATTTGCGCGTCACCAATGCGTATCCAAGAAGTGGTGGGGTGGAGGGTGGTTCTCTGCTCCATGGCACTTTGTGGTACCATATGTGGTACCATAGCGCCTCGGTTGTTTGAGGTGATATCCGCAGACCCAGTGCATGAATTTTGGTCACGACAACTGTCACCACTTGTTCGGCAAGCTGGATGGTTCCCTCAAAGGACTCCCCGCTGGCCAGCATGAGAGTCTCGTCAGCATAACACACCAAGCTAACGCTAGCAGGGAGAACGACACGCAGGACATCGTCGTAGGCGAGGTTCCATAAGAGGGGGCCGAGAACTGACCCCTGCAGAACCCCGCACGTAACTTCCCTCAGCTTTACACTACCGTCTCTGCCCACGTAGCGAATATGTCTTTCGCGCAGATAGGCCCCTTTGATACCCCGCAGGTGGGAGGCACTGATGATGCACTAGTGCTGCCCTAATAGCGCCCCACGTGATGGAGTTGAAGGCGTTGACGATGTCTAGACTGACCGCCAACGCCACCCCACCCCGGTGAGAGACTGTCTGTTCCAACAGCGAAACCGGAAGCCATACTGACTTACGGCCAGGGACCAACTCGCGACAGATACTCTTCGGGTAATTATTCTTTCGAATAGCTTCGAAGCCTCGTCGAGCAAGCAAATGGGACGGCATGCGGAGGGACTGCCTGCGCGGGCACTACCTACTGATTGTTTGCATGCTATAGTCGGTGTCCTGAATCATAGAAGATTATATATATAGCACGCTAATTTCCTTAGAATATTTTTTTATAATTTGAGGTTTTCATTCAATAAGGATATTTCAACCCCGTCGTACCTTATTACAATGTCTAACATCACATAAACCTTCAAATAATGATTACAAGGTATCATGCACTGGTAAATTATTGTTTCCAAGCGACATAGTTTTTAGCAGCATCTGGCACCAGACCTACATCCTGCACATTTATACTCATTGAACAGAGAGTCACGTTCTTTTGTATTCCTGACACAATTCAGCGGCAAATGTCATGTTTACATCTTCATGTTTATCTATTGAGGTATAATGTACTACATACTGTTATCGCACGTAAATTATTTATTAATTTATTTATATATTTATTTACTATGGAAGACTTACAGCTGATCAATTAATATAATTACAGTTAAGAAAATAGATAGCCAATTACAAGTCTTCACGTCTAAGTAATCTACTAAGGCATACATGTGAACACACTTACAGAATACTAATACAAACACTCTCAAGATATCTAATTACTTATTTACCTAAAAAAACTTAAGCTTAAACACCTTCTTGCCTGTGACAGACTTGTCATAAAGGGATCCAGATCATGTTGTTTACACAGTTTATTAAAATTCCTGCTTGCTCGTACTATGTAAGTATTTTGCCTATAGTTAGTAGAACTAAACGGTATACATATTGGCGGATTAAGCCGAGTTGATTTATATGGGACATTGAAGGAAAACTTAGCTAAGAGGTCCGAACAATCGATGTCATTGTTTAAAATTCTTAATAAGAAAATAAAGTCTGCTATCTCGCGGCGATTTTGAAGTGGTAACAAATGATATTTTTTACAGAGCTCAAGGTAATTACTAGAGTGATAGGGTATCTTCTGGTAGAAACATAGGTATTTAAAAAACCTTTTTTGGATGTTCTCTATGCGACCAAAATATTTATGGTAGCATGGATTCCAAATTTGGGATGCATACTCTAAGTGACTTCTAACAAAGGTATAGTATAGAATTTTTAACGTAATCCGAGTAACGTTAGATGAATTTTTCGGTTTGATCATCATCATCATCATTTCGGCCTGATGAAATCCACTGCTGGACACAGGCCTCCCCAAAGATCACCACAACAACCGATATAGTGTGTTGTGGGCTCTTTGGGGGGTTTTGCCATAATCGCCACGCTTAGCAGACGGGTTGGCGATCGCAGTTGAGTTGTCAATATACTCGAAGGACGCTGCTGCCCATCCTCCGGCTAATCCCTTAGTCAACTTTTACAACACCCACGGGAAGAGATGGGGTGGTGGTATTCTGAGTATTGATGTTTTCATCATATTCTGTGAATGTTCTCTACTATATTCTCTAGAATTGAGATAACGAATGTGCAAAGATAATTTTGATAATTAATCATTATAAAAGTCTCAAGTCACGTAATTTTTTAACAACCCAGATATGAGACGAGCCTATCATACCCCCTGTGGTAAGCCGTCTCTCTAGTCCTTTACTTTTGTTATACTAACCAGAACTAATCCTTTGTGCAAGCACATTGGGCTCATCACCTCATATTACCTGTTTCGTCTCTTATGCTCAGTAATTATAATAGCTGCAGTGCCCTTCTAACTGGAACACAGTAATGTCTCAACACTACTAACACTACTGCTTTACGGCGAATATCTGGCACTGCGGTAGCACCTACCTAGCTGGCCTCTTGCAATGACAGACCAGTGAAACAATACCGTTAGCCCAGTAGTTAAGCGATTGGCTTTTTGCGCTACGTGTCGAGCGTTCGATCCCCGCTCAGAACAGTCAATATTTGTACGATCAACAGATAGTTATTTCGGGTACGCGTGTTTGTGCATGTGAGATTTGTATGTAAACTATACATACGATACAGGAAATCTTAATGTGGGGCAAATTTTATTTAAATAACTGTAAACTCTGCGCTTGATATTTCAGCATTACTATTAGGAAAAATACAAAAAAGCACTTGACAGCGTGGAACGGCCTCCAACTAGATGGACAGACGATATGACTAGCTGGGAGTCGGTAAAAGCGAGTGGCTTGTAACTGGTCGTTATGAATATCTATGGGGGCAGCCTTTGTTCAGTTGCGGACGTCCTTTGGCTAAAATCATGATAATAAAAGGGTTAATTTTTTTATGATCCATATGCAGAGTCACTTTCACGGTACGCATGTTTTAAAACTGCTCTTACCAAAGATATCAGGCGTACTACTACAGGTATATGTGCTAATATGTTATCAATATTGCAGAACCATCACCGCTATACGAAAATAACCACTACCACGAGGAATGTCTCCGCTGCAACTCCTGTGGGTTGAACCTGACCGGGCCCAATCAGGTAAGTCATCCGTTGTGGACTTCTATATATTAGACCAACCTCACCCAAAGCTTGATAAAGGCCAATAAAACCCTGTAAAAAGTTTATTTATTGATTTGTCTTATTATTTTAAGAATTAGCGGTCATATCTTATTATTTTTGTGTGTACGGAATGATGTTTTTGTAGGTTGGACCAGGATGGACTAGGGATTTATGTACAGCATAGTGTTAATATAAGATGGCATGTATTGGTACCTATCGGTGATACAGAAAAAACAACAAAAACCTTCCCACTTTGTTAAAGCTTAACTTAAACGTGTTCTGTTAAAATACCGCATTTATTTATGTTTAAGTAACTATCATAAGAAATAAATAAAATTGACATTTTTTATTGTACACCATTAGTTTGACAGGGCTTAATTTGATAATACACAAATATCTACAAAAGAATTATACATTAAAATCACGATTATTATCTTTGTTGTACTTCTAAAATCTGTATTAAAATAAAAGGACCGCCACTCTTTCTGGTACTTCTTTCATGTGCCGTCTGGTTATCTGCACAATCCTCTAGAGAAACGTACGTGAAACATGACGTGCTGCCGTTTCGGGTTTGTTTTTGATCAGGTGGCGAACAACCAAAGTCTGCTACCCCCTGGCCGCAATTCATGAAAACTGGAGATCGTTAAGCACACCTGGTGCATCTGCGGCGGATTAGATAGGGGTGGTCGCCTCCATCTCCCTTTATCTCATCTCCTTCAAGTGCATGACCTCCTCGCAAAAGGCGGTGACGACTTCCACGCGCTCTCGCTCCTAACCATGAACAGAATCACAGCCCAAAGCGATAGACCTGAATGGTCAAGGTCATGACACTGCGTCACCCACGCTGAGCGACGTGTTTTGCGTCGTTTACTCCAGCTCCACAGTGGTGACATCAGGGCAGCTGCTCCCGGACTTAGTAAAACCTACTTCTCGAAACATCCGTGCTTCTCCAACCACTCCTCCGTGATTAGTCCATTGCTATCGCGGCATGGCTTATCGAATTGACATCTGCCATAGCCATAGCTCCATCTTTATTGAATTGACATTTGCTATATAGTCATGATGTGATCGCTCCATCTCATTTGAATTGACATTTTCTATATAGTCATGATGTGATCTCTTCATCTCTATTAAATTGACATCTGCTAAAGAAATGTTGTGATCTCTCCATCTCTGTGTTACCATGGCTTCTTTTTCGTTTAAATGGTTTGTCACTCCGCCACAGTTTTTCTCCTGCTGTTCATTGGTAATTCTGGCTGAGTATCCAATGAAGGTCCATTTTAACCGTAGAATAGTGTTACCTATCTAAATACTCTATTTAACTGCGAAACGAAAAACTATTCCACGCTAAAATGCCTCGTTTTACATTCTACTAACTACATTCAATTCCAACGAAGTTTTAAACGATTTTCCTCATCAATCCTTTTACGTGAACATTTTCCAGTGTGTTACCTTTGTAAATAGAAATTCCTGTGATCAATTCCCACATTTTACTAAAATCCCTTTAACCTAAATAAGATATCTGAGCCAGTTTCAATTTTATCCTTACTGTGCAAATTGTTTAATTCGAATTTTGAAGGTTTTTTGTACTATTTTTCTTTCATGACAAGATGAACTTTTAAGACTATAAGAAATTGAGTTATTGTGCGCTACATCAATGTAAAGATAAAATTGTTTTAATTTAATCAAGGAATTAGAAAATACAGTGTGTGAAAATATTTTTTGAAGACACGAAACCATTATTATGTTTCTTTGTATTTATAGATACTTAATAAGACTTCATAAAATTTTAAATTATATAGATACACTATTTCGTGGTTGATTTATTTTCATTCGAAAATAGATTGCAGTAGAATTTAATATAGACTACTTATGCAAACAGTTTAGTTCAGATTTAAGATAACAATCTGTAGAAGAAACAGCCCTTCTCTGGACATTTTCAAGAAAGGCCTCAAAAAGCATTTCCTTTCAGTAAAACTTATTACTTAGTATGTATTTAAAATATATATTTATTTAAGTATATATTATGTCCATGCTGTATAGTTAGGTATTTCATCATTATTCTTAACTGTTGTTTTCTTCCTGATTGTTAACGAAACGAAAAATTGTTAGACGCGATGTCTGTCAACCATTTTGATTAAGTCGATTGGCGGGCTCTATACATTAAAACATTTTACGTTAACTGCGTTGGAGCATGTCATCACAAAGTCCAGAGGGTGTTAACCATGAAAGGAGATGCAATTATAGTAGAATAATAATAATAAACATTCGAATTCCATAACTTCTGATCCAACTCGTTAATTGAGACCTATAAATACTTGGGTATGTCGGGGACCTTATATAAGACTGACATGAAGAAATTATTATGGGAACGCTTTGGCCAACAAAAAGTACTGAAAAGCGAACAGAGTGCGCGCCATTACCAGCTGGGTCCTGCCAATCCCTGGAGTCAGACGCAATTCCAGGACCTCGATAGAACAGTTCGTAGGGTGAGGTCACTAAAACGTAACCTTCAGATCACATCACACTTCATCTTGAAAGAAGTTATCATGACGAATAACTACTAGAAATATTTTGTGAAAGATAGTATGATTGACATTTTTCGGCGATGACTACCTGAATCCGGTGAGCTTATCCGTCAAGATGTTTTCAGCTTTTATAATCTTTCTGAGGGCCAATACCTGCACAGGTAGCCTGCATAATTATCTACTAGCAACAAATTTGGATAGATCAATCAATCAAACTGACAGGACTTTTGTAGCCAATTAACCATACATCTACAGTCTATACACGTGGTGATTGAGTAGAGCGCCGCACAATGTATGTTGGTATTACCATCCCACATCACGAGAATCTCGTGAAAGTCAAGAAATATTATCAAATTTAGTATACTGGTATGGCGCACGAAATTGTCGACATAGGTATGAGTAGTAGAATCTGCAATAGTTGTAACGGACAATGCACTTAAGGCCAGCCAGCCTGCTGGCTTAGGCTTAGGAGGCTCGTGTTGGCTAGCTGGATCAAGATGCAGATAATGCAGATAGCAGTTACATCTTATAATTTAAAGAGGTTCCCTGCTATAAATATATTCGTGCACTGCCGTGCTAACTACACGAAAATAATGTAGAGAACGTTAGTTAGGAAGGTCAGGAAAGTTCCAAAAATATGTACATGAGGATTTTCGGTTTCTCTCTGTGCAACGTAGTGGAAAAGCATTTGAAAGTAAACCGAAGGATTTTCTACGCTTTTGTGGACTGAAGGAAGGCCTTTGAAAGGTTTAGGTACAAGGAAGTTTCAAGTATCTTAACTAAAGTATGGAATTAATAACAAACTTCGTAAACAGTCCTCAGTAAACAATCTGGCAGTCGCTGCTACGCTTACCCTTATAATATGTATGTAGAAAAGCGATTATATCTTTACCAACGGGTATTTTATTTAGCAGTACAAAACCAATAATCAGGTTTTTTTGGCCCTAATAAGTCTCGAGAAAAGTACAGTTAAGGTGTAGTTATCGTTTTTTAGATTTTTCATCATATAATCCTTTCATCTATTATAGTTTTACATATTTAATTTCGTTATACTTATCATTTCTCTTCAAATGAATAGCTAATTTGTAGTTTCATTAAATGTTTACGTTTTGATTCTTCAATTATTGGGTTTGGAGCAATAGATGTCATAAAAGGTGACTAAATGATCTAAGCAGAGGGATGGGCAGCAGCGTACCTCTGTGGAACAATAGTCATACTCCCGTCTGCCAAGCGCGGTAAGTTTTGGCAAATTCCCCTAAAATGACGACGCAATTGTAGAAATCTATAGGGGAAGCTTTTATTCCACTTGTTCCTTTATTGTTGGTTGTTGTTACAGTGCACGTCCTTTGGTTGATATAATAAGCGAGATTTCTGTTAAATTTATCCTTTTAGAAGGTAGCCGCGCAAACAAATTTGTTTGGAGATTCTAATAGTGGCGAACCCCACTTCTACGATGGGCGATAACCGATATTAGAATGTACCCGATATAGGTTTAACCAAAATTTTAATGGCCTAGTTTCTAGCCTATTATAATCTCTTCGTTCAAGGTGAACGAATAAATAAAATCGTCATTTATGGAGTAACTGAAACTTTGACGTTGGTTAGAATATATTTATCATAATTATTTTCTATTCCAATATCGCATACATTTCTCAAGTCAACTTAATGTTTAACAAAATAATTCACAGACCCGACAGAAACATAAACAAAATGAATACCTATTTTCAATAATTGCTTTTTGAATGAAGACTCTTAAGCAAAAACTACTTAATATAAAATTACCACATAATGACAATTTGAAAGCACTGATGTCCCACGTGAATGATTATTTTATCGGCCATAAAGTAACTTTATTCCAAAATGAAACTCTGTAGACAGTGATTACATTGATATTTAGTTACTAATAACTCTCTACTCTAACTCAAGTGGAGAACGCGCACCGGGAAATAAAGCGTGAGCCTTCAACAAGATAGACAGAGGACCTGGTAACGGTAGCTAAGAGTCGTTGGATGAGGGCGGCAAGTAACCGCTCTTGTGGAAGTCTATGGGAAAGGCCTTTATTCAGCAGTGGACGTCCTTTGGTTGATATAATGATGGTGATGATGACTTTTCATCTGAATTATCAATAAAAACACAATTGCCCCAAAATTTTAAATGACACGCAGCGAAATGGACAGGTTGCTGCTAGTATAATGTAATAAATTTAAAACAAAAATTAGATTACTTACAGATTTTCAAGAAAAATGTAACAAACATACGGGTCGCAGACCTGAAATGAATTATTTATTATTAGTACTTTTATATAGAAATGTTTTTTTTTTCTTTTTATTGGGAATAAGCCCGCCTCACATTCCCAACCACTGCATCTTCTGTAATCCAGGATCTATAATGGCGAGCACCGAAAAGCACATCGACCAATGAAGGTCGGCGTATCCCAAAGAAATGAAAACTGTCTTGGAACCCGCAACGAAAAAAAGGAGGTGTAGGAAAGAATATACGTTCCACTTCCCTCCGTAGCAAGCAGGAGACAGAGAAAATACTATAGGCCATAGGCACAATAATTGTACAACTAGGATAAGCATAGTTGCCAAGCACCACGGGTACAATTTATAAATATTTACTTACGGCTCCTATGTTGTGAGCTATTGTGACTGATTCCAATAGTAGGTATGGCAAAAACGCCTGAACGCACGGAAATTCGTCCTAGTTGCAACAAGGTCTGTATAGTAAACAACTCCGGATGTAACTTGCAAGCTGTCAAACATAATATTGCGTTCGTCTTCCCAAATAACACACTCCCACAGGATATGATGTGCAGACTCATCATAGTCATAGTCCGGTATTGAACATTTGCAGAATGGTGAGGCAACAAGCAAGCAAGCAATGGATGAATTGCTACATATCTTACCCTTCACTGTCTAACCTTGAATGACATTCACGTAAAGAACCCTCTTTTTACGTGGCCGTAGCTTGAAGTAGCCCATACTTATTATATTCCACTTAAGCGATGATATCCATAGAAATAGGTCTATTTCCATTTTTAGAGGCAAAACTAGCGCATTTTACCTTCCCCGTAAAAATATCGGAGTCATCAATCATTTCACAATTCCCGTCCACGACCGCCAGACGGCCGCGTACTTACCCAAACACCCGGAATGTGGTGAATGTGCCCCACATTATCGACCTGTCAATCAAACATACTGCTTCTCTTTTGTACTGAAACATTGAGTAGGGTTAGCTCGCTTTGATTAAATAATTATTAGACTGACTAGATTTTAGCTGCCTTCCAGCGTCGATAGGGGTTTTAGTTAAGGTATTGGAGTAGGTATATTACGAAATGTTGCTCTGATAGAAAACAAAATTGATCTTTGATACACGCAGGACGTGTTACGACACTATTTTGGTTCTTTGTTTTCATCAAAGAACCGAGAACCTTATGGGTCATAGGACACATTTGATTTAGTTCAACTTGTGGTAGTGACAAGCCACTTTTGCGGCATAACTTGTACGAAAATGAAAAATATATAACGTTAAAGTTTGGGTCTACAGACACTAAAACAACCGTTTATTTTTTCATCTGGAAATCGTTGGTGATTGACAATCTTTATTGAAGTTTTGTTTCTGTTGGCGCATTTGGAGAGAGTAAATTTGGTAACGGCGTGTGCATCATCATTTCGACCGAGTGAAGTCCACTGCTGGACACAGGCCTCCCCCAAAGATCACCACAACGACCGATATGGGTGTGTTGTGGGCTCGTTGGGGGTTTTGCCATAATCGCCACGCTTGGCAGACGGGTTGGCGATCGCAGTTGAGTTGTTAATGTACTCGAAGGACGCTGCTGCCCATCCTCCGGCCAATCCCTTAGACGACTTTTACTACACTCACGGGAGGAGATGGGGTGGTGGCATTCTGAGCCGGCACCACACGGCAAACGGCGTGTGCATACTGTCAAGAAAATCTGACTGTATGAATTGCCATCGAACATGAAAATGGCCGTCAAAGTAATTTAAAGTGTAGATATATTATAATTGAACACTTTTAAACGGATTACACTGCGTATATTATAGATTTATGTTTTTCCTAATGTTTAAAAATCTAAAATATAAGCAATATAATCCCTTGTGTTTTATTCTAAGAAGTCACAATCGCCAAAACCAAAGGTACAGTGCATATTTATTTAACTAATTTTAGATATATTTGACTCGTTGACAATAAATACATTATTTTGACTGTTTAATAATAAATATTTTTTAAATTTAAATATGTTCCTTAATCAAACCTTAATTAATTGCAAGTGTATAATATCTTTCTTGGATCATTGTATCGTTTTTATAAGGTGTGTAAATTAAAAAATAGTTACCGCATATAACTTCTTACGTCAGAATTATGTACAAACATTTATTTTCTCTGTATTTACTACACCCCAAATCAAACAAGCAACAAAGCATAACACAACTCTATAATACAAAAGCTCCCAATGAATATAGTACCGACCTTGATATACTTTAGGAAATACAGTTAGGCACTTATACGGCAAGAAAAGGGAAACCGTGATTGAAATTAATCAATGGCGAATTACGAGTGAAGCCCGTCGTTGAGTTATTACTGCGTGAAGGCGAATCAATCACATGTCGACTGACGAAACAAATGCTTAGAATATCTTATTGGAATGCGGACAATAAGTGTGACAGAGCTAACTCAACAAGATTTTATTGAACTTAAACAATGCCGTCTGGTGCCGGCTCAGAATACCACCACCCCATCTCCTCCCGTGGGTGTCGTAGAAGTCGACTAAGGGATTAGCCGGAGGATGGGCAGCAGCGTCCTTCGAGTATATTAACAACTCAACTGCGATCGCCAACCCGCCTGCCAAGCGTGGCAATTATGGCAAAACCCCCCAACGAGCCCACAACACACCCTTATCGGTCGTTGTGGTGATCTTTGGGGGAGGACTGTGTCCAGCAGTGGACTTCATTCGGCCGAAATGAAAAAATGTAGTTGTTAGATTGATTATCAGGTAATGGATAGAAAATTTGGAAAAAAAAATAATTGACAAACATTACAAATCTAAAGTTAAAGACAACATATAACAGATAATATTAAGTAGTAGTCATATTAAGTATAATGATACATATAATTAATGATTTATACTGATACTGATATATAATGATTAATACTAATGAACTCTCCATCATTATCCATTATTATTATATATATAGTTTATTGGATCGACTCCAGGTCTAACCAGAAGCTTAAGCATTTACTGTAATTCAGTTAACATTCTTTCAGTGTTGTTTTCTAATTAGTTTACTATTGCCCAAGATTCGGATGGATGTAAGTATTAACTATAAATAATCTGTACTTTGATTTCATTACTTTTTCTAAGAATCGTTCTTTGTGGCTTCATATTTGTTTATGTCCTTTTCAGAACAATGGGATTCTTTGATTTTGTATAAATTCTAACCATATTTCAAAAACAAAATTTCGAATCAATCACATGTCGACTGACGAAACAAATGCTTAGAATATCTTATTGGAATGCGGACAATAAGTGTGACAGAGCTAACTCAACAAGATTTTATTGAACTTAAACAATGCCGTCTGGTGCCGGCTCAGAATACCACCACCCCATCTCCTCCCGTGGGTGTCGTAGAAGTCGACTAAGGGATTAGCCGGAGGATGGGCAGCAGCGTCCTTCGAGTATATTAACAACTCAACTGCGATCGCCAACCCGCCTGCCAAGCGTGGCAATTATGGCAAAACCCCCCAACGAGCCCACAACACACCCTTATCGGTCGTTGTGGTGATCTTTGGGGGAGGACTGTGTCCAGCAGTGGACTTCATTCGGCCGAAATGAAAAAATGTAGTTGTTAGATTGATTATCAGGTAATGGATAGAAAATTTGGAAAAAAAAATAATTGACAAACATTACAAATCTAAAGTTAAAGACAACATATAACAGATAATATTAAGTAGTAGTCATATTAAGTATAATGATACATATAATTAAAGTTGACTGACTAAATTAATTCCCTTTAATCACCACCCCATCTCATCCCGTGGTTGTCGTAAAAGACGACTATGGACATAGCCGGAAGATGGGCAGCAGCGTCCTTCAAATCCATTTATAACTCAACTGTGATCGGCAACCCGTTGGCCATTATGAAAACACCCCCCCAATGAGCACAGAACACAAACCCATACGGGTCGTTGTGGCAATCTTAGAGGGAGGCTACAAAATCTCGGCTTGATGCAATTTCGATATCTTGCACAGATAATCTTATTCCATATAACATCTACCACCAGCCAAGAGCTTTAGTCCATCTAATATGGTTGTGATGGCGTGGCTAAGATTAATATCATGCTAACGAAATCCATAAATTTCGATTTTGCAACTTTAAGCAAATAAATTTCCATTAAAATCATCTAAACAATTTCAAATTGTTTTAATATTCATAAAGTATTTGGATGTAACATAATGAGAGGAATAAATCAAGTACGGGTCATCGTAATTGAGTTAATTTTCGTCCTTGTCTCTAACTTCCGCGTTTGATAAATGAGGTTTTATTGGATTTATTTTTGCCACAACATTAATGTAGATTGATGATTATTTTACCTCAACTTGTTCTGCTTAAACTACATAAGTGAAATCAGTCATACATTGGTTATCGTTCAAGGTAATTCAGAATACAAATACAGATCCAATTCCAGCAAGATATCGATTCACTAATGAACTCTCCATCATTATCCATTATTATTATATATATAGTTTATTGGATCGACTCCAGGTCTAACCAGAAGCTTAAGCATTTACTGTAATTCAGTTAACATTCTTTCAGTGTTGTTTTCTAATTAGTTTACTATTGCCCAAGATTCGGATGGATGTAAGTATTAACTATAAATAATCTGTACTTTGATTTCATTACTTTTTCTAAGAATCGTTCTTTGTGGCTTCATATTTGTTTATGTCCTTTTCAGAACAATGGGATTCTTTGATTTTGTATAAATTCTAACCATATTTCAACAAATAACTGACTCATTCATCTAGAAGTTCAACCGCCACCAAGCTGCAGATCTTAGCAACAAGTATTAACGTGTTCTTCTGTTATAAAATTCTCAGTTGTGATTCGTAGTTAGGAACTGTGTCCGGTAAATAGCAACATTTTCGCCTTAGGGGCCTTCACATTTTGTATACCCATATTTCACCGATGAATGGTCTTATGACTTAATACCGTCCTTACAGGACTTAATACCGTTAACGTCGAAATGTGGGTATACAAATATACACGGCGTCTGCCTTTCTACTCGGCGAATACAGGTGTGATAGTTACTATTTTGTCGAATAGTATATTTTTTACATTGCATGCGCACATTCTATCTGGTTCCGTACTGTTATGATTATTGCGTGTTTCAGAGATAACACGCCGTCGGATGGCCGAGTGTTATGATTGCCTTGATTTAAGTGTTAAATATTATTTGATTTGTAAATATTAAATGATTTGATTTATATTTACTATGTCAACACTTTTGACATAACGGATGTGACGATAAAGCAGTGTTTCATGGTAGGGGAGAATGTCACTTTAGTTTGGTTCGTAGATGTCGCTACGAAAAAGAAGCCAGTTGTTGTGTGACTGTGAAGCAGTGTAGTTGTGCAAATAAAAGTATTACCGATCACAAAGCGTTTTTCTTACAGTACGATTTCATCTTGTTGCCAAATATGAGTGAGAAAGTAATTGTGGAATACTGGGGTGTATTTTGGAGAACTCGATAGTTGCTATTTTTCATTTTTATAAACGTTGCCCCACACTAGGATTTCTCCTGTGGCGTGGGTGCGTTTACATACATGAATTCCACATACAATACACCCAGACCCGGAACAACTACCTGCAGATCATACAAATATTTGTTCCGTGCGGGAATCGAACCCACGACCCGGAGCGCAGCAGTCGACTGTATCAGCCACTGCACCAACCGTGCCGTCAAATTATTATTATTTATTATTTGAAGAGGCTAAAATGGTGGGTACTTTAGAAGGGGACAATGTTGAGAAATACATAATAATAAAAAAAAATGCATTCTAAATTGCTAACTGAGGTATATGTACTTTCTTATGAGGCCCACAGTGAGTGACCACGTCTCATAAGTGGGTAGTTTAGAAAACTAGCCCATTAGTTCACAAGTCCCTTATTAATATCGCGAGAATGCCATCTAGGGTGGCGTACCCTATACTCAGAATAACAAAACGGTATTCTTAGGTTTTCGCGATTATTACACATTGTAGTAAAACTCTTTTAAATGGATTCCATCGCGTATATTTTAGATTTTTGTTTTTCCTGACGTCGAATACTTTGCAGCATTCGTGGTCGCAGGATGACTAAGGTGACAGGCGTCGTTACAGATTTTAAAAAGTTATTTTATTTTATCTATCGTACAATTTGAATCAAAAATTCGTTTCGATGCACGCAGTAATCACTCACAGTGTCTTGATGCTTCTTAGTGCGGTTTGTTGTTTGAGACTTTATTACTTTATTGACTGGATGCCTAACAGGGGGTACCTGCCAACCATCTTCTCTATTAAAATTAGGATATTTTCTAATTCTGTTCTCCTTCGCGAGGACTTGAGGTTGATAAAAACGAAGAAAATGGTTAGGTTTTCCTAAGGCATGTTCACACACTGCAGGCTTTGTGGAGCGTCTGTGCTCGACGTCAGCTATGTGTTCTTTTATACGGGTGACTATACTACGCTTTGTTTGCCCTATGTATGACATACAACTATCACAGTCAACATGTCATGTAGACCCCTGCATCTTGTAAAGGTATGTGACATTTCACCGGTTTGAGACGTTGGCTGATCTTATGCGGCTTGAAGTAGATTTTAATAGAAGCATGCTTCAAGATATGACCAATTCTGTCCGTAAATCGTGATAAATGGTAAAACAGCTGATCGTCGATCAACCGTGGTGGGTGGTGGGCGGCTTCTGCGACGGGGATGTGGAGGTTTCCAATTGTTATTTTGAAGAACTTGCTTCACATGGTTAAGCTAGATGCGTGTGCATCTGCGACGCCGTATGCTCTCTGTAACAAAGATTTGGCCACAGTAGCTAACTGACAAGGATGGTGGTGAGATTCACCGTTAAGGTACCTGTCTGTATGGGTAGGATTTCTATACACAGTGTGACTAACAGAAAGATCTGGATTATGGATGAGAAGTATGTCAAAAAAGGCCAAGGACTTGTTATCCTCCAATTCCATAGTAAATTGAATTTTACTATGTATTGAATTTAGGTGTTTTATGAATGCAGAGACGCTATTTTTGGCAAGATAGTAAAAGTGTCATCTACGTTCCGTTTGAACCTCTTCGGTTTAGCGGGGGCTGTGATCAGTGCTCTCTCCTCAAAGTTCTCCATTAAAATATCGGTGACTATATGAGAGACCGATGAACCCATGGCCCCACCGTCAGTTTGTATGTTACATTTTGTTAAGAAAAGGCTAAGTGAGCATGACATGCCTCTACAATATCCAGAGTTACGTGAGCACTGCCTTACCAACGGCTTCCTGTTGTGGTACAACGAGTTTTACCTACAAACTGACGGTGTGGCCATGGGTTTATTTGCAAAAGCGCTTATAAGGATCCAAATATAAGACTTGTCTATTTAATGTTTCAATGTTCAAATCTCCTCTAAAATGGAATTTATAAAGCTACCACAGTGAAAACTTTTTCATCCCAAACGATGACTCAGTACTCAATAAGTATTGAGTCGTCGTACTTCCGACACACAGTAAATATAGACTGTAAATGAACAGAGGAAGTAACATAATATCCGGAGGTTCTGAAACAGATGACAACAATCATTCATGAATACGTTTTAATCAAAATATTGAATTGAAATTAAATTAAATTTACGGTACGTTGGCTGTGACTCAATAGTCAGTACAGGCAACGTCAAAAACTGTTTAGATAAAAATGTGTTCCATATACATTTGACTACTATTTTTTTTATAACACTACGAATACATAATAAAAGATCATAGGCATTTTGAACAAACACACCAACAGCGATAGGTCCTAACTTATATAAAATGTTTTGGTATAACTATACTTTATACAATGGCAGCTAAATTCAGATACAGAAAGCAAACCGTATCTTAATTTTTTCAAATATTTATAATTTAAATATGTATCTCAAAATTGTTATCATATATTCTGAACTGTAAATGTTTCTGCGCGATAACACAAATAATGTTGTAGCATCATATTTGAGATTCACGTTTAGGTACTAAATAAATTATGACTACGGAACCTTATTTAGTCGTTCAGCTTTATCATCATACATCCACTGTTGAACAAAGGCCTCACATACATTTTCTATCGTGAAGGCCTTTCTTGACTATGGGCCTCATAAGAAAGCCCAAGGTCACTAAGCGAGCTATAAGGAGAGCTATGCTTGGTATTTCTCTATGAAATCGAACCAGAAATAAGGAGATCCGTAGAATAACAAATAATGCCAACATAGCAGAACGAATTAGTAAGCTAAAGTGGCAAGCAGCGAGGTAGATAGCCATAGAACTGATGGCCGTTGGGGCAGAAAAGTTATTGAATAAAGACCATGCACCATAAAACGCAGCGTAGATTGGCCGGCAACGAGATAGACCGATGGCCTGGTGAGCCAGCTGGGAGTAGTTGAATGTGGGTGGCATGAAACCGGTTGGAGTTATAGGGGAAGCTTTTGTTAATTTGTTCATTGCCAGCCATGTACTTAGGAGTATTTTTAAATAATATATTTCACGGTTGAAATAAGTTTCAAGGCAATTCAATGTATAGGTAACAACCACTATAGGTATTGATATTAACCCTAAGTACTGGTCTAATATGAGATATGATGCTAGCTGGCCGTATAAAATAAACATAAATATCAGGCAAGCTCCATTTCTGCGCCATTCCTGTAACGAAAATCCATGTATGCTCTTAGTTTGAGTTTTGCTACCTTAGAATAAAATATGTACTCGCAAAATCGTTTCACATGATGCAAGTTTCGACTTTGTAAAATCTATGGTCCAGGGCCAAAGACAAACGCCATGGTTCTATAATAATCCCTTGAATAAATTCAAGTGTGCTTTGATTCTAATTGCAACTTTGCTTAACCCGATGAGAATCGTAAGTTTAATATTATGTTTGTATCCTAATGTGATGAATAATATTAGAGAGGAACATCAGCAAATAAACAGTATTTCATCTATTTAATAATCATTATGAAAGTTTACGTCAGTACATATCCCAGAACATTTCGTACAAAACCAACATATCTCACATAAGCGAAAATTCTAATTGGATTCAAACTGGGGTAATCGAGTAGCGTCAAGCAGAACATGAATTTGAAATAATAACTCACGAACACATGCGTTAGTAAAGAAATTTTAAATATTCGAATATCACCTATAATTTTCGTTTATAAAATGGCAGATCCTATCTGCGTCGTGTGCAATGCATACCTTACCGTATTCCTAAACTCAAAGGCCGACTGGTCAACTCAATAAATCTGTTACAGAGGTTTATTTTGTTTGCATACGAGTTTCGTATACAAAGGCCTCGACTGTCACAGCCATTTCAAATAAAGTCACCTTTATTCGTTTTTCGTCAACATTTTATGCTTCCAAAATGACATAAGGCACGAATTTTCACTGAAACGCTTTTCCTTTGTCATCCATACTCCTATTCAACAGTGAATGAATGAGTTTTAGCTAATTAAGAAGACCATTGTTGCGTCTATTCCGTGTTTTCTGTTCTACGGATGAATGCAAAAGTAAATGTTGAACATTTTAAAATGTGCCAATGAGTTGATAAAAGAAATTTGTAATCTAATTACAAATCTCAATTATTGTTACTCTTGTTAGGAGAAATACATAAGAATATATTAAAATATATGTGTAGGTAAATATCACACTGTCTTTGCCTTATAACTGAACTCGGCAAAATATTTTTATCAGCCAGCGTATATTATTGGTGTATAATTTACAATCCACTTTCAATTTATTAGCTAAGTACTCAGCTCCAACCAATATGTCGTGCGTACCATACATTTCTGCCATGGTTTCATATTTCGTTTGTCTTTCCCAGTTCATGATATCGATTCACAAGGTTATTTGGGAACTGATACTTATGATTATATTTTTTTACGTAATAGACCCATACATATATACCTTATAGACAAAAATACACATACTTAAATAAACAATACACACTATTATACTAAATTTGGACACTTCGACTTGGAAGTTTCAGTCGTGCTTTCCTGTAACGCCTCTACACCACTCCTGGGGGCCAAATGTTAGCACTCGTGTGCATCCGCAACAATTTCAATTTCGCCCTTTTTTCGGTACCGACAATGAATAATTTTTTTTTTTTTATATGAATCATTTTATTATTCGTTGAAGATCTTACAGGTTTACGTACCGACCTTAACACACCCATATAATCTGCCACTATGCTTGGCGTTTGTGGACTATGAGAAAGCCTTCGATCCGATCGAAACCTGGTCAGTGCTGCAATCTCTGCAGGTGTTAGATTGACTATCAGTACATTGAAGTGTTGAAGTGCTTATACAGAAACGCCACCATGTCGGTCCGTGTACATGAACAGAGCACGGGGGCAATTCCGTTGCAGAGAGGTGTGAGACAGGGGGACGTAATTTCCCCGAAACTGTTCACCGCTGCAATGGAGAATGCCTTCAAACTACTGGAGTGAAAAGCATTCGGCATTAACATCAATGGCGAGTATATCACTCACCTTCGATTTGTCGATGACATCGTAGTCATGGCAGAATCGCTACAAGAGCTCACCACAATGCTCGATGATCTCAACGGAGTTTCCCAATAGGTGGGTCTTAAAATGAACATGGGCAAGACAAAAGTCATGTCAAATGCCCATGTCGTACCCATCCCAATATCCATTGGGAGCTCTGTTCTCGAAGTTGTTGACGAGTATGTCTACCTGGGACAAACTGTCCAGTTAGGTGGGTCCAACTTCGAGAAAGAGGTCAATCGTCGAATCCGACTCGGCTGGGCAGCGTTTGGGAAACTTCGCAACGTCTTTTCGCCAACAATACCGCAATGCCTCAAGACGCAAGTCCTTAACTCACTGGTTACAATGGTGGTGACATATGGAACGGAGACGTGGTCACTCACAATGGGTCTCATAAGAAAGCTCAAGGTCACTCAGCGAAGTATGGAGAGAGCTATGCTTGGTATTTCTCTAGGAGATCAAATCAGAAATGAGGAGATTCGTAGAAGAACTAAAGTTGTCGACATAGCTGAAAGGATTAGTACTGAAGTGGCAATGGGCAGGGCACATCGCTCGTAGAACTGATGGCCACTGGGGCACAAAGGTTCTCGAATGGAGACCGCGCACCGGAAAACGCAGCGTGGGACGACCTCCAACGAGGTGGACAGACGACCTGGTGAAGGTCGCTGGGAGTCGTTGGATGAGGGCAGCATGTAACCGCTCGTTGTGGAAATCTAAGAGGGAGGCCTTTGTTCAGCAGTGCATGTCATGTGGCTGATATGATGATGATGATATGATTTTAATCCAATCCTATAAAGGTGTTCAAAAATGACTCAAATAATTGTGCTACAGAAGGGCCAGCAGGTGTGTATACTTTTAAGTTATTGCGCCGTGAAAAGGAGAAGTCCTAGCGTATACCTACCTAGTGTTTTCCACAAAATAGCATATTAGTATGATATAACCACTCTATAACGTATTTTGTATATGTATCATGTATTCATCAATTGTATCGTAGTATCATTTTTTGTATAACAGTCATAAGTGCCGCTTCAAACTCCCCAGTACCCTTTCCGACTAACCTTGTTTATTTACCTCAACGCAAAGCGAATCGGAATTTCATTCCGGCCCTCCTGCAATCCCTATGCTGTCCTCGTATAAAGGCAGGCATGTTTCTGCGCTAATACACAGCGGGCTCTATCACATATTTGCACAATAAATTAAACGAATTTCGCGGATTTGCCAGCGAAGCGTCACAGGATCCCACTTCAGCTGTTTTTAAATTGACATCATATTTAGCCGAATTTGTTTACAAATAATTGAACCGTTTTAATTATATAAAAGTAGAATTATTATATTCGGAGTGGTGCTTAAATGTATTTGTATGAAGTCTCTTTGAATTGCAATACTCAATACTAACCTTGCCGTGTGGTGCCGGCTCAGAATGCCACCACCCCATCTCCTATGGGTGTCGTAAAAGTCGACTAAGGGATTAGCCGGAGGATGGGCAGCAGCGTTCTTCGAGTACATTAACAACTCAACTGCGATCGCCAACCCGCCTGCCAAGCGTGGCGATTATGGCAAAACCCCGCAATGAGCCCACAACACATCCATATCGGTGGTTGTGGTGATCTTTGGGGGAGACCTGTGTCCAGCAGTGGACTTCACTCGGCCGAATTGATGATGGTGATGATACTAACCTTTATGTTTTCGTTCTCTAGTTCTCATACTTATTCATTTTCCGACTTCATTCACGTTACTTTATCTATCATTTTCGTTAGTTGTGAGCAACAACACACAACTTACACTTCATGATCATCATCTTCATTTCAACCAAAAAACTTCCAGTTTTACACACAGGCCTCCCCCATAGATCGCCACAACGACCGGTCTGGGTTTATGTTGTCTGCTCACTAAGGGCTTAGTCATAATCGCCACGTTTAGCAGGCGAGTTGGCAAACGCAGTTGATTTGTAATTAATACTCACGCTAATACGCTGCTCCCTTAAATCCAGCCAAGCCAATCCAAGACATAATTCAATCTGGGTACGAATATATCTGATTTAAGTTAAATGTTTCAAGCGTACTCGACGCCGACAGAAAAGTCTCTTGTAAAAATAACATCTACAATATTCTCTGAAAAGCTTGACTTATCATCGTAATGATCTAAATGAAAATTTGTCTCCTTGAAATTGGGAACGTTTCAAAATTAACAGCACAAGTTAGCGGTATCGGACATCTTTGATCGGCGCCTGCTTACAAAGCCTTGGCAGGTATCAAATAAATCCATCAAACTTTAAACTTCGCCCCGAGTAGAGATAGAGGGGTCTCTGTTATAATATATTTTTTTGCTTTGTTTGGGATTCTCAATTATACAGCTAGATTTGTTGTTCTTATCTATACAAATAAATAAAATTGAAGTGTCTGTTTGTAATGTCAAAATAACAGCTATTTACTAAATGCATATGAAAGTATATACGGTACATATAAAAGAAAAACAATTTTTTTTTTGTCTGTCTGTCTGTTTGTGTATTTGTTCAGGGTAATCTCTGAAGCGGCTGGATCGATTTTGACGGGACTTTGATTGGCAGATAGCTGATGTTATAAGGCATAACTTAGGCTACTTTTATTTTAGAAAAATAATTAGGGTTCCCATAATAAAAAATAAAACCCTTGAAATCCAATATATATATTCTATGTCAAGTGTCTATGTCGAAGTACTCTAAATTTCGTTTAAATTAAACGCGGGTGAAACCGCAGGTCCCAGCTAGTAATCATATAAAACGGTTGTTGAAATTATTGATAAATGATGTAGTAGAAATTTAATAATACTACAAATAAATAAGATTGAAGTGTTTGTTTGTAATGTCAAAATAACAGCTTTTTACTAAATGCATGTGAAAGTATATACGGCACATATTTTTTAAATCATTATTTATAAAAAAATGTCTTTCTGTCTGTTTGTTCTGGGTAATCTCCGAATGGGCTGGACCGATTTTGACGGGACTTTCACTGGCATATAGCTGATGTTATAAGGAATAACTTAGGCTGCATTTATTTTTAGAAAGAAAATAAGGGTTCGGCGAAAAAAAGAAAACCCTTTATATCCAATATATATATTCTATGTCAAGTGTCTATGTCGAAGTACTCTAAATTCCTTTTAAATTAAACGCGGCTAAAACCGGGGGTTTCAGCTAGTATTAAATAAAGTACTGACAAAAGAAATCTGTTTTCAGATATTAAAAGACTTCGAGAAATAAGGTTTAAAAAATAACTTCACAGACACATAATACTCAATTATCCCCAGACGAGTCTTTAACAAAATACCAAGAGCATAATAAGATGAACGATAAATAAACCGAGCTCTGAAACTACGAGGACATGTTAGAAAAATAAATATGAGGCGCGGAGACAGGGTTCAAAAGACTGCATAAAATTCCCGCCGCGTGTAAACAGAGGAGTCAAGTCTGTTATTTATTTTGTTCGTACTCAACATCTTTTGTTCAGAATTAGTTTCTAGATAGTTATCTTTCGTCAGAATATTTACTGGCATACGATCCTTTATGTAAATAAATGTTGTGTATCTTTTATATAATCATCTGCCAATTTGGTTTTGGTGATAATGCGCAATGATGTCAAGATATGTCGACGATATGACGGCATGATTGGTGCAGTGGCTGACACAGTCGGGTTCGATTGATTCCCACACGAAACACGGAAATATTTGTATGACAGCAGGTAGTTGTTCCGGGTCTGGGTGTATTTTGTGTGAAATTTGTGTCTGTAAAAGCACCCACGACACTAGAGAAATCCTAGTGTGGGGCAAATATTTAAAAAAATACCAAAAAAATAGCATTCGTAAGAGTGTTACATAAGATGTTAATCTTTTAGCAAATGACCTGCTGATTGCTAGCGATTTGTATTGAGTTGTTAAGGACCCAATCAGTAAAGGTATATTTTCAGATCTGGGTGTATGCATGTGAGATGTATGTCTGTAAACTGAATTATGATATTAACAGTAGAAAATTAGCTTATTGTTGGAATTCAATGAATGAAAATATTAGTTTACTAACAAGATATTTAAATGAAACGAATAATAGAAAATAACCAACTAGGTGTAGTTGAAAGAGATTTGAACATCTTCCAATCTGTCGCAGTAAATCGAACTCAATCAATTTTAAACAACCACAAAGAATATTGAAATAAATCCAATTTTACGGTCCGTGGTTCAGCACAGGTCATGAAACCAAGAACCCTTCAAAGAGTCCGACACATTGTAAAATGGAAATTTATTCCCAAAGTCCTTGAGATTTTTCTGATGAACATACAATACACAAATATTGGAAAAAGCCCTAAATACTATTTCAAATTACACATTTTAGTACTTGAACTATATATAAATTTCATCTATACCGGATGATGGTTTAAAATAAAGTTTTTCAATCATATGAAATAGGTTTGCAAAGCTCTTAAGTGAACGTTGTGTGCTTCAGAATAACGATGAAGTTTGAGCCATTTGAATCCTGTCTAAATAAACTTGGTAAGCGAATTAAGATGAAATGAAAAAATTAAGTCATAGAAGAGTTATCGAGAATATTGCTTTAATTTATAATTTATTGTTAACTGAAGCAATAAACCGTAATTAACCTTAATTTCAGTGACGATATATAGTTGCAAAATGAAGATGATACAGATAAACGTGGTGTGGTGTGTGGAGCTGAATAAGAATACCAATACCAATAATATTTTAAATAATTTGAAAAACATCCTCTGTTTTGTCATACCGAAATCTATGTAGAATTTTTATCATCATCTTCATCATCATATCAGCCACAGGACGTCCACTGCTGAACAAAGATTTTCACAACGAGCGGTCACATGCCGCTCTCATCCAACGACTCCCAGCGACCTTCACCAGGTCGTCTGTCCACCTCGTTGGAGGTCGTCCCACGCTGCGTTTTCCGGTGCGCGGTCTCCATTCGAGAACCTTTTTGCCCAAACGGCCATCAGTTCTACGAGCAATGTGCCCTGCCCATTGCCACTTCAGTTTACTAATCCTTTCAGCTATGTCGACAACTTTAGTTCTTCTACGGATCTCCTCATTTCTGATTCGATTTCGTAGAGAAATATTTTTTTTATGTCCGAGTTAATTTATGTTAATTTACACATCATTAAAATGGAATGTTAAATTGAGAAAATAGCATTTTCGACACCTCCTTTTGCTTTTAATCAAGGTCTAAGGCGGCAAAAGGTGCTCCCGACGTATGCGCTGTATGGAGAGAGTGCCATGGCTGAAAGAACCGCTTGTTATCGTATGCGAAGTTCAAAATTGATTGATTAAACCAACTTTTGCAGGAAAATTTGCGTCAGACGAGAGTTATAGCATCGACTTAAATAAGAAAACGGTAGGAAATTAGCTGCCAAAAAATAAACCTTTATTTTAAGTTACTAACAACTCATAATCGCATAAAAAAAGTCAATATTAAAATGCTTGTTGAGTTCTCGCTCTGATAATCAAGTACTTACTCAACAAGTACACATATGATAACATAAAATAAGGAATAATGCCATTTCACTAATGCCTTATTTTCATAATTTAGATTTAACAAACTGTTACCGTCACAAACCCAAGTTGCATTCTTTAAATACAAATAACCCTTATTAGCTGTAATATGCACATTTACTTAATTCAAAAAACATTTTCTGTTTAAAAATGCAATACAGAGCGAATCATGTTGAATAAGAAAATGCTTTCCATGCACGCTTTCGTTCGACACCAACAAAATGTGATGCTTATTGGATTCCGACATGAATTTTTTTGTCAAATGAACTCAGTTACGGATCCAATATTTGTCAACATTTGGCCAAGGCAATAAGAAATATATCCAAAATATCCATAGAACCAACATGTTAGTGTGATGGAGCCAATAACTAAATTCACGTTTGCTCAGATACCTGATTTCATTTTTAGGTACACACCTTACGATATCAGTGGATTTTCTACGTTTCGACGTTACAGCAAGGTCTTATTTTGTTCTATTTTTGGTTCATAATTATTCTTTTTCGATTCAAATGTTTGATGACTGGAGACTTGAAGCGTAGTTTTACTTGTTTTCTTATGTAAACATTAATTTTATTGTTAACTAATATTATTATGATAAAAAAACTAACTTTTTTGTAGCGACATCGCTCAACGTTATGTTTATTTATTTTACTTCTGGAACGTCTGCTGGAACGACCGGAACAAATTACACCAATTCCAAGAATGCATTACGTATGTTGATCACGTTCAACTCTTCTCGTTGATGTAAGTTCAAGAAGTAAAGAAAATATCCAGTATATTAATAAAAACCACTTTAATGGTTTTTATACATTTGGCTCGTGCGTTAGAAACTCTAACAGCTATTGGCGAATAAATAAATATTATGAAGTCTCTATAAAGATATATAGCAATCAATTTTGAACTGGCAAATATGTGGTAACAAGTGAAGTTTTAAACCGCCAGTTAATAATAATGATTAGCTTTTAATATTCAAGCTGAAAACTTTTCAATTCGAAAGCATGAATTTAGAAGTTGAAGAGGCCTATGTCCGGCAGTGGACTGCTATAGGCATTAATGTATATATGTTACTATCGTAGCTATAGGCTAATGATGGTGACGATGAAAGCAGAAGTTGCCGAAATCAATCCACTAGCTCACTCTTTTCATAACCATCGGTCTGCTAACAGTCTAACGAGATGCTGCCAAATATTAGTATTAACTGACATCTAATAGACAGTTATTATTACACGCGATACCTTGTACCACAAACTTTAGAACTCACATCAGAAACGTACATAACCTGAGAGGATGGTCTAGTAAAAAGTCGATAAACCTATTTCTAGGACCGAGTCGCTATAAATGTACCCAATAGGTAGCGTTACTGATACTTGACACCCATTATACCTTTACGAAATTGTTTTTGGGCACAATCGTTGATCCCCGATAGCCAGAAGATTTACTGATCAGGCTTTTATGGATAAGACCCGTTAATAGGTAAACCTTTATGTTAGGACAATGAGGGCTTTGTTCTCAAGTTATTTAGTTAGCTATTCAATATTTACAATGGTGGAAAATTGTTATCTGGATACATTTTAAGGTCACGAGATGGTAGGTATTTTGTGTAAGCGAAAGATGGACTTCTGAGGCAGCTTCATAACTGTAACTGAAACACTTAAATTAACTTACGCCTTACCCTTTGTGACAAAGCCTAAAAAGAACATCTTCATCGTAACTCACACCACTTACACGGGTCACACTGAAAGTTTATAGAAAATCAAAAACGGAATGATGCAGGAACCAAACCAGCTAATACTTTTATTGTTTTTCGAAGTAGTCTTCGTTCCTTTCTAAGCACCGATGCGCATCGCATGCGATGGAACCATTGACTGAAGCAGTGAGCCCAGTCTTCTGTAAGGAACTCTTCTACGTTGTTTTTTTAACGCTGCCAAGCCATCTTCGGGCTTCATAAAGTGAATTCCTCTGAGGTTATCTTTTAATTTGGTAAATAAACAAAAACCGCAAGGTCGGGACTGTAAGGAGGATGACTCACTAATTTCATAATCAAATATTCGATTTTCTGTCTGGTGGAGTGAGCTGGAGCGTTGTCGTGATGAAGGAGGACCCTGTTTCTTGGGCGCTGCAGTCAAACATTTTCCAAGACAATCGGTAAACAATGACTAACATACCAATCTGCAGTAATAGTCATTTTTTCTCTAGCGCAATTGTTGCGAAATTACTCGTCCGTCCAAAGAATAAGGCAATCATCTTTTTCCTTTGACCTCTGCCCTTATTTGCTTTGTTGGCAAATCTGAGTATAAGTCAATTTGAAGGAATGGAAACAAGTTTTATGCGGCCGCTTAAATACTCTGCAAATATGTGGCGATGTGTCTTGTCGTTGGTCGTTGATCTCCCTAGAATTGAGCTCGACGATGGTTGACACGTGCAAGCTATCTGTCGGGATAGTCTACATAAAGCTAGTACACAAGTTGTCCTAGATTATTATAACATAGGTAACCAGGACTATAAGAACAACGCTAGGAGACAAAATAATTATTTTATTAAGACTAACTGCTTAATAAGAGGTTCTTGCTGGTTGTTCGCCACGGAATAACATACCGAATCAGCTTGAAGAACCTTTAGTAATGCTCTGTTACATGACTTAACATAAATTATAAGACTTAAAAGTTTTAATCGGAGGTTAGTTACCTTATTACTGAGTTTTCGTTCTAGTACCACCTTTTGTATTATGTGAAGTGGCTGGTAACTCGCTGTTTTCAGCCGAAAAGAATACCCAACTCTTTTCGCAAATATCGCACCAAGGAATCCGCCCATTTCATAACTTTCTAAGGTCGGAGCGGCACATGCATCACATTAAAACGAACGATATCCCACAAATTACCCAAAAACATATGTAGACACAAATCTCACAATATGCACAAAAACCCAGACACAAAACAACTATCTATAGATCATACAAATAATTGTTCCGTGCGGGGATCAAACCTGCGACACGAAGTGCAGAAAGCCAATCGCTTAGCCACTGCATCAACCGTGTCATCAACCTTGTTATGACATAAACGGACAGCAAATCACATTTATTATGCGTACCGCTAAGGAGTGGGAATCCTTGCCAGAGCTCTATTTCTAGAGAGTTATAACCTGAGAATCTTCAAGTTACGAGTGGACAGGTTCCTTCTAAGCACGCTTATCGGTGAGATAGTGATGAAACGCAAGTCTATACTATATCAGAAAGGACTCCAGATTATGGAAAAATTACGTTACCATAAAGAAACCTTTTTCACCTAAATACTAACTCTGAGTATGTCAGTTTACATTATGATCACAAACTCGCAAAGAATGATCTCGACCAGCAACGAAGCTAATAAACATTTTAATATGAAAACATCTTTGATGTTATAGCGAATCAAATAAAGATTACTAGACCTAACATCATGAGACTGGAGCAGCAAAATTAATAAGAAAGGCCCTTTGTTGAAATAACACTGAGCGAAGTTATTGTTTAATCAGCTTTCAGAATGAACACTGACAGGCAATGGAAAAACCAATCAGGGATATTTGCGTCGAAAGTTTTTGTCGGCGCCTGATTTAGACAGTTCAAAGTTACCTATTCACATGGTGCTATGTGTCCAGATATCGTTTATTATTTCAAGTTTAGAGGCAAGTGGGGGAAGTGTTTGGGTTTTACATCATCCCCCTCTCTCATTTAAACAACTCCGCCAACCACGGTTCCTACTCGTAGTAAATTTATGTTATTGTCAATGTGGTTAATTAGCTATTGACTAATATCTATTCGGTTATGTTAAGTTAGAAAGCTCAACTGAGCTCAATATCACGCTGAGCGAGTGCCAAACTTTGATATGTGATAGTTTTGTAACAGTAAGTTACCTGATTTAAACTAATTTACATCAAATTAGTTTAGTTCTAAAAGTACCTAACCGAATGGCTTATTGATATTCATCACATTGACCGTTTCATTTATACTTCGGATAGTACCATGCCCAACACTTCTACAGTATTATGTTGTTGATTTTTGCGCGTTGAGTGACGTGTACATTAGCCGATACTCATACACTCTTCTGGTACCACTTAAAATCGCTCCCTTCATGTGAATTTATTTGTGTCGAAAACCGAGTCTACATGTCTTGAACTATAAAGACGATAAAGAAGCTGTAGCCATGCCCCATGTGTGGCGACCCTACTTTCCTTCAAATTTATACTTACACTGCGTATAGATAAAATGGAAACGCTAAATAAATTGGAAATGAATGAAAAAAGCTAAGACTTAAATGGGATTCAATATAAAATAAAACACACTCAAACATATTAATTTTTAATTGGCACCAATGTCATTATTTAAAGCTCTATAAACGTCTCCCAAAAGTATTACCTTTGCTTATATAATATGTAGGCTGTATAATTGAAGGTTTAACATTCACTCACCCGTGAATTAATTATGTGGTGATGGTCTTTCTATTACATTTTGATATTTTGAAGTACACAGATATACAGACGAGTTTGAACCCACAATGCCTCAACATTGCGTTTCAGTGAAATACCCTAAACCTCCGGAACCCTCTAATGAATAGCGGTAATATAACTGCAACAGGGGTCCGTGTGGTGTCCGGATTAAGAATAGAGCACCACTACATCTCCTACTATGCATCTCGTAAAAGGCGACTAAGAGATTCTATACCAGAGGGATGGGCAGCAGCGTCCCTTCTTTGGAACATTAGCCACACTGCTCTCAACAACCCGCCTGCCAAGCGTGGTGATTGCTGGAAAATTCCCCCCAAAATGATGACACAATAGTTGAAATCGATTGGGGAGGCCTTTGTGCAGCAGCAGATGTATGGCTGATATGATGATGATGAGGATGAGGGGTTTTCAACACATTCATTTGCAGTTTTTCACGTCTAGGATCGTTCTTAATACTCGTGAAACACTAATGTTTTTGTTTACTTACACGGACCTTCTATGTCGATAAGTTATAAGCGATCTTATAACCTATGAGAATAATTTAATGAAGCTCATCCTTCTCTTCCTAGTATCCCTTAGGTTTTCGAATTAAACTTGCCTTTAGATCTTAAACTTGAACCAGTTGTCCGACAGGCGAAAGACAATTAACGACTATCATGGGTACGACGGACTTGAGCCATGTATATTATTTCATTTTTATTTTATAATCTTTGGGACCTTTAAGTCCGATTGTGAAGTCTTTTTAGATATCTTAATTGCTCTGATAAGTTCCTTTAGTTAGTTGCACTAATCATAACAGATCAGGCTTCACCAATCATTGGTACGAATCTAGAACTAGATCGAAAATAATCGTGGCCTATTTATTTTTATTTAGAAACGCGCTCGCCGCTTCAAGAATCAGATCCTGTGCGACCTGCACTTTGCGGACGTGGCGCTCATGGAGTGCAGCGACTTCATGCAGCAGCTGCGCAGCTTCAAACCGCAGTCCTTGGGCTGCGCCGTCGCAAGGCGCAAGTCTTCTACCACGCTTATATTCCCGTTACCACCACAGGCTTGTTCAGGTATGGCTTTTATCTACAGGCTTTCGGTATACCTATTTGCGAATGGAGCATGTTCAAGATGCATCTTTATTCTTACAATTGTTTTCGCCAGTGAATAAAATTCAATCAATTGTTATATGATTTATGGATGATTATGATTACTATTGGTTTATTAACCGTATTTTGTAGAAGCTGTGATTTTATTATAGTATGAAATGTACAGAACTATTGAATATGAGCATACCATTCAATTAACCTAATTGTCAATGTTTGTACTGTATTATTTTTTATAGAAGAATGTCATACAGCCTAAACGGCTTAATTCACCTGGGGTCATTGAATAAACTTAAAGTACACTTCATTCGCTATTTTCAACTACCATGCTTTATTAGAATTACTTTCTACTATGACAGGACTCTTAAATTCTCAATAATGAACAATTGATCGACGATGACGTAGTAAAAATCGCTTTGAACAATTGACTTTTTGGCATTTTTTCTACAAGGAGCAACTGAACAACATCCTCTAAATAAATTGGTCTTAATTTCCTATACCTTCGACCTCAACAGGAGTAAGCAAGTCCCTCATATGGAATAAATGAATTAATACAATAAAATGTCAGTGAACACAGTTCGAGCTATTCAGGGCGATCGGTAGATCACTTGCAACATGACAGGAGTTTTCTACGGACATTTAGACTAACAAACAAAAAAATCGGAACATTTTGAAAGACGTAACGCTCTTAGTTCTGAACATAATACTGATACATAATGGAATACTATGTACCATTGTTGTCATGTACTTTAATGCATTTATAGAATCCATCGAGATTAGACGAAGTTAAAGTTTCTTACTAACATATAAAATACACGTATAAAAACCACATACAAGACGACAGACATACTTTGAAAACAAACGAAACATACTGCAACAGAAATCTCAATCTAAGAGTTCCCTTCATTTCTTTGTTTTATTCGCAAACTTTGACGCGAAAGAAACAAGTAATCAGCCATTTCTTCAACTCAATTTGTACTTTACGACTTCTAGGGCATTTTATCGCAGGTCATTATGAACTTTATAATGTTTGGAAAACAGGCTTGCAATTACTACTAAGTAATCTGGAAGATCACTATCATAAGGAAAGAAAGTTGTTTTGAGGTTTGGTTAATCCAACCTTTGACACCGCTTAAAGTACCGATACGAGATTAAACGAACTTGGGGTGACCAAGAGAAGTCCATGCATTACAGTTATTAAGTTCTTAGAAAATGTTTGAGAATTCGTTCATTCGAAAAAGTATTTGGTAGCTTGTACGGTTTCAAGTAATTTACACGAAGTAGACCCGAAGTAGTTGACGAGTATGTCTGCCTGGGACAAACTGTCCAGTTAGGTAGGTCCAACTCCGAGAAAGAGATCAATCGTCGAATCTCACTCGGCTGAGCAGCGTTTGGGAAACTTCGCAACGTCTTTTCGTCAACAATACCGCAATGCCTCAAGACAAAAGTCTTTGACCAGTATATGTAACCAGTGATGACATATGAACGTGGACGATAACAGAGACGTGGTCACTCACAATGGACCTCATAAGTCTGCGTTACTCGCCTTCAGCAGTTGTGAGAAATCGGCACTATATACCGCCATTGGCATGACAATTATTGTTACAAGTTGCACAATAAAACTTGATTCATACAAATCATTCGAGAAGATACCGATAACATAGTTAGGTATATTTCTTTGTTAATGTTTGAATTCCCTCGAATATTATTTATCACGAAGGGAACATTTCTTATTTAAAAACATTGTTCCAAACATAACAAACCCTTGTGAACTTGACATAAATGAAATGAAAAAAAAAAAATCACGTCTCTATCGAAAATATCTTAGGTATAGTGGTGCACAGTTTGGTTTTATACATTTGTTAGAAAATGTTCAGGAGTCAATGACCAATATCTGCCTCAGGTACAAAATTGTTGACAAAATATACAAATAATATGTATTTTCACGCAGAATATATATACTTTGTATCATATAGATGTTATACACCCTAATTAATATGTTTGGTTTATGTTTTTAAATAATGATAGTACTTTTGTGTTTTGGGCACACTACATAAATATATATATATCATATCTCTCTCTATCTCTAGGTCATAAACACTAATAATAATTAATAATTTTACACGAAACATAAACAATAACAACGCCCACAGCGCTGTTTTCAGATTAACTGTAAATTACATGGTAGTTCACTCGCGAGCAACCAAGTCGACTTAAACCCTAAGCAAACGTACAGAATGGTTTTTATATAAAAGTAAACAACTCTTATATGTAAGTAATATTTTTATTTTTTGAGAACCATTCGTTTTATCTTCTAGAAGGTGTCATTAACCTTTAAATCGTATCGGCAGTTTTAACTTAATGCAGTTTGGGTCAAAATATAACGAAAATGTGCATTGTGAAAAAGGCATTGTGTTGACTTATTTAGAAAATGAAACGAAATCTTAAAGGAGCAATGAAAATTTTATTAAAAACAATATTTTGTGTTAGGCCTGAATTTGAAGACGGATTGTAATCGATCAAACCAGCTTTTTAACACTCTCTTGAGGAATTCCGTCCCATTCCTTGAGCAACACTGACTTGAGCTCATCGACATTCGAAGTTGCCAGATTTCTGGCTCACACCCTTTACTTGAGCTCATCCCATAAATATTCGATGAGATTCATGTCCATGGTCCGCATATTGACTTCTTCCAGGAACTACCTTGTAATATGCTCAATGTAACACCTGACACTGTCGTGCAGCTGTCGGCCTCCCCCACGCGCAATAGCGAGCTCGGTTTTCTGGTTCAGCACAACAGAACTGTAAAAATCGTTCGCCTGGAAGCCTATACATCCGACATCTCTTGTCACTGGCACGCAGACATATTTTGCACTCATTCGTGAACAGGACCGCCTGCCATTGCTGGATGTTCCAATTAAGGTGCTCTTGACAACCACTCTGTAAGGTCGCTTAGGGGTTGAGTCGATTTGGTCACTCGCGCGAGTAATCATGGGTCGATAAATAAATATGTATGATTTATTTTTAAGTGTTAATTTAAATGAAAAGAAATTATTTTACAAAGCAGAGATATAAATAAAAAACTGACAAAAACGAAACGTTAAAAAAACGTTAATTCATAGAAAACAGACCACAGTGCCTTACGTATAAGATCATTGAACCTGTATGGGGAGCATGCAAAGATGTCTACATGCTCAAAAGTGCTTTTGTAGGTATCTACCATTCTGAAAACTGGTGAACGCACCCCAACTTAGACTGGCAAGTGCCCAATGAAAATCATTCTTTATTTTCGTGGAGTTAGTGGTCAACTGTGTGTCAGTTTTTCAAGCTGCCCAAAGGTTATAATAAAACACTTTTAAACGGATTCTATCGCGTATATTTTAGAATTTTGTTTTTCCTGACGTTTCGAACAGGGTCCGTGTTCGCAGGTCAAAGGTGCCCAAAGGTCTCCGAATTGTCTTAATGACTGCCGTCTAATGAAAACAACCGGGACCGATGATTTTACGTTCCCTGTGAAGCACATAGACGCTCACTAAGACACAATCTATAGACTGGCCGCTTTACCGATCGCTTACCGATCTCCGCGGCTCTGTCTGCACGCACCTATCGCTTGTGGACTATCACCAAATAGCATAACTTATTAGACACATCAATCCAGTCAAATTTAATTGTGGCAACATTATATAGATTTATATAGAATCTATCTTCAATTGTTTTGGGCTTGTACTAACTGAGTAATGATGACATGGTAAATAATATCTATAGCATTTATAATACATCGCATGCAAAAAATCGTGTTGGACACACTATCATTTCAATATATTTTTATATAATAGTAAGGATTCCAGACTAGTACGGCGTAATTCAGTTGAGAGCATACAAGAGACTAATTATATAAGCAGATATTTGATGGAGACTTCTGTAAGTCTATTGTATATTTCATTACTTATCCATATAGTTGATACTCTTACTAAATGCAGGTCTAAGTACAGCCTAGAATCCACAATAATGCCGCGATCCCACCCAAAGTAGTTGTATTTAGTTAAAGCGAGCATATATATATATATATATATATGTTTGTTCTTGGTAAATCTTACAAATTTGCTTTTAGGTAAACTAAGTTGTAATTTATTTTTTTATTTGGCAATAGCTAGACATTCGCTCCAAATCTTCTTAAAAGTTTACTGTTTTTATAGTTCTATATACCTTAGGGTCATCAGCATATAATAGAAGAAGGGGGTAAGCATTGACCCTTGAGGTACGCCAAAGGTAATCTGCACAATATTAAATTGATAACCGTTTATTACAACTCTCAAAAAAGGACCTCCTAAATCATTACAGGTGATTAAATCGGCACCAAGTAGAACGGGGCATACACAAATGAAAATGTCTACCATTCCAAAGTGCAATCAAAAATCTAATCTGGCTACGTGCACCTCGAAACCAACTTACATCTATTTCAAACGGCAAATACGATTGGAAATGAAAAGAGTGAACATTAAATTAAATCGATTTCATTTTATCTACGGTTTCCATTCGCTGATACTTTTCCAATCTATCTCCTAACAAAACCTTTTCACAAATATCAAATAAGTGTCTGTGAACATTGGCTTTGTAAGATTAACCCTAAAATGTAATCGTATTAATAGATTTTGTTAATCGGTTAGTAAACCGCTATTAACGAGGCTGAGCAGTCTGGTAATGCTGATAAAACCTCGGTAAGACCCAGTCCTGGGTGGACTCGGGCGGGACCGTGCCAATTTTACGAATAATTGACAAGATTAAACGTGCCAACCATTCGGTACTCCTTTTAAGTGTTCCTAAATTCCCAGGACTGAATAATTACGTTCAGTTTTACTTTCATTCAAATGAAGATCTCGCGAAGTTCGAGCGGAATTTGTACTTGGTTAACGAGTTTATTTCGTCTTTAATGCTGCTTAAATTGTACAGGTTTGGTTTGGCAAGAATTTGTTTCACCAAAAATAAAGTACGTCAGATAAAAAACAAAGTTTACTTATATCAAAAATGGATCCCGTGCACTACTTAACACTTTTGTTCGCCACTTATTATCCAACAAAAATAGTGAACTTTCTTTTAAGGAAACAATGAGTAGGTTACAGGGATCGCGATTTTTAAATAAAAAATTGCTACTTGTATGTATGTATTTTGAAATGTTACTTGCAGTAAAAGTGCAGGTCGCATAGCACGGCATGCCAATATTATTCACTTTATACGTCCTGCTCTTGCCACTGCCGGCGTGCCAACTGTTTTGGAACCATTGGGTTGACTTGGCACGTAACGATGGCAAAAGACCAGATAGTATAACGTTACTGCCATTGAAGATGGGTAGGCCTCTGGTTTGGGACGCAACTTGTGTCGACACCCTTGCTCCATCCCAAGCACGACATACTGTGATCACCAATCTACCTGTCAAGCCCGTATTTATGGAATATGACCGCTCATTGTGGTGATCATTGGGAGGTCATGTCCAGTAGTGGAGTTTTACTGACTGACTGTGTGTTGTCAATGGTATGACGGGTAGGGTTCCAACTCCAAACGATCTAACCACTTAGCCATTGGGCTACTGCTACTTTGAATGGCAGATAGTGCATGAGTAGATTGTAACCAAGTAGAACCAGAGTTTGTTAAATTAGAAACGCAGACGCCGTTTTTTCTGTATTTTTAGAAGTATTCAATCCAACTAGCACCCTTTGCAATATACCTTATAATTGTAGTTTCCATCTCATACAATAGTGTAACACCTCCGGAGACAATCCAAGACTGCATTTTTATAGTGCAGCCAGTGAGAGACCCCGGTTAGAGTCCCATTACATTTTAGATTAAAATTCTCTTAAGGGCCTCTGCATGTTGGACCATGTCCCCGCGTAAGCCTATCAAAGAAACAGGTACCCCCTCACAGGGGATATAAACCCATGAAGAGAGAGACATAATAATAATTAATCTCTAATTGCATGAAACATCGTAGATTTACAGATCTTGGTGCTGAAAGGTACTGATATAAATATTTAAACAACATATTGCTAATCATGAAAATTTGGTCAAAGGTCGAAATGTCTAACAGTATCAACCACAACGACAAACAACACTAGTAAATTAGCGGCATCAACTGCGTATTACCTTTATATAGTTGTCCTGGGTTTAGGTATCTGTGCATGTGAGATTTATGTCTGTCAACTATACCCGCAACACAAGAGAAGTCTTAGCTCTTTGCCCCATAGGCAAAATTTAAAAGAACCGTTTTCTTCCGTTTTGGAGTCCCTTAGTCGCCCTATCCGACCTCCATGGGAGGAGATGGAGTTGTGCTATATTCTTAATCCGGACACCACACGGATCCGTTTCATCATCATCATTTCGGCCGAATGAAGTCCACTGCTGGACACAGGCCTCCCCCAAAGATCACCACAACCACCGATATGGATATGTTGTGGGCTCATTGGGGGGTTTTGCCATAATCGCCACGCTTGGCAGGCGGGTTGGCGATCGCAGTTGAGTTGTTAATGTACTCGAAGGACGCTGCTGCCTATCCTCCGGCTAATCCCTTAGTCGACTTTAATGACACCCATGGGAGGAGATGGGGTGGTGGCATTCTGAGCCGGCATCCGTTTACGTCTTTAAAATGTCAGAAAGTGTGGTCTTTTTGACTATATTTATACGCTACACAATGTTGACAAAATCGGCGACAAACTCTATCATCATCATTCATTATTCGGCCGAAAGACCACTGCTGAACATGGGTCATGTTTGGTGTGATCATCACAATAACTGACGTGGGGGATTATGCCAGAATCGCCATGCTTGGGAGGTTGGTTGGCGATCTCAGTTAAGTTGTGAATACACTCGAAGGGATCTGCTGCCCATCCTTAGGCTAATCCCATAGTCGCTTTTGACAACACCCACGCGTGAGATGGGGTGGCGCTATTCTTAGCCGGCAACACACGGTTTAAATCAACCAATATCTCGTCATATTAGTGCGCCCAAGATTTACAGGACTAAAACGTAAAAGTGGCGAACACACTGGGCATAAAAACTTTGAAGAGTTCCTGGAGGCGGTGCGGTACCGAAGATGACCGCTCCAGTAATATAAGCTAGCAGGAGTCCGGCTTGCCCATCCGCCCTTGGAGTAAGTACATACATGATATACTTCCACAGGGTAAAAAAGGGCATAAAAACTTTAAAATTCGAACCTATGACTTTTTTGCTTGCTCGTGCTTTATCACTCTTTGAAAATGTTAAAATGAATGTCCCTAGTGTTTATTTCGCTTCAGCAAACGTAGAGGTAGTCTGTACTATGAATTTCAATTTGCTACTGTTTGGTTTCCAGACAATATTACCCGATATGAAAAATCGTTTTAAATATAGCTATATTTTTTCAGTTTGTTTACAAATTGACGATACTTACTTTTAATTTATGAGTTATTCAAGCGTAAAATAATTAGTTGCATGCTCCTTAGGGTATTATTTCATAGAAACTATACAAATAATTATAATTTAACAGACACGTTTACATGTCATAATAGCGGAGGATTAATAGAGAAGATGGTTGGCAGGGACCACCTGTTTGGAATCCAGTTATTAAAAAAAAAAAAAGTCCCAAACAAGATACCGCACTAAGAAACATCAAGACACTGTGAGTGATTACTGCGTGCATCGAAACTAATTATTTGATTAAAATTGTACGGTAGATAAAATAAAATAACTTTTTAAAAATCTGTAACGACGCCTGTCACCTTAGTCATCCTGCGACCACGAATGCTGCAAAGTATTCGAAACGTCAGGAAAATCAAAAATTTAAAATATACGCGATAGAATCCGTTTAAAAGTGTTTTATTATAGCGGAGGATATTTTGCTACATAATTTTCTCCTAGAATTCTATTATATTTACCTATATTGAACCATGACCACAATTAAGAATCTAAAAGGATTTTAGCATTTTATTCTTTCAAATATTCAGAATGCAGCTATTACCTATACCTACACAGTGCTAATATGTGTGAATAGAGTCGATTCTTGTATTTAGAGCTCAGAAGTGATGTATGTATAAGAATAATGTTTAACATTAAACCAAGGGAATCATGCAAACCCTATTTCATAGACCATAAGTTAATGACTTTTCCTAGTATATACATATATGAAAGTGGACTATTTATAAATAAAAACACGATTTTATAAAAAAAAGAAAGGCAGCGGTATGCAGATAAACTACGTGTGGTACCAAGCAGAACCACCTTGATGATAAGCATATTTTGTAGAGTTCCGCACATTTATACATCTATACATACAAATAAATTAAATTGAAGTGTCTGTAATGTCAAAATAACAGCTGAGTGTGTTTGTAATGTCAAAATAACAGCTTTTTACTCAATGCATATGAAAGTATGTACGTTACATATAACAAAAAAGCTATTTTAAACTTTTTTGTCTGTCTGTCTGTTTGTTCCGGGTAATCTCCGAAACAGCTGAACCGATGTTGACGGGACCTTCACTGGCAGATAGCTGATGTTATAAGAAGTAACTTAGGATACTTTTATTTTAGAAAAAGAATTAGGGTTCCGCGTAAAAAAATAAAACCCTTGAAATCCAATATATTTATTCTATGTCAAGTGTCTATGTCGAAGTACTCTAAATTTCTTTTAAATTAAACTCGGGTGAAACCGCGGGTCCCAGCTAGTATTTAATATATTAGTAATACTAGAGATATGTTAAGTTTTCGAAAACAACTCCATAGTCTTCTTACATTAAAATGTTACTACTCTATTAAAGAGTTCTTAGACGATAAATCCATTTGGTAGCGTAGGTGGGTATTGTTATTGATATTTTTCTGTTTAAATGAACATTACTTACCTAACAGTAATAAAAATGTATACAAAATAAAATTGCACGCGTTGCATGGCAAAATATGAAACAAGGACTAATTTTATGTAAGATCTAATATATTTGTAAATAAAGTGATTTGATTTGATCCATTCAGTCGGTAAATAAGTCCTAACAGACACTTTTATATGTCATATTGAATCAACGTTGGGCATTTAGCTACATGACAATCTCTAAGAAAATAATCCGAAAGTAACTCAGGGTTAGGTGTTTATTGAGTATTTTTCTTTTTTTCTATACGTTGCTCAACAAATCTAGGGATGTACAAATGATTTTAAACAGTTCTATACATTGAAAAGCATTTGACAACTATACAATACGAAGAATTTTGGAATCCAGGGAAGCCACAAGTGCAGAAAAAAAAAAACGAAATGTCCCTACCGTCAACGTAGTCTATAAAGTACGCTTTTTAGAGATTTTTTAACGTGTGATGTAAAAATTCCCAACTGTGAGACTATTAATTGCTTTAGGTATCTTATTATAGAATCGAATACAGAACGCAAAGAAGTACCTACAAGATTATTTGTATAAGTAAAGAAACATTACCCCCTTCCAGTATCTTTCACATTAGCGAATCCAGGTTAAGCCATTTCGGATTTAGGTAAAGTTGGTCAAACCAGAGGGGTGGAAGTTTGTAAATATATTAGGTTCACAGAATGGGCCCGCACAAACATAATTTGGGACTGTCGCTCGGTCGCAAAGCCCTTTCCTTCGGGGGCTGCGATGGGCACGTAGCTTATCTTTAACTTCACATTGGTTAACATGACAAACGATGTTCTAAACGACACAAAATTGTACAATCCTGTCTTGCTAATGAGTTCAGAACATTAGAGAATATCAGTCAATGTAGATATTGATGGAAAACGACGGAACTGCTTTTTATAAAATCTACTTAATAAAACTCTAACAGTGACTGTCTGACAAACAACGCACAGCTTGAACCTATGAATCTATTGATCTAGAAGCATGATATTTTGCACAAGGACTCCTTATATACCGTCGGTAAGCACTAAGAATGTTTTTTTATTTATCCCCCTAAGGGGCTTAATAGGGGGTTAAATCGGGCACACGGCTAGTTTCAATGGTATTAAATATAGGCCTTTTAAATATCATTTACGGCGCCACGCAGGGCTAATCCCGGGTAGCATTATAACAGTTATGGACTGGCCTGACGCTTACCACCATGCGAATGACTAGCTCGTCTCTCGTTATATAAAAAAAACCGAACAAGTGATTTTGGAACTTACTTAAAAGAATGATTATATATTAATACGTGAAGAACAACACCTGTACCCCTTTTTAAGCATAATTGAGTGTGAAATTTGACATCATCATCATTATATCAGCCAAGAAACGTCCACTGCTGAACAAAGGCCTCCCCCACAGATTTCCACAACGAGCGGTTACAGGCTAATGCTAACGCTAATGGCTCCCAGCGACCTTCGCAAGGTCGTCTGTCCACCTCGTTGGAGGTCGTCCAACACTGCGCGTTCCGGTGCGCGGTCTCCACTCGAGAACCTTTTTACCTGTTGGGAAACTCTATCGCGATTATCGAGCATTGTGCTTAGCTGTTGCAGCGATTCTGCCATGACTACGATGTCATCGGCAAAGGTGAGTGATATACTCGCCATTGATGTTAATGCGCAATCCTTTCTCTCCGGTAGCTTGAAGGCATCATCCTTGATTGAACAGTGAACAGTTTCGGGGAAATGACGTCCCCAGTCTTCTACCTCTCTGGAATTGAATTGTTCCCGTTAATGTAGGTACTTGGACCGACATGGTGGCGTTTCTGTATAAATACTTCAGAACTTCGATGTACCGATAATCAATCTGGCACCGCTGCAGAGATTGCAGCACTGCCCAGGGTTCGATAGAATCGAAGGCTTTCTCATAGTCCACAAACGCTATACATAGTGTATAATCTGCCGAAGCTAATGGATGTCTATGGTACTAAAACCTTTTCGGAAACAGGCTTGTTCGGGGGCTGAAAGTCATCAAACCTGCACTCGAGATGATTCATGATGACCCTTGAAAGCAGCTTATAAACATGTCTCAGAAGTGAGGTGGATCTATCACCCTTTTTGAAGCAAAGCACCACCTCGCCTGTGTTTCACGCTTCTGGCGTTGTGCCCTCAAGTAAGTCGGAATTAAATAGCACCCGCTTTCAGAAGCTCTGTTGGAATTATGTAATTTTTAAGCTGTTTCAAGGCCATCCTAATCTCGTACAGGCTGATGTCCGGGATACCTTCGATATAATGTCGGGTTAATTTGGCTAGCGGATCTTTGTCAGAGCCAATGGTAGGTAAACTTACCGAGGTGTATAGCTGTCGGTAGAAGTTTTCAATCTCTCTCAAAACCTCTGGCTAGGGCGACGCTGTACTCCGGACCTCGGTCTTCAGCTTCATAATACGACTTTAGCATAGTTAAAGTTTGTATGGAGAAGAAGTGCAGAAATCGAAAATAAAATTAATGGTATACGTCCAATTCCGGCCACTGGGCGATGACTAGTTTTTATAAATTATTTAAGTAAATCAGACATTGCTAAAAAATGCAGTAGCTTATTGATATTCTTTATAGACAATTCAAAATTCCATCTCCTTCCTGTCCTATGTAAACCCTATAATCCCATGTCAAAAACTGCCAATAGACAGAAATTAGTTGTGTACCGCGTATCCCACACAACCCATGAGTTTCTAATTGGCAAATGTGGCGTGTGACCGATTCATTTTCAAAGTTCGTTACATCTTATTTCAGCTAATTGATTAAAAGCTTTTCGGGTTTGCGTCAGAAGGCAACTAACTTAATTACAGAAGTTTTTAGACGGTTCGTATCAAGTAAGAAATGCTTTAGGTAGGCATTTAATTCTGAAATTACGACATAATACGAAAAAATTTAAGACTAGCTTGTAGTAGTAAGTATTTTTAGTATACGTATAGGACGGACAATCTAATGATGTTAGATTTGAGAGTTGTTAAAATACTTTGTATAGGGGTGGGAACCAAAAAATCCAACGCTACAAAAGCCGATTGTCGTACATCAATTTATTATACATATGAGTTCGCATTTATATTGTTTCCAAATAATGACAAAAAAAATATTATTTTTCGCTGAATATATGTGATGGAAAATGGTAAATTTAGATTTTTTTATTTGTTACAAATTTATTTTGAATCACCTGTTCAGCAAATTATTATTACAAAAGCTATATCTCGGCTGCGCTAACACGGTATTTGAATGGTGGCAGAACAATTACTTATGACTAGAAGTTCTTGTTGAAATTGCTATTATTACAGTGCGGCGTGGTACAATGCTATAGTGGCCAAAATCTTTAAAAACATGTTCTATATAAAACAAAGACATCCCCTAAAAACGACCCGTAACATACCATAAGTCGTCATGTTGGCGGGAATTTACCAATACTCACCGCGCTTGGCAGGCGTTTTGGTAAGTGCAGAATGGCTACTGTTCCTCAGAAGAGACGCTGCTCTCCATCCCTTTTGTTTAGAGTCGCTTAGTTGACTTTTACGATATCCACAGGAGGAGATGGAGTGGTGCTTTGTTCTAAATCCGGACACCATACGTACAGTACAGTACTTAACACTCGGGAATATTATCCATTAAACAATAATTTGATCTGCTAACAGAATCCAATAAAAAAATTGTCGAGTGAGAGTTCACTTTTATTGAGAAACTTTTTATTTTAACTAATTTGTAACAGAATGAGATGAATACACTATGGAGGTGATAAACAGAGAGAGAGAGAGAGCGATTGATCGACATTAGGGAATAGGGAAACTATATAGAAACGTATTTTATCTCATTGTCGCACAGCCTAAACCCTTTTATAGTTGTCTCTCTTTCGTTACACATTTTTTTTTCATAAAATCCAATTCACACAGTCCCAAAAGAAGTTCACTTCAAAAATACGTTCCCCATTAAATCTACAGTATTCTAAAAGGTTACATTTTTCGAAGTAATCCATTAGGTTTTTCTTTCGAAACTACTGTAAACGGTCGCAATAGTACGGTATGAGCCCAATGGCGCAACATAGAACTATCCTGTTGAAATATTGATGCAGGATAATAAGTGTTTTACTAAAGTTACATAGTGGCGTCACAAATGATAACTAAATGAGTTTAGTAACAAGCGTCAAAACGAAACCACTCCTCAGTGAGTTTCACTTGCCAAAAAGTGTTGACAAAGCTTTAGGCAGTTCTGATAAAAGCTGCCTTCGTACAAAAATAACAAGGTTTAAATATTTCATAGGTACATACATACTTGTTCACGTGAGCCTTCCATATACACGTGGGAGGTCCTCGTCCGGTCGGTTTATTATTAGAAAAGTTTTTACCTCTCCGCGGTGGCTGGATTTTGATCTGTGTAAACGGAGCAGGATGAGTCGGAAATTGAGTTTCCTTGCATTTCATTTCATGGCCGCTGGTGTGGGGCTTGTGTGTCGAATTGTAGTGACAGACAGACCCTTCGACGTTGATGGCCATCGCAGATCGGTAATGAATATCTAAAGCTTTTAACGCACTGTGACGATGTTTGATGCAAGCATTTTTACGAAGTATTTTTCTTTTACTTTGTATATTCTAATGTCTTAGGTTTTCGCGAGTATTACACATTATAATAAAACACTTTTAAACGGATTCTATCGCGTATATTTTAGGTTTTTGTTTTTCCTGACGTTTCGAACACTTTGCAGGGTTCGTGGTCGCAGGATGACTAAGGTGACAGGGGTCGTTACAGATTTTAAAAAGTTATTTTATTTTATCTGCCGTACAATTATAATCAAAAATTATTTCGATGCACGCAGTAATCACTCACAGTGTCTTGATGTTTTTCAGTGTGGTATTTAGTTTGGGACTTTATTATTTTAATAACAGGATTCCAAACTGGTGGTACCTGCCAGCCATCTTCTCTATTAAAATTAGGATGTTTTTTAATTTCAATAGCCTCACGAAACATTCTTGGTACATATCGGTTCTCTTTCGCGAGGACTTGAGGTTGATCGAAACGAAGAAAATGGTTGGGTTTATCTAAGGCATGTTCGCACACTGCAGACTTTGTGGAGCGTCTATGCTTGACGTCAGCTATGTGTTCTTTTAACCTGGTGGCTATACTACGCTTTCACCATCCTTGTCAGTTAGCTACCGTGGCTAAATCTTTGTTACAGAGAGCACACGGCATCTGCGACCCCGACCATCTGGCAGGGGAACTTCACCATGTGAAGGAAGTTCTCCAGCGTAACAGTTTGAGAGCACCACATCCCCGTCGCAGAAGCCGCCCGAAACCCACCACGGTTGATCGACGACCCGCTGTTTTACCATATATTAAGGGAGTCACGGACAGAATTGGTCATATCTTGAAGCGTGCTTCTATTAAAACCTACTTCAAGCCGCATAAGAAGATCAGCCAACTTCTCAAACCAGTGAAATGTCACATACCTTTACAAGATGCAGGGGTCTACAAGATTGACTGTGAGTGTGGGTTGTCATACATAGGGCAAACAAAGCGTAGTATAGCCACCAGGTTAAAAGAACACATAGCTGACGTCAAGCATAGACGCTCCACAAAGTCTGCAGTGTGCGAACATGCCTTAGATAAACCCAACCATTTTCTTCGTTTCGATCAACCTCAAGTCCTCGCGAAAGAGAACCGATATGTACCAAGAATGTTTCGTGAGGCTATTGAAATTAAAAAACATCCTAATTTTAATAGAGAAGATGGCTGGCAGGTACCACCAGTTTGGAATCCTGTTATTAAAATAATAAAGTCCCAAACTAAATACCACACTGAAAAACATCAAGACACTGTGAGTGATTACTGCGTGCATCGAAATAATTTTTGATTATAATTGTACGGTAGATAAAATAAAATAACTTTGTAAAATCTGTAACGACGCCTGTCACCTTAGTCATCCTGCGACCACGAACCCTGCAAAGTGTTCGAAACGTCAGGAAAAACAAAAACCTGAAATATATGCGATAGAATCCGTTTAAAAGTGTTTTATTATAATTTGTATATTCTTTTAAGAAAAGAGTGTCAAGTGAAAGTAATTTTTTTTTTCCTATGAACCATTTCCTGGCATACGAATAGTCAGAATTTAAATAGTTAAGTTCCAAGGCGTTAGTCCTATGGAGAAGAACGGCAAGAAACTGCATGAATTTACTCTGTGAAAATATAATAAATTATTACAGTCTTATTACATACGAGTAATACAATAGAATCGGGAAAAGTTATGTGAGGATAATGCATGCTAATGTAATTAATACACACATAAGCTCAATCGTTTTGTTGTTATTGCATTAAAAATATAATTCTCAAATCAGTTATGGTTTCGTTAAAGGCGCAGATTTAATCACCGAAGTATTTATTTTATACGTTATTGATAATACGTACTGCCTTTCAATCTTCGGTAAATTCAACCTATAGTGGTGCACTGCTGGACATACGGGTTTACTAAGTTGTGCCATAATATCCGACCCATCAGAGACCCTCATGCAGTTGCAATCAATGATCAATAAACGAACGGCGTGGTTAAGCAACGCTTTGCGCGGTCAGTCTGTGGATGGGTGACTGCATAGTGGTATTTCAACTGAGCCTCTCCGTGCTTCGGAGGGCACGATAATTCGTTGGTCCCGAGTGTTGTCACTAGACGGCAGTCGTTAAGCCAAGTCAGAGGGCGTTTTGGCGGCTTGAACAACAACGGTTGGCCACCAACGACACGAAAAAAAAAGAACATTTCATTTAAATTTTCATTTAGCTTCCCAGTGTTAATATATGCTCGCCAAATATTGTTTTAATAAAATACAGATAGCAAATCAAATGAGGTTGAACCAAATATTGTCACACTAAACAAAGGTGCGGCTGCCACAAACATATTCATGTTGCTTGGGTTGAAATTAACTTTTTCGGGTACTAATAATTTTTTAAGTACAAAATAAAAATAAACACGCACGAGCCTTTTTATTAAAATTGCTTTTATTGCAATTGTTTCTTTTATTCGTGATTTAAATATTTCTAGGCAGCACATTCCTATTCACCTTATGGTGACTCTATTAAGCTAAGTATGTTTTTGCTAGAAGTGGACGCTTCACGCTAATATAATATATAATAATAATAATATAATAATAATACTTGCTTGCTAGACCGTTGGGCTTAACCGTGAGATATTGTTGCTTTATATATTACTAAAATGTACATAATTTATATATTCCTATGACCCTGTAAGCCCTGTGGGTTTATAGCCTTGCTCTCAATGATATTGATTTGAAGAAAAAATAAATACAGTTTGTTAACAAATCCAAACTAGTTTTGTGTTGATCAAAGTTAGGTTTTGATTGGTTTTCTACAATAGTTAATAAGTTGTAGCTAGCTTTGTTTTTCCTATGATATTACGTTTCTAGGTCATTAGTAATCTAACTTAAGGCCCAGTATGGATTGGATTTAGTAGAGTGATTAGTCTGTCAATCGTGGCATATATCTTTCCGTAATAAATCTGAGCCAATAAAATCTGGGGCAAGTCTATGTCCGAAGAAATTGTGGAAATACTTACCTGTGCCCTCTCTAACTTACAGCCTACCTACGGCAGTGTGGTCTTTCTTTTAGGGTGACGTATTGGCTTAAGCTATCTATTCTATTTGCGTGTCACGAATTCGATAAGCCTATTAGTCTGTCAGTTTATATAGATACCTAAGAACATTACATGTTTTTCTTTTTTTTACACGTTTTTTCACTGTGCCAACCAAGCCGTCATTCAAATCTGGAGCAAATCTATGTCCGAAGAAACCTGTGCCCGCTCTAACAAGCTACCTGTGCCAGTGCGGTCTTGCTTTACGGGTGACGTGACGTGACTTTAGGTACCTTTTCTATTAGTGTGTCACGTCTCGAACCATATTTCAATCGGTTAATTGATAAGACATCTAAATAAATCCCTGCCTATATCCACTCACGTCGCTTAGCTGAAGTGTCAGTGCACCGCGTAAGGCCCGTATATAATCAACCCATTACTTTATACTTTTTCACTGCCCAGCTGTGGAAAAGTATAAAGTGGGGCAGTTATTCTCGCGATCAGAAATGTTAGGCCTTTCTTTCTTTTTTCTGAGTCCACCACGCTGGTCTAATGCGGGTCGGTGAACTACACACACCATTGAGAACATTTTTAGAGACCTCCCAGAGGTGCAGGTTTCCTCACGATGTTTTCCTTCACCATTAACACAAGTGATAATCAAATTCTGATTCGTAAGGCACGTGAACGTTGGTAAATGGCAGCATTTATAAAATTCTACTTTATTTGACAGGTTTCAGTTCGCATTAAATCGCCTTCTCGGTTTTTTCTACAGTTTTTCCGACTTGGTACCGGGAGCAGTTGGCGACAATATTTCCAATTCGCTCTATATTGTAATTAGGTACGCGCTGGTTAGTTAACACCTGTATCACAAAACACTCGATACGTTAACCTAGCTCTCAATTAACAGAATAATTACGAATATCCGACCATAATTGCCTAACTTACTTACTGAGCTTATATTTATTCGACACATTTGTTAGGCCGTTATACCGATGCCGAGCTGTCGGGTCGGATGATAGTGGTCGGTCAATAACTGTCAGCGGGAATGGAGAATTCATGTTACCTGACCACACGGCTTACCCTGAGTTGTGTTTCATAGTATTGCCAGGGCAGTATAGAAATGTACAAGTGAATATTAGCTTTGCAAGCAACGTCTAGCGCATTGTGAGTAGGGTTACCACAGTTCGGTAAAAACCGAACAGTTCGGTATTTCAGCCCCGTGTTCGGTGTTCGGTATGACACAAATACCGAAGTATGAATGGTTTAGTATGAAATTTGAACACAACAATCCTTAGGTTGCCAGGCGATGTTCGGTATTTGATAATTTGATCTGGCAATATCAGTGATGTGACATGCGATTTTGAATTTCTGTGAAATGGAAATTGTTGTAGTAATAATAGTACGTCCACTGATAAACATGGGCTTCCCAAAAATCCCTGGTCATAGAGGATATTGCCGTAATCACCACGCTTAATCAACGGACTCGTAATCGCAGTATGTTGTTATTAGTACATGGGAGGATTCTGCTGTCCATCCTCTTGAGTCTCTTGGCTCATCCATCCGTTAGTAGTAGGCATGTGTCGTTCGTTCGATTTTAGAGATCCAGATCAATACTGACCCGTTGAGAAAATGAACCAGTTCATACGACCCGTTCAATCGAACGAAAGCCCGAGTGACGCGCGGAAGATCCGTACCTTCTTGGTTCGCTCACGAACCAAGCACCTAGCACATAGTTAAATTAATCAGTAGGTCGTCTCAGAGGTTCTCTGATCAGCAGTAGACAATCCTATTATGATCTTTTCAATGTAGGTTAATATAACTATGCAAATTTGTGAATAACAAGTAATAAACCTGTACTTTTTTGCGATCACCATGGACTAGCAAGGTAGTAAAAATATACTTAATACGTAATAACGTAACGTAGGTCACTTAAAGATTGATTAAATTTAAATTTAAACAGAAAGTGTTTGCATTTGAAACAACTGTTACAATTCGTCCATATCATAAACAAATCAAATCTTCAGAGCTTGCTCAGTACGAGTACGAAAATATAATACTTTAACACTCAGTTAATAGAGCTTAAATATAATGCTATACAATAATGTGTGCGAATGAGTAAACATTGCAGCGTTTTGCAATTATAGATATAAAGTTCTTCACTATATAGCAGATTCTTTTTTTTATAACCTTATATCCGTTCGTTCGTTTATTATTAAAATCACGCGCCGTTCGCTCAAGCAGAGATCGAATGAACGAGTTATTCTTTTCGTAGGGACCCGATCGTTCGCGAAGTGTTTGGGACCCGGATCATTTGATTCGGTCGTTCGCGAACGACACATAGCTAGTTAGTAGTCTTTTACCACCGTCTTTAACTGGTAGTCTATTCTTGAGATATAGCTGGTAATCACACGGAACAAATTTCCGTACGCTTCCTTGTTCCAAATGTCACGTTGCATGGTAACAATAAGTAAATTATTTTGTAAAATAATAATTCAAGCTTTGCCGTGCATGAAAACAAATTATAAGTTACAGTGTGAAATTTTAATGGAGGTTTCCTCAACCTATAATTAATATTTAATACCGATTGCGAGCTTTAGAGTGACGCGCTGTGTCACGAAATACTCAACCTTCGCACTTTACTTTAATGCAAGCGCTATGGATACATTCGACAGAGGGAAATGGGATTTATAGTACCTTTTTTAACATCGTGCAACGAAGTTTTGACACGTGTCACGGCTTTGTTGACTCGTTATGCGACTTGGATTGTATTGGACGTGTTCAGATTTATATTTATAAAAAAATTAAGCTTATTTGCACGAATAGGGTTATCTTACGTAGATTTTTTTTACATGACATCCATGTAGGTAATATGCGAAATAACAGAGCTTAACAATATTTTGGGGGAAGCAGTAATAGAAGAATACAAAGCGACCAATTATACATACATAAGCCCATTACTGCCCCACCACTGGGCCCGGGGCTTTTCTCACGATGAGAAAGCTTAGGCCGTAGTCCACCACGCTAGCTTTGTGTGGGTTGGCGGACTAAACATACCATTGAAAACGTTTTGGAGCTCTCTCAGGTGTGCAGGTTTCCTCACGATGTTTCCTTTACACATGAGTCCGAAAAGTCACAGGTGTGGGCTAGGTTCGAACTCAGATACTCCTGTGTGGAAGAGTTCAACCACTAGACAATCACTGCTATCAACCAATTACATACACACACACGTAAACGTCCTCTGCTGAACATGGCCCTCTAAATAATCACTACAATGAGCCGTTGTAGGGGGTAAGCAGGCAGCTTGATGATCACACTATGTTGTTATTAACACATGGGAGGATGCTGCTAGGTGTCCTTTATTCCCGTACGGAGAAGGATGAGACGGCGCCCATGTTCAACACGCCTGAGCCCCCTGCCGTCGTTTCATGTGCAAGGGGCTTCGGGGGTCGCGGGTGTACAGATTGGGAAGTCAGCATGCTCATACCAAGCGACCCCCGGGAAGACGGTATTGCGCACGGAGTCAAGTGCCGCCGTGCACAGCGCATAGCGAGCTATCGGGGGAACCCTTTACAATTTTTTGTCGGTATTCTACCGCATTAGAGTGTTGAAAGTAATACGGCTTCCTGTATATACTCTAATACCGTGTTCATTACATATTCTCAAATATGTCGACAGTAATTTATTGCATCGAGCTTCAAAATTACTGCGTTGCTATATACGCCAGAAATATAGAATGTAGGTGATAAAATTACATGACGAGCTAAGTCGGGCTGCGCGCTTTAGTCGCTCTGTTTGCCCTGCCACGCACCCCCTGAAACAAACACCCTTTATTATAACATACCCTCCATAAAGAGCGGCTGACAGATAGCATTACATAGGAACAAGATTAAAAAATAATGACAAACACGCGTATATGTGATATTACGTTTATTTTTTACTGTTATATAGAAAATGGGAATGAAGTTTATGATATATTTATGTCCTTACGTTACGACCTGCTGCCCTCCTTTAACTATAAAGGCCTCAGGTGGTCAAATTTGACTATTTAATGCAAAACGATATGGTTTTTTTAAATCTCTATCTTCCTATCTAAGAACTATAATTCTATTAGTAATAGTTCCAGAGCTACAAACACTTTAAAAGCCGTTAAGGTAATGTTAGTAACCTTTTAGTACAGTAATTAGAGCCGAAAACTAGCTAAAATCATAAGCTAAATGAAATTAATGTTTTAATAAAAATGAAAATAGTTCTCTGAACAAATAATACCTTATATGATGCACGGAAATAAATGTAAATAATCCGTCTTACAGTAATTAATCTAAGTGTTATAGTTTTGCAGAAATAACAAGTTTCTATATTTTTGGCTGTTTCTCCAAAACTATTTTTTGAGCTCAACGGCCTTCTAATTATAGGATGGCAGCATGTATAACATAACTGTGATTTCATTACCATCATATCAGCCAGTGGACGCCCACTGCTGGACAAAGGCATTCGATTTCCACAACGAGCGATTACATGGCGCTCTCATCCAACGAGTCCCAGCGACCTATACCAGCTCGTCTGTCCACCTCGAGAGGTCGCCCCACACTGCGTTTTCCGGTGCGCGGTCTCCATCCGAGAATCTTTTTGCCCCAACGGTCATCAGTTCTACGAGCAATGTGCTGTGATTTAGATGATCAAAATATATAACTTTATGTTACACTAGCGTCGCACCTTGACATGGCCAAGGATAATAAAAGGAATAATATACCATGTCGGCTTCCATGTGTTTAACAGAAAAACAATTAAACTATCATACTTTATAACATTATAAAAATCTTCGTATTCATTCGTACCTGATACGATACGTCATACAAGTTTATCCAAAATAAAATTCTGAATACGAAGCTAACATTGTGATCGTAAAAGCACTTGTAGATTTGTATAAGAGCTAAATCTCATTTTAAGAGCTTATTTTTCAGAGATATGGGAATAAGAAAAATGTAGGTCAGTATTGTCGTACAAAACTAGTGGAGTCCAAAACGGAACCCTTTGTACGGAACGGAAATTAATATTTCCTTTGTGCTTTTGTTAAAAAGACACGAATATGTGGGGCACAGATATTTTTGTTATGATGATATCTTTGTTCTTCATAATTCATGTTTAAAAGATTTCTGTAAATATCCGAAAAGCTCAATAGTAATAATATACTCATAGGTATCCAAAAAAACTCGTGAAGTATATTAAGAGCCAATGGATACTTTATTAACCTACAGACGGACTGATCTTGGTAATAACTCAAAGAAAACAAGTCAAAACGTGACCGTGTATATTACGACACGGTTAGTGCAGTGGCTAAGCGACTGGTTTTCTGTGCTACGAGTCGCGGGTTTTATTCCTGTAGAGAACAAATATTTATACCAACGGGTATAGCCTAAGGGTTTTTGCGGGTCTGGGCGTTTATGCATGTGGATTTTAAGCAATAATATTGGAAGAAAAGATACATGCCATGTAGATCAAAATGTATGCGAGCCTAGAAATCCATTTTCCCACTACCATTCTTCATAAAAGCACACTAATGCACAGAGTTACAAGTTCTGATCCACTGAACTGAATAAACACAACATTATAATTGGCTTCTCATACTAAAACACACCCACGACTTTGTAGGCAGCCAATCATAAGTTTATTGGGAGTACCATTCGCTGTTCTATTCACTGCGTTTGTTATTCACCGATTGCTAGTTAAAAGTGGTAGATAAGAAGCATTGTATTTTGTACAAAAATAATAATGTCGTGCTGCTCCATCAATCCAAATGTAACATAATAAAAAAAAACAATAATTTGTAATTTATTCTTTTTACAGAGAAAAACAAGAAATTTAATTCTCATATTATATTGTATATAATTCCTTCCTTGATAAAGTTATTTATTTTGCATGTTATCCGCGAACAACACGACAATTTAACAAAGTTTCACTTACGCGATCGAATCGCAACTGATGTTATAAAACGGCCATTTTTTTCGGATGGCACAAATTGATCCAGTCGCGGTGGCGCGGTTACGCCCCCGTAGCACTTCTCTTTATTTCCTATTTCTGTGATTTTAAGTCTCTAAACTGTACCGACACGGGAGAAGAATCCAAGTGTGATTTAACAAATGCAAATAAAAAAGATAAAAATGGATGAACTTTATTGCCAAAATTACCACGTTTGAGTGGCGAATATTTGAGCCCAGTACTTATAGATATATATATACACACATAGAAATAGCCTATGTGGTACTGGCTAAGCATACCGCTATCTCATCTCATCCTGTGGGTGTCGTAAAAGGCGACTATGGGATTGGCCGAAGGATGGGCAGCAGCGTCCTTCGAGTACAACTATAACTCAACTCGCCAACCCATCTACCAAGCGTGGCAATTATGGCCAAGAACCCCCCAATGAGCACACAACAAAAATCCATACCGATCGTCGTGTCAATCTTCGGGGGAGGCTTCTGTTAAACGATGGACGTTTTTCGGCTGAAAAGATGATACATAGAAATATTTATCACTAGATACTTTGCTCGTAATCAAATCAAATCATCACATAAGCATCTACTGCTAAACGGGGTTCCAAACACTTCAGCCCGTAAACGTCCTGATCACTACAACGAGCAGCCATTTGCAGACAGATTGGTGAATTCAGTAGCCCATCTATCATCATAGTCGCCTTTTACGCACCCATGCGTGGAGAGGGGTGGTCTATTATTAGCAGGAACCATACGGAACCACATGGTATCAGCTGATCCTCCCGATATAAGTAGTACTTTGCGGTTTACTCGTACAGATATAAAAGTATTCGCGGCAATCACTGTTGAGTCTACCCATGTTGTAAGTAAAACGTAAAGTATGTCAGCTGGTGTTCTTCCCACGTGTCGTAAACGACAGAATGGCACCATTTTACTACGTAAGTTGTGATGATAAACCATACTTTACACGCAAATAAAGTGAACAAAATCATATGGCAGGAAATAGCCTGAGTAATGTATTACTAAAACTTTTTCCAAAATATCGTCTTGGCATGAGATTTTAAAGTTGTAGCCATGCGCTATTTCTTTTATCGTTCACTCGATAAATCCAATATTTCAGTCTTAATTTTACCTTAAACTTAACCTATTAAAGCTTTGTTCAAAAAAAGATCCCTACAACAAATGCAAGTAATGTTAGAATCATGGGATATTATGTTACGAGTGCAATATTACGGTTTGTTGGAACATTAACAAATCATGAGCGCGAGTCGTCAGCAAAACACCAAGTTCAAGTTGGTCAGCACGCTTGGTGCAGTGGCTGATACAATTGGCTGCAACGCTCCGAATCTCGGGTTCGATTCCCGAACGGAACAAATATTTGTGTATATGTACTGTGTGCGGAATTTGTGTCTGTAAACGCACCCACGACACAGGAGAAATCCTAGAATGGGGCAACGTTTTTTTTAAATAAGAAATAGTTATACATAGGAAATATCTTATTTATTAATTACCAGTGATGATATATGGAACAGAGACGTGGTCACTCACTGTGTGCCTCATAAGAATGCTCGAGGTCACTCAGTGAGCTATGGAGAGAGCTATGCTTGGTATTTCTCTACGAGATCGAATCAAAAATGAGGAGATCCGTAGAAGAACTTAAGTTGCCGACATAGCTGAAAGGATTAGTAAACTGAAGTGGCAATGGGCGGGGCACATAGCTCGTAGAACTGATGGCCGTTGGGGTACAAAAAAATCTTTAGTGGATACCGCGCACCGGAATTAGCAGCGAGGGACGACCTTCAACGAGGTGGACAGACGACCTGGTGAAGGTCGCTGGGATTCGTTGGATGAGGGCGGCATGTAACCGCTACTTGTGGAAATCTAAAGGCCTTTGTTCACCAGTGGACGTTCTGTGGTTGATATGATGATTATGAGTAATTAGGAATGGAATTTTTTGGCCACAATTATTGTACTTTAACTATTAACCCAAAATTCTCTCGAATAACCTATTAAAACTATACCGAAAAGTAATTTGATTATGGCCCTGTTACTTAGATAGCTTCTCATTCGTTTTATTGGCTAAACTTCCCCAAATTTACTGTTACATTGTTTTGTACAATTTAGGAAGTTTCGCCGAAGCGGACTCCAGCCAGAGCATTCGAAGAAATTTCGGTAGTTCGGCTCACTCTAAGTACGAACGCCAAGCATATTATTTTTAGTTTGGTGTTCTACCTTACAGTGAGCTGAGTATTGAACAATCAACAGAATCTCGGAAGATAGAAGAACTTCAGAAGTATGAAGAGTGAAGTTTGAAGATGATAAGAAAACTGTTTTAGATCTTACTATTTTTATATGTCTGTCTTACACATAAAAACGAAAGTGAATGCGCACATGTATTTATTATATTTTACAACTTGAATGTTAACACTTATAAAACTGTTAACGTATCTTTACGAGGGAAAACCTCTTGGAGAAACGTATTAACAAAAATAGAAGAGAATATATTGCGTGCCGGTTTAATCACCTGTAACGTTATAGGTGATGAAATAGCCCACGAATCGCACCCGAAGAAATAAAAAAATAGTACCGTAGTGTTTCAGCAAATATCTATTTATTTTTACACAGATTTAATCCAACACAGTTGGCGGTCAAAGGCCTCGTGTGTCTACCATATGATACGGTGGTAGGTACTAAACATCTCCACAGTGCCCACCTCACGCTCGGTGATATACGAGACGGGTGGGTAAGCATATGAAAGTTGGTTGGATACTAATTACGAACGTTATCCCGTGTTCATTATTAGTATGAGTTTGAAAACATTTTATTATTATTAATGTTATCAGTGGGTCTCTATCGCACTGGAATGTTTATGGTGAATCGGCACCCGGTATATAGCTCATGAAACCTATTTAATATTTGCAACCCACTTTATGCAGTGCGATATACGTAGCTATTAAAGTATTTCGTTACTCACGTAAAATATTCAATAAAGAGATACGTACCTACATTGCAGAATATTTAGTTGTGGTTATAGATGGGGCGATTTAGCGGCCTGCTGAGGGCGCTTCCAGTGTACGCTCTTTAATGTAAATATTTTATTTGGATTTCACAACCGGCCCAGTAATGGCAGCGTCAGATTTTCCTCGCAAGGATAAGTGAAATATTAATAAAAATGGTAGAGCGAGCAGCGAGTTTATTCAATATTCATGTCACATGAATTTGTGAGAATTTTTTTCTGTATGTGCCATACGGAGTATCATCATCATCATTTCGGCCGAATGAAGTCCACTGCTGGACACAGGCCTCCCCCAAAGATCACCACAACCACCGATATGGATGTGTTGTGGGCTCATTGGGGGGTTTTGCCATAATCGCCACGCTTGGCAGGCGGGTTGGCGATCGCAGTTGAGTTGTTAATGTACTCGAAGGACGCTGCTGCCCATCCTCCGGCTAATCCCTTAGTCGACTTTTACGACACCCATGGGAGGACATGGGGTGGTGGCATTCTGAGCCGGCACCACACCACCACGGAGTATGGTCGTAACTATAAACAAACATTTATTTAATCACGTTTTAGTTTACTATTGCTAATTTCAGCTTCATTTTGACTACTTAACTGGGGTCAAAGCAAAATTTTCATTCATCACCATATCAGCCAAAGGACATCCACTGCTGAACTAAGGCCTCCCTCATAGATTTCCACAACTAGCGGTTACAAGCTGCCCGTACCCAATGGCTTCCAGTGACTTTCACCAGATCGTCTGTCCACCTCGTTGGGCGTGTTCCCACGCTGCGCTTTCCTGTCTGCGGTCTCCACTCGAGTACCTTTTTACTCTAACGGCAATCAGTTATACGAGCAATGTGCCCCGCCCATTGCCACTTCAGTTTACTAATCCTTCCAGCTATATCGACAACTATTATACATCGGCAATTATCTATTGTTAATTAAAACTTTTTATATTTGCATTACGCTTTGTCATTCTGTTATTCATCGCGCATTCAATATGTAGTTCCTTTTAATTTAAAATGTCACTTTTTCATCTGATTAATTATATTTTATAACCTTTTAACAGTGAAAGCAGTGCACATGGCTAAGTTTTCTAATGATCAAAACTGAATCTGAGTGATGTTTAAATGGGTACTTAACGAAGCTAAATAAATGAATAGTCAATAAAAGGGGCCCGGATCGGAGCCTTCTAACAACAATCATCATTTCGGCCGAATGAAGTCCACTGCTGGACATAGGCCTCCCCCAAAGATCACCACAACCACCGATATGGATGTGTTCTGGGCTCATTGGGGGGTTTTGCCATAATCGCCACGCTTGGCAGGCGGGTTGGCGATCGCAGTTGAGTTGTTAATGTACTCGAAGGACGCTGCTGCCCATCCTCCGGCTAATCCCTTAGTCGACTTTTACGACACCCATGGGAGGAGATGGAGTGGTGGCATTCTGAGCCGGCACCACACGGCAACAACTAACAACAATGATTACTTTAAATTCACTGAAAAAATTAATGCTGTCGTTGAGGTTGTTTTATTTAGAGCTAGGAAAATATTCATCAGTTCACCTCATATTACGAAGAAACGACCATAATTTTTTATTCACTATACTATAGTACTATATTACTATAGTAGGAATACTTTGAAAATTAATATTAACACATACAAATTGAATACATATACCTAATACCTACCCTTAATTTTTTTAAACTGTGTTTTATTAGGTTTTTTAACACACGTTAATATTAGTGCCCATTAATGCTTTTTTGTTTTATTAACTGCGTAAAGGGATATTTATTAGAAAATATTAATCATCATCATCATCATTTCGGCCGAATGAAGTCCACTGCTGGACACAGGCCTCCCCCAAAGATCACCACAACGACCGACATGGGTGTGTTGTGGGCTCATTGGGGGGTTTTGCCATAATCGCCACGCTTGGCAGACGGGTTGGCGATCGCAGTTGATTTGTTAATGTACTCGAAGACGCTGCTGCCCATCCTCCGGCTAAATCCCTTAGTCGACTTTTACGACACCCACCCACGGGGGGGGGGAATATTAATATTAGTTTAATTGTAAGTGTCCCATCATTTCACAAAACACAAGTAACAAATTATCATTTAAAAAATAATGTTTGCCCTAATTATGAAACACAATTTAATCTTTATACAAACTACAGGTTCTAAAAATAATTCATTCCACTAAATAAATTACCAAACTAATTTTCATTTCATAAAATACAATTATGCAATTTTTATTTCATTTTAAGCAGGATTAGTACCTAACTGTCTTAAACGTTGCCCTCACTAGTATTTCTCCTGTGTCGTGGGTGCGTTTACAGACATAAATTCCACACACAATACACCCAGACCCGGAACAATTATTTGTTGATCATCATACCATTACTTCTTCCGTGCGTGGATTGAACCCGCGACCTACAGCGCAGAAAGACAATCGCTTAGCCAGTGCATGCCACCAAAAAATGTGTATTTTTTATTAACAATAATTGAAATTCATTTATTTTTAACGTTAATTGGTAAAACAACGCATGGCGTAAAAACATTTCGTAAACCAAGCGCCAGAACGACTTTGGGGCTTAGGTTCGTGGTCAGGGTATCCTAATATAGTATAATTGTAAGTTTAAGTTAGGTTAGAACATAAACGAAGCCAAGTGCCAGAACCGAATTCTACCTTTATTAATAGTGTGAAATAAAAACTATCTAAATGTTCATTCATTCAACACATTTGCAAAATAAAACATTTACGAAATTAGTATTCGTCAAATATTTTTTTATAAAATGTTTGCGGAATACGATGTTTGTTATCTGAATAGTTTATAAAACGTTTCTTGTAAAATCAAATATTTTATTACAAACATAAATTAAATATATTCCAAAAAGCAATTCAGCTGTAATAACTATACTTACTTTAATCTACAGATGAATTCTGCGAGGAGTACCCACATAGTCTGATCCCCACTCCTGGCTATTGGATCGAGTGTTCCCGCCAGAAGATCGCCACAGACACCATCTGGGACGAGTCCGAGTCAGAACACGACAGTGGACCAGATAGAGATAATGCTGATACTGGTAAGTCAATATTTTTATAGGTCACGTTAAACGCCAAAAGCATTTACAAAAGCACTGGAAAAGATAAAAAGCATCTTAAAGGAGTATCGAGTTTTTATTAGGATACTAGTTGGTTCAGAATAAAATAAATTTGTTTAAATAGACACGGATTACCTATGTCTTCATACTTTGAAGGGAAGTGACGTAGATTTTGGCAAGATTCAAGCGACCTTTCTCTTAAATTTTAATATTCTCTAGAGCAATATTATAGGAGGTTAAAGAGGAGAGATGTAATTAAAAATAAAAGACGTTTAAACATTCCAATATTTATTGTTGCTGGCAATATCGCCAACAATAAGACAATCAGTAAAGAACACATTTCCATTTAAGTAAGTTTTTCATTTAAGTACTTCGTCAAAAAGCAAATTCAACTTCAGTAAAATAAGCCTATTAGAAAAACATCGAAGTACCACCGGCAGCCACAAAGAGGACTTTGCCGGTCCTCTTCGAAAAAGTGCCCCTCACAATTACTTTACCTACACTCCGAAACTTTCTAACACAATATTTTTATTTCTAACCAAGAAATATGCTTTATAAAAGTTCCTGGGTTTTATTTTTTGTCCGGAATAAGAATGTAGCACCTCTCCGTGTCCTCCCGTAATGGAGTAAAAGGCGACTCAGGGACCCTTAACCAGAGGGATGGGCAGCGTCATCTCTTCTGTGGAACAGTAGCTATTCTGCACTCACCAACTCGCCTGCCAAACGTGAGTAGTGGCAAATTCCCCCTAAAATGACGACAGATGGCATGGAACCGGTCGACTTATTCTACTAAACTGACATGCGTAAATATTACCCCAATCATCACTTGGCCACATTGGTGAACACAGTAGGTTGTTATAAGAATACAAGGCTGGTACCCATCTTCTATATTTGCGACATCCATAAGTTGGTGGCCTTCCATATCCTTCTTTAGGTACTAAAACTACTAAGGTGCAGTACTCCTGAAAATAAAACTCTTATGAATTGTAATGAAATGTATTATTTTCAGAAGAAATGTTTGGGTGGTTCAGCAGTTCACGTATTTTTTTTCAGTATCCTGTATGTCGTGGTGGTCTTAAGGTATAAGGAGTTGCCCAAGGTTGCGGGTTTAAAATTTATCATGTACCAATGTTTCCGTTTCAATATCATAAGTATGTACTTATGACATTGAAATGAAATGAATGATGCTACAGCTACAGCTGATGATTATGATGTCATAACCATCAGCTTCAGCATCATATCAGCCAAGGACGTCCACTGCGAAACAAATTCCCCCTCATAGATTACCACAATTGTGTCGTCAATTTGGGGGAAATTTACCTGTACTCACCGCGCTGGTCCTTAGTCGCCTTTTACGATCATCCACGGGAGGAGATGGAGTAGTGCTATATTCTTAATGCTGACACCACCGGGAACTTTTTATTTTGGTTTTCGGCTGTAATTATTATTTATATTTTTCAAGCCTATCATGTGGCCTACTGCTAGGCAAAAGCTTCCATTTGTCTTCTCACTCTTCTCTTCTCATTAATGAGAATGTCATAATATAACAAACAGGTATAACAAAAGCTGATGTTTATACATATTGCATAGTTATGCATTTATTTATTTCACATATAGATATTTTAAATACTTACTGGAAATGACCCATTTAAGTCTCTAAATAGTTCATACCAAGTATTTTTTTATTGCAAAGGGAAACTGTACATGTTTCTTGCAATTCAACCTGTTTAGCAAATGAGACTAGAACAGAATATACCTAAATAAAAATAGCTATAAGGTTCAGCGTTTATTAAATAAGGGGTCGCACCAGCGGTGATTCCTCCCCTGTCATATTAGCTCTGAGATGAAAATGAAATTTTATACTTTCCTTAGTACCTCCATTTCGTAACAGCGGTTGAACTCAACCTATGAATGAAATTATCAACATTTTGCAGGTATGAAACACCCCGTTATTTGGTTTTCGTATTATTTGCAATTTAGTCAATTTAAATATCATGAAATGAATTGCTAAACTCTGACGAGAATTGCCACGCCTTTATAGAAATACCTTTACTTATTGTTTTGTTGCCGTGTGGTGCCGGCTACGATTAGCACTAACCCATCTCATTCCATGGGTAAATCCATCGTAAAAGGCGACTATGGGATTAGCCAGAGGACGGGCAGCATCGTCCTTCGAGTACATTAAAAACTCAACTGCGATCGCCAACCCACCTGCCAAGCGTGGCGATAATAGCAAAACCAATAAGCCAAACCACCCACCCACCCAGACCGGTCGTTTTGGTGATCTTTGGACGACGCTAGTGTCCAGCAGTGGACTTCATTCTTAATAAAAAAAACTTCTGTTCTGCATCCAAAATAGTGATATCTTCTATTGATTAGTAACCGCAGTTACTTAATAATATCATCGTCATCATATCTGCCAAAGTATCTACTGCTGAACAAAAAACCCACTGCTGTATAAAGGCCTCCGCTATCAATTTTCATAAAGAACTTCCGCTCTGCATCCGATACAGCGATGTTATTCTATTGATTACGCTTACTGAATTACATGATTATCATATCTGCCAAAGACGTCCACTGCTGAACAAAGACTTCCCGATAGATTTTCACAACGACCTAACCTTTTCCAAACATACCTGTAACCAACGATCTTCACCAGGTTGTCTGACCACCTCGTAGGCAATCGTCCCACGCTGCGTTTTTTCGATTGTGTAGGACTATTGCATAATGAGTGTAAAAGTAAAAGTGTAAAGTCATTATAATCATCACCATCATCGTAACAGCCAAAAGACGTTGACTGCTGAACAAAGGCTTCCCCATATATTTCCACAACTAGCGGTTACAAGCTGCCCGTATCCAATGGCTCCCAGCGACCATTACCAGGTCGTCTGCCCTCCTCGTTGGAGGTCCATGCTGCGTTTTCCGGTGCGCGGTCTCCTCTCGAGAACCTTTTTACCCCAACGTCCATTAGTTCTACGAGCAATGTGCCTCACCCATTGCCACTTCAGTTTATTTATCCTTTCAGCTATGTCGGCAACTTTAGTTTTTTATTCGATCTCGTAGAGTATACCTAGTATTTCTCTATCCATAGCTCGCTGAGTGACCTTGAGCTTTCTTATGAGGCCCATAGTGAGTGACCACGTCTCTGTGACATATGTCAGAGTTACAAAAAAATATTTAAAACTTTACTCGTTTATTCGAACGCTACCTACTACTTTATTCGTATAAATGCTTTATTTAAGCGAGCACAAACGTGTCGTAACCCACCCGATAATTTTAAACAAACACCTACGTAAAACACTTTAATGTAAATGCTTATAAAAAAATCAACGAACGCAAAAGGCAATGTCACACTGAAACAAAGTTAGTGTTTTCTCTTAAATAATGCTCACCGTAAGAGTTGCGAGATAATTCTTTCCCTGTCACATTAGCTACGAGCCGAGACGAAAATTAAATTTGCTTCCCTTTTTCTGGCGCATCGATTCAGGAAAACCTTATACAATATGTAACGACCTTTACAAATCTCGACGTGAACATTCACAGTTCAATTCTGAATGTAGGTAACCGTAATGTTTAATGGGATAAAAAGCGGGAACCTTTTAGAATATTTGTAAGGTAAAAAAATACGAAATAAATTACTACAAATAGCTAATACTAGGCAAATGTTTAATGTTCATCTCTCATACCGGGGATGCTCTTTTTATTTTCATAAATCAGAATACGCTCAAGAGAATTGGTCAAATGGGTGGAAAGCAAGAACCATGCTACAAGTCTAAGTCGAAGAGTTTAATTTCAAACTAGCTTAACTTTGCAATGCTGCTTTTATTCTTAGAAATCTTACCCAATAATCAACAACAACTGTACAAAGTTTCAACTTAATCGGATAAATGTTCTAGGAGCGCATAGAGGACAAACAACCAAAAGTCTTACATTTTTATATATTAGACTAGGTAATGTGTGGCAAGCGCTCAAATGCCCCTTTGTTTTCTTCTTAAAAACCTTTACCCAAGTGCTGTTTAACTGTACAAAGTTTCAACTCAATCGGATAAATAGTCTAGGAGCGCATAGTTAACAAACAAAGAAACAAACACCATTTTTTAAGTATAAGAAGTTAAACCAATTTTGGCACTTATGAAATGTCAGAATTTAAGTCGCACGGTACCAATTGGTTGATCATAAATTCATAACGAGAAGAGCCGGCAAACAATTTCACGATTTATTTTTGATAATTAAGATTACTATCTTGATTGATACCAATCATGGTAAACATACTAAATTCTAATGAATCTTGACATAATACTATAATATCTAGTGTATCTTTGTGTACTGGAGGTGAAACATTGAATATATCATTCGCGAATGAAATAAAGCATATCTCTGCTACAATCACAAGAGATACAAACTCTTCGAGTTCTGTTCCCACAATACTCTAGGATTACATTACATCAGGCATATTTTCCAGGTAGTATTAAGTTATTATTCCTCTTTTTAAAGCCTTTTAACAAGCAGGTGCCTCATACATTATGAACATTATTTCGCCGTAATATTGATACTGTCATATGAGATGATGAATCCGTCTGCCCGAAGAGGCCATCATTCAAGATGAAAATGATATCAGACCATGTAGGTACAGGTAGATGAATTCGGTTTTTTACAAGAATTATACCAAATTCATTTCTGTTGGGGGATTTTTAGGATCAGATGCGAGTTTAATATGAAATACCAGACCAAATGAAATATCAAACAAGTCTGATATTACGATACCCCAAAAAATAACAGATATTACTTATATCGACAGAATGAGGAGACATCAAACCAGCTGAATGGCGTGCCTCCAGGACGAAATGGTTCCTATTACATCAAAGATAGAACAGATGTATCTATCCAATCAGAACAATACGCCACAGAAAATAGTAAAACCGATTGCCGCGTGTATAGAAGACCAGAAAATACCCAGGAATTTCAAAATGTTTACGGTTCTAAGTTATAAAAAATCAAATTTTGATTGATTGCTTTCGTAGGTATTACAGAGTCAAACCACAATGCGATTAAATAAAAGTAAATTTTACAGGAAGTCTCCATTTACTGGCAGCAATAATTATAAACAAATAATTTGAAATGAGTGCACAAAATGAATATTTGTAAGGTAATTAAATCGTGTAAATATGAATATGGTTTCATTTAATAATGTCTTAAGTTTTCGCGAGTATTACACATTATAATAAAACACTTTTAAATGGATTCTATCGCGTATATTTTAGATTTTTGTATTCGAAACGTCAGGAAAAACAAAAATCTAAAATATACGCGATAGAATCCGTTTAAAAGTGTTTTATTATAATTTATTTACTTATAATCATGAATAAAACGGTATTTTCACTATTTAGCCAATGTTGTGTTGCGTTTACTAGTAATCATTTCATATGTACCTACTACATTTTATCATGCAGTCTATGCATAATTACTCGTAAATGGTATTCTACGAGCCGCCTAACTTCGAAGCACATTGGTTATGCAAAGCTGATTATTTAGAGTACACGACGACGGAGCCACGGAGCGAAGAGATGATGTTTTACTGCAGGTTGGCATGTTGGTGGTTCACCATGTATCTCCAACAAAACTTTGGAACTGTAACTAAAAGTTATAAGGATCCTGAAAGGCGTGCTTATTTGAAATGTATGCGGTAAGATTTCGAGGTTTAATATAAAAATTAAGTGATGATTCATAAAACATAACTAAATCGGCAGACGAAAAGTAAGTAAACCTTCCGCAAGGCATGCAATTAAGTGACCATTGAACGGTAAAATAAACATGGAAAGTCCAGCGACGTGATGGCGGTGACGCGGGTCGATTACATTGGAAAGAACATAGATCAGGATGCGGTTAGCACAGTACCAGTAGACACATTGGCACAAGCAAACGAAGCAAATATTTAGCAGTGGGTAGATCCGTCGATGTTGAAGATAAGAGTACTTTAACCTAGCATTTTCAAATTACAAATTTTAATTAACAAATGCGCGGTCAACTCCTTATCCATTGGGAAATTATGACGAAGTTTACATATGCTGACACTAGTAGCCTGCTCACGCTTTTTGGAGTTATTTCATTTTATTAAAACATTTCTATTTGAAATAATTAGTATAACTTCCTAACGGCGAAAGAATTTAAGAATACAGTATGGTATTTCAATCGAGATTGCCCCCATATACCATATAACGCACCTCATATAACCAAATGAAATGAAATGAAATTCTTTATTTGGAAACAGGTGTTCATATAGGATGTTACAGTTGGTATAAAATAGCGTGTCCATCGATACTTTGCGTTCATGCGTACAGATTTAAATTTAAATAGTCAAGCGAGTAATACATTCATCAAATACTCAATTCATTGCAATTATAAAAGAGTACCTACAAAATATCAGTATTAAAAAAAATTATAACATTAAAATATTTTGATAAGTGCATATCACATGATTAAAAGTTAAATTATAATTTAATTAGAATAATATAAAGTTAGGACACGGAATTAAATTTCTAATAATTAAATAAATCTGATGTCAAACAGGTCTAACATCTTTCATTTAAAACATTATTATTAGTATAAAAAAATGTTCAACTAAGAATTAATTTAATATATTTTAATACACATAATGCGTTTAGATAATTAATGGCAAATTTTTGGTGCCATACCTAAAAGATTTTTACTGAACCAAGCAAGTTACTAGTGTTGAGTGCGTTTAGTTATCCGTATTCATCCACTCATGTATGTCGATTATCCGTACTCATGTACGGATAATCGACGAGCATCGCCACAAGCCTCAGAAGATAACCTACTGGACTGACTCTCAAACGGTCTTAACGTGAACAGAAAAGGATGCTGCCAAATACACCCCCTTCGTTCTACTCCGCCTTGGAGAAATAGCGGAATTAACATATATATATCAATGGTGATGAGACCCCGGAGCTCAATGTCGCGGATTTACAGACCTCAGGGTCTGTACATCCGCGCATTCATTGGTTCAATAAAAATACATTAAATATTGGTAATGATACCAATCACTTCGAGATTTATACTATTATTAGCGGATTATCACAGTCCTTGCAAAAGAATAGGTAAGTAGGTTTTATTAACAGGAAGCTGCATATACACATATTAGGAAAAGAAAACAAAAATGAATCCCCACTTAAAACAAGAATTTCAATTTCAACAAATGCAAATGAAATATTTTCGTCAGAATTTATAATAACAGTTGTACTGTAACTGCTGCACATGTGACGTTTATGTCTGTATACTGTACACATGATACAGGAGTAATCCTAATGTTGTCATCGTTAACTAGAGGTATTCAAATAAATGAATTTTACTTTCACTTTACTTGCATTTGTTTTCGTTATTTTACTTTACACTTTTGGTATTTAACTTACAATATTCAACTGTAAATTAACAATTGATTGTCAAAATTCAGACACAAGCCAAGGGCAACATAAGTTGTTCGTGTATTTTTGTAGTTAAAATGTTTGCCTGGACACCCCAGCTGTGTAAACGGACGCCCTTGTCCATCGGCGATGTCTCATTCGACACACGTTTTCAATTTATCGGCGTTCCCCTCATTGTCTGGGATAGTGAGAGGATCTTTGGCGCCCGCCGTCGTGTCTCCTCCCTTATCTGCGGTCCTATTCAAAAGTCACGTCATGTGTTAATGTACCTCCATTCTCTGATGCCACAGTGACCGGGTCATTCCCGCCTTGAAGTGTTTTATCACAATAAGCTGAATGAAACCATATGTCATTTGTTTACATAACGTATTTTATATGTTTGTAAATTATACGCTTTTCCTCTGTGTGTTTTTATTCCAAATCTGAACGTACTGTCATCTCAAAATGGATGTTTGCATTATATTTAAATATACACATGAAAATAGTAAAACTTACAATGTAAAAAATATTGGTATATATGTATGTTATGTGCTAACTCTTTCATATCCGCCATAAATAAAAAACAAGCATGTTTTTATATACCAAATATAATTTACTAACGCAAAATAAACCTTTTTCAATGTTAAAAACCATAAATAAGGATAATATTTTCCACGCCACATCACTAATGTGTTCGCGTGCATAAAACGGATAAATTGATTATGAAGACAAGAAGTTAAGAGAGGCTGAAGTAGTAGGTATTAACACACGCTGACTGGACCACGCGACGTCTTGATTCGTGGCTGCGTGGAGCTTCTAACACTTTATTTAAGAATTTTCGTAACATGTATGGGAAACTTTAATTGATTTTGTATGGAGAGTCTTTATAATTTTTGGCGTAACTATTCTACTATTCATCCAATTTGAAGCGATAACCTACTAATTTTGTCGTTATTATGTTGTAATACGAGAGAAATTACTTCACAAATTCGTAACAAGATCTGGGTTGTAACTGAAACATTAAACATTATTCGTACTAGACCAGGGCTCATGTAAAATGTGTACGTAATATATGATTTTAGACCCAGATGCTAAGCTGTTCCAAAAAAAAAACACACCCATTCAAGACCCAAAATGTATAAAAACCTATCTTCTTCAAACTTATTATAATCCTTCCTGATTAAATAGCTTAAAATAATTGAGTCTTTAGGTACTCAGTAGTACACAGCGAGGTTTGGAGGGATCCTTTGCAAACCTCCCCGAGAAGTGCCTGGGGGCGGCATTCTTACAGTCGTCTTGACGTCGTGACTGCTTTACAGTCATCCCCTCCGTGATGTGCCTAAAGGCGTGACACCAATGGGCGGCTCTAGTGTAATCTTACGAGGAGCTGGAGCCCTCCTTCGGTGCTGAAGATGACCGCTCCAGTGGTTTTAGCCAGTAGGAGTCCGGTGGCATACGCCTTCGCCCTTCCTTGGGGCGGAAGAAGTTCATGAAGAATTTCCACTGGGATCAATAAAAAAAAAACAATAAAGTTGGGATTTCTCCGCTTATCTAGTTATTTAAAATTATTTGGCTTTATAACTTAAAAAGCAAATTAACTTGTGTGCGTTTAAATGTTGCTATTTTAAATTATGAGGCGTTATTACTTCACACTAAGTAAACTTTGTGTCCGTTTCAAAGTATAAAATGTCTTCGATCTATACATTAACCAATTCCGTATGGGAAGCCGATGGAAAATGGGTTTTATGCACTCTTAGCCACTGCAAGATGGTTATTATATGTTCTGGAGTGATGAGCATTTGAGGTAGCTATAATCTTACAAAAACGTAACACACATATGGGTTCATTATTTGAGTTGGTTGGTTATGGTATTGGCAATTTGACGCTAACAACAAAAATCTCTTCTTATTATTTGAAGATTATGAAAATAAAAGTAATTCTAAGCGGATTTCTCTTAATTTGTTCATGTAAATAAATGATTTGTAACTTTAAAAGTGATTAAAGGTACTGCATTCCTCCAGACATGTCTGATAATATGGATGCGGAATCTAACAACCTCTGTATACCTGAAGATGCATTTGACCAGTTCCAAGCTATTTCGATTTATCAAGAAGCGGAATACATTCCTTTAAATGAAGTACCATCGAAACCCAAGAACCCAGATCCTGGCGAGTTAAGTCATCTCTCTTATGATAATGAGGTAGTTGTAACTACAGAAAACACTAAAATGACGGCACTGAAGACATAGTATCAACAGAGCAACAAACTATAGAAAATTCTTGTTTAAAAACAAGTGTAAGTTTGGATAATGGACTGTTTTAGACCAGGATGACAAACCACATAATTTCAGTAAAAGCGACAGATAAAGAAAAGGTCCAGAAAATGTTATGTTAAAGAAATGAATCCGAAATCTCCAGTTTGTTTTACCCTTCTCAGATTTTTGACAGAAAATAAAACCTGGTCAGCTAGTTTTAAATTAAATATATTTTTATATTTCCTAAAAGAGATACTAAATAATACTCTCTTAAACTTAAAATCTTATCTTATCTGAAAGCTTGCAACGATTACATCTCGAGTTATTTCTTGTATTTCTAATACCAGTTTTTTTTATAACTATTGTGGCCACTTCAGGGTTATCCTGTGTAGTGGGCACAAATTACAGTCGTAAATCTTAATTCCACAAACACCCAAACCCGAAACAACTTCCTGTAAACCATACAAAAATCCTTTCGTACGGGAATCGAACCAGTGACATGTAGTACAGAAAGTCAGACTCTCAACTCTTGCTTGCCTTAGTTGGCCGATCATAAGACCGTCAAAGGTTCGCTCCGAGCCTTCGACGCGTGATGTTAAAACCGGTGGCGCAGCTCTCACGCATTCTCTAAACAGCCTCTGCTTGTGGGTACTGTAATGACTCTAATTGGGTAGGCGTATTCGTATAGGTACGGGAAGGAACTTATGTATGATCTTGGAATCATGAAACTAGTTATTTCTAGATAAATTTATTTAATTATATTTATAAATTTATTTATATAGAAGATAATACAATTCGCTTTTTCTACCATCGACAACCGTGCTGACGGCAGCCCGAATTCATTCTCCTCTTTTATTTTCTCTGTTAAAATGTTCTCATATAATTATTTCAAATAATGTTTTTTTTATTCTATGTGGCTAGGATTTTTCTCCCAAAGAGTTTGAACATTAAAAAAAGAACATTGCCCCACACTAGGATTTCTCCTGTGTCATGGGTGCGTTTACAGACATGAATTCCACAGCCACCCAGACCCGGAACAACTACCTGCAGATCATACAAATATTTGTTCCGTGCGGGAATCGAACCCACGACCCGGAGCGCAGCAGTCGACTGTATCAGCCACTGCACCAACCGTGGCGTCCGTTCTCTTGGTAATAATCCTCTAGTTCTGTGACCTGCCTGCCTGACCTGACCATGTTGTTACATTATCACTCCATCTACCATCTGTCATCCTAGCTACGTGGCCGGCCCATCTCCGTATAAGTCGCTTTGTATGTTGGAGGGCATCTATGACATTTGTTTTCTTGCGGATATTTTTACTTCTTTGCTTGTCCGTCAGCCTGATGTTCAAAATGCTTCTTTCTATAGCACGCTGGGCTTTTATTTTTTATCTCGTGGGGAATTATTGAATATCCAGGTTTGGCAACCGTAAGACGACTGGGTAGCAGGCACGATGCCATAACTTTCTTTTTAAGTATTAGAGTAGTTTTGACTTGAGTACTTCCTTTAGACTTCAGTATCCATCCATCATTATTCCATGTCATATTAATTCTCCTCTCAATCTCGTCTTTATGTCTCGAGTTGTTGAATGATATATGCTTTCCTAGATATGTAGCTCTCTGCATATTCTAGTGGTGTTTGGTTAGCCAGTATAGGATTTTGCTGTGCGTTAGTCATAACTTTTGTAATAAAACACTTTTAAACGGTTCGTGGTCGCAGGAGAGTCATCCTGCGACCACGAACCCTGCAAAGTGTTTGAAACCTCAGGAAAAACAAAAATCTAAGATATACGCGATAGAATCCGTTTAAAAGTGTTTTATTATAATGTGTAATACTCGACATTACCGTAACTTTTGTTTTTGATGAGTTCAGTTTTAATCCTACATTTTCGAAAACTTCGCATAGTTCTGTTATCGTTGCTTCTAGTTATTTAGATGATCTAGAGAATAAAACAATATCATCAGCGAATCTAAGATTACTGAGGTTTTCCCTTTACTGAAATATTACTATCATATTAAACAGAGATAACAAATAAATTAATTTGGTATATTGATTGAGAATGAGTGATGGCGTGGTAGTCAAAGATGGAATCACACACGCAAATATTTAAGCAAACTTCAGCACTAGATTTTATGTAGCTAGAAAATTAAGATGAATGGAATAAAAATAATACACTTTGATAGATCGCTACAATTAATCGAAAACCATCAGTTTGCATTAAGCTTGAAGCATAGGCGTTTGAATTGGCACTGGGACGAAGCTGTAATTGTATAGTAATGTCTTAAGCTGGTATAACACCGCGATGGTTAACGCGATGTAATCAAGTGTATGAGTGACTATAATTATATCTTGTGTCTTTAATACCAACTAAAACTCGAAACGTCTAAATATTTTTCATAACAAGACGCCCTGCTGCCAGACAGGTGAGCAAATACCACAGCATACTACTACGCTGCAACTTTAACTTTAGTTTTAGAGTTTCAGATTATACGAACTTAATTACATATTTAAACTCATACATCTATTTTGATATAAACTCATGCCCTGGATATCCCTCGCGGTCGCGCTATATTTAAAAATAGGTTAGGTTAACTCTTATTTTGAAATTATAATATTCTTATGAGAATTTAAACCCACTCTAAATTTAGAATCAAGGAATCAAATAAATCGGTTAATGGTGCATATAAACAACAGTGACAACTGATAGAATATTCATGATAAAACGATATGCATATTTATATGTAGTATTGATATTTTTAAATATTAAAATAATTTATTTATAACTTTCATCATCATATCAGCCACAGGACGTCCACTGCTGAACAAAGGCCTCCCCCTTAGATTTCCACAACGAGCGGTCACATGCCGCTCTCATCCAACGACTCCCAGCGACCTTCACCAGATCGTCTGTCCACCTCGTTGGAGGTCGTCCCACGCTGCGTTTTCCGGTGCGCGGTCTCCATTCGAGAACCTTTGTGCCCCAACGGCCATCAGTTCTACGAGCAATGTGCCCTGCCCATTGCCACTTCAGTTTACTAATCCTTTCAGCTATGTCGACAACTTTAGTTCGTCTACGGATCTCCTCATTTCTGATTCGATCTCGTAGAGAAATACCAAGCATAGCTCTCTCCATAGCTCGCTGAGTGACCTTGAGCTTTCTTATGAGGCCCATTGTGAGTGACCACGTCTCTGTTCCATATGTCATCACTGGTAACACACACTGGTTAAAGACTTGCGTCTTGAGGCATTGCGGTATTGTTGACGAAAAGACGTTGCGAAGTTTCCCGAACGCTGCCCAGCCGAGTCGGATTCGACGATTGACCTCTTTCTCGAAGTTGGACCTACCTAACTGGACAGTTTGTCCTAGGTAGACATACTCGTCAACAACTTCGAGAACAGAGCTCCCAACGGATATTGGGGTGGGCACGACATGGACATTTGACATGACTTTTGTCTTGCCCATGTTCATTTTAAGGCCCACCTGTTGGGAAACTCTGTTGAGATCATCGAGCATTGTGCTGAGCTCTTGCAGCGATTCTGCCATGACTACGATGTCATCGGCAAATCGAAGGTGAGTGATATACTCGCCATTGATGTTAATGCCGAATCCTTTCCACTCCAGTAGCTTGAAGGCATCCTCCATTGCAGCGGTGAACAGTTTCGGGGAAATGACGTCCCCCTGTCTCACACCTCTCTGCAATGGAATTGCCCCCGTGCTCTGTTCATGTACTCGGACCGACATGGTGGCGTTTCTGTATAAGCACTTCAACACTTCAATGTACCGATAGTCAATCTGGCACCGCTGCAGAGATTGCAGCACTGCCCAGGTTTCGATCGAATCGAAGGCTTTCTCATAGTCCACAAACGCCAAGCATAGTGGCAGATTATACTCCTCGGTCTTCTGTATAACCTGCCGCAGCGTATGGATGTGGTCTATGGTACTGAAACAGGTATACAGGTACAGGTACAGGTGGTATATGGCAACAAAGTATTAGGTAATTTTCGGAGAATGGAATAAAAACAGAGAGTGTCATCAGTTTTCCGTGCCTTTGTAAAAGGTAAAATGAAGATATTTGTGGTTTCAAAATTTAGCAATGAACCGAACCACCAGCCAATCAACAATAATACACTATTGTCCTGTAAGGTTTTAAAATTCTTCACAAACTTCGAAACTATCACATAGATAATATTTTACGGAGAAGAACACAGACAGACCCAAATTTTTAAGCGTATTTTGGCCTCCTACGGCCTAGAATCCATAATATCACCATACAGTTTAAAACACATAGCTAGCTTAACGTTCACATCGCTAACTTAAATATAATTTGGCGGATCATAGTAATTATAGAAAGCATCAAGATAGATGTGCTAACCTCAACAAGGAATATACCAATACGTAGATTGAACGAAATGAATAAATGTAACCCAAACTAAAAGTCAGAATCAATACAGGATACAAAACTTTTTGCCTTTCAATGGCGAACCCATTTCCAAATTAGATAGGTATCGAATTCGTTTCTGCTGACTTACTGTTTATTTGTTTTTCTTTCCTGCCCCCGGGTAGTCATCAATCACTGCCTACCCACTTGTTACATACTTTGCCTTGGGTTAAATGAATTATATTCGCTCGGATGGATATTCTGTACTCTGTAAAGCATCTCTAATCAGTATATGATTGATCTTACATCCTACTGATACAGGCGATAAAGTAAATTTTAAACAAATGCCAATTCAGTTAATTTTTACCCTACAAAATCACCAGAAAGTCAATCGACTAAGCATATAATTAAATAAAAAGTGTGACAAGATAATTATTATTAGAGTACATTTATCAAGAGAAGACATTTAGAAGAAACCACCTATATTTCTTAAAGTTCTATATGTTTTGATGAAATCAATTGTTAATATTGCAATTTGTCAAACAAGGAATGGAATTGAACAAAATTATCTACTTAGATAATATTAAATTGTCACATCATCCTTGGAAACGAATTAAACGTCAAACGTCTTAGGTGGAATAACAAGCATGAGACAGCGAAAAAATATCATCAATAAAATTGTATGGCACCCCTTATTATAGATGCGTTTTATAGCCTCAGTGTACTAAGTGAGATGTCAGTTTTTTACTTCACTTCACTTCACTTAGTTACACTGAACTTTCAGTATTTTCAGAGAAAAATATGTGTCAGTGTGAACCGAACTAACTTGAAAGAAAAATTTAAGTTTGATTAAAATAAAAAAGATCAAAAAAATAATGGAGAAAATAAATCAGATAAGAATGTTAAGTTCAACATGTCACGTCTAGAAATGATTATAATATGATTGTTTACATTTCCTTAAATTACAGGAGTGATATTTCGTGTATAAAAAATGTAGCTGTGAAAAATCTGTCATAAAAGAAAGCGCTTGCTCGTGTACAAAAATATCATTCTTCATAATTTATTCCGACGTCCTGTCATTCCTTCGTAGCAAGTCTCTATACTAAGAAACTTGTAAGTGTTAGCGACATTTTGAATTTGGGCAGTAATCTTGGTCCGAATAATAAAAATAAATTTTCATTCAATATTTTTTCATCAATTTTCACACAATGTTCGAACCTTTGTTCATTTTCCATTTTGACTTTCAATTCCGGTTTAACCCTTCCGATTATAGGAGATATTTTTTATATTGTATTTGTAACAATGCTTTAATTTAGTATCTTATATTTTTCGAACTTATTCATTCAGTTCAGTCATCTTAATCAATGGTATTTCTCTGTTAGTTTCTTTCCTAAACACTAAGCATAAACAGTTTTATCGTTACTAAGTAAATTAAGCAGTTATGTTACTATAAAACTAGCACATCTTCAATAATATTCGCAACGAAGGCTTAAACCCTCGCGCCTAATTTTATCTCCAAAGAATAGTATGCTTCAAGTTTAGTCAAGTGCAAATGACAGCTTAAATGAGATTATTCTGGTATCTCTTCAGCTGCTGTGAAGACAGAAGCGTACACCTGAGGATTAGTTTAAAAGCGTGCGACTTGCTGATTACGAATTTAAAATGTTGCTGAAATGAAAAGTAGCAAATTAAAGCTTTATTTTATTCTTTAAGCCTTTACATTAGTTACGTTGCAGTAAAGTTTAATTTAAACAGTTTTGTTTTAGAAAAATACATGTTTTTTCCTTAACCTTAAAAAATTGAAACCTTTATTTTTCTTTAGTCACATTTCAAAGATCATCTCCATTCGGGGACTTAACCACATAAACATCGGGGTAGAAAGGTAAAAGGAATATAATATTATGTGTTAAACTGTTTATGATTATGACTCTGATTTAATATCCATAAAATGAAGATATATAATAGTATCGTGTTTCTACTCGTATAATAGCCGTTCCTGATAGAAGTAAGGTCATAAGGAAACGAACGTACGGAAAACCCATCAACCCAAATACTATATTTGCATGGGATTGTATTTCATAGCAATTTGCCAGTCTGACAACGCAGGTATGCTTGAACAAACAGAGAGTCTTTTTATATGAAACCAAACATGAATACCAGAAAATGTTATGCCTATACATTTTTGCTTTGTGAAAATATTCAAAAACATTAATAGCGTAAGTAAATATGACGTGGGTGAGTTTGGTGGGTGAGTTGACCTTTCAATTAAGAAAAACAATAACAAACCTTACTCTTATATTTCAACGCCCATGTCATTATCGAATCTTTAACCAAATGTTTTGATTTTATTTAAATATAGCTGTGTTCGTGGTTTCGTATACGCAGACCAATGAACAAGTAGCAATACGGTTTAAAAAGATAGTGACAAAAAAAATAAACAAAACCAACAATATGTGATTTCGCCGCAAAGCAGTATTCAAACTTTGACTTTACTGTGATCCAATTATAATTCACTATAGCTAGTGAAATTACTGGGCATAAGAGAATAAATAACTACCTAATATCTCGAGATGACGTGCGCATTGGGGGCCACGGAAGGCAGGTAGACCTGGGTAGCATTAAAATTGTCACATCACTAACCTTTATAAAAAAAACCAGAGTAGGTATACAAAGTCACACAGTCGGGCAACCGAGTCCTCAAACAGCTCGGTACCGAAACTAAATTGCCGTGAAGTTAATATAAATACGTTTTATATGAGTTTTCACCTTGGTTAGAAGAGGCATACTAATATGGAATCTAATATCGGTGACCAGTAGGTAGCAAACATCCGCCTCGGCTAATTATTGACCACATCGTTGCAGAAAAGTACTTCTGTCATCTTAAATGTGATTATCAAGATATTTTATTTTAGTGATGTCCGATTGCAGACAAGATGTCGAGTAATGCGAATCTAGTGAAAAGTTTTGGACTCACCTTGTTCGCCACCCATGGTCGTGTTGGCGATTTCAGACCATTAAAATAAGGTAAAATCCATATTTTAGTCCTAGGTTAAAGGTCCAAGTATGACTTAGATTTACTAATAAAGTACAAATGATGATAACATTTTCTGAAGTTCTGTGCGCGAACGCGAATAGCATTCATTGAATCTAAACAGCTTACGGATATATTCGTATATGCATCGAATTAAGAACAGTATTTTATTTTATATATTTATCGTGCATGCATTTATGTTCCACTATACAAATGACATTTGTAGTACACATTGTGTGCTTAATTGTGTTCGTGTAAGTATTTATTATGAACAAATGTGAGTATATAAGGTAGAACATAAAATATTGTTTTATTTTATAATCATATATTTGTGCAATAATAATATAAATGTATCTGTTTAAGCTAGGGTTGCACGTTGCCCCGAGAAGTGCCTGGGGGGGCGACCTTTTTACAGTCGCCTTCCCTCCGCTAGAGGGGGTGACCGCTTTACAGTCATCCCTTCCGAGATGTGCCTAAAGGCGTGGCACCAATGGGCGGCTCTAGTGTGATCTTACGAGGACCTGGAGCCCCCCTTCGGTGCCGAAGATGACCGCTCCAGTGGTTTTAGCCGGTAGGAGTCCGGCATACCCCTTCGCCCTTCCCCGGGGTGAAGGAAGTTCCATGTAGAATTTCCACTGGACATCAATAAAAAAAAAAAAAGGGGTTGCACGTTGCATGTATGGATGCTGCACGTTACCTACGTGCAGCATCCATACGTGCAAGAATAATATATAAAGAATAAATTAAATAAACGCGATATATTTCCGTAAGCTATTTTTATACATATTATATTATTAAAATGTTACATTGGTACATGCCAGGTTTTGAACATACAACCCGGTGCTTAAAAGGCAAATTCGTAAACCTCCGGATCACCAAGACGATGATTATAAATTTCAAACCAATTGAATGGTCTTAACGTTTATATAATACGCACGTTGGTCAGCAGACGCAATCAAGTCCCATTCATTAGTAAAATCTGGGCACCACAAAATATTTACAATTTAATTTATTTTAGCCGTTCAAACATGTGAACTCAGGCAGAGCGGACGTGGTAAGCTTCGGCTTTGGATCGACAGCCGACGCGATGCGAGCTTGCTAGATAACTGGTGACACTTCTGTTAATCAGTATGCACACCTACGGTATGACTGCTAAATAGTATTGAAATACCTAACAATTAATATAGTACAATATTCCGCTGATAGCGTGAGCTCCATAAAATAGACTTAAGTAACACAAATACTGATTGATAGTTGCAATCTATTAGGACATGTCAAACCAAACCTGCTGTAGTTATCCTTTTTTTAAAAAGCTATTCCAGGCGTTGCATACACAGACCGATTTTTTTCTCATATACTACCCCATGATGTCTAGACCTTAAACCTGAACCTTTATTTTTGTTTTGGCGTTATTTTCTGAGCTAGGAATAGGAAACGCTACTGACTCTATTTAGATATTTTTTAATTCTTCAAATTAAAACATAATAAACACCTTTAATCGGATTACATACATATTATAGATTTTTGTCTCACCTAACATTTCGAACACTGCAGTGTTCGGTGGTCGAGGCGACTGGGGTGGCAGGCGTCGTTACATATTTTAAAAGGCTATTCATTTTATCTACGTACCATACAATTCTAATCAAAAAACCACGAACACACAAAGTGCTCGAAACGTATACATATACGCTATGTGATCCGTTTAAAAGTATTTCATTATAGTGGTTTTATTGTCATTGCATTATAATGAGTAATAAAAACCCACGAAAATTTAAGACAGAAACATTTATCATTCAGATTCTGACACACAAAAGAATTTGGATAATAATAGGTCCGTTAAAATTATTTTTGATATAATATGTTATTCCCGTTAAATATATTATGCGAAAACGATGATTAATAAATAGTAAATTGAATTTCTTAAGTCAGAAACAAGACTATAATTTGTGTTAAGAAGATACGCGACGCATTAGCCATTTTTTAACGTAGTGAAATCCTTGTGGGGTTCGATTGCGAAGTGTTGTGATGCCCTCGTACCAGCTCTGCCCACCATTCCCGCTGGCGTTCCCCTACTCCTTGTAGGGGCCTGGTCAGCTGACAATCTTTGGGGAAGGGGCGAAACACTGTAATTACCTGGAATCTCCCTTTTAGCTGCCTTCGTTCGCGTACATCATTTCCTTGCAAAAGGAGCTGACAGCTTCCCGCGTGCTTTGGTCTGGATCTTGGAGATCATCTTGAAGCGACAACGCATTCGCCTAATAATAAGCAAAATTACTTCGATGTTGTCCACGTGCCACGTTCTAAATGAATTGACTGCGTCTGAATTAAAAGTGGGATTTGAAATATAACAAAGATGATAAAAGCCATCATATATGAAATTCCTGTATTGATAATATAAAACTCATCTCTCTCTCTGTATCTCTCACTCACTTTATCTTTTTTGTTTTTATATAGACTATTGACGTAACTTACGAGGCTGTACGATTAGGCTAGGATTTCAATCTGGATGAAATTTAATTCAATGTAAACATGATGTTGTGTATAAGTAAAGCTTCAATTAGTTTCGCGCTATTTCTCAACATTTATATTTTCCGATATTCAGGGCATAATATTTTAGTAGTCATTCGGTTGAGTCATATCACATCCGCGTTGCGTGCGTAACTGCCTCTAAAGAAATCGCTCGTGACATATCGAAGCGTGACAACACAACTTTATCGGTGTCATTAATCTGCGACAAGCTAGGGACGACTACGTCATCGACCTACATCTGAGTAGCACTAGACGTACCTACATATATTATACTGAATTAGTCGTTCCAACTTTATACAATATTATTGAAGTACGAATCATAGTCATGCTGAATTCCGTGACCGAGCAGTGACCGTGACCGGCGGAAGCTGAACGGAATCGGGATTTTATTTAGGATCGCCCGTGCTGACATGTTGTGAGTGTTGAATATCACGTCAACCGCTCAGCTGTCTGTTTGATTTTAATAATGCACCCATGAGTATTTCCGTTAGCACACGTTTAATTAAATTGCCAAAAAAACTTTGTATAAATTTAAACTTACACTTTCGCATTACTGTTGCAAAAAACCTTGAGTGGCTTTACATAAAGTTCTGCTGACCCTGTTGTGGATAAATAAACTTGAACCTTTAAATGAATCTAAAATATACCTTACTTTCAATAGATCGTCACAGAAGATCAGGGTCACTTGACGAAGCGGCCGAGGACAGCAGCGATAATGGTGGTAGCACGCCGAAGAAGAAAACGGCGATTGAAGAGCAATGGGAGAGATCCGGAGGCTTTGAGCTCACATCTGTGGAACAGGAGACGTATGAAAAATACTTCTACGGAACTGAACATTGGAACTACTTTACAAATGACGAAGACCTGGGTCCTGTTATATTATCCATCAAACAGGAGACACTTAATGGCAGAGATCAGTTCAGGTGAGTTGCATATTTATTGAGTACATACGTACAAATTCGTGTGGTTCTCGGCAAAATTTCGTGAGCATTCCGGTAATGAATAGACCAACTTTCTCCACCTAGGAAAAGGCTACTATGGGTTGATATCAAGAGGATGGGCAGCATCCTCCAGTGTGTTAATATTTTTCACAGACCTGATCAACCACCCGAATGCCAAGCGTGATGATTATGGCCATATCGCATATGACTGAAGTAATTTATTTGAGGCCCATGTTCAGCAGTGGACGCTTATAGGCTGATGATATAATATGTGTACTGTCAGAATCGTTATGTATGCAAGTGGCAGACCTAGTACTGTTACAAATAAAATAAATTAATTATATGATACTCTGTAGATATTACAGAATAGTGTCGCGACATTACAAGCAAGCGGTCAAGATATAATAGAACTTCCTTCGTTGACAACTGTTGGTTTTCAGTAGGTATACGAGACTCGTTTTGTTTTGTAATCTCACGACAAGGTTATCCTTTAACTGTGCATTTGAACTATGATATTGAATGCTACCTCCTTATCAGACTCTATAGTATAATTGTTTTGATCTATCTCTCTAGAATTATGAAATAATAGGTCGTATTAACTAATGAACATCACATTAAAGGATGAGGTACCTACTAGATATTGCCACTCTTATTACCACTACCACCAAAAGTTTCTTACATTATGATTTGATTGAGTGTGACTGTGATTAGGTACTGTAAATTATGAAAGTATCGGGTCCATAAAGTACTATTTAATCAAAACATGTGTAAACTATGGGCTTGAAAACACATCGCGAACGTATTTCTTGTTACTCATTAACAGTATGATGTGCATACATCTAAATATTTCATCGATGTTTCTCTCCTTTGTTACCTACTTAGTGTAAGAACAACTCAGATCATAAAAACATGCTGAGTTTCTATGGGACAGGAATATAAACTTACTGTAAAGGATTGCTCAATATAAAGCTATTTGTATAAACGCACAAAAAAATGCTTCGTAAACAACACTTTTGTTATAAACTAGGCCCGTTAGTTAGTTCTGATTATTTTAATAACGTTACACATCAAATAGTTTATTTATTGCAAATAAATTATTCATATTCATTATACACGACTTTCTTCAAAAAGCATGCATCGTGTTTACTACTTTATTATGAGTTGTGCCAGCACTTGTTGGCATTTTACCTTTCTAGTGTTACCAATAATTTTTGTGAATTTACACGTTTCAAGTTTGTTCGATTACTAATTACTGCGTAGTTGGTACATCACTAATCGGCCATCTTATATGTGTGGTTGACGTTGATATGTCAATTATGATATTTGATTAGAATTGAACCGTACGACGTTGCCGACTTTTTTATAAACAATTGAACTGTACGACTATGCCGACATTTGTTTTTTTTTTTCATTTTTATAAAATACTTTCTTGGTTATGTAGATAAATTAATCTAAACACCGTACAACGTTGCCTTATACATGACATTGGCGAAATTGTGGAAGATACTCTACAGAAGCCATAATCTAAGAGAAGGAGAAGATATTGATTATTCACCTGTCATGTGTATCTTGATGTTCTTGCTGGATTTTAAGTGATCTATTACTTCTCGATGTTTATTAACTCTGTAGCTACTGTGTTGAGTTAATTGAGTTGGAAGAGCTGCTTCGAAACAGGAATATAAAGGAAAACCTGCCGCCTAAATACACAATAATAATGCACATCATGTCGAGATGTAAACTAAAAAATAAATATCAAAAAAATCTCTGATCTCCCATTGCCTTGATTTATCGAAATAGTAAGTACATAATGATCATCCGAGGACCTTAGGCCTTAGGTGCCGAAGAGGACCGCCCCAGTGGTTTTAGCCAGTAGGCGTCCGGTACGGCCCTTTGCCCTTCCCCGGGGCGGAGGAAGTTCATGATGAATTTCCACTGGGATAAATGGTACATAATTTAGGTACCTTCTAAATGTATCTACTAAATGACACCGTTTTCATTTCTGTAACTGAGGGTCCTACATTGTATAGAGACTTGGCGATGTCCTTTACGTTCAATAATGTACTGCTTCTTCTTCTTTCATCGTGACTATGTATTACTTAATACTGTGTTGTACGTAAACACTACATTGTGGTAAGCATATTGCAGAAACCAGATTAAAATATTCAAATACAATCGAGAATCCATAGGAACGCTCCAAATATAGAGTATACCGGAATTACCGACACAAATCTAAAGTTATAAGAGCAAAACCAAATCGATGAAATATTCGAGAAATTGTAGCTATTGAAACATTTGGAATGCATTGACTTATCTCTCAAGTAAACAACCAGTAATGGAATTTAATTAAATAACGTTTCACCGATATTCCACTGTACAGTGAGCCGAGTGGTTAGCAAAATATGAAATTCCTACCGTTCCAGCCATCTTTGTTTGGCACCATTCTGAGGAAGTTAATTGCTATTTTAATAATGTCACTGGCAATAATTCTGACTGATTTGCTTCGTGATTTCTAAAGCCAATTATTTTCGTGTTTCGCGTATTAAACAGTATTCTGTTTTACATAAGTTGTTAAACATAAGCATATTATAATTGTAGACTTAGGCGCATATTTTTACTTCTTGTTTCGTGGTAAAAATATATAAACTTCACGTATCTAACTCTCAATAAAAATGAAAGGGATATCTGCCGCCGCGCGTCGTGGGGTGCATTTTAATTAAAAATGCCAAGGTAAGCATTGTATAACGTAATTGGCCCTTGTTTAGTGTTTGTAGGAGCCATAATTAACTGGCCAGTAAAGGCGGTGACCTCACTGAGGCTTACCTCCACAACCCTTACGTAAACGGAGAATTAAATTAGCATAATGAGAAGCAAGATGTTAAACACTCTGAGGGTGAGATTCAGAAACGAGTCTAAACTAAGTTCACGCTTCCATCTGCCAAAATTGGAGGCGTAAGTAGTGCATTTTGACATATGGAAGCATAAGTTCACGCTTAGACTCGTTTCTGGATCTCACCCTTAATCTACTCAACAATGCTTTTTATGAAATTCTATGGAAAATATATTAGAACCCGCTTAGACGTTGTGTCACTGTGCTGGTCCTGACTTTTCACACTTATGTTCCTATTAAGGTAATACTCATTAAACTTTTATTCCCTTAGAATACAAACCTCTCTGACCTACAGCCAAGCCGTTCGTAAGTCTCAAAAAGCAATAAATGTCCCAAACGGCCTCTAATAGCAGCGAGCGCAGTTGTAAAGGGGACTAGGTTATCCGAAACTGGCCTCACCCTAACACACGTAAAGGTGTTATTACAATTCTACCGAATTTTAATTATACCTTAAGGTATTTCATTAAAACGAAATTCGTATCACAAAGTTCGTTACATAGGCAGCACTTAGAAAATGTCGGAGGAGCATTTTCATAACCAAGTATTTCTGGTACGATGTTTTAAATAAGGTATCTCCCTGTAATCACATTCCTGTCTCAGAAATATGAGAGAGCAGTACCATAATTTTTAGTTATGAAATATCTTTGGAATTTGAGCCGATCGTGATTTTTCGTAGATGGGTTTTATTAAAGATAATTTATGATTTAATACTTTTTCAGTGCAAGTATTTTCTTCTTTTAGACATTATTTTAACATTGCTTGAGCCCGTGAGGATTAAGAATATAGCACCACTCCATCGCTTTGGATAGATGTCAGACAAACCAAAAGTAAACGCGAACTTATACCAAAGAGATGGGCAGCAGTGTCCCTTTGGTGGAATAGCAGCCGTTCAGCATTCACCAACTCGCTTGCCAATAAGATGATAATATCAGAATATCGGACAAATGTTGGTCGAAGGATCACCCGTTTCATAATCTTCATCTGATTATAAAGAAGAAGACCATTTCCTTTCCTCGCAAGACCAAAAACAGAAAGGTTTAAATCAAACACTGAAGTTTACGTTTTACAATACTTGTTCTTTTTACCATTTAGCCATGTTTAATAAAATGCATACCAATGCAGCATACATCACTTAAATTTTTATTAAAAGTTAAATTCGTAAAAGTTTATTTGTGTTATGTAACAAGAGACAAAACGAAGCCTTGTTTGCGAAAATAATTAATTATAAGTAGATGTTATCTACAAGACAAGATGGAGTGGTGTACCTATCTGATGTAATGCACAGTAAAAAATAGCGTAATTTACATTAGGACATAAATTGCATTCTATACAAGCACCAACCAGAAAAAGTAGGTCCTTAAAAATCATGACGTTTACGCCAACTGGTACTCCGACTGGCAACAGTAAGATGGAACGTTGGCATGTGTACATGTGTGGTAACACCAAGGTTTCACCGGTCCCACATCAACCCTTGCTTGGACCGGCCCGTACCATCAGTTGATTTAAAAATGCCCCTAAAAATCTATATGGTTTCTGTGATCCGGATCCCAAACTTGACCGTCCAGTAAAGCCCTATGTCGAGGCCGAGTCCGACTAGGCGGTGCCCTTAACTCCAGAAGAAGACTGCAGAGCGGGATCAGGAGAAGGAAGATCCCGCACGGAGAAGGACGAGACGGCGCGGGTAACAATCATCTGCGCGCCCGCGCGATATGTTGGGGGGTCTCGGGGCTATAAGCGTGCAGACTGGGGAATCTGCGCGCCCACACCGAGTGACCCACCAGAAGATGGTGGCGCGTATGTGGTCACGCACCGCCGTGTGCGCAGCATAGCACAGCGCACAGTGAGGCTTTGGGAAGATCCTTTACAATCTCCTCGGGGGGTGACCGCTTTACAGTCTCCCTCTCCAAAATGTGTCTATAGGCGTGGCACCAGTGGTGGCTCCAGTGTGATCATACGAGGTCCTGAAGCCGCCTTTAGGTGCCGAAAATGACCGCCTCAGTGGTTTCAGCCGGTAGGAGTCCCGGCATGACCGAAGGGCGAAGGTCCCGGGGCGGAGGAAGTTCATGATGAATTTCCACTGGGACCAATAAAAAAAGGGGGTGCCCTTAAGTGTGTTACTTAGTATGTAAGTTACCGCCTGACTGGTTAAGCAGCAACAGCTCCCTAAGCTGCCTCTTGCGAGAAGTTAAAACATCATTAAAACATAAGCTTTACAAGTAACCAAATGTACGCTCTTGATAGGGATGGATGTATATAGTATATAGTCACAGTTTCGTTATATATGCTTCATGATTAAAAGAGACTGGCAAAATGAATGGGAGTTGCTCAACCTGCTCAACATTTACTCCATTTATAGGAGTTACGAGTTAACAAGTAGGTAGTTGATAAAATTCCAAACATTTTTATGCCTAAATTGATGGGAGACAAAAATGAATAACAACGATGTTTATACAAAACCTATTTATTGACTTAAACATTTCAGTTTTAGAATACTGTCGTCCAGTATGACATGCAATGGGCCGCAGTCGGTGTAAAAACATATTGATGCCTGGCCTAATACAAATACTCGTACCATAAAATCGCACATGTACCACGTCGATTCGAGTCAAACATGACTCGCTGTATCTGCTACTCTTGCAAGTTAAGCTTGGTCGGGTAACACGTAAAACAGGTACATAATCTACTATGATGTTCCCATCCTCGACTAATTCAACTAGTCCACATGACTCTCGTCGGTTTTGTTCCATGTTGTTCTTAATCATAATTGAGGTCTAATTAACACGCATAAGTTCAAATAGTAGCAAAACTCAAAATTCGAGACGTGGGGTAATCAAACTCATGGGGTTTTATACACATCGCGCCACCTACCTGAAAGGGCAGAACAAAGTCTTCCAGGCCCAGGAGTATAGAAATAAAATATTTGTAGATATAGCATGCTATAAGTATATTAAACATAACCTAATCTATTTCCCCTTTAAGAAGTCGTCGAAGATTGGCAATACTTATCCAATGAGGCTATTGCGTGTCCAGCCATCGTTAACCCTCACGTGGTCACTACCTTCAAACTATTTCAAAGGCCAAATTGCCATACAAAATAATACGGTCGACTTTCTATATTTTAATCTCAACTGTATTATTTTAAAGCTGATGCCTGATTTGAATGTTACTGGAGAGAAAAGGGTTTTTTAAAAGTATTTTAAAAAATCCAGAACTTAGTAAGGTATATACTGCGATTCATCACCATTATCATCATATCATCCAAAAGACGTCCACTGCTGAACCAAAGCCTGCTCCATTGATTTCCACAACGAGCGGTTACATGCTGCCGTCATCCAACGACTCCCAGCGATCTTCACAAGGTCGCCTGTCCACCTCATTAGAGGTCGTCTCACGCAGCGTTCGTTTTCCAGGGCGCGCTCTTCACTCGAGAACCTTTTTACTCCAACGGCCATCAAGTTCTACAAGCAATGTAGCCCGCCCATTGCTACTTCAGGTTACTAATCCTTTCAGCAATGTTGGCAGCTTTAGTTTCTTCTGCGGATCTTCTCATTTCTGATTCGATCTTGTAGATTTTTTTTTAACCGTTGCACCACACTAGGATTACTCCTGTGTCGTGAGTGCATTTACACATGAATTCCACATACGATACACCCAGACCCGGAACAACTATCAGCAGATCATACAAATATTTGTTCCGTGCGGGAATCGAACCCACGACCCGGAGCGCAGCCGCCGACTGTATCAACCAACCGTGCCATCAGCATATGGAGAGAGTTATGCAATTACCAAGCATAACTCTCTCCATAGCTTTCTGAATGACCTTGAGTTTTCTTATGACGCCCATAGTGAGTGACCACATCTCTTTTCCATATGTCATTATGACTTTCGTCTTGAGGCATTGTGATATCGTTGACGAAAAGACGTTGCGAAGTTTCCCGAACGCTGCCCAACCGACTCGGATTCAAGGATAGAACTCTTTCACGAAATTGAACCTACCTAACAGATATAACAGACAACAGGACATATACTATTATACACAAATAATTTACCTGGATCTATCAAGGTACTGTTAGTAATGGTGAATTGAAAAATTGTTGAATTATTTTGTAACAGTATTTGTATAGGAACGTTGAAATGAAACCAGCTGTTGGTTTTCCTGTAAAATTTGAAACCTTTGAGTAGTTTCATTTCAGAATTCTCTCTTTAAGTTCCCAGACATTGTGGATCTTTGTTAATAAAGTATTAGTATTCCTTTGATCTTTCTTAACATTTTAATTAAATCTGTGAATTAAAATTCAATTCACGCAAATACCTTTACGATTTTTTTATATATTTCCTTACCCGCGTGATCTTGGAATTAAGAATATAGCACTACTCCATCATCTACCATGGATGTCGTAAAAGGCGACTAACCAGAGGAATGAGTATCAGCATCCTTTTTGTGAACAGCCGTCATTCTGTGCTCAACTTGCAATGACTTACGAGTAGCGAGAAGGAAATATTATCATCATATCAGCCAGAAAACTTCCACTGCTGAACAAAAGTCGCCCCCATAATACGAAAGGTTACATGCTTTGTGACGACAGTTTGGGGGATTGGTGAGCGCAGAATGGGTATTGTTTCCACAGAAAGGATGATTTTGCCCATCCCTCTGGTTTAGAGTCCCTTCGTCACCTTTTACGACATTCATGAGAGGAGATGGAGTGATGCTATGTTCTTAATCCGGACTCCACACGGATAACTTGAGTGCATACTTGACTTATATATTTAAATATGCTCAAAAACGTTTGAAGTGTGTGCGTTTTATATAAACGTGGCTTATAAAAATCTCCTGCACACGAGTGTTGGCGTAATAGTCTATGAATAAACAATGTGACATCACGGATGTGAGCTTTTACGAACGATTTCTACAAACGCTTACTAAATAATTGAATTGCATTTTCTTTTTACATAAAATGCTTATCCTTTTTACATAAAACAATTCAATGTAAGTTCCTTTATACATCAACGAGAGTTAATATAATAGAGACAAGGGAAATCTAACGAGTGACTACAGAATAATGTTCTTAGTATCTACCTACTACTTAACATAATTGGCTTTTATCAAGCATTTGGCTCCTCCCCGACGGACTGCTGAAATTGAGCCTCTTAATAAACCTTACAACATTGCCACAATCACTCCCCTTGCTTACTGGTATGTGAGCGAAATATGTTGTTATCAGATGACACAGGAAGGACTCTGCTTCCTGACCCATTTCTTTTTTCCCGTGGGGAAATCCTCTAAGGCTATCCTTTACCGTCCGTTCCTTCAACCAACCTTGTGCCAGGAATTCACTCGTGAATTTATCGCCAATGCTGGCTATCTATAATATATTCATCATTATAACAGCCAAAGGACAACTTCTGCTGAACAAAGACCTCCCAGTAGACTGTCATAATTTTAGAGGAAATTTGTCAGTACTCGCCATGCTTGGCAGGCGGGTAGGTGAGCGCAGAATAGCTGCTGTTCCACAGAAGGAACGATGCTGCCCACCCCTCTAACTTAAAGTTTCTTAGTCGCCTTTTATGAAATCCATGGGAGGAGATGGAATCGTACCATATTCTTAATCCAGAAACCACTCGACGTAATTAATACTTGCATTACATTATATTATTTTATTCGTGTAACTGTTCTCATATCAACACATACATACTTTCTTTCGCGGTCACTTATTAAACTCGATTCAAATCTACAGATACCGTACGTGGCAGACATGTTTTTTTTTCATACATTACCATGCGCGCGCGGCCCTTGTCTTTTTACTTTTTTTTTAGCACACAGTACACTTGAAAATGCTCGTGAAATAGTGTCAAAGAACTATTGTCGTATCTGCTATGGCACATGCCTGTCAAAATCGAAACTGTCTATAGAGATGAACATACCTAAAATCTTCGCACGACAACTGTCAAGAAAGATATCTTAAAATAGTCCGCCTTCAATAATAGCTTCAATGAGCTTATTTTAATCATTAACATTCTTGTGGCGAGGCATGGTGATCTCATCAACAATTTATTAACCTTTAAATAAAGCCATAAAAATTCTGAAGCGTTAAATTCACGTTTTAAAAAAAAAAAGTGTATTTTGTTATTTAAACTGGGGTTCTTCCAGAGTGAGGGCACGATGAGAGTAAACTTTCAAGGTCAAATTTGAGTGCAGCATCTTATGTGTAACGTTTCGTGTGTAATCTTTGTATATAACGTTTCGTGTGTAACGTGTACTGAGTTTCACGCGCTCTAGTTGTTATTATTAATTAATTTGCGAAAGGATACAAAAATCTAAATGGAATTATATAATACACATTATCGTTCTTCATCAACGGACATACATACAAAAAAATCTTTATGCACACAGACACACATCGGCCCTTAACGTGCAATGCTGAACATAGGCTTTCTAATTATAAGCGGTCATAGGAGATATTTCCATAATCACAACGCTTGGCAGGCGGATTGGTAATCGCAGGACGTTGCGATAAGCACACAGGCAGATGCTGCTGCCCATGCTCTTGACACACACACTTAGTAGCCTTTTACAACACCCAGGGGCGTAGAGGGGTGGTCTGTTATATGCTGGGAAGGACACGGAACTAGCAATAGTGCTCTTCAAACTAGAATACAGTAATTTTAAAGTTTAAATACTACTACTTGGCGGCAGAGTTAAAACTAGCACTGCGTTTGTACCCACCTAGCTGGACTAGCACCGAGGGATTGACCCTTCATTCATTCATTCATTTCGGCCAAATAAAGTGCACTGCTGGACACAGGCCTCCCTCAAAGATCACTACAATGACCGCTATGGGTGTGATGTGTGCTCATTGGGGGGTTTTGCCATAATCGCCACGCTTGGCAGGCGGGTTGGCGATCGCAGTTGAGTTGTTAATGTACTCGAAGGACACTGCTGCGCTTTTTACAACAGCCAATGGATGAGATGGGTTGGTGCTATTCCTAGCCGGCACCACACAGCTTATTGATTGATTGACCCTTAGTTGCCTTTTATGACACCCATGAGTGGAGACGGGTGGTCTATTGTTTGCCGGGAAGCACATGGAAGCGTTTTCGGAACTACAAGCAAATACAAAATTAAAGGCTAGTTAGTATTCCAACCTGTTAAAATAAAGTGGCCATCGACATTTACTGAAAAGTTACCCTTCTAAGTCTCCTTTTAATTATCAACCGAAACTCGTATTTTATTGCCAATCAAGTTGATTTAATTTTGAAAACCACGAAACGGACGTGTTGGAAACGTGAAATACTGTTGCGACTTTTTGCCGCTTTTCCATTCTTGTTTACTGAAATATTTAATACATTTCATCTGTATTGTTTTAGCCTCCTATTATTTTCTTTATAAAGATTTTAGTTAAGCTGGCGCGTCAAGCCAAACCCAAAAAAATAAGCCAAGTCTACAAAGAATAAAACATTACATCATATAAAATCAACACACGCCACAGGAATGTCTCCTTTTTACATGGGAATTGCTCGCAGAGCGGTTCCTCGGATTCTCACGGTAAATTCCGGCATTTTCATTATTCTCTGTCATAGGATAACTGAAATGGTGAGACATCGGGAGAATTTAATTAAAAACGTTAGCTGTTTTAAATATTAAACTGGTTTAGCAGAACTCAAATAGCAATATTGTGCGATGATTACTGTCGGTAAAATTAATCTAGCTTTTGTATTATTACATATTATTTAGAAGATTTAGTTAATTATTCGCCAGATTCGAGAACTGCTGTATATACCTTAGAAAGCGAATTCAATTCCGTGGTATAATGTATGCTATTAAAAATAATGTACGCGAAAGTAATAGGAATAAAAAATATCGGATTTATGAATGAACAATACAATAACACAATACTGGTTTATACGTTTTCATTACATACATATATAATTACGAAAATAGAATAGAAATTCTGTTGACGAAAATAATATTTATTTGAACTCGGTTGAAATTATAAGGCTGGCCTTGTTTTGGGGTTTCGATTGAAAATTTAATTTGATATAATTATATCGACGGTGAAGGAAATACATAATAACACAAAAATTTTATCTTTTAACAGTCATCATTTCGGCCGAATGAAGTCCACTGCTGGACACAGGCCTCCCCCAAAGATCACCACAACCACCGATATGGATGTGTTGTGGGCTCATTGGGGGGTTTTGCCATAATCGCCACGCTTGGCAGGCGGGTTGGCGATCGCAGTTGAGTTGTTAATGTACTCGAAGGGCGCTGCTGCCCATCCTCCGGCTAATCCCTTAGTCGACTTTTACGACACCCATGGGAGGAGATGGGGTGGTGGCATTCTGAGCCGGCACCACACGGCATTTGTGCAGTATTGTAAACAGTATTTGACCCAAAACGACAGTGACATTAATTAACAGATACCTTTTATTTATATGCCGTGCCACATAGCCCCGGCTACAAATGGGTCACGCCTTATTTTCCCATGGGTCTAGTCATAGACCAAGTAATAGTTAGCAGCATCCACCATATTATAATATCATGCTATGATCACTAATTCCGTGTGTTGTCTGGATTAAGAATATAGCACCACTCCATCTCCTCCCGTGGATGTCGTAAAACGTGACTCAAAACCAGAAGGATGTAATGGATGTAATGTTGTACGTGTGTGTGCATTATCATCATCATATTAGCCGAAGGAAGAACTGCTGAAGAAAGGCCTCCTCCATAGATTTGCAAAACGACCGTTCCATGCCGCCCGCATCCAACGACTTCCAGCTTACCTTCACCAAGACGTCTGTTCATCTCGTTGGAAGCCGGACATGCTGCATTTTCCAGTGCGTGGTCTCCACTCGAGAAGCTTTCTGCCCCGACGGCCATCCCCTCTACGAGCTATCTGCCCTGCCACTTTAGCTTACTAATCTTACTAACTATATCGGCAACTTGAATTCTGCATCATATCATTATTTAGTACTTATAATTTTGGTTTTGGACAATTTCAATGAAAACCTACATTATTACAGTTTCTAGCCGTCTGTTTTTCATAAGGCGCACAACTTGGAACCGTGCAACTTGAATTTGCAAATTCTTAACGTCTCATAACAGTAATAGTGCTTGTAATAGCCTAATTCAAAAACAGATTTGTGTTAGAATTCGGTGAAAAACAACATCTAAATATCTTCCAAATTTGAAAGTATATGCATTTCCAGATCAATTACTGTGTCGTGATGTGTTATGTGAATAGACAAGCATATCTACTTAAAAATTCCACAGTGTTGAGGTATATGTAGTTCTCACGAGTTATGTCCCGAGTGAATTAATTGCAAACTTTTACCTTGGGGTTATGAAACCATTAACACCGATGAATGGCTTCATTTCAAAAGTTATTCACTATAGTCATGCATTCGTTAATTAAATAAGCCATCACTAAACTACTACATCATAATTAATTTAAAGACGTTATGCTTTTCGGCAGTGAGAGTCTAGTGGTTGAATGCTTGCCTTCCACCCAAGAGAGTCTGAGTTCGGTCCCCGCCCGCACCTCTGACTTTTCAGATTCATGTGTGGATCAGAATTGACTATCACTTGCATTCCCTCCGACGGCTCCAAAAATGTTCTCAGTGTGTGTATTCTGCCATAACCGCACTAGGCCAGCGTAGTGGACTAAGGCCTAAGCTTTCTCATCCTGAGAAATCCAAGCCCATGCCCAGCAGTGGGACAGTAACGGGCTGACTATTATTTTATTATATATACGTTTCAAACGCCCCACGAATTTAATTTGTTGAATTATTGAATTAACACCGAAAAGGAACAAAGATCAATATGTATTGACCAATTGATACTGGTTTACATAGGATAGGCTATGGCAAAAGTTTCATTACAATGATACGTCGTCTAAAGATACTTAATTTGGATCAACAGTTAGTATCAATAGGTAGCTCCGATCCCTTACTCATTAAATCGTCTGACGTATTGAACAAGTGAAAAGTTTGTAGATATATCGACAAGGAACCTTGATCTAAATAAATATTTCGGCGAGGAATTAAAAACAAATGTTATGAGAAAATTCAGGTTGCCTAATTAGCTTCGAACAACACTAAAAACAAAACGACATTTTCACGCCGTTTCTAGTTTATTCCACAGAGTCCATTATCTCAAGTCAACAAGTCCCAACCACTGAGGTGGTATTAATTTTATTGACTATACTCTACTGCTGCTCTTGCTACAATGTTCTGAAGACTTAGGGAATTAATAAGACGATGATTATGTAGATATTGGTAGGTTTTCAAGCGGCACTACTACAGGGACATATAGATGTGACGTATAGTATGAAAAATCTGAGCTGTAACTAAAATGAGCACACGATACCCAGCTTCCAATTATCAATCTCGTCTGCAAGCGGTTCACCCTACTGATTACTGACGGAGCTACGATGACCGAAATATACGGGATAACTACCCAAATAGCCATTGTAATTATCCCATGCATGTGATCTGCAGCAAATTCTCCGTTGCGGGCTAGCTCTGCGGACACAACCCACTTACACAGATGTATCGACTTGGCCAATACTTCTTTTTTAGACGAACTATCCAAGACTTGCATGCTTGTATGGTTAGTGGCCAACCTTGTATTAGAGTAATTCAAGCCACCCAAAGGCCCCTACGTTGCTTAAGGACCACCGTCTAACGGAAACAACCGGTACCAACGGTTTTACCTGCTCTCCGAAGCACGGAGACGGTTGAATCTCGCTTTAACCACTTAGCGGTCGCTAATCGATAGACTGACAGATCAATGCTTAACCGCACTGATAAACGACCGATCGGACCGACGGTCATTTGTGATTGTTTTCCCACCAACACTAAAATTACGTGTTTCCAAATCATAGTTTTGCTAACATTGTATACCAACATAGGCACGCTTCATAGCTTGTCTTATTCATGCTTAAGGTAAAGCTTCGGACAGAACACACATCATTATGTCGGCGTGTCTACCCAACCCTTTTACGCAAACGTTTAACAGCGTGTTGTTTTAATGCAAATTAAACCAAATTCTGGTTGAGGCTCGAATGTGCTTATCCCAGCTTAATACTTGTTAGCTTGTGCAATACATTTATTGATTGCGTTTTAGTTGCTAGCTCTTATTGTATGTATACCACAGAGTTTATTGTAACGGATGTAAGTGTCATCGTAACGTAAACTGATACCATGGATTCAGTACATGATTCTGGAACTGATCAACGTTAGATTTATGCGTCGGTCTTTTCATGAATTTTCCAGTTTATCTAACTGATTTTAGTATTCAATCATAGTTTTTGTCTATTTTGAATACATACGCAATAAATGATTAATTTTCACATAAAACTGCAATGTAAATAAAAACGAAACGACTATTGTATCGTTACAGTTCACGGACAAGGTCATCGCTCGCAGTAGCATATCACATCATAGTGCAATAATCACGTAGCGTTTTGATCGCGTTGTTTACTAGACATTGCGTGCTGTAACCTATTATTTCTACCTATTTTTATTATAGGCCTAAGTGTAACCTCTTCCCAAAGTTTTCGGTACGTTGTCACTTACATCTTATATGTAGAGTGGCTTACCATTCGCAAGTCTTTTACACTGGAGCATCGCAAAGTTAGGTATACTGTAAGGTGAGAGTAGTCATATTTTTATTCTTCATCATCATCATGTCTGCCTAAGAATGTCCACTGCTGAACGCTTAGCAGGCGGGTTGGTCTTGGCAGGTTGGTTTTTATTCTTGTGAACAAGTAAATAATATACCTACTTTTTAAGTGTTCTCCCATTTATGCACTTAGTTTGATATAGAAATTTCTGTAAGAAGGAAGCTTTTATTACATTTTACTTTATAATTTATAGATGAAGCTACAAGTCTTCAAACAATACTACCGAAAACTTTATCGACACGTGCCGGAACCTCCTGAAATAGGAGACTCCTTACTAAAACTGTAATAGTCGGCAAATATTAACCAACACTTAGAACGGTGACCCATTTTCCTGAATCGACACTTACACCTTGATGTTATTGAACTAGTTAACACCCAGTTGGCGTATTTAATCCACCTACTGTGTGAACATGCAGAAATGTGTCATAATTATCTATATAATCCGAGATTATTTACTTTAGCAATATTTTAATTCTTCTACAATAGTCGTTACCCACCCGCTTCGCTAGGCATAAAATATATTTATACTCATATCTTTTGAATTCTGCAAAATATCGAAATGAGACATACACGAAAATTTTAGTTAAAGTTCCTGTTTTAATTTCTAACATTTTCATTGAAATCCGTTGTACCATTTCGGAGCCTATTCAAAACAATCTTTCAGACAGACAGACAAAATTCAAAAAACGGTCATTGATGATTAAGTGTCGTATAAATAGCAGATAGCAGATTTAAATTCTGGCATTTACGTTGAAATCACATATACACTCATATTTTATTAAATTAATATATAATTTTCTAGCTGCGCCCCGCGGTTGTAACCGCTATCCCACAGGAACATTTTCCGGGACAAAAAGTAGCATATGTAGTGAGAGTGCTCCGACCTATAAACTATCTCTATGCAAGAAATCACGTCGATCCGTTGCTTCGTTGTTGCGTGAAAGAAGGACAAACCAACAAACACACTTTCGCATTTTTATGTTAGTATTTTTCTTTTATTATTATAAATGAAAAATATTATTTTGTATGATTTAAGCTGAGAAAATCGGGTTTCTACCACCCACTTCGAGTTGAGTAGTAGATATAGAATTTATTATACACCTTGAAGACGTTAAGTTCTACTATCATCAGAAACAAAGCTGATTTCCTTTGCTTAAATCATCTCCATAATTATAGATAGCACATAGAAAAAATAAACGCTAATTGCCACTAAAGTATTCGATGGGCTGAGTTATTTTATCTTTAATCGTTCAGTTTGTGGTAGAATTTAGCCCCGTTGATTTTCAATCGCCGTAATCTTTTTTTTCATCATTATCATCATCATATCAGCCAAAAAACATTCACTGCTGTAAAAAGGCCTCCCCCACAGACGACCGCTTATATTCGATGTGCCGTGTCATTTTAGAGGGAATTTGCAAGTACCACGTTAGGCAGGTGGGTTGGTGAACGCAAAATGGCTGTCAATACACAGAAGGGGGGTTCCACTTAGTAGTTCCCTTTTACGGCATCCACGGGAGGAGATGGAGTGACGCTATGTTATAATCCGAACACCACACGGAACATCAACAATCCATTTTTTTAACAATTACCTAACCTGTATATTTCGTAGTGCCTGAAGTTTTTTTTTTTTTTTGTTCTTCTCGCTTACACTTCTGTGAAATGTGGTTGCTTAACCGGTCGTTTCTGGCGAAACCAAAAGAGGCTTTACATTAATATTAAAAACTAAGCAACTTGCGCTAAGGGCGCCTCCTGCGGGACACGGACCTCGGCTTAGAGCGTGGCTGGGGATAACAAGCCATTGTTTTGGGGACAGTTGGATCGGTATTATTTAAAATGTATTTAGGGGACATTTGAAACTACCGGCTCGGCACGGGCCGGCGCGAGCAAGAGACGGGGGGGAAAAGTACTAATTTGAACGGGAAGGTGACGCGGCGATAGGCCTCCGCGACGTCGGTGAGGCGGCCATCCTCGGCGGCGAGGGCGGTATAATGGTTGGGTGTTTAGTGAATGAGACAGCGCGAGTCTCTTTATGTGATCTAACGTGATTTTATCGTCTGGGTCGACCAGAACGTGTCTCGGGCTTAAGCTCACCGTGAAAGAGTGGGGATCCGTTTGCGCAGTTGCGTACCACCTAACAGACCCAAAAAATATTTTTTGTTGTCGTTCAAAAAGTACTAGATATTATCGTATATTTTGAAAAAAAAAATTTATTGTTCGAATTTTGAATTTCTCCAAACATATATTTTCTATGGTATTACATATCTTTTCTATGGTATTTTCAAATTCACATTTAAACGTTAATAAGGCCTTGTGTATGAACAATGAATTGTTATGAAGAATAAGTAATCTTAATAATCACCGCGTTTGGCAAACGGATTAGTGAGCGTCATGCTTAAGTCATTTTTTTCGCCACACAGTTAAAGAGGAAGCCGCTAAGAAGTAGTCAGAGAGTACGATTTCATGTAGATACATTAAATTTAGATAAATCATTCATAATCAACCTTGTTTCCCAGAATCTTAGTCCGGGCAATCAGCTACACGGTCCACGGTTTAATCCCAGCGTCCTGCGTGTTCGCGGACCGGTACAACCGTGAGGAGGTCGTGCGGTCGCTGGGCAAGGAGGTCAACATCAACCCTCCGCTAATGTTAGGGCAGCTGCCTGACACGCCCGAGGAACTGCTCAAACTTGACCAGGTAAGTTGATCCTTTACCATTTTGCTACAGCAGTTGTTATCATAAGAAAAAAAAAGGGGTTAGCAGAAGAAAAAATATGGGGATGGGACGAGCAAGTTATTCATCTCGTGATATGTGTCACGCTTGCCCAGAACAATTTTAATACTAGCTAAGAGTACTGCGTGACACCACACTGCGCTCGTCACCTCGAGACGAGAGTTATTTAGTACTTCAAGCCGAGTGCCCTACAAGGCTACTCGGTGGCAAATCGCCTGAAATTGCGAGGCGAGGATGCAAGTTTCATTGATTTTCCGACAGAATGCTACAGAGATCCTCACCCGTTTAATCGCTATCGGCAAATACCAAAATGACATTTGACAGCGACATCTGCGCGATTTACGCCTGTCGCAAACCGTCTGCGACATACGTAATCAACATTTTAACACTACTGCTTCGCAACAGAATATCTGGGACTGCAATGGTACCTACCTGTCTAGCCGGACTGGCAATAAAAGACCTACCACCAGTATAAATACAACTTGTATGAAATGTTTATTATGATAAATTCAGTGTGGCTCCGAAAAAAGAATAGACCACTTCTGTGAAGTGAAGATATCAAGAAGATGGGCAGCATCCTCCCGTACGCTCATAACAACATATTGCGCTCACCAATCCGCCTGCCAACCGTGGTGATTACGGCGATATCTTCTTTGACCGCTCGTTGTAACAACCATTGGGAGGCCCATGTCCAGCAGAGGACCCGTAAATGTCCTCTGCTAATGAGATGAGAGAGAGATAAAATGTTACAGAGTATTTTCATCGGTGATTGTTGCTGAGACAGATCGTAAGCTTTTCTCGTAGCTCATTGACATTAAATTTGTATAAGGTCGAGCACACACAAAACTTCTGTAACTTAATTGAAACAATTGTTTTTCTAACCTAAAAATCACTCGGTTCAAAGCAAACAAAAGCACCATGATGCTGTTGTTTGCTTTGACCCGAGTGATTTTTAACTAACTCGACCACGATTGTTTGTCGTCTCCCGTTAACTGCCACATGAAATTGTTGGCTACGTTCTTCAGGCAAATAGCTCCTATAAAAACTATATTCAAAACTGGAATAAGCTGTTTTATTATTTACTAGCTGAGACCCGCGGTTTCACCCGCGTTTAATTTTAATGAAATTTAGACACTTGACATAAAATTCGACATAGACACTTGACATAGAATATATATATTGATTATCAAGGGCTTTTTTTTACGCGGAAACCTAATTATTTTTCTAAAATAAAAAAAAAGTTATTTTATTTTATCTACCGTACAACTTACTTTACTTATAACTTTTTTTAAATCTGTAACGACGCCTGTCACCTTAGTCATCCTGCGACCACGAATGCTGCAAAGTATTCGAAACGTCAGAAAAACAAATATCTAAAATATACGCGATAGAATCCGTTTAAAAGTGTTTTATTATAATGTGTAATAATCCCGAAAATCTAAGACATTACTATGATATTTTACAAATAGACGCGCCATACACGAACATTATTTCACTACAGAACGGTGCGTCGGCCGCCATTAGAGCGCGTAATAAAAAATAAAACAAATAGGTACGGCCATGTGGCTCAGAATACCACTACCACATATCCTCCCGTGGGTGTCGTTAAAGTCGACTAAGGGATTAGCCGGAGGACGGGCAGCAGCGTTCTTCGAGTACATTAACAACTTAACTGCGGCAAAACCCCCCAATCAGCCCACAACACATCCATATCGGTCGTTGTGATGATCTTTGGGGGAGGCCTGTGTCCAGCAGTGGACTACATTCGGCCGAAATGAGGTACTATTTTTTGTTTACAAATCGATTTACGTTACATATTTATTTATTTATGAAATAAAACGTCTTTTTTACTCACAGTTGCAGTATACTATGTATATCGTCTATAAACACAGGATGGCATTATTTTTTTGCAATAATTATGTTGCTGAATTGTGCTTATGATTCGCGTCGGTCCGCAACACTGGTCGGTGCTTCGTGTGACCATCGTAGAGCACGGGCAACGCATCTACTCTGATAAGACCATAATAATAATAATAATAGTTCTCTAAAGGGCCTCTGCGTGTTGGACCCATGTCCCCGCGTAAGCCTATCAAAAGACTGGGTTCCCCCATACAGGGGATATAAACCCGTGTAATAGAGAGACATGATGATAATAGTATGTTTTTTATATTTATAAATATATTGATTTAAAAATAAAATAAAAATGTAATTTGTATGTATATATTCAAAATAAAGGAAAATAATAATGATAATAGTTATTATTTTGATTTCATTAATAATCTAGTCCTTGCGTTTTTCATTTTTAAATGTTTGAACTCATTCACATTAATCTATTATAATGTTATCGATTATCTCCGGTAATTGTGATTTATTCTCTTAGAGTTAATAAAAAAATGCTCTTACCAGAGATTTTGCCCACCAGAATAAAACAACACATCCATAAAGTCTGCAGTGTGTGAACATGCCTTAGACAAACCTAACCAGTTTCTTTGTTTTGACCAACCTCTAGTCCTCGCAAAAGAGAAACGATATGTACAAATAATGTTTCGTGAGGGTATTAAAATGAAAAAATATCTTAATTTTAATAAAGCAGATGATTGGAATCCGCTTAATAAAATAATAAAGTCCCAAACAACATACTACACTAAAAAACATCAAGACACTGTGAATGATTACTGCGTGAATCGAAAAAAAATTGATTAGTTTTGTACGATAGATCAAATGACTTTTTCAATTTGTAACGACGATTGTCTGGACCATGAACCCTGCAGTGTTCGAAACGTCTTAAAAAAACCAATATATATATATATATGTAATGTACGCGACTTTTTCCGTTTAAAAGTGTTTTATTACAATGTGTAATAATCACGAAAACCTATGACATTACCTTGCGGCCAATATTGGTTTGGTTTAGTTAATACACATGAGTGCACGTAAGATCGAGTCTCATTATCATACAAATAATTGCCAATTGTCAGAAACCCAAAAGTCTGTCAAGCGGTTTATCCTTGGCACACCGCCATTCCTCAGTCATTTGGTTAAGAACGTTACGTGTATATTTTTCTGGTCACTGTAAGGGGCTCGTCAAATTACTGAGCATAAAGACTCAATAACTAAAGTCTCTAGATTACGAGAACAGTGTGGTGCTACGCAGGATAAGTTCTGGGTAGCACTACAATTGTTATGGGCAGGCATGACGCTTACCACTAGGCGAAAGGCTCATCTCGTTACTAGGTTATATAAAAAATCGGACAAACTATAGCCATCTAGTCACAGAGTCAGCCAGGTGGCAGTGAATCCCCTTCTGTGAGAGCGTCATGCTCCAGAAGGAGACCGCAGAGCGGGATCGGGAGAGGGCCGATCCCGCTCGAAGAAGAAGGAGACGGCGCCGGGGTAACAACCGCCCTGGCGCCTAATTCCGATACGCCTGAAAACCCCTGCCGTTGCTATAAGGTGGGGGACCTCTGGGTTCGCGGGTGCGTAGATTGGGGAATCTGCGTGCCCACACCAAGCGACCCAAGAGAAGACGGTAGCACGCATGTGGTCACGCGCTGCCGTGGGACGCTTTGGGGGATCCTTTACAATCCCCCTGGGGGGGTGACCGCTTTACAGTCACCCTCTCCGAGATGTGCCAATAGGCGTGGCACCAGTGGGTGGCTCTAGTGTGATCATACGAGGACCTGGAGCCTCCCTTAGGTGCCGAAGATGACCGCTCCAGTGGTTTTAGCCGGTAGGAGTCCGGCATACCCCTTCGTCCTTCCCCGGGGCGAAGGAAGTTCATGATGAATTTCCACTGGGCATCAATAAAAAAAAAAAGGTGGCAGTGAATCCACGTGTTAATTACTGGTACTCAACTGCATCTAGTTAGACTGTAAGCCGACCGCCTTTTTTATTCACCCGGTAGAAATACGTGATATACTTCCTCGGCCCCGAGGAAGGGCGAAGGTTCATGTGGGACTCCTACTGGCTAAAACCACCGAAGCGATCCAATCTATATACTTCTAGAGCTATCAATTGTTTCCACGGCTTTAGGCACATCTCAGAGGGGATGAGTGTAAATGATGAGTTGTGATGTGAATTCGCTTATACAAAGGGAGGGTGAACAAGAAAGAAGAAAAAAGAAAACATAAAGTCTAATTGAAATAACGTAAAAACTATTCTAATCTACACTACTTTAAAACCTGGGAGGTTTAACATGATGCCATGATTGCAAAGCATTGTAAAAGTGTTATAGAAACTTTTGAGTCACATTTCTTTGCCAAAATGCTAACATGTAATTATGACCTATTAACACCAGCGATAGTATTGAGTATCATCTTTTTTTCATCATTTCGGCCGAATTAAGTCCACTGCTGGACACAGGCCTCCCTCAAAGATCACCACAACGACCGATATGGGTGTTATGTGCTCATTGGGGGGTTTTGCCATAATCGCCACGCTTGGCAGGCGAGTTGGCGATCGCAGTTGAGTTGTTGTTGTTTTTGTTGATGTATTCGAAGGACGCTGCTATCCATCCTCCCGCTAATCCTTCAGTCGCCTTCGACAACACCCACGGGATGAAATGGGTTGGTGCTATTCGTAGCTGGCACCACACGGTAAATTTATCTACGGTAATTCTGATTTATTGTGAAATATTGAGTATACGTCAGTTGTAATGTTATTTTTAGAGCTATGGTTTGATCAGAATAGTTATGCCATTCGCCAGTAAGAATACTTAAAATAATTTATAAAATATTATTTTCTAGATAAACTTATTACAATCAAAAACAATTGTTACTACACGTTGTATATATGCACAAACAACACAACGGTAAAAATAATTAAATACGTAAACAGGTAGGTAACAAAACCATACGTCGCAACTGTGCAACAAAGTTCAGCAACATGGCAATCCTATTATAGTTTTCAGTGAACCCTAATGCATGGGTATAATAAGAAGTAAGTAAATCACGCCTACACCCAGTCCTATCTCATTTAGCATTCGGCCTGAAGCGAACGCGGGATCGCAAGTAAATTAACAGTAAAACCTTTCCCCCGTCGCTGCGATTGTTTTTTCAGTTCCCAATTACGAGTAAACGATGCCGCCCTCACTGCCGTGAAACATTGATGAGGCCCGTTAGTCGCGAGGATCGTAGGGGAGCGTCTATCGGCGCACACTCCTCTTAGAACCTGGGGGGGAATCGTGCCACCCTACATAGCTCGGAACTAATCACGGTAATGGAGTAATGACAACTCATAAGCAACTACTTCTCCCAGTTTTACAAACTTCTAGCTCACATGAAATTCTGTACGGGATATGTTAAAATGTTACACGGCAATATTATAACTTTGAATTTGAAATGCAAGTTACTTTTTAGATTGTAAGCAGACCTTAATTACTTCAAGTAGAACTGAACATCAACTAAATACACATTTAATATTTGCCTTTAGCTTAACTGTATATGAAGATATCTGTGTCACTTAAAACGTTGATAATCGTTTTGAGGATATGAGAGCGAACAACGTATCATCAGGGATCCGTAAACAGGAGAAGTTGAAAAGAATCCTTGATCTAAAAGCGGATATGGTAATAGCAAGGATACATTATATTAGTACAGTATTTCTTGCTATAACTGCCTCATTGGTCTCGCGGTCTCAAGCGGGACTGCCAAGAGTGGGCTAGTATTGTCGCCTATTAATATAGACGTAATCATTTCAGCCGAGTGAAGTCCACTGCTGGACACAGGCCTCCCCCAAAGAGCACCACTACGACCGATATGGGTGTGTTGTGGGCTCATTGGGGGGTTTTGCCATAATCGCCACGCTTGGCAGACGTGTTGGCCATCGCAGTTGAGTTGTTAATGTACTCGAAGGACGCTGCTGCCCACCCTCCGGCTAATCCCTTCGTCGACTCTTACGAGACCCACGGGAGGAGATGAGGTGGTGGTATTCTGAGCCGACACCACACGGCATATATATAGACGTAATTCAGTTAAAGTGAAAATAAAGAATTAATTATTATAGTCAACCTCAAGAGTAAGTGATGAATACATGGTCATATTAATTACTTTTATTATATAGTAGATTAAGTATAAACAAGCTGGCAAGATAATCAATATCAATTCGGAAATTTTGTTTGTCAAAGTGTATCAATGTGGTGTACAATTTTAAACAATCATCAATAAAGTGTTTATCCTTTTGCTGTAAATTATAATAACAAAACCTAAAAATAAAATAACATTCTATCAGTATTGGTTCAAGCAATAGTATTAAATATTTCATTAGGAAAATAATTCCTCCCTCTGGAACGCTTCAAAATATCCAGTACATTAAAACTGGCTACTGCCATTATAAAGCTATACAAGAAACGAACATCGATAAACGTATGTTTCAAAATGTTGATTTATTTTCTGAAGCTTCAATAAAAGCAATATGTACGTAAAAATATACAGCAAAAGATCCAATTTTCAATGTAACCTGTTACGGGCAACTTCATCCGATCCACTGAACTGCCAATTTTCATTAGGTACTCGGAGGTACACTTTTAAGTCGGAACTTTGTTGTGCTTGGCCCCTGTCCGTCCTTAGCATTTCAAATTCTCTGTATGTGTCGGATTTGATGAATATATCCTGAGTAGGGCCCACATGTAGGACTTGAAAATAGAATAGAATTTCAAAATGTTTCATGCATCCTGACAAACAAAGATTTTTTTAAAGTTAGTTATATTGAAGAGGATAATTTCCTTATTTTAATCAGAATACTTGATTATACTGTAATTGAAATGTATCGCCGAGTTGAAATGTTATTTTTTTCAATGACACTTTTTGGCGCTTTATTTACGAACTGTATGTAGTTCATAAGTTTCATAACACTACCTTAAATATAAAGCTGCTATTCAAATACAAACTAATTTTAATGATAGTTAAGTACGAAAAATCTTGTATTACCCTAAGCGGTATTATAATATCTGTGCCCTAAGCAAGCGCTCTTCGTCATATCAGCCAAAGGACGTCCACTGCTGAACAAAGGCCTCCCCATAGATTTCCACAACGAGCGGTTGCATACCGCCCTCGTCCAATGACTCCCAGCGACCTTCATCAGGTGTCATCTGTCCACCTTGTTGGTGGTCACACCACGCTCTTTCCGGTGCGGTCTTAAAAAGAATACCTTTTTACCCCAACGGCCATCAAGTTCTAGTAGCAATGAGTCCCGTCCATTGCCACTTCAGGTAAGTAATCCTTTCAGCTATGTTGGCAACTTTAGTTATTTTACGGATCTCTTCATTTCTGATTCGATCTCGTAGCAAGCATAGCTCTCTCCAGCCCGCTGAGTGACCTTGAGCTTTCTTATGAGGCCCATAGTGAGCCACCACGCCTATGTTCCATATGTCATCACTGGTAACACACACTGGTTAAAGACTTTCGTCTCGACGCATTGCAATATTGTTGACGAAAAGATGTTGCGAAGTTTCCCAAATGCTGCCCAGCCGAGTCGGAATCGACTAGTGACCTCTTTTTCGTAGTTGGACCAACCTACCTACAGTTTGTCCCAAGATATACTCCTCAACAATTTCGAAAACAGAGCTCACAACGGATAGTAACACGACATGGGCATTTGACATGACTTTCGTCTTGCTCATGTTCACTTTAAGGCCCACCTGTTGGGAAACTCTGTTGAGATCATCGAGCATTGTGCTGAGCACTTTCAGCGATTCTGCCATGACTACGATGTCGTCGGTAAATCGAAGGTGAGTGATATAGTCGCCATTGATGTTAATGTCGAATCCTTTCCACTCCAGTAGCTTAAAGGTACGTCCTACGTTACGTCCGGGCAATACGGTCTTAATGAAATTGTTACCGAAAAGAAAGAGATACCAGAAAATTCAATATATTTTTCCCAGGTTTTACCTTAGACTAGACATACCACCAATGTGTAATAGCAGCAGAATTTAACTGTCCACTGCAGGGTTAAGGCCTCCTCTCTTAGAGAAAATAAACAAACATTGATCACACGCTTGCTCACAGCGTGTTGGCGATTTCAGAACATTAGATGACGGTACGGTTGGTACAGTCGGCTGCTAAGCTCTGGGTTGTGGGTTCGATTCCCGCACGGAACAAATATTCGTATGATCTACAGGTAGTTGTTCTTCTTCTTCTCTTAGATTATGGCTTCTGTAAAGTATCTTCCACAATTTGGCCAATGTCAAGTATAAAGGCAACGTTGTACGGTGTTTAGATTAATTAATCTTTACTTATCCATAAAATATTTCGTAAAAATGAAAAAATTCAAAGAAATATGTCGGCAACGTCGTACGGTTCCTAAATCTACAGGTCTGGGTGTATTGGAATTTAAGCCTGTAAAAGTATCCACGACACAGGAGCAATCCTAGAGTGGGAAAGAGATTTATTAAAAAGAAAAACACATACAGATTTGAGTTTTCTTCAAGTCTGTGGTGTCTTAGGTTAACTTACAAGGTGCATATGACATTAAAAGAGGAACAGTGAAATAGGCGATGCAAGCTTCTTCCCGCAACTTACAGTATTCATAATCTAAAACATACCGTTTGACTGCCTTTAAAAGCTGTCAAAAGTTATTTTCTAGAATTTGAGATCTGTAGTATTTAATGCACTTTCACTGTACTGTTCACTGCACTAGCTCATGGCTTGTATTGCGGAGACCAGTAAAGATGATATGTCAGCAAAGTTACACTAAAACTTTTGTTGATTTATTCTGCAGGCCAGATCTCATTCGAATCGGATTAACGTCACACGTTGACCACCATCGTAGACTGTATGAAATAGCTAACTCAATGTTGAAAGCCGTAGCTCACGGCCATTCTTGTTCTAAAAGGGAGAACAAACAAAAAGTTACCTCACAAAGATGACATTTGCAAATGATAGAAAGGTTTTTCCGCTCTAGTACACAAAACGAATTGAGGTACGTCAGATCAAATGATTGCTCGTGTGTCTAGAAATCCTAAGAGTACAACGTCTCTCAAATATTTCACGACAAGCTTTATATAATAGAACAGGCAAATTATGCAGCGATTTAACAAATTAAGGACCAAGTATGAAATGTAGAACTGAAATAAACTTTCGGATTTTTCGCACGAGCCTTTCCTCACGATGAATAAATAATAGTTTAAAAAAACCAATTAAAACGCATTGGTAGATAACCGAACTAAATAGTAGGAAATAAATTTCAATATGTTTAAAATAAAAATAGGGTGATGAACAAAAAAATATTGTACAAAGCGTGGGATGCTTGATGTCAATTGTTGTATATATTTTTGTGAATATTTGTAAAAGTAGCGTCAACATCAAAATATCTGATAAATTTACCGTGTGGTGCCGGCTAAGAATACCACCACCCCATCTCATCCTGTAGGTGTCATCAAAGGCGACTAAGGGATTAGCCGGATGATGGGCAGCAGCATTCTTTGAGTCAATTTATAACTAACCAGCGATCGCCCAGGGTAGAACCCTGCCATGAGCACACAACACAAACCCATACCGGTCTTTGTGGTAGTCTTTGGGGAGGCCTCTGTCCAGCAGTGGATGATTTTCAGCTGAAATAATGAGTTCGGTTAACTACAAAAGCGTGCTTTTATTGTTTTTTTAAACTATAACTTATTTTCTATTTATTAGTGCAGCTAACTACAAAAACGTGTTTTTTTGTAAGCTGTTCTTTTACGCGGCTTACAGTAGATTGAACTGGCAGAAATCGTCACGTAACGAAAAAGAGTTATTCCCCTCCAAGCAAACTTCCTCTCTCTCTCTTTCTATTTTATACGGTTGTCTATTAAAAATAATCTTATTTCGAACTCTCATATATTAATTTTATTTCTAGTTTTTAAAAAGCCGTGTTCCGCTCCCAAAGTCTAACTACCTTGTCAATATATTTCCGAAAATATTATCTATATCAGAAAAACATTCAATAAAATGTGATTGACATAACTACCTACATAAAATACTGGACATAAAACTAAATCAGTACAGCTAAAACGTATTTTTGGGGATAAAATGTTATAGTAGAAGTAGAATACCGGATGTAGTTTTACATTTACCATAAAATAAATTTAAAACATTTGTAATACATACTCTATGCAAGAAAGCATAATGTAAATTAGATGATTATCTAAGAGACAATTTTTTTTGGCAAAATGCTGGTCCAGCTCCACGAGACCACAAATACACGTGATGTAGTTTCATTATAATAATAACAAATCTTTATTTCAGACATTCAAATAGTCCATAACAGTATCATAGATAAGTTAACTATAGTAAAATAATCATTATAGTATAATAAGCATAATCATCGTGTCAATAATAATTACGAATTACATTAGATATAAAAGATTTAGAAACAATGAGATCATTAATTAATTAATTAAGTGACGGAACCTATAGCTCTAGTGATTTCTCATTCCCTGGCCGAATACTGGACATAGGCCATAAACTATTATATTATAACATAACATCATTATGCTCGACGGCATTATTTAGTGACGTCAATTATTAATAAAAAGCAATAATAATTATCATTCACGTTATTGATTTGAGAAGAAACAAACATTGATCACCACGCTTGCTCACTGCGTGTTGGCGATTTCATAACATTAGTTACAGGTTTCTTCGCGATGTTTTCCTTCACCTTAAGTCAGTGGTGTTTTAGGTTAACTTAAAAAATGATTATAAAAGATGATTACTATAAAAAACAATAATAAATAAGTGTTTCTTATTGGTATTTATTTTTCGAACTTTGTATTATTAGTATTTTTGGACATTAATATCATCAATGATTATATTTGTAATTTATTATTACATAACTTTATTTATTACCATTGTAAATGTCATCATATCATATCAGCCACAGGATGTCCACTGCTGAACAAAGGCAGGCACATGCCGCTCTCATCCAACGAATCCTATTGACCATCACCGGGACGTCTGTCCACCTCGTTAGAGGTCGTCCCACGCTGCGTTTTCCGGTGCGCGGTCTCCATTCGAGAACCTTTGTGCCCCATCGGCCATCAGTTCTCCGAGCAATGTGCCCTGCCCATTGCCACTTCAGTTTACTAATCCTTTCAGCTATGTCGACAACTTTAGTTCTTCTACGGATCTCCTCATTTTTGATTCGATCTCGTAGAGAAATACCAAGCATAGCTCTCCATAGCTCGCTGATTGATTGATGGCGCTTGTTTTAATATGACGTGTACAAGTGTCTGTTATGAGTTATGACCTATTTACTCTTTCTCTTTTTTTTACTTTGCCCCACACTAGGATTTCTCCTGTGTCGTGGGTGCGTTTACAAACACAAATTTCACACACAATACACCCAGACCCGGAACAACTACCTGCAGATCGTACAAATATTTGTTCCGTGTGGGAAGCGAACCCACGACCCGGTGCGCAGCAGCCGACTGTATCAGACACTGCACCAACCGTGCCGCCAAACTTTTACTGAATAAACAGTTCTATTTTATTTATTACAGACTAAAAAACGTCACTGCTGGACATAGGCCTTCCCTAAAGATCCGGTCCGAGTTTTTGTTGTGTACTCAATCGAGGGTTTATCCATAATCGCCGGCTGGTTAGCGGTCGCATTTTAGTTGTAATTAATTTACTCAAATGACGCTGCTGCCCATCCTCTGGCTAATCTCATCATCACTTTTTTACACCCACGGGATGAGATAGGGCGGTGCTATTTTTGGCGGCATCACACGGCCAGAATCCCTATGATGGATAGTAAAATATATTGTCAACTGTTTTGATGTAATACAAATGATTGTTATTCTAGCATTTCAAGTGTAACTCCCTCACAGTGTTGGAATATCGAATTCCATTAATGGTATCTAATACGAAGAAAGCGTTCCGAAGACTATTAATAATGGCGTCACAGTCACAACCTTCTGTTCTCTTATACGAGTATACACTTCTCCAGATTGAAATCTATAAATAAGAAAAACGTCTATAACTTTTCCCTGATAATAATGCTATGTGACCGAAAACATGTACTAAAGTAACCCAATGTGACGCGGATAGTTTGACAAAAAATAGGGACTGATTCGGGGCTGTTTCAAAACTACACGATATTATTTTCCGAATCAAATACTGTCTGATATCGTTATTGACTGTATTTTCGCCTGGATAACATATAGTTCTCATATTCTATAGCCTTTGATTTATTCTTCCATTAGTAGAAATATATCATCGAAACATAACATAATATAAATAAATAATTTATTTTATTCTATGAATTAACTCCTATCAAACACTTCTCATTTTTGTGTCCAGATTAAGAATATAGTACCACTCCATCTCCTCCCGTGGATGTCGTAAAAGGCAACTAAGGGACTCTAAACTAGAAAATGTGCGTATCGTTTCATGGTTTCACATTTATATTCAGGTTACTTACTCTACTACTGCTAACAGTTTAGGCGATTTTCTCTGTAATGTGTTCAGTAGAGCATAATCAGTTTGGCGTGCTGTCAAAGTTCCTATAATCTCTTAATTTTCTAATACGTTAATTTTTACTACAGTATTTTGTTACATTTTACGTATAGTATAATATAAGAATGGAGTATATTGGTGTTTTATAATCATATTAGTAAAATTCTAAAACTTGTAAATCTCACATATTAAGAAGCTGCAAAATGTAAGGACATTCGGTACTAAAACCATTTAGAATCAATTCTCAAAAGCTTTGCAAGAACACATTAAGCTTCCCTCAGTTTCTCGTTATTTTTTACGCACCTTATCTGTATTTTTTCTCCGTTGAACGTTAACGATGCCATAAATGTGTTTCTTTAATAATTGTCACTACAATCGGTAAATACATTAACGTCCACCCCTAACCTTTACTCACCCTGCACAAAGCGTTATTTCTATTTCTACACAATCGATAAATTTATTGAACCTTTTGGCGGATATTCAAATCGCTTTTATTAACAACAGCTTTAACTGTTGTTTTAAAATTCACATCCCTTTTTTGTCGCTCATCTCGGCTTTTCTGTATAGGCAGACTTTAAATATCCGATAAAGCTTTCATTGGATTTCGTTAACCTATCTCTTTGTTATTCATCATTTTCATAATACCCTCTGCTAGCATCTCGTCAAATACCTTTACAGATATACCATGTAATAGGTACAGTCTATATCGTAAAATGCAACGGTGATATCATCCTTATTACGTCGCAAACTATCCGTTCAGTTTTCATCTTCATTTTATTTACAATTTCTACGCAATACTATTTCTTAACATAAAAATTTCAGCGCTATACTTTAGTAGCACTTTTTGCGCAAAAAGTGCTACTAAAGTAAACATAAAGTAATCCTGGGTCGCTACGAATATATATAAAGGTAGGTAGTAGATACATACAGTACTTTATGTCTCCTTTATTAGGTAGTAGAACGGCAGTAAAATGTGTTCTCATCAAACGGAATGTTCGTCTAGTCAGTTGTTTTGTATTGTAACCAAGATGAAGTATCCGACGCTCCACGTTGTTGTAAAATAAATATACCTAGATATAAAATACCTCTCAATTTCACTTCAAAAATGTACAAAATCACAATAAGTTGTCAGGTACGTTAAAAGTTACACAAAATTTCGATTTGATGTATATAATAACAACGTTCGCCCAAACGACCTTAAAAGATCCTTACCGATGAAAAGTTTGATTTTAGAACCAAACACCGTCCAACAAATTCACTTGGACAAAATCTGGTACAATGGCTTATTGCATAAGCTATACCAACTGGGGGTGCCGGATCACCTCATACTCGTCATATGACTACTTTTTAAGTCGTAGCTTTCGCTACCGTTTCGAGGAAAAACTCCGTATTTCTTCCCCCACCCCCTAAGAGCCGGAGTCCCTCAAGGCTCCGTGCTAGCTCCCTCTTTTTCACGCTATGCACCAGCGACATCCTTAAATTACAAAAAGGTTCATCAAAAGGCCTTATTCTCCGATGACACGGCCTTACTCTACACAGGTACCAATATTGATAGTATCACCCACATTCTTCATATTTCATATTTTAAAAAAAACGTTACCCCACACTAGGATTTCTCATGTGTCGTGGGTGCGTTTACAGTCACAAATTCCACACACAATACACCCAGACCCGGAACAACTACCTGCAGATCGTACAATCGTGCGCAGCAGCCGACTGTATCAGCCACTGCACCAACCGTGCCGTCATTCTTCAAACCTCGGCCAACACCCTGGACAAATGGGTCAGGAAATGGTCTTTCGAAATTAATCCCACTAAAAGCGCAGCCGTCCTCTTATACTGACACGGCGACAGCACTCGCACTTCAAACCGATCATTATATTCGATCGAACCGCAAGCCAAACCAAGCGTCACACTCAATCTTAACTTGTTCTTCTGAGAGCACATCTAAAATTGGTGCGCGCTTATACGCCTCTACATTCTGACGCCTCCACTATCTCTTAAATGCACGCAATAATTTTATCCCTTAAAAATAAAGTGAGAATTAACGTCATGTGTATTCGGCCAATTTTGACCTATGCAAGTGTTTGTTCACTCACACTGCCCCCTCCCGAATCCTCCAAAATCGCACCCTGGTACATGCGTAATGACCAAATACATATTGAATCGAACTTGTCAACCATCAAACAGTTTATGAAAAAAGTGATTCTGTACTTCGACTCTGCCCTACACCACCCGAATCCCGTAATAAAGGCCGTCCGATACAGGCAATCCCCTATTAGCACATGTCGTTAACCGAGGCCCGCACTTATCGAATGATTCAATCAGGGTAACATCATCCGGGTCGATTCCAATACAGATCAAGTTTTCAATCTTAAATATAAAGATTTTGGCTTAGATTGATTATTCATATTTCGGCCGATAGTAAGTAATCGAAACATGTAGTTAGGTTGTATTGCATTTATTACTTCACTTTAATTCTTAATTTATATTGTTTCGTGTGGTTCCCGGAAAGGAATATAAAATAGATCATCCTTTGTACCCATGGGTATCATAAAAGGCGGATAGGGACTGATTGTGTCAAGAAGAAGGGCAGCAGGAGCACCTTCCTAACATACAACAACATACTGCGACCACTAATTTTCGCTTACCAAGTGTGGTGATTATGGCAATATCTCTTATGACCGCTCAATAAAGTGATCATTGGGAGGCCCATGTTCAGCAGTGGACGTTTACGGACTGATGTGTATGAGTGGTATGGTATATATGAACCTATATTGTTTTATAAATATTTTGACTGTGTGATTCTCTGTTGGTCGATATAAACGATGAATTATTATTGATGTAAAACCCGAGTATTGCCAACAGTCACTGATCACCTTAAAAATATACCCCCTCTCGAAACAATTATTTTCATTGGCCTAAGTTGAATAGATTTTCAGTTGCCCCACATTTTGCTTTTGATGTGCTGTCAATTAAATTGAATAATCTAATAATGATTGCCTAATTGATAATTATTGAATCTTCTCAAATATGAATTAGGCACTCTAAACCATTGATAGGAATAAACAATTAATTAAACGCAAAATAGAGAATACTGAAGCGATATTGAAGAACTAAATTGGATAGTCGGTGTCATCATTAATGAGTTAATTTCGTTTTGAGACACAATTAAACAGCATTACAATCCTTTGACATACAAATGCCCTTTATACATCAAACATTGTTATTACTTTGATATAATAAAATGGTTATAAGTAAAATAGTAAAAATATTAAAGCCGCAACATACAACTGGTTCATACATACTGGTTGTAGGACACGACCGTGATGAACCTATTCAACTTGGAAGATTTAAAAAAAATGCCAATTATTATGCTTCACCTTCATACAAAACCATATATGGTGAATATACTTTGATAAATATAGTTATACCTACTTAGTAAAAAGCTTTTTGTTGTACTGTTACCTTTATGCACTGTTAGTTATTCTGTCACAGAAATATGTATGAGTATTATTTGAAAGTGTAGATTATATTTGCCGATAGTTATTACGTTCCATTTTATTTTATTTATTCTATTCGAATAGCTGAGTCGCAAGAATATATAGTAATATCTCTTTCTCATTCTTGCGACTTTTATATACTTAGCTGCCCTCCTTCGCACGGGCAGGTACATGCAAGCCCGATTGCAGTGACACCTACCGGCACCCGTATTAGCTAAAAACAGCGACAGCAGCTATCGCGTATCTAAGAATTCCCATTTGAAAAGAGCCTGAAATTTAAAGTCGAGCATGCAATTTTTAGTTCATTGATCGTCCAACAGACTGCGTCAGTGATCTTCGCCTGCTTAATCGCTATCGGAAAATACGTAGTACCAAAATGACGTTTAATAACGGCGTCTGCGCGATTTACGCCTGTCGCAAAGGGTCTGCGACTTACGTAATCAGCCCGCGGGTCCAATCAATCCAGTCAACTAATTACCTTATACTGCAATCTGTTAGAATCTTATCGAACTAACAGATAATTATGACTCTTTCTCAGATTATAAACAAATAATTCGCAATGAAATAATATTGCGATTATAAATTAAGATATAAATAAACTATCCTGTCTTTTAAGTTGGATAAAACTACACACATTGTGCAAAATTTTATTTAAATCGGTTCAGTAGTTTAGAATTCCATAGCGAACAAACATCGTGACACGTAATTTATATTTATATATATTAATATAATACGGCAACATTACTAACAATGCGACTAGAAATAGATTTTCACAACCACCGCTTACATGCCGTGTACCATAATTTTTGGGGAATTTGTCGGTATCCATCGCGCTTGGCAGGTGGGTTGGTGAGCGCAGAATAATTGCTGTTTCGGATGCTGCTGCCCATCCCTCTGGTTTAGAGTTCCTTAGTCACCTTCTACGTCCTTCACGTGAGGAGATGGAGTGGTGATATATTCTTAATCCGGACACCACACGAAATGAAAAACATGACATGTTTCCCGCATCAAAGTATTTATATTTTTCAGGACTGAACCAACTAAACATAAATTGACAATTTATAGGAAATCTCAGGAGCGAATATATACGGTCATAGATTTTAAACAAGTTGTCATTTCAATATTTAATGCAATTATTTTAAGCAATAATTAATAAGTAAAATCGCACACAAAAAAACAATGTTTCATTACAGCGGCGCGTGTTCTAGATCCGTGTGTATATTCGTAATAAAATGGTCTTTTTTTTGCTCAAAAGTTATTTCATTAATTAATTATTTAAATTAACTTATCATATCAACATATCAGCCAGAGGATGTCCACTGCAGAATTCCACAATTGTGTCATAATTTTGGGGGGGATTTGACAATACTCATTTCGGCCGAATGAAGTCCACTGCTGAACACAGGCCTCCCCCAAATATCACCACAACGACCGATATGGGTGTGTTGTGGGCTCATTGGGGGGTTTTGCCATAATCGCCACGCTTGGCAGACGGGTTGGCGATCGCAGTTGAGTTGTTAATGTACTCGAAGAACGCTGCTGCCCATCCTTCGGCTAATCCCTTAGTCGACTTTTACGACACCCATGGGAGGAGATGGGGTGGTGGCATTCTGAGCCGGCAATACTAGATTGATGATATTCCACAGAAAAGACGCTACTGCCAATCCCTTTGGTTTTAAGTCCCTTAAGAGGCAACCTCTTCAGACATCCACGGGAGGAAATAGAGCCGTGCTATATTATTAATCCGGACACCTTACTTAACAAACATCGGCATTAAAACAATTGCAATAATTAAAATGATAAAATCCAACTTTTTTATTAACGCTATACCTATAACCTACTTATCCGTGTGGTGTCCGGATTAAGAATATAGCACTATTCTATCTCCTCCCGTGGATGTCGTAAAAGCCGACTAAGGGATGCTAAGCCAGAGGTATGGGCAGCAGCGCCCCTTTTGTAGAAGAGTAACATACTGCGCTCATCAACCCGGCTGCCAAGCGTGGCGATTATGGCAAAACCCCCCAATGAGCCCACAACACACCCATATCGGTCGTTGTGGTGATATTTGGGGGAGGCCTGTGTTCAGCAGTGGACTTCATTCGGCCGAAATGAGTATTGTCAAATCCCCCCCAAAATTATGACACAATTGTGGAATTCTGCAGTGGACATCCTCTGGCTGATATGTTGATATGATAAGTTAATTTAAATAATTAATTAATGAAATAACTTTTGAGCAAAAAAAAGACCATTTTATTACGAATATACACACGGATCTAGAACACGCGCCGCTGTAATGAAACATTGTTTTTTTGTGTGCGATTTTACTTATTAATTATTGCTTAAAATAATTGCATTAAATATTGAAATGACAACTTGTTTAAAATCTATGACCGTATATATTCGCTCCTGAGATTTCCTATAAATTGTCAATTTATGTTTAGTTGGTTCAGTCCTGAAAAATATAAATACTTTGATGCGGGAAACATGTCATGTTTTTCATTTCGTGTGGTGTCCGGATTAAGAATATATCACCACTCCATCTCCTCACGTGAAGGACGTAGAAGGTGACTAAGGAACTCTAAACCAGAGGGATGGGCAGCAGCATCCGAAACAGCAATTATTCTGCGCTCACCAACCCACCTGCCAAGCGCGATGGATACCGACAAATTCCCCAAAAATTATGGTACACGGCATGTAAGCGGTGGTTGTGAAAATCTATTTCTAGTCGCATTGTTAGTAATGTTGCCGTATTATATTAATATATATAAATATAAATTACGTGTCACGATGTTTGTTCGCTATGGAATTCTAAACTACTGAACCGATTTAAATAAAATTTTGCACAATGTGTGTAGTTTTATCCAACTTAAAAGACAGGATAGTTTATTTATATCTTAATTTATAATCGCCGTGCCGCCGCGCCGCCGAGCCGTGCTATATTATTAATCCGGACACCTTACTTAACAAACATCGGCATTAAAACAATTGCAATAATTAAAATGATAAAATCCAACTTTTTTATTAACGCTATACCTATAACCTACTTATCCGTGTGGTGTCCGGATTAAGAATATAGCACTATTCTATCTCCTCCCGTGGATGTCGTAAAAGCCGACTAAGGGATGCTAAGCCAGAGGTATGGGCAGCAGCGCCCCTTTTGTAGAAGAGTAACATACTGCGCTCATCAACCCGGCTGCCAAGCGTGGTGAGTATTGGCAAACTCCCCCAAAATGACGACACAATTGTGCATAACTATGAGGGAGGCCTTTGTTCAGCAGTGGACCTCCTATGGCTGATATGATGAAAACCTACTGACTGTCGCACGTAGCACATAGGTACACAACTAAGTTCTTTAGCAAAACAAAAATAATACTTAACTACTATATTACGGTTACTACTCGATATTTTCGTCCCTCAATCGCATTGAAATAGATTAGAACTATCCCCAGGGGGACTAAATTCGATTCCGAAAAAAGTATTTATATTAATCCGGATTACGGATCTTAATGTTCTTCATCGAAATTGGTCCGTTTCAGTTGCTACATAATTGAGGGAAGAGAAACATCTAAACGCTTTCAGAATTATTTTATGAGTAAGGAAAAGGTATTACTCCAGTTCACGATGTCTGAATATTTTATTTATAAATGACGCCTTATCGTAAGTGACGTCTACTATTCCCCTTCTCAGAATTTCCTAATGCAGGGCAACGGGCTAAACTCAATATCAGTATAAGTCTTCAATGTTTGTCTCGGTTCTTTCCAATACTGTTAACAACGAACGACAACAACGAAGTGGATATTTATTATCAAGATACATCGGGGACCATAGTATGAAGGCTGAAATGGGAAAGATAATGAGCGAAGTCCCCAAGGCCCCTGACGTTTGAAGAGTATTACTGGTCCAAGACGCCATGCCGGAATAAATATCTTTAGCTTCCCTATTTCCCACTTAATTCGTAAACAACAACATTGCTTCTGGGAACATGTGACCGTTCCCATCTTTGCTTAATTGAACTTATAAGAACAGGAAGAAGAAAAATATTGTAACTTATTATGATAAAAAAAAGTAACCATGGAGTTTCTTGCCCATTCTTCTCCATAGATAATCTATAGATAGATCTTGGAACGCGGCAACAAAAGTCTCCACTATTTATAAGTGCCTGTAAATGGTTTAAATGAATAAATTTTATCTTATACGGACGTAGGTGTCTATACGAAAACCTCGTGGAATTTTTTATAAAAGACCACTTTCTAACATATAACTCATGCATCATAGTATAATTATGCTCATAGCCAGTTGCCCTCACTAATCGGCAAACGATCGGCGAGGTTAAGTAACGTTCGGCGCTATTAGTCTATGGATGGGTGACAGCTGATATTAGAACTCCGTCTCCGTGCTTCGGTGGGCACAAAACCAGTTGTTTTCAGTAGACGGCAGTCGTTAAGCCAAGGCGGAGGCCTTTGGGCGGCTTGAACAACTCTGTCTGACACACGGTTGACCTCTAACCACACGAAAGAATAAGAAGACTTTCTAACTTTAATCAAACATGAAAGTAAGTTAAATATGTATTTTATGGCCTCTAGCTCTAAGAGTCCACCTTGGCTGAAGTAACTACCGAATTGTGTACTCGCGTACGAGCACGCGACATGTAACCTATTTTTTTTTTATTGTTTTCCTACAAGGATTTTCGCCTGTATCGTGGGTACAGCTCAGTCATAAATATCACAACCATCTCTTTTCGAGGATGTCGTAAAGGGCGATTAAGAGACTCTAAACGGGCAGCGCCGTCCCTTCTGTGGAATAGTAGATATCTATTCTGCTGTATACTATAGGTATATACTATTTTACCTTTATATATCTCAAACCCCATTTACACGTTTCCAGTCTTTCGTGTCTGTAGTCCGAGGCTATGTTTGTCAACCGAGAGGTACACAGGAGCATGATAGGCGCTGCAGCTTTAACATCTTCGCTTGCAGGAGCGGTACCGCGTTAGGAACGGTTCCGCCGAGACTGACTTTTCTTCCCTTCCACCAATGTAAACCGTCCTCATCCACTTTGGCAGCATTAGAGGCGGGCGCCTTTTTACATTATTTAATCAATAAAGCAGGCACTTCAAGAAATATGCGAATTATAAATGATTAATTCCTAGGTTTTGACGTTTGTTGTTAGTTATCAATTTAATTGACTACACTGGTACATCGCCACGGCCGGCGTGTCACGGGTAGAAGTCATCAGAAAAGAATCAACTGTGTCTTGGTTTGTTTATACGTATAATCTTTCTTTATTTGATTTATAAAAAGACTAATTATTACCGTGGAACAACATATTGTAAAAGTAATCAATAGATAGGTACTAACTACTTGACTGATGTAATCAGATACTTTGTTACTCTAAGTAATCTGATTACATGTAATTAAGTTTCATGTAATTGTAACTACTTGTAATTGCAATCTATAATAATATTACAAAAGTAACAACTTTTTGTAATATTATTACAGATATGTAAACAACACTATTACTTTAGAAGGTACAAAGTATATGTATAGACATTTGCTGCCCTATGGTTATTAAAAAGGGAATATCATTTCTTAGATCGTCTTTATTTAAAGAAATGAAATCTTAATTATGTTTTTCAGGTGTTTATAAAATCGGAGCTGAAGGTTGGAGTAATATACGTGAAGGAGAACCAGTACACAGAGGAAGAAATTCTGGACAATAACGAAAACTCGCCGATGTTCGAAGAGTTCTTGCAAGTTTTAGGAGATAAAGTCCGACTTAAAGGTATTACTTTGACACAATATAAATCGGTCCACTTTCGCTACACTTCATAGTTTAAGCTCATCTGGAATAAGTTCCTATCACATCAGCCAAAGGAGGATCACACTGCTGAACAAATGCCTCCCCCATAGATCTCCACAATTGGTGTCATTTTGGGGAGAATTGGCAGGCGGGTTGGTAACCGCAGTATCGCTACTATTCCACAGAAGGAACGCCGCTACCTATCCCTCTGGTTAAAAGTCCCTAACGGACCTTCCTATCAGAATCTGTCAAGTAGTTTCCGAGATCATCCGAGTATATACAACCTAACACTTTCTTTTAATTAAATTAGTGTATACTATTTTGTAAGTTGTCAAGTGATAGAGTATACCATCATTAAAGATATTCTTTGCCAGCGTGTTTTACTTATCATATTGACTGAACTTGTAAGGTCCAAATTGTCATCCAACAAGTCTTCGCAGATTAAAGGGGAGCTCCATTACTTTAATATCAGAATCAATATTAAAAAAGGGGGTTTTAACCATATAACCCAATTCCCTTTAACGATTGTAATTTGGAAAGAAGCAATAATTCGGTTAGGGGCAGTACTCGTAATTTGGTTCCTAATAGAAAAGCGATAAAATTACAACGATAACTATTTTATTTGTGTGTATCTTTAACCTCCCGTTACTCTTTATGTTACGTTCCGTTACCTCCTTTTTACCGTTATTGGGAAACATACATTGACAAAGTCTACTTTATTAATAATAATTAATACAAATAATAATATAGGTACTTAATAATAGACTTGGTACACGAGATTGCCGACATGTAGGCTGTAGACTCGGCCAAGGGCGTACCACCTCTCACTGGACTGGAGCCCTAACTACTGGCACCTCGGACCTTGTTCACGATGCCGGGGGGGGTCACAATTTTATTATTTTTAAAACGTGTATTTTCCTTATATTAACATTATATATGAAACAAAATACTAAGGAGTAGGCCAACCAGGAAATACATCGGGTAAAGATGACGCGAAGACGCGGCGCCCCTTCAATGTACTTTCATACAAACCGGGCGCAAGGTGCCCGCGTCTCGCTCGCTGCGGTGCTTCGCGCCGCTCAGCATGTGGGAAATGCCGGTACCCACCCCTAGTCCCGTCCGCCTTGTCTGTTGCATATAGTTTGGATAGGAAGCGGTGCGGACGCGACCCGATCCTCGCCCGACCTCTTCTGTGTGACGTACTAAGGCGCAATCCGCATTGCTAATCGGATCTATGGAGGATCTATCTTCAATACCTTCAAAACCATTCTTGTAGTTAGTGGTCTATAACGACGTTTATGGGCTTGTATAATAATAAATCCAATGTTAAATGTTTCTGATTTTCAGGGTTTGACAAATACAAAGGCGGTTTAGACACAGTCCACGATTTGACTGGTTTGTATTCCGTATACACGAATTGGAGGGGAATAGAAATAATGTTCCATGTGTCAACTCTACTACCGTACGAGAGGCATGATCCTCAAAAACTACAAAGAAAACGCCATATAGGCAACGATATAGTATGCGTCGTGTTTTTGGAAGCTGACAACACTGCCTTCTCCCCAGCTTGTATCAAGAGCCACTTCTTGCATACTTTTATTCTAGGTAAGTGAAATATTTTTGTTTCGTCAACAATACCGCAGTGCCTCAAGACGAAAGTATTTAACCAGTGTGTGTTATCACTTATCAGTGATTGCATATTGCACAGAGTAGTCACTCACTATGCCACTATTTAGGGAAATTAGTATATTATTTTAGTGTTCCGTACCAAAATTCGTAAAACAAAACATTTAGGGAATCACCTCAACACCTGTGCGTACCACCGTCTGTCAAAGCCATTTTTAGCATGATTTTTTTTTTCTTTTAAAAAACGTTGCCCCACACTAGGATTTCTCCTGTGTCGTGGGTGCGTTTACAGACACAAATTCCACACACAATACACCCAGACCCGGAACAACTACCTGCAGATCCTACAAATATTTGTTCCGTGCGGGGATCGAACCCACGACCCGGTGCGCAGCAGCCGACTGTATCAGCCACTGCACCAACCGTGTATTTTTAACTTGATGTGAATAATTAGAACAAACAGTGTTGCCAGAAGAGTGCGAATAGTACGAATTGTGTACTATTTCAGCCCTATGTGTACTTGCGTACTCTGGGCCATATTTGTGTACTCAACGTTTTTTTTTCAAGATTTCATTTTTTTGTTGATTATTTTAAACTCAGCCGTCATTGACTGTAAGAAAAGTATGATATCAAACAGTGTAAGTAACACATACATACCGGTACATTTCTAACACCAACCGAAATCGTTATTCTTGGGAAAAAGGTACTTTTGTTGTTGACTTTTGACGCAACTTCCTCGGATTTCTGAATCTCACTTTTCTGAAGACCTATTTACATACCCACGTGTATGTAGTCTGTGTTATGTACCTTCTATACTAAATTAGGAAAATAAATACTTTTGTGTACCCTGCTATAGCTTTGTGTACTATTTGGGAAACGAGTACGTACCTTTTTTATTGATGTACAGTGGAAATTCTACATGGAACTTCCTTCACCCCGGGGAAGGACGAAGGGGCATGCCGGACTCCTACCGGCTAAAACCACTGGAGCGGTCATCTTCGGCACCGAAGGGGGGCTCCAGGTCGTCGCAAGATCACGCTAGAGCCGCCCATTGGTGCCACGCCTTTAGGCACATCTCGGAGGGGATGACTGTAAAGCGGTCACCCCCTCTAGCGGAGGGAAGGTGACTGTAAAAGGGTCGCCCCCCCCCCCCCCCCCAGGCACTTCTCGGGGAGGATTGTAAAGGATCCCCCCAAGTCTCGCTGTGCGCTGTGCTGCGCATACAGCGGCACGTGACCACGTGCACGCCATCGTCTTGCCGGGGGTCACTCGGTATGAGCACGCAGATTACCCAATCTGCGCGCCCGTAACCCCCGAGGCCCCCCACCATGAACTGACGGCAGGGGGCAACGAGTACGTACCTTAGACGTAGTATCATCTGGCAACGCGGAATTAGAATTTTATTAGTATCATTTCATGAACACTTAGATAAGGGTATAGTCTTACTATTAACTAATTAATCACACACATTCACAGTCCGCGTATCAGCCAAAATCAAACGTCGTCCAACGCGATACGAAGTGTCGGTGGTCACTCGAGATGAAGTAGGAGCCTACAAGCCTTACCTTTGGGAACAAAGCGTCTTTGATAAAGGCCCCATGTTCAGGTAATTAAAATAAGTATACATGTCACAAGTATATTCTCTAAGATGATATTCCTCATACGTGTACACGACGTATACATCTCGTACGACAACACATCAGACATCTTATGATGAACACGACTTTCCCCAATACCTATAGAATAATTTTATTTTATAGGTATTTGGGAAAGTCGTGTTCGTGTCGTGTAGATGCACGACTACACATTTGTCGTACATCTACAGCAGTGTATTTATGTATTGTCCAAATAGGCTATAGCCTGAGCCGGCAGAGTTTTGGGTGACGCAAAATAGTTTTTATACCATGCCAAAAAATAATTGCACTGGAGAGAATCCTTTTCTGTACTACGTAGAGTAAAAAGTAACCTTTGTAGTTATGTCACAAACACGAATATATACGTAAGCTTTACTTTCAATAAAAAGCAACCTCGTGTGGGATACGGATTATAAATAAATTGGTTATATCGGATAACCAATTAATTTGTTCACAGCAGTCCATAGAAAATTAAAATATTTATTCAGATATAAATGCTTTATTATAATTAAGTAATTTTGATATGTGTAACTATAGTAATACCTATATGTTTATTTATAATATTGTTATATATTAAATGGAACAAATATTGTTCTAGATTAAATACAACATGTAATAATATTTTTATTTTATTTTACAAGACTAATTGCTATATCCAGGAGGGCAGTTTTAACAGCCCAGGGCGTTTGCGAACCTAAATACGCTGTTGCTTGCCAATTATGTGTTGGAGAAACGGGTTTTTTTTAGTTTCTCGCTGTCATCTTGGAGATATTGCTACTTAACGGAGCATTCTAGCAAAGCCGAAACGGTGTCTAGCCATGCATAAATACTAGGGCGCCACCTGTGGGACTTGAACCTTGACTTAGAGCGTTGCTGGAGGACCAAAGTAGGGACAGCTGGATCGGTATTATTTAATAGTTTATTAGGGGATGTATAAAAATACGGGCTCGGCACGAGCCGGCTCGAGTAAGGGTCGAGCGGAAGGGAGAAACGTGTAATTTCTCCAGTAAAAAGGGACGATCCTCCGACCAGGCAGATGGTAAACCTGGTGGGCCGAAGTGCAACGGTTGATGTTGGGCGTTTGTATGTATGTACGCAGAGTTATGTAAACTCTTCAGTTACATGATTCAAGATTCTTAACGTCATTGGAGAGATGCACATAATGCTTTAGTAGATATCACTTTTAGATGTCGTACTTAGTTATGTGGCGATGTAGGTGTCGCCACAATCGTATTGTATCCTCTGAGTTCTACCATATCGCTCTTTACTGGGCATAATCCATACACTACAGGTTTACCACTGAGAATTTTCTAAAAGGTAAACCAAGTATTGCAACCCCACCTGGGAATTGAAAACTGGACATTCCGTTCGATAGCCGCAGATACGACCTAATTTCACATCTAAATTTACCCCCTAAAACTATATGCAATGATATAAGAACTAAAATCTGAATCCTTCCGTAGGAACTAGAGCAAAATATTGCAATTAGTTTTACAAAGACATCGTTTTGGTTTATCAAGTTTATAATTGACCGCGTCGAACAGATATGCCGAAGAATGAGGCAATCACGTTTTTCCCTTGACTTCTGCCCTTCTTTACTTTTGTTGGCACATCTTCCCATGGAGCATCCATTGGGCAGACTATCTTTTGATTTCGGACTTATAACAATATAGCTTTCACCAGCCACCTCCGTTATACTTTTCAACCATTTCACGTCACTAATCCAAATGATTTTGAACGTTTTTGATCTTCTATGGAAGTATGAGGTATCCATCTGGTGCAAAGCTATCTGACGCCTAAAATGTTCGTTTAAGATTACACTTGACTCATACTAATGCCTAAACTTAGCCGGATCTGCCGATATCATCATCCTTTTATCAGCTTCTATCATTAGCCGCAAAGCACTCACGTTATCTTCAGTGGTCACCGTAGAAGGAAGTCCTTCGCGCTAATCATCAGTGATATTTCCTTGACCAAGTTTAAACTCATTAAACCGGTTATAAACTGTGGCACGAGATGGGGTATCATGGATCATCATAAATTGCCAATCGAATGCTATCATAACATAGTTGTTGATTAAGACTGCAACGATAGTCGGTAATCAATCACGGAGCGAAAATGTTCTCTAATCAAATTCATTTAAACACACGACACGCACTTCTTAAACTGCCGTCAATTTGTAAAAACAAATGACATAAAATTCAATGTACATTTTTTATGGCAATTGTTTAACATTTTGCCAGTCTCAAGCTAAGAAGTGTACAGTTACAGCTTCCCGAAGAGTTCTCTTTATTCGAAATTTAAATACTTTTTCATTTTTTTTAGGGAGTGGTTGCTGACGAAGATAGTTAATGGAGAAAGAGCTTCATATTCCGCACCCAAGTTCGCTAGAATGCAAGAGAGAACTCGCAGTCAAATGCTAGAAGACATCGTCGCTAACCTACAGAACCATGCCGAGACTGGGCAGATACCTAAACCATACCGTAGAGGTATGTGTTCCTAGTATTTTCAAAAACTCGAACTAATCGGATTTTATTCTCGTTGTTTTGGGTTTCGTACCAACATAACTGTGTAGGTGCATGGGCGCCATATTTAAAACATACCAACCCAACAGTATTTTATGTTATTCAAGTTGGGTACCAACCCAGGTTTTAGAGAATAATGATTACAGTCCATCATCATTTCGGCCGAATCAAGTCCACTGCTGGACACAGGCCTCCCCCAAAGATCACCACAACCACCGATATGGATGTGTTGTGGGCTCATTGGGGGGTTTTGCCATAATCGCTACGCTTGGCAGGCGGGTTGGCGATCGCAGTTAAGTTGTTAATGTACTCGAAGGACGCTGCTGCCCATCCTCCGGCTAATCCCTTAGTCGACTTTTACGACACCCATGGGAGGAGATGGGGTGGTGGCATTCTGAGCCGGCACCACAATAAGGGATAAAAAAGTATATTATGTTGTTTATACAAAGCGCAATATTTAGTTGCATATCAAAAACCTCATCAACTGACTAACAAAACTTGTTTAACAAATAATTAAATATGTATCAGCTTTGGATAATTTTCTTTACCCAGTGCACAACTATAATTGTAATGAATGTGAAAAAATTAGGTTTGCAAACTAAAATGACAGTTAAATCAAAAATACTGATTGCACGTGAAAGTAAGTTGGACCAAACACTGTCATATAGGTGGTGCGACTGAGGCGGCCTTTGAGCCACGCCAATACCCTTAACTCTAATCCTCTATTTTATTCTGTTGTGGCTCTCAAGGGTTATTAGGTCCATTGTGCTGCTCAAAGCCCTGCACAACTCCTCCTCGTTAACTTGAATCCTAATTTGTGATAGACAGCTATGCATTATAAATTTTAAATTGTTTTTAATTTTAAGTGCATAGTTTGTTTAATGCGTAGTCTTTATTTTTGATGTATAATCAGTATTTATGTTGATAAATTGACATTGTTGTACACATCCCTGATTTTCTGTTGAGCGATTAAATACTACCCATATACAAATGGGGTATTATTATATTAAAGGGCTTTAATTATATTATAGAGAACTTTGGATTTAACGGCACGTTTGCTATAGATTCTAGTCACTTGGCTTTCTGCGTTACGTGTAGCGGGTTCGATACCCTCACGTAAAAATATAAATAGTTTTTACTTCTGGGTATGGGTGTTGGTACGCGTGAGATTTGTCTGTAAACTGTATCCAAGACAAAGGAGAAGTCGTAGTATGTTCGTAGATCTTACCGTAAGGCTTAGGTTTATGATCAAAATGATCCGGATTAAGAATATAACACCACTCCATCTCTTCCCGCGGATTTTGTAAAAGGCGACCAAGAGAAACCAGAGGATCGGCAGCAGTGCACTTTCTGTTGAACAACAGCCATTCTGTGGTCACCATGCTCACCTGTCAAGGCCCTGACAAAGTCTTTCCATGCCTTAGTTTAGCTGTGGACGTCCTTTGGCTAATATGATAATTATGATAATGAAGCCAAACGTCTGAAAAATACCAATAGCGCTTACTCGAAATCGCGCCCCTATACCCGCTAAACCCCTTTACTGCGCTATCGTAAATTGAGACGATATAATGTCGTTAACCTTATTTTCGGGTTGGATTACCATAGTCAAATTGTTCCGATAACTGGCAGTAGAAATGGGCAATTGTTACCTAAGAATAGTAACCATCAGAACAAGAACCTTAAATTTATAGTTGCGATTATAATATGCATAACAAGTAATAAATGCACAGAACATGTCTGCTGTACCTACTAACCTTATCGTTAGGATATAGGATAGTAAGACTTACGTAGAAAATGAGTTTGAACATATTCGGATTCAGCGATAAATATCTTATTGTTTAATTTACCTATATGTTTCGAAGCCTTGTGGGGCCGGCTACCAATAGCACCAACCCATCTCAGCCCGTTGGTGTCGTAAAAGGCGACTATGGGACTAGTCGGAGGATGGGCGGTGCCCTTCGAGTACATTAACAACTCAACTGCGATCGACAACCCACCTGCCAAGCATGGCGATTATAGGAAAACCCCCGAAAAGCTCAACACAACTCACCCAGACGTGTCGTTGTAGCGATCTTTGGGGGACGCCTGTGTTCAGCAGTGGACTTTATTCGACTGAAATGATGATGAGGATATTTTTCGACAAGGTATTTTTTTTAATAAAGTAACTTTTTCTAGTCCCGATATTTTTATGCATCCTTTATGTATTTCATTATCCTGCAAAAATAGTGAACGTTATGTCATAAGAACAATCAGTAGGGATATAGGGATCGCGTTAATCAAAAAACAAGTTGTAATTTCAATGTTATTTTTGTAATAATTAATTAATAAATGTGCTTAATCAAGTTTTTTTATCATTTTTTCACTCAAGCGCTCAAACAAATAAAGACACCCGCCGCTGTAATCAAATAGTGTTTTTTTTGTGCTCAAATCTATATTTTAATTATCTTATTAAATTATTGCAAAAATAATGGAAATTACAGCTTTTGTACTTCAACACAATCCATGTTACTTACCGAATATACGCTTTAACTAAACCTTTTTTTCATGTCGTGAAGAATCCTCATGGACTTTCTCCGCCTTACGCTTAAGATAAACCTCACTATTTTAGTCGGACGTTTGTATAGTATTCAAGTTTACAATCCGCGCTTCTTACAATTCAAATATTTGATAGGCAAATACGAGATAAAATGACATTAAAAAGAAATTGACCTCGTTTTTCTTGACTCTTCATGGAGTTACTGTATTTATACAGACAGATAGCTATGTATACAGTTGGCATCAAAATATGTATACAATGTGTGTACATGGTTATTGGAACATTTCAATTTTGTACACATGGTATTTAAAATTAGAAAATTACAGCTGCTTTTTCTAATATACTTCTTTCTTCTCTGATAACGCGAAATGCATTCATAGTTTTGAACATAGTTGAATATTCTATTAGGATTTGGGACCGTCACTTTATTAACAGATAACTGATACTAAGTTTTTCGGCAGGTTCATGGCGTCCTATAGGTCACATGCGACCCTCTTCACCTCTTCTGGACTCGGTACGGGACCAGTTTGAAGACTACGACCAACTGGCCAAAGACTTCACCAGAGTCTTCCTCAATAGCGAGCTGAATATGGCGCAGAATGCTCAGCTATTTGACGTTGTATTCCTTGTGGGACAGTCTAAACAGAAGACCAAATTTATTGGTGTGAGAGCCATCCTTGGCGTGAGGAGCAGGTGATTACATCTTACTATTAAACAATTTTGTGTGAATGTATTTGAGAATCCATCACGCTCAAACAGGGCTGAACAGATTCTAATGAAAGAACTGTGGCAAGTCCCATACATTGATATATACAATAAAGTATATATCGTTTTTGTTATAATTTCGTTAGTTTCTCTGACTTCACAAAGATGTCCTAGTGGTCCTTGCTGTTTTTTCTTCTAATAAACGGCACCGACGGCACGGTTGGTGCAGTGGCTGATACAGTCGACTGCTGCGCTCCGGGTCGTGGGTTCGATTCCCACACGGAACAAATATTTGTATGATCTGCAGATAGTTGTTCCGGGTCTGGGTGTATTGTATGTGGAATTCATGGCTGTAAACGCACCCACGACACAGGAGAAATCCTAGTGTGGCGCAACGTTTTTTTAAAATAGAAGTAAAATAGAAGTAGAAGTAAAAAAAATTGGATTTTGAGAAATTAAAATGCCTTTTCTAATGATTCATCATCATCACGTGCAGCCTACCTCATCCCATTGCTGAGCAGCTTCCTTTCATTTCTGCTCTGACCCATGTACGACTTGCCATTTTAACAACGTCATAACCTCGCTGGATGACCGCCTGTGCTCCTTTTTCCATGTTGGGCTCACTACTCTGTTACTACCTTGCTTCACATGTCGTCATCGCGCCAGGTCACGTGTCCTGCCCAACGCCACTTAAGTTCCACGTTCCTTTTGCCTACGTCTTGGATTTTCGTACGCTTAATTAAATGATTTATTAGAGAAATCTTAAAAAAGGTATTCTCGATCAACTATTTAGGCGCTACCTTAACATTTTCATTTCTTTATTCATCATCATCCATTTCAGCCGGAATATGTCATAGCCATAACGACCGGTATGGTTTTGTGTTGTGGGCCCATTATGGTTTCGCCATAATCGCCACACTTGGCAGACGGGTTGGCGATCGCAGTTAAGCTATAAATATTCTTGAAGGATGCTGCTGCCCATCCTCCAGGTAATCCCATAGTCGCCTTTTACGACACCCACGGGATGAGATGGGGTGCTGGTATTCTTAGCCGGCACCACATGGCTATTTCTTTGTTCAGTTACCTACAATACCGAATAAAATCATGTAATTATCCATTTTCCAGGGTATTCCAAGAGATGTTATATGGTATACAAACCGGCTTCGGATCCCCACAAGTCCCGGTAGCAGAACTGCTGTCTCGTCCTGCGCCAACCTTGCTTTCTCCAACTCCCGCCAGGCAAAAAAGCAGTAACTTCTTGCAAGTTCCTGATATTGAATCACCGAGGTAAGATTGCCAACTATTATTAATCAGCCAAGCCGGTTTCCCTCATAGACCACTACCTAGATAAAAAAACCGTACAGTTATGATCAAATACGATACATTTTTACACTAATCTCAATACTCACCAATACGCCACTTTGCGTTACGTGAATGCGTGCTTTCATTATGCTAATATTATAAAAATCATAAGGATATGTGCCTATAGGCGGGGCACCAGTGGGCGGCTCTAGTGTGATCATACGAGGACCTGGGGCCTCCCTCGGGTGCCGAAGATGACCGCTTCCGTGGTTTTAGCAGGTAGGAGTCCGGCATACCCCTTCGCCCTTCCCCATGGGAAGGAAGTTCATGAAGAATTTCCACTGGGAAGCAATAAAAAAAATATTTAAAAAAGGTATATCCTCTCATAGTAAAAGTTTTTTTTACCTTTGACTCTTTCAAATAAACCAATTATTACTGGCACTTATGAAACGCCAGAACTTAAGTTGCACGGTTCTAATTGCGTGTGCCGCAAAGTGTTCAAAACGTTACGAAAAGAAACATCTATATATTATACGCTATTTAATCCGTTTATAAGTGTTTATTATAATGAGCAATAATCGCAAAAACCTAAAACATTACGACTCTAATTAGTTGATCCGATGGAAATGAGCCGGCAAGATATAATGTATTTGCCATGGCGGATAACGGCTGACCAATTCCGACAGAGGGCACCCGGTCACGAGCATGACGCATACATCAGCATCGCTTAGCTCAACCATACTGTAGGGAACCCAATTATAGTGAGCTTAACAGACCAATACTGCCAGGCAAAAGACACAAACAATATAAGTACTAAATATATAACATTAAGGCTACATGATGCTCACACATTCACAGTTTTGTAAGATCATTATAATTTAATGTGTATATTAATTGTTTTATGTAATTTTATAAGTAAGTCAAGTCAGGCTATTTTTACATGATCTAATAATATCATTGGTTACAATTTTTCAACATTAAATATTAATCGCGAGTTACTACACCACAATAATGTCAAAAATCTATACTATAATAAAATCATAGAGACACAAAAACTGTATATTGTTTTTTTTAATCATTGCCGCATGCTACATGAACGAGACTGATGCCAAAAACTGTTTGTTTGTCTGTTTCTATGTTGGATGAGAACGCTAAAACTACAGTATAGAATTAGTTGAAATTTCGCAAAATGTTCATTACTGTCCAAGGAGGGATCCAGAATACAAATAATAACGCTTTTGTACATGGGAAGTGAGTAGTATAACAATATGTCTACATAGTTTTGTTTTACAGCTAATGTTATGTAAACATCACACAAGTGAACATATTCGTTATCAGTACGTAATAAGAATTATTAAAAATACCATTACCATCACGCTATATCTAAAGAGAGCTAAACAACAGATTTTAAGAATAAGAACGATTATTTCGTAATGTTTTGCAATTGGTTACGTAGCCTGCTAAACTGACACCTGGGTTGTCATTGTTTTGTTCTCGGGATCAAACCTACACCTAAATCTTACTTTTTTGATTATGTTTTGCATTATTTTTATTCTCTTAAAAAGCAATTTCTACATTATATATCCTGTTTGGTCTGTAGTTGATATTTTATTAATTATACAATATGTTTATTTGTATTATGAGACGGGTGCAAACAATAAGCCATAGCAGCAAATGTCACTAACAGTTCTTTCCTTTGGACTAAGTCATAAGTTTTCATTTGTACTTCGCATAAATTGTCATCATGAAGCATACGTAGTTTAGTAAAATATTTGATAGTTGAGAAGTGTTTTATCTATTTATTTGTGGACTTCGGTGCCAAAAGTTCTTTTGAACGACTCATTGTACATTTTCATAACTGCTGTGTGCCTTAAGCTAAAAAGCGTGATAAAATATTTGTGTTGTTATCCTTTAAAGGATATTTAAAGGATAACATATTCTATTTATTACGACGTTTCTGGGTTACTTAGTTTCCAGTGATTCAATTTGTAAAGTTAAATTAAAATTAATTACTTTTTTTTCAACTAGATGGTGTTACTGTCGAATTACATCACGGTATGGTTTCGTTGGCAAAAAGTGATGTTAATTTTACCAAATTTCGCCTAGCCGGAGCGCTCCATCTACTTAATGATGATAAACACTGGGATGATCGAGATAGATGAATGATAGATCGAGGAGGTCAGCGACAGTCCCAGTCGTCTGCGACATTTATTCGCCGTCATGTTGGTCTTCTATGCACCGACAGTTGGGGTTCAACTTATTGCTGTCCAAACAGCGCACATTATAGTGAGTGATCTCGAAAGCGTGTTTGTAGAATGGGTGGCAGTGGTGGCATCGGTGCTTGCCGATCGGCACGCTGTATGCTCGCTTGAGTGCTCGGTCTGTACGCTGTATGCGGGATGGGAGGACGGCAGTTGCGAGCGCACCCGCGAATTGATGATTATTGATGACAACACCCAGTGTCATGTGGGAAGCGTTTCCAAACAAAAGACAAGAGCGCATGGTTTGGCTCTCGGCTGGATGGGTCGCGTCATTAGGAAATATATCATGATCCTCCGTCTACACCTATTACAAGTTCCTAATAAAAGATCAGGTCATTATTGCATGTTTTCAATAATATGATGTACATTTCTATATAACACGCGTGCGAAGCCGCGGGAAAAAGCTAGTTATAAAATAAATTAGACAGCACCAGACAGTGTGCAGAAGGGAATTGTATCGAATATTATACATCTATTTAGGACAAAGTAGGCTTTCTACATTAAAACACACTTAATCAACGATTCGAACTTTAATTCTGTTAAATTAATTAGTATATAGTAATAAAGTAATTTTGCCGTAGAAAATAATAGTTTCCCATAAATTACTTGCTAGTCTGCTAAGTCAAAGGCCAGACAAGACAAGCTTGTTCTTATGACGATTTAAGTTGTGTATCTGCCTCTATTATACAATGCACAGTACGTTACGTTGAAAAACATAAATCGGAGCACAGGCCAGTCTCATCATAACAGCTCACTGATACGTCGTCTGCAATATTCCTATGATCATCATCATCATCATCATTTTAGCCGAATAAAGTCCACTGCTAGACACAAGCCTCCCCCAAGGATCCCCACAACGAATGCTACTACCCATGCTCCGGTTAGTCCCATAGTCGCCTTTCACGACACCCAAGGGATGAGATGTATAATGTTATTCGTAGCCGGCACCACACGGTTAATGAGTAATTCCAATGATCTCTAGTGCTAATGGAAGGTTTAACTTTTTATTATTTCAGACCAAAAAGCGTACCCAGTTCGCCCATGGTGAAACGCGCTTTCTCTCGTCTGGGCACCATTACAGCAGGCTGGGGCCGATCCATCCGCAAGCAACATTCGCAACTCAACGCAGATGACAAGAAGAAATGGGCTAGTTCCCAGGACTGTTCCAGTAAGTACAACGAATCTCTCTCATCTTCCTCGTCATAAATAGGTATTTCAGCTTGTTGAGTTCTTAATATTTAAAATCAATCTTTTTCTATTCGTAAAGGTTTCGGACCTGCAAGATTTCACCAATGCACTTTGCCTGACCACATATAATAAAATGAATAAGAGATAATGTGACAAAATGAATGAATCAGGTTAATTTTTCTTTTCTTTTACGATTGAACAAATTTTCATGTGGGATCATTTAGTACGATCGCACTGTCGGGATGACATCTTATTATATGTTTCCGGTTGAGATTCTTTCTCTAGCCTCAAACATACTTGACGTCTGGTAGGACCAGACGTAAGTACTAACTCACTCCTACTTCTGCAATTCTTCAGTTGCGTTATGTCTTAAATGATGTTTTTGCTCTTATTCTTTCTTTTTTGGGTTACTATTCCTACATGTTATTACGGCAAGTCGTCGTTATTCCTTTATATTTATTTCGTTATTTTTAGTGAGAAACAATATGTATTGACATCTCTATTTTCACAATATCCACCCGTGTGGTGTATACTCATCAAGTACCTGATTTTAACTGATTGTAGGAACTTTCATGTTACACAAAACACATTCTTTTGATTAAGTACTAAAGCGCCTTAAATGTTTGTTTCGGCAACGTTTACCACCGCTGCTGATACCTCATTTTATGTTATATTTCATTGTATAATTTTCTCTACTTACGCGTATTTTTTTAAACTAAAAACCAAACTAACACAACAGTATTTCTTTATAGATAAAGAAGGAAAAGACAAAGATAAAGACAAAAATGCAGCACTTGCAGTGCCCAGGCTATCTGTATGCGCAGACGCACAAAAAGTCGATCGTGCTAAACTGGCACAGACTGAGGTAAATATGAAAAAAATGGTTGCTTCTATTTTTAAATTTCCCTAATCAAAAATAGAATCGAACACAACAAGGCTATTGTTCGTTATAAGTTAAAATTACGTTTTTGTTTTCCAGTTTTCAATAATCGAATTCGACCCTGAAACGTTCCGCATCCTCTTGGACTACTTGCACACTGGCAGCTGTCCATTGACCTGCGCCTCAATACCAGGTCTCATTTGCGCTGCAGAACATTATGACTTACCTGAATTATTGCAGGCGTGCTTCCATCATGCTAAGCAGTTTCTTAGGATAGAAGTGGTATGCACGATGCTCATATCATTAGAAAATTACTACTGGCGATATACGTCAGCCTCAGAATTAGTAAATATGATCTTGGCGTTTATCGAGCAGCGAGCTTATGCCTTATTCCAAACGCCGGAGTTCCTCAACTTATCCGAGTCCATGGTGCAGATGATCATGTGCCGTAGCCTGGAAGTGCCCGAAGTGAGAAAGTTTGAGGCGATGCTCAGCTGGGCCCGGAACAAAATTAAAGCCAAGTCCGCAAATAAGACTGATGCCAAAAATGAATTTAAATGCACTATGGAGAGATTAGCTAGAGACCTGAAGCTGTATAGGATTTCACCGCAGGAATTGATAAAAGTGGTACTCCCGTCGAAGGCTATAAAGAACGAGCGCATTCTGGAAACACTCATGTACCAAGCCAACTCGGGAATGTACAGGATTCAGGACAGCTATATCGAGGCCTGTCAGCAGCGGCTGCAGAAACAGGACTCAAGGTTTTCGGAATTTGAAAGTTTTGACTACGGTATATAAAACTTGGAGCTGTGAGAAATATCAGTGTATTAGATAGATTATGAAGAGTGTCTGGGCTGGGTCCTTCTTATAATGTGGTATGTTGACGCCTTCTAAAAGTATTATTGTTATAGATGTACTCGAGTACTGTAGAGGTACGAGAAATATTTGTACACTTCTCGGATACCTACCCCTTGTTGTTGTCCATTGATACCTATATTTTTTACATCTAGCTAGATGTGTTCAACGTAATCATCTCTATTTTTGGTACCAAAATTACGAATATAACGTAAATCATCTCGCAAAGAAATGTTTACATCAAAATATTGTTTATATCCATGTTATAGAATTAAAGTTTTCCTTCTGTGATCCTTCAAGAATGTTACTCAATAAGAACTAAAATATACCTTGTGTAGTAAAAGAAATCAATATTAATAAAGATAAAAATATATGTATGAGTAGAGAAAATGTCTCTTGTTATACCTAATCAATAGAAGCGATTTTATAAAAAACGACTGATACCTGCACACTGTAATTAAATGTTTTGAAGATTAATATATTAAATTAACTGATATAATTACAACAGATAATGAATATTAACAAATTACAGTAATTTCTAAAACATCAACAAACCTTATCATTTAGATAAGTTAATCGTAGAATAAAATTCAATATATAACACGTTATTTAAGTCTTGATCTTGAGACCTTTTCAAAATATTATCATAGCCTGTTGCCTTCTGAAATGTATAGAATGTTATTAGTAGGTACCTGTATGTATGCTGTTGTTGTATGTACGAGATAAGCAAATAAGAGTAATACATGAAAGATTGACACCAATTTATTCTATGTAAATTTCATATGTGAAGCATCTACTAATTACTTAATGGGATTAAAACAAATGTTAGGAACACATAAAACGTTTAATAATGACCTTGATTATATTTTGTTAACGTCTGATTATAAAATTGGTGTTAATTTTCATCCTTCGGATAATTTTTACCCACAAACAAAGCTTCAACTTTATTACTAACTTACGCTCAGTTCGAACTGAAAACATTGCACACGAAAACTTTTTGCCTACTTTACTCGTCATCAAATTTAAACCTTTTAAAGTGTGTTTAGACTGAACAAATAAAAAGAGCAGGAACATAATTCTTCACCCATTCGTTTAGTGTAAACGTGAAACGTGTCGTTGAGCCCAAACGCTGCGGCGCAAGAGAGCGCAAACAACGCCTAGAGCCAAATTTAATAACACAGCACATTTTATTTTTAAGAAGCAACGTGGTTTCTCAAAAGTCCATTTTTGTTGAGTAACGAAAATTATTGTCCCGAAAAACATTTAATATAGTAAATAAGTTGGCTGTAATTCGGCCTATTTAGTCGTAAAAAGGAGCTAGATGCCACGTAAAGCTTAGTCGATTAACGCTCTGATTACTTGATAGTTTAGTTATTCCTAAATTATTCTACAGCTCCGCATATTAAAGTCAAAAAATGGGTTTTGACTTGCGATAGAATGTTTTATTTTATTTAATCAATCAATAATTTGGCCAAATTTCAAGATATGATACGTGTAAATACTTACCTGTAACCGTCAGGTATACCTAATAGTAAAATATTATAACCGTTAGGTGAGCATGCCACCTTTTCAGTTTAGTAGGAATTTGTTTGGCCCGCTACTGCATGCCTTGATTAACACCGGAGAGCTAGAATTTGATAGAATACAAATTCGTATGACGTCGCTTTTTTGTTTGAATCAAACAAAAATTTCTGGGTTGCCCTGAATGAAAAAAATCGCCGTTTGGGGTACTCAACTAGTATCGATAGATAATCAAGGGCTATATTATTTTATTACATGTTGTTTTCTACAACAATGACATTGGCAAAATCATCGACATATCGATAGAGCCATTAAATTTAAATTGCAATTAGTGTCAATCAAAGTCGAAAGTTTTTATTTCAAATAAACCAATTACATGCACTTTGAAACATCAGAATGAAACTTTCCTATTCCAATTGGTTTATCCTATGGAGAAAAGCCGACAAGTAACTCCATGGATTCTCTTTCATTGATACAAATGAAATGAAATCCATGTGGTGTCCGGATTAAGAATATAGCATCACTCCGTCTCCTCCCGTGGATGTCGTAAAAGCGACTAAGAGACTAAACCAGAGGGATGGCAGCAGCGTTCCTTCTGTGGAACAGTAGCCATACTGCGGTCACTAACCCGCCTGCCAACCGTGGTGAGTACTGGCAAATTACCCCCAAAATTATGACACAATTGTGGAAATCTATGGGGGATGCCTTTGTTCAGTAGTAGACGTATATTGGCTGATATGATGATACAAATGATGGCAAATGTATAACGAGAAAAATATTGGTTAGAGTGTAAATATACATACTACTAATAATTAATTTGCCATGGCAGTTAACGTAAACCAATCTCGACAGACAGCACCCGTTCCCGAGCATGACGCAGTATTACCTTATTCCATGTTCTTGCTCTATGGTTGTTCAAACTTCACGCACCTTAATTGAAAATATCGCTAAATACCATTTATCGACAAGGGAACTTTATTTGTCTAAGTGTACCTAGACATTCCGTATACCATGTCTCCCTTACATTTGGTCGTTTCGTTCGCAAGTCACCCCTATCTGTGTTCGATAGACTACTCGAAACTAAGTAAGAGTAGGAAGTACCTAAATGGTAATTTTTATCGGTTACGTAACGCCTTGTGAATGGTACATTGTATAATACTATCTAACAGGGTGTTATATCCTAGTTCTAGCTTACATTTGATAGCCGAATTTGGCCGACGACCAAGTGTAAATGACGCATCACGTAACTATTGTGTTCGTCTCAAAAACTTGTGACGTGAACGATATCAGTTCATGATATAATCGTGATGCTATAAATAATATCAAACATAATTGTGCAGTCTGTGCTTAGGATATTTTATTATTATTTATGGATTATTTATGATGACAGACTGCATATTTATTATTATATATACAGTTTATTACACATTGAAATACATAGCTTCGACTCAATCTCACAATCTAGTTAAGTATACTTTGTGTTAATAATTGTTACATGTGAAATTTCCTGAACAGTGTTATAGTATTTTTATCCTACTGTACTGTATGTATAGAGATTTGAGACCCATTTCAGAAATTTGTCTACTGATCACTAATAAAATGTTTATCTATCTCGGGAACGCATTCCTGAAACATTTGTATTGTGTGCAACTAGAAATGAATCAGTTCAAAATAAATGTTGTTCTTATAATAGCCCAGAAGTGTATGCATTTAGATCATAAGCATTTGCTCTTTTTTCCGTTTCGCACAAGTTTTGCTTCACATCTGTACTTTATTCTATTTCTGTACGGCTTAATATAGGTACGCTGCTAGAATGAAAAAGTGTTACAGATCATTCTCGTTTCTATTAGGCACTGGTCATCATGTTTACAAATGCTAGCATAATCCCAGCCTTAGTGCCAATTTCCATTCATGTACGCACTCGTCGTCTGTATTCTAAATATTATAATATATATATGAAATGGGTCTTCTGAATATTATGAATAAAATAAGTGTTTATATATAAATATGTAGCCTAAATTCAAACGTTTCTGACGTTCTGGCGAATGACATAGATACAAGTTGAATTGTCGGTAAAATTTTTATACTTATGAAAATTATACATGATGATAAAGTCTTCTATTGTCAATAATTTTATATTGTTTAGTTGTATCTTTGCTCAAAGCTTCTATGGATGGTCCACCGATATATCTAAAATATTCAATGGATGTTATTTACAAAATCAGTGCATAACTACCTAGTATCTTATGAGTTTTAGATATATAATACTCAGTATGTATCAATAGGTTTAATTTGTAGAAACACCAGATATTGACGTGTCAAATTCTTCAATGGTTAAATAAGTTTTCTATTCCAAAATTTTTACCTTCCTGTGATCGTGAATGTTGCTATAAGTATGTTAAATATGTGGGATCTTCAAAGAATATAAAAATTATAACTGTTATTTTGCAAGAGCAAAGCAAGATTATTATCCAATGAAATTTTATGTGGTGAATAAATTTTTTTGTGTATTTTTCTTGTAGTTTAATTTTTGTACCACCATAGCAGGTCACGTGATCCTCAAAAATACTGGGAGTTATTATTTCGAACGATCAATTCATAAGTATGAGCTGAAATCTACATTGACCGGTTGTGAGCCCTCTCCATAAATTTTACCAAGTCCATGGGCCATCTGTTTTAGCGTCTTTCACGCCGCTTTCAGATAATCTTAGGAGCTAAGAGCCTAAGGGTGAGATTCAGAAACGAGTCTAAGCGTGAACTTACGCTTCCATATGTCAAAATGCACTACTTACGCCCCTAATTTTGACAGATGGAAGCGTGAACTTAGCTTAAACTCGTTTCTGAATCTCACCCTCAGACTGTGATTTCTGTTATTTTAGGAATTTAGTCATGACACTGTTATGTCGAGAAAGAAACATTGATAAAAGTACTTTCAATAACTCGTTGAGTAACTTGAAGCTTATTGAGGAGGCCAACGGTTTTTTTTTATACTACTTAGTGACGAGACGGGCAAATCATTCGCAATAGTCCTGCGTGGCACCATACTGCGCTTTTCACCTCGAGACATTATTTAGTCTCTTAAGCCCAGTAATTTCACAAGCTACAGAGCCCTTTGGCCTTTTCCGGCCTTCAACCGGAACACAGGTATGTCAAGTGCCTGTAGGGCAACCTTTTTACAGTCGTCATACCTCCGCTAGAGTGAGGGGGTGAACGCTTTACAGTCATCCACTCCGTGATGTGCCTAAAGGCGTGGCACCAATGGGCGGCTCTAATGTGATCTTACGAGGACCTAGAGCCCCCCTTCGGTGCCTAAGATGACCGCTCCAGTAGTTTTAGCCGGTAGAAGTCTGGCATACCCCTTCGCCCTTCCCCGGGGCGAAGGAAGTTCATGTAGAATTTCCACTGGACACCATTAAAAAAAAGACGGGTAGGGATGTCAAAAGTTTAACGCTAATGCTTAGCGGCGAATAACTGGCACTGGTGTGGCACCTACGGAGCCGGCTTCATACATATGATAGCCTTTACCTAGCAGAACATGTCAAACGCAATCACAACTTAACTATCAAGGGTAGCAGCAGCCTCCTACACTCTTATAACATAGCGGATGTATCACTCGCATTGTTAAGCATTTTAGCAGCACCCTCGTGTGAGGCCTTTTTTTATTTCATCCCATGGAAATACTTCATGTACTTTCTTCGCCCAACGGAGAACAGAGGGGCATGCCGAAGTCCTACCGACTAAAACCACCGGAGAAGTCATCAACAGCACCGAAGGGTGGCTCCAGGCCCTTGAAACAATCACAATGGAACCTCGTATGTGGTCTATGATCAGAAGTAGATTGCAGAGAAGAGTCTGCGTGCTCATACCGAGCAAACCCCCGGGAAGAAGGCAACTTGCACGCGGTCACTTGCTACCATGTGCGCAGCGCAGCGCACATCGAGGCTTCGGGCCTATGCTACTACTTACAATGAAAGCTTGTAGTTGCTGCTAAAACATCTACACTCTCGTTTACTCATATTTTGCACACAGATATGCTAAACTTTAACTTGGTCACAATGCTGTGTCGAAGGAACTCACGATGGGAGGATATCAAGGATCCGTTATTGGTCCTGATCTATAGAACATAGGTAGGTAGGTTTCGATGACTTATAGCGTTTCCATTACGGCTGCTCATTGGTTACGCAGACGACAGCCTTCTGCTTATTCAGTAAAGTTCAAAGGCAGGCCTTAAATAATTTGGTAGATACTTGTTTACGTTAAATCTCTAGGTGGGGCTAATGAAACCGCTTAATGTTTGCACCACAAAAAACCTTCCAACTATTTTTTAAAGGCAATCAGCATCAACAAGCATTCAATTCAATATTAGTTTTAAAAGAAAGGAGTCTGTGTGCTACCTTAGTCTTGTATCGGAGAGAAATTTTTCATACATAAGTCTGTAGATGAAAAAGCTAAAAGGAACTTTTATGGCCTGACAAGGATATCAACAGCTACATAGGTTCTTTCTTCTTCTTTCTTGCTACGGAGGGAAGTGGAACGTATATTCTTTCCTACTCCTCCTTTTTCTTTTCTGATTAATTTCTTTGCGGGTTCCAAAACAGTTATTTATTTCTCTGGAATACACCAAACTTCGTTGATCGGTGTGTCCCGTAAAATAGTCCGAATAGCAAATACGCTGGATTTTAAAAACCGCGCCGTGAATATAGTTTTCGGGTGAGAATTAGCACTAAATGATAACAAGTTTACCCACGCATTATAACAGCAGTAGGTAACTATTTACAGAATCATTAAACACGTAACCCTCCGCTACAAATCTGTAATCGGGTTAAAATAAAGTAGATTATACAAAGTTTACTTTACTACGCGCCGCGAATACTTCTGCGGTATTATATTCCAGGGCGTTCCGTTCCTCTCTGCGGGTAACTTTGACAGTTGTGTATAAGTGTAACGAAACGTGATTGGAAAGTTCATCACGCCGCCACGGGTAGCGCTCGTGCGCCAGTCTTCTTGCAGCGGGCGCGTGGCCGGCTGCTTGTTGCAGTGCGCGGTACGAACTAACACACGCGAGTTCGCGGTCATAGGCTCGAACGAACATCGAAATCGACGGTCAGTGCGGTGACCATGATGATGGAAAACGGGGTGATTACAAATCACTATGACGGGGGGTCGTACACGGACGGGGGGTATATGGAACAGGAGGAGGAGTGGGAGCGCGAGGGTCTGCTAGACCCGGCTTGGGAGAAACAACAAAAAAAGGTCAGTTTTACAAACCTTTGCTGTTGACACACATAACGTGGAAAAGACAAACGTAAACTTTATTCAGCGTGCATACCCAGATCGCAATAAAAATATATCGTCAGGAAAACCTTATCTCGTTCATGAATCATGTTTGTATATTTACAAAAAGTACATATTTTATCTTAAATCGATAAAACAGAATTTCCTACTGTTAGAACAGCGCAGCACTAGTGTACTACATCTGATTGCACCTGGGCATACTACTACATATAAATTGCCAGCGCTGATATAATTTATCAGATTATGGATCTATTTTTAGAGCAAAACGATTAACAGCAATAGACACACGAAAATATAATTTTGTTTATATATACTTCAAAACAAACAAGAAATAACGAGCAATAAATAATACGAACACAAAAAGAAAAATACATTTTCAAAAATGGGCGCGCATTTTCAAAATTTCGTACTTCTTCTTGCACATTTCCCGCCGCTAGTTGAAAGTAGATCGCGGCCGTGGACACTATTAAAAGATTTCTTGAAGCTTTTCGTGCGAGCGAGACGAGCGTACGCCGCTTCCCATGGGAGAGAGCGGGCCAGAGAGAGAGGAGTCGAATTTCCGTTAGTCATGTCCTAAAATGGGTCCAGCGCAGGCGCCGCTGAAAGCGCGGGCGTCCGACTTTACGTCACCATGAAACCCACATTTCAGGAAATTGGTGTGGTGCCTGCGTTAACTGCATTTTGAACGTTCGCTTTTTACGCGGTGGGCTGGTGGTCCGTGACGAATGCTCTGACGCACCCCGGTAGCGCAACCTGTGGAATGTCATTAACGACTTACGGCACCACACTCCACACGCAACTCTGATTCAAATTAATTTGGTCCTTCCATTCAGCTTTTGTGCTACCCAAAATAAACTGCATATGAAATGAAATTTATATGTACTGTACCTAATTAAATATTTATTCATAGGATTTTTTGATGTTTTTCCTCTCTCCCATATAACTCTCATATTCTATTAAAATATAGGTATATACCTATGGCCTCAAGAAAAAATACCAGCTGACGAAAATTCAAGGCTTTCGTGACCTTGAATACCTACTACTCAATGGCAACTCTAAACATTAGGAATACTATGTCATTAAACAACAAAAACGAAAATGTTCTAAGTTGGCTGTCATGCTAGCTAGATGACTTACTCAGGGATGAGGCCAATGAACGACCGAGGCTCGAGGCCTTACAGGATATAAACAAAGAGCCTGCGACACTCAGTGCATTGGCCGATCATGTATGGCGGGTCAATGTCGCGGTCGACCAACTTGAGATGCGTCTGTGCGGAAAAGTCGCCCGACGAGTCGCATTCGCGCTCCCAACGACTGGAATCAGTCTTCCGCAAGGAGGTCAGTAGCGCACAAATGCCAAAGATGCTTTCCTCGTGAAAATATACTAGGAAACATGATGCGTCAAACTCCTACATGCAAGCTAAACATACAACTTACTTTCTAAAATGTATTAATTAGTAATCATCGACATAAACATCTGTTACATCATTATTATAAATAAACAAATTTAGAGAAAAGTTGCACGAATTGTCGTGATGGTTTCACATGAATATATCAAAAGTAACATCGAAGAACATCTGGTTACGCTAGAAATCGGGCGTGAAAGTAGTGAGGACGAGCTCTAAACTGGTTATAAAATCAGTGATTAACATAAAACTGCTCATTTATTCTATGCTCATATTGTTAGAGTTCACAGCTGGATTAAATCATTCAGAATTTGCCCATATTTGGTATTCTTTAACAACTGATTAATACGGAATTTAACTGCCAATCGAAGCATGCGACGGACTTGAATCAATCCGAGGATATGTTTTATTCGTTATTTTTCAGAAATATCTTTGGATTGAGTCTACGTTAAATTCACACCTATGGAACAGTTTATCGGAAACATTCTCCGTCATTAGCGGAAGAATGATCACCTTGGCATACCTTTTGCGTTCGGGGTCATTGACACCTGATAAGCTCATATACGCACCAATTCCCAATGGGTTTAAGAGGGCTTGGCATTTTTCCTGTTAATACCTTTACTGTTTTATGAATAATTCCAATATTTACACAAGGATTTATTTTAGTGCCAGGCTGTTATTTTTCGGTATCTGGTGACACTACGTACTGTACTGGTCCTGGTATCATCTATCTTATGCATTTGTCAGTAATTTTATATTGGAATGAACAAATCTCGATTACTTATGTAAAAAATACATATCTAGATGAGAACAGTTTTTAAAAGTTTATCAGAAATATGTTGACGCAGACGTATAATATCAGTTACATAACTTGACATGGCTATTTTTTCCTTGTCGTTGTTAGCTCGCACTTGGCACGCGGTCAAAAATCGAGGTACTGAAGTGTCGGCTTGCAAATCTCCACACCGTTGAATAAATCATAAAAAATATCAAACCCACAGCTGGGTTTGTATGCATGTCAGCTTCGATGTTAGTCTCTAGGACCGTATCGTGTTATGTTCGACAACCACATCCGTGGTGTCAAATGTTTACTAAAGTCTACGTCCGCCTACACACTTATAACTAAGTATTCAACTTCCTCTGCACAAGGTGTGCCCGTCTCCTAATATTCCTCCGTACACATTAATTTATAATTCTAGGAGGTAATTAAAATTCAACTTTAAAGGGAACAAGGTGAAGAATTATCAAATGCATAAAAAGGCGACAAATTAACTTAGTAACGTCGGTCTTCTTTTAATGGCCTCGAAGACTGCAGAATAATTTCGATATATTCGATAGCAAAATTAAAGTAAAAAGCATGTCAACTCTCAGCAACGTCAACATTTTTGAGATTAAATACATTTAAAATCTTATTAACATAGAGGAAATACTTTAATTTCTAAAATAGAAAGTATTTATGAATGACAAACGCTACCTAATTAAATTCCGAAGTCAATATCTCAATTTAATTTAGATAGAATAGAAAATGCTTTATTGTACTCAATTAAAATAACAACTACAAGTACCTACTAACAAAATAAATAATTCTAAACAACAGCAGCAGTAATTGCACAATAGGCAGTATTATCGCTATTAGCGATTTGGATGGACAAGAAAAATAACAAATTAAATTAAGATATTGACTTCGAAAAGTAATTAGGTAGTCTAAACACCACCCACATGCAAATCAAAAGAAACAAAATACAAACGACCTTGAATATTGAACTACGACACGATAATTAAGTACCGGATTAACATAAGTTAACGGTCAAACTAAACTTTCTAAGCCTTATCACAATGTGCCTGCATCGACCGAGCCAATCCGGACCAGCTTCCAGCTAAACCGATACGGTACGGGTTCATTTAGCTTACACAAAGAAACAATATTACACTGTCTTTAAGGTTTAGAACCAGTAAATGATAAGGAAACGGGAATGACAGATAACGTAAAGGAGCAAATAATTGCGTTAATTCATGGATTCAAAGAGGTTTCTTCTTATTTTTATTAGTATAATTTAATAACTAGTAATAGAAAAAAAAATATATTATAAATTCAAAATAGACTAGTAAATACGATGTATATATACATAAACAAATAATACTTTTTCTACATTTCTGCTACGCTTCTTTCTGAAACAAGCTGTGCTTTACACTTTTCTGTCCTATGTAATTATATTTTAATATTTCTGTGTGTACATAATTTAATACAGATACCTCAAATTTAATTCTAAATAATTAAATTGGCATATGGGATAATTAGTATTGTATAGGACCAAATACGTACCTACACGTTTATTTCGACACCCAAAAAGCAGTGTATTCGGATATTTAATAAAGTACCTACCAACAACAAGTCAATGATCATTACATGTTTGTGTACTTGGAATTTAATGTAGGTTGCCTAACCTACATATTGAAATAATATTACCTGATAATACCTATTTCACGCTTAGGTTTCTGTAATGACCTTAACGTTTAAAAATATAAATGGAAAACCCTTTGGAAACCTGAATCATCACGTGAAAGTAAAGCTATAAAATCAAAAAACAAAATTACTCATCGGGATTCTAGTAAAAACCACATCGGACACGACTATCTACTCTGGGCAGAAGCACAATGTTTGGTCTCTTGCCCACGTCAATAATATCATTTTAAGTGGACCGGTTCTCGCGCCGACAACCCCGCTAAGCACGTAGATGCATTAAATTATAGACCCTTCATATTACTTAATTGTACTGACAGTAATAAGGATTTTGTATTGGTATATGGAACATCTATTATCTTTTTTGTTCTGTTTGTGAAAATATCTTTCATACCTAGGTATTTATTGCATTGTATGTATGCGTGCTGACAATTGATATGTACATATATTTCAAGAGTCGTGCAGCATGGAATATGCCGCCATTCCTGTATTTCTAAAGAAAGATTTAAGGGTTATGTCTCCCAGTGTCTCTTCCAATGACCGTGCACTTTTGCACACTATCCACACCAGCTTTAATTTACAGACAATAAACCGTCAGTATTTTTCCTCACTAGATTTTCTGGCTGCTGCTAGCCCATGTGCTTATTTTTTAGAGAAGAGAAGAAATAGGACACATCGCGGTAGTGAGAGGCGGTATGACGCCGTCATCTTCCGACTGACGCAGATACTCTCGGACCATGGGTATTTCGGGAAATATTTGTGTCGCATAGGCCGAGAAGTGACGCCTCGTTTTCATCACTGCGGTGACTGCCCGGCTTATTTCCGCCGCAGAAAACGCACCGGGCGCTGGCGCAATTGCGGCCTGCAGGTGATGAACTAGGGGAATCACCCGAACAGAAGCAGGTCTGAGACGGCAGCGAGTTCTGTTCTGCACCTCTCTGAAGGCATGTGCGGCCAGCCAGGTAGCAGTGAGACGGAGCCCATCAGAACAAGTGACGGGGCGATACCTGCCAAGGGTGTGGTCCAATGCCTATACGGCGAGCACCACACCCCCAGCCATAAGTAATTGAAAGGAACACCATGGGGTTTTAGCCGGTAAGATTCCGACATGCCCCTCCACCCCTCCCAAGCGGAGGAAGTCCATGAGGATTTCCCCACAACAAAAAAGGGAAAGGAAGAAGACATTATCTAACCTGCCTTGCTGGCCTGTCATGCTCACTAAAATGTCTTGCTGATGGTGGCGTTGTAATCTCAATTATTTTAAAAGAGTATCCATGGAGTTTCCTGCCGGCTCTTCTCCACAAGATCGACTATTTGGAACCGTGCAACTTAGATTCTGACGTTTCATAAGTGCCAATATTTGGTTTATTTTAAATAAAAATGTGTGGTGCCGGCTCAGAATACCACCACCCCATCTCCTCCCGTGGGTGTCGTAAAAGTCGACTAAGGGATTAGCCGGAGGATGGGCAGCAGCGTCCTTCAAGTACATTAATAACTCAACTGCGATCGCCAACCCGTCTGCCAAGCGTCGCGATTATGGCAAAACCACCCAATGAGCCCATAACACGCCCATATCGGTCGTTGTGGTGATCTTTGAGGGAAGCCTGTGTCCAGCAGTGGGCTTCATTCGGCCGAAATGATGAAATAAAAACTTTGACTTGACTTGTCCTTTTTTAAACCTCATTTTCTGAGAATGAATAACATTCACATTCAAAAATTTTGTTTGTTCTTGGCGTTGTTTGTATACTTTTATATTTTTTTATTACTATAAAACAGAAATAGTTATGGGACTAAAACTACCTTTAGCGAACTTGATTCTAAATTCACCTTACTAAAACACGAACTATGTCCCAATTCTTAGTTCAGTGCATCAAGCTAAAGAGTCTGGATGGTACTCATAGATTGTTGCATCTCGGTCGTGTCGCTTCGTTATCGAGTCGTGGCTCATTATTCCTAGGTGCCGTAGTGTGTTTCAAAACGCGGAGAGTAGATAAGTAGGCGTCGCAGTGTCCGCCCACTGACTGCACCCAGGTGCGTTCCGAACTGCGCCGGCGCAACCACTGTCAACCTTGTCTTATCGTTACACAATTGTGTTGTTGCATTCTGGTACAATGTTATGATATTTTAACCTCACACTTAATTCCACAGCTTTATTCATAGTTTCAGTTTACCAAATGAGTGGACCATTATCATTCAATATGTTAGATCCGATTCTGAAAACATCTCCACAAAAAAATACCTATATATATATAGAAAATAATAACAACACATTTTTAATAATACAGGTGAGAGGATCAGTCTAGCTCATGTTTTTTTTAAACTTATCTGTTAAATATTTTCACTTCTCTCTCAAGACTGACAGAAAGCATCGTACGACTTCGAGGACAGAGTGCAAACCAGCCGATGCCAACATCGTCTATTTTTGACATCGTTCAATCGCCCACGCGAAATGCTTACACTCACTTGGAACTATTATTATAATTAGAAAATCTTTCTATAGAATTATTTCCGACACGCAAGGCGTTCAGCTTCTAAAGATACATTAACAATTTACGAACATTATTATCAGTCCATAAACTTATTACAGACCCAAAACAACTATCTTTAGATCAAATAAATATTAGTCCCGTGTGGGGGGGGGACGTCTACGGGCTGATGTATGACCACTAAAAGGTACCGATGTGTGACCACTAAAAGGTCACTAGTAAAGAATATAAATCTATATTAATATAATAAAGCTGAAGAGTTTGTTTAAACAATGTAAGTCGAAAAGAGCGTATTCGCGTTATTAATAATAAAAAAAATAAAAAAAATGTTTAAACCCAAGTTGCAATTATACTGCATATACATTACTGTTGGGGTTCAATTTTTTTTATTGTGTGGCTGTATCAAATTCTTCCTGCGTGATATATTAAAATGAGTTACTCTTCCTGTCTTTATCATACAAACGTAACTACGTGTCGCTATACAAAGCTATCTTCACCGATCATCTGTTTAGATAAATCCAGCAACCGTCATTGCGAGTTAGTGAGGGGGACTGTCTTTAGGTTGTTATTCATTCGGACCCCTCTCGTACACAATAGAACGCAGAGGGTAGAGAGCCAAGCAAAACACGCTTGAATAGACGTCGAATCAACGTAACAGCTGTTCCAAAAATTGGGTTGTTCGATTGTTAATCTTCTCAGCTTTCAAAAGCAAACACAACATTTAGTTCCGCAATGCTTGGAATCAAACGGCGTAATCAACCGAAACAAAATGACTTATCCAAATACGTTCGTATTGGGATTTCAAACGTTTGCCAGTGCAATCAATGTCGACGCATTTACGCGTCCAGTGTCAGATTCCAAACAGTGTTAATAAACAGATACCTATGCGTAGGACGTTTCCGCTACTACATCGCATCAACACGGCTGTTCGCCAAATATACATTGCACACAAAGTCACAAATTACCTCGCGGTTACGTCAGAAACAGAGACGTAATTAGTCATAATATTAATTATGGTAAGCGACATACCGTTTCCCATAAATAATTATATGACAAATCGTAGTGATACGTGATAGATCAAACGTATTTAATTAATTAAAGTACATAAAAGCCAAAGATATTCTGATGATAGTAGAATACCATATCCTACGCTTCACCAAGTTTGCTGTCACATTAATTACCTGAAACGAATTATTCCAATTTCAAAATAGGTCCACGGTTGCATAAACAGTTACACCGATCATCACGTTGGCTATAAAGATTCCGATTTCTGCTTCGGATTCCTACACACTGTCATCATATCAGCCACAGGACGTCCACTGCTGAACAAAGGCCTCCCCCTTAGATTTCCACAACGAGCGGTCACACATGGTTACACACTGTAATGAAACGTAATGAAACTTTTTATAAACTTTAGCAATCGGTCAATCTGTTCTAAGAAACATGCGCGCGTTCTAAAACGGGGCCCTCTCAGATTTCCACACCAAATCTAGAACTAATAGATCACTTCTTACACTCGACACATTGTGTTACATATATGGATCATGTTGTTGCAAATTTGTTTTTATTAGTGCTATACGCTTCGCTCACAGGATGTCTGGATCACAAGTCCCTTCCTCTATAAAGTTATTCATTCGCTACCAATTGGTAATGACTAATGATGTCTTTTCTTTATTTAGCCACGTTGATAGTCTTAAAAGTGCAGCAAGTGATAAACCGTGATTATCTATTGGTATCATATCTCTTATCTTCAATAACAATAACACTGAAATGCGTAGTCATGTAAATGATCCTATCACGTTTATTTAATTATCACGGAATTTATACCTTCCACGTTATATAACGCACCGCCTCAAAGTTCATCATCGAGATGAAAAAAAGAATTTCTAATATCTAAGTGGGCGTTTACCAAAATCGGCTAATTTACATATCCTTTTCTGAACCAGCATGCCATCGCTAATTCTTCAATTAAAGTGATGTTAAATAATAGTGTTATTAGTATTTTCTATGACTACAAGTTCAGGAAAAGGCTTACCTCAATTTAAGTAAATATGTTTGACCAGTATTACGATAGCTAAACGGAAACAAAATATAAAAAAATAACAATAGACAAAGAGAATGAATGAAAACTTTGGAAATTCGAGCCATTATTAATTAGTCCACGGTTGCAATCTTCAATTTAGCTTTTCTATAGCACATTTAATATGAAAAGACAATAAAAGAGAGCTTACAAGTTAAACTACAATGTTCATAATAAGTTTATAAAAAACTTAAAACACGCAATGACACAATCCGTAGGTACTTTGTTTACTTTGTAACAAACCCATGATCACAAATGAATGTAGTAAGCCTTTGCCAAAACGTCCCATTTTAGAAATAGTGGGTGGGGTTGTTTGGCTAATTTTGTTTAATAAGGTCTCAGCAATTGAAATAAACTGAATAATACAATGACGAACATTATACGAAAGGTGAGGGAGAATAAAAGGACGTTATGCCTGTAAAAAAAGAAAAATATTTGGCATAGCAAACGTAACAGAATAGTTAGGTTTCTCAGATATCTTCTCGTATAAAGCATTTAATTTAGGTAATTGCAGAAAAATATATAAGCATTTATGTTTAAAAGGTACTTTGATTTGAAAATCGTTAAATATGCCTCTGAACTTCGCGACTCTTTTTTTTCTCGTGGGGAAATCTTTATGACTTCATCCACGTTGGTAATGGCGGAGGGGCATGCCGGACTCTTACCGGCTAAAATCCCACGATGTCCTTATCCTTACCTCTGGCTGGTGGTGAGGTTCACGCTTTGTCAGCATTAGACCGCACCCCCGGCAGGTATCGACCCGTCACTGTTTGACGGGCCAGGTCTCTGCGGCCAGCCAGGTCACACCTGTCTTCAGAGAGGCACGCGCAAAACACACGCGCCGCCGTCTCGGGCCTGTTTCTGTTCGGGAGACGGACTGCCCTTAGTCTGTCGCCCGCAGGCCGCTTCTCATGGTGGCCGGAGATCGTTCAACGCCCGGCTCTGGGGCCCGCACCCAGTGCATTTACTGCGGCGGGGATCAGTGGTCTCCTCCCGTTCCCGCTCTGCCGCCTCCTATGCTTGCATCACGTCCTCGCAAAAGGAGGCGACGGCATCCCACGCGCTCTCACTCGAAGAGATCACGGCGCTGCGTTGCCCAAGCTGGGCACTCCTCCAACGTATGCTGCGCCGTGTCCTCCGGGCAGTCTCCGCAATGATGGCCCCCGGCCATCCCTTCTCGGCCTATTTAACATAGGTACTTCCCGAAACACCCATGGTTCGAGAGTACCTGCGTCATCCGGAAGGCCGCCATGCTGCCTCTACAGCCATTCCTCCATGACGGGTCTTAACGCCGCTATCGCAGCGTGCCCTAACTTCACTCGCAGCTAGGGTGAAGGCTAGGCTAATAAAATAGGCTGTAGTTTCAGTAAATGCTCCAAAGAGGCTAAGCTAACGCTTTTTAACCGACTTCAAAAGGAGGAGGATCTCAATTCGAGGCGTATTTACTTATGTATGTACATCGATTACTCTGAGATTTGTACACTGATTTGAGCAATTTCTTTTTTCAATAGATGCAAAATGCTTTCGATTTGGTCCCATATCAGTTTCATTACATTTTATTGAGCAATTTTTTAACCACCTTCAATAAACAGGTTTAATTTGGCTGCGGTTATCTAGATGATGTCTTAATAGTTTCCATTCCTCCTAGATAGAAACCGATTTGAGTCATTCTTATTTTTAGTGTTAAATGCTCTTGAATTGGTTTCATAATTATAAATATAATTAAGTTTGGTTAACGGTTTCTAATATGATTTGTGACTGTTGGAAAAGTTCTTACATTTAACATTATAAACAAAAAAATTACCTACTTCAAAAACCCTACACGATTTAAAAATATCTAACCACGTAAAACAAAACAAAACTTTATTTATGTAGTCGGGCGGGGCCAGGTATGCGCCAACCATGGTTAATGCAGACCAACGAAATTATATTGTATACCTGACCCCGCCCAACTTCAGTTTTTTTTTCCTTTTTCGTGATTTTAACAGTTTTAAATCGTGTAGGGTTTTTGGAGTCGGTATTTTGTTTGTTTAAAAAGACTTTTTACTTTAAAAGTTTTTTTGCTTACCGCCAACCTTCATATATGCCTCATCTCTCATCATCACTGGCTACACTCGAGAAAATAATAGGACAAAAGTGCAATACAATGTTCCTTATAGAATATTATTTAGCCTGTCTAGGTACTGTCTTGTGGTGGCTAAGAATACCCCCACCCCGTGTCATTCCATGTCTGTCGTAAAAAGCGACCATATGATTAGCCGGAGGATGAACAGAAGCGTCCTTCGAGTACATTTATAACTGCCTGCCAAGCTTGCATCTGTCAAGCGTGGCGATTATGGCAAAACCCCCTGATGAGCACACAACACAAACCCATACCGGTCGTTATGGTAATCTTTGTGGAAGGCTTCTATCCAGTAGTGGACTTTTTCTGCTATACTGTTAAACTGTTTGTGGAGACACGCGTGTCGGGCCTTGATGCATTGATCGCCACCGAATTATTAAATTTAGAAATAATATTTTTATGGCCAATAATACTAAAGGTATAAGCTGGCTAAGGAACACCCCTATTCACGGGCGTTAATAGCCTCTACAAAGAGGAAATCAGTATTAGGCTTACGCGGGGACATGGGTCCAACATGCAGAGGCCCTTTAGAGAATTTAATCAAAAATGTAATGGGATGAGACACTAACCGGGGATTCTTCATGGCTGCTTTATAAAATGAAGTCACATATTGTCCCCGGTTGTGCAGGACTATTGTATGAGATGGGAACTATAACGGTCTATTGCAATGGGTGTGATATGAAAAGAAAATTTAAAGCAAATATTCAAATATTCTGTGGCGGACGGTGACTCGCCATTCATAAAATGGGCCCCCTAACTGGCCACCACTCCAGGCGACAAGAAGCAACATCGGCGAGAGCGGCTCGGGGTCATCGGGGTGTCGATAGATGCGGGTTCATCATCGCGCGTCTCGAATACTCAAAACGGGTTTCCCTGTTATTACGCCATTAGGTACCATCCCCGAGTCCGGCATGCCCCTTCGCCCTTCCCCGGGACAGGGAAGTTCATGTAGAATTTCCACTGGATTCCAATAAAAAAAGGTACAACCCCCTAGCATATAGGTCTGGCGGCCCCCCTATGATCAGCCAACTAAGGCAAGCCAGAGATCCTGCGGGCACTCATGGGGCTCCACACCAGCCGACTAATACAGGCAAGCCGGAGACGAGGTCCTGACTTATTCTCTGAGGCATTCGGGTACGCAGACGCCATTCCATACAGCTCGCCACAAACTGCCCGCTTATTAATAGACCTCCTTATGATATACTTCTTTTTTGTATCAAGAGAGTGAGATAGCTGCTTTAATCTAACCCCCGGGAATAAGTTATCCCATGATGAGATAACTAGTTGCCCCAGAGGGGTATTATTAATATGATAAATGCATTTCGAAACCAAACACAACCTCGGCGACAGCAAGTAACTTCTAGACTTTATTGCTTTTCTACGTTTTCTACATCTTCAGCTCAACCATATATAATGACAAGCTTTACAAGTGAATACAATACATTATAATTTAGGTTCTTATATTACAGTGAATGACGAAGCGTCATAACAAGCCTGCCTCATTGTTGTCGTGGCGTGAATAGCTGACCGCTCTCTTTTGTTTCGCTTGTTAAAAATAACACATTGTCTATTAAAGGTATAGTCCGCAACCCAGCCAAATACAGGCTGCAATTTTAATATATTCTTAATGTTTTCTTAGTACAAAACAAAGAGTAATATAATGTTTGCCCAATAAAAGTACTCCAAACTTCCAAAAGAAAAGCTAAAAACCCTGAGAAAATGTTAGATGTTAGATAGCGTTGCCTTAGTAACTTCCAAAGCAAGATCGATATAGTCAGTCTGGGGGCTGTGGCCAGACTCTGTAGCTATGACAACTGAATAAGCGAACGAACGCTGGAGAAAATGTAACAATAGACTTAAACCAAGCCCATTTAACGTAGCCTGAGGGTCGACGGCATCAAAACAATAGACAAATATCTGGTGCCTATTAAATTGAATCATACTGAACGTAAGTTACAAAACACAATTACGGTAGAAGTGGCCTTTAAATATTACTGTTATTCCCAGCTAGCGCCAGCCACTGTTGCTAATAAGCTAACTGCAAGGCGAGTGTCTACTTGCGTGAAGTAATGATTCAAGGCGACATCGACTTGAGAAAAAACTAAAGATCGCACAATCAATATGTACATTTCGTAACGTCTAATAGACTTTAATGTTTATGCTGCATTAAGTAATCCGTGGTAATGAGTTAACCTTTTCATACATTGCTAATATTGAGTAGGTATACGAGAGATCGCTGAGAAGTGGAACCAGAACGTGCATTGATGTCGGATTGTCATTGTTGTCCTTCATGCGGAACGCGCCATTGTCCTGTCTCTTCGTTTACTCGCTCGATAATACGAAAAATATTTGATAGCAAATCTGAAAGCCACAAAACTAACAATAATTGTCCGCACTAGTTGTCATAGATTGGAATCGCGTTGATTTACGCTTAATTGAGACAATTTAAAGGTGAACAGTCATTCCATAACGTGACTTGAAGTATCTGTTGCCTATTTACTAAGGAATTTAGTTTTATTTGACCTCTCAATCATACAGCTACCACTTATATAAAGCTTCGTTATTTATAGTAAAACAAAACGAAAACAGGTGTATTTTAAACGAATAACAGGCATCCGAAGGTTAGCTGTCTACATAAATTTACGTAAAGCTTACTGTGGTAGCTTTGTAAGTATTAACAATTTAGAGAGGCAAAAGTGAAACGTGTTGTTTTAATGAAATATGAGTACTGGCTTTCCACATCTTCTTCACATGGCTTAACCCGACATAAAAGCGAGAATACAATAGTATTTTATACACCCAGTTTTAATTGCGACAAAAACTTCTGCAATGATGCTGCAAGGCATTTAAAACTGTTACTAATGTAATTATTACAATAGGTAAACTTAGATATTTAGACAAGGTTAAACAGGTAGTTATTTGATATGTTGGCACAAAAATAAAACGTAGAACATATTTATGACGTCTGATCAATATCGTCGCTTGTAAAAGAAATTATGATCAGTATGGTATAACAGAGCTATGACTGAGCCACCAGACTAATTTTGGACTGTGAAAAAAATCGCGGAAGAAACCGAAGCTGTCACTCCAACGATCTATATTTAACTGAAAGTTCACAGCTTGGTGAAACAACTGGGTCGGCTCGTGGATATTTCAGAGTTCGAATGATGATATATCGCTTGCATAGTACTATCGTTAAACCGTCTAGTAGCCCCATAAACCGAACGTGTATTGCATATTATAGAAAAACCTACACTGATCTACGATTTAAAAGACGTAAAGCTTTTCGCGAGATTAATTATGTTGAAGAAACAAAAAAGATGTGGAACATTTCGGAATTTGTTTGCCTGTTTTCAAGACTACTGACGCGTAGCCAGCAATAGACATAATTTCAGACTTATACGATTCAAATAATTGGGTTGAATATTTATCAGGACTCGACTATATCAGTTAGTTTTGTCGGAATCGCTTAAAATGTTCATTACTCAGTATCATCCCTATAATAACTTTGTATGTTATCAAATTAGAGTAACATTTTTAGTATAACGGATATCATATTATATAGGTTACTTACGTTTTAATGCGTCAGTTTTAAATTGAACATTTCCAGTCTTATTATTTGACTAACGTTGCTCTTACATCATTATTTACACAAGGAAGTATTCGGGCGCGTAAGGTTGCGAAACATATTTTACCGGATCTTTTTATTTATAACAAAACCATGGTGCATGAGTAAGTGGGTTTATAGCAGCAATATTATTAAAAGCCATTGTATGGTACTGTACAGGTTTTTGAGCTTAGACACGTTATATCCAGTAATATATGAGTTAACTGTATCTGCGCCCAACCGATTGTCCACGAATTTGCTTGTGCAATTTATTTCGTTAACATCATGCTGCCAAGAATCAGTAGGTCATTCATAAAATTCCTTGTACATGTTTGAAATCACGGATCATTGCTGTTGAGAAATTCTGATAAATCCTCGCCCTGTTTTTATAAACGACGTCTTCCTTTTATGAATCCTAGATTGTGAGATCGAGATTTATTATTTAAGACAATTGTAATAGAATTATAAATACAGAAACCTTATTTCTTTTTGATATCAGTAACATCAGTCTTAAATAATGTGTCCTCTTTGATATTCAAATTACATATATAAACATTAAATGTAGACTACATTATCTATGTAATATCCATTGTTTTTACATAGCAAGTTTGGAAATGTTCTCTTTAACAAATAGCCTTCGGTGTTTGAGAATATCCCCGGCTCTGGATCCGTTCGCCCACACGAAAAGCTGCTTGTATAATATACTATCTACCATCTGTTCCCATGGCAGATATAATATTAAACTATTTCTAAGCAGACATTTTTATTTCACGAACGAAGTATTATTTTCGTCATTGCTAGCTTCTCCCGAATTCCATTGCTGCGTTTTTAGCTGCGTTTGATTTATAAGATGTTATAAACAAGTAAATTTTCTACAAAATTCAATTTATTGTTATTTATTACCATTCGACTATGAATTTAGATTATATAATGAAATTTCAAAGTACATTTAATTTCTATAAAATTAGAAAACTTGTACAAGCAGCTTTGGATAACCACTCCATTTTATATAGAAAATAAGACTACCAAAATCCCGATACATTTTTACGCTACTTCACAATGTCCTCGTTACTCATCGACTTATTCCTTTTTGCAGGTACTAAACTGGTCCTGACAGTTATCAGGATACATTGAATAGTATGACACGTTATGCTAAATGTGAGTAAGCATTTGAGAGTTCACAGCGGCACGCAAATAATGTACGCGCTTTGCGACATTCCCTCAAATATTTTTTGCTCTCTGATATCTTGGGTCGTTGATCTTAACACTCTGCTATCACATAAGATATGAACGTAATTTAAAATTTCGTAGACAATTTAATACTGTGGCTCTATCACCAGACTAGAGCACGACGTGTCTGTGTTTACAGAACATAAAATTAAATGTATACCGTCTAACGGTCACGTTATTGTTTATCGAAATGATCGTGGGCGGGTTGGCACCGGGCCCGACTGAACCACCTTCACAGGTGTGGCTATCTATTAGTATTCCAACAGTCGGTACCACACTAACAGCCATAAAATTCCTACCTAATTAAAACAGCGCCATAACCGTACAGCGTACCTCAATTGAACAAATATTAGCCAACTGTCATTTATTTACACATCCATATCGAAGACTTATTAATTGTGGCATTGGAATAACACACCTATTGAAAATATTTGATTCAAAAATTGGCCTCGATTTGGACATCTGTGCTCCGTTTATTTCAAGAATGTTAATTAATGAAACTGTGGAATGTGTATACGCCTACTGTCATATGTAAAAACACCATTTTTATAAAACAGAAACATATTATTTTTAATTTACATTAGAACATTTGACAATTCTTGAGAATACGAAAGCTGTTCATGGATGTAACTATTATTTCCGCTCAAAGCATCTCACTAATATATTAATTTAATTTTAGCCCGCTTTATCTGGGTAATATCAATACTTATTAGTCATAATTTGTCTGGCCTGTCAATATATAATATGGAGGCTATCAGGTCAACAGCATTATATCCACACCGATTAATAAAAATGCTATTTTAAACCTCTAAACATACCATGTGATGATAAGCAGAAAAAAGATATAGATGTTAACGACACAGGCTTACTTGTAGAAGAGTAATTAGATTTCTGCAACGATTGATTTACATAATTTAGCTTTGCAACTGTTAACAGTATATAAACTCCATGTAAATTAATATCGCGTGTCATTTGCCGCTACTGTACTTTTCAAAGACGACCTGACTCATCAACATGGAAGCGTAATTGAATGAGTAATTTGTGCTAATCTCTCAACCTATCGATACACAGTTAGGATCGATCATCAGCCCACTGGTAGTCATTATCAATCAAAATAATCACCAATTGTCTTGTCTCCTCGTCTTGTATAAACCTTCATAACAGTATTTGTTTGGGGGCCGCGTCATTTGAATCATTGACGCTCAATGATGTTTTGAAAAGAATTGTTAGTCAATCAAAATGTGTAAGCATGACTTGTAAATAATGGAGATTTTTCAACTTTACTTTGATGAACACGTCAATAAACATTTGTCAAATTGTATTTACATTAATTTATAAATTTAATCAATTCATATATATATATATATAAATAATGATGTAGCTCTAATTAAATTTAACACTTTCGCTACATTCCTCGACTATTAGTCTCGCTTTCATATTATTTGAATATTTAATTTTATTAGGTATATTTGAAGCGTTTGCAATATATTCATGAATCATTTTAGGTTCAATGTAAAATCAAATCATTTATAGGAGGACCAAGTTCCCGAACAGACCATGAACGTAAATATATTATGAACATCTTCATAATATACTTACATTCCAATAAACTTTTCGCCGCTGATATTCTATTGCTGAATTATTGAATGGTTAGAAGAAGAGAAATAAGAATTGCCTATCATGTATGAAACCACGGCAAAATTTTAACGCCCAAGCACTTTTGTCGACAATAGAATTTCATTACCATAGAATGTTTCATGAAAATGCAGAAGTTTATTTGAAACAAATAATGTAAATTTCGAAGGACAAAATAACGGTATATTTTTATATTTTATTTCGATATTGATCTTTGAGATTTACAATTAAAATAAAAAGCGCAAAAAAATAAGAAGACAACATGAATAAGCCAGTGACATTTCAATGAAGCGCATACTATTGTATATGGCCTTGTGCCAGTTATGTAAAATAGTTCTCTTGGATACCGATTTGTCTGGAATATTGCGAACAAATACTTTATTACATGTCGCGTTATAATTGTACATCGCGCTACGTATAGGTATTATTTATGTGATAAAATAAACGATAGTAGCCTATTGGATCATACCACCATACTTAACCTCACTGTCACAAAAACTAAGGATCAGGATAAGGATTTTACCTAAACGTAATTGAGAATAATTTAATATTGTAATTAAATACTCATGAAATACCCTATCACACCACAGCAATTTCTTAAATGTTACGACCAACACAATTCGAGGCCTACCGTAGTATGGACCATTGCCAGTCTCCTTAGTAAAGTAAAAACACCGGGAAAGTGCGAGGTGATCTCGCGTGGAGAGTTTCCTAAGATGAATATAACTACCATGTTTTTTTTATCTGTCCCGAAGATTGTGGAAACTAAAATAATTTAGCCCAAGAACAAACTTCACACTGTAGTTGAAAAACATGTTTTCCAATACATTCCAACTGCAAACGTAAGTTTGTACGCACAATATTGAAAGATTTACCATATTATTTTAAGATCATAGACTGCTGATAGGTTTTCCGGTAATCTATAGGTAAAGAGCTAATATAATTTTGTTTTTTTTTCAAAGTTTTAGGCTGACTGGTTTCGGATATAAGTCGGAGGGCATGGTAAATATTCATCTATTTTCTTGAATAACTAACAATGTATATTTTAAAATAATAAAATAATTATATTTGAGACCCTCACAACAAGCCCTTTCACTTCATATGTTACACGGTACAGTATGCAAAACTTTATTTTTGAATTTTCTAAATTGCCCCCATCTTCAAAATTCATTTATTTACGTTACACGTCCGTGTTTGGGTGGCAGAAATCCATATGTGTACCAAACTTTAACTTAATCGGTCCTGTAGATGCCGAGCAAATTGGCTATGACAGACGGACAGACAGACAGACACGAGTAATCCTGTAATATAAGGGATCCGGCGATTTTTTCCTTCGGACGTTCGGAACCCTAAAAACATTTTTGGTCAAATCTTAGACTTCACGATGTATTTTATTCCTCCAATAAGCTAAGCAAGGACATTTCACTGGTAGCCAGTGGTAGGTCTCTTTTCAATGGTCCGGCTAAATAGGTACTACCCGCGTACTTCCGTCATAGTAACGTCGTACAACCGTCATTCTACCGTCGTACTACCATCGTACCGTGTTTAAACTTTGAACATTACTGCGTTCCAGTTTGAAGGCCACTGTAGCTAGTGAAATTACTGAATATAAGAGACGAATGAACTTGAGGTGACGAGCACGTGATGCAACGCAGGACTTGCCGTCAGTAGCATAACAGTTGTTACGGGCTGGCGTGACGCGAACCACCAGGCGAATGATTTGCTATCCTTGCCACTAGGTAGTATGAAAAAATATAAGACAATAGGCAAAAGTAATCCAAATATAAAGTGGGTTTGTAGAGCTCTAGCAGGTTATTCTTTGCTTAGATCGGTGGTCAGATTGGCCTAGCACCCCGGTCTGTCTGGAGCGTAAGTAGGTACTTATCTATACAAATAAATAATATTGAAGTGTATGTTTGTAATGTCGAAATAACAGCTTATTACTAAATGCAAATGAAAGTATATACGGCACCTATAACAGTCTGTCTGTTTCAGCTAATCTCTGAAACGGCTGAACCTATTTTGACGGGATTATCACTGGCAGATAGCTGATGTTATAAGGAGTGCTACTTTTATTTTAGAAAAATAATTTGGGCCCACGCAAAAAAATTAAAACCCATTAAATCCAATATATAATAATTATAGAAACTCTATGTCAACTGTCTATTATAGACAGTTGACATAGAGTATCTACCGTGTGGTGCCGGCTAGGAATAGCACCAACCCATCTCCTCCCGTGGGTGTCGTAAAAGACGACTAAGGGATTAGACGGAGGATGGGCAGCAGCGTCCTTCGAATACATTAACAGCTCAACTGCGATCGCCAACCCGCCTGCCAAGCGTGGCGATTATGGCAAAACCCCCCAATGAGCACACAACACCGATATCGGTCGCTGTCGTGGTCTTTGAGGGAGGCCTGTGTCCAGCAGTGGACTTTATTCGGCCGAAATGATGATGATGATATATCTATATAATCTATATATATTATTTATAAATAGTCCGGTTGCTTTTAAATTAAAACGGCGGGTGAGACCGCTGGTCCCAGCTAGTTCACTACTAAAATTTGCATTGCTATATAGCTAAAACCCGCTTACTTCCAGGCAACCGTAAATATGTTTAAAACAATTCTAATACTTATAACAGTAGACCGCGGGACATTAATACCATTTGACACAAGCTTAACCTCTCACTGTTCGCCATCTTAGCTAATATTGCAGTACAGCCGCACGACTGTGTTGCACCTTGAACTGCATTTATGATTTGCACAGTGAAAGTTTGTGCACGCACATACTTCCATACAATATTCTATTCTAATATCGTAACTGCAAGTTGCAGTATTTGAGCTTCTCGCCTACTGACTAGAATTGTATGACTACGAATGAAAACAGGGCTTAAATCTTCATAACATTAACATTAGATTTTTGTGTTAGATATTTGGTACCTACAGTAGCACTTAATAGAACCAATGTATTTTAGTAAAATATGCTCCTTTTCAAGTATAAAATCGATAGAAATGTAACACAGCCTATAAATATTTTCATTCTGGTTAACTATAAGTGTTCCGACTTGTTAACTTTAAATCCATTATTAATAATAATTTAGCATGGGCATTAGTTCTCCGTGTGGTATCCGGATTAATAATATAGGACCACACCATCTCCTCCCGTATATCCCCGATATCGTAAAACTCAACTAAGGGTCTCTTAACCGTAGGGACGGGCCGCAGCGTCCATTTGTGGAACAGCAGCCATGCTGCGCTCAGCAACCAGCCAAATTATCTCTAAAATGACGACACACGGCATAACGGGTTGTTGTGGAAGTCTATTAGGGAAAGAAAGAAGGATGGGAAGGCCTTTGTTCAGCAGTGGACTTTCTTTGGCAGATATGATGATGAAAATGATGATGGCATTAGTAATGGGCACGGTCAAATAAAAAAAGCAACTTCTGTCCCTATAACGCCATATAAAGGTCTAGTCTTTGCACAACAGATAAAAAATAATTTCTATAAAAAAATGAATGTATTTTTTTCTTATTAAACAAGCGGTTCATAATAAACATAATTTATTCGTGCCGTTTCTCTGTTTAATAATTCAAAGACAAGTTGCGCTTTCCTTGATCTGATCATTTTTATTAATTGGATATTCATAGTAGATAGATAAGTAATTGCCCAAAACTAGAAACATCGGCGCCTTTCCAAACAACATTGGTAAAATTTAATATTCACTTTCATATTTGTTTTTTTTTTTTATGATTACCTAACTTTGTATCGCATAACGAAAGAATCTGTCGGACAAGTTTGATGGAAAATATAAACGCTTTAACCTTTAGCCATTCGTTGATCTTTGAAATTTGCAATATAATTTACAGCAATAAAACCTTTATAGTAAGTACATGTATAATATAGCATGTTATATAGCATCGTGTGGTGTCCGGATTGAGAATATAGCACCACTCCATCTCCTTCCATGGATGTCGTAAATGACGACTAAGGGAATCTAAACCAAAGGGATGGGCAGCAGCGTCTCTTTTGTGAACCGGTAGCCATACTGCGCTCACCAACCCATGCCAAGCGTGGTGAGTATTGGCAAATACCCCCCGAAATGATGATACAGTTGTGGAATCTATGGGGGAGGTCTTTGTTCAGCAGTGGACGTAGAAATAGCCGATATGATGATGAATATAGAACCACTCCATCTCCTCCCGTGGAAGTCGTAAAAGGCAACTAAGGAACGTTAAACCAGAGGGATGGGCAGCAGCGTCTATTCTGTGGAGCAGAACCCATACTGTGTTCACCTACCTGCCTGTCAAGCGTGGTGAGTAGGTACCTATAGGCAAATAGCCTCCAAAATCGCGACGCAATTATAGAAGTCTATGGGGAGACCTTTGTTCAGCAGTGTACGTATAAATGGCTGATATGATGATAGTACCTACATGAAATGTATAGGACACTATACAGACGTGCAAACTAGATATTTTTAACACCGGACATGAAACTCACAACTGCGAATCCGTTAACTTATTCACACATAAAAAGCGTTGAGCAGAACATGAAACACACCGAATGATGAATGAACATTCTGGCCTACGAATTAAATACTAGATCATGCCAACACTATACTTTACCTGGCACCTAATTGCTCTATAAATGCAGTTTGGCACTCCGTATGAATTATGCATAAATCATATCCAATTGACAGATTTCTAATTTATTAAAGACAAATGGAGGGCATGTAATTTAACTAGAGACGTTATAAGCCAAAGCACGCGCTCAGCAAAAAGTTATTGGCTTGCGGGTTCTAGAAATAGATGTAATAACTGGATACAGCTGCACTGCACTCATCCTACCATCATCATCAACGTAATATTTGTGCAGGTTTAAGTATCTTGGCAAAACTGTTGTAGAGTGTGTTAGCGTAAATCATTGCTCTAAGGCACCATTGCATTTATATTCGTAAATTAACGAAATTAGACTATCATTTAAACGACCTTGTTCAAAACGTTCTCAATGAGCTTAATAACTCCCTTTCGTTACTCGCGTATCAGTTTAGTTATGTATTCCTTTGTCATTGGTAATTTTAGATCATTACCGTTTCACAAAGAGATAACGGTTATTGAGTAAAATGATTTATTGCGCTTGATGGTAAGGATCAAGGAAAGTGAAATGGTTACGTTGTTACCACCGAAGGCGAGTCATTTGTCTATTTGAATGATACCTCACAACAGCTACCGTTATTGCCTCACCATGTTTGCCTTGAAACAACCTTTCATAGCTTATCCTTTTTATGCGAAGTATGGTTTTGGCGCAAAGATAACTTGCTTGAAAAAATCATCCAATGAATGGTGTTTCTATTCAAGGGTTTTTCCGTCTCTTGAGCGTCATTACAGATACATATTCTTACATAAGTACGCAAAGATTTAAAATATTTACGGCCATACCATTTTGTGGTGTACGAAGACCGAATCCGATGCCTTTAGTGCACTTAATCATGCCAGTAAGCTAAATTCTATTAAATAATAACATTACTTAACTATTTCCAGGCGCTACTTATTTTTGAGCGATGCCTTGATTTTCTCCGAGTCTCTTCTGATTTTCGGCCAACTGACAACACACGTCCCATACCTCGCTCATTAGCACGTTGACAATATTATTTAAACGCTTCAATGACAACGTATCTTCACTCTACTTCACATTCTACACATCTCAAATAATTTGCTGTCTACACCTGCGTGCCTTATTTTAGATCAACGCTGGCCGTGATGGCAGTCGCAAGGTGACGCGGGATTATTTCTGATATTCTGGGTCACGATGTGTGTTTTGTCTCAGGGACACCGATATTCCCGTTTATACGAGGTCGCGTGCCATATTTATGGGACAACGTTAGGTATAACTAAATCATATTTAAAATTCCTAGTACAAGGTGCCTCAGATTCAGAATTCCGAGTCAAACTCGAATACAACATGGTCGGCCATGATAGCATTTTCAGTGATAGGCATTTAAGCAAAAGCCAGTACTTACACGAAAGATAACCATCTTTTGCATCATTATGGCTATACCCATTACCCAACCTTTCGCGCATAACCGATGCTGTCGACCGTTTTCCCCAATAAATCATCGACAGTATCAATGATTTAAAACTTTCTTTTTATGAAATATCTCATAAACCATAATAAATGAAACTTCTTTACGACATGCGCTCCCATTTGCTGCTCGTTAACTGCGCTGTTCACATACGACATATGGTAGCTAGGCGACTTATACCTTCACCTGCTTATTGTAGGTCATGAGGTAATGGAAGGTAGATTATTATTGTTTTCTGTCCTGTGCCAAGAGACGAGTTCCAATGATGATTCATACGTACGATTTCAGAATGCAGTTGGGTCACTTTTAATGTTCCGCAGTGATGGCATCCCACTAACCTCGCATTTTATCTATGGATATATATAGGTGCTCAATGATTCTATGTCACACGTTTTCTACAGCAAAATACTTTTTAAAACGTCGACAAAAGAATCAAATTTCTGTAACGAGAACCTTTGAATTCAAATGTGCTTGCAGGTAGAATTTTTTGCTCATGTCTCACATGCCTTTGTTTACACCTACCTCGTCTGTGAACTGTTAAACAATAGCATAGTTATCTATACGATCAGCTATAATCAGCCAGGTATCTGTGCAATCGCCTATAATATCATGATTTTCTATTTCTTTGAAAGATCTAATTGAGATGGTAGGATAGCGGTTAACTACTTACGCTAAAATGATTTGATCACGGAGACTATTCAATTCAAATGTTGGTATTCTTCGCAATAATTGTCAACTTCAGCTTTTGTCAGACATGACCACGCAATCTGTTGAATGTATTGAATTCTATTTATCAGTTCCGACCTTGAAGCCACCACCGGAACCAATCGAGTTTGTGAGTTTGCATAGGAGCGTCGTTCGTAAACTATTACTGCCTTTCATATCTTATTTAACTCCCATTACAATAGATAGGTCTTTATTCGGTCCGCTCGGGTTTCGATAGTCTCCTAATGATAACCAAAGCTAACGGTGACGACTGCCTTACCCATGTAGTAGTATGTAGGTTATTGCTATCTAATGGTATTTGAATGGGTAGTATGAATATTCATATCTACATCCGTTTAAATACACGCCGGATTAGTCGGTTTTAAAAACAAAGGAAGTTTAAATCTCTTGTATTCCTTAAAAGAACAAAGCGATGGACATGGAATACTAAATGAGATCTAAGCTCGAACTTATGTATAAAAAAATACGTCAAAAAATCAATGACTATGGTCTCGGTTATTTATTTACATTATTCCAAAATACTCTCATGACTTTCTCTATGTTTAATATACAGAAAATGCTAGTAGCTAACATTAAAACTGGAATTCATTTCGACAATTCTGAGTCCAAATTGCAAACAGAATGCGGCGAGTTATAGTAACCGCCTGCGAATTTGGCACCACGAGGGTCGGACCCCTCGCCCGGCCACCCGTTCCCCTACCTGATGCAACTGCAGTATTGATTAACGGCACTTGTGTACGTACAAAATCGTATTTCCGATAAATATGCTGGAGCAAATATATTTTTTAAATAAATATTTCATTTTAAAACGGTTTTAATTTTGAAATGCAATCAAACTGTTGAAAATGAAAATCCGCGTGAATAGCTCACACATTACAAAGAGTATATAAAGAAACAATTACTTGGCTTATCCAAAACATCTTTAGAATGTTTTTAGTACCTATATTTTATGTAAACATGTAAACAATACTCACTTTCGATTTCAGACCTTCACAGCATGGTGCAACAGCCACCTGAGGAAGGCCGGAACTGGCATCGAAAATATTGACGATGATTTCCGCAATGGTTTGAAACTGATGTTACTGCTGGAGGTCATCTCCGGCGAGACCCTACCCAAGCCCGACCGCGGCAAAATGCGTTTCCACAAGATCGCTAACGTCAACAAGGCTTTGGACTTCATCGCCTCTAAAGGTAACTAAGAATTTTCGTGTGTGATCTTAAAAATATTACTACCTCTCCCCTGGGCCGATCCCGCACGGAGAAGGACGAGACGGCGCCGGAGCAACAACCGTCCCGGCTCCCAAGTCCAACACGCCTGAGCCCCCTGCCGTCACTACACGGTGGGGGGTCTCGAGGGTCGCGGGTGCGCAGATTGGGGAGTCTGCGTGCTCACACCGAGCGACCCCCAGGAAGACGGTGGTGCGCACGTGGCTACGTGCCGCCGTGTGCACCGCACAGCGCAAAGCGAGGCTTGGGGGGATCCTTTACAATCCTCCCCGAGAAGTGTCTGGGGGGGCGACCTTTTTACAGTCGCCTTCGCTTAAAGGCCTAAAGGCGTGGCACCAATGGGCAGCTCTAGTGTGATCTTACGAGGACCTGGAGCCCCCTTCGGTGCCAAAGTTGACCGCTCCAGTGGTTTTAGCCGGTAGGAGGCCGGCATGCCCCTTCGCCCTTCCCAGGGGTGGAGGAACTTCCATGTAGAATTCCCACTGGAAATAAAAAAATAAAAAAAATTGTACCTCTATACTTATTATATAAATACATATACCGCATATCATCAGGATGAATCGTTTTGCAACATTCATACGAAAGGAAAATCAGAAATGTATTTGTAGCGAATGTTGTTTTGTCTAGGTTGATTAAAATATTTTTTGTTGATTAAGCCCATCAATGTCTAAGGTCCGTATTACAGAACGATCCTCAAGCCCAGTTTGATCTTTAATCACCTAATCACTGTTTATGTATAGAATCTGTACTTGAGTATCGGTCATATTCCAGAACGATAATCAATCTAAACTCAGTTGAGACGAGATTCAAATCGCGCCTCAAGCACATATTACTCATTGTCTATGCATCAGCCTGTTTTCGATTACGATTTATTTCCATTACCAACTTTGTTCCGATCTGCGCAGAATAAGACGTAATTAAATGTACCTCAATAACCCTATTAATTAAGAAATATAGATATTCACAAAGTAGTTCGTCTTTACATACAAGGTTCATTTTAAAAGAGTTATTTTACATACTAGTTACCTACGTAAAATATTTTAATATACTTTAACGAGATGAATGTTGTGGAAGTATTAACTAAAAGGAACGTGTATTGGTGTTGGCGCCTATTGTCATTGAAAACTGGAACAGATGTTATGTTGATAAATAAATATCGTTTAATTTCAAAAGATTTTAAAACAGCTCTTTTAAAATAACATTTCGTTTTTATTTGAACTTATACATGTACAAGCAGTTCTTACATTATTTTTACCTTAATGTATTTATTTTTAATTTAACTTAAGTTAGTTGTGCTTAAGCTTAGTCGAAATTTTTTGGATGCTGTGGCCTCCTATAACTGAAGGAGTACACCGTTAGAGGACCCATTTTAATTTGTATTTCTTTATGATGTTATGTGTATGTCCTTTGTTGGAAGCCCTTAATAAATAAATAAATTAATTAATTAATTTGATGTACATATTAACATAATAACCTGTAGCGAAATCGTGTTGGCTCTTCCAGAAAGTTAAAGAAAACAAAGTATGACGTTTTTTACCACATATTGGGGCAACATGAAACTACTTCATTTAAAAAGAATACAATTATATAAGTCCTGTACATCTCATATACACCTGAGAGGAACACTAAAGACCAAACTTCTTATAGAATGATTGTTAAATAAATCATTGTAATAGTCAACTTCTCCAAAAATATCCATTTTGTGATAAATATATACTTCCATTCAATGACATTTTACAGATACATTAATATATAATATCATTGCAGAGACACTTTTAAACATCTTAGCTTGTATTCAATCAAAACCAAATAACCAAAAATCAACGCGCAAGAAACAACATACATTAAAAACTGTGCTCAAGCGCTATCCGGACCACACTCACGTGATCACAGTTCAAACCTCTGCTCAAGTACAGACCTATAACTGAGTGACGATTTAGAATAAAGCCACGACTCAGTTGAACTACGTTCAATAAATCTAGGCTTGAGGGACGTTTTAAAATTAATGCTCAACTTAAAACTAGTTTTAAACTGAGATCAATGCTTAAGTTTCGTTCTGTAATACGGACCTAAATGTCCACAGTATATTTCTCGTTAGATAACCTATATAGAGGGGTTGTCCTTCTGATTTAGATAAAGATTTGCACATAAGTATTAGCATTTTGCCATATATGGTCTAAGAGTGCATAAAGTCACATTTGTCGTCCTGTGTAGTTTGTAATGGGCAATCGAAGCAAACTTATTACTCAATACCAAGTGTTTCGTAGGCGACATGCTTAGAACCCGTTCCTATTACTCCTACACTATTGCAGTTTTCAAATACAATACTCGTGTAATGTTGCCTATCATGATGCGGGCGATGCCAGTACATTCACAAACATAGATATAAAATTATAGAGTATCACAGTATTCCGTAGTAAAATTTAGAAGGCTTGAAAATCGAGAACGACAAAGTAAAGTTCTGATGTCTGTCTGTAATCTAAAGTTCTTACTATAATGAATAACACAATATTTACAGAATCCAAATACGGTCTAATTGTATGACGCCAACAGGGTACTTGGTAGATTAGAACAAGGTACCTTGGAACATTCCACGTTTTAGGAAGACTTGCCCATTTGTAAACCTCATGTTCCTAATATAGAAAGCTGCCATAAAAAGTCTCAAAGTATAACAGAATTAATTGTCAATGTATTTATTTTTACTGTTGCCAGTACTAAACAAATATGTCAACACCTCAACAGTATCGACATCTACTTTCAGGTGTAAAATTGGTGTCCATTGGGGCTGAAGAAATCGTTGATGGCAATCTTAAGATGACTCTCGGTATGATCTGGACTATCATCTTACGATTCGCTATCCAGGACATCTCAGTGGAAGAAATGACCGCCAAGGTAATTCCAACTATGACATCGATAAAAAAATCTCGAACATAAGTGTTTAACCAGAGGTATTAGTCATCGACAGTTGTAATGCGAATATAAATGTTTAAATTCGTAATGCATTTTTTCACATCAAGAATTCAATTTATGCTGGCTTGGTATTTATCAATAAATGAAGACGCAATATTATATTACAATTACTCATTCATGATATCGACTGAGAATAGGTACGCAAAAATAGTATGATTCCCATCACAGTATACGCACTTTATATGCCATGCTATGTGATTAATATAATTGATAGTGTTACCAACCAACTTCCTTTGCACAATAAATCGTACGTAATAAAGCTTTTTATTTTCCCTAACAACAGGAAGGTCTGCTGCTCTGGTGCCAACGCAAGACAGCCCCATACAAGAATGTCAACGTACAGAATTTCCACCTGTCATTCAAGGATGGTCTGGCCTTCTGCGCACTGATCCACAGACACAGGCCCGACCTCATCGACTACAGCAAATTGTCCAAGGACAATCCTCTAGAGAACTTGAACACGGCTTTCGATGTGGCCGAGAAGTATCTCGACATCCCCCGCATGTTGGACCCCGACGGTAAGACGTACTTATAGTGATGCTTCACGCTAAAGAATTGTGCAAAGCGCAAAGTGAAAAAGAACGGACTTCAACTGTCCTTGTCAATAGTTTTCTCAAGAAGTGATATTTGTGACTTTGTTTTTAAAGAAAACAATTGCCGAATTTCAGTATAAAAAAATCTACCACTATGTGGACACGAAATATAAATTATAACTGGATATTGCAGACTTAATAAACACACCAAAGCCGGACGAGCGCGCCATTATGACCTATGTGTCGTGTTACTACCACGCCTTCCAAGGCGCGCAACAGGTACAAAACAAATGTAAAATGGCCGTTACCGCCATTTCCGCGTTTGATACCCGAGCCCTAACGCCAGGCCTTTGTGTGTAACTTATAGCATGATGAGTGCCTCGCTTTATGTTAAAGAAGCTCCTATTTTAGTGTTGAGATACTAATACTTGAGACCTCGGAGGAATTTCCAATTTCTGAATCCAATGATACACTTGATGGAAAAGGTGTAGAAACAATTCCACACTTAAGCTCCCGTTAAAACCAATAATGCCTGCATGCATCATGAATGATGTTCAGGAAAGGTGCAGAAAGGTCTTCCGAGGTCAAATATAACCTTTCCCATATAAGTATTCCAAAATCCCAAGATTTGCCATCATATTGTTGTAACTATGACAACATGATGTTGAGAACCTTCAAAATCCTTTATTATTGTAATCCCAATTCAATGCCCACTCGCCCTAATACTTCTGATATGTAATACGAGTACAAAAGTATTTACAAAAATAAGCTTTATGTTGTTAACTATCAAACAATATTTTATATTGATTTCAAACGAAAGAATGCTTGTGTACTAAATTTTTGGCTTTCGTGATTCAGAGCTACTCGAAATAACTCACCATTTACTTCAAATGCTAGATGTTTAGTTAAACGCCGACAATTAGCTCTACGTTATTTCGTTTTCCTGTTTCAATGGCTAATAATAAAAGTGATAAGACAATGCGGGTTTTCAAAATGAAATGTTTTGTTTCGACGTAATGTAAATGTGTGTTTGTGCGATAACTTTTATCAACAACCACAGTAAACAAGTAGCTTCATTTAATTAAGAAGAATAATAATAACAGTCAAAACATTGAGTACCCAAATCAACGAGCAACATAAAATCATATTTGTTTAACAACGAATTTTCCAAAAGATAAAGCACAAGCATTCTAGTAAGGAATAATTCATGATACATCGCATGAAAACTAACACCGTGTCGCTTGCGTGCCGCTTGTCAGATCTGCAGAACACGGCGATGCCGGACGAGCGTGCGGTCATGACATACGTCTCCTCATACTACCATTGCTTCTCTGGCGCGCAAAAGGTTTGTATCACCTGAACCTACTAATGAATGCAAATCTTGCATATCAGAACAAAATCGAAACTTCCATTAAAACATGCTTTTTATTTTGAAAAAGCAAAGAATATACAATAAAAATAAAAATGCCTTCTCTGGGTATAAAACCTACATCGTGTTTAAAAATGTGATATAACCTATTATATTATGAGCTTGGCGTTAAACTAGTGATAGTGTTATTAATATTGTGATCCCTATGTTAAAGAAATGCTATGTACAATTCACAGGCTGAGACCGCCGCGAACCGCATTTGCAAAGTTCTCAAAGTCAACCAAGAGAACGAACGCCTCATGGAAGAGTATGAGCGTCTTGCCAGTGACGTAAGTATAGCCACTACTAAATTGTTTTTGAACGCATAATAAGAAAAATCTTTAAACGATCAGCAAATACATAGAGAATGAGTAAGAGCAAGAAAGTAGAGGTTCCTTTTGCGTGCTTCTTCTTATTTGTATTTTTATAGAGGGCCATGAAGTATGGAACCCTCTCGGTCACTATGACATGAAAGTGCTATTATATTACCTCTTATGAACTTCAACCTTACTTCTTACCCCAACTACATTCTCACGCTGTCTTATACTGTCTGCGTGTAAACCATTGGTCAAACATTCATTTTAGCTGCTGGACTGGATCAGGCGTACTATGCCGTGGCTTAACAGCCGCCAAACCGACAACTCCCTTGCCGGTTGCCAGAAAAAACTGGAAGACTACCGTACTTACAGGTATACAATACACAGTAACAGATAATAACTGAAGCTAATATTATCCTATTACTTACTATAAAATTAGCCTATTGGTCCGTTTCAGTCCCAGGTATCGTTTCAGCTGAATAAAGTCCACTGCTGGACACAAGCCACCTCCAAAGATCGCGACAACGACCGTTCTGGGTGTTTTGTGTGCTCATTGGGGGGTTGCCATAATCGCCACGCTTAGCATGCGGGTTGGCGATCGCAGTTGAGTTCTTAATGTACTCGAAGGACGTTGCTGCCCATCTTGCGGTTAATCCCTTAGCCGCCTTTTGCGACACCCACAGCATGAGATGGGTTGGTGCTATTCGTAGCCGGCACCACACGGCAAGGTATGGGACACCTAAATTAGGGGTTCTTGTCAGAAAAATGTAGGCAGAGTTGAATTTTGGGCCGCATTAACTTGGTGCAATAAAAATATTGTTTGTTTTTAGGTAATAATAATAATGATAATTTCTTAACCGTCAATACACGACTTGGAAGAGTATTACTATACTTGACTTTCGAACTTACCAGTTATTTTGTGGATTCAGGCGTAAACACAAGCCGCCACGTGTAGAACAGAAGGCCAAGCTGGAAACAAACTTCAACACCCTGCAGACCAAACTCCGCCTCAGCAACCGCCCCGCTTACATGCCCACCGAAGGCAAGATGGTCTCTGTAAGTATTACAAATGTCCTACCCACTTTTTACGCATGCTCAAAAAATCTGATAAGTTTAAGACATTTCACCACCAAAACCACCAAAACCAAGTATAAGCTTATTCTTCTTGTGCAAAATTTCTGATTGTCACCCTATCTTTATCTTATAGACTTATACCTTTTGAATCTTTTCCGCCCATCATGTGAAAGATATATATGATATAAGTGTTTATGACAGTTGCCTTCATCTTCCGGAGTATTATGTCTCATTTCAAATTTGAGATCAAGTTTGGTTGTGGTTCTAAAATCTAATAACTCTAAACAACACTTATCGACCATGGCTATTTTTCAAGGACATCGCCGGAGCTTGGAAGGGTCTAGAGATCGCCGAGAAGGCGTTCGAAGAGTGGCTGTTGAGCGAGATGATGCGCCTTGAGCGTCTTGACTACCTGGCCCAGAAGTTCAAGCACAAAGCCGACATCCACGAGGACTGGACCAGAGGTGGGTACAAAAATCATAAAAATATTATTGGAAACCTTTATATCATGTTCAACAATCACTCAATTCAATTAAACCCGTAGACGTTGCATTTGACTTGACTGATACTGCTGTACGTGAGTATATTTCATTACCCGATTAATGAATTATGTCGAAGAAATTATGTCATAAACAATGGTCGTATAATACGGTCATAAAATGCATTTGATAACCGATTATAACCGAGATTTACGATATTACCTATCCAGCTTTTCCCAAGTCTAACTTTTAGTTGATTACTCACTGATTGATTGAACTGATTTTAGGCAAGGAGGAGATGCTGCAATCTCAGGACTTCCGCCAATGCAAGCTGTACGACATCAAAGCTCTGAAGAAGAAGCACGAGGCCTTCGAGTCCGACCTCGCCGCGCACCAGGACCGTGTTGAGCAGATCGCTGCTATTGCGCAGGAACTCAAGTAAGAACTCAAGGCGTTCTTAATAATGTACCAACAATGGTACTACATAGTGTTAAAAGAGCTGTTCTCATTGTTCTAACCCGTTTGTATTTATTTAACTAAATTTGCCTAAAAAACTGCAGTAGTATCTATTTATTGTTCCTGGTAGACACTCATCACTCATTTCGGCCGAATGAAGTCCACTGCTGGACACAGGCCTCCCCCAAAGATGTCCACAACGACCGATATGGATGTGTTGTGGGCTGATTGGGGGGTTTTGCCATAATCGCCACGCTTGGCAGACGGGTTGGCGATCGCAGTTGAGTTGTTAATGTACTCGAAGGACGCTGTTGCCCATCCTCCGGCTAATCCCTTAGTCGACTTTTACGACACCCATGGGAGGAGATGGGGTGGTGGCATTCTGAGCCGGCACCACACGGCACACGGTCCTGGTAGACCCTTTTGTTTAATTATTGGTGTCCAGTGGAAATTCTACATGGAACTTCCTTTACCCCAGGGAAGGGCGAAGGGGTATGCCGGACTCCTACCGGCTAAAACCACTGGAGCGGTCATCTTAGGCACTGAAGGGGGCTCCAGGTCCACGTAACACTAGAGCCTCCTGGTAGACCCTAATTGAGGTTCTTCTTGGTTTAACGACTGCCGTTTAATGACAACAACCAATGACTTTAAGTGTCTTCCGAAACACGGAGACGCTCCGTTCAAATACCACTATGCAGTCACCCATCCATAGACCAACCGCGCCTAGCTTTGCTTAACCTCACCGATCATTTATCGATCAATGAGATTTTTATACAATGACGAGTCCTTCGCCTGGTGGTAAGCGTCATGCCTGCTCATAACAGTTGTAATGCTAGGCAGGACTAGTCCAGTGTGGCACCACACTGCGCTCGTCACCTCGAGACATGAAATTATTTAGTCTGTCATGCCCATTAATTTCACTAACTACAGTGCCCTTTTAAGCGGAATACAGTTATGTCTAAAGTTTAAACACTATTACTTTGCGGAAAATAACTGGCACTGGGGTGGTACCTACCTACTATCAGTAGAGTGCAACTGGCCATGAGCTTTTTCTTATACAACTTGGTGATGAGACCTGCAAGTCATTTGCCCGGCGGTAAGCGACATGCCTACATAAAATCTAGAATGCTACCGAGGCCTAGGCCTGCGAGGCATCACACTGAGAGAATTGTTAAGGATCCCCAAGCCTCACTGTGTGCTGTGTTGCGCACACGGCGGCACGCGACTACGTGCGCGGCGTCTTCCCGGGGCCCGCTTCGTATATGCACGCAGACTCCCCAATTAGCGCACCCGCGACCCCCGAGTGCAATGAGAGACTTTTTTTTTTTTATTGGTGCCCAGTGGAAATATTTCATGAACTTCCTTCGCCCCAGGGAAGGGCGAAGGGGTATGCCGGACTCCTACCGGCTAAAACCACTGGAGCGGTCATCTTCGGCACCTAAGGGAAGCTCCAGGTCCTCGTATGATCACACCAGAGCCGCCCACTGGTGCCACGCCTATAGGCACATCTCGGAGAGGGTGACTGTAAAGTGGTCACCCCCCCGGGGGGATTGTAAAGGATCCCCCAAAGCATCCCACGGCAGCGCGTGACCACATGCGTGCTACCGTCTTCTCTTGGGTCGCTTGGTGTGGGCACGCAGATTCCCCAATCTACGCACCCGCGAACCCAGAGGTCCTCTGCCTCACAGCAACGGCATGGGGGTTTCAGGCGTGTGGGAATTAAGCGCCAGGGCGGTTGTTACCCCGGCGCCGTCTCCTCCTTCTTCGAGCGGGATCGGCCCTCTCCCGATCCCGCTCTGCGGTCTCCTGGAGCATGACTCTCTCACAGAAGGAGACCACTGCATTCCAGTTTTCGTGCTCTGCCAACATAGCCGACACTACTGCTGGCAGAGAGAGATCTTGCCCGATCCGATCGACCAGGATCCGCCGCTCGGCGGCCCCCGCGGGGCACGCCTCGAGCGTGTGCTGCGCGGTGTCCTGGTCGCTATCACACTGGTGGCATTGTGCCGTGGCCTCGCGTCCTATCCTATGCAGGTACGCACCGAAACAACCGTGCCCGGTAAGCACCTGCGTCAGGCGGTAGGTGACGCGCTCGCTCCTTCTGAGCCAGGCTCCAAAGAGCGGCAGGACGGCCTCGACGACGCGCTTGGTCGCGAACTGCATCCGGAGGCGGCGACGCCATTTTCCAAGTGCGCGCCGTCGAGCTAGCCGCCTCAGCCTGTCCAACGCCCCTGGAGGCGCGCCTTCGCCGCTCTGGCGGAGGGAGCGTGTCGCAATGAGAGACCTACCAGTAAACATGTACTCTGTTCCACGTGTAGGCCATTGAACTAAACGTTCTATACTCAACGTTGTTCCCCAGCACCCTGGAGTACCACGACGTGGCCAGCGTGAACGCACGTTGCCAGCGCATCTGCTCGCAGTGGGACCGCCTGGGAGCGCTCACGCAGCGCCGCCGCCACGCGCTGGACGACGCCGAGCGGGTGCTCGAGCAGATCGACCTGCTGCACCTCGAGTTCGCTAAACGCGCCGCGCCCTTCAACAACTGGTATGTATCGAACTTATCTATTATTACGCACATAATATATCGCCCGTAAACGTCCACTGATGAACATGGGCCTCCCTATGATCACTACAATAAGCAGTCATAGCGAATATTGTCTAATCACCACACTTGGCAGGGCAGATTGGTGATTGCAGTATGTTGTTATTAACACAATAGAATTTGAATCAGAATTTGATTATCACTTCCGTGAACATTGAAGGATTACATCGTGAGGAAACCTGCTCACCTGGGATGGCTCCAGAATGTTCTCAACGGTGTGTATTCCGCCAACCCGCATTTGACCAGCGAGGTGGGCTAAGGCCTAAACTTTCTCATCGTGAAAAAAGGCCCGTGCCCAGCAGTGGGACAGTAATGGGCTGATTATGTAACACAATGGAGGATGCTACGGTCTATCAAAGCGTAGTCCTTTCACGACGCCCATACGTCATCGTACCTTTATTATATAATCCACCGCTGAAAACTCTATTGATTTTTTTTATAAATCACAAACTGTTGGATTACTTTATTTGTTTATCCAGCTCAAACAAAGACATATCTTTCTGAAATCATATTTAACATTAAAAGTAATTATAACTTTTCGTCCAGGTTAAGAACATAGCACCACTCCATCTCCTCTCGTAAATGTCGTAAAAGGCGACTAAAGGACTCTAAACTAGAGCGATGGGTAGCCGCATCCCTTCTGTGGAACAGTAGCCATTCTGCGCTCACCCGCCTGCCAAATTACCCCCAGAATGACACAATTTTGGAAATCTATGCGGGAGGCGTTTTTCTGATGACCTGGAAAAGACACATTGTTCATAGCTTTATTTGTGGCCGTACTTATTAATAAATGGTCACTCACTATTTCAAATAAATTCGAAATTCCCTAACCTATTAATAATTATTACAAAAAAAACCAGGATATTAATTTGAATATTAGAACGTCAACATAAACTCTTTTGCAAAAAAAAACGGCAAGACAACCTAATAAGGTCACACTCGTTATAAGGTTTTTACATTTGTAACATTATTTAATTAAAAAGTAAAAAAATCTTCTTGTCTTTATTGCTGACCACTTCTTATTGTTTGGCCGTGTACATCGGTTTTAAAGAACTCATCGATTTTTTTTTATTGCCAGAATTCACTTCATGCTTATTTATTTACACGAATTTCGATTTGATCCTTACCTTTTGACCTTAGAATGTAAATTACCTTAGGCGGCCGATTTTTTTTTTAATTTTGCAAAAGAGTGTATAACAAATTTGAAAAGTTTAGCGCAAGTTTAATATAAAAGAAACTAGTCCAACTGACAGGCGTCAGGAACGCATTCTCTCGGCGGCCATAGTTTAGTATTAATTAGCATGTAACAAATTATATTCAAATTGTTAACTTTCGTACCAGGTTGGACGGTACCCGGGAGGACCTGGTGGACATGTTCATCGTGCACACAATCGAGGAGATCTCCGGCCTCATGGACGCGCACGCGCGTTTCAAGGCTACTCTCGGCGAGGCCGACAAAGAATACCAGGTACATTTGGTTTAAAGTTTATATTCTTTCATTGTTACGGATTAAATAGGCTCCTATTAAACATCATTTAGTGTCACTCAAAGATTTAAATCGTCAGATAGGCCCTTACCATACATTACAAGGTCAAGCGACAAAAGAGTAAACGAGTTAATTTGACTTCAGAGGCGATCGAATACCCGTCTGAGACGAGGGCGGATCCAGAATTTCAAGCCCCCCGCTTGTCAAGAATTTCAGAGATCATTGCTGATAATAGGTCTAGGGTCAGCTATATCCATCAGTTTGGGGGGGAGGCATGGCCCCCTGGGCCCCTCCTGGATCCGCCCTTGGTCTGAGAAAGTTAAATGTAAAAAGATCACTAGAAATACTTGCAAGAATAAAGGCATTACTTTGCACTTATAATTTAATAATACATGTAATGTTTTCAATATTCAGATAAATGTCACAATTAGTCACAATTCATAACGCCATTTTTGTTTGTCATCACGGACGCTGACAATAGCGGTAGAGAACGAACTATTTGAAATACTTATGAGAAAGACAGTGACAAAGATAGTTTCGTACTTAGTCAACAATACAACGATAATCCATTATACGAACTAAATTTTTTCCAATTATCGACAGTGCGGAAATTATTATGCGTGACATTGCAAGTTATCGACACAGTATCTTACGTGTGTATGCTATTCAATATAGTTTTATGATAAACGTAATCTACGCACACGTCTAAATAACATTCCACGGATTTTGTTTATAAAGCTTGTTTAATTTAGATAGTTCTAACGATTTAAATCTTTGGTGTCACTAATATCGACTCTTGTTGTAAACTAGAGTCGATATTAGGCGGCACAGCTACATATGTTCTTAGATTATGTATCTAGGTCGTACAATGTGTGATTAAGCTTTTACTTTAAACACTGAACTGGAATTATAGCCGAAAATGGCTCTTTTCGCCACTTACTTTTGTTTTCGATGTCTTTACTTAGATTTTCAAACTTACTAGGAATCACAGACTTCTTAGTCATGTGACTTGATGTAGGTATGTAAAGGACACTTTTTAATAAAAAATATTCCTTTCAGGCGATAGTCAACCTGGTGCACCAGGTAGAGTCTATCGTAAAACAGCACCAGATCCCTGGAGGTTTGGAGAACCCCTACACAACTCTCACCGCTCACGTAAGTTTTCAATTATCTATCTATTTACATCTATGTAAATTGACTTATGGTACAATTTACATGTGGCTTTCACGTCACGCGTCGTGGGCTCGATCCCCGCACGGGACAATATTTGTATGGCCTGTATACAGTTGGTCCAGTAGAGCTATTCTAAACGCGTGAAATTTTTCCGTTTCGAGACCGGGTCAGATATCCGTATTTATAAGCCACTAATAATGATCTATGAGATAAAAATCATAAAAGCTTTTTAATCAGCAGAAAAATGAGCAGTATTTTACAGAGTTAATAGTTATTAACTCTTAGTTAAGTTAGTTAACTTACTATAAAAGATAACAAAACGAAAGCTATGACCTAATATTTCATCGCAGGAGCTGAACCGCAAGTGGTCGGACGTGAGGCAACTGGTGCCGCAGCGCGACGGCACCCTGGCCGCCGAGCTGCGCAAGCAACAGAACAACGAGAACCTCAGACGCCAGTTCGCCGAGAAGGCCAACGCAGTTGGACCCTGGATCGAAAGACAAATGGACGCAGTCACCGCTATTGGAATGGGTCTGCAGGTAACTTGTTTAGCGGAATATCCCCTTTAAGAACATTTAAAAAGATGAAATCCGAGGCGTAGTAGTTCCTAATACTTCAACTTTTATAAATATTGTAACTTTCGAGAGTACTCAGGCTGTATACTGTATACGGTTTAATGCATGTGAAAATTTCGGGAATCCCCGATTAGTTTCTGATGAAATTTTCGTAAACTTTTTACGTGGCTATAACGCAAGCGGAGCTGAGCCACGTAATAATACAATTTAATCGTATCAGGGCTCTCTGGAAGACCAACTGCGCCGCCTCAAGGAGTACGAAACCGGCGTTTACGCTTACAAACCACATATCGAGGAACTCGAACGCATCCACCAGGCAGTACAGGAGGGCATGATCTTCGAGAACAGGCGAGTTATCTTTATTCTTTTAATCTCATGCTACCACGCGTTCTCAACACTAAAAACCATTAGTGTGTGTAGTAGTATCATACAACGAACACCAAAAACGTGCGGCATAAGACTCCTAGAACATAGGAACAACAGTGGTCTCAACGCCAAGTAATTTCATACTTTGCATGTCCAAGGAATATAACATTGCCTTAAAAAGTTGTCAAAGAAAGAGAAGTTGCCAAAAGAAGGCCTCTGACCTGGAGGTCAAAGGAAAACTAACTGATTGAGACTTATAATATTTCTTATTAAAATGTGTCTGTCCGTGTGGTGTCCGGATTAAGAATATAGCACCACTCCATCTCCTCCCGTGGATGTCGTAAAAGGCGACTAAGGGATTCTAAACCAGAGGGATGGGCAGCTGGGTCCCTTCTGTGGAACAGTAGCAATTCTGCGCTCACCAACCCGCCTGCCAACCGTGGTGAATACTGGCAAATTCCCCCCAACATGATAACACAGTTGTGGAAATCTATGGGGGAGGCCTTTGTTCAGCAGTGGACATTGTACGGCCGATTTGATGATATTAAAATCAAAGAAAACTAAGAGTGGTATGCCAAATATCCAATATCTTTGTCCAAGATATGATAAAATTTCTCTTTTTGAACGCAGTCGCGTGTTGCCACTGTGACCAATATCTTTGTCCAGAGATGTTGATGTGGTGCCATCCAAGATGTGACAAGTGCCATATTCAATTCTAAAAGATATATTTTATTTGTATAATCTCAGTACCTTGTATTATAAAGACTATGTTAGCTTTTATACTCTTTAATTAATATTGCTTTCATACCCATTAAATCGTGTTTGATTGAAAATATTTAGATGACAAATTCTCTGATCAGAAAAACATTCGATTTCTTTGATCAAAGTACCTGCATCGGACAAGGATATTGGATGAGTGGCATACCACTCTAACAAACTAGAAAACATTACTAACGAATGCATATTTTCTAGGTATTCACAATACACAATGGAGACTCTGCGCGTCGGCTGGGAACAACTTCTGACTTCCATCAACCGCACCATCAACGAGGTCGAAAACCAGATCCTGACCCGCGACTCAAAGGGCATCACTCAGGAACAACTCACAGAGTTCCGCGCTTCCTTCAACCACTTCGACAAAAACCGCACTGGTAATTTAAAAGCCCAATTTATTCGACTCCTACAATTTACTCCGAAAGACCGAGATTCGAGCTTTATAATTCCTAGGACCGTGTGGTGCCGGCTACGAATAGCACCAACCCATCTCATCACATGGGTATCGTAAAAGACGACTCAACTGCGAGCGCCAACCCGTCTGCCAAGCGTGGCGATTATGGCAAAACCCCCAAATGAGCACACAACAACTACCGTTATTTTTTTTGTTTTTATAAAACGTTGCCCCATACTAGGATTTCTCCTGTGTCGTGGGTGCGTTTACAGATATGAATTCCACACACAATACACCCAGACCCGGAACAACTACCTGCAGATCATACAAATATTTGTCCCGTGCGGGAATCGAACCCACGACCCGGAGCGCAGCAGTCGACTGTATCAGCCACTGCACCAACCGTGCCGTCAGTGGACTTTATTCGGCTGAAATGATGATCTAATTCGATGTCCATCCTAAATTATATTATAAAATATGCAATTATTTGGGTTTCCTCCTTTAAGACTATGACAAACCGTAATTAAACGCCATGAATAAAGCTATTACTCGCCATTTCAGGCACGACTCTCACGACGTAAACTGCCTAGCCAGACAAACGACCTGGCTCGATAATATTAAGCGCTCTTTTTGTAGAGCTGAAATGTGCCACAACTGCAATTCACACCACAGAAGTCTACGAATTGTGAATACAGTTCAAATTACATTATTCACAGGCCGCCTAGCCCCCGAAGAATACAAGTCGTGCCTGGTATCTCTCGGCTACAGCATCGGCAAGGACAGGCAAGGAGAACTCGACTTCCAGCGCATACTCGCTGTTGTCGATCCCAACAACACAGGTAAAACAAATTTCTAGTTGTACACATACTCGAGTTGCTGGAATGCCTACTAATAGGTTGTTACAATTGCTCAGGTCTAGACCAGGGTTGTTGCTGATGCACATTTTTTTCCATCAGCTGATGCTCATGCTGTTATTTTATCATTTACATCAGCGGATACTGATGCATCCAAAGGTGCAGTTTTCCTTGGCATTCAAATAAAATATTGTTTTCATAATTTTGTGACTTTTAAATAAATAAAAGAATCAATCTTAAATGTCCACTACACGAGAGAGTATTATCTTTGCGAACTCTATTATAGTTTAGTGCACTTTCATGCGCAAATACGTACTCTAACGTATTGAGACAAGTTTGAGTTTGTTTACAATCGCTTAAATCACCGTGGTCGACGTCACAATTGGTCAAAACTCGCAAGCGAAAACAACACGTGCTTTACCCGGCCCCTTCCGCAATCATCTCACGACTCGAATCAGCATTAACAATCAGCAATCCTATTGTGTAAGAATTCACTTCTGAATCCACAGTGAAAAGTAGTAAAGCAATACGAAACTAGATATTTTACTGCGGATTCATAAGACGACGGTGAGTTCTTACTTATACCCCACGAATCCAACGCAAATAATGATAAAACAACAAAACATTCGCTTCGCAGGTTACGTATCGTTCGATGCGTTCTTGGACTTCATGACAAGGGAATCCACAGACACAGATACCGCTGAACAAGTCATCGACAGCTTTAGGATCTTAGCTGGCGACAAGGTAAACTTAATACTATCATGTAGTTTAATTGCTGTCCCTTGAAACAAAATTAACTGTTTTTTTGTCGATGGCAGCCCTACATCACGGCAGACGAGCTGCGACGTGAGCTGCCGCCCGACCAAGCTGAGTACTGCGTAGCGCGCATGCCGCCCTACCGCGGACCCGGGGCCCCGGCTGGCGCCCTCGACTACATGGCATTCTCCACCGCACTCTATGGCGAGACCGACCTTTAGGTACACCACGATGTTGTCACATTTTATTCTATAGACTTCTCAAAAATATATTAATAAACTACTAAGAATTAAAAACCATGGCTTTCAACTCCCCCGAATACACGACGATATTTGGCAAGCCTCCAATTCGCCATTGGGTCGCTGCCTAACGCCCACTATGTTTACATACATTATTTATAGAAACTGAAATGATTTTTACTCAGACGCAGGTTCCAGAAGTCGTATCATAGGACATTGTCATCCACGTCATCAGACAAGGAGGGTAGCTAAGAAGGCGCGCAAACACCGTGCCAAGTACTAACAAGACGGCCCGAGACTCCAGCGGCGGCGTATTAGCGTACAAAGATTATTTCCCTTACATTGACCTATCTCTCAAAAATCGCCCTAAACTGAGGTCAATGTAGCGTAAACGATTTTTGTGATGTAATTTAGTCTATAAAACAGTTCTATATTAAATATTATGTGCAATGTTCAAACCAAAAATGCCATTAACTTTCATACCATATATCTCCTTCCTAATGTTTAGTAACCTTTTGGCTCAAATCAGAGAAATCCTTTTATATGTTTACAACACTATTTATACATTAGCATTAGGTATTTTTAACTTTTATAAGAAATTCTCAGGGAAGTCACAAAAAATATTTGTAAGATAAATATGGTGCTAATGTTAGGCTTGACTAATGTGTGACACCAAAATAAGACTCATTCGCATTATGAGAATGTTTTTGTTATATTTTTTTATTTATAAGAAAACATTATTTATACAAGTTCGATTTTTATTAACTGCCATTAGTAATTATAGTACTTTGATGGTAGGCACGATATTGTTTTAAGTTTTCTAAATTTATAAATGTTGCAGGGAAGTGTCACACAAATTATTTATATCATAGATTGCCATAGCTTGCCTGCATCTATTTATTTATCATTCTATTATGATCATCGTTTGTGAGAGTATTGGAATGAGTACTCAAAATAAATGATCTGCCATATTTTTGTCTTTTAATAATGACTGCGTTGCTAATCCAACCAATTATATTTCAAAGAGACAGCAGCGGTATGTAGATTAAGAATGAATTATGTGCCCAAAAGTATACTAACTCGAATGTACAGCTACTTAAATAAAGAGCTCTTAAACAAATTTATTTATTTTATTTTTGGATAATTACCTACATGTACTACATGATATAATGTCTACTTTATAACTAAGTATAAGAAGTAATAATAATAATAAAAACAAAGTTAACAGTAACTGATAATTCATATATTTGTAAAATTTCAACTATAATTATGGATCAGCTTGCTAGTAATAGTTATAATTGATATACACATACTATATACCCATATATAAATATAATATATTACAGTTAAAAATCAACCAAAGTTTCAACATATTCCACTACATCGCCACAACATGAGACAGTAATAAATTATGACATCCTATCCATAACTATTAAAATATTAAAAACTAAAAACCAAACTGTTTTATTTCTTGTCTTCCTGCTTAGATTCTTCAGCTGTCAGGAGGGCACTCTTTATACCAACCTTCTTTAACTCCTCAACAAGCTCACCTGATTGGTGCATTTGCAGCATTATGTCACAACCTCCAACAAATTCTCCATCAATGAAAACTTGTGGAATTGTTGGCCAGTTTGAGTATTCTTTGATACCTGCAATTAAATAAAATTCATCAATTAAAACCTTTTTTTAGTGGGCCTTGTTGACTTAGTGGCCACCTTAGTGGCCACTCTCCACTATATGAGAATTATGTTTAATTGGTAGGCTAGGCTACTTTATATAAATAAAGATTGTGTATTGTAAGTTAGTAAATATTTATACAGACAGACAGACAAAAAAAAATTAAAATTGTTTTTTTGTTATATGTAACGTACATACTTTCATATGCATTTAGTAAAAAGCTGTTATTTTGGCATTACAAACAGACACTTCAATTTTATTTATTTGTATAGGTGTCAAGTGTATATGTCGAAGTACTCCAAATTTCTTTTAAATTAAACGCGGGTGAAACCGCCGGTCCCAGCTAGTTTTATATGTAAAATGATGATAAAATATACTAATAATATACTTATATATAAGTATATTATAAATATACTATTGCAAGATATGAAATTCAAGACTGAACTGCATGTGCATTTTAATTAGTGATAAGTATACCAGTTAATATAGTTTGTAACTAGTGCCAATTCTTATCAATCTTAAAAATAGTTTTGGAAAGTTGCAGTTTCATCAAAACAATTATTGTTTTGTTTGTTAGGTTTTGTTGTTAGCTGTCAAGCTTCATCCTCTCCGAGATGTGCCTAAAGGCGTGGCACCAATTGACACCTCTAGTGTGATCTTACGAAGACCAGGAGCCCCCCTTCGGTGGCGAAGATGACCGTTCCAGTGGTTTTAGCTGGTAGATACCTTTTCGTATCGTATCGGGGAGGGGCCCCGGGGTGAAGGAAATTCATGTAGAATTTCCACTGGATACCAATAAAAGTTAGCTGTCAAGCAATAATTTTCAGTTGTACCACACGCTAGAAACAAATATAGTTGGAGATGTGAGCAGAATTGCAGTCTCAATTATGGATATTATGTTTGTTTCTAAATCTTAAGGTAATACAAATCACCATTGTACAGTTTGAGTTTTTATCCCTTACAATTTTGATTCAGTTTTCAAAAAGATCAATAAATTAATTCTTGTTGAACAGAACAGTTAAAAAGAATTCAGTAGTACACACACATATTATTCTGAGTAGTAATAGTAGTCCAACTATCAAAGTGGATATGTAACCTATCCTCACCCCTTAACTTCTTGTCTGCTTAGCACTGCTGAGTATGAGACATAAAAGGATTTTAATTTTACAAGCGGTTAAATTCTGTATCTTCCATAGCCCTTAATTCTAGTCATGATGTTGGGTCAGAGGGCCAATTCTCGTAATTTAAAAATCTTCAAAATATAGTTCCGATCTAGTCAGTGTCATAAATGTCACAAATGGTATTCTCCTAAACTAACAAAAAACGTCAAAGTGAACTTACACTGTGATGAGATCGAAAGTTGTTCGAAGTCAAAATGGTATTCTGCTAACATTTCGAACTGTTACATGTACTAATGTTTACGCGAGGGGTCCGGATTAAGAATACAGCACGACTCCATCTCCTCCCGTGGTTGTCGTAAAAGGCGACTAAGAGATGTTTTTTTTTTACTTTGCCCCACACTGGGTTCTCTCCTGTGTTGTGGGTGTGTTTACAGACATGAACTCCACATATATCTAAACCAGAGGGATGGGCAGCAGCATCCCTTCTGTGAAACGGTAGCCATACTGCGCTCAGCAACCTGCCTGCCAACCATGATGAGTATTGCCAAATACCCCCCAAAATGCTAACACAGTTGTGAAAATCTATGGTGGAGGCCTTTGTTCAGCAGTGAATGTTTATGTGGCCGATATGATGATGATGACATGTACTAAATTGTCATTAAATTAACATCAAAATTGAGATTGAAATGAGACTAGATCGAGATTATACTGAAATTCGAGTGAACTTTAAAGAGTAGCAGAATACCATTTTTTCGGTCAAGTCATAATTTAATCTCAGTTCAATCAAGTTTCAGTCATAGTGTAAATTAATTACGAGAATTGGCCCTCTGATAGCTATTTTAAGCTGTCTAAATCACTGACTATGAAGTCAAATTTTTGCCTTGCAACTGAACATTACAGTCTGCGACACCAAAATGTTTTGTAATTCTGAATTGGCAATACTGAATTTACTACTGCAAGCTATGAGGGGTAGTTTATAATCTGACAACTTACGTATACTGGAGCACTATACATACCCTGCTGAATTGGCATAAATCTATAGTATATATACATAATACATGAAAGTAACCTAATTATAGAAAATAATAATATATAATTCTAATTTATTTACACTATGCCCTTGTAGTTTACATGCTGATTCAAGTTATGTAGTTTCTAGCACTTATCAATTATATACAAGCTTTTAGCTACAGGCTGAAATAGGTTACTCATCTGTTTCGATGCTGTGGCCGTGATTAGTTGTGTCTGGGATTCTGACAGACACTTCTACACTTTATTGCATCTATATATATAAAAACGTGTGAACTTATGTCTATGTAAACTATGTTTATTCAAAATCGCAGATCTCCTAAAGGTCTTTACCAATCATTTTGAAATTTTTACACATCATTGTATTCATATACGCACATGTTTTTATTATATCAGGAGACTCACAATCTATATATATAATAAAAAATATGTTTGTTTGTTCCAAATTGCAAATCTCCTAAAGTTCAGGTCACACGTTCGTTCTGAATTTTTTACATATTGTTGTATTCATATACGTGCATGTTTTTATCATACCAGAAGACCCATAGTTGGTTTATTTTTATTCAGAATCAAAATCGTTTTGCTATTACGTGCATTTATCCACAGCTACGTGTGGCAGAGTAAAACTAGTGTTTTATAATGTTAACCAACACAGATTAAAGACAACTTCCAGTGTTAGTTTTCTTTGTTTGTTATTCTAGTAATAAATTAATAAAGTAGAAGGCTAGGCATTGTTGAATATTTTGTAGAAGGTGCACTCTTGAAGCCAGGACTAATTTCACTTGGCAGATTATTTACAGCTTGATCAAACAAATTTTTTGCACCAAGAATCAGTTGTCAAGTTCCTGGCTGAGTGTTTGAATTGGAGAATAAATAATAAAACAACTAAAAACAAAAATCTGTAAATACATAAAACGGTAAATACACCATACGAAATGTATATTCAGGATTAAACTAACCTTGTCTAAGATTTTCATCGGATAGAACATCGTGACTGTCGTACGGGACTGCGTGCATCCTCATTATCTGAACAACGGCATTGCTAAATCCACATCGTGGAGCATCCGGAACACCTTTCATAAATACTACTACTTTATTCTTTTTAACTATTGTGTCAATTTTCTCTTTCACTGCAGCGTCGGCGAATGAGCGACATGATAACTTCAAGGTATTGTTACAAATTGAAAAAATATTTCTTCTTAGCAAACTATTCATTTTTGCAAGCTAACTTTAAATTAATATGAATATTTCTTTTGTTTTGCTAGATATTTATGTATCATCTATGGATTCAACTACACCGAAAATTCCAACCCAATGCCGAAATGTCACTTTGACTGAAAACTAGTGGTGAACCGAGTCAACACAACATAGAGTCAATTCAATCAGTTTGGTATACATAAACTGATTATATGTATAATCTAAGTCGAGTCATGTAGACTCTACTCTTTGTTCATGACTCTACTCGACGAGTATTGACTAGAGTACCATATAAATACTCATGTATACTTGAGTAATCCTATCTATACCTAACTCAAATTAAAGTATTTGAATAAACAAAACATATGTAAAGATTTCGGGTAGGCATGATCACAGAGTACGTAACCACTCCGTTTTTCACATTATTAGTCGGCAAATTGTTATTAGTCTAATATGTACCTTTTTTCTTAGATATGACAGCAAATTTCATATCTTAAATGTTTATTTTTAAATTAGCATCTGCTACTATTTTTTACTAAAATATTAAATACGTTTGTAGATTCTTGAATATTTTTGATTAGGATAGGCCATGACAGCAAGGGCTTTATTTTAATCTGTGGAATAAGAAAAATACTGTCTCGTCTGTGGTTAAGGCTGAGTGGTTTGTTGTGTGTGATTATTAATTTTCAAATACTTATTCGAAAAATGGAAAACGCTGAAGAAATATTCCATTTCCTTGAAGATTTTAGCAAACGTAAACCTAAAACGATCCCACAGGAGCTTAATGAATACTTGGCGTACGTAGCAAGAACCGGTGATCCAGTCTACCAATGGTCACTTGTGAAAAGTTTATTCAAAGAAAAACTTCTAACTGTGATTACAGATTTCTACGAAACTACTCCAGGTATTGAAATCCCACCATATCCAAACGTCGATCCATTTAATTACGACATCATGAAGAATAGCCTATTAGAGCGTCTGGACTCGTTCACATCTGCTCCATTTACAGTTCAGAGAATATGTGAGTTACTCGCGTATCCGCGTAAACAGTATAATCGCGTCGATAAGTTTATGAGAGCAATAGAAAAGAACATTTTAGTTGTAAGCACTAGAGAACCTGGTATACAGCGCCACGCTGAACCTGAAAATGGTGAACCAGCCGAACCCATTGTCAATGGTTCAGATAACAATTCCGAGTACAATGTAGATGTCGAAATGGAAGATATGTCATGGAAAGAAAATGCAGACCAACCCCGGATCTCAGAGCCTCAACCTGGGTCTTCTGATGCCCACATTTCTGTAGATGACATAGAGGCTCGATTGAAAGCTAAACAAGAAACTACAATGGATACCCAAGTTAAATTGGCTACTCAATATGAATCAGTTACACCTCCAGAACCCAATATAAGTGCAGATGAACAGCCAGCTGAAACCAAAATAAGTGCTGTAACCAGTCCTGTAGCAACAGTATCCACTGAAGAACCTAAGATCGAAGCACCCACGTCTTCAAGTGCTAATGATGAACCAAAGATTGATGGTGAGATTAAACCTGAAGTTAGTCCACCTGCTTTAATCATTCCAGAAATCAAAGTTGACGATGCTGAAATGACTGAGAAAATGCTTAGTCAGCAAACAGCTAAAGTCGATGATACGAAAGAGGTGAGTGAAAAGGAAGCTACTAGCATAGAGCCTAAAACTGTGACAGAAACACAACCGGTAGCAATGGATGAAAATAGTTCAGATTCAACAACAAAAGAAGACAACGAACCCAAACTCATTTCTGAGGTGTCAACCTCAAGTGAGGAAAGTTCTTCATCAAGCGATAATACTGATGGAAATAGCAATTCTCCTAAGACAGATGAGAGACAAATTGATGTGCAGGAAGAATCAAATCAGTCTGATACACCTTCAGAAGAAAATAATGTGAAAGAATCTGAACAGATGCCTGCGACTACTCCTGAAAGGCCAGAAGAAGAAGCTTCTCCTAAAGTTGAAATGCAGTCTGATAATTACTCAATATCTGATGTTAATTCTGAACTACCTCAACCACCTTCCGAAGCCCCCAAGGCTGAGGAGGTAGTGCAAGATAAAAAAGAACCCGAAAAGATTGAAGACACAAAGTCAGACAGTATTGAGACAGAACGGAACAAAGAGTCATAGAATTTTTACTCAACCATTTAATAATACTTTTTTATTCTGGAACTGTTAGCTAATAAATAGAAAAGTTTAATGAATTTTCCATAGGCACTATGAACAGTATCATCTGTGTTTAGATTCCCAAATGGCTATATCTTGTAGAAATTAATATTTCTTGCAAGCTAAGCCCTGCATCCTTTTTATCATTCAAAGTATTTATACCTATCCTTGTAATATGCAAGTAGTGCAAATGCTTCATGGTAAATTGGCTGTTAAATCATTAAAATGAAAATGTATGATTGTAACTTAGTATTATTTTATACCAATAATGTTGTAATATGCGAGGAATAAATTAATAATAATTCAATTCTGTATTATCACTTTTGTATTATCTACTAAAAATATACCAATAATAATTAAAATGGGCACTCATAGTCAATGCATACTGCCAAATGGCAGGATATACAGCCAAAATGTCGCCAAGTGTCAATTCCTCAAGTAAAATGTTGGTGTGACGACAATAAACTGATTTTCCGTGCCCGCTATTATATACGGCATCGCCATTGGTATTCGCCCTGACGAGCTGCTTAGCGTTATACCAATAGGCGTGAACTCATCCATTTTAGTTCATTCCGCTCGAAGACGTCATAACACATGAAAACCATTTCGAATTATCGTGAGTGCGATACATTTTTGCCAGCCCTTCATTCGAATGGCCTGACCGTGAGTGCTCAACTTTCAGTTCATCCTAATACAGCCACTCAGCAATTTTTTTACGCAAGGAATAGGCTTAGACTTAATTATTCCACAGATCTCATCGTCTCACTCGTCTTATCTTGACTGAGGATCACTCGTGTGTCTCTCTCTGTCCGTCTGTCATATCTGTCTGTACATGAAACGTAAATAAATGAATTTTGAATATAGGGATCCTTTTTGGGGGCAATATAAAAAAATACAGTTTGCGAACTGTACCGTGTAACATGAAATGGGAGCGTTTCTTGTGAGGGTCTCAAATGTATTTATTTTATAATTTCAAAATATATAAGGTCTTATTTTAATAATCCACGATATTTTGCATGGTGCCTCAGTAAATGCTTAAGATGATGTACCGAACACAAAAAAATCTCACGGTAAAAATCCATTTCTTTCTTTTGTGTGATGTCGCTACCGTGTGCCGTCTGTTTTGTTTAACGTTACAGACTATCTATATCAGTCAACCAGCCCCGTCCGCCACTGTCTTACTAGATGCATGTGAATATTACCACAACTAAGAGAACTAGGATGTAATGAAATAAATGATTTAATAAAATAATTTTTTAAACAGCATCCCCATCTCCAAAACTACTAATCCTGATACTTATACTAATAGGACTAATTGGGATTGTTTTCTAAATAAATTAAATCGATGCCAATTCATTTATTAAATACTTAACTACTTTGTTTTACTACGTATCCCGTAAAATCCTTAAAACAAATAAAAAATAATGATTTATTTTCAGAACAAATACATATCTATTTACAATCATACAGTTGGTATTTGGAATAAACCTTAATTATCTAAATTAAATAACAATTCAGTCCTATAAAACTACATAAAAATATAAGTACTTAATTTAACTATTGTACAACAAAAAATACTAGGTACATAATACTCTTCTTACATTCAGGTAACTATTGTTTTTTAACTCCGAGAACTTTGAGTTCGTTTCTCATGATTTTGCCGGCCGCGTTCCTGGGGATTGATTCTAAAAATACAACACCGCCGTCAAGGTGCTTATATCTCGTGAGTTTCTGCGCAACTAAGTCGCGGATATCTTTCTCTGTGAGTTTGTGTTTGGGCTTAAGAACTACGAACGCTCTAGGGACCTCTCCAGCTAAAGGATCGGGTACGCCAACGACAGCTACGTCTGCCACTTCGGGACGCTCCATGATAATATTCTCTAACTCTGTTGGTGATACCTGTGAAAAAAATAAATTAATAAGCAACTTAAATTAGTCGGTAAATTTCGGGAATCCCTGGTTGCATATTCCGAGTGGTGTCCGGATTAAGAATGTAACACCAATCCATCTCCACTCGTGGATGTCGTAAAAGGCGACTAAGGAACTCTAATCCAGAGGAATGGGCAGCAGCGACCCTTCTGTGGAACAGTAGCCATTCTGCACTCACCAACTTGCCTACCAAACGTGGTGAGTACCTACTGGCCATTTCCCCCCAAAATGATGACGCAATTCTGAAAATTTAAGGGGGAGACCTTTGTCCAGCAGTGGACGTTCTTTAGCTGATATGATGATAATGAAACTCCAGTTACGCTAAATTAAATAAGAATTAAATAACAGCGTTTAGAAATCATAATTCTCGAGTACCGAAAGCATAAAAATTTGGTATTCCCAGTACCACTTTCAGAGGGGCTACTGGGAATTCCAATTCTTCAAATATTGGTATTGCCTAAATTTGTAACAGTGGTGTCAAAGATTCTCGAATATGTACACACTATAATGTATGTATAGGATTTTATCATACTCCCGCAATTCGTACCATCACAAGCTAAATGTAAGCATATAAACACTAAGAACTACGGATTTGGTTAGTTTAGATAGTTAATATGTGATATTGTTCCGTGTGGTTCATTGCAAAGAATATACCACCTTTCTCCACCCATGGGTACCGTAAAAGCCAGTTACGGGTTGATATCAAATTCAAGAGGATGGACAGCAGCACTCTCCTGTGTGCTAATAATGCGATCACGAATCCGCATGCCAAGCGAACCATTGACCATTTGCAGGCCAATGTTCAGCAGTGGCCGGTGACGTTTGATTTGTGTTGTGTTGACAAAATGACTAAGTCATAAGGATCTATTCAGCTTAACACGGGGAACCGCTTCCAAGAGGCAGTCCATCGCCAGTGACCGTGTTGTACGGTAATGCAAGCAATTGAATTGGGCATGGTAGCTACATTCATCTTGCAAAATGTCCGAGACACAAGTCAGTTTCTTCTAACAGAAGACCCCAGTCACACGCTAGTCACCCAGGAACCAAGGTTTTACGATCCACTGCCACGTTTTATACCAAATACACTGCCAATTAGTAAATCCAAAGTACCTATAGTATTGCAAGTAGATGTATTTTGAAACACAAGTATAGATTACGTACCTGATTGCCCTTAACCTTAATGAGTTCTTTGGTGCGGTCAACTATGTAGAAATAGAACTCGTCATCATAGTAAGCCACGTCGCCTGTGTGGAGCCAGCCGTCACTGTCCACGGTTTCTTTCGTCGCTGCTTCGTTGTTCCAGTAGCCTTTCATTACCTGAATATCAGAGAGCTTTTTGTAATCATCGATACGATTATTGTAGTAGTAGTCGGTACATAAAGATTTACTTGTGATATAAAAAGGATAGAGATCTCTCTATTTTTATTATATTTATACTTAACGACCTTTAAAAATACATAATCAGCCCACTGCTGGGCACGGGTCTTTTCTCACGATGACTTTAGACCTTAGTCCACCGGGCTGGCCTAGTGCGGGTTGGCGGACCATTATACACACCATTGAACATATTCTGGAGCCCTCTCTCAACCTGGTTTCCTCACGATTTTTTCCTTCGCCGCTAACGCAAATGATAATCAAATTCTGATTCGCACCTGAATCCGAAAAGTCAGAGGTGCGGGCCAGGATCGAACTCAGACCCTCCTGTATTGTATGGAAGCTAGCGCTCAACCACTAGGATATCGCCTACAAGAATAGTATGGTTTATTTCAAGGGGGCCAACAGCAGGTTCGCGTTTAAATATATATAAAAAACAAGTCATTTCTATTGCTTTTTACAATAAATAATATGGGTTGTATAACATTGATTTACAGGCGGTGCGTGTTTTTATTTTGTGAAATTGCGTAATAAAATGCTGGAAAATATGTTTACTGCTCAAATACCTATTTAATTATTATTGCAAAAAGAAATTAGTGAATTGTGAAGATAAGCTGATTGGTTGATTCCACAACTAAAAACTATAAAAGTGAATGCCATGTGTCCATATACCCATGCGCTCATCTATCATCGCTTAATTGTAATTATTGTACACTTTAGTACCATACCCATGGTACGCATGGTAAATGTTAGGTTCCATCCCAATGTATAAGACATGCTTATGGATTAGTAATCGGGCTGTCACTGAGAATTCTATAACATAAAAGTACATCTACACTGTTTCCGTCCTAGAAAGCTCTCAACAGTAGCGCTTGCAATGCGACCTCTATAAGGCTTTAAAAGATCCTTAAAACACAACGATATCATAAAATCAAGATCCAGACCACAAAAACTATAAAAGGTCACTGTACTCACTTGTGGTCCCCTCAACCACAGTTCTCCAGATTTATGTGGACCAAGCATCTCTCCCGTAGTAAGCGAGACCACGCGGGCTTGTGTGCTCGGCACCAGCTGGCCTACTGAGCCTACTTTACTGTACGGGTATTCGTAGGGTGTCATTAGGGTGACAGGGGAACTCTCTGTCATGCCGTAACCTGTCGAAAAAACATGTTGAAATGATATGTTATATGAACTAGAATTACAAATACCTAACTATATCTACGTTTAGATATGAAGCAGTTGTCTAGAAGTCTCATAAGTAGGTCAAATGTTTTAGGGACTGTATGTATTTATTTTTCTTTGACTGCTCGTCGTGCATCGTATAGAAAACGAAATATTTTTTCCTCCATAATTAGATAGTCAGCATGTTGGATAGTTTAGAGCAGCGAGTTCCATTATAATTGCGTTGCGCATGAAGTAGTTGGAAATATACCTGTCATGTGGCTAAGGCGTTTATAGTCAGTTGCACTTACTGATCGGTAAACGATCGGCCCGGTTAAGCAACACTTGGCACGGTCAGTCTATGGATGGGTAACCGTATCGTGTAATTCGAACTGAGCGTCTCCGTGCTTCGGAGGGCACGTAAAATCGTCGGTCCCGGTTATTGTCATTAGACGAGGCAGTCGGTAAGCAAGCTTTTGGCGGCTTGAACAGTTCTGACACATGGTTGGCTACTTAATAATCACACGAAAGAAAAACAAGACCAGGCTGCCAAAATTAAAAAACCACAAACAACTGTAGCTCTATCTCCTCAATCACTACCAGCAGTAGAAACACCAAAGTAAAACAACAAACCTTGCAATAACTTAATCTGGTCCTTAGTCTTCTCGCATTTCAGCAGGAACTTCTCCAGCATGCTGTCAGTGGTTGGAGCAGCGCCGACCATGATTGTCTCGACCCACTGCAAGTGTTCCTTCGTCACTGACGGATGGGTCGCCAAGAACGCGAGGAGGGAAGGAACAACGAACAAGGTAGTTGGTTGATAATCCACTAGACACTTAATGTAGTCGTCTGGTGTAAATCTGAAATTAAAGTGAGTGGAGTGAAAGTTTAAGTGTATCTATATTGTTTTTTCTGTTACTCGATGGGTATTACTATCTTAAAACGCCTCAGAGCTATGAAAAACCATAATGTTCACGACTCGATCATACCCTCAAAATCTGATATTTTTTTTGTAATATAACTATTCTCCAGCTAGTCCGCTATTAAAATAAGACCTTATGGGGATTTACTAATGGTTACAATTACAACACACAATTTTCCTTGGTTTTGGGGCGAACAATGTATGGACGTAGAACAATGTCCGAAGCATAGTTTGGAGTATCGACATAGCACACCGATTCAAGCTGAAGTGGCAATGAGCTGGTCACGTCTGTCGAAGGACCGATGGCCGATGGAGCAGACGTGTCCTAGAGTGGAGACCGCGTATGGGTAACGTAGTGTGGGACGGCAACCGGCCAGATGGACGGATGACCTGAAGAATGTTGCTGGGTCCGGCTGGATGCGGAATGTTGATGACCGGGTGTTGTGGCGCACGCTGGGAGAGGTCTATGTCCGGCAATGGACTGATATAGGCTGATGATGATGATGATGATAGCTTGAAGTTTGTTGTTTCGGGCTAAAACTGGTATTTGTTTGCTCTAAACTTAGACAGCTCCTAAGTTATTCCTAAGGGTGCCATGGCACTCGTCCAACTTCTTTGTCCAAGATATGATGTTAAACAAGTGCCATATTCAATTTATCCGTGTGGTGTCCGGATTAAGAATATGGTGCCACTCCATCTCCTCCCGTGGATGTCGTAAAAGACAACAGGAACTAAGCTAGAGGGATGGGCAGCAGCGTCCCTCCTGTGGAACATTAGCTATACTGCGCTCACCAACCCGTCTGCCAAGCGTGGTGAGTGTTGGTAAATACCCCCAAAATGACGACAAAATTGTGGAATTCTATGGGGAGGCCTTTGTTCAGCAGTGGACGTCCTATGACCGGTATGATGATGATGTTGGCCCATACTTACCTTATTATTATAATTATTTTATGAAACAATGCAAATTACAATAGAACAACGCAAATATAATGAATTTTATACTTCATGGTGAAGACGTTGGGAGCTGTAAACTTTTTGGCAAACTAATTAAGTGTGTCAAATTTTCCTCTATAAATACAATACAAACTATCGATAATCATGAAATTACCTTGGCATTGTAACTATATGGTAGCCGAGTTTCAGATTGTAGTTCAGGATTCCATTGAAGCCGTAAATGTGGAAGAAAGGTGGTACCGTCAGAAGCACATCGCCTTTACCTAGAATAATGCAGCGGCCAGTGATAATCTTGTCAAAAAATTATATTAGCAACATTCAACTCAACCTATAGCCGTGGGATATGGGTATCCTGTAAGTTACACTGTAAATCACAATCAACGCAAGTGTTTACCAGTGGGACTCATTACGCGGAAGGGGCTCTTAGACATTACTTTAGACTGCCTCCTAAATTGTCCTAGACAACCACGTAATTTTTTGACTAGTGCATGTAGACATACATCATTCATCATCATCGTCATCATATCAGAAAAGGCCGTCCACTGCTGAACTATGGCCTCTCCCATAGATTTCTACAACGATTGGTTACATGCAGCTCGCATCCAACGACTCTGGTGGACTGAATACGTATGTCGGTTTGCGGAAGGCGTAAATCGCGCAGACACTTATGGCAAAACCCCCCAATGAGCACAATACACACCCAGACCGGTAATTGTGGCGTTCTTTGGGGGAGACTTATGTTCAGCAGTGGACTTTATTAGGCTGAAACGATGAAATTGCGCAGACGCCGCTGCCAAACGTCGTTTATTTGCCGATAGCGATTAAACAGGCGCAGATCTCTGAAGCACTCTGTCGGACGATCAATGAACTAAAATTTCATCCTCGCCTCTCGATTTCAGGCGATTTGCCACCGGTGAATCCTTGGCTGCGCCATAGCTGCTGTAGCGTCTACTGTGGCTGTTTTTAGCTAATCAGGGTGCAGGCTACCATGACCAAGTAGACAACATGGTTAAGATAGCTGAGAGCCCATCCGGGGAGAATGCCACGCTGCGTTTTCCGGTGCTGGTCTCCACTCGTTCGAGTCTTCGTTCTTCTAACAGCCATCAGTTCTTCGAACTATGTGCCCCGCCCATTGCCACTTAACTTATCATACTCACATAAGGCATACATATACATCATTCGCGCTGACATATAAACCAAAACAAATAATTACACACATATTCCTCGCATTACTATAACGTGCTTGTTGATAAGCTACTTTGTAATCACATTATGAAGTACATATATCAGTTTTAGTACCTACACTAACCGAATGGTACTAAACCCAACTTCTTGATAAAATAATAATTGTCGACGCCGACGATGATTTGTCTACGAAGTAACAACGTGTTCGTGAGTTCGTGCCGCCTTGCGGTAATAAACTATTATGAATTAACTTAAAGAAAAATATCGAATTATGTAATTTTTGAAGTGAAAACTTATCTTAGCGCGGTACGCATATTTTTTGATGAGATAAAATCTCTGGACTCGCGACACCGTTACGAGACGTTTAGTTTGGCGTTTCACCGTCGGGATCGCATTAACCCTAGTACCCATCTAAAAAATGTCTAACGCGCCAAAATAAGTTTTCACTTCTGTCGGCACTCCCGGAGTGCAACCCGTATTTTTTGTCTACATTAGATGCAATCATTAATATACCTCATTAAAAAGCACTATGTACATTTGGTAGGTAAGGTACCACTTAAAAGTGTGGCACCAACGGGTTGTTCTAGTGTGATTGTATCGAGGTCCTGGAGCCGGTATTCGGTGCCGAAGAAAACCATTCCGGTGGTTTTGAAAGGGGGTTGGAGGAAGTACATGAAGTATTTCAACCGTATTATCAGTACCTAGGTATTATTACCTTTCGCTCCTTCATACTTCATTATCTTAGGAAACTGCGTTTGCTTCAAGTTGCTCACGAGGTTCTTGTGTGTCAACATAACGCCCTTCGGCATGCCCGTAGTGCCGCTCGAGTAAGGGATAAGACAGACCTCTTCACAGTCCATAGTCGGCAGATCAGCCTTATGATCCGCCATGAGCAACGATCGGAGGCCGTGTACCCCTAGAAAACAAAGTGAATAATTTAAGTCATGGCATGTCACGATTTATAGAAAAGTATTTTTATGTTTAAGGATGAATTACTTTCCATAGTACATTGTTTTATAATTATCTAGCTGCCCGCCCCAGCTTCGCACAGGCAGGTTCATGCAAAACCGATTGGAGCGCCACCTACCGGGTTCAATTGTAAATCTAAACCATCCAGGGACCCACTCAAACATACACGAAAAAATTCATCATAATCGGTCCAGCCGTTTAGGAGTTCAGTGATATACACACGTACAGAAGAATTATATATAAGACTAGCTAGCTGCGTCCCGTGGTTTCACCCTCGCCTGGCTAGCGGGTTGGTAACCGCAGAATGGCTACGAAACGCACCATCGACAGTTCTATATTTGTTTTAACCTCAAATGTATTTTTACATTGTGATTCAAAAAGATATATACTCGTATATACTCTTTTTTCTTCTCTCTTACTAACCTTGATATTCGTGACATCGTCATACGGGCCTATCAGAATATCAGCGCTAGGGCATTTAGTTTGCTGTAGGAAGCACTAGCTGAGATAGGTACCAATGTTGGCCTCATGCATTCACAATCACCTGCTATCGTATTTCATTTACTGTATATAAAATGAATGAGAATGGAACTGAAAATAATCAAATTTTCTTTCTTTCTTTCTTACTGTCCCACAGATGGCACGGTGCTGCCCTTCCCTCTGGTTAAGAGTCCCATAGTCGCCTTTTACGACATCCACGGCAGGCAATGACTATAAAACCACTTTCTTTGACGGCAGGAGATGGAGTGGTGATTCTTAATCTGGACACCGCACGCATAAACTATCTCTAAGCAATAAATCGCGTCGGTCCGCTGCTCCATTGCTGCGTGAAAGGATAAGCTAACAAAACACACTTTCGCATTATATATATATTTCGTATGGTTAGTGGCCACCCTTGTGTCAGAGTTGTTCAAGCCGCTCAAAGGCCTCCGACTTGGCTTAACGACTGCCTTCTAATGACAACAACCGGGACCGAGGATTTAACGTGCCCTCCGAAGCACGGAGACGCTCAGTTGAAATACCACTATGCGGTCACCCATCCAGAGACTGACCGCGCCAAGCGTTGCTTAACCCCGCCAATCCTTTACCGATTAGTGAGTGCAACTGGCTATGAGCGCCTCAAACTATAATTCTCAATATTCCAGTTGAAGACGACAGATAGCTGCCAACCTTACTTCAAAAAACATAAGTTATTGACCCTGCCGTCTTTGTATATTTTAGAAATATTGGTATTTGTCAAGGCAAATCCTAGCCTGTTCCTGAGATTGGCAGATGTAGTTCCCCGAAACAGACGTGACAATAGTAGGTTATGTCTAAACCCGGCTAAGACTGCACTTATGCGCAACAGTGTATTTTGCATGGCGCCGATCATTTACAACAGACTCCCTGAGAGATGGAAAGACTTAACAAAGGCCGCACTCAAATCAAAGGTCAAATCCCTTTTAATTGATAAGGCATATTATAATATCACAGAATTTCTAACGGACCAATTTATTTTTTCTTGACATGTATTTTATATGATTGTTTTGTGTCTAAATCGGATTAGTGTATATATTTAGTGATTGAATTTTTTTTTTTTTTTTTTTAATATTATGGGAAACCGTTGTTTCTGAATTGTTATGAACTATTTAATTGCTTATTGTTATTGAACCCGTGAATCGTATATCTCAATACCAACATAACATTTGCACGCCATTTTATAATATGGCAAACATGTTGGAACAAAATACATATTAGGTTTACATCTTGCATGCAATTGTATGTATACACATGTTTAAGCAAATAAAAAATTATCTTATCTTATCTATCTTATCTTATCTTCGCATTTAAGATATTAGTACGGATTGCAACAGAGTCGGCAGCTTGTATCCATATATCACATATTATGAGATATAACTTTGACTTTGACGAACTGTAGTACCTGACTGCCTCAAACTTTAAGATCAAAAGCGTGACAGACATGTTTGTGATACATTTGCTGCAATATTGGTAATAAAGAGGCAAATTGAATCAAATTTAATTTAATTTTAGCAGGCGTTAGAATGCATGTTCACGGCATTAGTCGAACCTTAACCTACTCTAACAGTTTATGTCATAGTAATTCCATAAGATACTTTGGTACTATTGTACCAATTAAAATTATTTTGCACATTTTCTAAACCAACTTGGTAAGTACTATTCCTATGAATTACATAATACACCACGTTCCTATGATAACATACGACACGTGTTATTTTGTTAAATTAATTTTATTACATTTTGTTATAGTACTTCAATTATCCGTGGACATCGTAAAAGCCGACTAAGGGATTCTAAACCAGAGGGATGGGCAGCAGCGTAACTTCTGTAGAAGAGTAACCATGCTGCGCTCACCAGCCTGCCTGTCAAGCGTGGTGATATTGGCAAATTCCCCCCAAAATTACGACAATTGCGCAAATCTATGGGGGAGCCCTTTGTTCAGCACTGGAGGTCCTATGGCTGATATGATAGTGCTTCATTATACTAAGATTGAAACTGGAAGAAATCGCGGATAGCGATAAGACCGCCTATTATAATTGTACTTAATTCAAAACCTCTGTAACTATTTTTTGGTGTACAGTAAAGAGTATATAAATAAATAAATAAATAAATATAGTTTAAGGAAAGGTCCCTTAAATTTATTTTGGTGTGTTCTACGCCGAATCTTTGAGCGGAACTTAAAGCCCATCGCAAGGTTAAGCCGTGCTTAAAGCGGTCATGCCTTGGCTGGGTGATCATTCTTTACAGATTGAAAAAGGAATACCATCGCTAAGGGCAGTCAAAGAGAAGGCCGAAATTCTGGCAACCAGGGTAGTCGTCGGATGTTGGTATGTCCCAATAATTGGATCGCGGAGTTCAGAATTCAGATGCAATGGCGGTCGCTCCGGGTACTAGAGATATTCCGCCGCAGGCTAGCATCTGGTTAAAGTAGAAGCTGACCCATACATAAATGGGAAAAGGCTACTCTAATGATACCCAAAACCCTTTTGAACCTCGTTATAGAATAAATTAATTTTATAGAATCATTGTATTTTTGTATCTTTTTTCATACATTGAAAAACATAGAAATAAATCGTTTAAAAACTCGTTTTAGCATCCGTTACCAAGCTAATTATGGGATAACTACACAATAATAACATTCACAGACTATTCTAAATAGGTAATTATTATAATTTAAAATAGGTACGGTATTATAAATAAGGTGTCGTTAAAAATATAGAAGGTTATTTCATTACATTATTAAAATGAAAAACATGTATTTATTTCAATGTATGAAAATAGTTACAAAAACCTACAGCCGGCTGGTGGGCCAATCCAAATTGACGTATTAATCGACTCGACCTATTTGCCCTTAGGCATTTCCTTTCGCCATAATCCACTGTCTAGTACATACATACATATGAAACTAGTATCTTGATGCAGAATGTTGTCTTGAAACTAGTAAGAAGGTATTTCAAAATCCCATCTATGAGTTAGTGGATAAACTACAACTATCTCACAGGCAATCGAAGTCGTTCGCAACTCGATTTATAATACTGGAATAATATCTACACAGACTGTTGAATTTAGATTACAAAGGTACTCCTAATGTTAAGATAACCTTTTGTTAACATACTTACTCTTTGAGTCGCTTTACTATGATAAAGTCACTTCAGTTATATTTGGGGGTAAGTATCTTACCCATACCTACCCATGTCTTCCATCTATTTGAAACTCTTAATTATAAGATAAAGATAAAAAAGAACATAGAAACCATCTAACTTTTGATTAGTCATAACTCATAACTTTAGTTGCTACGATCCAAGATGTATTTAGATTTCTTAAGGAGAAGAAGAGGGAATAAATTCCATGGTTACTGGTTTTTTATTTTTAATATGTTACAATATTTATGACTAGGTACGACTACAATGTAGGAGAAAGATATCTACATATACCTATCTAACAAAATGAAGTACTAGACTGACTGAAGACTCAACAAGACTAAACAAGCCTATTGTAATATTTATTAAAATTAATTATAATTCTCATAGCTGCATTAGGCTGACCAATCCCAACAGACCTCAATCGTCCATGGCCATGACACATGCATCAGCATCGCCTAGCTCAACAAGGGAGCATTGGCTCGGATACAACATTAATTGAATGTTGCCAATCCGCTTTCCTGCCACGTCCTATTCTTATTCATCTCGGTACTACTGCTTATTTTCTTCTACCTGCACAGGATAAGACGCAAAGTCACAGCTGAGTGCCACCACTGTAGAGACGACCAGGATACCACACAGCACACGCTTGCGGAGTCCCGTGTGTGGGTTGTCGAATGGCGGATCCTGGTGAAACGGATCGGGCAAGATCCTGCTCCACCGGCAGTAGCGTCGGCTATTCTATGAGAGCACCATGCTCCAGAAAGAGCCCGATCCTGCTCGAAGAAGGAGAAAAGAGCACCGCCGGGATAAAACCGTCCCGGCGCAAATCTCTCACACACTGAGCCCCCCGCCAGTCGCGGGCGCACTTATTGAGGTATTTGCGTGCTCATACCGAGCGACGAAAGTACTCTTGCACCTGCTTCAAGTGGGAGCGGACCTCAGCATTGTTGGGAACCACGCAATGGTGTATGATGACCCGAGCAGCTGGGCTGATGATAAATGATGTAGTGACCTCCTTAAGCACGTGGATCAGTGCTTGGACAGACATCCTCTTGCACTATTGACACTGCTTACAGTCATTATCGTATTATGACATCGACCCCCAGGTTCCAGTGGTCCAGACCCCAGTATTTAGGTTAGTTAGCTATCCCACCATGTGTAACACGCCAGAGCTCCATCGTAAGCGACAGGTTGCATCGTCAGTAGTCAAGATTAACTGTTAGATGAGCTTGACGTTCCGCGCTTCCCTTCAGGCAGCAGTTTAAATACAATACATAATGATTTAGCGGACTGTACCTTGAGCCTTGTCATCTTCACCTCCGACCCAGATGGTGCCTTTGTAGTCTTTAAGCGACTTACACACCTCCTTAGCGACTGGCATGAACATCTCTATTGTAGCTATCGCCTTCACGTTGCAGTCGGCGAACTGACGTTTTACCTCATCTGCAATTTAAAACATAATGTATTTGTGTAAGTGTATTTGTTAGGTTAGACTTAATTACGTGTGGTGTTGATAGAAAAATTATACTACGACTCTTTCTCCTCTCGTGGATGTCAGTGACTAACGGGCGAAATTAATAATCGATCTAATCCTAAAAATGTTGGATTTCGGATTACGGATATGTCTGTTTTTTGTGTTAAAAGTGATCGTAACACAACAACGGATGAATTCCAAAATCCTAAATCTGAAGATTTTTGATTAGTAGATTAGTATTATTATTAATTTCAGCCGTAAGGGACTCTAAACCAAAGGGATAGGCAGCAGCGTCACTTTTGTGGCACAGTAGCCATTTTGTGCTCACCAACCCAAGCGTGGTGAGTAGGTAGGTATCCGGTTGTTCTGGGGTGCAATTTTCTAAGCTCAAACATCCTTGAATACAGAATTGAAATAACGGTGATAACCCAATTTGATATTCGCTAAGACTGGTCCTCATGTCGTCCTCCTTCTGCAACGTGTCCTTGAATAACTTCAATCATGTCTTAACAAATACCGAATTTATTTTACACCGTTATTTCGATTCTGTATTCAAGGATGTATGGATGTTTGAGTTTAAGGAATTGCACCCCTGGAAATCTTTGACGGAGCCCTTTGTACTCGTACAGCAGCGGACGTTCTTTAGCTGATATTATAAAGTGTTTTTTTTTTACTTGGTATGGCCATGATAGCTCATAAAGAGGATTGATAGCAGGGAAGTACACATGCAAACTAAAAAATCTATTAAAAAGATCATATTAAGGGAGGCGCATATTCAATTCAATTCTTTTTTGCATTCCTTAAGTAAATTATTTAAAATGTATAAATTATATAAAATATTCAACATTCGACTTAAACTCATATAACCCGTGTTATTCTCGGCAAAGAATAGACCACGCGTCTCCACCTATGGGTGTCGTAAAAGGCGACTAAAGGTTGATATCGAGTGGATCGGCAACAGAGTCTGTCCATCCCCTAATAAAAAAATACTGACTGCGATCACCAATCCGTTGACCAAGCGTGGTGATAATGGCAATATCGCATATATGACCGCTCATTATAGTGATTATTGGTAGGCCTATAGATATCCGAGGTAGGCCCATGTTCAGCAGAGGACGTTTAAAGGCCGATGTGTGTATTATAATACAATCATCATCATCATCATATCAGCCTAAGGACGCTCACTGCTAAACAAAGTCCTGTCCAAGATTTCCACAATGAGCAGTCACATGCCACCCGCATCCAACGACTCCCAGCGACCTTCACCAGATCGTCTGTCCACCTCGTTGGAGGTCGTCCCACGCTGCATTTTCCGGTGCGCGGTCTCCACTCGAGAACCTTTTTACCCCAACGGCCATCAGTTCTACGAGCTATGTGCCCCGCCCAATGCCACTTCAGTTTACTAATCCTTTCAGCTATGACCGCACCTTTAGTTTTTCTACGGATCTCCTCATTTCTCTTCGATCTCGTAGAGAAATACCAAGCATAGCTCTCAGCATAGCTCTCTCTATAGCTCGCTAAGTGACCTTGAGCTTTTTTATGAGGCCCATAGTGAGTGACCACGTCTCTGTCCCATATGTCATCACTGGTAACACACACTGGTTAACGACTTTCGTCTTGCGGCATTGGGGTATTGTTGACGAAAAGACGTATAATAATACAATAATCTATACCAATTTAATAAAATTAAGTGTTTGTCTATGATTTCAGAATAAATGTGTCCGTCGAAAAGTTTGTCTTGAATAAGCTCCGAAACGGATCAACGGGTTTCAATGTAAATTTTAGATATTAAACCAGGAATGTTAAAAAAATATTTCGTGTTTGTTCCATTTCGATATCTTGGAGGGTTCAGAAGAATATAATTTATACCTAGCGAAGCGGGCGGGTAGTAATACAATAAGGATAATGACCTAACAACTCATTTACACTATAAGTGCTACATAGAACAATTTTAGTACCTTTATGTTCAGCAATCAGAATATTGGCCCTAGAGTACCGCTTTATCCGAAATCATAATCTTGTAATAATGTCTTAGGTTTTCGCGAGTATTACACATTATAAAAAAACATTTTTAAACGGATTCTATCGCGTATATTTTAGATTTTTGTTTTTCAGTCAGTGGTTGATACAGTCGACTGCTGCGCTCCGGGTCGTGGGTTCGATTCCCGCACGGAACAAATATTTGTACGATCTGCAGATAGTTGTTCCGGGTCTGGGTGTATTGTGTGTGGAATTCATGTCTGTAAACGCACCCACGACACAGGAGACATCCTAGTGTGGGGCAACGTTTTTTTTTTAAAAAAGAAAAAGAAAAGAAACATCGTCAGGAAAAACAAAAATCTAAAATATACGCGATAGAATCCGTTTAAAAGTGTTTTATCATAATCTTGTACTTACAAACATACGATAGCATATTATGTCTACAGTTTGTCATTTAGACAATAATTATTGCAATTAACTACAAATAGAAGATAAAATAGTCCACGATGCATGTAGATAACCAACCGACTGATTTCCTCGACCTTGACTGCAGTTGAGTAATTATTAGAGATTATTAATTGGTTGTTAGATAGTCCACACACACACGTGGTATTATGATGTGTCGTGTTGTTATGATATTTTCTATTCCTTTACATCGCGTGTTAGGATACAATTTAGGCAATTTATAGACAGTTAAGTTGTTATACAGTGAAGAGTCCTCATCTCCCGATCCTGCTCAGCAGTCTCCTTCTGGAGCATGACGCTCTCACAGAAGCAGACCACTGCACTCCAATTTGTATGCTCTGCCAACATAACCGACACTACTGCCGGCAGAGAGAGATCTTGCCCGATCTGATCGACCAGGATCCACCGCTCGACAGCCCACGCAGGGCACTCCTCGAGCGTGTGCTGTACGGTACCCTGGTCGCTTCCACAGTGGTGGCACTGTGCCGTGACCTCGCATCTTATCCTGTGCAGGTACGCACCGAAACAACTGTGACCGATGAACACCTGGGTCAGGCGATAGGTAACACGCTCACTTCTTCTGAGCCAGGCTCCGAAGAGCGGAATCGAGATACCAACCAAAATACAGTTCTAACAAACTTATTTTTAGTTTTACAGGTTGCTTTAATTTTTGGGATCAGCGGTGCCTGCAGAGGGATAGAACTGGCTAACGTAACAGTGGAAGATGTCGAAACTGATACCCATCTTCAAGCCATAAATCAGCCCAATACAAAGACAAATAAGAAGAGGAAATTCGTTATAAGTGGAGAATGTCAAAAATTGTCAAAGCCTACCTAGATTTACGACCGAGTGGAGTGGGTACGTCAAGATTTTTTCTCAACTATCAAAACGGAAAATGCACAAGGCAAGTTAAAAGCAAAAAAAAATTAAGCAACCTGCCAAAAGAGATCGCCACTTATCAAATTTGCCTAATCCGGAACAGTACACTGGCCACTGTTTCCGAAGAACATCCACCACTCTCTAGGCGGATTCTTGTGCAAATATAACAACGTTAAAACGCCACGGTGTATGGATATCCGATCAAGTGGCGGAAGGCTATATAGAGAATTCCATTCAAAACAAATTTGATATCACTCAGCGTATCACAGAACGCATCAATATTCTCCCAACTAGCGGACGACCATCGATATCAAGAGATGAGTCAACTTAGCTGATTCTCTATCCAGAACATCCGAACGAGGGACCCTCAAACCTGGAACTACGTGTATCTCCCACGTTTACCCCACAGACAACTTAATATTCATCTTCACAGAGGACTGAAATTAAGTTACCGGGAAAAAACATCTCGTTAATTATCCAGAATTGTACAAATTGTTCATTATTTTTTTAATAAAATAAACTATTTCAAATTGTATTGGATTCTTTTATTTTCTGGCGTAGTGAAAAGTACGTACACACGGCGCTAAAAACTCATTAAAACTCGGTTTCTATTTACTCCCTCGCTAACGAGTAAAACTATCTCGTATATAATGGATCATTTTAGCCCCTTGTATAACAATATACTATTATTCCTCCATCCCGCTCAAATGGTTGAATGGATTTTAATGAAATTTGGTATATAGCGGTAGATTATATATAATAATAATAATACATATGTTATATTTGTCGTGGAATAGGAAATAGAATAACAAGCTCCCTTACACAGGACGCCGACGAGGTCACGGGTGTTACACGTATACTAAGGGTGAGATTCAGAAACGCGTCTAAGCGTGAACTTACGCTTCCATATGTCAAAATGCACTACTTACGGCCCTAATTTTGACAGATGGAAGCATGAACTTAGCTTAGACTCGTTTCTGAATGAACCCTTAGTACCTATTAAAAATTCCTGTAATAATTATCCACTTTATAACTTTCAAACTGGCTGATGTCATTTACCCTGAGCGGTCCAGCTAAACCCTTTTATGATGTTACTGTTAAACAACGGCACGGTTGGTGCAGTGGCTGATACAGTCGGCTGCTGCGCTCCGGGTCGTGGGTTCGATTCCCGCACGGAACAAATATTTGTATGATCTGCAGGTAGTTGTTCCGGGTCTGGGTGTATTGTATGTGGAATTCATGTCTGTAAACGCACCCACGACACAGGAGAAATACTAGTGTGGGGCAAGGTTTAAAAATAACTGCTAGGAACTTAATGTGTCGATAACATAAACAAACTTTCCTTCATTCTCTTGCCCTGAACCCAAGATACTTGTATATGCTAGTCATATTGCAAAGATATTTACAGTCTGCTGGCTTCCTGACCACCAAACCTCCTTGAGTATGCTAGTGTTGGTGTTTTACCTGCCACCTGTTGTGAACTTAAAGCGCTTAATGCTACGCACCGGGTTCCAAACTCTCTTAGTCGCCTTCTATGACACCCACAGGATGAGATGGGGTAGCCCTATGCGTGGCTGGAGCTACACGGTTTCAATAACATAATCTAACATTTGAGAGAATTTATTTTTCATTATAAGACATTTCGTTATTTGTTGCATAAGCTGTAAATGTTCAACAGCTAAAATCTTACCACCGACTCCTAGGTCGAGATTTTAGCCCAAACTCGAGGGTTAATAATAAAAAATACTATATAATAACACTTCGTGCGGAAATTGGTCCTTGTCAAGTCTTACCTGCAGTATACAGAGGGTTGGCAAACGTAACGACTAGTCCCGCTTTCATAGCTCCGTGGATTAGGACGACAAACTCAGGAATGTTGGGCAGGATGAGGCCGAGCCTCTCCCCGGGGGCCAACTTCAATGGCCCAGCAAGGGCACAAGCGCACCTTTCGATCATCATGCGCATCATGCCATAGTCGTAGGACCGGCCTGATGCACCGCAAGTCTGTATCAATCAACAAGACACTTTAATAAATACCTGCTATTGATTTCTTATTTATCTTACTGCCCTATGGAATGTATCATATATTACGAATACTTTGTGTTATCTCTATTTATATTTACGGTTCTAACTTTGAATAGTCATTCAATGAAAAAATGTCTGGTTGGTCCGGGGCGATCCGGAATGACAAATTCTATGATATTCAGTAAGACTGCTTGCGACTTAGATTTCCCCCGCGGCACGTTCTGTCCCACCTATAACTGATTTCATATAAACACCGACCCTTGACCCTGCCGTTATCTGAAATGTTCTTATTGGCACCCGGTAGTACAAAGTACAATTAAACAAAAGCACGATACATTTACTCGTTAATATGTAAATAAACTAGACGCACGTCACGTGGTCCAAAAATATAGGTCATTGGACTTTACCCTGTATTTATAGTTAAACGTATTATGTAACCTTTATTTAAGTACAGAAAACTACTCCAAAGTCCAGTGTTTGATATTGAAATAACGTATAAACTCGTACACAAATATTTGGCACGAGATCCCGATAGTCGGAACAACCTTTATATCTTTGTATTCATGGGCAAAAAATTGTGACGAAGTTTGAAGTTTTTAGAATAATATTAGATTATAAATCGAATACACTTTATATAGGTACGTGGTGTTCTTACAGTTTTGAAAACCATTACTGATCATTATAGGAATATCGCCGTTCTGCAGCGAAAAAAAAACAAATCTTTCTTTCTTACAATGACTTATGTATTTCATTTTGCAACTTACAAGGTTTTTAACGACGGGCGAACAGCAAAGAAACATTGTGGGTTTGTGGAGCAGTTCATCTGTCTACGATGCAGTTTTTATATTGTGCTGATCTTTAGTCAGAGGTGGTATATTTTTTCTCAACATAAACTGTACTTCAATACATATTCCATATATAATAAAATTCTTATATTTCGATCTTATATAATTTCATAGTGATCCCATATGGGGCATTTGGCAAAAAACAAATCCAGATTATGGACTTGTCGCATCAACACGGTGCAGTGTCGGCATGACGCTGCGGCCATCGCCTCAGCTGACGGCCACGTGGCCGTTTCATATTTGAAAAGAAACTACCACTTCACAGGCCAGCGACCATCTTTTTATGCACAACAAGCAACGTATGATCTGTTCGAGAATGATACATCTTTACCCATGTATAATGTACTTTGTGGATACATCAACTCAGTCGCATCAGCCGTCAGCTGCGGCGGCAGACGAGGCGCCGTATCGTGCCGTAAATTTCAGCGTCTTCTACCGAAATCAAAACCGTACTATTAACTTGGTATCTTAATACCATCTCGATGAATAAAATAATGTAAAGAGTACTTAAAAATACCACCCCTGACTAAAATTCAGCATGATCAAAAAATATCTATTTTCACACATAGTCTCAAACGTTTCTGAATTTGCGGGTCGCCAGTATGCCTTGATAGTGACTCTAAAATTGATTCATAGATACCTGACTCAGATGTCTGAATTCATTCATCATCATCATCATCATCATCATCTCAGCCATAAGACGTCCACTGCTTAACAAAAGCCTCCCCCATGGACGACCGGTTATATGCCATGTGTCGTCTTTTTGATAATACAAAATAATAATATAATTACTTACTCACCCCGCTTAGAAGGCGGGTTGGTGAGCGCAGTAAGGCTGCTGCCCATTCCTTAGGTTTAGAATCTCTTAGTCCCACTTTTACGACATCCACGGTAGGAGATGGAGTGGTGCTATATTCTTAATCCGGACACCACACGGACAAAGTCTGAATTAACGTGATTCAATAACACTTTTTCACCAGGTCTAGCTCTAAAAAATCTACGAAAATTAATTATTGCTTTACGTTAGGCTGAGCTATTATAGCTATAGGTACGAATAAATTTTATAGTCACTGAGTTGCAAAAGGGAGAGTAGGTGTGGGCACCTAGTCATCTATATATTATTACGTGAAGGAAAAACTTTGTAGCCCTTTTTAAGCACACTGCCCGCACGGACTAGTGTGTGATTTGGCATGGTTAAAGTTCACGCGGAGGAGTGCAGAAAGTTAAAATTAATGTATAATATGTGTTACAAGCATATTCAATTATTGAAGTGAAAAATTATTTTAGCGCGGTACGCATATTTTTTGATGAGATAAAATCTCTGGACTTGCGACACCGTTACGAGACGCAGATATAGTGTGTGCATATATGCATGTACATATAGGAGAACGCGAAGGCTAGATAAATAAAGTAAAAAATGTTTTCACTTCAGACGGCACTCCCGGAGTGCAACCCGTATTGTTGTTATATATATATTTCGTATGGTTAGTGGCGACCCTCGTGGACCCAAGGGCCTCCGACTTGGCTTAACGACTGCTGTCTAATGACAACAACCGGGACCGACGATTTAACGTGCCCTCTGAAGCACGGAGACGCTCAGTTGAAATACCACTATGCGGTCACCCATCCAGAGACTGACGCGCCAAGCGTTGCTTAACCTCGCCAATCGTTTACCGATCAGTGACTGCAACTGGCTATGAGCGCCTCGAGCGAATTGTTTTTATGAATTACGGTCAAATTTCGACTTCTAGGTGACCACTAGTTATAATAGACTTGAAAGATAGATATAACAGATTTTTGCTACAGAACGGCGATACTATTGATTATCATATGCAAAGGTTTCTTTTTATTTTATGTCACAGGCATCGTACTTTGTTATTGGCATTTCTGCTCGTTATTCACATGCATTGAATCTGAAAATTTAATAATTTACCATTATTTTAAACTGCATGGTCTTGCACGAGCTAAGGCAGGACATGCAAGACCGTGCAGTTTAAAGTTAAATGTCAACAACACAATAGGCAGTATAGCTTTGTAGTCAAGTAGATTGCAATTAGGCCGTCTATAATGAATAAATCGTTAGCAAGAACGCCATGTCAACTTCGACCACTAATAAAAACCTAACGACAACGTCCTCATGTAGACTGATTTGCAGAAATCTATTTTAATTCGTTACGAATATCCCTATAACCTACTTGTCATAAATTTCACCAATCATAAACCTATGCGTAGACTCCGCGTAAACGTGATGATTTTTGTGGTGAAGACCTCCTTATTCGAAACACTAATGTCGAGCAGTGAACTAGGCTTAGGTGAGTATTTCATTTCATATGAATCGTATAACGATTAACTTTAAACCCTTGAAATATATCTGCGTGCCATAATATTAAAACAAATATATTTAATACTCTGGTATTTTTCTTAAAAGTATTAGTTAGATAATACTCATCTCCCTAACTGTATGGTAACAAACAACAAGACGATGGCCAAACAACCAATGCGCTTGCTTTGTCACCACCATTGCAATTGTGAGAATAATTAGCGGAATGGCGGACCGCGTACGACCGAATTTCGGACCGCAATCCGATTGCGGGTTCTCTTGTAACACTGCGTTAGAACAAATATCATATTACATAGAAACGCTTATATATTTAGTTGATGTAAATATTTTAGCCGTAAATGGCTCGCGCAACGATAATATAAACCTTGAAAATCCATATAAGTATATAGTATTTATTTTATTTTATTAGAACATTTGCTCTTATAAACCTTATTTATGTTGTGTGTACCCGTAAAACATTTGCTAAACCCCAGAATGTTTAATAAAACCCTTATTAAAACATTTGCTCAAATCCAGAATGTTGTAAGAAAACCCGCGACAAGTCACTTGTCATGATATCTTATCCAATTTTGTTAGATGCACGTTTGGCACAGCGCAGACATATAGCCCTAACCTTCAAATGCGAACTATTAATAAGTCCCTATCACCCTCGTATAACATCCGTATAGCATAGCGAACTTTGTACTAGAAACAATATACTATTGCTGCAATGCACTCAGTTTGAATAGTATTTAATTGACCGTAAATAACTACATCACCAGACTCGTATAGATCTAAGTATGAAATGTTATGCGCTTTGTTTTTCCTATTAGGACTGGAAATATTGTAAAGGTGTCACAGCTTTTTTTTCTCTTCTGTCTTAGCATCATCCCGGTATTTGTAAGGGTCGTACTGCAACTATTTATACTTAAATATTTTATAACATTAAATAGAAGTGAATTTGGCTTTTATACTTTAGAATAAAATATTGTACTTACCTCTTAAAAATCTAAACTATCACCATGCACTCATTATATTTTATTTCGTATCTATTCATGATTTCGTAAAAACATTTCATATTACTTACCACCGATGGTGCGTCTGCCCATGATTCGACGTCCGTAAACACATAGTCAGTCAAAGTTTCTTTGCCAACCTGTATCTCACCCCATGGTGAATTTAAACATTTGTTATCCGCTGCAGATGCAATTTGTGTAGCCAAACTTCTACTCAAAAGACGGCTGTACGACACAAGTACTTTATTAGACTTTTTTCCATGTTTGCCACAACTAAACGAGTTAAGAATTTGCCGCGCTAAACTCCCGCGTAAAACTTTCAAATTAGACATGATTCCGCTAGCAATGTTTTCCCGCGAAGCGTTAGTGTGTAAGTGTTAGTCGCTGCTTCCACTGGCGGGTTTTGGCGCGTTCTCCGCGCTCGCCGAGGGCAAGGTCCATTTACTTATTTAACCTGTTTGTTGTGGCTGCGATGAAAAACTCATAGTAAACAGTAGGTTACGCGTTACGAAAACGTTTCGTTATCATAGTAGTAATGAATGAGGCACGATACCACACACTACTTGCAGTATCTACTGACTACAGTGCACACGTTTCGAGCGCTGTTATGGAACGTAGTCTACTGATAACGTAAACGCAAACAATACTTTAATGGGTAACGCGATAAATAAAATACAAAATAAAAATAACAACAACCATTTTATTTGTGTTCGACAAAAATATTCCTTTACCCGTCTGCCACTCTATGATTCAAATCTTAGAGATAAAATTTAATAAATTATGTAACAAACCAGGCATTCTACATACTGAACACATTCAAGTCCATATTATTGCAATTTGTTCCATACAATAACGTCATAAATTAAAATATACTATCACCTATACTTTATCACAAACTTATTCAGGGTAAATAGCACATATACGTTATATACACAGCATTTTACTATTTTCTATTAGCTACAGTAAACTAATAACAGGAAATAAGTATGTATAAATATAAAAATTCTGGTATTTACTACCATATAGTGGTTTGCCGATGGTAACGACCTTGCACCATTATTTTAAAAACGAAAATTTTTGAAAATAAATGACATAAATTTTGAAAGTATATCGTTGACAACACTAGTAAATTTTGCTAAAATAAAAGCGATTCATATTTGTTGTGCGTCATGCTGTTCTCTGGTCTTCTTAGCGAAAGTCTGATGAGTGATGAGTTCTCTAAAGAATCCGCCTTGTTTTGCTATCAGTTCGGGGTAGGGTCCTTTCTCTACTATGACTCCGTTTTCTAACACTGCCACTTCATCTGCTGATTGTATGGTACTCAATCTGTGAGCAATAGTGAGAACTGTTCGGTCTTTGCTGATTTCCTTCAGTGCTTTGTCTACTAAGTACTCTGAGTACGCATCCAGCGCGGAGGTAGCTTCGTCTAGTATGAGGATTTTGGGGTTCTGAAACAAAAAAATAATACCTTTGTCATATCCGCCTATTATTTAACACACATCCTATTACTCTTACATTCATAAGTGGTGCCAATGACCATACTATGATATGTGTTTTTGTTTCTATATTGTAGGCACGGCCTATCAGATGGATATATACATAAATAGGCTCATGGATATCAGAAGGTTGGAGGTCTCTCTCTTGGCTTCGCCAGAAATGTGCGGTTAAGCAGCCACATTTCCAGGAAATGTCTGCGAGAAGCCCAACAATAAAAACATGTATATCAGAAAAAGGTTGGTGTGCCAAGCTTTGGGGGAGGCTGCTGTCCAGCCGTAGACGTTTATCGGCTAAAATGATGATGATTATGATTAATTTCACTAGCTGGTCCTATCCTTCACCCTAAACACAACTACGCGTACACATAGTTGTTATAGCGAGTGAAACAGGTAGGACTAAATTACCGACCCAGTTGAGCCCTTCACAAGTTGGAACTCTACTGCCGCTTATTGTCAAGAATCATTGCTAGGGATGTAAGCACAGTCATCCGCGTACTGTGTGATCACGTGTACCACGTAACCGGTGACACAGATATTATAATACACTAGTACAGATACCCAATCCCATACAAAGAAATTGCACCTCCCTAACTCTGGCTAGCGAACAGGCAAGCATTTTTTTAAACAGATGGTAGGTTTTATAGGGTGACAGGCGTCGTTACAGATTTTTAATAAGTTATTTTATTTTATCTACCGTACAATTTTAATCAAAAAATTAGTTTCGATGCACGCAGTAATCACTCACAGTGTCTTGATGTTTTTTAGTGTGGTATGGTGTTATGCTGCAAGGTATTCGAAACGTCAGAAAAAACAAAAATCTAAAATATACGCGATAGAATCCGTTTAAAACTGTTTTATTATAATCGTTACATGTTTGGCTAATACATTAAGGGCCGATTTTTCTGTTTTAATTTGACTGTTTATCTGTCTGATAACTGGTTGTCTACTTTTCAATTGCCATTTAACTCACGAATAACTATCCGACTGATTATTTCGACTCGAACGACGCTTACTTCAGGGAGATGAAACAAACATAGTGCATAAACAGATGTTAGAGCAGGACAGATTATTCCATGCTCTGTGACAAAATATATCACTGTTGTTTTAAATTAGAGGTTATGTTTGACGTTTGTGATTGTTAACTTTTAGTTTGATTATGGCTCCCGTTATTGTGTATGTATAGTAATTATATTTTATTTCTAATAGAATCGAAGAATGGAAAACGTTCCGCGAATTTTCATACTGCTGAGATTCAGTTAGTCGTGAGTTTAATCGACAAGCATAAACAAAATGGACTGATGCGGTAACGTGTAAAGGTGATTTAAATATTTGATTAAAGAACTAAAAACATACAATAAAATACTGTCATAAAAGTCTGAATCGACGATGGAATTATTTTGTATCCCAGAGGGGAATTGTCGTGCGTGCCGCGTCCTTTGGTTAAATGGTCTAAGTTAGTATATATCCTATACACTTGCAGCTTACATACGCTCCGGTTTCCACCGATATTTCGTGAAGATTTTTGACAGAGAATCGTGGTAGATATTTTTCTTATCAATGAGATTATCTGCCGATATAATATTTGTCTATTCATCCTAGCGATCTATGGTAGGTCGGATTTCAGTATTTTACTTAAAATTATAGACTTATGGACAAAATGACTGCAGTCTGCACCCGCATCCAAATAAGTGGAGTATATATATCTTAATCCTAGAATGCTTGTCAGATAGTCGCGATTCTATGAAATGAAAGCACATTATATTAAAAGTAGTCCATTTTTGGATAGAATTTCTGGTGAAGGGTAGCTGGGAGTCGTTGGATGGGAGTGCTATGTAACCGGCCGTAGTGAAAACCTATGGGCTAGGCCTTTGTTCAGCAGTGGATGTCTTTCGGCTGATATGACTATGATGATAAAGCAGGTTTTTGACATCATATTACCTTAACAATAGCTCTGGCAATAGCGACCCTCTGCTTCTGTCCGCCGCTGAGCTGGCTTCCGCGGGCTCCCACCTGGCGGTCCCACCCCTCGGTGGTCGCCACCACCAGCTCATGTAAGTGCGCTGTACGGGCCGCCGACATCCATGCTGGCTCCTCCTGATATTAGATAAAAAATATATCACAAATCACTGCTACAGTATGGTTCTGGTTTGAACCTTATAATTTATAACGTTTCATGCCATGTACCAACGGAGGAGAGAAAGAAGCGGAGGTGTTGCAAGGTAATTAGGTCATGCGCCTTCAATTAGGTCATGACGCCAAAGTGGGCGGGGCCCCAAACCTTAGTTTCGAGTGAATCGCTACCGCATTCGGTTCTAGTTGGTTTGAATAGATTTTGAATATTTTAATTGTTTTAACAATGAAGTGCGCCGTTGTTCGATTTAAAAATTGTTCAGGATCAATACTAAAACGAATTGATGGTATAACATTGTATGCTAGGAATTTAAAATAGGAAATATGTGCCATCTATTGGTAAGTAGTCGATAATACCTGATAATAAAATCTTCACTGCTAGATGGATATATTAATAATGGCCGTGCTTTCCATAATGGGGTGGGACCATAGCTGTACCTCGTCCCCCTGTCACCCGCATTCAGGCGACGCTTGTTTCTAAAGACATTTTGGCTTGCAACGCCTCCGCTTCTTTCTCTCCTCCGTGCATGTACCACAGATGTCGTGTGTTCTTTCCGAGTCAATCTGAGAGACCACTGACTGACTGACTGACACTGACAGTAACAGTTTCATTTCTCTGTATGAAAAGAGGCCTTTGCCTTGCAGTAGGTCAGTTACAGGCTGCTATTATTATTTAACGGAATTCGGCGGGAGTGAACTGAACATAAACAGAGGCGACAGTGTATATTGTATCGGTATTGGATACAGAGATCTGTAAACACCTTGAAAACTGACCTTGACTGCGCATAGTCGATTTTTGGTCTTAGTATATATGAACATAATATTTATAAACAGCGAAATCCTTAGTACTGGTGAAATATCTACTATATAACAGTGGCACAGCTATACGTCTGGTAACTATTAAGTTGCTATTAGAATAACGAGATGATACATGATGCTGGGCACCATAATATTTGAATTGTAGTTTACCAAATCAATAAAAATACTCGTATTTTTATATCTGTGAATACTTACTTTATTTATTTTTTCTATAAGTGTTGGCGATTCCATATTTTTATCCAAAGCACCATACAATATGTTGTCCTTTATCGATCCACTAAATAACACGGGTTCCTGAAATAATAATATATCTTACTGTTAATGTTATGCTTGTGTGTAAATAAGGGGCTCGTAGCTATGTTACAGTCGAACGGATTGAAAGATCTGCGACTAAGCAACGCTTGCCACGTTCAGTCCTGAGATGGGTGACTATTCCTAACACACCGAGACCTCTCCGTTCCTCGAAAAGCACTTTAAGCCGTCCTGGTGTTAACATATACATTTACGATAATCGTTACGGGTAGTCACAAGCCCAAAATACTCTACAAAATAGTATACCTAAGTTGTGGAGGTGCTGATGGCAGTCATCATCACCATATCAGCCAAAAGACATCCACTGCTGAACAAAGGTTTCCCCCATAAACGAACGCTTATATGCCGTGTGTTGTAATTTTAGGGGGGAGTTTACCATACTCACCACGCTTGGCAGGCGGGTTGGTGAGCGCAGAGATGTTGCTGTTTCACAGAAGGCAGCAGGGGAAGCTGCCCATCCTTTTGGTTTAGAGTGCCTTAGTCGCCTTTTCGGACATCCACAGGAGGAAATAGAGTGGTGCTATATTCTTAATCCGGACACCACACAGAGAACTGATCAACGGTATTTGCTCCATGTAAAATATCGGTATTCAGCTGTTTCTGGTCAGATTAGAAGCCGACCCTAACATATTTGGGACAAGTCTCGGAGGTAAATTTAAATAAATAATTTTAGTATTAAATGTGTAATTGTATGTTTGAGACTCCATCACGCTCAAATAACTGAACGGATTCCAATGACATTTGGCATAGAGGTAGATTATGTCGTGACACACGGCACACGATATAAGTTTTCCAAAAAGGACGCGGGCAAAGTCTTGGGGAACAGTTAGTAGGTATATGTACCATAGTTTGTTGACACATAAACTACTGATAACCCTAACAATGTCAACAGAGATAAACAAAAGGCTTGTATCAAATATTTGTTGATAAGCCTAAACTAGTAGATACTATGTTAAAAAACCGGCCAAGTGCTTACACTGTTTCTGATACGCCGAGGGGATTGTGATGGAAATAAAGTTTAATTTTAGACCACGAAACCCAGTTTGATTGCACTTTTGCCAATTGCAGTTTTTTTCTGAAACTATGAGAGAAATATTGTTTTATTATTTTGTACTTAACATTTGCATAAGCACCAGCACAAATTATTTAAAATTTACTGTCTTGAATTTATTTTGCAGCATACGCCAAAAACTATACAGCCTCAAGCAATACAAATGATTTTGAAATGTTGAAGCCCTGTAATATGTCATCCCATTTGCATAATATGTTATCGCAAATGTATATAATTCAGGAATTTAGGAATTTCGGCCGAATGAAGTCCACTGCTGGACACAGGCCTCCCCCAAAGATCACCACAACGACCGATATGGGTGTGTTGTGGGCTCATTGGGGGGTTTTGCCATAATCGCCACGCTTGGCAGACGGGCGATCGCAGTTGAGTTGTTAATGTACTTGAAGGACGCTGCTGCCCATCCTCCAGCTAATCCCTTAGTCGACTTTTACGACACCCATGGGAGGAGATGGAGTGGTGGTATTCTGAGCCGGCACCACACGGATTTAGGAATTAAGAATTGTATAAAATACCAAGTTTAAAAAACGTGTAAAATATTTTTAGTGGATACATTTTTACATAACACCATGCTGGTTGCCATGTGTAGCAAAGCTAAGAATAGCACCGCCCCGTCTCTTCTCGTAGGTGTCGTAAAATGCGACTAAGGGATTAGCCGGAAGATGGACAGCAGCGTACTTCGAGTAAATGTACAAATTAACTGTGATCGCCAACCGGCGTGCCTAGCGGCGATCTTAACCGCAGAGTTACACCTGATTGTCATTCAGATCATATCTTACATGTCACACACATGTCAACGAGTAGGCCCTTTATCAGCGCGACGCGGCCCGTCCCAGTCTACGGGTTAAGTTATTTGATAAATGTTATTTGATAATAATGTATTTTGATACGCTTGTGACGCGCCAAGCCTGCCCGTTTTCTGTCTCATCTTAGAGGGCGAATACATCGCAAGGAACGCCATTAAATACTTTTAAATCTCTCTTACATATTTATCGGCTTGTAATTTAAAATAGCCCTCAAATTTTTAGATAGATAAATAGATTTTTAAATAGAGTCAAAAATAGTTTACAGTACGTGTTTGGCTTTTGCAGCGTATCTAAACAATATTTTATCTGATCACATGGGTTTTTCTGTAGAACTTATTAAACATACCCACAATTCTCTTATTTAGTATAAAGAGTTCTGCAATAAAATCCGTTAAGCGGTTTGAGTGAGGTGGAGCCTCACCAAACAAAAACAAACAAACTTTCACATTTGTAATAGTAATGAGATTAACGTTTGTATAAGCAATACAAACGAGTATTGTTTTTGATTCTGTAATGTTATGCACTGGCGACACATACAAGAAATATTACAGTAACCATTTCGTTTGGTTTTTTATACAAAGAAAATGTAATGATAGTTTTATTATTAAGACAGACTTGTATGCTGGAGAATTTGTTGCGCTGACCTTCCCAACTTAAACACTAGGAAGGCTTCGAGAGTGGGCGTGGGCGTGTTGAAGTACCCGTACAAGAACATTTTTTGTCTATTTTGAATAAACATGATTTATGTCCTCTTCAATTAAACATACCTGACTAACAAAACCAATATGACTCCTCAGCCAAATGGGGTCCAGTTTTCGTATATCAACTCCATCCAGCAGTATCCTCCCCTGTTCAGGGTCATATAGCCTCATTATCAACGATGCAATGGTACTCTTACCACAGCCTGACCTTCCGACGAGAGCTATTGACTTCCCCGGTAAGAGGTGCAAATTCACTCCCTTGATTAAAGGCGCGTCAACGTAGGAATAGTGTACGTTTTCTAAAATCAATTCACCTTTAGGCCTATGTAACGGTCTCAAGCCACCTGAAATAGACGGACATTTAATTATAACTTTTATAAATGTTTCGAGTATCTTCATCTAAGCGTAAGAGATAAGGGGTATTACATGTCATAGTAAGGTGAACATATTATAAAAATATATAACAATAAGAACAGCTAAAATGTATTTTGTTTGTATTTAAAAACCGAATATTATACTTTAAAGCTTCGGCCAAACCGGAGCGTGATCGTCGCGGGATGCGTGAGCGATGCGAGAGCGTCTACAACGCGAAATAGACGTGCACACCTGCGCGACTACGGCGTAAATCGCGAACTTCATTTGTTAGTGAATCGTCTGACCAATAGACGCATGCATTCCGCCCTGCTGACGCCGTTCCGCATTGTGGTCGCGTAGGTGTCCATGGTTGGGCTGCCGAGCGGCGGATACTGGTCGATCGGATCGGGCAAGATCTCTCTCTGCTAGCAGTAGTGTCCGCTATGTTGGCAGAGCATGAAAATTTGCCCTTACCCGGGGCGGAGGAAATTCATGAAGAATTACCACTTGGGACCAATAAAGGTGTGCTTGGCGCCATTAGATATCTTGGGCAGCGGCTGACGCTCTCACTTCGCATTCGCATTCACTTTGGTCACGCAGGTTAGACCAAAGCTGTAAGCATCAAATAATTCCTTATTCGAGGCCATCATCATCACATCTAGCCGTAAAAGTCCACTGCGATACATTGGCCTCCTAATGAGCGGTCATAGAGATCATCGAGATAATCGCCATGCTCGACAGGCGAATTCGTGATGGCAATATTTCGACAGCAGTATTTGTGTCCAAACACGGGACGTTATGTGCCCAACCTCTAGATAAGTCCCGCCTATAACGACACCTCGTCTAGGTCTTTAATGGAATAGGGCGGGACATTTGACAAGATGAGGTGATGGAAGGTGGAGCCGAGCATTGACAGAGTGGAGATCAAGAAATGAAAACTGAAACGTACATCGACATCCTGTAGCGCGATGGATGGACGATGTAAGGAGGATCGCATGGTTAATGTAGATGCGAGTAGCATAGGACCGAAGAAAGTGGCATAAACAGTCTTTTTTTATTAGGTCCTATACTCAGAAGTGAGTAGATTCAGCCTATGGATGATGATGGTGATGATAATTACGATATGCATATGTATGTACAGATGCGTGTCCTATTCAAGCCTGTATTTACTGTCGGTCGCTTATTGTTAGAGTCCGGCTTGGTACCACCGTAGTCCCTCCGAGATGTGCCTAAAGGCGTGGCACCAATGGGCGGCTCCAGTGTGATTTTACGAGGACCTGGAGCCCCCCTTCGGTGCCGAAGATGACCGCTCCAGTGGTTTTAGCCGGCAGGAGTTCGGCATACCCCTTCGCCCTTCCCCGGGGCGAAGGAAGTTCCAGGTAGAATTTCCACTGGACACCAATAAAAAAAAAAGGTAGTAGTCGTAGCCGTAGTGCCAGATATTTTGCTGCCAAAAGGTAATTTTAAAAGTTTAAACTTCGAACGTTACTGTATTCTAGTAGAAATAGTACTGCAGCTAGTTATATTAGGGAAGAGACTGAAAAAAGAATGTCACTAGATGACAAGCGCAGTATTGTGCCACGCAGCACTAGTCCTGAGTAGCATTACAATTTACATTCATGGGCAGGAGTGACGCTTACTACCAGCCAAATGACTTGATCGTCTAGTAACCGTTGTATATAAAAAAAGGCGGGACCACAAATACAGAACACTAATACTAAGGTCCGTATCAGATCGAGAATCAAAACTCAAGTATAACATGAGTCGAGGTTGCATCAATTGAATATAACTGCTGGACCTATTACGTAGGGTACAAATTTGATTAACGCAATCTAGACTCAAGTTCTACTTGAGTATTGATTCTCGATCTTGTAATACGAGCCTAACTGATGTTCAGTTACTTACCAGAAACAGGAATTGCAGGCTTTCTATCTATAATCTCCCACAGCCTCGTAGCAGAGCCCATGCCTTTGTTCAGTTCTGTGTAGAAGCTGCTGAGTCCTCCAATACTGATGCCCACGTAAGCGGCGTAGAGTAGGAATGAGGTCAGATTGCCCACCGTCAACTGTTCGGTGGCTACCATCCCGCCTCCGTAATACAGAACGAGGATTATTATAGTATTCCCTGCGAGTCCGGTCTGTGGTTACAAGTTGAACGCATTAAGGAGAAAGTATGTTTCGAAAGAACGCTTTGACAGGGAGGACCAGACATATTAAGGCTACTAAGTATAGTAAGTTATCTAAAAATACCTTTAAATTGTTAGATAACTCACTATACATAGGAATCATCAAAATAGTTTGGTTGCGTTGCTGATTTGTATGAGGACTAGCCATTACCCGCCCGCTTTGTTGGAGTATTTTTTTAATATATATTATTTAAAATAAAGTAACATTTATTCTATTCCCATACATAATCTACCTCTTTGGACAATTTCATTGGAATCCGCTCAGCCGTGAGCGCTATCACCGCTACCGGCCAACAGTTTAATATATAACACGGTTAAATAAATAATGGAATTATAAATGTGTATTGTATGTGAAATTTAAGTCTGTAAACGCACCCATGACACAGCAGGAAACCTAGTGTGGGCCAAGGTTTAAAAAAATAAAATTAAACCTTAAAGCAGGACTTCGTGTATAGCTACAACAAAAATATCCGACACGCATCGTCCGTCGTGTAGGTACACTCATATATCGCTTATACTCGTATTATAGCCTTGGCCACGTACAAGAGAAGCGGAGAAGAAAGGACAATAAAACGGCGGTATACCCAATGATATTTTACAAATAGATGCGCCATACACGAACATTATGACAGAACGGCGTAAATTTTATTACTATTATATACTATTCTACCAGTTTACATAACTATGTATAGCTGTAGCTGCGCGAAGGAAGGCAGAGAAAATGAAAGCCACCATGCGGCATACCGGTTGTTAGAAAAAGATGAATATACACAATTAGTTGCGTGGCATTAACAGCTGCATGGCGCATGCTCGTGCTCGCAGCCTGAACGCGTGTGACGTAACGTGTCTCCTGGGCTCCTGGCGCCTGCCGCGTAGCGTTAGAAGCCTCCTATTCCATACAAACGAATTTTCGCATTTTCTTCGAAACTACAAGTCTGATTTGAAATACATTTTCTATGTAAGATAATTCGGATAAGAAGTAATAAAGGTGCGTGGTGTTTTAGTTTTAAATAAAACACCATCAGAGCATAGATAATTTTCAGTACTTTTACTAATAAAGCCAGTCATTCTCAGCTAATATTATTCGATGGTTGATAATTCATCAACGGTTTCACTGCAAACCTCGTTAATATATGCGACTAGAATTACAAATAATAACTGAAATGGCTATCATAAATAAAAAATTGTGGGGTCGGGGGACCCCCGTCAGTAACGAAGTCCCTTACTTGCAATAATGACACAATATAAATCCCGTGTCAATTAAAACAATAACAAAAAATAAGTTTAAATAATATTTACACGTGTTTAGATTTAGGTTATACAGTGACCCCGCCGATGTTTGCTGCTCGAATCTCTATAATCGCACGCACACACACTCATACAACCGTATATAATAGAGAGAGGGAAAGGTCGCTAACTGTATATAATAGAAAGAGAAAGAGAGGGAATGGAGGGGCATAACGCTTTTTCTTACGTGACGATTTCTGCCAGTTCACTCTACTGTAAGCCGCGTAAAAGAACTTCATTCCAAAAATTTAAAAACAATTTAATATAAAAGTACACAAAATACATAACAATATCATGAATTTCTGACGCCTCTTCATATCTCGCGTGCGTTAGTGAGGGCAAAGTTCGAGCTACAAAATTCCCTTGACGCACTTTCTCGCTCTTTACGCACCCTATCTAGTTCAAGGTGAAGTAGCAACAATTTTACCCCTCGCCGCACGATTCAGTTTCTAGAGTACTACGTGTCACTCTTAACGGTATTAGACACCAATTAATAGCGAATGTATCGAGACCAACTCTTATCTCCGAAACAGTAGCGAGAGTTTATTCACAGAAAATTCCTGTCATACTTTCTCCAACCATGGAGTCAAAGGACCGGGTTATCGACAACTGGCACTTAGTCTTATCGTTAAATCCGTTTCAATTTGTATCAACCTTGTTTGTGTATTGGAAATTTATCTTTAAACGGCCAATGCCTCCATGTCCCGAGCTGCCTTCCTCGACTGTCTCTCTTACATTAACCGCAACGCCTACGCGAGACCTTTTTTTAAGCATATCATATCAATACGTCTTCTTATGTGAATATCTGTTGGGTGTGAAAGGGACAGAAAATGTGCTAAGATACTAAATGGGAATAATGATATTCCCGCACCAAATTTGGGCAATCTGAAGTTGTTTGGCTAAGAAGTGCTAAAACTATCACAGGTACGGCGGTTAAGTTGTACAACATTACTTACCAGTCCATAGAAACTGCCGACAGCCAAAGACTCTTTGTACGCAAGATTTAACAAGTTCTGGATCCTTTGCTTATAAGTTTCACACTCACTATACTCCTTACTAAATGCTTTCACAGTCTTTATGTTCGAAATCTTTTCTTCAGCTAGCTGTAATCAGATTTTCATGTAACTTAAAAGCTACCATAAATCGATGCATGCGATGCAAATTGGGTTGTATATTTATATGAGAGCGTGAAATGTCGGAATATCAAATATTTCTATAATATTTTGATGAACCTGCAAAATTGCATTTCCCGTTTCTTGCGAGAATGTTCCTATTCCTTATTATACGGGATACGTTTATATTTATTTTTATAGTTGACGACTTCTTTGATTGTTGATTACGCTATATAAAAGTAAAAAGTAATTAAGAAGCATTTTTAACAAAAGAAAAACAAAATGCAAATTTGCAAGTTCGACACTTTAGGTAAAGACATACGAGTACAAGTAACAAACATGCCCATATTTCTGAGTATAGTATGTTCTGTTTATTGTTTGACGTCACGGTTGGGGCAGTAGCTAAGCAATTAGCTTTCTGCGCTACGTGTCGCGGGTTCGATCCCGCACGGAACAAATATTTGTATGATCTACATAGAGTTGTTCCGGCTCCGGGGTTGTTTATCCATGTGAGTCTGTAAACTGTACCCACGACACCTGAAAAATTCAGGTATAGGAAACGATAAAAAAATACTACATAATTATTTAATTATATAAGTATATACAGATAGAAATCTCACATTCCCAAACACCCCGCTAACGTAAGTCGTCTAGAGCGGTTGCCACTTAAGCCATTTCTGCGCCGATTACAGTGGGGTCACCCTAATTCAATGAAATAAGCGTACCTCGCTAGATTCAGCCAGTGCATCTTGTAGTTGCCTCGTGATGCCGCGCACGAATCGTCCGTATATGACAGCCAGCATAGACACAGGCGGGACCACGCATAGTCCAATCAACGCCAGAGACGGAGACATGTAGAACTAGAAAAGATATTGGTATACCATTATTTGTACATACTATTTCCTGCCTTCGTGTTATAGAGAACACAAAAATTAATTCAATTTTAATCGGGAAATACAATACACAGGTATATAGTTAGTGCCAGAGAAAAACCGACCTAGTAATCTAATAAGAATCTTGGAAATATCAATGATATTTTACAAATAGATTATGATACTACAGAACAGCGTAAATTTTACTCTACCTACTACCAGTACAGCTCCCAAGCATGCGCGAAGGAACGGAGAGAAAATGAAAGCCACCATGCGGCATACCGGTTGTTAGAAAGAGATGAATATACACCTTTAGTTACGCGAGGTGGCAGCTATGCGCATGCTCGTTCGATGTCATCCTAGCGCCGGCCACCATTAGACCGCGTAATAAAACAAAATACTGTAATTTTATTTACGGTATAGATTCTACGCATGGAATGACGTTCTTTTCTGACAGTTGTACTATAATTCGTGCATAAACCTTATATAAACACAGGAATGCATTTTTTCCGCAATGTGTGGCATGAATTACGCATAACAATGACTGTCCTCTTCACTTAGGCCTATAATAATAATAGGAAAGCCAATAACTCTGAAATTATGAGTTTTTGACATTGTCGAGCACGCAATGTATCGTAAACTACGCGGTTAAAACGCTACGTGATTATTGTACTATGATAATTTTATGTGAAAATTTATAGTTTATTGTGTTTATATTCAAAATGGCTTTAGGATAGACGAAAACAACTATTTTATAGTGAAATCAGTATAATAAACTGGAAAATATTATTTTTTTACTCAATAATGTTGAAGAATCTATACTATACCATCAGTTTTCTTTACGATGTCACTTCAGCCGTTATTTGTCAGAACTACTTCTTTTAAATGGGAGATCATAATTGTTATAAGTTTTATACTTATAATTTCGATCGTGTTAGGTCAAAGTACGCGGTAAATAGTATAGAACCACTTATAAGCCGATGAGTTCATTTCTTCTAGGCACAAGACACACTACAGCAGGCAGGGTACACAATAAAAATCCGCGGCTGTAATTGGGTTATGCAACAATGACACCGAATTTCTCTATAAATGCACCGTCCACTGGCGCCATTGCTGCTGTACCACTCAATATCAATATAGTCGACTTTATGCTATGCAAGTGATAGTACATATTATAATCCATTTATAGTATACTAGTCGATTTTATAGTATGAAGGTCATTATGATTTTTATTTTAACATTTAGGTTTATGTAAATAATTGTATGGTGATTTGTGAAGGTTTATGCCGAGGCATTTTGGGCAGATTGAATAAACGCCCAATATCTGTCCGTTTCCGACCAGTAAATGCCCAATGTCAGGGCATTTACTTTATACTTTTAAAATAATAAATGATTACATTGTCTTGGTTAAAACTGCTTCTAATTATTTTACGAAGATTCTTTTTTGAAGGATTAAAGGTAATTGAAAATTAAATAAGCAGAATATCTATATACTTTAAACAATTTTCTTAACATCATTCTATTTTAACTTAATAACTTTTATTTTCAGGGTAATATTAATAATTTCAATATAATTATTGTGCAGCAAGCAAGCAAGGGGCCAAGGGCGGATCCAGGATTTTAACCTGGGGGGCTCAGGGTCTCATATCAAGATTTTCATCCATTTTTGTTGCTAGTAAGTCTTAGGTCAACTGCATTCCACAGTAATGGGATCCACCCTTGCAAGAGGCTTCAGGCGCGGGCGAGTTGAACACTGGCTGACATGTGTAGCTCAATATAGAGGGAATTCTGGTTTCTGCAGTAAACAGATCAGATAGAAAGACACCATCAACTCTGCTATGGTGGAACAAAATTTGTGGTTTGACTGCTCTAAGTTAAGTGGCACTTATACTGACAGCACTATGTGTATCAGCTGAACGATAGAACGCTCATTTAGTACACAAGGGTTTATACTACAAATACATATCAAGATAGAAGGGAAGAATAAACTGCCTATGCCAATACTAGGTAATATAGTGCCTTCGGAGCCTGGCTCAAAAGGAGCGAGCGCTGAGCAGGATCGGAAGAGGGCCGAACATACCTGAGCTCCCCTGCCGTCGTTATACAGCGGGGTGCCTCCGGCGGTCATGCATGAAGTGCGTAGATTAGGGAGTCTGCCTGCTCATACCGAACGACCCCGGATGTGGTCACGTGCCACCATATACGCAGCACAGCACACAGCGATCTTTTACAATCCCCTCCGAGATGTACCAGACGGGGCGGTCTTTTTACAGTCACCTCCCCTTTGCTAGAGAGAGTGACCGCTTTACAGTCATCCTCACCGATATGTGCCTAAGGCCGAGGCACCTATGAGCGGGTCTAGTGTGATTGTATTGAGAACCTGGAGCCCCCTTCGGTGCCGAAGATGACCGCTCCGGTGGTTTTAGCCAGCAGGAGCCCAGCCTTGATTTTTTTATATGCCTTGATATGTTTATGTGGTTTATACACAGGGCGACGAGATTTGCCTAGTTTATGGCCTATTTGCCCAGTTTATGCCTGTTTTTGGCTTTTGGGTTTAAACCGTCGACCCATCACTAATGGTGATGAAACACATGCTAAATACACTATAAAATATAATATAATTTGTATGCAGGTACTAGGGAGCAGTGCTGCTCTGAGTATCTTATAGGAGTGTTCGATATAGTGTTGAGTAGGACATACAAGAGGCCAGTACATTTGTCCCGTACATGACAGAATATTGTAAGAGCGGCTCAACATTATAACATGTACCACTTCAAATTTTATGTCGCGTTACTCTACTCCTCGGATATGAACTGTAGGGTGAGAGAGAGAGAGAATGAGGCACATGCTTCAAAAGCACATCGTTTTATTCAATAGACATTATCGTGACTGCAAGAGACAACATGATGTTTTTATTCACTCTATTACAAATGTACTAGTTTAAAGTAGGAGACGCGACAGTTTTAGAAAAAAAAATTTTTGAATGCCTGATAAATATCTATTTGTTTTGCTTGTGTTGCTGTTTATGTCTGTGTATTAGGTATATTTTAAATCAAAATCATGTTTTACAAATAAGTCGCCTGCACAATAATATTACAGTGGCTAATAAGTAAAAACGTCGATACAATTGTCATTTGTCTATAATCAATCGCTTCTTATTACTTTTCTTTAAGTATTACGTCAATCACACTTTGTAAGACAGGGCGGTACAAATACTGCAACAGTACATGAAATACTCGTTCTTTCAAATGTACCGCCAAGCTTCATGTCATGACGCCAAGCTTCATGTCACGACGCCTCGCCTCATTTGAAGTGGGACATTGTACTGGCTCGGTACAAAAAAGAGGCTACTCTTACAAACTCATTTTTAAATCGTGTCCTACTCAACACTAGTTCGATAAATTAGGTAGCTGAATAAATAATCTATTATTTTAAAATAATCATATCACCTATTATTTATTAAATCAGGTAACGGTTATTTATGTTGCCATATTATTTTTATTATTATTACTAAACGACCACAACTTCCCCGACGTCACATATTTCATTCGAAATTGTGCTTTCAGTACATAGATATAAGATCTAGATTCCTATCAATATTTAGTTGAAACGAATATATCTTAGACGTTATTTTATGCCTCATGTAAAATTATGCTTTCACGGCACAGTTATAAGAGCTAGATTCTTATCAATAGGTATTTAATCGAAACTAATAAATAATAGAGGACCTAATATAATTGTTTTTATTCGACAGTCGTTTTGATCTACGATTACGTTTGAACAAAATCAGTGCGGATGACTCGCTTGACGTCATAAGTTGTATTTTACGGGCGATTGCAAGCTATTGCGTTATAGTTTTGAAATGTTTATATTATTTCATTATGAACTTTGAAGTTATTAAGTTTGTATTGTGAAACTTTGAAAATAAGTACTGTAGTTTAGTGTTAATAAAAATTAAAATGTTTAGGTTATTATTAACGTAAATAAGAGTTATATTAAATCAAAATATCTCGAAGAGGACAAATGTGGAACTATTTCTCTATTGTGGACCGCAACGGTAACAAAACCGCGGGGCTCGACGAAGTAATAAATATCAAACTAATATATTATAACATAAAAAGTAATATGTGATTTTTAAATCACGCATCGTTATAACGCGTTATCAATATATAGCCGTTATGAACACGCCTAGTATCTGATTGAAATTGCTACTTGAACCTGGACCTAATTCACAAACAATAATTAAAAACCCCATGTGAGACAATCCTTATTAGTGTATGTTTAATTACTACTATGCATAGTTCACTGCTGAACACAGTCCTTTCCAAAAAGGGAGATGCCTTCAGTATATGACAAAAAATCATATTTTCTTACCATCATCCCAGTCCCAGCACCCACCATAAAGAGTGAGCGTAAACCATCACCAACATTCTGACTTAAGTTACGGCCAACCAGTTGTGTGTCTGCTGACAACCTGTTGACTAATTCTCCAGTTGATGTTTTACCAAACCAAGCTGCTTCCTGCCTCATTATCGCACCATAAACTTGTCTACGAAGTGCTTGTGTCATTCTTTGGCCTAAAATGTAATAAAACCCATAAAATGTTGTAAATTTGCTGTAATTCTATTTGAAAAGAAAATTCATTAAAATGTACATTAATACAACATGAAATAAAACAACCTGTTTACTATGAATTAGCATCAGTAACGGTAAATTATGTCCACACTAGGATTTCTCCTGTGTCACATGCACAAACACCCAGACCCGAAACAATGATATGTAGATAGATCATGCAAATATTTGTTCAGTGTGGGGATCGAACCCGCAACATGTAGTGCAGAAAGCCAAGTGCTCAGCCACTATGCAAAACCACACCATCAAAATTTTGAGCAGTTTACAAATATAACTGACATTCACACACACCACTTAAATATTTATAGAGATCCTCTCTCTACAAAGACATCTATACAAATAAATAAAATTGAAGTGTCTGTTTGTAATGTCAAAATAACACTTTTGACTAAATGCATATGAAAGTATATACGGTACACATAACAGAAAATCTATTTAAATTTATTTTGTATGTCTGTCTGTTTGTTCTGGGTAATCTCTAAAACGGCTGGACCGATTTTGACAGGACTTTCACTGGCATATAGCTGATGTTGTTAGGAATAACTTAGGCTTTTATATTAGAAAAATAAAAAGAATGAAATCCAATAACTCATATTCTTAAATAATCAAATATCCCAAGGTCTTTTAAATTAAACAGTGTGTGAAACTGCGGGGCACAGCTAGTTTGTAATAAGGCAACAGTATCAACAGTTAATCTCTAATAACAATTTAATAACTATACCTATCTTCATACTATATTACTATTATAAATGTGAATGTTTGAATGATTGAAGAGATTAAACTTTTTGGGTTCCATTACACTCAAACAACTGAACAGACTGTCATAAAATTTGCCATAGAGGTTGAATAAATCATAATTTTCATCATTTGTTCATCATTTTATTGGGTTATCAAGTTCCCTTAAGGGTTTAAACTAGTTCCCTTAACGATGACAGCAGCAGCCAGTACACAGCTTACTAGCTATATTGTTGAATACATATTACATTATTTATTTAAGCAATGTTTCCTATATATATATATATATATATATATATATATATTATCCATACTAATGGAGTACACCAGTCAGAAGGTAACTGTAAATACATTTTTGCTTTATTAAATGTACAGGATATAAGGAAGTCCAAATTAATGCTATATTTACTCTTTTATGACTGGGTAAGCATTTCAAAAGTGATGGATTTTTAATAACATTATCATTTAAATTACCTGATATTGACATTAAATATACCCTGCCAAAGTTACAGAGACCTCCAACAAGAAAAACTCCACACAGCATCATACATAGAGTATCCAGCTTCTCACGGGCACTGGTTAAGTCAGTTGTACTGCTGTAAATTATATCTAGTACTTGACCCAGTGAAAACGGTATAGCCATGGTAACACTTGATGATACAATAAGGAAGCCAATAGCACCTGCAATGAAATCATTCTGGTTTTAACATAATTTTACTCACATTCTTATAAGTTACTTATTTGGTACACTCACCAGTCAGAGTCCATTTTTCTGGTTCAGCTAAACTAAATAATCGTTTTAATTCTGATGTCTTTAATTTGACATTGATCTTTTTTGAAGTTTCTTTAACACTTTCGATATGCTCGTTCTTCTTCTGAACATCCACTTGGCTAGTATAGCACCGCATTTTAAAATTGAATAACCCATTTTTGTTGAAGAAAATTCTTTCATAATTATTTCGTAAAACTGGCACTTTGTGACGAGAGTTTAACCTGGATCCACACTGATGACACAAGCGAGCTTTGGCCGGAACACTAAACAATAAATGTGAATGCCTCCGAGATAGTTTTAGTTCAAAACTACTGTTAATTAATCGCTGTAACATTTTAATTTTTTTTTGAACTTTACAACTGAATATTAGACAAACAAAAAACACATCATCTCGTAAACATGTTAACTGTCAAATTTGATTGACATTTATAGAAATTTTTTTTTTTTTTTTTCATTCATTACGGGCATTGGTCTTACCATCAACCCAACAAAAAATTAACAATTCGGATTATTTTTACATGTTAACTTTAAATCTTTTATGTCTAAGTTATACCTAAAATTATCTATATAATTTAAATGACAAAACTAATATCTATATATAATATCGTATTTCAGCGGGGTAATTTTACTGGTTTGCATCCCTAGTACATAGTATAGTCTTATAACTAATTCATATAGATCTAACAGAACTTAGGATGATTATAAAATTGAAATTTTTAATAAATCACAAATATTTTTCCTTACATATAAAAAAAACAAAACACATTTTTAGGTATGTCACATTTCGCCAGTATGTGATGACATAGGTTGACAAATTGACAATTGATGAATTGACATTGCTAAATCAATCACAGTCACCGAGTAGGTTTATAAAATCAATAATCAGAGGTTTTATTTCCACTACGTTATCAACAGTGTACATTATTTAAATATTTACAACTACCTATTAGCCCAAAAGTAAAGTAATCTGTGTATTATGTTGCGCTGCACCGAAAACTACTTACAATCAAAGAACACCATAAAAAAAAAAAATTACACTTTGCAAAGAAAAATTAGCAATAGCTTTCCTATTTACAATATATTTAACATTTATTATCCGGAGAGTTTTAATCTATACAAATGACAAGATGTTTTACAATGTCCAAATCTTAACCTATGACTACTGGAACTGAAAGATTGAGAAACAAAAACGAAATCTAACATTTACTCCTATTGTATATAGGGGCTGAATTACAATATTAAGATCATTAAAACGAATGCAGTTCTTATCAATCATGAAATTGCCTCTAATTTTATTCATTTTAGCACCCCAAAAACAGAAGAAGAACATTAAATTAAAGTATGCAATGAATAAGAAATTATGTTTTTATTTTACTAAATGTTTCTTTCAGAATATTAATATAAAATTTACCATTAGGTGGAGAAGGACAATATACACACAAAATAATAGAGAAAATACAAGAAACTAATTCAATTTGACATAGAATATTTTGAAAATTGTAATCTTATATCAATAATAGTGAATTTAAAATATAAATTTAATAGCAATGGCTCTGAGAGGTTGATCAGAGCCTCTTGCAAATATAACCCACATGCTTATTTTTTTATTAAAACAAAGTCAGGTTCCATTTATTAATTAAAATAAAGTTAATGCTATCAATACTATTATCAATAAAGTTATTTAAAAACATCAGGTTTAGGGGAAATATATCTAGGATTCCAGTGTGAAATTTAGTTCCATTACATTAATATACTTTGATAACTTTATCCATATAATATTATATATTGCTTAAATTGTGTATTAACAATTCTTTTATTATCCTGGATGTAATTGGTGCTCCATCTTTCTTGGAAATCAAATCTACAACTGTTTTTATAATACCATTTAATGTTGAATCACAGTTCAATATGTCGCTTATAATGAATCGTTTCTGCGGTGATGTGGCTTTAGTATTTACATTAGAATTCAAAGATATATTTTTTGAGGTTTTGTCATTAGATGTATGTAAGACTGATTTGGAGCCTTTAATAGCTGAAGCATATGATGTACCACCCAAAATTCTGTTTTTAATTTCAGCAACTCTCGAAGCCTTAAGGGGGCACTCATAGGCGACTGCTACGTGAGGTCCTTGGCAGTTATTACATTTAATTTCATCTTTTTGTAAACATTCTTTATAGAAATGGTTACCTGCACAGATGGAACAAACTTGGGCATTTTTGCAAGAACCACTAGTGTGGTTGAATTTGAAACAGTTAAAGCATTGAACTAAAGGTTTAAAATATTCTCTTACTTCTAGCCATAAATGTTCATAAGTAACATGACTGGGTCTGTTAATATTCAAAAAAGTTACCAATACTGTTGGGAGACTAGTAAGTGAGCCATCGGGAAGCTTCTTCTTAAACCTCTTGATACCTAAAACTTCACACCCAGGTGACTTCAAAGACGATAGAAGTTCAGAATCATCAATTTCAGTAGGGACCTTTATTACTCCCTGGCTTTCAATTTGGTCAAAAGGTATCTTGACTGACCAGTTATGTTTGCTATGAATGGGCTTATTCATAATGAAAGAGTTTGCTTCTTTTTTTGTTGGAAAAAAGATCTTGATAAAGTAATGACCAATGGGCTTAACATACGTGTTAGGTGGCACCAAGTCCTTAAGAATTTTATTAATTTTAAAGGGATCAATTTTTTTCTTGTTTTCCTGAAAAAGTAAAACGGGATAATCCTTTCGGTTCTGTTCTTCATAAATTGGAAGGATATCTTTGAATAAACACCTTTTAGTATTTATGAACTTGGGTAACATCTTGGGAACCGGTTCATCTTCGCGGATACAAGTTGTACTCTTCCGCTTTAAAGTGGCATCGAAAGCCGAGGGCTCCATGAGCCCACCACTAAATTCACTCATGGAATTGAAAAAGGGCTAAAAACTGATTATTTATAGGTCAAAACAAATTAAATTTATTTAGTTTCAAAAAGAGCGCCTTTTAATTCGACTTTCCCGCCCTTTTTTTTCTTTATAGAAATCTGGGACTACCATTGACGACTTGACCGTTGAGCGCACTCTATGGATTTATTTATGTTGCATTCATGTTAATACACAAAAAAGATTGTTTCTACTAAGTAAGTTTATCCCAAATACGCAACTGCTCACTATAAATAATAATGTTGTTTTTGTGGATAATAAAGGGCCTACTATGGTAGCGCCAGTTTTAACACAACCAGCTAGTGAGAATGCGAGATTACATAAGAAAACAATTCATTTATTTTGGAAGAAATCATGCCAAACGGCTGCGCTGATGGTCACCAGTATGGGCACAGAGTACATTATATATACTGGGTATGGGGAACAAGGTAGAAGTGAGACGTATGTACTCAAACAAGTATTAAGACTAAGTTTCTTCTAAGACGTCTCAAAACCTTGACGCTCATCTGTGTACAAATATCGAGTATTTAGAAGTATTGATATTGACAATGATATGAACATGACATTTATAACTCTACTGGGATCGCTAACCCGTCTGCCAAGCGTGGCGATTATGGATGGCAATAACCCCCCAATGAGCAACACACAAAGCCATACCGGTCGTAGTGGCTATCTTTGGGGGAGTTCTCTGTCCTGTCCAGTAGTAGACTTTTTTAGACTAAAATGGTGATGATGATAAAGCTGTGTGGTGCCGGCTATGAATAGCACCAACCCATCTCATCCCTTGGGTGTCGTAAAAGGCGACTATAGGATTAGCCGGAGGATGGGCAGCAGCGTTCTTTGAATACATTAACAACTCAACTGCGATCGCCAACCCACCTGCCAAGCGTGGCGATTATGGCAAAACCACCCAAATGGGCACATAACACACCCATATCGGTCGTTGTAGTGATCTTTAGGGGAGGCCTGTGTCCAACAGTGGACTTTATGTGGCCGAAATGATGATGACGATGATAAAATGAATTGTAAAAATTTTGACACACCGACTTTTTGAAAGCAGCGTGATGTTGAAGGGAATTTATCAACTTTTAAATCATAATCAAACCTGTTGAGACTTATCAATAGGTACCTATTGTTAAATAATTAATTATTGTGTTACCGAAGATACATGTGTCAGTATTAAGTGTATAGTCTATGGATAGCTGCACTCTGAAACTCGTAATTACTCGAACGCACAAACGCGCTGGTTACGGAAATGTCAATATACTAGAGACGCCTAAATACTCGTGGACCTAGTTTTTGGAACAAGTATTTGTACTTACGCGTACTTCATAACATGAGCAGTGTTGCCACCTTAGCGATTTTGTCACTAGATCTGGTGACTTTTGACCCCTTTTGGCGATTTATTTCTGTCGTTTAGCGATTTTTTGTTTTTAGCGACTTCTAGCGATAATTAAGTCGTCTTCATCTATCCTGAAAAGATTCTATAGAATATTAATTACTATTGATATTCTTGTTTTGTCATTACAATATAATTATGACAACCAAACAATGTTATCTATTTTTACAATTACGGTTGCTTTTCCATACTTAGAATTTGTTGATGTAATAAAAAATCTGGTTTTTGACATATTTTAATGTTTGTTACCGTAGTTTGATACACAATAAAAAGTGGTATTGAGTCACAGCGTTGATTGTTATTACGTAACAGTAGTAGTAGTCGGTTGTTTATCCGTCACCTGCGGGCAACTCATAGTGCCTAATAATAATGGTACACACCGGGTTCCAAAACTCCCTTAGTTATCTTCTAGGACACCCATGGCATGAGATGGGGTAATCCTAACCGTGACCTAACGTGATTTGAACATGTACTGCCGCTTGAGTTGTCTGTCCAGTACAATCGATACTTCGATAGATGGCATTACAACATTGTTTCTACTCAAATATATTTTTTGGGATTTCTGGTGACTTTCGCTTCGAATTTAGCCCAATCTGGTGACTTTTGGGTGTTGATCTAGCGACTTTAATTTTTATGAGGTGGCAACACTGAACATGAGCGTAAGGCGGGCTAAGAACGCTCTTAGGCGAAACTAAATATCTGTCACATATATCTATAATTATGTTGTCTTTCTAAACCGCAGGAATATGTGAAATTTTTTACGAGTGTAAATGGAAATTGAACTACTGGAAATTTCTTCAGCGTCTGAAAAATAATTCCTAAAATAATTTATCACATCCACTATGCTAGAAATAAAATAAACTGACGCAGACTTGAATAAAAAGAAATTTGAGGCTGTGGACTGAAATAACAAGGTCATATAATAATCAGATAAGTTTATTGTTCTACATTATAATAAAACACTTTTAAACGGATTCTGTCGCGTATATTTTAGATTTTTGTTTTTCCTGACGTTTCAAACACTTTGCAGGGTTCGTGGTCGCATCAATCCGTTTGAAAGTGTTTTATTATAATGTGTAATACTCGCGAAAACCTAAGACATTTATTATTCTATACCTAATTATTCTTACATACTGTATTACTGCGAGTAAGTAAGGACGATATTTTGTTAACTAGTTGAACATATTGGATTAATGTAGTGTAGTGGCGCTCGTTGCGCCCAAAGTAGTATATTTTCACTACTTGGCTTAGCTTAGGGTGAGGTTAGGGTGCATTTTGACATTTTGAGATTCAGAAACGAGTCTAAGCGTGAACTTACGCTTCCATCTGTCAAAATGCACTACTTACGCTCATAATTGTATTCACAAACGATCGGAACACGACTTAAGCTTAGCGTAAACTAAGCTAAGCCAAGTAGTGAAAATCGACTAGTTTGGGCGAACCTAGCGCCATTAAGCCGGCAAACGAGTGCTTGCAACAGGAACTGCCAGGACTTCAGCGGGCTTTGCTTTCGTTGCGGTAAGCCGGGTCATATGGCGGCAGCATGTTCGGCTACACCCCACTGTCCAGTATGTGAGGTGGCAAAATTGCCGGCCGATCATAGTGTCGGGGCGAAAGGCTGCAAACCCCCAGCCTCCCCTAAAGGTACGATGGCCGTTTCGACCTCGGCCGACCTGACGCGTTGCGACTGGAGCAGTCGCAGCAGGAGGCTATGATCGCAGATTAATGGACCAGGTTCGTGATCATAATCTCCTCCACGCAAACTTAAACCACTCCGCTGGTGCTTCTGCAAACCATGGTCGGTAGGCGTGGCCGTGGCCGGGGAACCATATTCCGTCCCTCCCCGCCCAACTGGGTTGGTGACGTGGACGGTTCTGCGGCCATTATCGGCTCCACGACCTCGTCTTCACTGCCCCTCCCGCTTCGGGAAAGGGGTTTGGGATATGTCGCAGCTGCATGGGGACAGGTAACACTCTTCGGGGTTTACTGTTCTCGTAACATGAGCCTCGCCGAATTCGAGGATTTCCTGGATCAACTGGGGTCCTCGGTTCGGCGAATGGCGCCTGACCATATTTTGGTTATGGGGGACTTCAATGCGAAATCTCTAGCATGGGGTTCCCCCAGGACTGATGTCCGGGGAGAATCAGTTGAAGAGTGGGCGACGGCTGTGGGCCTCTGTCTCCTTAAAAGAGGTTCTATCAATACCTGCGTCCGACGGCAGGGGGGGGCCGATAGTGGACCTCTCGTTCGCTACCCCTGCTGTTGCCGCACGTGTTCGGGGCTGGCAGGTCATGGACAGTGTCGAGAACTTATCGGCTCATCTATACATCCGTGTAGAGGTCTCACCTCCCAGGGTCGACTAGTGGCTCGAACTTCTGGCACTCAACGATTTCGGCGGTGGGCAGTTAACCAGCACGATAGGGAATTGCTGGTAGAAGCAGCTATTGTTCAGGCATGGGTGTTATCATCATTTCCCTGGGAGGGGGTTGATGTTGGGGATAGCCGCTTTCGCGATGCCATGACGGCTGTGTGCGATGCGGCCATGCCTCGTGTACAACGACGGCCCTCAAAGAGGGAAGTCTACTGGTGGTCCCAGGAGTTTGCAGACCTCCGAGTGGCGTGTATCAGTGCCCGGAGGTGATTCTCGAGAGTTCGCAGGCGGCGGCGCCACGATGAAGAGCAGGAGACCCAACTATAAGAGTCCTACCGAGAGGCCCGGAGGACTCTGCAATTGGCAATCCGCCGAGCGAATGCAGGCATGGGATGAAATGCTGGACGGTCTTAACCGTGATTCTTGGGGGCGCCCATACCGCTCGGCACAGAATAAACTCCATGCCCAAGGCCCTTCGATGACGAAAACCCTCCAGCCTGAGTTCCTTGCCGAAACAGTGGAGGCCTTGTTCCCTGACCGAACGGAGCGCACACCACCAGCCATGATTTCATCAGAATGATGAAGTTGGGGTAGATGCTCCTCCTCCGATCGCTGAGGCAGAGATGGCTGCGGCAATCCTGCGAGCGCGCGCGAAACGATGCGGTTGTACATAGGGAGGTACTGATGGCGGTGTCATTAGACATCGCTAACGCGTTTAGTACTCTGCCATTTGGCTGCATTGGAGAGGGGTCAATTTTTCTCTTCTCTTGTGGAACGTGGGCTACGACTGGGCCTTGTGCGGTGTTCTCCACCCCGGGCAGTGTGTCATCAGCGTAGCAGATTGTCACCGCCCGCGGAGTGAACTTTGAGGAGGCGGCATGCTCAGCTACTGCAAGCGTGTCCCTGGTTGTAGGCTCAATGCGTGAGGAACTCGGGCTCCAGGTGGCGCAGGAAAAGATGAAGGCCCTGGTCTTCTATGGGCCTCGTCGGCGACCACCAGCGGGTGCTCACATTATGATAAGTAATGTGAGTATAATGGTCCAAGCGCAGATGCGCTACTTATGACTGGTCCTTGACCGGAGGTGGGACTTCGGTGAGCATTTCCGCCAGCTTGCCCCGAAGCTGATTGGCCCGGCGTCCGCCCTTAGCCGGCTGCTGCCGAATCTGGAGTGGTCCACTCGATGGCGCTTTACGGCGCTCCAGTGTGGGTGGAATCCCTGACTGCCCAAAATAAGGCTCTGTTGCGGAGGCCACAAAGAGTCATGGCAGTCAGGGTGACACGCGGATATAGTATCTATATATATATATATATCAGTTGATACCGTATCTATATATATATATATATATATATAGATACGGTATCAACTGAGGCCCCATGCGCGCTTGCGGCGACCCCCCCGTGGGACCTGGAGGCACAAGTGCTCGCTGAGATATACTGGCGAGGAGCGACCGTTCGGGCTGAGAGTGGTACTCGTCCTCCATCTGAATTGGTCCTAAGATGGCGCACAGAGGCCCAAAGAGCCATCATGGGCCAGTGGAAGGGGAGACTGGAGACGCCTAGCTCCGGTTATAGGACCGTGGCGGCTATCCAGCCGATATTGGGAGAGTGGGTGCGGAGAAGGCACGGCCTGTTGTCCTTCCGTCTTGTGCAGGTGTTGTCGGGGCATAGCTGCTTCGGCAAGTACCTGCACAGTGGCGAGGCGGGAGGCGACACTCATTTGACATCAATGCGGCTGCAGAGAGGACACGGCGCAGCACACTCTCGAGTAGTGCCCTGCTTGGGCGCTGCAGCGCCGTGAGCTCATGGCAGTAACTGGGAGAGACCTCTCACTGCCAGCTTTGTTAAAAGCTATGGTTGGCAGTGAGTCACGGTCCGACAACATCCACGAGGAAGATGACAGGACTATGACTGTAAGTACCCAATGCAACGACCAATTGAGGAGCGCACTGGACGATGCGATTAGGGACTATAAATACACATAAATATACTACTCCCACCGAATTTAGACCACGACTACCGTGCTTGCCTGTGCAGAATAAAAATCACACGGTAGTTGACCCGCTCGCTCCTTCTGAGCCAGGCTCCGAAGAGCGGCAGGGTGGTCTTAACGACGCGCTTGGTCGCGAACTGCAACCGTAGGCGATGTCGCCACATCCCTAGTGCACGCCGTTGAGCCAGCCGCCTCATTCTCTCGTACGCCCCTGAAGGCACGCTTGCGCCGCTTCGGCAGAGGGTGAGAGCGTGTCAGACATGCTAGACCCACACAGCCGTCTCCGCCTGGATGTCAAAAGGCGGTATGCGCGCCAGGAGAGTTGGCGTCTCGTAGGACACTGTTCTGTATCCCCGTGCGATCCGCATAGCCACTCTGCACTGCAGACCGTGAAGTTTGTTTCTGCAGCGCTGGACGCCTGACAGCCGAGATGACCATACAAGCACCCCATAGAGGGCCACGGATCGCACGACGCCAAATGCACCGAGAAAACAAATATCCTATCCACGGCATGTACGCCCGTATAGGTTTGAAAAATAAAGAGCCCACGTAGGATTCGGTTGTCGCTTCTTACTAAACAGTGACATTGAACACGCATGGTTTTTAGAATCCATCTTGTGGACCGATGAGTAATATTTCGAAAGGAGGAATTACAAATTTTCATAACCTGCATCGATGAACCGCAAAGGACAGCAATCCACGCTGGAAGAAGCAAGTAACGTTCCAAAGGAAATTTTCAGTTGAATGTGTGGGATGGAGTAATCGGCCGAACGTTGATTGGTCCCCACTTCCTACCAGATAATTTAAATGGCGACAATTACCTCGGATTCCTCCAACATGATCACCCAGTTTCTGGACGAGACCGAAATACCAATATTGGCCATGAGAACACCAATGATTTTTTAGCAAGATGGTCGTCCAGCGCATTGGACTCTTATCGTGAGAGAACATTTAAATTTGTAATTGTTTCCCAGAGAGCTGGATCGGCAGAGACGGGCCCATCCCTTGGCCACCTCGATCACCTGATTTAACTCCTGTGGATTTTTTTGTTTGGGGACGGGCCATGGGGCTCTTCTACACACACGTTGAAATATCAACCAGAGGACTTAATAGGAAGAATCCAGGCGGCTTTTCATGTCATGAAGGAGATGAAATCCACGACTACAAAGTACATAGGTGTGCTACGGGCCCCGCTTGTATTGGAAACCGCTGTCAACATTTTTAACATGAACAATAAATGATTATAACAAAAATGTAGTATATTTGGTTTATTTAAAATAAAAAATAAAACCGGTCAAGCGCGAGTGAACTCGCGTGGAAATTACTGAATATATTGTTTATTAATGGATTTGGTCTTGGAATAACTCCCCGAGAGCAAACTTAACATCGTAGTTGAAAAACGTGTTTTCCCATACATTCCAACCGCAAACGTAAGTTTATACGCACAATATTGAAAGATTTACCATGTTATTTTAACGGCGAGCGGCGGGTTAATGGCTACTGTTTCACAGAAAGGACGCTGCTGCCCATCCCTCTGGTTTAGAGTCCCTTAGTCGCCTTTTACGACGTCCATGGGAGGAGACGAAGTGGTGCTATATTCTTAATCCGGACACCACACGGATTTACACGGTTTAGCTTAATATGTTCTAAATGGTCTAAAATATCATCCCCTTCAGGCTTTGCACCGATCTTCCAAACCCTCTGTATATCCTAGCGGCTGGCCGCCCCAACTACGCGATGTAGGTATAGGTATAAGTTCTTTCACATTTTGCGTGGTGACTGTACTATCTGAGAGCAACTCAGTTCCAACTCGAAACAGTGAAAATAAATTTAGAATATTAAACTTTATACAGTTAGTTTATTATAGTTATACTGCAAAATAAATTTACATTATACTAGTTGGTACTACATATCTTAAGTTAGCAAGTTTCGGTTCCAAAACAATAATTCAATCTCCGTGGACAGCGCCGCACTGATTTGAGCGCTTAAGAAAAAAATTTGCGTAAGAGTGGAGATCGGTATGTGCAGATGCATACCGTCAAACAGAACGACCTTATTACCGAAAAAGCAATCCAATACACGATGGCATACACAGAAATATATCAAGATAGAACGGTAGTTATTACCGTTAATTACAATTTAAGCGTGCCGACTTTCTGTCAAACCACGCTCCCACGCTGACGTATTTAAGTGAGGCGACATCGACAGTTTGTCAGAGTTATCGACATGTTAATTACAAGTTAATTATTCGCCATGACGTGAGCGGATGAAACTTTAAGCTAAGACATAAAAAAAGGTAAAATACAAAACTATTCATATAAATTATGTTGATTTTGCGGTGATGCTAAGTCATTATTTCATACAAACGTATTTAGTGTTTTTAATTATAGTTGTGAAAAAATCGGCTATATTATCCAGTAAGTAAACCACTAGCGCAATCGCCGTGTCTAGACATGGGCGTTGTTTTTATTGTTTCTTAAACATAATTCATTGTAAACATCGTTGTTTTCGTCAACGGTGCTATCCAGTTAGCGTAGAGGTCTGATATGATATGTGACTACTGTTGGCGGTGTTTATAAACGTTGTTACGTTGAAGTGCGGTACCACTTTGTACTTCTTGAGTGGGAAGATACGAGTATTTCTACGTTATCCTTGTCCGTTGGTTGTCTCGACCGCCATGTTGTATTGTTATCGCCACTCGCTGCCCAGCCGATCGGTGTCGGCAGTATTCGATCATGTTCGTTTTGAATTCGGGTGTTGCTGGCTTCCGATGTTCAGCATATGGCCAACGGAGGCCAACATCGTATATTGATATCGGTGGTCAACGTTATTAAATGAACCGGCCATCACTAACAGTGTCAATGTGGCACCGACAGACAGTTGCGGTGTGCGTTACAAACCGTAAACAGTTATTGAAACTATGTATCGCGTCCAATACCTAAAACTATGTATTGGTCTCTTCAGAAACTATTTATCGGGCGAAACACTTTATTCACACAGCATTGGATCGTCGATAAACAGTTACCGAAACTAGCCGAATGACGACCACCGAGTTATTCCGAAGTAAACCCGACCGATACCGACGATCGCACGAACAAGAAGCGAGATCGCGCATTTATGAATTTTAGTCATTCTAAATAATAATAATAAAAATCACATTTTATTCTATTTTATTAGGAATGATTTTTATGCTGCTATCAAATCTTTGACACGTTATTTAGGTATATCCATCCTATGTTGGCACGAGTATAAATTACATATTAGAACTTTGCATAAGACTAGAATTTATTGTGTCAAATTATTGTATTTTACCAGTCATAATAATCATTTACCACAGACAAAGAACAAAAAACCAAAGTATTAAATTTTCAGTTGATATCGAACTTGAATTTGTTTACTATTGATTACAAGTTTCGAAGCAAATACCTAAACCGACACGAAAACGTTTATCATTTCATAAACACTTTATACGCATCTCATCCAATAAATAGTTACCGTAAATACATAGTTTTGTGTTGATGCCATGTTTCGAAGCAAATACATGAACCGACACGAAAACGTTTATCATTTCATAAACACTTTATACGCATATCGTCCAATAAATAGTTTTGAAAATACATAGTTTTTGAAAATACATAGTTTTTGAAAATACATAGTTTTGAAACACTTTATCGGATACCAATACATAGTTTCGGTTCGGTTCACGCAAAAAGCTTTATTACCCACTTCTAACAGACAGTGCCTGACCGCGACGAATATTGGCCCGCATATTTTTTAAATGTAATTTTAATATAAATAAATACTCCTGAGTGATAAGAAATGCTTCATGTTTTTTAGGTTCACTTCACAGTTTTTGATTCTGTATTAGAAATTAGCGCAAATGGTATTTTCATAGCAGCAGGTTTTTGGCAGCAAGTCACAGATGGTACTGAGCATCGATTATACACTTATACTGGTACTGAGTTAGCGATTCAAATAGTATTCACTATTTTTACCGCACACTTTTCCGTTGTCTTGATATTGTTACGCCATCGAGTAAATAATAACGAAATGTGGCACCATCTGTTATTTATTAGATTATTCTGCATTATTCCGCGATACTAACGCACATGGTGCCATCTATTGTCCAGCGGCTGTACTACGTGTGTAGTAAGTAACTTACAGAATGTTCACGATTGTTTCTTGTGGCGCCATCTGATATCTAGTAGCACATTACCTAGAAACTGCGAGAAACCGAACATTCAGGAAAGTCCTACTCAGTATCGATCGGCCCATATATATAGTGGCCGCGAAGGAAGAAGAGGCGTTTACACTGCGTACACCTAGTGAAGAGAAAGTGATAGATTATTCTCAAAGTGTTATAAGTGATATTAATTGTGATCAAGAATATAGTGTTTCGTGTAATTTTGGTAAATTTAATTTATTCCGAACCCCGGCTCCAAACAATATATTTCTGAGATTGCAAAATGTACAATGGAATACAATTGCGTGCAGGTGTTCATATGACGTCTAAACAGAAGTTCGCCTGTCAACATAGTGTCTGCAAAAGTCGTCAACATGTCTACCGTCTATTTCGTCCAATTTCATAACGATAGATTACAATCGAATAAAAACGATTGTAATCTAAATAACGAAACAATTGAATAATTTGATTCTGTTTCGTCACAATCGCCCATCATCGCACAGCATCAATATAACGGGTGTAAGTGACATCACAACGAATGATGACTCTGGAACACTCAGCGTTCATAATTTCGCGTTTTGTGATTTTTAAGATTATTTTTCCAGTTTATTGAAATGATTTCAGTATAAATATTTATTTTTGTCTATACTAACGCAACTAACTTAACCACAATAAACTATTTATTTTCACATTAAACTTGTAAGTAAGTACTAAACGGCTATAGTTTCGCTACAGTTCACGTATGTGTCACGTAGCGTTTCGATCAAATTGTTTGCGATACATTGCGTACTCAAAAATTCCAAAAACTGTAACTATTCTTTCCAAGATAAATAGCTTTCCTATTTTTATTATAGGTCTAAGGGTAATTTCTTCCCAAAGCTTTCGGTACGTTGTCACTTACAGCTTGTATAGTGTATATTATCAAATATTATTGGTTTGACATCATTACTGCATAGAAAGTAAAATAGGTATGCAAAATGACAATAAAGAAGTTTGGTAACTAGATTCTTATTGACAATTTTGATATCAATTAGCGCCACCACACCTTATCTGCGAGTGGCAAAAAATTGGAACTACGACCCGCATTGCCTTATATAATAATGTAATACTAGGGGTATTCATCATAGGGGCTCAATCATTTATTTCCACTCCACAATGTAGAGTTAGGTGGTTACGTATTATAGTTATGAGATCATTATGAACTCGGTCGGGCCCATTCTATTATATATAATTATATAGTATATACACACCACGATACTAGTAGCGCCGCCCATCGATTCACAGATAAGTTCATCATCATATCAGCCTTAGGACGTCCACTGCTGAACTGGGAGAGGCCCCCATAGATTTTCACAATTGTGTCGTCATTTTGGGGGAAATTTGCCAGTACTCACCACGCTTGGCAGGCGGGTTGCTGAACGCAGTATGGCTACTGTCCACAGAAGGGATGCTGCTGCCCATCCCTCTGGTTTAGAATCCCTCAGTCGGTTTTTACGACATCCACGGGAGGAAATGGAGTGGTGCTATCATCGTAATCCGAACACCACACAGCAAACGCAACAGATAACTTGGTGGAACTATATTATTATCTGAGACAATTTTCTAAACAAACTAGTAAAAACGAATTTTAAATTTGGATAGTTTGATCCAAGCTAAGTACAGGCTCGTCAAAGGCATCAAAGGCTTATTTTTCATTGTTTGTCATATTCAGCTTATACCGCTACCGACCTCCATTATACAAGTACTGTATGACTGACCTCTATTACACAAGTACTATTTATTAGAGATCAGTGGTTAATCCATTTCTTATAAGAATCTTAAATGTCTTGCTGCATAAACAAAAAGAAATAGGCTCGCAAATGTTACACAATGAACATTATATTTACCAGTTTAAAAATTAATCTACACCAATGGCACAGATAATAAATATTAGAATTAAATTTGCTACGGCTTTGCACAGAACAAACGTTCAAATCAGATTATATGGTAACAACTTAACCATTATGTGCCTAAAGATTAAATTATTACATTTTGCTGCATTCAGTGTTCTAATATTATACAGTATTCTACATAACTTATAACTTCATCCTCGGACTATTGACGTCATCTCCAACGAAATGTACAGTGTACAAAATAATACCATGATAAAACATGTAATTATAAGACCTTGATGCAGAAAATAAAACGAGTGAAAAGGGGAACACTTCATCTAGGACCGACGTCAATGTGCGGGACCTGCATTCCAGATTTTTCTTATAAATGCACATTTTTATTTATGTTAAATTATTTCCTTTGTAAACTTATTTTTTGTATCTAACATTGGGTTAACGAGAACGTTTGTTGTTTAACATAATGTATTTTATTTATATGCTTTATAGTTATGCGAATAATAAATATGACGTTATAACAGGAGATAATATAAAATACTAAACTAAACTAAACTCATTGTAGTACACTCATTATCAAATACAAATAAAAATATGTGCTCTATGCACTATTTTAACACAAGGTATACCTATATATATTTGTTGCATTTAACTTATATAATATATAATAGACGAGCTAATTAAATAATAGGAACAAGAATACGTCAGCGAAAAAAACAATGTCTTCAAACTAACTGAACTAAAACTGCATTCTCATAATATCTCGTCTATTCAAAGCTTAATAATTATACAATATAATAGAACATTATAAAATATGATGTCTATAGTAGTCACGTTATAAATGATATTTAAAGGACGATGCTCATGATATATGGAAAAAACCAGGCAAACAAAATGTATCTCAGATTTTTTGAATAATTGAGAGATGAAATAATGTGCTGATGGCATTTTCAAAATCGATGACTAAAAGTCTTATTTTGCTGATTGTTTTTTTAAAAGGTGTAACTCAATGTGTCTAAAATAGTTACTTTAAATAGTCACATTTGGAGAACCATGCCAGCATGTCTGTAATATGACTAGATTTTAGCACCTTTAAATTTTTAAGGTCAACAGTAATAAGGAGCGCGGGATTAGAAGTAAACAGTAACGAAATTATAAAGTTAACCTTTATAAAAACAATTAGCAAAATAAGGCACTTAGCCATGGATTTTGACAATGACTGAGGGTTTAGACAGTATTTCATCACTTATTTATACAAAAAATCCGAGATATCTTTCGTTTCGCCCTGGGTTTATTTTTGAGCATTATCCTTTGCTAGTCAAGCTTGTATAGCACTGAATAATAAATTATTTTTTTATAACTATATCACTTAGATACACTAGGCAGGGACAAAAATACTGGTAGTAACAATATAGGGTGTTGTAATTATTGTAGTATCAAATAATTTAATATATTATCCTTCTTATAATTTCTTTGTCATGGCTCTATACTAACATTATAATATATTTACTGTGTATAGTACACTTTGTAGTAAAGCGTTTTGGATCGCCACAGACTGTAGGTGTTATCGAACTTTAGTAAGTAAACTCCTTCGCCCGGATATGTGTGGGAACCAGCATATACCTGAAAATATATTAATTTTTAATCTTACTTTCGGCCGATTTTTAATCTTCAGATAAGACGCCTAATAACTACCTACCCAATTAACTTATTTGACTATTTATGTGTCGGATAATTGGTTGTCTATTTTTCAATTGCCATTTATCTTACGATTACAAATCTGATCGATTTGTACGACTTGAACTGAGAGAGCTAACTTCAGGGAGATGAATCAAAAATAGTGCATAAACAGACTTTAGAGCTGTACAGACTATCCATGTTCCGTGAAAAAATATATCACTATTATTTTAAATTCGAGGTTATGTTGTTGTTTATAATTGTTTACTTTTAGTTTGTTAAGGCGGTTTTTTGTACGTAAAATAATTATATTTTTTATTCCGAATGGAATCAAAGTAAAGATAACGCTCGACAAATTTTGATACTGCTAAGATTCAGTTACTCGTGAGTTTAGTTGACAAGTATAACCAAATTATAAATTATAAAAAGACTGACGCGATAACGAATAAAGATAAGGAGTCTGCATGAATGAAAATTGAGAGCTATTTTAGTTCATATGAAATAACAACAAGTGTCCATTCATGGAAGACATGTCTGAATCGACGATGGAATTATTTTGAATCCCAAATAGTAAAGTGATCAGGCCCTGTATCTGAGTTTCATATTTCATATTTCTTCCAGATGGATTAATGAATTCATTTATCGAGTCTCTTCCTCGATTGTTGGGTCATTAATGCTATCAAAAAAACCCATAATAACACTTTTACTTGGTAATAAACGCAAAATCAAGAAATAACTAACCTTTTTTTTTTTTTATTGGTCCAGTGTAAATTCTACATGAAACTTTCTTCACCCCAGGGAAGGGCGAAGAGGTATGACGGACTCCTACTGGCTAAAACCACTGGAGCGGTCATCTTTGGCGCCGAAGGGGGGCTCCAGGTTCTCGTAAGATCACACTAGAGCCGCCCATTGGTGCCACGCCTTTAGGCACATATCGGCGGGGATGACTGTAAAGCGGTCACCCCCTCTAGCGGAGGGAAAGTGACTGTAAAAAGGTCGCCCCCCATACACTTCTCGGGGAGGATTGTAAAGGATCCCCACAAGGTCTCGCTGTGCGCTGTGCTGCGCACACGGCGGTAAGTGACCACGTGCGCGCCACCGTCTGCCCGGGGGTCTCTCGGTATGAGCACGCAGACTCCCCAATCTCCGCGCCCACGACCCCCGAGGCCCCCTACCATGAACTGACGGCAGGCAGCTCAGGCGTGTTGGACCTGGGCATTGTTACCTCGGCGCCGTCTCGTCCTTCTCCGTGCGGGATCAGCCCTCTCCCGACCCCGCTCTGCAGTCTCCTTCTGGAGCATGACGCTCTCACAGAAGGAGACCACTGCCAACATAGCCGACACTACTGCCGGCAGAGAGAGAGATCTTGCCCGATCCGATCGACCAGGACTCGCCGCTCAGCCACCCATGCAGGGCATCCTCGAGCGTGTGCTGTGCGGTATCCTGGTCGCTTCCACAATGGTGGCACTGTGCCGTAACCTCGCGTCCTATTCTGTGCAGGTACGCACCGAAACAACCGTGTCCGGTGAATACCTGCGTCAGACGGTAGGTGACGCGCTCGCTCATTCTGAGCCAGGCTCCGAAGAGCGGCAGGATGGCCTCGACGACGCACTTGGTCGCGAACTGCAACCGTAGGCAATGTCACCACATCTCGATTGCGCGTCACGAAGGCGTATCCACGAACCGGGTGGTTCTCTGTTGCGCGGCAGTTTGTGCAACCATAACGCCTCGGTTTTGTGAGGCGATACCTGCAGACCCAGAGCGTGGATTTTGGCTACGACAATTGTCACCACTGGGTCGGGAAGCCGGATGGTTCCCTCGAATGACTACCTGCTGGCCAATACAAGAGTATCATCAGCGTAACAAGAAATAACTAACCTAATAGAAAATGTATTGTTTACACCATCTGTCATCGAATGCAACTATCTTTCGAGTATCGGTTTGTCAGGTAGTCGACAAGTTCGTTCGTCGAACAAGGCCAATCTGACAACTGAAAAATATTTTTTGCTATCTGTCGAATAAACGCTGTTTCTTAATCTGACGACAAAAAAAATCTGCTCTTAACGTAAAATAGTGTACAAAGGCGTTTTTTATCCCCGTCTTATAACAAAATGAATATATAAACTCTTATTATCTTATTATCTCTTATTATCTTATTATCTCTTATTATGTTATTATCTCTTATTATCTTATTATCTCTTATTATCTTATTATCTCTTATTATCTTATTATCTCTTATTATCTTATTATCTTAGATCCAGAAAATGAAACTATTTGTGTGTGTATATGTAATGTATGTATATTTACCTCGGTGTGACAGTCTCGGCGGTATATCGGCACTACCATGCTGATCAACGGGCGCGGGGCGCGGGGCACTGACTTCACGGCTGGCTTTTCCGGGCCCAGCTCAAGATCCGCTCGGGTGCCATGAATCGTATACTCGCGGAACTTGCCTACAAAGAGGAATTAAATTTATTTTAATAATTTACTGATGCAGAAATGAGATGAACTAAAGTTGTCAACATAGCTGAAAGGATTAGTAAGCTGTAGTGGCACATAGTTTGTATAACTAATTGCCATTGGGACAGAAAGGTTCTCGAGTAGAGGCCCCACACCGGAAAACGCTGCGTGGGGATGCACTCCAACGAGATGGACAGACAAACTGGTGAAGGTAGCTGGGAGTTGTTGGATCCTGGCGGCATGTAACCGGTTGTTCTGAAAACGCCGGCGGTCAGTTTGGTGCTACATTGTCGTCATGTACAGCGTTATACATAAAATATCGCCGAGGACATCCGGAAGCAGCAACAGCGATACAATTAAAACGTTATATGGATAACTACTTGCAGAGCTGGCAGCTTGCCTGCCCCAAACGCGAAAAAAGTATTTGCATTTTGACGAAATTTGGTACCCTGTTTGGATACGCGCTTAGGAATTTCTACATTTAGAGAGCGGATTCGTAATCAGCTACCTTAAAAACCCAGGAGTATCAAGTTTTATCAGAATCAAATCATATTTTGCATTTTGGCCGCCATATTGGATACGCCATTTTGAATTTCTGCCTTTTGAGTGCAGCTTTATAGTCAGTGACCTAGAAAAACCTATGGTACCAAGTTACGTGGAATTCGATCGACCCAATCACAAAATAACGTCGTGCGCCATATGGCACCAATGCTGCTTAAAGGGTAGAACTTAACAAATGGCTAATAATTACGAATACGAAAGTAATTGAATTGTAGAGAATGTCAAGTGTTATTTTAATCATGGAAAACATTTTGGGTAGTAATGATGCTTTTTAGCAAATCAAATAAACATAATATCAACCTTTATTTTATACATATTCAAAATGAATTTGAATTATTTGATGGTACTCTCTTACGCGCCTATCGCAGTGTAACGGTGTGCAATTCACCACGTAAAAATTGTAGGTAACTATAACTATTATTTTTCTAAAAATACTGTGGTACTGTACCAAGCATGCACACACAATAAACACTAAAACTGGTAATGTTGTTTACATAACTGTTTTTTTATTTTTTGTAAATAAACATATAAAGTTAATGCCCTGGATTCAGAGTCTCTTGGCCGTATACCTAAATATATTTTGTGTTGCCAGTTTATTGCACTCAGGTTGTCTATGTCAATTTTAAAAATATTGTGTTAATTTAAGTTGTGTGTGTCGTTATTGGTGCGAAAATAAATGATTTTCTTTCTTTCTTTCTTTAAAACGTGTTTGAAAATAGTCCGGTCGAATAAAAAAGTGGTTGTTTAGTAGCCCACCAGTGTGTGTTCTGGATGTTGAACGACCACGAAGGCGGACTTTTGTCTACAAGATGCGCCGTGTTGGGTCCTGTACGATCCAACGGCTAAAGTCCACACATGGAGCCACTCCGTCGTTCTCAATTGTCTTGAACCCTGGTAGAACGAAGCGGCTTAATCCCCTTCTTCCTTAAAAACGTGTGCAGCATCTGCAGTGCTGGCCATCGGGTGACGCGCGAAGATATCGAGTTATATAGTAGTATATATCTTGCTCTATTCTCATCGGATTAGAAGGCCTGCCCTCGTCAGTTGCTAGTGGTTATAACGTGCCATGGTCTCGGTGCCAGCTCCAAGAATGGTGTTCAGTCATGGTCATATCAGGGTCTACTCCCTTTTTCTTTATAATATTTCAACACTTTCGTGGTAACACATGTCCATGTTCAGGTACTCCTGGTTGGTGTATGTATAATTCGACATTTTAACTAAGCGCAAGCTTTCGCCCGTTCGCCGATGCATCGCGCGCGAATACAGTTAGTAACTAGCGAGTAGTGAGGAAGCCGCCGCAGCCGCGCAGCGCCGCTCCCACCTTCCAAGGCCTGCGGTGCCGGTGCGGTGATCGGCACGTGTAGTGGATGTGAAGACTGACAATAGTGTGCTTGGGCGGCGCGTGGCGAAGAGCGGCAACAGCGCGCTTGATTTTTAGCTACCATCATAAGTAAATATCTACTGCGTTGTCGCACCGCGCATCTTTTAGTTACATAGTAAGTAGTAACCGCCATGGATGGATGTTGAAAATAATAAGGTTCAGTAAATATTTAGCTAGCCAAGTATTAGCCTATCAGTTAATTGGGCCAGATACTTAAACCAGGTTGCTTTTAGAAATTTGCTCTGTCATCGTGCGCGATCGTGCGTTGAGCAACCTATCAATATGTGTTGTAGCGATTTAGCAACTAGCAGAATAGCTTATTCAACGTAAAAAAATAACATTGTATATAACCATCAACAGGAAATTCCTCTTCCTCCGGTTCTTCTTCCTCTTCCTCATCACTCTCGGAGACATGGACTGTAACTTCGGTGGTCGGTGATTTGCTCCACTCGAAATATAATCCAAAACCTATAACAATGCGCATGACTTAATTCTTTACATGTAGAAAAAATCATTTCCCATCTGATATAAAATTATACGCTAATATGCAATTAAAAGTAATAATAAAGTTAAACATAATAGTAATGAAAAATAAAAACGTTTGTTTGGCAACGCATGTTTTGTTTGCCAAAATGTTCTAACCCACTTACTCATCAATGTCAGCCGTATAAACATACGTCCACTGCTGAACAGGCATTTTCCTTAGATTGCCACAACTGTGTCGTCATTTTGGGAGGGTTTTGCCAGTACTCACCACGCTTGGCAGGCGTGTTGGCGACCGCGGTATTGCTACTATTCCACAGAAGGGACGCTGCTGCATTACCTCTGGTTTAGAACCCACTTACTCAGGGACTAATAATGAGCATATTCTAATGTCCTCACAATATTATTATATTGAAGTGTTGTTGTTTATAAGTGAAGGATAAATGTTACTTAAGGATAGGAAAAATAATCATAATGTAATACTAGTAACTAGCAGTATAACAGAATGAAAAAAATTAACACATTTTCTTTTATAACAATGTTTTTATCAGTCTCGGACCAATATTTATGTGAACCAGTTAAAACCCAACTTGATAAATATCTTCTCAACAGTAAAAAATAAAGCCTAGTGGGTAATTGCAGGATACAGACACTTATCAGTTGTTTCAACTTCCTGTCTGATAATTTATAATAATAAAACCCACCTGGGGCAGTCGTTATCCTACTATAGGACAAATGCAATCCTAAAGGGCAGATTAAACCAGCTTCCGTACCCATTTGATACAAAAATGAAGTATATAGAGAAGCTTACAAACCGCAGGCTGCCCTGTGGCGAGCTGTATGTGAGTAGCGATACTGCATATCCAAATGCCCCAGAGAGTCAGTCCAACCACGTCTCCGGTTTGCTTTTACTGGTTGGCTGGAGTGAAAACCCATGAGTGCCCGCAGGACTCTCAACACTAGCTTGCCTTAGTTGACCGATGAGAGGGGGCCGCCAGATCTATATGCTCGGGAGTGAAAGTGTCTAACGACGTAATAACGGGGGACCCCGCTCCGAGTCAAGACGCGGATGGTGAAACCGGTGCCGCACCTCTCGACACCCCAAGCCACTCTACCCTACTACTCTATCTACTACCTGTAGTGATGGTCAATGAGGCGGCCCATCTTGTGAGTGGCAAGATCTGCCACAGAAATTTATTTAAAGATGGAAAGGCAGACGCCGTTTCTTCAAGGGTCAACCCATGGTATACCTTATAATTGTAGTTTTCAACTCATATAATAGTTTTAACACCACCGAGACAATCTAAAACAGCATTTTTTGTCCTATAGAGAAACCCCAGTTACAGCTGGTTTCTCAAACGAAAATTATCGCAAAAGTTATGGATCAAGCTGTTAATCTCGAATTAAGTGTTTTGGGTTTCTGAAACACAAATGTGACAAGCTATTAACAGCTTGTTAACAATGTGTGAAATCTGCCATTAACCAGACCACAGAACCACCGTTCAACAGTTCAACGTTCAACCGTTTCACCATTGAACAGATTGTTAATGTGCTGTTTTATAATTGGTGAATATTGACCAATTAATCGCGTGTCGCGTGTGTGGACATCACACCGGATGATGACTAGACACCGGGATGAGATGGGGTGGTGGTATTCTTACCCAGCACCACAGGTTCCAGTATAAGTTGGTCTCGCTTTGTATAGACTTTCCGTGCAGTGAGAGATCAGCTTATAATAATAAATATAGCATATATGTAGCGGTGTGTATTATGATAGCCCATCAAACAAAGCGGTTTGTACAATATAAATAAATTTGGACGGCGAAGAAAAACAAATAATAAACAAACTGTTACTACTGCTGTTTTCATATTTCTACGCATAAGTATTCCGATTTTAAACGACCACTTTGCCGGTCTTTGATAACCTAACTTGCCAAAATAAGGCATGCTATCTGTTAAACGAAAGAGAACGATATGCGCTATACAAAAACAAACAACACTTTACCGAACATTCCTGAACAATACGCGTCAACGGTCAATTAGCTAATTTTCCGACAATTTGCTAAGACCAAGTATCTATAGATGGATAGTATTAAGCATAAACAAAAAATCTATTACAACCTGTTACGAGCACATGCACAACGTCATATGAAAGAAAGAGCTTTGGTTATAGCAAAATAATCGAATGGCACCGTTTCGTACTAAAGTAACAATCCACTTTCTCGTACAAACGTTAGCGTCGTGAGTTAACCAGATGGTTTCAGGTAAATATAGCTGTAGGCGCGCAACGCTTCAAGACGTGCGCGAACGGTTAGAGCTTTCTCTTTTTATCACACGTATTACTCACATTAGGATGACAAGTATTAAATAATGGAAATTTGTTCAACTTAATAGGCTCTATCTATGTACACAGGGCTACACTCAAGCTAGACACCCTATATAACCATAACTATGCTATATGCGATGCACAAAATCGTTGGAAGTCGTTCGTTCGAACCATTGTCACGTTCCAAGATGTTGATTTCCAATGGAGAAGAATGGGCAAGAAACTCCATGGTTACTCTTTTTAAATCATGTTACTAATTACAATATTTATGAGTACTTTGTTTCTCAAAATCAAGGTTATGTAAGTATGTAAGAGTCTAAACTTCTTTAAGTCTATACTAAACAAGCCTGATTGTAATATTTATTAACTTTATGATTAAATTGCTATGGCAGTATTAGGTTGACCAGTCCCGACAGATGGCACTCGTTCACGAGCATAACACATGCATTACATTTTAGATAAAAAAAATCTCTAAAGTGCCTCTCTGTACGTTGGACCCTTGTGCTAGTGCACCTGTAAAAGACCAGGTTCATCTTTGCAGATGAAAAACCCGATGATGGAATGGAGAAACAAAATAATAAAAGTAATTTTCCTGCCAAAATCATAATCCTTAGTTATGTTTTATGATAAACACGGCAAGAATGGGAGAAACGGTAATCATATAGCAGCATATTAGCAGATCGAGGGTTACCTATATCATAGTTATCCGTAGCAAATTCCCAGCAGAGGCAACGCGCCCGCGGGTGTGTGGGCACGCGTACGGTAATGGTCTCGCCGTGTCCAACCGTTAAGCGGCCGCCGCCTTCGCGAGCTGAGTCCTTGAACTGAATGATGTCACCTCGTGTCCACATACGAGCCTCTTCTACCGAAGGCATGCCATCTAGAATGATTAAAGCACAATACAATATATATCATTATCATATTTTGAGCATTTTACATCTTCACAGTAAAGCGAATTTCTCGCACCACATGCAATAAAGTACATACATACATACATACATATAATCACGCCTCTCTCCCGTAGGGGTAGGCAGAGACCACTTCTTTCCACTTGCTACGATCCTTACATACTTGTTTCGCTTCGTCCACTTTCATTATTCCCTTCATACATGCTCTTCGGTTTAGGGTACTTTTGACCTGGCCTTTTTCCTAGACGTCCCAGATTTGGTCTTGAAACGTCCGCCTAGGTCTACCCCTTCCAGCACTTTCATTCACACTCGCCTTATACACTTTTTTCGTCAATCGTTCTTCATTCATTCTCTCAACATGGCCAAACCATCTCAGCATACCTTTCTCAATTTTTGTCACTACAGCTTCTTGCAATAAAGTACAGACAAGAAAAATTGATATACTAGTCAAGGTATACTTACTATACTCACCTCCCCAAACCATAAAGAGGTTAGATTACAGCCAGTCACATTTGGTTATACTGGAAGCTTAGTATGGTAAAAATAATTTTATTCATAATTTGGGTGAGTAACCGATAGAGCATGTTTTAAATAAAAATCAATCTTACCTTCATCATCTGTATTTTCCTCAACCCTGGGTTCTTCTATGTAATCATTACCTTCTGTCTTCTCTGTAGTCTGCATAGACCTGGAAAAGTTAGTATTCAATGGGCACATCAATAATAGAAATGGCATAATATTCATAATTTTTTTACAACCCTAACTAGCATCTTACACATTTTTTGTACAGATCGTAGAATGCATAATATTAAATAGTAGATAAGAAAAATTATCTTTTACAACTAGAACAAGAAAGACAGCCTATCGGAAGTAATAACGAAAGTTGGCAAATAGTATTTAACCAATAAGAAAACAGTATTATTAAAATAGCTATCGCGAATCTTGACTACAACGAGAGCTGTTCCCTTGATTTGATTAGTTTCTGCTATAATGTATGGGTGGTTTCTAGATACTGTTGTACTGCTGTACTTTTAACTTATTGCAAACATATGATAATTTTTCATATAAGAGTTAAGTATGTTCCTATAGAAATTCTAATAGGTAATTAAACTATATTATAGATAAGTGATAATATTGTTTGTGAAATAAAGTTGTCCTACACATGTAGTGTTTTTATATAAGTGATTTATTTACTGTGTACATATGATAGAAGTAACTTTTGATAGTGTAAGAAACTTAGATAGGTATGATTTAGGATCTTGTCTAACGTCTGCAAGTTTATAATAAACCTTTATATTTTGGTTGTCTACCATCAATAAATAATAGTTTAAAAAAACTAAAAAAACACGCTTTTATAGAAAATCCAACTAAAAAACAGAAAATAAAATTTAATCAATTTGATTAAGTACAGTGTAAAAAAAAATGAATGTACATTATTGTAAAAAAGCGTGGGGCGCATAGTGTCAATAGTTATAAACATTTTATTGACAGATAATGAGTAGAAGAATCATCACTTCGATAATATAATATCTTAAAAAGCGCTTTAAATACACCCCACGCTTTTTTACAATAATGTACATTCATTTTTTTTTACACTGTACTTAATCAAATTGATTAAATTTTATTTTCTGTTTTTTAGTTGGATTTTCTATAAAAGCGTGTATTTTTAGTTTTTTTAAACTATTATTTATTTTTCATTTTTTAGTTAAATTTTTTAAACTATAAATTATTTAGTTCGATTTGCTAACTATCAACCGCCCTTAATATGTACAAATGTGTTCTGATTGTATCTTGGTTAAGAACACATATTCAAGATTTCTATGATGCCAATATAAACAGTGAGACACAGAGGTGTAACCTTATTTACATATTTTATACAGTCAGTCACATTAATGCTTGGGTATGGAATTTTCAATCCGTAACCACTCTACATGATATTATTATTATTACAGATTCGCTCCTATGATTATAATATCATGTAGTTGTATTTTACCAGTCATAATAATCATTTGCCGTGTGGTGCCGGCTCAGAATGCCACCACCCCATCTCCTCCCACGGGTGTCGTAAAAGTCGACTAAGGGATTAGCCAGAGAATGGGCAGCAGCGTCCTTCGAGTACATTAACTCAACTGCGATCACCAACCCGCCTGCCAAGCGTGGTGATTATGGCAAAACCCCCCAATGAGCGAGAACAAATCCATATCGGTGGTTGTGGTGATCTTTGGGGGAGGCCTGTGTCCAGCAGTGGACTTCACTCGGCCGAAATGATGAAAATGATGATGATGACAGACAAAGAACAAAAAACCAAAGTATAAAATTTTCAGTTGATAGCGAACTTGAATTTGTTTACTATTGATTACAAGTTTCGAAGCAAATACCTAAACCGACACGAAAACGTTTATCATTTCATAAACACTTTATACGCATCTCGTCCAATAAATAGTTACCGTAAATACATAGTTTTGTGTTGATAGCATGTTTCGAAGCAAATACATGAACCGACACGAAAACGTTTATCATTTCATAAACACTTTATACGCATATCGTCCAATAAATAGTTTTTGAAAATACATAGTTTTGAAACACTTTATCGGATACCAATACATAGTTTCGGTTCGGTTCACGCAAAAAGCTTTATTACCCACTTCTAGAACTGAGTGCCCGAAAGAGCAAGTCTGGAACTGCACGCATGCGTAGTTCGCGCACTAGCTCTGTCTCTCTTACTCGCATGCAAAGGATGCGGAAAGAAATTAACTAATCCTGGCGAATCTAATTAGGATAATCGGATATTTTGATCGGATTATTGCATTGTCATCGACCTTTGACAGGTGTGCAAAGTTTGAATCAAATCTGATTGTTCAAAGTAGGGCAAAATCGAGCTCAAAGGAGTTGGTTACAAACAAACATACATACAGGTGAAGCTAATAAAAGCGTGTTAAAAATAAATACAACGAGTGTAATGCTAATAATAAACGCCAACACTGTGTAAAATTAAGATTATGGTATTCTATTGGGTAAATATTAAAATGCAAATAAATGAGTTATTTGTGTTGTACATCTCCCTTCCTGCGATGGCTACAGCGTTTAGTAGTGCCCGCACAGTAGAAGGTCGCTTGGTGAAGCGGGGGACGAAGGCCATTTGAATATGGTGCGAAAAATATCCTAACGCCACTACGAAATGGCGCATCGCAGAGAGCAAAAAATATATGTTAAAATAGGTATAAAATAGAGTACTTGTATATGATGCTTAGGTGCATGCCTGACAAACTTGTGTAAAAAGTGATTAATAAAATATGGTATCAGGTGAGAAAAGGCTCCATTGCGTAGGTATTTAAAATTATAAAATAAGCGCCGTGATCCGTAGCTTCAGTTCCACTCCGAGTAGTAACTCAAAAACAAATAAGTAATAGGACAGAAAAGTTCCGAATCAGATCTTCAACGCCATTTGCCTCCAGCAAAAATTATCTTTTGCCTGTTTTCATTTTACAGCATTTAGGCAATCCCGATAAATTTCACACAAAATATGCATAATATATTCTCAAAACTCACTTATTATCAATCGGAGATACAACTTCTGTTTCATTCAAATTGCAATCAGTAAGAGTCTCTTTTGATTCCTTTTTATTTGCATTATTTATGTGTTCATTCTCTTTATCTTCAGTGATATCCTTTATAGTGGAATTAGCAAGTCGTTGGTCTACTGCTAGTTGCTGTATATATTGTTGGTAATGTTGGTCTTGCAGCTGACGAATGAGAACTGCTTGCTGGTCAAAATTCCCTGGATACTGCTGTTGAGCGTATTGAAGAAACTGTTCATAAGTTTGAGCATTCAAAGCATCTTTTATTCTTTGCCTGGAATTTTTTATATTGAAATAATTGTATAAATGTAGTAGATATTGCATATTTTGTTATCACAAATAAATGTTTATACGCCGGCAAATTCGTTCATTACACTCCCATGGTGCAGACGAAGGGGGAAATGCAATGACAGGTGCAGCATAGCTGCCCGCTACACATGGAACAAAATCGTTATGTTATCGTTATCAAATCGTAATTATAGTGATCTTTATATATTACTATGTGATCATCATCATCATCATCACTGCATCGTGACCACACACATATACACCAATTGCCACCAGAAACTACATCATACAACTGACGCTCCTACCATGTGCCTGACTGCGTGCACTTTTCTTACCCCCAGTCTTTAATCCCCCATCGCCTGCAGACCATGGGAGTGTCACAAAAGAACTTAGCTTAGACTCGTTTCTGAATCTCACCCTTAGACTAGACAACAATGCTTTACTTACACTTGCTGTTCCTCTGTCAGTTTACTGTTTTGTTGCTTCTGTTTCTCAAGCATTATTCTGTTCTGCAGCTCTAAGTGTGCCCTCTCTTGCTCTTCTTTCTTAAGCCTATTAATAAAAAATACTATGTTCTCTACTATTCATAATCATCATCATCATCATTTCAGCCAAATGACATCCACTACTGAACAAAAGCCTCCCCCATAGATTAACACAATTGTGTCATCATTTTGGGGGGAATTTGCCGATACTCACCACGCTTGGCAAGCAGGTTAGTGAGTGCAGAAATGCTACTGTTCAGCAAAAGGGATGCTGCTGCCCATCCCTCTGGTTAAGAGTCCTTTAGTCAACTTTTACCTTTGTTGCCTTTCATGACATCCACGGGAGGAGATGGAGTGGTGCTATATTCTTAATCCGGACACCACGCGGACACTATTACATTACATAAAAGATTTAGTACTTAAAACTGATGATAAAACTTACTCCTGTTGCTTTTTATCTTCTAAATCCTTGTGTATTGCTTCTAAATATGGCTTGAATAGAGGACATAGTCTGTAATTTCCAAATAATATGTAAAATAAAATTTAGGTATTTTTTTACTTATTTAAATATCATTAGCTTGTTATATACATTACCTGTCTAAAGTATGAACAAATCCAACCATAGCTTGAATCTGAGACATTTGGCCCAAAGCTTGCCAAGCTGCCCTTCTATCTCGACCAATAACATCCAGAACACCCAAAGGTGATGCAGAATTGACATCTAAAGGTCCATGAGCTGTCTGCTGTGTGTATGCTACCAGTTTTAGTCTATCTTCATAGCTCAGGTGAAGTGCCTTGCCTTCCTTATCTGTAAATGTTGTTTATTACAAAAACTTCATCTTACAAATTAATAAACTAGGAAGTGTATGATTTATTTTGTTTCTAAACAAATAATCAATCAAAATAATTGGCACTTATATCAACAGTGCCATCAGATAATAAATAATTCAGATTGGTGATAGTAACTGCATTGGTACCATTTTTATCTTATAGTAGAAAAATACATAAAGTATCAATAAGAATAATAGGAAATGGATAACTGTAGCAATGTTTATGGAAATTACCTTTATAAAAAGTGAGTCCATGTTTAAACACGTCTTTCAAAGGCATTCCCCATTTTCTTTCTTCACTCTCCACGATTCCCTGATCAGTTTCGAGGCGAATCTTTTCGGGATTGACTTTATAGTTATTTTCCACCTTGGTAGCCATATTCTTCGCAACTTAATAGATTTTGCGATATACTTATGAATTGTATCACCTAATATACCTAGATACTATACTGCACACTTTTGAATTGATCGTTAGATGTATCAAGCAAGGATGATGTGATACTACTTGGTGCTAGTTGGATTGTATCTATTTCGTATAGCTATTTTATTCGTATTCGAGTTTTGACATATAATCTGTCTTGTCTGTGTCACTTTCTTTTTAATTGTAAATACGTACTCTGGTTTTATGCCTATATTTTTTGTTTCAATATTGTAAGATAAATGAAACAATTATATTGAAACCCTGACACCCAAGACAATTTCTGTTAGCATATTTCGTTTTTATTGTGGAAAATCTTATTAAACACAAGTGAAATATGCACTCGAGTAGGGTAGGATTGTACTCTTAGTATGTCCAGCATAGAAAAACAGCAAGATTACAGTCCGATTACAGTAGCGTGCTAAAATCAAAATAGTGAAGTGAAATCAGCGAAAGAAAAATGTTTTACTATGCAAAATAACGTAGGTATAGTAAATTATTCTAGATTAATATCTGTACCGCTAGTACGAGTTTGTTTTCACAATCGTAACGTAATAGTAAGCTACACTACACGTTTACCTTGTAGTACAGTACCCCTAGTACGAGTTTCATTCATCAATCGAAAGTTAGCCCGCTGGTCCGCTAGACCGCTAGTGGGTAGTCCGCTCCAAGTTCTGCAACTAATTCGAGCGGCGAACGTGGTAAACCAACGTGCAGTTTGGCCTTAAACTCGTACTAGGGGTACTGGATTTCCAATTTCAATTCCAATTTTAGTTTCAATGGCTCCATCGATTAGATGATGATTCGTCCAATGACAAGTATAGGTATAATTGTACGGTAAAAACAATATAATAAAATATATCAATAATAAATTAATAAAAAACAGCTAGTAATGAATGATTCAGGACCAAAACGAATATGAAGTAGGTTTTTCGGAAAAAATTTCATATTAGTATATTCTGTGCTGGTAGAGATCTCAGCTTGACAGGTTGACAGATATCCATGTGTCAGCTGTCATCCTGTTATTGAAGTGTTTATTTGTGTGTCACAGTGTTTTCTGATCAAATTAAAAATACTTTGATGCCATAATTTTAGAAGAAATACTTTGATAACAGCGAAGAAAAATAATAATCACTTAACCATTTTTCATTGTTGACACACTTTCGTGGGTCCAAAGCGTATTACGTGTATATATCTCTCTCTGAAACATGTGTGAGAAATCATATTTCAAATTTAATTTGAATACCCTGTTGCAACATCCCTATAAAATCACCTTATTTATACCACACTGCTCGTAATTATATGAATATAAAGATACTTGTTGTGAGTTGTGAACATGGAAGTGAATCCTTTGAACATATTTTTCGTAAAATCCGATAGTAAGGGTGATAGGTTACTGTTTAGATATCCCTACACAACAGAAAATAAGGATGAAAGCAAACAGAAAGAATATGGTCGTCACAATCCTTACGCCATCAATTCTACAGAGGATTTATTGCAGAATCCTCAGTCGCAAACATCAAATATTTGTAAAGGTTAGTTCAGATATAGTTTACTTAAACATTAGAGGAACAATATTCTACTGCAACCTACTTATTAGTACAATCATTTTTATTCCCTAATGTATGTCAATATTGTTATTAGATAAAGTATATGTACCTACTTCTGACTTTGATCAATTAATGCTTATGTTTACCTTTTAAACATTTCATTGTTCTATGTTGGCATTTAACCTCTCAAATGACTAAATCTGTAGGGTGCAAGACACGATATATTTTGGCATTGTGCCAGTTTGAGATAAACTGATAAATATGATGGTTAATACATGAGCTTGAATGTAATGAACCAGGACCATATCAATTCATGTATGACAGTTTATTTATTGAAAAACACATCCATAGGCTGATCAGCCCATTCGCTACTACATTGGTCTATGCAGCCTATGCAAGACTACTTTGTTTGAATTCGATAATAAAGCACTTAAAATGATCATTCATCATGACATTATGATCATTTTTACCACATAGTTTATTTTTTGTTCAAAGATGTGTAGAGTAATGTGTGTGGTTTGGAAATAACTTGCATCTCTAGTAATCCTCCCAATTAAAGTACATTTTCTATATCTGATTCTAATGTTAAAACTATAAAGAAAATATTAAGAACATATACAAGCTGTTTAAAATGTTATCAATACATTGATGAAGAAAAAATATATAGCAGCTGTACAATGCAAATATAATAATAATTTGATGGCACAGTTGGTGCAGTGGTTGACAACAGTCTGCAGCAGTATTGTGTGAGAAATTTATGTATGGGGCAACATTTAAAAAAATTATTAATAATAAAAGAAGAATAAATAGTATTTCAGATATATTTGGTTTGCATGTGCAGAAAAGTACTAATGCCATATGTCCCTATCGTCTATCATCTATCCTATAGTAGCCTTTTGGTGTGCTTTTAGTTGTAAAATCCAACAGTTTCCTAAGAATGAATTATTGGTTTTTGATAATCTAAATTTTGGTACAACTATTTTGTTTATTTCTAGTATTTATGCAATGAATGTTACTCTTTACAATAAAGATTAGAAAGTTTTTACATACAAATATAATACTATCAAAAATGTAAAGAGAGGGCACTGTTGGTATATTAATATTTTAAAGGATTTATCTATGTGATTTGCAACGACCCACATCATAGATTGCGCGGATGGCCCAGACAGAATGTCATATGGCAATAAGATGTAGAAATATGCAAAATATACTAGTCTGGCCTTATCTACGTCAGTTAGTTGCCAAATTATTCTAACTGCGAATGCAGCAGAACTTAACCTAATGGATAGAGCCTTTATATGATGACCCCACTGTAATTCGAATCAATGGCTAAACCTAGAAATATACTATCTCGAGTTTGTTACCTTCAAGAATGATTTGCAATTAGACTTGAGGTACATTTGGCAACAAAAACATCAAGTAATTTGGTTTTATTAGTATTTAACAAAAAGTTATTTGCAGCAAACTATCTAGACAGATAAGATAATAGAGATAGGTAGGACCTTATTATGATTAATCGTGATTCCTTGCCATGTGACATTTTCGAACAGCTAGACTGTTGCGAAGGTGGAAAACGCAGGATTGTGTTTTTGATGGATTATGGCAAAGAGCATTGTCATTATAGTAACTGCCTTCGGTCTAATTAGGCTTCGAGAGCCAGCTCTAAGTGTTTTCCAGTGTTCTCAAAGCTCTTCGTTTGGAAGCCATGCACACACAGGTTTCTTTACGCAGATGACCTTATCTGTGTAAAAAATCATTTCAGTATGGTCAAGGTATGGTTGGTTATAGACAAAACACTACCTTGAGGCAGTCCATTCTTCTGTGATCTCCATCTGCTTTTATCTGAGTTTAATAGGACCTGGGAGCTTTGGTTGCGCGGTATCTCGCCAAGTACTTCAAGGCATTCATGATAGTAGATCATGACTGACATTTTACCAACAACATCTTGACGTTAACAGTGTCATATGCTACTGATAGGTTGACAAGAACAACGCCAATATTTTTTTTAGCTTCAAATCAATCCTCTAGCTATTGCGTTAGTCACGTATGTTTTATTATATATTATTTCTTAAATGCTGAAACCGTTGAATATCCAAAGTAAAATTGAATATACATTTTATTAGCAAGCACAATTTATCTTAGGCACATTTAGTAATTTGTAAATTATAACCAACTTGCAGGTCAGTTGAGCGGTTTTACAGATGAAATGCTATCCACGCTGTTTGCTGTGAAGGCAGAGCTTTGCAATAGGAAGTTTGAGCTGAAAGTCAATGATGTGAGGTTTGTGGGACATCCAACTCTGCTGCCATATAGAACTAATAAGGATGATACTGCTACCATGATTCTTATAAATATTGTGTTTGCTCTGCAAGCTTCTGCAAGTCATTCTGTTGGTAAGTTTAGAATGTAACTTTAATGTTGAGGAAACTCATCATCAAACCAGCACATCTGCATCTGCACTGCTGAATAACCTAACATAAATGTTTTTACAAATTCTGTAGTGCGCTACTGCACCTTAACTTGGAAAATAGGTTTATTCTTACTATTATTCCAATCTTGCTTTATATTATAGTACTATTTATTTTTTAGTTAAGTGCTATTATGATTTGAGCAAACGACTGGGAAAAGCACTAAGACATGAAGAAAAGAGGTGTTCATATTTAACTGAGGAAATGAAAATAATGGTATGCTATATTGTATTTTAAACTAGATACTGAATCTGGTTGAATAAAATAATGGCTCATTCGATAAAACAATGACTGAAATGAAAATGCGTATTCAGTTCAGTTATTGATTCTGGTTTTACCATGCCAGGTATTGTCATATGATCATCATTAATGTGTCTCATAAATCTTAGGATAATACGTCTACTTTATAAGCATTTTAAGTGTTTTATAGAGTTTTTGCCACACACAAAATTGAATAAAAAAGAGTTTTATTACAGTTGGCTTCTCATGACGAAGTATCAGCTTTAGACAGCGAAATGAATGGAGACAACGATGACGAGGAAGATAACCTTCGACACTCTGTTAGTTCTGCCACCTACAGCAGTGAAAATGGCACTGATACTACACCAAAGTCAGCATTCCACCTGATACTGCAAAGGAGCTCGCTGGCGAGATCAATGAAATCTGTGTTCGAAGAACTTAGTAGTACTGGTTCGTAAATGCTTCTTAATTCAAATTTAATTACTTACATATTTGTAAATAGCCAGACAAAGGCTAGTGAAAGGCCAATGCCAACATAAATGCGATCGTCGAAACTTTGTGTCGCTAGACTAATCACTTGATAGTGCACATATGTGACATAGTTAAATAACAGTACCAATAATTTATTTCGCATTCATTTCGCTACATGACAACCTCTGAGAAAAAATGATGAAAGAAACTCAGGGTTAAGTCTTCTCATTGTCATTTTCTTTTTAAATGTCTTTTACAAATCTGTTCGTTACAAAGTATTTAAATTAGTTGTCTATACATAGATAAAAGATAATATGGCAGCTATACAATGCAAATATCACTTCAGATATATTTTGTTTCCAGGGAAGCCACATGTGCAGAAAATTACTAACGGCATATGTCCCTATCGTCAACATAGTCTTTATTCCTACTCCTCGCGTGTCAATTGCTGGCAGCCGTGTAGACACAATAGATTTTTAATTGTGTCTCGTTTTACGACACGCAATGAGTTATCTCATTATACTTTTATATATACTTTTTTTATGAGAATTGATTTGACGTGCGATTTAAACTTCCCAACTGTCAGATCATTCATTTCTTTAAGTATCTTATTATAAAACCGAACGCAGTTACCTGAGAACGATTTGTTGGTTTTGGACAGTCAAAATTTAGCTACTACTATTTTATGTCTATTTCTGGTGTTTATACAATGAATGTCGGTTTTTACTTTAAACATTAGCAAGTTTTTACGGACATAACATTATGTTTTCAAAAATGTAAAGAGAAGGCATTGTTAGTACATTAATATCTTTAAAGAGGTCTCTAAGAGATTCGCGTGGGTTCTTATTATATATTACGCGGATGGCTCTCTTCTGTAATATAAATATTGAATCTACAGTTTAAGATGTAACATTTAAAGTTCATAAGCCAAAAATGGGGTGATCGTGGCGCACAGAACAAACAATTGGAAAAATACGACCGCCATTTTAGCCGTCAATCGTTAGAAGATTCACGGGAGGTGCGCCTTTGCGTCTCCAGAGTATATTGCTTTTGCTTTTCTCATTTCTCCTGTTTATGAAAATTATATATAATTCTTATTTAAATTGTAGATATTAATCTGGTTTTTGTTATATGAGATTTATGCCTACTAACTGTACCCACGATACAACCGACCAGAACCAGAACCAGAAATCATAGAATAAGGCATTGTAAAAAATAAAAAAGACGCTCAAGTGCGAGTAGAACTCGCGCCCTGAGAGGATTTCGTACTCCGAATCCACCACCACCACGAGGGTGGTTTGATAAGTCCATGACTTTGGGAAGAAGAAACACTCTTTTTACATATACATTTTTTTATTTTTCTACATAATCTCCTTTCAACTCTACGCACTTAGTCCAGCGATGTTACAATCTCTTCAACCTATCAAAAAGATATTTTTTTGTCAAACCCTGAAAAACTAGGCCTCGGTTTCGGCTACCACCTCTTCGTTTGACGAAAATCTTTGCCCGCCAAGCCATTTCTTCATGTTTGGGAAGAGGAAAAAGTCACAGGGGGCTAAATCTGGCGAATACGGAGGGTGTGGCAATAATTCGTATCTTAATTCGACAATTTTTGATGTCGCGATTGCAGACGAGTAGGCCGGTGCATTATTCTGCTGAAATATAATTTTTTTCTTTGCTAGATGCGGTCGTTTCTTGATCAACTTTTTATTGAATCTATCTAACAATGCAGCATAGTAAGCTCCGGTTATTGTCTTGCCTTTATCCAAAAAATCGATGTAAATAACCCCTTGGCTGTCCCTATAGACTGTGGCCATCACTTTACCAGCCGAGCAAACAGTTTCTGCCTTCTTTGGGCACGTTCCCCGGTAGAAGTCCATTGCTTCGACTGTTTCTTAGTCTCTGGTGTATAATGATGGACCCACGTTTCGTCAACTGTTATGTACCGACGCATAAACTCACTCGGATTGCGATTATACATGGCTAGGCATTCCTCAGAAGCTTCTACACGATTTCGTTTATGGTCGACTGTTAGTAAACGCAGAAAGCAGAAATTTCTTGCAGAAAGCTTTTTCATGCCCAGAATATCATGCAATCATGAATATCAAATATAAAAAACTCGTTCAGTCGAGATGTGCACAGCATCACTTATTTCGCGTATCTTCACTCGACGGTCTGCCAAAACAATATCATGTATTTTATTAACCATGCCCTCCGTAGTGACCTCAATCGGCCTTCCTGGGCGCTCCGCGTCATTCGTGGTAGTACGTCCACAACAAAATTCAGTGAACCACTTATGTACCATCCCATGAGAAGGCGCAGAGTCACCATAATACTTTTTCAATTTGTCTACGGTCTGCTTAATAGTTTTACCACGTAAAAAATAGTGTTTAATTAGGACTCGAAACTCGCTTTTCTCCATTTTCAAAGAATACTTAGAAGTCGCCTAACTTTTTTGTTTCTAAAAAGCTTGTTTTCGCGCCAAATTTGAAAAAAGGACGACATGCGCTTCGTAGTGAGTTTCCAAATATGAGACAAAAAAATCAATTAAAAAAGTTTTATTCAACCTTAAAATCATTGAGTTGCCATACAGCCCTCGTACGTTTTTAAGTGACAAACTTATGTTGCGGACGCTCGTGTATCTATGAAATTAACTGCAAACATAAGTTTGTCTCATAATAATTCCACACGGGATTTTAAATTTCATCATCATCATATCAGCCACAGGTCGTCCACTGCTGAACAAAGGCCTCCCCCTTAGATTTCCACAGCGAGCGGTCACATGCCGCTCTCATTCAACGACTCCAAGCCACCTTCACCAGATCGTCTGTCCACCTCGTCGGAGGTCGTCCCACGCTGCGTTTTCCGGTGCACGGTCTCCATTCGAGAACCTTTGTGCCCCAACAGCCATCAGTTCTACAAGCAATGTGCCCTGCCCATTGCCACTTCAGTTTACTAATCCTTTCAGCTATGTCGACAACTTTAGTTCTTCTACGGATCTCCTCATTTCTGATTCGATCTCTTAGAGTAGAGATTTTAAATTTATGATTTTCTAATTTATTTCTTCAATTCACAGACGGGAAGTACTCTATAGGTTTCGATGAGTGCATTTGAGAATATCAAAATATGCGACATGAATGGTCGTATCTTTTACAATATATCTCGATCGATAAAGCCGATCGTGTGTAGCTGATAGCTCTTTACATGTAATCGATGGAACGTGATGTGTCTTTTAAATACTGTTCGATACACATCAATCGATGTCACTTATCTAACAATTTTAAAGCAAACTGAATAAAGTATCGCTAGGATGGCAGACTAGTTTCAACGATCGACTCACAATACAAAACTTCATATCCGATCCAGACAGATTGTCCATGCCGATCGAATTGGGTGTATCAAAGCCATATTATACACATTTTATTCGATCATGTTATATCAGGATGTTGTCTGCAGTGAAAGTGGGCATTCATGGGGTGCTAAATGATAACCGGGTTATAAAGGACAAAATCAACCAGTATCGGGGCCTGATAAAGTTATATCAACGTATTGGAGAGTATTCATAAAGAGAACTTTAACAATAGGAAACAACAGTCACATACACGAAGAAGAAAATGGAAAAACAATAAATGGCACAGTTTATGAAACAGCAAAATTGGACTTCTGGACTTATGGAAGGCCTGGTGACCTGAAACACAGGCTTCGGCCTAGCTTAGGCACCAGTCTCCCACAGTAAATTTGAATAATTCTGTAACTGGGCAATATTGTATTCTGTTGCAACTTTCTTTTTTATTATTGTGGTTAGAAATAAATGACTTACTTAAAGTATAATACAATAAGATCGCAAAATTTATCGTCGTTTCTTTGTAGCTATACAGATCTCCACAAACACGATATTTTGCCTTGTTATCGGCGTCATTAATTTTGTCGAAATAGCACTGTGGGAGCACATGATGCTAATATTAATTCGCGACATTTTTATTATTTACAACAAAATTATTTATTTATAAAGGACACAAAAGTTTTATTATTGATTTCCAGCACTATACTTTATTTATAGGTTTTATTCACAATAGGTATTTACAAATTTCAATAATAGTATTAGCATTATCCATAACAAAGTAATGTAAATTCTCGAACTAATTTCTTCCACACATTCAGCCGAGCATTCCAGCCGAACTAAAAAATAAAGTTAAAATTCCATCTATAATAGATAGATGCTCTAGTTCAAGGCTACATAAACGATATTTGAAATGTATCATTAATAGTCAACCGAAATTAAACTTTAAATTCATACCCTAAAGAGCTAAAGTTTATGTCATTCATATCGATATCAAAAAATTGTGCTTAAAATATGACAAATAGGTTCAAAATAAGATTTTTATTGCCATACCACACTAACTACTATATTTATCTCGGTCGGTATATTGAATATCATATCTTTTATCGCTCGTGCTCTATCGTCACATGCGAATCGTGAATCACGTAGCCGATGTGGAGTGAGCGATACCCGAATATCTAGATTTTGAACCAGCTAATATCCGATTTGTAGATATTGTACCAATATCTGATTTTGTATCTATACGATTTATATCGCCCATCACTAATTCTCGGTACAAAATCGGACGGCTTAAATAGTTAAAGCGGAACTTAATATTAACTAGCGTTTGAGTATTTGGCTGTAAGGTACGTAAAATCACACTTAACTGGTTTTTCTTATTTACAGGTATAGTTCAAGTCCGTATAAACAAATGGGTGTTACTTTCATTCTGCTTGCCACACAAAGCTCATCAAATACACAATCGAGGGTTAATCATAGAGCCTGAAACAATCGACAAGTGTCTGCAAAAACTAAGGCCTTATCATGGTATATTGCTTATGGTAAGTCGTTAAAAAGCTTTTAAGGTGAAGAAACTATCGTAATTAGGTAGTGAACAGAACTGTTCAGGCTTCAAATAATGTCTACCAACAAGAAGCAAGCGTGATGCGGGCGGACGTCATACGACAGCTCTTTGTATAATTATGTACATTTGATTGTTTGAGCGGCGTACAATATTTTGTTTGCTGTACATTAGTTGGGCTTGAAATCGGATACTAAGACAAATGTTCGAAAGTCTACTAAAAGATTTTTAAGTATTAAGTAAATTTACTACGAATATTTTTTTTTGTATTTTGACATCCGTCACATCCAGCCATCGATAGAAGAGATATTTAGATAATTAAATGAATTGGTTCAGTAGCGATGGGCGATTATTACTGAAAAGCTTATCGAATATATCGAGAATTATGAAATCGTGTATTCAGTATAAAAGAGATATTTAGATAGGTAAACGCATTGAGTGCTGTTCAGTAGTGATGAGCGATTATTACTGAAAAACAATCGAAGAAATCGACAATTATGAAATCGTGTAACTATCGACGAGAATGAACAATGGAATAGAATTAAAGCAAGTCGCCATCAGAGTAAAAAAAACCCTTATATGTTTGCAGTCTATTTCATCTAATTTCTCTACCGGGTACCTAGATACCTTTAGAATACTATAATAATAGAATACCTAATTAGAAGGCAAACAGTACGTCGCCAATTGTAAACGCGGACAGCTAAGAATACCAATCGAATGAAAATCGATTAACGTCGACTGTTATCTGTTGTCATCAAATAAACGGAACTATCAAATAATTTGATTGTTTTAAATAACGATCGAATAATTCGATACATCCATCACTGCTCTTGGGTCATGGGTGGACAAAACACTAGCGATTAGATTGGATAACACACTCGGTTACGTAATTTTGCTGCCGGCCCTATGACGACTCTTTATTACTAAAGTGGTGAAGGTATGCCACATTCCACTCTCAACTCTTGTTTTCGTTAAGTAAATTTGACTTGAAACCACATTTTATAAGGATGTCCAGTGCTGAACAAAGGCCTTTCTAATCATCATCATCATCATCATCATTCACAGTTTTTAACCACCCACTGCAGCAAGCGTTCTTGTGTGTCGTGCCAATCTTGTCCGTCTTTCCAACAATTTGACACTATCATCAATCACTCTTGCCATCGATCTTTCAACGGTTCACTTACCCATTCTCGGCCATTCTATCACGGATTTACTATGTGAGCTGCGTTCGGCAAACTTGACGACATGCTTAGGGATCGAAAAATGTAATGCTAAAAGAGACTGTCTCTTTACAAAGTGTCCTTTCTACAATGACTTATGGTGCTGACTAAGGAAACGGTGCAATAAATGAAGGTCGCACAAACGGGCCATGGAGTGCGCCATGTTAGGCATTACTTTACCTTGGAAGATCAAGCCAAGAATACGGTTTTCCGAGAAAAGACTAACGTTGAGGATGTAGGTCCGTACAACAAAACTGAAGTTTGACTGGACATTTAGCTAGATATGGTGATGGCAGGTGCAGTAGAACTCCTCCTCCTCCTCTAAAGATTTCCTCAATTGTGTCATTGTCATTTTTGAGGGAATTTATTAGAGTACTCACTCTACACTTGGCAGACAGGTTCGCGAGTATGGCTACTGTTCCACAGAAGGGGCGCTGTCACCTATCCCTCTGGTTTAGAGTCCCTTAGTCGACTTTTACGATATCCACGGGATGAGATGTGCTGTATTGTTAATCTGGACACCACACGAAACCAACATGCTAATAACTTTAATGTGATGAAACAGCACCATCTTTAATATGAATCCTATGCTTTTTGCTTTAGGTGAACCCCAATGACTTGCTAGCTTCAATACCGCTGGACAGCAGTTCAGCACTCTTAAGACTGATAAAACTATATAGCCCGCTGAAAAGTCTGCAAACACTCGCCATTGAAGCTGATTTGACGTTAAAACAGGTGATTATTATTTTAATATTTTGTGAGCCGTTTTATAATATGAATAAAACCAACCAATAAGTACTGTCTGCACATGTACTAAATTATACATTAATTTGGGCTATGACATTTTAAGTCTTTCTTCTTTCTTTTCGTGTGGTTAGTGGTCAACCTTGTGCCAGAGTTGTCCAAGCCGCCCAAAACGGATGGATGTGCATTGGCTAAGCTATTAGCTTTCTGCGCTATGTGTCGCGATCCCCGCATGGGCCAAATATTTTTATGACCTACAGATAGTTGATTCGGGTCTGGGTGTTTGTGTATGTGAGATTTACGTCTGTAAACTGCCCCACGATACAGGAGAAAAGCCACCGTTGGGAAATCGTTGCTAAAAATAAATAAATAAAAAGCTTTCAACTTGGCTTAACGACTGCCGGCTAATAACAACAACCAGGACCAATGATTTTACGCGCCTTCCGAAGCACGGATGTTTAAGGTCTTACTTCCATACTAATACCTTGGCAGTTATGTGACAAATTGTATTCTTGATTTACTACGGATGCTTGCTAAGTTGACCTTCTTCCCGGTAACGTCACTACCTTCTTATGCTACATGCTGCATGCGTAAAAACAAAATCTTTAAAATATTCTACTCAAACCTTTTATGTGGATACAAAACTACGTTGCAAAAGGGCGCATTAGAAAGGTTACGGTCATTTCATTCAAGGACGCTATAAAAAAATTGATAGGCTTAAATTAAGTTATCTGAGTAGCACTATTACATCAAAGTGCACAGCCCCGGCTCTACGATTTTCCCGAACTGGGGCAGAAAAAGCCATTCATGTGCTTACTTTTATTTATTGTTTGTTTCTTATTCTACTGTTACACATTATTTTCCACATATAATTGTATGGAAGAGTATTTTTATGCGCTACTTCTACACACATCACATATATTGGTTTTTATTTGGTGTTATGATTTCCTCACAGTTGTTACTCCAGATTCACCAAATTCTACCTGAAAATCTGATTTTTGTGAATACGTCCTTAATTATATTTTGTCAGTACAATATAGAGATAAAAATATCGAATGCATTCATCGCGAGTACCTAATTGTATAATATTGTTAATTTAAAACAATCGCCAAATTATGATAATTATTTATTCATTCAAGGTATCCCAGCTGACAGGTCATCTGGTCTACTGGGCGAAAGCGACAGTGATCTATCCGTTATGCGAAAGCAATGTGTACGTGGTAGCGCCTGGTGCTAACGTTCACATACATTCTCCTCTCGTTGAGGAGTTCGCTAAGGAGTTTCCTAGCTTGTGCTTATTGCAGGTTAGTAGATTGTCAATTGTTTCAAGTCGAACTATTCACAATATCACGAGCGCGTGGACTCGTGGCTACCGCACAGATCAATCTACTTACAGTACATATGCGTTTACATAATTATTATGAAGTATACCGCGAACTTTAGAGCCATAATGGTACTTCGTACCAGAGCCGGATTTAGGGGCAGGGGCTACAGCCTTAGGGCTTCCACGACAGAGGGTAACAACCATACAGTAGCAATTTCTATGTAAAATGTTCTAACGAATATCAAATAGTGCACAAAATTCTATGTGAAAATAAATGCATTAAATTATGTAAGTAAAAAGGAGTTTACACATCGAAAAAAATGTTTGGCATATTTTAAAAAAAAATTGGTGCCTTCGCTTTTTTATTTCCCCTAGGTAAAAACCTACACCTAGCCTTGCCTACCACCTTCGCTACCTCTAAATCCTTCCCTGCCTCGTACCATACGGTTTCAGAGGAACCTCCTCCCACGCACGCTCAGGTTGTGGAATCAGCTCCACTCCGAGGTTTTCCCACGAGACTACAGCCTGGAGCTGTTCAAGCAGGGCGTGATAACCTTTTTTCACGCCTGACCCTCTTTGAGTTTCGGATGTAAGATGGCGATTCTTCCGTGTAAAACGGTGACGTTCTGGTGCATTTAATTTAACTTTTTGCTCCCAATTTACGGCTGGAATTGTAGGTAATTAGCCCTTGGTTCAAGTCACAGGCTCTGACCTTTGAAATTTTAATGAAATGCTGTCTCTAATTATTTGCGTTAAATGTTGTATTTAATTTAATGTAATATTGGTATTTGCGATCAGGGCATATTTCATGGATTGTATTCTACTTTTAATACGATCTATTCAATAAAGTAACAACTATTCCTAATTGTTGAAATTCGCGAAATCTATGTTGCGCAATCGCCCGTAGAAGAACTCTTTTGAATGTTATGTATTGTTTTCCTTTCAGATGTTAAGTGAGTTCTCGCTCCCCGCTCCTTTATGGTATGTATCTCGTAACGGCTGCGGTGGTGGTGGTGGTGGGGCTCGACTAGCGCGCTGCGTGGCGTGGCTGCTAAGGAGAAGACTGCTACTACAGCTGCACACTTATGTGCAATTCAACTCACCACACTGGGGACGAGACCCAGGTAAGTCATTTCTTGCTGGCATTTACCAATGCTAAAGCTCGGTACTACTTTCATAAAAACTTTTCTTCTCATCGCCGCCGCCGCCGCCGGGTAACACTTTATTTTTGTATTGTATTCAACTGGCCTTGAGACAAAACGTATACAAACCTTATAAAAGGTTTTTTTAGCGTCACGTTTGATAAGGGTCAAAATATTAAACGAGAATAGGAAATAATACGATTGCAAATAGATGTTTGTATTTTTAGCTCTTTGTATGGAGAAAAGTAACTCTTTCCATCTATGTACATACTCGTATATTTAACACCAAAACTACCCCTTATCAAATTTTAGCATTTTCACTGCACTCCGGGTCGCGGGTTCGATTCCCGCTCGGAACATATATTTGTATGATCTGCAGGTATTTTTTCCGGGTCTGGATGTATTGTAAATGCACCCATGACACAGGAGAAATCCCAGTGTGGGGAATTGTTTAAAAAAAAGTCTTAGGTTGATTATTACACATTAAAAAAAACACTTTTAAACGGATTGAATCACATACATTAAAAACAAAAATCTATAATATACGCTATGTAATCCGTTTAAAGTGTTATAAGCAATATTTCCATTGAAAATAAAATCAATAGATAGTTTGAATATAAAAATAACAAAAAATCCATAAATCTCAATGTTGGAACGTACTACCACATTAAAGTGTACAGTTAATACGATATATACTATTAGCTATTTGCTTATGCAACTGTTTGTTCGGTCCTTAATAAATTAAAGAGTTATTGTAAAGCAATTACAATGTATAATTAGTACATAGTTCAAAAAAGAAGCAAAACTATAAACTGTGTTTGATGGGTCGTTTTAAAATGTTGTGTTATGTTGTTTATATATTTATTATATGTATTTTAAAATAAATATTAAAACATTACTATTACTATGTATTGACTATTGTTCAACTTGCCAACCTGGGGATGACCTGGGTATAAAATAGTGTATTTTTTTTTTATATATTAAAATAATAGATTTTTAAATAAACATATCTTTACTTGTCAATATTTTGCGTACATACACCATGCTGAATAATCTGGATCATGATGAGCACTCGAGTTTACTTATATAATTATTTTATATTATCATTTAATAACTTACAGATGGCAAAGAATACTATTGCGAAAAACACGACGTCTTTAATCAGTCTTGCAGCGTCTCATTTTCGTCCCTCAACCAAATACAGCTAAACGTGCCCGAACCAGTTGAGCCGAGGGAAAACACCAACAGCTTCCCCGACTCCGATGAAGACTATCCTACAGAGAACAATCTGAACCAAACAGACTTCTCACACACCCAACCTATAGTCATAGAATCCGAGCACATCAAATACGAGAAATTCAGAGAAGTCGATTCTGCTAACCATTCCTTTGACGATGGTGTAGATGTGGTAGATGGTGTAAAACCCAAAACAAATGGTTGTGAATTTGATACCAAAGGAGATCAGGTGCAGAAGAAGATTCAGGGAAATTCCGTAGACAGTGGTATATCTACTAATATGAATGGCACTAACAATGATAATGGTAATGGAGAAATCATAGAGAACGGATATCCAGAGCTTGCGAAAACAGAATTATTAGTATCCAACTTAGCAATTGATAAGTTAGATAAGCCAGAGAAAAAAGGTCTCCCTTCGAGGTTGTCGGACCTTTCATTAAAGGACAGTGAAGCGACTTTGAATAAAGATTCTAGTAGTGATGATGATAAGTTTGAAAGTGATCAGGATATCTCGCCACGACTGAAGATTCATGGGCCGTTTAATGGAACTGACAAAAAGAATGGTGTGTCTTTGAATTTGAAATTACAGAGTGAAATGAGGTATGTATGTTTATTCTGCTCTTGAATAAGTCTTTAAAGAACTTATGAGGACATTTTGATAATGCCAGATCGTTATATAATTAAGCTGACACTAGCATTGTACATAATTATATTGCCTCCACATAAACATGTGTAATACACACAAAACCCATACAATGTCAATACTTTTACTTTCTTTTCCGAAATAAGTTCCACTTTTGATTGTAACAAATATATAAGCGAAATATATAATTTGATGCAGGCGTCCCCCGACGGCTCTCTTATTTTAAAGGACCAAATTTATGAGCACCTCCACTAAATGAAATTTATCATATTTCATTCATAATCTTGTTTCAGCTTCCAACCGCCAACAGTCTGGAACGTCCCAGCCAGTTGTGACGTTGTTGACGCATGTCGCATTCCCAATGAGCCTCCAACGACCGAATCCTTACTCGATACGTTTACTACAGAGGAACGCTCCACTCTAGCGACCGTGCCCGCCTCTAAGAATACTGACGATCTGCTTTTACTGGCACAGCTGCATAAAAAAGGTAAGTAAATGGCAACATTGAATGAGATAATTGTATCCATACAAATAAATAAAACTGAAGTGTCTGTTTTGAATGTCAAAATAACATATTTTTCTAAATGCATATGAAAGTATGTACAGTACCTACAAAAAAAAACAATTTTGAAATTTTCTAGAAACGCAAAGCGAGTTGCGATTGTCAGAACTGTGAGCAGGCGAAAAGTATCTGTATGAGAAATATTTATAGAAAGTTAACTTTTGTTCGCGCGCTAGGCTCAGCGAGGCGAGCTAACTCGTCGAGAGGCATGCAAACAAAACACATGCTTTTTCATTCCCTCACCTCGCAAGTCGCAGCCATCCTGACTCGCAATGCGCACCTCACCTCCAACGAGGTACATCTCGTGAGGACACGAGGCCAAATGAGGCCATCACTCATCCTCAACGAAACGAAACGAAGGACCGAACATTATGTATCGGGTTATTGTCAATGAGTAATAGCACGAAGTATAAATATTTGATCAAATAATATGATATTGATATTTTATTGCGTTTTGTATAAGTTTAGAAACGTATATGTTTTCCAGTGCTGATAATTGGTTTTAATTGGGCAAGCCAGGCTTTTGGGCTTGTATGAAGATTGAAGTTACTGCCACTGACTAATATCAACCCAAATAATTTCAGGCTACTTCCGTGGCGAACAGCATTTAGAAGAGATAATGTTCATGGAGAACGTGAGCCGATCGCAGCTGATGCAACTTCTAGACAAGTTCAAAGACGTCCTTATTACCTTTGAGACTGAAGACCCTGCCGTCGCCATGTTATACCCCTACCAATAAATCACAAATTTCAATTTAGTGCTCCAGAATCAACGGGTATCCGAAAGGGTACTCGTTAGAAAATCAATGGCGCTTTAAATTCTAATCGGATTTAACTAATTATATTAATTAAACTATTATAATAATAACTAATAAATAGAAAACTTCAATTCGTTTCAGATGTAGTGTTCAAGCACATGTGGCCCTAGTTAACACTGGCTTATATTGGCATTTCTTTACCTTAAACTATTAAATGCGGTATTCAATAGGCCGGCAGGATTACAAGGAAATTCTTAGGGACAATCAATTAAATATATATATTCATTTTTATCAACGTTTGTCGACCCTAAAATATATGCCAAAACATCGTTTCCATTACACATGATGACCATTCTATAGAATACAGTGACTTAGTAGCTTCTGTTTAGAAATAAACTAACATCTATATGTGTGCTTTTGTTGCATTTTGTTACTATATTACTGATCTTAAATAAAATCCAAATATTTAATAAATGCGATTTGATAATAAAAAAGATAATGGAAGCTTTTTCATTCAAGATAATGCAGCCTAAAGATAAACAATTCTTTCTGAATTAAGTTGGAATGGTATGCCGTAGAATTGTTATAAGGCCGCAAATCGGCAAGCGGGATCTTCGACCTGTAGACGGTACAGTTAGCATAATACGTCTATGATAGTAAGAGCTGAGGAGCAGAATTATATGTATATATTAATTTATAATGAATAGTCTTAAGCAAATAATTTATTACCAACAAAGCCTAGATAACAATAAATACAAGAATATATAAAAACAACTAAATTTCAAAACGTGAATTAAAATCAGTGTTATCATTCTCTTACATACTCCTTAAGCTATAATACGCTCTTTGCACTGTTCCTCACTCTGCTCATCGCGCTGCCACGCTGTTGCCCTAGGCAGCCACACACTGCTCTACTGGCGCTACTCATCGCTATGTTCCGCATTCGGCTGTCGGCAATGCATATCAACATTGTGGCAGCATGCATAGTGCGCTATAAAGCATTGCAAATTATATCAATGTTATAAAAAAAGAAAATATTGTTATTATTTATTTCAAAAACATTATATAACTTATAAATACATAACACAGCTTAGTATGGCTTATAATAGGTTTCCCTATCTAACCAGTAAAGAATAATGCAATGCGCGAATGAGTACACAGTTCTTAGCATAGTTAGTGGCGTGTCTAGGTGTACGTGCAACATTGGAGTGTGACGAATGCGACGTAGCGGAGTGTTAGATGTCATCTGCGTAACCAACTCGGGGAAATCTGGACGTCCATTGCGTATGTCATACAGCAGACACATGTCCAGAACTTTACGACTAGTTTCTACAGTAAGCACACCACGACTGCGACTATCTCGTACGATACTGACTCTACGTTTACGGAGGCGGTAGTTGAGGTGGTAGACAAATATCTTTTGAACGCGTTCCAGTTGGTATATATATGCAATATAGTGCGGAGACCAAAAGGGGCATGCATATTTAAGAATTCTGCACATGTATGCAAAATAAACTGATTTGAGTTCAAGATTGAGGTATTTGTTGTAGTGCGACCAGCCGCATAGATTATTAAACTGAGAACCAGCCGCGACACTGGTCAGTGCGTCTGCGTGACTAACGGCCGAAATTAATTATCGATCCAATCCAAAATCTTTGCATTTCGGTTTACGGATAGGTACTTATATCTGTTTTTTGTGTTAAATGTGATCATAACACAACAACGGATGAATATTGAAGTACATTGATTTAAATAAATAAATCATTTATTTTGGACCAAAATACTTATTACACTTAAGTAAACCCACCAAACTGCATAACAGTTTTTCGGTGGGATTAGCGCTCGTTTGAATACATTTGGTTAATTTTATTAGTTACTAATCTAAGTATACAAACACATAACAATAATATGAGATGAAACCGGCATGCGCGTGCAAGAGGACTTCACCGCCGCACCAACACGCCGAAACGACTTACTCATACAAAAAAAAACAAACATAGTCTTATCTGCACAGCGCGAGTCAAAGCGACGGCAAAATCCCACCGCGCCTCGCTGCCTATTCTAGCCCGTAAAAAATAATAAAACAATATAGTCGTTGCAAATCAAGAGCGCACATCGTGTGACTTTTATATTAACTTACTAGCTTTTAACCGCGGCACCGCTCGCATTGCTTTTATCTTTCGATTTTTTTGATTCTGTGCCTGTTGAGCTAGGGCGGATCCAGCCTTCGAGCCAGTGGGGGTTAACGATTTGATACGCCCGACTTCCTACAGAAAACGTGCTTCTCATATCGTTAAGCTGAATTTAAATATTAAATGGCGTTATTCATCGATTCCGCCGTTTTTTAGGTAGGTTGATCTGTTATTCATTAAAGATAGTAGTAGTCGTTGCAAAGTTTTCAAAATTTTCTGAGAAACAAATATTTGTTTAGGACAAGGTAGTGTTTCTGGTTTCCATTTTATAATTTATTTACAATCAAGTAAACAATCACATATTTATTAAAAAGGGTCCTGCAAGCAGTGCTTTGAATAGGCCGCTAAAAACGTATTATTACCGAAAACTATTTCGATGCAATAAATTGTTTATAGTTATTTTATAAAGATTTTATTATGCTGAATTAATAAATAAAAGCGCGCAGATCCTTATTACGCGTAGTTATATTCCCAAAAAAAAAACCTTGTTTAGCTAGAAACGTGGTTACAGGGATGTTACATTAACTGGTACAGTGCAGCACGTCTCACCGTACAATCGGCATGCAAAAATCAAGGTTTATTATTACCGTCTCTCGTAAAGAATTTAAAGTTAAGCAATACAATATAGATTGAATTTGAACCACACCATACACACGATAGTCAGTAATATTATTTTGTTATATATAATATTATAAAATTATATTGTATAAGTATAGTATGAACATACATAGTTATGTAAGCATGCAGACAAAACTTACCACGGAACGTAGTAGGTATGTCAAACAAAATTATAATATTGTTAATATATATGTTATTGATAAGTTAGAACGTCATTTCATAAATATATTTGAAAATCATTATGTCAAGAATGTCAAATTAAGATATAATTGTGGAAATCCATGGGTGAGGCCTTTCTTCAGCAGTGGAATACCTTCTGGAAATTGCTGAGCTGATTGGAACTAAGCCGATTGCTTGTTTTATTGCCTGGATAATGATGTTGACCCTCTAAAATGGTGGAAGATGAACAAGCGGAAGTATGGTTTTTTTTTCCAATATCAAGGCATATTTTTTTTAATTTGACGGCACGGTTTGTCCTGTTGCTACAGTCGACTGCTGCGCTCCGGGTCGTAGGTTCGATTCTCGCACGGAACAAATATTTGTATGATCTGCAGGTAGTTGTTCCGGGTCTGGGTGTATTGTATGTGGAATTCATGTCTGTAAACGTCACGACACAGGAGAAATCCTTATCCTAGTGTGGGGCAACTTTTTTATTTTTTTAATAATTTGGTCACACCACCAACTAGTATCCCTAGCGAGCGTGTGTTTAGTGGTGTTCGGCTGCTTAATACACCGCATTGAAACAGACCTGCAGGAGAAAAGGCTTCATAGCTTTAATTTTTGATATTTAATACTGCTCTAATCTAATCTATCTAATCTAACGGCCGAATGAAGTCCACTGCTGGACACAGGCCTCCCCCAAAGATCACCACAACGACCGATATGGATGTGATGTGGGCTCATTGGGGGGTTTTGCCATAATCGCCACGCTTGGCAGGCGGGTTGGCGATCGCAGTTGAGTTGTTAATGTACTCGAAGGACGCTGCTGCCCATCCTCCGGCCAATCCCTTAGTCGACTTTTACGACACCCACGGGAGGAGATGGGGTGGTGGCATTCTGAGCCGGCACCACACGGCGAAACTGCTCTACTTCAGTTTGATTATTAATTTGTTGTTTGAAATTTTAAAATAAGAAGAATAAAAGTTTTTTTTGTTAGCATAAAACACAGTTTCCTTTTCTAAAGAATCTTGATTAATAAATTATTATATTATCGAAAGTAATAATAATGTTACATAGAGGATTATGAGAACAAGGATTGCTTTATTTAAATTGTGTACCTACCTACTATTTTTAGTTTATTACGAGAAGAATATGTTTTTGTTTTTAATTTGCATACTTTTTTTCTAATATTTAATTTATTTTATTGATTATTTATAATATTACTAAGTTTTGGACTGATAAAAAATATAATATGCAAGGTTACCTAGAAAGAAATAGGTTATTTTTATAAAGAGAATATTTTATATAGAATATATACTTTTATAATTAAAGTTCATTATCAGACTAATGTTTTGTATCTGATTTAATATTATTTTTACAATATTTATAAGCAAAATATAAAATATTTGTGATGCGTTAGGTACACCACTAATATCCGACATTTGCCGACAGAGTTACTTATTGCATTGAAAGCTTAAACAATATTATATCGATTGATCTATAGCATTAGTTATACCTTAAATCTACAAACAAAAATACCATATAAATAACCATCCTACTCCATGCATTCCCTTTCTTTCTTCTTTTCTTAATCAGTCAATGTTTGACACAATAGTTTGTGCGTTATCCCAAGCATTGACGAAACAAACGTACAATTACATCATAATAAACGACTTTTAAACGGCCATTGGCCATGGCCTCTCATCTCGTAGTGGAATATATTACAAACTACTCTCTGCGTAGTGGTGTGAGGATTTTTCGGGGGGTAAAAATTCTGTTAATCGGGTGGGGGTGTGAGGATATTCCTGGCATTTATATATGGCCTTCGTCCCCCGCTTCACCAAGTCACTGCTGCGCGGGGACTACGAATTAGTGATGCAACAGACCTCTGGTTCTGCTTCCGCAATTGCGGAAGTTCCGCGCGCTTTCCACATCCGTTTCTGTTTCTGCAACTTTTATAACGGAAGTTTGGCGGTAGCCGGGAGCGGTGTTCCAGTCAGCGAGTCAGGCCCGGGATTTCGGCACTTGTCGCAACGCATTTGTTTACATGCCATTTCTTTGGTTCATTATGCGTCGTGACGTGAATGTAATTTTTTGATTTTGTTTGAGTTGATTTTCTGTTCTTGTTTTCTTTTCTGTCGTGTGTGTAAGCTAAGTGCAATGACACCAAAACCAAGTCCTATTAACAAGCTTTTATTAGCTTGGTATGTAGCGGAATATTTGTACTCGATTTTCATCCCCTTCAAAACGTCGGATTGATTTGAAACCTCGCACACTTATCAAGGACCGATGACAGTGCACCTTGGTCCAAAACTACGTCGTAGTCGTAATAATAGTGTCAGAGCGCATCGACTACCTGAAACAGAAACTTTATGCATGGGCGAACCGTATTCGTAGGTACAAATGGCGAGTAGAGTGATATACCTTGAATCGCATATTCCAAAGTGACCAAAAGTGGGTATTTAGAACTTGGGAGCGACCTGGCCAAGGTGTGGGTGACGGCCATCGACCAGATGATGATGCCATGAATGCATTCTGGTGCAACATATGGTCGGTGCTAGTCAGTCACACCGAAGGTGATTGGATACGGGAGGTTGAACGAGCATGTGAACCGATATCAGAAATGGGGGCAGTTATTATTAGTCCCCAAGACGTAGCCAGTGCAGTCCGTCCGTTACCTAACTTAGAATATCTGGGACCGGACGGGCTGCATATGTTTTGACTTAAATGGCTACGCAATTCACATGTTCGCTTGGCGTTCCAGTTCCTGTCGTCATTGGAGTCAGGTTCGCTGCCACAGTTTTTTACTCCAGGAATTGCCCACCTGCTCCACAAATCAGCTAGTACGGCTACGGAACCCAAAAATTATAGACTGCTCACTTGTTTACCTACGGTCTATAAACTTCTTATATCCATTCTGAGAGCTAAAATTAACTCGCACATCGATAACAATTATATCATGTCCGCTTCTCAGAATGGATGTAGGAAGAGGTCCCGTAGTACTAAGGAGCTGCTCCTTATTCACATGGCCTTCAGCCAACAGGTTAGTCGTAACCATAAGGATCTGTCTACATGCTGGATAGATTATAAGAAGGCATATGACTCGGTGCCACATACGTGGCTCATGAGGGTGCTAGAGTTGTATAAAATAAATACAACCCTATCCACCTTCCTGATTTCATGTATGGGGCAATGGAGTACAGTCCTTAACTATCCGGGATGTCGGCAAATCCGAGGGAACGGTGAACCGATCAGGATTGAGCGTGGTAAGTACCAGGGTGATAGCCTGAGTCCGCTGTGGTTCTGTTTGGCCTTAAACCCTCTGAGCATACTGCTAGAGGGTTTGGGGCTAGGCTACCAGATGATAAGAGCGGGTCAGGTAATATCTCACCTCCTTTACATGACTGTAGATCTGAAACTCTTTGCCCCCAACAATTTGCGACTAATACAGTTACTAAAAGTAACTGAAACTTTCAGTAACTCTATTAGGATGGAATTTGGTGTGGACAAATGTGCAGTCATGCATGTAAACTAGGGAAGATTATGGAATCAGAGGGATCACAACTTTCTGATTCCATACACTTCCTTCAGATCCCTTTCCTCATCTGAGACCTACAAATACCTGGGTATGTCGGAGGCGTTAGGTATTGACGGAGCTGACATGAAGCAATCGTTACAGGAGCGCTTCTTTGGCTGCCTGAAAAAAGTATTGAAAAGTCTTTTATCGGGCGGTAACAAGGTGCGTGCCTATAACGGTTGAGTCATGACTGTTTTAATGTACTCCTTTGCCATAGTGTGGACAAGTTAAGTGGACTCAGTCTGAATTGGACGCCCTGGATAGAAGAGTCCGTATATTGCTGACCACAAATCGGATTCATCACCCACGGTCATCGGTGATGAGGCCGTACATCCCACAAAAGTGTAAGGGTTGAGGCCTTTAAAAATATTATATAAATAGGGTTATTAGTACACGCTCATCGTTCGTGTGATCCAGACTTTTCTCACCCTGACCATCTGAAACGTCATCGAAAATGGAGCTAAATGTCGTAACTAGCCAATTCCAATTTTTTCAAATATATACCGTATGGTAATAGCTGACCAATTCCAATTTTAGTTTATCTATCGTCCCACTATCTGTCAACTGACGTCATTGTCAAAACTCAGATGTCAATTGTCAGTTGTGTACGTTTATTCGTGAAATTGTTATTGTTGTTTTATTGTGTTGTTGAAATATAAACTAAAATGAAAAATTTCCCCGTGTTTGTGTTCCCGGTTTCTTTGGAATTCTATTTGAATGCACGTCACACTCATAAACAATTACTGACTGTATACAACCCTTACGATTTCTCTGTTAATTTCAAAGGTATAGTAAGAATCGAAAAAGTGTCGTAATTATCTTGTAGAGCTTTTGTGTGTAAAAATATGGTTTATTGCAGTATTATGTACATCTCCGAACAAATTTACTGTGATCGACCCCGAGGGTGTGATCGCTCCGCAGAGCTGCATCGATATAGTAGTTCGTTACACACAACCATCTGTTTCACACTGTGACACCGTTGAGAAGTTTAGGATAACAATGTATGACAAAAATACCCAGCAGGTATGAATAATTTATACGAAATACTAAGCACTATAATACTTTAAACTGTATTAATATAAGTATTCATTTTATTATTCTATAATTATACTATTTATGTAAAAATAACTGTAAAACTGGATTTTCTTGACTTGACTTTGACTATGACTTCTGAATTTAAAAATTACATGGCACATGTTAACTATCATCTTTTAATAAAATAACAATAAAGAATATTTTTACTTGCTTTATAGGCACTGGGTAAACGAGATATTATAACAAAACTAATAGAAGGAGAACCTTCCACTATTAATCAAGAGAGTTTAGGAGACAATTTTCATCCACTAGTATCGAGGGCAGCTCCATTGAGGACAACTGAGGAACACTCCCGTGTCACTTCTTGTCAGCATCTAACTCATCACAGGTCAGTTTTACATCATTAACTTCTATGTTACTAAATAGAAGTAAGCAATAAACAAGCCTGCTAGCTTTGCAGCAGCAGGACTTGTTTAATGGTTTGTTTTGAAATCAATTTTACATTCATGTTTCAAAATTGGATTCAGTAGTAATGATAGAGAAATTTAATAGTGTAATATTAATATTTGGGTCACTATCTGTAATTAGAATATAATAACTACATACATTCATTCAACTGCAAAAAACAGAATTTGTCATTCTAAATGCTTTATTTTTGATAATGAGGTCAAAAAACATTGTTTTTAATTATGTTTTGTTCAGCCATATATTGGAATAAATATCTGCATAGAATTTAATAGCAATTCTTGTTATGTATAAATTATTCTGGATAAGCAGATAAAAAGGAAGTACAGATAAAAGCATATTATATAATCAATTTACCGTGTGGTGCCGGCTCAGAATACCACCACCCCATCTCCTCCCGTGGGTGTCGTAAAAGTCGACTAAGGGATTAGCCGGAGGATGGGCAGCAGCGTCCTTCGAATACATTAACAGCTCAACTGCGATCGCCAACCCGTCTGCCAAGCGTGGCGATTATGGCAAAACCCCCCATTGAGCCCACAGCACAGCCATAACGGTCGTTGTGGAGATCTTTGGGGGAGGCCTGTGTCCAGCAGTGGACTTCATTCGGCCGTGATGATGATATAATCAATCTAATGTGAAATGTTATCAGATTCACATTTAAATTGACTGATAGAAAGGTGTTTTCTATTATCTGTGCTAACCTAACCTTGAAACATCATCATAGAAAGTATTTAAACTAAGCTTTATCAGTGCCTATGAGGTCTTTCATTGCAACCAGTTTCATAAGTTGATAGTACATGACAATTTGCTAGTGTCCTTCAAATTTCCAGTGTTCTAACCTGCCACCAACTGGCTTTCTGTATGTAACATGTTATTGCAAGCAGAACTCAGTCAGTGTGTGTGAGCTATAAGATATTAAGTTTGGTAACAGATAGGTGCTAAATCATCCTCCCCTGATAGTCCATTTGGCTTCCACTCACGACATTGTGTGACAGTGTATATTATGCAGGGTAAGTCTTTTCTCTCAGGATTTCTTGTCTTAGCCTCAATATTGTATTTAAAAAATCTATTCCAGAGATCAGCAACCAGTAAATGTTGTGGCAGTAGCAGTGAGCATATGTTGTATCGCAGCATTACTCTTGCCAACACAACCTGAGCAATTAGCCAAGTCTCAATGGCCTGATTGGCTCCACATCGGCTCAAACCTAAAATTGGTATTCTCATTTGTACTCGGCCTAGTTTGTATGTTGGTATTAAGACCATAGGAATAACACTTTGTTGTAAGTAGGTTTCTATTATGAAATTTTAATGCTATGTCATATTTTATCTCTTAAACTGAGGAAATCTTTGCCAATTTCCAACTTTATGTTTATAAAACAAGAACTTTATGTATTTGAAAATCTGATTCGCATAAAATATGGGTACAGGGGTGATACAAGTGCAGCTACATGCTGTGCATTGCAAGCTGTTAGAAGCGTGTGGGAAGGGTTATAGAGGAAATACACAACAGTACAGTGCAAGAAAAAAACAAATTATTCTTAACTCTTGTATAAAAGCTACTTTTGTCCATGGTAAAGAATTATTTTATTTTACGTCATAGCTATATTGTCTTAAGTGGTTTATTAAATACCTCTAGCGGTTTTTTATTCGTCAGCGTAGCTTAGAATAGTGCATGCAAAGGAGAATGGCCAAAACTGGTTTATTTTATCATCAGCATATCAGCTAAAGGACATCCACTGCTTGGTTCTTAAAATTTTCATTGAAATCTATTCAAGGCTATTCGAGACGGACAAATGGTCATTTATGATTAGCATCATATAAACTAAAGTGTCTGTCTGTGAATTCAAAATAAATGGCAAAATTTAAGTAAACACTTAAATTTTGCCATTTAATTTGAAATCAGAGACACTTTAATTTTACTATATTAGTATCAATTATCCAGATTAGGTAGGAGCTACTCATTGTCAGAGAATAGGACACTTCACAATGATATGACACACATGTATCTTCATACTGATATGCTTTGGCTATCTACAACAGACAGCCTTTCCAAAATCATATCATCAACGCTGAGCTAAGCAATAATAGTTCATGGTACGAAACTCTGGTAGAATATTAATAAGACTATTTATTATAAACCATGACTGCAAACAATGTGAAATTGGATTTGAATGTAACATTTAAATGTAAAGGTTTGTATTTAATACCACAGAATAATAGTTGACAAATGAGGTGGAATGTCACATACACACGTTTACTACATGCGCTTGACAGGAGACGTTTTTCTTTTGACCATCACCGCTATTGCGTCGGAAGTTCGGTCGAAGAGTACGTTGACGACTTATTACTTAAATTTTGAGCGTAAGTAGTGCATTTTGACAGATGGAAGCGTAAGTTCACGCTTCCATCTGTCAAAATTAGGGGCGTAAGGGTGAGATTCAGAAACGAGTCTAAGCGTGAACTTACGCTTCCATATGTCGAAATGCACTACTTCCGCCCCTAATTTTGACAGATGGAAGCTTGAACTTAGCTTAGACTCGTTTCTGAATGTCACCCTAAGTAGTGCATTTTGACATATGGAAGCCTAAGTTCACGCTTAGACTCGTTTCTGAATCTCACCCTTAGACCACGGAATCATCACGGCAACATTCGTCGCATTTTCCAAGCAGAAGCTAGGTAAACTAGCGGCGGTGGACAAGGCCATGCAATGTTCGGGCATTGTGATCATGCATTGCAGGCTTCATATCGCAGTGGTGATTTTACAAATATAAATGATGTATTTTTTTCGAATTGCATAAATAGGTACTCCTGCATTTATAACTAAGAAGTTGCGTAAGAGTGCAGCTTGCACAACTAGTGAGATTTAACTAAAAAAAATATGAACGTCAACGTGTTAGTATTAAATGGATAATGCAGGCATGTGAAACGTATTCCTTTCTCCTTTGTCGTATATTTATCCGCGTTCGCTGTTTTCATCTATTGGTGATCCGGGCCTCGCAGGTGGTCGTAGTGTGGAGTAGGACACGATTTAAAAATGAGTTTGTAAGAGTAGCCTCTTTTTTGTACCGAGTCAGTACAATGTCCCACTTCAAATGAGGCGAGGCGTTATGAAGCTTGGCGGTACATTTCAAGGAACGAGTATTTCATGTACTGTTGCTGTATTTGTACTGCCCTATATTACAAAGTGTGATTGACGTAATACTTAACGCAAAGTAGTAACAAAAAAAATAGTACATTTGTAATAGAGTGAATAAAAACATCATGTTGTCTCTCGCAGTCACGATAATGTCCGTGGAATAAAAAGACGTGCTATTGAAGCATGTGCCTCGTTCTCTCCCTCTGTCACCCTACAGTTCACATGCGAAGAGTAGAGTAACGCGACATAAAATTGTACATGGAGTGGTACATTTTAAAATGTTGAGCCGCTCTTATATTATTTCGGCATGTACGGGACAAATGTTCCGCTTTTGTATGTCCTACTCAACACTAGGTGGTCGTGCAATAAGCTGTGCCTGGTACCAAGTTAATTCAACAGGGTATGTAGCCAGTGGTGGATTTACTAGCGGGCTGAGTAGGCTGAAGTCTAGGACGGCAAGTTTTAGGGGCGGAAAATTTGGGGCCAAAATTGATTTTAATGTCTTACAGAAGTTAAAAGATTCATTTTTATGTACTTAAATGTTATTAGGTCCACACAAATGTAATATGTTTCACCAGTTAGATTATGATTTATGAGTGACTTAGTTCAAGAATGCACACATTTTCAATGCCACCTTCTGAAATCATTTTGGTGAAACCAGATTCTGGATCATTGAATAATGTATCTTCGTTACTGAAAGGCTTGTTCCTGCGATGACAGAATTTGCAAAAACTTTATCCAACCTTAGATATAGCAGTTCGTATGGCTTTCTATGTACACCAGCTCCAAACTGTGCGAGTGAGAGAAGCTTTTCTTCCTCAAAACTGGTGAAAAATCATCTAAGATCTACCTTAAGCCAAGAAAAGCTAATCGCCTTGGCTCTTTTGTGCATAGAGCCAGAACTTATGAACAAGATTGCACACGATATAATTGATGATTTTGCGAATAGAAAATCGCGCAAAAAGGTATTCTAAATCTTTCATAACTTAATTAATTGAATTTCATCGTCATCATCAGCCGGATTGTTACCAGATAATTGAATATATTGTTTTTAAACTAAGTGAGCGCAATAATAAACAATGCCTACTGGCGGAAAACTTTTAAATCTGCCTCTGTATGTGGTAGATGGTCACTAAACTAAATAAAATGGTATACTTAGTAATTTTGTCTTACGGTTTATTTATAGTTTCTGTGTTTTAATTTGTGATAGGGTTATATGGTGCAAAAAATTAGTGTGTGAATAAGTTTATTGAATAGGTGCTAATATTTTTAGTGAACTGGGTTTGGTGTTTGGATTTTATTATCGTATCTTCCTTTTAAAGCGAAGATAGGTCAAATTTTATTGGTCCAAAACCTTATTTCTTATAAAGGCTTCTCTCACGGTATTGTTATGGTATTTTATTAATATTAAATTGTATGTTTATTATTGTAAAGTGGTATTGTCACTTAGGTATGCCAGAAATGTTATCGTGTAAATAGTTAATGTAGTAACTACAATATTGTAGTTGTAATTTACCAATGTACAGATTCCCCTTACATTATATACAATATATACCTACTTACCTAATATTGATTAAAAGTAAACACTTGTAATTAATGTTGTATGTACATATACTGACAACATTTAATTGATTATGCAAGTAATTGTATTTTTATTAGCTCCTCTGTGGTTCGGGACCACCTGCTGTGAAAATATTCATGCCAAATATATCTACAAATCAACTATATATTGTTTTCTTTTGGAAATCCTTTAGATCCCTTGTAACCCTGAAGAAACGCAGCGAACGCGTACGTGCGAAATTCCTAGCTGCCATAAGCGCGGTTATACCCGCAAATGTTTTATATTTTTGTGGACTTTAAGGTGCTAAATGTTTGGTCAACATGTACGATAGATCTTATTAGGTATTACAGTTACCAATTTTATATTATTAATATGCATTTGAATAGTGCGATATAACCGAAGGTGCATAGTATCGAGGAGGAATTCCTACTAGTAACAATCCTAGGCCTGTGTTAAATAAACCGTCGTTTTTTTTATCAATAAGCAAAACTTAACTTCTCTTCAGATGTTGATTTGATTGATAAACGTGCCTACCCATCTAAAACTATCTCGTGAAAGATATATAGATAGGTACTTACGCTTACATTTTGAGAGTAATGTACGATACACGACCACAGGATAAGAATAGCTACTAGTGATGTGCCGGACATAGACTATACACTTAATACTGACATAGATGCGCAACTCTAAGACCACAATAATCAAAAATGCGACCTTAACTACCAGATGGCGCTACGTTTTCATTTAGTACCGAAACAACCCTGCAGATGGCGTGCCTCTCCAGAAGTATTTTTAGTAAAATTTGTTTATTGTATGAAAATATCACTAGATCGTTTAAATTGCGCCGCAGACCATAATATAATATATTGAAAAAAGTTTCGCAATTTAAACCGACCTAATAATTTCTCGAAACTAAATAGTTCTACAAAAAAGAAACAAGGGAAACGTTTCAATGTTTTTTTATTATTCTTTTCGTATAATAATCATAAGCTTACCAAAACTAGGTCATTCTTATCATATTAAGAAAATTTTACATTCAAAGTTATATTCACTTCTTTATACCGTGTATTATAAAATTCAGTGCGAGATTATTCAAAAATTACAAGAAATTCAACGTAAAATGATCACACTCGTAAAATAATCTAATCCAATAGCAAACACGTAAACACCAGCTAAATTAAGTTTACAAACTTGTAAAAGGTAGGTAGGTATCTTTTCTCATTGACCATTTGTGAAGTGATGATATTTTAATAATAAACATATTATTGTTTGTCGACATTAAATAAACGAAATCGTGTTTATTTAATATCACAAAAAAGAGATTTAAAACGAATTACCAAAAAAAAACATTAAATAAATTTATTTTGGGTACTTCCGGTAAGGTACTACTGCCATCTAGTTATATTTTGAATAAAACTTAATATGAAATGTGCCGACTGCAAGCAGGAGATGGCGCTACTTTCGATGCAACTTTTCGTACTCACTCTTGTATGAGAGTTTCACCCCCCTGGTGCCGGATCGTAAAAAATGTATATCCGCGAATACGGATACGGACCTCAACTTTCGTACTATGTCGGCGCCAGTGCGTGTGACCTTGGATCAACGTGACTTGTTTTAACTTTACGGTTAAGATTTTGAAAAAGTTATAAGATAAAATAAAAACAATGTCTACAAAAACGTTTAGTATGAAAAAAATCTACTATGGTAACTGACGAATGTGCCAAATGCAAAGTTTGTGAAGGAATGTATTCCCGTAAGGGAAAAGGTACAACTTCGTCAAAAAGTCACCTCCAGAGGAAACATCCACAATAATGATTTATCTGAGGTTAAGCCAGTTCACTCTACTGTAGAGACAGCAGGGTAAAAGAAGTTCGTTGGAAAAAAAATATCGTTAACTATTTTTATGGTTCTAGATAATTTTTTATTATTTTACCTTGTCATTTGGTTTACATGCGCCTGTTGTGTGGGCAGAAGTTAAGAATAATTTCTCTATTTCTTTAACACTTAGTATTATCTTACCTTGATCATTATTTTAATTAGTATATCACATGGATTATAGTTTTGATTACACTATAAAGATAGTTAAATTAGTAGGTACCTTATAAATTGTTATACGGGTAACATTGTTTAATAAAAGTTTAAATATTTATTTTTTGGATTATAAATGCGAATATATATGATTTTAAGAAATAAAAAGTAATTTGAATTGAAGTTAATAGTATTTCATAGGTCCACTTTTTTTAAATTTCATCACGGCATGCATTTTATTAATATAAAAGATACGTTCAAGATCTGCCAAAAAGTAACGGATACGGATACAGATATTATTTCTCCATCGAATATCCGCGGACACGGATACGGATATCCGACACATCACTAATAGCTACTAATAAAAACTAAACAAATTATTATTCTTGCAACTGTTTATTTACTACAAATAGTTGATATAGAGTTCTGAAAGAATTCCTTGCGTGACATTGAGCAAATGCGCTAGCAATCTAAGGCTGCTTTCAAGTTTAAGTGTAGACGAGACAATAGATTCAAGACTATTTCATTACCTTACATTACATTACAATTATTATTAGAAATAGAGTTGTAGGTACATCACTAGCAAATTCCCCTCCTTAATGTCGCATACGATTATACAGCGTTGCCAGAAGGGTACGAATAGTACCAATTGTGTACTATTTCAGTCATATGTGTACTTGCGTACACTGGGCCGTGTTTGTGTACTTGCGTACACTGGGCCGTGTTTGTGTACTCGAGAGTAATTTTTCAATATTAATTTTTTTTTTGGTAATTTAGTAACGCAGCTCCAACCAACATAGCCAGCTGCAACAAAAGTGCAGTGTATAGTGTATAAGAAAAGTATAACATAAAACAGTGTAAGTATGCATACATAGCATATTGGTACACTGCTAACACTAGTCGAAATCCTTATTCTTGGGAAAGACGTACTTTGACTTTTGTTGCGGGTTTCTCGGATTTCAGATGCTCACTTTTCTGAAGATCTATTTACGTATGTAGTCTGTGTTATATATATGTATCTATATTTTTATAAAAATAAATAGTTCTGTGTACCCAGTGTACCCAGCTACAGTTTTGTGTACTATTTCGTAGACTCTACGTACTATAGACGTAATATCATCTGGCAACGCTGCGATTATATATCCCGCCTGTATTGAAAGCAATAGAATATAATGTAAAGTCACCTAACTTGCAAGTCGCACGGGAGGGTAGAAATCTTCACTTTGAAAGAAGGAAGAATATTAATTGAATCCTTGCACCTTATTGACACAACAATAATAGACAACAACTTTGGACCCATACTTCCATTGCGTCTGCGGTGCTAATGAGTTCAAGTTACTGTATAACTGCAGCGTTACATAACAGTAACGACATATTTAGTGAATATGTTATCTTTTTTTCCATTATTAGTTAGGTACTAATAATGATTTTTAAATTAATTAAGCGAGATATCAAGATCGATAGCTAGACGACGGCTTACAATGCCATGAAACTTTCATTTTGGATTTTCTGCTCCTTGGTGAATCAAATGATCGCCTATTCAGTAACTGTTATCATTTCCACCCTATAGAGTCGGCAGGTATAGATATGTTGTATCACAGATATGCGCATAGAAGTTGTCATGACTCGCAACGAGCTTTTCGCCGGACATGTCTCTCAAACGACAGAAGCACAAGACTAAGATCAGCGATTCATACTGGTATAGCTATAGATGTTTGACGGATCTGTGAGGATGGGGTAAAATGCAAAATGGGGCATCGGATTGCGGAACCACGACAAAAATTCGTTATTACAGGGATAACATTTCATCATAGTAAAGTATTATGTAATAATGTTGTACTTAAATGAATTCTGAATAAATAATAAACATATTGTTAGTAAATCTATCATAATTATCAGTTTATATTTCTTATTAAATTATGACTGCTGCTCAAGTTGCTGAAATCTCCTGATAACTCAAACCGTACAACGCAATATAATGCGCAGCTTACGGTCAATCTCACTACATTTACATCGAGGCTATTGTACAATGTATCTACGGATTGAAGTAGGTACAGACGGTTTTGAATCTGCGTGCTCATACCGAGCGTCGCCCGGGAAGACAGTGGTGTGCATGTGGTCACGTGCCGCCATGTGTGCAGCACAACGCATAGCGAGGCTTCGGGGGAATCCATTATAATCCACCCAAGAAGTGCTTGGGGGGGGTGGCCTCTTTAGTCATCCCCTCCGGGATCGATGGAGATTGTTCAAGTTCCTGGAACCTACCTTCTGTGCCGAAGATGACCACTCCGGTGGTTTTACCTGGTAGGAGTCATCCCAGCATGGCTCTCCGCCCTTTCCCGGGGCGGAGGAAGTAGATTATGATTGTGTATTCCCACCGGATAAAAAAGGTACATACGGTTTACGCCCTACTAACAGTGATCATAGTAGGATTTTTTTTAAATATATTGCCTACATACGCTATTCAACCAGATGGCGCAGTCAGCAAGTCCAATGCACGGAACGGAACTTGGTGCATCGGAATTCTTATTAATCTCATTAATATAAATCTGCTAATCAACGCCATAAGACAAAGAACACGTCAACATTCAATTACTGTTATGACATCAATAAGGTTTGATTATGACTGAAAAATAAAGACTTTGATAAGCTGCTTTATTTTATTCATCTTATTAAATTATTAAATGCAGTATTTTTACAAAATTTACGGTTTCTAGAATGTAGGACCTTCTATTTATTTATATTTTTGTAGAAATATAATGCACATTTTTATGGAAGGTATAGTTTTACTACTATTTATCGTAACACACGTGTAACGGAAATAACGTACACTGTCTCCATTATATAAGCAATAGATAATCAATATTTAACGTAAATACTCTATTTTTTCTATTCCAAACCTCGCTACCTACCAAGAAAACTACTGTTCAACCCACAATTTCATTAAAAATTCCTTCGTTTCCCTGTGATATGACTTCTCTAACACTACATACTTAAGTAATTATTGTTTCTACATTACCCTATAAATCCATAAATATTCTAATTAATTTGCATTCGTAGAAAGTTCTTATGTTAATAGATATTGCAGTTAAACTATTTCGCATGTCAGAGACAGGGTTGCCTGTTTCAAAAATAGTGAAGCCTAGCCTTCACATTTAGCCAGACATATAATCATGAAAGATGGGCTAGAAAATATGTTAACATGAACATAAATTCAAATACAGTAAGCAAAATGGAAGTAGTGATTAGAATCTAAATATTGTAAATCAAAATCAAACATTTGCTCATCATAAACTTCATCAAAATCATGAGAAAACTTGTATTTAGGAATTTTAGTCACTATGAGCATATTCTTAAAGGTGATGACTGATTAGAAACAATTATAAGTTATATATTATGTTCATAACCTGGAACTACACAAACATGTGTTTCACTACTTTTACTATAAATTTTAACATCGATAAAAATCGACCATGAGCTGGTCGAAATCCGGACAGACCTCTGGCAACCCATGTAGAGTTAAGTAGGTACTTATCTCTTTTAAATTAGTAGGTACTAATTTACAGTGTTTGTCACAATGGCGATGTTAGTTACGCTTGTCATCTAACAAAGGTCAAATTGCCATCTTCGCCATTTCTCTCAGTCGCCACTGTAATACGTGAATATTGTAGTGGTCGAAACTCACATCAGCAATACAACACATTTTAAGTAAACATTAATCGCTAAATTGATAAAAAGCAATCTATATACAAGTCAACAACTTTAAACAATAAATTCTATAATATTAACATAAACAATGTCATCTATATTTTGCACTAGATTAAATATAGTAAGCATATATGGACAGATAATGTTCAATTCCTCAACAAGTATATCACAATGTTTTATTATATTAGTACCTATTGCTTCAATAAGTTTGAAATCACAATAGGCCCGCAGTATGACAGTAAAATTGTTGGTCTTCTTATAACAAATTTTGCATTACGGACAGATGTAAAGAGGGCCAGAGACTAGACTGAACGAATTGATTACTTCGGTGAACGGTAGCAGCGTGGCAACTTCCTACAGCTTCAATCTGGTCGCGACGATATTTCCTTCTTGCCTGTCGCCCAGCTGTTGCTGCATAACCGGACAAAGTGGCGGAGCCACAAGGGCCTCCAAACGGGCAATAACATAAATACTAATCCACGACACAGCGAAGGCCCGCCTTCAGTGGGACTCGAGTCTCGGAGTGTCTGGAGTTGGTTTGGTTAGGGGTTACAAGAGAAGCAAAAGATTTTTTTGTTGAAGTCTTACACATTGAAGTAACGGAACTTGAAAACGGAGCTTCAGATTACAAAACTTTTCAGATGCGAAACCTAAGTGATACCCAAAAAAGAAAACAATCATATCAGCCAAAAGACGTCCACTGCTGAACAGATGCTTGCCTGCCTTGCTTGACAGCCCTCCAACGCGGTGGACAGACGACCTAGTGAATGTAGCTGGGAGCCATTGGATTGGTTAGTATGTAATCGCTTTTTGTGGAATTCTGTCGGGGAGGCCTTTGTTCAGCAGTGATAATAATAATACATAAGCTGAATGTACAGGCTGTTAGAAACTAAACTCCTGAATTGAACATCCTGTCAACAGAAAACATTCTACAACTGTATCATGAAAGATTTGCTCATCAGAATAAAAGTCATGTGAAACAACTAATAAATAACATAATACTAAATCAAAAATTAAAAAGCCCCTAAGGCTACACCCCATATCACTATACAGACATTGAAATGTTGTATGTGTGTGTTTGCATAAACACACAATACACAGTGATTCGTCGAATAAGAATTTATATCACAAATCACGTAGTCGCCGAATATAGCTGTAAGCTAATTCGTATTCGCCAAATAGTATAATAATCAGTACTCGTAAAAGTAGTATTCGTTGCATCACTAGTTGTAAACAATAAGATGACGTCAGTTACATAGTAGTAAAAAGTTCTGGTTTCTCCCATTTTAAATCTGCCTGTTTGCATTAGTAGGTACCATAGTCTACGAAAATCTATAAACCTAATATTATTGATATAATTAAACTATGAATGCAGAATCTATTCAAGTAAAAAGCCATGTATAGTTGATATTAAGTCTAAACTGTCCGCCTATTATGAATTGAATCCTAATTATCTAGCTCACTACTTATTAGATAAAGTGGTCTTAAAAGTGTAGGTATTTAAAGCGAAATTGAACCAGTGATATGAGTTACTATAGTAATATCATGTAATGATATGCTACAAGTCAACCATGATATGAGTAAACAGTGGGTGGAGCACAGTTGCAACCTCTGTGTACTGTAAAGAGCTTAAACCATCTGTTGTCGTACTTTGCTTTGTGAAGCTTGACATCTTTTTTCGTTGTTCCCTGAAAAAATATATAAACAAAGTCAATAAAACATAAACAAGCATCTCTTCGAATTTAGGAACAAGGATGGCTTTACGCCAAATCATGGTACAACAAGTAGTAATTGTTCAAAGCCTGCCTCATCTTTAACAAGGATTGTTTTTAAAACAATGGACCCAACTAGTGTTTCTCCTGTTGTGGTACAGTTTAGAGACAATTCATACATACAAAAACCCGAAATAACTACCTGTAGGCCATAAAAATATTTGTACCGTGCGGGAATCGAACTCGCGACATGCAGCGCAGAAAACTAACTGTTTCGCCCGAGCCAAACATGCTGCCACGATTATTTTTCTCTTATAACTGCTATACAGTGAAAGCTATGAGATTATTTGACCACTTCAGTCAAATTGCCATATTCACCATGCTTAATTTTTGATTCCAGTATCATTAACCGGCAGGTACGGCTCTTGGCCAAATCCCAGATGTGCCGTCCGAGGCGTCAGAGCTATGAGGCCTAGAGTGATAGCGCACTCCACAAAAAATAATGCTAGCTTATAATAACAAATAAAGGCTGGAAAATATTTCATTGGGTCCCCTGGCTGGGTGTACTGTAGTACATATTTAAAAAAAAGATTATGTTTTCAATTTAGAACTGAATATTTTTGGAATTTGAGTATTAAAAATATATCAATAATACTTACGTCTTTCCCTCAGACCTATGTGAGACCATGTGATAACGGCTTGTCTCCGGCTCAAACCTACATAGTTTAAGGTCATGTGCTGCTAAACGAGTGTACAAATCATCATCTTCTCCTCCCCATCCATAAAATTCGTTGCTCATCCCATTTATTGCTTTAAATTGCTTAGATACAATTGCTATTACACCCCCAAAGAGGTTCAAGTATGGCAGTACAAATCTGGGAATTAAGTAAGGAGTTGTTAATGTCATAAAGACAGGTTAAAACTATAAGAGTAAGAGCAAAATAAGACAACAGTACGATTAGAAAGCAAATATACATATTAAGGGAAACAAAAAATACCTTTTTCAAACATCTAACAATAATATAGCAGAAAAATAACACAGGCATAATGGATTTATTTATGAGTGCAAACCATATTTCAACCAAATTCATCACTGGCAGGTGCAAAACTAAAACAAATTAAACCACTAAGTAACCATAAATAATATTAAACATCAAAATAGCTATATGTAGTTAATTTATTTAAATATGCACCTAAACTTATTAATGCTGGAAGACATATGTCTTGGGCGTTTAGTGCAAGCATATAAGTTTGCAGGCCTCAAAGGCAAAAGGTCTACATCATGAAGAATAAGGCAAGGATAGCCAGCTTTCATAGCAGCTGCAGCTCCAATATTTAAGAGTTTGGCTCTGTTAAAAGGTCGAGAGTCCACTTGTTCAACAACATAGATACGGTAGTGGATATATTGACGATGGAAATATGTGTGCATGTATACTAAGAAACCACGTAACGCTTCGGCTCTATCCCTGTAAAACAAAAGTTCAAGTTATTTTATGGAGAATGTGCACCTTATACCCTTTCGCACTAAACAATAAGTTGGCTCCTTACTATAAAGGAAACTCTCAAGGCCAATATTAAAGAACTGGAACTAAAGTCTAGGTCGCATTAATCAAAAATGAACCCTACATAATAGATCCAACATTTATATTCAATTGATGCAGTCCTGACTCAAGTTCTACTTGAGTTTTGATTCTGGATCATAATACAGGGCTTAGTTACTTTCATACTTTTTTTTAAATAATTCCCTGTATTTTACCCCTCTAGAAACATCCAAGGGTACCTTCGAGTGAAAGAAATGTATAAAAACGTAAAAAGAAGATATTAAAAATAGTTTGAAACCGGACCATATAGTAAATGTTGTGCTAAAATTACCATGAACTTTGTTAAATTGAGTAACACCTAGCGAGACCGGAAGCACTCTGAACATTTTTATTATTTTTACTGATGTTGCCATTGCAATTTCTGATTCAATAATAATTAGTTCTTATATTTCATACATCATATTTATTTACTTATACTTGTTCTCGCAATGGGGCAAGCCTTTGTTCAGCAGTGGACGTCTTTTGTCCTCTCTCTCGGACCTACAATGTTGACTCACTAAGGCCTCAGTGATTCAACATTGTAGGTCCGAGAGAGACTTAGGAGCTGCCTAAGTTTAGTGCAAACGAGCATTAGTGTCATAAAGATGAAAAACTAAGAATTGCATGTCGCAAACTTGCGAATATTTACCTGTAAGGTACAATAATAGCAGTACTATACTTTGGTTTGCAATCAGATGGCGCATATTCTCCACCTTCCTTTATCTTATGGCCTTCTATCAAGTCTCCGTCAACTAAACTAATGGACAGAGTAGTTTCATCACGTATAATATCGTAATAATCACAGTCAACCAGAGCGGTACTAGAAAAGTTCTCCGCAGTTTCTTTATGAAGATCATTGAGAATATTCTCTTTTTCAATATACTCGTAAGACCGACGCGCGTTCATATCAGGATGCAACAGTATTATAAGTGTAATAACAACCACACCGCAGTATAAAATCTTCTTTTTATAAGCATGACGCATTTTTATGATGTGAAATTAGATCTAGAATTTCGTTATTTACTAATATAATAAAAATATTGCTGCAGTATACCAAAATAACTAAATAAATTAAGAATTAAAACATTAATGCATATTGTCTTGTTTACGTTTGATCGATCGCTCACTAGATGACTAGACAGAGACACTAAAGAGTGCTTTTTTTTTTTTTTGTAATATTTTAACGGCCCTGGATACTAGTCCTTTAGAGCCTATCGTCAATTCGAATGTTAATTAAATATTATACACTTCACATCACACTTAAATTCTGCTGACAGTACTTGTAATAAAATTGAACAAAGGTCTATAAAACCTTTTTTCTTTTAATAGATCTTTGAGACACTTCGGGAAATGTTCATCAACTGATTTCAACTCGGCCACCAATAAGAGACGTTGAATACCAAAACAGGGACACTCAAAAATGATATGTTCTAAGTTCGCTTCTTCTTTCGGACAGTATGAACATACAGTATTAGTTTTTAATTTTAATTTGTAAAGGTGTGTCGGTACTTGACAATGACCAAATCTCAATCTGTTTATGACTGTCACAAAGCTTCTATAGTTTCCTTCATTGGATTCTTCGGTATATTGATGGTACCAAGGTTGGGCGGGCGGTACTTTCTGAATATCGGCGTGCCATCTTCCTTTATCTTTACTTATTTTCTGAAAGTATTCATGCCACAATTCTTTTATCTTCCTAATTATCATACCATTGAAGTCAGTGTATGGGATCTTCATGGTCGTTAAATGATCTTCGTCAGGAAAGCTTCGAGCGGCTCGATCCGCCTTTTCATTACCAAATATCCCTCTATGTGAAGGTATCCACATAAATTTAACAATCTTGCCTTTATGATGTAGTTTATTTAATAAATTCTTAATATCGTAAATTAAATAATTCGTTTTAATGACAGATTTGCTATTTTGCAATGAGCAAAGAATACTTTTGCAATCAGTCAATATAGCAATGTTTTCAATGTTATCTAAGCTTTGACAGTAAATCAATGCTTGATAAATTGCGTAACATTCAGCGGTGAAAATGCTGGCTACATTGTTAATTAAAAAACATTTGGTTAATTTAGATTGTGGGTCATAAAATGCTGCCGTCACTCTATCATCACACTTAGAGCCGTCAGTGTATAGATTATAAACATTGCCCATTTTGTCTAAATGAATTAATAGATCAGATTGGTTTTCAATACAATTATCTAAAATATTTACACTATTGTTAATTAGGGAATCATAGCTAATAGCATACATAGGCCAGGGATTGTTTATATACATATTTACAGTGACTTGTTTAACATGAAGTAGAATACGTAGAATTTCTGGTACATTTTTAGATAGAAGTTGTTCACCATTGATATAAGTGCCATATGAACTGAGTGGTATATGTTCCTTTGGCAAAATTCGATTTAAAACAAACTTATTATTCGATGTGATCAACTTAAGACACATAGTTTCAGCTAACTGGATTCTTCTTAAGAACAAAGGGATAATACATGTTTCACATTCCATACTATTAATTGGTGTAGAGCACATTGCGCCCGTGATTATTCTTAATGCTTTATTTTGGATAACATCCAGCTTTCTTAACAGGGTTAAGTTTGCATTCATATAAGCTATGGAACTATAATCGAAATGACTGCGGACTATGCTTTTATAAAGCATTGACAAAACTTTAGGATCAGAACCCCAGCTAACACCAGCCAATGACCTCAATATATTTAACCCCTTACAAGCATTCCTAATAATGTAGTTAATATGGCTTTGGAATGTTAGTTGTTGGTCTAAATAAATGCCAAGAAATTTCTTTTCCTTTAGCCAGGGCAATGCTTTATGGTTGTACATTATTTGGTTAGTGGGAACTACTAAGTGTTTTTTGGAAAAAAGCATGGCACCGCTCTTACTGGGACTAATGATCAATTTTAATTTGTTATAATAAAAATCATGAATTTTAATTAATGAACTATTTACACTATTTATAGCAATATTTACATTTTCATTTACACAATATACGACTAGATCATCAGCAAATTGTAATGAATGAACATTTTCATTCTTTAGATAGTTATTTATTTGACATATATACAAATTGTACAATAATGGGGATATCGTCGCCCCTTGCATTGTGCCTATATAAACTTTCCTAGGTCCGTGAAGAACATTATTATATTTAACAAACATAGTCCGGTCATGCAAAAAGTTAAATACCCATTTACATAGTTTTCCTGGTATGCCTAAATCTGCTAATATCCGAACTAATACAGTGGGATTGACATTGTCAAATGCACCTTTCACGTCTAAAAATGCTGCAACAGTGTGGTGATGACTATGAAAAGATGTTTTTATATCTGTTATTAGCGAAATAAAACTTTCAGCTGCGCTTCTACCTTTACGGAAACCAAATTGTTGATCAGGTATTAATTTATTGTATTCAACATACCAATCTAAACGTCCCTTCAACATGCATTCAAAAATCTTACCAATGCACGATGATAGAGATATAGGTCTATATGAATTATAGTCGTCAGGTGGTTTATCAGGTTTTAATATAGGTATGATGCATTGCGTTTTCCAAGAATCTGGTATATTAGATTTTTCCCAAAGTAAGTTATAAATCTGTAATAAAATTTTCTGTGCGTCTGTGTGCATGTAACGAATCAGCTTATATGGAATGTCGTCCAAACCTGGTGTTGTATCTTTCCGAGCACTAAGAACCGATGAAAACTCATTCCATGAGAAAGGGTTACATAAAAATTTACTATTCTCATTATCAAACTGTTCTAAAGACATGAAAAGTAAACTATTGTCAACATCTTTTTCAGTGGGTGATAAAGGAGCGTACTTATCTAGAAAGGAATCTATCCACTCGTCATTTTTAACAGATTTAAATGATGATATTCTTAAACTTTCGAATATAGTTCCATATTCTCACTATAGGTGTATATCTATTGAATGTCTCACAAAGAGCTCTCCAACTAGATTTTCTTTTTTCACTGATAAGCTTTTTCTTTGCAGCATCTATCTTTTTATATTGAATGTAACTATCAGTACTTGGCTTAGATTGATAGAGCTTTAGAGCCTCCTTACTTTTAATGACAGCTTTTAAACAATCATTATCCCACCAGGGCACTGGATTTTTTGTTTGATGTTGTTTTGTTTTTATATACTTTGGTATACAACTATCTTTGACTGTACAAAGTATTTTGTAGAATTTATTATAACATAGAATAGGATTATTGTCATAGAATGTAAATCCTTCAAATGCTTTTTTTGTTTCAGTGTTGAATCTAGTCCAGTCTGCTTTTGCATACATATATCTTTCCACTGGGTCTGCTACTATGTATGTCAAAGGAAGTGTTTGAATATCTACAAAGGTGGGGTAATGATAACTACCCATAGGATCATTGTGCACTCTCCAATTACAGTAAGGTGCTAAAAAGGGACTTGAACAAGAAATATCAATTGCTGAAGGAGTATTTCGAGGACTGCCAACTGTTGTTGGACTACCTGTATTAAGTATGCATAAGTTGCATTCATCAAGCATATCATATAATTGGTTCCCACGAGAACTTGTTGTGAGGCATCCAAATGCTACATGATGGGCATTCAAATCACCAGATACTAGCAGTGGTGTTGGTAAACTATTTATAATTTCTTTTAGTTTACTACATTGAAGGTGGCCATAAGGACTATTATCAGGTGGTGAATAAATACATAAAATAGTGATTTTGCCAATATTGGTGTGAACTGTGACTGCTAGTGATTGTAAAAAACTGTAAAATGGTGTAGATACCACTGAATATTTATAATTGGTTTTAATCAAAATACCTACTCCTCCATGTCCATTCAAACCATTTTGACTGAAAAAATCATATTCTGCTATATAAAATGAACTATTTTCTTTAAGCCATGTTTCATTTAGTAAGCAAATATCAACACTATTGTTATTGAGAAAATCAATAAGTAAGGGTTTCTTGTTTCTAATACTTTGTACATTAAATTGAGATATTCTTATATTGTTACTATCCATGTTTGAGTTTCTTAATTAATGTTTCTTTAATAAGACCTACTGTAACTTTCTTATTCTCATTTCCTAGAGTGACTAAAGCACCAACTAAACCCTTGATTATGACATCATTTTTTAATATTTCATCAATTAATTGTTCATCTGTAATTTTATTAGTCATTGTTTTTTCAGTGTCATTATACTTAGGTTTATTGATAGGAGATGGAAGAGCAGGGAAATCAGACACATAATTTTTCATCAAGTTGTTGCTAGATGAATTTACAGCTGTGGCATAATTTGTTTTATTCATTCTATCTCGTAACTTTTGTTGTTTAATTGGACAGTCCCGCGATATAGATAAATGAGACCCTCCACAGTTGATACATTTAATTATTTCATTTTCACATTGTTTATAGTGATGCTCTCCTGTACATATTGAGCATTTTTGTACTGACCTGCATATTTTAGCTCCGTGATTGAATTTAAAACATTTGTAACATTGTAGTAAGGGAGCAATGTAATCATAAACCCTAAAACGAAAAATGTCCAAATAAACTGCATCAGGCAAGGATGTACCGACAAAAGTAATGCTAACTGAACTAAACGGTTTCACTTCATCGTTGACTCTTTTTGTAAACCTACGTACGCTGATTATTTCTTGCTGTGATGATAGTTTTTTGAAAAGTTCTTCATTGCTAATATTTAATGGCACATACCTCAGCACGCCGATTTTCTCCACCGCTCTCGCTGGTATATATGCTTTGAAACTATGCTTTGTAAGAAATTGGTCATTAGTTAAAAAGTTGTTAGCATTATTTGCTTGAGAAAAAGTAATGCCTATTTTTTCCGCATTGATCCTAATAATGTTCACAATACCTTTTATATCATTTTTAAATAAATTTGCTATTGTTAATGGGTTTTTATTACCAATTTTTTCTTTGTCTATATGTTCAACAAAAACCATTAAGTTAGTATTACTATTATAATGTTCGGGAAATACACGTTTGTATCCTGGTTTTACGTAAGTCTTGTAGAAATTGTCTTTATCAATTTCAGCGTCGACCAGTGCCACCCTTGGACGCTTATTGGGGTTTCTCTTCTGCTGCCCCTGGGCAGGGTCCCCAGGGGGCTCATCCATTTTGGAAAACTTGCAAGACTATATACAGTTATTTACACCTTTGTACAATAAAGTAAACAATATTTGTATTGAATTTTTAACGAAATTTGAATTCCCGCCTAGTCACTTCAAAAGCCCGCCAAAAAGTCACTAAAGAGTTTTTTTTTTTTTTTTTTTTTTTTTTCATTTATTACGGGCATTGGTCTTACCATCAACCCAACAAAAAATTAACAATTCGGATTATTTTTACATGTTAACTTTAAATCTTTTATGTCTAAGTTATACTTAACATTATCTATATAATATATATGACAAAACTAATATCTATATATAATATCGTATTTCAGCGGGGTAATTTTACTGGTTTGCATCCCTAGTACATAGTATAGTCTTATAACTAATTCATATAGATCTAACAGAACTTAGGATGAATATAAAATTGAAATTTTTAATAAATCACAAATATTTTTCCTTACATATAAAAATAAAACAAAACACATTTTTAGGTATGTCACATTTCGCCAGTATGTGTTGACATAGGTTGACAAATTGACAATTGATGAATTGACATTGCTAAATCAATCACAGTCACGGAGACACGGAGTAGGTTTATAATCAGAGGTTTTATTTCCACTACGTTATCAACAATGTACATTATTTAAATATTTACAATTACCTATTAGCCCAAAAGCAAAGTAATCTGTGTATTATGTTGCGCTGCACCGAAAACTACTTACAATCAAAGAACATCATAAAAATTGTTATTTTACACTTTGCAAAGAACAATTAGCAATAGCTTTCCTATTTACAATATATTTAACATTTTTTTGTCCGGAGAGTTTTAATCTATACAAATGACAAGATGTTTTACAATGTCCAAATCTTAACCTATGACTACTGGAACTGAAAGATTGAGAAACAAAAACTAAATCTAACATTGACTCCTATTGTCTATAGGGGCTAAATTACAATATTAAGATCATTAAAACGAATGCAGTTTTTATCATTCATATTATGTTATTCATTTTAGCACCCAAAAAACAGAAGAAGAGCATTAAATTAAAGTACGCAATGAATAAGAAATTATGTTTTTATTTTACTAAATGTTTCTTTCAGAATATTAATATCAAATTTACCATTAGGTGGAGAAGGACAATATACACACAAAATAATAGAGAAAATACAAGAAACAAATTCAATTTGACATAGAATATTTTGAAAATTGTAATCTTATATCAATAATAGTGAATTTAAAATATAAATTTAATAGCAATGGCTCTGAGAGGTTGATCGGAGCCTCTTGCAAATATAACCCATATGCTTATTTTTTTATTACAGCAAAGTCAGGTTCCATTTATTAATTAAAATAAAGTTGATGCTATCAATACTATTATCAATAAAGTTATTTAAAAACATCAAGTTTAGGGGAAATATATCTAGGATTCCAGTGTGAAATTTAGTTCTATTACATTAATATACTTTAATAACTTTATCCATATAATATTATATATTGCTTAAATTGTGTATTAACAATTCTTTTATTATCCTGGATGTAATTGGTGCTCCATCTTTCTTGGAAATCAAATCTACAACTGTTTTTATAATACCATTTAATGTTGAATCACAGTTCAATATGTCGCTTATAATGAATCGTTTCTGCGGTGATGTGGCTTTAGTATTCACATTAGGATTCAAAGATATATTTTTTGAGGTTTTGTCATTAGATGTATGTAAGACTGATTTGGAGCCTTTAATAGCTGAAGCATATGATGTACCACCCAAAATTCTGTTTTTAATTTCAGCAACTTTCGAAGCCTTAAGGGGGCACTCATAGGCGACTGCTACGTGAGGTCCTTGGCAGTTATTACATTTAATTTTATCTTTTTGTAAACATTCTTTATAGAAATGGTTACCTGCACAGATGGAACAAACTTGGGCATTTTTGCAAGAACCACTAGTGTGGTTGAATTTGAAACAGTTAAAGCATTGAACTAAAGGTTTAAAATATTCTCTTACTTCTAGCCATAAATGTTCATAAGTAACATGACTGGGTCTGTTAATATTCAAAAAAGTTACCAATACTGTTGGGAGACTAGTAAGTGAGCCATCAGGAAGCTTCTTCTTAAACCTCTTGATACCTAAAACTTCACACCCAGGTGACTTCAAAGACGATAGAAGTTCAGAATCATCAATTTCAGTAGGGACCTTTATTACTCCCTGGCTTTCAATTTGATCAAAAGGTATCTTGACTGACCAGTTATGTTTGCTATGAATGGGCTTATTCATAATGAAAGAGTTTGCTTCTTTTTTTGTTGGAAAAAAGATCTTGATAAAGTAATGCCCAATGGGCTTAACATACGTGTTAGGTGGCACCAAGTCCTTAAGAATTTTATTAATTTTAAAGGGATCAATTTTTTCCTTGTTTTCCTGAAAAAGTAAAACGGGATAATCCTTTCGGTTCTGTTCTTCATAAATTGGAAGGATATCTTTGAATAAACCCCTTTTAGTATTTATGAACTTGGGTAACATCTTGGGAACCGGTTCATCTTCGCGGATACAAGTTGTACTCTTCCGCTTTAAAGTGGCATCGAAAGCCGAGGGCTCCATGAGCCCACCACTAAATTCACTCATGGAATTGAAAAAGGGCTAAAAACTGGTTATTTATAGGTCAAAACAAATTAAATTTATTTAGTTTCAAAAAGAGCGCCTTTTAATTCGACTTTCCCGCCTCACTAAAGAGTGCTAAAGAGCAGTGTTGCCACCTCATAAAAATTAAAGTCGCTAGATCAACACCCAAAAGTCACCAGATTGGGCTAAATTCGAAGCGAAAGTCACCAGAAATCCCAAAAAATATATTTTAGTAGAAACAATGTTGTAATGCCATCTATCGAAGTATCGATAGTACTGGACAGACAACTCAAGCGGCAGTACATGTTCAAATCACGTTAGGTCACGGTTAGGACTACCCCATCTCATGCCATGGGTGTCGTAGAAGATGACTAAGGGAGTTTGGAACCCGGTGTGTACCATTATTATTAGGCACTATGAGTTGCCAGCAGGTGACGGATAAATAACCGACTACTACTACTGTTACGTAATAACAATAAACGCTGTGACTCAATACCACTTTTTAATGTGTATCAAACTACGGTAACAAACATTAAAATATGTCAAACTGTAATGTTGGCAGTCGGAGCGGAGGGATAAATGAAAGATGGTCCGTACCAGTCAATGGTCGTGTAATGACTAATTAATCCTACTTACTAAATACAGTTGCATATTACGACTAACGCACACTATAACATACATGTTGTATCTACTAACACATCACACCTGAGGGGTTATTTTGAAAAAAAAAAAGATAGAAAATCTTTTTTTTTTTTTTAACATATATAATTCTAAAATCTTTTATTCATAATCACTATTATATAATCTAAACAAGTTTCACATAATATCTAAAGTACATTTTATGACATCAATTGCATAGTCTTATTACTTATTATAAACAAAAGAATGTCGTAACGTTACACATTCTAAGCTTTTTCTAATAACAACAGTATCAAGTATCGGTGAGAACCTACTCAAGCTAAAAATAGACATTCTTATTACTACTAAGTTACATATAATTTAGTCCTGTTTTTATGGACAGTCTCAATCTTATCGCCTTTACTAACAGTAACATTAGGTTCATTTTCATTTAACACAACAAAAGGTCCCTTAAACAACTTGTCTAATTTTTTTCCCGTTTCATTCCTAATTAAAACTAAATCACCTTTTTCATAGTGAACAGGATTACACTTTTTATCCCATATCTCTTTTCTTTTAATTTTGCTTAAATTTAAATTTTTATTTGCTTCCTAAGACGCTAGCTGTAACCTATACTTAAGTTCTAATACATAATTATCCGAGTTATATAGTGGTTCAACAACGTTATTAGTTAGGTTGCTAGGCAGGTTACATGTTTTACCAAATACTAGCTCGTATGGGGTGTACTTAGTTTCGGTGTGTACAGTAGTATTGAACGAAAAACACCAGAACGGAAGCCACTGGCTCCATGCTTCTGGGTGTCCGTCACACTGAGTACGTAAGAAGGCAGCAAGATGCTTATGGGTATTTTCTAATGCACCGATCGATTCGTGATGATAAGCGGTGGAGTTTACCTTCTCAATCTTTAGCAGTTTACACATCTCGGTCATTGTTTCTGAGATAAATTCTGCGCCTCGGTCGCTGGCGATAGCTGCTGGTACTCCATACCTTAGTACAAAATTATTAATAAAAGCTCTTGCTACACTTACTGAATCTTTCCGCTGCAAGGGATACGCCTCGACGTACTTGCTCAATTCGCATTGTAAACTTAATACATAAACATTATTATCTAAATCCCTATCTAGTGGTCCAATTATGTCTAAATAAACCTTTTCAAAAGCTTTCGATGCTGTTGACGTCATAGGTCATAGGTCATAGGTTCAATAGTATTTTTTGAATACTTACTAGTTTGACACTTAACACATTTTCTCACGTACTTTCGCACATCGGATTCCAATCCTGGCCAAAAGTACTTACCTTTTATATTGTTGATCATACGTCGTACACCCGCATGACCACTCGTAGGCAGTAAATGATAATCGTGTAGTATGTATACCTTTTCATGATAATTATAGACTCTTTTTATTCCTTTTAATACATTTATTCGTGGTCCGGACCACATTTCTCTACTGTTTATTTCAGCTGTTAACTGCTTAATACGCTCTTTATTTTCATCATCTTTTATTATACACAATTCTTTAATATTTAATTCATTACAACAACTGCTCAATATATTCGTAAATTCGACTCGCGTAAAGTACGACATATAATTGAGGTTTATGTATAATGTATGATTCGACTCTTCGTAAGCAAAACATTCTTTACTATAACTTACATTTTTCTTCTTTTATTATACACAGTTCTTTAATATTTAATTCATTACAACAACTGCTCAATATATTCGTAAATTCGACTCGCGTAAAGTACGACATATAATTGAGGTTTATGTATAATGTATGAGTCATCAACTTTTCTGTAATCTATTACCAAACGCCATTTTTTACCACTATCCGATTTTTTAGGTACTAAAAGTATTGGACTATTCCATTCGCTACTAGAAGGTTCTATAATATCATCATCAAGCATTTGTTGAACTTGTCGGTTAATCTCTGGTTTCGACGACTCCGGTAGCCGATAAGGCTTTGTGTACACGGGCTTAGTATTAGATTTCACTGTGATAGACTGTTCTACAACGTTCGCGGTACCTAACTTATCACCTTCTAAGAAAAATACATTAGCATATTTTGCACAAATAATTTCTATGTTTTTTCTGTCATTCGAATTTAAATGTGATAATTTTAATTCTGGTAACAACTTTTCAACACGCTCAACGTCCTGTTTTGATTCGTTAAATAAACACATATTATATTCTTTTAAAAATACAAGTCTGACTTCAAAATTTTGACTATCTTTTCACCCTTTTATCTTTTAATATTTTAATCGGAATTCTACCACATTTTGGTGTTACGATACTACTTGCAATAAAAACATTTTCGGCTAACTGTCTAAAATATATAACGCAGTCTTTTTGTAGATTTTTATTTATATTTATAAAATGAATTGATTCACTACGCGCTGGTATGTAAAGATAACTTTCAGACTGTACTGATTCATTACTTTGCTTATAAATATTTAATGTACACTCTGTATTACCAGATTGCAGTGTCAGTCGGTTTGATGGTAGATCTATGTTTGCACTATAATTTCTTAGAAAATCTAGACCGATGATACCATCTGCCTCGCATGGCATGTTATCGAATACATAGAGCTTGTGACAAAATTCTATCCCGTTTTCGATACACAGTGGAATGTAGACAAAACATTTTGCGTGTATTGTTCCGCCTATTCCGTTTATAAACGTATTGTCCTTGTATCGTTTTGTGTTATTTTGTACTATCTGGTTACGAATAATAGATAATGAAGCGCCCGTATCTAATAAGAACTTGTATTTTTTATCTTTGAAATATAGGTAAATAAAGTTCAAACTTTCACATGCTAGTACATAGTTAGATCCGAAAAAACTCACCTAAATCGCCTTTTTCCTCTTCTTTCTGCTCGGCTTTCTCGCTATGTGTGGCAACGTTAACATTTCCTTGACGATTATTATAATTATTATAGGACTTACCTCGATAGTAGCCTCTGCTAGGCCTCGTGTATGTCTGGTATCTGCCGCGACCATTATTAGCATACCTCGTATTTTTAGGGCGGTAATTTACTTGACCTTGATGCTGGTCATTCTACATCATTATACATCTCAATGCCTTCCACTATACGCTCAGTAGTCTCCTCGGTACCATCAATTAAAGGAATTAATGTACACGCGGTTTTTAAATCAAAACTCTCCATTTTTTCCACTATTTGTTTCAGATAAGATACATAAGCTATTTATTTCATCAAAAGTGTTCCTAATTTTCCCGAAAATTTTCAAACCTATCTTAATATCGTCACTATCTTCTAAAATATTAACAATTTCCTTACATCTGTTAAAAACACAATTTGCTTCATCTAATTTCAATTTTGTAGTATTACACGTATATCTACTTTTTCCCTTTTTTATAAAATATTTTCTAATATCTACCAAAATATCATAGCTTTTTAATAAACTATTGATCATAATATTTTATTTAAACTTTCAATCATATTAATTAATCATAATATTAGCCGTTCATATTACCTATCAGTTAATCTAAATTTCGCAACAATTGAATACCTCACTCATAACTTAACTAAACACACCACAAAAACTGTAATAGGCTAGGCTCACGTTAGGCTTCGTTCTCCGTTGTAGTGCGTCCTCGTAGGGAAGCACGGATGCGCTGCATTGTGTGCATTCCAATTTCTTCTTGAACCCACCGGCGATGGCAATTTCTGTACACTCGAGCGGCAACGTAAACCGCTTTGCTTGATGCCCCCCGATGTCTTAGTGCCTCATTTTGGTTAAGAAAAACCTCTTCTTTTCTTCTGATCTACACATAATTTTGTTCTTCAGTCTTCAGTTTGAGCCTTATTCAAAATATATACACAAAGGTCCCGACCAGGTCCAAACCATACCCAGTCGGGCCTGGCAGGGTCGCCATGTAATGTTGGCAGTCGGAGCGGAGGGATAAATGAAAGATGGTCCGTACCAGTCAATGGTCGTGTAATGACTAATTAATCCTACTTACTAAATACAGTTGCATATTACGACTAACGCACACTATAACATACATGTTGTATCTACTAACACATCACAAAACACCAGATTTTTTATTACATCAACAAATTCTAAGTATCGAAAAACAACCGTAATTGTAATAGATAATATTGTTTGGTTGTAATAATTAAATTGTAATGACAAAACAAGAATATAAATAGTAATTAATATTCTATAGAATCTTTTTAGGATAGATGAAGACGACTTAATTATCGCTAGAAGTCGCTAAAAACAAAAAATCGCTAAACGACAGAAATAAATCGCCAAAAGGGGTCAAAAGTCACCAGATCTAGTGACAAAATCGCTAAGGTGGCAACACTGCTAAAGAGTTTATTACCTATTTCTAGACACTAATTGATAAATTGACATTTCAAATTCGTCTGATATGACATTTGTCTAACTTTGACAATTCAGAGCAGCTGATCAACAGACAAAAAATAATAATATCGGATATTGAAAAACCGTACACGGTTCCGATATATTTTTATAATCAATAATTGTATTTTTATTTTTGAGAGATAATTTTTTGAAATTGTATAAATTAATTAATCTGACCACCGTACAACGTTGCCTTATACTTGAAATTGGCGAAATTGTGGTAGATACCTACTCCATCGAATCATCAGAAGACACCGGCCATCGCCCTAACTAAGTCCGGCCCAATTCGACATGTCGACGGACAAGAGCGATAATATAATCAAAACACTGCCAAAAATAAGCAAATAATTATAAACACTTTAAAATAAAAATTGACGAGCTGTGTGTGTGAGTTAAAAAATTTGAGGTTGCGAGACAACGAGGCGAGGGTAGATAATGCTTAAAAAGAAACTTATTCGCTGATTTTACTATTTAATATAGAAGAATATAGTAGGCATATGTGCCTATGCGATCGGTGGTCCTCTACGGGGCGCCTGTATGGTCGACATCCTGGCGGAGATGGATGCGTGGGTCTACGATCAGACACACTCCCTCCGCCAGAGCGGCGAAGGCGCGCCTCCAGGGGCGTTGGAGAGGCTGAGGCGGCTAGCTCGGCGGCGGGCACTTGGCAAGTGGCGTCACCGCCTGCGGATGCAGTTTGCGACCAAGCGCGTCGTGGAGTCCGTCATGCCGCTCTTGGAGCTCAGCTCAGAAGGTGCGAGGGTACCTGCACAGGATAGGACGTGAGGCCACGACACAATACCATCATTGTGATAGCGACCAGGACACCGCACAGCACACGCTCGAGGCGTGCCCTGCGTGGGCCGCCGAGCGGCGGATCCTGGTTAATCAGATCGGGCAAGATCTCTCTCTACCAGCAGTAGTGTCGGCTATGTTGGCAGAGCACGAAAACTGGAATGCAGTGGTCTGCTTCTGTGAGAGCGTCATGCTCCAGAAGGAGATCGCAGGGTGGGATTGGGAGAGGGACGATCCCGCTCGAAGAAGGAGGAGACGGTGCCGGGGTAACATCCGCCCTGGCGCCTAATTCCCATACGCCTGCAACCTCCTGCCATTGTTATAAGGCGGGGGACCTCTGGGTTCGTGGGTGCGTAGATTGGGGAATCTCCGTGCTCACACCGAGTGACCCAAGAGAAGACGGTAGCACGCATGTGGTCACGCGCTGCTGTGGGACGCTTTGGGTGATCCTTTACAACCCCCCGGGGGGGTGACCGCTTTACAGTCACCCTCTCCGAGATGTGCCTCTGGGTGTGGCACCAGTGGGCGGCTCTAGTGTGATCATACGAGGACCTGGAGCCTCCCCAAGGTGCCGAAGATGGCCGCTCCAGTGGTACATGTGCCTAAATATTTTAACTGGATTGTTTTCTGTTTTCTGGATTGTATTTTGAGTGGATCGGTTATGATTTGTCCGACTAGGTACAATATAAATAATATCATAGGTATATGTACCTAAATATACCTATGATATTAAGTACCTACATAAATAATTACGCATACATAAACAAACTGAAGTAGAAAATCTATCGCCACGCACCTAATGATGTGTTCGTAGCTAACAGCTAGTTCCCTACTCAACATCTTTAAATCACATATCATCAAGTGAGATAGTGGTCACAGGCTAACCTATCAGTATTAAAACAAACTCACTTCCGAAACGGCTGAACGGATTTTGATAAAAAATGATCAATTTATCTAAATCCGTTCAGCCATTTACATTTTTATGAACGTTGGGCAAAAATTTCAACAGATATAAAACCTACCTCAAACGAGAAACATTTTTATTTGCACTTTACATCATAATAAGGAGGCAAGAGGCTTGCCTTGTGGTGCCGGCTACGAATAGCACCAACCCATCTCATCACGTGGGTGTCGTAAAAGGCGACTAAGAGATTAGCTGGAGGATGGGCAGCAGCATCCTTCGAATACATTAACAACTCAACTGTGATCGCCAACCCGCCTGCCAAACGTGGCGATTATGGCAAAACCGCCAAATGAGCACACAACACACCGATATCGGTCGTTGTGGTGATCTTTGAGGGAGGCATGTGTCCAGCAGTGGACTTTATTCGGTCGAAATGATGATGAAGGAGGCAAAAACTACAGTATTGGTGCATTTCCAAGATGTATTTATGTATAGTATGAAAAAGCATCATATATATAGAATATTCAGCACTATTGTAATTTCAGGAAGAAAAAATATGAAGTCCCTGAGATATTAATTTATCTATTGCCAATTTCCAAAAGCAATATTAATTTTTTCTAAATTTAAATCTAGTTTAATGGTTCTATATATGTTCTAATAAAATGTAACTATAGATTGACAATTTGACGGCACAGTTGGTGCAGCGGGCTTTCTACGCTACGTATCGCGGGTTCGATCATAACCCGCCGTTTAACTTAAAAGAAGTTGAATTATTTAATAATAATTATCATATAATTAGTATATATATTGGATATCAAGGGTTTAAATTTTTTTCGCGGAACCCTAATTATTGTTCAAGATACATGAGAAATCCTAGTGTGAAATAAAAACTTAAATAAAAAACAGGTAAACAGGATTTTTGTCATGATAAATAATATCTTATACAATATAATATGATTTTACGAAGACAAACTGGCTAGATAGGTACACCCACGAATTCAGTTGGAGCCAGTCGTGAACTGGGATCGCCGGAACGAAATTTCTAATAGTGTGTGGGAAGGGCTTTCCGGGAAACGTTAGAATTTTTGTAACAGAAACTGACAATGTGCGGCCGGGCTTAAATCTTTATAATATTGAGCTAGTTTTGATTTCAGATAAAAAATAAATTAGGTAAGTCCTATAAATAATTTACTGAAATCATCAGATCACAAGATTTAAAAAATTATAATTACCGTAAGAACCTACTGTAATCAGTAGGTTCTTACGGTAATTATATGTAATTGATAAACGAGGGTAGATATAAATATTTTAGCCTTGGCATTTTGACTTGTTGGAAGAACCAATATAGTGCAAATTGATCTATTGTGCCTTTTTTACGCAATAGAAATATATAGTTTTAATACTGGTTTATTTGATTGAATATCAAGATGCCATTTGAAGAAAGCGAAAAAATAACCAATGCTGTCATCGATACGTCTATAGACAGAGAATTTTGTAACAACTCGATAGAAGTAATACGGAAATGCTCTCAACAGGACACGATAAACACATCATGGGATCATAGTTTGATTTCATTGCATGAGAAGAAAGATAAGGATTATAACAAGACTCCTCCTTTTGTGAGCATCATGGTCACTGACGACTCCAGTCCTAAACAGGAGAATACAACGACCAGCTCCACTCAAACGGAACCGTTTGTGACTTTGCCAGTTAACTGCAGCTTTGTTGACGTGAGCCTTTCCTTTAGTAAGGACTTCAATATACAAGACTCAACATCTAATGAAAATTCTGAACTATCTTTAGGAAGTAAACGTTATAGACGGGATTCTAGTGATGGAGAACATAAGGAATTGCGACCTTGGAAAAAGCAATGTACAGATTCGTGTTCGTCAAGCTTATCTGATATAACGGACCCTAAACTTGTGCTTGGGCCATCGCCTTCTTCCTGTATGTCAAGTAATTCTGAAGCATCATTTAAATCCATTAACAGCAACCATTCGTTTAAAGTTAGAAAAAGACGTCCGAAATCGGAATCTAATTTATTTAGAGATGCTCTTCAGAGGTCGCGGAAGAGCACTAATTACAGTAACCATAATTATTCTGATAATAGCACGCCAGGTAATTACCATACCCATTTTTTTAGTTTATTCAGTTGCAGTTTGCGTCTGCCGTGTGATGCCGGCTAAGAATGCCACAACCCCATCTCATCCCGTGGGTGTCGTAAAAGGCGACTATAGGATTAGCCGAAGGATGGGCAGCAGCGTCATTCGAGTACAGTTATAACACAACTGCGATCGCCAACCCGCCTGCCAATCGTGGCGATTATGGAAAAACCCCCCAATGAGCACACAACACAAACCCGTATCGGTCGTTGTGGCAATCTTTGGGGGAGGCTTCTGTCCAGCAGTGGACGGCTGAAATGATGAGTTGCAGTTTGATCATCAAGAATCTCGCCCTTTGCTAGAAGACGGCATGGTTGGTGCAGTGGCTGATACAGTCGGCTGCTGCGCTCTGGGTCGTGGGTTTGATTCGCGCACGGAACAAATATTTGTATGATCTGCAGGTAGGTAGTTGTTCCGGGTCTGGCTGTATTGTGTATGGAATTTATTTCTGTAAACGCACCCACGACACAGGAGAAATCCCAGTGTAGCGCAACATTTAAAAACAAACTTTTCTTTTTCTTGACGCGCCATTATGTTTGTATTTGGATATTAACTTTGAAAAGGCATAGGTACCTTGTTTGAAGATTTTCCTCAAGCATAATGAGATTTGGTCTGGTATTGGATTATATTTGGGTTAATTTCGACAAACTTCCGGGTCTTCTCCCCAGTTATAATCTTCGAAATATTTTATGACATTATGTAGGTATTTAAACCGTGCAGACGGACGGGAGTGCAGATCCTGAGGCATGAACTTATAACTTACAGTTGGATAGGACACAAATTCAAATGCGCTTAGCCAGTCGTGGAGAGGACTATGCTTGTGAGTTTTCGAAGCAATTAACCTGCAGAAAGAATATCTCGAAAGTTGCAAACCGGCTAACATAGAGTGGAGCGCGCAAGGTTGAGAACTGGTGTTATGGCAAAATTTATAATATAAAACTGTAACTGCCGTACTGCAGGGTAAAGGCCATTTCTCATCATCACCATCATTTTAGCCGTATTAAGTCCACAGCTGGACACAGGCCTCCCCCAAAGATTATCACAACGACCGGTCACCGGTGATACGGGAGTTTGTACCTACATGTGGCTATTCGATGAAATGACCCATCGATCAAATAGCTCATCGGTTAAACAGGTCTAACGTTGTAGAAATAGGTTTCGCGATTCCTTTTTAAGATAAGTAGGACGTTTCTTAAAATACAGTGATCTAATTTCAGAGTTATAATAATGATGAAAGGGTAAGTAGGTATCCTATCAATCAGATTGGTCAATGTTTTTCGACCATACCTACATCGAACTCATTTGATTGATTAACATTCACGAATGCTCGTTTTAGGTTATCAGCTGGCCCCGTGTATCTATTGGTAATCAATAAATGACGTAGGTACCTACATGAACGAATGTTTCATACATATGAGTGTATTCGGAGTCAGCATATTAGGTAGTATCCCATCCAATGGACATTTTCTTTCATCAGATTGACCTGCTTTTATTATTATTATCTCGAACAGGCTTGCTTTTCACCACTATCTCACCTGATCAAATGATTGTCTACCAATACAAATTCTTCGCAAAAATACCTAGAAAATATGGCTTTACTAGATTTTTTGGTAACGAAAATGAGGATAGATTTAATGTTGCTTCCAAGTTATTTGGCTCAGTGTGATAATTTCTTAAACTGAACTGAAGTATCACGATAAGTATATTAAAATAACTAACCTAACCCATGTAAAATATATGAACATACTTACTGTCAGCTTTCCTTTTACATTTTACAAAGTTTTTGCAGATTGAGCCGCTACCTAAATTATGCCTCTTAAAACTTCTCACATTATTATAAGAACTATCTGATTGACAATAAATTGTATCTCGAGTTACTGTAATAAAACAATTATGATTTAATACCTAAATGCAACATAAGTCGGCGAATACATCTAAGGTTATCTATGTCTATGATCTATTAAGGAGAATAAAGAAGTAGTGCGAACATAGATAGAGAAGAGAGATGTTTCGCGATTTCTGAAAATAACGGTCGTACAAAAACACCTATTCCACTTGATGCTGCTGTACAAAGTTAATTACACTCTGACGGCTAGAACGTTGAATGAAAACATGAGCTGCATTTAACTAACTAGGGGTTAATTTTAACAACTTGAACTTGATATCATAATTGATAACTCTTTTAGAACAAACATCTCGGCTCACAGTCAGCTGCTAATATAGTAGTGACATCATCATCGCGCCTCTGACCATTTCAAGTTTCGTTTTAACGGACGAGACGCACGGACGAAGTCCTCTCTGTGTTTATAAACAAGTTTTAACTTGAATTTGTCTCAACTCTTTATGTCAACTCATGGGTGCTCTTAGAGAAAATAGCATGAAGGTTGAATTAGAGATAGAATGTGCTCTAGATACTGGACAGTTAAGTGAAATGGAGTGGTTTGTTTTATCAGGTGGGACACCGCGGAAGGAGAGGAATTACCGCCGGAACATCAAACCCAAAGCCTGGAAGATCGTGGATCTGTGCGCGTGGATCGGAAGAAAGGTAGTGAGTTCATAGTATTTCCGAATATATACAAACTATATTTCGGGCTTTAACGAAGTTAACGCGCTTTGCTTTATTAGGGTGAGCAGAATCATAATAATCATTTTGTTATCTTAACTTTGTATCGATGGCGTAAATTTAGCAATTACGTAAATTGTGATATTGAGTTCGACTCACGAGATCACCGCGTAATATAGAGCTCGTAATAAAGGGCCAAGCATAAAACTAATTAGTCGGGCATTCCCAAATTTTAAACTTGAGAACAACTGTATATGTTAGTACTGATGTAACTGAATTACTGTAATTATGGGTGAATTTGCCTGAAATAAAATTATTTATTTATTTATTACCCGGATTGTGATTAAAAACATAATCCTACTCACGAATGTTGCAATATAAATCCTGCAATCATTCAAGGCATACTGGGACAACCTTACTTTTGGGCTTTTGCTTTTCTCTCTAGCCGGTGAAGAGCTCGAATTCTTTATATCGCATTTTGAGATTTTTGTCGTCGGGTTAACACAGTAGAAACCGCAAGCATTAGGTATTTCTCATAATAGGGAGGTAGCTTTATTATACGATTATTAATTATAGGAAATGCTTAACTACCTATAACTGAAATACGAAATACAAAAAGTTACAAATTAACTAAATTATATAGGAGTGGAGGAGAGATCTTATTGTGTAGGTTGCATATTAATATCTACTTTGTCATGATTTTTATAAACTTTAGCGGCATATAATCAATAAAATAGTAAATGCTGTGTATTAATGTGTTCTTATGTAACTAGTACTGGTATCTTGTTTATTTTAGCTCTGTTAATACGAAGAGAAATAAGTAAGAGATGTTTTTACGTTGATTATCAGGTCCTTAAACCTAAGTAAGTACATTGCATTGTTATGAACTTATGATTCATAATTACAAAGATCGGACTAACTTACCTAGTGACGTCCGATCCTCAATTATGTGAAGTAATCTCGTCCTCATTTAGTACTATGTAGTTTGCACCTTGCACAACTCACTGCATCACAATTTTAAAGATGAACACTTTCATCAAAAATTTTAATATAGTCTGTGGTTCCTACGCGCTCTTTCGCTATCTGTAATGTACATGTCATTAATTCAAAGCATAAGAACACAACTTTCAGCAGGGATCTAGATTGCAATTTTATAGAATTCTAGATTTATTTGGGATGGGTTGGGACTCGATGAGGACGAGATTACTTCACATAATTGAGGATCGGACGTCACTAGGTAAGTTAGTCCGATCTTTGTAATTATGTTCCGTAATCTCGTCCTCATTTAGTACTATGTAGATGTTCAAAGAAGAAAGTTGTGTTAATAATCAACCTTGTTTATTCGTTAATAAACATTATTACAATTATTTATGAACCTCAGTCTTGTGTCCTCTAAGACTTATAGTAGATGAACAGGTATAAAAAAATACGTTTCGCATTATTCATATAAAAATAAACTTGGCGGAAGCACTGCCGTACTCCCAAAAGTGCAATTCTTTGCATTTCTAATGTACATGATTATATGGTGTACTTATAATACCTATTCATCACATAAGTTGGTTCTTATTTTAGTTTGTGTTTATTATTTATTTAAGAAATATCCATATAGAACACATAGCTTGAGCCATTGGGATCATAAATAAACATTTGGCCTCTTGCAAAACCAAGCCAATTTGAGGCGTTTCTTGTTTTTGTGTAGTATGCTGTAGATTTACTAGTATCCAATCCATTATTAGTTAAAAACTTACTTCAACCATCTGCTTAATAGATGCGGTGGAGGCGCCGTAATAAGGCTTCCTTAATGTAATAATTATGTATTACAGTTCGTCCTTTATTTTATTAACATCTAAATAACAAAGTAAGGTTGTTGCAGGACAAATATTAATGGCAATTATCTTTAAAATACTTGGTAAGAAATGCTAGTATTAAAAAGGTTAAGATCAACAAAAGCTAGATGTTTTAACCATTTTGTAATTTTTATGTTGATATTATCTACTTTAACGGTAATTTTATCTATAGAATCAGCAACAAGGTTTGATCCTGTGTTTGGGTAATTCCACACAGGCTTTCATTGGGAAACATATTCAACAATAATTATTCTTAATGTTAAAGTCACATACAACATAATACTTAGGGTTTGTTGCCCTACCTTTAAATATTTGCTTAAAGAACTTTGTTCTTCTCTCATCTCTACTCAAGTGCGATCCTAAGAGTAGGAAGAGAAAAATGAAAATAAAAATTGTTAACCTCAGTGTTGAGTGAGCTATAGGAAAAACTTTAATTATTAATTAAACTTAGATGCTAAGAATAATATAACCAGGGGATGCACATCATAACTTTTACAGTTGGGGATTCACTGATTATTGCAGATTAATATTGCCATCCTGTTTTGTTCCATAACGAAGCTAACATTTTGTCCATTGAAGAGGATGGTATACTTCTTAGAAACGCGCTCTCCTGAAAATGTGGTGGCAATCAGTGTTAGAATCCTGTGTAAAGGATTGTGATTCCCTGGAAGGATACGACAGTAAGTCACGACTAGGTCGCAGTATATTGTATGTATATAGACATCTTTTTTTTTTTTTTTTTTTTATATTTACTAGGTCGCAGAATAATATATGTATATACACATCTTTTAGTTTTTATTATAGATATATATGTATATATATACATATATATCTTACTATACACCCATATATATATAATTACAATGCTCTGTTTTTATTTTCCGAAAAAATAAAAATCTACTATGAGTGCAAATGGAGGGAACACAGAAGAATGTCCCATGCCATTCAAGAGTAGAGGCATCTATGGTGTATCTAGGTCAGGAACCCATGATACATAGTTGATGCAATTAGCAATACATCCATTTGCAAACATGATTCTATCGTTCACCAAGATTAGCTATAAGTGGTTCAAAGGCTACGGCCACATAGTTCCATTTCAATTTCCGACTGAAACACCTTCATTTTTTATTAGCAATGGCATTCTACACATATAATATAGAATAGAAATAGAAAACATTTATTCGGCAAAGAACATATTAGACAGTGCATAAAATGAAATGAAAGCTACAATATACATTATTAAGTGCGCAGGTGTGCTGTCGAACATGCCTGTTCCAAACCACTACAAAACCACCACAGCTTCTTTGCCATTGAAGTGTGTGCCCATATCTTATTAATATAGGTTATGGTTCTTATCTATTCCAAGTGAAATATTTATTACCTTGTTTTATTTCAGAAGCAACTGGTTTCTGTGCATATAAGTGTAGGTTAATTCATTTAGTTTTAATTCCTTTCAATATAGGAGGCCAACATTTAAGTATGTGCAAATGTATCCTATATACATAAGATTGCACTATTACTTTTTCAGGGCTACTGTTGTAAGATTTTTCCATGACATTGGTAGGTATAAAGTCAAATGTATTCTATAGCTGGGCCATGCACAATGTTAAGCTATGTTGAAACAAGGACATTTTATGGTTGAGATAATTATTATTTTGCACCCGTTTATGGTTTCTCTAGAATTTAGAAATAAAATATTATCTTCTTCTGGGAGAGCAAGATAGAAAAAATTGCATGGAATCTAATATGGGTCCCAAATTCTGCTATTTTTGTTTAGCATTTAGGCATATTTTCTTTGATATGAAAACACCAAGATTTTCTAAGAAATTTTAGTTGGTAAACACATTTAGTTTACACTTTTCATAGGAGTCAGTAAGACAAGAATTATTATTAATAACCGATGCAATGATCTCATGTAAAAATTAGCGGTTTCATGATCTAGGTAAAATCATATGGTGCTGTACTAAGCCTGAAGGGATGGCATGTAAATTCATACAAATAATCTGGAAATAGGGAACATGAGTGTTTCCTATCAGATTCCCTTATTGACAGTACAATATGCATTTTTTTAAATCATACAAAAAATTTGTTGCAACAACTTTTAAAATATTTTCTCATTTTGATAAAAATTTACTCAGTTTCTGAGTAACCTGGTTATTTAATGGAGCAGTAGTTTGTACAGGAACATTAGTGAAAGGTATAGTATAACCTTTTAACCATTTGTGTATGGTATGACTTTTAGTGATACCTAGTATCGCAGTAGTAGGAAAAGTATTTCAGTTGATTGGTATGTACCTTATTCATCATTGATCAGGATCCAGGTTAGGGCCTCAGCAACAGGGATAGTGGTGTCTCCGCCAGAATATCACGAAAAACACCAACAATTTATTCACATAGTATGTTGTTGGACTCGACATGGTTTTGCCCGCTTGGAAAGACATTTATAGTTGTTGTGCTCCCCCTTTTAGTTTCAAGTTTTAGGGGATTCTGATAGGTACTTACCTTCACTGGGAGTATTCTTTCATTCTCACCCAGATTTTGAACAGCTTTAATGGTATTTACTTTATCCTATAGTTTGTCCCCAAACAGGTATTATGAGATTGCAGGCTTCTCTGATATCAATTTATCAATGATGTGCAGGCTATAACTTCATACAATAAGTTGCATAGCAATCCAGTTGAATCACTGATTCCGAAATGTGATTTTCATCTCATTGTTTACAATCATGTTGTTGAAAATCTTTTCAAGGGTTGAGATAGTACTAAGTGTCTCATAATAGCATTGATTTGACTTTTGCATAAATGCTTGTATGCTTTATTTATAGGGCCATGTTTCTTGATTATAGTGAATCTAGTTTCTTAAGGCCATTCTGCATGATTAGTCGTTTTTTTTTTTTTTTTGTATATTGCGTGTTATTCCTACTGAATTATCTCAGAGGTGAGCACTATTTTTGCAAGCCTGCCCCCCTCCTTTCTTTAATCTGATTTCATCACTAGGTGAGACACTATATTTGTAGCCACTTATGATAGGTGACGGAAACGTGTTTGCACCTGGTTCATTAGAGCTTGACTGCATCAGCTCCGCTGAATGATGTAATAGTAATGAAAAACATTGTCCTTGTCCGTGTGGTAGACTACCTCGGCTTCGACTGAAGAGGTCTTCGTAATCATCTAAGCTCCTGACTGCAAATCCAAGGCTAACCCCTCGTGAAAGCTCTAAGGATGCATCAAACAGCGTTTTATCTTGCTAATAAAAGATACTTAACTGGCTAGCCTCTCGTGGAAGCTCTCTCGTTCTTCGCTTGTAAACGAATACTGCACCGGCTTACCTCTCGTGAAAGCTCTATTGGTGGTGTCGTTTATTTTTAAATTAAGGCACTATTGACCTGTGCTCTTCCTTGTAAACGAATAACCCCCACCGGCTGACCTCTCGTGAAAGCTCTATTGGTGGTGTCGTTTATTTTTAAATTAAGGCACTGTTGACCTGTGCTCTTCCTTGTAAACGAATAACCCCCACCGGCTGACCTCTCGTGAAAGCTCTATTGGTGGTGTCGTTTATTTTTAAATTAAGGCACTGTTGACCTGTGCTCTTCCTTGTAAACGAATAACCCCCACCGGCTGACCTCTCGTGAAAGCTCTATTGGTGGTGTCGTTTATTTTTAAAATAAGGCACTATAAACTTGTCACCGTTGACCTGTCTTCTTTTTTGTAAACGAATAACCCCCACCGGCTGACCTCTCGTGAAAGCTCTATTGGTGGTGTCGTTTAGATTTACGTGCATATAGTGTATATTGCTGCGACACTGCGGATCCATCTCCTGTGAAACATGTAGTTAGTAACTTACCGATACGGTCGTGTAGACTCCCACTTTTTTTGGGCTCCCACAATCGATTATTTAGCTTTTCTATTGCCTCATCCTTACTCCTTTGCCAGTGTTTCCCCATTTTTGAAGAAAAAGGAGGATAATTGGAAGATTTTCTTGAGTTGCGTATACAGCGAGTAGCACAAAAAAGTACAATGACATGTACATTACAGATAGCGAAAGAGCGCGTAGGAACCACAGACTATATTAAAATTTTTGATGAAAGTGTTCATCTTTAAAATTGTGATGCAGTGAGTTGTGCAAGGTGCAAACTACATAGTACTAAATGAGGACGAGATTACGGAACATAATCATTGCTCGTGGGAACTACCTACTTACCATGAACAGTTAAATGACGATGAATTAAATTAACTTTCGGATTACGTACACTTTTATTGACTAAATACACTTTTATAGAGTGTCTTTGTTGATATACGTACCTACTTGGTGAACGAGATATAATTGGTCGAAATATGATGTTTAAATAGACCACAGAAAGTGCTGCTTCGTTCTCGGCTAAGAAAATGTCCAGATTTTAACATGGAAAAATGTGGAGGACTGAGCTAACTAGGTGTGTTTATGTTTTATACAAACATCTTCAAACATCTTCAGCCCACAGTTAATTATAGGCCTAGATCACAGTTCTAGTTCACGGCTACAAATCCGATATGGCGTTCTATGACCTCTGTAGCTCCTCAAATCTTCCCTCCGAATCCCGGTTCCGTTACGATACCTACAATAAAATGGAGCTATAACGGAGCTTGCGATCCGCCGACGAACTACGCAGAGTCGAAGTGTCATGCGAGTAGCGGTAAGTTGCGATTGCGGCTGTCGTTGACAATATTAAGCACCGATTAACATTAGTAAAAGAAATGTTAAATATGAACTGAATACCAATGTAAGTGTAGCATCTCGTCCATCTCTACTCTCCCTATGCAGCCGCCCGTTGTGGCGCGCGCGAGAAAAGTTACCAATATTTTTTATGATGATTAGAATCTCTTACAAATACAAACTTTGGAAGTTTGGTTGATTGATTAACTAATGTTACTCTCTTGTTTATATTAGAAGTAAGTTTTGTTTTCTACGAACATCTATTTGATTTTCCTTTATTGGCTTTATTTATTAGTAACCTGCAATCCGCCTTCGATAAACCTCTGTAATATTCTTAATCACAGTCTGGTGTCTACTGTTTAATAAACAGGATTAATTGAATGATACCCGAATGCAGGAAATGCTATCTTTTTTTTAGTTGATTCCCGGAAATTTATCAGAAATTAATTCATCTTCCTATTCAAATGTCACACACTTGTTCAGCGTGGTGTCCGGATTAAGAATATAGCACCACTCCATCTCCTTCCGTGGATGTCGTAAAAACCGCCTAAGATACTCTACACCAGAGAGATGTGCAGCAGCGTCCCTTCTATGGAACAGTAGCCTGTTAGAGATTTGTTATACAGTTTTTCACGCTTGCTTTGATGTTAGGTATGTTATACGATCCTGTGCCAGTCTCATTTCTTCACAGATTACCTATCTTTATCAGGGGTATCAATCCATCACCGGTCTCTACTCCGACATACTTCGCGAGCCATTAGTACACAAGGAAAGCAACGACAGTTCCGAAGAGTTGAGAGAGTTAAGGAGATTTCTAGAGGAAGTGGACAAGAAACAGGAGCGACTGGCACAGGAGAATGATAACTTGAAAAAAGGAATGAAGAAGATGATGAACAAAATCGAACAACTCGAGGGTAAGCTCAGGTAAAACTTCACAACTGGCGCTATTGTTTTAATATTATTCTCAAAATGTATTTAGGTATGGCCGGTTATGTTTTATTTTATTAATCCTAGAAGTATAAAGAATGTTGCAGACAAGCACAACCTCTAAGGGCTTTCTCCTGAGCGAGTAAAGCGTAGACAAAAGTAGACCTTCCAAAATGTCATGTTTTGTCGGCAGATATTTTTATATTTGTAAGCAACAATTTACTTTTCAGTTCTGTCTCATTATCTCACATGTAATGTGTCCTGGCCCTTTGGGAAAAACTATAATCTAGTTCCATACGTTCTCCAAGAGTCTGCTGGTTATCAGTATTTCCACAGATCTCTAACGGCCGAAATTTATAATTAATCTAATCTAAAATCTTTGGGATTGAGGATTTGTCTGTTTTTACAAAAACTTTAAGATTTTGTAAAAACTTTACAAGATACTATATACTATATAGAACGGAATTAGATCAATTATTAATTTCGGCCGAAAGTCTATCCATCTAAACTGATTATTCCGCATGTGTCAATCCTCAGAGCATTTGGGGTAGCTGAATATTGTGCTTTTCCTCCATAAAGTAGATAAGCTAACAGTAGGTCATAATGACAATTGTCAACAGAATCCACGAGAGTCCCTCGAAAACATTAGTTCCTCCGCCACCACCACCACCGCCACCGCCACCACCTCCTCCACCGCCACCACCTCTGCCTTCTGCAAAATTACCCGTCCGCGCTCATACTATGCCAAGATGTGGATCCGCGCCGCCTAGGATAGCCGCACCCCGGTTGACGATCACACCCCAAGACATTGCAAATGTCAAGTTGAGGAAGACAAAGGTAATTATATTATTAAAATTCTAAGCTGGTCTACCCTTCAGCCAAATCAAAACCAGATAATGTCCTAGGAGGCCGTGTAATTATTATATAATATTGAAATCGAAGTACGTTAACTTATGGCCGAAATTAATAATAAATCTAATCAAAAAATGTATAGTCTATACATTTTGAACTCCATTCGTAGCAGCAGATAAATCTTTAATCCTAAATCCATAGATTATTACATTATCTGTACAGTGTACTCGCTGTCATCCGATGAAGCATATACTCTACATTAAAAATATACAATATTTTACTCACGTAAACCTTATGAATAGTAGGACTTAGTTGTTACGTTTCAGGATATAGATGTATGGAGAAGAACGGGCAAGAAAGTATGGTTAATCATTTTAAATCTTAAATATTTTACAATATGCTTATGTGAGGACAATATAGGGGAATAATAAAGTCCGTGTGGTGACCGGATTAAGAATTTCGTGTGGTGACTAGATTAATAATATAGCACCACTCCATCTCTTCCCGTGGATGTCTTAAAAGGCGACTAAGGGACTATAAACCAGAGGGATGGGCAGCAGTGTCTCTTCTGTGGAACAGTAGCCATACTGCGCTCAGCAACCCGCCTGCCAAGCGTGATGAGTATCGGCAAATACCCCATACATAGGGGGAGGCCTTTGTTCAGCAGTGGATGTATTAATGGCTGAAATGATGAATATAGTAGAAAAGAGTTTTGATGACAAAATAATTAGTCACGGTAATGTTAAGCTATGCCAAGCCTTCGGCAATTGCAAACGGCATTCGTTCACTAGTGTGACACATGTATGTATCAGCGACATATTGAGAAATTTCGACCTATTGTCATATTCCAGGACAATCCAGTCCGCTCGAAACCAGTAAACAAAGAAGGCCAACAGCCTTTAGTGACGCAGCTAATGCTACAGACAACGCGCGCCAAGCTAGGTCGTGCTCGCCCAGTTGCCGCATCAACCCCTAAGCAACAACTTAGCGAGTTGGAAAAGTGAGTCTCGACCTGAATTATTTTACGATATCCAGTAATATTATTACTATCTACTGGTCCAAAGTCCACAACAGGATTGAGGACGTTAAGAAAAGGGAGCTGGTAGTAAATGACAATAGTAGGTGGGTTTGTGACTGCAGAGTCAGCCCCCGCATTGGTGACCGATGCCGTTATATTTTCATTATATACTTTCCTACATAACCACCATTTTACTTTTGATGTTTCTCCTTCTCAGTCGTATTCTTCATCTATGGCGTAACTGCATGTAATCACCGGTGCTTGTCTTATTCTGTATTGTCATATGTTATTAATATCAGTATATAGTATTGCAGGTGGTGATGATGATCATTAAAAACACTGGTCAGATAAAATAAAGGGAATAACCATAGGAAAGTGTAGAAATATTTATGTAAAGTTAGTGGTTGTTGAGAGTAGGTAATGTTACGTATGTTCGACTCTGAATCCGATATGTCGACCTTCGGTTCATATCATAGAACCTGTTGCATCCAACTCCGGTTCCGACACTGCCAAAAATGAGATCGCAGCTACGAATGAAGAAGAATCAAGTGTCATACGAGTTAACAATAAAAAATAGATTATTCCATTACTTCTTACAAATACAAACTTTGTCAGATTTGTTTTTTATTTCCTAATGTCATTCTCTTTTTCTTAATTTTAATTAAGTATTGTTTTCCATTTGATTTTGTTACCTCCGTTTCCGACTCTGACTCCGATTCACCTCCGTCTCCTTGAAAGGCTAACGTAACATTCCTAGTTGAGAGGAACCGCGTTATGCACTTTGAATATATATCTTCCTATTTTTTCAGGTGTTTGTTACAAGAAACGACGATAACGTCACTATATCGGCGACGAGTAGCCCGCAATACATTCCGCAGTGCAGAAGAGTTGAGACCTCGGCCCTATCCCGCAGCACGGTGTTCCCGATCGCCCCATTCTCCCCGTTCGCCTCGCGCCAACTCTTTACCCCGAGTCCAACCAATGTCACCTCTAAAGTTCCCAAATGGCACTATTCCGAATAAAATAAATAAATGTTAGTTAGGATAGACATTGAAGACTTTATTCTATACTGAATATATTTAGATAATTGTCGAGTTTATAGTTGAATGTTTTGTTTGTTGAGTATTATATGGTAGCGATTGAAGGCTAATTAGAATGCACAGTCGTATATATTTTTTACTTTTCTACCATGATACTGATTATATAATATACTGAGACGCGATTGATGCTTTCTAATATTATTTTGAATCTCTAACTTCGATTTTACGAGTTAGGTTTTCGGAATCGCTGGCGCATTCCACTTTTCCGGTGTCTAGAATAGAGAATTTCAGCAAACTAGAAAACTTTTAACTATATTAATTATTTTTAGTAAGATTCGATAACTCTTTGCGTGATCTAATGTAAAGTATGAATCTGCACGATTTTATGGATACATTTTACAGATGAAAATAATATAGCTTTTTATAACTTCGGTTAGGCTTAAATTTTAGTTTTATTATAAATATAATATACAGTGTGATTTCGTACTGGCTATTTTATGGAATTTTATTGCTTTACCAATTGCTATTTTAATTTAATTTTCATAACAAAAATCAAATATTTCCAACAGAAGCTCTCATTTTCCATGACTAATTCGGTTTAAGATTTTATCATACTGCCCTAGTTAATTAAAACGCACTGTATAGACTTGTAAATTGTTCATATACTTTTTATTAAGTATGTAATTATTTAATTCTAGATTTGTAACTTTAACTTTGCCAAGTTATTAATAACATACAACAATATGTGCTATGGTTGGGTATTACCTTGCAACCGGGCACAGTTTAAATTTTGACAAGTAGTTAATGCCTATTTATGTGAATATAAAGTGTACAATTTTGTATGAATCAAAAGTTGACATGTATTTGGAATTAAAATAAAATACCTACATTTGAATATACAACTCTGATGTTTTATAATAAATGTGTTCACTCTAGCGTGTTTTTTATTCGGGAGTAAAATTTAACTTACTCCCTGTCCCTAACCTAACCATAATGTCAAATCTCCATAATGGTCTATGTTCGATTAAGAATAATCGATTTCTTAATTTCAAATAAACGACTATACAGCGAGGGAAGCACTTTTTTACGAATCGTCTAATTGCACTGTATGTCCCAAAAATCTCGGATGGAAATTGTTGGACTTGGCCCACCTGGCTGCTAGTTGTCTGCAACGGTGGGCTGCGTGACTGGTGGGTTATGATTTTGCAGTGGAGTTTGTTTTCGACGAGCGATGGCCCGGCCGACGCGTTATCTCGTTTACCGCTAGAGCGTGCGCCCCGCACATCCCAAGTTTTTAGTTACATATATTAACTTAGTAGAAGATTGTTTACCTATTAATTTTAAAGATGTAAAGAAACAAAAGGAGATGCATTATTAAATAAGATACTCGCGCGCCACGCTTTACCTATGGGAGTTTCCACTCCATCCCTGGCAACGCGTCCACGCGGACTTCGCGGAGTTGGCCGGAATTAATATTGAATATTTTATTTATTAAATATTTTATTTTACGCCCATTCTAAGTGGTTAGAAGTCATATTCATATTCATATCATTTATTTGCATTCCACAATGTACATTAGGTGATAAATATGGCTTATTAGCTAGTCAAAATTGTGGACCTTGCAGGGCACAGCAAACGTGACCATGAAGCGCACGGATGCGGAAAGCACTATTTTGGCTTTAAGGTATATATTTGCTCGTTTTGTTCTAGTGTCACAACTCGTGACAGACAATGGTCCACCATTTTCTTCAGTTGATTTTAAGACATACTGTAATAATAATTCTATCAGACATGTAACTTCGGCGCCGTATCACCCCCAAGGGAACGGGGCCGCAGAAAATGCAGTTAAAAACTGTCAAAAAAACAAGGCAAGGGTAAAGTGGTCGATAAAACGGGACCGGTTTCCTTTAAAGTAAATATGGGGGACGGCTGTGAATGGCGCAGACATCAAAATCAATTAATTTCAGTTAAGAATTGTTACTCACTGATGCGCAAAATACCATCATCCGATGAAAGTACAAACTCAAACCATACAAAAGGTGAATGTGTAGAAGCCGATCAATATGTTGACGCATCGGGCGGTGCCGGGACGGAGGAGATTGTGAAGGAGTCCATGGTGGAAGCTTCGGGTTCCGCATCTCAGGTACAGGCTGAGGAATCTCAGTCCCCGCCCCGTACCGGTACATCAGCTCGAGCTTTACGTGCATACATTAGAACTAAGAAAAATGTATTGTAATTTAAAGGGGGGAAAATGGGGTAGATATAAGAAATTTGGTTTTATATTGTGTTGGTACATGAAAATGTTTTAATAAATCAGTTAGTCTCCAACCGACGTTTTACTCAATTGTTCCAGTGTTAAAGGTGCGGGTGTCGTGACTTCCATATCCGTCTATTGAGCAGTCAGTATGCTTCAGCATCACAGGAGGACTGCTGAGTCATGACGCGTCTTTCTGACATAAGGTCGAGAGTGGTATCGGAGAACTTTTTTGGTTCACCTTTACGGTGGGTATTAAAGAACTTAGACCCAACCGTTTGGACAGTTTCTACAAACCTACCATTATAAATCGTCCACAGATACGCAATGTTCTAGGCATTCGAAGCGGTTTTGGAGTTCGAGTTAAAAGCACTAGAGGGCCGGAGGGTAGATCTCATCAGACGAGACCGCTCAACTTTGAGATTAATATTCAATGTGCCTCTTACCATTCGGTGATCACTACCGGTTTTCACCCTATGGATCACAGAGACATCATTGAATATTTGCCTCCTGTTGGTCACGATGAAGTTAATCTCATTCCTCGTGGAACCATCGGGACTCATCCAGGTCCATTTCCTGTGAGGCGGCTTTTGGAAAAAGGAGTTATTCACGAAGAGTCCCTCCTTTTCCAAAAAGTCGGCCAGCCTCTGTCCCCTTAGGATCCGTTGCCCATATCAAAATTGCCGCACTCTCCACTCACCATCGCACCGAGTGCCCAGCTTTATGTTGAACTCCCCCATTACAACAGTGAAGTGTGTCTTCGAGGTATGTATGGTCCTACTTACGTCCTCATACATACTCTCTACTTCATCATCTGGGTGTGTCGAGGTCAGTGCGTAGACCTGTATGACCTTCAACGAATACCTTTTGGATATTCTGAGTATAAGGTACGCTACCCTGCTCGACACACTTTCGATGGCCACTATGCTGTTAATGAGGGACCTGCGGACGAGAAACCCGACACCACTTTGAGACAGATGTTCGCCTTCCCGGTAGTAGAATAAGTTGCCGGATTTCAAGGTTATCGTGTCCTCACCCTCTCTTCGTACTTCTGATAGACCCATGATATCCCAGTGCAACTTATCTATTTCTTCTTCCAGCTCAATAATCTTTTCGTCTGCCCTCAGTGTACGTGTGTTATACGTTGCCAGGGTCAGTTTTCGTTTGGGTGGTAGCCGGCCCCCATCCGGTGATTCTTAGCACCCCCTGCCCCGCCGTTACCGTGGCCGCTACCATGACCAGGAATAGCGGGGCTGCCGGGAACTAGGGGCCCGTGCATAAATTGTGTCGTCATTTTGGAGGGAATTTGCCGATGCTCACCACGCTTGGCAGGCGGGTTGGTGAGCGCAGAATGTTACTGTTCAGCAAAAGGGATGCTGCTGCCGATCCCTCTCATTAAGAGTCCTTTAGTCGACTTTTACGACCTCCACGGGAGGAGATGGAGTGGTGCTATGTTCTTAATCTGGACACCACACGGAAACTCAACTTCAACTTCACTCAACAAACGATAAATAAAAACAAATGCACGATACTTATTTCCACTGTCCAACACTGTTCAGATTAATACTTCGAAATTATGTCAACTTATTATTTATGATTAATGATTAATTAACCACCAATAACTCTTGAAATGCAAAATGCATGTCACTCATGGGACTATTCCCGTGATCGAATAAAAAATAAAAGGTGTAGAAACCCGTATTTCTCAGGTGATCAATGTGATCATGCAGGGCGACGAAGAGTCGAGACTGAAATCTAGTCGATTGCCGCCAAACAGCAAATGACGACAGCGTACATGCATTGTAAATTTGAATTTATATTTAACTTAATAAAATCGCTATTTAAGTACTCTGTTCAGAATTCGAGTCCTATGATACTCGCAATCATTACACGACGTTTGTGTATTCGCATACATTAATTTCAAAACTCTATTAACTTGAGTATACTTACAAGGTACCCGAGTCTACCTGCTACCTGACTCGGCGCATCACTAGTAAAAATAAAAACACCTAATTCTGTGAATCTGTCAACAGCAATTTAGTTTTATTGTTATTGTTTTATTTTGATAGAAAAAACTAATTATTCGTTTTTTATTCATTCAATTTGTAATTATCCTCTGACCAAATAAATCGTGTGTTATCGTTGCTTGAAACTTATTATTTCAGTGGGATGTGCAGTTGCGGAAACTATGATAATTTTTGAAAGCACTTTATGCCTATTACCAGTTTCGTCATAAAATAAATGAATGATACGCCAAGGCATGGATTTTAGTTCTCGAAACCCAGCTACATCCAATGCACTTAATCTTGCGGCTAGAAGTAATGATATTAATAATGTTGGGCGATTACTTGAAAAGATAAATCCAAACTGCGTTGACAACAGAGGGTGGACATGTCTGCACGAAGCAGCTTACAATGACAATTATGAATGTGTGTTGTTGATATTAAAAAGCTCTCGATGTAGACCATTAGCCGAAACTCACGAAGGCCATACTGCATTATATCTAGCCTGTAAAAATAATTGTTCCCTAAGAACAGTGTCAGCTTTACTTAATTCTGCTGATGATATTGCGAATTACGGCAGCACAGAAGGAGTGACGCCCTTGCATATAGCTAGTAGTCAAGGAAGCATACAGTTAATAGAAATGTTATTAGACTATGGTGCAATTATTGATGTACAGGATTTTGATGGTGACACACCTCTGCATGATGCAGTACTAGCTACTCAGAATAAAGCTTTGGTCACATTGTTATATGCCGGAGCCGACCCTGAGATTCAAAATGAACCTGGCTGCTTTACACCATTCCATTTAGCATGCTGTAGGGGTTATTATCCAAATGTTGAAAGTTTATTTCCTTTCATAACTGATATAAACCAAGTTACATCTTCAGGGGATTCCCCATTAACATTGGCTCTTCAAGGATTAAATGATGAAATTGTAAAATTTTTGCTAAAAAATGGAGCTGATCCTCACATCAAGAATGACTGTGGGGAAATGGCTATAGACATAGCCTTGAGGATTGATAGCAGTTCAGACATATTCCAAACCCTGTTGTCTGTAACAAATATAAAGAAGCTCAACAAAAATATTATTCTTAATGCTTGTAAACCACATTATTTTAAATTTGAAATCTTAGAAATTTTACTAACCAGTGATCTGGGACCGGAGTTCTTTACCTTTTTTGAGCCATTTAATAAAGAATTAGATGAAGTTGATGACCTAAGACCTTGTTATCGCACAAATGCTCCATTAAATTCATATTTGAACATATGTGGTTATATCTACAAAAAGTCACCAGAAAAGTTTAGAGAGTTCTTTTATTTGTTTCTAATGAGAGGAGTGGGGGTGAATGCTTCAGATGTTAGTGTATGTCCACCACTTGTGTATGCACACTATGTAAATACATCATGTTTTAATGAAGTGAGTCAAGTATACATAGAAATAAAAAAGTATTTTATTACAGGAATAATATAGTTATAATATTTATATTTTTGCCAGTAACATTTGTGTGTATTTCATTAGTGGTTGTTCTGATTTTAGGTGTTCAAAATACTGGTTGAGCATGGTTGTAATGTAGATTACTGCAGTTCAACTGTGTGTTTGAACAAGGATTGTTGCATTCCTGATGCATTTCTCACATCACTGACCTTGTATCCTCCTACCACACCAGTCATGATACCTTATAGTGTTCATTGTGATCCAGGAGACTTTCTGGAATTTGCTTATGACAGAGGACAATTAGGCATAATTCCACAACAAGTGAGTTATGTTTTTTAAAACCATGTGGTTACTATAAAAGAAAAGGCTCAAGTAAAGGTTTACATTAACATTGTGGGCAAGGCTCTAGGAAATGTGGCCTATGGACTTTGGCAAGTCAATGTTCAGCAGTAGCTTTTAACAGGGTTATATGTTATGACGATGTGCAGGCTATAGAGCAAGGTCCCAGGGCCCCCAGACATTATTTTCTCAGAAATAAAATGTATGATATAAAGTAGTGTTGGGTGATCCGTTCTTGTACTGGCTGATATTATAATAAAATAATTCAGTGCCTGCCTTCATTTGGCTTGTAGAAACTTGTCTAGAAGAACAAATGGGGGTTTTTGTGAAACTGTGATATTTACCTAATAGTCTTATTTATCATAGTTACTGGTTATTTTTCAGGTGCAACGTGAATTATTAATAATGATAGACAGCAACTTTCAAAGTATATCTGCAGAGTCACTTCAGTATTATGTACCATGTCTGAAACATCTTTGCAGATACAAAATTCGAAGCATATTTAGGGGTAGAAAACGTGGGGTGAAATCCACTGAAGAATTTTTATTTATCCTGGATAGATTACCTATACCTAAGATAATAAAAAACTATTTAAGATATATAGGTAAATAAAACACATATGATTGATGATAATAGCCATGATATTTAAAAAAGATATTGATATTTTACAATGTAATAATATTTCGCTTTAAAAGCTTCCTCAATATTAAAATAATAAAAATATTTTATTCATATAATATTGTCTTTGTACTTAAAAGATACATAATATGTGTAATATAAGATTAAGTTATAATTTTTACTTAATATTATAGTATGGAAATATAAGTCACTTATTAGTACAATTTGCTGATATAACATTTTTGGTAATGGTAACTCATTTAAAGTTGGCTCCATTCGCCATGTGCTCTTCTATTTCGGCAACACTGTAAACAGAAAGATACTAAATCAGATAAGTTTCATTCCTCCTATGCCACAGTGACCAGAATGGACTAGTTATCGAGCTTTAGATATATTATGTTCCTGGTGACGTACGGCCAAAATTAATAATCGATCTAATCCCAATGATGATATTTTACAAATAGATGCGCCATACACGACCATTATGACACTACACACAACGGCGTAAATTTTACTATAGCTATATGAGCTACTACCAGTACATATAAACTATACAGCTCTCTCGCGAAGGAAGGTAGATAAAATGAAAGCCACCATGCGTCATACCGGTTGTTAGAAAGAGATGAATATACACCGTTTGTTTCGTGGCATTAGCAGCTGCATGGCGCATGATCGTTGGCTTGAACGCGTGTAACGTAACGTGTCTCCTAGCGCCGCGCCGGCCGCCATTAGAATGCGCAATAAAACAAAATACTGTAATTTTTATTTTGTTATTAAACAACTGTAATTTTTATATAATTACATTTATATAGATCTACGCATAAAATGATGCATTTTCTCACAGGTGCAGTATAATTCGTGCATAAACTCTTGATAAATATGGTAGCCAATGTCTTAAGAGGCCGTCCTGCCAATTGACTTATTTTGTTCTCTGATTGTGAGAACACGAAAGAGAATTTTATTGAAATTGTGTGTGTTTTTATTAGAACAGTTCTTATTCTTACACATAGTGCGACAGGATTTTTTAAATTATTTCTATAATAACGGTAAATCACCAATTTTCACAACTCTTTTTCCGAAAAACTGCGTGCGAGGGACGTTTGACCACCGTTTTACAAGAAACTACTACTAATTCCGAAACTTTAAAAATTCTATTGACATGAACATATGGTCTATTTGTAATGCCACAATACTTTTTTTTACTTCTGTACAAAATATAGTAGAAATAATATAAAATTTAACAAAATCCCAGTTAAATATGTATTTTTTTCTATAGTTTAGCAATCCTATTAAGAAATAAAAAAATTGACACATTAATCTTAAGTTATTGTTTAAATAGAATCTAAATTTTATTTTATAATATAATAAATAAGGCCAAATGAACTATATTATCAAGCGTGCAAAACCGATCGCGTCAGTCACAACCGGGCCTTCCCGACTTCCCGTTTCTTCGACGTAGGGATTTTCACGAAATATACTGTGACTACTACACCTTGATACAATCAAGTATTGATTATATTTTAATGGCGCGATTTTTATAGCGTCAAATTGAGCCGGCATAGCGTGCGCTATACGTTGCGTGAATATAGCGCGCTATTTAATGCGCTAGATGCTATATTAACCACCACTAGATGAGATGGAGTTGTGCTATATTATTAATTTCGGCACCACACGGTACCTTGTGAAAATAAGGTAATTTACTTACGTCCTGGGCACGAAGGTTAGGTTCTCAACGCCCTGCTCGGTGATAAGCACGTCATCTTCAATGCGCACGCCACCAAAACAACGAAAATTGTTCACTCTTTCCCAGTTGAAGAATTTAGACTGCTCGGGGTTATCCCTAGCGCCAGTTAAGAGCTGGAGACAGAAACAAAACAGCCTAGAAAATAAAAACATTTTAAAATGTCCAACATTCACTAAGAGGTTATGTCCGTAATACTAGGCATCCAGATGTAGTCAGAACCGCAATTCGGTTTTGTTTTATAGGTGGCGCTGCTGTAGTTGGCATCTAGTTATATTTGGGCTGTATCATAGTATCTGCTGTTAGTCAGAGTGTCGTACCGTGAACTGTGATGCAAAGTATCAAAATATAGGATGGGGTGGGCTTTCCACCTATGGGTATAATAAAAGGAGTTTGTGAATATGAAGTTTATGAAAAAGGAGACTGCCTAGAAGTAAAATGAATATATATATATAAAAATATATAAAGTGTGTACGTTATTACAATAAAATCCCAAGTGATATTCAAAAATTAAGCGTTAATAAATTCAAGTCCACTATAAAACAAGCTGTGTAGAAAAGGATTCTATAACGTAACAGACTATATGGAGGGCAAAATGCTTGGGATTGAGCTGCTCTGATGTTCATAGGCTTATATTGAAATTCTTGGTATCTAATATCATTTTCTTTTATCTGACATTTAAATTGCATCTTTTCTTATAGTGGATTATATTAATTCATATTATGACATTTGATTATTCTATTTGACATGAATTATTTCTTGTTAATGTTGTTTTTGTTCATTTTATGCATTTAGATTTGATACTGTAATGGTGTGAGTACCATGTGGGCTATTTAATTATTTTGTTTTAATTATAATATTGATTTATTTCAGGTAACCAAGACCCTTACATAAATATCTTATAGACTAACATACATAATATCTTATTTTTATTTTAACGTGGAGAAATCCTGTTGGACTTCCTCCGCCTTGGGAAGGGCGGAGGGGCATGCCGGGCTCAAACTGGCTTAAACCCCACGGTGTCCTTCTTCTTACCTCTAGCCGGGGGTGAGTTGTACGCTTTTTTCATTAGACCGCTTCCCAGGCAGGTATCGGCCCGTCAATGATTGACGGGCCCCTTCTGTGTGCGGCCTTGTTGGCCGCACCTATCGCGCGCACACGCGCGCCGCCATCTCGGGCCTGTTTCTGTTCGGGCGACGGACCGCCCCTGGTTCGTCACCCGCAGGCCATACATAATGATATCTAACAATAAACACTATCAGTCTTATTACAAAAATCTTGTTAGACTCAGGTTTAAACCAGAACTATGAAGTCTAGACTTAGTACGGAACTAACGTTAGTACCGTGGTTTAAACCCGTCCGTATTACAAATATCAAATTAAGTCAGGACTAGATAGTACCTGACTTTAGTTCTGGCTTAAATTATTTCCACAGATTATACACGGAATTCCTTGGAAACATTCATTCAATCAGATAGCATTCGGTTACATCGTTCCGTTTACCCAAACGCTGAATATTTCTGTAATTTTTTTATGTTAATGATATTGATATTTCAACATATATAATAGGGTATTTAATGACGATAACTATTAGAAACGAATGGTTGTTCCTGTTTCAATAAATGCCATTTATTTTCTTTCTGAGGAATACTTTTATGACATTTATTTCATGTCCGAAATATGTATTTTCAAACAACACTAATGCGTAACGGAATGTCTATATCGCGCGGAAATCTTTAAACATAGGTACAACTATTCTGAGATTTGGACGTTTCTTCGTACTTATTATTGATAAGAAGTTAGGGAATAATATTAATAAAATAGAACAACAGAAAAAACGAAGAAGTGAAAACTGGAATTCTGAAGAAAAAGTTAGTATTTGCCTACAATTATTGTAATTACGGCATATTACTATCTTTAGGAAAACGCAAATTTAAACCATTTCAGGTGATATTACAATATAACACACAAAAAGAAACCAAATATAACCTCAAAACAATGAATTTGACGTATATTTGTGACTTAGACCAAAGGTTTATAGAGTTAAACTAGGTCCCCATCAGGTTTATCTTTAGTACCATAGATAGTCTAAGACTAAGAGTTAAACCACTTTTTGTAATAAGAAATTTTACTAAACCACACTTTTAGTCCGAGACTATCGATAAACCATGTTTTGTAATAAGACGGTATAAAACTAAACTTGGACACTTGGACTTGGAAGTTTCGGTCGTGGTTCCCTGTAACGTCTGAACACCACTCCTGATGGCCAAAAGTCAGCGCTGAGAAAGACGGACTTGTACGTCGCCGGAATATGGAGGACGTAGGACTTAAATTTTTAGTTCTAGTCTACTCCATCCGTGACAGCTTTAGTATCACCCTGCCTTCGGCACGGATTCTACCTTGACTCCTTTTGATGACGTACTCAAGGAGCTTATCTCCCGATGTTTGTGTGTCCAACCGAGAGATACAGGAGCATGATAGGCGATGCAGCTTAAACATCTTCGCTTGCCGGAGCAGTACCGCGTTCGTTACGGTTACGCCGAGACTGACTTTTCTTCCCTTTCACCAGTGTAAAGCCGTCCTCATCCACTTTACCAGCTTAAGCGGCGGGCGCCTTAGTCCTTGGACAGTGGCGCGAAGTCTTCTTTGCGTAACTCCTTCAGCAGCTGTGAGGTTTGCATTGCTTTCGCAGACTGTGACGTAATTAGGTCACTCATGGAGGACACGTCGCGGTCATTGCATCGAGCACGCGGCTCGTTGTCTATAGTAGCTCTATTTTCGCTGATAGGCGAAAACTGAACCGCGCCGCTTCGGCACATATTTACGTTACGCGATGGGCTCGGCGGAATTGCTGATGCAGTGCTACCATTGCGCAGTGATTAAACTTCTTGCCTTAAATAGGCAGTCTTCAAAAAAGTTATGTCTTTCAACAGACGTGTGACGTCTATGTGGTCAAATGTTACTGGCGGCAGCTTACATAGGTCCCGGGCCACGTACGGGTCGTACGTTGGGACGTAACCCGGATCAGCGTCCTTGAAAACTCGGAACATGTCCTGCAGGTCCCTCTTGCCGCGTCCGTCTCTCGTTCTTTTGCCAAGGCGGGTGCTGGTCTTGGCGTTCTCACTAAGTACCTTCTTAGCGTCCAGTATATCCCGCTTCTTATAGACATGCAGATTTGTTCCAGAGATAGCTCATCCATCACGTCAAGCTTATTTTCATTCTCGTTGCGGTAATCGTTCGAGGCAGACGCGTGCTCGGCAATTGTATAATTCCTACGTTATTGCTTGTTTACTTCGTGAGTTTTAATTCGCACTGCCGGCGCACCGCGGTACCGGTATGTTACCTGCGTGCGCCCGACCAACTGATAACGACGTTTCATAATCATCTTTCATTATTTTACTCATTAGCTCGTTATAACACTAATGAATATTAATAATGCGCATTTAGAAAATGTAAAAATAATTGCAATGGTGAGCGATACTTCTTTGAGTGAACATGATATATCAGATACTGAGGGACAGCATAACCAAGAAGAGAACTTAATACAAACGGAGTTGGAAGAGGACCAACCACTTAGATGTGAGAAAAGAAATAGAGACGAAAATGATAGTGGCGATGATGATGATGAGGGGTGGAACTTGGTCCATAGTAGAGAAAAAAGATTAAAATCAAACAGGAAGGAAAATATTGAGATATATATATCGAGCAATGAAAAGATGCCTAAACAATTCGCATTAGCTAAGATGTTCAAGGCTCAGGGTATAGTAGATATTGAAAAAGTAAAATATATTAACCCTTTCAAGATCCGTGTGGACATTTGCAGTGAGATGAGTGCGGATAAAATCGAAAAATGCCCGGAATTTACACAAAGAGGTTGGAAGATACATAGGGCGATGGAAAAAAAAACATCTTATGGTGTCATTAAAGATGTTGATCTCGAATTATCGGACGAAGATATTCTTGGAAGTATAACATGCGATAAACCCGCGGAAGTATTATCCATATACCGGCTTAAACGTCGAGACCGAGAAGGAGGTTGGTTACCAAGTGAAGCTGTTCAGGTTTGTTTTAAGGGTGCGTATATTCCACAATATATATATGGGGATGGATTACGTATGAAGGTCACTCCATACCTGTTTCCCGTGTCGCAATGCTCGAGATGCTGGAAGTTTGGTCACACTATAAAGAAATGTCCTTCCAATAAAATAGTTTGCCCGAAATGCGGTGACAGTCATGTAAACTGTGAAACACAGAAGTTCAAGTGTACTAACTGTGGTGGAAACCACATGGCCTTACATAAAACTTCATGTTCAGCTTTTATAAGGGAGAAAAGATTGAGAGAGATCATGGTGGAATTTAATTGTACATATAGAAGAGCACTGACAATGTATGTACCGACTTCGTCCTCACCGGAGAAAAACAATTTAGAACAGCAGCCCGGGAATCCGTCCACCGAAACAAAATGTCCAGTAGTTGCTAAATTACAACCGCGTGGTACCTTCACCTTCGCAGAGATAGTCAAAACTGACATTTCAGTGCATAAAGAGGTTGTGGATAATTCATCGACGAAATTGCGACGTAATAAGGATAAGGCTAGCTTTGAGTTACTCACAAATCCAGCAACAAGTTACATAGACAAGGAGTCAGCAGACCTTTCTTCTGGTAAAGAGAAAAAGGAAAAGCCTGTTCGTTTTAAAGAGTTATTAACGAGAATAAAAGAAGTTATTTTTTTAAAAGATTTGACTATGGAAGCAAAAGTGCAGAGAGTAATTAAGTGTTGTTTAGAGTGGTTAATATTATTAAGTGTAGAATACGTGTCGGATTGGCCACTATGCAAAATTTTTGTTGACTATTTATTTCCCAATGGCCCGTAATAAGAAATCTATTAGATTAAATTTAGCACAGTGGAATTGTCAAAGTGTTAGACCGAAATTAATATCTTTAGAACATTATCTGTATCAAATGAAAATTCATATTGCGGCCCTCAGCGAAACGTGGTTGAACCGGGATAGTCAGCTCAAGGTAAATGGTTACACTATATACCGCAAAGATAGGAATGATGGTTACGGTGGAGTCGCGGTGCTAGTACATGGGTCACTTAAATCTAGTTATTTTACCTTAGAAAGCATTAATCCTGGAATTGAGCTAGTTTGTGTCAAAGTTCATAACTGTCAACATATTCAATACATAGTATCCTTATATTGTGCCCCATCAGTCTATACTAGGCAAAGTGATTGGGACCATATTTTTTCCGAGTTTCATGGTAAGGTGGTGATACTAGGTGATTTTAATGGACACCACACAAATTGGTCTTGTAAATTAGATCAGAGAGGCACTCAAATTTATGACGCACTATTAGATACTGACCTCGTAACATTGAATGATGGTAGCCCTACTCGAGTCAGGTTGGTAAATAATGAACTACAGGAATCTTCTCCAGACATATCGTTAGCCTCCTCAGATATAGCATATAAATTTAATTGGGGTATACTAAATGAAACGCTTGGCAGTGATCATCTTTTTATTAAAATTTCGATGCAGGTTGATAGTCTGTCCATACCTCCTATACGCAGGAATTATAAGAAAGCTAACTGGTCTCAGTACCGCACTTTATTAGAAACTCTCATGCAAGATTTTAATATTACGGAAGACTTACAAAAATCCTATGATTCATTTATTGAGGTAATAAATTTTGCTGCGGACATTCACATTCCATATATTAAATTTAATTCAGACTCTGATAAAAATTTCACTCCGAAACCTTACTGGAATAGTTCCTTAACGAAATTAGTAGCAGAAAGACGTCTAGCGTTAACTAAATTTCGACGTAACCCCACGCCTTCTAATTTAGATACATTAAAGAATAAAGTCAGGGAAAGTCAAAGGTGTATTCGTATTGCAAAAAGGAAAGGTTGGCAAGATTTTTGCACTTCAATAGACGGAACTACTTCTCATGGTGTTCTATGGAAGAAAATGAAATGGTTTAAGGGATGTTATATACCCCGATCAGTAATTAGTAAAGATAATGCGTACGAATTATTACACAATTTAGCGCCAGACTTTGTTTGTACCGAAGACCCGATATTTTGTTCTTCTAATACTAAACTTGACGTAGAGATTTCTGGACAGGAGCTGGAGAGAAGTTTGCGCCATAAAGACACTACTCCTGGTAGTGATAATATTTCTTATTCTATGTTATATAACTTACCAGTCATATCAAAATTAATTTTAGTAAGTCTTTATAATAAGTTTTTTACAGCCGGCTTTGTTCCCCAACAATGGCGTAATATCACCATTATACCAATACTTAAGCCAGGCCGCAACCCACAGTCTAGTTCATCTTTGCGACCTATTTCTATGATATCCTGTGTCTGTAAAATACTACATAATATTTTAATAAACAGAGTAGAATGGTTTATAGAAAGTAATAACATGTTATCGGCCGATACTACTGGTTTCCGGAAGGGCCGCTCTACTTTGGATAATTTGTCTAGCCTAGTGTCAAGAATACAGCTGGGATTTTCTAAAAAACAATCTACAATTGCATGTTTTATCGACATTGACAATGCTTACAACAATGTTAATTTAGTACGTTTAATAGACATTTTGAATGGTACAGGTTTGGGTATTAAAGTATGTACATATGTATGGAATTTTTTAAAAGAAAGAAACTTAAGGATTCAATTAGATAATAACTCTTTCATAAGTAGAAAATGTGGTTTCGGCTTAGCACAAGGAGATCCGTTTTCTCCTCTTTTATTTAATATCTTAACACTAGACGTTTGCAACTCAGCAAGTAATGTATTTATAACTCAATATGCCGATGACTTCGTGATTTATATAACCTGTAGAAGAATAGAAGAAGGAAGTCTACAAATACAAAAAACTTTAGACAACATAGTCAATATTCTCTCTCTCTCCGGTCTCGAAATATCGGCAGTTAAAAGTAAAGTCTGCATTTTTCAAAAAAAACACATTCGTGACCCTATCTCTCTAGTTGTCAATGGAGTTGCCTTGGAGGTAGTAGATAGTGTTAAATATTTAGGTATTTGGCTAGATAGGAAGCTACTATGGTCAAAACAAATTAATGAATTAAGAGAAAAATCTTCAAAAATACTTAATGTTTTTAAAGTTTTAGCGGGCTCGGGTTGGGGCATTCACCCTACTCATTTAAGGCGATTATATATATCATGTATTCGTAGCAGACTAGACTATGCAAGTTTTCTTTTTGGAAACAGTTGTAAGACACACACTAGTAAACTAGATAGAATACAGAATCAATGTATGCGTGTAATAGGTGGGTTTATAAAAACCACGCCTATACATGTCATGGAGTGCGAATTACACCTACCGCCTTTAAATATTCGAAGATATTACCTCGCCGGAAAGTATTGGTTGAAAGCGAAATCTTTTTCTAACCATAAGATAATGCATATTTTGAACGATATGAATATTTTAAGTCAAAATTCTTACTGGAGGTACAAAGAAAAACCTATTCTAATTTTAATTCATAACTACCTTAAAGATACTGCGTTATACGTTAGTAGCCAATTAGACATGTTTGCATTAAATACCTGGGTTAGCAATGTAAATATTTCAGATATGATTCAATGTAATATAGAGGCCGTAACTAATTCCAAAATAAGTTATGATTTGCTGGCCTTACAAGCACTGTGTAATAGTTTCATAGAAAATAATTATTTAACGTATTATAAAATTTACACGGACGGTTCGAAGAAAAGTAATTGTGGCGGATTAGCTATTTATGACCCACAAGTTAGTAGTTCAGTGAAATTACGTATTGACGCAAATATCTCTATAATGTCCATAGAATTAATAGCAATATCAGAAGCTATCTCATATATTCAGTCTTTTCAATCGGGTAAGTACATTATTCTGACAGACTCCAAGAGTGCGCTGCAACATATTGCTCGATGCACCTCGAATAGTCGAGGCACACCGATAGCATACAACATCTTGGAATCACTTCTTACACTCGCCTCTAGAAATTATACAGTAGTACTGCAGTGGATACCTTCACATGTAGGGTTGGCAGGGAATGAAGAAGCAGACCGTCTCGCTAGGGAAGCCCTATCTGATGGTATCCCAATTGTTTGTTTGCCATATTATACAGACATTTTTTATTTAATTAAATTGAAATGTAGAAGCATGTGGAACGAATATTTCGACAAGCGGTCTCTAGTAAAAGGTATATGGTATAAAACAATCCAACCGAGCTTGTCCCGTTCCCCTTGGTTTGTTAATTCAGATATGTCTAGACACACTATAGTAACTGCTATGCGGCTCCGTTCCGGACACATGCCACTGAATAGTTTTGCTTACCTTATGCGAAAAGTTACTTCCAAAAATTGTAATGATTGTGACTCGGTTGAAGATGTTTTTCATGTTTTAGTGGAATGTGTCCGAAACGAGTCTGAGAGGATCTCTTTTGAGATTACTTACGGCATTAGCTTATACGATACCGGTATATGTAATAGTATTCTAGCTGTCCCCTTGTCGGAGGAAGCGAAATTGTTATATAGATTAGTTGATTGTGCTTTAAAACGCAGATAAGAGATTTGTAATAATATTTGTATGTAACTATGGGGATGACATGATCATGCCTGATCAAATCCCTTTACTAAATAAAGATTATAAAAAAAAAAAAAAAAGCTTATTTTGTAGGAAGGCGAGAAACTCATGAACCACAATGTTATCGCAGACCTTAGACTGCGCCATCGTGGTTATTTATTCGCGTGTTGCACTAATCGGAAACTAGGTCAACAAAACGATCGCGCGGACACGACCGTTCATGTTGACGATTCTGACTGTATTGTTTTATTGACGTGATATTTGTCTGGCAGTTTAGGTATGCCATGCTCTGAGTGAGCATGCTGAGTTCTGTGTGTCCTGCTTATGGTGGCGTCGTGTATCGGGTCGCTAAGTTTCCCTACAGTTGAGCTGAGCGACGCTGATGCATGTGTCATGCTCGTGAACGAGTGCCGTCTGTTGCTAATGGTCATCTTAATGCTGTAATGACAATGAATTTAAAACTCTAGTAAATATTAAAATCAGGCTTGTTTACTGTAGACTTTTTAAGACTCTTTTTTCCTGCATTGTCCTCACATTACCCTCATTTCGAGAACATTGTAGTTAAAAAAGAAACATTGGACCAATATAATTTAAAAAGAGTAACCATGGAGTTTCTTGCCCGTTCTTCTCTACAGGAAATTTACTCATTGGAACGCGACAACTCAAGTCTTGACTATTCATAAGTGCCTATAAATGGTTTAACATGAATAAAAAATATTTTTATCTTATCTTTTAAAGCCTCATAGCCATATTCGGCTATAGCGAAGGCTTCATTCACTGCGATCCGGCCGTAGAGATAGTCTGTTCAGTTCCCTGATGAGCTCTCTAATGACTCGCATGATCTATTACAGCAGTGAACGGCACTGAGCACACTGTCATGCGCTGACATGCACATGCTGGTGCTGATGAGGCAAGATCAGTAAATGCAACTGGCCGCGCTAATAGCCAGTTTGCACGGCCGAAAGATCGGTGAAATTTCAGCGAGGTTAAGCAACACTTGGAAATTTTTGTACCTAGCTGTAAATCATGGGAGTGGAAGACCTTGCGGCTCAGCTTGCTGAAAGCTGCGGTTACGACACAGTGCTGTTGATCTCCGCATCGAGGTCATACTGAGATGTGACCTTGCTCCCCAGATAGCAGGACTTATCGACCTGCTTCAGCACATCCTCATGGAGTTTTATGGATTTTGAGCCAAATGTTCGTGGCCAAGTGTTGCTAGGGATATCACTAGCTGCTGCAGGCCGTGTGGGGATAGTGCTATTGTGACGAAGTCATCCTTCATCTTCATTTGAATCAACCTCTTCCATGCCTTCATACCTTTTATTTCCATCACTGTCCACCTCATGATTCATTCTTTATTCAAATAAAAATTCGAATTTAGTATTGTGGTTTCGAATCGTTCATATTTTGATCATTATATCATCATATTCGATTCTGAACGCTAGTGGTTCGACACACAGCTGTCGCTCTGACAAATAGTCTGACTGCAATATTACAATGACTTATTTTTAGCTAGCTAAAATTGTGATTGTAAGCTATATTTTAAAAATATAAACATCAGCAGTGTTAATTGAACTTGTCAATAACAATATATATACGTTTTATTCAATATCATTAACTTAACTCCGTTACTTGCTGCCGTGGAGAGAGCCTCCTAGTTAAGTTAACCGGGAAGGAAACACGGAGGGAGGCACTCCGCAACACCATGAAGCACAAATTACCAGCATGCATGATTTCCGCAACTCAAGTGTACAACCCCTAAATCCGTGCCCGGATTCTGCCCAGATTAAATAATTTGCCATCTGTCCGAAAGCCAATCTGGATGCCTATTGCCAACAGTGTTGGCGCTAGAGCGCGAGTCCGATGAACATAACAAACTTCGTCGTACATCCCAGCTTCTCCAGTACTAAACCCCACAGACCTTCTTGAGGCACTATCAACCGTCTTCTCAAGGTCAACGAAGCAGATACAAATGGCGACCTTGTTCGCGGCTCTTTTCCTGTCGTTGACTTATTGCGAAGATCACAAGTGCCTCGGTCAAGTCGGAAGCACAAAATCACAACTGGGTTTCCGGGAGAATCTTCTCGGACAGTAGCTTGGGTCGGCTAAGGATCACTTGGCAAAGACGTTTCCAGGGGCTGACAGGCGCGAATTACCTCGGTAGAAACCTCTATCTCTTGTTCTTGTATAAGGCGCTGATACGGGACACTATAAAAGCAGCTGGCACTTGTTCGCCGTCCCACATACGAACAAAAAGGTTCCATACGAGAACGTGCAACTCCTTACCACGATGATGAAAGAATAAATATTTACTTGGTGTACACCAACGACACGTTGTGTTTAAACGTTAACGGACAATACAATACTCGTACAAAGTTAATTACGACATTTTTTATTTCCACTTTTATGTTTCTATCCATTTCGGCAATTACATATTAAACGTATGATTTTGGTGTCACATTCGTCGTCACACAAGTGTAACCACTACATTGTCCCATTTGCAAACGTTAATATTTATTTATTTATTTGCATGAATCAAGAATTCGTGCGACCACACGGGCCGCGCGGCCGAACGTGGCCTTTGATTGATGAACAGGTCCTTATTGCTCACCTACCCTCGGTATAAAGTAGCAGCCAGGTTCTATCGTGAGTGTCATGTGGGGCTGCAGCCGCCGCGCAGTGCGCAGGCGCGACAGCGGGCCGGGGATGCGCGGCGGGCAGTGCGGCAGGTAGCCGCCCACGTCGTGCACGTCGAGCCCGAGCAGGTGGCCCAGGCCGTGCGGCTGGAGAATGCCATGGATGCCGTTCTGAGAATGAAGTCGGGATGCGAAATTGAATTTACTGTTTAAGTCCTTAAAAGTGTTGACATATTTGTAAAAGTAAACAAGCATTATCTCATAGCAATATCTGAAAGGACCTATCAGAAGTGAATATACAAACCTACTGCGTATTGATGGTTATGATACTGCTTTGCTTATGAAAAACGACTTGAGCATGGGCCCTATTATATACAACAACATACCAGACATCATAAAAACGACACAATCCGAATCTTTAAAAAGAAACTTACAACACTATTACTTGAAAAGTGCTACTATTCAAATGATGATTTTTTAAACGATAGTTTTTAGATGTTGACATTATTTTTCTATTTACATTTGCTTATTTCTTTTTTATAATGTTATTTTTTGGAGCAGTGGTTTGGATTGTGATGATAATAGCGACAGTTCAGTGTGGGCTTTTTCCAAATCAATTGTATCCGACATGACAACATTAAGTTCACAATTGCATGGGGCACAAGCCTTCCTCGAAAATGAGTTTATCGATTACAACTGTTACTGGTGTCAGCCCATGTCACCGAAATGCCTCCAATCCCTCGCCTATTCTAAAAATCACGGGAGACGCCTTTGCCCAAGGCTTCTCCCAATATTTCCAGACCTTTCGGTCTAGAGCCACTGTGAATCATTTTCAATTGATTTTGTTAATTGGACTAAAATGTTATCTGATATTCGCTCGAATAGACGCTACGAAGTACATGTTTTAGACAATGTAGATTAATTAAATATCTCACGGACAAGTAACAAAACAAACAACTTAGTAGTCCGATTCTCGCAAATAGAGATGTTACACACCGCAATCATTTCTTCAACGTCACCGGTGAGCAGTCCACCTGTCTTCAAATGTTCGAGCATGGTTCTGTTGGCAACGAGGTGCATATCTGGCCACATTACACCAGGTTTGGCTTCCCTACGAGAAAAGAAATATAATTGAAATATGTACTGTGCGCCTTTTTTATTTATCCAAACACAAATTCAAAAGATTGTTTTTATATAAACCATTTAAAGACAAATAGTATCTATTTAAGTAATTTCACAGTTCCAGTTAATCAATATGTTATCACTATCGGGAAAATTGAATTTCGCGCGTGATTACGTTCCTCCTTAAGGAAAAACGCCACAGATCATAATGGAAGAAAGGTTGACGTCGCTTGCCCAAAAAAATGGTGGATTAGAAGTGGCATAGCCTTTTCAAGCTAGATAAAAACTCAATTGAAGACGATCAGCGCTCAGGCCGGCCGATTCAGGTAACTTTCTCAGACATTGTTGGGAAAGTTGAAAAGCCTGTTCTTAAAGATGCTCGCCTGAAGAAAAACTGTTCAAAGAAATGACTGGAGTATCATCTATGAGCGTTTTGAACTTTCTCCGTGACCATCTTGGCATGTCTAAGGTTGAGATTCAGAAACGAGTCTAAGCGTGAGCTTGCGCTTCCATCTGTCAAAATGCACTACTTACGCTCATAACCTCTTGCCTGTTTATTGCCGGCAGCCGCGAGACACGGTAGATTTTAATTATGTCTGGCTTTGTGTCATTTAATGGGATAATTCTATTCACAGACGGTCGGAACACGATGAATCTTAGCGTAAATTAAGCTAAGCCAAGTAGTGAAAATACTTTGGGCGAATCTAGCGCCACTAAGCTGCCAAAGGTGTGCTTGCGACAGGATTTATGGATATATGAGAAAATTGTTTACTTTGATTATCATAATTCGAATTAGCTTTTTTTTGCCATACCTACTATTGGAATCAGTCACAATAACTCACCACATAGGACCCATAATTAAATATTTATAAAAATTTGTACCCGTGGTGCTTGGCAACTAGGCTTATCCTAGTTGTACACTCCGAATTATTGTGCCTATGGCCAAGTGTTTTCTCTGTCTCCTACTTGGAGGGAAGTGGAACGTATATTCTTTCCTACTCCTCCTTTTTCTTTTCAGATTTTTTCGTTCGTTGCGGGTTCCAAGACAGTTATTCATTTCTCTGGGACGACGGACGACCAATGAAGATCGGTGAGTCTTTTCGGTGGTCGCCATTGTAGATCCTGGCTTACAGGAGTTGCAGTGGTTGGGCATGTGTGGCGGGCTTGTCCCAAAATTCTAATTAGCTTTGTACTATGGAGGCTAAATTAGTCCAATATGTTCAATTATTTAACAAAATATCGTCCGTACAAATCGAAGGTGTACTCGCCATTGATGTTAATGCCGAATCATTTCCACTCCAGTAGCTAATGGAAAATGCATCCTCTATTATATCAGTGAGCAGTTTCGAGAATATAATGTCCCCCTGCCTCACACCTCTCTGCAGTGGAATTGCCCCCGTGGTCTATTCGTGTACTTGGACCGACATGGTGGCTTTTCTGTATAAGCTAGTGTTGAGTAGGACATACAAGAGGCAGTACATTTGTCTCGTACATGACACAATATTGTAAGAGCGGCTCAACATTATAATATGTACCACTTTAAATTTTATGTCGCGTTACTTTACTTTACTCTTCGCATGTGAACTGGTGAGAGAGAGAGAGAATGAGGCACATGCTTCAAAAGCACGTCTTTTTATTCAACGGACATTATCGTGACTGCAAGAGACAACATGATGTTTTTATTCACTCTATTACAAATGTACTTACTAGTACAAAGTACGAGACGCGACAGTTTTAGAAAAATATGATTTCATGAATGTCTGTTAAATACCTATTTATTTTGCTTGTTTATGTCTATGTATTAGGTATATTTTAAATCAAAATCATGTTTTACAAATAAGTCGCCTGCACAATAATGCTACAGTGGCTAATAAGTAAAAACATCGATACAATCGTCATTCGTCTATAATCAATCGCTTCTTATTACTTTGCTTTAAGTATTACCTCAATCACACTTTGTAAGACAGGGCAGTACAAATACAGCAACAGTACATGAAATACTCGTTCTTTCAAATGTACCGCCAAGCTTCATGACGCCTCGCCTCATTTGAAGTGGGACATTGTACTGGCTCGGTACAAAAAATAGGCTACTCTTACAAACTCATTTTTAAATCGTGTCCTACTCAACACTAGTATAAGCGTTTCAACACCTCGATGGACCGATAGTCAATGTGGCGCCGCTGCAGAGATTGCAACACCGCTTAGGTATCGGTCGATTTGAAGTACTTAGACCCAACCGTTTGAACAATTTCTATAAAACCTACGATATAAGTCGTCCAATACGCAATGTTTTAGTTCGAAGTTGAAAGCTCTCGGGGTTTTGGATATGAGCGCTAGACTTCATCAGGCGAGACCTCTCACTTGTGTGAATGTTTGCGTGTGTGTATGCGTATGTGTCGTGAACCCGTGACTGTATTATCATATTACGAGTGAGTGAGTGCACTTTGTATGATGACAGATATAAATACCTAAGAACAGCATCTCTTGCAGCTAACACAGCCTCATAGATAAGCTTCTGGTCATCCGTAAACTTGCCGTTGGCTGGGAACGAGCAAGTGATGTCTGCGGCATACCCCGCGTAATTGCCGCCCATGTCGAACAAGCTGCAATAAATTTGTTATCTTGTCAATAATTTTACTAATACGTATTGCAATTCTTTCTAGATGATGCTTGATCATGGAGATAATTACATCCTTTTATTGAAATGACAAACAAGACAACAAGGCATTTTGTACAAATTAATTGTACCACGAAAAACAAATCAAGAAGATATTTGTAACTAAGATTCAATGAATACCTAGATTTAACTTATTTTATTTGTATTATAAGTTAATATTACAAGTAATTATAAGTAGCCTAAAGGTGTGTTTCGTCAGTGTCATTAATTACATATTTCTTTTAAATGTCAATAGGGAGTCAATAAAATTGACTATTTATTTATTCATGTATCGTTCGTCAAAAATTGGACCCCTCTCAACGCAAAGATATCGTAAAAGGCTTGAAAGCAAAAAAGGTTTACAGTACGTCGCTAATAAATAACCAAACACTGCGGTCACCAATCTGCCAAGCATGATGATTAAGGTGGCGGTAAGAATTTTGGAGTTTCGGAAGCTAGAATATCATTTTATCCTAAAAACGTCCACTGCTGGACACGGGCCTCCCGCATAACTCGCCACAGCGACAGGTATTCCCATCGGGGGGTTTTGCCAAAATCGCCACGCTTGGTAGACGGGTTGGCGATGGCAGTTGAGTTGTAATAATTGTGCTTTAAGTAAGTTGGTGCCTATCCTCCAACTATCCTCATTCACGACACCCACGGGATGAGATGAGGCTATTTTTTGCAGGCTCTAGCTCCACAAGGCACCTTGTAGAAGACTTACTGTGTACACACCACATATCACCATCAGCGACAATCTTGGCGTTGGGCGCGGCGGCGTGCCCGTAGTGCAGCGTGGCGCCGTTGTCGCCCGAGCCACAGATGCACGTGTACGACACGTGGCGGCAGCCGCCCACGCGGTAACAGTAGTCTAGGAACACCGACTCGCATTGGTACTCCTTTACACCAGGCTTCGCGTAAAGCATTACCTGCAGTTAAATGTTGATGAAAAAATTGAAAATAGGTATGAACGTGTACCAGTGTACACGCGTAAGACGTAAATATTATTCAGGTTATATATCATCACCATGCCGTGTGGTGCCGGCTAATAAAGAATACCACCACCCCATCTCATCCCGTGGGTGTCGTAAAAGGCGACTATGGGATTAGACAGAGGATGGGCAGCAGCGTCCTTCGAGTACATTTATAACTCAACTGCGATCGCCAACCCGTCTGCCAAGCGTGGCGATGATGGCAAAAACCCCAACACACGACACAAACCCATACCGGTCGTTGTGGCAATCTTTGTGGGAGGCTGCTGTCCAGTAGTGGACGTTTTCCAGCCGAAATGATGAATGATGATAGCATTGTATTTTATGTTATCACTTATCACTTATCCATTTATGGAAAAATATTTTAAAATCGCTAAACAATGTTTATTTATAATTATTAATAATAAAATATGTTAAGAAAATAGATTTATAACTGCGCATTCATTCTACTTTAGGCTTCAATATGACTACATACTTATGTAGGTATTCATAGATACATAAATAGATATACACATGTATCATACATATTCACATACATCCCACGCGTAACCGTAGCGTTTTAGTTTTTGCTACCGTACAGTTTACTTATTTTTCACTATGACCGTACTAAATTCTCTCACCGCCGATGAAGACGTTTCACATAAAAATATATGAAAATTATCCTCATCATTTCGGCAGAATGAAGTCCACTGCTGGACACAGACAGGCCTCCCCAAAGATTATCACAACGACCGATATGGGTGTGTTGTGGGACCATTGGGGGGGTTTTGCCATAATCGCCACGCTTGGCGGATGGGTTGGCGATCGTAGTTGAGTTGTTAAGGCAATCGAAGGCCGCTGCTGCCCACCTGTACGACACCCACGGGAGGAGATGGGGTGGTGGTATTCTGTCCGGACGTTGTTAATTAACTGAGTGATCAAATCATATTTTTTTTATTGTATGAATCTCTTATATTTACAGGACATTTGGAGCGGTATAATTACCGGCACCTATCTTGAGCTCTGACCCTCTAGGGCACAGAAGTAAATAATATACAAGGTCTTAATTTAATAGTCCACGATATTTTGCATGGCGCTATGGTGAACGATGTAGATAATGTAGGTATAAAAAAAAACTTGTAAATATGCTGTTTAAAAAAATATTTTATTAAATCATTTATATCTTTCCTCCCTGTTTCTCTTAGTTGTGATAATATTCACATGCATCTAGTAAGACAATGGCGGACAGGGCTGGTTGACTGATTTAGATAGTCTGTAACGTTAAACAAAACAGACGGCGCACGGTAGCGACATCACACAAAAGAAAGAAATGGATTTTTACCATGAGTTTTTTTTGTGTTCGGTACATCATCTTAAGCATTTACTGAGGCACCATGCAAAATATCGTGGATTATTAAAATAAGACCTAATATACAGAAGTAAAATAAGACGCAAGGGCGGCGCATGTCATTTCGATTGTGTGATTGGATCATTGCGCGACTCGTGACGTGACCCTCGCTTGTCGCAAATCGAGCATCGTAATTATTGTAAGATGTCAGTATGATTTGATTTGATGTCATTATCAGTATGAGCATGCAGATTCCCCAACCTGTGCACCCACAACCCGGGGCCCCACCCACCGTATGACGATTGCAGGGGTCTTATACGTCGGTGTTTAGTATAATAAGTTCTTAGCTTAATAATTTACACAATCACGATGATTCTGTATGTACGAAGGACGATAGAAGGTAAAGTGCGTCAGTTTCTTATGATCTAAAGTCACGAGATACGAAAATATACCTAAAACATTAGACTTAAAAACAGAGATATTTTTTTTATTTAACTAGTTGTTTATTTAATACGTGTAAGTGTGACTATCAAATAAATATATATATATATTTCTGCAGTGTAATGCGCGAGTATGACTTGAAACGTAAACATAACAAGGTTAATAAATAGTTCTAACCAATGTATAGTTCTGTTCGTAGCTTAAAAAGTATGTAGGTACATATAAACTCAAGTGGAAGTATTCAACGCTAAACATAAAGATTGCTTTCGTTCGGAAACTTTATCTCGTGTAACCATCATCACAAAGCAGAAAAATAAATAAACATCACGGACTATAAAAAACAGATGGACTCCGCGCCACTCATATCGAAAGTGAAGCACGGTATCGAACATGTGTGCGTGATTTGAGGCATACCAGATGGAATGAAATTTTCCTAAGTTTTTTTAATAATAACGGTAATATTACATATAGTAGTAATACTTTCATCAAAGATAAGATAAAAACGGAAATATTATTTCTGTAGATTGAATTTTGCTTTTTCTATGTGAGGCCTTTGGTTAGGATTGGGACTTTTCAGCTGAAAGAACCAGACATACATATACATAACTCGACAGTCTAGTTAAGTCTAGTTCAGCCTAGTTAAGTCGAGTTCAGTCTAGTTCAGCCTTGTTCAGTCTTGTTCAGTCGAGTTCAGTCTTGTTCAGTCGAGTTCAGTCTTGTTCAGTCGAGTTCAGTCTAGTTCAGTCTAGTTTGTGGCGCGACTACGAAAGCCCTAACAAAGAGGAGACGAAGATTTTAGGAAACACTCTATGCTTGTATTCGCAGACAAAATCCTATTTATGAATATGTTTGTCTCTTTTTGGTGTTGCTTTTTCGATTCAACGATTTTTCAAGTCACAACGGTGCTAAAGAAGTTTCGCTTCAATAAAAAACATATTACCCATTTTTTCGGGAAAATTACCCTTTTATTTTCTAACAACACAGGCATGTGTAGTTGAGGTTTAATGTTCCAAATAGTAACGATAATTTAAATCTCAAAAACATAAAAAATGGTAGATAAATTTGTGTCTTACCTGTGATAAGTAATTCCTGGATACTTTTTTTGGGATGTAGAGCTAAATTTACACTATTTTACGACACAAGACGGCATTATTGGTTTTTTGTTTCAATTAACGTAAATAGTAACTATACGGCCGCTGTCGTGCCGCGTAATGGCGGTCGACTGGCATACTATGATGCATGTGTGTGCGTAAGGCACGTGTGTACAAGCGAATCGGCATACTTAGGGTGCTTCACTTTCGATATGAGTGGCGTAGAGTCCTTCTTTTTTTTCTAGTCCGTGATAACTATGAATTAATTACGTAGCAAAATACATTGTTTTAATATTTTATCGTTACTTTTGTACCTACGTGATAAATAACTATATATTATTTTTCGCATAATCTATATAATAAAAATAAAACCGTAACTGATCGATAAGTATTTAGTCATATTACTGAACGGTACGACATAAAATTACAAGCCAGCCAAAGACAAATTATCCAGCGTGAAGGCAGTCAGCATTATGGACGTCATAGTACGAAATAGAAGCTGTCAGTTTGAGCCCGTAAACTGAACTGCCTGGAACGTGCATGGTTTTTTTAAAGTTCATAATACGACCCCTGGGCGCCTGAGCGGTTGTTGCCATCTCGTCCTCCTCCATGCGGGATCAGCCCTCACTTGATCCCACTCTGCGGTCTCCTTCTGGAGCATAACGCTCTCACAGACCACTGCATTCCAATATTCGTGCTCTGCAAACATAGCCGACACTACTGCCGATAGAGAGAAATCTACTTGCTCGATCCGATCGACCAGGATCCGTCGCTCGGCAGCCCACGCAGGGCACGCCTCGAGCGTGTGCTGTGCGGTGTCCTGGTCGCTATCACAATGGTGGAATTGTACCGTGGCCTCGCGCCCTATCCTATGCAGGTACGCACCGAAGCAAACGTGCAAGGTGAACACCTGCGTCAGGCGGTAGGTGACGCGCCCGCTCCTTCTGAGGCAGGCTCCAAAGTCGCAAACTGCATCCGCAGGCGGGCGGTGCCGTGACCTACTATCCTGTGCAGGTACGCACCGAAACAACCGTGATCGGTGAATACCTGCGTCAAGCGGTAGTTCATGCGCTCGCTTCTTTCGAGCTTGCTCTGAAGAGGCAGGACTGCTTCGACGACGCAAAGTGCAACCCAAGGTGGTCGCACCACTTCTTCTGTCCAGTCCTATCAAGCCGCATCAACTTATCGAACGCCCCTGGTGGTGCGCTTCTCAGCTCTGACGCAGAGATCGTATCTGATCATAGACCATGCGTCTGTCTCCGCCAGGACGTCCAAAGGAGCAGAGCGCGCCAAAATAGTTACTGCTTTATAAGATAGTTCTTTACCCTCGTGGGATCCGTATAGTGACTCTGCACTGCCGACCGTGAAGTTTGGCTCTGGCGTTGGACGCCAGACAGTCGAGCTGACCACCTTCGGTGATTCTCGCAATAAGACACCTTATTTTTTTTTTTTTTATTGGTGCCCAGTGGACATTCTTCATGAACTTCCTTCGCCCCGGGGAAGGGCGAAGGGGTATGCCGGACTCCTACCGGCTAAAACCACTGGAGCGGTCATCTTCGGCACCTCAGGGAGGCTCCAGGTCCTCGTATGATCACACCAGAGCCGCCCACTGGTGCCACGCCTATAGGCACATCTCGGAGAGGGTGACTGTAAAGTGGTCAGCCCCCCGGGGGGATTGTAAAGGATCCCCCAAAGCGTCCCACGGCAGCGCAATAAGATACCTACCAGGCAAATTAGAAGTACTTTTTCATTTTAAGAATAATTAAAACACCTGCTCGCCCTAATTAATACCTATAATATGTCATACTAAAAATAACATAAACTATTAACAGAAATGTATCTAGAATTAAATGTATGATAATTAATGGGTGATTATTTATTTTGTAACAAGTATACAATGCGCTAACCGATACCACTATCCCACACTTTTTCACTGAGCGCTCAAAATACGTGCCGATCACTGTACTAGTGATGTGGGTAACAATCGCAGACGTTTAACGTTTATCTACATTAACTATTAAAAAAAACTTTTTGGAATGAGTAATGAATTAGATATTGAATATTCTAATTATCGTATATGTGAGTTTCTATATAACCGCAACAATTTTCCTTATATCTGGCATAGTTATCAGTTTCAGTTGCTTAGCGTTAATTATTTATCCACTGATTGTACGCATAAAGCTGATATGCCTAAACCATATAAAATACGACGTTATGAGTGTTAAGAATTTGAAAACCCGTAGACTCATCCTGGTAAAATGGTTTCAAGGGTTTGGTCAACGGATTTAAGTGCATCGTTTTTTTAAATAACTCCGAAAATGGAACTCTGTTAAATCTTTAAATAAATTCAGTGGAATTGATATAGTCCAAAGGTTATGAGGCCGTTGCAGCAAGAGTATTTGAGTGGAGACCGCGAAACAATTGCATGGGACGTCCCCATCCACATGGGCCGTTCACCTGAAAAAGGTAGCTGGGGTGGACTGCGGAAGGCGAAGGGCCAACTGTTGTGACGTAACGTAGAAGAGGCCTATATCTAGAAGTAGATTGCGAACGGCCGAGTCGATTACTTAAAACGTTTCAAGGACATCTATTCACGTGGTCTATCAAACGTAACAGCCTTCTGTTAAGCAGTAGCCATACTGCGCTCACCAACCCGCCTCCCAAGCGGGGGGAGAACTGGCTAATTCATCCCAAATGCCGAAACAATTATGGAAATAGGGGGAGGCTGTTGTTCAGCGGTGGACAACCTTTGGCTAATATAGATCTGTGACAGAGGATCCAACCTGGCCCCTAACTGAAAAAAAGCAATACTACGCCTTTGACCATACAAATATAATCTAATCTCTAAATATCTTCATAAACCCAATGGTTAACGGGTTACCACACATAACATGACAAAAAGTCAGTATGAAAGTGTCTATTTAAAAATAATGACCTGTTTATGAGCATCAGACGATATCTTGCACACGTATCGCAGAACTTCAATTTCCTCTGGGGTCTTGATAACACGCCTGCAATAATTTCGTTCAGTTTATTATCACTTCACTCGTATCTTTTATACGGCCTTCGTAATGTAGGACTAAATTACTTTTTATTAGACTATGATAGTATTGCATAATCATTGCAATAAGCGTAAAAGTATCGAATATAAGGGACAAAACAAATTAGTATTTAAAAAGAGGAGTCTGAATAGAAGAGCATTCTGTAATATAACTGGGAATATACTCCATTCAAGGATGTAAAAACCAATGACAGGAATTAGAAAAGCCGTCGTTGGACAATGAATTAAATCTATTTTTTATATTATAGGGATATGCCATGGACGTGGGTTTTATCGGCATTAACATTTTTCGTCGAACTCATCGTTGAATTCATATACGCGCATGTTTTTATCAAACCAGGACACCCATATATATTTTTTTTTATTCAGAATCAAAATCAGGTTGTAATTACGTGCATTTACAGCAAGTACGTTTTACAATAGGTAACAGTGCTATGAAATCCTTTGAGTTACGTGTCATTGAAATAAAAAATCACTCAGTAAGATTGATAACTACATTTACATAAGCAATATTCGAAGATAAGATTTAACAGATTACAAACATATTATTATTAAGCAATCCGAAGTCACATTATCACAGAATATAATTATTATCACGGATATATACTTACAGTTCTGCGATGACAGGGAATAGTGTTTTGTTATCAACTGTGAAACTGGAAGAAAGGAAAAACAAATTATTTGCGACGACTGGTCATGTTAAACTTATGAATAGGTAGCCCAAGTCGGAACTGATTAGGATATCTTAAACGATTATTCTAAGACAAAAATCGAATGACCCTTTTTGTGTAGAAATTTATAACTACAATTTTGCTTACTAATATTTTCCTTAAAAAATCGACACTTATAGAGCTATTTGAGAAAAATAACTGGAAATGGCTTACCCCCTTTAACCCTTAAAAACTCATGGTTTAAATTAAGAGTCTAGTAAAGTACCCCTAAGTCTTAGGACATAAAATTAGGGTCTTTGCCAAAATCCAGGTTAGTCGGAAGACAAAGCCTTAATCTGCCTGGGTTCTCGCACATAGTACGAAGTTAAAACGATGTGTGCAAATATCACTAGCATTTGCAAAAGAAAGACTTGATCAAAAATGGTATCGTTTTCGAATGAGTTAAATAATTAATCCACACATAAATTTAATGCCTAGCTCCCAACTATTACTACAATTACGGGTTCATAATGTGATCATGATAACGTTTTCTGTTTAATTTCAAAGGCCAGATTAATCCCATTACCTATATCAAAGCAATAGAGTGTAGAACAACAACAACAGAGAAGAATTTAAACAACACATAGGTACCTACTACGCTCGTAAACCAAATATTTGTTCCGTGCAGGGATCGAACCTGCGACGCATAGCGCAGAAAGCTAATTGTTTAGCCATTGGGCTTACCGTGCCGTAATTTTGATACTGCAAACTTAGGTTCGGAGTAAGCCTACTTACTCATTAATTCCTTGAAATACCGCCTCTTTTGCAGTCAGGCCGCTGTCCGTGTTGGGACCACACTATAATAATAATAAGAAAAACTAACATTTTATAATATAAATGTGTATCGTAGTTTTATCGGTGACTCTAGCCATAACAATAGTTGATAATAAATTCCGTGTGGTGTCCAGATTAAGAATATAGGACCACTCTATATCCTTACGTGGATGTCGTTAAAGGAGACAAGGGACTAAACCAGAGGGATGGGCACCAGCGTCTCTTCTTTGAAAAAGCACCTTTACTGCGCTCACCAACCTGCCAAGCGTGGTGAGTACTGGCAATTTATCCAAATAAATAAATAAAAATAAATTTCCCCCCCAAAATTACGACACAGTTGTGAAAATCTATGGGGGAGGCCTTTGTTCAGCAGTTGACATCGTTTGACTGATATGATGAATTAATTTTATTACATAAAAACAAGCAATATTCTGGATTATTATAATTAATTAACAACAAATTGTATTTATATAAAATCGCTTATTAGTTATTATAATAAAACGATTTTGTGAATGTAATTGTGACATGAATATTAAACAGATTCATGTAAATAAAGGTTACTCACCAGCGTCAATAACTTCTCTGGGTTTAGGCTTTTGAGAACATTTTTGATCTGAAACATAAAAACTAATTCAGAAATAATTCCGATGCCCCGGTGTTTTCTGAAATTATAAACATTAGACTAGTGTATTTTACCTCATCCACATAATGGACTTCGTCAACAGCATACAGTTGTTTGAAGTCATCACAACTCAGGAGCTTGCCCATCCATATTTCGTACTCTTCGGGCAGGCGGGGCACAAATAAATAAGCCTTTTTGGTAGATACATCAAGTGCGAAGTAGCAACCCGGCTCACGAACACCACACGCCCATGTGAAATAAGCCTCCTGAATTCATAAAAAGTATACTGACGTCCTTAGTAAAATGACTTGATATAATGTAATGACTGAAAAGAATAACAGAAACAGAATAACAGAGTTATTAATTGGAAAGGCGAATATTCGGTTAAGTGGTACGTAAACTTAAAAAAATAACTAAGCACTGACAATAAGAATTACCAATTATACACTTATGAGTCGTATGTTGATTCTTCTCATTCGTGTTCGAAGTCATGGTCAGATGGGATCAAGGACTTAAAACACCTATATTAAAAGGACATCGAGTTGTTATCGTGCATGCGAGATCGGAGGCTTTTGTCCCCAATGCCGCTCTAGTGTTTAAAGTTGGTGTGAAATCACGGCTCATGAATAACTTGTTTATTGGTCAAAACCACACGAACATCCGTTCAGTAAGTATTTGACGTGTGGTCTACTCCTACGACAGAATTCGATAGCAGATTTGGTAACAGCTGACAACGCAACCATTTTTCGCAGTTATTAAAGTTCATATTACCCTGATAGCAAATCTGCTATCGAATTCTGTCGTAGGAGTAGACAACACGTCATATCACAAAAAGCAGATCGATCGATACGATCCCGGCCCAACCTCAAATCCTAAGAAAGTGGATATGCCACAAGTGGTTGACGGAGAAGGTTATACAATATAATAAACACATGTGGAAATCTCAACTCTATCCCTATATAGTATAAAACAAAAAGCCCCCCACCGTGTCTGTATATCTGTTCGCGATAAACTCAAATACTTACTGAACGGATGTTCGTGTGGTTTTGACCAATAGACACGTTATTCATGAGGAAGGTTTAGGTGTATAAATTCTTAAGGTTTTGTGTAAATTGGTTGAAATATGACGATCATTGTTGTAAATGTCGGAGGAAGTAGCTGGGAGATTTAACCGAAAACGCTGCATAATCCCTTTGAGATATAACAAAACAATGTATGGTGGGATAGGTCTATATAGAAGTCCGCGATGGCATATACCTATCTTTTAAGGATAGCCTACTATACCCATTATAACTTCTAAAAATGGTCACGTACAATGCGGTAATTGGAAATCTATTTAGACCAGGGGTTCCCAACCTTTTTTTGTCTACTGCCCACTTTAAGAATAAATTATTTTTAAACGCCCCCCTTTTTAAACATACTTAAAAACCGCTAAGTACTTATAACAGATTATTGAAACGCAAATTTATAGTATTCGGATAGAGTATCTTTTATTGAAAATAAAACAAACATAATCAATTCTTGTATAAAAACTAATGTGAAGGTTGAATCTGATGCTGTTCAATAAGTTTGTTGATATCAGGATCCAATTTACTCAAAAACAGCCGCAAGTCGCCACGTTCGGTAACACGCAAACGATTTCTCTTTTTGGTAAGCAGCGTTGCCACAGCACTAAATCCACGTTCACACAAATATGACGATGGGAATGCTATCAAAAATCGTTGAACAATTGACCACAATCCAGGGTACAATTGCGGGATCGGTTTTTGTAGCCAAAATTCTTGATATCCATTTTTGAACTTAATTTTTATTTCTTCGTTTGTTGTCAATTCTATAAGTTCTTCTTCCAGCTGAGGTGACATTGCTGTGTTGACATTTCAAAACGGATCCAACACCCAGTCTGGTATTTCCAAGTTTAAAATGTCCTGGTATCGTTTGGTGAAGTCAATGTGGAGGTTTTCCAAATGTTGGCAGTAGGCAAACAAGTCGTCGTTACTGCAGTATACTGATAAATTCGGAAAATTGTGAAACTCACGTCTGCCCATATTCTTTTTGTGCAGAAGCAGTTTGGCTGCGAAAGCAGCAACGACATTTTTTGTTTTAATTAAATTTAGTTCATCGCCTTGCAGTTGGAGGTTCATGTCGTTGAACATTTTATACAGGTCTGTCATGTAAGCTATATCATTCTTTGATGTTATGAGCTTGTTGCGCAGTTCTGTATCTTTAGTTTCCAAGAACTCTATCATAGAGTCAAACAGGTTGTAAAATCGAATCAGACAATTGCCTCTTGACAGCCAACGAACTTCAGTATGAAGCAACAAACGGTTGACATCTTCGTCATTAGTAATACAAAGCTGATGAAATAATCTATCATTCAAAGAGCTGCTACGGATTTTATTGACTGCTTTGATGACATATTGCAGTGATTGAAATAGTCGTTCACTTAAGTTTCTAGCAACCAAATGTTGTCTATGAATAACGCAATGTATAGCAAGGACATCTGGAATTTTATTCTTTAAGTATGCTATGAAGCCTTTATGGCGCCCTGTCATAGCCGGAGCGCCATCCGTAGCAACTGATATAATATTTTTCAAAGGAATCTCTTTCTCTTCACAAAACTTTTCCAATGTATTGAATATGGTTTCGCCTTTTGTATCTGTCTCCAAATTTCTGGCAAACAATAGTTCTTCACGTATTTTCTCATCTTTAATAAACGTCACGTAAGATAGCAACAACGCTTCATTAGTTGGTAAAGTGGACTCATCGAGCTGAATTGAGAATTGACTAGTCCTCAGATGATTGCACAATGATTCTTCAATGTTTTCAGCCATTTCATCAATTCGTCTTTGCACAGAATTATTACTCAAAGGAATTTTTCGGATAATATCTGCAGCCGGTTTAAGAAGCACAGTAGTTATTACTTCCTTTATTGCTGGCAAAATTAACTCTTCTCCGATGTTGTGTGGTTTGCCTTTTTGAGCAATTAACAAAGAGATATTGTACGAAGCTCGAAGTCCGTCGTCATCTTGCTTAGCAGCCGCCGAAAATAGTTTTGATACACTTGGCTGAGTATTATGCTTCTTCTCTAGGTCTTGAAAATATGCTACATTCTTTTCTGTCTTATCTGGATGCATTTTATTCAAATGATCTTGCAGTCTTGAAGGCTTCATTGCTTCGTTCGAAAATGTTTTTAGACATAGAAGACACAAAGGCGACGACGGGTTTGTGGGATTTTCAATAAATCCGAATTTAATATATTCCGCAGAGTATTGCCGTCTCTTCTTTTTTACTTCCGACATTGTTTTGTTTTAAGAAATACGTAAGTGTTGAAATCAAGTACTGCTTATCTATTATGCGCGAAACCGCAAATGAAAATAAAATAAATTTACGTCGTTTATATAGGATTGCATAAGCAGCACGCACCAACAGGAATAAGACAAACGTGCATAAACTCGTTTATCTCATTCGACGCCCAATCGTACTCGACAAGCAAGAACAAGTATTATAGAACCAGCCGATTAGTATAGGAATGTACAATTCGGATTATTTAACAAAAACTTGTTAAAACATGATTGCCCGCGGTCTTTTATATCGAACCGAGTTTGAGCTATATCTTAATTAATATTAGTTGATGTTCACAAAATGTAGTCGAGAGTCGAGAGCTCAGTCCGTGTCTAAGAGTCTTCCTAGCTAGGTAGATGAAATTATAAATCGACCCCAAAGCCCTACACAATGCCCCCTTTTTTTTCTGGGTCTCTTACCGCCCCCCTTTAGGCCTGCGGCGCCCACAAGGGGGCGTTATCGCCCACGTTGGGAAAGACTGATTTAGACGGATACAGTATTAATCCTTATCAACTTAAATACGTCAGTTACCTTAAGCATTATGATAATCCATATAATTTAAATGAATTTTGAATGAATGAGTTATCGCAAAATAAAAATTAACGCACGCGAAATTAAATTCAAGCGCGGGTCTGACACCGATGACGGGACTCGCTTGATTTTAAGATGCTCCTGGAGGCACGAATAAAACATTTCTAATAAATTTACTATTAGCAAAAGTAAGCACCGATAGAAAAGGTTCCCTTGGTGTGCCATAGTCCTGAATAGCAGCCACACTTTTGAAACGTGGGCGAACCGCCCATTCCAAATTCAACCTTCCACTGAAAATTAGTGACTAGGTCTCGAGCATTTGTAATATTTCAAACCAAAGTAACGCCGGCAAATTAATGAAATATTGCAGTTTGATTATTTGGGACGAGGCTTCTGTTTTATAAAGCCTCAGTTGAGGCATTAGACAGGACAATGCGAGATTTGCGCAAAAGAAACTGCCCAATGGGTGGCTGCACTGTTTTGTTCTCTGGAGATTTAGACTTAGATAACTAGAACTTAAAACCAACATGAGAATTTTATTGTCTAGCGAAGATAATAGGCAATTTTCTAACAACTTGATCCAAATAGGTAATGGTGAATTTCAAGCTGACAATAAAATAAATGGGTAATTTTCCTGAAAACATGGGTATTATATTTTTTATTGAAGCGAAACTTCTTTAGCACCGTTGTGATTTGAAAATTCGGTGAAACGAAAAAGCGACTCCAAAGAGAGGCAAACATTCATAAATCGGATTTAGTCTGCTAATACAAGTACAGTGTTTCTTAGACTGAATATGAGATCTATGAAAATTTTTATTTAGCTTTTTGGTTCAAAATAAAGAAACATGTGTTTCAGTTTTTTCTTTTTAAACTTTGACCCACACTAGGATTTCTCCTGTGTCGTGGGTGCGTTTACGGACACAAATTCCACACAAAATACACCCAGACCCGGAAAAACTACATGCAGATCATACAAATATTTGTTCCGTGCGGGAAACGAACCCACGACCCGAAGCGCAGCAGCCGACTGTATCAGCCACTGCACCAACCTTAAAGGGGTAAAAAAGGGGGTGAAAGTTTGTATGCAAAATCAATCAGTTTTGAAGTTTGTTCAGAAGGAAAGAAAGAAATATGTGTTTCAGTGTTTTTGCAAATTCATCCCTCAAGGGGGTAAAACCCCTCAACGAGCATACAACGGAACCCGGAGTGTTCGGTGATCCTTCTTTGGGGGAGGTTTATGTCCAGCAGTGAACAGCTGAAAGGATAGTATGAAAATCTTGACATGTTGCTGCAATAATTTAAGGTAGAAGAGATGATGTACAAATTCAGAGACTCAGCGGTATATAAAGATGAAGCTGTTCATTATACAGTGCATCAAGGATAAGGATGATCTAGGCGCAGCCTTTTTTGATGAACAATTAGGATATAGTATGAAATCTATACAATCTATACAAATAAATAAAATTGAAGTGTCTGTTTGTAATGTCAAAATAACAGGTTTTTACTAAATGCATATGAAAGTATATATGGTACCTATAACAAAAACACAATTTTTATTTTTTTTGTCTGTCTGTCTGTCTGTCTGTCTGTTTGTTCCGGGTAAACTCCGAAACGGCTGGACCGATTTTGACGGGACTTTCACTGGCTGATAGCTAATGTTATAAGGAATAACTTAGGCTACTTTTATTTTAGAAAAACGATTGGGGTTCCGCGCAAAAAAATAAAAACCTTGAAATCCAATATATCTTCTATACATCTTCTATATAAATAAATAAAAATACAAATAAATAAAATTGAAGTGTCTGTTTGTAATGTCAAAATAACAGGTTTTTACTAAATGCATATGAAAGTATATATGGTACCTATAACAAAAACACAATTTTTTTTTTTTTGTCTGTCTGTCTGTCTGTCTGTTTGTTCCGGGTAAACTCCGAAACGGCTGGACCGATTTTGACGGGACTTTCACTGGCTGATAGCTGATGTTATAAGGAATAACTTAGGCTACTTTTATTTTAGAAAAACGATTGGGGTTCCGCGCAAAAAAATAAAAACCTTGAAATCCAATATATCTTCTATACATCATCTATACAAATAAATAAAAATACAAATAAATAAAATTGAAGTGTCTGTTTGTAATGTCAAAATAACAGGTTTTTACTAAATGCATATGAAAGTATATATGGTACCTATAACAAAAACACAATTTTTAATTTTTTTGTCTGTCTGTCTGTTTGTTCCGGGTAAACTCCGAAACGGCTGGACCGATTTTGACGGGACTTTCACTGGCTGATAGCTGATGTTATAAGGAATAACTTTGTGTACATAACCTTGTGTAAGGCTGGTGTACGCGAACGTGGAGACCAGTGAACGGGAATGCACGTGTGGCTACTGGCATGTATCTGTATCTGTACTGGTATGTATATGTATAAACAAGAGGCGAAAGTGTCACAGCTGTTTTTTTTATAATTATTACACTACATTTGAATTTATTTGTCTATATACAAACTATTTTTATTATACTATTACTGATATAAATGCACACTTACCTACTATATACCTATTATTATTAATCCGTTTTGTTATTTTTATTATGTTTATCCCATATGTAAATAAATCCTACGTATATAAATAAATGCACTGGTTCACATCCGTGAATCACAAACGGTTTGGTTGAAAACCAGCGTCGGGCAGCCGTCTGACATATGCTGAACCAAATCCGTTTTGGCGAACCCTGAGGCACAACTGTTTTTGTGTTTTGATTTGTAACTGTGTAATTAATTGTATGTGTGTCTCATTTTTCGACCAAATAAATAATTTCTTTCTTTCTTTCTTTACTTTTATTTTAGAAAAACGATTGGGGTTCCGCGCAAAAAAAATAAAAACCTTGAAATCCAATATATCTTCTATACATCTATACAAATAAATAAAATTGAAGTGTCTGTTTGTAATGTCAAAATAACAGGTTTTTACTAAATGCATATGAAAGTATATATGGTACCTATAACAAAAACACAATTTTTAATTTTTTTGTCTGTCTGTCTGCCTGTTTGTTCCGGGTAAACTCCGAAACGGCTGGACCGATTTTGACGGGACTATCACTGGCTGATAGCTAATGTTATAAGGAATAACTTAGGCTACTTTTATTTTAGAAAAACGATTGGGGTTCCGCGCAAGAAAATAAAAACCTTGAAATCCAATATATCTTCTATGTCAAGTGTCTATGTCGAAGTACTCTAAATTTCTTTTAAATTACACGCGGGTGAAACCGCGGGTCCCAGCTAGTTTAAAATATAATCCAACATCTCAATAATTTTAATCTTTTCTATTCACCTGGAAAATTTGTTCACTCATACTCCTACATTTTAAGAGCAAAACTACAGTACCTATAATTATCACAATCAACCATAATGAAATAATAATTTAAAATTACACTGCAGTTACACACTAACAAAGTATATTTAGTCAAATTATCATCAGGTGTTTAGTTTACGTGGTCAAGAAATAGTGATAATTAATTCACTTGCCTGTCTAAACACATAATCGACATCCGAGTCGTAGTGTTTTATATCTTCGCCCCCTTGTAGTACAACCAATTCTCCGTTTTTAAGTTTCTCAGCAAGCCGATTTCTGTTTGTATTGAACAGAGAAAGAGGCACTTCCAAAGTCCCAGGACCCATAGACCATGTCGCTACCATGTTCGCTGTGATACTGAATCTTGGCTTTGTAATTATCCGATAAAAAACAGTCCTTTTGCCCGATGAGCGCAAAGTATGTAATTGATATAGATTACGGCGTACGATATTAAATTTACACTTATGTTGACGTAACTTGGTCGGTAAATACGATATATACTTTTTGCTGAATATGTTGAGACAGCTACTTCTTAACATTTATCTGATATGTTAGATAGTGGCTTGCTGATCGTGGTACATATATGTCGCAAAAAGTTGGTATTTGAATTATAAACATAAAGCTGATACAGTCATATAATGGGGTACTGTACCTAGTATAATTTGTAACGTTTAAATTATTATCAAACAATAGTAAAATTTGCGAACTGAAAAAAAATATCTATCTAACAAGGATTCTGGCCACAGAGTGTCATTGAATAACACGTGTGTCAAAAATATTTTGTTATTTTTGAGTAATTTTGTGACTTATCGTTTTGTATATTCCTGTTATCCGATAAAATATTTCTGTTTTGTGTATAAGTATTTATAATCGGTAGTCGTCACTATGGACAAGAACAAACCTCCCGACCCTCCTGATATCTCAAGACCTTCAACCCCTATATCTGGCTTCACCTTCATTGACGCAAATTCCAATCCCCCGAGTCAAATTGCTGACACCGGGTGTACAATAAGCGGATCACTAAGTCCCCAATGCCAACCAAACACGCGCAAACGTCCGGTTAGTGAAGAGGTAACGTCAAATCGTCCTTCGAAACAACCCAGAAGTCAAGTCGGCCGGGAAATATATTCTGTGGTAGATAAAGCTCCATATATTGTACACGTGTCTCGCAAAGAGCAACAGTCAAATGCTGGCACCACTCTTCATCCAATAACTTTTGGCCTATTCTTGCTTAAAAATAATGTAACTAACATTATTCGTGATGGTATCAAGAAGGTAGGCAGAAATCGTATTTCGGTAGAGTTTGCATCCCCTGAGGATGCCAACTCATTTTTATCTAATAGCCTGTTATCAAAAAATAGTTTTGAGGCCAAAATACCAACATTTAATATTACCCGCATGGGTGTCGTAACTGGCGTTCCAACGGATTTGTCAGAAGAGGAGGCGAGGTCTTACCTAAATGTGCCTTCAGGATGTGGGAAAATCCTTAAAGTTCGGCGGATTAATAAAAAAATTGTAAGAGATAATACCACTGAGTGGCATCCGACAGAAACTTGTGTCATCACTTTTGATGGACAAGTTTTACCTAATAGAATCTTTTGTTGCTACACTGCCTTACCTGTACAGCAATATATTTATCCTACCATTCAATGTCGTAAGTGTTGTAGATTCGGTCACGTAGAATTTTTGTGCCGGTCCAAACCTCGCTGCAGCAAATGTGGCCGCGACCACCCTGGTGTTGGATGCTCTATTTCTGAAAATGATGCTTTTTGTGTGCTGTGCTCTGGCAGTCACTTTGCCAATAGCAGGGCCTGTCCGGAGTATGGTAGACAGAGAGCCATAAAGACTGTTATGGCTGAGAAGACTATTTCATATGCTGAGGCCAGTAAATGTATCCCTAATGCAACTCGCAGTTATGCAGACATCACAAAAACAACATCGTCTACATCTCAGTCATACCGCAAAACAATTTCCCTAAAGCCAAAGACTCATACTGCCCTTTCTCCGTCTTATGATAAAGCTGCTCATCAGCTGCTAACTAGTACCCCCCAATCTTCTCAGCCTAATGGATGCCTTTTCAACAATCAGCTCTTTGAAAATTCTGACAGTTTGTCTACTATTATTGAACTTCTCATCAAACTTCTGACAACTTTTATGTCTTCTAATATATCCCAATCACCGTCCAACGTTGCTGATAAACTTATATCATTACTTTTAAATATTAAAAATGGCAGCTTCCCAAGTGTTTCTGCAATGGAACGTGAGGAGCGTGTGGCATAAAAAACACGACCTCATATACCTACTCAATAAATATAAGCCATTGGCTTGTTCCATTGCGGAGACTTGGCTTATTCCAAGTCTTAGTTTTCGTATGCCACACTTTAATATCCTCAGATGTGATCGATCTGATGGCTATGGAGGATCGGCTCTATTCATAAATAATCGTGTCCCACTTGTGTCCGTGTCTATACCTCTGCTTGATATGGATATGAGTATTGTGGCAGGTAGGGTTGAGGGTACAACAATCATTTCTGTTTATATTGCTCATCCTCATCAACGATTTCTATCTATATTACGGGTTTTATTGCGCAGTATTAATGGCCCTGTCCTTGTTATGGGTGACTTCAACTGTCACCACTTTAGATGGGGCTCTGAACGTTGTGATTCTTTTGGGGAAGGTTTAGTTAACATTTTAGATGAGCTTAATCTGTGCATATTAAATGATGGTTGCCCAACTCGCAGAAGCCTTCCTGGTCAGCAGAAAAGCTGTGTTGACCTCACATTTTGCTCGCTTGATATTGCCGCCGCATCTCACTGGGAGTGTCTAAATTCATCTCATGGTAGTGACCACTATCCCATTATTATATCAATACAAGGAAAAACATATTTAGAAAAAATGTCTCCTCCACTTTTGAGGTATAATTTGTCCAAACCTAATTGGGCAGAATATGCATCAACTCTGGAGGATAAAATTGACGTGCTTCCAAATTTAGTTTCGGAAAATTTCGAGGACTCTGGTCACTGTTATGTTAAAACTTGTTATGAGAGTTTTGTTTCGGCCGTCACATCTAGTGCCGATTCCTGTTTTCCTCTTAAAAATAGTGCCCGTAATAAAATTCCATCACCACCTTGGTGGGACCAAGAATGCACCATGGCAATCAGGGAAAGAAATGAGGCGGAAAAGTTATATGATGAAGAGATGATCAATGAAAATCTGATTGTTTACAAACATGCTCTCGCAAAATCACGAAGATTACTGCGGAAAAAGAAACGTTCAGGGTGGGTACATTTTTGTAACTCCTTATCCCCATCTACGCCAGCGTCTGAAGTATGGAAGAGGATTAACAGATTCAGATGTGGATGTTTGCCTTCAATCTCTTCCCCTATAACTCGGGAGATAGCCGAACGATTTTTTGACAAAATAGCTCCGCCTTATGTACCATCTTCATCAGAAAGTTACCTCTCACCCGTGAGGTCAACAGAGGATCCATTTGATAAGCCATTTACTCTAGATGAATTAAATTCAGTTTTACAACATGTCCGTGATTCTGCTCCTGGTATTGATGGTTTAACTTATTCGTTTATAGCTCGTGCTGGCCTCAATGCAAGGAAATACTTTTTAGAAATAGTAAACTTTTGTTATTGTAATAGTTGGGTCCCAGACCAATGGAAATGTCAAATCATTATTCCTCTTTTGAAACCAGGCAAACATGCAGATGACCCGAATGGTCTTAGACCAATTGCTTTGTCATCAGTATTGGTAAAATTATTGGAACATTTAATAAAGAATCGATTAGAGTGGACTGTTGAGTCCAGAGATTTACTGCCGAACTCACAATATGGTTTTAGGAAAGGGTTCAGTACTATGGATAGCGTTGGTGTTTTACTAACGGACATTCGTATATCCTTATCCAAAAATGAATCAGTAGTCGCAGCATTTCTTGACATATCTTCCGCATACGATAATGTCCTTCTTCCCATTCTCAGACAAAAATTGCATCAGCTAAGACTCCCGGTCAAGATGGTGCAGTGTATATGTGCACTTCTTATGTCCCGTTCTTTGGTTTTAAGGGTTCAGGGTGAGGAATTTGACCCCAGGTTAACTTGGAAAGGGTTACCGCAAGGTTCCGTTTTAAGTCCTTTGCTGTATAACTTGTACACAGCGGATATTGGTACTTGCCTTAATATTGATTGCCACATTTTACAATATGCTGATGACCTGGCTCTTTATGTTACTAATGAATCAATTACTGATGCAGCTGTATCTCTCTGCCATTCTCTAGATTCTCTGAATCAATGGCTAATAAATCATGGTATGTGTTTATCTCTGCCCAAAAGCTCGGTAATAACATTTTCTCGCAAAAAGCGTATTCCTCAAATTTCAGTTGTTATCCAGGGACATACTGTACCAATAGCCACAAAAGTAAAATTTTTAGGTGTTTATCTGGACTCCAAATTGACTGGCAAGCAACATATAAATTATCTGGTGCAAAGGTGTGAAAGGATTATCCCAATTCTAAAAGCTCTTGCGGGCGTCTGGTGGGGTTCTCATCCCTATACCATGAAATTAGTATACAATGCCTTAATCCGAAGTGTTTTGGATTACGGAACGTTTCTTTTGATTCCATGTAACAAAGGAGCTTTGGCAAGTCTGGATAAGGTGCAAGCTAAGTGCCTTCGGATTATCTTAGGTTGCATGAAGTCTTCTCCACTCAATGCGTTGCAGGTTGAGTGTGCTGATCCACCTTTAGCTCTAAGGAGACAATATTTGGCATCTCGTTTTTTAGCTCGAGTAATCACCAAATCTACGCATCCTCTTCTACACAAACTAGGTGTTTTAGATGATATATGCAATAGTTCAAATTACTGGTATCGTAAAGACACCCCTCTGATTATTAAAACCTTTCGTCACTACCAGAACTTAGAAGATCCTATCATTCAATATCCCAGACTTTCCCTTTTCAATTTTGAATATGATATTTTATGTTTCAAACCAGACATCCTTTTCGATATTGGTATATCTAAAAAGTCTACTACAGCGAATTCGGTCTTTAATGCGCTGATTAGTGAACGTTGGAATGGTTTCGAAATATTTTTTACAGATGCATCCAAATTGACCGATTCCAGTTGCACAGGAGCTGCGGTATACTATCAAAACTCCAGAATAATTTTAAAATTCAAATGCCCTAAGGAGGCTTCTGTCTTCACGGGTGAATGCGTGGCTATTTTGGAAGCATGCCTTTTTATAGAATCGCACAATATTATTAAGGGCGTAATTTTCACGGATTCCTTGAGTTGTCTTCAAGCTTTGAAGCATAGTCCTTTTAAGAGTAAATTAAACAGTCCTCTTCTTTTTCAAATAAAAAAATGTCTTTTCTCTTGCAAAAATAATAATAAAATTATTCAATTGGTTTGGATACCGGGTCATTCTGGTATCAAGGGAAATGAATGCGTTGACGCATTCGCAAAAAACGCGGTCACATCTGAATCTGCTGATCTCAAACATTATAGTTATTTGGGCTATGATTTGCTGAACCTTCCAAAAAGGTATTTGCAGGCTTCATGGCAAGTTCAATGGAATAACACGGGTAAAAATAAGGGTCGTTTTTATTATGCAATCCAACCCAGCATTCCACTAAAACCATGGTTTTATCGGTATAAGAAGGTTTCTAAAACAGTTATATCTGTCCTTTGTAGACTCCGTGTAGGTCATTGTTGTTCTCCTGTCTTTTTACATAAAATTCATGTCAGAGATTCATCTCTGTGCGATTGTGGGTTGGAAGATGGTACTTTAAACCATTTATTTTTTAAATGCCCCAAAAATGATCCATGTCATGATTTATACAGTCATCTTCCTAAATTAAAAATCCCTATACCAATAAACTTTTCTTCTTTACTGACATATTCTTCTTCTGAGCTTTTAGAAGCTTTGATGATTTTTGTCCGTAGTAATGACATAAGATTGTAACTTGCTACTTGCCTAAAATATTCAATAAATTCTGTACATTAAGTCACGTTTTAATCAATTAGTTTTATTTAAAAATTATTACTACACACGTTCTTCCATGACACTACTGACATTGGCAGAATTGTCGACACCGGCACTGTTGCCATATTGAAAAATTGAATTGAATTGAATCTATCTAACAATGACGTTGACGTTGACACTTGTTTTTTTGGAATATTTTAACGGCCCTAGATTCTAGTCCTTTAGAGCCTGTTACTTCTATCAGTGCAGTGTTGCCAGATGCATTCGGCCTATTATCTGTAATAAAAACTGCAAAAAATCTGTATTAAATCTGTATGCTATTTTTAACTTGAAATTCGTATATAACCTGTATAGTAATAAGAACTAAAACAGAATATATATGCAGTCAAGTTATTTTGTTCTGCTTCTTTTGAAAAACAATGAAATGGGTTTGACTATCGGATTTCGTAAATGAAATAAAAATGAAAAATTAATTGACAACAAATAATTCATTTAATACATATTTTGTAACATTACACGAGTAAATTTACCATCAACTTTTAGTTTATGGCAAGATTTTTCCCGAATCAGTGGCTTGGTAAGCAAAGGACTTTAAATCATGTTTGCGATGAGACAGTTGCATTGTTTTGTCTGTATTCATTTTATAGATGAGAAGATCCTCTCTAGAGTGCGGCAGTACTTGAATGAGGTATACTTAAGATTGCAGATATAAATTTGGACAATGTAGGATATAATTGATAGCTGTAGTTCAGAATCACGGGCTGCAATGACCAGTAGGTTTCAAGGTCTTGGGGGTTCCAGGTCAGGAAACCTCCACGTGCGGTCGGTGGCTGCTGGTCCCTCTTTATACGTCCGGGGGAAAGAGCAGTCTTCGGGCCGGTGCACCCTGGGTACCGGGCAATAACTATTGCACTTTTGGGAGGACCTTGTTGCCAGGTGGCTAATATTCTGACGAGTAGATGCCCAAAGCCCAAGGCTGTAGGTAGGCCGAAGGGTGTTCCTCCACATACGAAGAAGCATGGGCGGGCTAGCGATAGGCTCGGTATGCATTACCTTGCTCTGAGCAGGTAGTGGAAGGACTTCCCTTCCCTGCCACCGTCGATATTGTAACCTCGTTTGGAGTGTCGTGGTCACGTCTTACGGCTTCAACCGGGACCAAGGATCTTGGCTTAACCGCTCGGATCGCAAGGAAGAAGGCCTCTATAAAAAAATCCCCGAACCCAAGCTAGCGTGCGGCAAGGGGTGCATAGGTAATGGGAAGTGCAGTCGTGAGCACGCCATCCCTAGGACCAGTGGCACCTGAACATGGGATACGCTTGCCCGGGTACAGGGGGCATTGCCCGGGTGGACCTTAAATTTCCCCCATATTAGTGGGCAGTACCGTCTTTACCATAAAGGCACACGGGGCCCGTGCCCAGGGCCGCCAATCTGAAGAGGGTCGCAAAAGGTTGATATATTCGCTTACACGAAAAGAGCTCAATTTTTCTATTTTAGGTAAGTGCTAACAATTTAACATTTCTAAATTAAAATGTTAATCGGACAGGGGCCCACTTTTTTTCTTAATTCCATTTTAGTTATTAAAGTACCTATTAGTAAAACTGATTTACTACGCCATCTAGTGGTCACCTATACAAACCACTCAGATTGTAATGTTGAGCGGAACGAACTAAAATGTTACAAGAACGACCACCAAATTTGTCAATTACGTGCATATAACAGATATCTTTAAAAAAATTGACTTTTGAGGATATAATAGAACATTTAGCAAAACAGCAATCCTAAAAGAAACCCCTGTCGTAACCAATTCAAACTAGCAGCATTTTTTACAATAACGTACCTAAGGAAATTCTATTTATTAAAACAGATAATAATATGTATTTGATTGCATAATATATATAAAGTCATAACAGAAAAATGTTTTGTCTTGTCATTTAATTTTTTACTTTCCAACAGGGCCCCGCCATGCCTTAAAACGGCTCGTGGGTCTAAATATGAAAAATTTTAACACATGAAGAAGGTGGAGACTGAGAAGGTGGAGGTTGAGAAAGTGAGGAGTGCGCAGCGTACGGTCGCATCGTTGTTTCGTCCAGGTCCAATCCTTGGACCCTCGGAGATCGCATTACGCAGTTTCGCGTCTCACTCAACATGGTGTTGGGTGCTGAGGGCCGCAAGCAGACCCTTCCAAAGGCGTCTGTGGGGTCGTCCCCTGACGCCAAAAGGTCCACCCGAAAAAACTCCGACTGGACGTCGAGAGGTTTGAGAGGTAGAACGTGGAGTTGCACTCCCAGCTCACCAGCCTCGCGGCGCATATAGAGACTGACGACGGAGGTGGGTCTCCTCCGTCGTCAGAGGGATGCGACTGAGGGCGCCAGTAGAACTGCCAGTCTTGCCGGTTCTTGCCACCGGAAGCAGAGGCCGAGTTTCGGCGATCCATTGTCCATGAAGTCAGGGGGATGATGGAGGCCAAGCTAGCGGCCTTGGCGGAGCGGCTCCCGCCGGAGCAGCGATTGCGCCCGGCACTAGCGGTGGATGCGATACAGTCCATTGCAGTCTGCAACGCTGACGGCCACATATGCGGCCGCTGACAAGGCGAAGAAGAGCGTGGTGATGGCTGCAGCCTCCACCAAGGCACAAACTCGTGTGACAGCGGCTCAACCTAAAGGTAAGAGTGGGGGTTGCGCAGTCTTCTCCCCAGTATGGAGGGAGGCGACGGCGAAATTGGGGTGAAAAGAAAGAAAGGAAGGCGAAGGTCTGCCTCCCCACGGTTCCCGCATCAGCCGCCCTAACTGTCATGGTGTCCGAGGGCTCACCCGATAGGTTGGGTGAAGTCATAACCACAGCTCGGCGAAGTATAAAGGCACAGTGCTACAGCTGAGACTGACTAGGCCTATAGGGCCTACCGGGCTGCCACGCAGGCGTTTCAGATCGAAGACCGAGGCGAAGGCTCGGTTCTGGAGCGAGCTCCTGGAGGGACTGAACAGAAATCCGTGGGGGAGACTCTACCGAATGGTCCACTACCATACCAAGTTGCGCCCATGCCGATGAACACCCCCCGGTGACCGAAGCCATGGCCCTGGATTTGCTGGATGGAGTACTTTCAACACTCTTTCCGCGGTACGGGACCGCCCTGGTCCCTCTCCAACCTCGATTGCCTGATCAGACTATGCCGAAGAGTTGGGGGTTCCGGAAGCGGAGCTGGGCCGAGCCATTGGCCACCTGAAGAGTTGCAACACTGCACCGACTCCGGATGGCATTCCGGGCCGCGCGTGGATGTATGCACTGCAGTCTCTTGGGGACCACTTGAGGAGGCTGTTCACCAATGGCCTCCGTCGTAGCGTGTTCCCCGGACGCTGGAAGGAAGCCGGATTGGTTCTCTTAAAGAAAGAAGGAAGGGCCGCAGAGTCTGCCTACCGACCATTTTGTCTGCTCGACGAGGCTTTGATGCTATTCGGAAGAATAATTACCCAAAGACTCGTTGAGCACCTGTCGCGACTTGGCCCCGACCTGGCCGAAAGTCAGTATGGCTTCCGGCAGCGGCGGTCCACCATCGACGCGATTCTTCGCGTCCGCTCGCTGTCGGAACAGGCAGGCAGTCAGTTGAGACATCGTCAACGCCTTAAACTCCATCCCGTGCGTCATTGGAGCCCCCCCCCTACCTGCAGGGCATTATGGGGACGTATCTGCGCAATTTCACATTCGCTACGTGAGCAGGGACGGTAGCGTAAAGCGGAGGGAAATTTAGTGCGGACTTCCGCAGGGGTCAGTTCTCGGCTCCCTCTTATGGAACACTCACATCTCACTTACGACCCGGTCCTGCGTGTAGTTCTCCCTGCTGGCGTCAGCTTAGTCTGTTACGCTGAAGACACTCTGGTGTAGGCCAGTGGGGTGTTCTTCGAGGGTACTATCCGGCGTGCCGGGCAAGCGGTAGCAATTGTCGTGGCCAAAATCCACGCTCTGAGTCTACAGATAGCGCCTCAAAAAACCGAGGCCCTATGGTTTCACAAACTGCCGAGGAGCAGAGAACCTCCCAGTTCGTGGAAACGCGATGATGACGGGCCAATCGGGGTGGGCCAGTACATGAAGTACCTTGGGCTCACCCTGGACTGTCGTTGGGGCTTCGACGAACTGCTACCCAATCTCGGAGGACCATGTGAGAAAGTTCGCCGTCTCAACTGGGGGGTCGTGCGGTCCTCGGCCCTCTACGTACCTGTGTAGTCAGGTGCCGAGCGCTGCAGAACCAAACTTCACAGTCTGCAGCGCAGAGTTGCTATATGGATCGTACGAGGATTCCTAACAGTGTCCTACGAAGCGGAACTCTCCTGGCGCGTTTTCCGCCTCTCGACATCCTGGCGGAAATGGATGCGTGTGTCTACTATAAGACCTGTGCCGGAGCAGGCGTGCCTCCAGGGGCGTTAGGCAGGCTGAGGCGGCTAGCTTGGCGGCGTGCACTTGGAAAGTGCAATGCAATTTGCGACCAAGCGCATCGTCGAGGCCGTCCTCCCACGCTTTAAAGCCTGGTTCAGAAGGAGGGAGTGCGTCACCTACCGCCTGACGCAGGTTTTCACCAGGCACGGTTGTTTCAGTGCGTATCTACACAGGATAGGACGCGAGGCCACGACACAATGCTACCATTGTGATAGCGAACAGGATACCGCACAGCACACGCTCGAGGCGTGCCCTATGCTGGCGGCCAAGCGGCGGATCTTGGTCGATCGGATCGGGCAAGATCTTTCTCTGCCAGCAGCAGTGTCGCCTATGTTGGCAGAGCATGAAAACTGGAATGCAGTGGTTTCCTTCTGTGGTAGCGTCATGCTCCAGAAGGAGACCGCAGAGCGGCATCGGGAGAGGGCCGATCCTGCTCGAAGAAGGAGGAGGCGGCGCCAGGCCAACAGCCGCCCTGGCGCCTCATTCCTTTACGCCTGAAACCCTCTGCCGGCGCTATGAGACCGAGGGCCTCTTGGTTCACGAGTGCGTGGATTGGGGAATCTGCGTGCCCACACCGACCGACCCACGAGAAGGCGGTGGTGCGCTGGTGGTCACGCGCCGCAGTGTGCGCAGCACAGCTCGGCCAACAGGGACGCGTCGGGGGATCCTTTACAATCCCCCTGGAAGGGTGACCGCTTTACAGTCACCCTCTCCAAGATGTGCCTATGGGCGTGGCACCAGTGGGCGGCTCTAGTGTGATCATACGAGGTCCTTTGGCCCCCCTTAGATGCCGGAGATGACCGCCCCAGTGGTTTTAGCCGGTAGCAGATCGGTACGTCCTTTCGTCCTTCCCCGGGGCGTAGGAAATTTATGAAGAATTTCCACTGGGCCCAATAAAAAACTAAAAACAGCTTCAAGGTCTTCTGAATCCTCAGGCCAAATATCTTTATAATTATGATAAAACTAGCTATGCTATGTCTAGGTTGTGCAGTTCAACGACTGAAATCATATTTGGAAACTTTACTGCCAAAATGACCAAATTAATCTATTCTACGAGACCTGACTACTTACTTGTGTGTCACAGAACTACATTTAATTTAATTACATCATTGATGAAATTGTTCATTCTTAAGTATTTTGCACCTTCAATAAATATCTAAATGTTTTCAGATCTTCTTGCTTTCTTAGAGCGTAGAGACAAGAGAGGCTGTAACCTTATCTCCCAAAGATTATTTATTGAATTGTAAGTCGTGGATTGTCAACCTGAACTGAGAGTAAGAGACTCATTGTGATTATCCTGCTTTTTTATGATGACTAATTATATTTTAATGTTGTAACTTAATTGTAACATTTTCGTAATTAGTATCAGATTTTGACTGTTGACTTTTAAAATAGGCAAAACCAAAAATAGAATACCTTTCATACAAGTGTTACCTACTGAAACTTAAACATACCACGTGGTACAAGGTTGATACCTATTAGCAATTAGCATAGTAATGAATTACCAAAACAAGTTAGCAGCAAAGTTAAACAAGGCAGCATAAGGTTGAATAAATAATTGATTATAATTAAACTCATCAAATATTTATTAGACGAAAATAGATCTAACACTGAAAGGTATGGTACATATTACTATGTAAAATATTTTGTACAGCTATTCAAGAACAAAATTTAAAAACAATCTTGAATTCCATTCCTTTTATTACTTAACTCTTATCTAAATCACAAGATCGACGATAAATTAAACTATCTAAAAATCACAAAATGCACTAAAACATGCACACAAGTAATATTATAATTATTTTTATACCATATTAGGTACAGTTGTACATATTTACTACATTGATGAAATAAAGTATTAGCTAGATAGGAATTTTATACAACTATAGCCTACAAATTATCTAGGTTGCACTTTGACCTTCTCAACAATAGGTGCTTTCTGAAATCACATGGTATGAAGTGAATGAATCATATGCGAAGCTGTATTTACTTATTACAATACCTACACTGTATTTACTGATTACAATGTAGGTAATGTTACCTCTACAATCACTTTTTGAAAGTTTTATTAAACTAAAATTATCTAATTTCAGTACATTTGTATTTGACATAAAACATATCTGATGTAATGAGGGTAAGAAGGATATAATCCTACAGAGATATTAAATCTAATAAAACAGTTTACATTATGTAGGTATGAAAGACGACGGACATTTGCTATAGAATATTTAAAAAATTACATAAACAATAGTTAAAGCTCTTGAAATATACTTCAGATTAGCTAATTAATTAAATTAGATGGAAATGTCTTATCGCAACATTGAGTTACAGAGTTAGCATTAAGTACTTTAGAACGCATAACAATACTAAAGTCTAGTTACGTCATTCAATACTTTGTTCATGATCAGTTAAGGTCACTATTAAACGAAGAATAAATATTATGATTGTAGAGTACGCGCGGCCATTTTGGTTCGTTCTCGTGACTCGTGTCGTGCGGGACACGTCATTGGTGGCTATCTCTTTCCAGCGCGTTCTCCGCATATAGCACCATTGTAATCCGACACGTTTCTTACACACAAGCGATTTCACAACACGTTCGACACTTTCACAACTAAAATGTTTTGTTTATAAATTATGAATCTACAGAAATTTCATGACACGGTTGTTTCTTTTCTTGTAATCTCCTAACAGCCTCGGCGACTAGGGCCCGTTGCTCCAGCAATCTTTCAACAAGATCTACGGGTTCTTGTTTTCTAATGTAGTAAGGTGCAGCACGAGCTCGGGCTTGCAGATGAAGCTTTTGTTTCAGGCCAAGGGTGAGTTCTTCAATAGCAGGTAATCTACTGGAAGCTAGTGGACGACCCTCTTCTTCTGAGGAATGACGATTGCCATATCTGGACTTCTCTTTCAACATAATGAGGATAGAACGATTAGAAATTTAAGATTGATTAAGTAAGGGACTAGAGATCTCACCGGTACGGTGGGCGGCGAGCAATAACGTTTGCGAATGCCGAATGAATGAGCGAGTGAGCCAGCGCGACCCCAGCGTAGCAAAGACAGGCCTCCACGGGGCTACAGACGAGGGGGAAGGATGACGTAGTCAGATGCGCAGTCGTGCCGGGCTGTATACAAACAATACGATGGACGTAAATAAACACAACACACTCGATATGCCGTGTTGTGTACAGTGAACGGAACGTTGTTATCTCTATGCTTCTGGTTTAGCTAGTCGGCCGATTGGCTTGTTAAATCAAAGCAGGATTTTAATAAAATTAAGATAGGCTATTGCCACAATAATAGTGGACATGTGGATGTGGCTAAATATTCGATGTAAATAATTGTATGATAATAATATGACGGTGACTAAATGTAACATTTTCTTAAAAACAATATTAAAAAATTACTTGTTTGGTTTACACAATAAGCAAAAATGTATCTTATTTAAACTAAACTACGTTTTATCATAAAATGGGTATCGACTTAACTGCAAAGAATTAAAAAGTATGCAAGGTAAGATGTATTCAAATCAGAGAACCAAAAATTACCTATTTAAAATCTCTTGGATCCAAAATAATCATTGTGTTTATCGCATATATTATAAAATCCAAATATTTGTGGCGAAGCCGATGCGTAGGCAATGATAATTTGTATGGAAGTAGGAGTCTCCTACGTGTCGTTGAGAAAAAAAACAAAAAACAGCCAATGCTCTCGGTTTTTTTCCAGACTATGATTGCGTAGACTTCGTTATTATGACTGGTGTGCGATAGTAGTAAAATAAGTTTACAAAAAGGTTTAGTTATAGTATTGTTATCTAGACTGTTCCAAATGAATATGTAATAAAAAATGGACTCGTCATAGGACGTTAATAAATGTTTTACGTTCATGAAAGTAATTACCAGAGTAGGTAGTATTATAACGTGAAGTCATTGACTCCTAAATAGTGCGACCGTTGCTTTCTGTAACCACGTTTTTTGTACAACAAGTGTCATTTTACTAAATATGGACTATTAACATAATGATATTTGATATGTCTATATATTATTTGTTTACAGAAATAAATGTAAGTAACTAGGTAAGTAATTAAATATCATATTAATGAATGCCATGAAAATAAGTCTATAATATTTGCAAGCATCCCGATAATGCAATAGATTATTGAATTATATATATATTATATACGTGGAAGAGTTTCTCAGCTCATTAGGTACTAAATGAGGCGATGTGAACAATTAATTCCACATGTTATATTTAACACAACGACAGCAAATAGAAGTAGGTTAAAGTATATATAACTTACTGTAATTTTATGTATTGGGCGACGACTTCCTCTACTTTGACCTTCGAATAAAGATAACACAGGCTACTACGTTTAATTTAATTCATAATCTATTGATACGGGATACCTAACTACATTTATTCTTTATTCATCCAATAGTTAAATTGTACATAGTTACTCCGTTCAGTAACTTCAAACTAAAATATACTTACTTTATTTATATAGCCGCACGTTTCTATTTCTTATTTTGAGGAGGTAGGTATATGTTCTAGCGTTTAGCGGCTAATAAAAAGACTAATTATCGACATTACGCATTAAATAGTTTGATACTGATTATTATCTTCAAATATTTTTATGAAATCGAAGAATATCTTGATAAATCTTATAATAACTTTTATAATATGCAGCAAGTCTAGTAATGGACATCGAATCTGCTACGACATAAATTTTCTCATTAGTGATGAAATGCGTTGAGGCTGACGAGTTAATAACAAACACGAGGCCGGCCCACGTGAGAGTGCTGTCCATTTAGCCGTTACAGGCCTAAAAATAGTTTACTTCTTCGGTATATTTCTTATTTATTAACCCTACTTAAGTTACAATTAATTAATAAAATATATTGACTAATTATTATTAATTACCTAGTGAAAATGTTATTACTATCAAGTGTGTTAGGCGTAATATAAATTTGTTCGTAAACACTTACAATAATATGTATTAAGGAAATGAACTAGGTACATACTTATTAGACGACAGTACCTATAATATGTTATAATGAATGCATTTAAATATGACTAACTAATCACGAGATATAAATCACCGGTAGTTGATCTCCAATTTGTTTGAGTATTGAATCAGCGAGTAAGAAAAAAGACAAGTTCTTATTTCTATTGCATGCTTAATTTTGTATCTTATTTATAACACTTCTTGAAACTGGTCTGAATAACATAGGTAAGACCTTTAATTATTATTACCTATTGATGTTGTTTACTGTACAAACAAATATTACTAGACAGACAATTCAATATTTATTTGGTAAAACGCTCTCTAGCGGCTATTAGCTAAATTATACACAATATTGATAAGCAAATAACGCTAGATGGCGTTACTATCAGAAATATTAGTATACATACAGTACTGGGTTGGGTTAGCTCAATGTTTATTTGCCCGGTTAAGCAGATATATCTTCCTCGGGATTACTGCGAGAAGCCCATCATAAAAATAAAAAAAACTCAATGTTTAGGCTCGGGTCGGCCTCAAGTCTAATCAGATACGGCTCATGTCTTCTCCACTCTGACCACCGTGGCCTATTTACTGGCTACCGATATCCAAGGCTTTATTTTCTCTACTCCGTGGTTAGACCGCTCGTCCTCATTGCGTGTCGTAAAACGAGACACAATTAAAATTCTATTGTGTCTACACGGCTGCCGGCAATTGACACGCGAGAGGCAGATTAATAAGATCTAACTGCTATTATCGACTGATACAGGCATTTTTCGTTATTACAACGGGGATTGAAAGTCAATGGTACCATAACATACCTATTATAGTTTAGAATAGATCTATTTAATAAAATATAATATGTGTCACTTAAATTAACAATAAGGGGTTGCTGCCTGCCACTGGCAGCTCCAATGCTTTACTGTCCCATTTTAGAAACCGTACCTATAGGAATATGACGTTCTTATTGGTCATACATTTTTGATAATTACGTTACTGTGATATTTCTTGTTTTATATATTTTTTATATAACATTGTTGTTGTTTTTTAAATATAGCAAGCAGAATCAACTAGGAATGGAGTTGGTCCATCCGACTCTCGCAGGTATGATTCATTTAAGACCCCTGAACCTGACCTAAAGTAGATATCCTGAATTTCGACATAGTTTAATATCCAATCACCACAATCGCCAGTCGTAACTTATAGATACGTCACTATGTAGAAAAACCGATAAGTACCTTGAAGATGCAGTTATTAGATGATGCAGAGTATTATATAATCAACGCCATATAATGATGTACCCATGTACGTACTAAAATAAACTGGAAATGCCCTAGGCTCCATAATCAAGGTATTAAAAGGTAACAATAAAGTATCCTCTCTTTGAAAACAAAGGAGAAAGTTTTCCTTACAATTCGAGTTACGGTATAGGCATATTATTACAAGTGGAACACTGATGTGTATCTTAGGCATTTCAGTTAGGGTAGGGAACCCTAGCTTGAGGTCAATTTACACGTAAACGTTTTTATATGGTACCATTTTATAGTACGTAACTAAGTAGGTATTACTTTTATTAGAAAAGTATTCCATTGCTTTTGTGAGGATCTGTCAAATGGCACATGCACAGTACAGTAATGATGTTTGCAATCTTTGCTATAAGCAGAGCATGAAGTTGGGCGCTTGGATATTATACTCAGCGCTTTTAATGCTACCACGGTGTTACCTCACCGAGACATGTGAGTTGAGCGTGGTCGACAATTTTGCTATCGATATAACGAAAGTGTTTTGATTGTTATTGTTCGGATAAACGAATTGGCGTTCCTGCGTGTTGTCTGTCGGCTATTATGTCAAATTTGATGTTACATTAACTAACTAGGTACTTATAGAATGTATATTGTGTTCCCTTCAATCTGTATCTAGGTATATGATAAATGACTGCTTATATACTTGAGTGATCAAAGCCATACTACCACAGTACCAATTAATCTCCCTCAAACATTTTTTTAAATTGAATGAATGAATTTGAACCTGAAATTGAAAGTACTAGCGGATTTCTTTTATTACTATTAGGTAGTACCTACCAATAAGGGAAATGCACTATATTTATAATAGCGTGCTAAAAACCTAGATTAAAGGTGTAATCTTATCGTAACTTTAGTTTATATTATCATTACTATCTTTGGCAAATGTATCCACCGATAGCTAGAAAACTTATAGCATTGCTTGGTTCATATTATTTGGGGTGTGGGAAGAAAATATGTGTTATACAACACTAGTAGTAAAGGCGTTGCGCAGACAAGCCACTAAAATGTCGAAAGAAAGTGAACGCAATATGCGGCGACCCCAGTCTGGTCGGCAGTATGCTCAGATGCCTTCGCCTCGAAGCGCGCACCGACAACCGAAGGTAGATGACGCGCGAAATTTAAAATAAATCGGTGAAATCGACATCCTCAACTACAAGAATAAAGTATGCAAGACGGTGAAAACAACAGTAATTAACTAAATATATGTGAATATTTCTAACTAGATTGAGTGATTGGTTTAAAATGGATTTGTTAGGCAAAGCAAGTAGTGGGACGCGCGTTCTCACCACTCGTCACATAAGTGCAGACAAATCGTTTCCCGAAACGAACAATGCAATAAATACAACGTTGTTGTGCCATAGTTACAGCCTGCATCCTGATTTCGGGTCCTACTTCTCAGGTAACTGTGTAATTTATGTTATACCTATTCGAAAAATTACAAATCTATGCTTATTGTTTAAGCTATTAAAGCTGTCATGATGACGAGCTATTTCTTCCGAACCCATTTTCGTGCATATTATTAAACCCTTAGTTAATTATTCGGATATAGGCTGTATAGGTATATCTCATAACCATAATAAAACAACAAAGAACACTTGAAGGTATATCCTAGCTAAAACTAAGTTTTATAACTAGGTATTTTTAATTCGTTATACCGTGTAAGCGGAATATGCGGATCTTGTTAAGCCCGCTAGAGCTTTCATGCATCAGCATTGCATTGCAGCAAAACATTGAGCATGTTTTTTTGTTTTAATAAATTGTATCATAGTAAACTTTAATGGTCCTGAATGTCTGTGAGTTTGTGCATGCGATGTCGTATTTAAGACCGACAGGATACATATTAAAAAAAAAGCAAGAATGAAAGCCCTACTTCCTGTACTAATATTATTAATACGGAAGCAGGTAAATATACGAAATAAGCAGTACCTACCTTTATACTCAACTCTACCTATTTGATGTGTCTACTTTTGCTATTATTGTATGAACAAGTATAAGTAAATAAATATGATGTATGCAATACAAGAACTAAATAGTTTTGAATCGGATATTGCCATGGCAATGTCAGTAAAAAAAAAAAATTCAGATTTCTTCCGGCCTCGCTAGGGGTTACTTAAGTTAACAAAGTTCATGGGAATTTAAGCGTGACATTTACGATATGAATGGTCTGAGTTTAAACTATTTGTAATATCTTCTTTTTCCTCTTTTATATCGTTCTTTTACTATAATATATAATATATTTTTATATAATACCCTTGGATTTTTCTACAGCGATAAAATACAGGGAATGGGTGTCGAGATTGCATCATTTGAATATGGGCTTACACCGGTTACTGAAACGCAACTCGATATTTAAATCCTGCTTAACTATTTTAGATGACCGCCTTCCTACCGAACACGGGTGTCCCAAATAGTTAAGGGGGATTTAAATATTGAGTGACATTACAATATTCGGCCCTTAGTGTCTTTATTGAATAAAGTAAAAACAGCAGTCTTTAGAAAACTCAGCACAGGTATTGTGGCCTTCAATGATATCTGCCCTTATAGATGTATAAACAAACGATAGGTTTGTAAAGAGCAAAGATATCTGTCAATATGTATAAACAAAACGCATAGTAAATTCCTGTAGACGAGCCAGTAATAATAGTTCAGTTTCGGTGGCAATCTTCTATTCATTGTTATGCCACTTTGTAATATTTCCGAATAAACGGATTTTAAATGTAATACTGGCCTATGTATGTGTATGGCGAGGTGAAAAGCAATAATCACTACAAGATTATTGCCAATTGAACATAGGCATGGAACCTTAAAAAGTAAATTATAGGAATATTTGAAAATATGTAGATTAAGGTAAATAGTGACAATATGTAGGTACATAACTGCTTATGACTTTATCATGTATTCAGTATATTTATTGCACATATCCACAATTAAGTCTTAGGTGGTAAATATACATTATGAGATAGAGTATAGAGGATATAAATATATCTCTAAACTATAACAATACAATTCCCTGAGACGTGATTCCAGTTCTCGAGTTAAGCGTCAGCGTTATAGGGTATGTCCCACACAAAGGTGTAAAACGGCACTCGCTCAGAGACATTTCTATGGTATCGGGAGTCACCTATACAATAAAACCAACAAATATTGCCCCATATATTCCATTAGTACTCATGAATGTGAAAAGAATGTCTGCAGGTGGTTACAAGCGCAGAGTTACGATGAAACTGAAAACCTTCTAAACCTATAATTTCAAAATTAATTTAATACACTAACTACAACCACTCACGTCCTCCTTCACTCACAACCACAACCACAACCACAAACACACTTACCGACATAACTCTTCGTGCACACTCACACTCTCTTATACGCACACATTTACACAGAAACATAAAAAGGCTTCTTTCCCTTCTAACTAACCACTGTTATAACAGACTTCGGAGGCATCCAATGTAACTTTTGAGTCTGTAATAATGTGAGAATGCTGGTACCCATAACACAAGTTAAATCTTTCTTTGGGTACCAGAGAAAGTTCATATAAATACTACGTAATGACGTGTAGTTATATCAAAATACGTTCTATTTCTTTGTGCATAATGTTGTTTGTAAGTGTTTGATTGTACAACCATATCTTTGCGAATAAAAAAATAGTTATTATTTATTTCCTTTATTTTAAATATATACATATAAATTACATTTTTAAATAGATATAAAAAAAATACAATATATATTTAAAAATATAAAAAATAGTACCCCACTGGCATCGGGAACAAGGTCCAAGCTACCGGTGGTCAGGGCTCCAGAGAGAGGAACTTCCTAACAATACGAGCCGTGTCTAGGAGTACCGCTTTCTGAATCAAGCCCCTGACCCAGCTGCCTAACGAGAGCCTCTTGAGGTGTTGGTCGAGGCTCTTGGCCATAAGGCCATTGGCCGTAACAACTATCGGCACAATGATTGCCTCGTGCGTTAAGTCAAGATACTTAAGTTGTTTATCTTTCTCGGCTTTCACGAGATTCTCGTCATGTGGGATAGTTATATCCACAATCATTGTACGGCGCTCTACTTGATCTATCACCACTATATCAGGCTTATTGGCTACAATAGTCCTGTCAGTGATGATAGATCGATCCCAGTACAACGTGATATGGTCATTCTCGAGAACTGGGTCGGGCACATACTTGTAGTATGGCACTTCTAAACTCACAAGGTTGTATAGCAGTGCAAGTTGTTGGTGGATAATCCTGGCTACTTGGTTATGCCTGTGCAAGTACTCGCCGTTAGCAAGACGAGAACAACCGGAAATAATGTGACGGATAGATTCACCCGGATAGTGACATGCCCGACAGATGTCAACCGTGCCGTCCTTCACAATATATTTTCGGTAGTTCTTCGTCATAATAACTTCATCCATAATTGCACAGATAAAGCCTTCGGTTTCCCCAAAGAGGTCACCAAAACGTAGCCAAGCCACGGACGCTAAAAAGTTCACATCAGGCCCATTTCATCATTTCGGCCGAACGAAGTCCACTGCTGGACACAGGCCTCCCCCAAAGATCACCACAACCACCGATATGGATGTGTTGTGGGCTCATTGGGGGGGTTTTGCCATAATCGCCACGCTTGGCAGGCGGGTTGGCGATCGCAGTTGAGTTGTTAATGTACTCGAAGGACGCTGCTGCCCATCCTCCGGCTAATCCCTTAGTCGACTTTTACGACACCCATGGGAGGAGATGGGGTGGTGGCATTCTGAGCCGGCACCACACGGCCCATTTATTTTATTATTATTAATTTGTATATATAAATTACAGAGATGTGTCGTTAGGTATTTATTTATACTATAATGACATTTGTCGAGTAATAGTTTTTTAGTTTATCTGTGCATGTATTACTTTTATTTTCGTTTTTGATCATTTCGGGTAGTAAAAATATATTTTAATCGACATAACAAAGGGGCTAGTAGAGTGCATATTTAAACGAGTATCCATAATTCCATATGTAACATCATATAACTTTCTGCGTCACGGGCCGTGGGTTCGATTCCCGCACGGATCAAATATTTGATCGATCTGCAGGTAGTTGGTCCGGGTCTGGATGTACTGTATATATTTGTCTCTGTAAACGCACCCACGACACAGGAGAAATCCTAGTGTGGAGAAACGTTTAAAAAATACATATTTTGCTGTTTATGTGAATAAAAATGTTATTTTTCGTGTCGCTGAAAATCAGCGCCACATTACTACAGTGTGATGTTGTGACTTTATGCTTCTGAATCTGAATTAAATGATTATTTTAAATATTATATATTAAAGTTATTAATATTAATCAGTGATTATATCGTGTATTATAATAATTTCGCCGCTCGCTTCACTGGGAATAAATTATTCTTTTGTGATAATTGTTTTTTTTTATAATTTATACTTAATCATAGTGATTATATGTATTGTATGTTATAATAACTAGCTTTTGCCCGCGGCTTCGCACGCGTGGAATTGGAAATCTGCATCATGTTGTCGAAAACATATAATAATAACCTGCGCTTTCATTAGAAACGTGCAATAGGTGTAGGAGAAATCATGCTATATCTCCGAATAACACGACCCTTAGGCCTGCCGCGTATTGCATCCAGCCCAGTCAGCCGAGGGCTAGATCGCGCGATATTGTCTTCTGTTTGCCAGCGCTTCCGCCATAGCACTGTCGTCATTAATAACTCTCATAAAATGAAGCTTGCCCTTTTGCCGCCCAGTATTAATAGTCCAAAGAACATCACTCACTATAACCACACCGCTCATTTTGTCATTTAAATTAGCACTTTAAGTCGTGTGATGTACAATACTTTAAAAATATCATGATACATTTCGCGAGTGCGCTTACAGCTACCATCCTCTGGTGCCACAGACAGCATACTTCTAGCGAGCAGACCGCGCGCTTCAAGCGAGCATACAGCTTTACTACTAGCATACGCTTTCGATATCACTCATTACAATGTGCGCTGATCAGACAGTAATGAGTCAAACCCTGGCTGTCGGCGCGTAGAAGATAAACATGACAGCGAATAAATGTCGCAGATGACTGGTACTATCGCCGATGCTGGCCTCCTCGAGAATATCTACCCAGTCTTTATCGTCTTCAAGTAGATGAAGCGCCCCGCAGGCTATGCTATAGGTATGTGGGAAACTAAACGACATCAACTGCCCTCGAGAACTCAAACGATGTCGGTCCCTGCACTGTGCTCAGTAGAAGGCGCAAGAAATAACACTCGCTATTATTTGGGTGCACTGTGGAAACTACCCAAAGCGGCGTTTTTCATAATTCCCGAGAAACCAACTACTGCACGCCCACGTTGACGTCGATCAAACACACCTCTTTGGTCCTCGTACGTATAGTATGACAGCATCTCAGCATTCTTTTGCGATTTGGTGAACAGATCCTTTTCGCACAGTAAAAAATGCGAGAAGCCTAGTTGGACGCGGATTTTCTAAGCGCTCTTTGACATTATTAGGGTAGAAATAAAATAGCTAGCTATTCTCTAAGTGGACGTCCGTGGCGTTACCGTTGGATGTGGACCATCTATAGAGGACGGAGTGCAGCATACTCCGCGAGCTCAATCGCGTTACGCGCTGGGTGTGAGTTTGTCGCGGAGTACCTCCCTTGTGTTTCCTTCCCGATTCGCTCAACTAGGAGTAACGGAGTTCGGTTAACGAGATCAATGAAACGTAACATATATATTGTTATAATGGTATATTGATATTCACAACTTCAACACTTCATCTTCATGGTGATGTTTATATATTTCAAATATAGCTTATTATCACAATATTTAAGCTAGTTAAAATTAAGTAATTGTAATATTGCAGGAGACTATTTGTCAGAGCGACAGCACTAGCGTTCAGAATCGAATGTGTAATGATGATGATCAAAATATGAACGATTCGACACCTCAATACTAAATTCGAATTTTGATTTGAATAAATAATGAATCATGAAGTGGACAGTGATGGAGATAAAAGGTATGAAGTCATGAAAGAGGTTGATTGAAATGAAGATGAAGGATGACTTCGTCACAAGTTTCTGAGGCGCTGAAGCTGATGCAGCAATGCGCTTCCGATAGCTTGCGAGACGTGCTTCTCCTCCTTCATTATTTTCTTGTGATCGAGAGGCAGCAGTGAGAACTCATTGAGAACTGAACTGCGACTGGCGTTGCGTGCTGCTTTCTGCAGCTAAAGTTTGCGCGTTGCGCTCAAGGTTTGTAGCTAACTGAGCGTCAAGCACAACAGTAAGTATTGTGTACAGCACACGAGCAAATACGCGTCCTTATTCTTAAAATCTGTCGTTTAGCTCCCTTTAGATATAACGTGAAAGTAAATTTTTTTTGTTACTTACTGATGGCGATTATGTTTACTTGAGTGAACTTTTCATAATATTCGCTGTAAAACATAAAAGACAGACGTTAATACATCATTTCAACTAATTCTATATAGTGTTATTTTACGTTCTCATCAAACATACAAACAGATAGAAATTATAAAATTGCAACTTTGGCATCAGTCTCGTGTAAGGAGCAATCAGCAGTCATAAAAAAAACTCTACGATTTTATTATAGTATAGATTTGAAGTACAAGCCGCTAACCGCCCACTTCGCTGAGAGTAAATTAACAATGAGTGATAATTGATTTCTTTAAATATTTAATATACAGTATCCTATATCTTATTCTACGACTAGCCACGACATAATCTACCGCCGCTTGAGCGTGACGGAGCCTCAAACATTCAAATGTAAAAACTTTCAAGTACTAAGGTTTCCATACAAGTTGTCAGAGTTAAGTAAATGAATGGGGAAAATGTTGGCTATTGCAATATTATCGTGTCTTAAGTCTCGACCGTAAAGCCTATCAAGCCAAGCCATCAAGAGACCATAATGATGATGATTTCAAATGTTTCCTGAAACTAGTGTGGGCGACAAATCTTAGGTTTAACCACACTGACTCACAGGCTGCCAGGAGCCCCTGACACAGGACGGTATTCCTATGACCGCTGCGTGTGTTAAACTCACTCTCCGAACAAAAAGGTCGATTTATAAACAGCATGGGGCAGCAGTCCCATCCATATATATTATTTTTCTTTTTTGTACGTCGGTAGATCCTTATGAACTTACTTCGTCCTGGAGAAAGCGGTTTCCGTTTCTTACGACGTGGGAATAGCATGGTTATTTCAAATTCGATCCATGTGCTATTCATGAAGATTTTTAATGGTTCAGTGAGGTGGTGCCGCAATTTTGTCTATCCTCAAAGAAAGATCTATCAGCGCTAAAGCATTTTATCCACGACTGACCACGAGCCGCTAGTCAGCCTTTGTGTACAAAAGCCATTACTAATTATAAATATTGGTCACCATTAGAGACAGGTTGATATCAATACGACCGTGTCAATATGGATTAGAATCGTTTGGCATTCGATTATAATTACCATTACTTTTGTTCCATTATAATTATATAACTCCTTACTAAACTAAATATTCTTATCTTGGCAATAAGAAAATTGGTAGGTATCTACTATTATTGTCAAGTGAGCACATTTAACCCGAATTTTTCCTTACATAGCTTAGTTTTTTTTTTTTTGCCTTTTTTATATCATATACCTATTTACGACCTACAAGCATCGGTATTAAGAGCATTAGTCGCCCTTAGTTGTCATTTTCCATCCCGTTTTTCGAAAATTCGTTCTCTGGTTCATTCATAAAGATTCCTGTCGTTTATTACTAGTTTCATAGAAATATCTGCTGTTCTCCTCACGGAAGCATGTGCTTTGTTTAAAGCCAATTTGATCAATTGTGGTGTTAATTGAGACAAAATCAATGTCCCTAAATCTGAATGAAAAGACCTTGCACGAACGTTCAATTATTGCAATTCATTTTCTTCAATTTTATTTCCTGCTAATCATATTACCCATAGCTTGTATTGTAAATAAGAAAAATTGGTTTCTTTTTTGTCTAATAATAAAAAAAAACATCTAAGGACGAAGATTGGAAATACTGGTTTGAAGGACTTATTGTTTATGGTATTATAATTAGTAAGTTTTGCACAAACTCCTTTTTTGGAGAAATAAGCAAACATGGTGTACGGAGAATTACTTGTACTTAACATAAATATAAAGTATACTAAGTAGTAAACCGGAAAGTCATGTTTGTTAGTTTAACAGGGCATGACATGCCTCATGGACTCTAAAATACTCGAAATGGATTTTTATAGAATCTTTGATATTAATTTGATTTATTTTCGTGTCTAGTAGTCACGATACTGCGGTACCGCGTAACTAACACAGTCAAATTAGGCATACTGTGGCAACTTCTGCAAAAAAAACGACTTAATAAGTAACATTTATTGAGATAGTCGATATTAAATATAATATTTACATTCAATACACAATTGTATATAGTTTAGTTGTCACATTCTATAGCAGATGTTCGGTTTGTGGTAGCTAAAACGAAGATACAAATATTTGTGACTCCATTTTATCAATATTACCTATGTATAACAACAGCGTCTATTGCTGTACCATTTTTGTAGTAGTTAAAAGTATCGCTTTACTTGCACTCTCTTGCACTCATCTGTCTTAAGAAGATTCGCTTCGAAAAGTACTGTATATATGAGTTAAGATATTATGTAGTTTTTTTTGGCTCTTATGTAGGTGTCGTCACAAAATATGTGGTTACTGGGATTTGAAGTTAGTAACGCCATCCTAATGTATCACCGACGTTATGCTAAGAGAGAAGAGAAAGAAGAGCTTTCATCGTTTTTTGAGGATCAGTGGGCAGCGGATTTAGGCTCAAGCCCATAAGGGCATGCCGCGATAGCGGCGGTAAGATGGATAGGCGGCATGGCACCCTCACCTTCCGGATGTTGCAAATAATCTCGGATCATGGGTGTTTCGAGAAGTATCTGTGTCACATAGGCCGAGAAGAGACGCCCGGTTCTCATCACTGCGGAGGCTGCCCAGAGGACACAGAGCAGCACGTTGGAGTAGCGGGCAACGCAGCGCTGTGATCTTATCGCGGCGGTCGAAGAGGGTGACCTCTTGCTACCGGCCTCTTCCATCGTCCCGAGCGGGAGCCCGTGGGATGCCGTCGCCTCCTTTTGTGAGGACGTGATGCAAGCAAAGGAGGCGGCAGAGTGGGGACGGGAGCCACCTATGATCCCCACCGCAGAAAACGCACCGGGCACGGGCGCTGGCGGTGGGCACTGAACGATCTTCGGCCTCCATGAGTTGGCCTGCGGGCAACAAACTAGGGGCAGTCTGTCGCCCGAACAGAAATAGGCCCGAGACGGCTGCGCGTTGTGTTCTGCGCGCGCCTATTTGAAGGGATGTGCGGTTGGCCAGGTCGGACTAAGTGTCGGGCCTCTACTTGCCAAGGGTGCGGTCTAATACTGAGAAGGCGAAAACGTCACCCCTCGCCACAGGTAAGTGGAAGGACACCGTGGGATTTTAGCCGGTAATAGTCCGGCATGCCCCTTCTACCCCCCCACGGCGGAAGAAGTCCATGAGGATTTACCCACGACAAAGAAAAATTCTCAAGCCCGCGAGACCCACGCCTGCAGCAGGATTTTATGATGGTAAAACACCGTGTATCCGGACACATGTATATGATAGCCGGATATTCGTTTTTATAGCGTTTGGTCCTCAGAACTACCAAGAATACTTACATATAGTTATATGTTGGTTTACTAGAGATAAGATTCTGATTCTGGGGCTGTTTCTTCCTTCTTCAAGAGATCCAATCCGGCCTCCCGGACTGCTGGGAAGAGCGTGGAAAGTTCAACTTCCAACAGATCCAGGGCCATGGCCATTACGGTCACCGGGAGGATCCACTGGTGCATCTTGCCCACGACTCTCCTCCACGGTGGGTCTCCCACACGGATCCCTGTCCAGTCCATCCAGGAACTTGCTCCAGGACCAGTTGGTACTGGCGGCGGGATGTCAGGCCGACCGCGCGCAACTGCACGATCGCATCCGACTACCAGTACTTAAGGGAAGGTAGTACCTTTTTTATATTTTTTATTGGTGCCCAGTGGAAATTCTTCATGAACTTCCTTCGCCCCGGGGAAGGGCGAAGGGGTATGCCGGACACCTACCGGCTAAAACCACTGGAGCGGTCATCTTCGGCACCTAAGGGAGGCTCCAGGTCCTCGTATGATCACAGTAGAGCCGCCCACTGGTGACACGCCTATAGGCACATCTCGGAGAGGGTGACTGTAAAGCGGTCGCCTCCCCGGGGGGATTGTGAAGGATCCCCCAAAGTATCCCACGGCAGCGCGTGACCACATGCGTGCTACTTACACACACATACGTCTTCTCTTGGGTCGCTCGGTGTGGGCACGGGCACCTACTAAATGCATATGTCTATTTATTTATGTTGAATCATACCCCTATGCGTTTTATGAAAAGTCAAAGTGGTACAAATATAAGATTTTTATAACCATGGTCGTGTAAACTGTTGTTCTCCTTTGGCAGCGAAGTAAGAATTTTCAAGCTGGCGGAGTCACGTTCACATCTATTCTATTCAACATTTAGAACGTTCTGCTTCATTCACCATAAAAATTAATGTTACGTAAATTTTCCCATTTGTCTCATAAACATACACGACCCCACCCAACACGTATTCGTGTTAATGAAAGTGAGTACTTAATTTATGCATTATGAATGTTATGCCTACCAATTGTTCATGTGAAAAGAACATTTCTACTCTTCCTGTCGCTACAAATCCTACAATACTTTGTATTTATGACCCTCACGTTAGTCTGGGCACGGTGATGATATATACATTTCACATCACGACATATTCAATATTCAGAGGTGTGCAAATGGGTGATAATTCACAGTCATGACTTTTAAGGTTTGATAAAATTATAAGAGCGTGCGGAAATATGGTTTCTAAAGATAAGGTGTTGCAACTATTTTTGGTAGGGGTTATTACACTACAAATTATTCGATAGTACTGATAGATAACACTTGAGAATCTATCGAAATACAACATTTTAATCGAATTTCGCATAAATAGCGTTAGTGTTTCAGGATTATGTCTTTCGATTAGTTAGTCAAATGTAGTTTTGCATTTGAATTGCACAAAACATATGCATATGCATTAGAATAATAAACCACTAGATCGTATTCATATCAGTCCGTCTATCCGTCTGTCAGCTAGACTAATGTCTTACAACTAGATAAATATTAATTAAATTGGGATGTTTTAATCTAAAATGTTTTTATAAGTGTAGATGCGTTGCCCACGCTTTATGATGGTCACATGAAAGCAAGGTAATTGCCCGGAGTTAACTTGTCGCGCACCGACCAGTGTCACGGCTGGTTGCAACTAGACGTCCTTCATACACGTAATTCTTGCAATATATTGCGGAAAAATGCATTCCTGTGTAATTTATATAAGGTTTATGCACGAATTATAGTACAACTGAGAAAAAAAACGTCATTTCAGGCGTAGAATGTATACTGTAAATAAAATTACAGTATTTTGTTTTATAACGCGGTCTAATGGCTGCCGGCGCCAGGACGACATCGAACGAGCATACCCATAGCTGCTACCTGAGATAAATGAAGGTGTATATTCATCTGTTTTTAAAAACGGGTATGGCGCATGGTGGCTTTCATTTTCTCTCCGTTCCTTCGCGCATGTTTGGGAGCTGTACTGATAGTAGGTATAGTAAAATTTACGCCGTTATATAGTGTCATAATGTTCGTGAATGGTGCATCTATTTGTAAAATATAATTGGGGCCAATGGGGTTAAAATACAGACTACTACACTAACGGCCGTAATTAAAAATCGATCTAATACCAAACCTTTGGATTTCGGATTACGGATATGTCTATTTTTTTTTTGTTTAATGTGTAAAGATACTAGAGGTAATAATTAGGGTATCTATTCAATTTAGTTAGGAATCTTATCGTAAATTATGTTTTGTTTAAAACGTAATATAGAAAGCGCATACCTATCTATCGTAGGAAAATTAACTAAGTACCCGCTCTGTCTTAGTATAGGTAGGAGTAGGACCAGACATAAATATCATTTGACGTAGTAGACCTACTTACGGCCGAAATTAATAATCAATCTAAACCAAAATCTTCAGATAAAAGATTTTGTAATTCATCTGTTGTTGGGTTACGAGCACATTTGCTAACTAAATTGAATAGATACCCTAATTATTACCTCTAATATCTTTATACACAATGATATTTGGTATAAAATATCATTGTTTATACATTTATTTGTTGTACTGATGATTACGTATACCTTTCTTCCAATATCTTTGTTCTTCTTCGTTATATATAGTTTTATTGTAGGTACCTAGATTCGTGTACTTGTTAAATAATTAAACCTTTTTTTAAATTCCTACCTACGCTTGGGCGTAGGTACCTAGCTTTTGGCTTAGCGGGGCTAACTTGTAGGGAAATAAAATAACACATAACTATAGAAATGTGCAGTGTGTCTGCTCGACGATGCTGCGAAGCTATTCGGGAGAATAATTACCCGAAGACTCGTCGAGCACCTGTCGCGAGTGGGTCCCGACCTGGCCGAAAGTCAGTATGGCTTCCGGCAGCGGCGGTCCACAATCAACTCGATTCTTCGCGTCCGCTCGCTGTCGGAACAGGCAGTGTCCCAGCGGGGTGGGGTGGCGTTGGCTGTCAGTCTAGACATCGTCAACGCCTTCAACTCCATCCCGTGGGGCGCGATTAGGGTCGCACTAGTCCATCATCGATGCCCCCCGTACCTGCAGGGCATCATAGGGGCCTATCTGCGCGATATGTACATTCGCTACGTGGGCAAGGACGGTAGCGTAAAGTGGAGGGACATTACGTGCGGGGTTCCGTAGGGGTCGGTTCTCGGCCCCTTTTTATGGAATCTCGCCTACGACGCGGTCCTGCGTATCGTTCCCTCTGCTGCGTCAGCTTGGTCTGTTCGAGCAAGCGGTGGCAATTGTCGTGGCCAAAATCCACGCTCTGGGTCTGCAGATAGCGCCTCACAAAACCAAGGCGCTATGGTTCCACAAACTGCCGCGGAGTTGAGAACCACCCAGTTCGTGGATACGCGTTGGTGACGCGCAAATCAGGGTGGGCCAGTACATGAAATACCTGGGGCTCACCTGGGGGTAGTGGGTGTATTACACCGGGTGCTGCCCAATCTCGGGGGACAGAGCGAGAGCTCACCATCTCTACGGGGGCGGCGTGCGGTCCGTGGCCCTCTACGGGGCGCCTGTATGGTCATCCCGGCTGTCAGGCGTCCAGCACTGCAGAAACAAACTTCACAGTCTGCAGCACAGAGTATCTATACGGATCGAACGGGGATACAGGACAATGTCCTACGAGGTGGCAACTCTCCTGGCACGCTTTCCGCCTTTCGACATCCAGGTGGAGACGGATCCGTGGGTCTACGACCAGACACGCTCCCTCCGCCAAAGCGGGGAAAGCGTGCCTTCAGGGGCGTTCGACAGACTGAGGCGGCTGGCTCGACGGTGCGCACACGAGATGTGGCGAAACGCGACATCGCCTATATGGCCGCTCTTCGGCGCCTGGCTCAGAAGGAGCGAGCGCGTCACCTACAGTCTGACGCAAGTATTCACCAGTCATGGTTGTTTCGGTGCGTACCTGCACAGAATAGGACGCGAAGTTACGGCACAGTGCCACCATTGTGGAAGCGACCAGGATACCTCACAGCACACGCTCGACCCCTGCCCTGCGTGGGCGGCCGAGCAGCGAATCCTGGTCGATCGGGTCCGGCAAGATCTCTCTCTGCCGGCAGTAGTGTCGGCAATGTTGGCAGAGCATGAAAATTGGAATGCATGTTTGGAATATCCTGGAATATCTGAGCGTGAAGAAAGTCCAAGTGTTGGCAGTAAGTAAACATTCCCTTCCTTCATTAAATATTTTATACAGGTTTATCAAATACATGATGTGATTTTTTTATGTATACAGCTTGGCGCGTAGTTATTTGTGTCTGTTTTCAAGGAAATCTAGTACTGAGTCAAACAGGTTGAAAAATGATTTTGATTATTTTCTTTTCACTTCTATGTGAAGCAGCAAGCGATTGAAATCTTCATCATTTTCACTACTAAGTTAGTTATAAATATTCAGCTGTAGAAGTTTCGGGATTAATATGATCGTTCATCTTTAATTGGGTTAAATTCCACCGTAAGTGCAACCAAAACTACAGTTTATGGTATAATTAGGTAACTCAATGGGTTAATCGTTTTCTGACTATAGCTTGCTGAATAAAGACAATTAGTAATATCGGTAATTGCAGCGAACTATCAATGAAAGTATTACATAATTATTGGGTAAAGAAAAGGAAAGTTGTTTTAAAACTTGTTTTTTTTTTTTACACTAGACTCAAATTCGAGGGCCGGCGCTTGATTTTGCAATTGACTTTGCAATAGACATGTTACATTAAACGGTAGACAAGGTCTTTCGTCAGTTACGATGTAATTTTTGTAATTTGAGGCAACTCAACTCAACAGATAAAGAAATTGTATTTAAAGTACAACAGAGATGTGTCAGATCTATGTTTAAATTGAACATGGCCGATAGCTGTAAGCCATACTTCATACGATATAAGATATTGACATTGCCATCACTCTATATTAAAACTACAGCTTTGTCAAAATCAATTGAAATTTAACTCCGCGCATAGTTAGTTCCTCGAAATAGACATGATAACAGTAAACTTTGTCTACACACGTCTGGGACTGCACTTATGGGCAAAAGTGTTTTCTGCATGGCTCCAAGCTTTTCTATAGTTACCAAAAAGCCGGAAGGAACTTTATTTAGATAATTTGTTTAAATTAAGCATACAGTAAATTATTTTTAACAGAAAAGGCACACTATAGAGTAACTTACTTTCTAATGGAATTATTGATTTGACTTAGTATACCATTATGAATTTTATATCCCTTTTAATTTTATCGCCGAATTTTTTGAGAAGGTATTTTGACATTGTTTTATTTATATACTAGCTGGGACCCGCGGTTTCACTCACCGTTTAATTTAAAATAAATTAGATTATTTATAAATAATTTAGAGTATTTCGGTATAGACACTTGATATAGAGTATATATATTGGATTTCATGGGTTTTTATATTTTTGCGCGGAACCCTAACTAATCCCTTTTTCTCAAATAAAAGTGGCCTAAGTTATTCCTTATAACATCCGTTATCTGCCAGTGAAATCCCGTAGCAATCAGTCCAGCCGTTTTGGAGATTAGTGGGAACAAACAGACAGACAGACTGACAAAAATTGTATTTATTTATTATTGTTGTAGTTTACCGTATATACTTTCATATGCATTTAGTAAAAAGCTGTCATTTTGACAAGTAGACACTTTATACTTTTATTTATTTGTATAGATGTATAGAAGATTCTTTGACATTGTAATTTTGCGAAGTAATTTATTAAGTGTTAATTTCATATTGTTGTATTGCTAATAAGATAAAAAAAAACATGTTAGTACTCTTAATTTTTATTTCTTTTATTTTGCATGGACTTGGTATTCATGCATGTACATGTACATACACATATGTTTGAGAACATAAACGTATTCTATCCCATTCTTAATTCTATAAACATAATAAGTATGATAAATAAAATACAACAATCTAATTAGTTCCAAACGTTTTAATTCCGTGATATCAAGATATGCAAGATCAGAAGAGATAAGATGCAAGCGTCAGCAACCTAAAACTATTTTGCTACGTACGGCCAATCTTTGAAACTTGTACTTAAATAACAATAAAGGACCACAAAACTTGGCAGGTGGATGGTCATAGATTCTAGTATGATATTACGAGTTAAAGCTAACAGATAAATCGATGTCTGCTGGCTGATGTTAATCATCTCGAGTAGATTGATTGCCCTTTACAAATTCCTTTTAAAAATTGAATGTTAAATCTTAATATTATTTATTGAATATCTCCTTATTCCACAGCTCTCAACGCATACGCATGGGTGCTATGGGCATGCGGATTAGCAGTGCTGCTCTTATTATGCGCTCTTTACGTCATCACCATGCGCGCGGCGAAGAAACACTGGCGCGAGAATATCACCCATGTAGCTGTTGTTTTAAGTATTTATCCTGTAAGTATTCATATTTTCATAATTACTAACGCCTGGGATGCTTTTCTGACCTATTCCTTAATCAAACAGACAAGCTGTACGTGTATCGCTAAAGATAGAACTCGTTATAGACCGATATTGACTATTTATGAAATTCATTATTCATGAATTGATGATGTTATCCTGGGGGATAACCCCTCTAACTTTGCTCCCTCGCCATAACCAAGTCGTAACGGAATATTGTTATAATTATCGCGCTTTACAAACGTCATGGTTGCTCCATAGGGTATGTTGTCATTCTTGTGTGATCGTACGAAGACCTGGAGCCCCTCTTCAGTGCCGGAGATGACCGCTCCGGTGGTTATAAGCCGGTAGCAGCCCGGCAGACCCCTCCGCCCTTCCCCGCGGCGAAGGAAGTATATGACTATTTCCACCTGGTGACCAATAAAAAGGGTTTGTTGCCATAATCACCACGCTTGGCAGGTGGAATAGTCATTGCAGTATGTTGTTATTAGCTCACGGAAGGACGCTGCTGCTCATCCTCTTGATATCAACGCATAGTCACCTTGTACGACACCCGTGTCCTAGGGGTGTCCTATTCCTTGCCGGGCACCTCGCGGATCATTGCTGTCCATCCTTTTGAAATTACCCATTAATAACCTTTTACCCCGATCATGTCCACATTTTATTCACTGATCTGCCTGTGCTCTGGTGCGAATGATGTAATATACGCTCTGTAGGCCCGACAACGCTTCTGTATCCTTATGTACAAATACAGAAGGCAAAAAGTAATTGGGTTTTTGTTATGGAAATGTCCACTTATATAAAATCGAATTTTATTGTTACGAATATTCTCATTTATAGCGTGGCACTGTAGCTGGTACCTGTGATGACTGGCAATAAGCTCGCTATAGGTTAGCCAATTTAACGGAGAATGAACATACTACTATCAATATAACTTTTCTAAGAAGAAATAGCCATGGCATGCGCTACAGGAAAATTCATTATTCATGAATTGATGATGTTATCCTGGGGGTTAACCCTAACTTTGCTCCCTCGCCATAACCGGATATTATATGAGCCACAGTTATATAATCAAGTTCCTATAAATAAATAAATAGGTCAACGTTCATTTAGAATCGGTTTAGACGTGCCGAACCACAACCACACCACAGCGGAAAAAATATGGCTGGGCATTAAATTGTATGAAAACGTGTAGTTCTATTGAAACGTTCGACAATTTGCAGTCGTGTTCAACGGTTTTCGCGAACGTGTGGTCAATACCGATGACATCGTGACCATAAACGCAACCACTCTGGCACGACGGCACTCACATACACGCTCCTTCTCTCTACTCCCTTTTCCTCCGCATTCTTCGAGCAGCTGCATCGACACCATTCACGGCGACGTTTTTGACCCTGTGGTGTGGTGTGGCAGTGGCACGTCTGAACGGAGCCTAAGGCTAATTGGAATATAAATGTAGTTTTAGTAGGTATTGGTAAATTTGAGCAAGTCACTGCTATATTATTTTTTTACTAGTTTAAATATTGGAACGTTTTTCGCAAAAGTAATTGCTAGTTGATAGCTTTAAGTGAAGTCAACTATGACATTGTTTATGTTAAGCGTGTATATTGGAAAACCTATTTCCGTAGAATGTACTAATTTTCGCCTACTTTGTTCATCTAATATGGGTATGCTCATAAGAACAGTCACGTAAACACTTACCAAAATACGACTGTGAATTAATTAAAGTTCTAGATGCAATCATAAAATGTTACACACCTTTATCTGTATGAATGTGATCTTCTGTATTAATAAAGTAATTCCGTAAAAAAATCAGAGTATTCAGTCACTAATTCGTTTTAAATCAGTCACAGTCGAATTTTGGTAAGTGTTACTGACTTGAATATGCTTACCTACCTACATGTTTTTAGCAATATCAAGAATTATATAAATTCTATTTTATAATCCATCATCACCATGACAGCCGAGGGAACACTACTGAATAAAGGCTTCCTCATATACTTCCAGCGACCTTTACCAGCGACCTTTACCAGCTCCTCTGTCGAGCTCTTTGGAGGCCGTCCCACGCTGCACGGTCTTCACTTGAGAATATTTCTGCCTCTATGGCCATAGTTTTAGGAGCAATAGACCTCGCGCATTGACTGCATAATTAATCCTTTCAGCTACGTCGGAAACTAAGTTCTTCTACGGATCTCCTCATTTCTGATTCTAACTCATAAGAGAATACCATGATAGCTCGCAGATGCATAGCTCATTGAGTGATCTTGAGCTTTATTATGAGGCCCACAATGAGTGATCATGGTTCTTATACTTATCATCGCTGGCAACACACACTAGTTAAAGACTTTCGTCTTTGCACCACGTTATTGTCGATATTCATCGGTATCTGTTGTTGACAAAAAGATGTCGGAGTTTTCCGAACGCTGCCCATCCGAGTCCTTTGTTATTGTAGCCGATTGTTATTATGCCAAAAAAAATACTGAACCACAGTGTAGCTACCATCGTTTAAATCTATGTCAAAGTAATTATATCACCGACCGATTCGTGTCGCCAATAGGGTAAATTTGTTTTAAAGTAAGTATGTAGTCTGAGTAGACAGCAACTATTTTAGACTTTCACTATACCACCACTGGCTTATCTCCGCTCCTGTAAGCCAATATTTGCTGTAATTTAAGCAATAAATCCATAAAAATACTAAGCATGTGTCAGAGAACTAATTGCTGTGTCTTAGCCTCCTGTTACATAATTAGAAGAGACTTGATAGGAAAAGTGAGAAACAATCAGTTTCTATCAACAACATCATCATTATCCACTCAAGCTTTGCAATCTACTGTGAAACATAGGCCTCTCCAATCTTCTTAGTTCCCAACACTTGATCCTCCGCCTTCAGTATCAGAATCAGCTCAGCTACCTTCACCGCTTAACATATCAGGAGAGGGAAAGAAAAGAAATACTTACTCGTTGTTTCAGCGATAGAGTCAGATTAAGATACCTGATTTTGTATTAAAAACCCTAAGAACTTGACTCCTTTTTGTAGACGTAACTTTAGTCACGTCCCATTCGGTGTCATGTCGCCTGTGACGAGAGGTAAGTGTTGGTGTATTGAATTACTACCACTACTCTCTGTAATTAAACACTTTCATTGCCTCGTTGAGCTAGTTTACTTTGTTATGTTATTGAAAACATTTAGTAGTAGGCTGTAGATAAAAGACGATTTACAGCGGCTTGAAAAGATGTAATCTAAGCAAACATTTGCATTCAGAACACTTTGTTTTTTTATTGGAAACACTATGGTTATTAAAATTATAGGAAAACACGAATTGCGGTCACGATATGACTACAAATAGAATTATATTATCATCCATATTTATATCATGACCCTTAACTATACATATAATTTTATAAATACAATAATCAACCTTGAAACAACAATAAAATTGTGCTGTACGGAGTTGTATGTACTTGACCGCTAAAATGTTTAACTTAACTTAAATTGATTTTTATTTTAAGTTAATATTAAAAGATACAAGCACCTGGGTTATTGCGTGGCGAAGCATTGGCTTATAGATGTTTAATCAGTTCATTACAAAATTACTGAATATTGATGGAAGCTGAAGGTCCGTTATTTTTTACAAAATTCTAGGAATTATAATAAATATTAGATATTATTTCCATTGAATGATCTAAATCATTCAAACTAGCGCTTTCGTCAGCTGATTTATGCCCTCTTTTATTTTACGTGATTTCAAAGCAGGATACTGTGGTATTTTGGACATGCATAAGCTACCTAGCACCATGATAAAAAGTCAGAAACGTCTTGGATAGAGACCACGTAAGCGTTGGCAGGACCTTATTCGAGAAAGTTTAAATATACACATTTTTTTTAAGAATACGTAAGCTAAATGATATGGCTTGGTGCAACCTTGACTAGGAATGAACACTACGAGGTTAGTCGTAAAGAGGTTCTGTCAATAACCGAATCCATTCAGCCTTTGGCAGTCCAATGCTGGACATGGGCATCTCCCAATTTGCGCTATAATATCCGTTTCTCAGCCATCCGTTTCCAGTTCGCCTGGGTGATTAAAATTAAGCAGCTGGAGATTTAGTGCCACTGGTGCCTATTTGTAGGAAATATAACAAGATCATAGATATTTTTTATAAATTCTTATAAATTAAGCAATATAATACCTACTTAAGAGCATTCAAAATAATGTTATTTATACTTTATTTAGGTATAATCTATACAAATAAATAAAATTGAAGTGTCTGTTTGTAATGTCAAAATAACAGCTTTTTACTAAGTGCATATGAAAGTATATATGGTACCTATAACAAAAACACAATTTTTAAATTTTTTGTCTGTCTGTCTGTCTGTTTGTTCCGGGTAATCTCCGAAACGGCTGAACCGATTTTGACGGGACTTTCACTGGCAGATAGCTGATGTTATAAGGAATAACTTAGGCTACTTATATTTTAGAAAAATAATTAGGGTTCCGCGCAAAAAAAACATCCTTGAAATCCAATATATTTATTCTATGTCAAGTGTCTATGTCGAAGTACTCTAAATTTCCTTTAAATTAAACGCGGGTGAAACCGCGGGTCCCAGCTAGTAATATAATATAATTGAGAAATTTTACCGATATACCTATTCATACGTTCATAATTATTGTTGCCGTATTATGCGATCGTTTACCTACATAACATATGTTCATAATTAATATTGTATTACAGGAATCGTAACAGTGATTCATACTTACAGAGAACAAATTTCCTCGTAAGCTTATTCGAAACCAGTAGTTAATGTAAGAGGAAATTAGTCCGTGCGTAATGTTTATTTGGCAACTCAAAGGTTGCTATAATATTCTTGTAAATACTTTCAAGCCAAAGATAGACAATCTAAATGCAATAAGTAGATCTATATTATAGAAATATATAATATTATAGTTTAAAGTACTATAATATATCTATAATAGCTAGTAGCAACAACTATTTGTTCGCGAGGCCCGTGGGTCATTATTGCGTAAAGTCAGCGCAGCTGTTACGAAATGAGCTGACGACAAATACCGCTCTCTGATGGCCGTTACAAAACGACGCGATGCTAAGAAAGTTGATTTTTTTAATATGTAGTAAGCTTATATTGTTCTAAGAGGGCAAAATCGCCAAGGACCATCGTGGCTCGTCACTGTATGTTTTCATTCATAATCCGGGTCATCAAGTATAGTGTTAGTCAGGTTCCGAAAAATAAGTTGTTTTTCCGATATAATACGTACTATCTGCGCCCCGCAGTTTCACCCGCTATCCTACAGGAATTGTACGTTTTCCGGGATAAGAAGTCTATGTCAGTCACACTCAGACCTACAAACTATTTCTCAGCAAGAAATCACGTCGATCCGTTGCTTCGTTACTACGTGAAGGAAGGGCAAACCAATGCGTCATGCTCGTGAACGAGTGCTGTCTGTTGGGATTGGTCAGCTTAATGCTGCTATGACAAATTAATCGTGAATTTTTGTAAATATTAAAATCAGACTTGTTTAGTGTCGAATTTTTAAGAAGTTTACTCTTCTCCTACATTGTCCTCACATTATCTTTATTTTGAGATCAGAGAAATCAAAAATATTATAATACACACATTCAGTATATGTGTAATATTAGTAGGGATTGGATTTTTCACTATCGTAGATAGGTCGCTAGCCCTCTAACTATAGAACCTTTTACAAGTTACATTGGACTATAAGACTGGAATTAGAAACAGATTTGGCATTCCGAATAAGACCAAACGTTTATTTATGATGGAGAAGTAAATGTATTGTGCTAGGGATAGATCATTGTTAAAATCATGGTTAACGATAGTTGGTAACCACATAAGATATAAAGGTATGAAGCAACAACATACACAGGTGACGATGTTGTTGTGACTTTTGTTATTTATTAGAGACTAGCTGTTACCCGTGACGCATACGACCTGAGACCTAATATAACGTATGAACGAATGTTGAAAGGACGTTAATTGTAAAGTTAAAAAGTTATTTCGCGTAAGTAAATTGTTGGCTCAAAAATACTCGCGAACATATTTTGGAAGCAATTCATTTACTTACTAGATTTTCACTTATTTATAAACTAAAAATACGCAGTCTACTACTAAGTCATTAAACTATGACAAAAACTATAAGAAAGGGGGCGCTTAAGCGTCAAAGTACTTCCTCCTCATCGCTGTCAACCTAGTGAAGTCAAGTTCCCAGAAGACTGGCAGTATTGCCACGTCAAATGGCAATGCTAATTCTTTGTCCGAAAAATAGGACAGCACTCTGGTCACGCGAAGAGTCGATCAAACGTCTGGCAATATCTTTAAAAGGCAGATGTGCAATCGGGCCCCATGAACCGAGCGTTTCGACCCCAAATGGCTTAAACACATAGATTCCAATGAGGTTACATTTGCGCTGTTTGAGAGTCTCTGCAGCGGCAACGGCAGCACAGCCCGCCGAACTTGAAAGATGGGATGGACCAAAGGTATATAAGCTGCATCCCACACCCGAGACCTTCCCAACTTCCATGGCAATAGCGACATACCGTCTGGTCTTTTCCCATCATCACATGCAAGCCACTGGGTTCTAATACAGATGGTACAGAGTGCGGGTACAGGTGGAGCTCGACAAATAATGTCATTAATATTTAGGTAAGTGTGTGCTGTCCGAGGCAGGCGACAGCTTCACCACAATAACACCTAAACGTAGGCAAGTAGCGAGCCGAAACACTACTTACTTTATTTCGTTATTGTAACAAATCAATACTCGTTCATTTAATGTAGGCATGTCAGGATTCACTTTCTTTTTATTGTTGTTACTCAAATATTATTTTGATCAATGTACTTGACAAGCTACACATGGCTACAATATTAAGCTACATTTCCAGTATAAGCTGACCTCTCATTGTACTGAAAGCCTAAAAATGCGAGATTAGCTTATACTGGAAATTCATAGCTTGATATGCAGCCGTGCGTACTATCGGATTCAAATAATAATATATCTGTTATTAGTTTTTTAAAGAAAGACAAACGAACAATCGTTTCAGGAACAATATTATATTATTTGTGATGTTTTTAATTGTTTTATTAGGTTGTCTAATCGGCTACGTGGGCAGGGACGGTAGCGTAAAGCGGAGGGAGATCACGTGCGGGGTTCCACAGGGATCGGTTCTCGGTCCCCTCTTGTGGAACCTCGCTTACGATACGGTCCTGCGTGTCGTTCTTCCCGCTGGCGTCAGCTATGCTGTTACCCTGATGACACTCTTGTGTTGGCCGGCGGGGAGACCTTCGAGGGAACCATCCGGCTTGCCGAGCAAGCGGTGGCAATTGTCGTGGGCGAAATCCACGCTCTGGGTTTGCGGATAGCGCCTCATAAAACCGAGGCGCTATGGTTCAAAACTGACAAACAAACTGCCGCGGAGCAGGGAGCCTCCCAGTTCGTGGATACGCTTTGGTGACGCGCAAATCAGGGTGGGCCGGTACATGAAATACCTGGGGCTCACCCTGGACAGTCGTTGGGGCTTCGAGGAGCACTTCGAGCGTCTTGTCCCCCGGGTCGAAAGGATAGTGGGTGCCTTGCACCGGCTGCTACCCAATCTCGGGGGACCGGGGGAAGAAGTTCGCCGCCTCTACGGGGGAGTCGTGCGGTCCGTGGCCCTCTACGGGGCGCCTGTTTGGTCATCTCGACTCTCAGGCGTCCAGCGCTGCAGAACCAAGATGTGTCCTTTGAGGCGGCAACTCTGTTGGCGCGCTTTCCGCCTTTTGATATCTTGGCGGAGATGGATGCGTGGGTGTATCACCAAACACGCTCTCTCCGCCAGTGCGGTGAAGGCGTGCCTTCAGGGGCGCTCGAAAGTTTGAGGCGTCAGGCTCGGCGGCGTGCACTCGAGCTGTGGCGCGAGCGGCTCATGCTGCCACAGTACGCGACAAAGCGCGTCGTTGAGGCTGTCTTGCCGCTCTTCGGAGCCTGGCTCCAAAGGAGCGAGCGCGTCACATTCCGCCTGACGGCGACTATAAAAAGGTCGCCCCCCCAGGCACTTCTCGGGGAGGATTGTAAAGGATCCCCCCAAGCCTCGCTTTGCGCTGTGCTGCGCACACGGCGGCACGTGACCACGTGCGCGCCACCGTCTTCCCGGGGGTGAGCGGCGGATCCTGGTCGATCGGATCGGGCAAGATCTCTCTTTGCCAGCAGTAGTGTCGGCTATGCTGGCAAAGCAGGAAAATTGGAGTGCTGTGGTCTCCTTCTGTGAGAGCGTAAGGCTCCAGAAGGAGGTCGCAGAGCGGTATCGGGAGAGGGCCGATCCCGCTCGGAGGAGGAGGGCACGGGGCCGGGGTAACAACCGCCGCGGTGCCCGTGTCCAACACGCCTGAGCCCCCTGTCGTCTTTATATAGTGGAGGGCCTTGGGGGTCGCGAGCGCGCTTATTGGGAAATATGCGTGCTCATACCGAGCGACCCCCGGGAAGATAGCGGTGTGCATGTGGTCACGTACCGCTGTGTGCGCAGCACAGCGCATAGTGAGGCCTCGGGGGAATCTTTTACAATCCCCTCGAGAGATGCCTGGGGGAGTGGCCTCTTTACAGTCGCCTTCCCTCCACTAGAGGGGATGACCACTCCGAGATGTGCCGAAAGGCGTGGCACCAACGGGTGGCTCTAGATGGAGATCTTTCGAGTTCCTGGAGCCTCCCTTCGGTGCCGACTATGATCACTCCGGTGGTTTTAGCCGGTAGGAGTCCGGCATGCCCCTTCGCCCTTTCCCGGGGCGAAGGAAGTACATGAGGTATTTCCACCGGATCAATAAAAAAAAAAAAAACGGTTGTCTAATCGATTTGCTGACGCATATGAAGTGTGTTTATGAACCAAAGCGTGTAGATAATAATATATCGAAATACGCCATCTAGAATGAAGATAAAAAAGGGGGAATTATTTTCCATGTTCCAGCCCTCACTAAATAAATTAAAGGTTCAGACCATAAATCGAAACAAGTAAGACTCAAAACTAATAATTTGTCGGTAACGCGTGTTTTGTTTTGTTAGATTCGAGTATTATTTTACGATCTAAACACGACTGTAACTGATATAATTATTATTTTTTGTCAAAAATATACATACTCATAGTCACGTATATGACCCCGGAAGATTTAGCAGATAAACTTATCTGCTTCTAAACTTATCATTTTTTTTTTTTCATCATTTCTGCCAAGTAATGTTGCTGCTGTAAAAGTAAAGTGCAAGTAAAAGTGCCAGTAAAATGCTGGGCACAGGCCTCCCCCAAAGATCACTACATCGACCGATATGGATGTGTTGTGTGCTTATTGGGGGTTTTGCCATAATTGCCACGCTTCGCAGGCATCGCGGCTTGGCGATCGCAGTTGAGTTGTTAATGTACTCGAAGGAAGCTGCTGCCCATCCTCCGGCTAATCCCATAGTCGCCTTTTACGACACCCAAGGGATAAGATGGGTTGGTGCTATTCGTAGCCGGCACCACACAGCAGTTTCATTTTCGTTATATTAGTCACCAGCCAGAGTCGTTGAAGCCGCCTTAAGTTCTCCCCACTTCACTTTACGGACGGCAGTTCTAATGACAACAACCGGGACCGCCAATTTACGTGCGGAGTGCACCTAAATTGGCGGAAGCACGGCTGTCCCTAAACTTATATTGTATCTTTTTTGGATTCCGAACGTCGAAGGAAAAAACAGCGCAACCCTTATAGGATCACTCGTATGTCTGTCCGTCTGTCACAGCCAATTTGCTCCAAATCTACTGGACCGATTAAGATAAATCCCTTAACTCCGAAACTACTGAGCTTAAAATATGGAAAAAGAAAACAGGCAATAGCTATTTACCTATAGATTACAGGAAAACCTATAAGAAGTCTATGGTTTCAAAATAACACGGTAAATCTATCAATATTGTGCGTACAAACTTACGATTGCAGTTGGAATATATGGGAGAACACGTTTTTCAACTACGATGTTAAATTTGTTCTAGGGATAATTTATTGGTACAAGACCGAATGCAAAAATGGATATATTTTAGTTACGACAAACAAATTTGGGTAAGATGCCACACCATAAAAGGGAAAACGGACGCTGGCAGTGGCACACAGTTCCACTCCTAGGCTGCGTTTGAGTTTGAGGAGAAGCTCTAAGGACTACATATCGGGATCTTGATATCCCTTAGACAGTTGACTGAGTGCGGTTATTAACTTGCAGTATTTAGTAGTCAGACGGTATAAGGGAGATAGTATGCTATAATCCACTATGTACATAAAAAGAACTTGGAAATAATTATGTATGAAAATGACAGATAGGCCCGTAATATAAAAATTAATAATCTCAATCGCCTACTATAGGCATATTATATCATTTTCATACATAATTATTTCCAAGTTTTTTATAACCTTTTTGTTATTGGTGTCCAGTGGAAATTCTACATGAAACTTCCTTCGCCCCGTTGAAGGGCGAAGGGGTATGCCGGACTCCTACCGGCTAAAACCACTAGAGCGGTCATCTTCGGCACCGAAGGGGGGCTCCAGGTTCTCATAAGATCACACTAGAGCCGCCCATTAGTGCCACGCCTTTAGACACATCTCGGAGGGGATGACTGTAAAGCGGTCGCCCCCTCTAGCGGAGGGCAGACGGCTGTAAAAAGGCCGCCCCCTAGGCACTTCTCGGGGAGGATTGTAAAGGATCCCCTCAAGTCTCGCTGTGCGCTGTGCTGCGTACACGGTGGCACGTGACCACGTGCGTGCCCCCGTCTTCCCGGGGGTCACTCGGTATGAGCACGTAGACTCCACAATCCGCGCGCCCGTGACCCCCGTGGCCCCCCACCATGTACTGACGGCAGGGGGCAAGTTTTTTATAACCTGTAAATGAGCATATTCCGAATGAAAGTTCCAACAGCTTTGGGATTGCACCCGACGTGTTTCTACCACTAGTAGATATACACCAATGATGCAGTAGACCAAAATATTATATCGTTTTACTTATATAATTTAATTGTTTACAATATCTGGTCTTGTATCTACGTCATGTGAAATAATTCCACGGACGGAACGTTTTTTTTTTGTAGGTGCCCATACATTTTTACGCAACAATCGATTTTCTTGCGTGGAATTATTTCAGCTTATTTATATGGCATAGCGAGTAAGGGTCTTCCTTTCATATTAATTAAGAAAGTAACTTTCATGACGTCGTCGTCGGTAACTTCACTATCTTTACACCAAGTAATTGATCAGATATTATTTGATTAAAAGACCTCAATTGTTTCACAATGGCTTTGAATAATAATCAAACGATTTGCGATTCTTTGCTGCTCAGTTGTACTTGACCGAATTGTAAAACCCATTAGTAGTATGCAGTTAGCGGTGGGAAAGACTTACATCAAGTAATTAATTACACGTAATCATTATTAAAGATAGGAACAGAATGCTCACTGGTTTTTGTGTGAACTGGACAGCTGAGCAAGAAATAAGTACAGTTTGGCCTGCAAGAACTCCTTAGGTTCTAAAATAGACTTTTTAAATATATTTATAAAAAGCATTGCCGCTTTTGCAAATTACTAGCCTTTTAATATTATAAGAAACGTGAGCTGTCTTTCTTAATAGAGGCCAAAGTTAAAGAACAAGTATAAAACATTTGTAGACCGAGATCTTAAAAAGTTAAAAAAGACCTATCACTAATTTCAAGTTTAAATGAAGTAGAAAATTTTGTCTGCATATATACACTACTTTAAGGAAAGTGCAAAGGCAAAATATTCTGTCATTCCATAAAATCTCTGCCACGAGATTCAATTTGATTAGCTATATAGTTCAACCACACACATGATTAGAAATCATGTGTCATTTAACTGGTTACTACTAGATTGTCCACATTCGCATTACTCTCATTAGTTAGGTACTTGATTATCCTCAATTACATGGAAACAAAAATATATATATATAATTTGAAATCACACAAGTCTTAGTGTTAACCAAGACTATAAAAATAATAGTTTAAAAAAACAAAAAAAAATTACCGAACCGAACTAAAAAGTGGAAAAAAAAAATCAATTACTGTAAAATAACAATAGCCACCAAAAATTTTTTTTGTAAAAAATCGTGGGGTGCTTAATATAAAAAAATATTTACAACAATAATTGGTTGTTAATATTTGTAAAAGTAGCGTCATTATGAAAATATCTGATAAAGCACCTCACGCTTTTTGAAAATAAATATTTTAATAAAAGCGTGTATTTTTTGTTTTTTAAACTATGATTTATTTTCATTTTTAGTGCGGCTAAAAAATCGCGTTTTTTTTTTGTTTTGCGCATTGCTGAATGTCCATGCTGCCTGTCCATAGTCTCAATAAATCCGGGTGGTAATTATTTACCCATGATCTTCCTTTCGACGTTTAAGTAGGTAAACAAATTCTTCTTCTATTACGGATAAAATTATTTGTTGAATGAGACACTATTCGAGTCTCATCGCACTCTTGCCGCGGAAAATTGATAAGACATCTTATGGAGGTATTATTTTTGTGCAAGTTGGTGTATGTCGATGAATTTGTAATTTCCGGGTATCAGAAATGAAAAAACGCTAACCTCAGGATTAGGGGAGCGGCAAGGATAATGGGACAAACTAAATTATTGCATTGTCATCGGTCTTGATAAGTGTGCGAAGTTTCAAATCAATCCGACGGTTTGAAGGGAATGAAAATCGAGTTCAAAAATTCTGTTACATAGATTCATAGATACATACCTAGCTAATAATAAAAACTAAGCAGATTCGAGACACCTCGATTATAATTTTACAGCATTTTGCGGTACCAATCCAAACGACGGCGTTTTTAATCTTCCATAAAATTATGAGGTATCCATCTGGTGCAAAGTGTTCTGATGCCTAAATGTTCGTATAAGGCTTTTGCACTTGACTCATACCAACTCCTAAACTTGCCCGAATTTGTTGATACGTCACTCTTTCATCAACTTCTATCATCAGGCATCAGTGAGATTGCTTCGACCACGTTTAAACTCATTAAATCAGTTACCTATAAAAAGTGGCACGAGATGCGGCTTCGTCAAAAAATGCCAATAGAAACCTATCATAAAATAGTTGTTAATGAAGGCCGCAACATAGGTCGGTAATATAATAAATCATAGAGCAAAATTTTTCTCTAGTCAAATTCATATCGACGCATGACACGCACTTCCTAAAATGCCGTCAATTTGTAAAAACAAATGACATATGAATTCAATGTACATCGTAGATGGAGATGTACATCTACAGCTACCTAAGGAGTTCTTTATGTGACATCTAAATACATTTTTCAACGGCAACTTTTCTTACTGGCTAATTCTAAAAAACATTCAGTGTGACGTACATACTACAATCCGGGAGGTAAAAATCGTTTTAATTTGCCATTATAGCTTCACTATTTTAATGAATGAATTAAATAAGCACTGTAATGAAGTTTTGTTTGTTATATTTATCGTTTTTTCGCACGCATATGACGTGTTTGCTGCCGGTATGTTGGTAAATATCCTGAATGGGAAATAGCCACGCTTGTATTACCTATGAAATTGCCGTTTTGTACGAAATAAAGCATAGTGATTTTTTTTCTATTTTTTTATGTATTTTAATAAAAGTAATCACCCATGCAATCGATGCATCTTTGCCAACGCAATGGCGGTTTATCGATGCCTTTCTTGAAGAAACCAGATGGACGGGAGGCGACAAACTCTTCAAAGGCATTTTGTACTGCCTCTCGGGTATTTTTTTTCCGCAAAAAAGTTATCTCAATTTTGGAAAAAGTAGAAGTCTGTAGGCGCAAGGTCTAGTGACTACGGCGGACGGCGGAGAGCTTCCAACCCCAGCTCTAGTAACTTGAAGACCGTATTTTATGCAGTGTGGGGTCGCGCGTTGTCGTGCAGGAGCAACAGGGACGAGCGATTGATCAAAGCTGGTTGCAGATGTGCGAGCTTTTCCATTATAGTGTTAATTCTTCACAGTACACATCTGCAGTAATGATCATCCCGTTTGGTAAGAAGCTGTGATGAATCAGACCGGCACTAGACCACAAAACAGACCACCACCACTAAACCATCACTTTTGTAAGGGTAATTTTTCGTTTAGAGCATTGATTAGTGCTGAACCAGGATCTAACCACTGCTCTCTACGGAGCGCTTGCGATTGTCAAACAAGATCCAGTTTTCGTCGCAGGTAACAATGCTGTTCAAAATTCCTTTGGTTCTGTGCTTTTTGAGGAGCGCAAGGCAGGCCTCGACGCGCACGTTGCTCTGGTGATCGTTAAGTTCGTGGGGCACTCATTTGTCAAGTTTTTTACCTTGCCAATTTGATGCAAATGGACCAATATTGTTTTGATGCTAACGTCGAAAGCTGCTGCTAATTCAGCCGTAGATTGATTATCATCAGCTGCCACAATCGCCTTTAATTCGTCATTGTCGACCAAAGGTTTCAGACGACCACGAGGTTAATTTTTCAGATCGAAATTTTCAGGTCGGAGCAGGCAAACTAATAACGGTTTGTGCGTTCGTTCCGTAAACGTCGTTGATGTTGCATGCCACTTGTGCCGCGTTGCTGCCACGACGGTATCCATATTTTATACTTAACGAATTTTTAACGTATTCATGACGACGAAAAAGATTGAACGTGATGAACACAACAGTAATCAACACACATAAGACTGAGTTTGAATAATGAAAACCATGTTTATAAAATAAAATAAATTTGATTGCATTGAACTGAATTGAATATTTTATCTACCGTACAAAGCTAATTAATAATTGTTTCAATTTTTATCCTCACCTCAACTGTCTTACCAAGTCGACTATTCGATCGGTTACACATCCATCATCATCACCATCACATCACCAAAACGCAAGGTCTGCAGAAAACATAGCTGCTGTGCGTGAGAGTGTACGGGTAAACCCGAGGCAGTCAATTTCTCGTTATTCACAAGAATTTTGCCTTTCTGCGACTTCAACTTTGAGAATTTTGCATCGTATAGAATCCAAATGACCCAGGAACTTAAAGTAAACAACCTTTTTTTTTCATTGGTGCCCAGTGGAAATTCTTCATGAACTTCCTTCGCCGGGGAAGGGCGAAGGGGTATGCCGGATTCCTACCGGCTAAAACCACTGGAGCGGTCATCTTCGGCACCTAAGGGAGGCTCCAGGTCCTCGTATGATATCACACTAGAGCCAAGGTAAACAACCTATCGCCGTCTGTTCGCTAATTGAGCTCTGGAGCAGTTGAAAGTTGACCCAAATTTCGCCAAAAGAATTATCTTTAGTGACGAGTTCCATTATTGGATGAATGGATAATGGATGCGAACAATCAAAATTGTTGGATTTGGGGCGATAGCAATTCACACGAGATACACTAGCACCAAATGCATACCGAAAGAGTTTACTGCTTGGTGTGGATTTTGGTCTGGCAGAATCATCGATCCGTACCTACTTCTTCCGAAAAGAAACCTGCATTGCCATAACCGTCAACGGTGAGGGTTTACAGATCGATAATAAGCAATTTCTTGTGGCCCTGACTGGATGATATGAATAAGGATAACATGAGATTTCAATAGAACGGTAGCACCGTTCTGTAGGAACCAGTGCCACCCAACGCATGCCGCAATGGTGATTTAAGTATATGGTTATATTGCGTGGGGTCGGTGGTGTCGTGAACTGGTCACCAAGATTGTGCGAACGCCTTTAAACTTCTTCCTATGAGGCTATTTAAAATCGCATGTCTCAAGGAACGCCATCAAGCTAGCCAGATTTATGCGAAAGTCATCGTAAATTTTGACTTCCCAATCCGTGCAAAGCCGCCGCTGACATTTGAACGACGTTATATCTATCTATATATATCTAACACACTCACATTTGCTTACATTTTAAAATCGAACATCCTTATTGAAAGAGCTTTTACAATATGTACTGGGATTATCTGTATATTAAGTTCTGTCATAGTACCTTAGTGTTGTGTCGCTTTATACCGCTTTATACCTAAATCGATGCGACCATCGATTGTCTGTGCTCGAGACGACGATTTCTTTGATAACATCGATATAAATATACCACAGCGCCCTGCGGGACCAAAAACGAGATGTTTTGATGATTACAATGCTTAATTATTAGATAGTGGAGCTCAGAACCCGACACAGTTGCCGAGTTCCAAGTGAAGACCTGGGTTAGACGAAATGCAATTTTCTTTAGGATATTCCTACCCTAAAATTGTATTAAAACTTTACTTAGTGGTAACTTTCGCCCGCTCTACGTAATACTGTATGTAATATTTAATATTGCTCTTTCTAGATTGTGGCAGCGACAGCGTTCATAACTTTAATATTGCCCAGAGCCCGGGTGCCGGCGGAGGCTGTAGCACAGGAGGCAGTCATGATAGCACTCTACCACTTCTTCTGCTTGGTCATCGCAGAATGCGGTGGGACCGAACAGTTCGTCAGGTCAGAATTCAATGAATAGATAACCATTTTTTGCTGTGTATAAGGAAGCAATTTTAATCTTTAACAATAATAACTTTGGCATTTGCAACTCGGTTTGACTAGGTTCTTATTAATTAAGTACATAATGGTATACAAAAGAATAATGGTCCACAGATTTCCGGTGGAAGGAGTCAAGGCCCATTTTAAAATACAATATAAAAACCTACACCAAACATAAAATGACAAAGAGAGAGAGAATTTGTGCCCTAATGGGCCAGCTGTTTTATTTCCAAACCCTCAAGACCGCAGTTTTGGGCCTCTGAATCGCCGGGACACTACAACCTCTCGACTAAAATTACTCCTTTATAAAGTTATACCTTATTTAAGTATCATTAATTTTTATTTAATAGTTGACGAGAATTATTGAACAGAAGAACGATTACGTTATGTCATATTAGAATCCCAAAACAATTGAATAATAAATAGTTAAATAAAAATAGGACCATGACAATTTACTAAATAATTGGTTTTAGACACGATACTCCATATCGATTTGAACTTGCCGACCATGAAGTAGTACATGACACAAGCGTCGAAACGCTTCTTCGACTCTGCTCCGCGCCTTCCGAATCCCCTTGAGGTATCGGCGGCCTGATACAGGCCCTCCCTCGTGCCTATCGCCGCCCGAGACAGTCATCTATTCGGACGATGCAATCACCCTATGCCAAGTATACCACAAGAAGAAATTCGCGCAGTCTCGTTCAAACCAATTTACCGCCCTCGCTACCGAAATTCGCTTGGTTTGTCGTCGCGACAAGGACAACCCGTTCAATCTCCCTCCCCCTGACCCATGCCCGCGCCGAGCCCGTTGCTTCAAATATCCCCTGATATATTTAAATAATATTGATCTAACTGTCCCTAGTTTGGTCCCCCAGCAACGCCCTAAGCCGAGGTTCAAGACCCGCAGGAAACGCCCTTAGCTTAGATTTAATATAGGCCTGGCTGGAGACCTTTTCGGCTTCGCCAGAAAACCTGGTTAAGCAGTTACATCTACATTGATGACTACGAGAAGGCCAAGAACAAATTGATATGATTTGCTTATATACGTGTATTGCGCGTGTAAAGGTATGAACGTACACATAATACGTAAACGTGCATATTAATATTACCAAACATAACATAGTAATGAAAGGCGGTAGAACATTAAGTAAATATATACGAGTAATATCGAAGCCGTGTGGTGCCGGCTCAGAATGCCACCACCCCATTTCATCCCGTGGGTGTCGTAAAGTCGACTAAAGGATTAACCGGAGGATGGGCAGCAGCGTCCTTCAAGTACTTTAACAACTCAACTGCGATCGCCAACCCGTCTGCCAAGCGTGGCGATTATGGCAAGACCCCCAATGAGCACACAATACACCCATATCGATCGCTGTAGTGATCTTTGGGGGAGGCCTGTGTCCAGCAGTGGAATTCATTCGGCCGAAATGATGAATATCGTTTAATATATAATATATTTATTGAGCGTATTGCTAAGTTTATATTATTATGTCTAAGTAATATTGTGTATGATATTTTATACATTTGACAGCCCAATATCTCTCTCCTGTCATTCAGTCCACCCAAAGGTTGTGTAGAAGAGATCGCCTTGTGCGATAAAACCGCACATTACACTTATCTTTGTAAATGTTTATCTTTACGTGTTATGTGGTGTACAATAAAGAGTATATAAATAAATAAGTAATATGTTTTTACGACCTAAATTAAATTTAAATTGCATTCCTCAAGAATTTATCTAACTATTAATAAAAATGATTGCTTGTAAATTAAAATAATTTTAATCACTATATTTGGAGGATTAAAGCGTTTAGTGTCGTTACTATGCATAATTTGTAGCCTATAAGGAAGTAGGTAATCGTTTTTTAAACGATGCTACACTATGATTTCTCCTTTGTCGTGGGTACAGATTTTACAGATATACATCTGACATGCATATACATCCAGACCCGGAACAACTATCTGTAGGCCATAAAAATATTTTTTTCGTGCGAGAGTTGAACCTACGACAAAAGCGCAGAAAGTCAAGCGCCAAACGTGCCGTCAATAACGGTTTATTAAATTCGTTTAAAAAAATATATAATCTAAGGTTAAGCCATTGGACTACCAATTGAGAGGCCGTTCTAGCACAAGTATATTAAACCCTTTTATGTTTGAATTTAATAAACAAAACAATTTCTTTGTTTATTATCAAAGGTTGCCGATAAACACATAATCAAGCGACAGCTTACATTAATGCTATCTTAGCAGAATTTATTTTTTATTATATTTATAAAATAAGTAAACCTTAATGATATGGTTAAAGTAGCGGAGTTTGCAGAAACTAAAATAAACGACTAGGCTTAATGGAGCATTCAATTGTCAAAACTAGCTTTCGATTTCTCTTGAATCCTTAACTATAACGATTTGCGCAAGAAGATATTTAGTAACTAGATAGCCATAGACTCATAATTATGTATCTTTCGTTCCCACACTACCGTGCCACAGAGGCTTTTTGCTTTGTCATCGTGCCATGAGGATTATTTGTTTAGCGTTGATAAGGAATTGGTAGCTATGGTAAATGCAGTCATATGTTCACACATAAACACAAGCTTACGGTTTAATACCTACCATGCAAATCGCAAAGATAGCGAATTCATCTTATTGTAAAGTTATTAGGTAACAAACATAAACTCGCATTGGCAATATGCAGTAGCGGAGTCCATTACGTCACACGCGTTTCGAATTTTGAAATCAAATTACTTAGCTCCCTCGAAGGTAGCCGTGATGTTTGCCACTAGTGTTGTAATTTAATGTATTATAATATGTATGACTGATGCGTAGATAGACAAATAATATTTGTTACTAGGAAAGCCTATGTACTTATATATGTAACTCCTCTATACGTCACCTCTACCAGGATGTGATAAATTCGACAACCGGGGCCTGTGGGCCTAGCATGAATATTTTTACGTATACTAACGTATCGCTAATGTGAGTGAATTTTGAATTGAAAATACGTGATCGGCACATATTTTTTATTTAAACTGAAGTCTTTATTTATACCTATATATGATACGGATTGTGTTTGTCGTATAAATTTAAACGAAAATGCTATAGGATCTGATTCTAAATTGACTCACATTACCATTACGATACGGATACTTTTTCGGAAGTAGTTGTTCCTTGGGCTACTGACCTAGAAGTTTTCACGAACGATAATATAATAGTATAAACATCCAATTTGAAATGTAAAATAGTTTAAACTGGTGATTAGTAGCGTCTCTATTGCGTTGCCAACCAGCAGCGTAACGTAGTATAAGTGCCATAGCACGAGTAGACCGTAGAATGGGTTCGTATTTCGTAACGCAGAGTGAGATAGAATGATTATAGGGTGCGGTGTTACCAGTGTTACCGCATTCTTATTATATTTTACCATTTTAAGAAAATCACCCCAAAAACCGTAAATGAGAATTGTAAAATCTCTGATGTAGGGCGCATTGTATAATTTATAAAAAACAGACCTTGTAGCTCCGGTTACAAATATATCTATTCCATCTCATACCGTGGGTGTCGTAGAAGTCGAAGGGAGTTTGGAACCCAGTGTGTACCATTAAGCACTTTAGGTTACACGCAGGTGGCGGGTAAATCACCAACACTAGCGTATCCAAGGAGGGTTGGTTTCAGGCAGGCGGTGGACTGGAAAACCCTTTTGCCGAAACATTTGCATTTGCTTTTATTTATTATATACATTAACGATCTCCCTAGAGTGATAAAACAAGACAGCATCTTATTTGCGGATGATAGAACAATTATATTCACTGGTAGAAACAAATGTTATTTAGAACATGACATTAACATTACTCTACATGACATTAACATTACACTACATGACATTATACAATGGCTAACGTCAAATAACTTGAAAGTAAATTTTGATAAAAATAACATAATGACATTTAGAAATAGAGTCAATAATTACAAAGATCGGACTAACTTACCTAGTGACGTCCGATCCTCAATTATGTGAAGTAATCTCGTCCTCATTTAGTACTATGTAGTTTGCACCTTGCACAACTCACTGCATCACAACTTTAAAGATGAACACTTTCATCAACATTTTTAATATAGTCTGTGGTTCCTACGCGCTCTTTCGCTATCTGTAATGTACATGTCATTAATTCAAAGCATAAGAACACAACTTTCAGCAGGGATCTAGATTGCAATATTATAGAATTCTAGATTTATTTGGGATGGGTTGGGACTCGATGAGGACGAGATTACTTCACATAATCGAGGATTGGACGTCACTAGGTAAGTTAGTCCACGGTAGCACGCATGTGGTCACGCGCTGCCGTGGGACGGTTTGGGGGATCCTTTACAATCCCCCTGGGGGGGTGACCGCTTTACAGTCACCCTCTCCGAGATGTGCCAATAGGCGTGGCACCAGTGGGCGGCTCTAGTGTGATCATACGAGGACCTGGAGCCTCCCTTAGGTGCCGAAGATGACCGCTCCAGTGGTTTTAGCCGGTAGGAGTCCGGCACACCCCTTCGTCCTTCCCCGGGGCGAAGGAAGTTCATGAAGAATTTCCACTGGGCACCAATAAAAAAAAAAAAGGTAATTTAGTCCGATCTTTGTAATTATGTTCCGTAATCTCGTCCTCATTTAGTACTATGTAGATCAGTCTTTCCCAACGTGGGCGATAACGCCCCCTTGTGGGCGCTGCAGGCCTAAAGGGGGGCGGTAAGAGACCCAGAAAAAAAGGGGGCATTGTGTAGGGCTTTGGGGTCGATTTATATTTTAATCTACCTAGCTAGGAAGACTCTTAGACACGGACTGAGCTCTCGACTCTCGACTACATCTTGTGAACATCAACTAATATTAATTAAGATATAGCTCAAACTCGGTTCGATATAAAAGACCGCGGGCAATCATGTTTTAACAAGTTTTTGTTAAATAATCCGAATTGTACATTCCTATACCAATCGGCTGGTTCTAAATACTTGTTCTTGCTTGTCGAGTACGATTGGGCGTCGAATGAGATAAACGAGTTCATGCACGTTTGTCTTATTCCTGTTGGTACGTGCTGCTTATGCAATCCTATATAAACGACGTAAATTTATTTTATTTTCATTTGCGGTTTCGCGCATAATAGATAAAGCAGTACTTGATTTCAACACTTACGTATTTCTTAAAACAAAACAATGTCGGAAGTAAAAAAGAAGAGACGGCAATACTCTGCGGAATATATTAAATTAGGATTTATTGAAAATCCCACAAACCCGTCGTCGCCTTTGTGTCTTCTATGTCTAAAAACATTTTCGAACGAAGCAATGAAGCCTTCAAGACTGCAAGATCATTTGAATAAAATGCATCCAGATAAGACAGAAAAGAATGTAGCATATTTTCAAGACCTAGAGAAGAAGCATAATACTCAGCCAAGTGTATCAAAACTATTTTTGGCGGCTGCTAAGCAAGATGACGACGGACTTCGAGCTTCGTACAATATCTCTTTGTTAATTGCTCAAAAAGGCAAACCACACAACATCGGAGAAGAGTTAATTTTGCCAGCAATAAAGGAAGTAATAACTACTGTGCTTCATAAACCGGCCGCAGATATTATCCGAAAAATTCCTTTGAGTAATAATTCTGTGCAAAGACGAATTGATGAAATGGCTGAAAACATTGAAGAATCATTGTGCAATCATCTGAGGACTAGTCAATTCTCAATTCAGCTCGATGAGTCCACTTTACCAACTAATGAAGCGTTGTTGCTATCTTACGTGAGGTTTATTAAAGATGAGAAAATACGACAGAGACAAAAGGCGAAACCATATTCAATACATTGGAAAAGTTTTGTGAAGAGAAAGAGATTCCTTTGAAAAATATTATATCAGTTGCTACGGATGGCGCTCCGGCTATGACAGGGCGCCATAAAGGCTTCATAGCATACTTAAAGAATAAAATTCCAGATGTCCTTGCTATAAATTGCGTTATTCATAGACAACATTTGGTTGCTAGAAACTTAAGTGAACGACTATTTTAATCACTGCAATATGTCATCAAAGCAGTCAATAAAATCCGTAGCAGCTCTTTGAATGATAGATTGTTTCATCAGCTTTGTGTTACTAATGACGAAGATTTCAACCGTTTGTTGCTTCATACTGAAGTTCGTTGGCTGTCAAGAGGCAATTGTCTGATTCGATTTTACAACCTGTTTGACTCTATGATAGAGTTCTTGGAAACTAAAGATACAGAACTGCGCAACAAGCTCATAACATCAAAGAATGATATAGCTTACATGACAGACCTGTATAAAATGTTCAACGACATGAACCTCCAACTGCAAGGCGATGAACTAAATTTAATTAAAACAAAAAATGTCGTTGCTGCTTTCGCAGCCAATCTGCTTCTGCACAAAAAGAATATGGGCAGACGTGAGTTTCACAATATTCCGAATTTATCAGTATACTGCAGTAACGATGACTTGTTTGCCTACTGCCAACATTTGGAAAACCTCCACATTGACTTCACCGAACGATACCAGGACATTTTAAACTTGGAAATACCAGACTGGGTGTTGGATCCGTTTTCAAATGTCAACACAGCAATGTCACCTCAGCTGGAAGAAGAACTTATAGAATTGACAACAAACGAAGAAATAAAAATCAAGTTCAAAAATGGATATCAAGAATTTTGGCTACAAAAACCGATCCCGCAATTGTACCCTGGATTGTGGTCAATTGTTCAACGACTTTTGATAGCATTCCCATCGTCATATTTGTGTGAACGTGGATTTAGTGCTGTGGCAACGCTGCTTACTAAAAAGAGAAATCGTTTGCGTGTTACCGAACGTGGCGACTTGCGGCTGTTTTTGAGTAAATTGGAACCTGATATCAACAAACTTATTGAACAGCATCAGATTCAACCTTCACATTAGTTTTTATATAAGAATTGATTATGTTTGTTTTATTTTCAATAAAAGATACTCTGTCCGAATACTATAAATTTGCGTTTCAATAATCAGTTATAAGTATTTAGCGGTTTTTAAGTATGTTTAAAAAGGGGGGCATTAAAAAATAATTTATTCTTAAAGTGGGCAGTAGACAAAAAAAAGTAGGGAACCCCTGATGTAGATGTTCAAAGAAGAAAGTTGTGTTAATAATCAACCTTGTTTATTCGTTAATAAACATTATTACAATTTATTATAATTATTTATGAACCTCAGTCTTGTGTCCTCTAAGACTTATAGTAGATGAACAGGTATAAAAAATAAATAAATACGTTTCGCATTATTCATATAAAAATAAACTTGGCGGAAGCACTGCCGTACTCCCAAAAGTGCAATTCTTTGCATTTCTAATTTATATAATTATATGGTGTACTTATAATACTTATTCATCACATAAGTTGGTTCTTATTTTAGTTTGAGTTTATTATTTATTTAAGAAATATCCATATAGAACACAAAGCTTGAGCCATTGGGATCATAAATAAACATTTGGCCTCTTTCAAAACCAAGCCAAGTTGAGGCGTTTCTTGCTTTTGTGTAGTATGCTGTAGATTTACTAGTATCCAATCCATTATTAGTTAAAACTTACTTCAACCATCTGCTTAATAGATGCGGTGGAGGCACCGTAATAAGGCTTCCTTAATGTCATCATTTCATCATTTCGGCCGAGTGAAGTCCACTGCTGGACACAGGCCTCCCCCAAAGATCACCACAACCACCGATATGGATTTGTTCTCGCTCATTGGGGGGTTTTGCCATAATCGCCACGCTTGGCAGGCGGGTTGGCGATCGCAGTTGAGTTGTTAATGTACTCGAAGGACGCTGCTGCCCATCCTCCGGCTAATCCCTTAGTCGACTTTTACGACACCCATGGGAGGAGATGGGGTGGTGGCATAATTATGTATTACAGTTCGTCCTTTAATTTATTAACATCTAAATAACAAAGTAAGGTTGTTGCAGGACAAATATTAATGGCAATTATCTTTAAAATAATTGGTAAGAAATGCTAGTATTAAAAATGGTTAAGATCAATGGTAAGACAAAAGGTAAGATCTAGATGTTTTAACCATTTTGTAATTTTTATGTTGATATTATCCACTTTAACGGTAATTTTATCTATACAAATCAGCAACAAGGTTTGATCCTGTGTTTGGGTAATTCCGCACAGGCTTTCATTGGGAAACATATTCAACAATAATTCTTCTTAATGTTAAAGTCACATACAACATAATACTTGGGGTTTGTTGCCCTTCCTTTAAATATTTGCTTAAAGAACCTTGTTCTTGTCTCATCTCTACTCAAGTGCGATCCTAAGAGTAGGAAAGGAAAAAAAACACCTGTGTTGACCTCAGTGTTGAGTGAGCTATAGGAAAAACTTTAATTATTAATTAAACTTAGATGCTAAGAATAATACAACCAGGGGATGCACATCATAACTTTTACAGTTGGGGATTCACTGATTATCGCAGATTAATATTGCCATCCTATTTTGTTCTATAACGAAGCTAACATTTTGTCCATTGAAAAGGATGGAAACGCGCTCGCCTGAAAATGTGGTGGCAATCAGTGCTAGAATCCTGTGTAAAGGATTGTGATTCCCTGGAAGGATACGACAGTAAGTCACGACTAGGTCGCAGTATATTGTATGTATATACATATCTTTTTTATTATTTTATTATAATAATAATAATAAACCCCTCTGGGCAAACGTTATCTCACCATGGGATAAGGTAATCCTGGAGGGCAGATTAAAGTAGCTGCTTGATTTCTTCATACCTTATGATAAAAAAAAAAAGTATATCATAAGAAAAAAAAAAAAAGTATGTTAAGTAGCTTACAGAACGCAGGGCAGTTTGTGGCGAGCTGAATGTGAGTGGCGACACTGCGTACCCGAATGCTCCAGAGAGTCGGTCAGGGCCTCGTCTCCGCTTGCCTTTATTGGTTGGTTGGAGTGGAACCCCATGAGTGCCCGCAGGATTTTCAACTCTGGCTTGCCTTAGTTGGCCGATCAGAGGGGGGCCGCCAGAGCTATATGCTCGGGGGTGGAAGTGTCTAATGGCGTAATAACGGGGAAACTCGCTCCGAGTCTTTGAGACGCGCGATGGTGAAACCGGTGCCGCACCTCTCTACACCCCTAGCCGCTCACACCGGTGTTGCTACTTGTCGCCTGTAGTGGTGGCCATTTAGGGGGCCCATCTTGTGAGTGGCGAGTCACCGTCTGCCACAGAATTTCACGATCAAAGTTGAAAGGCAGACGCCGTTGTTCCCGTATTTATTAGTTTTTTTTATTCCATGTAACACCCATTGCAATAGACCTTATCGTTATAGTTTCCATCTCATACAATAGCTTTACACCACCGGGGACAATCCATGACTTAATTTTATAGTGCAGCTATGGAGAGTCCCCGGTTGGTGTCCCATTACATTTTAGATTAAAATTCTCTAGAGGGCCTCTGCGTGTTGGACCTATGTCCCCGCGTAAGCCTGTCAAAAGAGACCGGGTTCCCCCTTACAGGGGATATAAACCCGTGAAAAGAGAGACATGTAGAAAATAATAAAAAAATAAAAAAGATGAACTTGCACCCTCTCAGCACATTGCTAGAGGGGTCAAGGCTAGGCTTCCCGCTGCGGAGAGGAAGTAAGGTAATATCCCACCTGTTTTACATGGATGACCTGAAACTGTTTGCCCCTAGCAAATTGCAACTAATAAAGTTACTGAAAGTAACCGAAACTTTCAGTAATTCTATTAGGATGGAATTTGGTATGGATAAATGTGCGGTCATGCATGTGAAACGAGGCGAGATCATGGAATCCGAGGGAGTTCAACTCTCGGATTCTATTTACCTTAGATCACTCTCCGCAACGGAATCATATAAATACTTGGGTATGTCGGAGGCTTTGGGCATCAAAGAGACTGACATGAAACAATCGTTGAAGGAGCGTTTCTTTGGCCGCCTGAAGAAAGTACTTAAAAGTCTTTTGTCAGGTGGCAATAAGGTGCGCCTTCAACGGTTGGGTTATGCCAGTTTTGATGTACTCCTTTGGCATACTCAAGTGGACTCAGACAGAACTTGATGCCCTGGATAGGAAAGTCCGTACACTGCTGACAACGAATCGGATGCATCACCCTCGTTCTTCAGTAATGAGACTGTACATCCCGCGGAAGTGTAGAGGTCGAGGCTTTTTAAATGCTAAGACTCTCCACAACCGCGAGGTGTGCAGCCTCAGGGAGTATTTCCTCCATGCCGAAGGCGGGATGCACCGAGATGTTGTCGCAGTAGATAAAGGATTAACCCCGCTCAGTTTGGCTAAAGAGAACTGGCGCAAACCTGCCGTATTAAGTACTAACGACCGCAAGGAGGTATGGCAGAGCAAGGAGCTACATGGACGTTTTTATCGGGCGCTTTACAGCCCCGATGTTGACTTTCTAGCGTCCGTGTCCTGGCTACGGTTCGGTGACCTTTTCGCGGAAACCGAAGGTTTTGTTTGTGCAATTATGGATGAAGTTATCATGACGAACAATTACCGGAAATATATTGTTAAGGATGGCACGGTTGACATATGTCGGGCATGTCACCATCCGGGCGAATCCCTTAGACATATTATTTCTGGTTGTTCTCGTCTTGCTAACGGCGAGTATTTGCACAGACATAACCAAGTGGCCAGGATCATTCACCAGCAACTTGCTCTAAAGTACAACCTTGTGGATTCTGAGGTACCGTATTACAGGTATGTGCCCGACCCAGTTCTTGAAAATGGTCATGTCACGTTGTACTGGGATCGGTCTATCATCACTGATAGGACTATTGTTGCCAATAAGCCTGACATAGTGGTGATAGATCGATTAGAGCGCCGTGCGATGATTGTTGATGTTACAATCCCACATGACGAGAATCTCGTGAAAGCCGAGAAAGATAAACAAATTAAGTATCTGGACTTGGCACACGAGATTGTCGACATGTGGGATGTGGACTCTGCAATCATCGTACCGATAGTTGTGACAGCCAATGGCCTCATTGCCAAGAGCCTCGACCAACATCTAAGGAGGCTCTCGTTAGGTGGCTGGATCAAGGGCTTGATGCAGAAAGCAGTTATCCTCGACACGGCACGCATTGTGAGGAAGTTCCTTTCTCTGGAACCCTAACCACCGGCAGCTTGGACCCTGTGCCCGATGCCGGTTGGTCGCTATGTTTTATATTTTTAAATGTGAATAATCTGTTTTTTATATCATATTTAAAAATGTAATGTATATGTATAAAAAGGCAATAAATGGAATAATAATAAAAACAATAAAATAATAATAAAACCCCTCTGGGCAAACGTTATCTCACCATGGGATAAGGTAATCCTGGAGGGCAGATTAAAGTAGCTGCTTGATTTCTTCATACCTTATGATAAGAAAAGTATATCATAAGAAAAAAAAGAAAAAAAAAGGGTGGAAGTGTCTAATGGCGTAATAACGGGGAAACCCGCTCCGAGTCTTCGAGACGCGCGATGGTGAAACCGGTGCCGCACCTCTCTACACTCCTAGCCGCTCACACCGGTGTTGCTCCTTGTCGCCTGTAGTGGTGGCCATTTAGGGGGCCCATCTTGTGAGTGGCGAGTCACCGTCTGCCACAGAATTTCACGATCAAAGTTGAAAGGCAGACGCCGTTGTTCCCGTATTTATTAGTTTTATTATTCCATGTAACACCCATTGCAATAGACCTTATCGTTATAGTTTCCATCTCATACAATAGCCTTACACCACCGGGGACAATCCATGACTTCATTTTATAGTGCAGCTATGGAGAGTCCCCGGTTGGTGTCCCATTACATTTTAGATTAAAATTCTCTAAAGGGCCTCTGCGTGTTGGACCTATGTCCCCGCGTAAGCCTGTCAAAAGACCGGGTTCCCCCTTACAGGGGATATAAACCCGTGAAAAGAGAGACATGTAGATAATAATAATAATTCATTTATTTCAGACTAATTGTATGTCCATATGTTGTTAGTTACAAGTATCTTAAAACTATGTTAGTCACAGACAATATAAAAGTATTCCATTGCAGTAATAATATCGATTATACACGTACAATATGAAATCACATAAAATCACAAATAATCATCAGGTCACATGCAGTCTTATGAGTCTCCCCACAACTGCAGATTCTGGCCTCTCCGCAATCATCCTTAGGATTCCGTTGCCGCTACCACGAGTTCGGTGTATCAGTGAGGCTGACTTCTTGCGCATTATAGCATAAAAGTCATCCACCCTCGCATCAGCGAACATTCCCGAGGCACTGCAAAATCGAGGCAGCCGCACCATTATATACTAGGTCGCAGAATAATATAAGTATATACACATCTTTTAATTTTTATTATACATATATATATATCTCCACATATATATATATATATCTATATATACATATACACCCAGATATATATAATTACAATGCTATATTTTATTTTCTGAAAAAAGTGCAAATGGAGGGAACACAGAAGAATGTCCCATGCCATTCAAGAGTAGAGGCATCTATGGTGTATCTAGGTCAGGAACCCATGATACATAGTTGATGCAATTAGCAATACATCCATTTGCCAACATTAATCTATGGTTCACCAAGATTAGCTATAAGTGGTTCAAAGGCTAAGGCCACATAGTTCCATTTCAATTTCCGAATGAAACACCTTCATTCTTTATTAGCAATAGCATTCTACACATATAATATTATCAAACCACTACCGCAGCTTCTTTGCCTCTGAAGTGTGTGCCCATATCTTATTAATATAGGTTATGGTTCTTATCTATTCCAAGTGAAATATTACCTTGTTTTATTTCAGAAGCAACTGGTTTCTGTGCTTATAAGTGTAGGTTAGTTTTAATTCCTTTCAATATAGGAGGCCACCATTTAAGTATGTGCAAATGTATCCTATATACATAAGATTGCACTATTACTTTTTCAGGGCTACTGTTGTAAGATCCACGACATTGGTAGGTATAAACTCAAATGTATTCTATAGCTGGGCCATGCACAATGTTAAGCTATGTTGAAACAAGGACACCTTATGGTTGAGATAATTATTATTTTACCCCTGTTTATGGTTTCTCTAGAATTTAGAAATAAAATATTATCTTCTTCTGGGAGAGCAAGATAGAAAAAATTGTATGGAATCTAATATGGGTCCCAAATTCTGCTATTTTTGTTTAGCATTTAGGCATATTTTCTTTGATATGAAAATATCAAGATTTTCTAAGAAATTTTGGTTAGTGGACACATTTAGTTTACACTTTTCATAGGAGTCAGCAAGACAAGAATTATTATTGATAACCGATGCAATGATCTCATGTAAAAATGAGCGGTTTCATGATCTAGGTAAAATCATATGGTGCTGTACTAAGCCTGAAGGGATGGCATGTAAATTCATACAAATATTCTGGAAATAGGAAACATGAGTGTTTCCTATCAGATTCCCTTATTGACAGTACAATATGCATTTTTAAAAACTTACTTGCAACAAACTTATAAAATGTTTTCTCATTTTGATAAAAATTTACTCAGTTTCTGAGTAACCTGGTTATTTAATGGAGCAGTAGTTTGTACAGGAACATTAGTGAAAGGTATAGTATGACCTTTAAACCATTTGTGTATGTTAGGACTTTTAGTGATACCTAGTATCGCAGTAGTAGGAAAAGTATTTCAGTTGATTGGTATGTACCTTATTCATCATTGATCAGGATCCAGGCTAGAGCCTCAGCAAACGGGATAGCGGTGTCTCCGCCAGGTTGTCACGAATCAAATCACATCAATGTCACACCAACAAATTATTCACATAGTATGTTGTTGGACTCGACATGGTTTTTCCCGCTTGGAAAGACATTTATAGCTGTTGTGCTCCCCCCTTTTAGTTTCAAGTTTTAGGGGATTTTGATAGGTACTTACCTTCACTGGGAGTATTCTTTCATTCTCACCCAGATTTTGAACAGCTTTAATGGTATTTACTTTATCCTATAGTTTGTCCCCAAACAGGTATTATGAGATTGGAGGCTTCTCTGATATCAATTTATCAATGATGTGCAGGCAATAACTTCATACAATAAGTTGCATAGCAATCCAGTTAAATCACTGGTTGCGAAATGTGGTTTTCATCTCATTGTGTACAATCATGTGGTTGAAAATCTTTTCAAGGGTTGAGATAGTAAGTGTCTTATAGCATTGATTTGACTTTTGCATAAATGTTTGTATGCTTTATTTATAGGGCCATGTTTCTTGATTAGAGTGGATCTAGTTTCTTAAGGCCATTCTGTATGATTAGTTGTTTTTTTTTTTTGTATATTGTGTGTTATTCCTACTGAATTATCTCAGAGGTGAGCACTATTTTTGCAAGCCTGCCCCCCTCCTTTCTTTTATCTGATTTCATCACTAGGTGAGACTATATTTGTAGCCACTTATGATAGGTGACGGAAAGGTGTTGGCACCTGATTCATTAGAGCTTGACTGCATCAGCTCCGCTCATGTAATGAAAAACATTGTCCTTGTCCGTGTGGTAAACTACCTCGGCTTCGACTGAAGAGGTCTTCGTAATCATCTAGGCTCCTGACTGCAAATCCAAGGCTAACCCCTCGTGAAAGCTCTAAGGATGCATCAAACAGCGTTTTATCTTGCTAATAAAAGATACTTAACTGGCAACACACCCATATCGGTCATTGTGGTGATCTTTGGGAGAGGCCTGTGTCCAGCAGTGGACTTAATTCGGCCGAAATGATGAACTGGCTAGCCTCTCGTGGAAGCTCTGTTGGTGGTGTCGTTTATTGTTAAAATAGTGCACAATAAACTTCCCACGGTTGATATCCCGTTCTTCGCTTGTAAACGAATACTGCACCGGCTTACCTCTCGTGAAAGCTCTATTGGTGCTGTCGTTTATTTTTAAAATAAGGCACTATAAACTTGTCACTGTTGACCTGTCTTCTTCCTTGTAAACGAATAACTCACCGGCTGACCTCTCGTGAAAGCTCTATTGGTGGTGTCGTTTAGATTTACGTGCATATAGTGTATATTGCTGCGACACTGCGGATCCATCTCCTGTGAAACATGTAGTTAGTAACTTACCGGTACGGTCGTGTAGACTCCCGCTTTTTTTGGGCTCCCACAATCGACTATTTAGCTTTTCTATTGCCTCATCCTTACTCCTCCGCCAGTGTTTCCCCATTTTTGAAGAAAAAGGAGGATAATTGGAAGATTTTCTTGAGTTGCGTATACAGCGAGTGGCACAAAAAAGTACAAAGACATGTACATTGCAGATAGCGAAAGAGCGCGTAGGAACCACAGACTATATTAAAATTTTTGATGAAAGTGTTCATCTTTAAAATTGTGATGCAGTGAGTTGTGCAAGGTGCGAACTACATAGTACTAAATGAGGACGAGATTACGGAACATAATTTGACAGACATGAATATTAAATACTTAGACCATACAATTCAACAGGTAGAAATGACAAAATTTTTAGGACTGAGTGTAGATTGTTATTTAAACTAGAAGTCACATGTAGAATCGTTGACCTCAAAAATAAGCCAATATTCATTTGCATTGTATATGTTAACAAAAACTGCGAGTATATCGACTGTGTTAACAGCCTATAAGGGTTATGTTGCTCCTCTTTTAAAGTATGGAATAATGTTTTGGGGTAACTCTACTGATAAAGAAATGGCATTCAAGGCGCAAAAGAGATGTGTAAGAGCTATGTGCAGACTTAAAAAACGGATAGCTGTAAGCCCTTTTTCATCAATCTCAAAATAATGACTTTACCATGTATATATATTTATAATGTTGTGTTAATTGTCAGGAAAAATATAGAATTATACGAGTATGATAAAGTGTCCTGCAGAAGACAAATGCATAAAATAAGTTTTCCATCAAATAAAACTAGTTATTAAAACAACAGTGTTTTCTGTATGTCTTGCAGAATATACAATAATATACCGAAAGCTCTAAATTACATTAGTAATACCGATATATTTAAGAATAAGTTAAAAAATATTTTGTTACATAAAGCTTACTATAGCATAACTGATTTTTTGTCAGACAAGCAAGTAATTTAAAATGTATGTGTCCTGTTCTGTATTTAATTGAATGTTTACAATGTGTGTGTTATTTCTTAAATTATTTATTTTATTAATATGTGTGACTAATGTAAATTTAATAATGTAATTTCAATTGACATTAATTTTTATGTGACATTTGCATGCCATAAGGCCAACCCGCCTGCCAAGCGTGGTGAGTATTGGCAAATACCCCTCAGAATGATGACACAGTTGTGAAAATCTATGGGGGAGGCCTTTGTTCAGCAGTGGACGTATAAATGGCCGATATGATGAAGGCTGAATATGGTGATACTATATTATTTTTTATCCTAACATCATTATGTTTATACCCATATTACGCAAAATAAAATAAAATTGAATTGGATGAATTTATATATTGCGTCATCCCAAGTAACTTGGAACCCAGGACATGAAGAACAGTATTTGTTTTATTTTACGACAATCCACTTGCTAATTCTAATCAATGATTTGGAAAACTTATATAGGGTCTTACTTTAATAATGGAAAATATTTTAGGAGGTAAATCTATAGGTAGCAATGATGCGTTTTAGCAAAATAAATAAACATAACATCAACCTTTATTTTATCAAATAGTACAGAGTAAGTAAATCTTTCGCTAGTCGCTAGATTATATGTATATAAGCTTCCACTGGTGAGGAGACCCACCCCCTTATTGCAAGTCTGGCTAGGTTGGTACCACTACGTAGACTCGCAGCTCCCTTTACCACGTCGTCTGTCTATCTTTTCTATGCTTGTCGATCTTAGGGTGAGATTCAGAAACGAATCTAAGTGTGAACTTACGCTTCCATATGTCAAAATGCACTACTTAGGCCCCTAATTTTGACAGATGGAAGCGTAATTTCACGCTTAGACTCATTTCTGAATCTCACCCTTAGTGCACTGATTTTGCAAAATTTGCAATCAAAATGCGGCACAGGGTCAAAGCGGCACCCAGCTGTCAAAGAAAGATGAGACATACAATTAGAAATCGTATGTTATTCAATATGTTTTACTTTATGCATGCAACAATAAGGCAAACTAAAAACCTATAACAGGAATAATTATGGGATCATATTAGTTAAAGTAGTCAATTAAATTTTTTTTTAAATGGTGCCGGCTTAGAATACCACCACCCCATCTCCTCCCATGGGTGTCGTAAAAGTCGACTAAGGGATTAGCCGGAGGATGGGCAGCAGCGTCCTTCGAGTACATTAACAACCCAACTGCGATCGCCAACCCGTCTGCCAAGCGTGGCGATTATCGCAAAACCCCCCACTGAGCACACAACACACCCATATCGGTCGTTATGGTGATGTTTGGGGGAGGCCTGTGTCCAGCAGTGGACTTCATTCGGCCGAAATGATGAAATAATATTTACGATAATCATGAAATTTAATTAATTTTTTTCCTTTATAAACAGAAATTAGAATGTATATCTACCTTTTTTCTCTGGCATAAAAAAAGTATATAAGGAAGATCTATAATTAGAAAATCAAGTATTAAATCACTTCTTCTGGGTCAAGTGAGATCATTATAATTATTTATTCTTAAAAAATATTTTGATAAATTACTTACTACTTAAAAAATAGTGTGATTAGCCTTACCATAAAACGGGACAATTAGCGTCCCGCCCACATCTTTCGTGGGACGCCTTCACTAAGGCTCTCGAAACGGGACGTTCTGCTTGCGCGATACGGTTGGCAAGCCTTATCTTATCCTCTTACGCTGAGAATAAAACTGAGTTTCAAACCGCTTGTATAAATCAGACTGGAATACGACGAAGAAAGTTAAACTGATATTACAAAACAAATTCCTTTTTTGTTTGTTTACCTTTATAAAATACTAGCTGGGACCCGCAGTTTCACCCGCCGTTTAATTTAAAAGAAATTGGATTATTATAAATAATTTAGAGTACTTAGGTATAGACATCTGACACATGAGTATATATATTGGATTTCATGGGTTTTATTTATTTTGCGCGGAAAACTAATTATTTTTCTAAAATAAAAGTAGCTTAAGCTATACCTTATAATATCAGATATCTACCAGTGAAAATCGGTCCAACCGTTTTAGAGATTAGCGGGAACAAACAGACAGACAGACCGACAGACAGACAGACAGACAGACAGACAGACCGACAGACACAAAAAAAACTAAAATAGTTTTTTTGTTGTAGGTACCGTTATATACGGTACCTACAACAATATGCATTTAGTAATTTGACATTACAAACAGACACTTCAATTTTATTTATTTGTATAGATAGATAAAAAAAGAAAGCTTTTTATTTAAATAAATGTTCGATGATTTGTTATTAAAAGACTTGGCAGGCGAAGTAGATATGTAAGAATAATTATATTATATGGTTACAGAAGTGCCGGTGGAGCAGACCTTGAGACGAGAGTCTTGCCATGCTGCTGCTGGCCGTGTTGCGTCATACCGAGGCCGAAATTGCAAAAGTGAGTTATTTTGCTGATTACTGCATAATTAAAATCCGTTTGTACAGAATAAACTTTTTCTGTCAAGGCTATTTTAAAATATCAACAGTTAAAAGTGAGTGTGGTGAGTTTTGACGAGACAAAAGCAGTGAACCAGGTGCCTTGCTGCATTGGAGTCCTCTGTGCTGCTGAGTTTGTGTCGGTTGTGAAATGAGCTTCCCATCGAGGTTTTCTCAGAAGAATACAGAGTAAAAAAAGGTCGTGAAAAGATTTTGACAGGGTCGGTAATGCGCTATCCATACTGGTGTAGCAAGCGTTCATTGGTAACAGTAATCGCTTACCATCAGGCGGGCAGTAGGCTCGTTTGCCACCTTAGTGGTATAAAAATATTGAATGATTATTTATATGATTCTGATTCATATGAACTAAAAGGCACAAAACAACGTTTAATAGTAAATTAAAAGCTTGGGGCTCGATATCAAAGGTAGAATAATGTTAGTAAAGAGTAAGCTTTTAATTTACATTAAAATATTAATTCTTATTTTATTAAAGAGAAATTATTTTGTCCTTTTTAGATAGTTTTTAAAATGTGGCTTATTAAAAAAGAAAATACTTCAATATGTGTTCCTATTTTTTCTAGAATTGTCGTCTAATTCTCATCTATGTTCAAAATATCAAGTCTTACCCGGAAGTTAGTTTAAAAACAATTTCAAGAAAGCGAGTTAATATCATCTCCTCCCGTGGGTGTCGTAAAAGTCGACTAAGGGATTAGCCGGATGATGGGCAGCAGCATCCTTCGAGTACATTAACAACTCAACTGCGATCGCCAACACGTCTGCCAAGCGTGGCGATAATGGTAAAACCCCCCAATGAGAAACAACACACTCATATCGGTCGTTGTGGTGTACCTTGGGGGAGGCCTGTGTCCAGCAGTGGACTTCATTCGGCCGAAATGATGAGTTAATAAAAATGGGATAAAAAGAGATGCGATGGTTTATGTTGATTGTTTGTCTGGATCCATGACACCAAACTCTGATAATATAAAAGATATAATTACAAACAATCAATGCAAAATTAGGTAGATATTTATGGTACAAATGGAATAATTTGTTAGCTCATAAATAATAATTGTTACGTATCGGTGGGTAATCACAATGACTATGCATAAAGGTTTGTTTAGACCAAGAGTAAGGCTTGAATGTTCTGTAATGCCTACAATGCTGTGACAGCTTACAACCAAACATTCATACTTGAGATGAACGAGCATTTTAGTTATATTTAATCAAATTAGTATGAAGCAATTGCGTGTTTTTTTATCATGCTTGCAATCCCATGTCGGGTGCCGGGCCGTGTCATTGAATTGGCGCTAGAGCATTTCGTCACTATTGTAATAACAATAATATTATAATAATAACTTTATTTAGGGTGGCATAGACCTATATAAACCTTAACCTAGTACATATTTTTTACATTTTTATGGTTCCACGAATTACAACTAATAAGTTTACTGGAACATCTAGTTTCTTCTTTGTCCTTTTAAATCTTCATCTATATTAGCTACACTTTCTGAATCTGTTTTCACATTCCTCATTTCCCTTAAGTTGACAAAGCGCCCAAAGGAAATGCCTGATGGCCACAGCTTCTCATCTAAAAATATATCCAATTTATGCTTAACAACATAGGCTTTGTATGCATTATAGCTTCTTTGTTCATTAATTTTTAGCTTCACCAAAGAAATAGTTTCTCCCGTTTTATGGCGAACATATTCATTAATGTCCTCTTCACATATATCAGTATGGACGTTAGAAATAAACAATGGTACTTTAGTATCTACCGCTTTAAATTTTAGGTTGTCCTGTGAATCGAAAACTGCGTTTCCTTTCCTTGTAGTTAGCCTATTTCTTAATTGTGTCTTCTGAACCAAAATCCATTGATCATCCCCATCAGGTACCTTCCATGCAGGGCCATTACTAGCCATTTCAGCATAAATAATCATTGGAAAAATTAAACGACTCAATTAACGTAGGTACTTCTTGACTCTATGTGTGTTTGGTCAATACGCTCCTTAAGAATATTTATGGTATTCAAATTGGATATTAATCGTGATAATGGCTAATAAAACTATTTGCACAAGGCATATCGTTATAAATAGGTAGACAAGAATTATTTCCACTTCAGGGCTTTATTTTCTGTGTTTCTGACGGGAAGCCTGGTTAGTATTAAGATATTCATGTTATTATTCGTATCAATTTGTCTAATCATCATCATATCATCTAAAATATGTCTACTGCTGAAGAAGGCCTCCTCCATAAATTTTCAAAATTATGTTGTAATTTTGGGGGAATTTACCAGTACTCACCACGCTTGGCAGGTGGGTTGGTGAGCGCAGTATGGTTGCTGCTTCACAGGAGGAACGCTGCTGACTATTCGTCTGGTAGAGTCCCTTAGTCGTCTCGTACGATATGTACGGGAGATGAAGTGGTGCTATAGTCTTAATCCGGACACCACACAGATAATTTGTCTGCCATTAAAGAAAGCAATGGTCTCTACACAAAATAAAATAATAAATTGCAAAACTATTATGATTATAATTTAGATTCAAATACATAGACGAACATAGCTCGCATCTTATTATAACTAGAGTTATTACGCGTTTTATAGTTAAAAAGCCTATTGAATAATTATTAGGTAATTTTCTTAATGTCTTCTAATGAGGACATAGGGGACTTATGGTGTTCGGTTCTGCTATTATGACAATGAATACAGCTAATAACCAAGTAATAGTAGGTACGTGTTTCTGTGGCCTTTCGAAGGGACTGGTTATTGATTACGCTAATTCACTAGGCGCACCTGTAGTAATTTCGAGTGTAAACATAAAATTGTAATTGTTGGGGTGTGAAGCAAGGTCAATTATTCATATTTCTCGGTATAGGTGTGGCTGTTGAGTAAATAACTGTCAAATGAATTAGAATAGAAAGCTTTTCAATTAAGTACTTGTAAGTACTGCGTAAAGTTATAAAGTTGGCTCGATTCTAATTGCTCAATTATGATTACTTATTACCAATTTGTTTAAATTTCTGTGCTATTTGATTGAAGCCATAACCAGCCGACATAGCAGGACGAATAAAAATAGCCATACCAACTGTAATCAAAAATTGATTTGATGCACGCAGTTTTTTTGCGTGTGTTATGATGTTTGGGACTTTCTTATTTTAATAACAGGATTCCAAACTAGTGGTAAATGTCAACCATCTTCTCTATTAAAATTAGGCTGCTTTTTAGTTTCAATTGCCTCACGATATATTACCTATATGTTATCGGTTCTCTTTTGCGAGGACTTGAGGTTGATCAAAACGAAGAAAATGTTTAGGTTTGCCTAAGGCAAGCTGCCTTAACTGGAGACTTGTAAAATCTGTAACCACGCCTGTCACCTGCGTCCACGAAAACTGTAGTATTTCAAACGTCAGGATAAACAAAAATGTATAGTAAATAATAAACGTTTATTTCTCACCACAAACCAAAAAATACAAAACAATAATAACACAAAACAATAGCTTAATATATAATTCTATAATGCAGTATAATACAGGTACGCGATATAATCCGTTTATTTTTTTATTATAATGAGTTCATTTCGGCCTAATGAAGTCCACTGTTGGACACAGACCTCCCCCAAAGATCATCACAACCACCGATATGGATGTGTTTTGAGCTCATTGGGGGGTTTTGCCATAATCGCCACGCTTGGCAGGCGGGTTGGCGATCGCAGTTGAGTTGTTAATGTACTCGAAGGACGCTGCTGCCCATCCTCCGACTAATCCCTTAGTCGACTTTTACGACACCCATGGTAGGAGATGGGGTGGTGGCATTCTGAGCCGGCAGTATAATGAGTAATAATCGTGAAAGCCTGAGACATTATTATTTTTATAGATCAACTAAAAAGTATACTATTCCTATTCATATTCCACGAAATAATCTACCTCAATGTCAATTTCTTTTAATCCGTTCAACCACAAAAGTGTTTCATGGAGCCTCAAACATCCAAACATACACTTTATCCACATTATATGGATGTGGATGTCGTAAAAGGCGACTAAGGTACTCTACATCAGAGGAATGGGCAGCAGCTTCCCGTTTTTAGAACAGTAGCCTTACTGCGCTCACCAACCCGCCTGCCAAGCGTGGTGAGTACTGGCAAATTCCTCCCAGTAGGACACAATTGTGAAAACCTATGGGGGAGGCCTTTGTTCAGCAGTGGACGTCTTGAAATGATGATAATGAATAGTAAGATATCCTACTCCACGACTTAATCTCACTCTATGTCAAATTTTATTAGAATCTGTTCATCCATTTGAGTGTGATGGAGCTACAAACATTCAAACATACAAATCAGATAAAGTGTATTATCGGTACAAACTTTCACATTAATTATAATAGTAGGTAAAAAGATTATCAGCAATAAATTGTGTGCCAATACATTATCCACATTGTAACCGATATCCTTTTTACCGTTTATCGTTTAAACAAAAATGAATAACAAACACAAACTTAATCAAGTCTTTGTTTTTATTTTCAGACAAAGTCTGACGTGGTTACGATACCTGGTTCTCCAGATACCTATAGTTCAAGCAATTATTTACTTCATCATCGTCGCTATCTGGTCGGAAGATTTCGTAAGTGATAACACTATTTATTTGATATTGTTGTATTATTATTAATTCTTTTTGCTTCCCAATTTTTTATAAAATTTGCTTTAAATCAAATAACAAATAACATGTCTTTGAGATTCTGTAATAACTTAACTTACATAGAATATGCACAACATATTTAAAAAAGTCCCATTTAGATAAATATCTCATGAAAAGTGAAGACATTAAGGTATATTTCTTCCTAGGATTATATTGGTAACAGGTATTAATGTATGAGTAGTCACTGCAAATTGCACTAGGTTATGAACGCACAATAGACAACACATAGTAAACAAATATTCCTTACGATTTTCAGATGTTATACAATCGTAACTTCGTGTACTTCCAACCGTTCATCGCGGCGTCCATCCTGTCGGGCATGTGGGGTGTCGTGATGTGCGTCCGCGCAGCCATGTCAGTGGGTCACCAGCCTAGGCCAAGGTTCTTGGTTGTGCAACTAGTGCTGATCATAGTGAAGCTGCAGTGCGGCCTGGCTAAGGCCCTGCCCGATTTTGCCAACTTGCCATGTATTCTGCCGCTACATCCCGCCATTTTTACCAATAGTAAGTCGATCCGATTTATCTTAATCGTTTAAGCTATCTATTTAATGATGTTTAGAGATGTAAACCTAAAATTTGGCGGCACGTGTGACGCAATGGCTAATAGCTCGACTTTCTCCGCTGCAGGTTCGATCCCGCACGGTACAAAACGTGTATGACCTATAGGTGAATAACTACCTATAGGTCATACACGGGTCTGGGTTCGCATGAGCAAATTCATGAGAAACTTGCGACAAAGGAGAAATCGCAGTGTTGGGCAATATTTAAGTGTACAGCTGACAGATTTTCTCGCATTGTTTATGACGTCAATAACACTTGAAACGCATACGTGCAAATACTTTCATTTAAATTTAGGCATGTACATAATTAATAATGCGACTCGTAAGTTATTTCAAGTTTATCAAAAAATCTATATGTTTAAAGCGGACGATCAAAACTCAGACCCGATGAAATTATTTATGCAAATATTGTGTCTTTCACTTATAATCATCGATTATGTGATTTATTAATAAATATCGATTAACCAATAAAGTTTGTTCAATCTGACCTAGATAGGTGTTATTACGGCACTCACGTAAAGCGTGGTGATATAATGTTCACTTGAGAGCTCTGCCGTGAGGCAGCTCATGGAATGGACAAACTTATCGCTTTAATCTACTCCGAAAGATAAACACGCATTTTCAGAAAACGTCTTAGTAATAGGAGTAACTGGCGATGTTAATAAATGTATTTTATCTTCTACTTTTAGTGATACAAAATAGCATCATGATGTTGGAGATGTTATTACTATCAACGTGGGCGTGGCGCCTCTACAGAATACCACCTGGAAAAGACTTGGAGAAAGTGCAGAGAGAAAAAGTAATCGTGGCTGTAATAGACGATAGTATACGGTCTATTGAAGTGAAGAGCCTTAAAGATGGCATTGACAATAAGTCCTTTAATAATAATGTCAGTGTTGATGATTGAATGTTCTTTTTAAATATGTGATGCTATTCTTATGGTGTGCCTTCATATGTTCTTGAAACATGTAAGACGTATGAAGAGAAAAGAAAAGACGTTAAGAATATATTTTTTAAGAACCTAAAGCTACGAATGCAAAATCACTGGCTTTACATATCTCATGTTTTAATTCAATGTATTGTACTTGTGTTTGTCGTAATCGTATGTCGTAGGAGAATATGTACCTGAATGGGCTTATGTAAGAGTGTAATTTCATAGGCTAACTTAGGTAATTTTTTGAACGATGATTCTGAATGATTCTGAAGATTCTGGTGGCATCGCAAGAAGACAGTAAAAATAAAGTGTCATATTCATACAAGAATATATATTCTGTCGAATAAATATGCTTTTAATTTTGTTTTTATGTTTTTAAAATCTTGATCGGGCTGGCAGGATCAACGTTACAATTTTAAGTACATAGTTAACCCGTGGTGAAGTTTTATTTAAGGCTCTCAATTACAAAATCTCAACATAAAGATAACACATTTAATCTACAGACTTGTCATTTCCTACTTTGCATAATTTCATAAGTTTCGTGGACACCATATAGATCCTCATTGTTGGTGTAAAGAGTTTTAAGGTTGTAAAAGGTCACACAACGCTGCTGATATTGCAATTTGTTCTATGTCTATTATAAATAATTTTAGACGACGAGTAAAACAAGATGTTTTTATCAAACTTGACCTGTTTTTGTTATTTGGATAATAGTTGAAAAATGTAAGTGCCGACTACGTGTCCCGACAAATAAAAGGCAAGATCTTTACACATACGGGTCTTGTACAAGCTGACCAAGGGATTATCAAGCGGAAGACCACACCGTCATTCTGCGTGGGGAAATAACATACTGCGATGGCCACAATCAACCTGCCAAGCGTGGTGATTATGTCATTGGGAAGCTCATGCAGTAGTGAACGTTTACGGGATAGTATAATGATCATGGATTTAGTTGAAAAAACGTTAAATCGTTTTTTTTTCCCTAGAAAGTATTGCAATATCAACCGCGATAAATTTTACTTAAAACAGTCGTCCTGTCTTATTTTATAAATGAAGGTGCCAAGATACAAGGCTCCTTCTTGGTATTGGTATTCACATTTTCTTTTTGTGATAGTAATACACTCGAATTAATTCTAAAATATAGATTTATTCTGGATTGGTTGTTTTGTTTACAAATTTCCTGTTTTAAATGTAAGCTGATACGTTAACATACGCACAAACAGATTTTAATAGATTGTGCGACGCATTTCGATGTAATTACTCTTCATCTTGAGATTCATTATCAATGCTTTTATCTTCAATTTCTTCAGACGGTGTGCCAGCTCGAGAACTTTCAGATCCATAAATGTTATGCAATTCTTCCAGTTTGTAATGTATTTTCACGCCCTTAGTATTCGTTTTGTTAACTTTATTCACGAGTGACTTTGTTTGTTCTTCTAATCTTTTTAATCGTAAATCACGAGCTGCAAATCTGGCTTCATGATCGATTTCACCAGACGTTGATGGCGCACAATCTTCTTTATCAGAAAGCGAATTATCCTCTTTTGATTCTTCCATAGTAGTTTCAATGCTGTTTCTCTGGTCACAATGTTCATTATGAAGAGTATCAAGTCTCTCAATAATTTCATCACCTGTATTTAGAGTGCTGGTCATCGTTTTCACTACTTCAGAACAACTATTTTCTAAGTTTTGTAGTCTTTCGTCTTTTTTCGTAAGTCTTTCTTTTTGTTTTCTAACATTTTCTAGTATAGCTTTGAAATCAAGCATTCCATTGGAAGCATGTAATTCGTGTATTGCGGGAGGATCACTCGAATCAAAATCGGTGGCTTCCTTGTTTTGTTCTGTGGTTATATCTAAACAATGACCTTGATGTTGTAGCTCTGTCACTTCAGACTTGGGGTTTGTTTGAGTTTCTGTATCTAAAACGACTGAATCTAACGAAAACTCGATACCAGTTTCAGTATTGCCCTTTAAATCTAAATTTAAGTGGTTGCTACAAGCTATGTCTTCAGAGGTTTCTGTGATTGTCGTAGCCTGTTTTATTTCCCTGTCTTCTGTATTGTTGAGTGTGCACATATTATTACTCGCTCGATTTATAAGGTGGTCAAGGGTATTACTTATTTGTTCACTAATCTTAGAAGTCATTTGAGTCTTTTTCAATAAAGCGGCGCCATCTCTTTCCAAATTATTTAATTTTTCATCCTTATTAGCCAGTCTCTCGTTTTGATGCCTGACATTTTCCAAAATTTCAGCAGGGTCGATAAGTGGTAAACCTGATAAGGATTTATTTGAAGTAGACGGTGCTATACGAATTTTGTTTTCTTGATCACTTACATCTATATTCGACAGACTAATACACGTATTGACTGGATTGATTTCTTCAGAACAGGAATCATCATGGGTAATATCTCCAACTTCATCCTCCGTTTCTTCAAATACTTTTCCATTCTTAGGACAATGATCACTCCTGCTGGGCTCTGACGTTATGTCATGAGTTTCTTCACTTTCTTGAGTGTCCAATGGCAAATCGGCTACATCTAGCATGTCACTGACAGGATCTTCTCTTTCTGCTGCTAAATTGAAGTCGGTGCTGGAGTCTATGATTGTTTCAAACGTTTTTTTTTGCTTTTTCTTACACCTTCTCAGTGGCTCTGCAACATATTCACTCTCATCATTAGATTCAGATGATTCTTCTGAAGGTCTTTCATCACTATAACCACTCTCCCCCGAGTTGTTAAACGACGGAGAACCTGGATGTGCCTTTCTGCTGGAAAATTCTGCCCTCAGTGTTTTCCAGTCCCTCTCTGATTGTGTGTTTTTTTCGCGGGCTTGTTCCCACTTCTCCCGGCAGTATTGCAGCTCTTCTTTGAGCTCATTTAGTAACTTTCTCTTTTGCTGCAACTCATATTTAAGAATTTTCTCGTGAGTATGTAATTGATGATGGTGTCTTCGCAATCGACCAACAACGTGCCAAGTTTTGCTTAACTCATTTGTAACCATACACAGTCTTCGTTCTTGTTCTTCTAGGCGTGTTTCTAAATGCCCATTGAGTTGTTTCATTTGGTTCACTTCTTTTATTAGGCCCAATTTTTCTATTATTAGATCCTGAAATTAACCATTTGGCATAAGTTTAACCAAAATAATGAAAATAAAGTAAGTACTTACAAATTCAGAGAACACAGTATGAAAAGTGTTTTTGTTTTTAAATGTCACACAATAAATTGGCTTGGTACCAAAATTAAATCTGCAGATTTTTTGTGTACTGTAAAATAATGATTATGAAACTATTTATTTTCAACACTGGTGACTGTGACCATGACTCAACTTATTTAGAACTTAATAACTATTACAATAAGATTGTTGGAACAATGAGCTAATAATTTACCTTTAGCCTGATGTATGTCTGACTAACGCTCGGCACTAAAACAGGTCCAGATTTTGTCTCAACAGATTTATAACACGTTGTAACTTTTTCTGGAGAGCTTCCGTCAGACACACTTTGATGGCTCAACAGTTCTATGAGAACTTTCCAAACTTTCGGTAGGTTTTCAACTATTTCTTCGGCGGTAGTACTGGGGGCTTTTGAAGTTTCTAACAATAATAACACAATTAGTAAGTCATTGGAACAAGGAGATAAAAATATTCATCTATATCTATACAAATAAATAAAATTGAAGTGTCTGTTTGTAATGTCAAAATAACAGCTTTTTACTAAATGCATATTCAAGTATATACGGTACACATAACAAAAAACAACTTTTAATTTTTTTGTCTGTCTGTCTGTCGGTCTGTCTGTCTGTCTGTCTGTCTGTCTGTTTGTTCCGGGTAATCTCCGAAACGGCTGGACCGATTATGACGGGAATTTCACTAGCAGATAGCTGATGTTATAAGGAATAACTTAGGCTACTTTTATTTTAGAAAAGTAATTAGGGTTCCGCGCAATAAGAAAAACCCTTGAAATCCAATATATATATTCTATGTCAAGTGTCTATGTCGAAGTACTCCAAATTTGTTTGAAATTAAACGCGGGTGAAACCGCGGGTCGCAGCTAGTTCATAATAAACAATCAATAATTACCCGATACTTGTTCTGAAGTTATTATTTCTTGGCTTGATGACTGTTTATCACATTCGGTATGATCATCAGTATATTTTTCCTCGTTTTCATCTACCTGACTTACTAACTCTAACAAAAGTTTAGGTAAAGCCGATGAAGCTTCTGATCCGTTTTCTTTTTCTGCCAGCTGTGTAAGTAAACCATGATTTTCTTCAAGTCTTTGAACTAATGTGTCTAAATCTTGTTTATTTTTGTACCCGAGTAGTACTTGGGAGAAAAGCTAAAACCAAAGAAAACGGATTGAATAAGAAATAAAATATACATACAAGCGAGGTAACAAGCAGTCAGTATACCTACTTTGTTCACGACTGCCATTTCTGCTTTTAATACGTTTGTTTCGACTTGGCATGAAGATATTTGTGATTTTTTATTATCGATAGTTTCAATTAATGAATCAATTTTTGATTCAAGTTCTTCTATTTTTGCTGTGAGGTCTTTGCACCTGGAAAAGTTATTCCAATTAATATTTCCAATGTAGTCCTCATTTTACTATCAATTATAGGAAGTATTATGTAGATATAACATTCGACGGCACGTTTGATTGAGCTATTGGGTTTTGGCACCGTGTGTTACGGCTTCAATCCCCGCACGGATAAAATGTCTGTTCCGGGTCTGGGTGGTCAGGGCACGGCGCGATAGCGGCGGTAAGACCCGTAATGGAGGAATAAATGGAGAGGTGGCATGGCAACGTCACCTTCTGGATGAGGCAGACACTCTCGGATCATGGGTGTTTCAGGAAGTATCTGTGTCACATAGGCCGAGAATAGACGTTCGGTTGTCATCAATTCGGAGACTGCCCGGAGAACACGGCGCAGCACACGTGGAGGAGTGCCCAGCATGGGCAACACAGTGCGGTGATCTCGTCGCAGCGGTCCAAGAGGGTGACCTCTCGCTTCCAGCCGTGGTTCAGTCCATCGAACGGGGCGAGAGCGCGTGGGATGCCTCCTTTTACGAGGACGTAATGCAAGCAATGGAGGTGGCAGAGCGGGGACGGGAGGAGACCACCTGTGATCCCCGTCGCAGAAAACGCACCGAGTGCAGGCGCCGGCAGAAGGTGCTAAACGATACCGAAATCATGGAGGCCAGAGACGCGCCACGCGTCTCTGGGTAACAAGCTAGGGGCAGTCTATTGCCAAAAAAGAAACAAGTCCGAAACGGCGTCGCGTTATGCGCGCGCCTCTTTGAAGAGATGTACTGCCGGCCAGGTCCCACAGAGACAGGGCTTGACAGACCAAGTGACGGGCCAATATCTGCCAGGGTGTGGTCCAATGCTTACAAGGCGAACACCAGACTGGACCGAGTCTTCCGCCCGTCCCAGGCGGAGGAAGTGCAATAGGATTTCTCCACGACTAACAAATAGGTATCTGGGTGTTTGTGCATGTGGAATATGTGTTTGTTAAATGTACCTACGATACAGGATCAAACATAGCGTGCGGCACCGTTTAAAAAATATTAATATAAAAATAAGTTCTGCTAACTTTTTAACTTCAGATTGATATAGAACTTTATGCTCATCCAGTTCTCGTACCAGACCTTGTCTACTGTTTTCAGCAAGGCGGGCTCTCTCCTCATAAAGACCACGCAAGATGCGAATGTTCTGCAATTGTCGCTCGTATTCTTTTCTCAGATCAGTAGACAGCAGATTAGTTTCTCTATCAGCAAGGGTGCGTTCTATTTCGTTTAATTTATCTTTTAGCTGGAAAATACAAAAAATCTTATCTTCAAATTGAACCAGTTGATCGGGTTATAGTTATTAATGATCGTGTAACGACTTCTAAAAAAATATGAACTAAATATTATTACAGGATTTGAACTTGGATTAGATTTTAATTATGTAGGAAAATTACATATGAATATTGAATAATCTAATATATATAAATATCTCGTGTCACGGTGTTTGCGGTCACACTCCTCCAAATTGGCTCGACCGATTTTAATGTTTTATTAATGTTTTTTTTTGTATATTTGGCAGGTATGAGAAAAGGTCGTAAAGTATTTTTCACCCTCCTACCTTCCATTTTTTTATCGTGATTTTAGTACTTTTGTATGAACAATATAGATGATGTGGATTTCCAAATTCCAAGCGTGCGAAGCCGCGGGCAATAGCTAGACATTTATAAAATTGTCTATGCGCGGAAGAACCAGTAGTATGCCACAGCAACGGTGGGCAGGAGGAGGGAGCCGTCGTCAGTGATGGCTCTCAAATACTTCAATATTTACCACGGCGACGATGCCACGCGCGTGTATTCACTGTCTTCTTACAATATACCAAAATACAGTCCACGGATTTGATCTAGCTAGTGTTATCTCGTTAAAGTTATTTAAAGTAATTTTAATTTAATTTAGTCTCATCATCATCGTCATATCAGCCACAATTAAGTCTGTGTCAAAGTCAGTGTGAAATTTAGTCTGTGTCAGCGATATTCTTGGAAAAGGTTAGTCTGGTTACGACCCGATGAGTTAAGTAAATTTCTGAAAGTACAGTCCATATGTAAAAATAGTTAGAAGGTATACTATTGAAAATAAATATCCGTATAATAATTTTTATAATTATTTCGGCCGAATGAAGTCCACTGCTGGACACAGGCCTCCCCCAAAGATCACTACAACGACCGATATGGGTGTGTTGTGGGCTGATTGTGGGGATTTGCCATAATCGCGACGCTTGGCAGACGGGTTGGCGATCGCAGTTGAGTTGTTAATGTACTCGAAGGACGCTGCTGCCCATCCTCCGGCTAATCCCTTAGTCGACATTTACGACACCCACAGGAGGAGACGGGGTGGTGGTATTCTGAGCCGGCACCACATATCCTTATAAGATCTCTGTAATGTCCTGTTAGTTTCAGATAATTCTTTTCTAAGTTTCAAGTTCTTCGCTTTTAAATGTAAACATAAAAAATGTTATGTTCATTAGTCACAAAAAATATCAATTTCTCACGCCAATAATAGAATATAAACAAAATCGATAGCCTGATCTCATATCTAAGGTTTGTTGCAGTTGCTACGGGAGCATATAATTGGCACTTAGTCAAGATCTAAGACGCCAAGTACAAGATTATGTGATTCGAACGCAAGCCACATGTCTGCGGTCCCTGACTGGGTACATGCTGATTCCAGGTCATTAACATGGCATTGGAACTTGGAACTATCTCGTCAAACGTAATCAATTCTCATTGCCAGTCTTCAGAATTTTGATAGCGTGTAATTATTTTAATATGGAAGTACATAACGAGAGTAGACAAGAGGAGAATGAGGCACTTACAGCCATTAAAATTTATTTCATTTTATTACAAAACATTAAATTGAAGTCTTGATGGATTTAAATTGTATTGCTCCCTGTCACCTGTAGGATGAAAGCTTCATTTATCAGACTAAAAATTAGTACTTACATCATTTAATTGTTGTTCCCGAAGACTAATCATGGTTTTACTAACTGTAACCACTTCCTTTAATGCACGAATTTGTTTAATACATTCCGTGTTTTGAACGTTCAAATCTGCAATATCCGAGTAAGCTCCTTGTAATGTCCTGTTAGTTTCAGATAATTCTTTTCTAAGTTTCAAGTTATTCGCTTTTAAATCTTGGAATTCTTCTCTTATCTGCACTAAAGCGTCTGTGAGTTCACAATTTCCCTGCAAATTGAGTAAATTTTCGGGAATTGCAATATTATTTTGTGTCAATAACTCGCAAAGTAATTTATTGCTTTCATATAATTCCAATTTGGCTGACTTTTCATTGAGCAAAGATTTTTCTAATTCTTCCTTTTCAGCCCTATGTCGCGCCAATATCTGTCTTCTTTGTTCACGTTTTATATCGAGTTGTTTTCTGAATTCGTTCATTTCTTCTTCTTTTCCTTTATATCTAGCAGCTTCATATTCGTTTCTGGGTTCCCCATAATTCGATTCAACGTTTTCATTTCTTTCATCATCACAGGAAAAGCTTGCGTTGTTCATTGTTTCACTTTCACTCATAACGTTATCTGCGGCGTGTTCCCTTGTTCGACCACTACTGAGTATGTTTCCCATTTTGGAATACTTTTATAAACAAGTGGCACATTCATCCGCGTAAATACAGATCGAGGATGCGTGTTTGTAAAACAGGTGACGACCAATACAATTTTAATCAGACAAAGGACTGTCGACTGTGTGGACTTACGCGCATGTTCGATGAAGCAGGCGTTTCCCGAAATAGATCCCTCGTCAGCTCAAGATGTGCGTCGGCGCACACATATAGCACATTTGGTACCACCGCTCGTAGCTCAGTAAGTCTATGTAGATATTTTTTCGAGAATCAGTAATATTTTATTTTTAACGGGTTATTCCCAGCATGACGAGTAACTGTATGAATGCATTTTTGGGTGAATGTAACCTTGGTCGGTTATGCCATCGTATATTAAAGCTAAAGTATAGGATATTAAAATTAAGTAGTACCTATTTCAGTTCTTTTTGTAGTTAATTTAAGTACCTATTTATCTACAGACATCGAAGATCACAAATTAATACAGAAGCCAAAATAACTGAGATTACACAATAATGATAGGTACCTGTTACGGGTACCTATTTTAGTTCTTTTTAAAGTAAGTATCTATGTACCTTTTTTATTAACCCGGTGGAAATACATCATATACTTCCTCAGCCTCGGAGATGTGTGGAGGGGCAACCGGCTATATCACCTCAGAGGCGCATCATCAGAGCGGTCATCTTCGGCGCTGAAGGGGGGCTCCAGATCTTCGATTCAATCACACTAGACCGCCCTTTGGTACAACGCCTTCAAGCACACTCCGAGATGATGTGGTGGTGAGGTGACTCCGGGATGACTGTGAAACGGTCCACCCCTCCAGCGGTGGGGAAGTGAGTGTAAAAAGGCCGCCCCCCAAGCACATCTCAGGGGGATTGTAAAGGACCCCCCGAAACCTCGCTGTGCGCTGTGCTGCGCATACGGCGGCACGTGACCTGGTGCGCACCGCTGCCGTCATATACGTCAATACTTACGGTTGTCGAACAACAAGAGATTTATAAAAAGAAATATTCTACATAGAAGTTGGATATCATACCATAGTTCTCGAATAGCTTTAAATAAAAATAAAAATACAAAAATCATATTGTTTCCCGTTTTGTCATATGAATATATTTAATTATGGATATACTGTTATAGGATCGTCGTTACGGTTTGTCTGAAGCCCGAATTTCCGATAAATCTAAGGATATCGGTACATCCCAGTAATCGGATTGCGGAGGTGTGTCAGAGGGCAGTCGCTCCGTGTAAATATATAGTGATACTGACGATACAGCCATATTTACAAGGTAAATTGGAAGCCAACACCAATGATTTGTTTTAATTTATCACACAGTTAGTTACGGTTGGTTCATGCCAGTTTTGATGTACTCCTTTGGCATACACAATTGGACTCAGACGGAACGTGATGCTTAGTTTGGCTAAAGAGAACTGGCGTATCTGCCGTACTTAGTACCAATGACTGCTCGATCGATCTAATGTTGTATGTTATAATAAAACACTTTTAAACGGATTCTATCGCGTATATTTTAGATTTTTGTTTTTCCTAACGTTTCAACCACTTTGCAGGGCTCGTGGTCGCAGGATGACTAAGGTGACAGGCGTCGTTATAGATTTTAAGAAGGTATTTTATTTTATCTACCGTACAATTATAATCAAAAATTATTTCGATGCACACAGTAATCACTCACAGTGTCACGACGCGACCATCTGGCAGGGGTACTTCACCATGTGAAGGAAGTTCTCCAACGTAACCATTTGAGAGCGCCATATCCCCGTCGCACAAGCCGCCTGAAACCCACTACGGTTGATCGACGACCTGCAGTTTTACCTGCAAAGTGTTCGAAACGTCAGGAAAAACAAAAATCTAAAATATACGCGATAGAATCCGTTTAAAAGTGTTTTATTATAAGGTGTAATACTCGCGAAAACTTAAGACATTGTACTAATGTTGTATGATTAGATATAAAAATATACAGTTGTTTATAACTTTATATGAAGTGTTGTAGGAGAAGAAGTTTCGCTGATGCCAATGCTTTGCACATTCAAGTGTAATTAAACTTCAAGAGACATGAAATATGTTTTATTATTATATACATATACACTCGCACGCAGCCTTTTCCAATATGTACGAAGGCGGCGAGTGTGTGTGTGTGTCGTAAAACGAGATACAATTAAAAATCTACTGTGTCTACACGGCTGCCGGCAATTGACATGCGAGAGGCACGTTTTCGGTAAGAAGTCGGGCATATCAAATTATTAAGCAGGATTTAAATATTAAAATTATGTCCAACAGAGTACCTAACAGCGGGCGCGTTAAACACGTTTTGAAGCGTGTCCTGGCTGGACTTTGCCTATGTTCAATCATCAAATATATATTCAATCTTGATTATATTCAATCTCATAAAGTCGCGATTTAAGTACTCGGTTCAGTATTCTAGTAGTTTGATTCTCGAAATTATTACTCGAGTTTTGCGTTTTCGAATACTTTAATTTCAGAACAGAACAGATTTGTATTTTATGAATAATTTTATCATTGCTCGTGTTTTTTGAAGTGAGGAACGTTAAGTTACTTAAAGTCAATGAAGTACCTTGAGTACACATGAGTACTTTCAAGGTACTCGAGTCAGTACTAGAGTCTACCTGACTCGGCACATCACTAGTCGGGACTCATATGGTGAGATTCAGAAACGAGTTTAAGCGAGAACTTACGCTTCCATCTGTCAAAATTAGGGGCGTAAGGGTGAGATTCGGAAACGAGTCTGAGAGTGAACTTACGCTTCCATCTGTCAAAATTATGAGCGAAAGTAGTGCATTTTGACAGATGGAAGCGCAAGTTCACGCTTAGACTCGTTTCTGAATCTCACCCTTAGACCCAACCGTCTGGTCAGTTGTTACCGTAGACTGAGTATTAACTAGACCGTAGACTGAGTATTGACTAGACGGAGCCTAAGCGTATACCATATGAGATAGATAGAGATAGTTTACCAGGGTTACCAACCTATCAACCCATTTCCCTAATGTTATTCTAAGTGTTCTTAATATTATGGATTCTTTACTTACTTTTCCAAAAATAGTAAATAAAATAATTATGTACATTCAAATTATTTATTTTTAATTACCAATATTTTGACTAGGATGCAATAGTAACGTTCCAATTAGTTTCACCCGAAGCCTTGATCCAAAAACTTCGGACACTCAATTCCTTGGAAAATCCGTAAGATTTTTAGAGTCCAACCGAACCTTCAGTTTCGGCCACTTTCAGCCATAAAAGCAACCTTCGGCTTCGGCCAAACTGGGCTCAAGTTTTGGCCGAAGCCGAATGTTCCTAGCTAGCGCCGAAACTTAAGTTAATAAGCTTCTAATCCATATACTTATCTACTGCAATATATATCTGCTCCTCCTGCTAGTATTCCTAGTGAAAAATTACTCAGCGCTGCGGGGCAAATATATGCGACAGGAGTTCTAACTTGATTGATGAAAATGAAGTTAAATTATTATTTTTAAGTTACAACATAAGACTGTATAGCGTTGATTAATAATTATTTTTAATTTAATTGACAAGTATCAAAACGCTGACAAGAATTCAAAACTTCTTTGGCTATTATTATGTGGGTTTTTCCAATAACAATCATGTTTGCGTGCCGTGTGGTGCCGGCCCAGAATGCCACCACCCCGTCTCCTCCCATGGGTGTCGTAAAAGTCGACCAAGGGATTAGCCGGAGGATGGGCAGCAGCGTCCTTCGAGTAAATTAACAACTTAACTGCGATCGCCAACCCGCCTGCCAAGCGTGGTGATTATGGCAAAACCCCCCAATGAGCCCACAACATATCCATATCGGTCGTTGTGGTGATCTTTGGGGGAGGCCTGTGTCCAGCAGTGGACTTCATTCGGCCGAAATGATGAATCATGTTGCTTGAATTAAGTTTTTGAGTATAACTTACGTTGCCATGTTCTTTTCTTTACTGATTGTTATTGTAAAATCATTCAGTTTTCATATTCGTTTGTCTAATCTTGTTCACTCTGAAATATATATTTATTCCTTATACCTATTTCTCTTAATAGGTACCTTAGATGTTGTCAGCTCAACTCATTGTACCTACTTCCCTGTGTTAAATATCTCAGTATCATTACAATGTCCTACTTAATTTTAAATGAACTGTAAGTTATTTCATTTTACTCATACAAACTCATCAAATTTACCTGTCCTGCCCAATTCTACTCGAATACTGTATTCGAGTTAGTGTATCAAGTTATGATTCGATTATTTTTAATACGAGTACTAAAATAGGCATGGGTAATTAAGGAAACATCTATATCCTCGGATATATATCCCAAAGTGGATATATGTATATCACTCCTTCTCTTTTCAATTAATAAACATGTCTTACATATCTGATTCCTTGTGGTGTCCGGATTAAGAATATAGCACCACTCCATTTCCTCCCGTGGAGGTCGTAAAAGTCGACTAAGGGACTCTTAACCAAAGGGATGGGCAGCAGCATCCCTTTGTTGAACAGTAGCACTACTGCGCTCACCAACCCGCCTGCCAAGCGTGGTTAGTATCGGCAAATTCCCCCCAAAAATGACGACACGACTAATGCACCGGCCCCCAGTTCCCGGCAGCCCCGCTATTCCTGGTCATGGTAGCGGCCACGGTAACGGCGGGGCAGGGGGTGCTAAGAATCACCGGACGGGATCCGGCTACCACCCCAAACGAAAACTGGCCCTGGTAACGTATAACACACGATAAACGAGATAACGAGAAATAGATAAGTTGCACTGGGATATCATGGGTCTATCAGAAGTCCGAAGAAAGGGCGAGGACACGATAACCCTGAAATCTGGCAACTTATTCTACTACCGGGAAGGCGAACATCTGTCTCAAGGTGGTGTCGAGTTTCTCGTCCGCAGGTCCCTCATTAACAGCATAGTGGCCATCGAGTGTGTCGAGCAGGGTAGCGTACCTTATACTCAGAATATCCAAGAGGTATTCGTTGAAGGTCATACAGGTCTACGCACCGACCTCGACACACCCAGATGATGAAGTAGAGAGTATGTATGAGGACGTAAGTAGGGCCATACATACCTCGAAGACACACTTCACTGTTGTGATGGGGGACTTCAACGCAAAGCTGGGCACTCGATGCGATGGTGAGTTGAGAGTGGGACAATTTGGATATGGGCAACGGAACCCCAGGGGACAGAGGCTGGCCGACTTTTTAGAAAAGGAGGAACTCTTCGTGATGAACTCCTTTTTCCAAAAGCCGCCTCACAGGAAATGGACCTGGATGAGTCCCGATGGTTCTACGAGGAATGAGATTGACTTCATCATGACCAATAAAAGACAAATATTCAATGATGTCTCTGTGATCCACAGGCTCTGACAAAGACCCGCGAGCCAAACTAACCCGACACTATACCGAGGATATCCTGGACATCAGCCTGTACGAGATTAGGATGGCCTTGAAACAGCTTAAAAATAACAAGGCGCCGAGTGGGGACGGAATTACGACAGAGCTTCTGAAAGCGGGTGGCACACCGGTACTTAAAGTCCTTCAGAAACTATTCAATTCCGTCTTACTCGAGGGCACAACGCCGGAAGCGTGGACCAGAGGTGAGGTGGTGCTCTTCTTCAAAAAGGCCGATAACACCCTATTGAAGAATTATAGACCCATCTCACTTCTGAGCCATGTTTATAAGCTGTTTTCAAGGGTCATCACGAATCGTCTCGAGCGCAGGTTTGATGACTTCCAGCCTCCGTATATCAGTTTCAGTACTATAGACCACATCCATACGCTGCGGCAGGTTATACAGAAGACCGAGGAGTATAATCTGCCACTATGCTTGGCATTTGTGGACTATGAGAAGGCCTTCGATTCGATCTAAACCTGGGCAGCGCTGCAATCTCTGCAGCGGTGCCAGATTGACTATCGGTACATTGAAGTGCTACAGAAACGCCACCATGTCGGTCCGAGTACATGAACAGAGCACGGGGGCAATTCCATTGCAGAGAGGTGTGAGACAGGGGTACGTCATTTCCCCGAAACTGTTCACCGCTGCAATGGAGTGCCTTTAAGCTACTGGAATGGAAAGTATTCGGCATTAACATCAATGGCGAGTATATAACTTACCTTCGATTTGCCGATGACGTAGTCATGGCAGAATCGCTGCAAGAGCTCAGCACAATGCTCGATGATCTCAACAGAGTTTCCCAACAGGTGGGCCTTAAAATTAACATGGGCAAGACAAAAGTAATGTCAAATGCCCATGTCGTGCCCATCCCAATATCCGTTGGGAGCTCTGTTCTCGAAGTTGTTGACGAGTATGTCTACCTGGGATAAACTGTCCAGTTAGGTAGGTCCAACTTCGAGAAAGAGAGCAATCGTCGAATCCGACTCGGCTGGGTAGCGTTTGGGAAACTTCGCAACATCTTTTCGTCAACAATACCGCAATGCCTCAAGACGCAAGTCTTTAACCAGTGCGTGTTACCAGTGATGACATATGGAACAGAGACGTGGTCACTCACAATAGGCCTCATAAGAAAGCTCAAGGTCAGTCAGCGAGCTATGGAGAGAGCTATGCTTGGTATTTCTCTACGAGATCGAATCAGAAATGAGGAGATCCGTATGGGAACTAAAGTTTTCGACATAGCTTAAAGGATTAGTAAACTGAAGTGGCAATGGGCAGGGCACATTGCTCGTAGAACTGATGGCCGCTGGGGCAGAAAGGTTCTAGAATGGAGACCGCGCACCGGAAAACGCAGCATAGGACGACCTCCAACGAGGTGGACAGACGACCTGGTGAAGGTCGCTGGGAGTCGTTGGATGAGAGCGGCATGTAACCGCTCATTGTGGAAATCTAAGGGGGAGGCCTTTGTTCAGCAGTGGACGTCCTGTGGCTGATATGATGATGATGTAGCATAGCCGAGAAACACATCATGAGCGGGTGGTTTGAAACCCGAGTATAGTCGAACACGGCTACGAACGACACTTGTGCGTCTATCTGAGTTTGTGACGAAGTCATCCTTCATCTTCATTTCAATCAACCTCTTTCATGACTTCATACCTTTTTATTTCCATCACTGGCCACCTCACGATTCATTCTTTATTCAAATCAAAATTTGAATTTATGTGACGTAGAGTCACTCTTCATATTTTGATCATCATCATTACACATTGGATTCTGAACGCTAATGGTTCAACACACAGCTGTCGCTCTGACAAATAGTCTCCTGCAATATTACAATTACTTATTTTAAACTAGCGTAAATTGTGATAATAAGCTATATTTTAAAATTTATATCAGCATGAAGATGAAGTGTTGAAGTTGTGAATATCAATATACCATTATAACAATATATATATGTTACGTTTCATTGAATCACAATAACAGATCTCCGTTACTTGCTGCCGTGGAGAGAGCCTCCTTGTTGAGCTAACCGGGAAGGAACACGGAGGGTGGCACTCCGCGACAAGTTTAAGCGAGAAAGCGCTGTATAAACATATTAACACTGGACTAGATTGTAAGGTGACTGTGTGACCATATTCAATCTTGATTATATTCAATCTCATAAAGTCGCGATTTAAGTACTCGGTTCAGTATTCGAGTAGTTTGTTTCTCGAAATTATTACTTGAGTTTTGCGTTTCCGAATACTTTAATTTCAGAACAGAACAGATTTGTATTTTTTGAATAATTTTATCGTTGCTCGTGTTTTTGAAAGTGAGGAACGTTAAGTTACTCAAAGTCAATGGATGATTTATATTATATACTAGCACAGTAAAAGTAAAACAATAAAAACGTAACAACTACGGTATATAAGAAAATAAATTCTCTGTTTTGAAAAAACAACAGCCCCGCGTAAAATAGATTTATGAAGCCGGACGATATTTGGGATCTGAGTGGCGAGCAAGGATTTTCCTAAAAAAAGTGCGTCTGTAAAGACTATTATGCTTAGCAAAGCAAGCGTTTATATGAATATGAACATTATTGTTATTTAAATAATGTTAATATTCGAACGTTCACGTTTGGATCCGAACAGAGAGTGATTTCTTTCTTCAAAAACAGTGCGTCTGTGTGTGTAAGATAAAAGTAACAAATACTGTGATTGGCCGATGCCACGCTAACCAGTCCCTTTCCTACGTTTTTCTCATTGCCTATAGCATTGTTATATAGGGTGTCGAGCTTGATGTGTAGCCGTGTGTGCTGGGTTCGGAAATACCTACGTTTACGCGACGCGTGCAGTGCAGTTATAAGTAGGTAGTTATCGAAACAAACTCATGGGTATTTATATTGTTTATCAAATTATTGTATTTACCAAACAAAATCATTTACTGCAATTAGAAATGTAAATAACCAAAGAGAAACAATTATTCGTTGTAAGCGAACACGAATTTGTTTAAATAATGTATTGAAATAACCTGTTTCGAAACAATTACATAAATGGACTTGAAATCCCACGGAGAATCTTAATATCACCATTCAGAAATATTACGTCATGGCACCATTCCGGCTAGTTCTGAATGGTGGAAGTTTTAAACTAAATTAAATGTTAATAATAATAATGACTTAACTAACTAACTAATTATATATTTTCTAATGAGACGAATCGGATATAATTTTATATAATTGTATAAAAAGGAGCATATATTTTGTATTATAATGTATTTTACTATATCAATACTTATTTTAAAAAGTTCTGATCCATACAAAATATAATATGGTTAAATCTAAATATATATACATATATAAAGTGTAGATAAATTCATTTATAATCATATAAAAGAACACATATTTATACATAATTTTATATGGTAATATCTAACAAAAAAACCCGGGAGTACAGTTTATGTTAGTAAAAACTTCACTTCGCACTACGTCAGGTAAGGTCGTCTGTTTCCATGTAGGTCCGGTGCGCGGTGTTTACTCGAGAATGGAAAGTACACTGAAAGGAATGAGTAGTAAACTATGAAGTAGCGCAAAAATATGAGTATTTCAACAAGGCGAATTCGTAACCACTTGAACTAAATGCGAAATTCTGATGTGTGATCATATTTTCACCAAATGTAAAAAGTATACAAAAAAAAAAAAAAATCGCTCAAGCTTATTGTGTTATGCGTCTGTAAGATTAAGATAGCTGCCAATATACTCTAATGCGTGCTTATTAACTTAAAGCGATCAGTGCAGTAACTTTTATTAGGCATAACAAAAACAGCCCAAGGCCCAAAGAGATATGCCAAAGCCCTAGGATCCAAACAAATATTCATTTCACAGATTGACACAGATAAAATAAAATCGACAATTGTCAAACGTCAGTTGGTTTATCAGCCACATAATCGAAATTTACATCACGGAACGATTTTCTTTTGGGAAAACCCAATTTTAAGTCTTATTTATATGTTTGTCTAATAATACATAACATTTCCAACTTTCTCTTTATAGTAAGTTCATATATGAGTCATTAAACATTGGCAGCTGGCAAAGCGTATAAAATAAGTAAATATTTCACGTTTTGTGTCAAGATTGATTTTATTTTATTTTGTTTTAACAGTGGCTTATTGGTAATAATAGCTTAAAAAAATCACTTTGTGTGTGGCGTCGTTATTCGACAATTTGGACGTACCATAATCTGAAATGTGAAGTAGAATTAAAGCTTGTTGAGCAATGGATGAGAGTACTAAGAATTCCCCTTGTAAGGTAAAAATTTACCAATGTTATGCTGTTTAATCCTCTTCTGACTGTAGACAGATCTAAGCTGACTTTTTTGTGGTTAATAATTAAGTATTAATTCATTTTGCTTTGATTAGATATGCCATTAGTGCATAAAGTTGTTTTAGATTGTGCTGTACATTTGTTTCTCCTGAATAGATGTATTTTTATTCTCAAATGTGTACTTATATACTAAAATCTAGATGTCAAGGGGACATACTTTTACCTAAATTAATCAAACTTAAATTAACACTGGTATATTCTATGACCAGTTTCAGTTACAAGATTAAACTGTGTTAAAATCTTAAGACATAACAAATATTATTTTACAAATGTAACAAAATTAAGAATAATGTTATGTAGTAATAAAAATAGAATGCACATGGCTTCTCTTTCTTGATTTGCATTTACTTAATACACTTTATACTGATATTTTCACTTAATTAAATATGTTTTAGAGAATTGATGTAGTTTACAATTTTATTCACTGTTTAGTGTTTGTGTTTAGAGGAACATACATTCTGTTGATAATGTTTATTGAGAGTTGAATATTGAATGTGCCAAATGCAGTTGTAAAACATTGTTATAACTGAACTGTTTTTGTTTATATTTCTGTGTCCTTGTTTCACTTTAGTCTACATGACTCATTAGTAAATGTTAAACTATTACAGAACACATTTCATTGTTTAAATAATTACAATGGGTAAGTAAGGATTAAAAATAATTGAAGGTGTATTGTGGTAGTATAGATACAAGATTGAAACCATTATGATTATCAAGACAAACAAAAATCGAATCAGATGATTTTTCAAATAAGACTTAATATGTTGACTTATTTATAAGGTACATAAAATGGAGTTCAACTTGAAATACATTATGCTTGTCAAGCATTTAAGGTTTTAAACAAAATTTTTAATTAATTTCTGCTGAGATATAATATTATCTTCTTCTCTCTTTATCTTATCGCCCATACAGCATCCACTACTGAACCTCCCCCATAGATTTCCACAACTGTATCATCATATTGGGGGAAAATTGTCAGTAGGTACTCACCACGCTTGGCAGGTGGGTTGGTGAGCGCAGAATGGCTTCAGTTCCACAGAAAGGAAGCAGCTGCCCATCCCTCTGGTTTAGAGTCCTTTAGTCGCCTTTTACGACCAGGGGAGGAGATGGAGTGGTGCTATATTCTTAATCAGGACACCACACGGGTACCTAAGACACTGAGATATAAACAAACCATAAATTGCTGTAATTCATTATAAACAAATATTTAAATTTTGATGCTACTGAAACTTGTGTCTTGTTACTGGAACATTTAATGTGCTAAAACTACTTAAAATTACTTCATCATTTTAACTAGTTAAACTAAGTTTTCAAAACTTCAGTTTGTGTTCCTCCAAACAAATTACCACTTTCAATGTTATGTGTACACCTGCTTGTTTGTTTTGATATCACACAAAATTGATAGGAGTGTGATGGTGATGCCGAGGGGCTGCAATTACATGCTGAAGTGGAACACTTAAGGCAGCACCTAGCTGAGCGTGATGCCCACATCATAGCTCTTGAGGGGGAGTTTATCAAGAGCACCAGTAGGGCCAAAGATCTTGAAGAACAAGTTAGCACTTGGAGAGAGAAGTATGAAAGGTAAGCTCAAACATACAAAGCTTGAACAAACAAATTGTCATAATTATAATTTAAAATATATTTTTCAGTGCCTGTAGATATGTCAATTGTCTTATATGCTTTGTAAACTCTGATACAGTTTTTTTTATTGAACTGGATTTAGTAGGACTAATATGGAAAAGAGATGATATAAATATTTATTAATTTACTTTTTATATTGGCAGATTATATGATTCACACAAAAGAGTACAAAAATTGAACCAAGTGCTTGAAGATAAGCTCTTGCAAATGGTAGACAAGATGAAGGGTGAAAAAAGTCAATTGACTAAGGACATTGCTACTTTATCAGTAAGATTAGCTGAGTCAAAGCATAACTTCAGCATGTTACAAAAAGAAAATGTATGTGTTATTTTGATTGGAACTGTATACAACATTTTAATTAAATTTCTTTAATATATTATGATGCTAATTACAGGAAAGATACAAAAATGATATGAATTTAGCGATTCAGCTACTTCAATGCAAGCCTGACAATTTTGTGTCACAGAAGTTGGACAATGTGAGTAAACATCCTAAATGAAATGTTGACTGTACTGTTGATATATTCCCTTAGGGTAGCGACAGCACTAAGACACCGTTTCAGGGTATGTGAGCCACATAGTCAGAAGCCAAATCTTTTATTAAGGACTAGCTTTACCCTGTCACGCGTTGCTGTGGCTAAATGGTAAATAAATTACAAAACGATAATTTAATTATGAATAAATAAATAAACTATGAGTGGTGATTTAATAAAAGCATGCGTATATAAGAATACAGCGATGTGTAAAAGTTTCGAAACGATTGGTAAAGAACTTTAGGAGATTTGTGATTTTGAACAAACATAAATTTTTTATATATATAGATTTAGGCCGCCGCTTGAGGGATACCCGCATTCCGGCTCGTTTTTAGAAAAGCGAATATCGCGCTATTCAACGGAGCAACGCAGCCAGCGTAATGGGTACTTTTGGTCCTGAGGCTTATCTATGACGAAGCATTCTATTTACTGTGGATTTTTAATTGAATTATATTGTTATTTATAGTATTAGATAATAAAATAATTGTTTTTGTATAGTGTTATATTGAGAAATTGTTTTCTTCACAGCTCCCCATTGACACGCAAGCACGGGTGTCCCAGTATGTCATGTCCAAGACATCAAAGCCGTCAAGCTCAACGCAATCCAAAAATGGTAATGACATTGATACTTTTGATGCTAGTGAATATGAATTTAATATTTCTGCTTCACTGATGTCGAAAATCCTTGAAGATAGTATTCAAGATACTGTAACTAAACACTGCGATACATGCACCTGCAATAAATCTCAAAACAAACCATTCTGCTACAATGAAACCTGTTACTCAGTAGCCACTCAAACTATTGTGAGTGGAGAAATGAAAAACTCTCTTTGTCTGAATTGTAATTCTGACATAAAGTCAGTACATTCCAACCTCAGTATTAGAAGTCTGTCACCACATCCTATCAAACTTATCAATGATAGAACTGTAAATCATGCAGTAATTAGTCCTTTATACATAATGCCACAAAGCACTGAACCACAAGTAACACTAGTTATTGAAAAGCCAGTTAATAATGGCGTTGTTATTGATAACATGAAATTAAGCGAGAAGAGCATATTAGAACCAAGTACACACAAAGATGCTATGTCTAAAGTAGATGACTTGAAGCAATACAGGAAGACACATAGTGTGAATATGGAACCTGCAGTACATCACAAACTCTGTGATCGTACAAAAAGTTCGATTTCAAGTAAAAAAAGCAGTATCCACAGTGCGGGAAACGAAGATTCGCTCTTTGCCAAAGAAATTAATAAAGATTTACTAAACAAAAAAGATATCGAAACAAAAAATGAAAAAGCAGTAGATAATATCATTCTTAGAAAGGATTCTCATAGTTCGATGGATGCAGTCAGTAGAACATCGTCAATTGCTAAATCAACAGTAAGTACACACAAATCTAATACCCAAGTCGGGCCAGGGCCTAGGTTCTGTCACTTACGTATGCAGGCAGGATCTAAAAATATTCTCCTTGATAATGCTGAATCAGATGTACCGCCCGTTTTATATAGGCGCCAAAATAAGTGCAATGAAAACTCCATATTCAAAGATCTCACAGATGATGTAGATAATTTTATCGATTTAGATAAAATGGACGATGATATTACTATTAAAGAAGATATAAAAAATGATAACATTGTTGTAGACACTACACTTATTGATGTCCATGTTGACAATACTGTTAAAGATGCTAGTGTCGATGATAAGAATACCACTATTAACCCTGTATTACTAAATGTTTCCTCTTCACCATTGCAACCTTTGAAGACTCACACATTTTCAAACAGTTCAGAAAATAATAACAATAAATCCCAAAGCATTGCAAGTCAACAAAACACTGCTGAAATTGATAATTTACTACACGATTTTAATCTAGATAATAATAATATACAAAACAATAACGTTCAAAGTAACGACGACTCAAAAATCGTTGACGTTTTTACTCCCACCGATAATCATGATGTAAAAATATTTAACTTTGATCGCTATGAACAGAACAAATTAACTAATCAATATAATAAACATTTAAGGAAAATCGACATGTCGCAACTTCACTCACTTGAAAATACTAGAATTTCTAAAGACCTGCCACCTCAAGGTGATTTGCCTAAAATAGAAAAAAAAACTGAAGTAGCTAAGCCCCCATTACCACCTATTGTGAATGTTTATCCAAATCTTACTCAAACACATTTAAAAGTTAATGACAACAAAGTTTTTACAAATGAACAAAGTACTAGTTCTTTATCGAGCGACGATAGCGCCGCTTTGTTGCAAAAGCAGCAATTGCTTAGAGTTGCGGAATGGGTGGAAAAAAACTTGGAGCAACAAAATAATTTTAATGATCCTCTTGAGGATGACGTTAATTTTACCAACAGGACTTCGAGACGAGATAGTAAGCTGTCAAGGTTAACCGAAACTCTAAACGAATTGGCGCTCAATATGCCTCATCCTGTTAGCAAATACTCCAAGTCTTACGCTAGAGACAGTCTTACCGCGTGGGTTCACAATAATGTTCCAGTACAAAATCAGGATAAAATAGTGAAACATACAATTCCGATCCCGAAATTTGCTGGCCACGTGGTAAAAGAAACAATATTCCCTGTTGAATGTGGTGATGCTACTGTTACCGAAATAAGTGATACCTCAAAGAACAGAGAAACCGTCGCAGATTTGGTTGCCGAGGGGCTAAGAGCTAAAGGTAATAAAGAGATAACGCCGGAAGATTTAGCGCGAATGGAATATAATGTAAAGAAATTTTTATTGAGTGGGCCTCATTGGGTGAACCCGGGTTCAGTAGGCAGGAGTCGACGCACAAGCAGTAAAACTGAGACTGATGTATAATTCCACAGTAGTTAGCTACGATTGTGAATCAACTTGCATTCCAAGTTAATGCTTAGGTCGAAAAGCGGTATGGCAGTCTTGCTCTGTTGGTTCTTTTGCAGCTATAGTCCGAGTTAATCAATTTTCGATTAATAAAAAATCGAGCATCACATATTATATTGTATCTCTTATTGCTAGAAGAAAATTGTTTCGCAACATGTTCCTAAATGTAGATAACTCACATTTAATTCAAATATCAAAGATTGTTTACCACTCATATTAACGGATTTATTCATACTAGTCTTCGTACGTGTGGTTTCAGTATATTGTGCTTACGAGATTTTAATAATAGGAATTATATTTTGTAAAGTCTCGAATGTTGTAAGGAATTTATGTAATTAATTGACGACTGTAATACTTTTTAAGGAATGAAGTTAGGTTGTACCACGGACAGTGTAAGGAATGATAAAAGGCAGGCACAAATTATAGGTATTTGGAGTTTTATAGCTTTTAAATTTGTTTTGTCTAAGATATTCAGAGAATTCAGTGTTAGTGGTGGAAAATCGATATTAATTAAAAACAAAGGCTGTCGTTTGCTAATCGTAGAATAGAAATGAAAGCATCGCCAATATTTAAGTAATAAGATGACAAGTAATGAGAGCTATTTGTAAACATTTTGCTTCAATTTAGCAACCGCAGAATACACTGGCAACATTTTAGTCATTCCAAATAGGTAAAGTGCCTAATTCCATCTTATTGCCGTGTGTCCGTGAAGTTTATTTTTCTGCCTTTGTATCTCATATTTTTCACTATATTAGTACAGCTTCGAATAAATGTGATTGGGTATAAAATAATGGTTAAATTCGTCTAACGTACAAAATATTCTAGCAATAAAATCTACTCAAAATATATCTAAAATTGGAAAAACAGCAAAATTGGAAATTATTTTCTTACAACTTAACATTAATTATTTCGATTTTCTAGCGAAAGTTCCACTTTTCTCTTTGTGTACGTGGCTTATTTATTCATATTAGTTTTTGTGATTGTATGTCTTTCTTGTTTAATAAAGCTAAAAGTATAACATTTTGCAGAAGTAGATTTTGTGATAAGTTACCTTTTTATTAGTTGAGAAGACAGTCCATTTGTGTATGTGTATTCTATGACTAAATATTCTTGGTACTTTAAATACTTTCGTTTACCCAATACCTTGTTATTCATAAACCACTAGATTCAAATATAAAACGGGGGTAGCACTACATTTTTGCTGAATTTGTGAGAGAAAAATGTTGATAGTACGGTATTCGAGAGTCATAATATACATATAGCCCTCGTACTTCCTACAATCACAATGTATTCCATGCCTCCGCTTATACGACATGTACAAGTTTTTATATAAAATACGTTTGTTAGGTATAAAAATGGGTGTTTTATGCATATTTTCCTATATCAATGGAATATATTTTTAATATTGGTTACGTTCGATCTGTATACAGTAGTTAGGAATGAAATGTTAAAATGTAGATCATACTTGGTGGTATGTACGTCATAAAGATGGAATGTTTAGCATATTGAGCACAATTTTAGTGTTGTAACGTGTTAGTGTTTGTGTCATCTTCGTCCCGACTACATACAAAGACATTCCTTGTGTGAATCATTTCTTTTTAATGTATTGTATACGTTTTTAGACTGTTTTATATTTTGTATTTCAGCTAGGTAAGTGTTTGGAAATGTTAATCTGTGATTTTTTGCGCTGTTTAAATGATCAGGGGTGTCGTCTTTGTTCCTTTAAAAATACTGTTACAATTAATTCTCCTTGCCAATATTAGGTAAATGTTTTGCATTTATTTGATAGCTAAATAATTTGAAGATTTCCATTTTATCTTAATATATGCATTTAGTTTTAACTTTAAATGTACGACGTCTTTGTTGAACTGAAGCAACTTAGATATATCGCTATTTTGAGTTAATTTGTATTTGTAATGGGTGTACAATTGTTCTATTTACTCACTTTGCCACCTCTGATCAGGATCTCTATTTATTGTATGGGTCTCATTACTTTGTCTACACTCCATTTATCACGAAGCTTGTTGCTGACCTTGTAGTTAAGTTAGATATAGTTATGTCACAGTTTAACTCCATATAGTCAGTCATCGCAAGCTATAGTATACTATATAGTATACTATAGTATAGTATAGTAGTTACTATAGTATACTATATAGTATACTATAGTAACCGGCACCGATTTTGAGCACACTTTTTTTATCGGTCGCATAGTGGAAATTTAACAACAACTTCCTCTGCCCCGGGGAAGGGGCATGCTGGAATCCTATCGGCTGTTATAACTGGCGCCGAAAGGGGCTTCCTGGTCCTCGTATGATCACACTAAAGCTGCCCAGTGGTAGGTACCACTTCTATAGGCACGTCTCGGCGAGGGTCACTGTAGATCGGTCATCCCTTCGGGGGAAAAAAGATCCCCGAAGCTTCTCTGTGCCTTTGTTGCGCACACGGTGGCGTCTTCGGAATCGCCCTTCTCCGGATCCCGCTCTGCGGTCTCTTTCTGGAGTATGACCGACCCACACAAGGTGACTACTGCATTCCAATTTTCATGTTGAGCTAACACAGCCAGGTCCATCCGATCGACAAGGATCCGCTGTATGCTGTGCGTTATCCTGTTTGCTAAAACAGTGGTGGCACGGTGCTGTGACCTCGTGTCCTATCCGATGCAGCTATGCAACGAAACAACCGTGCCCGGTGAGGCACAACAGGACGGCCTCGGTGACACGCTTGGTCGCGAACTGCATCCTGAGGCGGTGGCGATACTTCTCTGAACACTCGCCGCACTGATCTAGCGGAGGGAGCGTATCTGATCAAAGACCCTCGCATCTGTCTTCGCCAGGATGTCAAAAGGCGCAAAGCGCGCGAGGAGAGTTGCCGCATCGTAAGAAACTGTTTGGTATCCTCATGCAATTTGTATAGCCACTCTGCACTGCAGACCGTGAAGTTTGGCTCTGCAGCACTAGCAGTCATACAGGCGCCCAGTAGAGAGCTACGGATCGCACGATCCCCGTGGATGCGAACTTCCTCACACGGTCCCCCGAGATTAGGCAGCAGCCGTTCTAGTGCACCCACTAATCTCTCGACTCCGGGGATGAGGCGCTCGAAGTGCTCTTCGAAGCTCCAACGACTGTCCCCTGGTAGTATCCGAGCCCACTTCGGTACCCACCCCGATTCGCGCGTCACCAACGCGTATCGATAAACTGACTGGGCGGTTCTCTGCTCCTCGGCAGTTTTGGAACTATAGCGCCTCGGTTTAATAATACGTGGATGGTGACCACGACTATTGCCACCGCTTGCTCGGCTAACCGGATGGATCCCTCGAAGCACTCCCCGTTGGCTAACACAAGAGTCTGAGTGGGAGAATGATACGCAGGACTACGTTTTAGGCGAAGTTCCATAAGAGAGGGCCGAGATCCAGACAGCAAGCGGACGCAAAGAATCGCGTAGATAGTGAACCGCCTCCGCCGGAAGCCATACTGACTTTCGGCCGGATTAGGACCAACTCGCGACAGGTGTTTGGTACTGACCTATACCCCTTTGCCTGTGCAGTAATGTGTTTTAGGTCTGTTTGGCGCAACTGTGTCTGTTACAACTGCGCAAAAGGATCCCCACTCTTTCATTGGGTACTCAAGATCTGTGTCGGGTACTGCAGAATAACACTGCGGGAGTTGCAGGACAAAGTTAGGGAATCGGCACGTGATTAATCTATCTTTCGTGTTGAGATTTTGAACGTAGTCAACTTTTGACATCTAAGGTGGTTAAATTTACATATTGTATCCGATAAAAATCTCGTTATGTTAAAATCCGTCACAATCAAATGCGATGTACTACTATATGGAGCAGGTAGTCACACTGTGGTCGTGCTTTTGAAGAAATATTCACACGATGCTCCGGCTGCTCCCACTGATAAGTAGCTTCAGCAGCTTAAATGTAATATGTGTTTATTTATTAAACATTATGGTGAACACCTGTGACTTTTATTTTAAACCAAATGTATACATTTTATTACTATCTAGGTCGCCTTTAAACTGTGAGGTGTCTTCCTAACTGGCAGTCACTTGCCCAAACATGCGATGCGAATCAATCGCGCTATTAAATACTCGGAATGATTTTGAGAATTTAATTTAGAACACTCAATAAAGGTTTGAGCGCGAGTTCGTGTGATCAATGCGATGCGATCGTCGCAAGTTCGAGCTATGGCTACAGCCGGCGATAGATGGCAGATTCTTCTTCCAAAAATAGATTCAGATATTTCACGTGTGGTGCCGGCTAAGAATACCACCACCCCATCTCATCCGTTTACCGTAAAATACCACTATGGGATAAGCCGAAGGATGGGCAGCAGTTAGAGAACATTTAATTAACTGCGATCGCCAACCCGTCTGCCAAGCGTGGCAATTATGGCAATCCACTCAATGGGCCCACAACACAAAACCATAGCGGTCGTTGGAAAAGGCTGGCTACATATTAATGCTAACTAATGACGATATTTTACATAAGATTTTGCCTGATTACTACCATCCCTAAAGTGGAGAGTGTAAAATAAAACCAAGCATCGGGTTATGTCAATGATAACGTAAACAGGGTAGAGCCTGTCCACAGAACCGTGAAATAGGTTATCTTTGCTAACAAGGAGGAAGGGCTTATCGTGGATCACGACAAGTCTGACCTTCGCATTTCCAAAATACTCGACGAACCTCTATTGTATAAATGACCTTGTAAAGTGCGGGCCATTGTTCATACAGTCTAATTTTCGCTTCAACATAAAAATTCACCTTGGATGGTTAACAGGCGTAATTGTGTATTTTTATCTGAGGGTGATTGTACCTTCTGGCTGCTTAGTGGCAATTTCATGGCTTGACATTTTTGTTCGAGTTGTAGATGGAAATATAATGAAATGAATGGATAGAATGCTTATATAACATTATATTTAAGTAAGTTAATATTACAAATAACGGCCGGGATTTGCTGACGCACGAATCAGAAATCAGAAATTTATTCGCAAAAATATGGGTACACAAAGATGAAATTTACAGTGTTAAGAAGCCACATATAACCATTTCTGGTATGCGAATTTATGAACATATGTATTCATCAAGTCAAAAATAGTTGAAGAATTATCACAATTAATTATTTATCATTTATACTATATTATTTTGACGGATATATAATATTATTATTCATCACATAAACATCAATTATAAAATACTATTATGTATAAACCATTTTTCCACCAAACCATATATATTTAAGGCATTGTTGCATCTGATGACAACAAATTCATACATTCATTAATACATTAATTCATTTTTTTTATTACACATAATATGTCAATAAATTTAAATCAATATTGAAACTATAATTCATTATAAAAATAAATCTAGTATTTAGCTACATACTTAATCGGTTAATTAATTAAATATGTCACAATAGGAATTATATTATCATTTCATTTAATTACAATAAATTTATTTAATTGTAATGTCACTATATCAGTACAACAGAGCAACTAAACTACAATTATAATATGCTTTTTAGCTTAAGTTCGTATTCAGGTATTCATTGACGTTATAAAAACACTTTTCGACTAACCATGTACCATAACCATTGCCGTGTGGTGCCGGCTCAGAATGCCACCACCCCATCTCCTCCCATGGGTGTCGTAAAAGTCGACTAAGGGATTAGCCGGAGGATGGGCAGCAGCGTCCTTCGAGTACATTAACAACTCAACTGCGATCGCCAACCCGTCTGCCAAGCGTGGCGATTATGGCAAAACCCCCCAATGAGCCCACAACACATCCATATCGGTCGTTGTGGACATCTTTGGGGGAGGCCTGTGTCCAGCAGTGGACTTCATTCGGCCGAAATGAGATGTATATAATTTAACTTTAAATATTTTGAAGGGAAGGTTTTTAAGTCCATCTGGCAATTTATTATATATTTTTATTGACATTGGGTAACAGTTTCTATGGTATAAGTTAGTTCTTATTCTAGGCAAAAGCAATCTGCTAGGATACCTGGTGTTAAAATTACAGTGGTCTTTGTATGTTTCGTATAGATATTGGTGGTTTTTCACAAAAATGCAGGACTCATAAATATACATCGAAGGTAGCGTAAGCAATTTTAGCTTGGGAAACAATGATCTGCATGACGTTATTGGTGAAACGTTGCATAATGCACGAATACACTGTTTTTGAGATACGAGGGCGGCACTGAAAATTTCGGGAATCAAGGAAGTGACACAACATTACTATTTAAAAATGTATTTATTGCTTTTCGAAGTATTCTCCGCGAAATTTGACACATTTTTCCATACGATGGAACCAATCATTGAAGCAACCATTCCATTCGGAAGTTGGGGTCTCCAAAATGGCCGTTTTGTAGGCGTCCACAGCTTCTTTAGGTGATGAAAATCTATGTCCACGCAACTTATTCTTTATTTTAGGGAAAGTATAGAAATCATTAGGGCTTAGGTCGGGGCTGTACGGCGGATGGTCTAATAATTCTATGTTTTCTTGCTCTAAAAACTCTTTTGTTCTGTGCGCGGTGTGAGAACTCGCATTGTCGTGATGGAGGATGATGCGGCGGTTGCAGTTCTCTCTACGGAGTTCAGAAACGACCTGTGGCAAACAAATGCTAGCATACCATTCTGCATTAACCGTTCTTTGTCCCTCAAGAGGAATAGTCGTAACATGGCCGGTTTTGGAGACAAACGTGGCCACCATTTTTTTTGCAACACTCCGTGAACGAACAATTTTTGTTGGCTTGAACTAATTTTCGAACACCCAAACTCGTGACTGGTTTTTTGTTTCGGGTTCGTACGCATATATCCAGGATTCGTCACCTGATACGATGTTGTATACAGCATTTGAGGATCCTGCGTGGAATCTTTCGAGAGTTCTGACGCACCAAGTAACGCGAGCCGCTTTTTGCTCTTCACATAGCAAATGCGGTATCCATCGGGAAAACAACTTTTTTACACCTAATTGTTCATGCAAGATTATTTGTATTTGACTCATGCCAATGTCTAAAGTTGCCTGAATTTCGCGGTATGTCACATGTCGATCTTCCTCAATCAGCTTACGCACAGCATCAACGTTTTCTTGGGTGACTGCAGTTTTTGGACGACCTTGACAAGGATCATCACTGAGCTTGACACGTCCACGTTGAAATTCAGCAAACCAGCGATAAATTGTGGTTTTGGATGGGGCTTCATCACCAAATGCAGAAATCATCCGGTCAACACACTGTTTTTGTGTTAAACCACTTCGAAAGTCATAATAAATCATCGCTCTTGAATTTTCTCGAGTCAATACCATTTTCTCAACGACTAATCAAGTTTGACAAAACCTTGTGACAAGACCGTGAATCTTTTTTTAAATAAATAAATGGTATTCGATTTGTAAAACCAAGGAGTTTTCAATTAAAAAGATTTTAATATGACAGGAACAGTGGAAATATTCCATTCCCGATACTTTTAGTGCAGCCTATGTATAAACACTCTGTTTATGTCAACAGAGTTGCCCCATAACAGAAGACCATACCGTAAATTGGAAGCAAGTCAAGTCAAGAAGTCTATAAAATTGAACGTGATTAGCCGCTAGTTATTTATTATATTTTTTTCGAATTACCTAATATTCTACAAGGTATTTCGGTAAAGTATTGGTTTCTTAATCAATGCGATCCATATAACCTACTTATCGTGCCCTTGAAAAGATCACTATTTTTAGGACCCCATATTTTATAGTATGTATTTATAAAGGTATGTAGGTACTTCTATTATATTATTTTATTTATCGTATCGTTGTTTTATTTGCACTTTTATATTATTTTGTATTGTATCCATGTGGTGTCCGGATTAAGAATATAGCACCACTCCATCTCCCGTGGAAGTCGTAAAAGTCGGCTAAAGGACTCTTAGCCACAGAGAAGGGTAGTAGCGTCCATTCTGCTGAACAGCAGCAATTCTGCGCTTACTAACCCGTTTGCCAAGCGTGGTAAGTATCGGCAAATTCCCCCCAAAAGCACGACACTATTTAAACACCAGCCTCCAGTTCCCGGCAGCCCCGCTATTCCTGGTCATCGTGGCGGCCATGGTAACGGCGGGACAGGGGGTGCTAAGAATCTCCGGACGGGATTCACCTACCACCCCAAACGAAAACTGGCTTTCGTAACATATAACGCTCCCACACTGAGGGCAGACGAAAAGATCGTTGAGTTGGAAGAAGAAATACATAACTGGAATGTCATGGGTTTATCAGAAGTCCGAAGCGAGGGAGAGGACACGATAACCCTGAAATCCGGCAACTTGTTCTACTACCGGGAAGGCGACCATCTGTCTCAAGGTGGTGTCGGGTTCCTCGTCCGCAGGACCCTCATTAAAAACATACTTACCATCGAAAGTGAGTCGAGCAGCGTACCTTATACTCAGAATATCCAAGAGATATTCGTTGACGGTCATACCGACCGACCTCGACACATCCAGATGATGAAGTAGAGAGTATGTATGAGGACGTAAGTAGGGCCATACATACCTCCAAGATACACTTCACTATTGTGATGCGGGACTGCAAACGCAAAGCTGCGCACACGATGCGATGGTAAGTTGAGAGGGGCAATTTGGGTATGGGCAACGAAACAACAGACAGAGGCTCGCCTATTTTTTGGTAAACGAGGTACTCTTCGTGATGAACTCCTTTTCCCAAAAGCCGCCTAACAGGAAATGGACCTGGATGGATGGTTCCACAAAGATTGAGAATGATTTCACCATGACCAATAAAAGACAAATATTCAATGATGTCTCTGGGATCCATAGGGTGAAAACCGGTAGTGATAACCGAATGGTAAGAGGCAGATTGAATATTAATCTCTAAGTTAATAAAAATATTAACCTCGCTTATATCCAAAACCCCGAAAGCTTTCGAGTGCCTAGAATATTGCGTATCTGTGGACGATTTTAAATGGTAGGTTTGTAGAAACTGTCCAAACGGTTGGGTCTAAGTTCTTTAAAACCCACCGTAAAGGTAGACCAAAAAAGTTATCCGATCGCACTCTCGACCTCATGGCAGAAAGACGCGCCATGAAGCTGCAGTCCTCCGGCGATGCTGAAGCATACCGACTGCTCAATAGACGGATATGGAAATCCTTGCGTAACGATATACGTATCTTTAACACCAACGGCGTTAAATTTTCAGAATTTTCAGCGGAATCAAGGCTCCAAAGTGTTCGCAAGAGATAAGTCTGTTGGGCAAAGTCGTATTATGAAGCTGAAGTCTGAGGACGGCAGTGTAGCGTCGACGACGCCAGAAGTTTTGAGAGAGATTGAGAACTTCTACCGGCAGCTGTACACCACGTTAACTATACCTACCATTGGCTCCGGAAAAGACACGCGAGCCAAACTATCCCGACACTATACCGAGTATATCCCGGACATCAGCCCGTACGAGATTAGGATGGCCTTGAAACAGCTTAAAAATAACAAGCCGGGGGGACGGAATTACGACAGATCTTCTGAAAGCGGCACACCGGCACTTAAAGTCTTTCAGCAGCTATTCAATTCCATCTTTTTCGAGGGCACATCGTGGAAAGCGTGGAACAGAGGTGAGGTGGTGTTCTTCTTCAAAAAGGGGTGATAACACCCTAACACATTACACACCCATCTCGCTTCTGAGCCATGTTTATAAGCTGTTTTCAAGGGTCATCACGAATCGTCTTGAGCGCAGATTTGATGACTTCCAGCCTCCTGAACAAGCCAGTTTCCGAAAATGTTTTAGTACCTTAGACCACACACATACGCTGCGGCAGGTTATACAGACCGAGGAGTATAATCTGCCACTATGTTTAGCGTTTGTGGACTATGAGAATGCCTTTGATTCGATCGAAACCTGGGCAGTGCTGCAGCCTTTGTAGCGGTGCCATATTGACTATCGGTACATCGAAGTGTTGAAGTGCTTATACAGAAACGCCACCATGTCGGTCCGAGTACATGAACAGAGCTTGGGGGCAATTCCATTGCGGAGAGGTGTGAGACAGGGGGACGTCATGTCCCCGAAACTGTTTACTGCTGCAATGGAGGATGCCTTCAAGCTACTAGAGTGGAAAGGATTCGGCATTATCATCAATAACGAGTATATCACTCACCTTCGATTTGCTGATGACATCGTAGTCATGGCAGAATCGCTGCAAGAGGTCAGCACAATGCTCGATGATCTCAACAGAAACCTCTGGTACAGGTAGGCTTTAAAATGAACGTGGTCAAGACGAAAGTCATATCAAATGCCCATGTCGTGCCTATTCCAATATCCGTTGGAAGCTCTGTTCTCGAAGTTGTTAACGAGTATGTCTACCTCGGACAAACTGTCCAGTTAGGTAGGTCCAACTTCGAGAAAGAGGTCGATCGTCCAATCCGACTCGAAAGTCTGCAACGTCTTTTGGTCAACCATACCGCAATGCCTTAAGACGAAAGTCTTTAACACAACCAGTGATGATATATGGAACAGAGATGTGGTCACTCACTGTGGGCCTCATAAGAAAGCTCAATGTCACTCAGCGAGCTATGGAGGGAGCTATGCTTAGTATTTCTCTACGAGGAGATCCGTAAAAGACCTAAAGTTGTCGACATAGCCGAAAGGATTAGTAAACTGAAGTGGGAGTGGGCGGGGCACATAACTCGTAGAACTGACCGTTGGGGCAAAAGGTTCTCGAGTGGAGACCGCGCACCGGAATATGCAATGTGGGTCGACCTCCAACTAGGTGGACAGACGAACTGGTGAAGGTCGCTGGGAGTCGTTGGATGAAGGCGGCATGTAACCGCTCGTTGTGGAAATCTAAGGGAGAGCCCTATGTTCAGCAATTCCTGCTGACGACATCCTGTGACTGATACGATTATTATTTTGAGTTTCAGTTTAAGATATAGGCACACAAAATATTACGGTAATTCTCCTCTTCTACCTTTACACACTGCAGCTTTCTACATTTTGCAACTAATCTGGCCAACCGCAGATCCGCTGGCAGAAATTTCTATAAAAAATGCAGTATCTTTGTACTCGAGTATTACTACATCATACACAGCCAACGCTGTGTACCTACCTACATAAAATATATTTAAATAAGTGTATGTACTTAAATAAATATTTAAAACAGTAGTTTTCGATATGGAACGAAATTAATTTTATGGTCGGCTATGGTAAAAATATACTCGTGCCCCATGTCATAAGATGTGAATAAAAATAAACATAAAACCTAAGCATTGATTCGCACGATTCGCGGTGTTACAGACTTAATGGCGATCATAGCACCGCGGCAGGTGCGAGATTGAATGACCGTGCGATTCGCCCCACGCGACAGGTGGGTAGGCTTTAACGCACTAAGGTCTGTACCAAGCTCACAAAGGACTGCTTGTAGCCCTTTAGAAGACTTTAGTAGCCACTTCCTGAAATGCTGTTGATTGATTTACGTTCCTATAACTGGAAACTTACAAAATATGGTTTAACCATTCTCACTAACTTGCATTCCAATAGCTTATAGTTCCTGGATCGCCATAGAGTATTATAGTATCTACCTATGTGTAAATGTCGCATAGTAGACGTACGGAGAAATAATCTCTAGAGTACTGGAAATGTATAGCTTGAAATGTAGCCGTGCGTCAATCAATCAATCATATCGGCCATTTATACGTCCACTGCTGAACAAAGGCCTCCCCCATAGATTTTTCACAACTGTTTCATCATTTTGGGGGGTATTTGCCAATACTCACCACGCTTGGCATGCGGGTTGGTGAGCGCAGTATGGCTATCGTTTCACAGAAGGGACGCTGCTGCCCATCCCTCTGGTTTAGATTCCCTTAGTCGCCTTTTACGACATCCACGGGAGGAGATGGAGTGCCGTGCGCACTTACATGTAAAGATTCCAGCCACTGTAGATACTTCCGATTAAATTCGTTTTCTTTATTTTCGTCAGTGTACCGCGCTCAAGATGTTATTATGTATAGTGTAGTGTAGTACAACCTTTACCAATAAATGGTATTTTCTATTTACGGGAAAATTAAAATGGAATCGGAGTTCAAGTTGAAAGCAATCTCATTATAACAAAAGCTCGGAACAAATGGCAGATAATTCTCGCTTTTGTTTGGAACAACTTAAGCGTCTACTGCGGCGGACTTTCACAATCAACAAGCTAGGAATTTCATAGAAATACGAAGTATTTTTTGTTGAAGGTAAGTACTTTCAGAGGCAGAACCGATAGTGGATATCCACCTATTCTGCTAAACCTAATTAACATTCTGAAGAGTCAAAGATGTCCATAGATCCGATAGCACAGTTGGCGGAGTGGCTAAGCGATTGAATTTCTGCGCTATGGATCACGGGTTCGATTCCGACACGGAACAAATAGCTTGTACGGCCTACTGGTAGTTAGTTGTTCCGGGTCTGGGTGTATGTGCACGTATAATTTATGTATGTAAGCTTTACCCACGGCACAGGAGAAAGCAGAATGTAGATGATAAATGTAATCATAAAAAGAAGCTATTACATTGTGCGTACCTACCTATATGAGTATTTGGCAGTGCAGCAGGCCAAAATAAGTGGAACGTTAATAGTTTACTAAGCAGTCCATTTATTTTAGTTTTTGGCCTATTCTTAGGTTCTTGGCGTGTTATAACACCTTTATCTTTTAACCTATTTTGAAATTAAATAGACTCTACAAATTATAATATGGCGTCATGCTCTCTACAGCCTCCATACGAAGTAACGAATAAGACTCGAAAGAATTTATTGGTTACGGTTATGTATTACACATTGTTACACAGATTTTGCATAGCGATCAATTTATGGGCGCACGTTATATAGTTTTCTACAGTTATGTCAGCCATGGTAATAAAATCCGGTAAGATTAGCACGTAAGAATTACCGACGTGTGAGTAGCGTCAGGACTTTTTGGCCTTCTCACGGTCGCGTAATGCGTTTGCAGTGACAATGAGGGAAATGTATAGAATTATGACTCACCGTTATGCCACATGTAAACTAACTGTCTCCGTGGTAATATAAATTTGTTGAGTTCACAGTGTCGAAAACATGTACGCAGCGCAAACGATTTAATCGGTTCGTAGTGCGTAAGTCCATCGTGGTACGATTTTTTCTCATCCGCCGTTAAACTTCACTTCTGAACATGGGTCTCCCAATGAGCGCCGCATCGCACAGTCGTAGCGGAAATTGCCACAATCACCACGCTTGGCAGGCGGATTGGTAATCGCAGTATGTTGTTATTAGTACGCTGCCCATCTTCTAGATAACTACCCTTAGTCTCCTTTTACGACACGGTCCATGGGAGGATAAGGGTGGTCCATTTTTTGCCGGGAAGCACACGACAGGCGTTACGACTTAATGTAGATAGTTATTTGCTGTCTAGTATACCTACTGGAATAGGTCACTAATATCTGGGCGGGTTCCGGAGTAGTACTATGATAGCAGTATTTTTACGAGCCCTGAGAATTGAGATGAATAATGATACGGTACGCCAAAGGAGACTACAACTATTTCGCAGCTTTAAATTAGGTACCAGCTTGGAAAGTACCTATGATCTAAGTATAAAAACATCACATATGCATTTTTATCAACCGCATCTATTTGGACTGGAACCCGAGCCTAACGTGCTCAAGAAAAAGCTACGATGGAGAATATCTTAGCAGTCTAACTAGACTAAAGATGCACTTTGAGACGTGATTAACATCAATATTCCTGAATATAATAATTATTATACCTACAGTCAGTCTATAGAGAAATGAGTAATTTACCAATCAGGCAATTGACCGCAACACGCTAGATGATTGGGAGATTTATTGCTTGAATTTGTTTCTTGAGTAATGCTGCCGGTTCATTTCAATGGAGAGGAGCTGACACGAGAAACATGGGCGAATAGAAAACTAATATCATCACGTCACATTGATGAGCGGAGCTACAATGGACATGAATATTGTTGACGGAAATTTTCATAGACTAAAAGGACATTATTTTTAGAACATACATAGGCTGCACTAAAAGTATCGGGAATGGAATATTTCCACTGTTCCTGTCATATTAAAATCTTTTTAATTGAAAACTCCTTGGTTTTACAAATCGAATACCATTTATTTATTTAAAAAAAGATTCACGGTCTTGTCACAAGGTTTTGTCAAACTTGTTTAGTCGTTGAGAAAATGGAAGGAAAACAATTGAACCGTACGACGTTGCCGACACATTTTTTATAATTATTTTCCTTTCTGATAAATATTTTATGAATATGTGAAGATTTATTCATCTAAACACCGTACAACGTTGCCTTATACTTGACATTGGCGAAATTGTGGAAGATACTCTACAGAAGCCATAATCTAAGAGAAGAAGAAGAAGAGAAAATGGAATTGACTCGAGAAAATTCAAGAGCGATGATTTATTATGACTTTCGAAGTGGTTTAACACAAAAACAGTGTGTTGACCGGATGATTTCTGCATTTGGTGATGAAGCCCCATCCAAAACCACAATTTATCGCTGGATTGCTGACTTTCAACGTGGACGTGTCAAGCTCAGTGATGATTATTAGGTGTAAAAAAGTTGTTTTCCCGATGGATACCGCATTTGCTATGTGAAGAGCAAAAAGCGGCTCGCGTTACTTGGTGCGTCAGAACTCTCGAAAGATTCCACGCAGGATCCTCAAATGCTGTATACAACATCGTATCAGGTGACGAATCCTGGATATATGCGTACGAACCCGAAACAAAAAACCAGTCACGAGTTTGGGTGTTCGAAAATGAGTTAAAGCCAACAAAAATTGTTCGTTCACGGAGTGTTGCAAAAAAAATGGTGGCCACGTTTGTCTCCAAAACCGGCCATGTTACGACTATTCCTCTTGAGGGACAAAGAACGGTTAATGCAGAATGGTATGCTAGCATTTGTTTGCCACAGGTCGTTTCTGAACTCCGTAGAGAGAACTGCAACCGCCGCATCATCCTCCATCACGACAATGCGAGTTCTCACACCGCGCACAGAACAAAAGAGTTTTTAGAGCAAGAAAACATAGAATTATTAGACCATCCACCGTACAGCCCCGACCTAAGCCCTAATGATTTCTATACTTTCCCTAAAATAAAGAATAAATTGCGTGGACAGAGATTTTCATCACCTAAAGAAGCTGTGGACGCCTACAAAACGGCCATTTTGGAGACCCCAACTTCCGAATGGAATGGTTGCTTCAATGATTGGTTCCATCGTATGGAAAAATGTGTCAAATTTCGCGGAGAATACTTCGAAAAGCAATAAATACATTTTTAAATAGTAATGTTGTGTCACTTCCTTGATTCCCGAAATTTTGTGTGCCGCCCTCGTATATGTATCCTATAGGCAAATTTTCTCGGCTCCGTTTCAGTGGAGCGTCAGCCTAAAGGCTGGAACCATGTAAAGTGCTCGTAATCGTCACTGCTCAAATGCAATGAACAACATCTGCCATTTAATGTAGGGCTGCCCTACGTCCCGGCACACCGGGACGTGTTCCGGTTTGAAGCATTGTGGCCCCCCTTGTCTGTGTCAGTAAGTCATTTGTCCCGGTATGTGAATTATAGTTAAGAGTAGGCAGGTAAGCATACACGATTCGTAAGAGACCGAGAACAAGAGCGAAATCTGCGAATCATAAAATGGGATGCATCATCATCATTTCAGCCGAAAAACGCCCACTGCTGAGCAAAAGCCTCCCCCAAAGATTGCCACAACGACCAGGGGGCCTAAAAAGGCCGCTTTAGGTGATTCATAATATGAATTACATTAGAAATCACAAAATGGTCACGTTAATAGTCAGTTATGATTAAGTGACCATTTTGTGGTTTCTAATGTGAATCGTATTGAGATCATTATTATGCCTTATAAATAAAACTTAATACGGTATTTTTAGGCCTTCTGGACCATTTGGTGATATTTAATGTGATTCATATTATGATTCTGCTAAAGCGCCCTTTTTAGGCCCCCTGTATTGCTTGTTTAGAACGCTGCTGCCCATCCTCCAGCTAACCCCATTGTTATGGGATGAGATGGGGTTGAGGTATTGTTAGCCGGCACCACACGGCATGAGCTGCATAGAATATTCATATTATGTTAAAGGTAAAAAATCCAGGAGGCACATTAGAAAAATATCATAGGAAAAGAATAGTACCACTATTCTATCCGAGAATCAGGAGTAGCCCTTAGAAAATAAGGACGTTGATTTTTCGTATTAAACATGTTATATTTTATTGATGTCTTTGTTTTTTATTGGTGTTCAGTGGTAATTCTACATGGATCCTCCTTCGCTCCGGGAAGGGCGAAGGGGGCTCCAGGTCCTCGTAAGATCACACTGGAGCCGCCGATTGGTGCCACGCCTTTAGGCACATCACGGAGGGGATGACTGTAAAGCGGTCACCCCCTCTAGCATTTTCTTAATATCTACCAAACATATAAAGTAAGTCTGTAACTTAAGTCCTTTAATGTAAAGTGTATCTACCTATCATTTAAGTAGTAGGTACACGAAGTTTTAAAAATTAAAAGAGGTCTGAATTATCCACAGAAATAATTATCTTTGGAATTATCCATGGTGCAGAGTAGATACCCTATTTATACTTATTCCAAACTCCAATGCATGAATGCAATTGTTTTTACTGTTATATTTTAACTAACGTTGGTAGATTACGATTAGGGTTGCCACCCATACTTTATAATAAAGTATTGTACGTTATTTCGGGCAATAGTCTAGGCTCTATACTTTATGAAAACAGTAAAGTACGTGAAAATACTTTATTACACATGGTTCAATTATTCTAGGATTCATATGACGTAAATCATTTAAAGAGAAATAAAATAGATCGTAACTATGCATATAACGATCGCATCTCTGTGCTCACTTATTTTTTAACGTAACCTAATCTGTGTGACCACGTCTTTGTCCCATATTTCGTCACTGGTAACACAGACTGGTCTTTAACCTTCGTCTTGAGGCATTGCGATATTATTGATGAAAAGACGTAAACAAAGCATGTCTCGACTTTAACATGAACTATGGAAAAATCAATTGAAACGTACGACGTTGCCGACATATTAAAAAAAAATCATTTTTGTGAAATATTTTATCGAATATGTAAAGATTAATTAATGTACACACCGTACAACGTTGCCTTATACTTGAAATTGGCGAAATTGTGGAAGATACTCTACAGAAGCCATAATCTAAGAGAAGAAGAAGAACATGAACTATTGATATTCTTGAATTTTAACATTGAAGATGCTGGAGAATAATAATGATTTGCTGAAAGTAGCAAAGAATAATCTTTTTTATTCATCGTACGTTATTTTTATGATCCTAAACCTCAAATGTACTTTATAGTATCAAAAAAAGGTGGCAACTCTAATTATGATAACCGTAGAGCTGCATGACCTAACATTTTCTGTTACAAAAACCGTATTCAATGAAAACGCGCAAATTATAATGAGGCACAAAACTATAAGAGCCTGCACTAACAATGGCGGAACGGTATGGCAGCGCGGGAAATTAGGGCCATTTGACACTAGTGATTATCGCCGAAACAAATTAAGATATAATTACAATACATTAGGAAGCTTGAAAAGTATGGTGGTGGTGGTGTGCTAGTTTGCTAATAGAGTCTGTGCTAACGAGGTAAACGTGTAGTATACTATTACGTTTCGATTGTAAAAAGAAACTCGTACTACGGGTACTGTACGGTAACTAGTAAACTCATCCGAAAATAGATTTCCTCTAGTAAGCAATTGCGTATATCCAGCATTTCGTAGAGCGGTTCATATCTTTTCTATAGGTCAAATTATCTTATTTTAAGATATGTATGACGCAAGTTACTTCATTCGTTTATCTTCTTCTTCTACTATTAGATTATGGCTTCTGTAGAGTATCTTCCACAATTTCACCAATATCAAGTATAATGCACCGTCGTACGCTGTTATGAATAATGAATCTTTACATATTCATAAAATATTTCTCAAAAATGAGAAAAATCTAAAAAATATGTGGGCAACGTCGTAAGATTCAATTGGTTTTTGTTTTAAAAAAAACTTCTTTTATCTTTATACGAATGTTTCTCCATTATTAAATGACAAATAGCGATAAACCATCATCGTTAAAACGTTAAATAATTCTTTATTAGGTAAACGTTACTACTGCCGAACTTGGGTCTTGTTACAGAGATCATAACAACGAACGTTGTTACACAGAAACAACCTGGTGTTAGGTCTAAATACATTGTGGACAAAAACACACACAAGTATAGTCGCAAGCACACACACGTACTTGTAGTATAAGTAGCGAATTTTCATGATTGTACTATGAAAATTCGATTAAAATTATACATTATTTTATGCATTACGAGCAATTCGTACAGCACTTCAGGATTTGTTAGGATTTATTACGTTCTACGTACAGCTTGGTTTAAAAATATTGCAGCGCCACTATCGTATATGTAACACCCCAGGAATATGAATGAACTCGCGTATGTTTTGCGGGTTACCACATGGTGGCGCAAGGCCCTAGTAAAATAAAAGCAGTTTTGGTTCACAAGTATTATATTTTAATTCATTTCCATCGCTCAAAATATCTTATTAGACTCCTAAAAAAATAAAAATCAGACATCATAGCTTTGAGCCTACCTCATCATCATCAAGCTCATTTTCCCACTCGAAAGTTTCATCGCTGCTGTTTTGTCTTTGAGATTTGTTATGAGTCAATCAATATCGTCATACAGTAATTCCTTTCTCATAGTAGGTATATTATATTCGGAACATATGCACAAATCTTTCCAATAATCTACAAAAACATCTTGGTATGCACATTCAGCTGCCTCCTGAAAAGTTATGAATAAACCACCATGCTTAGACTTTGATTATAATCTAGTAAAAATACATAAACGGGTTTGGTTTATTAATTGTCATTAGTATCAAACACCCTTTGAGCATTCTGGGTAAAATATGACTAAAATAATGCAAACAAAAGTATAATAACATTTCATGATAATTAACGGACGTAACTCATGGACGTTTATAAAAATTGTCTCATTACAATTTCTCACTACGGCACAAACTTTTTTTCAATTTCCTTCCATCCTTTCCTTCTATTACCGGTTTACAGTGGCTACAGTTTGTAGCGGAAGCATTTGACTTATTTTTGTTATTTTTTATACGCAACAGCAATTTTAGTGAAATAATTTGTATAATTGCGATAATAATGTACGGCATAATAATTTTGTGAGAAGTATTTTTGTTTGAAATGAATGAAATGATCTTTATTTTATCAAGTAGGTTTAAAAAAAACACTTTCACTGGTCAATTATGATGAACTCGGCATTTACTACTGACTGCTATCTCTAAGAAGGAACGCCAAAACAAACTCAAAGGTTTCTGTTTTAAAGTCCAGATATATTAACACAATACAAAAAATATTTGAGAATAATGTAAGGTGATGTCTGGACTGGTTTTATGAAGAAGAAAAAATACCAGACCCGAAAATACAAGAAAACCGTGGGGTTTTATATAGGGGGAGGGGAGCATATATTAATATTTAGTCAATTTTGCTTTTGTCTGTATCTCTGTTATTTTTCTAGTATGTTACTATAATGCATCCTAATAAAGATGTATTCGCGTTTTACTATCGCATATTAGAGCAGGTGTCAATGTACGCCCTGTATAAGTACAAACGTTTAGTTTACTTATTGAAGTAGAGCAAACAGTTCAATTATTAGGACAAAATTGAGTGTGAAATAATATCTGTAGTGTTTCGCACGGTGAACGGCTTTCCGTGCCCTCTCACTGTCGGTTACCGGGCCATCTGTACTTGAGTCGACGAAATTCCAAGAAATGCACTCGTTTTCAGATCAACAACGTAAATAGTCTGTAAATTGAATTTCATAGTAGTAAATAGGTTTTGGCTTCGGGTTGTACGAAAATAAATTGTTTTATGAAAAAAGAGCTGGTTCATTCTACAAAAATCTTTGAATAGTCTTTAGGTCAACCTCGTATCAATTTAGTGTTAAATTAGGTATGAGATCTTTGAGGATTTAATAAAAAATCCTTTTAAAATGTTGAAATAGGTTATATGACAAAAATAGCTATGCAATACCTATGCATCCTTCGTTCACAAACTACGATTGAAAAAAACTTATTATGAAATTGCTCGAGCAACTGTGACAAGTAATTCGTCATATTTGTTGATAATATATATGTTTTTTTAATTTTGTGTAACCTTCAAAATCTTCCGTGCTATGTTAACTAATTGGTATATAAAATATAATAACTGCAATTTCCTTCATATGACCACAACTGTTTATAACGTTGAGTTAATTTTTCAGCAATATTTCCTGACCAGACAAAATTAAGGAGGAGTTGTTTCGTAAAAGTAAACGTAAGTGAAAACTTCTAGAAACTAATAATAACAAAAGTACAGCAGCATGTCGTGTCGACCACGTAAAATTTTCAATGCCCAACCGAAATCCGCCGTACCAGTTTGGCAGTGCCTGATTGAGCGGCATATAATATTGTCAAGGCCACGGTACTCATCGGTAAACTAATCTGCTTCAGGAATGGCAATACTCGAGCCAGAGTAATGAGCGGTAAAGCGGGCATTCTCGGGGACTGAAATGAGTCCTCAGGAATTCATTGCTCGTGTCACAGGGCGCATCGACTACCTGAAGCAGAAGGTTGTATGACAATGCGCAAATGATGGTTTAAATCACAGACTGGTGATTGGAACGAACTCTTGGCCGAGAGCAATGCAAGTGGGACACGTCTATTAAAGGCCGTCACCTATACCAGTTCTTTCTATCCGTTCGTGAGCGGCTGGCATGTGCATGGTTGGAAGTTGATCATTGCGTGGCAATTTCTCACGGGTCATGGTAATTTTAAGAGTAAATTATTTCGTTTCAAGCCTCGCCATCCTGTAAATGCTTTACACCGGAGTGTGAATATGAACAGCCTGCCCATAATCCGGTCCTGTGACATTGTGGCACCACATACACCCTTACATGTGTGAGTAAGGGCCTTTCATTACCTGTAAAACACTACGATGTATCAGTACATGGTTGATACATCTCGCAATGACAAAAATAAGTCACGTCCTTGAAATTTACATTGTTATCGCCCGCCTCTAACGCAGAGGCTACCGACGTTAAAAAAATATCGTCGACGTGTGTTGTGCTGCTTCCCATTGGATTTTTTACCCGCCTCTCAAGGTGTTGTCCCGAAACGTGTTAATACTCTCCACATTCGCGTGGTGTGCAGTCTCAGGAAGTATTTTCTCCATACCGATGAGGGGATGCACCGATATGTGGACGCAGTAGGCAAAGGCTTTACCACGCTTGGTTTGGCTAAAGAGATCTGGCGCAAACCTGCCATACTTAGTACTAACGACTGCATAGAGGTCGCCCTGATGTAGATTTCCTCGGCAAGCATAGCTGTAGGTATGTACTTACCAGTGCACAGCGAGGCTTGGGGGGGATCCTTTACAATTCTTCTCGAGAAGTACTTGGGGGGCGGCTTTATTACAGCCGCCGCAGCTGCCGAAGATGACCGCTCCCGTGGTTTTAGCTAGTAGGAGTTCCGCATACTCCTTCGCCCTTCCCCGGGGCGAAGGAAGTCCATGTAGAATTTCCACTGGATACCAATAAAAAAGATATGTACTTACAGCTATACTTGCCCAAGTTATCTGTGGAGACGAAAATAAATGTTTATTTTAATGTTAGTAAGTACATTTCATTATTGAACCACTGCTAGTTTTCATCATCATCATCATCATATCAGCCTAAAACGTCCACTGTTGAACAAAAGCTTCCCCTATAAGACGACCGCTGGTTACAAGCATCGTCATTTTGTGGGGGAATTTGCCTGTAGGTACTCACTACGCTTAGAGTCCCCTATTCACTGATCACGACATCTACGGGAACGGGAGATGGAGTAGCGCTATATTATTAATTCGTACACCACACGCTAGTTTATAGCCACCCTCAAATGTACCTATCTGGGGAATTATTAAATGAGAAAAAATAATTGGTATATTCACTGTATCATTTCGGCCGAATGACGTCCACTGCTGGACATAGGCCTCCCGCAAAGATCACCACAACGACCGACACACCCAGTGTTGTGGGCTCATTGGGGGATTTTGCCATAATCGCCACGCTTGGCAGACGGGTTGGCGATCGCAGTTGAGTTGATGATGTACTCGAAGGACGCTGCTGCCCATCCTCCGGCTAATCCCATAGTCGACTTTTACGACACCCACGGGAGGATATGGGGTGGTGGTATTCTGAGCCGTCACCACACGGAAAATTCACTATATATCAGAATACATTTATAGAAAGCTGTAATGACCGAGAAAGTTCGCAATAACGCACGTGTTATCGTGCCGGATCCGAAGAGCCCCGGGTCGTGGCGCCCAGTCGTTGATACCGCGGTAGAAGAGGTGCAAACTTGGAGGCGAAAGTGTGGATGTCTACGGACCAGTGACAAACTCAAGAATATCCTAGATAGATTTCCCACACCGCCGCCACCGACGCCTGTGCCTGCCTTCGCAGCATTGGAACGCACGGTAAATTGGCATACCTAATACACATATCTATTATTATCAACATCTAACATATTTTAGTGTTTAGGTAAAGATATATTTAAAAACATAACAGGGAACAGAGGGAGGAACAACTATCTTACTTTATGTTGAGGAGTATTGCTTTTGGTGTCAATCCCTGGATCTAACCCCCAAACCGCTGATGAGGCTTATGGCAATCGGTCATTACAAACATTGGCAGAATTATTGCTTAGTTATCGTCGCGCACGTCGCTAATCTCCTCTACCATTTATTAGAATCCTTAACGTCTTTCGGCTAAGTGAGATTTAGTGTTTCTAAAATCAATCTATCACCACTATGTCAGGCTTATTGCAAATAACAGCCATATGTTATGACACATAGATTCTAATACAGCGTGCCATGACAATTTTCAAACACAAGGTTGGGCACTGATCACCACTCCAGCTGCCTAGCGTGGTGATCATGGCAATATCTCCTTTGAACATTCATTGTAGTGTTCAGCAGTGGACGTTTACGGGCTAATGTGTGAATAAATTTGAGCACATTCACATTGGGCACATTCACATTGGGCCATTTAAGATGCATCAATATGCAATATATACAGCATCAATATACAATGCGGACTTATCGTGTATAGATCGGAATAAATGCAGAAGCATGCTCGATTCTGAACTAAACATGATTAGTTGCACATCATTTACTCTTCAGCGAAATTAGACCGCGGCAGGGCCACAGGAAGAACTTAGGGCAGCACTGTGATCTGAGCAGAGATAGAAATGACATACCTGTTCTGTGTTTCAGATTTAGAGCTTTACCAAACAAGTGGGGCCTGATCCAATCTATAGTTGCGTTGAATAACGTCCCGCACCAGTTCCGTCAATCGTTGGACCGAGGCTTTAGCGGCTGGTTCCAATTCCGAAAAAAGACCGTCTTACTACCCTAAGCAGTAAGGCCAGTTCCTCCCTCTGTAGACACAGATAACATGTTGATTATTGCATCTGATTATTTTTACAATGTTTCCTTATTGGGCAGCGCGTCACGTCGTATCAAGACTTAGGCTGAAACTACATGTACGACACCGGTTCCGTAACTTTCATGTCGCCCTACCTTATACCGACCATGTACGTTGCATCTCCCACAGAATTGCATCAACATAAGATAGTAGGTTTCTTCCGCAAGTTCTTTTTTGTTGGGCTTCTCGCATACATTTCTGGGAAATGTGGTTGCTTAACCGGTCATTTCTGGCGAAGCCAAAAGAGGCCTCCAGCCTGTCCCCCGCAAGCGGCGACTGGTTTGTGTATGACGCGACAAACTTAGTTTAGCCTATAGCCCGTTCGACATCAGGCTGGTAAGTAAGCTAGTTACAAGGCCAGTAGCTGGTGCATATAGAGTATGGGCTGGGCTATAGTGTAAGTTTCTTTGAAATTAATTTAAAGCGATAAGCTAGTGACACGTATGACTTGCTGGCTTGACTAGCAGACCTTATATTGACATAAATGTGTCCACTCCTTTATGCAGACCACTACGTGACTGGCCAGCGAACCAAATTGTACAACTAAACTCGGTAATCCTCGTTCATCTACCATATCCCAATATACCAACTGTCTTTTTTAATAATTAATCTATAAATAATGTTTGTTTTATTTCAGCTTAATACCTCATGCAATTACTGTATGTCCGGGCGCCTTGCATTTGACAAATATGATTATATCGCAGAAAGAAAGGTAAATAAATATTTAGAGGCCGGAATTATATGTATCCTATGAACCTAATTTAAAATTTAGGTATCTTTCTTCATTTCGGATTGTTAAGCTTTATCCTATTAGTCTTATGTAAATAAGTAGAAGCAAGTTTTTTGGTCCATCTTAATAGTTATCAAATTGAACCAAGAGGCGAGCAAGTTTGTTAGATTTAAATAAAATTTGGCATCGACGCATATATTATTATTCATTAGTCGTTCCGCGGGAACTGGGTATCTCATTACAGGTTCATATTTTTTACACAATAACAGGGTTTTTCGTGACCACTCTATCGCCTCTCGTGGACTTTACTTTAACCAAGGGTATGGACAGCAGCATTCTGTGGAACAGCTGCCATTCTGCGCTCACCAACCCGCCTGCTAAGCATGCTGAGTATTGGCAAATTCCTTCCAATATGACGACACAAATATTGAGATCTATGGGGGAGGGAGGCCTTTGTTCAGTAGTAGACATCCTTTGTCTGATATGATGATGATGATGATGACGATGTCAAACCAAACCAAGAACCAAACATTATTCAACTTAGCAATAATTTCAATACATCACACATACCAATAGTTACATCTGTTTAATATGTAGTAAGTGTAAAAGGCCCCAAAAGCACTTGTTAGCACAACAGCCAGTATGCTGAGGATGCATGATATCACACAAATTAAAATGCATTATAGATTTAGGTTCATTTTATCGGCAAAAATCGTTCACAGACCTTTACTTCCACATTACGGAAAAGCCCTCTCATTCGTGCACAATATACAAAAAATAAGTGACGCTATGCCTAATTAGTTGTCCGATATCATCGTCATAAGCATGAGCTTGGCGTCGGCGTTCGCATCGGGCGTCGCGTCGTGAGCGAGGTGGGTGCTTCGTGCACCCTCTATCGGCCATCGCTCCTGCTCGATGCATCGCCTGTCGTTACTCAGGAATGTCTTGCTCTTGTCTTCTTACAACACAGACACGCTGCGACCTGCCCTTTGACTAGCCGCGAAGAACTAGGAACGGTTTAAATTGGATTTTGGATTCCTGTGTACATCGAAATATTTCGAAATGGCTTGAATTGTCAGTCTTCATCAATGTACGCTTCCTGCGCTATATGTAGCTTGTTCGATTCCCGCACGAAACAAATATTTTTAAGATCTACAGACAGTTGTTTCGGGTCTGGGTGTTTATGCATGTGACATGTATGTCTATAAACTGTACTCACGATACAGGAGAAACCTATTATCGAGCATCATTAAAAAAATGCTTTTGGGACTGTGACAATTAATAATTACAATACAATGTCTTGAAATCTGTAAGTTTCAGAAGGAAAAACTATGGATTCGATGCAAGTATCATTGTGTCATTTCTCAAACAGGAATTGATAAATATGTATCAATTAATGTTTAAGGATTTTTTCGTGAAGGATTGAATGACGCTTGTAGATTTATTCTAAACCTATCCATTATACTGTATAGATTATATTGAATCATATCGTAAACGAATATACATAATACATAATCGGCATCCGAAAATTACGATCAGAATAGTGAAGATAATTTACAAACGCTTAGCTCGCACCACGATTTTATTTTTGGCGATACGATTTTGGATTTGCCCTGTACAAGGGTCACACAGAATATTTTTTGAATTGGCCAGGAAGAAAAGTTGCCGCTAAAAATGTCTATAATGAACTCTTTGGGAAGCTGAAGATGTACATTGAATTCATAATAATTTGATGCATCGAAATGAATTTGAGTAGAGAAAATTTTCGCTCAATTATTATTTATTAGGACTTTCGTTGCGGTCCTAATCAACAACTATGGTATTAGAGACTTTGATTGGCATTTCCTAATAAAGTCCTATTTCGTTCCGCTGTTTATAACTGGTTTAATGAGTAATTCACTGATAATATTGGCACAAAGGACGTCTTCCTAAGGCGACGAAGATAACGTGAGTGCTGTGCGGCTATTGATAGAAGCTGATAAAAGAGGGACAGATCTGAGCAAGTTTAGACAATTGGTATGAGCCAAGTACAAAAAGTCTTACACAAACATTAAGGCGTCAGAAAGCTTTGCACCCAATGGATACTTCATAATTTGACGGAAGAACAATAACGCCATCATTTGGATTGGTGCCACCATAAACTCAGAGGTATTCGCTTTATGATACCCGAAGCTAGCCGTGTGCGAAAAACACATGGGAGGGCTCCCTAAAGAACAGTGGGTTCACTGCTTCAGTCAATGATTCCATCTCATGTGACGGGGCTTAGAAAGGAACGGAGGGCTACTTCGAAATATGATTCCCTTCTTGAATTTCTAAAAAAAAATTGTGTGACCCATGTAAAATACCGCAGGAAAAACCAATGGATTTAGTACAGAGTGTGGGTCCTCCCACGGTGGGCGGCAAAAATATCGCTGTAATTCACGTCGCAACAGTCGCGAGTAGTCGCTGCAAAATGTGAGAACATACTATTTAAAATTGCTGCGTTGAATTTCTCGTCGCGATATAATACCAATATCGCTCAACGACAAATTGTAGTGCGTGCTAGCCCTAAATGCGGTAATTCCATCGCGTTGCTCCTTCGCGTCGCGCGGCGTCGGGCGTAGGAGTGTAGGTGCCCGGTAATGGATGCTCGTGCACTGAGATAGCATCGAGACTATGATCGTGACGCGGTGCGCCCTGCGACACCGCTGCGCCCGCAGCTTCCCACTACAAGGTGGATTGGTCATATAGTATGCTTATGTAATAATGATTTTATGGGCTTCTAATTTATATGTTTTATGATTAACATCAAACAATTCATGCCTAGACTGGATATCGGGTTATGTGTGACGATCACCACAGTTTCAATACTAAGACTTATAGCCGAAATTATTCTAAACTAACTCAAAATCAGTTTTATAGAAAATTACTTTTAAACGGATTACATCACGTACATTATAGATTTTTGTTTTCCTAACGTTTCAAATACTTTGCGGCGTCCGTGGTCGCAGGGTGTTAAGGTCAATGGTTACAGGCGTCGTTATAGATTAAAAAAGTTATTTTATCTACCGTACAATTCAAATCAATACAAAATACGCTGTAATCACTCACAGAGCCTTGATCAAGTCTTTCAGTGTGGTGTTAAGTTTGGAACGTTATTATTTTAATAGCAGGATTCTAAAGTAGTGGTACCTGCATCTTCTCTTTGAAAATAGGGTGTTTTTATTATTCAATAGGCTCACTGAATATTCTTGGTACATATCCGTTTTCCCTTGAGAGGACTTGAGTTCGGTCAAACGAAGAAAATGGTTAGGCCATGTTCATACACGACTTTATGGAGCGCCTATTCTTGACGTCAGCTATGTGTTCTTTCATTCCGGTGACTATACTACGCTTTGTTTCGGTATGTATGACAACTCACAATCAATCTTGTAAAGGAATGTAACACTTGATCAGTCTGAGATCTTATGCGGTTTATTATTGCTTGTTTGAGTGAATACATCATCAGCCAATTACTGGTCCACTGCTGGCCACGGATCTCTTCTCACGATGAAAAGGTTAGGCCTTAGTCCACCACGCTTGCATAGTGCGGGATGGCGGACTGCACACACCATTGAGAACTTTATGAAGCCCTCTCAAATGTGCAGGTTTTCAATGTTTTCCTTCATTGTTAACGCAAGTGATAATCAAATTCTGATCTGCAAATGAATCCGAAAAGTCAGAGGTGCGGGCCGGGATCGGTATCAGAGCCTCCTGTATGGAGGGCAAGCGTTCAACGACTAGGCTATCACTGCTTGTGTTGAAGTATCGCTTAGTTGTTTAACTGAAGCCCCGACCTGATTTACGAAATCATTCAAACAACATCGACTTTAGTAGTACCTAATACAGAGATATTTTCTCTTTTTTTTTTTTCAATTCTTTAATTTCTAATTGTATTATTACTACTGAACTTGATGATCTTGAAATTACAGTTAGTTTAAATCACTGGCATATTGCCACTTGCCGTGTGGTGCCGGCTTTGCCGTGTGGTGCCGGCTCAGAATGCCACCACCCCATTTCATCCCGTGGGTGTCGTAAAAGTCGACTAAGGGATTAACCGGAGGATGGGCAGCAGCGTCCTTCGAGTACATTAACAACTCAACTGCGATCGCCAACCCATCTGCCAAGCGTGGCGATTATGGCAAGACCCCCCAATGAGCACACAACACTTCCATAGCGGTCGTTGTGGTGATCTTTGGGGGAGGCCTGTGTCCAGCAGTGGACACCATTCGGCCGAAATGATGACTGGCATATATTTGATTTTTCTATCATATATTCTATTCCAAGATTTATTCTACCTCTATGCCAAATATCATAAGAACCCATCACCACCCATTTAGTCACCTGAGCGTGATGGAGCCTCAAACATACCACCTTTCACATTTATAATAGTAGAAAGATTCAGATTGTTCTTATAAGGGTTACCGCCTTTTAAGATATCCCTGGGAGGAGATGCAGTGGTGTAATATTCTTAATCCGGACACCACGCGCAATTCATTAAAAACCTAAAATATGTACGTAAGAAGACGTATTGAAAAACATTTACCGGATGGTAATGCGGATGGGCCGAAGGTTTTGGACGTTTATATAATTCTTATCTTTTCAATTAAAGTTTGCGTTAATCATTTGTTTTTATACAACATTGTGAAAAGACGTGCAAGGCATTCGCCTGGTGCTAAGCCATACAGCCCATAACAATTTTGCCCAATCCAGAAGAGGAAGCGGCCTGGTTCCGGCAAGCGATGACGTCGATATGCCGATATGCGATGCATCAATGCCCCGGACCAGCCGCTCCCGGCGTACGGCGGTGTACTGGTGGTCGGAGGAGATGCACAGTTGCGCACGGTCTGCCTGGCATCCCACCACCGGTACCAATGAAGCTGACGCTGGCATAGTGCTACAGCCGGTGAGACTGCCGAGGCCTATCTGGCCTACCGGACAGCCACAAATTCGCCTCAAAGTACAACTAGCGAGGTGAAGGCCCGGTCCTGGAGCGAACTCCTGGAGAACTCTACAGCGATCCGCGGGGGAGACCCTATCATCAATATGATAAACGTGGGAAAATCGCGCCCTTCGAAATGCATGCGCTAGATTCTGTTTCGTCATCCCGCCTCGTAGCCATGTCACACCTTTTCTAAATGACGCTAATGTTTTGAAAATGGCAGCCAGAAGGAAAGTACATATGACCATCCTCCTGTTTGGTATTATTAAAAAGAAAATACCAAAATATTTATATGAAAAATTAACTTGGAGGCAAGATTACCTTTCATATTCCACCCGATCTGCGACTAACCAGCTGTCGATTCCACGATATAGGACTACAGCATTTAGGGGTTGTTTCAAATATGCTGCCACTCATTGCTGGAATAATATCCCACCGCCATGTCGATCTAGTAACAGTAAATTAAGTTTAAAACATAACCTCAAGAAGCATCTATTAGAAGATCAAAAATGTTTAAAATAACAAATGTTTAAAATAACAAATACAATTACAATCACCTTCTCATTACTGACCGAAAGGCAGCAGGGAGACGTATTACTGTGACCGGCAATCATGGCAGCATAGTTACGAATATTCCCGGTGGGCTCCTGGAGACATCCTTTAGATGGATGCCTGATTGGTATTGCGTTCTTGTGCTTGAATTTTTATTTTTTTATTATTTACTTCGACTTGATGTCCGTACGTTACCTGGGCCTCCTATCGAAAACCAGCGCTGGAATACTGCCTATGCAGTATTTTAGCATATAGCTGAATGGGAGACCCGTTGTTGGCACAATGTGTAATTTTGTTGTAAGAATGTGTGTAACCATGTATATTGTGTGCCAATAATAAAAATCTTTCTTTCTTTCTTTCTTTCTAAATCGAAACCATGGCCCCGGATTTGCTGAGAGAGAGTACTTTCAAGGTTCATTCCTGCGGTCCGAGACCATCCCAGTCCCTCTACATCCCCGATTGCCTTGGATTGGCCGAGGAGTGTTCAGATTCAGAAGGTGAGTTGGGCCGAGCCATTGGTCACCTGAAGGCTCGCTGCACTGCACCAGGTCCAGACGGTATTCCGGGCCGCGCATGAGTGTATACATTGTATCTCTTGGGAACCGGACGAGGCGGCTATATATAATAGCTGCCTCCATCGCAGCGTGTTCCCGTCCGGCTGGAAAGAAGCCTAGATAGGTAGATATAGATAGGTTCTGTTGAGGAAGGAAGGAAGGCCCGTAGAGTCTCCATCTGCGTACCGTCCTATTTGCCTGCTCGACGAGCCTTCGAAGCTATTCAAGAGAATAATTACCCGAAGACTCGTTGAGCACATGTCGCGAGTAGGTCTCGACCTGGCCGACAGCCAGTATGGCTTTCGGTAGCGGCATTCGACTATCGATTATAATGATTGTCGGTTCAGGACCCCATCTTATGGAACCTCGCCCACGACGTGGTCCTGCGTGTCACCCCGCCAGCGTCAGTTTGGTTTGTTATGCTGACGACACTCTTGTGTTGGCTAGTGGGGAGTCCTTCGAGGGAACCATCCGGCTTGCCAAGCGGTGGCAATTGTAGTGGCCAAAATCCACGCTCTGGGTCTGCAGATAGCACCTCATAAAGTGGAGGTTCTACAAACTGCCGCGGAGCAGAGGACCACCCAGTTCGTGGATACGCGTTGATCACGCGCAAATCAGAGTGAGTCAGTACATGAAGTACCTGGCGCTCACCCTGGATAGTCGTTGGGAGTTCGAAGAGCAGTAGTTGTAGTTTATCATACACACTTCATATCGGCCATTTATACGTCCACTGCTGAACAAAGGCCTCCCCCATAGATTTTCACAACTGAGTCATCATTTTGGGGGGTATTTGCCAATACTCACCACGCTTGGCAGGCGGGTTGGCGCAGTATGGCTACCGTTTCACAGAAGGGACGCTGCTATATTCTTAATCCGGACACCACACGGCTACATATAAAGTTGTATATTTGCAGTATATGCTGATCTGGCATTGTAGAGGCATTCCGTGCCATGAGAGGTCAGCTTATACTGAATATATATAGCTTCATATGTAGCCGTAGTACGTGTAATTGGCAAATGTGGTGACTTTTCCACAAAAGCCACTAATCAAGAATTGAAGTTGAGATCCGAACATATGTTTAAAAAAAATTTACCTACAGTAAAAGTTAAAAGGGAGCTACTGATAATAGTGTAAAAATGCGTAATAAGGTTGTTCAAATAATATTTTTGCTATTACCGAAAAAATAACTCCTTTTTTTTAACGTGGGGATATCCTCTTGCCCTACGGTGTCCTTCTTCTTACCTCTGCCGGGAGTAATATGTACGCTTTATCTGCATTAGACCGCGCCCCCGGCAGAGAACGCGTACTATCTACGTTCAGTACTTTTTGCAATTGTATTATTATTTAAACATTCATGCTGGTATTTTATTAACATACTTTAAAATTATTGAGCTTTCCTTGAGTTTTTCCCCCACATATTAACTTTATATCGTGTATAATAGTTTTTAAAATAGTAATATAAATTTGTCACGCGATTAATCGGTCAATATACACCAATTATAAAATAGGCTCGTTGACAATCTGTTAACAAACGAAAAGGCTTTCCAGAAACCCAAAATTGCTCTGTCAGTTAATTGAGATTTGACAAATTGATAACAAGCCGTTGACTGAATGTCAAATTTGTGTTTCAGAAACCCAAAACATTTAAATTAATTAATTATTTGTTCTTAATGTACAATAGTGTACAACGGCAGTCTTAATACCATAAGCATTTTTTGTCTGACGACCTTTGGATGATGCAGAGAAAACAAGGTAGATGTACCAACAAAATAAGGGTGAGAGGTATAGATGCGATGACATTTATTTACACAGAATAGAAAATTACAAATATATGTATAAACTTACATAAACATTAACAACATTACATATATATTAAACATATAAATATCCTATATACATGTATTTAATTGATTTAATTTTAAAGTAGTGCCGAGCGTTAACCATTCTGATTTCGGGAGGTAGCGCATTCCACAGTAGAATAGATTGAACAAAGAAGGTAGAATGAATAAAGTCCTGATTCATGAGTAGGACATTGAAGAAGACGATTATTAGTAGAACGAAGATTTTATTCATGGTTGGAACAAAGACGCTGGAAGTAAAAAGATAAATAAGACGGAGAATTGGGTGTGTGAAGTATAGAGAACAGGGTAGCCAGTGCACTCATATTTCTGCGCTGCCGAATGGGCAACCAATTTAAACGAGATCGAAATGCTGAGACTTGATCATATTTTCGGAGATTGAAGATAAATCGAATGCAGTTATTGAGAAGACGGTCGAATTTGTTGAGTAGATATGCATTTCGGTCAAAGTAGCGCACATCACCATAATCAATTATTAAGGTCTGCACAAGCATTGCTTTTGTACGAGATGGTAGAAATGGCTCAAAGTTCAAAGGTTCTTAATAGATTCGAGATCGTGTTTTACGGTTCTGATCTCATTGATGAAATCTTCCACTGCAGTTTGAGAGTACAAGTGATCGGCATAAAGATGATACACACACTGAACCTTTATGGTAATTGGATTTATAAAAACAGAAAATAGAAGAGGAGATAGTATGCCGCCTTGTGGAACGCCGGTTTCCAGGTTCCACCAAGTGGAAGAGGACTCCTAAACATGGACTGATTGCTGACGCTCATGAAGATAAGATGAATACCATTCCAGCACTTCGGGAGAGACCATAAGATGGGAAAGTATGGACAAAAGGATGTTATGATTGACGGTATTAAAAGCATTAGAGAAATCAATCAATACTAGTACAGTGACTTTAGTATCCTCCATGCCGGATCGAATATCGCCAGTCACTTTAAGGAGGACAGAGACAGTGCTATGAGTTGGCCTAAACCTGGACTGAAAAGGACTTACGCGACTATGGAAAATCACAAACCTAGTTTGAAGAGCAAGGGAAGGATGTTTAAGGAAAATCAAAGAAAATTTCAAAAAACAATGTTAATAGATTTGTCGTAGTCGAAGGCCCAACTGCAATGCACAAAGCAAAACTGTAACCTACGAGTACTTGAAATTTGCTCTACAGTGGAACATACTCAAATACAAACATTCATAGACTGCTAAAAACAACCCTTTCTTTTGTCTTTACCGTAGTAAGTAAAAAGTATTAAAAAAAAACCTAAAATAAAAGCTTGGAGTGATCGAAAATAAGGTACAGAAGATTTTCTAATTTATATGCATATATTTTATTTTAATATTTACTAATTTATATTTAAAACTTTAGAAAAACATGAGATCCATGTCAGCACAAAGTTAACATTATCTTCGAAAACCTTCAAACTCTCATTGTAGAACCCTATAGGGTTCTTTCTAGTGGCTATATTAATCTACCTATTTGGGATAGGTAATTACTGCTGGAACAAATATTCTTCGTATACGTATAAGTATCATGAATTTATATTACAAAATACACAACGCTATCGTGTATTTTAATTTCGATCTCTACAACAACAATGTAACAGGGAAAAGGAAACGAGTAGTTATTAAAAATGTTTTATTTACTTTACGTAACCAATACAACCTTGTTTGATGAACTCAATTGAGGTTGCAGGCGCGTTATGTTTGTGTTTAATGTTTAATTAAAGCGTATAGATAAGGATCTCTCTAGGTTAAGACCAAGTACAGTAACGTGTTAGTCTGACGACCACTAAATTGTCCTCGTCCGGCCATTCATTCACCTAATAGATATATGTATTTATATCGTAGTGAATTTAGGGAAAAATAGATACTATTAGTAGGAATCATTAATCGTCCATTAATTAGCGATCGATCTTAACCGATTTTACTAACCGCCGATAACTGAAGAAATTAACTTTAAGTAATAATAATAATACACTAATGACCGTAAGGAGGTATGGCAGAGTAAGGAGCTTCACGGACGCTTTTACCGGGCCCTTCATGGGCCTGATGTGAACTTTTTAGCGTTCGTGCCAAGAGCCTCGACCAACACCTCAAGAGGCTCTCGTTAGGCAGCTGGGTCAGGGGCTTGATTCAGAAAGCGGTACTCCTAGACACGGCTCGTATTGTTAGGAAGTTCCTCTCTCTGGAGCCCTAACCACCGGTGGCTTGGACCTTGTTCCCGATGCCGGTGGTCTACTATTTTTTATATTTTGAATAGATATGGTTATTTTATATGTATTTAAAAATGTAATTGATATGTATATACCTGGGACCCGCGGTTTCACCCGCGTTTAATTTAAAAGAAATTTAGAGTACTTCGACAAAGACACTTGACATAGAATATGTATAGTGGATTTCAAGGGTTTTATATTTTTTGCGCGGAACCCTAATTGTTTTTCTAAAATAAAAGTAGCCTAAGTTATTCCTTATAACATCAGCTATCTGACAGTGAAAGTCCCGTCAAAATCAGTCCAGCCGTTTCGGAGATTACCCGGAACAAACAGACAGACAGACAGACGGACAGACAGACAAAAAAAATAAAAAATGTTATTTTGTTGTAAGTACCGTATATACTTTCATATGCATTTAGTAAAAGGCTGTTATTTTGACATTACAAACAGACACTTCAATTTTATTTATTTGTATAGATTTAAAATAAAGGAAATAATAATAGGAAAAAATCATACTTTAATCGCAAACACTGTAAAAATACAATAAATGCTTATTTTTTATATACAGTTAGTGAAAAAGGTGAGAATGGGATAATTTTTAAACGGATATGATATACATATCTTTTTATTCATTTTACTTTAAATATAACAATGAAAACCAATTACTCTAATGAATTATTATATAATGTAAAGGCTAACAAATGGACAAAAATAATCACTAACACCATTTCTGGCCAAGCAAGTAAGTCACGGTGAGGATTATGTATTTATAAGGTAAACTTCTTTGCTTTGCTACATTTAATTCTGAATCTATGTAAGTGGCATGAAGCAAATAAGAGTGAGTCTAAGAAAACACTTTCAGTTCAAATGTTGCACTTGTCTACTGAAGCATGTAGTAGCACTGATACACTTTTAAATAAAAGTTTCATTCATTCATTCATTCACTTTGTTCTATTCTCCTTCTTTCTACCCTGGTCCCAAGTTGCTTGGGGTCGGCGCAACAAGTTAGCCATATTTCAAAGCCTTTCGCAAAAGGTCCGTACATAGTGGGGTCACACATTGATAATGGGCAAAAGATTTAAATGTGACAGTTAAAAAAAACAGTACTTTATCTGAGAGACAAAAATGGTACTTAGCTCACCATTGTGCCACTACGTGATGAAGCAGCGCTGGTATTTGGTGAGCTCATGGACAGTTATCTCGATCACATATTCATGTGTGTGAATCAGAATTTGATTATCACTTGCGTTAACGGCGAAGGAAAATATGTTTTTATTCTCTATTGTGCAACCTGCACAATAGAGAGGGCTCCAAAAAACATGTTCTCAATGGTGTGTGTAGGTAGCCAACCCACCCCAGGCCAGCGCGGTGGAATAAGGCCTAACCTTTCTCCGGGGTGGGACGTCCCACTGCTGGACACGGACCTTTTCAGTAATGGGCTAATTATATATGTAAAGAAATACATGTTTCATGTTAGTTCAACCTTTAAGGGGGTAAAACCAGGGGTTGAGTTTTTAAGTGAATTCAGATTTTTTCTTTATTAAAAATCTATCAAAATTGTTATTTACCTTTTTGGTGGAAAATAAAGAAATACGCATTACAGTGTTATTGTAAATTCGACCCTTAAGGGGATAAATTTAAACAGTATTGAAAATCCGTTATTTTTCAAGTCAGATCTATAAAAAATTATATCCGAAGAGATAAACAATTAGTTTCTCAGTAAAAAAGTAAGAAAGATGTAGTTCAGCGTTTTTGAAAAATCAACTTTCAAAAGGGTAAAATGGCGGATGAGAGGTTGTAGCATTATTTAATTCATTGAAAAATAATATAGGGGTTTTGATTGAAATAAAACAGAAATACATGTTTCAGTGTTTTTGGAAAATCAATCTATAAGAAGGTAAAATTAGTGGGTGTTAAAGAATTGCACTCACTAGTATATAAAAAACTTGACGTATTGTTACAATTAATTTAGGGGGAAGAAATGGTGTACAATTCCATGGTAAAAACGGTGGTAAAAACGAAGAAGTTGTTTATTTCCCAGCGGATTTTTTTAACACTTATTCTACCAGTTCTCCCACCCCATAGGATTGTACATACCTACTGCGGTGGGAACTCCTTTAATGTACACGTTACTGAGAAATTTACAGCAGCCCCAATTGTGTAATGGCACTCGGCTCTATTTATCCGTGTGGTGTCCAGATTATCCGTGTGGTGGCCGGATATCCGTGCGGTGTCCGGATTAAGAATATAGCACTACTCCATCTCCTCCCATGGATGCCGTAAAAGGCGACTAAGAGATTCTCAACCAGAGGGATGGGCAGTAGCGTCCCTTCTTTGGAACTTTAGCCATACTGCGCTCACCAACCCGCCTGCCAAGCGTGATGAGTACTGCCAAATTCCCCCAAAAGTATGACACAATTGTTGAAATCTATCGCGGAGGCCTTTATTCAGCAGTGGATGTCTTATGGGTGATATGATGACTCGGCTCTCAGTATCGACTCTAAAGGCTGAAACTAAAAAACTATCTAAACCATAACCTTTAGATTTAAGATTTTGAACATCTTGCGGTTTTGTTTGTTAACACAGGATAGCATTTACACAAAAGCAGACAAATCCTTAACCTCAAACCCAAAGATTTTGGTTTAAATTGATTTATTAGTTACGGCCGTTAGTCAAGCCTGGCCAAGTTGTAATTAGCCACAGAGTGAAGGTTTATCATTGCAAGTACTTTTCGTTACAAAGCCCTTAGGTACTGCCGCTCATATCTGGCGCGAAACTCCGCCTTCTATCTCGCGAGTCGCGGCGCGCGGTATAACTGCGTGCCGAAGCATAAAGCTAGTGTCTTCTGGCTCGGCATCGGAGTGTAGGGAGATTCAATATGAAACTATAGTTATTTGTCAAAGCTTTGTTTAAATAATTTCCTACCATACTACGGTTAATGAAGTATGAGTTTGAAACAGTTTTTATTTTAATTTTGTCAGTAAACTTAGTAACTTAACTTTAAACTTAAAGGTTGACTGGTAGAGAATGCCTCATGGCATTAAGTCCGCCTTATGTATACTCAATGTACATCAAAGTTTAAATAAATAATTAAACTTAGGCTTAAGTCAAATTTAAAAAGAACAGCTTTGCCTACCATTATTCTAACATGCGGGTAATAGTCATCAAGAAGGATAATGAAAGTCAAACATATCATCTTCAGCGGATTTTATTGGTTTGATTTTATTGATTCTTATGAACTGCGTTCACTAGATCGGCAAATCCATGATGGACGTCGGCATTTTTACATAGCAAAAGTCGCTATAACACACGGCGCCCGGTGGCCTACGCTTCGTACGCTCAGACAGAAATATCTAATGAAACTACATTTAGGAGCTGTTATTTATCTTTTATCTGAAATATCTTTGTCACACAAAATTACAAGTGGTACTGATGACAATAAATACAGTATATATTAATACACCTAAGGAAATGTTTAGTAGCTCTGGTTCAAGCCACACCTTTATATATAGGTTTTCTAAACACTGATACGTACACTGCCTGCTGGCAATATGTACTTAAGAATGGTACCTTAATATTTTATATACTAGAAAATCCCCTTAAGAAACTCGAAAGAATTATAAAAATCGGTCGTGTAGTTTCTGATAAAATTCCGCACATACTAAAATAATAACATACGGGGGCAATAGAGAACCTATATTTGTGTTGACATTGAATTTATACAGTTTTCTTGACATGTGACTTATATTAGTATTTATAAGTTTTATTTATATTTAATTTACATACATTTTTGACATATAAGTACATTTTAGTACTGTTGTAATTTTTGTTTTTTTTTGTGTACATGTATGTATAAATATTGTATATGACAGACTAACGTGTTGCTGGGGAGTTTGTTGCGCCGTTTCTTCTCCCCAGCTTAAACACTAGGAAGCGGTGAAGGGTGGGCTTAATGGGTGCTGTCTAATGTTGACGTTCAAAAAGAACTAATAATTTAGTCTATTTTGAATAAATGATTATTTCATTTCATTTCATTATTTCAATTCATTACTACTTTCATAATTTTTTGTACTAAAAGTCGCATTGACTGACTGAACCTTAAAATCTATAAGGTATTCTGCGATGTCCTTCACTTTTGCCAAATTTCAAGATTGTAATCTTCTGCCGTGTGGTGCTGGCTCAGAATGCCACCACCCCATTTCATCCCGTGGGTGTCGTAAAAGTCGACTAAGGGATTAACCGGAGGATGGGCAGCAGCGTCCTTCGAGTACATTAACAACTCAACTGCGATCGCCAACCCGTCTGCCAAGCGTGGCGATTATGGCAAGACCCCCCAATGAGCACATAACTTGATATTATGGGGGAGGCCTGTGTCCAGCAGTGGACTCCATTCGGCCGAAATGATGAAATGATGAAGGAATAAATCCGAAAATCATTAATTTCAAATTCCGTGTAAAATTATTATGAGACAAACTTATATTTGGCAGCTAATTTCATACAGTGTAACAGGTGAACGCCCGCTAAATATATGTTTGTCACTACATATACAATAAGTCCTACTCGCAATTGAACGTCTTTTTATATTTTTACAAATTTTGATCATCTTCATCATCATATCAGCCGAAGGACGTCCACTGCTGAACAAAAGCTTCCCACATAGATTTTAACAACGACCGGTTATACGGCGAGCCAGTTGTTAGTGTCGTCATTGGGGGTAATTCGCCAGTACCAACTACGCTTGGCAGGCGGGTTAGTGAGAGCATTATAGGTACTGTTCCACAGAAGAGATACTGCTACCCACCCCTCTAGTAAAGTTCGGACAACACACTGAATAACATAAACCTTGATACAGGTAACTTATGCTCTATGAGATCACTTTGGCGTCACTTAGTAGCAGATAATATAGTTGGTAAAGATCACTGGCACCCAGGGTAAGATTGAGTTATGGGCATCAATGAACACTTTGCAGTTTTTCAGGACAATACAACAGTTCAAATAGAGATTATTTATTGAATTTATACATTTAAATACCTTTTTTGTTTTTTATTCCCCAGTGTCCCCAGTGGGAATTCCACTAGAGCTGCCCATTGATCCACGCCTTTAGGCATATCTCGGAGGAGATGACTGTAGAGCGGTCAACCCCTCTAGCGGAGGGAAGGCGACTGTAAAAAGGTCGCCCCCAGGCTCTTCTTGGGGAGCACTGTAAAGGATCCCACGAAGCCCCGCTGTGCGCTGTGCTGCGCGACCATGTGTGCACCACCGTCTTCCCAGAGGTCGCTCGGTATGAGCACGCAGCCTTCCCAATTTGCGCACCCGCGACCCTCGAGGCCCCCACTTGGGAGGCGAGGACCTGGGAGCCGGGGTGGTTATTACCCCGACGCCGTCTCGTCCTTCTCCGTGCGGCATCGGCCCTCTCCTGATCGTGGTCTGCAGTCTCCTTCTGGAGCATGACGCTCTCGCAGAAATAGACCAGCATTTAAATACCTATAGACATATTATTTTATGTTAGTCCATTTCATTTGCAATGACAACATATGAAAATAATCTGAAATCACTGATTGTAGTGTCATACAGTCTCAGTTAGATGAACCTACGACCTGAAATACTTTTCCAACTATATTTTTTGATAAACACTGTTTCCGTTTCAGATAAACGGCAGAAGAAGTAGGTCTTGGCAATTGGTAGCAGAACTCGTCCAACTTGTACAGCTGTCAGTGACGGCGACGGCGCTGGCGTTATACTATCTCATATACTGCTACATGCAGCTCGTGTACTATACGCTCAGGAGCGCGTTATACTTCCATAATGCTGATGGGTATGTCACGGCGACATCATGATATCAGCCATTATACGTTCACTGCTAAAAAAAGGCCTTCCCATAGATTTCCACAACGACCGGTTACACTGGGAGCCAGGTGTTTGTGTATTCATTGAGGGGAGTTTTCCAGTACTCACCACGGTTGAGAAGCGGGTTGGTGAGCGCAGTATTTCTATTGCCCATCCTTCTGGTTTAGTCTTATGGTCGCCTTTTACGACATCTACCGGGAGGTGATGGAGTGGTGCTATTTTCTTAATTCGGACACAACACGGCGACATATACATTTTGTTATATTACTACAAACAAATATTAGCAGCTCATCAGTAAACGAAGTGCGATTTGATATTTCGTTACTTTTTCATATACAGCCTAGTGACGAGACGTGCAAATCATTCCCACTTGTCTATAACAATTGTGATGCTACCCGAGACTAGTCCTGCGTGGTACCACACTGCGCTGGTCACCTCGAGATCTTCGTTATTTAGTCTTATGTCTAGCAATTTCACTAGCTTGGTAGCAAAAAACCTGGCCGAACTTTGCAATAGGAGACCTACCACCAGTAAAAAAGTACTAGTTGTTCCTAGCAACTGTCATTGCAGTCGTCTTTCGTGTGGTTAGAGACTAACCTCGTGTCAGAGTTCCTTAAGTTGCCCAAAAGCCGCCGACTTGGCTAAACGTCTAATGATGACAAAAACCGGGACTGACGATGTACCCTCCAAAGCACGAAAACGCTCAGTTCAAACACCACTATGCGGACGCCCATCCATGGACTGACCATGCCAAGCTTTGCTTAATCTCGCCGATCGATTATCAGTCAGTGAGTGCACCTGTTTAGTAACACCTGAATCACTGCAGTGAGATAATTAGACACAAAAGGTTTTAATCCTTGACTACTCCCAAGCTGCATCATAGCAATGCGTCTTCCTTATACAGCAAACCCGAACTGCCCTCTACAGTTAGCGCGCTGGTTCATTTGGTTCGGGGCTGTCACAACTAACGGCCACCACTCATTCCACAGACATGGCCGGCTGACTTGACTAAAATTGTAACCATATTATTTGTGTTACAGACCTATGAAAATTACGATCGGAGTAGTAACAGTGACGTCTCTAGTAGTCGGGTTCAACTTGATGCTCCGGATGGAAAGGCTCCTTGGAATTATCTACTAAATAACTATTGTATATACTCATTATTTTAACATTTAGTGTGTATGAAAGCCAATTAATGTACACAAGTAACAAACTAAAGAACGAAAGTTGGTTTTGAAATAATAATACCACTTTTTAGGTAAAAATTTAAAACCGACAAAAGAGGGTTTGTTACCTTTGTACATAATGATCAAGTCACCTCTCTGTATTTTATTAAAAAACTATTGTGTTGTAAACCAAAACATGTCTGTAAAATGAGACTTGCATTTAGGCAGAGGTTTCAGTAGTCATTCATAGTACAGGCTAATTGCCTTTGAACTCTCTCATTAGTTGAGTTGGATTGAGCGTGACTGACTTCGCACCTGGACATTGTTTCTTCAAATGGTTTTGGAAGTGATTAAGGCCCCCCTCGCGCTTTTGTGCGGGCTCACCGCAGCGGGAAGCATTACGCGGATGAGGAGGTACGCTGGAGGCTGAGTCGACGCCAACACTTGATGGTCAGACGTCGCGAGAGGCGGCCGCGCACCACTACCGAAACACCACAGTTTGTCCGATTTCGATTGTTACGATCAGCCGCGAACTTACGCACGCAGCACTCACGCGTTAAGTGATTATCGATTGAAGCTCGAATTGTTGTGGCAGTGTTTAATTCGAATGAACCAGTGTGAAACGTGTATCGTTTAATGCAAAATGGTGCTAAGTGTCAGGTAACTAGAGTATGGAAATGTGAATGTAGTTTTCACGTTTTCTTTTTAATGTTTTGGATTAGATTTTTGGTTGCGCCTATGTTTAATGTGTCGGAATTGTCATACCATTATAATGATATCACGATAATCTGGTAAAAATACCTGCTGAAGGTTAAATGTGTAAGTTTACAAGTGGGTAAATAATACCTATTCATAACATACTCGCGAATCTAAATAACACTAATACTGACGGATAGCAATGCTTACATATTAATACGGCTTTTTTGTCTTTTTAATTCTAACAAAAAAATCCCTAAAATATAATTCTGAGTACTTATAAACAAAGTCTAGATTCCAGGACATGATATAATACCATTTTTTATTCAAATGCTAACGGCCATTAGACAATCAATTTCACTGCCAAAGAATGTACAGTTGGATAAATAAATCAATAGAAATAAGTAAATTCGCAACGCTACAACAAAATTATATTTGTACTAGTTCTGTGACCCGGCTACGCTTGAACGGAATAAAAGGCATGGCTTATTTGCATCGGAGCTTCTAAAAGCAGCAATTTGAGCAGCTGCCACAGGTTTAAGGCCGACATTTTTACCTATAGATTCGACAGTTTACCGCAAGATAATTTATTGTGCTATTGTTCTCATTTTCTAGCTAGGCTGCATTTATTCAGGGCCTGTGTTACGTTTGAAATGCAACGAGTTTATCTTGGTTGTGGATTTGAAAATATTTTTAATCATTCAGATATTTAGATTTCAGGTTTTTATTCTGTAAGTTAGACTAGATTTGATTGATAATGTTTGCACTTGTAAAGCTACGCTTAAAAAATCTACAAAACATACTTTTCTAGAAGTGAGGACTATTAGTTTTCGCAATATATTCTAAACATTTAATTTTAAATCGTATTTCAATCTTAAATTATCGTGAAAATATGAACACAAATAATACTTGAATGTTGAGGAAAATAAGTGGAGTAGGTATTCTACATATTTTCATGACTAGTTAAGATTGAAATGCTAAATTCCAAGATTCATCCGCCCCAACCGAGTCGTGTGAAATCACATCAAAGCGGCGATATCATCAGGTAGGCACATTGGTCGTGATGTTTTAAGACAGCGATCTTCCGCAGGTCACAGCACCCGTGGTATATTCTGTCACAGATATAAGATAGACTTCCAATTGTGCGTGCAACCTGACTTCGCTTACATCCCCGTTGGATATTCCGCATTCGAGCATTCTGTATGCGTGCGCAGGCACCGGGCGATGAATGTTGGAAGTCAAGTAAATGTATTGTAGGTAATCCGTGACAACGTCTTGCACAGGTCACAGCGCCGGATTATGGTGACGTTCTGTGCTCTGTGAAGGTGTGGGAGTGTGGGCCGCATGTCACACCAGCCGTGTAGTAACGGTGCGTTCCGCATGCCGCCCCCACTTAACACTTACATGTGTTAAATATACATCCACCCTTTGTTTTAACAGATACGATATTTAGCTAATATGAATTCATCACTATGAATAAAATTGATCGACCCTGCATATAGAGTTTCGTTTCTTTAGTGTTAATTGAAAGTGTTAACAAAATAATGAGGGTACGGATGAATAAGAATAACTTAGATAATACTTACCCCTTTGACTACGGTATTACCTGATGTCATTCTATGCAATGTCGTTTACATCTGATCAGTGTGGGACTTTAGGGTCACTCGCACACATGATGCTGCTGATAATGTATGTGTCGGAATACACATCTCGTGCTTTGGCGTGGTCCAGTGAACGGGGCTCCAAGCATCTTTTTTTTACAGTCGGATATTTACTTAAATTTACGCCAATGGCATTCAATGTATGCGCATAAATCCAAACCTTACGGAAATTATTACAGAATAAATGAGAGGAAGTCTGTTTTGTAGCCACAGGCTTAGCATGTTTTGTTTTACCTGTGGTCAAATATGATGATATCCGCGTTGTGGACCGTATTATCTTACCTTATATGAGCTCTTATTGCCAATCGTTAGCTATGATTTCTAAGCATGGCGCAGTTATGGGTTCAAGGCCTCTATACTCGTATAACAGATAATAAAAAGCTTGCCAACTCGATTGCCACTCTGCACTATGGTTATCCGTGTGGTGTGTGGTGGAGATGGAGTGGTGTTATATTCTTAATCCGGACACCACATGGATTATGATATGGAATATGATTATGAAAATATTATCCATTAATTATAAATATCGCAGTATGTTAAGCTGCGGCTGTAGTGAACCTTGAAACACCATGTCACACAGTAACCTCTCAAAGACTTGAGAATCGTGATCGAGTTTCTTATGGTTATTTGCGACTTTGAGTTGTCTTCATTTATTTTAAGATAGCCATACTGATGAGGTCAAAAGGTTCTCGAGTGGAGACCGCGCACCGGAAAACGCTGCCTGCGACGACCAGCTACGAGGTGGACAGACGACCTGGTGAAGGTCGCTGGGAGTCGTTGGATGCAGTCGGCATGTGACCGCTCGTTGTGGAAATCTATGGGGGAGGCCTTTGTTCAGCAGTGGAAGTCCTTTGGCTGATATGATAATAATGAAGATGGTGATAGATAACACGCCGGTAGTCAACTAGGCGACCGGTGCGGCCATCAGTAGTGGAGGCAGTCTTAAGTTATAATGTAAATTGTCTCATGCTGATTATAGGTACAGGGGTTCTTATATGATTGACTATGATTGAAAATGACTGTGTAGGCATTCTATGAGTTGTCTTATTACTTGCTAAGCCGTAATCGTTATAATAACATGGTGATCAAATTAATGGATGAATGAATCTGTGTCGTTTTTGAGTAACCAAACGGTTGACAAAAACATTTTAGCATGAAATTACCTAATCAAAAATCTTTTGTAGGAAATCGTATGAAATCATCCATGAAGTAGGTATTTTCAGAATCAATTGTCTAAAATTACGTGAAAGTTGTTGTTTTGGAATTGAAATAATCCAAAAAATCTAGTTAAAATCATAATACAGCTTTTTACCCGTAGTCATAATATGTAATTGGTAAAGCACTGGAAATCATCTGTTTTGGTTGATCTAGATATTTAGTGACACTATGTTTAGTGCCAAGCCACAAGACTACAGGATACCAATCCAATATACGGTAAAAATTGCCATCAATCAGTCTAAGAAAAGCTTAGATAAGAATAAAATATACCAGCTTTTTTAAATTATAAATTATCAAATCCTGCCACCGAGTTCGACTAGAGTAAACTAAACGAGTTATGGTAAAGACTGTAACACAAGGCACTTCTGTAGTTATATAACTGCCTGGTCCAGCATGAGGAGAGCGAAAAGTTATGTATGTGTCCATCAAACCATTCTTTCCAACTATGTTAGGGTGAGCTTCTAGGCCTTCCAGATTCACTGTGGTGTCCGGATTAAGAATATAGCTCCTCCCGTGGATATCTTAAAAGGCGACTGGGAGCCTCTAAACCAGAAGGATGGGCTGAAGCGTCCCATCTGTGGAACAGCAGCCATTCTGCACTCACCTCCCCAAGCGTGGTGAATACTAGCGAATTACCCCAAATATAATGACAAAATTGTTGATATTTATGGCTATTTACCAACCCGCCTCACAAGCCCTGTGAGTACTGGCCTTACGTCTAAAATGAAGACACTAATGTGGAAATATATAGGGGAGGCCTTTGTTCAACAGTGGAAGGTCTTTGACTGATATGATGATTGCTATCTGACCTCTGTGTCCCAGACCTGAAAGATAACGACACCCCAAGAGTAGAATTGTTGTTAGTCTTTCGAGCTAACTTCAGTTATCAGTATGTTCTTCCCGTACTTCACATAGGAATAGTTTATGCCATGGTGAAAAGATTATGAAGTCGGGCGGGGCCAGTTATAAAATATAACATCTCGTTCTCGTTGGTTTGCATAAACCATGGTTGGGGCAAACCTGGCCTAGCCCGACTTCATAAATAAAGTTTTTTTTCCTTTTCAGTGGTTTTAATATTTTTATATCGTGTAGGGTTTTTGAAGTCGGTAAATTTTTTTTTAATTTAATTTTCTTCGTGTGGTGTCCGGATTGAGAATATAGCACCACTCCATCTCCTCCCGTGGATGTCGTAAAAGGCGACTAAGGGAATCTAAACCAGAGGGATGGGCAGCAGCGTCCCTTCTATGACACGGTAGCCAAACTGCGCTCACCAACCCGTCTGCCAAGCGTGGTGAGTATTGGCAAATACCCCCCAGAATGATGACACAGTTGTGAAAATCTATGGGGGAGGCCTTTGTTCAGCAGTGGACGTATAAATGGCCGATATGATGAAATTTTTTGTTAAAAAGTTTTATTTGTTTCTTTTCAGTGAAAATAAATGTAAGAACTTTTTCCAAATTGGTATCAGTATTTAACAATAAAAATAAGATCTGATCAGAGGAATCGAAACCACTAAGATATCATCTAGATAAGCGCAGTCAAATTAACCTGTTTATTGAAGCTGGCTAAAAAAAAAAAAAATACTCAATCGAATGTAATGAAATTTATATGGGACCAACTCGAAAGCATTCTGCACCTGGTAAAAAAAGAATTGCTCAAATCGATTTACAAATCACGAAGTAATTGGTGTACGTAATTAAAAAAATACGCATCCAATTGAGAACCTCCTCCTTTTTGAAGTCACGAATTCTTCAATATTTATATATTGTCTAATCTATACTAGATTATGATACTAATGTACCTATACTAGATGTTAGATATATCTAATCTGTACGATGTTTTAAATTGTGGTAGGTTAATAACTTTCTTTTCTTCCACGTTACCCCAGAAGTATAATATTTTATATGTTAGTTATATATGATTAATGCCGTGCCGTGTGGTGCCAGCTATGCGGTGTGGTGCCAGTTGTGCCGTGTGGTGCCGGCTCAGCATACCACCACCCCATCTCCTCCCGTGGGTGTCGTAAAAGTCGATTAAGGGATTAGCCGGAGGATGGGCAGCAGCGTCCTTCAAGTACATTAACAACTCAACTGCGATCGCCAACCCGTCTGCCAAGCGTGGCGATTATGGCAAAACCCCCCAATGAGCCCACAACACACCCATATCAGTTACGTTGTGGTGATCTTTGGGGGAGGCCTGTGTTCAGCTGTGGACTTCATTTGGCCAAAATGATGATATGATTAAAAAGTATTCTCAAGACAAACCACTCTAAAGGGATGCTTAAAAAGTAATATATTTATTACAGGGATGAGTAACGTCCTTGAGCGTACATTATGACCTAGTTATATCATGAGCATGCACGTAGAATGTTTGTGAGGAAGCGGAAATGAGGCCATTACGATAGGAGATGTAGGAAGCCGACCGAGGCCGTGTAGTTCCGACTGCCGGCGAACCGAGCCGAACTGGCAAGATTATACATGCGCACGCGCTCACCTTACTGTGAAAATTATACAATACTCGTATGTGAATTAATTTCATAGAGGAACTAAAATATGATATAATAAGCATCCGTTTTGGTTTAGCAATTTGACCATCACCTCTGGGTATACAGTATATTTATTCTTACAAAAGATAGGAATTTGCCAGCTTTGCCTAGGTTTTTTCAAATTGCGATTAGCTGACCTTTCGCTGGAGTTTAGCCTCTTAACAATCAAATCATTATGATCTTAGGTCGTTTTGTAGTTACTTCTTACAAATTATAAACATTGGGCTATACAATGTTTAAGAGGTTTAATACTTTGAAATTAATTCTATAATTAAATACAGTTTAACTATTGCTATATCAGCATTTCTGTGTGGTGTCTGAATTAAGATTATACGGCTCTATCTCCTCCCATGGATGTCATACAGGCGATTAAAGGACTCTAAACCAGCGGCATTGGCAGCAGCGTCATGGCATGTAACCTAGATTGTTTATGGGGGAGGCTATCAGCAGTGGACATCTCTTGGCTAATATGATGATGATGAATCAGCATCTTGTATAAATTATTTTACACGTATTGAAGTATATTTCTACAAAGATTTCCGAGGAACTGTTGTCACGTGTTACGCAAATGACGCGTGAACAAAAGACATAAACGAGTCAAGTGCTACGAACTCTGAAACGAGCTACGAGTTGATAAGTATTTTTATTGCACACGCACGCTTTACGTGGACTAATGTCTCTGTAGTATTTTATGAAGATGATAGAAGTTCATTGTATTATTGATTGAATTTTTTATAGATTATGTAAGTTTACGACAAATTGATTGATGTATTATTGGCAGTATATATTTAAATTATTGTTTATCAAAACTTTTGTTGATTTTCTTAATACAAGAAGTAAACAAAATAAACCAATTAAATAAACAAATTTAATACCTACAGAACCTGAAACTGTCATTATATTATCTACTATTTGACCATGAGTAACATAACGAATACGTTATTCATTTTTTGAAATTCTACGTGATCTTCCTTCGCCCCGGGGAAGGGCGAATAGGTAAAACCACTGGAGCAGTCATGAGGAGGCTCCAGGTCCACGTATGATCACACTAGAGCAACATAACGCGTACTCAGTAAACATAGTATAAAACATTTATGTTTACAAAGATAAATACAAAATAGAACAATCATTGTACGATTAAATTAAATCGCTACTATTAACCCCGGGATTGAGTGACCCTTCGTGCAGTTCAGTCATCTCAAACCTTCAGGCCTTTCATACAAAACCAACTATTACACCATGTCGCCCTCTGGATGTGCACGAATAACGGACTCGTTTTTCGATCATGAAATCGAAACGATTATGACGATTATAATTCGGCTAGCGATGATCGGAACGTGCGGTCATCGATTAATTGCCCGTAAAATCACGAACTGTTCGAGTTTATGCGGGTAAAATGATAAGATGTGATTGGGACGTAATCCGATTGCAAACATGTTCTGTGTCTGTAATTTTTGTTATCATAATAGGACTGAATTTAAATAAGTATCTTTTGGCGCTCCAATGGTGCTTTAATTATTTTTTACTGAATCGACCGGGTAGATTATTTTTTGGTCTTGACTTTGATTTCGAGCGTTTTTAAGGGAGGTTGCGATTGTTAAGCTGCCTTTGGTTCGCAAATTGGTTTTGACTTTTTCCATCCGACGATAGTAATGACTACCGTATAAAAAGCTTAACCAATTTACATGAAACGTTCACTGTAGGATAGTGTAGTGATAAAAGGGTATCCTTTAATTTAAGACAAAGAAGAAAGACTAAAATATTATTTTAAATGGTTGTTGTGATAACAGGTAAGTCCAGATACAGAAAGATGTGCTATACGTATAGGTTAGATAACGACTGATTCAAACATGAGCATACTTAAATATATATCAGGTATATGCAATTAATTAGTTTGTATCCGTACATACAGAATAATTAACTGAAGCAGTCGTCTGTTTAAGCTAAAACAATGAATAACAGCATCGCTATTAAATATTTATTCAATGAAACTAGTAATTGCGCAATTTTAAAAATTTCTAATCACTAAATGCCAAATGACACGGGATGGCAGTTGGCACGATTTGAACAATGATTCATCAGTTTTGATTAGTTTATCGATGCTGTGAAGGATAGAAGAGGTCACGGTTCGGCTGTGAGAGGTCAGTGACTGGAGCACATTATTTCTATCATTATTAGAAGTGTAATGACCACCGTGCTGAAACAATGTAGATATCTATTAGGTTCTGACAGATTTCATAGATCCAAGACTTATTTGGAGTAAAGGAAAATACGTATAATATTGCCGCTGTTGTTATGTAAGAACTATAACTATAAATTAATGATATGTTACGGCAGTTAAAATAGTACAAGACTACACTGCTTTCATGAAAATGTGATATTATTAGTGAAAATGTATCTATTTACAATATAAAAATAACGAAAATTCTATCACCTGATTGTTGCCTTGCATTAATAACTTGTAAGAAAGGGATTTAGTCAAAAAAGGCAGTATGGAGGAAGTGAGGAAAGGCGGATTCATCTTCGTCTGTGCAAACCAATAAAAATGATCATCAATCCGTTTCCCGTGGAGATACTGACAATGTTCCCTCGTAACTGTTAACTGAAACAGCCTGTGAATTGGCCTACGTTCAGCTATGAACGCTGGATAGTTGCATGCAGGTATAATGATGACGTCATAAATGTTACCACACTTGGATTGCTCTACTTATGCCTTCCTCGTGGTGTCAAGATCAAGACTACAGCGCCACTCCATCTCCCGTGGATGTCATAAAAGGCGATATGAGACTCTAACCAGAGGAATCGGCAGCAGCGTCCCTTCTGTGGAACATTAGCCATACTGCGCTCACCAACCCGCCTGCCAAGCGCGGTGAGTACTGGCAAATTCCCCTCAATAATTACACAAACACCTGGCTCCCAGTGTAACCGGTCGTTGTGGAAATATATGGGGAGGCCTTTATTCAGCAGTGAACGTCCTCCGGCTGATATGGCTTATACCTTATGGGATGGAACCAGTGATGTGTATGTTCGTAAAATTAAAAATATGCAAAGAAGCCTTAGGATATGATATAATTAATGTACTTAAAATCACTGTGGATGAGGAAAGGATATTCTGTGAAAAAGGTGCAAACGTAACGTGTAACAATAATAAAAAAACCTAGTGGTATATTAAAACGATAAAAACGATTGATCCAGATGTTCAAAGTGAAAATTGCAGCACGCTGTAGGTTAATATATAAACATTATCATATCGCTTAGTCTTCAAACATCATTGGCATACCGTTTACTGGAGCTCTCTACATCCAAACTCATATTTTGTTTACCACTGAACTTGAATGTACAGGTTTTCATTCATTTCATTTCAAAAGTCGATGTAACTTTTAGCTCAAAGTTATACCGTAAACAGCACGCAAGAATCGTTCACCTTTAACTTTTACAGAATCCATTTACATTAAAAGTATAACGTGAAACTAAAATTGAAATTGTGTAATATATAACATTTACATCGCAAACTGTACGTGATAAAACAATTTTGTTGGCAAAGTCCACGTAATTGATATTGATTCTCTGGGATCAATCCAATCTCACAGCCTGTCATTACCCTGCCGTGTCTTTTGACCCGACATTAGGTAGTAGCATTGCTTGGAACAATGCGCCCGCGCCGCCAATATCAGTGTATCACGAACGCAAGTTTAGCTACGTTTAGTTACATTTGTTTGCCGATATAAGTAATCATTAGAATGTATCACGATTCAATTTGGTTTGCTCGCAGCATGTTATTGAAGAAATGTATTTATTTAATCTGCGGTATTATCTTTTTTAATACATTAATGTGTTTTATTGTTTGGATATGCAAGGCTTCGTATAATTTTTAATTTTGTTTCAGGCTTATCGTCATCTGCAGTTACATTATTATCTCCAGAGTAAGTTTTCATTGTATTTCTCTATTTGTTAAGCTATTCAGTATTCATGGATAATGGATTTAAAATATCACTGACCTTATTACTTTTCTTAGAATACTTTGTTCAAGATTAACTGGATTCGGTATTAGGCAGAGTCTATTTAAATTGAAAGTTTCTTTGTTACTTTAGCCACTGAGAAATGAGCATAGCTTCTGTGTAGTAATGTCAAAGCAATCTCTTAATTGTATAAAGTATTTAACTTCGACAAATCTTAATTTATTTTTATATAAACCGAGTACTTCTTTCTGATTTCTTTATACTATATATTTAGCGTATGTATATTTTTCTCTCTCTAAGCAATTTCTCGCTTTATTGCAAGGACTGTTTTGCTTCAAGTCTACTGCAGATACTTGCAAGCGCATGACTAGTACCTTTATAAAATTATACATGTGGTTTATGGTTTGATACGGACTAATGGACGGACGGGACCTTGCGGTACAGTTTTATCAGTAAACCAGTGGATACTATTACTACCACCTAGCTATCTGATATTATCTCTTAGAGTGGACCCCATAAGGTGAAGAAAACCGGTGGTTTAGAAATAATTTAACCTTTGTTGTCATTTACGAAAAAGATGAAAAAGGATATGGTCTAATCTGTCCCAGGAACCCAAAATGCATATTCAGTTTACAATTCTTATGTTCTCTGTCATCCTGCAGGCATTACACTCGTATGGTTAATTGTAATATTTATTTATCGCAACCAGCAGGTCTACTCGGCATCACAACACGTGGATTCAGCAGATTACTCGGAATCCACCGAGGTGTCGGTCCTATCCGTCTCCTCATCCGCCTCCTCCGAACTGCATGAGGGATCCGGTGACGACCCGCCTGATCCCGTGCTTTCAACGAATGATAAGGTAATATTAGGGTTTCTATCTAACATGCCTCTGTAAAGAAGCAGTTTAAATACCGTTACCACTTGCGTATCAAGTGGACCAACCAGATGAACTTAAAAATGTTGCCACTAAGAATTAAAGTCATTTCTAGCAGCTGCAGGGGTCAACGGTGGCTGGTGAAAAAGTGTTGATCACAATAGAGCAAATATAGTCGCAGTGATACGGATTCTGGCAATTTCGATTCGATACAGTCCCAAATTCAAGTTTATAATACAAAAGATAGAAGATAGTGATCATCAACAACCTGTTTTTCTATGATTTTTAATACATAAGTTATTTTTAACACAGTCATTTAGACGGGCTATTATGATATGTGTGTGGCAGATATGATTAAATTATTTAGAATAATTAATTCCCGCAGCATTGTGACTACAACCAATGATCTTAGAGACATGATTCCGATATTAAACTACAAGGGTCTTTATGAACACATTATGATGTTAGTGTATGGTTTATAGTAGAACCCGAGCACCCTGGTCCATCCCTTTTTTCCCGTGTGGTGTCCGGTCTAAGAATATAGCACCACTCCATCTCTTCCCGTGGAGGTCGTGAAAGTCGATTAAGGGATTCTTGACCTGAGGGATTGGCAACAGCGTCCCTTCAACTTTCCCGACACAATTTAAGCACCAGCCCCCAGTACCCGGCAGCCCCGCTATTCCTGGTCATGGTAGTGGCCACGGTAATAGCGCGGCAGCGGGTGGTAAGAAACTCTGGGTGGGATCCTGCTACTACCCTAAACGAAAACTGGCCCTGGTAATGTATAACGCACGCACACTGGGGACAGACGAAAAGATCTTTGAGTTGGAAGAAGAAATAGATAAGTTGCACTGGGATGTCATGGGTTTATCAGAAGTTCGAAGAGAGGGCTAGGACACGATAACCCTTAAATCTGGCAACCTATTCTACTACCGGCCAGGCGACCGTCTGTCTCAAGGGGTGTCGGGTTCCTCGTCCGCAGATCCCTCATAAACAACATAATCACCATTGAAATTGTATCGAGCAGGCTATTGTACCTTATACTTAGAATATTCAAGAGGTATTCGTTGAAAGTCATACAGGTCTATGCACCGACCTCGACACACCCAGATGATGAAGTAGAGAGTATGTATGAGGACGTAGGTAGAGCCATACATACCTCTTAGACACACTTCACTGTTGTGACGGGGGACTTCAACGTAAAGCTGGGAACACAATGTGAAGGTGAGTTGAGAGTGGGGCAATTTGGGTATGTGCAGCGGAACTACAGGGGAGGGGCTAGCCAACTTTTTGAAAACAGGGGGCTCTTTGTGATGAACTACTTTTTCCAAAAGCCGCCTCACAGGAAATTGACCTGGATGAGTCCCGATGGTTCCACAAAGAATGAGATTGACTTCATAATGACCAATAGGAGACAAACATTCAATTATGTCTCTGAGATCCATAGGGTAAAAACCGGAAGTGATCACCTGACGTCTCTTCTAATGAAGTCTACGCTCCAGCTCTCATATTTAAAACCCCGAGAGCTTTTAACTCGAACTCCAAAATCGCTTCAAGTGTCTAGAACATTGCGTATCTGTGAATGATTTAAATGGTAGGTTTGTAGAAACTGTCCAAACCCCAACCGTCTAAGTTCTTTAAAACCCACCGTAAAGGTAGACCAAAAAAGTTCTTCTATCACACTCTCGACCTCATGGCAGAAAGACGCGCTATGACACTCCAGTCGTCCGGTGATGCTGAAGCATACCGACTGCTCAATAGACGGACATGGAAATCCTTGCGTCACGGTATACGTATCTTTAACACCAACGGTCTTAAAGAGAAGTTTCAGCGGGATCAATGCTCCAAAGTGTTCGCAAGAGATAAGTCTATTGACTGTTAGCCAACAAGTTCGTCGCTCCCGAATGAATCTGTCGACATGTTGGATAGATTATAAGAAGGCCTATGACTCGGTGCCACATACATGGTTCATGAGAGTGCTGGAGTTATATAAAATAAATACAACTTTACGCACTTTCTTGTTGTCATGTATGGGGCAATGGAGGACGGTCCTTCGCTATCCAGGATGTCGACAGATTCAGGGGAACGGTGAAACGATAAAAATTGAGCGGGGAATATTCCAGGGCGACAGTCTGAGCCCCCTGTGGTTTTGTCTGGCCTTGAACCCTCTCAGCACATTGCTAGAGGGATCAAGGCTAGGCTTCCCGCTGCGGAGAGGAAGTAAGGTAATATCCCACCTGTTTTACATGGATGACCTGAAACTGTTTGCCCCTAGCAAATTGCAACTAATAAAGTTACTGAAAGTAACTGAAACTTTCAGTAATTCTATTAGGATGGAATTTGGTATGGATAAATGTGCGGTCATGCATGTAAAACGAGGCGAGATCATGGAATCCGAGGGAGTTCAACTCTCGGATTCTATTTACCTTAGATCACTCTCCGCAACGGAATCATATAAATACTTGGGTATGTCGGAGGCTTTGGGCATCAAAGAGGCTGACATGAAGCAATCGTTGACGGAGCGGTTCTTTGGTCGCCTGAGCAAAGTACTTAAAAGTCTTTTGTCAGGTGGCAATAAGGTCCGCGCTTTCAACGGTTGGGTCATGCCAGTTTTGATGTATTCCTTTGGCATACTCAAGTGGACTCAGACGGAACTTGATGCCCTGGATAGGAAGGTCCGTACACTGTTTACTGCAAGTCGGATGCATCACCCTCGGTCTTCGGTAATGAGGCTGTACATCCCGCGGAAGTGTGGAGGTCGAGGCTTTTTAAATGCTAAGACTCTCCACAACCGCGAGGTGTGCCGCCTCAGGGATTATTTCCTCCATGCCGAAGGGGGAATGCACCGAGATGTAGTCGCAGTAGATAAAGGACTAACCCCGCTCGGTTTGGCTAAGGAGAACTGGCGCAAACCTGCCGTACTTAGTACCAACGACCGCAGGGAGGTATGGCAGAGTAAGCAGCTACATGGACGCTATTATCGGGTTCTTTATGATCCCGATGTGGACTTGTTAGCGTCCGTGTCCTGGCTACGCTTCGGTGACTTATTCGGAGAAACCGAAGGTTTTGTTTGTGCAATTATGGACGAAGTTATCATGACGAACAACTACCGGAAATATATTGTTAAGGATGGCACTGTAGACATCTGTCGGGCATGTCACTGTGCTGGCGAATCACTTAGACATATAATTTCTGGTTGTTCTCGGCTTGCTAACGGCGAATATTTGCACAGGCATAACCAAGTAGTCAGGATCATCCACCAGCAACTTGCTCTAAAGTACAACCTTGTGGAATCTGAGGTACCGTATTACAGGTATGTGCCCGACCCAGTTCTTGAAAATGGTCATGTCACGTTGTACTGGGATCGATCTATCATCACTGATAGGACTATTGTCGCCAATAAGCCTGACATAGTGGTGATAGATCGATTAGGGCGCCGCGCAATGATTGTTGATGTAACTATTCCCCATGACGAGAATCTCGTGAAAGCCGAGAAAGATAAACAAATTAAGTATCTTGACTTGGCACACGAGATTGTCGACATGTGGGATGTGGACTCTGCAATCATTGTGCCGATAGTTGTAACAGCCAATGGCCTCATTGCCAAGAGCCTCGACCAACATCTAAAGAGGCTCTCGTAGGGTGGTTGGATCAAGGGCTTGCTACAGAAAGCAGTTCTCCTTGACACGGCACGCATAGTGAGGAGGTTCCTTTCTCTGGAGCCCTAACCACCGGTAGCTTGGACCCTGTACCCGCTGCCGGTCGGTCCCTATTTTTTATATTTTTAAATGTATGTATTTTTTTATTTTGGTATGTATATTTAAAAATGTGAAAGATATGTGTAAAAATGTTAATAAAGGATAAAAATTGTATTATGGTAAAATCCGTGCTGCAACTCACAACATACCAAGCCGCTCACGCTGGTGTTCCTCTGTCGACTGTACGGTGGCTTTTTAAGAGGCCCATCTTGTGAGTACCTAGTCATCGTCTGCCACAGAATATGATTTAAAGTTCAAAAGCCTATAATAAGGAAATAATAATAATAATAAGTTTTATTTGACATACATGGTGTACAATAAACACTTATATATATATAAGTGTTTATTGTAAGCATTTTAAGTATATAATGAATCAGGTAGGTATACTGTTTGTTTGAACTCTGGTACCCGCTGGTCTAGTTTTTCTTCAAGCTTTCATCCCATATAACATCCGTTATATCTTATCGTAAGAGTTTCCATATCATACAATAGTCCTGCGCCATAGTGCACCGGGGACAATCCGTGACTTCATTTAAGGTATAGTGCAACCACGCAGAGTCCCCGGCTAGTGTCCCATTACGTTCACGATCAAAATTCTCTGAAGGGCTTCTGCCCGTTGGACACCTGTTCCCGCGTAAGTCTATCAAAAGGTCGGGTTCCTCTTTGCAGAATTAACCCGTGAATAGAGAGTCATGATAACTAAAATATACTTACGCAAACGTAGAGTTATTTGCTCTACTCTAGGCTCTGCGAACGTACAGAATATATTTTCAAGCACTATGTAGTAAAGTCCCAGAAGTTTACCTTTTCAATAATAATTGTTATTTAAATATGCGTTATTTGAATTATTATTTAAATATGAGTTATTTGAATGATTATTTAAATATGTGTTATTTTCAGAATGAAACAAGAGAGGCGCTCAAAAGTGATGGCAGTGAACAGGACCCGGTGAGTTGATTGATAAAATTCATTTGAATTTTTAGTCTTATTTCCGAGCTTATAGACTATTACCATACTCTACAGAATTGTCAAAAATATATATCCCAGAAATTTTTATTTATAAAGCTGACACTGCACTTATGTGCATTTATGTAAAACAAATTGATTTTAAATAACTCCAGCCAGGAGTGCGACGAAAATTCTTATGCAGCATGCTTCCCTATTAGGTTTCTTTTTTAATGTAATGAGAAGCTATTGTAGCTGCAACAATAGCTTCTCATTACAGTGTACTTACTAACCAATTTCAAAAAATACAGTAATACCATTACATGTTCTTATCAGTAAAATAAATCAATTTTGGTGGTACATGCGTACATAAATATGAGTGAAATTGTTTATAAAAACATTTTGTATGAATCTACATGTATTTCACTTTCTCATATATGCGATTTGACCTTGAAGTATGTGTACATTATGTACTACGGGTAATGTAACCAACACGAACAATGAGCTATTTCTTGATATAAAAGAATACGCTACCAACCAGCCCTGTCTCTTTTATCGTGCTTAATGACTCTGAAAATAGCCAGATTTGTTAACTAGAATTTATAACTCAATTATTTGGTTAGATTTTTAGATTACTGGATCTTTTTGTTAGCGAACTGAATTGTGGTCAATCGGAACAATTGTTTCTTGCTACAAGAGCCGTCTGAATTTGTCTATATAAGTACTATCTGATGCGTAAACTGAAAGATTAATAGAAAAGAAAATTACGTCTAGTTTACTTTCACGAATTACGCAATAGAAATAATAATTAGAACATATATTTTTTTAAGTACCTATATTCATTTAACAAAACACACATCGGTTTAATCAAAATTACTGCCATTCGCTTCGATTTCATCTACTTAATCATTTATTTTCACTTTTGTAGCAAACATTGTCCATGGTGATGAAGCTACAATGCAAGAACTACAATGCGAAGCTATTTTAGGGCACAAAATAAAAAAAAATACTGTTCAAATAATCGTCACAGCCATCGCCCAATTACCCGCGGACCTAAACATAAAAATGGGTGAAAGGTACGCCATAATAGCCACCAATTTACACCCATTTGTACGACCATTGATGGATTGATTGAAAGAATTCTTCTGAGAATACACGATTTGACACAGTCTATCTTTTCCTTTCGTTTTGCGGAATTGCTGCACTTATTTGTGACATTGGTTTTACGGTCAATTTGTATTGAACTTGAATGGCATGAAGTTCATTTGACATATAACCGGACCCACTTTTAAGTAGTGCAATTAAAATTTAACTTTGTATATATGCAATGGTTGCAGATTAGAAATTCAAATTTGCTCATTTCACACTAATTTTGAATTTAGACTTTGCTATCAATAGAGTTGCGAGAAACGCGACGATGCGAATAGAGTATTTCATGTGCATGAAAATAATAAATTGAAAGATCAAATAGAGTTGTTATAAGAGCTATTATTTCTCTTTCACGCGTGAGTTCCCGTATGCTACGCATACCCAGCACGTTGCTCAACTCAGTCGTTGAGTACTCTAGTGACCGACTGAATGAAGGAGGCCGTGCCGCACACTTGAGGGTTTGTGCAATACAATATTGAAGTTGCGAAGGGCTTTTCTAATCTGATTAGGTTATCAACTGCAGTTCCGTTCCCAATTTATAAAGTTTCACGCATGTATAATAATGATTCACTGACGGGTGTTATTTAACTAAACGGTTTGATTTGGATAACTATTATATATATGATATATATGATAAGACACAGATAAAAAATATTTTTATTCATTTAAACTATTTACAGGCACTTACGAATAGTCGACACTAGTTGCCGCGTTCCAAGGTGTAGATTTTTTATGGAGAAGAACGGACAAGAAACTCTAGGGTTACTCTTTTAAAATCATATTAAAAGTTACAATATTTTATGACGCCATTGTTCTAGAAATCAAGGTTATTTGTAGGAGAATGGAGTTTAAAATTCTTAAAATGTCTACTAAAAATCTTGACTGTATTTTTTATTTTATTAGTAGTGGTCCAGCCGATCAAGAGATTTTTCAGAATGGTATACAAATGTATCCGTTCTATAGTTAAAATAGTCACTTTATCTATAAGATGCCTGGTTTCATTTTCATAATTTATCTAATCATCAAACTAAACGGATCAGTGTATATCCTGTGAAGATCATTATGACTTTCTATCTCAACCCATACCACAAAAACAAATAAATTAACGTAATCGAATTAAGTCGTGAGAATCTGAATCCGCAACTGTTACGCTTACTCGTATAGTCAACTTCTAAGAACTTTGTGTTAGATTAGAGATACTAATCTCTGACCCGAGTGTGAATAGCGGGGTAGCTGTAGTTTACTCACATTGCATGTAAGCCATTAACACGGTCGCGTACCGCGTGTCCAATAAACAAACGTCCTTTGAAGGTATGTAAAGATTTTATATCTCGTCCTTATCATCATCATCATTTCAATTAACAATTAGAAAAATTTCCACTGCTAAACATGGGCCTGCGGCTAATCTTATAGCCTTTTACGACACCCACGGGATGAGAGGGGGTGGTGCTATTTTTTGCCGGCATCATAACTAATAACATTAAAATATTAATAAAGTATTTTCAAATGATATTCGTGTTTCAAAGTATCCCGCGGGCTGGCTGCTGCCAGACATTGTAAAATATATACTTGTAAAACCAATTGGTTCATAATTTTAGGCAAGGCTAAGATGCTTTTTCGGATCTTTACGTATAGTAGCCTTCTTAGGGATAGAGGGGGAGGGTAGATGTTAGGGGTGACGATAGTAGTCCTACTTATTTAGCACGCCATAACAACTTTGAAACGCCAAGCCCTTACCATAGCTTACTGTGCAAATTTACAGGACCCCGACCATATCCCATACGTCATTGGCTAAAACTTCATGAAACGTTGCAAGTTCCAAATTAGCCTCATTTGTTAGATAAAGATATCAGCTGTAAACACTTTGCAGGGTTCGAAACGTCAGGAAAAACAAAAATCTAAAATATAGGCGATAGAATCCGTTTAAAAGTGTTTTATAAAATTACAGTAATTCTCGGAAAATAATTAACCACCCTTCAACACCCATGGGTGTCGTAAAAGGTGACTAAGAGTTGTTATCAAGCGGAGGGGTATGACATGACCAGCATTCTCCCGTGTACCAATAACAGCATACTACCATCACCAATCCGCCTGCGAAGTGTGGTGATGGCAATGGCCTTATGACCGCTCACGGCAGTGATTATTGGGAGGCACATGTTTAGCACTGGATGTTTGGGGATTGATGATTTTAGGCTGATGTCTGGGTCATTCCTGTAATATAATGATGATATCCAGGGATTATAATTTATTACCCCTAGTCACCTCACACACTTCCCGCAGATGGTCATAGGAATTGGTTGTTATAGCTTCTCAGATTAGTCTGTCTTTAAAAGTCTTTTAATCTTTTTTTTAAACATTGCCGTACAATAGGATGTCTCATGTGTCGTGGGTACAAGGTAACAGACACAGATCTCACATGCATCTAGATCCGAAACAACTAATCTGTAGATCATACAAATATTTGTTTTGTGCGGGGATCCAACCCGCGATACGTAGCGTAGAAAGCCATTCATTCGCTTAGCCACTGCGCCAACCATGCCGCCTCTATCGACAGTCTGATGATGTCGTTTGATTGTCAACATTTATTTTTAATTGTTACTGTGCCGTTAAATACAAAATAGTTACGGTTTGACCGACATTACTCAAATTGGATAACAGTTACAGAGATTAATTGAATTCTTTGTTACGTTGCAATTATACGCGAGTTTGTTTGTTAACTAATAATATCTACACGAAACAAACATCTTTATAAATCGCTTGTGGTATCAGTAAACCAGATTAACTGCGCTAGTTATTTTAATACTTCATTAGTTATGAAAGTGTTCCCGATTCGTGTCATTTCTATTTCTACGGGTAAGCCATGACGACGACGCACCATGATGTGGCCCAAATAGCTCTACTTGTTGTTTTATATAGAAATCAATTTGTCAAAGTGATGTGGCGACGGCGTTTACACCGGCACTCCACTGGCCCAATTTCATAATGCGTAGGTACTGGCTGCCGGCGTGCGAACTGCCCTGGCATACTTACTGCCATTTATGACTTTTTTGTGCAGAACTTTCAAGGGGTCGTGACTGTGAAATGGTAAATCACTGACGCCGTAATTCGATAGTTTGTTTTGATTTTTTTTGTCAGTCTGTTAATGGCTGCAATCTAGTTGCAATGTTCGGTCATAGTTTGTTGCTAACGGTTTACATTATTGAATAGTTTTGAAGTGATCATTTTAACAGTCGGTTAAACGGCTAATTAGCGGAGGTTGTGTTATGCGTTGAAGGCAGTTAAAAGTCGCATGTGCCGGAAGGTGGTTGTTAGGCTTATATTATCTCAGGGCTATCTGATTGCAAAACCTCCACGAAATGCTACCTTCTCGAATGCAATGTAATATTCTTGTTAGGTATGTATTATACAAATGAGTCATTTATATTAAACATTGCAACAATGTATACCGCATAACTATTACGCCAATTTCAAATGAGTGTAAGGGTCGATTTCAAAACTTCCGAATAGTGACCGGCGAACTATGAAGTTAAAAAAATAAGTTGTTCTTTTTTAGGAAATCGCAGTTCAGTATATGTATAAAATTGGGAACCAACGATAGAAATTGTTGTCGTTGGTCAAAGAAAAGTGTACCTAGCTAGAAAGAAAATAAGGGATCTCGCACGGAAAACGTGTAGCTGTCAGTAAGCTCGCTTCGATTTCGTCAAGGTGCGGTTACAGCTTAGTAATCATTTCACTTTGAGCGATTCTTTTATACGCAAAGTTAAGGTCGCTTAAAATGTATAATCAGTTACCGGAGATCGGCTTGAATTCAGACAATGCTTTTCAAACTAAACTTAAATTGTGGCTCGTCGACTAGGCTTTGTATAACCTCAAGGAATGGACATCATATATTAAACAATAAAAAAATGCATTCATCATACTGATATTAGCTGAGCTCAAGGATATCATCATAGATTTCCACAATTCAGTCGTAATTTTGGAGGAATCTGAGAGTAATCATCAAGCTTGGCAGGCGGGTTAGTGAGCGCAATATGGCTACTGTTCTACAGACGGGGACACTGCTGCCCATCCCTTAGTCGTTAAGAGCCCCTTAGTCGCCTTATACGAACTCCACGGGAGGAGATGGAGTGGTGCTATATTCTTAATCCGGACACCACACGGAAACGTTAAAATGTTTTATGTAACAAATAATTTATAATGACTGTTATTAACCTGTTACTAAAAACGAAACCAAACGAATTGCGCTCTGTTGTACGTCCAAAATTATGACGTAACTTATCGTAATATTTATTGTACATAGGTGGTGTTTTTATCAGAGAAGAACAGTTACATACCAGTAAGCATCAAGCCACGATCTCCTGCTGTGGACACGGCATGGCGAGAACCACCCGCCTGGGAGCGGGAGTACCGACGACATCGTACCAACGGCAGTAGAGTGCAGTGTGAGTCTCATCTCTTTTAATGTTGCAACTACACACATGTATACAATTTATTTATTTATACTGAGTGTAAAAAGACATCACCAAGCCCAAGTGTGGTTTAGTACCAGAAATTTATCGTAATGATTGGCAGAATATGTGGCCTTCATTTTTGTTAAGGGTCTGTTACACCCTTACTCTAACATATTAGTTTTAGAAGATTTTAATAAAAATAACAATACAATAAACGGCCTTATCGCTATCCACCGTAATGTTCAAGTTCTATGGACTTAATAAAGTATTAGTAACATTGAAATTGGGAAGCTGCTTAACGTTTTCCATAAACTGTCAGCATTTATTTGCATGCTGAATAAATTCATCATCATCATTAGCAGGCAAAAGACGTCCACTGCTGAACAAAGGCGACATTACGCATTCCACAACACAAGACGACAGCATTTCGAGGTAGTTTCAGATATGCTTCTACTAAGTGCTGGAACAATATTCCACCGCCACTGCGTAGTCTTATGAATGTAGATAATTTTTGATCAAAGCTTAAAAAAATGTTTATTGATTTTCAACAATCCAGTACATAAATAACTAATAATCAATCTTGACTAAATCTAAATAATAATAATATATAAATGACGACATATTCTGGCATTCCATAAATCCATATTCTATAATTTTAGTATATTTTGTTACATATTTCTGGTATTAACCATTTTTATAATGTCTCATCTAACTGGTTACTACTCGATTGTCCACATTCACATTCCTCTCATTAGCCAGGTACTTGATTACCCTTATAATTTGTATGATAACTAAAAATTTATATCATTGTAAATCACACAAGTCTTATTTTCAATCTTAAAACCATAAAATGGAATTAGATTTTCGAGTGACAATAATCGCCGAAAGGGTATCTAAGTTGGTCTTAAATATATAATTCCTATTCATTTTTCGTCTAAGCACAACGGTGTTCTTAATAATTATATACGACAGGTTGCCACCTGTTCCCTGAGGCTTCAGCTGAAAATCAGCGCTACAGTTAACTGTAGCATATGCTGAGCTGTGGCCTTTTAAACGCACGACTCCACACCAGCCTAGCCATATTATATTGATGTGTACCTACAGTGTGCTGGTTTTTGTGTTGTTTAATAAATGTATTTCTTTCTTTCTTTCTTTCTCCATAAATAGCTGGTTACATGCCGTTCGTCATCATTAACACGCTTTTATTAGCTTGGTATGTATCTATGTAACAGATTTTTGAACTCGATATTCATCCCCTTCAAAACATCGGATTGATTTGAAACTTCGCACACTTATCAAGGACCGATGACAATGCAGCAAAAAATAGTTTGTCCCATTGTCTTCACCAGGATCCTCAGGATTAGCGATTTTTTCATCTCTGATACCCAGAAATAATTACTATATCATCGACATACACAAACGCACATATTGCACAAAATATAATACCTCCATAAAATGTCGATTCAATTTTCCCTTAGTCGCCATTTACGACATCCATGGGAGGAGATGGAGTGGTGCTATAATCTTAATCCAAACACCACGCGGACAATTGAATAAATTAATTTTATGATATCCTAGTATCACATACAGCAAACATTGTCTAGGTAATGTTGTGAAACCGGACAAATTGAGATGCTTATCTTAAGGAGCGCGTGGCGCCGCGCTTGCGCAACCCTTTGTTTGGCATTTTATGAGTTTTTACTAAACTATTCATATGATACAGGATACGACGATTAAAATAGTTACGTATCAAGATACTATTGTCCAATAGAAAGGAATACTTGTATGCCACGTGAATTACAAACTTTTTTTGTTAAAGAAATATGTTTCTTATATTTAGGGACTAGTTCCTGTGATACGATTTCTTTTAATATGATTATGTGTTGAAACGTTTCGGTTGTTTCTTCAAATACTTATATAGTTTTGTTATTAACAGATATAGAGGCGGAATGTCAAGATGACTTCATGAAGATTAGAGTAGGGTTCAACGGGTCTTTCGCCGGGCTGGTGTATTCAGCAGGTAAAGTTATAATTGTCTACCAACTCCTTTTCAAAAATATAAAGTGTTCTTTCCTTATGGTGGGCTCCCACAGTCAGTTCAGGCGAGCGGTTACTGCTTTTAACAGTGTAAACTGGCATAGGCCGAAAGGCCTCCAGCAAAGCAAAAATCTATAAACTAAGTAACACAGCTATGGGCGTCCCCTAGTGGGACCCGGGCCTCGGCTTAGCGCGTTGCTGGACGTCAAACTCGGGACAGCTGAAGAAGTACTGACTCGACACGCCGACTCGGGCAAGGGCGGGGATACAAATGGAATCATTTGGTGTAGCGATACCGGGAGCGCGATCCTTTGATGGCACGGTTGATACAGTGGCTGATATAGTCGGCCGCTCCGCTCCGTGTCGCTGCTTCGATTCCCGCATGGAACAAATATTTTATGATCTCCAGGTATTTGTTCCGGATCTCGATGTATTGTGTGTGAAATTTGTGTCTGCAAACGCACTCACGACACAGAAGAAATCCTAGTGTGGGGCAACGTATTTTTAAAACATAAGACAGTAAAATGAAAAATGGCCCTAAAACGCTGGCTGGGTTTGTAAAAGGCCGACTTAGAAGCTAAACATTGAAACAAGCTTAACAAAGGCCAAATGCTAAATGCCGACATGGAAGAAGAAGAATCAGATATCAAAACTTTTTAGGTAAACTTTTGATAAAGTTCAAGGAACTGGTTTGAAGCGCTCATAGCCAATTTACTCACTGATCGAGGTTAAGCAACGCTTGGTGCGGTGACCGCATAGTGGTGTTTGGATTGTGCATCTCCATGCTTCGGAGTGTATGTAAACTCGTTAGTCCCGATTGTTATCATTATACGGCAGTCGTTACGCGAACCGTTAAGTTGGCAGCCTTTGGGCGGCTTGAACAACTCTGACACAAAGTTGGCCACTAAACACTAGAAAAGAAAGAAAGAAAGTCTGGTTTAAAGTTATTGCAGCCGCTATGATTGAAGTTTCAGATAGCTTGTCGTCTTCAAATTGTAAAGGTGTGTAACCTTTATTATTTCTGCAACGTATAGCGGGAAGTTCATACGGTCGCGTCGGTATAATCGGTCATCTCGCTAACCCTACCGTACCTATTGTACAGATAACTGGAACAATTAATTGTGTAAACTAGACAAGTGTCATTATTCCTTACGTCTCGATCGCAGTTGCAACTTTTACATTTTTTTATTTCATCTTTCATTCTTTATCGTCTAAAGAATTTAATAGATTTATTGCGCGGATAGGGGAAGGAAAGCCCGTAATTGGAAAATCAACGCGGTCACATAATACTGTTTATTTCTGATCAGATTGTTACAGTGATTAAGGTTGGTATGCAGTGCTTCCGCCGATGTCTTACGCGTTCTCACACATGATCACACGTCACATATATACTCTGTTTGCTAACTACTCTGTGTTCATACCACATGACTATGTAGTATCGTAAAGATCAAAAAGGCTATGAGCGTTGGATGGGAGGTTTTGATAATATTGTAACATGATTATCATTAGTCACGAACACAACATCATTACTGTTACTTATTATTTATTTATTTATTTAATAAAATCTTTACAAACGTGCTAAATGAAGATTTAATTACGTGCTGCCAAATCATGCTATAAGTGATTAGTGGGTAATTTAAAAAAGGAAAAACGACAAAATATTCTATTTCTATTAATTAGGGTAATTTTAAGGATGTTCTGTTTTTTTCTTTTTCTTTTTAAAATAAACGTTGCCCCACACTAGGATTTCTCCTGTGTCGTGGGTGCGTTTAAAGACATACATTTCACACACAATACACCCAGACCCGAAACAACTACCTGCAGATCATACTCTTTCCTTCGCTATGCCCAGTGATGATTGGCTTCTCAATATCATTAGAGTCCTTGCAGGTAATATATCCGAAATACTCGAAAGCATGCACATGCAGTCGAGAGTCTAGTTTTGACGTATTGCACATTATATCTTCAGGTGCACACGGGTTTTCATATATTTGTTTGTTAAGTCAAGTTGTTTCTCTATTCACAAGTTAATATCCTCTGCAAAGAGGAACCCAGTATTTTGATAGGCTTACGCGGAGGACATGGATTCAACATGCAGAGGCCCTTTAGAGAATTTGTACCAATGTAATGGAACATTAACGATGTATATTATATACATGTCTCTCTCTTCAAGGGTTAATATCCCCCGTGAAGAGGAACCCGGTCTTTTGATAGGCTTACGCAGGGACATGGGTCCAACACGCATAGACCTTGTGCAGACTTAATCTGAAATGTAATGGGACACTAACCGGGGACTGTAGGTGTAAAACTATTGAATGAGATGGAAACTACAATTATAAGGTCTATTGTACCCGCTAAATGGATTAATTACTTCTAAAAACTGAAAAAACGGCGTCTGCCTTTTCAACATTTATAATGAAATTCTGTGGCAGACGGTGACGCGCCACTCACATGATGGGCCCCCTAAATGGTCACCACTACAGGTGACAGGAAGCAACACCGTCGTGAGCGGCTAGGGGTGTCTACAGGTGCGGCACCGGTTTCACCATCGCGCGTTTCGAAAACTCGGAGCGGGATTCCCCGTTATTACGCCATCAGACACTTCCACCCCAGAGCATATAGCGCCGGTGGCCCCCCTCTGATCGGCCAATTAAGGCAAGCCAGATCTGAAAATCCTGTGGGCACTCATGGGGTTCCACTCCAGCCGACCAATAAAGGTTGTGACGAAGTCATCCTTCATCTTCATTTCAATCAACCTCTTTCATGACTTCATACCTTCTGTCTCCATCACTGTCCACTTCATGATTCATTCTTTATTCAAATCAAAATTCGAATTTAGTTATGTGGTGTCGAATCGTTCATATTTTGATCATCATCATTATCACATTACACATTCGATTCTGAACGCTAGTGGTTCGACAGCGACACACAGCTGTCGCTCTGGCAAATTGTCTGCCTGCAAAATAACTTATTTTTAATTAGCTTAATTGTGATAGTGAGCTATATTTTAAAATTGATATAATTATCAGCATGAAGTGTTTTAGTTGTGAATATCAATATACCATTATAACAATATATATGTTACGTTCCATTGAATCGCAATAACTAACTCCGTTGCTTGCTGCCGTGGAGAGAGACTCCGGGAAGGAAACACGGAGGGAGGCACTCCGCGACAAGGTAAGCAAGAGACGAGGCCCTGACCGATTCTGCTCGCCACAAACTGCCCCGCGTTCTGTAGGCTTCTTAATAGATCGCCCTATGATATACTTTTTATTATATGAAAAGGTAGGAAAAATTAAGCAGCAGCTTAATCTGCCCTCCAGGATTACCTTATCCTATGGTGACATAACGACTGCCCAGACGGGTATATTTTATATATATTATTATATTATGACAATAGGCGGCCTTATGGCGGATAGCGCATGTTCCAGGAAACTTTAGAATGGAAAAGAGTATGAAGAAGTAGTTATAACGTAGTATAGTCTCTCTTGTTCTTCCTTCGAGTTATGGTCCGAACTCCGCATAAATGTGGAAAATGATTTTACAATTTTCACAGTATTGATTAAGTCAACCGTCTCGTCATAATTTAAATAAGTAAAGTTAGTTTTAAAGCTGTAAAATGAGTGGTCCAAGAAATGAAACTAAAGTGTATAACTAAGTCACTGGAAATCATTAATAAGTGTATACTATTTTTCCTCTTAGTGTGCGATTAGATGCATTATTTACTCATTCGTGGGACAACCATTTAAAGCTAATTATCAGTACCGTTGCCGTTGGTTTGAAAGAATTAACGCCTTTTTCACTAAACACACAGCTAATGACTGTTTACAAACAAATTAAGAATACTTTGTGACATAGTTCGAGGTTTTCGGTGAACCACGAGTATGTCACCCTTTTACCTAGATAACGCACATTAACGAATAAGTGTGGTTTCGGTTTCTGAACACTTTCATTTTAAACGTTTTATTGCTGCAGCTAGGTCAAAATTTCTGTGTTATTATGTTTCGTTTGTTATCCCAAAATTTGTAAACTTATTTGAGTGAACGGTGTATATGTGCTAAATGTCGGCTCCCTTAAAAGTTTTCTTGAGTTGGCAGACCCCTATTTTACATCATAAAAAGTATTTTCATGTATCGTCATCATCATCATATAGCGTTTTTGGGATCTTTCATTGATCTATTACAATAATAAAAACTAAATTCAACGGAATTAATAAATGATTTGGAATATTTCTGCATTATTGGTTTGCTTAAGCCATTTTCCTATTTAAGGTCAAATTTTTGACCAAATTCGCCCTTATATAAATAAGGCCGAACCGTACCGAACAGTACAGATGTTTTTCTGATTGATCAGAAAATTAATTATCACTTGCGTTAGTGGTGAAAATATCGTGTAGAAACCCGCATGCACATCTGAGAGGGCTCCAAAATGTTCTCAATGATGTGTCCTTCAACCCAAACTAGGCCAGCGTGGTGAACTAAGGCCTAATCTTTCTCATCGTGAGAAAAGGCCCGTTCCCAGCAGTGGGACAATAATGGGCTGATTATAATACGGAGCTGATAAATTAATAAAGTGGATGAGTAAAAATTCATGTTAATAAAATAACAAAAAACATGGATTTTATTTCCAAAATTTGTTAGTTGAATTAATGTTATGTACTTATCATATTAAATGTTGCCGTGACCTGGAGATTTACGGACTCGCTTCTTAAGTAGGTTGCGTGTTCGAAATGCCAGAAGTTTTTACTGCTGTGAGCAATAAGCGACCAAACTTAGGCGTCAAATTCGATTAGACGCATGAAACGTTGTATAGACATTGGTAGAGATAAGTTTCAAAGAAAATAAACTTATTAAATCTCTAACACTGACTGACTGAAAGAAAATACACAGCCTGAACCAGGGTGTAGAAGCTTGAAATTTTGCACAGGAGTTCCTTATATAATGTAGGCGAGCACAATGGAAGGACTTTTTTAAGTTCATGTTCTGAGGGGATATATAGGGCCTTAAAGAGGCCTGGAGTACATTAATAACTCAACTGCGATCGCCGCCTGCCAAGCGTGGTGATTATGGCAATGAGCCCCCCGATGAGCACACAACACACACAGACCGGTACGTTGTAGCGTTCTTTGAGGGAGGCCTCTGTCCAGGCCGCTGCTTTTATTTGGTTGAAATGTTGATACATAAATCGCAGGTACTTATATAGTCCCCTCTCCAATGTCGAGTTTGATCGCTCCGCTGGTTTTAGCTAGTAGGAGTCCGGCATGCCGCTCCACCTTTCCACGGGGTGGAGGAAGTACATGATGTATTTATGTATTTCCAAAAGGTGAAAATAAAAAATAAATGTGGGTACTGTATAATTTAAGGCTAGAATAAAGAAATGGCTTTCATCAGTTGCCTATGATAATCTACTCTAGGCTGGTGTTCGAGTGGGTGGCTCTAGTGTGATCATACGTCTGGAGCCTCCCTTAGGTGCCAAAGATGACCGCTCCAGTGGTTTTAGCCGGTAGGAGTACGGCATACCCTTTCGCCCTTCCCCGGGGCGAAGGAAGTTCATGAAGAATTTCCACTGGGCACCAATAAAAAAAGGCTGGTGTTCGAATTCTGGCCTAGGATATAATAATATCAGCCAAAGGTAGTCCACTGTTGAACAAAGGCCTCCCCCGTGGATTTCCACAATTATGTCGTAATTTTGGGGGGGATTTACCAGTACTCACCACGCTTGGCAGGCGGGTAGGTGATCGCAGTATAGCTACTGTTCCACGGGAGGGACGCTCGCGTCGCGGAGCCCTCGCGTTTTGAGTCCCTAAGTCGCCATTTACGACAACCACGGGAAAAGATGGAGTGGTGCTATATTTTTTATCCGGACACCACACGGAGACGGCGTAGCATATAGATCTATAGAAAGGAAATGAGTACACAGTGAGTTTATAATATTATTCCTTTTGCAGGTTACTCTTATGATCCAGATTGTATGTACATAAACGGCACTGGACGAGACTACTACGAGTTCTACATCCAGCTCAACAGGTGCGGGACATTGGGACGGAACGGGCAGCATGACGACACCAGGAAACATCCGACTGTGAGTGGCTTAAAATAATTTAGAAAATGTTATTAAAGCTAAAATGTTATGTTTAGTGAGCATTTTTGGAGGACTGAATAAGGCAAAAGATGATCTAATTTAACAAATGTATTCTGAATGTACTCGCCGTCACGTCATTTTTACTTGAGGCATATAGTGGTGGGAGGTCTCTTTTTGCAAGAGGCCGTTTAGGTAGGTACCACCCCAATGCCAGATATTTGCTGCATAGCAGTGTTTAAACTTTAGAAATTACTGTGTTACGGTTAGAAGGGAACAGCAGCAATTTTTTTTTTATTTTGTCTTTAACTCGCTTAGTTTCTTATTACTTAATAAGAAACTAAATAACTGAATAGGTAGCATTATCATTGTAATGGGCAGGCGTGACGCTTACCACCAACCGAATGACGCGCTCGTATCATCACATCGGTGTATGAAAAAGAAAACACGTAAATTAAAAAATGTAAAAAGCCATTAAAAACTCCAGTTGAAATAATTCTCTGTGTAAATAAACATTACTTCTCTCGACATAAACCTCCTTTTTCCTCTATATCGAGCAACCGCTGTGGATATTCCATAACAATGGAGATGGGCAAGTTATCCTATGATGTTCTTAAGCACAAGCATGTATATCCACTGACTTGGTATATCTATTGCGGATTAAGATAGTAACAACACGTACGTTGCAGTACGATTGTTATTATTATGATATCATCTGAGGACTCCATAGACGGCAACCTGTGATCATAAAGATTCATTCCTAGATATTCGTAAGACAGTCGTAAACTTACATTGCGAGACACGAGGGATCTTATGGTTATTTTTATGGCCCTATGACATATTGCACCTTTATAATAAGGAATTACCGCCATATTGAAAGCCTTATCTCAATCTAATACGCTTGATTTCTGTAACATAACAATTATACGCAAAACAGCAAGCACACACAGAGACTTTTTTTAATAACCCGATGCAAATACTTTATGTACTTCCTCCGTCCCGGGGCTAAAACCATTGGAGCAGATGACCATCTTCGGCACCGAATTGGAGTTCCAGGTCCTCGTATGTTCATACTAGAGCCGCCCATTGGTGCCACAAAAAGAGGCATATTGTGGGCGGGATGACTCTAAGGCAGTCACCACCTCCAGTGGAGTAAAAAGTAGCGGCGACCTAAAAAGGCCACTTCCCTAGGCATTTCTCGGGGGGATTGTACAGGATCCCCGAAGCCTTGCTGTGTGCTGTGTTGCGTACACGGTGGCACGTGACCACGTGCGCACCGCCGTCTTCCTGGGGGCACGCACACCAACATGCACTACTCGTACATGTGTACTTTGACTAAAGTACATTGTCCTAAATTTCTTAAATTAATAACTTGTTCTTTTATACCGTATATCTACATATAATACTAGTTATACCCCGCAATTAAGTAGCTTGGATTTTTGTGAAGGACTATCTTTGGCCCGTAGTTTCACCCGCCGTTTAATTTAAAAGAAATAGGATAATTAAGAGTACTTCGGCATAGACAGTTGACATAGAGTATATATGTTGGATTTCCTGGGTTTTAGTTTTTTGCGCGGAACCCTAATAATTGTTTTCAAAAATAAAAGTAGCCTAACTTATACCTATTAACATCAGCTATCTCCAATGAAAGTTTCGACAAAATGATTCCAGGTGTTTCGGAGATTAGCTGGAACGAACAGGCAGTATTTTTTTTATTTTATTATATTGTTAGTTATCTGTACCATAAAGACTTAGATATGCATTTAGTAAAAAGCTGTTATTTTGATATTACACACAGACACTTCAATTTTATTTGTTTGTATAGAAGAATCTGTCTTCTGAGAGATTAACAACCCACTTCAGGAGGCAGAGCTTATATGTACAGTATCACTCAATGGTTTCCAATAAAGAAATATATTCATTCAAATTATACATATATTGCACATAAATTACAATTTTATATTAAAAACAGCATAATTCGCTCATGGTATACAATACAAGAGGCAAAGTCAAGTGCACACAGTAATTCAATCAACCTTGATTATAATATGGAGTGATAAATATTATTATATTGGAGAGTTTGTTGCGCTTTTCTTCTCCCCACTTTAAACACTAGGAAGCGGTGAAGGGTGAGCTTATGGGGTGCTGTCATTTGTAGACCTTTAAAATGAACTATTTTTTGCGTATTTGGAATAATTGATCATTTTATTTCATTTAATTATTCTTATTCTTTATTGTACAATTATAACACGATACATACAATATAAAATTAAATTAATGTACAAAGGCGAGCTTAACTCAATATTGAGTTTTCTATCAGAAAACCTTTGAGTGATAGAAGATAGAAGCGAAGAGATGACAGCATCAAATATCAAAAAGAATAATTAAAACAACAGATTTAGAGGTGCTATTAATAAAATACACGAATATACAGCATGAACATAATATATACTTAAATAAATACATAACTATACATACATACTTATAAGTCATACTGAGAGAAAATGTATTTTGATTACCTACTTTCTTGAAAAGATCCAGAGAAGGGCTCTCGCGCAGTGAGTGTGGAAGAGAATTCCAGAGACGAACTCCACGTATTGTGAATGATCCGACTGGAGGTGTGAATATTAAATAGATAGTTACTTTTTCTCATAATTTCAGTCAAAAACGTACCGGTACCACACGGTTATAATATTTATACATAATGAATAAGCTTATAGCCATATTATATGCGTATTGTACTGAAAATACATACTTACATCTGTATTATATTCATTACAATATGACTACGTAAAAACTACGTATATTTGTGTGGCAGAAGAACCTGATGTGGAACACGATAACGGTGCAGTACAACTCTCTGATAGAGGAGGAGCTGGACGAACACTTCAAGGTCACCTGCGAGTACGGATACGACTTTTGGAAGACTGTAACATTCCCTTTTTTGGACGTCGAGTAAGTATTCACTTGTTTTAACATCACATTATTACGTATATCAGCGTGGAAATATCTTTTGCCATACATTAAATAATTATTTCAGCAGGAATTGCCAAATATTATTAAAAAGATTCAGTTGTTTTGCCACACATTTTTTTTTTTTCATAGTCACTACGTATGGTAAATCTATCTTTGTTTTATTTAAACGATCCCCACACTAGGATTTCACATGTGTCCTGGGTAATGAGCTCCATAGGCACAAACAACCAGACCCGGAACTACTACCTGTAGGCCTTACAAATGTTTGTTTCGTTCAGAAATCTATCCCGCGACCCGATGCGCAGAAATCCAATCGATTAACCACTGCTACAACCGTTTTAGATAATCATATCCCATAAAGCACTGCTGAACATGGGCCTCCCAAGGATCGTTACAATGACCGGTCATATGGGATATTGCCATAATAACCACGCTTCGCAGGCGGATTAAACGCAGTACTGTTGTTTTTGGCACACGGGAGGATTTTGCTGCCCATCCTCTTGATATCGAACCCTTAACCGCCTCTTACGACACTCATGGGTGGATGGTACTTTTTTAAAAAAGAAAATAAAGACTTTGACTGTTCTAAATATACCGTGTATACCTATAATGTGTAAAAACAAGGTTAACTAACTCTGGTACAGAAGAATAATGGTACCTACGTCTGCATTGATGAATGCTGTTGCTCGTTGATCTGTTTTGATCTGCGTGTGACCGGAATAAGCAAACAGTTTAATGAATAGATATCGTTTTTATAAATCTAAACCTTATGTACAATTTTTTTATTTATAATAGTTTCCTAGGGAATCCCCGCACGGAACAAATATTTGTATGATATAGAGATAGTTCTTTCGGGACTGGGTGTTTGTGCATGTGAGATTTATGTATGTAAATTGTACCCACTTCACAGAAGCAGTATTAGTGTGGGGCATAGTTGTTAAAACAAAAAATAAAAATCGGTTTAAGTATGTTTAAAAGTGCGATGTTACCATGACCGTATTTACGTTATGATCATGTGACAGTTGTCATAACTGTGGTTGACTATGAATGCTCTAATCAAAAAATTATTAAGTTTAAAATAATAATCAATGTATAAAATAATTTTGTTTAATAATATATGAACTAGAAGTAAAAAGCACAAACAGGTATGATAAAATAAAAAAATAAAAATGTTTCTTTTAGTTTGTATATCATTAAAGAGAACTGCCGGCTCAGAATGCCACCACCCCATCTCCTCCCGTGGGTGTCGTAAAAGTCGACTAAGGGTTTGGCCGGAGGATGGGCAGCAGCGTCCTTCGAGTACATTAACAACTCAACTGCGATCGCCAACCCGTCTGCCAAGCGTGGCGATTATGGCAAAACCCCCCAATGAGCCTACAACACACCCATATCGGTCGTTGTGATCTTTGGGGAGGCCTGTGTCCAGCAGTGGACTTCATTCGGCCGAAATGATGAAAGAGAACTAATTTTATACTCTATGGAGCTTCGTTCATCTGCATATGTCTTGTGGCTGATTATATGATGATGACGATGAATTTTATTCTTTGATCGTTTTAAGAATGTAGAATCTATATTAAAACGTTTTCTTAAATTATTAATTAATAAGTATTTTTCATCTTTTTACATTGTGGTTAAATTTATTTCCTCAAAAGAATTACAAATTCACTTACAGAGAAAATATGTATAATTTTACAATGTTTGCAATCAAGCGTGGCTTACTGTTACAAATAATTTGAATAAACGATTGCTTTAATTAACTTAAATTACTTCATTGAATAAAGTATACTAACTTATTTGCTACATAACTAAATAAAGAGGGTACCTAGTTGTATTCAGTGCATTACCTATGAGCAGCGACGGGTACGGCGCGCTATTATGTTTACTAAGGCATTGACATCCAATTCTGCGCTATGTTCAAATTCTCAAGTCTCAATCTCATCGAAAACTTCGTTTAAAATCAATTACAAAATTCTACCCGAAGAGACAAATAAGAAAGCGAGTTAATAAAAATGTGGTAAAAACGCGTGATGTCCTCTTTCGTAAAATTTTCTTTTCAGTTTAGTTCATATTGAGAAAAAGTGAAATTTTGTAATTTTGCTATTTTTATTAGGTACAAACCACAAAAATGTTCGCAAACCATAGCAGATCAGATTTGCTGTCACTAAGGCGTCGCGCACGCATGATTTTGTTGACACAGATAGCGAAGCGATTTTCTGTAACGATCAATAATAAATGCATTATCATAACCATAACTGCACGTAATCGAAGAATCCCGTTTTCAGCATAGAATATTCAATTTCTGAAAATACTTAGGTATCCCTTACAGACCAGGGCATTGCAAGGTTCATAGGGATGCATGTAACGATAAGGTTTAAGTTGTTCCTGGTCGGTGGACATATGTTTTTATACAGGTTGGAAGTTTTGTCTGTTCTCCGAATTGATTGTCCTTCTTTTTTTTTTTTCTAGATTCTTTTTTCGTCTTTTAGGAAGCCCATCGGAAGTGATGCTTCTGTGTTTTATGCTAATGAGAATATAATAAGGCTTCGTCATGAAAAATAAAAACGTTTTATCAATTTATGTTTATCATAAATCAGCAATAAATATATCATGTTACAAATACGAAATAAAGTGTGTACAATTTACAATCCATTTCGTTGAAATGATGACGCCGCGATGAAAAAGTTCTTATAGCGCGAAGTTTGCCCTTATTTCAGTTTCAAATGAAACTAATATCAATTGGTTTATTTTCGTGAATAAAATATGAAAGCTGTAGTCTCCAATAAATATAATAATGTTGTAAAACGGCATTTAAAACATTTTTGAATAACCCATATAATATACTGGAACTTAGAAAACGTCTTAATTTAAGTTGCACTGTTCCAATTGGTTGATCCTACAGAGAAGCGCTGACAAGAAAATCTATAGACCCTCTTTCAAATTAATTGAGACAATTGATTGGTTCTGCAGGGTAGCGACAGGAAACCCGGTAGTGTTCACGCTGCAACCTCCTGAGTGCTACATGGAGATTCGCTCGGGGTATGGAGCAAGCGGAGCGCGAGTGTCCGGTCCCGTGCGTGTTGGAGATCCGCTCACCTTACTTATTTATATGAGGAGCGCTTACGGTTTGTATGATTTTATGAGTAGTAGTTTGTTGTAGGTTCTACTTACCTTATGTTGGACATGCTATTCCTCTGGCCTTAGATGGTGGAAAGTAACATACTATAGCAATTGGATTATTTATTTAGGTCAATAGCGCAGCCCCAAAGGAATTTGGTATTACAAAGCCTTCTAAGAAGGTAGGAAGTTGATAAAGCTGTAAGCAATATTTACAACAATAGTACGCAGGACGTGCCTTGTATGCGGAAAAACCCAAAATAGCTGGCACCGATCTTAAGCGCCGACCTTCCCCCAACCCGTGCAGCAGCCATATTTTTTGTCTATCCAGCGGTGTGCATCTGTGTAAACCGAGGCCAACTCTTTCATTGAGCACTTAAGATCTGAGCCGGGCACTGTGGTTAGAAATAATTGAATTTAAAAGTTAACATCGAAGGAATTCTAACCGGTTTTTATCACAATGCAATAATTGGCGGTTATTTTTTACCGTACAGTCCAACTTAACTAAATAATACCAATAACAATTAAATACCGTAAACCTAAGGGCAAGAATCATACCGGTTGGACTGTTAAAGATCGCATGTCTAAGTGCAATGCGGATTCAGAAATATTACAATCAATTTTAATCAAGATCTTGCGTTTTTGGTAAATTTTATTATATGGAACGGTATGGGAGCAATGACGCCGATTTATGTATGTCAGTACATTCTGAATTAGAAATATTTACAATTTATTTGAGCCGAGCTACCGCTTTATCCATTAAGTGGTCACAAATTTTGGGTTCTTTTATCAGGTCTAGCGATTCCAAGGTTTTATTAGGTTTTTCAGAGAACAAAAATATTTGAGATGTCTATGCAGATAAAAAAATACACGGAGCGGTATTAAAAAGCAAATTCTAGTAGAAACAATGATTGAATTCATAATTAGAATACTTACGGACATTTAGCTACTTGTATAGATATTAGTACTTATGACTGAACCTAAATGGATATAAATAGGGGCCTAATAGGTGACATTGGCAAATTATGCAGGTATACACTTCGGCCATAACCATTTTGGAAGAAATTGTTATAAATGTTATAATGATATGATAAATAAATAACTATGAATTAAAATTTCAGATGGGTTCGATATTGTGGTGAATGACTGCTTTGCTCACAACGGAGCTACAAAGCGGATACAGCTTATTGATGAATTGGGGTAAGTTTACGATGCTCTTTTTTGACTTTTCGCTGACCTTAAATGAATGAGATAAAATCTTACCGATAAGTTTGCTATACTATAATAGTATAATAGATGTCGCGAATCATGTTCTTCTAAAGCACCCATAAACAACATTATTTAAATTTGAACTGGCCCTTAGCACGAACATTATTACATATAGTAACGTAAACGTATCGCTAATGCGAGTGAATTTTGAATTGAAAATACTAGATTCGCATATGTATATTTTTTTTTAAACTGAAGCATTTATTCATACCTGTATATGATATGAATTGTGTTTGTCGTATTAAACGAAAATGCTATAGGTTAGTTGTATTTTCGATTCGAAATTGACTCACATTAACGTCACGATACAAATACTTTTTCGCAAGTTGTTCGTGCGATTATCGCTAACGGGTAGAGTTTATTTAGTTACTGGGGTCGGTTTTAGGCAGCCTAAACATTAATGCTGTGGCCAGCTCCTTCAAAGTTTCTTGTCTGCGCTGCTAAGGATCATCATCTTCATCGACGTACAGGAATGTGCTTGCATGATTGGTACTGAGGCCAGTAGTTTTGTAGATATTAAAAAACTACGCTGCCATAAAAAGAAGTTTTTATTAAATTCCTTAATTGGAACCAAACTTGAAATCGTTTTTTGGGCGACATTGTCCGAATATGGTGATGAAATCTATACGGATTTTCTTACTTTGGAAAAAAGACCTTCAGTAGCATGGTTACATAGGCTGCTCTTTTTTGCTTCGTTAGTATCTTACAATTCTGCGCTCACCAATACACCTCTCAAGTGTGATGAGTTCTGACGTTCTTTGGCGGATATGATGATGATTTGAACACAGGCGTGTCAGGTTCACTTTCGGCCGAATGAAGTCCACTGCTGGACACAAGCCTACATTCCCCCAAAGATCACGACAACGACCGATATGGGTGTGTTGTGGGATCATTGGGGGGTTTTGCCATAATCGCCACGCTTGGCAGACGGGTTGGCGATCGCAGTTGAGTTGTTAATGAAATCAAAGGACGCTGCTGCCCATCCTCCGGCTTATCCCTTAGTCGACTTTTACGACACCCATGGGAGGAGATGGAGTGGTGGTATTCTGAGCCGGCAGCTTATGCTAATGTAAATGTTATGTTTAATATACAATTCTCTCATTTGATCAACTAAGTAACTGCTCCTTTTCAGCTGTCCTGTGGACGATAAATTGATCTCTCGTTTCCGCGGCTCGTGGTCCGAGTCTGGCGTGTTTGAGACACAAGTGTACGCGTACATGAAGACGTTCAGATTCACAGGATCACCTGCGCTTTACATTGAGTGCGATGTCAGAATGTGCCACGGTAGATGTCCGGTAAGAACCTGATATCTTTAAACGTCAATTTGGTAACGGCGACTTTTATAGGGAAAGGAAATTCTTTGGAGGAGTGCCCAGCTTGGGCAACGTCGCACCGTGATCTCGTCGTGGCGGTCGAAGCGGGTGACCTCTCGCTTCCGGCCTTGGTTCATTGGTTCATCCCATTGTCCGGAGCGAGAGTGCGTGGGATCCCGTCGCCTCCTTTTGCGAGGACGTGATGCAAGCAAACGAGGCGCACCGGGCGTGGGTGCCGGAGGAGGGCGCTGAACGATCTCCGGCCACCATGCCTGCGGGCGACGAACTAAGGGCATTACGTCGCCCGAACAGAAAAAGGCCTGAGACGGCGGCGCGTGTGTTCTGCGCGTGACTCTCTGTAGGAAATGTGCGGCCAGTCAGGTCGCAGACGGGGCCAGTCAGGCCGCAGACGGGGCCCGTCAAATAGTGACGGGCCGATACCTACCGGAGGTCCGGTCTAATCGTATCAAAGCGGACACCTCACCTCCGGCTAGAGGTAAGTGGAAAGGCACCGTGGGGTTTTACTGCCCTTGCCAAGGCGGAGGAAGTCCATATGGATTTCCATGTGGATTATCCACAGTAATTGTTTGCGTTGGCGAGCCTTTTTTATTTATGTAGCCCGGTTGCAATACTTCATGTACTTCCTCCGCCCCGGGGAAGGGCGGGGCGTACCAGACGCTTACCGGCTAAAACCACCGGGTTGGTTATCTTCGGCACCGAAGTGAACTCTAAAAATCTCCGTCTAGAGCCGCCCTTTAGTTTCACCCATCCAGAAACATCTTAGGGGGATTGTAAAGGATCACCCAGACACGTGGGAGAGCATAGCTTTAGTCATCGGTTGACTTGGTTGATAGTTAACAGAGCTTGTAAATGGGCTGTCTCGGCCAGGAAAGTATCACGCCGACACAGAATATCAGCGTGAAGTAGCAACATTACTGCGTTTCAAAGCCCAACCCCGAAAAATATGGCATACATACAACATGGTGGTCTTCAAGGAAAAAGTGTCAAGTCAAAGTCAAAGTCAAAGTTTTTTATTTCAAATAAACCAAATATTGGCACTTATGAAACGTCAGAATTTAAGTTGCACGGTTCCAAATAGTTGATGTTGAGTGTATGTCTGTCATAAAGATTGGGAACACATCAGCAACTCCTCTAGTGTTGCGGATGTTTGTGGGCGGTGGTAATCGCTTATACAAACTGCATGCATAAATAAAAAATAAAACCTAATTTGATTGCAAATTGTTACGATAATTTTCTATTTCAGTCTCAACCATGCCACTGGCGCAACATGAAGAGCGTGAAGAAACGGTCGATAGAGACCAAGTCTGGACTGGACCCGGCCTCAAGTGTAGCACCACGACTATCTGAGAACATCTCGCTGTTCCAGTCACTCAGAGTGCTGCAGGAAGGAGAGGAAGACGCAGAGCTCGCTGCAAGCACCGGTAGTAAGTACATTCTTACATAACTTGGTGTATTTGTTAAATACTCTTGGTCTAAGAATGAAAATTTTAAGAGATTGGCTCCAACGGCTTGTGAATAAATAATATTTGGACAAATAGATATTGCCTTTATACCCGGGTCTGCTGTGATCATATTTTTGTTAGAAATGGGCCCTAACATGTTTTTTTAGGTATTTCGTTATTTAAATTAGTGTATGTTTTTAAAGTAGGTAATAACTAGTATGCATTGGAATAAAGGCAATACATTTGTTTTTTGTTTTAAGAACGTTGCCCCACCCTACGATTTCTCCTGTGTCGTAGGTGCGTTTACATACATGAGTTCCAACACACAATACACCCAGACCCGGAACAACTACCTGCAGATCGTACAAATATTTGTTCCGTGCGGGAATCGAACCCACGACCCGGAGCGCAGCAGTCGACTGTATCAACCACTGCACCAACCGTGCCGTCATAATAAACATTGTTTGTATCGAACTGATAGGCCTGGTCGGATAGGATAGGTCTGGTGCGATATGTTTCTTTTTCTTTGTATATGAAGTAAATTCGAACCTCAGGTACCTACGTCTTCCTTATATGAAAAATGAAAAGTTATCTAGCATTGTTCATTGACTTTTTGTTTATAAGGTTGCAATAGACCGGTAATTTTTGCTAGCATATGCGCTTAACATCTTTTGTTAGATTTTGGCGCATCAGACCCGCCTTACAGAACGAGAATCAAAACTAAAACATAAACTTAAGGCAAGATTGCGTAAATTGAATATTATAACATAAGGCAAATGTTTCAACAACGCAATCATGACTTGAGTATTACTCTTCGTTTTGTGCGCAAATAAACAAAAACTCCTGGATACATCGTAATTTTTCAACAAAAACTAAATAAATATCTTTATCTACAGTTGCTCCTGAGGGTCAGACTTGCATGAAGACTTCAGCGCTGTCAGCGATCATGGTATCCTGTGGTGTACTAATTGCCGCACTGTGTGGCGGTGTGCTAGCAGCAGCAAGAGGTTTCAGGCGCGGTGAAGCGAGGACGCCACATCACGCGTATGTCCCGCATAAGGGACGGATCAAATAAATACTGTTATTAGCTATGTATGCTTACCATTTTTTATTTAACTATGTTGTGAGTACTATGACAGTGTAACGTTTATGAGACGTCGATAGTCATGCTGGTTGGCGATTATTGAAACTGATTGCAGAAGGAATAGATCAAATAATTTAAATACCTACCATAATAACCATAGTTACGAGATAGATAGATAGTCTCGAGAACTTATGAAACTTTAGTGTCCTAAGGCGTATAGATGTAGTGCCACTAAGTTTTGTTGAGGATTAATGTAAACGTGCTTCCAGAAGAGCTACACCGCTAGTACGAATGTTTTTGATATAAAGGCACGTGTATTTTATTGAAAGGATATTGTATGGATTTAGTTTGCATTATGATTGTATCTCGATCGTAATATGAAAGTTCCGTCCATTTCGTTTAATTTAAAAACATAAGTAAGGCTCTAAGCTTGCATCTTAATATTTTATTCTAATAACATTCGTATGTTGATTGCTTTATGATGGATTCATAAAAATTGTAAGACTCAAATTGATTGTTAAGGCTTGTACTAAGAATATTAGATGTATGAAATAGATTAGTAATCTAAGTAATTTATACTTGTTGTAAAACTTGGACAAATTGTGAGGATCTATATTTTTAACTCACAAAATATACCTCCTCCGTTTGTCTGGCACTATTTATGTACACATTTCTCAAAGTTGTGATAAAATAAGTATTAAATAGAGTTAATTACATAGTATTATACAATGAACTTTCCGTTTTTTATATTGTATTTGAATTGCATGCACTCATTCCAAATCAGATGTTACAACTATAGATAGGATGCCGATTCAATCACCTGTAATACTCCATTGCCCTAGATACTGACCCCATTAATAATAAAAAAAGGTTTTAAAACTCATATAAATAAAAAGAAACACGCGATAATGTAATTAGTATCTATACAGAACACTTACAGTTTACTTACATATCCCGTCTCGTACAATGAACGAGCGCTAGGCTGGCACTGCGAAGATATTTGGTACCTACCACCCGATCATATGGTCACACATGAGGCCATTGGCCACCAGCTGTTTTGGATTGACTCTTTTTAGAAAATAAACGGATAAAAGTAAAGGTATCTTATTAACTGATTCGGGTAGAGAATCGAAGCCTGATTCACCTCCTAAAAGGTAACAGGTGATTAAATCGACACCTTTTTTTAAACACCCTCGGGGGGAAAGGAGCAGTCCATTCGTCTGGTGGTAAGCGATAAGCCTGCCCGTAGCAAATGTAATGCTACCTAGGACTATTCCTGCGTGACACCACGCTGCGCTCGTCACTTTTAGACATTAGTTGTTTAACCTCTTATACCCAGTAATTTTACTAGCTACAGTACCCTTGTAACCGGAACACTAACTACATACCCGGACCTTGGAATAAGAGACCTACCACCAGAAAGCCTTCTATGTGTGTACCTACGTAAACCAAGCCTATTGTTTTTGTCATCATCATCATCATAGCAGCCAAAGGACGTCCACTGCTGAACAAAGGCTTCCTCCATAGATTTAGTGACGGCACGGTTGGTGCAGTGGCTGATACAGTCGGTTGCTGCGCACCGGGTTGTGGGTTTGATTCCCGCACGGAACAAATATTTGTACGATCTGCAGGTAGTTGTTCCGGGTCTGGGTGTATTGTGTGTGGAATTTGTGTTTGTAAATGCACCCACGACACAGGAGAAATCCTAGTATGGGGGATCTTTGTTTTTATAAAAAAACAAAGATTTCCACAAAGTCCGGTCACATGCCACACGCATCCAACGACTCCGAGCGAAGGTCGCTCGGAGTCGTTCAGGTTCAGGTCGACCAGGTCACCCGTCCATATCGTTGGAGGTCGTCGAGAACCTTTTTGTCCCAAACGGCTCTCAGTTCTAGGGGCAATATGCCCCGCCCTCTGCGACTTCAGCTTACTTATCCTTTCAGCTATGTCGGCAACTAGTTTTAAGTAAAAATATCAAATGTCAAATGTATTTCAAGATACCTTTTTTACCAGAGCTTGTTCATCCCAGCAATATTTTTTAGCTTTTAATACCTAATTATTTGACGTGGTTCCCATTAGCTTACATACAAATTTAAGTAGAATAAATAGAAGATAATAAGAGGGCTGTTCAGTTGTAAAATAAAAGAGTTTAAATATGATACTGACAGATTTCTGTAATATAATAAGTATTATTTATGGTAAATAACAAGAATAAAATCATATCAAAATTATTTTACTTAAATTCAAATTAAAGTATTTAATACCTTACAAATATATTTCTGTAATCATTTATATTATAATATGTAAATATTAATATAAGATCTGTTTGAAGATAACTGAGTAATAACTTAACATATTTTTAGACTGTAGATACTATTTCCTATTATTTAAATAGCGTATGAAATGTATCTACACATATATTATTAGGTGCATTTTAAAATGAAAAGTAAATATTTTGTAAACTGCAATCTGTTATTTTGTGAATGATGGTGACCCTAGAAACATGATTCCCATAGATTCTATACCCCATTCTTTTAACTCTACATTTATACCGTTCTTATAGATCTACATATACCTTTCTTATAGCTCTACAGCTGTCTCGTTCTTATAGCTACGCAATATATATCTCGATCGTATAGCTCTACCTACATATATCCCGTTTTTATAGTTCCATACCATATCCCGTTCTTATAGATAGAACTATAAGAACGGCTGTCTCACTCTTATAGCTCTACATATATTCCGTTCCTATAGCTCGATACATATGCCGTTCTTATAGCTCGACATATGTCCCGTTCTTATTGCTTGACCTATATATCCCAATCATTAAGCTCTACATACATTCTGTTATTATATCGGCACATATATCTCGTTCTTATAGCTAAGTGATTTTAATACATGTTATATGTGAGTACAAGACTTTTCGGCGAAATGTTTAACTTCAAAACAAAACAAAAAAATATCACGACAAGCAGTTTATATGCGAGTATCTGATCTACGAACTTTTATCTTTTTAATAGGAAGGTTTTTATCTCAATATAATGAGCCTATCATTTCCATATAAAGAAATAACATGAAATGTTGGGTCAGCTTTCAGTCTAACTGGAATATCTATATTATACTACTTCTATAAACCAGTAAGTAATGAATGCATTGCAAGGCCTTTTTAATTATTGAGCTTCTTTACACAAACAAATTAATAATTAAAAATACTATTACAAAGTACAAAGTTTCAACGTATTCGGACGAATATCCGGTGATAACACCGCAATTGAATGGGACATCATAATGAAGTGCGGTGTCTCCACTAGTACGTAGTTCTTAATAGCTGAATCATTTTAATATAGATAAACTATAACCCTTAGTTCAGCTGTCGGACTTTTTACTACCCGTAATGACTGCCAAAGGTGGACCAACGGGACTATTGGTGCGTTCTGAGGCATGGAGGAGTTTCAATGCGTAATGATTGGACATCCATGATGGCTGCAGCAGGCACGGTGGCTGCTACGCTCCGAGAGTTCATTAAAAACTGTGTTGAATAAATCAGTGCGCTGAAATATTGTGCTTTTTGCTTACAGGCAGGCACGCATTAGAACATCGAATCTTGGGACGTAACAACCAATATTTGGACTAAGTTGTGCCAATTCAACAGGCCCTGTATTTAACGGCAACAAGCGCCTTATAGTGTTTGTAGAAACGCGTAGAAATGGTTCTCCTTTATTACAAAAGGTACCTTGCATTTTGGAAAGAATTACTTTTATGTTTTAAGAGTATCTCTCGGTTTTGAACGAGTTGAGCTATTTCTCCTACACTCAGGGAGCTATTCCGGCTTACTGCTCGGTAAAGCTACAAGTAGCTAACAATCTGTATACACGATATAAGTATATAATTATGTACCTATCCCACCAATAAATAATCTTTAGTTTAGTTGCGATTATACGTACCATATAGGCGTTATTCGACTGCCCTAGCACCCTCACACCCTCAAATTGCATTTTTATGGCAAGTTAGAGAATACTTGCCACCTTTCTAAAAAGGCTGTAATAACGTTGTTTGGGCACATTACATAAATATGGCTGGGTTACAAGGAAAACCTCAATTGTCAGTGCAATAGAAAGAAAATAATATTGTTAGTGCTTCATTAGTTCAGTAGACGATAAAAAAGCTCATTGTTGCGTTGGGTAGAACATACTTGTGGTTAAATCAATTTTAGCGCACTTACATTGGTGGTGTGCACGGCGTGGGATGACCCGCTTTCACAGCTAGCCATATTTCAGAAAATGGTCGGCAGTGAAAGCTTCTTTAGTGCCGCGATCTGTGAGATCTGTTCTGCGGAGAGAGTGAGAGTCTACTTCCGCTCTCCCAATCCGCAGCAGTTCAGGCCCCCGTCACCGTGGTCACGGTATGAGGAAATTAGTCGCTCCGACACTAAACGGTTCAGAGGTGAAGGTTTTATTTGACAAGTCCTCGACAACTTAAAAATTTCTTGCTATGTGTATCTCTATGGTGTATTCCATAACATCAACTTTTTTGGTTCCCTTATTCAGATAACATTGTACTTAAAATAAACTTACGTATTATGTTTGGATTTATTGTTTTACTTTAGTTACAATTGTATTATTTTGGTGCATAACTAACCAGCTAATTTATTTATATTTTATGACATTAACATTTTAATAACATATAAATAAATTTGTGTGGGGTGGTGTGGTGCCGGCTCAGAATACCACCACCACATCTCCTTCCGTGGGTGTCGTAAAAGTCCACTAAGGGATTAGCGAGAGGATGGACATCAGCGTCCTTCGAGTATATTAACAACTCAACTGCGATCGCCAACTCGTCCAAGCGCATAGCGCATGGGCAGATTTTTATATACTATACCGTCTATACTTTCCATATTATTATACTTTGGACTTTACAATATTATTTATTTATTTATTTACACTTTCATGTACAATGGTGGTACACAAAGCGGACTTAATGCCATGTGGCATTCTCTACCAGTCAACCTTTGGGTTAAAAAAGAAATACATTGAAACAGGTACAAAAAACGAACATTTCAATAATAACAATACATACATACATACAAATGTACATACTATAAATACGGTAAAATATATACAAAAGCTAAATACATCAAATGAAAGATACTACATACAGTACGTATTATATCTTATTAATCATAATAACGATGCACGAAATTGTCAATTGCAGGAGTGCAGCGATTTCAAATAGTATTCCTGAACTTTTCGCTTGAATGCAAATTTACTAGAAGCGTTTTTTAAATCAAGGGGAAGCACATTCCATAGTTTGATTGTAGAGACCGAGAAGGAATTGGAAATATAATCTGTACGGTGAGAAGGAATCTGAAGAATCAAATTATCAGCCGCACGCAAGTTACGGCTATGAGAGCTACCCAAAACTAGGAAATATTTTTTTAGATACTCAGGAGTATAAGGATCATTAATAATAGAGAAGAGGAGACAAAGAGATCTGAGGGATCTTCTCTGACGGATAGGCAGCCATTTGAGCTGAGAACGGTAAATAGAGATGTGGTCGTATTTACGGAGTCCAAAAATGAAGCGAATGCTTAGAACGCGATCCAATTTGTTGAGAAGGTTTTGAGATAAATCCGAGTAACAAACATCTGCATAATCAATCACAGGAAGCACAAGGGACTGGACCAGAAGGGTTTTAGTGCTAGATGGGAGGACTTATATTGTAAACTAAATAAAATGGAAACCATGTCAATCTACATAAATTAATAAAAACAACAACATAATAGGAACACATTAAGTATATTAAATAAGAATTGCACACAAAACGTAAGTACATTAAAACTAAAAAACAACAATAAACACACAAAAATGTAACATAAAATCCCAGTGATTGAAATTCGTTGTGTTGTAAAATTATTTAAGTAAATTAAAGTAACATATAAAAATTACAAAACAAGGCTGTAAAACAGGAATACTGTCATGATTTGTTCTTTTTAATTATACTTATTCACATTATCTACATTTTGGCAGAAATATCTGTGGACTTCAATTAACCAATGCAATCAATAGCCCTGAAGTATCGAAAGTGAATTGTTATTTATGTGTATTCTATACAAACATATATCGATTTAAGAATCCAATGAAGGACGATTGCCCTTTCTTTACTTTACCTATGTTTATAGGGTCAAAGTTAAATGGCTGCGCGATTACCGTAACGGAGCAGTACATAATATAATCTTATATAAAATTAACCTTGAAATTTCAATGAATAAATAAATACTTTTCAATCACAACTGACCGTTTACAGAATTATACTTCCCTGCCATAAAATTAGGCGAGGGGACGGGCGAAGTCCAAAGATATACCACCAGTTCTAAATTTTTATTTAGATCTTTCTTCGGCGACTTCTTTTTCTACGGCGGGTAGTTTACGAATGTTTTCTTCTAGATACTTCATGGCACCTTCTATTATTTGTACTTCGCATTGCTTCAGCAGCTTTATGGTTTTCCTATAAAAAGGCAGGTATTGAATATACAAATATGGTATAAACTAAAATATTAATAAAAAAATCCGAGTAGTGTCTAGTAATTCTTAAACTTTCGCGAATTGAATACATGATTTTAAGATAATATCAGGTCTATTCGCGACAGATTAATATCAAAATAATATTTTAACTAACCTCGACGTTTCGATCAAGTTTCATTGATAAATGCAATTTTGTTTTATTAATATGTGCGCGAATAGACCCCATATTATTTTAAAATCGAATAGTGTCTTTACGGCACGAGGGTACCGAACGGAATCCTGTGCCGGCAACTCTTTTAGCGCGCTTTCCGCTTTTGGACATCAGGATGTGTGCGTCTTTACCCATGCATTGAGGAGTGGTCAATGGGATCGGGTAAGATCTCTCTCTGCCGGCAGAATAGCCGACACTACTGTTAGCAGAGCAAGAAAATTGGAATGTAGTGGTCGCCTTCTGTGAAAGCGGCTTGCTCCAGAAGGAGACCGCAGAGCGGTATCGGGAGAAGGCCGATCTCGAAAACTCTCAAGTCACTGAGAGGGCTGATCCTACTCGGAGAAAACACAGGGCCTGGGTAACAGCCACCCACGGTGCCTCAAATGTGTTGGATATTGGCAAAAGCCAATCGAACACACCCGAGCTCTCTGTCGTCCTAACGAAACATGGCGGGGGGCCTCGCGGGTCTCGAGCGCGCTAATCGGGGAATCTTCGTGCTCATATCGAGACCCTCAGGATGACAACGGTGCGCACGTGGGCACGTGAACACGCACCCACGCGCACGCTAGGCTTCGCGAGGATCCTTTACAATCCCCCCGGCTTTTTTGCAGTCACCTCCTCTACCGCTAGAGGGGGTGACCTTGATCCCCTCCAAGATGTGCCTAAATGCGTGACATCAATCGCGGCTCGAGGCAAAAGCGGCTTTAGTGTGATTGTATCGATGGCCTGATGCCCGGGCCCCTTCGGTGCCGAAAATGACCGCGGTGGTTTAAGCCGGTACTAGACTAGTGCCCCTCCACCCTTTCCCGAGGCGGAGGAAGTACATGATGTATTTACAACGGGTAAATAAAATAAGGTAGGCACCACCGCAGTGCCAGATATTCTGCTACCATACTGTTTAAAACATTGCTGAGTTGCGGCTGGAAGGGCACTGTAGCTAGTGAAATTACTGAGCATTAGGGACTAAATAACTAATGTCTCGAGGTGACAAGCACAGTGTGGTGCCACGCAAGACTAGGCCTGGGCAGCATTACAATTTTACGGGCAGCTTTGACGCTTACTCCCAAGCGAATTGGCTTGCTGATCTCGCCACTGGGTACTGTATAAAATAAACTCTAACACTTATCTGACATACTGACCTATGCGGTGAGTCAGCTTCATTCTGTCCACTATCCTTCTTGTATGAGGCGGCAATGAGCTTGCATCGCGTCAACAGGTACGTGTACGCGCGGCGGTCAATATCTGCGCCCACCGCTTCCGCGCTAGACGGCTCGGAGGATACCAGGTCTCCAGGTAAACTATGACTTGACCACTTTGTCAGTTCCTCTGGAATGTAAAATATGAATCGTTATGATTCTTAGGTCTAAACTTTTGCAATTTCAAATAAACCAATTACTGGCAATATGAATACATAATAATTATGAAGCGTCAGAATTAAAGTTGCACGGTTTCAATTGGTTGATTCTATGGAGAATAGCCGGCAAGCAACACCATGGATTGTCTTTTAAAAATAATTGACATTATCATTCTCATCATTATTGATAAAAATTGCTCTTTGATAAAAATTATGGTAAAATATATAGCTAACGAGAAAAATGTAGGTTAATGTATAAAGATGGAACATACTACAGTAACATAATAATAATTCATTTCTTTTTTCTTTTTAAAGAAAAAGAAAAAATAGATAATACCAGTGGCGCGCAGAAGGCATCCGTTCACGGGCATGACGCATGCATTAGGATCGCATATCTTAATTATATTGTAGGGAACCTAATGACCCGATACACAATGCCGCCACCAGCGAGACATATTAGTGAAAATGACAGACCAATTACACCGACAGGCAAAAGACGAAAAATGTAAGTATTGACGTATTAGTTGGTTTAAAGAAAGCCATAACGTATATGGCTTTTAACTTAACTGGGTGGCGATTTAACCACCTGAAACCTTTTGAGGTAAATCAGGCAACGAATATCTACCCGAATCATAAAAAAATTTGTATCATAATTTGTCATACAGAGTGTAGAGGGTGACTAAATCGGCACCCAGTGCATAAAAGTCGTGGCCGGGACAAAGTCGTTTTTAAAACCTGGCATGTAGGTGAGGTTAAGCAACATTTGGCACGGTCAGCGTATGGATGGGTACCGCATAGTGGTATTTGAATTGAGCGTCTACAGCCACAAATATTTGCATGGCAAAAATAGGTATTTTTGTGATTTGTATGTAAACTGTATCTACCATACAGGAGAATCCCTAATGTTGAGCATCGGTTAAAAAAACTAATGAATCAAAGTACTTTGGAGGCTCGCGAAATCGTAATCTTGGTGTGAAAAGAATGGTAGCCCACCTAGGGAAAGACCGTGGCAAGCTCCGCTTAACTTCAGAGATCGACCCTTCTATACAATAGCTATTTAATCCGAACGATTAATACGAACTCACCTTGATTCATATTAAATATCCTGATAAAAGCCAACAGCTCGGCACTAATAGGGCTATCTCCTTGGTACAGACAGAACTGAGTGACGCCGGCCAGCCCTAACTTGGTCAGCAGTGACAACTTGGTTGCACGAAGCGGGTCGCTGGAACTTACCCCCAGCGAAAGGGAGAGACTGTCGTGCTGGTTATTGGCGTATACAAATCTGAAAAAAGAAGATTTTATATAAGAGTAGCTGCCTCGGCAGACGTTTTTCGGCCCTTGACGGTAGGTGGCGTCTCCGTAGGCTACGAACCATCGTCTCAACTAAAAATAAATATATTGTGTGAATTTGACCTGAATCGGTCAAGTCGTTCAGAAGCTACACGATCATTAGCCAACGATTATCTGCAGGATGTAAGTAAGAATGTACCGAAATTTTAAATTAGTTTTGGTCATTTTTGAGCACGCAATGTATCGTAAACAACGCGATCAAAACGTTACCTTATGATTGTACTATAATGTGATATTATTAAGCACTGCGAGCGATGATCTTATCTGTGAACTGTAGTGAACTACAGCAGTTTTGTTATTATTTACATTGCAGTTGCATGTGAAAATAAATAGTTTTTTGCGTTTTTATTCATAGTACCGTTAGGATAGAAGAAAACAATTATTTTATACTGAAATCGGTTTGATAAACTGGAAAAAATGAGAATTAACGAATAGACTTACGCAAAATTCTAACACTGAGGTTTCCAGAACCATATATTGAACCATGGTATCCGTTTTCGTTACGATGTCACTTACACCCTTTATATACGTGTAATTTGAACAACACAACCTCAAACACCCCAACTGTTTTATTATCTAATAAATAGATCTAGAAAATAGTTTTTTATTTTTGTAAACAACTGTAGTAAATTTTTGTAATTTTTGGTGGCGAATCTCATAATTATTCTGATCGATTAATAGCATTCCGCTAAGTTTTAAAGGTTTTGGCAAAGACATGTGACTGAAAGTTTCAATGACAACATGTTCTACCTCTTATTTTTATTGGCCCCAGTGGAAATTCATCATGAACTTCCTCCACCCCAGGGAAAGGCGAAGAGGCAGGCTGGACTCCTGCCGGCTGAAACCACTGGGGCGGTCATCTGGGCACCTGTATTTTATTGGTGACTAGTGGAAATTCTACATGAACTTCTTTTGCTCCGAGGAAGGGCGAAGGTATATGCCGCTGGACTCCTACCGGCTAAAACCACCGAAGGGGGTTTAAGTTCCTCATAAGATCCTCACTAAAGCTGCCCATTGGTGCCACGCCTTTAGGCACATCACGGAGGCGATGATTGTAAAGCGGTCACCCCCTCTAGCGGAGGGAAGGCGACTGTAAAAAGGTCGCCCTCCAGGCACTTCTCGGTGAGGATTGTGAAGGATCCCCCAAGCCTCGCCGTGCACTGTGCTGCGTACACGGCGGCACGTGACCACGAGGTCACGTGGTCCAGGACCTCGTGTCATACTAGAGCAACATGTTATACCTACCAAGTTTGAAATTAAGTGTGGATTAGTTGCGCAAAGGTAACCTCGGGTAGTGTTCATATTTACTATTTGCAAAAATAATTCAAATTAAAAAGTAGTGTAATTGGTTCTACTCCCGATTCTGAACAAACTAGTTTCAGGTTTGAGTTATTTCAGTTACAAGTTGTATATAAAGATAATGTTATAGTTATAAAATACTCGCTGTTATCCGCGAGTTCTTCCGCGCCCTTCTTCCTATTTCATGACATAATCTAGCTCTATGCCAAATTTCATTAGAATCTGATCAGCCGTTTATTCTAAATTACCAGTCGTTAAACTGTGGTAACTTAGAATAAATTCAAACAAAAAGTATTCTTTACCCTATTGTTATTATTAGACTAGGTATGCTTCGTTTTAAGGTCCTTCACGCGTAAATTGTGTAATCCAATTTATTACAATAAAATATATAAAGCTTGGTAAAATAAATAAACGAGATATCCTATTTCACGTCTATTCCAAATCTCAGTATAGAATCCGTATACGTTTTAATTGACGTCGAGCGAAGCGGGCTTGTAATGGCTAGTAAATGTTAAAAGCTATTAAAGACAGACCACAGCTTTCATACACTTAATACATTTTTCAGTCTAGTTGGAAAACATATAGTTTTAATTAGATTGTGCTATTTTAAGCTCACGTGTTGTGTCGTGTTTCTTTTGACACAAACTTATTGAAATCTATTAAATAATAGACATAGATATGTATCTGGGCCTTGGAGATTCGATAATAATAAATAACCGACATATCATTAGGGGTTACACAAGTCCGAAATAAAAAAAGCATCTAATAACACAGGACATGCATAGTTATCTTTTACCAATTTACCCATTGTGTAAGAAGAGGTCGGCGTTGGGCCGCGCGCCGTAGAATATAAATATTTGTTCGCCGGGCTGGAAGTCGCGCAGCGCGAAGCACTCCCCGCGATCTAGGTCTTTGTTGAAGTCCGTTGTTATCTGGAAGATTTATTTGTTAGATTTAATACATCGCAAATATTTAATATGATGCCATGAATGCACGAGATATTATGTCTAGGAAGATTCAGTAGTTGCTTTAGGAGTTTTATCGACATGGTGAGACTTGAGGCTTGTTTCGAAAACTTCCGGCGTGGCTCAAGAAGCGTAGATAGGAACGCCTATTATTATTTGAATATTATGACCATGCACAAGACCTGGTAAATTGCGGACTCCGGTCCAGGCGGTGTAATTTTAATAAAATTAGGAATATACAACATGTATTTTAAATACTGTCCGACCTAAAAGGAGCGTGTATACAACATGTAACAAAAACCCTGCCCGATGCTTAAGGGTATTATTTGGTATCGCATTGCTTACACATATAAGTAACCATTGCCGAGCCAAGCCGCCCGAGCATAGCGGTTTCTATGATTACGAATGATTGCCGAATTATGTGAATAATTTAAAAAAAAAAACAATATTTTTTTTGTTATTTGTATATGCATTTTTTTTTTCTTCTAGTATGTATATTAAAACAGGTATACGCCCCTATTGGATGGGACAGGGTTTGTTACATGTTGTATATTTCGATAACGATATCTACTATACATAAAATTACAAGACTTACAAATTATGAAAATATCAAAACTTATTCTAATTGCAACAAGTAGCGAAAATGTACTTATTTCTTTAACACGTTTGTCACGCTGCCGCCGGTCGCGTGACGTAGCGGGTGTGATCTTAGTTAGTTACAAAAAAAGTCTTCTTTTGAGAAGTAAATCACGTAAATCTGATAATATATCGATACTGAATATCCACTTCACGAATCAAACAGGGTTTCTAGTTCATATTGTATAATGTAGCTACGTATTATATATTTTCCGTGTGGTGTCCGGATTCAGAATATAGCACCACTCCACCTCCCGTGGAGGTCGTAAAAGTCGGCGAAGGGACTCTTAGCCAGAGAGATGGGTAGTAGCGTCCATTCTGCTGAACAGTAGCAATTCTGCGCTCACTAACCCGCTTGCCCAGCGCGGTGAGTATCGGAAAATTCCCCCCAAAAACACGACACAATTTAAACACCAGCCTCCAGTTCCCGGCAGCCCCGCTATTCCTGGTCATGGCAGCGGCGACGGTAACGGCGGGGCAGGGGGTGCAAAGAATCTCCGGATAGGATCTAGCTACCACCCCAAAGGAAAACTGGCTGTGGTATATATGGATACAACGCACGCACACTGAGGGCGGACGAAAGATCGTTGAGCTGGAAGAAGAAATAGATAAGTTGCACGGGGATATCATGGGTTTATCAGAAGTCCGAAGAGAGCACGAGGACACGATTACCCTGAAATCCGGCAACTTGTTCTACTACCGGGAAGGCGACCATCAGTCTCAAGGTGGTGTCGGGTTCCTCGTCCGCAGATCCCTCATTAACAACATACTTACCATCGAAAGTGTGTCGAGCAGGGTAGCGTGCCTTATACTCAGAATATCCAAGAGGTATTCGTTGAACGTCATACAGGTCTACGCAACGACCTCGACACACCCAGATGATGAAGTAGAGAATATGTATGAGGACGTATAGGCCCTCTAGCGCTCACATCTAAAACCCCGAGAGCTTTCAACTCGAACTCCAAAATCGTTTCGAGTGCCTAGAACACTGCGTATCTGTGGACGATTTCAACGGTAGGTTTGTAGAGACTGTCCAAACGGCTGGGTCTAAGTTGTATAAAACCCACCGTATAGGTAGACCAAAAAAGTTCTCCGATCACACTCGACTTCAGGGCAGAAAGACGCGCTATGACACTCCAGTCCTCCGGTGATGCTGAAGCATACCGACTGGTCAATAGATATGGATGGCCTTGAAACAACTTAAAAATAACAAGGCCGGGTCGAGACGGAATTGCGACGGAGCTACTGATAGGGTGGAACACCTAACTACTTAAAGTCCTTCAAAAGCTATTTAATTCCCTCTTACTCGAGGGCACAACGCCGGAAGCATGGAATAGAGGCGAGGTAGGGGTGTTCTTCTTCAAAAAGGGTGAAGACACCCTATAAAAGAATTATAGACCCATCTCGCTCCTGAACCATGTTTATAAGCTGTTTTCAAGGGTCATCACGAATCGTCTCGAGCGTAGGTTTGATGACTTCCAGCCTCCCGAACAAAACGCAGCGTGGGACGACCTCCAACGAGGTGGACTGACGAGCTGATGAAGGTCACTGGGAGCCATTAGATGCGGGTAGCATGTAACCGCTCGTTGTGGAAATCTGTGGGAGAGGCCTTTGTTCAGCAGTTGATGTCTTTTGGCTGTCATGATGATGAACATAAAACGTAATTATACACGGTAAGTAATAAAAAATTAATGTTAAAGATTGTTTCTGTGTCATCTGTGACTTAGGGGACCCCTACCCTACTTAACCAAGGTGGAAAACTACTATTTAATTTTCGTACATTAACGCTACAGCCAATAACATAAATTAAATAGTTAAGTAGTAATTGTTTTTCTTCATTTCTCTTCTACATCACATAAATTATGAGAATGAATACTACTTTAGTAGTTTTACTTTTGCCAGCATGTCTAATAGAAAGTCAATGAATTTTTCACTTTCAATCAATTAACTATTATAAGATACTGTTATTATCTTGACGTGACCAGGGTAATTAAGAACTGATTGACAGGTACTACAACGATGAGTGAGTAATTGGTTGTTGTCAGTAGAATATAATAAAATAATCGAGAGAACTGTCCAAAAAATTAATATCTATGATAGAGGGCGGATCGCGAGTTCGTGACGGAGCGGCGGAGGCCGCCGCATTTTATCGACAATAATTCCAATTCATGTATATATTTGCAGCACAGTTGGCAAGCGGGTGTACAAGCAAACTGCAAGCGCGCTACAAAGTAAGTTATGTTGTCACGCAGTTGACGATCGGTTTTCGCACTGCAATCGGAGTCCATAATGAAAGGAACCTTAATCCATATTTAGTGTAACTTATCGAACCGCTCTAATATGAACAATTTGGTGAGCCCAGCATGAGCATTTATTTTTAATGCAACTTTAGGGCGGAGTCTTCACGTCCTTAATGCTTAATTTCAGGCTTGGCGCCACGTTGAGCTGTCTTATGCAAATTTTCCACTATGTAGGTTGCGGATACCAGCCAAGCAGTAGTCGCTCACTGTTAAATTCGGTCACTGTCTAGACTGAAAACAGACCTGGAGACTAATATAAAAAAGTTAATTAATCCTAATCTTAATTTACCTTGCCATGCTCGTGATTGCACATGTCCCAAAGAGGGATGAAAGCCGCGACGTCGGCATCGGACAGTTGAATGTTGTTCTGCCTAGTCATGACTGTGGACACTGCCCATCTGTAAAGATGATAAAAATATGGATACAATTTTATTTTTATAAAATATGTCATGGAAGACTAATAAAATGTGAAACGCCTATTACGTGACTATATCCATCCTTTGGCTGAGATGTTGATAATGACACAGAAATATCGCCGAACGTTTTTCTCACACGTCACATTCATCAGCTCACAGGGGATATTGCCATAATCACCACGCTTGGCAGGCGGATTAGCGATCGCAGTGTGTTGTTATTAGCACACGATAGGATGTGCTGCTCATCCTCTTGATATCACCCTTAGTCGCCTTTTACGACATCTCTGGGTGGAGAGGGAACTTTTGTCGAGAACAACACGATTTACTCAGTTTTGCATAAAGTCCGAACCCAGAACTCAAACTAGTAAACCTGACAGGTTCATTGTACAAATAAATGTTAATTAAGATATTGAGGAGCGACCAATATTTATTTGCTGGTGGCTAAGCCAGTCGGTAGGGAAAAAGTGAGGAATTCTTTAGTAACTGAGGTGTAGTTGGATTGTCGGACGGTAAAATGTTATAAGTGATAGCATCGGGACACGTCACGCTACATTGTTCGCGTTGTTAACTCACACATTTCACCTAGCTGCATTTAATTGCTTGTAAAATATTATTTTACTGTTAACGGTAAACAAGATATGAATAGAAGGTAGTTTTTGGCAGAGGAAAGAAACAGATTTTATGAATTTATTATGTATGTATGGTATGTATCGGAGTCATATGCTTATGAATATTTAATTTATAACATCATAATATATTTTACATTTCCGTGTGGTGTCCGGATTAAGAATAAAGCACCACTCCATCTCCTCCCGTGGATGTCGTAAAAGGCGACTAAGGGAATCTAAACCAGAGGGATGGGCAGCAGCGTCCCTTCTGTGAAACGGTAGCCATACTGCGCTCACCAACCCGCCTGCCAAGCGTGGTGAGTATTGGCAAATACCCCCCAAAATGATGACACAGTTGTGAAAACCTATGGGGGAGGCCTTTGTTCAGCAGTGGACGTATAAATGGCCGATATGATATTATATATGATATGATATTTTACATTTATGTCATATTTAGTGGCATTATCTATTAATATCGTAACAGGTAACGCAAAAATTGTGTAATAAAGCATTTATGTACTGCCATACTAATACAATAATAAAATACTGGGCAAATGCAAGCTTGGCTCTCGCCCCGAGGGTCCGTATACCTATTAAGAGTATTACCATTTAAAATACCTAACCCTGAGTTTCTTTCGGTATTTCTTCTCAGAGATTTTCATGTAGCGTAATGCGTTGCGATGTTACAATTTGACGTGTAAAGTATCTGTTAGGATCTATTTACTGAACAAGCGATTCTTTACTATTCTACTCTGCCACGACTTTCAGGACAATGTACACAATAAAATGACGACTTAAGTTCTCAACACAACATAGCTAATTAAAAAAACGATTACTCAAAGATTCCTTTTTTTCCTGTAATCTACAATCTGCAGTAATATCACTGACTATAAATGTCAAAAGGCTATTCGGTGATTACGAGTAGGAGACCGGAGCGATGTTAAAAGCGCCGTATTCCTTCATACGTTCAAACGTACAAAAAATTTTGTTATACAAAAAGTTCATATGGCACCTCACTTTAGAATTTTCTTATTTGGACACCAAACATGTATGTATGTATGTATGTGGAATTCATGTCTGTAAAACGCACCCACGACACAGGAGAAATCCTAGTGTGGGGCAATGTTTTCATAAAAATAAAAAATTAACTTCAAAATATGTAAGCTGACCTTCCCATGCTTACATTGCTTTAGTATGACAAAATATGGTTTACAACTGTTAGTAACTTGTATTTGACAGAATACTCTTGGATTTTTTTCTGTGCTTTAAATGCCAATTCTCTGTGTGGCAAATGTCCTCAAAATATTAAACCATAACGCAGTGTTGCTGATACATATGTGCTCAGTGAGAACAGTGCCTCGATTCCATACTTAAATTAAGAAAACTTTTTAACTGAGTATACATACCTATATGATTATTTAAAATAATATATTTATTCCTAAAGCAGGTAGGTGCCTAAGGCAGGTTTTATCTAGATTCGTTTTAAGATTATTCATTACTCATTAGTATTTAAGCAATTGAATCTGATCAGACTTTGATATTTATCTATTTTATGTGCTACTATCCAAAAATATCAATGTGCTATTATCAGTAAATAGGGTTATGGGATGTCGTTTAGTTAGCTTTGGGAATATCGTTAATCATCATCATTCCGGCCGAATGAAGTCCACTGCTGGACACAGGCCTCCCCCAAAGATCACCACAACCACCGATATGGATGTGTTGTGGGCTCATTGGGGGGTTTTGCCATAATCACCACGCTTGGCAGGCGGGTTGGCGATCGCAGTTGAGTTGTTAATGTACTCGAAGGACGCTGCTGCCCATCCTCCGGCTAATCCCTTAGTCGACTTTTACGACACCCACGGGAGGAGAGGGGGTGGTGGCATTCTGAGCCGGCATCACACGGCAAAGCCGGCACCACACGGCAATCATATATCGTTAATATAGAAGAATAAAGTTGTTCCTAGCAATGGCCCCAATACGCTCCCCTATGGCTACGAATAGCACCAACCCATCTCATCCCGTGGGTGTCGTAAAAGGCGACTAAGGGATTAGCCGGAGGATGGGCAGCAGCGTCCTTCGAATACATTAACAACTCAACTGCGATCGCCAACCCGCCTGCCAAGCGTGGCGATTATGGCAAATCCCCCCAATGAGCACGCAACGAACCGATATCGGTTCGGTTCACGCAAAAAGCTTTATTACCCACTTCTACTATGTCATACGTGAAATTGACATCCGTGGTGTACATAAGGTTCCAGATGAAAACCAGCGTCCGGCACTTAAGCCTGGCATGAAGCTGATCTGGACACCTATTTGGTCCAACCGTGAGACATATATTATTAGGTACCTACGAAGGTTTACGTTAGTTTTATTTGGACTTGTACGTTTTTATATTTTTAAATTTATATTGTTATCTATGTCCCTGTTTTTACAATCGTGTCTCTGTGTTGTGATCAAAATAAATCTTTCTTTCTTTCTATATCGGTCGTAGTGGTGATCTTTGAGGGAGGCCTGTGTCCAGCAGTGGACTTCATTCGGCCGAAATGATGATGGCGACCACTATGACCCTGTGGACACCAAACGTGGATATCATCGGATTTGAGAAGTATGTTCTCTCCATTAAAGTTCGCGGGTAAACCTTCGTTGTACTTCTCGTTCCGTTAGTTATGATTTTGTTTTCCTCTTATACCGAATATTACGAGCTTTTTTTAATAATATTTTAAACTCTACACAATATAGTGCCATGTTTAGGTTAATAAACAAAGCAGTTATTGGTGTAATTGTCCACATTAGTGAGTTTAACGTGATAACGTAAGTGCTGTGCGGCTAATGATAGAAGCTGATTCAAAGGATCCGGGCTAGTTTAGGCATTGATATGAGTCAAGTGCAAACAGTCTTACACGAACCTTTACGCGTCAGAAAGCTTTGCACCAGATAGATACGTCATAATTTGATGGAAGATAAAAAACGCCGTCAATTAAATGTTGTCGTTATTAAATGCATCTGCAATCCTACCTGGTTCCTTAATTGTTTCACCGTTATAGTCAATTACATCGGTATTATCTTTTAATCTAACACTGTCGGTTTTGTCCTTAATAATTTGCCACGATGCTTTTGCTTTATTTATATAATAATCAATAGTCATAATTGTTTTAGTTTTTTGGGATGTAAAAATGCATTTTTTTTATTGAGCTGTATTTCCTGTAGTATGTTTTGGTTTTTATATTATTAGATTGATAGCACTGATACCTAATGATTCTCTTTTGTTTACACGATCTCCTGAGGCCACCTGTTATCCATTTCGGACAAGTGATATTTGCATCAATTTTAAGCTTTTGGGGTGGGGGCATAAATATTGAGTTCGGTGTATTGTTTGTAAAATATGCTAGCTTAGAACTATTATTATAGACCGCTTCTAATGGTTGGACGTGTGCGATATAGAACTTCTTAAATTTATTTGCAATCTCTTGTGGAGTTGTGGCAGGTTAATTATTATTAAAGCAGGTTTTTTAATACGTTTCTTACTATAGTTTGTCTTAATGTATTTATAATTTCCATTTTGCTTTAGATTTGTTTTCTGATTATGTAACATATTGACTATTTCGCCATTTCTGTGTTCAGCTTAGAATATGCTCTAAACTTTTGCTTGTTTTCAGTGCTAGGATTATTTTTTAACTGCCACTATCTCGTTTACTGTAAAGTTTAATTCGTTTTTTCGCTTTAGTTTTTTGGTTTGTGTTTGAATTGTTTGGCTCTTTTATTATTGAAATTACTATTTTCTTATTAGTGAAGCAGCATTCTCAAACAGAGAAGGATCCAGTATTGATCACCACGCCTGCTCAATGGGTGTTAGCGGATTCAGAACATTTGCCTTCACCAAAGCCAGTTGTATCTATAAGGCAGGTATTAATCAAGAAAGTGTATATGACATTGAAAAAGTCATCTTGGTACATGCCAGTTTTTAAACTCATAATCCACTGCTTAACCACGACACATACCAGAAAACAAATGATATAAAACCATTTTCTCTTTTATAGCAACAGTCTTAATTAGCTAATACGTACTAAACAATAAACATATGCAATTGCCGGCGTAACTTAAAACAATAGGTGCTTGATTGAAATAGACTCTTACTTTCGAATGATTATAATTTCCCTCCTTATAGTACCTGCTAAGCTATTGTCTTACAGTGGTAGTCCACGAGAAATGACTTTCGGGTTATCTAACTTTAAATCTTCACGTACTTCATTAGTCTGGGTGCAATTTCACATAGAATTATATTTATTATGGGTTTATTAGCGGACGGATAGACGCTCGCTACTTTCACAACACAACATTGTAGCAGTGGAATATTTACAAATACTAGCAAATTGCAGTCATAGAACGATGTGGAAGCCGTAGATAAAACATCCACTATGAAATAGTTGTTTAGGGAACGTGAACTACTATGATGTGTTAGCGCATGGTAGAACTTACCTAATTAAGATAAAAAAACCGGAAAAGTGCGAGTTGAATTCGCGTGGAGAGGGTTCTGTACGATGAATATGTTACCCACCATTTTTTTTTCATCTGACTTAAATTTGTTTGTCGCAACTAAAATATACTGTGTATTGCTGAATTCGGTCTTGAACTCAAAACTTATTTCAAGAACTCGAATATTGTGCGTACAAACTTGAAAGATTTATCATGTTATTTTAAGACCATAGACTTCTTATAGGTTTTCCTGTAATATATAAGTAATGAGTACTAGGCTCAGTAGTTTCGGATATAAGAGGGGTAAATTTTCGTCTATTTTCTTACAAAACTTTAAAATTATAAAATAAATATATGATAAGAGACCCTCAGAACAAGCCCTTTCATTTCATGTTACACGGTATATTTTCACACCAGTGATCCTATAAGGGTGCCGCCGTTTTTTCCTTCGGATGTTCGGAACCCTAACAATACGACAAAGAACTCCAACAATGTACTTCCCGAATATATATTTCTGGCCTAATTACTTGTTAAAAACAGTATTATACTTTATTTAGTTATATAATACTATTCCATACTTTGGTGTTATAGGTATTACTTTAGATGCTTACGCCCCTCGCATACCTACTTAATTGCTGAAAAGGCTTAGCTCTGTAACATACGCGGTAGGGAAAATTCGTAATTTAATAGATATAGAAATAGTTGGAAAATCCAAAAGTGCACGCCTCATAATCTTTAATTTATTAAAAAAATAATTAAACTACATCGAATTATACCGTAAAAAGTAATAGGCTTCTATTCCTCAAAATACTGAAGCCTATAAAAAAAAACCAACTCGATAAGTGAAGTATTTCGCTCGTTATCGTGACCACAAGATACGGGATCCGCAGATACAGACACACGGACGTCCAAGACAGAACTTTTTTAAACAATATTTTAATTAGTTTAAATAATGAAAAGAGATTCAAAAATATCATGAGTGTTAAAAATAGTTTTTTTCTCAACATTTGTCTATTTATATTCACTTATATAGAATAAAAACAGTGACATTTTAAGTTGGAGAATCACTCGGTGTGCGTATACTGACAGTAATACCCACCTCAACGCTTCGCTTATGAGGCGTGCAATAGCCCCACTTGTATATTTAGTTATTTCATAGTGTACCTATTGTCGTACGGTAGGTAGAAAATCTGTTTGTCTAGATTAGTCATAAACAACAAAGAATCAAAATGGTTCTTTTTGACCAACCGTGTTAAGTCGACAGCATTAAGTTGTATATATCCTTATATGCCATTCCGCGCATATTACTGTTAAAACTCATGCAAATTTCGTGTTATATAAGTCTAATTATACATTCGGATTCTAATATTGTTAGAGAAATGATCAGCAAAATATATGAGTTGTCCCATATCTACCTTCTGTTCTCGCCACCATAAGCAAAAAAAAGCTAATTTATTGAAATGAAACTAAAATGAGCTTTTCATTTAGTTTCCTTTTTAGTCAAATGTAGCGCAGCTAAGCTTCAAAAATGATGCTTAACTGATACGTTGAGTAAGAAGAAATACTATGTTACCTATTCTCCTATACATGTTTATTTTCCTTCTCCGTATAATAATTACATTTCTTACTTTTTTTGTCCAAAAAGTTGGCAACCCTTGTGCAGAGAATATATTAGATACTAGCTGTTCTGATACTTTGTCCGTGGTCTTTTTAAGGGAACTTTGTACCTTTTGTTCTATTCCGCAACATAATCTATATGTCAAATTTAATTAGAATCCGTTCAGCCGTTTGCGTGATGGAGCTTACAAACATTCAAACTTTCACATTTATATGTAAGATACTTTCATAGTAAGATTCTGATACGGACAAAGTTACACTTATTTACTTGGTTTATTTAAGGTTGTATTTTTTATTTACTCTATGGACCTAACTTATGATATTCATATTGATAATAAAGTTACTACTACTGCTATACTATAGTCCATACGATACTACGAAAAGACCTGTGCGTTTAATATGGGACTATTATTATCAATATATTGAAAATAAGTCACGGCGGTAAAGCGCAACTTGAAAAAATATTCTAAAATAAATAATTTGAATAATATTTCGAGTCAAAGAAAATCTGTTAGTCTAGATTAATCATAAACAGCGAAGAAACTAATTGGTTTTTCTTGAGCAACTGCATCAGTCGACGGAATTATGCTTAAATACCATCATGACAATCCGCATCTCGATGTCAAAACTCATTCAAATATCTTGTTGGATAACTCTTATTATGCCGGATTCTATTAGTGTTACCGAAATGATCTGCGGTTTGCTAAAAATAGGAAAACGTACACAAAATGATAGTTTCATCTTCAAATGATGCTGGGTTAATGTATTCAATTTGTTGTATAAGTCTTAAGAAACAATCATTATGAACGAATACAATAAAATTGGCGTATGTGTGGCGTCGGTTACTGACATGAATACCTCACGCTGGTTTGGCCCATAAGAATGACCATAACGTGTCGGTTGGTGCTGAGAAAGCAAGGAAGGGGACGCATGTAATAGCTAATAATCTGACGGCACGGCGTAGATATAAAGACACAGCGAAGTAGAAAGTCGGAGGGAGTAAGCTAGGAAGGAAAAGAAAATACAGACTTGCAGCAGAATAAAGAAAAACTTGGAATAATTCAGTAATGCTTTCATTGTCCCCCACTTAGATGAGAATAGAATATGATTTTGCATGTATTTGGATTGTGGTAAATGTTACCAATGATTGCATTCTTGACCATACACCTATTTGGTAATTCGACTTTCGAGAGGCAATTCGAGTAAGATGAGTAAGAAGTAGAAGCAAAGAGCGCGCATTGTGAAAATAAGATCTGGTAGGGGCGAGTTTTCTCTGCTGCATGTGTAGCCCTCCTCATCCCGCAAAACCATACTTGTTTTCTGCGTGTTTTTAAAAACGTGTAACGGAATGAATTCGGTAAATTAATGTCAGTGCAGGCGGAGGCGAGTATGTCTGCGTTTCGTTAGGCATGGGCATTGAGGCTGAGTTTACCGCAGCGCCGAAGCAGTTGACATCCGAAAAACACCTTTCCTTTGGGGGTAGCCATATATAGTATAGTATACCAAGGAGTAGCCTGTTTTTAACACTCAACCCGTTTTGCTGTTGGCTAGATTGCAAGATTTACCATAAATCAAACACATATGCATCTACAGCTAAAAGTCAACCGATACGTATATATGAAAAGTCTTTTAGCATTACAAATAGGTTTCTTTTTGACATTTTAGTTGCGTATTTTTTACACAAGCAAATGACATATATTTCTTATTACATGTCCGATTTGATAATCTCCATACGTGATTGAATGCTTACCATAATGATATAAAATGACCGTGTGATACTGATCGCTCATCTTATTCGAAATAACAAGCTTTTTATTTCGTCACAACGATCTCACTAAATCAACGATATTATGCGAGTTAGATAAAGAAAGTAAGAGCGATGCGTGAGAAATCATATGTCGTTTACAATGACGCATACAATGAATTGAGATTTTGTGTAACTATACTATTACTTAGCGTTATCAATGAAAGCTTGGGATTTTAGTTCGTGTAGGCTTTAATGTAAAATTTTAAGTAGTTACACATAAAAGTTCCATCCCACAAGTCAGTCTCATCATTAATAGTAAAAACGTTTCAGATTTACCATGTAGGTAAGTATTTACCAGCAGCAAAATTTGAACTAGCTGTAGCTTGAATAATTTTTGGGTCCAATAAATCTGTTTATTCGGAAGTTAACTAGTTATTCGGAATTTAATTGTTATAATATGCCGTATTCGGATGAGTGCATTAGAAAACGTTGGTCGTTGTGTGGTACATATGTACACAGTTGCAAAACACAAGCGTTCATCACTTCATCAAGACTAGTTACGTAAACTGTGTCATTTATCTTCTATTTGTAGTTACACAACTGTAGTTTAGCGGATTATTGCTAGAAAACAGAACGAGAGAAATGCAACTGTGCAAGTAGGCGTGAAAAATTCAAATTCTTACTTTGTCACGATGTCTATGCGGAACCAGTAAGTACAGGCGTTTAGCAAAGATGATTGTTGAACAAAATAGTTACACAAAAACTGTTAACATACGACACGGAAGTCTATATTAATGGTGATAAAACGCTTGCCAGTAATCGTTTTATCAAACCGTAAGCAATTTTTTAATAAATATGTCGTACACGTAAGATTTGTAGAACTAACGATGATTGAAGATGTAATGTTATGTAACTATAAACTGTTTGTTTTTTGTACTTTTGACTCTACTATTCTTCGTTACTGCACGGCTTAAACTTGTTAAGTGGTTATGGTGGATAAGTCATGACCCTATTGATCGGTACATTATGTTTTACAACCGAATTTAATCATCAATCTAATCCTAAATCTTTGGATTTAGGATTGAGGTTTCGTCTATTTTTGTGTTAAGTGTGATCTCAACACAAAAACAGATCCAAGATCAATATCTTAAATCTAAGGGTGTTGGATAAGATTGATTGTTCATTTCGGCCGCTAGATAATAGTGACATTTTTTGAAGTGAAAACTTCTTTTAGCGCGGTACGCATATTTTTAGATGAGATAAAATCTCTGGACTCGCGACACCGTTACGAGACGCAGCTATAGTGTGTGCATATAGCAGACCGCGAACGCGTCTAGATAAATAAAAAATATATAAGTTTTTACTTCTGTCAGCACTCCCGTAGTGCAACCCCTATTTTTTTCTTTCTTCGATTCTGATAATTATGTACTAGCCGAAGGACATTCACTACTGAACAAAAGCCTCCTCCCATAGATTTCCACAACGACCGCCCGACCGACCACATGCCGCCCGCATCCTATAACTCGCAGCAATCTTCACCAGTTCGTTCGTCAATCTCATTGGAGGCTGCCCCATGCTACGTTCTCCAGTGCTAGTTTTCACTCCAGAATCTGTCTGGCCGTGTGGTGCCGGCTACGAATAAAACAACCCATCACATCCCGTGGGTGCCGTAAAAGGCGACTATGGGATTAGACGGTGGATGGGCAGCAGTGTTCTTCGAGTACATTAACAATTCAACTGCAATCGCCAACCCGCCTGCCAAGCGTGGCGATTATGGCAAAACCCGCCAATGAGTACCCAACATACCCAGACCGGTCCTTGCGGCGTTCTCTGAAGGCATGTGTCCAGCAGTGGCCTATAAGCGGCTGAAATGATGAAAAAAATTATAAACCTTTCTGCCACAACGGCCATCAGTTCGTCGAGCTATGTGCCCCGCCCATTGCTAGTTCATCATGCTAATCATTTTAGCTATGTCGGCAGCTGCAGTTCTTCTACAGATCTTTTGATTTCTGATTAGATCTCGTAGAAAAATACCAATCATAGCTCCTCTCCACAGTTAGCTGCTTGGGCTTTCTCATGAGGCCCATAGTGGGTATGGTACTATCTCTGAGCTTCTGATTAATGCAAGCTTTAACGAAGTAGACAGTTGTAGTAGGTTTAAAGCCAGTTAAATTTGATGACCGCAATATTTTTATGCAATGTTTTTTTTTACGGAAAGATTAGCGATGTAGATCCCTAAACCAGTCATAACTCTTCGTCTTTAAACACATGCATATTATTAGATGCAAGTACCTAATTGATTACAATAGACAAACGACACTAACTCCCGCATGTGATCGTCACGGGCGGCGCGCGCATTCCGCCGGGGAGGCGGCGCGGCGCGTGCGCACATTCCGTTTCACATAACACTGTGTTTTGCCATGTTTGCCACATGGTAATTAAGGGTGCTTAGAATGCACTACAAGCTGGGTTTAGAATTATACCGTGAAATTGCTGATTTTAATTATTCGATACCAATACCTATGTATTGGTATACCAGGTGCAAAACAGTAAAATATGTTTGGAACGCTTTAAGATTTTGTTCAACTCAAGCTTAATGTAGTTCAATATGGACAGTGGCCGTGTCTAGACTATTTAGGCTGGCAAGTACAAAGGTTATCCCGTCGTTGATTGGATCTTCGTCGATCGGTGACAGGGTGCGCCAATTGTAAGTTGTCATTTGTCAAGCAACTCGAATGCTATGTGTAGGTATACCCTTCACACATTACATTATATTCAGTGTATATACATGCATAGAAACTTAAACTTATTGTTGTTATGTTAGCTGGTTAGTCCATTCCTGTAACACATATCTAGAAACTACACAGGACGACAAAGTCGAAAGCTTTGTTTGTATGAACGAGTAGAGGCTATTCACTACTCAGTAAAAAACAAAAATGTAGCTGCTGTCAACGAAAGTGCAAATAACATTTTTTAAAATATAGGTTGATTAGAATCTTGATTTTACGGACGCATCAGATTTATCGTACCTATACAATAAACCATACGTACAAACGCAAAAAAATACAACGGTACGTGTAAACTATTCCTTGTGCTGTATTATTGAGACGAGAGTACAAGACGCATGGATATCAAGCTTATGCAATATGTATATGCATATTCGAGAACGCTGCTTCATCGCAAAAAAATACGGCGACATGCTCAAATGGAGTGTATCATTGTTTAAGCGGACATTTCAAAAGCCACTGAACATTGTTGAAAAAACACAAAATGCAGTTTGTTATTGGAATACAAAAGAAAAGTAAAAATTGTAGAAGCGCATTGCTAGAGTTCTGTACTTTTACCATTTGTAGTTACCATTCGAACTCGCCGAGCGACCGCGGGCTAACGTCTGCCGCAAACCGCCATCATAACTTTCACGTTCTCAAATAAAAAAACGCGGGAGTCTTGTACGTGAAATTACAAATAATAATAACCAGTAATATAATTGCTTACTTTAGATTCTACTGCCGCGGTATCGGATTGTTTACGGATAGACAATCATGATGTGAAAATAAAACAATATCGAACATATAATCGTCGGAGTAGAGTGAACGCGTTTTAAAAAATCAACAAATACTGCACGTGAATATCGCATACTCCTTTTTCGACTATTTCTCTTTCCTTATCTTTGATTCTTTCATCTACTGGCTCCTAAGACTTGTGCTTATTTCGGTTAGCAATTGTGCCGCGACAGTTGCGTGAGTTAAGATACTAACTTGGAACTTGTTGACAGTGCAGTGTAAGAATTGTGTATCCAATACGTGTAGACGTACTGCCACAGTGCGTTGGGAACTTGGAATTGCCTTGTTAATATAATATGGGTATATTTTGGAGATCCGCCATGCCTTTATTGCCCACGTTGGCTGCTTTGGTGATCATTGTAAATTCTGCGGAAGAAGACCTGGAGACGGAGTACCGACACGATTTGAGGCCCAGGGTATTAGACACGGGGACGCCTAATTACGATCAGGTACAAAATTGAAATTATAGTAGACATAAACAAGCTCTTAGAAAGTAATGTGGCTCGAGAGGAATGGATTAATGTGAAGTTTGAACCTTGAAGACCACTTTGTTATAGACGGTAGAAGCAGTGGCTAAGCGATTATCTTTCTGCGCTAGGTGTCGCGGGTTCGATCCCCCACGACACAAATATTTATACGATCTACATATAGTTGTTTCGGGCCTGGGTGTATGTGCGTGTGAGTAGTACTTGTGTCTGTAAACTGTACCTACAATAATATAGTAACAGAAGAAATCCTAGTCTGGGGAAACGTATTATTAAAAGAAGGAAAAAAATGTTTATGTTTTCAGTGCTATTGTAAATTTAGATTTAATATTACTGAGATATGTCTTATCTCGTGAAGTAATAGAAAGGGCATAAAATTAAATGCTACAAAATAATATGTAACATAAATCTACAGTTGGTTCATAATTTGTCTAGCAGCAGCTTCATGAAAACGATAAATGAATGTATTCAGGTTAAAATTTCCACAAACAATGAGAACTAAAATAACAGCGAATAACTGATTAAAATAACAATTGCTTGAACTCATCCCATTATTTAGTGATGATGTCCGAATTTGAAGGATAGGGAAACTACTGTAGAAACACGGAAGTGATTATCAGGAAATTTTAATTTACGCACGACGCATTCCTTTTGCCGTTGGTTCATAACAATAGCTGTGTTCTTTCATTTGCGATTTCTATGTGCGGTTTGTATGGGTTTTTACTACCTACACGGTAAAAGTATAAGTTTAACAAACACTAAGGCAAGATGTTTTTAAATTTGAAGAACCTACTTAAGTAACTTGTAAATAGCATAGGTAGGTACACATCTCGGGAAAACTGCAGCGGCAGCGCGCACGAGACCACGTGCCGCCGTGTGCGCTGCACAGACAGTGAGGCTTCATAGGGATCCTTTACAATCCCCCGAGATGTCCCTGGGGGCGGCCTCTTAACAGTTATCTCCCCTCCGCTAGATGGGGTGTCCGCTTTACAGTCATCCCTTCCAAGATGTGCCTAAAGTCGTGGCATCAAAGGGCGGCAGATGGGGATTTTTCCAGTTTATAGAGTCCCCGATCGATGCCGAAAATAACCACTCCAGTGGTTTAAGCCGGTATGAGTCCAGTATGCCCTACCGGTTCCCCGAGTCGGAGGGAATATATAGTATAAAATTAAAATACAAACTTAGGTACATAGACAGCCATAATTTCCGCAATTGAAGCTAAAACTCATTATAATAAAACAGTTTTAAACGGATTACATCGCGTATATTACAGATTTTTGATTTTGTTGATGTTTTAAAACTTCATTAATATAAACAATGACTAGATTCGAGTTAATACACTTTGCATATGTCCTTTAACTAGAAAGCCGTTAAACCCTCAGACGGTTGATTTTGAATTTTTAATGCAAAGTGATACTAGTTTAAAATTCTCTGTCTTCCTATCTAAGAACCATAATTATATTAGTAATAGTTCCTGAGTTACAAACACTATAAAAGCCGTTAAGGTAAGGTCAAAAACAAGCTAAAATCATCAGCTAAATAAATAAATAAAAGACTTAATCATGTTTGAAAATAGTTTTCTAAACAAATAAGACCAATTATGGACGCAAATAAATGTAAATACTGTGTCTAACAGTCATTAATCTAAGTATTATAGTGTTTTTAGATAAAACGAGTTCCACCTTTTTTGGCTGTTTCTTGAAAACTACTTTTGGGACTTAACGGCTTTCTAGTTTAAAGGAGGGCAGATATGCTCAATGCATATACGGCAAAACCAATATGACAAAAATCGCTACCTACTAAAACAATCTTTACTTATCAAGATGATAATAAAAAGAAATCTTGTTAGAAAGAAGGGACAAGAACCGAACAGCAAAGTCCAGACCGACTTTATACTAGTCTAGAAACTGGTCTAGAAATCTGGGGGAGGTGCCTGGAGCAGTAAGTGGAGCGTGCTCGGTTGTCTGTACATTAATTAGACAATTGACGTGTGTAAATTAAGGCCAGTAGCGACTGAGAAAAGTCCATGCACTTTCATATGTTTGATAGACGTGCTATGACATGTTTATTGATAGTCGAACTAATGCAAGTGATTGTGTGTGTATGAATTGACTTTATGTCCTAAGTTTTTTATAACAGTATTTGCAGTGCATTTGTTTTTACGAAGTTTTTATACGTAGATTGTTTAAATTCTTGTATAGTGTTTACAGTACGCATAAAGTAAGCGTAAGAAAAACGCGCGATAATATATATGAAATGACATAATTTATCATTCAAAATAGTAAAAAAAAATCTTTTTAACGTCTACATACTACAGCACCCATATGGGCTGACCACCCTTCGCCGCTTCTTAGTGTTTAAGCTGAGAAGAAGAAACGGCGCAACATACTCCCCAGCAACAGTTACAGTAAGTTAGTCTGTCTTATACAATATTTATTTTCCTGTCTTAGAGAACGTACGTTTGTCCCCGCTTACATGTGAAATAACATACTATTATCATATTTTTGTCAAACAGACGTCATGTAAGTTTAACGAGGATTAATATATAGGTATATGCGGGGATTATCCGTCTGGTGTCCGGATTAAGAATATAGCACCACTCCATCTCCTCCCGTAGAGGTCGTAAAAGGCGACTAATGGACTCCAAACCAGAGGGATGGGCAGCAGCGTCCTTTCTCTGGAACAGTAGCCATTCTGCGCTCACCAACCCGCCTGCCAAGTGCGGTGAGTACTGGCAAATTCCCCCCAATATTATGACACAGTTGTGGAAATCTATGGGGGAGGCATATGATGATATGTGGGGCAACGTTTTTTGTAAGAAGGTATAAATATGTAATCGATTAATCTGAAAAGGTTTTCATTTACTACAATTTAAAATAAGATATTTTCTAGTGTGGCTTATAAAATACTAAGTACCTACGACACGCTGTCTCAGTTCAGTGTACTTTATGTTATCTTTCAAATTGGTCCAGTGAGTATGTTACGCACCGGGCCGTGATATTATGCGGTCATAATTTAAATCCTCTTTTTTACAACGTACGACGTCACTAAGGCCAGCGTAATTAATCGAATTAACCGCGGATAAAATTACGTTTTACTCGGTATAGCTATTGCATTTTATTAAATGAAGGTATCATACCACCAACACCAAACGTTACTTTGAATATAGATTTTTCATTATACAATATTTTATTGACGCTTTCGTTAAAATTCCGTTCAAACCAGTTGCCTCAAAGCAGTGCGTGGCTGTCGTAGAGGTCGTGAAATCAAATCGTACCCAATGAACTACTGTGGTGAACCCACTTCGAACTGCCACAAGCATGCTTGTCTAGGTATTAATACACAAACAAGTTTAATTTGGAGAGATTAGAAGGAATATTTGTATTTTGTCGGCCGTCAAGCAGTGGTGTTTAAACTTGTAAACATTTCCGGTTTGAAGAAAAATCGTTGTGGAAATCTAAGGGGGGGGGGGGGGGGGGGGGGCCTTTGCTCAGCAGTGGACGTCCTGTGGCTGATATGATGATGATGATGTTTGAAGGAACCGTAGCTAGTGATAACTGGGAGACTAACTAACTATATCTTCAAGTAAGTGCAGTGTCGTGTCATGCAGGACTAGGATTAGGACTTGGTAGCATTACAATTGTTATGGGCAGCCGTGACTCTTACCACCAAAAAAATTACTTGCTCATCTTGGCACTAGGTGGTACAAAAATGCATTATAAGTTATTTACTATAATTATTTATTATTAATTAAAAGCAATATTAACATGATAATGTGGCACGTAAAATAATATATATCCATAACACTTTGAACAATTAAATACGGAACAAAATAAATGAAAACCAGATAGTTTGCAAACTAAAAGCTTATTCAACATTACAACACGAATCCTTTAAAAAACCATACACCGCAACTTTCTACGTTTTACAAAATACTTCACATGTTAAAACCATATAATATTTGGCATAATACCAGATTACGTTTAAACGACCTCTATTAACATAAGTCATATAGCTCTGTTACTGTGGATTCAAGTTCGCCGACCGGTACTACGCTGCTTTCAACTTTCCTCGCGGTTATAACATCGGTTTTGTAACAGCTTTCTTTATTCGATGAGATAACTAAATTATATTTGAACAGATATGTTTCGCGATGATTTGAGTTTTTCTGTTAAAGAGACGGGTTCATTGAGCTGGACTGGTTAATTTGTATCAAATAGCTATGATGCCGAGTAGTTTTTGTTACAAGTTTTGAAGTGATGCTACAAAGTGCTATTATTTATGAATAAAAAATATATATATATATATATATATATCATCATCATCATCATATCAGCCAAAGGATGTCCACTGCTGAACAAAAGCTTCCCCGTAGATTTCCACACTAATTGTGTCGTAATTTTGGGGGAAATCTCACCACGCTTGGCGGGCGAGTTGTTGAGCGCAGAATGGCTACTGTATCCACAGAAGGGACGCTGCTCCCCATCCGTTTGGATAAGTCCCTTAGTCACCTTTTACGACGTCCATGGGAGAAGATGGAGTGGTGCTATATTCTTAAGCCGGATTATACAATGCTAAAACAATATTCATAAGTGAAACTGGTTCTGGTATAAAGCTTTTTTTATTGACTGACACGGCAATGAGCTGCGGCGGGATAGGTAGCAACCGTGCCCGTGGACATGAACAACCTAATGATTTTTGACGTGTTCCTGGCGTAAGGCAATGCCTTGTGTTCCTATAATTTGACTGGCTGTTCCTACCCATCACCCGGAACACAACTACGCAAGGACTATCCCGCGCCAGTCGAACCCTAGCCCTTCATTTATAACTCTACTACCACTTGATTGTCTTTTTATTATGAAAAAACCACGATGTTGCGATATTGTTTATAATTATTATACCATTTGTCTATCAACAGTTACCTACAAGTTTCAATCAGTGTTTTGCTTTCTTAGAAGGGATTTTTTTGCCAAATTAGTAGGTTATATATATCGGATTGTATTTCTACGTTAGGGTAGAGAACCCGATTTCCGATTACAGATGTAAGTGCTAATAAACATGAGTCCATAATTTCAAACAAGTAGATCATTGGAATTGCCTATAGACACCACAAGTCGATTAACGCACAGCTGAACACTTCGAAAGCGTTCTCGCCATAGCGCCAAAGTGCATTATGCTATGACCACGCGACCCACACGGTAATAATTTATTTGTTTATGGCCATTAGATAGTGGTTTCAGATCCAGGTGTAAGTGCATGTGAGATTTATAGCAGTAAACTATACTCATGTAAAGAAACAAATATGGCGTTCAAATTGCGGCGACGCAATTAAGGGCTAACGTGGTAAACAACTGCTGTTAAAACTCCATATAAAATATGAGTTAAGCATAGGTGCGATAAAAACTAGATTCATGTCGAGTTGCCTGATACATAGTAGATGCCATACATGGCACATGCCGTAGGTAACTTTATATAATTAAATATCCAGTGGAACTTAAATATCCTTTTAAGGCTTCCGATATCGTAAATGCATGTAAATCGGTTGAGATGGAATAGGGAATTAGGATTTTGGGCAATACCTTAATTGCTTTTAGGATATTGTGCTTGAATGTTATTGCAATATGTAGATATACACGTATCATAACGCCAAGCTTCAGAAGGTAGATCGACACCAGGCGCTGGCGCATACATCAATCACATTTAAGAAGCCAACGATCGTTCAAAAAATGTTGTTGGCATATCTTGATCACTCCATGACTTTTAATTGCGTGGATCACAATTCGCAAATGAAGGCACTGCGGAATTAGTTAAAGGTGGCAAAAAGGCCTTGTATATCTATAGATAGTGTAACATCTTTATACTGTGTCTTGAGTAAAAATGGACTTGCCTTAAAACTCAACTGTATGTGACAAAGCCTCAATGTCATGATATCCATAATTCATTTATTTCATTATGTACACTGATTTTATCTAGTAATCTTAACTTATACGGATAAAAACTAATAAAAATATTTGTTATGTATTTCGTATTTTACCTCCTATCGTTTTATTTTTCTAGCTGCATCCAGATCTACTGATACCATTTCGGAAATAATTAAATCGATCTCTTAAATTCACTGAACATATAACCTACTTAATGACTGATGATGTACCAGAATTCGTATTAGTATTCCTCCACTTGATACTAAAACGTTCCAATATTAGTACTTATCCTCAAAGTGGAAAAATACGAACTATAGACAAAGGATTAGAGACAAAAATGAACTTATCGATGAAATTTCGATTTCGACTTGAATATTTTGGCAACACTAAAATGTTACTTTTAAGTCATGGCAGAGGAACTCTAATTTTGTAAGTTTTGTCCGTCATTTTATGAGTTTAATTTCTGTTTTTGTGGTTATTTTAATAAATGTGTTTAAAAGTGTTTTATTACTATGAATTTAGGACAAAATCAAGATCACTATAATAAATAATCATAAAGATTACCTTTATTATGATTACATCGCGTATATTATGGATTTTTATTTTTCCTGAAAAGTGTTTTATTGTAATGAGTAATAATCGCCAACACCTAAGACATTCCTATCTTAAATATATACTTGCCATATAACATTGTCACACAATTAGTTTAATACCCATAGTCACTTGAGCATTCTCTTGTCGTGGTTTTCTTCTTTGTAATATAGTAAAGATTCATGATAAACTAGCTAGTTACCAACGATGACGTACGGCACAGAGACGGCGACTATATCACGAGCTATAGAGCCCACTATGCTTGATATTTCTCTACGAGATCGAATCAGGAATGAGAAGATCTGTAGAACTAAAGTTGCCTATTTAGTTGAAACGTTTAGTAAGCAGAAGTGTCAATGGGCGGGCACATAGTCGTAGAACTGATGGCCGCTGTAACAGAAAGGTTAAGATTGGAGACTATGCACCGGAAAACGCAGCATGGGAGTGTGAACTGATGGACCACACAGAATATTCGCAGAATTAATACCTAAGGATTAAGTAGTAGACTTAAATCAATTGTAGAACGAATCTTGGAATTTATAAACAAGAATATAAAAAACTACAGCCCTTAAATTATGGTCCCTCAGTACTCACAGACCGTCAGCCAGATCTCGGAAAGTATCGTGATGTAAATCTAATACCTATATAACGTTTTTTTTTTATTGGTGCTCAGTGGAAATTCTTCATTAACTTCCTTCGCCCCGGGGAAGGACGAAGGGGTATGCCGGACTCCTACCGGCTAAAACAATTGGAGTGGTCATCTTCGGCACCGAAGGGGGCTCCAGGTTCTCGTAGGATCACACTAGAGCATTGGGGGAAGACGTAGGGAGCTGTACCTATATAATATGTATATAGAACCTATCAAAAATATACCAAAATAAAGCTTGTAGCCTTGTGCTGCCATCTCCTATTTTATTATGTACTGTATATAATGTTATTGTCTGTTCAAAATAAATCATTCACTCATTTGTCGGCAAGCAAACTCATTGTATAAGTTTAAAACCAGATATTGACTCAGAAGCTACTGGCTCGACACGGACTGGCTCTTGCGGAAGTTTGTGATTAATTCATAATTCTCGAATAACTAGGAATGTAAATGAAAATAATACCTTTTACTTATTATTATTCATATGCCTTACATAAGAATATCAACGTCAAGCGTTGACTTTGGAGCAATTTACGTCGTATCGCGCCGATACTAGTCCTATTGGCCCAGGTGAACTATAACGTATTCAATCTAAGTAAATAGCCCTATAAATCGTTTTTAAAGTACAAATTGAAAGACCCCATGTAGCTGTGATATCCTTATTTTTAGGTAGGTATATGGTAGGTACCTATGTATTATATTCGGGTTTCATAAAGCGAATTCCTCTGAGTTTATCTATCTTCAGTGGTCACCGTAGAAAGACGTCCTTCGCGCAAATCATCATGAGATTGTTTCGACCACGTTTAAACCCATTAAACCAGTTAAAAACAGCGGCACGAGATGGGGCTTCATCATGAAATGCCAATCGAAGTCTATCATTATATAGTTGATTAAGACCGCAACGAAAGTCGTAATAAAGTTTTCTGTAATCAAATTCATTTCAACGCAAGACATGCATTTTTAATTGCCGCCATTTTGTAATAACGCTTGACATGAATTCAATGTACATCTACAGCTACCCAAAGAGTTCTTTACTTGAAATTTAAATAAAAAAGCTGTCAGCAATTTTTCTTACTGGCCAATTCTAAAAACATTCAGCGTGACCCAGTATGCCTCAGACTAGATACTACCACTAGTTCACTATAGACAGCATGGGTCGCGTCGCAAATATTTAAAATGGATGAGTTCTGTTCAAAAGGTTCCGACAATTGCAAATCCTGGGCATTCAATCAGGTGATCCAAGGTCGATCGGCAAAATTTGTGCCCTTCGACAACTCTGCAGGGTGACAACGATGAAACTTTAAGCTACAGATATTCTTTCTGCTATTTCACTTGTGGTTATAACCTTCTTTAACGTTAAGTGAATTAATGGCGATATTAGGCATACGTTAATCGAAACTGTTATTATCAGTAATAGTTCTTGTACGAGCCAACGCCCGTACATTTGCCGTGATCAGCAACATTACCTACATTGCGTCTTTTTTTGCGGTTCGCCGTCAGCAAGCGTATGGTGCACTCACCTAACTCACTAGCATTAAATTTTTATATCAAAATTAGGATTATGAATTAGATCATTTATTTATATATTTAGTTAGGTATTAGCTGGGACCCGCGGTTTCACCCGCCGTTTAATTTAGAAGAAATTGGATTGTCTATAAAAATAAATCAAATCGAAATTCTGTTTGTAATATCAAAATAACAGCTTTTTACTAAATGTATATACGGTACCTACAACAAAAAAATATTTGTTTTGTCTGTCGGTCTGTTTGTACCCGCTAATCTCCGAAACGGCTAGACCGATTTCTATGGAACTCTCACTGGCAGATAACTGATGTTATAAGAAATAACTTAGGCTACTTTTATTTTAAAACAATAATTAGGGTTTCGCGTACTAAAAATTAATCCCATGAAATCCAATATTTAAACTCTATGTCAAGTGTCTATGCAGAAGTACTCTAAATTATTTATTTAAATAAATAATAGGTACCTGGATGACCGAGCTTTGCTCGGTATTTTCGTGTTACTTAACAACGCCATCTGCTGTTGTGTCGTCAAAGCAATTAGTTGCTCACAAAAAATAGTATTATTATTCGCCGATAGATGTCAGGAAGAGTCATATTTTTCAGTTGAGACTACTCAAACGCCTATAAAATGACTTTTTCTAAAAATGATTCCTAGCTAGATCGATTTATCGCCCCCGAAACCCCCTATATACTAAATTTTATGAAAATCGTTGGAGCCGATTCCGAGATTCCAATTATATATATACAAGAATTGCTCATTTAAAGATATAAGATAAGATATGCGATATTTTTTTACATTTTAGCAAAATATTCGCTTCGTTTAAATCTTTTAGGTTGTATGTTATTATTGTCTTGTACTTCTATCCACAGCACCACAATAATTATTAGGTACTCTTACTTGACATTTACTTGCGTGAGATGCCAAGCAACTAGCAAACGCTACATACAGTTTTTCTCTCAGACATATGCGGAAGAGGCAATTATTATGTAACTAAAAAGAAACAAACATTTTAAGTTAAACATTATTAAGCGCATTCCGACTACGGAAACAGCCAATTAAAGTGGAAAAAAGCTTTCGTATAGCTTAAGCGTGCATTATAATATCTGTGACTTAAGTAAATTGATGTCTCAGGTAATCGGTAGCCAGAAAACTGCGCTATTAGGCGTGATCAAAGACACTTTCTATGTGTGTAGATATAACTCTTTGAAACGCACGCAACGCATCGACATCAAACTACTCACTAATTAAAATAAAAACTTAATAACAACATGGCGAATGTTTTACTGAATATTCCGGTATTGTTCTTTAGTTTCACATGAGACTCGTCGCTGATTTAACGTCAGTTTATTTTTTACTCGTGATTATCAAACAATGCTTTGGATATATAGAGCACGGAGAGTTGCATCGTCTTGAAGTTACGTAACATATAATATATTACTGCGCAGTCATAAGAATCAGCGAAACTAGCTTCACGCGTTTCTGATGTTATATTGTACTCAGTGATTATGTTACAACTAGCAGTTTAATTTCTTTGTTTAACTGCGGTGATTAAACTATGTAGCCATTAAACAGTTGGATATATAGAAATTATAATACCACATAATTATATTTAATATTTACTGTAGTAAGATTGCATTAGCTGTTAAGTGAATACAAGTTACATTTTTTTTTGTAATCTGAACAAAATATGGTAATGTCTCAGGATTTCACGATTATCTATACAAATAAATAAAACTGGAGTGTCTGCTTGTAATGTCAAAATAAGAGCTTTTTACTAAATGCATATGAAAGTATACACAGTACTTATATTTAAAAAATACATATTTATTCTGTGTCTGTTTGGTCAGGCTAATCTCCGAAACGGCTGGACCAATTTTGACGGGACTTGCACTGGTAGACAGCTGGTTTTATAAGGAATAACATACGTTACTTTTATTTTAGAGATACAATTAGATTACCGCGCAAAAAATACCCATTAAATTCACAAATATATCTATGTAACCTGTCTATGGCGAAGTACGAGTTCTCTAAACTATTTATAAACAATCCTATTTATTTTAAATTGAGCGGCGCGTGAAGCCGCGGGACCCAGCTTGTTACCAATTATAATAAAACGCTTTTAAACGGATTACATCGCGTATATTATAGATTTTTGTTTTTCCTGACGTTTCGATCAGTTTGCAGTGTTCGTGGTTGCAAGATGACTGGTGACAGGCGTCGTCGTCGTTACAAATTTTAAAAGTTATTTTATCTACCGTATCATTGTAATCGAAAATTGTTTCGAAGCACGCAGTGTCTTGATGTTTTTTAGTGTGGAGTGAAGTTTGGGACTTTATGACTTATTTTAATAACAGGATTCCAAACTGGTAGTAGGTGCCATTTTTATCACATTTATGGCACACCTTTTGAATTATATAAGTTTCATTCCACTTAGGTATTAAAAAAGGTAAGTACTAAAAATTTTAGATGATCGCGTATATATATTTATATTATATTGTTACTAATAAACTCTTTTAATTTGTTTATTAATTTTATCACCATCGGAGATGGACGAAAATTAAACAAAAGACTATATGCTCCATGCTTAACTAAACGCATATTATTTACCTAGTAGTTTCTCATGTTGTAACTTATCAATTATCATATGTATTATGAAATTATGAGGACGTTTCGTATGACAGTGGCTTAGTATATTGATACAGAAAACATTAAAAATGATTAATACCCGCTTAATATAGTTGAACAAAAGACATAGCTAATTCATTTCTGACCATTCACTACTTCATTATATTTCAAATTGCAGACGCAACTTCCAATGAACCGGGTTACTAACGATGTTGAATATACAAACAAAAACAAGCGCATTAGTAATGGAATTGCAGTGATTCTTATTCGAAGACATAATAAGCGCTGTAAATAAACAATATAGATAATTATAACCGGCTAAGTGCGGTACCCGTAGGTGGTGATCCGTAATGTTCCTTCAAAGCAAGATAACTATATCTAATTGCTCTTTGATGAAGGGTAAAAAACTTTTTAGTCTCATACTTTTTTTTTCATGTGGCTGTCCTCAAACTTTATAGGTATTAGAAAAGATAAGACTTCGAGATCCCACAATGCTATACTACAAATTTAATCATTTGCTACATTATTAAAAGTATATATTTAATGTGTTTACATATTAAGGGCCGATTTTTGAATCGTTAGATAAACAGACAAAGCATTTATTCGACAGATAGCAAAAAAATATATTTATCAATGGTCAGATAGGCTTTATTTGACGAATAAGGCGACTGCCTAAACAATAAATTTATCTGTCCCTTTGACGGCCAGATAGAACGATATCCGAGAGATTCGACAGATGCGGGACATATGGTGTAAACAATACATTTCTATTGCAGACGAACGCACTTCGACCCTATTGGGTTCATTGTGCTGCCTAAAGCCCTGCACTACTCCTCCGCTGGTAAATCAAGAAGTACTTTTAGGTACTTCGCAATCATACCTGCCTGGAGCCTTGCAAAATCATCAGGCAATGGATAAGCTATTCCTAGATGTTTTGCCCTACGTCTTCCCAGAGTGTCACAGCTGCACAAAATGTGCTGCATTGACTCTTGATTGTCCATACAGAATCTGCATGTATCCGTTGTGCTAAGCTTCATCCCATGGAGGTGCTCCTTGGTGCCGAAGTGGCCTATCATTGCGCCTATATAGTGCCTTAAACGGGTTTTGGTAAGATTTAATAGTCTCTTAAACCCTAGACCCTCTTAGACTCTAGTCTTGTGCTGCAGAAAGTCTTGGAATGGTTTAGGCCTCTCACTTGCCTCCATTCTCTACCATAATACCAAATGAGATGAGCAGTGTAATTTATGGGCTTGTGTACTCTCTGCCACTCTTCCCTTGTGGGTATATGTACACTGTATCTCCTATTGAACATATAGACTGGATTGACAGCATGACATGTCATGTCCAATAAGTCATCCAGTTCTTTCACAGGATCCATTGATGTGTATTTTGTGCAGGGCTTGTATCGATTCCAGGCGCCTGTCTTTGCAAGTCTATAGTGAGATTTTCTTGCCTCTGTTTGTATGTGAATATGAAGTGGTTTAATGTTCAAAATCCACTCGAGTGCCATAATAGGTTTTAAAGGCTCCAGTGATGCCCATGCAGGCTACCCTTTGGACCTTCCACATTTACTATTAGGTTAGTAATTTCTTGGTTTTGCGTTTCATACCAAGTGAAATTGTTATTATTATGGATATTTTTGATAGCATTAATGACTTAATAGTGAGAAACAACAAACTAAAATAAAGAGACTCAATAAATGAATTCATTAATCCATCGGGAAGAAATACGATTATAAGAACTGTCAGGTCCAGGCCCGATTACTTTACCATGCGGTAGTACACTTTACCTTTTTTGACAGTATTTTATTGTATTTTTTTATGGTTCTTTATTCAAATATTTAAATCGCCTTATACGTTACCGCAGCGTTGCCAGAAGGGTACGAATAGTACGAATTGTGTACTTTTACAGTCATATGTGTACTTGCGTACTCTGGACCTTACTTATGTACTCAAAGTAATTTTTCAAGAGTTCAATTTTATATTGGTTTTTTAAACGCAGCCAACATAGACAACCACGACAAAAGTCGACAACAAAAGTAGTGTGTAAGAACAGTATAACATAAAACAGTGTAAGTAATGCATACATTATGGAACACTGCTTAACACTAACCGAAACCTTATTCTAGGGAAAAACGTACTTTTGATGTCAACACTTTTGTCGCGGTTTTATCGGAATTATGATGCTCACTTTTCTGAAGACCTACGTATGTAGCCTGTGTTATGTAGCTACCATACTAAATTAAGAAGATATACACTTCTTTGTACCCTGCTGTAGTTTTGCGTATGTCGGATATGTGTGTCGGAGACCGGTACGTACCATAGACGTATATCATCTGGCAACGCTGCGTTACCGCGTCAGTCCATTTTGTTTATTCTTGTCGATTAAACTCACAACTAATTCAATCTCAGTATTCGATTCCATTAGAAATAAAACATACCTAATTACTTTACGTACACAATAACGGGAGCCTTAAACAAACTAAAAGTATACATTCACAAACAACAAACATAACCTCGAATTTAATATAAACAATACTCCATCTACGTATAACAGTGATATATTTTGTCATACATAGAGCATGGAATAGTGTGTCCTGCTCTAACATCTGTATATGCACTATGTTTGTTTCATCTCCCTGAAGTTAGCGTCATTCGATGTGAAATAATCGGCCGGATAGTTATTGGTTAGATAAATAGCAATTGAAAACTTTACAACCAGTAGACAGATAAACAGTAAAATAATATTACTCAGTTTTATAATTTTCTTACTTTATTCGTTAGGTAGTAATTAGACGTCTTAACTGACGATTGAAAAATAGGCCCTAAAGGTATTATTTTATTACGTAATATAATGTTGCGAGTTCATGATATCAGCCAAGAGACGTCCATTGCTGTAGGCCTCCCCCATAGATTTTCACAACGGCCAGTGACATGCCGCCCACATCCAACGACTCCCAGCGACCTTCACCAGGTCATCCGAACTTCTGGTGGCCATCCCCACGCTGCGTTTTCCGGTGCAGTTTCCACTCGAGACCCTTTTGCCCCCACACGGCCATCAGTTCTACGAGCTATGTGCCCCACGCATTGCCACTTCATCTTACTAATCCTTCCAGCTATGTCGGCAACTTCAGTTCTTCTACGGATCTTCCTTATTTCTGATTGGACGTCGTGGAGAAATACCAAGCATAGCTCTCTTCATAGCTCGCGGAGTGACCATCGGCTTTCTTAAGACATCAATAGTGAGTGACCACGTTTCTGTACCATGTCATTGCTGGTAACACACACTAGTTCAAAAGTTTCGTCTAAGAGGCACTGCGGTGTTGTTAACGAAAAGACGTTCCGATGTTTCCCGAACGCTGCCCAGCCGAGTCAGATTCGACGATTCGACTCTTCGCTCTTCTTCTTCGATTCTTTTCCGAAGTTCGACTTCAACAATTGACCTCTTTCTCAGTTCTACCTACCTAACTGGACAGATAGACATACTCGTCAACAACTTCGAGAACAGACTTCACGACGGATATTGAGATGGGCACGACATGAATATTTGACATGATTTTCCGTGCCCTTGCAGTGATAGCTTTACACCACCGGGGACAATCCATGACTTAATTTTATAGTGCAGCTATGGAGAGTCCCCGGTTGGTGTCCCATTACATTTTAGATTAAAATTCTCTAAAGGGCCTCTGCGTGTTGGGCCTATGTCCCCGCGTAAGCCTGTCAAAAGACCGGGTTCCCCTTACAGGGGATATAAATCCGTGAAAAGAGATACATGTAGATATAAATTATTTGCCTATGTTTAATATAATAGTCATTATAGCAATTTACATTCTAATATTTTCTTAATATTTTGACATTATTAAATTAATTATTCATACATTGTAAATGTGCGAGCATCAAGTAGCCGTTAGTGTTAGCATCATGTTACCGTTAATGTTATATATTTAGTACTTGTTCTTGCTGGCGGTGGCGTTGTGTATCGGATCGTTCGGTTCCCTACAATATGGTTGAGCTAAGCGATGCTGATGCATGCGTCATGCTCGTGAACGGGTGCCGTCTATTGGGACTGGTCAGCCATTAACTGCCATGGCGAATAATAATTATACTACATTAGCATGTTTTTTTTTATATATACATTTGCCTACATCATGCTCGTTATATGTTTTACCATAATTTGTATCAATCAACATTGTAATCTCAATTATTTTAAAAGAGTATCTATGGAGTTTCTTGCCGGCTCTTCTCCATAGATCAACTATTTGGAACCGTGCAACTTAGATTCTGACGTTTCATAAGTGCCAATATTTGGTTTATTTGAAATAAAAATATTTAACTTTGACTTTGATCCAACTTGCTAACAAATATAGTCGCGATGACTAATGCACATCAATATTTTAGTTAGTGCTGCGATCACCAACCCACTTTACCAGCGTCTCAAATCTTATGTAAATGTTTTATAGCAAAGCCTAGGTACACAATATGCTAGGTCAGGAAACCTCGCGGGGGTCGCGGGCGCGCAGATTGGGGAGTCTGCGTGCTCACACCGAGCGACCCCCGGGAAGACGGTGGCGCGCACGTGGTCACGTGCCGCCGTGTGCGCAGCACAGCGCAAAGCGAAGCTTGGGGGGATCCTTTACAATCCTCCCCGGGAAGTGCCTGGGGGGCGACCTTTTTACAGTCGCCTTCCCTCTGCTAGAGGGGGTAACCACTTTACAGTCATCCTATCCGTGATGTGCCTAAAGGCGTGGTACCAATGGGCGGCTCTAGTGTGTTCTTACGAGGACCTGGCTCCACTGATTTTAGCCGGTAGGAGTCCATATATCGGCATACCCCTTCGCCCTTGCCCGGGGCGAAGGAAGTTCCATGTAGAATTTCTACTGGACACCAATAAAAAAAAAAAGGTACACAATATTACGAACTAATGATAAAGCAGATTATAGCATTTTTTGACATTTATTTCTGTATATAATTCTCACTTTCAGCCGTGGAGGGCAATGGAAGCAGATCATCCGGTGAAACCAAGACTCACCGACAATTGGGATAACGATTCACCAGACGAACTACCTAAACGTCGCAGACCTGGACGTAAACGAAAACGTCGTCCACAAACAGTTTCTGACGAAGACCTTGTACCTCGAGAGAGATACGTATATCCCGAGGAACCTCGGCCCTATTTTGATGTTGATTTCGAAAACACCCGTCAAACTACAGAAATGCCTAAGAAAAGTAGAAAAAATCCTGAAAGTAGACCTATTCGCTGGACAGACGGCGTTGTAGACTTGGAGAGGCCGGTACGGAGGAGAGGTCATAGAAGAAAGCGACCTTCACTCGAAAGCTGGCCCGAATTAAGCGAATTCAGACATACTGCCACCATAACATATGATAAAGTAGAAGCAAACACCGAATCAGTTGACCTAGTCAATATCGATGACATTCGAGAAGAGAGCCCAAAAGAAGAAATTGTACAAGTTTATGAAAATGAACACGAGTTAACGAAACAAAAAACCTCTAATCCGATATCAGATCTAAACCAGCGTGCAACTAACGTAGTATTCCCCTTACCATCAGATGATGGAGATGACAAAATTGAGCCTCAAGGAGTACATATTGTGGAAGACAAATCTTTGTCGGAGTTTTCATCGGAAGTATTAATCACTGCATCAAGACCAACTATGCAAGGCAATAATCCAAAAGCTCATAAGAAACTACCAGGCATATTTAAAGAATTCGATAAAGTACAGGTGTGTTCTATCTATATATATTTCTAGGTATATGCATTATTAAATTTTATTATAACTTAAGTAGTCAAGAGTTAATTAAAAATAAATACTAAAGGAATGTATAAACGAATCTAAGTGACACCGTAACGAAAATTGGTACCATGGATTCAGTACATGATTCTGGAACTCTCAGGGTAAGAATTATGCTTGGGGTTTTCATGAATTTTCAGATTTTATTTCCAGTATATTTAACTGATTTCAGTATACAGTAATTATTTTCGTTTATCCTAACGCTAATTAAAAATAAAAACTACTTATTTTTACATAAAACTGGAATGTAAATGCAAACAAAACGGCTGTTAATTACCTACAGTTCACAGATCAGATCATCGCTCGCAGTAGCGTAATACCGTTTTGATCGATAGAACACACATAACATAGGAAAACAATATATATCTTTATACTTCTTAGCTTACAAGACTCTTAGGATGACCACATATGTTCGGATTTTTACGTGTATATCCCTAAGTACCTGCTATGACTATACCCGAACACATTGCATGTGGTGTATTTTACCATGGTATAATCCATTAGAATGCATATTATAGTAATATGAGGTAGCATATGCGTTTTATGTGAAAATGACTCTTAGCACCGTTCACGCCTACGTCATCTCGACACACTTAGTAATTCCTTATTATTTGTTAACGAGACAGCTGCCCATGAATCGTGTAGCAGGTGTTGCATAGTACAGAAAATATGCGAGCCAGTGCACCAATCTATACAAAAGCCACGCTGCCTTGCGCTGCTGACCCGTAAAGTCATTCGTACAGCGTTGCGTTGCGTGCGCAGGATTATCAGTCTACGGAAATGTAGTGTGCATACAGATGAAATCAAATCAAAATCATTTAGATATTCAAATACATCCGAAATGAAATAATATACTTTCATAGTGTTTTTTTTTTTTTTGTTATAAACTTCTAGCTTTCATATCTTTTTACTCCCAGGTCTTTCAAATCACTTCCCCCTAGCTTTTTGCTTAGTTGTATATAGTTCTACAAATAGTTTCCTTAGCTATCGCTATCGCGAAGGCATGCAATCTCGCCATTCTCCTTTCTCACGGATTTTCGATTCCAGCACGGAACAAATATTTGTATGATCTGCAGGTAGTTGTTCCGGGTCTGGGTGTATTGTGTGTGAAATGTATGTTTGTAAACGCACCCACGACACAGGAGTAATCCTAGTGTGGGGCAAAGTTCATAAAAAAATTAAAATAAAAAAAAAACCAAATTATATATTATTGTTTTATAGGAAAAATGTTTGTTAGATTACTGCAGTAAGAAAGGGATAGGAAATATCTCAACTTTAATATTGAAATATGACGTAGATACTAGATATTTGCCAGTCTTAGACACGGTAGAACAAGAAAAGGCAAATCTAAAAATCGGAGATCTTATTGATGCAAACAAAGTACGAGAGAATAATAAGCGACGCACAAAATTAATCTTATTAAAATGTAAAGATAAGCTACAACAATTTAGTATAATAAAGTTACAAGGATTTCTACCAGTCATATGGACGGATCTAGTCGACGCGGTACTTATAAGCAAATTATAAATGTTAAATTTAATTGTCTTAACCAAGTGCTTCAAAAATGTAGCATTTAACAAAGATTGTAGATTTTGGAACATATCTGTACTTTGTAACTCATATGACTTATTTAGAGGGTGTTTTAGTGTTGTCGTAAATACAATAACATTGAATGTTCAAACTTGACAAAATTTTGATTCATGTCCCAGAAACGTAGAAATTTGAAATTGTATTTACTTATGTATTTATTCCGTTTTTAAATTAATTTTTACCTTTTAATTTACTGGACATAACTGTTTCTATGTATGTACCCTTCAATTTGACTTATTTAATCGTTTATAAATGTTTTAAAAGCGGATTTATACATAAGTATATATATTCAACTTGTACATAAAAAATATTTCGTTTTTCTAAACCAGTAACAAAAAATATTCAGCTAGTTATCAACAAGTCAGTTATTCTGTTTAATTATTTACAGGATAGCTATCTCATGGATCCACTTACTCTGAAGGATATATTAAAGAGGTCGAACGGAACAAGTTTAAGTGAAATACTTCAACAACATAATCTGTCATTGACGGATTTGCTTCGTGGGAAACAACACGCAGTATCAATATTTAAGAATCAAGATTCTCTCGAAGATCAAAATAGAAATCCTTTTGAGCCTAGAAACGAATTATCAGAGATAAGACAGGACCAACGAGATAAAGAATCAGAAGAACAAACATCAATAAATTCTGAAAAAAACTACGCTGTAGACCCAGCAACTGAAAATTCTGCGTCGGAAGAAATTCAGACTAAAGAAAAGAAAAGAAATGACCCCACTGGGCCCACTGCAAAACCAACGGAAGAAAAGACTCCAAAAATTTCTATGCGACGTCGTTTGCCACTAGGTATGCGTAAGAAGCTACATATGAGACCAATGTTAAACAATACGTATAAGGGTCAAATGAGCAGAGATCTAATAACTTTGAATGCAAGAAAATATTCACACCACAGAAGAAACGTTACTAAATCTAAGGAGTGGAAGAATATAATTCCGTCTATGGAGCAAAACAATACACGTGACGAAAATAATTATACAATTAAACAAGAAATTACTACTATTGCTATCGTACCGGAAGAAACAACCGTAACGGATGAATTTGGTAATAGCAATAGCTCATTTGAAGAAATTAAGTCAGAAGATGGTTCAAATGGCAAACTTGACCACATTGACATGGACACGACCACAGCTGCAGCTATTTCTACGAAAGAGATGCCGACCCAGATTTCTAAAACTTCAACAGAAAACCAGTCACATGGAACCATGGTTAGACCAACGGTGAATTCATCAGGTCTAAGACGCCAAGCATTTAACAACAGGCTGAAAAGGAAACGTCTCAAGAATAAAAATTCTACAACTGAACCTCCACAAGACGATCTCATAAAACACTTATTGGGGTTGGGTAATTTAGTTTCATCTTCTGAGTTTATAGCTAGAACGCAAGAGCCGAGGACCACAGAAGAAGACAGCAAAGGTCTAACTACGATGGATGACTTTATGATAACTGAAAGTACCCGCAAAACAGAGAGTAGTCCTGCACAGACAAGGACCTCAACAACGCAGGTTTTGACAGCTTCGACACCAATCCTCAGTACAACAGAAGAAACTGCTAAAATTGAGATTGAGGAAATTCTTAATGACACCACAAGTAAGTAACCCAAAATAAAAAATTCCATAATAATAAATTAAACTACCTAATTGATTGTATACTAATTTTATCTCACGAAGCGACGGGCGCTTTACTTGTGGTAACCAAATGTACAAAACCCGCTGTGAATGTGTGCATAAAGACGCACATAAATCTTAACAAATGAAAATGGGTATTCTATTTTCAAATGCGAATATGTGTAACTTATATGTATTCGTCGCTTTGTTGTTTATTGTGTTAAATAAAAAATAAATGACATTTTCAAGGAAGATATTTTTAAGAACTGAATAAACAACAACAACTGAACAAACTTTTGTTATATTTAATCAAATCAATCAGAATCATTCGAATCATCATCACTATCAGTATCAGTTTCATCGGAATCGTCTTGTAAGTAATATAATCTTGTTATTTCATTTCTACACTTTCACAAGTTTTGCGCCACGTCTCGCCTTGGATATTTTCTATGCTTTCTTTGATTAATTAATTATCATAATTTATTAATTTATTTTCATACACTGCATGTTTTGCTCTACAAAAATAAATATAATGTTTTATCACCCCACAAATATTTTCAATAGCGTTCAATTCTGGGTAAAAGGGTAGCCGCAGAACCTCAAATCCCCAACTCCTAATAACATCATCATCCCGTAGGTTCTAAAATTAGATTTGCGGCAATTAGATGTTGGTTTTTTTTCATTCTTGTTATGATATGAAGCATTATCTAGAATAATAACAGCTCCTTCTGGGAAATTGGGCAGTAATTTGTCATCATTTAACATAATTATCAATTGACGTAGCTTTGTATACCAAAGATGCCACTGATACAAAACCATCCTAGGTATCAGCATGCACCTAAATGTAATTATTGCCAGTGCTAACCTTCATACAAAATTGCTTGTCTTTCTTGTTGGTCACATTGACATTTTCTCTTTTTAATGCCCAAAAATTATTTCGTATCTCTAATGTTAAAACATCTCTTATCCATGTACATCATTGCAGTCGGTATTTTCGTTTAATACTGATTTTAAATTCGCTAAAGTAGGAATCTGCTTGTGTATCACATACAATTTTTGAATAGTGGTGGACTGTAAAATTATCGAAGTCTACTTTATTTTCCCTTTTAGAGCGTTTTTTCAATGGTGAAATAAATTGTGACGATAGGGAGGGTAATTGTTTTTTTCTCTCAATATTAGTGCAACAGTACCTGTTGTATCAGCAGTGCGCTATGTAATGTTGCGTAAAGGAGATAAATCACAGTTAGCATTGTTAGGAGCTGCCATGAACGCATATTGTTCTTTTAAAAATGGTGCACATTCACTATCATTTCACGACCCTAAAACAAATTACACCTGTTAATAGTATAAAACGCCTTTTTTGTAACAAAATAATCTATTTTATCTTATGTAAATACATAAAACATCGATCTAAAAGGGTAAACAAAACGTGAAATAATGAAGCAACCTTACTATCAATGATTTTACTTTCCATACTGACGCTACTTGGCACGATGCTTGAATAGAGATCCCGTACACCCTTCGGACTTCACACATGCACAGCGTGTTTGTACATTTGGTTAGCACAAGTAAAGCGCACGTGGCTTCGTGAGATAAATGTACTGTATTGACATAATTGACATTGCATCGCTTAGCAAACGGATTGGTGATCGCAATACGTTGTTAGAAACGTAAAGGAGGTAAGAGAAGAAACCGCCTATACTCCTAATATAATCCATTCGTCATTTTTTGAAGCTACGCCTATTGACTCCATTATGTTTCGTCAACCACCGAGTACAGTTAATCCGTGTGGTGTCCAGATTAAGAATATAGCACCATTCCATCGCCTCCCGTGGATGTCGTAAAAGGCGACAAAGGGACTATAAACCAGAGGGTTGAGCAGCAGCGTCCCTTCTGTAGAACAGTAGCCATTCTGCACTCACCAACCCACCTGCCAAGCGTGGTGAGTACTGGCAAATTCCCCCCAATATGATGACACAATTGTGAAAATCTTTTGTTCAGTAATGGACGTTGTATGGCAGATATGATGATGATGAACCACCAAGTGGTTTCCTAGCATGTCTTATTAGCATCGTTACTTTTTTCGCGTAACATCTCTGAACCTTACGACCGGATACTTGAACGAGATAAAGAACTATTTAAATTAAAAGATGTTTTCTAATTCATATGTTTATTTTCAGCAAGCGCAAATCTATCTATGATATTGATGGAACGAAATATGACACTAAGTGAATTAGTAGAACATAGAGAGCGTGGATCCAGCCATGTACATTTGGCTGATATATTCCACAACGCGTCGCGAGAGCCTAACCCAGCGGAGCCATTCTTATCTAAGTCTCTTTTAGAACCTATATCAAAAGAAACCTATCCCTTGAGAGCTCTTTTAGATGCCAATTTACATGATCCAAATACAAAATCAACAACAGTGGATCCAAGTATGATAAGCAATGTCAATATTCCAGTTGTAATGGATTTCCGTAATAATGTAAACGAAAATGCGGAAAATATGGGTATAATGTCCTTATTTAACAATTTTACTAAACCTACAAATAACAGTATTTTAAAGAACGACTCTAAAGGCAAAGCTCACGAGACATCTATAGTTACTCTTAACGTTGCAAATACTGTTAACGCAAGTGAAACAGTTAGGGAGAGTCGAATGTTAAGTGAAAGTCAAGACGATGTTGTAAGCTGGAATGAAATATTCTCATTAATGGGAAGGAATCAGAATAATGATACAGAATTACAAAACCCGGAAGGTATATGGCATTTGATATGTAAACTTTCTTCATAGTCGAAATCGTGTTATAAAATACCTTTTTACTTTATATTTTCAGGTCTATCTCCCCTGAAACCTTTTAAGACAATCAGATTAGATGAAGACGCGGATGGCGACGGTTTGATAGTGTTGGAAGATCTGCAACATCTCAAAGATTTTGAAAGCAAAATCGCTTCAGGTACCGACGTGAAAATAGAAGTAAATTCATACGAAAATAAAGAGTCATTACAGCATGGATCAGATATTAACAATAGGATACCCAGCCAAACGAAATCTGTGACAGTTGCTACAGCTAGCATTGCAGGTTTAGCTATGATATTGTTTTTATTAACATATGCTGCATTCAAATGGAAACAGCAAAGGTCAATAATTAGAAAAAAACGTAATTTCTGTGATGAACGCATTCCTACACCAGTATTTGAAAATAGGAAAGGCCACAAGAATAACAGTAGTACCCGCAGTATTAGTCCAATGTTGCAAACATCAAACATATACACATTGAACACATTAGATTCACAAAATGGTAAAGATTCACCAGATTACATGTGGGACACTTTGAGGAAACCATTCCAATAGGCGGTATGAAACTTTTACTGAAGTTATTGACCGACGAATTTGGCTAAATTAGTTTAATTATAATGTATTATATGATAACAAAATGTGTTTTCTACAATAATTAAGCATTATTAATGAGTTTTTTAAATCTTAAATTGTGGAAATGGCTTTATAATTTAAACTAGTGACCTGATTTTGATTAAGATTTTTATATAATAGATCAATAACAAATTAAAACACAAATAAATACTGATACAATTATTCGTGTTTGTTGGGCACATTAGTAGTTTTAGGCTGGTTTTGTATCAGAAAACAATTGTTAAAACTTTACATGTATTTCTTGTCGGGAACTGCATCATAATTCTATTGAAACTCAAATATGCCTCATTTGTTAACCCTTATTTATTTGTTTTATTTCAGTATTATGCTAAAAGTGCAATGTGACATATCAAAGACGTTTTTGTGTGTTCTTATTTTTTTATAAATGTCTTTAGAAATAAATAAATAAAATTAATAGTGATATCATTTTTATTTGTCTTACCTGTAATTATCAAAAGTTAATATGTCTTGGAGTTTTTTCAACACTGGTATATCCAAAGAGTTTATTTTGTTGTTAAAGTATGCATACTGCCTTGCAATACTTCTGTAGAGTTTTATTGCTGACTCGAAAACCGGTGATGGCTGGAAACATAGTTAATACAGAATTAATACAATTACAAAAATAAATATTTAAAGAAAACAGGGTACTAACCACTTGGGAATGTGGAGGATAACAGAAATGTACTCTAAAGCAGGATATCACAATGGTTATTTTGGAGTTTTTTTTTCTAACTGTGTGCTTGGCGTTTAGGAATAATAAATGTAAGAATTGAAATTGTTGTTATGATGATGCAATAATGACAATAATGTCGTTCAATGGTGTTATAACTATAATTCCAATATAAACATACTTTTCTTAAATAGGAAATGAAAAGGTTCCTTTAAGTACTCACAATTTTTAGTCGCATATTGTTATTGTAAGATTCTGAATTGATAATATATAAAAATTGGATCAATATTAGTATTGTTTTTATAAATGCTAACTTTTTTCTATAAATTTGTGAATGATAAGTTTTATAAAAATGTGTATGTGCTGGGAGTTGTTAGATGCTAGCGGCACGGAGGAGACATTTTTTCAGCAGTGATGTCCTTTGGCTGATATGATGATATTGATGATGTACCAAGATTTGAGTAATACAATTGAGTGTATAGAAAAGTCAAATTGCTTAAGTACATTGAAGTCATGGTGAAGTGTGGTGCCGGCTCAGAATGCCACCACCCCATCTCCTCCCATGGGTGTCGTTAAAGTCGACTAAGGGATTAGTCGGAGGATGGGCAGCAGCGTCCTTCGAGTACATTAACAACTCAACTGCGATCGCCAACCCGCCTGCCAAGCGTGGCGATTATGGCAAAACCCCCCAATGAGCTCAAAACACATCCATATCGGTGGTTGTGATGATCTTTGGGGGAGGCCTGTGTCCAACAGTAGACTTCATTAGGCCGAAATGATTGAAGTCATATTAAAATAAGTGATTACCCTTAGTTCTGCTAGCTCTTCAGAAGTAAAGTATAGAATGGTAGAATATTTCTCTGGTAATGTGTCAATATATGGCTTCCAAAATGATTCTGCAAACAGTTAATAATTTATTCAAATCATCAATTTTAATCTTGTATGGTTTAAAAACTGATTGATGGCTGAAGTCTTGGTAGGATTAAATGATGAAGTTACATAATATGGAATAAGCAATAATATATTTATAACAATGATTGAATCACAAACAAAGTTATAAAACACAGATTTTTTTATATTTCTCTTTCATAATGTCTATTAAGTACTTAGAATAAAATCACCTATAAAGATAGTTCTTGCTGACTGCTCTTTTGCAATTTCCTTAGCCTAAGCACTATTCATGTATTGGTAAGCCACATGTTGTTACAGTTAGCCCTTTTCGTCATGATTAATTATTTATTGGGCACAGTGTTTACAAGGCACACAGCACTAATTACCCACCCGAAATGTGCTGTCATTTCCGTCACCATTCAGATGGTTATATATTGCATGTGCCAACTATCCTTCTAGTTGTTATTATTCTAAGGTTCAATACTCTCAGATTTTACGTAACCCAAAGCAGATTTAAAGAAAACACAAATAAAATAAAATTATATTCATAACATGATAATAGAATTTGTTTGTATTTAAATGAACATAAAATACACACTCAATAACATTTGTTGATCTGTAAAATTGGCATGACATACTTCAGATTTTATGAATGCAATGCAATCACAATATTACAATAATTTTCATTCGTAATAACTGAGATTACAAATAAAACATATTTGAAATAGTATAAACATTTCTTACCAGGATTATATTTCTCTAGCAGCAGGTACAATGCTAATGTTATATTTGGCATATTTTGCAGCAATGGGTCTATGGTTATGAAGGATCCTAACTCAGATTCCTTTGCATTTTTCTCTGTCAACATTACTTTTGATGGTACAGTAAGAATAAGTGAGCCTTCTTTAAAATACTTAGATGCTTTCAGGCCAAGTTCATAACTTTCAAATTCGGAAATTTCAATACCTGCAATGTATATTATTTTTATTCCTTGTTTTAAATATGTAAGAAAACATTAAAATATTGCACAAATCATGATCATCATCATTATTTTATTAATATATATAAATTAATGATTTTTTTGAATGTCAAATTAGTGTTTATCAAAACTGACCTAATCTTAATAAATATTGATAGTTTATTTCAGTAATAACACACTGTAACAATGATAACTTTATAAATGGTGAGACATTTTTTTTCTGTGAGAGTAGTGTATGTATTCAGCTAAACAATAAAGTTGGAAACTTTTTTATTTATTACATCAGCCAATGGAAGTCCACTGCAGAACAAAGGTATCCCCCATAGCCCTATCCCATTTCCACAACTTAGTTGCCATTTCAGAGGGAGTTGGCCAGTACTCACCCTGATCGGCAGGTTGGTTGGTGAGCGCAGTATGGATACTGTTCCACAGAAGAGGTGCTACTGCCCATCCCTTTGGTTTAGACTACCATAGTCGCCTTTTACTACATCCATGGGAGGAGATGGGAGTGGTACTATATTCATAATCATGACACCACCAATCTCTCACAAATATGTACTATTTAATTGCTTCGATAACGAAGCAACTTACTGGATATACATATAAAGTCAAAAAGGACTTCATAATGTGGCCCAGGTATCATAGTTATAAAAAATAAGTACATAGTTACACGATTATTGTAGCTTACCGTCGAGTTGAACACCATTTTCGCTTAGCCACTTGATATAGTTGACAAGATTCAACTGCCTTTGGTTTTGACCACTCTTATGCTGAGGGCACTCTAGGTTTATTATTTCTTTGATCAATGCATCGATTTCTAAGTGGTGCTCCCAACTTTTTGTCACGCTATTAGAAGCTTGGAATATACTCGTCAGTCTCAATACCTTATCCACAAGAACTGCAAGTTCTTTTCTTTTTAACTGTAGAAACTTGCTTTCCTTCCCAGAATTCTTCTTAGAAGTTTGTTTTGATTGTGATTTGCGACCCATTTTGTATGAATAACTAGTACCTAAAATGTAAAACAAAATAGTAATGTGCAAGTAACTCAATATTAAACGTGGGATTTTATAGTTTTATACGCTAAAAATAGGTCCTAAATTTTGAAATGTTTTTCTATCAAAGTGAAAGATGAAATATGACGTAAATATAAAGGCCGCTACACACGTCGTATACGGTTTAAATTAGGAGTAATCGATATATAATATCGATATTACCTAAAACCGATGAACAAAATGTATTTTTATCGTTTTCCCACCATTAACAGACAGCATCTATATAAATATCGATTTAGAAGTGGGTAATACTAATAAAGCTTTTCATGTGTACCGAACCGAAACAATATATTGGCATCTGATTAAGTGTTACGAAATGTATTTTCAATAACTGTTTTATTGGACATGTGTGATGTGTGACTAGATAACTAGATATTGAAAATAAATAGTTTTATACGAATTTTAATGAAATGGTAAATATGACTTGGAACCCGGTAAAATATTCGAACTGGTTAGCGCCTAACACGGACTAGAAAAAAAAGATGGACTCCGCGCCACTCATATCGAAAGTGAAGCACGGTATCGAACATGTGTGCGTGATTTGAGGGATACCAGATGGAATGAAATTTTCCCAAGTTTTTTTAATAATAACGGTAATACCCCTCTGGGCAAACGTTATCTCACCATGGGATAAGGTAATCCTGGAGGGCAGATTAAAGTAGCTGCTTGATTTCTTCATACCTTATGATAAAAAAAAAAAGTATCTCATAAGAAAAAAAAAAAAAAAAAGGTATATTAAGTAGCTTACAGAACGCAGGGCAGTTTGTGGCGAGCTGAATGTGAGTGGCGACACTGCGTACCCGAATGCTCCAGAGAGTCGGTCAGGGCCTCGTCTCCGCTTGCCTTTATTGGTTGGTTGGAGTGGAACCCCATGAGTACCCGCAGGATTTTCAACTCTGACTTGCCTTAGTTGGCCGATCAGAGGGGGGCCGCCAGAGCTATATGCTCGGGGGTGGAAGTGTCTAATGGCGTAATAACGGGGAAACCCGCTCCGAGTCTTCGAGACGCGCGATGGTGAAACCGGTGCCGCACCTCTCTACACCCCTAGCCGCTCACACCGGTGTTGCTCCTTGTCGCCTGTAGTGGTGGCCATTTAGGGGGCCCATCTTGTGAGTGGCGAGTCACCGTCTGCCACAGAATTTCACGATCAAAGTTGAAAGGTAGACGCCGTAGTTCCCGTATTTATAAGTTTTTTTATTCCATGTAACACCCATTGCAATAGACCTTATCGTTATAGTTTCCATCTCATACAATAGCCTTACACCACCGGGGACAATCCATGACTTCATTTTATAGTGCAGCTATGGAGAGTCCCCGGTTGGTGTCCCATTACATTTTAGATTAAAATTCTCTAAAGGGCCTCTGCGTGTTGGACCCATGTCCCCGCGTAAGCCTATCAAAAGACCGGGTTCCCCCTTACAGGGGATATAAACCCGTGTAATAGAGAGACGGTAATATTACATATAATAGTAATACTTTCATCAAAGATAAGATAAAAACGGAAATATTATTTCTGTGGATTGAACTATGCTTTCTCTGTGTGAGGCCTTAGGTTAGGATTGGGACAGTGACAGGCTGATTTGATATTTTATATTCATAAACTAGTGTCCGACGGAAACACGATATTCAGCCGAGAGAACCAGACTGAACTTGACTGAACTCGACTTAACGTCAGCTGTCAAATGTCTACAAACAAATTTAATAGAAAATTATAATTATAATAAATAATGCCTACGCAAATACTAAAGTGCACTCAGTGTATAGTGATTAATGAGCTATTATGTTTTATCCAGAACAAAATAGACGTTATGGATGAAGAAAGCCTAATCAGAATAGGTGTGAGTGCGTTCTCCACCTCAGAAATAAGAGTTGCAAAAAATTTGTTGTTTGACTCGGTCTCTACAACTACCCGAAATATCTCGCGACGTAAAAATAAGGAGCAAAAAGATATCGAAGATATTATTTGTGTATTCAAGAGTACCGATCCGGATGAAACTCCAGTGTTTGTAGCGAAAGAGTTGCAGAAATTACCACCGGTGACATTCCGATCATGTTGATGTTATAAGGTTATTAAAGGATATTGTTTCATTGCAATCAGAGGTAAAGAATATAAAAGAATCATACGCTACAATCGAGCATGTAAATGATATAAAATCAAAGTGTGATTACATTATTGAGACAAACGATTTGAGTTCATCATCACAAAAATCTCAAACATTGTTAACTTCGAAAAAACCATGTACCGAGCGTCCGTTAACTGACATGACCATGAGCACAGATGTATCGAGAAAGAGCGAGGAGGCCACGCCCGCAACCAAGGCGACAACATTATTTAATGCGGCTAGTGAATCTAACGCAATACTAGCAAATTCGCGCAATTGTACGAATGTAAACATGGAGCACGAAATTTCTGCGGAAGAAAAAATAACTTCATCTGAGAAAGTAAGTACAACAACGAGTATGGCTAATAAGAATAATATGTCTATGGCGGACATAGTTCGTCAAGGGGGCGCTTGGAAGTTGGATGGTCCTAATCAGGATTGGACGGAGTTTCAGCGGCGTAAACTAAGGAATAGGCATGAAGGTGTTAAAGGCAATGCATCTTTCAGGCCAGAGGATAGATTTAAATCCGCTGAAATTAAAATCTCTTTATTTTTGTCAAATGTCCATAAGGATACTTCCGAGACCGACATCGTAGAATACGTATTTACTAAAACAACTGAAAAGATATTGCTTCAAAAGATTAATATGAAAACAGAAAAACCATACAACGCCTATAAAATAATAGTAAATAGGGATGCATTAAACACATTTTTAAATAATGAGCTTTGGCCGAACGGTGTTACGTGCCGGCGGTTTAGGCCTTACAGAAGTACCGTTCTCGTTAGCGAATAGATACAAATAAAAATGGATATGTACAACACACACTTCGTATCGTTTAATTGTAAAAGCGTTAAGCGTTCTATAGATGGAATTAAGCAACTGTGTGGTTTTGCCGATATCATTGCCTTACAGGAAACATGGCTTATGCCGGATGACTTAGCATACCTTGATACGATTCATGGCGACTTTGGGAGCACTGGGACGTCTGCGGTAGATACGGCGGCTGGTATTCTGAGAGGCAGACCATATGGCGGTGTAGCGCTCCTATGGCGCAAAACGGCGTTTCAGAGCGTGTCAATGATATCGTGTGCGAATCCAAGAATCGCGGCAATACGTGTCACGACCAATGACCGGCCTATACTAGTGCTAAGTGTATACATGCCCATTGACTGCAGTGAAAACTTACCAGAATTCACTGACTGTTTAGGTGCTATCAGTGCGATTATACAGGAAAACATTGTAGAGTCAGTATTTCTGTTGGGCGATTTTAATGCACATCCTGGTGAACGTTTCTGTGATGAACTTCTAGACTTTGCACGAGAACAAAAGTGGATTTGTGCCGATTTAAATCGCCTACATTCGGCAGGTACCTTCACGTTTATTAGTGAGGCACATACCAGTAGGAGGTGGTTAGATCACTGCGTTGTCACCCAGGCAGCTGCCCTATGTATAGCAGACATTTTTGTGAAGCATGACGTATATTGGTCTGACCACTTTCCGCTAGTAATAAGATGCAATCTAAAAATAGTTATACATAAAACGGAGGTAAAGAGCTCACCCCGTAATAAAGTAAGATGGGGAGACAGAAACGCATCTCAGATTAGTGCATATCAAAATGTGTGTAACTCTAAATTAAAATGTATTGATTTTCCCTCAGAGTTACAATTTTGTAGTGGTAAGTATTGTAATGTAGATAAACATAAAAATATTATAAATAATTTGTACATAAACATCGTGAATATTTTGAGTGATGCAGCAAGCACTACGTGTTATGTAAAAAGAGACAGGCATAGGAAATTATTAGCTGGATGGAACAAGCATGTGAGTGAGGCTTACAGGAATGCAAGGTTGAAGTTCAGAACATGGTTAGCGAATGGTAAACCAGGTAACGGTAAACTTTTCGATGACATGATACAGACACGTAAAGTATATAAGGGAAAGCTAAAATGGTTTCAAAAACATCAGGAACAAATAAAAATGGATATAATGGCCAAACACCATACAAAATCCGACTTTAAAAACTTTTGGAAAAGTACAAATATCTCAAATACTAAGCCGAGTATTCCTGTTAACGTCGATGGTGTTTCCAGTCCCAGGGAGATTGCCAATATCTTCAAGGACTATTTTTCAGTAAAGTCACCGCTGGGTCCACCACATCGGGAGTTTTACGCTGAAACTTCGAGAGAGATTTCAACTGTCATTCTTGCGAAAGATATTAAAATAGTCATTAGAAAAATGACAACAGGCAAATCTCCTGGACATGACGGACTCAGCGTCGAGCACCTAAGACATGCTGGTGTTCATCTACCTCGAGTGCTCGCAATGTTACTTAATTTATGTGTGAGCCATGTGCATCTGCCTCCCGAGCTGGTACGCACTCTGGTTGTACCTATTGCCAAAAACAGGACAGGAAACATGGCAGACAAGTCCAATTATAGACCCATTTCCTTGGCGACCATCGTAGCCAAAGTACTTGACAGTGTGTTTAACTCATATTTTGACAAGTATGTGCAATTACACGACGCACAGTTTGGATTCCGGCATGGATTGTCGGCTGAGACTGCTATCTTTAGCTTGAAACATACTGTTAAGTATTATACCGATAAACATACTCCAGTTTACGCGTGTTTCCTGGACCTGAGTAAGGCCTTCGATTTGGTCTCTTACGACATTCTGTGGCAGAAATTAGCAGAGACAGGTATACCATCGGAGTTGATATCACTTCTGAGGTACTGGTATCTCAACCAAGAGAATCGTGTGAGGTGGGCGGGTGAACTCTCGGATGCAAGCAGGTTGGAGTGCGGGGTTCGGCAGGGGGGGTTGAGCTCACCCTTGCTCTTTAACCTGTACGTTAACGCACTGGTTGAGAGGCTCAGCAGCATGCATGTTGGCTGCTATGTTGATGGTGTTTGTTGCAACAACCTCAGCTACGCGGATGACATGGTGCTGCTGGCCCCCTCAATCGGAGCTCTCCGAAAGCTACTCGCAGTATGCGAATCATACGTTGCTTCACACGGTCTGATGTACAATGTTCAAAAGACTGAATACATGGTCTTTAAATCGGGTCCCATGTGTCCTTCCATCCTTCCAGTTTACCTCAATGGTGTGTCCCTAAAAAGGGTTCACCAGTTCAAATACCTTGGACACTGGGTAACTGACGATCTAAAAGACGATGTTGACATGGAACGAGAACGCAGAGCATTGTCAGTTCGGGCGAACATGCTGGCACGCAGATTTTCTCGATGTACAGACGCAGTTAAAGTTACATTATTTAAAGCTTTTTGTACGTCGCTGTATACGGGAGGCCTGTGGTTCAACTATACCCAAAGAGCTCACAATGCTCTGCGAGTCCAATTTAACTATGCGTTCAGGGCGCTGTTGCGGCTTCCACGTTTTTGTAGTGCATCAGTGATGTTTGCTGATGCGCGCACAGATGGCTTTGCAGCTATCTGGCGCAAAAATACTGCATCGCTTCTCAGTCGGTTGCGTGGAAGTAGCCACAGCATCCTGAATACTATAGCGGCTAAGCACGACTGTCCACTGGTGTGGAAACTTATACAAAGGACCAAGTCGCTATTTACAATTAGATAAAACATTTTTATAACTGTGATTTGTAGTAAATCTGGATCTCTGTTGTCTGAATAAATAAATTATATTATTATTATTATTAACTAGACTGAACTCGACTTAAGTAGACTGAACTTGACAAAACTAGACTGAACTCGACTTAACTCAAGTGAACTAAACTGAACAAGACTGAATTCGACTGAACTCATATATTCAGGATTTTTCAGTCTTGTTCAGTCTTGTTCAGTAGAATTCAGTCTTGTTCAGTAGAATTCAGTCGAGTTCAATCCTATTCAGTCTAGTTCAGTCTTGTTCAGTCTAGTTCAGTCTTGTTTGTGGCGCGACTACGAAAGCCCTAACAAAGAGGAGACGTAGATTGTAGGAAACAATCTATACTTGTATTCGCGGACTAAATCCTATTTAGGAATATGTTTGTCTCTTTTTCGTTTCACCGATTATTCAAATCACAACGGTGCTAAAGAAGTTTCGCTTCAATAAAAAAATTACTACCCATTTTTTTGGGAAAATTACCCATTTATTTTCTAACAACACAGACAAAATACTTATAGGTAATTTCAAATCCACGCGCAACTTACTGAATTGTCTTGAGATGGGTAAGTAACTTCGTTATTGTAATACCTACTGCTAATTTTACATAGGTAGGTACCAGGTACCTAAAGTCCCTTAGTTAATATTACGTTTATTAATTTTATTTACTTACAGATTCATATACTTGCCAACCGCAGTCAACCGCTTTTTCCGGAAAAAGAGCAGTGTGTTATAATAGTGATGAAAATAAATATTTATGTGAGTTAGATAGAAATATACTTAATATTTAAGTACCTACGTATGTATATGTTCTTAAATAATTATATGGGCAGTACCTATATGTGTTGGGTGTGAATTTATGGGTGGTTATTTATTTATATTTATGTGTGTGTCTAAATGTATGGATGGATGCGTGTGGGCCGAATTTGTGTATGTATGTGTGGCCGAGTGTATTGTAACTGTTTACGTAAAAGGTGACGGTGTGTTTGTTCATAAGTTTCGTTATGATGAATGAATAAGTAACGTTCATTAAGTAATCAGTTTTAGTTCAAGTACCCACTATAAATCTAGTTTACTTGAAAGAAGAAGAATGAAGATTCTGATGAAGAGGATTCTCCATGTTACCAATTATAAAATTAAGCATTTGCCGTGTGGTGCCGGCTCAGAATGCCACCACCCCATCTCCTCCTATGGGTGTCGTAAAAGTCGACTAAGGGATTAGCCGGTGGATGGGCAGCAGCGTTCTTCGAGTACATTAACAACTCAACTGCGATCGCCAACCCGCCTGCCAAGCGTGGCGATTATGGCAAAACCCCCCAATGAGCCCACAACACATCCATATCGGTGGTTGTGGTGATCTTTGGGGGAGGCCTGTGTCCAGCAGTGGACTTCATTCGGCCGAAATGAAAAACAAAAAAAATGATGATAAAATTAAGACATAATCCTGATGTTTCAAAAATTACAAGCCCTCTCGTGCTAGGTGAAAATACACAAGTTCTGAAACCTGACACTGAAGGTCTTAATGTATTCCTTCTATAACAAACAGCCCCAATGGAAGTAGCCATGGCAAAGCCCCAACATTATGACGAAAAATGAGATCGACTTCATCATAGCGGACAAAAAGCAAATATTCAGAGACGTCTCAGTGATAGGTCTAACACTAAAGCGATCACCAACTTGTCAGAGGTTATCTGAATGTTGACTTTAGGCTAGAATCCATTCGCTTGATGAACTCCAGGCTCCGACCTAGCTTGCTTTAAACCATGGTAGGATCTAAAACATTCCAGTAAAATCTGGAGAACCGATTTGCTGCCGTGGAAACAACAAACGATGTTAACCAAGCCCTTGAGAGTGTGGTAAGAATCCTCAGGGACGAAAGTAGCAGATCCTGCGAAATGTAGCGTACAGGCAGAAAGTCCAAGCTTTCGAGAGAGACTCAAAAAATGTGCAGAAACGACGTGAAAGCCCACCAATCTCCTCGTCAGAACATCGGGCACTCAATAAAAACAAACTGGCACGACATGACTTTCGCTAGACCTATACACGTTCTATAGAAATAGCAATTGAACAGAATCAGGGGTCCAAAGTGTATATCCAGTCCCTGGGGAGAAGCCACTTGACGAAGCTGAACACAGCCAGTGGAGAAGAAGTCCTTTCAAAGCCGGAGATTCTTTCGGATGCTGAAAAGTTTTATGGCCAGTTATACGCTTCACATCCGTCACGACCTCATCCTTAAAATAAGGCAATCAGCCTTGACAAAATTGAGATGGCTCTAAAGCACCTTAAAAATGCAAAAGCCCCGGGAGAGGACGGAATTACAACAGAGAATTTGAAATCAGGAGTTTACTGAGGATAACCTGTGTTAAGAGAACTCCAGAAAACCTACATCTCTCTTCTCTTTGATGGCAGAACTCCAAAGGTGCGGAATAAGAGGATGATCGTCCACTTCCTTAAAAATGCCCTTTTGAGGAATTATCGACTCATTTCGCTTTTAAGCCACGTCTACAAGTTGTTTTCAAGGGTCATCACAAATGGTCTTACGCGGAGACTCGAAGAATTTCAACCCCCGGAGCAGGCAGGGTTTCGAGGAGGATACGGCACTACAGACCACATCCACACTGTGCGGCAGACAATACAGAAAACCGAAGAGGTACAGTCGGCCCCTGTGCTTAACATTTATGGACTATGGGCAGGCCTTTGACTCTATCGAGACGTGGTCTGTTTTTGAATCCTTGCAGCGATGTCCAAGCGACTGGCGATTTATCCGAGTATTAGGGTGTCTACGATGCCGTGACGATGACAATCCAAGTACAGAGCCAGCAGTCTGGTCAGCAACACGGTTGGTGCAGTGGTTGATACAGTCGACTGCTGCGCTCCGGGTCGCCGCATGGAACAAATATTTGTATGATCTGCAGGTAATTGTTCCGGGTCTGGGTGTATTGTGTGTGAAATGTATGTCTGTAAACGTACCACACAGGAGAAATCCTAGTATGGGGCAACGTTTTTAAAAAGCCAAATAAAATAAGTCTGGGCCTATTCCCCTGCATTGAGGTTACGTTATCTCCCCCAAATTGTTCAAAAATGCAATGGACTATGTATGTTTTCTGGAAAAGACGTGGCATAAATATAAATGACGAGCACATCTCACACTTGTGATTTGCAAACGACACGGTCATCGTGGTCGAAACGCGGTATGATTCATCCCAACGCGTCGGTCTCCGGATGAACTTGGATAAAAACAAGATCATATTTAACCAACATGTCATACCGCAACCGATTGCAGTACTTGGTGGAGCTCGAAAGCTGTTCAGGAATACGTTCACCTCGGGCAAACTCTGCAGTTGGGCAAGAACAATTACGAGAAAGAGGCAAATAGAAGAATCGCGTCGAGTGTTTTCGTCCTCAATACCACAGACTCTCAAGACAAAATGTAATCAGTGCGTCCTACCCAATGATATTATACCATAGATATGTTACGTCCATATTAAATGGCGCGTAAAATTCAGTCTCGCCTGCATACCTATGTCGTCAGAAAGAAGATACAAAAACTACAAGAGTAAAAGAGATAGCTATCTAGGCGAACTAATTGCGAGGTGCTACAATTGGGGGAGTTTTGGTTCTTACTTTTGGCGCGCATGTAACATATCTACTTCTTTATAATATGTAATATCATTGGTCCCACCTCCACAATTTTCAAGGTTTTCCGTGAGCTGTGGAGCTATTCTTGGCGTTTCTCTGAAGGATCGAATCCGAAACAAGGTGATCCGACAGAGAACCAAAGTCACCGACATAGCCCATCGGATTCGTGAGCTGAAGTGGCAATAGGCTGGGCATATAAGCCGTATATATAACTAACGGCTGTTGGGGCAAACGTGTTCCTTAGTGGAGACTGCAGCTCGACAAACGTAGTGTAGGACGGCTTAGGTGGAGTGACTTTCTTCGCAGGGCTCAGTGACGTAATATTGGACGACAGCATGTAAGACCTGTAGGTACCTATGCCGCATGGCCTTCGTCGCCGGCCCTTGCGGAAAAAACCGGTTAATTTGGGTTTTCAATAAGCCTCTGATAACGTTTACACTCCGAACGAAATAATACAAGAAAACGGTTTTACCGATTAATAACCGGTTATTTTCAAACCGGTTCCAAGCCTTGGGTAAAGGTTTTCGCCATCCGACTGTATTTGGCCTCATGGAGATTCCATATGATGAAAGTCGTTTCAAGATAGCTCTGAACGAGCGCATTATATATAATACGATTCTGATAACTGACGTGCTACTAAAGTCATTACTCTGTCCCAGAACAAATCCCAGATTTTTAAAAGCTTTCCTACATAGGTCAATAATTTGCATACGAAAACTTGTGTATCATCTCCACGTCCCAGGTCACAAACGCTAGTTACACAGTATCACCTCGGCGTCCACGACATACACATGCCGCAGCGGGGTGCACGCGCAACTATAGCGCAGTCACCACACAGCACGTAGCAACGTTTAACTATAGCTTGTTCTCTTTACTCCACAACACTATCTATAACTCGCTGAAGTATCTTATAGTCCGAAGTGTCTACTATCGACTGTGTTCGGTTTTATACAAGATACCTAAAGCAGATATCTGCCAGTTGGGAAGTTAAAATCGCACGTCGCACTCAGAGGTTGTCATACAGCGAAATGCCCTCCGTTTTTTCTATATGACGTATAAATGTGTCTGTTAGAACCTGTTCACTGAATAAATGATTCTATTATATTCTACAGAATCGCTTTTATCTGCAAATAGCAAACACTGCGCCTCCTTCACGAGTGCTGGGAGATCGTTAATCATTAAAAGAAACTCCAACGGCCCGAGTTGCGACCTCTGACTTATTCCCGAAAATGTATATAAAGATGTGGGTTAATAACCCACATACTCAACGTGGACTAAGGCCTAAACTTTCTCATCATGAGAAAAGGCAGTGATACAGTATGGGCTGATTATTATACTCGACCTACTGCCGGCGTTCATTAAAATAATCCACGTTGTCTATACAGTTCTCTCACATTTTTTGGGCCCGTGGACATTTATGCTATACATTAGAAACATGTTTGTTTTCCAAGCACGAGGATGTTCTGATTATAAATCGTGGACATGTCTCTAATATTTTGTCTTACACACAGTATGAGCCGAAAAGCATTTAAAACTCGCGTTTACTCCATCAATTTCTCGAGCATCACGCGCATGTATCTTGTTTATCCCTACGATGTACTCATAACTTACGTGTCGTTGTTATAACGCTTTAAGGTTTAGCATCGTTCTTCTTAATCTACCGTTATTCTCATCACTGGAGCTGACCTCCGAAGCCACATTCTAATTTAGGCAGTGTCTCAATGTCACTACAACTGCTGATAATCTGGCAGCAGGCTAATTTAATGTGTTTTTTACAACTAGCTGTGCCCAGTGGTTTCTCCCACTATTTAATTAAAAATAATTCGCATTATCTATATTTAGGTATTATAATATCGTAGAAAGACAAAAACTGTACATTGAACATTTTTTGAAAAAAATCACTGCCCAGCTCCAGGAACAAGACTAGGAAAACTAGATGCATCCCAGAACACCGTCACCAATGTTCGCAAATAATTTACAGAGTTTCGCAACACTGTAGCGATATTTAGGTCACTAGTCGATGCTTCTAACGTAAACATGCGTCGTGGAGCCGGCCTCAATATATCGCCATCAAATTCCGCTTAAGCAGTTTCTTCACCGGTGCATTCGTCGATTGCCAAGCCTGCAGAACGCCTAGCCCGCAAGCCCCGTAACCCCGGTGCTCGACACCGCGGCTCCTCCACGAAGCGCCGCCCGAGCACCACGGCGCGTCCCGCTGCCAGTGTTTGCAGCCCCGGTGAAACCTCTTAATAGAGATTTCACTAGCGTCACTGCGAGGGCCCCTACCGCACCTATTATGTACCAGCACCGCATGTACCAGAAAAAGAGCTAAAGAAGCGAAACAATCAGCATGATGATGGTTTTGTAGAGCAAAGGAGGGAGCGCCGTCAGCAAATTGAAAAGAACCGCTGCGGCACGGCTCCTGCGGAGTCCAAAGTAACTATACGTGTCCAGAAGCTAAACACTCCAGAGTATATCTCTCGCCTACATTACTCCACTAAGGCGGAGGACATCATAGAGTACGTGAGCCAAATGACGAAGTACAGACCGAGGGTGTAGTTGCTGGAGTCACGCCGCAACGTCAACTTCAAGGCGATCGTGGTGCGAGTTACCTGTCCTTTATGGAAGAAGACTTTTGGTCACAGGGCGTGGTATTCTGTCGCTTCCATGGACAAGTGCCACAGGACTGCATAAGGATAACTAGTGCAAAGTGAAGTGTTACTAACATAGTCTTGAGTGTTATTCACTAACACAATTTTTGTATTACTTTATGTATGCTAGTTTGTAAGGTATATAACTATGGGCCATAGAAGCCTGAAAAAATATTTTATTTAACTAAAAGTAAAATTAAAAGATGTAAAAGATGGGTCTTGGGTCTTTCCGATTGGTTGGAGAAGACCGAAATCGATCGATCAAAGTTCGGGATAGGGATATTTGGAGGGAATTAGGGGAGGCTTATCTCAAGGGACCACCTGATCAACATACAAGTATGTTTTTCAGGTTGATAAATTTATGTCTGATAAATTTATTTAATGTTCTGTTACTTATTTGTTTTACATTTTGTAATTTTACTAAAACAAGTTTATAATTGTGTAATTGTTCATTGGCTTTTATTTATATTATATAATCGAATACAAAAATTTAAATATGATGTACTTAATATAATATTTACTACTGTGTTTCAGCCAAGTAGGAATGATTTTATACCTACTCCGTGACTATCGTTAGGATACAAAGAGAATATTGTTGTCATTGTTAGGATATAACTATATAAGTATTCAGCGGTATTTGTTACGATTCACATTTGAAAACAAGAAGTGGCTGAAAATATGTATTTTACGGTGAGGAAGTCTCACCGTAAAATACATCAATCTGGGGGCCTAATAAGGCCGCTTTAGGTGAATCTAACACTTCTTCTTCTTCTCTTAGATTATGGCTTCTGTAGAGTATCTTCCACAATTTCGCCAATGTCAAGTATAAGGCAACGTTGTACGGTGTTTATATTAATTAATCTTTACATATTCAATAAAATATTTCACAAAAAGTAAAAAATTCTAAAAATATCGAATCTAACACGATTCACATTAGAAATCACAAAATTGTCACTTAATCATAACTGACCATTAACGTCGTCACAGCCACTTCTTGTCATATTGGAAACCAGCCCAAATCAGTAATAAAAGCTCTAATCTGATAATGAACATATGTATTCATAAAAATGAGAATGATGGTGCGTGAGTCGTGACACATATACAACGTAACGAATGAATTCTAAAAACAAAACATTCCAGTTTGCAGGGTTATGATCTAAGAAAAAAAAAGCCTAAAGTTTTTTTCATATCATCATCATCATATCAGCTAAAGGAGGTTCACTGCTGAACTAAGACCTCCCCATCGATTTCCACAACTGTGTCGTAATTTTTTATAACCATATCGAATTTCATACTAATACCGTAAGAAAATGAACCAAACAGGTGAACTTTTCTAATAAAATGCCATGGTCGACTAGACATTGATAACTAAACTTTGTCTGGCAATGACAGTGGTGCAGCGAGCACTTGGCACCGAAGCGGTCAGTTCCCCGAAAAGTTATTTAAACCGCCCCAGTTTTTGGGCCAGAGAAAGAATTGTTCTTTAAATTAATTGCATTGCAGAATGTAGCAAACTTGCAGTAAATTATTAAATTCGTAGCTCTAGTTGTCACGTATGTTCAGAAATAATTCGGTAATAGGTAACGTTCGTGCCACCTGTTTTTTTGTGGTAGATCCATCGAGGAGTGATATATGATATGTATGTGTGTAAAATTTTGTTACCTACAGAGCCTGTACACAGTTTACACTTTATTGACTGTCAATCTTGTCAATCTTTACATTATTTCGTATTATAAAAGACAGTTGTGGCTTCTTGCATATATATCTTTATCTATCAAAGTATATCTACATATGCCGATTGTGAGTTTTTTGTATATTTATGCGCTGGGATCCGTTTGGTGTTCGGATTAAGAATATAGCACCATTCCATCTCCTCCCGTGGCTGTCGTAAAAGGCGACTAAGGGACTCTAAACCAGAGGCTTCATAGCAACGGCAAGGGGTTTCAGGCGTATGGGAATTAGGCGCCAGAGTGTTGGGAAATAATTATTGAGTAAGTAAAATTGTAAAGGAATACATATTTGAATAAAAACATATGTCAAATGTCTAAACAGACAACTCTCTACACAGCCAGTATCTACATGGAGGTGATATATCTTCAACACACCCCCTCAACACATGTACGATACTATACACAAAAAATAAATCTATTTATTTCCGCACACACAATCCTAATGCACTTGTTAGTAACTCGTGTCTTACGCGAGGCAAAGGTTTGGTGAGGACATCTGCCAACATGTTATCAGTTGACAAATATTCCAACGTTATAGCTTTGTTGTCACGTAGCACATCCCTTATAAAGAAATGTCTAATGTCAATGTGCTTACTTTTCGCATGATGTATACCATGATCCTCAGCAAGGCAAATAGCACTCAAATTATCAACATGCATTCTTACCTTACAGAGTTGATTTAAACCTAGCTCTTTTAACAGGCTGTTCAAATACACAGCTTCTTTCATAGCTTCTGCCAAACTCACAAACTCAGCCTTGTCAATATTTAGGTTTGTCGTCAGCAGGTATCGACACTACGATATTACGATCTGAAGGTTTCTTCACAATTTCCCACGTGTCATTACTTACTAGACTTCTTATTTCTGAAAGAATTGCTTCCTCCCATTTGACCTTTTCGTCAGATGCCAAAGCTTCCTTTAACGTAGTTTCAATAGCTCCAGCAAAATTTTCACTGTCAACGTATTCTTCCGTCGATGATTCATTGTCGCTACTCATCTCAACCATGTTGTAGATTTTACGAGGTCGACCAACATGTCCTTTCTGAATCCTTGGCCTTCCAGGACCTCTTTTTAAAGTAACGTTTCTATCATCGTTACCAATAGATTCTGTATTCTCTGTACTTTCATCGAACACTGACTCAATCGGTTGAATATCTGATGGAATTTCTTCTCTTGAAGGTTCATCACTAAATGGTTTTTCTCACAATACTCTTTTCACATTGTGGTTCAATTAGTGATTCATTTGAGACCTTACACTCATTTTCAGTTGGTTCACCTTCCTGAAATTTTACATCTCTTGACACTACGATTTTTCTACTCTCTGGTATCCATATTTTATAGCCTTTAGCATCAGCTGGATAACCTACGAATATGCCGAGTGAACTTCGTGCTGCAAACTTATCCTTACCTAGTCCCTTTTCTAAGACGTGTACTTTCGTGCCAAACGTTTTTAAGTATTTGACATTCACAGGTCTCTCAAACCATTTTTCATATGGAATTTCACCATTTAGACTACTAGTTGGGCATCTGTTACGCAAATAACATGCAGTAGCTACAGCTTCTGCCCAAAAACTTGGTGAAATACCTGACGATAAGATCATGCATCTTGCCATCTCAATCAATGTATGGTTCATTCGTTCAGCGATACCGTTACTTTGAGGTGAATATGGCGACGTAAAACGTCTCTTAATGCCTTTTTTTTTTCTAAAAATTCATCGAAAGAATTATTTTTATATTCAGTTCCGTTATCCGTATGTAAACATTTAATTTTTCTTCCTGTCAAATTTTCGACATGACATTTAAAAATTTTAAACTTTGACAAAACGTCACTTTTATTTTTCAGCATATAAACTTCACACCAACGAGTATAGTCGTCAATAAAAGTGACAAAGTATTTATTTCCGCCATTCGATTGAACTCTCATTGGACCTACCGCATCCGAGTATATTATTTGCAACTTCTCGTTACAGCGTGAACTGGATTTCACAAAAGGCAACGAAACCATTTTTCCTTTAGCACACACATCACAATCATGCAAGTTACTATCGATCTTTAGCTGATCAATACCTGATTTCTTTAGTACTTTCATAAGATCCCTAGCATTCAGATGTCCCATACGCTCATGCCATTTATACAGATCAACATTTTCACTACATACCACAGACGCTGATGTGTCCAGCTCCCTTAAGTAATACAAATCACCTCGCCGATCAGCGGTCAGTTTTACCTCACCCTCTTTAACTGCATAGGCTACGTCACGTTTGAAGGTGACTTCACAACCTCGTTCAGTAAGCTGCGCGATGGAAATTAAATTACTACGTAAATCAGGAACCAATAGGGTATTTTCAAATTGAATTTTACGCGTTCGATCATCATTGCATGCTAATAACTTAACTGTACCTTTACCTTGCATGGTTGTCAAAGAATCTGTGGCAAATTTTAATTTTTGACTGGCAGGGAGTATCTCTGCAAACCTTTTCGCGTCATTACACATGTGAGAAGTGCAACCACTATCAAATATCCATTCCTGACGGCGCTTCGCATAAACAGCGATGCGGCAGTCATCTGAAACAAGATTTATGGTTAAAGCTTCACAATTTTCATGACTAGCACCTGACTCCACACATGGGGTTTCTTGAGTCTTCTCCCTTTTCTTTGTACAGTCCGATGCCTTATGGCTAAAATTATGACACTTAAAACATTTAAACTGTTTTTCCAGTTTTCTTCTGATGTTTGTCCAAATACATGGCGCCTTCTATTTTGTTAACTTGAGCGTTTCCTCTTGAACTATCCTCTTCGATGATTTTAATTATTAGTTGCTCTGGCTTTGGGAGCTCGTCTCTAGATTCTATGGCACATCTAAAGTTTTCGTAACTTCCCGGAAGACTGTACAGCAACATAATCGTTAACAAATCATCGTGGATTTTTATGTCCATTTCTTCCAATTTGTCAACGGCTTCAAAAAAGGAATCAAGGTGCTCACATACCTTTTGGTTTTCACTCATCCTTTGTAACATAAGCCTTTTCATTAAATTCGCTTTCTTTGCAGGCCCTCTTGATGCACACAAGCTCTCTAATTTTAACCATATCTCTCGTGCAGTCTTCACTCTTTTTACATGACGAACTACACTCGGATCTAATGCCAATATCAACTCAGACTTCGCTTTTCTGTCAGCTTTCTCCCATGTTGATATAGCAGCATCGGTAGTAGGTTTTGGCTTTTCTTCACTTACATACTCCCAGAAGTCATTCTTTATTAACAATGCATCCACTTGGACCTTCCAGCTGTCGTAGTTGTCCTTCGTCAATAATTCTATACGTACATTCGAAGTCATTTTTCTTCCTACGTGTACTTTACAAATGTTGAATTTCAATTTCGAATTACTTTCACAACATACGACACACTTTTCTGTTCTGGGCCCATAACCTTGTTGGGAAATATTTATTGAGTAAGTAAAATTGTAAAGGAATACATATTTGAATAAAAACATATGTCAAATGTGTAAACAGACAACTCTCTACACAGCCAGTATCTACATGGAGGTGATATATCTTCAACACAGGGTGGTTGTTACCCCGGCGCCGTCTCCTCCTTCTTCGAGCGGGATCGGCCCTCTCCCGATCCCGCTCTACGGTTTTCTTCTGGAGCAAGACGCTCTTACAGAAGGAGACCACTGCATTCAAGTTTTCATACTCTGCGAACTAGCCGACACTACTGCTGGCCTCTGCAAGCAGTTGTGTCGGCTATGTTTCTTGGTTTTAACAAGATCTCTCTCTAGAGATCTTGCCCGATCCGATCGACCAGGATCCGCCGTTCGGCAGCCCACGCAGGGCACGCCTCGAGCATGTACTGTACCAGCTCCACCTCGCAGCCACTGCGGACTGCGGACCACCCTTAATGCTGGCAGCTGCAGGCGCGTCGAGCTCAAGCGACGAGCTTTTCTCTCCGCCGACGTCGCCAACACCTGTACGTCGGCAGGGGAGACGCCGGCCACCGTACTGCTTGGAACCTAGGGGCCAACCGGCCCCGAGCCGGGTTCTCGCTGCCGGTGGTTATGTGCAGCGCATGAAATGGACTCACCAAATGAACGAGAACGTCATGCGCGCACATTACGGGTCTACAGAGGGAGGAACCAATCTCACTGCGTACCGTAGTAGGATGCTTACTCTGTTCCAGGAACTTGAACCAACTGTCAACGTATCGGCTCAACGATTATCGAATCAGGTGTGGGTTATTCAACGAAATCATAGGTTCGATGATGCCGCACTTGATCGGCTACGCTCCGAGGCACAGATTAATCGTGTCATTTCTCCTCAATCTCGGACAATGACACAACCGCAAGTACCTGCTGAAATGCTGTCGCGGTCCAACCGCATCCAACAAGAGGAGGATGACAGGACTATACATGTAAGTACCCAATATAACGACCAATTGAGGAGCGCACTGGAGGATGCGATTCGGGAATATCGTACCACTCCCACCGATGCATAATTAAGTATTTTATCAGGTTGCAATAAGGTGCGCGCCTTTAACGGTTGGGTCATGCCAGTTCTGATGTACTCCTTTGGCATACTCAATTGGACTCAGACGGAGCTCGACGCCCTGGATAGAAAAGTTCGTACGTTGCTGACCGCGAATCGGATGCATCACCCTCGATCTTCGGTGATGAGGCTGTACATCCCACGCAAGTTTGGAGGTCGAGGCTTTTTGAATGTTAAGACTCTCCACAACCGTGAGGTGTGCAGTCTCAGAGAGTATTTTCTCCATACCGATGAGGGGATGCACCGAGATGTGGTCGCAATTGAGAAAGGACTAACCCCGCTCGGTTTGGCTAAAGAGAACTGGCGCAAATCTACTACTCAGTACCAACGACCGCAGGGAGGTATGGCAAAGAGCTACATGGACGCTTCTATCGGGCACTTCATGGTCCTGCTATAGATTCCCGTGGCCTGGCTACGTTTCGGTGACCTGTTTGGGGAAACCGAAGGTTTTGCTTGTGCAATTATGGACGAAGTTATTGACGAACAACTACCGAAAATATATTGTTAAGGACGGTACGGGTGAATCCCTTCGACATATTATTTCTGGTTGCTCTCGTCTGGCTAACGGTGAATACTTGCACAGACATAACCAAGTAGCCAGGATAATCCACCAGCAACTTGCTCTTAAATACAATCTTGTGGAATCTGAGGTACCGTACTCCAGATATGTGTCCGACCCAGTTCTTGAAAATGGTTATGTCACGTTGTACTGGGATCGATCTATCATCACTGATAGAACTATTGTCGCCAATAAGCCTGACATAGTGGTGATAGATCGATTAGAGCGCCGCACGTTGATTGTTGATGTTACCATTCCGCATGATGAGAATCTCGTGAAAGCCGAGAAAGTTAAAAAAATTAATTATCTGGACTTGGCACACGAGATTGTCGACATGTGGGATGTGGACTCTGCAATCATCGTTCCGATAGTTGTTTCAGTCAATGGCCTCGTTACCAAGAGCCTCGATCAATATCTAAAGAGGCTCTCGTTAGGCGGTTGGGTCAAGGGCTTGGTGCAGTTTTTATATGTATATTTAAAAATTTAATTAATATGTAATATAATGAAATAAAGGGAATAATAATAATAAATAATAATAAAATTGTTTATTCAGAATAAAGTTCAATACATTTACAATAAGTATCTTACAATTAAAATAAAGTACAGTTATATATTTACCTGAAGCAGGTTGAACCTGTGCTGGTTGAAGGTGCATACTTGCGGTTTTATAAATTAACAATACAATAAACATAAATTAGAATGAAACAGCATAATATGTAGTCATTATGGCTCAACACTACAATAAGTCAGCTATTTATTTGCATACCACGAGTAAACCTTCTGTCTGTTCGTAAGTAATGCTTTGTAAATATTGACATATTATATTTTTTACAGCTAAAATAACAATGGTGGCATTGTGCGGTGGCCTCACGTCCTATCCTGTCCAGGTACGCATCGAAACGCCAGAAGAATTGCCGCCTCGTAGGACACTGTTCGGTATCCTCGTGCGACCCGGATAGCCACTCTGCGCTTTACACCGCGAATTTTGGTTCTGCAGCGCTGGGCACCTGACAGTCGAGCTGACCATACAGGCACCCCGTAGAGGGCCATTGATCGCACGCACCGTAGAGACAGCGAACTTCCTCACATGGTCCCCTTACATTGGGCAGCAGCCGGTGTAGTGCACCCACTACCCTCTTGACTCGGGGGATGAGGCGTTGAAAGTGCCCTTCATATCCCCAACGACTGTCCAGGGTGAGCCCCAGGTATTTCATGTTCCGGCCAACCCCGATTCGCGCGTCACCAACGCGTATCCACAAACTAGGTGGTTCTTTGCTCCTCGGCAGTTTGTGGAACCATAGTGCCTCGGTTTTTGGAGGCGCTATCCGCAGACCCAAGGCGTGGATTTTGGCCACGACAATTGCCACCGCTTGCTCCGCAAGACGGATGGCTCCCTCGAAGGACTCCCCGCTGGCCAACATCAGAGTGTCGTCAGCGTAACGGACTAAGCTGACGCCAGCAGGGAGAACGACATGCAGGACCGCGTCTTTATATTAACTGCAGCAGTAACAGTACTTGGAGAACAGGCAACCAACTCATTAAATAGACTTTGGTACAACGAGGCTCTGATGTTTAATTGTGAGTTCTCTAGTGTTCATCATTTCGGCCGAATGAAGTCCACTGCTGGACACAGGCCTCCCCCAAAGATCACCTCAACGACCGATATGGGTGTGTTGTGGGCTCGTTGGGGGGTTTTGCCATAATCGCCATGCTTGGCAGACGGGTTGGCGATCGCAGTTGAATTGTTAATGTACTCGAAGGACGCCGCTGCCCATCCTCCGCCTCTAGTGTTACTATTTGAGAATTAGTTTCTTGAAGCTAGAGTTCAAGTTTACCTACGCGATTAAGAGCATTTTCATACTTTATGCCACATTGATTGAACCCGTCAACAATAAGCTGGAGCCTGTCCTGAACATATAAAGCATCAGTGTGTTGTGTGTGCAAGTTTGCCATTTCTGATTTTAATTTTTTATTGTTTTCTAAGACATCTAATAATTCCCTTTCATTATCATCTCGTTCCCTATTCAGTTAGTCACACAACAGCTTGGATGCCTTTAGTTTCTGCACAGTGAGTTGGAGTCTTGTTTCTTCCCGACGAGCAGAGGCTTTGCGAGTCATAATCATGTTGAGTAGGTAATACTCCGATCCTTTGAGGGATACTTAGACGGGGTGGCGCGCAGCATTCGCTGTAAATGCTCGTCCCGTCCAGTGCTCGTTCTGGAGGACTTCAACGCTCACTCCAGAACTTGGGGAAACCACCAGGTTGGGCCAAGGGGGAGGGTGTTGCAAGACTGGACAGCGTCACTTGACTTCCGATAGTTAAATCGGGGGTGCGTTGAGATACTCGTCGCAGCTGCCAACGTAGTGGCGTGGTCAGAGGTCGATCATAGGATTTGGTTTTGTGAGGCGCTTGCAGATAGCGCCCAGAGCGTGGATTTTGGCCACGAAAATTGCCACCGCTTGCTCGGCAGGCTGGATGGTTCCCTCGAAGGACTCCCTGCTGGCCAACACAAGAGTGTCGTCAGCGTAACAGACCAAGCTGACGAAGCTGACGTCGGGAGAACGACACGCAGGACCGCGTCGTATGTGAGGTTCCATAAGATGGGGCCGAGGACCGACCCCTGTGGAACCCCGCACGTAATCTCCCTCCGCTTTACGCTACCATCCCTGCCCACGTAGCTAATGTGCCTATCGCGTAGATAGGCCCCTATGATGCCCTGCAGGTAGGGGGGCACTGATGATGGATTAGTGCCCCCCTAATTGCTCCCCACGGGATGGAGTTAAAGGCATTGACAATGTCTAGACTGACGGCCAACGCCACCCCACCCCGCTGGGACGCCACCTGCTTCGAATACGAGCCGATGCGAAAAAGCACGCCAAAAGTCGACTGCCATTGCCGGAAACCATACTGGCCACCGGCCAGGTCGGAGCCAAATCGCGACAATTGCTCGACGAGTCGTCGGGTAATTATTCTCTCGAATAGCTTCGAAGCCTTGTCGAGCAGGCAATTGGGGCGGTATGCAGACGGAACCTCCACGGGCCTTCCTTCCTTCTTCAAGAGAACCAATCCGGCTTCCTTCCAGCTGGACGGGAACACGCTACTACGGAGGTAACTGGTGAACAGCCACCTCAAACGGTTCCCAAGACACTGCAATGCATACACACATGCGCAGTCCGGAATACCTTCCGGACCCGTTGCAGTGCAGCGAGTCTTCAGGCGGCTAATGGCTCGGCCGAACTCCCTTTCCGAAACCCCCAACTCCTCGGCCCAGCCCGAGGCAGTCGGGGGTGGAGAGGGACAGGGATGGTTTTGGACCGCCGGAAAGAACGTTGAAAGTACTCCTTCCTGCAAATACGTGGCCATCGTTTCGGTCACCGGACCCACGGGCGCAATTTGCCCACGGCCATACGACAGGGACCCCACGGATCCCTGTCCAGTCCCTCCAGGAGCTCGCTCCAGGACCGGGCCTTCGCCTCGCTAATTGCACTTCGTAGCGACTTTGTGGCCACCCGGTAGGCCAGATAGGCTTCGGCAGTCTCTCCGACTGTGGCACTACGCCGGCGTCGACTTCGTTAGTACCGGCGGCGAAATGCCAGACAGACCGCGCGCAACTGCGCGATCTCCTCCAACCACCAGTACACCGCCATACGCCGTGACTGTGGGTTTGGACCTAAACGGCTCGAGTCAGGCGGACGGAGGGCCACATTTAAAACTAAGTGATGGTGGTCGGACAGCGTCACCACAAAGTGGCCACAAAGTGGCCACAAAGTACCACAAAATACCCCCCAAAATGATGACACAGTTGTGAAAATCTATGGGGGAGGCCTTTGTTCAGCAGTGGACATATAAATGGTCAATATGATATAGTCATCATATCATATTGGCCATTTATACGTCCACTATATGATGATCAAATTAAATAGTATCGTACACGAGATTAGGCCTACTTTTTACCATCTTCTCAGCGGTCATCTCAGTCTATATCTGAATTTTAAGTTAAACTCGGTTTTGTACATAGAAGCGTTATATTAATTCTAATATTTGGAGTACAATATAGAATTAGTAACACTGTCTTTATTCCTTTATTCCCTTTGTTAGTGACCAACTTTGTCAGAGTTGTTCAAGCCGCTCAAAGGCCTGGCTGAACGACTACCGCCTAATGACAACAATGAAGTACGGAGACGTTCAATTTAAATACCACCATGCGGTCACCCATTCACAGATTGACTGCGCCGAGTGTTGCTTAACTTCACCGATCTTTATCCACTAATGAGCGCAACTGGCATGATTCTGGTAGGTATACGGATAATTTAACTTTTAACAGAATTACGGGGTAGAATTACTTAAGTAAAGCTTTGTGTTACCAAGCAACCGCATGATTAGTTGATTACGGAAGTAGAAATAAACGGAGCTATTATAAAAAATCGTACATCGTAAATGTTTGTCTTCATTGATTTTAATGAATCATTTTATATTAACTATGAGGTACAATTATCTCTTTATAGGTGGTCAATTATGTGCATCAATAAAGCTGATTTGGTATTCCTGGTCATTGATAAATGCCATACATAAATGGATCTACCATTTAAAAAGAAAAGGGTTAAGAAAATTTTGCTGTATACAAAGACAAAACAATGTTGACATTAATTGTCTCTTAATCATTAATCTCTTTGCCTGGATATTTAAGCAAGTAAAATAAAATCATTCCACTAGCCACATCCTCCCTTCTTTTTTTTGTCATGGGGAAACCCGCCCATGCATCTTCCGCCTTGGGGTGAATAGAGTGGTAGGAATGGGCTATTATTGGCTAAAACCCCACGGTGTTCCTTCTATTTACCAAGGGTAGGGCGTGCGGTGTTCTGATAGGCCTCATCTCTGTGTGGCCTGCCCGGTCGCACATTCATCTAGAAACGGGCGCGCAAATCGCAACGCGCAAACGTCTCGGGCCTGCTTCCGTTCGGGCAATGGACTGCCCCTACTTCGTCACCCGCAGGCCGGTGATCAGTCAGCGTTCTCCACCGGCGCTAGCACTCAGTGCGTTTTCTAAGGGCGGCGGGGATCAGAGATGGTCTCCTCCCATCCACACTCTGCCGCTTGCTTTGCATGCATCACGTCTTCGCAAAAAGAGGCGACGGTGTCCCACGCGGTCCCGCCTCGGACATTAGACTGAACCATAGCCGGAAGCGACAGGTCACCGTATTCGACCGCCGCGATCAAATTATCCTAGTGCTCGCTGCCCAAGCTACGCCGCAACTGCTCCAGCATGTGCTGCACCGTGTATTTCGGCAATGGAGAACAGGAGACAAAGAGATCTCAGTGACGAATAGACCGCCATTTAAGCTGAGAACGGTATAAAGAGATGTGGTCATACTTCCGAAATCCAAAAATGAAGCGAATGCAGTTTGTAAATTGAGAAGTCGATCCAATTTGTTGAGAAGGTCTTGGGATAAATCCGAGTAACAAACATCCGCATAATCAATTACAGGAAGCACAAGGGACTGGACCAGAAGGGTTTTAGTGTTAGATGGTAGAAAATGCTTAAATCTATACAGCGACCGCAGTATGGCTGTGACATTACGGCTAACCTAACAGACTTACTTATTCCAACTTAGCCTATCATCAATATGCAAACCCAAATCCTTTAAGTCAGGTGATAACGGAATAACTGTACTGTCAAATATAATCGGCGTAAGGTGGTCAGTATTTAGGTTTTTAAGTGGAATGAGCTACCCGTGAGGATGACATTTGACATTTTACGATGTTCACAGTCACACACACACACAGCACACTCCAAAGTTACGTGACCAGTCTGAGATCGTATTCAGGTCGGCATCAATATTGGTCTCAGTAAGCATTTACTGACGCCAGTAGTACGCATTTGGCGGCACAGTTGGCTTCCTGCGCTACGTGCCGCGGGTTCGACTCCCGCACAGAGCTTTTATTTGAATTATCTTCAGATAGTAATTCTTACGGGTAAGGGTGTTTGTGTCTGCGAGATTTATGCCTGTAAACAATACCCACGATTAAGGAGAAATACTAGGGTACCCTCGTTTAAAAAGAAAAAAAAAACATGTAGACATTTGGCATACACAGCATCGCAATATGATGATACACTTCTTCTTCCCTGCCTTTTCCCAAATATGGTTGGCTTCCAGTGTAACTGGATTCGGCTGAATATCAGTGTTTTACTTGTTTTCTTTTTACTACCCCGTAACTAGTTGAGCAAGGCAATTGCCTAGTGGTAAGCGTCATGTCTGCCCATAGCAATTTGAATGCTACCCAGGACAAGCTCGTCACCTCGAGACTTTAGTTATTTAGTCTCTTATGCCCAGTAATTTCACTATCTACAGTACCCTTCTCACTGGAGCACTTTTTTTTTGATATTTTTACTTGGTGCGGTTGAAGTATGTAAAAGTAAAAAAATAAAACACAATATTGAAAGGGATTATGCCTCTTTTATTATAGGAGTCCCAGAAAGCAGGTATGAAAAGTTGTGTCAACCTGAAAGCTGGGCAATAAATATTGAATTTGCTGAATGGGTGTGGTTTCGTAGACCAACCAATAAACCAAAAATCCCTCATTAACTCAGTGGATATACTGTATCAAAACGTGCGAGGGCTTAGAACAAAGTTAGAAGAATTTAACACCAGTATTTCGACCGCAACTGCAGATCTGTTCGCCATCACGGAAACAGGCTGCAATAAATCCATCCATGACGCAGAAATCATTCCACCTGGATACAATATTATACGGTGTGACCGAGCAGATGGACGTAAACAAGGCGGCGCGTGTCTCGTGGCTACACCACGTTTTGAGCTGAGACGAGTGTCACTACCAAATGACGTCGACATTGATCAACAAGTGTTCGAACTAGTTTGTGCTAATGTGTATTTACGTAATAGACTTATGTTTTTACTTTGTGTGGTTTATATCCCACCAAATAGTAATGAAACTGAATACATGACATTATTTCATATAATTGAACAGTTTTGTAACACATACAAAGAAATTGTGGTTTTAGGTGACTTCAACTTGTATTCATGTCCTTCAGCCGTAAGTCATTATTATGAATACTTTCAGAATTTTTGTGGATTCACTCAGAGTAACGGAATAGGTAATTGCAAGGATCGTCAGTTGGATCTAGTGTTAAGTACACTGCCGGAGGGACGGGGTGTGAGTGTGCGAGCGGCAGAGGCGCCGCTCGTGCTTGTTGATGCATACCACCCACCGCTCGTGATCTCGGTAAGTACACCCACGCGCCTACGACACCACCTTGGCTCAGCGGGCTCATGTGCACCTGACGTGAACATACATGCACCAATAGGTTGGAACTTTAATAAAGCAGACCTTTTATCATTATACGCATTAATGGCGGCTGTAGATTGGACTCCGTTGTATGAGTTAGACTTAGAGTTGAGTTTAAATTATTTTTATAATATTATTAATTCTATTATCAATGACTGCGTTCCGAAAAAAAAAAAGCGAAGTAGTATAAACTCAAGGTATATTTACCCTTTTTTTTTTTTTTTTTTTTTTTTTTTTTTTTTTTTTTTTTTTTAACGTGGGGAAATCCTCTTGGACTTCCTCCGCCTTGGGAAGGGCGGAGGGGCATGCCGGGATCAAACCGGCTAAAACCCCACGGTGTCCTTCTTCTTACCTCTAGCCGGGGGTGAGTTGTACGCTTTTCTGCATTGGACCGCTCCCCCGGCAGGTATCGGCCCGTCAATGATTGACGGGCCCCTTCTGTGTGCGGCCTCGTTTGCCGCACAAGGTATATTTACCCTGAGTGGTACACTAGTGAAATAATTTGCGACATCAAATTAAAGGCTATGCTACATAAACGTTACAAAACAAGTGGGTTAAGGACCGATTACGAAGCGTTTGCCCTGTGTAGAACCAAAGTAAAAAATATGATATTAGGCACTCAGAAACAGTATAGGCACCGCGTTCAAAACCAAATGCTGAAAGATCCGAAGTCGTTTTGGAATTATATAAAATCAAAAAGAGGTAGTAGAAGTCCGCGTAAGATTTTTAAGAATGGCGAGCCATTGACTAGTGAGCAGTGTGTTACGGAATTTGCTGAGTATTTCTATTCGGTCTATAGTACGGAACAGGCCGAGTTGAGTGTGAGTGCAGCGGATACAGAAGCGGGCAGTGGAAACGGAGCGGCACGGGTACATATCGATCACCTATATTTGTTAGACGTAAATTTTGCGCTTCAACAGCTTAAGCCGAAAAAGTCTGCTGGACCGGACGGCATTCCGCCATACATATTTAAGGATTGTCGGTCGGTGCTAGCAAAACCGCTTCAATACATTTATAATAAATGCTTGAAGGCTGCAGTATTTCCGGAGAAGTGGAAGATTACCCGCGTCGTTCCGGTGCCAAAGGGAGGCTTAGGGACGACGGTGGAGGGTTATAGGCCGGTCGCAGTGCTATCGACTCCAGCAAAAATTTTCGAGGCTGCTATTCATAGAAGCATATTCCAACAGGTCAGCGGCCAGCTCTCAGAAGCTCAGCATGGATTTAGACCAGCAAGAAGCACCACTAGCAATCTTCTCAGCTACATGGCTCACCTTGTGCCAACAGTGGACGGTGGGGGACAAGCTGATGCTGCTTACTTTGATTTTAAAAAAGCGTTCGATCTAGTAAATAACGATGTCCTGCTTAAAAAGTTAGCAGCAGTTGGTTTCACCCCACATCTATTAAGATTTTTTGCAAGTTACTTGAGCGATAGACGGCAATACGTAGAATATGCGGGATACAAGTCAGAACCATATTTTACCAGGTCTGGGGTAAGTCAGGGCAGTAATCTTGGGCCTTTGCAATTCATTCTTATGATTAATGACCTATCGGAAGTTGTTAAAGATGCCAAATGTTTGCTGTTTGCTGATGACCTCAAGCTGTCCCTCGCGATAAGTAACGTAGAAGACTGTGCCAGGCTACAAAGAGACATAGACAGAGTGGTTACCTGGAGCAAGGACAACCTCCTACTGTTCAATTTCTCAAAGTGTGTAACAATTACTTTTTCTCGCGCACGTTCTCCTATACTATATAATTACAAGATAGATGGGGTGCCAATGGTTAGGGTAACAGAAGTCAGGGACTTAGGGGTGAGCTTCAACACAGGGCTAATGTTTCGTGATCACATTATTAGTTGCTGTAGACAGGCTTATCGTAATTTAGGATTTATGCTTCGTATGGTGCGTGATTTTACCAATATTAAAGCCGTTATAGCCTTATACAATGCTTTGGTTAGAAGCCAGTTAGAATGTAACGCAGTCATTTGGGCTCCGCACGAATCTAAATATAGGCTCATGTTGGAGAGAGTACAGAATAAGTTTGTTAGATACGTATACTCGCGGCTGTATGGTGTTTATCCTTTGTATCCATTATTATACCCAACTTTATTTATTTTGGGCATGGTTGGATATAACGAACTGAGGGTCAGGAGGGATCTCGCACTCATTTTGTACATGTTCAAAATATTTAGAGGGAAGGTGTATAATGCCGACATCCTGGGGCAGATAGGTTTGTGTGTTCCGGACGGGTACGTGTGGCGCCGACGACAGCCACGGCTGCTGGTGGAGCCGCGTGGCCGAACCAACCTCTTAAGTGAGGCGCCGCTGACGCGAGCACTCCGCACTCTCAACCTCATAGCTAGTGAGACTGACGTATTCCATTGTACTCTGAGTGATTTCACAAAGGTAGCACTGTTTATTATTTGTTACAAGATTAATTAAGAAGTAAAGTAAATTTGTTACAAGATTAATTAACAAGTATTATATATATTATTAGTAGATGAAATATTGAATGCTACACTATCGCATTAGGTATATTTTTTAAACCTGTAATGATAGTAGTAAGTTTGAGGAATAAATAAATAAATAAATAAATAAATGTATGTCCACCGGATATATCATGTACTTCCTCCGCTCCGGGGAAGGGCGGAGGGTTATGCCGGACTCCCACCGGCTAAAACCACCTAATTGGTCATCTATCCCTATCTAGGCGCCACCCATTGGTGCCACATCTTTAGGCACATCTCGGAAGGGATGACTATAAAGCAGTCACTCCCTCTAGCGGAGGGAAGGCGACTGTAAAGAGGCCACCCTCCAGGCACATGTCGGAGGAATTGCAAGGGATTCCCCCGAAGCCTCGCTATGCGCTGTGCTGTTGCATGTGACTACATGTACACCGCCGTCTTCCCGGGGCCATAAGTGACCTATCACCCGTAGATATTGGTATCACAATCAAGACCGCGGACAATAACATCATTCTGTTTCGGTGATATTTAAAATCACACAAACTAACCACAATAATATTCAAAAGTTTATTGGTGATGGTGCCGATTATATTTAATATATTTTCTTCCTTCCTCCAACGCAACGGCTTTAATCACCAGTGTTCAGAAACGAAATCATATACCTACTTAGTGTTCTCGTCATCAGCTTCCTAAATAAAATGGTGCGTGCTTCAGTAGCTGCATATGATTCTGTACATACATACGAGGAGGGATCAAAAAGTAGTGAGAATGAGATAGAATATAATGACTAGTGATAACTTAATAATTTATTTTTGTACATAGTTTCCGAGTCTCTCTACACACCGAGTCCAGCGCTACTCCAAGTCTTTCCCTTTCACAAAAAAAGTTTTGTCTTGGTCCTGCAAAAAGCTCTCCACGGAATCCATCACCTCGTTATCGACTTCGTACCAGTTTCCCCTTAAGTATATTTTAAATTTGGGGAACAGATGCAAAATCGCTAGCCGCCAGATCTGGTGAATAAGGGGGGTGGTCAACCAATTCGAAGCCAGCTTGCTCAATGGCAGCCATCGCAACTGCTGACCTGTGCGCGGGTGCGTTGTCGTGATGAAACAGCACGCCCCTTCGAAGTTTCCCTCTCCTTTTCTCTTTGATGGCATTCCTCAACTTGGGAATTAAAGCTGCATAATATTGGCCTGTAATAGTGGTTCCACGCTCCAGGTAATCAATCAACAATATCCCTTCCGAATCCCAAAATTGATTTTAGATTGAGGCCATAACCGTGCCAGCCGATGTCACAACACGAAACTTCTTCGGGGTCGGTGATGATGGCCGTTTCCATTGCGAAGATTGCTGTTTTGTCTCGGGATCAAAATGATGGACCCATGTTTCGTCCATTGTAACGAAACGAGACAAAAAGTTTTCAGAATCTTGTCCAACAATATCTTCGAAATGTCAAGTCGATTTTGTTTCTGCCAGTCGGTTAACATTCTCGGCACCTATTTTGCGGAGACTTTTCTCATATTCAAAGATTGTTTCTATATGGATTGAATACTGAAATGCCCGTTTCTTGAATTGGGTATCGGATGGTAACTCTTCGTTCGCTCAATACAAATTTCTCGACTTTCGCAACATTTTCTTGGGTGACTGACGTCGATGGACGGCCGCAACGATGTTCGTCTTCCGTGCTCGTTCTCCCTTCTCGAAATTGAGAAACCCACCTTGCAACAGTGGAATACGGCGGAGCACTCTCCTAATGTTGCCTCCAAATCGCAATGAATCTCTTGCGTCGTTAACTTTTTTAAACAGAGGTATTTAATAACGGCTCGTACTTCGTTTTACTCCATTTTCTAGAACACGATCCGACACGAAGCAAACAAATGACTACATTCAGAAAAAAACAAAAGAGAATCGAAGATTTCTTTCTTTATTAATATTACAAATATGTATCTGAGCTTTGCCTGCTAGTATTTTTTTTTTCTTACCAAGGAGGATGTCGTGCTCACTACTTTTTGATCCCTCCTAGTACATACAAATAACTAAAATTGAAGTGTCTGTTTGTAAAAATAACAGCTTTTGACTAAATGCATATAAAAATTTATACGGTACTTACATAGGCTGCACTAAAAGTATCGGGAATGGAATATTTCCACTGTTCCTGTCATATTAAAATCTTTTTAATTGAAAACTCCTTGGTTTTACAAATCGAATACCATTTATTTATTTAAAAAAAGATTCACGGTCTTGTCACAAGGTTTTGTCAAACTTGTTTAGTCGTTGAGAAAATGGAATTGACTCGAGAAAATTCAAGAGCGATGATTTATTATGACTTTCGAAGTGGTTTAACACAAAAACAGTGTGTTGACCGGATGATTTCTGCATTTGGTGATGAAGCCCCATCTAAAACCACAATTTATCGCTGGTTTGCTGAATTTCAACGTGGACGTGTCAAGCTCAGTGATGATCCTCGTCAAGGTCGTCCAAAAACTGCAGTCACCCAAGAAAACGTTGATGCTGTGCGTAAGCTGATTGAGGAAGATCGACATGTGACATACCGCGAAATTCAGGCAACTTTAGACATTGGCATGAGTTAAATACAAATAATCTTGCATGAACAATTAGGTGTAAAAAAGTTGTTTTCCCGATGGATACCGCATTTGCTATGTGAAGAGCAAAAAGCGGCTCGCGTTACTTGGTGCGTCAGAACTCTCGAAAGATTCCACGCAGGTTCCTCAAATGCTGTATACAACATCGTATCAGGTGACGAATCCTGGATATATGCGTACGAACCCGAAACAAAAAACCAGTCACGAGTTTGGGTGTTCGAAAATGAGTTAAAGCCAACAAAAATTGTTCGTTCACGGAGTGTGGCAAAAAAAATGGTGGCCACGTTTGTCTCCAAAACCGGTCATGTTATGACTATTCCTCTTGAGGGACAAAGAACGGTTAATGCAGAATGGTATGCTAGCATTTGTTTGCCACAGGTCGTTTCTGAACTCCGTAGAGAGCACTGCAACCGCCGCATCATCCTCCATCACGACAATGCGAGTTCTCACACCGCGCACAGAACAAAAGAGTTTTTAGAGCAAGAAAACATAGAATTATTAGACCATCCGCCGTACAGCCCCGACCTAAGCCCTAATGATTTCTATACTTTCCCTAAAATAAAGAATAAATTGCGTGGACAGAGATTTTCATCACCTAAAGAAGCTGTGGACGCCTACAAAACGGCCATTTTGGAGACCCCAACTTCCGAATGGAATGGTTGCTTCAATGATTGGTTCCATCGTATGGAAAAATGTGTCAAATTTCGCGGAGAATACTTCGAAAAGCAATAAATACATTTTTAAATAGTAATGTTGTGTCACTTCCTTGATTCCCGAAATTTTCAGTGCCGCCCTCGTATAACATTTTTTTGTCTGTCTATCTGTCTATTTGTTCCAGCTAATCTCCGAAACGGCTGGATCGATTTTGACAGGATTTTCACTGGCAGATAGCTAATGTTATAAGGAGTAGCTATAAAATTTTGGGCTTCCGCGATAATAAATTTAAACCCATGAAATCTAATATAATCCGATTTCTTTTAAATTAAACGGCGGGTGAAACCACGGGACACAGCTAGGTGTATTATAAACACCTATAAATTGCACCAACTTAAAAAACATCATAAATATTGAGTACGAAAAGACTGTTTTACTCCACGGTGCTGTGGTTCATCACTGACAAGTTGCCATGTTACAATATTTTAGAACAATAATTCTTTTGTAAAGTACCTATAGGACACGGATGAGGGACTAGCATTTTTAAATTTTTGCCTACCTATATAAAATATTTTTTTGTCACTGATAACTTCAAAGTCAAAGCTTTTATTTCAAATAAACCAAATATTGGCACTTATGAAACGTCAGAATCTAAGTTGCACGGTTCCAAATAGTCATGTACAACACTTTGCTGAAGATCATGACATGATCAAATGCATAGTGTACGATTCTATGAAGGAACACACACAAACATTCATTTTTAAATATATAGATAAACCAAATTTTGGCACTTATGAAGCGTCAGAATCTAAGTTCTACGGTTCCAAATAGTCGATCTTGTGGAGAAGAGCCGGCAAGAAACTCCATGGATACTCTTTTAAAATAATTGAGATTACAATGTTGATTTATACAAATTATTGTAAAACATATACCGAGAAAAATGTAGGACAATGTGTAAAGATGGAACATACCACAATAATATAATAAATTATTTGCCGTGGCAGTTAACGGCTGACCAGTCCCAACAGACGGCACCCATTCACGAGCATGACGCATGCATCAGCATCACTTAGATCAACCATATTGTAGGGAACCGAACGACCCGATACACAACGCCACCGCCAGCAAGAAATTTTAGTGAGTATGACAGACCAATACAGCCAGGCAAAAGACAATCAATACTAGTACTAAAAATAACATCACATTAATGGCTACAAACTTGCCGTGCATTTTAGGACTATGATTTGTTAGTATAGGATCCAGATGAGGATCTGATCTGTTTTCCTGATTAATGTCCTACCTATATAAAAAAAAATTATGCTCTTGCTCAAAAAGACTAGACCGAAGAAAACATTGCATTTCTTCCTCTAGGGGAAAGGTATTTTTTAAATTTTTGTTTGTCAAATGACAATGAGCCCACAAAAACGTAAAAGTCTTTAGTCATAAGTAAAATAATCATGAATAAAGACTTGACTTATTACTGTTTCATAAAAAACAACATTTTATTTTTGAAAATGGAACTAAAATCGGGTATCTCTTAGGTAGAATCGGGCACAGAGTACCTTTTTATAACCGAATCGGGTAGAATGCATGTAACGACAGAAGAAATAAAAAAAGACATTGACGCGAAATCTTTAGAATAGAATTTTTATTAATTTTACAATACTGAAAATGTCATCATCTAGTGAAAATGGATACCCTAATTTGCAAATAGAAGTGAAAGGAAAAGAAATAATTTTCAATCTGTTGCCGTCAAGGTCACAAAGCATTTATTTAAATACTTACGAAAAGTTTATGAACTGGAGGACAGAAAAACGAGTGGATTCGCTTACGGAAGGAGTTTTTCTTAGGTATTTTTATGAACTTTCCAAAAATATCAACGTTCAATTCAATGTTACGACATAATGTAAATATTAAGAAATATATAAATTTGACGGCTTTTCTCAAGAAATTATCCACCGACTACAAGGCCAAGAAATCCAAAGTTTTCACGAGAGAAAGAGACAGATATCCAGAATTTCGTAAATAAGGACTAATGAAAAATACTTAGCAACAAAGGTCATTTGTTTTCGATTATTTCCATCAAACTAAATTGCTCGGTAGCGGTACCAACCAAAATACAGTTCTAACACACTTATTTTTTGTTTTACAGATTGCTTTAATTTTTGGGATAAGCAGTGCCTGCAGAGGGATAGAACTGGCTAACATAACAGTGGAAGATGTCGAAACTGATACCCATCTTCAAGCCATAAATCGGCCCAATACAAAGACAAATAAGGAGAGGAAATTAGTTATAAGTGGAGAATTTCAAAAAATTGTCAAAGCCTACCAAGATTTACGGCCGAGTGAAGTGGGCACGTCGAGATTTTTTCGCAACTATCAAAACGGAAAATGCACAAGGCATGTTATAGGCAAAAATAAATTAAGCAACATGGCAAAAGAGATCGCCACCTATCTAAATTTGCCTACACTGGCCACTGTTTCCGAAGAACATCCGCCACTCTCTTGGCGGATTCTGGTGCAAATATAACAACGTTAAAACGCCACGGTGGATGGAGATCCGATCAAGTGGCGGAAAGCTATATCGAGAATTCCATTCAAACAAATTTGATATCACGCAGCGTATCACAGAACGCATCAATATTCTCCCAACTAGCCGACGACCATCGACATCAAGAGATGAGTCAACTCAGCTGATTCTCTATCCAGAACATCCGAAAGAGGGACCCTCAAACCTGGAACTACGTGTATCTCCCACGTTTACCCCATAGACAACTCAATATTCATCTTCACAGAGGACTGAAATTAAGTTACCGGGAAAAAACATCTCGTTAAATATCCAGAATTGTATAAATTGTACATTTAATATTTAATTAACTGTTTCATATTGTATTGGATTATTTTATTTTCTCGCAATCGTACTGAAAAGTAGAGTGTAAATACACACGCGCTAAAAACGCATTGAAACTCTGTTTTCTATTTACTAAAACTACCTCGTATGTAATGGGTCATTTTAGTCCCTTGTCAATCTACTATTATATTCGATTACATAATAATTAACTCGATATTATTCTTAATGAAGAGACAATGCAATAAATTTAGATGACATCATTTTACTACGGGAGGTCTAATGTAAATACAATAACAATTAAATTATTATTTATGATCAACAGATATTTCTAAGAACGCGCTATGTTTATCATGTTAAGATATTCTAATCTATTCCTTCACGGAGTTATTGGTACGTAACATCAGTTGTCAACGTAATCAGCTAAAATGGGTATCTATTGAATGCTTTGCACCTTTGTAATGTTCATAATAAAACATATAAATGAACGTGTAATTGCAATAAAAATCTATTTAACATTAATATGCGATGTACACTGCAGATTATCGGCATGCGTAAGGAATACATAAAAAACCGGTAGTTAATCTTCCGTAAGAGAACATACTACACAATAATACATGTATTATCACATTCGTCGCTAGATATATTTTAATAATCTGCAATTTGTTTCATTCTTCGTTATTTAAAAGTTAGCATATGGACAGTTTTATCTTAAATCAAAACAAATTCAGTCAATATTATTTTGAAGTTTCGATTGTATTTATATATTTAACGACGAACCAAATATTCGTATGAGACAATATTTGTGTGCAATATTTCAGAATTTCAGTAACTGCTTCTTCTAAAATTTACTTTATAATTTCGCTATTGATGATAAATATTTTGGCTAATAACTTGTACCACAACAGCAAAAAGTTATTATATAAATGTTGAGATCAGCAAGTCTTTGGAAAAGCCTTCGAGAAGTTGTGAATTAAATCTATATATCTATATTATGATGTTTAAATGTACATTGTTTGTGTTAGTCACTCCATGCTTACATCCTTGTCTTAACGGGCAAAAAATAAAGAACATGAACTTGAAAAAAGTTAGATCATTTGGAGGGATTGTTATTTAGAGCTAGTACATATACTTATATCGAATTCGGATGATATTCAAGTGTTTCAATGTCATCACATATGACATATTTACAGGTTATGTGGGCGTAGCTTCTTGTGGTTTTAGCCTAGAGCAACCTTTTGTAATAAGCTACTTACTAGGAAACAAGTGAGGGCCGCATGTGATAATTTGTATACAAATATATATGAATCGTTAAATAAAACGCTATGACGTACGAAAAATGTAAATTTTTGTTGCAATTACTGTAAATTTCGCGGGCCACACCGAGGCGACTCAGGCGAACATTTCCCACCAAATCGAACTTTAAGCATATGCACGAAGCATGGTACATGACACGTGCGTTGTAGTAGGTTATTCGGAAAGTAATTTAGAGCGAAGAGAAGATGTATTGACAGAACACCAGTGGCAAAACTGGTTTGCAAAATTTCGATTCGACAATTTTGATGATGGATATGCACCACGTTCAGGATGGCCAGTTAAAGCTGATGAAAACATAATAAAGGCATTAATTGATTGAAACCGGTGAATAACAACTCGTGAGATCGCTAGAAGATTAAATTTAACGGACAATATTATATTATCTACCAGACGGGCGAAACTGAGTAGCTGGCGTCCTGCATCTATAGGTTCCGAAAGTACTTAAACTTGCTAAAACTATCGAACAGCTTTGACTATGCACTTATTGTTGCCGGCTTTACCGTGTGGTGCCGGCTCAGAATACCACCACCCCATCTCCTCCCATGGATGTCGTAAAAGTCGACTAAGGGATAAGCCGGAGGATGGGCAGCAGCGTCCTTCGATTTCATTAACAACTCAACTGCGATCGCCAACCCGTCTGCCAAGCGTGGCGATTATGGCAAAACCCCCCAATGAGCCCACAACACACCCATATCGGTCGTAGTCGTGATCTTTGGGGGAGGCTTGTGTCCAGCAGTGGACTTCATTCGGCCGAAAATGATGATGCACTTATACTTTAGTGGATGGGGTAAGAATTTAAGAAAATCTTTTGCACGATAAACTTTGACAGAGAGCAATTTCAGACTTTTACCGCACCACTAATTACTATTAGGGGGCCTACTCAAAGCCGATAAATATCGGCTTTGCATACATTTACACTATACATTCCGGCAGAGATACTGCATGTAGGCCGGGCTTTGAGTAGGCCGCTTTAGAATTACTATAAGAACTTAGATCTATTTCTGTTCTTGTGCTATTAACTCGTGAGAGTTTCTGTTCTTGGTACTGAAAGGACATGTGCGACTAACTACCTCCAATCTGTACGCACACGAGAGCCTTAAAATTGCTTCCTTTTTTTTTATTTTTTTTTGTTTTATGTTTCACTGTACTTAGTTACAAGGTTTTGTCTGTGTTTTTTCATGTATGTACATAATAAAAATAAGTTGTTGTGTGCGTGTCTATTGTTTAATGAAGTGTATCCTTTTCAGTTACCTATACAAAGAGAAAGGGAAAAAGAAACCGTGTTTATTGTGTATTTACAGTTATGTCCCTTTTTGCAAGGGTGTTTATTTATTTATTTATTTATGCTTAATGTACAAAAGTGTACAAAGGCGGTCTTAATGCCAGAGGCATTTTCTACCAGACGACCTTTGGGTGATGCAGAGACAACATGGTAGATGCACCAACAAGATAAGAGTGAGAGGTATCGATGCGAAGACATTTATTTACAGGTATAGAAATAGTATAAACTTACATAAACATACAACATATACTATAAAATTTATATACACAAAATAAACATACATACATATTAAATAGATATATATATAACTTAGGAAAACAGAGATTCAGAACCGCAATGAATCTGGCAAAATCTAGTCAAGTAAATATTTGCATACTTTTATTTTAAAATTGTGACGACTATTAACCATTCTGATTTCGAGGGGGAGCGCATTCCACAGTAGAATGGATTGAACAAAGAAGGTAGAATGAACAAAGTCGGAGTGATGAGTGGGACATTGAAGAAGACGATTATTAGTAGAGCGAAGATTTTTATTGTGGTTGGAACAAATATACTGGAAATGGGAAGATAAATAAGAAGGGGAATTAGGGGCATGGAGTATTGAGAACAGAGTAGTCAGTGCCCTCATCATTCTGCGCTGGCGAATGGGCAACCAATTTAAAAGAGATCGATACGCAGAGACCTGGTCATATTTTCGGAGATTGAAGACGAATCGAATGCAATTATTGAGAAGCCGGTCAAGTTTGTTGAGTAGATCTGCATTCAGGTCAAAGTAGCTCACATCACCATAGTCGATTATGGGAACAATTAAGGTCTGCACAAGCATTGCTTTTGTATGTGACGGCAGAACATTTTTGAGGCGATAGAGGGATCGCAAGTCCCGTAACTTTTTGGCTCACATTTGTGACTTGGGACCGCCAATTGAGAGTAAAAGTATTGAAGCTGAGTCAGTCACTCAAATTTCCTTTATTGGCGTAATTATAAAATTATACATGTTTCTATATTCAAGAGTGTGAGCAGTGGTTCTACCCAACTGGTATTGATATTTTCTTACAGATTTCTGTTATATAATTTGTATTATTTTACAGTTTAGGCCCGATGGAAACAATAGTGATGCTATTTTTCGTAATTATTTGTTATCTGTGGACCGTGGGTGTGGTCCACTAAGTTGAGTTTTAATTTCTGGTTTATAGTCTAGATCTAGAACATAGGGTTAGATTCAGTGAATTTTAATTCATCTATTTTATATATATTAATTGTAGTAACAAGTGTTCTATAGGGTGTCTAGGACTAATAGGTTAAATTTCATTTTCTATACATTTTCTAATAGTGTACATATTTGGATTAAATCTAAACATTTTATATATATTATTCTAAGGCTATATATATCACATCGCGAGTTATGTCGCGAACAATAGTGCTATATGTGTATATCATATTGCGAGTATTTTGGTTGCGTTGCGAACATATTCAATAAAATATTTATTCTCTAAAAGAAAACGTCTTTCATTTCATAAAAAAAACGAAATTACTTTCTGAACAACCTATTATGTTAAATAATCTTGAATTGGAAAGCTTTTTTTTTTACATCAGTGGTTCTTAATTTTTAGTGGCGGGATTGATTTTTTCTTATTTTCTCATTATATTCCATTGACTATGTCGTTAGCCGAGTTGGAAGCCAAGTTCCGAAGCCTTGTTGTACTAAAACTGCTCGAGGGTCATCCGATCTAATTTGGACCTGATCCACGGACTCCCACAATCGAGCTTCGAATAGGACTTTTTTTTACTATGCCTCCCGTTCCTTAAACATTTAAAGTATTTACTTTGAGTACATCCCCTTCACTGTTTCCTGGCCGGTTTTCGTCTTCGTCCAGTTCGGCGATGGCCATTTGTCATATGACTTCGCGAGCCACTCTTGAGTCTACACAGGGCACCAGTGGTTCACGGATTACCACTCTTTTAAACAAAGTACATGTGCATATTTTTTGCGCACGATCAGGAGGACAGAACGGTTGCCCGGACAGCACATTAATCTTGAAACTTTATTGATATTTAAATTAAAATATTGGTAGACATCCATCTATTTTATAGACCAGTCTTCAAAATTTGCCGACACCCAATTCTGATCAAATGTCAAACGACCGCACCTTATAGTAGCCGTAAGGCAAGTTACTGGTTACTACCAAGTTTGGTATTTGTATATAACTTATCAACATCGCAGAATGAATCTCTAATAGAAAAACTTGCTGTGCAGCTGTACCATTCTGCTTTTTGATGACTTAGTTGGCAAGAGCACGTGGGACACTAAAACGTAAGGAATCATCGCCGCCCATGAACATCCTTTTTTTTTTTTTTTTTATTTTTTTTTTATTGGTGCCCAGTGGAAATTCTTCATGAACTTCCTTCACCCCGGGGAAGGGCGAAGGGGTATGCCGGACTCCTACCGGCTAAAACCACTGGAGCGGTCATCTTCGGCACCTAAGGGGAGGCTCCAGGTCCTCGTATGATCACACTAGAGCCGCCCACTGGTGCCACGCCTATAGGCACATCTCGGAGAGGGTGACTGTAAAGCGGTCACCCCCCGGACCCATGAACATCCTAGGTACTTCTTTCACTCTAGTGTGATCATACGAGGACCTGGAGCCTCCCTTAGGTGCCGAAGATGACCGCTCCAGTGGTTTTAGCCGGTAGGAGTCCGGCATACCCCTTCGCCCTTCCCCGGGGTGAAGGAAGTTCATGAAGAATTTCCATTGGGCACCAATAAAAAAAATAAAAAAAAGGTACTTCTTTCAGCCGCATCTGATTGGACTATTGGACTAAAGTCGATCCCAATATATAAAGAAAAAGCCTGGTAGACGATGACGAATTGCTTATAAGAATTAAAATATAGGAGTAGTGGTAAAGAACGCAACGCATCGACGCTGCGAAGTGTCATCATCATCATTTCGGCCGAACGAAGTCCACTGCTGGACACAGGCCTCCCCCAGAGATCACCACAACCACCGATATGGATGTGTTGTGGGCTCATTGGGGGGTTTTGCCATAATCGCCACGCTTGGCAGGCGGGTTGGCGATCGCAGTTGAGTTGTTAATGTACTCGAAGGACGCTGCTGCCCATCCTCCGGCTAATCCCTTAGTCGACTTTTACGACACCCATGGGAGGAGATGGAGTGGTGGCATTCTGAGCCGCTAAAAAGCAGTGCATTTGCGCGCACTTAACTTCTGCGTTCCGCGTGTTCTATATGAAGAGCTCGATTTGGGTGGTACTTTAGTCCTATTTTACTACCCACCATAACATTTGCGTACGCGTTTTGTGTTCCGGGTAAAGGGTAGGTCATCATCATCAAGTAGGCGATTGCTCGTCCGTGTGCGCAGTACAGTGGACAGCGAGGCTTCGGGGGATCCTTTACTCCCCCGAGAAGTGCCTGGGGCCTTTTTACGGTCGCCTCTACTCCACTAGAGGGGACCACCTTACAGTCATCCCCTCCGTGCGTTATGTGCGTGGGTGTTTTTTTTTTTAAACGTTGCTCTACGTTTTCTCCTGTGTCGTAGGTGCGTTTACAGACATGAATTCCACACACAATACACCCAGACCTAGAACAACTATCTGCAGATCATACAAATATTTGTTCCGTGCGGGAATCGAACCCACGACCCAGAGCGCAGCAGCCGACTGTATCAGCCACTGCACCAACCGATATACAGGCGTGACACCAATGGGCGGCTTTAGTGGGATCGTACGAGGACCTGGAGTTTCTCTTCGGTGCCGAAGATAACAGCCCCGGTGGTTTTAGTAGTCCGGTAGGAGTCCGGTATTTCCCTCCTGCCTTCCCGGGACATGATGTATATCCAAGGGGCACCCATAAAAAAGGCCATTGCTCGTATGCCGTGACAAATAAATCCAAACATTTTTATACATAGCCGGCATAGCTTACAATTCAAAAATAACATGTAACCGACTGTATTAACTAATTTATAGGTACATCACCCGCTAAACCTGTAATTTGCATAGATAGATTGACGCATAAAATAATTGTAGTTTCTACTTGAATTCCTAAGCGACACACCTTTCATTACGCAGTCAGCACTAGCCCTAGGTTCTGTTCGAAAGTTCTCGCTGTTGTCTAATGTGTATAATACAGTTGAAACATTTATGTTGATTGAGAATTCTAATAAAGGCTATGAGCTCAGCGATCGTGGAATACATTAGCGAGGCATGAACTTTATGCAAAGCTCGGTGCGTACCGCTTAACTCAGTAACGGTTTTACTATTTAATTTATAATAGCTATCCTGATTTTCAATTAAGCTTAATGTCCACCTTATCATGTTCTTATTATCTAAGCAAATTGAATTTTGTTGAGTGACTTGTACTGTACTAGTATTCGCTTGGAGCGATGTTTAAATATGGCGCTTAGGGTCCAAGCATATATTTAACAATGATGTCAGACAGCAAACATGTAAAATATTGAACAAGACACCTGAGTAGGTACGGGTTTTTCTGGATTTGTAAGTAAGTAGTTTACATTAATGCGAAAATATAAAAGGTAAACCATTTTTAAAAAATCTGTCTGATACCTACAGGGTTCGTTACGCACACAGAAAAAGTTTTTAGAAAATTTAAAAACGGAGTGATCTAGGAACCTGTTAATATTTTTATTGTTTTTCGAAGTAGTCTCCATTGCTTTCTAAGCCCGTCGCATAAGATGGAACCATTAACTGAAACAGTGAGCCCACTCTTCTTTAGGGATCTTTTCCGCACGTCACTAATTCCACACCTTCCATAGACAAATATTCGATTGTCCGTCTGACGGAGTGAGCTGGAGCATTGTCGTGATGAAGGAGGCTGCTTCTTGGGCGCTGCAGTCGAACATTTTCCAAGACAAACGGTAAACAATGACTAACAAACCAATCTGCAGTAATAGTCCTTTTATTCTCCTAGCGCAATTGTTGCGAAATGACTCGTCCGCCAATGAATGAGGCAATCATATTTTTCCCTTGACTTCTGCCCTTCTTTACTGTTGGAAAAATTTACGAACGTAAACATACATTGGGCAGATTGTCTTTTGGTTGTGTGCTCGTAATAATGTATCTCGCTTTCATCACACGTGACGATGTCAAACACAGCATTCGAGTCACCTCCGTTATACTTTTCAAGCATTTCGCATCATTAAATTTTCGTTAGTCAAATTCATTTCGACGGAAATGGAACGCACTTTTTAAATTGCTGCCAATTTTTAAAACAACTGACATAGGTATAAATTCAATGTGCATCTACAGCTTCCCAAAGAAGTTCTTAATTCGAAATTTAAATAAATTTTTCATATGTAACTTTTCTTACTGTCCAATTCTAAAAACATTCAGTGTGACCCTCGTACACTACAATAATACAATAGATAAACATGGAGATAATGGACTGAAAACGTTTTCCTAGAACATCTATTCATGAATATTAAACACGCCTACTAAGAAAACAAGTAAAAAGTCATATGATCTCTTACTTTATGCTTAACAAGAACTTCTGTAATAGTAATGTATTCATAGGTGATCGGCAAGAAAAACGGTATCGATGCAAGTTTTGACTCTAAAAACCAACATTTAATTAGCGTACCTTGGCATTTAACGCATGTCCCTAGCATCAAAATATGTATATTTATTTGAAAATGTATAATAATGCGGAAATTCTAAAAGTGTAATGACGCGTCTTCTTTGCTCAGCACACACAAAACGACAAACATCATTTAAATGCTCATCTTATGCATATGCGTACAAGCAAGGACGCAATAATTCATTCGATAATCACTGGTACATTTAAGTTTTATGAATAACTACTGCACTATCTGATTGCGTTTCAATAATTATTAAATCCGCCTTCTGTTCATTCCCATTACGTTTAACTACAGTAGAGGAATCGTATAATGTCCGTTATGCGTTTGTCATCATCATCATCATTTCAGCCGAAAATTATCCACTGCTGGACACAGGCCTCCCCCAAATATCACCACAACGACCGGTATGGGTTTGTGTTGTATGATCACATGATGTAGTTTTTACCATAATCGCCACGCTTGGCAAGCGGGTTGGCGATCGCAGTTCCGTTGTAAATGTACTCGAACGATGCTGCTGTCCATCCTGCGGCCAATCCATAGTCGCCTTTTACGAACCCATGGGATGAGATTCCTTAAATATTGGCAGCATATTGTGACGGAACAAATGCCATAATTCATTGTTAGAGGCGCCGCGATTGTCAGCTATTACTGGCGCTAGAATTTATAATAATTTGAAATGTTTAAAGACACTATTGTAAGCTGTCACACATGCTACCATACAGTGCCGCTAGTTTAGTTACTAGAGTATAACTTACAAGGGTGCAGAACGATAAGTTATGTGGTAAGGTACCTACACGTTGTGTACAGCATAGTAATGTATGACATTGTATTTGTCTATTGTGAAATTTAATGGTCGTTTCAGTTGTTTCATGTTTCTTACTGACCTCAATAGTTAAGGTCATCGCTGTTGTATGTTTAAAAAAATCAGAACTACTTCCACTGCTGGACATGAGCCTTCCCCAAAGATGGCAGATATGGTTTTGCCAAGCTTGGCAGGCGGTTACCCACCCGCTTGCAGTTGAGTTCTAATGAAAGTACTCGAAGGACCTCTGGCCATTCGCCGACTACTCTCAAAGTCACATTTTAGCCACGCGATGAGGTGGTGGTGCTATTTTTAGCGGCACCACACGGCATATACACTGAGTTCCTATACCTACTAAATCCTACTATTGCCAAGTGCACATTTTCCTTTAGAGGTATTGCGAATATAGTTTTAACAATTTCCCGTATAGCGCGTCAGAGAGGATTCATACATTTCTGCCGAGTGGGCTTACGCACTATGCTGCACGTATTAAGTATAACTCACTTTCCATGTCATCTCCATTCGGTAACTGTTGTGATGTCACTAGTGACGAACACCCATTACATCTGACATTCTCACTGTGGTTAGTGAATAAGTGATGTACGACAAATTTTCTGTCGATATCGAGTTTCTAGTACGTTCTATCTGCAGTAAGTAGTCATACATGTGACTCAAAGCTACAATCTAGGTAATTGGTGTTGGTAATCACTTGTTCCAATCCCGTCTAGTTTTGCTAACGACTTGCTCTTGGGTTTCAGGTTAGTCGATTTATCTGAATTAACCATCTATGCGTTTGCCAGACATTATATAGCAGTTTCCACTTACTTTAAGAGAAATACGATTTTATTTTATATAAAAACTCTAGTGATTTATTATTATTTATATAAACTGATTTAGTTACTTTATCTATAAAAAAATTAAGAGCTCTGGCAATCGCACAGCATGATCATCTCATGAGTATCAGTAAATAAAGCAACAAAAATATGTAAAAGTGCTAACAATCTATGTAGATAAGCACCAAACTCGTTAATTAAGCGTTCGTCATATAAAGTCGTCAAAGATTGCGCCAAAACTTCAAGATCTTATCAATTGTTGCTTACACTTTATGGAAAAAGCTTGTTAAGCTCACGAACGTGTCGTAAATGGGTAAAGGACCCCTCATATAGCGTGGCCTGGTTTTACAACTAAGAGAGGCAAAGGGCCCTGACAAGCTGACGATAATAAAGTATAGTAAAACTGTACACAAATCTGGTGGACAATCAAATTGTTCGCGCTTTGGGTTACACAAGCATCAGAGCGTTAACATTTATTGTCAACCATGTTTAGTTATACTGACAAAGCTGATGTGATAAAGCTTTGTAACCAATCAAAACCTTTGCAAGGTAGATAGATAGATAATCTTGATAAAAAAATTACGTAATTTTATTTTCTTACTTTATATTTTTTGAAGTGAAAGCTTCTTTTAGTGCTGTACGCATATTTTTAGATGAGATAAAATCTCTGAACGCGCGACACTGTGACGAGACGCTATTTGAAGTGAAAACTTATTTTAGCACAGTGCGCATATTTTTAGATGAGATAAAATCTCTGGACTCGCGTCACCGTTACGAGATGCAGCTATAGTGTGTGCATATATGCATGTACATATAGCAGACCGCGAACGCGTCTAGATAAATAAAATAAAAACATTTATTGCTATAAATTTTCACTTCTGTCGGCACTCGGTGTCCCGGAGTGCAACCCGTATTCTTTTTTTTACCTGGTGTTTATCAAGTATAGCTTAGCAAGAGAATAAGCTAAACAATTGAATAGGTATTCTATGTTAAGCTTAAAGTTTTTGGTTCTGTGGTCGTTAGTGACGAAACTAACAGTGAGTCCTAGATATTGCACAGAATTAGTTATCGATATCGATATTAAGAATCGATAAAGTGTCAGAGAGTATTTCAACCACTAAACATACGAATCATCGAATCAATTACGAAGAATTACATCATCGAAGGATTGAGTCACGGTCACGACCTGTTCCGAACCAGGTCCTTTTGTCCGTGGGTTGGGTCCTTAGTCATCACGTGACTGCATCCAACTCACTACTGACCGCAATATTGTAAACAATAATTTTGTTAACGTGCTCTGACGTCCACAATGACATTATTTATAAGTGATTGTAAAGTTGAACTGCATTCATGTCATGTCGTCGTAATACTGTCTGCCCCCGCGATTCCGGGGGATAATGTGTCGTTCACGAACTGGAGTAGTGTTGAACTAATTTTAGCTTTCAATGACATTGTAGATCATTATGTATATTATCACAGCAACTCATCCGCTTAATTTAAATGGATATTCGAGTAAGTGTTCAAGGTCTAAATTATTTAATACTACTATCGTAGAAACAAATACCATGACAGGACTATTTTCACGGATTTTCGGATCTTGTATGACATATAAAATCGTCTTTAGCGATATCTCACAGACTGGAATTACGCTTGTGACGATTTCTCCGTTTGTCGATATACTTTATTTATTTATTTATTGTTAAAACATTTTGTAGACTTAACAGGTCAACCCAAGACGTCTACAAACAAGTTCAATAAAACATACACGTACTGAAGCTACTGTTCGCATGCTATATTTATTTTAATGTTAAAATTTAATGCTCGTCTCCTAACGCGCTATGAGTGTGGAGTAAGGAAGAAGAATGTGAGGTGGATCCTGACCGCGGATATGATTTTGTTGAGTTTGTCTGAGAACAGGTCCACATCTTGTGTAGATATAAGTGAGTTAAGAAGTGCAAGAGTACGTCGCGTAGGTGCGTTCGCTGTGACGCGGGTGCGAGCACCTGCCACGCGCCGAGTCTTGTCTTGCTAGACCGTGTTGGGCCCGCTAGTAGAGTATCCTTAATTGATATTTTCCAAGATGAATTTGTAGTTCCGAAACATCCGTTTTTTAGGAATATAAATAAAAAAAAATCGTAATAAACGAGTAATATGACAGCGCATGATTCACAAAGCTTTATTTTTACTTTATTGAAGGCTATATTATAAGTAAGGTAAGTTTATATTGATGCTTTATTAGAGTATCAAGTTTATTTCTTTAGTTACTTATCGTGATTCACGAATTGAAAATCCCACTAAAATTAATAAAACATCAGAAAACATTCAAAATCACGGAATATTATTGTTACTTTCGATTTAGACCGAAATACTAATAAAACAAAACAACAATTTCGAGTATACTTGTCAATAATAGAGTTACGACATAAGCGCACATTTATAATAGGTACTATAAAATTATTTTATGTCCTATTTATCGATTTACAACCTTGTAATAAGTTAAGTAGGAAAGAAAAAATAATGCGAAATGTTTCCTAGCTTTGAAAACTGAATTACAATGTCAGAATGCAATGACCACACATCCCTTCATGGATTCTATATTATAATGAAATTCTTGAAGGTTTCTCACTTCGAATTATACAAGGCATGTATGAAGATTTTGCTTTGTACAAGTCTTCATGAAAAAAGTAGATTCATATATTGTGAATTATGTATTGAACCAGAGATCTTTCTGGGATGTATTAATAAATATTACGTCATAATAATCTCGTGTTTATGTATTGTGCACATTTTATTGTAACTAATCTATCAACTTTTGGCGCCACTAATGATAAGATGATGTCATTTCTTTATAAGCATTAAAGGTCAATATTCATTTTAAAAAACACCCCTTATCTACTTTGGCCCCACAAGAGTTTAAAAAAAGGAATGAAACAGAAAATCTGATTCTTGAATGGGGAAAATACCAAACAATCTATAATTTAATTTACTAAATACATTTGTGCTATCAAGTACTGAACAGGTATTAAGCTTCGACTGAAAAAAGACAATCTTAATGGAACTTTAACTTTAATAATAAAGCTGACGTACCTTCGTAGGTAAGATAAAAATAAAGTGTGTGTTGTCTCGGGTATGATTAAGCGGTACGAATAATCTAGAATTCTAATAATAATTGATGATAATTGCCTTGGATAGCAGTACCCAATTGTATTTTTGATCCCCTTAGAAATCCTCATGGACCTCCTCTGCTCCGAGTAGGGTGGTAAGGCGTGGCGCACTCTTACAGGCTAAAACCACCAGGCTGGTCATTTTCGGCACTGAAGGAGAGCCGGATCCCGGGCTCAGTGTCCGAGATCTCTAGAATAAACGCTCTGCAGGCGCCCATTGGAGCCTATCACATTTCGGAAGGGGCGACTGTAAAGCAGTGGGCCCAGGTGAGGCAACTGTAAAGGGGGTCCCCTAGGCTCATCACCGGTGAGATTGTAAAGAATTCTCTTCAAAGCTCGCAGTGAGCTGCGCTGCGCGGCGGAACGTGACCACATGATCGCTGCTCTCTTTCCAGGTCATTTGGAATAATCGCGGAGCACCCAGTCAGCACGCGCGCGCCTCCCAAAGCCGCCCGCCAGCATATAGCAACGGAAGGGAGCAGTATCCACCTGCAGAAATCATTCTTTGTAAATAATTTCAGCTTCAGCTTTTGTGTCTGGATAACCCCGCCTTATATTATCGTCATGGACTACATGTAACAATAAGCTTGGGTATCCAGTGCCAGTGCCTGCAGGCGCCACAGCGGAGGCGTATGTTACGTAGTTGTCATTTGTGGACTCATATAATGAATCATAATTTCAACCATTATCTCAATTCTATTGTTATATAAATCCTTTTCTCCTAGGTCGCTATTCTTTGTCAAGTTTAGTACCGAAGTATCATTAATTAATTAGCTCCGTAAAGGACATCAAACGTGTAGGCGTTTATTTGATCTATTTAAAAAAATACCCTGGCCATTTATTTTTATCTTTGGCAGAAATATACTATTACATTTGCTGACAGTTCCGGCTCGACCGCTTATACATATGCTTATACTCAGTCCAAGTGCCTCACATTTACGACCCCGTACCATAACATTTATTTCTGTTATTTTATTCGAATTGTGTAATTCTTGAACTTCTTATTGGCTTACAATCATTGCTTTTACTACACGTTTTAATCCTGTTAAGCTATGCTTACAATGGACTTAATGTGTCGTCTCTTCATTGACTTTTAAATGCCAAGGTCCAACACGTTGAAAAATCATTTCCAAGGTAAACGTTACTGAAAGTAAAAGCTTAGTTCCTTAATTCGTGCCAAATCATTTATTGATTACTGACTAGTATTACTTATACGTGGGAACAGGCTATCTAAGTGTTTTCGTAGAACGGTGTTTATTTACATATCTATAAAATAATGTTAACAGCACTTATTCACAAGACTTCCGCGTTACGTTAAAAGCAAATAGTTTTGTTGATTGAAATGCTTAATTGAATTTAGTAGTTAAAAGCAAGCAAATATTTAATGTTTACTTTCGTGATTTGAAACTTCTCGTGCCATTGGAAAAACATAACAAATTTAAAAACATACGTCCTTGTTTGTATGATGTTCTCACGTGAAGTTAGAATGATTTAACTTCATGAGTTCTCAGTACTTATAGGAAATTTTGTTTTTGGTATTTTTATTTACTAGTTTAATATTTCAAAATTGTAGTAAAAGTTTAAAAAATCCAACATCGGAATGATGTAGGAGCCTGTTAATTTCTTTATTGATTTTCGAAATAGTCTCCGTTCCTTTCTAAGCCCGTCGCATGCGATAGAACCATTGACTGAAGCAGTGAGCTCACTCTTCTTTAGGGATCTCTTCCACGTTCGGGGTTAATAAAGCGAATTCCTCTGGTTTATCTTTTATTTTGGGGAATAAATAAAAGTCGCAAGGTCGGGACTGTAAGGAGTGACTCACTAATTCCACACCTTCTATAGACATATATTCGATAGTCCGTTTGGCGGAGTGAACTGGAAGCTCATCATCATCTTTTGGTTTTGGGCTCTTAACAATATATCCAGCTTTTAGCACCTGTAACGATGTCAAACACAGCGTGCGAGTCACCTCCGTTATACGTTTCAACCATTTCGCGGCATCAATCCAAACTACGGGGTTTTTTATCTTCGGTATCCATCTGGTGCAAAGCTTTGCACTTGACTCATATCAATGCCTAACCTTCCCCGGATCTGTTTATTTTATCAGCTTCTATCATTAGACACAGCACGCACGTTATCTTCAGTGTTCGCCGTAGAAGGACGTCGTTCGCGCAAATCATCAGTGAGATTGCTTCGACCACATTTAAACTCATTAAACCAGTTTCAAACAGTGACACGAGATGGGTCGTCATTATGAAATGAAAATCGAGGTCTGTCATAACATAGTTGTTGATTAAGACCGTACCGAAATTGCAGTTCGCTTTTGGCTGAAATTATTTTATGAGTAGGTATACATCTTCGCGGCACTGTGCCAGAATTGATCGGTGCACCTCAGTTGCACATTAACCTACTGTGTCATTGTTCATTATGATAATAAAACGGACCAGAAAGGAAAAATACTTACGTAGTATTTTTGACAACATAGAATATTGTGACGCTGAAATACTTGTCTATTGATTTCAAATATAGCTCAATTAGAAATATCACAGTGACGAACTTATATAGAGCAGTTATAAAATGTTAAAAATAACTTGTTTAGATTAAAGCAATTTGTGTATACAAATAAAAACGCGCCGAAGTATATTTAACGTGCAACTAAATTTGATGAGCAAAAGTTTATTCGAGAAACTATTTGTTCAATAAATATAATCTCCCTTATTTTATTATAAGAGTATTGAATTAAATTATATCTTTACCCCAATAATTTTACCTTTGATTGGTGGTAGGTCACTTGTAGCCGTGCGGTGCCGGCTACCGGCTACAATAATCGCCATCTCATCCCGTGGGTGAAAAGGCGACTATGGAATTAGCCGCAGCATCGAGTCAGACATCAACAACTCAAGTGCAATCGCCAACGCACCTGCCAAGCGTGGCGATACCGGTCACTGTGACGACCTTTGGGTAAGACCTGTGTCCAGCAGTGGATTTTATTCGGCTGAAATGATGAGATGTCTTATTGAAAGACTAGGTAGATTCTGCTGCCAAAGCATTAGTGTTCAATCTACTGTTTATAATAATAATATAATTCTGTAAAGGGCCTCTGCGTGTTGGACCCATGTCCCCGCGTAAGCCTATCAAAAGACCGGGTTCCCCCTTACAGGGGATATAAACCCGTGAAAAGAGAGACATAATAATAATAATAATTGGTTTTTCTGGCCCTGAATCCTCCAGTACATTACTGGATGGATCATAGCTAGGTTACCTGTTACGGAGAAGAGGTCAAGTAGTATCCCACCTACTTTACATGGATGACCTGAAACTCCTAACAGACCCCAACTGATAAAATTACTGACAGTGACTGAAACTTTTAGTCATTGTGTCAGGAAGGAATTTGGTATGGACAAATGTGCGGTCATGCATGTAAAACAAATTTTGTGGGTCAATAAATGAGGTTTTCTTTTCTTTCTTTCTTTCTAAAACGAGGGGGGATAACAGAATCCGAGGGAATTCTACTATCGGATTCTGTTGACCTTAGGTCGCTCACCGCAACATAGTCATACAAATACTTGGGTATGTCAGAGGCTTTGGGCATCAGCGAAGCTGACATGAAGTAGATTATAGGAGCGCTTCTTTGGCAGTCTGAGAAAAGTTCTTAAAAGTCTTTTATCAAGTGGCAATAAAGTGCGCGCTTTTGACGGTTGGGTCATGCTAGTTTTGATGTACTCCTTTGGCATACTCAAGTGGAATCAGACGGAGCTGGATGTCCTGGATAGGAAAGTTCGTACATTGCTCGAAGATGACCGTTCCAGTGGTTTTAGCCGGTACGAGTCCGGCATACCCCTTCGCCCTTCCCCGGGGCGAAGGAAGTTCATGAAGAATTTCCTATGTGCACCAATAAAAAAATACAAAACATGCAAATTAAATAATTGCTTGTCTCGTCCCTAATTAGTACTTATATGAAAAACTAGTTAAGTAAAAACGGGTGTAGAAAAGTTTTTATTGGAACCGAAACTGTTATAACACTTTTAAGATTTCAGATTGCCATGTTGTTGCCTTGGAACATAACAACAACATAATTTGAGGCAGAATGTTCAATTGTCTTTTAAATCGCCCCACACTTAGATGGGATCCGGCTACCACCCCAAACGAAAACTGGCCCTGGTTACGTATAACACACGCACACTGAGGGCAGACGAAAATATTGTTAAGCTGGAAGAAGAAATAGATAAGTTGAACTGGGATATCATGGGTCTATCAGAAGTCCGAAGAGACTGTGACAGAGTTATCGTGTCCTCCCCGGACACGATAACCCTGAAATCCGGCAACTTATTCTACTACCGGGAAGGCGAACATCTGTCTAAAGCTTTCTCTTCCGCAGGTCCCAAAAAAAATAATATATATAAGCTAAATATATTGGAAGAAAGGAGATATCCATTTTCCCACTACCATTCTTCATAAAAGCACACTAATGCACACAGTTACAAGTTATCATCCAATGAACTGAATAAACACAACTTTATAATTGGCTTCTCATACTAAAACACACCCACGACTTTGTAGGTAGCCAATCATACCGAGCGTATAAACCTCACATGAGAGCCGTACCACACAAGGTGTAAGTTTATTGGGAGTACCATTCGCTGTTCTGTTCACTGCGTTTGTTATTCACTGATTGCTAGTTAAAAGTGGTAGATAAGAAGCATTGTATCTTGTACAAAACTAATAATGTCGTTCTGCTCCATCAATCCAAATGTAACAATAAAAAAACAATACTTTTTTATTTATTCTTTTTATAGACAAATACAAGACAGTTCCTTCACTTGCATATTTTATATGATTCCTTCCTTGATAAAGTTTTTATTTTCGCTTCGGTTTTTGCATGTTATCCCCGATTAACACGACACTTTAACAAAGTTTCACTTACGCGATCGAATCGCAACTGATGTTATAAAATGGCAATTTTTTCCGGATGGCCCAGACTGTGCATGGCACGGTTACGCCCCCGTACCAGTTCTTCTTATTTCCTATTTCTGTGGGAATACGTCTCGTGTTCAGAGCAGTCAAAAAGTTTGGCTAGTTACATGTACAGTAGCACTACAACAATAATTAATTATATTAGGCGTAAATTATATTTCAATTCATATCTTTTCAAACCGTCAAAATATCGAAGTTACATACATATACACGAAAATATAAGTTAAAATTGTTGTATTCCCTAAAAGTTTCATTGAAATCCGTTTAACTTTTTCGAAGCATATTCGAGACAAAACTAAACTAAAAACTGTCATTAATGATTAAGCATCGTATAAATAGCAGTTTTTACTTGAATTATGGCATTTATTTTGAAATCACAGACAGGCACTTAATAAATAAATCGTATGGCCCTAAGCTTATGATTACTTTCAATAGACGTACAGAACATTCTGGAAATATAAAGTTAGCATAAATGTCTATTCCGTGTGGTGTCCGAATTAAGAATATTGCACCAGTCCATCTCCTCCCTTGGATGTAAATGGCGACTAAGGGCCTCTTAAGCGATTGGCAACAGCGTCCTTTCTGTGGAACAGCAGCCATTCTGTATGTAGAAATCTATTGGTGTGGCCTTTGTTCAACAGTGGACGTCCTTTGGCTGGTAAGAACTCCCATGTTTCTTGTGGATGCGTAAGTATAAATTCCACGATTAATGGACGTGATTCAATTTATTTACAAGATGTACATTTGCACGAGTTACTCACTCTGGTTTTACTCGGTGATTACTTTAAGAAACCTTTTTTAATGCGCTTATAGCTATATTAGCTTCATTTGAAATTAACTATGTAATCAAATCTTTTACCTTAAAATCGACTTCCAAATTTCGTAAAACAAATTATTTTAACTGTCGTAGCGATTTGGAACTTTGCAAGTAGAATGTAATCTGGATAATAATAAAATAATCTGGTACCATCGAGCTGATCTGGTGATGGAGCCGAGAAGGGGATAGTGGAACAAAGCGTGTTTTTTGTTGTTTAAACTATTAGAATTATCAATTTTAATAATGGTAATTGACCCACGCAGATAACCACACTAACTTTTAGTTGGGAATGAAATGCAACTTTGTTCTGAAATAAACTCAAAAATAACTATAGTCTTGATTTTGGAATTCCTGGCGGACACAAATAAAAAAGTCTGCCGTTGTTCAAATGTCATTACAGACTAAGGTTTAGCTTTTTAGTATAGATTACCAAGTTCTTCAGAGGCGGTCGCTTTGATTTGTAAATAGACACCAAGGCACATAAAACCAAGGCTCTAGCTGCTCAATAATTATGTAGTTATCTTAGCTTTATTACTAAGTAAGGCCGAGTGCTTAGAACTAATTATAATAATGGTCTATTCATGGTGTATTTTATTATCGGAGCTAATTTATTTGCTCTTAGAAGATATGAGGTTCACAGTTTACGTTAATGTTATTCTAGAGAATAATCCGCTGGTACAAAGTCTCGACCGAAAGGACAGAAATACCGATTTGTGTCGATACTATAATTGGCCAACATCAAATTATCGATACTAAAATAACCGGTAATGAGTAAGTAATTTTAGGAGGGCAAATTGGAGAAATATCGCGACCAGCGTGGCTACTCCGATAGAACTCATGCCAACCATGTAGGTCACTTCTGAATCCCCGGTGAAATCTCTAATTTCGTTAGTTATTTTAATTATATTTATTAGTTTTTACTACTTTTCACTGCAGATTAAGAAGTGAGTTTTTACTCTGATCACTGATATCAAACTCGGACTGGCTGCTCGGCTAGGGCAGATCACTTTGCCTAGATCATATATCGTTGCTATTGTGTAAAGTAAAACACTGTGATCGGTAATACTTTTATTTACACAACTGCACTGCTTCACAGTCACACAACCACTGACCTCTGTTTCAAATTGACATGCGCCAACTAAACTAAAGTGTCATTCTACCCTACCACGAAACACACGAAACACAGCTATATCGTCATTTCATCATGTCATCCGTTATTTCAAAAGTGTTGACATAGTAAATATAAATAAAATAATTAAAATACAAATAATTATTTAAACTTATTTTATTTTATATATCAAGACAATCATTACACTCGGCCATCCGAGGGCGTGTTATCTCCGAAACATGCAATAATCATAACATTGAGCTTTCATGTTACAATAGAATTGAAAATGCATTTTGATAAATCGCCAATATTGGGTGTATCAAAGCCATAGTATACACATTTTATTAGATCAGCGAGTTTATTGTTATATCAGGATCTTGTATGCAGCGAAAGTGGGCATTCATGGGGTGCAAGATTATCAACTTTATCGGTTCGTCATCGGTTATCACCGGATTTTATAGGACAAAATCACCCAGTATCCCGATAAAGTTATATCAACGTATTGGAGAGTATTCATCAAGACAACTTTAACAATACGAAACAACTTGATAGAGTCACATACACGAAGAAGAAGAAAATGGAAAAACTTCATTTGGCACAGTTTATGAAAGAGCAAAATTAGACTTCTGGACTTCTGGAAGGCCTGGTGACCTGAAGCACAGGCTTCAGACTAGCTTAGGCACCAGTCTCCCACAGTAAATTTGAATAATAATGTAACTGGGCAATATTGTATTCTGTTGCAACTGTTTTATTATTGTGGTGAGAAATAAATTACTTTCTTACTAATAGCTGTGAAAATCACAACTTTGCTCTACTACACGATACATATATTTTACCGAATTAAATTATTTTATTTCAGAGACTTTCACAACGCATTGATGCTCGATATTGTGTCTAACAATTCAATTGTACAAAACTAAGACTTAATTATCTGCTTTATAATATTATATTCTCTATAATAATAACAATTACTTGTCTGAATCAGACTCACTTTCAGAATTAGATGAATCGGATTCAGAACCAGATTATTTGTTTATTCCTAGCGATTGAATGTCCACATCACAATCCACGGGCGCATTCTATCTACGGTTATTACAGTGTCATATTTTGTTTTGTATTTAACCCAGGCACGTTGACGACTATCTATCATTGCCCAAACATTTTGCTATTTATTTATTATACGGACCTATAAAAGGGAGCAATTTCTTACTCCTGCCATCATTATTAAAATTGGTTTTAGTAATTTTTACTAAATCAGATTAATATACGGAATAAGATACAGTTGCGGATCTTTTGGATTCATTTTATTTTTATTTATTTATTTTATAATTTACACACAGAGTGAATTGGTTCGGTTACAATATGTATATATAATATTGTTTCATGCGTTTTTTGACTTTTATTAATATTAATCAAGGCTTCAAATCTTAATTCTTAATTCTTTATTGTACACATATCTTCAGTATATAAACAAACAAAACAAAACAAAATTGACGTACATAGGCGAGCTTAACTCAATATTGAGTTCTCTAACAGCAAACCTTTGAGCGATAGAGTTATATGAGGAGAGAATCGAGTGTACAACACGAATAAAGTATGATTTTTTATCAATAAATGTAATATATTGTATTGGTTATAAATATACAATACAATATATTACGTATGTAATAAATAGAATATATATATGTATATATAATATACATAATATACATATATATAATAATAATACATAATATATACATACTGTTAATTTATACTGAGAGGAAATGATCCTTAATTCTTCTCTTGAAAGCTTCCAAGGAAGGGCTATCACGCAACGAATGTGGAAGCGAATTGCAAAGACGCACTGCACGTATAGTGAATGATTTATCATAATAACTTGAAGTGTGACGAGGAGTACGGAGTAGAAGAGAAGACACCGTGCGGCAAGGTTTCCCCCTGGGGGTAAGGAACTCAAAGCGCTCGCGAAGATATGCAGGAGAATTGGGATTATGAAGAACAGAAAAGAGAAAAGATAGAACGTGAGTATCTCGACGTTGCCGAATAGGTAGCCACTTCAGTCGCACCCGAAATTCCGATACATGATCGTATTTTCGAAGACCGAAAATGAAGCGGATACACACATTCTGCAGACGTTCGAGTTTATTCAGAAGATCCTCCGTTGCATCAAGAAAGCAGACATCAGCATAGTCTAGAAGTGGGAGAAGAAGAGATTGGGCAAGAGTAATTTTTGTTTGAAATGGCAGGAACTTCTGCAGGCGTTTGAGTGACTGGTCTTATTTGGTCAATGTTATAAGTCGCAGTTGGGGATGAATCTATTCCTTCCTGATGAGTCTCATTATTACTGTATTTTCACATGTTCTCAGTAGAACCGTTAAATTTAATGTCAAATAGTAGTTCTGGTGCAAGTATTATTGATACCCCATTGTACCTTACCCAGCTGTTGGTCTCATATGCGTTCGTCATTACCAGAATTTTGTGTAGATAAGGCCGTAAGTATCGTTTGATTGGAATCTCTCCACTAGGCCATTTGCTCTGGTAGAAGCAACTGCGTTCAGCACATGTTTTATGCTTTTACCGTAGCAAAAGTGTTTAAATCGGTTAGATTTAAAAGCCGTCCTACGATCAGAAATAATCCTAGTTAGCACTCCAAAATCAATAAATACATTTTCAAGAGTATGGACAACGCTTTTTGTTTTTGTATCTTTGAATGGTCTAGCAAAAAGGTATTTAGTAAAAGCGTCGACTATCGTTAATATATAATTATTACCAAATTTACTGCGTACAAACGGTCCTAAATGATCCAAATGCAGTGTATGGAATGGCGATTCAATTTTCTATTTTCGAACAATTTTTGAAAAAACGTTGAATAAACATTTCTACGACTAATTTATAAAACATCATACAATTGTATTAGCCATGACGTATATTGGTCGTATAAACGTTTCGGTTAAATAAAGGTTTCTGTAAGACAACCGTTATCTGTGCAAAATCTTAACGTTACTTTTATATAATTATAACGTCGCTTTGACGTTTGTGTATGACTATTATACAACAAAAATATTTTTACCAAGGGTTGTATGTGACTAATATAAATTATATGAAATTATATTTTGCATTTATATAAATCAGTCTCTTCCAGAGAAATAATCTTCGAAGCTTGGGTTTTTTTATTTATCGCAGCGTTACATATATTTGATTAGATAGCCATCGACACGAAAAGAAGATTAATGGATTATAAAATGCAGTGTTTGTTCTCTGTTCATAATAATCAGTGTATATAATATCTTATGTAAGTAACCTAGTAGTTTAGGGAACCCTAAAATCGATTGTAATGGCCGGGGCATCATGGTCTTGAGGAAACGTTTATGTGACCTTCTTGTCATATAGGTAAATGTTTAAAGAGGTCGCCATTTAACTTAAACAAGATGGTTGGAGCTTTATTATGAAAACATATTATGAATCATATACTAAAATGATTGAATCACAAAATATAGGCGAGGGCATTAAAAACTTCACAAAAACACATATATATCGTCATTAAACTAAAGTTCCCCGAAGCACAACACGCTATTTCATTTTCACAACTATCATCACAGTTAAGCTGCATTTAAATAATCTGAAGTAATAAGTGTTTATTATATTTTGCCGTGTGGTGCCGGCTTAGAATACCACCAGCCCATCTCCTCCCGTGATCCTCAATGATGATGATGATGAGACATTACTGTGTTCTAATTTGATGGGCACTGTAGCTAGTGAAGATATTGGGCATAGGCTAACTAACAAATATCTCGAGGTGACGAGCGTGGTGTGGTGCAATGCAGGACTAGTCCTGTGTAGCATTACAATCATTGTTATGGGTATGCGTGATACTTACCATCAGACGAATGACTAACATTTCGCGCGTGCAGTTTTTTGTCAAATCACACTCTTTCACGCTGACGTCTTAACGTCGCCAGTTTGTCAGAGTTATCGATAGCTAACACGCCAAGTGAATTATTCGAAATGATGCATAATAAAATTTGAGTGGCTGATTAACTGTAAGCTAAGATATAACTATTACAGATAAATTAAATAACATAACTTTTCATGTAAAAAAATATTATTTTGCAATCATGCGAATTCGTTTCTAGTTGTCAAAATCATTATTAGTAAAATAGAAAATAATAAAAAATTTAAAGTCGAATAAATTCAGATTTCAATAGAAATCTTCTCGTTTGTTCCCGTGGCATCAATCCATTCCCAACTGGGTTCTTTAGAAACCTAGAATATTCCTCTATCATTCATCTAAATTGTTTGGCTCAAACCGCCAGTAAATTTGCTTCGTTAGCAAATTTATTTGCAACCGCATATATTAAAACCGTCTATTATTTTGATTAAATATCTCTATTATTAAAATAAAAACTTGTAAAGAAGCTTTAAATAGTAATGTTTTATGTGTAAAATTTTAAATTTTACTAAGAAAATATCGACAAATGTATCGATTTAGTGAAAATGCCTTTGCTATGACGCCGACGGACAATGACTGATAGTGACAAATATGGGCGCGGGTATTTTTATTATAAATAATTACTTATGAGTGCAATGCCTCGTTTTTGTAGATTCACAACAGCTTTTGGTTCTGCAGTTGGAAATAGCTCAAAATGGCATTTTCACGGTTTTATAATAGATATTTTTAGCAGTAAAAGTTTTAAATAGTAAGCACCATATTGCCTAGTGTCGGCACGCATGACCCTGCTATTCTCAGTTTTATCTTGATATATTTCTGTGGTTACACATGGGCCTTAGTCTAAAAATCTTTTTGATTAAATATTTTAGATTTTTACACATTGTAAGGCCGCATTTCTCGTATACATAAAAAATGGCTTTCTACAGGTTTTATTATAAATTATGAGCGTACTACCTAAAAGCTTCAATCTCACACGTCGCAATTTAACCTATCAATGAATAAAGTGTTAATTTGTTCGCGGTTACCTAACATTACAGTGACAGCTAGATTTACCATTAATCAAATGGACAACAGGCCTTGGCAGGCAGATAAATAATTAACACCTTCGTTTATGAATGCTGGGAAGCATAGGCACGTTTCGTCAAAACATGTTTTATTTATCTGCTATAGCGTAAAGCTTTGATTCGTCGATTAATCAGTAAACATGTTATTATCAGTTCACAAGTGTAAATTTATTAGTCACTGCAATATTAGTAGGTATTTTTCCACAGACACATACACATCTGCCCGTAAACATCCACTGCTGACCATGAGACTCGCAATGATTACTTCACTACCATAATCACCACGCATGCCAAGCGTATTGGTGGTCGCAGTATGTTGCTACCAGCACACGGGAGAATGTTGCCACTATCCTCTTAATATCAAACTCAGTCACATTTTACGACACCCATTAAAGGAGAGGGGTTGTCTATTGTTTGCCGCGAAACACATTGGACATATTATTCATAGTATTCTTCTATCTAGGTGAATGCACCAATGCAATGCGTTTATGGAGCACGAATTTTTGGAGTCGATGAATACCGTAGTATCCTTGAGCTCTAACCCATCTCATCACGTAGGTGTCGTAAAAGGCGACTATGGGATTAGTCAGACGATGGGCAGCAGCGTACTTCGAGTACATTAACAATTCGACTGCGATCGCCAACCAGTCTGCCAAGTGTGGCGGTTATGGCAAAACCCCCCAATGAGCACACAACACAACCAGACCGGCCGTTGTGGCAATCTTTGCGGGAGGCCTGTATTCAGCAGTGGACTATTCTGCTGAAATGATGATGATGATCTATGAGTAGAGGCTGCTTCTACGAGGGTTAATAACAGAAGGTTTATGAAATATTATATTCCTGTAATCTGAACTACGGCTGTTACAATCGTCTCAATAATCAATTTTTTTATTTCATTTAATGGAATTTAATGTAACGGCCGGGCAAATATACTTATGAAACAGAATTTAAGTAACATGGTTAATTAGTTGGTCTTGTGGAGAACAACTGGCAAGAAAATCTACAGTCTTTTTTTAGAAATTGAGATTACAATTTTGTTGATTATGGCAAAAGATATAATGAGAGGAATGTGTAAGGAGCGACAAAGTGAATAACTTGGGTATTTATATGGACAAAAACCTTTCTTGGGGCCCGCAACTACAAGAAACCAGTCGCAGGATGTATGCGTCAGCAGGATCTTTGAGAAGACTGCGTAACTTTCTCCCGACTGCCACTAAAGCTGCACTAGCACAATCTTTTTTTTTTTGTTAGGCTTCTCTCGCATTTATTTCTGGGAAATGTGGCTGCTTAACCGGTCATTTTCTGGCGAAGCCAAAAGAGGCCTCCAGCCAGGCTTAAAGTTAATATTAAAAACTAAGCAAATTTCGCTAAGGGCGCCCCCTGCGGGACACTGACCTCGGCTTAGGGCGTTGCTGGGGATAACAAGCTATTGTTTAGGGGACAGCTGGATCGGTATTATGGTATTCTGTTCAATCCTGCTTCCTCCTCTTATCTTAAAGAACGTTTTGAATTCACCCGTGACACACACTCACTATCCCTAAGATCGTCAGAAACATTGAAACTGAAGATAGTAGTATAGTATAGTATAGTAGTTGGGAATAAACTATGTATTATAATAAAACAATTTTAAACAGATTAGATCGCGTATATTATAGATTTTCTATTATGATGTATGTAAAATTACTTTGTATTTTCTTTTGGTGTACAATAAAGTATACTCTACTCTATTCTACTAAGGAGGAAACGTACTATGTACAATAATAATATAATAATATATTTGCCATGGCAGTTAACGGCTGACCAGTCTGGTCAGACGGCACCCGTTCACGAGCATGACGCAAACATCAACATCGCTTAGCTCACACATATTCTAGGGAATCTAACGACCCAATACATAACTTCTACTACTCTCAATTTATCGGAAACTATTTTGACAATCAATTGGGATAAAACAGTATTACTGAAGATTTACTTCTTTTGGCTCGTGGAGAGATGAGAGAAAAATAGTTATAGGATATGTGCGGCCACTCGGCTAGCCAGGTCCGGGAGGATTTCCACACGACAAAAAAAGTGGCACGCGCGCACATTGTCCAGAGAATAGTAAGTAGTAGTCAGTAAAATGACTAATAATTGAAATTACATACTTATATTTATTTCTTTTTTATCTTGCACAATGGTAAGCCTATTTGTTTGGTGTGTAATGAATCTATTTCAGTAATGAAAGAATTCAATATAAAGAGGCATACTCAGCTAAGCATGCTAGGCTGCACTCACTGACAGGACAATTAAGAACAGGCAAAATCCAGAAGCTTACCGCAAATTTGGAAAAACAGCAACAAATGTTTCATAAACAAAGAACACAACTTGAAAATGTTGTGAAAGCTTAGTTTTGTAGTTAGCTCAAAATTGGCAAAGGCATTAAAACCATTTTCCGAAGGAAAATTTATCAAGGAGTGTATGTTAGAAGTTTGCGGTATTTTGAGTCATGAAAAGAAAAAATTTGTTTGACAAGACGAACTGTTGTTCGACGTATAGAAATGATGGCTAATGATATAAAAACAACATCGACTGACTGGCCGGTTTTGAATGAAATGCTGAAGAACTCAAGTTACTGTCGGAACAATTTTCGAACAGATTTAGCGACTTCAAAAAGATGGAAGACTGTTTCAGTTTATTTGCTACTCCTACAAAATGTAATGTACAAAATGCTCCAATACACTTACAAATGGAGTTGATCGAGATTCAAGAAAACTCACTCCTAAAATCCAAATTTGTAGACGTAGATTGTGCGATTTCTACAAAAAATACCTAGAAAAAGACAAGTTTCCGCAGCTTAGAAAATTCTCAAGAAGATTGATTTGTGCGTTTGGCAGTACTTATAAATGCGAACAGTTCTTTTCATTGAAGAAAGTTAACAAATCAACACATCGTACAAGACTGACTGACGATAATTTGGAAAATTCTTTCCGTCTTTGTATCAGTGGAATTAATCCAAATATCGATGGATTAGTTTCCCATATTCAAGCTCAAGTGTCTCATTGATTTCGGTGTATTTAACTTTCGTAGTATGTAACAATTGCAAATTTAACGATTTCATTATAATGTACCATTTTTTTCAATTTCATTTTGTTATTTTTAGTAAATTGTACTATAATAACATTGTCGTATTATTTCATGTCTAATGTCTATCGCAAAAAATATTATCACTACTTTAAAATGCACTAAGTACTTTTAAACGCGGCCCGCGAACGTATTTGCACGCTAAAGTTGGCCCTCAACATGTCAAAGGTTGCCCATACCTGCTCTAGATATTATTTACCATTCATTTTATTCCAATCTTTGCAAGGAATTCCAAATGTCTACTGTCTACTTTAGATTCTGTGGTTTGTAAATTGATTATAGCAGGTGGTAAGGCAGGTGAAACTGCCATTTACACCAACGATATCTAGAAAAGTAAAAGAAATCAGTTCTTAGAACTTTTTCCGTCTCCACTTCGAATAAATTGAACACACACAGTTGTTTTTGAAAACTTCATTACAAAAATCATTTATAACTCTCAAGTTTTGTTGCCGTCGTTTCTCTAAGATGGCAGCTACTCATTAATATTTTCAAACACCAAATAATCTTAATGTCTCCCCATTATCAATGGTGCACGTGTTATGTTCCACTGAGAAATTCCCGACTGTTATTAACGATAGTCTCAACCCTCTGTCTGCGCCAGATTTACAACTGAAGAACAAAGGACATCAATTCTAATAGTGACATGTGAACTATGGGGGCACGAGTGATGTGATTCTTTGTGCAAGCGATGCGTAGACGATGGAATAGGGTGAACATCACCTATTAAAGGAAAACACAATAATTTTGTTATGATCAATAATAATATAAATAATAATGAAAATCGCCTGATCTGCGAGATAAATGATAGTGGAATTTAAAACATACACAGTGTATGATATTGAAAATAAAGATATTAAAAGTTAGGACAAGTCTTACAGTAACAATAATATAAGGGATAATAACACTGATTTTATAATATTGATAAATAATAACAAAGCGTACAAGTTAAATATTCGATATTCCAACGTCCCTTCTCTGGAACAGTACTCATACTGCGCTCACTGACCATTTTTTTATTGGACCAAGTGGAAATTCTTCAGGAACTTCCTCCGCCCCGGGGAAGGTCGAAGGGGCATACTGGACTCCTACTAGCTAAAATCACTGGGGCGGTCATCTTCGGCACCTAAGGGGGGCTCCAGGTCCTCGTTTGAGCACACTAGAGCCGCCCACTGGTGCCACGCCCATAGGCACATCTAGGAGAGGGTGACTGTGAAGCGGTCACCCCTCCAGGGGGATTGTAAAGGATCCCCCGAACCGTACCTGTGCGCTTTGCTGTGCTGCGCACATGGCGGCGCGTGACCACCTGCGCGCCACCGGCTTCTCGTGGGTCGCTCAGTGTGGGCCCCAATCTATGCACCCGCGAATCCAGAGGCCCCCCGCCTTATAGCGACGGCAGGGGGTTTCAGGTGTATGAGAATTAGGCGCCAGGGCTGTTGTTACCCCGGCGCCGTCTCCTTCTTCTTCGAGCAGGATCGGCCCTCTCTCGGTCACGCTCTTCGGTCTCCTTCTGGAGCATGACACTGTCACAGAAACAGACCACTGCATTCCAGTTTTCATACTCTGCTAACATAGCCGACAATACTGCTTGCAGAGAGAGATCTTGCTCGATCCGATTGCCCAGAATCCGCCGCTCGGCGGCCCACGCAGGGCACGCCTCGAGCGTGTGCTGTGCGGTGTCCTGGTCGCTATCAAAACGCTATCATTGTGCCAATTATTTAGGGAATTGATTCGTTATAGATAGTTATGATTTGGGTATTTCCCTTCATCACTTCGCATGTGGAATAGGGAATAAAGAAACAAAAACATTTATTAATTAAGGCTTAGATATCATACAACAATATATATGTGTCAGCTGAGGAAAATATTATATAGGTTACCTACCGAAATGCTCTTGGTAATAAGTTAGGAATTTGTTAAAAGGAACTCGCTTGTTATGCAAACAACACGATTATCCCTGACGGAGAACTTCTACTACTGGCTAATTCTCCTAAAATTATTACTCAATCATGGACACCTATGGAGGACGTCTTCGTTCAGCATTGGATGTCCTCGGCTGATATGAATAGAATACAATTATATGATGACATCCTATCGAAAACGGGGTTCTCAAATAGTTGATTGAACGCGCTAATCTCTGGAACTAGCCATCGGATCTGTAAAAATCTTTTTGCATTTGATAGCCCAATTCTTGAGGAAGGTTATAGGTTGTTTAACATTATGCTACGACCCTTAGGAGCCGAAAAAAAGAAAAAGTGTCAGAAATAACGCTAAGTGAAATCGAAGTACTAGCACGGGCGGGCGATGCGACGCAGTGGGTCACCGACGAGAAACGAGCATTACCGAGAAGAGCCGAACTGTGCATGCCTATATCAACTGTCTATACCGAAGTACTCTAAATTATTTAGAAATAATCTAATCCGAATAATATATAGCGGGGCACTGTTAGTATAATTATATTTACTATATTTTTAAAGATTTAACGTATTTATTTACCGTCAATATGGGGTAGCCTTTTCGTGATCCGGGTTTCGTTTTGCTCACCCCATGGGTCGTAAAAGACTAGAAAGATATTGGGGGGTTAAAGGGGAGTTGGTATCGGGCAGTTGAAAATCCGCGGCGGAAATCCTTTTGCAATATGACACATACCAAGGGACTTAGGAAGGAAGAACAATAAGTGTATTCATAGTAAATAATTTGAGGTCTTTTTAGGTTTCAAGCGCGTTACCCACAATATATGTATCATCATCATCATCGTATCAGTCACAGGGTGTCCACTGCTGAACAAAGGCCTCCCCCTTCGATTTCCACAACGAGCGGTCACATGCCGCTCTCATCCAACTACTCCCAGCGACCTTCACCAGGTCGTCTGTCCACCTGGTTGGAGGTCGTCCCACGTACGCATATATAAGGATAAAAAGCTCAAAAATTATACATATAAATTAAATACTCGTAATAAATTACGCTATATTAGGTGGTAATATATATTATTATGATTGAGATGAGTTAGTAACTAGATTGTGGTAGCAAAATTAAACTTATAGTTACCTACTGGCGTGATGTCTTCACTTGGTAGCGTGGCGCTTGATACCTTTCCACGCTTGTCAATAATATGGCAGAAAATCCTGTCGAAGTTTCATGAATAATATTTTAATTTCATACTACAGAAACACATTTCATACACAAAAAATTTTTTTTCTGTTTTCGTCACTGACTATGTCATTTGGTAAAACCATTAATGAAAATATTTTTCAGTGACATGACAGCTTTAAAACACTTCTAATATACCTTCATGATAACCCTTTCTCCTTTCCTTATTTTTTTGTTTTGATGCAAAAAAAACAAGTATAATTTTCTAAACCTCCTTTAACACTGCAAGGCCGGGTATAGGTACTATAAAACATTTTGACATTCGTCCGCCCACATGTCCACATGTTCAACATACGGAAGAATAGCAACACTATTCTCATGTCTCATCGTCGTCGCGGTAGATAAATTATGGGCATGCGCCATCTCTTTGTCCCGTCAATATGTCAAGTGTGGGCCTCCTCACTTTTCCTGGTGCTGACATAATAATACCTTTTACTTTGAGCTAATTACGACACAAAAATGTGTACAAGGAAATTCTTGTTCATATTGAAAGGGTGATTTGTTATTTTCTACATGAAATGAGACATAATTTGCCGATGCTACTTGTAAAATTATATATTTTAGATAGGTACGCAAAGTTAGAAATAATGCAATAAAGGTATGGATACCATGTCTGGTATAAATCTTATTGGTTAACGAAACTATATAATGTAGTGAGGAGTTGCCAACTTATTTATCATTTCAGCTGAAAGACTTCCATAGTTGGACAGAGTCCACCTCCAAAAATCGCCACAACGACCGGTCTGGATTTGAGCTGAGCTCATTGGGGGCTTATGCCATAATCGTCACGGTTGCTAGGTGGGTTGGCAATCGCAGTTGAGTTGTAAAGATACTTTTAATGACGCTGCTTCCCATCCTCCGGATAATCCCATAGTCACCTTTTACGGCCCCCACGGGATAAGATGGAGTGGTGGTATTCTTAGCTGGAAACATACGGCTGGCGTACCAACTGTTTGCTTGTCCGTTAAAAAGCATAACGGTATCCTTAGTTAATAGTTCTATACAGAAGCATTTTCTTACATAATTTTAATTTGTCATGAGAATTTTAAGTACCAAATAATTGGTTTTCTTCTCGATTAACAATCAAATAAATAATGAGAAATATATCAGACTATATAGGAACTTAGTTCTGCGAGTCTAAGTTTTAAGTGTCAGATATGACTGTGCATATTACTTTCATATCTCATCAATAAAGCTTTTAAATCTTTCTAGATTAACTGACATTGTTATGCAAATTAGGTATCTAGTATTTTATTCACAATGACACTGAACATATTTTTGTAAAACATGCATACAATTCGTACGAAACACCAGTAAATTACCCGTGCTTGTAGATTATTTCAAGACATTATCTTGATGCGAGATGTGACATTTCCGTCACCGGGAACAAAAAGTTTGCTCACTAAAGCACTACATATAATCGAAGGTTAGACAAATTTTTAACACGTCGTTTTTATAATGAATCATCTAATGCAGTTATTGTTAGTAAAAACTGGTGTACAAATAATTTTATTAGAGTCACAAGTCATTTCGTGTGGTTGCCGGCAAAGAATGGATAGCCCCTTTCCAACCACCATATCGGTGAAAGAACATCTTCTGCCGAACACAGGCCTCCCCATCGATTTCCACATTGTGTTGTCCTTATGGGGGAAAATTTCCAGTATTCACATCGCTTGGCAGGCGGGCTGGTGAGCACATTTGGCTACTATTCCAGAAAAGGGACGCTGCTGCCCATTCCTCTGGTTTAAAGTCCCTTAGTCACCTTTTACGACATCTATATGAGGAGTTGGAGTGGTGTTATATTCTTAATCCGGTCACCACACGGATAAAACCATGGGTATAAGTAAAAGGCCAAGTGTTGATATCGAGAGGATGAGCAGCAGCATCCTCCCGTGTGCTAATAACAACATACTGCGATCACCAATCCGCCTGCCAAGTGTGGTGATTATGGCAATAGACTCATTGGTTTGGCCATTGTGAGGCCCATGTTTAGTAGTAGATGTTTACGGGCTGATGTGTGAGTAGTGGTCCCCGGGAGGTCTATAGAGTTGCTTCTTAAGGAACACCTTGTGGGTTCAAAACCTTTTTTTTTGTCTGGTCTTGGGGAATTCCTCATGGACTTCCTCCGTCTGGGAGTTGCGGACTCTTACGGGCTAAAAACCCTACATTGTCCTTCCATTTACCTCTGGCCGGGTGTGAAGTGTTCGCCTTGTCAACATTAGTCACGGTTTGGCGGGCTCCACCTCTGTGCGACCTGGCCGGCTGCATATACCTTCAGACAGGCGCGCGCAGAACACACGCGCCACTGTTTCGGACCTGTTTCTGTTGTCGGTGTAAAACCTGCCATATTGCAAAGTGACATTTTCATATAGGGCTACATATCAAGCTATACATTTCCAACATAAACTGACTTCTCACTATACGGAAATCCTATAAAATGCGAGATTATTGTATACTGGAAATTAATAGCTTGATATGTAGGCGTGCGTACTTTCTTAATCAGTTTTAGACACCACTGACTTCAATTTTTTTGTTAAATTTCTCCTCACACTGGCATTAAATTTCTCCTGTTTCGTGGGTTCCTTTATAGACACAATTTTCACACACAATACACCCAGACCCGGAACAACTACCTGCAGATCATACAAATAATTGTTCCGTGCGGGCATCGAACCCACGACACGGAGCGCAGCAGCTGACTGTATTAACCACTGCACCAACCGTAATGGAAAATCTCGTGAGGAAACCTGGAGATGATGGCTTAAAATCGCCAACACGCAGTGAGCAACCGTGGTGATCAATGTTCCTTCCTTCTATGTATGAGAATAGGCCTTTTGTCTTCCTTTCAGTGGGGCAACGAGCATATTGTATCATAGAGTCGACGACAGTTACTTCGATATCCAATTCGTAGAAGCGACACTTAAAATCGAAGAAGGTATTTGTTTATTTGTACATTATTGTAAGACCTTCGCCTGTATATATATTTGTTGTATTGTTCATGAGTATTCTGCATCGATTCTGTTTACACTCGAGCGTAGCGCATCATAACTTTGTATTCAGGTTACTTTGTTTTTCATTTCATATGATTAGCTGAATCTTTTGCTGATAACCTGTTGTTAAATATCAGTATCACTATCACTACTACTTATAAACCTACTTGGTTGTAGGGCACTTATTGAAGAGCACGGCTGGGTAGACCACCATACTGCAAGACATTCTGCCGCCAAGCAGAAATGTGTTCTAGTTTGAAAGGCAATGTAGCTAGTGAAATTATTGGGTATAAGGCTAAATACCTTTTTTTTTCTTGGTGCCCTGTGGAAATTCTTCATGAACTTCCTTAGCCTCGGGGACGGGCGAAGGTGTATGCTGGACTCCTACCGGCTAAAACCACTGGAGCGGTCATCTTCGGCACCTAAGCGAGGCTCCAGGTCCTCATATGATCACACTAGAGCCGTCCACTGGAGCCACGCCTATAGGTACATCTCGGAGAGGGTGACTGTAAAGTGGTCACCCCCCCAGGGGGATTGTTAAGGAGGGGATCCTTTCGTCTGAAAGCGTCCCACGGCAGCGCGTGACCACATGCGTGCTACCGACTTCTCTTGAGTCGCTCGATGTGGGCACGCAGATTCCCCAATCCCAATCACCCGTGAACCCAGAGGCCCCCCGCCTTATAGTGACGGAAGGCGGTTTCAGGCGTATGGGAATTAGGCGCCAGGGCGGTTGTTACCTTTTTTTTTATTGGTGCCCTGTGTAAATTCTTCATGAACTTCCTTCGCCCCGGAGAAGGGCGAAGGGGTATGCCGGACTCCAACCGGCTAAAACCACTGGAGCGGTCATCTTCGGCACGTAAGGGAGGCTCCAGGTCCTCGTATGATCACACTAGAGCTGCCCACTGGTGCCACGCCTATTGGTACATCTCGGAGAGGGTGACTGTAAAGCGGTCACCCCCCCCAGGGGGATTGTAAAGGATCCCCCAAAGCGTCCCACGGCAGCGCGTGACCACATGCGTGCTACCGTCTTCTCTTGGGTCGCTTGGTGGTGGCTTGGGCACGCAGATTCCCCAATCTACGCACCTGCGAACCCAGAGGTCCCCCACCTTACAGCAACGGCAGGGGTTTTCAGGCGTATCGGAATTAGGCACCAGGGCGGTTGTTACCCCGGCGCCGTCTCCTTCTTCTTCGAGCGGGTTCGGCCCTCTCCCGATCCCGCTCTGCAGCCTCCTTCTGAAGCATGACGCTCTCACAGAAGGAGACCACTGCATTCTAGATTTCGTGCTCTGCCAACATAGCCGGCACTACTGCTGGCAGAGAGAGATCTTGCCCGATCCGATCGACCAGGATCCGCCGCTCGGCGGCCCACGCAGGGCACGCCTCGAGCGTGTGCTGTGCGGTGTCCTGGTCGCTATCACAATGGTGGCATTGTGCCGTGACCTCGCGTCCTATCCTGTGCAGGTACGCACCGAAACAACCGTGCCCAGTGAGCACCTGCGTCAGGCGATAGGTGACGCGCTCGCTCCTTCTGAGCCAGGTTCCGAAGAGCGGCAGGACGGCCTCGACGACGCACTTGGTCGCAAATTGCATCCGCAGGCGGTGACGCCACTTTACAAGTGCGCGTCGCCGAGCCAGCCGCCGCAGCCTGTCCAACGCCCCTGGAGGCGCGTTTTCGCCGCTCTGGCGGAGGGAGCGTGTCTGATCGTAGACCCACGCATCCATCTCCGCCAGGATGTCGAAAGGCGGAAAACGCGCCAGGAGAGTTGAGGGCGGTTGTTACCTAGGCGCCGTCTCCTTCTACTTCGAGCAGGATCGGCCCTCTCCCAATCCCGCCCTGCGGTCGTCTTCTGAAGCATGACGCTCTCACAAAAGGAGATCACTGCATTCCAGTTATCGTGCTCTGCCAACACAGCCAGACACTTCTGCTGGCAGAGAGAGATCTTGCCCGATCCGATCGACTACGATCCGCCGCTAAGGCTACATACCTAATGTTTCAAGGTGACAAGCGCTTTGTGATGCCGCGCAGGGCTAGTTCTTAGTAGTATTACAATTGTTATGGGCAGGCGAGACGCTTCTCACCAGAGCGTGTAAAAAAATAAACACTACTCAAAAAATTTCGTCTGTTAATTTATTCCTATTTGGAATTGAATGAGTATTTGATTAATTACTCGATCTCCTTCCGTGAATGTCATAAAAGGTGATTAAGGAGAGATGGACGGCAGCGTCTCTTCTATAGAGCAGTAGCCATACTGCGCTCATCAACCCGCCTGCCAAGCGTGGTAGGCACTAGCAAATTTCCCCCAAAATAACGACACAATTGTGTAAATCTATGGGGGAGGCCTTTGTTCAGCACTGGGCATCAATTGGCTGATATGAAGATGAGCATTTGGTTTAAATTATTGTGTAGGTTGCACTTATTTTGTAGAGCTTGGAAAACGAAATATTGAGTTCTTACAAATGAAATTGGCATTTTATATGGAAAAAACAAAACGAGAAATAGATTACGAAATTATATATTTAATCAATCAAAGTATATATCATTGCTACCTATGCACTTTTGGCATATTAAAGGTATTTCATTGATTCGTTCGAGAATCAATAAAATCATTGAGGGCGGTTTGGTCCGGGGAGTATGGTGAGTGTCGGAGACTTTCCAATCGCAACTTCTCTAATTTAGCGACCGTCTGTCGTGCAGTGTGTGGGTCTAGCGTTGCCCTGAAGCGGCAGTAGGCTAGAGAAATTGACCAGCATTGGTTGTTTAATGGCTAGCTTTTCCATCATTGTCTGGCCAGACTTAGCTTAGCTTACACCAGCACTGGTCCATCAAACACTCACTAGTACCTTTGTCTGAGTCAAATTTTGCTTAGGACAGGATTTGGCCGGTTTGTTTCCACAGTCACTTTTAATTCTTTTAGATTCTATAAAAAATATTTTTATTCATGTAAAACCAGGCACTTATGAATATGATATGTGAGGACAATGTAGCAGAAAAAAGTAAACTTCTTAAAAAGTCCACACTAAACAAGCCTGATATTTAGAAAAAAATATGATGAAATTGTCATGGCAGTATTAAGCTGACCAATCCCAACAGACAGCACTGGTTCACGAGCATGACGCATGCATCAGCGTCGCTCAGATTAACCATATTGTAGGGCAACTAAGCGACCCGATAAACGACGCCACCATCAGCAGGACACTTGAGTGAGCATGACATACCTAAACTGCCAGACAACTATCACGTCGATGAAACAAAATAAATTAATAATCCAGATGGTCCTCGCACTTACAGTTTCAAATATAAATGAAGTGAACATATAAAAAAAAAACCAAGTAATTGGTGTCATTCAAACAAATTGAAGATTAATGATGATCAAATGTCATTAAATGAATTAATATAATCCATTAATGGCGATGGTGTTTGATACATCAAACCCAATACGGCCTTTGAACATTGGAGCAGCTCAATCCCAAGCATTTTTGTCGTCCATATATTCTGTAACTTTATAAAAACCCTTTCTACACAACTTCTGCTTTATAATGGACTTGAATTTATTAAGAATTAATTTCTGAATATTACTTGGGATTTTATTGTAAAAACGTACACATTGGCATTTAAATGATTTGCTTATCTTCTGAAGCCTGGTAGCAGGAACAACCAGTTTGTGTTTGTTCCTGGTATTAATATTATGGATATCACTGTTTTTTGTAAAGAGGTTAATATTTTTATGTACATACAAAACATTTTCATAAATGTACTGTACTTTGTTATTAACTTGGGTCTCCGGCCGTCCACGAGGTTTATTCTGTAGGTAAAAAAAATCAGAACGAAAACGTAGGTACTGTGTTTTCTTTTGCAGCAACTGCCCCATACACATCATTAATCTTTCGAGCTGTTTCTGCAGCGCTGGTCTAGCTGGAGGCCTCTTTTGGCTTCACCAGAAATGACCGGTTAAGCAACCACATTTCCCAGAAATATATGCGAGAAGTCCAACAAAAAAGCAGCACTGGTTCAATGGTGGAACTTGTATTCGTAAATAATGGGATATTTTAAGTTTTCCTTGTGAACAGACCGATGTCAAAGAAAAATCAAATGACGTGAAACAAATGATAAATGATAAATAAATTTGAAATAAATTTGAATTTGGAATTCATAACCAAACGCCAGATATTTGAGAACAAAATGGCCAGTTTGCCAAAACGCTTATTTCATATGTAAGGACCTAATAAATACAAGCGGAACATATACAGCTTATAACTTCGAAACATAACATATATTTGTATTTTTAAAAAGTAGAAACATAGGAATTTTTAAGACCTAAAAATAATGTTGTCCAAATGACTTCCCTCGGCTGCTTGGCACTCTTGGAACTTTTCCCGGAAAACTTATTGCAAAAAGGGGGATATTGAATGGCCACCACGTAGCCCCGATCTCTCTCCATGCGATTATTTTCTATGGGGCTACCTCAAATCGGTAGTCTACGAGAATAATCCGACCAATTTACAGCAGCTGAAGAGGAATATTATTCAGGAAAGTAACAAAATACCGAGAACAACTTTTCAACGAGTTTTCCAAAATTTGCGACTTCGGTTCATATTTGTATTTTTTTAGAATCCTAATAATGTTTCAGTTAAATCGGAACTATTCCGCAGAGAGATTAAGGAACACGTTTCAGTTTCTTTAAATTGTCAAAAACTGGCTGGCACAGTGCGCGTGGAATAGATACCGTTTCTTTCCGGATTAATAGAATTAATTCTTCATGAACTTCCTTCGCCCCGGGGAAGGGCGAAATAGGTTAGGGCATAAATAATAGAATAGGATAGGGCTCCTACCGGCTAAAACCACTGGAGCGGTCATCTTCGGCACCTAAGGGAGGCTCCAGGTCCTCGTATGATCACACTAGACCCGCCCGCCCTAGTTATTCGGGGTACCTACGGATACTAAATCTCCCACTAGCCCAAAAGCGGCCATGAAATATAAACCATAGCTGGGTTCAAAAATAAATAAGAAGAACCTATATTCAATGAGAGCATATGCGAATCTAACTCCTTTAACAAGCAATAAAATACCTACAACGTATTTCATAAGATTATTATGAGTTATGTATTTACGCAAGTGATCAAATCCACGACGAATTTCAACAAAAACATTTGTAAAAAAAGCGGAAATGTATATGATTGGTCGGTTATATCATTAACAGCACGGTTGGCACAGTGGCTACGCGATTAACTTTCAGCGTGACGTGTCGCGGGATACCAATATTTGTGTGATCTATGTACAGATAGTTCAGATAGGTCTGGTTCTTTGTGCGAGATTCATGTCTGTAAACTGTAGGTACCCACGATACTGGAGAAAATGGAAAAATGGGACATCGTTTAAAAAAAATGCATTTGATAGATTTTTACAAATTGCTAAAAAACTAAGATTCTTTTATCCTAAAAATCTGTGACTTCAATATCTACTGTTTTTTCTAAATATTTAAAATTCGAGTATAGAATATCAATTATAAAAAATATAAATAATTATTGTAGGGAATTTAATTAAATACAAAATTCAATCTTCAAACATTATTTATTCAAAATAGACTAAAAATAGTATTTTTTGCGTCAACATAATAATATAAAGCAGCCCCCAGAACGCCCTCCTTCCTAGTGTTAAGCTGGTCAGAAGAACCAAATTCCCCTGTAACACGTCTCTGTCTCTCATATTATTTCTAAAACATGCCTCATATAAAACTAAAAAACAACAAAATAATTACCTACATTAGTTTGACATGTTATTGCCACATAATAACAGCTAGCACAAATTCTTATACATTTTAATAATAAAATGACAACTATAAATATTAAAATGTTAAAAAATCTCAAGCACTACAAAGGATATTACAAAATAATTGTAGGCCTCACATAAATCCGTCATTAAAGGCGCCTACTTGTGCAACAGCACAGCGTCATCTGCCTGGAGTTGTTTAGAGGACATGCAACTAGGAACAGAACGTGCATCATTTTCAAATAAAAGTTTATGTATAATAAATAAATCCGTCGTCGTGTTGTCCGAAAAGTTGTCGACATAGCTGAAAGGATTAGTAAACTGAAGTGGCAATGGGCAGGGCACATTGCTCGTAGAACTGATGGCCGTTGGGGCACAAAGGTTCTCGAATGGAGACCGCGCACCGGAAAACGCAGCGTGGGACGACCTCCAACGAGGTGGACAGACGATCTGGTGAAGGTCGCTGGGAGTCGTTGGATGAGAGCGCTCGTTGTGGAAATCTAAGGGGGAGGCCTTTGTTCAGCAGTGGACGTCCTGTGGCTGATATGATATGATATATGATGAAATAAATCCAGGCCAGTCACCGCATCCGTTCACGAGCATGACGCTAAAATCATCCTTCAGATCCCTCGCCATTTTAGAGGGAAGGAGGTGACCAGCCCATGACGCCATTGCAAGTAGTGACATCTGAGGGAACATGACGAACCTGCTGCCAGAGACTTCCAAACCAATAACTATATCTCTAACTAGCTGGGACCCGCGGTTTCACTCGCGTTTAATTTAAAATACATTTAGAGTACTTCGACATAGGCACTTGACATAGAATATATATATTGAATTTTAAGGGTTTTTTTTTTGCGCGGAACCCTAATTATTTTTCTATAATAAAAGTAGCCTAAGTTATTCCTTATAACATCAGCTACCTGCCAGTGAAATTCCCGTCAAAATCGGTCCAGCCGTTTAGGAGACTACCCGGAACAAACAGACAGACAGACAAAAAAAAAATTAAATACATTTTTTGTTATTTGTCCCGTATATACTTTCATATGCATTTAGTAAAAAGCTGTTATTTTGACATTACAAACAGACACTTCAATTTTATTTATTTGTGTAGATTGTCGAGGTCCCTAGTTAAGCGCATGACACCTATTCAAACCATATTTGAAATATATAAAAAGGAAAACAATCATAAACACATGATTACACACATGGTATGTGTGGTATGGCCACAATTTACAATAATAGTAATAAACACTATGGGATAACGTAATCCCGGAGGTCAGATTCTTCCTCACTTTTGATAAAAAAGAATATATCAGAAGGAGATATTAGGAAGCTTATTCAGAACGCAGGGCAGCTTGTGGCAAACTGAATGTGAATGGTGACACTGCGTACCCCTATGCTCCAGAGAATTGGTCAAGGCCTCGTCTCCAGCTTGGCTTTATTGGGCCGCTGGAGTGGGACCCCATTAGCGGCCGCAGGGTTTTCAACTCTGACTTGTATTAGTTGGCCGATCAGAGGGTATCAGAGAGTTGCCAGAGCTATATGTTCGGAGGTGGAAGTGTCTAATGGCGTAAAAAAGGGGGAACCCGCTCCGAGTCTTCGAGACGCGCGATGGTGAAACCGGTGTCGCACATCTCGACACCCCGAGCCGCTCACGCCGGTGTTGCTCCCTGTCGCCTGTCGTTGCGTCCATTTAAGGGTGATTCATGGGGTGCTTTGATGATCTTGTGAGTGGCGGGTCACCGTGTGCCACAGAATTACACTTTAAAGCTTGCAATAATAAAGGCAGATGCCGTTTTTTCAGTTTTTCGAAGTAAATACTTCGTCCATCAATCCATGTAGCACCCATGGCAATAAACCTTATAATTGTAGTTTCCATCTTATACAACAGTTCTACACGGGGACAATCCGAGATTGCATTTTATAACACAGCCATGGAGAGTCCCCAGTTAGCTTCCCATTACATTTTAGATTAAAATCTCTAAACTTTGCCCTTTGTCTGTTGGACCCATGCCCCCGTAAATAACAAAGTACCTTACAGGGTATATAATAAACCCGTCAATAGAGAGACATGAAGATAGTAATAAAAATTACAATAATGTCATAGTGATTGAATATATAATATTCACTCAATTCAACTCATACCATACGTGTTAAATAAGATTGTCGTGAGATGAACCTAGCGACCACCAATTTTTGTCATCCATATAATCATTTATGCTGTAATGTATCTCAAAGCAATAAAGAAGAAACTACAGTGAACGATACTATTTCTTGACTAGTATTTTAAATATTACTAGGGCCTTATTGTTACTGGTAACACATTTCAGCAAGCAACAAGTATATTCCAACGTAGGTAATTAGTGAAATGTTATTTGCACTTCCAACGGCAAATAATAATAATATTGCAATTGAGAAATTACGTTTATAATATTTATCTTTAGGTTTCTTTGACAAATTGTTGATAGTAACGTGATAAATAAAGGGTGGTTTACGTGTGATTTCCGGCTCAAGGTGTATACGATTTGTGGAACATTGTAAAAGATCGAATTTTGCTGACTGTACCATTAACAGGAGTAATTCATGTTACAAACAGTTTTGATTTGCTTTACGTTGACTATCTGCTGTAGTTTACAAAGTACCCATATGTTACCGCGTACAGAGTTAAAGTATGATGGGAACTGAAACTGTTTTAATTGATTAATTAGGTGTTTTAAGTTGAAGGATTTATTGTTCTTCTAGTTTTAATGTTAACCGTCACGACGCGCGTCTTGACTTCGCAATGTAGAGCACTCATTTCACTAAACACCCATCCACTGTCTTACGCCGAATCTATTGCTAATTAATTAAGACAGTCAGCAAAAAAAGTAGCTGAAGATTTTAGTTTTTAAACATAACATTAACTGGAAAACTAATGGATCCACAATAAAACCTTTAAATTTCCTTGGAACGGCATTTGAATATTTTAGAAAATTGTAAAGCTATTGTGCGTCAGTAATGCTATGTTAAAAACTATAAAATTATGACACTGTTGTTGCTGACGGTACCTATAATGTTCTTCTTGTGATTTATTTCGTATTGTCGAGTCCGTCTTGATCTTATGTCTGAGTTCAAGTAATTAAAAAAACATTTTAGTTAGATAATCCGTACAACAGAAAAATATTCTGAAGAAAATAATAAGGAATTTGATAAGTTGCGCGTCGTAGATTTTTATGAGCTCAGTACACCTTCCTACGATAATACAAAATCTAGTTTATACCAGAATATACCGGTGGGTGCCAAAAAAATTTCAATAGCTAGGTACTCTTTTGTAACGTTTACAGCTAAATAAATTGCTTTGAAAAGAAGATTTTAAGTAGGTACTTACTACGTAATTTGATTCCTATACATTTCTTGTCTGAACTTTTTCACAAAACTTATTAATTAACTGCATCAAAAACTGCACGAACTTCATGCTAAGCCACCGACTAACTAGAAACTCTTTTTGCAACGGTTAGCGAAAAAGCATTTCGATTGTTCTGATAAATAAAATTCGAAGCTACGAATTATAATAACTAGTTATAAAAGCTCACGGAACATACCTAAAGAGTCGATAGTCCTTCAACATTTTAAAGCTGCGCAACACACATACACACAGATAACCTCACAATCGTCATAATAATCTATTACCCACACCATTACATAAGACTTTTTCGCTGTTTAAATATCAACTTTATCTTGATGTACCAGAGACTGTTTTTCGTCTCTAACGAAGAGTGAGGACGGGTGATCGTGACCCCTGATTTCAATATACAAGCAAAACACTGTTTATACGTGTGTATTGCTCGAAACTTGATTTCAAACCATTAATGAAATAAAAACGCTGTAAACTGCTGTTATTTTATTTGATGTAAAGAAACTGCTTAAAAATTGAATTGAAAATTGTAGAGCACATGACATTTTATTAAACATCCTGGAATTGGAAATGGATTCTGCAATTTTATGTCATATTTGACGACATAACATTATTTATTTAACTCCCAAGTTTCCTATTTTTACCGAAAATTGTTAGCTCTATTCTATGTGATCCGTAATCTAAATTTACACAGGCAGTGCTGACCGATAGTTTTGATTAAAATTCGCGCCAAATTTCATTGCGTTTAACGTTTAAGCAGGTGCTGCCTGTCTGATGATGATTTCTTAAACATTTTATGCGATTTTAAAGATTAGGTTGATAATTTCAACCGTTTAGATTTGATATCAGTTATGTTTTATCAAAAACTTTCAGTTAATCGCAAATTGAAACGCCTTGTGGTGGCCAATCTATCAATGGAGCCCCAACCGGTCACAAGTCGTTGTGGCGTGATAGAGCTGGGCTGTGATTGGTTGAAATTGACGTGATATCTATTTCAGTCTCAAGCCAGACTGTGCGCGCTGTGGCTGCCGCGCATGTGTGCGCGCTGTGGCTGCCGCGCATGTGTGCGCGCGATACGTGTGGTATTGATGTGTGCGTGTGTTGTTGAGGCGCGTTTTCTGTTTACAGCGCGGTGGTGTGGCCGGCGAGCGCACGCATTTGACACTGTTTAACGTGCGAAATCGAGTTTTCCGGTGGCTCTCGAGCTGCATCAGCGTCTATGGTGTTTTCCTCACAGTTTATTGGTGCTAATACATGTCGGACGTAAAGAAAACATTCGGTATCGGAGTCAACACTCAGTTCCGAGCGTACTTTCGGTGCAGCTCATAAAAATATACGTGTTTTCGGCGGATGCGATGAATACATTTTGCAAATCGAGTCTGTGTGTCGAAAAGGTTCGTGAGAGCTATGTTTTGATCGGTCGGCGTGTAGTGGAAGTGCCGGGCGGTGCGGACGCGATACGACTCGCGGTCCTTATCCTGATCTCAGTGAAACTGAGGCTGTGCTGCAAGTTGTTCTCGCTGCAAGTCCTGGGACTGCAGGACGTGGCATCCAGGAACATCCAGAGGGATTTATTGGAATACACAGTGCCTCGCACGTGCTGAGGTAGGCTGAATACAGTATGACCTTGGCTTTTCGCTTCGCTTTTAAACGTCAAAATGGTACAAGAACCAGATGCTAAATGTATTAAATTTTCTTCTTGCATAATATAGTGTTTTAAGTTTGTGTGTTATAGTGTTTCTGTCTGCTAACCGCTTCACAGCTATCTTTTTCTGATTAGCACCGCATGAGTACTCAACGAACATGTTACTTTGCACGCTGCTGCTAATCATTTATTATAGTCTATTGTTAAATCATATATTCAAGTATATGCATTTGCCAATGCCAGGTTTTTGTATATAACTTAACATAAAACTGGATATATTTATAATATTTAATCGATTAATTACTTCAGCTGTTTTATCATTTTTACGGTGGGCTCTACATCTTTCTATTGATAATAGTGGGTTTTGCTTTTACTTCTAGATGCTAGTTTTTCCATTTTCGTGTACCTGGTATTATACAGATAGATACCTATATAGACATAGACTGTTATTTCTTACCAACTATTTCTAAAATGTTCTACCATGCATACATTTTTTCATCTTAAATGAGATAGGTAATCCCTTGTAATATTTTGGGATTAAACGTCCCATATTTTTCGGGCACCGCGTCGTCCTCAAAATTATAGGGTTTTCTTAAAAATAAAACTACCTATACATAAATGAATTCATTCGACGATTACAGCAGATAACGACAGATAAATTCTATAAAGACTTGCTAGATAACAAATTGTCACATTCCGGATATTTTTGCGAACACATGGCGTAACATTGATATCAAATGGAATGTGTAAATGGCTGCAAGCAGTTAAATGTTCGATTATTTAACACTATGTTTTATTGTAGTTAGCGCCCAACTGTTGGTTAATATTTACCTGCATCGCTGCTACCACTTTCACTAATACACCTGCTTTTTTTGTTTTTCGTTTTGGTTATCCAAATTCAAAAGATTTTTATTCATATAAACCATTTACGGGCGCTTATGAATAGTCAAATGTAGTTGCACGGTTCCAAGAAGTTGGTCCTATGGAGAAGAACCGACAAGAAACTCCATAGATTGCAGCTCCATTTCTGCATGTGAAATAAAGAAACCTATTCGTGTCTAAAATTACATCTAGTACATTATTTTAAATGTTTTATGGCTAATACCCAAAACTAAACTATCACAGTAAAGACGATCATAATCCCCAACTTAGCTTACCTAAAGACCGGTTTCATGTCCGGGACCTTTGTGGAGGATTAAAGCTCGTGAGCGACGGGGAGTGAAAGAGATAATATTTATTAAAGATTTGTACAGAATCAGTGGTCCAGAATCCAATGATATGGACTTATATTCCAAGAAACCGTCTCGGAATAACTAATTTACAATAGAAGTCTTAAATCAAACCTAAATCGTAAATAAATATACATGATAAAATAATATAAATATTTGTGTGCCGTCGGTATTTTAAACAACAAAATAAAACACTATTTACGAGCACCATAAAGATACTTGATTCCAGAACTATATTTTCCTTAACAACGTAATATAACGTCCGTTTTTCGCGTAACAATAATTATTAGATATGATTTTATAATGCCCGACGTTTTGGTTGATTTGCAACGTTCGGCCCGGCACGGCTGTGGCCATGGTTGCGTGGTTGTGTGGCAGTCTGTATATAATTAATATATAACAAATATTTTTGCGCGATAAAGTCCAGAAATCCAGAGTTTTAATAATGTGTAGAAACCAACCAATCTTTAAAACTTTCACAAACATAAAAAACGAAATGTTTAATACTCTTGTATCATTAATTTAGAGCCCATATATTCATACTGCTAATGAAACATTGGGAAGCTATTACGAAATGCACTACACAGTAATTTCTACACATATTGTATAACCAGGAAATATTCATTATTAAGATTACAGAAAATAATACTAATAATTACATGTGATATTGATTTATACTTCAGGAATAATATTATTAACCAGTGACCTTTTGCCCTCAAATGCTGGAAGTTATGATGTTTTGTGTAGGTACTGTGGCTTACAGTAATCTAGGAATTGATGTTTTCTTTTAAATTTATGATGTGCTGCGGTCGACCTCTATCTTAACTAATGGCGAGCGATGATCACGTCGAGGATATATACTATCGCTCGCTTATCCTTAAAAAAAATCTGGCTACTCTTCCATGGAAGATCTCCAAATATTAATCAGGGAAAATGCAGACGCAGAGAGTAAAGTTTAATCGTCTCCAGATCACAGAGTAAACAAGGACGTGAACCGCTTAGTTCGAATGGATAGATCCCTAACATATGAAATCCGTCACCACGCCCGGAATTCCGATGACGGAAAGACGATGGAGGAACTATGTGCGAAACAGAATTCATGTAAGTGCAGATACATCATAATCAGTAGTGATCCAAACGGAACTGTAATGAATTAATTAGTGTATAATATCTATCGAACTTGTACTCACTTCCTTTTTGTTTAAACCCTAAAATATGAAACAATACTTTTCCTTTACTATATAGCTAGCTAAGAATTACTCATAATTCTTTATAGAACGAGTATTAGTTAATTTCTGTTAATTTTCAGATGTGTGGTTTATTCCACGGTGAATTTAAATTGAATTGATAAGTATAGACGCAGAAGCTTTGCGCCTAAATTACTTAGGTATTATTAAATAAAAAAATGGCCTTGCAATTATTTTAAAATCTTTTCTGTGTGCATTGAAAATACGATATCGGTCCTTAAAAGCTACAGATTGTATTAGATATTGTGAAGGGCACGTCCGTTTTATTTCCACATAATTATTTTGTCATTTTTATTCTGTATGTAGTCCTTTTTTGGTAAAATATATTTATCGTCGATCGTTATGTAAAATTAATCTAATATCAAATTGCGTCGCGTACTTACTGGCGCCCGGCCGGCGACCAGACAATACGACACAGAACAATGAAGAATTAACGAATTTTCAACTGATGAATTAAATAAGTACCTACGTGTATTGGCGTATCAATACCCGTTAAAAAAGTTCGATTGTCACATAATTTTACGTCGCATGCGTTTCAGATGTAGGTTGTAATGGTTTGTAAACTTTGACACGCAATACATATTTTCTAAGAAATTATGTATGAGGTGTTATTTGACTTATGATGTGTGTAACTTAGAAATAATTTCAAAAAGCTTGTCTTTCTTTAAGTGCAATATTAATGTAGGAATTATTTACTATGGATACCCATATAATGCAAACTATTTAATCAGCAAGGATCAAACTAGTTTTATAGCATCGCTATCAAAAAGCAAATAAATGAAGTAATGAATAATAGATGAATATTCAAGTAAATACATCATTGCATTATGTATTATTACATAAAAAATAGATTATATTATGAAACATAATATAGTAAATTATGAACTTAATGTATGTGCATTGAAAACGCTGCCATTTAAAATGTTTTGACTCTGAAGGTTGGAAAGTGAATAATTATGACTTAATGCAATAAAAATAATTAAATGTATATTTTTTTATATCGTGATACAAAATTCAGCGTTGATTGATATCATTAACAGAAAGAAATGCATCTAAATACCTGTTATGGGTGGATTTATAATTTGTATGTTACCAAACATGGTTTCTAATAAAATACTACCATAAACAATGAGATAAAACGACGTTACTACCATAAACAATGAGATAAAACGACGTATTTATAACATCTAGAATTGTTTGTCCTCCTTTTACAGATGATATAGTTTGAAATCATCAAATTAACTTCCAATAAGGAAATAATTGCGCTTTGCCAAATGAAAAATACCCCAAACATCCGTTTTGGTAAAAGTAACTGGTAAACCGATGAAATAAATTCGGACAGTATAAAAGCGCTTGTATTTAGATGTTTAAAAGATAGAGTAGTCTACAAGATAATTAATTATACGAGAACGGTGTTAACGGGACAAATCAATAATCAACTTAATTCAAAATCTTTGGATTTGGTATTAAGGATTTGTGTATATTATAATAAAACACTTTTATACGGATTCTATCGCGTATATTTTAGATTTTTGTTTTTCCTGACGTTTCGAATACTTTGCAGCATTCGTGGTCGCAGGATGACGTAAGTGTGATCTTAAAACAAAAAACAGATCAAGTTCAAAATCTTAAATGTACTTTGGATTACATTGATTATGAATTTCAGCCGTTAGACATTGAACATAATGTCCAGACTTAAATATTATTTCTCACGTATGTATCTACTAGGCCTGCGTACTGCCGCTCATTGGAACATACCGCGCCCGGTTTATATTACGACACACACACCGTACAATCAAAGTCAAAGTTTTTTATTTCAAATAAACCAAATATTGGCACTTATGAAACGTCAGAATCTAAGTTGCACGGTTCCAAATAGTTGATCTCGAGGAGAAGAGCCGGAAAGAAACTCCATGGATACTCTTTTAAAATAATTGAGATTACTATGTTGATTGATACAAATTATTGTAATATGTATACCGAGAAAAATCAATCAAACTAAATACTGAGTCTTTATCGGCCGAATTTTGAGTGGAGTTTCAGTATTCGGCGTATCTATATAAATAAATAAAATTGAAGATTTTGTAATGTCAAATTAACAGCTTTTTATTAAATTCATATGAAAGTATATACGGTACCCACAACAAAAAACATATTTTCATTTTTTTTGTCTGTCTGTTTGTTCCCACTAATCTCTGAAACGGCTGGACTGATTTCTACGGGACTTTCACTGGCAGGTAGCTGATGTTATAAGGTATACCTTAAGCTACTTTTATTTTAGAAAAAAATATATATTTCCGCGTAAAAAAATAAAACCCATGAAAAGAATTGAATGTATTTTAGGGTATATACCCTAACTATCCAATTTATTTTAAATTAAACGGTGGGTGAAACCGCGGGTCCCAGCTAGTATTGTATAAAAGAGATGAGTTGAACTCACTATTTTAAAAAAATTCTAGTCAGAGCAGCTGGAAAATTCACACTCTCTATAATGTATGGTTTTGTGTTGCCTAAACGTAGCTTAAAAATGTTGTTTTCAGGTACTGTTGAACAATACGATGTAATCATTATCTTTTTTTACCACAGCTATAATATAAACACATGATATAGGCGCATAAGTACTATTACAAAACTGAGCACTCATGAATGGTCCTCTACCCACGCAGCCAATGATTTTTTATAGCGGCCATACATCGAAAATAATCTTTTTAACAGTGCCCCAGCCTCAATAGCTAGTGAACTTCTGTATTATCTTTAACTTTGTTGTACTATGGAACAGACTAAAATGAGAGGGCCTGACAATATAATATTTATGGATAGATACGAAAACTAGATTGCTGTGACATAATTTCGGAACAAAATATAACACCTACGTGCGTCGTTGTAATGAAATACTCGATGTTAAAAGTTATTTCCAAGCAACAATACGGTGACTTGAATACCATATTGCACTTAACGCTAAGAGTGCACACATTCGTGATAAGAAGAACATTCAGGCAGCACACATGAATCAACTTGGCCTCCACACATCGAATGGATGTTAATTAGTACGTTTGTTTTAACACTTCAACATACAAAGCACACATATACACACATATGCAAATGCTGTACTCGCGCCATGTATAATGAACCTTCACATTAAACCGCTGCTGATTGGAAAATACGTAAACAAAGTAGACAAAAAATATTTGTAAAAGTATTTTTTATCAAATCGTCATACTGCAAGATTATGTATATGTGACTTACCACACGTTCACTTAAGATCAGTGGGCAGAGTAAACATACTGGAAAATTCGTAGCAAACAGCAAGAAATATTGATGAACACTTGCCTATAAAGTTTATTTTGCCTTCACACATATATATTTGGCTGGTGTTATTTGATCGTGAGAATAAAATGTTCTAACTTTTGTTATTTTTTAATTTGAAATAGTACTTAATCACTTCCTACAGCTCAAAGGGCGGAAGTCATGCGTTTACAGAAATAATAAATTAACGCTTTTGGTGTTTCAATTCGATGTTTCTTTAGTTTGCCCTTGACAGAAGGTCAATTCGGCTACTACGTTTGGGAGGAGCACTGTTGCGACACTCGCATTAAAACTTTAACGTGAGTCTGTTTGTTTTTGTTTTGTGTGTTCGGTAATTTTCGAGTAGACGTCGATCACTTGAAGTGGGCAGCGAAGGACGTACGTCGACACCTACGCATATATAAATACATAAACAACATCAAAATCTTGATTGAAACATCTGACCCTATACGAAAATAGTTGTCATTAAATAATGTTTAGACAGTTATAAATATGATGATATGATTGATACTGTTACTACGGAATTTACATTCGGTATTACTGGTGAGGTGAGTTTTAAGTATTTACCACATTAGCTGACATTCCACAGGGCATCACCGATAGACCACTTTGAGGCAGAAAGATCTGTGTACGAATTAGCTGACATTCCACAGGACATCACCGATAGATCATTTTGAAGCAGAAAGATTTGTGTACGATTCGGCTATATTTGTTAATCATTTAATATGTCAAGGTTAAAATAAATTATGCAGACTTTTTCTAATAGTATATAATTAAATATTACAGTTAAAATATTGCAGTTTATGAAGTGTGGAGGATCGCCATAGAAGTTCTCAGAAATAATGATGTGGAAATATGCGGAAAGACGGAAGCTACAGAAATGTAAATGTCATAATTGCAAATACTCTTTTAAAAGAAAAAATGTAATCACAGAGGCACTTGTCGTACTTGAGAAAATATATTGTATGGTTTGATGGCCTTATGAAGTAAATTCAACAAACACTCATGCCGTGATTCATATAATATAAACTTAATAGTTGTAGAAGTTAATCAACTATTTATTTTCATCACGGCGAACAATTTACCATCAACAGTCATCAGAATAAATTTAACAAAATACTTTGTATAATTTTAACCGTGGGCAGGGGGATATTGAGATTTTTTGTTTTTCTTCGATATTTTAAAGGTTAATTAATGGACAATCAATTCAAATGATTAAATAAATATTTGATATACAAAGTTATTCATATAGAGTTCGAAGGGCCTACCTACATTAAAACTTTTTATGGGAACTCTACCATTAAAACGTTTGTTATTTAAAACATACTATATTTATATTGCCCAATGATTTAATTTAAACATTTGGTTATTAAACCTATATAACCGCTTCAGCTCATTCAATATCTAGGAATAGAGGACGAGCAGTACAGCGATATTCTGTTATCGATTTCAGAAGATAATCAGAACTCCGTCATATCAGCCGAACGACGTCCATTGCTTAACAAATCATCTCCATAGATTTCCACAACGACCGGTTACGTACCGCTACTTTTACTAGGTCGTCTATCCATCTCGTTGAAAGTCGTCCCATGCTTCATTTTGAGTGCGTGGTCTATACTTGAGAATGGTTTAAACCCAACGGTCATCAGTTCTATGAGCCTATTGCCTCTTCAGCTAACGATTTTTTCCAGCTAAGTCGGCAATTATCACAGTATTACCTTTATTTCCAACTCTTGGCAGTCATTTTCTCAGCGTTAGATAATAATATGATAATAATAATTTATTTGCTAGAATGTAGGTACAATAGTTCTTAAATATAAAAAAGTATTAATGATCCTATACGTTCTGCCTTTTCAAATGACGTGCAAATATTAATCGAATAATTTGGCATGCTATAAATTCCATTCATAATTATACATTATCAAATAATTAAATAAATTCATATTAATGTCACAGGGATAGAATTAAAATAATTCTAAATCATAAAGTCATGTGTTATATTTACAGTCAAAATATTCCTTAATGTCATAAAAACTTTTTTCTATCAACCAGCTTTTTATTTTGACCTTAAATTGAGTAGCAGGCAAGTCCTTTAGTTCCTTTGGTAACTTATTGAATACATGAATGGCATTTATGTGTTTGCTACGTTTCATCAATTCTAGTGTGCATGGTGGAAGGTACAATCTGTCTTTATGCCTAGTATGTCTGACCAAAATATCCGAATGTTTTTTAAAATAATGAGGATATTGTTTTACAAACAAACATAAATCTTTTATGTACATACACGCCAATGGTAGTATATGATATTTTTTAAATAATGGTTTACAACTATCCATATACCATGCACCACAAATGGCTCGTACACATTTTTTTGTACCTTAAAGGCTTTTTGAATTTCAACAGAGTTTCCCCATAATGACAAACCGTAAGCAAGAACCGACGATACATATCCGTGATATGCACGGAGGGCAGCGTCACTAGATACCTGTACTCTAAGTCTTTTAATTGCATACGCGAAGTGGTCCAGTTTGTTGCAAACATATTCGACGTGTGTCTTCCAACTACAGTGCTGATCCAACCAGATTCCCAAAAAAAATACTGTGTCAACACGTGCAATTGGAGTATCTTTGTATTGCACCGTTAATAATTCTTTGGTTTGCTTACTGGTTTTAAATTGAATGAAGCCTATTTTTGAAAGATTAATTTGTAAATTGTTTCTTTTAACCATTCTATTGTGTTACCTATAGTTTCATTAATTTATTTTTCAAAAGTTGCATAATCTTAATAGAACACTGTTATTCATCCTCCTACAATCAATATTTTTGTAATATTCAGTTTTGGAGCAAACTTTTTACAAAGATTATTCTTGAGTTTGATTTCATCATCAAATGTCTTCATTATTATATCAGTAACTTATAACTTACTTATTTAAACAAAAAACTGATACCTCACTGAATTAAATACGCTTTTTAATTAACGTCCAATACTGTGTACGTATGCCAGTGGTTGCACGTACCCTATATGTAGAGCCAAGTAAACGGACTCACGGATAAGATTGTTTGCATGAAGCCAATATTTGACATCTCACAAACGGGTCAGGCGGAGACGGCTCGGACGGCCATTTGCAAGTGCAAATTTTCCAAGATAAAAATAATCTAGGAGGGCTTAATTAAGATTAAGTGATAAAGATACGACCAATAAATTAACCGCTTCGTGCGATGCTGAAGGTTTTATGCAAGTACTTAAATACTTAATGGTATGGTACGTAATGATATTGGAAAACAGATTCGAAAATCATGTAATCAATTTTATCAAACTAAATATGACTCGTCTTATCATGATTTATCATTTGATAGTCTGGGATCGATTGGGCTAGCGTTGACATTAATGAAAAGTAAAAAAGGCAGGCCACTTTCTTTTTTGAAGTAGGGTTACAATAGATGTTCCACAAAGCTTTTTATTATTCATGGCTAACAAGTCTCTATTGACAAGAAATACTTGATACTTGTTATTTTTATGTATAGAAAGTGCTGAATCTTGTCATAAGTTTGTAAAATCTATTTAAAAATCCTTTGTTTTATTAAGGAATTTCATTATTGTCATCCGTAACAAATGCATCATTTATATTGATAATCCATTTGCATAATATCCAAAATATCATCTCTCTCAAATCCAGAGAAAATCATATAAAAAAGTATCCATCATATACTGACGTGACAATGGCAGACCTACCTAAGTAAACACTTTTTTAAACTCCATTAATCATTATTTACGTTTACAACCGGCGTAGGTACTACGTTATTTCTACCATTACTAGGAGGAATTATTCTGGTTCGCCGACAGATGTGACTAGCACAAACAAACAATATCACTTTAATTTTGCCTCCGATGCGTAATATCTCGGTTTACGTCGTTTCAAGATGCCATAATAATGCGTTCAATTTGTTGATTTGACTCCTTTATCCAAACTTATTTGCATTTTATGGTAATTCGAGTGAGCGAGCTTGTATGGTAATGCTTTTCAGTTATTGATCACGCAGTCTTTCTCAACAAACAAGGTCTGTACCATGTTTACTTTATCTATAGTTTTCATCATATATTATTAACAATTTCCTTTGCAATTAATGTTAGTAGTAGGTACCTACAAAAAGGTGAAATGTTTGCTTCAAAAGTCACAGCAAAAGAAAGAAGTGTCATTGCCACGCGACCTGAGATTGTGTACAGTGTAATCAGGTTACGGGTCAAGCTAAGAATGTCAGCTTCTTATTGACGCCGCCAATATACTGCAACACACATTAACCTTGCGTGTTATTTAGGCGTTCCATTTTTGCCTCGCAAATTATACCCAGCTATTTCTAATGAAAAACGAGACTATTTGCCAAGTGGATATTTTCAACATAAATAAAAAAGAGGGCAAACTGAAGCTTCCAATTAGAGTAATTAATGCCGCTTATGGATATCTGGAACGGCCGAACACGATGCGTTTAAATCCAATTATGATTCTGTGTTATGGAAAATCTTAGAAGCTGAACAATAAATATTTCAACTCCATCTCTAACTAAAGTCGTCGAACGCAAAAGGAATTTCTAAGATTTTTGATAACACATAATTATGAGGTGGGTCTAAATACATATTGAATTCAAGAAACATTCCGTTTATTTGTTGATTTATTTAGTCTTGTGCACATTTCGTATATAATTAAATTTGTCGACCCTGATCGCCAGCTTTGGTACCCGCTAAAAATCGGGTACAAGCAAATTGCTCAGAGTTCTCTCCAAGGCCGGGAGCTTGTGAATTAGTGCAGCGCTATGGAGCACAACTGGGTCGATCGATAGCACACTCTTAATTGCGATAAAAACTCTGCTTCTCTGTATCAGGCCATTAATTCTGTAATTATCGCGCCGTCCGTACATCAAACGCGCCGGCGACGCCGCGACAAATTTATGCAGACTCTTCAAGAATGTCGTTAATGAGGTGAATATTATAGACTTGTAGTTTACTGTATAACATATTACCACTTGCAGCCATGCGTTTTGTTTGCACTCGCGCTGTTTTCTTTCAAAATGCGAACGGAATTGTTTATTACAAGTCTTATCAGAAATGTTACATTTTTTGCCCCTTGGTAATTTTAACGAAGCAAGTTAACCAGTTTAACCTGGTATAAAAAAAATAAGATGCCTTTATGCCACGTAGTAATAATAGGTGTATTAGTTCAAAAATGTAGGTCAGTGGAAGCAACGTCAAAGCGACCATTGTTTCAGAGCGGGTTGTGTCCATTACGCTTTGTGTTGACTTTGAGTGTCAAATGGCTTTTAATTGGAAAGTTTACGAGTAGGTATATTTGGGACGACAAGAAAGCTCTATTGACCGAGGGGTCGTGATACTCGTGATATTAGGTCGGGGTACGACTCAATAATAATTTGTCGGCGAACGTCAGCCACCGGAGACTGATAGCGATAACGACGTCGGTCTTCAACAAAACTCCGAGTCGAAGGAAACTGCTTGAACCTAGTAGATTTGTCAGGATGTTTCGTTTAACGACCGAAATTAATCATCATCATCATCATTTCGGCCGAATGAAGTCCACAGCTGAACACAAGCCTCCCTCAAAGATCATCATAACGACCGATATCGGTGTGTTGTGTGCTTATTGGGGGGTTTTGCCATAACCGCCACGCTTGGCAGGCGGGTTGGCGAGCGCAGTTGAGTTTAATATATTAGAAGGACGCTGCTGCCCATCCTCCGGCTTAGTGTCTCTTATGACACCCATGGAATGAGATGGGTTGGTGCTATTCGTAGCCGTAACATTTGAAACTTTATCTGTTTTTGTGTTATAATCACACTTAATACAAAAACAGACAAATCCTCAATCCCAATTCCAAAGATTTATTAGATTGATTGATTATTAATTTTGGCCGTTAGATTACATTACTAAGACGTAGACGACACAACTTTTGTCCAACGAAATATCTTTTGTGTGTTACCTAAACGTGAATGTGGCGGTAAAATCTCCAATGAGCACACAACATACTCAGACCGGTCATCATGCCGATCTTTGGGGGAGCCCAGTGTTCAGCAGTGGCCTTTATTTGGCTGAAATGATGAATGTAGAAAGTTCCAGAAGAATGTAGAGTATAGAGTATTGTATTATATATATATATATAGTAGCGTATTGTTTTTGGAATACAACTTCATCATTATCATCGTCATATCAGCCAAAGGACGTCTGTTGAACAAAAGCCTCCCCCATAAATTTACACAACTGTGTCATCATTTTGGAGGGTATCTGCCAATACTCACCACGCTTGGCAGGCGGGATGGCGAGCGCAGTATGGCTACTGCTTCACAGAAGGGACGCTGCTGTCCATCCCTCTGGCATAGATTCCCTTGGTCGCCTTTTACGACATCCACGAGAGGAGATGGAGTGGTGCTATATTCTTGATCCGGATACCACACTGGAAAACAACGGAATACAACTTGAAGGCACCAAAACAATATGATCCTAGATGCTCGTACAATGCCTCGCTTTGGCTTCAGTTCTGACAAGCAATACATAACATTTTTTAAGATTTTATTTAAGAAATATAATGTAATGCTAAGCGTAACAAATGCTTAGCATTGAAACACGGAACAAAATCCATTTATCCATTATTGTTAACGATCATTAGTACAAAATAACGTACAGGCGTCACTCTCAACAATAGCGTAAAAAAATTTAGATTAGGCACTTCAAGTTGACGTTTTGAAGTGTTTATGCAACCTCAAATCGTGTGAGGTCGGAAATCTTCAACTGATTGATAACTACTCAGTAAATTAGTCGGTAAAATAAAAAATCAGAGGCTCATAAATTAGGAGCATACATAAAAAGTTGACTGCTGTCCTCAACCTCTTGCACAGGTGTGGCCAATCACGAGCTTGGCCTCATTTGTGAAGGTATACACATGTGTTATTACTATTACATATTAACAGTTTTACTGACTGACGTAAATCTTGCTTTTAAATATGATGTCCTGGTACTAATAGTCTTTGAATTTCTGGTATATTCTACAAGATTATTGCGCAATAAACTGTTTTTATTTGCTTTTATGACTTTTGATCGATCAACATACACAGTTGTATCTGTATGATTAGAGATCCTGCTGCTCTGGCATCAATCGCGTACCGTCGATCGTTTACTAAAACATAAGTCAGCGCGGCGTAATGGGATACCACAAACCGAGCAACCAAGATGATCTCTGATAATGCACATCTTTGATAAGTTGTTATTATCATCTTTATCATATCAGCTGAAAGACATCCACCGCTGATCAAAAGCCATTCACTATCCCATAGGATTGTTCCCATTTTCACAACGACCTGTTACATGCCGCCCATATCAAACGACTCTACCTACCTTCATCAGTTCGTATATGCAGGCGTTCGTATATTGTGTTGTACTCCTCGCAAACTTTTCTGAGAAATGTGGCCGCTTAAATAAGCGAATCTGGCGAAGCCAAAAGAGGCCTTCAGCAAGGCTTTTATTGCATTGACTAAGTTATTGCAGCTTTGGGCACCCCCTGGCTATAGGGACAGCTGGATCGATATTATTAAAGTATTTTTTTGTTAGCTACATCTTCTATATAAAATCAAAGGACATGCTATAGAAGAAAAAACCTGTAATCACGTGATGTTCGCAAAAAATATAAACTTTATTTTTACCTTACGAAAAGACAATTTTCTGAATGAGGACTTTAGAACGACTATTTATAAGCGCCGTTCTAAAATAGTGCATAATTGGTCTTTGCTTACCTTTTGAGGATTTTTTCGACAGCAATTGAATATATTAGCAAACATGACTTCATGTAAATAAATAGGTTGAATTTAAAGTTATATATGAATATAGTAAGTTCAGCATTGATACCTATCGCTAACAAAAAAAAAATATAGGAATGCATGCGAATCGTCTAAATGATCATCGCCGCCAACACCAGAGGAGTTGCTGATGTGTTGACCTTTAGGGCAGGCATATACTTTTTCCTTGAAGGGGGAACATGGGAGTCGTATGAGCCATATTATTGGGGGTTGGGGTCCCGGTACTCGTCACTGACCGTACGAAACGCAGCAATGCTGCTACTTCACGCTGGTATTCTGTGATGGCGTGGTCACTCACAAAACCAAGCAAAAAATTAAATATTATGTTAAAGTAATAATAAAAACTGATTCCGGTCGAACCTGGTTGGAATCAGACTCCGAATTTCTTGGAAATCGTATCACGTGTGCATCACAAAACATGACTTCTCACCTAGGACGATTCTCACCTTACACCTTTACTTTGTAAATTAATACGTAACATATCATCTGTCTAATACATTTTGACGTGCGTTTAATTTCAGTCCCAGCTGATTTGCGAAGGTTGTTAAGAGCACGCATTGAGTTTGAAAGTATTAGAGCTGGGTCTAGCTATTAGCGACGCGAAGGTTGCGTGTGGGCAGACATTGTTTTTACGGATCTTCTCATGTTGCTGTTGATTCAGAGGCGAGGCTGAAACAGGCAACTTAAAATAAGAAATGTACATACCTCATCATGTTCCTGTATATCTTTCGGTTGGACACACAGGTATCAGGAGTTGAAACTCTTTCAGTAAATCATCTGACACTGTCACGGGTGGAATCCTACTCGAAGACTATAAATTTTAAGTCCTACATCCTTTACATTCACGCAGAAGTCCGTCTTTCCCAGCGTCGACTTTTAGCCATCAGGAGTGGCGTACAGATGTTACAGGGAACCACGACCGAAAGTTCAAAGTGTCCAAATTGAGTTTTTTAGTATATACCTACTTCAGTTGTACGTATGTTAGTCTATTGTCTTATTTTCCTGAAATAAAAAAGAAATGAGAAATGTACTATAAGTAGTTTAGTGTCTTGCTTAGTTTTTTCGTTTGATCAACCTAGGCGCCCAAAGACTTGGTTTAACGACTGCCAATAAAGACAGCCAGGTCGACGATTCTACATGCCACCCGAAGCACGGAGGCTTAGTTCAATTACCACTATGCAGCCATCCGTCCATAGACTGCCCGTACCAAGCGTTGCTTGACCTCACCGATCGTTTACCGATCAGTGAGTGCAGTTTTTTTAATGCAATTTCGTGACGAGACTTCAAGTCATTCTCCTGGTGGTAAGCGACATGCCTGCCCATAACAATTAGAGTGCTACCCAGGACTAGTCCTGCGAGGCATCACACTGAGCTAGTCACCTCGAGGCGTAAAGTTATTTAGTCTTTTATGTCAAATAATTTCACTAGCTACAGTGCCCTTCAAACCGGAGCACAGTACAGTAATGTCAAGTTTACACATTACTGCTTAGCGGTGAATATCTGCCACAAGGGTGGTACCTACCTAGCCAGCCTCTTACAATAAGAGACCTACCACCCGTAAAATATAACTAAGATGGCTATAGGCCTTTGTTCAGCAGAGATATGATGAAGATGGCTATGAGCACCTAAATCAAGTTTTAAAAGGTAGCATGCTGCGTTCATTAATCGCCCCGTGGCGATTTAAGGAATGCTGCCTCAGGATCCTTCCAGCTACGGCTCGAAATTAAAGAAAGCGAATACTCATAAAGCAAATATCTAATGAGATGTTTTTATAGCTGTGTGAGTAATTTACCATATATTTTAAACGTAATCTTAAAGTTATAGCTATTGTCGATTTCAGTAATATCGTAATAAATATATTAGTTGAATTTAATGAAAATATTTTATCCCTAATCCTCTTAAATCTTTGACACTGATAAAAAAGTTATTGTCAATTTAAACATAAATAATATCCCCCAAATTGAAATGCCATTTAGTGAATGATGATTGGATACGACAAATCTATTGAAAAATATAGTTTTGTCGTCGTTCAATGGAGATATATTGGATATAAAATTAGCCGCACCCTACGCTAGCCGTGGCCATTATATTTTATATTTAGTCCATAACTGTACCATTAGGATGAAAATAATGACCATAATGTGGGTATTCGAGAGCTTAAGATATTCTTATGGTGACCATAAACATGAAATATGCAAATTGTTTCGTGTATTAAGCAGTTTTGGCGGTATGTGTGTAACACGATAATTAATTACAAACGATATTTTCATTTTATAAGATTTTTCAATGTATTGTCTAGTATAAATGCATGATCTGAGAGTAAATGGAAATGCTAGGTCATTTCCTAAACTCTAGTGTGATCTTACGAGGACCTGGAGCCTCCCTTCGGTGCCGAAGATGACCGCTCCAGTGGTTTTAGCCGGAAGGAGTCCGGCATACCCCTTCGCCCTTCCCCGGGGTGAAGGAAGTTCCATGTAGAATTTCCACTGGACATCAATAAAAAAAAAAGGTTATTTCCTAAAATTAAAATAAAGTTTGACTCTCTTTTAATTAATAAATCACCAGATATCGCTACGAAGAATAATTGTAGGGGAAAGTTGGCAGCAATTGATGCAACTGTTTATATTCCACTATTGTTTAATACTTAGTTTGCCGTTATGATGGATAACAGGTTTCGTAGTGGTGGGCTTTAGTTCCTGGAGATATCCACAAGGGCTCCATGATAAATTAAATGCTTTATCCTAGCCCGAGGTAATGATGACATTACAATTTAGATGCTTTACGAAATGATTCGACAGAAACAAACCACGGAAAAGAATGTGGGGTACTTTGGCCCAGCAGAGGGACGGATTAGGTTAACAAAGAATGCATATTCTAAATATATATGATTCCAGATTACATTGAACATTGCTCTTAACCAATTTTAAAGTAGTGTTTGATTTATTCAACAGACATGTCTTTGTTTATACTGACAAGGAGTCAGGTGGGTTAGTATAACAGTCTTGAGGCTTTCAACTTAGTCCATGAAAGAACTCATTAAGTGCGACCTTCCCATAAAACTTAAACGCCAACTCACGGACACATTTATTTTTCCCATACGTGAAGAAAGAACACCGTGGGTTTTTACTCAGTAAGAGTCCGCCGGCATGCCCCTCCGCCTTTTCCAGGTCGGGTCCATGAGGATTACCTCAAGACAAAAAAAAAACAAAACAACATAAACAATAATCAGGATAATGAAAGCCATAGGGATATTGCGAACAAAATTGATTTTAGAGTTGCTGTATTGTACGACCAAATAAACAGATACTTAGAGAAGAAATAAACATATATAAAAAAAACTAATCACTCACATGCACGTTGAACGTCATAAAAATTCACATCACATTATAATTATAGTTATAATTTCTCGGAGCAAAAAGTTAAAACCTTAAGTATAAAACTAGATATTTATATAGGTCAATTTTATTATATGCGTATTTCGGGCTTAGTTATGACAGCTAACAAGCCCAATTCATTAACATCGGCCATCTCTAGGGAGAGTCGGCGGCCTTTTAATAAAGTACACACAAACACGCTATTATTTGCCATACTAATTACTTGTCATTAATTTCCATTGTTTTATAGGGAATTTTATTTGCAAACATTTTGGATATTACATAATTGTTTAACATTGAGAGAAATTTATTACTTTTTGAAGTGAAACTTCTTTTGGGACGGTGTGAATTGGATTTGATGAAACAAAAACATGTAACGAAAGAGAGACAACTATAAATGTATTTATTGGGTTTTGACTGTGAGAGAATGCGATGAAACACGTGTCTATATATAGTTTCCCTATTCCCTATTGTCGATCAATCGCTCTCTCTCTCTCTATGTTTACCACCTCCATAGTGTATTCATCTCATTCTCTTAAAAATTAACCAAAATACAAAGTTTCACTTCTACCGCATGTGAACTCACACGACGATCTTTTTTATATTTGCAAACTTTTTTTTAAAATAAATATTACAGCAACTGTAAAATTAAGACTATAATAAATATATTAAATATCGTTTCCGTGTGGTGTCCGGATTAAGAATATAGCATCACTCCATCTTCTGCCGTGGATGTCGTAAAAGGCGACATAGGGATTGTAAACCAGAGAGATGGACAGCAGCGTCCCATCTGTGGAACAGTAGCTTTACTGCGCTCACCAACCTGCCTGTGAAGCGTGGTACATGCTGGCCAATTCCCCAACATAATTATGGAAATCTATGAGGAAGGCCTTTGTTCAGCAGTGGACGTCCTTTAGCTGATATTATAAAATATCATTATTCAACATGAGGCGACACTGAATAAATCATACTTATGAGTTTGAGTGACAACTTGGTAATTTCTTCAGTTTACTGGAAAGTTGACAGTGATTAGCTAATGAGTGAAACTATGATGAAACTGTATTCAAAGATAATTTGGTTTTACATGTGCGTATATCTTGGTTACAACTACAAGTAGCATCAATCGCATAATATATGTCACGGTTTACTGCTCGCTATTGTACCATGAAACACTTCGTGGAATTAACAAAATATCCCATAAACCACACAACACTAGTACAGAGATTTTATTGCTCCAAATTACATGTTCCGAAACGTTGAACTCATTAACCAAATGTTACGTAATCATAGACCGCCCACAACCCGTTCTGTAAAACTTCAATAGAATAAATGTTTCAATGAATGAATTCAGATTGGAGCGTTCGTAAAATATGCGGTTCAACCGTGTCACAATATGTCAACATGTAACTAGACAGAAAAATTTACGCTACGAATTAAAAATCTCTCGCCACTAGCAGACTAAATTCTAATTTAAATGATTTTCACATCTTTTAAATGATCAGAAATGTGGTTTATTGTGCACGTCTTTATGGCCCTGCCCTATAACTGCCGCCGGTAAAAATGCTATATATGACTTCATCAGAAAAAGTATATCAAGGTGTGATAATCTAATACTTAAAAACGAATGTTAGATCTCAGTCGGATTGCGATAAACACTGATATTCAGCGACAACTGCATAGAATGAAATACAACCTTTAAGTACAGACTTTACATACTCACTTGAGAAAAGACAAGATGATGATGGGAACGCATAATGGAATGACTAAGCAAAGAAAAACCTGATATTATTTAGGGTTAATATTAATTTATAATTCAATTACCTACTTCTATTTAGAGCCGCGTAATGCGACTGTGTGATTAATCAGAGAGCTCATAATTCCAATAGATGCTATGTTGTTGCCTACGAGTGTGAATTAAAAATCGCGATCAACGTCGCGTGGCGGAAAGCCGCTGTTGTATTAAAACGAAAATAACAGTGGGCCTTGAGCTATTATTTAATTTTAATGTGTATATTGGGTGTGAACGTTGCTCGTGTCACGCACGTGCGCCCATACCCTGCTTATTGCTTATGTACGCAGAAATAGCGAAAATTGTATAAATTGTAACTTTTTCAGTGCTGCTTAAGCTTGTATATAAATAAATACAAACAAAAAATGTTAGCAAAAATATTTGCTGCGTAAGTAAGACTGTATGTGAAGCTAGGGTTGCAACTTGCAGTTGTGAATACTCGTATATTTCAATTTTAGCATCCTGTTTCACACATGTTTCACAATTATTCGTGTATGTCGTTGGAAATATTGCAATGAACTGCAGCCGTAAATAAGTTTCACCTTGCAGATCGCTTTCTTGTGTGATGATTTTAGGGGACGTTAGGCTCGTTATATGTCTATTTTCCATACTGCTCCAATGAATTCAGTATTTTTCTATTTTCCTTTTCAATATGTTGTACTTTCTCACCTACCAAAACATTGGCCATTGGCAAGTTCCCAAGTGTCAGGCTCAGGTTTATTAAAAAATCGACTACACGTAATATAAACATTTTGCTTTGTTTATTTTCACATAGACAATACACAACCCGGAATTATTTGCTTATTTGCTTTGATGTGTGCACAAATTGATTCTATAATTCGCTGACGTGAAAAAGTACTTATTTCTATTTTTAAATTTATTGCGCGGTGCTATTCAATCGTGTTTTATGTTAACAAACCTTATATGATGAGGTAATAATAAAAATATGCTTCAATTTTTTTTCCAAGGATACTTCAGAGTTATGGAATAACGATAATTTAAAAGTCATGATACAACCAATAAGTATAGTCATAATAAAAATCATGCAAATTCAATAAGGATTTGATTTGTTGTAGGCTTTATATATGATAAATATTTATTTTAAAAATCTCTAAATATTTACGTGATCGCTACCGAATCTTGTAGCTGTCTTAATAAATTTTCGACAAATTGTTCTGCATACTCATGTTTTTTGAGATTATTGATATCTTTTGTAGTTTCTACAAAGATAAAATGTATTTTAATTGTAAAATTTATGTGATCGTGTATATGAAATAATAATGTGGTTGGAATGTAATCCAATGGTTTTAGTAAGTTTACAGAACTGTTACTTCAATAGGTATCAGTAACACTACGGACTATTTCGTAGGATCTGCTTATATTACAAGGATAATAAACTTGACAGTCCAGTTATTAAGTAATCCTTTTTGGAATTACACCTGTCAGTCTTGCCTATCTGACTGCCTGTCAGTCTGACTTGGTGCTGTGTAAACCTTCTGTCAGCTCAACATAAAGGCAAGAGATGTTTAAAGGAAAACAATTGAACCGTACGACGTTGCCGACATATTTTTGTAGATTTTTTTCATTTTTGGGAAGTATTTTATGAATATGTAAAGATAGATTAATGTGAACACCGTACAACTTTGCCTTATACTTGACATTGGCGGAATCGTAGAAGATTCTCTGCAGAAGCGATAATCTAAGAGAAGAAGAAGAAATATTTAAAACAATGTGATTTGAAAACGAACGTAACATAGGTATGTTTATTGTAATGTAGATTTTACAGTGAACGAACGCTCAGGAGAATCTACAAACATCAGCCTGTAAACGCCGATTGCTCAACATGGGCTTTTCAATGATCATTACAATAAGCGGTCATAGGGGATGTTGCCGTAACTAGCACGTTTGGCAGGTGGATTGGTGATCGCAGTCAGTTGTAATTACCGCACGAGAGGACGCTGCTGGCTCTTGCTACCACTACTCGTCTTTTATGACAATGTGAATGGGTGGTCTATTTTTTCCGGGAGAGAATCCCATCAGGTTATATTTACACCTTTAATGAATGCTTTTGATTCCCTCTGATCAGATATTTCGTATTGAATACAGACATATCCGATCATAAATTAACGGCTTTTGGCAGTGTCCCATATTCAACAACGTAATAGCTTGTGTATAAAATTATAATAAATTTAAACATGCTAGGGACCTTTAGACAAAAAGAACATAATTTCCACGAAACACATACACGCTGACTGTATTAGCATGACATTAACAGTTCAATGATCATAAAACGTCAAATAGTTTGGGTGGTCCTGTTTGGAATGGATCCATTAAGGTGCAAATAAGCTTAGCATTCGAAAATGAAGAATTGAGATGCTAGCTGGCCAGACTGATTTAATATTGATTCCTGAAATATGAGTGATGAAATATTACCAGTGATGACTTTAGCTCAGAGACGTGGTCACTCACTATGGACCACATAAGAAAGCTCAAAGTCACTCATAGAACTACGGACAATAATATTAAAAAGAAGATATGTTACATGCGTGCCAAAAGTAAGAACCAAAACTCCCCCAATTGTAGCACCTCGCAATCGGTTCGCCTAGATAGCTATCTCTTTTACTCTTGTTTTTGTATCTTTTTTCTCACAACATGGTTGTGCAAGCGAGACTGTATTTTGCGCGCCATTTAATATGGACGTAACATATATCTATGGTATAATATCATTGGCTACGGAGAGAATGATACTTGGTATTTCTCTATTCATAGATCGAATCAGGAGTGAGGAGATCCGTAGAAGAACTAAAGTTGATGACATAACTAAAATGATTAGCTGTAATGGCAATGGCGGGTCACATATCTCGTAGAACTAATGGTTGTTGGGGCAAAAAGGTTTTCAAGTGGAGACTGTGTACCGGAAAACACAGCGTGGGACGACCTCCAATTCGGTGAACAGACGACCTGGTGAAGGTCGCTGGGAGTAGATAGATGCGGGCAGCACGTAACCTCTCATTGTGGAAATCTGTAGAGGAGACCTTTGTTCAATAGCGGACGTTCTTTGACTGTTATGATGATGATGATGATATGAAAAATAACCAGCATCATAAAGATAAATTAAGCACCAACACATAGTTTTTTTTTTTTTTTTTTTTTTTTTTTTTTTGTTGGGCTTCTCGCATACATTTCTGGGAAATGTGGTTGCTTAACCGGTCATTTGCTGGCGAAGCCAAAAGAGGCCTCCAGCCAGGCTTAAATTAAATATTAAAAACTACGCAACTTTCGCTAAGGGCGCCCCCTGCGGGACACGGACCTCGGCTTAGGGCGTTGCTGGGGATATCAAGCTATTGTTTTGGGGACAGCTGGATCGGTATTATTTAAATTGTATTAGGGGACATTTAAAGCTACAGGCTCGGCACGGGCCGGCGCGAGCAAGAGACGGGAGGGAGAAGTGCTAACTTGAACGGGAAGGTGACGCGGCGATAGGCCTCCGCGACGTCGGTGAGGCGGGCATCCTCGGCGGCGAGGGCGGTACAACGGTCGGGTGTTTAGTGAACGAGACAACGCGAGTCTCTTCATGTGATCTAACGTGATTTTATCGTCTGGATCGACCAGAACGTGCCTCGGGCGGCGTACTCTACTGATACGGGAGGGTTCGTAATCGGCGGCTGATACCACAAGGGGATTTGGGTGGGACAGGGCAGAATCGAGATAGCGTTTAGACGCTTGTTTCATAAATTGCCTGATGGTCGGCAAGTTAAGGTCGAAATGGAGTTGGTCGTTTCGCATGTACAAAGGCGCTCCGGTGGCCTTGCGCATGAAACGGGTTTGGAGGGTTTCGAATCTACGGAGTGGGTATGATTCAGCGTGTGCGAACACTGGGCTGGCATAGGTCATGATGGGTCGAATGCATGTGGTGTAAATTCTCACCTTATTTCTAAGGGATAATTTACTACGAGCGTTCAGAATATAGTGAAGGCGACCGAGCACAAAGGCAGCGCGGGCACGCACCGTCTTTGTGTGGGGAATGAAGGTCAGTTTTTTGTCTAGGGTGACTCCAAGATACTTGGCGTGCGGTTCCCAAGGAACCGATTGGCCCAGCATCGAGATCTCCCTGAAGCGTGGGTGGTCGTCGCCTAATTTGCAAAATAGGACGGCTTTACTTTTGATAGGGTTAACTTCGATCCGCCATTTCCTAAACCATTTACCGTAGACGTTGGCTGTGGTTTGGAGGATCTTAGTTATACTATCGGGAACGTAACCAGAGTAGAAAATGGCCGTGTCATCGGCGAAGAGTGCTAATTGCGTCGTATTAGCAGGTCTTTTGGGGAGGTCACTGGTGTACAGTGTGAACAATAGTGGGGCTAGCACGGATCCTTGTGGGACTCCGGCTCTAATGGGGTGGGGGGAAGAGAGAGCGCCCGTGATTCGATATCGGAAACTGCGATTTGACAAGAAGTCTCGTATGATGAGAACGAGACGGTCAGGCACTCCGAGTTGATACAACTTATATAATAAGCCATTGTGCCAGACTTTGTCAAATGCTTTCGCAACATCGAAAAAGAGGACTCCCGTCATCATGCCGCGTGAGAATCCGAACGTGATGTGTTCAACTAGTCGGTGGACTTGTTGTACACACGAGTGTTTGGTTCTAAAACCAAACTGTTCGTCGGGAATGAGTTTCTTGGAATCGGCAAAATCCTTTAGTCGGGAATAGATAATCCGCTCATAAATCTTCGCAAGAGAATTGAGAAGGCTTATGGGGCGATAGCTGGAAGGCTCGCACTTGGGCTTACCGGGTTTGGGAATACCGATAACGGTGGCCTGTTTCCACGTATGCGGAAATAGGTTATTGTTTAATGCCGCATTGAAGATGACGGTCATTAAGGCGATAAGACGTTCGGGGAAGAGTTTAATCACCTTGTTGGTGATACCGTCAGAGCCGGGGGCTTTGCGAGGGTGAATCTTTTTCACGAGATTTCTGACCTCGTCTGCCGTGACCGGAGGGAGGGGGTCGTCAGGGTCCTCGGCAGGCGGAATAGCTGCTCTACGTTCGACTTCAGCGTCAACCTTTTTGAGGTGAGCTTGGTCTACAGGTAGAGTGCTTGGGGAACATTGCGCTTCTAGACTGTCAGCTAGGCATTCGGATTTTTCGTCGTCATCAAAGGCCGGCCTTTGGTTGGGACGGTTGAGGGGGGGGACAGCATTGGATGTTTCGGATTTGAGTTTCCGTTGCAGATGCCAGAACGCAAGGTGGGTTGGCTCTAAGTCGCCCAACATCTTATCCCAGTTAGCCTCTCGGCACTCCTTAATACGTTCCTTGACAGCACGCTGTAGGTGGCGCATAAAGAGGCGATTGGGTTCGCTGGGAAAAGATGAGTACGCTCTAAGGGCTGCGTTCTTCTCCGTCATCAGTGCACGTACATCGTCAGGGAGTTTCATGCGATGGTCTTCCATCGCAGGAACTCGCCGTGAACACTCGTCCACGACGGACTGTACATGCCCGGTGAGGGAGTCGATCGCGCCTAGCGTGTCTGCGACTGACGTTATGCATTCGGGAATTCTATCTAACTGAGCGGACGAGGGGTCGTTGAGGCGTTGCCTAACTTTCCTCCAGTCCGTCGTCACAATGGTCTGAGGGGGTAGCCCTGTGTCCGTTGGGCCAAAGCGGGAGGTGAGGTGAAGGATCACAGGACGGTGATCGGAGTCTAGCTCTTGTAGTACTTCAATGGAATGCAACTTGAGGTTGACATTCATTAGAAGTGCTATGTCGAGTATATCCGGGCGATGATTAACATTGCTGGGGTAGTGAGTGGGATACATCGGGGCGATGATGTCAAAATTGAGGAGGGTACTGAGGGAGTATAATTTACTTCCTCTGTGGTTGTGGGTGAGACAGTTCCAAGACTCATGTTTGGCATTAAGATCTCCCGCCACTATGACGGAGTCGCCTAGATCGAAGAGTGCTTCGAGATCCGATTGGATTGGATCGTCTTGGGCATTGGGGGATTGGTAAGCCGACACTATAGTGATCGGTTGATGACCTGTCATGCCTATTCTGCACACAGATGCCTCTAGATTGGAAAGGGACGGGGTATCTAGGGGCATGCAATAAAGGGATCTCTTATAGTAAATAAGAGTGCCTCCTCCACGGGAGTGGATCCTGTCGTTGCGCACTATATCATAGTTTGCAATTCTAGGGTTCCTGTGAGAGGGTTTCAAAAAGGACTCTTGTATCAACATAATGTCAATAAGGTGGTCGCGGAGGAATAAGGCGATTTCGTCTTTTTGGCCATTAATGCTGTTGGCATTAAAGATGCCTATTTTTAGGGATCGGGGTTTTGTTCTGCACCTGTTTTGTGTATCCATTACGGATGAACGCGGTAGGAGAGGAGGGCGGATGAGACATCAGCGAAGTCGCTGAGTACTAACATGAGGCCGTATTGGCCCTGGTTTGCCCTAATGGCTGCGGCCATTTGGGCGACTCTGTTCGGGTCGACAGAGTTGAGAAGACCGAGGCAAACTGAGAGGTCGTCAGTTTTGAGATGGGGGGTGGATTGGGGTGAGGGAGGGGCGGCCCTCTGAGCGTGCACTTGTGGTGCGGGTTGGTTGTACGGCACGGGAAGGTACGGTGCCGTTTGGGGGGCGGTCATCAGCGAGGGAATCGCTGACGCTTGGGTCGCCTGTTGGGTCAGTAAACTAGGCCTCAGGGCGGGGAACGCTTGCTGATGGTTCAGCACGTTCCACGGCGATGGCCTTTGAGGGCTGAGTCGTTGGGACATGGGAGGGGCCTGAGAGGCGTAATGGGCGGCCGCGAAGGCTTGGGTAGCCGCTTTGCGCTTTGCTACCTTGTTGTTAGCGCGCGGGGCTTTGGGGCATCCGCGATAATTCGCGGGATGACCCGACTCACCGCAAAGCACACAACTTGGAGGCTCTGTGCAAAGCGTGCGATCTTTGGGGCGATCGCAGTCGGAGGTGCTGTGGTCACCTAGGCACTTAACGCACCTAGGTTTAGCGTAGCAGTGTCGCTGCGCGTGGCCGTAAAGCTGGCAGCGGTGACACTGTCCGGGAGGACCATATCTGTGGGGGGGCTCAATTTTTATGCCTGATAGGTGGCACACGGTCTTAATGTTAAATATTTTCCGATCATTGTCGGTGGACTTCTCGCATATGGCGAGGACCATGTCGTAGGCTTCACCGTTGCGACCAGCGTGCATACGGTGAACCTCCAGGACGGGGATATTTTGCGACAGAAGGTCGTCTTTTATGGAGTCGGTGTCTATTTCTTTAGGGATACCCTTTAGGACTACCCGGAGTGGGCGTTCCTCGGCAAGAGAGTACGTGTGGAAGTACACGTTTCGGTCTTGGAGGGCTCGGGTCAGGGACTTGAAGTCTTGGGCAGTGGGAACTGCCACTTTGACTCCGACGGCTGTGGTGCGGGCACTGAGGTAGTTGATACCGAGCTCAGTACACATCTTGGAAACATCGTTCACCAACACATAGTGCTTACATTCAAATATATATATATATATATTTTTTTTTTATTGGTGCTCAGTGGAAATTCTTCATGAACTTCCTTCGCCCCGGGGAAGGGCGAAGGGGTATGCCGGACTCCTACCGGCTAAAACCACTGGGGCGGTCATCTTCGGCACCTAAGGGAGGCTCCAGGTCCCCGTATGATCACACTGGAGCCGCCCACTGGTGTCACGCCTATAGGCACATCTCGGAGAGGGTGACTGTAAAGCGGTCACCCCCCCGGGGACCTTCAAATACCTGCCTGGCCACAGACAATATTGAGTTAAAAGAATATTTGTGAGCCGTGAAAAATAGATTCGATGCGTCAAGATTTGGCAAAGTCAATAAAAGTCGGTATGATTTTGAAAGGACGAATTACCGATTAAACTGAATAACAAAAGTACCTACCGGTTCGAAAGGAAACATTTGTAGTGAAAAAAAAACAAAGAATAGCGGTGGATTGGATAAATTAGGTCAGGTTGCAAAAGATGAAGTTGGAATTCTAAGAATAAAAGACAACATAATAAACTAGACGCGTATCACAGAAACCACAAAGGAACAATAATATCGAAGTGAAAAGAAAATTAATAAAATAGGACACGATGTAGAATTGATAAAATCGTTCAAGCATTGTGAATAACGAGGGATGCGCACTCACAGTCAAAGCGTGGTTAGATAAAATGAATGCCTCAACATCCTGAACAAATAGGGATTGTGTTTCAAGTAACTAGGTCAATATTTATGCGATTCTCTTGAGATTTTTATTATCAAGTTAATGATAATAGTTTGATTGTTAGTGTCTTTGCTGCACGAACACTTCATTAATGTAAAATATAAACATGTAGCAGAACTCGTGAGCGATTGACTATGTTGGATAATATAATATGATATATATATATGCTATATGATGAAGAAACAACAGACTGATAAGCAGCAGTAAAAATGAAGGGTGACGTACAAGGATATTGTAGGTAGGAACTTTGGACATAATTATGTAATTATCGAATAAGTTTTTCTACCAACCCATTAACAAGAAACGGCTTCTGTTTTTCTTTCAAAACATAATAGGTGCCTGGGCAGTATGCCAAGTTCGAACACTACAAATAAATTGTAAAATATTGCCGTTAACACTGTGACTTTGTATTTATTACCTTTTTTTTTCATAATATTTAAATTAATATGTTAATCATTCTGTCCCATGACTAGGTTTACGCACCTTCAGATAATGAACTAGAAATAAGGTATGAAACTCATAATTTATAGTTTAAAAAAATTCTCGTGTCATCCGTGACATGCCTTTTTTATCGTGGGGAAATCCTCAGTCTGCCTCCGCCATGGGAAGCAAATACACTTACCGGGTAAAACCCCAAGGTGTCCTTCCACTTACCTCTAGCCGGGGATGAGGTGCATGCTTTGTCTGCATTAGATCGCGCCCCCGGCGGGTATCAGCCGTCACTGTTTGACGGGCCCGTCTCTGTGCGACCTGGCTGGCTGCACATATCCTAAAGTGAGGCGCGTGTAGAATACACGCGCCGCCATTTTGAGCCTGTGTCTTTTCGGGCGACGGGCTGCCCTTAGTTCATCGGCCGCTTTTCATGGTGGCCAGAGATTGGTTAGCGCCCTCCTCTGGCGCCCGCGCCCGGTGCGTTTTCTACGCCGGGGATCTGAGGTGATGTCCTTCCGTCCCCGCTCTGCCGTATCCTTTGCTTGCATCACGTCCTCGCAGAAGGAGGCGACAGCATCCCACGCACTCTCGCTCCGGATGACGGACTGAACCACGGCTGGAATCGTGTTATACCTCACTTTATATGTACTATAGTCGTTCCTACCTACCTACATATAAATGAATCGATTATATTAAAATACCAAAAATATTATTTAGTCAAATAAAACGTATTTACGTTTATCTAAAAAAATACTATTGCAACTATTCTAAAAATGGAAGTTCTGGTACAAACTTGGAAAGGGGAATGCCCTGTCGACTCATCAAATATAATATTTTGTTTTGTTTGCAAGTCAGGTAGTCATGTGCTGAGAATGCATCCATATGCAGCTGTGGACTGAGTTTGTTTAGATTTCTACGAACGCTCTCAAGTTTCACTACACAATAACTGCTGTAACTAAGTTTCACATGACATGCTAAAGCATTCGCTACCTCAGTCAAATATTTGTTTCCAAACAAATAAACATCAATAATTTACTCTCTCAAATCAGTCACCGTAAACGTTCACTGCTGAACACGAGCCTCACAATGAACGGTCATAGGGAATATGGCCATAATCACCATGCTCGGCAGGCGGATTGGTCATGCAGTATGTTATTATTAGCATCCTCAATTCTTTGTCGCCTTAAACTACACTCATGGGTGGAGAGGGGTAGGCTATTATTTGCCAGAAACCACACGGAACGCACTGAATTGGTTAAACAAAATGTACCTAATTGGGTTAAACCATCAACACATTCTCACTTACAATTCATTCGATCGCGACAGGCTCGTCCTCTGGAGTGTGGAGGATATACAATAACCAGCAAACTATTTTGTGCAAATGTGTAAAATTACTTACCTATTGGAAATTAGTATTTTAAACAGTCCTACATTTAAGTAAATATTTTATTTGATTTACTACCCCTGAAAAGATTAGCCGAAAAAAACAGCACGGTCTCATCTCTGCATGCATGAAACGCAGGCGTTTAGGTTAATAATATATTTAAAGTTAGTGGTTATCCTTGTTAGCACAGTTAGCAGGGGTATCGAACATAAATGTCATTGTCGTGAATTTAAGTTCGGGCGTGTACCGAAATATTTTTCAAACGTGTGTGCATAATTTAAAAGCAACGGATCAAAAGGTGAAGGAAAATATCGTGAAGACTAAATATTTAAAAGGTAAATTTTTATCAAAATGCCTTGCTGCTGCTTTGTGTTAGGAAATATGAAATTAAGATCTCTGTATCTATCCACATATTATACATAAGGCTGTAACGTCTAAAGCTGAACATGGGTATCCCAATGATCACTCCAATAAGCGGTCATAGGGGATAATGTTATAGTCACCACGCTTAACAGGCGCAGTGTGTTATCATTAGCACACGGCGGGAACCTGTTTACCATCCTCTTGATGTCAACTCTTAGTTGCCTTTTATGACATGTGTATGGGTGACGAGGGTTAGTCTATTATTTGCCGTGAACCACACGGGACCAAAACCTATATCTTTATATATATTAAGCCCAAATTAACGGCTCTGCATGGACTTAACCAGCCTCACCATTGCTCCTGCGCGATCTTTGCGAGCGACGCTATGTGACTAGCGTACCAAAGGAAGTACATCTTGGAAGAGAACCTATAATAATAATATTAAATAATCTTTGTTTAAGTGGCGAGTCACCGTATGTTTCAGAATTACATTAAAATATGGAAAGGCAGACGCTGCTGTTTCGTTTACTGTGTGAATCCATATAACACCCATTGTAAAAGACCTTATCATCGTAGCTTACATCCATAGCCATCTCAAATAATAATTTAACACCTACGGGAACAATCGGGAGTAGAGTATCCGCGGTGAGTGTCCCACTACATTTGATATTAAAATTCTCTAAAGCCTCTTGTGTTGGACTCAAGACCCCGCGTAAGATTTTTAATAGACCGGGTTCCTCCTTTTAGAGGAGTAGCCCGTGGTAGAAAGACATTATAATATTATATCAGCCTGTAAATGCCTCTTCTCATACGAGAAGAAACGAACATTGATCACCATCTTCGCTCACTTTTAGTTGGAGACTTCAGCAGTGCTGAGTAAGAGCCGTAGTGAAAAGTAGTAAAAACAATACGATATTAGAGATTTCACTGTGGATTAAGAAGTCAGTTTGCTAGTGAGTTCTTACAAAATAGCACTGCAGATAATAAGATTCATGTTTTCTCACGTTGTATTCCTTCACTTAAAGACATTGGTGTTGCTAACAAAACATTCTTTTTGTAAAACTGACATTGAAAAATCATATTGGTACGTGCTAGGATTAGAACCGCAACCTGATTCTTAAGAAGCAACAACAAATCCGTAAACCACGATAGTTTTTATATTTCTTTTCAAGAGTGCATTACATGAAACTTAAAGAATTAAAATCATATTAATGAAGTGACGCGCCAATATGAAACGTTATTTTCGCAATCAGCACTACCGGCCATAATTTCGCCATTAGGTTACCATTGCACGCTTGCATATCGATTTACTTGGTTCAAGGTCCCTTATATAACAAATTGATGGTTCTTTGCATGCCATAGCTAATATAAAACTTTGTGGGCTTCCAATTTTTACCTCGTAATGTGGTGATTAGACTCGTTGATTGTTAGAAAAATATTATGATTCAATTTTATTAGGGCAAGCATGCCAAAAGAGATACATATACGGCCGAAATTAATAATTAATCTAATACAAAAGCTGTGGATTTTAGATTGTAGTTTATTTTTGTGTTAAGTATGATCTTAATACAAAAACGATTAAATAAGAAAGATTTGTGATTAGATTGATTAATTCATTTCAAATTCAGATTTGTCCCTATTAAACATACTTTAATGTATAACCTGTGTGGTTAATGCTGCCTTGAAACTGCACGCTGTTAAAAAGTTAGTCCTTATGTGTAAGGTTTATATCACATCGTATTTAGACAAATGTTTTATCTCCCCTGTTATCTGATCCCCGATTATCTGATTTTGATCATTGCTTTTCTATATCAGGCAGAGTTATTGAAATTAATCATCATTATCATCAACAACTTATATAGAAACACTGCTCAGTAAGCCTCCTCTCCCTTGTGCCATCCTGCACTGTTTTGTGCTGATCGCATCCACGTCGTTCCTGCAACCGCTTCGATATCGTCGACCTATCTGGCAACTGGATTACCAACGGCTCGCTTTCCCTCTTTAGGTATCCACTCTATCAGGACTCTATTCCACCTGCCATCACCTTGTATTACCAAGTGTCCAGCCCAATGCCACTTGTATTAGTCCGTTTGCTTACGTCAGAAATATTGGTCTTTTTAGGATTTCATTATTTTGCTCTCAGTCTCTTAGCTAACACGATACGGTCGTTAGCCCTCTATATGACTTTTATTGGAATTAACTGTTGCAGTCTGGCGGTGTTTGGGTGAACAACAATACAACGTTGCCTATCTTTTCGGGTATACAGGCGCGATGTTATAAATACAGTAGGTGTACGCGTGTAGGTACACACACCGTGTTTTAAGCCTGGAATCATTTTAATAGTTATTAGTTGATAGTGCTAAATTATCCAACCCAAATAAGGTTTTATCCATTATCGATTGTAAAAAAGGTACTTGTTTTAAAATAACACCATTCTACGTATCTATACATGGGTGCTTGTCAATCGCAAGAGACCGTTGTTTAGACACGACTGAAAATATTCATAGCGAGTGTTTGTTTTGAATATATTCTATTCTATTCTCTATTGAAACCCTTTGTTCTAGTCGTTTGTCTATGATTTGTCTCATTGTCAACCGAAAACATTGCTCTTGTATTTTTGTCGCCGCACCAAACGTATTATGTCGGTTGTTGTTATTTTGGCTTGTTAAATCAAGGACTGGTTTAGCAACGGCCCTAGGAATATTTGATATTTACGATGTCGAGCACTTTATTGCCATTACAAATAGCTTTCATCATATCTAGGGTTGCCAGAAGTCCTTTATTTTAAAGAATGTCCCCACTTTCAAGAAATATGTCTGTTCCTAAAATAGATAATGTCCCCCTTTTTGAAATAAATAATAAAGGACAATATTCAGTCCTTTATTTTAAGGATAACATGAATGCGGACATGTCGGACGCATGTCCGACAAATCGCGCAATGTCACGAGGGAGCGGTAGGTGACTGAGTCGAGTGGCGGGGGCGCAGGACGGCACGGTTGGGGTATCGCGTGCATTGTTATTATTTGTATTTGTTTTTATGATAGGTATTTTTTACTTTTGTTTAGCATTAAATAACTAAGTAGGTACTTACTATTGGCTTCTATAACGACTACAATAAGTATCGTCAAAAAAAATTATTAAATGTCGCTACTGATACCATAACAGAGCATTTAAGTGAAAACTATATGATGTCGTTTATTTTATATATATATATGATATATCCTACCAACTAAAACCACTGGAGCGGTCATCTTTGGCACCGAACGGGGGGCCAGGTCCTCGTAAGATCACACTAGAGCCGCCCATTGGTGCCACGGCTTTTGGCATATCTTGGAGGAGATGACTGTAAAGCGGTCACCCTCTCTAGCGGAGGGAGGGCGGCTGTAAAAAGGCCGCCCCGAGGAGCTTCTCGGTGAGGATTGTAAAGGATCTCCCCAAGTCTTGCTGTGCGCTGTGCTGCGCACACGGTGGGGCGCACGTGATCACGCGTCTTCTCGGGGGTTGCTCGGTGTGACCACGCAGACTCCCCAATCTGCATGTAATGACAGCAGGTCGCTAAGGCGTGTTGGACCTGGACGCCGGGGTGGTTGTTACCCCGGCGCCGTCTCGTCCTTCTCCGTGCGGGATCGGCCCCCTCCCGATCCCATTCTGCAGTCTCCTTCTGGAGAATGATGCTCTCGCAGAAGGAGACTAATGGACTCCAATTTTCGGGCTCTGCCAACATAGCCGACACTACTACCGGCAGCGAGACATCTTGCCCGATCCTACCGACCAGGATCCGCCGCTCGGCAGCCCATGCAGGGCATTCCTCGAGCGTGTGCTGTGCGGTATCCTGGTCTCTTTCACAATGGTGGCGCTGTGCCGTAACCTCACGTCCTATTCTGTGCAGGTATGCACCAAAACAACCGTGACCGGTGAACAAAACGGTACCTGGCAACTCTAATCATATCGCATATTATATGCCAGTTTTGTCAAAGCTCATATTATCATTAATGATGATGAACAAAGCTCATCATATTATCATTAGGTTCCTACAAAAATTGAGAAATTTTGTTTAAGGGGATAATTATTAAAATATTTTCAATAATTAGTGAATAATGCGGGATTCAAGCCCAGAACAATCTTTGCTCGAAAAATCTATAAGGGTATTAATAAATATTGTCACAATCATATCCAACGGCATGGGGCAGAGTGTTATTTTTATTAGTATACAAGTGGGTACTATTGAGTACCTACTGAGGATACTGCTGTTCTCATAAAGTGCTCCGTTAAAATAATACATATGAAAGCACTCGGTGACAATTATAGTAACTACTGTAACTAGTCCTTATTTAAAACGTTGAAATAAAACAGAAATTGATACTTGAATATTTATCAAGTAAGTACTTGATAAAGATTCAAGTATCAATAACCAACCTATACGGTATTTGCAAGTATTACACGTGCGAGTTTGTTTACAAAACGTATCATATAGTTACGTACCTATATCTACTACGTTTTTTTTATCATGCTTATAGTAAGATAAGGTAGAATCGGGAAAATCTGTTCAGCACAGAATACAGCACTTACCTAAACGCTACAGGAAAGTCAAAATTCAAATACTTGTCCCGATTTAAATTCCACAATGGTTTTCCTGTGTTCAAAGCATTTCGTACAAAATACAGCGACAACAGGACACTGATGATCAGAAATCTAAATTTGTTTAAAAGTAATAATTACCTGTCAAATGATTGAACATTTATTCATTTACTGTTCATTATTTTCCGTCTGTGTCCGAATTTAGAAAATAACACCACTCCACCTCCTGCCGTGGATGTTGAAGGCGAATAATGGCCAAATAAATAATAAATCTAATTCTAATTCTAGATCTTGATCTACTTTTGTGTTCACACATAACATAAAGGAGACATAACATCAAACCCAAATCCAAAGATTTTGGGTTGGATTGATTATAAATTTCGGCCTTTAGGGATATAAACCCAAGGGATGGGCAGCAGCGCCCCTTTAGTGAAACAGTAGGCATACTGCGCTCACCAACCCGCCTGCTAAACATGTTGAGTAGGTAATGGCCTATGTTCCCCATGGGGTTCCCTATGGGGAGGCCTTTGTTCAGCAGTGGACGTCCTTCGGCTTATATGATGATGATAATCATTATCTGAGAACATTCTTAGTTGGTTTTCAGTTTTTATAAACTATATTTAGTTCTTTAATATAGTTCACAGTTGAACAGATTCGTGAAGCTAATGTACCTAATTGCATGCGATAAAGATATTGTCAATGACATCTAGGAAAATATCTACTGATTTATCATTACAGATAGCGATGCCAATTTCAAGTTGATAAAGAAAATAACATACCTTTATATATTTAATATCACGGTGACAATTCCTCCGCGATTAAGTGATTCTGCATAGTCGGTTAATCATACTTGACCCAACGTTAGATTGCAGAACGGAGTTCAAGGCTACAGAAAATACTAGGCTAACAGAAAAGAGTGAAAAAAGAAAACGGAAGCCATTACCAGTGGGACGATATAGGTAGTCTATAATTAAATCAGTATTTTACCAAGTTTGTTGATGACCCGGAACCGACTTGGGAACAGCGAAATAGCTTTCATTAATTAAGCAATTATTATTGCCGGAGCAGTTACTTGTAACCTTTGGCGACATCGAAATTTAAAAGCTGATTCGTGTAGAAATGAAGAGTCTAATCGAATAGCTAACCCTATTCGATTGGAGGCAGACTCGAGACGGTGGCGTGTCGTGTTGCACGTGTGCCTCTCTGGAGGGTTGTGTGTCTGGTCAGGCCGAGGAGGGGAGTTAGATCCCAAAATGAGTGGTGGGCCAAGACCGCACCCTGGCCAAAAGGCAGGTTATTGGAACACCGTGGTAGTTTTAGTCGGAAAGAATTCGGAAAACATCGCTGCATTCCCCAGAGCGAACAAAGAAAGTACGTTGTTGCATATCTACCAGTTCAATTATGCCTGTCCCTCAGTTGAGTTTTAAATGTAGATAATAAAATATTATGCCCATAACACATAACAGGTACATTTGTTCTAAAGGAAACGATTTTTTGTGAGTCAAAAGATTAATGATAAAAGCGTGTGAACAAAATATTGCAGAACTGACATATTGTAGCACATTGGATTAATAGGCGACGATATCGACGTTCATCATTTTTTATATTTTTATAGAGATATAAGATTGGACTATTTCTTAAATGGCATTATTCTGTTTCTATCTCATGATGATTTCATCATGATGATTTGATCATGGTGATTTGCCTACCAAAATATTAAGGCTTATTTCCGATGTAGCATTTAATTACTATTTTTATCGTATCACAGAGGTGCATATAAATCATAACTTTCAATTTAATCAGGACAAGGAAATACGAATTATTCTGTATTCTGTCTCGTTGTTTAATAAAGATGAAAATAAATTGTGGCCAATCGGAATTATTAATGACTTAGATTTTTCAAATGAGCTCTCATACTATCTGTAACTTGATTTCTATCCCACATTGATATCTGGACAGGTTTTATGCACAGAACAATAATAAAAATTGCAGGAGCACGTTTCGCAATAATTGTTAATTCGCGCTAATCATGCTAATATTAGCGCAATACGCAGAGTATACCCAGCAATACGTAATTCGAAAAATTAGCCTTTTTATTAGCATTCATAACAAGTACGAAGTGAAATGCAACTGCCTTTTATGTTCCGCCAATCAGAGAGCTAGTTCGCGAACCGAGGCCACGCCTACACTGGATGTGCACTGACCACGGCCGCAGACAAACACACGTTTAGAGGTAACGATCTAAACTTATGCCAACGCGCTTATTACGTAACTGAATATCTATGAGTCTGTGCACTGAAGGCAAGACGAGCCGTCAAAGCGGATCCGATTTTCACACGTGCCCGCGAATTCTGCTTAAACGAAATTGCCCAACATCTTGTAGCTAATTCAATTTTAATTGGAACGTACAGATCGAATGCAAAGGTCTCCAAGAAGGTTTTCTCATCAAGTCTATTAATTAGTGTCGAAGTTAATGTAAACACATTTTTTATCGAATAATCACAATCGTGACCAATATATTAAGAACTTCCCATTAATCAATATCATGCAAGGTGACTTCGGTGACCTTGTTGATTATTATTTTATATGCGATCGCGAGGAGATGAAATGTCCGGTAATCAAATTACAGACAGTGTGGTGTTTTGAGATCATAAACAATATTGATGTTTCCTGCGAACGATTTGTTTTAACTTTATGGTTGCAGTCGCGCGAGCGCGAACGGTAGACCGCGACCAATCGTTGAACTACTCGTACAGGAACATTTATAAAAACTTGAATACACGTGATAATTAAATATCTGCTTCTGAAATACATTTAATTATTTTGCTAAAACAGAATAAAAAGAAAAAAAAATATCGACTGTGAGTTCTTACGCGGTAGAAGTGAAACTTTGTATTTTGGTTAATTTGTAAGAGAATGAGATGAATACACTATGGAGTTGGTAAGCAGAGAGAGAGAGAGCGATTGTTCGACAATAGGGAATAGGGGAACTATATAGAAACGTGTTTTATCTCATTCTCCCTTTGTTTTTATTTTTTTTTTTTGTTGGGCTTCTCGCATACATTTCTGGGAAATCCTCCAGCCAGGCTTAAATTAAATATTAAAAACTAAGCAACTTTCGCTAAGGGCGCCCCCTGCGGGACACGGACCTCGGCTTAGGGCGTTGCTGGGGATATCAAGCTATTGTTTTGGGGACAGCTGGATCGGTATTATTTAAATTGTATTAGGGGACATTTAAAGCTACAGGCTCGGCACGGGCCGGCGCGAGCAAGAGACGGGAGGGAGAAGTGCTAACTTGAACGGGAAGGTGACGCGGCGATAGGCCTCCGCGACGTCGGTGAGGCGGGCATCCTCGGCGGCGAGGGCGGTACAACGGTCGGGTGTTTAGTGAACGAGACAACGCGAGTTTCTTCATGTGATCTAACGTGATTTCATCGTCTGGATCGACCAGAACGTGCCTCGGGCGGCGTACTCTACTGATACGGGAGGGTTCGTAGTCGGCGGCTGATACCACAAGGGGATTTGGGTGGGACAGGGCAGAATCGAGATAGCGTTTAGACGCTTGTTTCATAAATTGCCTGATGGTCGGCAAGTTAAGGTCGAAATGGAGTTGGTCGTTTCGCATGTACAGAGGCGCTCCGGTGGCCTTGCGCATGAACCGGGTTTGGAGGGTTTCGAATCTACGGAGTGGGGGTCATTCTCTCACAGCCTAAACCCTATAAATACATTTATAGTTGTCTGTCTTTCGTTACACATTTTCGTTTCATAAAATCAAATTCACACTATCCTATATACTACATATACACTATATATATACTATATACTACACTATCCTATATATATAATATATAAAAGAATTTCACTTCAATAAAAATATGAAACTTATATCGTCTCTATTTTTTTTCATGGTTTGTTACGTATCGTTAAGGTTATCCAGTACAATTTTCTTCCTCTACAAACAATACTACCCTGAACTATCGATATTGTTCAAACCCTCTACAATCTGTCCGTACTCGTAGATAAATATTAAGTTACACAATGAGAGCGCGTTTGACCCATATCCTATAGGTACCCACGTGTAATGTGCTCTATATAAATCTCTAGACGTCGCGTCGTGTCGTGGGCGTGAACGTTAATGGATTTCCATTACAATAAGCAAATATTACAGATTCATGGATAATAATTTTGTTATAAAAAGGGACATTGACAAAGTGGTATAAAAAAGAATACTGACTCCTACACATTGTTGGGACGAATATTATGTTGCACTAACCTACGTGGGCTACAAAGACCATTCAATAACATTGTTTTGCGTTTTAAACACATATAACACGAAACATGACATTGAGTGGTCGTCCTCATAATATTGTAGAACACACATTATAGAATCACGTTGTTGTCAGTTTTCTCAAAAAAGGCTTATTAAAGTATGAAGTTGAAGTTAATAGCGAATGCTAAAGCCTCGTATATACTCAATCTCAACTTTACAAAAGAAAAGTTGTAATTTCCAAATTTTTAGGTTGTGTTTTTTAGTTGTTTTTCGAGCAATTAAAAATCCTTGTGCGTTTTTAATATAACGGTATCGCCTTTTGAATGGTATGGAATTAATTTATAATATCAAGTGTCGGTTTTACTGATAATAATTAAATAAATATTTAAATACTCGATTAGCGAAAGGATTACTGATTCTGTATTATTTTATATAATAAAGATTGATGTTATATATATATAATTTTTTTGGTTTAACGTATCATTGCAACTTATTGATTATTTTCCATTATTAAAGTAAGATACAATATGTAATACACGTAACGGCAAAGATTTGTGTAACGATACAACCCTTTCCGGGCGCGAGTCCTGCTCCCACTTGACCGGTTTTTTAAAATAATAATATAAGCAGTATTGTAAACAAAACAACGATATGAACCTTTAAAATTTTATCACGCCCACACATTTGTATAAAAGAACAATTTTGAAATTCCTATTACCACGACGTGTAATGAAGTGCCTTTGCATGTACAACTTGTAGGAGTGAAGATTATAATGTAAATTGTATAACATTAGAGTGGAACCCGAGTACCGACCATAATGTTGTTTGTTTATGGTTGCCGTGCAAGGTATCTGAACTATGGACATATCAAAACAATGTTAAGTTAGCAACATTGTTTGATATGGACCAGAACTGGATTTGAAGGTTACTAAATACTTTGTAATGCATTGGTATATTGTATATAAACAACATTATTTTTCATCATCATCATATCAGCCATTTATAGGTCCACTGCCGAACTAAGGCCTCCCTGATAGATTTCCACAATTGGGTTGGCGAGCGCATGGCTACTTTTCTACAGAAAATGCTGCCCATCCCTCTAGTTTAGAGTCGCGTTTTACGACATCCAACGGGAGGAGATGGAGTGGTTCTATATTCTTAATCCGGACACCCGACGAAGATTATTTTGGACATTATTTTTAGTCTGTTTACAAAAGCCGAAAATGTGCCTAAATACGTGGCATCAATGGGCGGCTCTAGTGTTGATCTTATGAGGATCTGGAGCCCTCCTTGGGTGCTGAAGATGACCGCTCCATTGGTTTTAGCCTGTAGGAGTCCCCCTTCGCCCTTCCCCGGGGCTGAGGAAGTTCATAAAGAATTTCCACTGGGGACCAATAGAAAAAGGTGTAAAGCAAATAAAGAATTATAGTGAAACCTTGAAAAGTTATAGGCTTATTATACCTATTGCCTCGTCTGAGCATAATCATGCCGCACGGGTGCGGAATTGCGGAACTGCGGATGCATGGAGTGTAGCACGAGGTGGAGTAATGTGGCTAATCTATAGTCGCGCGCGCGATCAGTTGCATTATGTATTTGACACATTTTGAAATTATTTTGGTACTAAATAAGATAAGAAGAATTTAATTTTTTAAAAACTATTGCAATCTATTCTATTACTGCTTCTGAAGAAACCCTTCTCACCTTTCGTATAAGCTAAGAATAATGCTGTATACCTACATATAATATTCTGTAATAAATAACATGTATGTGAATGCATGTATAAACTCTACTTTTTGTATTTAGTTCTGTGAATTTTATATTCTCTATAGTCGTCTATGTCTGGGGAAATCCCTAATCTTTTAAAATCGAAATACGTAGTAAATTAACCGTTAATAATTGCATTCATATCGACAATAACATTGATATTATCAGTAGCGACCCACGTGTACATTCTGAAACCTATTATATTAGATCGTTATTGGAATACTCGTTGTACATGTACATTCAAAACTCAGAATTCGTTTATTCATATTATGAGACAGCCACCTAGTGTAGCTTAAGCTGGGGAGAAGAAACGGGGCAAATAGTCCCCAGCAACAAATCTTTTTCGCCTCATCTTTCGTATAATTCAGACGGAACAAAAAAATATAAAAGGCTAGCCTTTCAGATTCCAAATCATATTCCATAATTCCAAAGAAATTTCATAGGTAGGTTTTAAAACAAAAACTTCCATATTAAAGCATACTAATTTGTCTTCAATTTAATACGGCGAGTGTTGTGGCCTATAAATCTTTGTGAACACATCAAGTGTTGACGAAAATGATCGCAAAGAGCCTTATTCGCGCTCACGGAATTACTGTCTTCGTCGAGGCCACTTTATACATACATTGTCAAATTCAAAAGGATTTGGGCAAAAATAATTTGAAAAGTTCTCCAATGACGTTCATCATCATATCAGCCAAAAGAAGTACACTGCTTAACAAAAACCTCTCCCATAAATTCCCACAATCTTATTGGGGGGAATTTTCTAGTACTCAGCTCACTTGGCAGGCGGATTAGTGATCGCAGAATGGCTGCTGTTCCACAGAAAGGACGCTGCTGTTCCACAGAAGGGACGCTCCTACCCATCCCCTTGGTTAAGAGTCCCTTAGTCGCCTTTTAAGACATCCACGGGAGGAGATGAAGTGGTGCTATATCTTAATCCGGACACCACACTGATGCACACGTTTTTAAACGCCTTTAACTATCCTGTTCGTAAATTAAGTGACGCGACTCGAACTGTAACATCGTAACTGACAATTTCGTAATAGAAAATAGGTATCATTCATACAATCACAAGACTTCATGCTTGGTAGCCGCATTTGCAAGCAATAAATTAACGAGGTAGTTAGTTCAGTACCGACAACATTAGTACTAAAACAGTGCCAACTAGTCTCAATTACTCCAAGATTCCTCAAGAAATTCCATACTTAACCATGGACACAAAAGCATTCACACAACATATTGCTTTCAAGAGAGGCGTGGAACTTAATACCAAGAGTGTTCTGTCCTATAAATCTTTGAGAACACATCAAGTGACGCCGCAGACGATCGTAAAGAGCCTTAATCGGGCTCTCGCAATTACTGTGTCTTCGCCGAGGCCACGTCATACTGTAAATATCCTAGTTTGTTAATACAATATACGGTGACCTCGAAAACACTGATGCTAGTTTATAACCCAAACAGATTTTTTTCGCTTTGGAGTCTGATGAGACCGGAGTGGATGGAGTTTCTTGCCCGTTCTTCTCCATAGGAAATCTACATCTTGGAACGTGGCTACTAAAGTCTTGACGATTCATAAGTTCTATTAATGGTTTAAATGAATAAAAATCTTTTTATCTCAATACTCAATACATTTATTGCACTCCACAAGTTACTTGGTGTTACAGTACAGTATAGGAATCACATGTGGGCCCTGTCGGGCACGGCAAAAAAAAATCAAAGAACTGATGGCCGTTTGGGTAAAAAGGTTTTCGAGTGGATACCGCGCACCGGAAAGCGCAGCGTAGGACGCCCTCCAACGAGGTGGACAGACAACCTGGTGAAGGTCACTGGGGGTTGTTGGATGCAGGCGGAATATTACCGCTCGTTGTGGAAATCTATGAGGGAGTGTTTTTTGTGTCCTTTGGTCAGCAGTGGACGACCTCTGGCTCATATGATGATGATGATGATATTACTATCAAATATACGCCATGGTTCTCGTTGGTAACCATTCTAATTACGTTGGGACTATTCAAACACACGATTAGCAGTAAGAACTCTGTTAAAGATCACCGCAGTGCATAAGTATACCTGCCTATTCTGTTGTAGAGCTTAGTAAAAATATTGTAACTTATTTATAGCGCCTATTTAGCCTCGTTGCCCCAGTTGTAATAAAAATTGCACCCGATCTACTCAAGGCAGTTAAAAATAGTAACTAGATAGTTTATTAAATTATAGAAGAATATGTTCGCCATCAGAGACTGAGAGAGGTTGCTTCAGCTAGGACCACAGGCCGATTGCGGTTAAACGCAAATTTATTCTGAATAATGAACAGCTTTATGCCTCCGTTAATATTGAGATACTGCGAATAACAAACTCTTAGTAACACATATATTTAGAAACACTATAATACTTCTATTACAATGGTCATTTAGTTATACAAAGGAACTGTACATACGTGCATTATCACAAAAGGTATTTATAAAAAATAGTAAGAATCTTGAAAGAGCCACAGATTTGTACGTGTAATTGCGGTGGGGTTCCCTTGAGTTATCATGCTGTGACATTGGAGCACGCGCTATAGTGGGCAGCATAGATAGGACGTAGAGGAATATGGGTCACTGTTTAGTGGCATTATAAATGCAATAATACCTATTGTTTTGTGATACGAAACATCGCCAAGAAGCTAGCGAAATGTAGTCCAAGTTTTAATATACTGTAGTACTTTGGGGAGTCTGCCCGGTAGCTAGACGAACTGATCCCATCATCTTCCTTCTACCATCGGACTCCAGACACACTGCAGGTCCGCACTTGGTTGATATTCAGATATATTGTACCCATCGTTTCTCCTCTATCTTCATTATGCTCACAGCCAAAGTGTGGAACTCATTGCCAGCGTCTGCTTTCCTTGCTAAAGTATGCGTGAAAAGGCATCTTCTGGGTGTGCTCATTTCATTGCAGACCTCACCCATCGCTTTCAATCAGGCGTGATCGAGGTCAAGAGCGGACCAATTCATGAATAAACAAAAAACATAAATTTCTCGAAAATCTTTTGTAAAAATCTTTTATTTTCGTCTGATCTGATGAAATCTTTGAAGCTTTCTTTAGATTATCAAGCTTATACATGACTACTTTTAAGGCGTTTGCTAATCTTTTACTATTCTATTTGATCTTTGCACATGAGCATAATATGATGTATTAGGGATATAATAGTCTCTCCTAAATATATCACGTACTTTTTCCATAAGATTACTTGCGTAACGCCAGACATGTAATGAAAATTAGGCAAAGCAATATGGTTCAAACCACACTGGGGGATTATTTTACAAATTCTCTTTTATGTATTAATCCTTTTGATGAATATGGGCCAGTTTATAATGATCTTACCAATATACCTAGTGTTTCGACGCTGGGTGTTCGGCACAAGTAAACATTACAAGTTAAATAATCCATAAATCATGCGCTTGAAGCAATATTTACATTATACGAATCCTAAAATATCGCGCGACAGAACACCAAAAAATGTTTTTGTTGATCATGCTTTACTGTTTTCTTTTTTAATTTTTTGTATCTTTTGTGATATCAAAACTGGTTCCACACCCACGAATTCTCGTAACGTGAAGCTTCATTCGCGAAAGTTTGAAGATTCTCATTTCTTTCCACATTATTATCTAAGACCATGGCTCTCAAGATCGGATTAACTTCACAAACTCCGTTTAGTCGTTTAGTGCACAAGTTTATAAAAGAAATCTAAATACTTAATTAGTTAAATTGATAAACGATGCAAAGATTTGCAAAGTCGTTGCTGATTATAAACTATGGAAATATGGATCAATAACAACGTTACATTGAATATAAATTTTCATTTGCTCATAAGCTTTGCATGCATGTCATAAAATATGAAAATGCAGCTACTTTAATATGTAAATCTTTCAACCGCCTTTATTCATCCTTCCGGATACTTCCAAAATTATCTATATTTTTACGTTAAAATATGTTTGTTGCATGAACTCCGTTGGTAAAAAGCCCTCGTATGGTCGGTTTATTATAAAGTCCTGTTGTGGTCGGATACGCCATGACCTATTCTGCGTATCTGTCACAACTAATGTCAATTTTCTATTTAATCTACTGCTACTACTCCAAGTAAATTGAACTAAAAATAGAGAGGTAATTGACCGTTTGCAGTGACAGGGAATTGTCGTCACCCTTCCGTTCGCCAAAAAGGAAAAATAAAATTACGTCCTCAGCCAATTGCCTGAATTATTTCTTATTCATATATTATCTTAATGGCAATTCAAACGGGTCGCGCACAAAATGTTTCTCAAAAGAAACATCACTGCATCGGGGTCTCGTAAACATGGTATAATAATGACTCCTGCGCAGCCCATCGTCCTACATTGTGGAGCCTTACAAGTCCATCCCGTTAGAGGACATTATGCACCGCCTTCTACAGTGCACATTCTTAGAACTTGTTTACCCGTCTAGACTTTATTTTTGGTTGTACTCAGAGAAAATGTTAGGTGTGATTTATGTTGGTATTTTATTATAACAGACTTGTATCATTATCATATCTATTTTTAAGTAAAGTATTTTGTCTAGATTACTTTACTTATTCATTGTCTCAACTAAGAGCTGCAACGTAAAATATTATAACACCATCAACACATCTGTGTGGTGCCGGCTACAAGCCATCTCATCCCTTGGGTGTCGTAAAAGGCGACTGTGAGATAAGCCGGAGGATGGGCAGCAGCGTCCTTCGAGTACATTAACAACTCAACTGCGATCGCCAACCCGCCTGCCAAGCGTTGCGATTATGGCCAAAACCCCCCAATGAGCACACAACACACCCATATCGGTAGTTGTAGTAATCTTTGGGGGAGGCCTGTATCCAACAGTGATTGACTTTATTCGGCCGAAATGATTGAACACATCTGTAAATGTAATGTTATATTTACTTACATCATGATCATGGTATCAGCCAAAGGACGTCCACTGTTGAACAAAGGCCTCCTCTAGAGATTTCCACGATTGTGTCGTCATTTTGGGGGAAATCTGCCAGTTCGCACAACGCTTGGCAGGCGAGTTGGTGAGCGCAGAAAGCTACTGTTCCTCAAAAGGGACGCTGCTGCCCATCCTTCTGGTTTAGAGAGTCACCTTTACGACATGAGAGGAGACGAAGTGGTGTTATATTTGTACTCCTCACTATACGATATTTACTTTTATACTTACAACAAATAATCGAAATGAGTTTTTACGGTGTTTAAGTTTCGACAAACAAGTTGTAATATCGAGTATCTATAAATAAAACACTGATTTAAATATCTTAGCGTGGAACGACCTTCACAAAATGATGATGATTAAGTTCAGTTGTGTGGCTCCAACAATAACGTATAGGTATGTATTTACAGTATTGTAGAGTCCACATCTATTCTTACTTAGTAGGATCGAGTCCTAGTTTCAAACATTCTAGTACTAAAGCAGTGAGTTTCGTTTCGATTTACGGCCGAAATTAATAATCGATCTAATCCAAAATCTTTTGAGTTGAGATGGAGGATTTGGCAACATTTCTTTTTTCTTTTTTTAACAACGGTGCTCCGAACTAAGATTTCTCATGTGTTTTAGGTAAAGTTTACACACATACATTTCACATGCACAAACACCCCGATCCGAAACAACTATCTATGCACGCACCGCACGAGGATCGAACCCACAACACGCAGCGACGAAAGCCAATTGCGAAGCCACTGCGCTAACCGTGCCGTTAAATGTTTTGTGTTAAGTGTGTTCTTAACACAAAAGATCAAGTTTACAATATTAAATTTCAAGATTTTGGATTATATTGACTATTAATTTCGGTCGTTAGTCTCAAGCATGTTTTGAGATTGAAAAAATTAAAACTTTTTGGCACTCTACCAGACTTATGATTAACGAAGGTTTCGATGACCTAAATAAGTGTCGGTGTTTGAATTATATGCTTCGATGAATTTACATTTAGATTAGAAATATGTGAAAGTTTATTCAGTTTTGTATTCAAATAACGTTCATCCCTTTTCATTACTTGCTTTTATTGTCGATTAGATTTTCCCGTGTTTCATGTTTCGTATATAAAGTGTCCCTACTACTTATCAATGAGAGTTGCTTTTCGCGTTGTTGCTCTTCTCCTGCAAAACCACTGAAGGGATTTGAAGGAGCATGTTTCTTCGGCAAGGATCTGTGCTATATTTTACACGGGGAACATATCGAGACAAATCACAAATAAACATAAACTATATACATGTACCATTGCGAAACCGGAGAGGGTAGCTTTGTTATTGCATAATAAAATAAATGCTAATTCCTCGGTTTCACCCGCCGTTTAATTTAATAGAAATCGGATTATTTATAAATAATTTATGTTGGATTTCATGGGTAAGCATTTTACGCGAAAGTAATTCATTTACTAAAATGAAAGTAGCCTACTACTCCTCCTAGTTAACTCCTTATAACATCAGATATCTGCCAGTGAAAATCCCGTCAAACCCGGTCAAGCCGTTTCGGAGGTTGGCTGGAACAACCAGACAGACAGACTTAAAAAAAACCTTATACTACGACTTTCATATGCATTTAGTAAAAAGCCGTTATTTTGACACTACAAAAAATCACTTCAATTTTATTTATTTTTATGGAATAGATCAGCTGTTACCCGCGACTTCTTCCGCGAGTAAACTAATTTAAACCTTGATAACGATAGTTGAAAACGTATCCTATGACCTATTCTATAATATAATCTACCTCTCAGCCATATTACATTTGAAATCTGTTCAGCTGTGTGAGCGTGAGAGTCAAACATCAACACATACAAACTTTGCAACAACAATATTAATAAGATCACTGTCTGCCCTTGTCTAGGCAAACGTGTGGTAACAGTTCCTACTTAATTAGCCTATGCTTTTTCAGTGTCCAGGCATTATCATTTTATGAGTTTCCTGTCGTAAACTGTCCGAGGTCGTCCAACAAAGTGCAGTATCAATAGTTGCAGTTTTCCGCGTACAAAACGTGCGAGGGTGTAACTCTAGTCACTTGTAAGACCTTCCGCTACTTGGCATTGATTTTCGATGGTAATCGATGAAATAATAGTTTATATGTGCATTTTATCTGAATTCAGTCTAACGTGATTTGAACAAATAAAAACAGTTTTGATGCTTGTGTTTTTGTTTATTATGGCATTTTACTTACAAGGGTGTTGTTTGAGGACAATTTTAATTTTGAGTTCTTACTCTGTAATTTAGCTTCCTCTGTGGAAGCGCAGCCATACGACGTGCCCGGAAAAAAGGCCTCCACCATAGATTTTCATAAATGTGTCGTCATTTTTGGGATAATTTGCCAGTACTCACCATACTTGGCAGGAGGTTTGGTGAGCGCAGTATAACTATTATTTCACAGAAGGGACGCTGCTGTCTAGCCCTCTGGCTTAGAGTCTCTTAGTCGACTTTACGACGTCCACGGGAGATACAGTGAAGCGAAGTGATATTCTTAATCCGGACACCGCTCGGTGGTAACTTGTTGAAGAAAAATAAAAAAGTGTAAAAAATATATCAAGATTTTCTCGAACAAATCATTAAGTTTAATTATTAATTAATTCATCATCTTTATCCGCCAAGTTTTATTAAGTAAAACTAAATTCCATCAAATGTAAATATGTAATGCAGATACAAAAATATTTTATATATTTGATTATAAATAATTCATAATATATGAATATAGGTACATCAATCGTGAGTGAATACGCGCGCATAAAATGTTAATAATGCGGTATAGTGGGTATATTTACTATTTATAATACATTTATATATGTCGGTGAAGGTTATTTTGTCAGGTATCTATGTATCAGCACGGAGATGGATGACTTCTTGAATAATATATGAGGAAAATATTAATGCTTAACTAGCAAGAATTTAATGGCATTTTTACTGCATTCTTTTTGTATTATTTTATTTTAATAATCATGTGATTATGGTAGGACTGTTGCTAGCTCATGCGAAGGACAAGTAAGTAATATTGAGGGATGAATGGTGGTCTGGAGGCTAACTCGCTTTTAAGAGGTTGCGGGTTCAAAACCTGTATATGCAGGTGTGCAGTGTGACTTTTTCTATTATAGAATATGTATTTATTTATTTATATTCTTTATTTTACATCACAAAATGTTTAAACGATAAATAATTAAAAAGTTAAGTGTACAATGGGCTTTCCAGATAACTTTTGGATGGACTGAAAAAAGGAGTGTACAAATTATCATATACAATATTACTTGGACATAAATAATGTACCTTCTTAGTTAACCTAATTCACTATTGAGTTTAGGTGAATAGAGACAGCACGCCGAAACCTGGGTCCAATGAAATCACCAACACACCGTGAGCAAGCGAAGTGATCAATACTTGATCCTTCTTGCCTTGCAGTGAGACAGTTGTAGAAAGTATAATATTTATATTACAGGCTGATATACAAAGTATGCTGTAACTTGTTACATTTGATCATTATATCAGCCAAAAGACGTCCACTGAACAAATGATTCAAAGTCAAAGTTTTTTATTTCAAATAAACCAAATATTGGCATTTATAAAACGTCAGAATCTAAGTTGCACGGTTCCAAATAGTTGATCTCGTGGAGAAAAGCCGGCAAGAAACTCCATGGATACTCTTTTAAAATAATTGAGATTACAATGTTGATTGATACAAACTATTGTAAAACATATACCGAGAATAATGTAGTTCAATGTGTAAAGATGGAACATACCACAATAATATAATAATAATAATTTATTTGACGTGGCAGTTAACGGTTGACTAGTCCCAACAGATGGCACCCGTTCACGAACATGACACATGCATCCGCATCGTTTAGCTCAACCATATTGTAGGGAACCGAACGACCCGATACACAACGCCACCGCTAGCAAGACATCTTAGTGAACATGACAGACCAACACAGCCAGGCAAAAGACAATCAATATAAGTACTAAAAATAACATTAATAGCTACCCCGTCTCCCCCATAGATTTCCACAATTGTATCATTTTGGGGGGAATTTGCCAGTATCTACTCACCACGCTTGGCAGGCGGGTTGGTGAGCGCAGTAGGTCTGCGGTTCCACACAAGGGACGCTGCTGTCGGATTCGGACACCACACGGATAAACTTCTCTGTGTAAACTTTGATTATGCAATAATGCCAAATCTCATACTCCATACGCGGGGCACTCTCCGAGCGTATGCTGTGCGATATCCTGATCGTTTCCACACCACAGTGATAGCATTGTGCCGTCACCTCGCGTCCTATCCTGTGCAAGTATGCACCAAAAGAACCGTGTCCGGTGAATACCTGCGTCAGGTGGAATGTGACGCGCTCGCTCCTTTGGAGCCTGCCTCTGAAGAGCGGCAAGACTGCCTCAAGGACGCGCTTTTGCGCGTACTCGGTCCCCCGAGATTGGGCAGTAGACGGTGCCTTGCCCCACTATCCTTTCGACCCGGGGGACAAGACGCTCGAAGTGCTCCTCGAAACCTCGGCGACTGTCCAGCATGAGCCCCAGGTACTTAATGTACCGGCCCACCCTGATTGGCGCGTGATCAATGCGTATCCACGAACTGGGAGGGTCCCTGCTCCACGGCAGTTTGTGGAACCGTAGAACTTCGGTTTTGTGAGGCTATCCGCAAACCCAGAGCGTGGATTTCGGCCACGACAATTGCCAGCGCTTGCTCGGCAAGCCGGATGGTTCCCTCGAAGGATTCCGGCTGGCCAACACAAGAGTGTCATCAGCGTAACAGACTAAGCTGACGCCTGCGGGGAGGACGACACGTAGGACCGTATCGTAGGCGAGATTCCACAATAGGGGGCCAAGAACTGACCCCTGCGGAACCCCGCACGTAATCTCCCTGAGCCTTATAATACCTAGTACCTACTGGGAAATCTTACTAGGTAGGACCTCATAATCAGCCCATTACTGTCCCACTGATGGGCACGGGCCTTTTCTCACCATGATAATGGTTAGGACTTAGTCCACCACGCTGGCGTAGTGCGGGTTGATGGAGTACAGACACCATTAAGAACATTTTGGAGCCCTCTCAGGTGTGCTGGTTTTCTCACGATGCTTTAGGTAGGCCTAAAGTACTCTAGATGGATATCTTTCGAGTTCATGGAGCCTTCTTTTGGTGCCGACGATGATCACTCCGGTGGTTTTAGCCGGTAGGAGTCCGGCATGCCCCTTCGCCCTTTCCCGAGGCAAAGGAAGGACATGAGATATTTCCACCGGATCAATAAAAAAAAAGGGGGGCCTAGTAAGATTTGTATCATGCATTCTAATAGAAAGATATTATAAATAAGTCATATTATTCTTAGAATGTTTAATAAATAATAATATAAATCAGATAAATACACAATCAATAAAATACACCCAATTAAGCAGTATAATTAGCTGTACATTTTATTATCATCATCTAGGCACATAACAACATGCAAGTAAATAAATAATAGTCATAACATGACAGTAGATAAATAGCAGAGTAACGAGAATTTAAATAAATATTGAGCCTAATACAAAAATATATTTGAAAGATGATATCTAATTCAATTGGCGCGCCTAATATTTATATTGTAATCAACGTATGAACTATGTACATCAATATCTGATCACCTAGCAAATGAACAAGATAAGAATTACGATATTACAAGGCAATAATATGCACTTAAATATTAATAGTGACGAAAAATCTATATCCTCTCATACATAATTTTAAGCATGTGGGTTTCAAAATCGTACAGATGTTTGAATTGCAAATTTTTGTCTACAGATCGCCAGACTCGAAAAGTGTATGAACAATACGTTGCCAAACTTCCTTTGTTCCTTATACGTGAATACACATGAGTAAATAATATATGTTGCCCGATGTAGTAAATTATAGCACACGCTGGCACCGACAAACCTCACTTTCAATGCCTACGCAAGCTTTTAGGTTTCATTCTTACATAATTAAATTCCATTTGTACAAGCAAACAACTGTTAAAATCAATATTTACATTATGCGGTTAAGTTAAGCATGACTTTGGAAACAAGCATGAAGGATTTTTATAATCGGTCTACGCTCTACGCCTACATTACTCATTAACATTATTTAATTATGGGGTTTTATGTTTTTAATTTGTGTTTATTGGCGATGTATCTTAGTAAATAATATTATGGAACATTTGGTTACAATCACGTTGGTTAACATTTATTCATTCATTAGTAGGTGGATGTAGCGCTTAGTACTCCAATATGATAAAGGTTACCTTATATATTAAACTTGGGTAATTTTATTCAAGGTTCTCGTTCAGTAATCGATGATTGATCATAAATAAATAGCTAATTCTTTTCCGCTAAATTGTCGCAGTTAGGTAACTGTTTGGAAATAGGCCAAATATCCAATCCTTTACTGTACATATTATTTATGTCAGATAAGGTAGCTTTAATTAGGTATTCATCGAACAATAACTGGCAGCTGGTTACATAACGTTCTCTCAATGCATTCATTTGTTATTGGCAATAGAACTATCTCCAAAACATTTATATCATAATCGTAATTTATTTGTGCATCTTAGTGTGCGTAGGCAACTATAAAATAAGTTAATAAAACAAATGAAGAAACAGTTCTCTTTGTAACCAAAAATACAGACAATTAAAAACACTCACTCACAAACAGTTCTGTCTGTATTCTATATAAGCGTATCATGCCTAGTTAAAAAAGGCGCGTCGATACATTTATAATCTATGGCATGGGATTACGCTTAGCGTGTGTGCGTTGCTTTGGACGGAACACACCCACTAGTCGACGCGCCGAAATTACGACCGATAGTTTTTGTCCGCAGCCGAGTGTCAAGGACGAACTTCTGTTGCTATACGATACCGACGAACACTTTGGACTGACTTTGAATTTGACTTTGCGAGAAAAAAGAAGACACATAATTTGCATTTTAAGTTTGCAAGGGTTTTGCACTTCTCGGTTGTATTTGTTCGGTATTTCCTAATACCTACATTATGTATAGACGAGCTGAAAATGATTTTCATTTAATCTTTTAGATATTTATTTTATTTGTAGATATCTAGATTAACAATGTTTTTAGATCATGTCACCTATTCCTATACATTATAATCATAGCAGTGCAGTAAATACCTCCCAACAAGATTTTATTGTGTTAATAAACTTCTGTTTAATTAAATACTTGTTTGAAAGTGAGCTGGTATTAAGTTGTTTATCGGTAAGGGATCATAAAGCTGTAGCTCCATAGCTGACATTTGTTTTTATAAGCAATCAATGAGAATTAATAGACTATGGGTAAGAATTCTGCATTCAATTTACACCTCTCACGCAAAACTTGCATCATTCAATATCAATTTTATATTCAAGTCACATTAATCCGATTTCGTGGAATTAATTAAAAATGTCTTTCTAACGAATTTGAATAATTGGAAATTAATTATCATGAATGCCATTGACCTTAATCAAGGCAAATTGTGTTCGATCGGACTTTGGGCACAATTGGCAATTAAACCTTAAAAGGAATCGCAGCCAAGTTTAATTTGTATTCAATTTTGGACTGTCGTAACTAATCTTTAAACGCTTGATATACTTTCAATTTTTATTTTACATTATCTTCCTATTATTTGGTTCTTCAATTGGCCAGTTTATTATTAATTTTATGTAGTTATTGTCTATTTTTTTTCTAATTAAAATACTCCGATAAGGTATTGAGGTTAATACTACCAATAATCTTTTAATTAATTACTTGTGTTCTACTCTCGTGTATTGCATAAGTTACTGAATATTTACAACAAAAAAAAAACCGTTACAGAGCTTGTTTGATGTTCAAAGAAACACAGTGGGTTAAAGATCGCTAGTTGCATAAATAGAGACTCGTGTGTTGCTATGAACTGTAGGCAAATAGATACTTTGAAGTTAGTTCACTACAGACAATTTGTTGTTAACTAGACATTATAAATGTATTTTTTTTTTTCAAAATGACTCGCTTATTGGCTTACGGCCGAAATGAATAATAATTTAATTCAAAATCTTCAGATTTAAGATATTGAACGTATCAGTTTTTGTGTAAAGATTGCCCATAACACAAAAAGAGACAAATCCTAAACCCAAAGATTCTGATTAATTTCGATCGGTAGATGCCTCATCTCTCGGGGGTCACGGGCGCGCAGATTGGGGAGTCTGCGTGCTCACACCGAGTGACCCCCGGGAAGACGGTGGCGCACACGTGGTCACGTGCCGCCGTGTGTGCAGCACAGCGCAAAGCGAGGCTTGGGGGGATCCTTTACAATCCTCCCCGAGAAGTGCCTGGGGGGGCGACGTTTTTACAGTTGCCTTCCCTCCGCTAGAGGGGGTGACCGCTTTACAGTCATCCCCTCCATGATGTGTCAAAAGGCGTGGCACTAATGGGCGGCTCTAGTGTGATCTTACAAGTACCTGGAGCCCCCCTTCGGTGCCGAAGATGACCGCTCCAGTGGTTTTTAGCCGGTAGGAGTCGGCATACCCCTTCGCCCTTCCCCGGGGTGAAGGAAGTTCTATGTAGAATTTCCACTGGACATCAATAAAAAAAAGGTGCCTCATCTATCCATGCGCCTACACCTGGAATGATATCTCACTAGCAGAAAAGTTATAAATAAATTGTTTCTTAACGTCAGTAAAAGATAAACTATACACAATATAAAGCTGTTAAATATAATGCTTATTTGTTGCTTCAGAAAGTTATTGTAGGTAGTTAACCACCGCCTACTGGACTGCTTTACAACTTGGTCCAAGCGCGCACAAGGCACTTAGCCGATATCGTAATGATAAATGAATGAACATTATTAATACCTAACAGAACATTATACAATAGTGACAAGTAAATAAAACGTGCAGTCTTTGTATACACGGCTACATATCAGGCTATACTTTTCCAGTATACGCTGATCTCGCATTTTATAGGCTTTCCGTATAATGAGAAGCCAGATTATACTGGAAATGTATAGCATGATACTCGTATGTAGTGTGTACTACCAATCAACTAAACGCAGACATAAATGATAGCAAGATTGATCGACCCATACATTGCTGACAGGAACGATAATTTTATCGTTCATTTATAAATTACAGAGAGTTCGTTCCCGTAGATTTTCCTAACATCTGGATTCAAAAGTAATATTCAACTAGTATCATCATTTCGGCCGAGTAAAGTCCACTGCTGGACACAGGCCATAATCGCCACGCTTGGCAGGCGGGTTGGCGATCGCAGTTGAGTTGTTAATGTATTCGTAGGACGCTGCTGCCCGCCCTCCGTCTAATCCCTTAGTCGGGTTTTACGACACCCACGAGATGAGATGGTAGAAAATGGAGTAGAAATATCTAGATAATTTTATAGACAGTGTTTTATATCCACTAATCGCATAGTTCTCATTTGTGTAAATGGATACTTAACCTTTCTATAAACAAGACATAACAACAAACATTGATAGGTATCATTTTTTAATCATCTTTAATATTCACATTAATAAGGTTTATAAGTTAGTTGCGCATGATTAAGTAGATAAACATCCGTAATTTGGTGAGTTATTTGATCAAGCTGTTAGATATCATTCATTACTTTATATGTCCTTAACCTAAATGGAGTGGATCCATCTACTATAGAAAACTTTGTTTATAAAATGAATTAAATCATTACCATAATCATTGGTATTCTATGTCTATCCGCTGTTGGATTTAAAACTCTATTGTATGCAGTATCGAACAGATCGTCATTTTGATCATAGACTAAATAATTAATTAATCATTATATTGCATACCTACTCAATGCGTTGGATTTATTTTATCGATATAAAATATTTTGAATGAACTATGGCCAAAATAAGTAATCAATCTAATCTACTTAACGTATACTAATAACAATATACTGCGATCACCAATTTGCCTGACAAGCGAGGTGACTATAGCAATATCCACTACCACCATTCATTGAGAGGTCCATGTTCAACAGTGTACGGGCTGATGTGTGTGTGTGTGTGTGGATGTGTGTGTGTGTGTTTGTGTGTGTGTGTGTGGATATAGGCCTTTGTCCAGAAGTAGACTGCGATGGACTGCGCACACCATGATAGCCTGGCCCATGTGAAATCGAGCTCTATGTAGTTCTTTGAGCACACACATAAGCTTAATAAAAGTCCACTGCTGATCATGGGTCTGCTAATGATCACTACAATGGGCGTCCATATCGGCATAATCAGGCAGGTGGATTGGTGGTGAGAATATGTTGGTATTACACGGAAGGCTGCTGCAACACATTCTCTCGATCCACACTTAGTCGCGTTTTTGGACTACCATGGGTGGAGAGGGTGGTCTGTTCTTTGCCGGGCCCCACACGGTACGTCTTTTCGAGTATTTTGTGCCAACTAACCTACCATAGCAGTTATAAGTAACCCTTACCGAAAAAAGCAAATCCTAAATCTTTTACCGAATATCGTCCCATCTTCATTCTACCATTCCTTTCCAAAGTCCGTCAGTCGAACGCCTCATCCAGAACCAGCTTAGTTCTTTTCTATGTAAAAATAGTCTCCTGGTCGAAAAATGGTCGTCCAATACGTCTTCGCCGGAATTATCAAATACTTTCCTTGCTTTACAGTATTCTGTTTAATTCTACAACGCCCTTTTACCTTAAGGAACGTTTTAATTTACTTAATGACGCACATTCGAGATTCTTGAGATCATCGGAGATCATCATTCTACCGTCTATGTCTATTTCGTGATAAATCCTTCACCGTTCAGGCTGTCCGATTATGGAATGCACTGCCTGTATCAATCAAACCTAGTCATTAGTTGCTTTTAAAAAACTATTAAAATAACTTTATTTGTGTTTATTGTGTTTGTTGTATGTACCAATATAGTACTTTCTTCGTATTGTGTATGTTCTATATATTTATTATATTTTTGTACGATATCCTTTTTTTTCTTCTTTCTTATTCTTATGAATTAATTATATTGTATTGTATGAAGTATTATATATGTGCATATTATTTACGTAATTTATGGAATATATACCTATTAGTATTACATCTAATTGTCTATTCTTTCTGTATTATTCTATGTGTATTAATATAATAAGTACACTATAGGCTATCCCTTTGTCTATTTCCATCTTTTTCTTATCCATCCAAAGGTTGTCTGTAAGAAATCGCTAATAGCGATAAGACCGCCCATTGTATAATAACTGTTCATAGAATGATTCCTCGTAGTTTTTAAAATGGTTCTATTCTATTAGGTAGGTTATTGAAAGAGGCCGGCCAGGTATTTTGCTATAATCGCCACGCTTGGCAGACGGGTTGGCGACCGCAGTTGAGTTATATTATAAACGTATTCGAAGGATGCTGCTGCTCATTCTCCGGTTATACATATAGTCACCATTAAACACACCAAAAAATATATAATTAAAAACCATCGTTGGCCATGAGTTCAGTTTAAATTCTAAAATGTATTATTGAAAATAAATCTCATTGGTTCACATATATTTTTTCGCTATCGGTCTATTGACGAAGGCTCCGGGGTCGTGTGGTGTTTGACGGTATAATTGATGATTGAGCTCACTCGCCTTCAGAGCTGACATTGTCCAACTAATCGCTGTGGCTGGAACAATGGCGCCACTTGTCTCGGTTTAGGGTCCAACTGAATAATGTTGGCAAATTTTATTAGTTTAGTATTTTTATAGCATTTATATTTTATGGATCTCGTAGAGCTAATTAGCAACTTGCATGCAAATTTTAAGAGCTCTATATTAATTAACAAGTATAATCAGTTCTCGGAAAAATGACAAAACCTTAAAGTTTTTATAGCTTTTTTATATAACCTGTTGATGAGACGAGCTTATTGTGATTAGCCTGGTAGTAAGCTTCACGCTTGTTCATAACAATTGTAATGCTAGTAGCCAGTGCTACCCAAGATTAGTCCCACTTCGATTTTTTGAGATTAAATCTGTAGATTTAATATTTTGAAATTCATTAGTTTTTGCGTTACGAACATTTAACACAAACACATAGTTAATCCGAAATCCAAAGATTTTGGATTAGATTGATTACTAATTTCGGCCGTAAGTTCTAATTGTTATGGTATTTGTCTCTCATGATCTTTAATTTCACTAGCTACGGTGCCTTACACAGTAGTATTATAGGTAAAATACTACTGCTTGGCGGGTGACAGCAGAATATCTAGGACTGTGGTGGTCCTACCACCGGCAAAGTAAGTTTATAGAAACAGTTTTGAAGCTCAAATAAAAATACTTTCAGCTTATTTATGGATAAAAATTTAAAACACTTAATCAATTATAATATTTATTTTGTATTTAGAAATTTAGCTAAGTTCAATTTGACATTATCCAACATTTGGAAGTTGACAAGCATGTAGGTATATAAGAGTTTTGTAACTGTGCGTGTTGGCTAATCGCAACTTAAGGAAATAATGCATTCTATAAATATTTGTAATTGTGTACGCCTTTGAACTCGATATTAATAATTAGCACCCCCCACACCCATCACGTGTTGCACACTGCATGTGACTCGTAACGGTAATTAGTGGAAAAGCTTTGCAGTTCAGTGGCATAAAATTCTCACTAAACCTAAAAGTACATTAGTATTATTAGTAGTATTAGTAGCTTACTCATACTACCAACTAATATTGGCATTTTAAATCATTATGTATATTTCATATATAACCAACAATACTAAGGAAAATAAAGTAAGTACAAGTCGCAAAAATATTTGATGTTTCTTAGTCAAGTGTTTTCTATGTATGAACTTATGAGTGTCACCAAAATCTACGTAGAAATCCCTATCTATTTTATATTACTTAATTATGGACCCGATAATATGGTGTCTTTCCGCAGGAAACGCGATTTATAAGGAAAATACGGAACCACCATTTTATCCAAAGCATTGAGCTGACTCGCCTAACTACTAATTTGGATACGTTAAAATTTGTTGTTTCCGCTCCACAGTGTATGTTAGATGCATTGTTTTGTATTACCGCGATGTTAAAAAATGGCGGCCTTTACACCTTGAATAACAATGAAACCAAAACATTGCAGCCAGATTTATTTTATTACTTTATTGTGCTGCACGGTACCATCATTAGTTACGCTTGTCAAAATTTTGTTGGTACATTGTATGATCAAGTATTTCCTATTCGTGGTACCTATACATTTTTTGTTATGGCAATTATTACAACGACGATAAGTATAAAAACTCAAAAACTCAAACTCAAATCTTTATTGCATTCATATGTTCATAAGTTAACAGAAAATTAGATGCGTATCAATATGAAACCCTGTTAGGGTTACATATTGATACGCATTACATATAATCTGGTTACAGAAAATTTAATTGAATACGTGGTCTTTGTAGGCACTATTATATGGGTAAAGATCTTTAATAAACATTAAAACGGTTAGCTAACTTTATAAAAAATATGTAAAGACAATAGGATACAATAAAACTTGTCAATAACATACTACAACGCGTGGGTAGATACAATTATAGGAAAAATATACAGAGTAAGTTTTATAATTTATAACAAAGTAATCAAACATTTCGACATGCAACGTCAAGTCGATAATAATTAGATAAACACACCTAGATATTAACTGGCTACACAGAAAGAAACAGAAATCAAACACGTACGACGAAATGATAAATAATATTAACGACTTGTATAATCATTTTTTTATTTATTACTTATTATAACACACACAACGTTCATAATTTATAAAATGATAAAGCTCCATATCAGGTGTTTAAAGGCCACTGAATAAGCTTAAGTCACTAACATACTCTCACTGTAGACAGAGAAACTGCTTATTTTGATAAATTAGATTTATTAATTATTCAGCCCAAATTCTCTGTACCTATATAGTTTTCTGTATGTATAGTTTTTTCTTTTTCTTTTCAAATAGGTATTCTGTACTAAATTAATATTTGTGTTAATTATGGCTCATCTGGCAATAGCCGTTTTCGCCTTGGCCAGTATTTAGACTACCTTGTTCCATTTCGTTGTCCTTTTATTTATATTAGTATCAAAGCTGTTTCCAACAAAGACGCTTAAAATATCTTAAAGCTCTACAAATTGGGACGGTTTAGATGGTCGCCTACGAGCACATTAAACTCATGTAGGTATCGTCCGGTTGATCCTTGGACATCCGTAGATCCCAAAATAGTACAATGAGGATAGAGCTCACTTCTGCCTATAAATAACTGTCAGGATACAACAATCGTATCATTGTTAAGTATAAAAAATAATGAACACTAAATAGTTAATGTTGAAATATTTATATATGCATTTTCACACAAACCTAGTTGAAATCTGGAGGAAAACTGTATATTTGATCAAATAATTTGTAGAAATTTGAATATGTTTTATTAAAACAGTTCTAATTAAGAATATACTCAGAGAAATGCAATTTACTTGACAAGCATTAACGTACTACGCAACGGGTGCGGCCGAAACTAGGTTACCCATTTCTCGTTAACTCGGTAGCGCAGGGACAAAGAGTCGTAACGACCTCGCCTTTATAGCACTTCGCGACGTTTTAAACATATATAACTCGACCCCTTTGCTTGCAAACTCATGGCAATCTCATCGCCCCGCTCCTTCATCCTTATTGATGTCACTAACATAAGAAAGAGTGAGGATTTAAGTGCCCCCATATAAAACTTTCGAGACGCCAACGCTTTAAATGGCGCTGAATTTGCGCAGTTATTTCACTTTATGTATAAAAATTCTATAAGACACGATAAACAAGTGACCATAATAAAAACATGTACGTGTAATGCGTTTTTATATTGAATAAAACAAAAGGTTATGAGATGTAATAACAAAAGAATTTGATTATTATTATCCACGGCGAGTCAGCTGATAAAACCACAAAAACTTTCCTGCCGGTACTACAAAACATAACGATCTAATCCGAAGCCTACGCAGCGCAGAGCGGATACATTTGTATTATATTTCTTTCCCCTTTTCGGCGGATGTCCTACTACCTACCTAATATAATTTGCATATTCGCTTTATGGCAGTTATTGAGACCCACGCATACCTAGATTCGTTCGTTATTATGCAGCCAAGTACTGGGTGCACCTTTGTTGTAAGTGCGTTTTACATACAAATTGCAATTTCGCCCGTAAAGTTTTCCTTCAACTTTCCGTGTTGTCGCTTTCACCATTAGATTCGTATGTTTATTGTGTGAGCGTAAAAACTTTGGCAAGTAGCATGCTCGTGTTTGTACAGATGTGTTTCGTTTACTCATCAAACACACTCATACTCGTTGCTACTGATGGATCAGAGATTTTAACATTGCGTAAAACATTCGACTACGTTCTCCGTTTTTGCATCATTACAAAAAGGTTGTTCATACATCGACTTTATGTAGAAAAATATGGAAATACTTAAGACTTAATGTTAGTTTGCTGTTGTAGGCTTGGGTAATATAAGTTTTAAATTGATTGCGGAATGGATGTTTTATAAAATAATTCCAATATTATACATGTGGCTTTGTATGCATTTTTGAATGATTTTATAACTTGAGATTATAAACAAGAGTGGATAAGATATTTCTTTTTATCAAATAAAACGTCTTACGATATCTGATATTCTTAAACATTTCATAATATAGTCGATAATCCAACCTAGAATTGGCTCCCGCTCGCTGTAAAGCACTGACTCAAATGATTCATCTGCAATAGGATAATACATATACAAAATAAATTGAATAGGTACAAATGGAAACCTAATAATAAAGCCCAAAAATAATATATAATACGGCTGCGGTCAATAATATCCTAGTAAGTGACACGTTATTTTCCGAGAACGCCAGCGACCTTGGGAATGCCTGCCCATATCTGGTACCTCAATATTTCTGGCGTCGTGGCACATTTTCCTCTACTCCGCGAGTTGAATAAGCAAAATCGTCGCAACTAGGTTACACAGACTGTGCTTTATTGTGTTTACGTGCCACAGATATGAGATATACAGATATACAGTTCAGGTCAAGGCGCCAGACAGCTTTCGACTCGACTAGCTATATACGGACTATTGTATTTAGCTCCTGTTTTGATCATACGAACGGTATTGTCACGATGCGTGTTCTTATTATGCGCTCACCCTAATCGCATAATGTAATAGTCTCGTGATAACATCTACGGTATTTTTAATTGCTTAATCTATGCATGTCCTTGCGTGAGCCGGTTGGTCACTAATCCCCGTTGATAGGTACCGCATCGTATTGCGCTGCGCCGTGGAACGAACAATAGATGAGACGACTCGCGGAAGCGCGTTAAAATGCGTCGTAAAAAAGTGCGCGCAGTTTAAATTTTATGGTTTGCGTTCAGTTGGGGCCTGTAAAAAAGCATTTTATTGAAGTCGCATCCTGGCTACGAGGTCGCGATATTCAGATAGGTCTAATTAAAAAAAACAGCCATGTGTACTCTTGCGAAATCGAGGCCCCGCCGAATTACCTCTTGCGAAACACCGTGCCCTTCAGTTGTTATAACGATTTTTAGAACAGGATTTACAGGCTCTAGGTATTTCTCGTGTTACACAACGCCAAAAGTATTGAGATTTAAGCTTAATAATTATACTTACCTATCTTTACCGAGAAACTATTTGTTTGTATAATTTAATTTATTTAGTGGTCACTAATTTATAATTGCCCTTTTATAATAATGATAGTGTTTACCAACGGGTCATGGTTCAAGATCCGGTTTAATCGTTGATATTTTTAGGTTATTTTCAACTACTACGTACTTTATAAGTAATTAATAGTTTTTTTTCTTATTTACAGATTATAACACTGAAACGAACGTTACCCGTGAAGACTTCTTGTTAAGAAGACTTAAGTGCCATTCGTAACAAGTTTACCACACGCAGTGATATTTAGTTATATGTTAGTGATAGTGTGTAACCGTGATATAGTCATACTTAATTTAGGTGCTAACCGCTATCGGTAGTATTTAGTGCAAAAACGTTACCAAAAAGATACGAAACTGGCTCCGTACAAGGATATAATGAATTCGACGAGCCTGAGCTCTGCGGTGCCGACGATAAAGTGCGAGGACACGTCACCGTCGCCGGCGGCGGCCGTAGCCACGGACGGGGACACCGCCGGAACGTACAACCTGAGCGTCAACGTCAATCTCAGTGCCGCCATGATCAACATGCTGACGGCAGAATCCGCCGGCCCGACCACTCTGCGGACCCCAGAAATCGTCAACGACGTCATCACCATGACAAACCCCTTGGACCAGTACAACTACGACAAAAATTCCAGTTTCAAGGTGAGCAACTTGTTTCTTTGTTTCTTTTTTGTTCGCCCAAGAGATAGCTCGTTTTTTTTTTATATTTGCGCACGTGTATCTCTGATGTGAATCTCGAATGCGAAATGAGACAAGTCTTCAATTAATAAAATAGCGTGCACGTGGAATCATGTTGATAAGTAATAATATTTCATTATTGCAAAACATAGTTAGGTTTATTACTGGAAATAACGTACGCCAATCGAACGTTGTAATTATATCTTCCCATCCTACGAAAAGGGATTCAATTGGATTAGGGGAAACATTATGGTGCTTTGTTTAAGAATTTTACGTATCTTGAATGTGGTAATGTATATGTATATATAACATAGTTTGGCGTTTTGAATTTATTATTTGGTTGTATTTGTGTTTGTAAGCTTCAAGATTACCAAAACGGTTCGTCTTTGCAATTGCGCTCCTATTCGTCGGATAGGTCGATATAAGAATTAGCGTATTCTGATACCTTTCCGTGTGGTGTTTGGATCAAGAATATAGCACCACAAGAACGTAGTCATACCTACTGCGCTTACCAATTCGCCTGTCAAGCGTGATACTGGCAAAACGACGGCACGGTTGGTGCAGTGGCTGATACAGTCGACTGCTGCGCCCCGGGTCGTGGGTTCGATTCCCGCACGGAACAAATATTTGTATGATCTGCAGGTAGATGTTCCGGGTCGGGGTGTATCGTGTGTGACATTTGTGTCTATAACGCACCCACGACACAGGAGAAACCCTAGTGTGGGGCAATGTTTATTTTAAAGAAAAAGAGAAAGAAAATATCCCCATCCAAAACGAATGTGAGAATTTATAAGGCGCCTTTTGTTCAGCATTGAAACTCCTTTGGCTGGTATTAACCTATTTTGTCTAATTTCTTCAGAAAAAGTGGCTAGCAAATATATGCTTTAAGACGAGGCAAGTATAGAGCAATATTTAGACTTTCTCGTTATTATTCAAGTTTTCACAGAGCGGCTAGGGCTGGACGCTCACGATGCACGTAGGATCCTTCCAGTACTTAGGTCACATCCATGCATGCTCATTAGAATGTAAAATAAGTGTTACAAGTATTTTGAACGGTTGCCAAGTGTTAGGTACCACGTAACTATGGCCACGTGACCGTCCATCACTGCCCCATTATAAACATTGGATAATACTCGCAGCTTGCAATGGCATGAGGTCATGCACCTTATGCAGACTCCATATTTACTGTGTTTAGCAGCAGACTCGATGGCGCCACGGTAGCAGTTGATATCGGGTTGTCTATATTTAGTTATCGTGTAGTTAGTTATACTATTTGCAGTGTTGATTATCTCGACTCGTGCGCTGCCGTTTCATGAATGAGTTTCATTACACTGAAATATGAATGGCGGACAATTTAGAGCGTAAAAACAATGTGACGGTCGGACAATTATTTGATGCAAACCGTTTGATATAACAATTTGATGCCATGTGTCATTCAGTTGACACAAAATACGTGCGTAATTATGTTAGGCGGAACTCCATATTCGTTATGAAATAACACAATCGTATACACGAAATAACAACACCGTATTTACCAATTTGTTGTGAAAATAGAGGTCCTAAATTTAAAATAAATACTGAGCATATTGCGAGAAACGAAGCTTTGTTGATCAGCGAGGATATTCTGTAAGAATTCACTAGCAAATCCACTTCTGAATACGCAGTGAAATCTCTAATATCGTACTGATTTTACTACCTTTCACTGAATTCAGAAGTGAGTTCTTATAGAATAATACTGCTGTTACTGAATTGGTAGTCAGTATACTGGTCACTGTGTAAACTCAGTACCTACCAACCTACTGAAGAAAACAAATATGGTATGTACGCACAAGATTCAACTAAGAATGTGTTCGTTCACTTACCTCATGTGAGTCAATCCATTCAATAAAATAAATACGTAACGTAATCACGTCCATCCGAAAAAAAAGCTACATTGAGGGCGCGATTTTGTACCAAATAAGTACTATAATGTAGTCGTATACACACTATTACAGTAGCCATCATCATGGAAATTGTCAAATCCTTAAGTTCCAAACCATCTAATACTAATGTTTTGATTCTTCTTGTAGCCGGTTTGTTAGGCGTTGTAGCTAGTGCCAGTTAAGAATGCCACCGCCCTATCTCATCCCGTGGGTGTAAAAGGCGAATATGGGATTAGCTGGAGGATGGCAGCAGCATCCTTCGAGTACATTTATAACCGAAAAACCGATCGACAACCCGTCTGCCAAGCGTGGCATGGCGATTATGGCAAAAACCCGCCAATGAGCGCACTACATATCGGTCGTTGGGGCAATCTTTGGGGAGGCTTCTGTCCAGCAGTGGATTTTTTGCGGCTGAAATGATGATGAGAAAATAGGAATATATAATAGGCAATCAAAAAGGTCACTTAAGTTGATTGCATTTTTTAGAGGTTGGTACAGTTTTCAGAATAGTAACTCAAGAAAGAGCACGACAATGTATAGCTACATGGATGCGATAGATAATTACCTACTTGCCAATATGGCATAATTAGGGTTTTATATAAATAGTCAACTTTATTTAAGGACAGTCAGTAGGTTACGGGGATAGCGTTTATTAAAAAGTAGTAACTTCCAAATATTAATTTTTGTAATCATCTTCTTTAAATATTCTGTACCTACGTGTATATGTCACTGAACTCCTAAACGATATTGATGAAATTGTCTGTGTATGTTTGAGTCTTAGAGCATTTAAAAATGCTCTAAGGTTTGAGTAGGTCCTGGATAGTTTAGATTCACAATTGTACCCGGTAGGTGGCGCTGCAATCAGGTTAGCATGTACCTGCCTGTGCGAAGCTAGGGCGGGCAGCTAGTATTGTCTAATTTATGAGTACCAAAAATGTTTTCGCTCGTTGTGGAAATCTAAGGGGGAGGCCGTTGTTCAGCAGTGGACGTCCTGTGGCTGTTATGATGATGATGACGAAAAATGTTTTCTGTCACCATTTTATTAATAAAACACAAAGTTTAATAAAATAGTGAAAAAGGTTTCTTAGGGTTCGAATAGCAGCATACTTATTGTAAAATAAATGAAATTACGACTTGTTTTAAGATGAACGCGATCCCTACAACCTACTGTCGTGTGTAGTTCACATTTTTTGTAGGATCCTACATTATATAAAGACAGGCACTTACGCCCGAATACTGAAACGCCACGTAATATTAAGAAACCCGCTTTCGGCAGGAAACCGGACGGCTCAAATAGTTAAAGCGGGACTTTAAGTGGCGTTTCAGTATTCGACCATTATTCTGTATAGTGAGTTGAATAAATTACGACATTATAATAAAACACTTTTAAACGGATTCTATCGCGTATATTTTGATTTTTGATTTTCCTGACGTTTCGAATACTTTGCAGCATTCGTGGTCGCAGGATGACTAAGGTGACAGGCGTCGTTACAGATTTTAAAAAGTTATTTTATTTTATCTACCGTACAATTTTAATCAAAAAATTAGTTTCGATGCACGCAGTAATCACTCACAGTGTCTTGATGTTTCTTAGTGCGGTATCTTGTTTGGGACTTTATTATTTTAATGACTGGATTCCAAACAGGTGGTACCTGCCAACCATCTTCTCTATTAAAATTAGGATGTTTTTTAATTTCAATAGCCTCACGAAACATTCTAGGTACATATCGGTTCTCTTTCGCGAGTACTTGAGGTTGATCAAAACGAAGATAATGGTTTGGTTTGCCTAAGGCATGTTCACACACTGCAGACTTTGTGGAGCGTCTATGCTTGACGTCAGCTATATGTTCTTTTATTCGGGTGGCTATGCTACGCTTTGTTTGCCCTATGTATGATAAACCACAATCACAGTCAATCTTGTAGACCGCCCGAAACCCACCACGGTTGATCGACGGCCCGCTGTTTTACCATTTATTAAGGGAGTCACGGACAGAATTGGTCATATCTTAAAGCGTGCTTCTATAAAAACCTATTTCAAGCCGCACAAGAAGATCAGCCAACTTCTCAAACCAGTGAAATGTCACATACCCTTACAAGATGCAGGGGTCTACAAGATTGACTGTGATTGTGGTTTATCATACATAGGGCAAACAAAGCGTAGCATAGCCACCCGAATAAAAGAACATATAGCTGACGTCAAGCATAGACGCTCCACAAAGTCTGCAGTGTGTGAACATGCCTTAGGCAAACCAAACCATTATCTTCGTTTTGATCAACCTCAAGTACTCGCGAAAGAGAACCGATATGTACCTAGAATGTTTCGTGAGGCTATTGAAATTAAAAAACATCCTAATTTTAGTAGAGAAGATGGTTGGCAGGTACCACCTGTTTGGAATCCAGTCATTAAAATAATAAAGTCCCAAACAAGATACCGCACTAAGAAACATCAAGACACTGTGAGTGATTACTGCGTGCATCGAAACTAATTTTTTGATTAAAATTGTACGGTAGATAAAATAAAATAACTTTTTAAAATCTGTAACGACGCCTGTCACCTTAGTCATCCTGCGACCACGAATGCTGCAAAGTATTCGAAACGTCAGGAAAATCAAAAATCAAAATATACGCGATAGAATCCGTTTAAAAGTGTTTTATTATAATGTGTAATAATCGCGAAAATCTAAGACATTACTAAATTACGACATGTTACACTCTAAATTATTTTATTATTAATTCAGTCTGAATGATGGAGATTGTTCAAAAGTTATGTTTACCGGTAAAAAAAGTTGGGGTGGTGTTTATTATTCTTGGTATCATTATTAGTAACAGGAACTCCTCTGTTTGCATTCTGTTTTAAAACCATTATATATTTTCAATATAAAATATATATCGTTATATAGATATTTAAACGTAAACGTTTACTGTCTCTACCTTAAATTCCCCAACTAACAATCGCGTTTCATCAGGAACTTTCGTGAATTATTGCGTTCTCTAATGGCGTTTGCGTGCAAACTGTCCCATATACCGTATTGTAGGACAGGCAACGGTTATCGAGGTGGAAAATGTACCATTAGCGGTGTTCGGCCAGCGTGCGATTCGAGGTCTCATTCCCCTGTGTTGTTTCAGAGCGGTAGCGGAAATGACTCCAACTCATCCATGTCCAATGGTTCGTCGGCTACTTCACCAGCTTCGAGTACTCCACCCAGTATACAGAAGGTAAATATTTTTGAAGTTATTAAGTGTGTGTTTTTTTAATGCTGCCCTACTTTGTCTCCTGTATCGTGGCTACAGTTTACAAATATAAATCAGACATGCACAAACACCTAGACCCGGAACAGCTAGCTGTAGATCATATAAATATGGTTATACAATTGTTTAGCCACTGCTCCAATCGTACCGTCACATTATTATCAAGGGCTATATTAGAAGCCCTTATTGCCAGTTGCAAGCTGTCATATTATGTTATACAAGGACTGAAAATTGATAATCAATAGAAAACATCAGTGCACTGTCCTTGCGATGTTTTGTATTATTTTTTATATAAATTTATTGCGTAACGATTGCATCCCTTGCATGGAATTATTTCACATGCCTTAGTAAGGATCATCTTAGTAAGGCTAGCATAGCAAGCAATGTTGATACAAGTCATTATGTCCGTTTTATTTAACCAGAAAACTATATTGTTGCGTTTCTGGGCATATATTGTACTCTGTTTTTCACCAAAATGTTTATTGGGAAAATATTATACAGGTACACGAAGTCTATAACAAGTAATTATTTATTATAACTGAATCCTTTAAAAGCCCAGTTTAATCATCTGTTATAACTGTCCATAAGACAAGCCCAGAAAGATTCATGCTCGAGAACCCTTCTGCCCCAACCCCCATTGCCACTTCAGCTTACTAATCCTTTGTGCAATGTCGGCAACTTTAGTCCGTTTTCGGATCTCCTCATTTCGGATTCAGTCTCTAGGAGTAATACCAAGCACAGTTCTCTCCATAACTCGCCATGAGCCTTGAGCTTGCTTATATGGTCCAGGAGGACACTTTGGTTGGTACTTATGAGAATATTTGTGGGGCTTGTGTCGAATATATTTCGCTCTACTCACACCGAATAAATAAGATACATTAGTAAATTACTCATAACATATCCCGGATCTTCTGACAGTAAGAAATAATCGGTATACTTAGATAGTTCTTGTTAGGTGTAGATAGTAATATCTGAACCGGGCTTCAAAGCCATTTGGCATCCATATTTAGTATGATGTCTCCAGTTCCAAATGCAGCTATAATCTGCGTTTTGCACTTTTTTCTCCAAACACAGCTACAACATTCTCAAACATAATTTTATGTGTGCAGGCTACACATAATAAGTTTAAGAATGAATAATTTGTAGATTTCCTTCGACCTCGTATTCGAATTAACGTTATTAGTACCTATTGAATGAATCGAACAGTTTTTCTTAAGTAATTCATGTAGGCACAGTTCCAATGGCTAGCTTAGGCAAGTCTAGACAATGGGCGGACGTTGAAAATGTGAGAAAAACAAATCACCTTGATGATTAATAATATCAATCATGTGTTTATTTTTTTCTCACAGTTCAATTGGAATTGCACAATTGTATAGAATGGTAATTGCTCTTCTACATTCTCGTAATACTTATGAACTAAGAACACATTGACAATAGTTCAGTTGAAGCCTTGGTGTGATCTTAAAGCATCCATGAATGTATGTAATACTCCCATTTAGTTGAGCGCACCTACGTTACAACTTAATTTGAATTGAGGTCCTTGAAGTTCGTTGAGCTTCCCGCATTATCATTTCGGACAAATTACTCGTCAACTAGTTTGAGTCTCCCCTCAGGTAAAGTTAAGCGATTATAAATGTAAATTATACACGTCTCAATTTAACTGAACTTGGTTGCCTATGTATGTGGACATAATCTTGATGTTAGATTTGACGAAATAAAAACAAAATCCTAACTCATTTAACACTAGTCAACTTATAAACACTATATAGGTGCCAGTGGTCGTAGCCTTAACTATTATGTACCTATCTACTTATTATACGTAGGTACTAAGATTTTTAGTGTGTACACTCGCCAGTGTACATATTTGTGCAACGATAACACTAAACAGGACTAAGCTACGGAAAAGGATATACTTCGGTTACATTATTTTTATCTCAGCCGGAAAATGAGCATTTCCTCTATCACATTGCCATGTGAATTTATTTTAAAGACGGAGTGTATACCTGCCGTTCTAATGACGGCACGTTTAGCGCAGTGGGTAAGCTCTCGACTTTCTGCGCTACGAGTTGCAGATTCGATCCCCGCAAGCACGCAAGCTGGGTCTTGGTGCATATAAGATTTATGTCTGACCCACGATACAGAAGGAAAACAAGCGAGGGGCAACGTTGAAAATGTAGTCACCATGAAGTCCATAGCGACTGCATGCAACTTGTGATTGCACCGCAAGTTCACTTCACAGTCGTTCTAGTCCATATAATTAGGTACACAAATATAAAGTAGGTACGTGATTCCCAAATGTTCTAAACCCTCAAATGATTTCTGAAAGCTATATTTTCATTTGCAGACGTGTTCGGAACTAATAAAGGCTGGTCTGAAGTTGTCGATAGAGTCAAAACGGAAGATGTCGGGCAGCGACACGGATGCCGGGATGAAGAGGATGAAGAAGGAGGATAGTGATGATGACTACGACAGCAGTCACACACATACCACCAAATCTGATGGGGTGAGTTATAATAATTGTGAGTTGCCGTGTAGTGCCGGCTACTAATTGCACCAACCCATCTCAGCCCGTGGGTGTCGTAAAAGGCGACGATGGGATTAGCAGGAGGATGGGCAGCAGCGTCTTTCGAGTACATTAACAACTCAACTGCGATCGCCAACCCGCCTGCCAAGTGTGGCGATTATGTCAAAACCCCCCAATGAGCACACTACACACCCAGATTAGTCGTTGTGGCATTTTGGGGAGGCCTGTGTCCAGCAGTGGGCTTTATTCGGCCGAAATTATGAGTTATAATATCGGTAGGTGTAGTCACGGGTAATAAATGGATAATACTAGTCTGTACCTAAGTGTCCCACCGCAGAAAGGAAGAACGAGCATACTATATATGGTCACTTGCTCACCGTGTTGGCGATTTAAGACCATTAGACCTAGGTTTTACACGATTCCGTGTTGAGTCTGGATTAAGAATATAGCTCCACTCCATCTATGCTCGTTCTTACTCTCTATGTCAAGGCGCCTTGTGCTTAAGAAGCCAGTCCATAAACCTCCGGGCGACCATAGCACCCTTCAACAAAATGGATGATAGAAACGATTTCCTTGTTACCCATTTATTCTCGTGATTTGGGTCTTATAGCTATTATTGTCTTAAATCTATCGATAGTCGCATATTATTGCACGTGACCATACATCGTATTCATCATATTAGCCAAATGACGTCCACTGCTGAACAAAGACCTCCGCCATAGATTGCGTCTTCGTTTTGTGGGGAATTAGCTGGTACTCACCACGCTTGGCGGGTAGATTGGTGAGCGCTGTATACCTACTATTCCATAGAAGCGACGCCATCCTTTGGTTTAGTCCCTTTGTGTTTTTTTGTTTTACTGCATCCACGGGAATTTTTCGTTTCGTATGGATGCATGTGCCTCAACGTACGTAATTAATTAAAATATAGATAGAGTTCATAAGTGTTAGCTGACGTAGGTACATTGTTTTTTTAAGCATGAATGCATGCAGGGGTGGACTGAATTGCAATTGTACTTTAGGCGTGCTGATATTTAGAAACTAAAAGCCCGTTTCTTACAGGCTTTATAGTTAATAAAGGTAAGCAGATGGCAAACGTATTAACGATATTTTTGCGTAGTCAACTTTTAAGACAACGTTTGTACCAAGATCATCGGGTATATATCTAACATCACTGATTCTAGGGCCGGGCCTCCCACGATTGTCTTGGAATGGGTTTCGAAAGGAAAGGCCGCAGTCTCCCTCCGCGTACTGTCCCATTTGCCTGCTCGACGAGGCTTCAAAGCTATTCGAAAGAATAATTAATTACCAGAAGATTCTTTTGAGCACCTGTCGCAAGTTGGTCCCGACCTGGCCGACATCCAGTATGGATAACATTGGAGTGCTGTGGTCTCCTTTTGTGAGAGTGTCACGCTCCAGGACATCGCATAGCGAAATCGAGAGACGGCCGATTCTAAGCTTAAATCCACCCCCTGAATTTCCCGTCAAGGCTTCTAGACGAGCTAGGATATGGCAGTAGTATGATCTTAGTATATTTCAACAGAGTTTGAACTTACCTCTAGATTCTCACGACGTCTTTGGGTTACTGCTGCTTGCCGGATTTGTGAATGAAAGTATTAAAATCATACCTATCTATTAATATTAGAAATCTATGGAGCAGGCCTTTGTTCAGCAGTGGACGTTCTTCGGTTCATATGATGAGGAATAGGACGGTGTGAGGCATTAGGGAGGTATATACTATAGAAAAAAAACGGGTTTTTAATACCTACCAGTGCGTTCGGCGAATACAAAAAATATTTTTATGCAATACTTAACCATACCTATATATCCTGATCATCACTTCGGCCGAATAAAGTCCACTGCTGGACACAGGGCTCCCTCAAAGACCGACGAACAACGACCGATATCGGTGTGTTGTGTGCTCATTGGGGGGTTTTGCCATAATCGCTACGCTTGGCAGGCGGGTTGGCCATCGCAGTTGAGTTGTTAATATATTCGACGGACGCTGCTGCCCATCCTCCGTCTAATCCCTTAGTTACCTTTTTTGACATTCACGGGATGAGATGGGTTGGTGCTATTCGAAGCTGGCACCGCACGGCTAATATCCTGATCATGACTGAAATATTGATAATTTGATCCAGGAATAATAGAAAGCTGAAAATCTAATGTCAGGTCACGTACCGTCGGTTGTTTAGTTTCTAAACTTATTTATTGCATTAATGCTAACCGCAAGGATACAGCTAAATCGAATCCTAAGGAAACTGTAGGTACTTTTTAGTCACGTAGTCACTGAAAAGGAAAACACGACGAGAACAATACACGTGCTGAAGTTATTTGAAATTTCATCCCATGAAGATATTTGTATATCTAATAATAATTTTCACGCACCACCGATTCCGATATGCGTATTTTATATTTGAATAATAAAATCATTAGTGCCACTCCTTGAATTGCTTCGTTTGTTCAATGGTCACGTTGTTCATTCACATAATTTGATTCAACGTATTGTTAGCTGCATATTTTTATGCTCAAGTTTATGACGTTAAAGTGTCTTACCGCGCAACGGCTGCACCTCTCAAGTACTAGCAGTAAATAAATATATGTGCGGAAGATTGCAAATCGTATCTTAACTAACTTTTATTGCGACCAACGCAGCATTGTAATTCAACGGCTTCATTGAAGTTTTATGAGCTTACGAAGAAGGCATCGCAAATGTGGCGGCGGTCGTGACTTCACTTCCTGATTTTGAAAGGTAGCGATATGGCAATGAGAAATGATCGGCGTATCGAGTAGCGTTACATATTGGATCGGGCTTTGATTTTATTATTCTTTTGTTTGCGACATACAAATGCAGAATATGCTTGCATGTGGGTTGTAATAAAACAAAAAAATATCTATCTTAGAACTTAATGTTTACGCAATTATATCTTCTAATATTTTTCATTGCGTGCGCTGCGTGTCGTGTTAGTGTAGTATCCACATATTTTGTAATTTGATCAACTTAGATGCTCATTTGGAAAATTATGATTCCTTTTACTTTATTTAAGCATCATCTTAAATGAACGTCCACATGTTGGTTCAGTTGTTTCCTTACCAATAATAAACGGTTCCGAACCCCTTGGCAAACATAAGCTCCCCGCGACCTCCCTTAAGAAAGGCTTCGGTCAAATCAGCGTATGTGTTCAGAGTTAACAATACCCAAATCCAAATCTTTCCCAAATTGCTTAATCACTCCCGGTCCGGATGACTATATATCCGATTTCATCATCATCATAACAGCCAAAGGTCGTCCACTGCAAACCAATGGCTTACCCCATAGGTTTCTAGAATTAAGTTATTTTGAGGGGGGAATTTGCCAGTACTCACCATACTTGGCAGGCAGTTTGTTGAGCGCAGAATGGCTGCTGTTGCACTGAGGGACGCTGCTGCCCATCCCTCTAGTTTAGAGCACCTAAGCCGCCTTTTACGACATCCACCGGAGGAGATGGAGTGGTGCTACGTTCTGTATTCGGACACAACACGCAATATTCAGTCTACCCCAGCTGATTCTTTAGGAAGTTAGTCCGTCTAACTAGGCAAAGAAAAGTCATCATAAAAAAGCTAACCAGCATTGTTTTCTTTACAGTTAACACCAGAGGATGAGGAACGCAGGCGGCGTAGAAGAGAACGGAACAAAATAGCAGCAACAAAATGTCGCATGAAGAAACGCGAGAGAACCGTTAACTTGGTGACTGAGAGCGAAGTTTTGGAGAATCAGAACATAGACCTTAAAGCACAACTTAAGGTGAGCAGAATTCGTTAATTGGTTATTGTGTATAACCTCACAAAGAACCAGTAAAATACTTTCCCTTCTCCATAATCTCCAAGTATAGCGAGCAGATTGGTGATTGCAATACAATACTATCAGCTACGCAGGTTATAGCTGCTGGCCTGGTTATATTCACCTCATACGTACAATTGGATGCGAACATGAAATCCATGCGATAAGTTTTTCTGTATTCAACGTCGTGGCTCTACAATTTGTAAATTAGTTTTACATTATATATTTTAATAATAGGTGCAACAATCTCTTTATTGGTAGGTACTATTATTTCTAGGAACAATTTCACCGAAAGTGTATCATTATCGGTTATGACTACTTATGACGTTTGTAGGTGACGATAACAAACGGAGTCAACCACTTATTATTGTCTTAATTGTAGTGGCAACAGAAAGTCCGATAAGAAATCGACACCTTCATGTAAAAAGCAAAACATGCTCATAAATTATTTTAATTTTGTTTCCAGGATTTAGAAGTTCAAAAGCGTCGGTTAATGGACATGTTGACGATCCACGCGGCGTCGTGTGTGAAGTCTAACAACCCCAATACGAGGCAGTCTCCAACAACTCAGTACAACATGATTCGATCGTACGATTCGCCGAACACATTCCCAGTATCGTTCGACGCGCATTCGCCCTACATCCGACCGGAGTCGGCCAACATACTCGCGTCCAGCTATACATGTGTCACCCCACTTAACGGGGACTCTTCTATTGACACCATATCGTCCCTCGACACGATCTACGTAGCACCTCAGCTAGCAGACCCAGAATACAATCGACCCGACAGTGTTCTCAGTCTGCCCCCTTCTTCGGATCCCAGTTACGTGACTACAGACGGCTACCTTCCCAAGGCCACGAATCTACTCGTCCCGATCGACTCCGAACAGGAGTATTATGATCCGGAGGTGAACTACAACTTGGGGACCCAGCAGTGCCACACGTACCCAAGTACTATGCCCGAAGTGCAGAGTAAACTCAACAACGGCCTTAATGATGGATGTCTTGTTTAGTTAAACATCAACGGCAGTAACCATTTTTGTCGGGTCCAAATTTATTTTCGACATGTATACGTATAATTTAAGCATTGGAGTTATTAAAATTCGAAATAGAGTGTCACCGTTTAGAAACAATTCCATACCGTCGTTCAGACTTAGCTTTCATAATACATGAATGACTTCCTCTTTAGAATTTTGATACATAAGAACTTAGTTTTTCAATTCGGTGGCAATTTTTGAAACTTAAGTTTAAATATTGTATGAATTCCAAAAAAATAACATGTTTTAAACTTCATTCAATCGAATCATCTCTTCCGTGAAATCACTTTTATAACTATACATTTTACAGTTGTGATAAAACATTTAAAAATCTTTTTATATCTCATAAAATAGCTTGTAAAAGTGCCAGAAACACGACAAAGGGCGGGGAAATTTATTTCGAAACGAAATCATATGTCTACTGTGTAGAACAACAACGTAGAGATAGTTTGGTGCCTGTTTAACGTAGATAGTATGTGCGATTAAAGAGATGGGAGTGACATTTGGAATCAAGAATGATCAGGAATAGCATGCTTCAATATCAAACCAGTATACAATTGTCCATTCTAAATCAGAAGGCCAAAGTTTTAAATTTGTAGTATTTATTTTAAACCACTTCATAAAGTACGTTACATTTTCTTTCAAGTGTTGTGAACTTAGAATCCCCAATTCGATTGTAAATACTACGTTAACATGGAGCAGTAACTGTGAAACAGTTGTCTAGGTAGGTATTTCACATAATATAATATTTTATCTAAGTGTCTAATTCTAACAATTACCATTCGTTTTAATTTTTTTAAGTTTTATGATTTTGCTTTGATCTGTTTAAATATTTATTTAATTAAGATCTGATTTTGACGGTGCAATATTAAGAAGGTTTTGGTATTACCATTGGCGTCTAGTACACATCTGTGGCTCCAAATTATGAATTAGAATCCCAAATACATCACATAGCCTCTAACTTCCAGTACAATTATAGATATAGTAATACTCCTGTTGAAATTCCAAAATTATATATTTTTTGTTACAGAAGTATATTCACAGATTATTATGAGATATATTCCACATATTACATGTGTTACAATTTGTGTAAGGTAATATTAGTTTTAAGGTGCTTTAACTCAGAGTAAGTCGTGATATACCTAATATTATTGTTAAGTGCAACAAGCGTTACTCGTTACGGACGATAATCAATTAATTTTAAGAATTTGACATTTCTATAATTAAGAATGTACATGTAACGAATTGTAATGTGCACACAAAGCAACATGACGAATTCTACCATTTGTCAAAATCACGTGTCAAGCGACTCAGAACCTTATTGTAATTGTACAAAGGCAAAATTAATAAATATAATGTCAGCATGTGACTTTGACAAATGGACAAATATATTATGTGTATGTTCACAAAAACACCATTGTAAAGTGCCTCTGTATTTTAATTTTGGACGAGTGCGATTTTGTTGTTCTGTTAATATTTTTATATGAAGTTAGTAAGTTACGGTAGAGGTCTGGGCGAAATATTTTGGCGAATATAAAAGTGAAATGTAGTGGCCATGGAATTTAAGCATAATTATAACTTTGCGTAACAACTGGAGTTGTACTGTTACGTAATAATACATATAATAATGTGCAGTTTCTGAGCTGTTATGTCGTGTAGCCCAGGCAGTTGTGCAGACCTTTTCAAAGACAGTGCCTTCTGCATACCAGTGATCCTAGTCTATTGGGCTGCCTTACTGGCCAGTCAGTCGCGCGAGCATTTATTTTTATATTGTTGGTAATATTGTGATAGCAAGAAAAATAACTATTTATTAACACAGAGCACTATTCGAACGTAATGTTCTCTGTTACTTCTTGTCTAACAAGAATTTCAAGTCTACACAATCGTAGTTTCTAGAAAGGCCGTCATTATGCGGAAATGTAATGGACTTCCCTTAGATTCGTAGTTTTCTATACTTCATTATAATTGGTCAATGTTAAATTATGAATTTCGATTGTTTTGAAAGTTTCTAGTGTTTGTATTTCGCTTTTGTAGTGTGAATGTACCGTCGTAGTAATCTTGCGTATAAGATTAACTTTAGAAGGTATAGTTTAGCGTTTCTCGTAGGTTTTCTGTTGGTTACCAGGAAGGAATTGATCAGCAATTAATAAGTCGTGAAAAGTGTGGAGTACTTTATACTAGGTGCATAATTATCTAATCAAATAAATTTTGATATATAACGAAATTTGTATACCTATAAACTCATCTTGTACCTATCACACAAGTTTTCTTGATTACCTAATACAACAATTTAATAATACCTTCTACACTGGTTTTCTCCTTTTCTTCGAGTTTATATAATTATGTTGTTTGATCAATTCCCGACGTCACGTCTACTTAATTTTTCTATGTATCTCTACTGCCCCACTTGTGAGCAGTTGTGGTAGTATATGACAGGTCGTACTATTTTGCGATGGTACTCTAAAGCATTGTGTATAGAATGATAGAGTGAGATAACACCACATGTCAGCTAAGCGCAAAAAAGAGAGCATGTCTTGAGTGCCGTCGTTAAATGATCTACCCGTTCTATCGCATAACATTCGGTTGTAAGTTATAAAACGCCTAGTATTACATTTGTTTAACGATTTATTGTTGTTACAAAATAAGATTTAACTTATAATTTATATGAGTATTCGAATCAACTTTTATAATCTGTTGTTATATCTCTTGCTATTTAAGTCTGCTATAATTATACTAATGCTTTGATAATCAAGATTTTATTAAATTTTCTATAAATTTACAAATAATTTAAACACTAAAATTCGTTGAAAACAACATTTTAATAAGTCACAAAGTGATTAAAATGTAATGTAACCATATTGTACCATATTCTTCTAAGAACCATTGTTTGTTATTATATCAGAAATAATAATTCGTATTAGGTTTTAAGTGTTGTAAACATCACTTGTACCTGCTTCATAAATATAAATATTTTGACAGTCAAAGCAAAATTATTGCGCTTATATATTGAAGAATAAATCATTATATTGCATACTAAGTAACTTTGATTTGATTACCCGATAAAAATATTTTATACAAAATTCGCTATCAATCTTATGAATTAGTGAATAACGTTCCATGTGTGTTCCCGGAAAAGAATCACCCTCTCCACCTGTGTTGTAGACGGCGACTAAAGGGATGATATGTGGTGATTATGGCAATATCACCTATGACCGCTCAGCGTAGTGACCATTGCGAGGCCTATATTCAGAGTGAGCGTTTACGGACGGACGAATGTATAGAGAATACATTATCAATATGAGTTGCCAACCATCTTAACGGCTACCATCCATCGAGTGACCATAGTAATATCTTATAGTATTATCAGTTATTGCGGTTTGATAAGCCATAACATAAGTTTATGTCGATCGCTTGATTGACGATGACAGAAGTGCTAGTTGTACTACTACTGCTAATGAAGGCTGAAGCTGCTGAGGCTAAAAGTAAATGACTTATTGTTACAATTTGCTATTTTCATTATTAAATAATCGAATTTTGTTTTGAACTTCGCAAGTTGGTTAGTCGTTAAGTCGGATCTCCAGAAAATGTTTATTTGAAAATATTACACAAAATCATGTACGTAAAGACATGTCACACACACAACATGTTACTCTACACGCGCGGTGTGCTCAATAGTTTTGTTTTTTTTTAAAAACGTTTCCGCACAATAGGATTTCTCCTGTGTCGTAGGTGCGTTTACAGACATGAATTCCACATACAATACACCCAGACCCGGAACAACTACCTGCAGATCATACAAATATTTGTTCCGTGCGGGAATCGAACCCACGACCCGGAGCGCAGCAGCCGACTGTATCAACCACTGCACCAACCGTGCCGTCAAATGATCAGATGTTTTCGAAAACATTACACAAGCAGAATGAGTTCGGCCGAAGAAGTCATGCTTTCAGTTTTATTGATTATCGATTTGATAATAAGAACGTGTAGATTTCCAGTTCATCATTTCGGCCGAATGAAGTCCACTGCTGGACACAAGCCTCCCCCAATGATCACCACAACGACCGATATGGGTGTGTCGTGTGCTCATTGGGGGGTCTTGCCATAATCCCCACGCTTGGCAGACGGGTTGGCGATCGCAGTTGAGTTGTTAATGTACTCGAAGGACGCTGCTGCCCATCCTCCGGTTAATCCCTTAGTCGACTTTTACGACACCCACGGGATGAAATGGGGTGGTGGCATTCTGAGCCGGCACCACACGGCAGTTTTCCATTTCCAGTTAGACGCTACGTAATCTTGCAATGTCAACATTTATCAAGAATTAAAAAAGAGAAGATCGATTCGGTGTATGAAACTTCTTTCGTTGTAACGAATTAGATTTCAAAGAATTACTTGAATCAATGATAATAGATAACACACGGGGTTAAAAACGCGGATGTGCGCGCATGCAATGCTAACGACAGTTGTCAATAAATTATTCTACCCTATTATTTTGTTCGCGGAACACGCGCCGCCATCTCGGGACTGTTTCTGTTCGGGCGATCTCTGGCCACCATAGTTCGTCACCCGCAGGCCGCTCCTTATGGTGGCCGGAGATCGTTCAGCGCCCAGCGCCCGGTGCGTTTTTCTGCGGCGGGGATCAGAGGTGGTATCCTCTCATCCCCGCTTGAAGCCTCTATTGCTTGCATCACGTCCTCGCAAAGAGGCGACGGCATCCCACGCGCTCTCGCTCCTGTCGATGGTCTGAACCACGGCCGGTAGCGAGAGGTCACCCCATTCGACCGCCGGGGCCAGATCACGACGCTGCGTTGCCCAAACTGGGTACTCCTCCAACACGTGCTGCGCCGTGTCTTCCGAGCAGTCTCCGCAATGATGACAACCTGGCGTCCTTTCTTGGCCCATTCGACGCATATACTTCCCGAAACACATGGTTCAAGTGTACCTGCGTCACCCGGAAGGTGCCTCTCAACGCCTCTCCAACCATTCCTCCATAACGGGACTTACCGCCGCTGTCGCGGCGTGCCTTAAAATTATTGTACCTTGCCCTTCTACCCGCGCGGGGGGATTTGTGTAGATGTTTTCAGCCGGGCATAGAAATAAAAAACATTGTTGATGTGAATAAAAATAAGGGACTATAAATTAGAGGGATGGGCAGCAGCGTCCCTACTATGGAGCAGTGGCCATACTGCGCTCACCAATCCGCTTGTCCGAGTTGCCGAGGTGGGTACTGGCAAATTGACGCCCAAAATGAAGACAGTTGTGGTAATACATGGGGGAGGCCTTTCTTTAGGTGATGAGGATGATGATCGTGAGCAAAAATGTGTAGTAAAACAAGGTTTACGAGTATTTTCTGTATTGTTTAGGGCAAAACACGCGCTGTAGACCCAGCTTTAGTGTTCTGGCAGTCAGTTCCTGTTTAGCATATCAATCTACGAGATGCGTTCTGAATTTTATATATTGATATGCTTGGGCCAATCTTTTTATGAAGTTCTAACTAGTTCATTTTCATTATAAGGATTATATGATCATTTCGGCCGAATAAAGTCCACTGCTGGACACAGGCCTCCCTCAAACATCACTACAACGGCCGATATCGGTGTGTTGTGTGCTCATTGGGGGGTTTTGCCATAATCGCCACGCTTGGCAGGCGGGTTCGCGATCGCAGTTGAGTTGTTAATGTATTCGAAGGATGCTGCTGCCCATCCTCCGTCTAACCCCTTAGTCGCCTTTTACGACACCCACGGGATGAGATGGGTTGGTGCTATTCGTAGCCGGCACCACACGGCAAGGATTATATAGCACAGTAATAAAACAAGGTAACTTTTGAAAACAATGATATTATTTAATATCACAATAAGTGCATACATATCGAAATGTATTGAATATCTTACTTGGCTAATGTAGCGAGCATTTTCAACAAAATTGCAATCTTACCAGATAATATTACATATTTTTTCCAGAAACATAACCGGTTTAAACGGAGACTAGAAATTATGTATAATATTAATAATTCTAGTTCTCAAAAAGTGTAACATAAATTAATTAGGTAAGTGAAAATTTTCAAACTTACAAATAAGGAATTTTACTACGGCCCCGTGGTGATTTTATTACAGATTGAGAGTTTGGTATAAAATCTAGAAAAGAAAAATATTTCTGAATGTGGTGAAAATATTCTAAATAACAGTACGAGATATAAATCGAGCCAGTGTAAAGGCGACAGGCTGGCTATTATAGTTGGGTATAATACAGCCGAACTATTCTCCAGAATCCGTGTGGTGTCCGGATCAAGAATATAGCAACACTCCCTTCCCCCCGTGGATGTCGTAAAAGGCGACTAAGGAACTCTAAGCCAGAGGCATGGGTAGCAGCGTCCCTTCTGTGGAACAGTAACCATACTGCGCTCACCAACCCGCCAAGCACGGTGAGTATTGGTAAATACCCCCCAAAATGACGACACAATTGTGGAAATCCATGGAGGATGTGTTCAGCAGTGGACGTATAAATGGCTTAAATGATGATTCTCTAGAAATTGTACGGTAGCCGAACTTACCAACAAATACATAAGAAAAATATGTACAATTTGCTAATTGAATATGACTTACTAATTTATAAGCAAGAATCGGAATAGGTAGAGTTTTTCAGTAGAAACGTAAATCAGAATTGACAATGAATGAATTATTTAAAAAAATATGCCTATCGAAAAAGTTACATAGTATAACAAGCAGGTCTCGCCGAATTTAAAAGGTAACGTATTAGTTTTAGATCACACGATAGTAGTAGTAGTAGTATATAGATGTTATTAATAAATAATTATTTGCCTATACGAAAATATAATAAGAGGCTGGTCTAGCCCGCTAAGTCAGATAGCAGTATTTGATTAGTTATAGCTACGCGCAGCGTGTGCGTTTTGTTTCTCTTTCTGTTGACTGAAGGCTGACTAAATGCCACTAGGCATTCTCTACCAATTACTTATTCTTATGCTGGGGCTACACTAAGGTTTAACGTCTAACGTCTAACGCCCATTATCGCAATAATTAAAGCGTTTAAATATTCCACAAAAAATGCTTTAAATTAAGTGGCCACACCAGCATTTAACGTCTTAATGTCAATAAATCGCGTTATTGGATACATTATTTCAACATGGCGGTTGGACCTGCTAAATCGTAATATTTGATGATAATCTCAACCACTCTTTGATTTGACCACTCCAATCACAGAATGATTAAAATTAATTACCAGCCACTATTATCATCGGTCAACAGTTGCTTCGGGCGGGAAACAAAGACGTACAATCCTATCACACACTCGATGCAAACTAAAAACGCAGGTGTGGCTACTACACGCATTAAATTACGCGCTAAATTCTTTTGATATGCCAAAACAGAACGCCACCCGAGCTATCGCCTAGCGTCTAACGGCATTAAATATGCCATTACAAGATTAGCGCGTTAAGTCGTGACTACACCTATGTCTAGTGTCCATTAACGCGATAATTAACGGCGTTAAGCCTTAGTGTGGCCCCGGCATTAATAAAGGTCTGGTGGCAAAATACTGGGGGGAAGGCCAGGAACCAGGTGTTTACGCTACGAAGTTTTATGATGAACGTAAGATAAAACAAACAAAGACCTTTTCATCAATCTCTGAATTCCCGGGATTAAAAGGCGTATCAATATTAAGATTTCGTAGTGAATTTGACGTAACTCTACCTATATCGATCCCTTTTAATAATGTACGAGGTAGAATCTACAATACTACAATACATTTGTACCTACTACTATAACTAATCACGTGATTCTAAATACACTTTTTGAGAAATGTCAAATATTACTATTTAAAAGAGAACTACGGAGCACATACATGTTGAACCAGCAGTCACCGTTGTACGTTGATCTTCACTGTGGCTGCGAAAGGGACTGGCTGTTACCTAAAAGTTCAGAAAACAAAGAGTTTACATTCGTAAGAACTGAATGGCGTTGAAGTAGCGTATATCCAATATCACGGTGTGGTGTAGAGATGTTGTAGGTGAATAGATGGGATTGGAATCCTAATATAAAATAATATCGTACGCCGAAAGTACTAATTGGTCTGTTGAAAGGTAAAATATGAATTAGACTGATAATACTGTACTTATAGTACCGACTACAAATTACGCTACCACGGCTCTGGTTTACTAACAGCATTAGTACTGTTTAAGGTCTAAGAAACGTATCAAGCAGTGTAAAATATCTGCATATTGTTGCCATTACTGGGAGGAAATCTACGTTTAGTAATGAAAGTTTACTGTAAATGTATCAATTTATGATAATTGGCCTGGCTGCAAGCAGTTGGTAGTACAGGCAGCTCCTAGGCACACTATAATTGTGTACTACGTTGACTAAGTTGACTATAAACTATAGCATTTGGACTGTTAGGATTTGTAAAGGTACTGAAAAAGCGGTTAGTAATGAATACTTATAAAATATAATCATAGAATAGCTGTTAGTTACAACAGTAGGAGATACACCAATACTCCTTCTGTGAGAGCGTCATGCTCCAGGGGACCACAGAGAGGGATTGGGAGAGGGCCAATCGCGCACCTAGAAAGAGGAGACGGCGCCGGGGTACGGATCGCCCCCGCACCCAGGTCCGATACGCCTGAGCCCCTATGGCGGAAGGTATTGAGAGTCGCGGGCATGCAGATTTGGGAGTCTACGTTCTCATACCGAGTGACCTCCGGGAAGACGGCGGCACGTGGACAGGTTCAGCTGTTTGCGTAGTACAGAGCACAGCGAGGCCTAGGGGGGATCCTTAACAATCCCCCTCAAGACGAGCCTTGGGGGCCTTTTTACAGTCACCTCCAAGCGATCAACACCTCTAGCGGGCTAGTTATCCTTACCGCTAGAGGTGTTGATCGCTTTACAGTAATCCGCTCCGAGGTGCCCTGTAGGCGTTGCACCAATGGGAAGCTGTAGTGTGATTGTATCGAGGACCTGGAGCTGTGCCGAAGATGACCGCGTTGGTTGTAAACTGTAGGAGTCTGGCATAGTCCTCCGCACTTCCCCAGGGTAGAACAAGTACATGACGTATTTCCACCGGGTGAAATAAAATTATGTTGTTGTGTGTTACCAGCGATGATATATGGCACGGAGACGTGGTCACTCACGATGAGCCTGGTAAGCTCGAGGTCACTCAGCGAGCTATGGAGAGAGCTATGCATGGTATTTCTCTACGAGATTGTATCAAGATTGAGGAGATCCGTAAAAGAAGTTGCCGACATAGCTGAAAGGATAAGTAAGCTGAAGTCGCAGTGGGCACATTGCTCGTAGAACTGATAGCCGTTGGGGAAAAAAGCTTCTCGAGTGAAGACCACGCTCCGGAAAACGCAACGTGGGCTGACCTCCAACGAGACGGACAGATGACCAGAGGCCCTAGCATGAACAACTTGCGAGATAGTATTCGTATCGTAACGTTAATGCGAGTGAAGTTTTGAATAGAAAATACTTGAGTATTTTTAATTTAAATGAAGACTTTATTCATACCTATATAATCTATATATGATACGAAATGTGTTTGTCGTATAAATTTAAACAAAAATTTTATAGGATAGTTGTGTTTTCGATTCAAAGTTCACTTACATTAATGTTACGATATGAATACTTTCTCGCAAGATATTCGAGCTAGGGCTAATGGTGAAGGTCGCTCGGAACCGTTGGATGCGTGTGGCATGTGACCGGACTTTGTAAAAATCTATGGGGGAGGCCTTTGCTCAGCAGTGGACCTCCTTTGGCTGACATGATGATGATGATGATGAAATAAAATAAAAAAGCAGATACAACGAAGAGTCAAGTCGAGAAGGGAATGTTCGGTATGTGTCCACCGAACAAACACATTCTGATAACACGCTGAGCGTCGTGCAATGTCTTCGTCAGGGAGAAACGTCTATACGTATTGCCAGTGGAAAAAAATATGTCCAAAAACATAACAATAATGAGATTAAGTTACTTGTTAGTTTGAATGCTATTTGTAAACCAAAGCGTTGTGCTTGAGAGCCAAATGATGAACCTTTTAAAATATATTATATACAGAAGCAATATGTTTGTTTTGAACTTCTGATAAATGTACCTTGATCCCAATCTTATCTGTACGTACCTTTGGAGTTATGTGTGTATGATGCAAAGTATCGTACTCGTATACAGCGTTTATGAGTGCGCAGCAAAGCGGTGTAGTCTGTTACGGCCGAATACTGAAACTCCACTTAATATTTAAGATCCTCTTAACTATTTAGGATGCCCGCGATACCTAACCGAAATGTCTCGGATACTTGAGAGGGTCTTAAATATTGAGTGGCGTTTTAGTATTCCACCATATTTTATGTATGTATTTTTTTGTTGGTGACAATTTACCCAAACTTCTCAAAAAGTATTACCAATAATATTTTTACCTCAATTTAAAATAATTATAAGGCATGCCAACCCTGGTTAGTAATAAAATTATTTGTATTATGTACACAAGCACCTCTGGTAATAGCGCTATCTTAAATGCTTGAAATGAAACTAGTTTAACGGAATATATTGCGTTTGTAATGAACACTCAATAAAAGAAAGGGTAACAAATACCGGCCCTCCTATTCGCCTTTCGCTAGCGGAGCAACGAGCGAGAGACTAAAACCGGAACCAATGAAGACCGGCCAATTATTATTTATTTTAACTTCTATGTAGATCCGGCACTAGGCGGACTTAATACTATGAGACATTATGTACCAGCCAACCTCATTCTTATGTGGAATCTGCTTATAACCAATTCAAGTGATATTCTCAACAACTCCTCAACTTTGATATAAGAAAATACGTTTTCTCTTACACATAAACGCTCATCCGCTCATTCAACAGAACAATGATACGATTAAAATAACGGAATTATAAAAATAAATGCATCACTTAGGACTTCAAAATCTCAATTTCTTCACAGCTTGCATAATAATGGGACATTGCTCTTGACTGTTGGATGAGAGTACGAGTTTCTTTTTACAATCGAAAAATAATAATATGCTCCAAACTCTTCAACCAATCGAAGCACCGAACGCGGTAAACGCGTAGTTTACTATTACGTTTCGATTGTGATAAGAAACTCGTACTAGGGGTACTGATATATATTTTATTAATAGTAAGAAGTGCAGTCATAAAGAAAGTTTAAAAAACTAGATATAGAACATTATGTATCTAGTCTCATATCGTAAAATTCGAATTATAAACTTCAAAACGAGTTTACATTGACATACTTGATAAACACAATACCGAAAATTTTAAAATAGAATCAAATTACAACACTCTCTTCTCTTTCTCTAACAAAATAATGTTATAATAAATTTGTTTTCCAGTACGATTCAGGGCAAATCCAAGAAGTTAAATCCAAGGAGATTCCATCAATTATTTTTTCTAATAAAACGCATACGCGGATCGCGCCGTATTCATAGCACTACTAAAAAGTTTTGATTCCAATTATTACTTATCTCTGGCAGCCCCACTTTAGCGCAAGCGCAGTGATATACTGGGTTTTGGCGCCATTACTATATATTTTGTAGTACTGAATTTTGTGGTAAACTATTTCTTACTCTTTTAACTTAGTGATTTTATTTAGTAGGTTCAATCCCAATGTATGTGATTAGATAAAGTAATGTATGAAACTGCACATAACTAGGTATTGGGGCGCCTGGGGCTCAGTTTCTAAACACACATTCGTGTTTTAATGGCCCTCATTATGCAACAGTTTCATAAACTAGGTACTATTGTCTTTGCTGTTTCATTATCTCACAGTACTTCATTTTATTATCACAACGCAATATTTATAACTATATCCATAGATATCTGTTGTATTTGTAAATATGTATTAATTATAAATGTATATATTGTTTTCGATATTTTATTATTTGTGTAGTTTATGCTTAACATGAGAAAAGTCGTCGTCCCCAGTAGTGGGACAATAATGGGCTGATTATGTATGTATGTAATATTTGATTTCTTTCTTTATATGCATAATTACTTTTAAATTATCTTTATTACATTTTCATTTGTACAAATATGAAGAGATTGTTTACATTTTAAATAAATCTAAGAAAAGAACTCAATGCAATATATTCCGTAAAACATGTTTTATTTCGGTTAATATGATCTGTTATTTCTATAAACGGTATAGTGAATCTATACTAACGTAACCTAACATGCAGTTAGTTTTGAAAATATATAAAATATAATGATTATAATAGGGTTAATGATTATTATCATGACATAGATCTAAATCGCAAGCCAGTTGCAACGATGGATGACAAGACTGAATAAATATGAGTAACAAAGTAAATGTTAGATACAAAATTAACAAACTGCGTACGTTTCGGAAGCCAGAGTTAGATAGCTCGCGTCTCCGTTACTCTATGACTTCAAACACTGGTGACAAAAGAAAAAATATATACTTCACAGTTTAAACTGGACATCAAAATGCAGATTACTGTAGTGAAATTTCTCTTTTAACCTGTGAGTTATCAAGTAATGATGACATGATACATGGGGAAATGCAACAATGTTGAAGTCTTACCATTTCGCACGTTTTGACCAATCTTTCGGCGTCCAATGTAGGCATTTCGGATCGATACGCAGAGTCCTCTTTTCCATAGCTTTCTCGTGTTGCTGCATATGTATATATAATAGTAATAGTTGCCTATCGTTAGTAAAATAATATCAAATCCAAGGAAACATTTTTTTATAACTAGGAATATAAACGTTATACTTCACCTCATTGACAGATATGATGTATTGGCCCTTGTAATAGTTAATCAGGTTCAGGTTTTGTAGTGTACTGATAACGTCTTCTTTCTTGATGCTGGTCAATTCGCAGATTTCACTGGAACACGACGTTTGATAATTCAGATCACCAACAGATTGTTTGAAAACGTTGACGAAAATCAAATTAATGTATTTAACATCAGCCGACGGCAAGGTGGGCGCAGTAGCGAAGCTTTTAAAAGACTTAGGCCTGTAATACAGATCGAGAATTAAAACTCAAGTAGAACTTGAGTCGAAATGGCATCAATTGAATATAAATGCTGGACCTATCACGTAGAGTTCATATTTGATTGACGCAATCTCGACTCAAATTCTACTTGAGTTTTGATTCTCAATCTGTAATACGGGCCTTAGACTTTCTGCTCATCACGTGTTGATCCGCACGGAGCAAATAAGTATTTGTATGATCTACAAATAGTTATTTCGGTCGCGGTGTTTACGCATGTGAGATCTATGTATGTAAGTTATAGGTATGATAAAGAAGAAATATGTTGACCGCTTTAAAAAAAAAAAAAAATATAATGTCCTAGAATCCCACAGGCTTATCCATACTTATATAATATGTAAGGTTGTTGACCCTTAATTGGACTATCTATTCCATTCACTAGTTATAAGGGCAGGGTACACAACAAGTAATTTAATTCAGGGTGGTATGCCGCTCACCCAATATGTTTGTCCAATGCATCGAAATATATGTAACACTAGAACAACAAATCAGAACAACGATCATTGTCCACTCGTAGTGATCGCGGGCATGTTGTGTGGAGTGCGGGACGTTTGTTTTGTTTTCGAAGAGTATCAAATCAGATATGCCAATACGTTGATCTCACGACGGTAGAATTTGTTCCCCCTAGCATAACGTCAGAATGAAATAAAATATGCTTAATAGAAACAAAATATTACTTTAAAAAAATATGTTTTAATAAATCTTTTGTTTACATTTTATACAAAAACTTATTTCTGGATCATTTATCAGATAAGTGTTTTACTTCTTTTTTTATTGGGCCCAGTTAAAATTCTACACACTAGAGCCAGATTGTATTTTACCTAATAACAGTTCTGCAATATATATAGAGTAGATACTCTATGATGAGTCTAACGCTATCTATTTTCAAGGTACGGCGCCTAACCGCAAAAAAGAATGGGATAGATAGACATTGTCTTGTCTCACTGGTTGGGCGAGTGCGAGGGCGAATTATTAAACTAGACCATATGAAAAATACTGTTTCTTTTTTGTATTCGTACATTATTGTATATATGTAATAATAATTTGTTATTAATATTTGTTATTATCTGTTATTAAACTATAATATCACAAATTTACTACGCAATTTTATTATTTTACGTAAGTGAAGCACCGCTCCGCAATTTGCAAATGTCAATTATGATTCTGAACAAGGTGTGCTTGCCGAACCTCCTTTCAGTTGAATAAAGTGATGTTTAGAGCGTTCATTTTAATACGTACATAGATATCGTTGATCCAATGTACACTTGATCAAATAATATGGATGCGATCATCGAATGAACTAGCTATACAATCTATTTGATCAAAGATTAGAAGTTTCAAATTTTGTATAATGTCTAAAATACAAGGCACAAAGATTATAAAAATAAAATAATGCGTTTTGAATTTAATATGGCAGTTGTCATCTTGGACAAATAAAGAGTGTACATGCCAGCGTAAAGAAAACTGATACCATGGATTCAGTACATGATTCCAGAACCCTCAGCTTTACAATTTTGCGTCAGTCATAAATTATTTCCCATTAAATTTAATGGTATAAAATAATTGATTGCGTTTATCCTAACGCTATTTTGAATAAAAACTGAATAAATGATTTATTTTTACAGTAAACTGCAATATCTAAACTAAACTAAACATCGTCATCGCTCGCAGTAGCATAATAATATCATCATAGTACAATAATCAAGTAGCGTTTTGATCGCGTTGTTTCCGATACATTGCGTGGTCAATAATGTCAAAACAATATTATTTCCGAGATAAATGGCTTTCCTATTATAATTAGAGGCCTAAGTGTAATCTCTACCCAAAGTTTTCGGTACGTCGTCACTTATAACCTATATATTGAATGAGTGGAAAGATGAAGACATAGTTTTTATTTGTTAATCTTGGACAAAGATAATGGACTATTGATTGGCATACCAACCTCAATAATATAATTATATATCTTTGAATAAGTTCACACAGAAGGACTAGTCACTTCCGCAAACACTTGATCATATCAGCCCAAGGTAGTCCACTGCTGAACAAAGGCCTACCCCATGGATTTCCACAATTGTGTCGTCATTTTGGGAGGAATTTGCCAGTAATCAGCGAGTAGTATTGCTACTGTTCCACAGGAGGGACGCTGCTGCCCATCGCTTTGGGCTATATTCTCTATCCGGACACCACACGTAATTTATACACTTCACCTAAACAGTATTCATAAGAAGCGTCAATTCACTTTCGCACACTCAAGTTCATAGATAATGTAATAGCTATTTTCGTCATATCACAGATCATAATAACTAATTATTTTTCGGGAACAGTGTTCAATAGTAACAGGTCGCCCACCGAATGATGTCATATCGTCACCGTTCAAATGGTTACGCATTGTGTGTGCTAACTATCCGTCTAGGCGTTTTGGTTCTAATATTTATATGGCAAATATTCTTACTTGATGGTTATGATAGGTTTTTCGTTATCGCCGACTGGCTTGATGTGTGTGAGTATATCCAGTATGGTCTGTGCCCAGTAACTCCTGTACGATAACAGTCCAAGATCAGACAGCGGTTTCTCGGGTGACCCCGTTTTACCCTCGAACTTGGATAATTCGTAACCTGAAGAATTAATGGAGATATTATATGGCCCTCATAAATTGCCGTCGAACTGAGTCGGTCTGTCATTCCGTTGAGAAGAAACAGAAATACTCCATGGTTATCCTTTTAAAATGTAGTTTTGTAATACATTGTTCACATATCCTGGTCATGGCTCATAACTTGTTCTACTCACTGATCGGCGAGGTTAAGCAACGCTCGGCGCGGTCACTCTATGGTCTGGTAACCGCACAGTGGTGTTTGAACTTAAGTCAAGCCGGAGATTTTTAGTCGGCTTGAACAATGACACAAGGTTGGCTACTATCATATCAGCCAAAGTACGTGCACTACTGAACAAAGGCCGCCCCTATAGATTTCCACAATTGTATCATTATTTAGGGGGAATTTATCAGGATTAACCACGCTTGGCAAGCGGGTTGGTTGAGCACTGTATGGTTACAGTTCCACAGACGGGACGCTGTTGCCCATCCTTCTGTTTTAGAGTCCCTTAGTATGTACGACATCCACGAAAGGAGATTGAGTGGTGCTATATTCGGACACCACAAGGATATACGGCCACTAACCAAAGGAAAAAATAAGATTATATTAGACGATTGCATGTAAGAACAATGAAGTTGAACATCTGTATAAGCCTTTTAAAAAAGGTGCCTGTGGCATAGCAGTTTTAATTTGACCTATCCCGACAGATGACACGTGTCAGTCATCGTAAAGGTCAAATCTACTTTCGGGAGCTCAACGACGACATACTACGCCACTTATCAGAAGCAAATTTATGCGAGCCGCATAAAAACTTAAAAAACCAGATCCGTTTTATTAATATCAATGTAATTATATTCTACATACAACAGTGTTCATTTTGCGGTACCATGGCTGGCCTGACGACTATGTATTATAGCTAACATTGTAACTCAATGCGAAATAACGACTTTAAATGGACGCTAATCCGTATGGAATAGAGCTCAAAATGTAATGCATGATTTTGATCCCTACGTCCACTCAAATAGAGGACACGCTTCAACAAATTAAAAAATACGAGTTAACTGGTTAGTTACTTACTAAATTCTATGAGAAGTTTTCCATAACCCTTTCTTTGGTATGGAGGTAGAGTCAGTATACACGCTACATTGTAATCTTCCGTACTCTCTTTTTCTTTTGAAAAGTATCCTACTATATGAAATCCTGAAACAAAAATCAATAACATTAACATCTTTCGAATTGTTTGTGCATAATGTGATATTTGCGCATATTTACTGTATATAGAATAAGTCATACCCTGTGGTATAAGATTAGTAGGTATATGACAGTTAAGTAAATCTTACAATACATCTGCTATTGAATATGAACCCAATACGAATAGGGTTGCCATCCGTCCCGATATATCGGGACTGTCACCGTTACCGAACCCTGTGCCCCGAAAGACCTATATTTGTCCCGATTAAATTAGCCCGGAATACTTCAAGTAGTAGTGGCCGGGTATTAAGTAAAATATGGATGCATGGACTTCCTTCGCTTCTCATACCACCTGAGTGGTCATTTTCGGCACTGAAGAGGCTCCAGGGTTTCGAGGTGCCACCCATTGACCCTTCGGTGGCACTTCTTTAGGCACATCCCGGAGCCGGTAACCGTAAAGCGTGCTTGCGTTACTTGAGAAATCGGTAACTGCACACATAGTCACCGATCACACAGTATTTGAACCCCGAATATGTGTGTTTTGGTATATCTCAAACGTACTTAAACGTCACTCACAGATACATTAAACCTCATATCTTATAATTACTGCTACAATGATCTTTCATGCGCGATAGGGGTTGGTGGTGGTGCTTTGTTTGTTTTAGCACACAATAGAAGTATGCCGTTGCCTCAGGAGGGGGGGCACATCCACAGATTGTAAGGATCCCCTTAAAGACTCGCTGTGCGCCGTGTTGCGCACATAGCGGCAGAAATAATGCGTGTACCTATCATTGAGTTACCTTTTACGACACCCACGTGTGGAGACAGGTGGCTTTCTCTTTACTGGGAACCATAAAGCGAATATTACCATTCATAATATGGATTTCGTATGCAAAAATCTTTGAAACTAACCTCTGGCGTCAAATTCCGTCATAACATAAAACAAGAAGGGGTCCGTATCGTAGTATAGGGTCTTGTGGTCTAAGAACAGTTTGGCTAGTAGGCAGAGATTCTGTGCGTAGCATTTGTTTTTCCGTCCGTCTATCTCGAAGAACGATATGCTACCTTTGCGGTATATCTCGTTGCCTGGCGGGTGTTTTAGTTTACATTTTATCTGGAATTCATAAAAGATAAGTTTTTTATCATATCTACTGAAAACCTCATATTTTTCCTCCCATCTCATCAGCCCGTGAACATCCACTGCTGTGAGAGTGTGACTTTAAACCGGTCACCCACAACTACCACGTCAATAAAACAAAAGAAAAATATAACCCACATGGTTATCGCACTACCAGTACAGTAACAAATCAAAATAAATTGAATATATAAAAATAAACAAACAAATCATTAAAGTAATTTAAAACCCACCCATTCGTGTTCTTTATTGTACACACGGATACATATCAAGCTAAACACTTCCAATATAAGCTGATCTCGCATTGTATAGGCTTTCCCCACAGTTAGAGATCAGCTCATACTGGAAATTATAGCTTTATATGTAGCCGTGTGTACACAATAAAACATAATACATAGATTCTAAAATAAAATGGATGTACAAAGGACATGGCAGATGTTCTTTTTTTACACATCTTGGTGATGAGACTTTAGTTTCTTACCCAGTAATTTCACTAGATACAGTGCCCTTCTAATACCCACCAATGTACCTGCGCAGTTAAAACAATTTAATAACGCGGGAAGTCGAGCAACCAAATATAGCGCGCCAAAGGTTCTAAAAAAACACAGTATACAGAAACGTGTGAGCGAAATAGAAAAAGAGCGCCGGGCCGTTGATTTTTACACCTTAAGAGCATTGCATAAGGTTGATTATGAATTTATTTAATGTTTCGGGTTTTTTAGTTGTTGCTTTTTGTATCTGCGCGAGGGAATGACGCGATAAATAATGGCTGACAAAATTTGGGTATAAAGGGATGAATGAAAATATTATTGTAAATACTCACCAAATGCCTTTCCAGACACTTTTTACTTTTTCTATATTTCAAACAGAATTCGCAGATGTAAATACAATGTAGGTTTACCATTTCCTGAAATAGAGTTAATAAAGGATATTATACTCGTATGTAGCTTACAATGTACTGATCGATTCTGCAATAATTTGGGTATAAATTAAAGAAGGCGGTTTATTTATAGAAAGGCCTACTTACAGCCCAATGTTAAAATACAATATCCTAGTTCATGGAAATAGTTTATACTATAGAATAAAATATTTTTAAATTAATGATCATGAATCATGAAGAGATTTTGACTGATGTGTGAAATAAATATTGCGTTTGAACGTTCGGGCTGATAAAATGAAATCAAGCTATTATTTATTTATTTAATTAATTAAAGCATGGAAGACTTACAGCTAAATAAATCTAAAATAACACAAAATTAGTAAAAGGAAAGCCAATAACAAGTCTTCGCTTATAGAAATGGAATAAAAATTTAAATTTAAGTGGAGCATACAGAGTAGGCACTGCTACGCTAAATATAGAAATGTACAAATCTTCTCATTTGAAAAAGTCAAGGCTTGACAAAGGGGTCGATATCACGCTGCTGACACAAACTATTAAAAGTTCTGCTTGCTCGCACAATGTAACTGTTCTGTCTGTAATTTGATGAAGCATTTGGTACACGAATGGGTGGATTGAAGCGAATTGATTTGGATGGAATGTTAAAGTAGATTTTTGCCAAAAGCTCAGGACAGTCAATATCACTATTAAGGATTTTTAAAAGGAACACATAGTCAGACTTATGACTACTTATCGCCAAAAAGAGCGCAAATTCAGACGGCGGCTATCATTCAAAAGGATTTCACGTGAGATATTGGCTTAAATTAGAAGAACGAAGCGAATTTGTCATTATTGTGTTGATAATTTATTGGGTTAAAAATAAACATCACTTCAGCCAATACCTTGCTTGGCCGTGCTGCCTACCTTCTGGAGATTGGCAGGCTCGTCCAATTTCTCTGCTGGCCGAGACAGACTACGTGGAGTTATAAATAGTTACACTGTGATAATAAGGGTTGTGTGGATGTGTGTTCGTGCGCGAGTGTGTGCTGTGTGTGTGTGTGTATCTGTGTCTCGTGATTACACACCGATCTTCAAAAAGTACAGTTAGAAATCGCCGCGAGCTAACACTTATCATTGGCACGTACCTGTGGGTAGGGTGCGAAATACCACGGTCGTATCCGATTCCGTCCCAGTTCGATCATCTCGATGTTCTTCATCCGAGTCACCAGGTCATCGTGACCATGTGCGACCATGCTGCCCGACTGCCGCGGCCTGGTCGTGGGAGTGGCCGTACCACTAACAGTTGTCTCACTGCCTTCTGTTTCTATAGACGGAATAGATTCCGCCTGAAACGTTTTAGAACTTTGCTTGGGTTCCTGTAAGGGTTGTTTTTATAAATGACTATGAGCTAAAATATTGTATTGAATTTTTGAACGGAGAAACAATCCGTTGTTAATGCTTAAGTAGTAAAACAAACTTTTTTCATCACATCTAAGATATAGCCACCTCTCAAGTGCTTGCTGTAAAACTCTTTTCAAACAGTGTCAATGTAGAAGGTATTGATATTTTTTCCTGTCCCTGCTTTACCCACACAAGATATCAGACATATGAGTAATTAGGAGATCATCATTTCGGCCGAATGAAGTCCACTGCTGGACACAGGCCTCCCCCAAAGATCCACAACGACCGATATGTGTTGTGGGCTCATTGGGGGGTTTTGCCATAATCGCCACGCTTGGCAGACGGGTTGGCGATCGCAGTTGAGTTGTTAATGTACTCGAAGGACGCTGCTGCCCATCCTCTGGCTAATCCCTTAGTCGACTTTTACGACACCCATGGGAGGAGATGGGGTGGTGGCATTCTGAGCCGGCACATAACGCAAAATATTTCTGCAAAAACATGTAACAATATCTATATAAACATCAAGAGTCAAAATATATTTGAATTCTCATTCAAATTCAAATAAAATACTAGATAATTGAAACAACATTTTTGCAAAAATATCTTACGCTAAATTTATGGAGTTTACTACAAAACATACTTCATTGTCTATAGACGGTGCTTTCCGTTTCCTATTCATTTTCTTCTGCAAGGCGGCCGCGAGGACTGCGCCCCCGTTGACGAGCGACGACGATTCATTGACCAGCGTTGGACTAGCTGGACGAGACACCAATTGACGGGGCTCCACAGCAATAATACCTTATATCGTGAGGATTATGAGTGTCAGTAATAGAGATTAGACTCGAGAAAACGCTTTTTAAATATATATTACGAGTTTTATACAGAAACCCAATTTATTCACCTAGTCTGTAGGTGAATAAATTGGTTTAAGAGGTGAATCATTTCACGATGCTCCTCCAAACATTAAAAAAATAGTATCTTAATTTTAAACTAAATGTTTTCTAGTATAGCGTCAAAATCAAATACAGCTTGCGGTCAATGGCCTCATGTACCCGTCATATGATCGGATGGTAGGCACCAAACATCTCCGCAGTTCCGCCTTCGCGCTTGGACATTGTACGGGATGGTTGCCTATGTAAGCCTTTTTTTTATAGGTTTTATCGCAAACGTCGTGGAAATGTGGATCCTCCATTGCAGCAGTGAACAGTTTCGGGGCACGACGTCCTGGTCTCACACCTCTCTGCAATGGAATTGCCCCCTTGCTATGTTCATGTACTCGGACCGACATGGTGCCGTTTCTGTATAAGTACTTCAACACGTCAATCTACCGATAGTCAATCTGGCACCACTGCAGAGATTGCAGAACTGACCAAGTTTCGATCGAACCGAAATCGCCTTTTTCATAGTCCACAAACTCCAAGCGTAGTGGCAGATTATAGTCCTCAGTCTTCTGTATAACCCGCCGCAGCGTATGGATGTGGTCTATGGTACTAAAACCTTTTCGGAAACCGGCTTGTTTGGAAGGCTGGAAATCATCAAACCTGCGCTCGAGACGAAACGACCCTTGAAAACAGCTTATAAACATGGCTCAGAAGCGAGATGGGTCTATAATTCCTCCACAGGGTGTTGTAAGCCTTTTTGAAGAAGAGCACCAGCTCGCTTTCCGTGACTTCCGCTTCTCGTGCTTTGTGCTTTCTAGTAGGACGGAGCTGAATAGCTTCTGGAGGACTTTAAGTTCCGGTGTTCCACCCGCTTTCAGAAGCTCTGTCGTAATTCCATCGCCACCTGGCGCCTTGTTATTTTTAAGCTGTTTCAAGGCCATCCTACTCTCGTGCAGGCTGATTTCCGGGATATCTTCGGTACAGTGTCGGGTTATTTTGGCTCACGGGTCTTTGTCAGAGCCAATTACAGGTACTGTTACCGAGGTGTATAGCTGTGGGTAGAAGTTCTCAATCTCTCTCAAAACCTCTGACTTAGTCGACGCTACACTGCCGTCCTCGGTCTTCAGCTTCATAATACGACTTTGACCAATAGACATCATTCTTGTGAATACTTTGGAGCCTTGGTTCCGCTCGATCGTCTCTTTAACACCGTTGGTGTTAAAGGTAAGTATATCGTGACGAAAGGACTTCCATATCCGTCTATTGAACAGTGGGTATGCTTCAGCATCACCGGAGGACTGGAGCGTCATGGCGCATCTTTCTGCCTGTCATGAGGTCGAGAGTGTGATTGGAGAACTCTTTTGGTCGATTGCAAATACATAGTATTTTATAAGTATCACTAGAATTATTATAATAAAAGGATTACGACAATATTACTGCGACATTATAATTATACAAAGCAGTAATATTAAAAAAAACATTATACATACAGACTGATCAGCATATTGCGCTCAGGTGATTTCATTAATCGACTTACCTGCAGCCACGTCACGCCTTGTGCGCTCACCAGTCTTACCTGAGCGCAGGTCCTGAACGTTGCCGTTAAGAGCCTTGAGCGTTAAGATTTTTTAAATCGTTTGTGATAATAATATGTAGCAATGATAGTGTATTTCACATTTCATACAGAGGGCCGAATGTGAGTGTCTTTTCATAATCAAAAAGCAAACGTGTACAGGCAGCTAAGGTATTAAAAAATATGAAACACACTAGAAAAAGAACTTTGTCTTAACCTCATAGTGCCTCATTTATCTAAACTTCAATGTTCTCACCTACGTAACAACATTGAACTTGACAATATTGTAAGAATAAAAAATATTTATACCCACCTATCTCTTTCATGCTGGAGGATGGGTAGCAGCGTCCTTCGAGTACATTAACAACTCAACTGCGATCGCCAACCCGCCTGCCAAGCGTGGCGATTATGGCAAAACCCCCCAATGTGCTCACAACACATCCATATCGGTCATTGTGGTGATCTTTGGGGGAGGCCTGTGTCCAGCAGTGGACTTCATTCGGCCGAAATGATGATCTCTTTCATTTCATGCGTGACGTCATGGGCATGTATTTAGTTTTATGATTATATCTTCAAATTGGCAAATAAATGCGTGCAAGTCTACGAAGACTTGTTCCCATCAGTTCTAGTTGTTTTAAAAAAAAAAAATCTCTTTCTTTAAACTGAAAGAACTCAAAGCAGCGAGTTTAAATCTACGTATCGTACATTTTAATCTATTTGGCTACCGTGGCTGACACTTTATATATAATGCTGACTGTACAACACGTTTACCGCGTTCGGCGCTGCGATTCGCCAGCTCCATACTCTTCAGCCAATTGGAGCACCGAACGCGGTAAACGCATCGCACGGGTTTAAGTTTCAATTACGAACAGAAACTCACATTCGGCCCTCTGGTGATGTTTTTATACCTAAACGAGTTATATAATGCGAATACCGACTGATTTAAAACCACCAGTAATTGCTCTCGGACCCAAGTGACGAGAATTGATTGATACATGACTCCACCAGTACACACGGCGTTGTGTTCTATTCATAGACACATACTCATCTGTTCTATCCATATTCAGAAAGCTGAATTAAATTAATGGCAATTTTAACTCTATCGGTAAGATACTGTACATGACACAACTCGAACACAGCTTAGAGAGATCAGCTATCTTCATACAAATAGCGGCGGCAACAACGCTTATCGTCTGAGCTCTGTATTTACGTAGCACGTAGAGTATATACACATCGCGTTTACCTTTTTAAGTGAGCCGGCTGTTCTCTCGGGATTGTGTCACAGTAGTAAAAACAGAGGTAATATGCATATAACATATATGATATAACATAAGTAAAATATATTTTTTATAAACTAGAAAAAAACCTAAATATGCTGTAGCACAAAGCACACAAACAATTGAATTGTAAATTTTGACATACCGAGTGCATTTTTTGGTGTGGAACCATTGAGTGCATTAAAATTGGCTTTTTCATGGACTTTAGGTTGGGGTGGCTGACTTGGTTGAATTTGATGGTTCACAACATTGAGTCTACTCGGAATGGTACTAGACTTCTGACTTTCGTTGCAGACACTGTCATCTGCAGACAAAATTTAATAATTTTAATGGCAATTGTCATGATTATGAGTTTTAGTGTTATGTTATAATGATGGTAAATTGAGTAAATAATGAGTAGTCAACGAAAGTAATGATTAATATATGAAAGAAAGTATTAACACAAAATTATTACACATGTAGGGTGTAAAAAACGTAATTGAAGTCAATGAGGCATGCATGAAGTTTTACAATTGAAGGGTGTAAAATACGTAATTTAATCCAATGAGTCATGCTTGAAGTTTTACAATATTCAAATCTAAAGAGTAGTGGATAAGAAAATCAATCTACCATCATAAATAAAATAATGTTGAATGAATGAAAGCCAATTGTAGTCAAAAGGCTAGTAAATTGTTTTTTGATATATAAATAAATATTGATTCTAATGTCATTAAATCTTCCCAATATTAAAATTTAGAACAAGCTTAAAATTATAAATTCTCCAAGTTATTTTTCAGATTCTACAAAGCAATTTGATCATGACCCAAAAAATAATTCTGAAAAGTAAATCCCAAATGAAAGTGGCTAAATATATACATATATAAATGTACACATAGACCATATAAAAATTATGTATACAGTTTCACAGATTACATTCTGGTTTATGTTAAATGGACCTTCAATAATGCAACTGAAACTATAGAAAAAATGAAGCAATAATCTCTTTAAATAATCTGTACAACCAGTTCCATCAAGGCAGAGTGAAGTAGTGAGCCCAATGTCTAAAATACCAAAGACACATACTAATGAAACTAGGCATCACGCCACCTCCTGATCCTATGTGAGTCTTCTTCGGCGTCGTTGTCCCTCCAGTGGACACGCCATCTCTTCTCGGGAACTGTACTTTTCTTGTGTCCAGCCATGACTCGCCGACCCACTCGTCCAGACGTTTGTTGACTAGAATTCAGAATTATTTTAATTTTTTAAATATTTATTTGCAATCATTATGTTCTCGACGATTATGTCTACCCGGGACAAATGGTCAATCGTCAAATCCGACTCGGCTGGGCAGCGTCCGGAAAACTTCGCAATGCCTACAATAAATGCTGCAGTGCCTCAAGATGAGTCTTACCAGTATATTTTACCAGTATATTTTACCAGCTATGACATATGGCACAGAAACGTCGTCCCTCACTACGAGCCTCGTAAGAAAGTTTAAGGTCACTAAGCGAGCTATGTACAGAAATAGTAGTAGTATTTGTATTTAAAATGTGTAAACTAATGTCTGTTTGTAATGTCAAAATAACAGCTTTTTACTAAATGCATATGAAAGTAATTCCGTGTGGTGTCCGGATTAAGAATATAGCACCACTCCATCTCCTCCCGTGGATGTCGTAAAAGGCGACTAAGGGAATCTAAACCAGAGGGCTGGGCAGCAGTATCCCTTCTGAGAAACGGTAGCCATACTACAACCAACTCGCCTGCCAAGCGGGGTGAGTATTGGCAAATACCCCGCAAAATGATGACATAGTTGTGAAAATCAATGGGGGAGACCTTTGTGGACGTATAAATCGCCGATATGATGATATGAAAGTATATACGGTACATATATCAAAAAACTATTTTGAATTTTTTATCTGTCTTTGTCTGTTCGTTCAGGCTAATCTCCAAAACGGCTGGACCGATTTTGACGGGACTTTCACTGGCAGATAGCTGATATTATAAGGACTAACTTGGGCTACTTTTATTTTAGAAAAATAATTAGGGTTCCTCGAAAAGAAATTAAAACCCATGAAATACCTACCTATATGCTATTAAATAATCAAATATCCGATTTATTTTAAATTAAGTAGCGGGTGAAACCGCGGGGCACAACTCGTAATATAATATAATGAGTCATACATAAACTTTTTACCATGTTCAGAGGTGAACCTTCAGTCATGCTAATGGCTTCATAAGATATTTAATTAAATTAATTAAATAAACTATAATGTGACTACGGAAAAGCACAAATACAGTTTTAAGAGCCATAAAATATTTTATTCTGTTGATTACCAATAGGTAGGAAAATCAAAGAAAAATTCAATATAATATGGTAAAAATTAACATAACAAAATAATCCGTGTGGTGTCTGGATTAAGAATCACGTCATACATCCATTTCCTCTCGTGGATGTTATAAAAGGATACTAAGGGGCTCTCAGTTAGAGGAATGGGCAGCCGTGCCCTTTTGTGAAACAGTAGCCATACTGCCTTACACTCACCAACCCGCCTGGAAAGTGTGAGTTATGGCAAATTCTTCCTTAAAAGACGACACAGTCGTGGGAATCCCTAGAGGAGGCCTTTGTTCAGAAGTAGACAATGACGAAAATTCACAAAACAGTGTTAAATTAATAAATATATTCCTTATAGTCAAAGATCGAGAATCGTTTCTGATGTCAACTACATTATTTGGATTTTATGTGACATCCTATGGCTTTATCACCTGCGGAATAGCAAGATGGTTCCAATAATACCTCATTTGTCCAATCGCCAGGGATAGCTGTTCAGGGGATCTGATGGAACAGATGAATAACTAACATACATACATAGACTGCTCAAATCCTAACCCTCCTTTTGGCTTCCCATAGTCAGGTAAAAATATAACATTAAAAGGAAATAATTATAGAACCTTATATTCATACTTGTATCATTGGCATCAAATAGACAAATGCAACATGTCTTTATTCCTCTAAAACCGTACCGTACTAGACCATTTTGGATCTAGGGTATGTGGATGAACTACCCTCCGATGGTAGAAAATAGCCGTTGGCATCTTATCGAACAATCCTCAGAACACTATCCGTTGTACAAGCGGTAGAACACACGCAGGGACATGAAGTCCTTCCTCAGACTTCAGGGTTCTAGATAGCTTGTGAGCTTGGGGTTGTCGACAATCCAGACTGCACGCCTTTGTACCGAATCAAAGGGTATAAGCTGGTATCTAGGTACTCCCGCCGAAAAATCGCAGCAGTACTCCATATAAGGCCGGACTTGAGATATATAAAGGCAGTCAGGAGTCTTTGCTCCATGAAGGGTACTTCACTTGCCTTGTCCTGTTGAGCACACCGAGGTTTTTTGGACATATAGAGTGGTGCTATATCTTTAATCTGACACCAGACGGTCATGTGTATAATCAAAGTGGTGATATTATTGCTTCATATTAAATTTGCTTAATTACCCCTTGGTACTATAATATCATATATCATATCAGCTAAAGGACTGCTGAACAAAGGCCTCCCCCACAGATTTCTAAAATGAGTGGCTACATGCCATACTCATCCAACGACTTCCAGTGACCTTCACCAGGTTGTCTGTCCACCTCATTGGAGGTCATCCCATACTGTATTTCCGGTCTCCACTCAAGATTTTTTTTACCCCTGGTACTATTAATTGCATAAGGCTGGGTAGCCAGATGTATCCAGCAGTCATCAAACAATGGTTTCTTGTTGAGAATCTCTCTAATGGGTTCACAAAAATAATAAGACCTCAGAGCCAGGTGCTGGGCGAGGGTGCAAGCTGCATATAGCTATGTACATATGGACTCACAAGCTGGGTCTATAACTATTCAACCTTAACAAGCCCTGGAATAGGGCTATGGGCTAAGATGTGTTAAGGGTGGCGTGCCATGCATCTAATATCACTGTGCAATGTATATTTGAAATATGTTAAGGGTGGTATGTCACTTATCCAATATCATTGTGCAATGTATATTAGATCAAAGAATTTGACATTTATATACTTTTTTATCAAAACAAAATAGATTTGAAAGCAATATTTAATGAGTATGAAACAGGAGTATAAGTAACAATGTCATTATAATATGATAAGGCACAGAGATTATTAAGTAAAATCCGTTAAGAGGTGAATTTGGTACCTGTCTAACATAAAGTATTGGGAAAAAGATATTGTTTGTGTGGTATGAAGTGCTCGGCAAATAAATTTGATTAAATTTTGGACAACAATATTGAATGAGTTGTATACCATCCTAAGGCAGATAATGATTACAATGTTTTTGCTCATTTATTTGTTTATATAAGGCCCTATCAATACCCAATTGTAGCATTACCTAGTAATGTAACATACTTACAGTCAACATAGTGAACATAGTAACCCCTTTGTCCACGTATTTCTTTAATACTTATAATTTCTGCTAATGGCCAGTCGTCTCCTCCCTGCATTCGTACTGGCAAGCGACATCCTTCAACAAGAGCTGCCTGAAAGGGTACCACAGTTACGGATTACATTGTCACATTTATCTATTTCATACATACTAATGATATTATAATATCAACGAAAATTACCGCAGAATCACAAAATGTAGTTAGCTCATCTTCGATTTCGTTCATTTTCCAGAAAATAACTTCCGAGAAAATAAAAGCTAGCTTGTTTCTGATAATTCTGATCTGTCAATGTCAAATCATTTTTTTTTTTTTTTTCCTTCATTCGCCCGTTTGGGCAGGCTATAGTCTATTGACCATACTGCCTGGTCTGTCGTTAATTATTTCTTCCGTTTTGTAAGTCAATTTAATGTCTTTCGTACAATTATATGTAAAATCCAATATTATATTAGTCATATCCATATTCATCATCTTCATATTAATATATCCATATTAATAATCTTCACATTAGTATAATTATTATCCTCATTAGTCATCTTCAAGTTTATCGACCTTCGTCAAAGATTTAAATCTTCGTTGTTAAAACCTGTAATGTCTCATTAAAACATTAAAACAAATTATTATTGTTATTCTATTTATCTTAAAATTAATAGAAGTGCTAACGTAACCCTACTAGACTTCAACCTATCTATACTATTAACAACTTATTATTAAAGAGACAAGGGACACAGCAAAATTACTGTATCCGCCACAGACTACTAATATCTTATTAGATACCTTAGAAAGTATTTAAATTTCATTCACAGCATTTAATATAAAATTGTACAAAAATTTAAAAGTTGAGGCATTCATAAGTAATTCCTGTATGCATTGCGGGACCTGTTCAGGTTCAACATACATTTTTAGAAGCTCATCCGACAACACAAGGCGCTGAATGTTGAAAGATGAACACTCGAAGAAGATATGATTTAGTGATTGAACCTTTTGCGATTGACAATAATCACAATAGGGAGAATTGACCATTTTGAGGCGATGGAGGTGGTAATTCAATCGACAGTGACCAAAGCGCATACGACATATAGTAGAATAAAACTTTTTGTTTCTATAAGTTTTAAACCTGCAAAACCAAGGTGTGGAATTTAACTGGACATCCAAAGCATTATACCAAGTACCTTTACCATTGATATGTGTGCACTCATAAGAATGTAAACCCCATACTTGACACATCCGTTGTTTTAAAAGATTAACTACATCTGTAAAAGGTAATAAAATATGTGCATTGCCCCTAGGATCAGGAATAACATCTGCAAACTTAGTTATAGTGCTGGCCAAATAATCAGCTTTCTCATTTCCTACAACACCTATATGTGAAGGCACCCATACAAAAGTAACTTGTATATTAGAGTCTGATAATACAGCCCAAAGCTGTTTTATATGATAAATTAAATAATTAGTACCAGCATGTATATTATTATTAGCTAAGTTTTTCAAAACACTCATGCTATCACTAACCACAACCCATTTAGTATTACCTAGATTAATACTTTTAATGTGTTTCATTGCGCTCAAGATAGCTACAGCTTCAGCTGTAAAAGTACTAGCATGTTTATCAATTTTATGTCCAACACCTATATTTGAAGAAGGCTCATATATAGCAAAAGATACAGCTTTGTCAGTCTTGGATCCATCTGTATAAATAAATTTATGTTCAGACCATTCTGATAACATAGCATATACTTCTTCTTTAGAGGACAACTTCTTTTTATCTCTTATTACTATATTTATTGGTGGATATTTACTGATAAAAGATCCCTCAAAACAAGGCAAAATGCAATTTGATTGATAGATGTTTAATTTTTGAAGAAAACGAATGAAACATTGAAAATCCTGTAACAAATAAAATTGTTTTATTGCTGACAAATTTTGTGTGTTTAACAAATTAAGTAAAAGTCTATTGCCCGAAACACTATAAAGTTTTAGTAAAAACCTTTCTTTAAGGTAGTTAAATCGAATGCCTATTGGTGAAAGATTGCACTCAATTTGCATAGCATTAATTGGAGTACTTCTGAATGCCCCAGTTATCAAACGCAAACATTTATTTTGGATTATATCTAATCTATTTACATTTTTAGCATCTGCAGCAAAACAATAAAAACCATATTCAAAGTGACTACGAACTAAAGATTTGTACAATATTAACAATATTTTTGGGTCTGCCCCCCAGTATGATCCGGCCAAGGATTTCAGTATGTTATAAGCGTTATTTGCTTTATTTATTATATGTTTTATGTAATTATTCCAGGTAAGACTATGAGAGAAAATAACACCCAAAAATTTTACTTCATGTGAAAGGGTTAGTGGGCAACTATTGTAAACTACAAGAGGCATATTAAAATACCGTTTTCCAAAAACCACAACCTTCGATTTGGAGGGATTAACGTCAAGATCAAGGTAAGAGAAATATTCATAAAGCTTGCCTAAGGCATTGTTAAGAATTGTAACTACTTGAGATAGATTATTTCCAGATGCATACACAACTAAATCGTCAGCAAACTGAAGATTTTTAACATCTGAACCTAATATTAAATTTAAACGACGAATATATAATATAAAAATTAGGGGTGATAAGATCCCACCTTGACAAACACCTTTAGATGAAAGTCTGGGACCATACAGATGCCTATTAAATTTGATGTAAACTTCTCTACTACTCAGGAAGTTTTTAACCCAATTTAAAATCTTTTCAGGGATACCTATTAATAGCAATTCATGACAAAGAACATCTATATTGACACTATTAAAAGCACCTGCAACATCAAAAAAGACACCAACTAAATGACAATTTGCTACTAAAGATTTGTTTATATCAAGTTGCAATTGACAAATACTTTCCCTCGCTGAATGATTTTTACGGAAGCCAAATTGATTCGAAGGTAATATATTATTTTGTTCTATATAAAACTCTAGACGTTGTTTCAGCAATTGTTCAAATATCTTTCCAAAGCACGAAGAAAGCGCTATTGGTCGATAAGAATTTGGAGATAGTTTAGGTTTATTAGGTTTTAGAATTGGTATAAGACAATCAATTTTCCAATCTTGAGGTATGATATTATTTTCCCACAACAAATTTAGAACTTGAAGGAATATTTTTAAATTATTATCACTGAGATGTTTAAGAAGTTTATATGGTAATCCATCAAGACCAAAAGCAGTATCCCTTCGAGAAGAAATGGCAGCCCTTAACTCACTAATTACGAAAGAGTTGATGAGGAAACTATTGATAGAATTTACGCCACAATTAGCAAAAATCATGTTATTTGGAACACAGTCTGGAGTATATTTCCTGAGAAAGTCTAAAATCCAACTGTCATTTTCATCACTATTGAAAGTATATGTTTTGTTAAACTTCCTCATAAATTTCCATATAGTTGATAGTGGTGTACATCTATTAAAATTTTCACAAAGAGACATCCAGCTTTTCTGCCTTTCAATTTTAAGTGTCAGTTTTTTAATTGCTCTGAGTCTTTTAAAATTCAAATAAGCCTCTTCTGTTGGGTTGTGCTTAAAATTTAGATATGCTTCTTTAAACTTAAGGACAGCCTCTGAACAGTTACGGTTCCACCACGGTAGGCTAGGTTTTTGGAAACGACTTTCTAGACACAAGCGACTAGTACGAGCAGAACAAACTAAGCTTTTAGGACGAGGGATAGAATTTTCGGCTGCTGTGCGTAACATTTTACAGAAAAGCAAATATGTATCTACTGGTTTTGTGACATCTATTTTAAAATTATCCAGCAATATGTCAAGATGATTGCTAAACATATACCAATCCACCAGTTTGTAGTTTGGATAGATTGGTATATGCTTATTGTTATCACAATTTATGTTTGAACCAATGTTGTTGCTAAACGAAACCTTAATCATTACAGGAAGGTGATAACTAGTACCAAGTGGACTATCATTAATTGACCATTCACACTGCAGTGCTAAAGAGGGTGAAACCACGGTCAAATCTAGCGCATTTGGACGCCATGTTAAGGAGCCAACAGTTGTTGCTTGACCATTATTGAGTAAAATCAAATTGTTGTCATCAATAACTTCCAAAACCTGCCTGCCCCGAGGAGAGTCTGAAATACAACCCCAGGAGGTGTGAAGAGCATTAAAATCCCCTGCTAGTATTAAGGGCCCAGGAATAGACTTCACTAATGCATCAAATGTGCCTTTATTGAAAGATGGATTGCAATTTAAAGGACTATATAAACTGACAATACTTAAATCTTTATTATTTATTGTAGCTCTGATGCAAATGTTTTGTAAAGAATTATCAAAATATGTGTTGATTTTAGTGTATGTAATACTTTTATGAATTATAATAGCTACTCCATTGTGATTGTTGCCACAATCATTTCGCTCTATATTATAACTTCTTATTTTAAAGTGTTGAAGTGATTTAAACCAAGTTTCAGATATTATTGCTATATGAATATTGTGTGTATAGAGATAATGTACAAAAATGTTCTTGTTACTGTTAAGACTTTGTGCATTCCACTGAATAATGTTTATGGTATTCATTAAGAAGGTGAATGGAATTTGTTACTGACAGTCTTTTTAAATACCTCTCGAATGGATGCTGAATTAACAGGAACATCCTTACTACTAATAATATTTGTAATTGATTCAACAATAAGACTTATAAAGATATCTGATTTCAAAAGGTTGTTTATTTGTACATCAATAGTTCGTGCTGCAAGTGCTGGAAAAGATTTTTCATCAAATAAATTTGAATAAGAAACATTTCGGGATTTAATCTTATTTTCTTCAATTTTTTGTTTTTTCATTGGGCAAGCTGAAGCAATGGCTATATGATTTCCATTACAATTTGCACATTTAGCTTGTTTTGGGTCTATTGTACAATGTCTAAAATTATGATTAAGTGTGCAAATTGAGCAAACTTCTGCATTGCGACAAAACTTGGCAATATGTCCATATCGCAAACACTTTAAGCATTGCTTCACTGGTGGAATATATGGTTTTACCTCATGTCGCCATGAGTCCAAAGAGACATAATCAGGCAAGTTTGGTGATGCAAACGTCACAGCAACTGCCTGTGTAGGCACAAAGATAGCGCCATCCTCTCCTCTGACTTTTCTCATAAAGCGCCTAACCTGTATTACATTTTTAGAGCTGCCAATCAATGAAAAGATCTGCTTATTACTCATCTCTATTGGAACTGAGGTGAGTACCCCAGTAACCTCCGTGTCACCGGCCGGAATTGTCGCCTTTAAGGATAATTGGTCAAGCAGTTTTTTATTTTTTTTAAACACGTTGGCATTATTTGGCAAATCAAAAGTAATACCGACCTTATATTTGTTAATAGTTTTCAGGTGCATGACACCTGAGACCCCATGTTCACGCAGCCCTTTAGACAGCGCCATACGATCCCTATCACTAAACACACAATTGTCTATAGAATGAGAAAGGAAAACGATGTACTCATTTTTTTTCGAGTCCTCGGGGTATTTACGACAGTACCCCGAAACCTTGTAGATTCCATACTTAGCTGCTGTTGAGGGTACTGCATCTGACTCCGCAGATTCAGAGTCTGACGACTCAATGTTCGAGGTATGCTGCGGATCCGGAGAGGGCGGAGGTTCCTCTTTTCGCCGTCTTTTTTTTGCCATGCTTATTACTTACATAAAAATTCACTAAGCTATGTATAAATTACTATTATTAGAATTATTTACAAGTTATTATACAATGTTTAAATGAAAAGTTTTTGTTAGATGTAAAAAGCGCGCCTTGTCGTATTCGCAGTTCCCGCTCTTTTTCATGTCAAATCATTTTATGATTATTTTTTGTCGTTCGGCCATTGGGCAGGCTACAGTCTATTGAACATACTGCCTAGTCTAACGTTAATAAGTTAAAACAATTGCAACATCGAAAAAAGAAAACTGTTTTAGTCTTTCTGTGTGTTTCGAAGAATTGTATGTAAAATCCAGTATATCTTCACATTAATATATCTATATTAGTCGTCTTCATACTTATCGATCTTCGTCAAAAATATATCTTTGGTCTTAATAAGGTTTAATAAGCACGAAAGCTTTCATGAAAATATTAGAAGTATTAACGTGACCTTTGTTGAACAACTAACTATTAACGACCATAGACTACTAGTATCTTACTATTTCAACAAAATACATAACCCCCAATGGCCAAGACGATCCAATCCAACCGGATCTCGAAGCACTCTTCGAACTAGGCGACTCCGTCATAGTGGCGGGGGATCTCAATGCCAAATATGAGTCTTGGAACTGTCTCACCCACAACCGCAGAGGAAGTAAATTATACTCCCTCAGTACCCTCCTCAATTTTGACAACATCACCCGGATATAGTCGACATAGCACTTCTAATGAATTTCAACCTTAAGTTGCATACCATTGAAGTACTACAAGAGCTAGACTCCGATCACCGTCCTGTGATCTTTCACCTCACCTCCCGCTTTGGCCCCACGGGCACAGGACAACCCACTGTGACGACGGACTGGAGGAAAGTTAGTCAACGCCTCAACGACCCTCGTCCGCCCAGTTAGATAGAATTCCCGAATGCATAACGTCAGTCGCAGACACGCTAGGCGCGATCGACTCCCTCACCGGTCACGTACAGTCCGTCGTGAACGATTGTTCACGGCGAGTTCCTGCGTTCGAAGACCATCATATGAAACTCCCTGACGATGTACGTGCACTGATGACGGAAAAGAACGCAGCCCTTAGAGCGTACTCATCCTTTCCCAGCGAACCCAATTGACAAAGCTCACCTCAGAAAGGTTGACGCTGAAGTCAAACGTAGGGCAGCTATTCCGCCTGCCAAGGACCCTGACGACCCCCTCCATCCGGTCACGGCAAACGAGTTCAGAAATCTCCCCAAACGACCTGCAAATACGATCCAATTAGCACTCTTCGCCGATGACACGGCCATATTCTAATCTGGTCGCAGTCCCGATAATATAACTAAGATCCTCCAAGCAACAGCCAACGCCTACGAGAAATGGTTTAGGAAATGGCGGATCGAAGTTAACCCAATCAAAAGTAAAGCCGTCCTATTTTGCAAATTAGGCGACGACCACCCACGCTTCAGGGAGATCTCGATGCTGGGCCAATCGGTTCCTTGGGAACGGCACGCCAAGTATCTTGGAGTCACCCTAGACAAAAAACTGACCTTCATTCCCCACACAAAGATGGTGCGTGCCCGCGCCGCTTTTGTGCTCGGTCGCCTTCACTATACATTAAAGGCTCGTAGTAAATTATCCCTTAGAAATAAGGTGAGAATTTACACCACATGCATTCGACCTATCATGACCTATGCCAGCCCAGCGTTCGCACACGCTGAATCCAGCTCGCTCCGTAGATTCCAAACCCTCCAAACCCGTTTCATGCGCAAGGCCGAGAGCGCCTATCTACATGCGAAATGACCAACTACATTTCGATCTTAACTTGCCGACCATCAGGCAATTTATGAAACAAGTGTTCAAACGCTATCTCGATTCTGCCTTGTCCCACCCTAATCCCCTTGTGGTATCAGCCGTCGATTACCAACCCTCTCGTATCAGTCTCGTACGCCGCCCGAGGCACGTTCTGGTCGATCCAGATGATAAAATTACGTTAGATCACATTAAGAGACTCGCGTTGTCTCGTTCACCTAACACCCGACCGTTCTACCGCCCTCGCCACCGAGGATGCCCGCCTCACCGACGTCGCGGAGGCCTATCGCCGCGTCACCTTTCCGTTCAAGTTAGCACTTCTCCCTCCCGTCTCTGGTTCGCGCCGGCCCGTGTCGAGCTTGTAGCTTTAAATGTCCCTTAATACATTTTAAATAATACCGATCCAGCTGTCCCCAAACAATAGCTTGTTATTCGCAGCAACGCCCAAAGCCGAGGTCCGTGTCCCGCAGGGGGCGCCCTTAGCGAAAGTTGCTTAGTTATTAATAATAAATTTAAGCCTGGCTGGAGGCGTAATACCCGTAGGTTATTCAAATTATTTTATTTCGGATAACAAGATCCATTATGTTAGTAAACAGTACCTTATGAGCTTATGACTAATGTTAATAGACAATATTAAGGAGTACATACACAAAAAGATGATTACATTACATAGATTATTAATTAAACTAAAAAATAAAATCAGTAGATCATTTTCCCCACAAAATACCTCAAAATAGGAGAATTAAACCTCTCAGCTACTGTTTCAAGGATGCTGTTGTTACTGGCCCGCACTCTGGTCACTAGTGAACGTCACTGCAGAAACGGGGCAATCCTAACAGCATCCTAAAATATTATTATATTGGACGCGTAGGGCATCCATTGGTCTTTTGGTGTATGCGACCCATAGACTTCCCGTGTACAGACCCTGACAATACGCTTTGAAGAGCGTGATTTTAACTTATTACCTTTATGTATTTAGTAGTAGTTTACTCGTTCATACGGACAGGCGAAAGTATTAATACCATACTGCCAATTCCTAATGTAATTTTTCGTGTTTCTTCAATAACCGCTTTATTCAAACTACAGTTTATTCAAAATGTCCGATGAAGGAGGTGCGTCAATGTCGGGATTGTCCAAAAAACGGGTTTTAAATAAAGCTAAATGGAAAAAAACTATAAGAAAAATTAATAAAAACAGCGGTTTAAAGTATGTGAATACGAAAAATCAAGATGTACGCGAAAAAAGCGAGCCACGGGAGGTATGTTTGACGAAAATATTATTACGAGAGTATAGTAATAGGTATTTACATTACGATGTTTTGTTGTTACCTGCTATACTACTCAAGTTTATATTGATAATGACTAATGCAGTGAACAATATTTCGTGCTTATTATGATTATTTTTACTTCGTTCTAGGTATCCTGTAAATGCCAGTTTTCTTGTGCTTGTTTAACCTTGGATTGCCGTAAAAAGCTATTTCGTGACTTCTGGAATCTGGGCAATTATAATGAACAGCAGATTTACCTAAAAAATCTGATCCGTATTTGCTTAATAAACCGAAGAAGACACGGCAGTTATGACGAGGCAATCAAGAGCCGGCGACAACGCACATTAAAATACGTTCTTGTAATCAGAGGCATGTCAGAAGTTCAGGTAAGCGCCAGTATATTACTTGTATTGTATTCATAATGAGTGTAATAATGATGTTCTGTAAGTAGTCTGAAGTACCTTTTAATTTAATTACAGGTTTGTAAAAAAACGTTCTGTGAAGCGTTTGGTGTCAGTCAACGCCGTGTGCAGCTATTGTCCGAGAAAATTGACAGCAATGACGAATCTGTGAAAGATAAACGAGGTGGAAAAAGGCAAAGACGGGAGTATCAATGGAAAAATAATATTGTAGAATACATATCGTCAATTCCAGCTCAAGAAAGCCATTACAGTCGAAATGACGCACCCAATAGGAAATACCTCCCAACAGAGCTTAGTGTGGTCAAGTTGTACAAAGGTTTCTTGGCAAAACACCGTGATGGATCTACTCAGCCACCGGTATCTCGGCAGTGGTTTAATGAAGTATTTTTGACTGAATTTAATCTTTCTTTCAAGCCTCCACGTGTTGACACATGTCCGACGTGTGACTCTTTTAAAGTCGAAATTGATAGTGCCCCAACTGAAGAATTAAAAACCCTTGCTAAGCAAAGATTGGATATTCATCACAAACAAGCTGACATGGCCAGGGACAAAATGAGTAAGGATGGAATAAAATCCAGAAGCCACGATTCAGACATACGCGTGGTACAATTTGATCTCCAGCAGCAGATGTACCTTCCAACATTAACCCATACACAAATGTACTATAGTCGTCAGCTTCCCTGCGTCAATATGGGAATTCATTTGGAAGATGAAGGAAAGGGCATCATGTTTCTCTGGAATGAAATTGTCGGGCAAAGAGGATCCAATGAAATAGCGTCTTGTCTCTACAAATTTTTCACAGATAGTGAAATAGGACACACTACAAGTAAACAAAAACTAATCCTATGGTCAGATAATTGTGGTGGGCAAAACAAGAACCAGGCTGTACTTGTTATGTTCCTCGTTTTGATTGCGAAAGGGTTCTTTACGAAAGTTACTCATAAATTTCCCGTAAAGGGACATACCTTTCTCGCGTGTGATCGTGATTTTGCTATTATAGAAAAATCAAAAAGGCGTGCAAAGCCACAGATTCCTAAAGACCTCATTGAGCTTGTTGCGAATGCTGCAAAGAAAAATCCATTCTTAGTAGTGGAAACTAAAACTTTTTTTAACTGGATGAATCTTGCTAGAACGATGATTAACACAAAAAATCTGCAGATATCTTCGGCTACTATATGATTCGAGTAACATCTGAAAACTTTGGCGTAATTTATACAAAGAAAAGTTACGGCGAATACGCTCCATGGATCGCAACCTCTGTGCTTAAGCCTGGAATCACTAAGGCGAGTTTTGAGGGCTTTGAAATCGAGATGAAGGAAACACCAGTTCCTTTATCTGCCGAGAAAAAAAAAGACATTAGTGCCATGTTGCCGTATTTAGCAGGAGAAAAAAAAATGTTTTATGAAAACCTTATAAAATAAGTAATCTAAAAAGTTTAAGTTAAGTTTAGTAAGTGCAAGTAAAATACGCTTACAACGTTATGACTTGCACAAATAATGGCACTTAGAACGTTTTGTAGTTTTCAATTTTTCAAAAAATAAAAACAACTTATTTCTGTGTTTCGGAAGATTACAAATTCATATGGTAATTACGTGTATCGAATGCCAGTTTATTAATAAAACTTGTAATAATTAATTCGTTTTTTATTTAACAATTAAAACAGTTTTTTATGTCTACTGAAAACTTATTTTTTTGGCACTTATAACGTTATGGTTTGGCACCCCTCAATTATCAGGGCTAGCTAAAAGATCCTGTACTGAGGGCGGGACATTCTGATGTTTTTCCAAAAGCTTATCAATCAGTAAAAGGAGCTGTTTATTGAATGTTGGACATTTGAAAAAAATATGTTCCACAGTTTCGTTTTCTTGCATTGTACATTTATTACACCAAGGGGATGCTATGATATTAAAGCGGTTAAGATGAGCATTAAATCTGCAATGGCCGAATCTGAGTCTAATAATTTGAGTATAAAACTCTCTCTGTAAATAAATATTTCCATTAAAATTATTGAACCAGGGATTCAAGCCCATTTCTTTATTAATTGCGGCATACCATGCTCTTTTATTCTGTTCTGTATAGTTACATTTCTATCTTCCAACCATTCTTTTTTCAAATTAGTACAATAGACTGGCAAATCCTGCCACGGTGTAGAAATATTGTGAATACTACCACCAAGAGAATTTGTTGTTTTGGCAAGGTAATCAGTATGGTTGAGCAGGACACGATTTAAAAATGAGTTTGTAAGAGTAGCCTCTTTTTTGTACCGAGTCAGTACAATGTCCCACTTCAAATGAGGCGAGGCGTCGTGAAGCTTGGCGGTACATTTGAAGAACGAGTATTTCATGTACTGTTGCTGTATTTGTACTGCCCTGTCTTACAAAGTGTGATTGACGTAATACTTAAAGCAAAGTAATAAGAAGCGATTGATTATAGACGAATGACAATTATTGTATCGACTCGGTGCAATATCGACGTTTTTACTTATTAGCCACTGTAACATTATTGTGCAGGCGACTTACTTGTAAAACATGATTTTGATTTAAAATATACCTAGTACACAGACATAAACAGCAACACAAGCAAAACAAATAGGTATTTAACAGACATTCATGTGTACTAGTACATTTGTAATAGAGTGAATAAAAACATCATGTTGTCTCTTGCAGTCACGATAATGTCCGTTGAAAAAAAGACGTGCTTTTGAAGTATGTGCCTCATTCTCTCTCTCTCTCTCACCCTACAGTTCACATGCGAATTGTAGAGTAACGGGACATAAATTTTAAATTTGAAGTGGTACACGTTATAATGTTGAGCCGCTCTTACAATATTGTGTCATGTACGAGACAAATGTACTGCCTCTTGTATGTCCTACTCAACACTAGTAATCAGCATTTTCATTACCTGTCACACCCACATGTGCCGGAGACCAAACCAATAGAGTTTCTTTATGAGATGATAGCAATCGGCTAAAGATTTTCTAGAGTTCATAAACAAGATAATTTGTGCTGTTATATCCAGGACATTGTAAAGCCTTGAGAACAGACATGTTATCAGACACGATTACAAATCGCGATTCACCACTACATAATATATCATTTGAAATATGCTTTAATGCCAGTAGGATAGCTATAGCTTTAGCCGAAAACATAGTGCAGTTTATAGGTAAGCGAAATCCTCTTCCATAGTTTTTTATTTTGATGATATGTTGACCAGTTACTGGAAAGCATTTCATAAACCTCTTGTTTTGTTTTTAAGGTTGGGTCTATTAAAATGGAATCAGTTGGTAAAAATTTTGAATCAAAAAAGCCATCATAACAGGCTAGTATATCATTACTTTTTTTAATGTATGCAGATGAATCCTTAAAATCATGGAGTATGAATGGGTATTTGAAAGATGTAGGGGTAGGAGCTAAATTTATGGAATCATTTAATTTTAATAACAGAGGATGGTTATAATTTCAGTCCCTGTAATTTTTTTCTTCTTTATGGCAATTGTAGCCAAAGCCATTTTGCCAAGGACAATTTTAAACAACGTAAAAGTTAGGGAAACAATTATTTTGATTGTAAATAAATCAAAATTTTGTAATCATTACAGTTAATTTTACAGTAATGTATATACACACTTAATATTAGATTTTAAATCAACACCAATGATATCATATATTAAAAAGAAGTAGATATGTTACATGCGTGCCAAAAGTAAGAACCAAAACTCACCCAATTGTAGCACCTCGCAATTGGTTCGCCTAGATAGCTATCTCTTTTACTCTTGCTGTTTTTGTATCTTCTTTCTCACGACATGGTTGTGCAAGCGAGACTGTATATGGACGTAACATATCTATGGTACAATAACATTGATCAACACTAATAAAAAAAATAGATATATATATATCTTTATTTCATTTGAAATAATAAATATAGATAAACATTTACACACTAAAAGATTGTTACTTAATAATAGTATTTGTACAGAAGTGGGAAGAGAAATATGAATAGAAACTAGACTATTGTAAAAGTAATGAATCGTGGACAAGCAAAAAATATATGATTCAAATCTCTAACCTCGGCTCTAATATACATAGTTTAGCCAGGTGAGCAGGAGTACAACTATGCCCAATTCTCATGCGCATTAGAATGCTCGTTACTAACTTGTTATAATTAGCTTTATAAAACCATCGTTTACAAGGTGCAGAAGGTTGTACTTCGTAGTAGTTTCTACCTTTGACTCGAGCACTGACTATCCAAGCGTCATCCCAGGATTCCTTAAGATAAATGCGTGGCAGAGCTGCCAAATCATGGCAGTCGTTTTTATATGGAAACAGATCACCACACTCAATCGCTTCCTTCGCAAGACGATCAGCTCTTTCGTTTCCCCTGATACCTGCATGGCCCGGAATCCATGCGAAAGATACACTATATCCTTTTAAACTACACTCAAATAAATTTTCCCTAGTGACTATAATTAATGGGGAATGCGTCTGATAAAAGGAAATCTGGCCAAAGTTTGTAAGACACTCAAAGCATCTGAAAAAATTATGGTTCCCTTCAACTTCATTAAAATAATGTAGTCGATAGCCTTTAAAATTCCATAACATTCTCCAGTAAGGACTGATGTCTCCACTGGAAACTTAATCTTTTGGACAATGTTAAATTGGTGATGAAATACTCCAACTCCCACACAACTAACCGATGTAATTTTAGATGCATCAGAATAAATATGACGCCAATCGCGCCAGTTTTGTTCGATAATAAAATTAAAACGTACATGAGTGTTATTATTACCCTTTTCAATATCTAAGTTTAAAATTATATTTGGCGTTATTAGCAATGATTCATAGTTTGAAGTAAATAAGGGGTGAACTTTAGAACGGTGAGTGGGCGCTTGACAGAGACAAAAATTTACAGAAACTTATCACTAGACAGGGATGATTTTTATAGGCCCAATAACTAGAACTATCACCAAGATCTGAGAGAGACTGAATGACTGAATTTTTAAACCACTCTTTATTTCCATCACGGAAATAAATAAATTTGTCGGATAGGAACTGTCTTCGTAATTGTAGTGGAGGTTCACCACATTGTGTAAGACATTTAGTGGATTAGATTTCAACGCTCCTGTAATAATTCGTAAAGCTTTGGACTGTATACTATCTAGTTTTGAAAGAGCACTTCTGTTGCAGGGCTCCAGCACATATAATCCGTAATCCATAAAGCTTCTAATTAATGCGTTATAGATTAGTTTAAGGTAAACTCCAGCGAGGCACCGAATAATATTTAGGAGACGTTCACATTTTCCAACTATATAATCACAATGTGGAACACACGACAATTTGCCGTCTAAGATGACACCTAAGTATGTAACATAACTTATAACAGGGATTGGGTTATTGTCATAATTAATAATAACAGGGGGAGGTAATCTTTTTCTTAATCTAATCAATTTTTTGCGGTCTATTGCGGCGTGTAGGTTCTCCAGTATTCAAAATGCATAGGTTATTGTGATCTATAATCTCAAGCAATTCTTCACCTAAGTAGGTAGATACTTGAGGAACAACCCCAAGACATATGATGACAATTAAAGTCCCTTAAGATTATGAACGGCTTAGGTAAAGAAGACAGATTTCTATTTATTTCTGAAAGAGTATCAGATGAAGGATGAGGAATATACACAGAAAGATAACAAATTTTATTATATTAACACAGGCAGCAATAATTGATAAATTACTGCTGTGAGAAGGAAGAGAGATAAGAGAACGAAAAAGATTTTTTGATGAGTATAGCTACTCCACCATACCCATCGGATCTATCCTCTCGAAGGCAGGCATAACCAGAAATCTTAAACAAAGATTCTGGCTTAAGCCAAGTCTCCGAAAGAGTCATAAGATATAACAAATGGATCATACTTATTAATAATAAAAAAAAGCTCACTTTTTTACCTCTAATGCTGCGACAATTTCTCTGGATCAATCTGGCTAGATTGCGATCCATTATTTATTTCTGTGTCCAGCAGTGGATTTCATTCGGCCGAAATGGTGAATTGCTCATATTAAAGTTTATAATCTAATCATAATAATACCAATCAATCAAAATGTTATAATTGTTTACAAACAAAATATTATTGATGATGATATGATATATGATCTCCACATTTTCATATAGAATTTTAACCAAATCAAAGCATAAAACCATGAGTAACAGTTGCTAGTCGTATTTATAATATTAGTAAGAATGCTTTTTAATCATCAGAAGATTCAAAAGCAAGATAACAAACTACCTAATTATCTTTAAGAAAAGTGAGTTTACTTACGTATTCGGAACCACAAAACTATGAAACGAAGCATTTCGGGATACCTTCACCGAAATATTTAGTTACTATTTACGTTGTTAATTTACGCCCAGAAGAGTATGATAGTTGTCTGCAGTAATAAACACCACTAATCGATAATTGTTTAAAGGTGGTGTCGACGGTGCGCAACATAGATGATACATATACTTCTTCTTCTTCTCTTAGATTATGGCTTCTGTAGGTTATCTTCCACAATTTCGCCAATGTCAAGTTTAAGGCAACGTCGTACGGTATTTATATAGATAAATCTTTACATATTCATAAAATATTTCTCAAAAATGAAAAAAAATCTATAAAATATGTCGGCAACGTCGTACGGTTCAATTGTTTTTTTTTCATGATACATATACTTCTTCTTCTTCTCTTAGATTATGGCTTCTGTAGATTATCTTCCACAATTTCGCCAATGTCAAGTATAAGGCAACGTTGTACGGTGTTTAGATTAATTAATCTTTACATATTCAATAAAATATTTCTCAAAAATGAAAAAATCTATAAAATATGTCGGCAACGTCGTACGGTTCAATTGTTTTTTCATGATACATATATATAACTGAGAGAGTGCAATTTGGCAGGTCGTTGATAGGTGCTCATACGTTATTGCCTATCTATGGTTGGTAAGTCATTCGAGGTCGTATGCACGTCCAGTCTGACGTCAGTCTTGTCATGGAAACAATAAGGTTTAATTGGATTGCTGCCGGCGGTACATGGACCGGGATAGGGCCTTGTTAACGCCCATCATCTAACTAAATATGAACCGACAATATCCATACACTCACGGTACTTCATACAAGCCTAATCTTTACATGTCTACAAAGAGGTAGTCTATGCTGTGTAAAATGATTGCCTTTACGATTTTTGTCTGCTTGATTCTAAAACATTGAAGTGAGCCCTCAGTGGTAAAGTTCTAGATATTGGAAAAAGTTATTTCTTATGTACTTTCATCATATTTTAATCTTTCTCAAGATTTGAATCTTAAGATTTGCAATCAAGCTATATATATCTAGTTTAAGCTGATCTCTCATCGTAAGTAAAGCCTATACAATCCAACATCGGCATATACTGGAACAGTATAGCTTGATATGTATCCGGCGTACTCTCACCATAGTTTATTATGCTTGATCCTAACACATTTAAGTAAATCTTCTGCTACTGCTGAACAAAGGCCTCCACCATAAGTTGCCACAATTGTGTCGTCTTAATGGAAGGAATTTGCCAGTAATCACCACGATTGGCAGGCGGGTCGGTGAGCGCAGTATGGCTACTTTCCCACGGAAGGAACGCTGCTGCACATCCCTCCGGTTTAGAGTCCTTTAGCTGCCTTTTAGAACGTCTACGGGTGGAGATGCAGTGGTGCTATATTCTTAATCTATCTTCCTGTGGGTCACTCGGTATGAGCTCGCAAACTCCCCAGTCTGTACTTCCGCGAACCCCAGGGCCCCTGCCAGCGTCAGCAGGGGGCTCAGGCGTGTTGGACCTGGCACCGAGGTAGTTGTTACCCCGGCACCGTCTGGTCCTAGCAGACACTACTGCCGACAGAGAGAGATCTTGCTTAATAGTGAAACTAAACTTAACCTAACCGCGACTGGCACTGCGTGCTGCTCTCTGCAGCTAAAGTCTGCGCGCTGCGGTCACATGTAGAACTAACTGAGCCGCAAGCAGTTTTGAGAGATCTAGATAGCATTTGCATCTTAGAAGCCCATGAATTTCGAGAGAGATTCGTGCTCTTTCTAGGAGGCATGTTTAAAGTTCCTTTTAAACGTTTGAATCCGATATCAATAACAACCAAATCAAAGAAAATGAATGGACAATGCTATAATAAGATTTGCTAATTGGTCAAATAATTCTGGTATATAAACTATCGTAAGGTGAGGTTAGTAAGTATATAAAAGTTCAAGACTATCAAAGAATACAAAGCAAAGTGCAAACACAAAGACAACAAGGGTAACCCCCGTTTTCTCTGCGTTGAGACCGCGACAACGGTATCCTTAGGGTCAGCGCAGATACTTGTCATAGCGCATGCTCGAACATGTTCCCGACCTTAAAGCAAATGGAAAAAAATGTCCGAGCAGTTTTACATTTAATCCGAGATGACCCTTAACATATTTTTTATCAACGACACCATAGCGTTATTTTATTCGACGTTAACGACATCTAGTTAGAAATAAATAAGTGTTTATATTAATAAATTGTATCATTAAGAACTAAGTAAACCGAAGACATCGTAGTAAATAGAAAATCCAGTCATCCTGCGACCACGAACCCTGCAAAGTGTTCGAAACGTCAGGAAAAACAAAAATCTAAAATATACGCGATAGAATCCGTTTAAAAGTGTTTCATTATAAATAGAATATATTATTCTTTATTTCAGGATAACAACAAACATTTTGTCATGCTTTTTTGCATAGGGGATTCAGCAGTTACGAAAATGAAGCATAAGTCGTTCAAAAGAACTTATGGCCCCGAAATCGAAAATAGTTTTTCACTGTTAAATAGATAAACACTTCTCAGCAAACAAATAACTTGTTAAATAAACTACGTCTGTTTCATGATGATAATTTATGCGAAATGAAAAAGAACATTTATGTTTTATTCCAAAAGGAAAGACCCACATCTGCTGAGGCTGGTTATTATTATAATTGACCAGTGAGGTTGCGACTTATTGCTTGCATTCTTCCCATAATAAACAATAACATAATCAATTATTTAATGAAATAAACTACCTTTTTTGGCACCTACACCTGACTAAATAATTAATATAGAAATTGCTTTTCAAGAGCCTGGGAAATCGTTATCTCCAATTATTTTTGCTTGTCTCGCTGGGTTAAGTGGTCGCAAAACCTCAGACAGCCCAAAATATTTTTATTGTAATAAATTGACCTAGCAAATAATGATTTATCTTCATAAATAAGTATTGAAGTTTTATTAGTGTCATAACAATTCGGATCGATTGATAGCTCTAAACTGATTCATAATCGGTGACGTATGCGCTCGATGCTATCGCAGTCTGGAGGTTAATAATAATGACATGTTAGCATTAGCTTTGAGTTTTGACAAAAATGTGACTCAATCATTTTCACACTTTCACGCTTACGTAAGATAGAAAATGGCACGCGTAGTGCGTACTTTTAGACCCAGCAAAAATTACCTGCATTAAAAAGTTGTAAATATGTATGCAAATAAACACACTACACATTCAGGCATTATTTTCACAAAACTTTAAACATTTCGACAGAATAGTCTTCCAGGCATCCTCAAACAAATCAAAGTCGGGGTTAGAATCCAAGAGCGATTAATTAATTAAATATTAGCGAGAATCCAAGAATTAAGCGCAATCATTGTCCGGGGTATGGGAGATTTGGAGTGTGCAACAGTACGGCATGCAGGGACTGCTAATAACTGATGGCTCCTACTGCGACTGTAATTGTTAGGAACAAATAACTGGCACACTTTGTTGTGAAGATCAGTGGCATCGATCCTCCCTTTAAGGATTTTACAGCTTACAATCATCTGGTCACAAGTCCGTCTCACCTCCAAGGAATTAAAACCGAGGCAACCTAAAAGGAATTTCGTGGGATATAAGTAAGGGTAGTAACCATTTATTTGTTTATATAGGTTTCTAAGGAATGTTTTTTGCACTTTTTCAAGTTCTAATATATATTTTTTTTCAAATGGATTCCATACACACGCACTTGCCTCAAGCTTACTGCGGACGAGTGCAGTAGTAAATACGAGCTTGATTGCATGAGTACTACGAAAGTCACGACAATTCCTAAGCATGAAGCCCAAGCGTCTAAAAGAGTCTTTAGCTATTGATGTTATATGGCTGTGAAAAGTTAGCTTATGATCAAACGCGACACCCAAGTCTTTCATAGAGTCAGTTCTAGAAACAATATGATTGTTTAGTTGATAATTGAATTTTATAGGGTGCCGTATACGATTGAAAGTCATCACATAGCACTTTGAAGTGTTAAACGCCATCTTGTTGTCCACACTCCACTGATGTACTGAATTCACATCAGACTGCAATGCTAAACAATCGGCCGCGGACATTATTTCGCTGTAAAGCTTTAGGTCATCAGCGTATAAAAGACAATTAGAATATTTGACCACTGTAGGGAGATCATTGATCATTATTATAAAAAGAAGCGGTCCCAGTACTGAGCCCTGACAACCGCCTGAACGTGTGTGATAGGTTTATGACTCGTAGAGTCCTAGCCTATATAGGTATTTTTTAACCTGTCTGTCATGTTTTACACGAAGGAATCTTCCTTCGTGTAAAACATTCTCAAAGGTCTTAGAAAATGATGATAATATTGCTATAGGACGGTATTCTTCGACGGCTTTGTTAGTTGTTTTGGGAATAGGAGTAACTCTTGAGATTTTCCACTGAGGTGGGTACACTCCAGTTTTCAAAGCTAAGTTAAATATGTGACATAGTGGTCGGGCAACGGACGCCTGTTTGAGAAACCAAGGTGGAATATAATCAGGACCATTAGAGCTATTGAGTTTTAGCTTGTTAATTCCAATCCGAACGTCACGTACCGAGAATTTGTGTATATTGACATAGTTTATACTGTTGTCAATATTCAAATCAATTGCCTGTTCGTAATTTAGTGTCGGCACCTCAGATAGAAAACTTCTTGCAAAGAATTCAGCGAATGACTGAGCAGCTGTCACACCACTGTACGTTTTGCCATTGTATGTTACATTGGGTTCGAACCCACCCTTTGAGCGAAGGTTAGTTATATGTTGCTAAAATTTGTTAGGATTTTCTTTAATATTGTTCTCAACGGATCTAGTATAAGTTTTATAAGCGTATGAAATACGGGCTTTCAGTGTAGATCGCAGATTTGAGAATGAGTTATATGGTACTTCACATTTATTTAGTTTCCAGGCACAATGCAATTTGACCAGTTTTCGTATAAATAAATTATTAAGCCTTCATCACTGTCTGACTTTAGACCTATTTCTATCCTTCCATTTCTGTCTAAAGTGCTTGAACATATTGTTCACCAGCAACTATCTGCTTTTCTATCGACTAATAGCCTTCTTAGCCCCTTCCATTCTGGTTTTCGACCCGGACACAGCACTGTAACAGCACTTCTTAAGGTCACCGATGACATCCGCTGGGCTATGGATAAGAAATCCTTAACGTTACTTATTCTACTAGACTTCAGCAGCGCCTTTAACTCTGTTGATTTCGATATCCTTATTGGGATCCTCAAATCTATAAATTTCTCTCCAACCACTCTAGATTGGTTTGATTCCTATTTGCGAGGCCGCTCACAGAGTGTTCGCCTCGATGACATATTTTCAGACTGGTGTAAACTCACCACGGGTGTACCTCAGGGCGGCGTCCTCTCTCCTCTTCTATTTTCTGTTGTCATTAACTCTGTCACCAGGGTAATTTCTTCTAACTTCCATCTTTACGCAGACGACCTGCAGCTTTACCGACACTTTCTAGGGCCTGATGTGGAACATGCTGTAGCATACATGAATCAAGACCTGGAGAGGATTAGTGTATGGGCAAGGGATTTATTTTAAGCCCAAAGGGGGCTTAAAATAAATCCAGAAAAATCCCAGGCCATGATAATTGGCAGTCGAAACATGCGCATCAAGCTTTATGTTGCGACTTTAACACCTCTCCATTTGAATGGTGTTCAAATTGACTATAGTGAGTCAGCTAAAAACTTAGGGGTGTTTTTGGACTCTAATTTGACGTGAAGAACACAAGTCCAGGAAGTCAGTAAGAAAGTTCACTTCACCTTTCATTCGCTGAAGTGTCTGCAGAGCTTCTTGCCCTTGAAAACCAAAATCTCTCTTGCTGAGACTCTTATTCAGCCCATCATAGATTACGCTGATGCCTGCTATCTGGATGCCACAGAGGAGCTCTTAAATAAACTTGAGCGATTACAAAATTTATGCATTCCTTTTGTTTTCAATTTAAAAAAGTATGACCATGTCTCCAACTTTCGTAAAGAACTCAAGTGGCTCCCAATTCGTCTTCGCAGAAACACTCGGATATTGTGTCTCCTCTTTAATATCCTTCATAACCCAACATCTCCATCATACCTGCGGGAACGATTTTTCTATGCTTATAAAACTGATATGCCCTGCAGGTCTTAGGACCATCCTCAAATTCCCACCCCACAAAACTGATTTCTTTTCCTACTCCTTTTCTGTACATGCGGTTAGATTGTGGAACTCACTCCCGCCTGATATAAGGAACTGTACAACCATCGCTCTATTTAAAAAACGCCTTAAAGAGCACTATCTCTCCACGTCTACATAGTTGCATATGTATTTTATTTTTGGATATGTATATTTATGTATGTGTGTATTTATATATACCTATATTTTATGTATCGTATATTTTTATATAAGTAATTATATGTTTATGTTCTTCATTTATTTACTCCTTTACACACTGTGTCTACATTTCTTATTCAAACTCTCCTCTCGCAGGTCTGCTGGAAGAGATTTCTTAAGAAATAAGCAGTACCTTTGTACATTTTAGTCCTATTTCATTTTTCTTTATTTTTATGTTTCTGTGTGTGCATAAATTATAAAATAAATAAATAAATAAATGATATCATAAGTAAACCAAGTCAGATATCTTCTAGTCATTTTATTGGTACGGCGTTTTTTCGAAATACACATGTCAAATAAACTGTAAATAATATTATAAAAATTTTTGAGTGCCAGTCTTTGGAAAGAAGAACTGTATCCCATGATACTTCGGAGAGTAGCTCAATTAGTCGTATATTATCACATTTTAAGTTCCAGTCTTTGCTATTGTTTATATTACTAGGTGCCATTCTATCAGAATAATAGGATGATTGTAACTTTACCTCGATATCCAAGGGTGGATGGTATGAGTCTGGAGGCGCGAACCCTTCAACAGACACAACACAACTTTAATATTGCAATACATGTCAGCAGAACAAATGGAGTCACTGGACCTGTAACATGACGGATGATTGATGAGACACGGACTGCAGAGTGCAAATCCATGTAGGTATTAAACATTTTAACGATACTGCGTTCAGCGCCCGACACTTAATTTTAATATTGTAAAACTACCATAATATATTATGTTTTTTTAAAGTTGTTTTAAACAACCATTTTGTTGTTTGACCATGAAAGTAGCAATATGATTTCATCCATGAATAAACTACTAAGTATGTTGTTGATACTTTACTTTAAACAAAATGGGAGAGAAGGATTTAAAAAAATTACAGTGGCGGTTACAGTGAGACACGGCCACAAAATTCAATTTAAAAATTGAATTTCCAACGTATTCGAGTTCTTGTTTTTTGACCAATAGCCGGCATTGTAGTAGTTCAGTGTGAAGTTAGTCATTAGATGTCAGTATGTCACGGTGGTCGATATATTGTACAAAATAGTTACGAGGTGTAAAAAGTTGACATAGTTGTGTCTAGCACCCGATACACCCCCTCCCAGATCACGAATCGTCGCCGCCTAAGGCACATCCTCGTTGAAATGGATAATGATATCACCCTCCTTCTGGAGGCATGTAAGAAAACACTCTTAAATCCGACCGTTATCCGTAATACCATCTTCGCCAACAGGGATCATCGTGATGATATATTCCTTACCATGCCTTCCCCGTGATGAGCTGGCCCGTGCCAAGCCAGTAGCTTTGAACATGTTCACAAATAATCCAATCATTAACTAGCTCCTTATCCCCCAGTAACGCCAACATCGATGCCAAGTCCCACAATGATGCGCCCTTAGCTGTGTCGCTTAGTTTTTAAGTTTTTGTATTCGGTTGGGGGTCTTTAATCTTCACCAGCTTTGTCTGGATAAGCAGCTACACCTCCCACAAACAGCTCGCAAGTACTATATATAAAAGAAATTGGCACTTTTGCGTATGCCTTCCGCCGAGTCAGAATAACAGTGTGTTGGGATCTTGAAGATAATGCTTTTTTATGCTGGTATAATTATTAATTTACTAGGGACCTGAGATGAAAATCTATCACTGGGGCGCGAGATTCGGTACTTGGGGACAATGCCCCTCGCTCGAATTATCAGAGGTCACGATATGCTAATTAGCATACCGGGCGTTATATTGCCTTATAGGCGTAGAATAATACAAATTATAATAACTCGCTGCACTACGATGAGTATCTATAATATATGTTTCATAGTAGGGGCGTCCGAAGTTTTTTTGAAGTTAAGACACCCGGCACCCTGATTAGCTAAAAACGGCGACAGCAGCTATTGCGCAGTTAAGCGGTATCCACCGGTAGCAAATAGCCTGAAAATGAAAGGTGAGAATGTCATTTTTAGTTCATTGATCGTCCGATAGAGTGTGCATCAGAGATCTTCGCCTGTTTAATCGCTATCGGCAAACACATAATACCAAAATGACGTTTGACAGCGGCGTCTGCGCGATTTACGCCTGTCGCAAACCGTCTGCGACACACGTAATCAGCCCACCGGATGAGCAGGCCCTTCCAGGTGAAACCGCCGGTTATCAAGCAGCAACCGGATGACGTCTTTGAATGACGCCCTCTGCCGTAAAATTAACCCACCGCTCACTACGCGCTCAGAGCTTCAATGTTAGTGTATAATCTATGCTCAGAGCTAGCCTTTTTTTATTTTTTTATTTATGCCCAGTGGAAATTCTTCATGAACTTCCTTCACCCCGGGGAAGGGCGAAGGGGTATGCCGGACTCCTACCGGCTAAAACCACTGGAGCGGTCATCTTCGGCACCTAAGGGAGGCTCCAGGTCCTCGTATGATCACACTGGAGCCGCCCACTGGTGCCACGCCTATAGGCACATCTCAGAGAGGGTGACTGTAAAGCGGTCACCCCCCCGGGGGATTGTAAAGGATCCCCCAAAGCGTCCCACGGCAGCGCGTGACCACATGCGTGCTACCGTTTTCTCTTGGGTCGCTTGGTGTGAGCACGCAGATTCCCCAATCTACGCACCCGCGAACCCAGAGGTCCCCCACCTTGAAGCTACGGCAGGGGGTGTCAGGCGTATGGGAATTAGGCGCCAGGGCGGTTGTTACCCTGGCGCCGTCTCCTCCTTCTTCGAGCGAGATCGGCCCTCTCCCGATCCCGCTCTGCGGTCTCCTTCTGGAGCATGACGCTCTCACAGAAGGAGACCACAGCATTCCAGTTCTCGTGCTCTGCCAACATAGCCGACACTACTGGTGGCAGAGAGAGATCTTGCCCGATCCGATCGACCAGGATCCGCCGCTCGGCGGCCTACGCAGGGCACGCCTCAAGCGTGTGCTGTGCGGTGTCCTGGTCACTATCACAATGGTGGCATTGCGCCGTGGCCTCGCGTCCTATCCTGTGCAGGTACGCACCGAAACAACCATGCCCAGTGAGCACCTGCGTCAGGCGGTAGGTGACGCGCTCGCTCCTTCTGAGCCAGGCTCCAAAGAGCGGCAAGACGGCCTCGACGACGCGCTTGGTTGCAAACTGCATCCGCAGGCGATGACGCCATTTTACAAGTGCGCGCCGTCGAGCTAGCCGCCGCAGCCTGTCCAACGCCCCTGGAGGCGCGCCTTCGCCGCTCTGGCGGAGGGAGCGTGTCTGATCGTAGACCCACGCATCCATCTCCGCCAGGATGTCAAAAGGCGGAAAACGCGCCAGGAGAGTTGCCGCCTCGTAGGACACTGTTCGGTATCCTCGTTCGATCCGAATAGCCAATCTGCGCTGCAGACCGTGAATTTTGGTTCTGCAGCGCTGGGCGCCTGATAGTCGAGCTGACCATACAGGCGCCCCGTATAGGACCACGGACCGCACGACCCCCCCGTAGAGACGGCGAACTTCCTCACGTGGTCCCCCAAGATTGGGCAGCAGCCGGTGTAGTGCACCCACTACCCTCCAGCGCCTCGACTCGGGGGACGAGGCGCTGGAATTGCTCTTCGAAGCCCCAGCGACTGTCTAGGGTGAGCCCCAGGTATTTCTTGTACCGGCCCACCCCGATTCGCGCGTCACCAACGCGTATCCACGAACTGGGTGGTTCTCTGCTCCTTGGCAGTTTGTGGAACCATAGCGCCTCGGTTTTTTGAGGCGCTATCCGCAGACCCAGGGCGTGGATTTTGGCCACGACAATTGCCACCGCTTGCTCCGCAAGCCGGATGGTTCCCTCGTAGGACTCCCCGCTGGCCAACACCAGAGTGTCGTCAGCGTAACAGACTAAGCTGACGCCAGCAGGGACAACGACACGCAGGACCGCGTCGTAGGCGAGGTTCTATAAGAGGGGGCCGAGAACTGACCCCTGTGGAACCCCGCACGTAATCTCCCTCCGCTTTACGCTACCGTCCCTGCCCACGTAGCGAATGTGCCTATCGCGCAGATAGGCCCCTATGATACCCTGCAGGTAGGGCGGACACCGATGATAGACTAGTGCCGCCCTAATAGCACCCCACGGGATGGAGTTGAAGGCGTTGACGATGTCTAGACTGACCGCCAACGCCACCCCACCCCACCGGGACACTGCCTGTTCCGACAGCGAGCGGACGCGAAGAATCGCGTCTATGGTGGACCGCCGCTGCCGGAAGCCATATTGACTTTCAGCCAGGTCGGGGCCAACTCGCGACAGGTGCTCAACGAGTCTTCGGGTAATTATTCTTTCGAATAGCTTCGAAGCCTCGTCGAGCAGGCAAATGGGACGGTATGCAGAGGGAGACTCTGCAGCCCTTCCCTCCTTCTTCAAGAGAATCAATCCAGCTTCCTTCTAGCCGGACGGGAACACGCTACTACGGAGGCAACTGGTGAACAGCCGCCTCAGGCGGTCCCCAAGAGACTGCAGTGCATACACCCACGCGCGGCCCGGAATGCCGTCCGGACCCGGTGCGGTGTTGCGACACTTCAGGCGACCAATGGCTCGGCCCAGCTCCCCTTCCGAAACCCCCAACTCCTCGGCCCAGTCCGAGGCAATCGGGGGTGGAGAGGGACCAGGCTGGTCCCGGACCGCCGGAAAGAGCGTTGAAAGTGCTCCCTCCAGCAAATCCGGGGCCAAGGTTTCGGTCACCGGGGGGACATATGGGCGCAACTTGCCCACTACCATACGGTAGGGTCTCCCCCACGGATCCCTATCTAGTCCCTCCAGGAGCTCGCTCCAGGACCGAGCCTTCGCCTCGCTGATGGCGGTCTGAAACACCAGCGTGGCCGCCCGATAGGCTCTATAGGCCTCGTCAGTCTCTCCGGCTGTAGCGCTGTGCCGGCGGCGTGCCCCATGTCTAACAGGGAGCAGGGCGGCTCAAATTCGGCTCCAGACCAATATATAGCGACGGAGTCCCCGGCGCCCCCGAACCAGCGAGGGTGTTCCTGGACGCCGTTGGGCTCCGCCACAACCGCCAAGGCAACCGACCATTCCGCAACAGTCTGCAGCAACAGATTCTGTGCGTTGCGGCAGTGGTTTAGGTTGCCCTGGAGGACCCTTAATTGGCCTCCATCGCCTTCCAGTGGCCAGGAGCGTTCGACCGGTGCCGCCGGCGCGGACTTCTTCAGCCCCTCGGCCGAGGCAGGGAGGCTTGGTTTTCCCCTCCTGCTCTTCTGGGCTGCACAAGATTTGCAGCCCAATCTGTGCTCGGCCGGAAGGCCAAAGTCCGCACATAGAGGACAGTTTTTTGTCTGCGCCCGGCATTCCCGAATTTTGTGGCCCTGGCCGCCACATCCGAAGCACCGGTCGCTCCGGTCAACCCCCCCGTGTGTGGTGCACCGGAGGCGCACATGCCCAAGTTCGAGGCATTGGAAGCACTGTAACGGCCGTGCCGCCAACACCTCGACCCTGGCCGACGTCCAATAGGAGTCGTTCCTAGCAAAAATATGGTCACAGCAGGGTGCTTTAAGATTTTTCTGACGGCATGTGCACACAGCTCCCAATTTTACTCTCTAAACACGCTAGAAGAAGTATAACTTGAATAAAAATATTGTATAAGAATATTTAATGGTACTCCTTATCAATAACTGATTTATATAATGAAGTTATTGTGTTATTGAGTTATCCTTACATTCAAATGACGAAGACAACAAAAATTTATATGATAATAACACACTTACCTTCTATATAGTACAAGTTATTTTACCCAACCACGTCTCGGGATAAGCAATACGGACAATTTAATAAGTACGGTACATTATTAAATATTGTTAGAGGAAGTCTGGAGTTCGTCTATTTCAGTCGCACTTATTGAAATTCCATATTGTTTCATCTCAATTTTCCACTGAACGGTACCCGGGCCGCATGTTACTGACGTTTAATAAACTTGCACGCTGGATTATAGAGTTTACGTTTTTGAAGAGCAAAGTGAAACGTCAAGGTACTTTATGCTAAAAAGAAAAAACAATGAAAATATTTGAAAAGCTTCGCTTTATTTCGAAACTTGTTATAAACTGGACAGAAATCAAGACGTATCAAGAATATGTAAACTGAAATATGAGTAGGTTTATGGATTTGTTTTTAAAACATGCAGAAAGCAGAAATTAAGTATTATTGTTTTTTTTTGTTTGTGGCTTCTCGCATACTTCTCGACCGAGATGGGGATGCTCAACCGGACGATTTGCGAAGTGAAATAGCCTCCAGCCTGACCTCTTATTAGTTCGTTCTCTCCCATATAAAGTCACAAAAATGGCGAACTTTATTTCAACGGTACAATCAGTAGGTTATAGGGATCACCCCGGGGGTTCGACCGGATGTCTAGAGAATTCTGCACCCGTAGCCATAGGTATTGAAGAAAAAATACCGTGGGATTTTAACCGATACGAGTCCGGACGCCCCTTCCTTCGCCCTTACAGTGGGCGGCTGAAGTCCATGACGGTTTATCAAGTACTTTTTGTTAGGTAATTAATTTTATTTCTATGATGTGCAGGCAAACCAGTCTATAAATAATAGATACGGGAAATATTTCATTATCTTATGTATCAATTATTTATTTTGTATTTCTTTTTTGAAGATCCCGCATTCTTTTGGATTTATTATTCGTAGTAATGGGGACAGACTGAAAAACAGTGTTGACCAGTGCGTGGTTTAATCACTGCGCACTGGCAAAATTGCTGAGTCCATTCCTTTTACCGTACTACACAAAAAATTGTACCTATTTGTATTGTTTTGCATTAAATAAATTGTCTATTAAAGAAACAGCATGCCATTTTTTGCAATTATTAGTGAAATATACCATTATTTATGTTTTAGTAATAAAATGCAGAAAAATGTTTTTTGTACTATTCGATAACAACTTCATGAAGTAATTATAAAATAAATATGGAAATATTTCATTATCTTATGTATCAATTATTTATTTTGTATTTCTTTTTTGAAGATCCCGCATTCTTTTGGATTTATTATTCGTAGTAATGGGGACAGACTGAAAAACAGTGTTGACCAGTGCGTGGTTTAATCACTGCGCACTGGCAAAATTGCTGAGTCCATTCCTTTTACCGTACTACACAAAAAATTGTACCTATTTGTATTGTTTTGCATTAAATAAATTGTCTATTAAAGAAACAGCATGCCATTTTTTGCAATTATTAGTGAAATATACCATTATTTATGTTTTAGTAATAAAATGCAGAAAAATGTTTTTTGTACTATTCGATAACAACTTCATGAAGTAATTATAAAATAAATATGGAAATATCTTTTTTTATAAACGCGGTCCTCTCCTTTGGTATTTCGTCATGTACTTCTTCGATCCAGGGGAAGGGCAGAGGGGCATGTCGGACTCCTGTCGTCTAAAACCACCGTTGTGGTCATCTTCGGCACCGAAGCGGACTCCAGGAATTCGATTAATCTCCATCTAGAGCCGCCCATTGATTGCCACGCCTTTAGCCACATCTCTGAGGGGATGACTGTAAAGCGGTCATCCCCCCAGCTAGAGAGGGTGACCGCCGACCGAGGCGACTGTAAACAGGCCGCACCTCCAGGAATATCTTGGGGGGATTGTAAAGGAATAGTCTCGCTGTGGTCCCTTTCATCTACTGATTATATTGTCCTCTTGAAATAAAGCTTACATTTTTAAATGGCGCTATATATTTTCTTACTTTATATGTTCTTGTCTTTCATTACTATTTCCCTAATGTTACTATGAAGTATGCAAGCCTAGAAGACTAATTTGCTTGAAGATTATTATAATATATTACAGGAAAAAAAGTGTTTTTACACCTTAATGTTATATATAAAACCTAACCGTAGTTAACATCATCTAATCAGCCAAAACGTCGACTGCTGATTAAAGGCCTCCCCGATAAACAATCGGTTACATTATAACCCGTGTGTTGGCATTTTGAGGGAAATTTGCACGTAGGTACTCACCACGCTTGGCAGTTGGGTTGGTGAGCGCAGAATGGCTGCTGTTCCTCAAAAGGTTACCCGGTAACCAGAGTAATAACCCTCAACTACTGCACTAAAATAACTAACTAGCATAGTTAACGTAATTACGTAGCTAACTAGTGTAGTTTGCAAACAAGGTTTGATTTATTTGTAAGAATATTTTCAGCTATTGGATAATGATGATAGATCCCAATACAATGATGTAGGTGTCCGATGGACTCCTATCTAACTCTTTGAAGATAGCAGACGTATCGGTATTTTTTGTAATAATTCAAGTATCAAGACAATTTTTTGTAGTAGCATTAAAGACGATGCGTCAAGTTCACGGGCGGGCACGACGCGAAATCTCTTCATGCCCTACGAGTTACGACTCCAGCCGCCTATAGCCTAATAAACGTACTTAAGCATGATTGGAAGAATCGGCGTGAGTTTAACATTAATGTATGATTATGGTAGTAATGTTGAAACATATTTTTTTTTACTTTTTTCATTCATATTATTCGAAATTTTAAACAAACATCTCAAATTCAATATACCGTACTATACAGAAATAAAAAAACTGTATGTAATTATCCTGTATATTGTGTTAAATACTTGTCACAGCCAGTACCCAGAAATGTTAGTAAACCCAATTTAACAAGTTAAATCAGCAATACACATTTTTTTTTGTGTTTTATCTTTAAAAGCTAATATTTTTAGCTTGGTTTGATCAAAAGATCAAAGAGTGGTCAAAGTTGACGTTGCCGAGGTAATTAATTATAATAGTCTAATGATTTTCTTTAAATGAGGTGCAGGCATGCGCCACCTACTAGACATTTAGTTTGAGACTAACGGGCCGACAGCTGTGAGGCAATTATCACGCTAATTAAATTTGTGCTGTGTTATGACTAATTTGTTCCATAACAACAGCTCTTCACTCGACAACTAGACCTGTGTACTAAAAATATGCTGCAACACGATTCGGAAGATCGGAACTCTATCGAAATATGGTCGCAGTCCACTGAATAAGCGATTATCATATTCGAAACCGTCAATTACGAATAGGGCAACATAGGAAAATCGTTCGTGGGTTGTGCGGATTAAGAATGTAGCAACACTATGGAGTGTCTATCCTCCCGGATGCGCAACAGCGTCCTTACTGCGCTCAACAACCCAGCTGCCAAGTGTGGTGGCAACTTCTCCCCATAATGACGACACAATTATTATGGAATTCGATGGGTGAGGCTTTTGTTCACCAATGACCCAAGGGCGTCCATCTTGGGTCATATGATGAGGAAAAACCGATTTATTATTTGGCTCAATATTCTGTTATTCGGTTCCGCTTCCGATATTTTGTCATTCACAGGGATGTGTAATGGCACGGTTGGCGCAGAGAAAATTGGTTTCCATTTTTCATTGATATGTACTAGACATCTCAACTAATCAGAGTCATCGCTATATTCGTACCGTAATCTGAAACCGGTTGAAGGTATCGGCAGCAATTGAATATTTTAACTGGTTCGTCATTCGAAATCATTTTAGCGGCGCTGGGTCTGTGGCGTGGCAATGATGACGCCACGTTATGCGCTGATTCTAATTGGCGTCGGTGTTCGGTGGCGTTGGTCCATGAGCCGATTTGACGTCCCCGAGTGCTAACGAATGCGTTCACGAGTATTTTGTTTACAAGCTTTAGCCGTGTGACTCGCGCAAAATTACTACTGATTTTTTTAGTTGGGCTTCTTTTTCAACTAGTTTTAAGAGTGGCGAATGTGGCAAGGATTACAAATTTATACCTACAGAGTAGTGCCTATAAATATATACCTATGTTCTACCAGGTTCAAACCATGTATTAAATTATTGTACCGCATGTATTTATTTATTTATTTAAACTTTATGCAGCAACAGTAAATAGGCGGACTTAATGCCGTAAGCATTCTATACCAGTCAACCATAGGGTGATAAAGAGATAACATGGCAGGTGCAATATGTTTAAAACAAACATAAAATGTAACAAATGTTACATTAAACAAAACTAAATTTATGAATAATAATATACATACATACATATCTTTTATAATATATAACAAGTCTTTGAAAAGGCGTTAACATAATTCTGCTAACGTTTTGTTAAAAAGTATTCACGAACTCTTCGCTTAAATGCATGTATACTCGTAGCCATCCTGATTTCCGGAGGGAGCGCATTCCAGAGAAGTATGGATTGAATATGAAAGGAAGAGTGTATAAAATCAGAACTATTATAACCTACTTATCACACCTCAACCCACAAACTGCACTGAAAATGGGCCTCCTAATGATCATTGAATAGCGCCATAATCACCATGCGTGGCAGGCAGAATACACATCGCAGTATGTTGTTATTAGAACACGGAAGGATGCTACTACCCATCCTCTTGATATCAACCCTTAGTCTCTTTTTACGACACCCATGGGTGGAGAGGGGTGGTCTATTATTTTATGGGAACCACAGGGAACCTACTTATAGATAAATATAATACTTTATCAAAGTCATGCTTACTTCTGAAGTCGCTCAAAATACATTGATATTAATTTCACCAATTAATAAATACCTACTACCTCATCATATCAGCCAAAGGACGTCCTCTGCTGAGCAAAGGCCTCCCCGTAGATTTTGACAACAACTGTCATAATTTTGGGGGGAGTTTGTCAATACTCACCAGGCTTGGCAGGCGGGTTGGTGAGCGCACTATGGCTGTTGTTCCACAGATGGGACGCTGTTGTCCATTCTGGTTAAGATTCACTTGGTCGCCTTTTAATACATGCAAGAGGGTGATGGAGTGGTGCTTTATTCTTAATCCGGACACCACACGGATTACGGAGGTAAGTACTGAAACCAACTTAATAAAAAGTAACAGGCAGGCAGGCATTACATTATGCAATTTGCAGTCTTGATTAATTGTCTTAGTTTTAAGTGCGTTAAACTTGTACTCTAATCTACGGAATGTACCGCGCTACCTCATCTCGTGCAAAGGCTAGCGCACTAAACTGGTGCTATGCAAATTACAGGCTGTGTTATCGCAGCGCATGCATAGTTTTGAGTGGCGTTTGCTTAAAATCAATATATCTAATCAAATAAATAAAATTGAAGTGTCTGTTTGTAATATCAAAATAACAGCTTTTTACTAAATGCATAAGAAAGTATATACAGTATTTACAACAAAAAATCTTTTTTTTGTCTGTCTGTCGGTCTGTCTATCTGTCTGTTTCTTCCCGCTAATCTCCAAAACGGCTGGACTGATTTCTACGGGACTTCCACTGGCAGATAGCTGATATTATAAGGATTCTATACAAATAAATAAAATTGAAGTGTCTGTTTGTAATATCAAAATAACATCTTTTTACTAAATGCACGTGAAAGTATATACGGTACCTACAACAAAAAAATTACTTTAATTTTTTTTGTTTGTCCGTCGGTCTGTCTGTTTGTTCCTGCTAATCTCCGTAACGGCGGGACTGATTTCTACGGGACTTCCACTGGCAGATAGAACCGAACTACAGCGACTACACGGCCTTAGTCAGATTCATATTAAAACTTGGCTCCTAGTACTTGTTTTAGGTATTATATACATAGGTGAATCCCTTGATTTCACCCTCATTTAATTTAAAAGAAATCGGATGTTGGCTATGCTGGCAAAGCAGGAAAATTGGAGTGCTGTGGTCTCCTTCTGTGAGAGCGTAATGCTCCAGAAGGAGGTCGCAGAGCGGGATCGGGAGAGGGCCGATCCCGCTTGGAGGAGGAGGGCACGGGGCCGGGGTAACAACCGCCCGTGTCCAACACTCCTGAGCCCCCTGTCGTCTTTGTATAGTGGGGGGCCTTGGGGGTCGCGAGCACGCTTCTTGGGAAATATGCGTGCTCATACCGAGCGACCCCCGGGAAGACAGCGGTGCGCATGTGGTCACGTACCGCTGTGTGCGCAGCACAGTGCATAGTGAGGCCTCGGGGGAATCTTTTACGATTCCCTCAAGAGATGCCTGGGGGGGTGGCCTATTTATAGTCGCCTTCCCTCCACTAGAGGGGATGACCACTTTACAGTCATCCCCTCCGAGATGTGCCAAAAGGCGTGGCACCAACGGGTGGCTCTAGATGGAGATCTTTCGAGTTCCTGGAGCCTCCCTTCGGTGCCGACGATGATCACTCCGGTGGTTTTAGCTAGTAGGAGTCCGGCATGCCCCTTCGCCCTTTCCCGGGGCGAAGGAAGTACATGAGGTATTTCCACCGGATCAATAAAAAAAAAGGCTGGTCTTATTGCTCTTTTGTATATGTTGACTTTGATTTTAATCGGTATACGGGAGTCGCATGGTTTGTCAGACAAGGATCTCTATTTCAACCAGGCTGTCTGGTTTCTATTTTCCATGTCTCTCTTTACAGAGGCTTTTGGTGTTACAATGGATCCAAGATACTTACAACTCTTCAATTCTGAGATGGTGCCGGCACCAGCACAGGTTTTGGTATGTTTGTAGTGATTTAGTCCATTACCAAGTTGAATAGTACAGGACGCAGGATCGAGCCCTGATGAGTACCTACCCACCTACCTCAAATACTTCACTTGTTCCAGCTAAACTGACCACTCTTGTGGATATTGTGGTACAAATGTTAATGGAGCTTGTTAAAATTTCCGGCGCTAGTTGTGCTCTCAGTGTTTACTAAATAAGCTCACGCGGGACTCGGTCGAATGCCTTTTCGGGGTAAATAAAAACAGTGTGAAGTTCTTGTTTGCGAAACTTGTACTTTTCCATGAGTATTTTCAGCGAGTGAATCACTTCGTATCCATGTAGTGTCTGGATTAAGAATATAGCACTACCTCATCCCTCCCGTGGATGTCGTCAAAGGCGACTAAGGGACTCTAAACTAGACGGATGGGCAGCAGCGTACCTTCTGTGGCAAAGCAGCTATACTGCGTTTAATAATCCGCCTGCCAAGCGTGGTGAGTACTGGCAAACTCCCCCTAAAATAACGATCATATAATCGGTCGTTTATGGGGGAGGCCTCTGTTCAGTAGTGGAAGAATTTTGGCTAATATGATTACCGTGTGGTGCCGGCTCAGAATGCCACCACCCCATCTCCTCCCATGGGTGTCGTAAAAGTCGACTAAGGGATTAGCCGGAGGTTGGGCAGCAGCGTCCTCCGAGTACATTAACAACTCAACTGCGATCGCCAACCCGCCTGCCAAGCGTGGCGATTATGGCAAAACCCCCCAATGAGCCCACAACACATCCATATCGGTGGTTGTGGTGATCTTTGGGGGAGGCCTGTGTCCAGCAGTGGACTTCATTCGGCCGAAATGATGATGATGATGATAATAATGAATTGCTTCTGTAGTGCCCAAACCGCTGGTGCGTTCGCATTGGCTAGGTTGTAATATTTATAGCTTTTGCTAGCAGAAAGACATCTTGCCCGATCCGATCGACCAGGATTCGCGGGTTCGCGGGTGCGTAGATTGGGGAATCAGCGTGCCTAAACCGAGCGGCCCAAGAGAAGACGGTAGCATGCATGTGGTCACGCGCTGCCGTGGGACGCTTTGGGGGATCCTTTTTCAATCCCCCGGGGGGGTGACCGCTTTACAGTCACCCTGTGTGTGTATAGGCACCAGTGGGCGGCTCTAGTGTGATCATCCGAGGACCTGGAGCCTCCCTTAGGTGCCGAGTGAGATGACCGCTTCAGTGGTATTTAGCCAGTAGGAGTAGGATACCTAAGTTCATGAAGAATTTCCACTGGGAAAAAAAAGAGGTAGATGTGCACAGACATATGATGACATGCCATATTTACGCCACGGATGTCATGGATAGAGTTAGGGGAGAGAGAGATATATAATTATAGCAAACACGTTTTTAATATTAATGTTTTTTTATTAACACAATTTTGTCAGGTTTAATTACAGTCGCTTTTTATGCAGTAGTTCACAGAAAACCGTTGATCCAGGTGCTGAAGGCGGTCACCCTAGCGAATGCGGCGGGGGAGCCGATTTCGCAACCACGGGCAGATCCGAAGGAAGTGACACCAATCTGTCAAAAAATGCAACTACTTAATAGAAATACCAGGACAGTATAACCGTAAATAAAAAAGAAGATAAGTAAAAGAGAAGATCTCATATTAGAAATGATCCATTTACTAACTTTAATACTGGTAACATTTAATATTGTTATTTTAATTTCAGGTTCCGGAATGTCTAGAATATAATGTAATCGTTTATTCAGTAATTAGAGCATAATAGTGAATTATGCCCTCCGTTGTTTCTTTGAACAACGGAGGGCATAATTCTAATAATATTGTTGATTACATTATTTTCATGACAGTATATATATGAGACGCGTGTAAATAAATGCAATCTATAACTAACGGGCTATCTCAAATGGATGTACATTTACAAGTATAATAAATGAATCATCATCATCATATGGAGAGACCAAAGGACGACAACAAGCGGTTTCATGCTGCCTTCATCCAGCCGGATTCCGGTGCGCGGTCTCCACTCGAGAACCTTTTGACCTCAACGGCTATCAGTTCTACGAGCAATGTGCCCCTCCCATTACCACTCAGTTAATTAATTCTTTCAACTATGTCGGTGACTTTAGTTCTGCGGATCTCCTCATATCTGATTCAATCTCATAGAGATATACCAAGCATAGCTATCTCCATGGCTCACTGAGTGACCTTAAGCTTTCTTATGAGGCCCATAGTGAGTGACCACGTCTATGTTCCATATGTGTTCACGGGTAAAACACATTGCTTAAAGACTTTCGTCTTGAGGCATTGCGGTATTGTTGAGAGAAGACGTTGCGAAGTTTCCTGAACGCTGCCCAGCCGAGTCGGATTCAACGATTGATCTCTTTATCGAAGTTGGACCTACCTAACTGGACAGTTTGCCCTAGGTAGACATACTCGTCAACAACTTCGAGAACAGAGCTCTCAACGGATATTGGGATGGGCACGACATGGGCCTTTGATATGACTTTCGTCTTGCCCATGCTCATTTTAAGGCCCAAATTTTGGGAAACTGTTGAGATCATCGAACATTGTGCTGAGCTCTTGCAGCGATTCTGCCATGACTACAATGCCATCGACAAATCGAAGGTGAGTGGTATTAATGTTAATGCCGAAGCTTTTCCACCATTTTTTTATTTTTTTCTTGATGTCCAATGGAAATTCTACATGGAACTTCCTTCACCCCGAGGAAGGGCGAAGGGGTATCCCAAGGGACTCCTACCGGCTAAAACCACTGGAGCGGTCATCTTCGACACCGAAGGGGAGCTCCAGGTCCTCTTAAGATCACACTAGAGCCGCCCATTGATGCTACACCTTTAGGCACATCATGGAGAATCCTTTCCACCCAAGTAGCTTGAAGGCATCCTCCATTGCAGCGTTGTACGGTTTCGGGGGAAATGAAGTCCCCCACTTTCACACCTCTGCGCAATAGAAAAGCCCCTGTGCTCTGTTCATGTACTCGGACTGACAAGGTGGCGTTTCTGTATAAGCACTTCAACACTTCGATGTACAGGTAGTCAATGTGGTAGCGCTGTAGAAACTGCAACACTGCCCAGGTTTCGATCGATTCGAAGGCTTTCTCATAGTCCACAAATGCTAAGCATAGCGGCAGATTATGCTCCTCGGTCTTCTGTATAACCTGCCGCAGCGTATGGATGTTGTCTATGGTGCTAAAACCTTTTCGGAAACCGGTTTGTTCGGAAGAATGGTCATCAAACCTGCGCTCGAGACGATTCTTGTTGAGCCTTAAAAACAGCTTATAAACATGGTTCAGAAGCGAGCTAGGTCTATAATTTTTAAACAGGCTGTTGTTACTCTTTTTGAAGAAGAACACCACGTCGCCTCTATCCCACACTTCCAGCGTTGTGCCCTCGAGTAGGACGGAACTGAATAGCTTCTGAAGGACTTTAATTAAGTACCAGTGTTCCACCCGCTTTCAGAAGCTCTGTCGTAAATCTGTCACCAACCGGCAACTTGTTATTTTTAAGCTGTATCAAGGTCATCCTAATCTCGTACAGGCTGATGTCCGGGATATCCTCGGCATAGTGTCGGGTTAGTTTGGCTTGCGGGCCTTTGTCAGAGCCAATGGTAGGTATAGTTACCGGGGTGTGTAGCTGTCGGTAGAAGTTCTCAATCTCTCTCAGAACCTCTGGCTTAGTCGACGCTACATTGCCCTTCTCGGTCAGCTTCATAATACGACTTTGCACAATACACTTGTATCTTGCGACCACTAAACACGTATGTATATCGTGATGCAAGGACTTCCATATCCGTCTATTGAGCAGTCGGTATGCTTCAGCATTGCCGAAGGACTGGAGTGTTATGGCGCGTCTTTCTGCCATACGATTTAAATGGTAGGTTTGTAGAAACACTCATGAGGTCGAGAATGTGATCGGAGAACTTTTTTGTGTTTTTCTTTACGGTGGGTTTTAAAGAACTTGGACCCCACCGTTTGGAAAGTTTCTATAAACCTACCATTTAAATCGTCCACAGATACGCAATAATCTAGGCACTCGAAGTGATTTTGAAATTCGAGTTGAAAGCTCTCGGGGTTCTGTATATGAGCGCTAGAGAGCCGGAGTGTGGACTTCATCTGACGAGACCTCTCAACTTTGAGATTAATATTCAACGTGCCTTTTACCTTTTGGTGATCACCACCGATTTTCACTTTATGGATCACATAGACATCATTGAATATTTGTCTATTATTAATCACGATTAAGTCAATCTCATTCTCTGTGGGATGATCCCCACTGATCCAGTTGAATGAATGCCCTATAATAATAAACAATCTACATACCAAGATTCGCCTGTTGTTCCTGGTGACGACAAGAGGACCACCGGAATCGCCGTTGCAAGTGCTCCTGCCATTAACACCACTGATGCATACGTTTGAGGGCTGGATGATGAACGGGAAGGAGAATGAGCACTGTGCGTTGGGGATTACTGTCAGGCTAACGTGGCTCAGGAACTGGCTAGTGGATATGCTGCCACCTAAAATAATGTAAAAGTAAATAAATGATGAATGATGAAGATTCTGCAGTGCGTCTCTGGAATTCTATTCGACATACCCTAACCATTTTCTTTTCTGTGCACGTTTCCAAGAAAATAATTAATTTAAACATTCTGTATATACATATATTTTTATTCCGTGTGGTGTCCGGATTAATAATACAGCACCACTCGATCTCCTGTGGATGTCGTATAAAGAGACTAAGGTACTATAAACCAGAGGGATGCGCAGCAGCGTCCCTTCTATGGAACACTAGCCACACTGCGCTCAACAAACCGCCTCCCGAGGGTGGTGAGTATTGGCAAAATTCCCCCAACATGACTACACAACTGTGGAAATCTATGAGGACTATTCTATTTGTTCAGCAGTGGACATTTTTAGGATGATATATTTTTATCTTTATGTAGTTGTTAGATAGTATTAATTAGTAAGTATTTTACTGTATTTCATATAAATTTGTATATATTATTTTATATGTTTTGAATTTATATTTTGTAGGTGAAGTTTATAGGGGTGCTAGGTCAGGAAACCTCCACGTGCGCTCGGTGGTTGCTGGTCCCTCTTGATACGTCCGGGGGGAAGAGCAGCTGTCGGGCCGGTGCACCCTGGGCACCGGGCAATAACTACTCCACTTTTTGGAGGACGTTGTTGCCCGGTGGCTAATATTCTGACAGGGACGGGCCCAGTTTTTGGGCTGTAGGTAGGCCGTAGGGTGCTCCTCCGTTTTCGGAGGAGCATGGGCGGACTAGCGGCGGGCTCGGTGTGCACTCACCCTGCCCCGAGCAGGTAGTGGGAGGACTCCCCTTCCCTGCCACCGTCGATATCGTAAACTCGGTTGGAGTGTCGTGGTCACGTCTCGCGGCTTCGACCGGGAACGAGGATCTTGGCTTAACCGCCCGGATCGCGAGGAAGAAGGCCTCTATAAAAATTCCCCGAACCCAAGCTAGCGTGCGGCGAGGGGTGCATGGCTGATGGGAAGTTCAGTCGCGAGCACGCATTCCCCAGGACTGGCGGCACCTGAACATGGGATACGCTTGCCCGGGTACAGGGGGCACTGCCCGGGTCGACCTCTTATTTCCCCCATACTCGTGGGTCTAAATATGGAACATTTATCTAAAACAAAGGAAACGAAGAAGGAGAAGGTGGAGAGTAAGAAGATGGGAGGCGAGACGGTTGGATCGCTGTCAGAGGCTGACAGCGTCCAGATGGACGTGGGATCGGAGGTCGGTTCCGTGTCCGGTTCGGGTACTAGGACGCGCAGTGCACGTAACTTGCGCGCCAGTGCACGTGCGCAGCGTACGGTCGCGTCGCTATCGCGTCCAGGTACGCCATTGCCATCGGGTGGGGTGAGCGACTCCGAGGAATCCTTGGACCCTCGGAGTTCGCACGCCTCACTCAACATCAGGTTGGGTAGTGAGGGTCGTAAGCGTACCCTCCCGAAGGCGTCTGTGGGGTCGTCCCCTAAAGCAAAAAGAACGGCCCGAAAAGAGTCGGACGTTGAGAGGCTGGAAAGGGAGAATGCCGAGTTGCGCTCCCAGCTTACTAGCCTCTCGATGCAGATAGAAAAACTGACGACGGAGGTGGGTCTCCTCCGTCGTCAGAGGGATGCGAATACGGGCCACAGTAGGGCTGTCGTTCCGGCGTTTTTGCCTCCGGATGCGGAGGCCGAGTTTCGGCGATCCATTGTCCCGGAAGTCGGGGGGATGATGGACGCCAAGCTGGCGGCCTTGGCGGAGCGGCTCCCTTCGGAACAACGCCTGCGCCCGCCACTGGCAGCGGACGCGAGACGGCTGCAGTCTGCGAAGCAGACGGCCACATATGCAGCAGCTGCCAAGGCGACGCAGAGCGTGGCAACGACCGCAGCTTCCGCTGGGGCACAAACACGCGCAACATTGGCCCAGCCCCAATCTAAGGGAAAGACTGGGGGTCGCGGTGTGGTGAAGGGTACCGAGAAGGCTGACCGGCAGGCGACAACGGCTGGGAATGCGGTGTCCACTGCATCCACGACAGCCCAGCCAGCATTTACGGAGCCAGAGTCTCCACAGTCCGCAGTGGACACCACTGAGGGGTGGTCCATTGTGGGCAAAAAGAAGCGGCAGCACCAGCCTTCTCAGGCCCAACAATCCACTGCTGCGCAACCTGCGCAGTCTTCTCCCCACAATGGGGGGAAGCGGCGCGGAAAACGGGGCGGAAAAAGGAAAGGGAAGGTCAATCTCCCAAAGGTTCCCGCATCGGCCGCCATAACGGTCACGGTGCTCGAGGGCTCACCCGACACAAAGTTGGGTGAAGTCATGGCCACGGCTCGGCGGAATATTAAGCTTGCTGACCACGGCATCGGTCCGGACACCGTGACCATCAAGCGGTCAGCCAGCGGCGGAATAGTGCTTTCCGTCGCTGGCGAGGATGGCGGTGCCAAGGCCGACAGCTTGGCGCGCCAAATGCGGGAGGTGCTCACCCCCATATATGACGTGCATATTGCGCGTCCTATTAAGATGGCGGAGTTGAGGGTGTTGGACCTGGACGACGCCGTCACCAAATTGGAGATCGCAGAAGCCATAGTGGCTGTGACGGCGTGTTTGCCCGAGGATGTCAGGGTGGGCGAAATTCGCCGCTCACCGATGTCTTTGGGCACGGTCTGGGTCCGGATCCCACTGGAGGCGGCCAAGAAGCTGGCGTCTACCTGCCGCATTTGCGTCGGTTGGACGTCGGCCAGGGTCGAGGTGTTGGCGGCACGGCCATTACAGTGCTTCCGATGCCTCGAACTCGGGCATGTGCGCCTCCGGTGCACCACACACGGCGGGGTTGACCGCAGCGATCGGTGCTTCGGATGTGGCAGCCAGGGCCACAAAATACGTGAATGCACGGCGCACACAAAAAACTGTCCGTTGTGCTCGGACTTCGGTCTTCCGGCCGAACACAGACTGGGCTGCAATTCTTGTGCGGCTCAGAAGAGCAGGAGGGGAAAACCAGCCCCCCTTGCTCCGGCCGGGAGGCCGACGACGCCTGCGCTGGCAGCACCGATCGCACGCTCCGGCTCACTGGAGGCGATGGAGGCCAATTAAGGGTCCTCCAGGGCAACCTAAATCACTGCCGCAACGCGCAGAATCTGCTGCTGCAGACTGTTGCGGAGTGGTCAGTTGCCTTGGCGGTTGTGGCGGAGCCCTACGGCGTCCAGGAACACCCTCGCTGGTTCGGGGGCGCCGGGGACTCCGTCGCTATATATTGGTCTGGAGCTGAAGGTGAGCCGCCCTGCTCCCTGTTGGACAGGGGGCAGGGCTTTGTCGTAGTAGAATGGGGACCTCTGGCAGTAGTGGGCTGCTATATCTCCCCCAACGTGTCCCTTGTCGACTTCGAGGGATACCTGGACGGGGTGGCGCGCAGCATTCGCTGTAAGTGCTTGCCCCGTCCAGTGCTCGTCCTGGGGGACTTCAACGCTCATTCTAGAGCTTGGGGCAACCGTCGGGACGGGCCGAGGGGGAGGATAATGCAAGACTGGGCGGCGTCACTTGACCTCCGATTGCTCAATCGGGGGTCCGTTAGCACCTGCGTTCGGTGGCAGGGGGAGTCGGTCGTGGACCTGACATGGGCGGCTCCTTCTGTGGCCCGCATGGTGTCGGGTTGGCGAGTAGCGGAGGAGGTGGTCACACTTTCGGACCACCGCCACATAATGTTCGACGTGGCCCTCCGCACGCCTTGCCCGAGCCGTTCTAGTCCCAGCCCACGGTCGCGGCGTTGGGCCCTCACACAGCTGGATCGCGAGTTGCTCGTCGCAGCTGCCAACGTCGCGGCCTGGCCAGAGGTTGATCAAGGGATCTTGCCCGATCCAGAGGAGGAAGCGTCCTGGTTCCGGGAGACGATGACGTCAATATGCGATGCATCCATGCCCCGGGCCAGGCGCTCCCGGCGTACGGCAGTGTACTGGTGGTCGGATGAGATCGCGCAGTTGCGCGCGGTCTGCCTGGCCTCCCGCCGCCGGTACCAACGATGCCGACGCCGACACAGCGCTACAGCCGGAGAGACTGACGAGGCCTATGCGGCCTACCGGGCGGCCACGCTGGCGTTTCAGACCACCATCAGCGAGGTGAAGGCTCGGTCCTGGAGCGAGCTCCTGGAGGGACTGGACAGGTGTCCGTGGGGGAGACCCTACCGAATGGTAGTGGGCAAGTTACGCCCCTATGTCCCCCCCGTGACCGAAACCATGACCCCGGATTTGCTGGAGAGAGTACTTTCAACGCTCTTTCCAGCGGTCCGGGACCATCCTGGTCCCTCTCCACCCCCGATTGCCTCGGACTGGGCCGAGGAGTTGGGGGTTTCGGAAGGGGAGCTGGGCCGAGCCATTGGCCGCCTAAAGAGTCGCAACACCGCACCGGGTCCGGACGGCATTCCGGGCCGTGCGTGGGTGTATGCACTGCAGTCTCTTGGGGACCGCTTGAGGCGGCTGTTCACCAGTTGCCTCCGTAGTAGTGTGTTCCCGTCCGGCTGGAAGGCAGCCGGATTGGTTCTCTTGAAGAAGGAAGGAAGGGCTGCGGAGTCTCCCTCTGCATACCGTCCCATTTGCCTGCTTGACGAGGCTTCGAAGCTATTCGAAAGAATAATTACCCGAAGACTCGTCTAGCACCTGTCGCGAGTTGGCCCCGACCTGGCCGAAAGTCAGTATGGCTTCCGGCAGCGGCGGTCCACCATTGACGCGATTCTTCGCGTCCGCTCGCTGTCGGAACAGGCAGTGTCTCGGCGGGGTGGGGTGGCGTTGGCGGTCAGTCTAGACATCGTCAACGCCTTCAACTCCATCCCGTGGGGCGCTATTAGGGCGGCACTAGTCCATCATCGGTGTCCGCCCTACCTGCAGGGCATCATAGGGGCCTATCTGCGCGATAGGCACATTCGCTACGTGGGTAGGGACGGTAGCGTAAAGCGGAGGGAGATTACGTGCGGGGTTCCGCAGGGGTCAGTTCTCGGCCCCCTTTTATGGAACCTCGCCTACGACGCGGTCCTGCGTGTTGTTCTCCCCGCGGGCGTCAGCTTAGTCTGTTACGCTGACGACACTCTGGTGTTGGCCAGTGGGGAGTCCTTCGAGGGAACCATCCAGCTTGCGGAGCAAGCGGTGGCAATTGTCGTGGCCAAAATCCACGCCCTGGGTCTGCGGATAGCGCCTCAAAAAACCGAGGCGCTATGGTTCCACAAACTGCCGAGGAGCAGAGAACCACCCAGTTCGCGGATACGCGTTGGTGACGCGCGAATCGGGGTGGGCCGGTACATGAAATACCTGGGGCTCACCCTGGACAGTCGTTGGGGCTTCGAAGAGCACTTTCAGCGCCTCGTCCCCCGAGTCGAGAGGGTAGTGGGTGCACTACACCGGCTGCTGCCCAATCTCGGGGGACCATGTGAGGAAGTTCGCCGTCTCTACGGAGGGGTTGTGCGGTCCGTGGCCCTCTACGGGGCGCCTGTATGGTCAGCTCGACTGTCAGGTGCCCAGCGCTGCAGAACCAAACTTCACGGTCTGCAGCGCAGAGTGGCTATCCGGATCGCACGAGGATACCGAACGGTGTCCTACGAGGTGGCAACTCTCCTGGCGCGTTTTCCGCCTTTCGACATCCTGGCGGAGATGGATGCGTGGGTCTACGATCAGACACGCTCCCTCCGCCAGAGCGGCGAAAACGCGCCTCCAGGGGCGTTGGACAGGCTGCGGCGGCTGGCTCGGCGACGCGCACTTGTAAAGTGGCGTCACCGCCTGCGGATGCAATTTGCGACCAAGCGCGTCGTCGAGGCAGTCCTGCCGGTCTTCGGAGCCTGGCTCAGCAGGAGCGAGCGCGTCACCTATCGCCTGACGCAGGTGCTCACCGGACACGGTTGTTTCGGTGCGTACCTGCACAGGATAGGACGCGAAGCCACGGCACAATGCCACCATTGTGATAGCGACCAGGACACCGCACAGCACACGCTCGAGGCGTGCCCTGCGTGGGCCGCCGAGCGGCGGATCCTGGTCGATCGGATCGGGCAAGATCTCTCTCTGCCAGCAATAGTGTCGGCTATGTTGGCAGAGCATGAAAACTGGAATGCAGTGGTCTCCTTCTGTGAGAGTGTCATGCTCCAGAAGGAGACTGCAGAGCGGGATCGGGAGAGGGCCAATCCCGCTCGAAGAAGAAGGAGACGGCGCCGGGGTAACAACCGCCCTGGCGCCTAACTCCGATACGCCTGAAAAACCCTGCCATTGCTATAAGGTGGGGACCTCTGGGTTCGCGGGTGCGTAGATTGGGGAATCTGCGTGCCCACACCAAGCGACCCAAGAGAAGACGGTAGCACGCATGTGGTCCCGCGCTGCCGTAGGACGCTTTGGGGGATCCTTTACAATCCCCCCCGGGGGGTGACCGCTTTACAGTCACCCTCTCCGAGATGTGCCTATAGGCGCCGCACCAGTGGGCGGCTCCAGTGTGATCCTACGAGGACCTGGAGCCTCCCTTAAGTGCCGAAGATGACCGCTCCAGTGGTTTTAGCCGGTAGGAGTCCGGCATACCCCTTCGTCCTTCCCCGGGGCGAAGGAAGTTCATGAAGAATTTCCACTGGGCACCAATAAAAAAAAAAAAAAAAAAAAAGGTGAAGTTTATAATTATTGAACTTTAAAGCTTTACTTGAAGTATGAGTAGAGAAGAAGGTGCGCTTAACTCAAATCTATGCTAGATTTGAGTTAAGCGCACCTTTGTAGATCTCATTTTAATAATACATTAAAACTTTTTCCTGTAGTTTTTTATGTATTTAATAAAGAATTTAACTGGTGTATCACTTGATAGTCTGTAGCTGCTGTTATGTAATATAAAAAAAGAATATGAATAAAAAATGATATCGTAATAATATCCTTCATAAGGATTACTTACCATCTCTGGTAAGACCAAAGCCAGAAGCAATGGCAGTTGCACCATTAAAGGTGTCGGTGAGTTCGGAACCAGATGGAAGAGCGATCGGAGCGATGGTGTCTGTTGGCAAAATAATATTTTATCCACTTTTCGAGGTAAAAACAATGCACGTACTTTATGATTTTTTTTTTAAACGAACATTAACTTTAAATGAATATTAGTAAATAATTTATGTGAATACGACTGAATAAAGTGGCTTACTTGAGCTACTAATGGCAGACGGCAACAAGATCATAGCAACGTCGTTACGGATAAGGCTTGGAGTCCAGCTACCATGCATGGCAACGTTGTTGGTAGTCAACCTGACACCACCAGAGAAAAGAGTGATAGAGCCGAGGACAACCGTGAAGCTCGAGGCCTGGTTCATACCGTCGAACCAACAGTGAGCAGCGGTAAGCACCCTCCATGCGTTTAGCAGAGAACCACCGCAGACACCCTGACCACCTCCGAATTGAGCGATAAGACCAGCCTGCGAAACAAGGTACATGAGTTGAGTATTTTTTTAATACTATTCTTTTGTTTTGTAATTGAAACTGTTGCAGAGTGAATTGCGCCTAATAATTGAGTCTTTACCTGGTAAGGGTAGTCTCCCAGACGAGAAGCGCTCCCACCAACGATCCTGGACTGGCTGGCTTCTTCTTCAGCTTTGCGGAGTCTCTCGGCTGCCGGTAGACCGACTTTTGTCAAGTATCCGTAAGCGGTGTTGTCCTCAAGATCGATGATATCCTCGAGGTAAACATTCCTCGCGGAGGCGACCGCCGTCAGAGCCAATAGTGCCAGTACCACGACTTTCATTTTGCCTGATATTAAATAATCTAATAACTAGAAAATCTTATGTTAGCCTTATTTATACGTTGCTCATTTTAGATAATTTTGAGATAAGCCTTATTACTGTGATAATTATTTAATTTATCAATTTGGTATTGTACGTATATTAATAGCCTGTAATGACTCGAATATAATTACTTAATTTCAGTGCAACTGAATATTGTCTTCAAAAATGGTTGAATGTATGAAACGAATACTATAATGTGATCTTACTAATGCATGTAAAATATTCAGAGCAAAAAATATGGTTTGAAATTAAATCTTAGTATTATGTGTTTAGGAAATAATATGTCCTATGAAATTGCCGTTCTGCAGTACTACTGGCCATTTCAAATAAAAACATTTTTTTGTTTGGCTATATATTCTAATTTATTTTATTTCATAAAAATGGTTTTCATTATTCAAAATCAGTCTTAAATGCACGGGTGATAAACTACCAACATGAAGTTGCTTAGGGTGACAGTCAAAATGCAAAATGAAAGCTGCCATACTTCCCGTATGTACCTACTGATACGAAGTATCTTACTACCTAGTCTGTGACCTACTGTGAAACCCCATGACAATGCCATGCCATGATAATTTAAAAATATCAGTCTTGTCAAATTATTAAATTCTAATGCTTTCCTTGAAAAGAATTTTGTTTAATGAATTGGCGACGAATATTTCGGTGTTGCGATGTAAAAAATACAAACGAGTACGTGGTTCATTACGAGGCATCTTAACCCGAACGGAAAACTACCTAAATACGGAAACGAATTTACAAAATGAAGAAATAGAAAACTAAATACTCTTACTTAAAGAAACATTACAGAAACTACAAAACATACAAAAAGAAATCTAAATTGAAACAAGCGAACATAATTTAAATGAAGAGATTGAATATAGGTATGCATTTGAAGACCTTAATACGAAATTAAATACTAAACTATTATATCTATAGAGAGACGGCAGTTGTTCAAACAAACATCCAAGTACTATTCGACAGCAACCAACAAAACCCGCCGAGAACAAACCTTCAGAATGAAATTCCAGACACTACAAGATAAAGAAACATTCTCAAATTTTAGAAACCGTTTGACAGCCAACTTCTTGCTAAACAACATTACCGATCCCAAGACGAAAGTCTACGTACGACTTTGCACAATTCCTTCTGAACTTTACGAAAAGGTGTACAATTTATTTTCTCCTGAAGATCCGTTAAGTGTGGGTTTTAAATTGCTGCAAATCACTACTGCTATAGAAATGGGTAAAGATGAAAACGTAGCAATGTCTTCAGACACTTGAAAACAAACAGGTTCAATGAACAGAATTACTGTTAATACAACCAACACATCATCTAACACTCCATATACTCAAACTAAGATAAATATAAGGTTACCATTGACAATTAAAGAACTGAGAGGAAAATGCTTTCGATGTGGAAAGGGTGACCACAAGGCTAATGAATGCGGTGCTATCAAAAGCACTTAGCACCGAAAACGTCACAAAACTGGCCACCTTGCCGGAGTTTGCTTGCAAAGAACTACCAATACGCATCAATTAGACGACTCTACAAGCAAAGTTAGCCAAGACAGTATGGCAGACATCAATTAACTAAGAAATGAAATATCGAAAAAATACATGATATCAATCAAAATAGACGGAAAGGTCATTTGTCTGAAATTCGACAACTTTATCATCAATGTCACTAAAATACTACAAGAATAGAAATAATGAAGGCTTTCATTCGCAGACGTACATGTACGTGTATAACACGGCATAAAATGATTGCAATCAAAGTCAATAAAAGTCAAAGTGCAATCGATGTAATGATTTATGTTATAGTAGGCTTTCGATATTAAAACGCGCTTAATCTAAGATTTGAATTTTAGTTTCGGTGAACCGGTAATACTAGAAGGAATTTTGTTGTAGAACCTAATACTTTATTGTACCTAATTCTGCTAAATCTAAAGCCAGGCAAGACAAGCTTGTTCTTATTGAGAGCAATTTAGGTTATGCATGTCACTTTTTTATTGAAACTAACAATGATTTGCGGATATACTAAATACTACTATACTAAAATATTATATTTTAGTATATGTACAAAGATGGTAAAGTTAGTATGTTTCTCTGCTTAAATAGTTCCCGGAATGACTCGCGAGAGCCCATATTATAAATAGCTCGGACTGCTCTTTTTTGTAATATAAAAATAGGCTCGACATCGGCACGGATCCCCACAGTAAAATTCCGTAGGACATAATACTGTGAAAGTATGCAAAATATACTAACCTAGCTGTAGCCACATCCGTAGCCTGTCTAATTTTCCCAACGGCAAATGCAGCAGAGCTCAGTTTGCCTGAAAGTACCTTTATATGAGGTCCCCATTGCAATTTTGCATCTACTGTAACGCCCCCCAAAACACAGTTGAGGGAACTATATCTAATGTTTTTCCTTCGAGTTTTACTTGAGTACTTACATGGGTCACATTTGCCATTGAGAATTTTACACATTTTCTGCGTTTAGGAGTGGATTATAAGCCGATAACCAATTGGATATCTTACGAATGAATCATTAGGTTCTACAGTTTGCCTATCCTTTCTGTTTACCTTAAATATGAGTGAAGTATCGTCAGCAAATAAGACTATGTTTGACATTGTATCGTTTATCATATATGGGAAGTCATTGATATAAATCAGAAACAGAAATGGGCCCAAAATTAATTCTTGAGGTACTCTCATTTTAACTTGTGGCCCCGTAGATGTGACGTTCTCATATTTTTTAAATCCTAACACGGTTGTTTTAATCAACTTTCAGCACGCTATGCCTTCCTTACCAAGTACGAGTAGTTTTAATTTACCAGACCGATAAAAATTGAGTATTTAATTATGTACTCACATCTCACTTATAAAATATTTATATACGAATCAAATTCAAAATATTTTTATTCATTTAAAGTATTTACGCGCACGTATGAATATTCAAAATATAGTTGCACGGTTCCAAGAGTTGGTCCTATGGAGAAGAACCGGCAAGAAACTCCATAGACACTCTTTTAAAAATAATTAAGTTATGTGAGAATAGATGAAGTAAAAAAATAATGATGTACCATTAAATAAGATTGCATGGCGGTAAGGAGCGATCAGTCCCACATGACGGCATTCATTCACGAGTATGACGCATGCATCGGCGTTGCTCAGCATAACCACATTACAGAGAACTTAACGACCCGATACACGACACTACCATCAGCAAGACATTTTAGTGATTTAGTGAGCATGACAAACTCCTACTGCCAAACAATAGGCGGTTATATTCATAGATGTACTAGGCTACGTGATACTCGGCTCTAGTGTGATCTTACGAGTACCTGGAGGGCTCCCGGTCCCTTCGGTGCCGAAGATGACCGCTCCAATAGTTTTAATAATAAATAATAATTGTTTATTATCAGGCGAGAGACAAGGCCCATAGTAAAAAAATACACAAATACACTTTAATGTTATAAACTAATACATACAACAAAACAATAAAAATGATTCATTAACAACATAAACACTATACTAGTTTACACGCAAAGTCAGCGTCGTGTGTCGGTCGGTGTCCGGTAGCCGGCCTCGGTATCGCCGGAACACTACGCCTCTCGGCCAGAATTCTTCCAACATTAGGGTCGACAGATGTTCGGTCGGCACTCTCACCACAAAGGAATTGAAGTTCACATTGTGCCGAGACTCTAACCGCTCGACCCTCAGTGAGAATTTGGTCTTGACTCGGATGTACTCTACAATCTCCTGGACCTTTGTAGAGTAATGCAGCCGTATAGTGGCACGTATAGTGGCGTCGTTGGTACAGCAGGACGCGATAGATGGTTTGGTCCGGTCGGTGCGGTACCGCACTGGTTCCGACAAGTAGGCTTTCTCTTCCTCTTCTCAACCTTGGTAAAGCCCTCCTTGTCGCACTGGCCCTTATCCGGACCCCGCTGTCGTAAATCCCTATGGATGGATTGACCGGCTGATTGTTTCGTTTGCGACGCAGCGGGTCTGTTGGCGGCGGCAATAGTAGCGTAAGCACGTTTAGGAGTCGACGTACTTACGCGTGTAGTCACTTCTACCGGAATAGAGGGACGGATGTCGGCGGTATGCGATGCATCGCCCGCAATATTGTCAGTCGGTGACGCAACTAAATTCGCCGACTCAAAACTGCTGATGGAAGCATTTTGGGCTCCGCGACGCGTGTTCACGTTAGAGGCGTCAGATGACCTAGTTACCAAAACAGCGTTGCGTAACAACATCACCTCGGCACGTAGTTCACCTACGGTGTTATTTGACGCCTCCAACTTGGATTGCATTTCGGCCAGGCTTGTTTTCATACATATGATGTCCTTCAACAACCTGGTGACATCGATGTGGTCAAAAGTGACGGGTGGTAGCCTATGCAACTCCTTCGCCACGAAAGCGGGCACGTCGTCTGGATCGGTCACCTTCAATAATGTGATGATGTCCTGGATACTCTTCTCTGTTCCATCTCTCCTGCGTGACGGCATGTGGTCCAACATTCCAAGTGTTTGGAATAGCAGCATTTTGCCACTGCTTATCTCATCTTCTTTGAAGTTAGACTTGCAGATCTGCAAAATGTTAACTTCGTCCATAATATCGATGGCACGTTGTATGAATGCCAATAGTTCGTTGGCTATAAGTTACTGAGAACTCATAGTTATAGTGATGGGCAGTGGCTATAGCCGCGCAATACACGTACTGTGTTTTAGTCGGTAGGAGTCCGGTATACCCCTTCACCCTTCCCCAAGGCAAAGGAACTTCATGTCGGATTTCCACTGGACACCAATAAAAAAAAAAACACTTCATGATACTCACATTTGCTCTATTTATTTATGTACCTATATATAAATTTTATAAGCTGGTAATACAAATACTAAATGTCACAGAGCTCAAGCAACAAGACACCTGAATTTATTATTGTATATTTTTTTTATATACAACTGGTTTATGATTTGATATTGACACTTTTAAGTGGTTTAAGAGGTTAGACTTTACTATGTTTAATGTAGGAACATTGTCTTTATATAACCTGAATTTTCCAGAACATTGTACACATAAATATTGTAACATGATTTTAAAAGAGTAACCATGGAGTTTCTTGCCCGTTCTTCTCCATAGGAAATCTACATCTTGGAACGTGGCAACTAAAGTCTTGACGATTCATAAGTGCTATTAATGGTTTAAATGAATAAAAATCTTTTTTATCTTTATCTATCTTTAAGATGCAAGTCCGTTCAGACTACGTAACAATTTCAGTTGCCACGTTGGAATAGTTATTTTAAATAGGTATTTTATTTTATAATATCATATGCTATATATATTTCGGTTAATCATCATCATCATATCAGCCAAAAGACGTCTATTACTGAACAAAGGCCTCCCCATGGATTTCCACAACGAGCGGTTACATGCTGCCCGTATCCAATGGCTCCTAGCGTCCTTCACGAGGTCATCTGTCCACCTCATTAGAGGTCATCCCACGCTGCATTTTCCGCTGCTCGGTCTCCACTCGAGAACCTTTTTAGCCCAATGGCCATCAATTCTACGAGCAATGTGCTCCGCCCATTGCCACTTCAGTTTACTAGTCCTTTCAGCTATGTCGGCAACTTTAGTTCTGCTAAGGATCTCCTCATTTCTGATTCAATCTCGTAGAGAAATACCAAGCATAGCTCTCTCCATAGCTCGCTGAGTGACTTTGAGCTTTGTTATGAGGCTCATGGTGAGCGACCACGTCTCTATCCTATATATTATCGACGGCACGTTTGGTGCAGTGGCTGATACACTCGGCTGCTGCGCTCCAAGTCGCGGGTTCGAGTCCCGCATGGAACAAATATTTGTATGATCTGCAGGTATTTGTACTGGGTCTGGGTATATTGTGTGTGGAATTTATGTCAATAAACGCACCCACGACACGGTAGAAATCCTAGCCTGGGGCAACGATTTTATAAAAAATAAATAAAAATAAAAAAGTTATCACGGGTAACACTGGTAACATTTCGGTTAGTGACAGATGGTATTATAGTGTTTTCGTTCTTAGCTCCATTTAAGTGTTCATCCCGAGTGCTGACGATGCTCATGAATAATTTAACCCTATATCCCATCAGATGATAGAATTTTTCCTCCTAGTAGATGTTTTAGCCTTAGAACAAATTTCTAGCAAAATCTCAACAAATCAAAGTTGGTCGATGGATAATAATATGGCCAACAACTAAAGTGCGAATGCTCAATATCTACATTATCCTGGAGCTGAAAGTTCCCAGTGACGGCTACTGCTGGAGCTGTTAGAATATAAATCATTTTTTGATATCGATGTTTAACAAACGTATAGTGGAAAATCCTAATTGTGATAATTACAGTATCTGATTATTTTGAAATAAGCTATTAGCTATTAATGCGATAATAATTCTATTATCTTTAATCAGTCGCAAGATAATTATTAATTGGATAATGATAAAGCATTTAGAAAAAACAGTCCGGGTTTTTCAAATAATTAATCCTGATCCTTATCCAATTTCAAATAATAACACTGGTTAGGCCCATGAGCCAAACCAAACCGCTGTCATTCAGAATACTTCTATGTGCTCTTCAGTTTCCACTGTTTTACATTTTCTTAGGAAACAATTTGGATTAGTGTACCATAATAGTTTACCTTCATCTACTGGTTTACATTACTACAAAAAATCGACCTATTGCTTAATGGTTTAATTTGAAGGGAATTACCACCTACTTACTCATTTAAGTAAACATCTGGTCGGTATGAGGACAAGATAAAGCAAAGATGATACCTACTAGTGGCGAAAGGTGGAAATTGCAACAAGAAAGAAAAAAACATTTATTTGATGCAAAAGATGAGACAGAATGTTGCGCTGCGTAAAAGTGGATGATTTAATGAAAACGGACTGAGTGTGAGTGTTAGGATTTAAACATTTTATCTATACAAATAAATAAAACTGAAGTGTCTGTTTGTAATGTCATAATAATAGCTTTTTACTAAATGCATATGTACGTTACATATAACAAAAAACCTATTTTAATTTTTTTTGTCTGTCTGTCTGTTTGTTCCGGGTAATCTCCGAAACGGCTTAACCGATTTTGACGGGACCTTCACAGGCAGATAGCCTATGTGATAAGGAATAACTTAGGCTACTTTTATTTTAGAAAAATAATTAGGTTTCCGCGTAAAAAAAAACCTTGATATCCAATATATTTATTCTATGTCAAGTGTCTATGTCGAAGTACTCTAAATTTCTTTTAAATTAAACGCGGGTGAAACCGCGGGTCCCAGCTAGTTAAACATAAAACTAAATCAATATAAAATGTTGATCCATTAATGATTCTTTAAAATATATTTTTTAACTAACCATTAGTTTAAATACAACAAAAGAAAAAGAAATGTAATTTTAAAGTTTGTTTTTTAGATTAGTGAATGATTAACCGTGTGGTGCCGGCCATGAATAGCACAAACCCATGTCACACCTTGGGTATCGTAAAAAGCGACTATGGAGTACCCGGAGGATGGGCAGCAGCATCCGTCGAGTACAGTAACAACTGCGATCGCAAACCCAAATAAAACCAACAACACACAAAACCAAACTGACAAACAAACCCAAATAAACCCCGATTATGATAAAACCCCCTAATGAGCACAAAACTCACCCAAACCGGTGGTTGTGGTGATCTTTGGGGGAGGCTTGTGTCTAGCAGGGGTCTTTATTCGGCTGAAATGATGATGATGAATGATTATATTGTTTTATATCTAAACTAGCTGTTGCCCGCGGCTGGCTTCACTCGGCTTAAGTAGTTTAAGAGATTTCTAAATACAAACAAACAAAACCTCTATAAAATTTTAGTATACATGGCAAATCCAACGATACGAGGAGGGATCAAAAAGTAGTGAGAAAGAGATAGAATATAATGACTATTGATAACTTAATCATTTATTTTTCTACATAGTTTCCGAGAGTTTTATAGATCTAACTTCAACATTGACCGATTTTGCATACAAACTTTCACCCTCTGTTTTACTCCCGCTGAATTTACAAAAACACGCATTTCTTTATTTTTCAACCAGAAAGCCAAATATCATTTTTCATAGAACTAACTTCAAAACTGACGGATTTTAATACAAACGTTCACCATTGGTTTTAGGTCCTTAAGGGATGAATTTGCAAAAACATTGAAATGCGTATTTCTTTCTTTTCAATAAAAAAAACAAATAAATTTTTCATAGAACTAACTTCAAAACTGACGAATTTTGCATAAAAACTTTCACCCTCTGTTTTAACCCTTTAAGGGTCAACTCTGAAACACGTATTTCTTTATTTTTGACCAAAAAGCTAAATATTTATTTTCATAGATCCGGCTTCAAAAATAACGGTTTGTCCATACAAACTTTCACCCCCTGTTTTACCCTCTTAAGGGTAGAATTTATAAAAATACTGAACACACATATTTCTTTATTTTTAACCATAAAACTAAATACCAGTTTTCATATATCTAACTTAAATAGTGACGGAGCTTCATACAAAGTTTCAACCCCTATTTTATCCCTTTAGGGGTGGAATTTCTAAAAATTCTTCCTTAGTGGATGCTCATCATGATGATGAAGCGATGATGGGTGTCGAAGGGTAAATTTCATCATTTCGGTCGAATGAAGTCCACTGCTGGACACAGGCCTCCCCCAAATATCACCACAACGACCGATATGGGTGTTTTGTGGGCTCATTGGGGGGTTTTTCCATAATCACCACGCTTGGCAGACGGGTTGGCGATCATAGTTGATTTGTTAATGTACTCGAAGGACGCTGCTGCCCATCCTCCAGCCAATCCCTTAGTCGACTTTTACGACACCCACGGGAGGAGATGGGGTGGTGGCATTCCGAGCCGGACCACACGGCATCGCTTACCCTCTGCTATCGGCTACGCTTCGTTGACGTTTCGTAACTGTAACTGGAGACCTGAAAATAATTATGTCACTAAAAATATATTTAAAATATTTACAGTTTATGTTGGTCAAAATAAACTGATTAAATAAATATACATAAAAAATGCTAACCTTTCGTGTCTGGTCTGTGTAAATGATTTTCCTGAATCCCCTCTGGTGGGTTTCTCTACAGGTACCGTCTATGTAGGTATATTATGTACGCGGTAAAGATGCCTATGTTATTGTTTCAGACCTGAAATAAATAAGAATATTGGTTAGGATATAAAAAATATATCTAGAATAATATCTGTAATATAGGCTTTACGCGGTTCATATGTAAATATATATATGTACAGTAAGCGTTCAAATGTACGCTAAGGATTGATCGAACACACGGTACAGTCCGTACATCTGTACTTGTAAGTGGTGTCTCAACATAGTTCGCATACAGTTACACTGTCACAGACGCGTCATACGCATGTTCATGGCCTGTTTATACGACTGCTAAAATTGGCAGTAAATTAATATGTGCCAATAGCTGCTTCCGTGTGGTGTCCGGATTAAGAATATAGTACCACTCCATCTCCTCCCGTGGATGTCGTAAAAGGCGACTAAGGGAATCTAAACCAGAGGGATGGGCAGCAGCGTCCATTCTATGACACGGTAGCCATACTGCGCTCACCAACCCGCCTGCCAAGCGTGGTGAGTATTAGGCAAATACCCCAGAATGATGACACAGTTGTGAAAATCTATGGGGGAGGCCTTTGTTCAGCAGTGGACGTATACATGGCCGACATGGCATGGCACAATACCTGTAAGCGTCTAGTTTTGGACTGTGAGGCACCTGGTACAGATTCCGATCTCGTGAAGTAATTTAGCAATAATAATATAACCTAGGTGGTAATTTTGATATCTTTTTATATTGTTATTGTAATAAAGGTAAAAATATTGTAAAAAAATAGTGATAACAAGTCAAACATGTCATAATTACCTACATAAAGTAAAAAACAACAACAATTATTTATTATGTGTTAAGGTTATAGCACAAGTATAAGTACAAGGTTATAGCATTTGCTTTACGAAAAGAAGATTTAAATTAACTCCAAATTTGTATACTTAAATAAGCGGACACAAAGCAATATATTTACAATATATAATATAATAAAATAACTAAAACAATGTAATCATTTAATAAGCTTTAGATAATCCTCATTATTCTCGATAAAGTCAAGTAGACATTGACGCATGGAGCCTACGAGATTAAAACATATTTCGGTTCCTCTTATTTTTTTCCATATCACTCAGTACACCTTTCGTCTCGTGCACCTTCACACCATCAAACCCACAGATATATATTGATCTATGTATGTGATCAAACCCCATCAACACGGACTCACAGTACTTCTGTAGAACAAAAATGAAATAATATATTAGCTTTTTTTTTAAATGTGGTACGCTTGTAAGTATAAGCTAAATACTGATTCCTTTACTATTCATAATCTATCTTCTATATACATGAAAAGAGAAACTGGCTGACATACCAACGCACAGCCCAAACAACGGAGGCTAGAAACTTGAAAATTCTACAGTAGCTTTTATAACGGAAGCGGATGCTTCCCTTATAAAAGTGGACACTAAGGAAGAATTTTTAGAAATTCAATAGAAAGCCTATAGCCTATATTACAGCCTAAGCCTATATTACAGATATTATTCTAGATATATTTTTTATAACCTAACCAATATTCTTATTTATTTCAGGTCTGAAATAATAATATAGGCATCTTTACCGCGTACATAATATACCTACATAGACGGTACCTGTAGAGAAACCCACCAGAGGGGATTCAGGAAAATCATTTACACAGACCAGACACGAAAGGTTAGCATTTTTTATGTATATTTATTTAATCAGTTTATTTTGACCAACATAAACTATAAATATTTTAAATATATTTTTAGTGACATAATTATTTTCAGGTCTCCAGTTACAGTTACGCAACGTCAACGAAGCGTAGCCGATAGCAGAGGGTAAGCGATGCCGTGTGGTCCGGCTCAGAATGCCACCACCCCATCTCCCATTGGTGTCGTAAAAGTCGACTAAGGGATTGGCCGGAGGATAGGCAGCCGCGTCCTTAACCCAGCGACATTAACAACTCAACTACGATCGCCAACCCGTCTGTCAAGCGTGGTGCTTATGGAAAAACCCCCCAACGAGCCCACAAAACACTCATATCGGTCGTTGTGGTGATATTTGGGGGAGGCCTGTGTCCAGCAGTGGACTTCATTTGGCCGAAATGATGAAATTTACCCTTCAACATCCATCATCATGATTAAGCGATGATGGGTGTTGAAGGGTAAATTTTTCTGGTGGCCTTGGCGTCGCACCCCAGGCATAGCCAGGACTTTTTTGCATCCACTAACCCTTGTTAAGTAAGCTACTGCACATTTTCAGCAGCTTACGCAATCCGCTTCGGAAATGAATTTGCCACAAGTCCCGCATTTCATCATTGTGTTTTGTCTTAATCTTATAATGTACAAAAAGAATTACAAGATTCCAAGCAAGACACATAGATGACGCTGTTTTCACAAACCGTGAAATAATTGCTTATCTATGGGGTAAAATACCATAAGATCTTGTTCACTTAGATACTAAGGCCAGAGATTAATTGAAAGGAGGCAAGCCGTTCCAAAAAATATGAGTGTTCTGTTAAATAAGTTAAGTATGGGCAGATATATCGGATTTCACAGCTTAAGAAGCTTTTTTGGTGTTATTACTATAAACAAGTGGACATCAGTGTCTATTTGTAAGTACAAAATGTTATTGATCTGATACTTTAAGCAATTCCTTAAGGAAAACCCCTCGGATTTGGGTTATATGGACTCTTCGCTTCTGATATCTAATTCTTCTTACTCCTCTCGTATCGTTTGCGAACGTGATTTCACATAAAAAATTGTCATGCCGTGGTAAAACGATACCCCATTCAGCAAGATTAGTAATGGGGCTAACTGTTAAGGGTGGCCGTACAGGCACCGTCACTCGTGGAGGCTCTTTTCATGCAACGCCAGAATCAACATTTGAACTGATTATTTATAATATCTATCTACTATTTATTGTAGTCACCATATCGTCGCTTATCATCGCGCTGACACATGTTATTATGCAGCTTTACATGAGTTTTAGGCGGTAATCATAGTCATAAGTGTGCGGTGGGGTCTCTTAATGCAAGAGTTCGCTAGTTAGATACCATTGCAGTGCCAGATATTCTCCATGAAGCAGTAATTTCGTAATTTTCGCCTTTACCGTGTTCCAGTTTGAAGGGCACTGTAGCTAGTGAAATTACTGCGGTGGGGTCACTTATTGTAAGATTTTGGCTGGATAGGTACCATCGCAGTATAGCGACCAGGACACCGCACAGCACACGCTCGAGGCGTGCCCTGCGTGGGCCGCCGAGCGGCGGATCCTGGTCGATCGGATCGGGCAAGATCTCTCTCTGCCAGCAGTAGTGTCGGCTATGTTGGCAGAGCACGAAAACTGGAATGCTGTGGTCTCCTTCTGTGAGAGCGTCATGCTCCAGAAGGAGACCGCAGAGCGGGATCGGGAGAGGGCCGATCCCGCTCGAAGAAGGAGGAGACGGCGCCGGGGTAGCAACTGCCCTGGCGCTTATTCCCATACGCCTGAAACCCCCTGCCGTAGGTACAAGGCGGGGGACCTCTGGGTTCGCGGGTGCGTAGATTGGGGAATCTGCGTGCTCACTCCAAGCGACCCAAGAGAAGACGGTAGCACGCATGTGGTCCCGCGCTGCCGTAGGACGCTTTGGGGGATCCTTTACAATCCCCCCCGGGGGGTGACCGCTTTACAGTCACCCTCTCCGAGATGTGCCTATAGGCGCCGCACCAGTGGGCGGCTCCAGTGTGATCATACGAGGACCTGGTGCCTCCCTTAGGTGCCGATGATGACCGCCCCAGTGGTTTCAGCCGGTAGGAGTCCGGCATACCCCTTCGCCCTTCCCCGGGGCGAAGGAAGTTCATGAAGAATTTCCACTGGACACCAATAAATAAAAGGTACCATCGCAGTGCCAGATATTCAACGCCAAGCAGTAATTTTGAAAATTTCGCCATTACTCTATTCCGGTTTGACGCGCATTATAGCTAGTGAAGTTACTGGATATAAGAGACTAAGTAACTAATGTTTCGAGGTGACGAGCGCAGTGTGGTGTCACGCAGGACTGTTTATGGGCAAACTTGATGCTTACCAGCAGCCGAATGACTCATCACATCACAGGATAATACAAAAAGGTTTGAAAATTTTTTTGTCTCTCGCAAAGGATCTTAATATATAGTACATAATATGTGATATGTTACATACGCAAATATTTTAGTTATGCTACTTTAGAACGTTTTTAATTATAAACATAAAATTTTAATGTCATATGCCGTATCAGTTACCTATCATCATATAGGTAACCCATATGTACCTACTCTTCCACGGGTATTGTAAATGGTAATCAAGGGATTTCAAATTATATAGTATTAAGGTTATTTAAGAAAATTAATCATTCCCCCACCTTATCTTCGAAACAACCGAACCGAAGTGAGCCAAAAATTTGAAAACGATATAGATAATAGCTCTTTACCTACAGATTACAGGAAAACCTATAAGAAGTCTATTGTCTTAAAATAACATGGTAAATGTTTTAATATTATGCGTAAAAACTTACGTTGGCCGTTATATATGGTTGGCGGAATATATGGGAAAACATGTTTTTCAACTAGGATGTTATGCTTGTCCTTGGGGTAAATTATTGGTATAAAACCAAATTCTGCAATTTTGGAACCCTCTCCACGCGAGTTCACCTCGCACTTGTCCGGTTTTTTTAATCCAAAGTTTTATAGATATTTTCATGTAAAATTTGGATGGCTGGGCCAATAGTATTATCTAGTAGAAAGTGAAGGCTTCTTTGAAAACTTTATAGCCTTCCTATGAACACTTTATAGCCTTCCTATGAACACACTCATACATGAATTATGTCATTAATATTCAGGAATATGGGATCAAGCTGTGATCATAGTAATAACGAAAATAGACACATTTGTTTAAAATCTTAGTTATAATTGACATTAAATAAAATTATATTAGATATTCATTCGATGTGTTGATTGAAGAACTCCACAAAGGAGGATGCACGGGCGTAGGCAGCAGGAAAACCAGCCTGACAACCTAAGCCAGAGCCGAAAGATGTTATACCAATCTGTAAATAGAAAGTTAAACAAAATTATACACCACTTAACTCATTGCGCTCCTAAAAACCTCTATAGTTAGCACTACCATGGCACACCACGTCACTATACAGAATTTACTTTAATGGAAAGCTTAGTACCTAACCGTTGCAGATGTGTATCAATGACACATGTGTTGTACCGGCGGGATTATTTTAAGGATGGTGCATCTAGGCATTATCATCATCATCATCATATCAGGTAAAGGACGTCCACTACTAAACAAAAGCCCCCCATAGGGGGATCCTAGGGGATTCTTCCCACAATGACTGGTTACATTCCGTGTGTCGTCTCACCATGCTTAGAAGGCGGGTTGGTGAGCGCAGAATAATGGTGTTCTGCAGAAGGGACGCAACTTGGTTAGAGTCCCTTAGTCACCTTTTACGACATCCACGGGAGGAGATTCAGTGGTGTTATATTTCTTATCCGGACTGTGGAGGCATTATACTACCAACACTACCAACTATCTATAATTTATAACAGCGCTTATTTATATAAAATTAGGCATTGACGCCATGTCAAGTAAATTAATTTCAAATTCAAATCGCGTGGGTGTGTTCTGAAACGGGGTGGTGATAGATTCCGTGCGGTGTCCGGATTAAGAATATAGCACTATTCCATCTCTTCCCACGGATATCGTCAAAGGTGAACACGGGACTCTCAACCAGAGTAATGGGTAACAGCGTCTATAAATCATAGAAACAAATATTTATTATCAGAAAACCACTTAGAATCAGTTAGAATTTGCCGTGTGGTGCCGGCTCAGAATACCATCACCCCATTTCCTCCCGTGGGTGTCATAAAAGTCAACTAAGGGATTAGCCGGAGGATGGGCAGCAGCATCCTCCGAGTACATTAACAGCTCAACTGCGATCGCCAAGCCGTCTTCCAAGCGTGGCGATTATGGCAAACCCCCAAATGAGCCCACAACACACCCATATAACTTTGGGGAGGCCTGTGTCCAGCAGTGGACTTCATTCGGCCGAAATTAATTAGAATCGCTTAGCCAGTGCGTCAACCATGCCGACTTTTCTCCTGCGACAGGACAGAGGTGCACGTACTCCCTCGCGGAACCCATGAACACATACAATGTCTCAGTAGCGGATTCATTACAGTTCAGTTCCACAGGACATATTAATGTAGGGATTCCCAAACTATATTGGGCAAGAGACCCCTTTTCCAAAATGAACTGATACCTCAGACCCCTATAGCCAACGTACTTTAAAAATCCTATCTCTAGTTTTTTCCTATTGATACAAAATACTTACCCAATTAAAAACTTTACGGTTGGTTATGTGAGTAAACTTGACATCATTTTCTCATCAAAATTTAACAAAATAAATATATATAAAATTTAAGTAAATATCAAGTGTAGGTAATTAATAATTATTAATACAAATTACGTAGAAATACTTAAGTAGGTATAAAAAGAAGTAAAATGATAAGAATTTGTGTTAATTAATAGGGGTTTATTTTTAGACCTCGTCGACCCCCAAAATTAGCTTTCGTTTATGTCGACCCCTGGGAAACCGTTATGGACCCCAAGGGGTTAGTATCGACCACTTTGGAAATCCCCGTATTAATACCTCACTTTTGCAAATATTGCTCTGGTGTCTGCATAATTTGCAGTGTAGATCCCTTCCCCTTATGTCTGCGCTTTCTGAACATTTATCATCTACCATCACCAGTACAAAGAGAATAGAAAAACATACCAGAAGAGGCTTGTCATCATTAACAACTGCAAGAGGACCGCCAGAATCACCTCTGCACGTGCTAGACCCACCAAGACCACTGGTGCAGATGTTGGAAGATTGAAGGATGAGAGGAAAGGCGTACGAGCAAATGTTATTGGAAATCACATTTAGGCTCACATGGCTCAGCACCTGGCTGTTTGAAATGGAGCCACCTGGAAAAAGGGGTACAGGTAAATAAAATAAAAATAAAACTTCTGACGTACCTACTTAACTAAAATATTTTGAAATTGGGGGGTTAGGTCATTATTATCACACCACTGCATAGGCCTTGATTTATATTGATCACCCTACAATGATCTAAATCCAATAGTTTGCATCTAAAAACCTAGAACTAGACGACTAGAAACTAGGTTACTATAAGCCTTCCGGTGCTTGAGCCTTCAAGAGTCACTGCAGAACCAGCTATCATCTTATTTTCAGACCATCAACTTGGTTCCTTACACCGTGTAAGTTTTATTTTATTCGCATTTATTTTATGACGAGATGTCCTCTTAAGGGCTCAATCCGTCGGTTGCGAGACAATAGATTTTTGTTTCTGACATTGTGCCCGTTAATGAGATATAATTGTCAATTGGTAAATGCACTAGCTTTTTCTACTTCTGTTAAAGTGCGCTAGGCCAGGAAATCAGTACTTACTGTCGCTCGTCAAACCGAAGCCAGAAGCAACAGCGGTAACACCAACGAAGTTCTGTTCAAGTTGTGGGCCTGAAGGCAGGGCGATGGGCGAGATAGTGTCTGTAATAAAAAAGAAGGTAATACACATTATCACTAAAATGTCAAATAACTAATATCAATTGATTCTTGGAGGTATGTTTTTTATTGTTCATGTATGTGTCTGCTCTTGGCCTCGATCCTTCCTGATGGAAAACTATGGATGCGGTTTACGATAGAACGAGCGCACTCAGACTATGCCTATAATACCTCTGGATGTAAAGGTTACTGGGTTATGCAGACGCTAGCTTTGGCTGGGTGCATAATATTACATGAATTATTTTATAAGTAGGATGAACCATGTACATGAAATAGCTATGGTCCGTGCATCTGTAACTGCTTCAATGGAGACGGTACGCAAGTTCGCTTCAGTGTTCTCTTACACGTTGTGCAAACAACACTTTAATATCAAATGATATGTGTTCCTGTCCGTTGTATTAACATCGTATGCTCCAGAAAGGTGATATATCGGAGCATTTACAGAAGTTGCAGATGCGAAAACGAGAAGCGTAGCTGTTGCAAATAGTGGGCATCCACTTTTTTGCACTAACTAACACTAACTCTTTTAATGTAACTTACCCGAAAACTCGACATTAGATGGTAGATAGATGACCGCTACGTCATTACGGACAAGAATAGGTAGCCAGTTGGGGTGTAAAGCGACGACGCTAGTATCTAGCCTGGTACCACCGCTGAAGAGTGTGATGGACCCGAGAACAACGGTGAGTCTCCAGGCCTGGTTGACACCGTCGAACCAGCAGTGAGCTGCTGTAATTACTCTGTTGGTGCTGACCAGGGAACCTCCACACACACCGGTGCCGGAGATGCCAGCATAGCTAGCGAGCAAACCAGCCTACGGAATAAAAATGAGATGGAGTATTTGCCCTCAGCAGCAAGCACACGATCCTCAACTAGCAATCCTTATAGGAAAAGAGATTTTATAGTCGCAATACTTGTGTACCGGTTTTTGGGACAAACTTACACCTCCCCATAGTAATTTATCGTAATTTTGGGAGAAATTTGCTAGTACTCGCCACACTTGGCAGACGGGATGGTGAGTGCTGAATAGCTACTGTTACGTACATACGTAAGGGATCCTGCTGCCCATTCTTCTGGTTTAGAGTACATTAGTCGTCTTTTACGTCATTCACGCGAGAAAATGGATTAGTGCTATATTCTTAATCCAGGTACCACACGGTATAACACTATTAACAAACTAACTTATTGAAGTAAAACCTTCTTTTAGCGCGGTCCGCATATTTTTAGATGAGATAAAATCTCTGGACTCGTGACACCATTACGAGACGCAGCTATAGTGTGTGCATATATGCATGTACATAACTTTGCAGTCGATAAAAATCTACCATTAATTGAATTTTTGAATAGAGAATTGGATTTTACTATGTCCAATCAACGCAATATTAGCACAACAAGATATAAAAGTACAATTGATGCGGAATTCACGAGATATTTAAATAACTTCGTTTGTTTATTTCCTATTTTAGTTACCTTATTATTAATGATAATGATGATGATACAAGAGTTGTTGAAATTGTTAACAATGATTCATACAAGAATATTAAATGTATTTCAAAGTTTCTAATAATTAATCAAATACAAGTCATAAATAAAATGCAATTCATAACCCAATAACCCTAGTACCCATCTAAAAATGTCTAACGCGCCAAAACAAGTTTTCACTTCTGTCGGCACTCCCAGAGTGCAACCCGTATTTTTTATATTATAAGAAATTGTCGCTCGTACTGTCTTCATTCTTATTATTCAGCGATGTAACGGTGAATACACCTTAATTCGGCGCGGCCACGTTGGTGCAGTGGCTGATACAGTCGACTGCTGCGCTCCGGGTCGCGGGTTAGATTCCCGCATGAAACAAATATTTGTATGATCTGCAGTGAGTTGTTCCTGGTCTGCGTGTATTGTGTGTGAAATTTGGCTCTGTAAACGCACCCACGCCACAGGAGAAATCCCAGTGTAGGGCAACGTATAAAGAAAATGGCAACTATATGGCTACGATGAACAGTGTTTTTATAAAATTTATTTGCTATATTCAACGTAGCAGATGTCATGGACTGATTAATCACTTACTTGGTAGGGGAAGGCACCAAGATTTGAAGGATTACCACCAACGATTCTGTCTTGATTCATCTGCTCCTCCGCTTGACGGATTTTTTCTGCCAAAGGGATTGCATAATTCTGAATGTATCCATAGGCGGTGTTGCTCTGAATCGTGGGCTCAACATTTGCGTAGGCGATGGTCGCCAGAGCTAGCAGAATCAGCACCCTCATTTTGATGGTAAGATAATCACCAAGTTGCGTATCACATTACTCGATTAATATTTATATGAAATCGTTAACTGATTGCGGACGATTTACGCAGATAATTAATTACAGGTAAATATTATTTATATTATGATCATTAGTGAAAAAACGAGCCAAGTTCCATTGTATCTTGTGTGTCTTGTAATTATTAGGTTGATTTATGTAGCAAACTCCTGGAGGGAATGGACAGAGATCCGTGGGGAGACCCTATCGTATTGTCGTAGGCAAATTGTTTTACCTCTCGAGATGAGACTTGTTTTGACGAGTCCCACACATTGAAATTTACGCATTATATTAGCTTGACCTTTTTTTATTTATTTTTATTGATCCTGTGGAAATACCTCATGTACTTCCTTCGCCCCGGGATAGGGCGAAGGGGCATGCCGGACTCCTACCGGCTAAAACCACCGGAGTGATCATCGTCGGCACCGAAGGGAGGCTCCAGGAACTCGAATAATCTCCATCTAGAGCCGTTGGTGCCACGCCTTTAGGCACATCTCGGAGGGGATGACTGTAAAGTGGTCATCCCCTCTAGTGGAGGGAAGGCGACTGTAAAGAGGCCACCCCCCCAGGCATCTCTCGAGGGGATTGTAAAAGATTCCCCCGACGACCCCGGCAGCATGAGCCCCTCGCGCTACAGCTCGAGTGCACGCCGCCGAGCCTGACGCCTCAAACTTTCATATTAGCTTGACCTGTACGTACAATATGCATGTATTATGTAACTATATATATTTTTATATATTAATGTAATGGAATCTTGAAACTGAATTATGAAATTTAAAATTTAACAGACATATTAAAAATGAATGACACTGTAATAATTTGATATGGTTATGATTTATTATGATTATGAGGTGCCGTCACTAGGATTATCAGCTCATGAGTAAAAATCCTAATGACTGGTGATCATTATACACTAGATATGTTGAGTAAATAATACATTTGAATTGATAAGTATTGAAATTATAGGGTTTAGGAACAATTTTGCTATAAAACAAAAAATACAAAAGAAAGATCGTTTCGAAGTGTAATAAAAAGACGCTTTTAATTAAAGCAGCACATATTTTTCATACTTACTCATTATAATAAAACACTCTTAAACGGAGTACTTCGCGTATATTATAGATATTTACATTCGTGGTCGCAGGATGACGTTCACCGATGCTACGGTGTTCGAAACTTCAGGAAAAACAAAAAGCTATAATATATGCGATGTAATCCATTTAAAAGTGTTTTATTATAGTTCAGATTTCATTAGAAGCGTGTTTTATTAGTTTTGTAAACCATAGTTTATTTATAATTTTATTTTTATTTCTTTTAATTCTTCCATACTATTTCTGTATGTTAAACATTTATCCAAAATTTCTGTTGTAGGGTAGAGGAGAGTAGGTGCTGAGTGTAACATTACTAAAAATAATGGAATTGTCTTTCGAACTGTCTAAACAACATTACGTAATAGCGGTGGACGGGTTGATGGGATTTTAACTGAAGTGTTACTTAAAGGCCAAGTTTTTTTAGTAAAAACCACCAGGGTATCACTTAAAAGAGCTGTGAATGATATTTTATAATATCATGAATCTTTATCAAATGTTCCGTTCTTACAGATTTGCGAAAATTCAACATCCATAGGAACACTCGTCAAGCTGTTTATAACAGTATAAGCAACGTGTTATTTTGGTACTGGAAGTACGCAACAGCTAACGGAGCCTAACAGTTTATTGCCTGTACGGTGTTTTTTATAATAAGTATTAGAGTTCCGTGGAATAGTCGTTATACATTCAAATTTTCTATATGAGTGCGGTTTGCTTCTGATAATAAATGACATAGGTCATAAATAATAGTATTACATTTGTGAAAGAAAGAAAGAAAGAAAGAAAGAAATAAAAATGATTTTATTGGCACAGACAATATACAAAATAAAACTAAACTTAAATATTAAAATCATAGAACTAACTAAAAGGCAACACATATCGTGCACAGTGACAAAATTTTAGTGCCAAAGGGCCAACAGCTCAGCATAATGTTAAGTGGCAGTGGTACTGACCACCTAACGCTGGTTTTCAGCTGTAACCCAGCGGTGCCATACGCTCGATTCTAAAACCAATGCATTTGAATGCACTTAAATAAAAACAATCTAATCTAATCTAATCTAATCTAATCAACAACAATTGTGGGTAGCCATTTACTTTTTATTTTAAAACTATTCAATAATTGAAACAAACAAATATCAGCGGACGCAGTCGCTTGCAAGTTAAGTTGTTGCTTTTAAGTTAGATAATATTGTTTTATTGAACGTATAGTTTTAACATTTTTGTGTGATATTTAGAACTTGGCGTTGCACTGCCGTACAACTTGATTAATATGTTCTTATCAACAATGTTGTCTACCATCACCGCATTAAGCCTTCATAGTTATTTTATTTCCTATTAGCTGTGTCCCGCGGTTTCACCCGTGGTTTAATTGAAAATAAATCCGATTACTTTGGCATAGACAGTTGACACAATACTCTATGTATTTATTTTGGATTTCATGGGTTTTAATTTTGTTGTGCGGAACCCTAATTCTTTTTCTTAAATTAAAGTAGCCTAAGTTACTCCTTATAACATCAGTTATCTGCCAGTGAAAGTCACATCAAAAGTCGGTGCAGCCGTTTCGGAGATTAGCTGGAACAAACAAACAGATAGACAGACATACAACCAAAAAGAAGATTTTTTGTTATGATATGTATCGTATATAATATTATCATATGCATTTAATAAAACGCTTTTATTTTGACGTTACAAACAGACACCTATATACGCCACACATCCGTTTGGTGTCCGGATTAAGAATATAGCACCACTCCATGTCCTCCCGTGGAGGTCGTAAAAGGCGACTAAGGGACTCTAAACCAGAGGGATGGGCAGCAGCGTCCTTTCTGTGGAACAGTAGCCATTCTGCGCTCTACAACCCGCCTGCCAAACGTGGTGGTGGTGGTGGTAGTACTGGCAAATTCCCCCCAATATGATGACAGTTGTGGAAGGAAATCTATAGGGGAGGCCTTTGTTCAGTAGTGGACGTTGTATGGCCGGTATGATGAAATAGACACTTTAATTTTATTTATTTGTATAGATCAGTAAATATTGGTTCTCACCATAGATATTGGAAGAAAGGAGATGTGCCATGTAGATCAAAATGTATGCGAGCCTAGAAATCCATGTCCCACTACCATTCTTCATAAAAGCACACTAATGCACACAGTTACAAGTTCTCATCCAATGAACTGAATAAACGCAACATTATAATTGGCTTCTCATACTAAAACACACCCACAACTTTGTAGGTAGCCAATCATACCGAGCGTACAAACCGCAAATGACAGCCATACCACGCAACGCGTAAGTTTACTCCCATTAAACTTACGCGTTGCGTGGTATGGCTGTCGTTTCGCTGTTCTATTCACTGCGTGTGTTATTCATGAAGAATGGCTGGAGAGGTGGCATGGCGCCCTCACCTTCCGAATGACGAAGAAACTCTCGAACCATGGGTGTTTCGGGAAGTATCTGCGTCGAATAGACCGAGATAGGACGCCCGGTTGTCATTAATGCGTAGACTGCCCGAAGGACACGGCACAGCATACGTTGAAGGCCACCTTGGGCAACGCAGTTCCGTGATCTTGTCGCGGCGGTAGAAGGAGTGACTTCCCGCTTCCAGCCGTGGTTCAGTCCATCATCCGGAATGTGAGCACGTGGGATGCCGTCGCCTTCTTTTGCGAGGCCGTAATGCAAGCACAGGAGGCAGCAGAGCGGGGATGGGAGGTGACCACTTCTCATCCCCACCGCAGATAACGTATCGGGCGCAGGAGGACGTTAAAGGATCTCCAGCCACCATGATAAGCGGCCTGCGGGTGATGCACCGAGGGCAGTCCGTCGCCCGAACAGAATCAGGACCGAGACGGCGGTGCGTGTGCTGCGCGTGCCTCTCTGACGATAGGTGTGGCCAGCCAGGTCGCACAGAGACGGGGCCCGTCAAATAGTGACGGGCCGATACCTGCCCGGGGCGCGGTTTAATACAGAAAAAGCGTGCACTACGTCGCCGGCAAGAGGTAAGCGAAAGGATACCGTGGGATTTTAGCCGGTAAGAGTGCGGCATGACCCTCCGCCCTTACCTAGGCGGAGGAAGTCCATGACGATTTCCCCACGACAAAAAAAAGGAGTTTCTGGCATGTCCGACATGGGCGGCGAGACGGTAGTTACCCTGTAGCCCTTTACTTCTTTTCTCTTCTACTCTACGGGCCATTATGAAATAATCCATTACGTAAAATAAGATATATATATTTTTGAAAATGGCACGACACGACGTTTGTCATAGGAACTAATGTCTCAAAAGAGTAAATTATTATTCGGACGTTTGAGTATGATGGTTGTATTCTAAATATAAGAAATTTATTAGATATAAATAAATAATAAAAATACCAGTGTTATTAGTATAATTTCTGAGCCCCTGAGTACCTTACAGTACCTACATCTAAGTAATATTCATTAAAATTGGAACAATTTTCCGTTAGTTAAGCATATACACATATTTTACTACACATTATGTAATCGCTGCTGTTTTATCATAATTATTTATTTTTATAATTCTTAAATAATTTAATCTTATCCGCTGCCGTTATAAGTGTAACATGATTTTGTAATCTAAGCTTAGCGATAAAGGTAAACAACGGTTCTCTTGTAGGTGGGTAATTAAAAACCGTATTGGCGTATATATTAAAAACTTTATTAAGTCAAATTATGTGGTTGGGCACTACTTAATTGAATGTATCGAGTAAATGTTATGAACTAATTGTTTTTGATGTAAATAAATTAATATCAGCCTGTAACTGTCCTACTGCTGGGCAAAGGATATTTCAAACAGAGAAGGAATGAGCGTTGATCACCAAGCTTGCTTACTGCGTGTCGGCAATTTCAGAGCTTTAGATCTAGGTAACCGCAGGTACCGCAAAAGTCATTAGTTTGTAGATTAACTAAGAAAGTACATAATTATGGCATTTAAAAAGTCGCATTACTTGTCAGGTCTTGAACGATTACGAGGCATTTGGCTGGTGTGATGCGGCTGACATCACATCAGCTAAAAGACGCCCACTACTGGACAAAGGCCTCCTACATAAACTGCCAGTAACATGTCGTGTGACGTCATTTTGGGGAGAATTTGCCAGTACTGGCAACGCTTGGCAGGCGGCTTCGTGAGAGGGCACGCCTCGAGCGCGGCGGTAAGACTGGCATGGAGGAATGGCTGGAGAGCCGGCATGGCACCCTCACCTTCAGGATGACGCAAGTGCTCTCAAAACATGGGTGTTTCGGAAAGTACCTGTGTCGAATAGGCCGAGAAAACCGGCTATCATCACTGCGGAGACTGCCCGGAAAACACGGCTTAGCACATGTTGGAGGAGTGCCCAGCTTGGGCAATGCAGCGCTGTGATCTCGTCGCAGCGGTCGAATGGGTGACTTCTCGCTTCCAGCCGTGGTTCGTAGTCCATCGTCGCCTCCTTTTCCGAGGACGTGATGCAAGCAAAGGAGGCAGTAGAGTGGGGACGGGAATAAACCAACTTTGATCCTCGCCGCAAAAAACGCACTATAGTGCCGAAGGAGGGCACTGAACGATCTCCGGCCACCATGAAAAGCGGCCTGTGGGTGACGAACTTAGGGCAGTCCCGTCTGACTGAGAGATGGGGTCTATTAAACAGTGACGGGCCGATACCTGCCGGGGGTGCGTCGGTGGATTCTTCTTACTTCTTTTGGTCGTTCCTTACTTTACCATGAGGATTTCCACATGACAAAAAAGGTAGGTTGGTGAGCACAGTATGGCTACTATTCCACAGAAGGGATGCTGCTGGCCATCCCTCAGTTTGGAGTTCCGTTACCGTTAGTACGATACGATACAATATCCACGGGAGGAGATGGAGTGGTGCTATATTCTTAATCCGAACACCACATGGACAACATACCCAGCCATTTTTAAGTTATTAGATCCATATTTAAGTTATTGATAAGTAAACAAATCGATCGGTGCCAACAATCCAGCAATAAAATGCCTAATATCATTCTAAATAAGTTTTGTGATTTTATTCCTCCTGTAAAGGCAGGTTTCTGTTCACATTATTGAGTAACGACAGTGACACATGTATATCAATTCTCTATATTGAGAACTTGTGTGCGTGAGTGAGTGACTTGTGAGTTTATATTCAGTATGACGTCATCCTTACAATGCCGAGCCTTTGTAGTGGTTAGGTAAAACTTGCAGCCATCGCGGCGGCGGGCGGCTGTTAGCCCGAGGAAGTGAGGGTGGGTGACATTCGTCGCTCATCCGTGTCCTTGGGCACCGGTTGGGTGCGCTGCCCACTGGAGGCAGTAAGAAAGGTGGCGTCCGCCTCACGTGTCTGTGTGCGGTGGGCGTCGGCCAGGGTTGAGGCATTGGCGGCACGGCCCTTGCAATGTTATCGATGCCTTGAACTCGGGCACGTGCGCCTCCGTTGCGCCACCCATGGAGGGGTTGACCGAAGCGACCTCTGCTTCGCTTGTGGCAGCCGGGGCCACAAGGCGAGGCAGTGTACGACGCAGTCGCAGAGGTGTCCGTTATGCGCGGACTTCGGACTGCCTGCAGGGCATAGGCTGGGCAGGAAGTCATGCGCTGCCCAGAAAGGTAAGAAGGGGGAAGCGAGCTCCCTCTTCAACAACAACAACAGACAGGAGACGAATGCACTGGCGCCCACAGTTGCAGGCCCATCGGAGGCGATGGAAACGTCTGATTCCCAGCCCTAAGAATCCTTCAGGGCAACCTGAACAACTGCCGCAACGCACAGAATCTACTGCTGCAGTCTGTTGCGGAGTGGTCGGTTGCCCTGGCAGTTGTGGCGGAGCCCTACGTCGTCCATGAACATCCTCGCTGGTTCGGGGACGCCGGGGACTCTGTCGCCATCTATTGGGCTGGGGTTGAAAGTGGGCCACACTGTTCGCTGCTGGACAGGGGGCAGCGCTTTATCGCTGTAGAATGGGTACCTCTGGCAGTAGTGGGCTGCTACACCTCTCCCAACGTGTCTCTCGCCGACTTCGAGGGATACTTGGACGGGGTGGCGCGCAGCATTCGCTGTAAATGCTCGCCCCGTCCAGTGCTCGTCCTGGGTGACTTCAACGCTCACTCTAGAGCTTGGGGCAACCGTAGGGACGGGCCGAGGGGGAGGATAATACAAGACTGGGCGGAATCTCTTGACCTCCGATTGCTGAATCGGGGGTCCGTTAGCACCTGCATTCGGTGGCAGGGGGACTCAGTCGTGGACCTGACATGGGCGGCTCCTTCTGTAGCCAGCATGGTGTCGGGCTGGCGGGTTGTGGAGAAGATGGTTACGCTTTCCGACCACCGCCACATAGTTTTTGACGTGGCTCTCCATCCGTCTGGCCCGAGCCGTCCAGGTCCCAGTCCACAGTCACGGCGTTGGGCCGGCGGCACAGCTCGATCGAGAGATGCTCATCGCAGCTGCCAACGTCGCGGCGTGGCCAGAGGTCGATCAAGGGATCTTGCCCGATCCAGAGGAGTCAACATGCGATGCATCAATGCCCCGGACCAGCCGTTCCCGGCGTTCGGCAGTGTACTGGTGGTCGGAGGAGATCTGCCTGGCATCCCCTGGTGCCGCCGGTACCAACGAAGCCGACGCCGACGTAGTGCTACAGCTAGATAGACTGCAGAGGCCTATCTGGCCTACCGGGCGACCACGAAGTCGCTACATAACGCAATTTGAGAGGCGAAGACTCGGTCCTGGAGCGAGCTCCTGGATGGACTGGACAGAAATCCGTGGGGGAGACCCTACCGAATTCTAGTAGGCAAGTTGCGCCCATATGTCCCCCCGATGACCGAAACCATGGCCCCGGATTTGCTGGAGAGAGTACTTTTAACGCTCTTTACGGCGGTCCGGGACCGTCCTGGTCCCTCTCCACCCCCGATTGCCTCAGACTGGGCCGAGGAGTTGGGGGTTTCGGAAGGGGAGCTGGGCCGAGCCATTGGCCGCCTGAAGAGTCGCAACACCGCACCGGGTCCGGACGGCATTCCGGACTGCGCGCGGGTGTATCCACTGCAGTCTCTTGGGGACCGCGTGAGGCGGCTGTTCACCAGTTGCCTCCGTCGTAGCGTGTTCCCGTCCAGCTGGAAGGAAGCCGGATTGGTTATGTTGAGGAAAGAAGGAAAGCCTGCGGAGTCTCTTTCTGCATATCGTCCCATTTGCCTGCAGAGGGAGATTACGTGCGGGGTTCTTCAGTGGTCTTTTCTCGACCCTATCTTATGGAAGGTGGTCTTATTTTTGCCTACACGGAAAATCGTACTTGTTCGTAATTAATTCATGCCCAGAATACTTTTAATATACAACTTTTGATCAAAAGTTGATCAAGTATTAGAAATAAGAAAAAGTATTTCCTGTACTGTCAATCACAGCCTGACAATTTACCATGTGAATTGACTTCGTGGTATAATCTTTTATTTCCATTCTCACCATCATGATCAACCCAGTTAATCAACTAGTACCCATCCTGAAGGCTCTCCCAAAGTTTGCCGCAACGACCGGTACGGGGTTTGTATTGTGTGCTCATTGGGGGGTTTGCCACAATCGCCACGCTTGGCAGACGGGTTGGCGATCGCAGTTGTGTTATAAATGTCCTCGAAGGATGTTGTTGCCCATTGTTCGGCTAATCCCATAGTCACCTTTTACGACACCCATGGGATGAGATGGGGTGCTATATTATCTATGTAATTATACATACCTTATAGTGATGTCTATTTAGTAAATTTTTGAGACTTCGGGCTGCAGTAATACAGTTTAATAGTTTATGGCATGTTGATATGATATTTTATTTATAAATCATACATTAGAGGATTTATTTCGTACACTTAATTTTATTCTATTTATAACTAAATAATAAATCTATACATCTATACAAATAAATAAAATTGAAGTGTCTGTTTGTAATTTCAAAATAACAGCTTTTTACTAAATTCATATGAAAGTATATACGGTACTATAACAAAACAACTTTTTTTTGTCTGTCTGTCTGTTTGTTTCGGGTAATCTCCGAAACGGCTTGACCGATTGCGACGGGACTTTCACTGGCGATAGCTGATGTTATAAGGAATAACTTAGGCTTCTTTTATTTCAGGAAAATAATTAGGGTTCCGTGCAAAAAAAACCGTTGAAATCCAATATCTATATTCTATGTCAAGTGTCTATGTCGAAATACTCTAAATTTCTTTTAAATTAAACGCGGGTGAAACCTCGGGTCCCAGCTAGTCTTTAATTAAAGAAGACGATATAAAATAGAGTAAGAATGCAACATAAATATCTGTGTACATTTCGTTTGTTTTATTATTTTTGGTGTCATTCGGGTTTGACGTACAAATGGGATCCCATGGGAAAATTAACTATATCCACTTGATATTACTTCTGTTAATAATATTTTTCTCAAAATCCTATCTAGATAGACTTGGAAAGTAACACATTGTCTAAACACAAAATTTCATTCACATCGTTAGAGCCGTTTTCCAGAAACCAAATATACAATATATACACATATATAAAATAATTGCTCTCTTAAATATAAAAGATTAATACTCTTAAGTGTTAATAAAATAATGGAGACACATTTATCCATAAAGCTAAAAATTATTAAAGGTAATAAGTATACAGGAAAATGACCTATAAAATATATTTAAAAATAATTGTTACATATTTGTTATGTGTTGGTTGATGAAGTCGATGAAGGATGTAACGCGAGCGAAAGCTGACGGCAGGTTGATTTGACAGCCGAGTGCTGATCCAAACGATGTCACACCGATCTGTTAAAAAACAAAGGTGTTTAAATACCATATACAAAGTAGAGTATATGTGGTCACACGATTATACGATAGTGTGATGTATAAATAATACTGCTTCGAGCATTTCATGCAATTCCTAATATAGTTACACGTCAGAGACCTGAGAGCTGTAAACGAGAGTACATCCCCTGTAAGTCTGGGTTACCAAGCCAAAGAATATCAACAAGTCGTATCGCAGATCATAGAGAGCTTTTCTGGCAGTACTTGTAGTACAGTACTAGTTGCCATGGTCGTTGCTGAATACTACAGATAAAATGTAATTATAACATTATTCGTTTTCTATCATAGCGTGAATCAATTATGCATGAGCCAAAGACGACGCATATTCTGTACAAAAATTAATTTGTCTTTTCAATTAAAATATTGATTATTGTTATCAGAGCTATAATTCGCTATTGGGTTTCAGATACTTTTGTTTATCCGCAGTACTCTCAACTATAAAATAAAGATAACTTACCAGAACAGCCTTTCCATCTTTGTTAACAACGAGTGGGCCTCCAGAATCCCCATTGCAAGTGCCGACACCTCCAAGACCGCTGGTACATACGTTTGATGGCTGCACGACGAACGGGAAGGCGATGGAACAAACGCTGTTGGTGATAACGTTCAGTCTCACGTGGCTCAGGAATTGGCTTGTGGTGATTGAACCACCTGGAACAGTTGGGAGCACGCTTCAAACACTGGTACATAGACAACTCATTTGTTTCCTTCTAAAATGTTTCCCGAAATTATAGGTAGAGACGAACCTAAATGATTTTAGTTTCCCGTTTCATAAATATCGTTGCCAACTTAAAAGTTACATTTTAACAGATATTCTATAGCTTGTAATTTTCTAGCCTTCGGAAGCCTTTAATTTACCAGTGTGTTTATAATTAGATATAAGAACGTTAAAGTTTGTTAATGAAGAGTTCTAACCGGTGATAGTTAAACCGTAGCCTGAAGCAATAGCGGTGGAACCAGCGAAGTCATCTTGTAGTTCAGCTCCAGAGGGCAGAGCAACAGGTGCGATTGTGGCTGGAAAGATAAAAAACCATTGATTTCAAAATTAATTAAACTCATTTTCAACAGCATCTTCAGCGTATTGGCAGACCGGTAGGATTCTCCGATGCTTGAGCGCTGGATACGACTGCATGAAGTTAAGTAAACATGTTCTTAAATTATTACTACTTTGACATTTATTTCACTTTTTTTTATTGACAGTAGTTAAGATTTTGCTGTATTACTAACAATAATATGGATCCAAGGTCCGAAACAAAAATTATTATTATTATTATCTACATGTTTCTCTATTCACGGGCTTGTATCCCCTGTAAGGGGGACCCGGTCTTTTGATAGGCTTACGTAGAGACATGGGTCTAACACGCAGAGGCCCTTTAGAGAATTTTAATCTAAAATGTACACATGTAGACACTAACCCCACTCTCCATGGTTGCACTATAAAATGCAGTCTCGGATTGTCCCCGGAGGTATAAAACTACTGTATGAAATGGAAACTACAATTACAAGGTCGATTGCAATGGGTGCTTAATGGATTTAATGCTATGAAAAACGACTACAAGCTGCTCTAATTTGCCCTCCAGGATTACCTTATCCTATGTTGAGATAACGACTGCCTAGAGGGGTTTATTATTATTATTATTTTCGTCACACAATCGATCGTTACAAAAATTACATTTAGGGAAATTAAAGTTCTCAAAAGGAATGTCATCATAATATTGACGGTTTGGTTATCCTTCAAGCCGAAGAGAGCCGATCTGAATACATATTATCACACTTGGAAAATAGATTAGATTTTTTAATTGACTAATGAGATAATTGTTCCATGTTCTAAGAGCAAGTTGCACGATAATATTCTTAGCAGTATATAGGTATATAATATATTATTTCAATTTGATATGAATGAAAACGGTTGAAACAATTTCCAAGTATGTATTTTAAAGATAATTATTTCATTATTCCGCTAATATACTTAATGAAACAAAAGCTCCATTTGCCAGAAGCACTATTGATGATTTACAAGATGTCAGACTATTAGTATATTATTTTTCTTAATACAATTATACCTTTTGATTGTTATTTTAAAAGACAGAAGTAACTTCTAAGGCGATTCCGCCTTGGATAGGTTAGCCAAAAGAAAAAGAAGCCAAAGGCGCGGAATGTGGCAACAAGCATCCAAGTAGTTATTTTTTAAACCCTGAAACCACTTGGATGCTTGTTGCCAGCATGCTATATACGGAAAATAATAAAATCTGAGTTTTGAAACCACGGAAAAAGTTTGGTTGTAATCAAAATGATATGTGATTAGAAAACAAAATACGTTTGAACATATGAGACTAGTGATTTCAAACGAAAAAAATGTGAAACAAGTGTTTTCGGGAACGGGACTTTTACGACTTCCACGGGAGGAGATGGCCTCCCGTGGAAGCTATATTCTTAATCCGGACACCACACGGAATACCTACCTACCGTGCCGTATTGTAATCTACACATATATATGGCCACGTATTGATACGTTTGGGAAACAGATTGGTGTAGAACAGACTTCAGACATAATAGCAGAAATATATTAATACAAGTGTTTCATGGCAATACATTTTCTACGCAGATCAATAAATAGCCACGCTTGCCGTCTATGTGTCGTTTCTATGCCCATTGAGTCCCCTTTATGCTCAGAGCCCTATGTTATATTATATTCTGTTATAAAAACTTGTTTTTGTAAATACTAACATGATAGCTCGACAGGGTAAGGCAAGTAGATCACGGCGATGTCATTGCGAACCAGTAGAGGGATCCAGTTGGGGTGCATGGAAGCCACGCTACTATTAATTCTGGTTCCTCCAGTAAAGAGTGTGGTGGAGCCGAGGACAACGGTGGCTCTCCAAACTTGGTGGACGCCGTCGAACCAGCAGTGGGCAGCGGTGACCACTCTGTTGGCACTGATGAGGGATCCTCCACATACACCGGTGCCGTTAATGCCAATCATGGAGAGAAGGAGACCAGCCTGTAGAGTAGATCAATAAACCTCTATGATGTAAATTGGTAGAGTCAATCAATACCGAAGAGTTTGATATGTGCATAAATAAACTAATAATAAGGTTCATTCTCAAATAGATTTTAGAGGCCCCTAAATATTATCGTTATTATATCAGCCATCATCCATCATCATCATCAAGTCAGCCAAAGGACATCCACTGCTGAACAAATGCCTCCCCCATAGATTTCCACACGGCAGGTTACATACTTCCAGCGACCTTCATTAGGTCCTCTGTCCATTTCGTTGGAAGCTTTTATTTATATTAACCCCTTGTCTGCTTATTCACTGATCAGTGGGAGACACAACGGTATTGTTATCATGCCTGGAATTACAGCATACAAGCGGTTAAGATATTAACTAAATTCTAAATCCTTTTACAAATAATATTATGTATACGTGTATCGCCATAGATGCATTTCTATTCTACTCGTTTTACTAATCAACGAACCTGGTATGGGTATTGTCCGGCACCAGCAGGAACGCCACCAACAATCCTCATGCGGGTGAGGAATTCCTCCTCAGCAACACGTATCCTCTCTGCTTCAGGGATACCTATGTTCTTGAGGTAGCCATAGGCAGTATTCCATGTAAGAGACGATTCGTCCACATATTCTGCATAGGTGAGGCTGGCCAAAGCCAACAGGGTGACTACGACTTTCATTGTAATGCTGGACAAAACTACGTACAAAATATTTTCATATTATTATATAGTAGTTGAAACAGATAATTTTATAATTTGATGCAATAAACATACTAAATTATCAGAAGGATAATTACGATAAGCGAGTGTGTGATTTCAATTCTGTCGAAATTTTTATGTTAATGCGGATTAGCGATATCAGCAGCTGCAGAAATGACACGTGTTCAACTGATAACGCACTGTGTTTATAATTTTGAAGTGATTTTAGGAACGACACTAAGAGTAATACTGGGTGAAGTAAACTACTAAGTAATGTCTCTTACCAATCTGAAATCTAAATCTAACTAGAAAAAAATAATTGCTGCGAAACGACTTTTATTTTTAGGTGTTAAAAACAGCTGGGTTTTTTTAATGCGCACGCTACCAACAGTGTAGGACTAAAGCTAAAGTGGAGTATGATAATAATAATTTGGAATCAATTTTTGCACTAACATAAACAATATTTTTCGTGAAAAACATACATAAATGTGTATGAGACTTTGATATCTCCATAAACACAGAATGATGGAACTCTGAGATCAACATCAAGACCTCTCCTTGCCTAGAGCATGTTCATTTGTAATACATATTTATTTTGTTCCAGTTGCGCTACAAATAACGATATCAGTCGGATGTCGAAGTCAGTCAGAAGTCTACCGACATAACATAATTAGGCTATCGGTATAACTTGGTTTTTTAAATTTTAAACACCACTGTGTAAGGGACACACTAAGATTTCTCCTGTGTCGTGAGCACAGCTTACAGAAATAAATATTGAATGCACATTTTGCATATGCAACACCGAAACAACTATCTGTAGGGCATACAAATATTAGTTCCGTACGGAGGTTATGACTTAGCTGCTGTGCCAAACGTGCCGTCAAAATTCGGATCGTGGTAGTCAGATGTTAGTCGCTCCGTGTCATCTTCATCATATCAGCCGAAAGACGTCCACTGCTAAACTAAAGTGTTACCCATAGATTTTCACAACGGCTGGTTACATGCCACCTGCATCCAATGTTTCTGAGCTATCTTGAGCAGGTTGTTTCGGCATCTCGTTAGCGGCCTACGCTTTATCTCCCGGTGTATGTTCTCCACTCGAGAAACTTTCTACCTCAACGGCCATCAGTTCTACGAGCTATATGCCTCGTGTATAATATTGATAACCAGCGACATCTAGTTAGACCGTAACTGAAGCTGATTCTTAGCTAACAAGTATAAGTACATTTGTTCTAAAATCATTATCATCAGCAACAAAATCAAACGTCACTATTACATGATAAAATATATCACTAAATGATAAATATATGATAGTGATTGAACTATGCCATACTGAAACCCGATAATATAATAAAAAAATGTATTTAAATGCCTATTTATTGCTTACCAGAATATGTTCGAAAATGTGCTGCAGCGAAGAGTTTACTGCACAGAATATGAAACATAAGAGTCGATTTCAGGATAAATACTAAGATGTTCGGCAAGTCAACAAAATCTATTTGTTTTCGTTTCAAATAGAAGAGCACCTTGATAATATTTATCTCTCTATTGAAACGTCTTTTTCAATGTTATTTGCAAACATTTATCGAAGATTTTTATCGGTCAACTCTTCAATATCAATATAACACTTCACTGTTGCATTGTGTCTATTTAAAGTTCACAATGAAATACCCGTATGTTTACTTAGTTCTTTATTAAAACACCTATAAAGCCGCGTCCACATCTATCTCAAAATAACCACATAGGAACATAAATCAAATTGTACTTCAGTGAATGTTATTAATAAGGCACTAGTTATTAATAGAATTAGGTTGTGCTGTTATGCGTGTCAAGCGTAGTCCGTGTGGTGTCCGGAAGTCCGTGTGGTGTTCGGATTAAGAATATAGCACCACACCACTCTATTTCCTCTCGTGGATGACGTAAAAGGCGACTAAGGGAATTTCAATCAGAGGGATGGGCAGCAGCGTCCCTTCTGTGAAGCGGGAGCCATACTGCGCACACCAACCCGCCTGCCAAGCGTGGTGAGTATTGGCAAATACCCCCAAAATGATGACACAGTTGTGGAATCTATGGGGGAGGCCTTTGTTCAGCAGTGGACGTATAAATGGCCGATATGATGATGATTATGATGTTATGCGTACGGCAAATGTTTTTGTTTATATGAGTCGTGATGGATAAATATTGCCCGTTTTTTTTCAAATTAACATAGGAACAAAATGAATAACGAACATTTTTTTTTGGGAAATCTTAAAAATACAACATGCCTTTGGCTGGAATCACAGAGTACATTTCATGTGCATATCAAGCTATAAAAATCTAGTTTACGATGATCGCTCATCGTGTGGAAAGCCTATATAATGCGAGATCGATCAGCTTATATTGGATGTGTACAGCTTGATATGTAGCCGTGAGTAGTTACAAGTCAGTTATTTATTATATTTGAGGTGTTTTCTCTCACTTGAGATTATACATCCTTTCAGCTATGTCGGCAACATTAGGTTTTCGACGGATCTTCTCATTTCTGATTCAATCTCTTAGAGGAATACCAAGCATAGCTCTCTCCATAGCTCGCTGAGTGACCTTGAGCTATCTTATGATGGCCATAGTAAGTGACCACGTCTCGCAAATACGTTGTTGACGAAGTTGGACCTAAAAATAATAACGTCGAAGCCTCCCAAGCGAATGGGCAATGAGGATTGTTTCTTCTTAGATATTCAGAAGAGTTAAATCAAAGCGCCAGTACAATAGAAAATTATAAATATTTATTTAGACTAGATCAGTTTAAAGTATTACAGAAATACTTGCAGTTAAATAGGGAAGTGATATCTACTTGAGGTCGTTGAGGCAAATAGTTTTAAATTCACAAAGTGCAACTCATGATCAAAATTTAAATTAACGTCTCGTTCACAATACATAAAATTAATTTGTTACAGATGCATTCGTAACAGGCTTGTATCCGATCTCCATCGTTCTGAAATTATATTCCGTATATTTTATCAAAAACTTGTAACTTCCATAAATGGAAAGAGCGAAGGATATCTATACTTTGGGACACGAGGTATATATTCTTGAGGGCTGATATCAGTCCCCGAAAATGCTCGTCTCATAAAGCGCATAATTTTTGGGTGGGTATTGCCTTCTCTGAAGCAGATTAAGTTGGCGAAGATTGCCCTCAGCCTCATTAATACGTTGTTCAGTGCCAAGCTGGCATGACAAATTTCGGTCGTGTGGCTCTGTAATTATGTGGGAATATGACATAGCGTAACGTATTAAAAAGCTAATTACATTATTTATGAAGCTAAAGAGTTCTATCGATTAGCATAACTAGAAAACCAGTATCCGAGAAAAATATCCCGCCAAGCAGTAGTGTTTAAATTTTAGAGACTGTGTTCAGGTTTGAATGTTTAGTGAAATTACTGGACATAAGGAGATTAAAAAAATAATGTCGAGCTGACGAGATTAGTATGGTGTTATGCTGGAATTGTTCTGGGTCAAATTATAATTGATAAGAAGGGAAGGCGTGACGCTTACCAGCAGGTGAATGTCTTGCTCGTCTCCCCCATTGAGGAGAACTATAAAAAATCTAGCAATAGTGACTCCGGGACACATACTTGTGCAAACGCGATAGACATGGCCTAAGGGTAGGTGGTGTGTATCGATTCTCCGAAATCGTATTTTCCAAAGCGCTCCTTATAATTTCATTGCGCTGGTTACCTGTAGAAACAACTTCCTCCACCACGCGGTTGGACCGCAACGATACCGAAAAAAAATACTTGTGGTTGCACCGTGCAGACACGGGGATATGGGCTTTATATAATTCAAATATTATGTAATGGGACACTGACCGGAGACTTTCCATTGCTGCACTATAAAAATGCAATCATAGATTGTTCTCGGAGGTGTAAAAAGTTCTATTGCAGTAAATTGATTGAAAACTTTAAAAAACGACGGTGACTTGCTTTTGACAAGATGGGCCTCTCAAGCGGCTAACCGGCTCGGGGGATTGTGAGGCGTGATGCCAGTTTTACCTTCGCGCGTCTCGAAGACTCGGAGCATCCCGTTATTACGCCGTTAGACATTTTCACCCCCAAACATATAGCTCTGGCGGTCTCAGATCGGCTAACTAAGGCAAGCCAGAGTTGAGAGTTCTGCGGGCACTCGTGGGGTTCCACTTCAGGCAACCAGTAAAGGCAAGCTGGATCAAGGCCCTGACCGACTCCCTGTGGAACACGGGTATGCAGTGTGGCAGCACTGCATACTCACTCACTCATTTAATAAAATATATTTTACTTATTATATTTTCATTAAATATAATAAGAAAAATATATTTTATTTAATTATATGTTTTAATTAATTACATTTTAATAGGAAGTCACTTTCCTATTAAAATATATTTCTTTTTAATTAATTATAATTTTTATAACTTTCTTAATTCGATTTTACATACAATACGTTTCTTCGCTTCTGTCGGGTGTCCCATGATACCTCAAGCTTTATTTATTAATACAGCACTCCTTATTAATGAAAGCATTGATTGTTGACACTTCGGGGACGCTCGCAGTGTGTCCGCCTTGATGAGATCTTCTCAGATCGGTGTGATCTCAGTGTGGGTGAGCCTCAGGGTGGCGTCCTCACTCCTCTTTTTTTCTCGATTTTCATAAACTCTGTCACCAGGGTTATATTCTAACTTCCATCTCTACGCAGACGACCTGCAGCTGTATCGATCATTTGTTGGGTCTGAAGTGGAACTCGCTATTGCTGCCATGAACCGTGATCTGGATTGTATCGCTGTATGGGCTGTCTTTTGGCCTACACATCAATCCTAGTAAATCTTAGGCCATGATCATCGGCAGCAGAAACATGTGGAGTAGAATTAATGTTGCATCTTTAACACCACTCAGTCTCTATGGTGTTCAAATTGCTTACGCGGAAACCACTAAAAACCTAGGAGTTATTATAGACAGTAACTTGTCGTGGAGTGCTCATGTTGCTGACGTTAGTAGGAAGGTGCATTTCACCTTTCACTCACTGAAATGTCTCCAGAAGGAGCAAAGAGGGCAAAAAGCCCTTGAAAACCAAAATCTCTCTCGCTTAAACTCTCATTCAGCCTATCATAGACTACGCTGACACCTGTTATTTGGATGCCACAGTGGAGCTACTAAACAAACTTGAGAGACTGCAAAATTTATGTATTCGTTTAATTTTCAATCATAAAATGGTCGTACCATGTCTCTAATTTCCGCAAGATTCACAAGTGGCTCCCAATTCATCTTCGCAGGAATACTCAGATATTGTGTCTCCTTTTTAAAATGCTACATAACCCCACATCTCCCTACTACCTGCGGGAACGCTTTTCTTACACCCGTCCGCCGTATGCACCCTGCAGATCACATCCTTAAACCCTTCTCAAATTCCCGTCCCACAAAACCGATTTCTACTCCTATTCCCTATCTGTGCATGCAGTTAGATTATGGAATTCGCTACCGCCTGATATACGGAAATGTCATTTGTATTTTCAAAAAACGCGTTAAAGAGCACTATCTCTCTGTATCCACTTAATTAGCTATGTATGTATTCATATATATTATATTAATGTATATATTAGTATGTGGGTATATATTTAATACGAGGCGGGATCAAAAAGCGGAGCAGACTCTCCTAATGTTGCCTCCAAATCGCAATGATATCTTGCGTCGTTGACATTTTTAAATAGGTTTTTAATAACGGCTCACACTTTTTTCTCCATTTTCGAGAACACGTTCCGACACGAAGCAAACAAATGACTACATTCAGAAAAAAACAAAAGAGAGTCGAATATTGTTTCTTTATTAATATTACAAATATGTATCTGAGCTATGCCTGCCAGTTATTTTTTTTCTTACCAAGGTGTATAAGTCGTTCTCACTACTTTTTGATCCCTCCTAGTATAATTATTATTTTTCGTGCCTGTCTTGTCCATCCTAAGGTTGTTTAGAAAAGATCACTTTTAGCGATAAGGCCGCCCATTGGACATTGTATTGATGTTTTAAGTTTTCTTTTTAAGATCCAAATGGTGTACAATAAAGTATATTCTATTCTATTCTAATATATATAGTATGTAGGTATATTATTCTATATACTCGTATATTGCGTGTATATTTATATGTATTGTATATCCTCTACACACCGTGCCTACATCTCTTTTCTTCAAACTCTCCTCTCGTAGGTCTGCTGGAAGAGATTTATTATAGAAATAAGCTGTGCCTTTGTACTCTGCTTTCCTATTTAATTATTTAAAAATATTTCTGTGTGTACATAAATAAATAAATAAATTACCAGATACAAGTATACAACTAACACCAATATTACGTCTGTAATAATTAATATTATTATATAATAGTTAGCTGTAATTTATCTATTCTAAAAGAGTTTACGGTATAGATATAAGAACGAACCTGAGATGGGTATAGTCCGAGTGCATCTTTACACATGTTTCCAATAGTCTTAGAAGTTTGGTTTTCACCGTTTCCCGGATTTTCTCTGTCCTTGGATTTTTATCTTAGGTACTACCCCATTTTTGGCGAACCCCGATATCCTGAATATAAAAAATGCTACACAGAACTGCATCGTGTTTGAAGTCAGACGACAAACTACATACTAACATAGGTTTATAATTAGTTACTTTAGTTGTGTGTATCAGTGTATCGGGGTCATTTCCTCAGGCCACCGCTTTACTTGTGTGTCTATTTATTGGAATTTGGAAAATCAGTGTCGTTTCTACATAAATCAGAATCATTGACTGATTCCGGTGCAGAAAGAGTTTCAAATTACAGAAACACGTTAGGCAAGAACACTTAATAGATTATAAAATTCTCATTTTATTGTGTTCTTAAAGAAAATAACGTAACTCAAAGTAACTAACATAAGTAAAGGCGTACTCCATTTCTCGATTTTTACTAAGGTTTTACCAAAAATCGTGAATAACATTTGCAAGGGATACTAACGAAAGTTATCAACAATTTATAGTTGATGGGACGGCTCTCCCGTAATGCGCTTCTACAAACAATTTTTGTGTCTGCCTTGCACAGGGGACTGTCACTCAAGCGCTGGCGCGGAACAAACCAATGATATTAGCCACCAATTCAGTCCAGACCTCGACATTGCTTGTCTGTAACCGCTTTTTACTCCGTAACTAAGACCGCACGGGAACCAGGGGAGCGCAAGCTACACTGGACCGTCATTTTAGTCTAAAGTCAAACTCTTTAGTTATGCTGACATTGTATTCAGATTCAATTCGCATACACTCGTGTCAGTTTGGTTATCTTTCATTTCTGGTGAAGGTTGAGGTTTATTTGTATGACAATAGAACAGAATAATTGGGTGCATTGTGATCCCTTCAACGTTGTTGGAGATTGCGACAAGTGTTCTTTACGACTTTTGCTAAATAAGTATGTCTCTTACTGGACAAAATGAAACCCCCAAACCTTGGTTTTATGCTATATTTCAATATTTTAAATTAGTTATAACTTTAACGATGTGTTTTCTTCGATAGTTGTATGACAAGACAAATTATAAAATTATATGGGTGACAGAAAATATCACATATATTGGATTCCTGGCAGTGATTTGAAGGACATCACAATGGCACTAACAACAGGTTGCGCTGATAAAACTTGTAGGCGCGAACAAAGTATAAAAAACGTGCAATATTATTTTGAGGGTATTTTAAATGGGGAAATATTAAGTTGGATATCAAAAACTTACCAACTGACCAGCAAAGCTACAACAAATAATTCTAATAGTTATCTGAACTGGAACATAATTATTTTCCCAGAGCACAACTAAAATTCTAAACATAATCAGCCCATTACTACTGCTGGGCACGGGCCTCTTGTCACATAAAAAGGTTAGGCCTTAGTCCACCATGCTGGCCTAGTGCGGATTGGCGGACTAAATGAATGTACAAAAATAATTATAGTTGTCCTAACAAAAATATGGTTTGCAAATAAACAATCCTGATTGCTCGGCAAATGAAGTTTGACCAAACACTACCTATCTCAGTTGGTTAAGGTGCTTCCAGGTTGCCCACGGGGCACCGCAATACCACTAACATAAGCCCTAACTTTTTTTACTAATTAGAATAAAAAATAATGCATTATAAACTTGAACTAATGCTGGAAAATTTTCTTGTTGCTTTTTTATTATGCAGTAATTATTTTTTAAGTGCAGTCAGTATTTTTGTTGAGAAATTGACAGTTTGCTCATTTTTAAACTTTCACGTTGTATTATAATATATAAAGAAACGGCAATTAACGCGAAATTAACTTTTAACAGGTTTAAGTTTGACCACGATCGGTGCAACAGTCAAAACGTCAATTCAAAGGTAGTTTCGCGTTTATTCCCGTTCCTTTATTATAGGACATATTTTGTTACACAAACCCCGGGTTCTTTTTCTTTTTTCTTTGAAGTGAAATTTCTTGTGGGATGGTGTGAATTGGATTTTATGAATCGGAAATGTGTAACGAAAGAGAGAAAATTATAAATGTATTTATAGGGTTTAGGCTGTAAGAGAAAGAGATAAAATACGTTTCTATATAGTTTCCCTATTCCTTATTGTCGATCAATCTCTCTTTCTCACTCTCTGTTTACCACCTTCATAGTGTATTCATCTCATTCTCTTACAAATTAACCAAAATACAAAGTTTAACTTCTACCGCGTGTGAACTAAATTTTGACATTTCTTTTTTATAAACATTGCTCCACACTAGTATTTCTCGTAGCTGCTTTTACAGACACAAATTTCACATAGTATACACCCAGACCCGGAACAACTGCAGATCGTACAAATATTTGTTTCGTGCTGGAATCGTCTGTGTCAGCCACTGCACCAACCGTGCCGTTTTTTGGTGAGCAGTTATAAATACTACGCTGCTTTTATTGCAGGTGCATAGCAAACATTTCATGCGAACTCTGGGAATACGATTCGGGTCTGTATCGAATTGAGATTCGATTAGTCGTAGCGAACTTGAAACGGAGTGAGTAGCGGCGGGCTCAAACATTAATCGAATTTCGGTCTTCGACAGGCAGACGATCAAGTGTGCGTTAGTTCACATTACGGAGACCACTCGACTCTCACTCGATACTTGCGCTCGAGTGTTCGATATACGATATCGACTCGAGATGTCTGCCAGGAGTGATTGCAGGATGTCAAGGGGTCGTATCGGAGGATCACTGCAGTACGATTCGCCGTGGTCGACGTGGGTAAAGCTCTTCATTTTCGGTGCATATTCTGCTTAAGCCAGTTCAGATGTTATTAATATTAATTATATATGAACTCAATTGTCTATAATATGTTTCCAACTTGTCGATACGTAATATACATTTTTAGATTCTTAATGTTTTTCATAGGTTGATAGTATTCATAATCGTCATATCAGCCATAGAACGTCGACTGCTAAACAAAGCTCCCTCACAAATTTCCACATCAACCGGTAACATGTTTCGCCATTTTGGGAGAAATCGGCAGTAAGGTAGGGCGGGGCTAGTTAAGCAATTTTTCACTTGATCGATCATAGCTCCTCAACGAAAAGTCCAAATTGCTTGCTATGCATACGGACGGGTAAGTTATCTATTCCTTTCTAAAAATGTCCATAGTAATTTATTTCTATTAAGTCGCATTTAAGAGCTAGAGCCGCTTAAGTGAAGAAGTCAGACATGCTCAACGTACCACGTACAACGTACAACGTACGTACGTAGGTGAGGTAAGTTGAGCAAAGGTATGGGGCAAATTGAGCAGTTAGAATTTCTAGCTAAACCATGGCTCACATGTTTACGAGATATGAAATAGAACTACTATTTTACAATCAACTTTTTATTTATAATCTGTTAGTGGCATAACAATGAAACAGAAAGCTATATTTTAAATATTAAAAATAATAATGGCATCAACAAAAACCCATCTTTTACTTTCTTCGGATAGTTTTGTCTATCTTTCGTGGACCTGCCTTTTCGAACAATTTCTGGGGAAAATGGCTGCGATGGATCGATTACTTCAGTTTTTTAGTTGCATGTACCTGGTTCAGGTTCACGTTGGCTGGTGAAGGTAGATAGAGCAGGGTAGTTGAGCAACTATTGCTCAACTAACCCCAACCCGAATATCTGACACAAAAGTGAGGTTATGAAAAAACTGTTTGCATTAGAACCAAATCCTTTCTACATATCAAAAACATAGTATGTTTGGTATTGTATGGTTTATGAAAATTTAACACTTACCTGATTTAAAATGGATAATATTTGACTCGTACAGAAGAAATATCAGCATACAATTTGTTTTTTCTTTTTCATCGCTAAATAAACAATGCGTGCGCGTATGTCACTCGATTGACAGATCACCAGTAGAGGTCTCGCGGTAAGTTCATCTCCCACGCCCGCTTCTTTCCGCCATTTGAAGTGTTAGCGGGCGGCGTATAGTTTCTGAGATATTTCGATTGCCCAACTTACCCCTATGCTCAACTAGCCCCGCCCTACCCTACTCACCACGCTCTTGACTTTGTGTAACGACTGTCATCATCTTAATCATTTCAGCTGAAAAACGTCCACTGCTGGACAGAAGCCTCCCCCAAAGATTGCCACAACGACCGCTATTGGTTTGTGTTGTGTGCTCATTGGGGGGTATTGCCATAATCGCTACGCTTGCCAGACGAGTTGGCGATCGCAGTTAAGTTATAAATATATACGAGGGACGTTGCTGCCCATCCTGCAGCTAATCCCATAGTCGCCTTTTAGACCCATGGGATGAGATAGGGTGGTAGTATTCTTAGCCGGGACCACACGGCAATCGACGACTCTCATGGATATTCTGTTATGTTCTATAAGTATAAAAACCGGGTATTTTCCATGTGGTGTCCGGATTAGTTTCGTGTGGGGCCCCACACAGGCATCGCTGATGTCGTGGATCATAAGTCTGTTAGTTTGAAATGGGGTGGGGTGGGTTATAATTGTAGAATTAATTTGGACACAAGGGGTTAGGTCGCCACGCAGTTGATGAGGACGGATATCGTCGCCGAGCTAGACCTGGAAATGCCGCACTGGTGTGTCGGTGGCTTTTACGCCTTAACAAGAGATTGGCCAAATACGGCAACATAAAGACGGGGTTTGAAAGAAAGAAGTACTAAGTAGCGGGACAACAAAGGTCTATATTTCTTATTTTACTGTAATCGCAATATTATTCAAATTTACTTCGTTCTAGTTCTATACTAAGTTGATGGGAACCCTTGTGTAGAGTTGTCCACGTCTAAACAAGAATACAGATATTTTTTAAGACGTTTAAAGCCAAGACTACGAATGCTAAGTAAATATACTAACTTTTAAACCTTCGCCTTGCATGATTATATATATAGAACAGGGAATTAACGCGAAATTACATTTGATAAGCTTGAAGTTTCGACCGGGTTGCATCGATCGTGGTCACTAACAGACTGATGCAGCGAGATCACTCCGTTTGTAAGGTAGATTTATATTCATCTACCCCCGTTTTTCCCTTTATTTGTTTTCAGGCCACAACACACTACGGCTATGTACTTATAATTAACCAATTGCGATTTTACGAATTTCTGCATCAGTCTGCTTCTGACCACGATGGGTGCAACCCGGTTGAAACGTCAAGCTATTCAATGGTAATTTCACGTTAATTTCCGTTGAATAGTTAATCCACTGTTGAATAGTTCGTAAAAGCAACTCATTGGACACTACACTTACTGTCCGTGTCGTGTCTGGATTTAATCATATATCTCCACCAGCTCCCGTGGATGTAGTAAAAAGCGACTGAGGGTCTCTAAACAAGAATGATGACAGCAGTATTCCTGTTGTGGAACAGCAGTCATTCTGCAATCACCAACCCATCTGCCAAGCGTGGTGAGCACTGGCTAGTTACCCTCAAAATAAGGCAATTGTGGAAAACTATTTGGGAGGTTTCCGTTCTGCAATTGACGACATTTGCTGTTATGGTAATGATGAACCGAAATCTATGGCTAGGCGTACTCCCCTAGGCACAGAGGAGTCTTATTGTGGAAAGAATAGTCACTCATTCCAATCCTGACCGTAAGCGCAGCTAAATCTTGCAGATTACGTTACCACGCAGAAGGCTGTGCCATGTAGCCACAAACCCCTCATCGAGTCATATTCGTCATTGATACTTGTTCATCTTGTGCAGTTAGAGAGGTATCTTTATTTTTGCTTATAAATAGAATGAGTGTAAGAAAGAGGAGCTAGTTTTCCTAAAAAAGAAAAACACCAGTGCCTCCACCATATTCCTTCATTACCAATGAAGAAAATATTGTGGAGTTTGCATGATGAAGATAGGCAAACTCATCTGATCCGGCGGGTGTCGTAAAAGTTGAAGGATGGGCAACAGCATCCTTCGAGTATCACTCAATCAACTCAATTGCCAACCCACCTGCCAAACGTCGCGATTATGGCAAAACCCCCCAATGAGCACACAACACACCCAGACGGGTCATTGTGGCGATCTTTGGGGGACGCTTGTGTCCAGTGGACTTGGCTACAATGATGATATGCTAAGTTGAACCAAGCTAGTCTGGTAATTATCGAAATATCTCGGATTTGTACATGGATAGATTTGAGCATTTCTTCCCATCTATCACGAAAACACTTCTTGTCCAGGACTTTGGATATCCTGTGATGCCGCTATTCTTTATGCTGATTTATCTCAAGACTTTCTTGACAAACAAGATTGATTTCTCAATATCTGCATTTGCTTCATTTTTGTAAATATGACCACATCTCTTTTAGGTCTTAGCATTTTTGTAGCTTTAACCATGCATTTTTTTGTCAAAGTTCTTTCGCCTCTTCATCATATCGGCCATAGAACGTTCACTACTGAATAAAGGCCTCCCCCATAGATTTCCACAACTGTGTCATCAAATAGGGACGAATTTGCCAGTACTCACCACGCTTGGCAGGCGGGTTGGTAAGCGCAGAATGGCTACAGAAAGGACGCTGCTACCCATCCCTCTGGTTTATAGTCCCTTAGTCGCCTTTTACGACCCCCACGGGAGGAGATGGAATGTTGCTATATTCTTAATCTGGACACCACACGCACATTTTCGCCTCTTGCTAGGTAAGAATCACCCATGGTATTAAATCTGAGAAGAAAAAGAGAAGAAGAGGAACACCATTGTGAATTTAAGTATAAATATATATAAACAGGTTTTTTAGCGACTATACACCTTTTTTTGTAGTGGGGAATCCACATGGACTTCTTCCGCCTGGGAGGGGCAGTGGGTCATATCGGACCCTTACCGGCTAAAACCCCACGGTGTCCTTCCACTTACCTCTGGCTGGGATAAGGAGTTGAGGTGTTCACCTTTGAACAGTAGACCGCACGATACAACCCCACACCTGGGTTGCTTCTGTGTCATAGGTACAATTTACAGACATAAATTCAACATGCATTAACCCGGAAAAACTGCCATTAAACCATACCATTATTAGTTCCGTATAGTAATCGAACCCAGTTGGCGCATTGGCTTTCTGCGCCAACCACGCCATCAAATATAAATATAATGATACATATGTATGTAGTGGCTTTGAGAAGTGGTTTGAAAATCCTACTTTCAACAGATTTTCTTATTAGTTACAAAGTACTAACAATAACATGTCTAAATAAAGCAGCGACAGATGTATAAAAATACAATACATTCAAGAATCAATTTAAATTAAATTTGGAACGCGCAAGTATCGAAGTGTGCGTGCTTGTGTTGTCATTGGATAGATTATCACAGCGTAAAGCCGGGCTTAACAACAGTTTGCACATAACTAGCCAATCGATCTCGTTTGATTGACAGGCGGGACGGGTAGCAACTACAATGTGAAAATTATTTTCGGTATCGATAATGATCGCTATTCTTCTATATAATTAAGTGAACAACGTTTGGAAGCTTGACAGCTCTTTATTTGTCACAAACAGTACAATGTACAATGTATGGTTAAAATTGGGGCCTCTGATTATATAGACGAGCATATTAAATTAGTATTAATTACATAATCAGCCCATTACTGTCCCACTGTTGGGCACGGGCTTTTTCTCACGATGACAAAGGTTAGACCTTAGTCCATCACGCTGGCCTAGTGCGGCCTAGTTGGCGGACTACACCATTGGGAACATTTTGCAGCCCTCTCTTAGGTTTCCTCCCGATATTTTCCTTCATATCGGTGAAATGATAATAAAATTCTGATCTGATGTAGACAGACAGTTTATTTATTCGTATAGATATTACAGTTATCACGAATGAAAACATGAACAGTAAATGAATAAGTGTTCATAAAATAAAAACCATATAAATATTAAGGTAATGATATTAGTTTGTAAAAAAACGAATTTTCTTTTACAGTATTATGCTTCAATTGTAACTTACTTTTTTAACCGACTTCAAAAAGGAGGAGGTTCTCAATTCGATGTTTTTTTAAGTATATACACCGATTCCTCAGAAATTTGTAGACCGATTTGAGCAATTATTTTTTTATTAGATGCAAAATGCTTTCTATTTGGTCCAATATAAATAAATATTCATTACATTTGATTGAGTAGTTTTTAACCAGCCTCAATAAACAGGCTTAATTTACTGCGCTTATCTAGATGATGTATTAATAGTTCCGAATCCTCCGAGATTAGAGAACCGATTTGAGTCATTCTTATTTTAATGTTAAATACTAATACCAAATTGAAAACTATCTCACAATTATTTACTTCAAAAACCTGCACGATCGGTCCTACCCGACTTCATAATTAAGTTTTTTTTTTGTAATGGTTTTAATATTTTTATATCATGCAGGGGTTTTTTAAGTGGGTATTTTTTTGTTAAAAGGGTTTAATTAATCGTTGAAATTTTATTGTTTTTGCATCGATAAATATAAGCTTTATGGAATATAAATCAGCCTGTATATTCCACGGCAGAGCTAAGGCCTCTTTCATATTTGGATAATTATCCATACACGTTCTTACTCTGTATGAAAGAGGTAATTGGTAATTACCAATTACATTATGTGTCACCAATTTTCTGTCTCATCACATTACTTCTCACCCACGAAAGTGACAAAAGCGTGTATTGGTAAATAAATATAATTAAAAGTGAAGTGTGTTCGGAACGTGACAGCGGCGGGACGTTAATGCCACCGGACTAAATAACGTTAGAGCACCCTTGTTACTGCAATTACGCCTGGCACGGTTAAAATGTCCGACCGTTTTAAAGTTTTCATCCGGATTTGACGCGGCAGACTATAACATCAATCAGGCTTGCTCATGCTTTTTAATTTTGTCTGTTGTGAGCGTGATTTTGTAGTATTGCGGTTATGATATGAGCTTTGAGATATTTTAAGATTAGGATGAAGAAAGATATCCATAAAAAGCTAACTGTCAATGCGCACAAGTTGGTAAAGTAACTATTTTGATATGAAGTCTTTTGCTAACGAGGTATCATTTTATGATAAGGCAAACAATATTTATTCAAATTAGACGTGCCGTGTGGTGCCGGCTCAGAATACTTCCACCCCATCTCCTCCCGTGGGTGACGTAAAAGTTGACTAAGGGATTAGCCGAAGGATGGGCAGCAGCGTCCTTCGAGTATATTAACAACTCAACTGCGATCGCCAACCCGTCTGCCAAGCGTGGCGATTATGGCAAGGCCCCCCAATGAGCCCACAGCGCATCCATATCGGTCGTTGTGGTGATCTTTGGGGGAGGCCTGTGTCCAGCAGTGGACTTAATTCGGCCGAAATGATGATGAGACCATATAGTCAGATAATTTTGAACAAAATGTCCGTATTTATTATACTCTAACACTTAACTATTCTTAGTGTTATAAATAAGATGAAGGAACGGCTCAAGAATTTCCCCAGCACACGTCAGTAAAAAGTACAAAGCTGATTAGCTTTGTAGTTTTTTAGGTAACCAGGTTTTCTTAACCGCCGTATAATTTTGCGCAAACAATCTGTTACCAGATAAATTTATATTAATTATAATGTCTCTCCCGCCCGAAAATGTATGAGAACTATAGCCAGACGTGTGTTGTATAATCCCGACCTAAAAGAGTTTATGCAGTCTAAAAGGTATTGAGACATTCGAAGAGGCTTTTCTAGAAGAACTTCCAGCTACAAGCCACTTATAGAAAACTCATCCTAAGTGATTTGTAATACTTAGATAATAAATGGTCAGTTGTATAGGCCCAAGATACCAAGTTTACAAAACTAATTGTGGTTAGCGAATCACTTAGCAGTCTTCAGCCAAAAGACCTCCACAGCTAGACATAGGTCTTCCCCAAAGATCACCACCGGTCCGATCGTCTGGGTTTATGTTGTATCCTCTTTGGGAATTTAGCCACAATAGCCATGCTTGGCAGGCGATTGGCGATCACATTTGAGTTGTAAAACATACTCGAATTACGCTGCTGCCCATTCTCCGGCACATTCCCGGTCGCCTTTCACGAGACCCACGGGATGAAATGAGGTGGTTCTATTCTTAGCCGGTACCATACGGTATATATCTCCTAATGTAGTCGGTAATAAACATGCCGATTTTGCTACAAAAATATTTATCAATATGTTAGCATATTTTCATGAAACCGTAAAGCCTGAAATAAATTCTACTTAAAAATATGAAATCAGAACCATTAATAATATTTATGTAAAGACTTTTAATAACGGGCTTTTCCGCGTAAAATTTTAAAAGTTTATTTCCGAACCGATAGTTTTTCACTGTCATTACCCGAGTGGACTTTAATTCTGAATTGATGTCGTATCAGCGTACGAGTATATAATACTTTAAATTCACGGCGGATAAATGAGTCGATCAATGTGCATTATCTTCATGGCTGACGATTTGTGGATTTGTAGAGCTAATTAAGCCCTAATTGCTATTTTCTATACATTTATAGTGTTAGGAGCTGAGCAAAAAAATATAGTATTTAGCAAATATATCGTACTCACATGCTTGCGGTCAGGTGGAAACATAATCGCACCTTTATTCAAAATAAGAAATAACGCAAAATTTCCATTTTGTGGGAAAACGAATTTATAGTTTGACATATTTACATAAACGACTTCGATTTAACATAAAAAAATTAACAAATGATTTAGGTCAATTCCAAAAGTAGGGATAGGTAGTGTAATTACAACATGGGCCCCCCAAATACACTAAAACAACATAACTGCCTAATGTTTGCTGTGCCCTAGCGGGGTTCATGTACTCTAATGTAATATCGTTTTAATCTGAATGATCATTATTATATGTTTAATTGTTCAGGTACATGTTGGCAATTAAATAAATGAATAAATAGCCACCGCTATAGGCGAAAGGCAGCAATAATGGTGTGAGCGGTTCTGGGTGTCGAGAGGTGCGGCCCGAGGCCCTGACCGACTCTCTGGAGCATTCGGGTACGCAGTGTCGCCACTCACATTAGCTCGCCACAAACTGCCCTGCGTTCTGTAAGCTACTTAATATACTTTTTTTTTTTTTACTTATGATTTACTTTTTTTATATCAGAAGGTAGGAAGAAATCAAGCAGCTACTTTAATCAGCCCTCCAGGATTACCTTATCCCATGGTGAGATAACGACCGCCCAGAGGGGTAGATTATTATTATTTTTACACAACTTCATCATATATAATACGTAGAAACTCTTTTTATATTTAGTTATTTCCTTGTCAGCATTCAAAATTATTCAAATATGAAGTAAACTAAACTATTAGTGTAGGTCTAACATTCAATGAAAAGAAAAATATCGTGTTTACAGGTAAGCGCTATATAAAATATAACCATCGCTGACAGTCATGTCCCACCGACTTCTAACTGAGACACATTCATTTCCTACACGTCCACGCGAACATATATCGAAAAGAATCGCTAGAACATATTATTGAATTCCATCGAATGATATTAATTGAAGTAAAATATGTTTTTATTTTAGTTTCGTTATTTTTTTGAGTTATGTTACCAACGAAATTGATTAATCTAGATAAGTATGTCATACACACGGCTACACATCAAGCTCGACACGCTATTTATAGCCTAGTTGAGTTGAACGCTTGCCTTCCACAGAGGAGGGTCTGAGTTCGATCCCCACCCGCAACTCTGGCTTTTCGGATTCATGTGCGGATCAGTATTTGATTATCACTTGCGTTAACGGTAAAGCAAGCAAAACATCGTGAAGAACACCTGAGAGGGCTCCAATAATGCTCTCAATGGTGTCTGTAGTCTGCCAACCCGCACTATGCCAGCGTGGTGGACTAAGACGTAACCTTTAAAAAAAAAAGGCCCGTGCTCAGCAGTGGGACAGTAATAGGCTGTTTAAAAAAATTAAAATCCTAATACTTTACATATCTACTTTTACTCCTATAGACTTTAGCGACATTTCCTTAATAGTCATCATTTTTGCTAATACTGTACATTTATAATCATTCATAATAAATAATAATAGATGTATGTCTATACATCTCAGCTCAGGCGCAGCGCAAATCAAAAACAATGTATTACGACACTAGCTAAGCTTGCTTACAAAATATATATGTATATGATAAGTATCTGTATATATACTATGGATAGAGCACCACATGGTGGTGTGTGCCGCGCGCTCAAACTATACAGGTTTTGTATAGCTTGATATGTAGCTGAGTAGTCGTGTATGTAAAAGTACTCTCGCACGACTCGCAGCGTTCAACTTCTGGTAGTTAAAAGTCCAAACGTATGTGTGTACTAAAGAATTTTTTTTTTTTTTTTTTTAGACGTTGCCCCACTCTAGGATTTCTCCTGTGTCGTGGGTGCGTTTACAGACACAAATTCCACACACAATACACCCAGACCCGGAACAACTACCTGCAGATCGTACAAATATTTGTTCCGTGCGGGAATCGAACCCACGACCTGGTGCGCAGCAGCTGACTGTATCAACCACTGCACCAACCGTGCCGTCAAAGCAAAGCATTTATTTTACGAGAGTCACACTGAATGTTTTTTCAATAGTTTAAAAGCTAAATTAAATAAAACAAAATTAATGAACTTTAGTCAGCATATCCCAACACAAGCAAATCCACATGGATGGAAAATAAGAATCTAAAATTTAACATTTACAAGACAACCTACATACAATTTCATAACCGTCAAAGTAATAAATGTGACATAAACTGGCTTATAAAGATAAACTTAAACAACAGGCTAAAGTGTTAGTTTTCTAGGAATACTGCTGGATGACATAACTGTGTACATGGAACAACCATATTGAAAAAATATGCGAAAAGATTAATACATTTCGTATGCCCTCTAGTGTTTATCGATAATATCAACGATACAAGCCGCATTGCAAACGTATCATGCATATCTAGCATCGATATTACGGTATAGCATTCTATTATGGGGTAATTCAGTACGTGTCGATAGAGCTGTGATTGCCCAAAAACTTTGTGTATGTGCCATATGTAACGTAAGCCCTTTGACCAGTTTCAAACCGTTATTCAAAAAACTGAGTTTACTAACTGTACCTTGTTTATCTATACATTCAAGAAGCTTGTATATTTGTTTAATCCTAAACAAGATTATTTGAAACGGTTGGCGAAGGCTGCGCTACAAGACCAGATATCCCGGAAAACTAAGACTACCACTTATAAAATCAGAACTGTTCAGACTTAACTGCTGTCCTATGAGCATAAAGATTTTTTTAACAAACCATCAGATACTAAAACTTTACTAGTTTTAAAAGAGCACTTCGTAATTGGCTGATACATAGGCTGTTTTCCACAATAAATGAATACCTGAAAAAATAAAGACCACTCTAAAGTCTAGTGTAAAATGTAATGTGATGAACAACGTTCGATTTTTTTTAAATATATCTATTTCTTATGATTATCATCATCATATCATATCGGCCATTTATACGTCCACTGTTTAACAAAGGCCTCCCGTATAGATCGCACAACTGTGTCATCATTTCGGGGGGTACTGATTATGATGATTAAGATTATTATATTAATATAACGTGTATTTTACAAAAAAATCTTACCAAAATAAGTATTATGGATATATGTATTTAAATCTGTAATATGAATATAATTAAGTTTGAATTTTGCATGACAGAATATTTCATGACAAAACATGTGTTACATTATTAAATATAGTCACCTTATTGATCACCGTGTTTTTACGCAAATAAATATTTTTATTATTATATATCTGCATTGTTCACTCATCATTTACAAAATGCATATTTTCACACAAATATAGCGCATATGCAAATTATCGTTATAACTAGTTGTATTCAGGACTTTAGTGGGCCATCGGTAGTGAGTGCTCCCATTTGTGCCACGAACTTACTTCTGACTTCCCGGGATGGCACGGCAACTGAATTAAATAGTTTCTCCTGAAAACTGGGTTGTCGTAAACAATTTTGCTCGACTTAGATGGACAGAGGGCGGCACCGGCGCGAATATTGTGCCGCTTCACGGCCATTAGTTGGTACACACTTCGTCTTTCTAACTTTTAATTAATTTAGCTTTTGCTGTGATTGGAGCGCTTATGGACACGTCACGAAAGTCAAACTTGAACATTTGAATAAATTCTGGTGACAATGTCATGATAAATTCATACAGAAATAAATACACATTACAAAATTAAAAGTTAAGTAAAAAAAAAATTGTGGGTATTTGCGTTGCTGAGGATTGCGGATGTCACATAGTAGTCGCGTCATGTCATCATTTCAGCCAAATAAAGTTCGCTGCTGGACACAGGGGAGGCCTCCCAAGGTTGCCACAACGACCAGTCTGGGTGTGTATTGTGCTCATTGGGTATGTCGTTCATTTACCACGCTTGGCTGGCGGGTTGGTGTTCGCAGTTAAGTTGTTAATGTATTCGAGGTACGCTGCTGCCTATCCTACGGCTAATCACAAAGTCGCGTTTTACGACACCCATGGGATGAGATGGGTTGGTGCTATTCTTAGCTGGCACCACATGGTTACGCGTCAAGTAAAATACACATATTCTCTAATTTGTTTAAATGCAAGATGACCTTATACAGTTGGGAAAAGACTAGGAAGAAGAAAAATACTGATATACATGTTATCGATTATTCTTAATGATTAAGTTGCGGGGATTGTATGGCATTAGTAAAGACCGGGTATTTTTCTGTTTTAAGACAAAAAGCACACCTTATCTAAAAGTGGGATTCGAGAAAGGCTCTGAAGTATAGTAACAGACAGCGCTCTTGACCGCTGTACCCTGGCTCCCTTCTCCTGCGCAAAAGTATTTTTTTGCGTATGTATGGCGGTATACTGTACAAACTCTTTCACTGAGTGCTCAAGATTGTGCCGGGCAATGTAAGAGCATATACATAATCTCTATTAGGCTAATCACTTGACTTTAACTTTTATTTATTGATATGTTCTTTATTGTACATATATTTATCTATAGTCATACATATTATTTATATCTACTACTATGTATGTGAAGAAGTCTAATATCGGTTGTGCTAGTCGAATGCCGATTTCGTTAATTTTGCATATTTTTTTCTTTTTGCTTGAATATATTTATTTTTATTCATCTAAGTCATTCATAAAAAAAAACGTTGTTCCATACTAGGATTTCTCAAGTGTTGTGGGTGCGTTTAAAGACAAATTTCTCACACAATACAGGCAGACCCGGAACAACTACCTGCAGATCATACAAATATTTGTTCCGTGCGGGAATCGAACCCGGAGCGCAGCAGTTGACTGTATCAGCCACTGCTCCAACCGTGCCGTTAACATCCGTATAATATTTATATAAATTTTATGCAGTAGCTCCAAATATCTCCAAAAAATACTCTTCAACTCCTAGGTTGCCCAATCCTGCCCGAGCCGACAGCATGGGTGCGGTTATGGTGTCGTGCCCCGTTGCTGCAGCCCAAAAACTGGTGGAGGGCCGCAGACTACTGGTGGGGTGGGTCTCGGTGCAGATGAAACTTCTGCAGACCAAACTCCTAAAGTGTTTCCGCTGCCAAAGGAGTGAGCACGTCGGAGTGAGCTGCTCCTCGGCGGTAGACTGCAGCGGCTTATGTTTCCGCTGCGGTAAGCCCGCCCACAAAGCAGCCTCCTGCGAGGCCACTCCACACTGCGATACCTGCGCGGCGGCGGGCATGACAGCAGACAGACAGCGGAGCACCGGGTGGGCACGAAGGCCTGCCCTGCAAAACCAACGGGCCCTAAAACGACAAGGCTGCAGCGGGGAGCACTGGGGCTCACTCGCAACAGGCTCGGGAGGACGGGAACATGGACTGCCAATAAATGGCCCCACAGTTTCGCGTCCTCCAAGCAAATATCAACCACTGCGCCAGGGCTCAGGACCTCATGTTCCAGAGAATGGCGGAGTGGTAGATCAACGTTACGGTGGTCGCCGAGCCGTAATTTGTCATCCCCAGAGATGACTGGGTTGGAGACACTTGCGGCTCGGTGGCCCTCATACGTTAGTAGGCTGCTGGCTCCCCGACCGGCTCGGACACCATGGCTTGTCATGCAGTAAAAGTGCAGGTCGCATGACACTATTAACGACATTATTAGTCGTGCTTTTGTCCCTGCCGGCGTGCTAGCTGTTTTGGAACCCAATGTTTTGGCACGTAACGATGGCAACAGACCGGACGCTATGCCATGGGAGATGGGTAGGCATCTGGTGGGGGATGCAACTTGTGTCGACACCCTTGCTCCCTTGAACCCATCATCCAAGCACGGCAGGCTGTGCTGGCGCTACCGTTTCTGCAGCAGAAACCGTCAAACGGCGCAAATACAAAAACCTCATTGATAATTAATTATTTGTTCTTATTTATCATTTCATTAGTAATTATCTGTTTGGGGTCGAAATGATTGGGTCCCATGGGTCCGAGTGCATGTCTGTTTGTCAAAGATATAGCTAGACGGGTGGTCGTCACTTCGCGTGATCAGAGGGCTGGCCTGTTCTTTGGCCAAAGAATAAACATTGCCATTGAACGTGGCAATGCTGCCAGCCTTCTAGGAACATTATCAGCTGACAGTGATGAGGAAGACTACTTTGATAACTAAGTAAATGTGCCACTTTTTTATTTTGACATTTGATTGACTGAATTCGACAATCCTAGATTTAACTTAATAATTACTACTCAATGACCGAATCACAAGCTATTTTCGGCCTTTGAATTAAACTTCTTAGACAAACCTAAGGATTGATTGAGCAAACCTGACTGACTTCTGTGCTTCATTCTGTGACTGCAGTTTTATACGACTCATTTTCGCGTCCGTCGATATTAATATTGTTAACATCGTTGAATAGCCAAAGAGTGGCAAATTGCATTGAAACTCACGGCCGACTGAGAGACGGACCAAATTGCCTACGAACAAAGCACGGGTTCAATTCTTGCTATTTGGCAAACAATATTTGAGACCCAGTTCCAATTCGCTTATCCTATTGAAGGGATAGGCGACCTAATCTATCGAACTAACACTATTACATATCCATTCATTGGTAGAATACTTATCCACCCATACCGTTAAACCTTCATAATACTGGTATCTAAAGGATGCACCGTAATTCCGGGTTTATTCTTTCCACAGATCGAGAGTCCCGGGAGAGTTGAGCTCTTATGTCTTGCCTTTAATAGTTCGAACCCATTGTCCGAACCATTAGCGAAGTTAAGCCCGAGGTTTGCCGACTTACCACGTAAATTACTCTTGGGAAAATATCTGCATTGCGATAATATCGTGTGTATAACCATACTTTTTTATGTGGGAATTTAAAACAAATACAGGATACAAGTGCCAACGTAGCGAAAACTTTAGCAAGAAGTTACACTTAGGCACATTATAAAAATAGGAAAGCCATTTATCTCGGAAGTAATAGGTTAAAGATTTTGTAATTTTTCTGCAGGCAATGTATCGCAAACAACAAACGCTATCTGATTATTGTAATATGGTATGATAATATTGTGCTACTGTATGCGTTGACTTACTGACTGTAATAAAACAACAGCCGCTAAGTTTTATTTGCATTGCAGTTTTATGTGAAAATAAATAGTTTACTGCGTTTTTATTCAAAGTGGCATTAGACAAAACAATTATTATTATACTGAACTCAGTTAAATAAACTGGAAGATATCAGAAAATTTATGAACTGACGCAACATTCTAACGCTGAGGGTTCCAGAATCATGTACTGAATCCACGGTATCAGTTTCTGTTACTTACATCCGTTATATTATACAACATACATAAATGATATTAATTAAAAGCATTAGTAATGTGAATTAATTGGACCATGAGTGCCTAGATAAATACTATTTTACCAGAACTGAAGTTCAAATCTTTGATTAAGCGCGTTTTAATGTCGAAAAGCATAAATCATAACATCGATGATAAAGATATCTGGCATACGATTCCCTTCTGCACCCTGCTACCATGTGGTGCTGAGTAATTTATTTTATAACTTCTGATAATTGATATGATTGAAGTGTTGTAACTTGCAATCAAAGGTTTAATGTTAACAAATTATAATTAATAAAGTATAATATGAATGTAAAATAACTTCACAATTGAATTGATTAATTTAAATTCGCAAATTTATTTATATGTTAATTTAATTATATTGAATAGTATGACATTGATTTACTATGTTAATATTGGTCTTGTGACATTAAATTATAATATTTATACAAAACTGGAAAGATGTGCGCATCATGTCTCATCCATTAATCTTAATATATATTACGTGTCACGTTGTTTGTCTGCTCCTAAACTACTGAATCAATTTTAATAAAATTTGGCACACTGTATTTATCCAACTTAAAAGATAGGATGATTTATATCTCGATTTATAATCGCGAAATTATTTTATTGCGAATTATTTGTTTATTATCTGACAAATAATTATCTATTAGTTCGATAAGATTCTAACAGATGGCGTTATAAAGTAATTAGTTGACTGGATTGAATAAGTATCCAATAGATGGCCCACCACCCCATTTCCTCCCGTGGGTATCGTAAAGGTCGACTATGGGATTAGCCGGAGGATGGGCAGCAGCTTCCTTCGATTATATTAACAAATCAACTGCGATCGCCAACCCGTCTGCCAAGCGTGGCGATTATGGCAAAACCCCCCAATGAGCCCACAACACACCCATATCGGTCGTTGTGGTGATCTTTGGGGGAGGCCTGTGTCCAGCAGTGGACTTCATTCGGCCGAAATGATGAAATGATGATGATGATGTTAAAAGTACAAACGTTTTATGTTAGCTACAAAATATTAGTATAACCGCAATTTATTATAATTCCACGCGTGCGAAGCTTCGGGCAAAAGCTAGTGTTATATGTTTATTATTCATATTATTGTGTCTTTTGACTGGCTGTATTGGTCTGCCATGCTCATTGAAATGTCTTGCTGGTGGTGGCGTTGTGTATCGGGTCGTTAGCTGATACATGCATCATGCTTGTGAACGGGTACCATCTGTCGGGACTGGTCAGCCGTTAATGCCACGGCAAATAAATTATTATTATATTATTGTAGTTTGTTCCATATTAACACATTAACATTTTTTTTTATTGGTGCCCAGTGGAAATTCTTCATGAACTTCTTTCACCCCGGGGAAGGGCGAAGGGGTATGCCAGATTCCTACCGGCAAAAACCACTGGAGCGGTCATTTTCGGCATCTAAGGGACGCTCCAGGTCCTCGTATGATCACACTAGGGCTAATACATTAACCTATTTATTTCTTGTATAACATGTTTTGCAATCATTTGTATCAAACAATATTATTCTCAATTATTTTAAAAGAGTATCCATAGAGTTTCTAGCTGACTCTTCTCCATATTATCAATTAGTTGGGACCGTGCAACTTTGATTCTTACGTTTCATAGGTGCAAATATTTGGTTTATTTGAAATACTTTATTACTTTGACTTCGAATATAAAAGAAAGTAAATATTTCACTGCATCATTAAAACTAGAGATGTAAATATAAAACCATCGGGGACATGATAATAAAATAAGGTATATAATAGTAGATACATTTTCTTCACATGTGTATGATAGTAACAAGGGCGTCACAGATAAGTGCGATTATTAGTTTGCAGCCGAAAAAAGTTTAACCAAAAAATAGCTAGTTCCGTGTTGTTCCCAATAAAGAACAGATCACTCCTCTCCTGCCATCGGTGTCCGGTATCGGTATCGAAAATATCTTGATGGCAAGATACTTAATCATGGAAAATTCTAGGTTAGGTATATTCCAGGGGGTCGCGGGCGCGCCGATCCGGGAAGTCTGCGTGCTCACTTCGAGTAACCCCCGGCGAGACGGCGGCGCGCACTTGGTCACGTGCCGCTGTGTGCGTAGCACAGCGCACAGCAAGGCTTGGGGGGATCCTTTACAATCCTCCCCGAGATATGCCTGGGAGGCGACCTTTTTATAGTCATCCCCTCCGTGATAGCGTGGCACCAATGGGCGGCTCTAGTGTGATCTTACGAGGACTTGGAGCCACCCTTCGATGCCGAAGATGACCGCTCCAGTGGTTTTAGCCGGCATACCCCTTCCTCCTTCCCCGGGGCGAAGCTTCCTTGTCGAAAAATGTCATGTCGAATTTCCACTGGAAATCAATAAAAAAAGGTTAGCTATATTATCTAAATATGTTTATAGTTTCAATAACGTAGGTACTGACTTGTTTTCTATCCTATCGTACTAGAAATAAAAAAGCCTTATTGATTGTAAGTATTCTTGTCCAGTTGTAACAAAGGCCCTTTGTTCAAGACGAATATAACAAATCCATTAGCCATTACATCTCTATAACTTTTACAACACTGATAACAACGAACACATCAAAGTTTTACTCCCTCAACCCTTGAACTTAAACCCTTTCGCTAATCTGGCCACAAGAGACGACACGCGTGCTTAATCCATCAGGAGTGAACTAATGAATGATGATAAATAGTTTTGTCAGAAACGACAGTGAAGGGTTACTTTGGAGAATCATTGAGATAGCATATAGACGGAATATTGTTAGAATAGTTTGGTTTTGTTGAAATGTTTTAATATTCACGATTTACTATTTCAGCAAAAACACCAGGCAAGTGCGTGTTGAACTCGCGTGGAGAGGGTTCCTTACGATAAATATGTTATGCAACCTATTCTTTAAATCCGACCTAAATTTGACTGTCGTAAATAAAATATATTGTATATCGTTGAATTCAGTCTTGTACCAATAACTTATCCCAGGAACAAACTTAATGGGGTGCTAGGTCAGAAAACCTCCACGTGCGCTCGGTGGCTGCTGGTCCCTCTTGATATGTCCGGGGGGAAGAGCAGTTGTCGGGCCGGTGCACCCTGGGCACCGGGCAATAACTACTCCACTTTTTGGAGGATCTTGTTGCCCGGTAGCTAATAGTCTGACAGGGACGGGCCCAGTTTGTGGGCTGTAGGTAGGCCGTAGGGTGTGCCTCCGTTTTCGGAGGAGCATGAGAGGGCTAGCGGCTGGCTCGGTGTGCACTCACCCTGCCCCGAGCAGGTAGCGGGAGGACTCCCCTTCCCTGCCACCGTCGATATCGTAACCTCGGTTGGAGTGTCGTGGTCACGTCTCGCGGCTTCGACCGGGACCGAGGGTCTTGGCTTAACCACCCGGATCGCGAAGAAGAAGGCCTCTATAAAAATTCCCCGAACCCAAGCTTTGCGTGCGGCGAGGGGTGCATGGCTGATGGGAAGTTCAGTCGCGAGCACGCCAACCCCAGTACTGGCCGAACCTGAAGATGGGATACGCTTGCCCGGGTACAGGGGGCACTGCCCGGGTCGACCATTTATTTCCCCCATACTCGTGGGTCTAATTATGGATACATTAAACAAAAGAAGTGAAGAAGGTGGAGACAGAGAAGGTGGGAGGTGAGAGGGTTGGTTCGCTGTCGGAATCCGACAGCGTCCAGATGGACATGGAGTCATATACATATATATTTTGTAAGTAAGTTTAGCTAGTCCCGTAATACATTGATTTTGATTTGCGCTGTGCCTGAATGCCTATACATCTTATTTATTATGAATGATTATACATTTATAGAATTGCCAAAAACGATTAAGGAAATGTCGCTAAAGTCTAGGAGTAAAAGTAGATATGTAAAGGATTCAGATTTTTTTTTAAACAGCATATTACTGTCCTTCTCCTAGGCAAGGGCCTTTTCTCAGGATGAGAAAGGTTACGCCTTAGTACACCACCCTGGCCTAGTGCGGGTAGGCAGACTACACACACCATTGAGAACATTATTAGACACCTCTCAGGTGTGCAGGTTTCTTCACGATGTTTTCCTTCCCCGTTAACGCAAGTGACAATCAAATTCTGATCCGCACATGAATCCGAAAAGTCAACCTCCCCTGTGAAAGGCAAGGGTTCAACTTCTAGGCTATCACTGCTAAATGTATTAAATGTTATAAATGCGAAAATGTTTCTGTCTGTTTGTCACGTTGTCACGGCTAAAGCTCTGAACCGATTTTGATGCATTTTGTGTGAGATAGCTTGAACCCTGGGGAGGGACATAGGCATAATAATCATCACCTTAAGAGGTTAAATGAGGTATTGAAGTTTGTATGTGAAATTCTTAATTCTAAGCGAAGTCGCGGACAAAGCGCTAGTTTTTGAATAAATACTTAATTATTTAAGTTACAACAACTCAAATGTGATCGCCAATCCGCCAGCCAAGCGTGGCGATTATGGCAAAACACACTGCTGCCCATCTTCCGGCTAATCCCTTAGTTGGCTTTTACGACAGCCATGGGAGGAGATGGGATGGTGACATTCTGAGCCGGCACCACACGGCAAGTTACAAATAACATAAAGTAAAAAAAATGAGGCAACCTGGACGAGGCCAGAAAAGGCCCCTATCTCAGCATAATGCTGTGACATTTAATTTAAAAAATGCCGCAGCGCTGGTTTTCAGATAGGTCTAAGACAGTTGTGATACCACGGGCGGTTACGACATAAGCCAATAAATAAGTTAATAAAAAAGACATACCGAGTAATTACTCAAACTTGTAATATTTATAAAATATCCTATATGTGTACTACTGAACAAACCAATAAATTAAATATATAAATGTTATGCATGTACCAAATATGATCAATATTTATTATATATGGATGTCATATGTCGAGCTCAGATCTTTGCCTACTTAATGGCGAAACAAACAGCTTCATCATATCGGCCATACAACGTCCACCACTGAACAAAGACCTCCCCCATAGATTTCCACAACTGTGTCATCATATTGGGGGGAATTTGCCAGTACTCACCACGCTTGGCAGGCGGGTTGGTGAGCGCAGTTAAGTTTTGTAAATGTACTCAAAGGGCGCTGCTGCCCAGCTTTCGGCTAATACCAAAGTTGACTCCCAAGGGATGTGATGGTGTGGTGCTATTCTTAGTTAGCAACAAACGGTACTTAGCCGGCACTACACGGTAAGTACAATAGAATATGCCCCCCGTACCTGCAAGGCATTATGCTCTATATGCGCGATAGGCACGTTCGCTACGTTGGCAGGGAAGGTAGCGGTCCTGCGTAACATACTTCCCGCTGGGATCTGATTAGCAGCAATTCCTTCCAGGGAACCATCCGGCTTGCAGAGTAAGCGGTGGCAATAGTCGTGGCCGAAATCCATGCTCTGGGATAGTGCCTCATTAAACCAAAATCCTATGGTTCCACAAATTGCCGTGGAGAATAGAGCCATCAAATCTGTGGATACGCATTGGTGACGTGAAAATATGGGTGAGCCGATATGCGAAGTATGCTCACTCTGGATAGTCACTGAGCCTTCGATGAGCACTTTAAGTGCCTTATCCCCGGGTAGAGAGGGTAGTGAGTGCCTTGCACCGGCTACCATCCAGTCTCAGGGGACCGAAAGAAGAAGTTCGTCGCCTCTACGGGGGAGTTGTGTAGTCAATGGCCCTCTACGGGGCACCTGTTTAGTAATCTCAAATCTCAGGTTCCCAGTGCTGGAGAACCAAGATTCACGGTCTGCATCGGTGAGCGGCTATACGGATCGCACGAGGATACCAACGCTGTTGGCACGCATTCCGCCTTTCGATATCCTATCTCGGGCATCCATCTCCAGATACGTGAATCACCAAACATTCCCCCTCTGCCAGTGAGCGTTTAAGACGGCAGGCTCGGCAGCGTGTACTCGAACTGCGGCGCGAACAGCTCATGATGCCACATTACGCGCAAAACCGCGTCGTCGAGACCGTCGTGCTGCTCTTCAAAGGAGCGAGCCAGACATATTCCGCTGATGCAGGCATTCACTGGAAACGTCTGTTTTAGTGCGTACCTGCACAAGATAGGATCTGAGGTCACAGCACAGTGACACTACTGTGGAGACGATCAGTATACCACACAGCACACGCTCGGAGAGTGCTCTGGACTGCTGAGCGGTGGCTCTTGGTCGATAGCTGACACTGCTGGCAGAGCATAAGAATTAGAGCGCTGTGGTCTCCTTTTGTGAGAGTTTCATGATCCAGAAGGAGATTGCAGAGCTGGGTAGGGAGAGGTTCGGTCCCGCTCAGAGAAAGAGGATACGGCACTGGGGTAACAACCGCCCGGCGCCCATGTTCAACAGGCCTCTGTCGTCGTTATATGGTGGGGGCTTCGAGAGTCGCGAGATTGGAGAATCTGCGTGCTCATACCAAGCAAACCCCGGAAAGACGGTGGCGCACACGACGTCATTTGCCACCCTGTGCGCAGCACAGCGTACAGCGAGAACTTAGGGGGATCCTTTAACTCCCCCCCCCCCGTGCCTGAGAGGGTGGCCCACTTTACAGTTACCTCCCCTGCACTACGGGGGTGACCGCATTATTGACCCTTCCCCGGGGCGGAGGAAGTACATGAAGTATTTCCACCGAGTTGAGTAAATTTAAAAAAAATGTACAATATACTATACATGTTACTTTTAATATTTTATTGAATACAATACAATGGTTACTATATATATTGTACTACGGTTATATTTCGAAACGCCGGTTCTAAACTACCAATTCATATTCCACACCATTCCCTTATACCATCGATATTCGGCTTCTCTGTAACAACGGAAAATGCATCAGCGAAAAATTCAGAGCAATAAATCCCTAAAGAAACTACAATCGATACACGCAAACCTTATTCGAGTTGCGTTGTTATTCGATGTCCGCAAACAGGGCGCAGGCTCGCATGACTGGATATACCCGAAACACCACTTAGTCTCGTATAATTTTCAATGAGTAATGGTTGCAGCGGTCGCAAGGAGGCCGACCTAGGTCAACGCATTACTGGCCGGAGGAGCTGCTTCCGTCACGAACAGCGATGCCATGGAGCCCACTATACAGTGTTATGATTCCGGACAAGGCCCGATAAGGCTGGGTAGCCATTGTCATACTGCTTTTTGTGTATGTAAAAAGTTCGACTGCTTCATACAGTAAAAACACGTGTTTGTAGGTCAGTTGCTTGCCGTAAATTTTAATAGAGTAGTTCCATGGACATAGAGGTGTAATATATTTAACTGTGCACGAAATTTATAGATGTACCTAACATCTAGTAAAATATCATCACATTTTTGCTATAGGAAAATTTAATCCAATGAAAGTCGAATTCATTCTAGAAGCGAAATTGAGTTAAATGTCTTTAATGGCCGCCGTCCGGCACTTCGGAAAATTTAATTATAACTTGATACGTAATTGCTGTAGAATTGGCGATAACACAATATAGCGTATCGACTATTGGACAATAAGATACGATAGACTAACTTTCAGCTAGCTTTCAATAGAGTCAGAATTGTTTTAGGTCACGGAAATTCATTGTACGTTCTAGTTAGGTACATAAATATCGGTATATTTCTAATGGTTCCCGGCAAAGAATGCAGCACCTCTGTCGTAAAAGATAACTAAGTATAAAGAGGATGGGCAATAGCATCTCTGCTCTCATGGTCTTCGGGGGTACACGGGCGTGTGTTAAAATATATTGCGATCACCAATCCAACGGCCAAGCCCATTGATTATGGCAGTATCCCCTGTGGCCATTTATATATAGTGATCATGGGGGAGCATATTCAGCAGAGGATGTTTACGGGCTGATGCGTGTGTGCGCTAGTTAAGTGCAAACCATTCTATTTATGAAATTGATCTGCCTAATATTGAAACTTCTGGAATTTATGATTATTAATTTAATATTATTATTTTTCATTATCATCATGTTTCTCTATTACACGGGTTTATATCCCCTGTAAGGGGGAACCCGGTCTTTTGATAGGCTTACGCGGGGACATGGGTCCAACACGCAGAGGCCCTTTAGAGAATTTTAATCTAAAATGTAATGGGACACTAAACGGGGACTCTCCATGGCTGCACTATAAAATGCAGTCTCGGATTGTCCCCGGAGGTATAAAACTATTGTATGAAATGGAAACTACAAGTATAAGGTCTATTGCAATGGGTGCTTAATGGATTGAATACTAAGAAAAACGGAAAAAACGGCGTCTGCCTTTCAACCTTTAAAGTGAAATTCTGTGGCAGACGGTGACTTGCCACTCACAAGATGGGCGGTATCATTATTATTAATAATTATTATCATTCTGATGCTGCTGCCGATCCTTTTGATATCAACCATTAGTCGCCTTATCTGACAACCTACGAGAGGGGTGGTGTATTTTTTGCCGGGAACCACATAGAATACTTTAAAATGGAATGATGAACTCCATAATTTATGCATTCCATAATTTTGCAAGGAAAGACAGTAAGCAATGGTCCATATGTCCCTTTCTGCGATATTTTCGCACACCAATTTGTTAACGATTATTGATATCTTTTACATGTTAAAATGAATCAACTATTGAATAACACATTAGTTAAATAAAACTCTGACTGATAACACTGACTGACTGACAGATAACGCACGGCTTTAACCGTAGGTCTAGAAGCCCTCCGCCAGAGCGGCGAAGTGTGCCTCTAGGGGCGTTGGACAGGTTAAGGCGGCTGGCTTGACGGCGCGCGCTCGAGATGTGGCGACTTCGCCTACGGTTGCAGTTCGCGACCAAACACGTCGTTGAGGCCATCCTGCCGTTCTTTGGAGCCTGGCTCAGAAAAAGCGATTGAGTAACCTACCGCCTGACACAGGTGTTCAGCGGTCATGGTTGTTTTAGTGCGTACCTACACAGGATAAGATGCGAGGCTACGGCAGAGAGCTACCATTGTGGAAGCGATCAGGATAGTTCTTCTGTGAGAGCGTTATGCTCCAGAAGGAGACTGCGGAGCCGTATCAGGAGAGGGTCGATTCCTCACGGAGAAGGACGAGATGGCGCCGGGGTAACGACTGCCCTTGCGCGGCAGTGCTCAGGGCCAACACGCCTGAGCCCCTTGCCATCGCTGTATGACAGGGGGCCTCGGGGGACACAGGTGCGCAGATTGGGGTGTTTGCATGTTATTACCGAGTGATCCCCGGGAAGACGGTGATACGCACTTGGTCAGGTACTGCCGTGTGCGCAGCACAACACACATCACGGGGGGATCCTTTACAATCCTCCCCAGGAGGTGCCTGGGGGGGCGACCTTTTTACAGTCACCTTCCCTATGCTAGAGGGGGTGACCACTTTATAGTCATGCTCTCCTAGATGTGCCTATACGCGTGGCACCAATGGGCGGCTCTGATGTGATCTTACGAGGACCCTTCGGTGCCGAATATGACCGCTCTAGTGGTTTTAGCCGGTAGGAGTCCGGCATGCCCTTTCACCCTACCCCGGGGTGGAGTAAGTTCATGATATATTTGCACAGGAGAACAATAAAAAAGGTCTAGAAGCATGAAATTTTGCTCTTGAGTTTATTATAACGTAGAAGAGCACTAAAAAGGTATTTTGAAAATTGTTCCATTTGAGAGGAGGTTAGTCTTAGGCCAACAATAAAATAGGAAAATTTCGGAAATAATAAGTAATCCATGTTATCAGTTTTCGTTACGATGTTACTTACACCCGTTATAAATATTTAATTTATTTCAATGAATATACTCCACGAATCGCTGTTCGGGGACTTCCTGCGGGGTGTCCAGAGATCGGTCACGCTTATCTCGTTTTGTAAACATCAGCCGATGACGCTATGTCAGATGGCCGTTCAGATAGTTAGGGTGTTTTACTTGGGGATGATGGCTATAGTCATTTGCTGTAGATTAAAATCAGGAAGGATGCGAGTGAAGATTAGGCGAGACAAGATAGTAAGAAATGCACATGAAATTAATGCTGTAATAATTGTTTAATACGAAGAGTACATACATAGGTGTATAGAGCTAGTTTGAGATTATAAGAAAACTAGTGTCGCCTGTGGTCGAAATTCGACGAATTGTATTTGTAAAGTAGTCTACTTGTTTTTCAGTATTATTAGTTGAAATTTATGTGTATAAAAAATCTTAATTGAAGTTATGAGGAAAATAGTGGAAGCTTAGTAATGACGATTAATTTGTAAACATGAAATTCCTTTGAAATAAACAATTTGACTATTAAACGGTGGAATAATGTAACTAAAGATAAGTAATTCAATTTGGAAGAAATGGATGCAACGCTATAAGAACGCTATGTATTTGTTTGTATAACTTTTTTATGTACATAATATTATCCCGTGCAAAGAAGGTAAAAGGGATATAAGCTCATACAGCCATGATTAAAATGATCATTTGATTGGTAAAAGCGTTTTGTATGGAAAAATGTATGTCTGTTCATTTTATTTTACCGGCCTTCACGTCAACATTCATTCCTGTGTACATATTTTTTTGTGCACATCTATGGTACCTTTAGAGTCATATTAGTTTCATTCCCCTCCTTTTCCTCATAAAGGAATAGATAAATTATAATTCATATTATAAAAGGGACTTACAAATAAATTTACCTACATAAAAAATACGGATTTCAAATCATAAATTTAAATATAACCGCATTTATGTGATAAAAAAATTAATGATGTATTCATTAAAAATAAATATGCATGGATATTTATTTTCCATATTATAAATTTGGTTTTTTTAAAGAATTGATGAATATCGTGTACTGTAATTGTACTATATATACTTATTTCTATAATTTATACATAGTTATAGGTTACGTATACATAAATAAATTATAAATTATTATCATAAATTCTTAAACAATATTTTAATAAAAAAAAATTTTTTTTGTGTGTGGAATTTGTGTCTGTAAACGCACCCGACACAGGAGAAATCCTAGTGTGGTGCAAAGCATTATTCATATATACATTGATGTATATATGTTACTAATGGTTATATACGTTTGTATTTATTTCGTTAAATTTGTATTCTATGCATGTATGTTACTACTATCTATTCTCTAGTCCCTTCCCAACTATGTGGTGGTCTGAATCCAGGCCTGCGCCAGCTAGTTACGGGGGCCTAAAGGCTTTTCAATGCCCATAACACCAACATGCTAATGATAGCGCCCGGTGTTTTCCGAAGCACGCAAGGAACTCTTGATTGGTTAAGAAAGTCACCATCCAAGGTTATTTTGGGTTGTGCTTTCGTGGACTTCCTGCACCTCGGGGAAAGGGATAAATTTTGTGCCGGACTGTTACCGGCTGAAACCCCACTGAGTTCCTTGGACTTACTTATCGCTGGATTCACTCCCGGGTTCACCACATTCACCCATCCGAGGCCTGATCATGATAAGAGTAGCTTGACCTTGTAGATCAATAGAAGTACGGTACTTAGGTACCGTCGGAAATTAAACTACAAATCTATTAAAATAAAGAAAAACTTGATGTCTTGCTGTTTCTATAAATTTCAGCAAGTTTTAAGCATTTTAATATTTTTACGTTGAGGCCTTCTGGCGTATGCCACAGTATTGTTTCTGTGAGAATAAATAAAACAATCCATTGTCTTTTAATGCACGAGCATAAAGGAAGTTAATGTACAAAGCTGTAGTGAAAATCCCGGCTCATGTTGGTGTACTAGTCTATACTCTCTAATCTCTACTGTTTCAATTGTATGTGGAACAAGTTACAAGAGAACTGTGATTAGTTGCAATTCATACTAACCAATTATTTAAGTTGAAGGGATATGACCGGTCAGAATGAGAAATTACTCAAGAATAAATCTGACTCGGCAGGACAGCGTTCGGGAAACTTCGCAACGTCTTTTCGTCAACAATACCGCAATGCCTCAAGACGAAAGTCTTTAACCAATGTATGTTAATAGCGATGACATATGGCACATAGACGTGGTAACTCACTATGGACCCCGTAAGAAAGCTCAAGGTCACTCAGTGACTTACGAAGCTACGTTTGGTAATTCTCTACGAGATCGAATGAGGAATGAGGAGTTCCGTACTAAAGTTGCCAACATAGCTGAAGGGATAAGTAAGCTGAAGTGGCAATGGATTAATTGCTCGTAGAATTGATGGCCGTTGGAGCAAATGGGTTCTCACCAAGCACTGGAAAACGCAGCGTAGGACAACCTCCAACGAGACGGACGGACGACCTGGTGAAGGTCGCTGGGAGTCGTTAGATGCGGGCAGCATGTGACCGGGCGTAGTGGAAATCTATGGGGGAGGTCTTTGTTCAGCAGTGGACGTCCTTTGGCCGATATGATGATGATCCACTCCGTAATATTGCATGACTATAACTTCTACTAAATTTTTATGTTTTACGTTTAATCCCGTGGGTGTCGCAAAAGGCATCTATGGAATTAGCCAGAAGATAGGCAGCTACCTCCTTCGAGAACATTAACAGCTCAACTGTGATCGCCAACCTACCAGCCAAGCGTGGTGATCATGGTAAAACACAACACACTCATATGTGTCGTGGTGATCTTTGGGGGAGGTCTGTGTCCAGCAGTGGACTTTATTCGGCCGAAATGATGATGATAATGATGCATATTTTTAAACATATAATAAATAAAATAAATATAGTTCCTATTTGAGCCCACTTATCAAGATCCGTGTGATGTTCGGATTAGGAGTATAGCCCCACTCCATTTCCTCCCGTGGATGTCTTAAAAGGCGACTAAGGGACTCTAAACCCGAGGGGCCTGCTACTGCGCTCACCAACCGACCTGCCAAGCGTGGTGAGTACTAGCAAATTCCTTTCACACAATACCCAGACACAATAAAGACTCTAAGCTTTCCATCCCAGGGCGGAGGAAGTACGAGATGTAGTACCACCGTGTGACTTTTAACCAGTTGTTCTTACTGATTGGTAAACGAATGGTGACGTTAAGCAACGCTTGGCGCAGTCAGTCTATAGATGGGCGACCGCATAGTGGTATTTGAATAGCGTCTCCGTGCTTTAGCGGGCACGTAAAATTGTCAGTTACGATTATTATAATTAGACGATAATCGTTAAGCCGATTCGAAGGACTTTGGGCGGCTTGACCACAATAAATAAGAAGACCAGGTGAAATAAACTATAGTTTAAAAAACTAAAAAGACACGCTTTTGTAGATAACCGAAATAAAAAGTAGAAAATAATTATCAATAAGTTTAAAATAAGAATAGAGTTATTAACAAAAACAAAATTATAGTAAATATTTATCAGAAATTTCCATGATGGCGCTACTTTTACAAATATTTACAACAACAGACATCAAGCACCTCACGCTTTATTAAAATAAAAGAATATTTTTTTGTTAATCACTGTATTCTTATTTTAAACTTTATGAAGATTATTTTCTACATTTTATTTCGGTTATTTCCAAAAGCGTGTTGTTTTTAATAAAATGTATTTTTTAGTTCGACTAACTGAAAAACCGTGATATTTTTTGGTTTTAGGAATGAAGTTGCATTGTCAATTTGTCATCGGTCCTTGATAAGTGTGTGAAGTTCCAAATGAGTCCGACGTTTTCAAGGGGATGGAAATCGAGTTCAAAAATTACATAGCTCCATAAATACATAGATACATACAAAGCTAATAAAAGCGTGTTAAAAAGAACCATATATTGCACCCGTCATTACCTCAAACATATTTTTAGCAGTCTTTGTTTCCTTCTATTGATATTCATGAAAACGCTACTAACAAACCAGTTTTATTAAGACGCAGTTACGAGTAACTATCAAAGCGTGACACAAATATAAATACTACACATAACATTAAATTAAAACTTGAATGAAAATCTCTGGCGTCTTAATTCCAAGCCATCCCTTGAGGGTAATGCACTACACGTAGCACTCACGCGCCGCAATTGTTCTTTTCTGGCGAGGAATTAGCAAACATTTCAAAATGCTTTTTAATACCGCACTCAGAATTTATCTTAACAGATTATGTATGGAAGCTTTTAGCGCCTTACAGTGAAATGTGTTGCATGTAAATATAAACAGGTGCAGTGCAGGATAATTTCGAAATATTCGTAAGGCAGTAAACCAGCGTCACAATATTCTAACAATGTCGAGTCTGCTGCAAAAATCAACAGATGCTGCTTATATGAAGTAAGTATTGGATATGGAACGACTGCCATCTACTATCACTAATCCGCTACCAAGCCTGTGGATTATGGCAGTCTCCTCTAAGACCACTCGTCTTAGAGATCAGTTGGAGGCCCATCTCCAGATGTAGACGTTTACGGGTTGACGTGTGTGTGACTGTTATCTGACCTCTGCAACCATATTACTGCTAGAAGTCTATATCTAAAGATTAAATTAAATTGGTTGTCAGGTATTCAGGTTTCTGTGCATTCGAAGCGACCAATATAGGTATGCGAAAGACTACCGGGAATGTCTTTATATTCTTGCCGCGGGATGGAGGGGTCTTAGTTAGCAATAGCCGACTTTTATTCAAAAAGAATCGAATAAATCGAAAATTGTGCAATCGTCTATTTGAATGAAAATGTACAATCGAACACAACGGCGTGCAAATCTAAGCTCCTCTATCAACATGGTGGCTAAATAAATCGTTACAGTGATGAATAACAATGAACCCAACAAGCAAACAGGCGATTGTTAATCAATGAGGTTAAACGAAATAATCGAATGTTTTGATTGTTTTGGTTAACAACCATCCTTCGCTAGTTACCACGATTCACCCACTCATGAAATGACAGCAAGCACCACGATTTTTATTTATTATTAGCTGTGCCCCGCGACTTCACCCGCCGTTTAATATAAAATGAATCGGGTTATTTATATTATAATTTATATAGATTTCATGAAATTTAACTTTTTCCATGGATCCCTAATTCATTTTCTTTTTATAAAGCTGTAGCTTAAGTTACTCCTTAAAACATCAGCTATCCGCTAGTGAAAGTCCCGTCAAAATTAGTCCAGCCGTTTCGAAGGTTAGCTGGAACAAACAGACAGACAAATAAAACTTTTTTTTTTTGTTATAAGTACCGCATAAACTTCCATATGTATTTAGTAAAAATCTGTTAGCTTGACATTACAAACAGACACTAAAATTGTATTTATTTGTATAGATTATTTTCAAGTCATACAAAATCAATGTACATTGGATCAGGGGGCCTAAAAAGGCCGCTTTAGGTGAATCATAATAAAATTCACATTGTCGAATTCGATCTTCGAAGATGGTGACTAAGGGATTTTAAACCAGAGGGAAGGTTAGCAGCGTCCCTTCAATGAAACAGTAGCCATACTGCGCTCACCAACCCGCCTGCCAAGCGCAGCGAGTACTGGCGAATTCCCCCCAAAATTACGCAACAATTGTGGAATTCTATGGGGGAGATCTTTGTCCAGCAGTTGACGTCCTTTGGCTGATATGATGAATGCTTGATATCATTGACCGTTTCCTAATATTAGAGTGGGAACTTATTATGATATTGAACCCATTTTCTTTCTGCTTTTTTACGTTTGTAGGGTATGTTTTTTTTTTTAAAACGTTGCCCCACATTGGGATTTCTCCTGTGTCGTGGGTGCGTTTATTGAAATGAATTCCACATACAATACACCCAGATCCGGAACCTGCAGATCATACAAATATTTGTTCTGTGCGGGAATCAAACTCACGACCCGGAGCGCAGCAGCCGACTGTATCAGCCACTACACAAACCGTGCCGTCAATTTTGTAATCACTACATTTATTTATATCTAATCCTATTTAGAATGATAGAGGTCACTTGGTTTGATATTAATATTCTATTGTGTCATTCTAGTTAACAAAGAAAAAAGCAATAAATCTTAAGCACTAAGTAATATTTTTAAAGTTAAAGAATGACAAAATGTGTTTGTAATCTCGTATGCAAACAGTTAAGTTACAAAACAAAACAATATCTATCTTCACTCCGAGTAGAACTTGGAATCCTTTACTTGATTCGCTTGGGAATGGATAATACAAAGTAATTTGTTTCACTATATCTGTTTCTAGAATATATTTGACTGTGTCTCTTACTGATTTCTTGAAGTTAGATACTGAAATCTAGTAAGGATCTAAGTACTTTGAATAAATTCTGTAGCAAGTTTAAAAAAAAATTTGTATTAGAATTATTATGAATTACCAAAATAAAGAAGTAATTTTTTCATCACCCACATCATATTGGCCAAAGAACGTCCACTGCTGAACAAAGGATTCATAGATTTCCACAAATATGTCGTAATTTCGGGGGGAGTTGGTGGTTGAGTAGGTACTCACCACACTTTGGCACCGGAAAACGCAGCGTGGGACGACCTCCAACGAGGTGGACAGACGACCTGGTGAAGGTCGCTGGGAGTCGTTGGATGAGAGCGGCATGTGACCGCTCGTTGTGGAAATCTAAGGGGAGGCCTTTGTTCAGCAGTGGACATCATGTGGCTGATATGATGATGATGACACTCGGCAGGCTGGTTAGCTAGCGCAAAATAACTGCTGTTACACAGACAAGACGCTGCTGCCCATCTCTATGGCTTAAAGGACCTTAGTCACCTATTACGATATCCGTGGTAGGAGATGGAATGGTGGAACTGAAATCTAAGGCGGTAAATGCGGGAAAGACAACGTTGGCTTGGGGTAATAATCATTATAAAAAGGGCAAAGGCATTAACGATATTTCACCTAATTTGTATGCAATTTGGATTATAAGTTTATTTCTTTTAGAATTTACAACGCACAGTCAACAATATCGCTTACAGCAATTAAAAGTGTATGATTTGTGTTTAGTTATCTTTGCTTATAATGTAGCTGTTATATTTACATACGAATGAAATGTCTGAAAAAGCTATGTGGTTAAGGGTAGCAACCACACCATCTCATCTTGTGGGTGTCTAAAGGTCGAGTACGAGATTAAAGCGTTCAAGTACATTAATTACAAGTCAACTGCGATCGCCAACCCACCTGCTATTATGGCGATTATGGCAAGGCCCCTCAATGAGCACACAACAAAAACCCAGACCAACCGTTGTGGCGATCTTTGGGGGAAGCTTATGTCTGGCAGTGGACGTTTATCCGCTGAATCATCATTTCGGCCGAATTAAGTCCACTGTTGGACACAGGCCTCCCCCAAAGAATACCATAACGATCGATATGGGTGTGTTGTGGGCTCATTGGGGGGTTTTGCCATAATCACCACGCTTGGCAGACGGGTTAGCGATCGCAGTTGTGTTGTAAATGTATTCGAAGGACGCTGCTGCCCATCCCCCGGCTCATCCCTTAGTCAACTTTTACGACACCCACAGGAGGAAATGGGGTGGTGGCATTCTGAGCCGGCACCACACGGTCCGCTGAATAATTACAAGATATTTACATGATAATGATAAAGTTACTTCATATACTTTTTAAATTAAAAACACCGACTTCAAAAATATAATTTCTCGCGTTTTTTTTTGTCTTTTTAGTGGTTTTAATTTATTTATATATCGTGTATGTTGGATTTATGAAGTCGGTATTTTTTTGTTTCAAAAGCATTATTTGTTTTTGCTTTGTGTAAATAAATATTTTATTCATTAGTTAGGAGTTTAGGTATCAGTTTAAAGCGTAAACAACCCGAGATACATATCTAAGTTAGTAGACAGTCACAACTCACGGATGACAGAGCTGATGTCCTAAGAAACCCTTAATAAACATGATCATATTTATATGAAACCTATTCGAGAGTGTTTAACACTAAATTAAATAAGAATGACTCAAATCAGTTCTCTAATCTTGGAGGGATCGAAACTATTAAGACATCATCTAGATAAGCGCAGTCAAATAAACATGTTAATTGAAGCAGGTTAAGAAACTACTCAATCAGATGTAATGACATTTATTTAAGATCAATTCAAAACTATTTTGCACCAATTAAAAAGAGAATTGCATAAATCGGTCGTCAAATCTCGGAGAAGAAGGTGTACTTCATCATTTCGGCCGAATAAAGTCCACTGCTGGACACAGGCCTCCCCCAAAGATCACCACGAAGCGACCACCAAGAAGGTGTACTTATGTCGGTTAATAAATACAATAAATATATATATTTCATATTGGGAATGTAAGTACAGTTACATTCCCAAATCAAAGCGACAATTCCAATCTTGGAGTAATGTGGTGTAAATGTAGCAATGACATTGATGCAGGGTGCGTCCAGCGATCCGGAGGCATGCAGCGGACGGTGCGGTAAGCGCATGCATCGCTCAGCGACCGCAAATGTAGCCGGACACCTGTCTGGCACGTGTGTGCATAGCTGGTGTCGAGCGTGCGGTCAAGATGCCAAGTGATGCTGTTTAGCTGTAGAAAGCTGAACTTTTACTTGGGTTGTTTGTGTACTTCTTGTAATATACCTTTTCACTTATCTGAATGCCGATACAAACGTATAAAGTAATTCTATCATTTTGTTTTCAGCTTGTTGGGTTTAGTATCATTTTTTATATGATACCGACAGGCGAGGCCGTAGAGGCGAGCAGGTTATTCTCTGGTGGTCAGTGCCACGACTGCCCATAACAATTGTAAAGCTACCCAGGACTCGACCTGCGTGGCGCCACACTACGCTCGTCATCTCGAAACATTCGTTATTTATTTTCTTAAGAGCGCGGCGGAAGTAGGAATGCTCATACAAACGTAATGCCAAATTCATTACTAATTTAACCATATTTGCACCATATTGTGCGATTATTCGGATTCAGATTATGTTCGTCCAGGTTCCTGAGTAAGTATTTTTTTTTCAAAATACTCACCCCAAACGAAATGTAAGCGAATTGCATTTTGCAAATTTGTACGTCAGCTAGATCTCGTCAATAGACGTGTTTTTGTCTTACAAGTTTCGTATTCGTATATACAACGAAATTTTAAAGTATTTTTCAAGTGGGATTAGATGAGATTATATTGTAAATTTTGTAATAACACAAATAAATGAAAATAAAACGGTAACTTTTCATTTATGATTTTGGTATTACGGATTCCAACAGAATTTTGAACATTCTCCGAACGGACAATATCCCTATCCTGTTCTACGTTACACACACAGGATCGCGCCAAATCATATAAAGTATCAATAGGCTTTGGCGCGCGTGTGCGTGAGTTTCGTTTCGCGCCTTGTTTTCCGGGATTTATTCAGAGTTCTATAATTTGATTTTTGTTGTCTTTTTTTTAAACTTTTTTTAACAATGTTGTACATATTTTATATAACACAAATATAGTAATTAAATATATACTACGAGTAGTATAATAAAATAAATAATTGCTACATGTTTTTTTAAACTTTGCCCCGCACTTGGATTTCACCGGTGTTCAATTTGTGTTTGTAAACGCTGGGTGCGTCCCAGCGTTTACAAACACAAATTCCACACACAATATTGGGTGTGTAACTATTCGAGAAACCTGTTTTTGGTACAAAACTGGGCGCCTCAAATTGTTTAAGCGGGGACTTAACGTTAAATGGCGTTTGAGTATTTGGTCCTAAGATTACACTTTTAACGACTTTAAAATCTTAATATAACGCAGAAAAAAATCTTTCTACAATCTAGGTCCAACTTATAACATTGATTCATTACCGTCTGTTCATACAGTTATGAAACGACTTAATGTATGTCTAGACGAGATGGAGCTAAGTGAATTATCTATTTAGAAGCCTATCAGGAGAAGCTCAGGACCTTTTGAATACTAAATTCAAAGCACTAGAGGATCTTATAACTTCTTTCCAAACTAGATACTATAAAGTTTTCGTTAATTTGTTTTATAAAGGCATTTTGATAGACTTATCTGAGATGTAAGTAAAGTTTTGGGAAAGGTCGATCTATTTCAAATTTCTCTCTCGCTGCTGTTTAGCCTACGCATAAATAGAAAAACTTTTTTCAGTATCGGATAATGCCGAAGAGTTACGCCATTTCTAGTATTTACGTGGGCGTCGTAAAGTATAGGGTAAAATATTATTTATTTATTTTATTTATTTATTTTGTTTTGCAGAAAGCTAAGACTAATACTCCTCCTCAATAACCTCAACTAAATATTAGTTGAGGTTTTTGAGGTACAGAATGGGCAGTGGCGTTCTTTCAATAATAACAACATACTGATATAAACGATCCAGTAGCACTGATTTAGCATTCGCCATAACGACTAGATTTGTTTCGTGAGCTCATTGGGGGAAAGGGGTTTGCCATAAAATAATTATAAACAAACATAGAAAACAAGAAAGTCTACATTTTGTCAATTACATAAACTTTAACCGTTTAGTATCCTTTTTAAATATGTATGTATTATATACAAGGTCTTATTTTAATAGTCCACGATGCGCGATTTAATGCTGACGATAATGTAGGTATGACTGAAAAATAAATCCGTTGTATTTTTGTCAGCATTTTTTATAAATCACTCATTTAATTACTTACTGGTTCTTGTAGTAAGTTATAATAATATCCACTTGCATCTAGTAAGAAAATGGTGGTCGCGGCCTGCCGACCTATTTAGATAGTCGGCAACGTCAAACGAAACAGGCGAAAGTAGGCGCCGAACAAAAGAAATAAACTAATTTTTCACCGTCGAATTAATTTTGTGTGGTAGCAACATCATCATTAGCATTTAGCATTTAGCACCGTAGCCATGCAAAATATCGTGGATTATTAAAATAAGACTTTATATATATATACTTTCGAATGCAGTTTAGATTGCCATTTGACATTCTTATACTAAAATAGCGTCTCCTGCTGTTAAAAGTTTTGAACATGAGCACATTTTTTATAAAAGCGTCTAAAGGCATCTTCGACTCTGTCCTGTCCTATTTGAATCCTCTCGTGGTATCAATACCGAGGCCGCCCAATACCGACCTTCTGCATCAGTAGCGTTCGCCGCCCGAGGCGCGTACTGATCGATCCGGATGACAAGATAACCGTAGAACACATGAAGAGACTCGCGCAGTGTCGTTCACTAAACAAACCACCCTCACCGCTGAGGATGCCCACCTCACCGACGTTACGGAGGTCTGTCGCCGCGACACCATCCCGTTCAATCATCATCTCTCCCCGCCCATACTCGCGTCGGCTTGTGTCTTTTAGCCTTTAGTCTTAAATATTCCCACAATTTTTTTTTTTTACTTTGCCCCACACTAGTATTTCTCCTGTGTCGTGGGTGCGTTTACAGACACTAATCCCACACACAATACACCCAGACCCGGAACAACTACCTGCAGATCGTACAAATGTTTGTTCCGTGCGGGAATCGAACCCACGACCCGGTGCGCAGCAGCCGACTGTATCAGCCACTGCACCAACCGTGCCGTCGTATTTAAATAATACTGATCCAGCTGTCCTGTCCTGTAGCTTGTATCACCTAGCAACGCCCTAACTCGAGGTTCGAGTGCCGCAGGGGGCGCACTTACCTGCATTTGCTTAGAATATAAAAATCATTTTAAGCCTGGCTGATACCCTCATTTTGCTTCGCCAGAAATCACCCGGTTCAGCAGCTACATTTATCTGAAATGTCAGTGAGAAGTTCTTTATATAAATACAAAAGGAATGTTTTTATCAAATAACAAATCTTCTGGGAAATACAAACATGGTAATAATAATGTCTTAGGTTTTTGATATACGCGATAGAATCCGTTTAAAAGTGTTTTATTATAAAACATGGTAATGTTAAAATATTTATATTTATAAAATATGGTTTATCTGTTAGTTTTATTACTATACACCGATATCACATCATATCATGATTAGGGAACCAGGTACATAATTACACGTAAGTACTGTATACTTTAATCACATATCCAAATAGCCGACGCAACCACATATATGGCATCCATTAAGCATACATCAGTTAAATGCAGTGGCTTTACGTTCTATCTTGACCATAGTCCGTACCGCTGTAATTTGTGGAATAGAACGCTGGACTCAATTCGGATGACAAGCATTTCAAATTGCTACCTAAAATATGAAGTAGAATACATTGGTAAATCGATCCTGTACGTTGCCCGGATAGAATATAGCAGCACTCCATCTACTCCCGTGGATGTCGTAAAAGGTGACTTATGAACTCTAAACCAGAGGTATAAGTAGCAATGTCCGTTCTATGGAACAGCAGCTATTTAGCGTTCAGCAGATTTCATATGTTGGAAATGTTTGAGAAACACAGTTGCATCATAGATAAAATAATTATACAGTACCTTGCGTCTAAAGCTGCGTCTCGTATTCCACGAGGTCCAGAATGCAACGATGAATGAAATGGTAATATGAAGCTTTGGTTCTTTAAAGTAAAACTCTTTAGATCACTAACGGGAGCTTAGAGCAGGGCAGTGACTGTTTACTGCGACGGCTACCACACTTTCGCACGGTGTATGTTTATAGGCTTTTTGTTACGTTACTCCTACTTTTCTGACATCGGGCTTCCGGCGCCCTTCTGTTTAATTTATAGCTTGTTTTGCTTTTATTGTGGTAGATTTTGTTAGACTACAATCTATTATATAAAACAAGGTTAAAAAGGCAGCTTTAGTTATTAAAAGGAAACCAGATTACCTACTTTTTTAGCTCATTAGATCATCAATGGAAATTTATAACAGAGCAGTGCCTATTTACTGCGGATACTACTTAGAAGACACGGGCCAGCACACATTAAAAGAGTGCCCAGCTTGGGAGATGCCGTACCGTGTTCTCGTCACGATGGTCTAAAGGTACTGTCCATGGTTTGGAGCAAGAACGTGAGTGAAGAGTTCGCCTCAATTTGTACGGGGTTGATGAACACAAAGGACGTGGCGCAATAACAGAGAGGGAGGCGACTACCTTTGCCCCCTTTTGCAAGGGACTCACAGACTCACCAGAGGACACTTGCTGATTTCCGGCTTCCATTACTTGTGGCCTACCGGCGTAGATTCAGGGTAGTCCATTGCCTGACCAGAGACATCCCGAGATGGTAGCGTGCCGTGTAACGCGCGCCTTTCTAGAGGATTGTGTGGCTTAAAAGGCCACGCAAGGTGACAGTACCTACCAGAACAAGTGGCGGGTTAAGACTGCGGTGAATGTGCGAGCGGAACAGTGCCTACGGAACAATATGGGTCGAAAGTACACCATTTTGATTATAGCCGATAAGAGTTTGGCAAGCCATCGTTTACAGATACAACAAAGTATTTTTTTTTTAAACTAGCCGTATGCCGAAGTTTCTCCCGCCGTTTAATTTAAAGGAAATCAAATTAATTATAAATAATTTAGAGTACTTCGGCATAGTCGTTCGGTGCTTATCAGTAATGCTCGGTTCTGGTCGGGCGGCTGCCCTCGGTCACCAGAACGCATCGCCCGCCCACGCTATTACTTCGTTTTCATTTAGCGATCTCTATGACTTTTTTTCTTTTTGAACGGCTCCTAAGAGTCTTAGCGTGATATTAAATAGCATGTAACCTTCCTCAAGAACTGTGCTATCAAATGCAAAAATAATTTTTCAAATTCGACTGGTAGTTCCAGATATAAGCTCGTCCAAACAAACAAACTCTTCAGCTTTATTATATTAGAACATATAAAAACTGTATCCTACAATAGAAATTATCCTGCGTCGTGGGAACAGTTTAAAAATCTCATAGGCACAAATATCCAGATCTGAAACAACTATCTGTAGGATATACAAATATTTGTTCCTTGCGGGGATCGTAGAGCAGAAATCCAATTGCTTAGCCATTGAGCCAACAATGCCGTCATATCATTACATCATAGTATTGCCCTGGCCACTTGGTTCCGCAAACTGCAACCTAAGGCGCTCACGCCAATTCTCGAGTGCACTCCACTGAGCCGCCACCTCAGCCTATCGAACACCCCTAGAAGTGGGCTTTTGCCGCTCCGGTGGTAGGAGCATAACTGGTCGTAGACGTACCTGGATTTCGGAAAGCAAAAAGTGCGTTAGGAGACTTGCCGCTTCGTCGGACACCACGTGATTCCTGGCAATAAATACAACATCCTGTCTCTTCATATGGATGTCGTAACCGTTTAAGGGATTGTGGAATGAAGATTGGCAGTAGTATCTTATACTCTCATAATATACTGCGATCACCAGTGCATAGAGCAAGCATGATCATGGCAATATTCGGTCACGGCCGTCCGTTGTTTGCCAGTGAGAGTTTCAGGGCTTATGATGTAAAAACGAAAATGTTAAAAGAAAACAACAGAAGAAAAGCCTTTCCAATACATGCCATACATGTTTAACAGTTATTATGTTTTTGTATATTCTTCAAAAGGCATATCAGTTTGTAAAAAAGTATAGTCGCATTGCTTTTATTAAAATGTGTTCAATTATTTACTGCCGTGTGTGCACGATTATTATGCCAACTAATTAAGTATGTTCACAGTAATGTATATATTACATTACCTTTACGGGACATTGAATAAAATAATGTCATAAAGTTATGTAATGAAAATATTCCTTATATGTGAATTTTCACGAAATACAGAAGTAACATATCAGGTATTTAAGTAGAATGTTGCTTAGTTTTAAGATATAAGTTTGGAGGATATTATTTCTGGAACGAAACATGTTATTGATCCACGTTAATAGGTATACTAAAGACTACTAGGTATAATACTATAAGACCGCCCTTTATACATGTAATTTTATGTATTTGATCTTCTTTTTTTACTTTACTTAATTTTCATGGAATAGTGAAGAAACATAATCTCATATTAAAATTTAAGTAATGATACCTACTTAATTTTGAATATATTTCAATAAATTGGATAAAGTTATTTCTGGAACGAAATATGTTATGGGTTATGTTACTTAATTTCGAAATAAAAGGTTGGAATAAATTATTTCTAAGCCGAAACATGTTATTTTTCCAAGAAAGTAGATATGCTTTATAAATAAAAAAATGTAATACATATTTTTAAGAATATTTATTTAATCTTTGGCAGTTAGTCCCCCCGGATCCGGTTGTTGGGTGCGACACTGTACTAAATCTGGCTGAACATTCAAATAAACAAAACGAACCCCTACTCAGGAGACTGATTTACCGGCTGGCACTTGAATATAATAATTAACTCGAATAGCTCGGAAATGTTTTCAACTTCGTAAAGTTCATTACCTTATATCATTGACCCCACAACATATCTTAAAAGTTTGTTTATTTTTCATAACTTTAGATCTACAGTCCTGCATCAGGATTACGTTACCGAATACATTTTATTTCGCGTATGAATGAAGACTCTTTTTATTATTTGATGTAGACGAAAGGTACTTTCATTTGAATAAAACATAAAAAGATACGCCACGTGTTTCTCGAATCTTCGAGTTATGGTTTCGATGTACAATACTTGTGATAAAAACTTAATTTCGCACGGTTTATACTGATAGGCCCTTTGTTACGTCACTCCTTCTTTTCAGACATCAGGCTTCGAGCGTCCGCCTGTCTAATTTATAGCTTGTTTTGCTGTCATCAACTTTGGTGGTTTTTGTTACACTACATTAAATTATATTAAATAAATTAAACTTGGGTATCTCGAATTTCTTGCCAAATTACCAAACTGATTCCTTGTTATGTCCGGATTAAGAATATGGGTCCAATTCATCTCCTCCTGTAGATTTTGTAAAAGGCAACTGAGGAACTTTAAACCTGAGGACAAGGCATCCCTCATCGCCATGCTCATCGGCAGTATCCATACTGCGCTCACTATCCCATTGGTTGAGCGTAGTCAGTACTGCCAAATTTCCCACATAATTAAAACACAATTTTGGAAATCTATGAGGGAGGTCTTTGTTCAGCAGTGGACATGGACATCCTTTGGGTGTTAAGAGTACCTAACCCACCCATGAATCGTTATCAATGCGTTTTTGGTAACTGGTGTATATTTTTTAACCAACAGTACAAATATTAGAATGTTCGCCGTTGTTAGCTCTTCTACCCGGATGTTTGACCAGCCCATTAACAGCAAATTACTAGCAGTATATAGCCGGATGCCGTGTGGTGCCGGCGTGCCGTGTGGTGCCGGCTCAGAATGCCACCACCCCATCTCCTCCCATGGGTGTCGTAACAGTCGACTAAGGGATTAGCCGGAGGATGGGCAGCAGCGTCCTTCGAGTACATTAACAACTCAACTGCGATCGCTAACCCGTCTGCCAAGCGTGGCGATCATGGCAAAACCCCCAAATGAGCCCACAACACATCCATATCGGTCGTTGTGGATATCTTTGGGGGAGGCCTGTGTCCAGCAGTGGACTTCATTCGGCCGAAATGATGATATAGCCGGAAAATTCTACTACAAACGAGCATTACGATAAATAACTTTGCACAATTACCAAAATAGTTAAACATCACAAAGTTTCACGTAAAACTGCCTAATAAGGTATATTGCCGCCGCTCGCAGGTCCATGGTACCGGCGTCATTAGCAGGCGTCCGCGATGCGTGACTCTTTATGGGCCGTGACTCCCGTTTCACCCCTTCACCCTAAACGAGGACACGTGTGTGAATTAATCGTGATTTTTTCCCAATAAATCTCCGCCGACTACGCAGCTAAAAGGTCCAATTGTTATACAATTCAATTTTTATATTTTTTTAGAGATGATGTTGTGGTCGATTTGGTTGGTTCGTATTTCGTTTAAGTTCGACGGTTATTCATCCGTAAATTCAGAAATAGTTATTCTACTGGAACTAACTAACATGGTTCTAAATATAAGTGAGAACAATGTACTGTTATTATTTGCCGTGTTAGAAAACAACACACAAGAAGGATGTGTTATTTATGCCTCAAATATAACTAGCAGCAAAGGGTTAAATATAATGTTGACGTATATCACATTATAATCCCGCTTTTTACGATAGCATAAATTACAATTACGACATAAAACCAAATTCACTTTTGGTGTCTGTCGGGTGTAACGTTGTGTGAACACATTTGCCGGCCGCGAATTCTTCATTACGCCGATTTAAGAGCGGAGCTAACACGTTTTATGGCCAACAATACGTGCTTATAAAATTTGCATACCTTCATTCGCACTCTTCCTCGACCATTACCTTTCCATTTGGTAAATAATTTAGGAGCCCTCTAGGATGCCGACCAAATATTAAAAGTGATGGGTCCCCGAGGTTTAATATTAGACTCCCCTCGTATTAAATTTTCTGTCACGCGAAATTCCCAAATGCATACACCAGATATTTTTTGCACATGTTCGTATTCTCTCCTTTGTACTCTTATTCGACACAGAATGTCATACTTGCTGTCGTAATTTCGATTGGGATTCAAGATAGATTTCTCGTTCGATTCACATAACTTGCAATCTGTCATTCTTTATATTGATATAACAATAGAATTTATTCAAGCTCAAAGTAAACCAAGTTGTTGTTAACCAAGTATTGGACTTTATAATTAGATATTAATATAATACTATTGATATTGAAGCATACTTATAGCCAAATATTACTGTAACAGGTTTGAATGATTCTGTATATTGTTGAATATTTGCCAATAAAAATCAAAGAAAAGTCATGTGACATAATTTCGAATTCATATTTGCAGTGGATACAATACGAAGCAAGTTGTACAGGGCGTTGAATAATCGAGCTCATTTTATATGCATCAAATTCACAGAACAAAACTAATCTAGAGCTTGGGGGCAATAAAAATGTCCCACTTGCTGGCATCGCATTAAAAATAGATGAGCACAAGGTGTAATCTCGGCGATTCTTATTATAAAATTTTGCATCTTAAATATTTCACATTTTTCAACACACTTCGCTTTCCGACGACGACGCCCCGAAAGAGGGTAATGCCGCTATTACGTCAGACAAAGTAGACTCGAGAATAGCGCTGCTGGCTTACCTATATAAAAAAGCTAATTGGACGACTTGAGATATTTTTTGTAATAGCACACAATATTTTTTATACTCTTAAATATTAAATCTTACGTTTGCTTGATTAAGGCTCTAGAACTTAGGGGTAGGGGTCTTCTACGCGATTTATACTTAGGCACTTCATTTCTATTGAAAGGTTGACATCACAGAAGCAAACATAATAAATCTCAGCTACAATAAGCGCTGATTTATCAAAATTAAATCTCTTTGTCGAGTGGAGTAATCAAATTTATCGCTCATTTGAATCTTCAATTCATTTCAAAGGGTCCGTTCAGAGACTTTAAAATCATCACTGTTTACATTCTCGTGATGCGATTATGGCAATAAATTTTATCATAACGTCTTTGTTTTGGATCTTTGATATGGGCTCAATAATTATATAAAAAATATAGGGACAGCCGTCGGTTACCTGCGTTCGCCTACTTAAGACGTACCGCTGCATCGCCAGAAAGGACAAATATGATTCGACATCCCCTCGTCTTGGGATAACGGGAACATTGTTTGTTCTTCGTATTTTTATAAAGCCCCGCAATAAAACGTTTGCATTTTACATTTTTGGGGGCCATAAATAAAAGTACGCACGTAAAATTGCATTTTAAGCATTTCTAAAAGCGACCGTCACCTTTGGCCGGAATGATGTTGGGTTTGTATAGGGACATTAAACTTTCAGTATAACGGTGGGACTGCACGCATTGCGTATTGTAATTTCGAAAATTTATAGCGTACCTATTATAATATACGCCACTTTAGTGCAGATAATTCCCATAGGTACAACATCATTTTAGGTGAAATTTCCTAATATCGGACCGTGTGGTGTCCGGATTAAGAATATAGCACCACTCCATCTGCTTCAGTGGATGTCGTAAAACGCCACTAAGGGACTCTAAAACGGAGGGAGGGTGGCGTCCCTTATATGGAACAGTAGCAATCTGCGCTCAAAACCCGCCTGCCAAGCGTTGTGAGTACTGGTATTCTCTCAAAATGACGGCCCAACTCTGGAAATCTATGAGAATTCCTCGTACGATCACACTAGAGCCACCCATTGGTGCTACGCCTATAGGCACAGAGAGGATGACTGTAAGGCGGTCACCGCCTATAGCGGAGGGGAGCAACTGTAAAAAGGCCGCGCCCAATTATTACAGTTATTAGCACACAGGACGATGCTGCTGCAGATCCTCTTGACATCAACCCTTTGTCACCTTTTACGCCACTCATAGGTGGAGAGAAGTGGTCTATTAGGAGGGAATATTGATACCCGTCGGTGAACCTTCGACCAATATAAAATGAATGGACCCGTCCTCCCGTCCCGTCCTTGTCCATACAACCTGCTCAACAATAACGAGTCAAATAATCAGGCATGTACTTCAACACCTAATTATAAGTATTTATATTACACATCTTACAAAAAAATACATAGCTAATATAATAACCACGTGAGAAAAGGGAAATACTCATGTTATCTCATCATCATCATCATTTCGGCCGAATGAAGTCCACTGCTGGACACAGGCCTCCCCCAAAGATTACCACAACGACCGATATGGCTGTGTTGTGGGCTCATTGGGGGGTTTTGCCATAATCGCCACGCTTGGCAGACGGGTTGGCGATCGCAGTTGAGTTGTGAATGTATCCGAAGGACGCTGCTGCCCATCCTTCGGCTAATCCCTTAGTCGACTTTTACGACACCCACCCTCGAACTGTTTGATATTTGAAGACATGAACGAAGACATTAGATCGGAATATTGTTTCGGCACTGTCGAACAGTGTCCAGCTTCCCTTGACGGGCTTAGTATGTGCGTCCTGTCCTGTTCTACAACTTTGTGCATTGGCATAGCAGCAAAATATAAATTACTAAATAATGTTAGTGAAATTAGTTGAGTATATTTATGACAAAATAAAGTGATTAAATATGTACTTCGTGGAATGTGATGCCTGAACTATTATTTTGGAATTTTGTCATTTATTTGCTTTGGAAATACACATGAAGGAATATTTTTGTAAGTTATTTGAATTGCATATAATATTAAGTGTACTTGTCGCACTCCTTATAGACAGAGATCGACTGAGAAGAAGTGAGAGCCGGCGATTTTTGTTACGTATTTGCGCCTTGAAAATACACGAAGGAATATTTTTGTAAGTTATTTGGATTGCATATAATATTAAGTGTACGTGTCGCACTCCTAATAGACAGAGATCGACTGAGAAGAAGTGAGAGCCAGAGACTTCAAAAATCCGTACATTTGGGCTCGTCCATCATCATCATCATCATCATTAGTCAAAGGTCGTCCACTGCTGAACAAAGGCCTCCCCTTAGATTTCCAAAACGAGCGGTTACGTGCCGCCCGCATCCAAAGACTCCCAACAACCTTCACCAGGTCGTCTGTCCATTCATTTTAAATTGGTCGAAGCAGTGGACCATATTTTCGGTGAAATATTTTAGTATGTTTTTGTCAGCCATCAGTTCTAAAATTGTTGCCTAAACAGACAATAAATTAACAACATAAATTGCTGTTGCCCATGTCCTGCCGCCTACGACCGTTGAGTTGCTGGGGTTCAAGTGAAATTAAATTACGAGTTGACAAAATGAGTTACGCCCTTTTCTGTAGATTAACAAACAAAAACTGATGGTATGAGGGTCAGGCTGGCATTAATGTTGTTAGAAGCAAATGACTCTATTCTTTGTGGACGTGTCGGCTGCTCTTCGTTCACAATGCTACAATTTAAGCTCGGCATTGTTCTTGCTTATTCCGGTCTCGATTTAGTTTCATGCTTTTATCACTGCCTGTTTGAATCGTGGGACGCGAGCGAATTTGTCGCCGCTTCAATGAACGTCGCCCACCATAACATTGTCACAATAAGTTAATAATGAGATTATGTTTCGATAACACTGATTGTTTTAACGACATCAATTGCAAAATGTGAAATGAACTGCGCATTACTGCCTGTATCAGTAATGATATTATTGGACGACGTAAAAGTGGAAAAGTGTCAATTTCATTTTTAAGAAAACATTTGTGTCATACAAATATTTGTAGTTAGAGTTAGGAATAAGACTACCGCATCTCATCCTGTAGGTGAGATGCCAAAGAAAGCGAATAAGGGGGTTTAGAACCCGGAACCTACCATTTTTGGGTTACCCACAGGTGGCGGGTAAACCACCAACACTAGCATACCCAAGAAGGGTTGGTGACAGGCAGGCAGATTCTACAACACTTTTGCCAAATCCTTTGCAATACATTGCAACATATTGTGCCGAGCCCAAGTAACTTGGGACCAGGGCAGAAAGAAGAACAAGACAAATATGTGTGTACCAATTTGCTTGTATGAAGAACTTTATGTGGTGTCTACTATTTTAACTCTTTATTTTTGACACAGGGGCGTATAAATAGTATGTAAATAAACAATTTATATTTAACACACGTAGTTCAAAAACATAAATACAAAGAAATCGGGAGATAAAATTATTACAAGAAAACTATATAATAATATGAATTTAAAACTGGGCTGTAAAATAGACATGTGTGTATCTTAGTGACCCATCAGATCGTCAGCATAGAGGGAGAACTACGAGTACATGACTAGTAACGGCGCGGTTGGTGCAGTGGCTAAGAAATTGGCTTTCTACGCTACGTGACGCGAGTTAGATCTCCGCACGAAGTAAAATATATTTATGACATACACAGAGTTGTTTTGGAATTTAGAATTCTGGATGGAGAATTTTTTATTCATCATTTCAGCCGAAAAACGTCCACTGTTGGACAGAAGCCTCCCCTAAAGATAATGTGCTCATTGGGGGGTTTTGCCATAATCACCACGCTTGGCAGACGGGTTGGCGATCGCAGTTGTTATAATTGTACTCGAAGGACGCTGCTGCCCATCCTTCGGCTAATCCCATAGTCGCATTTTACGAAACCCACGGGATGAGATGGGGTGGTGACATTCTTAGCCGGCACCACTAATTTTTATTATGTAAAAAGAAATAGTCCGTCGTTATTTTTAAGCGACTTCACTAAAGGAAGGTTATATATTTTCCTGTATGCATGTGTGCGTGATTTTTTTGAAACTATACGACCAATTTTATGATTCTTTCACTGGAGCAATTTACCTATGTACATATGCGAAGCTTCTAGTTTATAAAATATTAAGGTACCATTCTTATATACAGACTTATAGACATTATATTTGTGGTATATAATGAAAAAAAATTAATCGATTCCATCGATTAATTTTTTTCTAAAAAAGTTTTGTATTTATTAAATGTATCCTTGTATTTATTATCTTCTGGGATAAATATAAAACAAAACTATAACTGCCACTGAGAAAAAGAAAACAATTTCATAATTTTGGCTACAACCAAGCTATGTAGTTGTTTTAACGGTTTAAGATAATATCAAAATGGTGTATAAAGACATGCATAAAGAAAATTTAGAATTAAATTTCCTAATTTTGGTTATAGAATAGAATAGAATATTCTTTATTGTACACCATTTTAAAAACAACTACTAGGAATAATTTAATGAATAGTAATTGTACAATGGGCGGTCTTATCGCTATTAGCGATTTCTTACAGACAACCTTGAATAAGAAAAAGATGGACAAAGACAAAGGGGTATTCCGAGGTGTACTTATTATATTAATATAGTCAAATAGTAAATCTATTAAATATAATACAAATAGGTATTTATTTCATAAATTACTTAAATAATATGCACACATGTACAACAATATATAAACATATACATAATATAAATATACATTATAAATAATCCATATATACATATATACAACCATATACTATACTTTATCCAATACAATATAAATAATCCATAAGAATATTGGATTCATACATAAACATAATAAGTATATGGTAAATACACAATCAGAAGAAAGTACTATATTGGTAAATACAACAAACAATTAAACAGACAAGTAATATTCTTTTACTAGTTTTTTAAAAGTAACCAATGACTGGGCACGCTTGATTGACACAGGCAGTGCATTCCATAATCGGACAGCCTGAATGGTGAAGGATTTATCACAAAATTTGGTAGAATGCATTGGCATCTCAAGTCTCAGATTCTCTGACGATCTCAAGAATCTTGAATTATATATTTGGTTATCCGCCAGGTTGGGTGTAGAACACCAGCGATAAATGACCTTACACTATTACGATCTGCAGGTAGTTGTTCCGGGTCTGGGTATATTGTGTGTGGAATTTGTGTCTGTAAACGCACCCACGACACAGGAAAAATCCTAGTGTGGAGCAATTTTATTTAAAAAAACACGTAACATACTTACGTAACATAGATATATAACATAGTATAGAGGTCAGTGTTGTGTATTGACGCAGGTTCGGATATCTATGATGCAGGTAATATATTATGTTTATAATTATGTGGGTCTCTTATTGCAAGAGTCCATTTAGGTTGGTACTAGCACCACTGCCGTGCCAGATGTTCTGCCGCCGAGCAACAGTGTTTAAACTTCAAACATAACTGTGTTCTGGTTTGAAGGATACTGTAGCTATTGAAATCACTAGGCATAAAAAATGTCTCTAGGCGACAAGAGTAATTCAGTGCCACGCAGGACTAGTCCTGGGTACCATTACGATTGTTATGGGCAGGCGTGACGCAAACGCCGTCTCGTGTACACACTGTATAAAAAAAAACTTTTAACAAGCTTTTATTCATTATTTTTCTCAGCAAACTTTTCATTTGGTACCCATATCATGGGGTTACATAAAAAAAAAAACTCGTGCGTCATCTTTGGGACTCCACCATATTGGATTTAGAATGATTTCACTTAACTAATCATACATTGTCATCCAAACTAAACGTGTATACAAAATTACAGCTCCATCGGTTGGCGATAACTGTTTTAAAATTCAATTGCAAGATTTGACCCAAACTAACAAGCAAGTTAAATTCTTGTAAAAATAGTGTACACTACAATGCACATGCATATATTGCAACGCTATCCTTTCATTTGTTTTTAATTACACAAGGATGCAAACTGTTTAGTTTCCAATACATTCTGTTTTGGTAACTGACCGCGTAGCAAAGCCCACAAATTTTCCACGGTTCCCGATCCTATTAATTTAAAAATCGCCCTAACAACCCGTGGGTATACGAAAGGGCTTTATTGTTATGTAAATTTGTGCAAACTTGGCGAGCAGACGTAGGCATGACTAATTGTTAATTCGACTAATGCGCTTACGAGAGTGGGACACCGCGGCCCATCCCATGCTGATGTAATAACGGATTAGCCGCCTGACCTCCCAACGATTTCATCTTCCCATCTTGAGATAGATTGTGGGATCGGTAGACAGCCTTTGAAGTTCTATGCAATTTTGGCATCGTTGTCAAACTTTGCTTTAATTTTGAAGTTGTCAGTAAAGGATAAACTATAGGTGAGAACAAAGGCCTCTCCCATAGATTTCCACAACTGTGTCATCATATTGGAGGGAATTTGCCAGTACTTAACACATTTGGCAAGCGGGTTGATGAGTGCACAATGGGTACTGTTCCACAGAAGGGACGCTGCTGCAAATCCCTCTGGTTTAAAGTCACTTAGTCGCCTATTACGACATCCACGGGAGGAGTTGGATTGTTGCTAAATTCATAATCCGGACACCACACGGAACATTGTAAGTCATTTAATATTTGTTCCGTGCCGGGATTGATCCACAAAAACCAAGTAACTTAGCCAATAGAATAAAAAATTAAATTATAAATCAATGCAATGAATATATATATATCTATATTTTTTTTTTAAACGTTGCCGCACACCAGGATTTCTCCTGTGTCGTGGGTGCGTTTACAGACATGAATTCCACACACAATACACTCAGACCCGGAACCTGCAGATCATACAAATATTTGTTCCGTGCGGGAATCGAACCCACGACCCGGAGCGCAGCAGCCGACTGTATCAGCCACTGCACCAACCGTGCCGTTTAATCAGATCAAATGCAATTATTAGAAAATACATCCGTTCAAACAATCACATAACTATTTTCTTAATTACTTAAGTAGTTTATATTTATATTAAATATTGAAAACAAAAATCTCTCTCGTTCAAATCCTAATTATTTGAATGCCACAAAGGAGCTAATAAGTAAACTTGAGTGACTGCAAAATTTAGATATTTGTTTTATTTCCAATCCATTCCAAAAAATATGCCTGTCTCGTATTTCCACAACATTCTCAGTGGCTCGAATTCGTCTTCGTAGGAATACTCGGATGTCGAGTCTCTTTTTTAATATCCTACATAACCCTGCAGGTCGCATCTTAAAACCCTTTTCAAATTCCCATCCACAAAACTGATTTCTACTCCTATTATTTATCTGTGCATGCGGTTAGGTTATGGAATTCGCTACCGTCTTGTCAACAGAATGTAAACCGCGTTTAGTAAAATAATCGATTTGAAGAGCACAATCTCTCTAATAAGCTGTCTTAATACTCTGTTTTCCTATGTAATTATGTAGCAAATATATTTGTGCAGTTATACAAAAAAGCTCATTCATAAAGTGACTTTTAGAACCTAATTAATAAGCACAAGGAATGTCTAGCTTATCAGTTGGGACTCAGGCAAGATTATATGTGGCTGCGTTGAGTTTGTTCTTTTTTTAGCGCTTATCCAACTTGTAGCATCATGTTCAATTCTTTCGGTCTGTCCCCCTGATATGGTGGTGTCAGGTGGTAGACCGCGCGTACGGCGATACGTATGGCGTATCAGACAAAATATCGCATACAGATATGTATCAGTGTGACTGCACGATTAGGGCAGCGCAATGGCTCAAACAATTGGTCTTCATCGATACTAATAAAATAAGGCGTGCGTAATAACGTGCCGTGTGGTTCCAGCTACGGTGCCGTGTGGTGCCGGCTACGAATAGCATCAACCTATCTCATCCCGTGGGTGTCGTAAAAGGTGACTAAGGGATTAGCCGGAGGATGGGCTACAGCGTCCTTCGAATACATTAACAACTCAACTGCGATCGCCAACCCGCCTGCCAAACGTGGCGAGTGTGGCAAAACCCCACAATGGGCACACAACACACCGATGTCGGTCGTTGTGGTGATCTTTGAGGGAGGCCTGTGTCCAGCAGTGGACTTTATTCGGCTGAAATGACGAAATGATAAATAAAATAAGGTGTCGTGATTTCTAATACTTTAATCACATGTCAGCTGGCCCTGGGTTTAAGGCGAGTGCATCCGGTATTTTTCATATAAATTATTATTGATTAAATTTCAGTACATATTTTTATGATCATATCGTCATTCGTGAACTGTCACGAATGGCGAAATGAATAAAGTTGAATGAAAAATAAGTATAAATAACATACAGCCCTTTCTTTTGACCTTACCAGTAAGTATCATTATTCAGATCTAATTTAAGTTTCATATTGCCTCTAAAAGGAAAGATGGATTCTGTTAAACATAACTAACTGGTGAAACCAAATTCTTACATTGGGGTACAAACCCATCTATCTTAAACGTCCCTCTATTAATAATTGCTCCGTTTTACGCTGTGCGTAATTATTTAATGGAGACGAATTCCGCAAAGCACGCGCCGGCCGCACCGTGAAATGAAACGTTACATGCATCAATGACGCTATTGAAGACGCCATTTTTATTTAGCAGTGCGAAACCCACCCTTAATAAAAAAATGTTTTATTTGGTGACTTTATATTGTTTGTGTGGCTTTGATTAATTTTTGGACTCTGTTCCGGATGTTTTAATTGAGCATTCGCTGTTTGTTGTTGGCATACATCTGTTAACTCAAGCGTAAAAATGAAGCCATTATTAATAAATGCTTCAGGATACCTATTCGACCTATTGGGTAAATTTTTTAAATATGTAACTGACGTGAAAACTAAAAACAGTTCAGTTCAGTTTATCCAGAAACATGACGCTTGAACCAGTGCCGAATTACCGGAAATGAAAAAAAAGTAAATGTCCCGTTTTCTGTTCTAATCATCATCATATCAGCCAAAAGACGTCAACTGCTGGACAAAGGCCTCCCCTATAGAATTCGAAACGGCTGGTTACATGCCGCCTGCAGCCAACAACTCCCAGCGACCTTCACCAGGTCGTTCGTCCATCTCGTTGCAGGCCGTCCCACGCTGTGTTTTCCGGTGCGCGGTCTCCACTTGAGAACCTTTTTGCTCTTAAATTCTAATAATAGGTCTACAATGGATACTAAGCAGAGACTACGACATAAATCAATCAATCATCTTAGCCTATTGCAGTGTACTGCTAGATATAACCAACTTCTGGTAACACCCGATCCTCCGCCTTCAGCATCCAATCTGTCCCTGCAGCCTTCTTCAGGTCGTCGTTCTATTTGGCTAGGTGGCATTCCACACTACTTTTATGGATTTACGGTTTCTCAAGGACTCGTCTGCTCAAACTGCCATCGGCCCTTCGATCTCGACATCAGCATCATCATCATATCGGCCATTTATACGTCCACTACTGAACAAAGGCCTCCTCCATAGATTTCCACATCTGTGCTATCATTTTTGGGGGTATTTGCCATACTCATCACGCTCGGTAGGCGGGTTGGTGACCACAGTATGGATACCGTTTCACAGAATAGACGCTGCCCATTCCAGAGGGATTAGAATAACTTAGTAAAATTATGAAGCTCAAGTATTAATTTTCAAACCGTGTGGTTCCCGGCAAAGATAGACCACTCACTCCACTCACGGGTGTCATATAATGCCACTAAGAGTTGGGTGAGGATGGACAGCAGCATTCTCTCGTGGCTAATAACAGCATACTGTGATGTAGTGATCATTGAGGGACCCATGTCATGTTCAGCAGTGGCTGTTTACGAGCTGATGTTGGTAAATTTGGGTGTGTGTGTGTGTGTGTATGAGTGCGTGTGTTGTGTGTGAAGTTAAAATTGGCCACGTTTACCGGAGCACCGATTGCTTTTTAACCGTCTTCAAAAAAGAGGAGGTGTTCAATTCGTCTGTATATATTTTCTGTGTGTTTTTTTTACATATTTCGTTATATATGCACACCGATTTGGGTTTTTTTTTTGTTTTAGAGAGTTTTCATTCTAAGTGGTCCCATTAATTGGTAATAAAATAGAAACTCTTCAATGGATGAAAGCACATCATATATATTTTACACATACTCTAAAGTAAAGAAATTGGTGCCAGTTTTTTTTATAAATCAAAGGCCTATACAGATTTCCTAAACTTTTGCACACAAATTACTTTTAAGGAAGGCGTTTTTACTTTATTTACGTTAATGTTATAAAGATAATGATAAAAATATTTTTTATTCATGTAAAACCATATACAGGTCCTAATGAATAGTCAAAACTTAAGTTGCTGCGTTCCCAGATGTTGATTTCCTATGGAGAAGAAAGGGCAAGAAACTCCATGGTTACTTATTTTAAATCATAATAATTGTTACAATATTTTTGACAACGTTGTTCACAAAATAAAAATAAATAAATAAATGCGAGGACAATGTAGAAGAAGAGTAAATATAAAGAAGACGAGCCTTCGGTAATCGGCTCGAGCAGTGTGGAGCGTTCCACAAGCAGTCTGACGATTCAAATTAGGCATTAGGACTGGATTTGGTCTGCAAAACTGGAGCCTGTGGCACAGTTTAAGGGAAGTTTTTTGTCCAGTGCTGGACTCCGATAGGGTGGACTTATTAATACAGTGCAAACAACGTTTATATAATATTGAAATTCAGCCGCATTTGGGTAGACTAGAAGGCCACCAAAGAGGATGGATACTATACCCTGAACCTGTGTTTGTAGTCATACAGCTACCATTACTTTATTTATCTAGTGGTCGTAAGTTCGGCTGAAAAGCGGAAGGTCGTGGGCTCGATTTCTAGGTCAAGCAGAGTGTTTGTTGCTGTGGGAGTTTAGAATAGTGCTCGGTAAAAGAGCTAAACGCTCGTTTGCTATTATATAAAAACTAAGCGACTATCGATATCGGCGAAATTACGGTGTCCCTACTATAGAACATTAGGGGAATACAGGCGCGGTTATACTACAGAAAAACCAGATCAAACATATTTCTCCTACATTCTATGTTTATTGTTCAACTTATATTACAATTAGATACATCTGATAAATCTGTTTGCCCCATCGCGTAGGTTTATGGTACTGACTCCAATCTAATCTGTAGAGCGCTTGCTGAGACGTAGCGCTAACTTGTCACAAGTTAGTTCTCACTTACAATGCATGTGTTTCAGTAGTTAAACCCCCTCGTGGTCCGAGCCGAGCCATCCAAGTCACTAGTTTGTGAAACTAATCAGTTATCTGCACTTTGTTTATGGAAGTGGATATAAAGTAATACGTTGCAGTTTTCATTGATAGTTTTTGATATCAAATATCTAATGGCGCGCTTAGACGGTGCATATGGCACGTCGCAACGTGCCATTCGGCCAGCTTCGCGACTCGTCGGCTCTATCCGCCTCGGCGCTTGAATTTACTTGTGTGTGTCGGTGTATCGGCGTCGTTTCCTCTGCGCTACAAGGTCACCGATTTACTTACGTATATCGGAGTATCGTTCATTGGAGTGAATTTGATAAACCAGAGTGTCGCCGCGAGCTGCACGTCTTTTCTGACGTTTTCGTTTCTTAATTTTAAATATGAGAGACAGAGAGAATAACAGCGAGAGTGAAAATAACAAAATATTACAACCAAATGCACTAGGCCCTCTAAAAACTAGATGTTACTATTATTATTTATGGTATATTGTTTAGTAAAGTTTAACACCGTCACGCGACGGCTCGACCGACCGAGGCATGAACAGTACCGACATTCGATTTATTTTTAATGGTCTCCAGTGGAAATTCATCATGAACTTCCTCCGCCCCGGGGAATGACAAACGGGCATGGCCGGACTCTTACCGGCTCAAACCACCAGAATGGTCATCTTCGGCACCGAATGTAGGTTCCAGAAACTCGAAAGATCACACTAGAAAGAAGAAAGAAAGAATGAAAATTGTTTTTATTGCCACAAACAGTACACGCAATAAAAATAAACTTATAACAATAATAAAACTATATAAAAGGTGCAACATATACCGTGCTCAGTAGCAAAATTATAGTGCCAAAGGGCACACAGCTCAGCATAATGTTAGGAGGCAGTGATACTGACCACCTAACGCTGGTTTTCAGCTGTAACCCACTAGAGCTGCCCATCGTCCATTGGCGCCACACCTTTAGGCCCATGACGGACGGGTGAATGCAATGTGGTCACCCCCTCTAGCGAAGGGAAGGCGACCGTAAAAAGGTCACCCCCAGGGACTTCTTGGGGAGGATTGTAAGAATCCCCCCAAACCTCACTATGCGCTGTACTGCACACACGTCGTCACGCTGTCTTCCCGGGGACATTAGATTTCCTAATGCGTTGTCGCCCTTTTACGGAAACACTTTTTTAAAGTTCCCACGTCTGACGGAAGCTGATTCCACTATTTCGACGTACGAGACAGAGTGTGAAGCGTGTAAGGGTCCTTAATCTCTAAATATAATATATCACCATAATAGAATGTATGTGTTCGTGTGGTGTCCGGATTAAGAATATAGCACCACTCCGTCTCCTCCCGTGGATGTCGTAGAAGGCGACTAAGGGAATCTAAACCAGAGGGATGGGCAGCAGCGTCCCTTCTGCGAAACGGTAGCCATACTGCGCTCGCCAACCCGCCTGCCAAGCGTGGTGAGTATTGGCAAATACCCCCCAAAATGATGACACAGTTGTGAAAATCTATGGGAGAGGCCTGTGTTCAGCAGTGGACATATATTGGTGCAGTGGCTGATAACAGTCGGCTGCTGCGCTCCGGGTCGTGGGATCGATTCCCGCACGGAACAAATATTGCATCTGTAGGTAGTTGTTCCGGGTTTGGGTGTATTGTATGTAGAATTCATGTCTGTAAACGCACCCACGATACAGGAGAAATCTTAGTTTGGGGCACCGTTTAAAAAAAAAAATGGCCGATATGATGATAGAATGTAAACAGAAGTAACATGTTCTTGCAAACTTAGACATGTCTTCATTAGCCGATAAGAGTCCACAGTGCATCATGTGCTGCTTTACAGTGAACTGTGGTCAAATTCATTGTAGTCAAATAAGCGATTTAAGGATCGTAGTATGCCAATTAGCGTACCGGAGATTGCTACTGCATATTCCCTTGACAAGATCATTTAAGTCATGTTTAGCTGTTAGCACAGTTGGCGCAGTGGCTAAGCAATTCGCTTTCTCCGAAAAGTGCCGCGGGTTCGATCCCCACTCGGAACAAATATTTGTATGGTCTACAGATAGAAATGTACGACTGTAAACTGTAACCACGACACAGAAGAAAACCTAGTGTGTGGTAAGGATTTTCTAAAAAGAAGTGACTACTAGCACGTTCACTTGTAGAGAGGGTGGCCCAACCTTTCGGGAAACCACTCAGCAAATCAAGTAAGTTCTCTTTTAAATTCCAGTCATCATCATCCTATCAGCCAGAGTACATCTACTGTTAAACAAAGGCCTCCTCCATTGATTTTTCCGTAACTGTGTAGCCATTTTAGGGGGAATTTGCCTACAACACCATGTTTGGCAGGTTGGTTGGTGACCGCCAAATTGCTGCTGTTCCGCAGAAGGGATGCTGATGCCCATCTCTCTCGTTTAGAGTCGCTTATTCACCTTTTACGACATTCACGGCGGAAATGGAGTGGCTTTATTCTTAACCCGGATACCACACAGACATCGTTCGACATTTGATGTGTTTCATTCTATGTTTACGTTGGAATTATAATTCCCCCAAACCCATTCCATCATCGAACAACCAGACAGACGGAATTGCCTCACCCTTATATGGTGGACATTCCAATCATAAACACAAAGCGTTTTGTTTCCAATTTTTTCATGCGTTCTCCTAAAAGGCTTGGAACCCCTTGCAGGAGACTATTTCCAGATGGATACAACCTAAGATTCTTCGAAACATGAGTGAATAGGTTATTTCTAGGTAAGCGTGCTCCATCGTCGACCGCATTGGTTTCATTAGGTAAGATAGCTGTCAACGGCAAATCGATCCAAACAGGAAAACAACATCTTATTTCAAACTGTATATTCAAATATGTATAGAAATTACATCCACGCCAGTACCTAGTATATATTTATAATACTGGAATATACACAAGTTCTACATATGTTTGTCGTTTATATTGTGCTTAGGTATTTCAAGATGTGCGTTTATGGCCTAAATTAACGAAAAAAAATACCAACTGGAATGTGGCACGAATATTAATGTCTAAGCGATCCTGAGTAAAACTAATGACAGAATCATTCAAGGCCAACATTTTCTACACTTTCTAGCCTACCTCTTTTTTATTTCACAATAAAGGACGTGTAAATTGCTAGGTGTAGTTTACAGTATCAAACTCTTATACGCAGTTTGGCATGAGGTTAAAAATCTGTAATTATCAAAACGATTACCCAAAACATAAAACACGCAACGAAACCTTGAAAAACCGAAGGTCAAAACAATTGGAGTCCCTTCATCAGCTTATTAATATCGGGGCCAATTTCATCGTAAACACGTTGGTGCCGACATTAGCAATTCATATGAAATAACACATAACAATAGTAATCAGGCGTTTGGCTTTGAAAGTAAAATCACATTTCGTCGTCAGGCCGTGCCAAGCACAGATTTCGTCGGCAATGTATCGTGAAATTAGTTTAGTGGCACTATATAATTACGCGCCCTCACTTTTTATAGTCCCTCGGTCGTTGCTCGAGGGTGCCGGCCCCCGGACCGGCCTGTTATGACGAAAATGTCAACCCAGTATGCGACTTGATGAATCGACACTATTTTAAACATTTTCTTCTCGTTGTTACTATGATGGCTCAATAACAACAAACGCTAGCACCAGCAGGGTTAAGTAGCTAAATGAAACTCCAACAAACTGAAAGATACATTTCATAGATTTATTATATAAAATCTTAACGCTACATTTTGAATTTTCAACTTAGTATAGTAACATGTGAAATTTACAGAGCTATTACGTTAGTATAGATAATAGTAATTAGTTTATAATTATTGCGCAAGATATTCCCAAGTAGAGGGAAATCCTTAGTTTATTCACTAAAGTTACTTAAGTACTGAGTCTTATCTAATACAATAAACGACGAAGCTCAGTTATTTCTTACGAATTTATAATCTATTTCGATTTATGTATGTACATTATGATATGAGAGAAGTTTGAAAAATATTTTATGTAATATTTGCAAAACGAAAGCTTATTTAAGCACCTATTAAGCTATATTAATTACTACTATAGCAGTTATAGCGAAGGAATCATTGTAAATTACTGTCACATTAATTTTTATCACTTTTTCTACAATACATATAACGAAATGCGATTTAGCTTAAGTTACTAGATAGGTACCTTAATGAGCAATCGAATAAATTAATACCCTTAAGTACAATGTATGTAAGTTAAGTGAGGACAAACACATTTGTAAATAGTATGACATAAAATTTGCTGTTGATGTTTTCAAAATTAAATTCTATACATTGTCAAATTACTAGTGACGGAATGATAGTGCGGTTAATATCATAGTATTCTGAATTCAAATTATCAAATCTATTATTTTTTAACAAAAATGTATAAGTGCACTACTAAATCTGGCAGCCGATGTTTAATTTAATTATTCGAAAAACGTTTAGAAAAAATATATAGAATACTCGTATAATTTAAATAAATTTTATATTTGACCGCTGCGAATGTAAATATGACAATGAATATGTACAAGCTCTTAGGTACAATTTTATGATATGGAATCGAATAACTTGAGTAGGTACTAGATGATAATTGGATAACGAGCTATAAATGAGTAGTACAGGACTTTTGTACAAAAATATTCAAATATATACTTTCCTACGAATGTCTTAAACTTTTTACTGTGTATATAACCTATATTTACTTATAAGTTGATCTTATTTGAAACTCTCACAAAACTTTCATTTGAAATACTTCGATAATAGTGCAAACCTAAATTTAATCATACAGGCTGGGATATGAAATCATTTGTATTATGATGAATATAGTTAAGGTATTATTGTATGCATTTTAGACATATAAATAAAGAAATCGATTTCAAAGTAGTTATTACAAATTGAATTTTGAAAAATCGTCAGTTTTGTGAGAGTTATTGCGTCGATGTGATAGTTTCTTTTATAATTCTGTAATCATAAATAAAATATTGAGCTTGTGCAGTGAGACACCAATTTATTTCAAACATTTTAGATATATAATGTATACTTTCTAATAAAAGATATAATTCTGAATATTATAGCTCATCACGCATGATTTTACGTAAACAAAAATGTTGCAGCTATATTAATGAGTGATAATTTTAGTCTTAAAAAGTCCACGATCAATACTTACTTAAAAATATATTTCCTAAACGAGTTTCTTATATATCACAGGCTTAAATTATACTCTTTACCATTAGGGACGTGCATATTATACGTACACTTATAATAGATACAGTCGAACGAAATTAGGTAACTATTTACACAAATAGGGTAAAAATAATGAGGCGAACCCTCCCACAACCCTCGGAGATTTCAAATTACGAACGCGGTGCAGCAACATACGGCAATACGTACTATATTAAAATTGTTAGTTTACAACAAACAATATATCATGATCCTTTTGCATTAATTTTTTTGTCGACTGAGAAACGATACTTGTGCACAATCAACTGTATTAGAAATATAAAAGAAAAGTATGACAAAATTAAAATTGTACGATATTAAATAAAATTTGATATATGTACTCACATCTAAATGAATACCATCCCATAAATCTAACAATTGTTCTATCACTTAGCCAACGAACAAAGCGTACTTATAATTTCAATTACTAAATATTATTATACATTCCATTTACCAACAAAGCAACGCACAACGCTCTTTATATCGTTCCATTTAATTTCTCATTAATAAAAGAGTTCGTAAAAATTTTGAGTGTCCAATAATCACCTACTCATGTCCCCGCTGAGTGTTTGGAACGCTGCACTGGTATATTATATTACTATAGTCAGTTTCACTACACTTTCAATATGTCTTTACAAAAGCTAGAAGGAGTCACAGTCGGTCAAATACACTAGTCTTGAGCTCGACGTACACAACTATAGAGTCGCTATGAAATCTGGAATGGAGCGGATGATGTTGACCGATTTCCTCACGAGAATATATTGAAGTACTTCAGGCCGTCTGAGACGTAAGGTATCGGTATAGCTCCTGCATAATAATTTACTGACTGAAACATGAGATAGGCGATGTTTAGAAGCTATCACACTATTTCGTTTGGATGCGTGTTCTGATTCGAGTCGTTCTGTCTCGCGCATTGCTGGAAAAGGAGAGAAGATTTTATTATAAGCAATTTATTCTAAGTAACATATATAAAAGTAGTACTGATAATCACTTTATATGAATGATCACCATTATACATCAAATAAGAAATAAATAAAAAAGAAAATTACCTCTTGTTTTCGTTCCCAAGTTTTCATTGCTGTTTTATACTTTTCAAATTCATGACACCAATTGGAATATATTTTTTGGTACTCATTACTCTTTTCTGGAGGAGAACACCTGCAAAATGAATATGCATTTTATTAAGTATCAACGGTTTTTATTAGACCTAATTATATGAAATGTAGTACTTATTTAATTGCAAGTACCTGTGAGTGTCAACAGTGATGTTGTAGGAGCACAGTAACGATCCTCCCAACCAACAATCATATCTACCAGCATCAGCTTCGTTTACTGAAATAATCAGCAAACCATGTTCCGATGTCTCAATGTACTTTTCCGGTTTACTGCAATAAAAAATATCAAAATATTATATTATTATTTTAAATCTTTATCAACGATCAAAACTATTTTATCCTGGCAACAAAGTACTAAATATTGCGCGGTTTGTAGATTTGATGTTTTTGTTTAAAATTTTAATGAGACGTCCAGCGTCGGGGAATGCTTTCAATATTTATGAAGGCTCACTTTGTAATTAATCTATATCCGAAATGAATCTGTTCATTATGAGTTCGTAGATACTAAAATAAGGGTGGTCGCATAGCGAAGAGGTTGTCTGCGAATTAATTAAATTCTGGTTGCAAAAACAGTAGTACATTATTATTTTAATTTCACAACATAAATCGACTAAATACAGTTTCGAGATTATTTTGTGACAAAACATGAAATCATCATCATCATTTCGGCCCATTAAGTCCACGTTGGACTCCCTCAAAGATCACCACAATGACCGATATCGGGGTATTGTGTGCTCATTGGGGGGTTTTGCCATAATCGCCACGCTTGGCAGGCGGGTTGGCGATCGCAGTTGAGTTGTTAATGTATTCGTAGGACGCTGCCGCCCATCCTCCGTCTAATCCCTTAGTCGGCTTTTACGACACCCACGGGATGAGATGGGTTGTTGCTATTCGTAGCCGGCACCACACGGTAAAAAATGAAATACGTAATACAAAATACGAATACGTAAATTATAGCTAGCTCACAAACACACTGAACAGGAAAGCGATTTTTTTTTTTTTATCTTTTTGTCCCGATTCAATTTTGCGTAGAAGAGTATTACTCTTTTCGCCTATTCTGTCGCAGCGGCTGGCTTAACAAGTCCGTGGGTGAATAAAACATGGTATATAAAACGCTAATACCGAAGTTTCCCCTTGCATTTTAATTGTGGCAGCGGAAGTGCGATAACCGAAGATTTGGGAGCCCTTTAATTAATGTTGTAGCATGCGTGTTCTCTTCCAGTATTTTCTTTAAGTTTAAAAGCTATTCAAATTGTATTTATCTTCACGACTGAACGAGTGAAAATTACTTTGCAGGTGTAGGCAATTAAGTCGTGGGGCTTAAAGTGGAACGTTTAAACTTTTTGGACTCGGGGGATGCATTAAACAAGAAATGGTGGTTTATCAGGTGAATATATTACATTTACTCGGATTTTCAGTCCACGGTTTACACTTTATTGAAAAGACCCTGCGAATTAGTACAGAAGTTTGTTGTAATAACCTTATTTAGGCCATTTAAGCTTATGTAGGGGCTGACACTTTTCGGTATCGTTTAGCGAAAAATCATTTTATTGCCGTTCCTTTGGTCCAAACCAAAGCGCGTGAGTCATGTATCAGTGCGTAGTATTTAATGAAAATAATTTTGTACGAATATAAAAGATGTGAGCAGGTTCACCTCGTTTTATACAAAGCTATGTCGCAAGCTTTTTGCACCAATATCATGACAGAATACTTGATTCCACGCTAGAGTACTATAAGCAAATATACGACAGTCTAATAATCAGCAAATAGTGTCTATAGGTAAAGATGCATTTATTTTACGTAAAATAGAGAACATATTAAAATATCTTAAATTATGTTAGGCTCGTCTATTTAGCTGCTAAGAGTATGTTAAATATTAGTTCTACATAATTACAGTAAATAATAAATTATTATTGTAAGCAATAAATATAAGTACTAAATTTGTTGCAAAGATTTATTATATTAAAATAATTCGTATACTATAAACGTTTATTTCTCTAAAAACTTCGGCTTTTATTTTAAAACTTTTTTATTCAAATATTTGATACTGGTAAGGCGTTTAATGTACATTGCATTGGAACAGTATTATTCTTGGTTTAAATTTTAGAACCAGTCTGGCTTACTGCCTAGTATTTCGAGATAATAGATCTTTAGCCCTAGTTAATATTTATGGTTGTGTTTTAGAAATACATAAATCTCTAAAATACAGATACAAACCAGAGTCAATATTCCAAGGTTTCTAAACAAAGCTCTGCAGGAAGCAAATGGCATTGCTGTAATTGCCATTATAGTTTTTTTAGTTATAACATTTTTTTGTGGAGTTGCTCCGGATTAAAATACCATATATTAAGATTTGACCCACCATACCCGTGACATGACAATAATACCGTTTCTATAGACGAGATTTTCCTAAGTCTTGATAAAACATACTTTGACATGTTATGGTTTTTCGTTTCAGTCAAATAAAGTCCACTGCTGGACCCAAGCCTCCTCAAAAGATCGCGACAACGACCGGTTTGGGTGTGTTGTGTGCTCATTGGGGGGTTTTTCCATAATCGAAAAATTTGGCAGGCGGGTTGGCGATCGCAGTTGAGTGTTAATATACTTGAAGGACGCTGCTTCTCCGGTTAAGCCCTTTTACGACACCCACGGGATGAAATGGGTTAGTGATATTCGTAGCCGGCACCACACAGCATGGTTTTGAATTGATTTTAATAAAATGTTTTAGCTAAACATCCAAAATAAACGTAAAAATGATATATAACTCTATCCAAATATCGATAAATCTCACTTGAACGTGATCGGATGTCGCCCTTTCTCCCTGGAGTAGTGGTACCATGTGACTGCTCTTGGCTGCAATACTTCTGGCATCTTAACAAAGCTGCCGAGGTGTAGGCTCTGTCCCCATGTCGCTGATACGGTTTTCCGAGCAATTGAAGAGTCGCAAATGTCTGCTGTTTCGTTTGCTACGTCTTGGATGAGGCTGCGTTGGAAGACAAAACAAAATGTAAATGAAATTGAAAACATATTCAATCAAAACTGCTTATACTTGTAAGTATTCCATCCAGTGTTAATAGTTGTTTGTTCTTCTTTTAATAGGTTAACCATACATTGTTGAAAATAGACATGTAGTATCTCGGAATTAGATATGAGTGTTTAAATACACATTTTGTAGAATTATAGAATTGTTATTATAGAATGCGGCATCCAGATGTTCCTTGAAAATGCCAAATGGCGGAATTTTACATCTACATCAAGTATTCTAACTTCAATTATAATCACAATAAATCTCATACATTCTTAATTTAAACTTACCCAGGCATATACTCCCTACAAACGCCGGCGTCCCTATCCCAACCGCAGTAGGGGTCGCGTGCGCATCTTACGCATGCGTCGTATCGCCTCGCACACAACGCAAGTCGAAGCTGAAGCACACGTTTGTCAGACGCTGCGTAAAGGGATCCATGCATTCGGGATATTGACATGGCCTGTAGAAAAATATATGAAGGTTTAAATTCCATTAGCTGGCTTACACATGAATTGAAGTATTGCCTTATAATTGACGACCAGTGGCGCGATTTATTGAAGACATTATACAATTTGTATTCCGTATGGTATCCGGATTAGGAATATAGCACCACTCCATGTCCTCCCGTGGATGTCGTAAAAGGTGACTAAGGGGGCTCTTAACAGCAGCTTTTCTAGAACAGTAGCCATCCTGTGCTCAACAACGGTAACGGCCAACGGCCTAAAATGTTGACACAGTTGTAGAAATCTTTGGGGTAGATCTTTATTTAGCAGTGGATGTCCTCTGGCTGATATGATGAAGATGAAACAATTTGTAAGTCACACATGAATGAGATAACCACAGGACTAGGTAAAGCGTCATAAGCCAATAGAGACTGTAGATGACAATGATGACAGAATAGAATAGAATATACTTTATTGTACACCATTTGGAACTTAAAAAGAAAACTTTAACATTAATACAATGTACAGTGAGCGGTCTTATCGCCAAAAGTGATATTTTCTAGACAACCTTAGGATGGACAGAAAGTCACGAAAAATAATAATGCGGTAGTCCTTGATTTACGGATAAGTACATGATAGTACTATATGTTTGAAACAAATCTTAATTTAATATATACATATGTCTTACAAATAAATTTAAATCCTTTACAAGATTAGATGGTATCGAGCCAACACCAACTACCCAGCTTTAAAAAGTAGTTACACCTTGACAGTTAGTAAGACCTTCAGTTATGATTATGTTGTCTCAAACACTGAGTATGACCTCAGAATTAATAAATAAAATATTAAATTAAAAATACGGTAATACTCGAATTCAACAACAAAAAATACGTCACTAGAATATAAACCTGCGACCAGAGGAATAATGTAATAACAACAAATAAAATTACAGTAAATGAGCAGCTCTTCTTCTCTCCTGTTAAACTATGTTGTGCTCAACAGGGTCCATAATTGATCTATATAAATTTAAACCTACCATATGTTTTTAACTTTACTTATGGAATGCAATGAAGAATTGAATTGAATTCAAAACAGCGATTTTTTTTAAAGTTGGAGCTATCCTGTACCTTTGCAATTTGGAATCTAGAAGTGGCCACTTTGTTGAGTAACTTAAGCCAAAACTCGAAATCATACCTAGCTACGCCCATGAGGCAATGGTTTTATTACCTGTATAGGTTCTCCAGGAGTGACATCAAAAATATCAAGTAACGCCGATTGACTGTCACCATTTCGGTTCCACTGCACTATCTTGTGAATTTTGCCTTCATCTGTAATAAAACAAATTAAAAAGTTAATGCTAAGAATACGGTACCGATATTAAGAACCCAATGTTCATCATATCGGCCAGTCCACTGCTGAACAAAAGCCTCCCCCATAGATTACCACATTTAGGTCATCGTTTTGGGGAGGATTTGCCAATACTCACCACGTTTGGCAGTCGTATTGGTAAGCGCAGTATGGCTACTATTCTACAGAAGGTCGACGCTGCTGCCCCCATCCATCTGGTTAAGTGTCCCTTCGTCGCCTTTTACGACATCCAAGGGAGGAGATGAATTGGCACTAAGTTCTTAATCCGGACCCCACACGGAATATTAGAAACCCAGTGTTGTCATGTGGAAAATCATTAATATCGGTCAATCATAGTTCAATAAAAAGTAAAATCTTTTAGTAAGTTATGAATAACTGGGATTCTGTTACAATTCTCATCATCTCCTATGGTGCCTTTCCACGAAGCGTGATTTACAGAGCGAGCCGGCTCGTTTCAGTGCGCCATGGTAACATGCAGAGTAAAGCATCGTAAACTCAACTTTTGCATGTTAGTATGCAGGAGCGGCGTGACGTCATCATCTTATCAACCGAAAGACGTTCGCTGCTGTATAAAGGCATCCTCCATAGAATTCCACAGTGAACATGCCGCCCGTGTCCAACTACTCCCAGCGACGTTCCCCAGGTCGTCTGACCAACTGTTGGAGGCCATCCCACGCTGCATTTTCGGGTGACCAGTCTCCACTCAAGAACCTTTTTGCCCCGACGGCCGTCAGTTCTACGACCAATGTGTCCCGCCTATTGTCACTTCAGCTTACTGATCATTTTAACTATGTTGGTAACTTTAGTTCTTCTACGGATCTACTCATTTCCGATTGATCGCGACGTGGCTCGTGACTTTTCATTTCATTTTTTTTATTTTTTATTTTTTTATAAACGTTGCCCCATACTAGGATTTCTCCTGTGTCGTGGGTGCGTTTACATACATGAATTCCACATACAATATACCCAGACCCGGAACAACTACCTGCAGATCGTACAAATATTTGTTCCGTGCGGGAATCGAACCCACGACCCGGAGCGCAGCAGCCGACTATATAAGCCACTACACCAACCGTGTATTTAAACTTCTATGTCATGATGGTACACAAGGAGGACTTAATACCATGATATATATCACACACCGAGACAGCCACTATTACGAAGGTCTTAACTACTAACGATTACTATAAAGCTCAAAACGAAATTTTCATCTCAGCACATAATACAAATGATATGGTACATAATAATGTACATACGCAGTGAATGTTAAGACTAGTAATTCAATAATCAGTTTCACAACACAGCTTGCTTGTCGAAAACGCTCAATTACCTAAATGTCATTTGCGAAGCAGATTTAGCTATTTAGTTAATTAGTTGTATCGCGTACATAAGTGACACGTATCAGGAATTTCAGTGGTTCATCGTGTTCCGGAATCTATTAGCAAGATCTGAGAGGTCTGAAGTTCGTTAATTGCTATTATAATTGAATGCTAATTATTAGTTAATGGATGTGAACGCATTAATATGCTTATTTTATATCACTAATAAACTTGTTTGATGACTAGCTGCACCCGCAGCTCCACCTAAGTAATTTTTTATATGAAAGCAGCTGGTTACCTTTTACGGGTAATACTGTTAAAGTTTCAACGCTTTGTATTAATAGTCCCACACTGAGATAGTGATAACTGCGGTATTAATATTTAATATCTTAAACATGTACCAGTGAGTAAAAAAATTCAATTTTGTATGATAATTTACAAATACCTTACGTATGAATGTATCACATATGTAGCCAATAATAAAATATAACTTATAACACTGACTACCTGCTGCCTACCGCCAGGGTGGTTAGTTCTTAACTTTGACGCACTACCTTATAACTTTTAACGCTTCAGTTAATGAACCTACTTATCTTTCAGCGCACGTGTAACCCGTACACAGAGGAACAAAATATTGCTGAAACAATATTCAATGCTACTAGTTTTTTTAGGTTATAAGTATAAGTACATACATAATAAACAAGTAAAATACATTAAAAAATTGAGATGAGAATAGAATTGAGAACCTCCTCCTTTTTGAAATCGGTAATAAATTAACCTAACGTTATTTTTAACCGACTTCAAAAAGAAGGAAGTTTTTGCCAATTCGATGATTATTAAAAAAAATGAAACATTGTGACATATGTAAGTTTTTTGTCAAATGACAGGTTTTTTTTTTTTTGTTGGGCTTCTCGCATACATTTCTGGGAAATGTGGTTGCTTAACCGGTCATTTTCTGGCGAAGCCAAAAGAGGCCTCCAGCCAGGCTTAAATTTAATATTAAAAACTAATCTACTTTCGATAAGGGCGCCCCCTGCGGGACACGGACCTCGGCTTAGGGCGTTGCTGGGGATAACAAGCTATTGTTTTGGGGACAGATGGATCGGTATTATTTAAATTGTGTTAAAGGACATTTAAAGCTACGGGCTCGGCGCGGGCCGGCGGGACGAGACGGGAGGGAGAAGTGCTAACTTGAACGGGAAGGTGACGCGGCGATAGGCCTCCGCGACGTCGGTGAGGCGGGCATCCTCGGCGACCAGGGCGGTACAACGGTCGGGTGTTGAGTGAACGAGACAACGCGAGTCTCTTTATGTGATCTAACGTGATTTTATCGTCTGGATCGACCAGAACGTGCCTCGGGCGGCGTACTCTACTGATACGGGAGGGTTGGTGATCGGCAGCTGATACCACAAGGGGATTTGGGTGGGACAGGACAGAATCGAGATAGCGTTTAGACGCTTGTTTCATAAATTGCCTGATGGTCGGCAAGTTAAGATCGAAATGGAGTTGGTCATTTCGCATGTACAGAGGTGCTCCGGTGGCCTTGCGCATGAAACGGGTTTGGAGGGTTTCGAATCTACGGAGTGGGCGTGATTCAGCGTGTGCGAACACTGGGCTGGCATAGGTCATGATGGGTCGAATGCATGTGGTGTAAATTCTCACCTTATTTCCAAGGGATAATTTACTACGAACTTTCAGAATATAGTGAAGGCGACCGAGCACAAAGGCAGCGCGGGCACGCACCATCTTTGTGTGGGGAATGAAGGTCAGTTTTTGTCTAGGGTGACTCCAAGATACTTGGCGTGCGGTTCGCAAGGAACCGATTGGCCCATCATCGAGATCTTCCTGAAGCGTGGGTGGTCGTCGCCTAATTTGCAAAATAGGACGGCTTTACTTTTGATAGGGTTAACTTCGATCCGCCAATTCCTAAACCATTTCCCGTAGGCGTCGGCCGTGGCTTGGAGGATCTTAGTTATATTATCGGGACTGCGACCAGAGTAGAATATGGCCGTGTCATCGGCGAACAGTGCTAATTGGGTCGTATTAGCAGGTCGTTTGGGGATGTCACTGGTGTACAGCGAAAATAATAATGGGTAAATGACAGGACACCATACTATGATAAATATAGCCGACACGAGAGAAGAAAAAGGGGAATCGCAATTTCATCTATTTTTTATTTTCTTAATAAGGGTAGCTTATAGGACTGTTTGAACGTATGTATTTTCGATTGATTGTATTTCATCTAATTAAATAATATATGAATTGCATTGATTTATAATTTAATTTTTAATTCTATTGGCTAAGTTATTGTTTTTCGCAGATCACTCCCTGCATGGAACAAATATTAAATGACTTGCAGATAGTTCCGTGTGGTGTCCGGATCAAGTATCACCTCTCCATCTCCTCCCGTGGGTGTCGTAAAAGGCGACTAAGAGAACTACTAAACCAGAGGGATAGGCATCAGGTCCCTTCTGTGGATCGGTAGCCATACTGCGCTCACCAATCCACCTGCCAAGCGTGGTGAGTACTGGCAAATCTCATGCCCTCAAACTGACGACACTATTGTGCGAGTCCATACGAGAGGCTTTTGTTCAGCAGTGGCCGTTATTTGGCTGAGATGATGATGATGACAAAATATATTACAAATATAAAATAATAATAATCATCGCTATATTACGACTCACGCCTTGCAAATTTTTAAATCAACTTTATATTCGGTTAAATTAATTAATTGTTACATATATAACAATTACAAATTTTTAATAAAAAGTCAATATTACCATACCTAAACCAAACGTATTGGTTAATTTACAGATGGACGATTCTCAGAATCAATTTATTCTTGAACAATGTTACAGTACGGTCAATAAGTCAAACATTTTGCATAATACTAGATATTTAGGTGAAGCATGTTTTTCTGAATAAACAGTGAATGAATATCAATTCAAGGTGAGATATTCAGTGGCTTCGTGATCGTCTTGAAACGTGTAACCTCACGAATGTCAACCGAACATTGAACATTTCTAACAGCTTGTTCAAACTGTCTGATAAATGGTGGGGACAAGTCAAAGTGATGGCGCCAATTAATTCCCCTCCCAACAATAGTCACGAAACGTCCAACTCATTGTTTGTTTATCTAGATTTCAGCTATTCCAAAGCGTAACACTAACTGGAGAACTACTTTGTCTTAAGTCTTAACATGGCTTTCATATTTTATTGTTCAAAATGGTTTCGAGCTTGAAAGTTTTATTCAATTAAGTTTCTAATGTTGAGTATGGTTCGAATGCACTTGAGCCACGCTTTCGTTTCTATACCAGTGTGTAGTATATTGTGTTTACCCCATATGCCGTGTGGTGCCAGCTCAGAATGCCACCACCCCATTTCATCACGTGGGTGTCGTAAAAGTCGACTAAGGGATAAACCGGCAGTAAAGCGTCCTTCGAGTACATTAACAACTCAACTGCGATCGCCAACCCGTCTGCCAAGCGTGGCGATTATGGCAAGACCTCCTAATGAGCACACAGCACTCCCATATCGGTAGTTGTGGTGATCTTAGGGGGAGGCCTGTGTCCGAAATGACCCCATATAGTGACCCAACGTCTTTTTTTTTTAGCAATGCCCTATATCATTATCCTGTATCGTGGGTACAGTTTACAGACATAAGTCTCACATGCACAAACAGCCGGACTCAAAACAATTATCTGTAGATCATACAAATGTACGTTGCGTGCCGAGATCGAACCTATGACACTTAGGAAAGGAACTTCCTAAAGGAAAGTAAAAATTGCGATAGTAATATATAAATATTATTAACACGACTTTATTTTGACATTGATTTACATTCTGACATATTTTTTTAAATATTTGAGTAAAAAACTATGCATTTTTGGATGACTATAAAATAAAAAAATATCACTTTTAAACGGATTCTATCGCGTATATTTTAGATTTTCCTGACGTTTCGAATACTTTGCAGTATTCGTGGTCGCAAGATCCGTTTAAAAGTGTTTTATTATAATGTGTAATAATCGCGAAAATCTAAGACATTACTATAAAAAAATATGTTATTATTAGCGTAACCTTAGTATGCTAATAGTATATAATATTAAATAGTCTTTCTCAAATTCTGAGAATTTTGCATGCCTGCTGGTACTACCACACAGTAGTGGTAGTACCACAATTTCTTTAGCGCAAAAGGTATACACATATGTAATAATAGCTTAGCCACTGCGCCAACCATGCCGTCAAATTTAGCAAAAGTATGCGTGACTAAAGTCAACCTATCTGACCTTCCCTGACATAAAGCGTTACCTATATTAGTCATCCAATAAAAATAGAAAACGTATAAAGCGTCATACATATAATCTATCTATTTGGCGAAGGTCAAAATACACTAAAATCTTTGTAAACACAATCGATACGTACAATCGCAATTGGCACGTGACCACGGCCTATGAAAGCCTCCGTTGTACATAAGGTCACAGTTCCCAGTTTCCTTACAAAGCGGCCGATTCAGGAGCAAATTAATATTCGGGCCACGAATCTTAATAGCTAATTGGATTAGAGACATATAGCGAAATTACCTAACCCGGTTTACGTACAATGCCGGAGCTACGTGTCTCAGTGTGTCGCCTACACCATAAGACGAAATGGCGTCGGGCCCCGTATTATTGTGTTCGTTAAATTATTGCTGGTGAGCTATAAATCAGTAATTATATTAGGGCCCTTGTCGTTAATGAATGGTGATACATTGATTGTGTGAATAGGCTTGCGTGCTATGTTCCAAGTTAATGTTCAGTGTGCCATATTTTGTAAGTAGTTGGAATTGGTGCAATAATTGACATGATATTTAGAAAGTATCAACTTTGGTTGGTTGTACAAATTACTTCTAATTGTATTATTTTTATTCAACAGCAATCCTTTCAAATGTATTGAACCATTAATCTTGATCGTATTTAAATATATCAACACCATTTAAAAAAATGCGCACTGCACGTTTGTGTTCTGTGCTCGTAAGGGGTTTTGCCATAATCGCATTGCCTTTTTTGTTACTTTTATTTTTTAATTTTTTTATTGGTGTCCAGTGAAAATTCTACATGGAACTTCCTTCAGCCCGGGGAAGGACGAAGGGATATGCCAGACTCCTGTGCCAGGAGATGCCACCTCGTAGGACACTGTCCTGTATCCCCATGCGATCCGTATAGCCACTCTGCACTGCAGACCGTGAAGTTTGTTTCTGCAGCGCTGGACGCCCGACAGCCAGGATGACCATACAGGTGCCCCGTAGAGGGCCACAGACCGCACGACCCCCCGTAGAGACGGCTGTCCAGGGTGAGCCCCAGATACTTCTTGTACTGGCCCACCCTGATTTCCGCATCACCAACGCGTATCCACAAACTGGGTGGTTCTCTGCTCGGCGGCAGTTTGTGGAACTATAGCGCCTCGGTTTTGTGAGGCGCTATCTGCAGACCCAGAGGGTGGATTTGACTACGACAATTGCCACCGCTTGCTCGGCAAGCCGGATGGTTCCCTCGAAGGACATATTCGCAGTGCCTTGCAAGCTGGATGGCGATTGCAGTTGAGTTGTAATTAATGTACTCGCAGGACGTTGCTGCTCTTCCTCCGGCCACTCCCATAGTAGCCTTTTACGACACCCACGGGATGAGTTGGGGTAGTGCTGAATTTAGTCGAAACCACACGGCATTTAAATATGTTATATTTCTAAATTTCTTCGACCATCTCAGTGCCCGTCCTGAATTTTAAATGGCCTCATCAGCAAGTCTAAACTCTTAAAAGCCGTAGGTAAGCTCATTTGTGTCCGAATATTTATGGGGATGCACCAGTATTTACGTTGTTTGTCATATATAATTTTACTCTTGTCATAGATACTCATACTAGTATGCATGTGTGTGTGGAACTAAACACGCGATGGACTGAACGAGATGCTTACGGAACAATCGAGATAGCTACTGATTTAACTATATTTTGAATTGGTTTCACACGACACTGATCGACATATATTTTTCCGGCTATAGCTTACTGAATGTAAAATAGAGCATTACATCAAACGTCTTCCATAACCCACAAAATACGTCGTAATGCTTTGTGAACAGCGACTTAGCTACTATTGTTCAGCTGCATCTCCAAGGGCGAGAATACGAATACCAATAGACCATCACATCCCGTGGGTGTAGTAAAAGGCGACTATGTGTTAACCAGAGGATGGCCAGCAGCGTACTTCAAGTAAATTTATAACCAACTGCGATCGCCAACCCGTCTGCCAAGCGTGGCGACTATGGCAAAACCCTCCAATGAGCACACAAAATAAACGCATACCGGTCGTTGTGGAAATATTTGGGGGGCTGTCCAGCAGTTGACGTTTTCGGGTGAAATGATGATGATAATGATCTCCAAGGGCGTACCCAGCTGGAAGCAGGGGGCAACTAAAATAATATAAAAAATGAATGTATATAATATACTGAAAAAATGAATATTATGGTGACAACTACGGCCCCTCTTCCTAGAAAATAAATATGAGCGTGCCTTAGTTCTGATAATCTGATCCTGGGTATTGCGCATCTCATTAGGTTGAAACCCAATCTCAATTGATAATGACATTGACAAATGATGATGTTTAGTGACACGACACACACTACGTATATTCAATGGTCATAACACTAAATTGAAATATATATATCGTCTTCGTCGCATAACATCGACGGCGCCTAGGGTGGATTCGTGACAAGCCCATCAGCAGTATAGTTTTGTGGTATACGATTAATTTCGACAATAATCCGCAGACTTCCGAGAGCACGTGTATTAATTATTGCATACTATGTAGGTATAAGGTAAAGGCCCGTGCCCAGTAGTGATGAGCTGACTGATGCTGATGATGTAGGTATTATAATTACGATCAATCACCGTGGACCGACGATTTCATGGCAACCAAGCGTTCACTTCAGAGTGCACACAGAGAGAGAGAGAACCTCGCACAATTTGACGTCCCGGTTGACACAGTCGACTGTTGAGCTCCGGGTCAAGGGTTAGTTTTCACAACGTTTAAAAACACGGACTAATCGATAGAACGATACACTCGAGACTCGACTCTGTCTCACGTGAACTTTTCGCAACAACTTCACGGCGTTCTGTTACGCAGGTACAAAATTAATCAAATGATAATCTTACATTTGAAATGTATCGTTCTCTACGAAATACCTATTATATACGCGTTACTATATAAAACACTGCAACAGTGCACAATCGATGAGACAAACGACAATATAATAACCATCTCCCTAAGTTGACTCTTACAAGTGGTTCAACACGATAAGTACCTAACCCGTGGGCGCCGTTTCACACTGCATTTTCATTCCAACGCTAGTTCATATTCAAAGCTCACATTTTTGCAGATGTTTCTGCATCCATTGTCTGTTTTAAATGGTTTCAATCCATGTTATCGAAATGGTTGGCACTTAATGGATCCAAATATTACATAACACTTTGTTATTTATATGTGGAATATAGTGGCGTGTAATTCCTAGTTAGCACTTTGATAAAGGCCCTAATGTGGCAGGGAATCTGCCGAAGTTCATCTGAGTAGTAAGTTTTAGTTGAGTAGTTGATGATAAAATATTATGTTAATTTGAACCAAAGGTAATGTAAATAAGAAATAGTAAATATTGATAGTGGAATTGCAGGTAAATATTGAAATTACTATTTTTATGTTCAAAATAAATTAAATGATTAGATATATAAATATTTGTTTTTTTGTAAAAAGCTTTGCATTTGTCACAAAATCTGTCCCCTTTCTTGTATACCATGGGTACAGTTTACAGACATACCATATATATATTAATATATATAAATCTCATATGCACGAAAACTCATACCCGGAAGAACTACCAGTAGATCATACAAAGATTTGTTCAGTGCATGGACCCGCAACACGTAGCACAGAAAGTCAAACGCTTAGCCACTGCGCTCATCATGCTGACAAACAAACAACATCAGTAGCATTAGTTGATAAAAAGTAACATGAAAATAGTCAAGCCAACTTCAATTCTCAGCTTTTAAAGCTGTTAAATCGGATTTCTGACTTGACGTTTAAAACTGTGAAATCTACCCCTGTTTATGTTATACGGATTTCGAATATCCAGTGGGAATTGAAGAACTAACAATGTACTTTCCAGCACCCTATTCTACTAAAGAAAAGGATAATATAGTCGTATAGTATATCGTGTAGTAACATACGCATTAGTTTTATATTAATGGTAATGGCAGATTTAATGGATTTTTCTTTATTAAACCAAATTAACGTCTATTATTGAGTAAGTCATTCTATTTTAGTAGTTCAGTTCTGATAATAAAATTTAACATTGACTGTGTAGTAATTAAACATAATGGTACCAAACAAAACGCGCAATAACTGAATTATGTACAAGATGTGTCACTATCATTGTCATCATATCAGCCCCAGGACGTTTACTGCTGAACAGAGGCCCCATAGATTTTCACAATTGTGTCCTCATTTTGGCGGGAAACTTTGCCAATACTCAACACGCTTGTCAGGCGGTTTGGTGAGCCCAGTATGGCTACTGTTCCACAGAAAGGACGCTGCTGGCTCTAAAGGACCTCTGGTTTTGTGGCTCCTTAGTCGCCTTTTACGACATGCACGGGTGGAGATGGAGTGGTGCTATATTCTTAATCTGGACACCACACGGATAATGTCTCTCTATAAATAATGATTGTAGGTACCAGCACCGGTTAGTATCGCAGTCAATTTTAGATTATAATTCTCTAAAAGGTCTGAGCGTGTTAAACCCATTTCTCCGCGTAAGCCTAGCAATAATAGACGGGTTTTCTTCTTGCTTTTGCAGAGGAGTAACTCGTCGTCGTAAAAAAGACATTACAATTATTATTATTCATTATGTCTCAAAAGTAAGCCTATCAAAAGACCGGGTTCCCCAACCCGGTATTTTGATAGGCTTACGCGGGGACATGGGTCCAACATGCAGAGGCCCTTTGGAGAATTTTAATCTAAAATGTAATGGGACTCTAATGGGGGACTCTCCCTGGCTGCACTACAAAATGCAGTCTTGGATTGTCCCCGGAGGTGTTAAACTATTGTATGAGATGGAAACTACAATTATAAGGTCTACTGCAATGGGTACTAAATGGATTAAATACTTCTGAAAACTGTTATTAATTAATTATTATTTAATCAAGAGGATCGATACTTTTATATCCTACAACACAATTTTGCCTAATCATTTGAACACAATAACAGTTGACACAGAGTTAGCGAGATTAGAGTAACAAGTATTAAGCTGCGAGATCAGGCTGACACAGGAGTCATTAATGTCGTGTGCGAAATGCACGTGATTGACACAAGAAACCCGCGGTAATTATGTTTCCTGAATATCGTATAAGGAACTCCGTAATTGGAACGTGTTGTCTGAAGGAATGGGAATGCGCGAGATTTTGACGCGATAGGGAAATGGCTGTGTGTTAAAGCGTCAGCCTTTTGTTCAAAGGAATTTACTATACTATACTATTATAAAGAGGCCTGTATGTGATAGTCATATATGATAGAACGTCCGATAAATTGAACGTAAGATAATTTTAATGTTATGGTAAAATTGTTTTTGGTGATTTTGTTTTCTACTTTTAAAGTTTGATATTTACTAATATTCATTAAGAATTTGATTTTTTAACCTGACAATGGAAGATTTACGGCCAGCATACAGCAGCTCGTGAATGTTCTCAAACAAAAACCAGCTGTCATATAATTACCATAGTTTGAAAATTGATTGGTCATTGTAGAACGCTGTAACTGTATCACGGGAGGATGCAATCCGGATTCCGTTGATCACCTTTTGCAACATCCACGGTAGCCTTTGCTGGCAAACTCATGGCCTTACAATTTATAAAAATGATTTCATAAATGCAATTTTAACCACCAATCAAAGTATTAAGGCGGATAGCTTTAGGATAAGAACATACGGACATGTACACACACACTAGCCACACATTTTACAATGATAATATTTCCAACACAGGAGTGTCTCCGCGTTTTGACGCACAAATATCTTGATGCGATAATAGCTGGGTACAAGGGAAAGCATTCGACAAACTTGTCTGCAAGCAAATGTGGGGAGGCGGTACAAGGTAACCAACTCAAATCTGTTTACGAGAAACACTGTTACATGTTTTAAGCTTTAGACGTCACATTATCTGGTGTGGAATAGCATTGAGGGCGATATTGGGAGCCTTAGTGGGTAAGACTTTTTGCTCGCAACTTTGGTGTTAATTAAGAGATTTTAAGATTTTATTGACTGGATTTATACATTTAACTAATTGATTTAATGATAGATGAAAATACCGGAACCAGTAAGAAAGGGTAAAAAGGTTAAAATGTTATATAACAGATTGTGCAAGCTCTTTTTAGCAAATTTAACTCTGGCGACGGGCTTAAAAATATGATAAAACAGTTAATTTGACTTGGAATCAAGTTAAATATTTTAACTGGCCTTTATACATAATGCATACGTATGCAAGACCACCAATCCAGCAAGGCAGTCTATAAATAAATTTACTTCTAGTAATTAATTCCGATCACGGTCAGGCCGAGCAAAATAATTAAACAATCCCACATTGGACGTGGACGGACGGGTCCGCTCCCCGAAGACCTCCCTCGCCTATACAATAACGAATTTCATAAGGAAACGCCCAGTGAAAATGCCAAACAAGGAAATCTTGTTTGAAATGACAAAGAAAACTACCAAAGCGTTGTCACCGCAACGTTCGCGGCATTTGATATCTTAGAATTAACCCGTTTATTGTTAGGCAAAATATTTCCTACATTTTATCCATCTGTTTGTTGAGATGTAGCAAATTTACTAGAGATACTGAACTGATAGATATCTAGCCGAAGCCCATAGGTAGTCGAAGGTACGATAACTCTTTAATTATCTTTTCATATTATCTTCCTTACGAGCGATCATAGCGTCTCCGACAGCGGTCTCAAAAGAAATAATCCCGCAATCCAATAAAGATTTCGCTTCGACAGGCCTAAGTGAAAACTTTTTTGCGATCCCCGAACAATATAAGTTTTATTCCTCCAAGTGGTATAAATTCCCAAACACAAAGTAGCTCTAACATCTTTATTGCTTTTCATAAAAAAAGTCCGCGTTTAACGTATAGATTTACCAGTTAGAGATCGGTTGGGTTCCCCTCATCTCGACGTTTACACCGTGACGTTTTTTACCTTTTGTATTTTATACATTACAGCACCTGCAACTAAATTTACTGCATAATATTTCAGGGTGGCAGTGTTTTGTAAATTCAGAGGGGGAATGTCGCCAAGTTTTGTTATTTTATAATATTTACCATGTTTTACTTCCTATGAATTTAGTAAGTACTCTCGATGTTGTTTTGATTTGTTGGTATTACTTACGTATTATATAAGTAATCCACTGTTCATATACCAGGACCATACGATGTTCAAAGAGGATATTTTTCTTGGATCGAATATGTTTCTATTTTCAGGGTGAAATATATATAAATGAGCTAGTGCTCAATAACATATATTTTTGTTGAATAGTAAGTCTTTGGCTTTTGTTTAGTTTTAAAATATTGATATAGTGACCGTTTTTAAGATGTCTGTTGTGTTGATGTGCGTTAAACGAAGCGTAGAAATAAAGTTTTCATTCTTTCTTATTTCTATTTTGTTCTGATAGTATAAGCTTTAAATGTTGGGAATATTATTAAATATTTCAAGAACATTTCAGTGCGCTGAAATATTGATATGAGCGGTGTTCAGCGCTCCAGCTATTGGTAGCGATGGAGACCGCCGAAATGTATTTCATAGACAGGCCGGATAAATTCAGCGATTGGCAGTATGAACGAATTCGGCAAGGACTTTTATCACGGATCGCAATATGTATTTTATAGGTGCCATAAATTGAGGATCGCGGGTTTTAACGTTTGCCTACGAGCGCTCTGCTGACTTTTACGAGATTCGTCGCAAGAAATTTTTATGTTTAGGAATCTCCGATTATTTTTTTTAAGTCGATACGAATAATTAGTTACTCAAGTGGGTTTAAGCAATTATCTGGCTACTCCGCTAGGCCACTTTTTTTTATCCGGCTAGCTACTGGGTACGTAACCAGCGAAAATGGAGTTTTGATTTGTATTATGCAAAAGCTTCTTAATTAGGTATATTTTTATATTGCGTTACCAAAAGCTATGTAATCCTGTATAAATTTGTCTCCGCCATACATGGGTGTCGAAAAAGGCGACTAAGGATTAATATCAAGAGGATGGGTAGCATCATGCTCATGTGTTAATAAGAATCACCAATCTGCCCGCCAAGCATGGTGATTATGGCAATATCCCCTATGACCGCTCATTGGGAGGATCCTCAGCAATGGATGTTTAGGTACTAGCTGATGTGTTGTATTGGTATAAATGTGTGATACCTATACTATGGATACACCTACAAATCTGCCAATTTCTACTGGACCTTTTTCTTTTTTGATTAATTTCGTTACGAGTCCAAAGCAGTATTTTCCTGAGACAATTCAAGCTTAATTGATGTGGTGTTCTTTTCGTCGTTATTTTAGATCCTGGCTTATAGGAGTAGCAGTGGTTAGGAATGTGTGGCGGACCTGTCCTATATAAAAGCAATAAACACAAAAAAAAACAATGCACACCTTGCTAGGTACAAAATTGGCTTGGTTAAAAATTACTCAGCTACATACAACCAAAACTTACTTCATCATTTCGGCCGAATGAAGTCCACTGCTGGACACATGCCTCCCCCAAAGATCACCAACACGACCGATTTGGGTGTATTGTAGGCTCATTGGGGGGTTTTGCCATAATCGCCACGCTTGGCAGACGGATTGGCGATCGCAATTGTTGTTAATGTACTCGAAGGACGCTGCTGCCTATCCTTCGGCTAATCCCTTAGTCGACTTTTACGACACCTACGGGAGGAGATGGGGTGCTGTTATTCTGAGCCGGCACCACACCTTACTTAAAGGTTATTAAGTAATATTTATGCCGTGTGGTGCCAGCTACGAATAGCGCCAACCCATCTCGTCCCGTGGGTGTCTTAAAAGGCGACTATGGGATTAACCATAGGATGGGCAGCAGCATCCTTCCAGTACATTAACAACTTAACTGTAATCGCAAAGCCCCTGCCAAGTGATTATAGCAAATCCCCCAAATAAGCACACAAAAGATCCAGACCGGTCATTGTGGCGATCTTTGAGGGAGGCTTGTGTCCAGCAAAGGACTTTATTTAGCTGAAACGACGACGACGAAGTAATAATTGCAAAGTTGACTTATTTATATTTAATTGTCAACTTTGCAGGTACCATGTCGATATTTTTTTAAACCACACCTTGTTTCAGTGTAAGAAGTAAAACTATTATTCTCGCACGAAACCATAAATGCAATTTGCAATGCAAAAGACGGCATGGTTGGTGCAATGGCTGATACAGTCAGCTGCTGCGCTCTGGGTGGTGGGTTCGATTCCCGCACAGAACAAATATGTGTATGATCTGCAGGTAGTTTGTTCCGGGTCTAGGTGTATTGTATGTGGAATTCATGTCTGTAAACGCACCCACGACACAGGAGAAATCCTAGTGTGGGGCAAAATAAAAATAAAAAAAACACTGTTTACTTTGCAGGTGCCATTTTGATATTGTTTAAATCCATACCGTTTTTCAGTGTAAGAATTAAAATTATTTTTCTCGAATGAAACCACAAATGCAATTTGCAGATTCAATATTTTAATTAGGGATAGTCGAGGTTTCAATGAAGCCATCCTACATTTTTTGCATGTGTCCCTGCAATTGGTAAGCACTTCACAAAGACGTTTGATTTTGATTACACTTTCATTCCTTTTACAACGACGCGATATTAGATCGTAACTTTAGTAACAACTAGCAGCCGGTAAAATATATTCATACTCATTTCTTCTGAACCCGCAAGATATTGAAATTGAACATACACGAATGTTTAAGTTAATTTCCTGTTTAAATCTTTAAAAGATTCATTAAGATCCGTTGAAACGTTTTGGCATCACATGAATATTAGTTTACGCTTAAATTTTGAAATTTATTGTGAAATCATAGACAGACGCTTCATCGTCATCATATATCAGACAAAAAATATGCACTGCTGAACAAAAGCCTCCCCCATAACACGATCGAATACAGATATGAACACACGGTAGTGTGTCTTCACTTTGGGGGGACTTTCCAGTACTCACCACGCTTGACAGGCGAGTTGGTGAGCGCAGAATGGCTACTGTCCCACAGACAGTACAGAAGGGATGCTGCTGACCATCCCTCAGGTTAAGTGTCTTAGTCACCTTTTACGACATCCACAGGAAGGGATTTAGGGGTGCTGTATTCTTGATCAGACGGCACACCGAATATTGAATACACACTTCAATTTTATTATATTTGTATTGATAATATTGACTGAAAATTAAACACCTTTAGCTACTTCTAATCAAAAAGTTCCAAACTTTATATATATATTTTTTTGATTTACGAGATAAATAAACATAGTTAAACGGACGATTATTCCAAACACGTTCCAAAGGTGTATATTTAAAGAAGGCTTTTACGGTGGCCAATATTAGGGATGCCGCGACCGCTCCACCTCCCAAAACTTTCTCGTTCGTGCACCTTTTGATATTCAATATACTGCGGGACCTTAGCAATCCTTTGATGAGATGTTTTATGCAAAAAACGTTGGGCGTTAGCGGGGTGCGAATAACCGTTCAAAAGTGAACACATTAGTATTCCCAATCCCGTCCGGAACTGCGGCCTCCCTCCAGTTTTGGGGGAATAAAAAATCAATGTTTATTCCCGTGGAACGCGATTCGAATGCTAATTATAGGTATAACTAATTGCTTTGTGTTTGTGTGAAGGCGCGATCGTTTTATAAATGGTTTTCGACTGCGGTGCGACGAATCCAGATTGAATTTCTCCCTTGTCTGGGATATTTTCGTAATGGAATAATTAATGTATTTTTAATTCGATCGGACCTTCGTTCCCGCAGGCAACTCAATGCGACGATTTTTAAACTTTTTTATTCGTATCCGGAAATATCTAGCTGCTCTATACCAGCAAGAGATTTAGATCAATTTAAAGAATTTTCCTCCTTGCTCGACGTGAAATCAAAATTGTACCATGGCGTGAGTTCGGAACCGAGCAACGAAGGCAAGGTGTTACGAACTATAAATTACTTCGGAAATTCCGTTCCGCAACGGAACGGAATATCGTACCGCAACTCGGCAATAAATATTGTTCATTTTCGTCCTGTGGGCAATGCACGTCGATGAAGCACGGAGCTATGCTACTTTAGGGATAGACCGTTCCGTATACATAAACTCCTCACGATTGCCGCCACAACAGTAACTTGCTCTACATAAACCCAGCCCAGCCTAAAGTCCGCTATACCTCACCTACACCTTAACATATCATTTTGCATGAACCGCATTTCATGTTTATGGCAAAACTTGGACTTCATGCACTTAGGCAAATGGGTTTCCGATACTTTTAAGTGCGATATACGCTTCGCATCGCTACATTTTATACAAGGTAAATTATTTTAAAATTACTACCCACATTATTCTAGAAGGGTAAATAAACTTGTTCCTATGAAATTTATTAGTTTAATCGGAAACCTTGCTGTTCATAATATACAAAAATCATGTTCAGTGCATACCTATTATAAAATTGGACAGTATGTGATTGAGCTATATAACATCTCGTTATTTTCATTCATTCTATTTATTCACATTTCATGTATTACATAATAATTCAGCACATGAAAATGGTACACCAAAAATGTTATCGAATGTACTCTTCTCCAGTCATATTAGAGGTTTTTAAAATGTTATTTGAAATATAACTCGTACCCGCTTTATGTATAAGTATACATTCTTCATCTTCCTAAATATCAAAAGGTTAGCGTTTTGTGACGTTGAGTTTACATAATTACGTTATCAAATAGATCACATCTATTCCAACTGTGGTTCGGCAGTTATGCCTTTGTGAATTTTAAATCGTTTTTAATAGCAGCGCTATTGCACAGAACATGCCTTCAAAGCGGACCTTTTGTAATTTGATTTCCTATATCCAGTTCTGCGTATGCGTCGTAAAAACTTTTCCATGATACCGAATAGAAAACACAGAAATGGGCTTCTTTTGTCTTCTAGAACAAACGCGTCGTAATTACGTTTCAAGTTGGTTGTTAACAGTCTGTATTCATGCGATACGTTAACATTAATATGTTCGTTTGTTTACAAAGGCGCCCTTGATACTAAAGAGTCGCTGCGTCGACGTCTAACTCGGTGAATTTAATTAACTTCGTTAACTTCTAAATACTCTTAACGTCTTTGATACCTCCGTTCCCTTTCATTGACAAACACGATCTCTGGGTGTGTACACGACAGTTGCTGTCAAACTTTTATCAACCTCGGTGGGGCGTTCAAAAGTTGTCTAGCAACAGTGATTTAGGCGTGATAAAACAAATGGAATGTGGCGAGACGTGGAGCCCGCAATGCGGGGGCATCATACGCTCATTTCTCATTGTCTGCTAGCACCTCGAGCGCCGCTACAACTTTCTGCCAGTGCAGTTTAATGCATATTAAAACGTGGTAAGTACTCAAAGTGGAGTAAGTGGCAAGGCAATATCGCCCTGGTAGACGCGAGCGCACGAGCGCACGCTTTATTGAAAGAGTAAACTGTCCTTTTGCACGGGACGCCTCGGGCGCTTTGTGACGGAATTTCGTGCAACTTATTTTGTGCTCGAGTGTAAATAATAGTGAACTAAGAGCGCTTCGGATTTTCGGAAGCTACCCTTTCCCCTGTGGTTTTGAATTTACACTGTCGTGTGTATTGTGAACTATGCAGCACACTGTTGCATAAATCTATTGCGTTCTAGTCTCCGTATTTCCAAATGTTATTAATAGTGTGAGGGAAAACAGTCTTAGCTAGTCTTAGAGCACTGCTACAAAGTTATATTGGGTAGATTAAGTTAGAGTAATTATTATGGTACGTGGCTATGTTACGGTGGGGTGCGTCAAAGGTAACGTTTAAACAATTTAATATTCTACACACAAGCATTTCAAACGCCAACTCAAACGTAGCTTCTCCTTTCGTAAAAGTTGTTCCGTAAACGAGCCCCCCCTTCGTTAGATATCTACGTGAGTTTAATCCACTCGGCAAGGCGTTTCGGTTGGGAACGATTTTCGAGAAAATTGGTGAAAATTGCAACAACATAGGCGAAAATTACCACTTGGAGGCGTTGTTTAGAGAACGGCGGTGGCGGGCCGAATTTATGCGGCACTGGAAATGTCGACTCTCTGTGGTCTACACTGAACCGCGCTCATATACTGGCTACGACGTAGCACTCGCTACGAAAATTGAACAAAATATATTTTGCTTGTGCGTAATGCCTAGTACGAGTATAATCTTAATTGCTGTCTGTTGTCGAAAATTGACTGATAAAATATGAATGGCCACTTTCATAGCGTAACAGACTTTTTTAAGAAGGTCATTTGTGTGTTTTGATGTTTTACGAAACTTATCGAACTGTGTTTATTTTTAAACTTTCGACCAGTGCTGTAGGTATATTGATTGTAGCGCATGGCTTTACAGGCTTTAGCGCAAGCTTTTTTGGATTCACTAAAATTGAAGCGTCGGAGCGTTTGGAACTATAGAGTTTTCGCACGCAATTTTGCTAGAAACAATGATTTTATAATCGGGTTTTCATGTTTTGAACTAAGTCTCCTGTTTCATCAAAGGGAGACTGTAGGTAAAATATAGTCGGAATCCAGAAGGCCATCCAACTGTCAGGGACGAGACGAATTATGGCCATTGTGCCACTTTTACTCACCACTTTTAATTTCCCAGTGGAAAGCATTTTTTAATTCGTGAGCTTTATGAAATTTTATTTCTTGCCGTATCGTGCACTGATTATTCGGAGCATCGCGACGCTTAGCGTTTTAGAATTTGTTTGTTGTTTCAAGCATTGATCGTCTATCTCATATTTTATTTTGAGACCTATTAAAGCGCCTTTACTCTCTGTTAACAAAGGATTGGAATATGGCACGACACAAGCATATATATATTTATAGGTATCAGGTTTTTCCATTAAGATGAGATGATTTGGATACATGGATGTTTTATGAGTTCATAACGTGTATGTGAAGATTTGTGTGTGCCGTGTAGTGCCACGAATAGCACCAAACCATCTCATCCCGTGGGCCGTAAAAGGCGACTATGGAATTAACCGGAAGATGGGCAGCAGCGTCTTTCGAGTACATTTACAACTCAACTGCGATCGCTAACCCGCTTGCCAAGCGTAGCGATTTGGGAAAAAACACACCCAGACTGGTCGTTGTGGTGATTTTCTCTTCCGTCGACAAGACAGTTGTCTTTGGTGGTCATGCTATGCCTACTGGATACTCCATCTTTTCATATTGTTAAAGGCACCTAAAATATTATAACATTTGAAAAATTCATTCCATTTTCTCTAAGGACGTAGAAGTCTGACGAAAGTCGTGCAGTGTGAAATTAAAACTGGTACCTATATTTTAAAGTATAGGTACTTAGCAGAATTGTATGGAAGCTCGATCAGTTCTTTTGTCTTATACAAAGTGGGCTTTAATTCTTGTGTAAAAATGAATATCAAAGATTCATATCTTCTTTCTTAACACGTTCCTATAAAAAAACCTCTAATCAAAAATATGTATTAAAATTGTAGGAAAACTTACGAGTCTTGAACAATACTAGCAAATATCTATTGTTATGCTAAGATAGATCTGGGAGATAATTATCAGCATCATTAGTACGTTAACGTTTACTATTGAAGATGAATAGCCCACTAGAAATTTCGCAGTCGTTAGGGGATTGTATCTTAACCACAACGCTCAGTCGATGGATTCTTGACTTAAGTGTATTGTTGCACAGGAGGATACAATTCCTTTCTGTGTGGTGTCCCGATTAAGAATATAACACCATTCTATCTCCTCCCATGGATGTCGTAAATAGTGACTAAGGGCCCCTAAACCAGAGAGATGGGCAGCAGCATCCTTTTTGCGGAACCACCTGCCTAGCGTGATAAGTACTGGCAAATTCCCCCTAAAATGAAGACCCAGTATAAATAGGGAGGCCTTAGTTCCGTTGTGTCTGTACTTTGGCCGATATGATGATGATGATTATGACATTACATTATTATCTATCTAACAAATTAAGTAAGTCGTATTGAGACGCTCATAAAATTTAGAGGCAGTTTTGGATTCGGCCTAGAACAACAAAGAGATAGGTAATTCAAAACCCCTATTAAATTAATGCTTAATTGACCGTTGTTCAGTAAATGATTTCAATATTACTTGAACTTACTTGTGCCAGCATAGTACACAGTGTACTCGAGTTGATGCCCCATCATATCAACCTTCACCTTGTCCACCACCAGCCTCGTGAAGAACAGGTCTCGTTTGTAGTATATCGGTTTCTCGTTCTCGTGGGACACTGCACTGTCCATCAGTGGGTGGGATCTGTTAGGAAATACAATGTAATATACATTCTGTATGTAGTAATATACTGATAAGGAATATTGTTAAGTAGAGGATGAAATTAGGACGGTGATTAGAGCGCCAATCAAATTAAAAAGAAGCTTAATAGTTGAAAGTACTATTGATGAATATGAGATACCATTGGGTCGCTAAGTGGTTGGTTTAGATAGTCTATTTAAAAAACAGCTGCATAGCTCTTGAACATGTCTTTCATAACGTCAGTGGTAACGATTCAAACGTATGAATAATATTTTAGTGTAGTAGAAAACAGCGGAAGCCTTCAAACTGAATCTGTATGTTAACAATCTATTTATGCAGAAACAATGCACTACGTGAAGGTTTCTAATAAAGGAAGAGTCACTGGAGCGTAACGGCGGAAACATTACAAGGGTGTTGATAACAATAAGGTGGCTACGTCCACGCGACAATCGCACGCGACGATAATGTCGCCCACACAAATCGCACAATACAGTCTTTGCTTCGACGCCAACAACAAAATACCATTTATTTAATTAAAACCTCCTCTCGTTATGAATAAAAAATGTTATACTATTTTCAGCAGACTGGTTCAGGTGAAGTGTTAAAATCTCAACGTTTCCACATGAGGATCATGGAAAAGCGGGAAAAAAAATAATTGAACGCTCTCGGGGTGAGAGCGTCGGATAATTAACAGGACGTGTCGCCAGATAAAAGTGCCTGTGGATTTCAATGAGCATGGAATTCTGGAATCGCTAGAGACCTCGTCTGCGACAGGATCGTGTTTCGCGTTTTTAAGTGACGATTTTCTACTTTGTTTACGTCCGGGGCTTGTTACAATAACGACAGTCTCGCCTTTTGTTCTTTTTGCGTATCCGGCAGCTCGGCCGTTTCGAAAATAAATTAATTCTCTGTTACGTATACCCGTACTAACGTAACTTTTTTTAGTAATAAATTGCACAATGCTTGCGAATTTCAATAATCTGTGAGTGTGAAAAGTAATTTATTTTTTGGTTACACGTAGAACAAAATTTAAATGGAATTGATTGTAATATTTAGTTTGAGCCCCGCAATTTTTATTTATTTGAGTACATCTTTACAAGCTTCATTTTTGCGGTTGCTCGCACATCTTTACTTTCGTTCTAGCTATGGATTGAGAACTTGAACGCTCGCTTACAATTAAGACAAAACCAAATTAAAAGATACCTGGTATGGGCTGAAGAAAGAGAAGACCACTCACCTTATAAAGTTTAGTACTGTATCAGGTAAAGACGAGGTGTCATTCACGCAGGTCCCAGGTCTAGGCTCAGGAACCTTGCTGCTGATAACTGGTAACCACGCAGAGCTCGACGATGCTTGTTCCTTGAACTTCCCTTCGAAAGCCTTCTGAATGTCGCTAATAGTGAAGGTGCAGATGGCAGAACCCATGAGACCAGTAGAAGCGGTGGTGAAGACGCCATAGAACCGGCTGTCATCTCCGGATACTTTGTAGATGCTCTCTGGTAGAATATAGAGGAATGTATGTTGATTTTGTACGTCTTTCTGAACAGATGGTTCATATACTCGTAACTTTTTTTAATACAGTAAGAGATAGGACTAGCACGTCATTCGCTTGGTGGTAAGCGTCACGCCTGGCCATAACAATTGTAACGATACCCAGGACTAACCAGAACACAGTAATGTCTAACTTAAAACAGTACAGCTAAGCAGTGAATATCTGTGACTGCGGTGGTAATTACCTGGCTTACTTATAATAAGATACCTACCACTAGTAAGAACACTATACAGGGTATCCAGTAAATAGCACGACATACTGCAGGGGGTGAGAGCATGGGTCAATACCTACCAAAAAAAACACAATATATGTTCAGCAAAATCTTACGGATTTACAGCAGTACAAAATTTTAAAATAAGAAAATTGTACTGTGAATATTTTATTAAAAATTGTATTTCTTGAAAGCATTTTAGTTTTTAATAGAATAAAGACTTATCAATAAGTAAAGTAACTATTCACAAATAATTTGAGGTAAAAAAAAACTAGAAAAGGAATTTTTCATTACGAGATGCTTAAAAATCTGAGTCAAGGTAGCGATTTTCCGATATTTCGGAAAGTTTTGTACTACTGTAAATCCGTAAGATTTTGCTGAACATATATTGTGTTTTTTTGGTAGGTATTGACCCAAGCTCTCACCCCCTGCAGTATGTCGTGCTATTTACTGGACACCCTGTATACACAATTAGCGCACATATACGAAAAGATGCATGAATGTAGTATGAGGAAAGAGTAGGTATGTATGGATCAATGCTCGTAGTGTACTCTGGTTATTGCTAATATTCTTGCTTTTCTTTTTAAAATAAAATGACGTAATTCAGTTTCATTTGCATTTCAAAGCAGATTTACCATTATAAATTTGAATAGAATTAATATAAAATAAACCTTTTTAAAATATAAAGTTGTGTTGCAGAGTATATAGACTTGGGAATTGCTGTTTTCATTTACTGTTTTCATATATGTAATATAAATATTGAGAAACTTGAATAAGAGTTTTAATTTTAAAATATTTTAATAAAAACAAACTCAATACCTACTCAGGTGGCAAATATCAAAGAGGGCTCTAAAACTTATTTAAATTCAAATTCAGTCTCGATCTACTGGATGAGTAAAGTTACAAATTATCAAGGCTGACATGATGTCTAATCTGTTCTAAGTTATACAAACTTCAGTTTACTATCAAATTGTTATAATAGTGAGCTCTTAACTTGATATCTGTGGTAGAGTTGAAACAGTTTACTGGTTGTAGCAATTTATAGAATATACACCCGTGTTTGCAATGAAAATGCTAATGGATAATTGTAGAGTAATAGTTTGAATGGTCAACCTGTCTTAACCTTTTGTCATATTTGTAACATTATTGTCATCTCCATTTATAGACACGCTACTTAAGGATAACTGTGTGTTCTCAAGTCAAATGAAATGCTCACACATCGTTTTGATCTAATCTTAGTTAAGAAAAATAAACTGACACAATACCTATATGTAAAAATAGGAACGAGAACAACTTATACCTATTAAAAACCTATTGGTGTGAACCTAATTGCTCGGGCAGACATGTAAATAACATAGCAACGGCAAATACTGGACACTTGAGTACCTATTACATTCTCATGAGTTATGCAGAGCTGGCAGTGGGTCCGCGTGAAAAACCGTGGCACCGTGCGAACCCCGACCGTTAATATTATATGAACACAGTCTGGGAGGTCCCGAGTCCAAGTGCAGAGCGGAATCGAATATACTCGTAAAATCGCACTATGCACTTTTGAATTTGGAACTAAAAATGTTGGCGAAGGAGTGACAGTAAATATTTGTTTAGAATGTATGGAACGGTAACTCGAAATTTGATGGCGTCCGTGAGTCAGTACAGAAATATTTATTAGATATTATCGTCTACATAATTAAATAATTTAATATTCTGTGGATTATATTATACACGTTTAGAATCGAAATTCTGCTAAGCCAGTGGTAATCTATTTACCATAATGATTTCTGAGTAAAACATTATTAAATTATTTTTCATCATTTGCTTTATTTAATCGTAAGCCAGATTTCTGATTGTATGAAAGATACACAATTATACAATTAATAACTTTTTCAGTCGAATAAACGAATACATACACTAATTGTATTTATCGAATGATCAAAACTTACGTATTTCATTGAAGTAGAAAGGGAACTCTCCAGGTATGCTGCAGTTGAGTCTCGCCTTCAAGTATGTGGCCCAGTTCTGGCTGAGAATGTTCTTGCCGCCAGTATCCCTCTTGCACACTCTTGCTACCCTCGAGTACACCGCCTTGCCACAGTTTATGTACTCGACAGCCGTCTCACGAAAGAAGAACAGAACGTAGTCGCCAACGTCGAATGAGCCCACGAAGTTTGGTTCTAAAAGAGAATAATAGATAAACAGCACTTTAATTCATGTATTTAAATAGAGCAATAAACTTTTCTGTATTTATAACTAAAATTTGTATAATAGCCAAAAGTTGGATACTTAAATATACCGTAGTTTTAAAGTTAATTTCAAATATATTAAAATAGGTAAATAATAATAATTATAATTCTCATTTAATTGAGAGTTGTCAAATAAAATTACAATAGTTGACTATACTACTATACTAGGTCGCCATATTATAATGTAGTAAATAATGAATATAAATTAAGTGTATTCGGGCAAGCGAGCGTGCGTTCCCACAATGATGGTTAATTCCACAGTATCAAATTGCTGTTATTCTATGTGATATACAATAAATATTAGATGAAGCCGTGGGTGACAATTATGTCACACGGGACGTTTATAGCTAGCATTAATAAGTACTTATTTGTTGGTCTCATAATGAAAACGCCACGTGCCATGGATTACAGAGTACAGACGCATGCCTTACATTCAATATCTCTATTCACATTGTTGAATAATATCATTCATGGCATAAGCTACTATGGCAGTTAGTATAAAGCTTCAGAATAAAACTTTAATAAGGTTTCAAATCTTTTTAAATGATTACCGCTATATATTTGGCTTCATATAATTAATAGTGTTAATAAACCCTCCTTTGATAAATATGTTGTACGTGGTATTATTTACCAACGCCACATTAAATACCTGTACCATAACTGGAACCATTTAGAAGATCGATAACCATTTACCAAGTTCAATGGAACTGGTAATCGGTACTCAATATATAATATTCATATAAACTTCTGTAGTTTCTTAGCATTGTATTTCAGTCTTATCTCAATTTATATCATAATTTGTCCTAAAATTCCTGCATACACATGAGTCCATGAAAGTTTAATGCTGAACATTGGCTTCCTAATGATTGCCTGATTAAGCACGGTAATATTGCCATAATCACCACGCCAGGCAGGCGGATTGATGATCGTAGGGTAGGGTGCTGCCCTACCTCTTGATATCAACCCTTAGTCACCTTTTACGACATCCGTAGGTAGAGAGGGATGGTCTATTCTTTGCCTGGAACCACACGGAACATACTTTATCGGGTACCTACTAAATGTGAAGTCGATGTTAAAATTATTCCTTTGCATTTGTAGAAATAACAGAAGAACCCAAAGGACTAAGCATTAATGACCATTTCTATTATTTTATTTGTAGGACCATTTATGTCATAGGTCATTTTGCTAATCGGACATATTGCTTAAGGGAAGTTTTGACTATCGGTCTTTTTGCGTGTAAGTCAATTTGCTTTTGGGACTTTATGATACGGAACCATATAAATCTTGCAATATTGGCGCTTAAGTTATCACATTAAATGTTATAGCAGTTAATACTAGTTGATATATCTGTTAATAGAATAAAAAAATATTGTCGAGCGTGAGGTCACACGCGGTAGAAGTGAAACTTTGTATTTTGGTTAATTTGTGAGAGAATGAGATGGCTACACTATGGGGGTGGTAAACAGAGAGAGAGAGAGAGAGAGAGATTGATCAACAATAGTGAACTATATAGAAACGTGTTTTATCTCAATCTCTCACAGTTTAAGTCCTATAAATACATTTAGAGTTGTCTCTCTTTCGTTACACATTTTCGTTTCATAAAATCCAATTCACACCGTAAGAAAAGAAGGTTCACTTCAAAAATAAAACACAACAAAAATGAAATTTTCTAACAAAATCAATAGCCTAGAAATGTACACGAAATAAAATATCTTGATAATCGTAGTTTATTGACCTTGTATGTGTGTGAGTGTTAGAGTGGCAACGTTTAGAACTATTACGTCACTGGGGGATCTTTCCAGTATTCATCTGGTAATATCTCTATGTATTTACACGATGTTGAAAAATATAGCGAAAAACAATCCTGCGATTCAATAATTTATTTATGGTCGAAGAACGCCATGTAGTTTACATATACGTGGTATCATTTAATGTCATAACTTATACGCCACATTGTTTATATATATAATCAGCCCATTACTGTCATACTGCTGGGCACGGGCTTTTTCTCACGATGAGAAAGGTTGGGCCACCACGCTGCCTAGTGCCGGTTGCCGAACTACACACTATTGAGAACATTTTGTTGGAGCCCTCTCAGTTGTACAGGTTTCCTTCACCGTTAACGCAAGTGATAATCAAATTCTGATCCGTACATAAATCCGAGAAGTCAAAGGTGCGGGCCGGGGGTGTAATTCCTTAAGCTCAAACATCCATACATCCTTGAATACAGAATTGAAATAATGGTGATAGCCCAATTTGGTATTCGCTAAGACTAGTCCTCATGACTTACTGTCAGTAACGTATCCTTGAATAGCTTCAATCATGTCTTAGCTAATAACAAATTGGTTTTACACCGTTATTTTGATTCTGCATTTAAGGATGTATGGATGTTTGAGCTTAAGTAATTGCACCCCAGGTCGTCTCAGACTCTTCTGTATGGAAGGCGAACGTTCAATCACTGCTGTAATGCTATACAAATACTGCAATATTGTAATGGATACTTAATATTGTATAAAAAATTCAAGGACTTCAATTAAACATATTTGATTGTTTGAGGACTAACATTTTGTGGTTACAAGTTGATTTTGCTACGACAGTTGGCGCCCTAAACAAGGTGAATTTATTCATAATGAACTATAGAAATATAATGAATACTAAAAAGGGTTGACTTCATAAATGAAAATTAAATGAAAATAATTAACTGTTAGTGGCATTCGAAACGTTAATAATAAAGGGCCGAGTGTTATGAACAAAGCAATATTAACGAAAATTAGGCAAATTTGTACACAGGCGTAATTTCTATTTCGCTGTTATCGTGCCACACAAATTAACGGCAAAAGGGTTTGTCCCAATTGTTCCAATACTAATTTCGTTCTGAAATCAGAACAATTACGCCGTTTACGCTACAAAGGTGCTGCTAATAAATATTAATTTTATTTGGTATCAGGGCTTCAATTCAAAATTCAAATCATTTTATGAAAATATTACTATGCAATCATGTGGAAATTCAATATTTATAAATTGAATAGAAATTTAGCTATTATGAGTTTTTCGTTCACTTAAAAATTGTATGTAGAGGTCTGTGTTTAATTGAAACTTTGAACTGTGTTAGTAAAATGTATATATTAATATTACATATATCTAATATTAATATGTTCATATATATATATATAGTATTAATATATACATTTATATATATATCTGAAAATATTAATATTAGATAAGCTTTTTGTCTCAAAATGTATTATATAAAATTCGTGGTCACATTAAACATTTACAAAAATGTATCGCCGTGTAACTAGTGTTAGATATATACTATTACTGCGTGATTACGAGTACATTAGTATAGATGATGTATGCTGTAATTAGATTGATTGGGTAATAATTGATTTCCCCCTATTCATCATTTCAGCCGAAAAACAGCCATTGCTGAACAGAAACCTCCCCAAAGATTGCCATTACGACCGGTATGGGATTGTGTTTTATGCTCATTGGAGGGTTTTGCCATAATCACCACGCTTGGCAGACGAGTTGGCGATTGCAGTTGAGTTATAAATGTACTCAAAGGACGCTGACGCTCATATTATGGAAATCCCATAGTCATCTTTTACGACACCCACAGGATGAGATATGGTGAACGCAAGGGCGGATCCATGGGGGGCTCAGGGGGCCATGGCCTTCCCCAAAACTATGGGATGCAATTGACCTTAGACCTAGTAGTAACAATGATCTTTGAAAATGTTGACATGAGACCTGAGCCCCCCCTATTAAAATCCTGGATCCACCCTTGGGTGTGGTATTCATAGCTGGCACTACACAGCAAATTTCCTCCTATTAATGTTTTTAAATGGTATATCTAATAGTTTTGCGATGGCAACACTTTTGTCAGAGATGACAACTAATATTATTAATTGATTATTTATTCATTGCTTATTCCTTTTCTTTGTGCCGCCTAGTTAAAATGTTATTTGAAATACAGAAGACATTGAACCTTTTTGGCTTTATTTTGATGATCAGTTGGTCAAATCAACGTGAATCTATTAACAGGAAAAATAGCTTGTAGAATAATCAGGCACATAACATAATCATGATTTGTCGATTGACTGCAACCTATAATATGATGGTCCCATTAAATAATTAGAGGTCACGTTAATATACTACTGGCCAAATACTGAAACGCCACTTAATATTTAAACCCCGCTTAATTATTTGAGACGACTGACTTCCTACCGGAAACAAGCATCTCAAATAGTTAAGTGTGATATAAGTGGCGTAGTCATATTAAGTGGCGTGTCAGTATTCGGCCGTAAGGCACGTTAATATATTACGTAGTTAGGTAGGTAGTAGTGATAGCGACCAGGACACCGCACAGCACACGCTCGAGGCGTGCCCTGCGTGGGACATCGGGATCGGGCAAGATCTCTCTCTGCCAGCAGTAGTGTCGGCTATGTTGGCAGAGCACGAAAATTGGAATGCAGTGGTCCCCTTCTATGAGAGCGTCATGCTCCAGAAGGAGACCGCAGAGCGGGATCGGGAGAGGGCCGATCCCACTCGAAGGAGGAGGAGACGGCGCCGGGGTAACAACTACCCTGGCGCCTAATTCCCGTACGCCTTAAACCCCCTGCCGTTGCTATAAGGCGGGGGACCTCTGGGTTTGCGGATGCGTAGATTGGGGAATCTGCGTGCTCACACCAAGCGACCCAAGAGAAGACGGTAGCACGCATGTGGTCACGCGCTGCCGTGGGACGCTTTGGGGGATCATATATAATCCCCCCGGGAGTGTGACCACTTTACAGTCACCCTCTCTAAGATGAGCCTATAGGCATGGCACCAGTACGCGGCTCTAGTGTGATTATACGAGGACCAGGAGCCTCCTTTAGGTGCCGAAGATGACCGCCCCAGTGGTTTTAGCCAATAGGAGTCCGGCAGTATATACCCCTTCGCCCTTCCCCGGGGCGAAGGAAGTTCATGAAGAATTTCCACTGGGCACCAATAAAAAAGGTATGTAGGTAGTAAATAACTACGCTATCAGTAATAGCTGAAGTATAGATCCGAGAGGCATCGATGCTCGTTAGAGCAAAACAGTTTAATTTTGAATGTTTAATCGCAAACAGGCTAATTTTCGCGTAAATCGTCGATAATTGTAACATTTGTCCTAATGATTACCGGCTCGCTTTCAGCTCGATGGATGCTCAAATGTTGTTGAGCAGCAATGATTACGCTCATTTCGATATTGATTCAATTTTGATAACGTTATAAATTCGGTTGACTGGGTCAGTGTGAGTCAGTCAACCAGAAATCGTTGATATGATACTTAGATTAGAATTTTGTGTTCGCTATGAACCCTAATTTACTAGTCATATTATAAGTATAACAACCTTTGTAAATGCTACATAAATATATATGCTATATGTGCTAGAACAAAATCCATTTCATATCAGTTTTATTGTGATATTTATCTTCGGTCTTATATTCCCTGTCGTGTGCGGATTAAGAATATGGCTCCACTCTTTTCCCTTCCCACAAATGTCATAAAAAGGGACTAAGGAACGCTTAACCTGAGGGATGGGCAGCAGTGTCCCTTCTGTGGAACAACAGCAACTATACTGCGCTCACCAGCCCGTCTACCAAGCGAGGTGAGTGCCGGAAAATTCCCCTCGAAACGACTACCCAAGTATGTGACCAGTCGTTGTCGAAATCTACGGGAGATGCTCTTGTTCAGCAGTGGACGTCCTTTAGCTGACACGCTGATTATTATTATATTCAATCTAGATCAGATTTAATACCTAAACAATGATCTATACGCTATGAAAGCTTGTTTCCAAGGATAGAAACAATTTGCTAGAATTTAATCTAGGTACTTGTATACTTACTGTCAAGCCACTTCGAGTCATATTTCAGAGTCCTCTTGAAGGCAAACTCGCGTCTCCCAGTCGTCAAGTTATGAAGATCAGTTCTGAAGATAACCGTGTCCGCCTTGGTGAACTCTGCATTGGTGCCAGAGTATAAGGCAGGTAGATTGCCAGGGTTGCCCCTCTCCACCCATAGGGCTGTTGAGTTGTCGGCAGGGTCGTACGGACATTTGGCGACACCCATACCGATGCCGGGCACGTACTCGTGACGCGGTAGGTGCGTCAAGTTAGACTGTAACGAAAGAAGATTACGGCTTTGAGTCGGCTTTAGTTATAATAATGTTGGGAATTGCGTGTTAAAGTATGCATATTTTAGTATTTCAAAGAACTTTTTATTTTGTTAGTATTCACGTCTGTCATGCTATAAGTAATACATTTAAGTTAACAACACAGTACGCATAGTACTGCTTCTTTTTGTTTCTTCCTATTGGTTTTTGGCCAATCTTGTACCAGAGTTGTTCAAGCTTGGTCTTGGACTTGTTTTAAATACTGCCGTCTAATGACAACAACTGGAACCATCCAAGGCTTGGAGACGCATATTTCAAATACCATCATGCGACACCCATCCACAGACTGACCGCGCCAAGCGTTGCTTAACCTCGCCGATAGTTTACTGAGGTTATGAGTGCCTCCAATGGCTATGAGCGACAGTTTTAATATAATGCTATGCGTATGGTTAAAATTGCTGGTACCTACAGGTACCTAATTTTGTTTTCAAATTGTTTCTCTGCTTATATCCCCTCTGAATCAAACTACGTATAAAGTCCCTATCTCCACAATTGTTTGTGCATAAGGGTGTGCGTTTTGGTAAACACGTTAATTAAAGCTTTCAAACACCCCAATTTCCGAAACACCAAAGTAGGGATGTTAGTAGAGGGTGAATAGAAAGTTTCCAAAAATATTAAAATTTCCACGCGTGAACGTTTCGATTTTATGCGCCATTAATCAAAAATATATATCTAAAAAACAAAACGTAACGACTGAATTTATGCGTTTCAAAGTCAGTAACAGCGCACTGGCCAGTCGACCGCCCCCGGGGCGTCCCCTGTGCAGCTCAACAACACATCTGCTATTAATTTTTCCAAAAATTTATGTTCTTTCCGCGCTGAATGGGATTTATTAACCGAAACTTATTATTTTGAAGGCGGTTGATCTTTTTGGGATAGCGCGGTGCTCAGGAGAATTCCTCTATTAGTATAATGCGATGGGTGGTGGTACGGTTTTCGAAATTATCATAAAATTACTAAATGTAGCATAAACGTGGGGTGGGCAGCGGCGCCCGTCGTCGTGGATTGAGACTTTATGTAAATTTTAACGACGCTGCGACCATCGGGGCCACCTGTGACCCGCCCCTCCCGCACCGTGGCCGCATCGCCCGGGGCACCTGTCGAAAACCTATGTCGTTTTTATTTCAATAAGCCGAGGATTAAATTAGGCATGCGAAGACGTGCCAACCCGACCCCCGGGGGTAAGATTTTCCTCGTTTCTTACTTGTATTCTGACTTTTATCGGAAAACCATTTGTAGCTTGCGTAAATCGTGTCTGATAATGTAAATAAATCGCCCGGCCATAATGAAACTAATTGCAAGTAATTTTTAGGGTTCTGTACGTCCGAATGAAGAAACGGCTGAACCCTTATAGGATCACCCATGTCTCTGTCTGTCTGTCATAGCCAATTTGCTCAGAATCTACTTAATTGATTCAATACTAAATAGATTAAGTTAAAATTGAGTACACGTATGGATTATTGCGACCCAAACACGGACGTATAATGTAAATAAATACATTTTGAATATGGGGGTAACTTTTGGAGAGCAACGTAGACATAAAAAAAATGCAAACTGTACCGTGTAACACATAAAAGAAAGACAGAAAGAACATGAATGGCAAAAGTTTGAACGCACGGAAATTCTTCCTAGATGCAACAAGGTCTCTGTAGTAAACAACTCCGGATGTAACTCGCAAGCTGTCAAACATAATATTGGGTTCATCTTGCCGAATGTAAGGCAACAACAATATTTTATAATGTTGAAATAAATATTTTGAAAGTATATAAGAAAATAGATCAAATTTACCATTTTCTGGAGCCTATCTCTGAAACTACTGCTACTAACATTTTAAAAGACAAAAGAGTTCTTTACTTATAGATAAAAACTTAAAACAACATGGTAAATCTTTCAGTATTGCGTACAAACTAACATTTACAATGTTATTAGAGAACATGTTTTTCAACTGCAATGTTAAGTTTGTTCTAGGAATAAATTATTGGTACTAGACAAAATCCAACAATAAACAATATATCCAGCCGTTTCCCTCTACAATCTGGTCCCATAAATACATTTTATAGTCTGGTAAGCAGCGTGGGGCAACGCTTAAAAAAAACTAACACAAACAAATTAGTGTTAGTTTAAAAAAAACATGGTATATAACATATTCATTGTACGGAACTGTCCACGCGAGTATTATGCGCTACATAGAATCTCTTCATGTCCTAATAATAGCAATGATTTCACTTGGTCTGTTGAAGAGCTTACGCAAAATGAACATTGGTCGCACTCGGGCTAGAATATTTAACCAAACTATTCGTCGTCATCATCATCATTTCAGCCGAAATAACGTCCATTGCTGGACATAGGCCTCACCCAAAGATCGCCACAACTACCGGTTTTGGTTTGTGTTGTGTGCTCATTGGGTGGTTTTGCCATAATCACTACGCTTGGCAGGTGGGTTAGCAATCGCAGTAAATTTGTAAATGTACTGGAAGGGCGCTGCTGCCCATCCTCCGGCTAATGTCTTAGTCTCCTTTTACAACACTCACAGGATGAGACGGGTTGGTACTATTCTTAGCTACTGCTAGCTGGACACTACACGGACTGTTGCTGACTACATATTGACTATATGACTCAAGCCTGTGTCCCGCAGTGGACGTTTTTATTGATTCTACCTATTTCATGATAAAACATGTTATATAATTATACGGGATATCCCTGCGACTAGCCACTGCACGTTTGCCCAAGTGTTTGGCTAATATTTGTTTGACCTTTTTTATAGGTTCCAGTGGAAACTCATCATGGTACTTCCTTCGCTCCAGGAAAGGGCGCAGGAGTATGCCAGACTCCTACCGGCTAAAACCACCGGCGTGGTCAACTTCGGTGCCGAAGAACTCGAATAATCTCCATATAGAGCCACCCATTGGTGCCACGCTATTAGGCACATCTCGGAGGGAATGAATGTAAAGCGGTCACCAACTTGCTACAACACAGTCACCAGCTTGTTGCAACGGGATTGTAAAGGTGTCCCCCAAAGCCTCGCTATGCGCTCTGCTGCGCACACGGCGGCACGTGACCATATGCAGACCGCCGTCTGCCCGGGGGAATATTTGTATGATCTACAGATAGTTCTTTCGGATCTGTATCACGCTTTTGGCTAGTATGTGTATTGTAACCCAAGCCGATTTCTGGAAGTTCACAGCAGCATTACTTTCTCATTGATATTATGATTAAGTGATTTCCACACAAAGAAAAAAACAATGCCTATTGTAAAACCACTGTTACTAAATTAGATACAATAAAAAAATTCTAAAACCCTTGAAGCGGTATAGAAACTGCTGATTTTTGTACTAGATTGATAATTAAATATATGTAGCTAACAAAATGACCGTGCATAAGAGACTAAGTAACTAATGTCTCGAGATGACGAGCGCAGTGTGGTGCCACGCCGCACTATTTCTGGCTAGCATTACAATTATTAAGGGCAGGCGTGGCGAATAAATTGATCGTCTCGTTATAGGTTACACTTTTTAAACCCATCATCATCATCATCATCTTAGCCGAAAGACGTTTACTGCTGAACACAGGCCTCCCCCAAAGATGCAACATATACATACAACGGCCAGTCGTGCGCTACACGCATCCAGCGGATTCCCACAACCTTCACCAGGTCGAAGCACTATATACTACTCTGTCAAGAAAGTAACGGGAAAAGATCAATAATACACAAATTGTTTGTTATTCATCCAAATTTATTTTATCACCTTCAAAGTATGCTCCTTCAGAAACGATATACTTACTGTTACCGGAATTGAGTTCAGTTCTCACCGCGAATTCTCCTTTATGTCTTCTACCGATTGAAAACGGGTGCCACGAAGTGGTAATTTGAGTTTCGGTAAAAGAAAGAAGTCGGCTGGAGCCATATCTGGTAAGTATGGTGGTTGCTCGATGGTATTTGTTGAGTCAAAGTCAAAGACAAAGTCAAGTTGTTTGGTCAAAAATTCGTTCACAATGATAGCCGTGTGTGAAGGCGCATTATCGTCGTGCAAAATCCAAGAAATTCCTTTCCACAAATCTGGCCTTTTCTTCGAATTTGCTCTCTTAAATGCCGCATAACGCTCAAATAATATTCTTTATTTACGCACATTATGCACAACACCGCGATAGTCACAGAAAACAATCAACGTGACTTTGACTTTTGATCGACTTTGGCGTGGTGTTTTCGGTTTCGGTTCAGTTGGAAGGCGCCACTCCGAAGCTTGTTGACTAGTTTGCATGTCAAACTTGTAAACCCACGTCTCGTCACCAGTAACAATGCGTTTCATGAATGTTGGGTCGAGATTGACTCGTTCTAGCATGTCCTCAGCGACTCTCATGCGATTGACTTTTTGAAAGAAATTCAGGTCTTTTGGGGCTAGCCGAGCGGTAACATGTTTCATACCCAAATGATTAGTTAAAATGGTACCGATCGACTCGTGAGATACAGAAAGTTCGGCGGCAATCTCTCTGAAAGTTGAATGAGGGTTTTCAGTCACTATTTCCTTCACTTTTGTATGTTATGTTAACTTCAGTTGCAGACGTTGATTGCCTACCAGAGCGAGGCATATCTTCTATCATATCTCGACCGCGTTTGAACGCTTTGTACCACTCATAAGCACGTGTTTTTAATGAAGTCGATTCACCGTAAGCCTTCTGTTAGATTTTCAGTAACGCCGAACACGAAATTCCATTGGCGATGCAAAGTTTAAGACAAACTCTTTGTTCGGTGTTTTTGTCCATAATTAAATTCGCTATACACACTAGATATAACTAAAAACAGCACTATATTTAATATAAACAACAGATGCAACTCAAACTCCGCGCCAAAATGAAAAACAGTTGTGCCAATCTAACAACAACAATAAAAACAAAGATTTGAATTTGGAATCATAAACAAATCGTCCATTCCCGATACTTTTTTGACTGAATGTAGACTCACGGACCTGCGCTGTCGCCTGTGAGGTAACTTATTCAAAAGAGCATTTTCTTAAGCAATAATATGTACCCTATGTACTATCCCACGACATAATCTATCTCTCTGCAACATTTCACTAGAATCTGTTCAGCCATCTGATCGTGATGTAGTCTCAAATATGCAAACATTCACATTTAAGTAGTGCGCACGGCTACATATTAAGCTATAATTTCCAGTATAAACTGATCTCGCATTGTATAGACTTTGCTTACAATGAGAGATCAGCTGAAACTGGAAATAAATTACGTGATGTGTAGTCACGTGTACAAGCTGTTGCATGAGACTTCATCCGCGAGTGAACTAATTCAAACCCTAAGGAAAATGAATATTCTTTATCATATCACACTAAATATGGAATTCTAAGTCAAAGAATTAAATACTTCCATTACACCTATAGGCAACAGCTGCGTGGACGAGCCCCGAACTCGTGCTACAGAAGCAAGTCAAGTTTGTTAACGATGCATACCGAGTCACATGCATTCAATTAATAAACAGAATTGTATTAGAAGATATTGTTGTTTTATCATATTATTTTATTATTCATTATCATCATATCAGCCGAATAAAGTCCACTGCTGAACACAAGCCACCCCAAAAGTTCGCTGCAACTATCAGTGTGGATGTGTTGTGTGCTCATTGGGGGGTTTCGCCATAACCGCCACGCTTGGTAGGGGAGTTGACTTGTTAATATACTCGAGGGAAACTGCTGCCCATCCTCCGGCTAGTCCCATAGTCTTCTTTCACGACACCCAAGGGATGAGAACCTATCTCATCTGGTACTATTAGAAGCCGGCACGGTTTTATTATTTTATTAAACATTATAGTACTATTCTTAATTTAATATTTCATTAATACCGTCTAATGTCACTAGACAATATACCTATAAATACACTCATATATTTAATGAACACTTGTTTATTTATTTATTATTCTTTTAACATATTACACTCATGCAGGTGCCTTGTTGCTTGATATCTGTGTGTCATAATAGAGATACAGCAGGGATACCAGCGCCAGTTTCACAAACTTTGCAACCTGGCACATGCTAAGCTGGAGACGTTTTTGGTACATAGCAGATACACATGCGCAAATTGGTCAACATCTTTTCTATCTCGTTAAAATATGTTCTATCTTGTGTCAAATTAACATATTTTCTGTGAAATTTCATTAGACTTCGTTCAGCTGTTCGAGCGTGGTGGAACTTTTATATTTATGTTAATAAATAAGACTAACGCCTTGATAGTTAATATTCAAAAATTGGTTAAACGCGCATGCTAAGACGAACGGCAAAGATGTTTTCTATGCCATTGGCACATAAACCGTTAACGAGTTAAACACACCACCAACTTTACACCACTGTGAAGCTCTTTGCAACATTATTTTCCCTTTCCCATCGAAGCGCGATCCTAAGTCCAGGATAAAGAAGCAAATGGTTCGGGCGGAAGGGCCCGCGGCCTCCCTTCGGTTGAATAAGAAAGTTTGTCTACGGACCCGCAAGCGCCCCTCATTAGGCCTTAGCTTTTGTTTGCCCGCCAAATTAGCATCTAGAAAGCTTTTCATTCACAGAATGAATCGGTGACGGTCTAATGACGCGAATTGAAACTTTGGAGGCGAGATTTTGTCTTTGAATTTATTATGGTTATCTATATTCGTTAAAGATAATACTACTTTCAAAGTACCTATATTAATGTTTTATTCAACATACATTGTAATGTGTACTTCAAATCCTAGTAATTAGGCTGTGTTTTAATAAATGTACTTATATTAGTGCTGTAACGAATAGTGTATTATTATGGTCAAATACTGAATATTCGCCGGATACATGGCCGAATACCGAATATTCGCGAGTGCCTGGCAGAATAGCCGAATATTCAGGCAAATTATCGGCCGGATTTGACGCGAATGCGAGGTTTTATTTTTAGCCTCGTGTCATTTATAATTGTGTTGTTGTTCTTCTTGTGTCTTACACAGGTAACTTTACGTATCGGAAATTATTCTTATGAATTTGGCGGAATGGGATGTACTAGTAAATCATCATAACTTAAAACGAATCACAGCCCATTAGGCTAAGTATCCTAGTGGCAGATTATACTCATCGGTCTTCTGTATAACCTGCCGCAGCGTACGGGTAAGGTCTATGCTACTGAAACCTTTTCGTCCCCACGCCTTATTATTTTTAAGCTGTTTCAAGGCCATCCTAATCTTGTACAGGCTGATGTCCGGGATATCCTCGGTATAGTGTCGGGTTAGTTTGGCTCGCGGGTCATTGTCAGAGCCAATGGTAGGTATAGTAACCGAGGTGTATAACTGCCGGTAGAAGTCTCAAAACCTCTGGCTTAGTCGATGCTACACTGCCGTCCTCGGTCTTCAGCTTCATAATACGACTTTGCCCAATAGACTTGTCTCTTGCGAACACTTTGGAGCCTTGATTCCGCTCAATCGCCTCTTTAACACCGTTAGTGTTAATGGTGCGGATATCGTGACGCAAGGACTTCCATATCCGTCTATTGAGCAGTCGGTATGCTTCAGAATCACCGGAGGACTGCAGGGTCATGGCGCGTCTTTCTGCCATGAGGTCGAGAGTGTGATCGGAGAACTTTTTTGGTCTACCTTTACGGTGGGCTTTAAAGAACTTAGACCCAACCGTTTGGACAGTTTCTACAAACCTACCACTTAAATCGTCCACAGATACGCAATGTTGGCAATTTCAATTTCTCTGACAGCAGTAGTGTCGGCTATGTTATGCGCTGTAAGCATGATGCTCTCAGAGAAGGAGACCACAATTGTTTTGAAACCTAGCGATCCGATACATGTTGACACTCGAAGCGGTTTTAGAGTTCGAGTTGAAAGCTCTCGGGGTTTTGGATATGAACACTAGAGGGCCGGAGCGTAGACCTCATCAGACGAGACCTCTCAACTTTGAGATTAATATTCAATGTGCCTCTTACCATTCGGTGATCACTACCGGTTTTCACCCTGTGGATCACAGAGACATCATTGAATATTTCTCTTTTATTGGTCATGATGAAGTCAATCTCATTCCTCGTGGAACCATCGGGACTCATCCAGGTCCATTTCCTGTGAGGCGGCTTTTGGAAAAAGGAGTTCATCACGAAGAGTTCCTCCTTTTTCAAAAAGTCGGCCAGCCTCTGTCCCCTGGGGTTCCGTTGCCCATATCCAAATTGCCCCACTCTCAACTCACCATCGCATCGAGTGCCCAGTTTTGCGTTGAAGTCCCCCATCACAACAGTGAAGTGTGTCTTCGAGGTATGTATGGCCCTACTTACGTCCTCATACATACTCTCTACTTCATCATCTGGGTGTGTCGAGGTCGGTGCATAGACCTGTATGACCATCAACGAATACCTCTTGGATATTCTGAGTATAAGGTACGCTACCCTGCTTGACACACTTTCGATGGCCACTATGCTGTTAATGAGGGACCTGCGGACGAGAAACCCGACACCACCTTGAGACAGATGTTCGCCTTCCCAGTAGTAGAATAAGTTGCCGGATTTCAGGGTTATCGTGTCCTCCTCATCTCTTCGGACTTCTGATAGACCCATGATATCCCAGTGCAACTTATCTATTTCTTCTTCCAGCTCAACAATCTTTTCGTCTGCCCTCAGTGTGCGAGTGTTATACGTCCGTTTATAGTTCCCGGTAGCCCCGCTGTTCCTGGTCATGGTAGCGGCCATGGTAACGGCGGGGCAGGGGGTGCTAAGAATCTCCGGATGGGATCCGGCTACCACCCTAAACGGAAACTGACGTATATAAAATATCCTGAGTAGACAAATATGTGTTCGATATTCAGCCGAATATATACGTTACAGCTCTAGCCTAAATTTTGATTACTGTGTATGTGTAAATACAATCACAGTTTGACGATTCAATCAGGAGATTGTCAAATTCAATGTACTTAGTCAAGTCAAGAAATTTTGAACTTGTCTAAAGTTGTTATTTCTATACTGCTTATTACAATAACAAAATTGTTCGATGTCGGGAAAATGGATTTCTAATTGGTACATTTTGCAAATCTTAAAATAATTACTATATATAAGTTGAATCAAAACCATATAAAATATATTTTTGGTTGTTTACGTCGATTTACAGCCATTAGTCGTACCTACTTATAGTTCAACACTGCAATTAATAAAAGGTCATGACCTTCATGAAGTAACCAAAAACGAACCATTAAGGCCACCCTATTAAGTATCAGTTCGTCAGTTTTAATTGACGTATGACCAAGCTCTTAAAATAGTTTATTAGAACGATATGTGTTTTTATCGCATAATTATCGTGAAAATTAGATCAAAATTGACATAAATCATGTTCAATATTCACTAATCAACATAGCAAAAAAGTCCGGAATATTCGTCAAACAAAAACTCCAACAAAATTCAGCGAGATACGACACTGCCGCTTAAAACTTTACAACGTTACTACAAAGTAAAACATGTTATCTAGACAAGGGAATAGTTGGTACCTACAGATACGCGGTCGCATGATATACGACAATGGCTTCCCGATACGTTGTGAATACATACGTTACGTACGTAATATCCTACGGGAAACTTTCGAGACATTCACTACGAGTTTGTAGAGGATAGGTAATGTGTGAATATTTATATTACAAAGTGGAATTAACTTCGCCTTACTTTTAAATTGGTCTTGAATAAAATTGCACGCTACTCGTATATCAGAATTATATATATTATACGGTTATTTACAGGTGATTATTTTAGTTATCCTAGTTCTGACGAGATATATAATATAATCAAAGTTCTAATAGCACAATTTAGTGGATTAGATAATTGACGTAACAAATCTTACAACATTTTGTAATAAAAGTGCACGGCACGGGTAGTTTGTAAACCTAATTATAGGATCATAGTCACGTAACCAAAAGTAAATGGAGCAAAGAGACAGTAGATAAACGCTAGAAGACCTAAAATATAAATAGCATTGCATCATAAACCCAGAAGGAACTGAGAGAACTAAACTACACTACTAGAAAGAAAGAAAATTGGTTTATTTTGATTCCTCATTCACTCACATTGCACAATTTATATACAGTAAATGAAATACGATAGCACATGTAATAATTGTGAATGCTAGAGGCCAAAGGTACCTACCTCAGCTAGTGTAAGTAATATGCTCCAGCGTTGATATTCTGGCCCGTATGACTACTAAACTAAATAGAAAATGAACGCAGAGGATTTATGAAAAGCACTAGAAGTTCTGATAATAACTTGTTACGTATTTAAACAATAATTATACAAGTTGTGAATATGTTACGAGTTGCGACATACATTGCGCAACTTGTCTTTGTCAGTGCGTGTATTGAAAGGAGTAACTTTCAAACGCATAAGGGATCCCGGGATTCTACGAGATTGTGGAGGGTGGTAAAGTTTTGACAACCACGTCACTATCAGTTAATAACCTGTGGGGATGATCTGAATTTATAACGACATATTGCTTCTGCTTCAACAAAATGTATAGCACTTATACAAATATTAATTTAAACTGACTTTAATCTTAATTGCTAGGAGTTATGCAATATTCGTCATTAAGAGAATGTAAACTGTAATATGTGTTCGTACTAATTTAATAGGTATTAAATAATAAATTCTATATGTAGAGTAAGTAATGTATGGAGAAACGAACGCAGAATATACAAATATAAAGAAAAACACCGGTCAACGGTGCGATTGTGGTTTGCGCACTCAACTCGACTTCCGTACCTCACAACATGAAGATCACTCATATTGGCTGGCGACAATGTTCACTGCACAACTAAATTTGTTTGTCCATAGTTAGAGAAATTGTTGTATTTGCCTACGTAACAGTAGCTGAAATTATCTGAAATATTTCGCTTCGGAAGCTTCGGAGATAATGGGGGGAAGTAGCATTGTTTTGATATCTTGCGTCATAAATTTGTATTTAGATCCATCCCAAGATTTGAATCTTTGCTGGCTAAAGTAAAACAAAACAAATTGTTGAAATATATAACTACAGTTCTTTCTTAACACATTTGAATATACGAAAACACATATCACACATAAAATTATTGCGAAAGCAGTCAAGATATTTTAAAATTCTTTGTTAAGAAATATTGTTTATAGTAATGTCTTAGGTTTTCGTGATTATTACAAATTATAATAAAACAACAACAAACGTCAGGAAAAACAAAAATCTAAAATATACGCGATAGAATTCATTTAAAAGTGTTTTAATATAATATTGTAACTATGTAAGTACGCAGCTTCAGTACATTCCATTCTTACGAAAAAAAAATGGTATTTCTCTACGCGATCGAATCACTGGTCAAATCAAATGGGGAAATCCGTAGAAGAACTAAAGTTGCTGACATAGCTGTAAGGATTAGTAAACTAGTGGTGACGGTTCGTAGAACTGATGGCTGTTAGGTTAAAAAGGTTCTCTAGTGGAGACCACGCACCGGAAAACGCAGCGTGAGGGCGACCTCCAAGGAGGTGGACAGGCGACCTGCTAAAGGTCAGCTGTCCACATCGTTGGAGGGAGTCATTGGATGCGGACGGCGTTTGGCTGATATGAGGATAATGATGATGATTTTACCATATTATTCGGTCGACTTACCTAATTAAATTAAAAAAAAGTTCATTCTGCTATAAGTTTGTGTAAACTGATAAGCACTTATTTATCTTTAATAAATGGCGAGGCATTTTGTTCCCATATAGTCAAGATACAATTAAATACCAAAAATAAACGTGACCTCTTACCTGTTTATTGCCAGCAGCCGCGAGACATAATAGATTTTTATTTATGTCTGGCTTTGTAACAGTTAGTGAGATACACACAAAACTAAAGAATAAACCGAGAAAGCGTGCATGCTTGCATAGTCAAAATGTTCAAGTTAGACTTTAAGTTCTGTAGCCGCATATCACTCAGAGAGACGGAATACATTTCGCAAGCTTGAAATAGAAATAAGCATAGTAACTTGAATTGGGGAAAAGTTGGCCTGCTGCTTATTAATGATAGCGGCATGTGCAAGAACTAATTATCTGGCCTTATAAATCTTTTGATAAAAATGTGATAGATGTGAATAAGTCTGAATCTGAAATCATCTTTCTAAATGTTAAACTAATTGTAAGATTGACGTCTAAAGTTTGAAAGAAAAATGTAGAAAAGATTACACCGAATCTTATGAAAGATCAGACAAATGTGACAAGCCATCATTGCAGAATACAAAAAGTTTAGAAATTAAAGGAAAAAGGTGTATTTGATATAATTTTCACGGGATTTAAATTCACCAGTATGCTTATTAAAATACTTGTGAACTTGAACAAAAAATTGTAATTAGTCGTTACAATGAAAAACTAATATGTTGATGCTGTAAAGCAGAAATTCATTAATTTTTAAGAGGGAAGAATATATATTCAATCATCCTATGGAATTTCCAAAGTAAAAGATAAAATAACATTAAATGCAGAACTTAACAAAGCAACGTTAGCAATCGTAAAGTGTTCGCAGTATTGGATACTAATTCCGAATGAGATAGCTATTGCACCTGTGCACTGACTAGTACGCCATGTGAAATACGACTGTGGGTCTGAGATCAATAAAGAACGTATTCATTTATGTCATACGAGATAAATGGTTTTGTGAAAGACAATGTTATTTAGTTCTTTTAATTTGATCGAATTCAGTATTGGTTTGTTTTAAAAAACTGCATATTATTTATTTATTTGCCAACATGCACATCAACAATTAAATATAATCATGATCATTTAGATTTAACAATATTACATTGGAGTACATGAACCCTGCTAGGGCATTGCAAACACAGGGCCGTTGTGAGGCCACATTTTTTAAAAACGGGTAGTCAAACATACATCACAATGAAAAATTACTTAAATTGATTGTTATAGTTAAGATTTCATTATAAATAGATTTTACTGATTAATTAATAATTACAAATTCATTAAATAAAATATTTAAATCATTACAAATTATTTAAAACAATTAATTCCAAATACATAAGAAAAACAAAATTCATTAAAAATAAACAACATTGATCAAGATATCTATATGTATGTACAAAAGCCATAAAATGTCAATATGTAAGTCAATACGAAAATCAGTCAATAGTGTCAGGTTAGAAGTTGTATTTCAATTTAAATGTTGGAGATTAAAATTTAAGGTCTAGAAAAGTTGTCTTATTTAAATTGATCAACAGTACAGTAGGCTTTTTTAATTAATAGTGTTTTCAAATTATTATAGAATACCGTATTTTTTTCCTCATTCTTAATGTGTTCAGGCAACTTGTTGTATATAGTAATCATTCTGTAGTCGGGACTATTCTTCATTATTTCTAAATGTATGATTGGTGTAATTAATTTGTTTTTATATCGACGGTTATAATTTATATTTACTTCATCGTTTGACTGGAAAAAGTGTCTGTCATTTCTGGCGAACATCGAACATTGTAGAATGTAAAGAGATGGAAGTGTTAACATTTTGTGTTTAATGAAATGAGGGTAACACCTTTTGCGTTGTCTTATATTACATAGGATTCGTAGACGCTTTTTTTGTATTATAAACAAGTCATTAAAGTCCGTATATTCGCCCCACAGCATGATCCCGTAATTGAACCAGGCATATGCGTAGTACATTGTTAATGCGGTTTCTAGGTTTGTGGCTGTTTTCAATTTACTAAATGCATAGATAAATTGGGACATTTTCTTTTTAAGTTTTTCGGCATGTTTTTTCCAATTTATGTTGCAATCTAAAGTAATGCCTAACAGGGTAAAATTATTCACCTGTGTGATAGTTAACTGTTTAAGTATTTTGTATACAATATTTAAAGGTTTTCTTTGATAGGTTCGGAACTGTAGCATTTTCGTTTTATTTAAATTGATTTCTAAATTATGTTCGCGGAGCCAAATCATTATGTCTTTGAAACTATTCTCTATGTGGAGGTTACTATCGATATTACCGTCACATGGAAATAATAAAGATACGTCATCAGCAAATAGCACGCAAGGCGTTTGTGTTGTTTTGGGTAAGTCATTAATATATATAAGAAATAGAATACATCCTAATACACTGCCTTGTGGTATGGAGGTGTTAACGGTTTTAATGTGTGATTTAATATCGTATAGCTCGTTTATTTTTTTTTCTTAGTAATACTAGTAGTATTAGTCTTTAAGGTTTACAATTATAATTGCCGCGATGTTTATTGAGTTTTGTGTATTTGTTGTTTAAATCTTAAACGCACCTCAGCTCCAGCTCACCTCTAATACGAGATTTTAAAACGAAAGTGGATACAAACATTGTGATTTTATTAAACTCTATATTTATAATCGCACTTAATTCGATTGGAGTTTTTGAAACACAGCGCTTCATATCCGCTTCATACAATTGAATTGCTATTGATTAAAGACAAAGTAAAATCCTCTATCTGATGAAATAAAATTTAATATTCAAAGAACTTTTGTCTGCTGACAAATTAGGTTATTTGTTAATAGTTACCTAGCAAATAGTAAATAATTATAAGTAATTACGTTATAGTCTTAAAGACGCAAGCATGCCAGTTAAACGACGTAGCATGACAGGTTTCAAATAAATTGGCCTGTCACGTAGTGAGGAAGGGGAGCAATAGTTACGAACAATTAATTGGGTAAACACAAAGTATCGAACGTTGACGTTCCAAATTACAGCCGTGGCTAACTAGAGGAAGATAAAAAATTTAGGCTCAAAAGACCGATTCCTTGAAAATCTGTTTGTCAAGAAACGAACAAAAGACAGTAATTTATTAGCTGAATTTGTAATGGATTTTGACATATACCTACGGGAATTCATTAGGTATGTAACGATACAACTTTCGTTTACAAACGTTAACATGCCGTTGAACATAAGGCTGATTTATGTGTTTACGGCCGAATACTGAAACGCCATTTAATATTAAAATCCCTGTTTATTATTTGAGACGCCCGCCTACTGAAAAGGGTGCCTCAATTAGTTAAGCGGTATTTAATTATAAAGTGGCGTTTTAGTATTCGGCCGTTAGTTAACATTAGGCAAAAGTAATGAAAGATCTTTCAGTTAAAGAGGCTAGTTTTATCTGTCACTTGCTTGGAATGATTTTTATCGTCCCTTATTTGTGGTGTGCATTTATTTAAATCACATATTTATTGAGTACTTTAGGATTATGGCAGATATACAATTATTTCTAACGATCTCGAGATCGATGATCAGTTTGAGTTAGAATATGGCTCGTAGAAACTCTAAAATATAATATATTCTTTGAAACTAAGTCTATTCTCGCATTGAAAATAAGTACACTTAGGTTTTAAGTTGTTAGTATGAAATTTTACGGGTAGCTGCATTTACATAATGCACAAAAATGGTTATGCGGCGTCGGTTCAGCCAAATGCGGTGTTGCATAGATTCTAAAGTGATTTTCGGAAGTACACTCAAACTTGCGGCGCGGGAGTTGAATTTGCACCATTATTATGCCATAAACATAAACAGCCACGCCTAACACGCCTCACATAACGCCACAAAAGCTTGTTGATCTATATCACACAGTGGGAAATGGCACTAAAATTCTGATAATGTTTAGTGCGATATCAACGAATCAATATTGCAGTTGCAACAGTTTGATGTAGGTTCATCATCATCAGCCTATATTGGTCCACTGCTGGACATAGGCCTCTTCTAGCGTGCGCCACAACACCCCGTCATCAGCCTTTCCCGCATCCAGCACCTTCTTCAGGTCGTCCGTCCATCTGGCCGGTGGTCATCACACACTACATTTACGCATACGCGGTCTCCACTCTAGGCCTCTCTAGGACTCATCTGCTCCATCAGCCATCGATCCTTTGACAGACGTGACCAGCCCACTGCTACTTCAGCTTGCTAATTCGGTGTGCTATGTCGATCATTTTCTTTCTCTTCCAGATATCCTCATTTTGGATTATATCCTTTAGAGAAACTCCGAGCATAGCACGTTCCATAGCCCGTTGAGCGACTTTAAACTTCTGAACTAGTCCGATAACGATGTAGGTTCACTATAACGTATTTGATACATTAAGAGTTAGTGATTTTTTTAACGTGGTTTTTAAACAATTTCTTCCACCAGGATTTCCACAGTATCATTGAACAATTCAACAAACACCCGCACCCGTTACTACTAGATATCTGTAGTATCTCTAGTATGATCTTACGAGACAGGTTTACGGTCCCAGTGGAAAAACATCATAAACTTCCTGCGCCCCGGGGAATGGCGAAGGGGTATGCCATGTATGTGAAAGGGCCGGCTAAAACCACTGGGGTGGTCATCTTCGGCACTTAAGGGGGGCTCCAGGACCACGTTAGATCACACTAGAGCCACCCACGGGTGCCACACCTATAGACACGTCTCGGAGAGGGTGACTGTAAAGCAGTCACGGCAAGATTGTAAAGGATCCCCTCGAAGCCTCACTATGTGCTGTGCTATGCTGCGCACACGGCGGCGCGTGACCACATGCACGCCGCCGTCTTTCCTTGGATCGCTCGGTGTGGGCACGCAGATTCCCCAATCCGCGCCCGCGACCCCAACGCCCCCCGCCATATAGCGACGACAGGAGGGCTCAGGCGTGTTGGACCTGGGGCCGTCTCGTCCTTATCTGCGCGGGATTGGCCCTCTCCCGATCCCACTCTGCAGTCTCCTTCTGGAGCATGTCATTCTCACAGAAGGGCAAGGATCGAACCTGGGACATGTAGCGCAGAAAGTCAATCATAGAGCCATTGCGCCTATAGTGCCGTTTGACAAGACTGAAAATATAGAAATGAGAGAGACAATATTGATATTGACATGAGTGTTTTCAATATTTCTTGTACATGGTTGATGTACCTATATAACTATACCATATGCTATAGTTTACGCATCGGTAATAAACGGTTTATTCACGCCATAGTTTATGCCTAACGTGGGCCCGCCACTTATCATGTGCCCCAGGGCATTTATTACACACTTTTAGAATCTATTATTCAGCGTGTTGGTTGTTTTGCGATGGTTTCCTTTGAGTTTCTAGCTATGGATATGACTTGCGTTTATGGTACACAGGTACTTTTACAGACAGGGTAAATATTGATTTTCACAAAGTTTGTAGTAGTAGTACTAGTAGACTGAAGATTATAGTTTTCATCATTATTATCTTCATATAAACGAGCAATGCTCTATACAGCCCTCTCATTTGCATCTTAAATGGTCCTTAATGCTTAGGAAACGGATTTAGTCATTTAGTCATCGCAGTTTATTGTTATTAGTGGACAAGAAGAGTCTGTTATTTAGCTCTGACAGTCAAAGGTAGTTCTGAGAGTCGGCTGTTAATATAATTTAGATTAGAATATTTTTTATTATACTCCATTCATCATTATCATAACAGCTAAAGCAACTAAAGGGCGTCTACTACTGAAAGGCCTCCACCATAGATTTCGACATTTGTGGTGTCATTTTGGGGGGAATTTACCAGTACTCACCACGCTTGGCAGGCGGGTTGGTGAGCGCGGTATGGCTACTGTTCCACAGAAGGGATACTGCTGCCATCCATCTGGTTTAGATTCCCTTACGGCCGAAATTAATAATCAATCTAATCCAAAATCTTTGGATATCGTATTAAGAATCCTTGACTTTCATAAGTGCCTGTATATGGTTTTACATGAATAAAAATATTTTTATCTAAAAAAAAAAGATACGGACTGTTTTTTTGTGTTAAATGTGATTGTAACACATCAACGGCTGAATTCAAAATCTTAAATCTAAAGATTTCAGATTACATTGATTACTAATTTCGACCGTTCGTCGCCTTTTACGATATCCACGGGAGGAGATGAGCGGTGCTATATTCTTAATCCGGACACCAAACGTAATAATAATATTTACCAGCAGAATTTTAGTTGCGAGATGAATATAAATAATAAGACACGTAATGGGTTCATCTCAATGTTTGCTAAACCTAATACTCAAATGTCTCCAAAATCATTTGTTTGATATAAATGCTACAAAAAAGAAGTAAGAAAAAGAAACTAATCGAGTGGAATCAGAGTTTCGAAACTTTTTAGATCAACACGAAACCCTTATGATGACAACGGGGATGTGTACAAAAGTTGTAAAGGTCCGTATGAAAGCCTCCCCAGTTTGTGTTCGTGGTAAACTTTCGAGTAAACAGCACTAGAAACTTGGCCAACTTATTTTAGGACACAAGTTTGGCTAGTTCTGGTTTTGTATGAAGCAACCGGAAAATGTAACGTAGAAATTTTTATTTCAATGTACACTATTCAGAAATAGCCATCTTCCAGGAGTTTTATAAGGCGATGAACGTAAATAAACTTTAATAGCGTTCTTTTTAATTGATTGATTTATTCTATTACAATTTTCTATTATAATATATATTTGTTACGGTTAAAGGTGTGAATATAAACCTAAAATTAGCCGGCTAATGTTAAGTTTAGATTTGATCGTTGGTTAACGATTGATAACAACGTTCCTTTCCGATAAATGGTTTCATCTATGACCGGTTAAACTTAAAATTAGCCAAAACCTAATAATGAATGATGGTTTAGAGTTGCTACGAATATACCGCGATTTTTCGGTTTTCACCCTATTCAGAAACTCATTCACTATTTTGCCGAATACCGAATATGTACAAACTATTCAGCCGAATACCGATTACCCATTTATTTTCTGAACTGCTTAATAGACAGATTTGGAAGTCCTTGCGTCACGATATACGTACATTTCACACCAACGGTGTTAAAGATACGATTGGGCGGAACTAAGGCTCCAAAGTGTTTGCAAGAGACAAGAGTCTATTGGGAAAAGTCGTATTATGAAGCTGAAGACGACGGTGTAGCGTCCACTAAGCCACAGGTTCTGAGAGAGATTGTGGACTTCTACCGACAGCTATACACCCCGGTAAGTATACCTACCATTGGCTCTGACAAAGACCCGGGAGCCAAATTAACGGGACACTATACCGAAGATATCCCAGACATCAGCCCGTACGAGATTAGGATGGCCTTGAAAGAGCTTAAAAATAACACGGTGGTGATGGAATTAGGATAGAGTTTCATAATCTTAAATTCCTTCAGAAGCTATGCAATTCCGTCTTACTCGAGGGCACAATGCCGGAGGCATGGAACAGAGGTGAGGTAGTGAGGTTATAACACCCTATTCAAGATTTATAGACCCATCTCGCTTCTGAGCCATGCTTAGAATAGCGGCAGGTTATACAGTAGATCAAGGAGTATAATCTGCCACTATGCTTAGCGTTTGTGGATTATGAGAAAGCCTTCGATTCGATCGAAACCTGGGCAGTGCTGCTATATCTGCAGCGGTGCCACATTGACTATCGCTACAATGAAGTTCTGAAGTCTTTATACAGAAACGCCACCATGTTGGTCCGAGCACAAGAACAGAGCAAGGGGGCAATTCCATTGCAGGGAGGTGTGACACAGGGGGACGTCATTTCCCCAAAACTGTTCACCGCTACAATGGACGCTGCCTTCAAGCTACTGGTGTGGAAGCGATTCGGCGTCAACATCAATGGTGAGTATATCACTCACCTCCTATTTGCCGACGATATCGTAGTCATGGCAGAATCGCTGCAAGAGCTCAGCATAATGCTCGATGGTCTCAACAGAGTTTCCCAACAGGTGGACCTTAAAATGATCATGGGCAAGACGAAAGTTATGTCAAATACCTATGTCGTGCCAATCCCAATATCCGTTGAGAGCTTCGTTCTCGAAGTTGTTGATGAGATGTCTACCTGGGACAAACCGTCCAGTTAGTTAGTTCCACCTCCGAGAAATAAGCCAATCGTCGAATCCGATTCAGCTGGGCAGCGTTCGGGAAACTTCGCAATGTCTTTTCATCTACAATACCGCAATGCCTCAAGACGAAAGTTTTTAACCAGTGTGTGTTACCAGTGATGACACATGGAACAGAGACGTGGTCACTCACAATGGGACTCATAAGAAAGTTCAAGGTCACTCACCGAGCTATAGAGAGAGCTATGCTTGGTATTTCTCTATGAGATCGAATCAGAAATGAGGAGATCCGTAGATGAACTAAAGTTGTCGACATAGCTGAATGGATTAGTAAACTGAAGTGGCAATGGGCGGGGCACATTGCTTATAGAACCGTGGTGGCCGTCGTGGTAAAAAGGTTCTCGAGTGGAGACCACGCACCAGAAAACGCAGCGTTGGACGACTTCCAACGAGGTGGATAGACGACCTGGTGAAGGTCGCTGGGAGCCATTGAATGCGGGTAGCATGTAACCGTTCATTATGGAAATCTGTGGGAGAGGCCTTTGTTCAGCAGTGGACGAATTTTGGCTGATATGAGGATGATATGAATTTTTCAAAAATCTGTAACTGCTTCCATAAATTGGAAGAGCTGGCGGAGGAAGGAATTATGTATTATTCACCGGGTTAAGTAAAAGCTAATATAAATCAATTATATGACGTCTTTCCGAAATATCACAGAAATTTTATATGGAATATGAATAGGATTTTTTTAGTATTGGGGACACTAGGCGGTGCATACATTTTTCTATAATTTTAATATTTGGAGCTTTCTGTTAAGGAATATAAGGTCTTTCAGAATGGTGTCTACGAGTACGTCACTCCTAGCGTCCTGTCATCTGAATGCTACACGTTGACTTTGAATTTATTTGTCGAACAATAGGGTGAATAGCTAGACGAAAATAACTAGCCCGAGAAGATCTTGTCATCCAACTGCAGATTCCAACAGATTATCCATAAAAAGAAATTGTACTGGGATATCTGTAACCCTTCCGAAGATTACTGTTATCGAGTAATTCTTTTTAATTTCTGTTAATGAAATGCCCATTGACAGAATCGAAGACGTTTTAATGTCAACTTTAAGGATGAAGTATAACAGCTTTATACTTATATTTCCAGTATCATTCGTAATTGCAGCAATCATATGCACATTCAACTAGACAGAAAATGTATGTCCGCCTTTTCGGAAATTAAAACCTTAGCGCAAATAAACTAAGCTGCTTTTTGCTATACCATTAAGATAGCAAGGATATGGATCTCCTGATGGTAAGCGGTTACCATAACCTATGTATGCTTGTAACGCTAAGGTATAACTCGTATAAGGTATACTCGCGCGTTGCCAACCATGTAAGAATCTTTTTATGCCCTTTTTGAATAGCTCCGTTGTTTTCTCTCAAGAAAACCTCCGGTTCTACTGAGGTTTTCCTCGAGCTCTCCAGCCAATTCCACTATCTGAGAGTGCGCCGGAGGAAGTTCCTCTGAAACGGTATGGTACGAGACCATTTTAGCTCTATGGTATGCGGATGAACCCCTCGCCGATGGTAAGAGGTGCGTTTGTAGAAAGTAGCCATTAGCATCATATCACATAATTCCTTAGAACACTGTCCATTGTATGAGCGGTAGAAAATACACACGGAGGACATGTCACTTCTCAAACTTAGGGGTTTTAGACAGCTTGTGAAGTAGGGATCGTCGGCAATCGTAACTGCACATTTCTGGACCGACTCAAAAGGCCCAAGCTAGTATCCAGGGGCTCAGTGCCCATAAATGACAGCACTACGAAATCCAGCCAGACTTGCGACTTATAAAGTATCTTGTCTTATCAGTTGGATCTTTAATAGTAGCAATATTTAACATTGATATGGTATTGTACAAAATAATGTCTAGGTAATATAAAAAATATTAAATGGATACCCTGAAAAAGAAGAAGGTCCTATTTTTGACTTCAACGAGGAACTTAAATTTGTCACCACAGTTAAAAGAACTTATGACGACCGATCATTCTTCTTGGATGTTTTTAAAGTTTCGTATAATATAAATAATAAACAATTTTAATTATAATCTTTACAATTTTTTTAAAGTTTAAAATCTCGTTGTCTATGTAAATAGTAAAAAAGACAACTATAATAGCAGAAAGACGAATTATTTTATTGTAGAAGGTAAGAGTAAGGTAAGAAAAAATACAGGAGATTATGTCCTTTTTACATTAGGTACTCTTTTATAATACATTATTTAAACTAGGTTAGCTTTACTAAAGACGAGGCACTAATTTCAGTAATTATAAAACCCAATAAATCTAAGAACAATAAGAACACACCGTACTGAGCACAAAGAATGAGACACAAAGACAATTTAGCGCGCCCGTTGGCAACACTGGGACTAAAAGAACAAGTGTGATCAGACGAAAAATAAAAGTATGGGCCGTTTGTAACCTCTTCTGTACAATAGCACCATTTGTTCGTACCTAATAGAAGATTTAAAACACATCGTATTCATCTCGTAAAAATGCGATAAGCCCCGCTTATTGATTGTACCCATTTAAAATGAAAACGATGAATCTGTTTTTTCGTCACAGTAACCAAATGAGCTGGAAAAATGAAGCGTAATCATCATAAAGCTTCTTGTAACGAGTATTGGATAAAGATAAAACATTAAAAAGTAATTTGGAAATTTTCGTGTTTAACGAAAAAAGTTTTTTTAGGTTACAGGCTGTACACGTTCATTATCTAACAGTTAGTAATTTACGATAAAAACGGTTTTGTTTTCTTTGTATAAAAATAAACTCAATTAACTTAATTCCTGCTATATTTTATTTTGAAACCAAACATATTAATGTTTACATTCCTGAATTTGGTGTTACATTGGAAATGTTAGCCATCATACGTTAAAGTCTATACAGACATTGATTAATCTATACGATACTATATAAGGACATCGTTTTAAAATATCGCAATAATAAAATACCACAACGATTTATAGGTAGACAAGTGCAAAAAGGCCAATACCGCTACAAACAAACTACCGCGTCATTTGTTTCCAATATCCATCCAATCGGCCACAGCCATTTGTAACGGAATAGATATAAATTGGTGGTTGCAGCAAATATGATTCGCTCGGTCGATTTCATGCGTCTCCGCAAGTCGCATTCGCCCTATCAATCGCATACATGTGATTTCACTCAATTTTTGAAACTGACGCGCCCTAAGAGTAGGGTACATTACTCATAGTACAGATAAAGCGCGACTTTGCACTTTGTATTTATTTTATTTATTGCTCTGTGAGAACATAGTGCTGCGTTGTCGGTTTTACATGGTTTTTCCTTTAATTTACTCCAAAGATTTTTATTAAGAAAGAGAAGAGAGACTTACTTACTTACTTAGAACTTGGAAAAGCTGTAATGTAACGGACTACTTATTATGTATTATTATATGTACTATTTAAAACCAACTATAAATCACAGTCGATTAATTCAAGAAATATAAGTTAAGTATACAAAAATCTTATATAATTTAAAGCTGCGACATATCCAACTCCTTCCAACATATTTTTTTTATCCTCGTAATAAATTTGAATGATCCAGACTTCTAACCAATCCAACAGTTAATTAAATCAATTTCCAAAGGGAATTAATATCCAGTCATATTTAAATGTGCAACTATCTCTGTTTTGACAGTGCTCTGTACAAAAGAGTCCCAGCGAACGGGATCAACGCGGTCCCGAGTCCCCTCCGTACGTAAGTATAAATGATATATTTTCAATTTTTGGCTTCCTATTAGTGCGCATTTTCGACTTGTGTGATTTATTTTTACTGTGGTACGTGGAGCAGATAAATGTTCGATAAGTGTTTTATTTTCAGTACGAAGGTATTTTATATTGTTGTCACTTAGATCTACAGATTTAGGTATGTTGTGTACGTAACAACTTGTGACCATAATTCTGGCAAATAAATATTTCTATTTCTAAGGAATTTGTTAAAATGTACATTGTTTAGTTACCTATTTGGCTAAGCTAGACTGACTGACTGACTTGTCTCGACGGAATAAGGGCCGGCCATAATGATTTTTTTTTGTTTATCACTCCGCTGTGGAATTTCGTCATGAACTACATTCGTCCCGGGGAAGGGTGAAGAGCCATGCCGGACTTCTACCGGCCAAAACCACTGAAGTGGTCATCTTCGGTACCGAAGGGTGGCTCCAGATCCTCGTAAGATCACATTATTCATCATATCATATCGGCCATTTATACGTCCACTGCTGAACAAAGGCCTCCCCCATGGATTTTCACAACTGTGTCATCATTTTTTGCCAATACTCACCACGCTTGGCAGGCGGGTTGGTGAGCGCAGTAGGGCTACTGTTTCACAGAAGGGACGCTGCTGCCCATCCCTCTGGTTTAGATTCCCTTAGTCGCCTTTTACGACATCCAGGGGACGAGATGGAGTGGTGCTATATTCTTAATCCGGACACCACACGGATAGCCAAGTAGAAAGTTAAGTTACTTATGTTAAGTCTAAATACAAAGTAATTTACATTGTCTACTATGAATTCCTATTATTAGTCTAAACCAATCATAGGAAAACGGAAAAGGAAAATCGCCACTGTACCAATCGTGCAGTTTGGTATATATACATATAAATAAAACATGTAATAGTTATTATTTATATAGCAGGCACAATATTAACGTAATATTGCAGATTATAGAGCAGTTTATAGTAAAATTGGTCTCCTGTTATCTGAATTTCATTAAAAATCCATTTTCGTATTTTTGTATGCACCTATTAGACCCTAAACCTCTACTGTGTCAGAACTGCGATAATACGTGTGAAGGGTCAAAACGACCGCCAATACATCATAAAATTATATGAAAGTCAAGAGCAGGGAAAGTGAGAGGTGAACGGGCCGCACTGAAATTTATTGCGGTCTGCTTTCGATACCTATTGTGAAAAGTTCGTTTTATGAGTTTTTAAAATAATTTTATGAAAATAACTCCACTTATCGTCGCATCGCGGGGACTCAAATGGCATCCATTTGGGCGTCTGCGGCGCGGTGGCCTGGCGGTGCGACGCTGGTCAAAATGTGAGTCATAAATAATGAATCGAAAGTGGCCGCATAAAGAGTAGGTGAATTTTATTTTGAATTGCACCGCGAAAAAAACCTGTTTAAAGTTGGAACATATCATTGTAAACGATGTAAAGGCGTTCGGTTGGAAATTTCTCTCGACGTCGTGAAAATCTTCGTTCATGTTACGGCGTCGTTTGGAGTCGCTCCCCGTGAAATTTGTCGCGGTTCCTACTAGAAAGCGAGTGCGTTATGTACTGGATGCATCCAGCTGTATGTAGAATGGACGCTTAATAACGTCTCGTTGAGTTTGGCGTCGGTATTAAACGGCGGAATAGATATTTTAAGAACTTCCCTGTACGTTAGGAAAATTGCGAGTCTAAGAAAATGTAAAGGAGCTATCTGTTTTAGGTAAAACAGAAGCAGAAGTACGATTTAATAATTATAATAACAAACAACATGTGGTTGAATATATGTATGTATGTATGTATGACATTTTTTAGTTTTACTTGGCCTATGTTAAGCCATGCAACATTAACATACAAAATAAAAATGTTTGGTAATGCCAAAGTAAGTCCTCACGAACGTACATATTGTGTTACATTTATCTGTTACACAAATATATTAGGGACCTGTTGGAGATCTGTTGCGTCGCTGGCTGCTGTCCAAGGCTCATGTCGAGATCAGTTCGAGTGGGGTGGGTCTTTAGATAATAGCTCGCATTTCGTTGCATGTGCCGTGGAGAGTGTGCGCCAAGAAAACCGTGTTGGACATGTAATGGAAATCGCCGCATAAAACAGTCTCAATGTTTATCTTACACTCGTCTGCGTTGAGATTGAAATTTTGCTTTCTATATTGTGTTAGCAGAAAACTGTAAGAAAATATAAAATTCAAATGAAAATTGATTTATCTTTAAAGAATGTAATTAACTTTATGCCAATACTAATTAAATTTTCGATTGAAACACAGAAAATGTAATAATTATATTTTAACAGTACGTTTGACGTTTGGTTTAGCATTCTACACTACGTATTACAGTCACGATTCCCACACGAATCAAAGATTTGACTACCTACAGCCAATTTTCCGTGTGTAGGGTGAAGACGGTGGCGCGCACGCGGTCACGTGCTGCCGTGTGCGCAGCACAGCGCAGAGCAAGGCGTGGGGGAATCCTTTACAATCCTCCCCGAGAAGTAACTGGGGGAAGGCCTTTTACAACCGCGTTCCCTCCGCTAAACTGCTGCTTGCAGTTGTCCCCTCCGCTCCGAGATGTGCCTAAAGGCGTGGCACCAATGGGCGGCTCTAGTGTGATCTTACAAGGACCTGGTACCGAAGATGACCGCTCCAGTGGTTTTAGCCGGTAGGAGTCCAGCATACCACTTCGCCCTCCCGCGGGGTGTTTTATTGGTATTCACTGGAAGTTCATGTAGAATTTCCAGTGGATACCAAGAAAAAAGTGTTTGTACATATTAGGTTTTTGTCTGTAACCCACGACGCAATAAAAACACATACAAAAATGTATGTTTAATCTGAATCACAATTATTAGACATACGCTACAACAACACTATTTATATAAGATAAAATACTATGCATACGCCAAGCACACGCTATCGATATTAAACTAATTGCATATATATACATTGTAGGCCCATACGTAAATTGTTGAACTGCATCTTCTTATCTGTCAGAATTAGCGTTGTGCATATAAATCGATCTCTGCGTTTAATCGATATTTTTCATTTATATTTTATCGCTTCACTACTAGAATCAATTGTAAAACGTCAAAAGTGGCCTATTATTATGATACTACTTTTGTTTGAATATTTTTATTGCATCGGTATAGACTTATCAACATAAGTTTTTCCACAATGTAACTAAAGGCTACCTTACCTGGCTAACGTAGACTACGAAAACTAGGTTAAAAGGAAATCTAGAAAAAGATTGAATTAATAACTGCATGCAGAAGAATGTGACAGACATGAATCGAAATATCGAAGAATACTTACATATAAGACCCAATCTTTAGGGCTGTGTGCGTTGGTTCCACAAACGTAGAGTCTTGCCCCATCACCCATCGGCTGGATCACACGGACGTGGTTCCGACAGTCAAAATGCTGCAAAAAAAAGCTCAGTTTAGTACTAATGGTAGGTGTCTTATTGCAAATATCCAGCTAGGTAGGTACCACTGCAGTGCCAGATATTTTACTGCCAAGCAGTATTTAAACTTAAGATATTACTGAGGGCTGCAAAACGTTCTTAATGGTGTGTGTAGTTCAGAAACCCGCACTAGGCCAGCATGGTGAACTAATACCTAATCTTTCCCATCGTGAGAAAATGCCCACGCCCAACATTGGGACAGTAATGGGCTGATTATGTATCTGTGAGGGCACTGTAGCTCGTGAAATTAATGACCATAGGAGATTAAATAATTAATATCTCTAGGTGACGAGCGCAGTGTGGTGCCACGCAGTAATAGTTCTGGGTAGCATTACAATTGGTACGGGCAGACGACGAGCAAACATTTTCCTGGTGGTAGGAAAATGTTTGCTCGTCTTGTCACTAAGTAGTATAAAAAAAATTATATAGGTTGGTTGGAAACGAATGGAGTAGGAACAGTATATTAATTTCTTCTCGTAAAGTAAACAAAACAGGATTTGTTCAAAAAGCTTGTATTTAAAATTATAATATTTATTTAAATCTTATCATTTATAACAATTTCCATCATAGATTTATGCATTGTTTTTGTTGATATTGGTTTATTTTCATTACTATTACATTATTTTGCTTCAAGTTCATAAGCATATATATATATATATATATATATATATAATACAATTATGACATTAAACTCTCTGAATAATTCTATCGGTGTTATCTCTAACCAACCCAAGGAAGAGATCGAAGTATAGAATATATTTCATTTTTAGCAGGTAACAAAAATAAACTGTTACATACAATCAAAACACATCAATGAGTGTGCGATGTGCAGACCGTACCTCAGGCAAAACTCATTGGAATAATAGTAATTCAAAAGTACGTGGGTACGTATGAGTGTTCACAGGCTGTGATTATGCAAATTTGCCTTCGACATAAATATTAAACGGAACATTAATATTCCGGACAACAGAAATTCATTGCTCACTTTACCGAGTAAAACAGTGCTATATTGGTCCATTTCAGTTCATTACGGTTCATTAAATGCCATTTAAAAATGGAATATTTTTTGTAATTTTAATGGTGTATGTAGTATTATTTTATTAATGTAAGAATCCGCTTTTGACTTCGATCTCGCCTGATGATATCTAATGGTTTACTTAGTCTACAGTATAAAGAGCACCCAAAAGATGCCTGTTTAATAAGGGTAAGACTAGTATTACAAATGATTTTGTATTTATTATCAAAATTCTGCTAGATTCTTGAACACCACCCTATACCACTACATCTCTAGTCTATGTGCGCATTACATTATGTTTCACTACGAATCTGTAATAAAATACAATCTGCAGCTCATCACCAATTACTCTAAGCTGGTGTAGTGATGGAGTGGTGTTTGTTATGGTTTTCATTTCAGCAGCCAATCTTTCTATGATAATATTTTACGTATAACTCATAAAATATCAGCAACCAACACAATATTTCCGTAATAAAACTAGGAATCAAAGCGTTTATTAACAACAGATCGGTATGTGGTCTTCGCGGTCAGTCGTCAAGCCAAAAACTAATTTTCTCTCTATGGCAATCCCACACGAGTTCACGGATATTCCGACATTCCTCTGATCCAAATACATAGTATTTTTTGTAAAAAATATGCTTTACAATTATGAAAAGCGTTTGACGAAATCTTTTAAGTACTTCCATCGCTAAACGGATGAACTAAATTGTGTTAAATTTTATTAAAGCTAAGCAAAAACTAATCAGGATTTTATTAGAAGTAAAGGGATTTTAAAACTTTTGTGATGTATATTTTGGACACGGGATTTTAACATCGTAAAATGTTTCAAACATGTTTAAATAAGATCAAAACTAAACCAAGTAGATTTGACCTAGGGCATTTTCTCATAATTATTTGTTATTCCCGACTGCCTATGGTTCTTGACCTCCTTTATTACCAGACTTTTTTGTTACCGTCAGAAAATCCTCATGGACTCACTCCACCCATGAGGGCCCGTGACCTCCTAAATTACCAGTCTTTTTTTGTTATCGTTGGCAAATCCTCGTGGACTTCCTTTACCCCCGAGGGCCTGTGACTTCGTACATTACTAGACTTTTTCGTTATCGTCAGAAAATCCTCATGGATTTCCTCCACCCCCAAGGACCCGTGACCTCCTACTTTACCAGACGTATTTATTATCGTCTGAAAATCCTCATGGACTTCCTCCACCCTGAGCAAGGCGGAGAGGTATGTCGGGTTGTTACTTGCTAAAACTACCGCAGTGTTCTTTTCATCTCCTTTTCATACAACCCAGTGACGAGACGAGCGTGTCAATCAACCTGGTGGTAAGCGTCACTCCTGCCCATAACAATATTGCGATGCTCCATTATTTAGTTTTTTTATGCGCAGTAATTTCACTATCTACAATGATCTACTTATCGCCAAGCGTACGGTTCGCGCATTAATTACACTTAATTATCATCTTGTATGATCTATTGCAGTCCTATTATTTCCTTTTAATCAAATTGATTTATTAAACAAAGAAATATACAATTTATAACATTACATTTAATTACACAACTACGATTATACTACATATTTTTGCTGTGTGTAAAAGTGCTTATTTTCATGTAGGTATTCTAATTGATTCAAATCTGATTATAATCTAGCTGTGTGTCTTTACATATGTAGCTGCTAAAATAAGTATGTAATTACTGTTATCGACATTACCATTCATTTACTAATTAAGATACAACAGTGGCCTGTTACAATTTATTTTTCATCCCTATCCCTAGCTTTATATTAATTTAAATATTTTAATTGCTTTTGCAATTAGTAAATGAATGGTAGTGTCGATAACAGTAATTACATACTTATTCTAGCAGCTACATCTGTAAAGACACACAGCCAAATTATAATCAGATTTGAATCAATTAGATTATCTACATGGAAAAAAGCACTATTTTAGAAATTTGTAATTGCTTACTTAGACGTGCCTATTCCAAATCAATTTATTTTTCATCCCTAGGCATCTTTAGTATCGTTGTCTTTACTAATCCATGCTTATATTAAAATTGCTTTGAACAAAGGCCTCCTCCATAGATTTAATTGCTGCTGGTTACATGCCACTGGCATTCACCGTCTCCCAGCGACCTTTACCAGGTCACCCTTCCTCCTCGTTGGAGGCCGTCCCACGCTGCATATTCCGATGCGCGGTGACCCAACTGGTTTGCCCCAACAGCCATCAGTTCTACAAGCAATTTGTTCCACCCATTGTCACTTCAGCTTACTAATCCATCTTAGTTCTTATATGAATCTCCTCATTTGTCAAACTGCTTTATAGTTACTTAATTGTTTCATACAGAGCGCGGCGGCAGAGCCAAGGCGATCAGTCAATGTTTACATAGAAACATTTATTTTACTAGGATTAAAATAAATGTTTCTATGTTAACATTGACTGACCTAACACAATATATCGAGGCTCTTTGTTTGATTAAGTTGAGTTGATAACGAACCATAATTATATTACCTTGTGCACACAAAATCAGAAAACGTAGTAAACCTCGATTTGGAATAGGCACGTGTAAGTAAGCAATTAACCAAGTGCTTTGTTTGTTAATAAAAAGTTTTGCCCGCCATTTCTTTGGTTCGGCCGGGCGAGGTAACTTTCCAAGAGATTGTTCTAAAGTAATTATCGGATTAATATACTGTGAGCGCTCAGCCGTCGTACTGACGTGAACACAGAACTGTTTTGCACTCAGAAACAATCAGAATTAAGCAAGAGAACAATCAAGTTCACGTCTAAGTTTCTTTTAACGGCACTTAGCCTCGAGCGCTCGCATAACTTCACTCGGAACTAATGCCTTCGATTGGACCATTTCGTTAATTATTCGCCACTTTGTACGTAAGTAGATTTACGGCGGCCTTTCCTCGCGTTTTTCTACCCGAAAGGTTTTCTCCTTGTTTTTCTATAACGGTTTTTATTAGGAATTTAAGAGCGTTGATTTGCATTACCAGTGCAGACATTTTATTGCTTCAGCCACGATACTACACAAAGGTTGTGTAATAAGTACCGGGAAATTGAAAGAAATGTAAGTGGGTTTTTGAACGTAAGTCTGAAGTCGGATTAGCATTATTAATTACGTTTCCATTTTTAGGCCTTTTTGTTTTCAGTCGGCACATGTTTATCATATTCGCCGTTTGGTGCCGGCTACGAATGGCACCAACCCATCTCATCCCATGGGTGTCGTAAAAGGTAACTATGGGATTATCCGGAAGATGGGCAGCAGCGTCCTTCAAGTACATTAACAACTCAACTACGATCACCAACCCGCCTGCCAAGCGTGGCAATGAGCATACAACATAGCCAGACCGTTGTGGCGATCTTTGGCTTGTGTTGTTGGGCTTGTGTCCAGCAGTGGGCTTTATTTGGCTGAAACGACGATGTTTATCATACTTCAATTTGCCAGTTTTATTACCGTGCTAGGGATGTTACTTTCTTTGTATTATTGCATGAATAGACAAGACGAAAAATTCAATATCAATAGGTTACAGAATACGACATTTCTAATTTGGGGTATCTGTTTTCCAAAAAATCTTGAGCCCTTGATTTACCTAAGCCAGTGAATTTTCCTTAATAGCGTCACAAAGAGCGGTGAAGTTAAAACAACAAGGCGAGCTTCGGGCCGGTGGCCGCCTTACGGAATTTGCCGACGGCAATTTCCAGCCTTTTTCGTGTTACGACATCGTGTTTAGAGAAAAGAAAACTCGCCGACAGCGAGAAACTTTGATTATAGCCTTCACGAGTGGCCGTTCCATTCGCGATCGAGGTGATAGACTCGGGGATATTTCTTTTTTATAGCCCTCTTTGATACTAATAAAACAAATTTACTTTTTTCTCCTTCAGAAGAGTTGGAATGGGTAGCATGTGGTCTATTGCTTTTCTTGCCATGCTATTGCGGAAGTTTGACCTTTTATTTGCGTGGTTTACGTTGCCGTGATATTTTGCTGTAATAAACGCGTTAATTTGCTTTCGGCTGTTTTTGCGTCTACCAAAGTTACGGGTACACGTTTTAGAGTCGCGAGGGTTTACTGCTCATCGTAAGATGTTTATACATTTTGCATGAGACATCCCATTCTTGGTTGCGGCCTTTATGACTTTCTTATTAGATATAAACGTGTCTGAGTGAGCCAACAAAGAGTTATAAATATATACGACACCATACACCGAGTCGTCACAACATTTATTAGGAAAACATAAATAAAACTGTGGTTGTAGTGAAGATCGCAGAATTGTAACACGGATAACGGCCAAAAAATAAAGGAAACCATTGAAGTGTAACGGTTTGTATCGAGTAGGTATTATCGAATTAGTGGGTGACGCACCGACGCAAGTCGCAATAATCGTTTTTCCCCGATCTTCGCGACAGCCTCCGACCGCCAAGAAATAAAACAAATATTGCTTTTACATTGCGATTGTAAATCAAAATTAACGGCCTTAATATAGCGAGCCAGAGCATAGCTGTAAGCCCCCCGCGATGAAATATGCTCGCCACCCGCCGCTCACAGTTAAAAATGGGATGAACCCTTGATGGAAATAGTGGTAGTTGGAAGTAATTTTGCAGAAAATAAGGAAGTTTTAATCTTATTAGTGTTAGAATAGCTGTTAATTTACTTAGCATGTAATTAACTTACCTCAGATTTTCCTTTTGATACGCATTGTGCCACGTTGCTGGGCTCCAAGTTTATGGAATCTCTCTGCAAACAAAAAACTACTATGTAGGTTTCTGAAATTATATACATATAGCCATTACCCAGGGATGCGCCCGTAAGGGAACAAATTAAAATACGTATAAGAACTCGATAATGCAATAAAAGGTATATCCTATTCTATCATATTATTTAGCTCTATCGTAAATTTCATTAGTATCCGCTTCGTTCATCTTAAAGAAACAAACAAGCAAAATACAAACGTTCATAATTATACAGTGGGTGTAATTCACATCGTAAAGAAAACTGATACCAAGGATTCAGTACATGATTCTGGAACCCTCAGCGTTAGAATTTTGCTTGAAATGAAATGAAATGAAATGAAATAATTTATTTGCATGAATTGTAGTACATTATAGATGTTACATTTTAAATAAAATCTTACAATTCGCTTAAGAATAGCATGCAAAATTATAATTGTGTTTAAAGTCACAATAAAACTTTCATATTTATAAATTTAATATTTTGTAGGTTTCAGCACAAATATTTAACAATAATAAATTACAAAGCATGTCCATTTTAAATTAATGGTCATTTGTTTTTAAATATTCGTCTACAGAATAAAAGCATTTATCAATTAGCCATTTAAATAGTACATTTTTAAATCGGTTAAATGGAAGGTCCTTAAATCTCATAGGTAGCTTATTATATATTCTTATAACCATCGGGAAACAACTCCTATGATATAAGTGACTTTTAATTTTTGGTAGGATCAGTTTATCTGGGTATCGAGTGTTGAATGTAACATTATCACCAAGTCGTTTAAATAAATGGTAGTATGTTTTAACAAATTTACAACACTCGAGTATATATAAACCTGGAACAGTTAAAACTTTCAACTTAATAAAAAGAGGCCTACAAGATGTCAGTGATGACACATTACATAGAGCACGAACACACTGTTTTTGGGCAATAACTACTCTATTTATTAAGACCGTGTTACCCCATAAGACAATGCCATATCTAAGATTAGAGGCCACGTATCCATGATAGGCTAGGAGGGCTGTTTTAAGATTAGCAATTTTGCTAAGACGCCATAGAGCAAAAACGAAGCGATTTATTTTTTTCGTAATTTTTATAGCCTGAGGCTTCCACGTGCAGGCGCTATCCAGCGTTAAACCGAGAAAATTTGTCTCATTGCTTTCTTTAATATGTGTGTCTCTGTAAATTACTTCAAGGTTTATGTTTGGTTTTCTGTTGTAAAACTGAACAAATGTAGTTTTTTCAAAATTTACATGTAGATCATTTTGAAGAAGCCATGTTACAATAGCGTGAACAGTTTCATTAATTTCTGTCCTGTAGTTTATTCTTTCATTTTCCGTAATTATGACCGCAATATCATCCGCAAAAAGTGAGTAGAAATGATTTGTAACGGTAGGTAGATCATTTATATAAAGTAAAAAGAGTAATGGGCCTAGTATACTTCCCTGTGGAACACCCTTATTAATATTCTTTGTGTTAGAATTGTATAGTGATTCCTCCCCGTTCGATTTTACTTTAGTAATAGCTGTGAATTGAGATCTATTGGAGAGGTAACTTTGTAACCATTTAAATGATATGCCACGCAGGCCGTACCTTTCACACTTGTTGAGAAGAACATTATGGTCGACAAAGTTGAACGCCTTGGTCATGTCAAAGAATACAGCGCTTGTACGTACATTTTTATCAACGTTTTCAGTGATTTTTGATAGTAAACTAAAAGCTGCTAAAGTTGTAGATTTACCCTTTTGAAAACCATTTTGTTCTGCTCTCAGTATATTATGCTTAGTTAAAAAATTTGAAATTCGAGAATGCATTATTTTTTCAAACACTTTGGCTAGAATTAGTATCAATGCGATTGGCCTGTAATTATTAAGTTCAGTTGGGTCACCTTTTTTGTGTTTAGGTTTAATAACTGATATTTTTAATTTTTCCGGAAATATACCTTGATATAAAGATTTGTTAATAAGGTGTGTTAATACTGGGGTGATAAAAGTAGCACTATGTTTTAAGATATGTGTAGGAATTTCATCAAATCCTACTGATGACGTATTAATTAGAAATTTTATTGTGTTAAAAATCTCATTATTACTAACTGGATGGATAAATAAACTAACATTAAGTGGCGAGATTAAATGATAATTTTGCTTAATTTGCTTCGACCTCATCATGTATTTTTTTAATTGATTGCCTGTTTATTTAACTGATTTCAGTATAAAATTATTGCTGTTATCTATCCTATTGGTATTTTGAATAAAAACATAAAAACTAATTATTATTACATAAAACTGTAATGTTAATAAAAACAAATTAGCTTTTGTTTCGCTACAGTTCAAGGATGAGCTCATCGCTCACAGTAGCATAATAATGTCACATCATAGTAGTAGTAGATCACGTAGCGTTTTGATAGAATTGTTACCGATACATTGCGTGCTAAAAAATAACAAAAACTGTAACTTATTATTTCCAAGATCAATGGATTTCCTGTTTTTATTCTAGGCCTAAGTGTAACCACACTTTTTTTTTTTCTTTCCACAGTTTTTGGTACCTTGTTACTTACACCCTGTATATTTATATGTATTATTAATTATAATTATATATTAGAACATGTTTTTTCTCGCATTAATCATAGAAATAGATTATACTGTTTAGATAAAATACTTGGTTGTTGTATTAGATTATAAGTAAATGTATAACTTACTTCGCAGTGTGATGCGCTGATGTTATTCATATTCAGCCGGTATAGCCGATCCCTGAAAAAGAAAATACCATAAGAAAAACATAAAAGGAATGTTGTAAAACTCTTTTAACTTGAGCTATTTGAATGGAAAAGCTGAGTCAATTTACTTCGGACTAGAGGGAATACATTACAAACTTGTGAAAAAGTTACCATAACGTTTATAGAAGAATCGTTTTATAGCTGAAAATCCGGTAGTATTATTCCCAGAATAAAATTAGTTGCCTTCGTGACACACACGATTCACCTATATCACCTCTTTTTATAAAATCACCAGTGTAGATTGAGCCTCCTGACTCTCTAGAAACTTTGTGTAGTTGGCGTTGGGCAAGTAAAACTATAAAGTACCAGGGCTCAAGTGGTACTGGTTGATGGTTGACTTTAGTCAACCGAAGGTTAAGCTGATACGGTGGCACACTCGTAAAAATTGCTATTTGATTGTATTGGGCCGATTGGTTTTTGTGTCGAGAAAATGATGGATACGCGGAGATTTGAATTGAAGACTACATGATCATGTTTTATTTTGTAGTGTAATATAACAATTACGTAAAACAAAAATAGAAATTAAGTCCGTAAATATATTTAAAGTAGTTTGTTACTTAGTTTTGTGTTTTGAGCTTATCACAGAGTACGTCTGACAATGCCTAATTAAAAATATAAATGTTAACATTATTTCTAAGCTTTTGATTTTCGCCTTTAGTTTATTTTAATATTTTGACGGCACGGTTGGTGCAGTGGCTGATACAGTCAGCTGCTGTGCTCCGGGTCGTGGGTTCGATTCCCGCACGGAACAAATATTTGTATGATTATAATAAAACTATTTTTAAACGGATTAGATCGCGTATATTATAGATTTTGTTTTTCCTGACGTTTCGAATACTTTGCAGCATTCGTGGTCGCAGGAAAAACAAAATCTATAATATACGCGATCTAATCCGTTTAAAATTTGTTTTATTATAATGTGTAATAATCGCGAAAACCTAAGACATTACTATATTTGTATGATCTGCAGGTAATTGTTCCGGGTCTGGGTGTATTGTATGTGTGTAAATTCATGTCTGTAAACGCACCCACCACACAGGAGAAATCCTAGTGTGGAGCAAAGTTTAAAAAAAACATGTTGAAAGTTAGGTCATCGTAACTAATTCCGGTAAGCATTTACCTGATCATCAGACCTTCAGAATGTATTATATGCTTAATAAGATAACTGGTGAAATGCATCATTGTAACTGTTTTATTATTAAAAAATGTATTAGGGCCTCTCAGAGAGCGAATAATAAATAGGCAAAAACAGTGTGACACATCAACGCAGATGTGTGATCAATGCAGTGATGATAAGGTAAATGCTTACCTTATGCGTATGTCGTTTATCGGTAGACGGCGGTAAAGTAACAAAGTCAAAGTCAAAGTCATTGGGCAATGTAATACCCTTAAGCTAGGAAAAAGAAATCATGCAAAATCTCTCAAGCAACACAAACCTTTAAATATTTCATATTGCGCTGACTAAGTAATTTGAGACCAGGGCAGGAAGAAAAATAGTTTTTACTATCAAAAGTCATATTAAAAAATTTAGCCTCAACAAAAATAAATTTAAGTCCATTATGAAACAGAAGCTGTGTTTTTTTTGTTACCACATAGTGAGGTGACGAGCAAGTCATTCGCCTGGTGGTAAGCTATACCTATATATATATGGGCAGGCGCCCACGACAATTAGAATGCTAACCTGCGAGGCTTCACACTGTGCTCGTCACCTTGAGACGTGAAGTTGTTTAGTCTCTTATGCCCAGTAATTTCACTAGCTACAGTGCCCTTCTAATCGCAGCACAGTAAGTCTGAAGTTTAAACACTAGTGCTTGGCAGCTAATATCTGTCACTAGAGTGGTATCTACCTAACCGGCCTCTTGCAATAAGAGACCTACGACCAGTATAGAAAAAGTTTCTATAAAGAAAAGGTCTAATGTTTATAGGATTTTATTGTACTTTTGATTTTGATTTATATCATATGTGCTCATACCCAGTTACACTCACTGATGGGTAAACGATCGGTCAGGTTGTCGCGGAGTGCCTCACTCCTTGTTTCCTTCCCGATTAGCTCAACTAGGAGGCTCTCTCCCAGTGGTCTCCTTCTGTGAGAGCGTCATGCTCCAGAAGGAGACCGCGGAGACCGTGGGACGCTTTGGGGGATCCTTTACAATCCCCCTGGGGGGGTGACCGCTTTACAGTCACCCTCTCCGAGATGTGCCGATAGGCGTGGCACCAGTGGGTGGCTCTAGTGTGATCATACGAGGACCTGGAGCCTCCCTTAGGTGCCGAAGATGACCGCCCCAGTGGTTTTAGCCGGTAGCCCGGCATACCCCTTCGTCCTTCCCCGGGGCGAAGGAAGTTCATGATGAATTTCCACTGGGCACCAATAAAAAAAAAAAGGAGGCTCTCTCCATGGCAGCAAGTAACGGAGTTCAGTTAATGGTACTGAATGAAACGTATCATATATATTGTTATATAGGTATGTTGTTATTCACAACTTCAATGTGATGTTTACATTTTTTAAATACAGCTTACTATCACAATATTTAAGCTAGTTGAAAATAAGTAATTGTCATATTGCAGGCAGGAATGAAGATGACTTCGTCACAAGGTTAGGCAACGTTTTGCGCGGCCAGTCTCTGGATGGGTGACCGTAAAGTGGTATTTGAACTGAGCATCTCCGTGCTTCGGAGGGCACGTGAAATCGTCGGTCCCAGTTGTAGCCATTAGCCTGCAGTCGTTAAGCCAGGTCGGATACCTTTGGGCGGTTTGAACAACTCGGACACAAGATGTATTTATGGCGATATTTTTCTGTCTTTTATATTTATCTTTAACTGAAGCACTACAAACGTTTTTTTAATAACGATGTCCCACACTAGTATTTCTCCTGTGTCGTGGGTACAGTTTACAGACATACATTTGACATGCACAAACACCCAGCCCCAAAACAACTACCATACAAATATTTATTCAGTGCGGGGATCAAACCCGCGATATTTAACGCAGAAAGCCATTTGCTTAGCCACTACGCCAACCGTGCTGACAAAGCCTACAATGATTGTATAATAATTGCACACGTGTGTCTGTCTGTCCGTCTGTCAAAGCCATTTTGCTCCGAATCTACTGGACCGATTAAGTTGAAATTTCATAAACATATAGATTTCTTCGACCCAAATACGGAGTGTAACGCAAACAATTGAATTATGAATATCAGCAATAGATAAAATAAAAACATAATGTTTTGCAAACTGTACCTGTAACAGTACGAAATGGTAGGGATTGTTGTTAGGGTGTGTGCAAATATACGTAATTTTAAATTTTAAAAAATATAATTTTACAGTTATTTAAGAAAATTGACGAAAATTGACCATTCCCTACCTTATTTCCGAAACCGTGGAGCCTAAAATTTTGAAAATAATATAGATCTCATAAAAATATAGAGCTCTTTACAAAAAGATTACAGGAAAACCTATAAGAAGTCTATGGTCTTAAAAAAACATGGTAATTATTTCAAAATAGTTCGTACTTCAAACTTACGTTTGCAGTTGGAATGTCCCATACATTCTAACTGCAAACGTAAGTTTGAAGTACGAAAAACATGTTTTTCAACTACGATGTTAAGTTTGTTTTTGGATTAAATTATTACATGCTACATGGTACATGCTCACCCCATTGCAGCGCAGCGAATCTAAACCATCCAAGGACACACTCAAATATACACAATACAGTTCATTAAATCGGTCCAGCCGTTTAGGATGAGTTCAGTGACATACGCACGTACAGAATAATTATATATACGACTAGCTGCCCGTCCCAGCTTCGCACGGGAAGGTACGTGCAAACCCGATTGCAGCGCCACCTACCGGGTCCAATTGTGAATCTAAACCATCCAGGAACCCACTTAAACATACACACAACATTTCATAAAAATCGGTCCTGCCGTTTAGGAGGTGTTCAGTGACATACACACGTACAGAGGAATTATAATACAAAGATGAGGCACATATTCATTCAATATTTATATACTAAAAACCTATATACTCACATTGCTCCTACATAAAGGGCGTCCCTTTTGGAGTCCACGAAGAAGGTTCGGTAGTAGAGCGTACCACAGGAGAATTCACGAACATGATCTGGAAAGATGGAAATTTAAATTAGTACATACATACGTAAAATAGCGTGTATAGATACTATTAGACACATGCAGGTTTATTACTGAAAGTCAGTAGATATCTTAGACTGCTTCATCTAAGAATCATTGGGCGTTTGTGCCAGAATCACTGTTTGATAGATGGCACTTGAAGGCGGGTTGGGGATCATGGTCTGATGCTTTGAATAAAGGGATGAGAGTTAAAACTCTTTTTAATCAAAATAAATACACTAGCCTTGGCTACCACTGGTAGTATCCGGTTTAAGAATATTACATAACTCCATTTTCTCCCGTGGATGTTGTAAACGTTTTTTTGTTTATCTACAGTGGAAATTTTTCATGAAGTTCTTCCGCCCCAGGGAAGGGTGAAGAGACATGCTGAACATCCACCAGCTACAACCACTGGAGTGGTCATCTTCGGCACCGAAGGGGGCTTCAGGTCCTCAGGGGATGACTGTAAGGCGGTCACCCCCCAGGCTATTCTCGGGTAGGATTGTAAAGGATCCCCTAAGCCTCACTGAGCGCTGTGCTGCGCACACAGCGGCACGTGACCACGTGCACGTCACCCTCTTCCCGAGGGTCACTCGTTATGAGTACGCAGAATCCCTAATATGTACGCCCGCGACCACTGAACCAATGTGGTGACCGCAGGGAGCTCATGCGTGTTGGACCTGGGAGCCGGGACGGTTATTACCCCAGCGCTATCTCGACCTTTTCAGTGCGGGATCGGCCGTCTCCCGATTCCTCTCTGCAGTCTCCTTCTGGAGCATGACGCTGTCGCAGCAGGAGACCACTGCGCTTCAATTTTCATGCTCTGCCAACATAGCCGATACTGCTCCCAGCAAAGAGAGAGATCCTACCCGATCCGATCGACCAATATCCGCTGCTCGGCAGCCCACGCAGAGCACTCCTCGAGTGTGCTTTGCGGTATCCTGTTCGCTTGCACAATGGTGGCACTGTGCCATGAACTTGCATCCTATTTTGTGCAGGTACGCACTGAAACAACCGTAACCGGTGAACACATGTGTTAGGCGGTAAATGACGCGCTCGCTCCTTCTGAGCTCCTAAGAGCGGCAGGTTGGTCTCGATAACGGGCTTGGTCGCAAAATGTAACTATAGTCAATGTCACCACATTGAGTACGCGCCATTGAGCTAACCGCCTCACCCTAATACTCCTAAGTAAGCTAACCCCTAACTAACACCCCTGGAGGGGCACCTTCGCCGCTGTGGCGGAGGGAGCGTGTCTGATCGTAGACCCACGCATCCATCTCCCCTAGGATGTCGAAAGGCGCAAAACGCGTCAGGAGAGTAGCCACATCGTAAGACACTGTTTGGCGTCCTCGTGCGATCCGTATAGCCACTCTGTGCTGCAGACTATGAAGTTTGGTTCTGCAAATAACTGGGTGGTTTTCTGCTCCTCGGTAGTTTGTGGAACCATAGCGCCTCGGTTTTTTGAGGCGCTATCCGCAGACCCAGAATGTGTATTTTGGCCACGACAATTGCCACCGCTTGCTCGGCAAGCTGGATGGTTCTCTCGAAGGACTCCCCGCTGGCCAACACCAATGTGTCGTCAGCGTAACAGACTTAACTAACGCCAGCAGGGAGAACTACACGCAGGACCACGTCATAGGCGAGGTTTCATAAGAGGGGGCCGAGAACAGATCCCTGCGGAACCCTGCATGTAATTTCCCTCCGCTTTACGCTACCATCCCTGCCTACGCAGCGAATGTGCCTATCGCGCAGACACGGATGATGGACTAGTGCCACCCTAATAGCGCCCCACGAGATGGAGTTAAAGGCGGCCAGGGCTCGGCCTAACTCCCCTTCCGAAACCTCCAACTTCTCGGCCCAGTACGAGGCAGTCCTTTGTTCAGCAAAGGACGTCCTTTGGCTGATTATGATTTTAAAAGTTACGTTTAAGTTATCGTTGTACATTTAAATAGGCTTACATTACGAATAAACATACAATACATACTAAGAATTAACTAAAGTCACCGAGCAAGAAAAATCATGTGCGATAGAACGTCCTTAGCATATTATTAACATTTAATACAAGACTCGTTCAAGATCACGTTAAAGTAATATTTTTTAAACACAAAGAAGATCAAAGGTCTAAAGAAAAGAGGTCGCATGTTTACAGATACGTCTGAGCTATTTGAGAAACTTCAAAGGTACATTGTTGGCGGGAATTTATATTTTGCATAGATTCAAGTAAAAATATATTTTTATTTGATTTATATGAGACACGAGATATATTTTATAAATTGATTTATATGAGAGCCAAATTATAAAATATATTATATTTGAATCTTATTAGTTTAATTTAAATACTTAATAAATCACAAATAACGTTATGTTACTGAAAAATACTTTCAATGTAATTTATTCCTTATTAGGTATTTAAGTATGATCACCTTTATTATGAGTTTCAAGTTAATGACTACTAGTGATATCCTGAAAGATAGCATTCTGATTTTTGTCCATATCATGAATTTACAGTTCTTTGCCAATAAATATGGCTACTTATAACACAGTGGCATTAGTGGCAGTGGGCGGGGTACATGGCTCGTAGAACTGACGGCTGTTGGGGCAAAAAGGTTCTCGAGTGAAGACCGTGCACCTGTAAAACGCAGCGTGGGACAACCTCCAATGAGATGGCCGGATAACCTGGTGAAGGTTGCTGGGAGCCGCTGGATGCGTGTGGCATATGGCGGGACTTTGTGGAAATCTATGGCCTTTGTTCAGCAGTGGACGTCCTTTGGCTGATATAATGATGTTGATGATGATACATACATACATGACACATGTCAAATATATATTTTAAACCGTATAAGTATACATATATCAATATTACATTTTTCTGTTAAATATACTTGGATACAAATTTTATATTAGCAAAGAGATATCGTTAAATATTATGATAAATAAAAATAAAACATTCTACCCGATTAGTTTTGGTGTAGTATCCTTTCATATGAAATAATTCATCATTTCTGCAAAAAAACACTGCTCCACTGCTGGGCATAGGCCTCCGCCAAGGTTGCCACAAAGATCAGTCTGGATTTGTGTTGTGTTCTTATTGAGGGTTTTTGCCATAATCGCCAAGCATTGGCAGGCGATTGGTAGTTGAGTTGTAAACTCGAAGGACGCTACCGACCGTCCTTCGGTTAATGCCATAGTCGCGGTTTATTAAATAATATTTTATTTCGTGTCCAGTACAATAACGCGCTTAATATGCTTAATGGGATTGTCACGATGCTACAGCGCATCAGGAATGTTCGCAGTGATGCATGGATGACTTCTACGCCATTATGTGGAAGCGTGTAGCCTCACTGATGCGGCGGTTGCGTGGCAGCGCCAACAGCCTCTTGGTTACTGTGGCAGATAGGATGGACAGCCCGATACTGAGACACAACCAAAATGCATGTAACGCCATCTAACCGTTTCGCCATATAAAATAAAATAATAATAATTTATGTATTGTGAAATGATTTTGCCGAATTCCAACCGAAATTCATTAAAAAAAAAAATACCCATCGAATTGAGAACCTGCTTTTTGAAGTCCGTTATAAATGTGATATGATTTAATGTATTTGTAACACATATTATAACAAACTTTTAACTTTCTGCGCCACTCCTCCATGTGAACTTTAACTATGCCAAGTCCCGTGCAAAGGTACAAAGATTTTCCTTCACGTACCTATTAATATATAGATTTGTCGTGATATAATTACAGATTAAGCTGAAATGGATACTAACACAGCTTTTTTATATTATGACACCTACGGGATGAGTAGTGGTGGTGTTATTTGACGGCACGGTTGGTGCAGTGGCCGATACAGTCGGCTGCTGCGCTCCGGGTCGTGGGTTCGATTCCCACACGGAACAAATATTTGTATGACCTGCAGGTAGTTGTTCCGGGTCTGGGTGTATTGTATGTGGAGTTTATGTCTGTAAACGCACCCACGACACAGGAGAAATCCTAGTGTGGGGCTACGTTTTACTTAAGAAAAAAAAAAAATCTTGTTCTTCTTATTCTTCACCACACGACATAATTAATTGCTACAGTTTATTAAAATTCAGCACCTCATATCTCACTATAGTGTAGCGAGTAAAATCAACCACCACAGAACTTGGTAATGTTCAAATATTTTCCCTGGTTACGTAGGTCTATTACTTCATGAAATATATTTTTCACGAAGCCAGCTGTCACTGTGTGAGTAGTCCAACGAACATCATCGATAGAGCTTGGTTTGAATCTTTGTAATAAAAAATAAAAAATTGGAACTACGGAAACACAACTTGCTCATAGCCAGTGGCATTCGCTGACCGGTGAATATAATCAACACACGCTCGGTGCGTTCATTCTACGGACGATTATTGACCAACCTTGTGCCAGAGTTGTTCAAGCCGCCAAAAGGCCTCCGACTTGGCTTATTGACTGGCTTTTAATGGCAACAACCGACATGAGGATTTTACGTGCCCTTTGAAGCACGGGCGCTCAGTTCATATACTTGAAGTAGGTATTTCAACTGAGCGCTTGGGCTTGCGCATCGTTGGTCCCGGTTGGTCACTAGACGACACTCATTAAGCCAATTCGGAGGCCTTTGTGCGGCTTGAACAACTCTGGCACAGTGTGGTCACTAACTAAAGGAAAAATATATTTTGTTGCAATTAGTTACTAAATGAAACAATGTATACATTCGTTCATTGAGAAAGGTACTGAGTTATTATATACTAGTAGCCTAAAATTTTAAATAAACACTACGATTTTGTTATAAAAGATGGTAAATCATCATTTCAGCCGAGTTCACTGCTGGACAGAAGCCTCCCCCACAAATTGCCACAACGACCGCTATGGGTTTGTGTTGTGTGCTCATTGGGGGGTATTGCCATAATCGCCACGCTTGGCAGACGGGTTGTTGATCGTAGTTAAGTTATAAATGAACTCGAGGGACGCTGCTGCCCATCCTTCAGTTGATCCTATAGTCGCTTTTTACCCACGGAATGAAATGGGGTGGTGGTATTCTTAAATAGCACTACACGGCACAGCTGGCACCACACGATACTTATGGTAAATAAACCATTGAAACTATTATGCAAATAAGTATTATTTTAACAAAATCCAATACTCGTCAATCATATATAACAATGAGACACTTACCGATGTTTACAGTATAACGTAAGTGGAGCTATAAAGACTGGACATTACGTAAATCCGTCAGTGATATCGTAGGAAATCGGCAGGTGCGAGGGATACAGGAATAATTATTGCTTGCAGACGAGATGCCACTGAGACACTATATGGGGTCTGTAGTAATCTTCTAACAGTAATTTGCATATGACGCTTCGAGACGTAAGTTAGTTCGACATCTATTGCTATTAATAAAACGATTATTACATGTAGTCACTGGATGTATCTAAATGCAAGCATACTACTGTCGATATTATATGTTAGGTTTAATGATGGATGGAGTGGTAACGCACGTGTTAGACTGAAAGGATGACTAAAGAGGCGATGAGCCGATGAAAACAATTGAAATACAAACTCATTATGACAAATTTATGGAATATGAGATAATTTGTGAATAGGAATCGCCTAATTTATAACAGGAGAATAATTCATCATCATCATCATATCAGCCACAGGACGTCCACTGCTGAACAAAGGCCTCCCCCTTAGATTTCCACAACGAGCGATTATATACCGCCCTCGTCCAACGACTCCCAGCGACATTCACAAGGTCGTTTGTCCACCTCGTTGGAGGTCGTCCCACGCTGCGTTTTCCAGTGCGCGGTCTCCATTCTAGAACCGTTGTGCCCCAGCGGCCATCAGTTCTACGAGCAATGTGCCCTGCCCATTGCCACTTCAGTTTACTAATCTTTTCAGCTATGTCGACAACTTTAGTTCTTCTACGGATCTCCTCATTTCTGATTCGATCTCGTAGAGAAATACCAAGCATAGCTCTCTCCGTAGCTCACTGAGTGACCTTGAGCTTTCTTATGAGGCCTATTGTGAGTGACCACGTCTCTGTTCCATATGTCATCACTGGTAACACACACTGGTTAAAGACCTGCGTCTTGAGGCACTGTCGTTTTGTTGACGAAAAGATGTTGCGAAGTTTCCCAAACGCTACCCAGCCGAGTTGGATTCGACGATTGATCTCTTTCTCGAAGTTGGACCTACCTAACTGGACAGTTTGTCCCCGGTAGACATACTCGTCAGCAACTTCGAGAACAGAGCTCCCAACGGATATTGGGATGGGCACGACATGGGCCTTTGACATGACTTTTGTCTTGTCCATGTTCATCTTAAGACCCACCTGTTGGGATCATCGAGCATTGTGCTGAGCTCTTGCAGCGATTCTGGCATGACTACGATGTCATCGGCAAATCGAAGGTGAGTGATATACTTGCCATTGATATGTTAATGCCGAATCCTTTCCACTCCAGTAGTTTGAAGGCATCCTCCATTGCAGCGGTGAACAGTTTCGGGGAAATCATTACCCCCGTGCTCTATTCATTTATTCGGACCGACATAATGGCGTTTCTATATAAGCACTTCAACACTACAATGTTCATAATACGACTTTGCCCAATAGACTTGTCTCTTGTGAACACTTTGGAGCCTTGATTCCGCTCAATCGCCTCTTTAACACCGTTAGTGTTAAAGGTGCGGATATCGTGACGCAATGACTTCCATATCCGTCTATTGAGCAGTCGGTATGCTTCAGCATCACCGGAGGACTGGAGTGTCATAGCGCGTCTTTCTGCCATGAGGGGAGTGTGATAGAAGAACTTTTTTGGTCTACCTTTACGGTGGGTTTTATAGAATTTAGACGGTTGGGGTATGGACAGTTTCTACAAACCTACCATTTAAATCGCTTACAGATACGCAATGTTCTAGGCACTCGAAGCGGTTTTGGAGTTCGAGTTGAAAGCTCTCGGGGTTTTGGATATGAGCACTAGAGGGCCGGAGCGTAGACCTCATCAGACGAGACCTCTCAACTTTGAGATTAATATTCAATGTGCCTCTTACCATTCGGTGATCACTACCAGTTTTTACCCTGTGGATCACAGAGACATCATTGAATATTTGTCTTTTATTGGTCATGATGAAGTCAATCTCATTTCTAATTAAGAACGCTGAGAAAACCTATACAGAATGTGCGCATTTGTGAAAACATTACTGAACTGTTTATAAACAAAAGTAAAATAATTTTTCGAATCAAAATACACAATAAACTAAACCTCGTAGTGACTTAAAATATATGCACCGAACGAATCTTGGATTTAGAATCACGAACAATAATAATAATGAAAACGATGTTCGCTACGAATGAACTGTATACATATATGTAGTACAATTATTATGAGAGAGACTAAATGTTGTATACAAATATAAGATAAATTTTATAGCCTAAATACACAGCCTACAACAAATTCTGTAAAATAATTTGTCAACGTCCCTGAAATATAGTTGATGTGGATTTAAAAGGCTTAATTTTTATACATTACATCTTTTTGATGATCATTATAAATATTTTAAGTATCTTACAATTATTTAAAATAAACTTACATTGTATATAATAAATGAGTTTTGCAATACAAAGATAGTCAAATATGTAGTAGACCAAACACAGTGCCCTGGGTAACACCCATTTAAACTATATTGTGATCCCATATAGAGGTTGACTGATGAAAAATGCACTGTCACTGAATATGTTATTCTTACCGGAGACGCAATGAAAGATAGGACGACAACCGCCGCGTCCCGATAAAATATGTAGAGTTTAGTGTCGAACCTTCAGCTGCGGAAAATATTCACGTTGATCCGGACTTTTAGCGTAGAGATAATCTACATACTAGAATTTCAGAGCTGGTGCAGTACGTGGAAGGTTTTCTCTAGAATTTTGGGTTGTATTTATTCTTCATGGATTGTCCATTTTTATTATTGAATATGGTCATCTATTATTCGTAGGTTTGAAACCACGACACTAATAACGTTACTTTCACGCATTAGCCATTTTTTACTTCTATTCAATACGAGATTGACTTTCTTCAGTTTCTTAGCAGCAGTATCAATATTGAGGTCACGGTATGGGATTTACAAATTATTAACGTAATTACAATAACTAGTCGAGGTCGCGGGTAATAAGCAAAACTATAATTAGTAGGAGCCTCGGCATATCAAGATTCTAGTGAGCTTAAACCGGCACGCGAGTTGTTTAAACGGTAACACGACAACGTACCCAGATCTGATAATAAGAACTTGACTGTTGTTGTTGGTAGATTATTTTTTCTTTAATTAGAGGCTTATTTAATAATACGATATGGTAAATAGTAACTACATTCTTTAATCTCTAGTTATGGGCTTATCGTGGTAGAAGTAAAATAAACGGGGTTGTATATTTTATGATCGTATTTCTTCGAGTAACAAAATTCGATTTTCTTTTTCTTCCATTTCATTTACTAAAAGACTTCAATGCAGACCAATTTTACAACCGACCAAATTCCTTATTCACTGGTAAGTTTAAATGGTATATCACGCCGAAATCAGGCATTAAATTTTATGCTTTAATTACTATTTTAAGCGTTTTTTATTATGTTCCCGTTTAACTTCTCTACTGTTAGGCTTTCAAGATTTGAAACCTGTAATATAACATATTTTATTATTAGAAGCTTATATGAAATATTAAATCCTCATAATATGAAACCTTCACGTTTTCAGGTTTTTGATGTTGTGTAATCCGAACGCGACTTAATTGTGGTAATTGTTTTATCGCATGAGCACCGTTACACTGGTCAGGTGAAGGTAGTGAAGAGGTGGAGGGTAAGGGTAAGAGGGGGGTTACGACGCGGTCCCTCAAAGCTGGAACTCTTAGGAAGAAAGTTATAATAAACCTGGGCACGTTTCAAAGATCCTATCACACGGCATTATTTTGGTCAAGGGTAGTTTGAGCAAACAACATGCTTTGTATTTATGGATACTGTAATTTGTAAGGGAAAACACCCCCGTTTTCATTGTATTTAGGTTACTGATATAGTTTAATATCTTTCACCTAAAATCATGAACGGGTTGCCATTCGGGATAATAGCGAGTAGATAACATTTAGTCTCACAAACGTAGCTGTTATTGTTATAGATAATTCTTCGTTTTGTTGTTTTATAAACAAATACACTGTACCTTTACAATCAATCAAAACAAATACATTGTAAATAACTCATACATCAGTCGCATTAAATCGTGACAATACGTAATAGGGCAGACTTTCGTACGGTAAGCAAAGCGTTCACCATCGTTTCATTTGATGGATTACATGGCGATTACGGTCGACAGGAAATCCGCGTATTTTTCATTTGGCAATTGTAACGGTGGTCTGATATCAAAATATCGTTATACACAGCACCGATTAGATTAACGGCACACAATTGGCTTACATGGAAACTTTGGCCGATTAGCTTTCTGTACCTATTTCGAGGATTGGATTAATTCAGAATGCGCCCCGTGGGCGCTTGTTTCGTGCCGTTATCGCTGGCGTCTCTTACAATAACATAGCGGAGTCCAAAATAAATTAAACATTTTACTTTGAATCTGGACTATTATTTTGATTGCAAGTTAATAAACGCGTATAGTTTATTTCTTGCATTAAAGCTAACAGCGACATTAATTATAAAAATACAAAAACCTCATGAAATCGAAAAAAGGAAACTAAATTGGAAGATTTTTCATTAGGTATACAAAGTAAATACTTATTTTTGCACAGGAGAAATGATAGAGCGAGGCATATTTTCTAAAATACCTACTTACTTAAAACTGTAAAAGAAAATTCACCTTCACTCTATGTGAGTAAAAATACGTAGATTCTTCGTATCCTTTAACTACTAATACCGCTAAGCCCCGTCTAAGGGGGAAGTAAATTAACTCACTTATGATATGATATTTCAGTCACGATCTTAGTGAATACTCAGTTACTGGCGTCGGCAAGTCGAAGTGAGTTAACAGAGTTAATCGCAACACGTGTATAGATAATGAACCGAATGAATTTTGGACGTACGACGTATATGAACGAAAGAGAGAAGAGCGAAGAGTAGTAGTGTAGTAAGGTATGTGTGTAAACTTCGCTATTGATTTTTGATGTTTGTGATCAGGTCATTACTTGAAAGTTTCTAAGGGCCAAGACACAGGAACTGAATTCACCTTAGTAATGTAAAACTCTGTACTTTCCATTACTAAGCAAAGCGAGAAAATTGAGATCTCAATTTTCTCCAATCTTTATTTTAATTCTTTATATTTTTGATTAGAGAAAATGAAATCTAATTCAATTATCTAATAAAATCTAATTCATTAATTTCAGTCATGGATTACATAAATAAGAGGATACCGGATTATGGAGATGTAGAATAGAGCATTTAACTTTTAACTTACGTCGTTTTTGTTGTAGTTAGAAAAATGTCTTTGTAAATTAGTTTGATTTCTTTCATATGATAAGTAACAAAATAAACGTTGACTTTTTGGTTAATCTTGCGTTATCCACGCAGACAGGCTAGTCAATTAAAATAAATAAATGAGATAGTGATATAATAAGGTCACAATTTTTTTATTTTTTTATTGACATCCTGACATCTTCTTGACTTATTTTTTATCTTTTTATTGACAAATTGACTTATTTAAAATTCAAATCTCATCATATCGGCCATTTATACGTCCACTGCTGAACAAAGACCTCCCCCATAGATTTTCACAACTGTGTCATCATTTTGGGGGGTATTTGCCAATACTCACCACGCTTGGCAGGCGGGTTGGTGAGCGCAGTATGGCTACCGTTTCACAGAAGGGATGCTGCTGCCCATCCCTCTGGTTTAGATTCCCTTAGTCGCCTTTTACGACATCCACGGGAGGAGATGAAGTGGTGCTATATTCTTAATCCGGACACCACAGATTCAAATCTATATTCATGATATAAATTATTTGCTTATGTTTAATATAATGACTGTACTTTACATTCTAATATTTTCGTAACCTTCTGACATTATTAAATTAATTAATCATAAAGTTGTAAATGTGTTAGCATCATGTAGCCATTAATGTTATATATTTAGTACCTATATTTGCCTTTTGCCTGGTAGTATTGGTCTGTCATGCTCACTAAACTGTCTTGCTGGCGGTGGCGTTGTGTATCGGGTCGTTCAGTTCCCTACAATATGGTTGAGCTAACCGATGCTGATGCATGCGTCATGCTCGTTTCATAAGTGCCAATATTTGGTTTATTGGAAATAAAAATATTTGACTTTGACTTGACTTTGACTTTGAGAAGTCCAAGACAGCAGAAAAACTACTGTCAGCGTAAACTGTAATAAGTCACATAGCAAAATATAAACGCCAGACAGTCTTAAGACCCACTAGTCAACGCTTAAATTTTTTAATGTGTTACTAAAGTTGAAAATGCATTTAAAATATTAATAACAGTAAACCAGCGGTAAGGTCGCCAGGGTCGGACTCAGTGGCTATTAAAAGAGTGTCATAAAGCCAGTCCAGTTATCTCGCAAGAGCCGTAATAAAGTATTAACGGAACTTCATCTCGTCTCATCCCTCGTTACGAACTTACTTTTATGAAATAAAGCCTTTTAATTATTTTTGTTGTTTTGTAGCCGTCCATTTAAAAGCCGAGATACATCTACTTAAATTACAGCCTTGCTTTCACTGGTAAATGTTAAAATATGCCGATAGCTTGTGATATAAGTGAAGATTAAAACGTAATACGTCCAGTTATCAGGGTGTATAAGGGAGGGATCGCTCTTTTTCGCAATGTTTTCGTTTTGTAGACGACTTATTATAAGGATATGAAATGTGAAATGAAAATAAATATAATTGTTCGATTTACCGTCTCGGATTCTTAGTCTATTAATTTTGCCAACAAAATTCCAATAAAAACTGTTTACTATAAAAATATTTTAAAGTTGTTATACCTAGATTAGACGACCTCACATCAGTGCAACTATGTTTACACACTCACATATACATTTTATATGAAGATACAGTTTCATAAAGCGAGATTCCACCGACAGATTACCTGATCCACCCCTGCTGCTTATTAACTTCACTCACTTGATTAACAGTATACACGTACGTAGTTGTATGAAAGAGATGGCATCTATAAAATCCTTTACTACCGAAATGTTTTTGTTACAAAAGGTTCGGAACTTTCGAAACAGGAAAACGCCGGAAAAATGTTTTCTGGAAAAGCTAACAATATCGTAAATATTCACCATCCATTTTAGGGTAAACTTCAGTAGTTTAAAAGCGAGCATTATACCGCTTTTCGTTTCGAGTATCAAAGTTGTGTGCTGTCATCGCAATGATTCCCCCAATATACAACGTAAACTTGTATTTTTTCGTAATTTGCATTGTTCAATAAAATAAATGATGATGGAAAAATTCTTTATAATCCTTTTACCTTTCGTCGTAGACATGAAAAGGCTCTCCCGATGGTGCGGACTAATTCCGAATGCACCTCCAATCGTAAAAGAAGTCGTAAAGAAGCGAGTCTCCCCTCGAACCGATGCACGGAAATCAAGGAAAAATAGTTGATTTCTTATTGGCTTCTACCCAGACTCAGATTGAAAATTCGCCATAAAGACATTGGGACACGCCTGGCCGGATTAAAGGGGGAAACTAATAAAGAAAACTTTCGCGACACCGTATTTTTACCAAACGCGCACCTAAAACTTCTCAACGTTTATTAGGTTCGCGCTGGTAATTTAGAAAACGCTCTGTGGTGTTACTGGCGCTTTTCCTAAAACTGCCATAAAAAGGATATATCTAGTTTCTGCTATAGCTTTGAGGAGTTGATTAAATTTATTTCTTCAATCTTCGTGGATAGAAAGAAAGAATGTTTTATTTTGGATAATATAAGCATTTATTTTAAAAGAAAACGCTGTTGCTTTTGGTATGGCTATTTAAAAATTCATTTTAATATTAGCCGCGTTTTAGCGTACATACAATAGGTATACCAAATAGCATTAGAATATCATAAGAATGAATACGCAGTTGAGAGCGGCAAAATTATGAAATACGGCTGCTCGACGACACAAAGGATAAAAGTAGTGACACGAGAGACAAGATAATAAAGACAAAACACGGCAATAAACATGTTCTGAAAACATGTCAGCACGTATAACACTTCGAATAGGAAACAGGGTAATGTATATTTCATTTACATAAATTATCACACGGTATAACGGCGTCTATCTGGAGCGGGCGACGCCAAGATGCTTATTTACGCAACACGTCGTGATCGTCCATAGGGATTAATTTACTTGAGGCTTTTAAGGATTAAATAAAAGCAGGTTCAGTCGGGGTGAATTTAATCGGCGGTAATAAAAGTTCACGAAGGAATGCCATAACAAAAGCAATATTTTGCTCATTGTGCGATGCAAAAAAATACGTTCTCTAGCGTCTTAGCCGAGGAAGTAGTCAATTTCCCCACCACATTGTAGGTACATCATTTCACACACGCCTCGACTCATCGTTCGGGAAATATTAAGGTGTATAAAATTTTATTACTAATATTACCCCCTTACCCTGTTCTCTCTATAAACATTTTGTATGTCGCGTCACCCCTCGCACTGGCGAGCGCGGCGCAATTTTTGCCTTAGCCTTACTGCCTCTAATGCCACATTTGTGTCCTAATAACGAATGGTATTATATTATGAACATTCGCATTGTTTGATTTTCAATCTCTTGAGATTTCAGATTTCCTTTGCTCCGCTAATGGTCCGTGCCGGAAAAATGGAACATTTGAAACACTATATCGGAAGCTTGAGTTGTATTGCGTATTATTTAAACTGCTTATTGATTATTGAGCTCGTGAAACGTTGGATCCGATCCATTTTTAATATCGTTCTACATTGTATACTGAACTGAAAAAGTTATTGCATTATGAAGTCAAATGAGATGTTTATTTTCATTGCACTCGATGAAAGCGGCAGTTTAAACAAATTGGCACGAAAGTATTTGCTTTTCCACGAGCTATTTTGATATTGTTTGCTTTTCGAGTGCAAATTGCAGATTGCGTAGAAATGCGGGGTTTAATTTTGGAAGATTAATGATGTTTCTAGTGAGTTCATAATGTTGTAGCGCGGGTGCAGAGAGCGGGTCGAGTTGATAGAATCGGGTACGGTAATCGTCGCCAATCTCGACGAAGCACGCGCACCACCCCTTTACTTTAACTCGGCAGTTCGTCGTGGCATCACGCCGTTTATTGATATCACCGGTGTACTCTATGGATGTCCCGATATTGCTACCTGTTTGTCTTGCATCTGCTATATTGACTATCAACGCAGCCTTGTTAGAAATGCTTTTTTCTTATTGCTTCTTTCCGTAAGAAATCATTGGAACGAGGCGCTCGGATACATCTATTGGTTTTATCGTCGTTTGAACGACTAGGGGTTCCTTTCCAATATGTCAGCTTGAATCGGTTTGTTTTCATATGCCTGATTTGTGTCATAGATTTATATATAGATACATACACTGGGTGAATTAGGTAAAATATGCGATTCTGAAACCTATTACAGCAAAGCGGTCTATGACGTCCTTTTCTGAGTAACATTTTATTTATTCCTAAAGTTGTTTGCTTGTAATTTGTTAGGCACTCGTTTTATATACAGAGAAAATGTTTTCTGAGTACTCGGCGTCGTCGAAAAATAATTTACATAAAATCTTAAGCAAACGCACTGAATTGGGTAAACTTCAATCATAGGATTCCTTCATCGTCATCGTCGACCATACCTATTTCACTCGGAGCTCTTGAATATAAATCGTTACACCCAAAATAATCTGGATTGTGAAAAAATACCCTCAGATTCGATTAAATCTACTCATTCAGACTTATCGTGATTTTACTCGTTCAACTGTGAGAACAAACCCTGCTGCCAAACCGCAGCGACATATTCACCTTCGCACTAAAGATTTAACGAAAAATAAATAGTTTAATGTTAAATGATAGCCCCTATAAGAGTTCCAGGTAACTCTTTGCACCTTTCCTACGTGGAAGATACGCGGTACGCAAGAAATATTCGGGGCCATCTACCGCGTGGAATCCTATTGCAATTTATGCTCATTGAACTGGAAAAAGTATATGGGGAGGCTAAGGTCGGCGCCGATTCTGTTATTGCCATACGAAATCAATAAGAACCGTGACGCGGCAACTGTTTTTGAGGACCGTTTCATGTAATAAAACTCATAAAATCATACTCATGTCTGATCACGTGATCAGTTGTGGGTTCGTTATAAATCATAATTTATTGAGTCTCTTGTGGGCGAATTCAATCGAAACGGGTGGCAAACAATTATTCTGAATATATTATTGAGGCATCACTTCGATGCTGTGCAATAAGTCAAGAGGTCCTCTAGGGACGTCCTGACTGCCACTCCTACATGGGCGTAATTGAAAATTGAAATTTGTTTAGGACTGTGCCGGACTCGTAATTTGATTTAGGCGATGGTTCGCGTGCAATTGGGAAGCAATAACAATAAATATAACCGCTAGAGGTGAATCTCTGCGTTCAATCTCACGTTCAGTGCCTTGTTGTGATTTTGTGTCTACATTCAATTGCTTTGCCGGTGTCACGCAGGGTAATTAATTTTGTAAAGGCCATTGCTCGAGTGTGAAGGAGCCGCCGCATGAATCTTCTGGTTCACTTGTTTCTTGCATGCACCTGACAAATTTCACAAATATACTTATAGATATTGATATATTTTATAGTATACTCCTTATGAAGCTGCGTTGCGAAGCCCTGCCCTTGTTTTATGTAAATTTATTTATGTGCTATGTCAAAGAAAAATACACATTAAGAGGCAATAAAATACGCATTTCTTAAGAGAAATATACAAAAATACGTCCTCGTATAAATCGAAGGCTCCATTCCACCCTCACGTTACAGCCCCTTTGCCTTGGGAGTCATTCTTCTACGAAGACATCCCAAAGAGCATATAACTCTGTAGAATGTAATGCATCCCAAACCGAGCAATAAACTGCATGCTTCAGTGTACCACGTTGTAAATTTAGATGCTGTACTAATAGAACAGGCATTATGTGCAATAAGCTAGTACCCCACTCCGTTAGCATTAAACATACGCGGTTAGTGTTGAAGTTAAAATTGCCAACGCTGTTTGGACTACCACTAGCTAATGGATGGAATCTTATAATAATTTTTAAAGTGTAGCAAAAAAATGGTTTTATGAAATTATTACTTGCTTTTTGTCTCGTAAACTTAACGTTGTTACGTTAGCGTTACTTACGTTAGGTTTTTCATCATCATCATCATATCAGCCACAGGACGTCCACTGCTGAACAAAGGCCTCCCCCTTAGATTTCCACAACGAGCGGTCACATGCCGCTCTCATCCAACGACTCCCAGCGACCTTCACCAGATCGTCTGTCCACCTCGTTGGAGGTCGTCCCACGCTGCGTTTTCCGGTGCGCGGTCTCCATTCGAGAACCTTTGTGCCCCAACGGCCATCAGTTCTACGAGCAATGTGCCCTGCCCATTGCCACTTCAGTTTACTAATCCTTTCAGCTATGTCGACAACTTTAGTTCTTCTACGGATCTCCTCATTTCTGATTCGATCTCGTAGAGCTCTCATAGCTCTCTCCATAGCTCGCTGAGTGACCTTGAGCTTTCTTATGAGGTCCATTGTGAGTGACTACGTCTCTGTTCCATATGTCATCACTGGTAACACACACTGGTTAAAGACTTGCGTCTTGAGGCATTGCGGTATTGTTGACGAAAAGACGTTGCGAAGTTTCCCGAACGCTGCCCAGCCGAGTCGGATTCGACGATTGACCTCTTTCTCGAAGTTGGACCTACCTAACTGGACAGTTTGTCCTAGGTAGACATACTCGTCAACAACTTCGAGAACAGAGCTCCCAACGGATATTGGGGTGGGCACGACATGGACATTTGACATGACTTTTGTCTTGCCCATGTTCATTTTAAGGCCCACCTGTTGGGAAACTCTGTTGAGATCATCGAGCATTGTGCTGAGCTCTTGCAGCGATTCTGCCATGACTACGATGTCATCGGCAAATCGAAGGTGAGTGATATACTCGCCATTGATGTTAATGCCGAATCCTTTCCACTCCAGTAGCTTGAAGGCATCCTCCATTGCAGCGGTGAACAGTTTCGGGGAAATGACGTCCCCCTGTCTCACACCTCTCTGCAATGGAATTGCCCCCGTGCTCTGTTCATGTACTCGGACCGACATGGTGGCGTTTCTGTATAAGCACTTAGGTTTTTGCCTTCTACAAATTAGTCCTGTTGGCCAGCGGTCAGCAACCAACCACTCGTGAGTAACTTCAGTGTGACTCGTATTTTTTAAATAAATTCTCTTAAAATGTTCTATGGCATTTTATACATAGATTAAAAAAAAATTATACATAAAGTTATGACATGCGACCTTACCTGTACAGTTCTTTACTTTACGTAAAATTTCTAGCTCTCCTGTCACAAAATGTTGCCGATCCATGATATAGGATTGTTTAATAATCGTTTCTCTAACAAAACATTACCTTTAAACCATTTTCTTATTAAACTATGCCTCCGTTTAAATTCATCGTAGGCATTTTTTAACGATTTCTTTTGAACACTCAGAAGCATTTGTTCTGGGCGGTGATCGAACCCACGATACGTGTCGCAGAAAGCCAATTGCTTAGCCCAGTGGCCAACCATGCCGTCAAACAAACTTCACATGAAACAACCTAAACAAACGACTATACAGCAAAACTTAATGTATTTCGAACAAGAAAAACGTAAATATTGTTTAGACTTTACTTTCATTTGTCTTAAACCATATTATGTGCATCACACTGATATGTGAGACAAGTATCCGATTATATTTTTCTCCCACCAATATTATGAATGCCTTTGAATAGGGATTCCCTCGTTGAACGTTATCCAGCCGTGAGGCACGCTTTGACAGAAACAAAAGTGTGCGCACGTGAACACCCCATATTGGCAATATCCAAGAAATTTCGCCAATACTACAGAGAGATACTAGCATTATTAGCTAGGGGTTCCTTAGTTCCCTGGCCCCCTCGCTATCACTCACCTATCCGTATCAGTGGCTAGGGGGGCACCGTACCTCCACGCGACTAATCACAGAGGATGTGGCATAGACGCGCCATGCATATTTATTATTGCCTCCGACGAATTCTCACTGTTTCGTTCAATACGAGAGGAGCGTGGATGTTTTTCATTTACTCAATTTATTTATTTAGCGAGGGCCCCAGGTACACGTAAGGGCTTAATGTTTGATGAGCTCAGATTCGACCTCCTTAATTTCTATACGCATCCACTCCGTATTAGATCGAACTTCGATCACGTCCTGCGGTTGTTTGTTTTCCACGAGATAAGTGAATTAAATTCGGTTCGGTTAATCGATATAATGAAACGGATATGTATACTCGAATTATTTGACATTTGGAAAATCATCGGCGTATTACTGAACGTGTTCGCAATAACAATGTTTGCAAATAAATTATGTAGCTGAAATCGGAAATTTTACAGGGCTACGAGGGAATATGAGCGACATTACGACCACAACAAACAATTAGTGTCCGAGCGGGCGAGAGAACGCCGGCTTATAAAACACTGTTATACGCCCCGCAGTAATTAAAACTTCTCTAGCGAAAAGAAAATCCAATAAAAAACAATTATCTCCGCTATCGCTAACATTGTAATGTGTGAGATGAATAAAAGTACCAAAAAAGTGTAAAGTACCTATGTATATATTTAGAGTTGCCCCCGAATTAAATTCCTGACGAATGTTAATGTTTAACCGGGGAATTCTTGTACAGTAATAGGGGGAGGTCGGGTTAATTAAATGGGCTGGGGGTTCATTTTCATAAAATTATTTGATCTTAGCCCAACGCGAGGCCAATTGGTCGCGATTCATTTGCTTGGAGTGCAGACTTTAATTCCATTTTTACGTTGTGAAGATTTTAGCGGAGCTGAGGTCTGGAGGCATCCCTCGGCTTTATTCGTTGGCAAACTACATAAACACAAGTTTATTGCTGTCTGTCTGCCTTCACTTTTGACTCAGAAGGCGGTTCAGCAAATTGACTAAAGTGCGGTTTCATGTTGAAGTAATAAACATCTTTTATTATGCAGGGCTTACATCTCAGCGAGTCTCATTATAATTGAATATGAATGTTTTACATAGTTCAAGGAATACTACTTTAATATTGTTATAGTTATACATTTCGGGGTCGGGGTAGCCGGTGACCACTGGGTTACGGGTTCTATTGTGACTGTTTCAATGTCATATATTAGTAATAGGAAACCCAATTCTTTTTACTTATGTGGAGAATCCTCATAGATTTATTCCGTACTGAGATTCAAAGTCGAAGTCAAATATTTTTTATTTCAAACAAACCAATTACTGGCACTTATGAAACGTCAGAATTTAAATTGCTCGGTTCCAATTAGTTGATCCTATGGAGAAGAACCGGCAAGAAACTCCATGGATACTCTTTTAAAATAATTGAGGTTACAATATTGAATGTATGTATTACACAAATTATTAGATATCACATAAATGATTTTTAAGGCTTTATCAACACATTGCTGAAATATAAATATAGCAGCTATACAGTACAAAGAGCACCTCACATATAATAATAAAATTGCCTTGTATCTGCTTACTCGCAGTAAGACCCCCCCCCCCCCCCCGCCTTCTCAACACCTACTCCTGTAAGCCCGAATCTACAATGCCGACCATTGGAAAGAACACCGAGCAATGAACCTCGGTGTGACCCAGGGATATCAATAATTGTCAAGGAACCCGCAACGAAATTAACCATAAAAGAAAAAGGAGAACTAGGAAAAAATATACGTGCCACTTCCCTCCGTAACAGGCAGGAGATAATTAAGAGTTAAAAAAATGGAGGTTTACAACTGGGATACGTCCAGCTACCAAGCACGGGTACAAAATTATTACGTTTATTTCCTATGTAGTGAGTTATTGTGAATTTGTGACTGACTTCAATTCATATAAAATAACCCCGAATATAGCTTGCAAGCAGGCAAACATAATATTGCTTTCATCTTGCCAAAAATATAGTCTCATAGGGTATGATATGCAGATTGTTCATATTCACAGTCTGTAGTATTAGCATGACCGTTTCCAAATCTTCTCTTCCCAAGATAGACAAGGCTTTTATAGCCCAAAATGTTGCTATTTTTACGAGGTTATGGTAGCAGCTCTGTCTTTTCTGTGTAGTTTTAGTCAAAGTCAAAGTCAAAGTCAAAGTCAAATTGTTTTTATTCATGTAAACCATTTGCTGGCACTTACGAATAGTCAGAATTTAAATAGTTGCACGGTTCCAAGTCGTTGATCCTATGGAGAAGAACCGGCAAGAAACTCCATGGACATACTCTTTTGAAATAATATTTGAAAGTATTACAGTCTTCAATATAATCGTAAAAACTATGTGAGGATAATGCATGCCAATGTGTGGGATAAATACACACATATTTATGCACAATGATAATCAAATGCGTTACAATTAGATTACTATAACAGTTATAAGCTGACCAGTCCCGACAGAGGGCACCCGTTCACGGGCATAACGCATGCATCAGCATAGCTCAGCTCAACCATAATGCAGGGAACTTAGCCACCTAACACATAACGCCACCTTCAACAAGACATTTTAGTGAGCATGACAGACTCATACTGCCAGGCAACAAGCTGGTGTATATGTTATTACATTAGTGGCTACATAATGCTCACATTCACGATAATAAAAGAGTAAATTTTTATACATGCAATATAAAATTAATATCAGGTATACTAAAATTATTAAACAGTATCAAATATAATGTACCTATAATGTAAAACTAACAATTAAAAACAAATAATTAATGTCATAACAAATATAGTATAGTGAAATGTCATTATATGAATTAATATAATCCATTTCAAGAAAAAAAAAATGCAGTTTGTATGTCAAAATATAAGTAATGGTATTTGATACATCAATACCAAGAATGTCAATGAAATTAAATTAAATGATCTTTATTTAGCAATTAGGTTTCAAGAAACACTTTATATTCAACAACAAATAAAAAGTATGTAAGATTAGAGCAGCTCAATCCCAAGCATTTTTGTCGTCCATGTAATCTGTAACTGTATAGAAACCCTTTTTACATAGTTTCTTTTTTATAACGGATTTAAATTTGTTAAGACTAAGATTTTTAATACTACTTGGGATCTTATTGTAGAAACGTATACGTTGGCACCTAAATGAATTACAAATTTTTTGGAGCCTGGACATTGGCATTATGAGATTTTCCTTATTTCTAGTATTGACGCTATGTATGTCGCTTTTTGTCGAAAATAAATGTATGTTTCTTTTAAAGTATATTAGATTCTCATATATATATTGAGATGCGACAGTCAATATGTCGATTTCTTTAAATTTTTCCCTCAGTGAATGTCGAAAGCTTAGGTTATAAATTGCTCGAATAGCCCTCTTTTGCAGCACAAAGATAGTTTGAATGTCGGTAGCATTTCCCCACAACAAAATGCCATACGACATTACACTATGAAAGTAACTAAAGTATACTAATTTCGCTGTTTCTACGTCAGTTAACTGACGTATTTTAAAGACTGCATAAGCTGCAGAGGTGAGTCTATTCGACAATTGGTGAATATGTGGGCCCCACTGTAGCTTTGAATCTAAAGTAATACCCAAAAACATAGTGGTGTCCACAAGGCTCAACTCCTTCCCATTTATTAGTACACTGGTTTTCACCTGCTTAACATTAGGTGTTAAGAATCTAATACATTTGGTCTTTTTCTCGTTCAAAAGTAAATTGTTAACGTTAAACCAGTGCACTACTCTGGAGAGAGCGTCATTTACATCGTCAGTAACAGGCTGCTGCCGCTTAAGCTTAAATAAAATGGATGTGTCATCTGCAAATAACACTATCTCATGAGTATCTTTTATAACATAAGGTAGGTCATTAATATATACGAGAAAAAGGAACGGGCCTAGAATTGAGCCCTGCGGAACTCCCATTGTGGCCACAGACCCCGGAGACTGCTTTCCATTAACGTCAACTCTCTGGATCCTATTATCCAAATACGAAATAAGAAGATCCAGAGCAGTGTTCCTAACTCCATAATGGTGCAATTTCCTGACCAATGTCTCGTGAAAAACGCAATCGAAAGCCTTTGAAAGGTCACAAAAAATGCCTAATGCATCATAAGAATCCTCCCAGGCATCAAAGATATATTCTATAAGCTCAACACCAGCATCAGTAGTTGAGCGACCCCTTGTGAAACCGAATTGTTTCCTATGTAAAAGTTTATTTTTATTAAAGTAGCTTTGCAATTGATCAAGCATCAACTTCTCAAATATTTTACTGAAAGTTGGTAGCACAGAAATTGGTCTAAAGTTTGTGGGGTCAGATGTGCTACCCGATTTGAACAACGCTATTATCTTACTACTTTTCATTAAGTCAGGAAACACACCACAGTCAACACATGTGTTATATATAAGAGCCAAGTCGGGTGCTACTATGTTTATTATGGATTTAGTGACCTCAACAGAGTTACCCCACAGATCGGTGGTCTTTTTTACATAGTGTCAAATAGACCACCCAACTCTACCCGTGGTTGCCATAACAGTCGACTAAGGATGATATCAAGAGGATTGGAAGAAAATCCTCCTATGTTTTAATTACAATATACCCCGATCACCAATCCACCTGCTAAGCGTCGTGATTATGAAAATATCTCCTGTCACTTCTTATTGTAGTGATCATTAAATAGCCCATGTTCAGCAGTGGATCTTTGTGGGATAAGGTGTATGTGTGTGTGATAGCGTCTCAGAGAATGCTCGAGATGCGTGATGGGGTACAATCAGGTGTACAATGAAGCAAGTCTCCATGTTTTGTCGGCGGTTAGTCAGTCCTTTATTTAAGGACTGGACAATAACACAAATATTTTATCATGATTTTTTGCATAAGGGATTCAGAACTTACGAAAACAATAATAATCTAACCCTGCAAACTGTTCGAAACGTCAGGAAAAACTTAAAAGTGTTTTATTATAATGTGCAACATACTCATAATGTGCCTGAACATTTAAATGGTGTAGGAATACATAGTGAAGAAACTTGGATGTAATGGTCCGAAATCACCAACATGCATTGAGCAGCCATGGTGATCAATGTTCATTTTTTCTTTTTATGAGAAGACTTTGATTGACAATGATTTGTACGCCAAATCATTGTCAATCAAAGTCAAAGATTTTTATTTCAAATAAACCAAATATTGGCACTTATGAAACGTCAGAATCTACGTTTCACGGTTCCAAATAGTTGATCTATGGAGAAAAGCCGGCAAGAAACTCCAAGGATACTCTTTTAAAATAATTGAGATTACAATGTTGATTGATAAAATTATGGTAAAACATATAACGAGCAATATGTAGGTTAATGTATAAAAAACACATACTACTGTAATATAATTATTATTTGCCATGGCAGTTAACGGCTGACCAGTCCCAACAGACGGCACCCATTCACGAGTATGACGCATGCATCAGCATCGCTTAGCTCAACCATACTGTAGGGAACCGAACGACCCGATACACAACGCCACCGCCAGCAAGACATTTTAGTGAGCATGACAGACTAATACCACCAGGCAAAGTATAGATAGTAAATATATAACATTAATGGCTACATGATGCTCACACATTTACAATTTTATGATTAATTAATTTCTCAAATCAAATTATATGTCTTCTTCTTCTTCTTTTTCTTCTTCTCTTAGAGTATGGCTTCTGTAGAGTATCTTCCACAATTTCGCCAATTCAAGTATAAGGCAACGTTGTACGGTGTTTAGATTAATTAATCTTTACATATTCAATAAAATATTTCACAAATATGAAAAATTTCTAAAATATATGTCGGCAACATCGTACGGTATTCCTCAATTCTAGATCCATCTAAATTAAATGTCAATAAAAAGATAAAAAATAAGTCAAGTAAATGTCAGGATGACAATAAAAAAATTACTACAATTTCTTTGTAAACGGTAAAGCATTGATTGGGAGTATAATAAGCGCTTAGACACATGATTAGGTTCGAGAAACACTCACTGATTGCCGCGGTAAGTTTATAGATGGGTAACCGCATAGTGGTATATGAAGTGATCGTCTCCGTGCTTTGGAGGGCACATAAAATCGTCGTCCGATTGTCATCAGAGGGCAGTCGTGCCAAGCCAAGCCAAGTCAAAGGCTTTTAGGCGGCTTAAACAGTCAAGTCAAAGTCAAAGTATTTTATTTCAAATAAACCAAATATTGGCACTTATGAAACGTCAGAATCTAAGTTGCACGGTTCCAAATAGTTGATCTCGTGGAGAAGAGCCGGCAAGAAACTCCATGGATACTCTTTTAAAATAATTGAGAATACAATGTTGATTAATACAAAATATTGTAAAACATATACCGAGAAAAATGTAGGTCAATGTGTAAGACAATAATAAAATAATAATAGTTTATTTGCCGTGGCAGTTAACGGCTGACCAGTCCCAACAGACGGCACCCGTTCACGAGCATGACGCATGCATCAGCATCGCTTAACTCAACCATAATGTAGGGAACCGAACGACCCAATACACGACGCCATCACCAGCAAGACATTTTAGTGAGCATGACAGACCAATACAGCCAGCAACTCTGACACGTGGTTGGCCACACGAAAGAACAAGAAAATAGAACTGAGTGGGTTTAAAAATAATACATACTCGATTATTATTTGTATATTTCTTGTACAAATTTCACCTTTACAAACTTTATTTATTGTCTAGGCTTGCATTGATTTTATTAATATAGTAACTTATCATTGCAGCCGAATAAAGTCCACTGCTGGACACAGAACTCCCCCAAAGACCACAATAATGATCAGTCTGGCTACGTTGTGTGCTCATTAGGTGGTTTTGCCATAATCACCACGTTTGGCAGGCGGGCTAGAAATCGCAGTTGAGTTGCTAATGTACTCGAAAGACGCTGGGTACTCCGGCTAATACTATAATCGCCGTTTACGACATCCACGGGATGAGATGAGTTGGTGCTATTCGTGCCATACGGCACATAGTAACTTAATATTGTTAATATTCAGATATTACGGTAATTTTACATTAATGCAAATCTTCGCACTTTGCCAGATGTTGACATTGTAACCGTGATATTACAACGATAAATATGAGTCGTTACTGAGCATTACCTAAGCAAACATCGAAGATTTATAATCGTGGAGTGCATACGACAGCCTGCATAATTTAATTACTCCCTCACACCCTTGATTAAAATTTTGCAATAACGCATTAGCGCAGTAAGACGCCGAAGGGCGTAGGGCAAGGAAATTAAACGGTCCATAATAATTTCGTTACGCCAGTACCATGATTAAAATCTTACAATTAATTAGGAAAACTTTGGCGTTCGTATGGGGGATAGCTGAAGCCATTAATAGCAGGTTTTGCTAACCCGTGAAAAACGCGTGATAACGACATCTTTGATGCGCAGCTGAGGCTGAGGCGTGAAATTTTTGTCAGAAACAGATCCAGATTTACCATCATCATCATCATCATGTAACCCAAAAAACGTTCACTGCTGAACAAAGGCCTACCCATAGATCCACAACGAATGGCTATTTGCAATGTGTCGTCATTTTGGAGGGAATTTGCCAGTACTCACCACTGTTCCACAGCCATTCCTCTGGTTTAGAGATTGACCTCATTTAATTTACCAAACATACTGAATAGGCTAGATTCTGGAGGCGCAAGGTATTGAAGGAGCGATGAAAACCAAAAACGTGTCAGATTAGGAGACGAGCCTGTTTCCTCCCGGGATGACCAAAGTACGCCAAATGCAAGTTTCGAATGGTGTAATCAGACTTTTTAATGCTTTATGATCCTATTTCCTATAAACATTCCTTTTTTGAAGAAACACTTTTCTATTTGCCCTAGTTATATCAACCTAGGGGTGGCTCAAAGCCAAAATCAAGCGCTGTTCAGCCAGGCGGCTGAAAGCGGTCATTACCAACAAAGTGGTTATTTTAAACGTGTTTAAAAGTGTGGGACACTAGGATTTCTCCTTTATCGTGGGTAAAGTTTACATACATAAATCTCAGATGCACAAACAGCCAGACCCGAGACAACTACTTGTAGATCATACAAATATTTGTTAGGTACGTGAAGGAATCGAAACTGCGACTCGTAGCGCCAATCAAAGCCAATCGCTTAAAGCCACTACACCAACTGGCCATTAGGTTACCATCTCACATATCTCTAGCACTTGTCGAGGCGAGGCTCCAAAGTCTCGAACATAGACGGAAAGTTGCAAGCTCATCGGTTTTTTATTGGACACATTTCCGCGAATGTGCACTGGAAATCGTGCAACAATTTAATTCCCCTAAGTCCCTTCCATCATTGGACAACCAGACGAACGGCATTGCCCCATCGATACGTGGTTGATGTTCCATCCATACACGTACGTTAATCTGAATTCGCCGATGACACTTAGGTACTTCAACTCCTGTACAACAACCCACCAAAACAGTGAATCACGAAGCAGATATTCGGACCCAGCTTGGAAGCTTCCATCATCATCATCATCATTTCAACCAATAAACGGCCACAACTGTATATGGCCTATATCCCCTAAAGATCGCCTCAACAACCGGGTCTGAGTTTATGTTGTGTGCTCATTGGGGGTTTTCCTATAATCGCCACGCTTGGCACGTGGGTTGGCGATCGCAGTTGAGTTGTAAATGTACTTGAAGGACGCTGTTGCCCATCCTTTCGCCAATTCCATATTCACCTTTTATGTTACTGATAGAATGAGATTGGTTGGTGGTATTCTTAGCCGAGCTTCCATAGTATTTTCAAATTAGATTTTTTTGCGTTGCTGTTCTCATTTGGACAACCAGATGTCGTCATCATCATCATCATATCACCCAAAGGACATCAACTGCTAAACAAAAGCCATAGATTTCCACAACGAACGGTTACATGGCGCCCGCATCCAACGACTCCTAGTAACCTTCATAAGGTCGTCGTCCTACGCTGCGTTTTTCGGTGCGCGGTGTCTTTTTGAGAACCTTTTTACCCCAACGGCCCTCAGTTCTACGAGTAATGTGCCCCGCCCATTGTCACTTCAGTTTACTAATTCTTTCAGCTATATCGGCTACTTTAGTTCTTCTACGGATCTCCTCGTATATACAGCACAGCTCTCTCCATAGCTCGCTGAGTGACCTTGAGCTTTCTAATGAGGCCCATAGTGAGTGACCACGTCTCTGTTCCATATGTCATCACTGGTAGCACACACTGGTTAAATACTTTCATTCAGAGGCATTGCGGTATTGTTGACGAAATGACGTCGTCAAGTCTCTCTAACGCTGCCCAGCCGAGTTGGATTCGACGATTGACCTTTTTCTCAAAGTTGGACCTTACTTGGCGTGGAGAGAGCCTCCTAGTTGAGCTAACCGGGAAGGAAACACGGAGGGAGGCACTCCGCGACAACTGGACAGTTTGTCCCAGGTACAACATCTTCGAGAACAGAGTCGGATATTGGAATCTCCAAATGTACATAATGTCTACGTAACCGTATTAAAAGTGAGCCATGCTCTTACACTATTGATTCAAGCAAACAATCGATTTACATATAAACGACAATCGTGATAACAAATAAAATCACACCAGTCGATGGTCTGTGAGGCCGTTATACAATATCGTACTTGATGGTTGGATACAACCATATTTAACATACCGAGTGAATTTGATACGATACATCCTACCCTTATCACGACTTGAAAGGAATCATGCAATATTTATTTCTTTGGGAAGTTGTTAAGGAAATGGGGTAAACATGTAACAGACGTTAATCAGGAATAAGTGTTCGATAACGTTAACGATACGTGGGTAAACAAAGCCAAGATAATATGACCGCAGACCATTAGACGTGGTGTACACGGGAGTGATCTAATAAAACATTCAAAGGCCAAAACGGGGAAAACACAATCAGATTGTCTCAAAATCACACGAGTGACAGCGTTACGCGGCGGGCCTCGCATCTATAATTCAGACAGTTCCCCGGGATCGCAGCCGACGAACGGGAATACTTTCCCTCCAACTGAACTAACTTATGGCAATCTATTCTTGTTGAATTGAAACTGCCTAGTATTGTTTAGACGTCGCGTCGCTGAGGTCGGATATACCTTGCAGTGAATAAAATAGCAACACCTGAATCTTTCATTTAATGTTTTCGCGTTTTTCAATGTTTTTATTTATATAGTTTATCCTGTTTTCTCATGGAGATCTAGTTCGAAATGTGATACCGTCAAAGTTCTAAGTAGTCGTGTCGTTAGTGTTGAAGCAGTAAATTAGAATCGAATATAAATTCTATCGTTGGAACGCCAAGGCAACATTGAAACTATGATCTTCGTTTAGAAATTGTTGTTTTAGTTTACGACTAGGATTATGTTTTATGAATATAAGCTCGCCACTTATTAGATTGGAAACTAATAAAATTGAATCCTTCCTTTGATTTTAGACCTAATTTGCAGTATTACAGATTAGTGTAATAATAAAAATGATAATAAACACAATGAATTGCATCGTGTATAGTACTTACTGATTATTGTTTTACCTAAAGTTTTGAATACTGCACCGTTTGTGAAAGAAGGCGAGAGGTGACGCACTGACTGACAATGATACATATATATATAAAGACTAACTGTTCAACTGCACAGTAGGCCACACGAGTATACTAACTAAAAGCCAATAGTTACGTAATGATATGATGCCTATAAATTACAATTGTCTTGCACTGTAATTGGAATTGGGACACTACAGAATAATTTGCGCAATTACTGTCAGGAATCAAGACGACGTCCTTCAGTCTAGTGTCGTCAAACGACTGCGATTTACGCGAACACTCCGTTTTTAACTTTATTCGTAACGCGAGCAGTTCTGTTTACGTTAATATCTTTTACTTTAACGAGTATTAAGACGGTAAGAGTTATGTTTTTTGAAAAAATATCTTAAGCTGTTTAAGAAGCTTTGTATTATTTATGGTAGGTAGAAATCTTAATTTAACTTCATGCCAAAAATATTGAATGGTATTGACACATTTGAAAGAATTATGATTGAAGTTGTGGATTAGAGGACAAGATTAAACCACATAACACGAAGCAGATTGCGGGTCGTACTGGATAAATTAAACATTAAATGTTGCATTGTGGATCATTTGATGTTCTTGTACACTAAATGTCCCGATTGCCATCCAACCTCGTTTGGCAAATGAATGTATTATTATTTTCTTTGTTTTTTTCAAAACGATGCCCCACACTAGGATTTCTCCTGTGTCGTGGGTGCGTTTACAGACATGAATTCCACATACAATACACCCAGACCCGGAACAACTACCTGCAGTTCATACAAATATTTGTTCCATGCGGGAATCGAACCCACGACCCGGAGCGCAGCAGCCGACTGTATCAGCCACTACACCAACCGTGCCGTCAATTATATAAGCATTAATTGCGATGGCGGCGTCAGACTGCCGATTGAGAGAATTTGAGATCGAATTCCACCCCTATCATTATATCTACTGGTCTCTTATTAGAAGAGGCCGGCTAAGTAGGTACCACTGGAGTGTCAGAAATTCTACTGCCAAGCAGTGGTATCTAAACTTCGAGTATCTAACATTACTGTATTCCGATTAGAAGAGCACCGTAGCTTGTAAAATTTCTGGGAATAAGAGGATAAATGTCTCGAGGTGACGAGCGCAGTGTGGTGCCGCGCAGGATTAGTCCTAGATAACATATATTTACAGTTCTGAATAGGCATCACGCTTGCCACCAGGCTGATGACTTGCTCATTAGATACTTTTGCAAATCGGTAGGGTTATCATTATCATTTCAGTCGAATACAGTTCACTGCTCGCACCGCCGAGCGCGACACAACCCATACATACATGTTTATAGTTGTCGTCAGCATTGCTACCTGTGCGAAAATCGAGTCCGGGGAGCGACGGACTGTTGTTTGTGTCATCTCTGCGTACTCTGCGTACACGACCACAATGTTATGTTATAACTATTCAGTGTTTATTTAATGTATTTTCTCTTGTGTTCTAACTTCTTTGTGGTATGTGTTGTTTAATAAACTTATTTTTCTTTCTTTCTTTCTTTCTTTGCTGGACACAAGCCTCACGCAAAGATCGCCACCACGATTAATCTGGGTGCATTGTGTTGAGGGGTTTTACCATAATCGCCACGCTTGGCAGTGGGTTGGCGATTACAGTTGAGTTATTATGACTCGGACACTGCTGCTCTTCCTCTGAATAATGCCATAATCACATTTTACGACACCCATAGGATGTGATGGGTTGATGCTGATCGTAGCTGGCATCAGACGGCCTAGTATCAGTAGTTTACTCTTATTGTATTAATCATGGTTCTAGCGCCACTTGATTTGTATGTTGTTAATATACTGTTCTAAGACCGTAGATTTTTTTCCAGGCCGGGCCTGATTAATGCCATTTACTTTATTTACATTGGATATTTGCCAACCTTGTGTCAGAGACAGAGTTGTTCAAGCCACCCGAAGGCATCCAACTTACTTAACGACTGCCATGTAAAGACTTCATTGTTATCGGTACCGACTCGATTTTACGTGCCCTCCGATGCACGGAGATGCTCCTTTCACATACCACTACCAATGCGGTCAATCTTTGACTGACCGTTTACCGATTAGTGAGTGCAGTGTAGCACCTCAGTACGAGTGTTGCAGATCGACATGAGGTCATATTTAATAAGTGATTCATTGTAATTCTGGCGTGGGCCAAACGGATTCTGGGCAGGGCCAGGACTACCTGGTTTACCCTCCAGCTAAGCCTATTGACTATTCTCTCTCTAAGCAGTGACTGGGTTCACATTTCAGCAATTATCGAAAGCGAACGTTTACTGGGAACGATGCAACTTTTGAACTCGAATATCTATGGTTTCAACCATTACTGCCACGATACGGTTAACCAAATGTAAACTCTACGTCTGCTATTGGAACTAGTGTTAGTTTCGTGTTCAACTTAAACAGTATAATGTAAAGTTAAAGCATCCACCTAAGTATCTTGTGCCTACGGATACAGCCTGTCATACAACTTCTTGTCTTCTTCTTCGTACTCCTCTGGACGTTCTCAAGAAAGGACTCAAAAAGCATTTTCTCTCAGTATTACTTATAAATATGTATGTATGGTATATATAGTTATGTATTTATTTAAGTATATATTATGTCCATGCAGTTTAAGTTGGGTATTTTATAATTAAAAACACCCCCAAAATGGCTTGTTATCGTTATTCTTAACTGTTTTTTCTTCCTGATTGTACTTGATACTATCCTATTTTGTTTCTATTTTTTTTATCATACAAAGGTTGGCTGGAAGAAAACTCAATGTTGAGTTAAGCTCGCCTTTGTACATCATGTTTTATTTTATTTAACAATCTATTTTTACCGTTTTAAGTTGTGTAATTAAGAATAAGAATAACAAGGCGTTATGGTTTACTAAAAAAAGACAATAAAATTTATTATATTGCAACTTAGGGATAAGGTTACAATACGGAGTAGGCAAATTAATAAGAGGTTATCAAGACATCGTACATATTCTAAGATAGCAATGATCATTACAGGAGTAATATATCTTTTACCTAACTTAGGTATGGTTTGTGGCATTGAATATTTTCGTAATCTTTCTTATTCGTTTGATTAAAAGTAAAACAAAGATATGGAAAATTGAAAATGAATTTTGATAAATCGTTAATATTGGGTGTATCAAAGCCATCATATACACATTTTATTAGAACAGCGAGTTTATTGTTATATCAAGATAATATATATAGCGAAATTACGCATTCATGGAATGCAAGATGATAACTGGGTTATAAACAAAGATTTAAATCGTATACAGGAAAAAATCAACCAGTATCGGGGCCTGATAAAGTTATTTTAAAGTATTGGAGAGTTTTCATCAAGAGAACTTTAACAAGAGGAAACAACTTGATAGAATCAGATACACGAAGAAGCAGATGGATAAAATCGCTTGGCACAGTTTATGAAAGAGCAAAATTGGACTTCTGGGACATGGTGACCTGAAACACAGGCTTCCGCCTAGCTTAGGCACCAGTCTCCCACAATAACATTGAATAATATTATAGCTAGGCAATATTTTATTTTATTGGAACTTTTTCATTATTGTGGTAAGAAATAAAATAAGATTATTGGCCAATCTTATGTCAGAGTTGTTCAAGCCTCCCAAAGGCCTCCGACTCCAGCTGCCGTCTAAGATAACGACCGGGAGCGCCGACTTATAGGCCCTCTGAGACACGGTGACACTCACTGGCTGGAAGCCTCTTTTGGCTTCGCCAGAAATGACCGGTTAAGCAACCACATTTCCCAGAAATATATACTATAAGCTCAACAAAAAAAAAGGTGACGTTCAGTTCAAATACCACTCTGCGGTCACCCGTCCACAGACTGACCGCGCCGAGCGTTGCTTAACCTCACCGATCGTTTTATCATCAAGTGAGTGCAAAAGTCTAGGAGCGCATCGCTTTCATAATAAAAATAAACCTAATATGAATATTCTATAATACACAGAACCAAATCATAAAAACCTCTAGGTATTTTGCATGAATGAAATTTTATGACCTTTTCTATATCCTAAAATAATACGATTGTCGGGCGAATTAGGTAAAATGGGTGCAACAATTTTCTAATAAAAGCGACTTTAATTACGGTGTGGCGAAATCGAAATTATACAGCGCCATAACATTTCCCATGAGTCGTGGACATTTATCGGCGAATGGTCGAGGATAAAACAATAAAGAATGGTTAACTGCGTTTTAATGTGAACAAGAACACGGCTGGACAATGGCCGGCGATTGGGGCTCGAGCGGTGGTCACAGCGAAATCGTCGCGTTGGGCCTATAGGGATGTGGGATTGTCGATAACGGTGTTATTTGATGAATAATTTTATCACAATATATCTGGAATCGATTATTATTTTATGTTATAATTATTTGTGTATATGTCAGAATATAAGTTTTAAACATGTGTTAATGTTTAAAAATCGTCTTTCTTTGAAATTTATACCACTGTTTTCGTAGAAAGAACTGTCTATGTTTGTAATTATGCAAGTCACAATTTGGTCAACCAAAAACGTCAGTAATATAAAAGAAAAACAACAGTTATATATAAAATAGTAGGCTCTGTAAGTTCCATGATACTTATGATACATCACACATGCATCAATGTGTGGTTATTCTTGTTATTTGATTTTTTTCTTTTAGTTGCAAACTTTTGTTTCTATTTACCTTTCATTTTGCTTCATGAAGTAAAATTGCTGTGACAACAGTTTAATTCTGCTAACAGCTTAAATTCGATAAAGTAATCAGTAGAAAATGTAGTGGGTAGTACATTTATTTAGTCTAGTATTAAAACCATTGTATATGACTTAATATGTTTGTTTTCCCTTAAAATAAATAAATAAAAATGCCATACTGGTAATCTGTTAAAGGACTATTGTGAATATTGAAGAGTTACATTATCACTTGTAATAAAACGTTCAACAAAACACATTGTAAAACAATATAAAATATCGATATTTTACTAAAATAAGACGGCGCACCTCTAGTTTTGGTGTAGGTAAGTAATAAACGTACCCGCATAAACCTTTGAATTGCTGACCACGGCATCGAACCTATGCGCCCTTTGTCTGTGTCCGGCCACAAATTGTTTAAGAAATAAAATAAAATCTAATTTACCGCCTTGCTACGTTTATGCGAACCATTTTACGAGTGCCGCTGACTAGAGTGTATTGTTTATTTTCAATACTTTGAGTTTTATATTTGGTGCACCCTAATACGATTAAGGCTAGTTCTAAAAAATAAAAGTTATCTCCGTGTCGGTACTTGACTTGCTAATACATACGACTACTTACTAGTACTGCTTTAAAAAGGAATCGATAAATTTGAAGCAAAATTCGTACTGTTCCTAAAAATAAAACAGTAACGTTAAGTCCGAGACTAAGGAAATTTATGAATACTAAAGCTACCCTCTGTCAAGAAACGGAATAAAGTAAGATGTATAGAGTCAAGCCAACACACACAACATACTGAACGAATATCTCTTATTTATGTTCATTGCATTCGCACCACTCAGATGGACAATAGAAATTGTGAACATATTTGCAGATAATACAGTTACCGTGACTAGAGGGACGGGAAGTCACATTGCGCTCATACAAACAGAAAAATGTCCCCAGGCAAGCTGCAAAATGTCCCGAAAATACATTAGTCGCATTAGAAACACCATTAAGGGTCGTGCCGATAACAATTAGGGTGGATCTGGGATCTTAAGGGGAATTAACAGTGCATAGCGCGTTAGCACTGCTTTAAAGAATATTTCACCTCCTATTCTGCGGCATTGTACTTATATTTGTGCAGGCGTTTTACAGAAAGTACACAGAGACGTCTATTAAATTATGCATACCACATCACCATCATTATAAAAAGCAAGATAACAACAAACGAGAAAAACAAATCATAATCATCATAAAAGTAGATTCATTCATACTAAAGCGAAAAACATAAAAGGTATGAAAAACGAGACATCAACGGTGGTAAGACGTAAAGGAGACGCCGAAAATTCTTCTAACCGCGACGCCGACTTTTACAATATGCATAACTTGTTGAGAGAGTAATCAAAAGACGATATAAAGTGAAGAGGAAGACACGGCGAAAGGCTAAAAATGTAAACCCTCTCTTAGATTTCCTTGAGGCGAGAGCCACACGACCCCTCTGGCGAAACTTGCCGTAAGATGGAAAAAATTACCCAGCACGGGAAAACTTTTTTCGATTTGAATTATGATTCCTTATTTTATGCTTCGTCCTCTCACTTAATTTATTTTACATCGGACCAAGCATTCTCTGTAAGACACGAATACTAATAATAGCGACAACAATGTAATAATTATGCGCTTGACAGAGCAAGAAAATAATAAGCTTTTTCATTTCATCGAAAAAAGTAAAATAAGATGATAGTTTTAAGCTGGGAAATTACAATTTGTAGATATATATTTGTTTAAAACATTGTGTTTAATTATACCACCTTTTGCCAATTAAATGCTTGTTTTTAATTCAAAAGGAATGACAGTCGAATGACAATTTTATTAGAATAAAACTTAGCGCAGAGTCACCGGGGGATTATTACTTTGAAAGAGGCTTTGACTTTCAACTTTCTAAAGAGTTTGTTGAATAAGTTTTCTGTATTACCCTGGGTAATATAATTTGTCAGGCGCCGTGGCACTTCGAGAAATTCTTATTTTTGTTGATGAAAGAGATAATATATCATGAAAGTATAAATGTAATTACGATTTATTCAGAGCGTGGTTTTAAAAATATTTAAATTTTTAGATAATTTAAAGGCAGGTTTATAATATTAAACTTTTTTAATTCCAGCCTAAGAATATTTTTTTTTAACATTTACAATATATACTCTAAGAGCATCTACAAAACAGCACTATTGTCTAGGTTGTTTTAGCAATAAAGGAATGTATGCCGAGGCTGTTTAGTTTACATAAGTAGATAGTGTATAATGCGAGTCGGGCCGTAGGCGTGAGTTCTTATTCTCACTGAGAAAATATGTAAACTTTTAAATTGTATTTGCATTTCATGCAAGCCAGGAAATGTTGGCTTCGTGCTTGTAGACCACCACAAAGACTCATGGTAGATCCGCTGGGGATACAATGCCGCAGGGTTGCATACGGCTCTTAAATATATACCTGGTATCTAACTTGCAAATTCAAGGTTGTGGATGAATTTATTATAATTTCGCCAATATTTTTGTTAGAATTTGGTGCCTATACTAATTAGTTTGAAGTTATACATTTAATCGCCAACCTGCTTGCCAAGCGTGGCGATTATGGGAAATCCTCCAATGAGCATACAGCACACCCAGACCGGTCATTGAGGGACTTATGGGGGAGGCTTGAGGCCAGCAGTGGACTTTATCGACTGAAATGATGATGACCTTTAATAGTAAAGCCAAAAAGGTTATGTGTCAGATTTTCGCTATAATTATGTATTGAATATTCACTGCGGACAATACTCTTTTTAATTAAATAACGGCATAACAAAGTAACCCTCATCCAAAATACTCAATTTCGGAGTGGTAACAATAAATCTGTTAGGTAAATTCGCAGAATGTCTATATTTCAACAATAAAACATTCCAAACTCTCGATATAGACCAACACAAATAAATTTTAAACTATAAACAAGCTTTGTTCGCAAATTTTCAAATAAATCTTTGCGGTCTAATTTCCTACCTTTTAGATAAGCATTAAATTCTGTACGTTGAAAGGCTTTGATTCAATATTAATTGTTGAGAAATTACCTGGGGGTCCGGACCTGAGTTTTGACCTTTCGTTTTGCCCTTTTGCTGACCATAAACGTCGAGGAACAATAAACGACTAAGGAGTGACCCTATCCGAGTACCCTTACTGAGTTCTTGGCCCCGGTCACCCTCGGTGTCCACGACCACCCCTGTCAAAGGCCAGCCTGTAGCCCCTGGGGAAATTATTGTCGGGATTTAAAGGGCAATGCTTACGTAAAAGTATAAAAAACAGTGTACTTATAATACAAGGCTTCTGTTGCAATAATTTTTATCTGGTATCGGTCACGTGACCGATATCCAAATCGACGTTTTATTGACAGCTCTATTAGCGTAAATACGATGCATGTGTTAAGTAGAATAGATAGAGTGGAACTTTAATGTTTATACTATTACAAAACCTTTTTCCTTGGCTGACCTCAAATTGCTGGTGAGTTTATAACGTTGTTTATAATATAAAGTAACAACATGTAATACATAATGAAAAGTTACTAGCTCTTTGATATCATATACCAAATTGAGCAATTTAAGTACGTATGTTGATAATATTATGTTCGCTGTTCGCTGAAAGGTTGCACGTAAAAGTAAAATCATTTTCTTTACTTTCTTTCTTTACTTCTTTATTTCTTTCAATTACCTATTCTCTGTTACTTGCAAAGAAAGGCAAGTATATTGTGTGAGCTAAAATATTAAAAACGTGTTTACAAGAAGTTTATACATGAAGAATAAATACACTCTACCAGGATGACAAGAAAGGACAATGTAAATTTGGCTTTAAAAAAACTTCAATATCTTACATAGAAAAATGAACATGTTTACATTTTTAGTACCCCTTGTTTAAACATGTTTCACCCTGCGTTACATGTATTCTGTATATCAATAATTTGATTCGCCCTAAGATGTCAAAATTTAAGCTAAGAGTTTCATGAAAATCTTTGCATCAAACATTATTTACATGGACAGGATAAATTCGTCAATCAGGATCAAACGAACACCCTTACATGTAAGCCGAACTTCAAAAAGTTCGCAACGACTACGCCCGACGAAAAAAGTTTTCCTAAATCATTGTCAGTTCCAATAAAATAGGCAAAATTAAATAAACAACCCCCGGCAAGATAAAAGGTCTAGACGTCGACTTAGACCGCACTTTTGATGGTGTCGTATTTTAAAAAGTTAGGGGAAAGTTGACACTTGGATGAATTTAACCTACCATTGTATTAATTATTCAGGGCGGTGCTTTCGTGTTTTAAGGTGCGCTTGCAAGGAGGGTAAGGTAATTTGTTTTTAAAAAAAAGTGTTCAGAAAAGAATTTTAGGGAAGTCGCACTGCGCGTCGGTGCTCCAACAATAGGCGAAGCGGGAGAAAAGTTTAATAAAATTGTTTTGGAATGCAGCGCGGAACGAGATAAGTTCCGCCTAGTGGATGTTGTATCGATTGTAGGGTTCATAAAATTTTGCTATTTATTTTGATTTTCAACATAAACAGTTTATGTACCATAGCTCATAAGATGACGTCTTTTCGTCAATAAACTGCAGTGCCTCAAGACGAATGTATTTAAGCACTATGTGTTACTAGCGATGACATATGCTACAGAAAATGAGTTAGTTAATATAGGCTTATAAGAAAGCTCAAGGTCATTTAGCGAGCCAATGAGAGAGCTACGCTTGGTATCTATCTTATCAATGGGATCGAATCAGCAGTCAGATCTGTCGTAGAGCTAAAGTTGCCGATACAGCTCAACGGATTAGTAAGCTGAAGTGGCAATGGGCTGGGCACTTTACTCTTAAAATTGATGGCCGTTTGGGAACGAGATGGATAGATGACCTGGTAAAGGTAGCTGGGAGTCCTTGGATGCAACCGGCATTTAGCCGGTCACAGTGGAAATTTATGCGGAAGGCCTTTTGAAGGACTGGACGTAGACGGTAGACGGAAAATATGAGAATCTTAACTAAGCCAACATAAATATAATGAAGTATGAAAGCAAAATAAAAACGGTTTAAAAGAGTTCACATGCTAGCGGCACATAAAATGAAAATTGCTTTCTTATTTCAAACGGAATACTAAAGATATCAAACATAATTAAGCGTACAACTGTGACTGCACGGCATGGTGTGCACACAAAAGAATATTCCTACACCAGACTCATTTGTAGATAGACGGGGGAGGCTTACCGTCCCACCCGGAATACTTTAACTTTTCAATTGTAACTTTTGATGGGTTTTCGAACGTAATAATAATCGCTGTATCGTCGTGATGGGGCGCGCGAATCAACTAACTGTACATACAAAAGAATGCCAATTTTTATGCAGTAAATTGAGTTACTTCTCGGGTGTATTATCCACCTCTGTCCCTAAGATTGTTGCATTTTTACTGACACTATCTTCAATTTGAAATATTGAATACAAAGTAGATGTGGGGACGTTCATTTTTATGTACGGAATAATAGCGTAGATTTGATTTGGTAGTGTATAGAGGTAAATAGAAGTATTTTTCAGTGGTTGTTTTGAGTTAAAAATATATCTTACTCACTTATTATATTGCATCCTGCAATATACAAAATATTTTAATGCCTTTAGCAGAAAAATATTAGTATAAATAAATAATACTACCATACATTCTGGAGTGGAGACAAGCCAGTATTTGTAATATTCCATTTTCAGGAACACATTTCATGGTAGATAATACTCATGAATCAGAAGTCCATATGTATGTGAAAGTGAAACGATTCGCTTAAAAAATCTACTACTCGAAGGCGAGACGCGAGTCGAATTTCCTCCCTGATATGAATCTTCCCTACTCGCTTTAAGGTGATGTATTTTCCTATTTCTCCCCTTGATAGGTTATGTCCCACGTGACAATGAGGTGCGATTCCAGCGCTAAAGTAAAGGGCGAGGCGATACAATACGACGGTATACTTCTAAATATTTCAGAACAAAGTTTAAAACATGGTTTGAGTTCCTTAGGTAACTTACCTTGAAGGCAATTTTATTGGTGGCTTTTCATGAATCTTTACCGGTGGAAAGTTTCTTATTGCAAAAGTCCAGCTTGGTATGTACCTCCTACCAAATCTTCTGCCTGCAGTAGTGTATAAACTGTGTTCCAGTTTCAAGGGCACTGAAGATAGTGAAATTACTGGACTAAACAATTAAGGTGATAAGCTCTGTTTGGTGCTTCGCAGGAATTATCCTGGTTAGCATTACAATTTTATGGGCAGGTATGATCATTGTATAAACATTTAATAGAATTAAATTTCATATTAAATGTACATACGAGTAATTATCTCGGTTACACCCGTTAACTATCTGCATGGATTAGTAAAATAAAGCAATATCAATATTTGTCCCGCTTCAGCCACGTCGTATGACTGCGATCAATATTACTGTTTCTCTTCGAGACGTCGCCCGCCTATTTCATCCCTTCGTGAAATTGATTTCAATTTGTTTGAAATGTGGTCCGCGGTGCACTGGGCAATAAGGAGGCGGAATAGCGGAAAATTATTTCACTGAACTTACCCTTGATGAGATTTCAACTGAATTAGGCGATTGAAGATATGGGGGAATAGAATTTTTATATTCGATATTTTATTAGGTAGGGAAGCATATATTACAGGGATGAAATAAAGAAGCGAGCTCAAATTATTGATGTATAATTGCGGAAGCAGATACTAACATCGGTTTTGTTGCTAAAGTTACTCAATGCTTTCAGTCAAAAACAGGTGATAAAATACGCTTTCCTGAGTTTCATATAAGTCATACGAATAAGTATAAAAAATATAATAATAATTTTATATACTTGTAATTAAAATGAATAAATCATTAAAAAAGCTACGTACCAAATGGGAAATAATTCACATTAAAACACTTAATTTTAACACAACACACCTAATTCCTAAACCTAATATTAAGCGTCCATTCTAAATTAACGTCGGTAAAGCAATGGATTGTCCATTTTTTCAAAAACCGTTCTGATGCGCCAACCCTTTCAAGGACTAGAATTGCTATAAATGTTCATGTGGTAAAAATTAAAAAAAAAACTTTTACATATCTCAATTTTTCGAGAAATACGTTTTTCTTTTACTTCACCTTTAATGACGTCATCAGAGGAATTCTGATATAATTACTTTCCTTAATTGCCAAACAAGTAAAATAAAAAAATAAACAAAGTCTATCAAGCGCTAGCGTCAGTGTTATAAAAGTAACCATAATAAAAGAATGCCTCATTGTGGTTTGGGATAACAAATAATAACAGCACAGCGTTGATAGCGTACACATGACCGAATACTAAAAACCCAGTTAATGTTAAGCCCCGCTTTAACTATTTAAGCTGCCTGGTTTCCTACCTTACTGACTTAGTAATAACTGGCGTTTCAGTATTCGGCCGTAACGTCTTACATATTGAAAAACAACTTTCTGTTTCAAACTGGTTATGATTTTGATCGAAAATACAGGGTAAATATTAGGTTATAAATACTGTGACATTAATTGATAAATGGGCTTTTTTATTGGTCTCCGTTGAAAAATTTACATGAACTTCCTCCGCCCCGGGAAGGGTGGAGGGGCATGTCAGACTCCTCAAAGTCAAAGTCAAAGTTTTTTATTTCAAATAAACCAAATATCGGCACTTATGAAACGTCAAAATCTAAGTTGCACAGTTCCAAATAGTTGATCTCATGGAGAAGAGCCGGCAAGAAAATCCATGGATACTCTTTTAAAATAATTGAGATTACAATGTTGATTGATAGAAATTATTGTAAAACATATACCGAGAAAAATGTAGGACAATGTGTACAGATGGAACATACCACAATAATATAATAATAAAAAAATATTTGCCGGGGCAGTTAACGGCTGACCAGTCCCAACAGACATCACCCGTTCACGAGAATGACGTATGCATCAGCATCGCTTAGCTCAACCATATTGTAGGGAACGGAACGACCCGATACACAACGAATGACAAGACATTTTACATTTTAGTGAGAATGACAAACCAATACAGCCAGGCGAAAGAAAATCAATATTAGTACTAAAAACAACACCAATGGCTACATGATTCTCACACATTTACAGTTTCGTATGAACATTATAATTTAATGTTACAAAAACAATATTAACAGTAACTAATAGTCAATCAATGTCATAATATAAAATATAAGAAAAAACATTTAAAAAATTAAATCTTAAATGAATTTGTTCAAGATAATGTCAAGTTATTAAATATAAGTAAAGAACATAAAAAAAAATGTAATTTCAACTGAGTCAAGTCAAATGTCAAGGTATATAATCTCAAGGTGTGTAAGTAAATAACATAAAAATGCAATTTTAAATGAGTCATGTCAACTTATTTTACATTAATAATATAATCAATTCCAATGTTTAAACATTAAATCTTTGGTTGCAAGTTTAACTTGCAATCATATCAAATATTAGAAGTTTTAAAATAAATTATACAGCGCCAGAGGGTCGCAGTGTGTAGAAGGGAATCGTGTGCCAGACATCTTTATTATCGATGTAATGATTTATGCTATAGTAGGCCTTCGACATTAAAACACGTTTAATCAAAGATTTGAACTGTAGTTCTGGCAAATCGGTAAATCGGCCTACCAGCTAAAACCACTGGAGCGGTCATCTTCGGCACCGAAGGGGGGCTTCAGATCCTCGTAAGATCATACTAGAGCCACTTGATGCCCACCTTTAGGCACATCTCAGAGAGGTAATTGATAGATGGCCTGTGGTTGACAGTTCTTAATTCGTACTAGTGAGGCAATGGCATATATCGTATATGCCAATGATGGCGTCAACAAACTTAAAAGTTTCAAATTGTTAAAAATATTCTTTAAATCACTACTGGGCTGATTATCAAAAATGTTTAAACAATATATTCCATAAAAAATATTGTAAAAACAGCTATAGGTTAGAAATTTCAACAATCCCTATTCATTTCATATTAAATAATCTCAAAATCTCCAGGAGACAATAATACATTTCTATTAACTTCTTGTGATGTTACTTTCATTTTATTGTCAAGTGATAGGGATTAATTCGTCTGACTTATAACTGCAATACATCTGCTGTCTTTTGTCGTCGGGGGGAGTATAAAATAAAGCTTTCTTGAGATTATATTAATACGTGGAGGGGGCGGATCAAAATAATCTGGGTCTGGTTAGACGTAAGCCGTGTAAGTGAAGAGCCGGTATGTTGATGCTATGTACTTACACATTCAAAAAAACAACGCCATATATAACGAGATACGAAATTGGTGCACTACGCCAGCAGGATATTTAAGTAAACGTTGAAGGTTATAGCAATAATGTGAAACAAGGAAAATTCACAGAAAATAAATGTAAAATAAAAAATACCCGCGCGTTCGAGCGTTCGTTCCCGTAAACTTTTTCTTAACTGCAAAATAACCATTACCCTCTAATTCAGTTCTAGTGCAGTATGCTATATCCGTCCTTCAAGTGCATTCCAAGTATCTATCAGAAAACTGGACAACACTCACTGTAACCAACTGCTACGTAAGCTGCCGGAGAAGTAGGTACTTAATAAGCCATTTGCTTGTTCCGTTCCTACTAGTTCGGCGACGCTGATCAGTGATAGCATTCATTAAAATCTACTGCATTCTATAGTTTGAACGACATAGCTATCTCTAATTTAAGCAAGCTACGAAATAAGCACGGAGCGGGCGCGGTGGCGCAATTCAAAATTGTTTCAGAAGTTAAATGTTTAATAAAAAATTCGCAACTCTATCGTTATTTGTTCTTTTAATTTATCTAATTCTTATTCATAAATGATTTAGAAACTAAGCAGTCATCACTGACTTTTGTATTAACTGTACCATATTTAATCACAAATGGCGGATTAGCAAAGCATTCTCTAAAAAATTTAAGTAGTTTTCTAAAAGTAGTCATTTAATACTTTAGTAGATAGGAATTTATAATTAGTACATAAATTAAAACCAGTATTTGTAAAAATACTTGTAACACGAACAACTGCCGACAAACTGTTTACAGTTTGACACGATTGTAATAATTCATACAGATATTGTATTAAGTAAGAAAAGAAAAAAAAAGTTTATATGATGGTGTTTTCATTATTTTGAAAAAGGTACCTTACGCTTTAAGCTACAGTTAACCATCGAATTACATACGCTATGATATTTACTATGCCTTTTGGAACCGGAAATCATAGAACCTTTGATGAACATATAAAATACAATAACGCACTACAGACAACCTAATTATGCGTAAAACATCAAAGAACTTATAGTAAAGGGCATTTAAGATAACAATAAAATCAAAGCCCCTTTGTGTACAGACAATACAATGACATACATAGATGACAAGCAAAACAGTTCGAAGACGCCCCGTGACGTCCCGGGGATGGCAAGTTGCCCTGATTAATTTCGAATGATATTTGATATGTTCATCTGACGGGCAATAGTAGGGGAGATTTTGACAAATGAGAAGGTTTTCATGTCTTAGGGTCGAAGGGGTCACGATTAAACGTCTTCTGTATTAAATTGCATCGGATTAATTTTCGATCAACCGCTACAGTTTGTGGTCGGGTATCATGCAACATAAACTAGGTATATTCTAAATGTCTGGAGCCGAAGGTGAGCCACCCTGCTCTCTGTTGGACAGGGGGCAGGGCTTTGTCGTAGTAGAGTGGGGACCTCTGGCAGTAGTGGGCTGCTATGTCTCCCCCAACGTGTCTCTCGCCGACTTCGAGGGATACCTGGACGGGGTGGCGCGCAGCATTCGCTGTAAGTGCTCACCCCGCCCAGTGCTCGTCCTGGGGGACTTCAACGCTCACTCTAGAGCTTGGGGCAACCGCCGGGACGGGCCGAGGGGGAGGATAATGCAAGACTGGGCGGCGTCGCTTGACCTCCGATTGCTGAATCGGGGGTCCGTTAGCACCTGCGTTCGGTGGCAGGGGGAGTCGGTCGTGGACCTGACATGGGCGGCTCCTTCTGTGGCCCGCATGGTGTCGGGATGGCGAGTAGCGGAGGAGGTGGTCACACTTTCGGACCACCGCCACATTATGTTCGACGTGGCCCTCCGCACGCCTTGCCCGAGCCGTTCTAGTCCCAGCCCACGGTCGCGGCGTTGGGCCCTCACACAGCTGGATCGCGAGTTGCTCGTCGCAGCTGCCAACGTCGCGGCCTGGCCAGAGGTCAATCAAGGGATCTTGCCCGATCTGGAGGAGGAAGCGTCCTGGTTCCGGAGGGCGATGACGTCAATATGCGACGCATCCATGCCCCGGGCCAGGCCCTCCCGGCGTACGGCAGTGTACTGGTGGTCGGATGAGATCGCGCAGTTGCGCGCGGTCTGCCTGGCATCCCGCCGCCGGTACCAACGAAGCCGACGCCGGCACAGCGCTACAGCCGGAGAGACTGATGAGGCCTATAGAGCCTATCGGGCGGCCACGCTGGTATTTCAGACCGCCATCAGCGAGGCGAAGGCTCGGTCCTGGAGCGAGCTCCTGGAGGGACTAGACAGGGATCCGTGGGGGAGACCCTACCGTATGGTAGTGGGCAAGTTGCGCCCGTATGTCCCCCCGGTGACCGAAACCATGGCCCCGGATTTGCTGGAGAGAGTACTTTCAACGCTCTTTCCGGCGGTTCGGGACCATCCTGGTCCCTCTCCACCCCCAAATGACTCGGACTGGGCCGAGGATTTGGGGGTTTCCGATGGGGAGCTGGGCCGAGCCATTGGCCGCCTGAAGAGTCGCAACACCGCACCGGGTCCGGACGGCATTCCGGGCCGTGCGTGGGTGTATGCGCTACAGTCTCTTGGGGACCGCTTGAGGCGGCTGTTCACCAGTTGCCTCCGTAGTGGCGTGTTCCCGTCCGGCTGGAAGGAAGCCGGATTGGTTCTCTTGAAGAAGGAAAGAAGGGCTGCAGAGTCTCCCTCTGCATACCGTCCCATTTGCCTGCTCGACGAGGCTTCGAAGCTATTCGAAAGAATAATTACCCGAAGACTCGTTGAGCACCTGTCGCGAGTTGGCCCCGACCTGGCCGAAAGTCAGTATGGCTTCCGGCAGCGGCGGTCCACCATCGACGCGATTCTTCGCGTCCGCTCGCTGTCGGAACAGGCAGTGTCCCGGCGGGGTGGGGTGGCGTTGGCGGTCAGTCTAGACATCGTCAACGCCTTCAACTCCATCCCGTGGGGCGCTATTAGGGCGGCACTAGTCTATCATCGGTGTCCGCCCTACCTGCAGGGCATCATTGGGGCCTATCTGCGTGATAGGCACATTCGCTACGTGGGCCGGACGGTAGCGTAAAGCGGAGGGAGATTATGTGCGGGGTTCCGCAGGGGTCAGTTCTCGGCCCTCTCTTATGGAACCTCGCCTACGATGCGGTCCTGCGTGTCGTTCTCCCTGCTGGCGTCAGCTTAGTCTGTTACGCTGATGACACTCTGGTGTTGGCCAGCGGGGAGTCCTTCGAGGGAACCATCCGGCTTGCGGAGCAAGCGGTGGCAATTGTCGTGGCCAAAATCCACGCCCTGGGTCTGCGGATAGCGCCTCAGAAAACCGAGGCGCTATGGTTCCACAAACTGCCGAGAAGCAGAGAACCACCCAGTTCGTGGATACGCGTTGGTGACGCGCAAATAGGGGTGGGCCGGTACATGAAATACCTGGGGCTCACCCTGGATAGTCGTTGGGGCTTCGAAGAGCACTTCCAGCGCCTCGTCCCCCGAGTCGAGAGGGTAGTGGGTGCTCTACACCGGCTGCTGCCCAATCTCGGGGGACCATGTGAGGAAGTTCGCCGTCTCTACGGAGGAGTCGTGCGGTCCGTGGTCCTATACGGGGCGCCTGTATGGTCAGCTCGACTATCAGGCGCCCAGCGCTGCAGAACCAAAATTCACGGTCTGCAGCGCAGAGTGGCTATCCGGATCGCACGAGGATACCGAACGGTGTCCTACGAGGCGGCAACTCTCCTGGCGCGTTTTCCGCCTTTTGACATCCTGGCGGAGATGGATGCGTGGGTCTACGATCAGACACGCTCCCTCCGCCAGAGCGGCGAAGGCGCGCCTCCAGGGGCGTTGGACAAGCTGCGGCGGCTAGCTCGGCGGCGCGCACTTGTAAAGTGGCGTCATCGCCTGCGGATGCAGTTTGCAACCAAGCGCGTCGTCGAGGCCGTCCTGCCGCTCTTTGGAGCCTGGCTCAAAAGGAGCGAGCGCGTCACCTACCGCCTGATGCAGGTGCTCACCGGGCACGGTTGTTTCGGCGCGTACCTGCACAGGATAGGACGCGAGGCCACGGCACAATGCCACCATTGTGATAGCGACCAGGACACCGCACAGCACACGCTCGAGACGTGCCCTGCGTGGGCCGCCGAGCGGCGGATCCTGGTCGATCGGATCGGGCAAGATCTCTCTCTGCCAGCAGTAGTGTCGGCTATGTTGGCAGAGCACGAAAACTGGAATGCAGTGGTCTCCTTCTGTGAGAGCGTCATGCTCCAGAAGGAGACCGCAGAGCGGGATCGGGAGAGGGCCGATCCCGCTCGAAGAAGAAGGAGACGGCGCCGGGGTAACAACCGCCCTGGCGCCTAATTCCGATACGCCTGAAAACCCCTGCCATTGCTATAAGGTGGGGGACCTCTGGGTTCGCGGGTGCGTAGATTGGGGAATCTGCGTGCCCACACCAAGCGACCCAAGAGAAGACGGTAGCACGCATGTGGTCACGCGCTGCCGTGGGACGCTTTGGGGGATCCTTTACAATCCCCCTGGGGGGGTGACCGCTTTACAGTCACCCTCTCCGAGATGTGCCAATAGGCGTGGCACCAGTGGGTGGCTCTAGTGTGATCATACGAGGACCTGGAGCCTCCCTTAGGTGCCGAAGATGACCGCTCCAGTGGTTTTAGCCGGTAGGAGTCCGGCATACCCCTTCGTCCTTCCCCGGGGCGAAGGAAGTTCATGATGAATTTCCACTGGGCACCAATAAAAAAAATAAAAAAAAAAAAAAAAGGTATATTCTAAATATTAACTTAATTTTCTAAACGCAGTTTCAAGTGATTAAGTCTCAAGAAGGTACTAACTACACAACATACTTCCAGCCTCTGATTTTCACCATCGCACCACCCGCCTCAAGTAAAAATTCCAGCATTTATCTTGATAACTGGCGGTCTAGCACTGTACGACTTAATCGTCACTTTTTGCCCCGTACGACCAGAATGTGGAACCAATTCCCGTCAGTGAATTTCCCATATGCATACGACATGAGCAGCTTCATGAAAAGAGTGTACATCTCCCTACAAGGTCAGCAACGCATCAACGACTCCTCTGGTGTTACAAATGTTCATGGGCGGCGGTGATTGCTTACTTTTAAGTGGCCCACTTACCAGCTGGATAGCTGAGCAATAAAAAAATACTGCTAATTATAATTCTGGTTCTGGAGCCTTAACTCTGGAGATCCCGGAGCCTCTTCGGTGCCGAAGATGACCGCCTAGGTGATGTTAGTCCGTATGAGTCTTCGCTACTCTCATCAGGGGTGTAGGACGATGAGAGATAATAATTAGAAAAACATAAACAAAATTCAGGTGAAGCCACGAGTACAAACTGTTCAAAATTATCGAAGCTTGTAATACTATAATATAGGGTCTTACTTTAATAATGGAAAATATTTTACGAGGTAAATCTATAGGTTACAATGATGCGTTTTAGCAAAATAAATAATCATAAAACCAAACTTTATTTTATTAAATAATGTAGAGTCAGTAAATCATTCGCTAGTCGACTAGACTAGAATATCAATCTATTTATCATCAGTAAAACCGATATTGATATTTGAAATGAATTCTATACCATTCATAGAGCCTAGCCTTAAAACATTTTCCAACCCTATATATCACCTAGTGCTCAGCTGCGCATAGCTTTCCAATGATCTTTTAATAAAAAATACAATCTTAATACCCATTCAAACTCAATATTAAAATTTGAATGAAATGACTGAATAAAGCATTAGCAATTATTTTTATATTCTGTCATGTGACGTCTATCAATTAAATCACCGTCACGTATTATAAAAAAATATTTTGTTGAAATAATATTGCAGACAGAAATAGTTCAGCAGCTGAGCGCTCATAAGGAGCCAAAAAATCTCATTTTTTGGTTTGCTATGTCGCACGTTAAAAATATAAACATAATTAAAAAAGATAAACGCATTTTACATATAATCTTAAAACGTAGATTCAAAATTAATTATAATTTTTGTTATCAATAGGGCTTAAATCTTGTTAAGATTATTAATTCGAATAGAACAGTTGCAACAAAATGGGTTTCATTGTTCCCGTTGCGGATAAGTCTCTTGGCTTCTTGTAATTTAACATTTTAGTTGGAAAGCGAGCTTGTCTCCTCGACATCTTTTGTCGTTTCACTGAAACATCTTTATGAATATCTTATTATGAACCTAAATTGAGAAGAAGGTAAGCCCTAGTCCGTATTTGCGTAGCAGCAATTTTTGCCCAGGTTTACTCAGCCATTCGCAAACAATTTTAATTGGGTTTTTGTGCCTCTACAAACTTGTTTTGACCACGAGTTTTAAAATATATTTTAATATTATATACCATTTGAAGCAATTTCGCTACAAAATTGTCGCGTCCTACACTGTGAAGAATGAAATCTTCCTGAGATTTCTTTGCACGTATTTACGTCTATTATCTGGAGCGTTTTGTGAACGGCTCATTATCAAGTTCCATGGAAAGTAAACGCACCATCTCCATAATATCTTATTCCACATAAGCACCGTGTAGTCATGGTGACTTTTGTAATGACGCAACGAGGAGGCACCATCAAAAGGCGTCATTACATCGTCTCGCGTATATTACATCATTATTCGCGCAACACGCACTCGCTCACAGCTCCGACAATCTGAGATGCTGCTAATGGAAAGAACACGGAAGTTTTGATAAATTCGAGCTCATTTTTCCCCTCGCGTCGAGAGTTTAAAAGCTTGGATCCCTGGTGTCGCGTATGATGGCACGTGAAACAGGATTGAGTGGAAATGAGCTGCTTTGATTAGAATGCTTTGTGGACCGTATCGCTGACTTGTCGTGATTTTTGACTAGACTGCGTACATTTTATTGAATGGAATTCGTGAGTGAATATGGCATATTTCTGAGTGAATATTAAGGTTTCTAAAAATGTATTCCATATATCTATTTATTATATATTTTATGCACACAGAAACAGAAATATAAAGAAAGACGAAATGGGGCTACAAGATACAATGGTTATTTATTTCTTAAATCGCTTCCAGCCGACCTGTTCTCTTCTTATTTATCAACGTATCACCAGTCACTTCGTACCAATAAAATTTAGGTTAAAATAAATACACATTGAAAATTCATTCATTGAATTCTACTTCAAAATATGTAGGTATGACCAAACCGTCAGAAGCATGTATTTTATATAAAAAAACAACGAAAAAACCGCCAGCAATGGTTTGTTTACCTTGCGGCTGTGCGATGCCCGTTCGCTGCAACATTTGGTGCACCCCATGTATTCCTCAGGGCATTCCGCCCCACTCATTATCCCCGATAGTTATTACTGTCATTTTTCAACTCGTTATTTACTCTGAGGAGAGCTGATAGCGCGACATTTGCTCGCAAAGACCGAAGTTTAAGATTAGGGGTGAAGGATTTTCGGGCGGCGAAGGGATTTTCGCGAGCTTATAAGAAAATTGAAAATAGCCCTTTAAAGTAAGCATCTTTTCCCCTGTGTCTTTCGGAAGCCCGATCTTGATAATTATACTTACTACTAAAGCTACTACTACTAAAAAATCTTATGAAGACCTCGGTCTGACAATGATTTTAGGCCGTTTAAGTATGACAATTATATCTCATGGATTCTAAATCGCCTATAGGTTTTCATTTTTTTAATGTTTGTTTCATACAATGGTTACCAAAATATGTTTTTGCTCAAAAATAAAGCGGATGATACAAATTTTTACATAAATTTGTACGTTATGTTAACTAATATGTTTTGAATATCACAAAAGCATTAAACCGTTATTTATCTAATTAAGATAATAACCTAAATGTCATTTTGACAACGAGTTACGAGAAAAGTTTGTGACTGAGTTTTATGGAGACTGTTATTATACAATTACTATACCGGGAGTTTCAGCCAAAGAAATAAATGCAAGTATGTTTTTTGGTGAACATTTTACTTAATAAATATAAATGAAAAATAAATTCCTCGGACAAGTACAACCTTAAATCCAACAAATTAAGGATCTAAGTGGATCTTCAACATCATTTGAATCAATAATGTTCAATAAGTTCAATTAACATCGTTGCAATCCGGCATGAATTTTAGGGGACTTATATTTTACATTTTTAAAATAGACTCTCCGGTATTTAGATCATCATTTCAGACGAAAAACGTCCACTGCTGGACATAAGCCTTCCCCAAATAACGAGCGGTCTGGGTTTGTGTTGTGTGCTGCTCGTCAGGGAGTTTTACCATAATTGCCACGCTTGGCAGGAGGTTGTCGATCGCAGTTGTATTAAATGTACTCGAAGGACGCTGCTGCCTATCCTTCGGTTAATCCCACAGTCGCCTTTTCCGACACCCACGAGATGAGATGGGTTGCTGCTTTTTTACTAGTTATTTAAATTACTTGGTAAAAAATAAAGACAGAAGATCGGCCTTTGTTTTGGGGATATAAATAGTAAATTTCAGATATTTTTTTTGTCCATTTCGGGCATTTTTTAACTTTATGCTATGATTTCTTGTTTGATTACTTAGGGCATTACTTGTTCAAATCATATATGTACCAAATAAATACATCGTATAAAACAATGCTAATAAATCTGAAATTGCACTGAAAGAAAGCAGGCATCAATAATGTTATTTTCGATTATCATTGATGACAAATTTCTTTCAACGTTCAAAATTCAGTTCACATTAATTATCCTTAAAAGCTTCCCCGGCTTAACTTTAACGGTGACTTCACTTTGTCAAACATCAATTTATTTTTTGACAATGATCAACGATGAAATGGACGATCACACAAAATCTGTTTCAACACTCAATATTTGAGCAAGATCTTTTTTAATATTAGCATTCAATGCGAGTTTCAAAGCTTCGCGTCAATAGGGGAACTAATTATTATCATTAAAACAATCTTCGAAGTTGATGCAATGACGCGAAATTGTAGTACACTAATCATTTATAGGTTCGTGACAGCAAATACTGGAAAACTAGAAGGAAAACCGAACGCGTCTAGACATGAGAACATCAATAAGTAACGATTACGAGGTAAAGCGCCTTATTAAACGCCACCCCAAGCAATATGATAGGGCGAACTTTTATAAAAGGCCATTTATAATGGATTCGCGGCCGCACAGGATTAGGTTTGTAAATATTTTATTGGATCTATTGTGGAGTGACTGCCGACTGATTGACAGGAGAGGTCCCTCGGGGACTAGACACACTTCATGAGAATTACTACATATTTTAGTTTTTTCGAAATAGCTAATCCTAACGATATTGTTATCTATTTGTTGTCCGGATTAAGAATAAAATACTCCTCTATTCCCTTAGGCGACTAATGGACTGTAAACCAGAAGGATGGGCAGTACCAATTCTGCGCTCCACAAGCCGCCACTGCCAAGCGTGGTGAGTACTGGCAAACCACCCTTAAAATTAAGACAAACGGCATGTGACCGGTTCTTTATGGGGGAGGCCTTAGTTCAGCAATGTACGTCTTTTGGCTCATATGATGATGATGAGCAATATCGTCTACGTTGGGTACAGTCAACGTTGAATGATATGCAGCAGCGCAAAAAGTCTATAATTTTATTTTTTCATAAAATCCTTTTTTATTGCGCGCTGGCGTGACTTACTGCTAACGTACTCTGGCCAGTAAAATTCAATGTGACTTGTTTTTTATTTGCTCTATTTGAATGTATGAAAGATTTTGTAGAATGTAATGATATATAACGTTTTGTATAACGTAATAACACCTCCCGTGGGTGTCGTAAAAGTCGACTAAGGGATTAGCCGGAGGATGCGCAGCAGCGTCCTTCGAGTAAATTAACAACTCAACTCCGATCGCCAACCCGTCTGCCAAGCGTGGCGATTATGGCAAGTGAGCCCACAACACCCATATCGGTCGTTGTAGTGATCTTTGGGAGGCCTGTGTCCAGCAGTGGACTTCATTCGGCCGAAATGATGATGATGATGAAATTTTTACGCAAAATTTGAACGTTCGTCTTTTGAAATTTCAATATTTTTCTCTTTGTCTAGAAAAAAAAGACTCACACTAGAATTTCTTTTGTAATATGGTTACTAAAATTTAATTTACCAATATGAATCTCACATGCACAATAACCAGACTCTGAAACAACTATCCGTAGGCCACATATTTTCATTTCCGTGCAAAATATTGAACCCACTACACGTAGATCAAAAAGCCTAGTGATTAGCCTCTGCGCCAAAATCTTACAATGCATGAATTATTATAAATCCTAACAATTGTTATGAGTATCGATTTTATGGTAGGGAACATGCGGCACTGTTTCGGAACACCGGAGGGGAACTGCAACTCAGTAACAAATTGCCTCTAAATTGAACACCTGAATAGCTTTCTCCGGCCTCAGCCACAGTGCAAGCCTAAAATGCACGGTATTAATCAACATTTAATTTCATATCGCGAATGAGTAAAGGCGGTGCACGTACGACCACCCTGGGACGCCTAGGAAATGAACTGGCAGCATTAGTTCTGAAACTCGACCAACAACGTTGCAGAATATGCAAATGAACAGGCGACTCATTTGACGACTTTTAATGGATATTTGAGTGTTAATTATGAAGATTTGATTTGACTTGCAGTCGCAGATGTGCCTTGTTACTTGACATGTTGGATTTTAGAGACGAAGACGCAATTGTTGCCGGACTAATGTTGAATTTTTTGACCACACTAGTACCTATAGCTTGTATCGTAGACACAATCCAAGTCCATTAAACAGCGTGAGCCCATCGCATTTATTGAGGTTTATTACATTTAGAACTACTTTAATAACAAGACTTTCATTTTAAGGTCTCGCATTAGGTAATTAGCTTTTTAATTAATATTACCTTTTCTGCTCTCGGTGTTGTTCTTATTCATCTAAATGTCTTACCTGCAAAGAAAAACACATAATTAAAATGGTTATTATACGTACATAAAACAGACAGCTTCAATAAATAAGATTAATGATAATACTTTTAAAATATATGCTTATAAGCCCAATTTTTATCAAGTTTCTCATTTAAGTCTTATGATGTCGAAGATGTAATTATTTTAAGCAAATTAATTAACTTTCAAATTCACGATATAATAAGGAGTAACAAATTTTATAATAGGATTTGTTGGCAAACATATTTCTATAAAGAAGAGCTCTAAAATCGCGTAACGAAGACATGCCAACAGGCCTCGACAGATTTAAATTTACGAGATATGTAAATAGACCATGCTGTGTTGAAAAATTGTTCTAACACAATTTGGGTTAATTGAATTTTTGTTCGTTAAACTCAATGTGAAGCACACCTCCGCTTAATTACCGGCGAGGGTTTGTTAATTTATAACGTCCGTCGGACTTAGCGTACTCAAGTCCACGGAGCAGGATAACATCGAAACTCCCTTAAGATTAATTTGCCAAGTAGGTACTCGTGAACTTTAACTCGTTTGCCTCTGACCAAATTCCCAGGCGGCCCTTGAGAGTTTAGAATTAAATTTAATGAAATAAATTTGTGGAATCAGCAGTGAGAAGTTGTCTAGGGCCGGGTCGGACATTCGGTGCGGATAGTTGTGGCCGCAGACTACCGGCCGGCATCGTACCGCCATATATGTCGCCATTACATTTAACTGTAATCGACACAAAACTCTCACTACAACAAAATGTAGAAACAGAGATATTATTGGTAAAACCAATTTTATAAGCAAACTTATCGGAGAAACTAGATTTGGTATATGTATACCAGTGAAAGCTTAATTGTAAGTTTTCAAATAATAGACGCCATTTTGAGACAGGCAGCTTTAGAAGCCGTACCGATACCAAATTTTTTGGGTGCGTATTTGGGGAGCGTAGAGAAGCCGTATTAGATAGATACGAAAGACAAAACACATTATTAACTACATGCTTACGTATTAAGAACTAACACACGATCGATTAGCTAAACGTGGACTACAAAACATTTAGTTTTATTATATATCGCTTTAGTTCAACTAACATAGCTAAGCTCAAGGTACTACTTATAAAATAGCTTAGTTGCTTATAACTAAAGAGTTTAGCAGTCACCACAGTAGCTAAAACAGAAAGAAGAAAAGAAAAAAGCGCGTCAAGCAAATTGGAGTGTGGATAAAATTTACTTATCTATTTATTACCTGTCAAGCGGCGGATCCAGATCGATCGGATCGGGTAAGATCTTTGTCTGCAGGCAGTAGTGTTGGCTATGCTGGCAAATCATGATAATTTATGGGCAGTGAGATTTAAGTTTGAAATGATGCTTGATCATTGTTACAAACGATAAAATATTTGTATCTAATGGATGAAGCACAGTAAATCGAGTTGGGCTCATTTTACTTTAAGTTGCCTGTTTTATATCTAACCAATTCTTCGCCATTGTCAAATGTGTACATACATCGAACTGTCCGGATAAAATTGAATAAACCCACGCAATTTCGAAAACTAAACTTTCTTCTAATATTGTTAATATTCATATTAGAAGAAATAATATTATAACTAGAACATTCACAAAACTTCTTTTTTAAAACGGTTTATTTGGTTACAGAGTTCTTTAAGTCGTCAGTAGGCACTGGCGGGGCGATGAGTTTCAACTTAAGTGTCAATCCGGGAAGAGTCCGTCAAGTGTCGCCATTCCGGTAAGAGGGAAATTAAAAATTGAAAAACTCGCCGCCATGATGGCAGTGGCGTTAATGGCTGTACATAATAAATAAAGCGGGCCGCTCGTAGGCTTATGTGCGAGTCGAGTGGAGGGTGTGGCCGAGCCGCGCGAATGGGCTCTCTGAGCGACATCTGAGACGACCGCGCCGGGCCCTTTGGAGTGCGGATCACTCGGCTCGACCTGTTTCATATTGCCCTGCCCGCTGCCTGAGAGCTGCTTCACTTTGATTTAAGAGAAAAACCGTTTTGACACTACAGTCCGAGAAACTCTCCACTCTCATGGGATGAAAAGGTTCTAGGTCAAATGAAAAGCGTGAAATGGAAAATGTGGGTTGCGTTTTTTGTATCATAAATGTTAAATTTAGTGTCGAATGTGCTGGCGGCCGACGTTTAACGTTTTTGCCTTAAAATACCTTTTTATGCATGTACTATGTATGTAAGGTATTTGGCAAAAAAAACATACAGTGGTTAATATAGGCAATAAAACAAAGTATTCTTGATGAGGCAGGTTGATATGACATTCAAACACACCATCCATTATAAATACGAAATTTTGGAAAATAATAAAAGCTTGACATATTATTGAGAAGTCATAGCTTCTTTAAAAAACAAAGCAAATACATTCATTATAATAACTATATTCTTGATAATTATATTAGAATTTTGGTACCTTAAATGTTGCAAATTATGTAAATTTATTATTATTAAAACGTATTCATTTTTTGCATATTTGAATTGCTTCGTGACGATTTCATTGATAAAATAAAATGATTAAATTATCATGAAATAGAATTTGGACTAAAAGAGGTTAAAATAAAAACTACACGCTAGGATTATTAATTATGAATTATATAAGTATAGTGATTGTTACATCAGCTCATAATGATGCAATGATCGGATTTCGATGACTAGTGCCCGCAGCCTGCCGAAACAACTTGCTAACCCCTTTTATGCAGCCATCTTGTATTTCTTGTTTCGCGCGTCAGAGTGACTTCTGACAGGCAGCCATTTTGAAAAAAACTCGAGTGCGGCTTCCTTTCGCACCGTTGAACCGTCATGAGAACTATCGTGGCGGCGACACCCCTTTCGTTTTACATACCTACATCGGATTCATTGTTTTAGACGTACATATGATAAACTTTTGTTGTTTGAAGTGGCATTACCCAATACATTCGACCAGGTGGGGGACGCTAGAATGCCAAGAATATACTGAATCCGTTGCGCCCCTACTATTTGAGTAGTTTTTAGTTTATAGGAAGATAAGAAAAAAGATATGTACCTGTTGGTGGGTAGATACAATAAGGAAACCCAGATAGATTAGATAGATTTCCCAGTATTTAATTTTTTTCGATTGTAATTTTATACTGAAAACGTCGAGTGAAGTATTTTTCACACCATCAAAGAGATCTATAATCAAATGTAAAGTGTAATTAAAAATTCACCCTCACATTTCTATTCTATTTGAAAACGTATGAAACCTCTTTAAAAATATTAACTGCAAACTTTTTCAATTGAAATGCGAACGTGAGGAGACATAATTTACCCAAGTATGTATTTTTGTGTTGTGTAACAAGCCGTCGGAAGCGTTAGAGCCGTCATCGCTCCACTCAGTAGTTACTCCCTCACCCCCAGCCCTTATGTTTTAATTGTTGCCCCTGAGAGGTGGGAGGATCTAAACTCTCAACTCTTTTATATTTCAAGCGTCATATGATGTTTAGTTTTACATAGTTGTGCTGAAGTTTATGTGCAACAGCGGCCGTTTTGAAACTTAGATTCCATGTACTGATGTACCTAATCAAATAACTTCAATAATACACAAAACTTACGTAACATTCTAGGAATTGAATTGGTTAAATGGAATTAACTACACAAAAAGTGCGACTGAAATAACTGTGAATAAAACCTAATCAGTAGATTTAGTTTCATAACGACCAGACAGGTGTCGATCTACATATTTGGGACATATCTAAAATAGAAAATTGTTAGCAGAAATGTACTGATATGGACATAAGTCCGTTCTATTTTGGGATAACCCAACAAACCCGCTAACTGACCGCTAACTGTTTTGCAAACTTTTTTCAAAACGACTAGTTGTCGGCGATTATTCAGTGTTACTCGTGTCTGTCCGGTTTAAGAATATAACACCACTCCATCACCATGATGGAAGTTGTAAAGGGCGACTAAGGAAATTTAGGCCGATGGGCAGCAGCGTCTCTTCAGTGGAACAGCAGCCATTCTGCGCACGCCAATACACCTGCCAAGTGTGGTGAGTACTGGCAAATTTCCCCTTAAATCATGACACACAGCATGTTACCGGTCGTTTATAGGGAATGTTTTTGTTCGGCAATGGACATCTTTTAGTTGATGTGATGACACGCGTTTCAATTAACTACCCACGCGGAAATTCATTCCATGCTCATAGGAAATATTTGTAGTACGATGAGGCATTTTATAAAGTCTTTTTCCTGAGTTAGTTACGCTTTTATGGGCTCGTGCTTCAGTTTTGTTGTAATTTGTTTTTGATTACCGTATCTGTAATTTCCATGGTGTGTCCAAAATAAAACAGTTTTCTTTTTGACCAATTAATTTTGCGAGCCCTGTGAGTCCATTAAACATAGGCTATTCCCGAATCGTGCCAGATCATATAGTTTCCCGCCTTCCACATACAGTTACAGTTTACATCAGCTATCTTCTCATCTGAAGAAATCTGTGGGCTTCTCGCCCTACATTTACAGATCCGCAATCTCCAGTCATGGGCGAGTCCGTTCCCTCGGCCATTATTTCTCCGTGGCCCATTGCTTATACTGCAATGTTATAGGTGACTTCAGTTTTTCTCTGGACGATTTCATTTTAGATCTTCCAACAATCCCTGAGCTCGCTCTAAAGTTCGCTTAGCGGTGCTTATGCAACTCTTTCAAAATACCGGTTCTGCAAAGTTTATGATAAGACGATTTGTCAATCATATTTTGTATGGAGTGTTCTCATCACCACCTGGTGCAGCTAGCTACATTAACCTATCAGCTTTTATCAAATATGAATTATTTATCTCAGATAACGAGTAAGTTCAAGATTTAAATGTTGAAGTCATAAATATTGTAAATATATATTTATGATTGTTTTATTTAAAATGTCACAATTTGCAAAAGTAGCTGAATCGGTTCTGCGACAAGTCGGTACATCTCTATTTTTAAGCCCTGGCTAAGCGACTTTAAGGAGCATAAAATGCGCCAACACTTGTGAAAGTCGAAAAATCCTCAAGTACAGCAACATAACGTAGATTTCTAAACACGAAGATGTTGTAAAAAAAGCTAAGAGAAATATGTTAAAAAATAAAGGTAACTGCCCATGGCATCAACATAATCGTAGACTATCAGAAAAAAAACTCTGCAGTATCTGAGACAGGGACCTTTTTTGGCCTCATACGGGGTCATCTGATCTTTGCTGGGAACAACGTAGCACGGGAAAAAGCAACACTTCATTCAAACTAATATCATCATCATCATAATCATTTCCACTGCTGGACACAGACCTCACTCCAACGACAGTCAGGGTCAGGTGTACGTGGTGTACGGGGGTTCCGCCATGATCACCACGCTTGGCAGGCGGGTTGGCGATCGCAGTTGAGTTGTTTATGTACTTGAAGGACGCTGTTGCCCATCCTCCGGCTAATCCCATAGTCACCTTTTACGACACTCACGGGATGAGGTGGGTTGGTGCTATTCACAGTCGACGCGGCTTAGTAAACAAATATCATAACAACAGTTGAGTATCCTGAAAATAATAAAATGAAAAGTGTTCATATTGTCACCGTTAAACGTAATCATTGAATGTTTGCCATATAAATGGTCTTGTACTCGATTGTAATTACGAATCCTCAATACAGACGGTGTGTTGCAAAATATGCCGGCGGGTAGAAAAACATGGGGATAGCGCTGTGAAAACAAATCCGGTCAAGATTTAGCGACATTACATTAAAAGGGTTTTCATTGTACAATCTCATGTTTATTGGTAGCTTTTTACTTGGTAATTATATGAAGTCTGATTTCAGGACATTTTTTTTATATTGTAACCGGAATTTAGCCATTTGGCGTGTGTAATAATATGTATCCTTTATTGGTTGGTAAAAGTGGACCCAAAGAATACCCGCGAGACTCTCAACTCTGACTTGCCTTAGTCGGCCGATCAGAGAGAAGCCATCAGAGCCATAGGCGCAGGGGCGGAAACATCTAAGGACGTAATAAAGGGTCTTCAAAGTCTCCAAGGCTAGCGATGGTGAAGCCGGTACCATTGCTCTCGGTACTCGGAGCCGCTCAAGCTGGTGTTGGTCTTACCACAATTAGTTTTTTGAAAGCTGGAAGGGCAGACGCCGTGGCTTTCAGTTTACACCAATTTCAACAGAGAAATTCATGACTCTGTTTCTATGATGCAGCCATAAAGAGTTCACGGTTCCATTACATTTCAGATTAAAACTCTCTGATGGGCATTTACGTGTTAAAATGGTCACCCGTGGAAGCCATATATAACACCGGGTTCCAATTTACAGAAGACTCCCGCGAAAAGAGAAAGCCTATTGAATTGCTTCCAGATACTATATTGTGTTTGTCTCTTTAAAAAAGTGCATTATTTTACTGTGAAGTGGAAAGCAATCGCTTTATTCTTATCATTTTCAAGCTAAACAATACCAATCATTTTTTATTGTATATATATTCATACCAGCATAACCAGATTATAGACGGTAAATTTGTCAACCCTTTTTCGACGGATTTTGGCTAGATAGCTTAGGATAATTCAATTTGCCCTGACATCGACTTTATTCTGTGGAATATTATCTGCATTCTGAAGAATCTCTAATATTAGTTGCTCAATTCCCATACAGTCTTACTGTCTTGGAAAAACATAAAAATGGATATATTTTCAAAGGGATAGTTCGCTAGACTGTGTTGTTGACCTTAATTACCAACGTAAGACGAAACGTATCGTAACGTAAAAGGTTTGCCTTACGTCATACTAGTTCATAATTTATTATTATTAATAACTTATATTAAGTAGTATGATGTAAGGCAAACGTTTTTGAGGTTTACCGTACCGAATTGTAAACCCCAGACTATTGCTAAGAATTTGCCAACTATAAAAGCTACTAGCACTGCCAGACCTTGAAACAGCTGTTCTAATAAAATCATGATACGATTACCAACGTTCTGGACAAGTATATTTTGACTTTTATTTTCCTTATAAAAATGTTATCATAGGCAGTTTTAGGTTCTAGGCATAGGAAAAGGTACGAAGATACCGAACGGTGTCCTTTGAGGCGGCAACTCTGTGGCGTACTTTCCGTCTTTTTTATATCCTGGCGGAGATGGATGCGTGGGTGTATCACCAATCATGCTCATTCATTCAAATCATGAGGGCGTGCCTTCAGGGGCTCTCGGAAGTTTGAGACGGCAGGCTCGGCGGCATGCACTCGAGCTGTGGTGCGAGTGGCTCGTACTGCCGCATTACGCGCAAAAGCGCGTCGTTGAGATCATCTTGACACTCTTCGGATCCTGACTCCAAAGGAGCGAGCGCGTCACATTACGCCTGATGCAGATATTTACCGGACATGGTTGTTTCGGATCGTACTTGCACAGAATTGGACGCGAGGTCACGGCACAGTGCCACCACTGTGGAGACAGTCAGGATACCGCACAGTACACGCTCGGAGAATGCCTGCGTGGGCTGCCGAGCGGCAGATCCTAGTCAATCGGATCGGGCAAGATCTCTCTCTGCCAGCAGTAGTGTCATTTATGCTGGCAGCGTATGAAAATTGGAGTGCTGTAGTGTCTTACTGTGAGAGCTTCATGCTACAAAAGGAGGTTGCAGAGCAGGATCGAGAGAGGGGCCGGGTCATCCTCTCTGAGATGTGCCTAAAGGCGTGGCACCGTTGGGTGGCTCTAGATGGAAAAAAATTGAGATCTTGGAGCCTCCCTTCGGTGCCGAAGATGACCACTCCGGCGGTTTACCAGGCAGGCATACCTCTCTGCCCTGCTCCGTATTTACACCGGATCAATAAAAAAGGCATAGGCAAAGGTACTGTTGTTTGCCAATTATGTCACCGGGATGTTTCGTGATTAGGAGCTAACGCTATTCATATGACATATTCCCAAATTCCGGGCTACTACTAAGAACTACGTTACTTTAACATTTTACTTAACGAAACAAAAACAGGCTTGAATAACGGATAAAATCATAACACCAATATGAAAGCCCATATTTGATAGTTTACTTAGTACTAGAGCCAATTCATTGACAGAGAGGGATATAAATCAAAGGTCGGAAACGAGTTCGATGACTCGAGTGAATGAAGATCGAGTGTTACGACCTCTCTCGTATCTAGCCAAGATTTAGAGACAAAAAGATTTTACCATTTATATCCATAGACCGAAAGTTGCAATGGAGTATTGCTAAATTTGTTTTTTTCACCGTTGGTAGTCTTTTAAGTTATGTGTATATACACAAACACTTTCTGCCACAGCTTTATTCTCAGACTAACATAACATTTTATTTACTTGTCGTATATAAGTAAAGAATTATTATTGGCTAGTATCATTATGCCATTATCATCATCATCATTCTTATCAGCCAGAATGATGACGTCCATACTGACACAATTCTTAGTGGAGGCAGTATTGACATTAATGTCAATATCGATAGTAATAATTATCGATGCTCAATTATTATAAAAATCAAAGATCCATATTGATTAATATCGATGTGTATAGAGGTGTCAGAAACCAAATAAATGATAAATATGTATGTATATTTGTGATATAAAAATCGTAACAGATGTGTGTTTGTATATCTGGTATTTATGAAAATAATTACTGAAAAGAGATTGAAAGATTGGGTTTTCGATATAAAAATATAACTAAATACCTGAACTTCATGTTAATACTCTGTAAAAAGTTGTTTCACCCAGAAAATGTTCAAGGGACGCAACATAAAGTAGACAGCATCCAATAATGAAATTTGGTATAGTATCCTCCAATAATGATACCGTTTTATTTTTTTATTGATCCGGTGGAAATACCCCATGTACTTCCTTCGCCCCGGGAAAGGGCGAAGGGGCATGCCGGACTCCTACCGGCTAAAACCACCGGAGTGATCATCGTCGGCACCGAAGGGAGGCCCCAGGAACTCGAAAGATCTCCATCTAGAGCCACCCATTGGCGCCACGCCTTTAGGCACATCTCGGAGGGGATGACTGTAAAGTGGTCATCCCCTCTAGTGGAGGGAAGGCGACTGTAAAAAGGCCACCCCCCCCGGGCATCTCTCGAGGGGATTGTAAAAGATTCCCCCGAGGCCTCACTATGCGCTGTCCCGATCTCGCTCTGCGACCTCCTTCTGGAGCATTACGCTCTCACAGAAGGAGACCACAGCACTCCAATTTTCCTGCTTTGCCAGCATAGCCGATACTACTGCTGGCAAAGAGAGATCTTGCCCGATCCGATCGACCAGGATCCGCCGCTCGGCAGTCCACGCAGGGCACTCTCCGAGCGTGTGCTGTGCGGTATCCTGATCGTCTTCACAGTGGTGGCACTGTGCCGTGACCTGGCGTCCTATCCTGTGCAAGTATGCACCGAAACAACCGTGTCCGGTGAATACCTGCGTCAGGCGGAATGTGACGCGCTCGCTCCTTTGGAGCCATGCTCCGAAGAGCGGCAAGACAGCCTCAACGACGCGCTTTGTCGCGTACTGTGGCAGCATGAGCCGCTCGCGCCACAGCTCGAGTGCACGCCGCCGAGCCTGACGCCTCAAACTTTCGAGCGCCCCTGAAGGCACGTCTTCACCGCACTGGCGGAGGGAGCGTGTTTGGTGATACACCCACGCATCCATCTCCGCCAAGATATCAAAAGGCGGAAAGCGCGCCAACAGAGTTGCCGCCTCAAAGGACACCGTTCGGTATCCTCGTGCGATCCGTATAGTCGCTCTACGATGCAGACCGTGAATCTTGGTTCTGCAGCGCTGGACGCCCGAGAGTCGAGATGACCAAACAGGCGCCCCATAGAGGACCACACGACTCCCCCGTAGAGGCGGCGAACTTCTTCCCTCGGTCCCCCGAGATTGGGCAGTAGACGGTGCAAGGCATCCACTATCCTTTCGACCCGGGGGACAAGACGCTCGAAGTGCTCTTCGAAGCCCCCCAATAATGATACCTAGTCTATCCGCAAGAAAAATCAATGTTAAAATAAATACCTATCTATATTTTGTATCTTAATATCGATATTTTGTCTCTTAATGTGTGTGTTTTTGAGCTGCCTGCATCTAGGGGCCCACGAGATTTTCAGTTGGTCGTATTAGTATCTAATATGGCAATTTATAATAATTTTATTAAGCTGAACGAAAATAAAATGTTGTTATCGGATTAAACACATTCAGTCAATTATAAGTATTTTAAGGCTTCTATTCATATATACCATTTATAGGCAGCAGACACACGCAATCAATATACTTGGTTGAAATTTTTTGGGCCTGAACTGGCAAGAATCTCTATGGATAATCTTATCAAATATTTTAATAATCTTGACAATTGAGAACAATATGATGCTAATATGTAAAATATCAATGTACAACTGCCATGCTAACGTAGCGTATTGGAATGATTGCTACTAACGCTACTGACAGGTCTCTCGTACGACACTTAGCATTACACAAGTGTTTCGTAACTCGATGCTTATAACTTTGTGTGGGAATTTCAGCAGGCGTTACATTTGGTTTTTCTTGTTTATTCTACTAAGTTTGACATATTGAATGGAATAACTTAATTTTATTCTTATTATTATATCGTTATGATAACAATAACGGAATTAGCTCATTGCCCACTTAAAGATACGTGTGCTTATTATATTTCAATACCTACCTACGTAGGTAACGTAGGTACAAAATGAATTTTCAGGGGTCAGTTCTCGGCCCACTGTTATGGAACCTCGCCTACGACGCGGTCCTGCGTGTCGTTCTCCCTGCTGGCGTCAGCTTAGTCTATTACGCTGACGACACTGTGGTGTTGGCCAACGGGGGGTCCGTCGAGGGAACCACCCGGCGCGGAACAAGTGGTGGCAATTGTCATGGCCAAAATCCACGCCCTGGGTCAGCGGATAATGCCTCAACAAACCGAGGCGCTATGGTTCCACAAACTGCCGAGCAGGAGAGAACCACCCAGTTAGTGATTACACGTTGGTGACGCGCAAATCGGGGTGGGCCGGTAAAAGAAATACCTGGGGCGCACCCTGGACAGCATTGAGGGGGTGACCGCTTTACAGTCATCCCCTCCGAGATGTGCTTAAAGGCATGGCACCAACGGGCGGCTCTAGTGTGATCTTACGAGGACCTGGAGCCTCCCTTAGGTGCCGAAGATAACCACCAAGTTCATGAAGAATTTCCACCGGGCTCAAAAAAAAGCAAAGGTACTAAATGAAATTATATTCATCTCATTTATTGAGATTTGATGTAATTGACGTGATAGTTGTCTGGCAGTTTAGTTATCTCATGCTCACTAAAGTGTCCTGCGTATATCGTAATAGCGTAATTTATTGCACTGACGAGTATCCCTATAATATACTTAAGCTAACCGATGCTGATGCATGCATCGTTAGGCCAAGACTGCCATGCCAACTTAAATATAAACTTAAATATTTGTACCAGGCTTGTTTAGAGAAGACGGTTTAAGAAGTTTAGACAATTTCTCCAACATTCAATAGGTCATATTTGTAACATATTATGATAAAAATAATAATAATAAACCGAGTAAACACGTAATATATAACCACACACTGGTTTTGATCAAAAATTCAAAACAGACGTGCTTGTGTGAACATGCTCAGAAATACTAACAGACTAGGTCAGATCAATACACTAAATTAAAAACACGCCAAACATTTTCTTGGTCCTTTTACATAAATGAAACCTGAAGTAGCTAATCAAAGGCTGAGGATTACACAAACAAAGTGTAGGAGCTTCTTTGGCGCAATCACGTCGACGCCCCTACTCAAATACTATTTGCTTTGACCTCTTTTAGAGAAAACATTGCTTGTCAATACACAGAGCAAACAGCTGCACAAAACAGGGGGCACTCCCAGTTTGGGTTGTTTGCAATTTTCACGGGTATTTATGTTTCTTTGTCACTTTCAGATTCGTTAGTGTATCATCCTTTTGTTGTATGGGAAGTTTTTTAAACAGTGCAATTTGATTTGCTTTTAATGAAGCATTTTGCAACAGCAAAACATGGTAGTGCATATTGAAAATCAGAATAAATAATAGCAACACGTAACTACATATAAATACTCGTATCTAATCTAGAAGTAACAGCAAGAACGTGAAATCTAGGAAACAACTAACTTTTGATGAACATACACCAATAAAATAAAGCTGTTGTAAAAAGGATTGGATGTAAAAATATATATGAACACAGAACACTATATTCCTCAGAGTCAGTAACAAATACAAACAAAAAAAAGGTTGGCGACCGCTGCACCCGCAAAACTTTCAGTTCAAAAGTTAACTCTCCATCCCATAAATAAACCTTCGGTTTTGCTGGGATCTACACCGATTGCAAATTTCAACGCTGTGGTGGAACTGCAAAGTCGCATAAATTACAGTTTCCAACGGCAAAGAGAAAAACAATCGGGAAGGAGCACTTAGCTGCTTGACTAATCGTCGGACGGCGATGACAGTTTGGCGAGAGGAATTCGGACGACGCTTCGGCCACAAGTCAAGTCGTCGGTCGGCCCGCCGCAGCCACTAATGCGTTTGTTTGCCTGTGACAAATTTCTGGTGAATAACGGATCAGTGTACTGTCACTATTAATTTGTGTACAAAGTGGTGACCAAATAAATTAACACCAAACCCGGTTCACTAGTCATTCCCAGCTACCTTGTAAAGATTTCTGCTAATTAGAGCAATGTTATCTAGGAAATATGTTTTATTTTGTTTACATAACATAAAACCAACAAGATGTAAAAAAAATGCCTAAAGACAGTCGTCAAGCAGGTTAAGACTAATTTCCATTCTAACTGGGTTGGGAAAATGTGTACATATTTCAGTAAAACTCATTGTATACATTTCGCTGAACTGTTGCTTTTTTTACTAGCTTAGAATATACAGCAAAATAAGCCCATAAATATACAACGCCTCAAATTTTATTTCAAATGCGAACATTAATGCTGTAGCTTGTAACCAACTTCAACCACTACAACACATTTTACGCTCACCTCACGGAGAACTGCGAAAATTGCTACACATGTTTTAAGATATTCCGAACATAGCTTTTCCGTGAGATCTAAGACGCCTTTTCCCCGTAGTTACGGCGCGGTCTCGCCGTACATCTTGCTACACAGGCAGTTCATTTGCTTCACGCCTCATACCCGCAAATAAATCAGCACCCTTACGCGCACAACACCGATACGGGCAAAATTGCAAGACTTACGCAAGAGCAAAGTTTACAAGTACGGACGAAAGGCATATACTAGCAAACCAGTTGGAATTTGTACTCATAGATTTGTAACGTACATATGTGTATGCCTGTAGATTATAAGGCTTTTGAAAATACATGAAAGACAAAGTGGATCCAGTATATGATAAATGACGCAAGTTAAACGTTATCTTATAGGAGACAGATATAAAAGAAAGAACTGGCAACCCGTCATAACATGGTATTAAAACAGATTTTCTTGTATGGTACAATATAATATAGTTAAATGTATTCACATATTTACTGTCAAAATTACAATAAACTAGAAAAATAAAATGAAATTTTCATAAAAGACAATTTGAGAAACACCTGCTTGGAATGTTTTACGTAGTAAAATGTTGGAACTGGTATTCAAAGCGTAAGGATTTTCATCTCGAAACGTGCCGCACTACACAAACACTAGTCCATTTAGTTTCAAAAGTGTCTCTGAAACAAATAAATGCAGAAGAAATGGTCTAGACAAATATTAGCATGAAAGTAGTTGTTAGTTTCGAGGGAGATAACATTGTAAGTGACGGTTTATTTGCACTGATTACAGAACACTCGAAGCATACACTAGACAGCCGAGATGGTAAGTCGGTTCACACACACTATTCGGCCGCAGCACGCCAGCCCGCAACTTTCTTTGTTGCTTAACTATTGTTTGGAGTTAAACTTGCTCCTCCGGATACCAAATGGACAGAACCGAGTCTGTGAGAAATTGTTTTGTGTGAGTTTGGAAAAGGAAAACATTTTGCCAGTAGCTTAGGCAAATTGCTTAAACAGAAGGACCAGTTGCGAGTGGAAGTAAGTTGCGGTGCTCTCATATTTTAGTTAATGCGAGTTTAATTGCTGCTCTTAAGTTTTTTTAAGCGGAGTTGGTATTTTCCACTTGTTAAACTTCACCCCTTTCCTTTTCAGTCTGTCGTATCAAATTGGAGAATGGGTCAATTGTGAAATAATCACGGTTTTTGCATTGTTGTCATAGTTATGTTTAATGTTTAATAATTCAGATTAACATATTTGCAAGGTAAAATCAGGAGGATCGTATATTAAATCAGCCCGGTAACGTTCACTGCTAGAAATTTGCCTCCAAGCAGCTCAAACAATGAACTACTACTAGTACTTACTTACTTACTACTTACTATGTTTTTTAATCAAATTGTTATTCATAGTATCATCATTTCATCATGTCTGCCAAAGAATGTCCACTGTTGAAAACAGGCCTCCCCCGTAGATCTTCACAAGGATCAGTTACATGCCATCTGAAGTCATTTTGGGGGATTTCGCCAGTACTCACTCGCTTGGCAGGTGAACTAGTGAGCGCAGAATGGCTGCTGTACCACAAAAGGGACGCTGCTATTCATCCCTCTGGTATGAGTACCGTAATCGCCTATTATGACATCCATGGGAGGAGATGGAGAGGTACTATATTCTTTATGCAAACACCACACTTAAAATCAGTATCCCATAATCCTTTAGTTGCCTTCCACAATATCCATGGGGAAAAGATGTGGTGGGCTTCTTCTTTGCTGAATCCACATGCACCAGATGAGTAAGTGATTACAAAAGTGCATATAATATAATATTTTCTAGAAATGATCTAGATCTTTTTTAGTAAAAAGTTCTCTAAGTTCTAAAAGTTCTCAGTTTAGTAAAAAAACTCTTCTTAAAACGAAGAGCAAGTAGAAGTCTTCTTAAACAAAAATCACGACAGAAGCCTTAATGACTATACCCGAATCTTATTATTTCCAATAACACTAAACTTGAAAGTAAACTCTTAATTTGTGCATAATTTACACCAAGTGTATCCCAACAAAAACAAAATTTACAATACAACGCAGGGATTACGAACAATTAAAAGTTTGTTTTGGTAATAACGTCCATATATCACAACAGATTCTGCGGAACATCTGAGTCCCGTCGTACGGTCGGAATGCAAATAGATTTTGAATACTTAGCTATACTTATACCAATGTATACGTTGTCCTTAAATGTAAGCTAGGCGTTAAACATTGTTTGGGTATTAGTTTAGTGGTTTGGATCTTCCTCTGTATATGATCGTCTCATGTCTTGCCTGAATCTGGGCATTCTAGATCATTTTCTTCTATTGCTCTGTATGGTCATGGTTTAGATACTTACATTATTTAAAACATTAGGTATTATAATAGCACTTGGGTATAGTTAAACCTGTCAACAGACATAATTATGACCTTTTTACTCTATGTGAATGTTTTCTGTTTTTTCCGTGTTTAAAAATGACCAAATACACTGTATTAATTACATCGAGGATAAAATGTTCGTCGTTAAAAACAACCCTGTGTAATCTACTGATATAATAACGAGGGTCGTAATAATTCTTGGTATAAAAAGTACACAAACATCTACCCAAAATAGATTTGTTTTGTTTTTTTATAGAATAGCGTGATGTAGATGTTTTATCAGTAATTACACTAATGCAATAATAACGTAAATGCATAAAAGACACTCATAATAAAGGTCAAATAAAATAAATTTAGTTCAGAATTGAGTAGGTATAAAAATAAGTATTTGGTAAAACAAATGCACTGACAAACAAAAATTCTAGTTTAGCAATTGTATTATGGGTTTTCTGGTCTCCTGCTATATCGAAATAATGTAAATATGTCTAGCTGATTCTAAATCCTTGGTTTGAGGCAAACCAGCAGTGCCCATGGAACAAATTAAATTGATCTAGCGTGTTTTTGGACATCCAGATATATTTTAAATATTGTTCGAATCGAAATATAATGTTTTTAACCTTTTAATATTTGTTTGTCTTCATGCATGCAAATGTATGCTGATCAAACTGAACACAAATAACGTCAAAATAATAATAAATTCAAGCCCTAAATATATTGCATTGATATTTCTGCAAAAACATCTAATCTTACAATTATACAAACTCTTTCATTTTCAATAATAGTAATCTGAGACTTTTTATACTAAAAATGTGCTACTTTAAACTCCACTCTAAAACTAAACGAAGTGGAATATTAAAGTTGCTTTGTAGAAGAATTTAAAACGTTGCGGAGGGTGAATTCATTGAAACTACTTATGCAAACGAGTTATAATGACGATACTGCAATATATGTTTATGGATGCACCTCATACGTTCATACGTTCGGCCGTACATTCGACTGTGAACCAATTATGCTAATGAACAGTTCGAATGTGGGCTCAGAAAAGAGATTTTGTGAAATTTAAATAAGTTCCAAAGATATATTTTTAAAATAAGAATGGTTAGCAAAAGCATATGATAGTTTTTTTAAACAGTAACATCTTCTTAACTTAGTGGGACTTACATGAGGGGAGTTACATGAGGTTAGCGCAATATGTTAATCTTCTTGCAAAGGTTTTGATAAAAGAGTTTTAAAGTCAGCTACCTGTCTGTACTCCGTAGGTATGCTAGTATTGGTAGCTTACCCGTCACTTGTGGGCAACTCATAGTACTTAATGGTCGCACCGGATTCCAAACTCTCTTAGTCGCCTTCTAGGACACCCACGAGATGAGATAATCCTATTCATGACCGGAGCTACACGGATTTTTTAAACAGTATCATATTGCATTTAGTTTATTATAAGGTGTGGGTTTAAAAATACCAATTTACATTTTTACTATGTAAGAGATGTTAAATTTTACTGACTAATGCATACAATAAAATTATGGTGGTCGAAATTTGGAGTATTTTAGCAATTCTAAGCTAAGTCATTACCTGCTTCGTGCACACTATCGTCTAAACTAAGCGTAGTTGACACAACTTTGTTTCAATGGATTTTTATAAAGCCAATCATCAAATGATCTTCAATACCTATAGACAGTAGTACAGTAACAATTTCAAACATGACATTAAATCCAGAACAATTAACACCCGCTAGTCGGCTAACAAGTTACTCCGTTTACAAGGAAAACCCAAAGTCAACCCGAACGAGCTTCGCATAAAAATGTTTTGTTTGTCCTAATTGCTTAAAGTGGCTGCTTAGTGAGTACTTTCTTGCGAGTCATTGTTTTCGACGCGGCTACGCTGTAATACGAATATTTTCGGTTACCACCCTTCTAGAGAATTCGTGACTTTCAAAACTGGTGGCAACGAGCGGATAAAACGATGTTTGTTATTATATGGCTCGTCTATTTACCAATAATATTATAACTTTACGAACTCGCTTTTTATGTAGGTAGTAAGTTGCGGGTTCAAGACCTTCTTTTTTAGTCTTGGGAAATCCTCATGGACTCCTCATTGCGCCTTGGGAGGAGTGGAGGGGCATGCTGGCCGGCCTCTTACCGGCTAAAACTCCACGGTGTTATTTCCAGTAATCTATCTCTGGGGGTGAGGTACTGACGGTACGACTGCTGCGCTCCGGGTCGTGGGTTCGATTCCCGCACGGAACAAATATTTGTATGATCTGCAGGTAGTTCTTAGGGGTCTGGGTGTATTGTGTGTGGAATTTATGTCTGTAAACGCACCAAACGTACCATCATTGTATGTTCTAGGGTTGCACATTGCACGTATGTATACGGCACGTAAGGATGCTGCATGTAGGTATATAGAATGAATGAAATAAACGCGATATGTTTCCGTGCACTATTTCGATTCAATGGGTGCTATTCCTATAAACTTCAGAAAATAATATTATTGACTAATTTTTAGAAACTGTTAAGGCTAAGTCTATAAACCCGACCAATACGGTAATTACTTCATATACAATATATTCTCTCTGAAGTATATATATAATAACATTATCACTACATTTTGAAAACCGATGACCGTAAAATGTGATTATTTACAAACCGGAGGCGTTGCTTCCAAAGCTTGAAAACTAACTTTTCCCGCGACTACTTCCGCGCGGTACAATAAACCTATTTTAACATTTGTTTTATACGTCACAATAATTTTATGCAAACCAAATGTATATTAAGAATATATATGTAAATATATATGTATGTACTCTAGAGAGATCAATACTTTGTCTCAAGTTTTCATATAATCCATATGAATTATGCATTAGATTTTATGTCAGACTATTTTGTTGGCTATAACAACATTGAAAGTCGCATAAAAACTTAATGCGTTAAAATAAAGCAAACAAGCAGTCAACATTCTAAACATATATTATATTATCATATATTATTTCTGCTTCTATACAATAATTAGTGCAGGTTTAATGACTTCCAGCATCCCGAACAAGCCGGTTTCTCAAAAGGTTTTAGTAATATAGACCACATCCATACGCTGTGGCAGATTATACAGAAGACCGAAGAATCTGCCACTATGCTTGGCGTTTGTGGATTATGAGAAAGCCTTCGATTCGAACGAAACCTAGACCGTGTTGTAATATCTGCAGCAGTGCCAGATTGACTGTCGGTACATTGAAGTGCTTATACAGAAACTCCACCATGTCGGTCCGAGTACATGAACAGACCACGGGGGCAATTTCATTGCAGAGACGTGTGAGACAGGGGGACTTCATTTCCCCGAAACTGTTCACCGCTGCAATGGAGGATGCCTTCAAGCTACTGGAGTGGAACGGATTCGGCATTAGCATTAATGGCGAGTATATTACTCACCTTTGATTTGCCGATGACATCGTAGTCATGGAAGTATCGCTGCAAGAGCTCAGCATAATGCTCCATGATCTCAACAGCTCTCCGCTGCTGGATTGTGTGATCTATTATTTTTTATGTCGAGTTAAATCATTAAGACGCGAAACAATCCGTGAGATTATTTTAGGTTTGTAAAGTCACAACTCTATAATCTATACTACGTAGTGCTTAGTAATCATAAAGTACCGACCATTTTACCGCGTTAACATTCTGAATACCGCCCGCTCATTACATTTATTCCAAATATACGAAACCATATCGTAACCATTGTAATCTACGCAGCAGTTCCACGGATAGGACATTGTTTTGAAATTGCGAGAATCGATTGTATTTTACTTAGCCGAGCGACATTAATATTTATGCAAGCCCAAGATTAATATTTTACGGAAAATCAAACATTTGTTTTAAGAAATTTGAAAGGCGCGTACAATTTCTTCCAATTAATATTAATTTCATTGTTCGAAGCTGATCTCGATCTGTATAGCGAGCTACAGAAACAATCACTTAAGCAGGCTGTTCATATTGAATATTAATCGCCATTTTCACTGACGAATCGGAATAACCTGAAAGGCGAGTCGGAAGGCCGCGGCCGGAGGAAATAAATTTGTAATGCAAAGTTAGAAATTTCATTCCTATGTTACCGATAAGTAAACGCTCTTACGTCGAGCCGCGCACAAAGGCAAGAATACGTTTAGCATTTTACTTTCCAATTGCTACAGTTACACAAAGAAGCGACGGGAACTTGGCTAAAAATAATCCAGTGCGGCCCGAACGATTAAACGTTGAGCCAATAAGGCCTAGGTATTCCGCAATTTATTAGCCTTGCAAATTCGAAGCCGCCTCTCCCCCTCTATGAAATATGGCTGTGGCCGCAGCAACCTTCCCGCGACCGACGTCGGCGCCCGCTACCAACCTGCATTACACCCCTATTTTAGCTCTAATTAAAAAGCCATCAAAGAGTTTTCAGTCATTAATCATGAAACTGTTAACGGTGAATGCCGACTTCTCTCCGAGTGCGAACCGAAGAAAAAAGGAGGATTAGGATATTAACAAAATATTAAAAATATTCTCGGTTAGTGGAGTGGTAAGCCGCTTGTAAAAAAATACTTATCTGCGGTACAGATTTCGCAGGTTTACCGCGAATGAATCTTAAGTTATTTGGACCGGTTTAAAGGATTGAGAACCCTTTTTTGGGTATTAGAACAAAAAATACCAGAGATATTTTTAAGCTTCGTAATTGACTGCAGCGGTTATGTTTTTCTCGTTACTCTTTCTTTTATTTTAATGGTTTTGTCGGACAAGTTATGTTTACGTTTAAATATTGAGTTGGGAGATAAAAGGGATGTTGTTACCAAACAGCAAATACTTGCCTGCTCATAGATCATTTTTCATAAACCAATTGGAGCTAATGAGCGGTTCTAGCTATGTAACGGGTATAAGTAACTTCGTGACGATAACTCTCACCATGGATTCAGTTTCTGGAATCCTCATTGCTAGAATTTTGCGTCGGTCATTTCATGAATTTTTAGTTAAGATTGCAGTTTAACTGACTTTAGAATAAAATTACTGTTTTCGTCTATCCTAAAGCAATATTCAATAAAAACACAATAAACTATGTATTTTAACGTAAGTCTGCTATGTATATAAAAACTAAACGGATTTTGTTTCACTACAGTTCATGGATGAGATCAGCACTCGCAGTAGCATAATAATATTATAGCATGGTACAATTACAATGTAGCGTTTGATCGCGTTGTTTGATACATTGCATTGCATTACATTGCATGCTCAAAAATGATAAAACTGTAACTTATTATTTCCGAGATGAATTGATTTCCCATTTTTATTATAGGCCTAAGTGTAACCTCTTCCCAAAGTTTTCGGTATGCAGACACTAACATTCTGTATAAGGCAAAAGAAAATTTACATACCCAGAATATGGCGCAGTTAAATTGCTTTTCGCTGATATAGTGTTTCTATAGGAACTTAAGCGTGACATTTTTTATCTGTACCATTGATGTAACAGTGAGTCACATCGCCAAATGGTGATGTAATAGTCACCGCTTTTTTTTTATGTTATAGTGGTCGTGGTTCCTTTACATTGCTACTATATCAAAATCTTTCGTTCAGTCGACCATTGAGTCTCAGTGTTATAAACACAAAACACTAATTGTGTTTTACCGAGTCCAGATAAACAGGCAGTCAAATTGACTTGCGATCACGGTGTTATTATAAAGTAGCCTTAGAGTAGTGTAAAATTATTAAGCCATAGTTCATTTTTTATGTCTAACTAGTAAGTTTTATTTAAGTTAAACTATTAAATAGTATTATTAGAACAAAAAACGGGATATTTACCATGTTTTTTATTTACTTCAAGTTCCGGATATAGCGGCGCTGTTGCAAGGTTCACGGATAACATGGTAAATATCCCGTTTTCTGTCCTAATAATAGTGACAGTGACCATGTCAGTGTAAGAACTTATACTAAATAGTAGTTTCATAAATTACCACTATAGGACAAAAAGTTAAGCGGTGGCGGCTACAGGTATCTGGCATAATACTGGTATCAATATAATTCACCGCCATTGTGGATTAAGTACGTAAATTGAGGTTCCTATGATAATAAAAACAATTCTCATGGATTAGAACACTATCATCAATATTTTTTTTTCATTAACGGTGTTATAAACAAAGTGGTCGTAATTATGGAGGTCGATAAATTTCTTAGTAAAGATAACATGAACTTGAATCTGAATTGGACTGACCTTTGGGAAGGACACATTTTTGGCGGAAATAAGTTGTAATTAAGTATAATAGTATAAGAAAAAAAGCAGCGATAGCCTAGTGGTTGCCTTCCATACCGTCTGAGTTGGTTCCCAACCCTTACCTCTAACTTTTCGGGTTAATGTGAATCAGAATTTGGTTATTACTTGTGTTAACGGTGAATTTGATTATCACTCATGTTTACGGCGAATGAAAACATTCCACTGACCACCAATAAAAAAATAATAAAAAAATAGGATTGCGTGGTGGACTAAGGCCTAACATTTCTCATCGTGAGAAAAGGGCCGTACCCAGCAGTGGGACTAATGAAGCAGAAACTAATAAACATATTATGTTCCGCTACCCGCTTCCGGTTTCACCATCAGACGTATGGAACTCGTTAAAACAAACCAAATGAGCCCAAACTTGAGGGGCTATTGAAGAGTCCCACTATCCACCTTATAACTTCTTCATCCGATTAGTTTAATGGTACCAGACTATTGTATTGTCCATTGGAATTACATTATAATAACAAAGTTTCAAATCGATACGACAATTAGAAGTAGGTTAAAATGACATCCAAGTTTTATTTGCATAGTTGGAAGTGAAGCTTATAAAAAAGTGTTGTAGAAAGGAAGTACTCTATTTAAATCACATATGTTTTTTATAGTTTTCTTCATCTACCTTTGGGTATCGTTATTATGTTGTAGTAGAGAGAGAAACTCTAAGATATCTCTACTGTGTATTACAGGTACTATAAAATCTGTTACATAATAATTCAGTGTTAAAAAGTGTCTTACTAACTAGTATATCAATGGAAATTTAAACGTATTTAAAAACTGTTTTAATTCAATTTACCGCCATACTACTATAATACGTAATTCGGCTAAATCCCCCAATCGCTCAACGACTTCCAACACTCTTAAGTATTGTTGAATGTTATGCTAGATGTCGCTACCGAGCCTTCCAGTCCACCAAGCGAGCCATGCGTAGCCGCTACGTCACATCCAGCCGCCTTCATCTAGCGACAAGCCAAGCCATGCCAAGCCAAGTTGTGATAGTTGAAGCACGCCATATTTGTTGGTCAAGCCCACCATTAATATAAGTGAATCACTGACGTCACGTCCTACCCACTTTCACTGTACCAGATAAGCGGTACAGTGAAGGCCGGAAGTAATAAATACATCGGAGAGCACATTTTCATGTTAATTCCGTTGTGAGTATTAGAATAGTTCGTAACTCTGTCCATATGTTAATCAGATATTTGTCGTTTAGATTTTACCAACTCTGCTAGAGGGGGTGACCGCTTTACAGTCATCCCCTCCGTGATGTGCCTAAAGGTGGGCGGGTCTGGTGTGATCTTACGAGGACCTGGAACCCCCCTTTGGTGCCGTATATGACCACTCCAGTGGTTTTAGCCGGTAGGAGTCCCCCTTCGCCCCTTCGCCCTTCCCCGGGGCGAACGAAGTTTATGCGAAATTTCCACTGGAGACCAATAAAAAAAAAGAAGAGTTTACTAACTCTATTACTATATGTGCTTTAATCGCCATTAAAGGTAAGGCATATAGTGGTAATTTAGAACTTTTATTGATCAAATTAGAAACAAAAGGAATACTAAATGAGTATATAAAGTAAAATAGTTCTATATTTATTTTAACGAAAGTCTAATGTACTAGTAGTACTTGCCTGTACAAAAAAATACCGTGGTACTGTGTTTACAAAACTTTTTCAGGAGCTTTTGTTATAGTACAATTTAACTCAAAGTGGATTAAAAAGATCGGTTGAACTAAATATATTTTTGTATTCACAATTTCTCTATACAAACGACAGGAAAATTTATTGCGAATGCTTGTTGAATACAACGGTCGTGTTGTTGAATAACATCACAATGAGTAAACATTTGTTCATTGTGATAAATCTTTGAAAATCGCAATCTTTAAAACGTTTGTTCTGATTTTGTAATGACAATAATTCTGAAGTCTCTATTAGAATAGGTGCTTAATCATATTTTATATTATTTAAACGTTTACTTATGAGTCATCAGTAAAATATATTTATATAGTTTGAAGTAATACTATATAGTCTTCATATCTCAAATTCAATACTTGCTATAACATACTCTTCATCATCATATCAGCTAAATAAATTATCCCTTAGAAATAAGGTGAGAATTTACACCACATGCATTCGACCCATCATGACCTATGCCAGCCCAGTGTTCGCACACGCTGAATCATACCCACTCCGTAGATTCGAAACCCTCCAAACCCGTTTCATGCGCAAGGCCACCGGAGCGCCTCTGTACATGCGAAACGACCAACTCCATTTCGACCTTAACTTGCCGACCATCAGGCAATTTATGAAACAAGCGTCTAAACGCTATCTCGATTCTGCCCTGTCCCACCCAAATCCCCTTGTGGTATCAGCCGCCGATTACGAACCCTCCCGTATCAGTAGAGTACGCCGCCCGAGGCACGTTCTGGTCGATCCAGACGACAAAATCACGTTAGATCACATGAAGAGACTCGCGTTGTCTCGTTCACTAAACACCCAACCGTTGCACCGCCCTCGCCGCCGAGGATGCCCGCCTCACCGACGTCGCGGAGGCCTATCGCCGCGTCACCTTCCCGTTCAAGTTAGCACTTCTCCCTCCCGTCTCTTGCTCGCGCCGGCCCGTGCCGAGCCTGTAGCTTTAAATGTCCCCTAATACAATTTAAATAATACCGATCCAGCTGTCCCCAAAACAATAGCTTGATATCCCCAGTAACGCCCTAAGCCGAGGTCCGTGTCCCGCAGGGGGCGCCCTTAGCGAAAGTTGCTTAGTTTTTAATATTTAATTTAAGCCTGGCTGGAGGCCTCTTTTGGCTTCGCTAGCAAATGACCGGTTAAGCAACCACATTTCCCAGAAATGTATGCGAGAAGCCCAACAAAAAAAAAAAAAAAGAAATGTCAGCTAAAGAATGACCATTGCTGAAAAAAAGCCTCCCCCGTAGATTTCTACAACGGCCCGCTACATGCCACCCGCATCTAATATTCCCAACGACCTTCACCAGGACACCAGCCTATCTTATACGAGTAGAGGCAGATCCACGCCGAGATTTCCAGTGCTTGGTGTCCACTTGATAACCCTTTTCTCCAACGGGGATCAGTTCCACGATCAATGTGCCTCGTCCGTTGCCACTTCAGATTACTAATCCTTTCAGCTATGTATTCTCATTTCTGATCCGATCTCGTAGAGAAATACTAAGTTTTTTTAAACGTTGCCCCCACTTGGATTTCCTCCTGTGTCGTGGGTGCGTTTATAGACGTGAATTCCACATACAATACACCCAGACCCAGAACAACTACCTGCAGATCATACAAATATTTGTTTCGTATGGGAATCGAACCCACGACCTGGAGCTCAGCAGCCGACTGTATCAGCCACTGCACCAACCATGCCGTCTTATTTAATTTTTATTTAATTATATATTATTAAGTATCTCTCCATACCTCGTGAGTGAACTTGAGCTTCCATATGAGGTCCATAGTTCTGACCACGTCTCAGTGCCGTTAACACACACTGGTTAAAGACATTCGTCTCTTTACTGACTCTTACTGCCAATAAAACTTTACAAGATGATAGAAAATTTGCTAGTTCTAATGAGAAACAACGATATATAGTATTGTCTTAGGTTGTCATACATAGGGCAAACAAAGCGTAGTATAACCACCAGAATTAAAGAACACATAGCTGACGTCAAGCATAGACGCATCACAAAGTCCGCAGTGTGTGAACATGCCTTAGGCAAACCCAACCATTTTCTTCGATTTGATCATCCTCAAGTCCTCGCGAAAGAGAACCGTTATGTACCAAGAATGTTTCGAGAGGCTATTGAAATTAAAAAACATCCTAATTTTAATAGAGAAGATGGTTGGCAGGTACCACCATTTTTGAATCCTGTTATTAAATTAATAAAATCCCAAACAACACACCACACTAAAAAAACACACACTGTGAGTGATTACTGCGTGCATCGAAACAATTTTTGATATTTGATTAGTTTTGTACGGTAGATAAAATAACTTTTTAAATCTGTAACGACGCTTGTCACCTTAGTCATCTTGCGACCACGAACCCTGCAAAGTGTTCGAAACGTCAGGAAAAACAAAAATAAAAATACACGCGATTTAATCCGTTTAAAATTGTTTTATTATAACAACGATATACATGTATCTCCATACAATATTTTTTGCAATCGTTCTAGCTTCATCACAAATAGCAAATCTTTCGTTTCGTTCATGTTTGAGCCGATGCCGTTTAGCCGTTCAGTTTCGGCTACAATCAAAATCTTCGGTGACGGGTCTAGCTCAATGACTTGCGATTATCTTAGTTGTTGAAGTCATACTACTTCTGTTATATTTATCGGCTTCAGCTGCAATTACATTAATTTGTCACCGGATGACACGCAATAATCTCTTTCCTTCACATAATTTATTGAGTCACTTGAAAGTCTACAAAATATCCTAACTACAAACAAAATCTAGTCCAAACACGCTCCATATTCAACCATGACACTAAGTTGTACAAGATTATACGTAAACCAATCAACGCAATCTGCAAGTCGGTCATATTCGGTCGAAGTTCGTCGGTCGGTCGGCTTCGGCTGCAATCGCGTTAATTCAGCGCCGCGCCGGGTCTAACTCGATGACACGCGATTATCTAAACAATCAGCCGTCGGAAACGCGTTGATTTCAACCACCACTGATGAACCACTCTGTTTATAGAACACGAATATTTGAGCTTTAGTTTACTATTGTATTGTAGTTTAAAAAGGATAAATTCAAAGTGGTATTGTACTATACGATTTAATATTTTACTTCGTGTACGTTTGGGAATTGTGTTACATACCATGTTTTATGTTTAGTTTACTGGTAAAGTTCCTGCTTGTAACCTTTAGGCTCGAATCCAACCTGTTTCTAAAGAGTTTAGGTCCCAGAAATATCAAAATTGCGCCTACAGCCTACTCTAAGTCAAATAAGACCGTTATAAGCAAACTGAAACTGTCTTTATATTAATGCGCACATATTCCTAACCGAGATTCACGGATTTGACTTAGGTATAGCACAATTTGTAAGAAAGTAGGTTAATGTGGAGCTCGCAAGCGTAGCATATTTGTAGTTATTATGCCTTCCATTAGTACACAGATATTGTAGCCTTTAGCTTAGAGTAGTAGGGATCCACTTACTAAACCGTACCTAAGCTTACGCAACGGAATACATTCATACATATGTTTATTCCGTCAAATCTAAGCATATTTAATCCAAAATTGACATGTACACACTTATACTGTTAAATCAACACTCATTGAGATGCATAGATTTTAGCGTCAAACCGATCTTAATGTCGTCAAGTGACAGATGGAAAACTTCAAATTTCGAACTGATCGAGTTGAAAGGTTTTCAATTAGCCAATCCACTGAAACAGGAATCCGACTAGACATGTGTTACGGACGCTTCACATGACAAGTATGTACTAGGCGATCGTGTGAACACAAGCATATGGACCGACTCGAGAGCCCTTCACCGCCTACTCGATAACTGATTCGGAATCACGATTGATATCGATTACCGCGAAACAATGACCCTTTCAGTTTATGTCACCAAAATCCGTGCGAATTATCAGTGGAATGCAGAATAAAAAGCTTTAGCATATAGTAACTGCACTTAACGCCACTTTTTTAGGTCATTTTATTTTACGTCATCAATAATGACCCACGAAGGCAGCTTGTGAGATTTCTGGTGAAAATTTTATGCATTTGTATAGCTACGGAACAACTTTTTACTTCTTTCAAAATGTGTTTGTCTTCGGTGGGTGTCGTAAAAGGTGACTATGGGACTAAACAGAGGATGGGCAGGAGCGTCCTTCGAGTACATTAACAACTCAACTGCGATCGCCAACCCGTGGCAAGCCAAAGCGTGGTGATTTGGTGACAATACATCCATATCGGTCGTAGTGGTGATTTTGTGGGCGGCCTGTGTGCAACAGTGAACTTCATTCGGCCGAAATGATGATGATTGATGAAATGAATATATATACATACATGCACACACATCCCTACTAATATTATAATTGTGAATGAAAGTTTGTTTGTTACGCTTTCACGCAAAAACTACTTAACCGATCATCATGAAATTTTGTACACATATTTTTGGAGGTATTAGAAGTAACATGGGATACTTTATTGTAAAAAAACTACTTATTTAATGGCTTCAATGCGAGCGAAGCTGCGGGTAAAAGCTAGTAATATATATATACACACATAGACATAGATATAACAGCACATATTATAACATATAAATTTCAAACGTGTAGCTGAATAGACCGCCACAACATTCGCAGTTTATTCGGCCAGCTATAACGCTAAGGATGCTGTTGGCACTGCCACGAACATAACTAAGTATTGAGGCAGCTCTTTTCTTTAGATATGATGTGATGAAATCACAAGAAAATATTGAGGCGAGTCAGTTCTCAGAATTACCTTTCCCATTACAATTACACCACAATAATCCTAAATAACATGATTTACTTGGTACCACAAAGTCAGTGATCGCAAAATCGTTTCTAAGTAATATTCCCGACATAAAAACTCAGTACAAAGCCACAGAAAACCAATCCAATAGCGCAGTTTATCGTAACAGTGGCGTGATCCCAAGCCAATTTACGTTAGTTTGGGGGAACAAAGTAAAAAAGAATAACAATAAAGTAATATAATTTGGGAAGCCGACATTACCTATTTGTGGGGCTGGCACTAATTTAATGAAGTCATGGGATATACAGATCTTTGATAAAGAAGGCTATTTTAATTAAGGAAATTGTTTCATATTATTATGGCCGGCTTGCGTGTGGTGTCCAGATTAATCATCTCCTTTCGTAGATGTCGTAATTGGCAACTAAGGGATTCTAAACTAGAGATTTGGGCAGCAGCGTCCCTTTTGTGGAATATCAGCCATTCTGCAGTCACCAACGCATTTGCCGAGCGTGGTGAGTACAGGCATATTCCCCGACACAATTGTAAAAATCTATGGTGAAGACCTTCGTTCAGCAGTGGACGTCCTTTGGCTGCTATTATGAAATTAAGGCCGACTTGGCGACATCATAATTTATATGTTCAGAATGTATTATTTGACGCTCTGTCAATGTAAATTATTTAGATAAATTCATGCTAGCAGCCAGAGGTAAGGGGAAGGACACCGTGGGGTTTTAGGCAGTAAGAGAGATGCCCTTCGCTCTTCTTAAGGCGGAAGAAGTCCATAAGGATTTCCACACAACAAAAAAGGGTCTTATGTAGCAGCGGTCAAACGTCAATAAACCTTAAGTTTTTTCTAGACTAAGTTTTCTTTATAAACTTGGCTTCTCTCTACAAAGTTCTTTGGGAAAAATGTTTGAACTTGATGAAACATACATCGATTAACTGAGAAAACTTTTAGTTTCAAGCAGTTTAACAAATGTTATCAGTAAGAAAAAGCCTTTGTGTAATAGTAAGTAGACGTCGAATTTCGTCGTGTGGTAGTTGATAATAACACTTATTCGAAACATGTACAATCCAACATGTGTAGTTCAAAAGTTAATTAACTTAATAAATAAACATTAAAAAGCTTAAGCACTCATATTATATAGCATAATAGCTAATAACACTTTTAGTGAATTATAGGTAATATAGACGGAGGTTTATCAATAATTGAAGATAATTGATATCTGAGGGTCTCTCGCCCTATTAGCTCCTTTGCTGGTACCAATTAACAATCGGAATGAATTAACATTATATGCTAAAACGAATTCTTAATAGTGACATCATTTTACTGGTGGTAGGTCACTTAAAGTCTCTTATTGCAAGAGGCAAGCCAGCTAAGCAAATCAGGGTGGGCCGGTATATGAAGTATCTAGCCGCACCGGGGGTCGTGGGTTCGATTCCCGCACAGGACAAACATTTGTATGATTCGCAGGTAGTTGTTCCGGGTTTGAGTGTATTGTATGTGGAATTCGTGTTTGTAAACGCAGCGCATCCACGACACAGGAGAAATCCTAGTGTGGGGCAACGTTTTTTCAAATAGAAAAAAAAAAGAAAAAAGATTGTCCAATTTCGAGGGGTCGAGGGAATAAGTGCACCACCCAGGAGAGTTATGCGGTCCGTGACTCTCTACGGGGCGCTTGTTTGGTCATCTCGACTCTGGGGCGTCCAGCGCTGCTGAACCAATATTCACGTTAAAACATTATAATTCAATGTCTGCAGCATAGAGCGGCTCCACGGATCGCACGAGGATACCGAATGGTTTCCTTTGAGGCGGCAACTCTGTGGGCGGGCTTTCCATTTATATGGACCCAAAAAAAAACATGGGGTACCTACATAGGGACACTTAGGTAAAAAGTTACTGCTTGTATCAAAATAAATTTCTGCCTGCAGATCTGCAACGAGAGAGTGTAATACATCAACACTAGATTTTTTATACGTACTTTTAAAAATAATATTGTGAGCCAGTAAAAAGAGCTGTCTTTCTAACAAAAAAAGTAGGTTGTGTCCAAATAAAAATCAAAATAAGATATATATATATTATTGTATGGTGTATTACACCCTAAATTCAAATTATCTTCGTACCCAAGTTTCATATCATCAATATCATTCCCACACAACGCAACAAGAACAGATCCCCAACGTTTAATTACAAGAAACAATCTCGGGACATTTGTTTTTGATTGCACAAATCAAATATAAGTAAACGCCCGCTTTAAGACCCCGATTGAAACACAGAGCCCTCAGGCTGATCACCTGATAAAGGCACTTGATAATTAATTTTATAACAAACCCTACAACTTTACCTGCCTTGACATGAAGATTGAGAAGATGTATTTGACGTGATTAGGTTTTTAAAATTATACTGTTGCCCCTGTTCGATTAGCGGTCCGTGTGGTTCCCGGCAATGTTTAGACGGCGACGATGGTAAAAGGTGGCAAAGGATTGATATCAAGAAGGTGGACAGCAGCATCCCCCTGATTCTAATAGCAACACACTGAGATCACCAATCCGACTGCTTAGATTTTGGTAATATAAGCGGTCATTACATAAAAAATAAAAAATAATCGTTGCCCCATACTAGGATTTTCTCCTGTATTGTGGACGCATCCACTACAGACAGATACTAATTCAACATATTATACACCCAGACCCGGAACAACTACCTGCAGATCACACAAATATTTTTACAGTGCAGCAACTAACAAAACTTTTTAGCCCACGCATGCGCCAACATAACGTTACACGTAAAACGTTGCTCTCAAATGTGACATTGATATTTAAATCGCACAGCGAGCAAAAAAATCACTTCAAAAATAAAAATGAACGGAAGATGAGAATAAATATGTCTCATATTTATTTTTTGAGCATATCTTGGTTGAATTCTGAAAAAAAACGTATACTTAAAATAAACACAAACCACAACAACAAGGTGAACAAAAGAGTCAGGTCCCATTTTAAATTAACCTTGCGTTATAACGTTATTTTCCAGACTTTTAAATTACCCTAGTGAATTAGACTCCAAAGAAAATTCGCGAATCTTCAAATAAAATAACGAACCTGCCTCGCATGAACATGAATTATATATTGACGTCAACATTAGAAGTTAATGTAACGAAACAATTATTGTGAATACCACAATCGTTAATCGTAAACTTTCCTTTTACAATGTCATTAGGGAAATTGGCGTCGTTAATTTATAAAGACCCCCTTTAACTGCTTTGATATCGACGAATTTAAATCGGTAATCCTGCGGTTTGTTTTATGGCATCGATATCAGACGATTTATATCGATGATCGTAAACGTACGGTTAATACAGCGAGATCGATGTTTAATTCACGAATCGAATAAATGCGTGCGTCAAATGATTTGTTCTGTTTTTTTTTACATAATTGTCAAACACTGGAATTGTTCGTATTCTTTTGATATTGCCGTGTTGATTGAATGTTTTCTGTAAAAGGGACCTTTTGCTCTTCCCCATATATCGTTTAAATATCAATATATAATTACATATACTTTATTATGACATGTGCGGGTACAAATAAGAGTAACCCATCTCACCCCATGGGTGTCGTAAAACGCGACTATGGGATTAACCGGAGGATGGGTAGCAGCGTCCATCGAGTACATTAACAACTCAACTGCGATCCCCAACGCGCCGGTTAAGCGTGGTGAGTCAAGCGTGGTGTCGTCATTTTTAAGGGTTAGCCAATGCTAACCCCTGAAAAATGATGTCACAATTGTAGAGTTCTATGGCTAAAGCCCCGCTTCTATTCGGCAGAGGACGTATTTTGGCAGAAATGATGAAACCAGAAATAACAATACATTTATTCTTATTTTTATCCCTTTCAGAATACGACCCCGTTATAGGTTCCTAAAAAAAGGAACCTTTACCATTGATTCCATTCACATGTTTTGATTGGAAGTGTCAATAGGGGCGCGAACATCGTGGGTATAAAGTTACAGCTAAAACAAACTAAAGGCGCAATGCTTAAGTGCGAACACAAAACGAACAAGATCCACGTATCGAATTACCTTTGACGAAAGCGGATTGCATTCGAATAAAAGGAGACTCGATAAAGGAGACGCTCGTTCTTTGTATTTATTGTTTGTGACATAGAAACAGTTAAAGCCTAGGCTTTGTTAAAATTCTTAAATAAATTTGTGCATATATACTAACATTACCAACTAATAATTATCAGCCTATAACTCGCCCACTGCAGGCCAAAGGGCATTCCCATACAGAGAAGGAATCAGCATCGATTATCAAGGTTCCTCAATTCATGTTTGTGATTTCAGACCAGTATAGATCCAGAGCAGTGACAGCCTAGTGGTTGAACGCTTACTTTTCATACAAGAGGGTCTGAGTTCCTGGCCTGCACCTCTGAGTTTTCGGATTTGTGTTTGGACCAGAATTTAATTATCACTTACAATAACGGTGAAGGAAAACATCGTGAGAAAACCTGGGCGCACCTGAGTGGGCTCCAAAAATGTTCTCAATGGTGTGTATAGTCCGCCAACCTGCACTAGGCTAGCGTGGTGGACTAAGGCCTAACGTTTCTCATCGTGAGAAAAGGCCCTAGCCTAGCAGTGAGACAGCAATGGGCTGATTAAGCATAGATCCAGGTTTTCTCACAATTTTCTTCACCGTTAACAAGTTAAAGTTAGTAGAGTCTTAAATTAAAAAAGAATGTGCATATGACATTGAATAAGTAAAATATTAACCTGCAACCAAGTACGAAGCGAGCTCATCAATCTCCAGGCAACCACGACATAATATAGAGTTAGGAAATATATCCTAACTCTATAGTTACTATTAATTCAATGATAATTTTTTATACATCCACCCGTAAACGTGCACTGCTGAACGTGCGCCTCTCAAAGATCACTACACTGCGGTCATAGATACTCTCATAATCATAATGCATGGCATGCTAACTGGTGATTGCAGAAAGTTGATGAACCCTCACCGAAAAGTTGTGCTATTTGTTCTACATATACAGAATGTCCAGTAAATAGCACGACATACTGCAGGGGGTGAGAGCTTGGGTCAATAACTACCAAAAAACACAATATATGTTCAGCAAAATCTTACGGATTTTTTTTTTTCACTACTGTACGTTAAAGTTAAGCGATAAGAAAATTGTACTGTGAAAATTTAAATAAAAATTGTATTTCTTGAAAACATTTACTTTTTAACAGAATAAAGACTTATCAATGAGTAAAGTAACTATTCACAAATAATTTGAGGTAAAAAATAAAACTAGAAAAGGAATTTTTCATTACGAGATGCTTAAAAATCTGTGTCAAGGTAGAGATTTTCGATATTTCGGAAAATTTTGTACTACTGTAAATCCGTAAGATTTTGCTGAAAATATATTGTGTTTTTTGGTAGGTATTGACCCAAGCTCTCACCCCCTGCAGTATGTCGTGCTATTTACTGGGTACCCTGTATATTCTCTATATTGGACTGTACCAGTACAGTATAGAGAATTACATTTTCTGTATGTTGGTATATTATTAGCACACGAGAGGATGCTATATATATTTCGTCTGGTTAGTGGCCACCCTTGTGTCAGAGTTGTTCAAGCCGCCCAAAGGCCTCCGACTTGGCTTAACGACTGCTGTCTAATGACAACAACCGGGACCGACGATTTAACGTACCCACCGAAGCACGGAGACGCTCAGTTGAAATACCACTATGCGGTCACCCATCCAGAGACTGATCGCGCCAAGCGTTGCTTAATCTCGCCAATCGTTTACCGGTCGCTGAGTGCAACTGGCTATGAGCGATGCAGGCAGGATGCTGCTGCCCTTCCTCTTGATATCGACCTTTAGTCGCTTTTTGCGACAACTATAGGAAGAGAGTGGTGGTTTAAACTTTGCCGGGAAGCACACAAAACTAATTTGATTTGCTATAACTAAAGAATCGTTAGTGAAGATTAATGTATGTTCTTAGGCGTATAAAAATCATTCTCAAAAGTAATGACATTCTGTGTCTATTAGATAGACGATATTCATTATACCAGTCAAAAGAAGGGAATCACAACTACTTAACATTTATATTCTTATATTCTAGTGTTAATCAAATAGTACTTAAATACAATTTAAAGTCTAAACGTCAAAGTGACTGTAATACAAAATGCCAAATATCTGGTTCGTTAAACGTTTCCCGAAGAAAATGTTTAAAATCGGTAAGTAGAATGGGATTTTTAGGCATTAGAAACAAACAGCGACTTCTAACATTATGGCTGAAACCAAAGCTTAATTAAGACTAGGCACCTCTGCAGAGGAAACTAATTAAACTTATTCCATTATTCGTGCAAACGAAATTTTAAGAGAACGTCCGGGGACAAGCTGCTGCAGGAAAGATTTATTATTATTGCGTTAAAAACGTTTTGTCAGGATTGTTTCTAATAATGCTTTATTATTTAGAAATTAATAGCAGTATAATTTGAAAGAGTAGTCATAAAATTATTTAATGAGACGTGTAGCGCATTCTGTAGTATAGGATGAAGACAATGCGCTGCGGATGTGGTTTTATTCATTAGTTGCAAAAACTTTTAATTATTCAGACAAACAGACGGCTGTCGCCGCGCGTAGCTGAGCGATTGCATTACTGTATCACATATACTAGATTTGATTCCCGCATGGAAAAAATATAATAGAATTTAATTAATATAATATCAATTTGTATGGCAGCCAGACGTGAATTCGGGAATCTGGAGTATGTATGCAATGAATGTTTGTACACTTTACGCACGATATAGGCGAAAATCGAATGCGAGGCAACATTTTACGAAAACAGAAAAACATATTATGTATATATTAATTGTCACAGAATAAGTAGGAATGGTATTAAGTCAAAGTATTCTTTACATAAATGGTACCTTAATTAAAAATTTCAAGGTAGAAAGAGGCAAAAGTAGACGTAAAAAGCAGAATAAGTACAATAAATCACTGCGAATTACTCCAACAAAATATCATCGAAATCCACAATGAAACTCAAAGAACTGAAGTACGCCGCAAGGCAAAACCCCGCTTCCAATAAGCACACGAACAAACCAGTCCCAGAACTTGCTCGAGGTGCAATTTCCAAAAGTATTGATGACTGGAACACAAAGGGGGTGGAGCAGAGATTAAGTAAGTAACTTGCGGGGCTTCAATGTTCGGCCATTCGCCACACAAAGGCTAAAATTTTCCAGACGCGAAGAAATTTGATGCTTTTGGGCAACAATGGCTGGCATCAGACGTCAGCAGGGTTTCTGATGAGTGTTTTACGAGTGAAATTTGTGGATTCTCTTCCCGTTGCCACAATTGTTTTAAAGTGAACAAAGCGGCCGTAATACAGTTAATGTGGTTTAACTCAAGGTCCCGCCGGCAAAGGAGATAAAGTACTGAACGAAATTTAATTTAGATGCCACTGCACCGTTGCTTGTGGATACAAGCGCTTAATTTTATTATTATCTCGGGTTATGTCAAGAAAGAGGTGACGACTACGGATACCGCCAACCTATTTCATACTGTGGGTGTAGTAACAGGCGATGATGAGATTAGCTAGATGATAAGCAGCAGAGTCCTTCGAGTATATTAACCACTCAAGTGCGATCACCAACCCGCCGGCCAACGTGGCGTTTATGACAAAACCTATGAACACACAACACATCCTGTCCGGTCGTTGTGGCGATCTTTATAGGAGTCCTGTCTCCAACAGTGGCCTTCATTCTACTAAAATGATGATAGTGACGTTAAGAAAATTATCGTATTAAACATATTTATGAATTAAAAGTTGTAGTATAGTGTTTAAACTTTAGATATTACTATGTTTCGGTTAGAAAAGCTTTGTGGTTAGTGACATTACTAGGCATAAGAGTCTAACGGCCGAATACTGAAACACTAGTTAATATTGAGTCCCGCTTTAACTATTTGAGCCACCCTGTTTTGTACCGAAATCAGGATTCTCGAATAGTTAAAGCGGGATTTAATATAGACTGGTGTTTCAGTATTCGGCCGTAAATAAAACAAGTTTTTGTAGATTTCAGGTCTTGAGGTGACGAGCGCAGTGTGGTGCCTAATCCTGGGTAGCATTACAATTATTCTGGGTACACTTACCATCAGGTGAATTACTTGCTCGCCTCGTCACCATGTTGTGTAAAAAGCGTTTTGAGTGTGATTAAGAGACAAAAATTTAAACATACAATCTTCCACGTTCTACAATACATACAATTCTTCGTAAGATGAAGTCTTGCATGCAATCGTGTATCTATAGATAGAGCCTTTTAGAGAAGAATGCATAACTTGTATTCATAGATACAGTTTGCAGTCATCAATAAAATTGTAGGTGTACATACATACACATACGTCCAACGTTTGTAATATACATACGTGTCGTCCGGATTCGGAATCGGAGCTTACGGAGTTCCGAATCCGATCTGTCGGAACCTCCGGTTTAAATCTTACCCCCGAATCCAAATCCGGTTCCGATACTATCAAGACGGAGTATGGAGTGGTATGGAGGTGTAACGGAGGACAGTGGTCCGCCGACGTACGATGAAAAAAGTTCAATGTAATGCGAGTTGCGCGAAATTTCAAATGCGATTTGTGTTTTGTTTGTTTTTAGTAAAGCACTGGTTAAAGTGAGTAAACTTCTTAAAAAGTCTATACTAAGCAAGCCTGATTGTAATATTTATTAAACTTTCTGATTAAATTGCTATGGCAGCATTAGGCTGACCAGTTCCAACGGCACACGAGGGAAACTCCGCGACCCAATACGAAGCCACCATCGGCAAAACACTCGAGTGAGCATGACATACCTTAACTGCCAGACAACGATTGTTCTCTACAAACTTCCATTTGATTTTGTGACCTACCACTCCGACCCTCGATTCACTTTCGAGTCCGCGGACGTCATTATGAGATCTCCGACTCCGCATCTGGCTCCGATAAAACCATCTCCGTAACAGCCTTATCTGACAGCACAATTGACGCAATGGCTAGCGATCGGCTTTTTGGGTTATGTGCCGCGTATTCCAACCTCGCACGGAACAAATATTTGTATGACCTATGGATAGGTATTTCGGCGGGCTGGCACGTCCCTGATCAACCGACAGAGGGTGCGTCAGAGATCTGGGGCCGTTTAATCGCTATCGGCAAATACGTAATACGAAAATGACGTTTGAGAGCGGCGCAGCCTCTGCACGATTTACCACAAACCGTCTGCGACATACGTAGTGTAAGGCGGCGGTTGATCCTTGGATGAGCAATAGCGAGGTTTACTATGAGCTCTTAATACGAGTCAATTGAAGACCTCAACTGATTTGTTTTGATTATACGAGTATGTTCACACGGCAACATGTCAAGTGTAAACATTCCTGTATAAGCTGACCTCACATTGTAAAGGTTTTGCGTACAACCTGACATCAGCCTATATTGGATCTTATTGCTTGATATGAAGCCGTGTCTACCTATAATCAAAACAAATCAGTTGAGGTCTTCAATTGACTCGTATTAAGAGCTCATGGTAAGCCTCCTGCTGTTGCTATTTTAGCTAGCGCTAGCTAATCAGTGTGCCGATATGAGTGTTTGTGCTTTTGGCCCACGATACAGGAAAAATCCAAATGTGCACCGTTTAAAATACAGTAAATTTATGAATAAATGGAGATTTAATCTTTGAAATATTGAATGTATTCAATGTCTGTATATGAAAACACATAGGAATAGTGTATGAACTTGAGTATCGTATGGTTTGTGGCAAATAATAGACCACCCTTCTCCACCCGTGAGTGTCGTAAATACAGTATTAAATGCAACTTCAATAATTACATTCATCATCGTTGTTTGATATTTTGATCTCGTTATCGATATAATTTACAAATCGTATATCGGTTAACACGACAATGTGGCTTTTAATCAACTGATTATGTCAGAATTATGACAGATTGTTATTTCAACGAAGGTATATGTTTGCGCGTGTAAAATTAAAATAATTTGATTAATTAGCTTGCTATAACATTCGCGTAAATTGAACTTACCGATGAAACTCCGCTCGGAGCGAAATGCAATTACATAGTATTATTATTAACTTGATAACGGAATAAATACACTGTTACTAATTAGTACATTTATTCATACGTATTTCTTAATGATTTAACCAGTAGATATGTTTTGTCTATAATTCAGGCATGAATTATTAGTAAATAACTAAAACCCTATAAGGTGGAAGAAATCCTGAAACTAAGTCTAGCGGTACGCGCCCGCGCTGCCTTTGTACTCGGATGTCTTCATTGCCTCTTAACAATGGAGACATCCGAATGCAAATACGGCGTGGGCGCGTAATTTATTATCCCTTAAAAATAAGTTAAGAATTTACGTTACGTGTATTCGGCCAACCATGACTTATGCCAGTGTTGTGTTCATACACGTAGATTCCTGGCCGCTCCATAGGTTCCAAACTCACCCTCTCCGAGACGTGCCTATAGGTGTGGCACCAGGCGGCTCTAGTGTGATCATACGAGGACCTGTAGCCTCCCTTAGGTGCCGAAGATGACCGCTCCAGTGGTTTTAGCCGGTAGGAGTCCGGCATACCCCTTCGCCCTTTCCCGGAGCGAAGGAAGTTCATGAAGAATTTCCACTGAGTACCAATAAAAAATAAAGGTAAAAAGGGACTTCTAACACGAAGCAGGTGAAAAGGGACTTACAGAGAGTCTCATTCAAAGAGCCCGGGATACCATCCTCGTCGCCTAGGACCGCGTCGCTGTCGGGGCCCGTCACGACTACTCTTTCAATATCTCTCCCAAAACTTACTTGAGTCGGCCGGTGGTAAGCCAGTACTTAAATATCCCCTAAAATTGACGGCACGGTTGGTGCAGTGGTTGATACAGTCGGCTGCTGCACTCCCGGTCGTGGGTTCGATTCCCGCATGGAATGGTTCCAGGTCTGGGTGTATTGAATGTGGAATTTGTGTCTGTAAAAGCACCCACGACACAGCGGAAATCTTAGTGTGGGGCAACGTTTTAAAAAAAGAAAGTAAGATAAAATATATTATATAATATCGATCCAGCTGTCCCTCACTTTTAGTCCCTCAGCAACGCCCTTAGCTACAGTTTCTATGTTTTTAAGTATAAGTAGATTATGGCAAAACCCCCCAATGAGCTCAGAACATATCCATATCGGTGGTTGTGATGATCTTTGGGGGAGGCCTGTGTCCAGCAGTGGACTTCATTAGGCCGAAATGATGAAGTATATATATGCTGGAGGCCTTTTCGGCTTCGCCAAATCGCCTGGTTATGCAGCAGCAGGCTTGTAAGTAGCCAAAGAAAACAATACCTAAAGGATTCTATTTTAAAGTCTAAACATATTTACGATACTATTTTAGGAAGTTCAATGATCCGTCTCACAACTATACGATCAGCAGGACATTTGTGTATATGTGTAACATTGACTATCCGCTAGTATCCAACGTAGTTCGCTGAAGTGCGAGCCAATGACTACTATGCCATGAACCCTTAGTTCACTATTCATATTATATTGCATGCACACTATGCCGCGTGGTCAGAATACCACCACCCTATCTCCTTCCGTGGGTGTCGTAAAAGTCGACTAAGGGATTAGCTGGAGGATGGGCAGCAGCGTCCTTCGAGTACACTAACAACTTAACTGCGATCGCCAACCCGTCTGCCAAGCGTGGCGATTATGGCAAAACCCCCCAATGAGCCCACAACACACCGATATCGGTCATTGTGGTGATCTTTGGTGGAGGCCTGGGCCTGTCCAGCAGTGGACTTCATTTGGCCGAAATGATTATATTAGCCGGTGGGCATTAGTAATCACAATAAATGAATAAACGATTATTATTATGATGCAGATGCAGGTTCCGTATCGGGTAACAATCTGATAAAATATCTTCGCTAGTCATTGCCAAGCAGTGATCTATGAGAAATGCTTTAGCTCTGATTTGATAATTGCACTAAACATTCAACCAAATTGAGTACCCCACACCGATCGGTCTATCTGTCCACCTCACGCATACTGGAAGCGTAAAACCATTTTACTGAACCCCGACTTTTTTCCATTACTTCACACAATGGACACTTTATTTTCATATGAGGTCGCATCGCTATCAACGCAGTTTCATCGACACAATATATCCGAAAATGGCCTCATTTATAATATGCGAAAAGTCAAATTCATGCAACTGCAATGAATTACTTAAATACGCTTGAAACTTTAATAGGTCTATATTTAAAACATTTCATGAACATGTCGAATGTTAAATCATTTAATGGCAAAAAGGCACAATGTAACCGATACCACGTCGAGTGCAAACATTAAATATTTCTGTCATTGACACTCCATTAATCGAGTTTTCTCTCCTTAATGTGATGGTAATAAATAGTGATGTGCATCACATAAATATTACATTGAAGCTCTTATCATAAATATCGTTCATCATACCAGCTATAGGAAGTCTACTACAGGACAAAGGCCTCCCCCATAGATTTCCACAATTGTATCATTATTTTGGGGCGAATTTACTACCACTACTCACCACGCCTGGTAGGCGAGGCGAGTAGGTGCTGCCCATCCCTCTGGGTAAGAGTCCTTTATTCACCTATTACGATCCACGGGCGGAGATGGAGTGATCCTGTATTTTTAGTCCGGACACCACACATCGAAATTCAGTTACAGCTCTGAATTATATTTTTCGTCGCAAGTAACAATGCGGTTAAAAGTTCCTTCGCTCCTGTACCTGTTAAAAAGCGCAAGGCAGGCCTCGACGCGCATGTTGCGCTGATGATTGTTAAGTTCATGGGGGCACCCATTTGTCAAGCTTTTTTACCTTGCCAGTTTGACGCAAATGGTCCAATATTGTATTAATGCTAACGTCAAAAGCTGCTGCTAATTCAGCCGTTGATTGAGCATCATGAGCTTCCACAATCGCCTTTAATTCGTCGTTGTGGACCAAAGTTTTTGGATGACCACGGCGTTCATCTTTCAGATCGAAATTTCCAGAACAACAGCGAGCAAACCAATAAAGTCATTGATGTTTATTGCCGCTTGTCCCGCGTTGCTGCCACGATGGTACTCATATTCTATAATTACTCGAATTTTTAACGTATCCATGACGAGGAAAAGTATTCAAACGTGATAAAAACATAACACTAATCAATACACATAAGACAGATTTTGAATAATGAAAACCATGTTTGTAACATATCGTTTTCACAACTGTGTCATCATTTTGGAGGGTATTTGCCAATACTCACCACGCTTGGCGCCGGGTTGGTGAGCGTAGTATGGCTACCGCTTCACAGGAGGACTACTACTACTGCTTCACGTCCCTCTGGTTTAGATTCCCTTAGTCGCCTTTTACGACATCCACGGGAGGAACTAGAGTGGTGCTATATCCGGACACCACACGGGTTTGTATGATAAAATAAATTGGAAAATAGAGTTCATAGCCAAACCATAAATATTTGTACTTGAAGTACTGCAGTACTTGACATTTCAAGTAAAACTTTACCTATAAAATTGCTGCTTTGCAGAGCGGCAGTTTTATAGGTAAAGTCTATTAAAATCATAAATATTATTTAATTTTATATACATAGCTCCAATAATTATGTAAATATTTAGATAAAGACTTCAACTTAGCCAGTTAAAATGACATGAAAGCTGCATCCAAAACAAGTTTCTCATTAGAATTCTATCCATGTATTTGAAATAACCAATATTTTATGCACATAATTAATACAACTTACTGTTTAGACCAAACAAAACAAATGTAATTATACCTATAAGCCAATTAGAAATTAAGTTTGTAAGCCTTATTATATCAATAAATAAAAAATGTTCTTTTATCTTAACAAACTATAATATTATTTGAACACGTAAATATTTTTTCGCTTGTAAGTAAATAAGTTTGAATTATAGCTTCGTGTAACTTTACCAACTACCAAGTTCACGCGAGCGAAATGGAATAATAAAATTATAACTAGAAACATGTACGAACAACAAATATAAATTGTAACAAGATCTACAATAAATTCTGAACATATATTAGTTACAAAATACCACCTACATGTTTAAAGGAATCGTATACTCCCTCGAACCAACAACACGAGATAAAATGTTCCAATCTATTCCAAATACCTGAACGTTTGATTCCAAAAACCGGTTTGACGAAGGTAAGCTTCCTTGGAGGGTGCTCAACCCTTTTGTCTCGCGAGAATACAATGGACCATCGCAATGGTTTGAAGATGCGACATGGGACACCCCTCATGACTACGTGACTAAATTTTAAGCAAAATGTTTTGTGGCAAACCTATAGCCGAAATAAGTAATGTCATTTTGTACGCTGTGCGGTATCGTGTGTCACTGATACCTTTGCGAGGGCAACCGACGAAAATATGATATGTAATAATAGTTATAGATACGGACTAGTTTGGATGCCTTTGGTTGTCGCATTCACTTCTGTAATTATAACAAAACATAAGGCTTATGCAGACATACAAGTAATACCTATTGCTAATGAAGCAACTGTACTATGTAGATCAAACGGCATTTTAGTTAAAGGAACAGTAGAGTTATAGGATAGGGAAGGAGCTTGCTTAAATGTAAAAAAAACATAATGAGAAATTGCCACATACTAGGATTTATTCTATTTAACGACACAGAAGAAATAATCATCATCATATCAGCCACAGGACGTCCACTGCTGAACAAAGGCCTCCCCCTTAGATTTCCACAACGAGCGGTCACATGCCGCTCTCATCCAACGACTCCCAGCGACCTTCACCAGGTCGTCTGTCCACCTCGTTGGAGGTCGTCCCACGCTGCGTTTTCCGGTGCGCGGTCTCCATTCGAGAACCTTTGTGCCCCAACGGCCATCAGTTCTACGAGCAATGTGCCCTGCCCATTGCCACTTCAGTTTACTAATCCTTTCAGCTATGTCGACAACTTTAGTTCTTCTACGGATCTCCTCATTTCTGATTCGATCTCGTAGAGAAATACCAAGCATAGCTCTCTCCATAGCTCGCTGAGTGACCTTGAGCTTTCTTATGAGGCCCATTGTGAGTGACCACGTCTCTGTTCCATATGTCATCACTGGTAACACACACTGGTTAAAGACTTGCGTCTTGAGGCATTGCGGTATTGTTGACGAAAAGACGTTGCGAAGTTTCCCGAACGCTGCCCAGCCGAGTCGGATTCGACGATTGACCTCTTTCTCGAAGTTGGACCTACCTAACTGGACAGTTTGTCCTAGGTAGACATACTCGTCAACAACTTCGAGAACAGAGCTCCCAACGGATATTGGGATGGGCACGACATGGGCATTTGACATGACTTTTGTCTTGCCCATGTTCATCTTAAGGCCCACCTGTTGGGAAACTCTGTTGAGATCATCGAGCATTGTGCTGAGCTCTTGCAGCGATTCTGCCATGACTACGATGTCATCGGCAAATCGAAGGTGAGTGATATACTCGCCATTGATGTTAATGCCGAATCCTTTCCACTCCAGTAGCTTGAAGGCATCCTCCATTGCAGCGGTGAACAGTTTCGGGGAAATGACGTCCCCCTGTCTCACACCTCTCTGCAATGGAATTGCCCCCGTGCTCTGTTCATGTACTCGGACCGACATGGTGGCGTTTCTGTATAAGCACTTCAACACTTCAATGTACCGATAGTCAATCTGGCACCGCTGCAGAGACTGCAGCACTGCCCAGGTTTCGATCGAATCGAAGGCTTTCTCATAGTCCACAAACGCCAAGCATAGTGGCAGATTATACTCCTCGGTCTTCTGTATAACCTGCCGCAGCGTATGGATGTGGTCTATGGTACTGAAACCTTTTCGGAAACCGGCTTGTTCGGGAGGCTGGAAGTCATCAAACCTGCGCTCGAGACGATTTGTGATGACCCTTGAAAACAGCTTATAAACATGGCTCAGAAGTGAGATGGGTCTATAATTCTTCAATAGGGTGTTATCACCCTTTTTGAAGAAGAGCACCACCTCACCTCTGTTCCACGCTTCCGGCGTTGTGCCCTCGAGTAAGACGGAATTGAATAGCTTCTGAAGGACTTTAAGTACCGGTGTGCCACCCGCTTTCAGAAGCTCTGTCGTAATTCCGTCTTCACCCGGCGCCTTGTTATTTTTAAGCTGTTTCAAGGCCATCCCAATCTCGTACAGGCTGATGTCCGGGATATCCTCGGTATAGTGTCGGGTTAGTTTGGCTCGCGGGTCTTTGTCAGAGCCAATGGTAGGTATACTTACCGAGGTGTATAACTGCCGGTAGAACTTCTCAATCTCTCTCAAAACCTCTGACTTAGTCGACGCTACACTGCCGTCCTCGGTCTTCAGCTTCATAATACGACTTTGCCCAATAGACTTGTCTCTTGCGAACACTTTGGAGCCTTGATTCCGCTCAATCGCCTCTTTAACACCGTTGGTGTTAAAGGTGCGGATATCGTGACGCAAGGACTTCCATATCCGTCTATTGAGCAGTCGGTATGCTTCAGCATCACCGGAGGACTGCAGCGTCATGGCGCGTCTTTCTGCCATGAGGTCGAGAGTGTGATCGGAGAACTTTTTTGGTCTACCTTTACGGTGGGCCTTAAAGAACTTAGACCCAAGCGTTTGGACAGTTTCTACAAACCTACCATTTAAATCGTCCACAGATACGCAATGTTCTAGGCACTCGAAGCGGTTTTGGAGTTCGAGTTGAAAGCTCTCGGGGTTTTGGATATGAGCACTAGAGGGCCGGAGCGTAGACCTCATCAGACGAGACCTCTCAACTTTGAGATTAATATTCAATGTGCCTCTTACCATTCGGTGATCACTACCGGTTTTCACCCTGTGGATCACAGAGACATCATTGAATATTTGCCTCCTATTGGTCATGATGAAGTCAATCTCATTCCTCGTGGAACCATCGGGACTCATCCAGGTCCATTTCCTGTGAGGCGGCTTTTGGAAAAAGGAGTTCATCACGAAGAGTCCCTCCTTTTCCAAAAAGTCGGCCAGCCTCTGTCCCCTGGGGTTCCGTTGCCCATATCCAAATTGCCCCACTCTCAACTCACCATCGCATCGAGTGCCCAGCTTCGCGTTGAGGTCCCCCATCACAACAGTGAAGTGTGTCTTCGAGGTATGTATGGCCCTACTTACGTCCTCATACATACTCTCTACTTCATCATCTGGGTGTGTCGAGGTCGGTGCGTAGACCTGTATGACCTTCAACGAATACCTCTTGGATATTCTGAGTATAAGGTACGCTACCCTGCTCGACACACTTTCGATGGCCACTATGCTGTTAATGAGGGACCTGCGGACGAGAAACCCGACACCACCTTGAGACAGATGTTCGCCTTCCCGGTAGTAGAATAAGTTGCCAGATTTCAGGGTTATCGTGTCCTCACCCTCTCTTCGGACTTCTGATAGACCCATGATATCCCAGTGCAACTTATCTATTTCTTCTTCCAGCTCAACAATCTTTTCGTCTGCCCTCAGTGTGCGTGTGTTATACGTTACCAGGGCCAGTTTTCGTTTGGGGTGGTAGCCGGATCCCGTCCGGTGATTCTTAGCACCCCCTGCCCCGCCGTTACCGTGGCCGCTACCATGACCAGGAATAGCGGGGCTGCCGGGAACTGGGGGCCGGTGCATTAGTCGTGTCGTCATTTTGGGGGGAATTTGCCGATACTCACCACGCTTGGCAGGCGTGTTGGTGAGCGCAGTAATGCTTCTGTTCAGCAAAGGGACGCTGCTGCCCATCCCTTTGGTTAAGAGTCCCTTAGTCGACTTTTACGACCTCCACGGGAGGAGACGGTCAGTAATAAATAAATATATAATCCAGTGTACTGTGTATAGATATAAATCCTATATTCACACATACCCGAACTCCAAATAACTACTTAAAAATTTTGTTCCAATGCACAAAATACGAAGTGCCACCAAATGAATTCATACCAGAAATTCTGTCAAAAATATTAAAAATAAAAAGACACGTTTCGTGTATTTGTTCGAGTAGTATACCTGTTAAGGGTTTCTACTTTTTATTTAACGCATATGTAAAAAAGTTAAGTAGCTGTATCAATGGAACTTGATCGAATTGCAAGATAAAAACTACAATAAGTGAGAGCCAAGTTAGAAGCTATCAAATGTGGTCAGTGAGTCAAAGTGGTCAGGATTGATCTTGTTCGTCCAAGTTCATCTAGTCCGGACGTGGCACCGTCTGCCTCCTTCACTTATTGTGTGATTCTTTTTTACCTTTTTCGCTTTTGCCCGGTTGAGAGCGCTCTTTCTTTCAACTCGGCCTGTGCGTATTCTTTTTTGTTTACTCGCCACTAGCATGGACATTTGCCTCTCAGACTCATCCAGCTTACTTGGATCGTTTTGAGTGTTTTCAATTCATGATCACTTAAGTCAGAAATAGCGAGCTCGCTACTTTAGTTAAATGTTATATTCTTTTGAGTTCGAAGACGTTTCTAGAGTTGAAATGACTTCTGTTTACATCTTGGTAGAATACAGAGTATTTGAGGATCATTTTGACGAATAGAATGAATAAATACATTCAACATACGTTACACTTCCGCTATCGACACTTGAATTTACTGAGTAGACAATAAAGCTTTTAAATTCGTTCTGAATTCTCAAATCGATTTTGGTTGTTAGGTCTATTTCAATAAGACGTATATATTGTTTAAAATTATGTTTTATTGTGTGATCGATACTTCCAAATTATATGTGAAACTCTCAATATGCACTGTTGTGTTATAATAAAATAACACGACAACACAATAAAATAAATAATCAATTAACTCGCGTAATCTTTCACGAAGTTTATATTTAGCAATTATTTCGTCTGAAACCGTAGTTTTAGTAACGTTCTCTTATGAAAGCGGCTTAATAATTCACGGTATAAATCAAAAACATAAATAACGTACCCAAATAAAATCAAAACATTATTAAGTACATACATAACTATAACGATTAATCAAACACTATTTTACTATTTGCCAGAAGCACTTGCACAAATTCATCTCTATATTTTATTTGCAAATGTAAATTCCCCTCGGTAGCGTAATGGAAAACGATTGGTGAACTCAGGGGCGTTCGCTTCGGCTCAAACGTCATCAAAAGTGTCAATCACGGATGTTTTCGAATAGCGAAAACCGATTATCGGGCGTATTAAGTCGGTTATTGTTATCGAGAGAGCCGTGGCGTCCAACAGACCGTGAACCAGATTAGGGACATCATAATATGCTCATGCCATATTTAGGCTCAGGCGTCAGCTGCATGCTCTCATGCGTGTCGTTGGTATTTTTTTGTCGAAATTCTTATTAAAATTTGCAAATTCTCTGCGGTGAAATTGGATGGTTATATTTGTATAGCTTTAGAATTTGAGGGATAGCGCATTCATGTTCTAAACATATTCAAACCAGTTGGTAAAATAAATTCTAACATTTCATGTATGAATATTGAAGAAAATATTTTCAATAAAGCGTAAACTTAACTAGTAAAATAAATAGAAATATGTTAATTATGTATCTTTGAAGTTTAAGATTTGTTAACCAGCCGTATTCATCTTTACAAATATAAATAGCCCATTATATACCTGTTTACATCATCGCTGTATTTTACCCGTTTTTATTTCACTACTGTATAAAAAAATCAGTGTACCGTGCAATTTTAGGACCTTCACCTTGAAGCCAAACAACAATTACAATGAAACACTTTTAAACGGATTCTATCGCGTATATTTTAGATTTTTGTTTTTCCTGACGTTTCGAACACTTTGCAGGGTTCGTGGTCGCAGGATGACTGTCAGTAATAATATACGCGATAGAATCGGTTTAAAAGTGTTTTATTATAATGTGTAATACTCGCGAAAACCTAAGACATTATTATGCCAAACAACAATTTGGAGCTAAACATCAGTGCACCAGTAAAAAGCACTCGTTTTCAAATGTAAAATCTAAATGGAAGTATAATCCAATTCAAGAATCGTATTGCCTTCATAATTTTCTGGTACATTATTCATTATTATTAAATGATCTCTTAAGAAGTTCAACTTTGATCTATCAATATACCTTCTATGTTTTTTATTATATCCTTGACATGAAAATACAAACATAATCTCACTATTGAAACCACAAACTACATATAATGATAATAAAATTGCCGGAATTAGTAGAACGTTGCTAATTACAAGGGTTAAAACCTTCAAATACCCAGCGCGGATAAAGGGATGAATAAGTTTGTGATCATTCTATGGTAGAGTATTCAGGCAGCCTGTCATTAGTGGAACCAATGTTTTAGGCAAGCAGTCCAAGCGTATGTACGAGTACATAATGTATAGACAACGTTAAATAATGTCATATAAAAGGGTCACGTTCCACTAAATACTTTTTAAACGGTCGAGTTTTAATATTTTTGAGTGGACACACGTTTCATTTCGAGGTTTTACTAAATGGCTGTTTGTGTTTATTTTGTTACTTGAAATGGTATTTTACTGTGGACATTTTAAAAGGCGAAACTAAGCTGTCCAAAATCCTATATGTTCGTGTACGAGCCTTGAACCAGCAACTAAGTTCACTTGGCAATTTTACGCATAATGTTAACGATAACATTAATCTCTATGTCCAAAATGCGGGACCACTTATAGTGTATTTCATTAAGTGCAGCGATGGTTAATGATACAAGTTTCAAATTCATTAAGCCCCCAACAAACTGTTTGAGCTCATAATGTTTAATGGAAGCGGTAAATTTAACATTAATATTGCGGCTTAGGATGACCACGTCTCCTAACCCAGCTAAAGCCGCAACAGTAATAACAATAATTTCAAATTGTCACCTGTAAACTTAGTGATATAATTAGAATTTCAGAGAATTATTGGTAAATGGAATGTGGAATATATGAATTACCACAAGCAACTAAAGTGCATGTCTATCGTACCAAAATCAGCAAAAGGCTGGATCTTTTGCGTAAAATATGATATTATTCATAGTAATGGCTTAGGTTTTCGCGATGATTACACATTATAATAAAACAATTAAATGGATTAATGCGCCGTTAAATTGTTACCTTAGTCATCCTGCGACACAAACCCTGCAAAGTGTTCGAAACGTCAGGAAAAACAAAAATCAATAATATACGCGATTTAACCCGTTTAAAAGTGTTTTATTATAATAATATTATTCTGCAAAAGATACATTTGAGATTTAGATGCCAGCATAGAAAAATTAAAACTATAGCTATATTATATATATATAGCTTTAGAATATAGCACCACTGCATCTCCTTCCAGGAATATAGTAAAGGACAACTAAGGGACACTAAACCAGTGGGATGGGCTACAGCATCCCTTCTGTGAATCAGCAGCTATTCAGCTCCTATCAATCTGTTTACCAAACATATTTCGCGCAAATTTCACCCAAAATAACAACATAATTGAGAAAATTGTGAAAATTTAACAGCAAGGCCTCCTGGTTTTTTTTAAAAAACTTTGCCCCTCACTAGGATGTCTCCAGTGGCGTGGGTGCGTTTGCAGACATGAATTCTACATACAATACACCCAGACCCGCAACAACTACCTGCAGATCATACAAATATTTGTTCTGTGCGGGAATCGAACCCACGACCCGGAGCGCAGCAGTCGACTGTATCTGACTCTGTTCAGCAGTAGACGTCCTACAGCTGATATAATGGTGATGATAAAGAAAAAGTTATTTTTATTTTTATTTCATTTCTCCTAATCATATCGCGATAATGTCTATTGTCAGTTGCGCTTTATTAAATGAAGCCGGTCCTGCAATTGCATATAAGTGCAGGTTTTTGCATACCGGATGGACTGCTGTACTTGAAATCAACCCATAGCGGTCCATTACTAGATATACCTCTGCTATGCCCAAGTTGTGCCTAGCACTCGGATTGGACACTACATTTCGTTCCTTATTGACATACAAGTGGCTGGTCTGTGCAATCACCCCATATAACCCCCAGTTACCTGGTACGGCACTTAAGGGCAGCAATGGTGACCTTTATATGTATAGGTGATGTGGAGCTCCACCATCCATGGTTTACTTATTCATTTATTATGGGTATTTAATCATCATCATTTATACAACAAGGTTTTTATTCGAAATACAACATAATTTTGTGTTAGTAATATTATGAAATAATATTTGTCTAAGTTTTGTACAGTCCGGACCTTACTTTTCAGTGTGAAAAATCTTGAGTTTTGTAACAATTCTTCATTCAACACAATGAAGAGCGAATTGCTTCACCTTACTTTAAAACGGTCCGTATACGTTAATGTAACTGACAAAGCACATTATGGTTTTAATTAAAAACCAGTCAAGACGTGTCTGTCATAACGCTAAGCTGGACTTATTGGTGCAGTAATTAGATAATAATAAATGATAATAATAGTTTATCAGCATAAAATGTAGGTACATTACAGATGGTATAAAAAAATAGAGCCAGATACATTTTGCCGCAGCGCGACATGCAAATTTTTTACACGTTTACATTATGCATGAATAAAACTAATAGAAACAATAATCAAAATGAAATATTAAATGTTGAACTTACAGTTATACAGTACAATAGCTACTACATAGTCGAAAGGCTTGGTATTTAATTATAGTTATATAAATTAATATTTTAAAAGTATGTATAAATGTTTTACGACGATAGGAAATCATTTTTCACCTATACATTTTGATATAGAATAGAAGGACTATTCTATCAGCCAAAGCTTCAATTTACTACGAAATTTACAAACGTTAATTTTTTTATTTAATTTGGTAATTTTATTATATATCCGGCCACACATTTTTTTATGTATATTGTTGTCTATGAGAGTATGTTTAGTAAAATTTTACCAAGATCTCTCGTATTTCTGTTTTGAACAGACGAGGGTTTAATTTGACAAACTTGGCTGCTTCGAAAATGTGTATCGATACTTAAGATCCCTGTTATTTTCTGTCTTTTCTAATTATATTCATTTTGTGTATCGTCGTTGTATCAAAATAATATTTTTTCTTTGTTATTTTTCTTTTACATTAATCATTCATGAGCATTCATCATTCATAAATAATTGTATCTGTCAAATTTTATCAAATGTAGCTTACGGTAGCCGACTCTTTGTAACAATCCGTAAATAAACTATACTTTTTAAAACATGTAAAAATTTTGAGGTACTGTAAGACAATGACGACGATTCCCAAACTCAAAAAAAATACTACAACTGTATTAAACTCTTCACTATCGCCGTCACTGGGAGGGCAATGAAACAAAAGGTTTCTTTCATCTCTTTCACTCCTGCTATGTTTACATGTATTTCCTTTTCACCCGACGTCATGTACCCTTGAAAGCGTCTCAATGTTGAATGTGTTAGTGATAGGTGTACATGTCACACATTTATGTGCGTCTACATGCGCGCGTGTGTATGTATGCGTGAGAGATTTTGAACAGTTTGTGTCACGTATAGATCTCATGATTCACGAAATTTGAGTTAGTCATGATACCTACCTTTCTCAGTTGACCTAAAGATGAAATATTGTTTTTTATGACAACTAGCGCAGATTGTGAAAATGACAATATCATTTTTAAAGCATAATCTTAATTATTTCCATAATTTGAATATGGAAACTTGTAGGAAATCTTTTATGAATGCTCTTGTAGGTTTTTTTTTATATTGACCCCAAAGGTAGACAATACATCCGTGACTCTTCTGGTGTTGCAGTGTGGTGGTGATCACTTAGGTGAACAGCAGGCTGGTTTGCCCTCCTATATCATAAATAATAAGAACAGCAATGGACTGTGATACGCTGAACCGATTGACACTTTTTGTAAAAACGATTTCCTGGGTATTATATACCTTGGCTACCAAAATCGTCGGCATACGCGTTAAGTAACCATTTGAACGGTGACAGATATGACACCATTCGCTGGGAGGCCTGTTAGTGCTCTGTTATTTCCTTGTGAATGCAGCACCCGAAATATAATTAATTTAATGAATAATTATGATATAAAGAAAATGGCTAACTATAATAATATTATCTACGCTCTTGTGTGTGTGTGTGTGTGTGTGTGTGACTGTGCAAGTGAACATACGCTACATACACACGCATGGATAGTATTTAGGTTACGCATTTAACACAGCGGTTCACAAACTCTAAGTATTATTTTCCATGGTAAATACTTAAAAAAGAGAAATCAAAATAAAATTGTTCAAATGTTTTATTTAATCAAATAAAGCATTGTTGGACGTTCAACTCTCGATGCCCCACAGGCCCAGTGTGTAGGTACAGCTATATTTGCATTTTAGATGTAAATAAAAAAACACTTACCTCGTCGGTGTCTCATGTGGTATTTGCTCTTCGTAACAGTTCCAGAACAACACGGCTGTTCATAGTAAAAGTTATACGAATTGTCCACTTCAGTAGTTTGTTGCACTGTCTGTGAATTAACATGCCAACTAACACCAATCAGCATGAGGATTGACCATCGAACGACCACTCCTAACGTATACATAGTCCGACTATTCACCTCATACATAGTTCTCAATCACAACACTAAAATCACTAAACGTTCTATAAAGTCTACGCCTTAATTCGACGACATTTCTGTCCCTCTGCAAATAAAGATAGGTATCGTAAATATTTGACCTTCAAAACTCAGAATCTACACTAACCTCCGGCTTATTTTGTCTGCTATTTGAGTTAAAAGGACATTATGCATACATTTTCAAAGCATTATTCATACAGTAACTTTTAGGCCTAATTTCGGTCTGACTGAGGGACGCGACGGGTGCTGTTAATAAAAAATAAATCTATCCAGTAAACGACATGCTCACGGCTCAACGACAAAGTTAAACTAAAATAAAGGATTGGTGGTGAACAAATAGATCTCATACAACAAACGCATATTGTATGATGAACTTGAAATTAATTTAGATTAGGATAAAACAATTATGCTTAGCGCGCAGGGGACTTTTGTCACCGTGACAATTTCGTCACTCTTATGAAGTCCGTGGGTTGGTATGTAGGTCCATGCAAGTTACAACGTGACGTTACATTTCCATATATATCCATTGATTTGATATGAGTGGCGAAATTATCACGGTCACAAAGGTCACCCACGCGCCCTACTATGCTAATGGATTTTTTTTTAAATTGTATTATTTAACTATATATCTAAAAACTATGTAAACCTAGATGTAGATGCAATTAAAGTCACGTAAAATGTATTATATATATTTGTATTGTATTATTCTAAATAATGAAACCCTGTCTATTAATAATTTGTCAGCCTGAATCCATTACATTGGCAAGTTATTTAAACATATACCAAATTTTAAACATAATATGTCATATCGATTTAAACAGATATTTCGCTAATAAAGAATAACATCACGTAATTTTCAATAAACCACCATTTGGCAAATCATTACAACTCATTGTTTGTCCTTCAAACAATTAAGATCATACACGGACCATGATTTATGGTCTGAATCATCAAACCAGAATCAGAAATAACAAACGAAGCAAATATAGGAACAAATGTCACCCATCAATTGCACCCCGAATAAAAATATAATGAAACCGATAAAGCAAAATTACAGGGAAGCATAAAAAACATAGCGTACGCCTATTTGACAATAAAAATGATAATTTGCTTGTTGAGTTTACATTAAAAAAGTAGAATGATGTAGGGTAGCTCTTAATGGCAGCAAAGACCATTACATGAGCCAATGGCATTAAGCACACCTCTGTAATAGAAACCGCATGGCGATATGCATCAGGGGTATATCAACTACCCTTTATTGCGGCCAACCGAACATTCTGTGTTTATTTTGGATTTAATTGGTGTTCGCTAGATATTCTACTGAGCGTTATAGGCATTTAATTGAAAAAATGTGTTTACCTTGTAAATAAAATGGGATTTAGGATGATACTAGTTTAAACTCGAAGGCATTAAAATATATAGAAGTATAATACCTATGAATATTGTGATTTCCATCGGAATTATGAAAGTCAAACACGATATTAACACTTGAATACATTTTGTTCATCAACTTATGAAATGCTTCGACTTTCTTTAAATAAATTGACTCAGTTGTGCATTTAAATCAATCAACGACATTCAATTCTATAACCCTAAAACAGCAGCCTTTCACCAAATCGAATTTCAAAACATTTCTGTCCGTCACATTTGATGTTAATCCATTACATCATTATCAGCGACGATCCGTTATCGCTACAGTTACCCTTGGAGATGATTACCCGGGGACACCACTGAATAAGTAAATAAATGTCTTCTACTAAATTTAACTCCAATCTTTCTCAGCGGCCGTCATGTGACCGATATCTTTCGTTGAATGCGGTCAGGGATCGCTCGTTGAAAGAGTCCAGAGATGAATTAAATAGATAGGGTCCTCAAAAAAGGGACTATGAAAGGGATAGAGACGTGACAAGTAAGTTAGGTTTATATCGGGAGCAAGGACTTGGACTTTGTTTATCATTCATTCCATAGTTCCTTACTATTTCAATAATCAATTATAATAGCCTTAACATTAGCATATGACTGACTCCGAAATAAAAGAGGCCGATTATTACAACATTTTCGTTACACTAATAATCTCACAAATCTTCCAAGCATGTATTTTATCAGACGAAATTAATGATCAGTCAATTCAAAAATATTTTTAAGATTTTGAAATTGATCTGTTTTTGTATTAAGATCATACTTTTCACAAAAACAGACAAATACTCAATCCCAGATTCATAGATTTTGGATTAAAATGATTATTAATTTTAGCCGTATATCGACAAATTGTATGTTAGTCCCGAGTCTCGAAGAATGCGGCCAATAAGAAACTAGCATTGTGTTTAGTCCTTGTGGTGTCCGGATTAAGAATATAACACCACTCCATCTCTTCCCGTTGGATATCGTAAAAGACGACTAAGGGAATATAAACCAGAGGGATGGGCAGCAGCGTCCCTTCTGTGGAACATTAGCCATACTGCGCTCACCAACCCGCCTGCCAAGCGTGGAGAGTCAAAACTCTCCACGCTTGACAGGCAAGTATTTGCCAATGCAAATACCCCCCAAAATGATGAAACAGTTGTGTTTGTAAATCTATGGGGGAAGCCTTTGTTCAGCAGTGGATGTATAAATGGTTAAAATGATGAAATGATGATGATTGTTATTCGTCGGCACAATAGTCATTAGTTCCGCTCTTTGATTATGACAACTTCAAAATTAAATTTAACATTAATTTAGTGTAATATAAAAAGACACATTTAATTATCTTAAATTACTAACGTATTTTTTGTACATAACAATGATACGTAATTATCTAGTCCAACTCACTATAATGTTTTTAATTCAATAAAGTACATTTTATTCAAACAGATGCAAGTTTATTTTTATTCGTCCTAAATGTTCATGATTGTGTACCTTCAGTCAGGGGTTGTCAAATGTAGGGTTTCAAAAATTGTATTTCGAATGATTAATGACGTTGCTCATACTTATCACATCTCTACGGGTTAAACGCCCGAGCGATTTTTGTTCAATTGATAGTAGATCCTTCGCAGTAAATATTTGAAGTCTCCCCCGTTTTTAAATAACACTTAAAGGGTATCAACATTAAAACTCATTCTTATTTTGTTTGTATCCTTTGGGATCAGGACATACCGCAAAATTCATTTGAAATGATAAATGAGTTTGAAATCTTTTGGTTGTCTGATAGGAGAAATATTTTCGTAAATAAATATTAAAGACTTCATTTACATTAAATAAAAATACCGTGACTAAAAACCAAGTGATTACATTCGTCAAGTCTGTAGTAGAATAACATATAGAGAAATAAGAAATTTGATGATAAAATCTTTACAAACGTCTCCAGAGATAACATTTAAATACAAATATTTAAGGTAACGATCCAGTCGTGCGTTAAATAATTCTACAAAAAATGGAAGCTTCTGTCGTAATTTGTAGCCCCTCGGCCATCGGAACCGGTTCTATAATGATGTCTTCATTACCAGGTGATTCAGTACGACTTCGCTCATGCACGTAGATATGCGACGTTTTATCTATACATTTTTTTTTTTTTTGAATATTATGATGCTAAACCAGTTTCTCATTTCTGGTTTAGTTTCCGATTTAAATATCCGAATGTTTTACTTAAAAATAAAATGAATTCGGTCTTCTTTGATCGACGTCATAAACTGAGACCCTCTCCTTGATCACGCACTTATTCAAATTTGTTTCTCGTTCTTCTCAAAAACATCAACATTTTAATTAAATTGGATTTTAACACCCATTTAGTCCAGAATGCCAAAGTTCACAGATATTATAAATTTTATAATTTTATTACTTGGGTTCATTAAGCGGATTTTAATCTCCTTTAATATCAGTCGATCTCGTTTCACAGTACAATTACACCGTTACTGGCCATTGCACGACAGCGTCTGCTCATTATGAGCGAAGAATGTTAAGAAATTTCATCCGACAACCCATTGAGGCAACCCTCCCAATTGTATGAAGGTGTTCCAATTGAATGGTGAGTAGGTGGAATGGGGTACGATTATAATGAAATTTCGCCTCGATAAAGACCAGTGAGCCCCGAAACACAATACTTGATGTTTCCTCCTCAACCCGTATCCATATCACGTCATTAAACCCAGTAAAAATATCTGCCGACACATCTTAGTTAAGTAAATTAACATTTGCGCACACCGCAAAATAAAATGTTGTAAATGTTTACAGTGACATTACTACCTAAGTACATTATGTTCTTATACGAGGGTCACATTGAAAGATTTTAGAATTGGCCAGTAAGAAATATTGCCGATGTTTTTTTTTCAGATAAAGTACTCTTTGTGAAGCTGAAGATGTACATTGAATTCATATTTCATTTGTTTTTAATAATTGGCAGCTATTCAAAAAGTGCATGTTGTGCGTCGAAATGAATTTGACTAGAGAAAAGTTTTACTCCATGATTTATTACGACTTTTGTTAATTAACAAGTATGTTATGATCGACTTCAATTGGCATTCCATGATGAAGCACCATCTCATGTCACTGTTTATAACTGGTTTAATGAGTTTAAATGTGGTCGAAGCAATCTCACTGATGATTTGCGCGAAGAACATCCTTCTACGGTGAGCAGTGAAGATAATGTGAGTGCTAAGTGGCTAATGATTGAAGCTCATAATCTAGACGCACAATCAAATATTTGTATTTGGAATATGTGGAATTAGTGAATCATCCTCCTTAAAGTCCCGACCTGGTACCTTGCGATTATTAATTATTTATTCTCCAAAATAAAAGATAAAGTCGCTTTATGAACACCAAAGATCGGTTTGGGTTGGTTGCGTTCGAAAAACTGAAAAGAGATCACTCAAGAACAGCGGGCTCACTGCCCAGTCATTGGTTCCACCATATGCGACGGTGCTTAAAAAAGAACGGAAACTACTTCGAACAACAATAAAAATATTAACAAGTTCCTCATCATTCCGTTTATGATTTTCTAAAAACTTTTTATGTGACCTTCTTTAATACAATGAATACGATGCAGATTAATAATATTATATAATAAATTATATAATAAATATTTCATTGCTTTTTTACCCCTGGGATATATCCCAGATACAAGTTTGTTTCAAAGTAAGTCATATATATTTTCGTCGGAATTATTGGAACGCAAACCTAACTTTGTAGTTGCGCTGAGGTAATATGGTGCCGATAACATTTTTTTTTATAAAATCAACTCTTACATTCGATATTTTAATCGGACATATGCATCATTTTGCACCAACCAAGTAATCAAGTCAAATTTAAATAATCAATTTCTGGACTTATTACGATAAAAAGAAACAATTTGAATTTACCTGCATTATATATAAATTTATCACTCGACATGGTTATTATTGTTTACTGGTACTCCAGAACCGCTTTGAGTTCCTAGAATATTGCATATCTGTAGACGACGAAAATGGTAGGTTTTTAGGAACTGTCCAAACAGTTGGGTCGAAGAAGTACTTTAAAACCCACCATAAAGGAAGATCAAAAAGTTCTCCGATCAAAACGTCCGACGTGTCATGACGCAGTCCAACGGTGATGCTGAAGCATACCGGCTACTCAGTATATGGATATGGAAGTACTTGCTATCAAGCGTATCCGTTAATATCAGCGGTATTAAAGAAAGGATTGATCAGAATAGGGGACCCAAAGTGTATTTTCATTTTATTTTATTGGTCGCCCCGCGGATATGCGTTATCTATTTCCTCCGCCCGGAAGATGGACGGCGGGGTGTTTTCGCCTCCAACCTGCTAAACCCAAAAGCACCAAGGATCCCTAAACCCTAACTGTACCCTGGGCTACGCACACGGTGGCACGTGATAACGTGCGCGCTGCCATATGACAACTGTGCAGGGTGAACCAAATTAACCTGACCCTATACCGGAGCTATTCCAGACAGCATCTTGTATGGCATCCTAATGTTCTTGAACCAGCTTAAGAATAATAACGGGCGATGATCAAATTACGACCGAGCTTCTGAAGGCCCAGTACACCGAAACTTGTACTTCAGAAGCTGTTCAATTTCGTGTTACTCGTGGGCGTAACGTCGAAAGTACGAAACTGAGGCGAGGTGGCATAGTTCTTAAAAAAAGGAGTGATAACACCTGCTGAAGAATTATTGACCCATCACGCTTCTGAGCTATACTTATAAGCTGTTTTTGAGGGTCATCACGAATAGTCTCGGAATTGATGACTTTCAGCTTCCCGAACCAGCCGATTTCCGAAAAGGAACCTATCATCATCAGGCTGATATAATGATGATAATCATCATCATCATCATCATATCAGCCACAGGACGTCCACTGCTGAACAAAGGCCTCCCCCTTAGATTTCCACAACGAGCGGTCACATGCCGCTCTTATCCAACGACTCCCAGCGACCTTCACCAGATCGTCTGTCCACCTCGTTGGAGGTCGTCCCACGCTGCGTTTTCCGGTGCGCGGTCTCCATTCGAGAACCTTTGTGCCCCAACGGCCATCAGTTCTACGAGCAATGTGCCCTGCCCATTGCCACTTCAGTTTACTAATCCTTTCAGCTATGTCGACAACTTTAGTTCTTCTACGGATCTCCTCATTTCTGATTCGATCTCGTAGAGAAATACCAAGCATAGCTCTCTCCATAGCTCGCTGAGAGACCTTGAGCTTTCTTATGAGGCCCATTGTGAGTGACCACGTCTCTGTTCCATATGTCATCACTGGTAACACACACTGGTTAAAGACTTGCGTCTTGAGGCATTGCGGTATTGTTGACGAAAACACGTTGCGAAGTTTCCCGAACGCTGCCCAGCCGAGTCGGATTCGAGGATTGACCTCTTTCTCGAAGTTGGACCTACCTAACTGGACAGTTTGTCCTAGGTAGACATACTCGTCAACAACTTCGAGAACAGAGCTCCCAACTGATATTGGGATGGGCACGACATGGACATTTGACATGACTTTTGTCTTGCCCATGTTCATTTTAAGGCCCACCTGTTGGGAAACTCTGTTGAGATCATCGAGCATTGTGCTGAGCTCTTGCAGCGATTCTGCCATGACTACGATGTCATCGGCAAACCGAAGGTGAGTGATATACTCGCCATTGATGTTAATGCCGAATCCTTTCCACTCCAGTAGCTTGAAGGCATCCTCCATCGCAGCGGTGAACAGTTTCGGGGAAATGACGTCCCCCTGTCTCACACCTCTCTGCAATGGAATTGCCCCCGTGCTCTGTTCATGTACTCGGACCGACATGGTGGCGTTTCTGTATAAGCACTTCAACACTTCAATGTACCGATAGTCAATCTGGCACCGCTGCAGAGATTGCAGCACTGCCCAGGTTTCGATCGAATCGAAGGCTTTCTCATAGTCCACAAACGCCAAGCATAGTGGCAGATTATACTCCTCGGTCTTCTGTATAACCTGCCGCAGCGTATGGATGTGGTCTATGGTACTGAAACCTTTTCGGAAACCGGCTTGTTCGGGAGGCTGGAAGTCGTCAAACCTGCGCTCGAGACGATTCGTGATGACCCTTGAAAACAGCTTATAAACATGGCTCAGAAGTGAGATGGGTCTACAATTCTTCAATAGGGTGTTATCACCCTTTTTGAAGAAAAGCACGACCTCACCTCTGTTCCACGCTTCCGGCGTCGTGCCCTCGAGTAAGACGGAATTGAATAGCTTCTGAAGGACTTTAAGTACCGGTGTGCCACCCGCTTTCAGAAGCTCTGTCGTAATTCCGTCTCCACCCGGTGCCTTGTTATTTTTAAGCTGTTTCAAGGCCATCCTAATCTCGTACAGGCTGATGTCCGGGATATCCTCGGTATAGTGTCGGGTTAGTTTGGCTCGCGGGTCTTTGTCAGAGCCAATGGTAGGTATAGTAACCGAGGTGTATAACTGCCGGTAGAAGTTCTCAATCTCTCTCAAAACCTCTGGCTTAGTCGACGCTACACTGTCGTCCTCGTTCTTCAGCTTCATAATACGACTTTGCCCAATAGACTTGTCTCTTGCGAACACTTTGGAGCCTTGATTCCGCTCAATCGCCTCTTTAACACCGTTAGTGTTAAAGGTGGTCTTTACTAACTCTTGACTTATTTAATTTCGATTAGTTTCCGTGCATGATACGTATAGTATATATGCGTCTGGTATTGGTCTGGTCGCAAAGCAAATAATGCCGTATAAGGATATCTCAAAGTTATCAGAAAACTTGTGTCTTTATTTCATCTAGTAGTAACACCGAAAAAAATGGTATTAACGGGTAAGTATTTAACGGCTGAAATTAATAAATCAATCAATTAATCAAAAATCTTCAGATTTAAGATTTTGATGATGATCTGTTTTTGTGTTAAGATCTGATGTCAATACATCAATATTTATAATACATAATATACAATTTATTTAAAGGAGTATACGATAAAAGTTTTCGTAATGAAGCGACACAGTTAATTCCCAATAAGTAATTTATTTCGCATATATATTGAAACTATTATGCGACAAACTCTGGGTTTTCTTTGTAGAAGATAAGGATTTTAACATAAGATAAAACACGTAACCAGAAAAGAAGCATATTTGTATTTGGTATGAGAAGAACTGGTATGTCTTTGGTTTGGCGTCAGTTTCAATAAAACTGGTTTCAAATACTTGCCTGGAAAGAAAAAATATGTACGTATATTTGGAAGAATCAGATAATATTGGTTTGTATAAATTTACATTATCTTTACTAAAATCTGAAACGCTAAATGCTAACGCTGACGATTATGATTTACTTCATTATTTAATCTTGAATAATCGGATCCTTTTACAATATCAAGGCTAAGATAAAAAGACGAACGAAGTACGGTTTAATGGAAATTATTTATAATACTCCCTTAATAGATGTTTAGTAAATGAGAAGTAAATAATCCTGGCAAACTTATTTGCTGTCCAGAAGAGATAGGGCGCGGACCCAGGAAATCCGCTGTGAATTATTAATACAATACTGTTATAGCAAATTGTAAGCTTCTTATGAAGGGAACTGAATAAATATCGGTGAACTTTTAGTACGAACATAAAACAAATAAAATGTGTTAGCTAATATTACAAAAAGGATTACGCCACTACTTTGCACATCGTTAACATACATAATATATTGACGATATACAAAACGGTGGCTTAACCCTTCTTCTCTTAATAACTATAACTGTTATTATTCCAAGTGATGACATATGACACAGTGATGTGGTCGCTCACTACGGGCCTCATAAGACAGCTCAAGGTCACACAGCGAGCTATACTTGGTATTTCTCTATGCAAACGAATCATAATCAAATCAATAATAAAGATCTGTGGAAGAACTCGAGTTGTACATTAGCTGAAAGGATTAGTAAGCTAAAGTGACAAAGGGTGGGTCGCATAGCTCATAGAACTTATAGCCGTAAAGGGCACAAAGTTTCTCGAGTGGAGATCACCCACCCGAAAACGCGGCGTAGGATATCCATAGAGATGGACAGAAGGCCTGGCAAAGGTAGCTGAGATCCGTTGGATGCGGGTGACAGTAACTGGTCGTTGTGGCAATTTGTGGGACTGGCGTTTATGGAGAGGTAAAACTTATTTGCAAGACTAGTTTGATGTAGATCATAAATAATTAGAATGATAAATTTAATTTTAATTAATTTTAATTTAATTTAAATTTATGTGTAGAGTTTTATTAACTACACTTTTTTTCTGTTTATTTTGTAATAATGTACAAAGCTTACGTGTGATATTCAATAATTCATTTCCTTCTATTAGAATATGTTCTAATACGATTATTATCGTTTATTAATTTTAGTCTAAATCACCTCGATATAATTGAGTTCGAGCAGTATTTATGTTGTGTTTTAAATCTTCTCATAGCTATTTTGTTTCTAAATAAGTTACTTCTTTTATTACTTTTTACTACAAGCCTTAACTGGATAGCAGAAATTACTTTACTTTTTAGACTTTTCACTCATCATGTATTATCTCATCACTCTTTTGAATATAAGAGCTTCACGTGTGGTGCCGGCTCAGAATACCACCACCCCATCTTCTCTCGTGGGTGTCGTAAAAGTCGACTAAGGGATCAGCCGGAGGATGGGCAGCAGCGTCCTTCGAGTACATCAACAATTTAACTGCGATCGCCAACCCGTCTGCCAAGCGTGACGATTATGGAAAAACCCCCCAATGAGCCCACAACACACCGATATCGGTCATTGTGGTGATCTTTGGGGGAGGCCTGTGTCCAGCAGTGGACTTCATTTGGCCGAAATGATGATGATGATGATGATTGACCTGGATTAGCATTTAGGTGAACCGTCAGGAGACTTAAACTGCTCATCATTCTTCTAAATTCATGCCATAACTATTTATAGAAAATCCTATATTAAAACTCATATTTTATTTAGTACTTACTATTCGTCAAAGCACACGTTGCAAATATTAATTAATTCAATTACCCAAAACGGATTAATAAGACGAGATTACGTTAGGGCCAACACGATAAGTTATTAATACAGTTCGGTTATATAAACCTCAATTCTAATTAGTTTCTGTTGTACAAAATCAATTAAATGGTACTAACAGAGCTATCGGATCAGACCGCAACCTCAAGAAATGTTCGTAGACTCAAAGGGATGGACTAACATCTCTATAGCGGCTCATATAAACACAGATTAATATTAAATTCTGCCATAAGTTGGTAAACTTTGTGTTGTGGATAACATACTATTGTGTATTTGCATAGGGTCAGAGAGAAATGAATTTCCTATTGATCCGTACTAAATAAAAGATTTTTCTTATTTTTCAACTAAATCTATTCTCGTTTTTTATACACTTAAAACATGCTTTAACCAGGCACATGATTAGGGCTTAATTAATACAGGAAACCAATTTTAGGAGGTTTAATAAAAATGTGATGGATATTTGTCAAACAAAATCACAGATTTTGTATGCACATAGTAATATATATATGCCTACAAAATAAACGTTTTAAAATTGAAATCGTCCGCCGAGTAGAAAGTTTTGTCAAAATATTGACTAACCCGTGATTTACTGCAAAGAGATTCAATAAAATTACACTGCTGGCATAAAAACAGCTATCGTAAATACTATCCCTCTTTATTACCCAAAAACGATTTACAAACCATGTATAAATATCAATAGTTTCAATAAATGCTGCGTCCGTTTGATACTCACGTGGTTCCACCACTGTATTCGAAACACGCACTAAATTCACGTAAACGTCTGCTTCCCATCTTATTGATACAAACAGAGATATCAATTGTTTAGGACAAGGAGAAACAACAACGTGGCAATGATAGTAATTCTTCTGACGCGATGTGAGGGGCCTTTATGGCCACTTTGATATCTGCGGGGTAAAGTTTAGTGTGTTATGGAATGAGATTTTTACGGACTTTGGGACCGTCGTAATGCTATTGACCTCATTGATGCTGTCGACCCGAGCCTGAACCGTATTTAAGAGCCGATTGAAATGTACTCCGCTTAGATAATCATAATTGAGTCAGTGTTTACCTTTCCGTGATTATGCATTGCAACATAATTTTATGTTAGTATTAGTATTTCTTTCATCAGCTTTTTCATTCATTTAGATTTAGTCACTTACGTTCGTTGCAATATAGTTCTAATATAACTATCAATGCCTTTAAATAATACTCGTATATTTATTTATTTTAATGATTACTAATTTACAGATTTAAATAGTAATAACTGGGATATGAGTATTACTACCCATTACTTAAAAGTCAGCGAAATGCGTCAGATCCAAATGTAATGTTTAATGTTATAAGGTGAAATTTATTTATGCAGTTATATTTTCATTTATTTTTTAGCTATTGTTTCAATATATTTTTCAACGAAATTTTACTATATACATAATAGCTATATGTACGCTCATTACTGACTCACTGAATGACTCTGTGACGCTGTAAGTAAATATGTTAATATTAAATTAAAGTGTTTGTTATAACGGGCGCCTTAGGCACCTTACAATACAACCAACTAGTTAGGTATGAGCGTATAGCACTCGTGGGTTGCAGCTGAAAACCAGCGTTAGGTGTTCGGTATTTCTGCCTCCTAACATTATGATGAGCTGCGGCCCCGTTGGCACTACAATGTTCTTATAATGATTAATTTATTTTTGTAGCCTATTTTTATAACTTTTACTAATTGTAATATTTGTGTATTTCTTTCTTTTCGTGCCTTTAAACACGTTTTCTTTCTTTCTTCTTTCTTCTTTCAAAAATGTAATGCATTATCGAAACAAGCACAGGTTCTAGCGGTAGTAGCGCAATTCTGATAGTTGATATTAATTATTCATTAGAATTTAAATTTATTGGTAGGTCATCATTTCGGCCGAATGAAGTCCACTGCTGGACACAAGCCTCCCCCAAAGATCACCACGACGACCGATATGGGTGTTTTGTGGGCTCACTGGGGGGTAGGTACAGCAATTTAAAATGTTGATATAACTTTAATATTTTCTAGTGTTTTAATTTTATTTGTCTGTTATTTATTTATTAACTCAACTGCTTAGCTTTAGGATGTCTTAGAACCAAATCATAAACGCTGTAACTGTCCTCAACTAGATCATTTTCTCAAATAATCAATGACTTTAATCAACTCTTGTCATCAATATTTCGAAAAATGTCACAAAAGTGTTTGTAATCATGGGTAGCACTGTAAAATAGTCAAAAAGAAAAGAAATGCTGTTATATCTTCTGGTTTAAATATAAATACTTTTTTGATTTTCATCAAAATTACTGACAAAATTAGACCTGAGCAAATATTCAGATTGTTGGTGTTGTATATGTGCAACTTTTTCTTATCTTCTATTTTGGTACGAAATTCACATTTGACCTTAAGATGCGCCAGGCCTAAATGCCAAACTTTCTGGCTGGAAAAATATATTTACGAACTTTTATAGGCGTTCTTGTTTCAACAATCGTCCTAGTTAAAAATTCTATACCCACTGTTTTCAAATATATGGTGTATAAAAATTGCGAGAGCAATTCCCATATGATTTACCCTTTGGCTGAAGGTTATTTAAAACAACCTCATTGTGTTTTATTAGATTACTAAAAACTAGAACGTAATTACATATATATTCAAAACTGCTGGAAAGATATACTGAAAGTAAAAAAAAAGGTTGTATGTCTAGCTCTCTGTGATAGTTTTAACAGATTAATAGATACTTTATTTGGTAATTTGTCCTTGAAAACGAAAATATGACGGAGGACACAAAATTGTGCGAACTTTTTTTAAGTTAGAGCTAAAACTAGACTTACTACTAACTACTTAATTAAAAAACTTTATGTACGTTGATGGCTTAGTTTCAAGTTAGGTTTGGCTAATTAATCTATCGTTTGAGCTTCTATAGAACTTTATTTATAGTTAATAAATAGCTTTATCAATTTTTGGGCAAAAATTTTAGTTATTAAATTTAGTTTATTTAAGTTATCTATAATAATTACCAGTCTTTTTTGTTTGTAATATCTAACAAGTTGGTTTCATTTCCATTATACAAATTTGTTTGAGAAATTTGTTATTATTATATTAGTAAGATAAATTAAAGTGTAGCTAGAATTCTACTTTATACGACAATATTGATTACTAGAAATTATCACTTATTTTCTCAGCAAAATGTTTTGATATTCATTTGATATTTAAATATAAATATCTGAGTTTGCTTAAAACTAAATTCTTCTTAATAATTACTGCGTGGCGTAAATGTGAATTCTAGTGAACATTATAATACTAACACTACTGGAAATTCATTATAATGTTTGATGTAGGTTACATCTGAATAGAGCTCTTAAACTGAAACTACTTCTAATTTGAGGCCTGACAGTGACTTGTAAAGCCGAGAACAGTTTACCGACTAACGTTTACCGTGCTTTTGTGAACTGTCTGTTCTGTATCTATTTGTGTCCTAAGGTTGTTCAACTCGTCAGACCGTACACTAACAAATTTGTGGTTTTTGATAAATACCGATAAATATCTATTTTTGATTATTATTGGTTTTATCAATTTTAAAAGGTTTGATTAGGTACTGATATATCAAACGCCCGTTCTAAATCAGGATAAAAAAATGCTGAATTTAAATTGTTACAAAAATCTAATGAAAATAAAATTGAAATTACTTTTCTATTCATTCAATAAATAACAGTTTCAAAATACCGCAATCAAAAATCAAAACGGATATCAACGGTTTTGTGGTAATAGCATGAAGTTATAGAAAATAGAAGAGACAAAATATGCCGGGGAGTTGATGTTGATGCACAATAGCCTATACACGAGAATACGACGACCAACCTCTTCCGTAGTCCGTTGAACCAAACACGTTGCAGTTTCACAGTAAAAAATAAACAGCGCACAAAATTCAATAACTTTAAAACACTTTATTTGTCAGCAAAAAGATAATAGCCACTAACTAAAATACAATTTGGAAAATTTTAGTACTAATGTTTCAAAAAACAAGTTTTTGAACTCGGAGATTCACGAAGAAGTTGGACAAGAGCGTCCCACACACGTGCATCTGGCGTGCCGGCCGGCGCAGAACTAGCTCGCTGGTCTCATTCCGTACAAAACTTTTAAGTCATGGAGACGGCAAAGCTATGTCGCGCCTCTACAACTCACGCACACCATCATGCCCAACACCCTATGCACAAACACGAAAGCGAGCTTCCAAGTTCACTAAATAAACGAACACCAACACAAACGTGCACCAACACCGTCTACCCCCTGTCCGTGAGACGTCCGAGTGAGACGCGTATATCAACAATGCATTTAGGAACATAAGTGAGAGCGAGAGGTTGATACCGCAACAGATGTATATCATTTTATGCAGGTAAGTATTGAAAATGTTAGTGTGTATGACTGAGACGGCGAACAAATTTAGCTTAGGCAAAGCCGGTTGGGAGCGAATGGGACAGGAACTGTTCAAGTCACCCACTGTACATTCCTTCCTGATACCGGCGCGCCGTGGTACCTTTCGATCGTTCAAGTGGCAGATGAAGCTTTTAGGGTTGTCACCTGATCAGTTCGCAAAGCGGTTAAATACTGGCAACTTTGTTAACCTAGTTACATGCATTAAGATATTTGTAGCACCATTGAAATGAGTGGTGAGTTTAGCCAAAAGACTGACTTGACTTGTGGTTAATAAAACTAAAATTAAATATATAAATCACATAATATATATTTACAACTAAAACCAACAAAATTAACTCCATAGAAAGATACAAAGACAGTAAAAAGAAATGGAGCATCTCAAGATAAGGGAAGGAACGAGAGTTACAAATTTTGCAAGCTTATAAATGATTCAGGGGCATAAGTAGCATCCTTGCGTCAAGATGTCACAAAGTAGCAGGTAGTGTACGTATGCTGCAAATTTTTTGCATGCAGCAAATATTTTTTGTGTTTACTTACCATGAAAACATCTGCTTTTATAATCCGGTTTTGTACAACTTTATTATTATACAATATATTTTAATTGAGCATCGCATTATACGTTATGGAGTTCGTTATTTCAACCCTCGTATTTATGTTGTGTTTGGATCACTTTACTCCCTTTTTTGAGAGTTAACGCCTGTTATTTTTCTGTTATCTTAATAGCATAATTAAATACAAACTAACTTTTGTTATTTATATAGAGTTAGATAAATGCTTAAATTATTTTTAACATTCGATTCTGTTTCAAACATTTAAAGGGACTACAAATAGTTATACCAGAATTAATTTCTTTGCTTTGATTGTTTCTATAATATCAGAAAACCAGTCCTGCAACATATGCTGTTGAGTTGTGAGTAATGACTAGATAGGAACCATTTTTAGTCTCCTGTAGCGCTACTGCAGTCATAAGTATATATTTTATTTCGTTAATAGTTTTCATTGTCATTCGTACGAATCCAAATAAAACATTTTCTGTCTTTATTACTCTCTTAATGATCATATCGGCCATTTATACATCCACTGCTGAACAAAGGCCTCTCCCATAGACATTCACAACTGTGTTTAATTTTGGGGGGTATTTGCCAATACTCACCACGCTTGGCAGACGGGTTGGTGAGCGCGGCTACCGTTCTCTCTCGCTCTCTCTTAATACCACTATAATAATAGTTCACTAATTATGATAATTAGTGGTATGCCGTGTTGGAATAAAAAAGTTGCTATTTTTAATGTACCTACCTATAGTTTAAATGCGCTGTTGATAAAAACATTGTTATACATAGATACTTATCTTCTTGAAATTATAGTTACTTCACTGTCATCATTTACAATGTTTCAGACAATTTAAACAGTCAAAAATTCTCTTTTTTATTACAACAACCTCAAAAATGGGTCATTAGATTCAGTAGACGTTCTTAAGAACTAGACTTTTTTGTTCGGTCTTGGTATTATATTACATAAAAAAAGAGAATCCGTGCGATCGGAGAGCGTCAAGTAAACACTTCTGCGAAACCGGAGCCACGCGGTGGAGGCCTGACGGTGACGGTAACACGCCAAGACACCGTATCACAACACACAATCCCTTCCCATGTAGCTAACACACAAATTAGTGTTGTATTATGTTCACGCTCTTTATTTTTATACCGTTGTCAAACTTCATGTGAAATGACAGCATATACACACTCACGGTACGGTATACCTTTTCTATAACACGTTAGCAGAATATGAATGTTAGATATATGCATTGGTAATACATTCCTTTCGCGTCCTGTTCCATAATCCTAAACGAACTTGACGTGGCGATCGTTTAAAAAAACACACGTGAAATATGACGTGTTTCTGACGGTTTGACACGGGTAACGTTCGCGGTACACTTCATTAACTTTTCAAATCCAAAATCCTGACAGAACGAGTATTCGAGCGGGAATAGAAGTGAACTCTGTATGTCAGATACAGCTAAAGTCTGTGTTCTAAGCAAAATCGCTCCTTTCTATTTTTGAAATCCTTCACACAAGAATAAACACACAAAGAGATTCTCCTACTGCACAAAATAAATATGATTTATTCTCTGCAGCCGTATAAGAACTTCTGGATATGTCTATGATTGCTTTTTATTAAAAAAATATCACCGCAAGCAAATATTAGCTTGAACTGTTAAATAATCGAATACTTGCTACTTTCCAGCTGACAATACACAATAGTATATTTTTAAGTTTTATTTGACGTACACACGGCTACAGACCAAGCTATACAAAACCAGTTTTCGCTAATCTCTTATCATACCGAAAGCTTATACAATGCGAGATCAGCTTGCAATGATAATTTTGTTATGTTATTATTTCTTTGTATGTTTACTTCATGGTATATGTAATTATTACAAATATGTATTAATTAATTGTAATATATTACTACTCTACAAATATGTACCTAATGCTTGCTTGCTAACTTCATAACTTGTATTATCGTCACAGTTCATGAGCCCGTAAACTTTCACTATTAAACCTGGACCTATTAAGGGAACAGGCCTCAAATGAATGGTTGTTATAGAATATTTCTGACACCACTACACTTGACAAACCGGTTTGTGATCGCAGCATGTTGCTATAAGCACCCAGAAGAATGCTGTTACTTTACAATAATAAAATCCTAGAAGGATAACCGACACACGCAATGCGTAACCATTTGAACGGTGACGGTTATGACACCATTCACTGGGCGAGCTGTTAGTGCATCGGAACTTACAGATGATTGTTCCTTAAAAAAAGATGGAAATTGCTAACTATAAGAACATTATCTATGCTACTGTATGTGTGACAGCGAAATTAAACATACGCTGCCTATGCACACATGGATAGTGTTTAGGTTACGTGTTTTCGATAGAAGTTCACAAAAGACTATTTTTGTAGGTGATGTTATTCTAAGGCTTATACACACATGTCAAGAACCAGCTCACACTAATCACATCAAATCTATGAAAAATTACAGTGATCTTAACTGAGTGGCAACATGATTGTCAATCTCATTGCAAAAAATGGTAAAGAGTTGCAAAATAATGTACTCGAAAACATAACGTTTTATTGTTTTGACATAAGGCACCATGAAGTGATAAGAAGGTTCCGTGAGCGCGAAATAATGATAACGCATTGTAGCTTCGCAGGACCAAGTAAGTCGCTATTATTTATTTCTTAAAAGGAGCTCCACAATGGGGTACCACTACGGCTTTGCCGTCAGCGATACAATAAGCAGCTGTTCTTGGTCTATTTTGTACAACATGAATAAGACGTACAGCAGATTACGTAATGTTACCTGCCTTTAAGATATGATAAAAGAACTAAGACGGCGACGTCATCTCTCGTAATCTTTTGTGTCAGCCGATATGGAGCTTAGAGGCAAGATTCATGCACACTACGATGTTATTCATACAATATATTAATTTCAAGAACTTTCAATAACATTGATGAACGGGGACTGAAGCAGACGCCAGATATCTCCTAGGAAATCATCTTAAATTCAAGATAGAGCTCAGATATATGTTCAGCTATAAAAGAGTTTGGAGTGTATAAAGACAGTGGATTGCATCGTTCGTGTCCATGAATTTTAACGTGGATACCACGAGTTGCAACGGATGGGTTCCGAGTGGGCAAAAACAGAAATAGTCAGCGGAGCGACGGCAAGAATATAATAGCAACGATAACAAAAGTGAGTCGAGCTAACCAGTGATTTGGATTTTACGTTAGTCGGACAAAAAATAAGTGCCTTTATGTTGCATCCGCAAAAGTCTGACCAGTGAACGTCACTCGAAAATGCATATCGTACGCTATGGTAAGCCGATGGTATTATTTCAGGGCGACAGGTGAATATTAAGTGACGTTTTACTGCTGTGTGTGCAAGCAATTATCAGCTTTGTTAGTTCACACGAGTTCTAGGAGAATAGTTAGGATTTAGTGACGCCTGCTAAATTGTAGAGTTGTTTTTCGAATAAAATACAAAATGATACCAACATAAAATATATTGTACGATATTTGAGTCAGGTCTGTGCGTAATACTCTCAGATATGACAATGGTTTATTTTCAATGAGAATTGTTGCTGTCATAAAATACATTTATAAATTATAAGTAACTAGCTGGGAGTATTTCGGCATAGACACTTGATATAGAGTATAAATATATATTATAATAATAATATATAATAATATATATATAATGGATTTTAATGGTTTTTTTTTTGCGCGGAACCATACTTATTTTTCTAAATTATAAGTACCTAGCCTAAGTCATTCCTTATAGTATCAGCTATCTGCCAGGGAAAGTCCCATAGAAATCAGTCCAGATATTTTGGAGATTAGTGGGATCAAACAGATAGACTGACTGACAGACAGACAGATTTTTTTTGTTGTAGGTACGGTATATATACGTACTTTCATATGCATTTAGTAAAAAGCTGTTATTTTGACATTACAAACAGGTACTTCAATTTTATTTAGTTGTATAGATGACATTTTTATTTTGCCAGGTGTGTTGTTATTTGTGGTATTCACCTGTTATTTTTCTTGTTAGAATGGTACTCAAAACCGAGTAGTCGTAGTAGCCTATTTATCGGTGGTTTGGCTTACCAACGATAGGTATTTAAAACAAATGGCAAACGACCGATGGGACTATTGGAACCAGCCCTTATTTTTCTATAGCTTACTATTAACGGTGTGATCAACCAGTAATTCATTATATTATTCAGAATATAGCCAATACACAATACTTATTCACATTTATATGTTAGCGCAGCTCCAAGGCATTCGGTAGTCCTTATTGTCATATCGGAGCGAGGTCAACCTTTTCTTGCACCCCTGCTGATAATATAGAAATGGATTACCAACCGAGTGTAAAAGTTAGAACGGGGTCACCACTTAATTTGCAGTAAACATCGGCTAAACATTACTACAACTATTGTTGTACAATTTAACAGCGCTCGGCCAGTTCATCCGTATTTCCTACTTAATAAATGTCTGGTTTAGAGGCGAGGCAAGCCGCACTGACGCTAACTTGACGTCAGTCTGACACCACTACCGTTCATGGCAAAAAATTACGTAGTTGTTCAAGTGACGGCTCCTGAGCTACCAAATTGTGTAAGACACCGATCGAATTTTATGTGATTGATACGAGGAAGGTATTTTATAAATGGTTAGGAAGTGCTTCAAGTCTAGTTGATACATCGCAGATAGAGACAAGGCTGCCGATGACACTTGGTATAATGCAATAGTGTTCAATAAGAGTATATAAATAAATAAATAATAATAATAACGTTACGTTACGATCACGTTAGTGCACGACCTATATTAACCAATAGAAACGAATATTTAGGGGCACATATTATATTTAGCGGTCTCTCCCATCGAAACATCAATAGTGTCAGAAAAATATTCATATTTCCTCACCATATCTGGATGTAACGTTTTTTATGGAAGGAAAAAAGTCGCGATCCGGTTTCTTGATGAATAACACAATGGGTGGTTTGTTCAACAACATTTTTTTGTTCTCAATTCTAACTCTGTCTATGCTAGCTATAAATTGAGATTGAATAATCCTAAATTAAATCAAAGGTTTGATGACATTGAAAGACCAAATAAATGGTAATACGACATTTACAGTGAGACAAGACACACTAAAGGCAAGAAAATGTTAATGAAGAATCAATCAGGTGTAACAGGGATCGAATTGAGTCCATCGCTGAGGGTAATCAATCGGGCGTCAGTGTTATTGTTGTGATTTGTTGCGGCATCGGCTCGAGTCCAATCGGCTGGCCCTCTGGTAGCCATTAGTTTGATTAGCTCGTGCGTCCCACGCAAGCTGATTGTGCGAACGTTTGGCTTTGATTGATTCCTTCAAATGGCACCGTTTCTCGACTACGCTTTATTTCGGAGCAATACATTGTTGCCGGTTCTGATACGAAGATATTCTTACAGATTTATTTAAGTCGACGTATAGACTTGCAATACATGAGATCTAATTATAGCACGGATTAAAATAATCTATTATTATACTCTATTTAAAAATATTGCTTATTTCCTTATACTTATTTCTATTGATCAATACTCGTTATTTCTCTGAACACGGACAGTTACAGGCTGGTGAACTTATTTACTACTACCTCCATCATGTGGTTATTGGAGGTTTGGTTATAAGGAATAGGACAATTTTTTTGTGTGGGCCAGTAGTGAAAGGTGAATGTATAATTAAATCAACAGGATGGGTAGCTGACTATTCCTATGCACTGATTAAATATTGTAGTAACCAATCTGATTGTTATTATGTTGTAATCGAATTGAATGTTGATTGGATTGGTATACTAGGTGGCTCAATAAATTATAGCAGTAGACGTTTGAGTGCCAATACATTTTCTTCTTCTTGTCCAAAGCTTCCTACAATGGGATCAGTTTACAGTCTAACAGGATGTGGCTGAATATCAGTATTGTATACGAAAATACTGCCATCTGAACTCCACAGGAGCGATGGAAGATTGTAACTGAACACAGCGGTACGGTTGGTGCAGTGGCTGATACAGTCGGCTGCTGCGCTCCGGGTCGTGGGTTCGATTCCTACACGGAACAAATATTCGTATGACCTGCAGGTAGTTGTTCCGGGTCTGAGTGTATTGTATGTGGAATTCATGTCTGTAAACGCACCCACGACACAGGAAAAATCCTAGTGTGGGGCAACGTTTTTTAAAGAGAAAAGAGAAGAGAACAATCGAATCATTCGATTGGTCCGTTTTTTCGATTACAATCGAATGACAGCTGGTGTTATTCGATTGCCATTCAATTGAGGTGATAATTATACATTTCCATGTGCAGTTAACAACTGGCGATATACTTTGTGCCTGCTACTTGGTTTCCCTGCCCGGTAGTGAAAAAAGATCACATAGACGGCAAACATTTCGATGTCCTTTTTTTGACACCATGTTGATTTTGATGACCCAGCTATGCTTTTTTATACGTCTTGTTGTAGAACTGTAGGTACTCTATTCTTTTGTTCATTTTCATTCGATTGTTAATCGTCTGCGTCGAAAAAGTTGCAATCGAATACACGATTTACTAACTGCTGCTATATTCGATTTTATTTTCTACTCAAAAGCCATATTACTGAATATAGTGACATCTTTGGGTCTAGATTGGTTCTCAGAATTTCGGGCTACTGACTGCCCATAACGACTATCATAGATATTCTAATGATAACTGAGACCAATGGCTTAACGTGGTCCCCAAGCCGAAAACCCTCTGTATTGTGAAAAATAATGGTCAACCATACAAAGCCTGGCCCATGCAAGCGCACTTCTACCGTTCTGCATAGTAACTGTTTAGCCACAAGCGCTCTCAGAGTTTGACTTGATGATGAATATTGCGTCTAAAATAATTTCTGACTGGTATGAGTAATTTCGTTTAGTTATAAGCAGCTTTGAATATTTCAATCAGACGTTTTGTAAACCAGTTTATCAACATAATAGTGTACAGTTTCATGAAAATACCTCAACGATCTTGTTAGAACGCGAAAGTGCTTCACGGTTGATATCTGTGTCTATTACTACCTTGAATAATTAGTCTGAATAAATTGTATGTATCTGTAAAATAATTACGTCATACTGTATCACAAATAATTGAGAGGGTCTTCAATATTGTGTGGCCATCAGTATCCGGCCGTAGCGATCAGCCGTCACTTTACGCGTATATAACCACAGACTGTGTAAATCTGGAATACTACAGCTTCGAAACGCTGAAAAGATCAGAATTGGTTCAGTGTTTTCCAATACACAATCACATAGATATCCTCGGTTACAAACAAAGTCAATCTCTCTTTATATTATTAGTACAGAAGTATACATGGTATAGATATAGAGTCTTTGTTGAGATAAACATCACTTGATTACAAACTCAAACGGCCAAACATGCAAATAGTTAGACATTAACAGTTTACTATACAATATCAACGCAAGCAACGTAGACGAAATGGACGGGGGCAAAGATGGGAAGACTTGACAAAAACCCTTCAAATAAAGGCAAGGTCTAAAGGTTGTATAAGGCCCAAGTCTGAATGACGATGTCATGTTTATTTGCGTTAAAGGGAGGCGCATTTTCTTACCTGTGAGGGAGAATAGCATGACGTTGAAGAGGAGCTACATGAATCTTTAAGGTGGGTTTGGGTAAACAGTTTTATATTTTATGCCGTGTATGCCAAGCTTTGTGAGAATTTTTCTTTAGATTCTTAAGTTCATTGGTTGTGAATTAGGAAGAAGTGTATAGTACATTTGTATTGTGTAGTGTATGCTTCTGGAACCATTCTTGTTATAATTATGTCTTTTGTATAAATTTATTTGACGGCACGATTGGTGCAATGGCTGAAACAGCCGGCTGCTGCGCTCTGGATCGCGGCTTCGATACTTGCACAGAACAAATATTTGTATGATCTGCAGGTAGTTGTTCCGGGTCTGGGTGGATTGTGTGTGGAATGTGTGTCTGTAAACGTAACCACGACACAGAAGAAGTCCTAGAGTGAGTCAACGTTAAAAAAACACAAAATAATTGTTTTCAAAATGACGTATGTTATACATACTCGACGAAGTAACATGATATTTCATAATTATTTAACGAAGTTTTCAAGTAAATGTTAAATGTTCATTATAAGTCCTGACAATTCAGCTTAAACTTCAAATAAATTCAATTCCTAGAATATTTATTTATGACTTGATTTACACCGCTATTTCAAAAGTTGCCGTGTGGTGCCGGCTCAGATTGCCGTGTGGTGCCGGCTCAGAATGCCACCACCCCATCTCCTCCCATGGGTGTCGTATAAGTCGACTAAGGGATTAGCCGGAGGATGGGCAGCAGCGTCCTTCGAGTACATTAACAACTCAACTGCGATCGCCAACCCGCCTGCCAAGCGTGGCGATTATGGCAAAACCCCCCAATGAGCCCACAACACATCCATATCGGTGGTTATGGTGATCTTCGGGGAGGCCTTTGTCCAGCAGTGGACTTCATTTGGCCGAAATGATGATTTCAAAAGTGTTCATCATCATTACGAAGCCGGAAGACGTCCACTGCTGAAGAAAAGCCGCCCTCAGAACCGACCAGTATCATGAAAATAGAATGTGCCAGTACGATTTATGAGCGAAGAATGGCTGCTGTTTCACAGAAGGGACGCTGCTGCCCATCCCTCTGGTTTAGAGTACCTAAGTAACCTTTTAGGACATCCACGGGAGGGTATATAGCGGTGCTATATTTTTTATCCAAACACCACGTGGATAGTTCTTTTCTTTTTCTTTCTTCTTCTTGTTAGTAGCCAACCTTGTGTCAGAGTTGTTCAAACCACCCAAAGGCCTTCAACTTCGCTTAACGACTGCCTTCTAATGACAACAATCGGAACTGGTGCTTTTACGTGCCCCCCGAAGCACATTCACCCGTCTATAGACTGACCAGGCCAAACATTGCTTAACCTCGCCGATCGTTTACAGATCAGTGAGTGCAACTGGCCATGTGCGCCAACTCAACGCGGGTAGTAACTTGCTTTCACGAAATTATATTCAACAGTGAATTTTCTGACAATATTTGCTTTCGTAGTTTTGGCTTTGGATGTCTTAGGAATTCTTACTTAGCCATGGACAACTCTACGCATGGATTCCCATAAACTTAGTCTAGAAATAGAAAGAAGCAAATGATATTGCGATTACAGTAAAATAGGAAATACTGACCTTTGTTGTCCCACTACTTGGTGCTTCGCCTTTCAAACCCCTCTTTATGTAGCCATCTTAAGCCAATCCTTTATGAAGGCTTCAAAGTCACCAACACAACAGCTTGGCATTTCTTAGGCCTAGCTCGACGACGACATCCATCCTCATCAACTGCGCGGCGACCTAAGCCCTTTTGTCCAAATTAATGCTACAAATATGACCCACCCCACTCCAGTTCAGACTAACAGACTTGTGATCCATATCAGCGATGACGGCCATCGCTTTCATTTAAGTGAATTTCAAAGCTAGTCACAGAACTTTAGAATACTACTTTGGATTCATTCAGGGAACGAGTTTGAGCACCGTGTTTAGATTTTTTACGTTACAAGTTAAACGATATAGCCGTGATTACTAGTCATTATTATTCTCTATACTTATGGATTTTTTTTAAGTTACATATCTAACAATACAATTAAATCTCTAATCACGCCAAAAACTTCCTGCTTTTCTAAATCAAAGAGTAAATACGAGGCTACAGTTTAATTTTTGCTCAAAGAACTTCGGTGCTAAATTAGTTTCCGTTCAACGCTATACGTGATCGGATTGTATAATTACATTCTTTCCCTCCCACCGGCAGGTTGCGGTCGAGATGCGTATCGTATCGATTGAGGGAGTTTCGCTAAATCGAACTAAGGCCACAACTCACGAAGTGGACCATCAAACTGCAGGAAAAAGGACAAAACAAAATGTATAAAGGAAATTGCTTCCACAAATCCACTCGTATCTTGAACAATAAATGTGAAACGGCCCACCCGCCCTAATAGCAATGAAATCACGAAACCAAAACTGTCTCCCATGTCGGATACAGTTCGATCTGCGACTTAAGAATTTTATAGACTACCCTTCAATTGTCTCAAATGGCCAGCGATGATAGAGGTCATGTACCTATTTGTTCGTATTAACAAAAAAATGTTTTAGTTCTTGAAGCGATGATAGAGGTCATGTACCTATTTGTTCGTATTAACAAAAAAATGTTTTAGTTCTTGAAGCTGTGGAATTAACTTGTTACTTGATGTTTTGAGCTTATCGACGCTGATAGTCACAGTAGTGACAGAAGCCTTCCCCAAAAATTGCCACAATGACCGGTATGGTTTTGTGTTGTGTGCTCAAGGAGAGGGGGGGGGGGGGGGGGTTATACCATAATCGCCACGCTTGGCAGACAAGTTGGCGATCGCAGTTGAGCTATAAATGTTAAAACGAAGGATGCTGCTGCCCATATTCCGGCTAATCGCATAGTCGCCTTTTACGACATCAATAAACAAATACTAATTATACCAACTAACTAACTAATCCAACAAAACTTAATCATACGTATTCTTATAAACAATAATAAGCTGTATTGTAACAGCTATTGCTAACATTATAAATTCAATTCACACTTACATCAAAAGATACAAAACTGCACCCGTCCAAGCCATGTTTGGACGCAACACGAGCAGCTACATATTTTTTCGCATTTTATAAACTAGTTTGTACTGACCAGAGTACACAATTTATTTTATTTCTAACAAATGTAATAAAAATTTCTTTCTATAACTTTAAACAACATCGCAGTAACTAATTTATCGCTGGTCAACTACATTATGTGGTTCGTCGTAAAATTCGCTTGCGCTTGCGCTTTAAATTTCAGTCAAGAACCTCCCCTACTGGTCATAGGCCTACCCCAAAGATCAGCACAATCACCGGTCTGGGCTTTTGTTGTGTGCTTATTAGAAGCTTTTGCCATAATAGCCACACTTGACAGGTGGGTCAGCGATCGCAGTTCTGCTGTAATTAATGTGCTCGAAGGACGCTGCTGCCCATCTTCCGGCTAATTGTACCACCACAATTGGTTGAAGGATTGCACGATTTAAAAAAGTAACCATCGAGTTTCTTGCCCGTTCTTCTCCATAGGAAATCTATATCTTGGAGCGCGGCAACTAAAGTCTCGACTATTTGTAAGTGCCTGTAAACGATTTAAATGAATAAAAATATTTTTTATCCTATCACAGTGCCAGATATTAGCCGCCAAGCTATAACTTTTAACATTACTGCATTCTGGTTAAAAGGGTAGTACTGTAGCTACATTTCTGGGTATAATAATCACTTCAGCCTTCCAACGCTGGACTAAAGCCTCCCCCAAACATTCCCACAACGACCGGTATGGGTTTGTGTTGTGTGCTTATTGGGTGGTTTTGTTCAGGGTGCTGATGGGGCTGCCGTGGTTTTGTAGTGCTTCTAGCATGTTTGCTGAGGCTAATGTTGACAGCTTCGCTACAGTCATGCGCAAGCGGTGCGCCTCCATCCTAACACGTTTGCGTAGTAGTACCAACAGCATCTTGAGCGTATTGGTGGACCGGTGGGATGCTCCGATGCTTGAACGCTGGATACGACTGCATGCAGTTAAGTAACCATGCTCTTAAATTATTATTACTTTCATATTTACTATATTTAATTATTTGGTTCTTATTGTGTACTTTTTTACTAACAGTAGTTTGTAAGTTTTTAATATGGATCCAAGGTCCGCAATAAAAATGATTATTATTGTTATTTGCCATAATCGCCACTATTGGCAGGCGGGTTGGCGATCGCAGTAGAGTTATAAATGTCCTCTATTGACGTTGCTGCCCATCCTTCAGATAATCCCATAGTCACCTTTTACGACACCCACGGAATGAGATGGGGTGGTGGTATTCTTAGCCGGCACCGTATGGCACAGTTGGTACTGAGCAAAAGAGACTAAGTAAATAATGTCTCGTGGTGATGAGTGAAGTGTGCACCAAACGCAGTACAAGTTTTGGGTAGCAGTTTAATTATTGTTGTGGGCAGGACTTAATAATACATCGGTATATATACACTAAATGTATTATGTATGATTAGTAAACTGAAGTGGCAATGGTTGGGGCACATTGCTCGTAGAACTGATGGCCATTGGGGCAAAAAGTTTCTTGAATGGAGACCGCGCACCGGAAAACGCAGCGTGGGACGACCTCCAACGAGGTGGACAGACGACCTGGTGAAGGTCGCTAGGAGTGGTTGGATGAGAGCGGCATATAACCGCTCGTTGTGGAAATCTAAGGGGAGGCCTTTGTTCAGCATAGGACGTCCTTTAGCTGATATGATGATGATAATGATGATGTTTATACTTCTGACCATCATCCTTAATCATCCCAGTGGCCGACCACATCTAAAGAAAAATTCTATTCCTATCCAAGACTTGACCCACAAACATTTTTATTCAAGGTAACTAACTTTCTACAAGATACCCGCATCCTTGTAATATTTCTTCTACATTTTTACGAGAACTGTGATATCATTTACGATTGAGTGGGCGTAGGTAGCGGCGTAGAAAATATCTATGTTTGTGTTCAATGATGTTCAAAGGGTATCTGTAAGAAAACCGAAGGCCGAAATCTTTACCTAAATATGTTCTAGTTCGCAGGGAATGATTTACTAAAGGAGCTACATTGCTATGAAATAATTTATTACATAAAAGTTGATAGGGACATTGTAGAAAAATAATTAGTGTAGGTAATGTGGGATCAGTTGTACAAACATCAAGATTATCATTATCGTCATTTCAGCCGAATGAAGTCCACTGCTGGATACAGGCCTCTCCTAAAGATCGCCACTATTACCAGTATTGGTGTGTTGTGTGTAAGTGCTGCGTATCCTGCGGCTAATCCCGATGCCACTTTATACGATACTCACGGGATGATATAGTTTGATGTTGTTCGAAGGCACCACCAGGCTACAAACAAGCCAAAGGTAAAAACGACTTTTACAGACAAGAATAGATCATAAAATCTTTACCAGGTTAATGATGCAAAGAGTCGTTCACGAATAATAAGATGGTTAGTTAAACTGCTCAAAACTTTTTGATACTTGAAAGTGGCACATTGATATTCTCGTTCTAATTACACTATCCATCCATCTCCTGCCATGGTTCTCGTAAAAGCCGACTAGGGGACGGGCATGGATGGGACGGGATGGGCAGCAGCGCCCCTTTTATGGAAAAGCATCCATTCTGCGCTCACCATCCCGCCTGCCAAGCGTGGTGAGTATTGGCAAATTCCCCCCAAAATTATGACAGAGTAGTGGAAGCGTATGGAGGAGGCCTTTACTCAGCAGTGGACGACATTTGGCTGATATGATGATGATGATGAATTACACTATACAACACTTAAAATTATACCAATATCTCAAATAGTGGTTCATATTACGAAATAGAAAACAAAGTTTTATGATCCCTCGTTTTTATCTAGTCTCAGTACCATAGACAAAAAGGCGTGGTTGGCTTATGTTATTATCACAAATAAATAGCAATAGTTTGAAAAATTAATTAAACACTTTTTGTTCCATTCACTACCCGGCTCCATCATCAGACCCTGGTCACTGAGTGTAATTGTATGGGATTCACTTAGATTATTTAGGGATTCATTAAAACAAACTAAAAGAGCCTCGAGCTCGAGAGGTTTTTAAAAAATATTTTAGATTTTTGTAAAAAATAAGTTTAATGTTGAGTGCACCCTAGTATGAGTATACAAGGCTGCAATATCTCTATAAAAAAATTCTCTACTCTCATTAAAGATTCTTTTGTAAAAAACATGGGCTCAGTTAGCGACGAACATATAGAAAGCTTTTACCAGGAAATAGCAGTTTGAGAAGCGTCATCAGGGTAGATAGGAAACAGCCGTGCTTGAAAATTTCTGTCGGTGCCTCAAAGGGACATACATACATAACAGCAACGATTTACTACGAGAGAAAAGCCGACCAATGAAATATAGAAGTAAAATGAAGTTTAGAGAAAAAATATGTCGCTAATATGTGTATTATGTGTGTATAGTAATAAACAAATAAACGCTTTTCTCTATAGAATAGAACAGAATAATTTATTCAGTAAATAGGTCCTAACATACACCTTTACACGTCGTACTGAAACAATGTAGGTCATTTCACTGCATGATAACTTCTGAGAAGAAATGCTGAAAGAAACTCAGATCTTTTTAGGCATTTTTTATATATCTTTTATAAATATGTTCTTTACAAGTCTTAAAACAGTTATCTATACATTGACTAAAAATAAATATTTCAGCGAAAAATGCAACTATTACTTCTGATGTATTTGGTTTCCAGGAAAGCCACGTGTGCAGAAAAGAATTAACTTCATATGTGCCTATCGTCAACATATTCTTGAATCCCGAAACATATTTTTTTATAAGAATTGTTTTAACGTGCGATTTAAACTTCCCAACTATCAGATCTGTAATTGCTTTAGGTATCTTATTAGAAAACCGGACACCTATGAAACCTAAAATGACGCGTCTATTTTATTTATTAACTTTAATTACTGTAGCGTTTAATGTATGTAATGTATTACTATTACATAATGATACCCCAGAGAAAAAAAGGGTTGCGGCGTTATTTATATGAAGTCCGTTTCCGAGTCACGAGTTTAATTTCGTTTTTATACAACCAAAACCAACCAAGCGTCCGCCTGCCGATAACAATTGCAATGCTACCCAAGACTATTCGTGCGTTTCTCCATACAGCGCTTATCACGACGAGAAATTAGTTGTTTAGTCTCTTATGCCCAGTAATTTCAATAGCAATATTTCGCTTCTAATTGAAAGCCTGTTTCTAGTGTTTAAAACACTTTTACGGCCGAATACTGAAACGCCAGTTCATATTATCTCCCGCTTTAACACTTTGAAAAACCGAAAAGGCTTAAATAGTTAAACCGGCAATTAATATTAACTGGTGTTTCAATATTCGGCCGCTACCAGCGAATATCTAGCAATGCAGTGGTAGTTATGAGCACTGTCAAGTAGACAATCACCTAAACTGTATAGTGAAGTTAAAAAAACCTTCTAAAAGGAAATCATAAAATTGTAACACAAACAGAATTAGCAAACACATTCATACACATGTATGAATATGTTTGCTAATTCTGTAAAAAATAAGCAGAGATTTCAGTCACTAATTCGTTTTAAATTTATCGTACAATTTTGGTAAGAGTTAACTTGAGTGCCATCATGACTATACCAATCTAGCCGGACTATTGAAATACGAAACCTTCCACTAAATATGTATATGACTTTATTTAATTGTAGTCAACCTATAAAAATATTACCTTTACCCATCCACCTTTCATTATCCATTTTATAAACCTTTATTAAGCTCACGGTTCTAGGGGAACGGAATTGGGTGGCTAATAAATATTTGAACACATAATTATACCCGCGTGATTAAGCTATTTACACAACAGTATTTGTATCCAAATTTTCCGTAACCACTGTGACTCCATCACGCATCGCTATTAATTTTCTATCGCTATCGATTTTCTATCCTTTAACACCGAGACTCGAAAATTGACTTATCATTATCATGTCATCCAAAAAACTCAAATTCTAATTATTTATAGTTTTTTTTGTACCAATTTCGATGCATTTATTTTTTAATACGAAGGTTTACTGGCAACGTTTGCCACATGCCATTAAGTACACATTGTGTAACACCATTGTGCAACTGAACCCAAAGCCGACCCTCCCGACCGGTGTGGCAGGAAAATGCAATCCTACGGATATAGCGAACATGTTTATAGGTCATTTTAAAGCAGAGCCATCGCCTAGATCAGCGGTGTCTGCATCGTCATCGATGCCCGGCGTTGCGGAGATACCCTCGAAGCTTAATATTAAGTTTACTGCTAATGAGGTTGCATCTGTAATTAAAAATATGGTAAAAGGTCGAAAAGTCGCCGGGGCACGATCACCTCAGCGTCGAGCATCTGCGCTACGCAGGCGTATACTTACTGAGAGTACTGGCTATGTTTCTTACCTTATGAATGAGTCATTCTCATTTGCCAGATGATCTGATGAGAACAATAGTAATACCAATTGTTCAAAATAAAACTGGCAATACCGCAGATCCCGCTAACTACAGGCCCATTTATCTTGCTACTGTAATTGCTAAGAACTGGACAGTCTGCTTGATTCACATATGGCTACCCGTGTAAATCTGCATGATGCACAATTTGGCTTTAGACGAGGTCTATCCACAGAAATATCCATTCTGTGTCTGAAGCGAATTGTTCAGTACTATGCAGACAGGAAGACACCAGTCAACGCGTGCTTCCTTGACTTGTCCAAGGCGTTTGATCTGGTGACATATAATATCCTGTGGGAAAAACTTGACAAGGAAAGTAAAGTAGAGAGTGAAGTTATTTCGTTGCTTAGATATTGGTACAAAAACCAAACCAAATTATGTTAAGTGGGCTGGGGCATTCTCCCATATGTACAGATTGGAGTGCGGAATGAGGTAAGGGGGGATAACCTCTCCACGCCTTTTCAATCTGTACATTAATCAGCTAATAGTTGAGCTCAGCAACACGAATATTGGTTGCCACATTGATGGGGTTTGTGTTAACAATATCAGCTACGCAGTTGATATGGTGTTGCTGAGCCCCTCGATCAGCGCACTGAGGCAACTGTTACGGGTTTGTGAAGGGTATGCGGTGGCCCAAGGACTAAGGTATAATTCCAAAAAGAGTCAGTTATTAGTGTTCAAGGCCAAATGCTACTCGAACGTGTCGTATGTTGAACGTTCGTGAGAGGACTATTCCTCTAACACGAGTCACTCAGTTTAAATACTTGAGCTACTGGGTTACCGAAAACCTTAGCGATAATCTCGATATAGAGAGGGAGCGCAGGGCGCTGGCTGTCCGATGTAATATGCTGGCCCGAAGATTTGCTAGATGTACAGAGCAGGCTAAAGCTACACTTTTTCAAGCTTACTGCCAGTCATTCTACACGTGCAGTCTGTGGGTCAGGTATTCGCAGAAGGCATTCAGCGCTCTGCGCGTTCAGTACAACAATGTGTTCAGAGTGCTAATGGGGCTGCCGAGTTTTTGTAGTGCATCTGGGATGTTCACAGAGGCAAGGGTTGGTGGTTATAACGCCATCATCCGAAAACGTTGTGCGCCCATCCTCCGCAGGGTGCGAAATAGCTCCAATAGCATCCTGAGCATATTGTCTGATAGATGGGTCTGTCCAATGCTGAAACACTGGATACAAGTTCATATGTCTGCTGTGAAGGAATCAGTGTCTTAGTGTCTCGACCATGTAGATCAGCAATATTTGTATACCTGATATTTGTATAGATGTAGTTACTAACAATAGGATAAGATCATAATCTTACTAACACTATATGGAGCTGAAATGATCCGAAATAAAGATTTATTATCATTATTAAAGTTTAAATGTTTTAAGAAAACAAGAACATTTTAATTTGGTGCCACATTTGGACAATAATATGAACTAATAATGCTCGCTTCTACTTGACTGCTTTCGATTTATCAGAAAATAAGAAAGACTTTTGTTTAGTAACTCTCAGCTTTAGAATGTAACAAAGAAAAGTCGGTGCCAATCAAGTTACTGGACGTCCAATAAAAGTAATCAGAATAAGTACTTTTGTGACATTTAATGTCAAGTTAGCTAAAGACAAATCTTAGCAACCTTTTTCTGTAATTGGAAGCATAAAATATATTGGAAATATATTTTTACATATCATATGTATATTGAATATATTTTAAAGGTACTCGTAGCTCAATGGCTACCGGCAAATTGATCGACCTGTGAGGTTAAGCCACGCTTACGGAAATCATATTATGGACGTGTGACCAATATTTAGACTACATGAGCCATCCGTGTCTCATAGAGCACGTTAAACCGTCGAAATTTTCTAGTCCGGCATGGCTCTCCGCCCTTCCCAAGGTGGAGGAAGTACATGAGGATTTCTCAGCGACAAAAAAGGAGACCAGCTGGTGAATTACAGCATAAACTTGATTATTTGTGTCAGATTGACAATTACATTTTAAACGTAACGGTTCGTAAGATCTAGGACTTCAACATCAGTCGAAGGAGAAGAAGGGAAAAAAAGAGGTGGTCTAATCAGATTTTAAAACCTCATTGCAATGCATCATATTATATAACATTCACTTCTAAATATGGATCTCCTCCCAGATATCTTCATTAAACGGTCGTAAGATATTGCCATTCTCATCATGCTTGGTAGATGGACTGATAATCGCAGTACCAGTTATCACACCACACCCAGTTTGTCCCACTTTACGAGTTCACCTGTACCGTGGGAAAAATTTGCAGCCATAAAAACTATGAACAAACACTACTACCACTGCCTACTAACTTCTTCTCCACCGTATCTTCATGTCTGAGGGACGTAACTATCGCGGGTCACTCGCGTCACCACATCTCTCCAGGCCGCACGATCTTGAGCACATTGGATTGCTGTGCAGCTTCGCCTCAGTCGCTTCTTTGACCACGTCAGTCCATCGCAAAGGTGTGCGTACCATACTTTTTTTTTCCACCAGCTAATTATGGTCAGCCTACTTACTAACTGTCTGCAATACCATTATTTGTTCGGTACAGGAATGGACCCTGCGTTGCGAGGCAAGCCAATCGCTTAACCGATATTAAAAAACATATTATTCAATGGTCCGCGTAAGGGTTTGCCGGACTCTTACTAGCTAATACCACTTCAGTGTTCCTTCAATCTTCCTTATCCTGAAGGCATGGACTTCATTCGCGTATTCACAGTACCCGACAAGTCTTGGCCCGCTATTTTGTTGGAGGTCTTTGCTCTGTGCTGCTTAGCCAGCGTCACAATACTCTAACATACGATGCGTCATTTTTCGGGCCTATCTTTGATTGGGTGAGTCCACAGGCCGTAACTCATGGAGGCTGAAAATTGGCAACCTGCAGTACGTTTTTTTTTATTGATGCCCAGTGGAAATTCTTCATGAACTTCCTTCACCCCGGGAAAGGGCGAAGGGGTATGCCGGACTCCTACCGGCTAAAACCACTGGAGCGGTCATCTTCGGCACCTTTTTTTTTTATTTTTTATTTTTATTGATCCGGTGGAAATACCTCATGTACTTCCTTCGCCCCGGGAAAGGGCGAAGGGGCATGCCGGACTCCTACCGGCTAAAACCACCGGAGTGATCATCGTCGGCACCTAAGGGAGGCTCCAGGTCCTTGTATGATCACACTAGAGCCACCCACTTGTGCCACGCCTATGGGCACATCCCGGAGAGGGTGACTGTAAAGCGGTCATCCACCGGGGGGATTGTAAAGGATCCCCCAAAGCGTCCTACGGCAGCGCGTGACCACATGCGTGCTACCGTCTTCTCTTGGGTCGCTCGGTGTGGGCACGCAGATTCCCCAATCTACGCACCCACGAACCCAGAGGTACCCCGCCTTATAGTAACGGCAGGGGTTTCAGGCGTATGGGATTAGGGGCCAGGGCGGTTGTTACCCCGGCCCTCTCCCGATCCCGCTCTGCGGTCTCCTTCTGGAGCATGACGCTCTCACAGAAGGAGACCACTGCATTCCAGTTTTCATGCTCTGCCAACATAGCCGACACTACTGCTGGCAGAGAGAGATCTTGCCCGATCCGATCGACCAGGATCCACCGCTCGGCGGCCCATGCAGGGCACGCCTCGAGCGTGTGCTGTGCGGTATCCTGGTCGCTATCACAATGGTAGCATTGTGCCGTGGCCTCACGTCCTATCCTGTGCAGGTACGCACCGAAACAACCGTGCCCGGTGAGCACCTGCGCCAGGCGGTAGGTAACGCGCTCGCTCCTTTTGAGCCAGGCTCCAAAGAGCGGCAGGACGGCCTCCACGACGCGCTTCGTCGCAAACTGCATCCGCAAACCTCCAGCGCCCTGGTGTATCTTTTGCGACAGTGTAGGACGTCGCCTACATCTCCCATGCCACCGCCACCCGCATCCAACGACTCCAATCTACCTCCACTATCCATCATTGGGGGCCTTCCCACGCTGCATTTCCAGGTACGCGAACTCCACTCGAGAACTTTTCTGCCCCTTCTCATAAATTCAAAACCTTTCAGCTATCTGATTCGATCTCGTAGAGAAATGCCAAGCATAGCTCTCACTATAGCTTGCTCTGTGACTTGGGTTTTCTTATGAGACCCATAGTGAATTACCACTGTATGCCATACGTCATCGCTGTTAACTAGTGTATGGGTAGAAACTATTCCACTACAGAAAATTCAGTGATGGAGCGAAAAAAAAAACAAATTGCTCACAAGAACAAAGTAGAATAAACACATTATAATATTGTAGAAAATTGCCTGTCAGATGCACAACACGGTGGTCAAAGGATAAAGAAAGAGGTTAGCTTCTAAGTTAAAGAAAAAATACAAATTCTCTTATTGCATGCTTAATTGATTTGTGAATTTTGTGAATATTATAAAAATGAACTAACAATTTTTTTTAATGTTTTGGTTTTATCTTAAGTTAATAATCTTAACCACTTTATGTAATACTTAACTAAAACAGATTTCTCAACCAACATTTTGTATAAATTAATTCACAATTTCAATAGAAAATACAATTTCTCTACAGGGTTAATCGTACGTACGAATTCGATAATCTATTTAACTTGCCTTTCTATTCAAAGGGAACTTAGTTACCACTTAAGGAAATTGTTGCCTAACTTATACCGTATTAGAAGTTTACGAATAAGTTTATGATTAGGCTTGTCTGAAATATATTATATACTGAATATAATATATATAAGGCAAATTGCTTTTAACTTAGACATCCTAAAGCAACAGCTAGAACAGATATCTACTGAGGTTTCGTCTGAAAGTCCACCCACTGGAAACGAGATTATGGATAGCTTTGATATGGCTTTAGTGGTAAAATTACAAATTAATTTCTCGTACAATTGGGGAATATGACAGAAAAAACTAATTTTAGTAGTTCAGATTCAAAAAATTGTAATAATAAAATTATATATTTCACGTAATGCTTATTCTTCAAACAAGACTATTTATTTTAAAATCGTAAGTAGTCATAAACATTGAAGCGTTACTAAAGTAAGCCTATTATGATCAGTAGCCAGTAATTTTTTGATTTTGGCTTTTTGCAAACATCTCATGGAAGCTGTAGCTACTTAATCAAAAAACGTGGCAAAGCTATAAGGGCCTTCAGCTGGGCAATGAACTTTAAAATACAAGTAACACAGCAAAGTTTGCCCCCTGGTGGGGCTCGGGCCTCGGCTTTAAGGTATTGCTTGCGGGGGACAAGCTGGATCGTGAATTATGATATAAGACCGTATCTACTATATATCTGCTCGTTCGCGCGCTTGCATTGCTAAGAATATATCTTCATCAGCACCGGAATGTGAGTTGTTTAGAATGGGATGTATTAATATGTGTTGTGAATGTTAGTTTTTGTGGGAATATGTATAAGAGATGAGTAAATTGTATGGACTTGAATTTGTACAATGTATTTATTTATTTAAATACACTTTATAGTATACCACATAACAAAAATAGGGAAAAAGAATAGGTTAATAGGCGCTCATATCGCATATAGCGATTTCTTCCAGGCTACCTTTGGATGGATTTGGATGTTAAACGCTGCAATGGACTGGTTATTGAAACTGTAAAGTTGTTTGGGCAGGTATATTACAAAAAAAAATGAATAGGGCCTTACCGACAATTATGGTATGACGGCGGATTTGATGTAGAGTTGGCGAGTCCATTTTGTGAGTCTCATAGAGGAGAGTGATTTTGTCATCCGGATCGACGAGGACTTGCATCAGAGGACGATTAGTTTTGATGCGGGAACTGCACTAGCGAATTCCAGTAGTATTCAGAGTCGACATAGCATCGGTAGTCAGCTAACGCTGACGCTTTTCATTTAAACATGACAGTTTGGGAATGCCAACTCACTGACAATAGTAAGTATTATATTAGGTCCCTAAGAGCTATATTAGTGTATGAACTAAAGATTTAGATTAACTTCTGTTATCTTTTTCTCAACCAAAAATCCTCGCTATCGTCTAAACAGTGTTCAAACTACAGCTTTCAGTCAAACTTCCAAGTTTGTCAGCAACGACAAGCCTTCAGCTATTAAATGAGCTTCTAAGACGGAACCGACTTTATAATTGAAATAATTATTCTGTCGCAAATTATAATTAATCTGAGAAGTGAGAAATGATATCCTAAAACAAAAAGCTGACAGTGGTTTTGTTGGACGGGCGAAGTGTCAAAGTTAAATTGAATATTATAGGGAATGATCTCAGGCAGACGAAGTTTCGTCGGGTCGCGCTGAGTAGTTAATCCAATGCCACAATTCACTTCAAGTTATTCTGGAACAATTGGCTGTTACTTGCATTGCTTATTCATTGTTAATCGAACGCTCAGACTATTTATGTTATTCTCGTGCGCCAGTCTGTCTTATAAACTATTCTGCCTGAATCTGGAAACTACACGATGCAGTTCTAGTGTATGTACCTTCTCTGTCGTCCAACTTTTTCAAAATTACTTATACTTGATCGGATTCATATAGCATTTTCACAGTCAGTAGTGATGCGAAGGATCTTAATCTATAACTAGCTAATTGGCTGCGCTGGTTCGTTTCTATAATTTTAAATAGAACGTAGGGAAGGAGATTGAGGTAGACCCACATACCTGGATTCCTGGCTACTGAACTCTTGAGTTTTCTGCCGCGTGGACTTTTATACGACACGATGAAATTATTATAATTTTAAGTCGGCACACACAATCAATATTTTATAGCAGCACTACCTATATAGCATTTAGAGATTTTCGTTGTGGGTGGTGCGGGCGCCATGCGCGCACTTGCTTAGGTGCGGTCCAAGATCGAACACTGAATGTGGGCTGGGAGGAAAGACGGCAAGAAGCTTGAACTCATATCAGCCAAAGGACGTCCACTGCTGAACAAAGGCCTCCCCCTTAGATTTCCACAACGAGCGGTCACATGCCGCTCTCATCCAACGACTCCCAGCGACCTTCACCAGGTCGTCTGTCCACCTCGTTGGAGGTCGTCCCACGCTGCGTTTTCCGGTGCGCGGTCTCCATTCGAGAACCTTTGTGCCCCAACGGCCATCAGTTCTACGAGCAATGTGCCCTGCCCATTGCCACTTCAGTTTACTAATCCTTTCAGCTATGTCGACAACTTTAGTTCTTCTACGGATCTCCTCATTTCTGATTCGATCTCGTAGAGAAATACCAAGCATAGCTCTCTCCATAGCTCGCTGAGTGACCTTGAGCTTTCTTATGAGAATGAAGAATGAAGCTTGAACTAAGGAAGGACAATGAACAAATTTTAATCAGAGTGACAGAAAACGTTGCGATTCGGAGCAGACAACGAACTGGCACATCCAGCCAGGTTTACTCTGATTAAAGCATACTAGTGAGGCATAAATTTAAATACAGGTTGTAAGTGAGAACATACCGAAAACTTTAGGAAGAGGTTAAAATTAGGCCTAGAATAAAAATAGGAAAGTCATTTATCTCGGAAATAATAGGTTAAAGTTTTTGTCATTTTTGAGCACGCAATGTATTGTAAACAACGCGATCAAAACCTACGCGATTATCGTATCATAATATAAATATTATTATATTATTGTGAGCGATGACCTCATCCGTGACTTGTAGCGAGACAGCAGCCATATATGTTTCTTTTTTTTTACTTCATGAAAAGATCAACGCTAAATTCTGACGCTGGGGGTTTCAATACTATGTAGGGAATCCATGGTATCAGTTTTAGTCACGATGTCATTCGTTATACAAATTTAAGCATGATTCTATCATTCATGTTAAGTCAACTTTACGTGGGGTAGTAGGTACGTCTTCTAAGAGAGTTACATGCTGTCGTCTGTCATTCCATTCCATTCCATCATCATATCAGCCAAAAGATGTCCACTGCTGTACAAAAGCCAACGACCGGTTACGTACCATGTGTCATTTTAGGGGGATTTTGCCAGTACTCACCATGCTTGGCAGACGGATCGGTAAGCGCAGTTTGGCTACTGTTAAATAGAAGGGACGCTGCTGCCTATGCTTCTAGTTTAAAGTTCCTTAATTGCCTTTTAAGACATCCACGCGAGGAGATAAAATGGTGCTATGTTCTTAATCCGGACACTACACGGTAGCATACTTAGCAACTTATTTGAATAAAGATATACTTTTAAAACAACTACACGCCTGCTTTCCTTTAAAGGGAAAGCTAAATTCGTACTGTCTGTATTGAACTCGGAACCAAAACTTAAAAAACTATTTTTTTTTTAAGTTTGTCTCGAATAGCCTCATATGAAACTCGAAACGGTTCAACGGATTTCCTTGAAAATGTATAAGGAATTAAAACAGGATTTTTAATTAAAATTTCCTGTATATTTTATTTAGGTATCTGAATATTAATATTAATATAATTTAAGCCTATCGAAACGGGCGAGTAACGGCTAGTCAAAAAACATAAAACACATTGTTGAAAAATATTGAATGATTTATTCTCACCCGATAGACAACGTCACTTGCTCTGCGAGGTACGGAGGCATACTGATTTGGAATGAGTGTTCACCCATACGAGGCATGTCCAAGGCAAAAGCTTAACTTTGCAGATCATTCGTTCAGCTTGCCAGCCATTTAATAACTAGCCTCTTTTTATGCTTAATGGTATATGGTTGGCACAAAGACTAAGCTATTGGATTTCTGCGCTAAGGGTCACAGGTTCGATCCCCACACGGACTAAATATTTGTATGATACACCGATAGTTTTCTCGGGTCTGGGTGTTTGTGAGATTGATGTCTGTAAACTGTAGGTACTGAAATAGCAGAAGTCGGACTTTTTAAAATGAGCTTGTCACAACATAACGTAATCATAATATAAATAATCACAAACATAATCATCCCGAAAATTGACATTAACTACATCACCGTGGCTCCGCTGACTGCCGTAAACTATCTAAAAACTACCTAACTAACCCACTAGAAAATGTCAATTCGAGCCTAGTGTCTGAACGAGTTTTCGTTCTTACACCCACTACACTATATACCACCACAATAAATAAAAACTGCTCAAACCCTGGGTTACTTACAGCAAAAACCTAACTTAAATTTTATCTTTTAAAAATGTAGACATAATATTTACCGCCCCAAATATTAACGTACATTATTGTCTCTATACAATGCAACAGATCCAACCTATTGGCAGAGCTATCGACTCCCTAATAGCCTAGATCGAAGATAAGGTATCTTGAAACCACTCACGTTGCTCCGCTGCCCACCCTAAGCTACCGGTGCTACAATGTTGAGATTGTTTGCAAACTTGAAAAATCGCCAATTCGATTCTTGGATTTTTCAACCCGTTATTTTAAGGTGTCCGAGTAAGTATTTTTACATACATAGAATCCGAGATTACAAATGATAATTTATCAGTGAGAGATTTTTAATAAAACACAAATCCGATATATTTGTACTGAACAGCAATTATTGCATGAAAAAAAATATCTAATTGGAATTAAAAGTATTAAGAGAAAAAATAGTGGGTTATAGTAGGTCTTGGGGATGGCGGGCGCGCAATTGCGGAGTCTGCGTGATCATACTGGGTGACCCCCAGGAAGACGGCGGTGCGCAGCACAGCGCAAATTGAGGCTTGGGGTGATCCTTAAAAATCCTCCATGAGAAGTGCCTGGGGGGCGGTCCTAGTTTAATCTTACGAAGACTTGGAAACTTGGATGACCGCTCCAGTGATTTTAGACGGTAGGAGCTCAACATGGCCCTTCACCTTTCCCGGGGTGGTCCAAGTTCATGAAGAATTTCCACTGGGGACCAATAAAAAAAAGTAATAAACCTACTATTACCTTAGTAGATAATAGGTAGTAATCTTAAGCAGTGCATTTTTTTTTAATAAGGTTCATTGTTATTGTCACGATTTAATCTAACTGTTGAAATTAACAAAAAAGTAATATGCAAGTCGTGTGAGAATCGAGAGGCAAGCAATCACCATCATCATCGACAACCTGATTCTACCCAATGCTGAGTAAATACAAGAATGCGGCAAACAAAATACGAACCGTATCTCGTAGTAAAGTTAATGTCGTCGTTGTCCAACTAGATGGCGCTGCCGGTAAACTTCATAGTACGCAAATAGGTACCGTGGCCTTTTACCGGACAGCACAACTTCCAAGAGTTTTAGTTCTATGAGATTTGGAAATTAAAACTTATTAACACCATGATACTATATTGCTCTTTATATAGACAATAGCGTCTTCATTATCCATGTCATCTACCCAATACTCTATTATATCAAATAAGAGTTCTTGTACCCAAATTCAACACCTATCAAGCAAAATAGCTAAACAATTCAACAAATTGCTCTGCCAATTTGTGCAAGCCGGTATAAAAGTTGAATAAGATGCGGTATCATAGATTAAATAATCGACGTCTGATTCCGGAGGCTGGCCACGTCCAATTAGGGTCGAGGTCCCGAGAGAGACGTGGGATCATATCGTGAGAGCGGTCGCCTAAACGTATTGTGTTTTGATGTAAGCTTTTAGATTTTTCCGCTGAATGACGTGTTATTTAATTTTAAAAATGGAAAAGGGTTGAGACCTATTTACTTTTGCTGTTGTTTGTTTCTGATGTTTGGACAGTAAAAAAAGGATTATTTTTTTAGGTTCCCGGGTAAGATTAGATCTTTTCGATGAAAGGTCGTGATAGGATATTGCAATTATCATCAAGTCATTACCGTTTTTATTTTGTTATTGGCGCCAAGGAAGATCTGTTAATCTGTTGTTTAGATACCAATGAGAAGGGAGGAGGCCTAATTATTTTCGGATAATGGTCAGGCTAAAATTTGCCAGTCAACAGCTCTTAGTGCTCTCTTTTCATTTTGCATTTCGATTCAATCGATCACGATCACTCGTGTCCTTTTAACATAACTGTGCAAACACCTTTCTTTTATTAAACGTTGCCCTATTCTATGTCTTCTCCTATGTTGACGGTACAGTTTACAGACATAACTCTCATATACACAACCAAACCCGAAACAACCATCTGTAGTTAACATGCGATGTGGGAATCAAACCCGCAACATGTAGAGCGGCAAGCCAAGGTTTAGGGTTTGTATATTACAAGTAGAAGTCCACAGGGAGTAGGAGTTCTAATCTAATCTAATTTACTGTCGGTAAAATGTCGGGCTCAGCTGTCGCCGAACGCACCTTTACCCTTGTGGATTTTTTGTGCTGACCCTAGCCCTCTAATCCGTTGCTGCCACATCGAAGAATTGTTGCAGGTACCCTGCGATTGTGCCAGCATGAAACCGTAATCATCTGGTACAGTATAAGTTATTCCAAGGCGATTTTCCCTAGGCCGAGCAAGAGCGTCGCAGTCGCACAATATGCGTAACATCGACTCTTTTTCACCCTTGCAGAATCTGCATCTATCTATCGTGTTCAATTTTATTCTGTGGAAGTGCTCATTGGTACCCAAGTGCCCGATGAGTGCACCTAAAAGGTCTCATTTGTGATCTGTTTAGTAATGTCACTCCAGTCTCTTCTTGAACTGGAGAAGGTCTTGGAGTGGTTAAGGCCTACTGTCTCCATACATTCTTTTTCTTGCTTTTTCCTAATATTTGTTTATAATGCACGATGATACGTTCCGTGAGGAATACCTATGAAAGGTTCAGGCCCATCTAACTGCGTTTGTAAGCCAGTCCTTGATAATTCATCGGCCCTTCGTGTCCTGGTACCCAGATAAGGCTGCCATTATTGTATCTTGTCAGGCTGTTTAGGCTTGAGACGCCTTCTTTGACTTGTGAGTTGTAAGCTAACCTTGAAGGAGTTGAGCGCTTTCAGGGTCGCTTGACTATCTCTGAGTATGTAAATGGCCTTTGACATTCCTCATTTGCATTTCTTAGATGCTAGAATAAAGAATATCGCACAAATTTATGCTTGGAACACCGATGCGTAATGCCTCTAATTTTGACTGATGCTATGGTCATTGCAGTTAATCTCTGCGTCTATACCTGACTGCATTTTGAAGTTATCGTCCACCACGTGGGGTAAGTTTCACCAACCGGTTTGAATTCCCTCGTCAACTCCTTCCTTGTTGCCTTGTTGGTATTTATTTTTTGCAGTAGTGGGGATAAAATTAATTATAACGATAGAGAACACTGTGTTCCATTATACGCGGCATTATTTTTTCCAAAAATGTGCCATATTCGCAAAATTTACCAATTTCTAAAATGATATTCAATTAATATTAAAACCAAAGCGATGCGGCATTTAAGTCTGTCTGAAGTGTCTTCCAAAAACTTTATATATTAAAGCGAAGAACTTTATACATATATTTATCTTTGGGAAAACTAATGAATACATAAAATTTTGCCGCGAACAAAAGAGTCCTTTGTCGTTGACTTTTCCATAAACACAACAATGTATTTCGAACGTAAAAGTAGGTAACGTGGGTCCCGACTTAAAACCAAATTCAAAGTGACAGGATTACTCGAGCATTTCGAACTGGTTCTACAGAGTAAAGAGCTTTGCACTCGTTTCCACTGTCACATGCCTACTTGCTTGGCATAAACTGTGCAACAAAGTATTTGACGTTTCAATATTTTTTATGTAAGAGTCATATTTTTATTTTACTAACACTAGTTGTAACGAGACGAGCAGGGCATTCGCCTGGGGGCCTAAAAAGGGCTCTTTAGGTGAATCATAATACGAGTCACATTATAAATCACAAAATGTTTACTTAATCATAACTGACCATTAATGTGACCATCCTTGCTTGCTCAACATGATTATCAGGACAAGTCCTGGGTGGCATTACAAGAATTGTAATGCCACCCAAGACTTTGGTGGCACCGTGGTGTTAGCTTTTTTTTTCAGCCACTCTCTTGCAATCTGAAACTCACCATACCACAATTGTGAGACTCGTAGAGGATCAAAACTTACGTAAAACTTGAGTTGAGATTGCATCAATTGAAGTTAAGTGCTAGGCCTGTTACATTGGGTTTATATTTGACTAACCCAATCTAGACTTGAGTTTTACTTAAGTATTAATGATTCTCATTCTGTAATACTGGCCTAAGTGTAATTATGCTATACAGTGATGTACAATAAAAACGGGGATTTATTTTATAAATAGTCATCTTATTTGTTGTATTTATGTGTACCTAGTAGTATTTGCAACAAGAGGGGGCTTACAACTCTATGCAAAGCTTAAAAATAAATTTTGAAATCGTTGCTTACATTTAAAATCATTTAAAAATCAAAGCGGCGAGCATTTGCTGCACCCCTCTCGTTACGAAACTCATTACAAGACGCCAAATAAGAAGTCGTAAAGTAACCTTTCTTCAGAGGCTATTACGCTATGCCAAATGATATTTTGTCTTCTTACCTAGGGCAGTTTACATGGGGCGCGCGGGTCTGACTGCAAACAAGACCCGAATTTAATCTCTGCGCTGCTTTATCTCTAAGCCAATGAGAAGAAAACTTTATTTTGTTCGTAAACAAGGGTAATCGGCTCCTTTTTCCACAGAGACGACTACGATGCGAATGATATTGAAGGGGCAGGTGGCGTTGTCTAGAATACGTTAAGAGATGCCAGAGTAGCCCCTAGTGGCTGTCCGAGGGTAAACCACAAATCGAATAAATCGCCTAATGTGGACAGAGACCACTATTGATTTTCGTGATCGTAAATATTAACAGAATTCACCCCTATTATCGTGGTCACTTTGCTGAGTGAACAGTTTAAAAGTAAATAATGCCAGTTATACTAATTGATCAGTATTTTTAACAGTTAATCAGGAAAATAGTAATGTCTTAGGTTATCGCGATTATTACTCATTATAATAAAACACTTTTAAACGAATTACCTACATCGCGGTACGTCGTTTATTATTAATGTATGTTTCAGCCAAATAAAGTCCACTGCTGGACACAAGCATCCCCCAAAGATCGCCACTACGACTGGTCTGGGTGTGTTGTGTGCTAATTGGCGGATTTTGCCATAATCGCCATGCTTGGCAGGCGGGTTGGCGATCACAGTTGAGATTTTATGTACTCAAAGCACGCAGCTGCCCAACCCTGGTTAATCCCATAGACGACTTTTACGACACTCGCGGGATGAGATGGGTAGGTGCTGTTCGTATCCGTCGTGGTTTTGGTAATTCGTGGTCACAGGATGACTAAGGAGACAGGCGCCGTTACAGATTTTTAAAGCTATCTTATTTTATCTACCATACAATTTTAATCAAACGTTATTTATATGGACATAGTAATCTCTCACAGTGTCTTGATGTTTTTAGTGTTTGTTTTTAGTGTGATGTTTGGGACTTGGAGCCGTGTTCTAAACGTCAGGAAAAACAAAAGTAATTTACGCGATGTAACCCGTTTAAAAATGTTTTATTATTATAATCAGGAAATGTTTATAATACTACTAGTTGTTAAGCGCGACTTCATCCGCGTCCTCCTTAAGTTAACTTGATGTGCTATTTTCTATCCTACAACATCATCACCATCATCATTCTCCCAAATAAATTTCACTGCTGAACACAGGCGTCCCCCAAATATCGCCACAACTACCGGTGTGGGTGTGTTGTGTGCTCATTTGGGGTTTTCCTATAGTCATGCTGGTGATGATGGTGGTGCGTGGGATGGTGATCGCAATTGTAAATGTACCTACTCGAAGAACGCTGCTGGCCCTCCTCCGGCAAATCCCATAGTCACCTTTTATGACACCCAGGGTACTGGATGGTGTGGTACCATTTTAGCCAGCTTCACACGGTAACTCCACAACATAATTTACCTCTCTGCCAAAAAATATTAGATATTCAGCTGTTTGAGTGTAATGGCAGCTCAAACATTCAAACTTTTACATTTAATATAGTAGTAAGATAGATATTAAAAACTGAAATGAATTCCAATTTGTTTCATCACATAGTTCATATTTCTATCTTCCTTTTATTAATTTAATTCATTATCATCATTCATTTCAGCCGGAAAACGTCCACTGCTGGTCAGAAGCCTCCCCCAAAGATTGCCACAACGACCGGTATGGGTTTGTGCTGTGTGCTCATCCGAGGGCTTTGCCATAATCGCCACGCTTGGTAGACGGGTTGGCGATCGCAGTGGAGTTATAAATTTTCTCGAAGAACGCCTGGCCTAATGGATCTCTGGATCCTGGATCCTCCGGACTAATCCCATAGACGCCATTTACGACACCCACGGGCTGAGATGGAATATGGCATTCTTAGCCGGCACAACAGGGCGATTATTAAGTTATGTCTTAGTTAATGTACTTAGTGATAATCAAAGCTTAAGAATTGAATCCAAAGTACATTTTGTACGCCAACCAAAAGAAACGAAGAAAATAAAATAAGAAAAGGAAAAAACATTCTAAATCTCTTAAGAAGTATCACGTAGGCATCGCCTACTTGAAAAAACATAAGACGCTCAGCGCTCATAATAATACTATTATATCCTATTTCACGAATACGAGACACAGAAAATAAATTCATCCAAAGTACATTTCATAAGTCTTCACTAACAACGTGATAATATTACATGAAACAAGGAAAATATCGTGTATCAGGAATCATACATACTATAGCGGTATGTTATTTTACCTTTTTGTGTATACTTAATCTTATTTACTATGCTGACCTGGTAGTAACTCTATAATTGCATCATGCAGGCCCCCATACTCCGCTAGAGGAGGTGACAGCTTGTGCCCATAGCTATAAGTTGTTTATATGTTGATTATGGAAATTACCAAGTGTGTACTTATAATTCAATAGAAAATATATAAAAACAACTATAGCTACAAATGGCTAAGAATATAATGATGGAACCAAACAACTAATATCATCATATAAGCCAAAGGACGCTGCTGCTGACTGCTGAATAAAAAGCTTCCCATTTTGGAGGAAAATTGACAATACTCACCATACTTGGCAGGTGTGTTTGGTGAGCGCAGTATGGCTACGGTTGCTGAGAAGATCTTGCTCATTCCTCTAGTTAAGAATTATTTAGTATAACGAATATAATACGATGTAAAGGTGACTCAGAAATTAGGACATGAGAAGCAGCACGTCATAAGCGATGATAATAACGTACAGACAAAATCAAAGTAAACAAATTACAGTCAGATATCTAATCTTGTAAATCATATCATAAACTGAATAAACAGAAACAGAAATCATTCGCCGTGTTAAAATTTTACTAATCATCCGTCAAAAAAGCTATGTGATTATGTCAATATACCTAAAACTACCGTACAGTGTAGGGGTGTATCGGCTGGAGTGATGATGGTGACGACTTTTAAAGACCCTTGGCTTTGGTACAATTTTCGTTCTATTGATTTTCTTTGAACTCTTGGCTATGAACAGTGTGAGCATTTAAGATGTAACTAATAGGTGTGTGAGTATAGTGTTAATGGTAGATATTCCGTATAAGGCTTATAACACACGGTGTCGCGTGCGATCACTACTGGTGATAAGGCGGATTTAGTTAAGACTAATTGTGTGATAATGGGTGATTATCTGTTGGTACATGCCAGATACGGTTTTTTTGTAGGGCTTCTCGCAAACATTTCACGCTGGCACGCACTATTTTTGTGTGCTCTTGGAAGGATATATATTTTTTGAGAGTGACTCCAAGATATTTAGCATGCGGTTCCCAAGGAATCGATTAGCCTAAGATCTGTCTGAAGCGAGCATGCTTGTCTACGAATTTGCAATATGGGATGGTGATGCTTTTGGTGGGATTGACTTCGATCCACCATTTTCTGAACCATACACCATAGGCATTGGCTGTGGCTGTGGTTTGGAGGATCTTAGCTATGTTATCGGGGCTGTAGCCGGAGTAGTATATGGCCGTGTCGTCGGCGAAGAATGCCAATTTGGATGAATTGGCGGGTCATTTGGGGATGTCACTGGTGTACAGTGAGAACAATAGTGAAGCTAGCATGGATCCTTGTGGAACTCCGGCTCTTACGAGCTGAGGGGACGAGAGTGCACCCGTGATGAGATAGCGAAAACTGCGACGTGAAAAATAGTCTCGAATGATGAATGCGAGATGGTGGTGGACTCGGTTTTTTAACTTATATAATCTGCCGTTGTGCCAGACTTTGTGAAATGCTTTCGCCACATCGAAAAAGAGTACTCCCGTTATCTTGTTGCGTGTGAATCCGAATGATATGTTTAACTAATCGGTGAATTTGAGGTACTACGGTGAAAGCCAAACTGTTAATCAGGAATGAGTTTTTTTTGGATTCTGCATAATCCTTTAAGCGGTAATAGATAATTCGCTCATATATCTTTGCAAGCGCATTGAGAAGACTTTTAGGGTGATAACCGGAGGGCTCACACATTGGTTTATCGGGTATATGGATACTAATACCTGTGGCCGCTTTCCACTTGTGTAGACATATGTTATTTTTCAATGCCGTATTAACTAACAGCGGTCATTAAAATAATAAGACAGTTTGGGAAGAGTTTAACCACCTTGTTGGTGATACCGTCTGAGCCGGGAGCTTTGCGAGGACGAACATTTTTCACTATATCTGTGACTTTGTCTGCCGTGACCAGAAGAACGTCAGAGTCCTCGGCAGGCGGAATAGCGGCCAATGATCAACTCCAGTGTGGACCTCAGTGAAGTGAACTTGGTCAACAGGTAGAGTGCTCGGGGAACATTGTGCTTCTGGACTATTGCCTAGGCCTATTCTGATTTTCCGTCATCATCAAAGTAACCATACTGCGCACACCAACCCGCCTGCCAAGCGTGATGAGTACCTGGGAAATTCTTTTCAAAATTAAGACACAACTGTGGAAATATATGGGGGGAGGCCTTGGTCAATGTTACTGCATCTTGGAGTCATGCGATTATAATATTGTTTTTGAGTAAAGACCGCATATGAGCAAATGAAGCGTGGTAAACTGATGGCCTGTAGAAGATAGCTGGGGTACCTACCTACCTACCTATACCTACTGAAAGTGGAAGACTGAATGTGAGACAACTTGCCAAAGGCTAGTTTAGCTGGTCGTCTGCAATAGGTTATGTTGAATGATTCTTCTCAAAGTAGTTTTAAAGTAGAAACTTAGAGAACTTCGTATTCCTACAAAAATTTAGTAATTGTCACCCTTCAAAAATATGTAAAACAACTTACACACCAAAGAGCTTACCCGATAAAAAATTCACCTCATATTTTCTATTTTATAGCTTTGCTTTGGAGTAAACAGATGTTTTCACATCGAGTATTTGAGATTAACAACGTTTTTCCCCTTTTGTTAGTGGCCAGTTTCGTATCCTTTGCGATCGAGCGAAGATTTTGTGAATATCGAATCATGGAACAGATATGAATGTGATTATTCAAATATTGTGGGATTTAGATTCAAGAAAGAGAAAGAAAGTCAAAACGGGGATCTCGTAATGCCAGTGTTATTTGTTAATAAATGCTAAAAAAAAAGTACGTAAGTATCGCAAAAAAACAGTAGATATTTTTATTATAAAACCTTCGTTCTCTTCGTTGTAATAGTATTCACATGCATGTAGTAAGAAGATGGTGACTGATTTAAGTTGTCGGCAACGTCAAATGAAACAAGTGCCAGGCCGCACGCGTTGGTAACATATAAAAGTAAGAAACAGATTAAAACCATCAGTTTTTATGTGGTACGTACATCTAATTTAACATTTACTAAGGCGCCATGGTGTTTTCCGTGTGTTCTTCAGATTAAGAATATAACACCACTCCATCTCCCCCGTGGATGTCGTAAAAGTAGACTAAGGGAATCTAAACCAGAGACCGATGGGCAGTAGCGTCCCTTCTGTGGAACAGCAGCTATTCTGCACTCGTCAACCCGCCTGCCAAATGTGGTAAATACTAGGAAATTCCCCCCAAAATTATGACACAGTTGTGGAAATCCATGAGGCCCCCCTCATGGATTTCCACAACTGTGTTCAGAAGTGGACGTCCTTTGGCTGATATGAGAAGTCACCATGCAATATCGTGGATTATTAAAATAAGACCTGTATATTCAAGACATCAAAATATAATGCAGATAATAAAGTGACGCGAATTTAAGTAATTTGAGAAAAGAAAAAACGCGAACAAGGAAAACATATCAAAAGAGCATCATTAAAAAGAGTTCTTGCACTTACTGGTTACGAAACAGGGCGTGAGGAAGGTTGTGCCGAATATTTCGGCACAAATAAGAATCGGAAAAAAAAATTTGTAAAGATATGCAAAAAGTAATAAAAACTTAATTAAAATAGCTTAAAAAAGCTATAAAACCATTTGAGACACAAAAATGTAAATTACACTATACGTCGCTTAAAAGTAAAACCTGTTTGCATATCGACATTTAAACATTTTATGTGTGACATTATATCAATAGGAGTTGTATGTGATCCCGTTTCAGGCATTTTATTGAATATCGGAAACGTATTTGGGGTTGAAATGAAATATTTTCGTATTGTTTTTATATGCCTCTTTATCTCTTTGTTTTGAAGTTTGACAGTGATTTATTTTATTTCTCTTTGAACCTCAAATAGCATTAACTTGTTCAATATAGTTTCTCATTGCGGTGTGCATAGTCAAAACTAATATCGATTTCCTGACGAAATATATTCAAATTCGTTTACCTTTGAGCCTTTGTTTGATAGAAATTTATAGAAAAAAAACAAAGCTCTAATTTTGATTATGGAATCTAGTAAGTAAGAAGTAGGTACCTTGGTAATTCTTACATATATCTGCATCAGTAATCTATTGCCTATATCCACAGATATTTAACCTGCCTCTTTATTAACATGCTCGCATATTTAAAAGTATTGTAAGTATTTGAATGGTCTAAATCTAGTGTTATATGAAATGTTTTGTCATCTCAAACATCAAAATGACTTTGGTAAACTCATATGTAGTTCTTAAATCTAATGAACACTATCACTTTTGTCAAAGAAACAAAACTTTCGCTACATCTTCAAATTAAACATAATTAGTTCGCTACACATTACATATTACCCTAATTTCAGCTTCGCAGTAATCACGTAAAAACACACATTCCTTCTAATCTTCGCTAATTAACTTGCGCAGACGCTCACAACAAATAAGTGAAGCTATTTAGTTGTTATTGTGCGACAGACAACAGTAAGTCGTGTAAAGGACGTTAATCATCGCTGTAACCTACCCTTGAGAGCTGTTTGCGAAGATTTCGTCCTTCATTTCCTCGGGAACATTACTCCTTCCGACTTCTAAAGCATGTTATCAGACAATGACGTTTCTGGGCGAAATGATAAAACGTTTCTCGTCACTAAGTAAATTAACTGAAAAATATTTTTTTATTTGTGGTTTATATTTGGAATGGGAATTGTTTTCATTTGAGGGGTAAGGTGAGCTACAAATGTAGTCAAGTCAACGAAGAAAGACATGACTGACTTGAAAAATCATTTGAAGCAGTAGATTAGTCATTGCACTAGTTGATAAAATTACAATAATACATAGGGGTGGATTTTTGATAAGTACTGCTAATAGCATGTACAGTAACATCCTTTTTTGTAAACCCTACCCCACTCAAGGCTTTCTCCTATATCGTGAGTACAGTTTACAGAAATAAACACGTGCGCAAACACCCAGAGGCTGGGAACAAATACCTGCAGATCATGCAAATATTTTGTTCTATGCGATAATCAAATACGCGACTCATCTCAGGCAGCTAATCACTTAGTTACTGAACCTACCGTACCTTCAACATTCAAGTCCCATTCTACGGACACAAAGTATAATAAAACTAGGACTTTTTTATAACATATTTTTATATAGGTACTTCCAATCTGACAGCGTAAAAATGCTCTATTTAAAATGTTAGTCAAATAACATATTTTATTCATTTGTTCATATATCCTGCAGTACAATCTACAGGCCAGTTAGTAACTGCAGTTTTGGTCTTGTCACTGTCGTCAATCGAGCATGGGGCGCGCGTCATTTGTTTTAGTGTCACAAATCGTTCCCCTACCAGTCACGACCCTCGGCAAACAAAAACAGAGTGTTTCTAAACAAAAATTGAGTATTTTCCAAAGTGAGTTAAGTACCTACTAAACCTTGTTACATTTCTATACCAGTATTCTAACGTATATACTGATAAGTGTAGGCATGCGTTGACTAAATTGGCTGTTGATATTTTGATGGTTTCTAATATACGTTTAAAATAACTATTCATCATCATCATCATTTCAGCCATTTATACATCCACTGCTGAACAAAGGCCTACCTCGTAGATTTGCAAACACAATTATTTCATCATTATGAGGGGTAAATAACTATTACTTATTATTAATTACTAACGCTGAATATATATTAACAAAAAAGCACCAGACATAAAACATGAAATGCTATGACATAATTATATGAAGCCGTAGTGATTTTAATAAAAATGTTACTCGAAATACAATGGATAATTTTTGGTCATATTACAAATTAGATTATTTGCTACGCGATTACAATACAAACTAAAGTAATAGATGAACTGTGGATTACTCCACATAAAATCAACGTTACATGTTACAACACTATCTTAAAACTGTGACTTTGTATTCATACCGAGTGTCCAAATTAAGGCGAACAGAAGTGAAGTGGCCATATCTTTTACGCGAACACTCAATATCAACTTAAAACAATGTAAGCAAAATGTGAAAGCGAAGCATGAAATTACCCAGAACAGTACAAATGTAATTAAACCTAACCGTTAAACTCAGGCATTGTCGTAAAAGTTAAGTAAAAGCCCCACAGAATCTTTGTTAGATTTACATTTTATGATTCCAAAAAGAAAAGAGGCGAGAATAATTTAATAATGCTAAGTAATGATAAAATTAATGTTGTATTAAGATTTCTTCTTTCGAGGCTATGTCGAAAATTAATACAGTTGGGTCAACTTCCTCCTTAATAGCAGATGAACCATCATTTTAAAATGTTATAATAAACATTAAATCGATTTATCCTTTATTAAATAATCATTTTAATTACTTGTATCATCAAAATTTTAATGAACGAGAGACCTATTAGAAACGCTTAAGTGATTGAAAATAATTTTACACGGACAACTGTATAAATAGATAGATAATCTAATTTAGGATTTGTTTTGGATTTATTGACATATTACGTTTCATTAATAGTTTACAGCGTCGTGCGTCGTCGTTTTCGTGGTTTATTTTGAATATTATTATAGAACTGATATAAAGAGAAAGAAAACAAGAAAAATAGTTTATTGGTCACAAAACACCCAAACACACAAGCCAAAAAGTTAAAAAATAGAAATAAAATAAACATACGAGTTCACACAATACTTATTAAAATCTTCTCTAGACATAATAACGGTGCAGCATGACGACAAGCATGTATACTACGGCACAGTAATTATAAGGCAATAAATAATAATAATTATTTTATGATTGGGGAGTAGTTATTTTGTGGTAAGCATTTATTTATTTATTTATACTTTTATGCACAATGATGGTATACAAGGCATTAAGCATTAAGTCCTCAATGCCATATGATGATTTTGGATTGACATTGGATTAAAAAGAAATGCATCGAAAAGAGGTACAAATAAATTTGAATAAATTTGTTTTATTTTATAAATTTACTCTATATATTTAAATATAATAATAATAAAAAAATAAGATTTACGTTCACAAAAATCTACATACGTACATCTACATACTTCACCGAAAATCATCTTAATTTGAAATTTAACAAAGTAATCACATATAATAAATGCGAAAGTTTTTGTATGTGTGTGTTTGTTACCTCTTCACGGTGAAACGTCTGGACGGATTTGAATAAAACTTGGGGTGAAGATAGCTTATACCTTAGATTAACACATTACACTACACACAATTCATTATCGCGGACAAATGTAGAACATTAACCATACTAAGTTCACCAACCCGCCTGCCAAGCATGATGAGTACTGGCAAATTCCCCGCAAAATGACAACACAATTGTGAAAACCTATGGGGGATTTTGCCTTTGTTGCCTTTGTTCAGCAGTGGACATCCTATGACTGAAACGTTTCTTGTAGTATTGTATTGGATTCGCAAATCTAAAGAAAGGTAAATTCTAGCTAATTATGATTAGGTTGTGGCTTCGATTAACAATACTACTAGATTAAGGGTCAGGAACATAAACACATCGCTCAAGTGGCCGCGATTACATATGCTTAGACATTTATATTTCTTAACATTTACAAATCACAAAAGTAAAGTTTTATTAACTTTTGCAATATATTTGTATTTAAGATCTTGTGTCATCGGAGTGAACTTAAAGCAATAAAAACTGCGCTTGAAAAGTATTTTTTAATAAGACCAAAAAAATATGTTGACATTTGGTGCTGACTTTATTTTGCAACTAGATGCAGATTCTACTATAAGTTAATGTTTGACGCAATCACAGAAATAGGAAATATGAAGAAGTGGTACCACTTAAACGCGCCACCGCGACATGCACAATCCGGGCCATTCGGAAAAATGGCCGATTTATAACACCAGTTGAGATTCGATCGTGTAAGTGAAACTTTGTTAAAGTGTCGTGTTGTTCGGGGATAACATGCCAAAGCCGAAGCGAAAATAATGACTTTATCACGGATGAAATCATATACCATATGCAAGTGAAAGAATTTTCTTGTATTCTTGTAGTCTCATTGTTGGCTATCATTAGACCATACTAATCAAATAAGATCACAATATTATATTAGCATTTATTTTTTGGGCCGTTCTTGAAGCGCTCGTCGGAAATCTAGTACAATCGTTGATCGAAGGGTTGTGACAAATGATTTATTTAAATTATATTAAAAGTTCTAATTAAAAGATTGACCATATAACCTGGAATAATGCAAACAATGCCATTTTAGAGAGACACAATTTTCTAACCTAAAGTTATGTATGTAAGCACCAATTGTGTACAATATTTTAAGCAAATATGTATATCTAGTCTAAATAATATAATTATAAGTAATATGTAGTCCAAAGTTAGACTAAAATTATGAGTATCAAAAACTATAAAATTAATTACATTATTTCAAAATACACATGTCATCGTTTTAAATTTATCACATAAACACCATCCTGTACTAAATTCGAATGCGGACAACATAAAACGTCGGAGCGTGTCTGTATGAGGCCGGCCATTCGTCGCCGACATGTTACCATCTATACTTTTAATTGGCAGTAGTGGATCCATGCCTGCAGGCACCAGACATCACGTGTGGAGCAAGTTCATATCTGTTCGACAGCGATGCATCATGCTAATGAATTTGCCTGTATTGATTTGGGTCATGTATACGTTGCGTCAGATATCTGACTTGGTTAGTATGTAGAGTAGGTACTTAATGTGATATTTATTGTAATTAATAATATTTTATGCACAATTAAAACTAAAATATACATTCTATACTACTATATAACGAAACTGAAAACATAAATATAAATAAAACTATAGGGAAAGGGGCGCATTTAGCCGTCAAAGTACTCCTCCTCATCGCTGTCAACTGGTAACGTTCCCAGAAGAGTGGCAGCATTACCACGTTCAATGGCAATGCTAATTCTTTGTCCATAAAATAGACCGGCCCTCTGAGTGGGTCATTGTCTGCCACAGAATTTCATTAAAAGTTGAAAAAGCAGACGCCTTTGTTTCCATTTACTCTAAATTTTCAATCTAATCCATATAACACCCGGTGCAACTTATCATTGATCATTGAAGCTTCCATCTTATACAATAGTTATACACCTCCAGGTAGAACCCGAGACTTATTTTTTATAGTGCAACTTTGAAGAGTGCTATGTTAGTGTCCCATTACAATTTTAAATGAAAATCCTCCATCGGGCGTGTTCAGCCCATGCTCCGCGTTAGCCTATCAAATGACAGTCCCTCCTTGCAGAGGAGTAATCTGAGTATAATAAGTCAGCCATGACATTTCCCAACTTTACGAGGATCAACTGCCATCTGACCTCTGCAACCCAATTTCTGGGGGGTTACTTCCCTCGCTTAAATAGGATAACAAGTTCCTATAGAAAGCTATATGAAATTGATATCGTATATCCTATTTCATGAAATAATCTGCCTCTATGCCAAATTTCATTAGAATTAGTTCATCCGTTTAAACGTGCTGGAGTATCAAACATTCAAACTCACGTTTAATAGTAATAATAAGAATATAAGTATATATATACGTCACATTAAAAATCTACTGGAGTGGTATTTTGTAGTAGTAATAGAAGTAAAGCTAACGTTCTAGAGATTACCGACACTTCGGGATGACACTGTTAACATACAATTAATAAATAAAAGTTAAAAAAACTAAAAAATACGCTTTTGTGGATAACCGAACTTAAAAATTAGAAACTAATTTTGAATTAGTTTAAAATAACAATAGTGATTAAAAATAAAAACATATTTTATTGTAGAAAAGCATGTCAATTGATGTAAATATTTTAGTGAATATTTGTAAAAGTAGCGTCATCATGAAAATATCTGATAAAGCACCCCACGCTTTTGTACAATAAAATATTTTTTTTTTGTTTATCACTATTGTTATTTTAAACTTATTGAAAAGTATTTTCTACTGTTTTTTTTTTCAAATTCAAATTCAAAAGATTTTATTCATATAAACCATTTACGGGCGCTTATGAATAGTCAGAATGTAGTTGCACGGTTCCAAGAAGTTGGTCCTATGGAGAAGAACCGGCAAGAAACTCCATAGTCACTCTTTTAAAATAATTTTAAAATTTTACATACATTGCAATATAGTAGCATAAAGTTATGTGAAAATAATGTACTGCCAGTGTGAAATAGATGAAGTAAAACAATAATAAAACTGGTGAAGTAAAATCATTTCATTAAACAAGATTACATGGCAGTAAGGACTGACCAGTCCCACATGACGGCACCCGTTCACGAGCTTGACGCATGCATCGGCGTCGCTCAGGTCAACCATATTGCAGGGAACTTAACGGCCCGATACACGACGCCACCATCAGCAAGACATTTTAGTGAGCATGACAGACTCATACTGCCAAACAACAGGCTGTTATAATTCATAGATGTAGGCTACATGATACTCACATTTGCCGTATAAAATATTAATGTCACAGAACTATACACATTTTAAGAATGTCAAACAATTATTGTATTTAGATGTCAACATAGGTACATGTCATTTAAAATGTCAATTACATTAGGTCATAGATCAATGGTCTGTGGTCATTTTAGCTTATGTGGATTCAAATTATGTTAGAGTTGCTCAATCCCAAGCATTATTGTCCTCCATGTAATCTGCGACTTTGTAGTAACCTTTTTTACATAGTTTCTGCTTAATTACAGATTTGAACTTATTCAGACTTAGAGTTTGCATAGTGCTAGGGATCTTGTTGTAAAAACGTACACATTGGCACCTGAATGAATTACTTATTTTCTGGAGCCTGGTCGTCGGCAGTACAAGTTTATTTTTATTTCTAGTATTAATGCCATGGATATCACAGTACTTAGAGAAAAGATTAATATTCTTTTTAACATGAATCAAGTTTTCGTATATATAATGTGATGGGACCGTTTAGTTCGGCTATCTACAAAATCACGTTTCTTTATTTTGCGCTGAATGTACATGTTGCCTGTCCATAGTCTTAATGACTCCGGTTGGTAATTATTTACCCAATCTTCCTTTAGACGTTTAAGTAAACAAATTCTCCCTCCATTATGGATAAATCATCTGAAGAATGAGACATTATTGCGCACTCTTGCCGCGGAAAATTGAATTGACATCTTATGGAGGTATTATTTTTTGTGCAAATGTGTGTATGTCGACGAATTTGTCATTTGTGCAAGTTTGTGTATTTCGATGAATTTATCATTTTTTCCGGGTATGAGAGATGAAAAAATCGCTAATCCCGAGGATCTTGGCAAGAACAATGAGAAAAACTATTTTAGTTGTTGCATTGTCATCGGTCCTTGATAAGTGTGCAAATTTAAAACCAAATCGGATTTATTTAAGGGGAGGAAAATCGCGTTTATAATTTCCGTTACATAGATCCATACCAAGCTAATAAAAGCGTGTTAAAAATAGGTAAGTCAACTGTCTCGTTTCACTTGAATAATTTGTTCACGTGGTAATAATAATACTTTATCATCATATCGGCCATTTATACGTCCACTGCTGAACAAAGGCCTCCCTCATAGACTTTCACAACTGTGTCATCATTTTGGGGGGTATATGCCAATACTCACCACGCTTGGCAGGCGGGTTGGTGAGCGCAGTATGGCTACCGTATCACAGAAGGGACGCTGCTGCCCATCCCTCTGGTTTAGATTCTCTTAGTCGCCTTTTACGACATCCACGGGAGGAGAACGAGTGGTGCTATATTCTTAATCCGGACACCACACATATAATATATTAATTAATAACAGTTACCCATCCACTTCGAGCAAAAATCATATTTATATATATATCTTCTGAACCCTGCATGATATCGAAATGGAACATACATAAAAACTCTGATTAAAATTCCTGTTTTAGTCCCTAAAATTTTCATTGAAACCGTTGAGCCGTTTCGGAAGCTATTTAAGACAAACTTTCAGACTGACAGACAAACAAAAAATCTAGAAACACTCATTTATGATTAGTATTGATTAGGCATCGTATAGAAAGCAGTTTCCACAAAAAAAAATTGAAATCACAGACACGTTTGCCTATTTCTTTGTCTTCAATTTTATTATATTGGTATAGACTACATATAAAAAACCACAAAAAGCTTACACTTGGACCATACAATACTGCGGTTCCATGTTCGAAATTGGGCGTATTTGATTCGTTTTGTAACGGTCCGTGAGAGCGACCATTACAATATGGCAGACGACCAGAGCGATTCACGATGAACTTTGTTAGTACCAAAATAATGCACTAGCGATCCGCCCGTCTTCGCACGGGTGCAATTTAGAGTTATAGTTTGATCGTGAAATGTAGTACATGTACATAATCAACTTTGTTTATGAAATTATTTAGTTGGATAAGGATTAATATCATGACACAAATGTCATCATCTTTCGATTGTAACCGTATTTAAATTGACTAATTCGAAAAAAGCGGTTAGTGTGACCTATAACAGTCATATAGCCTCCAGGCCATTTTTGTGGGTAACGATAAATACTATAAATATGTAGTACATTATTTTATGTATTTTCAATATTTTTCACAGCCCACGCGAAATAATGACTTTTATAGACAAATTTTTGATTTTTGGTTACATTATTGCAATATTCGCATGGACCTATTTTTTTTAAAATAGCCCCTTTGTTTTCTATTGGTGAAATATTTTTAAAATCGGTGCAGTAGTTTTTGGGTTTATTGAATACAAACAAATACAAAAAATAAAATTTTCTCTTCATCATATTAGTTTAGATTTATAACTCAATGGTTTTATTATACCAATTCCTTTTTCTTTATTTGTTATTAGGGACTTTTATGCAAGCGTGCGAGTCGCATCGTAGTTTATTACAAATTATAAAATATTTAATACATAATGTTACAAACTTCAGTAAATATAGAAATATATTGACTAAAAATCACTCCGTAATTAACTTCCGAATTAATGGAAAACATACTTCAAAAATAAAACTACTTAGCTTCTTTTTTTATTGGGCTCAGTGGAAATTCTTCACGAACTTCCTGCGCCTCCGGGGATGGACGAAGGGGCATGCTGGACTCCTACCGGCTAAAACCACTGGGGTGGTCATCTTCGGCACCTAAGGAGGCTTCAGGTCCTCCTATGATCACACTAGACTTACCTACGAACTTTACTTTGACATCAACACTATATTTTGATATGTAAGTAAAACTTTTTTCAATTGTACCTTTAATCGAAAATTTAACTGTGTTGAAGCTTCTGTTCTAGTAGGTCGTATAGAGATTGTTTTATGTTTACATATTTTATGCATGTAATTGTCACATTCCATGGTTGATTATTTTGTTACTGGTGGTGGTTAACTTACACTTACTTAATTCCGTGTGGTGTCCGGATTAAGAATATAGCACCACTCCATCTCCTCCCATGGATTTCGTAAAAGGCGCCTAAGGGAATCTAAACCAGAGGGATGGGTGGCATCATCGCTTTTGTAAACTGGTAGCTATACTGCGCTCACCAACCCGTATGCCAATCATGGTGTGTATTGGCAAATAATCCCCGAAATGATGACACAGTTGTGAAATCTATGGGGGTTGCCTTTGTTCAGCAGTGGATATATAAATGGCCGATATGATGATCACTGGTGGAAGATCTTTTATTGCAAGACACCGGCTAGTGTGATCTTATGAGGACCTGGAGACCCCCTTTAGTGCCAAAGATGACCGCTCCAATGGATCCGCTCCGGTAGGAGTCCGGCTACAACCACCGGCTACCCCTTCGCCCTTCCCCGGGGCGAAGGAAGTTGATGTAGAGTTTCCACTCGACATTTTTTTTTAATGGTATGTACCAGCGCAGTTACAGTTATTCTGCTGCCAAGCGTAGCGATTACACTGCTTAGTAATGTCTCAAACTTAAAAGCTTTAGAGATTACTATGATTCGGTTTGAAGAGCACAATAGCTTGTAAAATTATTGGGCATAAGAGACTACCTAATGTTTGGAGGTGACGAACACAGTATGGTGCCGCGCAGGACTAGTTCTCGGTTCCTGGTTAATCGAATTGGACAAGATCTCTCCATGCTGGAAGTAGTATCGGCTATGTTGGCAGAGCATGTGAATTGGATTGCTGTGGTCTCCTTCTGTGAGAGTGTTATGCTACAGGAGACCCTAGAGTGGGATCAGGGGAGGGCCGATCCCACATAGAGGAGGACCATCTGGTCCGCCATCCGCCATCTGGCGCCGGGGTAACAACCACCCCGGAACCTACATCCAAGGAGTCCCCTGCCATCGTTATACAGCGAGAGGCCTCAGAGGTCACGGACTTGCAAATTAGGGAGCCTGCGTGCTCATGCCAAGCGACCTCCAGGAAGACGGTGACACGCACGTGGGCACACGCCACCATGTGCGCAGCACATCGTACAACGAGGACTCGGGGGATCCATGCTTGGGGGTGGCAGGCTGTTTACAGTCTCCTACCTTCTACTAAACTTTGTGACCGCTTTACAGTCATTCCGTCAGAGATGTGCTTAAAGGCGCGGCACCAATGGGTGGCCCTAGTATGATCTTAACGTAGACAAAGACCTCCGCAGCGCTCCTCAGCGCCGAAGATTCACTCCAGTGGTTTTAGCCGGCAGGAGTTCAGCTCCACCCATTCTTCGGGCGTAGGAAGTACATCAAGTATTTCCACCGGGTTAAATAAAAAATATAAAACAGGAATAGGCCTGGGTACTATAAAAAAAATGGGTAGGCATGACGCTTACTACCAGGCAATGATTTACTAGTTTCGGCTGAAGGTAGAATAAAAAAATTGTACGTTCATATCGAAAGTAGATATAATCATTTAACGCATTTAAACTAAAATATTATCTCATCAAAATTGCTGTAATAAAGATAAAATAGGCTCTGTTTTGACGACAAAAGAACTGCCCATTGTCTGTGTAAAACACCAGATAAAAAAGATGCAGCTTCTTCAAACGCACACTCACCTATTTTAATTTGACTGTTTGACGGTACTAAATCCCTTCAAGATGTTAAGATAAATCGAATGGAACATCGAATTCCTCATTGCTCTGCAACAAAATCGCACACAAACACACGAAAACAGATACACATTGACGTATGCTTGTTTGTGAAAATCAATAAAGAATTTTATGTGCCAACGTTTTTTTTGTTTCAGTCATTACCCGAAACACTGCAAAAAGAATGCGTCTTCGTGTTTACATGCCGGCAGCGAGCTCTTAATTGTACCTTCGTTTCGTGACTTGCTTTCCAAGTTGTTTTTAGGTTGCTTTAATTATTTAGTTGGATCACATTTACTACTATATAATTACTTAAATTTTTTTGTTAAGAAAGCCTCGCCATATGTGCAATATTTTTGTTTAGATGTTCATAATTTTGGATGAAAAAACCTGTCACTTACAAACACTGAATAATAAACTGGATCTCTCAAGTTTTAATTATTGCCGTGATTTACTGTCAGTGAAAACCCAACAACGAGGAACAATTCAGAATCCATTCAATTATTCAAACTTTTAATTAATATTAATAGGAGCTCTCAAAGAAAGAATACTGAAGGCACAGATAAAAACTCCTTAGAAATCCGCGTTACCCGCAGCTGTGGACTGTAAATTAATGCGAAAACAATAAAGCGTCGCAGCCGCACAGTCCAAAAATAGACAGCGAAGAGCGACGGATAAAAATTAATTCCAAATGGTTATTAGTACCCGCGAACAAAAGTAGGTTGGCTGGTTCGTTGGGGTGGGTGAGCATATCCGTAATAAACGTCACGACAAGAGAAATAGAAAATTAAAGGAACTAAAGAGTCGGAGGTACCAACATCTGGGGGAGATACTTTAGGGGAGTACGATCACGGGTAAAAATAAACTAAATTAAGTATGGGTACTTGATTCTGTTTACGCTGTGAGCGACAGCTTAGAACCTCCTTTGTTTTATGTGTATTTATACTGTAGCAGTTTTCAAAATTAGGCAAGTACGTGTTATAAACAAATTCTCTTAGAAAAAGTTCGCTTCCTGCAGTAATGTTTTTCGGTTGAGTATTTTTATGACTAAATATTGCAGCTTATATTTTCAGCAGAATGTAATCGAATAAAATAACTTATTCAGTATTTTAAGTAACAAGCACATTAGATGTCATATTGACACAATACCTGATGAACGAAATCCTGTCCAATAAACCACAAAATCAGTTCAACAATAAATTCACTTACCTTTAGGTAGTGGTTCTATAACAACTTTGACAGCATGAACGGCTCCCAATCCTATGAGGATCCACAGCAGCGCCATAGCGCTTCTTACCGAACGCGTTAACTCGTCCATCTTCATTCTATTTCAGCCTACGTGGTTCTGCATCGCGGGCGTGTCCTGTAAAAATAAGAAACATAACACTATTCATTTAAAACAATTATTATAGTTCTATATGTCTCGTGAAGATCGGAAATTAAACATTTTATAGTTAAGGTGTAATATCAAACAATCTATTTAAATTGTTTGTCGTGAAATGGAATTGAAGCAAAGTTTATTAGCTATTTCACGTGTAACGCATTTGTAGGTCTTGATTTATTTGTAGTATTTAATTTAATTATGACTAGTGCTCTATTTAAGTGTTGCTAAAGTAATAATCAATACGTTTATAGAGCCTGTTTTCTAACTGAGCTGATAGTACAGAAAACACTTCTCATAAAAAAAACGTCAACAATGCAGCAATATCTACTCCGTAAGTTAGAGCTGCGGCCAAGAACCTCGTACATAATATAGAAACACGTGTAACACACACGTTTTCTGATTTTGGTTCATACAGCCAAAAAAACCGTTGCTCCAATATACGAGTAATTCTCCCAACCGAATCGAATAAGACTCGAACGCAAATAGGTAACAAAATAAAACATTATCGTATCAAAGGCGGTATCAGCCACAGTTCAATGTTATATTGACAAGATCCAATCCAACTCGTAAATCCAATCCTTCAACTTCTGAAGCGAGTTCACCTAATATCTAGCGCCTTTGCATTTATGAATAATAACTGGAAAAAGTTAAACTCACAAATCCTCCATCTGAATATTGTACGATTCGGAAGATAACGCGCCAAAGAAAAATGGATTCTTTTATTTTTTTATAAAAACGTCGCTCGGTGTTTATTCTTCAACGACAAAGTTTGTAAGGTGGATTAAAATTGTTATAAACCTAGACGAAGTTTTATATCTTTGCGGATTTATTACAGAGTTTTGCGTTAACCTTCTGTTATGATACGCATCAACGCGCAAATAGAATAGGACAAATAGCCAAAATTAGACAATTCTTAGCTGTCGTATTACAACATCGTAAGCGCATGAGTATAGAAAAATATGTGAGAACAACACTTACATTTAGAAGACTGATTTGCTGATCTGTTAATAATTATAATCACTTGATCATAGGGTACAGGATAGATATATTTATGTAAGTAAGTATATCATATTTACTGTGGTACCTCACAATAATACCAGCCTGTAACTATCCCACTTCTGGACAAAGGCCTCTTGTCATACAGAGAAGGAACGAGCATTGATCATAATGCTTACATACTGTGTGTTGGCTATTTCAGACCCTAATAGATCCAGATTTCCTTAAGTTCACCGTTCTAACTCACACAATTGAATTGAACATCCTGATAAAGGCAGGTCTGCTACTCCAAAATCTAACAAAATGTTAAAACAAATAGGGCATAATCTAAACTTGAACATGTTAGCATAGGTAATATAGCGGTCCGCTGCATCTTTATACACAAAAAGTCAACAATGTTCGCTAACTTATTATAAAAACTAAAATGAGTTCGGCCGAAGAAGACCTACTTGATGTATAATGTTATTTTCCATACAAGGAATTAAATTATATCGGATTAGACCATATCTACAGCAACGTTCGCATATCAATTCGATCAAAAACAGTATATTATCATTATTCCAATTTATATTATTTAATAAAGTAAAAAAGTTAAGTTGTCAAAACATGGCTGTCAAATAATATCAAAATATTTATGTTTAATTATCGTTATGAGTAGGCGTTGAAGCGTGTATGAATCGCTGTTTAAAATGTCGTCGGCAATTGTGCTTAAATATAATAATTGTAATCTAGTTCTTTCCCATTGCGTGTCGTGAAACGAGACACAATTAAAAATCTATTGTGTCTACACGGCTGCCGGCAATGAACACGCGAGGGGTGAACTGTTAACATTTGTGCCACAGAAACACGAAGTGCTGGATAGTGAAAGCTTGGTGAGGATATGAAATTTGTCAAATAAAACATAAAAACAAGGAAGGAATAAACAAAAAAGACTTGTTTGATATTATTAATATTTTTAAATCTGTAGACCCACAGAAAGTTCCAATTCCTATGGCTTATGATTTAAATAAACTACCCCCAATTAATTTCGAACATGTAGATGTAACTTGACTTTTAAAAGATATTGTTATTCGACAAAATGATATTAAATTGGTCAAAAGTTCATATGTGACGATGGATTACCTACTACAAACAAAGGAGGAGTTTATAATAAGCAAAAATAATGGTGTAACAGAGAAGGAAAGTTTAAATAACATAGTGAAGAATTCGAATAGGAACATTAACTGTCGAAGAGGTGCATGCTTAGCTAGTTTTGATTATGATGGTGGTCCAATGGGTCTTCCACATATGTCTTCAATGTCAATGACCGCTAAAAACTTAACACCAACAAATATGAATTACCGGATTGATAATAACAGCTGTGATCGCTCATCCCGCTCGCGCGCAAGTAATTCTGATATACCTTTGTCGCCTACATAGTTTGACCAATTAGTGCCCTTGGAGACCTCTAACATAGAGACTGCGGTGTAGATAGAGAAGGATGCGCAGGACGCCAAGCACCCAGAGCGCGATACAAATCCCACTGCGGTTTCTATCGGTACGGAGGCGGCGGTGCCACCAACAGCGGTTTATTGAATTGTTCGTTTGCAGAGGTTTCACGGGCAACCGGGGCATGGAAACAATATGAGATAAAAAGTAATATAGAGAAAATGGCAGGTAATACAGAGGAAAATATATAAAAGCCGATTCATAAGAAGGAGAAGTAGCTACAACTAAATCAGAATGAAAGTTTAAAGCCAATATATAAAAATTCCTTTGTTTATTAATAACGTTGACAAAGGAGCGTCACAAATCTATGAGACTATGTTAAGGAAAATACACAAGTATGTGTTACTTTGGAAAAAATCATAATGAAGCAACAGAAAGAATATGATGCTTATAAAGTACTAGTGCCTAGACATAAGTTGAATTTATTCATGGATGACCTTTTATGGCCTGAGGGTTTTCGACGTTTTATAGACTTTGGGAACAGAAGATTCGATAATAAAACACAAATGGATAACGATCAACCAATTTGCTAACAAAATATGGATCATGGTCTGAAATAAAATTTATTATTAATAAACGCAACCCTTATAGGATCATTTGTGTGTCTGTCCGTCAGTCACAACCAATTTGCCCCGAACCTACTGGACCGATTAAGTTGAAATTTTGAACACATTTGAGTCTCTGTGACCGAAATATGGACGTACACATCCGTGAATGAAAGAATTTTGAATATGGGGGCAATTTTAAAATAAAAAAACAAAGTTCTGCAATCTGTACCGTGCAACTTATCAAATGAAGAAAGGGATTATTGAGAGGGTGTAATTTTTTTAAATAATTTGAATAAACATAGTTTTAAAGTTACTTACAAAAATGGATTAAAAATTATTTGTCTTATATGAAACTAACGCGTCTAAAATTTAGAAAAAAATACAGAACATAGTTCTTTACTTATAATTTACAGGAAAACCGGCGACCGTCGACTAACATAAAACAAATACCAAAAAAAAATTTATACATTTGTATGTATTATGTATGTATTATGCATTGCTCGTAGAATTGATGGCCGCTGGGGCACAAAGGTTCTAGAATGGAGACCGCGCACCGGAAAACGCAGCGTGGGACGACCTCCAACGAGGTGGACAGACGACCTGGTGAAGGTCGCTGGGAGTCGTTGGATGAGGGCGGCATGTAACCGCTCGTTATGGAAATCTAAGGGGGAGGCCTTTGTTCAGCAGTGGACGTCCTGTGGCTGATATGATGATGATGATGATGTATTATGCTCCGAATTGAGAACCTCCTTTTTGAAGTCGGTTAATAATTGAAGAAAATATACTTTGCGAGCGAGTAGCGAGTACTACCTAAACTATTGCATAGTTTTTGTTATTACTAGTCTATAACTATTGCATAGCTTTTACTGACCCAACGACACATCACTTCATAGGTAACTACACAACGAAAAATGAACAGCGTTGTTTGCAGCTTTTGAAAACTATATGCACTCATTCTCACTATCGTTTTCGGGTAAAAAAATTCGGTCCCAGTTTCGTTTTTGTTTATTTGAGTGCCATAAGCCGTATGAAGTGGACGTTCTTCGTCTGTTCAGTTATTCATATATCTGTACGTTTATCAGTTTTTAGATAAGTATGTAATTTTTTTTATTTGATATACGAGACTTTAAGCAATCGTAAACACTAATGTAGCCCTTGACACGTGATGTGATACTTTGCAGATAGATTTATTTAGAAATTCAATTTAGGTTGAGAGTTTTAAATGTTAAAATAGAGGCTTGGTTTTGTTTATTTAATCAATTTATTAAGTAAGTTATCTATAATATATGTACCTTATTTCTTAAGAAAATATTTATTGAAATAATGTTATTTAATTGACGAATATAATTTTAGAAATATAGATATATAAGATCTGTTTGAGCATTTTGTCAATTTATAGACGACTAAAGAATGGACTTTAAAACTTAGTTATTTTCGTGATCGGCAATAATTTTACAGCCAAAGGACGTCCACTGCTGAACAAAGGCCTCCCCCACGGATTTTCTCTACTAACGGTTACATGCCGCCCGTATCCAACGACTCCCAGCGATCTTCACCAGGTCGTATGTCCACTGCGTTGGAGATCGTCCCATGCTGCGTTTTCCGGTGTGTGGTCTCCACTTGAGAACTTTTTTGCCCCAACGACTTCTACGAGCAATGTGCCTCACCTCGTAGTTAATACCAAGCATAGCTTTCTCTTTTATATCATTATCTTCTTTCATCATTCATATCGGCCATTTATACGTCCACTGCTGAACAAAGGCCTCCCCCATAGATTTTCACAACTGTGTCATCATTTTGGGGGGTATTTGCCAATTCAGCTTACTAATCCTTTCGACTATATCGGTAACTTTAGTTCTTCGGCGGATTTCTCATTTCTGATTCGATCTCGTAGTTAATACCAAGCATAGCCCTCTCTTTTATATCATTATCTTCATTCATCATTCATATCGGCCATTTATACGTCCACTGCTGAACAAAGGCCTCCCCCATAGATTTTCACAACTGTGTCATCATTTTGGGGGGTATTTGCCAATACTCACCACGCTTGGCAGGCGGGTTGGTGAGCTCAGTATGGCTACCGTTTCACAGAAGGGATGCTGCTGCCCATCCCTCTGGTTTAGATTCCCTTAGTCGCCTTTTACGACATCCACGGGAGGAGATGGAGTGGTGCTATATTCTTAATCCGGACACCACACGGAATGCGGAAATCATTATCTTACAGGACCCTATTAATTTATTTATTGAAGAAGCTTTGTTGCTTGGCGACCAAATTGCCTGGTAAGTAATTGTTTAGATTAATATAATTACAATATTAATCTAAACAACTCGACTACAAATTTATGAAAAAGTTTAGATTTGTCCGAAGACGGACGAGCCAAAGTAGGTACTGTTACAGAATCGGTCTGTGAAATATTTATTGTAACGGAAAGTAGATCGTCTAACATCTGAATTTTAGACACATTTAATCAGGATACACTAAACATCTTTAATGATTCCATAAGTAAAATAGTTAAGAGATTTGTTTTAATCATTAAAGTTTCAAACCTTTTCGATAGGGTGTAATGAAGCGGAGTCTCAGAGCAATTGTATCGTGACGCAATCATCATCATCATCATGTTAACCATAGGACACGTCCACTGCTGAACAAAGGTCTCTCCTCAGGTAGATTTTCACAATTGTGTCGTCATTTTGCGGGATAGTATGTTTTTGTATACAGTTGTGAAGCAATAAAAACAAAAACATACGTTTATGACGATATCGCGTTCCATACGTGGATTTATTTCACATAACATAGCGAGTAAGGGCCCAGAATAAACTAATAGCAAAATGATTTCAATCATTCCAGAAACGTTGAATAATTTAGCGATTTGCTAGGGTAATTACTAATGAATCATTAGTATTGACTAAGTTGCGAGTCTCCAAATATTGTCAATAACCTGAGATCTGCGTGAAGCGCAAAAAAAACTTGAAGCGACTACAAATAAATATAACTTTTTATCTATGTACGTATATTTGATGCAAAATCTCTTAGTAATAATAGACATACCCTAGACAGCGACAAATCAAGTGTCAAAATATTGACGCATTTACTTAACGGGCCCGATTTTTATTTGAAGTTAAATATTTAACGTTGTTTATTTTTTCGTAGACGGGCCTAAACAAACAAAACCGTCTCTAATGAGTTACTCTAGCAATGGTGAAAATTTATCATTATTTTTTTGGAGTGTAAACATTTTTACAAACGTAATGTATATTTATACAAAGTCAGTGACGATGTAGCTTTGTTAAATTTAGTTAAATACAGTAGACAATGTTATGGTTTGCTGTGAATTAACGATAATTACGGCTATTGCCTTTGTTCTGTTCCTACAAATTTTCCTCTGCTGCTACAACGAATGGTAGCAGTTTTTACCTACCTGCTTCCAAAAATATTATTTATATGTCTGAGAAACTTATACTCATGATTATAATATTATTAGCAAAAACTTGCCATTTGATAATCTACCCCACCACAAGCCCTTAAAATGAGAGCGCGCGCCTGTTCTGAACATTGCCTGGCTTGAGGCCTCTGCCTCGCTGGAGGCCTCTTTTGGCTTCGCCAGAAACGACCGGTTAAGCAACCACATTTCACGGAAACGCCTGCGAGAAGCCGATCAAAAAAAGAAAAAGTGAATCTTCTAAACATTGTGTGTTTCGCCCAAAATGACGACATACGGCATGCGACTGGTCGTTTATGGAGGAGGCCTTTGTTCACCAGTGGACGCCTTTTGGCTGATATGATGGTGATGATGAATTAAGAGTCGACGTATGTCAGATAAAAATAAATAAGGCAAAAGGCATGTCCTACACCACATGTAGGTATTTTTTTTAATTTATGTGCATTTCTACGATTAGTTAGTGTATCTCTATCTAGTCTGTACTATAAACAGAGTGGGACGGTTAGTTGTTAGTTGTCAGTGTCTTTGACGGCGGACGTCATGTCATAATTACTAAAAAAGTTTAGTTTTTGTTAGTCATCATATGACCACGAACGCTGCAAAGTGTTCGTGGTCATATCCGTTGAAAAGTGTTTAGTTAAATTAATTTCTTATATAGTGTACCTTATTCTTTATAACATACATATTTATCGTAGCAACATAAGTACACACACACACTTTTCAAATCCACCATTTACTGCCAATGTCTACATAATTTAGTTATAATAGTAGCAGTTAGTAAAGTTTGCCTAATGAATCGTGTCATCTGGTATTTTTAAATGTATTAATATGGCAACATTTAGAAATGTCACTTTGAGGTTACGTATTCGGGAGACCGCGCATTGTTTTTTTCAATAAATTACTGTCTTACCAAGAATAATTTAATGAGCAGGAATAGCGTTCTTACAATGTTATAATAGTATAGGTTCCTACCCAGCAGCAATTTTCATAAAATCTGTAAATTACAAGTATCAAGTTGACTTTTTCTGTGAAATTTGGTTGACAGCTGAAGATATTTTTTAAATTGTCCCTCTATTGAAGCAACACCATTCATTAGACAGACTCTAGTTTCCGTCTTTGACTATAGCGTTAATATCAACTACGTTAATTCAACACAGTCTAAACAATCTGTGTCCCTATCGGTATTAGTGCATTCCTTTATACAACCGAAACAGAAAGTAAAATTGAGCAAAGGCTTACAACAGAGCGCGTAATAATAGATGTTTATAATTGCGCGCAGTGTAAGCTGCCGTAATTGCAATATGCATCCGTAGTACGAGAGAAAGAGACGGCTAGTCTTCTACCCTGCTCCAACAAGTTAACGAAGCTTTTATTCTGTATCGTTTAGAAAATAAAACTTCAAGTGGGCTAAGCCTAGGTTCTAGCTAAATTACCTTTAGTTTAAACCGGCGAGGCAATTTAATCCATTTTGTAATTAATAATGTTCTTGAGTGGCTTTAGTGTTGAGGGCAAGCTGTATACTAAGGATTGTAAAGACAAATAGTGTTAGAAAGTTAAGCAAAGAATATTTAGAGTACAAAATCCTTTATGTACAATAAAACATATCATTTATGTACAGAAAGACTACCGTAACGCCACCTAGTGATGATCACACTTCATCGACACCAAATTAAGTGTCTTCGTTATTCATTCGTATGTTAAAGGTGCGAGCTAGCTATACAAGGAGACATTCTAATTACGGGAGCGGGCGTGGCCGCTCCCTCGTCACCTGATTAAGGCATCAAAGATTCCACCGAGAGCCAGTTCGTAATTATTTGGCCTTACCGTGTGGCCTTTATGCGACGAAGGGTTATTCATTGCAACACTCAATCAACCGAGCCATTAAAATGAATACTTTTATCTCGTCAGCCATCAATTTTCTACTTAATTAGAAAGTTCTGATATTTCAATCGGATTATTTTTTACTGTCACTACATTAATTTAAATTAGTTTCAGTTTGTTATCAGTAAATTAAAACTTTGCTAAAATTAACCGCTGTCAAAAGTTTACGATTATTATTATCGATGGATTTATTCTGGCAGCTATTTAAAACTCCCAGTTGGCTCGAACAAATATTTAAAACGCAGCAAAAAAGGTACAAAGATCTAACATTAAATATTAATAGCGACTCGTTTCAGCTTGAATGTTCGCCTTAGGTAAACTGTACCAGAGTTTCGTCGTTCGCAGCACCTTGTCCTCTTCAAATCCTATATAATAATGAGACAAGCTCCGGTCCCTTTGAGGAAATTTTTAATGAAACACCCTAGAAAAGTTATAAAAGCCTCGTCTATCTTTTAAAAAGTAATTGAGCCTGGCAGAGAGCCGCTTTTTAAATGATTTGCGGGTTTTGTTTTACAATCATTGCGAAAAGTTACGAACTTTAAGCATTAATTTCGTAATCAGAGTACGAACAAATATTTCGGTTGAGGCAAAAAGTAAAATTCCTATTTACGTCAATACAAAGGCACTGGTTACCCAGATACCGAAGTTACATTTAAATTTAGTTTGTGTTATTTATAACTTCTGATTTACTTTATAAAGATGATTAAAACGCTTATGAAACAATGAAATACGACTCCATTTCTATTTATATCGGTTTACTTACCGTCGTGTTGTCCTTTCTTTTGTGTATACCCAATTCCTTTCTTTCCAATAACTTTTTTTTATTGGTGCCCAGTGGAAATTCTGCATGAACTTCCTTCGCCCCGGGGAAGGCCTAAGGGGTGTGCCGGACTCCTTTTTTAAATGATTTATTTTTATTTTTTATTGTACCGGTGGATATACCTCGTGTACTTCCTTCACCCCGGGAAAGGACGAAGGGGCATGCCGGTCTTCTACCGGCTAAAACCACCCGAGTGGACATCTTCGGCACCGAAGGGAGGCTCCAGGAACTCGAATAATCTCCATCTAGAACCCACGCCTTTAGGCACATCTCGGGAGGGATGACTGTAAAGCGGTCATCCCCTCTAGGTAGGTAGGTATCTCTCGAGGGAATTGTAAAAAGTTCCCCCGAAGCCTCGCTAAGAACTATGCTACGCACACAGTGGTATGTGACCACACGCATACAGCTGCAATCCCGGGGGTCGCTTGGTATGAGCGCGCAGATTTCCCAATAAGCGTGCTCGCGACCCCCAAGGCCCCCTGCCATATAAAGACGACCTCCTTCCTTCTGTAGCATTACGCTCTCACAGAAGGAGACCACAGCAAGACATCCGAAGAGCGGCAAGACAGCCTCGACGACGCGCTTTTGCGCGCACTGTGGCAGCATAAGCCGCTCGCGCCATAGCTCGAGTGCACGCCGCTGAGCCTCCCGCCTTAAACTTTCGAGCGCCCCTGAAGGCATGCCTTCACCGCTCTGTCAGAGGGAGCGTGTTTGGTGATACACCCACGCATCCATCTTCGCCAAGTGCCGGACTCCTACTGACTAAAACCACTGTAGTGATCATCTTCGGCACCTAAGGGTGGAGCCTCCATATTCTTGTATGATCACACTAGAGAATTGTTGTAACCTACCCGTATCTTTTTGTTGATTTTGAACTAGCAAAATCATCATCATAATTTCGGCCGAATAAAGTCCACGGAGCCAAAGATCTTCACAAAGACCGGTATGGGTGTATTGTGTGCTCATTGAGGAGTTTTGCCATAATCGCTACACTTGACAGGCGGGTTAGCGATCGCAGTTGAGTTGTTAATGTACTCCCATAAATGCCTTTTAGGACACCCACGGGATAAGATAGGTTGGCGCTATTCGCAGCCGGTATCACACGGTATATAGCAAAATAGTAAGTGCATAATACTTTCATATTTTTCGTTATTCCAAATTAGCATACTAGTACGATTTTAATTTCTTGGCATGATTATGTAAAATACTAGACTTTTTTCATTTTATTCCACAGTCCAGAATTTAATTTCTCACAACGAATGTAAGTTTGCCCGTTTGAAATTAACTAAATTAGTGAAATGGCTATAAGGGGGTGTGAAAAAAATGTAATTATGCCCTCGGTGGGTCATTAACAATAGTTAGAACGCTCGTGGTACTTGCTGGGCGAGTTATTGCACTGTGAATTGCACTTCAACCGTTTTTTAAATCTATTTTGTGACCTCAGTTTTATGCAATTCTTTGGTAAGTGTAAAGCTCAAATTCTTATAGACATGCTTTACGCGTTCAATCCTTTGATGTGCCTAAAATATTTGTGAAACAATCAAAACGAACAAAGAAAATATTCCTTTTCATAATGTTAGTATGATATGACATGATTCATTTTATGGCTCCAGCCATTGGAATCACGCGCCTATTGTTGATAAACGACACAATTAAGATTTGAGTAATTGTAATACAAACAAAGCTAGCAGCAATTTAAGATAATCAGCTCATGATTTACCATTAAATGCAAGGACGCCGAGTCCCTTTGTCGAATTATTGACGCCATAAAAGTGAAGCTTTCACGATAGCCGCCAGAACGCCTTATTCTTGACAAATAATCGAACGACGGCTAACAACACGATAGTCTGTTCAAGACAAAAGAATATTTTCTAGCCTATTATCAAAATTATAGACGGGCGGGAATAAGGAAGACAATGCTGGCTCCTTCTCAGCTCCGTCTTATTTTAATTGCGTCGTCCCAAGAGCTGTATTGCGTTTTATGAACGGAATAATACTGGCTGTAGGCTTGTTATTGTTCTAAGCTACCGTTACTGGAACTTTTAAATAAAATACGAGCTTACTAATTAAGGCTAAGCTATCGAGTTTACGAGCTTCATTATGTAGGTGCATATACAAAGGTAGTGCAGCGATGTGGGTGCACGTGCCGCCGACGTGGCCCTTTGTACAAAGAAATCCAGTGGGCCTGACGCCGGCTTCAAAGTGGTTTCAAACATACGGAAGTACCAAGCAACTGAGAAAATTGAATTAGAGCTACACTTGGTATATTGTTTCAAATGTTTTGAAATGGAAATCTGTTTACGATTTGTTTTGAAAAAAAGAGTATTCTTTTACCTATTGAAAAACATTTTTTTAAACGATGTCCTACGCGTATTTCTTATTTCTCCTTGGCACAGTTTATAGACATACATCTCACACATCACATGCAAAAACACGCAAAACCGAAACAACTATCAGCAGATCATACAAATAATTGTTCCATGCGGGGATCAAACCCGCGACACATAGCGCAAGAAGCCAAGCGCATAGCCAATGCGAATATATACTATTCTGTAACAATACTTATTAAGAGTATAATAAATATAATCTGGAAGAAAATAGTATCGATAAAGTACCTATAACTTTATTCCTTGCCAATAATGCGCCATTAATTCAACGGAAATATTTCTGTATAAACCAATACAGGAAAAGCTGATAAACGTATAAACGGATTAATACAAAATATTAGCGAAAACCAACATAAGTGAGAGGAAATATTGGCCGTTTACCTTCCTTTGGGGAAATCCAAACAGAGTTGCGGTTATGCAACAGCGACGAATTATTACATTCAACATGTCTTTTATTCATGATTCTTATGAGAATATATAACACACATATGTAGTTGGAGCTGAGGCAGACCGAATGTGTAAGACGAAGGTTTATTCTTTTTGGCGTATGTTGCAGGACAGACGGAGGATCACCGCAAGTCCGTGTCGAATAGTGGGATTCAATACACTGACTAGAATATAGCATTCAACATATGAACTATGAACGTTCTCAGCTATTTAGCTTTCGTAGAGGTCATGTACGGTACAAGTGGTACGACGTTTAGAGCTGTTTTATTTTTCTTGTAATATAACTAGTTATTTTTAAAATTATGAAATGCCTGATCGTACACAGGAACAGTACGAGTAGTCGAGTACGAGGAGATTATAAGATCGGTAAAATTTTGTTTGAGATAAAAAGCGTTTCATTTAAGTTGTTTATATGTATACTCCTCAAAACGGATTATACTTCAAATACGCTAGCAGCTTATCACTATGATGGCATAATATTTCTTCTTTATCATACCAGCTGAAGAACATCTTCTGATGAGCAAAACCCACCCCCCATAGACTGCAGGTCTAATCCTGGGTAGTTTTACAATTATTGTTATGGACTGGCGTAACGCTTACCACCAGACATACGAACTGCTCATTTCTTCATTAGATTGTATAAAAAGATGTAGAAGAAAATATACTGTGGTTGTCTAAATCACAGCTAGTAAAACTAATCTATATAGAAGATAATAAAATATTCTTTAATGTGCACCTTAATAAAAAATCAACTACTAGGAATAATTCTACGAACAGTGGTCGTACAATGGAGGGTCTTGACGCTGTTAGCGACTTCTTACGGACAAGCTTAAGATAAAACTTATTAAGTTATTACCTTATTACTCACATCTTTATTTATATAATTCTTCTGTACGTATGTATGTCACTGAACTCCTAAACGGCTAAACCGATTTTGATGAAATTTTGTGTGTATGTTTGAGTGGGTCCCTGGATGGTTTAGATTTACAATTGGACCCAGTAGGTATCGCCTGTGCGAAGCTGGGTCAGGCAGCTAGTTAGATATAAATACTTCAAACTTTGTTCTTTCTTACAGGATCTCAGTATAGCGATCAGCTTCATAGGTATACAACCACGGAGTATAAACCTTATTGTTGACAAGCTCTATAGAAACAATCAAAATTCGTTCAGCTGTTATCAAACTTCCAAATTTCGAATTGAAGTATAAGGCTAGGTTCAGATGATCGCGCGGCATCGAACGTAATTATCTACGTGTGACAACTAACAAATACCATTTACTGCACGCATAATCACACACACAATACAGAACACAAATTCGTGTGGTGTCCGGATTAAGAATGTAACACCTCACTCTATCTCCTCCCGTGGATGTCTACTGCGACTATGGGACTGAAAACCAGAGGGATAGGCAGCAACGTCATTTCTGTGGAATATTATCCATTCTGCGCTCACCAATCCGCCTGCCAAGCGTGGTAAGTACAGGAAAATTTCGCCCAAAATAATGACAGCAGTGGACGTCCTTTGTCTGATAATATGATGATGATGAAGTTGTATAATATGAGGCGCGAGGTTGCGCGATTCAAGTACCTGCAATTCTACGTGCATGTGCATGTGCATCGTGCATCGACCTGTTCAATTAATCCGCGTGATTTGTGGTGTACAGACGTGTGGATGTCGGGGAAAATTGATGGATGGCGAGACGGCTACAATACTGATTTATAAAAAAAACAGAACTTCCATTTGATTTTTAATGTAAAGATTTTACAAAAAAAATCACGATAACAATAATGTAGCAAGTAAAAAACATTTATTTGTGTTGTCTAAGCTTTGGATACAGAGAGGAATGGTAACAGAGAAGCGTAAAGAGACTCGCTTAAAATCGGATGCCCAGTGTCATCTTATTTCTTCTGCGACGTATCAGTTTGTAAAACCTACACAATTTTCCTCCTCCACGTACATACTTAATGAATGTTAATGGTAACCTAGCGCGAGCTTGTTTGATATCTTAAAAACGGTGTAATCGCGCAAGACCGCACTGAACCACGTGTCCATGTAAACTTAACCTAATATTATAGACATTATAACTTAGAGCAAGTACAATTCCTTGCAAATACTTAGGTAGAAAATAATATTAAAAAGAACACGAAAATATGCTCAGTGATCTACAATGTTAATACACTATTTACAATTCAATATAGGTAGCCGTAGACGTAGACGGACACTTGCGTGTCTTGATAAGTGTATACGGTGAAGTAAGGGCATACATTAAAGACTTCAATTGTACTTAAACAGTGTATTATACGAAAATAGATGCTATGATCTAAAATAAGTCTTGTACTCTCTCCTGATTAGGATTAATAAATAATGAATCACACATCGGAAAACATTATGTAAAAGATAAAACCCTCAAATGAGTTAAGTAAGCGTAGGCTTTACGGTTTTACGTAAACGAAATATTCTAAATTTATGCTCCCAAAGTTTGCTACTTTTATGATTAGGTCTAAAGGTTATTATTAATTTTGTTTGGGTTAGTAACGAACATTTTGTTGGTAATTATTAAGTCTTCGATATTCTAGAACTTGTTAATTAAAATGAAGAATGTAAATTGTTTAGATTAAAATGTTACGTTTTATGTTATTGGACAGTCTGTATTTTACTTTATTTATTGACACTTAGAATCGTTTCGTGTGGTTCCCGGCAGACATTAGACCACCCCTCTTCACCACATGGGTGTAGTAAAAGGCGACTAAGGGTTGAATATCGACAGGACAGGCAGTAGCGTCATCTCGTGTACTAATGGCAACATATTGTAATCGCCAATCCATGCTTGGTGATGATATGGCAATATCCCCAAGTCCCCCACTACTCATTGTAGTGATTGTGTTCAGCAGTGGACATTTGAGGGCTAATGTGTGTATGATGTGTAGAATAAGTTTGATTCATATCGGCCATACAATGTCCACTACTGAACAAAGGATTCCCCCATAGATTTCCACAACTGTGTCATCATATTAGGGGAATTTGCCACTACTCACCACGCTTGGCAGGCGGGTTGGTGAGCGCAGAATGGTGACTGTTCCACAGAAAGGACGCTGCTGCTCATCCCTTTGGTTTAGAGTCCCTTAGTCGCCTTTTACGACCTCCACAGGAGAAGATGGAGTGGTGCTATATTCTTAATTCTGACACCACAGGGCTTGGATAAGGTTTGGATAGTATATTATTAAAAAAAAAACATCTACCTAGGCTCTCAAAATATGACTCTCGTGTGATCATACGAGATCATGAAAACTTCCTTAGGCGCCGAAGATGACCGCCCCAGTGGTTCTGGCCGGTAGGAGTCCAGCATGCCCCTTCGCCCTTCCCCAGTTCGGATGAAGTTCATAAAGAATTACCACTGGGACAAACAAAAAAAGGCTCTCAAAATATTATATATTATATAACAAGCAGACAGGTAAAGTATTTTTTTAACATTTCTTGTACCTATACGAGGCATGCCTTTTAAGTTATGTCGTTTGAAGAAAAAAACACAACTAGAACTTTATAGTACTTTTTATTGTTTTTCAAAGTATTCACCACGTAGCTTAATACACTTTTCCATTCGCTCAAACCAGTAATTATACATTTATTCCACTCTAAAGTGGGGGTGTTCAAAATGGCTGACTTGAATGCGTCGACTGCTTCTTCACCGGACTGGAACCTTTGAACACGAAGACATTTCTTAATTTTAGGGCTTAGATGTATGTAGGTGGTGTGGAGGATGGTCAAGAATTTCTACTTTTTCCTGCTTCAAATACTCAATCGTTTGATGAGCGCTGTGTGAGCTTGCGTTGTCGTGGTGCAGGATGATGCATCGCTTTGAGTTAGATTTTCGAAGTTCGGTGATGACTTGTGGTAAACCAACCTTGTGGTGTACCACTATGCGTTAACCGTTCAACGATCTTCAAGTGCAATAGTCGCAACATGGCCGGTTTTTCCAACAAACGTGGCCACCATCTTCGTGTGCTTCGAGAACGAACAACTTTAGTCGGCTTTGGCTCGTCTTGAAAGACCCAGATTGTAGATAGTTGTTTGGAATCAGGATCGTAGGCATAGATCCAAGATTCGTCACCACTAATGATGTCGTAGACATGATTTGACTGTCCTCGGTTGAACCTTCGCAGAGTTTTCTTACACCATCTGACGCGGGCCGCCTTGTGATCGTCGGAAAGCAGATGCGGTATCCAACGGCAAACCAGCTTTCTCACACCAAGCGCTTAATGCAAGATCTTCTGAATGGTTGTCCCTGAGATGCCTAATAGAGCTTCTATCTCTCGATATATCACATGACGATCTTCGCGAATTAGTTGTCTCACAGCAATGATGTTATCTTCAGTGAAGGCGGATTTTGGGCGTCCTTCGCGAGATTTATCACTAACGCTAGTATGTCCACGCTGGAATTCTAAATACCAGCGTTCAACAGTCCGCAGACATGGGGCTTTATCACTTAACACAGATGTTAGCTCTTCAAAACACTGAAGCTCTGTCAGGCCTCTTCTAAAGTTGTAGAAAATTATTGCACGAACATTTACCTTAGAAAGATTCATTTTCGTACGTAACCTGACAGATTCCAATCGACGCTGTGGCTAAACAATAGCATTAATCCTAATACTTACAACTGTTTTGAGATTAAAAATTTAAACACATTCGGATATAGAACAGTTCCAAATTCAAAATTGCCGGGAAAAATGGAAATGACAGAACTTAAAAGGCATGCCTAGTACTGTCTGTATGTCTGTTTACTACGACTTCAGGGCTTGTTAATTAGTTTTCATCAAAATCCATACTTATGTGGATTTAAAAGTAGGTAAATAAAGAAATTCAGGTAGTCTGGGGTGTACTGAATGTTGATATATATAATGATATCGATATATATACAAGAAAATATACGTATTGGCATAAATAAATGGTACTTTTAGTATCTATATCTGTATGCATCTTATAATTATCATTCTTAAAGTATCTGTTTTTTGTACCTCCTTCAATGCTTTTCTTTTTTAACCCAAAGGTTGACTGGTAGAGAATGCCATATGGCATTAAGTCCGCCTTGTGTATCATTGTTGTACATGAAAGTATAAATAAATAAATAAATAAATATAATTACACCAATTTTCATGTTAATACATACATACAATAAATATAAATCCGTGTGGTGTGCGGATTAAGAATATAGCACCACTCCATCTCCTCCCGTGGATTTCGTAAAAGGCGACTAAGGGAATCTAATCCAGAGGGATGGGCAGCAGCGCCCCTTCTGTGAAACGGTAGCGATACTGCGCTCACCAACCCGCCTGCCAAGCGTGGTGAGTATTGGCAAATACCCCCCAAAATGATGACACAGTTGTGAAAATCTATGGGGGAGGCCTTTGTTCAGCAGTGGACGTATGAATGGCCGTTATAATGATATGATGACGATGACAATAAATAAATACTCCATATATATATATATATATATGGTGTGGTCCGTCCGTGTGGTGTCCGGATTAAGAATATAGCACCACTCCATCTCCTCCCGTGGAGGTCGTAAAAGTCGACTAAGGGACTCTTAACCAGAGGGATGGGCAGCAGCGTCCCTTTTGCTGAGCAGTAGCAACTCTGCGCTCACCAACCCGCTTGCCAAGCGTGGTGAGTATCGGCAAATTCCCCCCAAAATGACAACACAACATAAGCACCGGCCCCCAGTTCCCGGCAGCCCCGCCATTCCTGGTCATGGTAGCGGCCACGGAAACGGCGGGGCAGGGGGTGCTAAGAATCTCCGGATGGGATCCGGCTACCACCCAAACCGAAAACTGGCCCTGGTGACATATAACACACGCACACTGAGGGCAGACGAAAAGATTGTTGAGCTGGAAGAAGAAATAGATAAGTTGCACTGGGATATCATGGGTCTATCAGAAGTCCGAAGAGAGGGGGAGGACACGATAACCCTGAAATCTGGCAACTTATTCTACTACCGGGAAGGCGAACATCTGTCTCAAGGTGGTGTCGGGTTTCTCGTCCGCAGGTCCCTCATTAACAGTATAGTGGCCATCGAAAGTGTGTCGAGCAGGGTAGCGTACCTTATACTCAGAATATCCAAGAGATATTCGTTGAAGGTCATACAGGTTTACGCACCGACCTCGACACACCCAGATGATGAAGTAGAGAGTATGTATGAGGACGTAAGTAGGGCCATACATACCTCGAAGACACATTTCACTGTTGTGATGGGGGATTTCAACGCAAAACTGGGCACTCGATGCGATGGTGAGTTGAGAGTGGGGCAATTTGGATATGGGCAACGGAACCCCAGGGGACAGAGGCTGGCCGACTTTTTGGAAAAGGAGGGACTCTTTATGATGAACTCCTTTTTCCAAAAGCCGCCTCACAGGAAGTGGACCTGGATGAGTCCCGATGGTTCCACGAGGAATGAGATTGACTTCATCATGACCAATAAAAGACAAATATTCAATGATGTCTCTGTGATCCACAGGGTGAAAACCGGTAGTGATCACCGAATGGTAAGAGGCACATTGAATATTAACCTCAAAGTTGAGAGGTCTCGTCTGATGAGGTCTACGCTCCGGCCCTCTAGTGCTCATATCCATAACCCCGAGAGCTTTCAACTCGAACTCCAAAACCGCTTCGAGTGCCTGGAACATTGCGTATCTGTGGACGATTTAAATGGTAGGTTTGTAGAAACTGTCCAAACGGTTGGGTCTAAGTTCTTTAAAGCCCACCGTAAAGGTAGACCAAAAAAGTTCTCCGATCACACTCTCGACCTTATGGCAGAAAGACGCGCCATGACGCTGCAGTCTTCCGATGATGCTGAAGCATACCGACTGCTCAATAGACGGATATGGAAGTCCTTGCGGCACGATATCCGCACCTTTAACACTAACGGTGTTAAAGAGGCGATTGAGCGGAATCAAGGCTCCAAAGTGTTCGCAAGAGACAAGTCTATTGGGCAAAGTCGTATTATGAAGCTGAAGACCGAGGACGGCAGTGTAGCGTCGACTAAGCCAGAGGTTTTGAGAGAGATTGAGAACTTCTACCGGCAGTTATACACCTCGGTTACTATACCTACCATTGGCTCTGACAAAGACCCGCGAGCCAAACTAACCCGACACTATACCGAGGATATCCCGGACATCAACCTGTACGAGATTAGGATGGCCTTGAAACAGCTTAAAAATAACAAGGCGCCGGGTGGAGACGGAATTACGACAGAGCTTCTGAAAGCGGGTGGAACACTGGTACTTAAAGTCCTTCAGAAGCTATTCAATTCCGTCTTACTCGAGGGCACAACGCCGGAAGCGTGGAACAGAGGTGAGGTGGTGCTCTTCTTCAAAAAGGGTGATAACACCCTATTGAAGAATTATAGACCCATCTCACTTCTGAGCCATGTTTATAAGCTGTTTTCAAGGGTCATCACGAATCGTCTCGAGCGCAGGTTTGATGACTTCCAGCCTCCCGAACAAGCCGGTTTCCGAAAAGGTTTCAGTACCATAGACCACATCCATACGCTGCGGCAGGTTATACAGAAGACCGAGGAGTATAATCTGCCACTATGCTTGGCGTTTGTGGACTATGAGAAAGCCTTCGATTCGATCGAAACCTGGGCAGTGCTGCGATCTCTGCAGCGGTGCCAGATTGACTATCGGTACATTGAAGTGTTGAAGTGCTTATACAGAAACGCCACCATGTCGGTCCGAGTACATGAACAGAGCACGGGGGCAATCCCATTGCAGAGAGGTGTGAGACAGGGGGACGTCATTTCCCCGAAACTGTTCACCGCTGCAATGGAGGATGCCTTCAAGCTACTGGAGTGGAAAGGATTCGGCATTAACATCAATGGCGAGTATATCACTCACCTTCGATTTGCCGATGACATCGTAGTCATGGCAGAATCGCTGCAAGAGCTCAGCACAATGCTCGATGATCTCAACAGAGTTTCCCAACAGGTGGGCCTTAAAATGAACATGGGCAAGACAAAAGTCATGTCAAATGTCCATGTCGTGCCCACCCCAATATCCGTTGGGAGCTCTGTTCTCGAAGTTGTTGACGAGTATGTCTACCTAGGACAAACTGTCCAGTTAGGTAGGTCCAACTTCGAGAAAGAGGTCAATCGTCGAATCCGACTCGGCTGGGCAGCGTTCGGGAAACTTCGCAACGTCTTTTCGTCAACAATACCGCAATGCCTCAAGACGCAAGTCTTTAACCAGTGTGTGTTACCAGTGATGACATATGGAACAGAGACGTGGTCACTCACAATGGGCCTCATAAGAAAGCTCAAGGTCACTCAGCGAGCTATGGAGAGAGCTATGCTTGGTATTTCTCTACGAGATCGAATCAGAAATGAGGAGATCCGTAGAAGAACTAAAGTTGTCGACATAGCTGAAAGGATTAGTAAACTGAAGTGGCAATGGGCAGGGCACATTGCTCGTAGAACTGATGGCCGTTGGGGCACAAAGGTTCTCGAATGGAGACCGCGCACCGGAAAACGCAGCGTGGGACGACCTCCAACGAGGTGGACAGACGATCTGGTGAAGGTCGCTGGGAGTCGTTGGATGAGAGCGGCATGTGACCGCTCGTTGTGGAAATCTAAGGGGGAGGCCTTTGTTCAGCAGTGGACGTCCTGTGGCTGATATGATATGATGATGATATATATATATATATTAATGGTAAAAGAACATGTTCTATCTCTTTAATCTACACTAATATATATTAGTGTAGACTTTTTAAGAAGTTTAGTCTCTTAGCTTAGGAAAGATATTTGTCAATTTCGATTCTTGACTTTTTCACTTATGGGTATGACAGTCCCGTCAAAACTTATTGCCGAAATCCACACCCAGTCAATTTTAGTAGTCAACCTGGGGCTACTAGCAACAGTGACCTGAGTCTTTGTAGGATTAACCTTGAGTCCATACGCTTTACTCCATTCACTAATTTAAGCTAAATCCCTATTGATGATGGCAATCGCATCTTGCAATTCTGTAGGTGAAGCCTGCTTGTAGATTTGCAAATCATCTGCATAGAGGTGGTGGGATAAAAGAAGTCTAGAAGAAATGGAATTAGTAAATATAGCGAAGAGTATAGGAGATAAAACACCACTCTGAGGTACGGTAACGTAAGTATTGCACCAAGAAGAGGACTCATCTTCTATGCATATACGTTGCCGTCGGCCAGACAGGTTACTTCGAACCAAAAATAGTGTTGTCCGTAAGCACATTTCAGCATTAACTTAAGGAATAAAAAATGATACGTTTCACTTAACACATACTTAACGGAATAAGTGTATATTTTAGTGCACGGGAAAATGACTCTTATGGTCATCCACAAATGACAAGCATCTTTTAATAACACTGATTTCGACCGTGCCTACCTTTTGCTCAGTATGATAAGCAGCTGATATACCGGCATTATCATGTATGAACTTTGGCGAAAGTACATTTAGGTACATGGATTATTTGGACAGGTCAGTTACAGGCGCTATCTATAGACATCTTATTATGATATTTAAACTCAGCACATTACATATACATTGTGATCTATCTTGCAGTTCCTGGAAACAAAAAGGGCTACCCCAGCCTCCCATGGGTGCCGTGAGAGGCTATCAGGGGTTGTCTCCGGGAAAAGGGGTAGCAACGATTACCTGAATTAATACCACCACCTTACCACAAAAGTGTGATTACCTTACTGATCAGTGGGGGGAAATACCAATAGCGAGTAAATAAAAGAAATAACATATTGACAGGACGAAAATTGGTTTCCAAAAAAGTCTCACATTTCAATGAGGAATATTTTAAATAGTTATCATTGAAAATGGCATTTCGGTTAAATGCACTTGCAATATATAAGTAACACTCGCGAACTTCGGCCTGACAGCTCCAGTTTGCATCTTTGGAAAAATACTGCCGTTGCTAGTCAACTCGCTACTGTCAGAATGGCAGATAACAGCATGCCAGGCACAAAAGAAACCAACTAGATAAAAATGGTGAAATGACATAAAACATTGGAGCGAACAGAACTTCTAATATTCCTCCCTTTTAATTTGCTACTGTTGCCTCACGTCGCTCTCATATTTTTGTTTTCCATTACCAATTAAAAACTTTTCTTTTAACATAAAATTCCTGATTCGATTTATGAACTGAAATAGTTTTTAGTTGTGACATCAATGCTGTTGTATTTATTAATTGTATTATGAACTGTTTGAAAATTGTTTATTGCTTAATTAGAATGTCACTTTGTGTTAGATTCTACTTTGATTTCGTAACTATAATTATTTTATAACATCTAAGAGGGCAAGAAAAGGTAACCTTTTGATAACAAATTGATCAATCAATCCATAATTACACAAAATGGAATTTGAGCGAACGAGACGACTTTAAACAACTAAATTTCAATAAGAACCAGTACAAAATATTTTAAAAGTAACAATTGTATTACAATTATAGACAAAACAGACTTATAAACGCGTGGTTATTTTATGTAGATCTGTACATATGTACGTACGACAAAAATAAGCTGCAAATTTTCACACCCTCGCTTTTAATGGTCTGGTTAGCAATACGGACAGCAGAATAATCTTACCGGTTGATATCAAGACAAAATGTAAAAAAATCGGACAAGTGCAAGTTGAACTCACGTGAAGAGAGTTTCGTACGTTGAATATGTTATCTTTAGGTACGAGAAGTGACGGATGCTTAGCCTAGTTAAGGCGAATGAGTAGTGCCAATAATTTATCCCGAGAACAAACTTAGCATCGTAGTTGAAAAACATGTTCTCCGATACATTCCAACTGCAAACGTAAATTTGTATGCACAGTATGGAAAGATTTACCATGTTATTTTAAGATGATAGATTTCTTATAGGTTTTCCTGTAATCTATATGTAAAGGGCAACGGTAAATATATATCTTTAATTTCTTTTACTTATTAGTTTCGGAGATAAACGGTGTTGGCAGAGAGGAAGGGAGAATGGTAAATTTTCGTCTTTTATCTTAAATAACTTTAAAACTATGTAGTTTACTATTATAAAACAAATATATTAGAAACCCTCACAACGAGCCCTTCCGTTACATATGACACACGGTACAGTTTGCAAAAATTTATTCTTTTACTTTCTATATTGATCCATAAAAGTGGCAGGCATTTTCAAAATTTATTTATTTACGTTACACGTTCCTGTCGGGCCGGGAACGTGTAACGTAAATCGCAGAAATCCATACATGTGCCAAGTTTCAACTTAATCGGCCCGTAGATTCGGAGCAAATTAGCTGTGACAGACGGACAGACAAACAGAGACACGAGTGATCCTATAAGGATTCCGCCGTTTTTTCCTTCGGACGTTCGGAAGCCTTAAAAGTAACAATATTTAACCAAAGTACAGATGTTTCAGGTTCTCCGCTGAACGTAATTTTAGTAAAATTTCTAAACATTCTTCAGTAGATTTACAGTGACTAGAATTCGCAGTTTCTCAAATAACGCAGAAAACGAGTGTTCGGATATAACGGACCATCAATATAAAATCCAATCAGCGGGGTAAACATTTTTTCCAACGGTACGATCTAATTTCGCGAACCACCTCCTCCGTCGCCTCTCCACAATCCACAAAGTAGCGAAAGTGGCGCAAAGTGCGCCGCGCAGACAATCCGACCCACCCATTGTTGTCTTTGATTTAGCTACCGCACTGCACCTATTCCACTACGTAAGGCTCACGCAAATAAACCATCACATACAACATTACAACATGGTACACAAGTAGAAATTGACTAATAAAAGGAGGCCCTTCATAATCACCCATCGGCACAGAATTAATAAGAAAAAAAAAACAAATTCCGAATGATCCAAAAAATCACTCGAGATTAAACGACAAAAACGCTGGGACATTTTCATTTCATCACGTCGTTCATATTAACTTAGAAAGCTACCTAAATATGCACGCAATTTTCATCCATTCCATTCCTAATGACTTTCACTGACACGGCGCAAAACCCCTCATTTTACACTTTGACGCGTTCACTTACGCCTAGTCCTGTCGCGATGACATTTTCCAATGGAAGCTCGAATTAAACAAGCGTGAAAATGACAGCTTTAACCTTCTAAATAAAGTCTAAATTCGAATGGAGGCCACCGTCGAGCAGGGTGACTTTTGTCTATTCTGGGTCTTCAAGGATAAAGTATTATTTGTGCTGGAAGTAATACAGCTCAAGTTTACCAAGCTTTCATCAAAACTGAACCGTGTAGTTTTTCTATTAGAGCTGTAGATGGCGTGGCGAAGTTCTGATGGTTGTGGTTATTAGAGTTTGCTAGATTTTGCTGTCGGATCGTTTTGTCTATCGGTAATATGAGACTCGGTTCGCACCTCTGAACAACAGAGCCTTACTTTTTTCACACTTTATGAAAATACGTCTCTATAGAGTCAGCGTGTGTACCCGTGGTGTTAAGTTACGCATTATTCGTGTTAGTATTACGCTACAGTTGGAAAACGTAACGTAAACGTAAACCTTATTAATTAAACTTTAATGGATAGAGTAGTAAAGTTTTATGTTTGTTTGGAAGTTCTCTGACAACGTACATCGAATATAGTGATGCTACACCTACTACTTAAATAATCTCAAACTTTCTGTACCTAGTAGTTTACGAAGTCTATCGACAACTTCGATATTCCCCAACATATTTCTATAAAATAATAATGAAGCTAGTCAGGAATACCTGACGCTGACCAATATTCGACGTGGGGCCGTTGCGTGCCAGACATTCTCGGTCCAAGTATGAAATATGGAGGTGGAGAGACACCGGCTTATGTGCCCATATAGCTATTAATATCAGGAAATTCTAAAACTACCCGTTATAATATGGTAGAAGAACTTTATACATGAAATACTTGAACTATATTATTTTAGATTGGAAATGTTTTACTCTAACAGATGTAAGTAGCAGCGTTAAATGTTCGAATTATTGCATTTTAGTCAAAGAGATCTTTTCCATTGTAAATTGATTTCAACCTCTCAAATACAAATATTAAAGTACGACCGCCGAGAGAATGCATTCCTGACATCTGTTAATTGGTCTAATTTCTTTTCTATGACAGCACGGTTGGTGCAGTGGCTGATACAGTCGGCTGCTGCGCTCCGGGTCGTGGATTTGATTCCCACACGGAACAAATATTTGTATGATCTGCAGGTAGTTGTTCCGGGTCTGGATGTATTGTGCGTGGAATTTATGTCTGTAAACGCTAGGTGCGAGGCAGGAGAAATCATGGTCCAACGTTTAAAAAAAAAAGACTATTTCATTTAAGATATGATTTTAATGTAGTAACGTGTACACACAATAAATTAATTAAATGTTTCATCATTTCGGCCGAATGAAGTCCACTGCTGGACATAGGCCTCACCCAAAGATCACCACAACCACCGATATGGATGTGTTGTGGGCTCATTGGGGGGTTTTGCCATAATCGCCACGCTTGGCAGGCGGGTTGGCGATTAAATGTTTAATGTAACAGAAACTAGAACGATTATCAGATGTCAGAAACGCATCCTTTCGGGCTCTCGGTGGCCGCACTGTTAGTTGAATAAATCACACAACTCATTTAGAACGAGATCACTATATTTTAAGAGGTCTATGCAATAGGCTAATTCAAAATTGTAATACAGGACGATGGCCTAATTTCAACCCCATTTTACAGCAAGGGTGGTTGGTAAAAAGCAGCGTCGCCCGAGGTGATGTCTGTCATGTGGGAGACATTCCCCTTTCCCGGGTTCTCTACTTGTTCAACATGCTTTCACACTTTTGGGCATCCGAAACGGCAGGGGAAAAAGTCGGCCTGTGAGAAAAGTTTATGAATTCAACAAATGTTTGTTGTACTGGGAAAATATTTCATTCAGAGTTGCTGGTATTGTATTATTTATATATCTAAAATAACAATGACAGATTTGGATTCTAGCCTTTTATTATTCCGCGCGGATTTTGCTACAGTACCTTTTTTACGGATGATGTTATATTTTTTTACAATAGGTTAAATATAAACCTTGTGTACAGTTATAATGCTAAGGCTCCAAACAAGTACAGCTTTCTGATGACTTAACTGTATGTTTAAGTAGCATATGTATAAAATTTAGTTTGTAAAATTATTTGGCTCCCGAGTGGAGACCACCCACCGGAAAACATAGCGTAGGAATGTCCCTGATGAGATGGACAACCGACCTCGTGAAGGTAACTGGGAGTCATAGAATATGGGTGGCATATGACTGGTCGCTGGAAAGCAATATGGAAGCCTTTGTTCATCAGTGGACATTCTGCGGCGGATGTAATGAAGATTATGATTCGAAAATAAAAGAAAACCAGCAATTATTGTTCTTTTGTTAATATTATAAATGTTAAAGTCTGTATGTTTGGATGTTTTTCTCTTAATCGTATTCAAACTCATTCTGTAGTCATCGGTTGACTACAGCTCCTGAATGGGCTGGCTCGTTCTGGGAAGTACCACGCTGCCACAGAATACGCAAGCATTGAGTAGTAACTCTGCGTTCCGTACGGTGAGTTAAGATCAGAAGGTGAGTTACAGAAGGCCAACCTCCAAGAATATGGCAAGGAAATCAAGAAAAATGTATGTGTCAGCAACACATCCACGATTTCTCTGGTGTGGCAGATGTTTATGAACCGCGGTGATCGATTAGGCGAACCGCGTTATCATTTTTTGTTTTTTTTACCGTTGCCCCACACTAGGATTTCTCCTGTGTCGTAGGTGCGTTTACATACACAAATTCCACAGCCTACACCCAGACCCGGAACCACTATCTGCAGATCATACAAATATTTGTTCCGTGCGGGAATCGAACCCGCGACCCGGAGCGCAGCAGCCGACTGTAACAGCCATTGCACCAACCGTACCGCTGTGTTCAGTTACAATCTTCCATCGCTCCTGTGGAGTTCAGATGGCAGTATTTTCGTATAGAATACCGTGCCGTACAATTTAAACCTATAGAATTTAAAAATAAACGACTTGTCGTTAACTAGGTATTCAAGTGAGACCAGGATACCGCACAGCACACGCTCGAGGAGTGCCCTGCGTGAGCGGCCGAGTGGCGGATCCTGGTCGATCGGATCGGGCAAGATCTCTCTCTGCAGGCTATGTTGGCAGAGCATGAAAATTGGAGTGCAGTGGTCTCCTTCTGCGAGAGCGTCATGCTCCAGAAGGAGACTGCAGAGCGGGATTGGGAGAGGGCTGATCCCGCACGGAGAAGGACGAGACGGCACCGGAGCAACAACCATCCCGGCTCCCAAGTCCAACACGCCTGTGCCCCCTGCCGTCACTACATGGTGGGGGGCCTCGGGGGCAGATTGGGGAGTCTGCGTGCTCACACCGAGTGACTCCCGGGAAGACGGTGGCGCGCACGGGGTCACGTGCTGCCGTGTGCGCAGCACAGCGCAAAGCGAGGCTCGCGGGGATCCTTTACAATCCTCCCCGAGAAGTGCCTGGGGCGGCGACCTTTTTACAGTTGCCTTCCCTCCGCTAGAGGGGGTGACCGCTCCAGTGGTTTAGCCGGTAGGAGTCCTGCATACCCCTTCGCCCTTCCCCGGGGTGAATGAAATTCCATGTAGAATTTCCACTGGAGATCAATAAAAATCAATAAAAAAGGTATTAAAGTGAAATTATCTAGAGGTAGATTATTTAAACGCCCCAATGAGCACATAACACTAACCCAGAACAGTCGTGTGGTGCCGACTACGTGTAATACCATCACCCCATTTCATATCGTGAGTGGCGCAAAAGGCGACTATGTGATTGGCCAGAGGATGGGCAGCAGCGTCCTTCGTGTACACTTATAACCTAACTGCAATCGCCAACCCGTCTGCCAAGCGTGGCGATTATGGCAAAATCCCCCTATGAAAACACAACACTGGGAGGCTGTGTCCAGCAGTGCCTTCATTTAGCTGAAATGATGAGATTATTTAATGCAATAGCACATAGGATAATTATTTAGTTATCAAGTTCTCTTCAGTGTTTAAATTAGCCTTTACGGACGAAATCGCGCTAACAGCTAGTTGTTCAAAAATGAAAAGAAAAATATATTTCCTTTATCTATGTAAAATGGTTACAACAATATGGTTGACGCGCGCCAAATATTTTTTGCTACGCTCTTGAGAAATCAGACAAGATATACCGTCATGTGCACACAGTGTGAAATAAGGTTTTTGTTTGAAAAAAAATGCTTTGATATTGCACTGTGAATATGACTAGGTATTTATTTTTTGATAATGTTGTGTGAAGCTTAAAATTTTACGATTTAAGAATATTGTCCAACCTTTCTAATTTATTTATTTTTCGTTTAGTTCGTGGTCAGTCTTGTGTCAGAGTTATTCAAGCCGCCCAAACGCTTCCGAATTGGCTATCGAATGCCGTCTAATGACAACAACCGTAACCAATGATTTTACGTGCATTCCGAATCACGGAGACGCTCTGTTCAAATACCACTATTCGGTCACCTTTCCATAGACTGACCGCACCGAACGTTGTTTAACCTCACCGGTTGTTTACCGTTCAGTGAGTGCGACTGGCTATTGTGGAAATAAAAAGTATTTTCAAAGGACATTGCATAATTTGATAAAAGAAAATACTATTCTCTCTAGTCCGCCTTTTATGTAAAATGATTACGGATGTGCTTCTCACATCAGAACTATTTGCTTTGATGTCCCATTTTTTTATTATTTACATGTATCGAGTCTGTTTTTGAGATATGTGTCTCTAAGACCAAGATATTGGAGACATGCCAGTATAAGGGCAACGTGTTTAAAATAAAAAGATTAAGAAGATATAAGAACCGTGAATAATTAATATATTTGCCCTTAAAGCGCGGCCGCCGAGAGAATCCGTTCCTGACAGATGTCAATGAACAGTCTAGTTTCTTCTATATTAAAGATTAAATTTCATATATAATATGATTTTAATGTAGTAACGTCTACACACAATAAACTTAAATAGTTTAGCGCTAAATTAAATCTTTAACATATTAGAAACTAGACCAATTAACAGTTGTCAGTAACGTGTTCTCTCGGCGCCCACACTGTAGAATAATATGATATTAGTATATATATGTACTATCAGGGCGTGGCTTCAATGTCGTTATTCTGTCTGTCAAAGGCGTATTTCTCCGTATCTGTTCAAAAATGTTTCTCCCCCACTTAATTCCTAAGGTCCCATTTAAAAGTATTTAATGAACACAAGGTTTTACTTCATTCGTCATCTACGGCACCGAAGGGGGGCTCCAGGTCCTCGTAAGATCACACTAGAGCCGCCCATTGGTGCCACGCCTTTAGGCACATCTTGGAAGGGATGACTGTAAAGCGGTCACCCCCTCTAGCGGAAGGCGACTGTAAAAAGGTCGCCCCCCCAGGCACTTATCGGGGAGGATTGTAAAGGATCCCCCAAGCCTCGCTTTGCGCTGTGCTGAGCACACGGCGGCACGTGACCACGTGCGCGCCACCATCTCCCCGGGGGTCGCTCGGTGTGAGCACGTAGACTCCCCAATCTGCGCACCCGCGACCCCCGAGGCCCCCCACCATGAAGTGACGGCAGGGGGCTCAGGCGTGTTGGACTTGGGAGCCGGGACGGTTGTTGCCCCGGCGCCGTCTCGTCCTTCTCCGTGCGGGATCGGCCCTTTCGCGATCCCGCTCTGCAGTCTCCTTCTGCAGCATGACGCTCTCGCAAAAGGAGACCACTGCACTCCAATTTTCATGCTCTGCCAACATAGCCGACACTACTGCCGGCAGAGAGAGATCTTGCCCGATCTGATCGACCAGGATCCGCTGCTCGGCAGTCCACGCAGGGCACTCCTCGAGCGTGTGCTGTGCGGTATCCTGGTCAGGATATAACAACACCTACAAGGATAGTCTCTTGCGCTGTCGCAAACTGTAACTTAAACATTATCCACGTGTGCGTAAGCAGCATAATATTTGTGTTTTTGCTGTCGCACACATAAGCGCATAGGTAATTTTATTATAGTTAGCCATATTCATCACATCGCGAATTGTCGTTATTAATTATTTTTAGCAACTTTCACAAGCGAATGTTGTCATATCAGTTCGTATATATCCGTTTAATTGCGTAAGTATTGCATATGCTGACTATCTATTCTAAGTCTTTCCCAATTTGTGTTGCATTATAGGACATAGAGTGCCTACAATCTATATTACATGTATCGATATGGCACACGGGATATTTTTGTAAATGATGCACTTTCCTACCATTTCTCCCGTATCGTAGGTATAGTTTTTAGTATAGTGGGGCAGTTTTTAAAAAACCATACAAAAATAAAAAATATTAGACATTCTAAACAAAATCCTTGTTTGACAACCTCAAGAAAATTGTTTTTACTGCAATAACGTAAGCATTAATCCAGTAAACAATTTGTCGACATTGTAATACGAACAGTGTACAGAGCTGATTAATTAATCAAATTGAATTTCTTTGTTATTCAAATATTAACCTAGCCAGTCATTCCTAGTGGAAACATAAATTTAGATGATTGTTAACAAATTCTGTGTAATTAATTAAAGTAATACGTAGGTAGGTTTTAACTATTACGTCACCTGAGTAGAAAGTTCTATTGTTTAGGTTAACGAATGAAGACCGCACTTTTTTATTAAATATCATATTTACGCAAAGTACTAATAATGTTGTGTAAAAAGGCTATAGTCATGTAATAATATAATTTTCAGTCATCGATCCAAAAGCCGAAAGCAGTCATTGCCTTATACATTAACCCCGATGTAACGATGAGGCTGACGTACCTTGTAAGGTAAAAGCTTAGAAACAAATCGAGAATTTAAAAACCCAATATCCTTCAATTCTATGTTACGATTGTCAACGGATAGCCTTCTGATATAATCTCCAGCGGATTACCCTTTGACAACAATTTTGAGCAGAGAAAACCGCATGGATGTGGTTGTAATGTGAAGTCTAAAATTTCATACTTGTTCGATTAGAGAGATATATATTAATTTCTGTATCATTATTCATAGTAATTGAGGTATTTTAGGAATACCACCACCCCGGCTCATCGCATGGGTGAGCCTTCCTTCCTTCGGTAACATTAATCACAACTCAATTACGGTCGCCAACCCGATTTTTAAGCGTGGCGATTATGGCATAACTACCCAATAAGCACACAACACTCATCCGGACCGCGGTTTTTGGAGGAGGCCTGTATCCAATAGTGGTCGTTTTTTAGCTGTTATGATGATGAGGTATTTTAATATTCTAAATACAAGGCTACGGTAACATTGTTTCAATACAAAATGAAATACAACTCTAGTTACAGAATAGGCACTACAAAACAACAACGAAACAGAATAGGTCCGAGAATTCAAGTAATCCCATTAATCATCTTTGAAATTCAATACATTGACGCGTTACCGCGCGCATAGAGTGGGGTCGGCCGTTATCGACATTCCATGGATTTTATGATGTTTCAGTTTCTATAGACAGCCATGGGAGGCGAGATAGTTGGAATATCACTTAGCTATTTGAATATGCAGATCGGCAATCGGTATGCCGTCTCCAGCACTATTGATTTGTACACACCACAGTTTGTTAGCGTTCAAGATACGGTGTTTGTTTAGCTTGGAATATGAATTATTCGTCAATACCAACAGCTTACATATTTAAACCATGTTTTGGCAAAGAATAGTCTCGTTTCTCTACATTATCGTGTTAAAAAAGGGAGCAGCAGTGATCTCTTTTGTGTTATATTATATATTACAATAAATATTATATATTATAATAATAAAATATTAGATAAGATAAAAAGGCTTTGCTAAAACAAAAATATTTTTATTCATATAAAACCATTTATAGGTTGAATGAAAAATGAATAGTCAGACTTTAGCTGCCGCGTTCCAAGATGTAGATTTTATATGGAGAAGAACGGGCAAGAAACTCCATGGTTACTCTTTTTAAATCATAATTTATGTTACAATATTTGACTACATTGTTCTTGAAATGAAGGTTATGTGAGGACAATGTAGGAGAAAAGAGTCTAAATTACATCAATTCTACACTAAAAGCCAGATTTTAATATTTATTAAAGCTTATGATAAATTGTCATGACAGTATTAAGCTGACCAGTCATATGACATATGTTGATAACAGAACCAATCCATTAATGTAGTGATTATTCCAGAATTTTCTCAAGACCCTCACCTTCAGAGGCTAAGAGATTTGTTGTTGTGTGACAAATATTTACCGACTTTCATGGGACCTTGGAGTGAACTTAATTTAATACAGGTTAAAGTTCAAATATTCATATCTCACTCATATTTACTACTTCAATTATTCTAGTAGATTAATTTATAAAATCTAAACATAATCGTTATTTTAATTAATCTCGGCTGTAATATTTGATCGGGTGGATAAGCATTACTTACGCAGAAATTCTTAAGTTAAAATTACGATCATTCTGTTTTTACTTTACTCGAAACAATTAATTATTTTTAGGATTATATTCAATTTAAATGTTGCTGCAATAATACCAAAAAAATAATATTTATTTCTCCATGGATGTTTTAAGGGAGCCAGAGGAGGAAAATCTAATATAATAATATGCAGTCCAAAGGAAATACCGACGAGGAATAGTAATACTTTCGAGTACTTTATGGATTTAAGCGTCACATTTTTAAGGCGACAAAACGTGACCGGCATCTGTGAGGGTCCATTGTTCGGTTTCAGGCTGTAGACTAGAGTTTTATAAGTTTTTTTCTTCTCATAAAAGCGAATTCACTTATTTGAGTTACTGCTACGTAATAAATTCAGGGTGGGGAGCTAATAAAAGAAGATAACAATGAGCAAAGGCTTCCGTTTGTTGATTAAGTGACTTGTGAGGCAACAAAATAATTTAAGGTAGCACACACACATCAGCCCTTAAAAGTCCACTGTTGAACATGGGCCTCCCAATGAATACTACAATGAGCAGTCATCGGGGATGTTGCCCTATTCACCACGCTTGGCCTTATTCCCTGTAGTGTCCGGATTAAAAATATAGCAATATAGCTTCCGTGGATGTCGTAAAAAGCGACTAAGGGCCTCTAAACCAAGGGATGGGCACCACCATCCCGCCTACCAAGTGGTGGTGGTGAGTACTGGTAAATTCCCCCAGAAAAATGATGTGATGTGTGTCATTTAGCTTAACAAAAGCCTCCCTCATAGATTTCCATCTATCGGAGAGGCTTTTGTTCAACAATGGACGTTCTTTGGTTGAGTTGATGACCACTATTGGCATTAATCCGCCTAATGATCGGAGTATGTATCTTATTAGCACACGCAATGATACTGCTGTCCATCTCCTTGATATCAACCCTTAGTCGCCCTTACGACACCTACAGCTGGAGAAGAGTGCTCTATTCTTCACTGGAACCACACGAAACAAAGTCGTTATACAGAAAATGTTTGAAATTCTTGACCATAAAAAAATCTTGAACAACCTGCTAATTACATTTAGAAGTTTCGCATTTCGAACATCAATAAAAACAAATGGTATCGCATTTTGAGATCATAAAAAGTAAGAAGAACCCCATTTGACGTAAGTAGGTACTTAAAAACGTAAAATGGTCTTACAAAAATGTACATATAAAATATCTATGTTTAATTCTAGTTCAAAATTAATTGACCAAATCGATCTGTGTCTGAACACTGGGTAACTAAAGAGCACTGGGCTCGAATCGTACATAACTTATCCCTTTTAATCCTATTGTCCTTTAATTAAATTAGGTTTTTGCGTCCTTGATTTACAGACACAATTAGATTATAACGTTATTTAGGGCGCTATTTATTTTATGAAAGAGATTAGGAAATGGATGGCACGGTTGATGCAGTAGCTAAGCGATTAGCTTTCTGCGCTACGTGTTGAGAGTTCGATTCCTGCAGGAAAATAAATATATTTGTGTGATACATAGTTCGTCCGGGTCGGCCTAAATTTTGTGCATGTAATTTTCGTGTCTGTAAACTGTATCTACTGGGATGGGATCTCTTCTAATCTCCTGAAGCTGTGTCGAAAAACTCTTGTACCTCTTATTGCGAACGTATTAAAGAAGTCCATAAAGGAATATTCCCAAAACTGTTAAAAAAAGCTCTGGTTCGCCTGATTCACAAGAATGGAAATGGACAGAGATTGTGTTAACAATTATAGACCTATTTCAGTTTTCACAGCGATATCAAAAGTTATGAAAAAACTAATATTGTATAAACTAATAATAAATGATCTAATCGAGTTCAGTTTCCTAAGAAACTGGATGATCGTCAAAAGTGTTTAAGAATGTTTTTAGACCTAACTAAAGCATTTGACACAGTCTCTGTTCCTATTATTTATGTAAATTAGATGGTATATGCAATTGTGGATCATTATACGGGTTTTTTTTAAAAACACCTTGAAGTATACTAAGTGTCAAAATTGATACATGTGTCAGGGATGAAGAAATTATCACATACGAAGTCTCGCAAGGCAGTGTGCTCGGCCCTACATTATTTCAGGTCTATATTAATGACTTCTGTACACTGACTCTTCCCAATTTCAAGATCTTTGCATACGCCGTAGACACTGCTATTGTTGTGTTCGGTAACACCTGGACTGAATTAAAAACTAACGCAGAACATCCATTACAAATTGTCGTGAAGTGGTTGCAACAAAACCTACTTACATTAAACTTAGGTAAAACTAACTTCATTCCCTTCACTATTAATAATAAAACTAAAGCCCCAACATAATTTACGCTTGCCATACATACCTGCTCCAACTCGTCTTCATGTTCATGTGTAGTACTCTCTCGCATCACTAACGTACAGTACCTGGGTATAATTATTGATGAAGGACTAAAGTGGTACACCCATATAGTACATACTGTCGCAAAAGTCCGAAGACTGATCTAAATTTTCAAGTCGTTAAGACAGTGAAAATTCTAAAATATTAAAAATGGTTGTGCTCTGCCAGTCCGTCCTCAGTTATTCTATCCCGGTATGGGGTGGCGCCGCTAAAACTAAGTGCTAAGGGCTAGAACGAGCACAGAGAGCTGTCCTAAAGGTAATGTTTGGCAGGCCGCGGAGATTTCCTATACTAAACTATATACGGAGTGTAAAGTTCTAACTATGAGGCAGCTCTTTGTGTTCCAAGCCACACTCAGGATACACGAACAAACCTCACCACCAGACCTACTAAGCGCAATACCAGAACTATGTGCTAACTTCATTTGTCAGTCGCCAGCTGTATGAGTTAAGCTCGATAATATACAGAAGGATTACCAAAAACATCCAAATAGCTGGGCTAAGTAAACATGAATTTAGGAGCAAAGTCCAAAACTGGCTGTTTGAACAGGACTACTTTCATACAGAACAACTTCTATCCTTTTCAGTATTGTGACACAGACATACACAATATCTTCAGGCTCACATAAATCACGACCCAAACGAGCACAGCATCCTGACTCACATTACTTTCTCTCTCACACACACGCATGCACATACCGCACGTACTCATGCACACCTCAAACGTGTCAAACACATACACTGCTCATTATCTTGTCATACTACATTTTCTACCATGTCGACTCTTACACCCAAAAGAACTGTCAAATCATAATTATATAAATTTAGCATTTAGGTCAATACAAACACCCATTTAATAGTAAGATATTTGAAGAACGAAGAAATAGTAGAACACTGACTCCTGAGTCACAGGATCCCCTTGTTTAGGAGTCAGGATATACCCTAATTTGGCCTTTGTACTTGGCCTACCTGAACTTGCAACCTGTATGTAACAAAGGTTTTGAACCAATAAAGTTATTATTACTATCTACATGGCTCTCTCTTCACGGGTTTGGTTTATCCATGCGGGTACGCAGTATCGCCACTCACATTCAACTCGCCACAAGCTGCCCTGCGTTCTGTAAGCTCCTCAAAGATCTCCTTATGATATACTTTTTTTTTGTATCAAAAAGAAGGAAGAATTTATGCAGCTGCTTTCATTTTCCCTCTGGTATTACTTTATCCCATGGTGAGATAACGACTGCCCCAAGAGGTTATTATTATTATTTTTATGCCCTTATGTAAATTTCCGATCTCTGGAAAGTTGAAATCGCTGAGCAATTTAAAAAAATAAAAATAGCATGAAAATTTTATTTAATGACAACACTGATCATCATCTCGGCCATACAACATCCACTGCTGAACAAAAGCCTCCCCAATCGATTTCAACAGTTATGTCATCACATTGGGGGAATTTGCCAGTACTCACCACGCTTGGCAGGCGGGAGCGCAGAATGGCTACTGTTCCAAATAAGGGACGGTGCTGCCCATCCCTGGTTTAGGGTGCCTTACTACATCCACGGGAGAAGATGTAGTAGTGCTATATTCTTAATCCGGACACCGAGATAGGAATAGGGACATATTATGGCATTCGTTTTTTTTTGCACGTATGGCCGGGGCACCAAATGTATTTGCTGTAGGTACTATAATGAAGTATACTAAATTGAATAGAATGGCTGCTATTAAAAAAAATGAGCAGGAAGCTGTTTTAAATACTTTGTGAAGATCCGATTTATAAAAGACAAATAAGATCGAAAACGAACCAAAAAGACCAAGCCCTGGGTTTCTTTCAGCAATTCTTCTCAGAGGTTGTTATAATTATACTGAAATGTTTTCCGTTGTTTTAATATGACGTTTAAGAGGTGAGGACTTATAATCGTTTTTTATGATACATTTAAGTTGGCAAACAAGCATACGACCCGCCTGATGGTAAGCGGTTACCGTAATCTATGAACACTTGCAACACCACCCAACTACACTTACGCTTTTCCGATCCTGAAAAAATCTTTAGACGCCCAATTTTAAAAGCCCCATGCTGTAGTGTATGGGAAAGTTTCGGTGGGGAGCTGATACTATATACTGAGCGTGCGTCGGAGAAAGGTCCTCTGAAACCGTACGGTACGAGAGTATTCATAATTCTATTCTATTACTGTTGTTCATTCCCTGACGGGACCTATAGAAAAAGAGAAGTTCTCTTTGAAACACTAACCTTACTGAGAACAGTGAGAACATCATATCATCATCATCAGATCAGCCAAAGGACGTCCACTGCCAAACAAAGGCCTCCCCCAAAGATTTCCACAAAGTCCGGTTACATGCAACATGCATCCAACGGCTCCCTGCGACCTTCACCAGATTATCCATCCATCTCGTTGGACACCATCGTACGCTGCATTTTCGCGTGCACGGTCTCAACTCGAGAACCTTTTTGCCCCAATGGCCATCAGTCCTACGAGCAATGTGCCCTGTCCATTGCCACTTCAGCTTACTTATCCTTTCAGCTATGTCGGAAACTTTAGTTCTTCTACGGATCTCCTAATTCCCGATTCGATCTCGTAGAGAAGTACCAAGCATACCTCTTTCCATAGCTTGCTGAGTGACCTTGAGCTTTCTTACGAGGCCCATTGTGAGTGGCCACGTCTCCGTGCCATATATTATCGCTGGTAACACACACTGGTCTAAGACTTTCATCTTGAGGCATTGCGGTATAGTAGACGATAAGACGTTGCAGTTTCCCAAACGCTGCCCAGCCGTGTCGAACTCGATGATTGACCTCTTTCCTCGGAGTTGGAGCTACCTAACTGGACAATTTGTCCCAGGTAGACATACTCGTCAACAACTTCGAGAACATAGCTCCCAACGGATATTAGTATGGACACGACATGGGCATTTGACATGACTTACGTCTTGCCCATGTTCATTTTAAGGCCCACCTGTCTTTGTTGAGATCATTGGGCATTGCGCTGAGCTCTTACAGCCATTCTGCCATGACTCTCGCCATTAATGTTAATGCCGAATCCTTTCCACTCCAGTAGCTTGAAGGCATCCTCCATTGTAGCAGTGAACAGTTTCGGGGAAATAACATCCCCCTGTCTTACACCTCTCTGCAATGGTATTGCCCCCGTGCTCTGTTCATATACTCGGACTGACAAGGTGGCGTTTCTGTCTAAGCACTTCAACACTTCGATGCACCGATAGTCAAAGTGGCACCTCTGCAGAGACTGCAGCACCGCCCAAATTTAGATCGAAACGAAGACTTTCTCATAGTCCACAAACGCTAAGCATATTATAGCAATTAAGATTTTGTTTAACCCTATAATGTCAGCATTACTTTTAAATAAACATTCTGTCTGCATTGAATCCCGTTCCGTGGATTGCTATTTAAAACGAGATAGGTTCTTGCGAGCGGCGCAGAGGTGATCCGCTGGCAATCGGCAGCTAATCTTTGTTTGATTTCAATTAACGCTCTCCATCTCCGCTCCCTGCAGTGTCCACAGTGTTATGTCAGTTAGTTTTTTCATTAGTGCAAATATTAAAATTATATGTGCTTAATGAATAAAGTTAACGATTATAAAAAACCCTAGTCAATTAAGCAGTACAACATTAATTGAATAATTCAATTCAAATTCAAAATACATTGTTTTGTTCATGATCCCAATAAAATTACAATGCGCACAAAATTATGAAAGCGGCGATAAAGTTTGTACATCGTGTGGAATATCAAAGTACACGATTAATATGCAAACAAAAATTTCAATCATTTGTACGGGATGGCGGTGTAAACAAAACGTAGACTTAATTGAGATAACGCAAACAAAGAATCTCCGCAAGCAAGGAGTTGATATCGCTGCATTCGTTCATTTGAGCGCCATTTATTAACGAAACCTTTTGTTCAAATAAATAATTATCTGAATTCGTAACGATCATAGAGTTATGAAAAGCATAAGATATTTTATAAAAATGTAGTAAAACTATTTTATTTAGATTTAGTTATAAGGTATTCTTAAAGGTTCCAAAAATACGTTTTCAAAAAAAAAACTTATGCTCTTATGATAACTCAGTTATGATTCTATCTAATATCTTGCTTGTTTTGTTCAACTCCTGAACGTTGTTTTTGTCAATTCTTCTGATGACTTTTAATACAGGCGATTGAGCCAAATTCATAGGCTCTCTGTACTTCATATCATCTGTCTCTAGTAATGTAATAGATAACAATAATTGCAATGATACACCTCTGGGCAATCGTTATCTCACCATGGGATAAGGTAATCCTGGAGGGCAGATCAAAGTAGCTGCTTGATTTCTTCCTACCTTCTGATATAAAAAAAAGTATATCATAAGAAAAATAAAAAAAAGTATATTAAGTAGCTTACAGAACGCAGAGCAGTTTGTGGTGAGCTGAATGTGAGTGGTGACACTGCATACCCGAATGCTCCAGAGAGTCGGTCAGGGCCTCGTCTCCGGCTTGCCTTTATTGGTTGGTTGGAGTGGTGACTCATGGGGTCATGAGTGCCCGTAGGATTTTCAATTCTGGCTTGCTTTAGTTGACCGATCAGAGGGGGGCCGCCAGAGCTATATGCTTGGGGGTGGAAGTGTCTAATGGCGTAATAACGGGGAAACCCGCTCCGAGTCCTCGAGACGCGCGATGGTGAAACCGGTGCCGCACCTCTCTACACCCCTAGCCGCTCACACCGATGTTGCTCCTTGTCGCCTGTAGTGGTGGCCATTTAGGGGGCCCACCTTGAGAGTGGCAAGTCACCATCTGCCACAAAATTTCACTTTAAAGGTTGAAAGGCAGACGCCGTTGTTTCCGTTTTTAGAAGTATATGTAAAACCCATACAAAATCGGACCTGTGCTTTGTATATATTAAGAAGCTGTCCTGGTGTGATCGCTTGACTTTATTAAGGACACTCAAAATTTTGACAGCAGTTAGTGCTTTCTAGAAATATAGCACAACGTTTAAATTCAAGCGTGCACTCAGTAGAAACACACGTGCAACTACGGTGCTAACTATACTAAATTACACCTCGAAGCCCGACAGCACGCAATCATCGCGTACCAGTCTGTTTTAGCTCATTAGCCCGATATCGCACCCCGGATCGGACTTCCAAACGGTCCATTAGAAGTTTTCTTATTAGAAGTTCCCCTATTACGACTTGTCTAGATGTAGAAAATCCCGATCGATAAAAATCAAAGACAAAATTCAAGCACTGTGTATGTGCTTACGAAGGTTTTATAGGTATCAAACGTTTGCTGAATGTTATATGTATATGCTTTATCGCTAAGATATAGACATTGTGTTGGCACTAGAATAATTGTATAAAATAGGTATACATAAGAATTATAGTTTGTCTATAAAAAATCGGTGGAACGGTTGACTCAGTGGCTAAGCAATGGGTTAAATGTGCCGTAGCGCAAATATTTATCCCGTAAGGAAATCGAACAAATCGATTCGAAAATAAATATTTGAACAATCTAGAAGTTTGTGCATGTGGATTTTATGTCTGTAAACTGTACACAGGATACATAAAATACAATATTCGTATTTATATTGTTGGCTTAAAAATCGATTGCCACACTAGCATTTCTTCTGTATCGCGGTTAAACTTTACAGACATAAATCTCATATGCACAACAACTCGCACCCAACGCAACTACCATGTTGTATCATGCTGGAATCGAAGCCACGACACGCAGTACAGAAAGGTAAGGGCCACACATGCCGTCGCTACAAGAGCAGCGCATAATAATTATATAACAAATTTAGTGGTTTGAAAACAATTCCAAGAATTGTTGTGTGGGTACATGTGAAGTACTTAATTAATTTCAAATCAGTTTATCACCCATGGCTTAAGTTCTTAATTAAATTGATTTCACTTCGTCTCGCTTAGTTAAATGCCCGTAGGGTAAATATATTCCAGCCTAACAAGGTCAAGACTAGATGTTATATTTATTGTCAGATTAGTTACACTGCGGCTGAAGTAAACGAACCTTTGCAGCGACGTCTTTGAAAGGTTACAATGTACAGCTTTATGGAACAATACAACAGCTTGAGTTTTAAAGTGTCCTGATAATAAAAGTTTAAGCAAAATTTTGTTTAAATTTCACTGGAGATAGGCTACGTTTATGTATTTTGTTTTAACGATCACTTAAAATTTTGTGATCCGTGAAATAGAACAGGCGTTGAAATGATCGCACGTTAATGACAAAATGTACCAATTTTTGTGATATCCATGAATTTATTTCGAACCGTTCTTTCCACCCACGTAGCGTCTAGACCGTTAATTAAAATCAAACACCGAATATAGATGCCCAGTTCATAAAATCTATAACTTATTATTATATTTGCCTCTAGGTTTGAGTGAGAACCGAGATACTGAAGACAGTTAAAGTAATAGTATATATATGAATGGTGCAACTGTTATTTTGATATTAATCTGTGCGAGAATAGACCCAATATTGCCTAAAAAAAAGTATTCAATTCACGAAAATTTAAGACTTATTATCGTATATTTTATCTATTTTACATTAGACTTTTATGCTTCTCATCATATCAGACGAAGGTCGTCCACTGCTGAACATAGGCCATCACCGTGGCGACACCTGCATTGTACCACATATACTACAACTTACAGCGACATCTACCGATGACGTCAAACATTCCTGAATTACACTTGTAAAGTATTCGCACAACGCTGCATATATACAGTCGCCCAACATCAACCGTTGGGCTTTGGCCCGCCAGGCATACAACCCGCCTGGTTGGAGGATCCTAGCTTTTCTATAGAGGAACACCACACCTTGTTCCCCATACTGGTGATCCCTACGTGATACCTTTGTCTCTCCATACTTGTGACCCCGACGTTATCACCAGTATGGTGACCCTTGACCATGAACATCAGTGCAGCCTTCACGATGCAAACAAGCAATTACTTCGCATCGTTGCTATCACTCCACCACCAACCCCAAGAGGCAGCAAGCAGTAAGTCACACTGCTAGCCAGCAACCTCGGCCACAAGGTTATATCACACGCTGCAGCAAATGCAAGCCTGGTCCCTAACCACATCGGCCCCTTCTCTTCAGCGTGGCACGGCACACTGCACCTACGGCTGGGCCAAGCAGAGCAACTTCTCCTGGTCCACGCAGTAGCCAGCCACACTTCACTGCACCACTGCGACTCACTGGAGATTACGCAGCATCAGCCCCAACCCACTAGGGATATTCTTACCGTAAACAGTTCCAACTCACTGGAACTCTTCACTGGCACATTGGAAAAATTATCTTGAATCGTACTTGTAAAGTATTCGCGCAACGCTGCATATATACAGTCGCCCACCATCAACCGGCTTCGGCCCGCCAGGCATATCACCCGCCTGCTTGGAGCATTCTCCTTTTTCTATGGAGGAACACCACATATTGTTCCCCAAACTGGTGACTTCAATGTGATACCTTCATCTCCCCATCATCATCATCATCATTTCAGCTGAAAGATGCCACAAATATTACCACAACAACCGCTATGGGTTTGTATTGTGTGCTCATTGGGCGGTATTGCCATAATCGCCACGCTTTGCAGACGGTTTGGCGATCACAGCCGAGTTATAGATGTAATCGAAAGACGCTGCTGCCCATCCTGCGACTAATCCCATAGTCACCTTTTACGACACTCACATAATGAGATGGGGTGTTGGTATTCTTCATACGGCAATAGATTGCCACAGTCATTGTATCGTCATTTTGCGAGGCGCTTGGCAGGTGGGTTCGTGATGGGGGGCCTCTGGGTTCGCGGGTGCGTAGATTGGGAAATTTGTGTGCCCACACCAAGCGCCCCACGAGAAGACGGTGGCATGTGGTCATGCGCTGCCGTGTGCGCATAGCACAGCATACAGTAACGCTTCCGGGGATCCTTTAGAATCCCCCCGGGGGAGTGACCGCTTTACAGTCGGGTGATGTGCCTATAGGCGTGGCACCAGTGGCCGGCTCTAGTGTGATCATACGAGGACCTGAAGCCCCCCTTAGGTGCCGAAGGTGACCGCCCCAGTGGTTTTATCCGGTAGGAGTCCGGCATGCCCCTCCGTCCTTCCCCGCAGCGGAGGAAGTTCAGGTAGAATTTCCACGGGGCCCAATAAAAAAAAACATATTAGGAAAAAAAAGATAGGCTCGTGAACGCAGCATAGATACTATTCCACAGAAGGGAATCTGCTGTCCATCCCTCTGGTTTAGAGTCCCTTTGTTGCCTTTTTAAGCCATCCACGGGATGAGATGGAGAGGTGCTATATTCTTAATCCACCACACACACGGAACTACCTGTAATCTATATATATATATGTACATATTACAACATTATTTTGATGCTGTATAAAAATAACAATTATGGGTCTCCTGGTTTGATAAAAACATGCGCATCATTTGTTCAAAATCGCAAATCTCCGAAAGTTCTTTACACATCGTTTTGAAATTCTTACATATCGTTGTATCATATACGCACATGTTTTTATCAAACCAGGAGACCCATAATTGTTATTTTTATCCAGAATCAAAATAATGTTGTAATTACGTGCATTTAGCCACAGTTATGCGTGGCAGGGTAAAACTAGTCTTTAATTAAAAAATATCTATAGTATCAATTTATGGATCTCTCCCAATTATGAAGCTATGTCTGTTGACTCAGCGCTGGGCTAATTGCAGATCCAGCTTTCTCTTATCAGTGAAGCTGCCACCCGTCACTGGTATGGGGGGGGTCATCTAACTTTAAAAACTTGTCAGGCAGAATTTATCGAAGGCAGAAAGTTGACTTATAGAAAAGATGTTTGTTTTCGGTGGTCTATTATTAACCCATTTTGTCCCAATGCTATGGTATACTACTGGTCTGGCTCCATATCCTGCCACAACTCTTGTTGTGTATTTTTGTCTACCAAGACCATAACAAAAGCGTCTATGTAATCACGCCAGTAGTTTTAGTCGTTCACTCGCCACTCTAGAATTCATTCAAAAGCAGGTCATCAGTCTGTGCTAAAGGATTCTATAAAATTAACCCGTTTCTGTCATAACTAATTAAAAATATACTGACCCAGTTAAAGAAAACTGCGTTTACATATTTGTTTATCTTGCGAATTCAAAAAGAAAACGTATAGTTACGCAAGTAATATAGAATGGAATATAGTATTTTTCACAGCGTAACTTTACTTGCGCAATTCTAAATTGGGTCAGGTAAACATAAAGACGCTTGTTTTTCACGGTTTGTCACGGTGCAGATAAAGTTGCAGGCAAAAGATTCAATCGAGTATGAACCATCATCATCATCATATCAGCCAATAAAATCCTCTGCTGAACAAAAACCTCCTCCATAAGATGAGATGCCATGTGTCGTCATTTGGGGGCCAATTAGCCAGTACTCACCACGCTTGGCAGGCGGGTTGGTGAGCACAGAATGGCTGCTATTTAACAGAAGGAACGCTATTGCCCATCCCTCTGGTTTAATGTCCCTTAGTCGCGTTAACGATGTCCACGAGAGAAGGAGTGGTGCTATATTCTTAACCTGGAGACTACATCGTAACGGATAGAATGAATGGAAAGAGTGAAACGATTAAAACAAATAAAATGAATCAAATAAATTAAAACCCAGAATCGACAAAAACTAAATGTAAAACCAATAATCAGTTATTTTCAGGACTGAACACTGTTAGTGAAAAAATCACACAGGCTGAATCAGATCACTTTCGTATATGGCCCAGGAAAGCTCATAAAACTAAGAACTATATTCTTACACTACAACAACGGGCAGTTGTTGTAGTGTAAGAATATAGTTGCAGTAACCATGTATGCAGCTATAGCAGTACTACGAGACCGCGTAGTGATTGTACAGTTCGTAGCAATAATATGTTGTTGACCTGACGTGTCTGGATTTAAATCCGCACTTTATTAATATAATCATTTCCTCGTCATTAAGTATCATTCTTTCGGAATGTCTATAGACTTGTATTGAATAAATGATGCTTACTCTGATATGTTTACTGCAGTATGGACTGACCAGTTTTACATGGTATGTCCCAATAGCTAAAATAATCAGTACACCGAATGTCATTTTCTTAAAATCTGCTACGTTATGTTACGTTGTCTCCATCCATCCTATTAAACGCAACCTCCATTCATGCGTTCAAATGGTTTTGATCAACAAAATCAGCTAATAGGTTAGGCCTATGTATGTTTCTGTCGATCAATTGTATAAAGTTTTCAATTAGGCTACTGTCAATATATACGAGTATGTCTCTATGGTTGCGTTAATTAACGCTGCAGCTATTTTGTAATCTGTGATTGCATACATAATCTACCCATTACTGTTCCATTGCTGGGCCTGGCCTTTCTCACGATAAGAAAAGTTAAGCCTTAGTCCACCACGCTGGCCTAGTGTGGGTTGGCGAACTACACACACCATTTCGTAAATTTTTTAGAGCCCGCATGTGCAGAGATTATCTCATGATGTTTTTCCTTCGATAATCAAATTCTGATTCCCACATAAATCCGAAAAGTCAGAGATGCAGGCCGAGATCGAACTCAGACTCTCCTGTATGGAAGGCAAGCCTTCACCACTAGGCTATCACTGCTATATTACGTAATGTGTTGTTAAAATATTTTGAAGTCCCGTTGATTGTTTCTAACAATGTTCTCGATATCTTTGCATCTTCAATGCGCAATTCCATTTCGTGTCTGCGTAGTGACTGTAGCGTGAACACTTCGGCAGATAAGAATCCGTCCCGAAACCTTCTATCTAAAATCATCAAGTCACCGTATTGGATGGAGCGTCTTCCATGTGGTCATTATGGTTGTTCATTATATGCCGCAATATTGTATCATGTGAGGTGACATTGTATTTATTTATTTGGAAGACCTGCAACAAATATTTCTTCTCTTGGATTATGGCTTCTATAGAGTATGTTCCACAATTTAGCCAATGTCAAGGTTAAGGCAACGTTGTACGGTGTTTTGATTCATCAATCTTTACATATACATATAATATTTTTTAAAAAACATAAAAATCAAAAACTTATGTCGGCAACGTCGTGCGGTTTTCAATTGTTTTCAAAGATTTTTTTTAGCTCACCAAGTATTTGAATATGGAAGATTTCGTTTTGTTTCCTGTCTACATTTATTTCGGATTTCCTGACAATCATAACACATCTCCAATAGTTTGCGTTCGACTTCATTGGTTGAGTGGCTTGCCAACTTGGACGACCCAAAAACCTGATCGAATCTGAAGTGTGATGAAAGTATCGCAAAACTACTTCATATTTTAGGCACTTTCAGATTTAGATCAGACAATCAGTAGCAAATCTGAACTATTTGCCCAGCCTTAGCAACAGAAAGGTTCAACGTCTTCTAATGAAACATGAAACGTCTTTTTCTTTAAATGGTCATATGCTTACATCAACATTTTTGTTATTGAATTGGATAATTAAATTTCCCTAAGTCCGTTCCATCACTTGACCACCAGACGCACGGGAATGTACCACCGTTATATGGTTGATAATCCGTAGAGTAGAACCGGTTCATGAAGTCATTTATTATTCGGATCGCGATGGAGTGAAACTTCTTGTCGGAATCTGTGTTTTCGGGAATCTAGGAGTCACGAGGTAACAGATTCCATCTGGGTAAGCACGCACCATCGTCAACCGTATTATCGTTTAACAACAGATGAGATAGTGGTCAAATGCCAATCAAGCCAATGGTCAAACTGGTTCAATATATAATATATATATTTAAAAAAACAAAGATCATAAGTAACAAAATTAATCCTATCACGATAACTGGGAAGATAAGAATCTTATTCGCGATGTTCATCAAAGGTTCATAATCATAATCTACGTGGATACAGGCACATGTATCGTTAATGTGGGGAGGGTAGGGTTCAGCGAACATATTAAATCGTTAAGTGTTTTGATAAACACAGACACGGGGGGATAGGAATGATGCGATTCACAGTTGGGAATTTGGTAAATCATCCTCGATGGGGAAGCACGTACTCTGATTTGAAATTTGAGGTACCCTTATCTAGGCACGAAATAGGATTATAGTTAGGTTTTGTTAATTTAATATGCTAATTTCCGTTTTTAGAAGTTTAGTTTAGTTTGTAAAAGATTAGTGTTTTGAGTTTAAACAACGATTAACGTTCAATTTATGAAGGTTACAAAGATTAAAGTTCAATTTATGAAGGTTACAGTTTCGTTTTCTGTCTCAAGTATGATCTTAAATCATAGGCATAGTAAACCTTACTACTGCGTTTGTTTTTTCTATCTATAATTTATGGATAACACATAGACGCAGAGTAGTAGCGTAATCTGTACAAGTTTTTTTTATCATGCCCGTACTTTTATTTCTCTCGTGTCATGGGTACAGCTTAGAGTAATTAATTCCACATGCACAAACATCTAAACCCAGTGTGCTCAACAAGACACTACTTCTTCTACTAGGTGTACTTCTCGTCGGGGTAAAGACTAAAAGATTTATGGGTGGGAGAGTACCTGGATACCTGCTTGAACCTTTTGACTGTGTATAAAAACGTGCAGTTAGGTTTATCGACGATCCCAAACTCACAAGCGGTCTAGAAACACTGAAGAGAGACTACCTCCCTTTATGTGTGTACACTTGTACAACGGATAGTGTTCTAAAGAATTCTTCGCTATGATGCCAACGGTTAATTTCTACCATCGCACCTCTCGCTGTTGGCGGGAAGTTCATCCACATTCCCTTGAGCCACGGTTACAGAGGAACTTTCTCCCGCGTATGCTCTGGTTGTATAATCTGCTCCATACCGAGGTTTTCCGAAGAGATGACTGCACAGTGTTCTTCAAAGAGGGAGTGACCTAGCTAGCGTTCATAGGTCATGATAACCATCAGGTTGGCCATATATTTGTTTGCCTTAGTAGTATATAAAACCGATATAAGTGCCCGTAACCCATTCAAATAACTGGGCTACACAAGGTGGGCATAAAGGATTTGAACCTGTTCAGCAGATGGCAGATATAGGTACAAGATACAGCTGATATAATAATTACCCTGATATATGTAATTTGTATTACAATGTTGAGTTCCATTCCAATTGTGTTTATACTACATATATTTTGTGTTTGTATAGCCAGAAAATAATCCGCTAGTCCGGTGTCGGAGTTTTTCGATGAATGTTTTATTATTACCTACAGTATCGAGTTTAGAAGCTTAATTCTAAATGTAAATAAAAGTGTCAAAATTGTGGCAAAGAAAAACGGCACACTACCTTTTTACCCGTGAAAAGATTTCAGATAGGCGGACAAAAAATATTCAATCGCAATATTCATGACTCCTCGATTGTATTCGCGATTTGAATGCAAATTGAAGGAATCTCATTTGAACTGAAAATTATATAGAAGTTGTTTCGCAAACAACGCGGACGTTATTTAATTAAATGTGTGAACACTGATTATAGTGAGCAGTTCACATAAAATTAGGCTATTTTAATGAACGTTTCGATATTTTAATGACAAATCTAAAGTATCGTTGAACCGACGGAAGGTTCCAAATTAGCTATCAGGCTGGGCGACGACAAAGAGCTGGGGGCTTATCAGGTGGATTTAGATGGACTGAACCCTTGGCGACTATACAAAATAATAGCCGGCTCGATAGCGTCATTGTTTGAGCATGAAATTAAAATTGAACAGGGTTCACACGTGCGCAACACGGAGATAAGGGGTTGCCGGCCTGCAATCGATTCGCGACTACCAATGTTTGCGCGTGTGCGTTGATTTACTTAAGGGGTTTGCTCTTTTCTTTATTTGATCTAACAACAACTCTTATGCTTTTGTTCGGTATATTATTGAAGTATTGTTTGTTTAGTTCGGATTTAGCAAAGAGTAGATAAATCGAGGGAAGTATTTTATCCTTAAAAACTTAACATCATACTGCCTGATGTCTAGCGTACTATTTTAACATTGGTTTAAAGATTACAACAATGAATAAACAAGAAGGGGTTACGCAGTTCTTTATCTTTTCTTAGATTAAAAAGCCTTGCGCTCATCACCAAATGTATGGCTTAACCATTTTTATTGAACCTTTTTTTTATTTTTTTTATTGATGTCCAGTTGAAATTCTACATGGAACTTCCTTCATCCCGGGGAAGGGCGAAGGGGTATGCCGGACTCCTACCGGCAAAAACAACTGGAGCGGTCATCTTCAGCACTGAAGGGGGGCTCCAGGTCCTCGTAAGATCACAGTAGCGATGCGTCAAGTTAGTATTTTATTTTATAGGTGTACCAGCAGTAGTTACAATATTAATAGCACAGAACAGGTACATTCGTATTATATCATATATCTAACTGCAAATCTAATTACAGGTAAACACTGCATGCCCTAAGTATGCTATTTATTTAGTGAAAATGATTTGAAATAATAAAACAAACATATTTATAAGCTGATTAATTCAGATGATCCCATGTGGTGTCCGGATTAAGAATATAGCTCACTCCATCTAATCTATACCAGAGGTATGCGGAGCAGTGTGCCCTCTGTTGGACATCAGCCACACTGCGTCTGACAACCCGCCCTCCAAGTGTTGCGGGCATTGGCAAACTCGTCCCAAAACGACGACACGGTTACTGATATCCATGATCCATAGGGCCCTTGCCAAGCAGCGAACGTGCTCTTGTCTGATTCGATGATGATGATTTATGAGCTAGTGAACAGCAGGACACACAGTTTTTAATTAAATTAGAAGCCATCTGGTATTGTTTCGTTCAAGTATTTAGTATGCACCTGATGATAAGTGTTGTGGCTGCTCATAACAATTGTAATGCTATCAAGGACTACTCCTACGTGGCACAACACTGCGTTCGTCACTAAGAAACATTCGTTATTTAGTGTCTTAAGCCCAGTAACTTCACAAAAATTTCTATCTCTTAAAATTAAAATAACCGTTTATGCTTCAAATAGCTAAAAATGAGGTCCACGGTTTGCAATAGTATCAGTTAGCAAAAGAAACAAGTTATACAAAATGAACTCACTATGTGCCTCGAACGCTCAAGGCCACTTAGCGAGCTATGGAGAGAGCAATGCTTGCTATTGGTCTTTCCGAGATCGAATCAGAAATGGGGAGATCCATAGAAGAACTAAAGGTGTCGACTTGTAAAGGATCCCCCGAAGCCTCACTGTGCGCTGTGCTATATTGCGCACACGGTGGCGCGTGGCCTCCTCGTGGGTCGCTCGGTGTGGGCCTGCAGATTCCCCAATCTGCGCGGCCACGACCCCTGAGGCCCCCTGCCATGTAGTGACGACACAGCTCAGGCGTGTTGGACTTTTATTTTATTATTGATGTCCATTGGAAATTCTACATGGAACTTCTTTCACCCCGGGGAAGGTTGAAGGGGTATGCCGAACTCCTACCGGCTAAAACCACTGGAGCGGTCATCTTCGGCACCGAAGGGGGGCTCCAGGTCCTCGTTAGATCACACTAGAGCCGCCCATTGGTGCCACGCCTTTAGGTACATCTTGGAAGGGATGACTGTAAAGCGGTCACCCCCTCTAGCGGAGGCAAGGCTACTGTAAAAAGGTCGCGCCCCCATGCACTTCTCGGGGAGGATTGTAAAGGATCCCCCCAAGCCTCGCTTTGCGCTGTGCTGCGCACACGGCGGGAAGGCGTGTTGGCCCCGGGCGCGGGGTCAGTTGTTACCACGGCGCTGTCTCGCCCTTCTCGACGACCTAGTAAAGGTTGCTTGTAGTCAATGGATGGGGGTGGCATGTAACCGGTCGTTGTAGTAATCTTTAAAGGGGGGGATCTTTGTTCAGCAGCAGTTCTTTCGCTGAAATGATACAAAACGCAGTCATTTTTGTAAATTGTGCTGATTTAAATTCATTGCCCTAAATATATTACTTTGAATTATTTCATAAATACACGTAAATTACTGGACTGATATTGTGTTTCTATAGCAATGACAACAATAATAATCCAGTCGAAATATGCACCTGTATGCATATCAAATCAATTTACAAACAAAGCGGGCTGTGTTGTCTGTATATAACGTGTCTATCCCGAAATTAGATCTATTAGGGGGATTTAGCTAGACGGGCTAAACGTATTATGGTACATATATTCGATTATTTACCTATTAACATGGCTGCATGCGGTCGATGTCGGTGCAATTAAATTTATCGATATAGGCCTGTATTGTGTGCTTTGCAACTGCTGGTGGGGCACCACTAGTCTGCTATTTCTGTTGAGTTTCTACCAGTATTTGTTCTCCCCTTCGGATGTTAGATATTGCTGATGATTGAATTAATTAAACTGTGGTATAAGTGACGTGTTTCCATTGCTTTATTAAGCTTGTGTTTATAATGTCATGTGATGTGTAAAATCTGTGCAGCGATGCCAAAAGTGTGGTTTTCTTTTAATTTGGGGTTTTGCAGTAAAACCATGTACTCTCATAATTTAGCTGGCTCCGACCATTCCTCAGTCTGTTCGTCGCAAAACGGTGCCAGCATGTACATCAAACATGCCAGCCGTATGTTTTAAAATATAATATCAACATACTTCTATGAACACGCTTAAGATATACAGTGCCACGATAGCAGTCAGTCAGTTCTGTTTCTATGCGAGTGCACATAACATTTTGTAGTACTGTAAAATAGGGTTATTTGGGAATCACGAGGCTAATTGGGAATTCAAGTAAGGAATATTATTATTATTATGTTTATATATTGATAAAATGATTAGCCGGTCGTGTGCATTACGTTCCATTTAAATTAGACACTCTCTCTCTTCCTGGCTATGTATCCCACATGGTGGTGGGGTCAGCCTTCCTGGTCTTTCTCTTCCACTTCGCTCTATCCTTAACATCGTCTTCGGATACCTGACACTCTTTCATGGCCTTTAGCACTATAGCTTTCGACCTTGTTTTGGGTTTGCCTCTGGGTCTTAGACTGGGAATGGAAAGTTGTAGTGCCATGTTTCCTACCTGTTCAAGCGGTCTCCTTTTCACGTGTATATTAGACACTGATTTTTAGTACATGTTCAAAACTATGTGAAACATACTAGAAAGATTTCTTAGCGCCAAATAGCTCCGAGGTTTCCAAATAGCCCAATTTTATCAGTAAGTATATTTAATCAATTCACCCAATGGATGACGACTATATTATCACTTATACGTTGTCTTACACTTGCTTGGCTTCGTTGTTTTTATGCCTCATCTTACATGTGAAAGCTTATATGTTATTTAAAAAAAAACTTTTATAAAACCATGCGATTTGGAAGTATTCCATGCGACACATGAAAATGTGGTTACCAATGTGGGTTTGAAAACCGATTCCCAAATAAGCGCCGAAATTCCAAATTTCGAATTCCGAATGGTTCTTGGCAAAGCATACGTGAAACCTTCGATTTGAAATAGCGAGCAGTAGCCTTTTCCTTTGCTCTCATTTATTTACCAAGCGTGAGAAAAACTGAAATATCGACTCACGATCGATAGTGGTGGCCGTCTAGATCCCATGATAGATAGAGGCCCATGTTCAGAAATTGACGTTAGTAGGCTGATGAAGAATATCCTCTCGCTTGTCAATTTCCGGCAGCCGTGTAGACACAATAGATTTTTAATTGTGTCTCGTTTTTCGACTCGCTATGAGATTCGAAGTCTTCATACTACCTGCATTCTCTGTTAAGTCCGATATATTATTAGACATATTCCGTGTGGTGTCTAGATTACGAATATAGCACCACGTCCCATATCTCTAATCTATCTAGACTCTAAACCAGAGGGATGGGCACCAGCGGCCCTTCTATGGAATAGTAGCCATGCTGCGCTCACCAACCATTACCAGTAGTGACTATTGGCAAACGCCTCCCAAAATGATGACATAATTGTGGAACCCTATGTGGGAGGCCTCTGTTCAGCAGTGGACGTCATTTGGCTGATATGGTAATATCAATACTACAACTAAAGAACTAAAAATTGACGCTATTTATGATTAAGCTAAAGAAAAAAGAAAAAAATGTTCCCTGCACTTAACATCAAAGCACTCCTCCTCATCGCTGTCAGCTGGCAGTATTACCCAGAAGAGTGGCAGCATTGCCAAGTTAAACTGCAATGCTTATCTTTGGCCAAAGTAAAGGCTCTCTGAGCGAGGTATCGACCAACCGTCTGGCATCTTTGTCAACAAATTTATTTCCTGTTCCTTTGGATTGCAGTCACAGCATGCTGTATTTAATTATAGTAATTATTACTTATTATAAAACATAATTACAAGGGAAGGCTCATAATGAAGTCAACTGCATCATCCTCAGTTAATAATTTTATTTTCCTTTGAGGTAGCTAATCCGTTACCATTTACACGTGTTCAAACATTTGATATTTAAATCACACTACATAAAAATGCACCTTACTGAATAAACAATAAGATTACAAATTCAATAATAGAGGCTCAAGGAAAAAATGAAATTTAAAGGGTTAAACCGAACACAAATCATGAACTGTTTATGCAAATCCTGTTCGCAGCAACAGGATTACACGGGAGCATCTGTGTCTACACTCACTAATGAGATTAGTGACACCAAGTAGAGCTGAAGTGCGGCACATAATGATTAAGGTTAAAATATCCAGAAATTATTTAGTGTTAATACGCACGTATAATAAGGATGTCTTGGTATGTGTATTTAAGAAATGATCAATGCTAGTGTAGTTGAGATCGTAACTATGATATTTCATAGTAGCCACGCAGACTATATACTGATAGTCAATGTCAGTCCTATTGGACTGATCCTATTGTATTGGCCCTATTAGACTGGTTGTATTAGACTGGTCTTATTGTACTGATCCAATTATAGTGATCGTATTGTACTAGTCCTATTGTAATGGTCCTAATAAACTGGAATATAGACAATGCTCTCTTTCTTTAACTACTCTAAAGTTAGAGTTTGCTCAGTTCGAACCCCCAGTACATAAACTGTGCAGTAAGCAATTGCAATGGATACTGAGGGCCAAGTTTATGTTTATTTTCGTAACTGAAACTTAAATACGAGTGCCGCATTTACCATATTCGGCGCTGCGATTCGTCCGCTCTAAACTCTTCCGCCAACTGAAGGACCGAACAGGGAAAACGCGTCGCACGCGTTTACGTTTCAATTATGAAAATAAACTCACACTCGGCTCACTGGTTGCAAAAGATGGCGCCCCGTTCCCATATTTCCGTTTTCACGTTCAAATCCGATATTGCGCAGACACACGCCTCGTGTTTAGATCGGCCAAGATGTTTGAGTCGGGTTACATCTTAATTATATTTTATTTATATTATACTATATGTTGTATATATTTTTGAAGATCATAAAGAGATTAACATAAATAAAAATCTAGCTTTACTTGATCTATCACCATAATAACTCCGTGTGGCAGAAGAATTGGTAATCGCAGCGTGCTACTAGAACACTGGAGGAAGCTTCTGCCCAAACTCTTGTCTTAATCTTTCAGTCGTATTTTGCGACGCCTACAAGTCAAGAGCGTTCCTTTAGAAACACTTTGACGGCACGGTTAGCGCAGTGGCTGAGCGATTAGCATTCTGGGCTACGTGTTGCGGGCTCAATCCCCGTACGGAACAAATACTTGTACACTTCGTTTTTTCGGGTTTGGGTATTTGTGGATGTGATATTTATGTCTGTAAACTGTACCCACGATACAGGAGAAATCCTAGTGTGGAGGAACATCATTTTAATAAAGAAAGAAAAGTCTATCCGTTGCTGAAAACTAAAAGAAAATAATTCAGTACTTTTCGCGTACAGACAAATGGACATGGTGGGAACACCGAGTAGATATGATCTTAGTTTAATACTACGTATTGACAGTGATAGTGATGTGACGTAGTGATGTCATTTGTAATTTGTGCTGTAAGGATATTATCATATCGAGTATCGATACATACTACAGTGTCAATTCAGTTATCTCGTCCGTTATCTGACATCATATTATGAGGATATATATATTGAAAAAAACGGTTTCTAACCGATTGATACAAAAATATCGATAAAACTTTCCAAAATTGTATTATCTATTCAACGTATTGTTATCATACATGGTACAAATAGCAAGTTGTATTGGAAATGCATCAGTTTAATGAAAGTGAACGGCCTCCGTAGGGTAATAGGTCCTAAGCACGAATAACTTCCTTGAGTTACCCCTTGATAATCATCGGTACATATGTAAGTAAGCACCTGCAGGAAGTTAAGGAAGTTGCGTCTGTGTGAGTAGTCTGATTAGTATTTTTATTGCGTTGTAATATATATTTACGATTGCGGATCTACGAGTAAAGAAATAAAGTAATGTTTTTATTGGACAGCAAACATGTATATTTATATAACTTATATATATAATTCTTCTGTACGCGTATATGTCAGTGAACTCCTCCTAAATGACTGGACCAATTTTGATGAAATTTTTTATGTCTGTTTAGGTCCCTGGATGGTTTACGGCCGAACACTCAAACGCCATTTAACGTTAAGTCCCTGCTTAAGCAATTTGAGGCCCCCGGTTTTGTACCAAAAACCGGTTTCTCGAATAGTTAAAGCGGGGACTTAACGTTAAATGGCGTTCGAGTATTCGGCCGTAAGATTCCCAATTAGACCCGGTAGGTAGCGCTGCTACCACAGGGTTCGTGGGTGCACAGATTGGGGAGTCTGCGTGCTCACAACGAGTGACCCCCGAGAAGACGGTGGTGCGCACGTGCTCACGCGCCGCCGTGTGCGCAGCACAGCGCAAAGCGAGGCTTGGCGGAATCCTTTACAATCCTCCCCGAGAAGTGCCTGGGGCACGACCTTTTTTCAGTCGCCTTCCCTTCACTAGAGGGGGTGACCGCTTTACAGTCATCCCCTCCGTGATATGCCTAAAGGCGAGGCACTAATGGGCGGCTCTAGTGTGATCTTACGAGGACCTGGAGCCCCCTTCGGTGCCGAAGATGACCGCTCCAGTGGTTTTAGCTGGTAGGAGGAGGAGCCGCTCCACTCTTCACCAGGGTGGAGATAGTACAAGATATAATTCCTATGGGTCAATAAAACAAAAAGGTAAACTGTGGTGCTGGCTAAGAATATCACCAGCCAGGAACTCTAATACTTTCCATCTAGATCCGCACATTGGTGCCATGCACATATACATATCTCGTAGGGGATTTGTATAAAGTGGTCTCCCCCTAGCAGAGGGGAGGTGAAGTTAAACCTGTTACCCCCCCGGCACATCCTCCCGAAGCCTCTGTACGCTGTGCTGCGTACACGATAGTACGTAACCACGTACACACCGCATCTTCCCCGGGGTCACTCGGTATAAGCACGCAGGTTCCCCAATCTGCGTGCTCGCAACACCCAAGGCCGCCGCCATATACCCAGTATCTTGTTCTCCGTCTACGATCGGGATCGGCACTCTCCCGATCGTACACGCTCTACGATCTCCTTCTGGAACATGACACTCACACAGAAGGAGTGTCCATAGCACATAGCGGCTATTCTTAACCGGCACCGCACAGTATACCTAACACATATTCCGGAAATAGTTTAAATAAGTATCAGCTTTCTTAATAGGTATACTTTTTAAAAGTACTTGCATCATTCTAGTACATGCTTTACATTTTAAATCTTAATTTATTATCATATAAAACTCGTCTATTATCACCACGTATATAAAGTACCTTATCTCTATTCAGTTCATACACCAGCCATCTTGAATGTGTGTGTTCCCAAAACACTGCACTATTTATGTCGATGGGTTCGCATGTAAACAGCCCATAACCGCAGACACCGCACTAACACTATGAAAATAGCCCATTTCTGGGATTTTATTAAAACAAATAAATTATATGAGGGGAGCTAAAGATGATAATGCATGATATGTAAATTGAATGGACCGACGAAAAACGACCTCCATAAGAAACTAGAAGATTCTTATCTGTATTCTTTATTATTTTTGCTTGAGTAAATTTTCTTATTTTCTAGAGAACTTCACAATTCCAATATGAGTATTTATTTGATGTTAGAGATATAACTTGAGATCATAATATCTTTTTTCAAATACAGCCTATTTTATTAAGGTGCTGTTTGTGTTCTTGGTAGTTCTCGAATATTCTTTTAATCTTTTTCTTCCTGCCCTGGTCCTAAGTTACTTAGGAGAGGCGCAATATGTTATTCATAAGTATTGAAAATATTTTGGCAAAATAGTTTTACAGTCTGCCGCCTGCCTTACGTCTCTTGGGTATGCTAGTGTGGGTGGCTTAACTGCAGCCGGCGAGTAAACCACTGTTGCTGCTCATCCCTCTGGGTTAGAGACATCAACGAAGATGGAGCGGTGCTATATTCTAAATCCGGACGACAATGAATATAGCACAGATCAAGTAGAGTGACGATAACTATTAAATGTTACGTTTACAAAACCTATTAATTAGAGAAAACTATCCCTTACATTCTACGCTAGAAACTTACCACTCCTTTTTCAACTTCAGTTTCTTTGATTCATACCCAACTTCCTTCCAAAACATACCAAATTTCCATAATCATCAAAAATATCTCGACCTATCACAGCACACGGATGAACAATGCAATAAAACGGTAACGATTGATACAGTAGGTACGTGGAACGCAGTCATTAGTCACACGCTATTTAGCAGTTAACGCTAGCTCACGCAGTTTTATCAATGCGACATTTATATTGTGTTAATCGTGTTTGGATATTGAACCGGTAGGGTTGATGATAGATTGGTGTTGCCAGGCTGCAGGTACTGCAGGTGACCCGGAATTTTAGGAGGTTTCAAAGTCGATACAGTTAAGTTTTTATGAAAAATAATAGTTAAAACTGCAGACTTCAGAAATGTTATGAAGGAAGGAAGGTAATAACTTCGTTAATTACCGACCGGTAGTGCCGGCTAAGAAAAGCACCGCTATTTTTAATTGATCCGGTGGAAATACGTCATGTACTTTCTTCACTCCGGGGAAGGGCGGAGGGGCATTCTGGACTCCTACCGGCTAAAACCACTCGAGTGATAATCTTCAGCACAAATGGGTGGCTCCAGGAACTTGAAAAATCTCCTCCTAGAGCCACGCATTGGTGGCATTTGCCTATATGCAGAGCCATTAGGCATATCTCTGAGGGGATGACTGCACAGCGGTCACCCCCTCTAGCAGATACCATCCCGTGGGTGTCGTAAAAGGTGACTATAGGATTAGCTGGATGAAAAGGTCGTCTCACGCTACGTTTTCCAGTGCATGTCTCCACTGGGTAACCTTTTTATCCCAACGGCCATCAGTTCTACAAGCAATGTAGAACAATGTACGCAATGAGTACACACCACAAATCCAGACTAGTTGTTGTAGCGAACTTTGGAAAAGTCCAGTTTTCTGCACTGGACATTTTTCAGCTGAAATGATGAATTTCCAAACGTACTCCTTGAAATCTGTAACTACCGAAGCCATTACTGGAGAAAAGGTATTTCTCTGTATTTCACATTTCATGTTAGACCAACGGAGAGATACTAAAAGACATAAACAAAGATAAGCAAGATTTTAGCCTAACCATCAGACTTGTTGGTTTTTGCAGTGACGGTAGATCATCATAGTTTAAATGTGGTATAACCATTCCGAGGATATTGCAATTTATATTCGACATTGATAATAAAAATCTGGCAACACTGGTACGAACGGTACTATTGTGGATAAACGGATGGATGGCGTGGCGCTGATAGCTAGTGTTGCAATAATTTATCGGGAACTTTTTACTGGTTTGGGGTAAAAGTCATCACACTAGTAATAATATTAGGAGGACAAAAGTTTTAGTTGTTTGATTCGACACACGTAACATTCAGAAGCTTTTTAGATTTATTTGTAAACTTTACCTACAGGCTACGTAGAGCTTAGCTATATAACCCTGAGTTTCTTTCGGCATTGCTTCTATGAGGCTATGATGAAGTAAAATGCTATTTATGTATATGTCTGTATGAAATGTGAAAGTATCTGTTAGAACTGAATCGTATTCCCGGGAAGACAGTGGCGCGCACGTGGTCACGTGCCGCCGTGTACGTAGCACAGCGTACAGCGAGGCTTGGGGGGATCCTTTACAATCCTCCCCGAGAAGTGCCTTGGGGGCGACCTGCTTACAGTCGCCTTATCTCCTTCGCACTTCCTCGGGGCAGGGGAAGTTCGTATAGAATTTCCAATGGAGACCAAAAAAAAATGAAAAAGGACTAAATCATTGAATAAAGTATTCTCATCTATTCTATATATTGGTGGTAGATCTGATTCTCCCCGGGCAGTGTATCTACCTAGCCAAGCTCTTGTCTGGCTAGGTAGATACACTGCCCAGGGGGTGACCGCTTTACAGTTACCCTCTCAGAGATGTGCTTATAGGCGTGGCCCCAGTGGGTGGCTCTAGTGTGATCATTTGTGGACCTGAAGCCGGCCCCTAAGGTGCCGAAGATGACCACCTCAGTGGTTTTAGCCGGTAGGAGTCTGGCATTACGAAGACCTGGACCCCCCTTAGGCCCCTCCGTCCTTCCCCGAGGCGGCGGAAGTTCATGAAGAATTTCCACTGGGCCCAATAAAAAAAAGGTAAATACACTGCAGTGCCGTATATCTGTAGTCAGCTAGTGAAATTACTAAGCATAAAAGACTATGTAGCTAACGTCTCGAGGAGACGAGTGCAGTGTGGTGCTATGCAGGACCATGTGGTTCTAGGTAGCATTATAGTCGTGATGCTTACCACCAATCAAATGACTAGCTACTCTCGTCACTTGGTAGTATAAAACATGGTTTATTGTTATAGTTTATGTTACCATCATTACGTATTGTTATTGTTAACTTCTTAATATTTCGGCAATCGTAAACATTATTAAAAGACAATATTGGATCTGATCGCGCAGTCTACGTGTGGCCACGGTCAATGCAACTCGATCGAAACGTCGAGATTAGCCATTTGTTATTTTGATATTACTCTGTGCGCGAAAATACCCGATATTGTTTTAAAATAATGTATTTATTTAGATTTTGAAATGTTATGGTCCGGTTTGGAACCATCCTTTGTAGCGTTAATTCTGAAAGGCCTTTCTCCAGAAGACGACTTGAAGCCGGATGTTTTTTTCATTTAAATGAATCCGAAATACTTATTAACTAAAACTGCATCAGAACAAGTGGACTACATCGAGTTGTAACCAATTAATTTCTTAGCTAAGACTTTCATCCATCTCAGTTTTATCACTATATTTTCTTTTCCCATTAAGGCAAGAGACACACATAAATGGACAGGTTTTCACCGCACAACTCCCAATCGCGTTAAGTACACACAATATGAGCGGCCGGGCCATATTTAATCGTTATCAAGCGAACGCGCAGACCTCGTATTCATCGCCCGATGATTTACTCAGGGCTTATCCTATCTCAGTAGCTGACTTATGGTGTATGAGCGCAGTCAATGAGATCTGTGTGTTTACAACTTTTTGTTTTTTATTTGAATGATATTACAAAAAAAAACAGAAATTGCTTTAATATTCGTGACATTTGTAGAATATAAATATGAAAGTTTGTTTGTTTGAGGCTCCATATTACAATCATATGGCTTAATGGATTCTAGTTTGTGGCATAGAGACAGATTATGTCGTGGAATCTGTTTCGTAACCTCATTATGGATAGTTTTTGTATGAACTATCACAGAATTTAAAGTTTTTAATGCATTCCTATTTACATATTTAGTTTTGCAATTGTATATTTTATAAGTAGATCATTTCGATTTTACACGCCATGCGTAAGAGGCTTTGCTTCTGTCGGGTGTCCCAAGAAACCGCACTTATTTGTTACTACTACGTCGCAGGAAGTATTAAGATTGTGCATTAATCTATACAAATAAATAAAATTGAAGTGTCTGTTTGTAATGTCAAAATAACAGGTTTTTACTAAATGCATATGAAAGTATATATGGTACCTATAACAAAAACACAATTTTTTTTTTTTTTGTCTGTCTGTCTGTCTGTCTGTCTGTCTGTTTGTTCCGGGTAAACACCGAAACGGCTGGACCGATTTTGACGGGACTTTCACTGGCTGATAGCTGATGTTATAAGGAATAACTTAGGCTACTTTTATTTTAGAAAAACGATTGGGGTTCCGCGCAAAAAAATAAAAACCTTGAAATCCAATATATCTTCTATGTCAAGTGTCTATGTCGAAGTACTCTAAATTTCTTTTAAATTACACGCGGGTGAAACCGCGGGTCCCAGCTAGTACAAACTATAATAAAATACTTTTAAACGGATTACATCGCGTATATTATAGATTTTTGTCTTGTACCTAAGACATTACTAAAAGAAAAACTGATAATGCCTTATATCATCATCATCATTTTGGCCGAACGAGAGTCCACTGCTAGACACAGGCCTCCCCAAAGATCACCACAACGACCGATATGGGTGTGTTGTGGGCTCATGGGGGATTTGCCATAATCGCCACGCTTGGCAGACGGGTTGATGATCGCATTTGAGTTGTTAATATACTTGAAGGACGCTGCTGCCCATCCTCCGGCTAATCCTTTAGTCAACTTTTACGACAGCCACGGGAGGAGATGGGGTGGTGGTATTCTGAGCCGGCACCACATGGAAAAGCCGGCACCACACGGCCTTATATCAGCACATAAATATTCGAATCTTTTAAAACTAAATGTAGCACCAGGATTCACAACCGTGATTATGTAGAGTTGTACCTAAATACAGCTGACAGACACCCATAGCTATCGGCACCTGACTCCGACGTCGTGACGTTATGATCTCCCCCGACTAAAACCGCTCGGCCGGACCCGCAGCATTATCTTTCATAAGTCGACTGTCAAAATTTAATCTACATACAACGTGAAGCCACGAATGTGCACCGAACCATACGAATACGAAATGATTTTGCGCATAGGATTTGTTTTATTTTCAGAGACAGGGGTGCACTCAGCCGCGGCGTCGATAATGGAACCTACCATTGTTGGTGTTGTGAAAAGCGCCAACTGCCGTATGGACATCAAGCGATTAGAGCTCTTATTATCTTTGTGGAAATGCTTGGATGTTACAAAATTAGTACATTCAAGAAAACTGTTATTACTGACACTTTTACGGTAAAAAAAAACATTTATATATTTGACAGTTTAAAATAATTATTATTAATTATTGCTGTTTGGTACTAAGAAAGAAAGAAAGAAAATAAGTTTATTAAACAACACACTAAACTTATACTTTTTTATTATGATTGATGAAACTCTTTCCAAAATACACAATCCTAGCCGTAACTTCCTGATAATCAATATCATCTTTCTTCTTTCTGTGCACGCGCAAATAACAGGTGTGCGATCCTATTTTTCCACTTCGTTCGCGACCGCCTTATGATTATGATGTAGCGTACGCGTATACATGGTACAACATTGTGTTTCCAAAATATCATGATTTTTTTTAAAACCCGCTGTGAGTGTTTTGTTACCAAAATATAGAAAAATATAAACTATCCCAATAATATCGTAACTACGCTTGACGTTTGTGGAATATGAGAAAGCGACATGGCAGAATTGCTACAAGAGCTCGGAATAATGCTCGATGATCTCAACTGAGTTTCCCAACAGATGGGCCTTAAAATGAACATGGGCAAGACGAAAATCATGTCAAATGCCTATTTCGTGTCCATCCTAATATCCGTTGGGAACTGTTCTCGAAGTTGTTGACGAGTAGTCTACCTGGGACAAACGGTCCAGTTCATCATCATCATTTCAGCCAAGGACTACTCCACTACTAAACAAAAACCTCCCCCATAGATTTACACAATTGTGTCAGCATTTTGGGGAGAAATTGCCGCTGCTGCCCATCCTTCTGCTTTAGAGGCCCTTGGTCGCCTTTTGCGACATCCACGGGAGGAGTGGTGCTATATTCTTAATCCGAACATCACAAGGTCCAGTTAGGTAGGTTTAACTTCGAGAAAGAGGTTAATCATAGAAGCCAACTCGGCTAGGCAGTATTCGGGAAAATTCGCAACGTCTTTTCATCAACGATACCTCAACGCCTCAAGACGAAAGTCCTTAACCAGTCACCAATGATGATATGAGCCAGTGGGACAGAGACGGGGCCTCATAAGAAAGCTCAAGGTCGCTCACTGAGCTACGGAGAGTGCTATGCTTGGTATTTCTTTACGAGATCGAATCAGAAATGAGGAGATTCGTAGAAGAACTAAAACTGCCGAACAGTTATATACTGAAAGGATTAATTAACTGAAGTCCCAATGGACGGGCACATTTCTCGTAGAACTGATGGCCTGGATTGGGGTAAATAGATTCTCGATTGGAGACCGCGCACCGGAAAATGCCGCAGCGTAGGACGACCTCCAACGAGGTGAACAGACGACCTGGTGAAGGGCGCTGGGAGTCGTTGGATGCGGGCGGCATATAACCGCTCGTTGTGAAAATCTATCGGGAGGCCTTTGTTAAGCAGTGGGCGTCCTTTGGCTGACACGATTAATAGTGTTGTGACGCGGCTTAATCCGGAATCTGCATATCTGCTGACCGCGTGGACAACGTGAATTGACGAGATCACTATGTTAGTCTTATCCTTTTACAGCCGATTCTGCCTTTCTTCCATCCAGGTGACTCTACACATCTAGGTTGTTTGCTAATGATTAGAGAAAAGATTTGTACCTATAATACAATTATTTGTTTCTCCTGCTCAGTTGTGTGTTCCCTACATAACAATAAGCATTTCGAGATCACAGGTTTGTGATAAAACATCAACACTCCATTTACACACACTACACCAATGTATTGGGTGTAAGTGACATCGTAACAAAAACTGATACCATGCATTCACGATGATTCTGGAACCCACAGCCTTTGAATGTTTAGGTCGTTTCATACATTTTGAAAAAAATTGTTTATTTAACTTATTTTAGTATGTAATAAATGTTTTCGTCCTATAATTACGCTATTTTGAAGAAAAAAAAACGCAAACTATTTATTTTCACATAAAAGTATGGAGTTCATAGCATGATGTTATGGCTTATTGTGTAGCATCTAAGATGCGATTTTAGGATCAGCACTACTTTAAAACTCTCTTGTAACAGCTACTGACAGAACCGCAAAATAATTCCATTCATGCAAATCCACATCAGAAATCAAGTAAGCCTGCTTTAATCAACTAGTGCAATACGCGCAACCCCTACACATTGCGCGCCAACTATGCAAAAAGCTGCTCCCGGCATTGATTCCGATGATGTCCGCGGTCGCAGACAGGGTCATTATCATTATCGTGGTGCGGGGAGTCCATTAATCACGTTGGTATTCCTGAGCCGTGCTTCATCACCCTCCCCGCACATGTACCCACCCCCGCTGTACCCCAAGTACCTGGACGCACTCGTGCATTCACCCTTCTCTTATCAGTTTCGATGTAGACGACAGGACGGAACTCTAGATACGAAAGGAAATGACGTTGATTTTCTTTTTTAAATGTTTGTTCTTCTTGCCCTTACGTTTCCTAAGGGTGTACATTTTTATATTGATCATTGCCGGACCTCTATGTAGTATTTATTTTATTTTTACATAACTGAATATAATTTATGTGTACACCTAAATAAAATGCTAATCAAAATAAAATAAATAGTAATTGTTATTGTAAGTAAATAAACATTACTTACACATAAATTGCTTTCAAGTAAAACCCCAAATGAATACGCCAATTACTGAAATTGTGATATCTTAATACATATTTCATATCTCCTAAGACATCCAGCTACATAATAAATTTTATTAGAAGTTGTTGCGAAGATTATAAATTTTGGGGAGGTTTCGGTCCCTAAGGCGATACGTCTGCGAAGCTCTAACTACCCCCAGTACCCCCCTGTACTATTTGCTATCCGTCTATTCCACTAATGCGTTGTACCAGAGCATTGATATTCCGCATACAGTACTGTTCATTCGATTCGCGATGAGCCCAGTTATTAAATCAGAAGGATAAACAGACACCTGTGTTCCTAGTTGGATTTGCATACGCACACACACTGTCATTTGCATAATTACAATGGAAAATGAAAATGTATTTATGATTTGTCGAAAAATGCATCAACAATGAACACTGTCGTATATAATGATTGTATTTCGATGTTTTTCCGTCTGTCTATTAATTCACTGCTGCGCTACGCGTAGGGTGAACCACCAATTACTTAGTACCTTAATTTGTGGTATTATAAATTCCTTTTTTACTGTTTATGTTCTTTGTATCTGATAATTCTAATTAGAATTGATTTACCTTACGTTTCGTGATACACGATTTCCTTTTATGTTCTACAATCTATAGTAGAATTATTTTTGATATTATTTATTCTCATTAAATTGAGAGAGGTAGTCCAATCAAACGTAATTTTATAATTTAGTCGTTCGCTTAGTACAGTTTCTTTTCTGAATAAAGTTCTACCATAGTAAACATTATAGCAGGACAGAAAATTGGCTTCGAAAATTTGGCCATATTTTGAGTCATCTAATAAGGCATACTAAAATAAATTCCTTGGAATACCCAGAAAGAGACGCCACAAATGACCGCAGCAGCGTGGACTGCATATTTTAGAGCCGACATGAAAGACATCAAAGCGCTATGTCGTGTGTGTAACGTGTCATGTCAGACATCCACCTGATGGATCATGTTCCCAAAATCAAAAAAATATATGTAGCACGAAAGTCGAAAACTTGGGCACATGAATTCCAAGGCTAAAGTGGAAATGGGTAGGAAACTTTGCAAAGCAGGATGAAACCCGGTGGGCAAAGGTACCGTGTATCCTAGAGATCCATAGTCCTTGAGGCTAACCAAAGCACAAGATTAACCGTGATCTTTTCATCATTATTTCAGCCGAAAAATATTTATTGCTAGACAGCCCCCCAAAGATCACCACAGCAACCGGTATGGGTTTGTGTTGTGTGCTTATTTGGCAGTTTGCCATAATCACCACGCTTAGCAGACGGGTTGGCGATCGCAGTTGACTTGTGAATTTACTTGAAGGACACTGCTCACCCTGCGGCACAGCATCAAAGAAACCTAATCTTAGTAGATAAGCCTAAATAAAAATGCTAACAAATTAAAATTACATAAGTAGAGCTTGACAAAACTTTTCAGCCAAACTTTTTATATTAGCGAAACTCTAAAATTAACAAGATAAGTAGGTACGTAAAATAACAATGTACCATTACAAAATACTATTTTATTTTGAGAGAAATGTAGAAAGATATTTTTGTCAAAAAGAAAGGGTCACCTTAAATAGATTTTGTTTTGTTTTTGGTTGATGTTTACATAATTAACACATTACTCTCCCTGCTAGACATGGACCTTTTCTCAGGATGAGAAAGTTTAGGCCTTAGTCCACCACACTGGCCTAATGCAGGTGTGCGGACTACACACACCATTGAGAACATTTTGGAGCCCTCTCAGGTGTACAGGTTTATTGACGTATTTTCCTTCACCGTTAACGCACATTAATCCGAAAAGTCAGAGGTACGGGCCGGGATCGAACTCAGACCTACCTATATGGAAGGCTATCGTTCAACCACTAGACTATCACTGCTCACTGAATGGTTGATGTTTAGATCTTCTCAAACCAACAGCAATTTTTTTATGTCTTAATATTTCGTACAAACGATAATTGCACCACACAACCACTTCTATGCTATACAGTCGCATTAATATCCTCGAAGGCAATCTATACTATGAAACAACAATAATATACCCGTATATTAGCCGGTAATAGCTAGAGACGTCGTAATTGAGTCGAACCAATCTGATATCGCCATTACATTACAGTGATTTACGCGTTTATAATACTATCGGCTAGCGTTAGACGTTGATTGGTTTCTGCTATCACAGTGACAATGTGGTGAAGACATTGTTCATCAAATGGGTTACGATGACAATGATTTGGTGGAATGTATTTACCGTGTCACTGACACGGTAAATAATTATAATTGAAACATTTGAAAGGATTTAAAATATTGCACTTCATTTTCCAATTAGAGAATAATTATAGACCTAGGCTGAAGTCAAGCAAAAATGAAATGAGTGGCATTACTCATCTTAATATTCATAAAATTTTAACTCTATATATTCTGTTTTATCCCTCAACCCCCTCTTATCTTAAAAAACGTTTCCAGTTGATGACACACATACCAGATATCTAAGATCATCGGATAATTTGAGGCTTAAGATACCTATGCATTCTACAGGACTTGATGACAAATCGTTTGCAGGACAAGCAGCACGACTTTGAAATGCCTTACCCAATACGATTAGACAAGCTTAATCGTTCATCATTTCGACGAATAAAATCCACTGCTGGGAGGCAAAGATCGCCACAACGACCAGTCTGAGTGTGTTGTGTGCTCGTTTGGGGATGTTACCATAATCGCCATGCTTGGCAGGCGGGTTGGCGATCGCAGTTGATTTGTTAATGTACTCGAAGGACTCTGCTGCCCATCCTCAATGGGTTGGTTGTATTCGTAGCCGGCACGACACGGTTTTTGTACTATCCGTTTTTTGTGCTGAATAAATGTTTTTTTCTTCCATTCGGTTCTTTCATATAAAGTGATTCCGTTTGCAGATGAGTCTGAAGCATAGAAAAGATAAAGCTAACTATTACTGTACAATGTCTTTGTTTTCCGGTTTTTTATCGTTGTACAGTGGGAACAGTTTACAGACGTAAATCTCACATGCACAAACACCCAAGCCGGAAAAAACTAACTGCTGGCCTTACAAATATTTGTTCCATGTGGGGTCGAACCCACCACATGTAGAGCAGAAAGCCAAGTGCTAACCCACTGCATTTTCTAACAATGTGACTAAGGAAGTTACCTTCGTCTAGAATCAACAAAAAATGGAAACATAAACTTCCACCTCAAATATATCGGGTGACGGTTGCACGAGCGGTAGCGATTCAAGTGCAGTAGTATATACGGCTACTTATCTCATACACTGATCTCTCGTCGTACGGAAAGCCTGAACAATGCAAGATCAGCTTATACTGGATATTTATAGCGTGATATGTAGCTTTGCGTACACACTTTTCCCCGGCCAGCGCAAGCCCTTTCCCGGTTGGTCTAAGGTCAATCCCGGCCCGCACCACTAACTTTTCGGATTCATGTGTAGATCAGAATTTGATAATCAATTACATTTACGGTGAAGGAAAACATGGTGAGGAAACCTGCACAACTGACAGGGCTCTAAAAGGTTCTGAATGGTGTGAGTAGTCCGACAACCCGCACTAGGCCAGCGTGGTGGACTAAGGCCCAACCTTTCTCATCATGAGACAAGGCTTGTGCCCAGCAGTAGGACAGTAATGAGCTGATTATGTTTGTCTGTATATCCGAGGTCATAAAAGTTTTGTGTTTTTTTTTTTTTTTTCAATATCCATTTGATCTGGGTCACGATACAAAATTACCGAATGATTGTTCTTTGCAGGCAGTGTGGGGCGGCTACGAATAGCACTAACCTATCTCATCCTGAGTGTGTCATAGAAGGTGGCTCTGAGATTAGCCGTACAACAGGGTCCTTCGAGCACATTAAAAACTCAACTGCGATCATCATTGCTTGCTTGATGATAATAATGCTCTTTTCTGAACTGGCGAAAGCCTTCGACAAGTTCTAGCATAATGGCTTATCATAGGAGACTTTTTCGTATAATGGCTTATCATACGAGACTTTTTCGCTATCGAATCGAGGGCGAACTGTCATCCTGTCATAAAGCCGGAGTTCGTCAGGATCCGTGCTCACACAACTCGTACTCACCAGCCAGTAACATCAAAGAATTCCCTAAATAATTATTCCTGATCCTGCTCCCTAGCTCGTAACCCCTAGTAAGGTAATCGAGCCGAGGTTCAGTTAAAACACGACCTTGCAAATATCTATGAGCGGCTCATCTCCAGAAAATTAAACGATTATGCTGAATCTAAAACACTGCTTTCTGACAAGCAGTTTGATTTTTGAACCAAACACTCTTGTGACCAACAAGTGTATATTAGCGCCGGATTCTTGAATACAAGCAGAATCTGCCCAAGTAGTAGTTTCTTTCTTTTTAGAGCTTGCTAAACTAAAAGTAGTTGAAGCAATCATATAGATTAACCTTACCTTGTCATGTCCATACACATTGTTTTAAGTGTACTCCTTAAGTAATTGGTCTGCAGACAAAAACTAGCTACATATTATTTGAAAGTTAAATTACCAACAGCATTCAATTGGAATTGTAAAATAATTTCATTCATAAACTACCCCGCTGGGAGTCTGATAACTCGGTTTCATTTAAACCCTTTGCTTAACCTACCCATATATGCATACGAATTAATTAAAAATTCAGTAACCGTACTAATATGGCTTTTGGCCAAATTCAATGGAAATATTTACGGGTATACCTTAGGGAGTTGTCATACAATAAACTAGTAGATACCAAATAGGATAATTTTAGCTTAGTGGCGTTATCCATGGTCAGTGCTTAAATTTCGCTTTCAATAACTATAAACCATACATTTCAGTAATTTGATAGTCATCTTTTATTTTAACCGTAAGCTAGGCATTAAATACCCTTTTACTTAAAATCTGTAATATACGCGATGCAACCCGTTTAAAAGTGTTTTATTATAATACCCTTTCACTTTTAGGAAGCTAGTTAATTGGTATGTCTTGTACGAATAAATCGTTATTTCGAGCATTAAATCATTGTTACTAAAATATTGGATACTTAACTACTTGCGGCGGAGATGCGGTCGGACAAGATAAATAAAGAATAAAGTCCATTGCTGAGCATAGGCCTGCCCCCCAAGACTACCACAACGACCGGTCTAAGTGTGTTTTGTGCTTATTGGGGAATTTTTCCATAATCGTCACGCTTGGCAAGCGGGTTGGCGAATGCAGTTGAGTTGTTAATGTACTCGAAGGAAGCTGCTTTCTATTCCCATTTCCTATCCTTCTGACTAATCCTATAATCACCTTTTTACGACACTCACGGGATGAGATAGGTTGGTGCTATTCATAACTGGCACCACACGGTTGTTAAGACCCTTATTTTTAAAAGGTAAATTAATATAGTAAAATTATAACTTATATGCACGTACGACTTTTTTCTTTGTTTTAAGCCCTATTTAGACCAATCCCTTCAAAGGTCTCGCTTTTGTTCTTCAGATTAAGTAAAAAAGTAATCAGGATCCTCCAAAAAACTCATTGACAGACTTGGACTTGGGATTAGAATTAAGCCGAATATATGGAAAATAGATCACCCCATGTCAAATTGTTATCTAATTAATACCTTCACTGGCGAATAGTAGATATGCAGTAAGGACAGACCGTTTCAACATTAATAACCTAACATTTGATGTTGATAGACACGCAGTGATAGCTTAGTGGTTGGACGGCACACACCTCTGACTTTTCGTGTTCATGCGGATCAATTTGATTATCATATGCGTTAAAGGAGAAGGAAAACATCGTAGGTAAACCTGCATGCCTGAGAGGTCAAAAAAAAATCTCCATGGTGTGTGTATTCCGCCAACCTGCACTAGACAGCGCGGTGGATAAGGCTAATGTTCTCTCTCTCTTCTCTTATCCTCATCATGAAAAAAGGCCCGTACCCAGCAATGTTACAGTAACGGGCTGATTATGTTATGATGTATATGTCAACATTTAAAGAGAACATGTGTATGTAAAGATACACTTACTTGATTTTACGGCTATATATCATTATTTATGAATGTAATACATGAATGATTAGACAAAGCATTAGCCCAAATACGAGTACAAACAGGTAATTTCTCCATACCAAATAAAGGCAATGTTCTGTTTGCCTTTACATTTTAGTCGTAATTATTGTTGATTCTAAAGCTATGGATACACGGTTGTCTAAAAGGGCGATGCCTGATACCATCTTTTGTTGGGGGTATTATGACGATCGCTCGCCGAGGGGGAATCAATACTGGCATGAATATTTGAACGCATTCTGTACTGTCCATACTTGTGTCACGCCAGACTATCGGCTAATTGAAATAGTTTTGTTTATCAACGACCCTTCGTAATGATTGTGATTGAAATATTTTTAGAATACGCTGTCCTGACTTGAATGGTTAGATAATTATGAAGACATTATTTTGTTATAATTGAAAATCGTGCATTGTGGGTAAGATAAAAGATTAATCCTACTGAAAGATTAATGAAACATTATGTAGATAGTTCCAAACGTCTTGATATTTTTATAAAAACATATTCCAGAACTTTAAGACAGACGTTATTCAAATTAATGAATTTGGGTCCGCTAAAGTCTGCAATGAAGTGTATCTGTGAGTAATCAGCTGCAAAAAGTGCATGTCAGATGTAATTTTTAAGCTAAAGTTTGATAAAAGCTTTTTTAAATTAAATTAGCTGTTTAAACGCGAAATTACAAACTTATTTAGACTTACTTAGCTGCTTATGGAAATGTCCTGAAATTGTGCGTGCCCGCGCTGCCTTTGTGCTTGGTCGCCTTCACTATATTCTGAACGCTCGTAGTAAATTATCCCTTAGAAATAAGGTGAGAATTTACACCACATGCATTCGACCCATCATGACCTATGCCAGCCCAGTGTTCGCACACGCCGAATCATACCCACTCCGTAGATTCGAAACCCTCCAAACCCGGTTCATGCGCAAGGCCACCGGAGCGCCTCTGTACATGCGAAACGACCAACTCCATTTCGACCTTAACTTGCCGACCATCAGGCAATTTATGAAACAAGCGTCTAAACGCTATCTCGATTCTGCCCTGTCCCACCCAAATCCCCTTGTGGTATCAGCCGCCGACTACGAACCCTCCCGTATCAGTAGAGTACGCCGCCCGAGGCACGTTCTGGTCGATCCAGACGATGAAATCACGTTAGATCACATGAAGAGACTCGCGTTGTCTCGTTCACTAAACACCCGACCGTTGTACCGCCCTCGCCGCCGAGGATGCCCGCCTCACCGACGTCGCGGAGGCCTATCGCCGCGTCACCTTCCCGTTCAAGTTAGCACTTCTCCCTCCCGTCTCTTGCTCGCGCCGGCCCGTGCCGAGCCAGTAGCTTTAAATGTCCCCTAATACAATTTAAATAATACCGATCCAGCTGTCCCCAAAAACAATAGCTTGATATCCCCAGCAACGCCCTAAGCCGAGGTCCGTGTCCCGCAGGGGGCGCCCTTAGCGAAAGTTGCTTAGTTTTTAATATTTAATTTAAGCCTGGCTGGAGGCCTCTTTTGGCTTCGCCAGCAAATGACCGGTTAAGCAACCACATTTCCCAGAAATGTATGCGAGAAGCCCAACAAAAAAAAAAAAAAAAAAAAAAAAAGTCCTGAAATTGTACACGAAAAAAACGAAGTACTAGCAAAGTGCCAAATTGTCTTGGTAAAAAATTACTCAGCTACATTACCAAGGCTTATTTAATGGATAATCATTAATCAGTAATAATTGCAAAAGTCACTTATTTGTGTTAAACTTTCAACTTTGCAGGTGCTATTTTGACAAACAGCTTATTTATTTTTTGCGGTATATTATTAATTCTAACCCATACATTTTTTCAGTGTATCCAGCATATCTCTGTAACATTTTTGGAGAAACCAATTTTGGAGAAATATAAAATGCCAATATAAAATGGACGCAAATCATTCCTCATACAACCAATCTAATTTGTAGAACCCTATTAAATTGTTTAATCATGATTTCTGGTTAATTTATAAGAATTGTTATCCAAAAAATATAGTCGTTGGTTACTGGACACGCGTTAAATTAATTCAGAAACAAGAAATGAAACGGCCGCATAAGTAATTATGATTAAGACTTTTCCGACGCAAACGAGATTTTAGTAGGTAACTAAAATCTCGATAAAAAAACAGTGAATGCAACTGTAGATTCATTTTCTTTTTTTATATCATATCATATTAACATTTAACGGCACGGTTGGTGCAGTGGCTGACACAGTCGGCTGCAGAGCTCTGGATCGCGGGTTCGATTCCCGCACGGAACAAATATTTGTATGATCTGCAGGTAGTTGTTCCGGGTCTGGGTGTATTGTGTGTGGAATTTACGTCTGTGAACGCACCCACGACACAGGAGAAATCCCAGTGAGGGCCAACGTGTTTTAAAATAAAACACTCAGAATCTGGTGATAATATATTACTGTGTTTATAAATACCCAAAATTGGAAAACACGTCAACAATTCAAGTACTCCCAGTAACTTGAATTTTTGCAAACTGTTGCAAAATAATCAATTTACTTTTCGCAATTTAATTTAATTTTATAGCTCATGAGTTTTTTTTTACTCAAATGTGCACAATGATAAAAACTAACACTACTTAAACTACGCACATGAAATGTGGACCTTATCCTTTACAATTTTATGATGTCTGATTATTTTGTCAAAGTCAGTGTTCAATAACAATATTTTTTTTTTACAAAATACTTATTTTTTCATTTCCCAATCAATTATTTTTACACAAAACTATTATCAGATGCATAACTTCTTCAAAAAGTTCACATATGAATTAAATACTGGACACGAACTGAATAGGTACCGCAATTTAAATTCTTAAATCTGCATAAATGAGCTGAAACGGCTGTATAAAAATAACCTCAGCATTTATCCGATGTCATTTTATCTTGTTGTACTGTTATTCAGATTCACTCAGCTACTATCGTGCTACTTTTCAGCTTATAGAATTTTAAAGTGTGCCTAAACTGCTTGAATTATTTCTGGGTAGCGGTTTGCTTAGATATTACCTAGACAACTATGACAGTTTGAATTTCCGGAAATTTTATAATTCAGCCTTTTTGTGTTACTAAAAAACATTTTATTACATGGGACTTAATTTTGTCGCCGATAAAATGTAGGTGCACAACAGTACGCCTAATAAACATGCTCCCTATTTTCATTTGGTTTATTGGCCGACCTTCTGTCAGAGTTGTTGAAGCTACCCAAAGGCCTCCGACTTGGCTTAGCAGCATTTAGTTCATATGTGAACTTTTTGAAGAAGTTTAATGACTCTAACCAGGATGGCGAATTCCGTGCCCTCCAAAGCACGGAGACGCTCAGTTCAAATGCAACAATGCGGTCTATGGACTGACCGCGCCGACCATTGCTTATCCTCACTCACTCCTTACGAAAAACAACAACAACTCGTAATTTTCGTGCCTGAACATGACGTGTTATTATAATAATAGAGTAGTTTTTTTTAATCAGGTACCTATCGTTCGACCAATATTTATTCATTATTAAGTCCACCGCTGAACGTTTATTAATCAACGGCCTTTCATAGACCGTGTAGAAGTAGTTTTTATAGTATTAGTGCACACGAGATTAATGCCATAAAAATATAACAAAGCAAGTTACATTTTAATATATCCATTGCAGCAGATAAAAAATTTGTATTACCACCTGCGGATACCGAGAATAGAGCAATATTTTAGCCTACTTTTAATATTTTTAACTCACATTTGCAGAGTTCACAAACAAAAGAAGAGTCTCGCGTCGTTTACGCACGCGGCATTAAATTACGCAACAATTCGAATGGAAAATGAAATGCCTGCTTCCGAACCATTAAGCAATTTGAATTTAACACTCGTCCCTTCATTTTCCTATTACCGCAGAAATTGCGCGATTTACTCGCACAAGCCCTTAGAAGTGGTGTAACAACTGAACGTGAAACCTATTAAGGCCATTACAAGTATTACTTGCAGAATTATTACTAACGAATTCTATGTACAGAGGCTGACGTATGAGTATTAATATAATTAGGAATTAAACAACTGGAGTTAAAGGAAGATGGTCTGTAAATTTTTTATCCGTTTAAGAAATTAAAACAAAATATTAAGCCGTGTGTATTTGTCTTAACCTATAGTCAAAGTCACCTTGCGTGCACGACCAAGAGTGCACGAAATCGTTTAACAAAACCCAACTGTCAATGAGAAATGGGTTGATCGATATGGAATAAATCAACAAAGAATAAATTAAATCCATGTGGAGAGCAATAGAGCTGGATGTGAACCAATCCAACGCTTTTTATCGGAACTTCTTCGAGGAAATGAAATAAAAACGTAAAAGAAATCAACGATATAATGCGCGGAACCGTTGCCGCTTGAACACGCTCGACGCAGATGTTATATTTCACTCTTTGATTTTATTTTCACAGATCGTTAGGGTGCGAGTTTAATTTATTCATTTCTTGTTTCGAAAATGGAACACAATCTGCAATCCAATCAATCTAGATAGATCAGTGTGGTCAATCTATCTTTGTATTAAAACTTTGTAGTTTTATTTTAATTGTATATATTTTTTTATTTAATAAAACATGGAGTTTGGTATGATATTGTATTGCAAATCAGTTGCCAGATCAAAGCTGGAATCTTCACGTTAAGCCTCTTGTTCTGTACGCTGTTACTCCAAAGTTCTCTTATTTATAGTTTTATTCAATATTTTCTACTTTTCAATGAACTAAGAAAAGTATTTAATGTGAATGTTTAGAATACGTGCTCGATAAGCAGTGATAAAATAGTGCAAGTGGAAGACACTTATTGGAGCCTCGCTGCGGAGTCTAGGCGGATTAGTATTCTGCGTCCCGACTAGAAGGGGTGGCGAGATCAACTTGCGTTTTTTAATCAAACACATCGCTATCCGTCAATGGGACGCGCCACTGACTAAAACAAAGCGATAAATTAAGGCAGGAAACGGGAGGCGAACGCTCGCTGCTCGTATTGAAAGATTTACTTCCTCTGTTTAATTGCAATAACGGCTAGGCACGTTGGTATCGTATTTTTCTTTTTACACTCGGCCTCTTATTGCCTTCGGGCCGTTAAATAAATTTATGACGCCCGACAAAGTTCAGCCCACCTCGGCAGCCTCACCGGTCTGAAATTAGGTGGAAATGTGAAACAGAAATAAAAAGCTTGGTCTCAGGTGCGTTGTTCACGGCGGCCGGCTAGTGGGATTAGCTCTTGACTCGCGGTTAAATGGCTCGGCCGCTCATAAAAGTTTCTTAACGCTCATAGTTTCGGGCTACCTTCCCGTTGACTAAAATTTCCCTCTCTAAAAAAGTTCGCCGGCCGCTAGTTTCGTTGCACATTACGTGAGCCTATCTGCTTTGGGATTTTATTATCATGCCTGAGTTTCGGCGCGCTGGACACAAAACTTTGTTATTTACGTGTAAATGTGCACTCGCAACTTATTACGTACCTACAGACCTTTTTTCACTGCGGTGGAAATCCTTCATGTATCGGGTGGAGGAATATGCCAGACTATTACCAGCTAAAACCACCACGGTGGTCATCTACAGAACCGATGGGGAGCTCCAAGTTCTCGAGAACAAACGCACCAAAGCCGTCTTGGTGCCATCACTTTAGACACATTTCGAAGAGAGAGAGAGAGAAAAGACTCTTACGTAAGACTATATAGCGGTTACTCTCTCTAGCTAGTACGTTCTACGTATTATTACGGAAAAATAAAATTTGCAGAATTCAATTACATCGTATTATAATAAACTAAAGTGAAATTCGGAAACTCACATTAGCGCCCGGCTCCTTTAAAACCTCCGATGTAATCTGAAACAAGGAACAAACACGCCTAAATAACAATAAAATTGTAATAAAAACTTTGTGCACGCAACCGAAATTGTGGAAAATTGACCAAATTATTATTTACGGTTGGAAATTAAAACAAGGCATTATAGGAGATTACTTTCCCCCTCTTTAGAACAACTCGCGTTTGTACTGAAGCGAACGTGACTAACGTGTTGTCTTCCTATGTTTGGGAACCTCCAATTACTGGCTTTTCTTTGTTTCCTTATGTGTTCAAGATCTACTTTTACTGCTTCTAAACTGAATTCAGATTCAATCAATCATTTATCTTTATACCGATTTGTTAAGTTCATAAAATATTTATTTATTTTATACGTTTAAACAGAAAATTCGAAACCGATGATCATTATTTTCACAAAGCAGGTGTTTTCCGTTCAAAGAGCGACATCAAAAGATAATTTCTAACCGCTATCACTGCGTGTGTGTGGATTGTGGCGTAAACTGTAAAATTCGAGCCGTGCTAACATTATTGAGCCTATATCAATATAAACACATATAAAAGTCCCACTTCACTGTTCATTCTCGCGTTTTAAGAGGACTCATGAACAGCTAGTACAGGATACTAAAAGAATATTGATGCGATACCTCAGAGTCAATTAACGAAATTGGATTATTTGTAGGAGATGAATAGGTGACCTGGTGAAGGTCATAGGAAGTCATTGGATGCGGGTGGAATGTAATCGGTCGTTGTGGAAATCTATATGGAGGACTTTGTTCACCCGTGGGCATCCTGCAGCTGAACTAATGATGATGAAATGCGAAATATTTCTTACAACATGGCAAAACTAAACCAACAGTAAAGGCTGTGGTGCTATGCCATTTATTGCTATAATTATCTAGTTATGAAAATATTAAACGGAATGTCCTGTGAACACGAATATGGCAAAGGAATTTAAAACAGCACTTAAATATGGTGCAGCGGTCGCTTAACAACTAATAAAAATAATGTATTCAGTATAATACAACACAAAAAACCCATATCATAAATGGACGATCGATGGGATAACAAAACCCATCGCCTGAGAGTATCGTAGCCCATTTTCCCCCGGTGTGGCGTACGGTAAGTATGGGGGGAAAATTACGAGTCAGGGGAAATGCAGGTGAAATTCAATAGGTTATTTCACTCCGAATGTACGTGAAATGACTAACAACAAGCAGAGGGACATTTAAAGATATTATGTTGTAAATATAAAATTTAGTTTGATAAGGATAGTTTATCATGGACTTTAAGATTTTCGCAACAGCAGTTAAATTTACAATGTTTCATATAATTATTTAAAAACATAATTCATAAAACTATTGAGAACCCTGCATAGTGTCTCATTCTCTTCCCATAGGGAGAGGGACAATTATACATTGACCCATCAGTGAGTCACTATAATCCTTAAAACTAATAGAAAGAATGGCAAATAACACTACATTGGAAAAATGCAACACAACCTTCATCATTTCGGCCAAATGAAGTCCACTGCTGGACACAAGCCTCCCCCAAAGATCACCAAAATGACCATATGGATATGTTGTGGGCTCATTGGGGGGTTTTGCCATAATCGCCACGCTTGGCAGACGGGTTGGCGATCGCAGTTGAGCTGTTAATGTACTCAAAGGACCCTGCTGCCCATCCTCCGGCTAATCCCTTTGTCGACAAAGGCTTAGTATAATTTTACATGCACAAAGCAGTGTCACAGCGACTACTTTCATCGACGCAATGTACGGATGCATCTCTCTGAAGATGAATATAATTTCATTACAGATGATACATCAAGAGACTGCCTCTCAACTTAGACAATACATACCATACATCAAATAAGGCCAGCAACTGCAAACCTTCGACCGTCAAATTTTATTCCAAAATTACCTAATTCGTCGTCGAGAAGGGTTGAAATTAACATTTTGTTGTGGCATTTTATTCTCGTGTAGAAAGTTGCGAGTGTTCGGACGTCCGGAACTTTTGCTAATGTTGGAATAATGTCGGTGGGTACAGGTCGGCCCTTGCTGGTAATGGAATGGCAAAGTTTTTATTTATATTGTATTGTACCTTGGTTTATATATGGTATTAGGTAGAGTAGTGGCAGCTCTATTCAAGTTTCTCTTGGGAGTCATCAGTGTTAAAGGGATTAATGTATACGGGGATTCCTTTTAGAAAATTATTGACTCTTTCTTTGACCAAATAGTAGACAGTATACTTAAATATGGCCGTTTATTTAAGTTTGAATCTAATACTTTTGGCACATTCAGTGTTCTGGCAGATAACATAAAACTTTATAATTGATTTTGATAATTTGGCCTATCCCGAATCGTTGAACCATCATCAGTAAGCAACATCAGTCTGATTATACATAATAAATAAGATTATTCAAGTTTAAGCTTTTTGGTTGTGGTCTGTCGTGCTACAATTTATGAACTAAATAAAGTATTCATCATCATCATCATCATCATATCAGCCAAAGAACGTCCGATGCTGAACGAATGTCTCTACCATAGATTTCCACAAAAATGTTGACTTGGCTGGATTGGTGAGCGCAGTATGATACGGAGGCTTTGATGACTTCTACAGAAGGGATTCTGCTGCCCTCTGGTTGAGAGACCCTTAGTCGCCTTTTACGACATCCACAGGAGGACCTAGAGTGGTTATATAATCTTAATCCAAACACCACACGGAATAAGCTACATGGAATAAGTTATTAACAACAAATGTTTTAACTTACTGATAAACTAACAAAAAACAATTGGCTGACATAAATACAATTACAAACATTTCTCGCTGAAAATATAACAGAATAAAACCTATTTACAGTTGTGTTATATGATTTGGAAAACTGGTTATATCTGAAGAAGAGATAGCGGCAGATATGAGAATATACCAAGAATCCAGAACACTCGTTAACTGAGTTGTCCCATGTCGGCGTCGTGTCGTGGACGTGGCCAAACAAAATGTAATTTTCCCCCGAAGCGCCCTTACGTGACTCGAGAAAGATATAACGCTTTTATTAAATTATTTCTGCTTTTATAAGTAACTGTTACGGACATTTGTGAAAAAATAGCGACTCCAAAGGCTAAAGAGATTATGGCGACGGCTAACAATTTACCTAACGTTCGCCACACCTGCTGTGGTCCGAGATTTTAAAAGCACTTTACGTTGAGTTCACAGTGTACATTAATTTGTTTAAGGGTACGTCGGGTATTTAATAAAGATAATTCCGGGTAATATCGCTTTCACGTACTCCCTTATGATAACATGTTTCTGGATCCTTTGTGACTACGAATAGAATTTATTTATGTCGTTCTTACTGGGTTTTCGGGTTTCAAATTGAAACGTTTTATTTAGGTTGTATTTTAAGATTTAGTATTAATTTTATATGTATTTTTGTTTTTATTAATCGGCTCCACATTATTATTTTATTTATCATTTCGATGCAACTTGCAGTTCATATTTCTTAAAATCAGAATACTTAGTCATTTGGTTTTTTCATTATGGGAATCGAGATTTCAAAGACTTCAATATGTCTCTAACCTCAAAGCTTCAATAATAAGACCTAACCTAATCTATTCGAATACAGATACAGAATCTCAGTGAAATTAACCGCAATTTTACCGTAACCTTGACGATACTTTAGAGAGTCGACTTCAAAATTACACATGGTGAGAGCAGGTGTGTCAACTTTCCTCCAAATCTTTCTAGATGAGTATACCACGGAAACACACGAACTCCTTATCAAACTTCCGACGTTATGAAATAAACGTCCGATTTTATTTATGTCCGGAAGAGGGCGCGATGCGAGATTGCGCATCCGATTGCGACACCCCAATGTAACAGATATTTTGCGCAAAACTGCGCTAAATTATCATTTGGCCACGATTTGTGTTACTCATGCCCCATCGCGCGCACCTCATTCGCTCGCTATGATTCAATTAAGGCTCTTTGTATGGCTGTAAAAGTTTCACATAAATTAAACCTACTTTGTAGAGTTTTACGACTTTTAGTAATATATACCAGTGCTGTGAACATCAAACTCGAAAAATCTCTATTTTCAACTTATACATTCCTTTGAACCTTGACTTCTTTTGTGAATAAGTACCTTGATTTATTTTTATTATTATATTTGTAAGTTAGACTACATACATTCTACATAAAATATAGAAGTAAGTAGATCTTCAAACCCTAAAAGTAAAGTATTTCAGCACTGTGACCATAACTTCATCTTTTATATAGAGCATTACAAATAATTTAGTGCATACATTTTGTAGTTACAGAGCTTAGGACTCTCACTTTGATTTGCATATAAAATCATTTACACCTTTCAAAAAACTAGATATTAACATACTTTAATTAAGTATGAATTTTGCTTTTCACCGACTCAAAATCGAACTCGTTATGGCGTTCCACATTGAAGTGTTCTGGGACCCCTAATGTTATTAGCTTAAATAAATGATTTTCCACGAGCTATTGAACACCCATTGATTCTGTTTGAAAATGATAGTACTGTCATTTTTGATACTAACTTAAATAATGTTGAATTAAAGATGACTAGTACTTTAATAAAAATAATAATATCTTCGGTAATGAGACTGTACATCCCGCGGAGATGTGGGGGTCGCGGCTTTTTAAATACAAAGACCCTCCATAACCGTGAGGTGTGCAGTCTTAGGGAGTATTTTTTCCATACTCACGTGGGGATGCATCGAGATGTAGTGGCAGTGGACAGCGGGCTCACCCCGCTTGGTCTGGCAAAAGAGAACTGGCGCAAACCTGTAGTCATCAGTACCAATGACCGCAAGGAAATATGGCAGAGCAAGGAGCTGCATGGACGTTTTTATCGGGCCCTCCATGGTCCCGATGTAGATTTTCCAGCATCAGTATCCTGGTTACGTTTTGGAGACCTCTTTGGAGAAACCGAAGGTTTTGTCTGTGCGATTATGGACGAAGTTATCATGACGAACAATTACCGGAAATATATTGTTAAGGATGGTACGGTTGACATTTGTCGGGCATGCCACCGTCCGGGTGAATCCATCAGACATATTATTTCTGGTTGTTCTCGTCTTGCTAACGGCGAGTACTTGCACAGGCACAACCAAGTAGCCAGGGTTATACACCAGCAACTTGCGCTGAAATATAAACTTGTGGCCTTTGAGGTACCATACTACAAGTATATGCCCGACCCAGTTCTCGAAAATAGTCATATCACATTGTACTGGGACCGGTCTATCATCACTGATAGGACTATTGTCGCTAATAAGCCTGATATAGTGATGATAGACCGAGTAGAGCGACGCGCAATGATTATTGATGTTACCATCCCGCATGATGAGAATCTCGTGAAAGCCGAGAAAGAGAAACAAATAAAGTATCTTGACTTGGCACACGAGATTGTCGACATGTGGGTTGTTGACTCAGCAATCATTGTGCCGATAGTCGTTACGGTCAACGGCTTGATCGCCAAGAGCCTCGACCAACATCTTAAGAGGCTCTTGTTAGGCGGCTGGATCAAGGGCCTGATACAGAAAGTGGTTCTCCTTGACACGGCACGTATTGTCAGGAGGTTCCTCTCTCTGGAGCCCTAACCACCGGCAGCTTGGACCCTGTTCCCGATGCCGGTTGGTCACTATTTTTATATTTTTAAATATATGTTTTTATTTTTGTTTTATATATATATTTAAAAATGTAATAATATGTATACTAAGAAAATAAATAACAAATAATAATATGAATAATAAAAATCAACTAAGGACAAAGTTATTAATTTTTGACAGAGAACAATTGTAATTATGACACAAATTACTGTAAAAAACAAATTGTCATAGTACATGAAACAATTTTTTAGGGCTTTACTCTTATGTTTTACGGATGTTGAATAGACTTGCCGACCAAAATACAGTAACCACGGCGTATCATGCGTATGTATCATATATATTACGGTATGGTATCATATTCAGGGAAATTATAAAAATCGAGAGCTGGTATTTAAACAACCAAAAAGATGTATCCAAGCAATATTTAATTTAAAACCCACAGAGATATAGCTGAAAACAATTTATTTGACTATTCCTTTGTGTTTCACATTTGAAGCTGCTATGTTCATAAAAAGAATATCATGTGCATGACAATCCTTAGAGCATGCGTCATAGAAACAGGATTTGCCACACAGCATATAAAACACCTTTTTTTATTAATGTATTTTAGTATGGTTTCCAAAATACATAATAGGTGACTGCATGACATAAGAATAAATAATCCACAACCATGCAAGAAAAAGCTCTTTATATTTTTGATAAAGAAAATATACTACACGATTCAGAACTTCCTTGCAGGTGAATAAGTAATTAATTTGTACCTAACAGTAGTTTTGTTTTGTCCTTCTACTAGGTACTTTCATTGGTAATAATGATGAATACGAGTATAATTAATATGTGTACGCACGCACTTGCACTTTACATAATGATAAAATTAATTTAAATTTTGTACGCTTCACGGCAGATCTTATTGGTACTTAAAATTTTGTAATTACCAACATTTGTTCATTTATTTTTATTTGGCCCATTGGAAATTCTACATAAACTCCCTGCGCCCCGGGGAAGGACGAAGGGGCATGCCGTACTCCTACCGGCTAAAACCACTGGGGCGGTCATCTTCGCCACGTAAGGGGGGCTCTTTGTCCTCGTATGATCACACTAGAGCTACCCACTGGTGCCACGCCTATGGGTACATCTTGGAGAGGGTGTTGACTGTAAAGCGGTCACCCCCACGCCCGGGGGATTGTAAAGGATCCTGCGAAGCCTCCCTGTGGGTTATGCTGTGCTGCGCACACGGCGGAACGTGACCACTTGCGCGCCACCGTCATCTCGTGAGTCGCTCGGTGTGTGCATGCAGATTCCCCAATCTACGCACCCACGAACCAAGGAGACCATCAACCCAATCTGTACTTCACAAAATAAAATATCTTTGTCTTATTCTAGTTGTAGTCTAGTGTCTAGTTTGTAAGTCTAAAATATTAAAACTTAAGAAATTTAAAATAAAAATGATACGAATAATAAATTGTAAGAACAGAACGATTACCTTTATTACTCAGTTTAAGATCCGTTAATGCTCAAAAGACCAGACGGTACTAAAGAATTTTCTAGACTTACAAAAGATAGATGACTTAAGTAAGCGAAAGAACTTCAAGTTTCACTTTAAGACATAAAGGCTTTGCAGCTAGCTAGTCGGCAAATAACTTAATCCCTGTAACTTGTTCATTATCTTCTTAATTTTTAGAGTAAGGCATAGGTATTTGATCGACGAAATACGTAACAATTATATACACCAGTTGATTGAATAAATACAGTTAGTAACGGACATTTATATTTATTAATTATTTTAAAAGTAACTTAACTGATTTTACTCCGAAAAGGAAGCAATTTGGTAAAAAAATGCATTGCTGAATCTATTTACATCTTTGTAATAAATATAAATATATTTAAAAAAGAACTTTGTAAGCTGAACCCGGCTTACGATTTTAATATAGCAAGCGTAAGATAGAATCATTCGTTCAGATTAACTAAGAATTAATTAAACTCGTTCCTTTTAATCTGTGACGTAATTTTCATCAACGTAATTTGCCAACAAGCCCGTCCGGAAAGGCTTGAATCTCTTAAACGGTTGTGTCTTGGACCGTAGCTCTTCCTCGAGCGAGCCCGCTTCTACAATCAGAGCTTATGCATAAATTTGAATTTTCAATTAAGGATACTTTGAAGAAATCTTTATTAGACATAAAGTGAAACCTTTGGTCTCTTAAAACGAAATACGTATTAAAGAACAATAATGGTATAGAGATATAAACATTGAACACTCAATAAATACGAGTAGTATCTATGAAGTCAGTAACACAAATTTTGCTGAGACTACTTGCAAATTTCGATACGACTTACTATTGTTTTTACGGGAAACACATTCATTTTTCTTCTACATAAAGCCATTAATCTCATTTCCGGAATAACATCAAGTTAATAAAAAATTAACCGTATCTGTTTGTACGGAGCCAGTAATAGATCCAAAAAGTACTTTAGGTTATTTATAATTCCATACAAGCTACTCACATTATACAGTGCTTACGAAAATATCTAACGAAGTTAATTCTATGGCTGTCTCTGTGCAGTTCAGGGTTGCACCACAAAACGTCTGAAAGGCGTTCACGAGATATCTTAAATGAGTTTCGTTATCTTCAGCAAAAGAAAATGGGATAAATAGTTAACAGAGAATCCCGAAGGCGCTAAACATCCACTAGAACGTTGATATAGTGCGTATGTACTGGTGTACTTGTCTATATTTGTTTGTTATATTCAACTCCATGGCATTAAGTCTTTGTTGTCATTTCCAAGGAATCGCTGTCGCTATCTTAAATACATTAATATTAAAATATTTTGCCTCTTATTTTGAAGGAATTAAAGTACACTTATTTTAATTACATTTTTATATTTTGTAATGATTTCACGAGTATCGTATTTTGAAGCTATTGGCAATGCAGGTTAATATTTTGAAATTAAGCCGCATGTATTCGCTTTAATATACATGGCCGTTGTGATACTTTCAGGATCAGGCGGTAGTGCCAACGTATCGTGGTCGCAATAATAGTGATGAGAAATTCAACATTCATGACTTCGAGCGGTCAGCAGTGCCGAACGGAAACTCCAAACATCGAGGCTTTATTCAAAAGGACCTAAGTCTATAAAGCGACCATAAAGGGTCCGCGTACAAAGAATGCAAAGTGAGCTTCGCCGTAAACTGAGCTAACCTCTCCGCGGTGTCCTTTACGATAGATTTATATTCATGACACTATCTTCAACGCGTAAAATTTCGGGCAATGGCGATCCAGAAGCAGGCATATGTAATTTTGTTTGAATAAGTAAAGAGGGGTAAGGAACTAAGGACAAAGGCTATTTGATCTTTTCTGTCTTCGCTCGAGTACGAATAAATAAAAGCGCCTGCGGACTGGTTTGTGATATTTCATAAATGGATTTCGAAGGATAGTGTGTTATGAGATTATTGATTCCCCCTAGACACCGTCTATGTCTGAAGTACGTTGGTACATTATCTCGGTGGTCTCATGAGATAACCTAATATATCTTGTATCCGGCTAAATTCGCCTACTTACGCATATTTCGCCGATAAATGTAGCTACATGTATATTATTAAAAGGCGAAATAGAATAGAAATAGATAGCTTTGAAGTAATGTTATTTAAAAACTTGTTAGAAACTTGATTCAGATTACCAAACAATATGATTGGTTATTAATATTACTTTGAAGTCTTATTGAAAATGTACCTTCAAAATATTCTTCCAAACTTTAAATTATATCAAATAGTAGCTGTTGCTCGTGGGACCGCTCGCATGGATATATGTAAATAGAAAGTTTGTATAGATTTTAACACTGAAATATGTAATTTTTATATTTTCATCCTAAAAGCCAAATACCATAACACCATTATAATCATAGATTCAGCATAAAAAATGTCAGACTACTACACAAACCATACCAACCATACAAACTTTCACACCCTCTTTTACCCCCTTATGGGTAGAATTTACAAAAACACTGAAATAGGAATATTTTCAATTTGAACCAATAAGCCGAATACCAATTTTCATAGATCTAACTTATAAAATGATACAACGTATCAGCCCCTATTTAACCACCTTAGGGGTATAATTTCTAAAATTCCTTCCTTAGTGGATGCGTTATAAAAGGCATCAACTGGCAAAATTTCAAGTTTGTAGCCCCAGCGGTTTAGGCTCTGCTTGATTAATCAGTCAGTCAGTCAGGACAAGTAATTACATATTTTTAGATAATTTTCATTACAAATATAGTTATTATCTCATAATACCAACGGTTCATATCACCAAATCAGAAAATATATGTTTTCAAACATCCATTTCGTCCACTTTTACGAGTAGTTAGCGGTTGTCGTTTTATAGCAAGCGCATTCAAGCTCCGCCTAAATCAACAAGCAGTTAATCATTCAACGTCGACGACTACACAGCATTTTATTACTCAGACGCCTGTGAAAAAAGAAAAACAATACGACGTTAACTGTAAACGTTGAGACTGAATTTAATTCGTACAGTGTTTTCATAAATGTATGCCAGTACAGGCTGAAAATATGTTTAAGAATCTACAATAGCCTGAGCTCCAGGCGGCGTATGACAGCTACTCCGAAACATACGGAGCTTCGGAAAAACGTACACACATGGACTCACGGAGCACTTAAAATAAAACCTTACAACGAACTGTAAGCAGCGGTTTATCGTGATGTAATATTTTCCCATTTCATACTTCAGCTTTGTACTTACTGTTTACAGGCAGATATATTTAATGTGTGTTTACTTTCATTTCTCCGAATATTTTTAAACTATCGTAGACTTGTTGTCTACAAAAAAGCTTTATTAAAGTGAAGCAATATTGTGAAGAGAGGCTATGTTCACAATGACAGGTGCCTTGCCTAGCGTCAAGTGCAAGACGTCAAACGTTAAAATCTTGTTATAGGGTGAAATTGCAGTTATTATAGGAAAATCTGTTATAAGATCTGTTTCAACAATAAAACTCTGGAATGCGCTTCAACTTGATTTAAAGAAAGCTCCGAGTAAATTCACATGTAAACGTAAAGTCCGTCGACACTTCTTGAAATTGTTACAATCTGATCGTTCCAAATCGTCTTCGTCATTAGAGTTCATATTTCTATCAGATATTTTTATGTATTCTGTTTATTATATATTATATGATATAATATATGTATTATGTAATATACCATAGTATCTATTTTATATACTATATCCCAATATCCGTTGGGAGCTCTGTTCTCGAAGTTGTTGACGAGTATATCTACCGGGGACAAACTGTCCAGTTAGGTAGGTCCAACTTCGAGACATCGTCAACGCCTTCAACTCCATCCCGTGGGGCGCTATTAGGGCGGCACTAGTCTATCATCGGTGTCCGCCCTACCTGCAGGGCATCATAGGGGCCTATCTGCGCGATAGGCACATTCGCTACATGGGCAGGGACGGTAGCGTAAAGCGGAGGGAGATTACGTGCGGGGTTCCGCAGGGGTCAGTTCTCGGCCCTCTCTTATGGAACCTCGCCTACGATGCGGTCCTGCGTGTCGTTCTCCCTGCTGGCGTCAGCTTAGTCTGTTACGCTGATGACACTCTGGTGTTGGCCAGCGGGGAGTCCTTCGAGGGAACCATCCGGCTTGCGAAGCAAGCGGTGGCAATTGTCGTGGCCAAAATCCACGCCCTGGGTCTGCGGATAGCGCCTCAAAAAACCGAGGCGCTATGGTTCCACAAACTGCCGAGAAGCAGAGAACCACCCAGTTCGTGGATACGCGTTGGTGACGCGCAAATCGGGGTGGGCCGGTACATGAAATACCTGGGGCTCACCCTGGATAGTCGTTGGGGCTTCGAAGAGCACTTCCAGCGCCTCGTCCCCCGAGTCGAGAGGGTAGTGGGTGCTCTACACCGGCTGCTGCCCAATCTCGGGGGACCATGTGAGGAAGTTCGCCGTCTCTACGGAGGAGTCGTGCGGTCCGTGGTCCTATACGGGGCACCTGTATGGTCAGCTCGACTATCAGGCGCTGCAGAACCAAAATTCACGGTCTGCAGCGCAGAGTGGCTATTCGGATCGCACGAGGTTACCGAACAGTCTCCTACGAGGCGGCAACCCTCCTGGCGCGTTTTCCGCCTTTTGACATCCTGGCGGAGATGGATACGTGGGTCTACGATCAGACACGCTCCCTCCGCCAGTGCGGCGAAAACGCGCCTCCAGGGGCGTTGGACAGGCTGAGGCGGCTGGCTCGGCGACGCGCACTTGTAAAGTGGCGTCACCGCCTGCGGATGCAATTTGCGACCAAGCGCGTCATCGAGGCCGTCCTGCCGCTCTTTGTAGCCTGGCTCAAAAGGAGCGAGCGCGTTACCTACCGCCTGACGCAGGTGCTCACCGGGCACGGTTGTTTCGGTGCGTACCTGCACAGGATAGGACGTCAGGCCACGGCACAATGCCACCATTGTGATAGCGACCAGCACACGCTCGAGGCGTGCCCTGCGTGGGCCGCCGAGCGGCGGATCCTGGTCGATCGGATCGGGCAAGATCTCTCTCTGCCAGCAGTAGTGTCGGCTATGTTGGCAGAGCACGAAAACTGGAATGCTGTGGTCTCCTTCTGTGAGAGGAGAGCGTCATTCTCCAGAAGGAGACCGCAGAGCGGGATCGGGAGAGGGCCGATCCCGCTCGAAGAAGAAGGAGACGGCGCCGGGGTAACAACCGCCCTGGCGCCTAATTCCGATACGCCTGAAAACCCCTGCCGTTGCTGTAAGGTGGGGGACCTCTGGGTTCGCGGGTGCGTAGATAGGGGAATCTGCGTGCCCACACCAAGCGACCCAAGAGAAGACGGTAGCACGCATGTGGTCACGCGCTGCCGTGGGACGCTTTGGGGGATCCTTTACAATCCCCCTGGGGGGGTGACCGCTTTACAGTCACCCTCTCCGAGATGTGCCAATAGGCGTGGCACCAGTGGGCGGCTCTAGTGTGATCATACGAGGACCTGGAGCCTCCCTTAGGTGCCGAAGATGACCGCTCCAGTGGTTTTAGCCGGTAGGAGTCCGGCACACCCCTTCGTCCTTCCCCGGGGCGAAGGAAGTTCATGAAGAATTTCCACTGGGCACCAATAAAAAAAAAAAAGGTCCAACTTCGAGAAAGAGGTCAATCGTCGAACCCAACTCGGCTGGGCAGCGTTTGGGAAACTTTGCAACGTCTTTGCGTCAACAATACCGCAATGCCTCAAGACGAAAATCTTTAACCAGTGTATGTTTCCAGTGATGACATATGGAACAGAGACGTGGTCACTCACAATGGGCCTCATAAGAAAGCTCAAGGTCACTCAGTGAGCTATGGAGAGAGCTATGCTTGGTATTTCTCTACGAGATCGAATCAGAAATGAGGAGGTCCGTAGAAGGACTAAAGTTGTCGATATAGCTGAAAGGATTGGTAAACTGAAGTGGCAATGGGCAGGGCACATTACTCGTAGAACTGATGGCCGTTGGGGCACAAAAGTTCTCGAATGGAGACCGCGCACCGGAAAACGCAGCGTGGGACGACCTCCAACAAGGTGGACAGACGACCTGGTGAAGGTCGCTGGGAGTCGTTGGATGAGAGCGGCATGTGACCGTTCGTTGTGGAAATCTGAGGGAGAGGCCTTTATTCAGCAGTGGAAGTCCTGTGGCTGATATGATGATGATCTATTTTTATATATGTATGTACGAGGGCGGCACTGAAAATTTCGGGAATCAAGGAAGTGACACAACATTACTATTTAAAAATGTATTTATTGCTTTTCGAAGTATTATCCGCGAAATTTGACACATTTTTCCATACGATGGAACCAATCATTGAAGCAACCATTCCATTCGGAAGTTGGGGTCTCCAAAATGGCCGTTTTGTAAAATTAAAATTAAATTAAAATTGTTTTATTTGCATAAAATGTAGGTACATTATAGATGGTGTAAATAAAAATAGAGCCAGATACATTTTGCCGCAGCGCGACATGCAAATTTTTTGCGCGTTTACATACGCCTGAATAAAACGAATGTCAACAATAATCAAATTAAATATTAAATGTCAACCTTACAATTAAACAGTAAAATAGCCAGTATTTAATTATATATAAATTATTAATATTAAAGTTTACGATCCCTTGAGCAAATGTGGGAAATCATTTTTTACCTATAAATTCTGATATAGAATAGAAGGACTTTTCTATCAGCCAAAGTTTCAATTTTCTACGAAATTTACAAACATGCATTTTTTTTATTTCATTCGGAATACTATTATATATCCGGCCACACATGGCATAACAATTTTTTAAATACATCATTGTCTTTGGGGCCCTGCTTAATACAATTCTGCCTGGATCTCTCGTATTTCTAGGAAACATTTCTCTAGCTGTTTTGAATAGATGAGGGTTTAATTTGACAAACTTGGCTGCTTCGAAAATGTACATACAGGGCAAGGTTAGAATGCGATATTTTTTAAATAATGGCTGACATGATTCCCATGGTGGTATGCCAGCAATTGCTCTAACGCATTTTGTAGGCGTCCACAGCTTCTTTAGGTGATGAAAATCTCTGTCCACGCAATTTATTCTTTATTTTAGGGAAAGTATAGAAATCATTAGGGCTTAGGTCGGGGCTGTACGGCGGATGGTCTAATAATTCTATGTTTTCTTGCTCTAAAAACTCTTTTGTTCTGTGCGCGGTGTGAGAACTCACATTGTCGTGATGGAGGATGATGCGGCGGTTGCAGTTCTCTCTACGGAGTTCAGAAACGACCTGTGGCAAACAAATGCTAGCATACCATTCTGCATTAACCGTTCTTTGTCCCTCAAGAGGAATAGTCGTAACATGGCCGGTTTTGGAGACAAACGTGGCCACCATTTTTTTTGCAACACTCCGTGAACGAACAATTTTTGTTGGCTTTAACTCATTTTCGAACACCCAAACTCGTGACTGGTTTTTTGTTTCGGGTTCGTACGCATATATCTAGGATTCGTCACCTGATACGATGTTGTATACAGCATTTGAGGATCCTGCGTGGAATCTTTCGAGAGTTCTGACGCACCAAGTAACGCGAGCCGCTTTTTGCTCTTCACATAGCAAATACGGTATCCATCGGTAAAACAACTTTTTTACACCTAATTGTTCATGCAAGGTTATTTGTATTTGACTCATGCCAATGTCTAAAGTTGCCTGAATTTCGCGGTATGTCACATGTCGATCTTCCTCAATCAGCTTACGCACAGCATCAACGTTTTCTTGGGTGACTGCAGTTTTTGGACGACCTTGACGAGGATCATCACTGAGCTTGACACGTCCACGTTGAAATTCAGCAAACCAGCGATAAATTGTGGTTTTGGATGGGGCTTCATCACCAAATGCAGGAATCATCCGGTCAACACACTGTTTTTGTGTTAAACCACTTCGAAAGTCATAATAAATCATCGCTCTTGAATTTTCTCGAGTCAATTCCATTTTCTCAACGACTAAACAAGTTTGACAAAACCTTGTGACAAGACCGTGAATCTTTTTTAAAATAAATAAATGGTATTCGATTTGTAAAACCAAGGAGTTTTCAATTAAAAAGATTTTAATATGACAGGAACAGTGGAAATATTCCATTCCCGATACTTTTAGTGCAGCCTATGTATTCCTATTTTAATTCAGTCTGTTTCAACATTGTCTATAGCATTGTTTTGGTACCTATATCAAAGTGCTTTTTTAACCCAAAGGTTGACTGGTAGAGAATGCCTTATGGCATTAAGTCCACCTTGTGTATACTCAATGTACAGATAAATTTTGACGGCACGGTTGGTGCAGTGGCTGATGCAGTCGGCTGCTGCGCTCCGGGTCGCGGGTTTGATTCCCGCACGAAACAAATATTTGTATGATCTGCAGGTAGTTGTTCCGGGTCTGGGTGTATTGTATGTGGAATTTATGTCTGTAAACGCACCCACGACACAGGAGCAATCCTAGTGTGGGGCAACGTTTTTAAAAAAGAAAAAAAGAAATTTAAATATATAAATAAAATATCATCATCATCATCATTTCGGCCAAATGAAGTCCACTGCTGGACACAGGCCTCTCCCAAAGATCACCACAACGACAGATATGGGGGCAAAACCCCCCAATGAGTCCACAACACACAATATGGTGAGAACTAAATAAAGATTTATTTGTTAGTCACCCCAGTCGACGTACATATATAGCTATGTAATCAATCGTGGCAATCCAATAAATTATTATTTTGAAACTCGACGCCGGCACTAGGCACTAAGCAAGGCGCCTGCAGTGCGTACGAAGCCTTATCGTACTTATTTGTCTTGTTTAATTCTACGATTTAATTACAGAGGAAAATAATTGAAGGGCATTCATAGTAAAGTGAGCAAGCCATAAAACGGATTTAATTAGAGATGCAACGCTAATCTCCATTCGAGCCGACCGGGGCAGGAGACGGAAAATTTTATGGCAACTAAAAATGTTAATTATTCATGTCGCAGATAATAAAATTTCACGGTTGATGGAGGAAGAAGATGAAATTAGATACTTAAGTAAACATACTTACGTATCTGCTACATTTTTAAGAGGCCTATTGGCGGCTTCGTTTAATTTTTAATGAGAAACCTCTATTATATAAAGTCGTAAAAACAGCTATAGAAAGAGTTTTATTTCTGTTTTGTAATTTCAAATAATCCGTTAGTTTAATGATGTGCTGAAGTTTATTACATTTTAAGAATATGGTTTTAATGATTAGATTTCTTTTATTATCTGCTAAATTGTGAGACGTTCATAGCTACTTGCACTCTCTGATCGGTAAACGATCGATAAGGTTAAGCAATGCCCAGTACGGTCAGTCTATGGATGGGTGACCTGATAAGAGTATTTTAACTGGGCGTCTTTAGACGGTTGCCATTAAGCCAAGTGGAAGATTTCTGCTGTTTATACAACTGAATGACAAAGAAGGAAGAGAGAGGATATAATTTGTGTCTGACAGGGCTTTTGTAATTCTGTTGTTCTTTTTATTATTTAGATGCGGTAACATAACAATAAGACTCCAGTGTAATCCCTAAGCTATTTAAATAAATAAAATGTATTTAATTCAGACAACTCTAAAGTCCATAGCGTACAATAATAAAAGTTTATAATTAAAATCATAACATTATAAATCTAGTCCAGTATTTAAAAATACCACAACAATGGTCATTAATAACATGAATCAATACATTGTGCGATGCAAAACATAGTTTCTAAATTTAACAGTTCTGTTCCGGATCAATGTATCAAGGCCCGACACGCGTACCTCCACGAACATAGCTAAAGCACTGTCTGTAGTCTAGTAGACACCTACGCAATCAGAACAGTATTCTAAACACGTCAATATACAGTTACTTTTAGGTATCTACAATTTTCGGTGGAGAGGCGAGTGTAACAGTTGGCAGTAAACACCGAAATGTATTAATTTAGCCTCTTGGTGGAATTATTCAACCTTTTTTTTTATTGGTATCTAGTTGAAAACACGTCATATACTTTATCTTTGGCGCCCAAGGGGGGCTCCAGGTACTCGTACGGTCACACTAGAGCAGGTTCATTAAACCTATGACCAATCATATTTACCCTAACTGCAAGAGCACGACGCTTTCAAACCATATCAAGGGAGTCGTACAGGTCCGTGATACCTACGCCTCTCAGATATTCAATTTTTTTTTAAAAAACGTTGCCCCACACTATTATTTCTCCTGTGTCGTGGGTGCGTTTACAGACATGAATTCCACATACAATACACCCAGACCCGGAACAACTACCTGCAGATCATACAAATATTTGTTCCGTGCGGGAATCGAACCCACGACCCGGAGCGCAGCAGTTGACTGTATCAACTACTGCACCAACCGTGACCAATACCAAATCAAGAATAAGGCCATCAAGTAGCAGATGGGGATCAGGATTCTTCTTTTCGAGTTGTATGAACAGCACGCCTAATGACTTCTTGGAGTTATATTATAGATTATATAGTGTTCCTTACCCTTCGCAAGTGTGAAATGATACACTCATGGCAGCAACCGAAGGGCTCAGCACCACCATATCATCTGTATAGATATGTAATCGTAAACAAGAAGTGAGACGCACCTTCTATCTGATTAACTTAGATTCGTTCTAAGATTAATTCCGCTACTGAACCTCGTTTGCCTGCAAGTAGTACCAGGTTCGCAGCACTTCCACACAAGGGGTTGGCACGCTTGACTACCGCTAATGACCCTGTAGGTTTTCGTAGTCAACGCAAACGTAGTAAATGCACGACTTAAATCCGGGAAGCATCCATAGACGTCAGTTTCACTGTCTCAATAATATTCAACTGTCAGTTTAACCGTTTGTATAGCATAGTCGATCACTGTATCTTTTAAATACAAACTGCACGTGGCTAACTGTGAAATGTTATTCTAATACACTTAACTGTAGTTAATCAAATAATTTAGCCATCGTAGTCCCAAGGAAGATGGCTTATATCTGTTGGTGTCTGACAAACTGATTAGATTTTATACGATTGTCACGATGACCGTGATTTAGGCAGTTATGCATGCATGCATTAAAATACCGATATAAAAACGACGGCTCCTAAACCGAAAGTGCTCGACGCCCACCGTCATGTCCAATTAACTCAAGTTTTAAGAGTCACAGAGCGTCGGATACTACCCATTTATAGACATGCATGTCATCATAAGAGGTATACATCGGCGGCTGTGCCGACACTGCCCTGTACCACTCTCTGAGCCACGGTCGCGCCCTGCAGCACTCGAGCTGCAAGCATTCGACATCCGAGATCGATTTGATTTCTTTATCTATGCATGCTTTTTATGCAAACTCCAGTTGCTCGTTATATCTGTTATTCGTGGGTACTTGCTATAACCTCAATACATACATATGTAACTTTATTTGAGTACAAACTAGCACGATGCTAAAATTTAACTCGCATCATTTAGTTTTATAATAAGTTTAGTAAATGGTTCACACTAGTTACATAAATATTTTACAATTATAAAGTAATATTAATTACAATTATATGCTAGAATAATTTAATAACGCATGTGCCTGTACGCAGCGGACACACCTCTCTATGAAGAATATCTTCATTTAAAATATAAAGCTTATTATTATATGACGACACGGTTGGTGCAGTGGTTGATACAGTTACAGACTGCTGCGCTCCGGGTCGCGGGTTCGATTCCCACACGGAACAAATATAAGATCTCGTCGTTTCAGAAGAAAAATTTACACTGCTGGACAGGAGCCTCCCCCAAAATTTGCCACAACTACTGGTATGGATTTCTTTTGTATGCTCATTGGGGAGTTTTGCCATCATCACCACGCTTGACAGACGGGACGGTGCGATCGCAGTTGTGTTATAAAAGTATTTGAAGGATGTCTTTGCCCATCCTCCAGCTAACCTCATAGTCGCCTTTTACGACACGCTAAGACACGTTAAGCAACGCTTGGCACGGTCAGTCTATGGCTGGGCGACCGCATAGTGGTACATGAGCTGAGCATCTTCATACTTTGGGACATGAAAAATCGTCGATCCTGGTTGTCATTAGACGATAGTCGTTACGGTAAGTTGAGGCCTTTAGGCGGCTTGAACAACTGTGATACAAGGTTAGCCATTAACCATACGATAAATAAGTAATGACTTGATTTCTACCCATATACATACTAATAACGCTGGTAGAAATAGTAAAACAGGAGTTATGAAAAAACTAAAATATTAATGAATCTGGAATGTGTAAGTACGATTCAATTAGCCTTCGTTAGGCGTTATCCTATTAAACGCTGGATTAAATTTTGTTATTCACAACAACAGCTAAAATGAGAGCCGACCACAATTTACCCGGTGCAAATGAAAATCTTCGCCAAATTGGTTAACCATTAATTTGGCAATCATTTTTAGATCGAAATGAAATTCGGAATCTGCATTTCCTATTTTGATAGATATTTGATTATTATGATAGATATATTAGTTGCATGTATATTTTATATTAGTCTGAAAAAGTGTGCATAAAGTAATAGAACCGATATCAATTGTGATGGGTACATTTTTACTAAAATAATGTTCTAGCAGCAAATCCTTTTAATGACCACTATCTTCTACTTGAAGTGGTTAAAGCCATTTTTATACCACTGAGGTTGCAAACTAGTATACGGCTCGCCTGATGATATGCGGTTACTGTAATCTATGAACACTTGCAACACCAGAGTTACAAATCGCACGATGCGGACCCTTTAAAAATCTTTTCACGCCCTTTTTGGAGAGCCTTATGATGTAGTTACTCAGAAAACCCTCGGGAGCAGCTGTTTCGACAATGTACGCATATGCGAGAAGTGGTTCCTCTGAAATCGAACGGTACGCGACCATTTTGGTTCTATGGTATGCGGATGAACTCCCAGCTAATGTGCAATGTGTGTGTGCTATGTGTGCCAGTATCGGGAATGGATGATTTGTTTATGGTTCCAAATTCAAATTTTTGTTTTTATTGTTGTTGTTAGATTGGCACAACTGTTTTCCATTTTGGCACGGAGTTTGAGTTGCATCTGTTATTCATATTAAATACAGTGCTGTTGTTAGTTATATCATATCTAGTGTGTATAGCGAATTTCATTATGGACAAAAACACCGAACAAAGAGTTTGTCTTAAATTTTGCATCGCCAATGGAATTTCGTGTTCGGAGTCACTGAAAATGTTACAGAAGGCTTACGGTGAATCGACTTTATCAAAAACACGTGCTTATGAGTGGTACAAAGCGTTCAAAAGCGGTCGAAATGTGATGGAAGATTTGCCTCGCTCTGGTAGGCCATCAACGTCTGCAACTGAAGTTAACATCGCAAAAGTGAAGGAAATAGTGACTGAAAATCCTCATTCAACTTTGAGAGAGATAGCAGCCGAACTTTATGTATCTCACGAGTCGATCCGTACCATTTTAAATAATCATTTGGGTATGAAACATGCTACCGCTCGGCTAGTCCCAAAATACCTGAATTTTCTTCAAAAACTGAATCGCATGAGTGTCGCTGAGGACATGCTAGAACAAGTCAATTCCGACCCAACATTCATGAAACGCATTGTTACTGGTGACGAGACGTGGGTTTACGAGTTTGACATGCAAACTAGTCAACAAGCTTCGGAGTGGCGCCTTCCAACTGAACCGAAACCGAGAAAACCACGCCAAAGTCGATCAAAAGTCAAAGTCATGTTGACTGTTTTCTTTGACTATCGCGGTGTTGTGCACTCGAAATTCTTTCCGGAATGTCAAACGGTAAATAAAGAATATTATTTGAGCGTTATGCGGCATTTAAGACAGCAAATTCGAAGAAAAAGGCCTCGCAAAAGGAGACGACAGCTCACCACACGCTCTCGTTCCGTGTGATGACCACGACCAGAAGCGAGTGGTCACCATCTTCGACCACCACGATGAGATCACGGCGCTGCGTAACCCAAGCTGGGCACTCCTACAATGTATGCTGCGAGTATGCGACACAGATACATCCCGAAATATCCATGTCTCGAGAGTATCTGCATCAGCCGGAAGGTGAGGGCGTTATGCTGCCTCTTCAGCCAATCCTCAATGAAGGGTCTTTCCGAAAACTTTTCTTTCTTGAAAAAGAAAATTCTTGGATTTTGCACCACGATAATGCGTCTTCACACACGGCCATAATTGTGAACAAAGACCATCGAGCAACCACCATATTCACCAGATATGGCTCCAGTCGACTTCTTTCTTTTTCCTAAACTCAAATTACCACTTCGTGGCACCCGTTTTCAACCGGTAGAAGACATAAAGGAAAATTCGCGGTGAGAACTGAACTCAATTCCGGAAACAGCGTTTAAAAATGTTTTGATGATTGGATTATTCGTTGGCGTAAGTGTATCGTTTCTGAAAGAGCATACTTTGAAAGTGATAAAATAAATTTGGACGAATAACAAACATTTTATGTATTATTGATCTTTTCCCGTTACTTTCTTGACAGAGTAGTACATACTTATCATCATCGTTCCGTATATTGACCGAGCGCAAGATGGGCACTGCAGATATATTTGGTACCTACCACTCGACCAACCATATGATACGCGCATGAGGTCACTGTCTGCCAACGGTGTTGACTCTGTATTAGAAAATAAAAGAATCATCATCATCAATCAGCCAAAATACGTCCACTGCTGAACAAAGGCCCACTGATTTCCTCAACGAGTTGGTTATATGCTACCCGCATCCAATGGCTCCCAGCGAACTTCACCAGGTCGTCTGTCCATCTCGTTGGAGGTCGTCCCATGCTGCGTTTTTTGGTGCGTGGTTTCCACTCAAGAACCTTTTGACCTCAATGGCCATCAGTTCTACGAGCAATGTGCCCCGTCCATTGCCACCTCAGTTCACTAATCCTTTCAGATATGTCGGCAACATTAGTTCTTCTACGGATCTCCTCATTTCTAATTCGATATCGTAGAGAAATACCAAGCATAGCTCTCTCCATAGCTGACTGACCTTGAGCTTTCTTATGAGGCCCATTGTGCGTGACTACGTCTCTGTTGCATATGTCATCACTGTAACACACACCGGTTAAAGATATTGGGATGGGCACGACATGGGCATTTGACATGACTTTCGTCTTGCCTATGTTAATTTCAAGGCCCACCTGTAGGGAACCTCTGTTGAGATCATCGAGCATTATGCTGAGCTCTTGAACCGAATCTGCCATAACTACGATGTCGTCGGCGAAGGTGAGTGATATACTCGACATTCATGTTAATGCAGAATCCTTTCCACTCCAGTAGCTTGAAGATATCCTCGATTACAGCGGTGAACAGTTTGTCACATCTCTCCGCAATGGAATTGTCCCCGTACTCTGTGCATGTGCTCGGACCGACATGGTGGCGTTTCTGTATAAGCACTTCAGCACTTCGATGTACCGATAGTCAATGTGGCACCGTTGCAAAGACTGCAGCACTGCCCAGGTTTCGTTCAAATCAAAGGCTTTCATAAAGTCGATAAATGCAAAGCATAGTGGTAGATTATACTCCTCGGTCTTCTGTATAACCTGCTGCAGCATATATTTGTGGTCTATGGTACTAAAACCTTTTCGGAAACTGGCCCATTCAGGAGGCTGGAAGTCGTCAAACTTGCGGTCGAGATGATTGATGATGACCCTTGAAAACAGCTCATAAACATGGCTCAGAGGCGAGATGAGTCTGTAATTCTTCAATAGAGTGTTATCACCCTTTTTGAAGAAGTGCACCACCTTGCCTCTGTTCCTCGCTTCCGGCGTTGGGCCCTCAAGTAACACGGAATTGAATAGTTCCTAAAGGACTTTAAGTACCGGTATTCCAGTACTAAACCATAAACCAAACCATCACCCAGTAATAAAAGAATAAGTAGGTGAAGAATTAAGTTCTATTTGTTTTACTTATTCGGGTGGAAAATTCTAAATATAATAAATGGACCTATTCATCTCCTACAAGGTTATAACTGATTGAATCGGCATCTTGTATAAGTTCAACCTCAGGCCGCATGTCTAATAGGGCACGCCGCGATAGCGGCGCGGAAAGACCCTTCATTGAGGATTGGCTGAAGAGGCAGCATAACGCCCTCACCTTCCGGCTGATGCAGATACTCTCGAGACATGGATATTTCGGGATGTATCTGTGTCGCATACTCGCAGCATACATTGTAGGAGTGCCCAGCTTGGGTTACGCAGCGCCGTGATCTCATCGTGGTGGTCGAAGATGGTGACCACTCGCTTCTGGTCGTGGTCATCACACGGAACGAGAGCGTGTGGTGAGCTGTCGTCTCCTTTTGCGAGGACTTGATGCCTGCAAACGAGGCAGTGGGGCGGTAGAGGGAAGACGAATTTGGGGCAGTCCGTCACCTGCCCAGTAGATGCCTGAGATGATGACGTGCTGTATTCTGTGCACGCCTCTTAGTAGAAATGTATGGCTGGTCGCACAAAGACGGTGCCCCTCAAACTAAGTGACAGGCCGACCTACCAGAGGTCTAGCAGACAAACACCCCACCTGCAGCCTTAGGTGAGTAGAAGGAATACAGCGGAATTATTGGCAGTAAGGGTCCGGTACGTCCCTCTGCTTTTCCCAGGGTGGAGGAAGTCTATGAGGGTATCCACACAACAAAAAAAGGTTAGAGGTACAATGATTTTATTAGGAACAGACATGTAATTAATGTGTTACAAAAGTCAAGGGCTTTAATTTAACGTTCACTAATAGAACATCTAATATTATTGAACCTCTTCATCATTGGTTGTCGCTCACGGGGTCAAGCCTTCTGCAAGCAGGAATTTGGTATTTTGGTAGGTTAGAAACACAGGCCCGTCCGAATTACTGAAGCCCGTTAGAGCATGTAATCCGTAATGGCATGGGACGCTAACCGTCGACTCTATTACCAGAGAAGAGGCTCTGAATTTTCTGAGCAACTATTAATTAGTAAGTGTTTCTTGTTATAATGAAAATTTACCACTAAATACATAACACGTTAATGAACACCTGGATGTCTAAATAACATTGAGGCATCCTTTGTATAATATAACCTGCATAACAATATACATATTCGTACATTCCCTTCATTACGTTTCTATAGGTGTGTGTAAATGTTGAAGCTCATAATTAGAGTAAAAGCGTCACAGTACTTACCGTTGTGGGGCAGGCACCTCAAAGAACACTTACAATAGGTAATGTACTTAACGCGCGGTAGTGCCTAGTATCGTCATTACTTTGAGCCGTCATAGAGAACAGGGAAGCAGTGGAGTTGATGATTGTGATTTGGGTCAAGAATTTTGGAAGTGTGCGGATGATTAGAGTTGGTTTAAGTTATTTAGACTATGACATCTCAATTCATCATTGCCGTGTCTTGCCGGCTCAGAATACCACCACCCCATCTCCTCCCGTGGGTGTCGTAAAATTCGACTAAGGGATTAGCCGGAGGATGGGCAGCAGCGTCCTTCGAGTACATTAACAACTGAACTGCGATCGCCAACCCGTCTGCCAAGCGAGGCGATTATGGCAAAACCCCCCAATGAGCCCGTCAACACACCCATAGTGGTCGTTGTGGTGATCTTTGGGGGAGGCCTGTGTCCAGCAGGGGACTTAATTCGGCCGAAATGATGAGACTATGACAAAATATTTTTTCGTCATAATATTATAGGTAATTACTAGTTTAAATGAGAAATGTATTGCCATGTTCAGTATTTTGTATTGGTAATATATATCAAAGAAAAATAATGTGTATAATAACATCAGTCATCTAGTATAATTAATTATATGTAACTTTCTAACAGAAGGGTTTATTATCGTAGTCAAGATAGAAACAAAATAAATGTAATACCAATAAAAATCATTCATATTAAACATACCTATTACTAAATTACCTAACATCAATATCGTCTCCATGCATCCAAGTGGATAGCGCCCCTGGCAAGATAAAGTACATTTAGATAAATGGAAGAGAGGCACAACCTTCAGCCGGGTGGGCACTCGGGCTAAACGACAGTCTTAATTTTCCCAAAGTAATAATTAAGAGTGAAGGCTCGTGGGGGCCAACAAACTCTTGCCGAGAAAACTGGCGCTAAATTTTTAAACAAGCCTTAAGTACAAAGTCCGATACGTTCAAAGTTAATTATATTAATAAATAAAATGTTAAAGGGGCTAGAAGGCGTAGTTTTAGAGGATTTGGTGTTTTACTTCGAGATAGAGTTAATGCACAATTCATGCTGATTCAACCGTAAGGAAATGAATAAAAATGAAAGCCTATGTATGTGACTATTGAGCAGTTACTAAAACGCAACAAAATAAAGGTATCACTAAGATTTTAACTACTTATATCAATCTTCTTCGCAGTTTTGTATGAAAGGTACTCGAGTATATACAAGTATTTACGAGTGATCCATCGTTTTCCGTGAAAAAATCCAGAGTGCCGTGAATGTCCGCGCATAAATACATAAAAAACAGATACTAAAATTGTAAATTGAATAAAGATAACATTGAAACGTTATCCCATTGTTTTAAAAATATAAAACTTTTTCTGTGGCATTTTGAAATTGATAAGTTAACGCTATTCATGGAATATTTTAAATTTGAAAAGGCATTCCGTTATTGAACGTAGTTATCTTTTCATAATTTCAGTCGAATTTAGTCCACTGATGGACACAAGCCTCCCCCATAGATCACCAAAAATTCCAGTCTGGGTATGTTGTGTGCTTATTGCGGGAGTTTTGCCATAATCTCCAAGCTTGGCAGGTGGGTTGGCGATCTCTGTTGAGTTGTTAATGTACTCGAAGGACGCTGCTGCCCATCCTCCGGTTAATCCCATGATCCCCTTTTACGACACCCATGGGATGACATGAGTTGGTGCTATTCGTAGCCGGCACCATATATTTTCTTTTAGTAAAACATAATATTTTTATTACATATATATATAAACACACAAAAATATCTAGATACTGGCAACGAGACAGGTGAGGCGAAACGCTTGAGTTTATCAATAGCTTATGGCTCACTCAAGTATAAAAATGTATATTTTGGTAAATGCAAACATTTTCTAAACTGTATACAATCGTAAATAAAATTTTAAATGAACTTGAATGTAGCTTATACTCTGATTTGTGTATAAAATTATGTTCATATAAAACTTGAGAATTAAATAACTTAAGTTGAGGGACAGTCCTTCACTTAAGGTGAAATAAATTGGTCCACGGTTCCATCTAACTTAATTACTAATTCATTGCAGACTGAAACTTTTGCGAAACAACTGTTCCCGTTAAAATATTTCTATCTACTTACTACCTATCGTAAGTTACAGAACCTCTTTTTAGGGACTTGTTTATAAAGAGCTTAATTTTAAGAGAATGCTTAATTTTGGCCTCATCTGGTCTTGGACTTGTCATATCATAAGTAATTTCAACCTTGTATTTTGTGTCGTATAATTTTCCTCATATCATACGTTTTGGTCGTGTGGTGCCGGCTAAGAATACCACCACCTTATCTCATTCCGTGAATGTCGTAAAAGGGACGGCTAGCTGGTTGATGGGTAGCAGCGTCCTTAGAGTACATTTATAACGATTGTGGAAAAACCATCCAATGAGCACATAACACAAACCCACACCAGTCGTTGTGGTAACCTTTGGGGGAGGCTTCTGTCCAGCAATGAACGTTTTTGGCCTGAACCGATGTAGATTCTTTTTTCTGTGTGGTTCCCGGAAATAAACTACCCCGAATGGAGACCGATTGGTGTTGTAAAAGGGTTGGTAACAAGAGGATTGGCAGGAGCATCCTTTTGTGTACTAATAACAACATACTGCGATCACCAATCCGCCTGCCAAGCGTAGTTATTATAACAATAACCCCATGACTGTTCATTATAGTGATCATCGGGAGGCCCATGGTCAGTAGTGGGCATTTATGGGCTGATGAGAATAAGCGTATGAGCTTTTCTGCTTACGCCTTTATAGGTCTGGAATAGTGGCAAGGATGATTTTTTTCTCTGATGAGTCTTGGTAATTTAAATGATAGAATAAAATCTGATTAAAATCCATTTTTTTTATTGCCCCACACTGGAATTTCTACTGTGTCGTGGGTGCGTTTACAGGCGCAAATTTCACACACAATACACCCAGACTCGGAACAACTACCTGCAGATCGTACAAATATTTTTTCCGTGTGGGAATCGAATCCGCGACCCGGAGCGCAGCAGCTGACTGCAACCGAGCCTCATCTCGAATTTGATCTATTACTCAAATTTACAAACTATTTTTACTTACTAGCCTCACTAAGAACTAGGTATATGGGTTGTCTCAATTAACGAGCGCGCCTCGCATGACTTGTATAAGCATCGACGTAAGGTTTTAATTCAAGTGATTGACGCGCGTTTGTGAATTGTAACAACTATACGAATACTACCGTGTCACATTTTTCATATGTTTTATAAAGACTCAAAATGTAAAACATATCTATGCTAAACTCATAACTATTTGGTTTAGTTACAAAATGCGACCATAGACACGAAAACCAAGTTACGAATGAACAAAGACAAACAAATGAATAATAAATACATATAAGTACAAATCATAAAAATAATATCCATGGGATTAACTAAACGAAATAGAAACGTAATTTCTAAGTTGGACGATTGCAGTGACAGAAGTTACTAATTTTATGAGCCCCTAGTATCATTACTTAAATTAAATGCATCAGTTCTTCAGATATTTTTTGCTTGGAGTTGACTCTTATTAAGTTAGTGATTATAGATACGAGAGCTTCTCGCAAAGGGGAACCTCGCGAGAAATGCAAAACCTCCTCGACTCAGATCAAAATCATTTTACTTTACACTTGAACTAACCCGCTCCGTACTTGTTGAATTCAAAGGGCTCTTCTTAATTTCCTAATGAGTCAAAGTTAACAGTATTATATGTATTAATTAAATATTTTAATGTATTTAGAATTCAAATAGAAATGCAGGAACTTCATTTATATACACACACACACACATTGGGCCCGTCAATGGCCCCTGATGAATATTGGCCTCGCAGTGATTAGTGATCAAATATTATGCATTTTTATTATGTTATAATGAGCGGTCATATATTGCCTGAATCCCCACGCTAACGCTGAATTTGACTTCGTTTATCATTATAAAAAAATGTTTACGTTATTTCATATTAGTCACAATTGTATTATAGTGTGTAAAAAATGATTTTTAAACCTTCGCAATCAGTTCATATTGTGGATACCTACTCTGGTTTCGAGACCATCTCGCGAAACGAGTTGTATAGCCACCCTAACTATATGGTTTATCGCAGGTGCGTGAGAATTACATGCTACTACGCTGGTCGTGTGAAACTACTACTACAACCGCTAGGAACAATAGCATAAAGAGTCAAGGAGCATATTAACTCACCGCTGTTAAGAACCAGAATATCCAAATGCCTTACTCCATCGGCGCCAATCATTGGATAGAATTACATGATCTAAAATTCCCCCCTAATTTAATCCTTTTTATTATTTTATTGATCCGGTGGAAATACATCATGTACTTCTTCCGCCCGGGGAAAGGGGAGAGGGGTATGCCGGACTCCTACCGGCTAAACCACCAAAGGCTCCAGGAACTCGAATAATCTCCATCTAGAGCACCTAATTTTATCCTAGTACATTGGTTGAAATAAAGCAATATATTTAAAATAATTTAATAAATTTTTTTTTACCCCTGAATTAAAATGTTGTAATAAAATATTTTGTTAATAAGTTAAACAATATCATACTCCACGACATAATCTACCTCTATGCCAAATTTCATTAGAATCTGTTCAGCCGTCTGAGCGTGATGAATCCATAAACATTTTGTATGATATTTATGATCCTTAGATGTTATGTTACTGTCAGTTCAAAGGTCCTGAGAATCATTAAACAGGTACACTTGAAGAACTGTCCCCGTGCGGTCCGAATAACTTTTCCGTGGATGTTGGAAAAAGTGGATAAGGGACTGAAACAGAGCGATGGGAAGCAGCGTCCCTTCTGTGGAACAGCAGCAATTCTAAGCTCTCCAACCCGCCTGCCAAGCACGGTGAGTGCTGGCAAATTCCCCCCAACACGACTACACGAGACATGTAGCCAATCGTTGTGGACATCTATAGGGGAGGCCTTTGTTTTGCAGTGGACGTCCTTTGCCTGTTATGATAATGACATGAAGAAATAGTGTTTCACTCGTGCGTCCTTTTGTTAATGAAACTATGTAATCGAACAAAATTAATAAGCTATCTCTCAACCTGTTCCACGGTTTAACTAAAAGCCAATTTGTAAATTGGTGAGGGGTATAGCTAAGAAAGGCAGCTTTGCATTATCTAGTCATATATATATGTGAACGCTTGGGACATTAGCGAGAGACCCTCTTACTCTCTATTGATAGTAGCTATTTGTATTATAGATAAATAGTTTTTACACGAAATAAATATTTGTATGCGATTACAATAGTTGTTCCGTGTCTTGTATGGTGCATGCCGTTTATAAAATGTAACTTCTCGTTAGTCTGCATGAACCATGGTTGGGGCATACCTGGCCCCGCCCGACTTTATAAATAAAGTTTATTTTTTCTTTTTCAGTGCTTTAATATTTTTATATCGTATAGGGTTTTTGAAGTCGGTATATTTTTTGTTAAAAAGTTTTATTAAGCACCTAAATTAACGCACCTGGCGGAATATATTTTGCAACAGGTATCGTCTATGAAATATTTTTATATTTTAAAGACCTGGGCTCGGGATCAATATTTCTAACCTCCACGGAAAGGCAAACATGGCTATAATATTGACACAAAGTTTACTTAATACAACAAAATTGATATCGAGACATAATTATAAATAAATAAAATAATCAGCATATTGGATTTGAATAGGTTTAATCAGGCGACGGACATGATCAAATGAACCATGGTTTGGATTGCGTTTATTAAATAAGTTTGCTTTGACCAAATCCAAATGAATAATTACTGTTCATACGGTTAGATGTACTTCAGTTAATTCAGTACTATAGTTAATGTTATTCCGTTGATATGGCTGACTGTGATGGTGAAATGGATTTATATTTACTCATTAAATGATTTTTCTATGCTTTTATTACAATGTTTGTTTACTACACAAGTTAGTTAAGGTTTTTATGTTATAATATGTATTCACATATATTATGTTCCAATTATTCTATTCCAAGTATATTCCGATTCCGTGTGGTGTGGCTAAGAATAGCACAAACTCATCTCATCCCGTGGGTATTGGGATTAATCGAAAATGGGCAGCAGCGTCCTTCGAGTAAACTCACAACTGAACGCCAAGCCACCTGCCAAGCGTGGTGATTCTGCCAAAATCCCCCAATGAGCATATAACACAAACCCAAAATGGTAGTTGTTCGATCTTTGGGGGAGGCTTATGGCCAGCAGTGGACTGAAATTATGAATATATATTCAAGTATGTACTGTTATTAGACTTCGATGCACTATTCTTGTCGAAATCAAATAAAAAAAAATTCGTTTTCAGCAAGGCTATTATTGTTTTTTTTTATATAATCTGTATGTTAATAATTATCAAGTAGCACTTTAAAAGATAAAGAATATTTTTTTAACTTATGATACATAATGTTAAAAAAATATTCACGTAAAATTTACAGGCACTTAAAAATAGTCACGAGTGTAGTTGCCGCGTTCCAAGATATATATTTCCTATGGAAAAGAATCTGTCAGGTTAAGAAACGCTCGGCGTGGTCAGTCTATGGATGGGTGACCGCATAGTGGTATTTGACCTGAGCGTCTCCGTGCTTTGGAGTGCACCTAATGCCGGCTGTTGTCATTAGACGGCAGTATTAAGCCAAGTTGGAGGCCTTTGGGCGACTCGAACAACTCTGAAACATGATTGGCCACTAACCAATCGAAAAATAAAGAAGATGCAGAAGAACGGGCAAGAGGTACCCATTTTAAATCATAACATGTTACAATATTTGAAAACATTGTTTTTGAAATGAAGGTTATGTGAAGATAATGTAGTGTAACATGATGACTACTAAGCAGAGGGCGTGGCCAACGATCACACCACCGAGTGCTACGAGCCTTCAGGCGGGGAGCCGATCACCATCGTGCAGACACTTTTGCTTGGACGGTCGGAGCGTGTGGACGTGCTAGGAACTAGTTATTATTAATGTTAATTCTTTAATTTCGTTAATTTTGTAGAGGACTCGTTTAGTTTGTACTTTTTTATTTATATTTCACTTCTGGTCAATAACATATTTTAACCTACACTGTCTAAACTTCTTATAAAGTAATGTTTATTTATTAAGGAGTTTTATCACTTTATGTTCCTCAGCCGTGCAGTATTGATTGATATATTTATTTATCCAATAAATTAATACGAATGAACTACTTAGATTTTTACTATAATTAAGAGATTGGACAGTTTAAATCATATCAGCTTGAGAAAGAGAAACACATTTTATTAGCAATGCTAAAAGATAAAATAGTCCCTTGTAAACAATTGCTAATCTTAAACCTTCTTCAGATCATTACAAATAATGTTTTAGTAAAAAACCCAAAAACTCAGTAATCGTCTCCTCTGACACTCACGAAAACAGATAGTGTAGTTTTTTATTTAGAAATCTCGCGGAATTCTATAGACTTAATCAAATTTATTTAAGTCATACAAGCTCCACCAAATGTTTAAGTTCCCAGAGGAAATATTGTCACTTATTTATAAATAACTGAACCCCAAAAATCCTTTCTACTTGATTAAATAATATGACTCTTTGATCCAAAAATGAATCTGCCCAAATCACGATACTGAATTCAACGGAGCGGACTGACTCAAATAGGCATTGCGTGTATCGAAGGACTTCCAATAAGGGACGACGATACCAACCAATACGATACGAGTATATTAATCTACTACTAATGTGGTGTTCCTTGCCCTCTGGCAGCAACTGGCGACCGAACTAAACTCAGTTATATTGATGACGTCACTTTGTTTACGTCGAGTGGCCATTCCGTCTGTGTAAGTTTAACGTGTTGTTGCGAATGGATGCGACCTTTTCAAATGGTTAGGACTTAGGTCTTTTAATTCCACGGAAATTCGAATGTAATTTGGAGTCGGGATAATTCACATGCTTTAATTTGTGTAGTCTGCGAGGTTTGTTTTTGGAGTTCGTTCAATCTTCTTAATGGTTTGAGGGATGTCTTTAACAACTCTATATAATATTTGTATGGAGTGTCCTAAAATATGTACTTAATTATCACTTGCGTTAACGGTGAAAAAAGGCATCGTGAGGAAATCTGCACACCTGAGAAGCCTCCAAAATAATAAAACTAAAATGTTCGTAATGATGTGTCTAGTCCGCCAACCCCTACTAGTCCAGCGTGGTGGACTAAGGCTCGTGCCCAGCAGTGGGGCACTAATGGGCTGATTATGCTATTAAAAAGTCTTTAAAATGCAAGCTTTAGACCTATATATATGATATAGAATCTTTGACACTGACACGTATATAATATGAATTCAGAACACTTATTCTATACGAAAATGAATTTCTCTACTAACAAGCGGCCAATTTCCATAACCCATGCAATTACCAAATTATTCGGGTCAGGTAACGAAGGAATTCGAAGTGTCCCGAAAATCTCAATCTATTGACAGAGCACTCCAAAACAGTTCATCAAGTTCGAAATTTAAATTAAGACCTTCATACACTACACGGTTTGCTACACCTTAATAGGACTGGGTACTGATGGTAACTATACCAACCCAGTCCCAATTAAAGATGTGCATGTGTGCGTAACTAATTTCGTACTGACAGTGTATCAGGCCGAATGCCACGTGTGTCAGTTCATAATGTTATTGTAGTGGTAGAAAAAAAACATCCGCAATAAGAAATTTTAGGGTTGTCAAAATTGCAATTTATTTGCGTGGAAAGGAATAGGGGTTGATTAAGTGGCTTCTGTTTGTTGAAAATGGCCCGGTTTCAAGTATTTGGAATATTTAAAATATATAAAAGCAGTCATTTGGCTTTAAATAGACGCGTTAATCGCCAGTTGCACCCACTGATCGGTAAACGATCAGTCAGATTAAACTCGGCGCGGTCAGTCTTTGGATGGGTGACCGCATCATCATATCTTCCAAAGGAAGTCCACTGCTTAATAAAGACCTCCTCGATAGATTTAAACTATGATCAGTTACATGCCGTGTTTCACCCGTTGGGGGGACTTTGCCAGTACTCACCACGCTTGGCAGGCGCAGGATTGAGGAGCAGGAGAGCGCAGAATAGCTACTGTGCTAAGGAAGTGATGCTGCTGCCTATCCCTCTGGACTAAAGTCCCTTAGTCACCTTTTACGACATCCACGGGAGGAGATGGAGTGTTGCTATGTTCTGAATGCGGACACTACACGAAAAACAGGTGACCGGGGATCGGTGAACCGGTGAACGGTGACCGCATGGTGGTATTTGAACAGAGCATTTGGCATTTGGCATTTCTTCTCAGAGGTTGTCATGTAGTGAAATTACCCTCCGTTGTTTCAATATGTGTAAAAGTGTCTGTTAGGACCTAATTACTGAATAAATGATTGAATGTGAATTTGAATTAGAGCATCTCCGTGCTCCAGAGAGGTACGTAACGTCGTCGGTCCTGGTATTTGTCATAAGACAGCAGTCGTTAAGCGAAGTGTGGGTGGTGTGGGTGGCTTGAACAACTCCGACACAAGGTTGGACACAAAGAAAAAACAAAAGAAAGCAAGTATTATAGTTATTTTATTACTCATATCTGGAAAGGAGATCATTTTGTTACAATGATTACTACGCTGCTTTTTATACCTATTTTAGCTTTATCTTTGAAAGTTTTCAAATTGGAGTTTCAGCTCATTTTGTTATTTTTGTAGTTCTAGACTGAGATACAGTTGATGTAAAGTTAAATTACAAACTAACATAGTCAAGTAAAATTATTAGTAAAATGTCATTAATATATTATATCCATTCCTGAAAAAAGGAAAGGACATGAAGAAAACTAGTCAAAAATCCAAACTAACCGCAGAATAAAATAAACCTCCTACGCACAGCAGCTTTATTCAAATTGTTCCACTGCGCTTGGTTTAAACACAAAGGCATACGTTTTCATTCGGTTTCGAAAAGCTTTTTACCAAAGCGCAAAGCCGTCAATAATGATGCCCACAACTGAAGCTGCCACACTTTCATTAGTTTCTAGCCCAGAAACATCGTATTAAATCCGCAGCCCCAAAGCAGTGTGTGAAGAGTCCGGAAGATTACTTGGTGAACAAATGACAGAGCCAAAAGCATATCATACATCCCCACACTTTATCCTATTTATCATGCACGGGACTTATTAAAGCGACCAACACGCGTGTTGTTGTTTCACAGTAAAACTTTAAAGTAGATTAGAAAGACATGGAGTCGAATATATTTAAAACTTTTTTTATTTCAGTGTCCTATAAATATAGTAAACTTTATGTCAGGGAAACAATCGAATGATTACATAGATTCATCATCATCATCATCATCATATTAGCCATAGATCATAGTCCACTGCTGAACAAACCTGATGAATTAACCAAAACTAATTTAGGAAATATTTAAGCTAACTCGAACATTCAAACACAAACAAAACGTAAAAATATATTTATACACATGCGATAATGATATTACGTCCGGAAACAGTGTGTACTAACATTATTGCTATGAATATAATGGAGTCGCCAGCAGTACAAGTTCGACTCGATGCCCTCCAACGTCCAACAGATTGGCATTCTATTCATATGTAAATTGCAACAAAAAATCCAATAAACAAGACACAGAGCACTCACATCTCCCCTCCCATCATTATTGAAAAGAATGTTAACAGTGCACCCGGCTTATCTGGGGTCGTTTTACCAAAAGAGTTAGACTAACGAATGGTCGCCCTACGCCTACCCAGCATGAGTGACTCTCTCGTTACGCTTGACACTTCAATTCGGATTAAATACAGTTACAAACTTAAATCGACAGTAGTGTTGTTTAATTGATTTACTCACCTGTAAGTGAGTGGCTGATGCGATAGTAATATCGTCATGCTACTAAATTTGATATAAGGTATATAAGCTGTGTGGCGTTGACGATAGACGACGTATACGCCGCAATACGTAGACTTACAGTCAGGCGTAGAAATCGTTACGGAGTCGCCGGAGCGTAGCAGCCAGCGGTGGCGTAGCACTGATGACTCGTAGCGCATCCGCCACATGATTCTGTAGATTTGCCACGTGTTATTTTTCTTTCTTAAAGAAAGAATAGAAAAAAAAGTAAGAATTTATGTATGTAAACCTAGGACGATTTAACCACATCTAAACGCACCCAGGACACAGGAGATAACCTGTGGGGTTAACATGTATATTTGCAGTTTGTGTGGATTTCAGTGGTTCTAGCTCAAAGTACCGCATTTGCTTTATTATGGGCATGGGTATGTGTATGAATAATGTATATCTAAACATAAAATGTATCTGTCTGCATTAATATAAAGAAGTTTTCGTCCAAATATCGTCCCTAGCTATTTGGGCCCTATGTTGAACAGCCTGTCAGGACATGCGTCATTATACGTCATTATACGTCATTGATTTAAAAAACTTTGTACGTTTTATTAATTTACCTAACGTTGGAAAATACTAAATATGCGCTGGGGGCGCAAGCTCCCCCAGCTTAGTTGTGACCTGTAATCTAAACACAGCTGAGGCTATTGTTATCACAGCACTATTTTTATGTAATCATTGAAAGTACATGTCTTTAAAGCCTTTGGTTTTTGAAATAAGTTCAAGTTGTTTTATTATTTATTAATATGGGTACAATAATCTCCGACTTAGACTGACTTTCCGACTAATCTTGTTTAATTTTATGTGACATCTTATGTCTTATGCATCTTATGTATTTACGACCTCCACGGGGGGAGATAGAGTGGTGCTATATTCTTAATCCGGACACCACACGGACGACATGATACATACTTAAGTCAAATTACTTAAATCTGTCAAACGCGATTTGTAATAGTTGTACGAGGTCGAAAAACGCTCCTATCATCTCAGCAAGTGCAGCAGTAATTCATTGCAGCGTTAAGCATTTTCATGTTTAAATGTACGCATGACTAACCATAAATATCTCTTGACATCTATAAACAATCATCATCATCATCATATCAGCCAAAGGACGTCCATACTGTGTGGAGTAACATGTGGGGCATCGTTTTTTAAAGCGAATATATATATATATATATATATATATCTGTATATATAATATAATCTGGAAGCCCGTAATAATCGTCGTAAAACAGATAGGCAGCGAAATAATTATTGTTCTAACGCTTAGATTACTCGGTGAAGAAATGAAGAATCTATTGCGAGTGACTCACCGGAATAGGAAGGGGTGGAAACGATACCTCAGATTCAGGCTTGGATATCTTTTCTAGTACTAAAGGTTTGCAGCTGAAACCTTACTAAGATCTTGCATGATAGATTATTATATTATTTGTATGGTGTCCGGATTAAGTATATAGTACTACACCATCTCCCTTGGGTTCCGTAAGAGGCGACCGAGGGACTCTAAACAAGAGGGATGGGTAGCAGCATCCCTTCTGTGGAACAGCAGCCATTCTGCGCTTACCAACCAGCCTGAAAAGCATGGTATGCATGGCAGGGACTGTAACCGGCCATTTATGGGGGAGGCCTTTGTTCGGCAGTGGACGTCTTTTGGCTGATATGATGATGATGATCACATTATTATAAATGAGAGGACTTTGCAAATGGTTGCAACAGGTAAAAACCAAAAATCATTTTAAATCAAAAAGTCGATTTTAGACTATGCGACAGAGAATTCGTAACAAGCGAATATCATCAAATTGGCTATTTATACGTCCACTGCTGAACAATTGCCTCCTCCATAGATTTTCACATCTGTGTCATCAGTTTGGGGGGTATTTGCCAATACTCACCACGCTTGGCAGGCGGGTTGGTGAGCGCAGTATGGCTACCGTTTCACAGAAAGTACGCTGCTGCCCATCCCTCTGGTTTAGATTCCCTTAGTCTCCTTTTACGACATCTACGCGAGGAGATGGAGTGGTGCTATATTCTTAATCCGGACACCACACGGAATTCCGGACACCACACAGAATATATATAGTTTACATTTTTTTCAATGGTTATGTACTGGGATCTGAGCTATATACCTGCACACAGATGACAATACCTTATGTAGTGGTATTCCAAGTATTCACATATTAGCCGATGCCCGGCTACAATTTTTCCACTTCCATGCCGCTTAGCACAACTTCAGAGAGGTGGATTCATATCGCCGCAACGGATGCGTTTGTTTTGTTCAAATTTATTTTATCAAGTAAACGTTGGTATTCCGCTCACTGGGCCGGACTTAATATGCAGTAATGCGGCAAAGTACTACCCTCTGCACCTACCACTGCCGAGTTTGATGCCGACTAATGAGTGAAGTTATTCGCTTAATTATTTTTGTGCAGATTTTAACGGTTTGTAAACCTTTAAATGTGTGCTTTCGTTTGTTGGAGCGCTTAATTTGTTGCAAGAATTTCTCTTGGAGGGGCTGCTATCTGCAGACGTAATTATTTGACTAGTTGCATACTTGTACAAACAGCGGAAGCGATGAAACAACACACTTTCATAATCTTGCAGTTTCGTTGTTTGCCATTGAGAAACCTTGATCTAATTGTTACCTTTAATTAAATGATGCTACAAAACATTCTAACAAAGGAAAAATATGTATATAGCCGCGTACTAATACTCATTTACATAAACAACAGGGATCTAACTAAAAATAACTTAAGCAAACAACATTGTCTGCAGGAAAAACAAGCTTTCTAAATTAATCACGAAATAATCGATCCGTATTAAACCCAGCCCTAAACCCTTTACCGCAGTATCTATTCCATTTAGTTCTTTAAAAACAACATTAAGAAAAATTCATTGCAGAATGGAAGGGCAATAATAATAAAGTGCAGTACAAATTGCAGAATCACGCGACGCGTACCATTTCGCTCTCCGAGAACAGTGATTAATCGTGTTTTCATTAGCGTCGCATCCAAAATGACATAGTTATGAATCGCCAGTTCAATCAACTCGGTTTCAATAACAATTTTTCATTCTCGACACACTAATTAAGTGCTTTTCATAAATATTCTGGTGAAATCACACTACGCTCCACACAATATTCAACTTTGTATTCGTCGATGCAAGTTCGAAAATTCTTTGGTATAAACTTTGTAATAGCAGACTTGAAAGCGACATCCTTAGTAACAAGTGTAAAATATTTTCCCCAATCGTTGTACCTGGCACCCCCTAGGGATATTTCAAGGGTGAATAAGCTCGCATAATGGCAAAGGGTACAATATTTTAAATTTCAATCGCTGCGAGCGGTCCGGTTACTCCCCGGGCGGCGAAGAACAAAGATTTCACCCGGTGACTTTTGCTAAGTGTTATAATAACTTATTATATCGGGAAATGATCATAGACATTTTTGCTGTAGTTTTTTTAGATATACCATTTTTCCTTTACCAATATAATATGGACAAACATATCGATTACGAAGCGTATATATTTAAAAATCTAGTAAAGTATTTAGGGCTGAGAGTAAGAACTTACTCTTTTAAGCCCGGAGTTTACATTCATAGGTTCATAGGATCAAATCACTTAAACAAATTTGATTTCTTGGAAAAATTAACATAAAAGCGAATCTATGTAATAACAACCGTACTAAACTATTTTAGACAAGCAATCCATTTTATCTGGCAGTTTCTGTTTTTGCCCTTTCTTATGTTTAAAGTAAGCACAGCATTTTAATAACAAACTTTTAAACGGATTCAAAAATCTACAATATACATTATTGTAGATTTTTGTTTATCCTGACATTTCGAACACTGCAGAATTTGTGGTCGCAGGATGAATCATCCGCGATGTAATCTGTTTAAAAGTGTTTTATTATAAAGAGTAAATATCGCAAAAAGACATTACTATAAAGACAGCATTAAAAGGTGTATTACCAGTACTTATTCGACGCAACATATGTATATTTTTGAATTAAGTACGCATATACAGAGTGTAACGGAAAAGGTATATACATCCAAAAGCAGGTCATTGTACTCATCACTGTGGACAACGTTAATTGTGAGACCAACCTTGAAATCGCATGAAGAAAAATAGCTGATCCATATATTTTGTCGAGCAGCATCGAGAATTTTTATGGAACAGTTTTTTATTAGTTATTTTATTTGATTTATTACATAGTTGGAATTTCATGCTTGGTCCCGTAGTAAAAACTGTTCACAATTATGAGTACGATGACCCCCTTTCAGTTGTATATACCCTTTCCGTGACACACTGTATAAACAACAAAAATAATAATGTAGCATTTACACAAATAAAAACTACATGAGCAAATTTAACTGATTCATTGCACCGCGCCAGCGCCGTGCCGTAGCGGAGTTCTAAATCGTTTGTTAAAGGTGACTAATAAATATTAACTGCGACAAACGCAGCCAATCCATCCATGTTTCGCTCTCATTTCACAACTCCCCTCAGTCCATTTTTTCGGCGAGATTAATTTTCCGAATCGTTATCAGTGCCTTACGATTGCCGACGAATTTGTTACACTAGAGTTCACCTTTTCAGTGAAATTGCAAATTTTATGCGAAGCGCAGATAAAGTACCTATAATCATTATTATAACTCATAAATTTGATTGAAATTCGGTCACATTTCGAACGGCGCTTATCGCGTGGTTGCAGTCGACTTGAAAAATACCTCGCCCCTAAATTCGTGATTTGAGAGACGTCGAGTCAACGCTTCCGATCGATTTGCGTTTAGTGCTACAATGAACGTGTTTAATATCGACATTTGCATAACAAATTTGGAAGTCGCGACGTTTTTCCAAGATCAAGAGAGAGGATTTTTAGAAGCTATCGAGTAAGTTGGCGCCATTATTTAACTGTAATGGGCCTTACGCACAATGATAACTTGCCTAATAGTCTTCTTATCTATAACTAGCCTATTTGCTTGTCTAAGGAGATCCGTTTTGTGATTATATTAAGCTAACAGACCGACCTAACCTGACCAGTTCCTCTATGCCCGTGATATACCGAATTTAATGCAGAGCAGGGTCAGGTCATGTGACAATCATGGACAGCTGCAACGACACAGTGCTTCATGCAACAATGAGCAGTCAGTAAGTTATGACATAGTGGATAATTTTAACTGCAAGCCATTGTCGTGAGGGCGCTAGCCATGCTAATCACATTGCAATCGTCAAGGCTTGCTGGTACGTACATAATATGCTGGCAACCGTTAACCCTTTTGAAAGCAAAAAATCATTGCAGTCATAAATTTCTCGAAGTACGGGCGAGGGCCAATGTGTTATATTTATTGTATTATTATATTTACTAACGTCCGTACGTGATATTAAACCTAACTCCCTATCTGACTTACTACCGCACCCTAAGTCCGTAGTACCTTACAGTTCCTTAGTCCTTAGCCCATGTCTTGAATTTTTTTTTATTTATCCGGTTGAAATACCTCCCCTACTATCCTATAGTTTGAAGGCAGGGAAAACTATTACCAGGAGACCTATGTCAACAGCCGGAAGGTAAGTGGGATCTGGGTGTGTGGAAATAGATTTCTCACTGCTAAGCCAGCAGGCTCACAAGACCGATCTTACTGATGGCTAAAGAGTTTTGGCCGCAGTGAGTGGTGGTGGACGGGTAATGAGTCAAACTCAGATTCAATATCTAATTTATTTTACATTACTTCATCATTTCGGCCGAATGAAGTCCACTGCTGGACACAGACCTCCCCCAAAGATCACAATGACCTATATGGGTGTGTTGTGTGCTCATTGGGGGGTTTTGCCATAATCACCACGCTTGGCAGACGGGTTGCCGATCGCAGTTGAGTTGTTAATGTACTCGAAGGACGCTGCTGCCCATTCTCCGGCTATTCCCTTAGTCGACTTTTACGACACCCATAGGATGAGATGGGGTGGTGGTATTCTGAGCCGGTACCACACGGTTTTACATTACTTATATACGCATAATAATCGGTTGGTGCAGTGGCTGATCCAGTCGGCTGCTGCGCTCCGGGTCGCGGGTTCGATTCCCGCACGGAACAAATATTTGTATGATCTGCAGGTAGTTGTTCCGGGTCTGGGTGTATTTTATATGGAATTCATGTCTGTAAACGCACCCACTACACACAGGAGAAACACGAGTGTGGGGCGACGTTTTAAAAAATATATATTTAAATACTTAAATTAAATTAAATGCGATTTGTACTAGCTGTACGAGGTTAAAAAAGGGCTCCTATCGCAGCATAAGCTATAGCAATACGTAACAACTGCGCTGTCATTCAGAAGGAACCACAGATTATTAAGAAGCCGCTAAGTGAAGACACCGATAGACACTTCGCGCTAAGACAAAAAAAATCTAAAGAACAAGAAAAAATTATAAGTGAAGAAACAATCACATAGATCATGTCAAATAACATAAATATTAGCTTTACTTCTCTATCGCATTAAGTAATAAACCTGTAATGATAAATGTAAGTGATCATCATTTTGGCCGAATGAAGTCCACTGCTGGACACAGGCCTCCCCCAAAGATCACCACAACGACCGATATGTGTGTGTTGTGAGCTCGTTGGGGGTTTTTTCCATAATCGACTACACACCAATCGGCAAGCGGGTTAGCGATCGCAGTTGAGATGTTAATGTACTCGAAGGATACTGCTGTCCATCATCCGGCTAATCGCATAGTCACCTTTTATGACACCCACGGGATGAGATGGGTTGGTACTAATCGTAGCCAGCACCACACGGCATCACGGATTACAGATAGCTCATCTTAAATTATTTGTTAGCTGTATCTATAATTATAATTGTACTCTATCAGAGATAAATCCCATATTAAGTAGGCGATTACCTACCTTCTATATATTAAGCATTTGCTCCATAATTAGATCTAATTATAGATACGAGGGTTATTCCTAAAACGTCTCAATTAGCAGTTGAATCAATATACCATTAGCATGCAAATACGTTTTGATGGAAACCAACGTGCAACTGAAATGAGAGACCGATTAAAAATTCACCCTCCATAACTTACTTTACCAACAGCTTTGATAATTAGGCGGCTTTAGTCGCTTTTGCATATTAAATATACATACTTATGTGTACGTAACGCGATAGCAGATCGCTGATTTGGCAGACTACGGGCTGATATGATCGATTTTTGATTTAGCAAGAGCTTTGATAGATTAAAGTGAAAAGTTAGAGCTACAGCTTAGCATACGATTAATTGAAGTAATATTTTTAATCTAATCTACTGTCGAGTATTTATCGGGCTCAGTTGTCGCTAAAAGTACCTCAACTCTTGTGCATTTTTGTGCTGCCCTAGCCCTCTAATTCATTGTTGGCACATCGAAATGTTCTTGGAGGTACCCTGCGATTGTGCCAGCATGGAATGCGCGTAATCATCTGGTACAGGACAACCTGTTCCCAGGTGATTCGCCCTACGCCTAGCAAGAGCGGCGCAATCATCAGCATTGGCTCGTTTTCAGCCCTGCAGAATCTGCATGTATCCACCGTGCTCAGTTTTCATGTGGAAGTGCTCATTGGTACCGAAGTGCCCTGTGAGTGTCTCAATGTCTCAGTTGTGTTCTGTTTTTGTTTAATGATTTCACTTCACATTACTTTCTTGTGCTAGAGGTCTTGAACTCGTTTAGGCCTACTGCCCTATTGTGTCTATTAATAAAGGAATATTAAGTTTATTTAGGTAGCTGCGCCATTTACAAAAAGTTGGTTTGCTTTAAAATTTATCTTAAACCTGGGCTCAAACTAATCATGTTTTCATACACTTTGCAAAAACACTCCAACTTCGCGTCTATTTCTCGAATCATTTCAAAAATATTGCCTCTACATTTTGAATTTTGAACCAGCTTAAACCCAGGCTGGAAAATGATATCGCTGAGCATAGATTTAATCAAAGTTATGCCTGGAATGAAACCGAAAATTTATTGAATTCAAATATTTTTCATAAAATTTAAAGCAAATTTAAATTCTTCTTTCAAAACACAGCTAAAACTTCACACCAACAAAATATTAACAAACAAAATAAATCGCATTTAACGAAACAAAGCATTCGTGATTCACCCTGGAAGATCTCGTTAGAGTCTTAATGAATCTATTGAGGGCTCGTCGAGCGAGCCGGACGAAAGAAAGGAGGGGGGTTAAAGTTGCGCTAATAATTTGTGTTAGAGACTCGACACTGGGCTCACTGTTGCAAAACTCCACGCTGAACTGCCGAGACAGCCATTGAGCCGTAGAGGAGCCTAATGCCATTTAATTTTACTTTAACTTGCAAAGAAATTGTAAATTCTATGCAATTGTTTCTAATATCGGTAGAATGTATCGCGTGCAAAGGTTCTTGGATTCCAGCCAATAGATTCAAATGTTTACAATAATAGGGCATTCAAATAGATTACAAGTTAGTATGAAGAAGAATTTGTAATGCACCTTCTATTAAAATACCATTCATAAATAAAATTAGACACGGCAAATGAATCAAATCTTTGTGTTTTTGGACAAATAATGCTTATTAAAAAAACAATGCTGCCTCCTGGGTATGTTACCGAATGACAACGGTGCGGTGGAGTTTATTTTCACGTATTATTTATTATCAGTTATTATACATCATCATACCAGTCGAAAGACGTCCACTGCTGAACAAAGGCATCCCCCATAAAGGACCTTTTACATGCCGTGTATTATGTGCCGTTGTGGGGGGAATTTTCCAGTATTCACCCAGCTTGGCAAACGATTTGGTGAGCGCAGTATGGCTACTGTTTCACAGAAGGTACGCTGCTGCACATCCTTCTAGTTTAGAGAACCTTAGTCACCCTGAAGGACAACCATGGAGTGGTAGTATATTCTTGATCCGGAAACCACACAGCCATTGTACATAGTTTTAATAAAAACATATTAGATAACTTCATGCCGTGTGGTGCCGGCTCAGAATACCAGCAACCCATCTCCTCCGGCGGGTGTCGTAAAAGTCGACTAAGGGAATTAGCCGGAGGATGGGCAGCAGCATCCTTCGAGTAGATTAACAACTCAACTGCTATCGCCAACCCGGCTACCAAGCGTGGCGATTATGGCGAAACCCCCAATGAGAACACAACACACCCAACCGGTTGTTGTGGCAATCTTTTGGGAAGGCTTGTGCCCAGCAGTGGACTTTATTCGTCTAATATGGTGACGAGATAATTAACTTAATTCGTAAAAACATTAACAAATTGTATTTATATTTTTTTTTTGTTATTGCTCAATTATTCTAAAAATAAACAATTAGATTTTGTAAGGAGTGGAGACAAAAATAATCTTTATCTGAACACTATATGACTGCAGTTCAAAAAAAAGATAACACCAGTTTCGGTATAGTTTGAATTAGATTACCTTGCTTAAGAAAACCGATCATGTGTACTGGACTGTTATGAAATAAACAACATTTCCCTTCTTCCATTCCGAAAATCAATCACACACATACCAACACATCGGCTCGTAAACATTTACTGCAGACTATGGGCCGCCTTATAATCACCAAAAAATCGGTCATACTGCCATAATCACCACGCTTGCCAGGTGGATTGGTGATCACAGAACTTTTTATTGGTACACGAGAAAATGCTGCTACCCATCCACTTGATATCAATCCTTAGTTGTCTTTTACGAAACCCGTGGGAGGAGAGGGGTGGTCTATTCTATGCTGGGAACCACGCGGTATGTCAATCAAGTTAATCAAGAAACTTTTTAAGCTGCAGCTTAACATAGGCTGGCCGCTCCGTAAAAAGGCACATTGTGTGTTTTTTTTAATGCGATGTGACTGCTTTGAATTATTTATCGAAAACATATTATTGAATCATATGATTTTATTACTGAAAATCATCCTAATATAATTCCCTTTACCACATCTTACGAGCTCCACGAAAAGAATGGTAGTCTGGGGATGGTCTGTTTCAGCCAGGGTACTGAAAACCCTATCCTTAGCAAGCCGATGGCGCGCACGTGGTCACGTGCTGGCCGTGTGCGCAGCACATCTCACAGCGAGATTTCGGGGGGATCCTTTACAATCCCTCCCTCCGAGATATACCTTTTACAGTTGCCTACCCATCGCTAGAGACCTTGACCATTTTACAGTCGTCTCCTCCAAGATGTCTGCATGCCTAAAGGCGTGGTGGCTCTAGCGGGATTATATCGAGGACCTGGAGCCTGACCCCCTCCGGCGCCGAATATGACAGCTCCGTTGGTTTTAGCCAGTCGAAATCTGGCCTGACCTTCCCTTGGCGGAGATACATGATGTATTTCCATTGGGTGAAATAAATAAAGGGTATTGAAAACCCTATCTTGATTATAATATAATTACTTTTCTGCTTCAAAAATTAACATAAATTATACCAAAAGCTAATTGTCAAGGCCCGAAACATAGAAGGCTCATTCCAAAACAACGCATTTACATTTTACAATCTAGCCTTTTGATAATCATCTCAATTACGACCGCACCAAAATTTCTTTTTGTAATTACGAACGATGAAGCAGAGAATATAAAAAAATACAGCCCTTTATATTCGTTTACATTTCCATTCTTTAATCATCTCTATAGAGAATTAGATATAAGGAGAACCTCCTACAATGTTAGCTGAGATTTAATGTTGAAGCTGGAGCTAAAAGTTATTCGCGTATTTCATTAGGAACTACAATATTTTCTTATGAACACTCCATGGCATAATCTTATTAGGGCGCGAATTATATTTAGGTTGAGAGCGAGCGGTGTCGCGCGGTGTCGGTGCCTCGGTGTAAACTAATTGCATTTAGAGCGATAGAGCTCTGCGAGACGGAGCAAGCGATGCTAATGGACGGTATTAATTAATACGGGCGTCTCGTCAAATTTTAACCTAGTGGAGTATCTATTTCTTTAACATTGAGGTTAATATTTGAAATACATTGTATTATTTCGACACGTTCAAAATAATCGTAATAACCGTAGTCCGTGTGGTGTCCGTATTAAGAATACAGCACTACTCCATCTCCTCCCGTTGGATGTCATAAGAGCCAACTAAGGGACCTGAGGGACGGGCAGCAGCGTCCCTTCTGTGGAACAGTACCCATACTGCGCTCACCAACCCGTCTGCATTGACACAGTATTGACAAATATCCACCAAAATGACGACACAATTGTGGAAATCTTTGGGGGAGGCCTTTGTTTAGCAGTGGACGTATAAATGGCTGATATGATGGTGATGAATTATATAGGTATTTTTTTGTCGAGCGGTGATCCTCGTGTACTTCCTCCAGCTTAGGCGGGGCGGAGCGGCATGCCGGACTCTTATCGACTAAAACCCCACAGTGTTTGTTCCAATTCCCTATGGCTGGGGGCGAGGTGTTCGCCAAGTCTATTAATACCGTAAAATTACGTAATAAAAATTACAATGTCTACTTGATTTTAAAAACATCCAGGCAGGTCTTAGTTAGCCCCCAGCGCTGCAGAACCAAAATTAACGGTCTGCAGCGCAGAGTGGCTATCCGGATCGCACGAGGATACCGAACAGTTTTCTTCGAGGCGGCAACTCTCCTGGCGCGTTTTCCTCCTTTAGACATCTTGGCGGAGTCTACGATCAGACACGCTCCCTCCGCCAGAGCAGCGAAGACGCGCCTCCAAGGACTCGTTGGACAGGCCGAGGCGGCTAGCTCGGCGGCGCGCACTTGGAAAGTGGCGTCGCCGCTTGCGGATGCAGTTCGCGATCAAGCGCGTCGTGGCATCCTGCCGTTCTTTGGAGCCTGGCTCAGAAGGAGCGAGCGGGTCACCTACCGCGTGACACAGGTGCTCACCGGGTACAGTTGTTTCGGTGCGTACCTGCACAGGATAGGACGTGAGGCCACGGCACAATGCCAATTGTGATAGCGACCAGGGCCGCAATTTCTTAAGCTCAAACATCCATACATCCTTGAATTCAGAATCGAAATAACGGTGTAAAACCAATTTGGCATTCGCTAAGACTGGTCCTCATGGCTTATCTTCTGCAACGTGTCCTTGATAGCTTCAATCATGTCTTAGCGATTACCAGATTGGTTTTTACACCATTATTTCGAGTCTATATTCAAGGATGTTTGGATGTTTGAACTTAAGGAATTGCACCCCAGGACACCGCACAGCACATGCTCGAGGCGTGCCCTGCGGGGCCGCCAAGCGGCGGATCCTGGTCGATCGGATCGGGCAAGAAGTAGTATCGGCTATGTTGGCAGAGCACGAAAATTGGAATGCAGTGGTCTCCTTCTGTTAGAGCGTCATGCTCCAGAAGGAGATTGCAGAGCGGGACCGGGCGAGGGCCGATCCCGCTCGAAGAAGGAGGAGACGGCGCCGGGGTAACAACCGCCCTGGCGCCTAATTCCCATACGCCTAAAACCCCCTGCCGTAGCTATAAGGCGGGGGACATCTTGGTTCGTGGGTGCGTAGATTGGGGAATCTGCGTGCCCACACCGAGCGACCCAAGAGAAGATGGTAGCACGCATGTGGTCACGTGCTGCCGTGGGACGCTTTGGGGGATTGTAAAGGATCCCCTTTACAATCCCCCCGAGGGGGTGACCGCTTTACAGTCGTGCCTATAGGCGTGTCACCAGTGGGTGGCTCTAGTGTGATCATACGAGGACCTGGAACCTCCCTTAGATGCCGAAGATGACCGCTCCAGTGGTTTTAGCCGGTAGAAGTCCGGCCATACCCCTTCGCCCTTCCCCGGGGCGAAGGAAGTTCATGAAGAATTTCCACTGGCCTAAAAAAAGAAGGTCTTAGCTAGCCATATTTAAATTAAAATAAGTTAGGTCTCTTTGGAAAAACAACTTAATTAGAATTCGTCATAATCATATATATCAGGACGTCCACTGCGGAACACAGGACTCCCCATAGATTTCCATAATTTCGTCCTTATTTTGAAATGGAATTTGCCAGTACTAAAAAATGAGTCACCACGCTTGACAGGCGGGTTGATGAGCACATTATGGCTACTGTTCCACAGCAGAGATGCTGATGCCCTTCCCTCTTGTGTAGAGTCCCTTATTCTCCTTTTACGACATCCACGGGAGGAGATGGAGTGCTATATTCTTAATCCGGACTCCATACGAACAGTACATTTAATTAATTGAGATTTTTTACTATATTTCTACTGGGGACTATAATAGTTTATAGTACTTTACAAGGTATACCTTGTGTAACTTATACTTAAAGTTCTTGTTACGCCTTTAAAGACCGGTAAAGAATCGATGATGATAATGTATGAAACATAAGATTTACTGGGCATAAAATAAATAAAATAAATTTGACGGCACGGTTGGTGCAGTGGCTGATACAGTCAGCTGCTGCGCTCCGGGTCGTGGGTTCGATTCCCGCACGGAACAAATATTTGTATGATCTGCAGGTAGTTGTACCGGGTCTGGTTGTATTGTGTGTGGAATCCATGTCTGTAAACGCTCTCACGACACAGGAGAAATCCTAGTGTGGGGCAACGTTTAAAAAAAAAAAACAGACATCATAAACACATAATCTCTTTAAACAACTGTTAACAAGTCAAGTTTCAATTCAAACTTGCAAATGTCACATTGATCATAAGAAGGAAATAAAGATAAGGGGCTATATAGCGACAATTGAATACTATTATAGCTGCGGCAGATGGTCCATAAACGTCGAAATGTTGAAACTTGGCAGATAGAAGTGAGACAACAACGGTCTGTGCCATCTAAATGGCGTTTAAATAAAAGAAATGACATTTACTTGGCAAAGGCGACAGCTGACGTAGTCACAAACGGTGGCACTTTGGTAATTGTTCCCTGTAATTATTTCAAACACTTAATTGCGTGTTCAGTGCCGGGTTTCACCAAATTACAGCTTGGAATACTTTGTTTTTAGTTTTGTTTCACAGTTATATCTCTGTTATTACGTTTGCATTTTTGATGGACGAAAATGATGTGTTTCTATTATTATATTACGTGATACGAAAAAGTTTTTTGAAATGGTATGCATGTTTCGACATGCAACAAAGATATTATTTATATTTCGCTTCGTTAACTGGTTTGGCTAGATTTTAATAAAAGTTATCGACAGTAGATATACTTATAACAATCAGACTTAAAAGTTAAAATAGTTTTTTATTCGAAGGCCAGTATAAATAAGATTTATTTTTATACCAATTATCTTAAAAGATTCTACCTAATAATTTAATATAGGTTACAGGGTAAACAAAAAATATGAAAATTGTTTTGTATGGAAATATCATCCATGCTCAGTTTCGACCAGCTATTCGAAACAAATTACTAATTATCGACTTGCTGGACGCCCTTTCAATGATTTCATAAAAGAATATAAAATTTATTCCATGTTAATAGAGTTCAAATATTCACAAATTAAGGAGAAAACGAGTTCGGCTTAGCTTAGGATCATACGACTATTTACCAAAAAATCTGCAAAAGCTTGGCGCACAAAGATGCCTTTGCATCAAAGAAAGCTTCAAGGGGATTCTGCACTTAGTGAAAATATTTGAATCCGGTCATCGGGAAAGTTCCGCGGGAAAGCTTGAGCACTCGATCGATGCACCTGAACAACTCAAGGATAAGAGTTCTCCAACGAATTTCGTCATAATTTCGTAGCACTGAACGTAAAAGTATGAATAAGATAAGCTATGGGCGCTGATGCAGTAGTCAGTCCATTACGCAGACTAACGGTACAAGTAATGAAGGAATATTTCTTCTTCATACAACTGCACGTAGTTTTCTTTAAATTATTATATACATTGTTAAAAATCTAGCTACTTGTGGCATTCTTACAGCTAAATAGCACTGCTCATAATTGTCTTATAGGGAGTGTCTGAGTTCAATAGGCGGGTCTGAGATAGTCGCCGGTCCACACTACTGACTTTTCAGATTCATATGTCGATCAGAATTTGATGATTACTTGCATTAACGATGAAGGAAAACATCGTGAGAAAACCTGCACACCTGAGAGGGTTCCAAAATATTCGCAACGTTGTATGTATTGCGCCAACCCACACTAGGGCAGTGTGGTGGACCAAGGCCTAACCTTTTTCATCGTGAGAAATCGCCCGTGCGCAGCAGTGGGACAGCAATGTTTTTTTTATTTTTTTTATGATGGGCTTCTCGCAGTAATCCCAAGGGGGATATATCTGCTTAACCGAGCAAATTGGCGAAGCATTAAGTAGCCTCCAGCCTAGCTTTTATTTATATTTAAGTAGCTGCGCCTGAGGGCGTCCCCTGCGGGACACGGACCTCGGCTCAGGGAGTTACTGGGACAGTAATGATCATAAGGGACTGCTGGATCAATGATTAGCTGGGGTTTAAAGGGATCTTTTATTACTACTCGATTTCTCGGCACGGGCCGGCGCGAGCCAGCAATGGGCTGATTATACATGTTATACTTCTGTAGCCGCATATATGTAACCTATTAGCTTACAAATCAGTTCGTAATATCTGATGCTTATTGTGAGCCTATTGAATAACCATGAGATAATAATTTCCATAATAACCACGCTAACGCGTAAGAATGCTGCTGCACAGTGGATATTCTCTTGTTATAATCCCTTAGTTACCTCGTCTTCTCACTCTCGAAAAGAGCCCATCTATTATTTGCAGTAATAATGTTACGGAGGTTCCTTTATCAGTGGTGCAGGCAAATGTCTTATAATGAACACTGTGGAGTCAGAGGTAAATCGGAGTCGGGCTGGAGGTCACAAAATCAAGTAGGAGATTATAGAAAATAATATTTATTTCGAAAATAGAAAAAGAGAAGAACATCATGTTATCAAAAAACAAATGTCAGAATTTTTTTCTGAATAAAAATAAAATGTTAAATTTCTTATTGGAAAATTATCTCGCGTATGCTACGCGTGCATTGGTTTCTCATATCTACCATATCTTTTACTCACTTTAACCGGTGATTTATATTATAAACAAACAACATTTATATTATAAACAAACAACATTTATATTATAAACAACAACATATACATCTCCAAAATAGAGACCATACAGAAAAGGTTTTTAAGATATTTGGAGCTTAAGACAAAGATACACGATAACAGTTACATTGATCGCTGCAAGAGACATCATATTCTTCCTCTTCATATGCGGAGGATGACTTCATATATAACCCTGTTATTAGATATAGCCAACAGCAATATAGATTCACCCGACCTTCTATGCAACATTAAATTATGTGTCCCTAACAGATTACTCAGAAACCATTCTTGTTTAGCCTCTTCCACAGTTGATACAAACTATCGTTCTAATTCTTATTTTCCTCGAACAATAAAAAATGTTAACAAATATGTCAAAGACCATCATATAGATATATTTCAAACCAGGGCGCACCATTTCCGACGACTCATATCGAATAACTTTTTTCACTCTCAATCTCAATCCGTGACACTTAATAATGTATAACTCTTAAACTACATTTAATTTATTTATAACATTAACATTTGAAATAGTTAAAATTACATATTCTTATGTTTATCTGCGGAGACTATATAGGCTTAAGATTTGTTTATTGTAAACTATTATTGGTAAATGTAAAAGCTGTTTGTTTCCCTAACAGAATTAAATAAATAAACACAATCGCAATTTGTCCCAACTCGTATTACACTTATATTTTTGTGTTTCATCGGCAGACCACGAAGCGCCGTCAAACCTCATTTTGATAGTTACAAAACCAGAGTTGGATTCGGACGCAAGATTTGAATCGGAGGTTCCGATATATCAGATTTGAAGTTGAAGTTCCGTAAAATCCCCAATTCAAATACCATGTGCTTATATTTATATTTGCTTGTCTTATTCATACTCTAAGCTCTAAACTGTGCGTTGAGTTTAACAAAGTTTGACGTCTGCTTCAGTCGAGACAGGCGCCATTATTGTAGATAACTACCACTTTCATAAAGTATGGAACGCATCGAGCGAATAAAGATAAAACTCGTACGTGGTAAAAGGGTTTAATAAGTGGGAGACAATTCCGATATGCTTAATTCATATGGAATTTTTATTAGATATGTTTTTGAAGAATGTGTTGCGCCATATGGAATATGTATTTTAATGGATGGCAATCATGATGATAATTTACACTGACATTCTTATTGTACAATGATATATATTACGTCGCATAATTCATAGTGCAGTCTGGTAATACAATATTTTACGAAATTTACAATAATTATCATAATCATCACTCCGCAAAAATCCATATAAATAGCAACGCAAATGGCTATAATACACTTTGTTTGCCCTATGTATGACAACCCACACTCACAGTCAATCTTGCAGACCCCTGCATCTCCTAAAAGAATGTGACACTTGAACGGTTCGGGAAGTTGGCTGATATTCTTATGCGGCTTGAAGCAAGTTTTCATGCAAGCACGCTTCAAGATATGACCAATTTTTTCAGTGCCTCCCTTAATGAATGGTAACAGCAGGTCTTTGAGCAACCGTGGTGGGTTTCGGGTGGCTTCTGCGACGGGGATGTGGTGCTCTCAAATTGTTACGTTGGAGACCTTCCTCCACATGGTGAAGGCAATACGACTAACAGACCGACTCTCTTAGAATAAGACTATCTTAGAATATGATGAGATTTGGGGAGCACCGCAATGACTGTTCAAAGAGCGGATATTGTCATAATAATTGCTTGACAACATAACAGATTTTTTTATCACAATATGATGTAATTATCAGACATAACTCGAATAATCTACAATATCACAAATTAAGAAGTACAATGCAGAATAACATGGAAAACCAAAAAATATGTGAAGAATTTTTTCTTTAAGGTCCTTTTTCCACATGAGAAACCATTTCCAGCTATTGCCGCTATCACTCGCCATGTTGAGGTGAACTTTGACGGTAAGTAGCTGGAGTAGCTAGAGTAGTCTAAAATAGGCTTAAAATTAACTTTAATTTAATGCTATATACCATTACGGACATTTTTCAATTTTACACTACTAAAATATGCACATGATCATCCGCCAAATTTAGAGGTAAAATTATGGCCAGGGTGCCTGAAATCAAGAAAGGGCGGGTAATTTTAACAGATATCCGAACACAATATATACCTATTTATTTTAGCTTTAAGAAGTAATTACATGCATTCTTATTTTTTTTGCAAAATAATACGTGAAAAGATCATGTTTTTTATAGTTCTGTTTACCCACGTTTAATTTTATATTAATGTACACATGACAGAAACAAATACACATATAAAAAAAGAGTAAAGACTACAAAAATACTGCTTATTTCTTAAGGAATACCTATTCTGGAGGGAAATAAGCAGTCAACATTATTAACTTCGTTCACCTGGAACTCTCCTCTCCTCCGCAGGTGCTAGGGGAGTTTTAACAATACCACACACTTGATTTTCTCCTATAATGTGAGCACAGTTTACAGACATCAATCTCACATGCCACACCCAGACTCGTAACAACTATCTGTAGGTGATACAAATATTTTTGCCGTGCGGGGATCGAACTCGAGACAAGTCACGCAGGAAGCCAATCGCTTGGCCACTGCACGAACCGTGTCGTCGAAGAAATGAAAACACAGAGTATAAAGTTGTAAACAAATATATCTGGAATGAGTCTGGACAAATAGATTCGACTATTATTTTCACACGAGGGACTGCTGCTCATCCTTTTGATGGAATATATTTGTCGCTTTTTAAGATATCCGTGGGAAGTCATCGGTGACTTATTTATTGATATTCATTGACAAATATTGGTGACTTATTTCTGTATTCGATTTTACAACAATATACCTAAAGAAATTACTGAGATATTGAGATTAAGAAATTAACTCATAGACGGGATGTTTAAAATAGACGTTAAAAAAATCTCCTGAGAAAAGCCTACTAAAGGGTTAAAGACTATGTTGACGATAGGTAAATATGGCGTTATCTCTTTTCTGCACATCTAACTCCCTGGTAACCAAATATATCTGAAGTGCTATTAGCACTGTATACCGCAATATTTATTTTTCATCATCAGTATATATATGTTCTATCTTGTTCAATGTTTTAATATCGAGTTTCTTGCTCTTCTCGACAGGATCAATTAATTGGAAGCGTACAACTTAAATTCTGATATTAGTAATTGGTATATTGAAATAAGAATATTTGACTTGCTGGGAACTATACAGCCGTGGCTAGGCAATAGGTATGCTTACATGTGAAAAGTATAATTAGACTTTTCATAACCTCATAATATCGAACCTCTATGTCTACAGCCGTTATTGATACCGGACCAATAAAACTTTAACATTTAAATTTAAACCAGCGACATAAATTATATTAACTATTACGCAAAGTACCCCTTTTTGCTGACAAGAATTTAATTAAAACGACAACGACAATTTATCTGTTAAATTGTTGTAGTTGTAAACACAAAAACTACAAATCCTTAAACAAAGTCGTAATAACGCTCGTTTCGAGACACGCCCCAGTTTCACCTCCAAGAATTTAATATAGTTTCAAATTGGCAAAATAATAAACCAGTGCGTCAGTTGCAGGAAATGCAATCACGTCAGTTATGGGGTCGTAATTAAATATGAAGCTCGTTGCTATGGCTGTTACGCGGCGCCATTGTAGATTTTGACGTTGCGATTTACCGCGATGTGTTGCGTTTAGTGTGCGATATGCGGTTGTTGCATGTGTTATAGTAATAAATAGGACCATTCGTAATCACGGAAATCGTTAAGATAGATCAAAAGAAATGAACCTGACGATAAGATCCTTCTTCAATATCATCCGAAGACACTACGAAAAATGGGCGTCAAGAACTTCATCAGAATCGATATTTGGTAATAGCATATTCTACATAATAAACTACTCCTAGTAAAGCTAAAGCTTACAATGGTTCTTAGCGTGCCTTCACAGTTATTTGTTCAGAACTACGAAATATTATTTACAAATAAAAATTGACGGAACTCTTAGATCCACGGACGCTTGCTTAAACAACTGCCATAGACCTTTTTGGGAGTCCTTTTCATTCTATGGTTTTTGAACTTACATTTCATGGTTGTCAGTGATTATCTTAGCTCTTAAACTTTTTGCTGGCTATTAATTATATAATTTTAAACGAACGAATCTCAGTTCATTTTTTATTACGAACAGAATAGCATCAAAGTAAAATCAAATAATATACACAAGTTATCTGTGATATCCCGACTGAAAATGTAAATTTTGTCGGAAAATTGTGTCGACCGGATTATGGACATAGCCCCCCTACATCTCCTTCCATGAATGTCGTAAAAGGCGACAAAGGAACTCTCCAAATCAGAGGATGGACAGCAGCGTCCCTTCTTTTAGAAGCAGCGTTTCTGGGCTCAACAACTAGCCTACTAACTATGGAACGATTTCCCCCCAAAATGACGACACAAGTGTGGAAATCTATGAAGGTGGCCTTTGTTCAGCAGTCCTTTGGCTGATATGATGAATCTGTGGAAACGTGGATTTTACATTAACCTACATGTCAAACTTACCAAAACAATTAGGTAGGGTAGGTTTTACAAAAGATACTATTATAAAACTGTATAACTGTTTATTTGGCCAAATAAATAAAGAGGCAATAATCTGCTGATGTTAAAAATGTATAATGATGCAAACCAGTAAAATACTGAAGAGAAACCTATCAATATAAAACTTGTAAGTGAGGACTCAGATTTACGATGACAACGCTTGGTAGGCGAATAATGATCATAATACTAATACGCGGTTGCTTCTTACATTAAAGATAGATCAGTAGATGAGGCTCTCATAGCCAGTTGCAAACATTGATCGCTAAGCGATCAGCAAGGGTCAGCAACGCTTGGCGCGGTCAGTCTATAGATGGGTGATGGCATAGTGGTATTTGAACTGAGCGTCTCCGTGCTTCGGAGGGCACGTAAAATCGTCGGTCCTGGTTGTTGTCATTGGAAGACAGTCGTTAAGCAAGTCGGGGGCCTTTGGGCGGTTTGAACAACTCCGCCACAAGGTTGGCCACCTACCATACCCAACAAAGAGAAGAAGAGCAGGTGATACTTTATAATATAAATGTGTGGCTAATTTTGACACCGCGCAAAAAGATCGATCGGTTTACTTTTCTGGTTATTTATTAATCACTTATACTTACATATTATCAATATTCTATTTAGTTTGATTAATGAATAGAGGGGCTTGTTGCAACATTTTGAGTTAGGTAGGGTATTTATTTATACTTATTGTTTTCTTTTGTAAAATTTCCATTTTATGCTTTTCAAATTGTTTTTGCTATAATTTTTTTACTTGCTTTATTGTTGTGTTAAAGGGCAAGATATAAATTATTTGTCTTTCTTCGTTCCCTTTCTTCTAAATGTCTATCATGCAGTACGGTCAATCTGCGACATAAAGATGCAATTGCCGCAGTCACGCTTTAGATAGGTACCATTCTTATAGCACATAAGTCGTTGGTCCGGTTGTCATTCCAATACCTATGCAAGGTTTATGTTATGAGAATTCCATTCGACTCTCAGATTGGGCAATTTATTATTTGTTATTTTTTCAGTCGAGATATTTCAGTAGCAGCCCGAACTGTACCCGGTTCATGACCATAGTCTCATCCCATATTAAATAGGACCTCGGGTCACCTACAAACTATGGATAAACAAATGAAACCATCTGCCTTAGTATAATACAGACGGAACATTAGGACAAAGTCGGAATCAACCTTATAAATCTCAACATAAGATTTCCCGAGCACATCGCGAACAGACACTGAGTAGGTACATAAAATAAAGCTTTACGAACATAAAGTGGAGAAACGAAGCGTTCTTTTAAAAGCCAATAACAATATGAGTTTAACAAACTGCAACATAAGGGTAGTTTTAAATCGATAAAGCCTTTTCCGCACCATCAATTCGCACGTACAAGAACAGCCCGCGAACGGCTTGGGACCCCCGCTGCTTGCCTTTGTGTCTTAATAACCGGTACGGTCGGAAAGGAACCTTCAAAAGGAATTTATAGAAAATTGTAATTGAATTTTGATTAGTGTCAGTACTAAATACGATACGTCAGTACTATATGCCGAAGTTGTTAATCATATATCTACTCTTCACGGTGTGTAAATACAGGATCGGTGCTAATTTGTACCTGAAAATACTAATTTTCAGGTACAATTTTCTTCACCGTTAACGCAATTAATAATCAAACGCTGATCCACACATGAATCTGAAAAGTCATATGTGCGGGCTGCGATCGAACTCAGACCCTCCTGTAAGAAGGCAAGTTCTACCACTTCTACCACTAGGCTATCAATGCGGTCCCCCTGCCGTCGCTATATGGCAGGGGGTCTCGGAGGTCGCGGGTGCGGGTAGATTGGGGAGTCGGCGTGCTCGTACCAAGCGACCCCCGGGAAGACGGTGGCGCACACGTGGTCACGTGCCGCCATGTGTGCAGCATAGCAACTCTTCGGGGGAATCCTTTACAATTCTCCCGGAGAAATGACCGGGCGGTGTCTTTTTTACAGTCGCCTTACCTCCGTAGAGGGGGTAACCGTTTTACAGTCATCCCCTCCGAGATGTGCCTAAAGACGTGGCATCATGGGAGGCTCTAATGTGATCTTACGAGGACCTGGAGCCCCCTTCGGTGCCGAAGATGACCGCTCCCGTGGTATTTGCCAGTGGGAGTTCGGCACAGCCCTTCGCCCTTCCCCGGGGCGAAGGAAGTTTATATAGATTTTCCACAAGACACCAATAAAAAAAAGGTAGGTAGGTCACCCCAGAGCCAGATATTCGCCGCTAAACAGTAGTGTTAGAAAAGAGAGCGCATCAGGAGAGTTGCCACCTCGTAGGACACTGTCATGTATCCCCATGCGACCAATATAGCTACTCTGCGCTGCAGTCGGTGAAGTTTGTTTTTGCAGCGCTGGACGCCTGATAGCCGGGATGACCGTAAAGGCGCCAGCGAACTTCCTCGCTCCGTCTCCCGAAATTCTCGGCTTGGGGGACGAGGCGTGCGAAGTGCTCATCGAAGCCCCAATGACTGTCCAGTGTGAGCCCCAGGTACTTAATGTACTGGCATACCCAGATTTGCGCATCACCAACGCGTATCCATGAACTAGGTGGTTCTCTGCTCCACGGCAATTTGTGGAACCATAGTGCCTCGGTTTTGTGAGGCGCTATCTACAGCATACCCAGAGCGTGAATTTTGGATACGACAATTTCCACCGCTTGCTCGGTAAGCTGCATGATTCCCTCGAAGGACTCCCTGCTGGACTACACAAGAGTGTCATCAGCGTAACAGACCAAGCTGAGACCTGCGGGGGGTGGTACCTACCTAGCTGGCCTCTTGCAATAAGATACCTACCACCAGTACGGTAGTAAGTCGTTCCTTCTCTGTATTAAAAGAGGCCTGCAGAAGGACAGCTACAGGCTGATATTATTGATTATTAAATTAATGGGTGAACTTGCGTGCTCGCTAATGACAGACTTGAGACATCTTTCTAAACCTGGCCTCTAATACACGTGTCTAGTAAATTGTCTGCATACTGATAATAATAAAAATACATTTCAATTCGTGTTAGGCACCAGTATTAAACCATGTTTTTAAGTAATAATGATGATGATAATTTAATTACAAGTTTACTTCATAAATTTCGTAGTCAGTGATATTCAAAATAAAAATGTTTATTTGAAGACATAGACGTTGAAGAATTCTTAACTTTTCACGAATTGAATACAATATTTGAAGACAATAACGGTCAAGGCAACTTGATCAAACCGTCGAGGTTACTCAAAATATTATATTGATATTATAAAAAAAAAAAAAAACTTTCTCTCTTTCTTTCATATTAATCTGTGCGAGAATAAAATCGATATTGTCGTAGGAAATTCAAATAATAAATACTAAAGAAGAATAAGATAGTTGGAATACAATAGTCGGTATGGCTTACCTTCAATGACACGTAGAAATATGCACTTACTTATACAAAATGATAAAATCTAAAACCACATAATCTATTCACCTTAAAACATAACCATTTTTTATCTTCCATATTTTTTATATCAGCCATTTATACGTCCACTGATAAACAAAGGCCTCCCCGTGGATTTGTGGAATTGTGTCCTCATTTTGGGGGAAATTTGCCAATACTCACCACGCTTGGCAGGCGGGTTGATGAGCGCAGAATGATGCTATTCCACAGAAGGGACGCTGCTGGCCATCCCTCTGGGTAAGAGTCCCTTAGTCACCTTTTACGACCTCCACGGGAGGAGATGGAGTGGTGCTATATTCTTAATCCGGACACCACACGGATTATCTGTACCTAATTATATCTACATAACTGTTTGTAACAGTATGAAATTATTTTGTCTCTCAAGTAATCTACCACGGAACGGTTTATTTTTCCATTTAGAAACCATTCATATTTTTAAGACGTAGGTAAAAGCGGATTTACTCACGTATGTACTTTGAATAAACCCGACTACCTAGTTTTGGACTGGCTCGGTACTATGCCACGTATAGAGCCAAATAAGGCCTCCGGTTGAGTTCAAAAATGGACGTGAGTAAAACCGTATACACCTTTACAATAAGGGAGATAGGCAACAGAGAGACCAACCAAGTAATGTTCAAAAGATAAGGTAAAGGTAAGCAATAAAATCTATGTATAAAAATCGATGTGTGTATGTATTCTATGGACTCCAAAACGGCTTGACAGATTTTGATAACATTTTAGGCAGTCCTTAGACTAGCCCAGCAGGTGATTCTGTGAAGTTTGGTAGCGATCGGATCAAAAGATTTTTAATTTTTTCCATGGGAATTTTATATTTTGGAACGCGGCTCTAAAGTCCCGACTATTCATACGTGCCTATAATGGTTTAAATTAATGAAAATCTCTTTTTTAAGCGTGTCTATCAAATGCGATAATTCACGACGACGAATATAGTGTTAAGCAAAGGAGACCTTATAGGTCCTACGTAATAAATGGATACGATTTTATTTAAAGATGTATGTATGTATGTGTATTGTACGTCACCGCATAATACTTATTATCCGAAATGTATCTATTAAAATTAAACAACAATAATTTGAAACAATCTTATAATGAGCAAATTCCCGTTTTATTAATCAGAAATATATTGTATGCACAACAACTGCTATGGCTCACCATGGGCTGTTGCTAGAGCTTCGAGGATCGTTTCGAGCGCTTTGTTCCTTCGATCGTGAGGTTGGTGGCTGTACGGGTATTCACCGACATTCAAAACTGCCATGGTAATCTTATTAAAAGGCTAATTTATCGTATATATGATATCATTGTACCTTTTTCATTAAATACTCGCATCGGAAAAGGTTATAACTCGATTAACGCCCACTTTGCGATAATGACATAAGCGTTTACTTAGTAAAATAACTGTCCGTATACTTATAGAAGGCGGCAAAAACATACGTTCTTACTGGTTGCTTGTAAATACTAATATAGAAAAATAAAGTAATAAGCTTATCTAGGCTTTATTTAATACATGATAGATCCAACCAATGAAAGAAGTAAGTAATTGTTAATTCATGACGATATTTTGAACGCATTCTCGTTTGATGTTCGCTCCTCCTAAACATTCGTCAAAATAAAGTTACAACACTTTTCGGTGCGTCTGTAGGTTTTGACGCTAGCATTATTCATAAAATATTTAAAGACGTAACGCCGATATTCCGTTCCACTAGTTAGCAAGATACAATTAAACTTAAACACGTTACATACATACGAGTATATAATTATAATGCTAGGTTTTAGAAAGAAAATTTTAACAAGGATTTCCGTGAAGCTACATTTTTCTCCCGTTTATTATCTTGTATGTTAATACAGTGGCATAAAACGAGAACATTCTTTCCACGTTGAGCACAAAACGTGTACAAAGAGACTAGCATAAGCCAAATAACTGTTATTAAGAAAGGCAAACAACTTTTTTACGAGATATAAATGTTATATCAAAATGTATACTCGCACTTCAGTAAAAAAGAAATGCCTCGGAAACCTGCTGAAGAGTTTCTTGTGTATCGTAAAGCAGCCAAATTATCCATTTGCAGATCTTCTTGAGGTAGGCAGCATCGTAAACATTATTACCTATTCTCTTTTGAACACTACTCTGGAAACTGTATTTTAAGAGGAGCTTCATCAAAAACTTCTTGAGATTATCTGTGCGTAGGAAAATTTTATGATAAAAGGCCTCTAACGATCTTATTGGTCTATGGCCACTAGTGCGGCTACTGAGGGTGTTTTTGGTTCAATTCCCATTTCAAGCAAAATGTTACTGAAATATTCAGAATGATTTCACGGCGTTTGGAATTGGGATGCCTTCATTACAGCTCTCTGGGCTCAATGCTCTTCTAGATTGTAATTATATTATTAGTTTATTCTATACCAATACATTGGCAAGTTGTAGATGAATAACAATCAAACTCTACCTATCCTTTCATAAACTATAAGCATGAAGTTCTACAAGGTAATTCTGAGATAATATCAAAAGTATGGTCAGCATCATACTCTTGTGACTAAGAATAACTGCATGGTTGGCGCAGTGACTAAAACATAGATTTTCTACACTGCGGGTCGTATTTTCAATTCGCGCAAAAAAGCTAGTAAATTGTTCCGGATCTGGGTGTTAATGCATGTATGTTTGTATGCTGTACCCAATATACAGGAGAAATACTAGTGTGGGGCATAGAGAGTTTAGGGAAAAAAACATATATCAACAATCACAAATCCGTTTGCTAAGCTAAGCGATGGTAATTATTTCAATATCCCCTTATAGATAGATATTCATTGTAGCCTGTCACATGTATTTAAAAATGTAATTTGTGTGTTTTTATGTGAGATAAAAAAATTAAGACCAGTTATCAGACTTTAATCGAAATACATACCAGACCGGTGCGAAAAGAATCCCATATTCCACCTATCCCTACCGGTCTATCGGTACTAGTCTCACCCGACTAATCTATCCCTTCTAGTCTATCCCTACTGGTCTATCCCTACTGGTCTATCCCTACTGGTCTATCCCTACTGGTCTATCCCTACTGGTCTATCCCTACTGGTCTATCCCTACTGGTCTATCCCTACTGGTATATCCCTACTGGTCTATCCTTACTGGTCTATCCCTGCTGGTCTATCCCTACTGGTCTATCCCTACTGGTCTATCCCTACTGGTCTATCCCTACTGGTATATCCCTACTAGTAAGGACAACTTATTTTTATATTCCACTCATCCCCACTAGATTACGCGTGAACATGTATGTTTTCTAAACAGTGGAGATACGTGGGACAATATGTTTACCAGAATAGGAGTAGAATTAAAGAATGGCGTGCTCATGTCGTCAATTGGCTTTAAATTAAAAAAAGACCTATCCCATAAACATTTCCTAATAAATCTGACACCATAATTATAAAAATACTACAAATAATGGACGGTAATGATCCCTTTAAACATTGACAAGTTTAAAGACCGAAATAGTAAATTTTATGACCCAAGTATCAAGCTGTTCTGTAGCTGGCACCCGAAAGTTGTATAGCAGTAACCCTTTGATGCAAGTGAATGTTCCACGCGTCAGACAATAAACCCTCTCCAACTTCCCTCGTATAAGGAAATTAATCCACGCCCTTGATAAAATTATAAACGCTTAATAAAAAGCGGTGTGTCCATTCGATTTATTTAAATTTAGAACAAGTTCAGGGTAAATAAGGTAAACAGGAATCTAATTTGATCTCCTTTTTACCCGACTGCCCCAAAAGGGTAGGAGGGTAATGTTTTTTGAGTGTATGTATGCCTATTTCTTTGGCACGCCCTGCAGCCTAAACCGCTTGATGGATTTTAAAATTATAATAACACCATTTTAAACGGATTACATCGCGTTCATTATAGGTTTTTTGTTTTACCTGACGTTTCCAACAATTTCTAGCATTCATGGTCGCAGGATGACTAAACTGACAGGTATCGTAACAGATAAAAAAAAGTTATTTTATTCTATCAATTTATCTTTACAATATATCTATACAATTCTAATTAAAACTTATTTCTATGCACGCAGTAATCACTCAAAGTGTATTGATGTTTTAGTGAGGCATTTTGTTTGAGACTTTATTATTATTTTAATAACAGGGAATAATAGGGAATCCCTATCAAAAAGGAAACTTTTTTAATTTAAATAGCCTCACGAAATATTCTTGGTGCATATAGGTTCTCTTTCACGAGGACTTGAGGTTAACCGAAACGAAGAAAATGGTTGGGTTTGCCTAAAGCATTTTCGCACAGTTACAGACTTTGTGCAGCGTCTATGCTTGACATTAGCTATGTTTTCTTTTGTTCCGGTGGCTATGGTACGCTTTGTTTGCCCTATGTATGACAATCCACACTCACAGTGAATCTTGTAGACCCCTGCATCTTGTAAAGGAATGCGACACTTCACCGGTTTGAGAAGTTGGCTGATCTTCTTACACGGCTTGAAGTAGGTTTTAATGGAAGCATGCTTCAAGGTATACCAATTCTGTTGGTGAATGGTTGGCCTTAATGAAAGGTAAAACAGCGGGTCTTCGATCAACCGTGGTGGGTTTCGAGCAGCTGCTGCGACGGGGATGTGGCGCTCTCAAATTGTTACATTGGATGTTGGATTTTATATATCAGGTGTGGTTAGATTCGTCTTAATCGTGGGAGTGACATAGGAATACTTAAATATGGCGTAAGTAAATTTATACGCAGTCGGGTTTTTTATTATTTACAGTCGCGTTATACTGGTTAGATTCAACTGTTTTGTGATAATTGTGTTACATTACAACACATTCCAAATCTTGTTACTGTTATAATCTTCCTTATTACTACTATCTTGAATCTGAAAGTTTGTATGTTTGAATTATCGAGGCTCCATTGCGCTCAACCGACTGAATGGATTCGAATAAAATTTAGCATAGAGGTTGATTATATCGTGAAATTGGACAAAGGATATCAAGTTAGCTTGAGAAGGACGCGGACTTAGTAGACAAGTAATAAAATTAACTGAGGTATAACTCAGTTTGAAAATATAAGCATTTGAGCCTATATAGTTAACTTTCATACTAATGTATACAACACTTACGGCAAAGAATAAAGCCCACTCTCCCGTATTAGCAGAGTACGCCGCCCGAGGAACGTTCTGGTCGACCCGGGCGATAAAATCACGGTAGATCATATGAATAGACTCGCGCTGTCTCATTCACTCAACACCCAACCGCTTTTCCGCCCTCGCCGAAGAGGATGGCCGCCTCAGCGACGACGCGGAGGCATATCGTCGCGACACCATCCCGTTCAATTTAGTACTTCTCCCCGTCTCTTGCTCGCGCCGAGCCTGTAGTATTAAATGTTCCCTTAAAAAATATTAAATAATACCGATCCAGCTGTCTCCAAAACAGTAGCTTGCTATCCCCAGCAACGCCCTAAGTTGAGGTTCGTGTCCCGCAGGGGGCTTAGCACAAATTGCTTAGATTTAAAAAATAATTTTAAGCCTGGCTGGAGGCCTCTTTTGGCTTCACCAGAATCGACCGGTTAAGCAGCTCCATTTCTCTGAAATGTCTATGAGAATCACAACAAAAAAAATTACTAGAGCCCTCCGCTCCATCTGTGGGTGTCGTTAAAAGTGACTAAGCGTTGATTTCAAAGGATGGGCAGCAGAATGCTCTTATGTACTAATTACAACATACTAGTCATCCAAAATGTCTGGGTTTATATTGTGTTCTCAGCGCGGAGTTTTGCCATAATCGCCATGCTTGGCAGGTGGGTTGGCGATCGTAGTTTAGTTGCAATTTTCCTGAAGGCCATTACTACTCATCCAGTGGCTATAAATATAGTCGCCTTTATGGCACCATCGGGAGATGGGATAGGGTGCGAAGCGTGGTGATTATGGTAATGTCGCTCATGTAATTAATATAAGTAATTAGCATAATTGGGAGGCCCGTGTCCAGCAGTAGACGGGTACAAGCTGATTTATGTGTATGATTTAAAAACAATAGTCTTCATGCTCTTGGGAGCAAAATACATATTAGGAACAAAATCTCAGAACTATCAAAACTGTTTCGCATAAACCGCGCTCTTAGAAACAGCCATTCATACATGTGCGTACACAGTAGGGTACTTAGCTATTAGTCCAATACGTATGTACATTTCAAATTACTAAGGCGTCCGCCACCGTCGTAAAGCTGTGTTCGTTAATAACTTGAGCTGCATTAATTATAGCCCGCAGGCGCAATCTGGGAAACAATTGTTACATCTTACAGCAGTTGTGTAATTAGTTTTTATTACCTGTATTGAATACTGGCTCAGTTGACATCTGAAACAATAATTTTGTCGAGTTAGATATATAAAACAAGGTAATCATGGAATTTTATTTATTTAGTAATTAAATATATAAAGTTACACTAGCTGTGCCCCGCGGTTTCACCCGCTGTTTATATTTATGTATATACGGAAACATAATTATTTTTCTAAAATAAAAGTAACCTAAGTTATTTTTAATAAAATCAACTATCTGCTAGTGAAAGTCCCGTCAAAATCGGTCCAGCCGTTTCGGAGATAAGTGAGAACAAATGGTGAGACAGACAAAAAAAATGTTTTGTTGTTGTAGGTACCGTATATACTTTCATATGCAGTTAGTAAAAAGCTGTTATTTTGACATTTGACAAACAGACACTTCAATTTTATTTGTTTGTATAGATGTATGGATATAGATTAAAAAACAGGTGTTTGTGCATTTGAGTTTTATCAGCGACAGAGGACGCAGCTTAGCACGGGGTAACGTTAAAAAAATATTTTTGGCATCCCACCATATCTTCATAACAGCCATAAAACGCCCATTGCTGAACGAAAGCCTATCCCATAAACAGCCGATCACATTTACGGTGGCGTTATTTTGAGGGTAATTTGCCAGTACTCACCACGATTGGCAGACTGGTTGGCGAGCGCAGAATGGCCGTTGTTCCACAGACGGGACGCTGCTGCCCATCCGTATGCTTTACATTTCCTTTATCGCCTTTAACTTGATCAACGGAAAGAAATGAAGTGGTGCTTTATTCATAATCAGGACCCGCACGGTATGTACGTCGTCTTATAGCTACATTTATCTTCGCATAATATTTTATACTTCATAAAGATATTTCATCAGAGAAATAAAATACAATGTAATATTAATATGAAATCATATTGTTAGTCATTATTGTACTAAAATGTAATAATATATGAAAGTTGTTTTGTATTATAATATAAGAATAGTTACCTAACATTTAGCAAACTGTTTTCTCATTAGGCTTAACATTATGACAGTAGACATATATCAAAATAAGTAATAAACCTAACCACAGAAAAAGCTCCATAAGAATAAAGACTTGTATAAAATCTACAACATTGTTGCGTACATTAATTAGTTGGTCGATAATAACGTTCGACTGTCTTTGCGTCTAACTGCCTAATAAACCATCACACCTTATAGGTACGGTTGTTTGACAAATGGTAATATAAATGGCATGTCAAACGTAACTATTTTCGTGTCAGATGACTATCAGAAAATTGCTCACTTTTTGTGGCGGCGACTCGACGCGGAAGCGCCCTCTGTCGTGACTGTAATGAAACCAGTGTACACAATGAGAGCCTACGGTCGCCACAATCAATATGGAAGTAATCCGATACCTGACATTTAATTTATGAAGTGACATTCAGTGCGACGATAAGTTTGTTACAATTTGCATTTGCGACGTATTTACGAGCAAGATTCTTCGGTGATATGAATTAAATTTAATTTTGATTTAAATCATCGTAAATTAATTTGTGAGTTTTGTTAAATAATACATGAATGCTTTTATTCTTATCAGCCAGTAAAGATAATAAACGATATCCATACGTGACGCTATGTAATCAAGTTTCCAGTAAACAATTTATGAGTATATCATTTTATATACGTTTTCAGTATTATTGTGTGAATTATGGCGCAAGTTACCAGTTTACTTAGAGATATTAAAGTTCTTAATTGTACGGGACATTGAATAGTACTCTATTGAATATGAATATACATTTCTTCAAATAAATTAAACGGTACATACATTCTAAGTATTATGATGTTTGCACAAGGAATTAATAATACCGTAAACCAACAATTGACATCATAGTTTTAAAGACTAATAAAAACAGGCTTTTAATGACATATTAAATAAAAGGAATCCATATGGTGTCCGGATTAAGAATGTAGCTCCACTACATCTCCTCCCGTGGATGTCGTAAAAGGCGACTAAGGGAATCTAAACCAGAGGGAAGGGCAGCAGCGTCCCTTTTGTGAATCGGTTAGCCATACTGCGCTCACTAACCCGCCTGCCTACTGCGACTATACCTCCCGAAATTATCACACAGTTGTGGAATCTATGGGGGAGGCCTTTGTTCAGCAGTGGACGTATAAATGGCTGGTATGAAATAAAAGGCACAAAATATGATGTAAATATGTAATAATAGACGCTTGCTATTAAATACATACATGTACATAATATCCTCACGCTTTTAATACATATAAAAAAATTGTGCTTTTAAGTTCAAATTTAATTTAAAAAATGTATTTGGTTCACTAATTTCTTATTTAAATTCTAGATTTAATGCAAAATTAACTCTTAGAACCTATAAATACATTACTCATAGATTCAAATTCATTATTTCACATGTCTAGAGTATATCAATAGCCTTATTTCATTTTTTTACTCGTGAGCTGTTTGATCGTGTCTGCCACAGCATCAAGTCATAGCGATCAAATTATTGCAGTGTCATAGATTCTTGATGACTCTGCAAAATTTCAAGTCAATTCTACATCTTTCTAGATTAATGAGTAAATTCTGTGCGTGAAAATTTTACTGCGGGATTCTATCACAGTCATATATAGTTACATATATGTATTTATGTATATAGGTCAAGCTGATGTAAAGCAGTAAAACAGAAGCAAAAAATAACTGGATTATTATTTAAAGTCCAGTCCAGTATCAAATTCAGTTTTATTAAATGGCTTCAACAAAATTTATCAAGGCAAAACATGGAAGCCAACGAGGTAATGTTTACGAGGTAATGTTTTCAACAGTTATCGGCATTTGCATTGAATTAACACAAAATAACCGTTTAACAAAAACAATCCGGCCGAATATTAATACGGCTTTAAATCATATGGTAGTGAGTGTTTCTGCAATTAATTGCGTGAAATAACGTTATCGGTGAGCGGCCACATTATACCGTAAAATGTTTGTAAGCATGTTCCACATAAATAACGGACACTAAGCTTATTAGCATAACCGAGTCGACATTCACCGAATTACCCTAAAATCTGTTAACAAATGGTAGCTTTGCATAATTGAATAAGTGGAACGCAAACTCGGGCATATGGAGTACGAAAGAATATTCTCCGATTTTATATAAAACAATTTACGCGTAACAGTGTTTGTTTTTCTATTTGATTAACAAATAACGACTAATTCTAAAATTTGGTTTGTTAATTTCATGTTTGTCTGGCTGAGTTCGATGTGAATTATTTATAGAATGTTAACTTTTGAGTATTGAATGTACAATACTACAAATTATCACAAATTTCATTTTTTTAAATACTAAGACTCTACGTACGTATACATACGGCTTTACTATAACTTTTTCAACAGCAGTGTTGAATTTTAATACAAATCGAGTTTTCTTATGTATGATAAATATGGTTTTCTAAGAATCAAAAAGCTTAGTGTGTATATACATAGCCAGTTCCAGCATTATGCATAAAAAAGATCAGTAGAATACACCTACATATTATACGAAACTGTAGATCTGCGTAGCAATCGCATTCTGTTCATTTTAGCTGTTAGTGCTACGGCGCTTTGATGCTACGCCACAGTTGAAGCTACGTGGATTGCGGTGCGTTGAGTTCCGTTTACGTTCCCACCCGCCCGGGACCCCGCAATTAGATCCTGCCCATTGTTTCTCCAAGCACTTTCTGTTAGAAATTCCAGTTTCAATTCGAAGGCTGCGGCATTCCTTGTGGCGTCGGTCATACTGAGGTTTCGATTGTTGGCAAATGCTGGTTGGTCTATTGAACCAAAGTCATGATTTGAAAAGTTTTGTAATTTATTAGTTACTCATGCCTTATTTTCCTTATGACTTGAACATTATTAAAAGTTCGGATTAAAGTGCAAATCTTTACAGTAATAATGTTTATATTTGAATATAAGCTATCCAAAAATAATAATATACATTCAGTCAAAAAATTATCGGGAATGGATGATTTGTTTATGGTTCCAAATTCAAATTTTTGTTTTCATTGTTGTTGTTAGATTGGCACAACTGTTTTCCATTTTGGCGCGGAGTTTGAGTTGCATCTGTTATTTATATTAAATACAGTGCTGTTTTAGTTATATCATATCTAGTGTGTATAGCGAATTTCATTATGGACAAAAACACCGAACAAAGAGTTTGTCTTAAATTTTGCATCGCCAATGGAATTTCATGTTCGAAGTCACTGAAAATGTTACAGAAAGCTTACGGTGAACCGACTTTATCAAAAACACGTGTTTATGAGTGGTACAAAGCGGTCAAAAGCGGCCGAGATGTGATGGAAGATTCGCCTCGCTCTGGTAGGCCATCAACGTCTGCAACTGAAATTATCATCGCAAAAGTGAAGGAAATAGTGACAGAAAATCCTCATTCAACTTTGAGAGAGATAGCCGCCGAACTTTCTGTATTTCACGAGTTGATCCGTACCATTTTAACTTCTTTCTTTTGGGTATGAAACATGTTACCGCTCGGCTAGTCCCAAAAGACCTGAATTTTCTTCAAAAACTCAATCGCATGAGAGTCGCTGAGGACATGCTAGAACGAGTCAATTCCGACCCAACATTCATCAAACGCATTGTTACTGGTGACGAGACGTGGGTTTACGAGTTTGACATGCAAACTAGTCAACAAGCTTCGGAGTGGCGCCTTCCAACTGAACCGAAACCGAAAAAACCACGCCAAAGTCGATCAAAAGTCAAAGTCATGTTGACTGTTTTCTTTGACTATCGCGGTGTTGTGCACTCGGAATTCTTGCCGGAAGGTCAAACGGTAAATAAAGAACATTACTTGAGCGTTATGCGGCATTTAGGAGAGCAAATTCGAAGAATAAGGCCAGATTTGTGGAAAGAAACTTCTTGGATTTTGCACGACGATAATGCGCCTTCGCACACGGCTATCATTGTGAACGAATTTTTGACCAAACACTCAACAAATACCATCGAGCAACCACCATATTCACCATATATGGCCAGCCGACTTTTTTTTCCTAAACTTAATTGTCACTTCGCGGCACCCGTTTTCAATCGGTAGAAGACATAAAGGAGAATTCGCGGCGAGAACTGAACTCAATTCCGGAAACAGCGCTTAAAGAATGTTTTGATGATTGGATTATTCGTTGGCGTAAGTGTATTGTTTCTGAAGGAGCATACTTTGAAGGTGATAAAATAAATTTGGATGAATAACAAACATGTTGTGTATGATTGATCTTTTCCCGTTACTTCCTTGACAGAATAGTACTCATAATAATATAATATACTCGTATACAAATCTTAGATCTAAAGATTTTGGATTATATTGATTATTAATTTTGGCCGCTAGCGGTCATTCAGTGGCAGCAATGTATGCACAGTCTTGCCTAAATTAACTTCATCGTATCAGCCAAAGGATGTCCACTGTTGAACAAAGGCCTTGCTCATAGATTTCCACAATTGTGTCGTCATTTTGGGGGCAATTTTCCAGTACTCACAGCGCTTGGCAGACGGATTAGTGAGCGCAGAATGGCTGCTGTTCAAGGTTACTGCTAGAAGGGACGCTGCTGGTCACGCCTCTGGTTTGGATTACCTTGATTGCCTTTTACGACTTCCACAGGAGAAGATGGAGTGGTGCTCTATTCTTAATCCGGACAGCAGACGGATAAGTTTTATCCGTTATAACAATAAGCGACAACGATTTATTCAGAAATGGGGAATTAAATCATCATTTCACTGCACGACGTCCACTGTTGGACACAGGCCTCCCCCAAAGACCACTACAAAGATCACTCTGGGTTTGTGTCGTGACTGATTGGGGGTTGTGCCACAATCGCCACGCTTGGCCTGAGTTGGCAATCGCAGTTGCGTTGTTAATGTACTCGAAGGACGCTGCTGCCCATCCTCCAGCTAATCCCATAGTCGCCTTTTACGACACCCTCGGGACGAGATGGATTGATGCTATTCGTAGCCGACACCATACGGTTTTTTTTATATACCTAATAAAATACCTTTGATTTATAAGAGTGATCTATGCACAACATAATAATAATTATAACACGGCCGCCTATTTTTTACATACAGTTCAAACTATTGTAAACCACGTCCTCACATACTTCGCATGCGGTATGCGGCAGCACTCGTTACAAACTCATTTCAGCAAAGTTGGTGTCTGCGTCATGCACAATCATATTTACATAAAAGAACCACTAGCCGGACTGACGTAAAATATAAATAATGAAATTTTCCGACAGCGAACGTCCTGCTTTTATATTTTTAATGCAAATTAGTATTGGCTTGTAAACGGTGCAGTTTTTGCTTATGCTTTTATGGTTTAACAGATTTTTTGTATAAAAAAGGACGTAACCTCAAAAAAATCGCCGGTAAAAATAGTACAGATGACTCATTGATTATATTTTATAACTTTAGAGACTTATGGAAATTGAATTTCCCAATTAAAGGTGCAACTCCTCCCACTCCGCCTCCTCCCGTGGATATAGTACAAGTCTACAAAGAAACTCTAAGACAGAAAGATGGACAGCTGCGTTCCTTATATGGTTAGTATACTGAAAAAAACGTACGGGTTAAAAACGAATAAGCTGTTTGTCAAAATAGCACCTCTAAAGTTGATGCTCAGAAAAATATTTGAATGATGTGCATTGATTTGTGTCTGTGTGTGTAAATATTGATAGCTTTGTTGTTTTTATATTATTTTTGATTAAAGCTGGACTTCAAAATCGTCAAGGAAATCTAAAAACACTCAGAAATCACATTCACGGCACACGCAAACATCTTCTTCTTCTTCTTCTCTTAGATTATGGCTTCTGTAGAGTATCTTCCACAATTTCGCCAATGTCAAATAGAAGGCAACGTTATACGGTATTCAGATTTAATCAATGTTTACATATTTATAAAATATTACTCAAAAATGAAACGTTGTACGGTTCAATTGTTTTGTTTCGTTCAAATGCAAACAATAAAGCAAATAAATAATATTGACTTTGAGTGATAGGTGACAAATGTCGGGGTGCTAGGTCAGGAAACCTCCACGTGCGCTCGGTGGCTGCTGATCCCTCTTGATACGTCCGGGGGGAAGAGCAGTTGTCGGGCCGGTGCACCCTGGGCACCGGGCAATAACTACTCCACTTTTTGGAGGACCTTGTTGCCCGGTGGCTAATATTCTGACAGGGACGGGCCCAGTTTTTGGGCTGTGGGTTGGCCGTAGTGTGCTTCTCCGTTTTCGGAGGAGCATGGGCGGGCTAGCGGCGGGCTCGGTGTGCACTCACCCTGCCCCGAGCAGGCAATGGGAGGACTCCCCTTCCCTGCCACCGTCGATATCGTAACCTCAGTTGGAGTGTCGTGGTCATGTCTCGCGGCTCCGACCGGGACCGAGGATCTTGGCTTAATCGCCCGGATCGCGAGGAAGAAGGCCTCTATAAAAATTCCCCGAACCCAAGCTTTGCGTGCGGCGAGGGGTGCATGGCTGATGGGAAGTTCAGTCGCGAGCACGCCATCCCCAGGACCGGCGGCACCTGAAGATGGGATACGCTTGCCCGGGTACAGGGGGCACTGCCCGGGTCGACCATTTATTTCCCCCATACTCGTGGGACTAAATATGAAACCAAGTAAACAAACAACACACCTTAAGAAGGAGGAGAGAGAGAATGTGGGTTCGCTGTCGGCATCTGACAGCGTTCAGATGGACGTGGGGTCGGATGCCGGCTCCGTGTCTGGTTCGGGTGCCAGGACGCGTAGTGCGCGCAACTTGCGCGCCAATGCGCGTGCGCAGCGTGCGGTCGCGACCGCGTCGCGTCCGGGCACGCCGTTGCCATTGGGTGGGGTGAGCGACTCTGAGGAATCCTTGGACCCTCGGAGTTCGCAAGCCTCACTCAACATGGCGTTGAGTGTTGAGGGTCGCAAGCGCACCCTCCCGAAGGCGTCTGTGGGGTCGTCTCCGGACGCAAAAAGAACGGCCCGAAAAGAGTCGCACGTTGAGAGGCTGGAGAGGGAGAATGTGGAGTTGCGCTCCCAGCTTGCCAGCCTCTCGATGCAGCTAGAAAAACTGACGAAAGAGGTGGGTCTCCTCCGTCGTCAGAGAGACGTGACCACAGGCCCCAACAGAGCTGTCGCACCGGCGTTCTTGCCGCCGGATGCCGAGGCCGAGTTTCGGCGATCCATTGTCTTGGAAATCGGGGGGATGATGGACGCCAAGCTGGCGGCCTTGGCGGAGCGGCTCCCGCCGGAACAACGCCTGCGCCCGCCACTGGCAGCGGATGTGAGACGGCTGCAGTCTGCGCAGCAGACGGCCACATATGCAGCCGCTGCCAAGGCAACGCAGAGCACGGCAACGGCTACAGCTTCCGCCAAGGGACAAACTCACGCGACAGCGGCTCAGCCCCAACCTAAGGGAAAGAGTGGGGGTCGCGGTATGGTGAAGGGGACCGGGAGGGCTGACCGACAGGTGACAACTGCCGGGGCTGCAGTGTCCACTGCATCCACGGCAGCCCAACCAGCACCCACAGAGCAAGAGCCTTCACAATCCGCAATGGACACCACTGAGGGATGGTCCATTGCGGGCAAAAAGAAGCGGCAGCCCCGGCCCGGTCGGCAGTCCAATGAGCCCGCAGCTACGCAGCCTGCGCAGTCCTCTTTGCAGATAGAGGGAAGGCAACGTAAACGGGGTGGAAAAAGAGGAAAGAAAGGGAAGGTCAACCTCCCCAAGGTTCCCGCATCGGCCGCCATAACGGTCACGGTGCCCGTAGGTTCACCCAACACTGCATTGGGTGAAGTCATGGCCGCCGCTCGGCGAAATATAAAGCTCGCCGACCATGGTATCGGACCAGACACCGTGACCATCAAGAGGTCAGTTAGCGGCGGAATGGTGCTTTCCGTCGCTGGCGAGGATGGTGGCGCCAAGGCCGATAGCCTGGCGCGCCGAATGCGGGAGGTGCTCACCCCCATCTATGACGTGCGTATTGCGCGTCCGATCAAGATGGCGGAGTTGAGGGTAATGGACCTGGATGACGCCGTCACAAAAGTGGAGATCGTAGAAGCAATAGTAGCTGCGACGGCGTGTTTGCCCGAGGATGTCAGGGTGGGCGAAATTCGCCGCTCACCGATGTCCTTGGGCACAGTTTGGGTCCGGATCCCACTGGAGGCGGCCAAGAAGCTGGCGTCTACCTACCGTCGGTTGGACGTCGGCCAGGGTCGAGGTGTTGGCGGCACGGCCATTACAGTGCTTCCGATGCCTCGAACTCGGGCATGTGCGCCTCCGGTGCACCACACACGGGGGGGTTGACCGGAGCGACCGGTGCTTTGGTTGTGGCAGCCAGGGCCACAAGATTAGGGAATGCCAGGCGCAGACAAAAAACTGCCCTCTCTGTGCGGACTTTGGCCTTCCGGCCGAGCACAGATTGGGCTGAAAATCTTGCGCAGTCCAGAAGAGCAGGAGGGGAAAACCAGCCCCCCCTGCCTCAGCAGCGGGACTAACGACGTCTGCGCCGGCGGCACCGGTTCCACGCTCCGGCTCACTGGAGGCGATGGAGGCCAATTGAGGGTCCTCCAGGGAAACTTAAACCACTGCCGCAACGCGCAGAATCTGCTGCTGCAGACTGTTGCGGAGTGGTCGGTTGCCTTGGCGGTTGTTGCGGAGCCCTACGGCGTCCAGGAACACCCTCGCTGGTTCGGGGGCGCCGGGGACTCCGTCGCCATATATTGGTCTGGAGCCGAAGGTGAGCCGCCCTGCTCCCTGTTAGACAGGGGGCAGGGCTTTGTCGTAGTAGAGTGGGGACCTCTGGCAGTAGTGGGCTGCTATGTCTCCCCCAACGTGTCTCTCGCCGACTTCGAGGGATACCTGGACGGGGTGGCGCGCAGCATTCGCTGTAAGTGCTCGCCCCGTCCAGTGCTCGTCCTGGGGGACTTCAACGCTCACTCTAGAGCTTAGGGCAACCGTCGGGACGGGCCGAGGGGGAGGATAATGCAAGACTGGGTGGCGTCACTTGACCTCCGATTGCTGAATCGGGGGTCCGTTAGCACCTGTGTTCGGTGGCAGGGGGAGTCGGTCGTGGACCTTACATGGGCGGCTCCTTCTGTGGCCCGCATGGTGTCGGGTTGGCGGGTAGCGGAGGAGGTGGTCACACTTTCGGACCACCGCCACATTATGTTCGACGTGGCCCTCCGCACGCCTTGCCCGAGCCGCTCTAGTCCCAGCCCGCGGTCGCGACGTTGGGCCCTCACACAGCTGGACCGCGAGTTGCTCGTCGCAGCTGCTAACGTCGCGGCCTGGCCAGAGGTCAATCAAGGGATCTTGCCCGATCCGGAGGAAGAAGCGTCCTGGTTCCGGGAGACGATGACGTCAATATGCGACGCATCCATGCCCCGGGCCAGGCGCTCCCGGCGTACGGCAGTGTACTGGTGGTCGGATGAGATCGCGCAGTTGCGCGCGGTCTGCCTGGCATCCCGTCGCCGGTACCAACGAAGCCGACGCCGGCACAGCGATACAGCCGGAGAGACTGACGAGGCCTATAGGGCCTACCGGGCGGCTACGCTGGCGTTTCAGACCGCCATCAGCGAGGCAAAGGCTCGGTCCTGGAACGAGCTCCTGGAGGGACTGGATAGGGATCCGTGGGGGACACCCTACCGTATGGTATTGGGCAAGTTGCGCCCATATGTCCCCCCGGTGACCGAAACCATGGCCCCGGATTTGCTGGGAAGAGTACTTTCAACGCTCTTTCCGGCGGTCCGGGATCATCCTGGTCCCTCTCCACCCCCGATTACCTCGAGCTGGGCCGAGGAGTTGGGGGTTTCGGAAGGGGAGCTGGACCGAGCCATTGGCCGCCTGAAGAGTCGCAACACCGCACCGGGTCCGGACGGCATTCCGGGCCGTGCGTGGGTGTATGCACTGCAGTCTCTTGGGGACCGCTTGAGGCGGCTGTTCACCAGTTGCCTCCGTAGTAGCGTGTTCCCGTCCGGCTGGAAGGAAGCCGGATTGGTTCTCTTGAAGAAGGAAGGAAGGGCTGCAGAGTCGCCCTCTGCATACCGTCCCATTTGCCTGCTCGATGAGGCTTCGAAGCTATTCGAAAGAATAATTACCCGAAGACTCGTTGAGCACCTGTCGCGAGTTGGCCCCGACCTGGCCGAAAGTCAGTATGGCTTCCGGCAGCGGCGGTCCACCATTGACGCGATTCTTCGCGTCCGCTCGCTGGCGGAACAGGCAGTGTCCCGGCGGGGTGGGGTGGCGTTGGCGGTCAGTCTAGACATCGTCAACGCCTTCAACTCCATCCCGTGGGGCGCTATTAGGGCGGCACTAGTCCATCATCGGTGTCCGCCCTACCTGCAGGGCATCATAGGGGCCTATCTGCGCGATTGGCACATTCGCTACGTGGGCAGGAACGGTAGCGTAAAGCGGAGGGAGATTACGTGCGGGGTTCCGCAGGGGTCAGTACTTGGCCCCCTTTTATGGAACCTTGCCTACGACGCAGCCCTGCGTGTCATTCTCCCTGCTGGCTTCAGCTTAGTCTGCTACGCTGACGACACCCTGGTGTTGGCCAGCGGGGAGTCCTTCGAGGGAACCATCCGGCTTGCGGAGCAAGCGGTGGCAATTGTCGTGGCCAAAATCCACGCCCTGGGTCTGCGGATAGTGCCTCAAAAAACCGAGGCGCTATGGTTCCACAAACTGCCGAGGAGCAGAGAACCACCCAGTTCGTGGATACGCATTGGTGACGCGCAAATCGGGGTGGGCCGGTACATGAAATACCTGGGGCTCACCCTGGACAGTCGTTGGGGCTTCGAAGAGCACTTCCAGCGCCTCGTCTCCCGAGTCGAGAGGGTAGTGGGTGCACTACACCGGCTGCTGCCCAATCTCGGGGGACCATGTGAGGAAGTTCGCCGTCTCTACGGAGGGGTTGTGCGGTCCGTGGCCCTCTACGGGGCGCCTGTATGGTCAGCTCGACTGTCAGGTGCCCAGCGCTGCAGAACCAAAATTCACGGTCTGCAGCGCAGAGTGGCTATCCGGATCGCACGAGGATACCGAACGGTGTCCTACGAGGCGGCAACTCTCCTGGCGCGTTTTCCGCCTTTCGACATCCTGGCGGAGATGGATGCGTGGGTCTACGACCAGACACGCTCCCTCCGCCAGAGCGGCGAAGGCGCGCCTCCAGGGGCGTTGGACAGGCTGAGGCGGCTAGCTCGACGGCGCGCACTTGGAAAGTGGCGCCGCCGCCTCCGAATGCAGTTCGCGACCAAGTGCGTCGTGGAGGCCGTCCTGCCGCTCTTTGGAGCCTGGCTCAGAAGGAGCGAGCGCGTCACCTACCGCCTGACGCAGGTGCTCACCGGGCACGGTTGTTTGGGTGCGTACCTGCACAGGATAGGACGTGAGGCCACGGCACAATGCCACCATTATGATAGCGACCAGGACACCGCGCAGCACACGCTCGAGGCGTGCCTCGCGTGGGCCGCCGAGCGGCGGATCCTGGTCGATCGGATCGGGCAACATCTCTCTCTGCCAGCAGTAGTGTCGGCTATGTTGGCAGAGCACGAAAACTGGAATGCAGTGGTCTCCTTCTGTGAGAGAGTCATGCTCCAGAAGGAGACCGCAGAGCGGGATCGGGAGAGGGCCGATCCCGCTCGAAGAAGGAGGAGACGGCGCCGGGGTAACAACCGCCCTGGCGCCTAATTCCCACACGCCTGAAACCCCCTGCCGTTGCTGTGAGGCAGGGGACCTCTGGGTTCGCGGGTGCGTAGATTGGGGAATCTGCGTGCCCACACCAAGCGACCCAAGAGAAGACGGTAGCACGCATGTGGTCACGCGCTGCCGTGGGACGCTTTGGGGGATCCTTTACAATTCCCCCGGGGGGGTGACCACTTTACAGTCACCCTCTCCGAGATGTGCCTATAGGCGTGGCACCAGTGGGCGGCTCTGGTGTGATCATACGAGGACCTGGAGCCTCCCTTAGGTGCCGAAGATGACCGCTCCAGTGGTTTTAGCCGGTAGGAGTCCGGCATACCCCTTCGCCTTTCCCCGGGGCGAAGGAAGTTCATGAAGAATTTCCACTGGGCACCAATAAAAAATCAATAGTGATGCCATATTTCAAAAATCTAAACCGAATAATCGATATCGCAGTGATAGAAAACATGTTTTAAGTGTAATATATTAGATCATCATTTTCATTATTTCGGCCGAATAAAGTCCACTGCTGGACACAGGCCTCCCTCAAAGATCACCACAACGACCAACATCGGTATGTTGTGTGCTCATTGAGGGGTTTTGCCATAATCGCCACGCTTGGCAAGCGGGTTGGCGATCGCAGTTGAGTTCACGTTCACTGCTGATCAAAGACATCCCCCATAGATTTCGTCATCTTGAGGGGAAGTTACTAGTATTCACCAAGCTTGGCAGGCTGGCTGGTAAATGCAGAAAAGCTGCTGTTCCACAGAAGGGTCGTTACTGCCCATTCTTCTGGTATAGAGTCCCTTTCTCGACTTGTATGCCATCCACGGAAGGAGATGGAGTCGGGTTATATTCTTAATCCGCACGATAGCACACGGACATTTTGTAGTATATGTAATATGTAGTATAATGTAAACTTTGGTCATTGCTCTACACTTAGTAAGAAATGTCTAGTTTTGTAATAATAATGATTTAATTTTGCGCTAAACTGTTGATTATTATAGTTTGACGTTACAGTATTAAAAAAATATTATTTTTCATCTTTAATACAAGAAACCAGTCCAACTAAAGGTGTCAGGAACGCATTCTCTCAGCGGCCGCACTTTAGTTATATTTAAATCAAGTGAAAGAAATACGTACTTCTAAAACGATAATGATAATACTCGTAATTATATCGCAGCAAACACAGCCTTCAAGTCGTTTAAACTAGCTAGACCCATTGAATTGCAAATGTAAGGAAATAAAACGATGTTTGGCGTTTTCTGTTTTCCTCATTTTCCAAGTTCCAGAACTTGCATGTAATTGCTTAATTCCAGGGCGGCTACGATAAAGTTCGTCTTTCGTACCAACAACCTATACAATATTTATAGGCTGGGAGCTCAACAACGTATGGAAATTGCTGGAAATTATTATTGCGTTGTATTTTAAAATCCGTTTTCAAAACCTTTACTATATGACTTGAATTATATTGCGCCAACCTCAAGTAAACTGGGACCAGGGCAGAAAGAAGAAGACCCACAGAAATACAAATGTGGAACATGATTCAAGGTACAATTTTTGATAAAAAGAAAAATACAGGTACGAAATAATATTAGAACCATTAGTATTCTTCGTAATTCAATATTGTGAAGCCCTTAGAGAAACGATTAATATCCAGTAAGCTAAAGATTCAAAGTCTAAACACAAAAACGTTTCGACACCAAATTGGTGTAGTGAGCCGCAATTTTAATTGGTGCCTAAGAATTTCACGAATCTCTACTTTGTGTTTAGGGAATTCGACGAAAACAGGTCCATGCTTATTATTTTAGTCAGATATTCTAAATACATTAATTATAACAGCATTTTTAGCTAAACTAGGCTGAAAACTGTAATTCAGCACTCGGCAATTGATGCTCAAACTAGTCGAAATTAATTTCACAAAGTAAAACAAAATCCTCCCACATAGATTTCCATAACGACTGGTTACTTGCCGTGTGTCATTTTAGGGGGATATGCCAGCACTGCAATTCTCTAAGCTAAAACATCCATAAATCCTTGAATTCAGAACTAAAATAACGGTGATAACCCGATTTGGTATTCACTAAGACTGGTCCTCATGGCTTAGCTTCTGCAACGTATCCTTGAATAGCTTCAAGATTATTCTGTATTCAAGGATGAGGATGTTTGAGCTTAAAGAATTGCACCGCAAAATTGAAACATCTGTAAAAAACCAATTTGGTATTCGCTAAGACATGATTGAAGCCATTCAAGGACACGTTGCAGACGGTGAGCCATGAGGACGAGTCTTAGCGAATACGAAATTGGGTTGTCACCGTTATTTCAATTATGTATTCAGGGATGTATGGATGTTTGAGCTGAGGGAATTGTATTCCTGTACTCACGAGTTATGGGAGGTGGGTTGGTTGGCGCAGAATGACTGCCGTTCCACTCCACAGAAGGGACGCTGTTGCTCACCTCTCTAGTTAAGAGTACTTTAGCCTTTTACGAAATCCACGGGAAATTAACTTTTATAATTATAAGAACTCGAAATACTTATTACTTTGCCTAAATTAACAGTTTATATAACCTCTCACTGTGCGTGTGTTTGTGACAAAGGATGATGAAAAATAATAGTAAACAATCGTTTATACGATTGGAGTGAGTACACCTCTTAAAGTTCAATATTAATCCTGCAATGTTAACGACGTAATTATAATATTGCGAAAAATTTACCATGATCATTGTCAAGCTTTGCTATTTGAAGTTATAACGTAGCAACAACTGGAAACGAACACGCGACCCCTATAAGTTTTTAAAATAAGACTCAAAATATATTTGATTCAATTAACGAGTTTTTAACTGCCAGAAGTTACCATCGACTTGAAATATTCATTTTAAAACAATAAGAGCGGTACGAGGGCGGCACTGAAAATTTCGGGAATCAAGGAAGTGACAAAACATTACTATTTAAAAATGTATTTATTGCTTTTCGAAGGATTCCCCCGCGAAATTTGACACATTTTTCCATACGATGGAACCAATCAGTCCACAGCTTCTTTAGATGATGAAAATCTCTGTCCACGCAATTTATTCTTTATTTTAGGGAAAGTATAGAAATCATTAGGGCTTAGGTCGGGGCTGTAAGGCGGATGGTCTAATAATTCTATGTTTTCTTGCTCTAAAAACTCTTTTGTTCTGTGCGCGGTGTGAGAACTCGCATTGTCGTGATGGAGGATGATGCGGCGGTTGCAGTTCTCTCTACGGAGTTCAGAAACGACCTGTGGCAAACAAATGCTAGCATACCATTCTGCATTAACCGTTCTTTGTCCCTCAAGAGGAATAGTCGTAACATGGCCGGTTTTGGAGACAAACGTGGCCACCATTTTTTTTGCAACACTCCGTGAACGAACAATTTTTGTTGGCTTTAACTCATTTTCGAACACCCAAACTCGTGACTGGTTTTTTGTTTCGGGTTCGTACGCATATACCCAGGATTCGTCACCTGATACGATGTTGTATACAGCATTTGAGGATCCTGCGTGGAATCTTTCGAGAGTTCTGATGCACCAAGTAACGCGAGCCGCTTTTTGCTCTTCACATAACAAATGCGGTATCCATCGGGAAAACAACTTTTTTACACCTAATTGTTCATGCAAGATTATTTGTATTTGACTCATGCCAATGTCTAAAGTTGCCTGAATTTTGCGGTATGTCACATGTCGATCTTCCTCAATCAGCTTACGCACAGCATCAACGTTTTCTTGGGTGACTGCAGTTTTTGGACGACCTTGACGAGGATCATCACTGAGCTTGACACGTCCACGTTGAAATTCAGCAAACCAGCGATAAATTGTGGTTTTGGATGGGGCTTCATCACCAAATGCAGAAATCATCCAGTCAACACACTGTTTTTGTGTTAAACCACTTCGAAAGTCATAATAAATCATCGCTCTTGAATTTTCTCGAGTCAATTCCATTTTCTCAACGACTAAACAAGTTTGACAAAACCTTGTGACAAGACCGTGAATCTTTTTTTAAATAAATAAATGGTATTCGATTACGGATAACCCGCCTGCCAAGCGTGGCGATTATGGCAAAACCCCGCAATGAGCCCACAACACATCCATATCGGTGGTTGTGGTGATCTTTGGGGGAGGCCTGTGTCCAGCAGTGGACTTCATTCGGCCGAAATGATGATGATTCGATTTGTAAAACCAAGGAGTTTTCAATTAAAAAGACTTTAATATGACAGGAACAGTGGAAATATTCCATTCCCGATATTTTTAGTGCAGCCTATGTATGACCACGGGGTATGACTTATTAATGGAAAATGTCGTGCTGACCCGTAGGTTTACGGACTTACTTTTTAGCATTAGGTTGCGGGTTCAACACTTTACATGTACCAATGTGATATTTTCAATGTTACATGTATCATCTTCATCATCCAAACACCCCAATGAGAACACAACACAAATCCATAACGACTGTTGTGGTGATCTTAGGGGAAGCCTATGTCCAGCATTGGAGGCTTTCCGACTGAAATGATGATGATAATGATGATTTAGTTTCTTAGTTAATCTAAGGCACCACTGACTTTAGGTGAAGGAAAGCATCGTGACGGAACCTTTTTTTTATTGGTGTCCAGTGCGCATGCTACATGAACTACCTTCACTCCGGGGAAAGGCGAAGGGTGGTCACTGCGAGGGAACCCAGATCTAATAGTCTGAAATGGCCAACACGCAGTGAGCAGGCGTGGTGGTTGATGCTCGTTCCTTCTCTGGATAAGAAGAAGCCTTTGCCCTGAAGCAGGACAGTTACAGGCTGATGTTATAATGAGAAAATCAATCCAACCTATCGCAGTCAACTGCTGGACTTAGATCTAATAGGAAAGTAATATATAAATAACAATACATGACATAAGACCAAATGTCAACAAAACAGCAACTCAAATAAAGAAACATTGTATTTGAAAAGAAAGAAGGATATTTCGGTGGAGTCAAAGTATTTACAAGTAATTTTTCCTACGTAACATGATAGCATCGTGACGTCAGCTAAAATGTATAATAGAGCACGTGCAACTCAGTACTTATATCCGTGTGCTGTTCGGATTAAGAATACAGCACCACTCTATCTCCTCCCATGGATGTGGTTAAAGGCACTCTAAGCCAAAAATCTTAGCAGCAGCGCCCCTTCTGGGGAGCATTAGCCACACTGCACTCACCAACCCGCCTGCCAAGCATGATGGGTACTAGTAAAGTCACGCAAATGACGTCACAGTTGTGGGAATCCATGTGATGTTCAGCATTGGATATCCTTTTCCTGATGATGATAATAAACTCAGTACACGTAACAGAGGTGAAAGTTCTTGGTTTCAGGACATATAGCATAGAAACAATCGCTTAAGCCCGCGCATGCGCCCCCTTATTTTATTCCTGCGCATGCTGCCTCGCACAACGCTACTTATAAAGCGTTGCTCTAATTTGACTTTGAAATTTTACTGCCATTACGCCCACTGTAGAATCACTTTAAAAATTCACTTATTTCTTCCATAGTTCCAAACCCAAACCACCAAAGTTCTAATACGGTCAAATAATTATATTCAAAATTAGAATAGAACAGCGTACATCTCCGGACTATTCCTAGCCTATAAAAGGCTTGCGTGCGTTTATTATAGCAGTATTTCTACGACGAACTGCGGCGACAAGTCTGTTAAAATCGACCTTATACGTACTGTTACAGTTTTAGTAAAACCAGGCAACCTTGTTAGGTATTTAATTTTCTAATTGTTACGCCACAGGGAGCTTATAACGCAGTGGTATTTTTCTGATTATTATCGCACATTGAAGTATTGCTTTAGGGGCTATATAGTTGATGAAAGCTCTGGGAAAAACTCATTGTGCTTACAATGTAGGCTTGGAAATAAGTGTATTTGGTATATAATCAAGGTGCTTCGATAACACAGTTGCATAATTTGCTGAATTTTAATTTCAGCATTTATTTATTTTCACACGCGATTTGTCTAGTTTTACCTAAAAGTAGAAGTACCTAAACGAATCGTTGTATATACGACGTATTTCTTTATAGTTGATTAATTTGTCGGCTGTATTAATTAAGATTTATATTATTGTTTATAAATACTGACATAATTAGCAGAAAATTCAAGGTGTAATAAAATGACTACTAACGACTCTTAATTCTTCATCGTCTTGGTATTTCCTCGAACAATGGCAAAATATAATAGATTTAAAAAAAAACATTTTTTGCGCCCAGAATATTTGCATTTCAATTATAGAATTATCTTGAACATAATAGGCGCAACTCCTTAATTTATTATGGGGCCGCTTCTTATATTGTTTTATTATTTATATATGTAGAGAATTGATAAAGCTCAAATGAGAGGTACTTCAATAAGGGAGAGGGCTATGTTACTCTGATCCTGTACCTGCATACGCTAACAACAAACAAATAGCGGGTATCCACCTAAAATTTCAAATATTTAAGGACAGCGACCTTTGCGAGTAAGTTTAAGCTAGCTCTGTGGTTAACAATCCGCTTGGCCAGGTTGATGACTACAGATTTATTGACAGTCGCCTTGTATTGGCTGTTTTTTTGTTTCTTTTTTAAACGTTGCACCACTCTAGGATTTCTCCTGTGTCGTGGGTGTGTTTACAGACATGAATTCCACAAATAATACACCCAGACCCTGCAGATTATACAAATATTTGTATAATCGAACCCACGACTCGGAGCGCAGCAGCCGACTATATCAGCCACTGCACCAACCGTGCCGTCAATGATCGAATTAAAATCATAAAGCTCATACTGTTAACATTTTAAGTAGATTTATTTATAGTTATAACTTTGAAACTACCTATATTACAGTCGATAACTGGTACCATTTTGTGCCAGCGTGCTACTCCTTGGTTACCGTAACCCTTTCCCTCAAATTAGAAACGGTACTCTTATGATTGGAGCAGGATTATAAGCTGATACAAGTTTTTATCTGTTCGTTATCAATGTTCTTAGACAATGATAAAGTTTCGATCTTTGAATGTGTCCTATAATTAAAACATGATAATAAATGTAAGATTAATTATTTATTACATATATTCAATTCTTTTTATTCTAATTAGTTACGAGACGAGCATATCGTAGACCTGGTAGTTGGCGTCACGCACGCCCATAACAATCCTTTCTTATTTACTTATATATATATGGTGTATTGGAGTAACTTGCAAAAGCAACATCGTTTCGGTTTACTAGTCTTATGTCCTAAACTAAATTTAGAAATACATATAATATTTTACTCCTTACACCTCACTAGTTATTACTCGGAACGTGGAGGACCAATCAGAAATGGCATAATATGTCCAGCTATAGATAGCAATAGGTCAAGATGAGATGAGATGACATGATTTGACAGATTGAGAGCTATACTCACCAGCGGGTAGATATGAGTTGGGATAGTGATCAAAGCCTTAAAAATATTATTTTGTTGAGTAAAATATTAAAAAAGTATTTATACTCCAATACAATATTTGTATTACCTGTGTCGCTAGATAATTGTGCTATCATTTTAAACTCATAATTCATCATTGACTGCTGAACATATGCTTCCCCTATAGATTTCCACAAGAACCGGATACATGCTGCCCGTATTTAATGACTTCCAGCTACTTTCACCAGGCCGTTTGTCCATCTTGCTGGAGGCCCTCCCACACTTCATTTTTCAGTGCGTTCCATTTGAGAACTTTCTGGTCCAACGGCCATTCATTCTACGCGCCATGCGTTCCTAAACTAAAGCTCTATAATCAGTTTCCCACGTTATCAACATTTTAACTCTGCCACGTAATTACTTATCTCTGCCAGCAAAGTAATCATTATCTAATTTCGCTTTGAAGTAATAACCGCTAATAGTTGTTGAGTACAATTATTTACGAAATAAAACCGTCCAATTTTAAGCCAACATTATTATTTTCAGCGCCATCTAGGAGAGGGTAGGTGTTACCACGTAGGTGTCACGAAGCTCAAAACAATAGAGCCTTGCACAGTAGCACCGCAATGCGGAAAATACGTGAACGAATAGAAACGCCGCACTCGTACAATACATAGATGGCGCTAATAGAAAAAGTGGAAAAGCTTTTTCACAGTGCTATTGATTGTCCTTTCGATGCTCGTTTCTGAGTTAAATACAAATGATAAGAGTAAAAGCTTATTTCCTAATGGAACTGACGACAAAGTGGGGAAAACACGAACAATTTTTTTGTATTGTAGTGAACAACATTATTTGCCGAGTATTTATTGATATAATGCCTAAATTCATTCGCTTTATGTAAACTGAATAAATTGAATGCCATAATAAATAGAAAGGAATAGTGGCTTTGACGTTGATACCACTTTTATGGTACTATTATTTATTGACGTTTTACCGTATAGCCAACAACAAAGGTCGATGAACATGTACAATGTTCCACAAATGTACACCTTAAGCATCCAAACTCGTTGATCTGTTCCGGCCTTTTATCACGGTGATCACCTTAAGATTACAAATGTCGGCAAACGTAATATAATTAAATGTACTGATTACACTCATACTACAAAATTTCACATAAATTTACATTCATAAAATGTAAATAATAATAAATCCTGGCTCATTTTATGTTAACCGACTTTTGTTAATTTGACATGTTCAAAATATTCTGTTGCACTTCTTATGCTCGTAGCTAGTTACACTCACTGATCGGTAAACTATTGGCGAAGTTAAGCAACGCTAGGCGCGGTCAGTCTATAGATGGGTGAACGCTTAATGGTATTTGAACTGAGTGTCTTCATGCTTCTGAGGACATGTAAAATCGTCGGTCCCGGTTGTTGTCAGTAGACGACAGTCATTAAGCCAAGTCCGAGGCCTTTGGGCAGATTAAATCATTCTGGTAAAAGGTTGCCCACTAACCACATGAAAAAGAAGAAGACTTTTTACAAGTTCAGGGCTTTCATTAATTACTACTATAACTGTTTTTCCGGTTAAAGTACGGTAAAACCAGTGATTTTGCTGGAAAAAAGTCTACGGATTGGCGTAATATTTCTACATAATTCTCTTAAATGTTGTGGAGGCTAGCTGGATTTCTTCGTGTTTGAATTCATGTAATAGATTGATTGAGACTTGGACATACGATTGATGATAGTCAACAATAGAACAGTCATTTCTGCAAAATAGGGATGATAAATACAGCAACAAAATGCTAGTATAAAAAGCCCAGATAATCCAAGGTTTAAACTAGGGCAAAGTGGCATGCCCCATATTAAACTCTGCATGTACACTAGACAATGCCGTCACCAAGAATTCAAGCAAACATGCTATTACTTAACAGCAAGCGGAAAGGCACAATAAGATGACCCAGTTTCGTGAAGAAAAACGGACGTACAGAACATTTGCACTTTTTGTCGCCTCCGAGTTACAACACTAGGTTGTACGAACTTTCTATATTTATAGTATAGATAGTGGTGCAACTATGTGGCAACTTTGTCTCATTCGATTCAAGAATACGTGGTAGATAGTTTAGCGAAATTAATGAGCATAAGAGACAAATTGTTTAGTGTAGACTGTTTGAGAAGTTTAGACTCATTTCTCCTACATTGTCTTCACATAACATTATCTTCGAGAACAATGTACTTACAGTAAGTTTTGTAATCATGGAATTTCATGCCCGTACTTTTCCATAGAAAATCTACATCTTGGAACACGGCAACTAAAGTTCCGACTATTTATAAGTGTCAAAAATGGTTTCAATGAATAGAAAAATATACGAATATCTCAAGGTGAGAAGGTTTAGTCCTGCGTAGCATGACAATTGTCATGAGTAGGTGGTCCACTTACCATTAGGCAAACAAATTGTCCGTCGCGTCACTAAAATGTATTAAAAAAGCTTTAGTTTAATATTACGTGAAATTGTGTTTTGAGCAGAATTCAGTGGTCCACATAGTTTGCAGAACTATTGGTTTCTCGCATTAGCTTTGTCTCTTTTCATGGGTTAATATCTGCAGCAACGATGTACTTGGTCTTTTGCTAGGCTTATGAGTTACGTGGAGTAAGGGTCTAACACACGAATCCCTTTAGGGAATTTTAATCTAAAATGGAACCTAAGCATTAGACAATGTAATTATTATTACATATCTGTCTTTTCACGGGCTTATATCCCCCTGTAAGGGGGAACCCAGTCTTTTGATAGGCTTACGCCCCCGACATGGGTTCAACTCGTACAGGCCCTTTAGAGAATTTTAATCTAAAATGTAATGGGACACTAACCCGGGACTCTCCATAGCTGCACTATAAAATGAAGTCACTGATTTTCCCTGGTGGTATAAGGCTATTGTATGAGATGGAAACTATAACGGTAAGGTCGACTGCAATGGGTGTTACATGGAATGAAAAGTTTTAGAAATACGGGAACAACGGCGTCTGCCTTCCAACCTTCAATGTGAAATTCTGTGGCAGACGGTGACTCGCCGCTCACAAGATGGGCCCCCTAAATGGACACCACTACAGGCGACATAGAGCAACACCGGTGTGAGCGGCTCGGGGTGTCGAGAGGTGCGGCACCGGTTTCACAATCGCGCGTCTCGAAGACTCGGAGCAGGTTTCCCCATTGTTACGCCATTAGACACTTCCACCCCCGAGCATATAGCTCTAATGACCCCTCTGTGATCGGCCAACAAAGGCAAGCCAGAGTTTAAAATACTGCGGGCATTCATAGGATTCAACTCCTACCGACCAATAAAGGTAAGCCGGAAACGAGGCCCTGACCGACTCTCTGGAGCATTCAGATACGCAGTGTCGCCACTCACATTTAGCTCGCCACAAGCTGCCCTGCGTTCTGTAAGCTTCTTATTAGGCCATATGATATTTTTTTTAAATTACATATCTAATTAATGTTACTGATTCATTGCACTTTGCGTAAATCCCTAGGTTGCTATTGGATACAATTTACATTCATCCAGAGTCGAAACACATAATTATCTGCAGACCATGCAAATGTTTGTCCCAATGCGGGAACTGATTTCGTGATTGTAAACGCAGTTGGCGTACTAAACTATGACTATTATTGCAGTAGTGATGTTTTTGGTAAAATATAATCTTCCAAAATACAATTAGAGATATCATTTATACAATAGATTTCATTTGTATTTATATTTTTGTTCATGTATTATTATTTGTTAGAATTTGTGTAATACCGTTATAATTAAAGTAAATAAAAATAAAACATATTGCGACGACACGATGGCACAGTGGCTTTCTGCACTACGTATTGCGGGTTCAATCCCCGCACAGAACAAATATTTGTGTGATCTACAAATAGTTGTGTCGGGTATAGTTTTTTGCATGTGAGATTTGTCTGTAAATGTGCCCTTTGGTCACACCACTAAGGGGAAACTGACGCAGAAGGAAACCAAGTATGTTTTAAAAAAAACATATCAAGAGTGAATTTATATGTTACTTATATGTTAATATGTTCTTACTTACTTATACTTTCACGCGAATGCTACAATTCTTCTTCATGACACAGAAGCATTTCGTCTAACTGTATTATTCACACGGCTGTAATCTCTAAGCAAGAAATAACACCTACATGTGCGAGGAAATAAGCGAGACAAAACAGTTGAGATAGCTGTAAGAACATTTTTCTTTTATTTCTAGATCAGATTGGAAGTAAACTGAGATAGTGGATCTACGTTCAAGGAGGAGGCGATGTGTGAAGTATCTAAGGGGTGGAACAGTAACGTGATATCACGCCATAAGATCAATGTCGCCTTGAAACCAATGTGTTTTGATAGATAGTTTTATTGGTTAGAACGATGGAAGTAGTAATAATAAATTGTTTTTAAAATAATCATTACTATAAAAAAATACGCAGACACACAGACACTTTAGTCAGCAAACGTGTACTACTAAACCTGAGCCTATCCCTTAAAAAAAGGCCGAATAGGACGAAAGCCAAATAATTACCGAATATTCGAAGCAACTGTAATCAATACATAGATAAGGAAGACAGAAAAAAGAAAATAAGCTACCTTTTTTCCGCCCTTGTAGGAATGGTAATGGGGCGTCCAATGTCGGTGTGGAGAGGGGCAAATGGTATGCCAGTATCCAGGTACAGCTTAAAACCACATGGGCTATCATTGTTGGCATCAAAGGGGGATCCAGGATCTATATATCGAACGCTCCGGAGACACCCTTTGGGCCACGCCTATAGGCATATCTCGTAGGGGGTGATTGTAAAGGGGTTACTTCCTCTAGAAGAAGGAGGCGAATGCAAGGAGGCCATCTCCCAGGCACGTCTCAGGGGAGATTGTAAAATATCCCCTCGATGCCTTGCTGTGCACTGTGCCGCGCACGCGGCGGCACGTGACCATATGCATGCCACGCTTCCAGGGAGCGAGCGCGCAGTCTTCATAGAGGCTCCGAAAAGCAGCAGGATGGCTTCGACGACATGCTTCGCCGCAAACTGCAATCGTCGCCACTCGAGCCACTCGTGTCATATCTGGAATCTGCGCCACCCCGAAACAAGGAACTGCCGTAGACTATACGGAAGTAAAATCATTGTTAATGATGCTAACAACTTAAAAGGACAATTTCGCATTTTCGTAAAATTGATATAGGTATACACTTTGTAAATTCTTGGTACTATTCTCAATTTTCGTTTGGATTTATAAGTACTTATAAGTTATATATACTTTTATGATACATTCTGTGTGGTGTCCGGAGTAAGACTATGGCACCACTCCATCTACTCCCGTGAAAGTCGTAAACGGCGACTAAAGTACTCTAGAAACCAGCGAGATGAGCAGCGTCCCTTCTATGAACTAGTATCTGAGTGATCTGGTGAGTACTGACGAATTCCCCCCAAAATACTACGACAAGCAGCATGTAACCGTTCGTCTTATGGGAGAGGCTGTAGTTCAGCAGTGAACGTTTTTTGGCTGACGTAATGACATTTAAAGAGTTTGTTTGTTTATTATGTCACATTTAGTCAAAGTCAAAAACCATTTGCTGGCACTTACGAATAGTTAGAATTTAAATAGTTACACGGTTCCAAGTCTTTGGTCCTATGGAGAAGAACCGACAAGAAACTCCATTGATAGACTCTTTTAAAATATATGTTTTATTACAGTATTTTATTACAGACTTATTACTTAACACAATATAATCGTAAAAAGAAAGCTATGTGAGGATTATGTATGCCAGTGTGTGGGATAAATACCACATATTTATGCACAATGATATTAATTGCCTTACAATAAGATAGTAGTCAAGAGCTGACCAGTCCCGACAGAGGGCACCCGTTCACGGGCATAACTTATGCATCAGCATAGTTTAGCTCAACAAAAAACAAAATGTGGGAAACCACAATAATTATTTGTTTTAGGAAGCTATTCCAGACGGACCTAAACTATATTTATGACGCAAGTGAATCGAGAGTGGGTCGCTAGTAACTTACCTTATCTAACTAGAAATATTATAAGGACAGCGTTTGCGTTTGTTAATATGTGGAGAAAGCTGAAGGACAAATTTATAGAAGCGAAGGTAAGTCAATGTCTGAACATATAAATGATCTCTCTTTCTTGATTATTGATTCTAACGAGTGTTACCGATCCCTTTGATAAGATAGTAGCCTATATCTACTAGCGTGCATTCGAGTTTATTGCCACTAGTTATGTTTTTTTACATAAAAGTTAATGTGAATATACTGACGGAAAAAGGACGAGTGAAAGATGCCAAGATATTGATAGAGTTAAAAGAAGCTCTCAGCCAGCGCGGGAGGATAAAATATGCCAATTATTTTAATGAGAAGCCGCTAATATTATCACCGTACCGTATTAACTATATTGAGCTGTAATAAACAAGTGCAGCTTCTAGGGTTCTGTATCTAAGCAAGGAAAAAGGTTAAAAGTTACTTTTTGACTTCGGTGTCCATCAGTCTGCCGTTTCTCTTGTCATTTCAAAAAGTACTGATACTTTTTGAAGTGCTTGCAACGATTCCAGGTAAAGGAATCACGCCATATTTTTATCTTAAGTGGGTCCGATACACGGGGAAAGAATTTCAAAGCTAACGTACAAGGTCGTACATCTAGTTCGAGGAGTTTACACATTTTGAAGCTATTTGTAAATTTGGCTGTTGCTCTAATTATGATTAACAACGTGCGATCTATGTCTAATTGTATGTACTAGTTCCTGTTGCTTATTTTAAAGTATTTTGTCATAGATCTCACAAATGGTAACTATAGATTTTGTCAAAGATCTCACAAATGGTTACTATAGATACCCTACAAGAAAAATAAAATAATCTGTGACTGACATTGTTTCGGATATTATAAATTTCTATTTTTATTCCATGTGGTGTCCACATTAAGAATATAGCACCACTCCATCTCCTCCGTAGATGTCGTGAAAGGTGACTAAGGGACTCTAAACCAGCAGGATGAGCAGCAGCTTTCCTTCTATGGAATAATAGCAATTCTCGCCAAGGTACTGGCAAATTGCTCCCAAACCCGATTCACAATTCTGACATAATTATAGAGATTTATCTGGCAAAAAATTTGCCAAAAACATTGTATTAGTTTACCATTGAATATTTTAGCTATGCCTAGCTTTTTTCATTATTTACTTCACAGCACCGACCAATTTTGTGAGGATAAAGCTTGAACACTTTGCAACTTATTTTTATTAGATAAGATAAGATAAGATAAAAATATTTTTATTCATGTAAAACCATATACAGGCACTTATGAATAGTCAAGGCTTTAGTTGCCGCGTTCCAAGATGTTGATTTCCTATGGAGAAGAACGGGCAAGAAACTCCATGGGTACTCTTTTTAAATCATAATAATTGTTACAGTATTTTTGGTTACATTGCTCTCAAAATAAATAATGTGAGGACAATGTAGCAGAAAAAAGTAAACTTCTTTAAAAGTCCACACTAAACAAGCCTGATATTTATGTTAAATTATGATTAAATTGTCATGGCAGCATTAAGCTGACCAATCCCAACAGACAGCACTCGTTCACGAGCATGACGCATGCATCAGCGTCGCTCGGCTCAACCATATTGTAGGGCAACTAAGCGACCCGATACACGACGCCACCATCAGCAGGACACTTGAGTGAGCATGACATACCTAAACTGCCAGACAACTATCACGTCAATTAAACAAAATAAATTAATAATCCACATGGTCCTCGCACTTACAGTTTCAAATCTAAGTAAAGCGAATATAAAACAAAAACAACCAACACCAAAAAGTAATTGGTGTCACTTAAACAAATTGAGGATGAGGGATAATCAAATGTCATTAAATGAATTAATATAATCCATTATAAAAAATGTCAAAGTAAATAAAAATTAATGGCAATGGTATTTGATACATCAAACCCAATAATGTGAATATCGGCCTTTGAACATTGGAGCAGCTCAATCCCAAGCATTTTTGTCGTCCATATACTCTGTAACTTTATAGAAACCCTTTCTACACAACTTCTGCTTTATAATGGACTTAAATTTATTAAGGCTTAATTTCTGAATATCACTTGGGATTTTATTGTAAAAACGTACACATTGGCATTTAAACGATTTGCTTATCTTCTGAAGCCTGGTAGCAGGAACAACCAGTTTGTGTTTGTTCCTGGTATTAATATTATGAATATCACTGTTTTTTGTAAAGAGGTTAATATTTTTATGTACATATAAAACATTTTCATAAATGTACTGGGATGGAACGGTCATTATATTAAACTCTTTAAATTTCTGTTGGAGTGAATATTGAGGGCTTAACTTATAAATTGATCGGATGGCTCGTTTCTGCAGCACAAAAATAGTGGATATCGGCAGCATTACCCCACAACAGAATAGCATACGACATTACACTATGAAAATAACCAAAATATACTAGTCGCGCTGTTTCTACATCTGTTAAATAACGAATTTAAATTTATTGAATTTATTCAGGAGCTCATATAAAAAAATCGTCAATTTTAGAGCTCAATTTAAATATTATAGTATGACTATCTAACTAGTGTGGTAGCACTTACAATGAAAACAATGAGTTTATTTTTCAGCCCCTTTTTGGCTTTTCCTCATATTTTCAGTTGGGTTAGGGAAATGCTCTAGAGCTAGCCTTAATTCAGTTGCCTGTACTATTGACCTATAAGGGCCTATTTATTTAAGTATGTTACCTACTAATTGAGTATTCGTTGTGTACAACCGCGTTATGAATGTATAAATGACAAACACACGAGCACGATGTGAAGATTTGGGTACAACAAAAGCATAGCATGGCTCTTAAACACAATCATGTAGATGTACCTTGTAAATACGAACTAAGATTTATGACAAAAAAATAAAAAACTACTTCTATACAAATACGGTATTTAAATAAGTAAAACATGCAAGTTACAGTGCATGCATATGGCTAGGAATTTCAAGGTTTGCATGCAAAAGTTACAAAGTTTTCAAAAAAGGGGGACAGCGTCGCTAAGCGATAATGCCTTTTAAATTAAGAGAAAAAAAAGGGCAGTAGCATCTATTCAACAGCACTACATAATGCAATCATAATTTCGCAATCCAAGCTCGGTCTACTTACATCCTACTAACTTGTCGTCAGAAACCATGTTTGCCTACGAGTAGGTACATCACAAATATGTTTAATAAATCAGTTTGGATTCATTATAGAAATTTATTTAATTTCATTATGCAATGTTAATAGCCGAAGAATTTTATCTTGTGATATTTAGATACTTCCAGACCTCTACAATACATTCGTAACAAAGGAGCGGGCTTGACCAGGTTCAGCAAACTTATCAAATATTTATAGTTGAATGTATAAAAAATCGGTCAAGGCCGTGGAGGCGAGAGTGCGCTGAATATTCCACCCCAGATACATCCCAGGGTAAGAAGGATCTAGTAAAGAAATGCTAAACTCCAGACAGCGTTTACAAGATGACATATACGTTTTGTATATCTGGATTTTGCCCGCAACTCTCATTTTGTTTTAATATAATTTAGGGAACTGTTTTATTTATTAACTAGCTGGGACCCCCGGTTTCACCCGCGTTTAATTTAAAAGAAATTTAGAGTACTTCGACATAGACACTTGACATTGAATAAATATATTGGATTTCAAGGGTTTTATTTTTTTACGCGGAACCCTAATTATTTTTCTAAAATAAAAGTAGCCTTATAATATCAGCTATCTGCCAGCGAAGGTCCCGTCAAAATCGGTTCAGCCATTTCGGAGATAACCCGGAACAAACAGACAGACAGACAGACAAAAAAATAAAATAATTTTTTAAAATAGTTTTTTTTTGTTACATTTAATGTACATACTTTCATATGCATTTAATTAAAAAAAAAAAAAAAGATTATTCTATTGTATCGAACTTAACTATTAAAAATGTGAGTCATTGTATATTGGAATGTTTGAAGCTCCATCACGCTCAGATGGCTGAACGGATTCTAATGAATTTTGCATAAATACATATTATGCATGAAGACTATATTATAGAATAGGATATATGATACGTTTTATTGCATTATCAAATTCTCTTACGGGACGAAGTCACGGGTAGTGGTGCTAGCTAGTGTGTTATATTAGGTCTTATTTTAATAAGCCACCATATTTTGCATGGCGCCTTGGTAAATGCTAAAGATGAAAGAGTACCTACAACAAAAACAATCTGATGGTATTAATCTGATACTTTCTTTTGTGTGATGCCGATGCCGCTGGCGCCTTCGCGGTCGCCTGTATCGTTTGACGTTGCCGACTACCTAAATCGGTCAGCCGGCTGTGTCCGCCGTTTGCTTAAGTTTTCTTAGACGTATGTAATGACATTTTACAAATAAACGCGCCATTCCAATTAACGAAAGTGACCATGTGGCATACCGATTGTTAGAAAGAGATGAATATAGAAAAAAAAAACAATTGATAATCGTACGACGTTGCCCACATATTTTTTAGATTTTTTTCATTTTTGAGAAATATTTTATGAATACGTAAAGATTCATTAGTCTAAACACCGTACGACGTTGCCTTATACTTGACATTGGCGAAATTGTGCAAGATACTCTGCAGAAGCCATAATCTAAGAGAAGAAGAAGAGATGAATATACACCGTTAGTTACGTGGCATTAGCAGCTGCATGCTCGTTGGCCTAAACGCGTATGGCGTAACGTGTCGCCTGGCGCGGGCCACTATTAGATCGCGTAAGAAAACAAAATACAGTCTGATTTTTATATAAAAAATACAGTATAGTATTACGATTTACGCATGAAATTACCATAAAGAAAAGCAGAAGTGTTTCTAAAATCAGTCACAAAAACTGAAGCAGACAAACAAAATGACAAACTATCACTTTGCTTCGACTAGCAAACAGTAGAGTATTACCAAAAAGTTCAGTAGAGTATTATTCACGTCAACCTACATAACTTCGGAATTCAAAACTTCGGCAAAAATATCGCTTGCATGTATGCCTGGAATAGGGTATGGTAAATTTTCCACACCCTATTCCAGGGCATTCGATGATGCCGATAGATCGAGATTCCCCGGTGATATCAGAAAATCAGAAGAAGTTTACACGCCTAGCTACTACGTAGATCTGATAGAGGGCTTCCGAATCACTGATAAATTAAGTTACATTTCTGCCAAAATCCTACGTGATAAGGAAATCGCTGGAGATCGTCTCTTGAAAGTTAAGAACTATAAGGGCTTGTATAAAGCTCACATGAAACCCCCAATAGCTGGAGCATCTGTATATCGCAAAGCACTTTTTCAAAAGCACCACCATTATTATCTGCATCAATGACTGGTAAAAATTTCAAGAAGTTTGTACTTTATCGTGTTGGTATGGGTGAAAACATCAACCTAGGGGACTATTACTAAGGGATGATACCCATAAAACCATTAAAGCTTCGTGATATAAAAAGGCTTCTCGTTTATTTTCCTGTTGACAAAAGAAGCTTTTATTTAGATTTGTTGGAAACAACCGAAATATCTGCTGAGATGGGGCAAGAAGAAAGAATTGATTCGTCAGCAGAAGAATATTAGATGACAAAATATGCACGACTATTACTATAACTAATATAAGCAGTTCCTTAATTATAAACAATTTTAGAGCTAAAACAGATATGATTATCAAATGTTCAACGAGAGGATGTCGAGAGATGATTATTGAAATTTTTTAACATAATTTTCTAAATATTATCCAACTCCATTGATTTTGCGATAAGTCTATAGTTATAAGAATCATATTTGCAAAGTATATAAATGTTATAGTACTTTTTAGTTCGATTCATTAAACATGGTCATATGAACTATGTTTTTCATCTTGATCCGGATTGTTTAACAACGATTTTAACTGAAATAAATTAATTTTGTTACTAAAATGTCCCTACCCTAAAAATGTCAAAATCGACTAAGTGACTTTTAAAACTAGGCCATCCATATTGACAGCACGGTTAAGCGACTGGCTTCCTGCGCTACACGTCACGGATTCGATCACCACCCGAAAGAAATATTTGTATCTACAGATACTTGTTTCTGGTTTGGATGTTTGTGTATGTGAGATTTATGTGTGTGAACTGTACGTATGATACAAGAGAGAGAGAGTGTGTGTTAAAGTATATAATGCAATACCAGAGCCATCAAAGTCCTTCTTGTCTATAATTTTAAAAATAAATTATAGGTATGGCTACTAGACTATTATGAAATAGGCGATTTATTTAATAATTATTAGTTATAATTTAATACTGTTTCATATTTGACATTGATCTGACATAAATAGGTAATATGTAATTAAGTATAATATTATTGTTTCATTGATAAAGGATCTTGTGATAGTAAAACACTCTTAAACGGATTATATCGGGAATATTATAGATTTTTGTATTTCCTGACGTTTCGAACACTTTGCAGGGTTCGTGGTCGCAGGATGACTAAGGTGACAGGCGTCGTTACAGATTTTAAAAAGTTATTTTATTATATCTACCGTACAATATTAATCAAAAATGAGTTTCGATGCACGCAGTAATCACTCACAGTGTCTTGATGTTTTTTTGTGCGGTATGTTATTTGGGACTTCATTAATTTAATAACCGGATTCCAAACAGGTGGTACCTGCCAACCACCTTCTCTATTAAAATTAGGATGTTTTTTTAATTTCAATAGCCTCATGAAACATTCTAGGCACATATCGGTTCTCTTTCGCGAGGACTTGAGGTTGATCAAAACGAAGACAATGTTTCGGTTTACCTAAGGCTTGTAAGACTTTGTGGAGCCTCTATGCTTGACGTCAGCTATGTGTTTTTTCATCTATTCAATATACGCAATATTATCCGTTTAAAAGTGTTTTATTATGAGTAATAATCGCGAAAACGTAGGATCTTGTGATGTTAAATTTCACATGTCTACCTAAGATAAAATAGGCTGATCAATGTAATAAATTAAGACCATATTATGTACCCTACGTTACGTGAAATAAATTAATTCGAATTTGAGAAACACTAGTATGGGGAATCGTTTTTATCAAATCCGTCTCCTTCTTTCTAGCCTTTTCCCAACTAAATTTGAGACGGCTTACAGACTAACCAGCAGGGCTATTCTCTAAGAACTCACCACTCTAGGAAACTCGATTCTGAATTCGCAGTAAAAAGTAGTAGAAACATTACGAAATTAGAAATTTTACTGCGGAGTCAGAAGTGAGCTCCATGGTGAGTTTTTACAGAATAGCCACGCAGTTAGAGCCGTAATATCTGTATTTTATATGAAGCTCCTGACCAGACCTTCGCACCCCAATTACGTCCCGGTTGTCATAGGTCGTACTGATAGATATTCGTATGAAGGCCGAAACCGACAGCTTAACGTGCTCTCAGAGACACAGAAGGATCTTCATGCGGAAATATTGGTCACCCATCTAAAGCCTGACCGTGGCAAGCATAGCTTAACATCGCATATCGACTGTTCTGCGATACCCATTTAGTCAGCTACTATGAAATTCAACTAACACAAAACTAATGGACTCAACAATGCCTCGAATTTCCTCGTAGACATTTATTTCAAAATCAGCACTGCCGTTTGTAATTCGAACAGAACGGTCATATTTCATGCACGCGGCTATGCGGGTGGACGTCGACGTGAATTATGACGTCAGCAGCCGACCGCGCAGGATGCGACCTGCGACACGTCATTGCATCGGTATTGGGAGCCCTTGTTTCCGATGGCCCAATAAATCTGGTTTAGGGCTGTCATTTTGTTCCGCTAAAAGCTGCATGCTGGTATAACTTTAAGCAATAGTTCGTTACGCACCTGCCTTACGTTTTTAATAATCCCGAAGTACGGCTGTGTTCGTCTAAAGAAAAGTCGAAAAGAGGTAAACGGTAACTGGATATACTGTATCATGTCCCATGACAGGGGTTAAGCCCATTGCCGCCCACCGGGCAAACACCATTCTGAGATATTTCTAACGGAAAAGACCACCGGTCCGGTCAGATAAAATAGAGTTGATATGTATGTCCTCCCTTAACATAAAGTAAGTTTCATCATAATAGAAAGCGTGACATATAATACCAGTAGTAAAAAAGTAATCAGGTTCTAGATTCGGCTTATTACAAGCGTAATGAGTTTCGTGATCCGTATGGAGTTTGGGACATTTTTCTACGCCTAAACGAAGACAAATTAAGTCTACCTGTCCCGACGAGTAGACCAGTAGGTATTAAAGAAAGTTGAAACATCAACCCATAGTAATCTATAGTACTTAATATAATACACATAACGTATTACATAAATTTATTGTTTTGTGGCTGTTTATTATCCGTCAATAAATAAAATATAATAAAATACATGCTTATTATGGTTCAGTGACTATATTATGTGTGGTCTCCGGATTAAGAATATAGCACCACTCCATCTCTTGCCGTAGATGTCGTAAAATGTGACTAAGGGCCTCTTAACCAGAGGGATGGGCAGTAGCGTCCCTTTTGTCGAATAGTCAAGCTGCGCTCACCTACCCGCCTGCCAAGCGTGTACCCACTACTTGGAAATTCCCCTTAAATGACGACACAGGGAGGCTTTTGTTTGGCAATGTAAGTTCTTTGGCTGATATGATGATGATGATGACTAAATTTATATTGGCGAGATTTCCCCCTAATATAACCAGCCCAAACCAACCCTTACAGACCAAGAAGATAAAAGTATGTTGTTCACATGGCGGAAGGCATTGCCTGGGAACAGTGTTCTATTGCAATAAACCAGGGGTTAAAAAACCGCTTATCAAAGGATTATCAAGCTGTAGCAGTCGTTAAAGTGAAAAAGAGATTTTCTTTGCTGTTATCATAGACAATTGCTTGAAAGCGCGACTCTATAGGTATTATAATTTAATGACATCATTACGACAGAGATGCATTAGGTATATCAGTACAAAGATGTTTGTTTTGGAACTAAAGAAGATTATTCACTATTTATGAATTATCATTGTATCAAATTATAACAGTGAATAACTCAACCGTTTAATGATAAATGTATTGTTTCAAATAATGATTCTTCTTCTTTCTTCTGTCATGTGGTTAGTGACCAACCTTGTGTCAGAGTTGTTCAAACCCATAGGCCTCCAACTTGGCTTAACGTCTACCATCTAATGACAACAACCGGGACCGATGATTTTACGGACCCTCCGAAACATGGAGATGCTCAGTTCAAATACTGACCCCGCTAAGCGTTCTATTCTATTCTATTGTGTGGCTCTCACGGGCTCAGCATCATCCGAACCACGAACGCACTTCGACTCCATTAGGTGTATTGTGCTTACCCGAAGACTCATTGAGCACCTGTCACGAGTGGATCCCAACCTGGCCGAAAGTCAATATGGCTTCTGGCAGCGGCGGTGCACAATCTACATGATTCTTCGCGTCCGCTCGCTGTCTGAACAGGCAGTGTCCCAGCGGTTGGGTGCGTTGGCTGTCAGTCTAGACATCGTCAACGCCTTCAACTCTATCCCGTGGGGCACGATTAGGGGGGCACTAGTCTATTATCGATGCCCGCAGGGCATCATACCAACATTACCAACCCGCCTGCCAAGCGTGGTGAGTACCCAAAATGAAGACACAATTGTGGAAATCTAAGGGGGATGCTTTTGTGGTGTGGACGTCCCACGGCTGATATGATGAGTAGTAACCATCTATGACCACTTTAGGCGCTTTTCGAAGCATGTCTCATACCAGTACTACCGTTTCTCATCTATACAATTAGTTAATGTAAACTAAAATGTTATGAAGATACAAAAGAAAATCAGAAATGTTTCACTTTTCTTTGGCCACGCGCCACCCGTACCTTATTTCAGATCTCATAATCTCACAATTTCTACGATAACTTCGCACCACTTCCGACCATTTCCGTGAATTTTTACAAAAAGATGTTTTTTGTGGGTCTCTAAGGACACGTGAAACAAATTCGCGGGAATACTTTTTTCGGTTAGAACCCCGTGCATAAGGAATGGTAGGTATGAAAAAGTAATCCATGGGCCTATACGGTACGTACGGTGCCCTTGTTACAAATAGTAAGCAAACTGGCGAGCGAATATGTGGCCTTGGTAATTTACAATGATGCTCGACACTTGATAATTGCCATATACATAGCTTAATTCTATCAATAAAGAAGTTTAGAATACAATAAGTTCATTCTATTTCCGTTATCTGGGTGGTGTCCGGATTAAGAATGTAGCACCACTCCATCTCTTCCCGTGGATGTCGTAAATAGCGACTAAGGGAATCTTAAACCGTAGGGATAGCCAGCAGCGTCCCTTCTATGGAACAATAACCATCTTTATGACATTACAAATTATGACGTATTCAACTAATATTATATCTAACATGTAAAGAAAGTTGATAACATGTCATATTCCTGACACAATCTACCTCTAATTTTCTTTAATTTCTTAGCCGTTTGAGCGTAATTGAGAGACAACAGCAAACATTTTTTTACAGATATTATAATACACTAACAAATATTTTATTGACTTTCACTTGGCAATTTAAATTAGTGTCTAGCTCCCAAATTAGATAATCCCTGTATTTTAGGAGTAAAGTTCCAATAATGGTTATAGAATTTGGCTGGTTGTAGAAAAATGCATTATAATGAAGTATTATTATTAATTAAACAAAAAAGAAAAATAAAAATACAAGTATGTCTGACATTAGTAAGTAAGCTGAGCTTTATTAATAAAACGATTGTGATGTTGTCTCCTCTTGGTGCGCTCCCAGACTTCATTCATATGATTACAGTATGAACTAGATTGGTGAGAGTCATGAAATTTAAAGGGGTATTCTGGACAGATGCATTTCTTGCTAATACAGTTTCACTTGTCTCCAATAAAGCCAGGATTTGGTTACCCAACCTGCTGCCTATCGTAGTAAAGTACTGATTCATTTAGCATTAAAGATATATTGTTCCGTTTTTGACCAACCTTTTTTTAAGAAAATATTTGCTGGCGGCTTGTGAACCTTAAAATGTTCAAGGTAAAGTATTTGTGGGTGGAAATCGTTCATTCCTACTATCTTCAAGAAGGCAATTGAACACCACCTACCTTGTCTTAACTCCCGGGTCAGCAGGAGAGCTTCAGCGTGCACGGCACTTCACAGATAGTCTAAATGTACTCTGGGTTCAAAGGTCTTGAAGATCGCACACCACACGGTAATGAGTCCACAAACACTACAGATGCTAAAACGTTTAGCTTGAAACACGATCACAACAAGAGAGGAAGAAACGTTCATCCAGCTCAGGGCTTCAAATCGTACTGCACTTCACGGATATATATCGCCGCGACGTAGGTCGTGAGCAGGTTCAGTGATGATTTACCAACTACCCTCAATTCGATAATAAGAATCGAACATATATATTATAGAGTTCTTTTAGCATATAGAAGTTCAGATATAGATTCTTTTTTTCCTGTTAAGGCGACATACATCCTTTATAATGGACCAGAATTTTTTAATATTACCCTTCCATAGAGTAGTACAAGTTTTGTGCGATAGTGGTTGTTCTTCAACGTTTTAAGTAACTTCTAGAGTGTAATTCTGTATTGAATCTATTTGATTTTGTTTTCGGAATCATTATCGAGTAGTAAATATATTTTAAATTAATTATATAATAATGATTAAGGAGATCCATAGATGAACCGAAGTTGCCGACATAGCTGAAAGGATAAGTAAGCTGAAGTGGCTATGGGTAGGGCACATTGCTCGTAGAACTGATGGCCGTTGGGGCAAAAAGGTTCTCGAGTGGAGACCACGTACCAGAAAACTCAGCTTGGGACGACTTCCAACAAGATGGACGGACAACATGGTGAAGATCAATGGGAGCCGTTGGAAGCTTGCGGCATGTGGAAATCTCTGGGGGAGACCTTTGTTCAGCAGGGAACTCCTTTGGCTGATATGCTGATGATAATTATTACTCGATGATAAAGCTACGTCAAAAGTTAGTTCAGGTTTCTATTCTGTGGGTTCAGTAGGTAAATATTACTTATGTTAAAAACTGGTTTATAAAACAAAAGCTTGAATCAAAATATCTATGAAGCAATAGATACATATTATAATAAAAAAAAAATTAAGCGGATTAAATTGCGTGTATTATTGATTTTTGTTTGATACACGCGACTTAATCCGTTTAAGATTGTTTTATTATAATGTGTAATAATCGCGAAAACCTAAGACATTACAATAGACACATTTAAAAAAACATGGTGACCAGCAAGTCATTCGCTGGGTGGCAAGTTTCACTCCTGCCTATAACCATTGTTATATTATCCATAAGTACTCCTACGTGACACCACACTGCGCCCGTCACTACGTTACATTTCATATATTTTTTGTCTCGTAAGCCCAGTAATTCCACTAGCTACCAGAACACAGTAATATTTAATATATCAACTTTTACTACCGCTTGGTGGCGAATATCTGAAACTGTGGTGGTGGTACCTACCTTTTTTTATCGTGGGGAAATCCTCATGGACTTCCTCCACCTTGGGAAGGGCGTAGGGGCATGCCGGGCTCAAACCGACTAAAATCCCACGGTGTCCTTCTTCTTACCTCTAGCCGGGGGTGAGGTGTACGCTTTATCTGCATTAGACCGCGCCCCCGGTTGGTGTCGGCCCGTCACTGTTTGACGAGCCCCTTCTCTATGCGACCTTGTTGGCCGCACCTATCCTACAGGGATGGCGGTACGGTCAGCGACATAAGTCGCTGAACAATTAAATATTTCCAAATCGCTTGCACCCTCTTTTATTTTCTTAATCAAGTCATTATTAAAATATTTTGCTAATATCTGGTTATGAGAATGTTCACCAACATTTCTAAAATAGAGATATTTTTTTTTATTGTTCAGCGACTTATGTCACTGAATGTACCTACCTAGCCAGACTCTTGCAATAAAAGACCTACTACCAGTAAAATGAATGATATACTATGTAAAGATCCATAGCACTTGTGCCCGGTTCTGTAGTTTCTGTCCATATGTAATTAATGGACAGTGTCAAGCAAAATATGTGCCTTTCGACACACTTAAAACTCGTCTATACCGGGTTAGTCGGAAAGGGTGTACTAAGCCGAAAGGGTGTAATAATATTGGCGGTAATAAGCAACTTTTGTTCTACGACATTTCCAAAAAGTCAATATTTACAGAGTTATAGCTGTTAAATTTTTTCATGAAAAATACGCTGACACAATCCTGGCATTAGCTGTGCGGCGGTTCACGGACCTAGTACTTTCCGACAAAAGATTATTTCAGGATGAAAATATAAATCAAGCCCGGATCATCATTTCGGCCGAACATAGTCGTCTGCTGGACACAGGCCTCCCCCAAAGATCATCACAACGACCGATATGGGTGTGTTGTGTTCATTGAGGGGTTTTGCCATTATCGCCACGCTTGGCAGGCCGGGTTGGCGATCGCAGTTGGGGTGTTAATATACTCGAAGGATGCTGCTGCCCACCCTCCTGCTAATCCCATAGTCGCCTTTTACGACACCCACGGGATGAGATGGGTTAGTGCTATTCTTAGCCGGCACTACGCTATAAGCCCGGATCTTTGACTACAACTTGATGAGTAAGATTTTTTTTTAAATAGCGTTTTATAAGATGAAGCATTTACTGTGAAACAGTCATCAGTGACACTTTAAATTGGCCGTGGCTTAGTAAACTATTTCCGACTAACCCGGTATATAATGGGTGTATAAACGGTGTATAATGGGAACACACGCACACCATCCCGTAAATGTCCACCGTTGAACATAGGTCCCCCAATGATCACTACAATAGTGATCATTGGGGGACCGGTGCCGGTCGTAAAGGATATTACAATAATCACCACGCTCAACAGGTGGATTGGTGATAGCAGTTTTCATTATTAACAAACAGGAGGATGCAGTAGCCCATTCTCTTGATAATAACCCTTGGGAGAGAGGTGGTCTGTTCTGTGCCGGGAATCACACTGAAATTGGCGTCCCATACTGTCCCATTTTCAGTCCACATGCAAAAACAGATTGAATTTCTGTAACATCCATGGGTTCACATTTGTTCTATATAAAGACTAGCTGGTTCGGCAGACATTGTTCTGCCCTTTCCGTTAGGTGGCGCCACCTATCAGATCCTAATATAGCTATAAGCCATTGTCTCAAGAAAATAAATATATTGTGTGATGTAGTTCAGAAGATTTACGATCTCTAACAGATGCACCAAAGATTATACATATATAAAGATGTATGTTGATCCTATCTCATAATTTCTTCCTAACCTTATAGTAATTACCAGAATGTATCTACTGCTGCTACATATAACAGTTACAGAAGAATTATAGATGTTTCATACCCTTGACCAATTTTTCACCTGTTGGCCTCAAAACTCGAACAAAATTCGGCACTCGCAGCGCCGACCGAGTGGTAGATTGTTTGTTGTTTCAAAAAATTCTGTTGGAAAGTTATGGACGTCGAAAACTGAATTTATGTTTTACTTTTCAGGTCAGGGAAGTACGGCAGAAATATTTGCAACTTTTAATAAAATAGGTTCAATAGTAAAATACCTTCTGGACTAAGGCCTAGCCTCTCTCATCGTGAAAAAAGGCACGCGTCCAGCAGTGGGACTGTAATGGGAAAAATTATGTTATTTAGTAAATTCCTCATACTCTACTTCCATATGGTGTCCAGATTAAGAATATAGCACCATTTATCTCCTCTCGTGGATGCCAACTTCTCTAGACCAGAGGGATGGACAGCAAAATCCCTTCCGTGGAACTTTATCCATATTTTGCTCACCACCCGGCCTGCCGAGCGTGGTGCAATCAATACGTTATATATTTACGTTACTTCTTATGTGAAGAATGTTAAAGGTTTTGTTTTATATATAATATAGATTGGGAAATTATTTATGCACATTGCACGCACGAAGGAGTGTAACATTTGGCACATTTAAAGTTCACATGGAGGATGAGCGCAGAAAGTTAAAATGTATGTTTAATGTGTGTTACAAATACAATCAAATTAAAAATATAATACATTACGGTTGAACTTCGACCTCTGGTCGACCAGTAGTATAATGTATTATTTACCACAATATGCGAATAGATACGTGATATATATATATATATTTTTATTGGTGTCCAGTGGAAATTCTACATGGAACTTCCTTAGCCCCAGGGAAGGGCGAAAGGGTCTCCTACCAGCTAAAACCACTGGAGCGGTCATCATCGGCACCGAAGGGGGGCTCCAGGTCCTCGTAAGATCACACTAGAGCCGCCCATTGGTGCGCCTTACGCCTTTAGGCACATCTTGGAAGCGATGACTGTAAAGCGGTCACCCCCTCTAGCGGAGGGAAGGCAACTGTAAAAATGTCGCCCCCCCAGGCACTTCTCGGGGAGGATTGTAAAGGATCCCCATCCCTCATCCTCGAGATATGTGATCCATCACAACAATATATTGTTCATGTACTGGATAGATAGCGATAAGAATAAACATGTATTTTATAGTGAAAATTATTTTATAATAATGTTTTACAACTGACGGTTTAGTGGCTCTCGTGATCGTAAACACGAGTGGTAATTAGGGTTTAGCGTTTATATTAAATTTTGTAGTCATTTACATAGAAACCAGTGCATAGTCATAACAGAAGTAAATAGCTAATGGTCAAGCATTTATAGTATATAAAGTCAAGTATATAAGTTTTACATCAACTTTTAGGCAACCTTAATACCTTTAAGTTTGATATTAGTTAGGGAAATAACATAGTCGTTTGCCACAAATCGTCTCTTCAGATATCTTCATCAGCAGAACCCTCAACCTGCAGCCCGCAAGATTGAATACTTATCACAACCTAGCAAGATTGTTATCAGCAGAAGCATCTCCGTCTACGTTTTCCACATAGTTACATACGTGAACATCAACACGCTTGCTATAGCATCCAGTGCAGCATCAGTGTCCGTTCAGTATAAAGAAACCACAACGATATACTTAGTAGTTCACATCTGGAACCTATAGGTACAGGGCCTCAGCACCCTCAGTCGTATCTGGTGCAGTCACAGCGCTTGTCCGGTACACAATTGTAAAATTCTATGGGGGAGGTCTTTGTTCAGTAAAGTATCGTCGAAAGACCACCGCAGTGGTCTATTATTTTCCGTGTGGTTGCCGGCATAGAATAGACCACCAGGGGGGTGGTGTGGATTAAAGGTGACTGAGGGTTGATATTTCTAGGATGTGCAGCAGCATCCTCCCATTATCTAACAACATACTGTGATCACCAGTCCACGTGCCAAGCGTGGTGATTATGGCAAGATGCCCAAAGTGATCGCTTATAATCTGCCCATTACTGTCCCACTTCTCATAATGAGAAAGATTAGGCTTTGGTCCACCACGCTGACCTAGTGTGGCTTGGCAGACTACACACACCATTGAGAACATATTGGAGACCTCTCAGGTGTCCCGGTTTCCTGGATGTTTTTCTTCACCGTTAACGCAAGTGATGATCAAATTCTGATCCGCACATAAATCCGAAAAGTCAAAGATGCGGGCCGGGATTGAACTTTGACCCTCGTGTATGGAAGGCAAACGTTCAACCACTACGCTATCACTGCTCGCTGCATGATCACTCGTTGTGTGATCATTGGTAAGCCAATAAGTAAAGGTACGCTGTTCAGCATTGGACATTTGCGGGCTGATGTGATGATGATGATCAGACGGTCTGACGGCTCGTCTTATATATTTATTTTATAGTATCATTATTTCTTTAAAAAATGCTTTAGACGATAAATATTGAATAGTTTGTACCTAACAATTTCAGATTAGAATATTGTCTTATTTCATACTTTTAAGACCATGATTTTTTTCTAGTCTGATTTTAGTTTATTAACTTACTTTTTATTACAATTTAACCTTTTTGGTAAACAACAAAGAAGTTATTTGTACTTACTAGTTACACCAGCTATTCCACATTATACATTTTTCCGGAATAATTCGTTTGATCGTTTGAACCACAAGAGCCAATATATTTTGTATAACATTATTATTTTACTACATACATGTACGTATGATATAATACTCGTATATACGATGATATAAAATCCCTTTAAAAATAGACCGTCATTATCAAATCGTTCAATTCCATGTAACGAGCTTCAGTAATACATACACTCCTGTTCACGGTTGACTTAATAATTATAATACAGCCTTACAAAGAATACAGTCAGAATCAAATGCCATCGCCAAAGGATTAATCCATTCAACCGCTGACAGAAACGAAATGAAATAATAATTTGTCGTCGGATTCGACGTGCGGGAATATCGAGGTTTGTGTATAGGTATGTTCACGTGTCATCAATCACATCCTTCAGTCGCCAGGATCCGCTGTGGCAGTACATTAGCTCCTTAATTAAAGCTGTGAACAGCTGGCACAACGCTATCCGCGTCATACATTTCAATTAATTCTTGTCACCAAACAAATTTGGTTGACGACTATTTAATTATTAATCAAAGTTACATTGACAAATTGTTTTCGCACCGTATTCAATTTATTGGTAAACGATAAAATTTTGGTTCAAATATGCGATTAATAATTTAAAACTATTGGGATACGTACGTGTAAGTGGAACTAGTACTTCATCATATCAGCCGAACGACTTCCACTGCTGAACAAAGGCCTCCACCATAAATATCCGCAATGACAGGTTACATGCCGCCCTCATCCAACGACTCCCACATATCTTTACCAGATCATCTGTCCATCTCGTTGAAGGCCGTTCCACGCTGCGTTTTCCGGTAGGTAGTCTCCAGTTAAAAACTGTTCTGCTCAATGGCCATCGAGTGTACGTGCCAGATGGACAATTGAGAGATTAAGACCTTACGAGGACCTGGAGCCCCCCTTTGGTGCCGAAGATGACCGCTCCAGTGGTTTTAGCCGGTAGGAGTCCGGCATACCCCTTCGCCCTTCCCCGGAGCGAAGGAAGTTCCATGTAGAATTTCCACTGTACACCAATAATATAAAATAGAAGGTAGTTGTTCCGGGTCTGGGTGTATTGTATGTGGAATTCATGTCTGTAAAAAAAATAAAAGTAGCCGAAGTTATTCCTTATAATATCAGCTATCTTCCAGTGAAAGTCCCGTAGAAATCGGTCCAGCCGTTTTGTTGATTAGCGGGAACAAACAGACAGACATTTATTTTTTAATTGATTTTGTTGTTGTACGTACCGTATATACTTTCATATGCATTTAGTAAAAAGCAGTTATTTTGAAATTACAAACAGACACTTTAAGTTTATTTATTTGTATGTAAGATAAGATAAGATATTGTGAGTGGCGAGTCACCGAAGTATACCTATATAGCGCAGCGACTAGTCGCTTGATTTTCTACGACATTTGTTGCGGACTCGATTCCCGCATACAATAAATATTTTGTAAGGCCTACAGATAGTTGTTCCTAAATTTGAGTGTTTGTTCATATGAGATTTATGCTTGTAAACTGTACCGACACAAAAGAACAGATACCGTTTTTCTATCTACAGCAAGTTTTCAGTCCATATAACACCCACGGCAATTGACCTTAGCATTCTAGCTTCCACCTCATACAATAATCGTACACCCCCGGGACAATCCGTGACTATACATATTTCTAAAATGCAGGCATGGAGTGTGGGTTAGTACATTTTAGACTAAATTTGTCTCATCGTCTGCATGTTGAATCCATGTCCAGCGTAAGCTCATTAAAAGACCGGATTTCTGCTTGCAGACAATTATAACCAGTCATTTCGGCCTAATGAAGTCCACTGCTGGACACAGGCCTCCCCCAAAGATCACCACAACGACCGATATCGGTGTGTTGTGGTGGTTTTGCCATAATCGCCACGCTTGGCAGACGGGTTGGCGATCGCAGTTGAATTGTTAATGTACTCGAAGGACGCTGCTGCCCATCCCAATCTGCTTGATTATGCATCCCTTAGTCGACTTTTACGACACCCACAGGAGGAAATGGGTGGTGGTATTCTGAGCCACACACCACACGGCACGGCAGACCAGTTATAACCAGTGAAGACAGACAAAACTAATATTTATATTAGTTACAAAGATAAGATAAAAAATAACCCCACCGGGAGAGACATTCGTAGGTGAGTCTAAAGTTGTATTTTTATATATAGTGTCTAATGACTATGTAATCATAAAGATCATAGTGTTATTGAATCGCTTAGATGTGGATAAAAGACACAAGAATTGAGTCTTAAAAATACACGAGTCTTACTACGTCTACTTGAGTCAGTAAAGCCTTTAACAACCACATTACTCTGCCAGTCACCCAACTTTTCTATTCAACGCACGATTATCCGCTCACAGAAAAACAAACCTTGCAAATTATGCATCTTCGAACAAAAAATATATTAAAATATCGCGCCTGTCGTGTGCCGGTGGCAGTCGTCAAAGTGACAGGCACCCTCAAGCCACTATAAGCTACTAATCGGCTTGTCAACCGCAGGTCGAGGACATTGACTTTCAGATCACGTACTTGCAATCTGCATGCCATGACATTGTCAGGGGACCTAAAAAAACACATTTTTACGGGCACACCCCGTCCCATTTAAACTATGCTCAAATCTAGGCTCTAGCAACACGAACTCACCTTTCTCTGAAAGTGGTTTTCTTTTTACCGTTAATTTAAAGTAGTAAAGTTGTATTTGTTTGCTTTGCACATTAATGGTTTATATTATGATAGTTGATCTTCAATAATTTCGTCATTGTCTGATATTTTATATCCAAGTAAACTAATGGTACCTACCGGAAATCTTAAATACAATCAATTGGATTCATAATGACCTCATTAAGAATGGAAAATAAAAGTATCACTTAACAGGAAAACCAATTTACCTTGGTTTGTTTAATTACCCATATTTATTTATTTATACTTTTATATACAATGGTGGAACACAAAGCACTTATTGCCATGTAGCTCTACCAACCTCTCATCATCACATAAATCCAATGCCCAAAATCAGATTCACCTAAATCCAAAACTCATATTTTATTATACCGAAAATCAAACAGCCTTAGGTGAATAAACAAAGTGCTCCTGAACCGAATGTCATAAAGACTAAGCTGTAAGCAGTGTTATGTCATATCACTGAACGAGTAGGTACACATGACATGTGGGTCGGAAGGTAATTATCGCAACATACGTGATATTAAAGCCAACGTAAATTTGACATGACTTAAAATTAATCTCGAGACGTGACGCCAAGCCCAATGATGGCTTGCGCTACGGTAAATTTAATAAAGAGCTAACATTGAAGCCTAGTCGTGCTACCAAGATTGATGTCCCAAAAAATATTACGCGAATAAAGAAATTAAAAAAGAGATGCCAACTCGTCAGTTATATTTAAAAAAAAATTGAACAACAAGCTTGCTGGGCTGAAAGGAAGGCACGGTTGGCGCAGCGGCTAAGCAAATGTCTTTCGGCGCAACGTGTCGTGAGTTCGATCCCCACACGTAACAAATATTTACATGATCTACAGATAGTTGTTCCGGGTTTTGACTGTCTGTGCTTGTGAGACTTGTTTGTAAACTGTACCCAATATATGATATCCTAGTGTGTTAAAAAAAGTAAAAGAAGTGAGATCTACATGAGTCATAGAACAAAGAATAATAATAATTTAATATAACCCCGTGCCGTGTGGTGCCGGCTAAGAATACCACTACCCCATCTCCTCCCGTGGGTGTCGTAAAAGTCGACTAAGGGATTAGCAGGATGATGGGCAGCAGCGTCCTTCGAATACATTAACAACTCAACTGCGATCGCCAACCCGTCTGCCAAGCGTGGCGATAATGGCAAACCCCCCACCCCCCAGTAAGCCCACAACACACTGTGGTGATCTTTGGGGGAGACCTGTGTCCAGCAGTGGACTTCATTCGGTTCGAAATGATGAATATAACCCCTCTGAGCAATCGTTATCTCACTATGAGATAACGCAATCCCGGAGGTCAAATTAAAGCAGCTTTCTCACTTCTTCCTCCCTTTTGATACAAAAAACTTTATCATAAGGAGATCTATTAATAAGTTTACAGAACGCAGGGCAGCTTGTAGCGAGCTGAATGTGAGTGGCGACACTACGTACCCGAATGCTCCAGATTTGATCAGGACCTCGTCTCCGGCTTGCCTTTATTGGTTGGTTGGAGTTGAACTGCATGAGTGCCCGCAGGATATTTAACTCAGGCTTGCCATAGTTGGCCGAATAGAGGGGGGCTGCCCGAGCTATAGCTCTCAGCATATATGCTGTGGAGTGTCTAGCGGCGCAATAATGGGAAACCGTTCCGAATCTTCGGGACTCGCGATAGTGAAACCGGTGCCACACCTCTCGACACCCTGACCTACTCACACCAGTCTTGCTCCTTGTCACCTGTAGTGGTAGCCATTGAGGAGCCCATCTTGGGAGAGGCAACCGTCTGCCACAGAATTTCATTTTTAAATTTGAAATGTAGACGCCGTTGTTCCCGTATTTTTTTAACTTTTCATACCATATAATACCCATTGCAATAGACCTTATAGTTTTAGTTTCCATCTCATACCTTTGCCTGACACCTCCGAGGATAATCCGTCAAGATAGATTTTAGCTATGTATTTTGACAATGATTAACGTTTCGCTATCTTTATGGACTGGGAAATGTCTGAAGACATTTATTCTTTGAAAAATGTTAGTCATAGCACTGGAACAAAGGAGGTTTTAAAGGTCGTCGTTTAGGTGAAAATATGCCTTTTAATAAACTGAGTCCAGTCACTTTATTAAATAGCTACCAGGTATATATCAACCTTGACAATGAATCTTATTTGCTTGGATAGAATTCTAAAACATACAATAAAAAAGACAACGCTGCCTTGTGACGGGAAGTAAAACGAAACGTCTTAAAAAATCCTTAATTAAGCGTTTCCGTGTTTCGGAGGACACGTAAAATCGTCGATTTGATATTGGCTAATACATGATTGACGGATTGGAGGCCGTCCTGCGCTCTATTTTTCTGTACGTGATCTCTACTCGACCTTGCTGTTCCAACGTCTGGTTCTAAATGTGAGTTTTTTTCGTGTGGTTATGCTAGCCTTGTGTCAGAGTTATTCAAGCCACCCAAAGGCTTAATGACTGCCGTCTAATGACCACAACCGGGACCTAAGATTTACGTGCCTTCCGCAGCATGTGGATACTCTGTTCAAATTCTTCTTTGCGGTCGCCCATCCGTAGGCGAACCGCGCAGAGCGATGCTTCACCTCACCGATCGATTACTGGTCAGTCAGTCGGGATATTTATACCCTAATAATGTAAAAATGTTGACTAAACAGTATGTGAATAAAATGTGATACGATAATGGTCATGTAACGTCTTCTAATACTATGAAAAACACCAAGTATATTTTTTAAGAGTGATAAACTATTCCATTGTATTCAATAAAACAGTATTCGCTTAATAAATCCATTAGTCGTTCCAGGTAAACAGAACTATTTTAGATATAGCAACCCGTAATTTAGTTAGTTGCCTAGTTGTTTATCACTGTCAGCCACAACCTTCGCAATTTTCACTAGCAAACATTGGTTGTTAGAACTTCATTTTGAAATAAGAACTTCGTGCAACACATTATTTTCGTCAGCACCGCGTCTGATTTACAACAACCGTTACATCTGAGTGACGTTGACAAATGACGTCACACGACGGTCACGGGCCGTGTGTTTTGCGTCACTTGGCTGCATTCAGAGGCGTTCGTGACGTCAGACCGTATCTTCCCTGGCTTGTTTATAGCCGGTCCGTATGTTTGAGTTATGGCGTGTTTGTCTCACTTGTGACACAGTGGAAGATGAATTTATGAGCTAGAAGAATGTGGAACGCGGAATATTTTATGTGTTTGAGTGGCGGCTGGTTGGCGATAAGAGTTTTTGGGATGATTTAGGCGCGACCGTGCTATAACGTTATGAGTACTTCACACCCGGGGATATAACATGCGATCGGATACGGACGTAAGAGGATCGCACATATTTCTTATTAATATAACATTATTATGGTGGTCCGGAGGTTTACTAACTGGCTTTTTAAGCACAAAATTGCAGGTTCGGAACCTAACATGGTATATGTTAGGTTAGGTTAGTTTAGTTTTTAATGTCATGTTTATTTTCTTAGTTAATCTAAGACACCAATTGGTGAACAAAACCATCGTGAGGATACCTGTATATAATGGTCTGAAATCGCCAACATGAGGTGAGCAAGCCTGGTGATTAATGCTCGTTCATTCTCTCATAGAGAGAGAACACGCCTTTGCCTGGCAGTCACCGACCGGGTTTTGCCACAATCGCCACGCTTGGCAGACGGGTCTTGTAATTTTTTCCCCTTTTTCTTTCTTTTCTTTTTGTGTGGCTAGTGGCCAACCTTTTTTTTAACGTGGGGTAATCCTCTTGTACTTCCTTCGCCTTCGGAAGGGCGGAGGGGCATGCCGGTCTCGAACCGGCTAAAACCCTGCGGTGTCCTTCTTCTTACCTCTAGCCGGGGGTGAGATGTACGCTTTAACTACATTAGACTGCGCCCCCGGCAGGTATCGGCCCGTCAATGATTGACGGGCCCCCTCTCTGTGCGACCTTGTTGGCCGCATCTATCCATGAGAGAGGCGCGCGTGGAACACACGCGCCGCCATCTCGGGCCTGTTTCTGTTCGGACGACAGACCGCCCCTGGTTTGTCACCCATAGGCCGCTCCTTATGGTGGCTGGAGATCGTTCAGCGCCCTCCCCCGGCACCCACGCCCGGTGCGTTTTTTGCGGCGGGGATCAGAGGTGGTCTCCTCCCGTCCCCGCTCTGCCACCTCCTTTGCTTGCATCACTTCCTCGCAAAAGGAGGCGACGGCATCCCATGCGCTCTCGCTCCGGACGATGGACTGAATGGCTAGTGGCCAACCTTGCGTTAGAGTTATTCAAGCTGCCCAAACGCGTCTGAATTGGCTATCGACTGCCGTCTTATGACAACGACCTGGACCGACGATTTTACGTGCCCTCCGAAGCACGGAGACGCTCAGTTAAAATACCACTATGCGGTCACCCATCTATAAACTGTCTGTGCCAAGCGTTGCTTAACTTCGCTGATCGTTTACCAATGAGTAAGTGCAATTGAATATGAGCCACTCAACAATAAAATAAACTATCAATAATGAATCAGACAAACACAAATCCTATGAGAACATAAATCAAGATATCGTTACATTGTTTAAAACCAATTAAATCAACGCCTTCATACGCTGACAAAGGCAGAACGCATGGCCGCTCGAGACTCATCAACTTTCATTAACACGTCGAAGTTTTAATGATGATAAATCATGTTTAAACACGTATTCAGAATCGTATTCCTCTCGTGTAATGAGAACTCTCGTCTTAGTCGGATAATTACGGCCATCATTAATAACGTACAGACGTAGGATGAGACACGGTATTAATAAGATGTCAGGCGTGACAGTAATGTCATAACTCGATGAATTAAGGATTGTAATTACACGCCATGTGTGTAGGGTTAAGAATTGGCTATCATTGTGCTGGGAGGTAGGTTTGACTTCGGAGTGATTTCATTAAGTGTACTAATGTTTTATCATGTCATTAATTTACTTTTGGTGAACGAAGATATCAATCATGTCGACTTCACCAATATGGTGAAACATGGGTGTACCTCCGTAAAAATGGAGGAAGCTCCGATCAGGTAGGTGGTATGCCTGGCGAACGCAAGCCCCACGGTTGATGCTGGGCGTCTTGATGTATATAGGTATGCAACGTTATGCGAACAGTTAACTTGCGTAATGCAATGAGCATTGTTGTTCGTGAGAGTGTAATGAATAAATATAACGCAATTTCTCTGTAAAATAAAATATTAATTTGTGTATTTATTCTGATATCAGTCCTTTATAAAGACTAATTAATTAACTAAAGTGCGTAATGTTAAGGGTGACTAAAACACTAATAGATTCTTAGATAATATTATTTTCTACTTGGGAGTAACGTAATGATAGAAAATTCTAAGAAACCCTTTGAAATGGTAACATAATATTTAAAATGGTATGCTTAAATATCATCAAGCTCAGACTACACATTTTATCCCAATAAATAATTTCTAAAAATAACTTGATGTAACGCCGGCTATGTGGGAGGGTTGAATGCGCGAGGGAATCCCGCACATCCAGAAATAGTTAGGTTAAGGAATACCGTGGGAGTTTTAGCTAATAAGAGTCTGCTACGCCCCTCTGTCTTCCCGAGGGCAGAGGAAGTCCACGAGGATTTTCACTCGAACACAATATAGGTATTACATGCACAAAGTGACGTTTACATGCGTTTATAACAAGCATCGGGCAGATTTACACTTTAGTTATATTATCCAATCCGTTGCCTCTTTTCATGCCGTGTGGTGTCCGGATAAAGAATATAGCAGCACTGCATCTCCTCTCGTGGATATCGCCAAAGGCGACTAAAGCCTCTTAACCAGGAGGATGGGCAGCAGCGTCCTTTCTATGGCGCAGTAGCCATATGAACTTAACAATCTGACTGCCATCCGTGGTGCAAATTTCCCCCAAAATGAGGACACATTCGCGGAAATCGATGGGACATTTTTTATATAGAGCTTTTTTATTTAAAATACTTCGAAGATGGGTACACACTCCTTAACCTAGTCAGGTTTTGTACCCTTAGGGACTATTATGCTTCAAATTCATTAAATAATATTTTCTGAAATTTACGCGATGGCATCCATTGGATCGGAATAGTTTAAGGAAATCTATCCCGTTTATTTCGTTCATTCTATATACCTTCGTGCAGCATGTATACATGCAAAATGAATGAAATAAACGTGATATATTTTCGTAAGCTATTTCGATTCTAAAATTAAATTCAAATTCTGTGTAAAATAGCCAAGTTGATTAAGATAAGCCATATACTTCTCCGAGTTATGCCTTCGTTCTCGGACCGTGCCTAAACTAATTAACTCGGGCATTAAATTTCCGAACTAATTAGTACAGGTATAAGCCCACTGTGAATAAAAACGCCTTTCAAATTCATTCCAGCCGAAATTGGGAGACTGGTAGGAAATTAAAATGATCCTAATTACCTTGGGGTACTCATTGGAACATTTCGTTTAATACGATCAAAATGGATTTTAACCTTGACCTAATTAAGTATTCTTTTAGCCTTTCCAAAGCGAAATTAAAGGAAGACATTACTGCGTATGTATGTAAACAAACTTCAGATGCTACGCACCTACATGCTTATGTATCCAACTGCGCGTAGTAGAGCTACGTGATAAGCTTCGTAGCGCAACGTGTAGCACATCACATCTATATAACTACGTGTTTTTCTCTTACCTACGTATTATGAATATTGTAGTACAATTTTTCGCTAGCGTAAAGTAGTTTATAGAATATTTTTTTGATGTGTCATATATATCTCAAATTCAAATTTCTCATATAAACGTAGTATGATTGACAATGTTCGCTATAAGTATGCAAGTAATTTCAAATACCTTTTGTAATTCCTTTGCCCTGGAGAAGGCAAAGGGATATGCCAGACTCCTACTGGCTAAATCTAATGGGGTGTTCATCTTCAGCACCGAAGGGGGGATCCAGGTCCTTTATAATACAAGAGCCGACTAGAAAACCTATTTACTTGAGAATTGAAATATTCCTAGGTTGTAACTATCCGGAAACAGACGGAGTTAATCTGTATAATTGGCCCCTTAAAAAACATAAACCCTTAAAAGACATAAAGTAAAAGAAACTGCTAATATTTACATATCAGGCATAGTTAGGCGATGTAATGAGAAAAACATTTCAAAAATTGTCAACTTAACATTTCCGAACGGTGTTTTAAATCTTTATACTAAAATAACGTATGTTTCTTTTCAAATATTGCCACACATCATTATTCCTCCTGTGTTGTGGGTGCAGCAACTGCACCATCGTGCCGTCAGATAAGTAGATACGTCTCTAAAATTAAAGTGTTTAGTATGCGCAACCTTTAATAGGCATAATAATTGTATATATATATATATATATTAATTTACTTTTTCAGCCATTATCGCTTTATTCATCTTGCACAACGACACTATATTTTTATAGCGCCAAGAACTTTGTACTCCGAATCTATTAACTTTAAGTACAATAGGATTAAATAATGTGTACTACAATGGATTAAAATTTTAACTATATTCAAACCGAATAGCTTATAACAAGCCTAAAATAATATAAACGCACATCCATACAAACTGTTTAGCTTAACACACACACACCCCGCAGTGACCGCCTCATATCTTTATATAAAAAAGGCGGCAGATACTTTCACAAATTAAGAAATTTTGTGATCTAAAATGGCACAACTATGGGAGTGGCAAAATCGGATATATTTATATTAGAAGTTACGATTAATAAGACTTTATAATTTCAAACATTGCTTTTAAAATAAATAGGTACGATTACTATCATATCCAGCCATCCCAATGGAAACCAATATATGCACATTTTACCCGATCACGGGGTTTCACTATTCACTTTGTTTTTATTCATAATAATTTAAGTAAATGATAGATACAGATGAATACAGTACAGCTGATGACTTTCGCAACGACTAATTAAAATAAAGCCACTATTACTTCATTCATACAATCATAATCATCACACTTAATCCTCCGAAAGAAAAACAGACTTGCTCTGTTTTACAATCACAGTATAATTATTATTAATCATTTCTTCGCATATTATTGTGGATAGGACGAACAGTTAATAGGTTACATTGGATTGAGGTTAGGTGTAGGATCAACCGACAGCCTCAGACACGAGTGGCTTGACTTACGTTTAATTGCATTGCGGTTTCTGCTTGTAATGAATGAATAGGTAGGCTATATGCCACCAAGTCGTGGAGCTTGAAGGTTTGAAAACTAGCTAAAGGTTTCGAATTAAGAACCTAATATCTACCAATATGACATTTACAACTGACTTTAACAGTAAAGGAAAATATCGAGGGGAACCTGGGATCAACGATAGTCTGAAATTGTCTGATGCCTGATGATAGTCTGAAGTGTGGTGATGGAAGCTCGTTCCTCAACATCATTGATAGATAAAATAAAGATAAGATAAAGATAGATTTCATCAAAGAAAGTAGATGGTTTTATCTTTTTTTATTTGATCATTGATTTTGACATTTCAAAATTTTCCATCATATTAGCCAAAGGACATCCACTGCTAAACAAAGGCCTCCCCCAGAGATTTCCAGAATCGAGGCGTCAGTTTCAAGAGAATTTGCCAATATTCACCATGCTTGGCAGACGGGTTGGTAAGCGCAGTATGGCTAATCTTCCACAGAAATGACACTGCTGTCCATCCCTGTGGTAAAGAGTACTTCAGTCCACTTTTACGACACCCACCGGGGGGTGGAGTGATGCCATATTCTTAAACTGGACATCACACGGAATCTCCTCTGTATGAAAATAGGTAAAGTTGGTATCATCATCATTTCAGACAAAAAAACGTCCATTGCTGGACAGAAGCCGCCCCCAAAGACTGTCACAACGACCGGTATAGGTTTCTGTTGTGTGCTCATTGGGGAGTTTTGCCATAATCGCCACGCTTGACATACGGGTTAGCGATCGCCGTTGAGTTATAAATGTACTCGAAGGATGCTGCTGCCCAACCTCCGGGAATTTAAATTTAAGTTACTTGTAACAAATTGTTTCACTACTGCGATGACTAGTACTAGGAGGGATCAAAAAATAGTGAGAACGACAAACTTACCTTGGTAAGAAAAAAAATACTGGCAGGCATAGCTCAGATACATATTTGTAATATTAATACAGAAAAAAATCTTCGATTCTCTTTTGTTTTTTTTCTGAATTAAATCATTAGTTTGCTTCGTGTCGCAACGTGTTCTCGAAAATGGAGAAAAACGAAGTGCGAGCCGTTATTAAATACCTCTGATTTAAAAATGTTAACGACGCAAGAGATTCATTGCGATTTGGAGGCAACATTAGGAGAGTCTGCTCCGCCGTATTCCACTGTCGCAAGGTGGGTTTCTCAATTTCAAGTAGGGAGAAAGAGCACGGAAGACGAACATCGTTGCGGCCGTCCATCGACGTCAGTCACCCAAGAAAATGTTGCGGAAGTCGAGAAAATTGTATTGAGCGATCGAAGAGTTACCATCCGATAATTAATTCAAGAAACGGGCATTTCATATGGAAATATTCAATCCATATTGAAACAATCTTTGAATATGAGAAAAGTCTCCGCAAGATGGGTGCCGAGAATGTTAACCGACAGTCAGAAACAAAATCGACTTGACATTTCGAAGATATTGTTGGACAAGTTTCAAGAAGATTCTGAAAACTTTTTGTCTCGTTTCGTAACAATGGATGAAACATGGGTCCATCATTTTGATCCCGAGATAAAACAGCAATCTTCGCAATGGAAACGGCCATCATCACCGACCCCGAAAAAGTTTCGTATGGTTGCATCGGCTGGCAAGGTTATGGCCTCAATATTTTGGGACTCAGAAGGGATATTTTTGATTGATTACCTGGAGCGTGGAACCACTATTACAGGCCAATATTATGCAGCTTTAATTCCCAAGTTGAAGAATGCCATCAAAGAGAAAAGGAGAGGGAAACTTCGAAGGGGCGTGCTGTTTCATCACGACAACGCACCCGCGCACAGGTCGTCAGTTGAGATGGCTGCCATTCAGCAAGCTGGCTTTGAATTGGTTGATGACCCCCCTTATTCACCAGATCTGGCAGCTACCGATTTTTATCTGTTCCCCAAATTGAAAAAAAGTTAAGGGGAAACAGGTACGAAGACGATAACGAGGTGATGGATGCCGTGGAGAGCTTTTTGCAGGACCAAGACAAAACTTTTTTTGTGAAAGGGATTGAAGCCTTGGAAAAGCGCTGGACTCGGTGTGGAGAGAGACTCGGAAACTATGTAGAAAAATAAATTATTAAGTTATCAATAGTCATTACATTCTATCTCATTCTCACTACTTTTTGATCCCTCCTCGTAACTAAGTTATAGTACCGAAGCTATTTCATGATATGTACTATACTACTTAACGAACAAAAGCAGTTTGCGATCCTATCCTATTTTTCCCGGAAACTGTTCAATAAAGGTAGGCCAATAGGTCTTCACAATTATATCGTTATTTTGAGGAGAATTTGCCAGTACCACGTTTGGAAGGTGGGTTGGTGAACGCAGTAGTAGCTGTTCCACAGAAGGGACGCTGCTGCCCATCGTTGTGGCTTAGGGTGAGATTCAGAAACAAGTCTAATCGGGAACTTACGCTTCCATCTGTCAAAATGTACTACTTACGCTCATAATTTTGACAGATGAAAGCGTAAGTTCAAGCTTAGACTCGTTTCTGAATCTCACCCTTAGACTCCTTAGTTGCCTTTTAAGACATTCACAGGATGAGATGGTTAGTGTTACAGCAATTTTAATCCGCACACCACCTGGAAGTGAAGTTATGCAATAGAGAAACTCGACATAACACGATATAGCAAGTAAATCAAGAAAACGTGAGTACGAAGAAATGCAAATATTCGAATTTAACTAAGGTCAAGCCGATGATTAACAATATCCATGTATATAATGTCTTTCATACCAACATGCATATTTTATCAAGATTGTTTCTAAACAAGTGCCTAGCGATTTCAATAAACAGGATAGCAAATCCATATTAGCAAACCCTAACATGGTACTTGGTTCAGTACGACATGACATACCCGATCGAAAAAGCACTCACAAAATAATCTTTCATAAGCTAACATAAAAATACATAAAGTCTGTTAACAAATGACGTTTCATCCCCCAAGAGCACCAGTGATCTATAAAAGTAGCATCCAGCTGACGAGCGCTCATAATCACAATGCATTTATTTTGCGCACGGTCATAATGTTCGCTCATTTAAAGGTGACGTCAGATCAGGGTCTTGGAAGAAACTATTTTCTCGAATGAAGAAGTTATAAGAGTTGTTTTACAACTCTTATGTGAAAATATATTATAGCCATGTATTTATCGGCTAAAGGAGGCAGGCAGATCACCAACAGCCTTATGTATGTGATATTCAAAAAACTGTACGTAATAGATATGAATCGGATATGAAAAGTGGACGAGTGTAAGAGAAAACAAAACATAATATAATTATATGAATAGTAAGGACTGGTTCATAACAAGAATAATAAATGCTATTTTAATTTAATTGGGGTTTCATGTTTCTTTTATGTATAATATGCTCTTAACTAAAAAGTTACATATAACATTACAATCCTTTGTTTCTATCATAGTACTGATAAAATAATCTTATCTGATCTCCGAATCTTTCTTTTAATTTCTTTCCATTTCTATGATATATTTTTTTACGTTTTCTCTATAACTTTTTGTTGTTCTACCAATATTAAAGGCATGTTCCCTAAAACTAAAGGAAAACACTTCTATGAGTTCGAATTAGAAACTAGCTAGTATCAGTATTAAGATTATTTATCGAGACTAGATACTATTCTGAACATATTTTTACTCTTTGTATCGCTTGTATAACAGAGAAAAATAACAAAACATAACGTAACAATCTGCACATATCTACCCTAGAAAATACTCGGAGGCACCGACATTAATCGTGTGGTGCCGGCTCAAAATACCACCACCCTATCTCCTCCCGTGGGTGTCGTAGAAGTCGACTAAGGGATTAGCCGGCGGATGGGCAGCAGCGTCTTTCGAGTACATTAACAATTCAACTGCGATCGCCAACCCGTCTGCCAAGCGTGGCGATTATGGCAAATCCCCCCAATGAGCCCACAACACATCCATATCGGTCATTGTGGTGATCTTTGGGGGAGGCCTGTGTCCAGCAGTGGACTTTATTCGGCCGAAATGAATGAAATGAATGACCGACATTAAATGGTTTTCACAAATGCCTTCTACTTATTTAAGGTCTTACTATGCTTTTTTTATACATCAAGAACAAAACGGGCGTGTACTGGTGTGTCTGTAAATCCAAAGGTGGATTCGAAAAATAAATGTCTTGTTATTGTTTCATAAACCAAGTTGTACGCACAGAGCGAGACTGCAGAATAGTCGAATCAACAATCGCGCAAGCTGCAGCCACTTTATGTAATACTTTGGGAATACTTTTATAAACAGCATAAGAGAGAGAAGAATATCAAACGTTCATTGTTATATGTATATTTTTCTTTTTTAACTAACTATCAAGTTTAATGCGAAGACATGCCACTCCTTCAACTAAGAGGACTGTTTATTTTTCTTTAATTAATAGCATTTATTCTTTATTTTTTCGAAAATTGTAAAATTATTATTAAGTTTGAAAGTTTTAGAATTAGAACGTATAAAAATTACATGGTCTTCTTGTGTCATTTCAAAAATAATCATGCTGCATAAAGAGTAAGAAAAGTTTAATTATTTTGAATGTGTACTCAAGGGCTTAGGTGCATCTCTTGGACATAGTAAAGCATCCCCGATTGGTTTTAGCTGGTAGGAGTCCAGAATACCCCTTCGCCCTTCCCCGGGGCGAAGGGAGTTCATGAAGAATTTTCATTGGGCGACTAATAAAAATAAGGTTGCCTATGCGCTGATAACAGAGGTAAATTTGGTACAAATCTATTTATATTTCATAAATATCAGTATGCAATTTCATTAGACAAAAGGTCAAACAAAAACTCATCGAAACGGAACAGAAAATCATAATAATAAAGTACAATGAAGAGTCCCTATTTCTTCATTACATTTAGGTTAAAAGTGCCTCTACGTGTTGGACTAAATCTATCAAAAGACTGCGTTTCAAGAGAATAATAACCCGTAAACAAGTTACAATATGCATATAAATGTTTATTCTTCACTCTTTATATATTTATAGAAAATGAATGAAGAATGTTTGCCATAATCCGCTTACTCTGAATCATTAAAAAATAAAAACAAAAGTATTAAACACTACTTCGTGTACTATCCAACCAGTTATAATGTGGAGATGCCTTAACGCACCTTTACAAAACCTCCTTTCAAGGGATTCAGCCACTCGCACCTCGACATGTAGTAACATGTTTGTTTATACGTCTCACACATACGACGGGGCGACGTGTTGGGACAAGTACTGTTCGCGCTTTCAAGTACTAAAGGATCGCTTTTTACTGCATTCGAATGTTTGACGCGAATGCAGTATGTACTCGTATTTGTGTGACGTACAAACGAGATCACAACGTCGATACGTTATATTGTATGATGTATGCGTAAATATTAGGTTGCTAGATTCACTGAAAACTCATCGAGTTCTATCACTAGATTTTTATAGTACTTGCTTCTTCTTTATTGAGTCTTGCATAACGATACCTACAGTTATACTCTAAACAAGTTTAGTCAGAAAGGGAGTGCTAAGCCAAAAGGGTATTGGACCCATGATAATGAATAACTTTTGTTCTACAACTTTTCCCAAAAATTTCATTAGCTTTACATAAATTGCTGTTCAAAGATGACAAAAGAATTATACTGAAGCAAACCTTTCGCTTACATATTACCCGGACAACTTATCACTGAAGACTGGATTATATGCATTGGTTTGTATATAATATTTACATTTTTTGGCATTTTTTTCAGGTTATTACATATTTTACCTAAAATCTACTGATCGTGCATATTTCGGCATGTTTTATATCATTTTTACCTAACTAGAAAAGTACATAAAGTAAAACGTGAGTACATATTCTTATTATTGTTGAGTAATAAATAATTGATACATACAATCATTTTACGAAACACTTGTCACAGTACTTGATTGTTAACGTTTTCGAGAACAACAATGATATGAAGTAGTTTGTTTTAATTAATGTATATCGATAAAAAATAAATTTTAGTACCTATTTATTTAAATTAGATATTTGGCGATTTCGTTACATATTTCAAGTATTTATGATGCATAATTTCGACCATTTTGATTTTCTGCGGCAACCTTAGCTATTGCAGTAGCAAATGTATACCTAGCCCAACGTTACCTCTTTCAACTTATTTTTCAATTAAGTTAGTTTAATTTAATACCTAAGTACTACATCATCATCATATCACCCAAAGAACGTCCATGGCTGCAAAAAGATCGCCCCATAGATTTCCATAACGAATGGTTACATGACGTCCGCATCCAACGAGTTTCACCGGGTCGTCAAAGCCGTCTCACGCTACGTTTTCGGATGCGTGGTCTCAACTGCCCCCAACAGCCGTCACTACCATAGTTCTACGAGCAATTTACCCCATCGCCACCTGAGCTTACTAATTCTTTCAGCTATACCAGCAACAGTTTGTTTCAGCTTTGTCAGTATCTTCAGTAATTCATCGGATCTCCTCAATTCTGATTCGAGCTCATAGACATACCACGCATAGCTCTCTCCGTAGCAGGCTGAGTGACCTTGAGCTTTAGTTATGAGTTATATAGTGAGCGACCACGTCTCCATATCTCTGGTACTTACCAGCGCTCTAGTACATACTACATACCGATTCGTTATTTTATCTATTACGCTCATGCAGGTTAATAGTTTCCACATAGTACTGTAAATCACTTATAGAAGAGTTTCAACGGTTAGTGTAAATTAGAATTACTTACTGCTTTGCTTATACAATTGTAATTTGGCACGCACTTCCAAGTTTCAGTTGCAATTTTGCAATAACTGCAACTAAAACTACACTTGCATTAATGGTGAAGGAAAACATCGTTAGGAAACCTGCACACCCGAGAGGGCTCTAAAATATTCTCAATGGTGTATGTAGTCCACCAACCCACACTAGACTAGCTCGGTGGACTAAGGCCTAACCTTCCTCATCTTGAGAAAAGGCCCGTGCTCAGCAATGAGACTGTAATGGGCCGGTTAAGTAACTTGCAAAATTCGCCTCATCTGTATTTAATTTTGGATCAACCGCCATGTTTTGGAATATTGCTTTTTTATGCTGCACTAGAATTCTTCTGTTTCAGTTTACAGACCTATATCTCACATGAACGAACACCCATACGCTTTACCTAGCCTTAACACTTTTCTTCACTTGTCACGGGCAAACTGAATAAAATTTTTAGGTATGTACGTGATTATTAACGCCACAAAATCAGTATGTTTATTTCAAGTATAATACACGAATAAGTAAAATACATATAAATAATTAAACGCAATAAATGTAATAACCTGATGAACAAGAAAAATATAAAACCTCGCATTGTAAGCGTTACTACCAGTTTCCATAATAAACGTGCCATAAAACGTTACGAAAAAAGCAATACACTGCTTTTCATCGAAATGGTAGAAGCGAATATTGAGCGAAGTGACCGGAAAATTCGATAGTACTTTGGGTAAAGCAAACGGGCGTGGTGCACAAGCGCGAGCGATTACATGCGCGGGGCGGATGTTACACTAGGGATGTTATAGAGCTTCGACTCCGAATCCGATATTTCGGAACCTCCGGTTCAAAACATACCTCTGAATCCGTATCCAGTTATGGTACTATCAAAACGGAGCTTTAAAATTGCGACTACGACTGTGTTTTGTGTTTTGGTTAGTAAAAGAGATATTAAATATGAAAGACCAATCCAAAGTGGCGCACGCGACCTAATTTACCAATTCAATAACTTGATTATCGACGGCACGGTTTGCGCAGTGGCTAAGCGATTGTCTTTCTGCACTGCGTGTAGGTGGTTCAATCCTACTCGGAACAAACATTTCTGCGATCTGCAGACAGTTGTTTCTGGTCTGGGTGTTTGTGCATGTAAAATTTATGTCTGTAACTGTACCTACGACACAAAAAGTTTTTTTTTATATATAAATGTGATGAAACTATCGTGTCCTTCCCCTGGTGCAAAGCGTCACACATGCTCAAAATTGCATTAGTTATTTAGTAATTTAAGTGCAGTAATAAAAAAGGTATTTTTAGACTATTTTATTATTTTCAACGTGAATATTGTGACCTCCGACTCCACCTCCGCTTCCGTAAACTATCTCCATAACATCCCTCAATTACACTCACTTGTACACGCTCAAAGCACCCGATAAAATACTTCCAGTCAACTAAAATTTCGCTAAATTGAAAACCCTCGCGTTTAGCTGGTGCTTTTAGTGTGAACCATTCATCGAAATTGTTATTCCGTATTCTATTACAGGTATTTTTCAATTAAAAGCTTCATGTTTATTTGAAGTGGCGCTATCCAATCTTACTTGTTTGGATTGTCTGGATAGCATAGTTTATCTAAAAGTAATTCTATGGCTGGGAATGTATTTTTACTAACGGTAAACTATATTTCGTGTGGTGTCCGGATTAAGAATATAGCACCACTCCATCCCTCCCGTGGATGTCGTAAAAGGCGACTAAGGGAATCAAAACCAGAGAGATGGGCAGCAGCGTCCCTTCTGTGAAACGGTAGCCATACTGCACTCACAGACCCGCCTGCCAAGCGTGGTGAGTATTGGCAAATACCCCCCAAAATGATGACACAGTTGTACAAATCTATGGGGGAGGCCTTTGTTCAGCAGTGGACATATAAATGGCCGTTAAATATGATGATGATGAAACTATGAAAGCTTTTGATCAGTCTTAAATTAAACAAGTGCTGTATAATTGAACAAACTATTTCATAGTTTGTAAAAAAACAATTGCCAGCCACGTTAATTCATTTCTGGCCCTGTGGGGTAAAGCAGGAACCAAACGCACTGCGATATTATTGAAATATTTGTACGATCTGTAGGTAGTTGTTCCGGGTCTGGGTGTATTGTGTGTGGAATTTGTGTTTGTAAACACACCCACGACACAGGAGCAATCCCACACTAGGATTTAATTTAATAAGGATTGGACTTAACTACGATTTAATTTTAAAAAGAAAAATAAATGTTCTCCGAGTGTGAGTGCCTTAAAATACTACTAGATATTGGTACTCAGAGCATGGGCACCAAGATTCTTCTGTTTCCTAAATATACTGAGATCTCCAATCCACCTGCCTAGTGCGGTGCAATGTTTCCGATAACCATATATTATAGTGATAATTGTGAGGCCGGATATGATGAAAAGTTGGAATATTGAAATCCTTGGAGACAACATGTCCCACCATTACATGAGCGCTAAACATCCATTGCTAAAGATGAGCCTGTGTGCCAACCGCTTCAATGAACCCCAGAGGGTATAATTCCAATATCAGCTTACTCGGTCGGCATCGCAGTGTTTAATTACCGCCCTAAGTTATTAATTACAAATCGATTACCCGTGGTATTTATAAATATATACAGGCTGTAAAGGAAAAGCAATATAAATGTGAATGGCAGTCATTGTACTCATAATTGTGAACATTGTTTACTATGGGACTAACACTGAAATCGTAAAAAAGCATCTGACCCGTAGAAAATATTTCTCGACAAAATATATGGTTCAGCTGATTTTATTTTTGGGATGTCAGGGGTGATCCTTTAGTAAAAACAAAATAACAATGGTGAGTACAAAGAGACGCTTTTGGATGTGTATGCCCTTTACATTATACACCGTATATTATCGTCATGATTGCTCGGAGATGAGACACGCATAGCTATGATAGTTGCACTCATTGATCGGTAAACGATCAGTTAAGCAACGCTTGGTGCGGTTAGTCTATAAATGGGTAATCTCATAGTGGTTTTTGATCTGAGCATCTCCGTGCATCGGAGGGCACGTAAAATCGTTGGTCCCAGTTGTTTTCATTAGACGGCAGTCGTACAAGGCCCAATAGCCAAAGGAAAAAAAGAATTGCTCCGAAGTATTGGCCCTCGGTTCTTACTAGATTGCTGGTTCAAAACCTAGCATGTACCAATGTTACTTCTCAATATTATACGACTTGCTTGTTTCCAGTGATGACATATAGCATAGTGACGTGGTCACTATAAGAAAGCAAAAATCAATCACTCAGCGAGCTGTGGAGAAAGCTTGCTTGGTATTGTTCTACGAGATCGAATCAGAAATGAGGAAATCCGTAGAAGAACTAAAGTTGCCGACATAGCTGAAAGAATTAGTAAGCTGATGTGGCAATAGACGGGCATATTACTCGTAGTACTGATGGCCGTTGGGGCAAAAAGGTTCTTGTGGAGACCGCGCACCTACAAACGCAGCGTGGGATGACCTCCAAAGAGGGGGACAGATGACCTGGTTAAAGTCACTGGCAGTCGTCGGATGCGGGCGACATGTAACTGGTCGGCCATTGTTCAGCAGCGGACGTCCTTTGGCTAATACGATGATGATGATGTACTTGCTCAGATAATCTATGATACCAATGACTTTTGGTGATGGAAAACATCGTGAAAAAACCTGGATCTAATGGTCTGAAATCACAAATACACAGTAAGCAAGCGAGGTGATTAATGCTCGTTTTTCCTTTGTATGAGAAGTGGCACTTGCCCCGTAGAGAGATATAAACAGGCTGATGTTATTATTATCTATACAAAAGATAAAATTCAAGTGTCTTTTTGTAATGTGAAAATAACAGATTTTTACTAAACGCATATGAAAGTATATACGGTACCTTTTTTACCTACAGCAAAAAAACTATTTTTAATTTTTGTGTCTGTCGGTATGTCTGTTTGTTCCCGCTTATCTCCGAAACGGCTGGACCGATTTCTACGGGACTTTCACTGTCAGATAGCTTATATTGTGAGAAATAACTTATGCTACATTCATTTTAGAAAAAATATTAGGGTACCGCGCAGAAAATATTAAACCCATGCAATCCAATATTAATACAATACTAATCTATGTCAAGTGTCCATGCCGGAAAAACTTTAAATTATTTATAAATAAACCAATTTATTTTAAATTAAACGGCGGGTTCCAGCTTGTTATTTATAAATTAACAAAATTAAAACTTAGATATTTAAATATGAAAGTTCCTAATCAATTTACCGGTGGTAGATATCTTATTGCAAGAGGCCGACTAGGGACCTCTCTAGGCAGCCTCTCAGTGGGATGGGCAGCAGCGTCCCTCCTGTGGAGCAGTAGCCATACTGCACTCACCAACCCACCTGCCAAGCATAGTGAGTACTGGCGAATTCCCCCCAAAATTATGACATAATTATGGGAATCCATGGGGAGGCCTTTGTTCAGCAGTGGACTATCTTTGGCTGTTATGGTGGGGATGATGAACTTCCACACCGAAAATCTGTACTTTTAACATTCATACTAACCCTTAAGCCTTATTATTGGCAGTCATAAAAGCCAAATATAAAAGCAGTTGTTAAAAATAAACTTCGGTAATCGAACGTGTGGTGCCGGCTCAGAATACCACCACCCCATCTCCTCCTGTGGGTGTCGTAAAAGTCGACTAAGAGATTAATCAGAGGATGGGCAGCAGCGTCCTTCGAGTACATTAACAACACAACTGCGATCGCCAACCCGTCTGCCAAGCGTGGCGATTATGGCAAAACCCCCCAACGAGCCCCAACACACCCATATCGGTCGTTGTGGTGTATTTTGGGGGAGGCCTGTGTCCAGCAGTGGATTTCATTCGGCCGAAATGATGAATCGAACGTTTGACAAATTCCTACGTTCGTGCTCCTTGTTACAAGGTTGGAAATTTTCTTTCATTTAACATTATACCAACACCTACGGACATGAAAGGCATGTACGCATGGCTACATGGCAAGCTATACATTTCCAGTATAAGCTGACCTCACACCGGCTTTCGTTTCATTGAGAGGTCAAAATAAACAGGATTTGTATAGCTTGATGTGTAGCCGTCGTACAATTCACGTCTATTCGTAGAGTAACGTAGTAGGTAAGTAAAAAGTAATGTTACGTGAACGACGAAAAGCCTATTGAACGGATATTTGAATTTACGTTTTCTAGATCTGAGGTTTCTTAAAAGCGTATACAGACAAAGCTAAGAGGTGAAAGAAGGACACTGTGGGATCTTAGCCAGTTTGAGTTCGGCATGCCCCTCCACCCTTCCCAAGGCAGAGGAAGTCCATGAGGATTTCCCAACGATAAAAAATAAGAAAAAAGGTTTCTTAAAAGCAGTGTCGCAAAAACAACGCGCATAAACACCCCCATTAACCCGTACATGTTGTAAACCCACCGCTGGACACGGGCCTCCGATTGATCACTACAACGAGCGATTACCGAGGATTTTGCCATAATCATCACATTTGGCAGATAGATGGTCATCGAAATATGTTGTTATTACCACACTGGAGGCTGCCCATCCTCTTAATATCGACACTTAGTCGCCTTTTACGACACTCATTGGTGGACAGGGCTGGGGTGGTCTTATCTTAGTTGGGATACAAATGGAACTGTTTTTTTTTATCAGACAGTAATAAGTACATCCGTGCTAATAAGACTCATGATAATTACATACATATAATTATTAAGGGTAATCAGTTAAACGTCTATAAAGTCATTGATAGTCAAAACTATATTTGATTGGAAATACGTAATTGAAAAAAACAGTATCTTAAATATTAGAAAATAAGGAAAGGTTTTAGTAATATTGTCGTCCTTTAAAAAGTATATTAATATTCTACTAACACAATAAAAAGAAGATGATGTTGTTGCCTGCTATGTGTCTGTAATCTAATATGCCTATCAATTCGTCAACAATACTCATAGAGTTCTTCCAGATAAAGTTGTTCGCGTGGCGTCCCTACACGCCGCCTTTGCGCGCTCAGGCGTACGGTGAGCCACTAATTACTGCGTACCACGGTTCGTTCCGCATTTTTCATACAGATCACGGACCTACTCAACTCGCCGATATCGATTCGTAAGTTCACCCGGGAATAGCTTGAGGTTCCGTCTAAGACTAGGTGGAATGCAACCGGGGAACGCCCCTTTGTCTTCAATGAAAAAGGTTTGTAATTATGTAGATACCTAACTAAACTATTATACGAAAATATATGACCTACGTCTTTGTAGATGAATGGTATTTTTGTGTAATAAAACGCAAATGTATTCGATATGAGATGGCAAAGGTTTGAATAAAGCGATCAAATATAATATAATGTATGACACATCAAACAACATTGCAGAGCTTTCATTTTATTTAAACGTGAAGATATATTTATATGATCTCGGATGCTCATGTACATATTAAAATATAAGGATATGAATGTTTGCAAACGTAACGCCTTTATACACAAAATTACGAATTTTGACGCTGGCAAATGGATCTGTTGAAATGATACTTTCATTATCACTATATCAATTTCTGAAAATCCACTTATAATAATAGACATTTTATTAAAGGCACAATATTTGGCAGCGGATGTGTGATTGTATATTTTAACACGTATTTTGCGTTACTTTTTAGCTATTCAAGGTTAGGTTTAAGTTCTATGGAAGAGGGGAGAACGACCTTAAGCCCCTGCCATTACTATATGGCAGGGGGCTTCAGAGGTTGGGGGCGCACAGACTAGGGAATCTGCATGCTTATACCTCATCCCCCGGGAAGACGCCGGCGCCACCGTGTGCGCAGCTCAGCGCATCGCCGCCGCCTCTCTGCTATAGGGAGTGACCGCTTTACAGTCATCACCTCCGAGATATGGCGTGGCACCAACGGGTGATTCTAGAGGTAATTAAAGACGAGTTCTTGGAGTCCTCCTTTGGTGCCAAAGATGATCGTTACTGTGGTTTTAGCTGTTAGCAGCCCAGCACGGCCCTCCACTCTTCCCCGGAGCAAAGGAAGTAAATTATATATTTCCACACGTAGCAATTTTTTTAAGATCTAAATTTACTGTCACTATTCATGTTACAAGCTTTAGTCTTTGCAGGGAACCACAATGGCAAGTTAGTACTTGCATTCCAACTATATCACAAAAAACGTTTCCTAAGTCTGCAATATTGTTAAATCATTGTCCTGTCATTTCACCGAAACTTAATTTACAAATTTTAAACTGACAATTAACGATTGGCAAAACCATGATTTGTCATCTCATCATTATACAACAAACAAGTTTGCCAAACTTAAGAAAATAATTGCCCGATAAACTTTTTTTAGTAACGTATTAATTAACACACAGTTAATTGTTATTCATTTTATCTCGTATGGAATAAAAACGTTTTTCACATGGAATTATTACCAAAATTAGGTTAGATTACAATTGCGCCTCTCCGAGGTGTGCCTAAAGGCGTAGCATCAATGGGGTGGAGCCCCCCTCGGTGCCGAAGATGACCGCTCCAGTGGTTTTGACTATTATACTATATGGACTAGTAGGAGCCCGGCATGCCCCTTCATCCTTCAAAAGAAAGAAGGAGAGAAGGAGAAAGTTCATGTAGAATTTTCACTGGAGACCCATAAAAAATAAAAGGTTGGAATTGCGACCACAAAAAAGGTTCGAAGTGCCAAAAATGACTATGATATCTATACAAATAAATAAAATTGAAGTGTCTGTTTGTAATATCAAAATAACAGCTTTTTAAGGCAGGGCGGACTGACCTCGCCCTCGTTATTCCACCTTTACATGGACGCGCTGATCGTCGCGCTGACTAGTCAGCACGTCGGATGTCATATAGACGACGTGTGTATCAACAATTTAAGCTATGCAGATGACATGGTTCTGCTGAGCGCGTCGATTTGTGGCCTAAGGAGGTTGATGGCGACATGTGAGGATTACGCTGTTAAACACGGACTTGTTTACAATATTAAGAAAAGTCAGTACATGGTCTTTGGGGCCGGTGGGGCTATATGTCCCGACCATGTACCACCTATACGTCTAAATAGTGTCCAAGCATATTGCACGTCCATGTACACCTGCAGCCTGTGGGCTAATTACACGCAGAAAAGCTATAGCACACTCCGCATTCAATTTAACAATGCTTTCAGAGCGATTTTGGGTCTGCCTCTTTACTGTAGCGCTTCGGGTATGTTCGCATGGTCGCACACGGACTGTTTTCATGTGACCATTCGGAAGCGCTGCGCATCTCTTGTGCACAGAGTGCGGGACAGCTCCAATACCTGAGTATGATAGCAAACAGATTGGACTGTCCTTATGTGCGACACTGCTGTGACAGACAAGTTACATATAGTGTCGCACGTAAGAGACTACTGTAATTAATCTGGGTTATTATAATACACACACAATGTGTTGATTCTGTATTTATTCCTTTGTATTTATTCCTTTGTATTTATTTATGTGTGATTATGAATTTATTATTGAACAATTTAAAGATGTTTTCTAATATGGAATCTGTGGTACCTGAAATAAATTAATTTGAATTTACTTAATGCATATAAAAGTATGTACGGTACTTATAACAAAAACACTATTTTGAATGTTTTGTCTGTCTGTCTGTCGGTTTGTCTGTCGGTTTGTCTGTCTGTTTGTTCCCGCTAATCTCCGAAACGGCTGGACCGATTTCTACGGGGTTTCACTAGCAGATAGCTGATGTTATAAGGAAGTAACTTAGGCTACTTTCATTTTAGAGAAAATAACTAGGGTACCGAGAAATTAAAACCAATAGAATTAGTATGTAGTATATATATTGGGTTTCATTCCAATATATATACTAATTCTACAATATTTTCATACATAATCTTTTAAAATTAAACGGCGGGTGAAACCGCGGGACACGGCTAGTTTAGTATAAACGTGATTTGGCCAAAATAATCCAAATATTAATTGAAAAATGTATAAATGATTAAATATCACGCAAAATATGTGTAAAGAGAAGCATTTGCCAAATGAATGTTTTTTAAGTGAGTGTTTATAAAATAAAACATTTGCGGAATAAGCTGTTTGTAAAATAAATAGTACCTACATAAAACGTTGGTTGTAAACAAAAAAATTGTCCACAGTGTTTTGGTGAAACATTAGTTGTTGAATCCACCTTTGTAGTGTATGTGCAACTTAGATCGTCATTCTCAGTTTGAAGAACTTCTCTTTACATAATCCTTACATTTATGCAACATCAGGAATACACAAAGAGATTTAACTACCCATTTAAAACACTATTGATGACTTTTATTCATAAACTAGCTGGGACCAGCGGTTTCACTCGCGTATAATTTAAAAGAAATTTAGAGTACTCCGACATAGATACTTAACATCGAATAAATATATTGGATTTCAAGGGTTTTATTTCATTTTCGCGGAAGTCTAATTATTTTTCTAACATAAAAGCCTAAGTTATTCCTTATAACATCAGCTATCTGCCAGTGAAGGTCCCGTCAAAATCGGTTCAGCCGTTTCGGAGATTACCCGGAACAAACAGACAGACAGACTTAGACTTGTTAAAATTGTTTTTTTTGTTATATGAAACGTACATACTTTCATATGCATTTAGTAAAAAGCTGTTATTTTGACATTACAAACAGACACTTCAATTTTATTTATTTGTATAGATAATTATTCTAGAAGTCACCTTTCTAGACTATTTACGATACTTTAACTCTTCAAAACAAAATCTTAAAATAGCAAAGATGAAGTCTTGTCATAATTAATTAATGTTATATCTCGGATCCAAGAATCACTTGGCAGTTGTGGCCAAAGCAAAATTTAATTAAAAGCCTCATAAAAGTAAAGTTTTCAATGGAAACTTATCAATAATAAACGAGGCGAGAGAAATGGCTCATCTCAATCAATGCAGTATTGTGTTAACCACAGTAGGTACGGACCTCGTAGTGAGATATCAAGTTTGCATTTATGCGAGTATCTAGCGTGTGACATATGAATGGGCAGATCAGATAGACGAAAGTTCAAAGTTGTTTGATATTTAGCTACAGATTCCGAAAAACTGAAGACATATAATCCAATTTTTGTTGAATTATTCAATTGTTTCTCTGTTCATTGAGTATCTACAGTCGATTACAAGTTTCCATGTTAACTCAATAAAAATAAATTGAATACTCCTTTAGGCCTTTGAAACAAAAAGCCCAATTTATTTAAATGTACCAATTTCACGATTACAAAGCTGAAAATTGTTAAAAAGTTGCTTAGAAAATTGAAACCCCGACATACTCGTTTGTGGTTCGAAGAAAATCGATGAATAAAATTAAGTACGAACAATTCAGTTTTACGTAATCTATTTCAGAATTAAATACAGAAAAGTTTATGTATTACATCTCTGTGCTAACGATTGTTAAAACATTTTACTTTTTCTAACATGATGCAATTAAATTTGTAATAATTATAATATATTAAATTGATTTATTTTTTTACAATAATTTAAACTTATTTGAATTTTACACAATTTTAACTGATAGTATATGCCATTTAAATTTTCCCACTTTTAAACTATATATTATTAATAAAATCAATTATGTTTTACGTAATACTTACTTTTATACTACTTAATCTAATAATCTAAATCTATATATATAAAAAAACAGAAACTGACTGACTGACAAACCAAAGCACAGTCTAAACCACTGGGGCTAGAAACTTGAAATTGACAATAGGTACCTTTTATAACGTAGGCATCCAGCACAGAAGGCTTTTTGGAAATTCTGCCTCTAAGGGTGTAAAATAGGGGTTGAACACTTGTACGAAAAGCCGTAATTTTTTATGATAGATTGACGAAAATAGATATTTGCATTTTCGTTTGCAAACAAAGAAATATAAAAATACAGCGTTTTTGTAAATGTCACCCTTAAGAGCTTTGAATGGAAGAAAGTTTGTATGGAACATCCATTATTTTTATCTTAGATCTATGATCATTGTTATGAGGCTTATTGATTGCAAATAAAAAAAAATCGTAAATCTGTGTTTTTATTTATTCAACCGTTGATTTTACATGCCCTCCAAAGTACGGAGACGCTCAATTGAAATACCACTATGCGGTCAACCATCCATAGACGGGCCTAACCTCAGCAATCGTTTACCGATGTGTGAGTGTAACTTGCTATCAAAGTCTCCCCATGTCCGCTGCGGTAAAGAGAAATAGTATGGTACCGGACAAGTTTTCATTTCCTGCCGTATTAACATAATAAATAATCAGCCCATTACTGACCTACTGCTAGGCATGGGCCTTTTCTCAGGATGAGAAAGGTTAGTCCTAAGTCCACCACGCTGGCAAAGTGCGGGTTGGCAGATTACATACACCATTGAGAATATTTTCGGAGCCCTCTTAGGTATGCAGGTTGCCTCACGATGTTTTCTTTCACCGTTAACGCAAGTGATAATCAAATTCTGATCCGCATATGAATCCAAAAAGTCAGAGGTGCGGGCGGGAATCAAACTCAGACTTTCCTGAGTGCAAGGCAAATGTTCAACCACTAAACTATCACTGCTCTTCCTCTTTCCTCGTAAGATCACACTAGAGCCGCCCATGATGCCATGCCTTTAGACACATCTCGGAGGGGATGACTATAAAGCGTTCACCCCCTCTAGCGAAAGGAAGGCGAATGTAAAATGGCCACCCCTAGGCACTTCTCGGGGAGAATTGTAAAGGATTCCCCAGAGGCCTCGCTGTGCGCTCTGCTGCGCACATGGCAGCACGTGACCAAGTGCGCGCTACAGTCTTTCCGGAGGTCGCCTGGTATGACCAATCTACGCAACCGCGACCCCCGAGGCTCCCTGCCATAAAGCGATGGCAAGGGGCTCAGGTGTATTGGACGTCGACACTGGGGTGGTTGTTAACCCGGTGCCGTTTTGGTTTTCTTCAAGCGGGATCGGTCCTCTGCTGACCCCACTTTGCAGTCTCCTTATGCGCCCCGTAGAGGCAAAGGCTTCCCCCATAGATTTCCATAACGACTGGATACGTACCACTCGCATCGAACGTCTCCACTTGAGAGCCTTTCTGCCCCAACGATCATCAGTTCTCTGTCCCGCCCATATTGATATTTTTAGCGTTATGAATATAATAGCTAAACATTAGCAAATTAACAAGTAAAAAGCAAGTAATGTTTTAATATGTTACTAACGGACAAGGCTCGATGTCGGTAGTATCGAACAAAAACTTTACATATACTCCCATAAAACTAGATATTCTGCTTCCTGCGAAACTTTTTTACTTAACGTCAATAATGAATAATGAAATTATAAAAAGCTCCAAAGACATTGCCGGCATTTTTTGTTTCCCCTGAGCATTATACTGACAAAGGTAGTGTGCTATGTTAACATTGTTAGGGCAATAGAACAGGTCTGATTCTGTGTCAACGACAGAGTATCGTTTAAAATAAATATTGCATCGGTTTGAGATTATCATCATCATCATCAATTCAGCCAAAAGACGCCCATTGCTGGACATAGACCTCCCCCAAAGATCACCACAACGACTGGTTCTGCGCTACTCGCATCCAGCGGATTCCCGCTACCTTCACCAGATCGTCAGTCCATCACGTGGGGGTCTGCCCACGCTGCGTCTTCCGGTACGCGATTGCCACTCGAGAACTTTTCGGCCCCATCAGCCATCCGTTCTACGAGCAATGTGCCTCGCCCACTGCCACTTAATTTTAGCAATTCTTCGGGCTATTTCGGTTACCTTTGTTCCTTTGCGGATCTTTTCATTTTTTATTCGATCTCGCAGGGAAAGTCCGAGTATAGCCCTCGCCATTGCCGTTTGGGTGACCTTGAGCCTTCTTATGAGGTCCATGGTGAGTGACCACGCTCACTACTGTAGGTCATCATTGGCAACACACACTGATCAAACACCTTCGTCTTGAGACACTGCGGTATTTTGAACGAGAAGATATTGCGCAGTTTCCCGAACGCTGACTAGCCGAGTTGGTTTCGACGGTTGACCTCTTTCTCGAAGTTGAACTGACATAACTGGACAGTTTGTCCCAGGTAAACATAATCGGCGACAAATTTGATCGTTGACTCTCCGATCATAACGGAAGTTGGTACTACGTGGACATTTGACATGATTTTCGTCTTGTCCATGTTCATTTTAAGACCAAAATTTTCGGAGGCTCTACTTAGGTCGTCGAGCATTATACTGAGGTCCTTCATGGTCTCAGCCACGACCACTATATCGCCAGCAAACCGAAGGTTTACTCTGTACTGTGTTTGATGTTCTCGCCGTTTATGTTGATGCTAAGGGCTAGCCTTCTCAGTCCAGAACCCTGCAAACATCTTCCAGTGTGGCGGAGAATAGTTTTGGAGGGATAACGTCTCCCTGTCTTCGCTGCAGCAGGATTGCTTTCGAGTTTTGGTCCTGTAGTCGGACTGACATTGTGGCGTTTTCGTACAAACACTTCAGCTCTCGATGTACCGGTAGTCTACTTGGCACCGTTGGAAGGACTACAGTACAGCACAGGTCTCGATCAAATTAAAGGTTTTCTCTACGAGGTGGACAGACGACTTGATGAAGGTACTTTACCGGTGTTCTATGAGCGCCCCAGTGGAGTCACTGTTTTACTTCTCCAAAATCTTCACAAACACAGCTTTTAATGACACTGGCCGATACCACCCGGTGTCCGTTATTAAATCAACATTTCTAATACTTGCAAATTATCCCCACAGCATCCTGTAAGTATACCACTATTGGTCATGGGCTTATATCTTAAGAAGGATGAAAAAGCAATCGTTGGTCGTCGTCGTCGTAACAGTAAAAGTTAAAAGTGTAAAAGTGCCTTATATAATGTGAAAGCGTTGACTACCATAGAAACATTCACAATTATTTATGACACACGAAGTGTTATTGAAGGAAGGTGTGAAACAAACGGTAAATCAGTGTCGCACTTCAGTCATATTTGAAAATGCCTAGCTAGTTCAGTCGCTGTAAGCTGGGCTCAGGCGTCTAGTCCCCATTTCACGCGTGCCGCGGCTCGTTGTTTTCTTTTTTGCTCTTCAACTACTTGGGTGCGTATCAACGGCGTGGAGTGTCGGCGGGTGTAAATTGAAACACTTGCAAATTTACCCTATACATTATTCATATCCCAAATACCTTCAGAGCGAGCGACTCTAGACAGTTACAGTTGACGCAAGTTCGCAAAACTGAACGCAAAATAAACCTATATTGTGTCACGGTTGTAGCATAATATGACCTTGATTTGAGAACGAATGCCTTAGCATAATGAATTTAGGTTTCCTCTCGATAGTCTACTGTTAAATAAATGATAGGGTTCAAATAATTGTCAGTGGCTCCGCGACGCAAATCACACCCTATTCTAGCAGCTTCGTAGCACATAAGTAAAGTGGGTCAACCATTATACGTCTAACAAATGGGTACCCGCCTTAAGTCGGCCTGTGCAATAAGGAGTCGGTTCAGAAACCCACAACCTGCATTATTCTAACCCTAATAAATTTGCTGAGTCAAACGGGCATTGTCAGACAAATGAGTTTGAAGACGTACAGTAAAGATAAGATAAGTCATAATAGACTGGAGCGCAAACAAACGCAAGTATTAGGCACACTACTATATCACATTTATCTTTTCTTATCTTAGTAGCAGTTATTATTTGAGTTCGAGAATATAATTCGCTTCTCTCTAACAATGGTATTTTAGTTTGTAACCTGAAATTCACATATACTTTGTAAATGCGAGATAAAAAGTATTTAACTTTTGAAAATTCTATTGTATTACGAAATGTGGATGTTTAACCGCATAGAATACTGCACTAATTTTTCATAGAGACAGAATAACAATACACACTGCGTTTATTGTTTAGTCATTCACGCACCAAAAAAATCGTGGATGTCACCAAATTTTCGTTGGTATCTAAGATCTAAAGTAAATATTGCCTTACTAATGACGGTGATAAACACATTCTTGTTCGAATGTAAACACGGAAATATTTAGGACAGCAAATAAAAATATTTGAGCGAACTTATACAAGCATAATGTTAATTTACAAAACACATTTTCCTTGGAGAGTTTAACGTAATTTCTTTCTCACCAAGGCGTTTCCTGAAATAAATTACAAGTGTAAAATTCACAACAACAAAAGCGTAACAACAAAAGGCTCGCGGCTCGCAACATCCGGACGACCCTTCCAAACTTAGCAGCCTGATTACGGATTTCCGAGCAAAAAAAATAAAGGGAGAAATAATACGCAACCATGTAAAAATCCAAGTGTTTTCAAACAAACCACTCTTGTGTTGTTAATGTTAAAAATGAACGAAAATTTGATCCAATTTGATACAAAAATCCACATTGTTATTCTTCGATATCAATGTTCTCCACGGAGCACTTTCGTCTAAGCAGTACATTAATATGGAAATTGACGTAGTCAAATAAAGCAGGGTTTGGGGTGTAGTATTTGACGTAGAGGTGGAACCGAGGGTCTTTTGGGGGTGTTCGCATCTTGACGTCACCTCCTCCTACCCGTGTAGGTGTCGGGGCTGGTGGTGGTGGTGATGGAAATGGTACTCTTGCAGGCGTAAAAGGACCCCTACCTTCATGTGGCCCCGGTGGCCTAACTTTTCTCCATAAAAAAGGCTCCTTATGTATCGGGCCGTGGTGTGTCGCCTTGTGCCTATTATTTTCTCTTTTTGGCACTGGAGTAGTCAGTTCATACATTTCTGCCAACGATAAGTACCAATAGTCAGCCCCATCCCCTATTATCGGAAACAGCCTCTTGTTTGAGAAAGCCGGTTGGTGCTTTCTCACGAACTCGTCATATTTTCGCTTCAACCTCTTAATGTATTCGGTATAGCGGATAGATTTTAGGAGCTTTTCGAATTCAGATAATTCTACTGTTGCGGGTTCTGAATATACTCCAGCACAGACATAGGTTCTAAGTAAATGGTGCAATTTGAAAACAACGAACGCAAGCCATTGGCGAGCTTCTTCCTCTAAAATCCTGAGGTCGTCTGCTCTGCTTCTAATACCAAATTCAGCAGCTTCTGCCGCTTTTCGTTCCCCGCGTTCTTTCACAGTAGCCAGCCAGCGGCGATATGTGCGGTAGCAGAATTTTGTGCGCCGTGAGTGATGTCCACGCCAAAGCGCCTACAATCAAATTAATATGATAGGAGTTTTTTATAAATACTTAGGCTTTGCGAATTTGTAGAAGTATGATACATGTGCGATATATATAACCATACCAGCCCAAGAACATCAGCCTATCGAACAAAGGCCTACCCCATACATTTTCCCAACAACTGGTTGCATACAGTCGTCATTGTGGGAGAATTTGCCAATACTCACTACACTTGGCAGGTCCATTGCTGCACGCAGAATGGCTTCTGTTACTCAGAAAGGACGCTGCGGCCGATCCATCTGGTTTAGAGTCCCTTAGTCACCTTTTATGATATCCACGAGAGGAGATGAAGTGGAGGTTTATTCTTAATCCAGACACCACACGGAGCAGGAATATATGTATGTATGTAATATTTTTATGATCTCGGTTTCTGTTCTTCACAAAATTTCTCTTGTATATTTTTCAAGTATTACACAAAACAGTACCATAGTAAACAATATGAAATCAAAGTATTTTTTGTCTCTGGTGTAAATGATGAAGGGGCATACCGACTCCTGCCGGCAAAAACCACTAGAGTGGTCAGTTTTGGCACCAAAGGGAGCCACAGGTCATCGTATCATCACACTAGGGCCCCCCATTGATGCCACGCCTTTAGGCACATCTCGGAGAAGATGACTGTAAAACGGTCACCCCCTCTAGCGGAAGGAAGGCGACTGTAAGAAGTCGCCGCCCAAGCACTTCTTAGGGAAAATTGTAAAGGATTCCCCCAAGCCTTGCTGTGATATGAAAGTACCTGTATGCTTCTAGCAGCTTTCGTATAATGTTTAGTATGTTTGTTTTGTACAGCTCTTCTGAGCGCCGCTCGGGCAGCCTTCCTTGCTAAATGAATTCTGAATGCGCACTGAATTATCTTCGCATTCTTCGATAACCATGCCACATGCTTCCTGATCAGCCAACCACGAACGATGCGAATCATTAGCATTGCTGCCACAAATCTCTTATGTCGATGATGTTCCGCAATATCTGTTATTTTCTGCAACTCCCTGTAAAACTCATCTGCGTTGGGCATTAACCGATACACGGAGGCCATTTATTTCTGTATAATCTTCTTCTTCTTTTCTTGGATTATGTCTTCTGTAGTGTCTTCCACAATTTCGCCAAAGTCAAGTATAAGGCAACGTCGTACCGTGTTTAGAATAATTAATATTTACATATTCATAAAATATTTCTCAAAACTGAAAATAATTTATAAAATACGTCGGCAACGTTGTACGGTACAATTGTTTCTTCGTGTAAAATATTTGATCGATTTTCCATGAGTCGACATTAGCTGTCAAATAATCTGTCTTCGGAGGATTTTATTGGCAGTTTATGGGGTTTTGTTACACATTGCCAGTATGACCACAGGGATTTTATTGGTATAAAACTATGAAGAGTTTAACTTTATTATCTATGTTGCTAAAAATATAATTATGTTCAGGTAATTGTATCTTACACATATTTCAGCCAAAAAACTTCTACCTCAGGACATAGGAAGGGGACATTTTGGGGGAGTCAAAGATCGCCACAACAACCGATCAGGGATTTGTGTTGTGTGCTCATTGGGAGTTTTGCCATAATCGCTATGTGTGGCAGGCGGGTTGGCGATCGCAGTTTAATTGTTAATGTAATTGAAGAATGCTGCTGTCTATCCTACGGCTAATCCCATAGTCGCCTTTTACGACACCTATGGGATGGTGCTATTCACCACACGGCGAGGTAGTTAATAATATTGTTCCCTCCGAGATGTGCCTAAAGTCGTGGCACCAATATGCGGCTCTAGTGTGATCTTGCTAGGACCTGGAGCCCCCCTTCGGTGCCGAAGATGAACACTCCAGTGGTTTTAGCCGGTAGGAGTCCGCCATACCCCTTCGCCCTTCCCCGGGGTGAAGGAAGTTCATGAAAAACTTCCACTGGGCACCAATAAAAAAGAAAAAAAAGGTTTACTATTAGTAGCTTATATAAAAAAACAATATTTTGAGGTGGCCCACTCATTTTTCAAGTAAATAACGAAATTAACGTTAGTTTATTCCACGTCATATTTTGATGAGATTATTATCTGTATGTATTTTAAAAAAAAGGTTTACTATTAGTAGCTTATATAAAAAAACAATATTTTGAGGTGGCCCACTCATTTTTCAAGTAAATAACGAAATTAACGTTTTGATTCCAATAAAACTTTTTTTTACCTTATATTATACTAACTTAACTTAATTTTTCATTAAAAAAGCTAATTCTTTTTTTTATTAATGTAAAAGTCAAGTTCAACACACCCAAGAGGGCTCCAATAAATGTTCTCAATGGTATGTGTAGTCCGCCAACCCACACTAGGCCAGCGTGGCTGAAAAGGGCCTGACCCTTCTCATCGTGAGAGATGGCCCGTGCCCAGCAGTGGGACAGTAATGGGCTGATTATATTATATTTTCATTTAATCAAATATCTACCTAGCTAAACTATTATTAAGATACAAAACAAGAATAAAAATCCGTCTATACTAATTGAAAAATAATATGTAATAGAATAACAAAATTTGCAAACCTCGTATCATCTTTATAATACCAACCACCACTAACTTATTCAGTCGTTGCTTTCTACCTGTATCCTCCCTTATTTCCTGAGCCCACTTAATCATAATGACACTTTTGGTGCCTTTCAAACCGCACTAATAAGTTCAGCTTTTTTTTTTATTTGAGCTCTTAAATGAAGCGGTGTCTCGGTTGCCCATTTCGTTATGTTCCCCTGAGTAACGATACGAGTTGTTTAGAGAGTACTCCTCTCTCCCCTCTGCGCCCAGGCTACCGTGTGAGACATCATGAATAATTCAACAATCAAATTGGCAAGGTGTGTACGCCTGTTTATTTATTTTCACCCGAAATTTAGTGGTAATTTTCATACCTACGAGTAGATAGATATGTGTGTTCCCGGGGTTGAGTTATTCAGTGGAGTCTAAATTAATTTTGTCAATCAGTTTATTCCACGTCATATTTTGATGAGATTATTATCTGTATGTATTTTATAAAATATAAGCCGATAGACATAAATATTTCTTAGTTGCTTATCACGTATTAATAAGGAATTAACACAAAAACCCGTTTCATAGGAATAAAAAGTATTCCAGTTTAGAACTCTGTTATTAAAATAATAAAGTCCCAAACAACATACCACACTAAAAAAATGAATGATCACTGCCTGGCATCGAAACTATTTTTGATTAGATTTGTAAGGTAGATAAAATAACATTTAAATCTGTAACGACGCCTGTCACCTTAGTCATCCTGCGACCACGAACACTGCAAAGTGTTCAAAACGTGAGAAACAACAAAAATCATTATTATTCTTGATGTAATCTGTTTAAAATAGTATTACTGTAATAAAAAGTGTACTAAATATTATTCCCTCTATTATAATTCATACATAATTGTTGGAAAAAGCATCTATCTCTTGCACAGCAAGTCCCACTACTAGCAACGGATGGAACAGGACGCCCTTAGAAAAGTTTGATGGATGTCTGGCGTCATCAACTAGTTTGTACCACAACATAATTCCGTAGACGTTTATTGATGAACTGAAGCATCGTCTTGTAGTAAACCCTGAGTGCAGCCTTTATCAATATACACTTAAAAGAGGGACCATTGGTCGTCGAGAACTTCATGAGAGCTCGTAACACACAGTGGGCTGGATTTCAAGAACCACAAAAGTTCTTTCCTGTAATCCTATTTCTGATCAGCAAATGGATTGACTGATTGTTGTTATATTTCATTATATCAGATATGATTGTAGTCTGTGTACTTATTTCTGAAACACAAAATAAAAAAATCTATGGTGCAAGTGTAAAAAATTCTAATATCTCCAGTACAAAATGACTGTAATATTATTTTCATTAATAATGTAATATTATATAATATTATTTTAATTATTTACATGATTCGTTCGTGTGGTCCCGAATATATCGGATGCATTGACGCTGGCTCAATACATTTATTTAAACTAATCCACAGCATAGTTTGAGCAGCGGCTACGCGATTAGCTATCTGCGCTACGTATTGGTCCAATTCCCGCTCCGTAAAAATACTTGTATGATTTACAGATAGGATTTTTCGGGTCTGGGGTGCAATTATTTAAGTTCAAACATCCATACATCCTTGAATACAGAATTGAAATAACGGTGATAACCCGATTTGGTATTCGTTAAGACTGGTCCTCATGGCTTACCTTCTGCAACGTGTCCTGGAATAGCTTCAATCATGTTTTAGCGAATACCGAAATTGGTTTTACACCGTTATTTCGATTCTGTATTAAAGGAAAAAATGGTGGTGGTGGTGTAAAAAATTCAGCATTGGAGATCGTTTATCGTTGATCTACCGTAAAAGATATCCGTGTGGAATTTGGATTAAAAATATAGCGCCGCCCCATCTTCTCGCATGGATATCGTGAAAGGTGACCAAGGGATTCTTAACCAGAGGGATGCGTAGCAGCGTCCCTTTTGTGGAATAGCAGCTATTCTGTGCTAACCAACTCACCTGCCCAGCCTGGTGCTACAAAAGCCTCCCCGTGAGATGACCGGTTACTTGCCGTTTGTCCTCGTTTTGGGGGGAATTTGCCAGTACTCACCGCGCTTAGTAGGCAGGTTGATGAGCGCCGAATGGGTACTGTTCCAGAGAAGGGACGCTGCTGTCCATCGCTCTCGTTTAGATTCCCTTAGTCACCTTTTGCGCTATCCACGACAGGAGATGGAGTAGAGCTTTATTCTTAATCCGGATGTATGTTCGACGACTATTATCGTCAATTATAAGTATTAAAATAAATAGACGTGCTCTATGTTAAATCATATGATCCAACATCTGTGGAGCTGTGTAATGTAAATATTAAAATTATTAAAATATATATTTACGCTCATCACTGGCTCAATGACTGACTGACTCTGTCACGCTGTAAGATGATTATTTTTACTTTTCTATAAAGTGCCTTAGGCGCCTTACAACTCACTATTTATACAGTTTTTTCATAAGTTATTATTAAAAGATTTGGTTAAATTATGTATTTATATGCTCTCTAAAAATCACACAGTTTTTATCTAACCATACTAGAACTGTAGGTTTTTTTGTAAAAGAAACCTCACGAAAAAGTAAAAGTTGGACAGCATAAATAAAACTCTTCAAACTATAAACACAAACTTACGTAGTTAGTTCAGTGCTCGACACAAATACAAACAACATTTATGATTACACTGTAGGAGCTATTAAAACTCTATTAGAGACTTACTTACCGATACATTAAGTAGCCGTGCAAGCTTTATAGCAAACATTAAAAATATATTAAAAAGGATCGGTACCTATAGCTTACAATCAATACTCAATTTTGTTACTAACATCGGTTATAGACAATTGTTGTCATTTCGGCCGAATAAAGTGCACTGCTGGACACAGGCCTCCCTCAAAGATCACCACAACGACCGATATCGGTGTGTTGTGTACTCATTGAGGGGTTTTGCCATAATCGCCACGCTTGGCGGGCGGGTTGGCGATCACAGTTGAGTTGTTAATGTATTGGAAGGACGCTGCTGCCCATCTTCCGGATAATCCCTTAGTCATCTTTTACGACACCCACGGGATGGGATGGGTTAGTGCTATTCATAGCCGGCACCACACGGCACTCTATCATTCTTTATATTCGGCTATCATCATTATCTTCATCATATTAGCTCAAACATCATCCACTGCTAGGCCTCGCTTATAAACTACATGCCATATCTCGTCATTTTGAGGGACCATGCCTGGTAGGCGGGTTAGTGAGCACAGAGTGGCTGTAATACAGTACAGACGCTGCTGCCCATCTTTGTGCTTTAAAGTGCTAATACTAATGTAAAATTTGTAACATTTTAAGAAGCTAAAAGATAATTAGTTTTTTATTTATTTCTCTAATACGAAATTATCAGCAGATTAGCAGATTACACCAGAATAGTACAACGACTTCAAGAACTGTTTAACGGCGGTTGACGGTTTAATTTTGCTGTTATTAAGATGATCTCACTCAGTTTCTGTCCTTCATACTTTTTAATTGTACTTCTATAATTTTATTGTATGAAATATACAAAGAATACTTTTACTAATCCGAATACTTATCTACTTTTGGCGAATATCATAACGCCATTAGTTATATTCTCGTGTAGTGTCCGGATTAAGAATATAGCCATCACTCCATCTCCCCCTGTGGAGCTCGTAGAAGGCGACTAAGTGGCTCTAAGCTAGAAATATGGGCAGCAGCGTTCTTTCTGTGGTACAATAGCCATACTGCGCTCACCAACACTCCTACCAAATGTGGTGAGTACTGGCAAACTCCCCCAAAATGACAACACAATTGTGCAAATCTATAGGGGAGGCCTTTGTTCAGCAGTGGGCGTCCTATGGCTGATATGATAATGATGACTCAGTCAAAGGCAATATACACTCTAGTGATGTATCTAGGTATTAAATTAAATAATCTTAGTATTTTCTATTCAACAATTATAACAATGTAATTTATGAGCGGCTGACGATATTTTTTCTCTGATTGCTTATTACCAACTGATGAAAATAGTCTGTCGGGGCCGTAGCAATGTTTGTAATTGGTTTTCAAAGTCAAAGTCAAATATTTTAATTTCAAATAATCCAATTATACTGGCACTTATGAAACGTCAGAATTTAAGTTGCACGGTTCCAATTAATCGATCCTTTGGAGAAGAGCCGGCAAGAAACTCCATGTTTTAAACGAGTTAAAACAATTTATGATACAAATGATGGTAAAACATATAACGAGAATAGTGTAGGTTAATGTGTAAAGAACTTCATACTACAATAATATAATAATTTATTTGCCATGGCAGTTAACGAACGGTTGACCAGTCCCAACAAACGGCGCCCCTACACGAGGATGACATGAAACTTAGCAATGCTGATGCATGCGGCATCAGCATCGCTAAGTTCAACCATTTTATAGGGAACCTAACGACCCGATACACGACCGATACAACGCCGCCACTAGTAAGACATTTTAGTGAGCATGACAGATCAATTTATTGCTATTATTTCGGCCGAATGAAGTCCACTGCTGGACGCAGGCCTCCCCCAAAGATCACCACAACGACCGATATGGGTGTGTTGTGTGCTCATTGGGGGGTCTTGCCATAATCGGCACGCTTGGAAGACGGGTTGGCGATCGCAGTTGAGTTGTTAGTGTACTCGGAGGACGCTGCTGCCCATCCTCCGGTTAATCCCTTAGATGTACATAATATTTTGGAATATATATAAGGATGGTAGATTAAGAATGTTTATCTCCCAAAAGAGTTCGTAAGTAAATAGTTCCTGGAGTTATCCATGAGAGTCTAGGTTATAGATAGCTTATTTGTATTAAATAAATAGCGAGAGTTCGTTTATTGTACGTAACAGATCCAAAAACCAGATAGCGCCATGTTTGTACATTTGCCATGTGCATTGTGCATGGAATACTGCATATGATATCTGCTGGAGACTGACAAATAACTAGATCTCGGTAACATGACATTCCAAACTCCAAACGCTTAAGTATGCAAGCTAACGAAATTATGGCAGATTGAAATTTAAATGAAATCATGCGTAGATGCACTCTCTCATGCATGTTTTATCTACAATGTGGCACATTAGAATGTGTCAAAACAATTAAACTACATATACAAGTGTATATCTGTGTGTGTGTGTTTGTGTGTTTGTGTTGGTGGGTGTGTGTGCGTGGGTGTCTGTGTGTGTGTGTGTGAGAGAGAGAGAGAGAGACGTGCTTAATGAGGATAGGCAGTAGCAACAACTGTAACAATTGTCCCAGGAAACAATCATAATAAATTCATTAAGAAAACCGGACAAGTGCGAGTTGAACTCGCGTGGACAGGGTTCTGTACGATTATTATGTTATCTTAAAACCAAGACCAAGACAACCAAGATAAGTTTTCCTGTAATCTATAAGTAAATAACTATGATATTTATTTTTTTCAAAATTATAGGCGCGGTCTTTTCGGAGATAAAGGGGGGAATGGTGAAATTTCGCCTATTTTTTAAATAACTTTGAAACGTTTATTTTAAAATTATAAAATAAAGATTCCGTGTGGTGTCCGAATTAAGAATATAGCACCACTCCATCTCCTCCCGTGGATGTCGTAAAAGGCGACTAAGGGAATCTAAACCAGAGGGACGGGCAGCAGCGTCCCTTCTGTGAAACGGTAGTCATACTGCGCTCACCAACCCGCCTGCCAAGCGTGGTGAGTATTGGCAAATACCCCCCAGAATGATGACACAGTTGTGAATATCTATGGGGGAGGCCATTGTTCAGCGGTGGACGTATATATGGCCGATATGATATATGATTAAAATATAAATATATTTGAGACTCTCAAATTTCAAATTCAATCATTTATTCAGTAATTAGGTCGTAACAGACACTTTTACACGTCATATTGAAACAACGGAGGGTTGTTGTGGAGGAGAGAGGAGAACGAATTTCACTACATGACAACCTCTGAGAAGAAATGCCAAAAGAAACTCAGGGCTAGGTCTTCTTTATCTTTTTTTTAATACTTTGTTTTACAAAATATTTAAAACAACTGTTATACAATAATATATAAAAACAATTGCAGCTATACAATACAAACAATGCAGATAAAATTCCGTTTCCAGGGAAGCCGCATGTGCAGATAATAGATAAAAAATTATAAAAATTAACGCCACACGTTACACAAACTCTCACATCAAAAGTGGGCCATTTAATATATTGCACGATACAGTTTGCAAAACTTTATTCTTAAAGTTTCTATTTTACCCACAAAAGTGACCCCTTATTCAAAATTTACTCATGTACGTTACACGTCCGTATGTCGGGGTCGCAGAAACTCATATGTGTACCAAATTTCAACTTAATCGGTCAAGTAGATTGGGAGCAAACTGGCCGTCACAGACGGACAGACAGAAAGATCGCCGTTTTTCCTTGGACTTTCAAAACCCTAAAAAGGAATAAATAAAGCAAATACACAATTATTCTTCATCGAATAGAAAGAAACGACACAGATCGAGACCAATTAGGTGTGATATTTTAACAATCAATTAGTCTAGCTTCGGTATTAAAAAAAAAAACTGTAGAAATATTTCATCAACATCATCGATTCAGCCGAATAATGGACACAGGCCTCCCCCAAAGATCACCACAACGACCCATGTGTTTGTGTTGTGTGCTCATTAGGAGGTTTTGCCATAATCGCCATGCTTGGCAGACGGGTTGCTAATCGCAGTTGAGTTTTTAATATACTCCAAGGACGCTGCTGCCCATCCTCCGGCTAATCCCACAGTCGCCTTTTACGACACCCAAGAGATGAGATGGGTTGGTGCTATTCGTAGCCGGCACCACACGGCGAAATATTTAATATTTACTAATTTTATTTGTTTGTGTATGTAGAGTACTATTTGTAGAATATTTAATGAAATAATTTACTATTCAATGATTCTAAAATGTACTTTTTTTAACGTTGACTGCCGACTGAGTCCTCTTATGGTCTGAGCCCGGGATCCCAGGAAACCAAATATAACATGAAGAAACTAAGTGAAAGATTTGTTATTCTTATGTATGTGAACTGACGTAACACTCGCCGTTACCTATCCGTATCAAATGATATTGATACTGGCAGAGGGCTGAACTGTTGGCAACGATTACAGTTGCTACCAAAAATGAAAATTAAATTAGCTATTACACTGCGTATTTGTGACATTTTTAAATTACTGATAAATATTGATATTATGCTATTTACTTCTTTCTGACCTCCAAAATGCTATATCATAAGACACTTTTAATCGGATTCTATCGCGTATATTTTAGATTTTTTATTTTCCTGACGTTTCGAACACTTTGCAGCATTCGTGGTCGCAGGATGACTAAGATGACAGGGGTCGTTACAGATTTTAAAAAGTTATTTTATTTTATCTACCGTACAATTTTAATCAAAAAATTAGTTTCGATGCACGCAGTAATGACTCACAGTGTCTTGATGTTTCTTAGTGCGGTATCTTGTTTGGGACTTTATTATTTTAATAACTGGATTCCAAACAGGTGGTACCTGCCAACCATCTTCTCTATTAAAATTAGGATGTTTTTAATTTCAATAGCCTCACGAAACATTCTAGGTACATATCGGTTCTCTTTCGCGAGTACTTGAGGTTGATCAAAACGAAGATAATGGTTAGGTTTGCCTAAGGCATGTTCACACACTACAGACTTTGTGGAGCGTCTATGCTTGACGTCAGCTATATGTTCTTTTATTCGGGTGGCTATGCTACGCTTTGTTTGCCCTATGTATGATAAAACACAATCACAGTCAATCTTGTAGACCCCTGCATCTTGCAAAGGCATGGCTTGACATTTCACCGGTTTGAGAAGTTGGCTGATCTTCTTATGCGGCTAGAAATAGGTTTTAATAGAAGCACGCTTTAAGATATGACCAATTTTGTCCGTGACTCCCTTAATAAATGGTAAAACAGCGGGCCGTCGATCAACCGTGGTGGGTTTCGGGCGGCTTCTGCGACGGAGATGTGGAGCTTTCAAATTGTTATTTTGAAGAACTTGCTTCACATGGTTAAGCTCCCCTGCCAGGTGGTCGGCGTCGCAGATGCCGTGTGCTGTCTGTAACAAAGATTTGGCCACAGTAGCTAACTGACAAGGATGATGGTGAGATTCACCGTTAAGGTACCTGTCTGTATGGGTAGGCTTTCTAGACACAGTGTGGCTAACAGAATGATCAGGATTATGGATGAGAAGTATGTCAAGAAAGGCCAAGCAACTGTTATCCTCCAATTCCATAGTAAATTGAATTTTAAAATAAAATATATTTTTTTAATCTGTAACGACGCCTGTCACCTTAGTCATCCTGCGACCACGAATGCTGCAAAGTATTCGAAACGTCAGGAAATTCAAAAATCTAAAATATACGCGATAGAATCCGTTTAAAAGTGTTTTATTATAATGTGTAATAATCGCGAAAATCTAAGACATTACTATATCATAAGAGTTAAATAAAATGTGTAATGGAGATTTTCTACATAACCCCAAAAATCTGTTTTATGTAATGAATAGAAAGTCACTTACAAACAGAACCATTTAGAAAAACGGCAAGTCGAACTCAAAATCTAACTTCTAAATGTAACAAATAATTGCCTAATTTCGCGTAATAATAGTATGTACCCAAAAAAAATACGGTTAAAGATTTTCCCAACCAACACAATCAACAACTCAAGGTGCTTGAAATTCTTTTCTATATATTTAAAAGGGTTTCCAAAATGTTCGCCGTGGACCGATTTGCTGCGGGGCATTTATACACACAAACATATACGTAGTATATAGTAGACTCAATTGGTCGTACAATCACTGATTCCCTTTGATTAAATTCCCGATTCGAACGCTGATTACAACAAATTACAGACGCCTTGTAATTTGTTATTTTCACATACAAAGCAAATTGAAGTGGATTACAATTTATTGAAATTTGCGACGTACAAACTCTTTATATGGTTTTTAAGCCTTTCAGATATTCTAGTGAAGGCGCATTATGAGCAGTGATAATTATTGTACGTTTCATTTCTGGTGGCATTTCTATTTTATAAAGCAGATAGTTTTTAGAGTTCCGACGTCCAAATGAAAAAAAATATAACCCTTATAGGATCACTCGTGTGTCTGTCTGTGTCCATCTGGCACAGCCAATTTGAAATTTCTTACACATATAAATTTCTGTGACTCAAACACGGACGTAAGTAAATAAATGAATTATTAATATGAGGGTCACGTTTTCGGGGCATATTAGAATTAGAATTTAAAAATAAATTGTTGCTAACTGTACCGTGTAAAACATCAAATAAAGGAGTTTATTGTGAGGCTCAAATATTTTTTTATTTATTATTTAAAATGAAAGTGTTAAAATTTAAGAAAATTTATGGACATTCACCATTCACCACTTATATACGAAAATAATTAGACTAAAATAAAAAAATACTATACAGAAAATAACTCTTTACTAACAGATAACAGGAAAACCTATAAAGAATTTGTAGTCTTAAAATAACATGGTGAATCTTTCATTATTGTACGTACAAACTTACATTTTCAGTTGGAATGTATGGGAGAACATGTTTTTCAACTACAATGTTAAGCTTCTTATTATAATAAATTATTGGGACAAGACAGAATTCAACAATAGACAATATATTCAGCAGTTTACGTCTACTAACAGGCACCATACATATGTATTTATTTTAGTTACCACAAACAAACAAGGGTCAGATTTAAAAAAACATCCTCGATATAATATTCTTCGTACGGAACCCTCTCCACGCGAGTCTAACTCGCACTTGTGCGTTTTTTTATGTAACACCGAAGGATGCGACGATCAAGTCACGCCTGATGATAATAATATAATAATAATATAATTTATTTATTCAGACAACAGAGATCCAGATTTGTAGTAATACAGTTATAAAAATGTTTTATCTAATCGTAAATAGTGACTTGGTCCTTTGTATAAGTTTCCACACCAGTGGACAGTCGTGCTTAGCCGCTATAGTATTCAGGATGCTGTGGCGCAACCGACTGAGAAGCGATGCATAAGCGTCACGCCTCTTCATAATAAATAATTCTACCCAGAACTAGTCTGGCGTGGACTACCGCACTGAGCTCGTCACCTCAAGACATCAGTCATTCATCCGCGTATAATTAATCGGTAACTTCAATTTCAGTAAGTTAATATCACAGAAATATTACTAAATAGAAACTGAAATGGTACCGAGCTGGATATGTATGAAGTCTTATGATAACGCAAACAGTAAATTCAAACTTGTTATTGGTTGCTTAATATAAAATAGGAAATCATAGAGCCTTAAATGTGTATTTGATAGTTATCATTATAGCTTATCGATATTAAAATTGAATTAGTAATGTAATGTCAACGTCAATGACATCTAACGTTAAGTAGTGAAACCTTTACAAGAATAGAACTTAAATGCACCGAGTACCGCCATCTTACACTAGATGGCACATTATAACCATATAAGCAAATATAACCACTATGTGTATTGTCAGTAAGGCATATAATATTTTAGCTGTAATGTCAGTTATATATAGTGTAGTAATCTTGATGTAGTGTGGTAACCCGTTCGTGATCATATTTCATTGTATAGCGCGTGATCAGTAGTAGCGAGATAGTCTGCAAGATAAAGTGGAAATGCCTCTGATACACTCTCTTAATCAATAATTTTACCAAAGTTTTCTTTTAATTTAATTATTAGTTCAAGTATACTTGTTTTCCTATGAAATTATATTCGTAATTTACATTGCTTTACGTATACAGGGTCTTGTAACATGTTACCTCAATTTAAAATACTGCAATACTTGGCAGTGCCAAGTTCTATTATTTCAATACTAGATCACGACTTGACATGTTGAGCCGAATGAGATACATGTTATATGGCACGTTCGTAGCAAGTATGCGAGGTTTGCATGATGATATAAATAAATAAATGATATTTACTTACATGAACAATTTTTCATAGGTCTGTGAACATACACATTTTTTTTCCTGTATCACGATTGTGTTTCATTCCGAGTCCATTCCTTGTAGTGACGGGATTAAGAATATATAGCACCACTGCATATTTTCGTAAATGTTTCGTAAATTTCATGGATATCGTAAAAGGCGACTGAGGGACTCTAAACCAAAGGGATGGGTAGCAGTATCGCTTTTGTAATACAGTAGCTATACTGCGCTTACCCTCCTGCCAAGCGTGGTAAGTAAGTAATGGCAAATTCCCCAAAATGACGACACAATGTGGAAATCTATGGAAGACGCCTTTGTTAAGCAGTGGACGATCTTTCGATCCTTAGGGCGATAGGATGATGATCAAGTTTACAGATACAAATCTCACATTAATAAACACTTGGACTGAAGTAATATCTGTAAGACATACAAATATTTATCCGCAGGCAAATCAGACTCCACACCGCGTAGAAAAAGTAAAATGTACGGTGCTTTCTCTCTTTACTAAAAATAAAAAGATTTTATAATATTCACGTAGGCTACATTCAATTTTGTTTAAAAATCACTAACGGTTCACAACTATTTGCACGTTCCTCCTAAGGCTAATCACGAATGGAGCCATCTGAACCCAAGTAACAATATTATAGACTATCCAATTCTGAAGGTTCCATATCAACAGGATAAACCGATCTTGGGTTAACTAAAGGGTGCAGCCGTAGAAAAAGTATAGTTTATTTGTAAATCATAAGATGACACCGGAAACAGACTTTCCGACTCATTAATGTTTTCTAATTTGCTTTAAGGTTCAAATCTAGTATTAATTAAGATAAGATAAGATAAAAATATTTTTAATTAATTAATATTTTTAATTATTTTTAATTATTATTTTTAATTAAATTTTAATAATTTTTTTTAAGAATAGTCAAGACAATGTCTTGCCTATTCTTAAGTGCCTGTAAATGGTATCAATGAATCTCTTCTAAAAATATTAGTTGCCGCATTCCAAGGTGTAGATTTTCTATGGAGAAGACCGGGAAAGAAACTCCATGGTTACTCTTTTTAAATCATAATAATTTTTAATTTTTGATTATAATTGTACGGTAGATAAAATAAAATAACTTTTTAAAATCTGTAACGACGCCTGTAATCTTAGTAGCTTAGTCATCCTGCGACCACGAACCCTGCAAAGTGTTCCAAAGGTCAAGACAATGTCTTGACTATTCTTAGGTGCCTGTAAATGGTATCAATGAATCTCTTCTAAAAATATTAGTTGCCGCATTCCAAGGTATAGATTTTCTATGGAGAAGACCGGGAAAGAAACTCCATGGTTACTGTAGTATATTAAAAACTCTTTAGACAGCCGTCTGCATGTTAACTCGCTAGAGGCCATATATTATAAGATGTCAGGAATACTGTCTGTCATATTTAAATAAATGATTTTACGAATTAGCAAGACATTTGAACCGTACGACGTTGCCGACATATTTTTTTAGAAATTTTTCATTTTTGAGAATATTTTATGAATATGTAAAGATTTATTAATCTAACTACCGTACGACGTTGCCTTAAACTTGACATTGGCGAAATTGTTGAAGATAATCTACAGAAGCCATAATCTAAGAGAAGAAGAAGAAGAAGAATTAGCAAGACTTGTTATTGGCGACGAGAAAAAGCTAAAGAAACGTTGTGTAAATAGAAATATGAAATGGACAAACTAAAAAAATATCGTGGCACCCTACACGGGATGCTCACGCGACTCGACACCTATATCAATCAGAGGGCAACGATGTCTGACGAAGACATTACTGCTCGCTTCCTGAGCCTGAAGGAGACGATCCTGGCTATACGGGAAGTACAAGAGAAAATCGAGAACAAGACCGTCGACGACAAGAACGATGACGCTTATGATCAAGAACAAAAATACAGGTACGAGTTCGAAGAACTTCATACAACGATAAAAATTAAACTTTTAACTAAACAGACACAGAATGGAGGTCAAAAACAGAACCAGCAACAGCAACACCAAATAAGACAAAGTGAATCCAGGCGTAAAAATACACCGAAGATACAATTTCAACCCCTACAACAATCAGAAACTTTCAACAACTTCAAAAAAAAGACTAGAAGTATACTTTCGATTGAACGACATATCAGATGCAAACATGAAATCAAATATCTTACTGTCAACATTATCACCAGAGCTCCATGAAAAACTTTGCGATTTATCATCACCGGAAGAACCAATGAATATGTCATTTGCTGATATCACTGAAATACTTAACGACTACTTAGACCCAAAACCTAGCAAATGGGCGCTACAACATAAATTCATAACAAGAATGCAAAAAGCTGATGAAACTGTAGCGCAATACGCCGCAGAGTTGAAGAAACTTACCACTAACTGTGATTTCAATTGCCAACACTGTCAGAAAGGAACATCAGAAAGCTTTTTATCTTTACAATTTATAAGGGGATTGAAAGATAGCGATGCACGTTTAAAAATCTTACAAGACCGAACAGTACATACATTCAAATCACTGACTCAGATTGCGATATCTATTGAAACTGGTAAGGCAGAAAACGCATCAATGATTACTAATGAACAACCAAGTGCCAGTGGTGACCACATCAACAAAATTACCCCCTACAAGAGACCGGCAGGACTAAGACAAAGTCCAAGACAAATCACACCTAAAGATCTAAAAGGGAAATGCTTCCGCTGTGGTTCTGCGAATCACAAATCCAACAAATGTGACGCTATAAACGTTACATGCCATAAATGCAATAAAGTAGGTCACCTAGCCCGTGTTTGCCTTCAGCGCCACTCTCATGCAAGTCTTAACAAGAGTAAACCGAATACGAACCTATTAGAAGACTCAATGACAAGTGACCATGATGACTGGAATAATATTAATATCATATCTGGAGAATCATCTGAAAAATATATGATAACGGTACATATTGAACACGCTAAGATAAAGATGGAATTTGACACTGGAGCTACACTAAGTTCAATGTCATTACGAGACTATAAAAAACTAAACATTGGAAGAAGAATTTTTAAGACAAACCTAAAACTCAGAACTTATACTGGAGAAATAATTAAACCAACAGGCGTGGCATACGTTCAATGCAGATGCCAAGGAAAAGAATTCCACGGAAAACTGTACGTTATCAACAGCAACGTTGACCCAATTTTTGGCCGCAGCTGGATGAAAGAACTCGATACACTTAACTTAGCAGACATAAAAGCTGTACCACTTACTGAAAACATAGAATTAGACCAACTTCTGGAGTTCTACAAGACATCAGTCTTCAGAAACGACCTTGGCGAAATACCTAATTTCAGAGGACACCTAAACCTGAAAGAGAACACTAAGCCAATTTTTATTAGACCACGTAGAATACCTTACGCTTTAAAAACAAAAGTGGATGAAGAAATAGAGCGACTATGCACACAAGGTGTAATCACGAAAGTTGACCATTCTGAGTGGGGTACTCCAGTAGTACCAGTTGTCAAACCAAATGGGGATATCCGATTATGCGCTGATTATAAGGTTACCCTAAACAAAATTATACAAGATGAACAATATCCAATACCTATGATTGAAGATATTTTCTCAGAGATGAATGGACGTAAACTATTTTGTACACTCGACATAACTCAGGCGTACCTAAACATGGTAATGGATGAAGAGAGCGCAATGCTACAAACACTCAGTACACACAGAGGAACTTACAGAGTAAACAGGCTCATGTTCGGAGTTAAGGTTGCTCCGAGCCTATGGCAGAAATTCATGGACAAACTGTTACAAGGCCTAGAAGGAGTTAAATGTTTCTTTGACGATATAATAATACAAGGAGCTAACAAAGAACAACTACTACATAGGCTCAAACTCGTACTCAATAAACTAAAAGAAAGTAACCTTCGAGTAAACAAGGACAAGTGCCATTTTTTCCAAACAAGTATAAATTACCTTGGACACACTATTGACAAAGAAGGTCTACACAAAAACAGGGACAAGATAAATGCAATAGTTAAAACAGAACACCCAACCAATACAGCAGAATTAAGAACATTTCTTGGGATAGCAAATTTTTACAACAAATTCATACCAAACCTAGCATCGATCACGAACCCACTAAACAACTTACTAAAGAAAGAATCAAGCTTCCTATGGTCTGCAGAGTGTGAACAAGCTTTTAAACAAATAAAGAAAGAAATTGTAAGTGAAAGAGTACTGATACACTTTGACTCTAAGAAGCCGTTAGTACTTTCAACAGACGCATCGCCACTGGGAATCGGAGCAGTACTATCACATAGACTTCCAGATGGATCAGAAAGACCTATAGCATTCGCATCGAGAACGCTGTCTAGTAGCGAGAAGAATTACAGTCAAATAGACAAGGAAGCCACAGCAATACACTGGGGATTGAAAAAGTTTTTCTACTATTGTTATGGTCGGAAATTCATCCTCGTCACAGACCATAAACCACTGACAGTAATTTTCCACCCACATCAAACGCTACCGGCAATGAGTACGATGAGGCTGTTTCACTACGCTCACTTCTTATCTGGATTTGACTATAACATCGAATACAGAACTTCGGCGAACAACTCAAATGCTGATTATTTATCCAGGTTCCCAGTAGAAAACACCAAGACCAACAGAATTGATCAGAATTACAGTTTTCAATTTCAGCAAATCCATACCATTGATATTAATCCAGATGTCATAGCGACAGAAACAAGAAAAGACGTCGACTGTACGTCTTTGCTACAAGCATTGGAAACTGGCCAATCACTAAAAACACTCGGTTACAAGGACAATGAATTTACTTTGCATGATGGTTGTTTATTGAGAGGATCACGAGTCTTAATTCCAAAAGCACTACGCGAACAAGTCCTAGACGAACTACACCTCGGTCACCCAGGCATTGTAAAGATGAAGCTATTGGCTCGCAGTTTCGTATACTGGAAAGGAATTGACAACGAGATTGATACCAAAGTAAAATCATGCAGAACCTGTAGATTGCAACAAAATGAACCAGAGAAAGCGCCACTGCACCATTGGGAACAGCCAAATGGCCCCTGGCAAAGACTTCATATTGATTTTGCTGGACCTGTGCACGGACACCAACTTTTAGTTATTGTAGATGCATTCTCAAAATGGACTGAGATTATACCAACCAAGTCAACTACAAGCTCTTGGTGCATACAAAAACTGAAAGAACTATTTTGCACCTTTGGGACACCTCACGTCTTGGTTTCAGACAATGGTCGACAGTTCGCTTAGCAAGAGTTCGAAAAATACTTAAAAGATTGTATGATCATTCATAAGACCTCCGCTCCATACCACCCTGCAACCAATGGGCAAGCCGAGCGTTTTGTGCAGACAATTAAGAGAATCTTACGAAGCATAGAGGGGGAAGGAGGTAACTTAGTAGAGAAGTTGGTGACAGTGAAAACTCGTCTCCGACGGACACCAAATGCTAATGGTCAAACTCCGTACCAGCTTATGTTTGGCAGAGAAATACGCACGGCACTACATTCTATGTTTTTAAGCACAGAAAAGGAGACCGCACCAACGCTTCAGGAGGTCAATGTCAGAGAGTTCAACCCAGGCGATCGGGTACAGGCTCGTGACTACACGAGTGCCACGCAGCGGTGGCAGTTTGGCAGCATCATAAAACGTTTGGGCAGATTGCACTACGAAGTTCGCACCGATAATGGTGATGTCTGGCGCCGACACCTCGACCAGCTTTTGGGTGCACCCTTGATCCACAGCAGCTAGGAGGGGAGAGATGTAGTATATTAAAAACTCTTTAGACAGCCGTCTGCATGTTAACTCGCTAGAGGCCATATATTATAAGATGTCAGGAATACTGTCTGTCATATTTAAATAAATGATTTTACGAATTAGCAAGACTTGTTAGTTACTCTTTTTAAATCATAATAATTTTTAATTTTTGATTATAATTGTACGGTAGATAAAATAAAATAACTTTTTAAAATCTGTAACGACGCCTGTAATCTTAGTAGCTTAGTCATCCTGCGACCACGAACCCTGCAAAGTGTTCCAAACGTCAGGAAAAAAATATCTGAACTATACGCGAAAGAATCCGTTTAAAAGTGTTTTATTATAATGTGTAATACTCGCGAAAACCTAAGACATTATTACATAATAATAATGTTACAATATTTATGAGTACCACTTATAATGTTATTGAAATTAAACCTAAACTTCTTAAAAAGTTTACACTAAACAAACCTGATTGTAATATTATTAAAGTCTATGATTGAATCGTCAAACCTGTATTAGGCTGCCTAGTCCCAATAGACAACACTCGTTTACAAGCATGACCCATGCAGCAGCATCGTTTAGCTCAACAATATTGTAAGGAACCCAAAGACCCGATACACGACACCACCACCAGCAGAACACTTGAGTGAGCATGACACAACATCTCCCGTGAATATCGTAAGAGGCAACTAAGCAAATTAAAGCCAAAGAGATGAGCAGCGGATTATCTTCTGTGGAACAGTAGCCATGCGGCGCTCAGCAACCCTGCCAAGATTTTAAGTATTTTTTACTATTTCGTATAATTGGTTGTCGCCTGAACTTATTAGTTTGACGGCGCGGTTGGTGCAGTGGCTGATACAGTCAGCTGCTGCTCTCTGGGTCACGTTTTCGATTCCGGCACGGAACAAATATTTGTACAATCTGCAGGTGATTGTTCCGGGTCTGGGTGTATTGTATGTATGTGTGGAATTTGTGTCTATAAAACCACGTCACAGGATAAATTATTGTGCGGGGCAACGTTTAAAAAAAGTTAATTGTAATAAATTAAGTTATTACTATGATAGAACGGAGAAAAAAAATTGTGCTTTAAAAAAAATTGAAGTAATATTGTATAGAATTCAGTACTTGTACTAAACCTTAGGGAAATAAACAAGTATACTTAAATTAGTACGCAAACATTTTCTCATGATAAGACAACACTACTCATGATTTTTCTCTTTATAACATTAAATATATCCGTTGGATATCCATATTAAGAATATAGCTCCATTACAGCTACCTCCGTTGATGTCGTCAAAGGTGACTAACGGCTGAATACTCAAACGCCATTTAACGTTAAGTCGCCGCTTAAACAATTTGAGGCTCCCGGTTTTGTACCGAAAACAGGTTTCTCGAATAGTTAAAAAGGGGACTTAACGTTAAATGGCGTTTGAGTATTCGGCCGTAAGGGACTGTAAGAGACATCGGCAAAGGTGGTCCCTTCTGCAAGAGCAGCTATTCTGCACTCTCCAACCCGTCTACCAAGTGATGAGTACTGGAAAATTCCGCCCAAAACGTCGAAATCTTTTGGCTGATATGATGATGATGTACATTATATACTATGATAGGTTAATATTCCACAATGCACTGCAACGAAACGATATCAAATTTTAATACTAAGAGCAGAACACCAAAACGTTTTGCTAATTACAGTAACAGTGCTCCAGAGATGGTGCAATGCAGTGTTTCAAGTTAATTTTCAGTAGGTAATATCCTTAAGACAATGCAAGGCAAGTTAGCCCACTACTCCACTAGCTAGGGAAGATACTCTGAATTAGCGTTTTACCTACGTGATCATATTAAGCTAACTATGCACATACGTTGCAGTTAGCTTAAAGCAAATTAAACAAGTTTTAGACTGATGTTCGTTGCATGATATTCTTATCGCGAAAAGGCTTTGTAATTAGAGCTTTAAAAGGAATGACACAAGGATTTTAGCCAGGATATTTAGTTTGTGATTCTTTGAGTTTTGTTTCATCCCCTTCTCCAGTCGAAAACATTAGCTACAGTTATTGTATGTAAATTTGAACTAAGCTGGCATTATAAATGATGTTGAGAAAAAAAGAATCCTGTAATTAATTTCTTTACCTATTCTAGTGTGTAATTTTTTTCATACAAATGTTCCTTCGAATAGGCCGGCTATTAAAAATATTTTTTGTAAGAGATTAATTAAGTAGTGTTGCGCCCATTCGGTGGTAAGAACGGTTCCTATGGTACGTTGCGACGTGTGATTCGGTCAGCTTCGTGAACTCGTCGGCTCTTTCCGCCTCGCCACCTCGACTCATCGCAACTATGTTAATAATAATTTTATACATAAATATCTAACTACTTTTTATACTTTTATTTTCACCTTCAATAAAAAATAATTTCCATATTTGACAATTGGCAGGCATCCCGCAACGGACAGTTTTTGTTTAAAGTAAACGTTTAATACTATTATTATGCAGCGTGGGCGGGAATCCGCTGAATGCGAGTAGCGCAGTACTGATCTCTGTGGCTATGTCTGGAGGAGGCCAATGTCCAACAGTGGACATCTTTCGGCTGAGGTAATGATGTTAATACTATTTAATAATGAAGATAGACAACGCTAGTAGGACTCGCTAAGCTTTTCAATGCGTCGTGATATCGGTTATTGCTTTTATAGTTCAAATTATAAACATGAGAGTTAACTGTACCTAAAACTCAATTCATCATCAAATGGATCTATTTTCACGCAAAACATCAACTATTTATGCTAGTAAAAATCCACGCAAACAAATCGGGTAGAAATTCCAATTCAGTAAAAAAAGGACTGAAATGTAATGGCTGACTAACACATGGTTGCGGTAAGTACATGTGTAAGTGAATAATCCAATTTCTATAGGGTTTCACTTTGCAGGTTGCGGTGAACTCATAACTACAACTTTATTTAACCAGAAAACTTATATTATATCATTTCGGCCGAATGAAGTCCACTGCTGGACACAGGCCTCCCCCAAAGATCACCACAATGACAGATATTTTTATTTATTTTTTCTAAAAAAACGTTGCCCCACACTAAGATTTCTCCCGTGTCGTGGGTGCGTTTACAGACATAAATTCCACACACAATACACCCAGACCCGGAACAACTACCTGCAGATCATACAAATATTTGTTCCGTGCGGGAATCGAACCCGCAGCGCAGCAACCGACTGTGTCAACCACTGCACCAACCACAATGACTGATATGGGTGTGTTATGGGCTCATTGGGGGGTTTTGCCATAATCGCCATGCTTGGCAGGTGGGTTGGCGATCGCAGTTGAGTTATTGATGTACTCGAAGGACGCTGCTGCTCGTCCTCCGGCTAATCCCTTAGTCGACTTTTACGACACCCACGGGAGGAGATAGGGTGGTGGTATTCTGAGCCGGCACCACACGGCGTTTATATTATACTAGATGTTTGACCGAGCTTTGCTCGGTATTTTTTTATTTTTAAATTGTGTTTTCTGGAAATTATATTTAAGTACGAATTACTAATAAAATAATGAAATATGAATAATATTTTTCGATCTTACCGATAGAATAATAAAATAATAATAATAATAATAATAAAGGTGAAACAGCATACGCCGAGGGCTTCATGACTAAGGGGGTGCTTAGTCATTAGTATGCGGACTCTGGATACCAGGGGACATCCAGTTTTACTTACCCTTGCCGCGGTGAACGCAGGGCTCTGCCACGGTTGACCTCAAAGTCCCTAGCTACTCGTGGGATGGTTATGATAACCAGATCTAAAGCAAAAAACGCCAGTCACATAATTGTGCCATCTCTAGAAGGAGAAACTACGCACGTTTCCTTGTCATCCTCACCGAGGTCAATTTTTTCATCAATAGCATCATCACCCCCTTCATATATATTAACATCATCATCAAGATCTACATCATTATCACCACTGTCAGTAGACGCTGTGTTAGAGACGTCATTAGTCGAAAATCTAACACCCGCTACTGTCAAAACCAGTGCGCGAAAAAAATGGAGTCAAGAAATGAACAAATTCATTTGGCGTACATATCTCATCATTACTCATTTAGAAACCGATACAAATTCATACTTATCTTCATTACATCAACAGTTTATTAGCAGATTTCCGGAAATGAATGTCTCTAAACAAAGAGTTGGAGATCAACGTAGAGCAATCATTTATAAAAAGTTGCTCCCGTCTAGTACACTCGATAAAATTAGATTAGAAGTAAGCAACGATCTACAAAAAAAAAATAATTGTGAAACACACCCACAAAACCAGACATCATACCAGCCAATTACAGCTCAAATTGACACGCAACTACAATCACAACCTAAACGTAGAATGAAATGGTCAAATGAACTAAACGAAGTTCTCATAAAATGCTATTTAATAGCTACCAATATGGAAACAGATATGACTGTATGGAGGAAAAAATTAAGAGAAAAGTTCCTCGAGTATTATCCACTACTGTCACATTTATCCGAACAACGAATATCCGATCAAAAAAGAGCCATCATTAATAATAAAATGATACCAGAATCACGGCTGCAAGAATTAAAAATGTCCGTAGAGAACATATTAAATCAAACGGATTCATATAGGCCATTAGATTATCATAATTCACATATAGTTACAGGAATTGCACAGCTAGCACCAAATTATAACACTGAGACAGAAAATACCCAACAATCATGTACACGACAGTCGGAGGTTGAAAACAACCCGAATTACTGGAATAATACAGACTTAGAACACCTTACCAACTTCAATACACACTATAGCACTAACGTAGAAACCAATCAAGAGCTTGAAGAAACATTTTACCATACATTACAATATTATACAAACATTCATCCCACAAACAGAAGTTACATACCAAAACAAAAATCATCAAGAAAATTTGCAAAAATTGTTAGTTACATTAACAATATCATCCTACCTCAATATGTTAACACAAATACAGATTTTGAAACTCTACAAACAATAATATACAGCGCTGCTTGGACAGCGGCTAAATGTAATGGAAGTAAAATTTCAAATGTACCTGCTGATAATATGGCTAACAGCCGACAAAATGAACATAAGCCTAAATGGAAAATAAGATTAGAACGTAAAATTTACGATATTAGAGTTAAAATAGGAAGACTAACGCATTACATTCACGGGAATAGAAGCAGAAAACTTGTCAAAGAAGTAAACACAATACTAGACCACTACAAAATACATTCATCCCACGAAGAAGCGAACACACAACTAACACACTTTTTAGATACTCTGAAACAGAAACTTACGGTTGTAAGCAGTAGATTACGCAGGTACACAAAATGCACACTCCGCAAGACTCAAAATAATCTGTTTAGAAATAATGAAAAACTATTTTACCGTAAATTAAAAACATCGACCTCGAACGAAACATCAAACAATAGTGATAATAGCTTAAACAATGTTCTACCAACCACTGTCGAGCTACAAAGATTTTGGTCTGGTATTTGGGAAAACCCTATCTGTCATAACAGAGAAGCTAACTGGATTAAAGACGAAACAGATAATTATATGAACACCAAACAAATGGATTTTGAACACGTGCCAATAGAAACATTTCATGAAGTCCTTAAAAAATTACACAACTGGAAAGCACCAGGTTCAGACTACATACACAACTTCTGGTACAAAAAATTTACACACATTCACCCACACCTATTTAACCATATTAACAACTTTATTAAAAACCCATCAACAATGCCTACATACATAACAGAAGGTATTACGTACATGTTACCAAAAGACCGCAATGACAGCACCAACCCAGCAAAATATAGACCAATAACCTGCCTACAAACAGTGTACAAGATAATAACATCATGCATTACTCACATAATTTATGAACACCTTGAAACTAATAAAATATTATCCGAAGAACAAAAAGGTTGTAGAAAATTTAGTCAGGGCTGTAAAGAACAACTAACAATAGATTCCGTAATACTCAAACAGGTTCAACGTGGGAGGAAAGATCTATGTACTATGTACATTGATTATAAGAAAGCGTACGATTCAGTACCACACACGTGGTTACTAGAAGTTTTAAATATATACAAAATACACCCGCAAGTAACTACCTTTTTAAGTAATATAATTAAACACTGGACAACGCGATTACATTTAGCTACACCTACGGGAATAGTAAAGACAGGACCTATTAAGATTCTAAGAGGTATATTTCAAGGTGACTCACTCAGCCCATTATGGTTTTGTCTTGCTATAAACCCCCTTTCTAACAAATTAAATTCTTTAAAGCCAGGGTATCAACTACAGTTTAATAACACGACGGACATACTGACTGACAAACAGGAGTGTAAAATTAATCATCTCCTTTATATGGATGATATTAAACTGTATGCATCCTCACCCGATGACTTATATGAACTCGCTAATACTACAGACCAGTTCTCAAATGACATACGAATGGAATTTGGTATCGATAAATGCAAAATTAATTCGGTACGAGCAGGTGTTACCTACGAACACTCGTATGCAGTTAAAACTGGTGAAACCATAGATTCCTTAGATGAAAATGGAACATACAAATATCTAGGATACATTCAGGCTAAGCAAATAAAACACAAAGAAATAAAAACTACGTTAACTCAACAGTTTAAACACAGACTAAAATCAATTTTCAACACCCAGCTACATTCTCGTAACACTGTTAAGGCAATAAATACTTATGCTATCCCTATTCTTACCTATTCCTTCGGAATTATCAGTTGGACCAAGACTGAACTTAAAAACCTACAACGTGTCATCAACACCACCTTGACCAAACATAGAAAACATCATCCTAGGTCTTGTGTACAGAGGTTAACACTACCAAGGAAAGAAGGGGGAAGGGGCATAATAGATATAGCAAACCTACACTACAAACAAATCCATATTTTGCGAACATATTTTTTTACTAAAAGTACTTCCTCAACACTACATAAAATGATAGCCTACAATGATCGGAAATTTACCCCGTTAAACATGTTTGATAAAACAAATGAAAACAATGAAAAGCAGGATGACGATCGGATAAAAATAGCTGAATGGACCCAGAAATCACTGCACGGGAGACATCGCCTAGACCTTAACCAACCTAACGTCGACAAGTTAGCGTCGAACGAATGGCTAAATCGAGGTGAATTATTCCCCGAAACTGAAGGGTTCATTATAGCCATACAAGATCAAGTAATAGAAACCCGTAATTACCAAAAACATATCATGCGATTCCCTCTACTAACCGACATCTGCAGACGATGCAGTAGTTCCCCGGAAACCATCCAACACATAACTGGAGCATGTAAAGCGATAGTTCAGACCGATTACAAGCACAGACATGATCAAGTGGCCAATATAATCCATCAAAAATTAGCAATAAAGTATAACTTAATTACTACACCACCTCAACCTTACTATAAATACAACCCCGAAACTGTCCTCGAAAACAACACCCATAAGTTATACTTTGACCGTGCGATCCTTACCGATAGAACAACGCATTACAATAGACCAGACATTACTGTACTAGATAAAATTAACAAAACCGCACAAATCATAGACATAGCTGTACCAAACACACACAACCTACAAAATACTATAGCGGAAAAACTTTCAAAATATATAGACCTGAAAATTGAAATTACCCGAATGTGGCGATTAAATAACGTAGCTATTATACCTATAGTATTATCAACCACAGGTGTCATCCCCAAACAACTTCACCAATCTTTACGAACGTTAGATCTACACCCTTATACCTACCAAAGCCTACAGAAAGCTGCTATTCTGAATACTTGTAGAATAGTCAGAAAGTTCTTACAAAATGGTAATGAAACTTCAACGAACACATTACACGTACAATCATCAGGTACCACATGAACACAAAACACAATCACGCCCGCTCACAAACTCATCACAAGGTCATTTCATTTCATCGTAACCTATCACCAACCACTAAGGTTAGCACTTGGCTTCGGCTCGTGCTATCCTATAAAGCCGGTAAATGATTACCGAGATACTTAAAACGTATAAAAACAAATAATAATAATAACTCTTTATTGCGGACACTAGATCCATATAAACACATCACAGAAAAATAAAATAAAATAAAATAAAGAAACGCCCACTGACAAATCAACACAACAGTCATTCATGCCGCAGTACGCAGCCAGTGCTTATACATACCCGTTGAAACAATTCTTTCTGACAGACTTCTTATAATAGAGTTTTCACACCCGTGAACTCTGGACATAAATCTAGCTATGCGGTTCCTCTGTATGGCTTCGAAGGAGTTAATTCGCGCCTCCAAGAACATGCCGGAGGCACTACAGTAACGCGTCAGCCCCATTAGTTGCCTAAAGATATTATTATAGGCAACTCGAATGCCATCAATCGCTTTTTTAGTGTAGTTCGTCCAGAGTTGACACGTGTAAAAAGTCTGACAGAACGATCTAAATAAGGTGATTTTCACATGCGGAGAAGACTTACAAAACTTACGAATAATCATATTTCCTATAACAAATAAGGACCTCCGCTGCCGTTCTATATCACTGTCATCCTTTAACTTCGAAGTAACGATGTGGCCAAGGTACTTCAAATTGTCTACAATATTGACAGGCTTCCCGCTGAGATAGACACTGGGAACATTATCAGGTCCCTTACCGGATCTAAATATAACCATCTCTGTCTTTTTAACGTTATAAGTTAGACTGTGATCGATGGCATATCTTTCGCAGATTGAAATTAATCGTCTCAAACCCCTAATCGTGGGGCTCAGCAGCACCATATCATCAGCGTAGCTCAGATTATTAACATATCTGTTATCTAATCTGAGCCCCACCGGAGTACAGCTCAGCTCCACGATTAAATCATTAACATATATATTAAATAGATCCGGGGAGGTGAGCCCCCCTTGTCTCACCCCAGAGGACATCCTGAAGCTATCCGATACCTCCTGACCCCATCTGATGCTATTGTCCTGATTTCGATACCAATACTTAAGCAGGCCAACAACATCATACGAAGTAGATGAACGCCGTAGTTTCTGCCATAAGAGTTCGTGATTAATAGTGTCAAACGCCCGGCTTAGGTCTAAACAACATGCGTATACGCTTGTCTGACCACTCTTATAATAATTGACTACTTGTTTCAAGGCAAAAATAGCCATGTCGGTCGAAACATCCGATCTAAAACCAAACTGGCCATCGTCAATAGATAATGAAGGTGTTAAATTACGATGTATAAGTCGTTCCAGTACCTTGGCCAATATCGTTGCAAGCGAAATTGGCCTATAGTTGGTCATGCTCGAAACATTCCCCGTTTTATTTTTGAGAATGGGTACAACAAGCGTACGTATCATGTCGTCAGGTAAGTAGCAGTGCTTTAAGCAGAGGTTAAATAGCTTAGCAAGAATATCACATATATGCTGGCCCGCATACAAAAGGTGATTTATTACTAGCCCGTCGTGCCCCGGACTCTTACCCTGTTTCATATTGTTTAATATGTTCCGAATGTCTGCAGATGTTACTTGTACCCGATTATGCTTTGTGTCTAAACCTTCCTGACTACACCCACAATTAATTCTGCTGGATGAGTTCTTATTACTCTCGACATTAAAATGATGTCTAAATAAATTTGCTATTTTTTTTTTATTTACTTCACCCTCTATATTCGTTGGCATACTAATTTTATGGTCTAATTTCTTTGTCTCCTTCCAAAATTGCACAAAGTTTCCCACACTATGATGTCGGGCCAGCATATCCATTTTTATTTTTTGCTGATTATTCTGTACATACTTCACAGCTGCCTTAAATTCTCTCCGTGAACATGACATAGCGTTATAATAATACCCTGAGGATGGCCTACCACATAATACCCACTGAAGAAAATCCTGTCTAGCCTTTCTGTGTAAATCCCGCACATGAAAATTCCAACCTACTAACTTGTATTTCCGTTTGTTTGTATTGGCACTTTGTCCCGCCGAATATTGCAATATATGTATAATTTGTGAATAGAATTTTTGAATTTCAATACAGTGATCTAAATTCTTACAAACGTCAACATCTAAACATTCAAAATTATAAGAATTATTATATAAGAGATCATAAAAGCTTTCAGTACATAACCTACTATATAACTCAATTTGCGATCGATCTCTCACTCCCCATATATGATTGGGACTAGATACAGAGTGTGTATAAACCAAAGACTTGACTGTTATCAAATCAACATTAAATTGAATAAACATCGGAAAGTGATCCGACCAGTAGGAATCGTATTTTACATACACATCCGTGACAAGCGCAGCGGCCGCGGCAGTCGTAACACAGTGGTCAAGCCATCGACACGTTCCGTGCGCCTCACTCACGAAAGTGTAGGTATCAGGCGGAAGCCTCTGTATATCTAAACATTGCAATGAGTGTTCATAACAGTAGTCCACCAACTCTTTTCCGAAAAGAGTACCGGGGTGCGCGTTATAGTCACCTAATATTATCACACATTCAATATCCGAACTCTCAATGATGGCACTTATTTGTGCTAGACATTCAGTATATTCTGTCAGATTGTCTTCGCAATTAGTAGGCATGTATACACTAAAAACAAGCATGCCCTTATCACCTATTACTAGATGGACGGCCACTAACCGATCACTATCACATTGAACGACGCTCGCACTCGTAAACAAACTGGATCTCCACATCAACGCTGTTCCGCCGTACGGACGACCACGCAGCACTCCAACTGACGTGTCAATAGAGGACTTCGCACAGCAGGCAAACTCCTTATCAATTTGGTTAATATACCCCAACTCGCTAGGCATCAGCCAAGTCTCCTGTAATGCAATCACATCTGCTTCTTTGCAAAGTTTATCTACGTTTTCAACAGATCTTTTAATGGATTTACAGTTAAAAGAAACTAACGTTATATCCTTGAGCTGTACAACCATAATTAATTTATAGAAGCTACATTATCATTCCTGGCGGAACGCGGTTGCCTATAACGACGAAATACTAAGCCCTCGGGCCAAAAATCATTTTGAAGAAACTTATTCAATTTTGATAGATATACTGTTATCTTAAATGAGTTAAAATTAGTTTCTTTACTTTGTTTTAGCAACTCAACGGACTGGCACTCTTCTTGCATTTCTCTTGTATGTTCCTTTATGTCATCTTCTTTAATGTGTTTCATTGTACGCGACAGGTATATGTATGCAAACGAGTCTGCTGCCTGCAATCTGGTACTAGTTTGTAAAGTACCTCGTGTGTTTCTATATCTATACATGTAATTCTTTTTGTTAATTACTGTAGTAAAACCATCGTCATTCATCTGCTTACTCAAGTCATTCCCCAAATTCGCTGCAATGTCTCTATAGGTAGGCCTATATACACTTTGTGATGTATTCGTTTCGATCAACTGTTTTTTGGGTAACGTAGATATTGCGTTGTTCGTCGCGTCAGTAGGTATTGTAGTTGTTATAAGTAATGGCTTATCTATGCATGATACCGGGTGTGTATATGCACTCGCATGCACGAGCGCGGCTTGGTTGCCGCCGCCGCCGCTTCCGAAGCCCGCACCGTCACTCACAGCGACCGCCCCCCCCCTGTCTCCTGGCTCGGACACGCGAGTCGCCGCGATCGGGTGGAACGCAACATCATCGCCAATGCTACCCACACTTGTTGTATTCGATGTAAAATTTTCCTTACTCAAATCCTTTCCATTGTTCTTATCAGCATGATAAGTTATCGGAAAGGAGTCCAAACTACTGTAATTATTAGGTGAATGTCTATTACAGTTTTTCTGCAGCTCAGATATCATTTTTTTAACGTGTTTGATGTCGTTTTTTACTGATTCAATGTCGGAACATAATGCAGAGTTTACCCTTTCGATGGAACTTTTGCCTTTAATGGAAGCCACTTCGGTTTTAAGTAAAGCCATATCTTTCAGAAACGTTGTAATATCTATATGATCGAACGACACAGGTGGCAGTTTGTTTAAATTTTTTGCGACAAAACACGGTAAGCTGTCGGGTACAAGAATTGCTCATTTAAAGAGATAAGATATAAATGTTTTAAATTATATGAAAGAAAGAAATAAAGAAAACTCACTTTATTCCACACTGTAAAACACAAATAAAACCTTATCTACAAAAACACAAATATACAATAAATAGTGTGGGCAAACGGAACGACCTCAGCAAAGGTTGTTGGAATACAGTTGGTTGTACACCTTACAACGCTGGTTTTCAGGCCGACCCTTAATTCTCGCCATCAGAGTGATACGGATTTGCGGGTTACATTTCAGCAATTATATATTGATTATTTACTTGTATTAGGTACATATATGTAATGACAATAATACCACGAGTCACTGGCTCACTGTATATAAGCCAGCACCCATGTTAGTCTGAATTAATTGTAAATAATGTATTTAAAGAGAGAAAAAAAAGAAGTAAATAAAAAGATTAATTCAAAACATTAATGTAACACTTAATGATTTAAAATAAAATAAAAAATTGCTTGCTTATTTCTTATTTATTGAGTATGTATTTACTTTTCTAAAAATAATTTCTTAATTTTGGGTTGTACAGTGATGAATGTTTTTTTATGGCTGTACAAGCCATATCTATGATAAAACGCCGAAATAAACTCAGAGCAAAGTCTTTTTTAGATAACATTTCTCTTTTTTTTAATCCATTTTGTGTACTTATCTTAACTCACTTGTCTGATACTGGGGACTGTGTTAGGTAGCCTACGGCATCGTGTGCGCAGCACAGCAGAGCGCACAAGGACGTTTCGGGGGATCCTTTACAATCCTCCCGAGGGGTGACCGCCTTACAGTCGCCCATTCCGAGATGTACCTAAAGGCGTGGCACCAGTGGGCGGCTCTAGTATGATCATACGAGGACCTGGAGCTCTCCTTAGGTGTCGAAGATGACCACCCTAGTGGTATTAGCCGGTAGGAGTTCGACACGCCCCTTCGTCCTTCCCCGGGGCGCAGAAACTACATGTATAAATTCCACTGGATCGAATAAAAAAAAGGTTCGCCTAAAGCATGGAGTTAAGAAGTAATATTTCTATCGCAGTGGGTCAAGCAAAGACTGACAGAATGTGAAAACATAACCCAGAGTGTTGTATGCCTTAAATAAATGTTTCCTTAAAATTGAATGAATCATCATCAATCATACTCGTGGTAGGTCTCTTACTGCAAAAGTCCGGCTAGGTAGGTAACACCGCAGTGCCAGATATCCTGCTGCAGTAGTGTTTAAACTTTAAACAATACTGTGTGCCGATGTAAAAAGCGCTGTACCATATCTGGACGTAAGAGATTAAATAACGAACGTCTCGAGGCAACGAGCACAGGGTAGTGCCACGCAGGACTAGTTCTGGGTAGCATTACTCTTGTTATAGACATGCGTAACTGCCTCGTCACGTCACCAGGTTGTTGTTGTTATTAATCGATTTATTTGAAACCTCTATCGCATATATTCTTCTGCTAATTATTTTACCAAATTGTACAAGCAAAACTGAGTATTTTACTTCCGTCCGACATATTATTTCCGGACGCTGTCCGGATTAAGAATATATCACCACTCCATCTCCTCCCGTAGATGTCTTAAAGGTGACTAAGGAACTCTAAACCAGACGGCTGGACAAGAGCGTCACTTTTGTGGAACAGTAGCCATACTGCGCTCATTAATCCGTCTGCTGATCGTGGTGAGTATTGGTAAATTCTGAATATGACGACACAATGTGGGAAGCTATGGTAGAGACCTATGTTAGCAGCAGACGTCCTATTGGTGATTGATGATAATGAGTATATTACATGGAAAGTATAAAGTACAAGGAAGTAATAAATATAGTCTTTCATTGCTTTGATTGTGAGCGGAAATATGAGGCCTGGTTTGCACACGGCCCTTTGATTAAAATTTATTTCAGCCAACGAATTGTTTGATAATATAAAATAATGAGTTATATACCTACTGCGTTCATATGGGGTACCATACTATACTATAGCTATAACTAATAGTGCTCTACTGTGGCACCATGTTAATCTGATTAAAGGAAACGTGAAGATCAGCGAAGCAGATGGTATTATATCAGTACTGGTTATGTTGTGGTTAATGCCGTTACGGAGGCTTAGTTAGCTATTACATAATACTATCCGGAAGGACATTGTATTGAAGTGTTGCTATATCAGCATTATGTTCATGTTAAAGCGGACATTGTAACAGTTGCCAAAACATATGTTCAAATTCATCCCATTGTAACATAATTGAGTTTAAAGCCAGGTAGAGCTTCAACGAAAATATTATAATAAAAGCAAATCACAGAATAATATTAACAGGAAACATTCCATTCCGCTCATGTAAAAGTAAAAAATATTAAACACTTTTTTCCCTTATTGGCCCTTGTTTATGGAGGCGTGGAGCTTTGCGCGACACGTGGTACGGAGAATGTTTTTTATAGCTGTTTATGAAGAGGCGGCGTGTAATGCACACTCGGAGCCCGCAGCGGAATTGGAGTAGTTTCTTGCGCACTCCGCAGTGGAATACTCAGCGGAATCCGCAGTTGATTTTATGGTATACGGATGGGCGACGCGACGCCAGTCTTATACGTCAAATGAGTATATAGCTTATAATGGAATAGGTACGATATTTTCGATAAGATTTTGGAAAAAAATGCTGTTTTGAAAACACTCCGACTCGCATGCCGCGCCCGCTGCCCCGCGTTCCGCCGCCCCGCGTTCCACCGGCTAATATGCGACATTTATACGCGTAAGAATCAGCTCAGATTTACGGTCGAAATGAATAATCGATCTAATCCGAAATCTTTGGATTTTGGATTACGGATATGTATTTTTTTTGTGTTATATGTGATCGTAACACAACAAGGGATGATTTCAAAATCTAAAATCTCAAGATTTTGGATTAGATTGATTATTAATGTAGGCCCTTATAAAATCCGCGTTGAAATCGAAAGAAGAAACCGCCATTAACGCTTTAATACATCATCATATGTACGAATTATCTGATTGCGCAATTGGCATTCTGAGCCGGCACCACATGGCAGAGCCGGCACCACACGGCAGACAAAGTACTTGTAAATTATTCGATTTCTTTTAAATTGAACGGCGGGTGAAACCGCGAGGCACTGCTAGATTAAATAATAGTGTATCCATCATCATCATCATCATAATCATATCAGCCAAAGGACGTCCACTGCTGAACAATGACCTCCCTCTTAGATTTCCACAACGAGCGGTTACATTCCGCTCTCATGCAACAACTCTCAGCGGCCTTCACCAGGTCGTCTGTCCACCTAATTGGACGTCTTCCCAAGATGCGTTTTCCGATGCGTGGTCTCCATTCGAGAACTTTTTTGCCCAAACGGCCATCAGTTCTACGAGCAATGTGCCCCGCCCATTGCCACTTCAGTTTACTAATCCTTTCAGCTATGTCGGCAACTTTAGTTTTTCTACTGATCTCCTCATTTCTGATTCGACCTCGTAGAGAAATACCAAGCATAGCTCTCTCTATAGCTATCTGAGTAACCTTGAGCTTTCTTATGGGGCCCATTGTGAGTGACCACGTCTCTGTTCCATATGTATCCATGCGAAATCAAAGCTTAAAAGATTACTAATTGCAATAAAAGTCTAAGGGCCGATTTTTCAATCGTCAGATAATCAGACATAATTTTTCAATGGTCAGTCAGGCTTTATTTGTCGAATAAGGCGACTACCTAAAAAATGAATGTATATGTCCCTTTGACGGCCAGATAGAACGATATCCGAGGGATAGTACCATTCGACAGAAGCGGGACAGAGTAAAATTGTTATTATTACGGCTATGTTTGATAACCTAACAATTGACAAAGAGACTCAATAAATGAATTCATTAATCCATCGGGAAGAAATAAAAGAACTGTCAGGTCCAGGCCCGATCACTTAACCTTCTTTGACAGTATTTTATTGTATTTTTTTAGTTCTTTATTAAAATATTTAAGTCACCTTTATACGTTACCGCATCAGTCCATTTTGTTAATGCTTGTCGATTAAACTCACAACTAACTCTCTCTCTCATCTCAGCAGTATGAAAATTCTCTTGTCCGAACGTTCTCTTGTCTTCGATTCCATTGGAAATAAAATATAATTACTTTACGTACACAATAACGAAAGCCTTAAACAAACTAAAAGTAAACATTCACAAACAACAAACATAACCTCGAATTTAATATAAACTATACTCCATCTACGTATAACAGTGATAAATTATATATTTTGTCATACGTAGAGCATGGAATAGTCTGTCCTGCTCTAACATCTGTATATGTACTATGTTTGATTCATCTTCCTGAATTTAGCGTCGTTCGAGGCGAAATAATCGGCTGGATAGTTATTCGTTAGATAAAAAGCAATTGAAAATTTGACAACCAGTTATCAGACAGATAAACAGTCCAATAATTTATTAACTTTATTAGTTAGGTAGTTATTAGACGTCTTATCTGACGATTATTCCAGTAGACTTAGGGCCACCTAAGTCTACTGGAATATATATTTACTCACTGGCTGTAAGGAGAAATAGATATCTTATATATAATTATATATATAATTCTTCTGTACGTGTGTATGTCACTGAACTCCTTAAGGGCTTGACCGATTTTGATGAAAACTATTGTGTATGTTTAAGTGGATGGTTTAGATTTACAGTCAGCGCTGCAATCGGGTTTGTATGCCTGTGCGAAGCTGGGGCGGGCAACTAGTATGTGTATATTAATATTAAAGTGTATGTAATAACGGACGCCTAACAACTATTAGTTATATTTATACCAATATAATAAAATTGAAGTATCTGTATGTGATTCCAAAATAGCAATATTTTTGTGGAAACTGCTATCTATACGAATGCCTAATCATAAATGACAGATTTTAGAATATTTCTCGTCTGTCTGAGTTTGTGTCGAATAGGCTCCGAAACATCTCAACTGATTTCAGTGAACATTTAAGGGATTGAAACAGGAATTCTAACTTAAATTGAGGTATGTACACTGGATCAATACAATAAAAAAAGGGTTCAGAAGATATGAATATAAATATAATTTACGCCTAGCGAAGAGGATGGATAACAGCTAGTTATAAATATATTTACGCTCATCGCTCACTCACTGACTTACTCTGTAACGCTGTTAAAAAGAATATATATAACATGTGGGTATTAAATAAAAGTACTTGTTATAACGGGCGCCTTAGACTACTAGTATTCTAAAAATAGTTCTGTTTGTGTGTCTAGACAAAGATTGCCAAAAGCCGGCTTTGACCTAAACACATTTAAATACTAATTGATAATTAGTGGGGAGAATACTGTCAAGTTTATTTTACACTGAAAGTATTATATAATATTAAAAGTTTGATGACGATTAACTGGTTAATTTAATATAAGACATTAATCAATCCTGTCATACGGTGAAATATAAAATTTACTATTACTACAATTTTCTAGAGATAGTATAGATATTAACGACTCAGCATACATGTAGGTATATAAATATTAAGAAATTCTGTGCGCTCATACCGGGATGACGGCGCCACGCATACAGTCACGTGCCGCCGTGTATAGCTAGGCTTCAGGACCTTTACGATCCCTTGCGACATACGCTGGGGGGCGGACTCTTTACAGTCGCCACCACTACATTACAGGGACTATAAAGCGTGGCACCAATTGGTGGCTCCGGTGCGTTTATTCTGGAGGTACTGGAGGGGGCTCGGTGTCAAAGAGTACAGCCCTGGTGGTAATTCAGTCCGGCGCATCTCTCAGCCCTTTCCCTGGGGCGGAGAAAGTGCATGATCGATGTCCATTTTCAACCGAGGTGGTTTAAAAAAAAACATCAAAACCAAAGCTAAAGATTTAAATAAAAACTAAACTTTCACCATTTCTCTTGTAAACATTTACGTAAAATAAATAATCCAATAAGCCGAAAACCAAACCTCGACTGAAATTTAAAATCTTTGAGTAAATAGAAAAAAGTTGTAATATTTTTGTCTCTGGCACCGCAAATGCCAATGCAAATGTGGTGGCCCACAAAAGTCTTAGATATCATAAATGTATGTTATGTAATAAAACCTGGCATTCACAAAATAGTTGTATCTATTTAGCAAGTATTTTTTCGTTGTTTTTATTGTATAAACTCGTGTTTCCACTGACGGATTCACTGGCGGACTCAGTGACGGACTCATTGATTCACTAACGTCAGAGAGTGAGTGAGTCCGCAGTGAGTTCGCAGTGAGTTTATCAGTGAGTCCGCAGGGACTGCATCAGTCAGTCCGTCAGTGAGTCTGTCAGTGAGTCTATCAGGGAGTCTGTTAGTGAGTCCGTCAGTGAGTCCACTCAGTGACTCGGTGATGAGCGTAAATAACGGGCGTAAGTGACATCGTAATGAAAACTGATTCCATGGATTCAGTACATGATTCTGGAATCCTCATCGTTAGAATTTCGCGTATTACTTTTCACGAATATTCAGGCATTTCCATTTTATTTACATAACTGAATTCAGTATAAAATCATTGTTTTCGTGCACCCTAACGTTATTTTGAATAGAAACACAACTAACTGTTATTTTCTCATGTTTTTTTAAACATTGCCCCACAATAGGTTTTCTCCAGTGTCGTGGGTGCGTTTACAGACATAAATCTCACCCATTACACCCACTTAATACACCCAGACCCTGAACCTTACCTTCAGATCATACAAATAGTTGTTCCGTGCGGGAATCGAACCCGCAACTCGGAGCGGAGCAGCCGCTGCACGGTTGGTGCATTGGCTGATACAGTGATGCAATTTGAATAAAAACTAAGCGACTGTTGTTTCTCTACACTTCACTAATGAGGTCATAAGTCGCTAGCAGTTTGCTTGCAGCAGCATAATACTATAATATCATCGTCAAATAATCACGTAGCGTTTTGATCGCGTTGTTTATGATACATTGCGTACTCAAAAATGACAAATAAACTTTAAATTCCCAGATAAATGGCTTTCCTATTTTTACTATAGGCCTAAGTATAACCTCTTGCAAAGTTCTTACTACGGTGTCACTCACACCTTGTTTATATTTTAAAATCGATAAAATATATTGATGTAAAATAGAAAAAGAGTTCACTCGACCTCATTTCCTAAAAATCAGCATAACTTTTCAACGCGAATTAAATTATCTGTTTGGTGAACGAAAAAAAAACAATAAATCGTATTGTGCTCGTAACAGTAACTCATATTATGAAAGCGATGAGGGTTGAATAGGGAAGTTCCACATTCTTCCGAGTTCAGCTCCTTTGACCGGGTCACCCTGAAGTTTGCGAACGTGAGCCATATTGCAAAATGTCTCCATGAAAAAAGACCTAAAACTTTCCCCTCTGAACTTAATATACGTTCCGGTTATTCCCTTTTTTATTTTATAGCGATTAAAATGTAAAGTGGGTAGTTATAAGTGTAACTTTTCAAGTTCGTCCTGCTCGAATAAAATTCTTTGGCAGAAACTTCGTAATTATCTACTCGCATAAAATGAAAGTTTCAACATTTCTTATAAACTTTATGGGAAGTAGTTTATATGCGCATATTTAGTTTAAGTTTTTTTTACATTTACTAATGGAAACGCCATTAACCTGGTTGGTGTTATTTATTATCTTTCTATAGAAAATATAATTCGCATAAAACATGAATAGAGTTATTGATATGGTTCTGCAAAAAATACTAAAATATCACAAACATTGTTGGCAAAAAACTAATATCAAAACGATAAATAATACAACAATAACACAGCACATGTTTATCGTGGGTCTATATTGTGTTTTTCATTACACCAAATAAAAGCTGATACTTACGATCCAAAGGGGACGTAGCCTTGATAGTAAAGTATGAGTGTGTAGTGTGAGCCGATATCACTAGTAACGGTTATAAATAACTAAGGCACACCTTGGTAACAAGGTCCATTTATGCAGAGTGATGTAATAAACCGTATCTAGTACATTGAATTGAATTTACCAGAGAGGGTGGTTTATGAGGTGCCGCTCGTATCCAACAGGATGCCGACGCATAAAAATGCCATAATTTTGTATGCAACAGATATGAGCCCGGCTTTACGACTTCAACGCTGCTCTGATGTTACTTACGACGTGCAAAATGAGAGGTGCATTAGCCCACATAGTAAAAACTTTATAGCTCCTATAAGCGTAAATTAAACAACACCAAGCACTCAAATATGACAAAAATTGACGCGGAACTCTATGTTTGGGGTAATCTAATTTTGAAGGCTCTTTTTCCATTATAGAAATCCAAATTCTGAAAGTTTTAAAGGTGATAATAAAATTCCACAGCGTTGGAAAGTTGACACCGCCCTGCTTCGAACTCCTGACATCATAACTAGGTTAGAGAAAAATGAAAACTTTCGCAATATGGTCCTGGGCGAAGTTCACCATGCACGAGAGTTGAGTAATAACAGTTCCCAGATAATATATTTGCAAATTCGCTAGTGAAACTCTACTTGCTACACCTTGCCACAATTTAAGCTTGAAAATTAGATTAGAATTTTATGTATACCATAAGTCACACAGATATTTTGTTATCGCTTGTACGTACAGCTGTACGGAATAAAATTGTTATACATGTATAAAGTTGGTAGTAATGTACGTTTTACAACTATATTTACGCTACACACAAGATGTAGCCTTTACTAGCATACCGTTCGCCTGTAACTATGGTTATAATGTATTTATTTTCTGCAGTTTTCTTACAATGTTAAAATATTAAACTCAAAAACATAATAAGTTTAATCTTTTTTCACTTATCATACGGTAATAAGCATCCACTTTTGTTAATTATCTACATATTCAATCAAACAAAGCAAACTAATAGAATCGTAATCACAACAATATAAATTAATTCAACGCCAGTTCAGATAGTGGAACATTTGTACGTACAATAAGTAGCAACAGTCACGCACATACAGAGCTAATACAATTTAACTTGAGAGAATGAAAACCGCTAGAGGAACGTTCTCGTACACCCCACCGACCAACTCGTGCGCTAACGTTGGATTTACTACTAAAGTTTTACTTAGTGCTTATTTCATGTGCCGCAGAACCTCTGAGCAGCTATGTACAGATCGTTTTGGAGTTAAGACGGGGTTACAATTGCGACATTTTAGATTATTCTCAAAAAGTTTATTTAATATATGTGTGTGTTTGTTTATTATGTATATATTTAACTAGCCCCGCCGTTTAGTTAAAAAGAAATCTTATTATTTCATAATAGTTTAGAGTAGGTATTTTGGCATAGATAATATTTTTTGTCATATTTTCGTGTGGTATAAGTATATTCTTGACATAGACATGCACTGGTCTTCTCGCCCTCCGCCCCCGACCCATCGCGTCGCATCGCTCGTTCGTGCTGTTACTACGTTCTCACTTAGATTTCTATCTGATATTTTTCTTTTTGCTCGGCTCCTGAGGATCGTAGCGTGATGTTAAATAACCTTCTTGAAGAATTGGTCTGTATAATGCAAAAATATTTTTTAACCCTGACGAATGGTTTCAAGAATAGCACGTTCAAACAAAAAGTCATAGAAAAACTTCAGCTTTATTATACAAGTATAGATGGGTTGGTAACATAATTTGCAGAACTGACAGCCGTTGAAGCAGAAAGGTTATGGAATGGTGACCATGGAATGAGAAATCGAATGTTGGACTTCCCCCGATTAAATGAATGAACGGTTTGAACCATTTGAACGGATCCAGTTTAACTAGTTGTGGAAATCTATGGAGGAGGCTTGTGCATAATCGATGGCTCCCGATTGATATAATGCTGATACGTTTAGTCCAACTTCTGAATAGAGATCTTCTATTTATGAAATCATCATCATCATTTCACCCAAAAAGATATCCACCTGGAGACATGCCTCTACCAAAGATTGCTCTAACGAGGTTTGGTTATGTGAAAATTGACGGTATTTGCCGTCAATTTTCATATTTCATATTTCGTATTTGCATAACCACCACGTATGACGGGTGAGTTTGATGCTGGCCATCATCTGGAAAATCCCAGAGTCACCTTTTTCGACACTCACAGCCTGAGATGGAGTGGCGCTATTCTTAGCCGGTGGCAAACACTACGTCTTCTATTTACATTAGCTTTATATCAATGTGTGTATGAGATATGAGATGATGATCTTAATCGCTCATCATTGTCCAAGCGGTTCATGAAAGAGAGCTTTCTTCAGATGTAGCTATTAATAAGTTGTTGTACAATCTCTCTTTATATCAATACATATATAACACTGCTTTCTCTCGACTCTTGTCCTGTTTCAGCCCGGCAAATGCGGTAGTCATTTGCTTCAGAGTCTAAACGTGGCCTTAGATATAGTACATGTAGCCAGAGGTATCGCTTTAATGTTCCCTTTGATACGATTGCTGACGTTTGACGTCATCAAAGCTTTCCATTAGGTCTAGTGTACCAGAGTACCTTATATGCTATAAGTACTAATGGCAGCTAATTCACTGGAGCGAACATTCATGTTTTAACAACCGATTTGTACCGAACAGGGTTGTTTATGTAATTTATTTAGAAGTAGACAATAGACCTGGGTTTTTAAAATTGTATTAGCTTCGCTTGTCTTTATCGTGTGATTCCTGGTAGAGAAAAAGCTAGCCACGCCACACTATTCTGTTATGAGGATGGGCAGTAGCATGCTGATTATTGCAATATTACCGTAGGCTGTGCAATCGCAGCGTTTTGTAAGGTCCACTTCTAGCATAAATAAATTGTTGGCAAAGGAAGAAACTACAGATTTTTTTTTAAATACCTGTATATTATATTCTTTTATTTTACAATAAACATAATTCATAGAATATGTAAACCAGTACCTGTGAAAAACCATAACTAATATTATTGCTTAATAAAACTTACATTTTATAACTAATACATGTACCAACCACATCTAGCACCTGGATGTTTTTGTTAAATGAAGAAAATGAATACATATTTTTATGTTGATATGAATATTATTTCTTTTGTCTTACAATAAAATGAATTGTATAGAATATGGAATCCTGTGCAAGCGAAGAACCACCAAAGAAATTATTTATCATAGGTAAAGTTACAAGGCATAATAAAATCGCAAGAGATACTTATATTTGAACTGACTAAATTGAAAAAACACATGTAATACTTTGTGGTCTTTTGAAGTTTTAACAACCACTCCACACAAAAGCGATCCATTACGTAATTATAATATTATGATAACACAAATCCACGTCAAGTTTAGTTTGTTCAAACGGGCACAAAGATAAGTGTGCCTTTTTGATCCCTACAATAAAGCGAAAGAACTTCCCCGTATTTTATCAAGGCAAATAGGCCAAATCAAAGGAATTTAAATGGTTTGTTTAATTGGTGATTTTCTTTGAAAGTGTACCCGTAGGCAGGTCGGAGTGGGATTTGGGATTCCAGGTAATAAAGGTGCTTGCGTAAGAATGGTTTGTTGGATAGTTTGAATTTTCTTACTAAGTGAGAGGGAGGGTGCCTTATTGAGCGGCACTAGTAAGATATATTACTGGGGCGTGCCAATTTCTTTGTGTTTTCGTTTTCCGAGTATGCAATTAGCGTTATTTATAAGTCGTGGCGTAAATAAATTACTTGTAATCTATAGTATGGATATATACTTCTTTCCTTACGGGTGTAAGTACGGTACATCATTCTGGAACCCTCAGCGTTAGAATTTTGCGTTGATCAAATCATGAATTTTCGTTTTTTCCAGTTTATTTAACTGGTTTCAGTATAAAATAATTATTTTAACCTTACGCAATTTTAAATAAAAGCACAATAATTGATAAATTTTGACATATAACTGCAATGTAAATAACAACTAAACGGCTGTTGTTTCGCTACAGTTCACAGATGAGGTCATCGCTCACAGTAGCATAATAATATTATAAATGATAGTATAATAACTACGTAGCATTTTGATCGCATTGTTTACAATACATTGCATGCTCCAAATTAACAAAAACATTGCCTTTTATTTCCGAGACAAATATATATATATTATTAAACACATAGGTCGTGTTTCCTCTTGCCAAAGGCTTTGGTACGATAACTGGTTTTCACTTACAACCTGTATATAGTATCGGCCGCAGCCATGGACGTCGTCAACCTACTGATTACCAATGCGTTGCTGCCCTAAGGCTTAGAGTGCCACATAGTACAAGAGGAACTCAACGATAGATCGCGCGGTAAAAACTATTGCTGTTCCACTTCAGTAACACAAGGCGCATAAAAACGAGAGAGTGAATCAATCGAATTTTGTAGCGCAATATCCGCTCCCACTACTGCACCCCCGTGAAAGATAAAGAGCTGACAGACATTCGTAATATTATTAAATGTAACGTGTAATTTTTCGTTATTCTTGTTTTATTTAGAATTTATATAATCGCAATTTAAATTACTATTTGTTACTTCTAAAGTTTATTTATTTATTTGTTGGACCCCATCAAAGTATATGCACATAACATTATATATCACAACTACACAGTTTTAGACACGTGTGCACGATAATAGTTATAAACTAAACTAAGTTATCTAGGTTTGCGGTTAAACCTTTTTTTTAAATTAAAATATATGTTTATTATATGAATAAATTCGACTGAAAAGGTTAAGTGGTAAAATACTGACAATTCTGTTTACTGTAATTGTATTTTGATAGTTTTTTTTTTCAAGTTAACTACTTTCAAATCGGCCTTGTAGTTTCGTGGGAAAAAAAGGTCGTATGTATGAAATATGAGATACAGAGAATATCTTTCAGCGGTAATTTCATTGGCTGATCTTATCCCCACACACAAGACAACCTCTCTCATATACAGTTGTAACGGTGGGCCGTTACAACTGCCCAGTCAACTATTGACCCCAGTCAATAGGCATACCTGTAGTTTATTTTTTTTAGTAAACTTTGCCCCACACGAGTATTTCTCCTGTGTCTTGGGTGCGTTTACAGACATTAATTCCACATACAATACACCCAGACCCGAATCAACTACCTGCAGATAGTACAAATATTTGTTCCGTGCGGTAATCGAACCCACGACCCGGAGCGCAGCAGACGACTGTATCAGCCACTGCACCAACCATGCCGTAGTATCACCTTGGTGGAGATCATCACTACCGCCCCAAAAAAATGTGTTTGTGTGCATAGAGACACATAGTTTATTGATAGATGAACGCATCAGATCCCACTATGATAGGTACGTCTCCTCAGTGAGGTACTCGAGAAACTCACCATGGTATCTAAGAGACGTGTAGTGAAATTTACAAGCAACCTTACTGGCCACTAAGAGAATAAGAAAGAACATCCTCATCAGGCTGTCAACGTCCACTTATTTTTGTTTTGTTGTTCTTTTTACGATTCCTGCTCTAGGACGTCTCCTTTATCGTAGCTACAGTTAACGTATGTAAATTTCACATGCCCTGCTGCATTAGTAAACATGGGTCTAGCAACAGATTGTAGCGGACAATGAACGAACATAAAATAGTATTGTCACAATCACCACTAACAGCAAGCTTATCATCATCATCATTAAAACGACAAGTCTGGGTTTGTTTTGTTTGCTGGTTGGGGGATTTTACCATTAACGCCACAGTTGCCAGGCGAGTTGGCGATCGCAGCTGACTTGTAAATGTACTCGAAGGTCCCTTAGCAGCTTTTTACGATATCCACGGGAGAAGGACACTCACTACACGAAGTCATTTACCGACATGTCGCCGATGATGGAACCCGGAACAACTCTGTAGATCATACAAATGTAATGATCATGTTTGTGCCGTTCGCAGATCGAACTCTTGAAGTATTGTGCAGTCGCCTTCTACGTACTTATTAGCGGCATGAGACGTAGAGGTGTAATTTTCATTTTAAAACTTTTTCTTCGCATTTTGCTTGTCGGCACTAAGACTAATATTTGTACTACTGAAAAGACTGAATATAACTGAAAAAGACTGACACGTTTAAGTGGTGAATAAAGCATCTTTTCAGTCTTTAGCGTAACAGTGAAACATTCTCCTGTTATGGAATAACTGTTATAGCAGGAAATTAATACTTTCCTGGAGGAAACAGAAGTTGTAGATTTGGAAAATAAGATCAGTATCGGAACAAGACACAGACACACACATTACAGACTGTAATGTATAGCAGGATATGAAATAACTTGTATTATATCGCTGTCTATCGGGTCCATCACATCAGCTCACAATATTTCTTACGGTGCTTTACGTACAGTTAAGGTAAGACATACATTTTGTAGGTGAATTACTGATTATTGCAGAATTGTAGCATCATATTCATAGTATCGTAATATTTAAGTTGCATTTTACAATAAAACGTGATAAAGCAGTATGTGTAATTATTTGCAATTCGTTTTATGGATGAATATCAAAAACATCACAAAAAATCTGTAAATAAATAGATATAATCATTTTCTTTAGATATGGGATCGATAGTGCTATTTGTATCAATTAAAATTAAACAGATGTTAAAAAGAAAGTCATTTTGTACATTTGTATACTTTGCCAATTATTTTCAAAAGATTTTATAGTTTTGTAATACCTTTGATAGAAAAGACAACCACTTAGACTATACGCGTTCCCTAAACCTTACTTACATTGAGATCCAAATGATAGCTACACAAAAAGACGGCCTACAGAATTTAATTACTGAAAAACTCGTGTACGAGTGCGTTACTACAAAACCGAATATTTAGTGTTCACTGCTTGTCAATATAGATATTTTTTTAATTTATTTTACACAACACAACACGCCGAGCAATTCGCACGTTTTCCAATAAACGGAAAGCTTATTTCACTCACGCCTGACTTTGAAGCATCCTTCGATTGGAAACTGAAAAATATTGCCAATATTTTTCCACTGAAGAATTTTCGTTTTCTATTCAAAAGTATGTGTGAGGCGCACGACACAAACGGGGGAAATGAATTTTATTTAACCTAGTCTGGCGTACTTTCCTGTTACTCTTTTGCTATAAGTGACGCGATAAAGGTACGCTCCGATGTTGGACATTAATAAAAAGGAACTTCAGATTATTTTCCATTATAGTCCCGACTTTCTAATTTTATAGATGGAAACCATACTTATATCAAATACCTCGCCTAAAGCGGCGGTCGAGAGGTCATGATGTATGTTGTTTTAATATTAGTAATTAAAACCTTTTTTTAAACAAGTTTTTATTCGTTACTTAGTATTAAAAAAAAAAGGCGACGGTACTCTAAACCAGAGGGATGGGCAGCAGCGTCCCATCTGTGAAACAACATTAGCCATTTTGCGCTCGCTCCTAGCAACCCTGGTGAGTCCTGACAAATTCCCCTCGAAACGACAACAAAATGTGGAAATCTATGGCCTTCAGCATTCAGCAGTGGACGTCCTTTGTCTAATATAATGATGATGATAAATTATTCAAGAATCAAACCACATATCAAACCTTATTAATAAACTTAATTTAAAATTCCGTCAGTACCCAAACATTAGCAAGACCTTGTGAATAAAATACAACTTTTAATCGCAAGCTAATCGGCTCATATCGTATATTTTCAGTAAAGAGTTGTAATGTTTGCCTAGGTAAGGACCGTATGAATGGCCCGGCTTTTTGATGCAAATTTAATGAGGCAGCCTAGGGAAGGCCTTTTAGAGCGACTGACCATTACCCGAGACAAGGGCCGACATTCTGTATACACTGTCCGACGGAACGCTTTTATCGTTTGTGATCTGAAAACGATATTTTAGCGCTTTATAAAGAGAGTTGACGGAATTGCGGTTGACTTATTACTAATGAGGCGTATTTTGTTCAAATATGGGCCAGTGTTTATAAATCTTAATGTATGTTGATACAGGCTATACGGGGCGCTCATAGCCAGTCGCACTTACTGATTGGTAAACGATCGGCGAGGTTAAGCAATGATCGGCGGACAACCTATGAATGGGTGATAGTATAATGATATTAGATCTGAGGATCTCCGTGCTTGGGAGGGCACGTAAAATCACCGGTTCCGGTTGTTGTCATTAGACGGCAGTGTTTCAGTAAAGTTGGAGGTCTTTGGGCGGCTTGAACAACTCTGACACAAGGTAGGCCACTAACCACATGGAAAGAAAGAAAGAAAGAAGACAGGCTATAAGAAATATTATTCATTATGATATTAATTCCCCTTTTTTATGTAACCATATTTTTTATTGGACGAAACCATACGTACCACTATCTCTATCACTGCCACTCCTTTAAACAATAATAAAGATCAACTCAATCAATTATTATAGAATGGTGACCATCAGAAAATACACCGACCAATGTAATTTTGTGTAGATATTCCTAGGGATTGAAGAACTGTATTGGAATGAATCACTTAATCAGAAAAGAATAAGTAAGAAAGAAGATCACTTCAGCTTCCGTCTGTAGCTGGAGACAGAAAATAACTATAGGCACACAAATGGAGATTAACAATTACGATAAGCCCATTTCAGCCAAGTCAAAGACAGCTTTATTTTTGTACAAAAGCACAATTAAATGAGTTTTAGTAGAGATTTGGAGTATTAATTTATCAAGAGATGTATGTTTCTTATAAGTATGGGTAGACTACGAAACGCAAATTGCATATTCATATTTACATTTAATTTGCATAAAGATTAAAATGATCAATTACTACGGGCTATGTAAGAAATAATTTTAAAATATCCATAAATCCATAAAGATTACAAAAGCGCTTAGTACCAACAAAACTAAAACGAACGTTGAGATATAGAACAATGTAGAATTCCAAAATCCAACTCAACCGAAACAATTTATTCTAAGTCACTGTGTCAACTGTGAAATGATATAAATACGCGATTGCGTATCATAGAGCACTACAGGCGTATTCAGCACCGGGTATTTAAAGACATTTGGAACGACCCTAACAAGGTGCTTTGCTATTCACAGATGTTAAAGGCCTTTCAAACTTTAACTTGTTCGTTAAAAACATGCAAACGTTCCTTTAACGGTGAACAGGGAGAAAATGAGAGCAATTTTATGCGATTAAAAGCGACGTCTCAGTAATAAGGTTGTTACTAAATATACTATTAGTCGGATGTATAAAACGAAACGGTTAATTGGAGTAGGGAATAAGAAAACGAGTGCAAGACGTTTTTACTGTGGAAGTTGTTCAGCAATAATTATGTTCAAGTTTTCGAACCGTTGAACGTCCAAGCCGTGGAGTATGAAAATACTTCGTGTTATGTAATCATAGTTGATAGTTGTAGATGCTAGTACAAAGGACTGGATAAGTCACAAGGTATGTATAGCATTTTTTGAAGCGAAAATTCTTTATCCACGTTTGGGCCGGATTTTACACACAAAATGTGAAACGAGCGACCGCAATGCGCCTTGTAGTTATACGTTTAGACGACGAGATAGACCAAAATTTTATGACAACCAATTGGGCTTCACAACAGGGAAATCTACTATTGACGCAGCAATTTCTGTCAGGAAAATAGTAAATTCATCAGAAGTATGTGATAGGCATCTACCTTGATATCTCTGGTACCTTTGACAACCCGTGGTGGCCTAAACTACGATTTAAAAAACTCGTGGTTGCTTCTAAAACATCTGTCTACACTCTTATTACTAAATACTTTGTATACGGGTCATCATATCAGCCAAAGGATATCCACTGGTGAACAAAGGTCTCCCCCATAATTTCCACAACTGTGTCGTCATTTTGGGGGGATTTGCCAGTACGCACCACGCTTGGCAGGCGGATTGGTGAGCGCAGTATTGCCACAGTTCTACAGAAGGAACGCTGTTGCCCATCTATCTGGTTTAAAGTCCCTTAGTCGCCTTTTACGACATCCATAGGAGAAGATGGAGTAGTGCTATATTCTTAATCCGGACACTACAAGGAGTACGGATACGGATCTGCAAAACTTAAACTTGGTCATCATGCTGTGTCAAAGGAACATACAATGGGATTTCCTCAAGGATCCATTAATGGTCCTTATTTGTTGAATTTCGATTTCGATGGAAATATTGATCCTATTGAATTTGTAACAAATCTAAATTGTTTTCGTACTCAATCGATATTAAATTCTATGAATAAAAAATATAACATTCTTATAAAATATTTTCTTTTCAATTTTATCATGAAGCTATAAAGCATGTAGCTTTGATAAATTTGATTTTACACACAATGCGTAAGAAGCTTCCCTCCTGTCAGGTGTCGTACGACGCTTCAAGTTTTGTTTTCGTAGTATGGCCGTGTCCCGTAATTTTTTATTTAATTTTTCGGTACAAAAATAGTACACACTTACACGTCCTTCAAAACGAGATCAACTGCTTAAATTCCCTTTCGGGATTCAAGTCTTCAACACATTCAAAGAACATCCTGCGTATACTTATTCTGCATCTTTTTACGTTGGTCGTATTCATAGGCCAAGTGGAGTGGGGTTTTGCAGAATCCCTGTTGCATAAACGCTCAAGCGACGTCGTGAAGACGCTGACGCACCTACCGAACCGCAGCTAACAAGCCACACTCGTCATACAAATACAAGTGTTATAGAATAGCCCGCTTTCCTTTGAATGTAAATAGAAGTCTTGAAAGGCAACTGAGATTCAGCTTTAGGAAATAAGCCCGGAGGTCTTTGTTCATAATTCACATAGTAATTTCATTTCAGATCGGTAGAATAGGTATATACTAATTACCTTTCACTTAAGCTTTGGTTTGTTAAATGGTGTTCTGTTTTATTGTCCGAATGTATCTGAGCATAGAGGTCTTCTTAGTTTACATTGCTATTGAATTTACCAGGCCAAAAGACATCCCACCGTAAGCATTAGGTCTACAAAGCATCTGTAATCAGTAGGTGGCTGATGTCCATGGCTGCGGTAAATACATACCATCAGGTAGGCAGTTGCCCGTTTGATGTGCCAATCATATTAACAGCGTACCTTTTCAGCTAACATCTTTTACATAGAGTCCGTTAAGGACCGTATGGTCTCGGCAAAGAATAGACTATCCTTCTCTTCATGAGTTTCGTAAAAGGTGACTAAGGGTTGATATCGGGAGAATAGGCAGCACTATCCTCTTCCAGCAGGTGTGCTAATAACAACATACTACGACCACTAATGTCTGTGACCACGCATTGTGGTGATCATTACGAGGCCCATGTTCAGCAGTAGACATTTATAGGCTGACATGACATGATATAATAATATCTAAGAAAACGAAACGTAACGTATGAAAACGTTAACAAATACCGCACACATCTCAAGTCGACACATTTTGTGTTCTGTTTTCAAATGTGGTTTAATATAATTTTGTATGCAATACTCCTTTTTTATTTCCAAACAAAACGAGAGTTGGCTACCATTTAAAAAACAATCTCTTTTATCAGTTAATGTTATAGATTACCTGTGTAAAGTAGCAATATTGCTGGTACCAACAGTGTTACTGAGTTTCGTACGGTAAGTGAGCGGATACAGGAAGCCTTCAAGGAAAAGTATATGTATGGTCAGCAACACATCAGTAACTCTACTGATGTTAGGGATGTTTATAAGCGGCGGTGAACGCTTCGGCGACTCGCATGCTCATTTGTCCTACTAGATTATTTAAAACGTAGATTTGCGGGCTTGGGTATGGCTGATATGATAATGATGATGATAATGAAATATTATTAGCGCAGTTCCAATGAGCTCAATTTTCTGTCTTTACGTCAAATTAATTGCTTGATCATTACACATGAAATACAACCACACAGTAGTGCACTCAGTAGACGACTGTCGTGCTCGTGTGTGTGTGGCCAAACCTGGGCAGAACTGCCGGGCATAACCATGTGTGAAATCCACGCTTACTCATTCCGAAATCATTTTATCAGGAATTGGTTCTGACTTTATGGGTGCATGAAGTCAGTGCACATTTCGTTTACAAAAGAATTTTCTGGACGAAGCTTGGGACCACTGACCAAACAGAATTGGTCGGCGGTCATCATCATTGGTGGTGCATCTTATTATGCAAATTGAAGTAGTATTATTTATAATGACAAAAATTATAACTGACACTAACGCGTATTTAATATCAACATCATCATTTCAGCCAAAAATTTCATTCACAGATCGCCGCAATGACCTATCTGGTCTGGTTTTTAGGGTTCCGAAAGTCCGAAGGAAAAACGGCGGAACCCTTATAGGATCACTCGTGTGTCTGTCCATCATAATATGGGGGTCACTTTAGGGGGGCAATACAGAAATAAAAAAATAAAGGGCTCCCCCCCCCCCACTATCACCGACACTAAATTTAACCGTCTAAAATTTTGAATATAGTATAGATAATAGCTCTTTACTTATAAATTACAGGAAAACATACAAGAAGTCTATGGTCTTCCAATAACATGGTAAATCTTTCAATATTGTGCGTACAAACTTACGTTTGTGGTTGGAATGTATGGGAACACATTTAAGTTTGTTCTTGGAATAAGTTATTGGTATAAGACTGAATTCCACAATATAGAATATATCCGGTTTTTTGGTTGTGGGCTCATTGAAGGTTCCCATAATCACCACGCTTGGCAGGCGGATTGGAGATCGCATTATAGTCCTAAATATAAGTCGAAGGACGCCGCTGCCCATCCTCCGATTAAATCTATAATCGCCTTTTACGACACCCAAGGGATGAGATGGGGTCGTGCTATTCTTAGCCGGCACTACACTTTAAATTATACATTATTTAATAACAATAGTATATAAAGCAGGTACTACACATTTTTCTAGAATCTTTTCTACAATATCTATTCAGGAATCTACGTCTCCATAATTTATTTGTTACATACTTCAGTTGATTCACAATAAGTATACAAAAAAGGTAACAAATAAAAAAATTCTTATCCATACTTTATTCTAAATAGAGAAATAAACCTAGTCTAAAAAATCTCTATATTTAGATCCTAACATATAGCAGCTTGTAAAGTGATAAACAAAATAACCTGTATGAGTGAATTCAACGTCTCACTACAGAGCTGTACGAACCGACTGCCGTAAAAATTGCGACAAAAAAGGACAGGTAGACTGTCCTTCACGTTTTTCCTCTTAGGTCTATGGGTATACATATTCATTGTGTTCATCCACTATGCGCCTCCAGACGATGGGCTGCTGTAAAACAACGGGAGCGAATTCTCTTTTAATTACGAGTCTCGGACGTTGCATAGCGCTATGTTTAGAATACTCTTTTGATAACCACTTTTCCCGGAATTCTAATCAATTACAAATCTTATGCACATCAAAATAGGGTTTAATTTGATTGTCGTGCGAACTTGCTAGTAGATTTGTATGTTTTTTTTTTCTGTTCCGGCTTCTTTTTGTAAATGATGTGGTGAAAATATTCTGGTACTTTTATTGTAATTATATATTCGTAGCTTCATGCTTCAGATATAAACAACATGTAGTACTTTTATCGTACAGGCAACATTGCACGATTTTTTAGAGAAAAAAAAAAAAAAAAAAAAAAAAAAAAAGAAACTGACTGTCATTCAACTACTACTTCGTGGTAGTTTCCGCTCTGATGGCTCATCATTCTTTTACGTGCAAGGCAACGTGCACCATGTCTAAACGAATTGCTAGTCATAAAAATAAACATAACTTTCGTGCAAAACGTCGTCACAGGATTGTGTATTCGTCCTCATCGGATTCCGAGAATAATTTGGGTGAGTCTTAAAAATTTGTTACCAAAAAGTGTGCTGTAAAGGTTTCGAATAACGATGTTTCTCGCCCTTGAAGCTTACCGAGAGGTTAACCGCGGGTTAACACGACGGTTTGGCAGGGCGCTTAAAAAATGCCGGGAGGTTGACCGAGGGTCAACACGAAGGTCTTAAAAATGGAGAATTTCTCCTAAGCATTTATTTTGGCACAAGTCTTAAAGCTTTCCTGGATGTTAATGTTATACGTTAATACGAAGGTTAAGCAGGACATCGCCACCAGAAAGTCCTTGCGTACATATTAGAAATTTTATGTCGCTTGATATTTTTCAAAGTACCCTCATTTTTTAATTTATAGTTTTCTGTATACAGAAAACGGAACCCAACGCAAGGGCAATGAAAATAAGTCATGCGATGAATCCGCATCGACCTCGACCGCACCCGCGCCACTCACGTCGCCAACAGCTCCGGCTGCGGCGGCGCCGGCCCCAGCGGCGCCGCCCTCGCCTTCGGCTTCGGCTTCTGCGGACGAGCTCGTACCTGCGCTACAAGACGCAACTAGGGAGCCTACACCTGAACTTGATCCTGAATTGCTAAACGCTTTAGGAGAAACGTCAGAGGACGTCCCGGTATACGGGCCAAACATACATAGTAAATTGGCGCAGCGTTGGCTGCCTATTCTGAAGAAGGGTTTACAATCGGAAACCAAAGAAAAAATTCTAAAGGAATATGCAGTTCCCGAGAACTGCAAGCTATTGAAAGCACCAATCCTGAACCCCGAGATCGCTGTGGCCATCGCCGACTTTGCAAAAGGACGTGACAAAAAGATGCAAACTAAACAGGAACAGTTAGGCTTGGGCATCACGGCCGTAAACAAAGCGATGACATTGTTACTTACCGGCGACGACAAAGTACAAACGCTTAAGGTTTTGTCAGATGCGTGTCGAATACTGACCGATCTACACTATGTCGAAACCCGGGCGAGAACTAAACTCATAACCCCAGGATTAGACAAATCCATTCTAACCGTCTTGCAGGACCACGACAGAGACGAAACCCTCTTCGGCAATACCTTGTCTGAAAAAATCAAGACTTCTAAAACCATCGAAAAACAGGGGCTTCAGATCAAGAAACCCCTGACTCCGAAGGCGTCGTCATTGAGCGCCCCTGTGACCCCGGCCACTCGACCCCGCCAGCAGGGAAACTGGCCAGGCCCTCCTCGCTACCAGTACCAGCAGGTGAGCAGGGGAGGGCGCACCACCCCATACCGGCGCCAGTACCGCCGCGCGCTAGAGCCGGTACCGCCGGCAGCCCCGCCCGCGCTCGTGAGCCGGCCGTCCACCTCGAAAGCGATGGCCACCAACCGGCGTGCCCCAACACAACACTAACACAGGTACATGCTGGTAGGCTGCAACATTACTATGACTGTTGGCTTACCATTACGAAAAATCAAGTAATTCTCGATTGGATTCTTTATGGCTATAATATACCTTTCACTCGAGAAGTAGTTCAGTACAAAATTCCTCATTGTACATTTCCATTAAAAGAGAAACAAAATATGACCCTAGCTATTAAAAAATTAATAGAATTAGGAGCTATTCACGTATGTATTCCACGAAGAGATCAGTACCTTTCTAGTATTTTTCTGGCGTCTAAATCTAATGGTGGACATAGATTTATACTTAATTTAAAAGAATTAAACAAATTCGTTGGTAACTCCCATTTCAAAATGGAAGATTATAGAACGGCCTCGAAAATGATTCTTCAAAACGGCTACATGGCGACTATTGATCTCAAAGAATCTTATCTTCTCGTGTCCATCACTACTTCTCAGCGTAGGTACCTTAGATTTCAATATGAAGATTTGACCTACGAATTTAATGCGATGCCCTATGGTTTGTCTTCCGCACCGCGCACATTCACTAAAATAATGAGAGAAGTAGTTAGTTCCTTACGATACCGAGGCTTTAAATCAGTTATATATCTCGACGATATTTTATGTATAGGAGATAGCTATGACGAGTGTTTAAGAAATGTTAACGAGACCCTCCGATTACTTAGCTGTTTAGGTTTCGTCATCAATTATGACAAAAGTTGTTTACAGCCTCAACAACGCTGCAAATTTTTAGGTTTTATATACAATTCTATAGATATGACTATATCCCTGCCGCTCGATAAACGTAACAATGTATTACAACTTGTACAAAAATTTTACCATCTACCTACCTGCACAATACGTGACTTCGCTCACTTGATAGGTGTACTTATATCGGCGTGCCCAGCCGCAAAGTATGCCTGGCTTTATACGAAACAAATTGAACGACAAAAATATTTGTCGTTAATTGAATATAATGATAACTATGATGCAAAGTTTAAACCAAGCGCTGACATTTTACCAGATTTACAATGGTGGATTAATAATATTCTTTCCACATCCAACGCAATAGTAGCACCCAATTTCGATTTGGAGATCTTTTCGGACGCCTCTCGTACGGGCTGGGGCGCTTATTGTAACAATAAACGCACCGGCGGAGGCTGGAAGGACAATGAGCTCGAGTTCCATATAAATTATTTAGAATTACTAGCAGTTTTTCTGGGCTTAAAAAGTTTCGCTCGCGATAAACATAGCTGTAATATACTGTTACGTGTCGATAATACGACAGCGATCAGTTACATTAACCGAATGGGAGGAATTCAGTATCCTCTCCTCACTGACTTGACAAGAACCATTTGGCAGTGGTGCGAGGAGCGAAACATTTGGATATCAGCATCATACATTAACACGAAAGACAACATCGAAGCTGATCAGGAGTCCCGGAGAGTGAATCCTGACATTGAATGGCAGCTCACCGATTCTCAATTTATGACAGTTGTTGCAAAGTTTGGACAACCCATCATCGATCTTTTTGCTTGTCGCACTAATGCAAAATGTAATAAATACGTCTCCTGGAGACCAGATCCTGACGCCACGACAATAGACGCATTTACTTTGAATTGGAGTTCACTATTCTTCTACGCATTTCCTCCATTCACAATGATTCTGAAATGTCTTCAAAAAATCATTAACGATGAAGCTGAAGGTGTTTTTATCTTCCCCCATTGGCCTTCTCAGCCGTGGTTTCCAATGCTAACAAGCCTACTTCGGTCAGAGATTATTTATTTTACCCCTGATTTGAAATCCTCCCTTTCCAGGACTCTACCACATCAGACGAAATTTACCCTGGGTGCAGCGCTGCTCTCAGGACGGCGTTCGCAGCGAGAGGAACACCCCGCCAAGCTTTAGACCTAATAATGGCATCACTTTCTGAAAACACCCTATCTCAGTACAATGGGACCTACAAACTGTGGTGGCAGTTCTGTCTTATTAACCATATAAATCCTTACTTAGGATCGCTTTCGTCTGTTATATTGTTTTTGATGGATCAGTTTAATAAAGGCGCCGCTTACGGCTCCTTGAACAGCCACCGTTCCGCCCTATCATTGCTGGTAGGTAGCAACCTTACCACCGATGATCAAGTCAAACGGCTTCTTAAAGGGGCTTACAGGTTAAGACCTGCTACTCCAAAATATTCCAACACTTGGGATCCACAGCTCGTATTGAATGTTATAGCTAATTGGGTGCCTAATAGGGATTTAACAATTGAAAAAATAACCTTAAAGCTAGTGGCATTATTGGCGTTATGCACAGCGCATAGAGTTCAAACATTTTCAACAATAAAGTTAGAAAATATAAAGATAGGGCCTACGTCTGTTGAAATCGGGATCACAGACGTAATTAAAACATCTGCAATTGGAAGAGAACAACCAGTATTGGTTCTACCTTATTTTCTTGAAAATAAGGCTATCTGTCCCGCTACTATTATTGATGATTATATATTTATGACAAAAAACCTTAGACCTTCGTCTGTTAGGAACCTTATACTAACGTACAAGCGACCGCATCAACCAGCCACTTCTCAAACCATCAGTCGCTGGATCAAAAAGGTGTTGAGTGCGAGTGGCGTCGACGTGTCGAAGTTTTCAGGACATAGTACTCGTCACGCCGCCACCTCCGCGGCCTGCGCCTCGGGTATCTCCTTAGATACCATTCGAAAGACGGCAGGTTGGACTAGTGCATCGCAGACATTTGCCAGATTTTATAAACGTCCAATATTAGAAAAAAATGCATTCGCAAGTTCGATTTTACGAGCTAATCAAAACTAAGGTCATAACATTATATTGTACCCCATGTTCCTGATTCTATTGATTTATATAATCTTCTAAGTACTAAAACTATTTCATTATTACAAAGTGCCAATACTTATAACTAAATAGAGAAGTTGTAAAGTTATATAAATAAATGTTGATTATTCTGTGAATAAACTTTTTATTTACTCACACAAAATTTTGGCTCTAAACATCTACATGTTGTTTATATCTGAAGCATGAAGCTACGAATATATAATATGTGATTAAACGAACTTCCAAAGTGAAGTTCAATCAATATTATATGAGTAAGCTTCATGCGAAGATATATACTCCCTCCCACCCAGAAAACCCTAATAGGAAAATTTTGTGTACTTCCTTTTTCTCTAAAGAATGATGAGCCATCAGAGCGGAAACTACCACGAAGTAGTAGTTGAATGACAGTCAGTTTCTTTTTTTTTTTTTTTTTTTTTTTTTTTTTCTCTAAAAAATCGTGCAATGTTGCCTGTACGATAAAAGTACTACATGTTGTTTATATCTTCGCATGAAGCTTACTCATATAATATTGATTGAACTTCACTTTGGAAGTTCGTTTAATCACATATAATAGCTGAATTTTAATAAAGTTTACTCACAGTGACGGCAGTACGCGTGGCTGTTAAAGGCTTTTAAAGTTGAAAGAATTTACCTGAAACAAATATGACGTTTATACATACATTAACTACAATAATTTTAATATAAAGGCATAACATAAAGTAAGGCATAATACAATACAACATTGACGACACGGTTGGTGCAGTGGTTGATACAGTCGACTGCTGCGCTCCGGGTCGTGGGTTCGATTCCCGCACGGAACAAATATTTGTATGATCTGCAGGTAGTGTAGTAGGTGTATTTCCTGTGGCATATATATATATGTCTGTAAACGCACCCACGACACAGGAGAAATCCTAGTGTGGGGCAACGTTTTAAAAAAAAGAAAATAAAAAGTTAAATGAGTTCAAACAAAAAAAAAACAAAAAAAAACAAAAACAAACAAAACAAAATCAAACAAAACTTAATCAGCCCATTACTGTCCCACGGCATGAGCCTTTTCTCACACTTTTCTCACAATGAGAATGGTTAGACCTTAGCTGGCCTTGTGCAGGTTGGATGACTACACATAACATTGAGAACATTTTAGTGCCCTCTCTGGTGTGCAGGTTTCCTCACGATATTTTCCTTTACCATTAACGCAAGTGATAATCAGGATAGTCGGGATCAAACTCAAACCCTCCTGTATGGAAGGCATGCATTCAATCACTAGGCTATTACTGCTAACAACAATACTATAACTTTGTCGTAAATTAAAAATAATAGAGTGAATCGCAAAGGGAAATCTTTCAGACACTAATTATAATTATTATGGAAAGAAGAGGCTTGGCAGCTCTACTAAGTCCATGTAAAATTGAAGAGCTGTTGAACTTTCTTTTGTCTTTTTTTTATTGAAGAACGTTGCCCCACGCCAAAGTTTCTCCTGTGTGGGTACAATTTACAGACATAAATATCACATACACAAACACCTAGACACCAATCAAATATCCGTAGATCATACAAATATAATTCCGTGTGATATCCGGATTAAGAATATAGCACCACTCCATCTTCTCTCGTGGATGTCGTAGAAGGCGACTAAGGGTCTCTAAACCAAAGGGCCCATCCCATATCCCTAGCAGCGTTCCTTCTGTGAAATAGCAACAATTCTGCACTCACCAACCCGCCTGCCAAGCGTGTTCATCATCATCATCATTTCGGCCCAGGGGAGTCCACTGCTGGACACAGGCCTCCCCCAAAGATCACCACAACGACCGATATGGGTGTTTTGTGTGCTCATTGGGGGGTGTTGCCATAATCACCACGCTTGGCAGACGGGTTGGCGATCGCAGTTGAGTTGTTAATGTACTCGAAGGACGCTGCTGCCCATTCTCCGGTTAATCCCTAAGTCGACTTTTACGACACCCACGGGATGAAATGGGGTGGTGGCATTCTGAGCCGGCACCACACGGCATCCAAGCGTGTTGAGTATGGCAAATTCCCCCAAAAAAGACGACACGTAGCATATAACCGGTCGTTTTCGGGGGAGGCCTTTGTTTAGCATTGGGTATCTTTTAGCTGATATGATGAAGATGATGATGATGAGGGGTTCGAACCCGCGACATATCGCGCAGTAAGCCAATCGCTTAGCCACTACGCCAATCATACCGCCAATTGAGCGCCTGCAATCCATAGGTACTCGTAGCAGAAATTAAACTTCTTTGTTTCAAAACACCGACTATAGATAATGTGGAAATAATCACACCTTTTATGCATGCGCATGCGCATTATCCATAAAACGAGCCCTCAAATTTGACCTTGATTTTCGACTTTCATCGCGCCCAAAGAACTTTCACTACAAAAATGAATACCCATGTACCTATATATAAAATTGAAACTGTGGCATAATGCGTATGTTTATTGTCCCCAGAGAAAGGACCCGTAAAAATAATTTCAGCAAAGCAAGTACTACGCTAACGGTGAAGGAAAACATCGTGAGAAGATCTGCACATCTGAGAGAGCTCAAAAATGTTTATAATGGTGTGTGTAGTCCACCAACCCGCACTAGGCCAGCCGGGTGGACTAATGCCTAACATTTCTCATCGTAAGAAAAGGCCCGTGCCCAGCAGTGGGACAATAATGGGCTGATTAAGTAGCACGCTAAGCACACAGCAGTAAAGGCTAAGTAGTACTTGAAGCTACAAACAAATTCACTTCATGAATATGAATTTACAACGTGATAAATTAGCCTCACTACCCTTAGCCTAAATTATTATAGGTATAACTTAAACGAAAACTAAATGTTCATAAATATAAATGCATGTTTATGCGCTCGACTGAACCAAAGGGAAATACAAAAACATTTCTCGCATATTTTAGAGCTTTTCTTATTTGGTTCATGGCCAACCCTGTATCAGAGTAATTCGAGTCGTCCAAAGGCTGACTTGGTTTAACGACTGCCGTCTCATGACAATAACCAAGACTGACGATGTTACGTGCTTCCGAAGCACGAAGGCGCTCAGTTCTAAGACCATGCGGTAATTTCAGCCGAAAAATGTCCACTACTGGACACAGGCCTCCCCTAAAGATCACCACAACGATCGGTCTAGGTGTGTTGTGTGCTCTTTGGGGAATCCGCCATAATCGCGATGTTTGGCAGGCGGGTTGGCGGTCGCTCTTGTGTGATCATACGAGGTCCTGGGGCCCCTTAGGTGCCGGTGATAAGTTATGATATGAGAATGATGAGGTAAGACAGATAATAAGATGAACGCGCACTGGGGCTACTAACCTAAACCTAGTGGTTTTAGCTGGTAGGAGTCGACATGCCCCTTCGCCCTTCTCCAGGGCGAAGGAAGTTCACGAAGAAGTTCCACGCGGACATCTATAAATGTTTTTTTTTAATCCCAGCTTCCAGCCCATCTTCCGGCTAATCCCATATTCACCTTTTACGACACCCACACGATGAGATGGGTTGGTGCTATTTGTAGTCGTCACCACACGACGCGGTCACCCATCCATAAACCAACCGCGCTGAGCGTTGTTTAACCTTAATTATCGGTGAGTGCAACATTTTAGAGATAGGCAAACAGATGGATGTGTATCGATATGATAAGCAATTTTTTATCTACTATACGAAAGTCTAAAAAGTGCAACCTACACTAGTATTCTCGATAAAAAGTTAAATCTAATGTTAAACATGTGCACAGGAGATTGAAACTATGTTAAGCTAAAAGACGAGGTGGGAGTTTGAAGCGAACACAAATTTAATCACCGGCTTGCCGGCAGTGTAGGACAACCGAACACCTTGCTTTGTTAGCTGTTTTAATCATCGTTATTAAGAGGTTAACTATTAAAATAGGGTGAAACTTAACTATCGTTGAGTTGTGAAGGGGTATTTTGACAGTTGCGAGTTTCGGGAAATATTCGTTTACTATAAAAGAGTGTACAGGAGCCAGATTTGAAAAAGTACCTAAATAAGGTACTGGCATGGTATGATATTGGGGTACCCAGCGTGCTACGTACGATGTTTTGTTGATATATAAAAGAAAAAATAACCCTAGAAATATTCTAGTTATTATTAACTCATTTTACGCCGAAGAAACATGTTATTGATGTGCCATTCAAAGGCCTCAACTTAACAGCGAGTCTGATAAAAGCTTCTGGGCCCGAAAATATTACGTGCCTTACGAAACACTGTGTGTGGGTGACACAACCCATCCAGTGAGTGCAACTGGCTCTGAGCGCCTCAATTGGACAATTACCAAGTTTATAGGATTATTTTTCAATAAATCAGGTTATATTTAGCAATTAGAATAAATGTGACTCATTAAAAATTTCCGTGTGGTGTCTGGATTAAGAATATAGCACCACACACCACACATCTCCTCCCGTTGGATGTCGTAAAAGCCGACTAAGGGACTCTAAACCTGAGGGACGGGGAGCAGCGTCCCTTCTGTGGAACAGTCCATATACTGCGCTCACCAACCCGCCTGCCAAGGGTGGTGAGTATTAGCAAATAAAATGACTACACAATTGTGGAAAACTTTGCGGGAGGCCTTCGTTCAGCAGTGGACGTATAAGTGATTGATATGACGATTAAAAATTGCATGTTTTCAACCAGTTCTTAAAAATACTCGAAACTCCGATCCAGTCAGCATTACCCTAACGACCGCACTCTTGCCGAGGACAAATTTAATTATTTTCGGGTGGCTTCCTAACTCGATCTAAGTGTTCCACAGGCAATGTGACCACCACCAATCACTTGGGAATACACACTACGAAAGCTATCGCGGTTAGTTAAGCTAAGTTTGGTGTGTGAATAAATATAAACGAACTTACACTTATTTATAACTTACGCTGGTTTTGGCAAAGGTGAATGAAGCGAGGTTACAAAGGGCCTATTTTCATTTCACAATTAACTTATACGTGTACGACGCGTCTTCCGCGTTCGATACTCCGATTGGTCAAAGCATTTACGTTTTGATTGCGAAAAGAATCTCACACTAGGCCTCAGATATTACGAGTATGCTAATTTAGTAACACACACTCGAACTCTGGATGGTGTGAATAAATGTATGCTGGAATCTTTAGCACGGTATAGCTGTAATTAAAGAGCATACACTGCGTCATTAATCTGACAACAGTATAATTTATTGGGATTGAACCCAGCAATAAAGGAGTGTGTGAAAAATTAAACCATACAGATATTCTTCCTATATCAAGCTCTATTTAGTACCAAGCTTTCTGACTTATAGATCGACTTATACGTGTAAGTCTTTAGTTTTCTAAATTTATGAACCTTGTTATCATATCAGCCAAAGGACGTCCACTGCTGAACAAAAGCATTCCCAAGAGGTTTCCCCAATTGTGCCGTCATTTCGAAGGGAATTTGCCGGTTCTCACCACGCGGATGGCCGGCAAAAAACGTAGCTTAAAGTACTTCTTTTTCATTTCACCTTGTAACAACCGTTAATAAATAAGCCTTCATAATCATTATCATATTAGCCAAAAGTCGTCCACTGCTGAACATAGGCCTCCTCCATAAATTACGGTTAAATGCCATGTGTCGACATTTTGGGGGGAACTTTCCTTGGCGGGCGGGTTGATGAGCCCAGAATGACTGTTGTTCCACAGATAGGACACTGCTACCCATCCCTCTTGTTTAGAGTCCCTTAGTCTCCTTTTACGACATCCCCGGGGGGAGATGTGGTGGTGCTATATTCTTAATCCGGACCACCGCATACATAAAAATAAGATAAATCGTTTGAAAAAAATATGTAATTTTAATCTATACAAATAAATAAAATTGGAGTGTCTGTTTGTAATGTCAAAATAACAGCTTTTTACTGAATGCTCATGAAAGTATATACGGTACATATAACAAAAAAACTATTTTTATTTTATTGTCTGTCTGTCTGTCTGTCCGTCTGTCTGTTTGTTTGTTCCAGGTAATCTCCGAAACGGCTGGACCGATTTTTACGGAACTTTCGCTGGCAGATAGCTGATGTTATAAGGAATAACTTAGGCTACTTTTATTTTAGAAAAATAATTAGGGTTCCGCGCAAAAAAAATTAAACCCTTGAAATCCAATATATAAATTCTATGTTAAATCTCTATGTCGAAGTACTCTAAATTTCTTTTAAATTAAACGCGGTTGAAACCGCGTTTCCCAGCCAGTTGTATATAAACAACATGTGACATTTGAATCACAAGTATACAGCAGAGTGTAATGCTTTTTAAATAAAAAATATGCAGTTCAAAAATCTGCAGGACCCAGGCGTGGCACCAATGGGCGGCTCTAGTGTGATCTTACGAGGACCTGGAGCCCCCATTCGGTGCCGAAGATGACCACTCCAGTGGTTTTAACCGGTAGGAGTCCGGCGAGCCCCTTCGCCCTTCTCCGGGGCGAAAGAAGTTCCATGTAGAATTTTCACTGGACACCAATAAAAAAAAGGACCTAAATAGTAATGTAAGTAACATCATGGATGAGCTGTCAGCGAAACTCTATTGAGTTTCATTTGCTCACACACATACATAGATATCCTTTCTGTCACTAAAAAAATAACCAATGATTAGCATCTGCCACAATAGTTGCCAAAGTATGTGAAGTGCCTTAATAAAGTATAGCCAGTACGAAACTTACAGTATCAGGTAAGTTCCGTGTAGTTCCCCTCAATGAATAGACTACCGCTCTCCACAACAGAGTGTCGTTAAAGGGTTGATATCAAGAGGATGGGCAGCAGCGTCCTCTCGTGTGCATAAGAACATACTGCGATCACCAAGCCGCCTCCCAAGCGTGGTGATTATGACAATATCCCCTGCGAGCTACTATTATGGTGATCATGAGGAGGTATTTTTTCAGTGGACGTTAGGATTTCTTCTGTATCGCGGCTTCAATTCACACTCATTAATCTCACATGCACAGACCCAAAAGAACTATCTGTTATCATGCAAATATTACTGATCATAGAAATATTTGTTCCACGCGGGCATGAAACCCCCAACACAGTGTAGAAAGTCAATCGCTTAACCAATGCGCCAACCGTGCTGTCTCCAAAGTTATACAATAAGTAAGGTTTCGCAGTAAAGGGGATTCGCTAGTTTTACTTACAATTGTACGCTAGAACCGTTTCTCAAATAATTCACGGGTAGTTAGCCAACTCGTCGATTTGGTATCACAGATGAAAGGGATAGGACTCTGATGGCAACTTCACTCGAAGCGTGAAAATTCAAGGCTTCCGTTTCTAATTAGGTTGTAAGACAAATACCCGACAGCAGGTGGGACGTTTAAAACAGATATGCTCCGATTGGTCCACCCAATTACCAGTGTTAATTTTAAAGGGCCCGCGCGTGTTATCTATGTAGAGGTACTGGATGTAGAAACATCGGGTATCTATGTATTTGGGAATTTTCCTACGTTACCCAATTGGTAATGCGAATTAGCAATTATAATTTCGATCAACACTTCAATTAGCTTTAGATTAACGTTAAATTGTCTGTGTAGTGTCCGGATTAAGAATGTAGGACTACTCCATTGCCCCCCGTGGATGTCGTAAAAGCCTACTAAAGGAGACTAAACTAGAGGGATGGGCAGCAGCGTCACTTCTGAGGAATAGCAGCCATACTGTGCTTACCAACCCACCTTCCAAGCGTTAGTTAAGGTTAGTACTGGCAAATTCCCCCAAAATGACGACCATGTAACCATATGTCGTATATGGGAGATGCTTGTGTTCAGCAGTGGACATCTTTTGACTGACATGATGATATTTATGATGAATACAACGTAAGTATAGTACAGAAAATGCCGTGTGGTGCCGGCTAAGGATACCACCACCCTTTTTCGTAAAAAGCGACTATGGGATTAGCGGAAGGATGGGCAGCAGCGTCCGTCGAGTATACTTATAACAAAACTGCGATCGCCAACCCGTCTGCCAACCGTGACGATTATGACAAAACCCCCCAATGAGTACACACGACACAAACCCATACCGATCGTTGTGGCAATCTTTGGGGGAGGCTTCTGTCCAGCAGTGGACGTTTTTCGGCCGGAACGATGATGATGATGATGACAGAACAAACGGAAACATTACGCCTAAAAAAACATTGACAATATCTTTGATCAAACCAAATTACACGTCACACCAATATTTTCTTATCGTAAATCAAATACCATATTTACCATACTATTGACATGTCAGAATATTAACAATAAATAATCCCCTACGGTAATCTTTCTAGAACACGCCAACGAACCTGTTGAGTGTAGTGAGAGGTTATTCTTGGTTTGTCACAGAATGTTTTTGACCCATCGTCCTTCTTTTTTTTTATTGGTGCCCTGTGGAAATTCTTCATGAACTTCCTTCACCCCGGGGAAGGGCGAAGGGGTATGCCGGACTCCTACCGGCTAAAACCACTGGAGCGGTCATCTTCGGCACCTAAGGGAGGCTCCAGGTCTGATGAACACACTAGAGCCGCCCACTGGTGCCACGCCTATAGGCACATCTCGGAGAGGGTGACTGTAAAGCGGTCACCCCCCCGGGGGGATTGTAAAGGGGGTCCAAAGCGTCCTACGGCAGCGCACGACCACATGCGTGCTACCGTGTTCTCTTGGGTCGCTCAATGTGGGCACGCAGATTCCCCAATCTACGCACCCGCGAACCCAGAGGTCCCCCACCTTATAGCAACGGCAGGGGTTTTCAGGCGTATCGGAATTAGGCGCCAGGGCGGTTGTTACCCCGGCGCCGTCTCCTCCTTCTTCGAGCGGGATTGGCCCTCTCCCGATCCCGCTCTGCGGTCTCCTTCTGGAGCATGACGCTCTCAAAGAAGGAGACCACATCATTCCAGTTTTCATGCTCTGCCAACATAGCCAACACTACTGCTGGCAGAGAGAGATCTTGCCCGATCCGATCGACCAGGATCCACCGCTCGGCGGCCCACGCAGGGCACGCCTCGAGCGTGTGCTGTGTGGTATCCTGGTCGCTATCACAATGCCATGTGCCGTGGCCTCACGTCCTATCCTGTGCAGGTACGCACTGAAACAGCCGTGCCCGGTGAGCACCAGGCGGTAGGTAACGCGCTCGCTCCTTTTGAGCCAGGCTCCAAAGAGCGGCAGGACGGCCTTCACGACGCGCTTGGTCGCAATCCGCAGGTGACCCATCGTCCTACATGAGTGATAGATACGACAATGTAAAGCGATGCGATGCAGAATATTTGCTAGTAGCTGCACGACTACTCGTATGTAGTGCGATTCTTTTTGAGGTGCTTATCTATCTGCTAAACCATATCAATATATATAGAGAATGTGACTACCCTTTAGCTACAATCCCTCTTTGTCTAACTTGTCACACTCACCTTTTGCTTTTGCATCCAAAGCAAGTAAGGTTACGACTATTCTGGGCCAGAAACGGTTTTGTATTATGTCGCATTTATTGCTCACCTAGGACGTTGGGTGAGCTACACTGCAATACATTAGACGTAAGCCAAGCACTAACGACTTCATTTATTTCCTCTTGTCAGTTATAAACGCCTAGTACGTTCTCATCGGTAAAGCGGCTGTATGATATAATTTATCATGTAAGCCATAGAGGACGCAAAATGAAGTGTTATGTATGAAAGCATGTTCTTTGATATCAGTTAGGTGTTTGGTATTTGCAGAATTAAGTTATTTTCAGTCTGTAAATACGTCATATAAAACTATCGTATGACGTGAACACATTAAGCCTTAATGGCTTATTTTAAACGTATTCTTCTGATAAAGAAAGATGGTCAAACGTTATTTGGAAATACGTCTCGCAGATTATACAATTATACAAGATGGGGGTAACATTAAATGAACGAATATATTTGACAATGTGCCGTTGCATTGCATTGGGCGTCTTTCGGCTGAAATATAATGCTGATGATTCGGCAGTGCAATCTTCTATTGTATTGTATTTATGGTCTAGTAGAAATGAAATTAAATTGGCAACGTATGTGTGCTTCCTATGTTGTAAAGTTCCCATCCCATTAGGTTTCTAACCTAACTTCACTACGAAAAGCTGTTCTTGTGTACGTAAAGCAATTATGCATGAATATGTTATTTTTTTGTACCCGGTCGTTTAATGCATATTTAAATACGTGAGTATGTTTAATATCAATGTGGGTAGGTTAATTTAAAAGTAGATTTAATTATAAAAATCTCTGAGTCAAAATACAATTTGATTTAAAGACCTAATTTAATACACGCAGAGACGAACATGTTACACGGCCAACTGGAAACACGTATTTGATTTTAAATAGCATCTGTGCCTGAGTTTGCTGCAACATTGCATTGGAATAGCCGGACGGCACCATGGAGTCCCCGATCTCGTTTCAGATAGCTCCATCAATCTTCTGCAACAGTGTATCGGCTTCCTATTTTAAAAACGAAACGCGAACGAGTTTTGTTAAACCTTTATCGTTTGTGGAAAGCGCTTACGTATCGCTCTCAGCTCGGGTAATATCGAATCCTCGCAATTCCATTCGTGGCCGTATAAAAAGATGCCATTGAAACGGTTCAATCACTTTTACAAAAGTTTCACCGCTGGATTTCAATTGAAAAGTAATTCTAGTATTTTTTTTCTAATCGCTTTTCTATGTGATACTGTTGTGATAAAAAATAAACTGTATAGTGCCGTTGGTTACTCAGATTACGTTGAAACTCATTTCAGTCAACTATAAACACGAAACCGAGAGCTCGTTATGAGCAACAATATTTCTTTGTTTCAAAAAAAGTTGTTCGGATCTCGACCAATTCCATTAGCAGTTGTTACGGAAAGTTTATCAAGCTTTACATTAATTTCGAGTTGTTCCTTATTTGTCCGCGGACTTTTAAAAGCGTGCCGATTCACTTCGAGAGTAAATAAATACAAAGGGACTATTTGAAAACGTTTCTAATAACGAATAACTCAATCTGGTTCGGGCCGTTCCGCTGAGCCACTCAATCAAGCGGATTGAACCGTATGGGGTGGTTAAGAGCGCATACGTACGCTTGTAACGACTGTATTGTACTCTTAGTGCTAAAATAAAAAGAACATCAGCAATATCTCCTCCACTGTACCGCAGAAATTGCCCTGATGAACGAGCAATGCACTTATAACGGCAATAGCCTTTTTTCCTCTCATTGCAACCCTAATGGGAGCACTTTTATAAGAAAAATTCGAATGGTCAAAACGAAACCAATAAATTATGATACCGTTTTTTAATTAATGTTATGTTTTCTGCAACGTGAATGTGCTGTTCCAATGCATTTTACTGTGATGAGGAAGTTTTAACTTAATGAGAACACGCGAATCTCATTATTGGAAATAGCTTTAAAGTTATGTGTATTACAGTTTTTTTAATGAAAAGCCTCTTTTTTCACTTTATTCTACTGTACCCATACTGTCACTTGTTTTTTTAGTAACCATATGAGTTGTATACGTGATAATTTATTTTCGGGATCAAATATTTAAATTCGCTGTAGTAGTTAGTAGTAGTAGTAAGCCCTAACAACACATTTAGCTTCATATTTCATCATTTCAGCCAAAGATGACGAAGACGGGTCTGAGTGTGCGTTAATTGAGGTTTTGCCATAATTGCCACGTTTAGCAGCCGGGTCGGCGATGGCAGTTGTATTGTATAACTCGAAGAAAGCTCCTGCTCATCCTCTGGCTGATCCCAAAGTTACTACACCCACGGCACGAGATAGGGTGGTGATATTTTTGGCTGACACTACACTGACTTTAGCTTAAAACAACAATACGTCGTCCGACCACTCGTTAGTTAAACATCGAAACACAACAATGTGTATATAAGTACAAATAGTAGCTCGCGAATATCCATTTTGTTCACGTGTTTTAATCTGATTGTCTGGCTGCACCACTCCTATCCAATCAAGGTTTTTATTGACCCTCATTATTATTTATTGCTGTGAAACTGCATGAAAGCGTATACTTGACGAACTAAATGTATCAGAAAGCCTTTTTCATTGTTTAAGCTTTTATTTTTCAAGTGTATTCGACGTGAAAAGGATCTGTTTATTGGGGAATTCTCGAGCCTTTGCTCTACAAAATGATGTATATGAATACACTGTGTACATTTTAAGTTATTTATAAATTGCATTATAGTATCACGATGGTCTGAAGGTTAACGGGCTCGCTTCTTAAGCACAGGGTTTGTGGTTGAAAACCTGACATATACCAATGTGACTTTTCAATGTCATAGGTACTTACTTAGATATTTTTTTTGTTCATATAAACCATTAACAAGCACTTATGAATAATCATAGTTTAGCTGCCGCGTTCCAAGGTATAGATTTGCTATGGAAACTAACGGGCAAGAAACTCCATTTTCATAATTTGTGTTACACTATCTGACTGTTCTTAAACTGTAACAATGTAGGAGATAATAGGTTAGAATAAAACTTTTTAACAAAATAAATGCGCGGCCAGGTATGCCCAACCATGGTTCATGCAGACCAACGAGGACTATTTTATAAAAAGGCCCCGCCCGACTTCACAAAGTAGTTTTTTCCTTTTCAGTGGTTTTAATATTTTTATGTCGTGTAGGGTTTTTAAAGTCGGATTTTTTTTTGTTGAAAAGTTTTATTTGTTTCTTTTTAGTGTAAATAAATGAAAGAACTTTTTCCAATTTGATATCAGTATTTAACACAAAAAATAAGAATGACTCAAATCGGATCTCTGATCTGAGAGGAATCGAAACTATTAAGACAAGCATCTCATCTAGATAAGCGCAATCAAATTAACCTGTGTAAGACGCATTTAACATTTTCGGTTTGATACGCGGTACGGCGCGGCGCGTCGCCGCCCAGCTAGCTAAGCATCGGCCGCGCACCGCGCATGCGCGCTGCTCACGCGCCGCCGCCTGCGTACCTCTCCCGCGCCGCGCTCCGGGTCAGTCGCGCACCCGCTCCAACGAGCACACGTAACGTTTTAACACCGTCCACGGCTCTCGTTCGCTCCCGCCAAAACTTGTCCTTAGTTGCAAATATTATATAGAGTTACGCCAAAACTCTTGTTGTGTTGTGTAATATAATAAACTATTTCGTGGCATATAAATCAACGCGTTTCATTGGTATTAACACCCACGCCTGCTAGACCTGTTTATTGAAGCTGGTTTAAAAAATACTCAATAAAATGTAAATAAATTTATATGGGACCAATTCGAAAGTATTCTGCATAAGTTAAAATATCGAATCGTTAAAATGTCGAAGGTGTTGAAGGAAAACATCATGAGGAAATCTGGATTTAATGTCTATAATCGCCAATACGCATTGAGCAAGCATAGTGATCAATGCTTCGCTATATGGGAAGAAGCCTACGAAAATCGTTTTACAGTACTGTAACTACAGGCTGATATTATGATATTATATACATAAATTGCATCTATACATACAAATAAATAAAACTGTCTGTTTGTACTGTCAAAATAACAGCTTGTTACTAAATGCAAATAAAAGTATATACGGTACTTATAACAAAATAAAAAAAATGTTGTCTATCTGTCTGTTTGCTCGGTTAATCTTTGAAACGGCGAGACCGATTTTGACTGGCAGATAGCTGATGTTATAATTATATTATTATCTACATGTCTCTCTTTTCACGGGTTTATATCCCCTGTAAGGGGGAACCCGGTCTTTTGACAGGCTTACGCGGGGACATAGGTCCAACACGCAGAGGCCCTTTAGAGAATTTTAATCTAAAATGTAATGGGACACCAACCGGGGACTCTCCATAGCTGCACTATAAAATGAAGTCATGGATTGTCCCCGGTGGTGTAATGCTATTGTATGAGATGGAAACTATAACGATAAGGTCTATTGCAATGGGTGTTACATGGAATAAAAAGACTAATAAATACGGGAACAACGGCGTCTGCCTTTCAACTTTGATCGTGAAATTCTGTGGCAGACGGTGACTCGCCACTCACAAGCTGGGCCCCCTAAATGGCCACCACTACAGGCTACAAGGAGCAACACCGGTGTGAGCGGCTAGGGGTGTAGAGAGGTGCGGCACCGGTTTCACCATCGTGCGTCTCGAAGACTCGGAGCGGGTTTCCCCGTTATTACGCCATTAGACACTTCCACCCCCGAGCATATAGCTCTGGCGGCCCCCCTCTGATCAGCCAACTAAGGCAAGCCAGAGTTGAAAATCCTGCGGGCACTCATGGGGTTCCACTCCAACCAACCAATAAAGGCAAGCGGAGACGAGGCCCTGACCGACTCTCTGGAGCATTCGGGTACGCAGTGTCGCCACTCACATTCAGTTCGCCACAAACTGCCCTGCGTTCTGTAAGCTACTTAATATACTTTTTTTTTTTTTTTTTTTTTCTTATGATATATTATTATTATTATTAATATAATTATAACATCCGGGTATTTAAGGCTACTTTTATTTAAGAAAAAGAAAATTCGGGTTCTGCGAAAAAAAAAACCAGATACTAATTATAGAATAATTATTAATAAATAATCGATTTCTTTTAAATTAAAGGCGGGTGAAATCGCAAATAACATTCATATTTTTCACTGGTGTGATTATTTTACTTCCTTATTTGTACGTGTCGGCTATCAGTTCAGAAAACGTCTATCAGTCCTGTCTCAAGCTAAATAGTAACTCAATTTATAAAAGTACTAAATACCCGTGTACGCACTAGCCGGTAACTAGCATAGCCTTATTTAAAATTTCACTATAGATTCAAACGATAACAAATAAAATGCCGTCAATTAATGTACAAGATGGGTACATTAATTGACGGTGGCAGTGCATTTCTTTCGTTTAGACAATACATTCCACGCTACATATCAGACTATTTAATCATTCACACCGGGCAACAGCACCACAGGACATTCGCATACGTAAACAACTCGCGCCACGATCAGATAACCGCATTAGTGTTGTGCGGCGTGTCGCAAACAGATCGCCCGCATTACTGACACTCTGATATGCGTCACGACGCTCATTGAGTCCGCATCATTACTGCGAATTGTCATTAAAATAAATGTTTTGTATTGTGTATTGCAATGAGGAGATTCGTAATACTAAAGTTTCCAACATCGTTCAAAGTAAGCCAAAGTGGCAGTGATGGGTCACATAGCTCTTAGAACTGATGGGCGTTGGGGCAGAAAGGTTGACTAGTAGCAACCACGCACTAGTAAACGCAGCGTAGGATGTTCTGTATCCCCGTGTGATCCATATAGCCAATCTGCACTGCAAGCCGTGCAAGTTTGTTTCTGCAGCGCTGGACGCCTGACAGCCGGATTGACCACTCAGGCACCCGGTAGAGGGCCACGGACCGCACGACCCCCTGTAGAGACAGTGAACTTCCTCGTTCGGTCCCCCAAGATTCGGCTGTACCCGGTGTAATGCACCCACTACCCTCTCAACTCGGGGTCCATGTGATAATCTACCTCTTTACTGAATTTCATTTGAATCCATTCAACTATTTGAACGAGACTGAGAGAAGACGTCTAAACAAATATATATTCACATTAATATTATTGTTATCCAGATTAAACAGCTAAAATCCTTATCCTTTCAATGCAAAAAAGGTATGAGATAAGGGAACTATTAAGAAGAAGATAAACAGCAGGGCAGCTTGTGGCGAGCTGTATGTGAGTGCGACACTGCCTACCTAAAAACCTCAGAGTGTGGGTCAGGGTCTCACCTCCGACTTGCTTTTACTGGTTACCTAGACTGAAACCCCATGAGCAAGACTGTCAAATCTGGCTTGTCTTAGTTGGCTGATCAAAGGAGGGCCGCCAGAGCTCTAAGCTTGGGGTGGAAGTATCTAACAGCGTAATAGCAGGAAACCCGCTCAGAGTCTTCGTGATACGCGATGGTGAAATCGGTGCCGCGGCTACCGAAACCACGAGGCGCTCACACGTGTGTTGCTCTATGTCGCCTGTAGTAGTGGCTTTGTAGAGGGTCCTACTTGTGAGTGGCGAGACACCTTCTACCACAGTTATAAACCGCTATTTCCGGTTTATTACTTTAATTATTCATTCCTTATAGGTAACATCCATTACAATAGACCTTATCTTTATAGTTTCTGTAGCATACAAAGTCTTACTATGACAATCCCAGTTTACATTTATATTGCAGCCACGGAGGGTACCAGTTCAGTATTCCATTTCATACTAGCTAAAAATTCTCTAAAGGGTAGAGACCCTTATGTCCTGCGTAAGCCTGTCAAAAAACTGGGTTCCCTCCTTCCTTACATAACCTAAACCCCTGAAGACAAAATTCGTAATCTAATATCAATAAACATTTTTTAAACGATGTAATCTCGCACGCCATTCACCCTAGCCCGAAATAATATCTATAGAATTCCGTGCGGAAATCAAACCCACTACACGAATCTTAGAAAGCCAAGCTACTAACCACAATGCCAAACATGCTGTAGATATATATATATCTAAATAGCGAGGCTCGGCTATTGAGGTATATGTACCTCAATAGCCGAGCCTCGCTATTTCAACCGCTGTTTAATTTAAAAAAAAACGAATTAGGTATTTATAAATAATTTAGAGTACTTCGGCATAGACACAGTTGCTGCAGTGGCTGATATAGTCAGCTGCTGCGCTCCAGGTCGTGGGCTCGATTCTCGCACGGAACAAATATCTGTATGATCTGCAGGTAGTTGTTCCGGGTCTGGGTGTATTGTATGTGGAATTCATGTCTGTAAACGCACCCATGACAGGAGAAATCCAAGTGTGGGGCAACGTCTTAAAAAAAAGAAAGAAAAAGTCGACATATGCATGGATAGTCCGGCTCTTCTCGGTAATGCTCGGTTCTTGACGGGCGAGCGCCCTCGGCCCGCGAACCCACCGGGCCGCTTCGCCCGCCCGCGCTATTACTTCGTTTTCACGTGGCGTTCTTTCTTCCTTTCTTTTTACTCAGCTCCAAAAGCTCGTAGCGAGATGTTAAATAGCCTATAACCTTCCTCAAAAAGGGGGCTATGAAATGCAAAAAGATTTTTTTTAATCCGACGGGTATTTCCAGAGATTAGCGCGATCAAACAAAAAACAAACTCTTCAGCTTTATTATATTAGTCTATCAAAAGTAAACAACTGTTAAACCTTCAGGTCAACAAGACTTTTCCGCTATACGACTAGTAAAAAAACAACAATTCTGCTACCTTTACGAAATCAATGAAACCAAGCTTTGTTTAGTAGTGGAAAACGAATTAACGAGAACGGTTTGACACAAACAAATGGTACACGTGTTGCAGGTATTTAGTTACCGTGTGGTCATTACAGTTGATGAACCAACAATACGCCTTCAAAATATACTAGCGTGACTAGAATATGTTTATTTTTGGGTTCCCGATAAAAATTAAGTTTAATTATTTCTAGCGGTATATTAAGATAAGATAATGTTTATTTTCTCGCCACAATATTATACATAGAATAACATTTGACAAGTTACACATTTGTACAGATATAATGTGGGAGACTGGTGCCTAAACTAGGCTCGAGGCCTGTATTTCAGGACACCAGATCCCCACCCTTTTGATGGTGTTACATGTTTATTTTAGTAAGTGGTCTTGTTCTAACAAACAGTGGTTGGAAAGCTTTAAGTTTTAATTGAATTTTGTTTCTAAATAGTGTTAGTATAATTAGAAGTCTAGTGTATGTGAGGTGTGTGTGTATGTGAGGTGTGTGTGTATGTGAAGTGTGTGTGTTTATGTGGTGAGGGTGTGATTGCGTAGTGAGTGAGATTACTGTTAATTGGATTTTTTTAAGTGTAATATATGATCTACACCGGGATAGTAGGGGAAGTAGTTTTTCGGTATCAAGATAATTTAGTTCTTGAAGCCAACTATATAATTTCATTTTGCACTTAATTTTGTTAAGATCATAGATGCATAGGAACCTGTTAACATTGTTGTAAAGGTATCGTCCAAGGTGGCAAAAGAACCGCTGGGAAAACGCGGTCGACAACTGAGCTTGATAAATGTCTACAGGATTGAATCGCCTCTTACCACGAGATAGAGAGGTATTATATGTTAGGAGTGCATGCTGCTTTAAGAAATTTTTGCTGAATAAATAGCTGGCGCACTGTCAATACTTTTGCCTCAATATAAAAGCGATGTCAGATAGCGAAAGGGTAGGAACAGGGACACCTTCAGAATGGCTTGCTGTGCTCTTTCCAATTCAAGAATAGTGGATTTTGGGGCCCCACCCCAGGAGGTGACACAGTAGGTGAGTAAAGATTGGGCGAGGGCAAAGTACACCGATTTCAGAAGTTTCTTGTCAGCCACGTGTCTCAGGGTTTTAAAGACGTATATTAATTTGCGCAATCTGTTACTTGGTGAGTGCATATGTTCATGAAATTTAAGGGTACTGTCTATATATTATAGTCACGTACAATACGTTCGTATTAGTACGTTCTATATGTAGGTAGAAGAAACACCGTGGGATTTTGACTGACACACCGCTCTACCCTTGTGTGGCAAGGAAGGAGCGGAGGAACTCCATGAGGGAATCGTCATGGATTTTTAACCTGATGATGATCTACTTTCTTATAATTGGCTTCTGGCAAGCCGCTCTCTTCCGTGTGGTGTCAGGATTAAGAATATAGCACCACTCCATCTCCATCAGGAGGTCATAATTACTCGAATATTCAAGTATCCATGAGTCGAAAAAGATTCAAACATGATGAAAAAATAACACTAATCAATACACATAAGACTTATTTTGAATACTGCAAACCATACATAAAAAATAAAATTAATTTGAAATTAAAATTCATAGCCAAACAAACAATATTTTTAATTGAAATAGCCTATACTGCAGAACGGTAATTTCATAGTTAAAGACCTATTTATTGCGGGTATCTTTGAAACTAGGCAGTCATGTGTGTTTCTCATTCTTTTCTTTTTCGTTTAGTTAGGCCAACCTTATATCAGAGTTCAAGCCAAGGCCTCCGACTGCCATCTAATGACAATCACAGGGACAGACGACTTAACGGCCCTTCGAAACACGGAGACGTTTAGTTGAAATATCACTATGCGATCACCCATCCATATATTGACCGCGCAGAGCACTGCGTAACCTCATCGATTAGTTACTGCAACTCTCTATGAGCGCCTCCAGGCATACATGAATATTATTCACGAAAGTTTTTAAATAATAATAATGCAACGTTTATTTATTCAAAGAATTATGAAAATATTTATTATTATCTTCATACATATTTAAAGCGTCTTTAATTATGAATCAAGTACTCTCTAACGTTTATTAGGTTTACCTATTCTAATTTGATGAAAATTTTGTCTCAAATTGAGTCTAGCCTCTTAAATTCTATTTCACCTATTTAATTTTACAATATTACGTTAAAGTTGAACAGAGGTAGAATTTTCTTCACTTAAGTACGTAAGTTAAAGTTAAACCAGGAATATTCTATTAGAAGATTAGAGCTTTTTCTTCAAAGTTCAGAAAGTAGGCTTCTCTATTCTAATATTAAAATATCTTATGTAATTATTATCATTAAAAATATAAAATCAAAACTCTGATTTTATGTTCTTTGTAAATGAAGAAGTTTGAGAATTCAAGAGTTCATAATCAGATAGACACGCAGTTATTGGATACCTACTCAATTGTGATTAGACAGCAATCCATTGGATGGCTAAGCAACTACGTCTAAATAATTAAATGTATCTTAATAATATTATAACCGGGTTTATATTCTAAACGTCTTTTGGACGTGTGGTGTTGTGTGGCTAGGAATAGCACCAACATATTTCATTCCGTGGGTGCCGCAATGGGTGACTATGGGATTACCCTGAGGATGGGTAGCCACTTCATTCGAGTATATTATCAACTCAACTGCGGACCCGCCTGCCAAGCGTTGAAATTATGGCAACACGACATGAGCACACAGCACACTTAGATCGGTCTTTGTGAATTGTGGATATCTGGGGGAGGCAGTGTCCAGCGTTGGACTTTATTCGGCTGAAATGATGATTATGAAAATAAGTTCATCTTTTTAAACAACGAAATTAACATGATTTAGTTTATCATCATAAATTATGAATACTATTAATGTGAAAGTTTCTATGTTTGGATGTTTGTCTTTCAAGCACGCTCAAACAGCTGAATGGATGCAAGTGAAATTTTGTTTGGGAATTATGGCATAGAATAACATATAGGTTGCGTGCATTATGTTATTAAATTCTCTTAAGGGATTAAACTAATTCCCTTGTAGATGAAACCGTGGGTAAGTTATGTATTAAGAGACGCGCTATGTGGCACATTTACAATGATACACTGATCGAGGATAAGCTGCAGAGCCTCAACGATTGACAAGAACTGCTAGCTTATTAGTTTTTATTGGATATATTTCGGCAAGTATGCGATGGAATTGCATGACTTAATCCCCTTAAGCCCATTTAATCATATGATAGCCAGACAAACGGCGTTGTGCCATTGCCCCATTAAAATTATGATGGGTATTGCACCCATACGTACGAAGCGCTGTGCTCTAACTTTTTTATGCCCAAGATAAGGATTGGAACTCTGCCGGAGTCTGTGTTTCCGGTTAGTTTCAACCAAGGAGTGTTCAAGTCACCTGTGGATATTATTAATTACTTCTAGGCGAGCGTGTCCTTCGTCGATCGCAAGCCTATTCGATATAAGATTTTTTTTTTTAAATACAATTTTTTGTCATTACATTTCTTGCAATACTTAGAGCAAATTTCAGAGTTAGGGTATCAAAATATAGACATTAAATGTTCCTTTTTCATTTATATTCCCCTTCCCTATGGAAAATGTTGCGGCGAAAGGGTCATTCATCTAGTAGTTACGCGTACCCATGACAATTGTAATTCCTGCGTGGTACCAAACTGCGCTCGTCAGCCCAAGATATTAGTTTTTAAATCTTTTCACCATAAAAATCACCATATCAGCCAAAACACGTCGACTGCTGAACATAAAGACGGTTAAAAATATACCACCATGTCCTCCCATGGATGTCATAAAAGGCGACTAAGGGACTAAACCAGAGGGATGGGCAGCAGTGTCTATGCTGTGGAACAGCAGCCATTTTGGGCTCACCAACCCATCTGCCAAGAATGTTGATTACCGGCAATTCCCCACCAAAATGATGATACGATTGTGGAAGTCAGTGGGGACGCCTTTGTTCAGCAGTGGACGTGCTTTGACGGAGATATGATGATGAAATTGTATATTTATAATATTGCTAGAGTTATTTGCAATTACATGATTTTGGAAATGCTACTGCAACATTTAAGTAATATGATAGTACGCCCGGTCAGATTAACCAATATATTGCACAGTGCATACGTGATTAATACCTGGAAAAAGATACCAAGATGTGTAGGTTAGGTCACAATTGACTGATTGCGACCTTTACACCTACATAGTAACATGAACAGGTACGTATCTAATCCAAATTTATATTATTCTAAACTCTCACTTCTCAACTTAAATCAACTAAGTCCACGTCCGTACGTCTCCGTCATTTATCATTAAAGTTAATTACGTTGAATGGCTCAGTCCATTCAACTAATTAGTCTCCTCCAAAAAATCGAGGATAATTGCCAAGAGTGATTGCCAGGATTTTCTTTCTTGGAAGGACACTCGCTGATAAATTACATACATTTGCTATTCGGCCGATGTTCTTTTATTCTTTGTTTGTCAAAAGTGATTGAGAGAAAAATGGGCATCATTATGATTTTTCGCGACTAAGGAACTGAATATGGTTCCTGATGAATGAAATGAAGCAATTTCTAGGGATTACTGCAAATGTCAAGCGCTTTTCTTTTATATGGATTATATTAGTATCTTTTTTTATTATTTGTATCATTTTAAGTATACCAGTCTGGTGGGTAAACACCCCGCATGTTACGGAATTCGTGAGAGCAATTATCTGACTAAAACGTAAGGAATTCATCAACTAGTGAGATTTCCAAGAATAAATACATACATTTATTCTTATCTATGTATCTACTTCTACGTAATATATAAATACGTTAAAACAACAATAATCTTAGAGCGAAATGTTTCTCGTAAAGTTTCTAGTCGTTAAATTTGTTACTAGAACACTTCAATGTCATATATCAACATAATTATTGAACTCTTAGGGGCAAATAATAACATATATAAAGTAATGAAACCAAGTACCTATACCCAGTACTTCTCTTGTAGGTCAAATTTAAGATGTTATGTGAATATAGAATCTAAAACAAATAACATAAACACATTTTTACTATGTCAATAAACAGAGCATTTTCATGAGCCGTAGTAAATATAGAAAAGATATCAATATCAAATTAATAGTTCAATTTTATTTCTAAAGTCTGTGACTTTTTATGGGTTTGTTAACAACAGACGTTATTTGATTTTATAGTCTATACCAGCCGTGATTATTGACATATACTCGTAGATGACATTAGTTTTAACGTTTCAGACCTGTTTACGCTTCAGACAGAAGGCTATAGACAGCCAAGAATACAGAGATAGCAGCGGTGGCATATTTTTGACAGACGCTAAAAATAAATATCATATATATTTTGCGGTCGGAGGACAAAGTTCCTTACAATAATGACACATTAATAAATTTTAATAATATTTACACACATTTAGAATTGAAGTTATACACAATGCTCGCTGCTCGAATCTCGATAATCGCACGGACATACACATACAGCCGTATATAATAGAAAGAGACATAGAAAAAGAGAAAAGAAGGAATGTTCACCTAACGTATATAATAGAAAGAAACAGAGCCGAAGAGAAATAAAAAGAGAAGGAAAGGTCATCTGGAAATGCCGTAACGCTTTTTCCTTACGTGATGTGATTTCTGCCAGTTCACTCTATTGTAAGCCGCGTAAAAGAACTTCGATCTAAAACTATATTAAGCCGCTTCGTATTAATGCTCGCTTGAATGACTCTACATAATATTATAATTATTTCGTTTGTGTCTTTTTCAAATGCTACCCCACACTAAGGTTTCTCCTTTGTCTCACGACGTTTAGTTTAAACACCCAGACCCGAAACATTTATCTGTGGATCATACAAATATTTGCTCCGTGCGGCGATCAAACCTTCGACACATAATGCAGAAATCAAATTGCTTAGTCACTAGGGCACGCCGCGATAGCGGTGGTAAGACCAGTGATGGAGGAATGGCTGGAGAGGTGGCATGGCGCCCTCACCTACCGGACGACGCAGGTACTCTCAAACCATAGGTGTTTCGGGAACATTGTGATAGCGACCAGGACACCGCGCAGCACACGCTCGAGGCGTGCCCTGCGTGGGCCGCCGAGCGGCGGATCCTGGTCGATCGGATCGGGCAAGATCTCTCTCTGCCAGCAGTAGTATCGGCTATGTTGGCAGAGCACGAAAACTGGAATGCAGTGGTCTCCTTCTGTGAGAGCGTCATGCTCCAGAAGGAGACCGCAAAGCGGGATCGGGAGAGGGCCGATCCCGCTCGAAGAAGAAGGAGACGGCGCCGGGGTAACAACCGCCCTGGCGCCTAATTCCGATACGCCTGAAAACCCCTGCCGTTGCTATAAGGTGGGGGACCTCTGGGTTTGCGGGTGCGTAGATTGGGGAATCTGCGTGCCCACGCCAAGCGACCCAAGAGAAGACGGTAGCACGCATGTGGTCACGCGCTGCCGTGGGACGCTTTGGGGGATCCTTTACAATCCCCCTGGGGGGGTGACCGCTTTACAGTCACCCTCTCCGAGATGTGCCAATAGGCGTGGCACCAGTGGGTGGCTCTAGTGTGATCATACGAGGACCTGGAGCCTCCCTTAGGTGCCGAAGATGACCGCTCCAGTAGTTTTAGCCGGTAGGAGTCCGGCATACCCCTTCGTCCTTCCCCGGGGCGAAGGAAGTTCATGATGAATTTCCACTGGGCACCAATAAAAAAAAAAAAAGGTGTTTCGGGAAGTACCTGCATCGATAGGCCGAGAAGAAACGCCCGGTTGTCATCACTGCGGAGACTGCCCGGAGGACACGGCGCAGCACACGTTGGAGGAGTGCCCAGCTTGGGCAGCGCAGTGCCGTGACCTCGTCGCGGCGGTTGAAGGGGGTGACCTCTCGCTACCGGTGGTGGTTCAGTCCATCGTATGGAGTGAGAGCGCGTGGGATGCCGTTGCCTCCTTTTGGATGGAAGTTATGCAAGCAAAGGAGGCGGCAGAGCGGGGACGGAGGGAGATCTCTGATCCCCATCCGCAGAAGACGCACCGGGCGTGGGCGCTGAGGTAAGGTGCTGAATGATCTCTGGCCACCATGAGGAGCGGCCTGCAGGCTACGAACTAAGGGCGGTCCGTGCCCGAACACAAACAGGCCCAAGATGGCGGAGCGCGCGTGTTATGCGCGCGCCTCTCTGAAGGACTGGTGCGGCCAGCAAGGTCACACAGAGAAGAGGCCCGTCAATCATTGGCGGAGCGCGCGTGTTATGCGCGCGCCTCTCTGAAGGACTGGTGCGGCCAGCAAGGTCACACAGAGAAGAGGCCCGTCAATCATTGGCGGGCCGATACCTGCCGGGGGCCCGGTCTAATACTGACAAAACGTACATCTTACTCCCGGCTAAGGGTAAGAAGAAGTATTTGACAGTTTTATATAATGAAATAGGACATAAACTTAGTTTTCTCGCGGACGAAGCCGCGGATAACAGCTTGTAATACATATCACAATAACAATATCATCTAGTAATGTCTAAGTTTTCAAGATTATTACTCTATATGATAAAACACTTTTAGCCACCAGAAAAATAGAACACATAGCTGACGTCAAGCGTAGACGCTGCACAAAGTCTGCAGCGTGTGAACATGCCTTAGAAAAACGAAACCATTTTCCTCGTTCTGATCAACTTCAAGTTCTCGCAAAACAGAACCGATATTTACCAAGAATGTTTCGTGAAGCTATTGAAATTATATACATCGTAATTTCAATAGAGAAAATGGTTTCCAGGTACCACCATTTTGGAATTCTGTTAATAAAATAAAAAGTCCCAAACAACAGCTTCATGATATTTCTAGTGTGGTACTAAAAAATACCATGACGCTGTGAGTGAATACTGCGGGCATCAAAACAATTTTGAATTAGATTTGTACAGTAGATGTAATAAATTTTTAAATCTGTAATGACGCCTGTCACCTACGAACGCTGCAAAGTGTTCGAAACGTCAGCAAAAACAAAAATGTATAACCCGTTTATGTGTTTCATTATAATGATTTCATCATCATCAACGTATCGGTCACGGCTGATGACCCTCCTACTATGTTTTCCAATATCTTTTTATTTTTTTTGTTAATCTTGGCATCCTAAATTCATCTTCATCGATGCATTCATCATTAATTAATATTGCATGCGAATATCGCGCTATTAACCACTAGACACCTAATTGACCTAGATCATAGATATTACTTACCTACGTGATATATCTCTTACCATAATATTCTATTAATTCAGGGACGATTATTAAGTCATATGGATTCAACACGTATCCTTAATATAATAATATGCGGGTAGTTCGCTTCAGGGATGTGTAAATACAATCCGGAGTTTGCATTCCAAACATCACGTAATTATTCTATTGTACAGGTAATGGTTACATTATGTACACGCATATATTATATATACATCTATATTAACTATATACTGGTTATGAAATCATTCATGCCATAGAGGTGATAATGTTTACTAACCAGTAAAAAAGTCGATTGTAAAATTTACATTTATAAATATTTAGTCTATAGGTATATATTCCTTATTTATGTGTTTAATATAGTATGGTTTACGTATTACTCGTGTGCATCATCGACTGTCCCATATCTCGTCCAATTCAGGTATTTTCACTCGAATGTAGCCTGAAAGAAATCGCTGACTGCGATGAGGTCGCTGATTGTCCTCTATATGTATACTAGAATAAATAGTATAACAAATATTTGAAAATTAACGTTCATCAAATATTTACTATAGTTTAAACACATACTATTGTAACATCTGCAGAGCCATTTATATAAGGCTCCTAAGTCCAAATATTTTTAGCACATAAATATCCTTCGGTCCCATAAAGGGTCAGCAACGCGCGAGAGAGACATCTGGTGTTGCAAGCGTTCATAGGTTTAGGTAACCGCTTACCATTAGGCGGACCGTATGCTTGTTTGTTGGTATAATAATAATTTTAACTATACTCACATTACACGGTTCATTAAGCGCTGATAAAACAGTGTTTACGCTAATTCCATCAAATAAAATGCCCCACGCAGATTTCAGTAAATCTTTTCCCGGGCAAACTATTTCGCACACGATGAAATGACTTTCGCACCACCGTATCTCGCACTTACTTTCCTTAAGACACCAATCCTTGGTCATAGAACGAAATGAAAATTAATGGTAGTCGTGAGTATTTTTTCATGTCGGTTTGAGTACACACCATTACTTCCGTTTTTGGCGCTGAACCCTCATTTATTATGTAAGTTGGTCGGTAAAATGTTATACGCAAAAATGCAGATGGTATGGCGAAACGAGCTTATTTCTGACGCAAAGTAAATTAAGTATGTCTTTTTTTCAGAACTCTGACGTAAGGTGGGCTTTGATGTTCCAGTGGCCATAATTTATTGAAGTAGTTCATTGAAATGAAAGAGGAAAATATTTTCCTCGCCTAGCCTAATCTATGAAACAGTCGAGATGGTAAGTCTTAGAAATAATAAATCTAATCGCTGTTGCCTCATAAGTTAAGTTTTATTTTAATTTTATAATTAAATTAGCTGGCTCGGCAGACGTTGTTCTGCCTTTCCTGGTAGGTGGCGCCACCTATTAGATCCTAGCATAGTTAAGAATCATCGTCTCGACAAAACAAATATATTTTGTGAATATAATTCCGGATTAAGAACATAGCACCATTCCGTCTCCTCCCGTGGATGTTGTAAACCTGAATAAGGGAATCTAAACCAGAGGGATGCGCAGCAGCGTCCTTTCTGTGAATCGGTAGCGTGGTGAGTATTAACAAATATACCCCAAAATGATAACACAGTTATGGAATCTATGGGGGAGGCCTTTGTTGAGCAGTGGACGTATAAATAGCCGATATGACGATGATGATATAACTTCAATCGGCCGAGTTGTTCAGAAGTTACACAATGACAAACAGATGCATCAAGGTTTATATAATATACAACGATTTATTTAAACAATGTCTTATTTTGAACATATATATCATCTCTCTACGTGGTCCCAAGAGAGTTCGCAATTTTTCGTGATTTTTCTCTATTCTAACTAATTAGATTGATGGGGTGACTCTCGCAAATCTGTCAACTAAAGATAATAAACGGACCGACGGAATGAACTTTTGTCAAGTTAGGCAACTATTCTACTTAAAAGGGCGATAACCGACATTTTCGCCATCGTAAACCACATAAATGATTATTAGCTATAAAAGTTACCAGCAAGTTCCCATAATCGTAAACGTAAACTTATTGTATTGAAGTTCACAAAAATAGAATACGCCGTCGTGCTTTGTGAAACAACAAAAAGGGGTCCTATTTGTATCGTGAATGTAGAAGCTATCTAGATTACGAATTAAGATGGGTGAATAAGGTTGTAATGCAGTATTCCGTATCTTAACAGTGATTGGATGAAATTAGAGGATCGTAAACACACGTGATCTAGAGCGTTGTTTGCTCATACTCTCTCTTGAATAGGCCGGTCCGTAGATCCCTTTCAGCGGTTGATGAAACACAAACTGTGTCACTAGGTACTGCCGAAATTTCGGATGGTGTTTGTACTTGCAAACGAACTGCCTTGTGCCGGGGTAATGGGGTTTTCGAACATGTTTAAGTGAGTTTGTATCTACCCGATAGTACGTCTACCTCCAGGAGATAAAACATAACCAATTCTAATTTGAAAGACTTCCAGAGTAATACTTTGTTGTGTAGTATAGAAAAGCTTATTATTTAAACTACATTGCCCTATTCATTGGATGTTGGAATTCTATACTTAATTGCAATTTTATTTATGTTAACCAATGATATTATCTAGTAAAAGAAGATGTTAACATAATGCGCATGCTCGAAAATATAATCAAATAAAATGAAACTTTTATCCACCTGCAACCCCAATATATTTCCACAATGACCGGTCACATGCTACCCGCTTCCAACTACTCCCACCTACCGAACCGAGATCCGATGCCGTCCTTCGCTGCGTTTTCGGTGCATGTTTTCATTCATTCTCTTTCTAAATCATTCCATATTTCGTATGTGTATGTAATATAATTTTAATTTAATTGTTCTTCTGGCCAATTCTGGCCCGCTGTTAATATTTATGTTTAATCTGCGGATAATATCGTGGGCTGCAACATTACTCTTCACATTTTGTTACGCCTATTACCTATGTGTAATGTTGGGGATGCTTGTTATCCATCAATAAAAATAAAAATATACATGCATTAGTATAAGCACTAAAGTTGCAGACATAGCTGAAAGGATAATAAGCTGAAGTGGCAATGGGCAAGGCGCATTGCTCGTAGAGCTGATGGCCGTTGGGGCAAAAAGGTTCTCGATTGAAGACCGCGCACCGGAAAACGCAGCGTAGAACGACCTCCAACGAGATGGACGGATGATCTGGTGAAGGTCGTTGGGAGCCGTTGGATGCATGTGACATGTAGCCGGACTTTGTGGAAACTTTTGGCGAGGCCTTTGTTCAGTAGTGGACCTTTGGCTGATATTATGATGATGATGACGACATAGCTTTCTTTCATCGATCACCTGCTGATTTCTGTCCAAAAAATGTATAACAATCTGGAGAAGAAAGATTAAATGAGAAAATTACTTTGAGTGACGACAAAATACAAACAAACAAATAATTACTTGTTTATTTTATCTACATAATATCCGAAATGCTGGGTCTACACGTGTGTACATAAAGAATATGTAACAAAGTTTATATTTTATACATTACTTCTTTGTTTATCATTTATAATATGTTGGAAAAAACCTGCTATAAAAATGATTATAAAACATCCAAAACTTTTACGGCATAGCTCAAATAGGTACTCCTAAGTTAAACACCAAACCTCAACACATTCAGTGTTGTGTTAGACAAGGCTGTCATCTGAATCGTGCGGGAATTTCATTTATCATAATTCACCTCTCTCGTAAGGGAACTAGGTAACGTCGGGGCACTTCCGCGGCACATGATTTGCATAATAACTAAGCTAAGTGTACCATATCTTGCTTAAGGTCAAATGAGAACCATAAATTTAGTAAAATAGGGCCTGTTTTGCATAAGCTGAGCGAACCGAATCGCTCTACGTCCGATCAATTCTCACATACAGATTCAAAGACATTTGAACGTATTAGGGGAATGTATGTACATCCGTGATAGTTAAGCTAGAGCTGCGATACAAAGATTGGTATAGATTTTGTTTATCGGTGAGTGTTCCGTTGAACAGTTAAATAATCAGATGAAGTTCATTGAAAGGAGTCGTATTCAAAGGATACGGGTGTTACGTAAAGCAACAATCATTATCTATATATAGAAAATTCATACCTGTAGAGCGATAGATAGCTAACAACAGGGAGAACTGTCAAATTATTATTTACTAGCTGAGACCCGCGGTTTCACCCGCGTTTAATTTAAAAGGGATTTAGAGTACTTCAATATTGTCTATATATGACAAAGAAAAAAATATTGGATTTCAAGGGTTTTTATTTTTTTGCGCGGAACCCTAATTATTTTTCTTAAATTAAAGTAGCCTAAGTTATTCCTTATAACATCAGCTATCTGCCAGTGAAAGTGCCGTCAAAATCGGTCCAGCCGTTTCGGAGATTACCCGGAACAAACAGACAGACAGACAGACAAAAAAAATAAAACTTGTTTTTTTGTTATGTGTCCCGTATATACTTTCATATGCATTTAGTAAAAAGCTGTTATTTTGACATTACAAACAGACACTTCAATTTTATTTATTTGTATAGATTTACTCATGTTATAATTACGTTAAAATATTATTGTATTTTCAGCTATTTAAGAGAGTGAGTACGACACATTTGGCACAGCGGTTAGGCGATTGGTTTTGTGAGCTACGTGCCGCGGGTTCGATTCCCCCACGGAAAAAATGGCCTACTGGGTCTGGTGGTGAAATTTGTGTATGTAAACTGTACCCACGACATAGGAGAAAACTAAATGAAGGATATAGTTTAAAAAAAAACATTTCAACACAATACCACTATACATAATATTACTTTTATAACATTCATGAGACACTATAGCTAAAAAAACACAGTAACACTTGTTTCTTTTGGAGTTTTCTCCTTAAGAATCAATATATATAAGGCCGTCGGTATGAAAAAATAATGGGTAGTGAAATTTTGTTGAGCGGTAACTAAAATCTGTTACGTTTTTCTGCGCACCTACCTTGCACACCTTCTGCGTTAAAGTCATGTATGTGTCAATTGTCGTTTGATGTCAAATTTTTTATTATTGCATTTAATATACATAATTATTGATGTTTGATATAAATATTATTGATCATTAATACGCAGTGGAGTAATTAAATTAATAAATGTAAACTATGGAAAAATATAGTTTAAGTGACGGTGGAAGAAAATCCGACGAACACGTGGATGCAGTTACTAGGTAGGTTATAATTCATTTTTATATATGATATATATCGTACATATAAACATCCACGCTTTTTATATATCATACATTCAATGAACGTAATTTATTTTAGTTGTACGATTTACATTTATAAGCCGGTAATATTTAATTCTGTATAATATTATTACGTACAATTTATATATATGATTAAACTCCAGTCGTTCGTCGGAGCTGACACACACACACTTTTTTAAGCTTTTAATTAACGCTTACCATAAATGTACTTTTTACTACCAGTTGATAGAGTAGAGTAGAGTATACTTTATTGTACACTAAAATAAATACAAATTAATAAAGACATAATAACAAAATATAAATACATAGTCCTTAATAAAGATATACATATGTATACACAAATATATGCATATGTATACGCAAATCTATATATTAATACGTGAACAAATAACTATGTACTCCTTTTTAAGCACATTGCGCGCACGCGCTGGAGTGTTTGGCATAGTTAAAGTTCATATGGAGGAAAATTGTAAATGAAATGAAAGTTAAAATGAATGTACAATATGCGTTACAAATACGTTAAATCAAATTTAAAATTTAATGTATCACAGTCTAATTTCGACCCTTGAGCCACCACTAATATATATAAATAGAATAGTAACAATTACAAAGACAAGTAATATTTTTTTAATGTTATTTGGCACTTCTAATAGACACTGGTAGTGCATTCTACAAACATGTAGCCTGAACAGTAAAGGAATGGTCAAAGAATCTTGTTTTGTGCATAGGCATAAACTAACATCTTCCTGAGACGCTGCTGCTTATCCAGGCAATCTGGTGAAACCAAAAGGCCTCTAGCCAGGAATAAAACTTATGAAAACAAAGCAACTGTAGATAAGGGCACCCTCTGCGGGATTCGGACATCGACTTAGAGCATTGCTGGGGGGCCAAACTAAGAGACAGCTAAATCAGTATTATTGAAATATATTTTGAGGTACATTTAAAGCTAGTGGCTCGGCACGGGCCAGCTCAAGCAAGGCTCGGGGGGAGGTCTGTAAAAATTGAAAAAGTCTACTTATTTACCAGGACAATCAAGGCATAGATCTCGTGATGAGAGTAACAATCTTCAGCAGCGAGGGAACGTGTTTTGGTATAATGACGTAGAAATCAGAGTGGATTTTTTCGGGAGATTTATCTGATTATACCATTCTCATGTATTATATTTTAACCTTAGTCCCGAATTAGCTTTTTACCAATTAGAATAGAGCTCTTGCTCTTGCATATGGTTTCTGGTTAAATAATATAGCAACATCGCATCTCCTCCCGCGGATGTCGTTAACTTTCTACCGGAAAAATGGGCAGCAGTGTCCCTGCTGGGGATCAGCAGCCATTCTGCTCTCTCCGCTCGCCCCGCAAATGACGGCACAATTATGGAAATCTATGGGGGAGGCCTTTGTTTAGCAGTGGACGTCCTGTGGCTGTGATGATAAAGTACTTTCATAATATCTTAAATATTTCAATGACTACGACAATTCAGCTAACATTTTATTTATATATTATGTAGAAATCAGAGAGACTTAAATAAAGAAAATAAACAAAAACTCGACTTTGTTTGCAAGTGAGTAAAATTGCAAATAATTCAACAATATTCTAGTGTCAAATAAAAACAAAAGATAGTTCGGAAACCGGCCATTCAAACAAATATCATACAAGAATGATGAGTTTTAACTTTGTTTTTGTTATAGTATCACGGAAATTCATGTAACGACAGACTAGTACATTTATATTTACTTCACTCTACATTCAGGCAACCCTACTTACAAAAAATGCAAGGCCGATAGTGAAGCCGATAGGCAAATACCCACCCCAAATCATGACCTAATATCGGGCAATTTATCACCGACAGACCTTTGTGCCTTTGCCATCAATCTTGAGCTTCCTTCGCACTCAACACTCCAACTAATTATTGTCGATCGCGTCAAGACAGTTTGCTTGCGGATTTAATTTTTTTACACCTTTCTGGGGTTTGACGTACGATTTATCCTAAATCAAATGTTCCTTCAAACGAATAATTAAGCATTTCACAAGAGTAAATTCCAAAATGTAAACACTAGCAATTCGTCAAGCAGCTCTGTTAACGGCCGGGGTACATATCACTCAAAGGAAAGGGGAGGGAAATGAAACCATCCATTATAGCCAAGACGGACAACTCGAAAGCAGACGGTAATGGCAGATGAGGAAGATTTTCCATAGTACCGGGAAATGAGAAAAACGTCTAGTGCTGTGAGTTTATAATGAAACAATAGCCACAATACATTACATACATAATACACGCGACATCACAATACACGTTCATTTGTTTTTGTTACCTCCGTGACAGCTGCTCTACGGTACGCTAATGACATAATATTTTACTTAGACAAGATCTGATAACGGCATAGTAATTTTCATATGTTATGCTGACAGAACGACGCCGTTTCCATCGCGAAAGAAAATGTATCTAGGTAGATTTATTTACGTACAGGAAGCAGCATAGCAACATTAAGTTAATAAAGCATAAAAATATTTTACAGCAATACATGGAGTGGCAACCACACGCGAGTACGGAAGAAGGCCCATTTGCTTTATTACATTTACATCATACGCCCGTTAAAGCAGTCAACTGTACAAAATGTTGCATGAAATTCCTTTCTCGTGTCGCGATTGATCTTTTTACTTCCTTTCAAATGTTTTCTTAGGGTACCGTTGAATCATGCTTGCAAACAATTTTGCTATGTTCGCATGCCTCTCAATTTGGGCTTATTGAATGTGTGCCCAAAATTATTGAAATAGCTATCTAATATAACACTTTGCATGGTCTGTCAAAGGAAATTTATTAATATGATATAACATAATCAATTATTTTTCTTGGAAAACAGAAATTTAGATAATGCTGATACATATCTTGATTCGACGTTACGCATGTATGGAGTATATTGGCAGTTTTTACAAAATAGCACTTTGTTGTAAAAGGTTGTCAAACCAAGTGGTATTTTTTGTCAGTCGAGAAGATTTTTTCGGGAGTTTTGTATGATTATACCATACTAGTATATTATGTTTTAATCTTAGTCCCAAATTAGCTTTTTACCATTTAGAATAGAGCTGTTGCTAGTTTTGTTTCCATATGGTTTCTGGTTAAATAATATGGCACCATTGCATATCCTCCCACGGTTGTCGTAAAATGTGACTAAGGAACTTTCTACTGGAAAAATGGGCAGCAGCGTCCCCGCTGGGGATCAGCAGCCATTCTGCTCTCACCGCCCGCCTACCAATCGTAGTGAATACTAGCAAAGTCCCCGCAAATGACGGCACAATTATGGAAATCTATGGGGGAGGCCTTTGTTTAGCAGTGGACGTCCTTTGGCTGTGATGATAAAGTACTTCCATAACATCATAAATATTTCAATGACTGCGACAATTCAGCTAACATTTTATTTATCAAACATTGCGGAACCTTCGGTGAACAAACGATACATTTGCTTTTATCCGGGGAAAGTTGCAAAAACAACATTATGTATGCCTCTGACGATACGCACGTACATAATAATGGTTTTCTTTATTTTGTACCCGATCATAAATTTTCATTATCAGGACGAAGTTCACATACGTATGCCCGATATATAAGAAATATAAGTTCACCACGACACATTTTTTTTTTGTAATATATTAAGATTTAGTATTTCTACTCAATGAAGAAATATCGTTCATCTGTTCATTTTACATGAAATACACAGACTTTATTATGAAAATAAAGTAGACCCAGTATTTTTTTTACTTTTCTGTAGCCTTTATAAATGTGAACTGATTTTAACAGTAACTCCGCTAACCAAAAGATGTAACGAGTACAAACACGCTCAAAAATATAGCGTAATAGTTATTACATGAAGCTCCATCGCAGCACGGTTGGTGCAGTGGTTGATACAGTCGGCTGCTGCGCTCCGGGTCGTAGGTTCGATTCCCGCACAGAACAAATATTTGTATGATCTGCAGGTAGTTGTTCCGGGTCTGGGTGTATTGTATGTAAAATTCATGTCTGTGTTTCGGTGTGTTTACACCCACGACACAGGAGAAATCCTAATGTGGGGCAAAGTTTAAAAAAAAACCGTAATTTGGTTTAACATCAAGTGAGATAGTGATCAAAGGCAAGGCTATTCAAGAGAAATAAAAAATAACATTTTCCAATACACCATACAATAGCGGCCCAATAAAAAATATAAAACCATAGACGTAATATTAGAATACGAAGTAATTGCGTTTAGCTTCGTGAATGGCCGCAGGACGTGTCGAATACGCAACAACGAGCGTGCATTACAGCCAAAATTTTGAAAAGCTCATGTAGCCGTACAGGGAAGGCAAACAGGCAACTAACATTGGCTCTGGACGCAGATATTTACCGAAAACACACAAAAAACTAGTGTCAATATGAATGCAACTATCCTCAGACTCCAATACACAGCCAGCACTTACAGGCGCAAATAAAAATTGAAAAATCCTCGCTCACAAATCCCCGGAGGGTCGCAACTCTCACGTTCCTCACGCATCGCTCCCTCCTACCACAAAGAACGACATTATTTATTTAATTATATATTTATTATAGCTCAACGGCAAACTCTCGAATACATTCTGCTGCGTTACGGTTACGACTTAGCGGTAAATAATATTTATGTCATAATATTCCGGTTGTTTGTAGATAATATGTGCGTTCTGCTTACTTATGTACATTGATTGGCTTGAGTGTTACAAAATTAAGATGCTAAGGCAATATGTTTTTTAAAAATTGTTATAGCAATACATATGTATGTATATGCTCAGAATATACATTGCTACCAAGTAGCTATCATAAAAAAAACTAGTTAAAACATACACTATACATATATTTCCACATTGTAATTAAATAGATACTAAGTACTGATTAATTAATTAACGATTTTTTTTTTTAAAAGAACATAAATAATTATATAAGACCAATAGATAACGTAACGCATCATTTCAATACGTCATCTTAATTGCGATACATATATATATATAAGATAGAGATAACGCGATGAATCATTACGTTATCTTAATTGCGACAACAATCTGTGTTTTCAAACGGTTCAGTGTTTCCTGCTTAATAGTATATTCTCAACTAGGCTGTATTTTTATTTTATTTACACACCATTTACATTTGTTTTCCACAATTATCTCGTCATTTTGGGGGGAATTTCCCAGTACTCACCACGCTTGGCAGGTGGGTTGGTTAGCGCAGTATATCTACTGAAGGGACGCCGCTGTCCATCCGGCGGCTGAGAAGCCCTTACATCCACGGCAGGAGATGGAGTGGTGCTATTCTTAATACGGACACCACACAGCATTAAAAAGGCTTCTATAAAACTATTCTAACGATAATTTTTCCTAATAGAAATTTGCGTAATATACTAATTATTATTTTGTACCATTATTTCAACTAACCTCACAATAATATTCGCCTAAAAACTAATGTTCTGTGTACAGATATCATCTAATTTCTACAATACAAACATTCCAAAAATACAGTTCCATAAACATGTTTTCATAAACGAGCTACTTACAAGTTACAAAGTTTCGAAACATTTATGACAATATTATGGGGACACAAGCAACAATAATATCATACAGATAACTTGACAATATTACAACTATGTGTACCGTCTACAAAGATATGTCCTCCGTACATAGTACGCAGTTGGTAAAACTCCATTTACACTATCTTTAACTTTGCCCGTTCATCAGTTTAATGTTGCCACATACTCCGTGTATCAATTCCAAAGTCCTCATTTGCGTTCACCATAAGTTTTGCTTTGCGTCGCACAAATTATGATTCACTGCATGCAAAATTAAGGCGAATGGCTAAGAAAACAAGAACTATATTAGCTGAGCTTACAGACTTACTTACTGACCTGTTTATGGCCTTTGTATCCTTTCTTTCACGCACTACGTTCTTGTCTTGCGTAGTATATGTACTGCTTACACAAAATCAGGAAATAGTGTGTCGCAAGTGAACCTTTAGAAGCCTATAATTGACTTTATGTGATGTTACAAGTAAGCAATACAATCTCAGAAAAAAGGAGGCTGTCAAGTGGAAAACCTCGTTGTATATTAAAGACATACCTTGTGTTATCAAACTGCTGTTTTAACTTAAATATTCCAATAATTTACTGTCAAGTTTTCAATTTTGTACTTTTCTATTTTGAATACAATACAATTTAACACAAACATTGCGAACTTAAAATTAATATTAAACAATACAAAATTACATCACACCAATATTTCGCCGTTATCTATAACGTAAATACTACCCGTGATACTGCGCGCGCGATCGCTCGATAGATAAAGAACCAGGTCAGCGACCTCCTCGCTTTCCGCCATTTTACCAAGCGGATACAATTCGCTGCGGCTTTTGTATAACTCCGAAACTTGTTCTTTAGAAAACCCAGCTGTTTCTGCGAACGGTGTCCTAGTGCCGCCCGGATTGACGGAGTTCACGCGGACACCATGACGACCCAACTCCACTGCGACACACTTCGTAAATTGGTCCAGAGCCGCTTTAGATACGCAGTACGGAAGGTAATCCACGTCCTTGATCGGTCGTAACGCCGCCACGCTTGATACGTTCACAATATTACCTTTTGTTTTTATGAGATATGGCGCTGCTAAACTTGTCAAATGGTACACGGCACGCAAATTGGTTGCCATAGCACGGTCAAGCAACTCCACGCCTTCAAAAATACTTCCTCTGACTCCAACTCCTGCATTGTTCACAAGGACGTCAATGCGGCCGAATGTGTCTATAGTCCTTACAATAATATTGTTCACGTCATCATCGTTTGACAACTCTGCCTTTATAACCAGAGGCTTAGTACCTTTTGTATCTTCACATTGTTTCGCAACTTTGTTCAAAGATTCTTCATTTCTTCCGACTAAGACAACTTTAGCAGACTGCTTGGCGTATAATAAGGCGGCAGCTGCACCAATACCCGAACTCGCGCCGGTGATCACGATCACTTTGTTGTTGAAGTCCATCGTCGCCCGCGCCGCGATTGCAACTAACTGGTTTAGATTTCTAGTTGTCAGTTTTAAGCAACAACAAAGATAAACATGAACTTCGAGCATTCCGTTGCTAGATTACTGTTGATTAAATACCAAAAGTCATCGAAGGTGACACAAAATAAATGTGTTTATTGCTTTACTTTTAATATAATTAAGTTATTCTTGTTAAGAATACAGACCTACGTAAATATATTGTATCAGAGGGGAAACCTGCGGGGGAGAGGGGCCCTCGTAGCTTATTGGTTGATTTTTTGTATGAAAAAAGTAATGTCTTCCATACTGCGTTCAGAACCGACCTCCGCGGTGCACACGAATTGTTGTCTTTGTAATCGTGCTAATTAAAGTAATTTTAATCCTTTTAAAAACCTCGTTTTCTCTCCAAAGAAACCCTGTGTCATCTACAGCCATGATAATGATTACAGAGAACAACACACATACAAAAACATTTATATGTTTAGATTCAATATATTTTTCTACTTAATCCTTTAACAAATCAATAAATTTAGTCCATGGTATTTCTAAGAAATTAATACCATTTTTTTAATGAGCCTACCAAATTGACTCGACAGCAGACATTCGCTATCGCCTTTAAACTTCCGGCCCCTGAGCTCCTTGAGCCAAGGAAAGAGATATAAATCACTGGAGGCTAGATCTAGAGAATAAGGTGAGTATTTAAGCAGTTTGGAGTCTGTTTCATGAATGGCAGCCATCGCAACTTCGGAATTGTGTGCGACTTCGTTGCCTTTAAACTCAAATCTCCTGCTCGCAGTTTGTGTCGTCTCTTTTCTTTAATGGCTTTCCTCTCTTTATTTCGTCTGCATATTAAGGGCCCGCATAGAGGTTTCCTTCAAGTTAATCAACCATTGCTATCCCAAAAAATCGGACGCCTTACCACACCGCTTGATACTTTTAATTTCTTCGCCGTCATTAAGCATGGTCTCTTTCAAGTCACCGATTTTTGTTCAGTCTCAGGATTAAAGTGACGGGTTCTAGATCTTGTCCATAGTTACAGATTATGACAAAAATCCTTCCTGGTCAGCTTGGGCCCTCGCAATATTCAATGTTGAAATGTCAAATCGCCGTTTATTTGTTCGTCGGTTAACATTCAGGGTAACTTACGCGCGAAGACCTCTATCATATGTAGTTCGTCGGTGAGGATCCTTATAATTCTGCCATACGAGATACGAGAGTCTAATTATGCGGTCAGCTAATATTAAATCCTACACTGTCTTAGTTTTTCGCAATTATTACTCATAATAAAACACTTTTTAACGAATTATATCGCGTATATGGTGGTTCGTGGCGAGCCCTACAAAGTGTTCGAAACGCCAGGAAAAACAAAAATCTATAATATACGCATTATAATCCGTTTAAAAGTGTTTTATTATAAATCCTATACTTTTTAGCATGTTCTTCAGTGTGTTTTTATTGGCTTCTTGCTTACCTCTCGGCGAGGTATGACTGTTTAACCGGACAATCTGGCAAATCTAAAATAGCCCCCCAGCCAGGAATGTATCTCCCAGAAATAAAGACACATTTATATGATTTTTTTATTATCTTCACATTTATATGTGTGTTACGTTTATCAGTACTTTTAAATCATCGTGAGTACTGTGACAACTTAAATTCTGATGTTTCACAAGTGCCAGTAATTGCTTTATTTGAAATAGAATTATTTAATTTTGGCTTTGACATTAATCATTACCACTTTCACTTTACATATGTAGTGAAGTACTTACTCAATTGGAACTATGTACATACGAACTTCTTTCCGAATTTGGAAACCATAAGAAAGCTCTAAATGAACATGAAATGAATACTTAGTTTAATTTCAATATATACCCATTTTTTTTATGTTACTGATACTAAATATTACTATTATAATAGTGGTTGTTAAGTGCCCAAGTATCTGCAAAAGCTTAATACCTCCTACAACTCGTAATCAGAATATTAGCCGGTGGTTCTAACGATAAACTAAGCATAAAGTACGCCTGACTTGGCGAAGTGAGGATAGAACAACGCCGCGTAAGCAACACGTAATAAAATTTTCCCGTTATATGGGCGTGTTATGTTCTGGAGATAAAGTGTTTTTTTTTTAAACGAAATATTTCGGCAATGACGGAAAGGGACGCGGCCGCGGCCGCCGCGCTATGGACGCGAGCATCACACAAACTGCCACGCGTACCACGAATATCTCTGTACGTTAGCGTGTCATTTCATTATTGTCAGCCCGGACTCCCGGGAATATATGTTAGTAGAATTATTCGCGACGCGTTTTATAAAAAAAGGAGACGGCTTTTTTCATAAAATTATTATGCATTAAAGTGTATCCAAGTCCCAATCTCTCTTGACTTTACAGTATTTCACAGGTATCTGTCACATATTTTTATCTGACCTTACTAAATGTAACAATGAACTAAAATGTTGGTTTTAAAACGGCATTAACTATGCAAGATTCGGTTAATCCATTCATCCTGACTTGCCTCTCCTATCGAGGGCAAACTACGTAATGTTGGTTCCGAGGCATGCCATTTACATGAATGATTATTCGGGTGGAGAGATGGTCGCACGCGATTTTGGCCTGTGATATTAGGGGAAGTGAGGTGGTTTTTATGTGGCAAGTTCCTGAGACCATTCCGAAGTTTATCTGTGCAAGGCGCGTGGAAAGCATTGTCCGGACCCGTTAGCCTGTGTTAACACAGCGCTTCCCCAGTTGGTAGACACACGGTAAACATAAATCGAATTTCTTCAAATATGATATTTTTGTATTAGAAATCCCTGGAATTTTATATAGTTTTCGGGGACTGGTGTGGGAGTATCCTCTTGTGGATAATTTGACATGTTTCTCGGAATTTATTTTTTAAGCACATTAATTTGAATTTATCCAAGATGAGGCTGATATTGCTTGAGATGACAACAGATAAACTAGTTCTTTGTAGTCATGTACTATTATTCACGACATAATTCAATAAGGACACTATCATATTACTTACCGTGTTGTACATTAATGTTATATTTTATGTGACTTATGATATAATGGAAAATACACTACAAAAGAAAAGTAGTACTAATTATTAAGACATGTAGTTTCAAATCTCTTTAGGTACATCAAAATTCGCACTTCAGGGTTTGAAATGACTATATTTGTATTTCGTAGCCTGTTGCCTGTTGGGTCTTATTACAAAAAAATAATAAACGCTGTATTTTTTTAATTTTAATTTTTTGGGCTTCTCGCATACATTTCAGGGAAATGTGGTTGCTTAACCGGTCATTTCTGGCGAAGCCAAAAGAGGCCTCCAGCCAGGCTTAAATTTAATATTAAAATCTAAGCAATTTTCGCTAAGGGCGCCCCCTGTGGGACACGGACCTCGGCTTAGGGCGTTGCTGGGGATAACAAGCTATTGTTTTGGGGACAGCTGGATCGCTATTATTTAAATTGTATTAGGGGACGTTTAAATCTACAGGTTCGGCACGGGCCGGCGCGAGCAAGAGACGGGAGAGAGAAGTGCTAACTTGAACGGGAAGGTGACGCGGCGATAGGCCTCCGCGACGTCGGTGAGGCGGGCATCCTCGGCGGCGAGGGCGGTAAAACGGTCGGGTGTTGAGTGAACGAGACAACGCGAGTCTCTTTATGTGATCTAACGTGATTTTGTCGTCTGGATCGACCAGAACGTTCCTCGGGCGGCGTACACTACTGATACGAGAGGGTTGGTAATCGACGGCTGATACCACAAGGGGATTAGGGTGGGACAGGGCAGAATCGAGATAGCGTTTGAACGCTTGTTTCATAAATTGCCTGATGGTCGGCAAGTTAAGATCGAAATTGAGTTGATCATTTCACATGTACCAAAGCGCTCCGGTGGCCTTGCGCATGAAACGGGTTTGGAGGGTTTGGAATCTACGGAGTGGGCGTGATTCAGCGTGTGCGAACACTGGGCTGGCATAGGTCATGGTGGGTCGAATGCATGTGGTGTAAATTCTCACCTTATTTCTAAGGGATAATTTACTACAAGCGTTCAGGATATAGTGAAGGCGACCGAGCACAAAGGCGGCGCGGGCACGCACCATCTTTGTGTGGGGAATGAAGGGCAGACCGATTGGCCCAGCATTGAGATCTCCCTGAAGCGTGGGTGGTCGTCGCCTAAGTTGCAAAATAGGATGGCTTTACTTTTGATAGGGTTAACTTCGATCCGCCATTTCCTAAACCGTTTCCCGTAGGCGTTGGCTGTGGCTTGGAGGATATTAGTTATATTATCAGGACTGCGGCCAGAGTAGAATATGGCCGTGTCATCGGCGAAGAGTGCTAATTGGGTCGTATTAGCAGGTCATTTGGGGATGACACTGGCATACAGTGAGAATAATAATGGGAAACGCTGTATAAACCTAATTTAGTTGAAATATGTTTCGTCCTTATCTTAAAAACCAAACGTCACAATGAAAGATAAGGACAAAACATGTTTTAACTAAATAACTTTGAACAACGTTTTGTCTTTTTGTAGTAAAGCACAAACCTCTTTTTGTGGTTACTCAATAATTATGACTTCTTGGTTGTATTCAAAGTATACCATCATAATATTCATCTTAAATAGTCACATATATATCAAAATTATAGTCGTGGAGAATGATATTTTACTATACTCATTAATATTTATGGCCGCCTTTTGTAAAAATTCCAGAAACTATTATTCCAGGTTATTAACCACTAGGTACAATGATATTTTACAAATAGATGTGCCATACACGAACATTATGACACAACTATCAGTACAGCTCTCAAATATGCGCAAAGGAACGGAGAGAACATGAAAGCCACCGTGCGGCATACCGGTTGTTAGAAAAAGATGAATATACACCTTTAGTTACGTTAGTTACATTTCATTAGCAGCTACGCGCATGATCGTTCGGTGTCGCCCTAGCGCCAGCCGCCATTGAACCACGTAATAAACCAAAATACTGTAATTTTATTTACAGTATAGATCTACGCATGAATGAAGGTTTTTTCTCACAATTGTACTTATAATTCATGCATAAACCTTATATAAACGCAGAAAGGCATTTTTCCGCAATATGTTGCAAGAATTACGTATAAGATTGACGTCTAGTTGCAACCAGCCGCGACACTGGTCGGTGCGCGACATAGTGAACTCCGGGGATTTACCTTGCTTTCATGTGACCATAATAGAGCGCGGGCAACGCATCTACACTTATAATATCTTAGACTAGGGACTATTTACAAGACACACACACATCAGCCTGTATGACCGCGTATTATAGCTATAATACCACGCTTGGCAGACGGAATGGTGAACACAGTATGTTGTTATTAGCAGACAGGAGGATGAAGCTATATGCTCTCTTAGTCGCCTTTCATGACACCCATGGGTGGACAGGGACAGGGTTTCATCCTTTGTCGGGAACCACACGGGACGTACCAGATAACATCATCATCATCATCATATCAGCCAGTTATACGTCCACTGTTGAACAAAGGCCTCCCGCATAGATTTCCACAATTATTTCGTCATTTTGGGGGGTATTTTCCAGTACCCACCATGCTTAGGTGGCGTAGGCATAGCCGGGTTGGTGAGCGCAGTATGTCTACTGTTCCACAGAAAGGACGGTGCTACCCATACCATTGGTTTAGAGTCTCTTGGTCGCCGTTTACGACATCCAATGGGAGGAGATAGAGTGGTGCTGGTTCTTAATGCGGATACCACACGGTTCACCAGACAATACAAATAGATCATTACTTGATAGCAGATAAATGCGTTTGTTAAAACTTACAATTTGTTGGTAACTGCGCGTGTTTTTTTTTACGCCATTTGGAAGACCAGCACAATGCTTAGATTAAAAGCCTTTAATGAAGTCGCACAAAAATACACATGATGAAACGACAGCAGTAATAACGTAGTGGTTGAACGCTTGCCTTCCATAAAGGAGGGTATGAGTTCGATCCCGGCCCGCACCTCAGGCTTTTCAAATTCATGTGATCAGAATTTGATTATGACTTGCGTTAACGGTAAAGGAAAACATCGTGAGAAAACATATGTACACCTGAGAGGGTTCCAAATTGCTCTCAATGGTGGGTGTAGTCCGCCAACCCGCACTAGGCCACCGTGGTGGACTAAGGCCTAACTTTTCTCATTTGATAAAAGACCTGTGCCCAGCAGTGCTACAGCAAGTACACAAACATAATAACTGTCTATGTCGACTTTTTTACGTTTACTTCCTATAATTTTCAGGATTTTATTTTTTTAATTTTGTTCGCATGCGTGCGTAGTATAATAATTTCTTACTTTCTTTGTACCACAAAGGATAAATAACCAAAACAAATTATACTTATTAGTGCATGATTTAATTAAAGACAATTTAAAAACATTTTAACAACCACACAAAATAAACTTCACCAATTTTACCAGCGATTTATAAAGCTTACATGCATCGGCAAATGAGTTTCTAACGTGTAATTAATGTTAAATTTAATGCGGCATTACAGTAGGTCAGCTGCCTCACTAATTCGTACTGATTGCTTGTTAAGCTGCCGCAGAATGTTAACACTGGCAGGATAATGTAAACTTTACCGGCAAAAATTACGCTCAGACGTGTTGTTCAAAGAAAATATGTGGGGATAATAATGGTCAGGACCTTTATCATTTATTTTTGTTCTATTAAAATTAAAATACGATTAAGCAGATTTAGGAATACGTTGCCCGATTCAAGATTATGTTTCCTAATATAAAAGGTATTCGTTACGGTAGAGGTGGCCAACACGTCAATCGCTAGACTATAAGTGGCAGATCAGGAAAAGTCTAAACGAAAAAAAAACACTATTAAAAAGTGAGTTATCATTGTCTTAACTGAAAATATTAAAAAGCACAAATATATTTTCTTTGACAGACCACCCACCAAAGACTCTTTAAATTTATCATCATTTATTTACACACCAGATTTTGTTAATTTGATTGAAGAAATGAAAACACAAAATTCCCATTGGGCTTTTTGTAATAATTAATACTTAAATCTGTTTAGTTATTATTTTATTCATAAGAGTCGAACTGTAAAAGTCGAACCGAAGACGACAGGAATTTTTAAGTAGATCACAACCCTAGACAAGTTGGTCACCCCAAATTTAAGGTAATAACTCAATAAGTTAAATTTTGATCTGCAAGTGTTCCCGGTTCAGTTTAATTAAATACGCAGTAGTTTTTTAACAAAACCCTTCTACAACTTGTTCAAGGTAAATGTTAGACAGATAAAGAAACGATGTTCAAAGTAACCCTTACTCCACGGGTATCGGGAGCCAAGACGTTGCGCGACGTTGCGCAGTGGGTGGCGACATCCATAAGTTGGGCTCTTATCATAAATCTTCGTGGGCCTGCAATGGATCACTCGGTCCGACCAATCTACCTCGCCCCTCATCATTTATACTTTATTATTTGAGGCTTATGTATCTGCAAACCTATCAAAATATTCAAATATTATCTCTTCGGTAAAATACGCTGAAGGTACTAGTAGTTTGAAGCGCAAAAAGGTTGCATACGGAAAAGTTTTTATTAAGTACAATCATGAAATCTAATCAAGACCGGTGACAAACTTAGTAAAAAATACTTCACAAAAAATAAATAGGCATCTATGCACTGAAAAAACATGCTTACTGTGCGGCCGCCGAGAGAATGCGTTCCTGGCTTCTGTTAATTGGTCTAATTTCTGCTATAGTAATGATTTAATTTAGCGCTAAGCTATTTAAGTTTATTATGTGTTGACGTTACTACATTAAAATCATAATATATTTGAAATTTAATATAAAAGAAACTAAACCAATTATTAACAGATGTCAGGAACGCATTCTCTCCACGGCTGCACTTTAGTTTTTTTTTATATTATCCAGTGACGATACGGCAAGTAATTCGCCTGGTGGTTAGCATCACGCTTACCCATGACTATTGTAATTCTAATCAGATCTAGTCTTGCGTGGCAGCTTACTCACTGTCACCGCAAGACATTAGTTATTTGGTCTCTTACGCGCAATAATTTCACTAGCTACAGTGCCCATAAAACTGGGACGCAGTAATGTCTAAAGTTTAAACACTACTGCTTATCGGCGAATACTGTGGTAGTATCAACCTAGCCAGACTCGCAATAAGGGTCCTTTTGCCTTTTGGTTACTCGTAATGAATTTTTTAGTGACTTTGGTGACCATTAAACTCTTTAGTTATAGTTCCTTTTGATTTATTTTTATTTGTCCCAGTGGAAACTCTCCATGAACTACTCCCACCCCGGGGAAGGGCGAAGGGCATGCCGGACCCCTACCGACCAAAACCACTGGGGCGATCATCTTCGGCACCCAAGGGGGGCTCCAGGACGATCACACTAGAGCCGCCCACTGGTGCTACGCCTACAGGCACATCTTGGAGAGGGTGAATGTAAAGCGGTCACCCCGAAGCCTAATTGTGCGCTTTGCTATATTGCGCACACGGCGGCGCGCGATGACATGCGCGCCTTCCCCTCCTCGCGGGTCGCTCGGTGGCCTAGTTATAGTACGTAAGCTATTTCATATACTATAAGTTTGGCGATATAAGTTAAAACTTAAGGCGTCTGTACATTACGCCGTGCCATACCATGACAGTGCTATGTCGCATCGCATCGAAAAAAAATGACGGACACTACTACGCACACTAAACATATCGTATCATGCACTAAGCGTACTGGCACCTACTCGTGAATTTGGTCTCGGTCCGCGGGCTGATTACGTATGTTGCAGACGTTTTACGACAGGCGTAAATCGCGCAGATGCCACAGTCAAACGTCATTTTGGTGTTACGTTTTTCCGACAGCGATTTTACAGGTGGAGATCTCTGACGCACACTCCCTCGGACGATCAATGAACTAAATATTGCATCCTCGACTTTCAATTTCAGGCGATTTGCCACTGGTGGATCCTTGACTGCACGATAGCTGCTGTCACGTCTGCTGTCGCTGTTTTTAGCTAATCAGTGCCAGTCAAAGCACGCTACGGTGTTGGACGGTGATGGAATGGTCTAGTGGGCGTTGTTTCATATTAATTGATATAAAGATTGATTCGTTCATAGCACGATCATGGTATGGTACGGAGTAATGGACAGACACCTTTAAGGTATCTATTACTGTCTCCACACTGGTAAGAAGCAGTTTATCTAAATCGATTGGTTACAGATTTTTTTTCAGTGTGGTAAAAATAAACAGAATTTGAATAACAACCATCGCGTGTATAAGACGCGTGCTACGTAACATAAAGTACGTAAGTAACTAATTCGTGCATCTTATATATATGTAAGATGCACGAAGTAGTTACTTTACATTTTTTACGATGTTATTAGTTACGAACTAATTCGTGTTTCTTACTGCACGAGTTAGTTGCTCTGATGCTAATTTTCGTCGAACGATTCTAGACATTAGTATTTCAATTAAAATTCCCAACACAAAACATTCGCCATTTTGGGTCGTCATCCACAAACGAACGTCACCATATAAAAACAAATCATACGGTAAAATTAAATTGTCATTTACGTGCAAACTGACAACCGACAGGCAGCCAACGTTTCACACTAACGCAACTACTCGTACGCACTAACTTGAATAGCAACGAATTTATAAATTAATTAAACGTCAGTAACTAAAGCTGCCAATATTCAAATTCGTTTCCGTACTATCTAAATTAGTCTGGTAAGTAGACCAGCTGATCTAGTAAAAGTTTTCTTTCCATGGCACGTTCCAATATTTCTTCGATCCTATTTAACTCATACCAGTATACACACACACACACACACTTCAGCCCGTGAACGTCTACTGTTGAACGTGGGCGTTCCAGTGAACAATGAGCGACCATATTGCCATAATCACCATGTTTGGCAGGCGGATTGGCAATCGCAGTATATTGTTTTTAGCACACGAGAGATCGCTGCCTTAGTCGGCTGCATGGATAGAGAGCGGTAATCTATCTTCACTCGCGTATTCACCGTACTCCGACGCAGGATCACCCCTAGCCATATGGACTGACGACCTGACTCTGTGGTTAATTGGATGAAGAATACCAAATATAATGTTATGACTTAAGAAAGGTCAATGGCTGTGAAAGGCTGCGTTGTGCATGTGTTACTACAGTTCAGTAATGATAGGTCTCTTATTGCAAGAGTCCGGCTAAGTAGGTACCACTACAGTGTCAGATATTCCACCAAGCGGTAGTATTTAAACTTTGACATTACTGTGTTCCAGTTAACAGGGCACTATAGCCAGTGTTATTACTACATTTAGGTAATACGATAAGAGACAAAATACTTAACCCATGTTTTGAGATGTTGAGCGTAGTGTGGTGCCACGCAGGTTAAGCCTTGGGTAGCATTACAATTATAATTGGCAGGTGACGCTGACCACCAGGCGCACTTGCTCGTCTCGTGACCAGGTGGGATAAAAAAGGAAAGCTTTATTCAGCTATTGACATAACAATAAATAAAATGTTTGCTATGGTTTAAATAGTGTTCTAACTCTATAGTCAACACAATTCTGAAACAAACAACCGCGACGCACTGCTTAACGTTTTTTACGCGGAAATTGCAGCTGTTCGGTTCAAGGAAATCAATCAGCGAACTGTTGGCCATGGCTCAAAAGCGGATGCGGTTGATGTTAAGCGTTTTACTTATTATTTGGCTGCGAAACAACAAGATCGATGTGCCACAAATACGTGTACTTCTAACACAACGTTGTAACTTGCGTCTTGTTCCTCAGAAATAAACAAATTATTTTGCTGCGCGATTTATAGGTGTTGATATTGAATGAATAATCGAATTGAGAATCGTGTGGTGCCGGCTATGCCATGTGGTGCCGGCTATGCGGTGTGGTGCTGGCTATGCCGTGTGGTGCCGGCCATGCAGTGGGGTGATGATGATGAAATGCCTCACGCGATCGCCAACCCGTCTGCCAAGCGTGGCGATTATGGCAAAACCCCCCAATGAGCCCACAACACACTCAAATTGGTCGTTGTGGTGATCTTTGGGGGAGGCTTGTGTCCAGCAGTGGACTTCATTCGGCCGAATTTATGAATCGAATTGAGTCAGTGTGTGAATTTTAGTGAATGTGCTTTAGAATATTGACTTATAATTTATGCTTTTGTCACGTGGTTAAAATTGCCACCTGCGTCAGTCTGTGGCTTTGTACATTCGTTTTTATAAAGCTTCGTCCAAACTTGCGTAACCGAAGTAAAATGCAAAGCGGGACACATCACACAACGTGGGACGTACGCATCAGCAAAGCGGGACTCACGCGTCAAGTGATGAAACTGGCGATTCGCACCGTAGTCGCGCAGATGTGCACGTCTAATTTCGTATTGTAGACGCTCCCGTGTTGCTGACTCATCCCGCGTCGCTGACGCCCAGGTCTGGCCAAATCTTAAATCTCGTAAACGTTAAGTAACTAACTATTCGAATGACTACAAAACTACCGTCTGTATCAACGTACTGTACTTTATACCATTTACTTTTATGAATCCAAATGGCAAAAAATGGCCGTTATACATTATCATCATCATTTCAACCAAAATGCATCCTCCCACAAAAGATAGCCACAACAACCGATCTGGGTTTGTGTTGGGGGGTCTTTTTAAACACTAACAGGATGAGATGGAGTGGTGCTATTCGTAGCCGGCACCACACGTTTAAATCTGTTTGTCTGTCTGTTCTTCCATATGACACAGAAATATACCTGTAACTTTCTGCATGCAATGATCCGATTCCTTCGAATGATCGCGGTTTCGATCCCCGCATAGAACAAATACCTATTTATATGACCTAAGGTAAGTACCGAGTTTGAATATTTGCTTATCTGTCTGTAAAAGTAGGTAGCCATTACACAAAAAGAAAAATGGTAGTAACAATGTTATTAAATAAAGAAAAATATAAAAACGGGAATGCTCAACTAAACTTAATAATATACAAAATATTTATTTATTTGGAAATTCCAACATAAATAGTCAGACTGCTAAGACTAGAAGTTCTAGAAAGGATTGCACCATGTTATCAGTCAGTTCATCATTTCGGCCGAAGGAAGTCCACTGCTGGACACAGGCCTCCCCCAAAGATGTCCACAACGACCGATATGGATGTGTTGTGGGCTCATTGGGGAGTTTTGCTATAATCGCCACGCTTGGCAGACGGGTTGGCGATCGCAGTTAAGTTGTTAATGTACTCGAAGGACGCTGCTGCCCATCCTCCGGCTAATCCCTTAGTCGACTTTTACGACACCCATGGGAGGAGATGGGGTGGTGGCATTCTGAGCCGGCACCACACGGCACCTCAGTCAGTCAGTTGTCGTCAGTCATCAGTCAGTTGGAACCAAATAATTTTTTCTGGAAGACTACACAAATAACTATCTTCACGTAATTTTAAAATCTCTGGTATCATCATCATCATTATAGTATTAGCCAAAAGACATCCACTGCTGAACAAAAGCTCCCATGACGACCGATTACATGCCACACGTTAAGTTGTCGTATTTTGGGAGGAAATTGCCAGTACTCCCCACGCTTGGCAGGCGGGTTAGTAAGTGCAGAATGACTACTCTTCTATAGAAGGGACGCTGCTGCCCATCCCTCTGGTTTAAAGTCCCCTAGTCCCTTTTACGGCATCCACGGGAGCGGATAGAGTGATGCTATATTCTTAATCCGCACGGGTAGGCATCTCTGTTATACAAAATAAATATTAATAATTAAATTGTCATATTTAGCGGCAGGGGATGGATACTATAGTCAATCTCTTGCTAAAATGTCTTACTCACCTTTACGCAACAGACAGGTACAGGGAACTTTTTATATATACATAGCCAGTATAAACTTTGAGTATTTTATAAGCGATTCTCCACATTAGTATTTGAACTGTCTTGGGTAGTTTCTGAGACCTGGAATAACAATCCAAATATATATTTCGTGCAGGGATCGAACCCGTGACAAGTAGCGCAGAAAGCCAAGCGACTGGACACTGTGCCAAACATGTACCTAAACGTAACGTACAAATAAAATAAAAACATTTAATATTTCTGTATAGAATTCTTAGGCTCGTCACTGGCAGATGTCTGTATTTCCCATTTCACACACGCTATAAACGTGAAATGCGGAAAATTTCAAGGAGGGAAGGAATCGCATTTATAACGTTCAGGATATTTTCATTTATTTCCGTGTTTACACCTTGGTATAGTACAGGTTATTGAATACGCACTTGATAAAAAGTTGACAACACAGTGATGGATAGCCCGCTTTCTCGAAAACCGAAAATGGGGCAAGTATCTAAGAATTATATTTTTTTGATGTTCGTTTATGAACAAATCGATAAAATTTAAGGAACTATCCGATTAATTCTGATTAATAATTATGTCGGTATCTAGGTTTCCGGATTGGTTTTCGGAAGAATATAGCACTACTCCATCTCCTGCCGTGGATGGCCCCCCAAAACAAACAAGACGGCACGGTTGGTGCAGTGGCTGATACAGTCGGCTGCTGCGCTCCGAGTCGTGGGTTCGATTCCCGCACGGAACAAATATTTGTATGATCTGCAGATAGTTGTTCCGGGTCTGGGTGTATTGTATGTGGAATTCAAGTCTGTAAACGTTAAAAAAAAGTGGGAATCTATGGCAGTGGTCTTTGTTCAGCAGTGGACATCATTTGGCTGGTATGATGATCTTGATTTACAGTAAATAATTCCTTAGTATAACTAAAGTAACAGTACTTATTGAACTCTTTATAGCATAGGGTTACACTCCAGCTAACCAATATAAGAAGTTGAAGACGAGGTTTTAATTGGCGCTCTGGGCCATTCAGAAATGCTGTATCCCCACTCAAACCAGGGGAAGGGTGGAGGGGCACGCCTGACTCCTATCGGCTAAAACCACGGGAGCGGAAGATTACCTCTTCGGCTCTGAAGGGAAGGTCTAGGAAGTCGACTACACACTGCCTTTAGGCACATCTCGGAAGGCATTCAGACTGTAACACAGTCATACCCTGTGGCGGAGCGAAGGTGACTGTAAAGTGGCCGCCCCGCAGCCACATCTCTTGGGAGATTGTAAATAATCGCCCCGAAGCCTGCCCCATCGCTATGCGTTATGCCGCGGTCACCGTGGTACGTGACCACGTTCGCACCATCGTCTTTCCAGGGTTCGCTAGGTGTGAGCACATTGCCCAATCTTCGCGCTCGCGAGCCTCGCACCATTCAAGCCTTCTTCTTAATAGTTCCTACTTTTTTGTATCACTGGACCTGATCTAACGTGCCTCTGGGATTAGGTTTTATTTCATGGTAAAATAACGAATGCCCCAGAGAGGTTAATTTTATTCATAAATTTTAAAACATTCGCGTTCTGTGATATTGCCGGCGACGCGGCGCTTACTTGTAGCAATTATTTTTCGTGTATCGCACACAAGTAGCCAATAATCTTTTTAAAAATAAAACAGTTAAAAGAAGGCATAAGGACCTATATGAAAACATAAGAACGTAACATTTTCAGGTTTTCAGGTTTCTGTCCTCAAGGGTTTCAAACCTGTTTAGTTTTTTCATAAGATCTGTAAGTCATCATTTCGGCCGAATGAAGTCCACTGCTGGACACAGGCCTCCCCCAAAGATCACCACAACCACCGATATGGATGTGTTGTGGGCTCATTAGGGGGTTATGCCATAATCGCCACGCTTGGCAGGCGGGTTGGCGATCGCAGTTGAGTTGTTAATGTACTCGAAGGACGCTGCTGCCCATCCTCCGGCTAATCCCATAGTCGACTTTTACGACACCCATGCGAGGAGATGGGTTGGTGGCATTCTGAGCCGTCACCACACGGATAATTTGATATGTAAATTATTTTATTTAATATTATGTTCTAAGTGTAAACTTAGACACAATGTAAAAATTCTTCATGAAATAAAAAATAAATAAATAAAGTTTTATTTAAATTTTCATGAAATTAGATTGTTATCTTCCTCCTTAATGTTAGTTCTAATAACAAATTGAATACTATATGCAAAACAGACTTATACAGGTACATACAGTAGGACAGTAAAGCACGCTCGCCATCCATCAGGCTCTCAAGGCCTATGACAAGAAGGCTTACTTTCCTCATGAATATTTATCGCCCTGTTCATACCCCAAACCAAGTAGCTCGAAAAAAAACATTATGTTTTGAGTCAATTCGCTCGGAAAGTAAACAGTACTTAGAATTTCTTTGAAGATGTAAAATTGCGTACACGTAGTTTAAAAGCAATTTTTAGGCAAATGATCAAAGATTTAAAGGTCTAATTTATAATGTTTGTGACGCTTATTCGTGAAAAATCAGCCCACGACGATTGTATAAAATATTTAAGCAAAATTTCAGCTGCATTAATAAATTATGCTACTACCCGGATCGACTGGATACGTCGCTATAACATTTTTTAAGTGTATACAAACCAAGCTGCGAACACGAAACTGCACTCCAAAACAGAAATCGCCGACGTCACCCAAAAAGCAGCCTAGATCAAATGGGACTGGGCAAGACACGTTTGCCGCATGTTGGATGAATTGTGGGCAAATACAACCACTTCGTGGGTGCCCGAAAACGTCCAACGGCATCGTGGCAGACCCAGACGAAGATGGAGGGATGAGCTTGACGCTTATACGCTTGGTCCATATTGACTCCGGATTGGGTTGAGTGGAAAAAGGAAAGGGAGGCCTTTGCCCTGTAGTGGGACAACATAGGCTGAATTATTATCTACATGTTTCTCCATTCACGAGCTTATATCCCCTGTAAGGGGGAACCCAGTGTACGCGGGGACATGGGTCCAACACGCAGAGGCCCTTTAGAGAATTTTAATGTATAATGTAATGGGCCACTAACCGGGGACTCTTCATGGCTACACTATAAAATGCAGCCTCGGATTATCCCAGGAGGTACACCTAAACTATTGTATAAGATGGAAACTACAATTATAAGGTCTATTGTAATGGGTGCTAAATGGATTATATACTTCTAATAACGGAAACAACGGGGTCTGCCATTCAACCTATAAAGTGAAATTCAACCTATAAAATTTATTTCACAAGATAGGCCCCCTAAATGGCCACCACTACAGGCGTCAAGGAGCAACACCGGTGTGAGCGGCTATGGGTGTGGAGAGGTGCGGCACCGGTTTCACCATCGCGTGTCTCGAAGACTCAGAGCGGGTTTCACCGAATTATTAATTATAGCTGGTGGAATTATACATGGATGTGAATTCAGATAAATTTAAGTTGTTTTTATTATTAGTTATTCGGTATGCTGTATGTATTCTAGCGTTCTAATAATACAAAATAGACCTCAAGATATTAAAGATAATATAATGTTTGTACAAAACTACGTAAAATAATTGCTATAAGTTGTGTGTTACTTTAGGACAACTCGTGACTTCTTAAAAGCCTTCAATACGCTAGTCAAAAAATACTTTGACAAAAGACGGCTTTGTTACGGGATCTGTCTTTGTTTTGGCCAACTTCTTTGATCAATCATGACAAATTGTGTTTTGTTATAAGAGCAGGAGCCCGTCAGGAAGTTTGACAGTTCTCGGCTAAAAGTTTCCGTTGAAAATAAACGTGTATGTACGAATTAGTTCTTTATGTTAAATCAATCAATGTTGGTGGAAACTTGAACTTCAATACGTACTCGTACGTAGAAACGTGGGTACGTCAGTTTAAATTATGGAACTTTTCCTTTTCTAATGTCTTAATACTCGTAGAAGTGATGGCCTTTGGGGCAAAAAGGTTCTAGAGTGGAGACCGCGCACCGGAAAACGTTGCGTGGGACGATCTCCGACGAAGTGGATAGTGAGTTGGTGAAGATCGCGGAGTTTCGTTGGATGCGGACGGCATGTAACCGGTCGTTGCCTTGTCAGATGCCTTTGTTCAGCAGTGGACGTCCGTTGGCTGATATGATGCCTTTTGGTTTTTAACCCAGCGCTCGGCATTATTTTTATTAATACCTGGGTAAATTTAGTTACCTTCAATACTCTATTTCGGTATAGCACTGAACCCATTAACAACAAAAAAAATCATACCCTTAAAGAAACTCGCGATAGTGTTTTAGTATCCAATAAAAACACCAGCTTACATACGCCCCCGTCTCGTACAATGACCGAGCGCGAGGCGGGTACTGCAAAGATGTTTTGTACCTACCACCTGATTTGGGAGGCACGTGTGGCCATTGGCCACTATCTGTATTGGATTGACTCTGTGTTAGAAAATAAATAGATGTTTTGATGAAAAAGGGAGATAGTATTATTTACTGATTTGGTAAAGAATTGTGGATTGATTTTCCTTCTAAATGGTTACAAGTGGTTAACACGCGAAATTAATAATCAATCTAATCCGAAATGTAGCTTTAAGATTTTGACCTATCCGTGTTCGTGTTAAGATGACATTTAAAGCAAAAAACGGAAAAAATCCCAAATCCAAAGATTTTGTATGTGATTGATTATTAATTTCGGCCGTAAATCACCACCGATGATGATAACTGCCTAATAATTGATTACTCCATATGTTCAACAGTCAGTGATATCACCTGGATCAAAAAAATTGAAGATTCTCTAACAACAATATACCGAATGACCTGAAAGCTAAGACTAAGCTAAATTTATAATAAATATTACTAATATTGGTCTGCGAATTGTACATATTTAAAGTATTAAAGTAGGTATTCAAAACTCTAAATGTTACCATGTTAATAATTATAAAAATTGTGTACTCATTTTAGTAAACTGTAATTGATTTTACGAGAAATAAAGTTCTTTAAAGCTAGTCATTCAATTCGACTACTTAGCCTCATTCCCTATACAGTTCAATGAGTAGGTATCGACGTCAGATACGGGACAGTTAGTAGAGTACATATATTAACTGTCCCGTCCCGTATCTAACGTGCTCACATAAACTTTTCCCAAAAAAGGACTTAATAACGTCACCAAAAATATAATTCAATTGGAAGAATCTTGAGGTAATAACAATAAGTAATATAACTATTAAAATAAATAAATAAACATATTGAAAATACAGAATGTTTTTTTAATTCTTAAACGTGTCAAACACTATAAAGACCGATATAATTTCGACTTTTAACTACACCCGAACAAACTGTTACGATAAAAGATAAAAGAAGCGCGATAAAAAGGCGAAAGGCCAGTGCTCCGAGCATACCATTCCCGTCAAAAGTTCTTCAATATATCGTGTCAGTAATATCATAATATCTGTTCTGTCCTTCTTCAAGTTTCACAATATTTTACGCCGACTTCCATAAACGACGAATGCCTCGGAGGCCGCGCAGAAAAATATGGGACGCAATAAAAATGTCAAGTCAGGTCATCAGAATGGAAAGCCGAAGGCGTTTTGTCGCCAGATGTGGCACTGAATCAATGAAAAAGTGTTTTCTTTCGTGCCTCACATCGGCGATATATCAAGATGCGCCGGCCGTGAGTGGAGCCGCGGAGGTGCGGGAAACTACGCAACTGTAATAATGGCCACTGTTATGTTTGCTGACGGGACAAATTCTGAAGCGAGCACCTGCTTGCGCTGACACGCGAAATATTTGTATTCACGATAAAAATATATCGCGGATTTATCCTTGTACTGTTTAATAAAAATGTCACCATTTTGGCGTGAATATGAAAGAAGTTAATATAGGATTGCGGAAATAAGACTCGTCACTTTAATACCTGCCCTTTATGCGATACTACTGTATTAAAATATGTCATCAAAATAAGTAAACTCTAAATATACATTTGACATTACAAAGCTATGGGTCGGTTATGTCGATAGGAAACAATAAAATCTCAACAATACTAGCAAGTCTTAATCCAAAATTACGGAAACGGGTCGCTTCCTATCGGCTGTGTTTACCCGTACACAGTATTTTAAAGAGGCAAGTCGGTGGAGAGAACAATGAGTTCGGAACAGTTTTCATGTCGGAAGTGGCATTACACTGAACATTAGCCAGGGCGATAAGGCGCCTACACAAATTGGTCCGGGCACGCGAACATTGCGATCGCATTAGAAAAAGCGTAGTCTTAGGAACTGGGAAACGTGCTGATTGTGACAGGCTCTATGAGCCACAGTTGACTCGATAATAAGTTGCTTTATTAGCAAAATTACCGTATATTATTCATTTATTAGTTGGGTAGGCAGACGGTAGTAGGTAGACACAGCGACTGTGCTCAGTTTTTGTACTTTTAAGAAACATATTGTATACAGGATGAAAGTTACAACATACCAAAAACTTCTAGAAGTGGTTGCACTGAAGCTAATAAAAAAATAGGAAAGCCATTTATCTCGGAAATAATATCATCATCATCATCATTTCGGCCGAATGAAGTCCACTGCTGGACACAGGCCTCCCCCAAAGATCACCATAACCACCGAAATGGATGTGTTGTGGGCTCATTGGGGGGTTTTGCCATAATCGCCACGCTTGGCAGGCGGGTTGGCGATCGCAGTTGAGTTGTTAATGTACTCGAAGGACGCTGCTGCCCATCCTCCGGCTAATCCCTTAGTCGACTTTTACGACACCCATGGGAGGAGATGGGGTGGTGGCATTCTGCGTCGGCACCACAAATAATAGGTTCACAGTTTTTGACACTTTTGAGCACGCAATGTGTAGCAGTCAACGCAAACCAAACGCTACGTGATTATTGTACTATGATATGATATTATTGTGCTAATGTAAGCGATGACCTCATCCGTGAACTGTAGCGAAACAACAGCCGTTTAGTTTTTATTTATTATTTATTATATTCCAGTTTCATATGAAAATAAAACGTTTATTAAGTTTTTATTCAACACTAGCTGCTCGACCCATCTTCGCACAGGCAGGTACATGTAAACCCGATTGCGGGTCCAATTGACCAAACTCAAACTCAAACATTTTCTAAATATTTATCAAAATCAGTCCAGCCGTTTAAGAGTAGTTCAGTGACATACACACGTACAGAAGAATTATATATTTAAAATAGCGTTAGGATGGACAAAAATATTTATTTTATACTGAAAACAGTTAATCGGTCTGGAAAAAACTGAAAGTTCATGATTCTAACGCTAAGGGTTCCAGAACCATCATCATCATATCAGCCACAGGACGTCCACTGCTGAACAAAGGCCTCTCCCTTAGATTTCCACAACGAGCGGTCACATGCCGCTCTCATCCAACGACCTTCACCAGATCGTCTGTCCACCCTGTTTGGAGGTCGTCCCACGCTGCGTTTTCCGGTGCGCGGTCTCCATTCGAGAACCTTTGTGCCCCAACGGCCTGTGCCTTCTACGAGCAATGTGCCCTGCCCATTGCCACTTCAGTTTACTAATCCTTTCAGCTATGTCGACAACTTTAGTTCTTCTACGGATCTCCTCATTTCTGATTCGATCTCGTAGAGAAATACCAAGCATAGGTCTCTCCATAGCTCGCTGAGTGACCTTGAGCTTTCTTATGAGGCCCATTGTGAGTGACCACGTCTCTGTTCCATATGTCATCACTGGTAACACACACTGGTTAAAGACTTGCGTCTTGAGGCATTGCGGTATTGTTGACGAAAAGACGTTGCGAAGTTTCCCGAACGCTGCCCAGCCGAGTCGGATTCGACGATTGACCTCTTTCTCGAAGTTGGACCTACCTAACTGGACAGTTTGTCCTAGGTAGACATACTCGTCAACAACTTCGAGAACAGAGCTCCCAACGGATATTGGGATGGGCACGACATGGACATTTGACATTTTATCATTTTAAGGCCCACCTGTTGGGAAACTCTGTTGAGATCATCGAGCATTGTGCTGAGCTCTTGCAGCGATTCTGCCATGACTACGATGTCATCGGCAAATCGAAGGTGAGTGATATACTCGCCATTGATGTTAATGCCGAATCCTTTCCACTCCAGTAGCTTGAAGGCATCCTCCATTGCAGCGGTGAACAGTTTCGGGGAAATGACGTCCCCCTGTCTCACACCTCTCTGCAATGGAATTGCCCCCGTGCTCTGTTCAAGTACTCGGACCGACATGGTGGCGTTTCTGTATAAGCACTTCAACACTTCAATGTACCGATAGTCAATCTGGCACCGCTGCAGAGATTGCAGCACTGCCCAGGTTTCGATCGAATCGAAGGCTTTCTCATAGTCCACAAACGCCAAGCATAGTGGCAGATTATACTCCTCGGTCTTCTGTATGTATGGTCTATGGTACTGAAACCTTTTCGGAAACCGGCTTGTTCGGGAGACTGGAAGTCATCAAACCTGCGCTCGAGACGATTCGTGATGACCCTTGAAAACAGCTTATAAACATGGCTCAGAAGTGAGATGGGTCTATAATTCTTCAATAGGGTGTTATCACCCTTTTTGAAGAAGAGCACCACCTCACCTCTGTTCCACGCTTCCGGCGTCGTGCCCTCGAGTAAGACGGAATTGAATAGCTTCTGAAGGACTTTAAGTACCGGTGTGTCACCCGCTTCAGAAGCTTTGACATAATTCAGTCTCCACCAGCCTTGTTATTTTTAAGCTGTTTCAAGGCCATCCTAATCTCGTACAGGCTGATGTCCGGGATATCCTCGGTATAGTGTCGGGTTCGTTTGGCTCGCGGGTCTTTGTCAGAGCCAATGGTAGGTATAGTAACCGAGGTGTATAACTGCCGGTAGAAGTTCTCAATCTCTCTCAAAACCTCTGGCTTAGTCGACGCTACACTGCCGTCCTCGGTCTTCAGCTTCATAATACGACTTTGCCCAATAGACTTGTCTCTTGCGAACACTTTGGAGCCTTGATTCCGCTCAATCGCCTCTTTAACACCGTTAGTGTTAAAGGTGCGGATATCGTGACGCAAGGACTTCCATATCCGTCTATTGAGCAGTCGGTATGCTTCAGCATCACCGGAAGACTGCAGCGTCATGGCGCGTCTTTCTGCCATGAGGTCGAGAGTGTGATCGGATGTACCTACTGAATTCGTAGTTACAGTTTTCGTTACGATATCACTTATACCTGTTATACTAAACATATTAAAGAGAAAATAAAAAAACATGACTCTTATCAAATATAGAAGGAACTGCTTGTTGGCGACCAATTGATTCAGGTTTCCTCGTGATGTTTTCCTTCACTGTTAAAGTCACTGGAGTTTTAATTACTAAGAAAGTACCTATGATTTTGAAAATGTCACATTGGTACTGCCAGGTTTTGAACCCGAAACCTATTACTTAAGAACCGAGTCCGTAAACCTCAGATCACCAAGAGACGAGCGCAGTGTGGTGTCAAGTAGTCCTGCGTAGTATTACAACAAGGCGAATGACTTACTCATATCGTTACAGCTTAGTATAAAAAAACTAATTTATAAAAGTATAAGAGTTAATAACCATCCTCGCGTAAATTTGTAATACACATAGGTAACGGATACAACAATATATGTAAATTCCTCACAGCATTATACAAAAGCTGTTATTCAGCGCCCTCTACCAGATCGGCAATAAATTAACAACGGGCTGTATAAATCCATTGAGCAGTTCGATCTCCGATGGCAACTGCACTGAGACTGCATTTGAATAATGTCCGCCAGAATGTATTACCCCATAATTTACCGTCTTTGTACAATTTTACTTTAAGTTTTAGACGGAGTTGGGTATAAATTATGTGGTAATAAAAACCCCGTTAGCTCGCTATAAGATATATGATACATTGGAGATAGAAAAAATGACCCATCAATACACTTGATATTCATCATTTCAGCTGAATAAACCACTGCTGGACACGGGCATCTCCCAAACCACAACGACGGATAGATATCCGACAGCGACCGGTATTGGTGTTTTGTGCGCATTGGTGGTTTTGCCATAATCGCCACGCTTGGCCGGTAGGTTGGAGATCGCAGTTAGATTGTTAATGTGCTCGAAGAACGCTGTTGCCCATCCTCCAGCTAGTCCCATAGCCTTTTACGACATCCATGGGATGAGATTGGTTAGTGCTATTCATAGCACCACATGGCCAACGGTATTTGGTATTGAAAGCTTATTGTTTTTGTTGGGTTGGAAAATTTTCACAAATTCCAATCACAATACACCCAGACCCGGAACAACTACCTGCAAATCGTACAAATATTTGTTCCGTGCGGGAATCGAACGACGACCCGGTGCGCAGCAGCCGACTGTATCAGCCACTGCACCAATCGTGCTTCTGGAAATTGAATGTTTCTTCCATCGTACTACTATTGTAAATGTGAAAGTTTGTATGTTTGAATGATTGAGGCTCCATCACGCTCAAACGGCTGAACGATTATGTCGTGGAACATAGATATAGAATATCAAGTTCCCTTAAGAAGGACGGGGATGATTTCACGGTATCTACTAGTATTACAATCAATGTGTCAAGGATGAAAAGTCATTCACATGGAAATATTTTACGAACACCTGCCAGGCATACTTAAAATGATTAGTATTATATACTAGAATTAAACACAGCAATATTAATTGACAACGTTTCAAACTTCTGATCTGATTGATCGGCGAGGAAGCACCTAGGACTTGATCCCTTGATAGTAAGTCCTATAGAATACTTTAAAATCATTATTAGTAAGTTGTCTATAAACTACGTCGTTTTCCAGTTTTCACTACAGTTACGCCGCGTAAAAGCAATTTCAGGTATTTCTTATAATACTCATCATTTCAGCCGAATGAAGTCCACTGCTGGACACAGGCCTCCCCCAAAGATCACCACAACCACCGATATGGATGTGTTGTGGGTTCATTGGGGGGGTTTTGCCATAATCGCCACGCTTGGCAGGCGGGTTGGCGATCGCAGTTGAGTTGTTAATGTACTCGAAGGACGCTGCTGCCCATCCTCCGGCTAATCCCTTAGTCGACTTTTACGACACCCATGCTAGGAGATGGGGTGGTGGCATTCTGAGCCGGCACGATATATTATATGGAGGATAAGTAAAAGAATTATATCTCTCTGAACGGCAATTTCGTCTATGTCGGCAACTAATTACATAGCCTGACAGTCGGATGGTTGGCGTAAAAGTGTATTTTATAAATTAATTTCTTCGTTTAAATCTCAGAACTAATTATATCGTGTTCTGGAATTTAATAAACATAATTTAACATAGAGACAAACTGTTTTGACTTCTATTACGTACGTTAAGGTCATGGCTGCTAATATTATAGTAAAATACTTATATGATTTCTGTTATTACATCCTATGTCAAACAAATGCATGCTCTCTTTATTATGGTGGCTTCACACAGTTCGTAATAGCACTTACTATGCCTGCACACTAGCAGTGGGCATCGATTCAACAAACGGCTTTTTAAAACCGCTTTTATATCAGAATTAACTGTTTTTCATTGCATAAAACCGGTTGAAAAATGTTATGCTATTGACATACTTCAATAATCGTTTGTAATGTTAAGTAACATGTGTAATAGCATGTCGATCTTGTTAAATTGACAAACGAATTGTTTCAAATAACCATCTCAATTTTATTTGAACAAACGATAAACTAAACTGTTTTGAAACCTGAAGTATTAAAAACAGATTTTTAACATGTTATTTATCGATATAAGCGTTACATTACATTGCTGCGAAAATTGGCAATAACCCACCGCTAGTATATACGGGTCAGCACGTGCCACCACAGATGAGCTCGCACTGTTAGGGCCCGCTTTCTTCTACAAGGCGATGGCGCGAGCTGGCCTACGAGCGGCACGCAACTCATCCAATATACTTCATAAGAAAAGATAAGATAAAGATAGATTTCATCAAAGAAAGTAGATGATTTTACCTTTTTTGATTTGATCAAGGATTTTGACATTTCAATATCTTCTATCATATAAGCCAAATGACGTCCACTGCTGAACAAAGGGCTCGCCAGTAGTATTCTACAATTGAGTTGTCATTTTGAGAGGAATTTGCCAATACTCACCACGCTTGGCAGGCGGGTTGGTAAGCGCAGTATGGCTACTATTGCCACAGAAGATCAACGCTGCTGCCCCTCTGGTTTAGAGTCCCTTCGTCGCCTTTTAAGACATCCACGAAATGAGATGGATTGATGCTATATTCTTAAACCGGATACCGCACGGAAAAATATTTGCAATCATTCACAACGGGTATGAAAACAATATTTCATGTGTTCGCGACAATACGTCACCACATTTGATACACATAAGTAAAAACAGTACAATCATAATTGTAAGTAAGATCATTCAATTTACTTAGATTTTTGCGATTATTTTCATATTTCGTATGTTTTCTTATATACTTACAAGTGTTTAAGTGATGTCATATTGTCTATATACTATACTCAATAAGACTTACGACAGATAATAATAACGGTTTTAAACATCAACTATATAAGTTTAAAAAAGCCCTATATACTTAGTATATAAAGTTATAAGGTATGTATTTACGTTACTTCTTATGTATAGAATGTAATTATTTTTGTTATATATAAATACATAATATATTTTGGGGAAATATAGAACATTTAATTAAAATTAAAATATATAATGTATTATGTACCGCAATATGCGAATAGATAGGTGGTCCTAGACCGATCACAAACATATATTGTTTATTCTGTGTTTATACTAGATAAATAGTTACAAGCATAAATATGTATTTTCTCTAGTGAACATTTTTTTATAACAAAGTTTTACAACAGACGGTTTAGTGGTTCTCGTGATCGTAAACACGACTGGTACTTAGGGTTATGCATTTTAATTAAAATGTGTAGTCATCGACATGAAAACTAGTACATAGATATAATAGTAGTAAAAAGCTAGTGAGTCAAGCATTTATAGTATATAAAGTCAAGTATATAAGTTTTATATCAACTCTTTCAATTGCCGTGTGGTGCCGGCTTTGCCGTGTGGTGCCGGCTCAGAATGCCACCACCCCATCTCCTCCCATGGGTGTCGTAAAAGTCGACTAAGGGATTAGCCGGAGGATGGGCAGCAGCGTCCTTCGAGTACATTAACAAATCAACTGCGATCGCCAACCCGCCTGCCAAGCGTGGCGATTATGGCAAAACCCCCCAATGAGCCCACAACACATCCATATCGGTGGTTGTGGTGATATTTGGGGGAGGCCTGTGTCCAGCAGTGGACTTAATTTGGCCGAAATGATGATGATATCAACTCTTACAACAATACCTTTGAGTATGATATCAGTTAGGGAAATAACATAGTCACACACACACAATCTCTCTTCACTCGCTCTCTTCAGTCATGATATGAATTCGTCTTATTATTTCTTCACCATCTTCATCATCAGAACATTGAACACTTATCATAACATAGCAAGATTGGTATCAGCAGAAGGATTTCCGTCAACGTTTTTCAACATAGTTATATACAGAACATCAACACGCTCGCTGGTACAGAATAGCATCCAGTGCAGCATTAGTGTCGATTGTTTTCCAATACTTTGTACCGAGAGTCCAAATAATATTAAAATTCTATCTAACGCTGCTTTAGCTTGCATGTAAAACCGGGCTGTTTCCTGTATATTTGAAATTTAAATCATGATTCTAGCCGTTTCCCAAGCACGGTGTTAGTTTTGAGTCTACTATGCAGCAAAATAAGTGAAGAGCTGCTAATAATCTCAAATGATTCCCTGAGGGTTATTACAATAAAATAAATACTCTAGATAAAAATGTATCACCTATTACATATCTCAACCTTTTCCTAGAGTTGTAAAAATTTAGTGATCGAAATGGACTACGATAGGGTTGATACGTAAGTAATATAAACCGAATTAACACTTCTTAGATGGTATAATAATTTTAGCCCCTGTACATTTTTATTATACGAGAATTCAATTGGTATGTGTAAATTCTTTAAAATTACACACATGATATACTTTGCGAACTGCTTGATGTTTACAAAGATAAATTCTAACCATATATCTAGAAATCCAAAGCACCCGGCGACAATAGACCCGTTAACATTTATGAATGTTCCCTTGAGTGATACGAGTCCAAAGCGCCGCAGGCTCATTCCCATCTTGCTATCTATAAGCAATCAAACAAACGATTTAGTAATGACGTTAGAACTTACGGAGATTCCCTTACATCTGCTGACATCAATATTACGTCACCACGTCTATAAGAGACGGAGATAAGCTTTGTTCGAGGAAAATGTAATAATCATATTTATGGGCCATCATGGGACCTATATTGTGATGGAGCTATTATATATAGGTACCTACGTTTTGTTTTATTAGACAATTATTTTGATGTATTCTCATTAGAACAGTATATTTTATGTTTAATCTAACGTATTACGTTCAAATGATTCGCATTGGTATTCGATTATGCTGTATTGCGTCAATCGATTAAAGAAAATGAATAATGGAAGCCCAGCTGCAATCATTGGTCATGAAATCATTCATCGCTCAATTATTAAAATACTGTGTCTAAAAATCAATAGTAAGTTAATCCCTCACTGTATATTTAATTGTATACCTACGTCAAACTGAAACGTTAGCTATAAATAAAACTAATAGAACAAATTCTAATTACAATAAAAACTTTTCTTTGTTCCAAGAGTCGTACGATATTTTACACAATGGACCGAAACTGGGTCTCTATCCATATTTTTCATAAGTATTTTGGGAGCAACTTGGTAAAAAATTCTCGCACGTGTATTCAATTTTACCGAGTATTAGTTATGAAGTTTTATCTATCGTTCTCGAAACAAAAGTACTTATTACTTGTGATTACTTTAGTCCCTTTTGTTCTTATATTACACGTGTTTATGAATGATGATCATCTTAATGGTACAAAGTAGTGTAGTTTTTCTTTAGCTGTTAATTCGATTACAGCTGACGGCTGGACTTAGTTTCAGTCTTTATAATCAGTGATATTTAGACATGGAACCAAAACCATTTTTCAACAAATTCACTTAGTTTTTTGTGGACCAACCCTTATCTTCTCTTGTGTGGCATAAAGGACAACTAAGGTACAGTTTCAAAAATATATACTGTAGCATCCTCCGTCTTCTATTGTCACTGTGTTGTGTGTGTGCAATAATAGTATATATTAAAAAGAAGTAGATATGTTACATGCGTGCCAAAAGTAAGTTACTGAAGTGAAAACTTCTTTTAGCACGGTACGCATATTTTTAGATGAGATAAAATCTCTGGACTCGCGACACCGTTACGAGACGCAGCTATAGTGTGTGCATATATGCATGTACATATAGCAGACCGCGAACGCGTCTAGATAAATTAAAAAAAATAAGTTTTCACTTCTGTCGGCACTCCCGGAGTCCAACCCGTATTTTTTTTAAAGTACTTCTCGCAGATATTTCCTAGGAAATATGGCTGCTCAACCGGACATTACCAAAAGTAAGAACCAAAAATCCCCCAATTGTAGCACCTCGCAATCGGTTCGCCTAGATAGCTATCTCTTTTACTCTTGTTGTTTTTGTATCTTCTTTCTCACGACATGGTTGTGCAAGTGAGACTGTATTTTGCGCGCCATTAAGAACGTGTCATATCTATGGTATAATATCATTGTGTGTGTGGCAATGGCCAATATGGTAGTTACGACAATATCTTTACGGCCGAGCGGTATATGGCTATAGCCATCTATGAAGAAGTGAACGTTAACCAATGAATCCTATCAAGCTTCAAAGGTCAAGAAAAGGTCTGCATAAAAACAGCAGCCCCTCATAAAATTCAGGTTAACAAGTTTTCCACCTAAATCTACATCTATGGAATGTCTACCTAGTATCGCGTTAAATAGGTGCAAACGCATTTGGATATTATCTATTGTAATTACTAAGTCAATATTTGCTTGATTCTGCAGCAGATCTTACAGTAAACACGAATAACTCACATGCAAGCATTTCATCTTAGTTCATAATCTGTCCATTACTGTCCCACGCCTAGGCCTTTTCTCACGATGAGAAAGGTTAGGTCTGGTGGTGGACCCACGCTAGCTTAGTGCAGGTTGGTGGCAGCACACACCATTGAGTTTATGTTTTGGATCCCTCTCAGTCGTTCATGTTTTCTCACTCTCTTAACCGTTAGCGCAAGTTATAATCAAATGCCGATCCACACATAAATCCGAAAAGTCAGAGGTGCGGGCCAAGATCGAACTCAGACTCTCCTATATGGAAGGCAAGCATCCAACCACTAGGCTATCACCGCTGGTTAATCTTAGTTACTGTTTCCTATTTGGACTTATGCATAATATTATCAACATTATATCAGACGATCATGATAATAGTACAGTATTATACAGTTGTTTTTGACCGTGACTTACTTGGTCCAAAGTCAGTTGTCAACAGGAAGCAAATGCAGTAGTGCCCTCAAACAAACCTATTGTCTTGCCCATTGTGCTCTAACACCTGCAACCTCTGTGGTGTAACTGATAATGTCACAGACGGGTCCATATAGAACAAAAAAAGGAAAAAAAAAATACGTACCATGAAAAGAATGAATGAATCAATCAATATCCATAACATTCGCTTTTCTAAGATTTTAGTTAGTAAAGACATACTAAGTGTAATTTTTGTACATTTAGATCATGGTAAAGTCGTATTTTCAGTAGTCCTATGAGTGTAAACCATTTATCGACGCAATTATCACCTCAACACACACATTGATAAAAACTAATGAACGCAGTAAAAGCTAAAACGGCATAGATCATATTGTGATCGGACGTGACACAACGAAATGTGAGCGGGACAATCAAACGTCATTAGGGCAATAGGTCGACGCTGTCACGCTTGGAATGACGATCAATGGATAAATATTTTCGTTATTGAACCGTGTGTCAATAAATGCCGTAATAACCTTTACAAACGTTGATAGATAACGGACCTTTATTCTAAATGTGTCGTTTTGAATTGTTAACACTGAACTGCTAAAGGATAAGTGCGGGCACATTTTTTTTAGGTCGCTGGGTACTAAATGTAGTATGTATAAATAAAACATCTCTGCCTTATACTTAAGGGGTAGGAAATATTATTTTTTATACTATTCTAACTTATCTACTGATTCTCATGGATGTATTTAACAATATTGTAATACGAGTATATATCAACATGAAAACAAATATAGAAACCTTTTTTCATTGGTGGAGTGGAAATTCATCATGAACTTCCTCCGCCTCGGGGAAGGGCATGCCTGACTGTTACCGGCTAAAACCACTGGAGCAGTCATCTTCGGCATCGAAGGGGGGCTCCAGGTCCTCGTAGATCACACTAGAGCCACCCATTGGTGCTACACCTTTAGGCACATCTTGGAGGAGATAACTGTAAAGCGGTCACCCCTTATAGCGGAGGGAAGGCGACTGTAAAAAACTTTTTAACAATAAAATATAACTTCTCGTTGGTCTGCATGAACCATGGTTGGGGCATACCTGGTCCCGCCCGACTTCATAAATAACGTTTTTTTCTTTTTCAGTAGGGTTTTTGAAGTCGGTATGTTTTTTTGTTCAAAGGTTTTATGTGTTAACTGTGCGCTGAGCTGCGCACACGGCGGCACGTGGCCCCGTGCGCGCCACCATCTTCCCGGGGGCCGCTCGGTATAAGAACACAGACTCCCCAATCTAACCGCCATATAGCGACAGCAGGGGCAAATAAAGAGACTTAATCTTGAGAACCTGTTTGAAATTATATGATCATATTCTTATTTACTTAGGTAGCTATTGTTACACGACAAGAATTTAAAACCTATGTACATATACTTACAATAAAATTTTAAAAAGCTCCCCTAGGCGGATTATGATCTGGATTACGGATATGTTCCCTAAGACATTAGAATACCCGTATGTAGCAGTATATGAGTGACGGACAGCAGTGACACAAGAATCATCACATCGCATCACCCAAAGGATTTCCACTGCTGAACAAAGACCTCCCCATCGGCGACCGGTTACATTCCATGTGTCATCATTTTGGGAGAAATTGCCAATACTTATCACGCTTGGCAGGTGGTTTGGTGAGCGCAGTATAGCTGCTATTCCACAGAAGGGACGCTGCCCATCTGTTTTAGAGTCTTTAAGTCACCTTTTACTACATCCACGGGAGGAGTGAAATGGTGATACATCCTTAATCTGGACACCACACTGAACAGACACAGGAAAACACATCTAAATTACCGACCGCAAATTATGGTGACCATCAACGATATCAATGTATAGACACGCTTCTCCGTGAAACACATTTTGTCCAGTTAGTTATGGCCAATGCACCACTCCTCAGTAAGGATTGTTCGAATTTTGAACGTTGTCTTGCTCACTAATTAATTATTGGACAAAAGTTGTGTTCAGACCAGCGCATCTTTTTTGAAACTAAGTATTCTGTGGTGGTCACCGAATATTTCTACATACTTCGAAACCTTTGCCTATTTACTTAATCAGTATAATCCTGTAGGATACCGAATTGCCTATCACAGGTTAGCCTAGTATATCATCTATCTTATTAGTTATAGTCATGAATAAGGGTAAATGTAATTGGTACAATATTGTCAAGTTTCTGAAATACAATACAATCTTGCTTACGCAAAGCGCTGCGCTTCGTACATAAATTAGTACTAAGATTTACTCATAAATATTTACATTCTAATTGCTTTAGAATGCTTAGCTTTTAGACAAAACATGAGTACATAATTCTATTATACAGGTACATATTTATTACATGTAATTGAGACAATTCGTTGCACGTCTATTTTGGATAAAATTTATCTTTTGGTAAAGAACACCCACGGCAACAACGAAGCACCAGCAAAGTACCAAATTGACTTGCTTAAAAATTACTCGGCTACATACAACCAGGACTTATTTAATGATTATTTATTTAATTAATAAGTAATAGCAAAGTTGACCTATTTATTTTTAACTGTCAACTTTGCAGGTGCCATTTTGACAAACAACTTAGTTGTTTTTAGCTGTATTTTAATTATTATTAACCCATACTTTTTTTCAGTGAAGCTGATCTCCGGGTGAATAAGGCTCGGTTGGGTGGCGTTTGGAAATCTTGATAATTTTTTCCGTGAATAGAGATAGCACAATGCTTGAAGACCATTCTATTTGCTGCTTACCATGACATCCGACTCTAAAACATGACTGGTCACAACGCGCTGTGTGATCTGATTCATACAGAATACAGAGAGTCACGGAGCATATGATACTAGGTATCAAACCGCAAGACCGAGCCGCTAATATAAAATTTGGCATCGGTCGGGCGTCGGGGACACATGGTGATGGCAGGTGGAAACGTGCCTTCCTCTAGTGTGATCTTGCGAGGACCTGGAGCCCCCCTTCAGTGCCGAAGATGACCGCTCCAGTGGTTTTAGCCGGTAGGAGTCCGGCATGCCCCTTCGCCCTTCCCCGGGGTGAAGGAAGTTCCATGTAGAATTTCCACTGGACATCAATAAAAAAAAAAAAGGTGGAAACGCGCCTTGGCCGAGTGACGACTAGTGAACAGCTAAAGGAGGAGCTCGCCAACAACCGAAATGCGTAGATCACACATGGATGAGAATAACACAGCACTGAGCAAGGTAGCAAAAGCAAAATAAAACCTTTAATATAATCAGCAGTGAGTACATTGAGACTGTAAGGTAACGATGATGGTGGTACATACTTTTTATATTATAGCTTTTAGCAAATTTAGACTAAGCTGTGTAAATTTATACATTGGCTAAATCGTTGTGTCCACAACGGTAATACCTGTTTAGTAAATACTCATGTACTCAAGTTCATCCGTGTGGTGTCCGGATTCAGAATATAGCGCCAAATCAAAAACGGATCCGTATTAGCATGAACGGAAGACCTATTTTCATTATCACACGATAGAAATCTATCATGGACTTCTTTCACCCCGGGGAAGCGCGAAGTACTTTTTTCTTACTGGCAAAAACGACCTGAGTTGCCATCTGGCACCGAAGGGGGTCCTAGAATCTGGAGAACAACCGCAATGGAGCCACCAGTTGGTGCCACGCCTTTACTTAATTAACTAAAACGTATCTATAGAAAAGATTACTGAATTATTTCACTTTAAGATCTTGGCTACTCCTAAAACTATATTTGTATTTTTCCTTTAGTTGTAGACCAACATTTACGTACTACCAAAAATATTTATTCACTCCAAGCTCCTGTTCTAAATATATAAATTACGTAAATAAACACGTCCCAAACCGTCTTCTCAACAAAAATATAAACATCACTAATATAGCGGTAGGACCCTCCATATCTACAACATTGACCAGCGGACTGGCTGGACGTCTATATTTCATCTTTTCAGGGTTTATCGCACTCCACGCGCGAGAAAGCGCGGACAATTGAGTAAACTCTTGTACATATACAAATAAAAGTGTTTAAAAGGGGTCCGAGGGTGATAGTTGACAAGATACGCGGGAAATATATTATTTTTGAAAAAAATGCAAATGTAATGTACCGAGAGTAACTTATATCTGACTGTTACAAATAATAAAGCGTTTGTAGAGCTTATTAAAATGCGGGTGTTTGCTTATTAAATCGTCGCCCGTAGTTTTGTGGTATAATAATGTCGAGGCTATTATTATTATTATCTGACAATTCTTATTATGTAAATACGATATCAAACTCACTACTCAGGACTAGTCTTGGGTGGCACCACACTCGTTACTTCAAGACATTCATTTATTTTGTCCCATAATTTCCCTAGCTACTGTGCCCTTCAAACCGGACACAGTAATGTCTAAACTGTGGTTTATTTATTCCTTTAATACTTTATACACAAACGTTGCACAGCACTTGTACAGGGACGAACTTTCTTTCTATCAGTCGGCCTTAGGGTAAGATGCGAGCGGTGGATCGGATCAGGTAAGATCTTTCCCTGCCGACAGTAATGTCGGCTAAGTTGTCATGAACATTGGAGTGCAATGGCGTCCTTTTGTGATAGCGTTATACTGCAGAAGGAGACCGCAGAGCGGGATCGGGAGAGGGCCCATCACGCATGACGGATAAGATGGCGTCGGGGCAACAACTGCCCTGGCGCTTAGATCCAACATGCTTGCGCGTATCGGATCTCGGTTGCGCTGATTTGGGAGTCTGCGGGCTCATATAAACTGACCCCCCGGAAGGCGAACCATCGTGTGCGCAGCACAGTGCACAGTGAGGCTTCAAAATGTGTGCCTAAAGACGAGGCATTAATGAACAGATCTTGTGTGATTGTATCGAGGACCGAAGCTGAGGATCGGTGCCGAAGATGACGACTCCAGTAGTTTTAGCCGGTAGGAGTCTGGCATATCCCTCCATCCTGCCAATGGACGGAGGAAGTACCTGAGGTAGATATAACCAGCGGGTAAAAAAGGCAAATGTAACACAAAATATGAAAGTGCACTACCAGTGTAACTGTGCAGTTAAGAACGAAAATGACAATATAATCAATATTTGCAAAAAGTTTTTAAAGCGGTAGCATTAGGTACATAATATAAATATACGTAAGTTTATAATAATGAATATATACACAATGATAATAAACATATATACATCTAAAAATATAATAGGAATGATTAACGCTGAGATGATCCTGCCAACAGATGTGAAGGTGATTCCGTAGTTTAATTTTAAAAGGAGTACCGACTGGTGGCGGGTTCGATTTCCAAAGAAGGAACGAATATTTCTATCGTGATGATAGAGAGATCCTGAACTAAAACTTTGAAACAAGGTAAGTAGGGGAAGTGGTTTAAACACTAATGTTTAGCAGCAGATTATCTGTATCAGTACGTGGTACTGCACATGCGGTTGGGTAACGTAGCTGGTAGTGTTTTTTTTGTATAAAATGTATTGCTCTTGTAGTAATCAATAATAAATAAATGTAGTTTTCAATAATTCAATGACATGACACAAGCTAACCTAAGATTTATATTAGGAAATTTAGCGACATCTCTAATATATTTGACCGACATCAGTTCAGAGAAATGTTTCTATCATAACTAGAAACCAACTACTATTGACAAAATACTTACAGAAGCAAAAACAAACCTCATGAAATGACAAAAAATATATTAAAACCCTTATGCTATAAACAAAAACCTTTAACGAACCCGTTTTTTTCACGACACATGTCACGACTTCAAAGGAAACAGGAAAATTCCATCCGGAAACATTTACAAAGAACATTTTGGTTCTAACTTAATCATTTAGTGAAATACGTACGAGACGTGTAAATACTTTTCACGTTATGTAGTACGTGCTCTTAAAATCCGTCAGCGACGTTTCCTCGGTTTTCTACATAGTTACCTCCCTCATGTGGCACTCAATGATATACATGAATGGAGTGTCCGGCGGTAGGTCTTTTCATCGTTTATCGTATAGCACGGCTGAGGGAGCGAGCACAATCGCCGGGCCTGAATACCTCGCCAGGTAAATGTCGAGCTTTTGTAAATACGCGTCCCGCTTGTGAGCTAAATTCTTTATCTTAACAACTATCTATCTGGCCTCGCCTACATAGAGGCTTACGTTACGTTATGATAGCCTAAATAGCACGTAAAATTAAATTGAAACACATTCCGAATTCTCTTACAACAAAGATTATCGTTAAAGATATAGGGTCAGGTCTGTACTGAGCTCCATAAACGGGCTAATGTAATGTAGGCCGTGGGAGCTTGATGGTTACGATACGCAATATTTGTAAATAGCAACATTGTTAAGGGCAAAAGGATATTTTATGTACTATATATTTTAACGGTGATAGGTCTCTTTTTCACTGGCTAGCTCCGCCCTTTCCCGGGACGGAGAAAGTATTTCTATGACGTATTCCACCGGATCAATAAATAAAATAAATAAAAAACGGTACTTCCGTACTGCCAGATATTCGGCAGCAAATAGTAGTGTTTAAACTTTAAACATTGTGGCTCTGGTGCGCAAGAGCGTGGGGCAGCTCCAACACCGTCCTGGTGATGATGGTAGGAAGGCTGGACTGCCATATCATTAGGCATTGCTGTGACAGACATATCGAAGAGTGCAGTTACCGCAGAGAAGGTATTAATCTTGACACCTGACCTTACTCAAATTACTGACTGTTTGGTATAATTGTACTTTAATTTACTTCATTTTATATTAGTTGACATTTGTTTCGATTGATTATGTCTTTGTTTATTATTGTTCCTGATCTGGCATTTATTTAGATATTTTTTTGTATTCCTGTGTATGGGTGTGAATTACCTGAATAAATATTTTATTATTTATTACTAATTTCTGTCGAATAAATTTGTTTTTAAACATTATTTGAAGGAAAATGTAGCTGATTAAATTACTGGGCATAAGAAACTGAATAACTAATGTCTCGAGATGGCGAGTGCAGTGTGGTGCCACGCAGAACTAGTCCTGGATAGCACTATAGTTATTTTTATGGCTAGATACGACGATTACCACCAGGTAAATGACAAGCTTGTCTTAGCATCAGTTTTATAAAAAAAGACCTTGGTTTAGTCTGAGCTTAGTTGTCAGACACATCGTGGTTTTCAGATAGAGATTTTTCTATTCTTACACAGTTCTAGGAACGCCTAACGCTATCCTCAGACGTATGTGGATAAAAAATAATACTACAGTTGGAGTCGCTTCTGCGTGTTATCTTCTGTCGAGCATAGTACAATTTGAGTTTCCAGTTTTCATCCGAATTGAGCTCTAGGTAGACCCGTGCTGACTTAATTTAACCTAGTAGTTTCACTGGCCATGTGAATGTCAACGAAATTACATCTACATATGTCTACAGTGTATGGTTTTAATTAAGTTAAAATTAGTGGAGGTATTATAAACTTATTTTAACTTAATTTAGGTATATTAAACTCGGTGTGGTCCAATGCCTCCGAGGCGAACACCTCATCCCCGCCATGGGTAATTGGAAAAAATATCGTGGCGTTTTAGCTGGTAAGAGTTTCCAGTTTTCAGTGGCCCGGCATGCCCCTCCCAAGGAAAAAGGAGTCCATCAGGATTTCCCCACGACAAAAAGAAAAGGTATTTGAACTTAATTAATGTTAGCAAAATTATGCGCATTCAGGATTCACTTCTAATCAGTCAATCCATCCGTATGGTGTCAGATTGAAGCGCAGCTGATTTTTATGGCACCACTACATCTGCTCACGTGGATGTCGTAAAAAGTGATTAAGGGACTCTAAACCAGAGGAATGATTAGCAGCGTCGCTTTTGTGGAACAGCAGTGTTTTTGCGCTCACCAAACCGCCTGCCAAGCGTGGTAAGTACTGGTTCATCCCCCCAATATGACGACACACGGGATATATCCAGTCGTTTATAGGGGGTTTAAAGGGTGGCTGATAAGATTATGATAATGAGATATTAATCAAATGAAAATTTATTTAGCTTTTAATGCTGGATGTGTGATTTTACTTACTTAAATTTATGAATATATACAGGGTGTAAGTGAGAACGTATCGAAAACTTTGTTCAAAGAATACGCCAGCCCTCTGGTCTGGTGAAGAGTCGACCAAGCGCTCGTCGTCTTTAAAAAGGAGACGTGCGCTTTGATCCCATCACCCAAGGGTTTCTTTTTTAATAACGGGAGGGCAAATAAGCGTGCATTTTGCCTGAGCGATCACCACCACCCATTAACATCTGCAACACCAGAGAATTTGTTGATGTTTTGTCGATCTTTAGGGCAGATGTCATATGTCTACCATATTTTTGGGGGTCGGGCTTCCGGTTTGCCACTCATCGTACAAAACCCAGCAGCTACTTCACGCCGGTATTCTGTAACGGGTAAAATTCCACAGCCGAGCACATTTACGAGTTTAGTCAACGTATCACTAAAGCTAGGTTCACCGACACAAAAAGTATTTCAACCATTCTTAAGAAAAGCTAGAAAAGAGCATTCTTTAATAATACAGACATTTATTTATTATCTAGACGGTACAATTGGTGCAGTGGCTGATACAGTCGGCTGATGCGCTCCGGGTCGTAGGTTCAATTCCCGCACGGAGCAAATATTTGTATGATCTGCAGGTGGTTGTTCCGGGTCTGGGTGTTATTGCACCCACGACACAGGAGAAATCCAAGTGTGGGATTAAAAAAGAAACACCTAAACAACTCAAATATACAGCTTCCGACGAGGATATTAGCGCCGTTTGAAAGTGTCCGCAGCGCCAGCACAGCCCACTGGGCTTGAAAGATGAGATGGAGCAAGGGTGTCAAAAGAAGTTGCATCCCACACCAGAGGCCTCCCCAAATTCCATAGCAATAGAGACATACTGTCTGGTCTCTCACGTGCTAAGCCACTGAGTCCAAATACAGCTGACATGATATACGAGCTGACAAGAGCACGAATTAAAGTATATTATGTATTTTAATACTTACAATTATAAATTATTTTATTAGGGATAAAACGCATGTGACTAAGAGAGGGATGAATTTGAATTTTGATGGATGGAAGGGGAGATAAAGACCAAAGAAAAGATGAAGTGTGAAAGAAAAGGCAGTTAATTATGAAGTGACGGCTGACATAATTATTCATCACATTACATATTGTGCAGACCCGAAGTAATTTGGGTCCAGGGCAGGAAGATGGTGATGAATTATACACAATTGTTTTCTCGTAATACAATTATGGTCCACAATTTACAGCTTCACCGAATTTAAATCTCCCGAATAAAAATTCATACGCAATACGAAAGTGACCAGTGGCGGCTAACATATCTTGAGTACATTTTTAGCAGGTGGCTTGGTCCCGACTCCGCATCGATATGCTAATGCTTCCGTTGCGGCATGACGTAACATGATATTCGTTCTACCTGCGACGAGCAATTTGCAAGCAAAATGCCGAGTAGCGTGCTCTATATATTTATCTACTACGTTTATTGTATGTTGGTGTTTGGTTTACTACGTCAGTAGCATTTCAGTGGTATAAGTTGACTGTACAGTTATTAATGCCTAGCTCAAAAAATTAATTTTATTATCAGCCATAAAATCAAAGTTATTTATCAATACACGAAACAATTAATCACAATCAATAAAGATAAGCAAGTAGTCGAAATGAACTCACTAACATAAATCGATTCGATACAATAGCAAAAGCTTTTTTTTAAATATGGCCTCCTGCATGCATCTCATGGAGATGTCCCCCAACAACGTCATAAGCCGAGGTCCAAGTCCCACAGGGTGCGCGCGTAACTGCTTAGCCAGGCAATTAGTCAAAGCTGAAAGACCTCCCTCCGGGTATAAAACTAACTAATAAAACTAAGGGGGCGCGGTCCAATGCTGAGCAATCTCCGAACTTCTAGCGATAGGTAGGTAGAAAGAACAATGTGGGGATTTTGCCGATAAGAGTCCGGCTCACACCTCTACCCTCGCCAGTGCAAAGGAATCCAAGGAGGACATCCCCAAGAAAAATGAAACAATAAAAGTGTGGACTGCTAAGTAACATTATAATTAAATTTTATCAACAGCTGTAGCTTAATATTAAGAGTTAAGTTTATACACAAGCACCAATCGGTATCTAAGAACATGACTACGGCACGCAAACCCTAGACATTAAAAATCGTTACAATAACGTGGCTTGAATTTTATTAGTGGTTCAAGAAAACTGTGAAAAAATCACAAACTCGTCTTGTATTCTGGAAAACTCTAGGCACACATTGAGTTGCAACGTTTATTCGGCAAGGCGGGGCAGCAGTAAATCATTTTAATAATTGATCCCGCTTGAAATATTCATGAAGTTCCAACTAAAGGTGGACCGAGAGGGAAACGGATGAAAAATGTTTCGGCCCTAGCAAATATTTCACAACAACTGACCGTTTTACTAGTGGGCCCCAAAACAATGTTTTATCGTGATATACATGTTTTTCTTGTACAGTTAAAGTTGAAAACGGCCCACCTGATGCTAAGCGGTTCATTCATTTCAGCCAACTAAAGTCCACTGCTGGACCTCCCCAAAAGATCGCCCACACCAGCGGTCAGGTTGTGTTGTGTGCTCATAGGGGTTTTGCCATAATCGCCACGCTTGGCAAACTGGATGGCAATCGCAGTTGAGTTGTTATTGTACTCGAAGGACAATGATTCCCATCCTCCGGCTAATCTCATAGTCACCTTTTATGACACCCACGGGATGAAATGGGTTGGTGCCATTCGTAGCCGTAATCTATGAATGCTTGCGATGTTGCATGCTTGGATATCACGTTGACGACTCTATGAGTATCTATTGACGCTCTTTTCGAAGAGTCCCTTGCTCCATGTAGTCTCTTGGTGCATGTACGAAGAAATGTTCCTGTAAAAACGTATTTCAAGACAATTTTAGCTTAAAGGTATGTATGGATGAACTCCTTACCGATGGCGACAGATCATTCATCATCATTTCGGCCGAATGAAATCCACTGCTGGACACAGGTCTCCCTCAAAGATCACCACAACGACCGATATGGTGTGTTGTGTGCTCATCGGGGGTCTTGCCATAATCGCCACGCTTGGCAGACGGGTTGGCGATCGCAGTTGAGTTGTTAATGTACTCGAAGGACACTGCTGCCCATCCTCCAGTTAATCCCTTAGTCGACTTTTACGACACCCACGGGATGAAATGGGGTGGTGGCATTCTGAGCCGGCAGAAACGGCCAAACGGCAAACAATGGAGCAGATGCGATGAAAGTATCTATTGGCATCATATATCACCATATCGAACAATTCCTTAGAATACTGTCCGTTGTACAAGCGGTAGAACACCTAGGGAGGCAAAACCTCGCGTCAGACTTAGGGAATCTAGACTGCTTGTGAGACATGGTAGGTTTTTATAAGTTACATGATATACCATTTAGTGTCAACTTTATTTAGGTAAAGGAACTTTTTGCTTTAAACAAAAGTCAAATAGGTATATCGCGTACTATTTATTATTAGCCTACATTAAGCTAGTCATATGTTTAATTAATAGTTTTCTGGTTTCTGGATACATATAATAGAGTACAACAACGATATACAGTATCAAAACATGGGCTACATTTTAGTTTTAGCTGGGCTATAAAGTTGCAAGGATATTACAAGATTTTGTTTCTGTAATCAGAATAAGGAAAAAATAACAGAACTAATAAGATATGACGGTAACTAGAAATATTAAAACACGGCATGGTTGGTACAGTGGCTGATACAGTCGGCTGCTGCACTCTGGGTCGCAGGTTCGGTTCTCACACGGAACAAATATTTGTATGATGTGCAGGTGCTTGTTTCGGGTCTAGGTGTATTATGTGTGGAGTTTATGTCTGTAAACACACCCACGATACAGGAGCAATCCTAATGTGGGGCAACTTTTTATAGAAAATGAAACATCTATATGAATGTATAGACACTTAATATATTATGTACAGTAATGCTACAAATTGATGATACTAATAAACCGCACAGAATAATACTTAAATAGATACTTCTAGAAGAACAAAATAGGACCGTCACACCCCATTTCCCGCGTTACCAAATGGAACTTTCCAATCCAAGTTGACATAGATATCGCTCCATCCATTTTCAAATTCTCAAGTTTCAATAAAACAAGAAGTGGTTTCAAAAACAACGTCTCAGTTTTCAGTCTCTAAGGAAATTTTGGTAAGGAAATTCTGTCGGCTAGGGTCTTCACAGCGTACGTGTCGTTGAATAAAATGCTGAAACATTAAGGCAGGTCACTGGGGCATAAACCTACTTAGAACCACACGCCGAAGTGCCTCAACGATAGCTTCGCTTGATTGCATTTTGACCCTCTCGGATCGACTCAAGTGACGCCAAAAGTGCCAAAGATCAACATCGTCAACTTACTACCCTACTACTAGCCCTAGAATGTGTTTATTCTTATGTATGATTATTTAATTTTATTTAAAGCTTGTGATAATTATTTTGCATCACCCACGATTTTTAGAAATGATGCTATACATCCCAGAAAAAGAATAGAATCTGTGGGTCGAGGCTTTTTAAATGATAAGTCCCTCCACAATTTTGTGGTGTGAAAACTTAGGGAGTATTTCCTCCAAACCGAAGTGAGGATGCACCAGGAGGTGGTTGCAGTGGACAAAGGCCTTAGCCCGCTCTCCTTGGCCAAACCTGTAGTACTTACTAATAACCGTAAGACGTACCGTACTTCTAATGACCGCAAGGAGGTATGGCAGAGCAAGGAGCTTCAAGGACCCTTTTACCGGGCTCTTCATAGATCTGATGTGAACTTTTTAGCGTCGGTGTCTTGACTACGTTTCGGTAACCTCTTCGGTGGAACCGATGATCTTATTTGCGCAATTATAACGAACATATTGTGACAATTAATTAACGAAAATAAATTGTGAAGGAGAGTTGACATCTACCGGGCATGTCACCATCCGGGTGAGTTTATCCGTCACATTATTTCTGGCTGTTCTCGTTATGCTAACGGTGAGTTGACAGGCATAACCAAGTGACCAGGGTTATCCACCAGGAAATTGCACTCTAATACAACCTTGTGAAATTAGAAGTACCATACTACAAGTATGTACCCACTGTATACAAACTTGTAGTTAGGTACTTCTCGAGAGTGACCGTGTCAGATTCAACTGGGATCGATCTATTATTGCTGACTTTTGTCACCAATAAGCCCGATATAGTGGTATTAGATTAACTAGAGCACCGCACAATAATTGTGGATAAATAACTATCCTGCACGACGAGAATCCCGTGAAAGCTGATAAAGATTAAAATATCTTGACTTGGCTTACGAGGCTGGTGGTTGTTGTCGTCATGTGGAAGGTAGAATCTGCAATCATTGTGACGATAGTTGTTACAGGGAATGGCTCTTGGCCATAAGGCCAAGAGCCTCGACCAACACCTAAAGAGTCAAGGGCTTGATACAGGAATCGGTACTCCTAGACATGGCTCGTATTGTTAAGAGGTTCCTCTTTATCGAGCCCTGACTAGCGGTAGCTTGGACCTGTTCCCAATGCCATTGGGCTACTATTTTTTATGTTCCTAAATCTATTTTTATGTGTATATATAAAAATGTAATATAAATGTATTAATTTTTATTTAAAGGAAGTCGTCATTAGTTAATAATAATTCCTAAATGAAATAGAAAATTAAAATATCTAGCAGGTGTATTATGTATAATTAGCATATACATCATTTCTGTAATTTAATTTCTATCATGCGGTAAATGTTATAATGAACCTAAATTATACGCGTAGCTTCAGGCTGAACTCGCACCGTTTATTACTGATACATCAACATGTACTATGGTATGTCGTAGTATAAACCGATTATGTAATCTCAGGGCTAAAATGTCTTTTAATGATATCCAAATCTCATCAATTACTGTAAATGCTAACTTTTACCTATACAAACATTATAAAAACTTAGGTACTTTGGTGAATGGCGGGTCAGGGTGATAATCGAAATGTTCTTTAATAAAATAATATTTGCTTTATCTCGGCTGACAATTGCAAGGGTCCACTTCCAAACAAATTCGGGAGAATTTGAAACAAACAAGTTCAAGTTCAAACAAGTTCAAGTTGAACTTGTTTGTTTTGAAGGTGTGTAAATCTAGCATGTTTTATTTTAATGTAATTAAATTATTTAATTAATCCCATACTGAAATATTCGATAAAAAAGCAATTGTTCGATTTATGCATCATGTTTAATTTTCTACATTTCCTAACATCATACGCCGGAAACAAATTCACGTCTGAAAATGACGTGAATGAATAATTAATTTACGATTTGAATAACAATGGGCAAATTGCTTGCCTACGTGAAAGAGAGAGTGAGAGAGAGCTCATCGGGGTGGGATCGGATCCTTCAAGCAACCTGCATCAGTCAGACAGTTTGAGTAGCCTTGACTTAAATTATAGAACACCTTGTGATATGCAAAACATTTGAGCTTAATTTAAAAATGGTAAAGGTTAAGGCTTGATTTAAATATGGCAAAACCCCCCAATGAGCCCACAACACATCCATATCGGTGGTTGTGGTGATCTTGGGGGAGGCCTGTGCCCAGCAGTGGACTTCATTCGGCCGAAATGATGAAAGGTTGCTCGGAGTCGTAGGACGCGAGCGGCATGTAATCGGTCGTTGTTGAAATTCATGGGGGAAGCCTTTGATCAGCAGTACAGCAGCAGACGTCCTTTGACTGATATGATGATGATGATGAATATAATCAAATTAATTAAATAAAACCAAAATTAAGCCCATTTTATACACTCACGTAACGCTAGGCAGGAGAATGGCTACCCATTCTTTTACGACATCGACGGTACAAGATGAAGTGGTACTATATTCTTGATCTGGACACTACGCGGACCAAATTCAAATATTAGTTCCTGTGGATGTAACACAATCTATCAAATTCAGCACTGTATCCAATAGCAAACCGTTCATTTAATCAGACAGGTTTTGTTTTCTAATAAAGAACTGACATACCTACAATATTAGTGTATAATCTATGATACCTACCCTTCTATTTTATCTGGGTTATGGCAATGAAAACCAGGCTTAATACAATTTAGGTCAAAGAAGGGGGATATTTAATTAAATATCAAGCAACTGCATTTAAAAGAAGTTTCAAGCACCATTGTTATATAGTTAACGTACAATTTATTATTAACAGACTTTATAAAACTGGAGGTGCTGTCATATTTTTATATATATTCGGGCCTTTATTATATAAATAAATGCCAATTTGAATAATTGTTTTTAGTTTGAAAAAGTATTCTTACGAAGCCAGCCTATTTAAATTTTATTGGAATCTGACCATAGACTTCGAAGATTCGCCACGGAACTCCTCAGTGGCAAACACTACACATATCGTGATCTGGCTATTGTACTGAAGATCGAAATAAGTCGTTAGTTAGGTACTACATAGCCAACAGATCGTGGACTTTGAGGATACCCCATGGAACTCCCCAGTGATCAACAGTACACATATCGTAATTTTCTTTCTATCTAATTGGGTTATTGTACTGAAGATCACAGAGAGTGGCTTGTTTTCCGCTGCTAAATTATACGAGTCCTTATGCGACCTTAGTAATTCTATCCATGTTTACTAGGGTAAGGCCACTCAATAGAGGAAAATAAAATTATTTAAAGAGAAAACAATTGTCTTTAAAAAAGTCCTAAGAAGATTTAAATGTATAAAATGATTATCTCATAAATCAAAATGTAAGTATAGATACAGTTTCGTCATAAATCCGATACACATAGGTACCTATATAATTAAATTAAGCAGTTTTTGGAGTCGCTGCCAAACCACTAAATATACATAATTATACCTTTTATTTCTTATTAAATATACATGGTATACATAGAGTCTAAGGCCGGGTCACGAGCGAGCTGTAACTGTAACCGTCGCAGATACAGTAACCAGGTTGAAATGTGTACGCGATATCCACATCCAATGAGCCGAACCAGGGAGCTGGAGTGCAATTCCTTAAGCTCAAACATCCATACATCCTTGAATATAGAATCGAAATAACGGTGTAAAACCAATTTAGTATTTGCTAAGACTTAATTGAAGCTTTCAAGGACACGTTGCAGACGGTGAGCCATGAGGGCCAGCCTAAGCGAATACCAAATTGGTTTATCACCATTATTTCAATTCTGTATCAAGGATATATGGGTGTTTGAGCTTAGAGAATTGCACCCTTTAACCTGGGAGCAGCAGCGTTCGAAGTGCTAGTTCCGATCTTCACTATTTCTGTACGACGTAAATAAGTTATTTATTGTTTTCTGGTTGCAGGCCTGGCTGCTTTTGTTTATAACAAATAGATTTTTTCCCAAAAAGCCTTTCTTCAGTTGCCACTTATATTATTTTATCTCCTTTCACCTTGAGGTACACATATCACTGGTTGCTTTTAGAAAGCATCTTTTAACACCAGACATTTACTTTCCTTCCAATCACTCATAATTACTACTAATTGAGGACGTCCAAGACATCAAGAACGGAAAATACGTAATTGGCTCGTGGTCGGTCACAACACTCAAGTTCGACGTCACGAGACCGTTGCGAGCGCCCTGAGTGCCCTTTGGTGTGCGTCAAAAACCGACAGTCGATTGCCTGCCGCGTGCGCATCAGGCGCGACTTGTTCGCGAGCCCCCTTTCACACTAAGATTTTAGGTTACAGTATTTATTTAAACTTTTATTTATTTAAACTTTATGCAGCATTATAGTACATAGGCAGACTTAATGCCGTAGGCATTCTCTACCAGTCAACCATAGGATGATGAAGAGACACTATGGCAGGTGCAATATGTTCAAACAATATAAAACGAAATTAATCTAACAATATATTATAAACACAAGTCAATTTACAAATAATTATCTACACAGAGGGCAGGTTTGGTGCATTGGCTGATACAGTTGGCTGCTGCGCAACGGGTCGCGGGTTCGATTCCCACACAGAACGTATGTATGATCTGCAGGTATTTGTTCCGGGTCTGGGTGTATTGTGTGTGGAATTAATGTATGTAAACGCACCCACGACACAGGATAAATCCTAGTGTGGGGCAAAGTTTAAAAAAAAGAAAGAAAATAAATGTTTTCGGTTACAACAAATCCAACACTTTTTTTACACATTTAGCTATTTGCTTCAGTTGAGTGATAAATATCCGTGTGGTGTCCGGATTAAGAATAAAACCACTTCATCTCCTCCCGTGGATGTCGTAAAAGGCGACTAAGGGATTCTAAACCAGAGGGATGGGCAGCAGCGTCCCTTCTGTGGAACAGTAGCCATTCTGCGCTCACCAACCCGCCTGCCAAGCGTGGTGAGTACTGGCAAATTCCCCCCAATATGATGACACAGTTGTGGAAATCTATAGGGGAGGCCTTTGTTCAGCACTGGACATTGTATGGCCGATTTGACGAGTGATAAAATCCGATAAATTTAACTAAATTTGAATTTATATTTGAAAATTATAATTGTTATACTTACCTACATATGTTTAGAAATATAGGGTAATTATTTTATATTTTGCAGTGGCTTTCTTGAAATCATATTTTTTTTTATAAATGTATTTATATGGACTCCTTTATACAAGGTCTTACTTTAATAGTCCACGATATTTTACATGGCGCCTATGTCAATACTGACGATAATGTAGGTATATCTAAAAACAAATCAGTTGTATTTTTTGACATACATTTTTTCTCTCGCTCATTTCGACACTTACTGTAAGTTTCTTCTAGTAAGTTGTAATAATATACATATGCACCTGGTAAGAAAATAGCGGATGCAGTCGGCTGACCGATTTAGGTACTCGGCAACATCAATCGGAACAGGCGGATCGCTGTCGACCGCGGTATCCACAAAAGAAAGAAATGGATTTATCGTCAAATTAATTTTGTGTGGTAGGTACATCATGTTTAGCATTTACTAAGACACCATGCAAAATATCGTGGGAGAAATTCATACGAATCATTACAAATACAGTTTTAACTAAAAACTTACCATAACCGTTTTAAAATAGCATTCCCTAGCATGCTAATCTAGGAACAAAAAGAAAAACAGAACAAATCAGCTGCCTATCTTCGCGTGCAAGGTGCCTGAGTCAACGGAGGAAAATGTATTACTGCAGTGTTCGTGGACGATGACCTGACATGCCGTCAGTACGTATGCCATTACAGTCTTAAAGCCTAAAACATTAAGAATATACTTAGTATGTATTTATACGCATATTCATGCCTCGAAGCACAATTTTGGAATGGCAGCTAATTTTATAGAAATTATATTTGAATATCACGGTTTATCGGATTCATTATATCGGCCAAAGGAAGTCCACTGCTGAAAAAAGGCCCCCCCATAAATATCCGCAACTGTGTCGTCATGTTGGGGGGAATTCGCCAACACTGACCACGTATGGCTACAGTTCCACAGAAAGGACACTGTTTTTCATTCCTCTGGCTTAGGGATCCTTAGTCACATTCCACGACATCCATGGAAGGAGATGGAGTGGTGCTTTTCATGGTGGGAATTTCATTCATGATCTGGACACCACACAGAGAGCATTATTTTAATAATACATACATTTATTTATTATCTCCTTAATTTCAAATAAATACATTACAAATACACATACTTATAACAAGACAATAATATTATATTTCAAAATATAAATAATTAAAGCTCACTGTCATAGGAACATAGTCCAAGCTACCGGTGGTGGTACACACGGCTACACATCAAGCTAAACAAATCCAGTTTACGCTGATCTCTGATCATACCAAAACCCTATACAATGCGAGATCAGATTATACTGGTTTTGAATAGCTTGATGTGCAGCCGTGTGTACAAGCCGTCTTTTTTATTTCACCCATTTTATACAAAAAACCACCACCAAAATGTTCATCTTCGGCCATAGACAGGCTCCAGGAAATTGAAAAATCTCCATCTAGAGCCACGCATTTGTGCGACGGCTTTAGGCACCGCTCAGAGGGGCTACCTCTGGTGGAGATTGTAAAGGATGCGTGTTCTGAGGCATTATTGGTGAATCTTATATTAGTGATGGGATGTATAAATAATCATGCATTTGGCATGTGTAATTTTGAGACAAATAAACGACAATTTAATCATAAACGTTTGTAAATATTAAAATCAGGCTTGTTTAGACTTTTCAAGAAGTTTACTCTAAGCTCCTGCATTGTCCTTATAGTATCTTAATTTCGAGAACAATATAGTGAAAAATATTGTAACAATGATTATGATTTAAAAAGAGTAATTGTGGATTTTCTTGCCCGTATTTCTCCATCAACATCATGGAACGCGGCAAGTAAAGCCTTGACTATTCATAAGTGCCTGCATATGGTTTTAAAAAACATATTACACTAATTCTCAGAATTAGAACTAATATTTGTAACGCATGCATATTTGCTCCGATCCAAGAAACAAACTCACAACGAGTGTGATTTATCAATTCCTTATAGAATCATCAACTCTACTACCTAGATAGAACAAATATATATGACATTATTATTGTAATAAGATAGGAGGCATTAAATATTAAAAGCTCACGCAATATGTTAAGGCACAGGTGTCGCCGAAGTTCGTGTTATGTTTGTATTGCTAATGGCGACCCCACACTTGGTAGGAAATGAGCGATCCCAGGGTAAGGCCGCGATGAACGGGAGTTTTGTAATAGTACCAAGTATTACTGGCAGCTTTATTTGATTTGTATTATTTAGACAAGACTTTTCCCAAATAAGTTATTCTCTTTGCGTAAAATTGGATGAATAAGCGATTACATATGCATAAAAGCGGTTGGAGATAGATGTCTTTGAACTGTGTTGAAAAATGTTTTAAATTATGTAAATATTTTACAGTGGCTTATAATTCAAGATGAATATTAAGCAGCTACAAACAAAATACACGTAGCAAAACCAAATTGGGTTATCACCGTTATTTCAATTCTGTATTCAAGCTCGAACATCCATACATCCTCGAATACAGAATTGAAATAACGGTGATAAACCAACTTGGTAATCGCGTAAAGTCTGGTCCTCATGGCTGTCCTTCTGCAACGTGTCCTTGAATAGCTTTAATCATGTCTTAGCGAATACCAAATCGGTTTTATACCGTTATTTCGATTCTGTATTTAAGGATGTATGGATGTTTGAGCATAAGGAATTGCACCCCAGGATTTGAGCGTGTAGTGGATCGTTATCCGCTACGGCATCGCTAACGTAGCAATGCCATCATAGCATTAACTACGTCTTTATAATGTTACTACCTATTAACTGCATTTTAGATATACTGTGAATAAATCGGCACGAAAGACTGTCAAAGTTGAAAGTTCTGTAAGATTTTGATTTGACAATTATTGTCAATAAAATAAAAACATATTTACATATTACTTTCCAGTACACTCGCCTAACACAACTGATGCTTAAGCGCCATTACAATGGATCTAGCGGTTTCGTTGACAAAGTTTACAAAGCTTTGTTCGGTACCTCCCTACGTAATAAGTAGTATATAGCTTTTATTTGACATGTCAGCGCTAATGGAAGAAAGTATATTTAGGCTTACTCGACATCATGACCCAATTCGCTTTTGATAACAAACGTGCGTAATCACAACGTTTGTATTGAAAGATTGATGTCATGTATGTGTAAGTAAAGGAACACCTATATAACACCCAATTTTATGATAAGATTTTTTTATTTAAAGTAAACGTAGACAAGCTGGTTGGCACAGTTACAGAATTCGGAGAGCTTTAACTTTACGGATTGTGAGTTCCCCAAATATCATTACATAATACATTACTTTTAACTCAAGGATATCATGAGAGACAAATAAGGCCTATCTAGAGTTTGGGCAGTAGTGTTTTACTTTGTGCTAAACCTTACTGCAGTTACCGTTCCAGCTACCCAACGTTAACTTTGGGGCAATATTTCCCTTTTTGTTTTTTATTTGATCGATGGAAATACATTGGGGCAATATTCCCTTTTTGTTTTTTATTTGATCGATGGAAATACATCACATACCAGCTATTTTCTCCGTCCGGGCAAATGGGCGGAAGGGTATACTGGACACCTACCGACCAAAACCACAGGAGCGATCATCTTCGGCAGCGACCTCGTTAACATTATAATAGAATGGTAACCGCCTATTCGCGCCTAGGGCGCCCAGGGTACATCTAGGTGGGTATTGTAAAAGATCCCACAAAGCCTACGCTGGGCGTGCCTCTTACAGGTATAGGCCATATCAGAAGACCAGCGCTGTAGCATGAACTGCTGCGGCATATGCTGAGATAGGGACCTTTTTTGGCCTCGTACAGCACTACTAAGCCATATACTTTTATATTATTAATATTACGTTTTCATTAACATTGTGTACGAGTCCAAAATAAAACATATGGTGGCTTATATGATGACTGACGGACTCAGATAGTTCTTCCGAGCCTGAATGTTTAGGCATAGGAGATTTATAAATAAATAATTTGACTTGGGGTTGACAGCCAGACGCTGTTGTTTTCGTTTTTCTTTAACGTTTTTATACCATCTCATACAAATTTCAACAGTTATAGTTTCCACCCTATCGTTATAGTTTCCATCTCATACAATAGTCCTATGCCACAGGCAACAATCCGTGACTTCATTTTATAGTGCAGCCATGTAGTCTTCGGTTAGTGTCCTAATGATATTATAGATTAAAAATCTCTAAAGGGGCTCTGCGTGCTGGACCCATGTCCACCGTGGACAATGGCATGACTTCATTTTATTGTATATCCATAGTAAACCCTTTGCAAACTGTACCCACAATTCAGAATAAAGTATCGGACAACGTTAAAAGGAATTCTCATTTCGTTTCTTTAAATTATTTATTTTCTTCATGTCGAACATACATTTATTTACATTGTCTATCTATACACAATTCCACAGCTATGTGTAATCCCTTTCTTTTTGTCACCTTTTTCGACCTCGTTCAGACCTCATTTGCTTATCTTTTATTTCAAAAACACTAACTATTCATCTGACTGGTGTTGGGCTTCGCTGTCGTCATCACCGATAGTAAACACGGCTATGACTTATACGCCCAATTTATAACACATTTCTTGTTCATCCCTAACATGCTACACGTGTATTTAGCAATTATTTTAACATCAGTGTCGTTGGCTAAGATGGGCAGTTTTTTTTAAACATTGTCCCACATTAGTATTTCTCCTGTGTCATTAGTACAGTTTACAGACATGAATCTCACATGCACAAACCCCTAGATCTGATAATACTATCTGTAGATCATAAAAATATTTGGTGCGTGCGGGAATCGAACCTGCGACACGTTGCGCAGAAAGCCAATTGCGCCAACCGTGCCATCTAGTTAATCGTTCGAATCGTTTACAGTTCACATTTCCTTTTCAGTGCTTGCTCACTGTGTGTATCACGTACACATGTAACTATGTTATGCTATGAACCTTCACTGGATAGTGTTATTTGCGGATGACTTATCGCTTTTACGACAGCTAAAATGGCAGCAGCTGATTACTAACGGCATTAAATACCTTGCTCTCTAAATAAGACCACTGGATTAATATTAACAATTTACTTTTGAATGTAAAATAGTAATTCTATTATTATATTAAATAATAACTCTATACATATAGTAAAAGTCGTGACGGCCCGGAGATTTACGGTCTCGCTTCTTAAGCACTAGATTGCGGGTTCAAAACCAGGCATGTACCAATGTGATTTTTTCAGTGTTTTATGTTTTTATTTTTGCATATAGCTCAGTTCTGGGGTATAGGGTATTTGCGGGAAAATAGGAACGAAAAATGATTTTAAGTGTATCTGATACAATGGATTTATTCACGCAGTGAGCACGCTTGGTAATTAATGCGGATTCCTTCTCTTTGTGAGAAGATGACATTGCAGAGGCAGTGGGACAGTTACAGGCTATTATTGGATTATTAATGCCTAATTTTGAGCAGGTGACAACCTAATAAACGAACAAACACAAGCAAAACGCTATTGTACTAAGTTATAAAACCCGGGTGCGTAAAAAATAACATACGCCATATTCAAACATTATGCCCTATGTCACTTCCACAGTTAAGATGAATCGAGCGACACCTCATAATTTAAAAAAAACACCAGGTCGTTTAGGCTACAGACCGTGCCAAAGGAATAGAGACATATACATACACTTGAAAGACATTATCTGACTTCTGGGGCAGTCGGTATAATATAATTTATGTAACAATTAATACAATAACTGAACCCAATAGGCAAACTTTTTTTAGGGTATTGGTTTAGATTCGAAGCTACAGTCGGACCTACATGTAAAAAAACAATCAAATAGACTCAATTCTGCAGCTTACTCAAAATACGTCGAATAAAGTTACAAGATCAGTCTTAACATAGTAGTCAAAAGTAAATAGGGTTGGGCTACATAAGGACTGATTCATGCTTGCTGCTTATCAGGACAGGTTAACTGAGAACTGCTATGGATCTTTTTCAAAAGGACATTCTGGACATTGCCCTACATTTCTCTCATATAATGTTGTCTCATACAAAATGTCCGGGCTTTAAACGGAAATCTTGGAGTTGTCGACGGCTCGGTTGGCGCAGTGGCTAGGCGATTGGCTTTCTTCGCTACGTGTCGCAGGTTCGATCCTCCGACGGAACAAATATTTGTTTGATCTGGAGATAGTTGCTTCGGGTCTGGCTATTTGTACTTGTAACACTTATGTCACATTTGTGTCATGTATGAGAAATACTAGAGTATATATATTTTAAACGAAATGTTTGCCCCTTTCCCCACAGGCAGCTAGCGAATTCATTTAGATTTACAGACAAATAATACAGATCATTTTAGTTCACAATTCCTTCATGAAAGCCTTCGCAGTTTTTCTAGGACAGCAAAAACTTTTATTGGTCCGGTGGAAATACATCATGTACTTCCTCTGCCCCGGAAAAGGGCGGAGGGGTATGCCCAGACTCCTACCGGCTAAAACCACTGGAGTGGTCATCTTCGGCACCGAAGAGAGGCTGCAGGAACTTAATAATTTCCACTCATTGGTGCCATGTCTTTAGGCACATCTCGAAGGGGATGACTGTAAAGCGGTCACCCCCTCTGGCGGAGGAAAGGCGACTGTTAAAAGGCCACCTCCCCAGGTACTTCTTGGTATCAGCATACCTACGATATAATATTTACTCTACCTCTTTCGTTTGGTTAGTGGGCAAACTTATGCAAGAGTTGTTCAAGTCATGCAAAGGCCTCCGACTTGGCTTATTGACTCGACAGTCCACACTTATGACAACAACAGGAACTGACAATTTTACGAGCCCTTTGAAGCATGGAAACGCTCAGTTCAAATATCGCTGGTCACCCATGCATAGACTGTCTGCGGAGTATCTGTTCCCGACTAAAGAATTTTTGCCGAATCCAGTAAACTTATTCCCGACGAACAGTTTGGCTTTAGAACCAAACACTCGTGTGTACAACAAGTCCACCGACTAGTTGAACACATCACGTTCAGATTCTCACGCGGCATGATGACGGGAGTCCTCTTTTTCGATGTTGCAAAAGCATTTGACAAAGTCTGGCACAACGGCTTATATCAATTCGGTGTGCCTGACCGTCTCGTTTTCATCAAACGAGACTTCTTGTCAAATCGCAGTTTCCGATATCGAATCACGGGCGCTCTCTCGTCTCCCCACCCCATTAAAGCCGGAGTGCCACAAGGATCAGTGCTAGCCCCATTATTTTTCACACTGTACACCAGTGACATCCCCAAACGACCTGCTAATACGACCCAATTAGCACTCTTCGCCGATGACACGGCCATTTTCTACTCTGGTTACATTCCCGATAGTATAACCAAGCTACAGCCAACGCCTACGCGAAATGGTTTAGGAAAAGGCAGATTGGAGTTAACCCCATCAAAAGTAAAGCCGTCCTCTTTTGCAAATTAGGCAACAACCACCCACGCTTCAGAGAAATCTCGATGCTAGGCCAATCGGTTTGTGCTCGGTCGCCTTCACTATACCTTGAACGCTCGTAGTAAATTATCCCCAAGAAATAAGGTGAGAATTTACACCACATGCATTCGACCTATCATGACCTATGCCAGCCCAGCATTCGCATACACTGAAGCCGGCTCACTTCGTGAATTCGAAATACTCCAAACCCATTTCATGCGCAAGGCCACCGGAGCACCTCTGTACATGCGAAATGACCAACTCCATTTCGATCTTAACTTGCCGACCATCAGGCAATTTATGAAACAAGCGTCTAAACGTTATCTCGATTCTGTCCTGTCCCACCCAAATCCCCTTGTGGTATCAGCCGCCGATTACCAACCCTCCCGTATCAGTAGAGTACGCTGCCCGAGGCCTGTTCTGGTCGATCCAGACGATAAAATCACTTTAGATCACATAAAAAGACTCGCGCTGTCTCATTCACTAAACACCCGACCGTTTTACCGCCCTCGCCGGCGAGGATTCTCCCTCCCGTCTCTTGCTCGCGCCAGCCCGTGCCGAGCCTGTAGTTTTAAATAGTACATAATAAGTAATACCGATCCAGCTGTCCCCAAAAGAATAGCTTGTTATCCCCAACAACGCCCTAAACCGAGGTCCGTGTCCCGCAGGGGGCGCCCTTAGCGAAAGTTGCTTAGTTTTTAATATTAAATTTAAGCCTGGCTGGAGGCCTCTTTTGGCTTCGCCAGAAATAACCGGTTAAGCAAGCACATTTCCTAGAAAAGTATGCGAGAAGCCCAAAATAAAATGCGTAGGCTGACCCCGCCAAGTGTTGCTCACTCTCACGAATCGTTTATCTATCAATGAGTGCAACTGGATATGAGCACCATTGTACCATCATTTCAGCTGAAAATCGTCCACTGCTGGACTGAGGCCTCTCCAAAAATTTATCACAATGACCGGTATGGGTTTATGTTGTGTGCTCATTGGGGGGTTTGCCGTAATCGCCATGCTTGGCTCGGGTTGGCGATCGCAGTTAATTTATAAATATACTCAAAGAATGCTGCTGCCCATACTCCGGCTAATCCCTTCGTCGCCTTTTACGATACCCACGGGATGAGATGGGGTGGTGGTATGCTTAGCCGGCATCACACAGCAACATGATATCATAAAAACCATAAAAATAAAGGTACAACCTTTGTTTAACCTTTGATACCTCTTTTGTACCGGTATGAATAACGGTGGTATGAACCGTACTGTCTACCGAATTCAGTCCCTGTTTTATTCATAGTGTGTAAACGGGCTTAGCCCATCTTTATAAGTACAATGGCGATAGACGCGGAAGATGGACTAAAATCGTGCCACCGAAGATCGTCAAAGAAATTCTTATTCCATTCCGAACGTCGTTCTACAAAATACATATAAACTTTAACACCCCCTAAAATTCTATCGGCGAAAAAGTCCCGAAACTCTATAAACTTGAGTTATGACTGCTCGGAGGATTTACGTCGAAGAGATTGACTTTATTCGTTAGCCCATTTCAGTAAGAGCCGCTATTAAAGAGGTATTCTACACAAAATTGTGTTATCAGAACAGGGAGATAAAGCGCGGAAATAGGCCCAGCCACTTATCGTACGCCACCCCACTAAAGCCAAATTAATCCTACCATTATGTCATAAAAATACTATAATTAACAATGTGATATCGGGTAGGTTTAATTTATAAGGGATTATGAGAGGCTGATATGATTACAAGAGGCTGGGTGGTACATGCATAGTTTACACACATTTTTAGACTAAATTAATGACTACACTACCCCACATGGATGTTGTAAAGAGGAAAACAGGAGGTAATAATTGTATTCCTAAATTATTTATGATATCGATAATAACTTATTGTATACAAAAACAAAATGTACTAAAAGTCCAATTAGTAAAGGTGATATTCAGTATCGTTAAGTAATCATATTTATGTAATAATTTTCTGAAATTAAGAATATATTAGGAATAAAATAGTAACTTACGGATCGCGTCACACGGCCGTCCTTGTCCTGTACATAAATATGATTACATAACGATACTGAATATCACCTTTACTAATTGGACTTTTAGTACATTTTGTTTTTGTATACAATAAGTATGTAAACGTGTTCATACAAACCGATTCATTTTAGGCCATTTTATACAGAATAAGTACATTTTCGCTACTTGTTGTAAATAGTATCTGTAACGTTGGATATTTTCAATATTCTTAATAATTGTAATTTTTATATAGAATCATATCGAAATATACTAGGTTAGTGGGAAAGGGTTTACTAAGGCCAAGTTAAAGTGTCACTGATGACTGTTTTACGGTAAATGCCTCATCTTAAAAAACGTATAACTTTTGTAAATTTCAAATACATCAAATTGTATTCAAAGATAGTGGTCAGGGCTTGATTTATTATTTTCATTCCAAAAAAATCCTTTGTCGGATATTACTAGGTCTGTGAACCCAAATATGACGTTAAGTAAAATACAGCTGATTATAGGGATGTGTCAGCGTATTTTTCATGAAAAAAAAGCTATAACTATTGACTTTTTGGGGAAAGTCGTAGAACAAAAGTTGCTCATTACCACCCATAGTATTATACCTTTTCGGCTTAGTACACCCTTTGTGACTAACCCGGTATACACGCTCCTTTTGAGTCGGTCAGAGTTTAAGATACATATTGTTTAAAAAAGCCATTATTTATTATTTTCCATTAAAGTCGCATTTTATATATCCCACACATCGAGCCGTTTAAATAAACTGACTGACTAAAAGACTGACGCAAAATTCTGACGCTAAGGGGTTCCAGTATTATGTACTAAATCAATTGTATCAGTTTTTGTTACGATGATACTTACATCTGTTATACAAAGCGTTGGCCGATAACCGTTTATATAAACATTGATAGTGTTACTAACTTTAGAAACGCGTACGCGCTTTAATTGTTCTAAAGTTGTTAAGCCAAACTGTTCCTATATTTAACCCAACTAAAATTTCCTACCCTAAATTTTGTAAATAAACCTGGTTAATTTCCTTACAGAACTTAACACATAAGAATATAAGACTTGCTAATACCTGCGACTTCGTCTGCAAGGAAATTAACTTAAAATATAAAGGGCAAGTGTTATCACAATTAAACATATCCTATGTCAAAGACATAATTCATATCTTTATTTATTATTTATTTATTTAAATACTGGTGGTCTCTTGTTGCAAGAGGCTGGCTAAGTAGGTACCAGCCACCAAGCGAAGAAGTTCGCCGCCTCTACGGAGGGGTCGTGCGGTCCGTCGCCCTCTACGGGGGGCCTGTATGGTCAGCTCGACTGTCAGGTGGCCAGCGCTGCAGAGCCGAATTTCACGGTCTGCAGCGCAAAGTGGCTATATGTATTGCACGGGAATACAGGATAGTGTCGTACGTTCGACAGGCTGGGGCGGCTGGGCCGCCGAGCGGCGGATCCTGGTCGATCGGATCGGGCAAGATCTCTCTCTGCCAGCAGTAGTGTCGGCTATGTTGGCAGAGCACGAAAATTGGAATGCAGTGGTCTCCTTCTGTGAGAGCGTCATGCTCCAGAAGGAGACCGCAGAGCGGGATCGGGAGAGGGCCGATCCCGCTCGAAGAAGAAGGAGATGGCGCCGGGGTAACAACCGCCCTAGCACCTAATTCCTATACGCCTGAAAACCCCTGCCGTTGCTATAAGGTGGGGGACCTCTGGGTTCGCGGGTGCGTAGATTGGGGAATCTGCGTGCCCACACCAAGCGACCCAAGAGAAGACGGTAGCACGCATGTGGTCACGCGCTGCCGTGGGACGCACTGGGGGATCCTTTACAATCCCCCTGGGGGGGTGACCGCTTTACAGTCACCCTCTCCGAGATGTGCCAATAGGCGTGGCACCAGTGGGTGGCTCTAGTGTGATCGTACGAGGACCTGGAGCTTCCTTTAGGTGCCGAAGATGACCGCTCCAGTGGTTTTAGCCGGTAGGAGTCCGGCATCCCTTCGGCCTTCCCCGGGGCGAAGGAAGTTCATGATGAATTTCCACTGGGCACCAATAAAAAAAAATAAAAAAAAAAGGCTGGGGCGGCTGGCTCGGTGGCGTGCACTCAAGATATGGCGGCATCGCTAGCTTGCAAACTTTCGACATTACTGTGCTCTGGTTAGAAGGGCACTATAGCTAGTGAAAAATACTGTGCATAAGACACTAAATTGAGCGCAGTTCGATGCCACGCAGGACGAGTCCAAGGTAGCATTACAATTGCAGGCAAATGACACACACGTAGCGTCCCTAAGTTGTATAAAAAATCTGTAGAAATTAAAATATTATACAGAGGACACAACAGTAGATAGGCACAGCTTATGTCTTTTAGATGCCGCTTCAAAAAAGAACAAAATAATGTAGATATGGTGTGTAGAGGATATACAAACATCACTCTTTGTCAAATTCATACAAATCCGTTAAGCCATTCCGTTGGGATTAAGCACCAAAAAACTGTCATATTTATAATATTGGTAGTATCTAAGTGAGATATAGTATATGACCGTATTTCGGAAAGCAATAAAAACAAAATTAGAAGCAGACAACAAAACCATGATTCGATAATGATACTGTGTTGGTGTATTGTGTCTGGAATTTGTGTCTGTAAAAGAAATCTTGAGCGAGAGTAAATATGGCAGAGTAACCCCACTGAATAAAAAAACACGCCTTGTAACTCAAGATGGTCATTGTCACAGTCCTTCTTAATTAAGTATCATATAAAACACCTGACATGTTAGGAATTTTCAGCTTTTTAGCTTCTTCCAATGTGGGTTACTTTTTTACATAAATAGTTCAGTAAATGTATTTGTTTCGAATGTATTATCGTTTTTATGACAAAAATAAATAAATAAAACTGAAAGAATTTTTATTTTTAAGTTACTATAGGAATATATTTTTATATAAAACTCTCAAGAAAGTTTTATTTAAAATAATATAATCGTAAGAAAAGTGACACTCTAAAAACTCTTTATAAGGTTTTCTTTACATTTAGTTTTTAGCGTAATATCCTATATTAAAGTAAGATCAGTATTGGTTTTGCTGCCTTCTCCCAAATAATGTAATGTATATACTATAATACTGAGCTGATCAAACCTTTAAAATGCGTGCTATTATCCTCCCGCAGACTTTTGGCAGATAGTCAGGGAGCGGCACTAAATTATTTAAATCCCGATTCCGCATGCAGAGCAAGTGAACCGAAGAAGTGACACAAAATTGAAGACGCACTATATCAAAGTAAAGTACACTATTTTTATATGTAAATTCTATAAAAAGGGATTCGTCGAACGTAAAAACTTGGAGCTGGAAGCGAAGCGATAGTCGGCAAGGTTTTGGAGAGCAATCATAGAGTAGGCCCTCGCGCACTAAATCATGCAATAAATTATCGGGCATAAAATATTCAAAACGCCTCAACATACGGCGGGGTGTGAAAAACAATGGTAAATTTTGCCTTAACGTATTCCGTAGGGATGGCATAAAACCTATAACTAAAGTACCGTTAATGCAAATAAATGTTTTAAGCGTTATGGAAAATGTGGCAAACCCTTCTGTATACATTTCAGATAGTAGAAGCTACATCATTAGAATTTACAATAATTTTGAGTAAGTATATGTTGGGCGATTCCATCTGTGTGAAATTTGGATACTAGTGAAGAAGTACTTGAAAAACAACCCAATTTATATACGTCTAATAAACATCTGTACGGCTTTAATACATTAAAATAAGAGAAAAGGATGGAATTTAAATACTTCAAAATATTTTAAAGCCTGTTTTAGATTATTTTATCACAAATACCCTCTACCAATGTGGCTGAGCTTAACGAGGAGATCCATAGAATAACTAAAGTTTCCGACATAGGACGACGACTTTCAGGATTAGTAAACTGAAGTGGCAATGGGCGGGGCATATAGCTCGTAAAACCTAGGTCGTTTGGGCAAAAAGGTTCTCGAGTAGAGACCGCACACCGGAAACGCAGGATGGGACAACCTCCATCGAGCTGGACAGATGACCTGGTGAAGGTTTCTGGAAGTCGTTGGATCAAGGCGGCATGTAACCGCTCGTTGTGGAAATTGTTTGTGGGCGGCTCTAGTGTGATCATACGAGGACCTGGAGCCTCCCTTAGGTGCCGAAGATGACCGCTCCAGTGGTTTTAGCCGGTAGGAGACCGGCATACCCCTTCGCTCTTCCCCGGGGCGAAGGAAGTTCATGAAGAAAAAGGTATTTCTCTACGAGGTCGAATCAGAAATTTGATCCGTAGACTTAAGTTGCCGATATGGCTGAAAGGATTAGTAAGCTGAAGTGGCAATGGGCGGGATACATAGCTCATAGAACTGATGGCCGTTGGGGCAAAAAGGTTCTTGAGTGGAGAACGCGCGCTGGAAAACGAAGCGAGGGACGGCCACTAACGAAATGGATGGACGACCTGGTGAAAGGGAGATGGATATGGGCAGAATGTAACCAGCCGTTGTGTAAATCTGTGAAGAAGGCCTTTGTTCAGTAGTGGACGTTCTTTGGCTAATATGATGATGATGATGTACCACGCTGAAAATACAGAAATAATATAAGCATAGCTCTCTCTAAATGATATATTGTCGTATTTCGTGCTCACATTTTGCAATAGTGAAATTAGTGTTGCGTAGTGTTTGAAACCACACTATGGTTTCAGCACAGCCCTATTAACCATGCAGATTCGATGCCGGTGCTCGAGGCGCGTTAATTCTCAGTTATTCGATGATCGCTCCACTGAACTCAATGAAAGTAATTAACTATTACGTTCAGTATTTCCAATTTTAACGTCCCATCACAACTTCAAAAATATCATTTTTAACGCCAATTCGTTTCTGTTTTCACATTTCTGAATGGAAATGATGATCAAGAGGAATTGTTGGTAATTCGTGTTGGAGATATTACATAAGAAAAAATTACGTTGTGTAATAAAAAAATCATAATCGACATGATATGTATAAAACAATTACCTACCAATTAAAATTAATTTAATCATTCAACTGATTGGACATTTGTCCAGTCAGTTATAACGAATACCTCTTCAAAGCTCAGTTAGTCTTAGGTAAGCAGAATCATAGGTATTAAATTTATGTTAGACAAATATTGTTGGAGACCAAAATTATAATATACGGCAATAGGAGAATGATTTTTTTTAATTTCTAAAGTAAAGTGTATACATTATGTGTGGCAATCTATCGGGGAAGCCTTTCAGTCATTCAGCAGTGATCTCCTTTGGCCGATAAAAAGTTGACTTTGGTTACAGAATGACTAAAATGACAAGCGCCGTTAAGGATTATAAAAAAATCTCTAAACAAATATTCGTAAAGTTAATGTAAGACACAAACATCTATAATGTACGTGATAATCGCGAAAATCTAAGACATTACTAAGTGTTTACGTGTATTTTCTTTACATCATTCTGGTCTTTGCACGGTTATGGGAAACATGGACTTTTAACAGACTGAGGTCCAGCTTAAGAATCATAGACTTCGTATAATTTTACATTTTGTAAAACTTATGTATGAGGTAATAATGATTTACCTATTAATGTTTATATGTATATGGCATTTATCTTACTCAAAGAATTTATCAAATAAAATTGTCTCCAAAGACCATTTATGCCAATAAGAGACATACGCGTGCATCCACATAGATATCTCCATACAGTCTAAGTTGAAGAAATTCAACATATACAGGATATGCGATACTAAACTTGATTAAATGTGCAACGAGCAGGTCAGAGTTAGTCTTGGGTTCCGTAACCTAGCCGACAAGCTGCCGGGCAGTTGGCTGAGATGGTAAGAACATATAAAGAAGAGACCACATGATATCGTAGGTAACCTGGCGCTACAACAACGACTGGCCGTCTCCGGTAAGAGACCCCAAAAGGACCGTGCAACGGTGGAACAAGAACTAAGTAGAGGAAATAGACAAATTGCCGACCCTATTACCATGTGGGAGTACCTAAACTTCTTCAATGAACAAATAATCAAAAATACAATGTCACAAAATTAATTCCCCGAGCAAGTGAAGTTCAACATCGCTCGGAGCTACAGAACTATCTCATGCAAGTTCCCAATAACCCTACACTTATCCTACATTAAAGCTTCAAGTTTTAAATAGTTACTCATACAGATAATCGAGAATAATCAACCGCTTCTACCTATAAAAAATCTGCTTCTATTGTTTTATAAAATTTAAAAAGAACAATGTCTAAAACTAGGAATTCTTCTGTGTCGTGAGTACGGTTTACAGACATAAAATTTACATGCATAAATATACAGACCCGGAATGACTATATGTAGGTCATACAAAACATAAATCACTCCCGTATGATCCTACAAAGGCAAACAGCTGAAGGAACTTTTTAGTCGCTCCAACTGTCACAGTTAGATCTGCTTTTGCTAAAAGACAGAATGCAAGACAATCTTCCCACTTATACAATTTGCTACACAAAGAGTTACGCATATAATCCCGAAAGGTCCGTGACTGGATTTGTTTTAACTGAATGGCTTAAGACTAAAATCTACCATGGTGGTTAAGTCTTTGGTATGAACGCCCCAATGATGCTAATTATAATTTGTTTGTTGTATTTTATTGTTAGTAAAAGAAGCTGTCTAAAGCTTTTTCCGATCCCATGACACTGTCGTAGGGTTAACTACGACTAAAACTTATATTGACCCTAAAACGCTATTAGCCTATTAGGCTTACTATAATAACGCTATATTCTAAATTAGCTCATAAGCAACACTGCACTCCCTCACCCACCCTCACTCACACTCTCATACCCTTACACTTTATCACGCACACTTGCACATCTACACACAAATATGCGCCTTTTTGTGCATATTTGTCTGCAGATGTTGATGTTGTAAAGAGTGTGCAAGAGCACCTGTAATGTTAACGTTAATTGTTTTGCATACTTTTTCTCTAATTAAAGGTATTAATCTATGAACTTAAAATTAACCTTAGTCTTTAAAATTCCCACATTCAATTGCATAACTACTATAGACAATGATAAGTGGAAGAGCAGAATCTCCTAACACAAGCAATTTCTTGCCTAAAAGGCGACTCCAAACCAAGTATTGTAAACGCAATTAGGCAATTGAATTAAATAAATCGAAATATAAAATTGGAAAATACACATATTTATACTAGGGATGTGACGATACCAATTCCGATGCCAATAAATCGAAATCGCTGGATACGTCTTTGCCGATTTTTGGAAACTACGCGCTTTTTTCTGCTACTATCGTATCGTTGCGACGCTACCATATTTTTTTTTACTATCAGCGGTGGCTTCAACAATACCCGCGAGTTCTGCATCTCAGTGTGTGACAAACAGTTATGGTAACAGATCAGAGGCCATTCGCTATCATAGATTAGCTATTGTATAATCTGAAATTTACTGTTTTTATTTTTACACGACATTGTTCAATTATGTGATTGTGTTTTGTTTTCCAACAAGATGAAACTTGTATGTTTTGAAGGCATAGCCATTTTTCACTGCAATAAATAACTCAAATGAACGTTTCATTTTTCACTGCAATAAATAACTCAAATGAACGTTTCATTTGAGTTATTTATTGCAGTGAAAAATGGCTATGCCTTCAAAACATACAAGTTTCATCTGGAATGACTTTCAAATAACCGGATGACGACACAAAAGCTAAGTATTTATAAGCTAAGCAATACAAGTGTTTCTCGTGGAGCTAAGGCAATTTTATCTATTGGCCATATTACCTCTATTATGTGGCAACATGTATCGCTATTGGTTTCGGTATCACCGATACTGCACTAGGACAAACGGTATCGTATCGGCAAAAACAAGTATCGTTACATCCCTAATTTATACCGTACGGAAATCGAATCCGCGACATAGTGCAGAAAGAAGAGCGATAAGACACTGTAACCGTATAGTGTAAAGCTATAGAGGCATCTACATCTGATGTTGTACAGCATTATGCATCTAAAAGTAAGAACAGTAACACTCTAAACTGTTTGCAGTGCCCTTTTGTGGTTAATGCTCCTACAGTCATGAAATTGTAATGCATACTAATTAATTTATGAAAGCAAGTAAAATAAAAGTAAAAAGATAATATTGGAGTAAATATACAAAGGTTAGCATAAAGTGTAAAAGTTAATGCAAAGATTCATTTATTTTACTATCTTTACTAATATTATGAAGCTGTAGAGTTTATTTATTTGAACGCGCTCATCTTTGGAATTTCCAGTCGGATTTGTAAAATTGTTTTTGCATTTGATAGCCTAATTCTTGAGGAAGATTATATAGGCTATTTAAAATCACGCTACAAGCCTTAGGAGCCGAGCAAAAAAGTAAAACTCAGAAAGAACGTTAAGTGAAAACGAAGTAACATAACGTGGACGGGCGATGCAACGCGGTGGGTCGGGGTCCGAGGACGGCCGCCTGACGAGATCCGAGCATTACCTTTTTTTTATTGGTGCCCAGTGAAAATTCTTCATGAACTTCCTTCGCCCCGGGGAAGGGCGAAGGTGTACCATTACCTAGAAGACCCAATCATTTCGGCCTAATGAAGTCCACTGTTGGACACAGGCCTCCCCCAAAGATCATCACAACCACCGATATGGATGTGTTTTGAGCTCATTGGGGGGTTTTGCCATAATCGCCACGCTTGGCAGGCGGGTTGGCGATCGCAGTTGAGTTGTTAATGTACTCGAAGGACGCTGCTGCCCATCCTCCGACTAATCCCTTAGTCGACTTTTACGACACCCATGGGAGGAGATCGGGTGGTGGCATTCTAAGCCGGCAGACCGGCAGAAGACCCAAACGGCATGCAAATGTCAATAAAACCAGTATATACTAATACCGCACGAAAATATGACAAAAACAATATTGTCTATGCAAGGACTTAATTTTTTTATATTTTTTATAACATAATCCGATTTCTTTTAAATTAAACGTCGGGTGAAACCGCGGGGCATAGCTAGTCATATCATAAGCATGATGCTACGTAGAGGATAAACAATTTACCCAAAATACCATGAAACCCGCTCACAAAGCTAGTTCAACAATTTTCAAGAAAAAATGTAAAAGAGATCCAGTAATAATCTGAGCAGAGTTCCCGCACACTAATAGCAGGTTAAGGGTCGATCACTCGTGCCGTATAGCGAACAAATTGAATTCTAATTTTCAATTTCAATAACAATGCCATACGAAGATTCGAGCGTTAATATAAGCGCGGCTCGCGAAGAAATTTCTTAAATATATTGTTGACAAGCGTGTTTCTCGGCTCTGTTCGTAAGCTTTGCAGTTTTTTTTATATGAATGGGGGAATGCTTACTCATTAGAGTAACCACTGATTCTGTCTCATATTATTCTATTCTATTGTTTATTTATTGGTCCTTGGAAAAAGGGCTCTTAAAAATACTTTATTAATATTATCACGCTTTTATACAAATGTGTATTTATATTTATACTGTGATATAATTTACATATTTGACATATAGTAAATAAATTTCCGTACGCTTAATAGTAGCATAAGAATTCGTTTGAGTTTATTTTTACCCGATTGTAGTTGAAGCAAAAAGTAGGGTTATGACTTTGACCGTTATTTGTGTATGTATATTCAACTGCTCCCTCAGATCGCCTAAATTATGCGTAGCATTTTGAAAAAAGAGGTTTCTTTGGAAGCGTCTTCCTATCCCACAGGTTATAAGGCTCTCCATAGGTCCCCATCATCATTTCGGCCCGATAAAGTCCACTGCTGGACATGGCCACAGGTTATAGGCTATATGACATTATATAAAATTCAACATGGTGATTCATAGCGGGTATAGTAACCGAATCTAAAGTACGCCTTAACTTATACACAATAAACTAATTATTGGACTAATTAAATCAACGAATGAAGGAAATACTACAGAATTAGTAGCTAGTATAATGCAGTTGTACCCTTTATTACTGAGTTGTACGGTCAGCGACATAAGTCGCTGAACAAATTAAATGTTTCAAATCGCTTGCACCCTCTCGCTTTGCTTCATATCTATAATTTTTCTTAATCAAAGCAATTATTAAATACTAGCTGGGAATTAAATTAATTTTTAAATTAATTTAAAAGAAATTTAGAGTACTTCGACATAGACATTTGACATAGAATATATATGTTGGATTTCAAGGGTTTTATTGTTTTTGCGCGGAACCCTAATTATTTTTCTAAAATAAAAGTAGCCTAAGTTATTCCTTATAATGTCAGCTATCTGCCAGTGAAAGTCCCGTCAAAATCGGTCCAGCCGTTTCGGAGATTACCCGGAACAAACAGACAGACAGACAAAAAAAATAGAAATTGTTTTTTTGTTCTAGGTACCGTATATACTTTCATATGCATTTAGTAAAAAGCTGTTATTTTGACATTACAAACAGACACTTCAATTTTATTTATTTGTATAGAAGTTGCTATTAAATGGTTTTGAGAATGTTTACAAACGTTTCTAAAATAAAGAGTATTATCGATTTGAAACATTTTAATTGTTATTGTTAACTGTACCACAAACCTTAGATTACTGCCGACAGCATGATCTACGGCTTAGCGTGCTATTGTTATTAGGGGAGAGGGGGTCTTAAAAAAATTGGTGACCTTTTGTTATGATGTAGGAGGGCAAACTAGCATGCGGGTTGCCTAAGTGATTACCAGCGCCCATAAAAATCGGCAACGCCAGGGGAGTCACCGATTTGTGGCCAACCTTTAGGGCAGACATTCATTGTTTACTTACACATAGCCTCTCCATAGGTCCCCATCATCATTTCGGCCCCATAAAGTCCACTGCTGGACGTAAGCCTCCCTCAAAGATCACCACAACGACCGATATCAGTGTATTCATTGGGGGGTTTTGCCATAATCGCCACACTTGGCAGGCGAGTTGGCGATCGCAATTGAGTTGTTAATGCATTCGAAGGACACTGCTGCCCATCCTCCGTCTATTCCCTTAGTCGGCTTTTACAACACCCACGGGATGAGATGGGTTCGTGCTATTCGTAGCCAGCACCACATGGCAAATAGATCCCCAAGGTCTGCCATATTTTAGGGGTTAGTCTTCCGGAATTTGCCACTTACGAAACGCAGCAACACTGTTTCTACCAACAATGTTGCTACTTCACAGCGGTAGTCAGTGACGGCGTGGTACTTCTGCGGTCGAGCCAGACCATTTACGTTCATTTTTGAACGACCGTTCATTTTCGTAACTGCAGTGTCCCCTAAGCCAAAAAAGTTATTCTTAAATAAAGGATAATATGTTCTATTAATACGATGTTTCTAGTATATTTAGGTTTTAATTATTAAATTTATACATTTTAAATACCGATTGTCGCATTCTCCACGCAAGGCCGTTACCTTTGTTGTCTTTGTGTATGCACTTTTCTGTGCATTATTTGATTGTCTTAAACTTTTATAAACAACTAACTAACCTAATGTACGATATTTTACTTATACCTGAATTATTCGATCAATTGGCGATTCTTACGGACCTGTGTCGATTAATTTTCTTTGATTTGGTTATTATTGATAAGGAATTCAAAAGTTTAAAAGGAATTGTAAACATGCCTCCTAGATAGAGGACGAATATCTTTCAAACCCATGGGCTTCATAGATGCAAAGGCTAACTCAATCTTGAGAGATTGAGTTTATTTTATTTATAATATCAATATTAATATTTTATTTACAGTATTGCGATACTGCTGATGATCGTAAAGCTCAGTTAGTTACTAAACGTAGTGCAACGCACAGACTTTAACTGCAGAAAGCAGCATACAGCGCTGGTCGCGGTTAAGTGCCTAACGAGTTGTCACTGTTGTCTCTCAATAACAAGAAAGTAATGAAGGACGTGAAGCACGTCTCGCAAGCGATAGGAAGCGCCATGCTGCATCACACGCCTCAGAGACTTACACCCAGCGCGATTGAGCTCGCAGAGTATCCGCACTGTGACGTCTCTATACATGATCGACATCGAAGACGACGTGTAGTCGAGTCGAAGGTAGTCGTTAAGCCAAAGCCTTTGGGCGGCTTGAAAACCTCTGATACAAGGTTGACCACTAACCACACGAATAAGAATAAAAAAGAAGACTACTTAGATTAATCGTTCTGAGTTCCAATGTCTGATATGAAGTGTGTTTGTCTGTGTGTGTTTTAATTACTCGGCAAGTCACATAAAACAGAACAGAAGATGAATAACTTTAATTCTACCATCTAAATATCACTTTAAGGAAATTGTTAAATGTTTTATTACATTACTTCTACCACCAAACTAGATTACTTGCAAACTTCGCATCTTAAAATTTTCATTATCCAAACGTTGAATACTTGGTTTGAAATTTTTTAGCACAGCAACAACTACAGATTGTTACGAGTAGCACTCAACATAGAAATAACTACTCAACAACCCTTTTATAATTATAAACAACAAAATCACACAAACACAACGGTTTTCATTAAAATTGTTGCTTCTAATTCCCCAAGTTTGTCATTTGCGCAAGTTTTGGGCTGCTGTTTAAAGAACATCGGCACCCCGGGTGTGTGCGGGGGCGAAAGGTGCGCGGGGGCGTGGTGGTGGTTCAGCGAGGCAATAAGTGCCCCCTTCTATTTCACCGGCACTTTAACTCGGGTGCACTGATTTGATAACGCCGTTTGTTTCAAGTGCCACTCGTGAAATGCCATCATTTCAGGACCGTTTTTTAGAAATAGAATAATGCGCAGTTTCTTTTATTTTAATTGGGATCATAGAAGGTTCGTGAAAATAGGTTCATATTTTTTAAGTTATACCAACTTATTTTAGCGCTTTTAGTGTGATTAAAAATATGGTGAGCTGCAGGCGTACCTATACTGTCACGTAAATGCAACAGCGTGTAGTTGGTCGTCACAGATACAGAACAGAACAGACAACAGTTAAAAGTTCATTTAATTTTACTGACTAATCATTTTAAATATTTTATAGGTATAAAAATAAATAACATTTTAATTTAATTATGTTCTTTAAATCAAACTTTGATTAATTGTATTTAATGTATTTCTTCGATACTTTTATTGCTTTTCATAATTACGGAAATAATTGGAACGCGGAATCAAAACCATTTGCTACCCGAACAAGGTATAACTTCGAAAGCGCGTGCTAAGTACACGTCGTTTTTATCATTTTAAGTGCATTTATTTTTGGAATCTTGGATAGAATTCCAAAGAACAATTTATAATTCATCATCATCATCATCATTTCGACCGAATGAAGTCCACTGCTGGACACAGGCCTCCCCCAAAGATCACCACAACCACCGATATGGATGTGTTGTGGGTTCGTTGGGGGGTTTGCCATAATCGCCACGCTTGGCAGGCGGGTTGGCGATCGCAGTTGAGTTGTTAATGTACTCGAAGGACGCTGCTGCCCATCCTCCAGCTTATCCCTTAGTCGACTTTTACGACACACATGGGAGGAGATGGGCTGGTGGCATTCTGAGCCGGCACCACACCGCACCATTTATAATTATAAATTTATAATAAAGTCGGTGTAATTCTCAATACACCGGACTTAATTATAGTTAAATTGGTGTATTCGGTCATCATTGTCGTCATATCAGCCAACTAGCGGCCCGTCCCGGCTGCACACTGGTGGACATTTCTTTTTTTAAACATTTTGGGTAAACGTAGAGTAAATGTAAACATGGTCTGATTTTGGTCAGCATTTCTATCAACTTATATAATGTAAAAAACAAGTTATAGTTATAATAACATATATATATAACAATAACATAACTATAATAGTTGGACGTATTGCGAAGTTTTTGGTAGATATTGATATGTTCTTTAATGTTGTAGAACATTTTTTTTGTTCTATCATCAATATTTTCAGCGCATGCGATGAAAGGCATTTTATGGCAAAAAAATTATACCTTGGGTTATTATATATTGAAGTTTTAGTAGGGATCCCTAATTTTTCTAGTAATAAATATAGCCTATATTACTCAAAGATAATGTAGCATTCTAATGGTGAAAATATTTTTGAAATCAGACCCGTAGTTTTGGAGTTTATTCGTTACAAACATACAAAAATACAAATTTTTCCTCTTTGTAATATTAGTGTAGAAGAACGTCCACTGCTGAACAAAGGCCTTCCCCCATAAATTACACTATGACCGGTTCATGTCATCTATCATTTTGGGGAGAATTTGCCGGTACTCACCACGCTTGGGGAGGCGGGTTGGTGAGCGCAGTACGTCTGCTGTATGACAAAAGTGGTGCTGCTGCCCATCCCTCTGGTTTAGAGTGCCTTAGTCGCCTTTTACGATATCCATGGAAGGAAATGAAGTGGTGCTATATTCTTAATCCGGACACGACACGGACGTGTATTCGGTTTATTCTATATATTTTTGTCGTGTCTATAAATGTCAAACGTCCACTTATATTAGATATCTTAAGCATAGATTTTTACAGCTAATGGTTCTTGAACGCTAGGCATAAAAACTAAAACATGCCTTCTAGATTGTGAAAATTACATCTGAAAAGACGATGTATAAAGGGGAAAATCTATTATTTAAAAAAGAAAGAACATTTGTGTAAATCTTGAAATGATATCGGCAGAAAATTTTACTCTTTTTTCCGGTTCCGTGTCGTAAGAATGAACCCTCATGGGTCCCATAAAATGCGAGTACGAGTGGATATCAAGAGCATGGGCAGTAGCATCCTCCCGTGTGATATTTATAATTATACATTTAATATACTACGATCACTTAGCCGCAAACCCAGCGTGGTGATTACATTGAGCTAGTATGTGCAAATAAAAGAAAACCAGTTGTAAGTAGTACTTATTAGCCCAATGGATGATTATTACATTATGCAATATGACCACAGATTTTAGTGATCATTAAGGCGTCCGTGTTCAGCAGTAGACGTTTACGAGCTGATGTATTGAATATTGGCTAAAGTAGCCTTACTACGTTATATTAGCCTTCCCTTAAATTTATGTCGATACCAAATATTTTACTGACTTTGATGGGGTACCTACACGGACTTCCTGGATTTGAAATATTTGCTACCAAGCAAGCTATAACGCATTTGATTTCACTATTGCAGTAATGGCTGATTTAACCTACAAACCCTTGACTAAAACGATCACAAATCTTTTAGAATTAGGGCTAATACATTTACCAGGAAATCAACAGCGACTTGACTGTATTAAGTCTTTTATTGGCATCGATAAAAATATTCCGCTATATTTACCAATGAAATCAAAAACCAAATTTTATCCCAAATAAAAGAAAACAAGATAATTTCAGTTACATCAAAGGGAAGTAAAAAGTTGGAATTGGTTCATAATTTTATTCATCAGATTTCCTTTAAAGGCATGTTTCAGAATACCTGATAAAATAGATTATTATTTACCTGTTTACTTCCAGTTTAAAACAAAATTATAATATCAGATTACCACTAACAACATCATCTTTGTTATCAACCAAAACTAAAAAAATATGAACAAATAATTGTGCCGCAAACCATTTGAAAGAACATAGTTTTCCGAAATTAAAAGTACATATTAATATACTTCTACGAAAACTAAATTCTTTCACGATTTCCAATTTTCTAGTTATGTCTTAGATAGTTTTATCAATATCGAGCCAACAGTGTCCATGTACAAACAGAAAAATTCTTACTCTACATCATATTCATTTTAAAATAAAGTATGTTCAAATACGAAAAAACTCGGAAAGGTATACGAAAATCAAAAAAAGAATGTTGTACGGGTTATTTTTTTATTTGTTTGTTTTTATTACTTCTTTTCAGTACCCTCCACCAGTGTTTATACAAAGTTTCATGCGTCTAAATCAATTTCAAAACATGTCTGCAAGCCCGAAACAGACACTTCTTTTACTGCCCGCTCGAATCGAAGACGAAAACTGTTCTGATTTGAGATGACGTTTTATCATGGGGATAATAAAAGTAGCACGTTACCAAATTTAAGGAAGATGACGTACTAGTTTTACCGGTGTGCTGTCCAGGAAGCCTCTCGAGTTGAGCGTCGATTGCACAGGCACCTTGTCGGGATGACGCGTCCACGGAGGCCTCCCGATGTTTGATCGTTTGTTGCTCACAGCAGTAAAAACTTTTAGTATTTTGCCACACACAATTCAGTATTAATGCTCTTTCGATTTTGTAAAAGTACCAGATATCTCGCCAAAGTAAATAAACTTGCAATCAAGATCTTGTCTGCAATTCTCGCTCACTGCAATTCGGTTAGCATCGGTTCATTTTGAAACAGCCAAACGGTGGAGTGCCGTTTACTTTCTGGATCATATTAGTAGATCCAGGATTCAATACCTTGATTTGACGGCACGGTTGGTGCAGTGGCTGATACAGTCGGCTGCTGCGCTCCGGGTCGTGGGTTCGATTCCCGCACGAAACAAATATTTGCATGATCTGCAGGTAGTTGTTCCGGGTCTGGGTGTATTGTGTGTGGAATTCAGGTCTGTAAACGCACCCACGACACAGTAGAAATCCTAGTGTGGGGCAACGATTAAAAAATAAATAAATACGATACTATAAAAACAGGTATCGATGTCACTCGATACTCGACTCGATAAACGCGCAGAGACGAGCCTAATTAAAATGTATCTATCAGATCACAGCACCGTTACAGACAAGCTTGCTTTTGAGCCTCGGTGAGGCTGTGTGTTACCCAGCGCGAAACTATATTTCTTACACGAAGGTGCACATGTATCATGACGCTCGAGCACACTTGCCGTTCGAATTTGCTATATAAGTACTGAAGATTTAACTCCCTTATTTTCTTCAATAAACTTTTCAGTGCCAATACGTTTCTTCTGTTACAGCCGTCAAAGGGCGGCCACTTCTTTCTTCGTCTAACAAAGTCAGTCGACCACTCTGGAATCTGTTATACCAGCAGTACTGGGATATCTTGGAAAGATTACATCGCTAATAAAGATGTGTGGCAAATGATTCCCTTCTGCACACTGCGACCCTCTGGCGCTGTATAATTTATTTAATAACGTCTGATAATTGATATGATTGCAAGTGTTTTAACTTGCAATCAAAGGATATAGATGTCTACAAATTGGAATTAATTATAGTAAAAATAACTTGAAATTTCACTTAACGCATTTAAAATTGCATTTATTTATGTTATTTACTTATATTTAATAAATTGACATTTGACTTGACTCATTAATTTTTTTTAATGTTATTATTTTCTTATATTTAATGTTATACCATTGATTGACTATATGTTATTATTAATATTGTTCTTGTGACATCAAATTATAATATTCTTACAAAACTGTAAATGTGTGAGCATTTTGTAGGCATTAATGTTATATGTTTAGTACTTATTTTGATTGTGTCTTTTGCCTGGCTGTATTGGTCTGTCATGCTCACTAAAATGTCTTGCTGATGGTGGCGTTGTGTATCGGGTCGTTCGGTTCCCTTCAACATGGTTAAGCTAAGCGATGCTGATGCATGCGTTATGCTCGTGAACGTGTGCCGTCTGTTAGGACTGGTCAGTCATTATCTGCCACGGCAAATAAATTATTATTATGGTACGTTCCATCCAGACAATGACCTACATTTTTCTCGGTATATGTTGTACAATCATTTTTGTATAAATCAGCATTGTAATCTTAATTATTTAAAAAAAGTATCCATGGAGTTTCATGCCGACTCTTCTTCATGTGATCGACTATTTGGAACCGTGCAACTTAGATTCTGACGTTTCATAATTGCCAATATTTGGTTTATTTGAAATAAATAACTTAGACTTTGAACATTTTTGTCCTTAAATTATATCTGAACTACACAAACAATTCCCCCAGTTTTAAAGTGACATTTAAAATCATTAAAACTCATCGTGCCAAAATGTTCCCGACACGGTCCATTTTCCAGTGAGATAATGTTTTTAGTTCACGAATAATGTGGAGGAAAATTTGAATTTGGAATATTCGTAGTATAGAAAAATACCTTTTTTTCTTCTAAATAGTTGTATTTTAGCCTACGTGCGCATGTGGGCTAAATTCGTGGGCCGGTTTTATTCAATTCCAGAACCAGACGATCACAACTGTTCGGATGACCTTAGCTTTTATACGCACGTAGCCTTAGAGCATAAATAATCAGCGTCAGCATCTATCCACAGTCATACTATACCTGTAGTATGTAGTCTACTGGTATATGTCTGTGCATTAATCGTCGTCAGTGTCCCATACATAAAAAAATATTTCACATTACTATCTAAGTGGCTTGGTATAAGCTTCTTTCACTCATATAATTACGCTTTAGGACAAATAATGTTGCCTAATTGTAATGCTCTACCCGCGTTAAAAAATTGCCAAATTATATCAAAATTGATTAAAAGGTTAGACACAAAAACGTTACCAAACGACGAACTATATTTCACAATATTGCCTAATATGAGTTTGGATTTACAAACTCTGTTAGTGCACAAAATCGACTTAATGAAACTAAAGAAAATGGTCGGACTTTGAATACAATTCCCTCTTTATTGATCGCGCAAATATTATTAAAATACTAGAAATAATAAAATATAAATAAAAAGACAAAGACAAATCAATATCGAAAAATGTATAAAGGTCAGAACATAATAACGTTTGATGAAAAAATCTCTGCTAAATGGGAATGAATAATACGCATTATAGGCGATACTGGTATATTATTAACGGCACCTACCAATTTTAGGAAGCATCGACATAAATTCGGCTGTAATGTTTAATGTTTGACCAATTACATTAACGGGACAGTGAAGCACTGTCTGCGCTAAGGGGACCCGGTACAAATTGAAACGTAACTGCCACCAACATCGGCCGAGCTCGCAAGCTCTTCAATTTTATAGCTCTGCATTTTGTTTGAAGATCTTTTCGATTGTATTGCTGACCTACATTTCTTCTAGTTCGGAATAACGCTGTGATGAAAAATACCAACACTTTTTAATCAATAACTGAAAATAAGATGTTTTTTCATATAATTTTAACGCTGTGGATGTTATCACATTTTTGATTGTGTATAAAAATATGCTGTTAAGCTGCATATAAAATCTGTATTATAAATTTCAATTAATTTTAATACAGATTTGTACTTTTTTACTAGTGGCAGGTCATTTATTGCAAGAGTGTGGACAGGTAGATACTACCGCTCTGTTCTCGGCCCCTTCTTATGGAACCTCGCCTACCTCGTAGTCCTGGGTGCCGTTTCCCCGCCGTTGTCAGCTGTGTCTGAAAAGCTGACGACACTCTTGTGTTAGCTAGCGGGGAGTCTTTCGAGGGAACCATCTGGCTTGCCGAACAAGCGGTGGCTGGGACCTCACATAACCTAGGTGCTATGGTTTCACAAACAGCCGCAGAGTAGACTACCCAGTTCGACGCAAATTAGGGTGGGCTGGAACATGATGTACTTGGAACTCACCTTGAGTAGTCCAATCTGCAGCGCAGAGTGGCTATACGGATCGCACAAGGGTACTGAACGGTATCCTATGAGGCAGCAACTCGCGCATTCCGCCGTTGAACATCTTGACGGAGACGGATGCGAGGTTCTACGAACAGAAAAGCTTCCTGTGACAGACCAGCAGTTCGATAGGCAGGCAGTTAGTATGCCCAGCACTCGAAAAGTGGTGAAAGAATCTTAGGGTTCAACTCGCGAGGAAGCGCGTCGTCGAAGCCATCCTGCCGCTCTTCGCAACCAGGTTTAAAAGAAGCGAGTACATCACCTACCGCCTGACGCAGGTATTCACCGGACATGGTTGTTTCGGTGCATACCTGCATAGGGTAGGACGCGAGGTTAGGTTAAGGTGCCACGACTGTTGTAGCGAACAAATAATCTGCGTGCTCATACGAGCGGCCCCCCGGGAAGACGGTGGTCATGCACCGCCGTATTCTCAGCACAGGGTGTGCCCCGCTCACCCTTTTTGGGGGTCCTTTACAATCCCCCGTCCCAGATGTGCCTGGGGGTCGGCTTTTTACAGTCGCCTCCCCACCGTTAGAGGTGGTGAGCGCATTACAGTCATCCCCTCTGAGATGTACCTAAAGGCGTGGCGGCACCAATGGACTGCTCTAGTGTGATTGTATCGAAGACCTTGAGCCCCCTTTCGGTGCCGAAGATGACCGTTCCGGTGATTTTAGTCGGTAGGAGACCGCGAAGTGTAAAATGATAACACCATAGATATCCGTGGATAACACTTTAATTGTTATGTAATAATGTACTGTACTGTACACGTATCGTCATCATCATCATTTCGGCCGAATAAAGTCCACTGCTGGACACAGGCCTCCCCCAAAGATCACCACAACGATCGATATGGGTGTGTTGTGGGCTCATTGGGGGGTTTTGCCATAATCGCCACGCTTGGCAGACGGGTTGGCGATCGCAGTTGAGTTGTTAATGTACTCGAAGGATGCTGCTGCCCATCCTCCGGCTAATCCCTTAGTCGACTTTCACGACACCCACGGGAGGAAATGGGGTGGTGGTATTCTGAGCCGGCACCACACGGCATTACACCATACCACACGTATCGGTAGAGCTCAATTTATTCATGCGGGTATAATTGGTTACAACAAATCAATCAAAGTCAGCCTCATAAGTCTCTTTCGACATATACTTGCACATATACCTGTAAACTCAACTAGGTGGTCCCAATTGTTTAACAGATGTGATTGTAATATTAATATTTTGTTAGGTTAGATATATAGCTCTTTCTGGAAGCTCAACATAGAACAACTGACCTACGGCTGAATACTGAAATGCCGGTTAATATTAAATCTCGCTTTAACTACTCGTATTCGAGAAACCTGTTTTCGGTACACAACCGGGCTTTAATACATAGTTAAAGCGGCACTTATTTTTTTATTTTTTTTTATAAAACGTTGCCCCACATTAGGATTTCTCCTGTGTCGTGGGTGCGTTTACATACACAAATTCAATGCAAGAATCGAACCCACGACACGGAGCGCAGCAGCCGACTGTATCAACCACTGCACCAACCGTGCCGTCATATTAACGTCATATTAACTGGCGTTTCAGTATTAGGTCGCTAATAAAATGACGTCGATTCGGTAGTCTCATATGATGTCATTGAGCTATTAGTAGGACTACATACTAGAGGAAACACCGCACTTCATTACGATATCCCATTCAATTGCGGCGATATCGCCGCACTTCACTCAAAAACAAACAGACTAATCCTTAATCTTTGAGATTAAAGAAGATTTGACAGACAAGACAAAATTGAATGGGATAGTAATGAAGTGCGGTGTTTCGTCTAGTGCGTAGGACATAATAGCTCAATGTATGATGTCGAGAAAACCGAAGTACCTCTCACAGCAATCTCAGCTGCTGAAATTAATCGAATAAAACTACAAGTGAAGCAAACAATTAAATAATGCGTAACATAAACAGGTTTAACATTTTAAGTACAATAACATGTGTTTGTAAAATAATAAACAATATCCTTTGTAACTTAACGTCAGTGCGTGTGTCTAATAGCCGGGCAGCCACCCCGTCACTCAAAATGTATCGGCCCTTTTTGTATGCTATTAGTCGTGCATTGGCAATTACTGCCTTGACCTAATTGTTTATATTTCATATACTAATTTACATAGGTTAAATCGTCGTGCGCAAATAAAACAAACGGTTAAAATATTATCTAAAGTAAATTAATGAAATATCGTTCTTTTAAAAAAGCATTTAATAAACATACGAAAACGTAAAAAAATAACTTCAAGCCTTTTTCGATACTGGTTTTTAACCCCCGACGCAAAAAAGAGGGGTGTTATAAGTCTGACCACTATGTGTGTCTGGCTGTGGCACCGTAGCTCTTTAACGGATGAACCGATTTGGATGCTTTCTTTGATGTTTAATTTTATTTATTTTTCCAGCGGTGGTTCTAAGACATTTATCAAAATCGGTTCTGCCGTTTCAAGGTCATCAGCTATTTTGTTAACTGCAGTAGGGATCTTAGACGCATAATGAGTATGTAATTTACTTACAAACATATGTGTGACCTTAAGTTTGAAATACCCATGTATGCTACATAATTATGCAAGATTAGAAATTCTTAGTCTGATGCTGAAGCCAGAATATCCAGATCACTAGTACACTCTTGAAAAAATTATAGCAGATATGTCGTGTTTGGATTCGTTTGATCAGTATTTTTATTGTTGTATTGTTATTGTTTCTACATGCAATGCATTTTTTTACTTTTTATAGGATTTTTGTGTCGGGGTTCTTTTTATAATATAAATTTAATTATTGAATCATTATTCTTTAAGTTCCAGAAATCGAATAGGCTTTGGAAAGGACGACCTAATTTCGGTCTAGGTCCACGAAGCAGCGTGGCCGAGTGGTCTAAGGCACTGGTTTAGGCACCAGTCCGAAGGGCGTTAGTATGAATCCCACCGCCGTCAAAACTTTTTGCAATTTAGTTGAATACAACAAATTTGATCAATATGGCTGAATTATTAAAATGTCTGATAATATTTTATTGGTTAGACCCATTTATTTGCATTGCTTACTAATTTGCCTAGAAAAGAGAGAAATAAACTAAAATACGCCGGGTATTTTAGTTTCTTAGACATGGTTACTGCGCTCATGTTCAATATATCATATCAGCCAAATGATGTCCACTGCTGAACAAAGGCCTCCATAGAATTCCACAATCGTGTCATAAATTTGGGAGGGATTTGCCAATGCTCACCACGCTTTTTGAACTAGTAATGTCTTAGGTTTTACAATTATTAATTATCATGAGTGAAGAGATGAGAGAAATAAAACACTTTTTAACAGATTACATTGCGTATATTACATTTTAGTTTGTCCAGATGTTTCGAACACTTTTGCACTTTGGTGTCAACCTGCGACTACGAACGCTAAATTTCAGCGTTGGTAATTATATAAAGAATTCTTTAGGAACTGCAAATAACGTGGAACCGTAATTATGGGTAAGACAACTTCGATGGCTCGCTAAATTCATCTACAAATAAATTATTAAAAGTAAATCGATGAAGTGATTATCGAGAAAAAGACTTCGAATAAAAAATCTTGTGTTCTTGTCAAATGAGAAATTCCCACCTTAAAGGCCTAAGCGAGATAATTAAACTTAATATGATACAGTAAGTCGTAAAAATAAACATTATTTTTCTCTTGTCCCGTTGTGATAACATGCACAATGTATTTACAATGAACTCCTAACAAGGGTTTACAGTGAATTTTTAAGTAAAGTTTAATATGACCGGTCACTAAGTTGCCCTACACCTAAATGCCGTAAGTGGGTCGACCCGGATGAGGTTTACGCGGAAATATTTACAAGGCTAAAACACAAAAAGTGGTCCTTCAAATACTTGTGCGTCGTAAGTATGTTAGCGGTCTCTTTTTCAAGGGCTACGTATGAAAGTGACAGCAATAGCTTTCACATGTAAATATTATAATTATAATTAAAAGGGATAAACCTCGTTTATGGGAAAGTTTTAAAGCCTTCGCCTCCGAATGAAGTTTTAAGCCTTATTGAGTTGGTAATATGTGTGCACAGAATCCTTTTTGAATTTATCTTGCGGCGAAACTCGATGGCCTACATCCTGCGTTGAGGCGTGTTTTCATTTCGGATTTACTCCAAGTTGGCGCCAAATCCGAGCAGCTGCGCTATTCCTACAGGATATTTTCTTTTCCTTCTCCAACATGCGATCTCGGCGACTGGCTTTTGTGATTTAAAAAGATTTTCGCAGGCAAAACCGCTTAGCGCCACTTCGATGTGCGGCACATCGCCTATGAGCAATATTTATTGTGATATAACACACGCTGTGCATACATATAAAAGCCTCATGCATTGCTGCACAGGTGCGTGCCGATATCAAAGCGAATACGTATAATCGAAGGCTCAAAGAAAACATTTCTAAAGGAGTCAGTAATGACAAGTAACACCTTATTCACTTAGAAGTATAAACAAAGTGGTACTTAGGTTATCACATTAAATGATACAACATTGGCATCCTTCGACCATACACAAAAATAAATCAAATACATTTTATTAATTAGTCAGGGGATATGTTTTCATTATAATATAATAAAACTCTTTTAAACGGATTCTATCTATAATATACGCGATAGAATCCGTTTAAAATTGTTTTATTATAATACTTGCGAAAACCAAAGACATTTTCATTATATTTTTCAATTTTGAAAGAAAGAAAGAAAATAGTTTTATTTAGAGCTCGCACAGGTAATTGCAAATAACATAAATAAAACACGATGATAAAAAAACTGGACGAGGCCAAAAAGGCCCTATCTCAGCATAAGGATAAGAAAAGAAATACCACAGCGCCGTTCAGATAGGATCAAGTAGACAGTTGCGATGCCACGGTTAATTACAACATAAATCAAAATATAAGTCAATATAAAGATTATAACAAAACAATTTTAAACGGATTAAATCGCGTGTATTATTGATTTTTGTTTTTCCTGACGTTTCGAACACTTTGCAGGGTTCGTGGTCGCAGGATGACTAAAGCATGCATTCGAAACGTCAGGAAAAACAAAAATCAATAATACACGCGATTTAATTCGTTTAAAATTGTTTTATTATAATGTGTAATAATCGCGAAAACCTAAAACAATTCAATATAAAGAGATACCAAACCTCATGTACAATCTACATCGACATTGTAGCTGCATAGAGATATCACCAGATTATTACTGGAAGGAACCCGGGGTAGCGAAAAAGTCCTAACTTTGTTACTTTCAATTATAACCATCATCATCACATTAGCCATGAGACGTCCGCTGCTGAACAAAGCCTTCCCCCATAGATTTCCACAATTGTGACGTCATTTTGGGGGAAGCTTGCCAATAGTCACCACGCTTAACAGGCGGGCGGGTTAGTGAGCGCAGTATGGATGCTGTTCCAAAAAGGGACGCCACTGCCATCCCTTTGGTTAACAGTCCCTTAGTCACCTTTTACGACATCCACGGGTGGAGACGGAGTGGTGCTATATTCTTGAACCGGACACCACACGATAGGTCAATAAACTAATACTATCAAGATATTTTATTTTATGTTAAATTCTAGGATATTTCTTTTGCTTGAAAGTTACATTCTTCTTGGTATATTTTTTATATGATTAACAACACGCGTATATCAACTGGTATTAACCACTGTACCATTTAATGTGATACCGCCAGATTGTATAATAATCTAAAGTGTGTCATATCGTAAACATTGGTGACTCCCTCAGTAACAGCTCCGCGGCTGATAAATGGATTGGTGGCCACAGTATGTTGTATGTCAGGTAGATAATGCTGTTCTTTATCTTGAAATCTAGATAAGTTACTACTAGAATAATGCTGCGGTAGCTCAAGCCATCATTTAATCAGGGTTTAGTGTTGAAAACTGTGCTTTAAAGTTAACAGAGACACACAGCCGTTTTGGCTAGTGCCAATTAACAATGAGCTGCTAAATGAAGGATATCTTGAGTGAAAATAGGTAGGTATTATTTTTATTTCAGTATAGATCTGCCGTCAATCGGCATTATATCAGCCAAAGAGCATCCACCTCTGAACAGAGGCCTCCCACATAGATTTCCACAATTGTACCGTAATTAAGGGGAGAATGTGCCAGTGCTCACTACACTTAGCAGGCGGGTTGGTGAGCGCAGTGTAGCTGCTATCAAGTGTAAATATTACACTTATTGTGTGATTGCGACGCCAGGCGTAGGGCGAATCACCTTGGACCTGGTTATCCCTTACCAGATCCTTACGCGCAGTTTCATGCTGTCACAATCGCAGGTTACCTACAAGAACTCTTTAATATGCCGGCAACATAGTAGAGGGCTAGGGTAAGACTCAGAAGAGTCGAGGTGCTTTTCAGCAACGGCTAAGCTCAATATAAAGCCGACACAAAGATAAGATAAGATAGCTACTATTTCACAGAAGCGACTCAGCTACCCATCCCTCTGGTATAGTACAGTCGCCTTTTACGATATCTGCGGGGGGAAGTGGATGTTCTGTATTCTTAATCCGGACACCACAGACACCGTCAACCCTTAGATTTTTATAAGCAAAGAAGTCGTTTCAGATCCACGGCTACGCTTGCCTATCTATCTTCAAGTTTATAAAGTAATCAATATACTTTTTTATTTATATTTCATATGCCACACTCGGACGGCTGATTGGTGACTGCAACATGTTGTTAGGACATAGTAAGAAATTGTTAACAATGTTTTACCAGAGTGATGATGCGAAGCGCTCGACTGGGGTGGTACTAAGTCCTTTTTTTCACCCGGTGGAAATACCTCATGTATTACCCTCCCATGGGAACGACGGGGCATGCTGGACTTCTACCGGGTTAAAGCCACCAGAGCGGTCATCTTCTGCACCGCAGGGGAGCTCCAGGTCCTCGATACAATTACACTAGAGCCGCCCATTAGTGCTACTCCTTTAGGTTAATCTCGGTGGGGATGACTGTAAGGCAGTCGATCCCTCTAGCGGTGGGAAGGTGACAGTAAAAAGGCTAACCGCCAAAGCACATCTCAGGGGAGATTGTAAAGGATCCCCCTGAAGCCTCGCTACGCACACGGCAGTCCGTGACCACATGCGCACTACAGTCTTCCCGGGGGTCACTCGTTATAATAATCAGCCCATTACTGTCCCACTGCTAGGCACGGTGCAAAATCACGATGAGAAAGTTTAGGCCTTAGTCCACCACGCTGTGCCTAGTGCTGGTTGGCGGATTACACACACCATTGAGAACACATTGAAGTCCTCTTAGGTGGTTTCCTCACGATGTTTTCTTTCACCTTTAAATAGCGATTATCAAATTCTGATCCACACAAGAATCTGAAAAGTTAAGGGTGCGGGTCGGAATTGAACTTGGATCCAGTATGGAAGGCAGGCGTTCAATCATAACCACTAGGCTATGATTGGTTACTGGTTATTGAGACTGCCCGATCTGCGCACCCAACTACTACAGTCCAACCTATTTCATCCGGCATAATACCGGTGAATACCTGCGTCAAGTGGCAGGTGACGCGCTCGCTCTTTCTGAGCCAGGCTCCGAAGAGCGGCAGAATAGGTGTGTGAGCCTTGTTGTAACAACCGATGAATTTTCTAAAACAACACGCATTCTAACTTAAACTATTAGGTCGGTTACGCATTAATAATAATCAATAAGTTGCTTCCAAGGATGCGATTGATATTTAAGATCAGGTCAGTTTTTCACCTTCCATCATATAAAAATCAGGTCACCTTATCTTTTTCGGGCTCCACGTCGACTTAGCTGTTCATTTTCATGCAGTTTTTTCGATTAAGGTTTCCAAGTTTTCCTTACATTTGAGGCTACGGTATTCAGAAAATCCTTATTCCCATATCGTAGGCTTTCTCTGTAAATCTTTACAGCGCCTTCTGACAGTATCTTGAATAAAAATCTTATATCATGATTACATTTGCGTATTGGGTATTTGGGGCATCAGTACCTACCGTTTCACATGAATGGATAAACGATATATTTAATTTAATTTTGTTACAATTTTCCTACATTATGTACGTGAAGGTGTGATTCTTATTACAGATGTTACATTTGATGTTTTCATCGTTCATTATTCATTATTTAAAATCTTGGTATTGTTTTTGCAGCGTACCGCGTATGTATATTTATATATTATTATGGGATATCAGTATTCACAAGTAAACGGGACGTGCAGGTCAGATGGCAGTATGTGTCATCATCATCATCATTTATGCTATAGGCGACAGGGCTCCCCCAAAGGTCACCATAACGACTGATCCTGCACAACTCGCATCCAGCAGCTCCCCGCATCCTTAACCAAGTCATCGATACACCTTTTGGGGGTTCTGTCCCATCGGCCATCCGTTCTACGAGCAATGTGCGGTGTGTGTAAAATGCTAAAATTCTGCCGCATCTGCAAAGACTGCAAGCCATCCCCAAAAATCACTGTCAGTAATTATTACATACATTATGTTAGTTACTTATTACAGAGTAGAATCCATCTATGGTCAAATGTTTAGTGAATACTTCTCCTTTGTTTATATCACAGCTCAAAAGTTATTCAAAACTTGAATGGTCAATTAAATATGTCCAGCATGGACCATTGTATAGAGAATAAATGAGGTATACAAACAATAATAAATGTTATGCCTAATTTACCAAACAACGTTCTTACTGATTCGGAACATAAATGTCATTAGACTTTCGTGCGGCTCTCACACAACAAGCATCTAATAAGTATATATATTTTGCTGATGATGACACAGTAAGTATAAAATGATGAAATAATAAAAATAATAATTTAACTTAAACTTTTTTCATGAAAACAGACTTACCCTTATAAATTAACTCGTACATCATCTCTAGGGCGGTTTTCAGGTATTATCCACAGTATCAGAATCCACAGCAATCAAATACTTGAACTACACTAAGACAATTCACATACTAGATCAAAAATCTCACGGTGTTTACGGTATTTCTTCAATATATTTACATTCTTGACGTAAATATTGTCGGTCACTTTTTGCGTGCGGCGTGTAGGACGCGCAGCTTCACGCGGTTTGGCAGTGTCAAGTGTTACCAAGATGTTCGTATTGTGTCGCGGTTTAATATAGGAAGGTGTGATGATGCGTTCAGGAAGGAGGGACACGAGCGACGTGGCGCGACGATGACGGCACGGGAGCGACTGCCTACCCGGAGTAGCCGGGGCGGGGGTGCGAGCACGCGATCAGACTGCGCGCCGCCCGCCCAGTCCGAGACGCCGATACAAAATTAATACTTGTTTTCCTAAAAGCGATTTCGATTTGTCGACCCCCGAATTGGTAAAGTTAGACGCATCTTGTTAGCGATAAAGGGTTCGCTAATCAACACCACGTTTTCACATCAATGTTCTTTACTTCAATAAAGTCGTTAAACAACTCGCGAAGTTAGCTTCCGGTTAACAAGTTTCGATGTGTTTTTGAATATGAAAAAGTTCAAAACCAACTTTTAGCTAAATGAAAATACTTGAATGACATACGCCTACAAATATCATTATTATTAAAAAGGCTTTCGTTTCGTAAGTACGTTATCAGGTAAAGCTTCTTTGTAGGTCAATGTACTTTCGAGTTTTCCCCCTTTCAAGTAATTATGGAAAAGATTTATTTGCTATTTATATTTATGTGCTGATTCGGTTAGGTATATGTCGCAAGTTAACAGAAAAAGTGATATAAAATCTCCCGCTCCAATCTATGTTTCGGATAATATATGAAATTTAACATGTCTAAGCTGAAAAGAGGATTAAAAGGTAGGTAAGGGCTCGGTTGAACTGTTGTGTGACGACGGAGTCCCGAGCACTGAGTTCAGGGAAGACAAATATTGTGACAAAAGCCTAACATACACGGGGAAGTTTTGAAGGCGGACAGTGTAGTGCAAACACACCGAAAGGGATCGGCCCTGCCCAGTTGAGTGGGTCCATGCTGGCCGACGGACGACCATTATTTTGTCTCTAACTTTGTTCACCGTAGTTTTGAAGCAGTAGAATGTTTTGCTTTGAAAAGATACTATAACAACGTGACAGGAAAGTGTCCGAGTATTTTTTATACAAAATAAAGACGAAACTATCCCTTCATTTGTATTATGAGTCATACCTTTTTTTTATTGGTGCCCAGTCGAAATTCTTCATGAACTTCCTTCGCCCCGGGGAAAGGCGAAGGGGTATCCCGGACCTACTGGCTAAAACCACTGGAGCGGTCATCTTCGGCACCTAAGGGAGTCTCCAGGTCCTCGTTTGATCACATTAGAGCCGCCCACTGAGCCGCCCACTGGTGCCCCCACTTTACCTTACACGACAAGACGTTGTATTGAGCCGTGCTCACGCTTTGAAACATGCTCGAAGAATTTCAGGATCCTAGTTTGGACTATAGCTGACAGACGCTGCTTGCCGAGTTCTTGGAGTATGAAGATGTTGGTACGGAATTCGGTCCACGATACCCCAAGCATTCTTCTCCAGCACCACATCTCTAGAGCATCTATCGTCTTCTTCTCAATTTCTCGTAACGTCCACGTCTCAGCAGCGTATAAATATATGGGTTTAATCAATGTTCGAACAAGCCGAATCTTAGTGGCTTTGGTGATGTTTCGGTTTCTCCATATTTTCTTAGCCTGTCCATGACAGTTCTCGTAATAGCCATACGCCATTTCACTTCGTCCACGCCCATCCCTCCATTGTTCGTGATTAAAGTACGAAGATATATGTATGACTGGACCACTTCGCAATTCGCAATATAAGTAACTTCAGGCGAGTTATTGTTAGCGCGGTCCACGATCATCATTTTGTTCTTGCAGCGATTAATCTTTAACCCGAATTGAAGGCTTATACGAAAGATAGAGAAAGGCGACTAAGGGACTCTAAACCAATCATCATTATCATGTCAGTCAAAGTACGTCTACTACTGAACAAAAGACCCCCCCCATAGATTTTCACAACAACCGGTTATTTGCCGTGTGTTGTCATTTTGAGGGGAAATTGCCAGTACTCATCACGCTTGGCAGGCGGGTTCGTAAACGTAGCCACCCGGTTAAAAGAACACATAGCTGACGTCAAGCATAGACGCTCCACAAAGTCTGCAGTGTGCGAAAATGCCTTAGACAAACCCAACCATTTTCTTCGTTTCGATCAACCTCAAGTCCTCGCAAAAGAGAACCAATATGTACCAAGAATGTTTCGTGAGGCTATTGAAATTAAAAAACATACTAATTTTAATAGAGAAGATGGCTGGCAGGTATCACCAGTTTGGAATCCTGTTATTAAAATAATGAAGTCCCAAACCAAATACCATACTAAAAAACATCAAGACACTGTGAGTGATTACTGCGTGCATCGAAATAATTTTTGATTATAATTGTACGGTAGATAAAATAAAATAACTTTTAAAAATCTGTAACGACGCCTGTCATATTAGTCATCCTGCGACCACGAACCCTGCAAAGTGTTCGAAACGTCCGAACAAATAAAAATCTAAAATATACGCGATAGAATCCGTTTAAAAGTGTTTTACTATAAACTTATAATATATTTTTGACTGCTTGTGTTCTACGGCAAAACCATCCAACATTGGGGTGGCGCTTGGTTCAGCCGTACCTTCACCTACTGTAGCAATGTTTAGCCAAACTGTCATAGGAAAATAAACTATTTTAGATAGCTACGGAACATCACAAGGCATTACTATTTTTCTTAGGAATGTCCACCAATTTTGTGTGACAAGAACTATTGTCATCATACTTGGGGACTATGAAGGCTGTAAATGTATAGTTAGCTGTAAAAGATTTACTAGACACCACTATATTTTGTAGGATATCAAACCATTTTTGTGTGATATGTATTTGCATCTTACTCGGGGACTATTCTGGCTGTACCTAAATTTACCAAACAATTACGGCAATATATATAGTTGTCATAAAAAGCATCGCAAGACACCCCTATTTTTCTTAGGACATCAAAACAATTTTGTAAATCCAGGTGTTCATGAATAAAATAACAATAAAATATGAGTCATCGCAGAAAGATTTTATCCTAATAATTTGTACCGTGCAAAACTAGTGTCTAAAGGGTTTTGTTGAAGACTTAGAGTTATGAAAGGAATGTAATAAATAAAATGAGACTATAAACAGTATTCATGCGGTGTCCGGATTAGCAATATAGCACCACTCTGTCTCCTCCTATGGATGTCGTACAAGGTGACTAAAGGACTCTGACCTCAACCTGAGGGATGGGCAGCAGCGTCCCTTCTGTGGAACAGCAGTCAATCTGCACTCACCAACCCGTCTGCCAAGCGTGGTAAGTACTTGCAAATTCCCCCGAAAATGACGACACTATTGTGGAAATCTATGGGGGACGCCTTTGTTCAGCAGTGGACGTTCTTTGGCTGATATGATGATGAAAAAGCTTTGTCAACTTTACAGTGTAAAATGTATAATAAAAAGGCTTGTTGTGAGGGTTTCAAAAATACTTTTTAAATCATTTTATAATAATTAGTACTTAATATATTTAATGAAATAGACGAATATTGACCATTCCCCAATATCTCTGAAATTACAGAAATTAATATTTGAAAAAAAATTAGGATATAGTTCTTTACTTGCTTACAGGAAAACCTCCATATGTAGAAGAAAGCTCTTAAAATAACATGTTAAATCTTTCAATATTGTGCGTACATACTTACATTTACAGATGGAATGTATGGGAGAACGTGTTTTTTGCGACTACAATTTTAAGTTATTCCTTATGATAAATTATTAATATAAGACAGTTTAAAAAAATTACAATATATTCAGCAATATCGCTCTACAATCCGGTACCATACACACTTTATTTGGTTACCACAAACAAATTTGTATGCAACAAATATGCCGTGTGGTGCCGGCTCAGAATGCCACCACCCCATCTCCTCCCATGGGTGTCGTAAAAGTCGACTAAGGGATTAGCCGGAGGATGGGCAGCAGCGCCCTTCGAGTACATTAACAACTCAACTGCGATCGCCAACCCGCCTGCCAAGCGTGGCGATTATGGCAAAACCCCCCAATGAGCCCACAACACATCCATATCGGTGGTTGTGGTGATCTTTGGGGGAGGCCTGTGTCCAGCAGTGGACTTTATTTGGCCGAAATGATGATGCTTATTTTGTCTAACTAAGTCGTCGTCGTTGGTTTAAATAATAATAAAACAATATAATAAATAATATATAATAATATATTATATAATAAAATAATATATTATTCCAAAATTGTTATGTTTGGATGTTTGAGGCTGATCACGCTCAAACAGCTGAACCGATTCTAATTCAATTTGGGATAGAGGTAAATTATGTTGCGGCATAGGACAAAGTCGTGCATAACAACTACTTCATTCGGCCGAAATGATGAAAGAAATTTAGGTCAGATAAATAAAACCATAACAGATAACATATTCTTACGCAACACTCCACGTGAGTTCAACTCGCACTTGTCGGGTTTTTTGACGTCTCTTTTCATTTAAACGGCGTGTTTTTTATTCCTATATTTTTTTATTGATAGGGATGAATGAAAATACAGATTTTCCTGTTTGACATGATTTATATTTATGTTTTATTTAGCTCATCTGAATAATACCTCACAAACGCCAACGCTATCTTGGACTTATTATTAAACATCAAGCGATGAAGCACGTGAGGATCTGACAGAGTAGTAAGATAAGATACGCTGCCCGTTTTTTCCTTGTTCAAATCTTGCGTTAGATTATAGTGTCTTGCCTTTAACCTAGGTTCGATGGATTCAATAGGAATTACGAAAAGTACCGGTGTCCGCTAGATTTAAAAAGTATACAATAGATGAGCTACAACATATGCTTTTTTAAGAAACCGATTTAGTCAATCAAAACAATTTTGTGTCACATTTGTTCCATTGATTGTACATACTTAATCACAATATGTATACTTAATTATTGTTAAATATAGTATACATTTGACGCTATCCACCTTCAAACGACTCCATTAACTGAAAAACAAAGACTTGTTTTCTTAACTATGGCATGTAATCGACTTACGCGTCGAAGCGCGGATAAAGTAAGGACTACTTTTACATTCAAAAGTAATGTTATTCCATTTCTTCTTTTGTAAAAGAAAAACTAAGTTTTCAAATAGTATAATTATTGTAGGACTGACCTAAGAAACTTTCACTGGGTAAATTGTTCTATTCACAGAAAGGTACGAAGTCCTCTTGTCTCGGATTTCTTTAGCTCATTGTTTTACAGACGTTTGTAACGATCAAATAAACTCTATTATTTTGTAGAGTGGACTTTTCTCTTAACTTAGTAGTTAAGTTGGATTTGTAAGCATTAATCGTTACAAACATAATTATGTTTCTAACATCATTATATCAGCAAATACGTCGACTGCTGAACAAAGGCCTCCCCCATAGATTTCCACATTTTAGTCATTGGAGGAATTTGCCAGTACTCACCACGCTTGGCAGTCGGGTTGGTGAGTGTGTGAGTGAGTATTGCTGCCATTCCACAGAAGGGACACTGCTGTCCATCCTTCTGGTTTAGAGTCCCTTAGTCGCTTTTTACGACATCCACAGGAGGAGATGGATTGGTGCTATATTCTTAATCCGAACACCACACCACACTGAGACCACACCTAACTAATCTAACACCTTTCAATATATCATCTCATTACCATCATATTAACCGAAGGACGTCCACCGCTGAACTGCGGCCTCTCCCATAGACGACCGGTTACATACCACCCACATATAACAATTCCAACTTTCACCAGGTCATCTGTCCATATCGTGTAAGTTGTCTCACTTTGCGCTTTCCGCTGCGTGACTCGAGAACCTCTCTACCCCAACGGCCATCAACGCGCTATATGCCCCGCCCATTGCCACTTCAGCTGACTAATTCTTATTAACGCATATAATATTTCATAACTGCATAGTGACGGCACGGTTGGTGCAGTGGTCGATACATTTGGCATGCTGCGCTCCGGGTCGCGGGTTCAACAAACATTTGTATGATCTGCAGGTAGTTGTTCCGGGTCTGGGTGTATTGTGTGTGGAATTTGTGTCCGTAAACGCACCCACGACACAGGAGAAATCGTGGTGTGGGGCAAAAAAACTAAATATAATGAGAAAGAAAGCAAACCTATTTATTCTTAGAACAACACCAAAGCACATACAATTCAGCACGTAAAGGTCCACTGCTGAACATGGGCCTCCCAATGATCAGTCATATTATCACCATAATCACCACGCCACTTCCACGATGGCGGGCGGATTGGTGACCGCAGTATATTGTTATTAGCATACAGGAGGTTGCTACTGACCATCCTCTTGTATAACAACCCTTTTACGACACCAGTAAAAAATAGTCGGTAGAGAATTTAGTACATCACAATCTCATTAGTTATTTTACTTTATTCATCAAAATATTTGTTATTATATACTTCATGCATTTGTTTTAATTGGTTTTGAAGTATTTTAACAATCATCATTTCGGCCGAATAAAGTGCACTGCTGGACACAGGCATCCCCCAAAGACAACTACCGATGTGGGTGTGTTGTGTGCTCATTGAGGGGTTTTGCCATAATCGCCACGCCTGACAGGCGGGTTGGCGATTGAAGTTGAGTTGTTAATGTACTCGAAGGACGCTGCTGCTCATCCTCCGGCTAATCCCATAGTTGCCTTTTACGACACCCAAGGGATGAGATGGGTTGGTGCTATTTGTAGCGTGCTATTTTAACAATAGCTAGGCCTAATCCTTTTTAAATAAACGATGTCCCACACTAGGATTTCTCATGGTCGTGGATACAGCTTACAAACAATTTTACAAGCAAATACTTGACCCGAACCCGCTAGATCTGTAGATCATACAAATATTATTTCCGTGCTTAGTCACTGGTTGTCGTTTATGAAACAGCACTGATTAATAAGTATTATTTTCATGGCAAAAAATAGCACCAGGGGTCTCTTCCCGTGGGTGTCGTAACAGGCCACTATGGAATTATTCGGAGGGTGGGCAGAAATATTCTTTGAGTACATTTACAACTCAACTGCGATCGCCAAGCGCCAAGCGTGGCGATTGTGGCAAATCCCCCCAATAAGCACACGAACCAAACCTATACTGGTTGTTGTGGTGATCTTCAGGGAGACCTGAGTCCAGCAATTGAAGTTATTTGGGTAACATCATGATGATGTCATAGTTTATTACAGAACTCAGCGATGAGCGCACTTTTATCTAGTACCAAACATCATCATTCCCTTTGTTATTTATCTTCATACCTACAACACACCAAACCCAATATAATAAATTCCATTTAAGTAATGTCAGTACATCTGTCGGTATTGAAAATGAGGTGTACGATGCTAGGCGTTTCATCAAACCGTCCAGTTGACCTCGTTCGCCTGACCGAAGCCGCCGCGCGATATAATGTGGTCACAGCTGCCGCGCTACTCCCGCATACAATTGGATTTTTAACTGTGGACCTCATCGGACAGTGGATTGTCTTTATTGGTTTAGGGTAGTAATCGGACAAAAGGGGTGTCTGTGTCAGTGTAGTCCTCCTACATGCATTTGTGCCTTCATGACTTTTTTGGCAAGGTTGGCAGAAAGACGTGCGTTACGAACTCTACACTTTTCTCTTTCTCGTGCACGGCCATGTTGCTAAAGTAACACAATCAAGATTGTTTTTATTGTATTTCAGATTTCGAATCTTATTATTTTTAGTACGGTTCTAACGATTTAATACAACACTTAGATGAGATTCTAATCTCATATTGAAATAAGAAACCTGGCACTATTTTCGCCGAGTCTGCCAGAAAACATTGGAATACGTATGAGTTTCTTCCATGGTATAATAGAATACGTAAACAATAGTATGTAATAGTGCGGTTCTTTTGGTGTGCGAGTGAGTGGAAGGCTGACCCAATCGGTCCGTGTCAGCTCAATATGACGGCAGCAATAATGCGGTCGTGCCGCCTTCCTACACGATTAAATTTTCAACATTTCCTCACGCAACTTCATAAAAACCCACAAGCTTTGAACGCGCATCGGTACATACCTACCCAACGTTTTTTATCCCAAACATTTTACCCGTTTATCTGGCGACCCACATATCATACGGACTCATACCGTTTCATAGTGGTGAGGCTTTTGTTGGCAAAGCTGATACAATTGAAACAAATGCACATTTCAACCGACCAACTTCAAAATTTGGGCCTACAAATTTTACCCGTTCAGCGATTGAATGAAGTAAATCCATTGTCTTCCCATGTCACCTAGTACATAAATTATGTAGTGGTGGCGCTTTTTAATTACAAATATAAATCTCAAATAGTTCAGTTCAGTTGGTTGTGGAGATTTTCATGAACACGTTTCAGTCAACGTCTAAATTTAATATATTTTCACTGCCACGTTAACCTTGTATTATCTAACCTACCAATTCTCTTTTAGACATTCTAGTCAAACTGACATTTTGAGTGAGGTTCTAAAATTGCCTAGGATTCCTTTCTGTAGAATTTCAGATGAAACGAATGTTAAGGTGTACTTATCTGGGGTATGAAGCGTTGACATGGAGGCGGCGAGATGGCGTCGCGAGTACAATTGGCAGGACATTAGCATAACGAGCCGGTCCCGGCCCCGTCCTAATGAATGGTCTTGCAATTGAAACAATAGTGGATTAGCACCAACTCCCTTATCTGCTTATGTAAATCAGACGAGCTGCGGTCGGATCGCTTTGCAACATCTGATTCTCTGAGATGCTGAAATGTTACTAGATGTTTATCAATGTGCTTGTTCAATTCTGGATAATTTGGCTAAAATATATGAACTTGTAGCTGTTTGTATTTTCCGTCTTATTCCTATGTATTTCTTTCTGTCTCTGTATTTCTTATCATTATTTATTCTGTGCTTAGGTACACATTTAGATTTGCCTAATATGCCTATTATATACTAGAAACCGTTGTACTGTGACAACAGTTTTTTTTGGATTTTTATTATGTTTTGTATTTTTTGTATCCATCTAACTCAATGCATCAAATAGTCACTTATACTAATAGATACTGTTTTATGCCCGTGTCCTTTGAATATGTAAAGCATTGATAATTCTCATAATATCAGGTTCTATGTATTACGTACTATATCATGCGAGCGTACCTATACATCAGGTAGCTGCTAATAACACATAGTAGAGAGGGTCGGGTAACAAAACGAAAAATTAAATGTCATAATAATGTTAGCGATATTCTACAGTAGATAGTCGTTATGACGTTAATATAGTGCATGCTTCGTTCTCGACATTTATTTAACCATGCAACCTGACGTCACTCGGCAACTGAACGCAATGTTCAGGGTTAAAACTAAATATTGCTAATTATTGGGTAATTTGTGTCATTCCCTTCGTTTGCGCGGCAATTGATGTAGTGTTTCCCTGTGTTCATTAAAATATTTGATTGTTACATAACTATTTCATCCAAAACGATGCCTAAAAGGCGACATGAAGAGCATTTCATCATCATAAAATCAGGAAATATGAAAAATTGCACACATAAATATTCTAGGTAATAAAACTTTGTCTTGTGATTGCTATTGCACCAGTAAGGCTACTGACTTTCATAGCAGTTTAAGGCCGTAAATATTTTAATAATATTCGTACCTCATTCACCACTCGGTTGACACGAGTGGTGAATGAGATACATTGACGTGATCATTGGATTCGGGACGTATACGAGATATACGCACGAGATTAATTTATTCTTATGTGTAAGTCCATAAGGCTTCGATAAGCAATTTTATCAATTACTTGTACAACCTGATCTTATTGGTATGGTTATTGTTTTTCATATTACAATACTGATGACACTTCAAACGAAGTCGAAATTATTTAACACCACCAGAAAACCAGTCACCAGGACCTATTAAAGATCTGGTTTCAGAAGAACCTGAACCTCCGTATGTTCAAAAAAAAAGCATATCTCAGGTGTACCCATGAAGTAAATACATGCATGTACATTAAGCATTGGGTGACGTCATGCCAGATAAGCCTAAATATGATCCTGCTTAAATAGTAAATTAACTCATAACATTACGTAAAAACACGCTGGCAAAGTAGCTAGCGAAAGCTTTGGTTGCTTCCACCCCGGAAAAGTTGTTACCCATGTATGTCACATTAGGTTCAAATCTTCCCTTAGTACGCAAGCTAGAAACGTGACGCCAAAACTCGCGCGGATTAGTTTGTATGTTGTCTTCTTGCGCTTCATATACGAACTGTAGGCGGATGCCGTGCGAAGTTTAAGGTTTGCTCTGAGGTTTGAAAACTGTTTATATGTTGTCTCCTTAGACCATTTAACCAATCTAAGGTTGCCTCACAACTCGTTCGCTTCCAGGAGACATGCAATGTAGTTTTGTTTTAATGTCACGGATTACTTCATTTGAAAACCATACAGGGTAGCGCCTACCTACGCCTATTTTGCGTCGCTTTTTGGGCATGCACTCATCAAAGGATCGATAAATAATCTTATATAAATTATCAGTACAACATCATAAGCGACGGCTTCTAAAACCGAACACCAGGAACTTTCAGCAAGTAATAGAAATAACCGATCGTAATCGCATTTACTGAGATTCCAATCTTTAGATGGATGTTATAATGTGATATAATGTTGGTGATTAATTAATAACTCGTATTTAGAGCATTATTTTCAAATAAAATCTTTTTATAAAGTCGAAGTACCAAAGCTTAATTCAGAAATTTGTATATAATATATATTGTCAACAAGAACAAAAAGTTTCAGTTGTAACAAAACCGACTGAGTATTGGATTGTCTATAGTAAGTAATGCATTAACATCGTTGATAAATAATGATACAGTAGACCGATTAAAATTTATCGTTGATGATGTCCAATATAAGGTGATGGAATGTGAACGGAATCGTAGTAGCCGGATACAGACTTTTCAGAAATTTAATGTAATCAGGCAAACTATTGGTCTGTTTCAAAGCATTCTAGCTTTACATATCTATGAAATGTGCAAAAAACTAATTAGGTAATAGTTATAAAATGTTTGTAACAATCGGACTGACATATCCACTGGATTAAAGCCCTGCAAATAAATTAAAATTAAACGAAAAGAAATATTAAGTGATGTCGAGTAAGATCCTGATGGATTTACATTGTTTCCAAACAAAATCAAGGAAAAGCCTCGTCTTCCCTGCAATAGTTATTAAGTTTTTGATGTTGTAAGAGTTTTGAACAGGTAAGTTTACGGAAATATATCGCGTTTAATTAATTCATTCTACTTACGTACAGCATCTATACGTGCAACGTGCAGCCCTAGGACATTAACAATTATTAGGTATGTTATTAATACACAAATATATGAAATACAAAATAAAACAATATTATATTGTTCTACCCTATATACTCACAATATAGAATAATACAATGAATAAATTAATTTGTTAAAACCTATAACAAATGATAAGGGAAAGGTCCCCTTCGCTACAGTCAAGAGGACAACAGCGAAGTACAGGCACATAAGACTCAGTTCAGGACAGGACAGGGCAGGAAACACCACAGCCAGCATTATCAATCCACTGCCAAGAAAACCAAAGCCTCACAGGAGAAACCTTCTCAAACGTAGAGGTAAGTCATGCCAGAATTTGCAAAGACTGGGCCATATGTTAACTATATCAAAGGATACTCAATTATGCCTTATCAGAACTCTGTGCCATGTGGTGCAGAATACCGCCACCCCATCTCATCCCGTGGGTGTCGTGAAAAGTGATTATGGGATTAGCCGGAGGATGGGCAGCAGCGTCCTTCGAAAACAATATAATTCAACTGCGATCGACAACCCGTCTGCCAAGTATGGTGATTATGGCAAATCCCCCCAATGAGCTCACAACATAAACCCATACCGGTCGTTGTGGCAATCTTTGGGGGAGGCTTCTGTCCAGCAATGGACGTATTTCGGTCAAAATGATGATGATGAACTCTGTGCCACTACCTTCTTCAGAAACATCAGCTGATGAAGATATTGATATACATACGGCTATCAGCAATTTATTGAAATTCGAGTTACTGAAGTTCGGTGCCGAAGATGACCACACCGGTGGTTTTAACCGATAGGAAATTGTCATAGCCCTCCGCACTTCCCCGGAGTGGAAGTATATGATGTATTTCCACGGGATCAATTAAATTAAATAAAAAGTGTATTAAATATATCGCCACATGCAACTGATGTACACAAAAAAGTGAGTAAATAATCTGTAATATTATCATTTGGTTATAACTGCGCCAGCTCAGTTTTGACCAAGAGTTAAGTCATCATCCGCCAAAAGACGTCCACTGCTGAATAATGGCATCCCCCATAGAATTCCACAATTGTGTCATCATTTTGGGAGAGATTTGCCAATAGTCACAACGCTTGGCAGTGGGGTTGGTGAGCACAGAATGATACTGTTTCACATAAGGGATGCTGCTACCCATTCCTATGGCTTAGAGTCCCTTAGTTGCCTTTTACGACACCCACGGGAGGAGATGGAGTTGTGCTATATTCTTAATCCAGGCACCACATGGACAACCTACAGGAGACCTACGCACCCAACTAATAACAAAACGATTGGTTAGCGTCCTAATTAGAAGTATGCCATAAACATAAACCGAACAGACAGTTACGTCATCTGAACTCTCGGATTAAAATTTTAATAATAGAAAGCACGAAACATGAGGGCTAAAACGTTTGCTTGTTAGTAATTTCCGGATCGCTAATTTACTGCGTCGCTTTCGACTATGAAGCCAAGCTATAAGCTTTAAAACGATGTCATTAAAACATAGGAGCGTCTTTCTCGTTTGTTTATGGAAATCGAGTGGACAAGTTGGGAAGCTTTGATTCCGAAGCTGACCCATGCCCGACACGCCCCAGTTTACTTTAGCACATTAACGATGCGACCTTCCACAAAATTCAACGGTTCCTTAGTTTTCAACGAACTTCAGTTTTGCCTTTCAAAGCTACCTTAGTACACACTACGTCCCAATTTCCCAGCTCCAGGAAAATTGCCTGCACCTCAAAGCTGCACCAACGTTGTTATCGGATCACTTGATCTCGTTAATATAGAGCTCACGCTTTTCTTTAGCGTTTTGGTCCTAAATATTTTTGGCTTGAAACGTTCAGCTGAGAGTCAAGCTTATATAAGTGAAATAAGAAAATGTTCATACAAAATGAAATGAAAAAGTTAAGACGGAAATTCAGAGAGAGGTGTATTAAAATAAAACAATTCTTGAGTCTGAAATAATGCTAACAATGATTAAGACTACGCTGGCAGCGCCTCCACTGAACAGTTTGAACCTTCTCCAAGTTTTAAACGAATTTCATTGCGCGAAATAAAAGCATACGACTGTCTGAGTGAGTGGGTATGCCATATTTTCTGACATCCGATAATACCTCGCGCATTTAAATATTTCCACCACATGTTTCCGTTTCGGATGTTCGCGCAAAAATATATTACGGATAATCCCAAAGTAATCCATTAGCGTATATCTAAAATAATAGTTGAAATTCTTACTGCTTTACAATTATGTACAATTCAGGTCACAATACCCACGTCACTGATAAGCAAAGTATGAAGTTTTCCAATTTATTGGTGCGCTCAACTTTCCAGTGGTGGGTCAATCCCCGATGGATACTTACAGGAAACGTTATTCGCTACGTAATATACATCTTATCAAAGGGGAGGCTCGCCCGCTGTACCCGTAGGCGTAAATCTTGCCTTTACGGCCTTACCTGTCGATGGAATAATTTACTGGCGGCTTAAAACTTCCTCCCCAAAAGGAAATCCCAAACACTTCTCAAGAAATAACTGAATAAGAAATTGTCGATTGTACGCACGACGCGCGCCGCGACGCCTCGTGCCCGCCCGCTTGACAGCGAGGAAATTCAAACTTAAACCTCTAATAGAATAAATAAAATTCCGATCCACTTTCCTCGCGATAAGAGATTTAACATGAAGATTTATGTGAAAATGTACTTGTTGATTTATCCCTAAAATCACATATACATTGGAAACACAATCTTACCAAACTGAATTTACCGCCGAGTTACGCGCTTTATAACTAGTGACACCATGACTAAATATCTGTGCGTGGTTATATTTTATGTTGCAGCTATGAGGTGGACTATTGGTATCCCGATATCGATGGATATAAGCAATTTGCAAGTAAAATGTGAATGTTGGATGCACGGGTGGCAGCGCGAGCGGCGGCGGTGTCGAACACCATTTTTTATTATTTCATACATGAATATTGCACTACGTCTACGCTTTTGAGTCACACCTATTGTGACGGAATGTTATTGTGAAAAATATTTTGAATACAACTTCTACGGACATATCGTGTTTATGATTCTCTCAGAACTATATCAAATGTAAATCATGTATCTAAAATTAAACTGAAGCCTGTAATTTTTTCGAGTCAGGAGTGTACAATTTTGGCAAATTGTATAACAAACTGTGTTGGCGGATACACAGCATAGATAATTCAATGTACGGCCCGTTAGTTACGGTCAACTCTAAGAATGGGTGGGTGTTCAGTTTAGTAGATTATCTTGGCCGGGGACTGGCGGCGTACACGAGTATGTATAGGCACCAGTCCAACTGGCACACGCCACACTTAGCTGGCGAACAATCCATTAGTATGTCGGATTTGCTACCGCTGAGATTTATATCCTAAGTTGCAGGCTATACTGAAACTTTTTTGTTCAACTAATGTTAAGATTTTTTTCCAATAGCTATATTCCATAGTCTTTTGCCTAGCCATCGGTTTAAGAAGATTTTCCTTAGTTAGTGGCAGACGTTTTCCTACAAGTCTTAGGTATTAATTATTCTCTCTAACACAACTTTCTACTAAAACTACAACGTTGTTGTATATTCATCACTTTTGCAAATTAATTCTATGAAAAAGTTGTTTAGCAATCACGATCAATATGCTTAGACGGCATGGTTGGTGCAGTAGTTGATACAGTCGGCTGCTGCGCTCCGAGTCGTGAGTTCGATTCCCGCACGGAACAAATATTTGTATGATCTGCAGGTAGTTGTTCCGGGTCTGGGTGTATTGTATGTGAAATTCATGTCTGTAAACGCACCCACGACACAGAAGAAATCCTAGTGCGGAGCAAGGTCTTAAAAAATGAAATAAAAAAGTGGCACTGCAAATTAAATCAATGAAGTTGTAAATTACAAACAACGGATTGCAAAGATACTTTATAAATTAGCTTAGCTAATTCCTAAAAAGAATGTTAGAAAACCACATGATATTTGAAAAAACAAATTGCCCCTACATAAATGTAAATAGCTGAACCTAGACTTTTAGTACCTAGTGTGAAGACAAGATATTCATAACAATAGTGCGGGCGAGCCAGGATGCTAGCGAAAGCTCGCGTGCCAAGCGGCCCGCGAGCCCCGCAGCCTCGCATGTGCAAACACATTTCTACTTACAACACGTCGACTGTGAGATAATGTAATTATTTCTCGTGTCTCCTCACTCGCCGATTACCCTACTTTTTACCGTACTAATTAACATTCGCAGTTCAGTTTACCGAAGCTTATCGTGAAAATTTCGTTCCACGGGTTTTGATGCGAAATTAATTTGGGCAAACAGATTTGGATTACAGCCATGTTTAACATAAAATTTGATACCACAATTCGATGCCGATTCGATCCGATTTTCCGTGTGGTGTCCGGATTAAGAATACAGCACCACTCCGTCTCCTCCCGTGGAGGTCGTAAAAGTCGACTAAGGGACTCTTAACCAAAGGGATGGGCAGCAGCGTCCCTTTGCTGAACAGAAGCATTACTGCGCTCACCAACACGCCTGCCAAGCGTGGTGAGTATCGGCAAATTCCCCCCAAAATGACGACACGACTAATGCACCGGCCCCCAGTTCCCGGCAGCCCCGCTATTCCTGGTCATGGTAGCAGCCACGGTAACGGCGGGGCGGGGGTGCTAAGAATCACCGGACGGGATCCGGCTACCACCCCAAACGAAAACTGGCCCTGGTAACGTATAACACACGCACACTGAGGGCAGACGAAAAGATTGTTGAGCTGGAAGAAGAAATAGATAAGTTGCACTGGGATATCATGGGTCTATCAGAAGTCCGAAGAGAGGGTGAGGACACGATAACCCTGAAATCTGGCAACTTATTCTACTACCGGGAAGGCGAACATCTGTCTCAAGGTGGTGTCGGGTTTCTCGTCCGCAGGTCCCTCATTAACAGCATAGTGGCCATCGAAAGTGTGTCGAGCAGGGTAGCGTACCTTATACTCAGAATATCCAAGAGGTATTCGTTGAAGGTCATACAGGTCTACGCACCGACCTCGACACACCCAGATGATGAAGTAGAGAGTATGTATGAGGACGTAAGTAGGGCCATACATACCTCGAAGACACACTTCACTGTTGTGATGGGGGACTTCAACGCGAAGCTGGGCACTCGATGCGATGGTGAGTTGAGAGTGGGGCAATTTGGATATGGGCAACGGAACCCCAGGGGACAGAGGCTGGCCGACTTTTTGGAAAAGGAGGGACTCTTCGTGATGAACTCCTTTTTCCAAAAGCCGCCTCACAGGAAATGGACCTGGATGAGTCCCGATGGTTCCACGAGGAATGAGATTGACTTCATCATGACCAATAGGAGGCAAATATTCAATGATGTCTCTGTGATCCACAGGGTGAAAACCGGTAGTGATCACCGAATGGTAAGAGGCACATTGAATATTAATCTCAAAGTTGAGAGGTCTCGTCTGATGAGGTCTACGCTCCGGCCCTCTAGTGCTCATATCCAAAACCCCGAGAGCTTTCAACTCGAACTCCAAAACCGCTTCGAGTGCCTAGAACATTGCGTATCTGTGGACGATTTAAATGGTAGGTTTGTAGAAACTGTCCAAACGGTTGGGTCTAAGTTCTTTAAGGCCCACCGTAAAGGTAGACCAAAAAAGTCCTCCGATCACACTCTCGATCTCATGGCAGAAAGACGCGCCATGACGCTGCAGTCCTCCGGTGATGCTGAAGCATACCGACTGCTCAATAGACGGATATGGAAGTCCTTGCGTCACGATATCCGCACCTTTAACACCAATGGTGTTAAAGAGGCGATTGAGCGGAATCAAGGCTCCAAAGTGTTCGCAAGAGACAAGTCTATTGGGCAAAGTCGTATTATGAAGCTGAAGACCGAGGACGGCAGTGTAGCGTCGACTAAGCCAGAGGTTTTGAGAGAGATTGAGAAGTTCTACCGGCAGTTATACACCTCGGTAACTATACCTACCATTGGCTCTGACAAAGACCCGCGAGCCAAACTAACCCGACACTATACCGAGGATATCCCGGACATCAGCCTGTACGAGATTAGGATGGCCTTGAAACAGCTTAAAAATAACAAGGCGCCGGGTGGAGACGGAATTACGACAGAGCTTCTGAAAGCGGGTGGCACACCGGTACTTAAAGTCCTTCAGAAGCTATTCAATTCCGTCTTACTCGAGGGCACAACGCCGGAAGCGTGGAACAGAGGTGAGGTGGTGCTCTTCTTCAAAAAGGGTGATAACACCCTATTGAAGAATTACAGACCCATCTCACTTCTGAGCCATGTTTATAAGCTGTTTTCAAGGGTCATCACGAATCGTCTCGAGCGCAGGTTTGATGACTTCCAGCCTCCCGAACAAGCCGGTTTCCGAAAAGGTTTCAGTACCATAGACCACATCCATACGCTGCGGCAGGTTATACAGAAGACCGAGGAGTATAATCTGCCACTATGCTTGGCGTTTGTGGACTATGAGAAAGCCTTCGATTCGATCGAAACCTGGGCAGTGCTGCAATCTCTGCAGCGGTGCCACATTGACTATCGGTACATTGAAGTGTTCAAGTGCTTATACAGAAACGCCACCATGTCGGTCCGAGTACATGAACAGAGCACGGGGGCAATTCCATTGCAGAGAGGTGTGAGACAGGGGGACGTAATTTCCCCGAAACTGTTCACCGCTGCAATGGAGGATGCCTTCAAGCTGCTGGAGTGGAAAGGATTCGGCATTAACATCAATGGCGAGTATATCACTCACCTTCGATTTGCCGACGATATCGTAGTCATGGCAGAATCGCTGCAAGAGCTCAGCACAATGCTCGATGATCTCAACAGGGTTTCCCAACAGGTGGGCCTTAAAATGAACATGGGCAAGACGAAAGTCATGTCAAATGCCCATGTCGTGCCCATCCCAATATCCGTTGGGAGCTCTGTTCTCGAAGTTGTTGACGAGTATGTCTACCTGGGACAAACTGTCCAGTTAGGTAGGTCCAACTTCGAGAAAGAGGTCAATCGTCGAATCCGACTCGGCTGGGCAGCGTTCGGGAAACTTCGCAACGTCTTTTCGTCAACAATACCGCAATGCCTAAAGACGAAAGTCTTTAACCAGTGTGTGTTACCAGTGATGACATATGGAACAGAGACGTGGTCACTCACAATGGGCCTCATAAGAAAGCTCAAGGTCACTCAGCGAGCTATGGAGAGAGCTATGCTTGGTATTTCTCTACGAGATCGAATCAGAAATGAGGAGATCCGTAGAAGAACTAAAGTTATCGACATAGCTGCAAGGATTAGTAAGCTGAAGTGGCAATGGGCAGGGCACATTGCTCGTAGAACTGATGGCCGTTGGGGCAAAAAGGTTCTCGAATGGAGACCGCGCACCGGAAAACGCAGCGTGGGACGACCTCCAACGAGGTGGACAGACGACCTGGTGAAGGTCGCTGGGAGTCGTTGGATGAGAGCGGCATGTGACCGCTCGTTGTGGAGATCTAAGGGGGAGGCCTTTGTTCAGCAGTGGACGACCTGTGGCTGATATGATGATGATGAATTCGATGCCGATGTGTAGGTATTACTTTCTAATTTATTTTTTGTTTATAACAGACTCCAAACATCATGTATCATTTTATCTTTACATCATATTTATATCTGTATCTAAATATAAACAACCCATACTCAGGCACGCAGTGCCTGATGGGCCTCATAAGAAAGCTTAAAGTCACGCAGTGAGCTGTGAAGAGAAAGCTATGCTTGGTATTTCTCTACGAGATCGAATCAGAAATGAAGAGATCCGTAGAAGAATTAAAGTTGCCGACATAGCTGAAAGGATTTGTAAACTGAAGTAGCAATGGTTGGGCACATTGCTCGTACAACTGATAGCCGTTGGGGCAAAAAGGTTCTCGAGTAGAGACTGCGCACCGGAAAGCGCCACGTAGGACGACCTACAACGAGGTGGACAGATGACCTAGTGAAGGTCGCTGGGATTCGTTGGATACGGGTGGCATGTTACCGGCCGTTGTGAAAATCTATGGCCTTTGTTCAGCGGTGGGCATCCTTTGGTTGGTGTGATGATGATGATGATATAAACAACACTGTTTTTAATGCATGTATCCTGTTTTCTAATATAAAACACACCACAATTGACGACATAAAACACAGAATTAAAACAATATCAATTAGAATAAATCAAATATTAGAAATAAATGGGAACAAGGGTGAATCTGTAGAAGACATCTGGCACACTTTAATTTGTTTGGTGCCATTGTTATGCGAAATTAATATTCCAATTTATTCCACTCCTGTATCGAGGAGTGTAAATCAATATTTGGTGGCAGTCGTGAGTCGTTTGAGCCACGTCTTAAGCACACCGCCTATCTGCTCGGATAATTGGAATGTTACGCCCCAGTAATTAGATAAATTGTGTGACGATTTATTTGCTATATCTACCAAATACGTGTTAATCGTTTAATGTATAGAAGGATGTTTTATTTCGCAACCTGCGCTAGTTCCAAGTTGTGTTACCAGTTACAACGATTTCAGTTTGTATTTGTCTGTAGTTTTAATGGCGTTTAACTCCAATGTGAATTAACACCATATGATTATTAGCCGCGTGGTGCCGGTTCAGAATACCACTACCCCATTTCCTCCCGTGGGTGTCGTAAAAGTCGACTATGGGATTAGCCGAAGGATGGGCAGCAGCTTCCTTCGATTACATTAACAAATCAACTGCGATCGCCAACCCGTCTGCCAAGCGTGGCGATTATGGCGAAACCCCCCAATGAGCCCACAACACACCCATATCGGTCGTTGTGGTGATCTTTGGGGGAGGCCTGTGTCCAGCAGTGGACTTCATTCGGCCGAAATGATGATTACTTTTATCAACATTTTTATCAAATAAAATTAAATACATAACAGAGAACAAAATTTAAATATTCTATTAGCCACTCAGAATATTATTAATGCATCTTTAGTATATTATCTTTTGCTGCGTCCAAGGTCTGCTGCGTCTGTCTGATCTCTACTTCTGGTAATTGGACATATTTCTTGAACTCCAGATTTTTATCAGACATAAGATGCATTTAAGATTTCTTTAATATCAGTTAATATGTCATTGCCCATGTGATTCTAACAAAGAGGCCACTCCACCATGGACATTACAAATGTTGACTAAGGGATTATTGCACCAAAATGGTTAGCAGCAGCGACTTCCTCTTAACTAATAACAACACTAATCCGTACGTCAAGGATTGTGAACATGCCAATTCTTCATTTGGTGACATCTCGGCTGCCTTCGGTTTGTAACCGTCCTTAGATTCAATAGCAGCTTTAGCATAGTGACTAATCGATCGGATTTCTGTACTCCCGAGTTCAATCCCCGCATGAAATAAATATTTATATGGCCTAAGTATCTATATATCTACGAATTTGGGTGTTTGTGCAGGTAAAATTTAAATATTAATAACATTTTTTTTTTTTTTTTTATTGGTGCCCATTGGAAATTCTTCATGAACTTCCTTCGCCCCGGGAAAGGACTCCTACCGGCTAAAACCACTGGAGCGGTCATCTTCGGCACGTAAGGGAGGCTCCAGGTCCTCGTATGATCACACTAGAGCCGCCCACTGGTGCCACGCCTATTGGCACATCTCGGAGAGGGTGACTGTAAAGCGGTCACCCCCCCGGGGAGATTGTAAAGGATCCCCCAAAGCGTCCCACGGCAGCGCGTGACCACATGCGTGCTACCGTCTTCTCTTGGGTCGCTTGGTGTGGGCACGCAGATTCCCCAATCTACGCACCCGCGAACCCAGAGGTCCCCCACCTTATAGCAACGGCAGGGGTTTTCAGGCGTATCGGAATTAGGCGCCAGGGCGGTTGTTACCCCGGCGCCGTCTCCTTCTGGAGCATGACGCTCTCACAGAAGCAGAATTATAAACAATACCTACGATGCATGAGAAAATATGTGGGGCAATTTTTTATTAGGAAACAAATTACCCACGTACTTAGCTGTGTATATTTATGAGAATAATCCCTTAAACGTACTAAGTGTAATCATCATCAATATTTAAAAGATTTCTGCTACTTGAAGGGCCTGCCCTATAGATTTCTATAACGACCCGTTATATATACATGCCGCCCACATCCAATGACTGTCAGCAACCAGGGCCTCTGTAACTCTTATAACCACTACTATATAAGCAGGATTTAAATTTTAAACATGTAACTGGTTTTCTTCTTCCCATCTTAAACGCTAGGAAGCGGTGAAGAGTGGGTGTTTTTGGGGGCTGTCTTGTGCAATGTTGACGGCACGGTTGGTGCAGTGGCTGATACAGTCCGGGGCGCATCGTGGGTTTGATTCCCACACGGAACAAATATTTTCATGATCTGCAGGTAGTTGTTCCAGGTCTGGGTGTATTGTATGTGGAATTCACGTCTGTAAAACGCACCCACGACACAGGAGAAATCCTAGTGCAGGCAAGGTCTTAAAAAAAAAAAAAGTGTCACTGAAAATTAAATCAATGAAGTTGTAAATTACAAACAACGGATTACAAAGATACTTTATGGATTAGCGTACCTAATTCCTAAAAAGAATATTAGAAAACCACATGATATTTGAAAAAACAAATTGCCAAAAAATAATAAAAAATAAATGGAAAAATGACTAAATTAGTATATTTTGAATAGGCATCATTTCATTTCATTATATTTCAACTACACCGTGTCATGTAATGTCAATAACCTACTATCGTAAGCTAATTCATTTGTTACTTGTAATAATATTCTAGCACAAAAATACCAACATTTTACGGCCTCATTCTTTATGCACATTAATGAAATTACACTGACAAATAAAACAAGTATAACTAGGCAGATAATAATAAACTTTTCGAGGGTGTATTACTAAGTTTTAAGCATGTCAGCGTAAATAAGTTAAACTGGACTTATTTATTATACAAGCACTCGCATCACGTAACACTGTTTTTAACAAGAACAAATTGTATGGCAGGCAACTTCGCGTGCTATCCTCTATTTAAACAAAATCTTATCAAAATATGAATGCTTTAATTTTCGTATCAAAACCTAAGGTTTTATGTATGTTTGCCTAATGATATTATGAAAATAAAACGTGTTTTAATTTTAATTTCATTAAAGAATGACAAAAAGTTACACACTAGAAATAGCTTACAGAGTATGCTCTGGTGTGATCATACGAGGTTCTGGTCCCCTTAGGTGCCAAAGTTAACCGCTTCAGTGGTTTTAGCCGGTAGGAGTCCTGGCAGAGGCATGCTCCTTCGACCTTCCCCAGGGCGAAGGAAGTTCGTAAAGAATTTCCACTGGGACAAATAAAAGGTTACAGACAGAGTATAGAAAACTAGGTCTTGACTAGTATATAACCAACAGCATTACTAAGCTAAAGATTTTTTTATAAATAATAATAAACCGATCAATAAATATGCCGCCTGAAACTAAACTAGAATTAGATTCTTTTGTTAGAAAACAAAAAAATCTATCTATATTTAAAATAGCTTTTTTGAAATTCGCCTCCGACAAGGTAAAAATATCGTTTATCAACACTGATACAACATAAGAATAGGGCCAAAACAGGTGACGAGCAAACACATCAGAAAATAATTTATATTTATCTTGTAGTTCAGCGTGTGTGAGATATTTTAGGTTACATCTATGCTAAAGTGCTTTCAGGAATTTATGTTGATCTCGGTCAATGGCATCCGCATACTTCGAATAGTACGGGTTCCACCAAATAGATGTCGCGTACATGAGTTGTGGCCGAATCAAGCATATGTAATAGTAGATTGTTAGGGGCTAAAATGACCCATTACATACGAATTAGTTTTACTCCCAAGCTTTAGCGAGGGAGTAAATAGAAACCGAGTTTTAATGGGTTTTTAGTGCCGTGTATTATACTTTACTTTTCATTACGATTGCGAGAAAATAAAATAATCTAATACAATATGAAATAGTTTATTTTATTAAAAATTAAATGTACAATTTGTACAATTCTGGATATTTAACGAGATGTGAAATGAATTGAGTTGTCTGTTTCTTTATGTTTACTTACATTATATCTTATCTGTATACTGTTCGTAACATTGAATATGTGCTCCAAAGCGTTGCACTTTGATATTTTTTAGAAAGTTGATCAAAATACGTAAGAAAAACTCCTTCCTTAAGCGAATCCACTCGTTTTTTCTATCCTCTACTTCATAAACTTTTCGTAAATATTTAAATAAATGCTTTGTGACCTTGACGGCAACAGATTGAAAATGATTTCTTTTCCTTTCTCTTCTATTTGCAAATAAGGGATCTCCATTCTCACTAGATGATGACATTTTCACTATTGTAAAATTAATTACGGTCACTACCAATTCAATTTGCAACTGAAAAATTCTAAAGATTTCGCGCCAATGTCTTTTTTTTCATTTCCTCTGTAGCCGCAACGCATTGCATGCATTCTACCAAAGAGATCGCCGATTTTAGTTCCATTATAAAAATAAAATGTTGGTCTTTTTTTTTATGAAGCAGTAATAAGTCGAGTCTTCATTCATGATTATTCTACTTAGGACTTTTTCGTTTTCCTTGGCTGATTGTTATTTGACAGTAAAACATTTAAAAATATAACTTTTTCCTCTAGGGAAAGAAATGCCATTGTACAAAATGAACCGTACGTCGTCACCGACATATTCTTTAGATTTTTTATTATTTGGATTTTTTTTATTGAATATGTAAAGTAGAGAGTAAGAAGTATCTAAACACCGTACAACATTGCCTTATACTTGACATTGGCGAATTTGTGGAAGATACTCTACAGAAGCCATAATCTAAGAGAAGAAGAAGAAAGAAATGCTATGTTTTCTTCGCTCTGGTATGCCACAATGACGATCTTTTTGAGCAAGAGAATTGAAAAGACTAAAGAAGAACTAGAGCGTTAAAGATTAGTGCTACTCTCATAACATATCCAAGCTGGAAAAACCTACATCAAGCCGCATCAGAAGATCAGCCAATGTCTCATACCGGTGAAGTGTCACATTCCTTTACAGAGGCAGGGGTCTACAAGGTTGACTGTGAGTGTGGGTTGTCATACATTGGGCAAACAAAGCGTAGTATAGCTACTAGAATAAAAGAACACATAGCTGACGTCAAGCATAGACGCTCCACAAAGTTTGCAGTGTGCGAACATGCCTTAGACAAACCCAACAATTTTATACGTTTCGATCAACCTCAAGTCCTCGCAAAATGTACCTAGAATGTTCCGTGAGGCTATTGAAATTAAAAAACATCCTTATTTCAATATAGAAGATGGCTGGCAGATACTACCAGTTTGGTATCCTGTTATTAAAATAATAAAGTCTCAAACAAATAATCACACTAAAAATCATCAAGACACTTTTAGTGCTTTTTTTTTTATTATGTCTGCAAAATATTCTTTTTAAATCTGTAACGACGCCTGTCACCTTAGTCATCGTTAGACCCTGAATACAACAAAGTTTTCGAAACGTCAGGAAAAACAAAAATCTATAATATATGCGATGTAATCCGTTTAAAAGTGTTTTATTATACCTAATTAATTAGGTATAATAAAACAATTTACGGTTCATATTCATCCTACAACAGCGCACTTATATATGTAGTGATGCATAGATTGATATACACGTGCATGAAAAAATTACGTGTAAGATACAGTCCAGGCCTTGGATGGGTCAGTGGATGGATTTCAGTACTTTAGTTGACTTTGAAATATAAATATAGTTAGTGAGTGTACTTGAGTCAGGATTATCAAGAGGTGTGAACCAGGTGTCTGAATTTAAGTCACTCGGTTCGTAAAAGGATCAAAGAACTCCGAAAATATTTTAAAAAAGGTTTCAGTTCGTTAAAACATTGTTTTATAACGCATTGTTGAAGGTATTCTAGAATTGCCTTTGCGTATAAATACATAGATCCAAAACATTTTCAACCGTGTTTATATAGTTTTTGTAGCATTTAATGCACTCTTTTTTTTAAAGCGGTGTGTATAATGTTAAATATTTAACAATCATAAATATTTTTATACTTCTACCATTGAATCCATGATTTATTTTTATATTTATTTATGTGTTACAGAGCTGAGGAAAATCAAACTGTAAAATTTTGTGTACGAATTTTAGAAAGAGGAATTTGTTTTTATAATAAAGTGTGAGCTTTATCATATAGTAATACATCGAGGGCATACTCTGCAGAATTCTTAGAAAGCAAGACACTAAAATCCGTATCCGCTATTCACTTATTTATTAAGAAGTCGTTTACGACTTTGCCTCATTAATTTAACAATTGTAAACATTATCAATTTTACAATAGACTAGCGGATGGTGAGAGTTTAGGGGCAAGAGCCAATCGCTCGGCGTTCTAGCAATTTTCCGTTAGGACTTTAAACTGTGAGGCGTTTGGACTTAGTATTTACCAATTATTTCAGAGTCGGATTCGAGTTTTATTAGGACAATAGTTCAACGACAGAGGCCTCGGACTGAAGATAAAAAGGTCTTGTGTTCAAACTACATTCGTTTCACTGTGGATGTGAACCCACTTCTTTGGAAGCTACTTTTTTGGATAGCATATTAGGGAGGTACTCGTATGTGCAACTTAAACCTAAATTATGATTTAAAACCTAAATACAGCTATTGATAGGACTGTCTCAACGAACTTTATATGTCAATGTTCAATGTCTGTTTCTCTAAACCCATTGTTTGGGAAAAGTGTTGAAACAAAAATTTATCACTATCGTGAGTACTTTAATACCCTTTCGGCTTAATATTCCTTTTCTGTTTAACGATATATAAGATACGATAAAAAGATGTTTATTCATTTAAACCACTTGCAGGCACTTATGAATAGTCAAGACTTTAGTTGCCTCGTTCCAAGGTGTAGATTTCCTGCGGAGAAGAACGGGCAAGAAACTCCATGGTTATTCTTTTTAAATCATAATACAATAGTTCATACATTGTTATTGAAATTAAGATTAAGTGAAGACAATGTAGGAGAAAAGAGAGTATACTACTTCAAGAGTGTATACTAAACAAGCCTGATTGTAATATTTATTAAACTTTATGATTAAATTGCCATAACAGCATTAGGCTGACCAGGCCCAACAGACGGCACTCGTTCACGAGCATGACACGACGCCTCCATCAGCAGAACTCTTGAGTGAGAATGACATACCTAAACCGCCAGACAATAATCACGTCGATTGAACAGAATAAATTATTAACCCACGTGGTGCTCACACTTATAGTATCAAATTTTAAAAAGAAGTGAATATAACAAAATAATTGAAGTATGTCATTTACACAGATATAGTTGTATAATTATAGTTAGCTAGGTTTTTACGTACGTAACTATACATGACCCAATAATGAATATACCCGTACATAAAGGGCGTGCTTTTATTTCAGCGAATATATTACAATTCTTTCTCATTTTAATATTCAACTAGGTTCTTTACTTGAGTGTCGCAGATAAAAGAAGTCACTTGTGACCTTTCCGCCGACATTCTTGAGGGAGATAGTTAATTAAATAAATGGTCTGAGATGATACCCCTCATCATTCTCTCCTGCGCCCTACATAAAGCCTTATTGTTGTGTAACTTCGAGGTTTTATTGGGTTTTACACTACCTTTGTATTTATTTGTTGTTCGGAAGAATGGAGGTTGTAAATAAGGGTGGCGTACACACGTGCCACATATACGCAACAATGAACGAGTTTTAGCTGAATAGATACATGCTTTAACTTTAATGTTCTTTGCATCTAAAGTAAAAAGCTTGTTAAAACAAGTTCCTTCGCTCCGTAATGCTTTTCAGGCCCTCGGCTCGAACAAGGTTAGACGCAAAGTTAGTACCTATAATTGGAATTTCCTGTTAAAGTAATTCACAGTCATTGTCTTTTATTGGATCTATTGCTTCTTGCGACTTGTCGCTATCGAAGTAAACTCAAATAGCGTTACCAGCAAACACACGACACACAAGCAGATACACTGAAAATCGGTTAAGTGGTGACAATAAAACTTTTTACTTATAGTACCTAAGCTATTTCATAATGTAGTTCCTACCCATGGTTTAAACTAAGGTCTATGTACAAATCGGAAGGATGTCGCAGTGGCTAAGCTTTCTGCGTTGAGGTGCGGATTCGATTCCAATTGCATGATACAATAATTTTGTTTTAGTTCCGTATGGTCCCCGAATTTTGAATATCGGACCACTCCATCTCCTTCCGTGGATGTCGTGAAAGGCGACTAGAGAAGTTTTAATCCGCACCACTTCTGTAGAACAGAAGCCATACTGCGCTCACCAACCAACCTTTCAAGCGTGGTGAGTACTGGCAAATTTTCCCAATGACGACACAAACAAACAGCCAGCCTCAGTCACCGGTCATTGTGGAAATTTATGGAGGGGGCCTTTGTTCAGCAGTGGAAGTACTTCGACTGATGCGATGATGACACAAGCCGCGGGCTGACCCAACACAATAGATTTTTAATTGTGTGTGTGATCAGCTTCCAGTCTAACCATATAAGTACGCCAGAATCAGTATTTTACACGAAGTAACTGCCACCTGACCTTTCTTTGTAAGTAGGGTAATCTCATGGACTTCCTCCACCCTGGCGAAGGAGAAGGGGTGTGCCGGAATCTTACCGACTAAATCCCCATGGTTCATATTGCTTGATGTACGGGATTCACGCGCACATTTTCAGAAACCCGTAAACTCTCGAAGGCATGTTTCGGCCCGCCACTTGGCCACACGGGCCTTATTCTTGTGTGGCCTGGCCATTGACACCACCATCTTAGAGAGGCGTGTGCAGAATACTGCGCACCGGGTGGCCGCTTTCCGCTCCCATCCACCGCCTCCTTTGCGTGAGTCACGTCCTCGTTAAAGAAGGCGACGGCATGCCACGCTCTCTTACGCAAGACGATGGACTGAAACACGGCCCTAAGCGCGATTTCACCATCTTCAACCACCACGATGAAATCACGGTGCTGCGTCACCCAAGCCTTTTACTAATGCTTTTGTCGTCCAGACAGTCCCCACAGTTTTTAATAAATCAAAGCTAATATAATATTAAAGAATATTTAGAAGATAAAATATCTAGGACATAAATAAATCCACAAATATTATTAAATAAGTCTCCAATATAATATTCTATGAGGAATGTTTCGCGCTCTAGGGGCAGAATATGCTGTAACTATTTTAAGAATGTATACCTACCATATTCGAGCAAATAAATAATTTGAGATTTTGAAATTTGATTGAGTGATGACAGCTGGGCTCTTATTCCCGGATATAATACCACATACCTGTATATAACTAAAAGCATCGAGTTAAACAACTCAGTAATATATATATCAATGCCTAGAGGTATCTGTGTACCACATATTATATATATGACTAGCTGGGACCCGCGGTTTCACCCGCGTTTAATTTAAAAAGAATTTAGAGTACTTCGACATAGAGACTTGACATAGAATATATATATTGGATTTCAAGGGTTTCTTTTTTTTGCGCGGAACCCTAATTATTTTTCTAAAATTAAAGTAGCCTAAGTTATTCCTTAGAACACCAGCTATCTGCCAGTGAAAGTCCCGTCAAAATCGGTCCAGCCGTTTCGGAGATTACCCGGAACAAACAGACAGACAGACAGACAAAAAATTAAAAAAATTTTTTTTTGTTATATGTCCCGTATATACTTTCATATGCATTAAGTAAAAAGCTGTTATTTTGACATTACAAACAGACACTTCAATTTTATTTATTTGTATAGATTATCCCCGTCTATCGGTATATGCGACAAAGATACTTCACGAAAAATAGACAAAAACATCGAAATCAAAAACAACGTGTCGAGAGTATCTGCGTCAGCCATGCTGCTCTCCAGCCACTCTTCCATGACGGGTCTAACAACCGCTACTGCAGCTTGTCCTGCACTGGGTTGCACAAGCCTTTCCTTAAATTCTGCCTCCAGAATCCGCCGAGGCTCGAATCGTTTCACGAGCACGCGCGTGAGGTCTCTCGCTTGCAAATCCCAGGGCGATGATCTTGTAAAAAGGCTCGCTGCGTTTTAGCAAACCGTATGTTATCGCCTTATTTTCATAACAAATAAACTATCACTCTGACAACCATCGCTCGCTGCAGCCTTCGTAGATTTGTGGGCCTTCCTTAGGTTTAGCTCGGTTATCACATAGTGGTGACTGCCATATATATATATAATTATATTCATTTGACAGCCGGGAATAACTCCTAACTCCAGACAAGGAGAAATCTTGATGTGGAAGGATCCTTTTTTTAACACAAGTCCAATATCAGCAATAGGACGTCTACTGCTGAACAAAGGCGTCCCCCATAGATGTTCACAATTGTGTGATCATTTTGGGGAATCTTGCCAGTACCCACCACGCTTGGCACGCGAGTTCGTGAGCGCAGTATGGTTACTGTTCCACAGAAGGGACGCTACTGCCATATGCCAAGAACAGTGGGTCTTCTTTTACGACATCCATGAGAGTAGATTGAATGGTGCTATATTCTTAATCCGGCCACCACAGGGAATAAGTCTGTAAAAATAATGACAGACTGCGTTCGCATATGCGTGTTTGAAGTACACTAATTGTTTGATTTTATTGTTTTGCGTATGCATTTTTATTGAAGTACTTATTAAATAATAAGTAATGACATTTGTTTGAAGGTTTGACGACCGTCTGGCAAAGCGATTGGCTGTATGCGCAGCGGGTGGCGTGTTAAATTTCTGCAATGAACTACATTATCTCATTCCCTTCTACCATCGGACTTCCAGATATACTTTATTTTATGCTTTCTTGTCTGCGTCTTCCCTGCTACCTATAACCCATTAACCTTTAAAGTAAGCGTGAATTACAGGCATTTCCTGGGTACACTGAGTTCCATCGTAGACCTCATCTATCAGGTAAGAATGACTTCAATAGCAGACCTAGTCACAAATAAAAACGGTCTACAGATATTGCGGGTCTGTGTTTCTGCGTGTAAGATTTATATATTTTGACTGTACGAGTATCCACGAAGCAGAAGAAATAGACGTATGGGGCAACGTTTAAAAAATGAAAGTAAAACACAGGAAATACACGGAAATTACATAAACAGAAATCATGAAGCGTTAATGCAATGTAAAAAATATACACACAAATTAATAAACATATAAACATTAGTTGTGAACTAATGTAAAAATTGTTGACTGTGAGTTCACACGCGGTAGAAGCGAAACTATGTATTTTGATTAATTTGTAAGGTATTGAGATTAACACTATGGAGGTGGTAAACAGTATAGAAATGAATACATTTATAGATGTCTCTCTTTCGTTACACATTTTCGTTTCATAAAATCCAATTCACACCGTCCCAAAAGAAATTTTACTTTAAAATTATTTTGCAAAATAACAGCTTAATGTTGTCCAATAAATTGCAAAACTAGAGTGCGCAACATCAACTCTATTCATTATGTATGAACATTTTACAATCATTATTTTTAAATTGGCTACCGTGAAAGTAAAAGTGTAGTGTTTAAAGCATTATTAACGATATGTTTTCCAGCTTAGTCTGTTGAGTTTAGTTGTGTAAGTAGATTAAATACAAATATATATAATACTTTTACTAATCCTTAGGTACTTGTCATTTGAATGCATACACACCCAGACACACAAATACCCATCATCACAACCACTGCTGAACATGAGCCTCCCAATGATCATCATAATAAGTGGACATAGGGGATATTGTCATAATCACCAAGTTTGGCAGGCGTATTGGTGATCGCAGTTATATGTTGTTATTAGCACACGGGGAGATCTGCCCGTCTTCTTATTATCAACACTTAGTTGCCTTTTATGACACCCCTGGGCGAAAACGGTCTATTGTAAGCAGGAAAACCAACGGAGCATAATAAAAAATATAAAAATTGAAGTAACGAAACGATATTTAATATGAACATGCAATTACAATAATTAAATGATATAAAATACGGGCCTCATTAATATCTCCACTATCTACGTTTCTCTATAAATTGAGGGAACTCCCAACGGACGCCCATTTACCAGAGAAAAATGGCTTCGCAATAAAACACGATAGAATGAGTCATTATTTTCCAGATTATCCACTACGATTACGTTGTGGTTTCGATAAAATTTTGATAAGGCTTCAAGGAAAATATTGGCACAAATAGAGCTTAATATTTTGCTATTGGAAGCAGCCGGAACTGTGGTAACTTTTGGGATTGTGTCAAAGTTTCAAATTAGATTCTATTGATCCCATTTATATATTTATGAGTATTATATACACTACGTCATATTTGTGGTGCCGTTTGTTTCTTAGTTTTCCTTTGTTTTAACCAAGCCCCCCACATTTTCAAGTATTGTGGGGTACAGTTTACATATGTAGATCGTAAAAATATTTGTTGCATGGGGTATTGAATCGGGTAACACGGAGGCAGAAACTAATCGCTTAGCCACTACGTAAACCATGCCTTTATCCGACAGGTAAAAGAAGATCAGAAGCCCTGTTTTAGTTAGACCATTGTTTCTATAGTAAGATGAAAATGCAATGTTTGCGTCTACAACTTGTATATTTTTAAACATAGTTTTGCAAGACATATTTCGATACTATTGTAATTCTTAGACAAAACATATGACTGTCGCTATTGTTTGGCTATCGCTTGCCTAATATAGTACCTTCCATTGTATTTGCCACAAATGGCATAACATACAGCTTACTTATTTATACATCGCCAGTAAGCAGGCGTGTTCATTATTGAGATAAATTAAATGTGATAAGAAAATAACATAGCCATGTAATGTTAACTTATTATTGAACTAGCTGGGACCCACAGTTTCACCCGCGTTTTATTTAAAAGAAACTTAGAGTACTTCGACATAGACACTTGACATAGAATGTAAATATTGGATTTCAAGGGTTTTTTATTTTTTGCGCGGAACCCTAATGATTTTTCTAAAATAAAAGTAGCCTAAGTTATTCCTTATAACATCAGCTATCTGTCCCATCAAAATCGGTCCAGCCGTTTCGGAGATTACCCAGAACAAACAGACAGACAGACAAAAAATTTAAAAATGTTTTTTTTGTTATAGGTACCGTATACACTTTCATATGCAAATGCTAAATAAAAAGCTGTTATTTTGACATTACAAACAGACACTTCAATTTTATTTATTTGTATAGAGTATAGATAAAATAGCCGTGTGGTGCCGGCTCAGAATACTACCCCATCTCCTCCCATGGGTGTCGTAAAAGTCGACTAAGGGATTAGCCGGAGGATGGGCAGCAGCGTACTTCGAGTACATTAACAGCTCAACTACGATCGCCAACCCGTCTGCCAAGCATGGCGATTATGGCAAAACCCCCCAATGAGCCCACAACAAACTCATATCGGTCGTTGTGGTGATCTACGGGGGAGGCCTGTGGCCAGCAGTGGACTTCATTCAGCCGAAATGATGAATAAAATACTAAAACAAACCATAAATATTAAATAGGTGTACATACATAACAGTCAGTCTCCTGAATGCACCACATTCCCAAGACGGTGACGCAGTGTTCCACGCGCGCTCACTACAGGATTGTGTAGCGATTGTGCTGCAAGCAAGACCAGCCGAGGATACACGTGCAAATCACACTGCTAATAACTGCAACGAATATCGATGGAACACTTCAGAAGTTTTAGCAGGTAAGTGTTCGGCCCTCCCCTCCAGCTTCACCAGAGTAGAGGAAATTCACAGTGAGTCCATGATAAAAATGACTCGCGTAACCAGGTAACTGCAGTAAAGCCGTTTTTTAAAATCATGATTTGACAGTACGCGGGTGACTAGAATTTTGGTTTGATGAACCGTGTGGTGCCGGCTAAGAATACCACCATCTCATCCCGTGTGTGTCGTAAAAAGCGACTATGGGATTATCCGGAGGATGGGCAGCAGCGTCCTTTGAGTACATTTACAACTGCGATCGCCAACCCGTCTGCCAAGCGTGGCGATTAGAGCAACACCCCCCAATGAGCACACAACACAAACCTACGGATTCTACACCCAACCCGGTCGTTTTGGCAATTTTTGGGGAGGCTTCTGTCCAGCGGTGGACGTTTTCGGCTGAAATGATAAACTGTGAATAAATATTTACAGGATAGGTAAGAAATGGAAACCAAATTATAAAATAGTAATTTCATGTTCTCACTGAGCTTTTCACTAGTGTTCGCTGCGAATACTATTCCTTTACACAATCACAGTCCAATAGCAAATAAATCGAGCTGAAATACGATCAGCAACGGCGTCTCCGACATGTTTGCGTTTATATAATTACAAGTAGGAGCGACATTACGGCAAAGGCCAACCCGCAGTGCTGGTCGCCTTTTTTTTTTTTTTTTTTTTTTTATTGGTGCCCAGTGGAAATTCATCATGAACTTCCTTCGCCTCGGGGAAGGACGAAGGGGTATGCCGGACTCCTACCGGCTAAAACCACTGGAGCGGTCATAATCGGCACCTAAGGGAGGCTCCAGGTCCTCGTATGATCACACTAGAGCCACCCACTGGTGCCACGCCTATTGGCACATCTCGGAGAGGGTGACTGTATAGCAGTCACCCCCCCAGGGGGATTGTAAAGGATCCCCCAAAGCGTCCCACGGCAGCGCGTGACCACATGCGTGCTACCGTCTTCTCTTGGGTCGCTTGGTGTTGGCACGCAGATTCCCCAATCTACGCACCCGCGAACCCAGAGGTCCCCCACCTTATAGCAACGGCAGGGGTTTTCAGGCGTATCGGAATTAGGCGCCAGGGTGGTTGTTACCCCGGCGCCGTCTCCTTCTTCTTCGAGCGGGATCGGCCCTCTCCCGATCCCGCTCTGCGGTCTCCTTCTGGAGCATGACGCTCTCACAGAAGGAGACCACTGCATTCCAGTTTTCGTGCTCTGCCAACATAGCCGACACTACTGCTGGCAGAGAGAGATCCTGCCCGATCCGATCGACCAGGATCCGCCGCTCGGCGGCCCATGCAGGGCACGCCTCGAGCGTGTGCTGTGCGGTGTCCTGGTCGCTATCACAATGGTGGCATTGTGCCGTGGCCTCGCGTCCTATCCTGTGCAGGTACGCACCGAAACAACCATGCCCGGTGAGCACCTGCGTCAGGCGATAGGTCACGCGCTCGCTCCTTCTGAGCCATGCTCCGAAGAGCGGCAGGACGGCCTCGACGACGCGCTTGGTTGCAAACTGCATCCGCAGGCGATGACGCCACTTTACAAGTGCGCGCCGCCGAGCTAGCCGCCGCAGCTTGTCCAACGCCCCTGGAGGCGCGCCTTCGCCGCTCTGGCGGGAGGAGCGTGTCTGATCGTAGACCCACGCATCCATCTCCGCCAGGATGTCAAAAGGCGGAAAACGCGCCAGGAGAGTTGCCGCCTCGTAGGACACCGTTCGGTATCCTCGTGCGATCCGGATAGCCACTCTGCGCTGCAGACCGTGAATTTTGGTTCTGCAGCGCTGGGCGCCTGATAGTCGAGCTGACCATACAGGCGCCCCGTATAGGACCACGGATCGCACGACTCCTCCGTAGAGACGGCGAACTTCCTCACATGGTCCCCCGAGATTGGGCAGCAGCCGGTGTAGAGCACCCACTACCCTCTCGACTCGGGGGACGAGGCGCTGGAAGTGCTCTTCGAAGCCCCAACGACTATCCAGGGTGAGCCCCAGGTATTTCATGTACCGGCCCACCCCGATTTGCGCGTCACCAACGCGTATCCACGAACTGGGTGGTTCTCTGCTTCTCGGCAGTTTGTGGAACCATAGCGCCTCGGTTTTCTGAGGCGCTATCCGCAGACCCAGGGCGTGGATTTTGGCCACGACAATTGCCACCGCTTGCTCCGCAAGCCGGATGGTTCCCTCGAAGGACTCCCCGCTGGCCAACACCAGAGTGTCATCAGCGTAACAGACTAAGCTGACGCCAGCAGGGAGAACGACACGCAGGACCGCATCGTAGGCGAGGTTCCATAGGAGGGGGCCGAGAACTGACCCCTGTGGAACCCCGCACGTAATCTCCCTCCGCTTTACGCTACCGTCCCTGCCCACGTAGCGAATGTGCCTATCGCGCAGATAGGCCCCTATGATGCCCTGCAGGTAGGGCGGACACCGGTGATAGACTAGTGCCGCCCTAATAGCGCCCCACGGGATGGAGTTGAAGGCGTTGACGATGTCTAGACTGACCGCCAACGCCACCCCACCCCGCCGAGACACTGCCTGTTCCGACAGCGAGCGGACGCGAAGAATCGCGTCGATGGTGGACCGCCGCTGCCGGAAGCCATACTGACTTTCGGCCAGGTCGGGACCAACTCGCGACAGGTGCTCAACGAGTCTTCGGGTAATTATTCTTTCGAATAGCTTCGAAGCCTCGTCGAGCAGGCAAATGGGACGGTATGCAGAAGGAGATTCCGCAGCCCTTCCTTCCTTCTTCAAGAGAACCAATCCGGCTTCCTTCCAGCTGGACGGGAACACGCTACTACGGAGGCAACTGGTGAACAGCCGCCTCAAGCGGTCCCCAAGAGACTGCAGTGCATACACCCACGCACGGCCCGGAATACCGTCCGGACCCGGTGCAGTGTTGCGACTCTTCAGGCGGCCAATGGCTCGGCCCAGCTCCCCTTCCGAAACCCCTAATTCTTCGGCCCAGACCGAGGCAATCAGGGGTGGAGAGGGACCAGGGTGATCCCAGACCGCCGGAAAGAGCGTTGATAGTACTCCTTCCAGCAAATCCGGGGCCATGGTTTCGGTCACCGGGGGGACATATGGGCGTAACTTGCCCACTACCATTCGGTAGGGTCTCCCCCACGGATTCCTGTCTAGTCCCTCCAGGAGCTCGTTCCAGGACCGAGCCTTCGCCTCGCGAATTGCGCTATGTAGCGATTTCGTGGCCGCCCGGTAGGCCAGGTAGGCCTCTGCAGTCTCTCCAGCTGTAGCACTGCGTCGGCGTCGGCTTCGTTGGTACCGGCGGCGGGATGCCAGGCAGACCACGCGCAACTGTGCGATCTCATCTGACCACCAGTACACTGCCGTACGCCGGGAACGCCTGGCCCGGGGCATGGATGCGTCGCATATAGACGTCATCGTCTCCCGGAACCAAGACGCTTCCTGTTCCGGATCGGGCAAAATCCCTTGATCGACCTCTGACCACGCCGCGACGTTGGCAGCTGCGACGAGCAACTCTCGATCGAGCTGTGTGAGAGCCCAACGTCGCGATGGTGGGCTGGGACTTGAGCGGCTCGGGCCAGGCAGGCGGAGGGCCACGTCAAACATAATGTGGCGGTGGTCTGACAATGTGACCACCTCCTCCGCCACCCGCCAACCCGATACCATGCGGACCACAGAAGGAGCCGCCCATGTGAGGTCCACGACCGACTCCCCCTGCCATCTAACGCAGGTGCTAACGGACCCCCGATTCAGCAATCGGAGGTCAAGCGACGCCGCCCAGTCCTCTAACGTCCTCCCCCTTGGCCCGTCCCGGCGGTTGCCCCAAGCTCTGGAGTGAGCGTTGAAGTCCCCTAGGACGAGCACTGGACGGGGCGAGCACTTACAGCGAATGCTGCGTGCTACCGCGTCCAGGTATCCCTCGAAGTCGGCGAGAGACACGTTGGGGGAGACATAGCAGCCCACTACAGCCAGAGGTCCCCACTCTACAACGACGAAGCCCTGCCCCCTGTCCAACAAAGAGCAGGGTGGCCCACCTTCGGCTCCGGCCCAATAAATAGCGACGGAGTCCCCAGTACCCCCGAACCAGTGAGGGTGTTCCTGGACACTATAGGGCTCCGCCACAACCACCAAGGCAACCGACCACTCCGCAACAGTCTGCAGCAGCAGATTCTGCGCGTTGCGGCAGTGGTTAAGGTTGCCCTGGAGGACCTTTAATTGGCCTCCATCGCCTCCGGTGAGCCGGAGCGTACGACCGGTGCCTTTGGCGCAGTCCTTGTCGGTGCCTCGGTTGAGGCAGGGGGGGCCTGTTTTCTCCTCCTGCTTTTCTGGGCTGCACACGACTTGCAGCCCAGTCTGTGTTCGGCCGGAAGGCCGAAGTCCGCACACAATGGACAGTTTTTTGACTGCGCCGTGCATTCTCTTATTTTGTGGCCCTGGCTGCCACAACCAAAGCACCGGTCGCTTCGGTCAACTCCCCCGTGTATGGTGCACCGGAGGCGCACATGCCCGAGCTCGAGGCATCGGTAGCATTGCAGCGGCCGTGCCGCCAACACCTCGACTCTAGCCGATGTCCATCCCACGCAAATGCGGCAGGTGGACTCCAGCTTTTTGGCCGCCTCCAGCGGTAACCGGACCCAGACCGTGCCCAAGGACACCTGTGAGCGGCGAATTTCACCCACCTTTATGTCCCCGGGCAAACACGCCGTTGCCGCTATGATGGCTTCTCTGATCTCGGCCTTAGTGACGGCGTCGTCCAGGTCCTTAATCCTCAGCTCCGCCATCTTTATAGGACGCGCAATATGCACGTCGAAGATGGGGGTGAGCACCTCCCGCATTCGGTGTGCCAGGCTATCCGCCTTGGTACCACCGTCCTCGCCAGCGACGGAAAGCACCATCCCGCCGCCGGCTGATCTCCTGATGGTCACGGTGTCCGGACCGATGCCGAGGTCGGCGAGCCTGATGCTTCGCCGTGCCTCGGCCATGATGTCACCCAACTTAGTGTCGGGTGAGCCCTCGGGCACCGTCACCGTAACAGCGGCCGATGCGGGTACTTTGGGGAGGTTGACCTTTCCCCTTTCCCTCTTTCCTCTTCCTCCTCTCCCTCCACGCCTCTTCCCCTTCTTGGGAGAGGACTGTGCATTTTGTGCAGCGGCAGCCTCCGTCTGCACGTTTGGAGGCTTGGGCGCCCGCTTCTTCTTGCCCGCAATGGACCACCCCTCTATGGTCTCCACTGCGGACTGTGTATCTTGACTTTCCTGGGACTCGGTTGATGGTGGCTGCGCCGTTGACGCAGCGGACGATGTAACTCCGGCGGTTGACGCTTGCCGGTCAGCCTTCCCAGCCCCCTTCGCTACACCACGGCCCCCAGTCTTCCCCTTTGCTTGCGCAGCTGGTGCACGAGATTGCGCCTTGTTGGAGGCCGCAGCCGTCAACGCGCTTGTAGTCACCTTGGCGGCTGCCGCATAAGTTTTGGCCTGGGTGGCGGTCTCCGACTGCAACCGCTGCAAATCAGCCGCAAGTGGTGGGCGCAGGCGCTGCTCTGGTAAGAGCCGGCCTTCCAAGGCAGCCAGCCTGGCGCTCACGATGCCCCCGACCTCGAGGGCGATTGAGCGCCGAAGCTCGGCCACCGCATCCGGCGGCATGAACGCCGGAGCCATATCCCTGCGGGGGCTCACTTGTGCGTCCCCCTGACGACGGAGGTGACCCACTTCTGCCGTCAACCTCTCAATTTGTGCCGAGAGGCTGGCGATCTGAGAGCGCAATGCAGCGTTCTCCCTCTCCAACCTCTCAACGTTCGGCTCGTTTCGGGCCGACCTTTTGGCATCAGGGGACGAGCCCACAGACACCTTCGGGAGGGTCCGCTTGCGGCCCTCACCACCCAATATCATGTTAAGTGAGGCGTGCGAACTCCGAGGGTCCACGGATTCCTCGGAGTCACTCACCCCACCTGACGGCAACGGCGTGCCCGGACGCGACAGCGACGCGATCACGCGCTGCGCACGTGCATTGGCGCGCAAACTACGCGCACTACGCGTCCTGGCACCCGAACTGGACACGGAGCCGACATCCGACCCCACGTCCATCTGAACGCTGTCAGACTCCGACAGCGAACCATTCTTCTCTCCCTTCACCTTCTTAACGTCTGGTTTTGTTTTAATTGTAGATTTATTCATATAGATCCCACGAGTATGGGGGAAATAGACGGTCGACCCGGGCAGTGCCCCCTGTGCCCGGGCAAGCGTATCCCATGTTCAGGTGCCGCCAGTCCTGGGGAATGCGTGCTCGCGACTGAACTTCCCATCAGCCATGCACCCCTCGCCGCACGCAAAGCTTGGGTTCGGGGAATTTTTATAGAGGCCTTCTTCCTCGCGATCCGGGCGATTAAGCCAAGATCCTCGGTCCCGGTCGAAGCCGCGAGACGTGACCACGACACTTCAACCGAGGTTACGATATCGACGGTGGCGGGGAAGGGGAGTCCTCCCACTGCCTGCTCGGGGCAGGGTGAGTGCACACCGAGCCCGCCGCTAGCCCTCCCATGCTTCTCCGAAAACGGAGAAGCACGCTACGGCCTACCTACAGCCCAAGAACTGGGCCCGACCCTGTCAGAATATTAGCCACCGGGCAATAAGGTCCTCCAAAAAGTGGAGAAGTTATTGTCCGGTGCCCAGGGTGCACCGGCCTGACAACTGCTCTTCCCCCCGGACGTATCAAGAGGGACCAGCAGTGCTGGTCGCCTACCCGGGCTTTTAATATTCATACATTTAAACTCCAAATAAATCAAGTTTAAAATATGATGACTACAATGTTATGACAAAAGATATAACCGCGACGCAAATTAGAAATAAAATTAAAATGAATTGCATCAAATCAGGACTTAACTAAAAGATAATGAATTTAAATGTGGATAAGAGGTGTCACAAAAAAACCTGATAGATATTAATTGAGCTCTTAAACCAACGAGCACACTGCATAGATAGGCAATTAGGTGGTATTAATCTTCAGCCTGTTCACAGTAAGGAAAAAGTAATTATAAGAAATGACGATGACGTCTTGCGGACGACTCTAGAAATACGAGGCCTAATTCGGTATCGGGATGGAAATTATCTAAAATTTATTTTACTTTCTAGGAATGTCCTGAGGTCACGTGCCTCCGTGTGCACAGGACAGCGTACAGCGAGGCTTAGGAGGGTCCTTTACAATCCTCCCCGAGAAATAACTGGGGGGTGATCATTTTACAGTCCCCTTACCTCCGCTAAAGGAAGTTGTGACGAAATCATCCTTCATCTTCATTTCAATCAACCTCTTTCATGACTTCATACCTTTTATCTCCATCATTGTCCACCTCATGATTCATTCTTTATTCAAAGGAAAATTGGAGTTTAGTATGTGGTGTCGAATCGTTCTTCATACATTGCCATTATCACGTTGGATTCTGAACACTAGTGGTTCGATACACAGCTGTCGCTCTGGCAAATATTCTGCCTGCAATATTAGAAATACTTGTTTTTAACTAGCTTAAATAATTGTTAGTAAGCTGTATTTTAAAAATGTAAACATCAGCATAATTGAGAATTGAACTTGTGAATAACAATATACCTGCAAAAAACAATATATATGATATCATTTAATCTCATTAACTGAACTCTGTTACTTGCTGCCGCGGAGAGAGCCTCCTAGTTGAGCTAACCGGGAAGGAAACACGGAGGGAGGCACTCCGCGACAAGGTGACCGCTTAACAGTCATCCCCTCCGTGATGTGCCTAAAGGCGTAGTAACAATGGACGGCTCTAGTGTGACCTGACGAGGACCTGGAGCCTCGGTGCCGAAGATGACCGTTCCAGTGGATTTAGCTGGTAGGAGACCGGCATGCCCCTTCGCCCTTCCCCGGGGTGAAGGAAGTTCATGACGAAATTGCTTATTATGCTATTGCTTGTTTAGCGTCTATAAGAAGTTTGAACTTTTTTCTCGTACATTGTCCTCACATAACCTTTATTTCGAAAACAATGTAGTCAAGAATGTTATAACATGTATAATTTAAAAAGAGTTACTATGGAGCGGGCTCCAAGAACGGGTTTTTCTCCATAGGAAATCTACATTTTAGAATGCGGCATCCAAAGTATGACTGACTATAATAAAACACTTTTAAACGGATTACATCGCGTATATTATAGATTTATGTTTTTCCTGAAGTTTTGAACACTTTGCTGTATCACGAATAGGTGTCGCAAGGGGACTAAAGTGACAGGCGTCGTTACAGATTTTTAAATGTTAATCATTTTATCTACCGTACAATTCTAATCAAAAATTGTTTCGATGCACGCAGTACCTAATCACTCACAGTCTATATGTTTTTTTCAGTGTGGTGTGAAGTTTGAGACTTTATTATTTTAATAACAGGGTTCCAAACTGGTGGTGCCTGCCAACAATATTCTCTATTAAAATTAGGGTGTTTTTAAATTTCAGTAGCCTCACGAAACATTCTCGGTACATAAAGGGTTCTCTTTCGCGAGGACTTGAGGACGATTAAAACGTAGAAAATTGTTTGGTGTGTCTAAAGCATCTACGCACACTACAGACTTTGTGGAGCGTCTATTCTTGACGACAGCTATGTGTTCTTTAATTCTGGTGGCTATACTACGCTTTGTTTGCCCTATGTATGATAACCCACAGTCACTGTAAATCTTGTAGACCCCTGCACCTTGGAAAGGAATGTGTCACTTCACCGGTTTAAGAAGTTGGCTGATATTCTTATGCGGCTTGAAGTAGGTTTTAATAGAAACAGGCTTCAAGATATTACCAATTCTGTCGGTGACTCCCTTAATAAATGGTAAAACAGCAATTCTTGGATCAACCGTATTGGGTTTCGGGCGGCTTCTGCGATTTTAATGTGTAATAATCGTGAAAACCTTAGATATTACTACGGTCTGAATATCAATAAGTGCCTGTAAATGGTTTCACATGAATAAAAAATATTACTTATTGGTATTTTTATATTTCATCATTTCGGCCGAATGAAGTCCACTGCTGGACAAAGGCCTCCCCCAAAGATCACCACAACCACCGATATGGATGTGTTGTGGGCTCATTGGGGGGTTTTGCCATAATCGCCACGCTTGGCAGGCGGGTTGGCGATCGCAGTTGAGTTGTTAATGTACTCGAAGAACGCTGCTGCCCATCCTCCGGCTAATCCCTTAGTCGACTTTTACGACACCCATAGGAGGAGATGGGGTGGTGGCATTCTGAGCCGGCACCACACGGCAATTTTTAGATTTACCTTTAATGAAATAATTTTGTTTCTTTTTCGTATTTAAAAACGTTGCCCCACACTAGCATTAATTCTATGTCGTGGATGCGTTTACAGACACAAATTCCACACATTACATTCCGATAACTAACTTTCTGCAGTTCATACAAATATTTGTTCCATGTGGGAATCGACCCCGCGACAGCAGCCGACTGTATCAACCACCGCACCAACCGTGCCGTTAATTATTCTACAAATTATTAAACCCATACATAAATAAGCAAAGGACAACCATAGCAGTTGCCGACCGACTGACAACACTTCTGTAGCCTTATCTACGTTTATAGATCTCTCGACTTTAGTACTACTACTACTATTAAAGAATTCCTTGAGAGCACCTCAAGGAATTTGTTAGTAATGAGTGCTATCAATGCAGATCTAAATGGGCTTTGACATAAAGGTCAAAACCACTCTGCCGTATCTAATTACCTATCTATCACACAATTTCGCATAGTTAATTAAAAGTTCGTTTTATTACCTACACGGGCCTTATCCAAATGCACACGAATTTATCGCAAACATAATATTGCATGGCATTTTGACATGAGGTTATATCTAAATTGTTTTTATGTCTACATGGCATTATAATTATTCTTTAAAAATCAACAGAGCAAAGCTTGCTATAAAAGTAAATGAGTTCCATAGGCCTGGCACGAATATTTTGACGTTTAGTAAGGTAAACGTAACGTTAATGTGAGAGAATTTGGAATCGATATTATAAGTATCCTTTAGCGTTTTCGTTGAAACTTATGCGATAAATATAATTTCTATCATATATAGATGTGAATAAAATATTCAATTTGAATAAAAAACATGTGCCACACAAGCATTTTCATTACAAAATTCAATGACATTATCGCTACGGCTTACGTTACTATACGTCAAAATATTCGTGCTAGACCCACATAGTTTCAATTCAATTCAATTCACTTAATTTATTTTCTTTAATATGAGTATTAGTACAAGTATTAGATCGTTTGTTATAGTTAAATTTAATTCGCGATATTCTTAAATATGGCGAATTATAATTAACTATAACATACGATCCAATACTTGTACCTAATAAAAAGGTGTGCAATATAATTATGACTGGAAATTTATATGATTAATAATGTTTACCAAAATATCATGTAAGTAATGTTTACAGTAAAAATATTATTAAATAATAGTTAAGGATCAAGTCAAAGAGAATTATAATTTCAAAATATTTGAGCATTGGGTCAAAAAGTTTCAATAAATGAATACACTGTTATCAGATTAATTAACATTATTATCATACAGAAATTCATTTACAGTATAGTACGCTTTAGAAATCAAAAACTGCTTCAATTTATTCTTAAAAAATTGGATGCATTGTATTGTTTTGAAACTTTGTAGAAGTTTGTTTTATATTTTACTCGCATAAAAAACGTACTATTACTAAACATACATTTTACTAGTCTTAACCTATTCTTGTCTCTAGGTATTTAAAGTCTTGTAATTATTTATATCTTTTTTAACCTAAATAGCCGATTCGTAGATATATATCGAATGGAGCGTTAAAAGTAGAAATTCTTGGAAGTAATGTTTGCAGGAGTTTGATGTAGTTTGCACACTGACCGAATGCATTTCTTTTGTGCTTTAAAAGCGATTTCCTTGTCAGTGGAATTTCCCCAAAATAATACTCCATATTTAATGTGTGGACCCTACATAGCCGTGATAAGCACTGAGAAGTGCATTTTTATTTCCAACTTTTTTCAACATGTATTGACATTTTTTTTGGGCATATGAAAACTGGTTTAGTTTTCTGCATACGTGTTCAACGTGTGTATACCTTAAAAATGTATGCTTTAGATTTATTCAATTCGTTTGCCCATATAATGAATATTTAAAATGTCAAATTTTTCATTTTTATTGGTAAATGTCATGATATTAGTTTTGCCAAGATTTATTTTGAGGTTGTTAGAATGTAACCAATCAATAATCTACGCCTACGAATTATTTATGCCATTTTCATGTGTTAACAGTATCATCAGTAACTAAAATTGCAGTGCTATCATCTGCATACAAGACCATAGGATGGTCGATGACTTTAGGAAGACCGTTGACGTATATTAAGAATAATAAAGAGCCGAGTATATTAAGTTTGTAACTTTGCGCTGAATATCCTCTGAATTCCCATCGAAACACGTAATACTGGCTGCGAGAGGACCATCCACGTCCGGTGGCGTTAAAAGAAATCATAATTAATCGTTCTATTCCCCGCCCGCTCGTCTTAATAGAGAGCTTTCCACCGCTTTCCATGTTCCCTCAGTGACGTAATAAATTAATCTCCATTCGTAGTTTTCCTGTAGCCTCTAAGAAAGGCAACAAACAAAACAATGGACAGGAGCAGTAACTTTCCAGCTAGTGGGGCCATTTCTCGCTCCGTGCGTGCGTGAACACAATATGGTATAACTGTAGGGATTTTTATGGCATTTTATAGGTCAATTGTGATATTAATATCGCTTTACTTGATTCATCATTTCATCATTTCGGCCGAATGAAGTCCACTGCTGGACACAGGCCTCCCCCAAAGATCACCACAACCACCGATATGGATGTGTTGTGGGCTCATTGGGGGGTTTTGCCATAATCGCCACGCTTGGCAGGCGGGTTGGCGATCGCAGTTGAGTTGTTAATGTACTCGAAGGGCGCTGCTGCCCATCCTCCGGCTAATCCCTTAGTCGACTTTTACGACACCCATGGGAGGAGATGGGGTGGTGGCATTCTGATTTACTTGATTGGATGAGTTATATTACAAATTAAGTTAATATTTTAACACAAAATTCTAAATTACCAACAAGTCGTGCCCTGATAACCGTGAAATCGTCGGATCAAAAGCAAAAGTAGATTGAAGCAGAAAAGCCTGTCGGGCCGGTAAATCAGTATTAAATCTGTAAATAGGTTGTAAACAAAGCTCTTGAGAAGCGCTGGAACAAACTCAGGGACGTATTCTGCTTCTCATGACGTAACACATTTAGGTATGTATTAACGTTAAGTTCTTAAATTTCTATGATTCGAATCTATTTTGCGCCTATTTCTATTTACACATCCTCCCGGCTAGAATATCTTCTATCTCAACACATTTCTTCTACCTGGGATTGGTTAAAAATAAGCAAGTTCTGTACTAATTACACATACTTTTTCCGTTCCATATTAGTTTCTTGCTTAAGTACTTAAGTCTTTCTTTCCTCATAGAAGTTGCACAAGTACTGAGCCGCGTGTCTATTTATCATAGTGAGACTGGTGGTTTTTGTATAAACATATATGTATACAGGAATGTATAGACGATGTACGTAAAACAATCTTTCCTATCGTATAGGTATGCTGGCAAAGATTTCTATATTTGAAATAAACAGATTACAATTATTTGATATTATAGATGTTCTTCATATATTTTTTATTATTATTGAGAATATATTAAAATGACCGCGTCAATGTTGTATTATTTAACGAATAAACAAAAATTGAACATAATTTTACAAATAAGTAATTTAATTCAAGCGCGTCGTCGAGGCCGTCTTGCCGCTTTTCGGAGCCTGGCTCAGAAGGAGCGAGCGCTCCGCCTACCACCTGACGCAGACGTTCGCCGGGCACGGTGTTTCGGTGCGTACCTACACAGGATAGGACGCAAGGCCATGGCACAAACACACACACACGGCGTATATTGAGGGACTCTGCGTGCCCGCACAGAGCGACCTACAAGGAGTTGGCGGCGCGCATGTGATCTCAGGGATGCTTCGGGAGATCCTTTACAATCCCCCCGGGAGGGCGTTGGTGACCGCATTACAGTCACCCTCTCCGAGATGTGCCTATAGGAGTGGCAACAGGGAGCTGCTCTAGTGTGATCATACGGGGACCTGGAGCCCCCTTTAGGACGATCCTTCGATTTCCGGACGCGATTGAAGTGGCTACCCGTTCGGCGACGTCGAGATACTCACATACTTTCTTTTCTCTTTTCTGTTCTTCACAATCCTAATTCTCCTGCATATCTTCGGGATCGCTTTGAGTAACTTGTCCCCAGAGGGAAACCTTGCCGCACGGCCTCTTCTCTTCTCCTTCATACTCCTCATCACACTTCAACTTGTTATGATGAGTCATTCACTGTACGTGCAGTGCGCCTTTGGAATTCGCTTCCTCTTTCCTTGCGTGATAGCCCTTCGTCTGATGTTTTCAAGAAAAGAATTAAGGAAGATTTTCTTTCAATATGACTTAGTAGTATATATGTATTATTAGATATTGGTACATATATGTATGTATGTGTGTATGTATGTATTATGTCTCTCTTTTCACGGGTTTATATCCCCTGTAAGGGGGAACCCGGTCTTTTGACAGGCTTACGCGGGGACATAGGTCGAACACGCAGAGGCCCTTTAGAGATTTTTAATCTAAAATGTAATGGGACACCAACCGGGGACTCTCCATAGCTGCACTATAAAATGAAGTCATGGATTGTCCCCGGTGGTGTAAGGCTATTGTATGAGATGGAAACTATAACGATAAGGTCTATTGCAATGGGTGTTACATGGAATAAAAAGACTAATAAATACGGGAACAACGGCGTCTGCCTTTCAACTTTGATCGTGAAATTCTGTGGCAGACGGTGACTCGCCACTCACAAGATGGGCCCCCTAAATGGCCACCACTACAGGCGACAAGGAGCAACACCGGTGTGAGCGGCTAGGGGTGTAGAGAGGTGCGGCACCGGTTTCACCATCGCGCGTCTCGAAGACTCGGAGCGGGTTTCCCCGTTATTACGCCATTAGACACTTCCACCCCCGAGCATATAGCTCTGGCGGCCCCCCTCTGATCGGCCAACTAAGGCAAGCCAGAGTTGAAAATCCTGCGGGCACTCATGGGGTTCCACTCCAACCAACCAATAAAGGCAAGCGGAGACGAGGCCCTGACCGACTCTCTGGAGCATTCGGGTACGCAGTGTCGCCACTCACATTCAGCTCGCCACAAACTGCCCTGCGTTCTGTAAGCTACTTAATATACTTTTTTATTTTCTTATGATATACTTTTTTTTTATCATAAGGTATGAAGAAATCAAGCAGCTACTTTAATCTGCCCTCCAGGATTACCTTATCCCATGGTGAGATAACGTTTGCATTTTTGTATTATTATTATTGTTGTATATATTTGTATGTGACTTATTTTCTAAGTATATCTTTATTTATATACGTAATATGTTATGCATTTTAATGTAATTTTATTTTATAAATATCTGGTCTTGCTTCATTCTTGTTGTACACTTCATTAGATCCTCATATTAACATTACTCTATCACTCAAAGGTTTGCTGTAAGAGAACTCAATAGTGAGTTAAGCTCGCCTATGTACATCAACTTTTCTTAAGTATTGTTTTAATCTGTATATATGCAATAAATAATAAATAAATAAAAAATAAATAAGAAGTTCATGATGAAAAAAAAAGAAGGTCACTTAGTTGGGTGATCGATATCTAGTTGGTACACCGAAGAACGATGATACCCATCCTCTGGATAGACCCTTAATCGCCTTCTTCAACATCTATGGTTGAGAAAGGGGTATCTTTACCGGAAACGTTCCGGCCAAACACATAAACATTCTATAAAAACATAAGGAAGAACGCCACCTAAATTGGACACCAGACTGTGCGGAAGTAATTAATCAAAGAAAATGTACTACAAACAAAACTACTCACGGACACGCAAAAACTTATTTCGGGAGGGAAGTAAAACTAACATACGGTTTTATTGCCAGGCCCGTTTTAAGCCGAAGGAAAACACCCGCGTTTTTATTATCACAAAGAAGAATGTACCGTGCCCTCTCTTTGAAACTACCTGCCGTAAAATCGCGGAGAATAATTTCTTGGACTTAGAAACTCCTTTATAAATTCAAAGGCCACCTTTTACGATGGTGACAATCTTATTATGGAAGTTGGAGTTTGAGAAAAGCAATTCAAAAATAAATATAGGCCATGTTTAAAAAAAAATACTAGTCAATAATGTTTTACTGGCAAATAAAATAACTTTTCTGCGGGTGAATCTGATATCGTAAAGGTTAAGAATTTGCCGTGTGGTGTCGGCTAAGAATACCACCACCCTATCTCATCCCATGGATCTCGTAAAAGGCACCTATGGGATTAGCCGCAGGATGGGCAGCTGCGTCCTTGGACTACATTTATAACTCAACTGCGATCGCCAACCCATCTGCCTAGCGTGGTGATTATGGCAAAACCCCCAATAAGTTTATGTAGTATAAACTCATATCGGTCGTTGTGGCAATCTTTGGAGGCTACCAATCCAGCAGTGGACGTTTTCGCCTGAACTGATGATAAGAATTTGTTAAGAAAAAGAAGAATATTTATTTATACATAATTGTTAGGCTCAATGACTGCAATCACTCATTAAGTGAAAATATTAACCACTACACGTCGTGGTAATGAGCAAAACTAATAACACTTTGTGTACCGTAGTCAGCTTAATACTGAAGCGTACGTTACTCTAATGAGATAATTGACGCTAAATAAAAAAAAAACAAAAAACCCTACACGATATAAAAATATTAAAACCACTGAAAAGGAATGAGACCGCTCGTTGTGGAAATATAAGGGGGAGGCCTTTGTTCATCAGTGGATATCCTGTAGCTGATATGATCATCTAGATAAGCACAGTCAAATTAACCAGTTAATTGAATCTAGTTAAAAAAAACTACTGAATCAAATGTAATGAAATCTATATGGGACGAGCTTTGTGCATAACACACATATATCTTGTCATTGTAAGAAAGGTTTTGAGTGGATACCGCTTCTATATGCGAGCCCTAAGTTCAATTTTCTGGTCGGATGAAAGTATGTTGGAGATTTTCCTCATCTCAAATTGTAGCCCAGGATTGGAATTGTTCCAGAAAAAGGGCGATAGGCTCGCACCCTATTACATTATGACCTAATATAATCATCGAGGAACCGAGAATGTATTAAGCCGGATTTTTGGTTGCGAAGCATTACTTGCGGTCGTTTTATTTTTACTGTAAGTTTTTACATCCATATAATTCTAGAAAGGGTATATCAAGCCGAAGGGCTGTTATCGCATGGTTCATGTAGATCACTTGAAACAAGACAAATAGAATAACCAGATTTTTTATTTTATTTGTATGGTAACTGAGCAACGGCCTACCTGATGCCACAGATAATGTAATACCTACTCGACGTCCAGATACTCAACCCCATACAAAGAAATGTCACCCAATTTAATAGCCACGTCTTCACGGATGAAAATGTAGTTTTACAACGCCATCTATGAGTTTTTTGTATCTATTGAAACGGGTTCGTTTAAGTAAAACGCTTAGACGGATTGATTACATTGCGTATAATATAGATTTTTGATTTCCATGACGTTTCGAACACTTTGCAGGGTTTTGCAGGTACAACCCTGCAAAGTAAGTATAATACGAGAATACGCGATGTAATCCGTATAGAAGTTTTTTTTTTTTTTAAACGTTGTCCCACACTAGGATTTCTTCTGTGTCGTGCGTGCGTTTACAGACACAAATTCCACACACAATACACCCAGACCCAGAACAACTACCTTCAGATCGTACAAAAATTTGTTCCGTGCGGGAATCGAACCCACGACCCGGTGCGCAGCAGCCGACTGTATCAGCCACTGCACCAACCGTGCCGTCAAAAGAAGTGTTTTATTATTATGTGTAATAATCGCCAAAACCTAAGACATTACTTTAAAACGCTTAGTTCATATTTTTGTTGAAAATACGTGATTAATGAGTCTATATAGAAAAACTCACATTCATTATTATAATAGGTATATTATATTATTATTATTTTTTCTCCGAGTATTTATTTGTGTAAGTATGTATTAATATGCAAATTAGTGCTTAAATTTATATTTGCTAATACGTGTATTGTTATGTAAAAATATCAGTACCATTGATGCACCACAGACTACCTGAATTTCTTTATTTCTCTAATTTCAAATCCATGCATAAGTTGTCGTAAAAGAAATATAAGAAGATAGATCTTTTTAAAAGACGTTGCCTATGATTTCTCCTATATCGCGAGTGCTTTTACAGATACAAATTTAACAAACACAATACACCCAGACCTTGATTCCGTGTGGGAATCGAACTTGCAACCCGGAGCGCAGCAGCCGACTTTGACGAGTTACTGCACCAACCGTGCCGTCAATTCTATCAAGTTAGAAGAGAAATTATTGTTTCTATTACTTTGGTGTACAATAAAGTTATATACTATTCCATTGTTTTCTATTCTATTAAATTATGTTTAGATTTTTACAAATCTTACTTCAGTCAAAATCTGCCGTTATCGCTTTTTAGTGATAGATAATTACACATTTGTTATTACCTTACACAGGCATCTATGATTTTTTAAAGACTGTTTAATCTGTTCGAATTGGGATCCTATGTTGATGGTAAGTAGCAAGTGCGCCCATAGATATCATCAATATGGTGATTACTGATCGTTGTCGACCTAAGGCTTAAGTTGGCAAGCCTTATCTTCCGGCAATTTGACTGACTGTTGCTACCTTTCACGCAGAATACAACTACGCTCACACGTAGTTACTATGGCGCGTGTAACACGGTTGGTCAATGGCACAGTGGCTAATCAATTGGTTTACTGCGCGAGTTCAATTCCCGCACGGAAAACAATATTTTCCTATCTACAGATAGTTATATTGATTCTCTACATATGTACATGTAAGATTTATGTCTGTAAACTGCACTCACGATACCAGCTATCTGTGCGCTCGTAACCTGTCCTGGATATAGGCACCAAGGCGGTAGTTACCCGAGCGCCTTGACTTCCTTCTCCGAACGGGATCGGTTCTCTCCCAATCCCGCTTTACTATCACTTCTGGACTATGACACTCTCACTGGAGGAGACCACAGCACTCCAATTTTTATGCTCCACCAGTATAGCTGCCACTACTAACACGAGCTATACATACCAGCCAGAGGACTTATGACTTGTCCACTGTTGAAGAAAGGCTTCCCCATCTATATCCACAATTATGTCGTCATTTTGGGGGAATTTGCCAATATTCATCACGCTTGCCAGACGTGTTATATATTGGTGAGCGATAGCTACTATTGACAGAATGATATACAGAATGAACGCTTCTGCCCGTCCCCTGGCTTAAGAATCCCTTTGTCGCCTTATACGACATCCACGGGAAGAGATAGAGTGGTGCTATATTCTTAACCCAAACATTACTTGGAATCTAGAACTGTACTACCAATAAAATAGACTGTCGATCATTGCATGTATAATCTGTACCAAAGCTAGTCTCCGATCTGTTATACACTTCCGGGACAACTTATATAACAAGCGTAATATGGCTAAAATATCTTATAACATGAAGTAGGCGCCATTCGAAAGGTTTACCTACATCCTGTACCCAAACAGTTTTTGTTTACCAAGCCTCGATATCGCTCTAGCTAGTTGTGAAAGACCTCCATAACAAATACTGGGCCACGCACTGGCTTAATAAGAATTTATGATAACTGTCGGTAGTGTACCATTGAGCAATTTTAAAAGTAGAATAACTATATGTAGTCGTTTCCGCTTACTTTTGAATGTAATAAGTTTAAAAATAAAGGCCTTAGACGCACCACTTCAGCTATTAGCCGACATTGGGTGAATCCTCGTTATCAAAAATTTCTAATTATACTTTCTTTATTTTTTCTTTATTCTCCTAAACTAACAATATCAAATGTGAACGTATATTGTGACGAGATCAAAAATTCATGGCAGCAAAAACGATATACTACAACCATTCTGTACTGACACAGATAATAAAATTGGTAGTCCTTAAATAAACGTTGAAACTGAGATTGGAATGAGACTAGATTGTTATCATACTGAAACCGGGCTGAACTGTAATAGGAGTGGAACATTTTGGAATTTTTTGTCAATTCAAAATTTAATCTAAATTCGGTCAACTTTCAGTTACAGCGTAAATTAATTACGAGAATTGGTCCTCAAATCATGCATAGGTTTATTTTAATTCAAGTCTTTTATTTTTTTATTAAAACATCTGCTATAGAATATTTGTTCCGTAATGATCACATTAGATATATTTAATTGGATAAATAAATCGTTTCATTGAATCGAAATAGCTTCGAAATCGGAAATATTATCGCGTTTCATATGAACAAATATCATCATTTCGGCCGAATGAAGTCCACTGCTGGACACAGGCCTCCCCGAAAGATCACCACAACGACCGATATGGGTGTGTTGTGGGCTCATTGGAGGGTTTTGCCATAATCGCCACGCTTGGCAGACGGGTTGGCGATCGCAGTTGAGTTGCTAATGTACTCGAAGGACGCTGCTGCCCATCCTCCGGCTAATCCCTTAGTCGACTTTTACGACACCCATGGGAGGAGATGGGGTGGTGGTAACAAATATATTAATTATAAAATCAACTTCGGATATATCAGAGCAGACAGAGCATTTTATTTTCTTGAAATAAATGATGTCCCATACGAGGGTTTCTTCTGCGTCGTGGGTACAGTTTATAGATATAAATCTCACATACACAAGCACCCAGACCCGAAACAATTATCTGTAGATCATATACACATGTATCTGTGCGGGGATCGAACCCGCGACACGTAGCACAGGAAGCCAGTTGTTCAGTCACTGCGCAACCGTGAGTCAATATAAAACTATTACAAGTCGATATCGGAAGTCCTAAACCCTGTAACCACTAGGCAATACAATTATAAATCGCTCATAATAAGTGCACGTATTAGTAACAAATGCTTACTCATTACAGTACCTAGTAAAAATTGTGACGCATTTACATCCGCAATAATAAAATTGTATGTACAACTTTCCACGTATACTTAATAATTAGGAAATCGTCTGACACTGTACTGACAACGCCAAAAGTCACATTTTTTTTTAAAGATTATCTTATGATATCAATATACTGCGCTAGTAACATCTGAGATGCAGCCACAAGTAGGGGCCACCGTGTGCGTGAATGACGACAAATGGCTAAGCAACTTTCCGCGCTAGGTCACGGAAAAATTATCTATATGGCATGAAGGCCTCAGGTTTAGTCTTTCAGCTATAGCTAGTAATTTTGGATCTGGTTGTTTGCGCATGTGAGATTTCATTACTGGCTGCATTGTTGTTGGAAAGAAACAAAATTCCGATTTTTATATTTTGTTTATTACATAAAATATATACATACTTAATATATATTTAAGTAGTTGAATGGAATGTATTTGTAAAAAACAGTACAAGCTATATATAGACTAAATTCCAAAAGAAATCAATGCGTCAGAGTTAAATAGTCGGAATTTGGAGCCGCATACCGACTCGGTTCGGCAAGACCTTGATCGCGGGCAACCACTGACCTTTATGTGAGCACTTGCCTGTAGCGTGTCATTACTTAGCGTACATAAATTTTTATTAATTGGAGCATATTTAAATAGGTTTCAAATTACATATTGAATTAACGGCCACGGCCGAGTAGTTTTTACTGGAGCCACTCAACCTTTATTAAGCACAAAGTGTGAAACTCCTCACCAGTATCTGTGTGGGACTACCCTTAACCCGTAAGGCGCTTACGAATAGTCAGAATTTAAATTGCACGGTTGTAAGTCGTTGGTCCTATGGAGAAAAACCGGTAAGAAACTCCATGGCTGTACTCTTTTAAAATATATAACAGTATTACAGTCCTATTAATACAATAGAATCGTAAAAAAGTCATGTGAGAATAATGATTGCTAATTAATTGATTTGCCAGTGTGGGATTAATACACACATAATATGCACAATAATAATTAAATGCCTGACAATAAGATTGTTATAGCAGTAACAGCTGATCACTCCACTCGCATGCATAACGCAGTATGGCTCAGCTCAACCATAACCCTCAACAATATATATCCTTGCTTATAACAAATTTCACTTAATTTTATCATATATTAATTTTACCTTCATCATACATTCTTTTGTTATTGATTATTTTAATGTCATGAATATACTTTGTCTTCATTAAATTTAATGTTTACCTAGATTATATATGAACGATGTGGTCTTCTGTAATTGGAGGAGCATACTTGTTACTGTCCTCTGTGTTACTTAAATAATTTGTAATTGTGTATCCTCTGTTGGAGATCCAAATAATAAATAAATAAGCAAGACATTTAATGAGCATGACACACTCGTACTGCCAAGCAACAGGCCAGAGTACCTAAATGTGAAAAATTAAATATTACATTTGTGGCTACATAATGCTCACATTCACAATAATGTAAGCATAATTGCCGTGTGGTGCCGGCTCAGAATGCCACCACCCCATCTCCTCCTCCTGGGTGTCGTAAAAGTCGACTAAGGAATTAGCCGGAGGATGGGCAGCAGCGTCCTTCGAGTACACTAACAACTCAACTGCGATCGCCAACCCGTCTGCCAAGCGTGGCGATTATGGCAAAACCCCCCAATGAGCACACAACATACCGATGTCGGTCGTTGTGGTGATCTTTGGGGGAGGCCTGTGTCCAGCAGTGGACTTCATTCGGCCGAAATGATGAAGCATAATTGATGTCACAATTAATAATCAAAAAGGTACGTTCGGGCAAGCTGCAAGAGTAACTAGGCATCTTCCGGGTGCATTCGTTCGGACGTAGAACTCGTTAGTGGCTTTTCATCGAGCGAGAGAAAGGTAAAGAGCTGACCGATTCCTAAATAAAAATAATAGGTAGATAATATGACCTTTAGAAATAAGCTAATAAAGTAGTAGTACAATACAAACAGCAATAGAGTACGAATATCTGGATTTTTAGAAGACAAAGAATGACTATATTGCATCCCAACAGAAGCAAGCCCTTGTTTATGGTGGGGAAACCTTCATGGACTTCCTTAGGAAGGGCGGAGGGGCATGCCGGACTCTTACTGGCTAAAACCCCACGGTTTCCTTCCACTTACCTCTGCCTGGGGTAAGGGTGTTCGCCTTCCAGCATTAGACCGCAACCCCGGCTGGTAACGGAAGAGAGCCCTAGATATGCTTGCCTTGGTATGTAACCCGAGAAACACACCATAAATTTGTAGTTCAAAAGTTTTTACTTTTTTATTTGGCTGTTTATTATCAGTGCCATTTATCATTCACAATAAGCCGGAAAACCATAAAATATTAAAAAGAAAGAAAAATGAAGGAATACCTTAGATTATCAACACAGCATCGCATCAAGTATTCATGTCAGCTGAAGGCAAACGAGTCAGTAGTAGAAGTAAAATCACAGAGTATTTAATCATAGTCCCTATAATGATATGTATGTCGTGGATAGGTATTGGATAATGTATTTTACTCGTAACTTAATATGTATGTCAGGTTCTTAATGAGCATTTTAGGTTAACTAACTTTAATACCTTAACACCATTTAGGGTACATTATAATAGGATCCGTGGTTAGTCAAGCATGGTTTACAACAAAGTCTGAATAAATGAACGAACGAAAATTCACACAAGCTAACGACCAGGGCGCGATGGAGTGGTAGCCGACACACTTCGTGCCAGGGGTGCAATTCCCTAAGCTCATACATCCTTGTATACAAAATTGAAAAAACGGTTAAAACCGAATTTGGGTATTCGCTAAGTTAAGATTGAAACTATTCAAGGACACATTGCAGATGGTGACCCATTAGGACCAGTCTTAGCCAATACCAAATTGGGTTATCACCGTTAATTACATTCTGTATTCAAGTATGTATAGATGGTAGAGCTTAGAGAATTGCACCCCTGAACGATGAACGAAGATACACAAAAGAGTAGTCGGTCGATGTCCACATAGTAGATTCCATTAGGCGCCGCTAGGTGGCACCTACATTCCGTATTATAGTTAGTATTGCAACTTGTATTACGAATGGATCCGACATTTTACCGCACAAGTCTTCTAATGCATCTAAAAATATCCTAAGGCCCGTATTAAAGATCAAAAATCAAAACTCAAGTAGAATTGAGTCGAGATTGCATCAGTTGAAAATTAATACTGGACCGTACATTACGTACGATATATATTTGACTAGCTGGGACCCGCGGTTTCATTCGATGTTCGACATAAACACTTCACATAGAATATATATATTGGATATCAAGGTTTTTTTTTGCGCAGAACTATAACTATCTTTCTAAAATAAAAGTAGCCAAGTTATTCCTTATAAAGGCAGCTATCTGCCAGTGGAAGTCGCGTCAAAATCGGTCCAGCGGCTTCGGAGATTACAGACAGACAGACAAAAAAATTAAAAAATAGTTTTTTGCTATAGGTACCGTATAAACTTTCATATGCATTTAGTAAAAGCTGTTATTTTGACATTACAAAGAGATACTTCAATTTTATTTATTTTATATATATAATATAGATTAACGCAATCTAGACTCGAGTTTAAGTGAAGTATTGATTCTCAATCTGTATTACCTCATCATTTCAGCCGAATAAAGTCCACTGCTGGACACAGGCCGTTTCCAAACAACAACGACCCATAGATAACAACCAGTCAGACAACGACTAGTCTTGGTGTATTGTGTGCGCATTTGAGGGTTTGCCATAATCGCCACGCTTGGCCGGCCAATTAACGATCACAGTTGAATTGTTAATGTACTCAAAGGACGCTGCTGCCCCTTGATCTTGATCCTCCCGCTAATCCCATAGTCACCTTTTACGATAGTCACGTGATGAGATGGGTTAGTGCTATTCGTAACCGGCACCACGCGATTAGGGGCACTAAGGGCCTTAGCATTAAACTACATTGTATTTTCTTGTTACGGTCGTTATACTGTAAAAAAATACGTACTACAAATTTTATTCCAAATGAACAAGGTTTAGAATAACACTGACATACAGTTCGCGGATGATCGTATCAGCTTCCAGTGTAATAAGGCGAGCTTACTTATTGAGCTTCGGTCCAATTTTGGGAAATTACAGAGGCAATTTTTCTAGCAGGTAAACGAAGCGTTTTTTTTATACCTAAATTTCGAAACTCCTATACACTTCCAATCTACAATGTTATTTTTTCCCCTTGACTAACGAAGCAACACGAGCAGATATGGGTTGTACAGAGGAATTTAAAACTGCCAATAATAGGAATCAATTTATGGATAGAACGGATTATTATGTCATATCCATAATCTCATACGGCCGAAATTAATAATCAATCCAATCCAAAATCTAACGATATAAGTATTTATATTTCATCATTTTTTGTATAAAGATGACATTTAACAAAAACAACAGACAAATCCTACATCCCAAATCCAAGTCCAAGAATTATGGATTAGATTGATTATAAATTTCGGCCCTTAGTCACTCTCGTGTCGGGTCGGAAATCTAAGACTGGCGGTCATAAATGTAACGTTACATATTATTATACAAGTAAATTCATATGACACGATGTTGTGATTAAAATCAGCATCGTCACCATCTCAGGAAGCAGAATCGAATACATAAACACTGTTTCAAATTAGACCAGTTACATAAGTAATAAGTGATAATAGACAAGGTCTTTATAATAAAACACTTTTAAACGGATTCTACCACGTATATTTTAGATATTTGTTTTTCCTTACGTTTCGAACACTTTGTAAGGTTCGTGGTCGCAGGATGACTAAGGTGACAGGCGTCGTTACTGAGATTATTTCTTTTGAATTAAGATAAAAGATAAAAAAAATAAGATAAAATCAGGTTTAAAGTGTTTTATTATAATGTGTAATACTCGCGAAAACTTAAGACAGACAAGGTCTTTATTGGCATGTTAGTAGTGTAGGAAATGACGTGTCTTAATAAAATTAAGACACGTAAATTCAGAAGTAAATTCCGCGTGGTGTCCGGATTAAGAATATAGCACCAATCCATCTCCTCCCGTGGGTGTCGTAAAAGGCAACTTGCCAAGTGTGGTGAGTATTGGAAAATTCCCTCCAAACTAACAGCACAATTGTGCTAATCTATGGGATAGGCCTTTGTTGAGCAGTTGACTTCTTTTGGCTGATATGATGATGAAATTTAAAGGGGAAAGTAATATTTAATTATAGCCATATGCCGCCACAATCATTTCAACCATATAGAATAACAGAGCTTACAACACTTAAATGTTTCATTATGAGTGGACAAATCTTAAAAACACTTGTTTGTTTATTTTATCTAAACCTGATAAAACAATTTTCATAACGAACTTAATGTCTTACTTATCTCTACCAGTATTAACTTATATGATTGAGAGATGACAAAGCAGACACAATAATGTTTATGTACCTGGGCGACTGAGCTTTGCTCGGCGTCTGTCAAGTTTTCGGTAGAAATTTGACAACTTCCAGCGAAAAATAGCTTAAATTCATATATTATTATTTCTGATAAATCAAATTTTCTCAGAGATGACACCATTTTTTTAAATGCAGGCTTGTGGTGAGACCTGCGCGTCATTCGTCTGATAGTAAGCGACATGCCTATCATAACAATCAGAATGCTACCGAGAACTAGTCCTGCAAGGCATCACATTATACTCGTCACCTTGAGATAGATAGATAGGCTTAAAAGTAAAACATCTTGATACAAAACTTCATTCAAATCGTTAGAGCCGTTTCCGTGAACCTAATTAGATAATCATACTAATAGTGCAAATCTGAGAACAATATCATTATATACATCCAAATACATTATTTTATACCAATAAATAAATTGATGCATAATAAATAGATATAAAAAACATAGTATAATTGTTACCGAAATGCCTCTGCAAACATTTTATTCAGAGTACCGGACTCTTAGTTTTAAATGAGTTCCAACTGGTAGCGATCCTATTCTTAAAAAGGAACGCATTCAAAGAAAAAGTGACTAAATATAATGAAAAAGGAAGTTAAAACAAATGAAGAACTAGACTAACTACACAAATGGAATAATTTAATTAATCCATAGACAACATGTTTGAATTGACGAGGAGAAAAAAGATATATATATTAGGAACTTAAATTGTTTTAAAAAGTGAATAAAATAATAAGATATACAGACACATATCAATTTAATTTCACAAAATCAAACGTTTCAGCATTTGTGAAGAGGCGTGTACCTTATAGAATTAATTATAATGATTGAATAAGGATATATTAACTATAACAGTTAATTATAATGATTAGATAATTATATATAATAATAATAAATAATATAATAAATAATTTAAAAAAACAATGTTGTTATTCCTTAATTTTATTATTTTACTCTGTTTATTAAAACAATTTAACTAACATATCTTTATTCTCCGAGTGAATTCAGACATGCTGTCTTAGGATTAATTAAACTACTCCATGGGAGCAACAAAAACCGACATAGTTCATAAATAACTTTGTGTTTGGGTATGCTCTTACCCATTCTCCTTTAATTTATACGATGTAACCTATCTTGCAGGGCCATGCGAAGTAAAGAACATCCTACCTTCCCGTAAGAGACATAAGGCGAATGAGGGCTTGTCTGGAGGGTAACAGCATCCTCCTGAGCCCAAATAACAACTATTACAATTACCAAATCGTTTGCCAAGCGCCCCGGCTAGGCCACATTGCGTCAAAACTTACGAGTATAGATGCAATGTGAAAACATGCATCGAAAAAATAACTTTTACGAGTATATTGTGGGGAACACCGTCATGGACTTTCTTCGCCCTGTGGAAGGCGCTGGTGTACCTTTGACGTACCGGGCATAGAGTATGTCTAATATATACCAGGCACCTACATTTAGATTATCAAAAACTAATAAATCATTCTTAGGAAACTATATTCGATTTTACAATAAGATACTTAACGCAATTACTGATTTCACAGACGGGAAGTTTAAAGCACACGTTAAAACAATTCTCCTAAAAAAGCCTACTATTGAATTAAAGACTATGTTGACGATGGGGACATTTGGCGTCAGCTCTCTTCTGCACATGTATCTTCCCAGGTAACTAAATATATCTGAAGTGTATCTATTTGTACTGTATAGCTTCTATATTTATTGTTCTTCAATGTACTGATAAAGTTATAAACACCTTGTATATTTTCTATCTTGCTCAATATTCTAACATCAAGTATTTTAAAAGAGCACCGATGGAGTTTCATTCCAGCTCTTTTCCATAGGATCAACGAATTGGAACCGTGCAACTTAAATTCTTACGTTTCATAAGTGCCAGTAATTGGTGAATTTTGAATATTATGTTTATAATATTATATTGTGTTTAACTTTTAAGTGTGCGGGATTCGCTCGCGCACTCTGCACCAGTTGGTGCAATATACTATACTATAGTTATAAAACCGCATTTGTTGTTACTCTGTGATTTACAAGACATAGGTAAAGCTATTTTGACAGATGATTGTTTCTCAGTATTCACTACCACTATAATAAAAAAGTATTAACACTAGAATGTTACAAAAATCACGATTCCCAACACGGAATGAAGTTGGAAGTTATCGTGCGATATGTTTATATAAATTGATTGTATTTTTTATTGGCAAGTAAATCAAATGTACGTCTGTGTGGTGTCCGAATTAATAATATAGCATCACTCCATCCATGACTGTCGGAAAAGGCTAAGGGACTCTTAAGCAAAGGTTTGGGCAGCAGCGTCCCAGTGAACAGCGGCTATTCTGCGCTCACTAACCCACCTGCTAAGTGTGGTGAGTACTGGCAAATTCCTCCCAAACTAAGGACACAGTTGCGGAAATCTATGGGTTAGGTCTTTGTTTGTTTATTGGACGACTTTTGTCTGTTAAGACGCTGATGATGATAAAGTAAACGTATTTCATATCTTGGGTAGATGAATTCTTTAGTATTAAGTCCGCGGCTTTTAAGAATACATATATTACAAATACAGTACAATTACTGTCATAGATACATCGAATGGCACATGTACCTATTATAATTATTACATTCTGTGTTCCTTCGTTACACATGTAACTTAATTTGTTCAAACTATATCTTTTACAACCTGTATCAATCAATATTGTAATTTCCATTATTATAGAAAAAAGTATTCATGGTTTCTCTTCTCCATAAGACCAACAAATTGAAATTGTGAAACTAATTGTGACGTTTCATATTTTAAATATTTTTATTAGTATTGACTTTAAATACTGTTTGACCTTTGTTTTCAATCTAATAAAAAGTGTAAAAATACGAATCTATTTATTTATTTTTATAGCCAGTGCCATCAGGTTTTATTCCAAATGTTTGATCGTTTAACAGATACGTAGATCAATCATTACTATAGTAAAATTGCATTACTTTATCTTTAATTGATCATTGCGAGTTATGAATGACTGGCCCAGCTCCAAATTTCATACCTTCTTATATAACAAAGAATGTAATTCGTTTTTTTTATTTATAGCACCTGCTTTACTCAATGGTGAGAGCAGAACGCAATTGATTTTGGTAATGCTTCAATCGGTTAATATTATCGTTATTCCTCCAACTATATTAAATAGTAGCTGGAATCCGTGGTTTCACCCGCCGATTAATTTAAAAGAAAAAAGATTATTTATTTATAAATAATTTAGAGTACTTCGCCATAGACACTTGACATAGAATGTATATATTAGATTTCATGAGTTTTAATTTTTTGCGCGGAACCCTAATTATTTTTCTCAAATAAAAGTAGCCTAAGTTATTCCGTATAACCTCAGCTATCTGCTAGTGAAAGACCCGTAGAAATCGGTCCAGCCGTTACGGAGATTAGCGGGAACAAACAGACAGACAGACAGACGGACAAAAAAGTCAAAAATATTTTTTTTGTTGTAGGTACCGTATATACTTTCATATTCATTTAGTAAAAAGCTGTTATTTTGACATTACAAACAGACTCTTCAATTTTATTTATTTGTATTGATAACTTTACTACGAGTATAGAGCTTTTCCCAATAGTTCAATCTATAAGATTTGTACTTGGAACTCAAAACTTGCCATCACTGCGTAAGCCGTTTAGTTTAGTTCCTCGTCAAAATGATTAAGCATAGCTCAAGATTGATTTGTGTAACAATACAATACAATACAATACTCTTTATTGTACACCAAAAATAACAAAAATTAGATCCAATGTAGAAAAAGACATGGACGAATGTACAAAGGACGGTATTATCGCACACGGCAGTTTCTGCCAGACAACCTTGGGATGGACGGGTTTGTAAGCGATAAAGGAAAGGGTAGTTAATTGAATAAATAATTAGAATATAGCATGTAAGCAGCAAATTGCCTACAACTACCAGAATTCTCGCTTCCCTATAGAATGGACATGGAATTGATTCTACAGGAAAATGGTGATGTCTGATAGAAGCAGGCAAATTAATCCAAATAAGCTGTCAATACCGTGAACTTAGTATTTTTATTCTGTGTCCAATAACTGAGTCACAGACTTTAAAATAACACAACTCATGATCTAAAAAACCATACGCCCTTGACAGGTCACTTTACGTAATTTTCTAAGTATTCAGGTTAAATGTAGTAAGAATTAAATCTAAATGATGTGTCTAATTCGCTAACTAAAGAATTACACGTAACAACAAAGCACTATAAAAAAATATTATTCATATAAATTTACCAACATGGCGCGCTTACGTAAACTTGCAATGGCTGTGAGAACTGTAATAAATTTAGCGTGGACTAATGCCAAACAGAACAAAAGAATTAACTACGGAGTTACCATAAGAAGGTACGGAGGAAATTGCGAAAGTAATGTTCCACTTAGGTACATGTGTTATTTTATTATCGTCTTGTATCTTGTGAATAAATCTGAATGCGTTATCATTCGAAAATGAATACAGAGGTTGCAATTATTCTTGTTATTTTTTGTTATATAATTGATAATTTATTCTTACGTATTCGCTTCTTGTTTGCTTTCTATATCTCAAACTAGATTTTATATAGCAATAGAGCTAGCCTCATATATGACTAGTACTTGCTGACTAATATTGCTGTTAACCCCTCTTCATTAGCCGGTATCAGGAGTAATATAATTAAAATAATACATGCGAAATCAACGCAGTTACAAACCCATTATAACTTTAGTAAATTTGAACTGCGAATTCTCTCGTGTGGTTTTTTTTATATACAAATGGTGACGAGACGAGCAATTCATTCGCCCGGTGGTAAGATCGAAGCGTGCAACCGAAAAGGTGAACAGAGTGAATGTTTGACTCTTAGTCGATTTTTACTAAATTCAATCCTCTTTAGTATCTATATAAACTGACTAAATGTGTAAAAATCTTTCGCCCTACGTAATATGTATGAATCCCTCCAATATTTTATGTGTTTCTTCCTCAGTTATTAATAAGTATATACATGTTAATATTTTGCCGTAGCCGCCCATGGCATCAACATAGAGGCCCTATCAGAAGACCAGCGCTGTAGCATAAACTGCTGCAGCATATGCTGAGATAGGGACCTTTTTTGGCCTCGTACAGCACTACTAAGCCATATACTTTTATATATTCTTAATATTTCGTTTTCATTGTCAATGTGTAAGAGACCAAAATAAAACTTTTTCTGTCTTTCTTTCTTTCTTTAATCGTCACGATTGCCCATAACAATTGTAATGCTACCCAGGACTAGTCCTGCGTGGCACCACACTGCGATCGTTACCTCGAGACATGAAGTTATTAATAGTTATTTAGTCTCTTAATAGTAATTTCACTAACTACAGTGCCCTTCCAACCCAACCACAGTGATGTCTAAAGTTTAAACACTACTGGTAAGCAGCGAATATCTGGCAGGATAGGGTAGTACCTTCCTAGCCAGCCTCTTACAATACCACCAGTAGGATTTTTTCTTTTTAGACTACTTTTTAGATGAATTCGATGTGCAAATTCTCTCGAACATGATGGTTGTCAAAAAAACCTAATGTTTTTGAAGTTATACTTCTATTACCACGTTTGATGACAGTAAAATTGAGAGCTAGGCGCTCATACCATCACGAAAATCCGACAGCATAAAATTAGCCGTCAAAGATAACTACTAAGACAGATACTTACTTTAGGCCATATTTATTTTACTGACAAATATTTCATTTTAAATGTTTGTATTGCTTTAACTGTATAATGATGAAATAATATATTTATTTGATTATTTTAGCTTTTTCCCTACTTACGTAAATTATTGACATGCGGAATAATTGACTTTTTAGTTATCCCATAGTGGTATAACTTCTAACGCGACAACATATGTACACACATCATTGCTATAAATTATTTTAATCCGAGGGCAGGGGAATTCTTGTAATTAAAAATGTTCAAAATATAGTTCCGTTAGTGTTTTAAATGTCACATATGGTATTCTCCTACACTAACAAACAACGTCAAATGTGAAGTGATATTCTTCTTCTTCTTCTCTTAGATTATGGCTTCTGTAGAGTATCTTCCACAATTTCGCCAATGTCAAGTATAAGGCAACGTCGTACGGTATTTAGATTATTAAATCTTTACATATTCATAAAATATTTCTCAAAAATGAAAAAAGTCTAAAAATATGTCGGCAACGTCGTACGGTTCAATTGTTTGAGAACATCAAAAATCGGATTGAATTTTAGAGTAGTAGTTTTTTTGTCAGCTCGTAATTTAATCTCAGTTCGGTCAACTTTCAGTCATAGTGTAACTTATTTACGAGAATTAGCCATCAGTGTAACTATTACTTATTAATTACATCATAGTAATAATTGGGTCGACCACAGGTATGCATTACAAACTCGAGACAATATGACCAACGAATATACTAATTGACACGGATCGACTATTTCATCTGCAACTTCCAAATATGTTTCGATGATGCAAAACTGTACATATATTCAATATTACAATATTCATACAACAATTTGACGACGACTGTTCAAAGTTATTTCCTAAACACTAAAACATGCAATGACTTATTTAAATATTCAAAAAGCTCGGTTTAAAATGTAATGCCCACTGGTTGGCATTTACACAGGGCCGATCCCATTCCGATGGACGACGCCTGCTCTCTTCACCTTAATATCACTTCCCTGATGTGTGCCATACATGTGAGCCAGTCAGGAGCTTGTACGAATAAGATTTTCGCGGTCGCACTCACGAGCCCTTCCAATACGCGTCAAGGCCTCAACTCGCCGTATATAATAAGTTCACCCGCCCGCAAAGACACACTTTGTTACTTTCACGCGAGCAGTGCACATTTTGAACGGTCAAAATGTACAGGCTCATTATATTTGCCTTTGTGATCGCAGCCGCGACGTGCCAACAGCAAGAAGGAGGGAGACGCGTTCCCAAATATGCAGGCGATCCGAAAACAGCAGCAATCGTGCAGGAGGCGCGGTACCTCAATGGGAATGGAGCTTTCGGTTCCGCGTATCAGCAGGAAGATGGAATTAACTTCAAAGAGGAAACTGACGCCGATGGCAACAGGAGAGGCAGCTACTCGTACATTGACCCCAGCGGTCAGAGGAAAACAGTGAACTACGTCGCAGGAAAGAACGGATTCCAGGCTAGTGGTGATCATATCCCAACTGCACCTCAACCTGTGGCACCTACTCCCGGCTATACCCCAGACCCCCGATACAACTCACCGGACTACAAATCACAACAATACAGTGCTCCCCAACAGTACACCGCGCCGGAGCCCGTACGCAACTACGGCGGAAAACCCAGTGTGGATGACGGTCAGTACCACCCAGAATTGTACGAACAGGAGAACTACGTTGCGCCCCAGCAGCAGTACCAACCCCAACAACAGTACCAAACTCAGGCACGATTCCAGCCAGAGCCACAATACCAGCCCCAGCCACAGTACCAGCCGGAGCCACAGTATCAATCCAACAATATCTACCCAGGCACGCAACAGGCGCAGTACAGCGGGCTCCCATCATCTCAATACTCCCAACCCACTCAGTACTCGCAGGCCCAGCAACAACAACAATATTTCGAGCCGACGACGCCGCCGCCGAGCCGTTTCTTTCCTCCCGGAAAATTCAGCCTGAACAGAGCACCCGACGGTTACACCTACTCCTTCCACAAAGTATAAAACTAATTTATATAGAGGGCTCCGGCGATTTGAAAAGGCCGAAATACGTAAAAAGCACGCATCAATTAGCAACTCGCCGAGTCATCGAGGGGCGGCTGTGTGCGTACTCGACCGCTTCAAAAGCATTTCTTAATTGTTGTTTGCTGTGATATTGTGAGTTAATGGACTGGTATACGTACATATGTTGTTCGTTTTTGTTCCTAAGGAAGGACTGCGGGGCGAATGCGTGACAGTTGACAAAAACTGAACTTTGTAAATAAACTTAGACATACACAAAAAAACTGTTTTTCATTACCAATAAATAAACGTTTTAACCCCTTTTGTTGCTACCCTAAAGATAGTGAAAGATTTCTTACAGTATTTGGCACAAAGAATCTAAATTATTATGCAAAGTTATGCTAACCTATTTATTTTTATTGCTTGCAAGCCTTCTGTCGAAAAAAAAAACAAATCCAAGCAATATACAGAAACAAGAACCGTCCGCTGACTTCCTAGTACGAAAGCATAAATGCAGGGTGTGGGTAGCGTCCGCATTCTACTGTACTTGCACAAACTACCTCAAGCCCTAACTAGATCACCTTACCGCTAATACAAGGATATTTCGCTGCCAAACCGGTCTGACCCTGCCACGCCTTCCTTTCCATTTACCGACTTGATTATTAGTTCAAATACCGACAGTTCAATATAACATGTTAAACTATCTACACTCGTAATTGCAACATTAATTCAAAACAAAGCTCCAATTGGAAACCTAATAGTGTATGCGTTCAAACTAATTTATTGTTTGAATAAGCTTTTATGATACGAAATGTTGTATCTACTTCAATGTTTTTGACTTGAACAAGAAACGAGAGGCTTCGTTGCAATCTCCCATTTCAACGAATTATTCACACTAGCAAATTTAATATTTCTTATGAAATGAAGTCGAAATTCTGATACAGTAATTACAAAGATATCAATTATTAAAATCTACGTTGACCTAACAATTTGTATTGGTAGAATAATAGCATTGTTTTATCTCCAAACCCACCACAATAGAACAACTGATGCAATCGCATGTTATTTGAAACAATTTCGACGCCATTTCATTGTCGAATACCGAATTGTTGATCAATTTGTAAAATTGACCGCGGCGGCCACATTGTCTTAAATCACGAGATAGTTAAAACTACATTTATCATTGAATTTGCTGTAACTAAAACATAAATAACGTCTTTGTTGATTTGATTTATTGTTGAAGGATTTGTGAAATTCCAAATGTATCTAATAATAAATAAAATATTTTGTGAACAATATATCAGGACTGGTTTTGCTAATCATAAGCTGCTATTTTACACTAATAGGTTATGAAATTATTTGGAATCATCATATTCACGAAACTAACACCTGTCGCGTGCAACCATCTATCTATACGTAATTTTAATAAAAATAAAGCAAAGTAATATTGGATAACGATAGAGAATGGTTTAAAAAGTTACCACTTTGTACATACTATTTAATTTACCTTTATACATCCAGACCTGGAACTCATTCTCTGTATGAGAACAGCTCTTTGTCCAGCTGTGCGACAATTGCAGGCTGATATAATAAGTTAAAACGCTCTTCAATTACCACGATGAATATAATAATAATACAATATGTTGTATTAAAAAATAACAGCATAACTTTGGCAAATAAATTGTAAAACTAGAGTGCGCAACATCAAGTCAATTTATGTATGAACATTTTACATTTTTTATCAATGAATCGGCTACCGTAAACGTAAAAAGTGCAGTCTTAACTATAGGTATGTATTTTCCGTCATGATACCTGTAATTTAATTGCATAAGCGTTTTTATTTAATTTACTTACATAACTCAATGTTCCAACTCCCTATTCGATCTATGACGCTGCTCCCATCCTGTTGATATCCACTCTTACTCGCCTTTTACGACACCCATGTGTGGAGAGGGGGGGTATAGTCATTACCAGGCACCATAAGAATAGTGGTGCTATATAGAGAGTTAGGAGTTAGGAGCGACAAATTTTTCGATTCCCTGATATACTTACTTCTGTTGTATGTATGGAGGTTAACAAGATAGGATAGGTAAAAGAATGATCGAGAAATTTATTTTCCTAGGGCTAAACCGAAATCGATTGCTTTATATGTACTACAGGTTGCGCATGTGATTACGCGCCGCCGTGAGCGCAGCACAGCTAACAGCGAAGCTTCGACGGACTATGTACATTCATCTCACCTTCGCTAGAGGAGATGACCGCTTTACGGTCACCCACCCAAAAACGTGGCATCAATGGGTGGCTCTACATGGAGGTTAATAAAGTTCCTGGAACTTACTTTAGTGCTGAAGATAAGAAGTTTTTATCCAATAGGAGTCTGCCTTCAATAAAATATCGTATAAAAACAATAGTTCTAGTTCATCCAACGAATGTATTTTTATATATTTCCCGTTTCGATATTGCTCACGATACATCATCATCATATCGGCTAAAAGACACCCACTGCTGAACAAAGGCCTCTCCCTTAAGCAACTGTTTACATGGTCGTCAATTTGGGGGGGAATTTGCGAGTACTCACTACGCTTGGCAAACGGGTTAGTGAGCGTAGAATTAGAATAGCCACAGAAGGGATACTGGCTTACAGTCCCTTAGTTGGCTTTTACGACATCCACGCGAGGAGATATATTGCTGCTACATTCTTATTTCGGACACCACACGGAAACGCTCACGATACACTTCACTTTAACTTTATCGTATACATATTTTTTCATGAATACGTCTTGCGTTTGACCTTTATCTCACCCGATGCACAGTGGTTTTGCGGTCGACAATGCAGCACGGTTGTCTAGAAGTAACCTATTCGATCTATAACGAGTGTTAGTGACATCGTAAGGGAAACTGATACCATGGGTTCAGTACATGATTCTGGAATACCTTCAGCTTTAAAATTCTGCGTCGGTCATAAATTTACAGTTTTATTTTCCAGTTCATTTATCTGATTTCAATACAAAATTATTGTTTTATTGTTTAACTTACGCTATTTTGAATAAAAACATAATGAACTATTTATTTTTTCATAATTGTGGAAATCCATGGGGGAGCCCTTGTACAGCAGTGGAGTGCCCTTTGTCTGATATGATGATGATGAAGGACCATTTATGTATGATGGAGCCTCAAACATACAAACTTAAAATGTATAATGCTAGTAAAACTTACTGACTAAACTATGGTACCACATAGCTACGGCCTCCCTTTTCCTCTTTCCTCTTGGCTCTGTCCATTGCTGTCTGGGGCCAATCCTTCATAAAGTCCAGCTTTCATATGTATTATATAGTAGTAGGAGTAGTAAGAGTTTCATAATAAAATATTCAAATAATCACAGACTCCATTCAGTTTCAAATTCAGACCGTTTTACTTAATCCTGGATTTAATTTCTGCATTCCAAGAAAAAATATTGCGATAGAACTACAAGATAGCGAAGAACTCTTGGCTACTTCAGCAAACTCGTACTATTTAATTATAATGGGAAATGAAAATCTAAGTGCACCTGGTAAGGAATAAAATGCAAAAGTCAATCTAGAGTCGCCGGTAGAAGGCAGAAAGTGGGCCAATCCATAAACTCATTTATTTCAACGGTAAATGGCGTAAACGGAACATCAAATGCAGTCGGTATTTAACTTAGTAGTATTTTCCAAATAAAATTGAGGGTACTGTGCGTTTTACAACAACATACAACTTGACTTCACACTTATTTTGCATCTAAATATGTATGGCTATTAGGATCACACAGTATCAGAATTATAAAAAACAAATAATTTATTCCTCTTCATGGGTAGTAACATAGTAAGGGGAAACCCAGTATTTCGACATGCTTACGCAGAGACATGGGTCCAACTCGCGGGGGCCCTTTAGAGAATTTTAATATAAAATGTAATGGATCTCTCGATGGTGTAAAACTATTGAATGAAATGGAGGCCATCAATTATTTAAAAATAAATTTCTGATCGATTTCGAACGCAGGTTTGATGACTTCCAGCCTCCCGAACAAGCCGGTTTCCGGAAAGGTTTCAGTACCATAGACCACATCCATACGCTGCGGCAGGTTATACAGAAGGCCGAGGAGTATAATCTGCCACTATGCTTGGCGTTTGTGGACTATGAGAAAGCCTTCGATTCGGTCGAAACCTGGGCAGTGCTGCAATCTCTGCAGCGGTGCCAGATCGACTATCGGTACATTGAAGTGTTGAAGTGCTTATACAGAAACGCCACCATGTCGGTCCGAGTACATGAACAGAGCACGGGGGCAATTCCATTGCAGAGAGGTGTAAGACAGGGGGACGTCCCCGAAACTGTTCACCGCCGCAATGGAGGATGCCTTCAAGCTACTGGAGTGGAAAGGATTCGGCATTAACATCAATGGCGAGTATATCACTCACCTTCGATTCGCCGATGACATCGTAGTCATGGCAGAATCGCTGCAAGAGCTCAGCACAATGCTCGATGATCTCAACAGAGTTTCCCAACAGGTGGGCCTTAAAATGAACATGGGCAAGACAAAAGTCATGTCAAATGCCCATGTCGTGCCCATCCTAATATCCGTTGGGAGCTTTGTCCTCGAAGTTGTTGACGAGTATGTCAAACTGACAAACTGTCCAGTTAGGTAGGTCCAACTTCGAGAAAGAGGTCAATCGTCGAATCCGACTCGGCTGAGCAGCGTTTGGGAAACTTCGCAACGTCTTTTCGTCAACAATACCACAATGCCTCAAGACGCAAGTCTTTAACCAGTGTGTGTTACCAGTGATGACATATGGAACAGAGACGTGGTCACTCACAATGGGCCTCATTAGAAAGCTCAAGGTCACTCAGCGAGCTATGGAGAGAGCTATGCTTGGTATTTCTCTACGAGATCGGATCAGAAATGAGGAGATCCGTAGAAGAACTAAAGTTGTCGAAGGATTAGTAAACTGAAGTGGCAATGGGCAGGGCACATTGCTTGTAGAACTGATGGCCGCTGGGGCACAAAGGTTCTAGAATGGAGACCGCGTACCGGAAAACGCAGCGTGGGACGACCTCCAACGAGGTGGACAGACGACCTGGTAAAGATCGCTGGGAGTCGTTGGATGAGGGCGGCATGTAACCGCTCGTTGTGGAAATCTAAGCGGGAGGCCTTTGTTCAGCAGTGGACGTCCTGTGGCTGATATGATGATGATGATGATCGTAGTCTTGGCAGAATCGCTGCAAGAGCTCAGTACAATGCTTGATGATCTCAACAGTGTTTCCCAACAGTTAGGCCTTAAAATGAACATGGACAAGTAAAAAGTCATGTCAAATGCCCATGTCGTGCCCATCCCAATATTCATTGGGAGAGAGAGTATGTCTACCTGGGACAAACTGTCCAGTTAGGTAGGTCCAACTTTGAGAACGAGGTCAATCGTCGAATCCGACTCGGCTGGGCAGCGTTTGGGAAACTTCGCAACGTCTTTTCGTTAACAATACCGCAATGCCTCAAGACGCAAGTCTTTAACCAGTGTGTGTTATCAGTGATGACATATGGAACAGAGACGTGGTCACTCACAATGGGCCTATAAGAAAGCTCAAGGTCACTCAGCGAGCTATGGAGAGAGCTATGCTTGGTATTTCTCTACGAGATCGAATAATCAGAAATGAGGAGATCCGTAGAAGAACTAAAGTGGTCGACATAGCTGAAAGGATTAGTAAACTGAAGTGGCAATGGGCAGGGCACATTGCTCGTAGAACTGATGGCCGTTGGGGCACAAAGGTTCTCGAACGGAGACTGCCCACCGGAAAACTCAGCGTGGGACGACCTCCAACGAGGTGGACAGACGACCTGGTGAAGGTCGCTGGGAGTCGTTGGATGAGAGCGACATGTGACCGCTCATTGTGGAAATCTGAGGGGGAGGCCTTTGTTCAGCAGTGGACGTCCTGTGGCTGATATAATGATGATGAGTTTTCTGAAATCGCAATCATGGTTTTTTTTATTTTTTATTTATAGGTACATAATAGAATTATGAGTAAAAACGATCCACTTTTCGAATTAATAAAATAAAAAATTAGAACAATTTTTCACCGCTCAGCACTTTATGGTCTTTATGCTTAGCAACTAATACACTTGGATCATATTGAACTTTCAAATTCCACTTTAAAGTAGTCGAAATAAAATTTAGGAAAAGATTAATATTACTGGAATATTTCTTTCGAAGTCGTTATCCGGAGCATTTCGGACTCCGGAGGAGTCCGTGTGGTGTCCGGATTAAGAATATAGCACCACTCCATCTCATCCCGTGGATGTCGTAAAAGGCGACTAAGGGAATCTAAACCAAAGGGATGGGCAGCAGCGTCCCTTCTGTGAAACGGTAGCCATACTGCGCTCACCAACCCGCTTGCCAAGCGTGGTGAGTATTGGCAAGTTCCCCCCAAAATGATGATACAATTGTGGAAGTCTATGGGGGAGGCCTTTGTTCAGCAGTGGACGTATAAATGGCTGATATGATCCGGAGCAAGTATTGTATCAAACTAAAACGAAGTAGGAATGCGATTTTTGCTTCGAACTTTGTGAAAATATTAAACTGAAACTAGTTTCATCCGTGCTAAGTACACCGTTGAAGAAAAGTTTAATCCATGCACGTTAGGTCAAACTCTAAGATTACCTTGTGAAGATTTCATGCAGAAATTATTTTATATGATTATATATTTTAAAGAGGCGCGCTATCAACTTTATTAATGGGCTAATAATAACATTTATTTTTTGAGCACTCGTTACCAGTTTACATCTCCAGAGACAATCCAAGCAATCTAAAGGGTCTCTATGTCATCGACCCATGTCCCCGCATAAGCCTATCAAAATACCGGGTTCTCTCTTACAGGGGACATAACCCCGTGAATAAATAAACAAATTTGTCTATTTCAATTGTATTTAATGTTTTATAATTTCACACACAACGTTCAATAAACACACAGGTCATCACATCCACTGCTGAACGTGAGCTTCCCAGTGATCATTATTATGAGTGGTCATAGGTGGTATTGCCATAATCACCACACTTGCAGGCGGATTGGTGATCGCAGTTGTTATTTGCACAAGGGAGGATACTTCTACCTATCCTCTTGATATCGCCGCTTAGTCGCCTTTAACGGCACTCATGGGTGGAGAGAGTGGTATATACTCTTCTGGGAACCTCACAAAATTACATTATATACAGTTGTTTCGGGTCTGGGTGTTAGTGCATGTTAAATGTATGTCTGTAAACTGTACTCACGAAACAGGAGAAATCCTAGGGCTCGCTTAAAAAAAGCTCTAAATCAAAACATTACCCATTTACAAAAAAAAAAAAATATATCCACAACTGCATGTTAAAATTGAACCAGAACATATCCACGTCCACGCAAATCTTAGAATGAATCAGTCTTTGTAACACGTAACGTCACAATCTGCAGGCAGGATATACTGTAGGAAGGAAAAATCACGACTGAATGGATCCGCAGTTCACTTTGTATGCATTGTGCATCCTTTTCGATGCATTCGAGTGCAGATCACGACGGCACGGCGCACACACTCCTCACCAATACGACAAACACTCCCCAATTGGCAACTCTCGCCTCGTGATTTTGTTTTACCCCGTTCGTATTGAATTTAAAAGTAAATAGAGATAAAAAATTATGAGCTCTTAGTTTATTTCTTCAGGATTTTGAACTGATAAGGATCTTTCTTAATTCGAATTGTATTTGAAACACTTTCACACGAAAAACTTTTTTAGTCTGCTTTAAATTACTCAATCTTACAGAATTACATTTTCCTTCATAGGGACAAAAGTTTGTTTTGTCTGAAAAATAAATAGCAATAACAGAAAATACGCAAACTATCGTATCAATATAATAAAGATAAAGAGTTTATTCATCATTTCGGCCGAATGAAGTCCACTGCTGGACACAGGCCTCCCCCAAAGATCACCACAACCACCGATATGGATGTGTTGTGGGTTCATTGGGGGGTTTTGCCATAATCGCCACGCTTGGCAGGCGGGTTGACGATCGCAGTTGAGTTATTAATGTACTCGAAGGACGCTGCTGCCCATCCTCCGGCTAATCCCTTAGTCGACTTTTACGACACCCATGGGAGGAGACGGGGTGGTGGCATTCTGAGCCGGCACCACACGGCAAAGAGTTTATTATACCAATGTTATTTACAGTAAGCTAGTAACAGGCTTAAACAAAGAAAGACATTCATAGAACAATAAATATTCCGTACGTTTACCTACATTTCATTACCGACTCGCTCCACAAGTATAGTCACGATGCCTCTTAGAGTAATATCGCCAAAATCAAATTATAGCTAGGTACATTGCAATAAAGATAGCTACTATCATAAAACTGAATACCAAAAAATAAAAAGATACAGAAGGCCTACTCTTAACAACTTGCGGCAAGTTTACGCACTTAGATCAGTAGTACTTTGTAGCACGTGGCACTGCAGCGATTTTTTCTAATCACACTACAAAAGTTGTGAGTCGAAGCAAATGCAAACGCTTCAGTTATCTATTCACTCTCCTATAAAAGTTGGTTACTTTTATGATAAGCTTGTTAGGCTAGACTCTTCGAGATAACATCACGGCATGCACCTATTTACGTCATGCCAAGCAGGTACCTGCTTCATCACTTGATTGCATATTTCTGCATAAGAACTTTTAACATAACTATCCGCTACCCGCCCACTTCGCTATGCTTAAATTATATTTATATTCATGTCTTCTGAACCCTGCAAGATATCGAAATACACGAACATTTAAGTTATAATTTCTGTTTTAATTATATTTAAGTGCTTTCGGAGCCTATACGAGACAAACTTTCAGATAGCCAGACAGGCAAAAATTCTAAAAACGTTCATTCATGATTAGGCATCGAATAAATAACCGTTTTCATTATAATGAAACAATTTTAAATGGATTACATCGCGTATATTATAGATATTTGTTTTTCAAAGTATTCGAAACGTCAGGAAAAACAAAAATCTATATTACATGATGTAATCCGTTTTGTCATCATATCAGCCATAGAACGTCCACTGCTGAACAAAGGCCTCCCCCACAGATTTCCACAATAGTGTCATAATTTGAGGGTTTTTTGCCAATACTCACCACGCTTGCCAGGCGGGTTGAAGAGCGCAGAATGACTACTGTTCCACAGAAGGGACACTGCTACCTATCCCTCTGGTTTAGAGACCCTTAGTCGGCTTTTACGGCATCCACGGGAGGAGATGGAGTGGTGCTACATTCTTAATCCGTTTAAAATTGTTTTATTATAATGAGTATTAATCGTTAAAACCTGAAAAACATTTGCAGTTTTCACTTAAATGTTGGCATTTATATTGAAATCACTGACAGGCACATAATTTTTAGTATATTGGTATAAATAATACTGTTGCGTCGTGCAACACTACCACGTTGCACAAACCAGTGGTTCTGAGCATCCAAACTTGTGCAGAAACTCCAGTAGTGCAAGACTTTTCTTTTTTACTTATATCATATCGTCAATTTATGAGTTAGTTTTACACGAACCTTCTGTACTTCCATAAGTAGTTGTAATAAGAAGACGATATCGTGTATCCAGGTCCATGCAAGTACCCTGAGTCCGACACCGCGTCCCCTGGGAGCCTGCCCCGGGTAGCGGTTTTCCACGGGAATAATAATGCAGCTTTAGCCAGACAAAATCGATATAATGTTATTCCTTTTATGTAACGTTCTATTAACAATTTAGTTGGGAATGCCTCTCGTTTCTGCTCCCTACAAATTTTTAAATGATATTTAATTCGCTATACATAAATTAATAGTTGCTGTAACATATTGACCGTATGGTGTCAGAATTAAGATTATAGCACTGAACTTGATCAGAGGGCCATTTCTCGTAATTAAAAAATATTCAAAATATAGTTCCAATCTAGTCTCAGTGTCATAAATGACACGAATGGTATTCTCCTAAACTAAAAAACAATGTCAAACGTGAACTTACACTGTGATGAGATCGAAAATGGATCGAAAGTTGATCGAAGTCAAAACGGTATTCTGCTAACATTTCGAACTGTCACATGTACTAAATTTTCATTAAATAAACGTCTAAGTTGAGATTGAAATGAGACTAGATCGAGATTATACCGAAATCCAACTCAACTTTAAGAGTAACAGAATACAATTTTTTCGGTCAATTCATAATTTTATCTCAGTTCGGTCAAGTTTCAGTCATAGTGTAAATTAATTACGACAATTGGCCCTCAGGTTTTTGTGTTAAGATTACACTGAACACAAAATCTAAACAAACCCTCAATGCCACCCTACCTACCCTATAAGGTAAAAGGAGCTAAGGGCAGCAGCGTCCTTTCCGTGAAACAGTAGCCATACTGCCCGTATCAACCCACGTGCCGGGCTTGGTGAGTACTGACAACCTCCTCCCCAAATGTCGAAAACGTTGTGGATTTCTATGAGGGAGACTTTTATTCAGCAGTGGACGACCTTTGGCTGATATAATAATGATGATGAATTTGAGTTAACTATAATTACAGGTTGAAACAGTTATGGCAAACGGAAATCGGATTCATACAAAAGATTTGGTATTTTCATTTCGTTATTTTGAGTCATTTTAAATTAGGTAATGATATTATCTAGTTGTAATTATAATTTTCTTCAACAGGAATCCACACATCAGCCGTAACCATCCACTGCTGGATAAAGGCCCTCCAGTGACTAGTTAGGTTAGTTAGGGTTAGACCTCATATATTTCGTATCCCCACGCTTGGCAGCCGGATTAGTGATCGCACACAATGTTATTTGCACACGGGTGGATTGCTGCTACCCATCCCCTTGAACTCTTAGTCGCCTTTTCCGACACGCATGGCTGCATGAGGGATAAAAGCAGTCTTATTCCTTACTGGAAACCACATGGAACTGAAAACTATAATTAACTAATTAAACCTGGTAAAAAACAATGTCTTGTTATAAAAAGTAATAAGCATTCGAGCATTTATTACAATTAAATAACGAAGGATTCACCCCTCTACCAACCCGGTCTAGGTAGATAACATAGTATGACCGCAATTATGTGTATAGAGTCTATTCGCAAACTAACCATTTCCACAACAGTCTTCGTTATCCCTTCTATTACCAGAAATAGATGTAAAGATCCAAACGCTACCAGAAATGCTGCCAACACAACATAAGTGAACATGCCTATCAAGCGTCACCAGTTGTCAGTGACTACAAATGAGTCTATTTCCGAAGCCTTCTCATTAAACTGCCGTCATTCAACTGAAATGATAGATCACTATCGCGTTTACATCAACAGCCATGATTTTGTTTTTAGTAGGTACACAATTTAAGTGCGGCGGTCCTAAACTATGAAAACAAACATTAATTACAGTTCAAGGTTAATCTCCTATAATTTAACTTTTTTATTTTATTTTATTCGCCTCCACTCAACTTGTGTCCCATCGGCCATCAGTTCTACGAGCTGTGTGTCTCGCACATCCGGCACATCACCATTGCAAGTAACTTACCTTTAATATATGTCGTAAAATTGTTGGATGCGGGTGGCAAATTACAACCCGTCGTTGTGGGAATCTATGCGGGAGGATCTATATTTGATGATGATGATAATATTGGTACAATGCAGAGAAATAACAAAAACCGATCATGGTTAAAAAATTATTATATTAGTTGTTACAACACTAATCCATAGATTTGAGTGATATAGATTTATGTTGTCAATAACAGCATTTCATTTCTATTTAGCTATTGCCTATAGCATGAAAATCATATCTTGTGTAATCAGTCTGAAATAAAGTTCAACATCTCATACTCACAGTGACATTAACACTCCTTGAATGGACTTGACTTTTCTTTTGTAAAAGCCATGATAAACTTAAACATAGAATAGAGACATCTTAATAAAATTGGAAGTCAGGTGGTGCTGAATCATAATATGTAAAAGAATCTAAAACAAAGATTTATGTTTAGTAGTTATTACTTAATTTAGAATATTATAACTAAATTGAACTACACGAACACTCTCTGTCTTCCCTTTTCAGTCTCCTGAGTATTATTATTCCCTTGGTGGGGTCTGCTTTCCTTATTTGCTCCTTCCACATCGCTCGATCCAACGCTTCATCTTCGCGACTTCATTTTCTGAAGACTTATAATAAGTCGCTTTTATTTGAAATCTACGAAATGTGTAGTGTAACAAACTTTTTGAAGTAAAACTTCTTTTGAGATGGTGTGAATTGGATTTTATGAACTAAAAATGTGTAATGAAAAAGAGACAACTGTAAATGTATTTATAAGGTTTAGGCTGTGAGAGAATGAGATAAAACACGTTTCTATATAGTTTACCTATTCCCTATTGTCGATCAATTGCTCTCCCTCTCTCTTCTCTGTTTACCACTCTATATAGGGTATTCATCTCATTCTCTTACAAATTAACCATAATACAAAGTTTCACTTCTACCGCGTGTGAACTCATAATCGCCAATTTTATTTGTAATCAAATGATAAATCTAAGGCAAAATCTAGGGCAAAATAAATGCTTACTAAAATATAAAAAAATATAAAATATGAATTTTCTATTAATTAGTTGAGTTCTTTAGAACTACGATGAGGTGTGTAGAAAATTTAAGATAAAATGCAAATTTAAAATAAAATTCCAAAAACCAGCATTCCTTTCAAATTCCTAAAGCCACAATATCTAATCGCTACACAAAGAAGAAGCCGCTTCAACAATTTTAAAAACTCGAGAAAGAGCCTGCACATATTTTTATTCTACAATCGAACACAGTAAAATACTCTTGGGTGCGCATTATTGAAGCGAACACAGTTCGGAATCGTTTAGCAGTCGTTAAGTGTAAGTCAAGTTTAGTGGCCGTAAACGCTTGGGTTGTAAAAGGGAGCCTTTCCTTCAGAACATAACTGTCTAACTTCATTACTGACGCACTCCTCCAACGGAGAAGACGTTTACGATCTTTTAAATTGTTTTGAAAACATCAAAAAGGCCCGTGTTGTTTACTTTCATGACCCGAATACTTTCAATAAAATAAATGAACGGTACAGCTTGAATAAAAACTAAAATGTTCTCTATTCTATGTGTTTTATTTCCAATACTTTATCCCACATTTGGGTTTATTATATTTTGAAAAGAAATTAACCATGCGATTTAACGAAATAGTAGAAAATTTGGTCTAAAATGGCGCGTTTTAATTTTTATATGCCCCTTGGTTCATCATATCCATCAAAGGACGCCCACTGCTGGACTAAGGCTTCGCCGATAGATTTCCACAATTGTGTCGTCATTTTGGGCGGAATTTGCCAGTACTCAAAACGCATGGCAGGCGAGTTGGTGAGCGCAGAATGGCTACTGTTTCACAGAAAAGACGCTGCTGCTCATCCCTCTGGTTTAGAGTTTACCTTACCTTAGTCGCCTTTTACGACCTCCACGGGAGGAGAGGGAGTGGTGCTATATTTTTAACTGGGATACCATACGGAAATCACTATTAGCCTCCAGGCCTAAGGTACTACGAATCTAGAAATACTTTTTGAAAAACCTTTTTTGTCAAAACGATGGCGTTAGTCTTTGACAACTGTCAAAAAGTTGTTTTTCATTAGGAGAACGAAAGAAATATACGTTTAAAACAGAGCAACAGCCAATTATATCAAAGATTAAATAAAGTCTTTAATTATATAATAATGGTTACACAGAAATCACCATAGACAGCTTAGTACATCTGATGAAATGGGCAGCTTCGTCACACGGATAGGCATCTAGGCAAACTTTGCTATTACAAGCGGTCAGTGGGACGTTTTTATTGAGAGGCGTTTGTGTGCGACTCACGGCCCGGATATAAATCCGTACGGGACGTGCCTCACCACACGAAAAATTAACTTCGAGCAATGTCCCGTTTTTATGGTGGGCCAATAATGCAGTTTAGTGTTCATTCCTTTTTGAACGTGCGAACACTTGTAGTATTCCGAGTAACTTGGCAGTAGTTCATGATTTTCATTCGTTTTTTTTTTTTTTGTTGTTCTTTTACTGCACTATTTTCATGACCTATTATTACAGAGCCTTATTTATTTGCATTATTGCCGACAGAAACAGAGACAAAAAGAATTAAAAAATTAAAATCTTTATTTGCTTAGGTTATAAAGTAAATATCAGTGTATTACAAAATTGTCCTTAATGTAAGGTATATAAATGTCATGATATAATATAACATTTAACACTTGTCCAGTACAACAACGCGTTCCGGGCGGTGTTGGGGCTGCCCCGGTTCTGTAGCGCATCAGGGATGTTCGCGATGGCACGCACTGGTTGTTTCCTCGCTTCTATGTGCAAGCGGTGTGCGACCCTGGTGCGCTGGGTGCGGGCCAGCCCCAATGCTATACTGGCAATGATCGCCAACAGGCTGGACTGCCCTTATATCTGGCATTGCTGTGGCACCTATGTTGCTGTTCCTATGCCGGTTAGAAAATTATAATTAGTGTTTTTTTATTTTTTATGAATTTGTTTAATTTTATGTCTTGTATAGTTATTTAAATTGTGTGCCTAATAATTATAATGAGTCTTGTTACTTGATTATGAATAAGTAATAATAATTAATTTATAGAATAAAATAATATACATAATATAATATAAAGGTATAGATATAATATAATATAAAGAAAGACGGCATGGTTGGTGCAGTGGCTGCCCGTTGCACGTTGCCCCACACTAGGATTTCTCCTGTGTCTTGGGTGCGTTTACAGACATAAGTTCCACACACAATACACCCAGACCCGGAACAACTACCTGCAGATCATACAAATATTTGTTCCGTGTGGGAATCGAACCCACTACCCGGTGTGCAGCAGCCGACTGCATCAGCCACTGCACCAACCGTGCCGTCAAAAGGTTTTTTATTTAGAACTCTGTGTTGTAAACGTTAGCATAGTACACTTAACTGAGCGCTCGAATGTGTGTAAAAGTACTAAAGCGACCGCATCAGCAAGCACAAGTTGTGATCTCACTGTAATAAAGCAGATTACATTATACGTAATGTAATCTGCTTCATTCTGTTGATTACAACGGTGTAATTGACATCGTATCGAAAATTGATACCATGTTTTCTGTACATGATTCTGGAACCCTTAGCGTTAGAATTAAAATGTGTCAGTCTTTATATGAATCTTCAGTTTTTACCAGTTAAAATTTAATGATTTCCAGTATTTTTTGTCTATCCTAACACTATTTTGACTAAAAACACACTAAAATATTTATTTTTCACGGAATACTGCAATGTAAATATAAACTAAACGGCTCTTGTTTCGCTATATTTCACGGATGAGGTCATCGCACGCAGTAGCATAATAATATTACCTACATCATAGTACAATAATCACGCAACGTTTTGATCGTGTTGTTACATTGCATGGCCAAAAATAACAAAACTGTAACCTATTATATAGGTTATACTACTACTACTATATATATAGGTTACAGATTTTTTATTTATTTCCGAAATAATGGTTTTTCTATTTTTATTATAGGCCTAAGTCAGTGTTTCAGTAGGTTGTCACTTACAGGATGTGTGTTCCTAATAGTAATATGCACTTCTTGTTTGTTTCCAAATTTGACTAATTTAACCCGGAACTGTAGGAAATTATTAAGTCAAGTTGGAATTATACAAGTTATTCTCACGGCCTAAGGTGAGTCTGTAGGCAATTTTAGTTCTGGGTATTAAGCTCAGACCGTGAGAGAATGTTCACTGTGGGAGTCAAATGTCAACAATCAGAATCCTTGCATACAAACCTCACTTTCAATCATGGTTTTTATTTACGAGAACTAATAATTATCCAGTATTTGCTTCTTATGGTCAAGATTAGTGTTTAGTAACATACCGATGTTTCGTCATTTCTGTAGCTATTTCGCGACTACGGACAGATTTTAATTCGACTTTACTCATGCGCATATTTCGGTTATGCTCGACTAGTTTTGGAATCAACCCGTGTGACAGTTGACCTTGACCAGTGTGACCTTTTTTTTTTTTTTTTATTGATCCGGCGGAAATACCTCATGTACTTCCTTCACCCCGGGAAAGGGCGAAGGGGCATGCCGGACTCCTACCGGCTAAAACCACCGGAGTGATCATCGTCGGCACCGAAGGGAGGCTCCAGGAACTCGAAAGATCTCCATCTAGAGCCACCCATTGGTGCCACGCCTTTAGGCACATCTCGGAGGGGATGACTGTAAAGTGGTCATCCCCTCTAGTGGAGGGAAGGCGACTGTAAAGAGGCCACCCCCCAGGCATCTCTCGAGGGGATTGTAAAAGATTCCCCCGAGGCCTCACTATGCGCTGTTCTGCGCACACAGCGGTACGTGACCACATGCGCACCGCTGTCTTCCCGGGGGTCGCTCGGTATGAGCACGCAAATTTCCCAATAAGCGCGCTCGCGACCCCCAAGGCCCCCCGCCATATAAAGACGACAGGGGGCTCAGGCGTGTTGGACACGGGCACCGCGGCGGTTGTTACCCCGGCCCCGTGTCCTCCTCCTCCGAGCGGGATCGGCCCTCTCCCGGTCCCGCTCTGCGACCTCCTTCTGGAGCATTACGTTCTCACAGAAGGAGACCACAGCACTCCAATTTTCATGCTCTGCCAGCATAGCCATAGAGATCTTGCCCGATCCGATCGACCAGGATCCGCCGCTCGGCAGTCCACGCAGGGCACTCTCCGAGCGTGTGCTGTGCGGTATCCTGATCGTCTCAACAGTGGTGGCACTGTGCCGTGACCTCGCGTCCTATCCTGTGCAAGTACGCACCGAAACAACCATGTCCGGTGAATACCTGCGTCAGGCGGAATGTGACGCGCTCGCTCCTTTGGAGCCAGGCTCCGAAGAGCGGCAAGACAGCATCGACGACGCGCTTTTGCGCGTACTGTGGCAGCATAAGCCGCTCGCGCCATAACTCGAGGGCACGCCGCCGAGCCTGCCGCCTCAATATTTCGAGCGCCCCTGAAGGCACGCCTTCACCGCTCTGGCGGAGGGAGCGTGTTTGGTGATACACCCACGCATCCATCTCCGCCAAGATATCAAACCTGATGAGCTCTTTACACGGCGAGGTTGAGCTCGCGAGCTCATAAATTGGCCTCCGGTTGAGTCCGAAACTAGTCTGATGTGTCCGAAATATGCGTTACAGTAAAAGTAAAGCCGTATTATACCTATAATTATATACCACGTGTGAAAAATGAATACACGCGAGTTACATTTGTGATTATAATTTCCATACATTTAAAAATATGGATTGCAGCATCCTTTTGATGCCCAATTTATTAGAAACAAGCGATCAGAGCTCGGAATCTCGAAAAATTCTCTCCTACACTTTTATCATAGTTTTAGAGTCCTTTAGTCGCCTTTTAAAACAATCAAGGACGAAGATGGAGTCGTGCTGTATTCTTTATCCGCACAGATAGATACAACTCTAGTGAATTTGTTCTAAAAATGATGACAGCTTTATTTAGTGCGAAAGAACGGAGAGCGGCGCTTGCGGTTCGTTTCCTATGTCCTTGCATGCTTCGTCTATTTCATTAATCTAATGGATGAATGCTTACTTACGTAGTTACATATATTACTTTAAAATAACTCTACTTTTATCCTTCTTTATATATTACGTTGACTAGTTTTTCTATACGATGCCGCACAGTAGATTTTCTCCGGTATCGTAGGTATAGTTTACAACTGCCGGGGATTCAGTCTAATGCTCCTCCAGCAAGAGGTAAGTGGAAGGACACCGTGGGGTTTTAGCCGGTAAGTCCATCATGCCCTACCGCCCCTCTCAAGATGGAAGAAGTCCATAAAGGCATCCCCACGAAAAAAAGGTACAGTTAACAGCCATAAATCGTACATTCAAAAACACCAGGTCATAAAAATATTAGATCCCTAAGTCCCATAGCGCAGAAATCCAAAAGCCGTTGAACCAACCTTGCAGTTACTCGTTGATATTCATATTTATCTGAAAGATGGAATGTGTGTTATAAGCCATATATAATTTGGTTCCCGTGTCTTAGTTTGTGTTTTGTGTCAAGTTAGACATTTTGATTAGCTCACAATTGTCTTTAACAGTATGCATTTATGTGTCAAGGTTCTATCTAAATAACAATTACACTATTGATACCACGGAATTTAGTTCCCGGTGGTTTTATCCATGGCTCATAAGATATTTAGAAAACAAAAGAGTTGTGTTTTTTAAGTCTATACTTGCATTCAAAGGTGCATTACCTTCAGTAATATTTACAACAATTAGGTACCTACATAATCATCATCATCATCATTTCGCCCTAAAAAACGTCCACTACTGGACATAGGCGTCTCTTAAAGAGTGCCGCAACTACCGGGTTGGGTTTGTGTTGCGTGCTTATTGGGTCATAATCGCCACGCTTGGCAAGCGGGTTGGCGATCGCAGTTAAGATATAAATGTACTTGAAGGATGCTGCTACCCATCCTACGGCTAATCCCTTAGTCGCCTTTTACGACGCCTACAGGATGGGATTGGGTGGTGCTTTTCTTAGCCGCTACCACCCGGCAAACCTACATAAGATTATTAATGACAAAAATATTCATATCATTTATTTGCATCCAACAAAGTACATTAGGTGATAAATATGGCTTATTAGCTAGTCACAATTATGGACCCTGCAGGGCACAGCAAAATTTATTACAATCAAAATTATATACTTACTTATAAATTCATAAACAATCCAAAATACAATCAGATCACATTAAAATTTACAATCAAACTATAGAATCATACAATATCATATCAATCCATTAAAGGTATCGATGTACATGGTGAGATCAAAACTTAAGCTTAATAATATTTTAACATTTTTTATTTAATAAAATAAAAACCGTAAATAATGGCCATTTAGGCGTCAAAGTACTCCTTCTCACTGCTGTCAACTGCAAACGTTCCCAGAACACGGGCAGATTATTCAAATAGATGTAGACAATTTTTAAAACCCTGTTTCAAAGAAAAACATGACTTAAAACACACGAATTCCGTATCAAACACAAAAACAAGTTTATTTAAAAGAAAACGAAGGAACACATACCATGACCCGATGTAAATATGTCTCATTACATATTATGTTTATATTGAAATATACATAGCCGTAAGGTAAACGGGGATACTCCAGCGATCCCTAACACATCCGGGTGCGGGGCGTAAACCGGAGAACAGGGAAATTAGCGTGCCGTCCGGACACACTGACGACTCTCGAACCGGATAATATTTTTTGTTACATTTCCTTTTGAGAATGTTTATGGTAATGTTAATGTGTGACATCGCACTCTTTTGTTTTATGGGCTATGGTTTTTTTAATTTAATGTTGGGCTTCTCGCATACATTTCTGGGAAATGTGGTTGCTTAACCAGTTATTGTGGGTTTCGATCTAAGTTATATTGCAGCACTGAAGTCATCCGGATGTGGATGATAGGGTTATTAATTAGATTTATTTATTTAATCTTTATGCAACTGATGTACATAGGCGGACTTAATTAATGCCTTAGGCATTCTCTACCAGATTAGATTTGACTAATTAATAGTTCCTTTCCGCCTGATGCCAGGATTAAGAATAAAGCACAATTCCATCTCCCTCCGTGTATGTCTTAAAAGATGACTAAGGAAATCTCAACCAGAGAAAGAGCAGCAGCAGCCTATCTGTGGAACAGTAGCCATACTGCACTCACCAACCCGCTGCCAAAAGTGATGAGTACAGATAAATTCTCCCCAAAAGGACGACACACCTGTAACTACATAGATTGATTTTTAATAATTGTGGAAATCTATGGGGCAGGTCTTTGTTTAGCATTGGACGTCCTATGGCTGATATGGTGCCGACCCCAAAACTGGTCCCTACATACATACATACATTAATAATACCTTGTCTTTCTCCTAGGGTGGGTAGGCAGAATGCAACATGCCACAGTCCTTATACTTAGAATTGACCAATAAAGGATTTTAAAAGATTATCAAAACATTGTTTCAAAATATTTGTTACTTTATTTGGACCTAAGATTAAAAAGGTACTCTCAGACAGCAATCACAATATTCAAACATTAAATTTTGAATCAGCAATATCCGCTTCTTAAACTAAGCTACTATTGAAAGCAATCACGTAAGGAAATTAAGCATTAAGCTGTTTGTTATTTTTGATTAATTGTTTATGATCCAAGCAGCTCGTTTGGGGAATGCATTGCCAGTAGCAATAAGACGTTCTTAGTCACTCCAAGCCTTTGAAAGTCTAGTAAAAGACCATTACTTGTCGCTTAAAGTTTTAATGCTCCTGATGATATAGACTTGCTTTCGCTCTATTTTATCAATACACTACCGACCCGCTCGCACGGGTGCATTTACTAATTAAGAAAATGAAAAGTGGGATTAGCAAGAAAGTATTAAGTTTTTTTTTGTTTACTTTAGTGCTTCTCGCACACATTCCGAGAGGAATGTAGTTGCTTAACCGGCCAAATTGGCGAAGCTTGAATAGCCTCCAGACTGGCTCATTTAGGTATGTTAAGTAACTGCGCCCGTATATATAATTGTGTATATATAATTCGAGTGGTCGTGAATTTAGGCTTCCGCGACGGTGTAGAGGCGGGCCCCGGCAGCGGGTTCGATATGTCGATCTGTTATTTGACTGAGACTGCGCGAGTCACTTCATTTGTCCTACATGGTAGAGGGTAATTGGATCGTCGGGGTCCTCGAGTGTATGCCTTGGACGGCGGCATTTACTTAGTTTGGGATCCTAAGTATATCTATTTTATAACGTTTATTTTATAGGCTGTGGTGTGGACGGCAACGGCGGCGTCGTGACGGCCTACCGCCCGTTTCGCTAAGAGTCATTTTTATGCTGTTATTTTACGTCCCACGTAATTCTGAATCGGTGATATCTCCTTTCAGTATTAATTTGAATAACATAATGTACCAGACAGTTTTAATCTATATTAATTGCACAAGGTAACTAACATATTTATCTGAATAATGATTAATAATGAATTGGAGAAATTGCTTCGCAAATAACCTATCGTGTTTTGCTAATCTGTAATAGATAAAAATCGTTATTGTGAGTACCTTAGGAGATCATCATATCGGCCATGCAAAATCCACTGCTGAACAAAGGCCTCCCCCATAGATTTCCACAATTGTGTCATCATATGGGGGGGGGGGGGGGAATTTGCCAGCACTCACCACGCTTGGCAGGCAGGGCTGGTGAGCACAGAATGGCTACTGTTCTACAGAAGAGACGCTGCTGCCCATTCTCTGGTTTAGAGTCCCTTAGTCACCTTTTACGACATCCACGAGAGGAGATGGAGTGGTGCTACACTCTTAATCCGGTCACCACACGGACGATAGGAGATAGACATATGCTATCACGGACTTTTCGGTAGCCCTTTTAAGACTACAATTTCTAGTGCATTATTTTGATGAGTCTCCACTTCTCTGTCTGTGATAATATTTGGCCTGAGTTAGCCATGTAAGCGTACGAAAACAGTTTTTTTGATAAAACACCGTAATAGTTCAGCCAGTTTGTACAAAATATTAACAAATTATATACACAAACCTTCTTCGTTTATCGCTATTTCTAGTAGTGAAAATTGTATCAAAATCCGTTGCGTGATTTAGAAGAAGTAAGCGGAGAAACAGACATAGGCAGATAGCGACTTTATTTAATACTATTGAGGGATTCAGTATGTAAATGTTTATAAAGTTATTATGTTCATAAATATTCTTGTTGTATATTTATGCTTTTATGTATTTAGTATAGTATATACTAATATTTCCTCACATATAACGTTTCTATTTCCTCTCTTCCATCCAAAGGATGCCAGGAAGAGGTTGCTAATAGAAATACGGCCGCCTATTGTCTGTTTGTATTATCAAAATTTTAGTAAATTATATCCTATGGTGTACACTAAAGAGTATATAAATAAATAAATATAAATAAGCAACAATCATAAATAGTAGTTGCTAACCACTCTAGTCCAACCTGCGAAGATCACATTAATAAATTCCATAAATTAACTCATGCAATTTACTCAAGACGATATGCAAAGTCAAGTGCTTGGAATCACAATGAAATCCTTGGAATTGTCTTTGAAGTAAATACAATTTACTTTTACTTCGCAAACTTGCTTCTAATAATGCTATATTAACATAATAAAATGTAGGTCACGTAAGTCATGTAAATGTAGATGTGTAAGAAATATTAGCCAAAGAAACATAATACATTAGATAATATTTTAAATCAATCAACGAATACATACGAATATTCATAATCACCGAATTTAACGATGATATTCGAGAAACATAATGGAGTAAAATAGAACTCACCCGTAATAACTTGAACTATGACAATGATTCATGTATCCGAATTCAGTTCCACCAACTTATCTGTGTAAACGCACCCACGACACAGGAGAAATCCAACATTGGGGCAATATAAAAAAGAAAACAACGTATATATGTACATACATACGTTGTTTTATATATTATATTTACATATATTTAATTATATAAGGCAATGTGCCTTATACGGTCTTAGTTAAAATGTTTGACACTTCACAAATAAGTTGGTAGCAATGTATTATTATACTTCGTTTGATTATTCGGAGCTAACCCTTAACTAATTAAACCTTCCACTGTGGCCTCAGAAAGGCTTATTTCAACAGCTGGCAATATACAAACACTAGCCGTGTGGTTCCGGCTATGAATAGCACCACTCATCTCATCCTGTGGGTGTCGTAAATAGTGGAAAATTAGCCGGAGGACAGGCAGCAGCATCCTTCGAGTAAATTAACAATTCAACTGAGATCGCCAACCCGCCATCCAAGCGTGGTGATTATGACAAAATACCCCAACGAGAATACAACATACCTAGATCGCTCGTTGTAGCGATCTTTGGAGGAGGCCTGTGTCCAGCAGTGGACTTTTTTCGGCTGAAACGATAATTAATGGTGTTACATAGAGAAAAAAACGTCAGAAAAATCGCAATTGTAAATCTGTTTACATAAAATATTAACAGGGCCTGCAGTCTCGACATAGATAGCGATCACTTTACAAGGAAAATCAGTCGCTAAGTCCTAACGATCCTGTTATAACAATAATTGGTAGTGTCTACGGTCAAAGCTATCGAATGTTGTCGGTAACTTAACGAACATTTCGTTATTTACCTTCAATTTTGGACTCGTTAACATACCGAGCCCAACTTGAGAGCCGATTGCGTTCGGAGAAGGAGAGGGCGCATCAGAATGTCAAGATAATTAACGATTTTGCTCGGTAAAGACTTGCATTCTACGTAAACACGTTACGGCAACCGAATTTATTCGTTAATATTTAGCAATCGATAAGTTAGCGATGGTATCGTTATCTATGTGGGGGCTGCAGGCCCAGGAGTAAATTTTGAATCATTAAAGTCCTACTGGTATTTATATCGACTGGCATGTCCTATTGCTTCTGACTAATTATGTCCAGCGTCTTCGTATTCCCTGAGTGGTATTCGTATTTAGGCTTGTATTTAATCAATTACAGAAATGTATTTGTATTACTAGATTTTTTTTCCACGCACTAGATTGCGTTGATGAAGTATTTAATATACGCATAAACGTATTAAAAATATGATCACTGTGATAAATGTTAGATAAGTTTGAATGTTTGAGGTTCTATCGCGCACAAACAAACGCCTGAACGAATTCTAATGTTTAGCATAGAGGTAGATTATGTCGAGTAATAGAAATTCAATGTTATGTCGTTTTATGTCGGCGTTAGTAAATTTCTTTAAGGGTTTGAATTATCTTTCTCGCGTACAAATATGTTTTTGACACAACATGATATTTCTGATGATTCGATCTAATTCTACAAAGATAAAACTCAAACTCACCCTATCAGCCAAAATATGTCCACTGCTGAACGAAGGCCTCCTCTATAAACGACCGGTTACATGCCCTATGTCCTCAGTTTGGATTTGCCAGCCATCACCAAGGGTGTGGATGCAGTATTATTGCTGTTCCACAGAAGTGACGCTGCCGGCCATCCCTCCGGTTTAGAGCCTTTTACGACATCCACGGCAGACGATGGAGTGATGCTATATTCTCACACCGGTCAAGACACGGATCCCGTTCTTAAACTCACGCATCAGAAAAACAATGAATAAATATTCAATTAGTAATAAAAAAACAGACAAAATAAATGGGTGGGTCCACAAACCATACAGACAAAGTAAACTAAATTCTAAGTTTATCAGCATCATTATCATTTCAGCCAAAATAAATCGTTATAAATAGCTATAATGACCGGTCCTGTGCTACTCGCAACCAGCTGATTCCTGCAGCAGTTTTCGTTCCATCTGAGGGTCTACTCAGTCTGCCTCTTCCGGTACGCGGTCACCACTCCGGAAGATTCGGTCCCATCTGCCATCTGTTCTACGAGCAATGAGCCTCGTCCACTGCCACTTAAGTTTAGCAATTTTTCGAGCTATGCTGGTTAATTTGGCTCTTTTGCGGATTTTCATTTTCGATTCGTTCTCACAACTAAACTCTGAGCATAGCCCTCTCCATTCTTAGTTTATATTTATTATTATGTGGTACAGTACAAGTCAGTGCACGTACACATCGGTTCAAATAAAGTGCACCGTTTGTTTACTCTACGAGATTATTTCCTCGCACACAGTATAGCGTTACCACGACACGTAGTTTGAAGCCCAGTGGAATTACCTAAGTACTTGTTCTGGTTTCATTTAGCTTTCTTATCTAAAGCAATGTCGCTGTTATAATCCAACTAAGAAAATAACATTTGGATTCACCAATCCACATCAAATCAAATCAAATCACAAAACCTGCAGTAATTCAATATTATACGAAAAATATTCGTAGATGACATCTTTTATTCTGTAGTGTGATGGCGACGTGTTCCGATTGTATACATACAGACACAGTAGTGGTAATATTTTCAGTTTTTGTTTTAGGAAATGGTTGGTCACTCTGGGGTATCTCCTGTCTTGTGTGGGTACAGGTTACAGACATAAGTTTCACGCGCACATACTGCCCGACGCGGAACAACCACCTGTACGCCATACAAATATTTGTTTCGAGCAGAAATCGAAGCCGCGAACACAGTGTAGCGCAGAAAGCTAATTAGAACTACGTGTAACATTTTTATTGAACAGATAATTCTTTAACTTTACATTTTTTGCATTTGTCTATTCAAGGGAAAGCCCTTGGTAATTCGGTGTCTTCTGCTGAGACCACTTTACAGTTATACCCTCCGAGATGTGTCTAAAGGCGTGGCATCATGGATGACTCTAGTGTTATCTTACGAGGAACTGGAACCCCCCTTCTGTGCCAAAAATGACCTCTCCGGTGGTTTTAGCCAGTAGGAGCCCGGCATGCCCCTTCACCCTTCCCCGGGGTGAAAGAATTTCATAAGGAATTTCCACTAAGGACCAATAAAAAAAGTACTTCAAGTACTGGCCCACCCAGATTCGCGGGTCACCAACGCGTATCCAGGAAGTGGGTGGCTCTCTGCTCCTCGGCAGTTTGTGGAACCATAGCGCCTCGGTTTAGTGAGGTTCCCTCAAAGGACTCCCCGCCGGCCAAAACGAGTGTGTCGTCAGCATAAGGAGAAGCGCCAGCGGTAATAATGACGCGGAGGACCAAGTCATAGGCGATGTTCCATAAGAGGTGGCCGAGAACTGACCCTGCAGAACCCCGCACGTATCTGATATCACTCCGCTTTACGCTACCGTCCCTGCTCACGTGCCGAATGGGCCTGTCGCATAGATAGGCCCCTATGATGCCCTACAGGTAGAGTGGGCACCGATGATGAACTAGTGCCCCTCTAATCGCACCGCACGGGATGGTTTTGAAGGCATTGACTATGTCTAGGCTATAATAAAGTAACTACAATAATAATAAATAACCCCTCTGGGCAGTCGTTATCTTACCATGGGATAAGGTAATCCTGGAGGGCAGATTAAAGTAGCTGCTTGGTTTCTTTCTACCTTCTGATATTAAAAAAAAGTATATCATAAGAAAGAAAAAAAGTATATTAAGTAGCTTACAGAACGCAGGGCAGTTTGTGGCGAGCTGAATGTGAGTGGCGACACTGCGTACCCGAATGCTCCAGAGAATCGGTCAGGGCCTCGTCTCAGGCTTGACTTTATTGGTTGGTTGGAGTGGTACTACATGAGTGCCCGTAGGATTTACAACTCTGGCTTGCCTTAGTTGGAAGATCAGAAAGGGGCTGCCAGAGCTATATGCTCGGGGGTGGAAGTGTCTAATGGCGTAATAACGGGGAAACCCGCTCCGAGTCTTCGAGATGCGCGATGGTGAAACCGGTGCCGCACCTCTCTACACCCCTAGCCGCTCACACCGGTGTTGCTCCTTGTCGCCTGTAGTGGTGGCCATTAAGGGGGCCCATCTTGTGAGTGGCTAGTCACCGTCTGTCACAGAATTTCACTTTAAAGGTTAAAGGCAGACCCCGTTGTTTCCGTTTTTAGAAGTATATTCCATTTAGCACCCATTACAATAGACCTTATAATTGTAGTTTCCATCTTATACAATATACACCTCCGGGGACAATCCGAGACTGCATTTTATAGTGTAGCCATGGAGAGTCCCCGGTTAGTGTCCCATTACATTATAGATTAAAATTCTCTAAAGGGCCTCTGCGTGTTGGACCCCCGCGTAAGCCTATCAAAAGACCGAGTTCCCCCTTACAGGGGATATAAGCCCGTGCATCTAAAAACATAAAAATAAATACATAGATATAATATAATAAAATAATGTTCGATTCCATGAACGGTCAATCTGCTAAACATTAGATAATTTGATCAGTCAATGTTACAATTATACGATTTATTGAGTGTTCGGTTTTTTAAACATTCGATAAAATTAACGATCGATTATTTGGACATTCGATAAATAGTTAATTATCAATTAGGACATGAAATGAAATTGAATGAGAGTATGGATTTTCCTCAACATAAAGTAGTCTTTTATGATAAGACCTCACTCATTCCTTTATAGGTATGTCCATTGCAATGAAGCTTTATTACTGCAAAGACTTTCGTAAACCATTATTCTACGAACACCAATAAGTATCTTTAAAATAGATATCACAAAAGAACGTTCGACGTATAACTGGCAGTAAGCCAGACACCGTAAGAACATCGGGGCATCGTAGTTAGCCCAAAGAGGGTGGCATATGTGATATCATTTAGTTGGACCAACGGTCACTTTCCCACACTATTTTGCTTGTGCCGACTACCGACGTCTCACTGCACCTTCTGTTTACTACTTTAATTGCTTTAGCCATTAATCCCTGTCGCTTGGGCCACACTCAGGCACGGAATGTGGGTAATATGCGATAACATGGAAAATATAACGACCATAAATCATTGGCCCGGTCATAAGCACTTTGTTAAGCGAATAAGGAAGGTAGATTTAAGTAATTTTAAAGGGAATCACTTTTCTGTGTTAAAATAACATGTATCGTCATAACAGGTTATGTATAACATAACATACATAATTAGCCCATTACTGTCCCACTGCTTGGCACGGACTTTTTTCACGATGAGAAAGGTTAGCTCTTGATCCGCCACGCTGGCCTAGAGCTGGTTGGCGGACTACACACACTATTGAGAACATTTTGGTTTCCTCACAATGTTTTCTTTCACCGATAATTCAAGTCATAATCAAATTCAAATCCGCACATAAATCAGAAAGTCTAGAAGTGTGGAGGGTAAAAACAGTTGGTATAAATATGTGTTATGATTTAGTCCATAACACTATTATTTAAAACAAATACATAATACTATATTAACTAAAACATTATTTATAATGCCCGGGCAGTATGAAATCGAATCGGGCAATATAATTATTTTAGTTCAATATTGACCAAGAAGTCAATGTAGTAATGTTCGCGGGGCCACGCCAGCCGTACTTTAACCTAGTAGTCCGTAATCTAACCTAACCTAGTATGACATTGTGGGACCCAGATTCTTCAGGATAATGGGAGATACATATATATTATGTATACTGGGAATGGCTACCCTCTTCAGACTTTTTACAACATTTGCCTTGACATTTCCCAACTATGCTGGGGTCGGGTTTCAGTGTAACCAGATACGACAGAATATCTGTATTTTACACGGAGAGACGGCCATCTGACCTACGCAGCCCAATTACTGGGATATGTCGATACCCTTAGGTTGAATCGGGTGTGGACTTTTGGGCATCTAACTGCCCGTAACGACTATCAAAGATATTCATTATACAACCGGGAACGACTGGTCGTGTGCTCGGTTAATATAGAAGTAATGCTCACTCGTCCAAAACATGACCGCGGCAAGCGTAGTATAAACTGTCGCAATTTAGCCAAAAGCCCCTCCTCATGATTTCCAAATATGCAACAAAAATACTGCATTATTCTAGTCTACAATTACTCCAAGTATCAAACTGACCTAGATTTGGACTTCTGTTTTAGAAAAATATAGAGTGGAACAACTACTTATCATAAGACTCAACTATGCGTAAAGTAATACAGATTAGTATACTTCTAGGTGACGACCCAGCTAGCTATATCTAGGCACTATTCTATTTTGTTGTAAGTTGTACTCACAGCTTTTATACCTTTCTATCCATGCCTATGTGACACCTATATAAACGTATTAGTCAGCAAGTATCAGGTACAGCCACACTCATAAATAGTATTATCTAAATCCGTCCCTGTGTATAGGGTCAGCTGTCGCATTCACAGAGTGTTTTTGCACCTTCGGACATGCCCCTACCCCTCGCCCCTCGCGTCGCTAAATTATTTTCTGGTATTATTTTATGGTCTAATATGTGGTATGTCGGTATTGCACCATTTGTGCTAACGACTATTAAAATGCCTGAAATGCTGCTCGATGGGCATTACCCAGCCAGAATTTTGTGATAATTTTGTACGAACTTCAACTCACAAAATAGAAAAACCAAACTCATAACCATAACACCAAATAATTAGTATGTTATTCATACACTAACAATAAGTATTAATAGTAAGTCAAAACCTTAATTCTTTTTTTTTTAAATACCCAATAGTTCTCATCAGTTTCTGCTTTGAGATAATAGAATTTTGCTAATAACTTCCAGTTTTTTTGCTGGTATTCACGTATTGGTATTTATATGCCAGTAATTTTCATCATCATAAACTACACTTTGTAAAATGTATAAGTAGTTACACGTTTTTCGCCCATTTTAAGACCTTACCTATTTAATAACAAACGTAGCTGGTTCCGGCAGCAGAGGCACATCTTATAAATTCTATTGTAGAAACTAACAGTCATCAATAAATTTAACTTGTATTAAACATAATGTTATGGTATATTAAAATGTCCCTATTTTATTGTTTATTTAATCCAATAACAATGTAACCTTGAGTTAAACTAAACGATTACAAACTCTATCTACTCTATTATAAATCGATGTCTCGAAAATCGGTTTTTGTGGCACCGATTTTTTATTCCGATCCCTACACAAACAATTTAAACTACCTGTAAAATCCAGCCTATTAAATTGTCGATACTTTAATGGAACTGTATAATGTTAGGTTAAATGGAATTCCTATTTTTTACCCCATACTTTAAAAAACTTCAGCAATATCAGATTGGTCATTTCATACTTAACATGACATAGACTTTTTTTGTAGCGGGAGGCAAAAACTTGACGTGTTCATTAACCTGGTAAATTCTCACAAAATAATGATATACAGTTAAATCATCGGTTACAAATACAAACTCATGTCGAATTTTCCAATTGGGGATTGTACACACAAACAAACACAATTCCTCTATACAAGTCAGTATAAAAATCACAATTCATAAAATAGATTCCTTAATACCAAATAAAAAATTAACTTAAAACCAGAACTCATAATAAAGAAACGATTACGAAAATCATAGAAATATTTTCATAGTGCCATGCCACAACGCGGTACAATTAAAGTTTTTGCGCTCCACAGGGAAGTGCATCCGCGGCACGTCCTGGAGTTATGTAGCGATCGTGACTCCGAACCACACTACCGCTGCATCGTCTCGAAACATGGTCTTTAGTGTTTACTTCCTGCAACTCAATAGATAGTTTGAGTTATTACTGGCCTTCTGAAATAAGATTGGTTATTCGATTTTATATATCTATTCCACTCGCATCCACTCTCTACTGAAAAGTCTTTAAAGAATAAATTATAAACAATGTTGTGTCTCAATATTCCATGTTTTTATTATTTAAAACATCAGCGTTTCCCTGTGGTCTCCGGATTAAGAACATAGCACCACTCCACCTCCTCCTATGGATGTCCTAGAAGGCGAATAAGGGACTTTAACCCAGAGAGATCAGAGAGATGGGCAGCAACATTCCTTCTGTGGAACAGTAGCCATATTACGCTCACCAATCTGCCTGCGTGGTGAGTATCGTCAAATTTCCCCCAACATGACGACACAGTTATGGAAATCTATAGGGAGATCTTTGTTCAACAGTAGATGCCTTTTGGCTAACATGATGATGAATTCATTATCAAAATTAGAATTTTTATAAATTCATTACAATGTACAATTTAAAGTACTAATAAAACAAAAATATAAAAAAATGTCGCTATTTGCCTGTCTGTTTCTTTGCTTACTTCTTCTAAACTACGCAACGGATTTCGATAAGGTTTTCACTAATAGAAAAAATGAGGAAGTTCAGTGTACATAATTTCTAAATATTTTATACAAAATAGCTGAACTATGACTGTGATTTGTCAAATAAACTGTTTCCGTACGCTTACATGGCTAAAGCTGGACAAATCTAAAGAGTATCAAATAAAAGAGATATATCAATACAATATGTTAAAAATTTGTAGGTCTTAAAATGGCCTACAGAGAAGTTCGCAATAACATTTGTCTATCTCCTAAGGTACACACACAATAACTAGTTTTATCTATTAAAAACAATAGTTTATTTGCTAAGCTATTTTCTCCAATTGATTATTAACCTTCTGCACATAATATAGATTAAAATTATCATGTATACCATATCATTCAAACGAATACTTTAGGAGATGTCATTGATTCAGAATTACGTGCAATCGCAAAAATCTCTCGCAGCGAAACGGGCTGCCGGCGAGTCCACCGCCGTTGCCGTACGCGCCACGAAATATAGTTAATACTTTATTACTAAGCGCGTTCCTCATGTTCTTTATTAGTAAATGCAACGGTGCGAAGCCAGTGCGGGTCACTAGTCAATATCTAAAGTTGATGTCGAATATAATAAAAGGTACTTTATTCCACAAATCTTTAAGTATTGTCGACGACAAAAAGCGAACGAGAATCTAGGCAAAGAGGTTTTACTGAAGAAACTTAAATTGAACTAGGGAGGGGACAACTTGTCATCGGTCTCGTTTATTTGGCCAGCATTTAAGACTAGAGACGTACGAATTTTTCATAAGTGTCTGTCTGGCTAATTAGTGTTGGCACAAATGTTCAAACTCGAAATTTTTAATGACGCCGAATGAAAGTTTACACGCTTCTTAAGTTCTACCACTCGGCGCGCACGAATTTTCTTGGCCTCATTAAGAAGTTGCTGTTCAATTTTCAGCAAAGTTGTTGCCATTATTGATAACGATATGTAGCGTTATGTTCGTTAAAAATTACACCGTTCCACGCCCCATTACAAGATAATAATATTCGTGTATGTTGGAAGACTTCCTCCTTTATGCTGTGTATCTAATAACATGCTGTAATGGAGACGTAACAACATTTGAAATAAAAAAGAGATACAGATCTCTTTGATTTAATGTTCTCGCGTGCTGTATGTAAATGTTCTTCCCGTTATAGAGACTATTCTCGGTCCGATGTATAACATGATTAACTTGACTGTAAATAGAAAGCTATTATTTATAGATTTGATACGGGTAAGTGGTTAATACAACTTCATGTTAAATGAATTTTTGAATATTTCATTAGATACCATTTCTGAACGTGCAGCTCCAGTCACAAATAGGGCTACCCCATTACATCCCGTGGTTATTGTAGAAGGCGACTAAGAGAGTTTGGAACCCGGTGCGTAGCATTAAGCACTTTTGGCTACCCGCAGGTGGCGGGTGAACCACCACCACCACCAGACTGCGAATTTAAAACCCTTTTGCCAAAACCTTTGCAATACTTATTATTGCACCGGCCCCAAGTAAATTGGGACCAGAGCAAGAAAATGCAATTTTTGAAATAAACAATAAAACCAATAATCTTCCTCAGAAAGCAATACATAAGAAAATCAAGTCGTTTTAAATAAAATATAACTATCTGATTCTAGAGGTATATATGATTCGTTTTCTCAGCAAGGTTCAGCTTATACCTATGTGTAATCATCATCATCAATATCAAAGTCAAAATTTGAAGTGTTTTATTATTCAAAAAAACCAAATGTTGGCACTTATGAAACGTCAGAATCTAAGTTGCACGGTTCCAAATAGTTGATCTCGTGGAGAAGCGCCGCCAAGAAACTGGATACTCTTTTAAAATAATTGAAATTACAATGTTGATTGATACAAATTATTGTAAAACATATACCGAGAAAATGTAGGTGGAAATAAAGATGGAACATACCACAATAACATAATAATAAAAATAATTTATTTGCCGTAGCAGTTAACGGCTGACCAGTCCCAACAGAAGGCACCCGTTCACGAGCATGATGCATGCATCAGCATTGCTTAGCTCAACCATATTCTAGGGTCATCATCATGATCGTGTCAGCCAAAGGAAGTCCACTGCTGAACAAAGGCCTCCTCCACAGATCTCCACAACGAGCGGGTACATGCCGCCCTCATCTAACGACTGCCAGCAACCTTCACCAGGTCGTCTGTCCACCTCGTTGGAGGTATGTGTAATCAGCAAACCTAATTTGACATTTCGCGTTCATGACGGACGTCCTTTGAGATTTCAAGTTTTCACACTATTTAATATAATAAATAACAAAGAACGAATATGTATTATGACCGAAATATCATCGAGTGAAGTATGATGAAACATATCGAACAATAATATACCAATTGAAACTCGAAAAAAAAACAACGTTAGATCATCTCAGAACCCACTGTATCACCGGAGTGACACTACTATCAAACTACCCACACTCATGTAAAAGGGGCAATATCGTGTAAAAATATCCTGCGGCACCTCGTGTCAATATCTACGCGATCAAATTCCATTAAGGCGTGCGATCTTCGCTTGAGAACTCTATAAAAGCCAGTGGGATAGCGCCCCATCTCATCTGATTCATGGCCAACGGTGAACAGCTAATAGGATGGAATAACAATATATTCTAGAGCTTAGAAGCCACTTTTAACATAAACACATGCTTACCGATTTATAATTTGAAGTAACCGCTTATTACAATATTTTCTCGAGACTTTCTTGTTTTACCATCGTAAAAGACATGTTTTGTAAGTTACATGACTGACTTAGATTAGAAACTTAGGACTGCGTTGTGATTTCTAAAACATCTATTGATTTACATACGTATCTTTTAATCTATATATAATGCATGTATGCGTTATGCCCGTGAATGGGTGCACTATGTCGGGACTGGTCAGCTTTGAACTGCTATAGCAATCTAATGGTAAGGTAATTAATTAACATTGTGCATAAAGATGTGTGTATTTATCCCACACATTGGCATGCATTATCCTCAAATAGCTTTTTTACTATTATATTGTATTAAGTAATTAGACTGTAATCTTATATATATATATATATAATTCTTCTGTACGTGTGTATGTCACTGAACTCCTCCTAAACGGCTGGACCGATTTTGGTGAAATATTTTGTGTAAATTTGAGTAAGTCCCTGGATGGTTTAGATTTATAATGGAATCTGGCAGGTGGTGCTACAATCGGGGCTGCATGTGCTTGTGCGAAGCTGGAGCGGTAGCTAGTACTTCATATATCTGAAAAGAGTATATCCATGGAGTTTCTTACTGGTTCTTCTCCATAAGACCAACCACACAGACAGAATGTACATGTTATTTGCATGTAAATAGTTGCATGTAAATAGTTGCATGGTTCCACATGCAACTTTTTGAATTCCGACTTTTCGTAATTGCAAACAAATGGTTTACATGAAAGAAAATACTTGTTTGACTTAAGTATGTGTCTACTTGTATTATTGTAAGACTAACAACCATATAATTATTTTGTTTACTTTATTAAGTGTATAACAACACAACGTAAATTACGTTATCGAACGAGTATTTATGAACCGTGTAAATAGTGTGATTTCCCGTGAAATATATCCTCCGGTAGCAATTTATCAATCCATTAAGCTTAATTGAGGCGCAACCCGAATTACACGTAATTGATAATATTTTGATAATAGATAGGTAGATACTATTCATTGGTGCGAAATTGTAAACGAATATCGGGGCTATAAAAATAATGTACATTTGTCATTTTGGTTATCCGTAAATGGTATAAACTATGTGTATGTTTGAAGTGAAGTCAAAAAATAATTTGAGTTGAAATTAAACACATTTTCCACAGTAGACTCCTCTACCTACTTCATCATCATCGTCCGAGTCGAAGGATAAAAACTGCTAAACAAAGGCCTCCCCATAGATTTTTACAATTGTATTGTCATTTTTGGGGCAGTTTTCCAGTAGGTACTCACCACGCTTGGCAGGCGGGTTGGTGATCACAGTGTATCTACTTTTCTACAAAACAACGCTGCCGCTCATCCCTCTGGCTTAGAGTCCCTTAGTCGGCTTTTACGACATCCACGGGAGGAGATGGAGTGGCGCTATATTCATAATCTCGACAGAATACGGACACTCTTCTGGACTAAACCTTAAAAAGATCGTATATAATTGTGAGGAGAAAAACTGTTATGCAACAGTATAACTTATTTGAGTAAATCATATAACATTTGCGGGATGAAAACGCGTACCTACATTACACATAAAAATGTAACTTTTCCACATCTCGCGTCATATCATATCTCATAAAGAAACGACAATGTGTTTATGGCCCATAAATTTTCTAATAAGCCGTAAAATTTCATTGTTTTTATTAGTATTTTTTGACACTACGCAAAACATAATTTAGGGATGTGACGCAGCCCCAGTTACATAGTTTAATCAACATTATACGACAAAGGACCGACTGCTACAAATTCTCAGAATAATAAATCACGTTACAAAAACTTATAAAGCAGAAGTTGTGCCAACGATGACGTAATATGGTCCTAGATGGCACAGAAATTAAACGTTAAAGTTTCTGCGGTGCGGCAATAGAAAATGTCAGGCAACCCGTAGAAAGGCTATTAATTATGAGAAAGGAAATTGAAACCCCAGTGGAAATGGAAAAGTAATAAAATGCAACAGCGATTGCAAGATGAGTGCTAGTGCCGTCCGCTTACGCCGCGCGCGCTCGAGCCTGGTTCAAACTGGGGCAATCTCGACTCTCCGCCTTTACATTTTTTTATAAGCACTTTGTGAACCATTATTATTTAACTAAGAACCAGCTGTGGTTTTGTCATACATTCATTAAACGGAAATTCCTTCCGTGAATTCCGTGTGATATCCGGATTAACAATATAGCACCACTCCGTCTCCTCCTGTGGATGTCGTAAAAGGCGACTAAGGGATTCTAAATCAAAGTGATGGATAGCAGCGTCCATTCTATGGAAAAAGTGGCCACACTACGCCCAATCCGCCTGCCAAGCGTGTTGGGTATTGGCAAATTCCCCCTAAAATGACGACACAACTGTGGAAATCTATAAGGAAGGCCTATGGTCAGCAGTGTACGGCCTTTGGCTGATATGATTTGGATGATGATGAAACGGAAATCTGTGGTATGGAAACCAGCGGATCTATCAAATATATTTCAGGCTTTCTATAAATTTTACAGTGAAAACCCGCTTTAGTTAGAGCGCGGTCTCTCTAGTCAAAACTAGAATATACTGAACGCCTTCGTTTCAACTATAATTTACTGCCAGTCAAAAATGAGTGCCATTTAAAATTGGTTTTAACTAGACAAAACTCAGGCAGGCAAGTGGTTACAGAGCTAAAAAATAACCACGAAGGCCAAGGCTGGAAGTTCGGATCGCTCCGCTCCCGCCTTAGATTGCTAACCTATCCTGCCCGAGTCAGATCCGCCTTAAAATATTGGATGGTCAAAACAAGTTTTATCTAATTAACACCAGTTTTACTGACACAAAATTTTCATTGCAGTAAATTCTAGTCGTGTCTATTCGTTATTAATAAAAACTAGTTCTCACTGTAGCATATACAGCACTGGATATGTTGACTGAGTTTATGGATGGAATATGTTCAATATCCCAAATATACTTTGTTATTTGTTAAAAGAAATATGTTAAACTACATACAGTGCCTTTGTCAGTAATAATTTAAAAAAAATCGTTAGTGTGATTTATTTACCACTATTTATTTGGGCATATTTGGCATATCTACGTGTATTTTAGTTATATAACCATTAAGGTATAATGCACTACGTACCAGAGTAGCTATAACAAACAAATTATATGGTCATGAAGTTGCGACCGCGGGGCACGCCACTCCTTGACTTTTACATATGTTTCTCGAGTTATTAAAACAATATCTCACTGCACATGAAAGCATATCTAAGTAATACAACTTAGCACTCAAACACGTCACGTTGTGGCAAGCGGCCTGACACGGACATGACAGACTAAGCGAGATAGAGTGTATGCGCTCTAACTTTCGTGACAAAAGATCTAATTGAGATGTGTTCTCTAGTACGTAGTACATTATGCCTCAATGTATAAAAGTGATTTTTTTTGACAGCCAAGAACGTACTATACTTATATATATATATATATATATATATATATATATTTATATACTACTATATTTATCACAATAAAAACGTAAAGCCCTAAACACAATGAAAAAAAATTTTGGAGCGGCAGGTGCGAATAGTCATCGAAAACAAAACCAAGCTCGATTTATGTATTGTCTACCGTGGCTATCAGTGATTCGGTTTAGAATTTTTGCAAACAATGGGACACAAAACAAATGAACAACGCCATAGACGATGCGTCGGCGAAATGTTCATTGTAAGCATGGAAGCCATTTATTTGTACGTACGATGGCGTTTCATTAGCAATTTGTTACCGTCTTCACGGGAAGGTCTCTTGCGAACACTTCTACACTTTCATTGTGTAAGTACATATTGTTTTTACACGCTGTAAACTTAAACTTTTATTTGACCTGTATGTGTGCAAGGTTTTAATATTAAAGTATCTTGCAATTTAATTTTCACCTACTTTTAGATGTCCGATTGACTTGAAATTTTGCAAACGTATAAAGAATTGATGTTAGTACAATAATCTGATCACTAGGACTTGGTACTCTTCCCATGATCCTCACTTCTAAAGAGAATAAAACCACTTGAGAGCAGATGAGCAAATATCTTCTAGGCACACTCAGCGGGCCGAGGAACAAAAAAACCGCGACTTATGCAACAATGACACAGAATCTCTCTACAAATTTTTCGACATCAAAGGTAAGATTATTTATGAGAATATAAGTACAAAACACCCCACGCTTTTACATATATATAACATTATTATGGGCATTATTTTCGTACATAATAAAATCGTGTTTTTTTAAACTATAGTTTTATTTTTTTCTGCTTCTCTTTAAACTCCGTTGGCGACAGTCGAATAGAGGTCGGTGTGAATTCCCTGGTGGGGCAATTTGTTATTGACCTTTTCGGTAAAGAAATTCTACGAAGCAGCTTACCTATATATCGTATATTGTTACGTTTGTTCGATAATATTCCTTTGTATTTTCACCTAAAAAATTTTAAGAGGAAAGGAAGCGCTAAATAGAATGGGAACAGCGGACCAAATCTGAGAGCGAGATAAACCCAGAGGATGATGAAAATAAACAATAAATATGCATACAATATCCATAAACAAAAACGAGATAACGGTGACCTTGTTCTAAACCATTGTTATCCGATTTTCCCAGCAAAACTATACTTTGTCGGTGTTATAGGAAACTTAAGCAGATACAACGGTTCGATATTAAGGCTAAACCTATATAGATCCCCTAATTTCCGGCGAGTCAGAATATGCGTAAATTTTCCAGTTCATGTCCCATTTTGTCGCATATTTCATTACCTAGCAAAAAATAGATACGAAAGAGGACATTTATAAAAACATTTTTACGAGCGTGATCCAGGCGTGGAATACACATTATGTACGGTATAAACGATTCAGTGATGTAGCAAATACGAATAACGTTACACAAAATATTTATAACGTTACTTGTACGGCTCTGATTCTACGTTACTTGAACAGCTTAGAATACCACCACCCCATCTCCTCCCGTGGGTGTCGTAAAAGTCGACTAAGGGATTAGCCGGAGGATGGGCAGCAGCGTCCTTCGAGTACATTAACAACTTAACTGCGATCGCCAACCAGTCTGCCAAGCGTGGCGATTATGGCAAAGCCCCCCAATGAACCCACAACACATCCATATCGGTCGTTGTGGTATATTTCGGGGAGGCCTGTGTCCAGCAGTGGACTTCATTCGGCCGAAATGATGAACAGGCAGATAGACCTCCAATGATAGGATTGAGTGTTATGTGATAATGAGCTACTCATGATATCAACGCTGCGGATTAAAGAAAAATGTATCTTAAACATGTCGTGGCCGGGAGAGGGATTTTTAAAGGTTGAAGCCCGCAAAAGCGTTTAATTAAAATTCAACTTGTATGTATTAATTTGGTAGATATGTATGTATAGCTTGATGTTCCAAGGATTTTACTTTTATCAATTTTTTATTTTTTTATTTATTCGGTAGATATTCAAACGGAAAGGGCGGAGGGGCATGTCGAACTCGTACCGGCTAAAATCACTGGAGTGGTCATCTTCAGCACCGAAGGGAGGCTCCTGGAACTCGAATAATCTCCATCTAGAGCTACTCATACGTGCCACTTCTCGGAGGGGATGACTGTAAAGCGGTCACTCCCGCTAGCGGAGGGTAGGCGATTGTAAAGAGGCCCACCCCCGGACACCTCTTGGGAGAATTGTAAAGGATATCCCCAAAGGCTAGGATATGCACTGTGCTGCGCACAAGGCGGAACGTGAGCACACGCACATTGCCGTGTTCCCGAGCGTCGCTTGGTATGAGCATGCAGAATCCCCGATAAGCGCGCTCGTGACCCCGAATACCCCTCGCCATATAAAGACAATACTTTTATTACTGCCAGCGCCCATCATGACCTATGCCAGCCCAGTGTTCGCACACGCTGAATCATACCCACTCCGTAGATTCGAAACCCTCCAAACCCGTTTCATGCGCAAGGCCACCCGAGCGCCTCTGTACATGCGAAACGACCAACTCCATTTCGACCTTAACTTGCCGACCATCAGGCAATTTATGAAACAAGCGTCTAAACGCTATCTCGATTCTGCCCTGTCCCACCCAAATCCCCTTGTGGTATCAGCCGCCGACTACGAACCCTCCCGTATCAGTAGAGTACGCCGCCCGAGGCACGTTCTGGTCGATCCAGACGATAAAATCACGTTAGATTACATGAAGAGACTCGCGTTGTCTCGTTCACTAAACACCCGACCGTTGTACCGCCCTCGCCGCCGAGGATGCCCGCCTCACCGACGTCTCGGAGGCCTATCGCCGCGTCACCTTCCCGTTCAAGTTAGCACTTCTCCCTCCCGTCTCTTGCTCGCGCCGGCCCGTGCCGAGCCTGTAGCTTTAAATGTCCCCTAATACAATTTAAATAATACCGATCCAGCTGTCCCCAAAACAATAGCTTGATATCCCCAGCAACGCCCTAAGCCGAGGTCCGTGTCCCGCAGGGGGCGCCCTTAGCGAAAGTTGCTTAGTTTTAAATATTTAATTTAAGCCTGGCTGGAGGCCTCTTTTGGCTTCGCCAGCAAATGACCGGTTAAGCAACCACATTTCTCAGAAATGTATGCGAGAAGCCCAACAAAAAAAAAAAAAATTACTGCCAGCATACGCGGCACGTTAATGTGGAAGTCAACAAGCCACAACTAGAAGCGACTATGTGCGTATGGAGCCAACTCTAACTCTGCATAAGGAATTATTCATTCTTCACGAGATAGATAATGGGAAAGAATATATAGAATAAATAGAAGAATAATGATAAAGAATACAGCACAATTTTTCAAGTATAAAGCCCTTGTGAGGATTACATAAAAGCGTTGTTAAAATTACATCACGTTTCATATTAAATTACAGAACAGACAGAATCGGGTAACAAAGCGACAAGGACCGCTCCCTAAGGATAGGCCGAGGATATTTTCTAGGTCAACATTGCATTTTATTTGCTTATTATATAAAAAAAAAAATGTAGATAGTGAATGTTTTAGCATTGTCCGTGTCAGTTTGACAGCTTTTGTATTTTAAACAGTTTAGCCATTAACTTAAAGCGATTATGCGAAGATACTGAATATATTATATTTATGGTTCAGGTGCCAATCAGGTGATATTTTATTCCTAATGGCAAAAAAATAGTTTGTTACACATCATAAAATAGTCTAGAAGGTTACATTTTATGGCATACAAACATAAATTATTAAACAGTCCAGTATACGTGAGGAGCTGGTGTCTGAGATGCTTTATAGATCTTCATACCACGGAATAGAAGTTTACGAGATTTTAGTTTTGCTTAAGATCCAGTGGACTCTATGTATGCCAAACATTCCATTTGCACAATTGCGCACCACTGCTGTAAAAGGGGTAGCTTTGTAACGTTGACCTATTTGCCCAGCTAAGTAGACACCGACCAAGAAAGAGATTACGCCAATACAGAACCTTATTTTCAGGAATCCAGTCCCATAGCTGCCTTTGCTAGACCTGCCTTAGCAAAATCATGAAGTTTTAAGATCAGCCGAGATTTCACATAATATTATTGGTAATATTTGTACTTATCTTTTTGTTGGTTTTCAGCCTAGAATAAGCCACCCCTATTTGGTCTTGAAAGATGGCTAAATATTGAGAGGATGGGCAGAAATATACACTGTGCGCTTAGTTTACTGCGATCATCAATCCGTTTGTCAAACGTGGTGATTTTGATCTATAATGGGGAACCATGGTTTGGGATGTAAACGGGGCGATATTAAAAAGATCTATCTACATAAGTAAGGGATTTCAGTCGATATTCAAATAAAGCTGGAGATCTGTTTTTATAACTGAAAGGGCAACCAAGCATGTGGGTCACCCGAAAGAAAGGAATCACTGCCGACCAAGAACATCCGCAACACCAGAGGATGCGTTGCCGACCTTTTAGGGAGATGTACCTTTCTCTTAAAGTTGCCCATGTCGTATATGTTTGGGAAAACCAATGACGTGTTAAAGAGAAAGAGATATGTTTTACAAAATAGAATACTGTCAATAGCCACAATATGATACATATTGACAAGTTCTATTCAGGAAGGTATTCCAAAACGAGTATCACGTAAGCGTGAAAAACGTGTGTTAGTGACAAAGTATCATGAAAAGTGAATAACATAGTGATACAGAACAATATTATGTGAAGATATACACGTATTAAGTTCACAGTAAAGCTAAATCTAACAATACAAACCAAATTATTTTAAATATAATATCATACAGTTACACTGATTTTGCAGGGTAGGGTGCCTTTCTCTCTACCAGCAGTAGTGTCGGCTATGCTGGCAGAGCATAGAAAATTGGAGTGCAGTGGTCTCTTTCTGTGAGTGCGTCATGCTGCAGAAGGAGACCGCAGAGCGGGATTGAGAGAGGGCCGATCCCGCACGCAGAAGGACTATACGGCGCCGGGGTAACAACTGCCCCGGCGCTCAGGTCTAACACGCCTAAGTCCCCCGTTGTCGTTATATGGTGGGGGGTTTCGGGGGTCGCTGGCACGTGGATTGGGAGTCCACGTGCTCATACCGAGTGACCTCCGGGAAGAAGGCGGTGCGCACGTGGTCACGTGCCGCCATGTGCGCAGTATCCCTGTACTACCCCTATACTCTGGGGGATCCTTTACAATCCCTCGAGAAATGCCCGGGGGGGCTTTTACAGTCGCTCCCCTATGCTAGAGGGAGTGACCGCCTTACAGTCATTCCCTCCGAGATGTGCCTATAGGCGTGGCACCAATGGGTAGCTCTAGTGTGATCGTACGAGGACCTGAAGCTCCCCTTCGGTGCTGAAGATGATCGCTCTGGTGGTTTTAGCCCCCAGGTGGGAGGAAGTACATGATGTATTTCCACCACGATAATAAAAATTATAAAAGGGTGCCTTGTTAACGTTTCTACCCATTTAATTAAATCTAGAAACAAATAGGTACACATAAGAGCCAACATGGAAACTAATATACATACATATTCTGTTCTACATGTATCCACTGGCATTGGTGTCCGTGTTTTTTCAAATTTATTCCAACACTCTGCATGGAGTTTCAATTAGCTCACAGAACCATTTAATCCGGATTTGCTTACCAACCAAAAGGACATCGCGAACGTTTATTTCGGGATTTACAGCTCAAGTGTTGCTTTACGCCGAAGCTTTGGTAACGAGGACACGTTAAAAAAATCGGTAAATTTTGTCTGAAAATAAAAGTCATATTTGTTATCATCATCATCTCTACCACGTATGAATTAGAGTTGCTTTTCGCATTGCTACTACCTACTACTCTTTCGAAACCAAGGAATGGACTAGAATGGGGTTTTTATTGTTGGACATCATGATTTTTCGGCAAGGTTCTAGACTATATTGCACCTCAGCAAAACATTGTCACAAATGAGCTTCATGTAGGTACGTATGTACCTAACCGTGCGATGCTAGGGCGGGCATTGTCATCATTTCAGCTGAAAGACGTCTACTGCTGGACATAGTACTTCCCCAAATATCTCCACAAGGTCATCTTCATTAGAGTTTTTTGCCATTGTCGCCACGCTTATGGGTAGGTTGACGAACGCGGTTGAGTTCTAAATGTACTTAAAGGACGCTGCTACTCCAGCCTTTTACCCACGGGATGAGACAGGGTGGTGGTATTCTTAGCCAGCACTACACGGAAATTGGGTGGGTATCTAGATTGCTATATTAAGCATTTTTGTTTTCTTCTTGTCAATTATGTCAGATTCTACTTTAATGGCTACACATACAACAAATTATAATATACCATTTTTTTTCTCATAATAATATTGACATAAAATCTTTTGACATTGTCTATAGTATTCATCATATCGGCGATTTATACGTTCACTGCTGAACAAAGGCCTCCCCCATAGATTTTCACAACTGTGTCATCATTTTGGGGGGTATTTGCCAATACTCACCACGCTTGGCAGGCGGGTTGGTGAGCGCAGTATGGCTACCGTTTCACAGAAGGGACGCTGCTGCCCATCCCTCTGGTTTAGATTCCTTTAGTCGCCTTTTACGACATCCATGGGACTTTTTAATCCGGACACCACACGGAATATAGTATTACAGAAGTCAATATAATTATAGTAGAACTAGTCGTGTTAAATATGGCAAGTGTATCATTTTTAGATGAGGGCTAACTGTTCTTGTTAATTAGATCCAACAGAGTTTTTACAAGTCATATTGAAACGACAGAGGGTATTTCACTACATGACAACTTCCTAGAAGAAATACCGAAAGAAATTCACGGTAGTCTTTAAAATTTGGTATATATTATTATAACACTGTTGAGTACATTACATTTATGACAAACTATTTGTATATGTTAGAACTTATGTTCCTGTGGTGTCCAGATTAATAATATAAATAGCACCACTCCACCTCCTCCCGTGAAAGTCGTAAACTAAGGAAATCAAAACAGGACGGATGGGCAGCAAAGTTCCTTCTGGTGAACAGTAGAAATGCTGCGTTGACCAACCCACCTGCCAAGCTGTTCACTATGTAGTGGCAAATTCCCCCCAAAATGACGACACAATTGTGGAAATCTCTGGGGAGCCCTTTGTTCAGCAGTGGACGTCGATGATGATGATATGTGAGAACAGCGAAGTTTTAATCTGTTGAACTGCGCTTAATTCCAAATTAATCTGCCATGACCCTGAATTAACATGTCCTGACGTCTGTAACGCGGGCTACCGGTATAAATACGTCTTGATAATTATCACAGGATTAGTAGATATTTAGCAATACAATTGTGTGCTACATTTAGGTGAGCATTATATTTAGGGTCACACATCTCTAAAACATCCAACAACATCTCTAAAAATTCAAAATTTATTGAGGTTTCTATATCACTATAAATACTATAAGACCTCTTATAGTATTTATAGTGATATAGAAAACTCAATAAATTATATAGGTTTCTATATCACTATAAATACTATAAGACCTCTTATAGTATTTATAGTGATATAGAAAACTCAATAAATTTTGAATTTTTAGAGATGTTGTCAGCTACTTGGTAAAACAATATGGTTTTATTGTATTAAGTTGCTGGTATTAGATCACGAGTTATAGAGAGCGAGGCCTAACGCAATTTATCGCTACCTACCACCTCAATTAAATTAAAATTTACAGTTTGTGGCCAATACTAAGTATTACAGAACAAGAATCAAAACTTAAGTAAAACTCGAGTCGGATTGCATTAATAAAATATGATCCCCACGGAATAAATAGGTCCAGCATTTATATTCAATTGATGCAATGTCGACTCGTCAACGAATATGTACGTTGGCGAATATCTCAACCCGGGATCGTCCAGTTAGGTAGGTCCAACTTCGAGAAAGAGACCAATCGTCAAATCTGACTCGGCTGGGTAGCGTTCGGGAAATTTCGCAACGTCTTTTCTTCAACACTGCCGCAATGCCTCAATACGAAAGTAACCAGTGTGCGTTACCAGTGGTGACATATGAAACAGAGACGTGGCCACTCACTATGGGCCTCATCAGAAAGCTCAAGGTCACTTAACGAGCTATGAACCGATACTTGATATTTCTCTATGAGATCGAATCAGAAATGGGGAGTCCTGTAGAAGAACTAAATTTGAAAGGATTAGTAAAGTGATATGGCAGTGGGCGGGGCACATTGCTCGTAGACCTGATGGCCGTTGGGGCAAAAAGGTTCTCGAGTGGAGATCGCACACCGGAAAACGCAGCAAGGGGCAACCTCTAACGAGGTGGACAGATGACCTTGTGAAGGTTGCTGGGAGTCATTTGATGTGGGCGGCATGTAACCGCTCGCTGTGGAAATCTATAAGGGAAGCCTTTGTTCAGCAGTGGACGTCCTTTGGCTGATATGATGATGATGATATATCTCGACTCAAATTCTACTTTGGTTTTGAAACGCCACTTAATACTTAAGTCCCGCTAAACAAACAGATAATACAAAGTTAACATTTCAGTCATAAATATATCCGAAATCCGAGATAATTGACTAGCTACGTATTACTTAAATTTATAACCCCTTAAAATAAGTTATGCCGTCGGAGGACGGGTACGCCACAGTCCAATTTAAAGCTTTAACTTTTAGTTTAACTTCGCCATATCTTCCGCGGCCCCAGATTTAGATTATGGGGTAATTGAAGTAGCTTATATCGTGCCCTCCTTTTCTGTGCACCAACAGGGTTTTATGTTTGTTGTTTAAGGAGTTTTGTGTCGTTATAAGTTTTTTTATGCTGGTATATACTTAGTTACAAGAACATATATAATATAATAGGAAAGCAGTCTATCACTGCTAGCCTACACCCAGTGGTTGAACGCTTACCTTCCTTACAAGGTCTGAGATCAATACCGGCCCGCCCTCAGTTTTTGATGAGGTACCACTAGCATTAACGGTGCAGGGAAACTTTGTGAGGAAAACTGCACTTCTCGTGTAGTCCGCCAACCCGCACTAGGCCAGCGTGGTGGACTAAGGCCTACCCTTCTTATCGTGAAATAAGGCCCGTGTCCGGCAGTGGGACAGTAATGGGCTGATAATGTTATATTGTATCATCATATCAGCCACAGGACGTCCACTGCTGAACAAAGGCCTCCCCCTTAGATTTCCACAACGAGTGGTCACATGCCGCTCTCATCCAACGACTCCCACCGACCTTCACCAGATCGTCTGTCCACCTCGTTGGAGGTCGTCCCACGCTGCGTTTTCCGGTGCGCGGTCTCCATTCGAGAACCTTTGTATAATACAACAATATAATACAATAAAACTTCTTCGTTTCCTACATTTACAGATTTCCTTGTAGTTCCTGGGCTAAGAATAATGACACCTAGAAGGATAGTTGCCACACGCAATGCGTTATCATTTGAACGGTGCTGGATATGTCCTCATTTGCTGGGCGGTCCATTACTGCTCTGTCATTTCCTTATGAACCCAGATACTGAATAATTAATTATGATGATTGATGATGTGATGTAAATGGCTAACTATAACAATATTATTTATGCATATGACAGTGCAAGAAAACAGTATGTGAATAGGGATTATTTATCTTATTAAGGGGACACAACTACACTTACGATACTTACTATTCGAGAAACCTGTTTTTGGTACAAAATCGGGCGTCTCGAATTGTTCAAGCGGAGGGACTTAACGTTAAATGGTGTTTGAGTATTCGGCCGTTAGATTCACATAATTGTTATGGCTTTTGAAGTAGGTAGGAGAGTAGTACCGCACCAGTCGAGCTCTTCACTTATAACTGTACTACCATTCCCAGGTATCTTGGGGTCAGCTTCCAGTCTAGCTATCAAATCATCTCATTTCGGCCGAATGAAGTCCACTGCTAGACACAGACCTCCCCCAAAGATCACCACAACGATCAATATGGGTGTGTTGTGGGCTCATTGGGGGGTTTTGCCATAATCGCCACGCTTGGCAGACGGGTTGACGATCGCAGTTGAGTTGTTAATGTACTCGAAGGAAACTGCTGCCTATCCTCCGGCTAATCCCTTAGTCGACTTTTACGACACCCACGGGAGGAAATGGGGTGGTGGTATTCCGAGCCGGCACCACACGGCAAGCTATCATATGGTTAATCTGAAATACAGATTTGTGGGCTTTTTTGGCCAAGACGTTCGCCCAGTGGTAAGCGTCACCCTGCCCATAACAATTGTAATGCTATCCCGGACAAGTCCTGCCAAGATATTGCCAGACGATTGGTCGACCTTCGCGTAACCAGAGGGCTAGTGTTTCCTTTGGTCAAAGAATAAGTATTGCCATTCAACGTGGCAAGTTGCCAGTCTTCTGGGAACGTTACTAGCTAGCAATGCTAAGGAGCAGTACTTTGATGTCTAACTATTTTTATTTAACGTACTTAAACTTGCTTTCAAGTATTAATTGTGTGGATATTTTTTGGTGTAAAGAAATATTGAATTTTAATTAAAATGAAACAAAGATGATTGATAATATTGAAATGGATTCCGCATTTATGACAAAATTTTGCGTCTCAATAATGTAATCGCTGTACGATACAGACATCAATCGTGAACGAACAGTCATTTTAGAACACCAGTACCATAGACTGACTCCTTGAAAAGAGCAAATTTTGTAACCAAAACAACATGACTGTACAAACGCGTTTGCCAACATAATTCCACAAAAATAAATAAGTCCCGACAACCTCAAAGCTCTAAACTTGTTTTTTCATAAAAACGACGAGTGTGCGGATTCCTGGAGCTTGTTCTATTCCAAACATGCCGCGATGTGTTTACAACGTCCGGGTGCGAACATTTAACGGCGTCGCTTGCCCATAGAACGTGTGACAACATACCTTTTTGTTCACTTTTGTTCGGCACACCTGAAAAACGAAAAAAATATGTACAGCGTCCGCAGCCAGTAATTCACTGCTGTCATGACATGCAAACCCCAGTACTACTCGTAGCTGAGTAATTACATTTCGTGTTATCCTTTTGTACTTCGACTATACTGCGCACAACGCTGTCATTTAACTGTATTATAGACGAAACAAATATCTGGTGCACCGCGGGACATAATTATGATGATAACGTTACATAGTTTACTAATTAATTGATTAAGTCAATAGTGGTGAGTCACTCAATGAGCAATGCAATTTCCGGATATACGTATTCAGGAAACATTTCTGATAGGACATAAAGTCTTGGATTATCGCCAGTGGCCTGACGTGGATTTGTTACGAGAGTAGAAAATTCAGTGTTCACCCGCCTTAAGACTTGCCTTTTGGAAACACAAAGTCACGGAGACGCCTTTTCCAGATTATTTACGATCGAAATATACCGAGCACGTGATTATAAGCGATCAGATACCAGTCTCTAAAATATATCTTATATACAATATCAGACTAAATACTCCTATTAACAGTGATATAATGATTTTATACGGTACATACACAAGAGTAGCGTTTAGTAATTACCAAGTTTAACGTAAGCGGTAAATTATTTAAGCTGCCTATCTAAATCATTGATATACACTTTCTGATTACGTGTAATACATGCACATCTACATACATACATGTTTACAAATGGTAAGTTGGTTATATCAAAATGCAAATGAGCATCGACTCCATACATTTTGGTCGTCACTATTCGATATAGAGAGGGCACCTACATCGGGAAACTGTCGGATTACGCGCTCCTGCTTCAAACGGAAACTTTTCTCCTTCACTGTTTTTATATTTCCCAACTTGTGCCTACATTACCTACCTACTTCAAAAATTAAGCAACTTTTCCTGTTATTTACGATATCTTGTATCCAACTGTGTCCGTGCATACGGAATAATCCGGCTGTTTGAAGACATTTAATGACGTATTTAACGACCCCAGTTCTTCAGACGCAAGGCCCAGACGACATTAACATTGAATTCAGTCTGGAAATGTTTTTTTTTTATTACAATTTACAATCCATATTTTTAACGTAGAAAAAAGGGAGTAACATATTATTTTGGATAATTAAAAAATAAATCCTTATAAACCAACTCAAAGGCACTTTTCTGCTCGACGTGATTGTAAAAGAGCGTAATTTCTGCTTTAAAAGGGGTTAAAAAGACTTTATAATACATGGAAGGGTCATTACACGGCTGTTGAGTTCACAGCACACGTGCAAAAACAACCTCAAAATGTGGGTATGAAACGTAGGCACGTGTGTAGTACCTACCTGTGTGAGAGCCACTCCAGTCCAGGGTTGCGGCATACCGAGCTTCTTTTGACAGTTAACTTTCTCAGATATATCTGTATTTTCAGTCTTTGTGGTTATAAACGAGAATTTAGGCACTACATTAATCGATATAGTCGCTTGGATGAGAGCGGCATGTGAACGCTCGTTGTGGAAATCTAAGGGGGACACCTTTGTTCAGCAGTGGACATCCTGTGGCTGATATGATGATGATGATTAATCGATATTAGAACTCAGTGAATTCAGTTTTAATCCATTTTTAGGGTTCCGAACGTCCGAAGGCCCCCCCCTTCCCCCTTATCCACGAAACTATTGAGCCTAAAATAGAGTTAGATATTAGCTCTTTACCTATTGATTACAGGAAAACCTAAAAGAAGTCTATGGTCTTAACATAACATGGTAAATCTTTCAATATTGTGCGGACAAACTTATGTTTGCGGTTGGAATGTATGGGAAAACATGTTCTTCAACTACGATGTTAAGTTTGTTCTTGGGATAAGTTATTAGTACATGACCGAATTCAACAATAGACAATATATTCAGCAATTTCGGATCCCTCTCCGTGCGAGTTTAACTCGCACTTGTCCGGTTTATTTATATACAACTATGGTGGCAAACAAGGCCGTATGCGGCACGCCTGATGGTAAACGGTTACCATAACCTATGAATGCTTGCAATGCCAGAGGTATTACTCGCCCATTGCCGACCCGGTAAAAATCTTATCACGTTCTTTTTGAACAGTAAAATCTTGGGAAAACCTTGATCTGAAACCGCACAGGACGAGACAATTTTGGCTTTAGGGTATGCGGATGAAATCCCAGTGGCGAGAGGTGCGATGGTAGAAAATCCCTTAGACCTTTGTACATTGTACAAACGGTAGAATACACATACGTCGTGTAGTGCCGACTAACAATAGCACCAATCCATCTCATCCCGTGGGTGTCGTAGAAGAAGACTATAATGGGATTAGCCAAACGGTGGGCAGCAGTATCCTTCGAGTACATTTACAAGTCAACTGCAATCGCCAACCCGCCTGCCAAGCGTAGCGATTATAACAAAATAAAGCGTACCCAGACCGGTCACTGTGGCAATCTTTAGGGGAAGCCTATGCGCAGTGGACACAGGCCAGGGTTGGACTTTATTCGGCCGAAATGATGAAAACATACAGAGAGGCAAACACTCTCCTTAGACTTAGAGATTCTAGACTTTTTGTGAGCTTGGTGTCGACGACAATCCTGACTGCAAGTTTCTGGACCGGGTCAAAAAGCTCAAGCTGGTATCCAGATACCCCGTATATGACAGCAGTTCGCTCTAAGGATCCGGCCTTGCCATGTATAAAGTAGCAACCGGCTAAAAAGTACTGGCTTGCCTTGTGGAGCACACCGCGTTTATTGGCTGCCAGCTCATAAGTGACTGCGGGACGCTACTGAAAATGTCGACACCAAGGATCCCAATGCTGGAGCCATTGTTGAGGGACATGTTCTGAAATTTTTAAGTTACAACAAATGGGGATTATAGACTTTGAGTATTATTATATAATTTCATTTTATTGTGTAACTTTGTCTATGCAAACAAACATACTATAAATCAGATTATCTATAAATAAAAATGTTTGGCAGAGTTGTGGAGTTCCAGGTCCGTAAGACTACAAATACACCTGATGTAGTTTCATTATGCTGACATCTCGACGGCAACATTTTGTGACATAAATTATTAACAACAAACATATTATTAATTTTTTTTAAATTAAATATTGTCAAGGGGTCCGCCATAGTAATGCGCAGGTCATGTGGCTTGCTGATACGGTGAGTGGAAGGGCAGCTGGTCCCACCCCCGGCAGTAGCAACCCGGTCTCCTTCTCCGGCATTACTACTACTCCAGGGCTTGTCACATACTGGCGGTTCCCCTCCCAGGGTGGAGATTAGGTAATCCCTGGGTTCAGAAAACTGATCGGCCTGCGGGCGGCTGGTGGTCAGACTGTCACGGCTACGCATGACAATGGCGGTAATACAGCCCCACCGGTGCCCCATACTGCCAAAACAACGCTTCCGCAAGAAAGCACAGGTGACCTTACTCTCCATTTGGCACATTTGTTGCGAGGTTCTCAAATATATATATTTTAAAATAAACAGTTTTCAAGAAATTTTAGAAAATAGATAATACGGTACAGTTCATAGACATAAATATCTCATGTACAAACACCCAGACGCGAAACTACTATCTGTAGATCATTCAACGTCGTGTCGTCACGTTAACACAGAACAACTTCTTTTTTTTTTTTTTTTTTAACTTTGCCCCACAGTAGGATTTCTCCTGTGTCGTAGGTGCGTTTACAGACATGAATTCCACATATAATACACCCAGACCTGGAACAACTACCTGCAGATCATACAAATATTTGTTCCGTGCGGGAATCGAACCCACGCCCCGGAGCGCAGCAGCCGACTGTGTCAGCCATTGCACCAACCGTGCCGGCAGACATTTCATATCAATATTTTAACTTTAGTCTGGAAAAACCTATGAATATGTAAAGATTCATTACTCTAAACACCGTACGACGTTGCCTTATACTTGACATTGGCGAAATTGTGGAAGATACTCTGCAGAAGCCATCATCTAAGAGAAGAAGAAGAACAGCCTAAGTACCTATTGATTGGTAAAATCAGAAAGTACAACACTGAAGTTTATATAAGTAATAAAAAAATATTTTCACTAGAAAAGGTCCACTGCTGGACATAGGCCTCCCCAAAGATAGCCACAACGACTGGTCTGGGTGTGTTGTGTACTCATTGGAGAGTTTTCCATTATCGCCACGCTTAGCAGGCGAGCTGACGATCGCAGTTGAGTTGTTAATGTACTCAAAGTGCGCTGCTGCCCATCCCTGGGCTAATTCGATAGTCGCCTTTCACGACATCCACGGGATGAAATTAGGTGGTGTTATTCTTAGCTGGCACCATATATACGGCGGCTTGGTTGGTACAGCGGCTGATACTGAGTCAACTGCTTCGCTCCGGGTTGTGGGTTCGATTCCCGCACGGAACAAACATTTGTTTGATCTGCAAGTAGTTGTTCCGGATCTGGGTGTATTGTGTGTGCAATTTGTGTATACAGACAGACACCCACGACACAGAAGAAATCCTACTTTAAAAAAATAAAACAAATCAAAATATTGTGTAAATACAATTATTTTACATCACACGTGACGCAATTCATATGATAATCTAAACAAATATTCGCCAAATTAATCAGGAATATTTCAATACACCAAATAGGTCAACTAGCTCCGAAACTAATCGTCACAATGCAAAACAACCGTATTACTAGCATGTTCAATTATTCCCTGACACGTTCGCTCTACGCATAGTTAAAATATTGAAGGACTGAGCCCAATCCGTCTGTGTCCACAACCCCTGCTCCCTAACTACGATTAATGGGTAACGTAATTAAAGTAGTTAGCAGCAGGTGTGCCTCTATTTCTCCGCATTGAGCTTAATGCGTCTGTAAATGGTGTGGTAGAAAAAACAAAAAAATACCAACTAATTAAATTACTTGTGGTAAGAATAAACTGAAAAACGGTTTAATTATGGCTTCATTCTAGTGGCAACACTCAATAGACAAAGTTATTATTTCCAATTAATGGCACTTATGAAACGTCAGGATTTGAGTTGCACGGTTCCAACTGGTTGATCCAATGGAGAATAGCCGGCAAGAAAATCCATGGATACTTTTAAAATAATAAAAATTATTATGTTGATTGAAAAAAATTTAGGCCAATTTATAATGATGGAATATACTACATTTTAACGTTATGTAATCTGTTATCAGCTGACCAGTCCCTACAGATGGCAGCCGTTGATGAGCATGGACGTGAAGTCCAGTAGAAGAAACTAAAATAGTGTATCTGGAAAATCATGCATTACATCTAGGTTCCAGCATACATTAACAAATGAAAGTCAATCAATTTACTAAATTATACTTTATAAATCAATACAATAACTATTGGTTTTAGATAAGTAATAGCTAATATGTAAACGTTATAGTCGGACAGAAAATTACAAATCATATGTAATTGACGGAATTTGTGATAAAGGTAAGCAATCTGCAGTATAATCGAGTATCGATGCAAATAGGTATAGCCATTGATGTATATATGTTACTATCGTAAATGGGTATAGCGCTCTCATACTGATACATCGAATCATATTATATGTAGATAAGCGTGCGTAGACGAAGGACATATTATCCTAAGTTTATATTGATATGCTAGTTTCCTAAATATAAATAATTATTTATATTCATAAATAAATAGATGATATAAGCCTAAATATCTTTCAATTCCTTCTATTTTTTATAAGTTCACTATCTTACTCACTCGCTCAAAGATATAGTATAACCTATGTATATAGATAGAGCCTAATAAGTTGAACAAATGTCTAGTTATAAAGACCTGTCATCATAATGCGAGCATAACGTGTGATAAAAAGAGAAAGCACTAACCGTTTGCGCACGTCTTGAAGCGTTGCGTGCCTACAGCAATATTTACCTGCAACCATCTGGTTAACACCACACTCTTTCTTTCATATGCCGTTGCGCGTATGCTCGTAAGAAGAAGTAATAGATTCTTTGTTTATGCTTAATACTATCCGTCTATCGATACTTGGTTTAGTACTCGCTTGCCAACAATGCGGCACAAGTTTTGTCATCGCGTATTGAGTGACACTCAGAGTGGGTAGCCCCGTCATTACCTACCCTATTGGATACTTCCCCCCATATGGCTCTGACTGCCCACTCTGAGCGTCTAACTAAGATAAGCCAGAAATGAGAATCCTGCGGCCACTCATGGGCTTCTAATACCACTAATAATAAGGCGCAAGTCGAGGGCCTGCCTGATATAGCACTGCTCCATCTCCTCCCGTGGATGTTGTAAAAGGTGACTAAGGGACTCTAAACCAGAGGGACGGGCCACAGCGTCCCTTCTGTGAAACAGCAGCCATTCTGTGCTTACCAACCCGATTGGAAAGCGTGGTGAGTACTGCCAAATCCACCCCACCTCTGTTTTGGAAGTGGAAATCCTTTAGCTGATATGACATAAAACGTGGGTACTCAATAGGGGCTGAGAGAAAAAGCTAGTGAAGACATAACTCGTTCCAGTGTCCATTGAAGTTGTACAAGTAAATAAAGCGAGGAAGATTAGCGCAGAGAATTTATTAGGCAATTCTTTAGTGTCCTGGCTAAAAACAACCGAACAAAAATGTTTGCCGCTCTGAACTAATACTTAGCAATAATTTAAGTGAACGCTTGAGTAGATCTCGTACGCTTTACCTGAGAATATATACGTATGCTAGTTTTTTCAGAAACGAATTACAATATGTAAATGCTAACCTATTTCCACAGTCGTCTTCTCTTGATATCTTTAGATAAAAGCAAAAGGGAAACTTGACGGTTCTAGACGTCATTATTTTAACACGCAGTTTCACTAGAACCCACAAAAGCGTCATTCTTTTCGTAGGAGACAGTGCATATTAAAGAGATCAATTTTCATGATGTGTACTTTTGTCCTCCGTACCACAGGTATTATAATTCCTCGTGCTCGCGGTTTTTTTTTTATTATCTTCTCGTTGGGGATGACAGTAAAGCGGTCACCCCTTCTAGCGCAGGGCATGCGGCTGTAAAAAGGCCCCAGGCGCTTCTCGGGGGAATATCCTTGTAAAGGATACCCCCAAGCGTTGCTGTGCGCTGTGTTGCGCACATGGCAGCACGTGGTGCCGTGCGCGCCACCGTCTTCCCGGGGGTCATAGGTATGAGCACGCAGACTGCCCAATCTGCGCACCCGCGTACCTCGAGATGTTGTTAATACCTGGCAATCAGACAGCAATAAGAAATGCCTAGAGAGGTAAGTGCAAATGCCATTTAAAGTTCTATAAAAATCTTCATACATATACGAAATATCAACTTCTACTTTAATTTTTTTTAAATACGACTTTCACAGATCTAAGGTATTTGATAACTCACATTATTAAAAACTTAAGCTCAGGAATTAGTGAAAATTTCATCGAATATTAAGGATTAAATCCACTTCTGTAAGCGTTTACGGGATAGAAACAAGGGCTGAGGGTCTGGCCGAGATTCATTTTGATTACGAACAGGATCAGGCCCTAAGATCCGTGGGACAGGACACACGATGACACGGGCGCCCGTTTAATCTACTACGATTAAGCACATGACCTCACTCAAAAGGAAATTGATAGACTTTTAGTAATTATTTAAAGCAGTGAGTTGGCAAACAGTTTATCGATAGTCCAGTAAAATATTGCACTTGTGATTTTAATATTATGATTTGTATAGTCCACAGGTTGGATATAGGTAGATGGTATCTAATTGCAAGACTCAGTCTAGGTAGGTACAGCATCAGTGCCAGATATTCTGCAGTTATGTTTAAGAGCTAGTGAAATTGCTGGGCATAAGAGTCTAAATAACTAATATGTCAAGGTGACGAGCAAAGTGTGTTGCCACGCAGTACTAATCCTGGGTAGTATTATAATATTTATGGGCAGGCTTTTACGCTTACCACCAGGCGTATGACTCGCTCCTCTTCTCATCAGATAGTATATTAAAGATAAGGCATTACTATAAAGCTGAAATAGGTCACCGCAATGAGAGCCAGATAGCTTCCAAGAAAGCTCGAATATAATACCACAGTCCTTAGGGCAAGACACAATTCATCATTTGAACAAAGCCCTCCCCCATAGATTTCCACAATTGTCTCGTCATTTGGCGGAGAATTTACCAATACTCACCAGGCTTGCTTAACAGATGGGTTGGTGAGCGCAGTATTGCTACTGTCTCACAGAATGGATGCTGCTGCTATACCTATGGTTAAGAGTCCCTTAATCGACTTTTTACAACATCCACGGATGGAGATGGAGCAATGCTATATTCCTAATCCAAAACGAATCCAATCCGGACACCACTCGGAAGCGAGATAATATTATTAATAGCCTAATGCCCAATGCCTTAGCGGCTTCAGACTAATGAGCGAGACATCTTGATCATGACTCTCTCTCGTGTTATGAATGGCATGTACAAATGGCGAGAACCTATTCTTAGCACAAGTACATTAGCTTTATTTGAAAGTAAACGGGAATTAATCAAAAATGGAAGAAATACTTACGCAATTCAAATTCTCCTCTATAGCCATTTTGAAACAATTGAGGAAAACATCGTGAGAATACCGCCTCGTTAATAATAAATTCTAAGCGTGTGTAATGCCTTGAGAATAACGATAGAAAGCACCACCTGACACTTTAGGCAATAACCACTAACGTGGCTATAGCGATTTGCAAACTACCCTAACGTGTTGCTAATGTTAATGAATGAATATTTTTAGTTATCACCCAGAAGACATAGTGTTTTAATGGATATATGTGCTCTACTTAAATTGGGTGTATATCAATAGAACGATGAAAGCTTATGTGAATCAAATAGGCCTGTATTAAATAGTAGAAGTTTCAAAATGTTAGCAACAAGTTCCTTATAACATTACCAACTAACCACTGTAATTTCAACAGTCTTCTATGTACGTCTAACATGAATCATTACATCAACGATAAAGATGTCTGGCGCACGATTCTCCTCTCTTTCCCTCCTGCACACTGCGGCCCTCTGGCCCTTTCAAATACATTTTATATTTTAACATGATTGAAGAGCTGTTACTTTCAATCAATTAATTTTACAAATCTAATGCAATTCTTACTGACTATTAAAAAAATGGGAGGGTGGGGGTAGGAGGGTGAAAAAATACTTTAGGACCTATTCTCATACCTACAAAAAAAAACATTAAAATCGGTCGAGCAGTTTAGGAGGAGCACAAACACCGTGACACGAAATATTTATATATTAGATAGGAAGTCCTCTAAATATCCCCTGGCTGGAGGCCGCTTTTGGTTTCCCCAGAAATAACCGGCAACCAAATTTTTCATAAATGTGTAAACATCTTGTTAGTGGATATTCAATACGTTCGAGTGCTGACCCATTTTTCTTAGAAGTGGGCAAATGTTTGTGTAGTGATCTATGTTAAATATCAAGGATAAATAGGTATGCATCACGTATAACATTAGATTTCAACGAGCTTTAGCTGTAATTCCTTATTGATATCGCCGGTATGAGCCTTCCAATAAGTAAAAATGTCGACCGCAAAATATAACCAAGCTCAACTAGATTCCAGTTCGTACCCTACTACCTAAGACCATTTAACCGCTAAGCCTACTACGAACGAAGAAATAAATGTAAATATTGCCATTCGATTATTGCTACATCAAACAAACCATAAAACAGTTTAAATCTCCTTTCATTAAATGTAAGGTCTCTAAAAATTTTAAACTTTATTGTAACGGGAAAATCAATAAGTTGAAGGGATCGCTTTGACATGCTATAAATTCCATTGATATTTTTGCAATAATTTGTAATAAATTAGCAATTCGAGCACTTTGTTCACCATTTCATGCCAGCGGCGCTTGTACTATATTCACTTCATATCAGCCATACGACTGCCACTGCTGGACAAAGCCTCCCCCATAGTTTTCCACAATTTTCATAATTTTGGGGGGGATTTGCTAGTATTCGCCACGCTTGGCAGACGGGTTGGTGAACGCAGAATGACTACGCTTCCACAGAAAGGACACTGCTGCCCATCTCTCTGGTTAAGAAACCCTTAGTCAACTTTTGCGAAATTGCGACATCCATGGGAGGAGACGATTGGTGCTAGATTCTGAATCCAGACACCACACGGATACCGGACACCACACGCATTAAAATGTTCGCAATAAAAACATATGATTTTAGCACTCTAATAGGAACTTTATTATTTTTCTCCCTTTTCACGGGTTTATATCCTCTGTAAGGGGGAACCCGGTGTTTTGACAGGCTTACGTGGGGACATGGGTCCAACACGCAGAGGCCCTTTAGAGAATTTTAACCTAAAATGTAATGGGACACCAACCGGGGACTCTCCATAGCTGCACTATAAAATGAAGTCATGGATTGTCCCCGGTGATGTAAGGCTATTGTATGAGATGGAAACTATAACGATAAGGTCTATTGCAATGGGTGTTACATGGAATAAAAGACTAATAAATACGGGAACAACGGCGTCTGCCTTTCAACTTTGATCGTGAAATTATGTGGCAGACGGTGACTCGCCACTCACAAGATGGGCCCCCTAAATGGCCACCACTACAGGCGACAAGGAGCAACACCGGTGTGAGCAGCTAGGGGCGTCGAGAGGTGCGGCACCGGTTTCACCATCGCGCGTCTCGAAGACTCGGAGCGGGTTTCCCCGTTATTACGCCATTAGACACTTCCACCCCCGAGCATATAGCTCTGGCGGCCCCCCTCTGATCGGCCAACTAAGGCAAGCCAGAGTTGAAAATCCTGCGGGCACTCATGGGATTCCACTCCAACCAACCAATAAAGGCAAGCGGAGACGAGGCCCTGACCGACTCTCTGGAGTATTCGGGTACGCAGTGTCGCCACTCACATTCAGCTCGCCATAAACTGCCCTGCGTTCTGTAAGCTACTTAATATCCTTTTTGTTTTTCTTATGATACACTTTTTTTTATCATAAGGTATGAAGAAATCAAGCAGCTACATTAATCTGCCCTCCAGGATTACCTTATCCCATGGTGAGATAACGTTTGCCCAGAGGGGTTTATTTATTTTAATAATTATTATACATTAATTAAATAATTAAATTATAAAACATTATCGTAAAAATAATAGTAATTACAATTATTTTTTGATAAACGCGATCCCTATGACGTTCTCCTTAATCTTGAAATAAAGTTATCTATTTTTGTACGACGTTATTATATTTTATCTTGGTTTACAAGTAAGTACACATTCTTTTGTTCCAGTTACAATACCAACAATAGTACGCCAGAGTTTCGCCGTAGATTTGTTGTTGGAGTCGAAAATTTAGTGCAACCTCTTTAAAAACTTGACCTGTTACCGGGAACAACGGATCTATGGAATAGCAGTTTTTTTAAATATTTTTTAAGGTGGTGATTCTCCATTCACGTCAGGTTTAGGGTTGCGTGCTTCATAATGAAAATTCCTGTCCTGTCTGTCTGTCTGTTCATGTGTCAAGGCCCCTTTTCTCAAAGGCGGCTCTATAAAAATCAAGTTTCTATTTTAACGCAATAAAAAGATACGGCCTATCAAATCATATTTTCATACTACTAGTCCCACTCACTGACTGATCAACAAAATCTATAAGGTACCGGTCCCGACGATCTTTAAATTTAGCACGAAGGGAACTGTTTTGACACAACTTAGGAATAAATCCGACAATCATTAACTTCATACCCCGCGAGGAATTATTACGAGACAAACTTATGTTTGCATTTAATTTTATACAATACAATTTGATACACTACCCGATCACCTACAAAATAAAAGCTACGGAACCCTCTCAGGGCAGTGAGTCCTAGACGTATGACATAACTACCTCTTTTTTAAGCGGTCAGTCGTATCAAATTTTGCATGAAATCTGAGATTGACAATTGTGATTTAATATTGCAAATAGAAATTCTAGTTTCGGATTATGATGGTCTGTAAATTAATGAATAATATATTAAAAATGATTTGAAGTAATAAATGTAGGTATAATAAAAACCACCAGAAAAGTTTTAATAAAACTAAAAATAAAGTGCTAGCAAAAAACTCATCAATTCAAAATGTATGTAATATCGTAAGGAAATCTCTACGCCATTTAGCAGGAAGTGTCGGATACCATGTCCTCCGCTAGGGCGGATTATGCGGCGCCCGTTCGCCGCAGCTCGCGCCTGCCCTCGCACAATTCTGTATTATCTCCTACAAGATTATTCGTTGTAAAAAGAAACAATACAACCTCGCCTTTTAAAATTTCTGCACTTTCCTGCTTTCGTTAATTTGGCGTGATAACAGAAGAAAAAAATTACAATAAAAACTTTCAACAACTTCACTATTTCTTACTATGTCATTAGTAATAGTGGGGCTATTACTAATGACATGGTTGGCGCAGTGGTTAAGCGATTGGCATTCTACGCTAAAGGGCGCAGGTTCTATTCCTATACGAAAAACAAATATTTGAATGGCTGTAGGCATAGTCAATAGTCAAAGTTTTTATTTCATATTAATAAACCAGTTAGTGGCACTTATGAAACGTCAAAATTTAAGTTGCACGGTTCCAATTGGCTGATCCTATTGAGAAGAGCAAGCAGGAAACTTCGTGTAATTGTATACTCTTTAAAATAATTATTATTACAATGTCTGTAAATTATGTTTAAACATATAATGAGAAGAATATATGTTAATGTGGAGAGATGGAACATACTACAATAATTATTTATTTAACATGACAGTTATCGGCTGACCTGTCCCGACAGACGACACCTGTTTACAAGCATCGCATCATTATTTTAATAGGAAAATCAACATTGTTATGAAACTTTTAATGTAAAAGTTACTTTATTTGTATTCGGTTCTACTGGCCTACTCTTTACCCGGAAACACACCGCGACATTAATACACAGACATATATTGTGCACCGTACATAAATGTAGCAGAGACTACGTACGTGTTCAAAATTTAATATCCCGTCTTAGTGGTTGTTCACCTCGTAAAGGAAATTATACTTCAAATTTAATGTTTTACGACCGCAATTGCGCGTTCATATGCCACTTATCATTTCCTTTTATAGTTTTAGATTATTTGGTACATTTTCTTCTAGTTGATATTATAATATAGGTGAGATACTCAGATTCCGCAGTCCAATTAATTACTAATAATATTAATAAAATATTATCTATAAGAAACTGACTCCCAATGACTGACTGACATCCAATGACTCCCAGCGACGTTCACCAGGTTGTCTGTCCACCTGGTTGGAGATCGTCCCACTCTGCGTATTCCGGTGCACGGTCTCCACTCGAGAAACTTTTTATCTCAACAGCCATCAGTTCTACGAGCTATGTGCCCCACCCATTGCCACTTCAGTTTACTAATCCTTTCAGCTATGTCGGCAACTTTAGTTCTTCTACGGATCTCCTCATTTCTGATTCGACCTCGTGGAGAAATACCAAACATAGCTATTTCTATAGCTCGCTGAGTGACCTTGAGCATTCTTATGTTCCCCACAGTGAGTGACCACGTCTTTGTTCCATATGTCATCTCTGGTAACACACGCTGGTAACTGTCTTGCTTGCTAAGTTTCTTGATAATATAAAGTTAAGCGATGCTGAGTTAGTTAGTCGGGACTGGTCAGTTCTTAAACTGCCATGCAATTTTATTGTTACAGTACTTCATTAATTTCAAATTATTAGTTTACATTTAACTCACACAACTTTATCCTTAATTCTATTCTTTATTTTTCGTTCGATTATTGGCCAACCTTGTGTCAGAGTTGTCCAAGCCACCCAAAGGCCTCCAACTTGGCTTAACTATAGCCGTCTAATGACAACAACCGGGACACTACAACAATACATAGACTAACCGTGACGCGCGTTGCTTAACCTCGCTGATTGTTTACCGATCAGTGATTGCAACTGACTATGACCGCTCAAACGAAATAAAATATATTATAACTATTCTATTCAACTTTTTGTATGAGTTTCTTCCCGGCTCTTCTCCATGGAGCCAACAACAACCGGTTACATGACGTATGTCATCATATTATGGAGAATTTTCCAATACTCACTACGCTTTGTAGGCCTGCCCCTTCGTCCTTCCCCGGAGCGGAGAAAGTTCATGAGGAATTTCCACTGGGCCCAATAAAAAAACGACGGTTTAATGAGCCCTGTAGGATACTGGTCCACAAATGACGCTGTTGCCCTGTGGCTTAGAAGTCCCTTATTCGCCTTTCACTACATCCACGGGAGAAGATGGAACCACACGGATTACGTGACGTACGTAAATGACTTACATTAACAATAATCAGACGGCACGGTTGGTGCAGTGGCTGATACAGTCGGCTGCTGCGCTCCGGGTCGTGGGTTCGATTCCCGCACGGAACAAATATTTGTTTGATCTGCATATAGTTGTTCCGGGTCTGGGTGTATTGTATGTGGAATTCATGTCTATAAATGCACCCACGACCCATGAGAAATCCTAGTGTGGGGCAATGTTTTTATTAAAATAGAAATGAAAAAAACAATCGTATAAACAAACAGTGGAATAAGGCGTGGTTTGGGTGAGCAGCAGCGTATAGTCCGTTATACGCTGCTGCTCACATTTCAGTTCTGACTATTCTTTTCAATTCAATAACGAGGGCAACAGCTTCCTCTTGTGTACTAAAAGCGACATACTATGCAACATTTGAATTGGTGTTCCAGACATCAACACCAATCCAAATTCCACGTTTAAGACTATTTAACAAAACGACATTCATAGGGTTATCAATCAAATCTATAAATCACAAGTTCTGAAGTAAACTCGACGTTCACAAAGTTCCAAATCGAAACGGAACTTTCCAGCTATTCACTTCTAAAGGAATGCAAAGTTAGTTCCTAGTTCAGTATAGGTGTTGCATTTAGCATAAGCCACTGAGAGGACTTCCCGCCTCGCAAGGCTTTCGCATCCCCACCCTTCACTGGGTGCCTTAGGTGCCTTCGTGACCTAGTTCCAAGTTCACACTTTACATTTCTATTCACATGATTATTCGCGCGGAAAACTGCAGCTTTCAGACAAACATCAGCATCGGGGAAACTAGATTGACATGCCTTGGCTTAGCTTCGTTTTCGCGACGTTCTTTTTAATTGATTTTAAGATTAAGTAAGATTTTATATAATGGTGAATTTGACTCAGGAAGACACAAAACAACAGCAAAGGAATAAGCTTGAATATTATCGAAGTCATAATTTTATATATTATCCTGTATGTAATTTCGAGTTTGAAATGTCTTTCGAACTCAACAACAAAGATTTACACCCGCTCCCGACCGCCCATTATTATACTAATACAATTATGGAAGATAATCAGCTGCAGCAGAGGCTTGCTTACGCCCTCCAAGTTAAAACTTTAATCCTATTCACAGCCTGCAAACTCCAACTAAACCGCAACACTCTAATGAACTCTCTTTGATTTCAATCTCTTTGTGAACACATGCTTAATCTGTGAATCGGGTTTACATTGAACAAGTACTTGATTTCTACTAATTGCGATTATCCACTGACTGTTTGTATCTACCTATTGTTAATTGATTATACTGTCTCCGTGGTAATCAATAATTACGTCTTAGACTGAAAAGACTGAAGAGTCTTTATCTATAATAGGTAACTAATTAATTATTTTCATATAAAGATTAATATCTTTATGTAATCAGTAAAGGATTATGTTGCCACATTACAATTTATTAGATTAGTAAAAACTAATTCATTATACATAAATTGGGATAAGTGATACATAAATACAAACAATAATTAAAAAAATCAATAAAAACCGGCTTTTAAAATATAAACTATAAATCGAAGTTATTTTTTTATGGAAAATTAAAGTGCTCTCTACTTATATTCTCATAATTAATCTACCTTTGACATCGAGCACCCCATGCTTTTATTTACGCTTTCATAAGGGTCACACTAAAAGATTTTTTAATGGTCACACTAAAAGTTTTTAGAAAATAAAAAACGGAATGATGTAGGTTACTGTTAATATTTTTATTATTTCTTGAAGTTGTCTCCGTTCTTTTCTACGTACTTTCACTTGCGATGGAAATAAAATGGATTGGCTGAAGCTGTGAGCCCACTCATCTTTAGATCCCTAACTTTTATTTTTCGAACGCAGCCTCGGCGTCATCGGGGTTCATAAAGCGAATTCCTCTGAGTTTATCTTTTATTTTGGGGAATAAATATAAGTCGCAAGGTGCTAGTTCGAGACTGTAAGGAGGCTACTGAGTCACTAATACCTCACCTTCCATAAACAAATTTTCGAATGTCCGTCTGGCGGAGTGAGCTGGAGCGTTGTCATGGTGAAGGAGGACCCTGGTTCTTGGGCGCTGCTGTCGAAAATTTTCCAAGGCAACCGGTAAACAATGGCTAACATTCCAATCGGTAGTAACAGTCCTTTTATCCTCTAGTGCAATTGATGTGAAATGCGTCGGCTCAAAGAATGAGGCATTCATCTTTTTGCCTTCACTTCTGCCCTTCTTTACTTTTATCGTCAAATCTCCAAATGGAAACATCCATTGGTCATAGTAATTTCTTGGTCCCAGTAAGGTTTTCGCGATTATTACACATTATAATAAAACAATTTTAAACGGATTAAATAGAACTGCTGTATTACCATACATTAAGGGAGTCACGGACAGAATTGGTCATATCTTGAAGCGTGCTTCCATTAAAACCTACTTCAAGCCACACAAAAAGATCAGCCAACTTCTGAAACCCGTGAAGTGTCACATTCTTCTATAAGATGCAGGGGTCTACAAGATTGACTGTGATTGTGGGTTGTCATACATAGGGCAAACAGAGCGTAGTATAGCCACCAGAATTAAAGAACACATAGCTGACATCAAGCATAGACGCACCACAAAGTCTGCAGTGTGTGAACAAGCCTTAGGCAAACCCAACCATTTTCTTCGATTTGATCATCCTCAAGTCCTCGCGAAAGAGATTCGCTATGTACCAAGAATGTATCGTGAGGCTATTGAAATTAAAAAACATCCTAATTTTAATAGAGAAGATGGTTGGCAGGTACCACCAGTTTGGAATCCTGTTATTAAATTAATAAAATTCCAAACAACACACCACACTAAAAACAGCAAGACACTGTAAGTGATTACTGCGTGCATCCAAACAATTTTTGATTAGTTTTGTACGGCAGATAAAATAACTTTTTAAATCTGTATTGACGCTTGTCACCTTAGTCATCCTGCGACCACGAACCCTGCAAAGTGTTCGTAACGTCAGGAAAAACAAAAATCAATAATACACGCGATGTAATCCGTTTAAAATTGTTTTATTATAATCCATTGGTCAGATTGTCTTTTGGTTTCGGGCTCGTAACCCCCAGCTCGGCAGCCCACGCAGGGTACTCCTCGAGCGTGTGGAGTGCAGTATCCTGGTCGTTGTATGAACACCTGCATCAGACGGTAGGTGACGCGATCGCTCCTTCTGAGCCAGGTTTCGCAGGTGCAGCATGGCATCGATGATGCACTTATCACGAACTGCAACCGTAGGTGATGCCGCTACATCTCGAGTGCGCGCCGACAAGCCATCCGCCTCAGCCTGTCGAATGTTCCTGTAGACACGCTTTCGCCGCTCTGGTGGAGGGAGCGTGTCTAATCATAGACCAATGCATCCGTCGCCAACAGGATGTCTAAAGGCGGCAAGCACGCCAGGAGAGTTGCCGCCGTAGAGATGGCGAATTTCCTTACTCGGTCCCCCGAGATTGGGCAGCAGCCGGTGTAATGCACTCACAACTCCTTCGACTCGGGGGACAAAGCGAAGCGAAGCCCCAATGATTGTCCAGGGTGAGCCACAGGTACTTCATCTACTGATGCATCCTGATTTGGGTGTCATCAACGCGTATCCGGGTCACTATACCAAATGCAATATCGGAATTGGTAGAACTTAGTGAACTGCGCATTCACACAACTACTTGCAATGTACCTGTGTTCAGCAATAAACATTTTGATTGATTGATTGATTGGAATCACAGAAAAAAAAACTGGATTTTAACAGTTTTTAGGATTAATTTATTGCAATATATTATGAAAAATCATATATAACATATTATATAAAACATACGAAACGAAATAGAAATATTAAATTATATGTAATGTATTAATATGAGGAATACTCATTTTCGATCGGATAGGGCAAGCTCTCTCCATGCGTGGGTCTACGATCAGACACGCTCCCTCCGCCAGAGCGGCGAAGGCGTGCCTCCAGGGGCGTTGGACAAGCTGCGGCGGCTAGCTCGGCGGCGCGCACTTGTAAAGTGGCGTCATCGCCTGCGGATGCAGTTTGCAACCAAGCGCGTCGTCGAGGCCGTCCTGCCGCTCTTTGGAGCCTGGCTCAAAAGGAGCGAGCGCGTCACCTACCGCCTGACGCAGGTGCTCACCGGGCACGGTTGTTTCGGCGCGTACCTGCACAGGATAGGACGCGAGGCCACGGCACAATGCCACCATTGTGATAGCGACCAGGACACCGCACAGCACACGCTCGAGGCGTGCCCTGCGTGGGCCGCCGAGCGGCGGATCCTGGTCGATCGTATCGGGCAAGATCTGTCTCTGCCAGCAGTAGTGTCGGCTATGTTGGCAGAGCACGAAAATTGGAATGCAGTGGTCTCCTTCTGTGAGAGCGTCATGCTCCAGAAGGAGACCGCAGAGCGGGATCGGGAGAGGGCCGATCCCGCTCGAAGAAGAAGGAGACGGCGCCGGGGTAACAACCGCCCTGGCGCCTAATTCCGATACGCCGGAAAACCCCTGCCGTTGCTATAAGGTGGGGGACCTCTGGGTTCGCGGGTGCGTAGATTGGGGAATCTGCGTGCCCACACCAAGCGACCCAAGAGAAGGCGGTAGCGCGCATGTGGTCACGCGCTGCCGTGGGACGCACTGGGGGATCCTTTACAATCCCCCTGGGGGGGTGACCGCTTTACAGTCACCCTCTCCGAGATGTGCCAATAGGCGTGGCACCAGTGGGTGGCTCTAGTGTGATCATACGAGGACCTGGAGCCTCCCTTAGGTGCCGAAGATGACCGCTCCAGTGGTTTTAGCCGGTAGGAGTCCGGCATACCCCTTCGTCCTTCCCCGGGGCGAAGGAAGTTCATGATGAATTTCCACTGGGCACCAATAAAAAAAAAAAAAAAAAAAAAAAAAAAAAAAAAAAAAAAAAAAAAAAGGGCAAGCTCTCTCTACCGGCAGTAGTGTCGGCTATGTTGGCAGAGCATGAAAATTGGAGTGCAGTGGTCTCCTTCTGCGAGAGCGTCATGCTCCAGAAGGAGACTGCAGAGCGGGATCGGGAGAGGGCTGATCCCGCAAGGAGAAGGATGAGACGGCGCCGGAGCAACAACCGTCCCGGCTCCCAAGTCCAACACGCCTGAGCCCCCTGCCGTCACTACATGGTGGGGGGCCCCGGGGGTCGCGGGCGCGCAGATTGGGGAGTCTGCGTGCTCACGTGGTCACGTGCTGCCGTGTGCGCAGCACAGCGCAAAGCGAGGCTTGGGATTGGATCCTTTACAATCCTCCCCGAAAAGTGCCTGGGGGGGCGACCTTTTTACAGTCGCCTTCCCTCCGCTAGAGGGGGTGACCGCTTTACAGTCATCCCCTCCGTGATGTGCCTAAAGGCGTGGCACCAATGGGTGGCTCTAGTGTGATCTTACGAGGACCTGGAGCCCCCCTTCGGTGCCGAAGATGACCGCTCCAGTGGTTTTAGCCGGTAGTAGTCCGGCATACCCCGGGGTGAAGGAAGTTCCATGTAGAATTTCCACTGGAGATCCATAAAAAAAAAGGAATACTCATTTTAAGTGATCACGGGATTGACTCATGTGTGCACTGAAATGATCAAAGTGATCATTTAAATAATATCTAAAACAGTTACATACAATTATATTTTTGAAGGGACATAACAGAACGATAGAAATCGGTAACAGTCATGTCGTGATATCAAAATATTAAAATATCCTCTAAATTACCAACATAAAAAATAGATATCTTGTTCACGGAAATGACAGTAATGTCATACGTCATTTCTGTGATGAAGTTAAAATATTATCTGAATCACCGCTGCTGGAGTCATTATAGATTGACCATAATTTTTACATTTTTTTTAAAGCAGCCAGTACTGAAATATTTTTTATATTTTAAATATACTGAAATAAACTGAAGTGGCAATATGCGGGGCACATTGCTCGTAGAACTGATGGCCATTGGGGCAAAAAGGTTCTTGAGTGGAGAGCGCGCTCCGGAAAACGCACCGCGGGAAGACCTTCAACGAGGTGGACAGACGACCTGGTGAGGGTAGCTGGGAGTCGTTGGATGAAGGCGGCATGTAACCGCTCCTTGTGGAAATCTAAGGGGGAGGCCTTTGTTCAGCAGTGGACATCCTTTGGCTGATATGATGAAGCTGATGAACTTAATTTTTGAGATTTTTATTTTCAACACTTGTAACTCTAACCTACATTTCTTCAAACCCCTCATTGTGAAGATGCTGAACTTGATTGCGGTGTAACTTTTGATAGCATTGCTTCAACTCTTCTTTGCATAGCTTCTTTAGTCCTATATTTCTGAGAATTCTCTTTCCAGTATTTTCCTTTGTTGTCGTAGTGTATAAGCCCTTATGGTCTTATTAATACTTTTTCTGTCTTCTTGTGATATCCTTCTCCACGTTTTCCTCGCACTTCTTCTAGAGCTCCAAAATCTCGTTAAGAGTTTTCTCTGTTTCGCTGCGTACTAAGTTTTACTTGCTCCTTTGGCTTAGCTTTCCTTTCTTCATCTGTAATCACTTCTGTTTGTTTTCACCATTTCCATCTATACCTATGACAAAAAAGCAAGTCCATAACCCTGAGTGAAAGTTGTATGAAAATCAATAGTTATTAAACAGGAATAACAGACACAAAAAACATGCCATTTCTGTGAAATGTGTAAATTCCGAGAACATGGTTGGTTATGGGCTAAATAGTAAGTCTGTAAGTATATCTGTCTGCGCAAGCAAATAGTTTTTTTAAATTATTTTATTCTTTTTTATTTAAGGGATTTATGTACACATTTGCGACAATGTCAATCCCATCGTGCTTTTACAAAAAGTAACTAACTCATAAAATAATTTAACTAATATTAATCACACATAACCAATAAAACTAAAATAACTTAAACTTGCTTAACTTAATCTAATAAAAATGTATCTATATAATATTTTTGCTGCTTCAGAATTAGGCTCAGCTAAGATTCCATGAAACATAATTTCAGCAGGAACAAACCTTTATACGAGCATTTGAAGTCTCAATACCGGCAAATTTCAAAAATACCGTCATTTCCGTGAAATCTGTCAATTCCGTGGTAATGAGTTCACCGTAATGACTAATGACGATCACGGGATTGACGAAACGAACCTAAAGTCATGGCAGCTCGTGGTTTTTCAAGTTATTTAGCAATTTATGGCCTCGGATCAATATTAGACCTCATTGCGTAAATTATGAGAACTTACCAACAATAATCATTCTTAACCGAATCGACGCAACAAATTGACAAAACTGGTATATTACTTGAGTTTTCCGAATTAAACTCCGTACAGCATAGCATTTTATGTTGGGAATATGACTAATCTGAATTGACAGTTCAAGCAAAGTTCCTAGTTATAAAAGTAATAGCTTCGTAGCTTTGATATTTTAATAAAGTGGTTCACCGAAATGATTAGAATTATAATAACGGTGGTATAAAACTACAAATTATAATTTAATACCAGAAAGAAGAAATCTCATGTATTTTTATTTACATTGGAAAGTATATAAACTGTTTTTTAATCTTTTATTCTAATGATCTCTGTTACATTCTATTTATTATAGTTTTTATAACAGTACATGTGTTTATAACAATTCACGGAGTATGATAGCGACATCAAAGTAACGAATTTTTATTATCGCGTATGCTGCATAGCTAAGCCTTTTCGACCAATAAAGTATGTGTGGGCCCACTGCAGAATCTTAGAATCTAAAGTAATGCCTAAGAACACTGCGGTGTCCATAAGGTCCAACTCCGAACCATTTCATTTATACACTGTATTTGCCTTTTTAACTTGAGGTGTTGAGAATTTCATACATTTAGTTTTTTCCTCATTCAAGTCTAAATTGTTAACATTTAACCAGTGAACCACTCCAGAGATAGATCCACTATTTACATCGTCAATTGCTAGATGTTGGCGTTTAAGTTTAAATAAAAGTGAAGTGTCATCTGCAAACACTATCTCGTAATTATCCCTCATGATGTAAGGTAGGTCATTTTTGTATATAATAAATAAATGGGCCAATTATTGATCCTTGTGTGCGTCATAATGTAGCATTATCAATTATGTAACACAAGAGCGATAGTCAGTAGGCAGCCCTATAGCGCGTTTGCCTACGGCAGTCGTAGGTAATTATTTCACGAACACTGCCAAGGCGTGCCGTTATATTGTTTTTCTTGCTAAGTCTCTCTATTCAAGCCTAACGAAAGCCCAACAGTTATACCATTTTGGATTATATCATTTCCGTTACTTTTGCATGTCTTCAAGTTATCCTATTTATTTTTACTAGCAATACAAAGTGTGCAATTCAAAAATTCCTATTAACTTCTCCAATCTCTATGTCACATATAATAAACGTATGTGGTGTACCGCAATACTTTATGAGGTTTAATTTGATTCCACAACCAGACAGTCGTCTCAAATCTATGGCGATTGTACTAAATCAAGCAAGGTTGATTGTGATCCATCTTTATAATTATAACAGATTAAGATAAGATGTAATTTTTGATTGATAAGGTTTTAAATGGTGCATATATAAGAAGCTTCCAGATATCAAAGAGTGAAGTGTTGGGTCGGCTTGCTGGTACCAAAAATGAAACTGCTTATTGGAGCTGTGTGCTTGGCTTTAGCCGTAGCAGTCTCTGCAGTGGAGATTGCTACTGAAGACGTCCCCGTGTATGACTACCACAGAAGGTTTGGTATTGCAGAGGCCTCGAGGATCAAAAAATTGGAAGAGGATGGAGATTTCAGCAGTAGTCAGAGAATCGTCGGAGGATCCATCACTGACATCTCCGCTACTCCTTACCAGGTCATATTTTTATTTAGTTATTTTCATTAGTTCTAGCCAATAAAAATCCAAATAAGCATTGGGCTTTATCATCATCATTTCGGCCTAATGAAGTCCACTGTTGGACACAGGCCTCCCCCAAAGATCATCACAACCACCGATATGGATGTGTTTTGAGCTCATTGGGGGGTTTTGCCATAATCGCCACGCTTGGCAGGCGGGTTGGCGATCGCAGTTGAGTTGTTAATGCACTCGAAGAACTCATTTAGTGCTACAATGTTAATTTATCACTTTGTGGCAAGCGAAGAAATGGATTTTTAGCCCCTGGACTGGTGTGTCAAGATCTACTTTGCCGAATAGAACTACTCATTAAATGATTTTACTATTATAAACGTGTGTGTACTTCTAATATAATTAATATACGACCTATTTTGAATTTTTATTCATTCTAGTGATGAGACGAGCTAGTTATTTGCTCGTGGTAAGCATCATGCCTGCCCATAATAATTGTAATTACACTGCACTCGTCCCCTTGATGCCCAGTTATTGCAGCGATTATAAGGCCCTTTTTGGATTTTATACCAATAAAATAAAATCTCCTAGACACTTTATACAAAATCCACTAAAAGAGAAATTTCCGTACATAATTATTGTAAGTATATGACAAATCTATGCTTAATCTTCCCCAGGCTGGTCTTGTCATCCAAATCATGGTGATCTTCACATCAGTTTGCGGCGCTTCCCTCATATCTACTAACCGTCTGGTGACTGCAGCTCACTGTCAGAGTGATGGTGGCCTCACAGCTAACGCGTTCACCGTTGTTCTCGGATCCAACACCATCTTCAGTGGTGGTACCCGTATTTCTACTAGAGATGTTGTGATGCACCCTAACTGGACTCCCTCTACTGCTGCTAATGACATTGCTATCATTCGCATCAGCTCTGTCTCTTTCTCTAGTAAGTCTTTCTTTTTATAAATATTAAAAGTATTTCTTACCACAATCCTATTCAATGACAGTGATGAAGATAGTACGATTATAATTTGACATTATAAATTTCTTGACCTTGAAGATGGCTGCTTATTAGACTAACGAATGTAAATACAGGCTGGTAATTTACTCTACATATTCGTATGACAACGTATTCGATTGATTAGAAATAACAAAAACGTAGTCTTGCACATACCAATAAAAAATGTGCTGATGTAAATATTTTAAAGTTAAAGTAATTCTAAATAATATTTGACTTATTTCTTTGGACTTCAAAAATGGGCTACACAGGATATGGGTGAGACGGGACACTTAAACAAATGAGCGGCTAGTAAGGCGCCTTAGCTTAAGGCAGTCCGATATTTGCCACCCTTATTTATCGTTTCGACTTTTTTTGGTGTCTATTTTAGATGCTACTACTTTATTTTAATGAATCCAATTGACGTGTAACTGTACATTAGTAGATTCCGCTTGTAAAGTACTTTCGTTGAAATTTCTAGCCTATACACATATCTATCGACTTTAATGTATACTTTCTCTTCTTCTTCTTTCATATGTACTTTTAGTTTTCTAACTTGTATTGTCATGTTTCCAGACGTGATCCAGGCCATCAACCTCCCTAGCGGTAACGAACTCTCCAATAACTTTGTCGGTTGGAACGCTCTTGCATCTGGATTCGGCCTTACTGCTGACGGTAAGCATCATCATACCACTGTATAATTCAAAATATAAGTTTTATAAGTATAAGTAATATGTCTGATATTTATTTGCTTATATGAATGGTTTTGATTTTATATGAATGGCGTTGAGAGCACGACTTGTTACTTTATGAATATCTCATATCATATATATATTCGACGTAGTAGGTCGAGTCCGTCTAGATAGGGTGGTAACCGCAGTGTCAGATATTCTGCCGCCAAGCAATAGTTTTTAACCTTAAAGCATTGAACCGAAATAGTTAATATATTTCCTTCGTACAGGGTACACGTTGCAACTATGTATACGGCACGTATGGGTGCTGCACTATATTTCGTTCTATACAGTGCAGCACCCATACGTGCCGTATACATAGTTGCAACGTGTACCCTTGTATACTTATACAATTATTTTATTTTGAATTCACAAATATATGAATTATGAAATAAAATCATATCATATGTTCTACCCTATACATTTTTTCATAATAAATACCTGAAACATCATACGTGTAATGTACAATAAAGCACACATATGTATAGTGGAACATAAACGCATGCACGATAAATGTATATTTTTAAAATACTACTCATAATTCGATCTAGAACATTACTGTATTCTGGTTTCAAAGGCAATTTGGGTAGCTAATGAAGTGACTAGGCATAAGATAATGTCTCGAGGTGACTAGTGACTGACTTCTAGGTAGCATTACATTGGTATGGACATTCGTGACACTTACCACCGGGTGAATGACAAGCTCGTCTCGTCACTAGGTTTTGTAGACTCCCTAAGCCTATCTATTTGTATATGTTTATTATTTTCTAGGCGGCAGCATTGGCACCAGCCAACGTTTGAGCTCCGTAACCCTCCCCATCATCACGAACAACGAATGCGCTGCAGTGTACGGACAATGGGTGCACGCTAGCAACATCTGCACTAGCGGCTCTGGTGGTAGGGGGACTTGCAGTGGTGACTCCGGTGGTCCTCTCGCCATCACCAGCAACAACAGGAGGGTCTTGGTAAGTTAGCATATATCTATAGATGGTAAAAAAAAATCGTTCATACGCAACTTTCGGTTATTTGACCGACTATACCACCTTTGAGGAATACTTTACAATTTGCTTCATCCGAATGTAGTATTTCAATTGTCCCGTTCTATGGAGTTTTGCCCGTTTTTTCCATAGGAAATCTACCACCTGGAATGAACCAAAGTCTAGTCACTATTCATAAGTGCCTGTAATTGGTTTGACGTGAATAAAAAATATCTTTATTTTTAATACATTTATTTTAGCTCTATATCAAAAAGTCCGGAAAATCATTCGATTCGAGGTATTTGCCCAGCGTTGGGATGCTTAAGGCAGTAACAGCAACTAACCTGTGCTTTTTGACAGATTGGTGTGACGTCATACGGCGCCCAAGCTGGTTGCGCTGCTGGTTTCCCCGCGGCCTTCGCCAGAGTTACCTCCTATGTCAGCTGGATCCAGTCCCAATAATCTCCTACTTATACGATGCTCATAATGTTTACATAAAATTATTTATCTGTTTATATTGTTTTTATTTCCAATTAGTACTATAGCCATAGGCACAATAATTAGGAGTTTACAGCTGGGATAAGCCCTGAACGCACGGAAATTTGTCCCAGTTGCAACAAAGTCTGTGTAGTAAACAACTCCGGATGTAACTTGCAAGTTATCAAACATATTATTGCGTTCATCTTGTCAAAGAATACACTCCCACTGGATATGATGTGCGGACTGTTCATATCCACAAGCTTGAAGCTAAATAATTTACTCTTAAAGTTACCATAACCGCCGAAAAATTTAGCCTCGCAAAATAATCAACTTCAACTTCATTTCCCCGAAACTGTTCACCGCTGCAATGGAGGATGCCTTCAAGACTCACCTTCAATTTTCTGACGACATTGTAGTCATGGCAGAATCGCTGCAAGAGCTCAGCACGATGCTCGATAATCTCAACAGAGATTCCCAACAAGCTGGCCTTAAAATAAACATGGGCACGACGAAATGAAACATGTCAAATGCCCCTGTCGTGCCCATCCCAATATCCATTGGGAGCTCTGTTCTCGAAGTTGTTGACGAGTATGTCTACCAAGGACAAACCGTCCAGTTAGGCAGGTCAAAATTTGAGATAGAGGTCAATCGTCGAATCGTACTCGGCTGAGCAGTGTTCTGGAAACGTCTCAGCGTCTTTTCGTCAACAATACGAACCAGTGTGTGTTACCAGTGATAAAATATGGGACAGAGACGTGGTCACTCACCATGGGCCTGTTATGAGGCCAAGGTTCAAGGTCACTCAGCGAGCTATGGAACGAGGTATTTCTTTACAATATCGAATCAGAATCCGTAGAAGAACTAAGCTGTATAGCTGAAAGGATTAGGCCGTATATTGCTCGTAGAACTGATGGCCGTTGGGGTAAAAAGTTTCTCGAGTGGCGAACGCGCACCGGAAAAAGCACCGTGGTACGACCTCCAACGAGGTGGACCGACGACCTGGTGATGGTACTGCAGCACTGGGCAGCGTGTAACCACTCGTTGTTGAAATCTGTGGGGGAGGCCTTTGTTCAGCAGTGGATGTGATGAATGATATGATGAAACGCAATATTGATGGCATGGTTGGTGCTGTGTCTGATACAGTCGGGTGCTCCGGGTTGCCGGTAAGATTCCCGCTCGGAACAAATATTTGTATGATCTGCAGGTAGTTGTTCCGGCTCTGGGTGTATTGTGTGTAGAACTTATATTATATATATTTCAGAAATACTAGTATGGGAATACGTTTAAAAATTTAAAATAAAGTCACACAGTTCCCCGACTCCCGTCTGTATTGATGGGCAGAGATGGAGCCCCATGGATACCCGCAGGGTTCGCAACACTAGTTTGCCTTGGCCAATCAGAGTGGGGTCGTTTAATGCTCAGGGGCGTAAGTGTCTAGTGGCGTAGCAACCGGGAAACCCGCGCTGAGACTTCGAGGCGTGCGAATATGAAACCTGCACCGCATCCTGTAACACTCCGAGCTGCTCACGCCATGCTGCTCCCTATTACCCGTAGTGCAATTTTAGCGGCCCATTTTGTAAGCGGTGCACCTTAGGTTAACATCTCGACGGCCCCCAAGAACATAGTCTTAAGGAACAATAAGACTAAATTGTTTTTATTTCATATTTGAATATAGTATCATATAAGCTACAGGAAATATATATTTATTTTGTCTAGTCATTGTTATTTTAGAAAATATCAATTGAACATAGTCTCATTTTAAATTCGATTCAAAGAACAGAGGCTCTTGTGTCTGTACGAACTTGTTTTCGGCAGTTCGCAACGCCTGCGCCGCGTTCCGGTTCGGTGGAGAGTAGACATGTCCGGACGTCCGGCTCGCTTATAAGAAATAAAGTTTCATTTTGAATGTTAGTGTTTCCAATGTTTTGATAATTACTTCACTATGCCCGCAAGAAAAGGATATTGGATTTGGCTTTAAAATCAAGACATCACAATGAAGATTCCGCTAAAAGTCTCGATAACGCCTTTAATGGTAAGAAATTTATAATAACTATAACTCACCCAATATTAGAATAAGGTAAATAAGTTTTTTTAATTACATTATTTATGAACTTAAAACAAAAAATATAATTTACCGTCGGTTGTTAATATCGTATTCTAGGGATTTTCTAATACATTATTCAATACCTCATTTACAATAATTTTATACGCATATGAATTCTACTGTTGTGATTTCAAGTAACAAATCATTATTTAATTTTGTGATAATTCTACAAAGTTATATTCACATAAAACCTTGTTCGACAAAACTGAGCGTAGCGTAATCAGTTGCATGTACACATACCACGTTGTTCTACGATTTTTGCTGAGTAATATTGAATTTTGTACATATTGTTATTTGTGCGGCTGTATTCTACGTTGCAATATGTAAATACGATTGTTTTCTACTGAAAAAGTATTGTTTTTACTATGTTCTGAGCTCCCCTTTGTAATATTTGTTAGTTTCTTATGTTTATAATTTACATACATTATTAATTACAATAAATAATTAAAATAGTGCTTATTTTTCCAGAAACTGTATGTACACTACCCTGTTTTCGCATTTTCAGGTAAATTATATTTTTGTCCATTACAATAATCCAACAGGTTACATATCCAGGCAAAGTAAGCAAAAATCCCGCAAGAAAACCTATTAACCTACTCATGGAAAATAGTAATGAGCATATACTTACACCCATAACAATGTTACCGTTTGTATTTACACGTGATACTAAGAGCAACCTCAAGTCTGTCGGCGTACATTATAAATGGCTCTGAAAGCGGTCGCCACAGCGCTTGCACTTAGTGAAACGAGGTACAAGCGTACGTGCCCCAATTAGCCAATATTCCACTAATAGTTTCTATGAAGCATTAGGAATAATATGGGTGGTCGTTCCACATCCATTTAATCTTCCCGACCTAATGTAAGTTCGTTCCTACGTCTTGGCTTTTAGCTGAAGTAATGCCGCGAACTAAATGTGATACCTAGATCCCTGAAATCAGTTAATACAGGTTCGAATAACTTGTTGGTTGTATGACTTCAATCAATTTCAAATTATTATGAATTAATCAAATTAATTATTATACACGCGGGCGATTGTGGTGCTGAGGCGGCAGGACCAACAAGCTGAGAAGGGGCAAGTGCGACACCTAGCCTTAATCAGATCTTCTTTTGACAATCCTCACGTATTTATTTTTTTATTGGTGTCCAGTGGAAATTCTACATGAACTTCCTTCGCCCCGGGGAAGGGAAGGACTTCTAATGGCTAAAACCACTGGAGCGGTCATCTTCGGCACCGACGAGGAGCTCTAGGTCCTCTAGGTTTTCAGGCGTATGGGAATTAGGCGCCAGGGTGGTTGTTACCAGGCACCGTCTCCTCCTTCTAATCAGATGTTCACCTAGCATATCTATTTTGGTGAGTTCTTATGAAGGATACCGAGATCTCATACAGCACTCGATCGAGCAGTGCCATGCCTGAGTTTGAGCTGCGACTCCTGGTTATCGGATATAACTACTTACGCATTATCAGCATTAGTGTTAACTATGTTGATAAAGCAGTCTAATTGGAGGACAGTGGCCTCCTTTTGTGCGCCTGTCGTGGTTCAGATCGTATTTTCAAACATTTTACTCAATACGTAAAATATGTTTGTGATAACTGCATTTACAGTATACCTCCGTGTAGCGGATTAACAAGATAAGCGCCAATTAATCGCTGATAAATTAAATCATTATTGCTAATCACCTAAGAAGGCGTGACTTTCGGGTTTTAAAAACAAGCGTTAATGTGTTAAATTCTTTTAGTCACATTTTGGTCTATGACAAAGATGAGAGTTGCGCTAGGATTAATTATATTTTTTGTGGCAGTTGCCAGTGCCTTAGAACAACCAAAACAAGTTGAAAATCGCGTATATAACTACCACCGTAGGATTGGAATACCTGAAGCATCCAGGATTAGAAAACTAGAGAATGAAATCACTAATGTGCAAAACAAAGTTGTTGGAGGATCTAGTACAACTGTTTTTTCGGTGCCATATCAGGTGAATTACGCTAATTTAATCATTTAAATTTGCTGTGTGGTGCCGGCTTTGCTGTGTGGTGCCGGCTCAGAATGCCACCACCCCATTTCATCCCGTGGGTGTCGTAAAAGTCGACTAAGGGATTAACTGGAGGATGGGCAGCAGCGTCCTTCGAGTACATTAACAACTCAACTGCGATCGCCAACCCGTCTGCCAAGCGTGGCGATTATGGCAAGACCCCCCAATGAGCACACAACACACCATATCGGTCGTTGTGGTGAACTTTGGGGGAGGCCTGTGTCCAGCAGTGGATTTCATTCGGCCGAAATGAATGAATCATTTAACTAGCCAACTAAAACTGTCACTGACAAGTCTTATGTTATATATCATGCATCTACTGCTTTAATATTTAAAAGATTTCCCTAATCAATTCATTGTATCCTGTTCCAGGCAGGTCTTATCCTAACAATACTGGCCATCTTCACGTCAGTGTGTGGAGCTACCATTATCTCTGACACCAGGGTACTCACAGCTGGCCACTGTTACAACGATGGCAACAACATCGCGCAGTCCATTACCGTGATCTTAGGCTCCAACCTTCTCTTCTCTGGGGGTACCAGGATCACCACAAATGATGTCGTGTTACACCCAGGATATAACCCATGGATCATTGCCAATGATCTCGCAATCATTCGCATATCTAGAATCAGTTTTTCGCGTAAGTAGTTATTTTTACATAATAGTTTCAGTTATTAGCGCTAGTGCCTTCGAGACAAATTGTAATCCTTTAGTGATTCCCACGGATTCCTAAACTATTTTGGGCAAGAAACCCCTTTTCCAAAATGAACTGATACCTCAGGCCTCAAATTACTTAAAAAATCCTATCTCCAGTTTTTTTTCTTCCTATTGTTACAAAATATTTGTCAATTCCTAATCCTCCTATTCCTACTAAAATACTTGTTATTCTTATAACAAGTTTGTACACGTAACACAACTTATACAGTATCTTGAAAGTTTCAAATAAGAACTTGTGTTAATTAATGGGGGTCGATTTTGGGAACTCGTCAACCCCCAAGATCAGTTTTCCTTTATGTCGACCCCTGGGAAACCTTAGGAATTTCCCTAGGAAACGTTGGTTTAGTGGTTTGGTAAATAGGTATGCCTCGACATTTTTTTAATCATATATTAATGACTATCTTTTATTAACATTATCAATGTTTACCTCATTATGAAAATATAAGCTAGATTTAGATTTATTTGTTGAGAGTAGTTACAATGGTTATTGAATCATAATATGTATCTCTCTGCAACTAACCAGTTCAACTGGTGAACCAAACACTAACCATATTTTTTTTTAATGAAAAATGTTATAATAATTTATATCATGCTGTCTCAAAATTATATAACCTACAAAGATATATTTTTAAGAACTCCTCAACTGAGTAAAACTTTTCTTACAATCACCACCTTCGTAACATTATACAGAACTCTTTGTAAGGTAAACTTGTAATAGATTTAGGCAAATTATTATAAATAAGAGGACCTAGGACTTCACAAGGACATTTAATAAAATAAATATAAATTACATATTCTTTTTGGCTTCTGTTTAGACTTCAATTATTTACGTTTGCCTTTAGAATTAATGAGAGGATGATCAATTGCCGGTTCTAATAAAGAAAACGTTATTTGTATTTATTTCCAGTAACAATCCAACCAATTAACTTGCCATCGGGTAGCGAAATCAACTCGGATTACGTCGGGAGCACTGCTCTAGCCTCCGGCTATGGAATAACAAGAGACGGTTTGTGTTTTATCAATCTTATACTATCTCCTCGTTTTGCATCCACCAATCAATTTTGACATGCACGATCAGTGCTCAGAACAAAAACAGTATGGATAACTATCATTATTGGAAAAATATAAGAGCAGTATTTTATTTTGTACAAAATAAATAATTTGCCCAAAAGAAACTGCTCACCAACCGGTGAGCGCAGTATGGCTATATTCCACAGCAGGTACGATGCTGCCTATCCCTCTGTTTAGAGTTATTCTGCTAATTTGCACTAAAGTTTGGAAGCCCCATATTTTATTGGTCTCCAGTGGTATTTCGTCATGCATTTCCTTTGCCCAACCAACCGGTGAGCGCAGTATGCCTATGGCACCTGCCAACTAGCAAAATAATAAAATAAAGAAATACCCGAAAATTACGTTACTATTGTGAAAGTCTATAGAGGAGGCCTTTGCTCCTTTGGATCATATTGGGATGATGAAGATCCAGATAAGATTTCCTTTAGACATATTAATATACTTAATAACTGCGATTTGCTTCGATTTATAGAATGTATCTTCCTTAAAAATATAATTTTATTGTTGATATTTTAGGTGACAGTGTTAGCCTGTTTCAATCTGTAAGTTCAGTGAACCTACAAGTGATCGGTAACTCGGTGTGTGCGGGTACCTACGGCAACATCATCCAGAGTAGCCACCTGTGCACCAACGGCGCTGGAGGTGTTGGAGTGTGCGGTGGGGATACCGGTGGACCACTCGTCACCAGCGTTAACAACAGGAGGATCCTGGTATGTCAATAACTTATTAGTAATGGTACTAGCAGTGACTTCATCCAAAGCAGTCACTTGCACTGACAATGGCGATGGCACGGGCGAATTTAGCTGGCACCTGCAGTGGAAAAATCGATGCACTTTTCGTTACTAGCTGATGCTAGTGCTGGTAGAAGAATGCTGCTGCCCATCCCTCTGGTTAGAATCCCTTAGTCGCCTTTTACGAAATCCACAGGAGGAGAGGGAGTGGTGCTATATTTGTAATCCATACACCATACGGATGCCACTTGAATAATGGTTGCTCATAGTTCCACCGGCATTTTTGACGTGTTTTATGATTTTATGATTGATTTACAATTTCTCTTTACAGATCGGCGTTAGCTCCTTTACAGCGAATGCTGGATGCCAAGTCGGTCTTCCTTCGGGCTTCACAAGAGTGACTTCCTTCATTTCATGGATTCATTCCATATAATGACTATTAAAAATAATTCGAATTTAAATATGCTTAAAACAAATTGCGTGTTATTTTTAGACAAGGCTTTATATGACCACACTTTATATTGTAAAGATGAGCTTTTTCTATAAAAGTATATAAATCAAATTTATCTCTTCAGTATAAAGATTTACAGCCGAAGCTAATAATCAATCTAATCCAAAATGTTTAGATTCGGGAGCAAGGAATTTGTCTGTATTTGTGTTAAGTGTGATCTTAATATATAACCAAATTAAGTTTTTTATCGATAGATTATTAGTTTCGGCCGTCGGAGACCATAAACACGTAATTTTTTAAACTTTGTTCCACACCAGGATTTCTCCAGTATTGTGTGTACAGTTTACAAACATAAATCTCACATGCACAATGACCCAGACACTAAACAACTATCTGTAGATCATAAAAATATTTGTTCCGTTCGGGGATCAAATCCGCGACACGTAGCGCAGAAACACAATCGCTTAGCCACTGCGCCGACCGTGCCGTAAATGTCGCATACACTTAAATAAAACACAAAATAAACCACAAAACCTTAACACGATAGAATGTCGTTTAGCAAATAACGTCTCCCTTGCAACAAATACATCAATATCCTAAAACAGGCGAGCACAGACGGTTTGAAAAATGAATGAAGTTATCAATCCTGAGAAGGGAATAATTGAGAGTGGGGGCACAATCGAGATATGATTGATCTAACACCTCACGGGCCCATCAAATCGCTCTTCAAAGGGTAAATCTATATTTAAGTGGGCCGCGAACTTCCCACTTGTAATTACATTTTTATGTTGTCGAAGACCCGCGCTTCGTACTAATGCCTCTTACAAATGCGAATATAATAGACGGGCTGTGGTTTGGACTCGTTGAGATCTCTTTCAGGATCCGTGCCCTTCTTTTGTACACGTTCTAGGCGAATATTAGATAACAGAATACCGAACTCGTTTGTAAGGATCGTTTTGTTAAGTCAAACGGAAAAAGACGTAAGTATTTTATAAATTAATATAGCAATCTGTCACTAGCTCTACCATATTATTGGTTTGAACGCCTCATTGCATGGAGGTCTGAGCAGGCGCAACAACGAATTTTCTATTTGCTCTAACCTTAATTGGAAGAATAATCTCACCTACGATTAAAGTGAGGTGTTATAAACATGGCACAACTTATAACGCAAAGTTAAACTACAAAGTTAACTGTACACGCTAAACTAAGTAAAACCTTGACGTTAATGCCCACTAAAACCAGGGTAAGCAGGTTACAAGTAAACACTGTCTAAGTAATAGACCATAATTCCTCTTAATCCGACAGTCTGCCGTTTTTTCTAACAATTTATAGGGTTGTTAAGTTGTAGCCACGTTTAGAACATGCATTTCAGTCCTATGAACCTCTCGGTGTTCGAAGCCCAAGCAAGCATAAGGAAATACGGTTAAAATTTGATGTTTAAATAATTGTATTATTAGATGCCGTATGCAAATATGCTCTATAATCTTAATAAAATTTCTTTGTTACTATTTTGTAGTGATGTTATCTAAATCATTAAATAAGTAATTATCATTCAAATGACATCTGTACCATAAAGGTTCAAAGATACAATTCCATTTTTGATTACGTCCATAGGACACTTAGTTGCTGAGGCTGTATCTTAATCACAATGTTTCAGGTTAACAAGTACACTATAAATCACATCGGGCCATTTCATGTAAAGCTAAAGACACTTTCTACCTCTTAGGACAGGATTCCTACAGGATTTTATCAAAATCTGTCCTTGTTACCACATTGTAAACTTTAATATACTTTATTGTACATTTGAAACGTAAGAAGATACCTTAACTATAAAATGTAACAATGGGCGGTCTTTTCGCTAACATTATCAGCATATATTCATAATATACACTCGCATTTAAAATATTCGTGAGATTATTTGCAGTAACCCTGGCAGAAACCATACGACAGTGTCTGGCAGCTGGTGGCGACATAGCTGTTTCACTCGCACCGACAATAGACATGCATTTATTTTATTTCTATTTTATTAATACAACTTCAATTCGATCGCAAAATATTACTATTTATATATATATATATATTTGAACATTTCTCATGTTGTATTATTCCCTGAAAGGTTTTGCAGAAGAGTACTGTTGAATATCAACATTTCGCTGATGTTGTTATTAAGTCCAATCTAATACGAAACGAGCCTACTAAGTGCACCTACTTTATAACATTATAAAACCCAAAATCAGTCGACCTTGACCTGAACTAGGAATCGACCCAAGTCATCTCGATTAGTTGCCGTACTTGAGACGATTAGACGAATAACGAATAAGGCCGTTATCACCACAAAGATATTAAAAAGTTTAGTAGTTGTAATTTGTAAAATGATGTGTGTTATGTCCGGGTTAAGAACATAGTATGTGGCACTTCCCTTGTGGGCTTGCCTACAGGTACAGTTTAAGGGTTCAAATTAACACTAGAAATGTTTAAAATATAATTTATTGCCTATTATTCCGTGGCCGCCTCAAGTCTAGGTTTCTTATATGTATATGTAGGTTATTAGAATAGGGTACACTGGCCTGAACCGTAGCTTGTGGAACCCTTCAAAGCTCCACTCCAATTACTAATGCTTCAGCTGCAGCTACCAATGTTCAGGTAATATATTCGGTACATATAGGTTCCTTGTACGCTGCAATCCTTTTGGAGGTCAGGAGTTACGCTCAGCGTACAGGAGTAAGTGTAGACTTGGAATCCCTAGAGGGATTTCGCGATCTAATTAGCGGTACAGTTTTGTGATTTTGTAGAAGTGAGTGACGCAGCCGTCCCGTGCGATGCTTGAAAATGGAATAGACGATGGGATTGGTTGGGATTTCCGAAACTATCCGAATAACCAATCGTCGACGCAGTTCGGAAGCGGTCAGTCGCAAACGTTAGTGTTAACATGTACTTGTAGATTCCGTATAATATTTACATAGTATTAATAGCTTAGTATTTTAAGTTGTAACTATAATAGTATATGTGTATATGTATTACTTTATTAAATAGTGTGAAATTAGTTATAAGTTTATATTATTTAAGTGTTAAGTGTAAATAGATTTTAATTTAGCTTTATTTAAGTGTAACTTGCAAGTGCAACGTTACAACTATCTCCATCTGTTCCCATAGGTATCGTAAAAGGCGACTAAGCGTCTCTTAACTAGAGGTATGAGTAGCGGCGCCCCTTCTTAAAAGGCACTTGACCTAATGACTCACACTAAGTCAATTTTAGACAATACAACACAATAGCTTTATTCTAGATAACTCGAATTCGCAATTAAGGCCGGTCACATATTGTAGGAACTTTTCTGTAAGAAAAGCCATTCCGCATACTATTAGAAATTACGTTCCAGCGATCCTACACCCAGTTCGCGACTGGATCGAAGCGAATTCGTGGATATTCCTGTCCAGCCAGTCACGCTTTGCATCCTGAAACGCAGCTCACAGGCCGCTGGACCCCGTGAGATACGCACTGGACAGTGTGCAAGTACATGATATTTGGAGAGCGCGCCATCCGAGATTCAGATAAGAAATAAATCTGATTTGATTGTGTTCGGTTGGTATGCATCCGGCGAGCGTTAGAAGCAGGGGTGCAATTCCTTAAGCTCAAACTTCCATACATCCTTGAATACAGAAGCGAAATAACGGTGTAAATCCAATTCGGCTTTCGCTAAAACATGATTGAAGCTATTCAAGGACACGTTGCAGAAGTTAAGCCATGAGGACCAGCCTTAGGGAATACCTAAATGGATTATCACTGTTATTTCAATTGTGTATTCAAGGATGTATGGATGTTTGAGCTTAAGGAATTGCACTCCAGACGTTCGGTAAGGCAAATTTCTGACAGTCTGTGGGCTTTAGTACAAAATGTATGTGCAGAGTGCCTCCTGGCACGGGTTAGAATTATTCTAACAGAAATTTCCTACAATATGGGGCTGGCCTAATGCTAATGCAAAGTACAACAAATAATTGATAAATAAATGATGTCAGTGACAACACACGGATATTATTTATAGCCATTGTGTGGTAAGATAGGCTATGACAAATATCTATTTGTATACGAAATTGCCGGCTCAGAATACCACCACCCCATTTCCTCCCGTGTGTGTCGTAGAAGTCGACTAATGATTAGCCGGAGGATGGGCAGCAGCGTCCTTCGAGTACATTAACCACTTAACTGCGATCGCCAACCCGTCTGCCAAGCGTGCCGATTATGGCAAAACCCCCCAATGAGCCCATATATGGATCGTTGTGGTGATCTTCGCGGGAGGCCTGTGTCCAGCAGTGGACTTCATTCGGCCGAAATGATGATGATGATGATTCGAAATTGCAAGTATTTTTGGCAGGTTAGGTACAAATGACAAAGCACGGCACAGTTGGTGCAGTGGCTGATACAGTCGACTGCTGCGCTGCGGGTCGCGTGTTCGATTGCCGCACGGAACAAATATTTGTATGATCTGTAGGTAGTTGTTCCGGGTCTGGGTGTATTGTGTGTGAAATTCGTGATTGTAAACGCACCCACGACACAGGAGAAATCCTAGTGTGGGGCAACGTTTTATTAAAACAAAAAAATAAAAACAATGCATTAAACGTTTGGACATATACACACGTTTGAAACCTGTATAGATAGCCTGTACTCCGATTTACCTATTTGGAGCTCACATTATTTCTAACGTAATTTCTTCATCATCATTAAGTCAGCCAAAGGACGTCCACTGCTGAACAACGGCGGGGGAGGCATAGATTTAAACAATTGCGTTGTCATTTTGGGGGGATTTGCCAGTACTCACTATGCTTGGTAGGCGGGTTGGTGAGCGCAGAATGGCTGCTGTTCCACAGAAGGGACGCTGCTGCCCATCCATCTAGTTTAGAGCCCTTGGTTGCCTTTTACGACATCCATGGAAGGATATGGAGTGGTGTTATATTCTTAATCCGACAACACACGGATAATAATCAAACATAATTTCTTAATTGTAATTATTTTTTATAATTCTACAAGGTGTCATACAGTCCACGTTTAGCTGACTTGAAATTTATAAGCTAGTTATTAAAGCATTTTTTGCCTTTATCCCACACATTTTTCATTTTTCGTGAGTACAGTTAATAGACTGATCCCGCATGCACAAACACATTTTTTATTATTAAAACTAGCTGGCTAAAACCACTGGGGTGGTCATCTTCGGCACCTAAAGGGAGCTCCATGTCCTCGTGTGATCACACTAAAGCCGCCCACTGATGCCACGCATATAGACACATCTCTGAGAGGGTGACTTTAAAGCGCCATCATCATGTCGGCCCAAGAAAGTCCACTGCTGGATACAAGCCTCCCTCAAAGATCGCCACAATGACTGGTCTGGGTGTTGTGTGTTCATTTTGCCATAATCGTCACGCTTGGCAGACGGGTTGGCGTTCGCAGTTGAGTTGTAAGTGTATTCGAAGTACGCTGCTGCTCGCCCTTCAGCTAATCCCACGGGATGAGACGGGTTGGTGCTATTCTTAGCCGGTCATGAGTTTAAAATATCTTCTTGAGTGGATTCAGTCCTTTAAAATCTAATCTTCGCTATCTCTTGTATTTAATAATATAATAACAGCTTGTGACTATTTCACTGCAAGGCGATGGCCCCTTCTCAAAGCATTGACCACCACGCTTGATCACTTGCTGCTGACATTTCAGACCCAGGGTTCGTCCAGTGTTTTCGACGTGCTAGGTTTTAAACCCAGTGCTTATGAAGCAGTTCGTAAACCTCCGGCTACTACAACATTATCTTGCATTTACATCTGTTTTATGATACGATACAGTTTTTATGGGTTACTCTGGTATTCATTCTATCACAATCCTGTTATTAAGCTACACGTAGACCCATCTTGAAAACGGGGGCAATGATCGTGGTCATAAGACGAAAGAAGCCAAGTGGGTCGATGACCGCGAAGCGCTGCACTTGAATAGTCAGAGTCAACTTTCTCTAACGTCATACAAAACCGGCTTCTCATATCTATGTAATTTTGTACATAGACAGAAGAAAGATATATATAATCTAATATAGGTATGTATAATACAGTATTATTAAAATTTAATGCAATTTACTAATACGTCAATAACTAAGGCATACTTATACATACTTCCTCCCATATAACTGTGGGAGAGCAAGCATATGCCGCGTAGTCGTACTAATGCGTGTCCGTTTATTAAGCAGCTCTGAACAATAGTGGCTTTGTGATGCAACGTCGTGAGGTCGCGCTTCGCCGCCCCACAATAGTTTCCAGTCTAGCGACCCCCAAACATATAAATAAGACAATAATGTATGTACATTAATTGAACAGACAAATTATTGAATGAGAAACAATAATAGATAATAATAGAGTTAGTAAAGAGATATTCTTAACGTATTGTTAACAAAATAGAGTCAATAAAGCGAAGTAAATGTTACCCAACGACAATAATTGTAATAATTTCACAGAATATGTAAAATGATAAGAATGCAGTTCTGCATTTTATGATTTAGTCATATATTATGCCAGTACATAGCTCGACTCCGATGTAGGCGGACGTACAAATACACGTAAATCGAGGTCACGATCAATGACTTGTGTGTAGTCACCGAATATTTTTGGGTCTTACGAAAGTATCGTGACGTCAGCGGAATGGTTACCTCATAACGTCTACCTATTATTGGATGGCTACGTAAGCCGGCATCCATTTACGCCCTAGTAACCAACAAACTGTGCGGCAACTCGAACGCGTCCGCGTCGAAAATGACAAAACACACTATTTTCATTTTCTATTTCATCGCGATCATATTCACAACGGATAGTTACAAAATCCTCGGTATCTTCCCGTCGCTGGACCGCAACAACTACCTCACTTACCGTGGACTGTTCAGGGAACTGGCTAATCGCAACCATGAAGTGACTTTGATCAGCCATTTCGAAATGCCGAATGCGCCGGCTTCGTACAAAGATATATTATTGAGTGACAATATGCTTCAAGTATACAAAGGGTTATCTTTTGAATCTGTGATAGTGAACGAAGTGTCGCGAGTGCCGTTCGAAACGTTAGTGGCGACAAAAGCCGGCAACGATGACTGCAAGACTCTAATGAACAACCATCAAGTGATACACATGATAAGAACGCGACCTCGCTACGACGTAATATTAGTAGAGTCGTTTAACAGTGACTGTGGCCTAGCACTAGCCGCAAACCTGAGTGCACCTTACATAGCCTTCAACCCACAGCCTCTACAACCGTGGCAGTATAACAGATTGGGTATTAATTACAATGCTGCGTACGTAAGTCAATCTGGGCTGCCCTATGGAAAGGAACCTTGGTATTTTGACCGTCTAAAGAGTTACATATTGTATCATATTACGAACTGGGTTTATTACGTCGCCTCGCAAGTAACGGACCATGTGTACTTGTACAAGTACCTGGGCGACACTCTGCCGTCTCTAGAAAGTATTGCGTCGAACGCGAGCCTAGTGTTTGTCAACACACATCAGTCACTGTACGGCGGTGTTGCCAGACCTGATAATGTAATTGATATTGGTGGTATTCATGTGATACCTCCGAAAATAATTCCAACGGTGAGTATTTTTATTAATCTGCTAGTTGTGCCCCGCGATGTCACCCGCCGTTTAATTTAAAACACATCGGATTATTATAAATAATTTAGAATACCTCGGCATAAACAGTTGACATTAGAGTATTATGTATATTTCATGGGTTTTAATTTTTTTGCGTGGAACCCTATTTATTTTACTCAATCAAAAATAAAAGTAGCTTTGTTATATTATTATAGTTATAGTATAATATCAGCTATCTATCTCCCAGTTAAAGTCTTATCAAAATCGGTCTTCAAATGTTTTTTGTTTTAAGTACCGTATATAATTTCATAAGCATTTAGTAAAAAGCGGTCATGTTGACATTACAAACAGACACTTCAATTTTATTTATTTGTTTATATTTGTTCATAATCTATAAATAAAAGCTTCCATCATTAGTTAATATTTGTTTAGTATTCTAAATGATCATGAATAACAGACATGAAATTTACATTGTTGCAACACCGTCGAGCATTATTATTGGAAGCAATATCAATATTAATTAACGGTGACTGTAGGCATATGAAGATAGCACATAATTACGTTTATCATCAATATTCAAGCACTACTTAAAACCACGCTAGTATAGATATGACAATTTCTTATTGATAACGACTAGTGCAGCATGATAAGGAGTTAACATAAGTATGTAGTATCTACTAACTGTTCGCGAATTTGTCCGTGAAAGACCTTATCAAAAATGGGAACCTGATAACGCAATACAAGCTAATCCTATACTCTATACAATACACAATCTACCTCTCTGGAAAAAAAAATACTTGAATCCGGTCAGACGGTTCAGCGTGATTGAGTGAGAAGTGAGAACTTCCAAACTTTTACACTTATAATATCAGGAATATTTTCTCCTTTACTTCCTCATATTTTAGTCATAATCTCTTTCAATTTAATAATTTTACAGGAAATAGAGAGATTTATAAATGAGGCCGAGCACGGTGTAATATACGTGAACCTCGGTTCTACGGTGAAGGACTCTACGCTACCCGGTGATAAATTAAAGGAACTGTTATCAACGTTCGGTAAATTGCCTCTTAGGGTCCTCTGGAAGTGGGACGGAGGCAATCTGCAACTGCCGAGAAACGTTATGACTATGAAATGGCTCCCACAATACGATATATTGAGTAAGTTTTCCTACATGTGTGTTAGATAAACTGAATAAGTGTTTCGGGTTCTTAAACACCTGAAAATACTCTACAGTGCCTACCATGTTATTTTAATTCTGATTCAATCTTGCATAACAAACTTAAGGGTTACAACTAAGTCATAACTTCATAACATTTTATGCAAGCTGCAAATTCGGTGTTGGTCGTAAAAATTATCAATGCTATAAAATATAAGACAGTGAATAATTATCGTGTTCAGCCAGTCATCGTGTGGGTATCATGCTGTCATGTACCTAATGTAAAAGTTGACGCAATAAGATACAAAGTTAAGCCTCTTCACTTACTCCAGCCACAAAACAAATACAATTCGATTTGTAGCCAGATATTATTTTATCTTTTCCTTCTAAGAATCGGGACAAGAAATAAGAAATCTAAGATCTCTTCAATGTTCCTGTAATATGTTTGCTGTTCACACAATAGCGGTACCTATTATTTTGTTTCTTATAATATTTTCCCGAGTAATTTATAGTAGGTATATAAAATAAAAGTCTTTGAGAGTTACTTTATGACACAGTTATACGATTCCAATGGTAGCATTGGTCTTGTTTCTTTTTTTTCTACGCTGGCAAACACGCATGCGGCCCGCCTTATGGTAAGCGGTTACCTTTACCTATGAACCCTTGCCACACTAGAGGTCTCACTCACGTGTTGCTGACAGCATAACCTGACCTCTTCTGAAACCTTACGGCACGAGACTATTTTGACTCTAAGGTATGCGGGTGAACTCCTCGCCGATGGCGAGAGGTGCGATGGTAAAAAGTAGCCGTTAGCATTATATCGAACAATTCCTTAGAACACTGTCCGTTGTACAAGCGGTAGAACACATACAGGGAGGTAAAGTCTCTCCTCAGACTTAGGAGTTTTACACCACTTATCATATCTACCGGCTTGGAGTCGTCGACAATCCTAACTACACGTTTCTGTACCTAGTTAAAAGGTCCAAGCTGGTATCCAGGTACTCCCGCCCATAAATGGCAGCAGTACTCGGCATGGAGTCGGACTTGCAACTTATAAAGTGGCAATCTTCGCCCTAGTGAGAAATACCACCGTACAATGTTGCGCACACTATTTTGGACGCCAACTTGATTTTGTCATCTAAGCGCGTGCGGAACTGGAAGCTGCTGGAAATGTCGATACTCAGGATCCTAATACTACAACCATTGTTAATCAAGAATTACGGACTGCCGCGTAGAGCGGCTAATGGATCACACGAGGATACCGAACGGTGTCCTTTGAGACGGCAACTCTGTTGGCGTGCTTTCCGCCTTTTGATATTCTGGTGGAGACGGATGCGTCGATGTATCACCAAACATGCTCCCTCCGCCAGAGTGGTGCAGACGGGCCTTCAGGGGTGCTTGGAAGTTTGAGAAGGCGGTAATAACGGGGAAACCCATTCTGAGCTTTTGAGACTCGTAATTGTGAAACCGATGCCACACCTCTCGACGCCCGAGCCGTTCACGCCGGTGTTGCTTCCTATCGCCTGTAGTGGTGGCTACTTAGGGGGCCCATCTTGTGAGTGTGTGAGGCACCGTCTGCCGTTTTTCAGATTTTCGAAGTATTTAATCCATTCAATCATCTCATACAATAGTTTTACACCTCTGGGGACAATCCAAGACTGCATTTTATAGTGCAGCCAATCCCACTATCCCACGTTAGTGACCCATTACATTTTAAATAAAAATACTCTAAAGAGCGTCAGAGTTTTGTACCCATGTACCCGCGTAAGCATATTATATTACTAGGTTCCCTCTTCAGGGAATACAAACCTTTTTTTTATTATCCCGGTGGAAGTACAACATGTACTTCCTCCATCTCGGGGAAGGGCGGAGGGGCATGCCGGACTCCTACCGGATAAAACCACCGGAGTGATCATCTTCGACACCGAAGGATAGCTCCAGGTCCTCGTACGATCACACTAGAGCTGCCCACTAGTGCCACGCCTATAGGCACATCTTGGAGAGGATGACTTTAAGGCGTTCACCCACTCTAGCAGAGGGGAGCGACTTTAAAAAGGCCGCCCCCAGGCATTTCTCGGGGGATTTGTAAAGGATCCCCGGAGTCTCCCTGTATACTGTGCTGCGCATACGGCGGCACGTAACTACGTGCGCACCGCCATCATCCCGGAGGTCACTCGGTAAGGGCACGTAAACTCCCCAATCCACGCGCCTGCGACCGCCGAGGAAATACAAACCCGTAAATAAAGAGAAATATGATAATATAACCAGAACCAGAAGTCTATAGCCCTCAGAGGGTAATACTGAAAAATCGAAGAATGTTTTAAAGTTTTTAGTTTTCGTTATCCCAATTACCATTAAATTCAATTAAACTAAACTATAACATAAGTTTTACGAAACTTAAATACCAACATCCGTTTAATATCTTTACTCTATGTTTCAGAACATGACAACGTTAAGGCGTTTGTATCACACGCGGGCATCCTCAGCACAATTGAAGCAGTAGATGCGGGAGTCCCAGTAATAGCTATCCCGTTGTTTGGTGACCAGTATGGAAATGCAGCGGCTTTACAAGATGCAGGCATGGCCACTATCGTCAACTACCAAGACCTTAAGAAGGAGTACCTGTTAGACGCTATCAATGATGTATTGGATCCTGTGTACGTAAATGAGCATCCTAACATACTAAGATCCCTTATCGATGAGTTCCTATAACATACTAACAGTGATTTCTTAAACAATCATTCGTGTATCTGTAACAAATAATTTAGCGTGGCCTACTTCTCTAAAACCACCTGGGCGGTCTTCGATCTTCGGCACCGGGAGCCTCCGAGATCTCGAGAACGAACACAAGGTTCGAACGAACCCTGGTTGCCACTGCAATAGTAGCACTCAGCTGTCACTTTGCACCCTATCCTGTGCAGTTACGCACTCAAACAACCGTGTCCGATAAATAACTGCGTCTGCAGGTGACGCGCTCGCTTTTGTCATTTAGGCTCTAAAGTGCGGCAAAACGATTTCGACGAATCAATTTTGCGCATACTGCGGCAACATAAGCCGTTCGTGCCATAACTCGATTGCCAGCTGCCAAACTTGCCGTCTCAGTCTTTAGAACACAAATGAAAACGCGTTTTCGCCACTTTTAAGGTGGAATGACAACTGGGCATAGGCTCACGCCAGGATACCAAAGAATGGAAAGTTCGCTAGGCCGAGTTGCTGCCTAGAGGCATTTTGAGCCTAGAGAATTTGTTATTGTATCCTCGTGCAATTCGTATATGCACTCTATACTGCACACCATGAATTTTAGTTCTGCAACGCTGGAAAATCAATGTGACTATACAAGTGCCCTGTACCGTCTCTGCCTACGTAACAGACGTCACGATTATAACGTGCACGTTGCCTTGCAGGTAGGCGGGGCACTGATAGTAAACTGGCGCCCCCCTAATCACGCACCATGAGATGGGGTTGAAGGCGTTTACTATGTCGAATCTAACAGCCAACGCCACTCCACCCCGCGCGGAACTTGTTTATTCTTCGGGAAACTATTCTCTTGAAAAGTTTTGAAGCCTCGTCGAGTAGACAAGTAGGACGGTATGCAAAGAAAGATTCTTCAGCCCTTCCTTCCCTCCTCTGGAGAACCAATCACGCTTCCTTCCAGACGTACGGGAACAGCTGCGGATACGGCTGTCCACTCCCTCCGGGAGGTCGTTCCTGACTGATAATTCGCGATTCAGATCCCTCCGGTTGTGGCACCTGTGGAGATGCCAGGCATATCAGGCATAGTCAGGCGCGGTCTCATTCGAGTAGTACCCACCGTATGCCGGGAGCGCATGGACCATCAGGCAAGATCCCATGGTTGAAGCGCAGTCTACTCTTAGCCTACCGTATAGTATGCGTTCGTAAAATTGGCATTATTTTCATTGTTAATACTACCATTAGTAACCAAACAGTTAACTAAAATAATAATATAGAAACCATGAGCAAACCAGATGCCTTTTAGTTATTTCAATCTATGCGAGCAGGTTGCGAGATCTTAGCGTCTAAAGTGTAAATTAGTCTAATAGCACACCGATATTGCCCTGAATTAAATTCAGTTTATTTACACATATTGATTTAAATTTAAATGTCAAGGAAAAATTTGAAACTAATTTCATATCATGCATGCGTTATGCCCGTGAACGGGTGCCCTCTGTCGGGACTGGCCAGCTCTTGACTGCTATAGCCATCTTATTGTAAGGCAATTAATATCATTGTGCATAAATATGTGGTATTTATCCCGCACATTGGCATGCATTATTCTCACATAGTTTCTTTTTTTTTTTCGAATATATTGTGTAAAGTAATAAGACTGTAATGCATCGTGTATTTTAAAAGAGTTTATCCATGGAGTTTCTTGCCGGTTCTTCTCTTTAGGACCAACGACTTGGAACCGTGCAACTATTTAAATTCTGACTATTTGTAAGTGCCAGCAAATGGTTTACATGAATAAAAAACTTTTGACTTTGACTTTGACTTTGAATATCAGACATGAAATTACCAACATAGTTCAAAAAGCGCTGGGAATGGTCAAGGCAAAGTCAAAGGGGATTCTATTCCATATTAATAGCAGTGACGTGTTTCGTATAACATCAGTAGCCATAAATAATAAATAGGTTTTCTCTTCTGTTATCGTAATTCACCCAGTTTAAATGTACTCCAGAAGAACAACCGTTAATAGTAAATCTTTCTTTTCGTTTTATAGAATCTAATGGTCATTCTAATAAATTCTGTCAAGGCGTAACGATTTTTTTTGCAGATTATGCATTAATTATTTGTAGTAAATAATCATCACGGATGTCCTAACTAAGCCGTGTGGTGCTGGCTCAGAATACCACCACTCCATTTCCTCCCGCGGGTGTCGTAAGAGTCGACTAAGGGATTAGCTGGAGGATGGGCAGCAGCGTCCTTCGAGTACATTAACAACTCATCTGCGATCGCCAACCCGTCTGCCAAGCGTGGCGATTATGGCAAAACCACCCAATGAGCCCACAATACGCACCATTTCGGTCGTTGTGGTGATCTTTGGGGGAGGCCTGTGTCCAGCAGTGGACTTCATTCGGCCGAAATGATGATGATGATGTCCTAAAAGATTATATTAATCAGTTTATACATAATTTACTAACTCCGTGTAGTTCCCGGCAAAGAATAGACCACCCACCCAAAGGCGGGTAAGGGTTATATCAAGAGGATGTGTAGCAGCATGCTCCCGTGTGCTAAATCCAACAACATACCACAATCATCAATTCGCCTGCCAAGCGTGATGATTATGGCAATATACATTATGCCGGCTCTTTTTAGTGATCATTGGAAGCTCAGCAATTGACGTTGTATAATATTCATTATACAGGGTGTCCAGTAAATAGCACGACATACTGCAGGGGGTGAGAGCTTGGGTCAATACCTACCAAAAAGACACAATATATGTTCAGCAAAATCTTACGGATTTTTTTTTCACCACTTTAGGTTAAAGTTAAGCGATAAGAAAATTGTACTGTGAAAATTTTAATAAAAATTGTATTTCTTGAAAACATTTTAGTTTTTAATAGAATAAAGACTTATCAATGAGTAAAGTAACTATTCACAAATAATTTGAGGTAAAAAAAACTAGAAAAGGTATTTTTCATTACGAGATGCTTAAAAATCTGTGTCAAGGTAGAGATTTTTCGATATTTCGGAAAATTTTGTACTACTGTAAATCCGTAAGATTTAGCTGAACATATATTGTTTTTTTGGTAGGTATTGAACCAAGCTCTCACCCCCTGCAGTATGTCGTGCTATTTACTGGACGTCCTGTATAGAGGCGTATTATATAATGTTGGCAACAAACATTTTCTATGGTGGAATAGTTCTCATAAAATTTTTGAGGTATACAAATACAATGTATGTATATACTTAATAAAGGTATAATATAACTGATACATCCTTACATTCATGAATTTGACGGCACGGTTGGTGTAGTGGCTTATACAGTCGGCTGCTCCGCTCCGGGTCGTGGATTCGATTCCCGCACGAAACAAATATTTGTATGATCTGCAGATAGTTGTTCCGGGTCTGGGTGTATTGTGTTTGGAATTTGTGTCTGTAAAACGCACCCATGACACAGCAGAAATCCTAGTGTGGGGCAACGATTAAAAAAACATTACTAGAGATTATATATGTAACACTCAAATGTTTGTTGTCAGATTGTTGATATCTCGTACAATAAAAAAAAATCACCTGCGGAGACTGAACATATGCATAACTATCATTCTAATTGATTGCAGATGGCAGCAGCGTGCTAAGCTTGTTTCAAGATTATGGCACGATCGTCCAATGCCACCTTCAGAAGCTGCCGTCTATTGGACAGAATACGTGGCCCGGTACCAGGGGGCACCAAATCTCCAACCAGCGGCTGCCAAAGTACCCCTATATCAACAGCTTCACCTTGACGTCCTAGCATTTATTGGAATAGTCCTCTACATCCTGAGCCACGTGGTGTATAAGATCTTATCCGTGCTGTGCTGCTGCTGTTGTCAAAACGAAACACAATCTGAGGTTGTGGAAGATAGAAGATCATCAAAAAGAGTGAAGTTTGAATGAAAAGTCAAATCAGAACAAAATGGTTTCATATTTGAAAAATGAAGTCATGCTAAAATGCAGAAGTACTTAAAAGTACATGTTTTCTAATGCTTGACTGGTATTAAGGATTTTTTATAAATGTTATTTAATATTTGTTTATTAAAAAACTCAATACTCTTTTCTTTTTTTTTTACTAGCCTTTGTCAGCAGTTCCGCTCGCGTAAAAGCTGTGTAGAGATTACCTAAATTTTCATTTATGTTCATATATGAATAATACAATAAAATTGGTGGATTTTTCTACGAAAGCTGTTGAACATAGGATTAGTCAAGGCAAACAATATAATAGTGCACTCATTATCTCACCATGGGATAATGCGATCTCGGAGGGCATATTAAAGCAACTTCCTCATTTCTTTCTCTCTTTTGATACAAAAAAGTATATACTTTTTTATGACATCATAACGAGATCTATTAGGAAGCTTACAGAACGTAGGGCAGCTTGTGGTGAACTGTACGTTAGAGGCGACACTACTACCCGAATACCCAGAGAGTTGATCAGGGCCTCTTCTCCGGCTAACCCTTATGGATCGGATGGAGTTGAACACCATGAGTGCCCGCAGGATTTTCAACTCTGGCTTAGTTGGCTGATAAGAGGGGGGCTTCCAGAGCTATATGCTCGGGGTTGGAACTGCCTAATGACGTAATAAAGGAGAAACCCGTTCCGAGTCTTCGACTCGCGCCATGTAGAAACCGGTACAGCACTTCTCGACACACCGAGCTGCTTACACTGGTGTTGTTTCCTGTCGTCTGTAGTGGTGACCATTTAGGGGGTATATCTTGTGAGTGGCGAGTCACCGTCTGACAAAGAAAATGTATCTATATCGGTTGAAAGGCAGAAACCGTTGTTCCCGTTTTCCTCCAAGTTTTTATTCCATATAAAACCCATTGCAATAGACCTTATCGTTAGTTTCCATCTCATATAATAGTCCTACATAACCGGGGACAATCCATGACTTAATTTTATAGTGCAGCCATGGATAGTCCCCCCCGGTTAGTGACCCATTACATTTTAGATTAAAATTATCTAAAAGCCTGTGCGTGTTGGACCAATGTCCTCGTGTAAGCCTATTAAAAGACCGGATTCCTCTTTGCAGAGGAATGGTTTCAGGTATAATGTGGTTCTTTTGTTATCTGGCCTCTGCCCCGGTGCGCTTGCTTCAGTGGCACAACTCGCATTGTGCTGTGGTAAATAATACGTAAACTTGTATCTTTTTGACACACTCGAGCATTTTTCATCATCATATCAGCCACAGGACGTCCACTGCTGATCAAAGGCGGGAGGCCTTAGATTTTCACAACGACCGGTTACATGCCGCCCTCATTCAACGACTACCAGCGACCTTCACCAGGGCGTCTGTCCACCTCGTTGGAGGTCTTCCCACGCTGCGTTTTTGCATTTTTACACATTCATAATGCAAATGATAGATTTGGTGCATAACATAAATAACATTTTTAGCATTATTTTGCCTTGGCTAATTTTAAGTTTAGCTGCTGATATAATAATCCTTCATTAATAAATACTGAAACGTGTCACAATAATTAACCTTTCTAAAAGTCGTTTGGCAGGCCTGCTACATAGTCCTCCGTTGCGCTAATGAATAATAATATTTTACTGCGATCACCGATACGCCTGCTTATCATGATCACTATGGCAATATAATTCAGTGCACATTAAGTGACCTTCGTCTAGTAGTGGTTCAAGGACTATAGGACCAAGTACCAAAGGGCATTTTAAAAACCCCCAATTACATTTTTTTTTTGTTTATCGCCTTCTTACGCGTTAGTCCTGAAATATATACTAAAGATTAAAATACAATACCATCGTATATATATAAACGTAAACTGACGTCATAACATGTCTTAATACCGATCTAGTCCCCAGTAACGCACTAAGCTGAGGTCCGAGTCCCACAGTGGGCTCTCGTAGCGGCAATTTTAAGTTTTCTGCCTGTTTGGAGGCCTTTCGGCTTTTCCAGGTTGCCCAGTTAAGCAGCATTAGCTCCCTAGGCTGCCTACCAAAAGCCATTCAAATAAACGTATCGTTTCTGCTGTTTGATGAAATTAATAAGTAGCAAATAAATAATGTTGAGTATATAAAAGTATATTTTTCATGTTATCTATAAACATACGGAAATAAATTCTATGCCTGAGATTTTGTTCTGGCATATATTTATAAGATTTTATCTCATTGCCAGATTAGGAGCTATTTAAGACCTATATATATACGTATCTTTATTAACTACCGATAGTCAAACATCCAATCCAAATTGAGAGGGAGCCTTATCTCTATTTAAACTTACCACAGCTGAATAACACTTCAGTAAGCAGAGCGTACGAGTAGCGATCACACAAACTTCTTGCTGCAGCTAGTAATTAATTAATGTCTTGACGGTTTGATAAAATGAGGTTCAATACATTATTGTTTTTGTTTATCAGTGTTCTTTTCAATGAAGTGCTATCGCTTAACATATTAGGAGTGTTCCCTTACCAAGGAAAAAGTCACTTTTTCGTGTTCCAACCATACCTCCGGGAGTTGGCGAAAAGAGGTCACAATTTGACGGTTATATCGTACTTTCCACAAGAAAAATCAATAGAAAACTACCGTGATATAAGTTTAGCTGGCAAAACTAAAATACTAGAAGATGTTTTCCCCATATACAGGTCTTATTGGGTCATTATACAAATTAGTCTTTTCCTAACCGATTCGGGAAGAGAGAACTGTAAAATATTGCTAGCAGATGAAAATGTGCAACAGTTGGTGAAATCGGAAACTAAGTTCGATTTAGTGCTCGTGGAACAGTTTAACAGTGATTGTGCTTTGGGGCTCGCTTACAAACTAGGAGCACCCGTAGTTGGCCTCACATCACACATGCTGATGCCCTGGCACTACGAACCGTATGGTATTCAATACAATCCTTCATATGTATCGTTTATGCTCTTAGAAGGAGGTACTAGGCCTACCTTATATCAACGAATCGAGAGAAGCATATTCCACACCTACTTCACGACTTTATACAAGTATACTTGTCAAAGAGTTAACCAAAACACTCTCGCGCAATATTTTGACAATGTGCCGCCTTTGGAAGAATTGGCTCGAGATGTGAAATTTCTGCTGATCTATTCAAATTTCGTGCTTACTGGCTCTGGACTGTACCCAGCGAACGTTAAGGAAGTGGGTGGGTATCACGTAGCTGAACCAAAACAATTGCCTAAGGTGAGCTAATTCATTATTTTATAGAGAGACATTAAGTTAAATGCAGTCAAAACAAATTTTGATAAGCAAGTTACCTTATTATCTGATAGTTTATGATCTGATTTCGCAATTATAGTGGAATATAAAAATACATACACCTATAGTCCATTTATCATTTAGCATATAATGAATTCATTTTGTGTGTTCTAATAAGTGATGCATCTCTATTATCATACATCGTAAGTAAAAGAGTGTTCGTAGAGCTGTAATCACAAACACTTGTATCACATCTATACTATAATAAAATCTTAGAGATCGCATTTAGTATTAATTTTGTAAATATATGTTTTATTTATTTGTAATTATAAATATAGTTTTAATGAAAAAAATTACTTTCTTGAATTTTTATATTACCGAGAAAACCGGAAAAAATTAATTGTAGATTATACAATATTTTAAATATACAAATTAATAGGACGTGTTTCCTCCACGTGCTCTTATTGAAGTATCGACCCGCCTAGACATGCTGAGAATGATGTTATCTTGTTATCTCGTGTGTAGTCTCTGCCATTCCTCAATTACTCTTCGTTTCAGCAGGTTCCAGACAAGTTCTATCGGTTTATCACCGGCTACTCCATAACTGTGATACATTTAATTATTTATTCCTCAAACTTACTACAATCATTACAGGTTTAAAAAAAATATACCTAATGCGATAGTGTAGCATTCAATATTTCATCTACTAATAATATATATAATACTTGTTAATTAATCTTGTAACAAATTTACTTTACTTCTTAATTAAGCTTGTAACAAATAATAAACAGTGCTACCTTTGTGAAATCACTCAGAGTACAATGGAATACGTCAGTCTCACTAGCTATGAGGTTGAGAGTGCGGAGTGCTCGCGTCAGCGGCGCCTCACTTAAGAGGTTGGTTCGGCCACGCGGCTCCACCAGCAGCCTTGGCTGTCGTCGTCGCCACACGTACCCGTCCGGAACACACAAACCTATCTGCCCCAGGATGTCGGCATTATACACCTTCCCTCTAAATATTTTAACATGTACAAAATGAGTGCGAGATCCCTCCTGACCCTCAGTTCGTTATATCCAACCATGCCCAAAATAAATAATGTTGGGTATAATAATGGATACAATGGATAAACACCATACAGCCGCGAGTATACGTATCTAACAAACTTATTCTGTACTCTCTCCAACATGAGCCTATATTTAGATTCGTGCGGAGCCCAAATGACTGCGTTAAATTCTAACTGGCTTCTAACCAAAGCATTGCATAAGGCTATAACGGCTTTAATATTGGTAAAATCACGCACCATACGAAGCATAAATCCTAAATTACGATAAGCCTGTCTACAGCAACTAATAATGTGATCACGAAACGTTAGCCCTGTGTTGAAGCTCACCCCTAAGTCCCTGACTTCTGTTACCCTAACCATTGGCAATCCATCTATCTTGTAATTATATAATATAGGTGAACGTGCGCGAGAACAAGTTATTGTTACACACTTTGAGAAATTGAACAGTAGGAGGTTGTCCTTGCTCCAGGTAACCACTCTGTCTATGTCTCTTTGTAGCCTGGCACAGTCTTCTACGTTACTTATCGCGAGGGACAGCTTGAGGTCATCAGCAAACAGCAAACATTTGGCATCTTTAACAACTTCCGATAGGTCATTAATCATAAGAATGAATTGCAAAGGCCCAAGATTACTGCCCTGACTTACCCCAGACCTGTTAAAATATGGTTCTGACTTGTATCCCGCATATTCTACGTATTGCCGTCTATCGCTCAAGTAACTTGCAAAAAATCTTAATAGATGTGGGGTGAAACCAACTGCTGCTAACTTTTTAAGCAGGACATCGTTATTTACTAGATCGAACGCTTTTTTAAAATCAAAGTAAGCAGCATCAGCTTATCCCCCACCGTCCACTGTTGGCACAAGGTGAGCCATGTAGGTGAGAAGATTGCTAGTAGTGCTTCTTGCTGGTCTAAATCCATGCTGAGCTTCTGTGAGCTGGCCGCTGACCTGTTGGAATATGCTTCTATAAATAGCAGCCTCGAACATTTTTGTTGGAGTCGATAGCACTGCGACCGGCCTATAACCCTCCACCGTCGTCCCTAAGCCTCCCTTTGGCACCGGAACGACGCGGGTAATCTTCCACTTCTCAGGAAACACCGCAGCCTTCAAGCATTTATTATAAATGTATTGAAGCGGTTTTGCTAGCACCGACCGACAATCCTTAAATATGTATGGCGGAATGCCGTCCGGTCCAGCAGACTTTTTCGGCTTAAGCTGTTGAAGCGCAAAATTTACGTCTAACAAATATAGGTGATCGATATGTACCCGTGCCGCTCCGTTCCCACTGCCCGCTTCTGTATCCGCTGTACTCACACTCAACTCGGCCTGTTCCGTACTATAGACCGAATAGAAATACTCAGCAAATTCCGTAACACACTGCTCACTAGTCAATGGCTCGCCATTCTTAAAAATCTTACGCGGACTTCTACTACCTCTTTTTGATTTTGTATAATTCCAAAACGACTTCGGATCTTTCAGCATTTGGTTTTGAACGCGGTGCCTATACTGTTCCTGAGTGCCCAATATCATATTTTTTACTTTGGTTCTACACAGGGCAAACGCTTCGTAATCGGTCCTTAACCCACTTGTTTTGTAACGTTTATGTAGCACAGCCTTTAATTTGATGTCGCGAATTATTTCACTAGTGTACCACTCAGGGTAAATATACCTTGAGTTTACACTACTTCGCTTTTTTTTCGGAACGCAGTCATTGATAATAGAATTAATAATATTATAATGATATGCTTGAGTTGAACGAGCAGTATACGGTCGGGCATTATTCTGTATCAAAACGGATTCGTCACCAATAAAGGGTGAAAACGATATCACATTTTTTGTACATATTCTCTTATATAATCATCTGTCCCTCCATCGACCACCACCAAATCCATACGAGCTTCCAAACATTTTCCTCCAAGCCACTATTGACTTACTACTACTACTGGGACAAACTGTCTAGTTAGGTAGGTCCAACTTCGAAAAAGAGGTCAATTGTCGAATCCGACTCGGCTGGGCAGCGTTCGAGAAACTTCGCAACATCTTTTCGTCAACAATACCGCAATGCGTCAAGACGAAAGTCTTTAACCAGTGTGTGTTACTACTAGTGATGACATATGGAACAGAGACGTGGTCACTCACAATGGGCCTCATAAGAAAGCTCAAGGTCATTCAGCGAGCTATGGAAAGAGCTATGTGTGGAATTTCTCTACGAGATCGAATCAGAAATGAGGAGATCCGTAGAAGAACTAAAGTTGTCGACATAGCTGAAAGGATTAGTAAACTGAAGTAGGCAATGGGCGGGGCATATTTCTCGTAGAACTGATGGCCGTTAGGGCAAAAAGGTTCTTGAGTGGAGACCGCGCACCGGAAAACGCAGCGTGGGACGACCTCCAACGAGGTGGACAGATGACCTGGTGAGGGTCGCTGGGAGTCGTTGGATAAGGGCGGCATGTAACCGCTCCTTGTGGAAATCTAAGGGGGAGACCTTTGTTCAGCAGTGTACATCCTTTGACTGATATGATGACTATTGACTCAATATATGCCACTGTGTTTTCAAAATTTGTTTGATTGTAGCGTTCTCCTATGCGTCTATACATTCTTTACCTCCGTCAACTTCTTTCAAAAGAGTTTTAAACTCAATACTAAACAATATTGTTTCCCATAGGTTCTTGTTACCGAGTAAAAGTTAGTCTGTTTGTCAATGATGATGTACCTCAACTTTTTAAGCCTTGGCGGGCATCAATAGGCATCAATTTCCGTGTGGTGTCCGGATTTTCCGTGTGGTGTCCGGATTAAGAATATAGCACCACTCCATCTCCTCCCGTGGAGGTCGTAAAAGTCGACTAAGGGACTCTTAACCAGAGGGATGGGCAGCAGCGTCCCTTTTGCTGAGCAGTAGCAACTCTGCGCTCACCAACCCGCTTGCCAAGCGTGGTGAGTATCGGCAAATTCCCCCCAAAATGACAACACAACATAAGCACCGGCCCCCAGTTCCCGGCAGCCCCGCCATTCCTGGTCATGGTAGCGGCCACGGAAACGGCGGGGCAGGGGGTGCTAAGAATCTCCGGATGGGATCCGGCTACCACCCAAACCGAAAACTGGCCCTGGTGACATATAACACGCGCACACTGAGGGCAGACGAAAAGATTGTTGAGCTGGAAGAAGAAATAGATAAGTTGCACTGGGATATCATGGGTCTATCAGAAGTCCGAAGAGAGGGGGAGGACACGATAACCCTGAAATCCGGCAACTTATTCTACTACCGGGAAGGCGAACATCTGTCTCAAGGTGGTGTCGGGTTTCTCGTCCGCAGGTCCCTCATTAACAGTATAGTGGCCATCGAAAGTGTGTCGAGCAGGGTAGCGTACCTTATACTCAGAATATCCAAGAGATATTCGTTGAAGGTCATACAGGTCTACGCACCGACCTCGACACACCCAGATGATGAAGTAGAGAGTATGTATGAGGACGTAAGTAGGGCCATACATACCTCGAAGACACATTTCACTGTTGTGATGGGGGACTTCAACGCAAAACTGGGCACTCGATGCGATGGTGAGTTGAGAGTGGGGCAATTTGGATATGGGCAACGGAACCCCAGGGGACAGAGGCTGGCCGACTTTTTGGAAAAGGAGGGACTCTTTATGATGAACTCCTTTTTCCAAAAGCCGCCTCACAGGAAGTGGACCTGGATGAGTCCCGATGGTTCCACGAGGAATGAGATTGACTTCATCATGACCAATAAAAGACAAATATTCAATGATGTCTCTGTGATCCACAGGGTGAAAACCGGTAGTGATCACCGAATGGTAAGAGGCACATTGAATATTAATCTCAAAGTTGAGAGGTCTCGTCTGATGAGGTCTACGCTCCGGCCCTCTAGTACTCATATCCAAAACCCCGAGAGCTTTCAACTCGAACTCTAAAACCGCTTCGAGTGCCTGGAACATTGCGTATCTGTGGACGATTTAAATGGTAGGTTTGTAGAAACTGTCCAAACGGTTGGGTCTAAGTTCTTTAAAGCCCACCGTAAAGGTAGACCAAAAAAGTTCTCCGATCACACTCTCGACCTTATGGCAGAAAGACGCGCCATGACGCTGCAGTCTTCCGATGATGCTGAAGCATACCGACTGCTCAATAGACGGATATGGAAGTCCTTGCGGCACGATATCCGCACCTTTAACACTAACGGTGTTAAAGAGGCGATTGAGCGGAATCAAGGCTCCAAAGTGTTCGCAAGAGACAAGTCTATTGGGCAAAGTCGTATTATGAAGCTGAAGACCGAGGACGGCAGTGTAGCGTCGACTAAGCCAGAGGTTTTGAGAGAGATTGAGAACTTCTACCGGCAGTTATACACCTCGGTTACTATACCTACCATTGGCTCTGACAAAGACCCGCGAGCCAAACTAACCCGACACTATACCGAGGATATCCCGGACATCAGCCTGTACGAGATTAGGATGGCCTTGAAACAGCTTAAAAATAACAAGGCGCCGGGTGGAGACGGAATTACGACAGAGCTTCTGAAAGCGGGTGGAACACCGGTACTTAAAGTCCTTCAGAAGCTATTCAATTCCGTCTTACTCGAGGGCACAACGCCGGAAGCGTGGAACAGAGGTGAGGTGGTGCTCTTCTTCAAAAAGGGTGATAACACCCTATTGAAGAATTATAGACCCATCTCACTTCTGAGCCATGTTTATAAGCTGTTTTCAAGGGTCATCACGAATCGTCTCGAGCGCAGGTTTGATGACTTCCAGCCTCCCGAACAAGCCGGTTTCCGAAAAGGTTTCAGTACCATAGACCACATCCATACGCTGCGGCAGGTTATACAGAAGACCGAGGAGTATAATCTGCCACTATGCTTGGCGTTTGTGGACTATGAGAAAGCCTTCGATTCGATCGAAACCTGGGCAGTGCTGCAATCTCTGCAGCGGTGCCAGATTGACTATCGGTACATTGAAGTGTTGAAGTGCTTATACAGAAACGCCACCATGTCGGTCCGAGTACATGAACAGAGCACGGGGGCAATTCCATTGCAGAGAGGTGTGAGACAGGGGGACGTCATTTCCCCGAAACTGTTCACCGCTGCAATGGAGGATGCCTTCAAGCTACTGGAGTGGAAAGGATTCGGCATTAACATCAATGGCGAGTATATCACTCACCTTCGATTTGCCGATGACATCGTAGTCATGGCAGAATCGCTGCAAGAGCTCAGTACAATGCTCGATGATCTCAACAGAGTTTCCCAACAGGTGGGCCTTAAAATGAACATGGGCAAGACAAAAGTCATGTCAAATGTCCATGTCGTGCCCACCCCAATATCCGTTGGGAGCTCTGTTCTCGAAGTTGTTGACGAGTATGTCTACCTAGGACAAACTGTCCAGTTAGGTAGGTCCAACTTCGAGAAAGAGGTCAATCGTCGAATCCGACTCGGCTGGGCAGCGTTCGGGAAACTTCGCAACGTCTTTTCGTCAACAATACCGCAATGCCTCAAGACGCAAGTCTTTAACCAGTGTGTGTTACCAGTGATGACATATGGAACAGAGACGTGGTCACTCACAATGGGCCTCATAAGAAAGCTCAAGGTCACTCAGCGAGCTATGGAGAGAGCTATGCTTGGTATTTCTCTACGAGATCGAATCAGAAATGAGGAGATCCGTAGAAGAACTAAAGTTGTCGACATAGCTGAAAGGATTAGTAAACTGAAGTGGCAATGGGCAGGGCACATTGCTCGTAGAACTGATGGCCGTTGGGGCACAAAGGTTCTCGAATGGAGACCGCGCACCGGAAAACGCAGCGTGGGACGACCTCCAACGAGGTGGACAGACGATCTGGTGAAGGTCGCTGGGAGTCATTGGATGAGAGCGGCATGTGACCGCTCGTTGTGGAAATCTAAGGGGGAGGCCTTTGTTCAGCAGTGGACGTCCTGTGGCTGATATGATGGGCATCAATAAACCAAAACCAGTTTCTTGGAATCTTTATCATACCATAGGCCCACTTACTGTTACACCTCAAACTCCCCCAAGCTCATTTCTGGCTTAGACTGCCGTTACATGTGGGTTCCCAATTCCTATGTATGCGAAGCATAAATCCAAATTTAATATATTCCGCAGAGTATTGCCGTCTCTTCTTTTTTACTTCCGACATTGTTTTGTTTTAAGAAATACGTAAGTGTTGAAATCAAGTACTGCTTATCTATTATGCGCGAAACCGCAAATGAAAATAAAATAAATTTACGTCGTTTATATAGGATTGCATAAGCAGCACGCACCAACAGGAATAAGACAAACGTGCATAAACTCGTTTATCTCATTCGACGCCCAATCGTACTCGACAAGCAAGAAAAAGTATTATAGAACCAGCCGATTGGTATAGGAATGTACAATTCGGATTATTTAACAAAAACTTGTTAAAACATGATTGCCCGCGGTATTTTATATTGAACCGAGTTTGAGCTATATCTTAATTAATATTAGTTGATGTTCACAAGATGTAGTCGAGAGTCGAGAGCTCAGTCGGTGTCTAAGAGTCTTCCTAGCTAGGTAGATGAAATTATAAATCGACCCCAAAGCCCTACACAATGCCCCCTTTTTTTTCTGGGTCTCTTACCGCCCCCCTTTAGGCCTGCAGCGCCCACAAGGGGGCGTTATCGCCCACGTTGGGAAAGACTGGTGTAAACGATATCACATTTTTTGTACATATTCTCTTATATAACCATCTGTCCCTCCATCGACCACCACCAAATCCGTACGAGCTTCCAAACATTTTCCCCCAAACCACTAATTGACTTACTACTACTACTGGGACAAACTGTCTAGTTAGGTAGGTCCAACTTCAAAAAGAGGTCAATGGTCGAATCCGACTCGGCTGGGCAGCGTTCGGGAAACTTCGCAACATCTTTTCGTCAACAATACCGCAATGCCTAAAGACGAAAGTATTTAACCAGTGTGTGTTACTAATGATGACATATGGAACAGAGACGTGGTCACTCACAATGGGCCTCATAAGGAAGCACCACAGCTCGCTGAGTGACCTTGCGGTCACTCAGCGAGCTATGGTGCTTCGGCTTTTTAAGCCTTGGCGGGCACGAATAAACCAAAACCAGTTTCTTGGAATCTTCATCATACCATAGGCCCACTTACTGTTACACCTCAAACTCCCCCAAGCTCATTTCTGGCTTAGACGGCCGTTACATGTGGGTTCCCAACTCCTATGTATGCGAGGCTGAATGAAATGATCATCTCTGCTCGAAGTATGTCTGTTTCTGGCTTGTCCTTGTTTTCTAACAAAGGCATTAGTCTCCCTGAATCATTGGATACTGTTATATATTGTTGAAACAGGTTGGCGAAGATTTCTTCAGATCACTCTGTAGGTTTGATTACTTCTCGTCATCTCAAGTGCACTGTCAATCTCAGTTCGGGTCAAGTCGGGTCTAATGAAATCCTTGACTTAAAAGGGACTTTCAAAAGGTTTATCAATTTTAAATATGTTTTAAATAATTAGCTCTAAAATAGAACGAATTAATAACCAGCCAGTTAACAAACTATTTTTACGACCTTTTTTTATATTCCGCTAAATTTATACTAACAACTAGCTTAATGCCCGCGGCTTCGCACGCGTGGCATTTGCAAATCTACATCATGTTATTGAAATAATGCATAATGACCTGCGCTATTTTTAGGCATGTGTATCTATAAATCCTTGACTTAAAAGGGACTTTCAAAAGCTTTATCAATTTTAAATATGTTTTAAATAATTAGCTCTAAAATAGAACGAATTAATAAACAAACTATTTTTACGACCTTTTTTATATTCCGCTAAATGTATACTAACAACTAGTTTAATGCTTGCGGCTTCGCACGCGTGGCATTTGCAAATCTACATCATGTTATTGAAATAATGCATAATGACCTGCGCTATTTTTAGGCATGTGTGTTGTGCCAACTAGTTATAGAGGACAAATTGCTAAACTCTTACCATATTATAATATACAAACAGACACTGGTACCTGTACTGTACCTAAGGTTATTATTAGTGTTAGTACCTAATCGTACTAATGTCACCATTGATACACCTTGTAGTTTAAACTACAACGGGTAGGCAATTGAATGTTGTACATCAAAACATGCAGGGTCTGTCCGGCAAGGAGCTAGAATTAAGCTTAACTGAACATTGGTTGCCGTGTGGTGCCGGCTCAGAATGTCACCACCCCATTTCATCCCATGGGTGCCGTAAAAGTCGACTAAGGGATTGACCGGAGGATGGGCAACAGCGTCCTTCGAGTACATTAACAACTCAACTGCGATCGCCAACCCGTCTGCCAAGCGTGGCGATTATGTCAAGACCCCCCAATGAGCACACAACACACCCATATCGGTCGTTGTGATGATCTTTGGGGGAGGCCTGTGTCCAGCAGTGGACTTCATTCGGCCGAAATGATGAACATTGGTTAAAAAACCATGAAATTTTGTTTGTCAATAATGACAATTATTCTGTGCAAAGTACGTTTCGTTGCGTATTCTTATGCTCCAATATCGAAGGTTTAATTTTAGAGACAACACTATTCCTAACTAGATTACATTTACTGACTGTGTACGACCGGCATACTACTTTATGTGAATTGTCAAATAAAATATTCGGATGTCTCGCTATTTATCCACAGTGGTCGGACGTCATAATCATTTATAACTAAGTTATTTGTAGCATCACAATTACTACATATATTATTTAGACTAGTGGCAGATAATGCTGTAATTCTGGTTTGTTAAAAAAATAAGTTGTTAAAGTTAAACGATTTAAAGAGATTAAGTAGTACTAGTTGGAGGAACGTCTAAAATGTTAACATTAAATCTCCACATACTATTAACTTTTTTTTACTGGCTTTTATTTCAGTAAGTGTATCTTCCATCACCGATTCAGCGCTTTACATATAAGCTTATTGGAAACAATTACCAACGATCTACCTCGAATTGCACTCTTTCTTACAAACGTACTTTGAACAGAATAATTGTCATGATTGACAAACGAAATTTCATGGTTTTTTAACCAATGTTCAGTTAAGCATAAAACCTGAACATCATATTTTTCCATAACAAACTTAATTCTAGCTCCTTGCCGGACAGACCCTGCATATTTGATTTTATATACATCTTATATATTAATATTAAACTAACTTTGCTTTTATACACATTGAAACTAAATATATACACCTACACTATTTGTTAAAAATAACTATATATATTATATATAAGTACGAGGAGGGATCAAAAAGTAGTGAGAATGAGATAGAATATAATGACTATTGATAACTAAATAATTTATTTTTCTACATAGTTTCCGAGTCTCTCTACATACCAGTCCAGCGCTTTTCCAAAGCTTCAATCACTTTCACAAAAATAGTTTTGTCTTGGTCCTGCAAAAAGCTCTCCACGGCATCCATCACCTCGTTATCGCCTTCGTACCTGTCTCCCCTTAAGTATTTTTTCAATTTGGGGAACAGATAAAAATCGCTAGCCGCCAGATCTGGTGAATAAGTGGGGTGGTCAACCAATTCGAAGCCAGCTTGCTGAATGGCAGCCATCGCAACTGCCGACCTGTGCGCGGGTGCGTGTCGTGATGAAACAGCACGCCCCTTCGAAGTTTCCCTCTCCTTTTCTCTTTGATGGCATACCTCAACTTGGGAATTAAAGCTGCATAATACTGGCCTGTAATAGTGATTCCACGCTCCAGGTAATCAATCAACAATATCCCTTCTGAGTCCCAAAATATTGAGGCCATAACCTTGCTAGCCGATGCCACGACACGAAACTTCATCGGGGTCGGTGATGATGGCCGTTTCCATAGCGAATATTGCTGTTTTGTCTCGGGATCAAAATGATGGACCCATGTTTTGTCCATTGTTACGAAACGAGACAAAAAGTTTTCGGAATCTTCTTGAAACTTGTCCAACAATATCTTCGAAATGTCGTAATAATTAGGGCTCCGTGCAAAAATAGACCATATATGTGTGTATTCTATGTCAACTGTCTATGCCGAAGTACTCTAAACTGTTTATAAATAATCCGATGTCTTTTAAATTAAAGATACCGCATGGCACAGCTAGTTTATCATAAATTCAGCACTTGATTTACTATTATAACATACCCCTTTAAATCTGTACAATACTACATACACAACTAAACGGTGAATTATGCTTTTTCCAGGATTTAAAGAAATTCATAGACGAGTCGGAACACGGCGTAATCTATATAAGTTTTGGATCAATGTTACGAGCCTCATCTACGCCCAGAGATAAATTGCAGACCATCATCGAAGCTATATCAGAGTTACCGCAGAGAGTTGTTTGGAAGTGGGCGGAGAAGACTTTACCCGGGAATCCGAAAAACATATACCTATCAAATTGGCTACCACAAAACGATATATTAGGTACTAATACTAATATTTACCTGCTTAACGCAATGAATAAGTGAGTAAGCTCGCCACATTAAAATATTGTGGTTTAAGAACATTTAACTTTTCTCATAAGATTATACAATCACTTCACACGACAAATGTAAATAATACAGTTGAGCGCTAGCAGTTAATAAAAATATTAAATCTATGTCGGCAGATAACAAACATTTTATTCACCAAGCGTAGTGCAAAAGGACGTCTTATACCACAAACGACTGTTAAACAACGGTTTGAAATCCGAAATTATGAATCACTAATATATAAAGATAGGGATATAATAATATCATCTTCGATCAGTGGTCCTCTACGGGGCGCCTGTATGGTCAGCTCGACTGTCAGGCTCCCAGCGCTGCAGAACCAAAATTCACGCAGTCTGCAGCTCAGAGTGGCTATCCGGATCGCGTGCGAATATACATAATACCGAACAGTGTTCTACGAGGCGGCAACTCTCCTGACGCGTTTTCCTCCTTTCGACATCCGGGCGAATATGGATGCGTGGGTCTTCGATCAGACACGCTCCCTCTGCCAGAGCGGCGAAGGCGCACCCCAGGGGCGTTGGACAGGCTGAGGCGGCTAGATCGGCGGCGCGCACTTGGAAAGTGGCGTCAGCGCCTGCGGATGCAGTATGTGACCAAGCGCGTCGTCGAGGCCGTCCTGCCGTTCTTCTGAGCCTGGCTCAGAAGGAACGAGCGCGTCACCTACCGCCTGACGCAGGTGCTCACCGGGCACGGTTGTTTCGGTGCGTACCTGTACAGGATAGGACGTGAGGCCACGGCATAATGCCACTATTGTAAAAACGACCAGGACACCGCACAGCACACGCTTGAGGCGTGCCCTGCGTGGGCCACCGAGCGACGGATCCTGGTCGCTCGGATCGGGCAAGATGTCTCTGCCAGCAGTAGTGTCGGCTATGTTAGCAGAGCATGAAAACTGGAATGCACTGGTCTCCTTCTGTGAGAGCGTCATGCTCCAGGGAGAGGGCCGATCCCGCTCAAAGAAGGAGGAGGCGACGCCGGGGTATCAACTGCCCTGGCGCCGTTGCTTTAAGGCGATGGACCTCTGGGTTCGCGGGTGCGTAGATTGGGGAATCTGCATGCCACACCGAGCGACCCAAGAGAAGACGGTAGCACGCATGTGGTCACGCGCTGCCGTGGAACGCTTTGGGAGATCCTTTACAATCCCGTGACCGCTTTACAGTCACCCTCTCCGAGATGTGCCTATAGGCGTGGTACCAGTGGGCGGCTTTAGTGTGATCATTCGAGGACCTGGAGCTTCCCTTAGGTGCCAAAGATGACCGCTCAAGTTGTTTTAGCCGGTAGGATACCCCTTCGCCCTTCCCCGGGGCGAAGGAAGTTCTTGAACCATTTCCATTAGGCACCAAATAAAAGAAATAGAAAAGAAGTCCTCTTCTGATACAGAGAAGCACTATTGCTTACGCCACGTTTTCTCACTGCGTATTGGCGATTTCAGACCAATATGATCCAGGTTTCCTTACGATGTTTTCTTTCATCGTAAAGTCTACTTACTACCTTATCTTGACTAAGAAAGAATATAAGACATTGAAAAGTAAACGGTACTTGCCAGGTAAAGGATTAGTAAACTGAAGTTGCAATGGGCGGGGCACATTGCTCGTAGAACTGATGGTCGTAAGGCCAAAAAGGTTCTTGAATGGAAACCGCGCACCTGAAAACACAGCGTGGGGTGACCTCCAACGAGGTGGACAGATGACCTGGTGAAGGTCGCTGGGAGTCGTTGGATGAGGACGGCATGTAACTGTTTGTTGTGGAAATCTAAGGGGGAGGCCTTTGTTTAGCAGTGGACGTCGTTTGGCTGATATGATGATGATGATGATGACGACTTGCCAGGTTTTGAGCCCGCAAACCTTAGATAAGGTAAAACTAGTATCTTCCGAATTACGTTTCGTTCGGCTTACTCGCAGCAAGTATTGTTTTATATCCCCGCAGGATATATTCTAATAAGATATCTCGTTACTAGGCGCCTAAGGGAATAACCCTTTCACCAAAACATTATCGTTCTGAAGCAAAAAGTAGGTTCAGAGTTCCGACTATATTTTGCTTAAGAAATTTATCTATTTTGAGCACAGCCGTAAGCTATACTCGCCTTCATTTTAGTGTATCTCCGATATTGTGGCAGTAACAACCTCGCTTATTGAAATTGCCTGTGCATTCATGCGTGCCCAATAACTTCCTTTTTTGAGCCAACAAATATTCGCATTAGAATGTAAATTATATATTCCTATATTTATATTGTATTATAGTTTTACGAGTATGGGTTTATACCATCCGAACATGATATCATCCGGATGGCCTCGAAAAATAATCAGATGGGCTATTATTACTAGTATATTGTTACTAGCTCACAAGTAGACGCTGCCTATTGCTCTTTACATAATTTCTTAGTCACCATTTACGATACCGGTGCTTTGTAGTGGAGCATCAGCGGCAGCATGCAGCATGGATTCAGCAGTGATTACGTCTGATTTAAAGATTAATATCAATATCATAATTTTTTAAAGCGTTACCTCACACTAGTATTGCTCCTGTGTCGTGGGTACGTTTACAAACACAAATTCCAGACACAATACACCCAGACCCGGAACAACTACCTGCAGATCACTCAAACATTTGTTCCGTGTGGGAATCGAACCCGCGACCCGCGGGATGATTACGCATGTCACAGATGGTTTGCAACAGGCGTAAACGCGCAGACGCCGCTCTCAAACATGGTATAGGTATTACGTATTTGCCAATACCGATTAAACAGCCGAAGATCTCTGACGCAACCTCTGTCGAACGATCAATGCACAAAAAATTACACTTATACAGCTATATTATCGCTACTGGCACTAGTAACTATGCATCCATCCACAAGTAGTAACATTTTTTTTGGCGATTTGCCACCAGTGGATCTTTTGCTGCGCGATAGCTGCTGTCGCTGTTTTTAGCCAATCAGGGTAATCAGCGGACTGCATCAGCCACTGCACCAACCGTGTCGTCTATTGTTTTAAATGTATATTATAATGATTTCGTATCCTATATAATTAAATATAAAGTCATCCTGTAACTGTACTACTGCAAGGCAAAGGTACATTACCTCATACAGAGAAGGGACGAGCATTGATCACCAAACTAGCTCACTGCATATTGGTGAGTTCAGACCATTACATCCAGATTTCCTCACAATATTTTCCTTCACCAACAGTCAGTATTGTCTTACATTAACTAAGAAATTACCACATATTCGCCGCTTAGCAGTAGCAGTGTTGAATCTTTAGAAATTACTGTACTTCGGTTAGAAGGGCACTGTAGCTAGTGAAATTACTGGGCATAAGAGACTAAATAACTTTACGTCTCGAGGTGACCAGCGCAGTGTGGTGCCTCGCTGGACTAGCCCTGGGTAGCATTCTAATTGTTATAGGCAGGCATGTCGCTTGCCACCAGGCGAATGACTTACTAGTCTTGTCACCAAGTATAAAAAAGTTTCCTCACGATGTTTTTCTGCGCCTCCGCCAGAGCGGCGAAGGCGCGCCTCCAGGGGCGTTAGACAGGCGCGCACTTGGAAAGTGGCGCGGATGCAGTTTGTGACCAAGCGCGTCGTCGAGGCCGTCCTGCCGTTCTTCGGAGCCTGGCTCAGAAGGAGCAGCGCGATCTTTATGCCGTTTAAAGTGTTTTATTATACCTAATGAGTAATAGTCGCGAAAACTTAGGACAATACTCCGCAACCTTGTGTTTATGAAGCGAGTTCATACCACGACTTCGCAACTAAGCAAAATCAAATTAAATTAATTGCCGCTTAGTTGCTTTATGAGTGGGGAGGGAGGGCCCTTTTATACTTTACTCACGTAACTCGGTACAGGTACACGAGACCACAACCAGCAAGATCACATCACCTCATACATCCATCAATCCGCATGGTACAAACTGTAAAGATAACAAAATCAAACGTAGCAGTCCTTTGGCTGATATGATGAACGACTGATATACTTATTTGCATAACTGGGAAAACTACATATGTGTGTGTAAATCGTATAAAGAAATGACAAGATATAAAAAATTCTGTTTACAATTCAGCACATCCGAAGGTTATGGCGTTCTATTCCCACTGCGGTATGCTGAGTACTACGGAGGCAATCTATCACGGCGTGCCGATGGTGGGCATGCCAGTCTTCGGGGACCAGCCAGCCAATGCTGCTGCAATTGAAGAGAGCGGTTTAGGCGTTCAGATCCAAGTCAAAGACCTAACTAAACAGAGTTTATTGGAAAAGTTTATGATCGTCATGACTCCGGAGTAAGTAATTACACCAACAACATTTAACTATACAAACCAATAATTATTTGTACGAAAATATCCAACTCACATTTTAAAACATAATCCCATTTTAACACGCTTTTATTAGCTTGATATGTATCTATGGATCTATGTAACGGAACTTTTGAACTCTATTTTCATCCCCTTCGAAACGTCGGATTGATTTGAAACTTCGCACACTTATCAAGGACCAGTGACAATGCAATAATTTAAATAGTTTGTCCCATTATCCTTGCCAGGATCCTCAGGGATAGCGATTTTTCGGCTTTGATACCCGGAAAATATTACGAATTCATCGACATACACAAACTTGCACAAAAAATAATACCGCCATATGATGTCAATTCAATTTTCCGCGGCAAGAGTGCGATGAGACTCGAATAGTGTCTAATTCTTCAGATGATTTTATCCGTAATGGAGGGAGAACTTGTTTACTTATACGTCGAAAGGAAGTTGCTTGGGCAAATAATTACCACCCGGAGTTATTGAGACTATGGACAGGCAACATGGACGTTCAGGGTTGCAATTCTCTAAGCGCAAACATCCATACATCCTTGAATACAGAATTGAAAAAACAGTGTAAAACCAATTTTGTGTTCGATAGGACATGATTGAAGCTATTCAAGGAAACGTTGCAGACGGTGAGCCATGGGGGCGAGTCTAAGGGAATACTAAATTGGGTTGTCACTGTAATTTCAATTCTGTATTCAAGGATGTATGTGTACCTATGAGATTAAGGAATTGCACCCCAGCCATGCGCAAAACAAAAAACGCGTTTTTGTCATGTTTACCTTATTTTCATCTCCTTAAAAACGTCGGGTTGATTTGACACTTCGCACACTTATCAAGGACTGATGACAATGCACTAATTTAAATAGTTTGTCCCATTATCCTTACCAGGATTTTCTCATTTTGATACCCGGAAGAAATTATAAATTCATCGACATACACAAACATGCACAAAAAATAATACCTCCATAAGATGTCGATTCAATATTCCGCGGCAAGAGTGTGATAAGACATGCATAGTATCTCATTCTTAAGATGATTTTATTCGTAATGGAGGGGGAATTAGTTTACTTAAACGTCGAAAAGAAGATGCTTGGGTAAATAATTACCACCCGGAGTTATTGAGACAGGCAACATGGTCATTCAGCCATGCGCAAAACAAAAATAAACGCTTTTTTTTAGTTAGCCGCACTAAAAATTAGAAAATAAATAATAGTTTTAAAAAAACACGCTTGTGTAGATTACCGAACAAAAAAGTACTAAATAATTTTCAATAAGTTTAAAATAAGAATAGAGTGATTAACAAAACAAAAATAAATTGTAAAAAAGCACGGCGGCGTTAGCAATGAAATATTTCGCTAAGAAAGAGTTTATTTCTAAGACCTACTTGACTGAACATCTTCATGTTAAAGTGAATGAAGTCTTAGTTACTATTGACTGAACAAACTGTACATCAGTATGTTCATTGTTCAGTCAATAGCTACAGAAATCATAATCATCACTGTATATGCAAAAAGACGCCCACTGGTGAACAAAGGCCTCCCCAAAGATATTGAAAGAAAGGAGATATGCCATGTAGATCAAAATGTATGCGAGCCTAGAAATCCATTTTCCCACTACCATTTTTCATAAAAGCACACTAACAAGTTCTTATCCAATGAACTGAATAAACACAACATTGTAATTGGCTTCTCATACTAAAACACACCCACGAGTTTGTAGGTACCGAGCGTACAGACCGCAAACGACAGCCGTACCACGCAACGCGTATGTTTATTGGGAGTACCATTCGCTGTTCTATTCACTGCGTTTGTTATTCACTTATATCTAGTTAAAAGTGGTAGATAAGAAGCATTGTATTTTGTAAAAAAAAAAATTTCGTTCTGCTCCATCAATCCAAGTGTAACATAATAAAGAAAACAATTTTTTTTTATTTATTATTTTCATAGACAAATACAAGAAAATTCTCTCACTCGCATATTGTGGATGTTCCTTCCTTGATGATGTTATTATTTTCGCTTCTGTTTTTGCATGCTATCCCCGAACAACACGACAATTTAGCAAAGTTTCACTTACGCGTTCGAATCTCAACTGATGTTATAAAACGGCAATTTTTTCCGGCTGGATCATATTGGTCATGTCGCGGTGGCGCGGTTACGCCCCCATACCACTTCTCCTTATTTCCTATTTCTGTGGGCCTCCCCATAGACTTCCACAATTTTGTCGTCATTTTGCGAGGAATTTTCTAATACTTACCACGCTTGCCCGGCGGATTGGTGAGCGCAGTATGACTACCTAATGTTCCTCAGAAGAGACGCTGCTGCCATTTCTCTGGTTTAGAGACTCTTAGTCACCTTTAACGACATCCGTGAGGAGAGAGGAGATGGAGTGGTGCATACTTAGTCCAGACACCACATAGAAAAGATGCTACAGAAGCTCTGTTATTTAAATTCAATTTAAATACCGGAGCGACAGGTTGCGCAAGAAGTAGGTAGGTATTTAAAGTATTGTTTTTTTTTCAGGCTCTTCAGAACAGTACAAGATCAGAGCCATGTTGGTTATATACTTAATGGACATAATTGTTTCAGATTCACCAGAAAAGTGAAGCAACTCTCAAAACTGTGGCATGATCGTCCCCAATCCGCGATGGACAGCGCAATTTACTGGACTGAATACGCAGCCCGCAGTAGCAACTACACCTTCCGAACACCAGCAAGCACAGTGCCGTTGTACCAATACATATATTTGGACATCATTGCCGTATTCGGATGCTTCACATTAGGAACTCTGTACTTGTGGAATGTGGTGTTATCTTTGCTAAGGAAAAGTAAACCACAACAGATCAAAAAGAAAATTAAATAAGATTCAGTTTTTTTCGAATATTATGCTTATTTTTTTTTTGCTGTGTGGTGCCGGCTACGAGTAGCACCAACCCATCTCATCCCTTGGGTGTCTTAAAAGGCGACTTTGGGATTAGCCGGAGGATGGGCAGCAGCGTCCTTCGAGTACATTAAAAACTCAACTGCGATCGCCAACCCGCCTGCCAAGCGTGTCGATTATGGCAAAACCCCCCAATGAGCACACAACACACCCATATCGGTCGTTGTAGTGATCTTTGGGGGAGGCCTATGTCCAGCAGTGGACTTTATTTGGCCGAAATGATGATGCTTATTTTGTCTAACTAAGTCGTCGTCGTTGGTTTAAATAATAATAAAACAATAATTTTATAATATATTATTCCAAAATTGTTATGTTTGGATGTTTGAGGCTGATCACGCTCAAACAGCTGAACCGATTCTAATTCAATTTGGGATAGAGGTAAATTATGTTGCGGAATAGGACAAAGTCGTGCATAACAACTAGTACGGTATATAATAATAAAAGTTAATAAGTTATTATGAAAAACCTACACGTGCATGTAATATCTAGAGTACAGTAAAAGTTGGTACCGAGGTACACCTTTTCATCATCACTTCAACCCAATAATCTCCACCGCTGGAAACAGGCCTCCTCCAAAGAACGCCACAATGAATGCTAATCGAGGTTTTTTGGCATAATCGCCACGCTTGTCAGGCGGGCTGGCGATCGCAGTTGAGTTGTTGTAGGAAGCTGCTGCTCATCATATCAGCCACACGACGTCCACTGCTGAACAAAGGCCTCCCCCTTAGATTTCCACAACGACCGGTTACATGCTGCCCGCATCCAACGTCTACCAGCGACCTTCTCATCTATCCACCTAGGTGGAGGTTGTCCCACGCTGCGTTTTGCGGTGTGCGATCTCCACTCGAGAACCTTTTTGCCCCAACGACCATCCGTTCTACGAGCAATTGCCACTTAAGTTTACTAATCCTTTCAGCTATGACGGCAACTTTAATTCTTCTACGGATCTCCTCATTTCTGTGAGTGATCTTGAGCTTTCTTATGAGGCCTATAGTGAGTGACCACGTCTCTGTACAATAATGTCACCACTGATATTATAATTTGTAGGTGACGAAGCAGGTTACAATAAAACTTATGACAATCGATAGAAGTACATTATTATATACTTATACAATGCAAGGTAGCTTCAAGGTGAACAGCACTTACACACTTTAACATGGTTCGAAAATACTTCAATACGAAACACTCCAGCTGGCTCCAGGCTGGTTTCCGTCAGTATATCAATAATATCAATAACTCTAAATATCTAAAGTGAACATGAAGATATAGTATCCGCAAATATTAATAACTTAACAAATTATTTTTTTATTTTTTCATGGCAATTGTACTCGATTTTGCCAGTGTCAAGTTAAGTAACCTATTTTAAATCTATGACAGTATTTCTTTTTTCTGGCTCTGTAATCTCGTACCGAACGACAGAACGAAACAAAAATGTTTAAAGGTTCTACCGTACACACCTGAAAGTAGGTTTAGATAATAGTGCCACCTGTTGTCTTCAACGTGAACTACTATCTAAACGGGTGGACTAGGCTAGTGTTAGCGGAGTTGACTGAACTAAGAAAACTGATGTTGATGATATAACGTTCTGCCGTACACCTAACCGTCAATTTTAGGTAATAATATCATCTGTTGTCTTAAACGGGAACTACTATTAAACCAGGGCAACGGCTAGCTAAGCTGACTCTGAAAAGGACAAGGGGTTACAAATCCAGACACACTTATTATTATTAGCTAATATAGCTAATCATGAAAAATATTATTAGACATTAGGATTTGTACATTTAGAAACTACCGATCCAACTGACTTACGCTAAAACACTATTTATAAAATACTATATCGTAATTCGATATATTGTACTTAGACAAATACATATAACGTGCAGATAAAACTATTATTATATTATTTATACTGAAAAAATGCCGATGCTGTCACGCTATTCTACAGTTTAGTTGTTTATGAATATGACGTCACATCATTGGAATCGCCAAGATATTAACACTCGCTAGTCAGTCGGTTGCCGAATGCCGGAGGTCACAGTGAACTCGCGACGTTTGTACTACGTTTGGTTCACGTAGTTCGTGATCATTGCGTGCGGCCAACGACCTTGGAATCTCAATAATGAAGCTCAGTGTACTTATCGTTACCGTATCATTACTTGTTTTAACAGATTATTCTTGTAGTTTTAATATCCTAGGAATATTCCCGTACCAAGGCAAAAGTCATTTTCTCGTGTTTCGTGTCTATTTACGGGAGCTGGCAAGAAGAGGTCACAATGTGACTGTTATATCTCATTTTCCCGAAAAAGACTCACCTGGAAATTATCATGATATTAGTTTAGCTGGAAGTGTGAAGCCTATAGAAGGTGATATACCTTTTGAAAGCTCATACAAGATATTGTTATCGGTGAGCATCTGGCTTGCAAACAGTGGAATAGAAAACTGCAAGATAATGTTGAGAAATGAGGAAGTGCAAAGTCTAATTAAGGAGAAACCTAAATTCGACGTAATTGTTGTAGAACAATTCAACAGTGATTGTGCTCTTGGAGTTGCGTATAAGTTACAAGCTCCAGTTGTGGGCATGATGTCTCACATACTGATGCCCTACCATTATAAAAGATTAGGAGTCCCCTACAATCCTGCTTATGTTCCATTCCATTTCCTAGAAGGAGGAACTAAACCGACTCTATATAATAGAGTAGAAAGAACAATGTTTGATTTTTATTTTAGATCTCTTTACTCCCTTTATACTCAAAGAAATGATCAAAACACGCTTGCAGAGTATTTTGATGATATCCCGCCATTAGAAGATTTAGCTCGAGACATGAAATTTCTTCTGTTGTATCATAACTTTGTCTTAACTGGGTCAAGGCTATTTCCATCTAATGTAGTCGAAGTTGGAGGTTATCATATAGTCGGATCAAAAGCGTTAACAGGAGTGAGTATGATTATTAATATATTATAGTTAGTACTATCATCATAATATTAAATATTATAGGTACAAAATAATTTTTTTTTAGTTTTAGTTTAGTTAAATAGTTTTGAAAACACTAGAAATTAGAAAAATAATATAAACTTAATGCTTGTCATGTATAATCAACTCATATATCAGTGACTCAGATGTTTGATGTTTAAATTAAAATTTAAAATGCTCACTATATTAAAACTGCCTATCAACCTTATTTATTGAATAATACGGCACGCTTTGATATTAGATTTAACTAAGAACTCGATTACTTAAGGCAAGCACTGATTAAAAGAATTTTGAAAAAAGGTCCGATGTCCAACAATTTTGTTGTTCAGTCATGAAACTTAATGCATCTACAAAGTTTCAAGACTAAATAACTTCACGTCTCGAGATGACGAGCACAAATTTTAAAATGAGACATGTAACTAATGACCTCAATTTTTTATTTAAAGTAAAAGGTACGGTTTCGTTCATTGTGAAGCCGCTGTAAGCATTTAGTATAAAGCATAATTTAGGTTTGCAGATCATCATCGTATTAACCCTTAGATATCACCAGCTTAACATGAGCCTCTTATTAGACCGCTGCTACGTACGGTCGTAAGTAAATCTTATAAGGGCTCTAGGCTTAAAAATATTTGTTTTTTAGAATCTTAAAAAGTTCTTTGATGAAGCGGAACACGGTGTGGTATATATTAGTTTTGGCTCAGTGGTTAAGGCTACCACGATGCCGGCTGAAAAAGTAGAAGCAGTCTTGAATGTCATGAAGCAGCTACCGCAGAGGTTCATCTGGAAATGGGAAGACAAAACTTTGTTGGTGGACAAAAACAAACTCTACATAGACAGCTGGCTTCCTCAAGTTGATATCTTAGGTAGGTAAATAAATGTCCAGAAGAATTCGATTCCTATAAAAATTAAAGATTGAACAGTTGTGTTGGGTACTTGAACTAAAAAAGTATTATTTATTTATTTATTTAACTATTTATGCAAATACAGAAAGGTTGACAGAAAAATGAAATAGGAGAGTAAAGTACAAAGGTACTGCTTAGTCTAAAGAAATCTGTTCCAGCAGACCTGCTAGTACAGTGAGACACAGTGCGTAAAGGAATAAATAAATTGAATGCATATATATATATGAAAATACATACACGTACATAAATAAATTTATAAATATACCAAATAATATATATATATATAAAAGCAAATATTAATAAAGCACGAACGCAACTACGTCCGGCTTAGAATACCACCACCCCATCTCCTCCCGTGGGTGTCGTAAAAGTCGACTAAGGGATTAGCCGGAGGATGAGCAGCAGCGTCCTTAGAGTACATTAACAACTCAACTGCGATCGCCAACCCGTTTGCCAAGCGTGGAGATTATGGCAAACCCCCCAATGAGCCCACAACACACCCATATCGGTCATCGTGGTGATCTTTGGGGGAGGCCTGTGTCCAGCAGTGGACTTCATTCGGCCGAAATGATGAAGGTACAGTACATATCGAATTCTGGAACAAGAAGTGTCAACTGAGCATAGGTCTTATATTGATGTACTTTTGAATAACAGCTTTTATTAAATATTTGACATGATTTGGTAGGTGTCGGAAATTCGTCTTTCTAATGAACCCTGATATTATCATAACATTGAACAGGCACAACGATATTATGAAATTCTGTATGATATGATGATGATAAACTTATTAATTTAGAATAAAACATCACATATTTGAATTGATGAAAATATTGTTTTTATCGAATAAAGAAGTAAATATTGATATAGGTGTCTGGCACTAGCAGCTAGCACCCGTCAACTAGGACTCTAGGAGACCGCCGTCACTACATGGTGGGGGGCCTCGGGGGTCGCGGGCGCGCAGATTGGGGAGTCTGCGTGCTCACACCGAGCGACCCCCGGGAAGACGGTGGCGCGCACGTGGTCACGTGCCACCGTGTGCGCAGCACAGCGCAAAGCGAGGCTTGGGGGGATCCTTTACAATCCTCCCCGAGAAGTGCCTGGGGGGGCGACCTTTTTACAGTCGCCTTCCCTCCACTAGAGGGGGTGACCGCTTTACAGTCATCCCCTCCGTGATGTGCCTAAAGGCGTGGCGCCAATGGGCGGCTCTAGTGTGATCTTACGAGGACCTGGAGCCCCCCTACGGTGCCAAAGATGACCGCTCCAGTGGTTTTAGCCGGTAGGAGTCCGGCATACCCCTTCGCCCTTCCCCGGGGTGAAGGAAGTTCCATGTAGAATTTCCACTGGACATCAATAAAAAAAAAAAAAAAAAAAAAAGGACTTTAGGAGAATGATAATAAATATCATTACTTTTCTATTTTGTGTACTGTAAACAATTGTAAATTGTATATACTTTTTGGCAAGATTGTTGCTTAATGGCTACCACGCATATTGGTTTGTCGCGGTCAGCTTTGGATGGTTGACAATTATTTTAAAATCAAGACCGAGGGTCTTTTGACTCGAGGAGCACGTTATGCTATCGGTCCCGGCAATTATACAAATATCTATTATAATCGCTACGGGAAGTCTGAAACCAGAAATTCTGACAACTGATCTAAACCTAAGGATACCGGAATACTCCAGTAATTCTGTTGCGGATGTCAGATAGCAGTTGCTCCGTGCATAACACTGATATACAGCCGTACCTGGTAAGAATAGATGCCAGCCACAATATAGTTGGGAAAAGGCTGGGAAGAAGAACAATAATTAATAAAGTAATACACTCTTCGAATCTACTTTCCGTATTGTTTAGCAACAAATATTAACCTTTCAAAGTACCACTGATTACAACGTATGTAGCAAATTTCTGCCCAACTATAACAGTTCTTGTAAACATTTCAGCTCATCCGAAAACCTTGGCCTTTATATCTCATGCTGGTAACGGTGGCACAACAGAAGCCATACATTATGGAGTACCGGTGGTAGCCATGCCGGTAGTAGGGGACCAGCCTGCCAACGCAGCAGCAATCGAGGAAAGTGGCCTTGGAGTGCAGTTACATATAAGAGACTTGAATAAGGACAACTTACTGAATGCTCTAAATAAAGTATTAGATCCCAAGTAAGTACTTTGTTCTACATTAGGTATAATACCAGAAGGAGACTGCAGAGTGGGACCGGGAAAGGGCCGATCCCGCTCGAAGAAGGAGGAGATGGCGCCGGGGTAACAACCACCCTGGCGCCTAATTCCCAAACGCCTGAAACCCCTGCCATTGTTATAAGGTGGGGGACCTCTGGGTTCGCGGGTGCGTAGATTGGGGAATCTGTGTGCCCACACTAAGCACCCAAGAGAAGACGGTAGCACGCATGTGGTCACGTGCTGCCGTGCCGCTTACCCCTTGACGTATACCCCTTCGCCCTTCCCCGGGGCGAAGGAAATTCATGAAAAATTTCCAATGGGAACCAATAAAAAAAAATTTAAAAATATAATACCGTAACAATTTGTTTTACGTGTGATTTTTATTAGAGGATGTAAACTAGCATGCCGGCTATGAACATTCACAACAACAGAAGCGTCGCTAATGCATTGCCAACATATTAGGGAAGTGTGGGGAGGCAGTTGAAGAGCGGAGGAGGACCAGGAGTAGGGTTCCGGTGCTCGTTGCTCACTGCATCAACCACAGCAACAGAACGTCGCTAAGTTTCTGCGGTATTCTTTGATAAAGTGATACTGCCTTCCGGTCGAGCCAACTAGTTTTTAAGCTATTCAATTGCATAATCTAACAATAAAATTGGGCAATTTTACGATTCAAATTTTCTATAAAGTTTCCATATATCACATAGTAAATGTATATTTTTTCGTGGTATTCCAGATTTCGGCAGAAAGTGAAGGAAGTTTCGAAAGCTTGGCATGACCGTCCAATGTCACCACTTGACACAGCTGTATATTGGACTGAATTTGCTGCGAGACATCCTAATTTGACATTTAGAACGGCTGCAGCTGATGTACCATTTTACCAGTACATTAACATTGATGTAACGGCTGTTTTCATCGCAATGTTTGGTTTAATATTCTTTTTACTAAGAGCAGTTATAAAGATCTGCTGCAGATCAAAAAGTAGCCAGAAGACGGAAAAGAAAAAGTCAAAGCGAGCGTAGACTTTTGTCTCGAATTGCAATGGCTCTGTTTTAGAAAAGCAATGAACTGTTTCTTCGTTTAAAAAAGGAGATTCTCACGTCGAGTGTTTTCCCCTTCTTTAATGATTATTTGTATGTTTTGTTAGCTATGACATTTCTGGGCCGATTACGAGTTTCAGAAGTCGGTAAGAATTCAAACTGGCACGATGGAACGAAATCAATAAGATATCGTTAATGGCTTGGTTTCGATTACAGAATCTGCGAAAGTTATTATTTGCTTTCGATTTTTTATATAAGAAATACCTACGTAGTCAGTATTTCGTTAGTTTATATTTTTTATAAAAGTTTAATTTTTCTAAGTTCATTCTCACACAAATATCACATACAATAACATTATGCAGAGAAAACAGCACCTAAGTTGTGTCTATAAATGTCTAGTGATAACAAAACTCTTCATGTCTCAAAAATATAAATCCATTTTACAGTTAAAATGGATTATATTTTTGAGATAAAATAAAATAAAATAAACATTTTAAGGACAGTCACGGAATAATAATGACATGCAAAATTTTTTGTTTGATTGGCTCTTTGGAAGGTATACGAGTAAGTTCGATATAAGTACTAGTGTACTATAATATCTGTGGTATAAGTAAACACGACATTTTGAGTATTGCAAAAATTGCATTATGTAATGATTCTGTGGTCTAATTTTTTAACCTACCTAGTGATTTTAAACCCCTGTTAAGCAGAACACGATCCCAAATTACCCACGTTATATAGTTCTGCTTGTAAATAAAGCATTTTTATTTACCGCTAGTACACAAATTTTAAATAAATAAAAAAATGATTTACAATTCATATTTTTATTTTAATCTTTCTTCTTTTTCCTTTGCTTAGGTTTTCCAAATACCATTATTGAAACTAACGATAACATTTTAATTATAGTATAAATTAATACTATAACACTAGATGCCAATACGAGGCATACGTCTATCATCAAGTATTGATAAAGTGGTAAGTCTACGGTTGGTGGCTTCATACTCAGGGCTTATCCTATCTCAGTAGCTGACTTATGGTGTATGAGCGCAGTCAATGAGATCTGTTTGTTTACAACTTTTTGTTTTTATTTGAATGGAATTACAAAAAATAAAGAAATTTCTTTAATATTCGTGATTTTCGTAGAATATAAATATAAAAAAAATAAGAAAGTTTGTTTGTTTGAGGCTCCATATTACCAGCATATGGCTTAATGGATTCTAATTTGTGGCATAGAGACAGATTATGTCGTGGAATCTATTTCGTTACCTCATAAAGGATATTTTTTGTATAAACTAATACAGAATTAAATATTTTTAATGCATTCCTATTTACACGGATTACATCGCGTATATTATAGATTTTTGTTTTAAGTACCTAAGACATTACTAAAAGAAAAACTGATAATGCCTTATATCATCATCATCATTTCGGCCGAATGAAGTCCACTGCTGGACACAGGCCACCCCAAAGATCACCACAACGACCGATATGGGTGTGTTGTGGGCTCATTGAGGGATTTGCCATAATCGCCATGCTTGGCAGACGGGTTGACGATCGCAGTTGAATACTCAATTCAAGACCGTTGTGTTCAATTAGTTCTGATCCTAACGATTTATCAGTACTCACCCCAGGTCACTTTCTGACTTTAGCACCTCTAACCACTGTGCCAACACCCAATTACACAGATACCAAAACAAACAAACTTACGCATTGGCAATTATTACAACGGTTGCATCAAGACTTCTGGTCTCGATGGCACCAAGAATATTTAATCACCTTATCACAACGTTTGAAGTGGACTCAATCGGCACGCGAAATTTGTAAAGATCAAGTTGTGATCATCAAAGATGAATCATGCCATCCACTGCGCTGAAGATATGGTCGTATCATGGAATTGTACCCAGGTCGCGATGGTATACCTCGTGCTGCCTCGGTCAGAACTGCACAGGGTGTAATTAAACGCCCTCTGGTGAAGTTATGTCCCATACCTCACGGATGTAGCTTTCATTCATTTCATTATACAGGGTGTTTGGTGCATCGTGTGCCAAATTGAAATGGTCGACTGGGGGGGTCATCTGCTATCCTTTCAGACCCCTAAATATTTCTCATGCCCAGTGGATTTTTTTTCATCGACTTTTTATTGTTTTATTAAAAAAATACCCAAATTTTACATTCAAATAGAAATAAAAAAAAGTATAAGTCGTAGACTCTGAATTTTAATTTTATTTAGATGTGTATTGTATTACAGTACTTTTAAATTTAAAATTAGTGACATCTACGGACCCTGAAATAATACCGATGTTTGTCGCTCGAGATCTGAACAAACTACCGCCCTTTAAACATGGCTTAGACTACGGCATTGACACAGTGAGCTCTGATACTGATAACACAATCAAGCTTAATGATTAAAAAGCTCGATTTATGCACTATAACCAGTTTTAATTCCAAAAATGTGAAGCGTTCTATCTATAACATCAGATATTTATGCAATACCTCTGATGTAATAGCGCTTCAAGAGACTGTTACCGCATGACTTAACATTTCTGCACGGTATCTCCCAACACTTTGAGTGTACAGGAACATCTGCAGTGAATACCGCTGAGGGAATGCTGCGTGGGAGACCGTACGGGGGGGGAGTCTCGTCTGTTTCGGTTATACAGTGTGACAATCCACGATTGTGTGCTATAAAAGTCGACGTATCTGGTAAACATGTTGTGATAATTAATGTATACATGCCAACGGATTGTTTGGAGAATTTACCGGATTTTTCACAGCGCCTGAAACTTCGTGCAGTTGTTGTTGTAAATTACGTGAAAGTTTATGAGTTGGAAAAATACTAAATAATTGAAAGAGACATTTAAACGTATGTTATTATTCTACGGATCACATCACTGTTGATTCAATGATAATGTTTACAAGCGCAACATCTGGAGACCTTCACAAAAGAAGAATTTTGGCCAAAGGGCCCGTACGCGGACGTTTCCGCGGATGGATACACGATACTGCAACACGCAGAGAGACATGATGCCACCAATAAGTGTGTAATAGTGACGCTGTATTTGTATAGTTTTATAAGATTTTATCATATTTGCTTAATTTATTATATGGGCCTTTGTTGCTTTAAAACATAAATAAATAAAAAATTTGCCATCTAGTTCTTTTTTTAATGTACTCGCAAAGTTTCGGTTTTAAATTAAAGCTGTCCATGTTACAGCTATTTCCATGGCTATAAAAAAATAACCAAAAGCGACCGGGATCTTCCAACTCTCTCAAAAATTCTCTAGTCTATCCTCTTGCTAGTGATGTGACACATGCCATAAAAAGCTTTTTACAACTTTGTGAATTAGCTAGAATTGTAAATCGAGCCACAAAATACTAAATTCCAAATTCTAAAGAAAAAAGTCTTTTTGCGTAATTGTTACTTGAGAAACAGGTAAAATTTGTTTTCTCAGTCTCGCGAAGTAAAATCTATTTTCTATCTCTTTCTTGCATAGCGTAAACTAGTGTGAACAAACGACGAACTGCCGCCGACGATGCCGTCAATCTGTTATTATTTTAGTCGAGACATCACTGCCTCTGCTACCTGACGTGTGTTCATCGTACTCCGCGATTTTTTCATTTTGTTACTTTGTTTTGTTGAGTTTTGTTGGTTTTGTTACGTTTTAACTTCTGGTGTTATTGTTAAACTTTGTTGACTTTTTTGTTGTTGCAATGGCGACGTTCTCTAACGAAGAATATGCTGACATCATGATGGCTTATGGAGCCGCCCATGGTGTCGCTCGTGCTGCGCAACGACTTTACCAGGAACGCTTTCCTGGTAGACGATTACCTGGCCGCAGTCTTCCAAGAGATATACCGCTTTGTTTGACGATGCCTTTGTTTAGCAGGTATGGGTATGGTATGACGTCACTTCCAGGTAGTGAATCAGTTAGCCCATACAGGCGGTCCACCGGTCCATAAAAATCTTATTGTGCAATTATTTACTGCTCAACAGGAATTTAAAAGAGTTCCTTGCTTGTAGGTCTTGAGGGTGGCGACTTTGACAGACGAGTGAAATTCTGTCGGTTTATGTTACACACGGATGTGGATGATCCTAATTTTTTTAAAAGAATACTGTGGACGGATGAATCCAAATTTACCAAAGAAGGGATACTCAATCTTCACAATCTGCACCACTGGACAAACAAAATGTAAAACCCACGTGTTAAAAGACAAAAATCTTTTCAAAGGAGGTTTAGTGTAAACGTTTGGGCCGGAGTGATTGGGAATCAGGTAGCTGGACCGCATTACCTGCCCGATAACCTCAATGGCGACAACTATTTGGAGTTCCTTCAAAATGACCTGCCGGAATTAGTGTCCGAGGTACCTGTATTTAATGAAAATGTACCCAAGGTATTCCAGCATGACGGTTGTCGCATTGGCGTTTGACTGTGAGGGAATATCTCAACGATGTGTTCCCCAATGCGTGGATTGGTCGCGATGGCCCTATTGCATGGCCGGCACGTTCCCCAGACCTAACTCCGCTAGACTTTTATGTCTGGGGACGTGCCAAAGAGCTGATATACGCCACGGAGGTTCCGACTAGGGAGGTATTACTACAACGCATTGAAACGGCGTTCAATACAATTAAGGAATATTAATAATATAATACAATTTCCATCTGACTTCGTACCACAACAGTGGAAATACGAAATAGATGTCGGGCCTGCATTCGCAATAGAGGCCAACAATTTGAGCAGAATATGTAAAATATATTAAATAAATGTTAAAAATGCATTTTTTTATTTCCAGTAAAGCAAATAAAAAAAATCATCCCGTGGGGCGCTATTAGGGCGGCACTAGTCTATCATCGGTGTCCGCCCTACCTGCAGGGTATCATAGGGGCCTATCTGCGCGATAGGCACATTCGCTACGTGGGCAGGGACGGTAGCGTAAAGCGGAGGGAGATTACGTGCGGGGTTCCGCAAGGGTCAGTTCTCGGCCCTCTCTTATGGAACCTCGCCTACGATGCGGTCCTGCGTGTCGTTCTCCCTGCTGGCGTCAGCTTAGTCTGTTACGCTGATGACACTCTGGTGTTGGCCAGCGGGGAGTCCTTCGAGGGAACCATCCGGCTTGCGGAGCAAGCGGTGGCAATTGTCGTGGCCAAAATCCACGCCCTGAGTCTGCGGATAGCGCCTCAAAACACCGAGGCGCTATGGTTCCACAAACTGCCGAGAAGCAGAGAACCACCCAGTTCGTGGATACGCGTTGGTGACGCGCAAATCGGGATGGGCCGGTACATGAAATATCTGGGGCTCACCCTGGATAGTCGTTGGGGCTTCGAAGAGCACTTCCAGCGCCTCGTCCCCCGAGTCGAGAGGGTAGTGGGTGCTCTACACCGGCTGCTGCCCAATCTTGGGGGACCATGTGAGGAAGTTCGCCGTCTCTACGGAGGAGTCGTGCGGTCCGTGGTCCTATACGGGGCGCCTGTATGGTCAGCTCGACTATCAGGCGCCCAGCGCTGCAGAACCAAAATTCACGGTCTGCAGCGCAGAGTGGCTATTCGGATCGCACGAGGTTACCGAACAGTCTCCTACGAGGCGGCAACCCTCCTGGCACGTTTTCCGCCTTTTGACATCCTGGCGGAGATGGACGCGTGGGTCTACGATCAGACACGCTCCCTCCGCCAGTGCGGCGAAAACGCGCCTCCAGGGGGGTTGGACAGGCTGAGGCGGCTGGCTCGGCGACGCGCACTTGTAAAGTGGCGTCACCGCCTGCGGATGCAATTTGCGACCAAGCGCGTCGTCGAGGCCGTCCTGCCGCTCTTTGGAGCCTGGCTCAAAAGGAGCGAGCGCGTTACCTACCGCCTGACGCAGGTGCTCACTGGGCACGGTTGTTTCGGTGCGTACCTGCACAGGATAGGACGTGAGGCCACGGCACAATGCCACCATTGTGATAGCGACCAGGATACCGCACAGCACACGCTCGAGGCGTGCCCTGCGTGGGCTGCCGAGCGGCGGATCCTGGTCGATCGGATCGGGCAAGATCTCTCTCTGCCAGCAGTAGTGTCGGCTATGTTGGCAGAGCACGAATACTGGAATGCAGTGGTCTCCTTCTGTGAGAGCGTCATGCTCCAGAAGGAGACCGCAGAGCGGGATCGGGAGAGGGCCGATCCCGCTCGAAGAAGAAGTAGACGGCGCCGGGGTAACAACCGCTCTGGCGCCTAATTCCGATACGCCTGAAAACCCCTGCCGTTGCTATAAGGTGGGGGACCTCTGGGTTCGCGGGTGCGTAGATTAGGGAATATGCGTGCCCACACCAAGCGACCCAAGAGAAGACGGTAGCACGCATGTTGTCACGCGCTGCCGTGGGACGCTTTGGGGGATCCTTTACAATCCCACTGGGGGGGTGACCGCTTTACAGTCACCCTCTCCGAGATGTGTCAATAGGCGTGGCACCAGTGGGCGGCTCTAGTGTGATCATACGAGGACCTGGAGCCTCCCTTAGGTGCCGAAGATGACCGCTCCAGTGGTTTTAGCCGGTAGGAGTCCAGCACACCCCTTCTTCCTTCCCCGGGGCGAAGGAAGTTCATGAAGAATTTCCACTGGGCACCAATAAAAAAAAAAACAAAATAAAATTAAAGGTAATCCCTGGGTTCAGAAAACTGTTCGGCCTGCGGGCGGCTGGTGGTCAGACTGTCACGGCTACGCATGACAATGGCGGTAATACAGCCCCACCGGTGCCCCATACTGCCAAAACAACGCTTCTGCAAGAAAGCACAGGTGACCTTACTCTCCATTTGGCACACAATACTGCAAAAGTGCTGTGGAACAAAGATCTTCTGTAAGGTGGAACTACACCAGTCGGGGCGCTCCCATTTCGAGCGGTAGATTGATAACTAAACCTTATGACATATGAAATGGAAGGACTTGCTGCGAGGTTCTCAAATACATATATATTTTAAAATAATAGTTTTCAAGAAATTTTATAAAATAGATAATAAGGTACATTTCATAGACATAACTATCTCACCCGGACGCGAAACTACTATCTGTAGATCATTCAACGACGTGTCGTCACGTTATCATAGAACAACATTTCGTATCAATATTTTAACTTTAGTCTGGAAAAACCTTTTTTGATTCAAGCCGCGTCACTATTTGATATAATATGATAACAGCCTAAGTACCTATTGTTTGGTAAAATCAGAAAATACGTGACTGAAGTTTCAGTAAATCCACAAAATTTTTAGATAAGTAACAGCTAATATGTAAACGTTATAGTTGGACAGAAAATTACAAATCATATGTAATTGTCGGAATTTGTGATAAAGGTAAGCAATCTGACAGTATAATCGAGTATCGATTCAAATAGATATAGCCATTGATGTATATATGTTACTATCGTAAATGAGTATAGCACTCTCATACTGATACATCGAATCATATTATAAGTAGATATGCGTGCGTAGATGAAGGACTTATCACCCTAAGTTTATAGTGATATGCTAGTTTTCTAAATATTATGTTTCGTAAATAAATCGATGATGTAAGCCTAAATATCTTTCAATTCCTTGTATTTTTTATAAATTCATTATCATACTCACTCGCTCAAAGATATAGTATAATCTATGTATACTCGTATAGATGAGCCTATTAAGTTGAACAAATTTCTAGTTATAAATCCTGTCATCATAATGCGAGCATAACGTGTCATAAAAAGAGAAAGCACTAACCGTTTGCGCACGTCTTGAAGCATTGCGCGCCTACAGCAATATTTACCTGAAACCATCTGGTTAACACACGACGCTAACAATTTTAACAGAAAGTGGATTATTATTTTAGTACGAAATGGTGCCATTTGATTATTTTGCTGTAACCAATGCTCTATAGACATCTCTTTCTTTCATATGACGTTGCGCATGTGCTCGTAAAAGGAAGTAATAGAGTCTTTGTTTATGCTTAATACTATCCGTCTATCGATACTTGGTTTTAGTACTCGCTTGCCAGCAATACGCCACAGGTTTTGTCATTGCGTGTTGAGTGACACTCAGAGTGGGTAGACCCGTAATTACCTACCCTATTGGATACCTCCCCCCATATGGCTCTGACTGCCCACTCTGAGCGGCTAACTAAGATAAGCCCGAAATGAGAATCCTGCGGCCACTCATGGGCTTCTAATACCACTAATAATAAGACATCTCCTCTCGTGGATGTTGTAAAAGGTGACTAAGGGACTCTAAACCAGAGGGACGGGCAACAGCGTCCCTTCCGTGAAACAGCAGCCATTCTGCGCTTACCAACCCGATTGGAAAGCGTGGTGAGTACTTGCCAAATCCACCCCACCCCTGTTTTGGAAGTGGAAATCCTTTAGCTGATATAATGACATAAAACGTAGGTACTCAATAGGAGCTGAGAGAAAAAGCTAGTGAAGACATAACTCGTTCCACAGTGTTCATTGAAGTTGTACAAGTAAATAAAGCGAGGAAGATTAGCGCAGAGAATTTATTAGACAATAATTCTTTAGCGTCCTGGCTAAAACAACCGAACAAATTTTTTTGCCGATCTGAACTAATACTCAGCAATAATTTAAGTGAACGCTTGAATAGATATCGTACTGTTACGATTTCCCTATGTTAAAATCCCACTTAGTCATTAGACCTCCTCCATTTCCTAAAAGTCCCTCATCAGCACTTTTATCCGCCTCACACGCCCTGCATTCACGCTCACCAGTCTCCTTCCATCATCCGTCGCGAGCACTCATTCTATTTCTCGTGTGTACCAGTTCCTTCTATTTCATTGTTATTCTATTTTCCAATAATAAATCAGTGTAAGTTTTAAAAAGTCTTTTTTAAAACGTCTCCCGCTCGTTCCCGAGTAACAGTACGCTTTACCTGAGAATATATACGTATGCTAGTGTTTTCAGAAACTAATTACAATATGTTGCTATATTATGTTGTATGTAATGCTAACCTATTTCCACAGACGTTTTCTCTTGATATCTTGAGATAAAAGCAAAAGGGAAACTTGACGGTTCTAGACGTCATTATTTTAACACGCAGTTTCACTAAAACCCACAAAAGCGTGATTCTTTTCGTAGGAGACAGTGCATATTAAAGAGGTCAATTTTTATGATGTGTACTTTTGTCGTCCGTACCACAGATATTATAATACTAGCTGTTGCTCGCGGTTTTTTTATATTATCATCTCGTTGGGGATGACAGCAAAGCGTCACCCCCTCTAGCGCAGGGCAGGCGGCTGTAAAAAGGCCGCCTCTCCGGCACTTCTCGGGGAAGATCCTTGTAAAGGATTGTAAAGAATACCCCCAAGCGTTACTGTGCGCTGTGTTGGGCACATGGCGGCACGTGGTCCCATGCGCGCCACCGTCTTCCCGGGGGTCATAGGTATGAGCACGCAGACTGCCCAATCTGCGCACCCGCGTATCTCGAGATGTTGTTAATACCTATCAATCGGACAGCAATAAGAAATGCATAGAGAGATAAGTGCAAGTGTCATTTAAAGTTTATTCACCTAATAAAATAATCTTCATCTCTGGCAACGAAATATCAACTCCTACTTTAAACTTTTTTAAATACAACTTTCACAGATCTAAGGTATTTGATGACTCACATTATTACAAACTAAATAATTAGTGAAAATTTCATCTAATATTAAGGATTAAATCCACTTCTGTAAGCGTATACGGGATAGAAACAAGGGCTGAGGGTTTGACCGAGATTCATTTTGATTACGAACAGGATCAGGGCCTAAGATCCGTGGGACAGGACACACGATGACACGGGCGCCCGTTTAATCTACTACGATTAAGCACATGACCTCACTCAAAGGGAAATTGATAGACTTTTAGTAATTATTTAAAGCAGTGAGTTGGCAAACAGTTTATCGATATTCCAATAAAATATTGCACTTGTGATTTTAATATTATGATTTGTATAGTCCGCAGGTTGGATATAGGTAGATGGTATCTAATTGCCAGACTCAGTTTAGGTAGGTAAAGCATCAGTGTCAGATATTCTGCAGTTATGTTTAAAACCAGAGTTTAGAAATTATAAGAGTTAGTGAAATTACTGGGCATAAGAGTCTAAATAACTAATGTGTCAAGGAGACTAGTAAAGTGTGTTGCCACGCAGTACTAATCCTGGGTAGTATTGCAATATTTATGGGCAGGCTTTTACGCTTACCACCAGGCATATGACACGATCCTCTTTTCATCAGATTAAAATAAAAGACATTACTATAGAGCTGAAATACGTCACCGCAATGAGAGCCAGATAACTTCCAAGAAAGCTCGAATATGATACCCCAGTCCTTAGGGCAAGATACAATTCATCATTTGAACAAAGTCCTCCCCCATAGATTTCCACAATTGTGTCGTCATTTGGCGGAGAATTTACCAATACTCACCAGGCTTGCTTAACAAATGGGTTGATGAGCGCAGTATGGCTACTGTCTCACAGAATGGATGCTGCTGTCTATACTTATGGTTAAGAGTCCCTTAATCGACTTTTTACAACATCCACGGGTGGAGATGGAGTAATGCTATATTCCTAATCCACAACGAATCCAATCCGGACACCACTCGGAAGCGAGATAATATTATTAATAGCCTAATGCCCAATGCCTTAGCGGCTTCAGACTAATGAGCGAGACATCTTGATCATGGCTCTCTCTCGTGTTATGTATTTCATGTATAAATGGCGAGAAGCACAAGCACATTAGCTTTATTTGAAAGTAAACAGGAATTAATCAAACATGGAACAAATACTTACGCAATTTCAATTCTCCTCAATAGCCATTTTGAAACAATTAAGGAAAACATCGTGAGAATACCGCCTCGTTAATAATAAATTCTAAGCGTGTGTAATGCCTTGAGAACAACGATAGAAAGCACCACCTGACACTTTAGGCTACAACCACTAACGTGGCTATAGCGATTGTCAAACTACCCTAACGTGTTGCTAATGTTAATGAATGAATATTTTTATTTATCACCCAGAAAACATAGTGTTTGAATGGATATATATATGTGCTATACTTAAATTGGGTGTATATCAATAGAACTATGAAAGCTTACGTGAATCAAATAGGGCTGTATTAAATAGTAGAAGTTTCAAAGTGTTAGCAACAAGTTCCTTCTAACATTACCAACTAACCACTGTAATTTCAACAGTCTTCTATGTACGTCTAACATAAATCATTACATCAACGATAAAAATGTCTGGCACACGATTCCCTCCTCTCCTCTCTTTCCCTCCTGCACACTGCCACCCTCTGTCCCTTTCAAATACATTTTACATTTTTGACATGATTGAAGAGCTGTTCCTTCCAATCAATTGATTTTACAAATATAATGCATTTCTAACTAACTATTAACAATATTTTTAAAAACACTTGACATTGGACTTGATTTACTAAAAAACATTGATGTATATATGTTACTAATGCTTAAAAATGCAATCTATGTTTATGATATAAAGTATTTGCTTTTTTTCAATCTTGTAACATAAATTTGACATACATTTAACCACAACGATGGCCAGCAGCGTGCCTTCTGTGAAACAACAGCCATTCTGCGCTCACCCCCACCTGCCAAGCGTGGTAAGTACTAGCAAATTCCGAGAAGAGACCTTTGTTCAGCTTTCGGCTGATATGATGATTCATACAAAACTATAGTGTAGCTACTAATTTTATACATTTAGTACTGATTGATAACAATTGACAACAAAATAGAACATAAATTGATATTAGTACTTACATTGCCTGTGTTTTATGTCTGGCAGTATTGGTCAATCATTCTCACTATTGTCTATGTCTTGCTGGTGGCAGCGTTGTGTATTAAGTCGTTGGGTTCCCTACAATATGGTTGAGCTAAGCGATGCTGATACAAGCGCCATGCTCGTGAATCGGTATCGTCTCTCACGACTGGTGAGTCGTTGACTTCTATTAAACTTTATTTTTTATTGTTCCTTCTTTACACATTAACCTAATTTTTCTCGTTATATGTTTTACCATATTTTTTATCAATCAATATTGTAATCTCAATTATTTTAAAAGATTATCCATGGAGTTACTTGCCTGCTCTTCTCCATATACCTAATCAGCCAATTAGAACTGAGCGACATAAATTCTGTCTGTCTCTGTAAATAATGTCATTTTGTAAGTGCCAGAATCGGCTTATTTGATTTTAGGGTTCCGAACATCCGAATGAAAAAACGGCGGAACCCGTATAGGATCACTCGTGTGTCTGTCTGTTCTTCTGTTACAGCCAATTTTCTCAGAATCTACCGGACCTTTTTACTTATTTGCCTTATGCCTTCTTGGGTCCATACTTATATAATAAAATAAATAAAGAACTATTCATCTACCCACTTCCCAAAGCAAAATGCAAAAAAGGGTCTGTTCATGGCTGCAGAGCCTGGACTACGCTGCCACATAATGTTTACTAAAACCGCTATCGTAATCATAACTTATTGTATCTTACGTTTTTATTAACATGACATACACATAAAATGAAATGAAATAATCATTTATTCAAATAGACTTTAGAATTATTAGTTCTTTTGAACGTCAACATTAGACAGCACCCATTAAGCCCACCCTTCACCGCTTCCTAGTGTTTAAGCTGGGGAGAAGAAACGGCGCAACAAACTCCCCAGCAACACGTTAGTCTGTCGTATACAATATTTAACATACATGTACACAAAAATATCAAAAATTACAACAGTACTAAAATGTACTTATATGTCAAAAATGTATGTAAATTAAATATAAATAAAACGTAAAAATACTAATATAAATCACATGTCAAAAAAATTGTATAAATTCAATGTCAATAAAAAGTGTATAAAATAACAGATGTCAGTTTATGTATAAAAATTAAAAAAAATACAATGCTGACTGTACCTAGCGAGCAGCTTAGTCCCAAGCTTTTTTATCCTCAAGACAATCAGAAATCCTTTATTACAGAGTTTACATTTAATAAAAGTTTTAAATTTGTTAAGGGATACATTTCTGACTTCAGGAGGAAGTTTATTGTAAAAACGTATACATTGACCCATGAACGAGTTGCTTACTCTGTGGAGACGAGTACAATGTACAGCTAGATTGTGTTTATACCTGGTGTTTACACTGTGAACATCGGATTTTTTTACAAAATTTGAAATGTTTTTGTGCACATACAATAAATTTTCATATATATATTGCGAAGCTACAGTCAGAATATCAATCTCTTTGAATTTTTCCCTGTGAGAAACCTTTGGACCCAATTTGTAATGGCTCGAACTGCCCTTTTCTGTAATGTGAAGATGGTATTAATGTCTGCACAGTTTCCCCAGAGAAGAATCCCATATGACATTATACTATGAAAATCGCTAAAATAGACTATTCTGGCTGTATCTTCATCAGTAATGTTCCGAATTTTCTTAACGGCGTAGGCTGCAGAACTAATTCTACTTGACAACTTGGCGATATGTGGGCCCCACTGCAATTTGGCATCTATAGTTATCCCAAGGAAAACCGTTGACTCAACAGGGTCCAGCTCTATTCCGTTCAGTAGTACATTGGTATGTAACTGTCTGACATTAGGCATTGAACATTTTACAAATTTAGTTTTTTTCTCGTTAAGGAGAAGATTGTTTACATTAAAACCAATGGACAACTTTAGAGATTGCATCGTTAACTTCGTCAAAATTCTGTGTTTGTCTCTGGATTTTAAAAATAAGCAACGTATCATCCGCGTACAACACAATCTCATGATTATGCCTTTCGTCAAAAGGCAAGTCATTAATATAAATGAGGAACAAAAAAGGGCCTAGAATTGATCCCTGTGGAACGCCCATGGTGACCGAAGATTCTGGAGATCTCTTACCATTAACATCAACCTTCTGAATTCTGTTGTTTAAGTAAGAAGTCAAGAGCCTTATCCCTAAATCCATAATGGTGCAATTTCCTTATGAGCGTATCGTGATGTACGCAATCGAAGGCCTTGGACAAGTCACAGATTATACCAAGAGCATCCTGCAAGTTCTCCCAGGCCTCAAAAATGTTTTTCAGAAATTCCACGCCCGCATCTGTAGTTGAACGACCCTTCATCTACATCTTTTACAAAAAAAAACTTAACAATATTACACGGTAAATTATAATAAGTAAAGTAAACTTAACATTATTCTTTATCTGAACTAGTATCGGAAATATCGGAATCTGATGTAATGGTGGAAGAACTAGAGGATCCATTAATCTCCAGAGCTTTGATATTTATCCAAGGACGTATCCTATCCGCGGCTATAGCGGACTCGTATCGTCTTACGTTAAAACCGGGTTCATTTGTAATTTTATAACGGTCATTTCCTAAGCATTTTGTTACCCTATAAGGACCTACGAATTTTGGTAAAAGCTTTTTGCTTTTGCCACCATTCTTAAAATTTATCTTGGTGATCTTTACTAAGTCTCCTACCGAATAAGAAGGTGCTGGAGACCTTTTATAATCATAAGCTTTCTTTTGAAGGAGTTGGCTGTTTGTAATGTTAATTGATGCTTCCTTTCTGATTTGATCTATCTGTTTTCTGCCTACTAAAACATCAGAAAATGAGCAAAGATTCTCGTCGTTCGGGCTATTGAGAGTAGAAGAATTTAAGGGGTTTGACGAGGATTGATTGGTGTTATTGTTCTCATTCAAAACATCAGCTGTTTCAGTGGGATGATTATTAGGGGGGACAGGTGATTTGTGGGAAGCTGGTTCACCACTGTCTTCGATATTTTCGATCGTTAACATATTATCAATAGGACCATTCAGTTTTTTCTGATTTGATCTATCTGTTTTCTGCCTACTAAAACATCAGAAAATGAGCAAAAATTCTCGTCGTTCGGGCTATTGAGAGTAGAAGAATTTAAGGGGTTTGACGAGGATTGATTGGTGTTATTGTTCTCATTCAAAACATCAGCTGTTTCAGTGGGATGATTATTAGGGGGGACAGGTGATTTGTGGGAAGCTGGTTCACCACTGTCTTCGATATTTTCGATCGTTAACATATTATCAATAGGACCATTCAGTTGTATCCCGAATAACAGTTCTGACGCGCTTTTCTTAGTGGTAGCATTGACAGTGTTATTTATACCCCATTGGACTTTACGCAGCTGCTCGTCCCAAATGCGTTCATCTTTGCCAAAGTTTTTTGTAGACAAAGCTGCAAGGATAGTTTGGTTCAATCTCTCCGCTTGGCCATTTGCCCTGGGACAAGCAACTGCGAGAAGTACATGTTTGATATCTTTACCTATACACAAGCGGCGCCGGCGCAGCGACCGGTTTCCGCGTCGCTGAGTTTGTGTAAAAACAAACTATAATTGTTGGCCGCGCATAAAATCTATTAAAAATAATTATGTACCATATGAAACATTTAAATTAATTTAATTCACGGTAATACTATGTAGTAAAACATATGTACGTTCTTCACAACGTTACATTACCCCCCTCGAAACTATGTATTTTCAAAAACTATTTATTGGACGATATGCGTATAAAGTGTTTATGAAATGATAAACGTTTTCGTGTCGGTTCAGGTATTTGCTTTGAAACATGCTATCAACACAAAACTATGTATTTACGGTAACTATTTATTGGACGAGATGCGTATAAAGTGTTTCAAAACTATGTATTTTCAAAAACTATTTATTGGACGATATGCGTATAAAGTGTTTATGAAATGATAAACGTTTTCGTGTCGGTTTAGGTATTTGCTTCGAAACTTGTAATCAATAGTAAACAAATTAAAATTCGCTATCAACTGAAAATTTTATACTTTGGTTTTTTGTTCTTTGTCTGTGGTAAATGATTATTATGACTGGTAAAATACAATAATTTGACACAATAAATTATAGTCTTATGCAAAGTTCTAATATGTAATTTATACTCGTGCCAATATAGGATGGATATACCTAAATAACGTGTCAAAGATTTGATAGCAGCATAAAAATGATTCCTAATAAAATAGAATAAAACGTGATTTTTATTATTATTATTTAGAATGACTAAAATTCATAAATGCGCGATCTCGCTTCTTGTTCGTGCGATCGTCGGTATCGGTCGGGTTTACTTCGGAATAACTCGGTCGGAGTCATTCGGCTAGTTTCGGTAACTGTTTATCGACGATCCAATGCTGTGTGAATAAAGTGTTTCGCCCGATAAATAGTTTCAGAAGAGACCAATACATAGTTTTAGGTATTGGACGCGATACATAGTTTCAATAACTGTTTACGGTTTGCAACGCACACCGCTACTTTACATGCCAAGTTCCAATATTCTTGCCTTTCATGTCTTCTAACACATAAACTAGAGGTGATTTCTTACCAATAATTTTCACCTGAATAAAATTAGGTGCTAATTTTTTAGAAAACCTTTTGTCTTTATTGCTCAAAAAATAGGTGCGCTTCATAACGATGTCACCTACTTTGAATTCTGCTGGTTTGCGCCTAAGATTATAGTGTGATTGGTTCTTGACATGAGCTTGCCAAAGTTTAGTCTGAACTTTCTCAAAAATTGAAGATAAACAACCTAAATTTTCAGCATATATGTCTCGAGGTAAAAATAATACCTCGTCACCTACATCTGAGTCAATATAATTTGTGCCACAAGATACTAATTCTCGCCCAAATACTAAAAAGGAGGGTGTGAATCCTGTTGCTTCATTAACTGAGCTATTTATAGCAAATTGAACCTTGGGTATGAAAATATCCCAAGTTCTATGATCGTCCTCAACAAACATATACAAGTTACAATAGTTCTATTATAACGCTCGACAAGGTTAACTTGTGGTGTATATTTAGGCGTATAAAATACATTCGGAATTTTGTATTTTTAAAATAAACTATTGATGGCAATGCTAGTAAATTGGCATAAACTAAGGCATACTTATACATACTTCGTCCCATATAACTGTGGGAGAGGAAGCATATGCCGCGTAGTCGTACTAATGCGTGTCCGTTTATTAAGCAGCTCTGAACAATAGTGGCTTTGTGATGCAACGTCGTGAGGTCGCGCTTCGCCGCCCCACAATAGTTTCCAGTCTAGCGACCCCCAAACATATAAATAAGACAATAATGTATGTACATTAATTTAACAGACAAATTATTTAATGGAAACAATAATAGATAATAATAGAGTTAGGATGATAATAGAGTTAGGTAAAGAGATATTCTTAACGTATTGTTAATCTTAAAGATCTGTAATTGGCTTGCTGACACTTACAATTATCGTTTATGTTTAATATTACATGCTGTTGATCTTCCTAAAATAAATAAATAAATAAATAAAAACAAAATAGAGTCAATAAAGCGAAGTAAATGTTACCCAACAACAATAATTGTGATAATTTCACAGAATATGTAAAATCATAAGATTGCAGTTCTGCATTTTATGATGTAGTCATATATTATACCAGTACATAGCTCGACTCCGATGTAGACGGACGTACAAATACACGTAAATTGAGGTCAGGATCAATTACTTGTGTGTAGTGACCGAATATTTTTGGGTCTTACGAAAGTATCGTGACGTCAGCGGAATGGTTACCTCATAACGAATTTGCATCTCGTTCAATGGAAGAATCCGTAGACTTTTTCAATCGTTCAGTGTTAGATTTGCATAATAAATATATACCAACTAAAACGTGTCGTAGTCAAAAGTATCCAGCTTGGTACAACCGCCCATTAATTAGATTGATAAAAGAAAAATATAAATACCATAAGAAATATAAAATCTATGGAAACATAACAGTCGAAATGACCTATAAATGTTTGCGAGAAAGAGTAAAAAACTTAGAATCAGTCTGTTATAAAAACTTCATAAGCCTGACAGAAGATTCTATTAAAAAAAATCCCAATTATTTTTGGACATATGTAAAGAGCCGTTCCTCATCAAACTCAATCCCTAGTGCTCTAAAATACAATAATGAGATCTTTCACACCGGGGAATCTATCTGCAGCTCATTTTCACCTTACTTTCATTCAACCTTTCTCAACCATTCAAACACATCCTGTTATAATTCTTCTTTATGCTTTACGTTGCCTAATCAACTCTCGAATATCAACCAAGTCACAGTTAATACTGACGAAATTAAAACGTTATTGGAAAATTTAGACTCCACGAAAGGGCCGGGCCCTGGCAATATATCAGTAAAATTTCTCAAGCAATGCATCTCTTCTATTTTGAAACCTATATCGCTTCTATTTGAAAAGTCCCTATCATCATGTACCGTCCCCACAATCTGGAAGTCAGCACTTGTCACACCTATTCACAAAAAAGGATCCAAATGTGAAGTTAGCAATTATAGACCCATCTCCAAACTTTGCACTATTGCGAAAATACTCGAACGTGTCGTATACAATCAAGTATATTCTGCGATAAAGAATTCTTTCAGCCCATTTCAACATGGCTTTTTGAGGGGTCGGTCAACGGTGTCGAACCTTGTACTTCTTAACGACTTTATTTCAGATGCAATGGATAGAGGAATGCAGGTTGATGTCATCTATACGGAATACAGTAAAGCGTTTGATCGTATTGGCCACTGCACACTATTATCCAAGCTAGAAATGATAGGCATATGTGGAGACCTGCTCAGATGGTTCAAATCCTATATAGACAATAGATCACAAGCTGTCGTTATTAATAACTTTATTTCTAGCTGGGTCCATGTCCCTAGCGGAGTACCTCAGGGATCCTTATTGGGTCCTCTACTTTTTGTAATATATGTAAATGACATCAACTTTTCCCTTCACTCTTCGAATTTACTGTGTTTTGCTGACGATATGAAGATATATCGTACTATTTCGTCGTTGGACGACATGAAAGCTCTCCAAGAGGACCTAGGACGATTAGAAATCTACTGTTTGGTTAACAAACTTGACCTTAACCCTTCTAAACAAACTTTCGCAAGCAAAATATCTTACACACTTCTTATTCTTTGAGTGGCCATTTGCTTCCTAAGGATACTTGTATTCGTGACTTAGGAGTCTATCACGATTCCAAATTGATATTTAACACTCATATTGACTCCATTCTGGCAAAAGCTTCGAAGTCTCTGGGTTTTATAATAAGAGTTTCTAAAAACTTTAACGATATTAAAACTCTTAAAATCTTATACTGCACCTTTGTCAGGAGTCATCTCGAATATGCTTCACATGTCTGGAACCCAATCTACAATACATTCATAGATCGAATTGAAGATTTACAAAGACGCTTTATTAAGCACTTATTTTATTTACTTATTTATTTATTTATACTTTCATGTACAACAATGATACACAAGGCGGACTTAATGCCATATGGCATTCTCTACCAGTCAACCTTTGGGTTAAAAAAGAAAAGCATTGAAGGAGGTACAAAAAACAGATACTTTAAGAATGATAATTATAAGATGCATACAGATATAGATACTAAAAGTACGGTAAAATACATAATAAGCACTTGTGTTTTTGTCTTAATGTGCCATATCATTCTACAAACTATCTCGAACTGTGTAAGTTGTGTGTGTGTGTCTGTGTCTCATAAATAATTATTAAATATGTTTATTAAATATAGTGAATATTAATTATTACTTATATGTATAGATCATAACCATGAAACTTAACATATAAATGTTTATATTTTTATTTTTATATATTCAATTTGTTGTAACCTGTGTAAACACTAACAGTTATCTATGCAACTGCTATATGTGAAAATCTGTAATTGGCTTTCTGTTTCCTTACTATTATTGTTACACCTGTATTTTTAGCTGTAGATTTTCCAGTAATAAATAAATAAATAACGTCTACCTATTATTGGATGGCTACGTAAGCCGTGGACTGTTCAGGGAACTGGCTAATCGCAACCATGAAGTGACTTTGATCAGCCATTTCCAAATGCCGAATGCTTTCCAAATGCCGAATACGCCGGCTTCGTACAAAGACACATTATTGAGTGACAATATGCTTCAAGTATACAAAGGGTTATCTTTTGAATCTGTGATAGTGAACGTAGTGTCGCGAGTGCCGTTCGAAACGTTAGTGGCGACTATAGCCGGCAACGATGACTGCAAGACTCTAATGAACAATCATCAAGTGATACACATGATAAGAACGCGACCTCGCTACGACGATAAGACAGTGAATAATTATCGTGTTTAGCCAGTCATCGTGTGGGTGTCATGCTGTCATATACCTAATGTAAAAGTTGACGCAATAAGACAGAAAGTTAAGCCTCTTCACTTACTCCAGCCACAAAACAAATACAATTCGATTTGTAGCCAGATATTATTTTATCTTTTCCTTCTGAGAATCGGGACAAGAAATAAGAAATCTAAGATCTCTTCAATGTTCCTGTAATATGTTTGCTGTTCACACAATAGCGGTACCTATTATTTTGTTTCTTATAATATTTTCCCGAGTAATTTATAGTAGGTATCTATACAAATAAATAAAATTGAAGTGTCTGTTTGTAATGTCAAAATAACAGCTTTTTACTAAATGCATATGAAAGTGTGTACGTTACATATATCAAAAAAACTGTTTTAAACTTTTTTCTCTGTCTGTCTGTCTGTCCGTCTATCTGTATGTCTGTCTGTTGGTTCCTGGTAATCTCCGAAACGGCTGAACCGATTTTGACGGGACCTTCACTGGCAGATAGCTGATGTTATAAGGAGTAACTAAGGATACTTTTATTTTAGAAAAATAATTAGGGCTCAGCGTAAAAAAAATAAAACCCTTGAAATCCAATATATTTATTCTATGTCAAGTGTCTATGTCGAAGTACACTAAATTTCTTTTAAATTAAACGCGGGTGAAACCGCGGGTCCCAGCTAGTATAAAATAAAAGTCTTTGAGAATTACTTGATGACACAGTTATACGATTCCAATGGTAGCATAGGTCTTGTTTCTTTTTTTTCTACGCTGGCAAACACGCATGTGGCCCGCCTTATGGTAAGCGGTTACCGTTACCTATGAACCCTTGCAACACTAGAGGTCTCACTCACGTGTTGCTGACAGCATAACCTGACCTCTTCTGAAATCTTAAGGCACGAGACTATTTTGACTCTACGGTATGCGGGTGAACTCCTCACCGATGGCGAGAGGTGCGATAGTAAAAAGTAGCCGTTATTCCGTGTGGTGTCCGGATTAAGAATATAGCACCACTCCATCTCCTCCCGTGGATGTCGTAAAAGGCGACTAAGGGAATCTAAACCAGAGGGATGGGCAGCAGCGTCCCTTCTGTGAAACGGTAGCCATACTGCGCTCACCAACCCGCCTGCCAAGCGTGGTGAGTATTGGCAAATACCCCCCAAAATGATGACACAGTTGTGAAAACCTATGGGGGAGGCCTTTGTTCAGCAGTGGACGTATAAATGGCCGATATGAGCTTGGAGACGTCGACAATCCTAACTACACGTTTCTGTACCGAGTTAAAAGGTCCAAGCTGGTATCCTCCCGCCCATAAATGGCAGCAGTACTCTACATGGAGTCGGACTTGCAACTTATAAAGTGGCAATCTTCGCCCTAGTGAGAAATACCACCGTACAATGTTGAGCACACTGAGTATGTTGGACGCCAACTTGACTTTGTCATCTAAGCGCGTGTGGAGCTGGACGCTGCTGGAAATATCGATACTCAGAATCCTAATACTACAACCATTGTTAATCAAGAATTACGGTCTGCCGCGTAGAGCGGCTATACGGATCACACGAGGATACCGAACGGTGTCCTTTGAGGCGGCAACTCTGTTGGCGTGCTTTCCGCCTTTTGATATTCTGGTGGAGATGGATGCGTCGATGTATCACCAAACATGCTCCCTCCGCCAGAGTGGTGAAGACGGGCCTTCAGGGGTGCTTGGAAGTTTGAGAAGGCGGTAATAACGGGAAACCCGTTCTGAGCTTTTGAGACTCGTAATGGTGAAACCGATGCCACACCTCTCGACGCCCGAGCCGTTCACGCCAGTGTTGCTTCCTATCGCCTGTAGTGGTGGCTATTTAGGGGGCCCATCTTGTGAGTGTGTGAGTCACCGTCTGCCGTTTTTCAGATTTTCGAAGTATTTAATCCATTTAGCACCCAATGCAAAAGACTTATAATATGTAGTTTTCATCTCATACAATAGTTTTACACCTCTGGGGACAATCCAAGACCGCATTTTATAGTGCAGCCATGGAGAGTCCCATACTCTAAAGAGCGTCAGCGTCACCCATGTACGCGCGTAAGCATATTATATTACTGGGTTACCTCTTCAGAGAATACAAACCTTATTTTTCTTTTTTTATTATCCCAGTGGAAGTACAACATGTACTTCCTCCATCTCGGGGAAGGGCGGAGGGGCATGCCGGCCTCCTACCGGCTTAAACCACCGGAGTGATCATCTTCGACACCGAAGGATAGCTCCAGGTCCTCGTACGATCACACTAGAGCTGCCCACTGGTGCCACGCCTTTAGGCACATCTTGGAGGGGATGACTTTAAGGCGTTCACCCACTCTAGCAGAGGGAAGCGACTGTAAAAAGGCCGCCCCCAGGCCCGGAGTCTCCCTGTATACTGTGCTGCACATACGGCGGCACGTAACTACGTACGCACCGCCATCATCCCGGAGGTCACTCGGTAAGGGCACGTAAACTCCCCAATCCACGCGCCTGCGACCGCCGAGGAAATACAAACCCGTAAATAAAGAGAAATATGATAATATAACCAGAACCAGAAGTCTATAGCCCTCAGAGGGTAATACTGAAAAATCGAAGAATGTTTTCAAACTAAACTGTAACATAAGTTTTACGAAACTTAAATACCAACGTCCGTTTAACATCTTCACTCTATGTTTCAGAACATGACAACGTTAAGGCGTTTGTATCACACGCGGGCATCCTCAGCACGATTGAAGCAATAGATGCGGGAGTCCCAATAATAGCTATCCCGTTGTTTGGTGACCAGTATGGAAATGCAGCGGCTATACAAGATGCAGGCATGGCCACTATCGTCAACCACCAAGACCTTAAGAAGGTGTACCTGTTAGACGGTATCAATGATGTATTGGATCCTGTGTACGTAAATGAGCATCCTAACATACTAAGATCCCTTATCGATGAGTTCCTATAACATACTAACAGTGATTTCTTAAACAATCATTTGTGTATCTGTAAAAAATAATTTAGCGTAGCCTACTTCTCTAAAACCACCTGGGTGGTCTTCGATCTTCGGCTTTGGGAGCCTCCGAGATCGGTAAACGAACACAAGGTGGTTACCCTGGTTGCCTCTGCAATAGTAGCACTCAGGTGTTACTTTGCATCCTATCCTGTGCAGCTACGCACTCAAACAACCGTGTCCGGTAAATACCTGCATCTGCAGGTGCCGCGCTCGCTTTTGTCGTCTAGGCTCTGAAGTGCGACAAAACGACTTCGACGAATCAATTTTGTGCATACTGCGGCAGCATAAGCCGTTCGCGCCATAACTCGAGTGCCAGCTGCCAAACTCGCCGTCTCAGTCTTTAGAACACCGTTTTCGTCACTCTTAAGGTGGAATGGCAACTGGGCATAGGCCCATGCCAGGATACCAACGAATGGAAAGTTCGCTAGGCCGAGTTGCTGCCTAGAGGCATTTTGAGCCTAGATATTTTTTTTTGTATCCACGTGCAATTCGTATAGGCACTCTGTACTGCACACCATGAATTTTAGTTCTGCAACGCTGGGAAATCAATGTGACTATACAGGTGCGTAGAAGGCCACGGATGTATGACCCCGCCAGAGACGGTAAACTTCCTCTTCGGGTCCGCCGAGATTGGGTAGCAACCAGTGCAAAGCATTCAAGCCTTCGAAATACTCTTAGAAGCCCCAGCGCCTGTCCAGGGTGTGCTCCAGGTACTTCATGTACCAGCTTACCATGATTTGCACGTCGCCAACGCGTATCCACGAAATTGGTGGTTCCGCGGTTTTGTGCTATTCGCAGACCCGGAGTGTGGATTTTGACCACCATTTTTGTCTTTATTTGCTCAGCTAGTCGGATGGTGATCGAAGGACCGAGCGCTGGCCAACACCAAATTGTCGTCAGCTAAACAAACCACACTGATGATAGCAGAGAGAACGACACGCAGGTTCGCGTCATAGGCGAGGTTCCATCGCAGGAGGCCAAGAACTGGTCCATGCGGAATCCCACACGTAATCTCCCCCTTTAACCTACCGTCTCTGCCTACGTCGCAGACGTCACGATTATAAGGTGCACGTTGCCGTGCAGGTAGGCGGGGCACTGATAGTGAACTGGCGCCTCCCTAATCACGCACCATCAGATGGGGTGCCGTGTGGTGCCGGCTCAGAATACCACCACCCCATCTCCTCCCGTGGGTGTCGTAAAAGTCGACTAAGGGATTAGCCGGAGGATGGGCAGCAGCGTCCTTCGAATACATTAACAGCTCAACTGCGATCGCCAACCCGTCTGCCAAGCGTGGCGATTATGGCAAAACCCCCCATCGAGCCCACAACACAGCCATATCGGTCGTTGTGGTGCTCTTTGGGGGAGGCCTGTGTCCAGCAGTGGATTTCAGTCGGCCGAAATGATGAGATGGGGTTGAAGGCGTTGACTTTGTCGAGCCTTTTTTTTTTTTTTTTTTTTTTTTTTTATTGATCCGGTGGAAATACCTCATGTGTACTTCCTTCGCCCCGGGAAAGGGCGAAGGCGCCACGCCTTTAGGCACATCTCGGAGGGGATGACTGTAAAGTGGTCATCCCCTCTAGTGGAGGGAAGGCGACTGTAAAGAGGCCACCCCCCCAGGCATCTCTCGAGGGGATTGTAAAATATTCCCCCGAGGCCTCACTATGCGCTATGCGCATACAGCGGTACGTGACCACATGCGCACCGCTGTCTTCCCGGGGGTCGCTCGGTATGAGCACGCAGATTTCCCAATAAGCGCGCTCGCGACCCCCAAGGCCCCCTATAAAGGCAACAGGGGGCTCAGGCGTGTTGGACACGGGCGCCGCGGCGGTTGTTACCCCGGCCCCGTGTCCTCCTCCTCCGAGCGGGATCGGCCCTCTCCCGATCCCGCTCTGCGACCTCCTTCTGGAGCATTGCGCTCTCACAGAAGGAGACCACAGCACTCCAATTTTCCTGCTTTGCCAGCATAGCCGATACTACTGCTGGCAAAGAGAGATCTTGCCCGATCAGATCGACCAGGATCCGCCGCTCGGCAGTCCACGCAGGGCACTCTTCGAGCGTGTGCTGTGCGGTATCCTGATCGTCTCCACAGTGGTGACACTGTGCCGTGACCTCGCGTCCTATCCTGTGCAAGTACGCACCGAAACAACCGTGTCCGGTGAATACCTGGGTCAGGCGGAATGTGACGCGCTCGCTCCTTTGGAGCCAGGCTCCGAAGAGCGGCAAGACAGCCTCAACGACGCGCTTTGTCGCGTACTGTGGCAGCATGAGCCGCTCGCGCCACAGCTCGAGTGCACGCCGCCGAGCCTGACGCCTCAAACTTTCGAGCGCCCCCGAGGGCACGCTTTCACCGCACTGGCGGAGGGAGCGTGTTTGGTGATACACCCACGCATCCATCTCCGCCAAGATATCAAAAGGCGGAAAGCGCGCCAACAGAGTTGCCGCCTCAAAGGACACCGTTCGGTATCCTCGTGCGATCCGTATAGCCGCTCTACGCTGCAGACCGTGAATCTTGGTTCTGCAGCGCTGGACGCCCGAGAGTCGAGATGACCAAACAGGCGCCCCATAGAGGGCCACGGACCGCACGACTCCCCCGTAGAGGCGGCGAACTTCTTCCCTCGGTCCCCCGAGATTGGGCAGTAGACGGTGCAAGGCACCCACTATCCTTTCAACCCGGGGGACAAGACGCTCGAAGTGCTCCTCGAAGCCCCAACGACTGTCCAGGGTGAGCCCCAGGTACTTCATGTACCGGCCCACCCTGATTTGCGCGTCACCAACGCGTATCCACGAACTGGGCGGCTGCCTGTTCCGCGGCAGTTTGTGGAACCATAGCGCCTCGGTTTTATGAGGCGCTATCCGCAAACCCAGAGCGTGGATTTCGGCCACGACAATTGCCACCGCTTGCTCGGCAAGCCGGATGGTTCCCTCGAAGGTCTCCCCGCTGGCCAACACAAGAGTGTCATCAGCGTAACAGATTAAGCTGACGCCAGCGGGGAGAATGACACGCAGGACCGTATCGTAAGCGAGGTTCCACACACAGGGGACCGAGAACCGATCCCTGTGGAACCCCGCACGTGATCTCCCTCCGCTTTACGCTACTGTCCCTGCCCACGTAGCGAACGTGCCTGTCGCGCAGGTATACCCCGATGATACCCTGGAGATAGGGGGGGCACTGATGGTGGACTAGCGCCCCCCTAATCGCACCCCACGGGATAGAGTTAAAGGCGTTGACTATGTCAAGACTGACAGCCAACGCCACCCCACCCCGCGGGGACACTGCCTGTTCCGACAGCGAGCGGACGCGAAGAATCGCGTCGATAGTGGACCGCCGCTGCCGGAAGCCATACTGGCTGTCAGCCAGGTCGGGGCCAACTCGCAACAAGTGCTCAACGAGTCTTCGGGCAATTATTCTTTCGAATAGCTTTGAAGCCTCGTCGAGCAGGCAAATGGGACGGTACGCAGAGGGAGACTCTGCAACCCTTCCTTCCTTCTTCAAGAGAACCAATCCGGCTTCCTTCCAGGACTTTGTCGAGCCTAGCAGCCAACGCCACCCCACGCGGAAACTGCTTGTTGATACTTCGGGAAACTATTCCCTTGAAGAGTTTTGAAGCCTCGTCGAGTAGACAAATAGGACGATACGCAAAGACAGACTCCGCAGCCTTTCCTTCCTTCCTCTGGAGAACCAATCACGTTTCCTTCCAGCCGTACGGGAACAGCTGCGGATACGGCTGTCCACTCCCTCCAGGAGGTCGTTCCTGACTGATAATCCGCGACTCAGTTCCCTCCGGTTGTAGCACCGGGTGTATTGGTGGGGCCAGGCATATCAGGCATAGACAAACGCGGTCTCATTCGAGCGATACCCCGCCGTATGCAGGGAGCGCGTGGACCATCAGGCAAGACACCATGGTTGAAACGCAGTCTACTCTTAGCCTATCGTATAGTATGCGTTCGTAAAATCGGCATTATTTTCATTGTTAATACAAACATTAGTAACCAAATAGTTAAATAAAAAAATAATATGGAAACCATAAGCAAACCAGATGCCTTTTAGTTATTTCAATCTATGCGAGCAGGTTCCGAGTTCTTAGCGTCTAAAGTATAAATTTGTCTAATAGCACACCGAAATAGCCCCGAATTAAATTCAGTTTATTTACAAATAGTAATTTAAATTTTAATGGCAAGGAAAAATCTGAAACTAATTTCATATCAGACCAACATAGTTTAGTATTACATAATTAAAAGTTGATTATAACTGGGCCAAGTTCAAAAAGGGAAAGGAAAGTCAAAGGGAATTCTATTCCATATTAATAGCAGTGACGTGTGTCGTACAACATCAGTAGCCATAAATAATAAATAGGTTTTCTCTTCTGTTATCGTAATTCACCCAGTTTAAATGGACTCCAGAAGACCAACCGTTAATAGTAAATCTTTCTTCCCGTTTTATAGAATTTAATAGTCATTCTAATAAATTTTATCAAGGCGTAACGAGTTTTTTGCAGATTATGCATTAATTATTTGTAGCAAATAATCATCACGGATGTCATAACTAAGCCGTGTGGTGCCGGCTCAGAATACCACCACCCCATCTCCTCCCGCGGGTGTCGTAAGAGTCGACTAAGGGATTAGCCGGAGGATGGGCAGCAGCGTCCTTCCAGTACATTAACAACTCAACTGCGATCGCCAACCCGTCTGCCAAGCGTGGCGATTATGGCAAAACCCCCCAATGAGCCAACAACACGCTCCATTTCGGTCGTTGTGGTGATCTTTGGGGGAGGCCTGTGTCCAGCAGTGGACTTAATTCGGCCGAAATGATGATGATGATGATGATGTCCTAAAAGATTAGACAATAGTTTAAAGACAGCTGTAGAATCACAATTCGTGAGATAAATGACTATAGCCTGCGTACCAAAATATATCGGGCAGTATGCCAAACCGTATGCTATATCTGAGTGTTCTTTTTAATTCCTATAATCAGACTATTTTAACAAATAGTACCGGTCTACCTATGCGAAAATATAAACAGCATTATACCGCCTGCCAAGCATGATGATTATGGCAATATACATTATGTCGGCTCTTTTTAGTGATCATTGGAAGGCCTATACTGAGCATTTGACGTTTACGGGCGGATGTGTAATAATCATTACATAGAGGCGTATTATATAATAATGTTAGCAACAAACATTTTCTATGGTGGATTAGTTGTCATAAAATTTTAGAGATATAAAAATACAATGTATGTGGATACTTAATAAAGGTATATAATTTAACTGATACATCCTTACATTTATGAATTTGACGGCACGGTTGGTGTAGAGGCTGATACAGTCCGCTGCTGCGCTCCGGGTCGTGGATTCGATTCCCGCACGGAACAAATATTTGTATGATCTGCAGGTAGTTGTTCCGGGTCTGGGTGTATTGTGTTTGGAATTTGTGTCTGTAAAACGCACCCACGACTCAGCAGAAACCCTCGTGTGGGGCAACGTTTAAAAAATAACATTATTAGAGATTATATGTGTAACACTCCAGGTTTGTTGTCAGACTGTTGATATCTCGCACAATAAAAAAAAAACCTGCGGAGACTGAACATATGCATAACTATCATTCTAATTGATTGCAGATGGCAGCAGCGTGCTAAGCTTGTTTCAAGATTATGGCACGATCGTCCAATGCCACCTTCAGAAATTGCCGTCTATTGGACAGAATACGATACTCTCTTTTGATAAAAAAAAGTATATACTTTTTTATGATATCATAACGAGATCTATTAGGAAGCTTACAAAACGTAGGGCAGCTTGTGGTGAACTGTATGTAAGAGGCGACACTACTACCCGAATGCCCCAGAGAGTTGATCAGGGCCTCGTCTCCGGCTTACCTTTATTGATCGGATGGAGTTGAACCCCATGAGTGCCCGCAGGATTTTCAACTCTGGCTTACCTTAGCTGGCCGATCAGAGAGGGGCCGCCAGAGCTATATGCTCGGGGGTGAAAGTTCCTAATGACGTAATAAAGGGGAAACCCGTTCCGAGTCTTCGAAACGCGCCATGGTGAAACCGGTGCAGCACTTCTCGATACCCCGAGCCGCTTACACTATTGTTGTTTCCTGTCGTCTGTAGTGGTGACCATTTAGGGGGTCTATCTTGTGAGTGGTGAGTCACCGTCTGACAAAGAATGTATCTATATTGGTTGAAAGGCAGAAACCGTTGTTCCCGTTTTCCTCCAGGTTATTATTCCATATAAAACCCATTGCAATAGACCTTATCGTTAATTTCCGTCTCATATAATAGTCCTACATAACCGGGGACAATCCATGACCAAATTTTATTGTGCAGCCATGGAGAGTCCCCGGTTAGTGAACCATTACATTTTAGATTAAAATTATCTAAAAGCCTCTGTGTGTTGAACCAATGTCCTCGTGTAAGCATATTAAAAGACCGGATTCCTCTTTGCAGAGGAATGGTTTCAGGTATAATGTGGTTCTATTGTTGTCTGGCCTCTGCCCCGGTGCGCTTGCTTCAGTCGCACAATTCGCATTGTGCTGTGGTAAATATTACTAAACTTGTATCTTTTTGACAAATTCAAGCATTTATTACACATTCATAATGCTTGTTATAGATTTGGTGCATAATATAAATAACATTTAACGTTTTTAGCATTTTTTTACCTTGGCTAATTTTAAGTTTAGCTGCTGATATATCTCCTTCATTAATAAATACGGAAAAGTGTCACAATAATGAACCTTTCCAAAAGTCGTTTGGCAAGCCTGCTACCATAGTCTTCCGTTGCGCTAATGAATAATAATATTGTACTGCGATCACTGATACGCCTGCTAAGCATGATCACTATGGGAATATAATTCAGTGCACATTAAGTGACCTTTGTCTAGCAGTGGTTCAAGGACCATAGGGCCAAGTACCAAAGGGCATATAAAAAGTTTCCAATTACATTTTTTTTTTGTTTAGTCGCCTTCTTACGGATTAGTCCAGAAATATATAAGAACAAATACTAAAGATTAAAATACAATACCATCGTATATATGAGTATATAAACGTAAACTGAAGTTATAACATTTCTTCATACCGATATGGTCCCCAGTAACGCCCTAAGCTGAGGTCTGAGTCCCACAGTGGGCTCTCGTAGCGGCAATTTTAAGTTTTCTGCCTGTTTGGAGGCCTTTTGGCTTTTCTAGGTTGCCCAGTTAAGAAGCATTAGCTCCCTGAGCTGCCTACCAAAAGCCATTCAAATAAACGTATCGTTTCTGCTGTTTGATGAAATTAATAAGTAGCAAATAAATAATTTTGAGTATATAAGAGTATATTTTTCGTGTTATCTATAAACATACGGAAATCAATTTTATGCCTCAGATTTGTTCTGGCATATCTTTATAAGGTTTTATCTCATTGCCAGATTAGGAGCTATTTAAAACCTATATATATACGTATCTTTATTAACTACTGATAGCCAAACATCCAATCCAAATTGAGATCCGGGAGCCTTATCTCTATTTAAACTTACCACAGCTGAATAACACTTCAGTAAGCAGAGCGTACGAGTAGCTATCACACAAACTTCTTGCTGCAGCTAGTAATTAATGAATGTCTTGACGGTTTGATAAAATGAGGTTCAATATATTATTGTTTTTGTTCATCAGTGTTCTTTTCAATGAAGTGCTATCGCTTAACATATTAGGAGTGTTCCCTTACCAAGGAAAAAGTCACTTTTTCGTGTTCCAACCATACCTCCGGGAGTTGGCGAAAAGAGGTCACAATTTGACGGTTATATCGTACTTTCCACAAGAAAAATCAATAGAAAACTACCATGATATAAGTTTAGCTGGCAAAATTAAAATACTAGAAGATGTTTTCCCCATATACAGGTCTTATTGGGTCATTATACAAATTAGTCTTTTCCTAACCGATTCGGGAAGAGAGAACTGTAAAATATTGCTAGCAGATGAAAATGTGCAACAGTTGGTGAAATCGGAAACTAAGTTCGATTTAGTGCTCGTGGAACAGTTTAATAGTGATTGTGCGTTGGGGCTCGCTTACAAACTAGGAGCACCCGTAGTTGGGCTCACATCACACGTGCTGATGCCCTGGCACTACGAACCGTATGGTATTCAATACAATCCTTCATATGTATCGTTTATGCTCTTAGAAGGAGGTACTAGGCCTACCTTATATCAACGAATCGAGAGAAGCATATTCCACACCTACTTCACGACTTTATACAAGTATACTTGTCAAAGAGTTAACCAAAACACTCTCGCGCAATATTTTGACAATGTGCCGCCTTTGGAAGAATTGGCTCGAGATGTGAAATTTCTGCTGATCTATTCAAATTTCGTGCTTACTGGCTCCGGACTGTACCCAGCGAACGTTAAGGAAGTGGGTGGGTATCACGTAGCTGAACCAAAACAATTGCCTAAGGTGAGCTAATTCAGTATTTTATAGAGAGACATTAAGTTAAATGCAGTCAAAACAAATTTTGATAAGCAAGTTACCTTATTATCTGATAGTTTATGATCTGATTTCGCAATTATAGTGGAATATAAAAATATATACACCTATAGTCATACTAGTACCCATTTATCATTTAGCATATAATGAATTTATTGTGTGTGTTCTAATAAGTGATGCATCTCTATTATCATACATCGTCATTACGTAAAAGAGTGTTCGTAGAGCTGTAATCACAAACACTTGTATCACATCTATACTATAATAAAATCTTAGAGATCGCATTTAGTATTAATTTTGTAAATATATATTTTTTATTTATTTGTAATCATAAATATAGTTTTAATGAAAAAAAAAATCTTGAATTTTTATATTACGAAGACAATCGGAAAAAAATAATTGAAACTCTATATTTTAAATATACAAATTAATAGGGCGTGTTTCCTCCACGTGGTCTTATTGAAGTATGGACACGCCTAGACATGCTGAGAATGATGTTATCTTATTGTCTCGTGTGTAGTCTCTGCCATTCCTCAATTACTCTTCGTTTCAGCAGGTTCCAGACAAGTTCTATCGGTTTATCACCGGCTACTCCATAACTGTGATACATAATATGCTTGAGTTGAACGAGCAGTATACGGTCGAGCAATATTCTGTATCAAAACGAAGTCGTCACCGATAAAGGGTGTAAACCAGGGGTTCCCAACCTTTTTTTGTCTACTGCCCACTTTAAGAATAAATTATTTTTTAACGCCCCCCTTTTTAAACATACTTAAAAACCGCTAAGTACTTATAACTGATTATTGAAACGCAAATTTATAGTATTCGGACAGAGTATCTTTTATTGAAAATAAAACAAACATAATCAATTCTTATATAAAAACTAATGTGAAGGTTGAATCTGGTGCTGTTCAATAAGTTTGTTGATATCAGGTTCCAATTTACTCAAAAACAGCCGCAAGTCGCCACGTTCGGTAACACGCAAACGATTTCTCTTTTTAGTAAGCAGCGTTGCCACAGCACTAAATCCACGTTCACACAAATATGACGATGGGAATGCTATCAAAAATTGTTGAACAATTGACCACAATCCAGGGTACAATTGCGGGATCTGTTTTTGTAGCCAAAATTCTTGATATCCATTTTTGAACTTGATTTTTATTTCTTCGTTTGTTGTCAATTCTATAAGTTCTTCTTCCAGCTGAGGTGACATTGCTGTGTTGACATTTGAAAACGGATCCAACACCCAGTCTGGTATTTCCAAGTTTAAAATGTCCTGGTATCGTTCGGTGAAGTCAATGTGGAGGTTTTCCAAATGTTGGCAGTAGGCAAACAAGTCGTCGTTACTGCAGTATACTGATAAATTCAGAAAATTGTGAAACTCACGTCTGCCCATATTCTTTTTGTGCAGAAGCAGTTTGGCTGCGAAAGCAGCAACGACATTTTTTGTTTTAATTAAATTTAGTTCATCGCCTTGCAGTTGGAGGTTCATGTCGTTGAACATTTTATATATCTGTCATGTAAGCTATATCATTCTTTGATGTTATGAGCTTGGTGCGCAGTTCTGTATCTTTAGTTTCCAAGAACTCTATCATAGAGTCAAACAGGTTGTAAAATCGAATCAGACAATTGCCTCTTGACAGCCAACGAACTTCAGTATGAAGCAACAAACGGTTGAAATTTTCGTCATTAGTAACACAAAGCTGATGAAATAATCTATCATTCAAAGAGCTGCTACGGATTTTATTGACTGCTTTGATGACATATTGCAGTGATTTAAATAGTCGTTCACTTAAGTTTCTAGCAACCAAATGTTGTCTATGAATAACGCAATGTATAGCAAGGACATCTGGAATTTTATTCTTTAAGTATGCTATGAAGCCTTTATGGCGCCTTGTCATAGCCGGAGCGCCATCCGTAGCAACTGATATAATATTTTTCAAAGGAATCTCTTTCTCTTCACAAAACTTTTCCAATGTATTGAATATGGTTTCGCCTTTTGTATCTGTCTCCAAATTTCTGGCAAACAATAGTTCTTCACGTATTTTCTCATCTTGGCTTCATTAGTTGGTAAAGTGGACTCATCGAGCTGAATTGAGAATTGACTAGTCCTCAGATGATTGCACAATGATTCTTCAATGTTTTCAGCCATTTCATCAATTCGTCTTTGCACAGAATTATTACTCAAAGGAATTTTTCGGATAATATCTGCGGCCGGTTTATGAAGCACAGTAGTTATTACTTCCTTTATTGCTGGCAAAATTAACTCTTCTCCGATGTTGTGTGGTTTGCCTTTTTGAGCAATTAACAAAGAGATATTGTACGAAGCTCGAAGTCCGTCGTCATCTTGCTTAGCAGCCGCCGAAAATAGTTTTGATACACTTGGCTGAGTATTATGCTTCTTCTCTAGGTCTTGAAAATATGCTACATTCTTTTCTGTCTTATCTGGATGCATTTTATTCGAATGATCTTGCAGTCTTGAAGGCTTCATTGCTTCGTTCGAAAATGTTTTTAGACATAGAAGACACAAAGGCGACGACGGGTTTGTGGGATTTTCAATAAATCCAAATTTAATATATTCCGCAGAGTATTGCCGTCTCTTCTTTTTTACTTCCGACATTGTTTTGTTTTAAGAAATACGTAAGTGTTGAAATCAAGTACTGCTTATCTATTATGCGCGAAACCGCAAATGAAAATAAAATAAATTTACGTCGTTTATATAGGATTGCATAAGCAGCACGCACCAACAGGAATAAGACAAACGTGCATAAACTCGTTTATCTCATTCGACGCCCAATCGTACTCGACAAGCAAGAAAAAGTATTATAGAACCAGCCGATTGGTATAGGAATGTACAATTCGGATTATTTAACAAAAACTTGTTAAAACATGATTGCCCGCGGTATTTTATATTGAACCGAGTTTGAGCTATATCTTAATTAATATTAGTTGATGTTCACAAGATGTAGTCGAGAGTCGAGAGCTCAGTCGGTGTCTAAGAGTCTTCCTAGCTAGGTAGATGAAATTATAAATCGACCCCAAAGCCCTACACAATGCCCCCTTTTTTTTCTGGGTCTCTTACCGCCCCCCTTTAGGCCTGCAGCGCCCACAAGGGGGCGTTATCGCCCACGTTGGGAAAGACTGGTGTAAACGATATCACATTTTTTGTACATATTCTCTTATATAACCATCTGTCCCTCCATCGACCACCACCAAATCCGTACGAGCTTCCAAACATTTTCCCCCAAACCACTAATTGACTTACTACTACTACTGGGACAAACTGTCTAGTTAGGTAGGTCCAACTTCAAAAAGAGGTCAATGGTCGAATCCGACTCGGCTGGGCAGCGTTCGGGAAACTTCGCAACATCTTTTCGTCAACAATACCGCAATGCCTAAAGACGAAAGTATTTAACCAGTGTGTGTTACTAATGATGACATATGGAACAGAGACGTGGTCACTCACAATGGGCCTCATAAGGAAGCACCACAGCTCGCTGAGTGACCTTGCGGTCACTCAGCGAGCTATGGTGCTTCGGCTTTTTAAGCCTTGGCGGGCACGAATAAACCAAAACCAGTTTCTTGGAATCTTCATCATACCATAGGCCCACTTACTGTTACACCTCAAACTCCCCCAAGCTCATTTCTGGCTTAGACGGCCGTTACATGTGGGTTCCCAACTCCTATGTATGCGAGGCTGAATGAAATGATCATCTCTGCTCGAAGTATGTCTGTTTCTGGCTTGTCCTTGTTTTCTAACAAAGGCATTAGTCTCCTTGAATCATTGGATACTGTTATATATTGTTGAAAAATGTTGGCGAAGAATTCTTAAGATCACTCTGTAGATTTGATCACTTCTCCTCATCTCAAGTGCACTGGCAATCTCAGTTCGGGTCAAGTCGAGAACAATGAAATCCTTGACTTAAAAAACGGGACTTTCAAAAGCTTTATCATAAAGTTTTACATTTCTTTCTTCCCGAATCGGTTAGAAAAATACTAACTTGTATTATCAATGGGGAAAACATCTTCTAATACTTTAGATTTTCCAGCTAAACTTATATCACGGTAGTTTTCTATTGAATTTTCCCGTGGAAAGTACGATATAACCGTCAAATTGTGACCTCTTTTCGCCACTCCTGGAATTCCTGGTTCGAAAACGAAGAAGCGACTTTTTCCTTGGGAAGGGAACACTCAAATATAAAAAAATTATGGAAATCGGAAACTAAGTTCGATTTCGTTGCTCGTGGAACAGTTTAGCAGTGATTGTGCGTTGAGGCTCGCTTATAAACTAGGAGCGCCCGTAGTTGGCCTCACATCAAACATGCCAATGCCATGGCACTATGAATCGTATAACAGTACAATACAATCCTTCATACGTTTCGTTTAAGTTCTAAGAAGGTGGTGCTAAGCCTACCTTATATCAACAAATCGAGAGATGCATATTTCACACTTACCTCACGATTTTATACAAGTATACTTGTCAAAGGGTTAACCGAAACACACTTGCGCAATTTTGACAATATTGGCCTTTGGAAGAATTGGCTCGAGATGTGAAATTTCTGCTGATCTATTCAAATTTCGTGCTTACTGGCTCTGGACTGTACCCAGCGAACGTTAAGGAAGCAGGTGGGTATCACGTAGCTGAACCAAAAGTATTGCCTAAGCTCAGCTAATACATTATTTGATAGCGGGTCATTAAGTTAAATGCAGTCAATACAAAACTAGGAAAGCGAGTTATCTTCTCTATCTAATAGGATTTACGATCTGAAGTCGCAATTACAGTGGAATAAAAAAATACATTCACCTATATACTTACTAGTACCTATTTATCATTTACCATATAATCAAATTATTGCGTGTGTTCACAAACACTTTTGAAACAATATCTGCATGTCATTGTCACTATAAGGAAGGAACTATTACGATAACAATCATATTGATAAAACCCAGACTAAGCAGACGTTCCTAATATGTAATAATATTCATGTCTGCTTGTCAAAATGGGTATTTTGACAAGCAGACATGATAATTAATATTGAGAAACAGATTTATCGATGATGGAAAATTATTTTTAGTAGTCATTAATATGAGTAAAAGTAGCAATGGTTGTAGATAGAGATTTACGCTTTAATGATAAATATAAAATAATGTAATAGTAGCGCCATTAAACTGATCAGAACTCACTTCATCCATTATTGTGAATATGTCATAGAATTAACAATAGAACGAATAAAACAAAGCAAGAAAATATTATGTACAATTTATTCTTATACATATATATGTAAGACATAATTAAATAAATAGAATAAGCAAACGGATGATGTGATTAGACATGATTGTGATAAATAAAATTTGTAAAATATTTTTGAACCCAAATTATTATTAAACAATTATAATAACTAGGTAACTTATGCAAGAAAAACTTTAAAAATAAGAAAGGGATCACCGAAAAAGGATAAAAAGTAGATCAGTAGGTAGTAATTAATGGTAAATATAATTAAAATAAAATGACTAACGTATGGTAATCTGATTATGTAGTCGTGTCCTTGCTATCAGTGCACACCTCTATGTGAGCATAGTAAAATAATATGCGAGACATAAGATGGAAATAGAAAAATAAGTATAGCAACAGTGTTTAGCTACAAAAAGTACCCGACCGCCATGTCGGGGGCCATCAAGGCGATCATCATCATCATCATCACCATCATCATCATCACCATCATCATGTCAGCCAAAGCACGTCCACTGCTAAAAAAAAGGCATCCCCCATAGATTTCCACAAAGTCCGGTCACATGCCACACGCATCCAACGGCTCCCAGAGACCTTTACCAGAGCATCCGTCCATCTCGTGGGACCACGCTGCGTTTTCTGGTGCGCGGTCTCCAACCAGTCTTTAACCAGTGCGTGTCAACAGCGATGATATGTGGCACGGGGACGTGGTCACTCACAATGGGCCTCGTAAGAAAACTCAAGGTCACTCAGCAAGCTTTAAAGAGAGCTATGCTTGGTATTTCTCTACGAGATCGAATTAGGAATGAGGAGATCTGTAGAAGAACTAAAGTTGCCGTCTTAGACGAAAGGATAAGTAAGCTGCAGGGGCAATGGGCGTGGCACATTGCTCGTAGAACTGATGGCCGTTGGGGCAAATAGGTTATCGAGTAGAGACCGAGGACCAGAAAGGCTAACATACAAAAAAAATGTAAACGGTAACAGTAACTGTAGTATAGTGTAGCATCATCCATCATCATCATCATCATCATCCGACGGATCTCATATATTCATTTTCGTATTTATTTTTCGGGTTGTGTACTAGTGATCTGGTTTACAGAAAAAAGAGCATATATACAGGGGCATTCTGTATATAATACCTAATATTAGTAATTATATTAATATAAAATCTAACCTTAAGTAGGTGTACCTGCTTTATAGATAATTTATTAATGTTAGAGATAACCTGTATACGGACTATGTACCTTTTGAACCTTACATCTCTCATCTACACAAATAAATAAAATTGAAGTGTTTGTTAGTAATGTAGAAATAACAGCTTTTTACTAAATGCATATGAAAGTGTCATCATTTCGGCCGAGTGAAGTCCACTGCTGGACACAGGCCTCCCCCAAAGATCACCACAACCACGGATGTGTGTGTGGACTATGGATGTGTTCTCGCTCATTGGGGGGTTTTGCCATAATCGCCACGCTTGGCAGGCGGGTTGGCGATCGCAGTTGAGTTGTTAATGTACTCGAAGGACGCTGCTGCCCATCCTCCGGCTAATCCCTTAGTCGACTTTTACGACACCCATGAGAGGAGATGGGGTGGTGTAGATATTAATTACAAAAAAAACACTTTATATTTTTGTCTGTCGGTTTGTTACAGCTAATTTTCGAAACGACTGGACCGATATTGACGGGATTTCCACAGGCAGATAGGTGATATTATAAGGAGTAACTTAGGCTACTTTTATTATTTTTAAAGATAATTAGGGCTCCGCGCAAAAATAGACCATATAATCCAATATATGTGTATACTCTATGTCAACTGTCTATGCCGAAATACTCTAAACTGTTTATAAATAACCCGATGTCTTTTAAATTAAACGATACCGCATGGCACAGCTATTTTATCATAAATTCAGCACTTAATTTACTATTATAACATACCCCTTTAAATCTGCACAATACTACATACACAACTAAACGATGAATTATGCTTTTTCCAGGATTTAAAGAAATTCATAGAAGAGTCGGAACACGGCGTAATCTATATAAGTTTTGGATCAATGTTACGAGCCTCGTCTACGCCCAGTGATAAATTGCAGACCATCATCGAAGCGATATCAGAGTTACCGCAGAGAGTTGTTTGGAAGTGGGCGGAGAAGACTTTACCCGGGAATCCGAAAAACATATACCTATCAAATTGGCTACCACAAAACGATATATTAGGTACTAATACTAATATTTACCTGCTTAACGTAATGAATAAGTGAATTAGCTCGCCACATTAAAATATTGTGGTTTAAGGACATTTAACTTTTCTCATAAGATTATACAATCACTTCACATGACAAACTTAAAAACTAAATGTAAATAATACAGTTGAGCGCTAGCAATGAATAAAAATATTAGATCAATGTCGGTAGACAACAAACATTTTATTCACCAAGCGTAGTGCAAAAGGACGGCTTATACCACAAACGACTGTTAAACAACGGTTAACGGTTATTTAGGTAAAATATTACATACGATTTTTGGTACAAAGAGTTACATTTACCTGAGGTCAAGGGGCAATCATTAGTTATTCCAATCAATTAATATGATTAGGCAATCAGTAACCCATCTCATCCCGTGGATGTCGTAAAAGGCGACTAAGGGATTAGCCGAAGGATGGGCAGCAGCGTCCTTCGAGTACATTAACAACTCCACTGCGATCGCCAACCCGCCTGCCAAGCGTAGCGATTATGGCAAAACCCCCCAATGAGCACACAACACACCCATATCGGTCGTTGTGGTGATCTTTGGGGGAGGCCTAGCAGTGGACCTGATTCGGCCGAAATGATGAATCACTAATATATAAAGATAGGGATATAAATAATATCATCTTCGATCAGTGGTCCTCTACGGGGCGCCTGTATGGTCAGCTCGACTGTCAGGCTCCCAGCGCTGCAGAACCAAAATTCACGGTCTGCAGCTCAGAGTGGCTATCCGGATCGCGTGCGAATATACATAATACCGAACAGTGTCCTACGAGGCGGCAACTCTCCTGACGCGTTTTCCTCCTTTCGACATCCTGGCGAATATGGATGCGTGGGTCTTCGATCAGATACGCTCCCTCTGCCAGAGCGGCGAAGGCGCACCCCAGGGGCGTTGGACAGGCTGAGGCGGCTAGATCGTCGACGCGCACTTGGAAAGTGGCGTCAGCGCCTGCGGATGCAGTATGCGACCAAGCGCGTCGTCGAGGCCGTCCTGCCGTTCTTCGGAGCCTGGCTCAGAAGGAACGAGCGCGTCACCTACCGCCTGACGCAGGTGCTCACCGGGCATGGTTGTTTCGGTGCGTACCTGTACAGGACAGGACGTGAGGCCTCGGCACAATGCCACCATTGTAAAAGCGACCAGGACACCGCACAGCACACGCTTGAGGCGTGCCCTGCGTGGGCCACCGAGTGGCGGATCCTGGTCGATCGGATCGGGCAAGATGTCTCTGCCAGCAGTAGTGTCGGCTATGTTGGCAGAGCATGAAAACTGGAAAGCACTAGTCTCCTTCTGTGAGAGCGTCATGCTCCAGGGAGAGGGCCGTTCGCGCTCGAAGAAGGAGGAGGCGACGCCGGGGTATCAACCGCCCTGGCGCCGTTGCTATAAGGCGATGGACCTCTGGGTTCGCGGGTGCGTAGATTGGGGAATCTGCATGCCCACACCGAGCGACCAAAGAGAAGACGGTTAACGCATGTGGTCACGCGCTGCCGTGGAACGCTTTGGATCGATCCTTTACAATCCCGTGACCGCTTTACAGTCACCCTCTCCGAGATGTGCCTATAGGCGTGGCACCTGTGGGCGGCTTTAGTGTGATCATACGAGGACCTGGAGCTTCTCTTAGGTGCCAAAGATGACCGCTCAAATGGTTTTAGCCGGTAGGATACATACCCCTTCGCCCTTCCCCGGGGCGAAGGAAGTTCTTCAACCATTTCCAATGGGCACCAAATAAAAGAAATAGAAAAAAAGTCCTCTTCTGATACAGAGAAGCACTATTGCTTACACGACGTTTTCTTACTGCGTATTGGCGATTTCAGACCAATATGATCCAGGTTTCCTTAAGATGTTTTCTTTCATCGTAAAGTCTACGTACTACCTTATCTTGACTAAGAAAGAATATAAGACATTGAAAAGTAAACGGTACTTGCCAGGTAAAGGATTAGTAAACTGAAGTTGCAATGGGCGGGGCACATTACTCGTAGAACTGATGGTCGTAAGGCCAAAAAGGTTCTTGAATGGAAACCGCGCACCTGAAAACACAGCGTAGGGTGACCTCCCAACGAGGTGGACAGATGACCTGGTGAAGGTCGCTGAGAGTCGTTGGATGAGGGCGGCATGTAATTGTTTGTTGTGGAAATCTAAGGGGCAGGCCTTCGTTTAGCAGTGGACGTCGTTTGGCTGATATGATGATGATGATGACTTGCCAGGTTTTGAACCCGCAAACTTTAGATAGGGTAAAACTAGTTCGGGCAAGATCTCTCCCTGCCAGCAGTAGTGTCGGCTATATTGGCAGAGCATGAAAACTGGAATGCAGTGGTCTCCTTCTGTGAGAGCGTCATGCTCCAGAAGGAGACCGCAGAGCGGGATCGGGAGAGGGCCGATCCCGCTCGAAGAAGGAGGAGACGGCGCCGGGGTAACAACCGCCCTGGCGCCTAATTCCGATACGCCTGAAAACCCCTGCCGTTGCTATAAGGTGGGGGACCTCTGGGTTCGCGGGTGCGTAGATTGGGGAATCTGCGTGCCCACACGAGCGACCCAAGAGAAGACGGTAGCACGCATGTGGTCACGCGCTGCCGTGGGACGCTTTGGGGGATCCTTTACAATCCCCCGGGGGGTGACCGCTTTACAGTCACCCTCTCCGAGATGTGCCTATAGGCGTGGCACCAGTGGGCGGCTCTAGTGTGATCATACGAGGACCTGGAGCCTCCCTTAGGTGCCGAAGATGACCGCTCCAGTGGTTTTAGCCGGTAGGAGTCCGGCATACCCCTTCGCCCTTCCCCGGGGTGAAGGAAGTTCATGAAGAATTTCCACTGGGCACCAATAAAAAAATAAAAAAAGGGTAAAACTAGTATCTTCCGAATTACGTTTCGTTCGGCTTACTCGCAGCAAGTATTTTTTTATATCCCCGCAGGATAGATTCCAATAAGATGTCTCGTTACTAGGCGCCTAAGGGAATAACCCTTTCACCAAAACATTATCGTTCTGAAGCAAAAAGTAGGTTCAGAGTTCCGACTATATTTCGCTTAAGAAATCTATCTATTTTGAGTACAGCCGTAAGCTATACTCGCCTTCATTTTAGTGTATCTCCGATATTGTGGCAGTAACAACCTCGCTTATTGAAATTGCCTGTGCATTCATGCGTGCCCAATAACTTCCTTTTTTGAGCCAACAAATATTCGCATTAGAATGTAAATTATATATTCCTATATTTATATTGTATTATAGTTTTACGAGTATGGGTTTATACCATCCGAACATGATATCATCCGGATGGCCTCGAAAAATAATCAGATGGGCTATTATTACTAGTATATTGTTACTAGCTCACAAGTAGACGCTGCCTATTGCTCTTTACATAATTTCTTAGTCACCATTTACGATACCGGTGCTTTGTAGTGGAGCATCAGCGGCAGCATGCAGCATGGATTCAGCAGTGATTACGTCTGATTTAAAGATTAATATCAATATCATAATTTTTTAAAGCGTTACCTCACACTAGTATTGCTCCTGTGTCGTGGGTACGTTTACAAACACAAATTCCAGACACAATACACCCAGACCCGGAACAACTACCTGCAGATCACTCAAACATTTGTTCCGTGTGGGAATCGAACCCGCGACCCGCGGGATGATTACGCATGTCACAGATGGTTTGCAACAGGCGTAAACGCGCAGACGCCGCTCTCAAACATGGTATAGGTATTACGTATTTGCCAATACCGATTAAACAGCCGAAGATCTCTGACGCAACCTCTGTCGAACGATCAATGCACAAAAAATTACACTTATACAGCTATATTATCGCTACTGGCACTAGTAACTATGCATCCATCCACAAGTAGTAACATTTTTTTTGGCGATTTGCCACCAGTGGATCTTTTGCTGCGCGATAGCTGCTGTCGCTGTTTTTAGCCAATCAGGGTAATCAGCGGACTGCATCAGCCACTGCACCAACCGTGTCGTCTATTGTTTTAAATGTATATTATAATGATTTCGTATCCTATATAATTAAATATAAAGTCATCCTGTAACTGTACTACTGCAAGGCAAAGGTACATTACCTCATACAGAGAAGGGACGAGCATTGATCACCAAACTAGCTCACTGCATATTGGTGAGTTCAGACCATTACATCCAGATTTCCTCACAACATTTTCCTTCACCCACAGTCAGTATTGTCTTACATTAACTAAAAAATTACCACATATTCGCCGCTTAGCAGTAGCAGTGTTGAATCTTTAGAAATTACTGTACTTCGGTTAGAAGGGCACTGTAGCTAGTGAAATTACTGGGCATAAGAGACTAAATAACTTTACGTCTCAAGGTGACCAGCGCAGTGTGGTGCCTCGCAGGACTAGCCCTGGGTAGCATTCTAATTGTTATAGGCAGGCATGTCGCTTGCCACCAGGCGAATGACTTACTAGTCTTGTCACCAAGTATAAAAAAGTTTCCTCACGATGTTTTTCTGCGTTAGACAGGCGCGCACTTGGAAAGTGGCGCGGATGCAGTTTGTGACCAAGCGCGTCGTCGAGGCCGTCCTGCCGTTCTTCGGAGCCTGGCTCAGAAGGAGCAGCGCGATCTTTATGCCGTTTAAAGTGTTTTATTATACCTAATGAGTAATAGTCGCGAAAACTTAGGACAATACTCCGCAACCTTGTGTTTATGAAGCGAGTTCATACCACGACTTCGCAACTAAGCAAAATCAAATTAAATTAATTGCCGCTTAGTTGCTTTATGAGTGGGCCCTCCCTTTTATACTTTACTCACGTAACTCGGTACAGGTACACGAGACCACAACCAGCAAGATCACATCACCCCATACATCCATCAATCCGCATGGTACAAACTGTAAAGATAACAAAATCAAACGTAGCAGTCCTTTGGCTGATATGATGAACGACTGATATACTTATTTGCATAACTGGGAAAACTACATATGTGTGTGTAAATCGTATAAAGAAATGACAAGATATAAAAAATTCTGTTTACAATTCAGCACATCCGAAGGTTATGGCGTTCTATTCCCACTGCGGTATGCTGAGTACTACGGAGGCAATCTATCACGGCGTGCCGATGGTGGGCATGCCAGTCTTCGGGGACCAGCCAGCCAATGCTGCTGCAATTGAAGAGAGCGGTTTAGGCGTTCAGATCCAAGTCAAAGACCTAACTAAACAGAGTTTATTGGAAAAGTTTATGATCGTCATGACTCCAGAGTAAGTAATTACACCAACAACATTTAATTATCCAAAACAATAATTATTTGTAGGAAAATATCCAACTAACATTTTAAAACATAATCCCATTTTAACACGCTTTTATTAGCTCCGTATGTATCTATGGATCTATGTAACGGACCTTATGAACTCGATTTTCATCCCATTCGAAACGTCGGATTGATTTGAAACTTCGCACACTTATCAAGGACCAGTGATAATGCAATAATTTAAATAGTTTGTCCCATTATCCTTGCCAGGATCCTCAGGGATAGCGATTTTTCGGCTTTGATACCCGGAAAATATTACGAATTCATCGACATACACAAACTTGCACAAAAAATAATACCGCCATATGATATCGATTCAATCTTCCGCGGCAAGAGTGCGATGAGGCTCGAATAGTGTCTAATTCTTCAGATGATTTTATCCGTAATGGAGGGAGAACTTGTTTACTTATAAGTCGAAAGAAAGATGCTTGGGTAAATAATTAGCACCCGGAGTTATTGAGACTATGGACAGGCAACATGGGCATTCAGGGTTGCAATTCTCTAAGCTCAAACATCCATACATCCTTGAATACAGAATTGAAAAAACAGTGTAAAACCAATTTTGTATTCGATAGGGCATGATTGAAGCTATTCAAGGAAACGTTACAGACGGTGAGCCATGGGGGCGAGTCTAAGGGAATACTAAATTGGGTTGTCACTGTAATTTCAATTCTGTATTCACGGATGTATGTGTACCTATGAGATTAAGGAATTGCACCCCAGCCATGCGCAAAACAAAAAACGCGTTTTTGTCATGTTTACCTTATTTTCATCTCCTTAAAAACGTCGGGTTGATTTGACACTTCGCACACTTATCAAGGACTGATGACAATGCACTAATTTAAATAGTTTGTCCCATTATCCTTACCAGGATTTTCTCATTTTGATACCCGGAAGAAATTATAAATTCATCGACATACACAAACATGCACAAAAAACAATACCACCATAAGATGTCGATTCAATATTCCGCGGCAAGAGTGTGATGAGACACGCATAGTGTCTCATTCTTCAGATGATTTTATTCGTAATGGAGGGGGAATTAGTTTACTTAACGTCGAAAAGAAGATGCTTGGGTAAATAATTACCACCCGGAGTTATTGAGACAGGCAACATGGTCATTCAGCCATGCGCAAAACAAAAAAAAACGCTTTTTTGTAGTTAGCCGCACTAAAAATTAGAAAATAAATAATAGTTTTAAAAAAACACGCTTGTAAAAAGTACAAAATAATTTTCAATAGGTTTAAAATAAGAATAGAGTGATTAACAAAACAAAAATTAATTGTAAAAAAGCACGGGGGCGTTAGCAATGAAATACTTCGCTAAGAGTTTATTTCTAAGACCTACTTGACTGAACATCTTCATGTTAAAGTGAATGAAGTCTTAGTTACTATTGACTAAACAAACTGTACATCAGTATGTTCATTGTTCAGTCAATAGCTACAGAAATCATAATCATCACGATATAAGCAAAAAAACACCCACTGGTGAACAAAGGCCTCCCCAAAGATATTGAAAGAAAAGAGGTATGCCATGTAGATCAAAATGTATGCGAGCCTAGAAATCCATTTTCCCACTACCATTTTTCATAAAAGCACACTAACAAGTTCTCATCCAATGAAATGAATAAACACAACATTGTAATTGGCTTCTCATACTAAAACACACCCACGAATTTATAGGTAGCCAATCATACCGAGCGTACAGACCGCAAACGACAGCCGTACCACGCAACGCATATGTTTATTGGGAGTACCATTCGCTGTTCTATTCACTGCGTTTGTTATTCACCGATATCTAGTTAAAAGTGGTAGATAAGAAGCATTGTATTTTGTAAAAAAAAAGGCGTTCTGCTCTATCAATCCAAGTGTAACATTATAAAGAAAACAATATTTTTTTATTTATTATTTTCATAGACAAATACAAGAAAATTCTCTCACTCGCATATTGTGTATGATTCCTTCCTTGATGATGTTATTATTTTCGCTTCTGTTTTTGGATGTTATCCCCGAACAATACGACAATTTAACAAAGTTTCACTTACGCGATCGGAACTCAACTGATGTTATAAAACGGCAATTTTTTCCGGATGGATCATATTGGTCATGTCGCGGTGGCGCGGTTACGCCCCATACCACTTCTCCTTATTTCCTATTTCTGTGGGCCTCCCCATAGACTTCCACAATTTTGTCGTCATTTTGCGAGGAATTTTCTAATACTCACCACGCTTGGCCGGCGGATTGGTGAGCGCAGTATGACTACCTACTGTTCCTCAGAAGAGACGCTGCTGCCATTTCTCTGGTTTAGAGACTCTTAGTCACCTTTAACGACATCCGTGAGGAGAGAGGAGATGAAGTGGTGCATACTTAGTCCAGACACCACATAGAAAAGATGCTACAGAAGCTCTGTTTAAATTCAATTTAAATACCGGAGCGACAGGTTGCGTAAGAAGTAGGTAGGTATTTAAAGTATTGTTTTTTTTTTCAGGCCCTTCAGAAAAGTACAAGATCAGAGCCATGTTGGTTATATACTTAATGGACATAATATTGTTTCAGATTCACCAGAAAAGTGAAGCAACTCTCAAAACTGTGGCATGATCGTCCCCAATCGGCGATGGACAGCGCAATTTACTGGACTGAATACGCAGCCCGCAGTAGCAACTACACCTTCCGAACACCAGCAAGCACAGTGCCGTTGTACCAATACATATATTTGGACATCATTGCCGTATTCGGATGCTTCACATTAGGAACTCTGTACTTGTGGAATGTGGTGTTATCTTTGCTAAGGAAAAGTAAACCACAGCAGATCAAAAAGAAAATTAAATAAGATTCAGTTTTTTTTTCGAATATTATGCTTATTTTGTCTAACTAAGTCGTCGTCGTTAGTTTAAATAATATTAAAACAATAATTTTATAATATATTATTCCAAAATTTTTATGTTTGGATGTTTGAGGCTGATCACGCTCAAACAGCTGAACCGATTCTAATTCAATTTGGGATAGAGGTAAATTATGTTGCGGAATAGGACAAAGTCGTGGATAACAAAATGGATAAAAGTTAATAAGTTATTATGAAAAACCTACACGTGCATGTAATATCTAGAGTACCGTAAAACTTGGTACCGAGATACACCTTTTCATCATCATTTCAACCCAATAATCTCCACCGCTGGAAACAGGCCTCCTCCAAAGAACGCCACAATGACTGGTCTGGGTGTGTGCTAATCGAGGTTTTTTGCCATAATCGCCACGCTTGTCAGGCGGGCTGGCGATCGCAGTTGAGTTGTTGTAGAAAGCTGCTGCTCATCATATCAGCCACACGACGTCCACTGCTGAACAAAGGCCTCCCCCTTAGATTTCCACAACGACCGGTTACATGCCGCCCGCATCCAACGTCTACCAGCGACCTTCACCAGGTCATATATCCACCTAGGTGGAGGTTGTCCCACGCTGCGTTTTGCGGTGCGCGATCTCCACTCGAGAACCTTTTTGCCCCAACGACCATCCGTTTTACGAGCAATTGCCACTTAAGTTTACTAATCCTTTCAGCTATGACGGCAACTTTAATTCTTCTACGGATCTCCTCATTTCTGTGAGTGATCTTGAGCTTTCTTATGAGGCCTATAGTGAGTGACCACGTCTCTGTACCATGATGTCACTGATATTATAATTTGTAGGTGACGAAGCAGGTTACAATAAAACTTATTACAATCAATAGAAGTACATTATTATATACTTATACAATGCAAGGTAGCAAGGTGAGCAGCACTTACACACTTCAACATGGTTCGAAAAAACTTCAATACGAAACACTTCAGCTGGCTCCAGGCTGGTTTCCGTCAGTATATCAATAACAAAAAATAAATAAATAATAATAAATATTTAATAAAATCTAAATATCTAAAGTGAACATGAAGATATAGTAATCCGCAAATATTAATAACTTAACCTATTTTAAATCTATGACAGTAATTTTTTTCTGGCTCTGTAATCTCGTACCGAACGACAGAACGAAATACAAATCAAAGACTACAATAGTATACTGGACATAGACAGGCATCTCTACCCTTTTTTTAAATATTAGCCTGTGATTTAAGTGGCCAGCCATCTGGTTTCTACATAAATAACTAAAAAGTATAGCTATAGATACGTAGGTAGGTAGATAGGTATCTGTATATAATATAGCTATACTGTACTACCGCGCTTATAATAAAGTAGCATTTTTTTCGATATTGTATGTAAGTACATATTTGGAATGTAGATAATCTCTCTATTTCTACATTCCAAATATATACTCTCGATATCGAAAAAAATGCGACTTACTGTGTTTATCATAACCGTGTGCAGTATACGCTACAATAGCTACATTTTAAATCAAGTGGCGTTTATGGTGGTACGCCACTCACCGAGTATCTTTGTCCAATGTACATTTAATCAAAGAAATAGGGCAATTTAGACAATTTTATTTCATTTTAAATTCATAATTTCAGCTAAATAGGTATGCAATCAATATTTAATGAGCATGAAAGCAACAAATGTCTCTACAAGACACCGATATTTTAAAAGAAGACAATTCACTTAAAATTGAATAATGGCACTAGTCAAACATCACACCTCACACCTTGGACAAAGTTATTGTATGAGTGGCATATCACTCTAAGGGAATGTTAATGGAAAACATAAACAACACAGTTATTTCTTTAAACATATATTTATTAGTTCATCATACTAAAATTATACCATAGCACTACAATTAAATTACAATTTTCCACGTGAACGGGAAAATTAAGAAATAATTATATATTGCATGAAAGCATGTACACGTGGACTTGTTGCAACGAGAAAAAAATTACCGTAGTTTATTTCAGTTCTACAGGTCTCATGGTCATTACATTTATCGAATAATTTCGTCTTTTCCTTTTCTTTCCTTTATTTTTAGAATAGTGCCTGCTTGCTTTTTCCTTCATAGGGTCATTGACATCCCAAAAGGTTATTTTGCCTGTAATAATATTATTGACGTCTTTGCACCAATTGTTAATAAAAAACATTGTACTTTTATTTACTAAATATTTATTTAAACTTTCTTTATGTTCAGCACATGACAAAAAGCTTATGTTTACATTTATATTTATAATAAATTTTATATATACAGATATAGATGATGTCTATATTTGTTTATATCTATGTCTCTGATGTCCGATACTTAGGTGTTCAAATTGATTGCACCCTAAGCTGGCGGAATCACATAAGTGCTACAGTCAGTCGTGTACGCAAACTTATGGTTCCACTAAAAAAATTAAGAAACGTACGTGATTTACGAGAATAAATGGGTATAGTATATATATATGATAATAAGGTGACTTAAAGACGATTTATTATGCCTTAGTACAGTCACTTATAACCTATTGCATTGCAGTGTGGGGAGGTGCATTCATAACAACAATGCTAAGCCTTGAGCGTGCGCAGAGAGCTACTATTAAGATTATGCTCAAAAGACCTTACCGGTACTCTACTACCCAATTGTACACAGATATTCAAGTACTAACCGTGAGACAACTCTGCGTATTCCATATTGTTTTACGCAAGCACTCGTCACTTTCTTATGATCCCAAATTGATTGAAAATAAACGGCGTTAGGACCTTGTGTGCCCCGCCGTACCAATCAAAACCTCTCTGGCAGGCCGTCACTACATAAGTCTTAGTAGCCGCTTATATAATAATATAAATAAAACATGTAAAATATATCCACTCTTAAAAAATAACTGCAAATCGTCAAATACCTACATAAACAAACCTATGCTGAAACCGAAACTTTGTTCGCCAGTGATATATAAATACTAATGCCCTCAAAATAGACATACATACCCTCCCCACATACGCAAACACTTTCACCCCCTACAAACTCATACTCATAACACCACATATCTACACACACACACAGGCATACTCACACACCATGCTTCTCTTTTATCAACCTACTTTACTGCATTATACCCATATACATATATATTATCTACATTGCACCGTCTCTTCTTTTGCACTATAAATATGTAAGAGCAGTCCAATTTTTTTATTATGTCGTCATTACAATCTGCTGATTTCATCTGTAGGAAGAAGGCGCTGGTGCCTGTCACACAGTTCATACTAGCATAGGCACCATCGTTTACTCTATCTTTTACTTTCTTTTAACTATGATAATGTTTGTTTGTCTGCAAAAGGTAGAACCAAATGTACCAAGCTTATGAGAATAAAATTATTATTATTTCCTTTATTAAATACAACATACACACAATATACTTTCTGTATCAAGTCAAGCCCAGCTGCCTAACGAGAGCCTCTTAAGGTGTTGGTTGAGGCTCTTGGCCATAAGGCCATTGGCCGTAACAACTATCGGCACAATGACTGCAGAGTCTACCTTCCACATGTCGACAACCTCGTGCGCCAAGTCAAGATACTTAAGTTCTTTATCTTTCTCGCCTTTACGAGATTCTCGTCATGCGGGATAGTTATATCCACAATCATTGTGTGGCGCTCTACTCGATCTATCACCACTATATCAGGCTTATTGGCTACAATAGTCCTATCAGTGATGATAGATCGATCCCAGTACAATGTGACATGGTCATCCTCGAGAACTGGGTCGGGCACATACTTGTAGTACGGCACTTCTGAAGTCACAAGATTGTATTGCAGTGCAAGTTGCTGGTGGATAATCCTGGCCACTTGATTATGCCTGTGCAAGTATTCGCCGTTAGCAAGACGAGAACAACCAGAAATAATGTGACGGATAGATTCACCCGCCCGGTGGCATGCCGTACAGATGTCAACCGTGCCGTCCTTCACTATATATTTCCGGTAGTTATTCGTCATGATAACTTCATCCATAATTGCACAGATAAAACCTTCGGTTTCCCCGAATAGGTCACCGAAGCGTAGCCAAGATACGGACGCTAAAAAGTTCACATCAGGCCCATGAAGGGCCCGGTAAAAGCGTCCGTGAAGCTCCTTGCTCTGCCATACCTCCTTACGGTCATTAGTGTCAAGAACTACAGGTTTATGCCAGTTCTCTTTAGCCAAGGAGAGCGGGGTTAGTCCCTTGTCCATCGCAACCACATCTCGGTTCATCTCCACATCGGCTAGGAGAAAGTGCTCCCTGAGGTTGCACACCTCACGATTGTGGAGGGTCTTAGCATTTAAAAAGCCTCGACCCCCACACTTTCGTGGGATGTACAGCCTCATCACCGATAAACGTGGATGATGAATCCGATTTGTGGTCAGCAATATACGGACTCTTCTATCCAGGGTGTCCAATTCAGACTGAGTCCACTTGAGTATGCCAAAGGAGTACATCAGAACTGGCATGACCCAACCGTTAAAGGCGCGTACCTTGTCACCGCCTGATAAAAGACTTTTCAGTACTTTAGTCAGGCGGCCGAAGAAGCGCCCCTGTAACGATTGCTTTATGTCAGTTCCGCTGATACCCAACGCCTCCGACATACCCAAGTATTTATACGTCTCAGATGAGGAAAGGGATCTGATGTGTATGGAATCCGAAAGTTGTAATCCCTCGGCTTCCATAATCTTCCCTCGCTTTACATGCATGACTGCACATTTATCCACACCAAATTCTATCCTAATTGAGTTACTAAAAGTTTCAGTTACCTTCAGTAACTCTATTAGTCGCAAATTGTTGGGGGCAAAGAGCTTCAGATCTTCCATGTAAAGGAGGTGAGATATTACCTGACCACCTCTTCTCATCTCATCTCGGTAGCCTTTTTTTTTATTATTGATCCGATGGAAATACCTCATGTACTTCCTACGCCCTGGGAAAGGGCGGAGGGGCATGCCGGACTCCTACCGGCTAAAACCACCGGAGTGGTCATCTTCGGCACCGTAGGGAGGCTCCAGGAACTCGAAAGATCTCCATCTAGAGCCACCCATTGGCGCCACGCATTTAGGCACATCTCGGAGGGGATGACTGTAAAGTGGTCATCCCCTCTAGTGGAGGGAAGGCGACTGTAAAGTGGCCACCCTCCAGGCATCTCTCGAGGGGATTGTAAAAGATTCCCCCGAGGCCTCACTATGCGCTGTGCTGCGCACACAGCGGTACGTGACCACATGCACACCGCGGTCTTCCCGGGGGTCGCTCGGTATGAGCACGCAGATTTCCCAATAAGCGCGCTCGCGACCCCCAAGGGCCCCCGCCATATAAAGACGACAGGGGGCTCAGGCGTGTTGGACACGGGCGCCGCGGCGGTTGTTACCCCGGCCCCGTGTCCTCCTCCTCCGAGCGGGATCGGCCCTCTCCCGATCCCGCTCTGTGACCTCCTTCTGGAGCATTACGCTCTCACAGAAGGAGACCACAGCACTCCAATTTTCCTGCTTTGCCAGCATAGCCGCTACTACTGCTGGCAAAGAGAGATCTTGCCCGATCCGATCGACCAGGATCCGCCGCTCGGCAGCCCACGCTGGGCACTCTCCGAGCGTGTGCTGTGTGGTATCCTGATCGTTTCCACAGTGATGGCACTGTGCCGTGACCTCGCGTCCTATCCTGTGCAAGTATGCACCGAAACAACCGTGTCCGGTGAATACCTGCGTCAGACGGAATGTGACGCGCTCGCTCCTATGGAGCCAGGCTCCGAAGAGCGGCATGACGGCCTCAACGACGCACTTTTGCGCGTACTGCGGCAACATGAGCCGCTCGCGCCACAGCTCGAGTGCACGCCACTGAGCCTGCCGTCTCAAACGTTCGAGCGCCCCTGAAGGCACGCCTTCACCGCTCTGGCGGAGGGAGCGTGTTTGGTGATACACCCACGCATCCATCTCCGCCAGGATATCAAAAGGCGGAAAGCGCGCCAACAGAGTTGCCGCCTCAAAGGACACCGTTCGGTACCCTCGTGCGATTCGTATAGCCACTCTACGCTGCAGACCGTGAACCTTGGTTCTGCAGCGCTGGACGCCCGAGAGTCTAGATGACCAAACAGGTGTCCCGTAGAGGGCCACGGACCGCACGACCCCCCGTAGAGGCGGCGAACTTCTTCCCTCGGTCCCCCGAGATTGGGCAGTAGACGGTGCAAGGCACCCACTATCCTTTCGACCCGGGGGACAAGACGCTCGAAGTGCTCTTTGAAGCCCCAACGACTGTCCAGGGTGAGCCCCAGATACTTCATGTACCGGCCCACCCTGATTGGCGCGTCACCAACGCGTATTCACGAACTGGAAGGCTCCCTGCTCCGCGGCAGTTTGTGGAACCATAGCGCCTCGGTTTTATGAGGCGCTATCTGCAAACCCAGAGCGTGGATTTCGGCCACGACAATTGCCACCGCTTGCTCGGCAAGCCGGATGGTTCCCTCGAAGGACTCCCCGCTGGCCAACACCAGAGTGTCATCAGCGTAACAGACTAAGCTGACGCCAGCGGGGAGAACGACACGCAGGACCGTATCGTAGGCGAGGTTCCACAATAGGGGGCCGAGAACTGACCCCTGCGGAACCCCGCACGTGATCTCCCTCCGCTTTACGCTACCGTCCCTGCCCACGTAGCGAACATGCCTGTCGCGCAGATTTGCCCCGATGACACCCTGCAGATAGGGGGGGCACTGGTGGTGGACTAGCGCCCCCCTAATCGCGCCCCACGGGACAGAGTTAAAGGCGTTGACGATATCAAGGCTGACAGCCAACGCCACTCCACCCCGCTGGGACACTACCTGTTCCGACAGCGAGCGGACGCAAATAATCGCGTCCATAGTGGACCGCCGCTGCCGGAAGCCATACTGGCTGTCGGCCAGGTCGGGACCAACTCGCGACAAGTGCTCAACGAGTCTTCGGGCAATTATTCTTTCGAATAACTTTGAAGCTTCGTCGAGCAGGCAAATGGGACGGTATGCAGAGGGAGACTCCGCGGCCCTTCCTTCTTTAAGAGAACCAATCCGGCTTCCTTCCAGCCGGACGGGAACACGCTGTGACGGAGGCAGCTGGTGAACAGCCGTCTCAAACGGTCCCCAAGAGACTGCATTGCATACACCCATGCACGACCCGGAATGCCATCCGGGCCGGGTGCGGTGTTGCGGCCCTTCAGGCGGCCAACGGCTTGGTCCAACTCTCCTTTCGAAACCGCCAATTCCTCAGCCCATTCCAAGGCAATCGGCGGTAGAGAAGGACTGGGACAGTCCCGGACCGCTGGAAAGAGCGTAGAGAGCACACCATCCAGCTAATCCGGGGCCATGGTTTCGGTCACCGGGGGGACCCATGGGCGCAACTTTCCCACTACCATACGGTAGGGTCTCCCCCACGGATCCCTGTCCATTTTTTCACAATTACATAAGAAATGACATAGTCATTTAATTTTAATTTTTTTTTTTCGTAATTCGGTCTTTTTTTTTTTAAAGCTGCGTAGGCTGCGTTCTGGTATACATATATATTTATAATACCGATATGTGTGCCATCTCGTGATTTAAATGTAAACTAAACTATTTGTTTCACTTTGCTCACATTTAGATGGCATTTCAAGTAATTTTCCAGTTCTGGATTTTTTGTGGTGCTACTTGTAGCTACTATATAAATTTTTCATTAATGTATTGATAATGTTGTAAAAACCTTGTATAAGAAGTATTTTGAAAGAGTATCCCAGTGTTGCCAGGTGATACTACGTCTATGGTATGTACGAGTTTCCGAAATAGTACACAAAGCTATAGCTGGGTACACAAGAGTATTTACTTTTATAAAAGGTATAAATAACACATACTACATACGTAAATAGATCTTCAGAAAAGTGAGCATCAGAAATCCGTGAAACCCGCGACAAAAGTCAAAGTACTTCTTTCCCAAGAATAAGGATTTCGACTAATGTTAGCAGTTTACCGGTATGCTTTGTATGCATTACTTACACTGTATTATGTTATACTGTTCTTATACACTATACACTGCATTTTGTTGTTGACTTTTGTTGCATTTGTCTATGTTAGCTGGGTTGGGGTTTCTAAATAACCAAAGAAATTGAAATCTTAAAAAATTACTTTGAGTACACAAACAAGGCCCAGAGTACGCAAGTACACATATGACTGAAATAGTACACAATTCGTACTATTTGTACCCTTCTGGCAACGCTGGAGTATCCTGTCACACACACAACACTGTCTTTTTCATTAAAAGTCAGAGGATAGATGGCGCTTTCCTCAAAAAGAGATCTTAATTTTTGTTTTATTCTAAGCTCCCATAGCATCTTAAAAATGTTTATAGGTTCTACCGTACACACCTGAAAATAGATTTTAGATAATAGTGCCACCTGTTGTTTTCAACGTGAACTACTATCTAAAGGGGTGGCCTAGGCTTGTGTTAGCGGAGCTGACTCTGAACTAAGAAAACTGATGTTGATGATAAAACGTTCTGCCGTACATATAACCGTCAATTTTAGGTAATAGTATCCATCTGTTGTCTTAAACGGGAACTACTATTAAACCAGGGCAACGGCTAGCTAAGCTGACTCTGAAAAGGACAAGGGGTTACAAATCCAGACACACTTATTATTAATCATTAGATATGTACAAAACTGATAGCTAATAATGAAAAATATTATTAGAAATTAGGATTTGTACATTTAGAAACTACCGTTCCAACTGACTTACGCTAAAACACTATTTATAAAATACTATATCGTAATTCGATATATGTACCTAGACAAATAGATATAACGTGCAGATAAAACTATTATTATATTATTTATACTGAAAAAATGCCGATGCTGTCACGCTATTCTACAGTTTAGTAGTTTATGAATATGACGTCACATCATTGGAATCGCCAAGATATTAACACTCGCTAGTTAGCACAGAGTACATATGAATATATATATATATATACTGATGCTAGTCAGTCGCATAGGCCCATCATGACCTATGCCAGCCCAGTGTTCGCACACGCTGAATCACGCCCACTCCGTAGATTCGAAACCCTCCAAACCCGTTTCATGCGCAAGGCCACCGGAGCGCCTTGGTACACGCGTAATGATCAACTCCATTTCGATCTTAACTTCCCGACCATCAGGCAATTTATAAAACAAGCGTTCAAACGCTTATTCGATTCTGCTCTGTCCCACCCTAATCCCCTTGTGGTATCACCCGTCGATTACCAATCCTCTCGTATCAGTAGTGTACGCCGCCCGAGGCACGTTCTGGTCGATCCAGAGTATTCTACGACACCCACGGCATGAGATGGCCGGAGCTACACAGCGATTTGAACATGTACTGCCACTTGACTAGTCTGTCCAGTACTATCGATACTTCGATAGATGGCATTACAACATTGTTTCTACTAAAATATATTTTTTGGGATTTCTGGTGACTTTCGCTTCCAATTTAGCCCAATCTGGTGACTTTTGGGAGTTGATCTAGTAACTTTAATTTTTATGAGGTGGCAACACTGCACAGTGAACTCGCGACATTTGTACTACGTTGGGTTCACGATGGGTTCATTTCATTCTTCACGTAGTTCGTGATCATCACAGACTAAAGTAATAATATTAAAATGTGATGTGGTGATCATTGCGCGCGGCCAACGACCTTGGAATCTCAATAATGAAGCTCAGTGTACTTACCGTTACCGTATCATTACTTGTTTTAACAGATTATTCTTGTAGTTTTAATATCCTAGGAATATTCCCGTACCAAGGCAAAAGTCATTTTCTCGTGTTTCGTGTCTATTTACGGGAGCTGGCAAGAAGAGGTCACAATGTGACTGTTATATCTCATTTTCCCGAAAAAGATTCACCTGGAAATTATCATGATATTAGTTTAGCTGGAAGTGCGAAGCCTATAGAAGATGATACACCTTTTGAAAGCTCATACAAGATATTGTTATCGCTGAGCATCTGGCTTGCAAACAGTGGAATAGAAAACTGCAAGATAATGTTGAGAAATAAGGAAGTGCAAAGTCTAATTAAGGAGAAACCTAAATTCGACGTAATTGTTGTAGAACAATTCAACAGTGATTGTGCTCTTGGAGTTGCGTATAAGTTACAAGCTCCAGTTGTGGGCATGATGTCTCACATACTGATGCCCTATCATTATAAAAGATTAGGAGTCCCCTACAATCCTGCTTATGTTCCATTCCATTTCCTAGAAGGAGGAACTAAACCGACTCTATATAATAGAGTAGAAAGAACAATGTTTGATTTCTATTTTAGATCTGTTTACTCCCTTTATACTCAAAGAAATGATCAAAACACGCTTGCAGAGTATTTTGATGATATCCCGCCATTAGAAGATTTAGCTCGAGATATGAAATTTCTTCTGTTGTATCATAACTTTGTCTTAACTGGGTCAAGGCTATTTCCATCTAATGTAGTCGAAGTTGGAGGTTATCATATAGTCGGATCAAAAGCATTAACAGGAGTGAGTATGATTATTAATATATTATAGTAAGTACTATCTCCATAATATTAAATATTCTAGGTACAAAATAAAATTTGAGGTTCTGAAAACACTAGAAATTTGAAAAATATTTTAATAAGTTAATGCTTGTCTTGTATAATATACTCATATATCAGTCACTCACATATTTGTTGTTTAAATTAAAATTTAAAATGCTCACAATATTAAAACTGCCTATCAACCTTATTTATTGAATAATATGGCACTCTTTGATATTAGATTTAACTAAGAACTCTATTACTTAAGGCAAGCACTGATTAAAAGAATTTTGAAAAAAGGTCCGATAACCAACTTCTTTTTTTGTTCAGTCATGAAACTTAATGTATTTACAAAGTTTCAAGACTTAATAACTTCACGTCTCGAGGTGACGAGCGCAGTGTGATGCCACGCAGGAATAGGCCTGAGTAGCATTACAATTGCAATGCACAGACAGAATGACATGATCATATCGTCACCACATAGTATAAAAAAACATACAACGTCAACATAAATAAATAAAAAGAGTTGCTAATTTTAAAATGAGACATGTAACTAATGAAATCATTTTTTTATTTAAAGTAAATGGTGCGGTTTCGTTCATTGTGAAGCCGCTGTAAGCATTTAGTATAAAGCATAATTTTGGTTTGCAGATCATCATCGTATTAACCCTTAGATATCATTAGACCGCTACTACGTACGGTCGTAAGTAAATCTTATAAGGGCTCTCGGCTTAAAAATATTTGTTTTTTAGAATCTTAAAAAGTTCTTTGATGAAGCGGAACACGGTGTGGTATATATTAGTTTTGGCTCAGTGGTTAAGGCTACCACGATGCCGGCTGAAAAAGTAGAAGCAGTCTTGAATGTCATGAAGCAGCTACCACAGAGGTTCATCTGGAAATGGGAAGACAAAACTTTGTTGATGGACAAAAACAAACTCTACATAGACAGCTGGCTTCCTCAAGTTGATATCTTAGGTAGGTAAATAAATGTCCAGAAGAATTCGATTCCAATAAAAATTAAAGATTGAACAGTTGTGTTGGGTACTCGAACTAAAAAAAGTATAATTTATTTATTTATTTAACTTTTTATGCAAATACAGAAAGTTTGACAGAAAAATGAAATAGGAGAGTAAAGTACAAAGGTACTGCTTAGTCTAAAGAAATCTGTTCCAGCAGACCTGCTAGTACAGTGAGACACAGTGCGTAAAGGGATAAATAAATTGAATACATATACATATGAAAATACATACACGTACATAAATAAACATATAAATATACAAACTAATATATATATATATGTATAAAAACAAATATTAATAAAGCACGAACGCAACTACGTCCGGCTTAGAATACCACCACCCCATCTCCTCCTGTGGGAGTCGTAAAAGTCGACTAAGGGATTAGCCGGAGGATGGGCAGCAGCATCCTTAGAGTACATTAACAACTCAAATGCGATCGCCAACCCGTTTACCAAGCGTAGCGATTATGGCAAACCCCCCAATGGCCCACAACACACCCATATCGGTCATCGTGGTGATTTTTGGGGGAGGCCTGTGTCCAGCAGTGGACTTCATTCGGCCGAAATGATGAAGGTACAGTACATATCGAATTATATAATAAGATCACATGCAGTTTCACTACTGAATTTTGGAACAAGAAGTGTCAACTGAGCATAGGTATTCTTCTGGTCTTATATTGATGTACTTTTGAATAACAGCTTTTATTAAATATTTGACATGATTTGGTAGGTGTCGGAAATTCGTCTTTCTAATGAACCCTGATATTATCAGATAACATTGAACAGGCACAACGATATTATGAAATTCTGTATGATATGATGATGATAAACTTATTAATTTAGAATAAAACATCACATGTTTGAATTGATGATAATATAGTTTTTATCGATTGAAGAAGTAAATATTGATATAGGTGTCTAGGACTAGCAGCTAGCACCCGTCAACTAGGACTCTAGGAGAATGATACACGGTGAATCCACGATGCTGTCGTTTGCTACACTTATTGCTTTCTGCAACCTGTCGTAGCTTCGACCGCAAGTATATCCTAAATATTTCTTATTTATAAAAAATATTTATTCATACCACTGAAAAGAATTCCCTTCTTTTGAAATACTTAATATTTTATAATGTAATGACTGCACAAGACGGCATCTAAAATTATCTTTAGCGCAGTTACGCACAGCTTTGAAATCCGTGAGTGTTACAACAACAACATTTGTTATAATATTTATACATCGTTTGTTCGGTAATGGGAAACTTATGGGCTTCTTAGAAAAACAGAATTTATATAAATATCATTACTTTTCTATTTTGTGTAATGTAAACTATTGTAAATTGTATATACTTTTTGGCAAGATTGTTGCTTAATGGCTACCACGCATATTGGTTTGTCGCGGTCAGCTTTGCCGAGGGTCTTTTGACTCGAGGAGCACGTTATGCTATCGGTCCCGGCAATTATACAAATATCTATAATAATCGCTACGGGAAGTCTGAAACCAGAAATTCTGACAACTGATCTAAACCTAAGGATACCAGAATACTCCAGTAATTCTGTTGCGGATGTCAGATAGCAGTTGCTCCGTGCAAAACACTGATATACAGCCGTACCTGGTAAGAATAGATGCCAGCCACAATATAGTTGGGAAAAGGCTGGGAAGAAGAACAATAATTAATTAAGTAATACACTCTTCGAATCTAGTTTCCGTATTGTTTAGCAACAAATATTAACCTTTTACTGATTACAATGTATGTTGCAAATTTCTCCCCAACTATAACAGTTCTTGTAAACATTTCAGCTCATCCGAAAACCTTGGCCTTTATATCTCATGCGGGTAACGGTGGCACAACAGAAGCCATACATTATGGAGTACCGGTGGTAGCCATGCCGGTAGTAGGGGACCAGCCTGCCAACGCAGCAGCAATTGAGGAAAGTGGCCTTGGAGTGCAGTTACATATAAGAGACTTGAATAAGGACAACTTACTGAATGCTCTAAATAAAGTATTAGATCCCAAGTAAGTACTTTGTTCTACATTAGGTATAATACCACCCAGAAGGAGACCGCAGAGTGGGACCGGGAAAGGGCCGATCCCGATCGAAGAAGGAGGAGACGGCGCCGGGGTAACAACCGCCCTGGCGCGTAATTCCCAAACGCCTGAAATCCCTGCCTTTGTTATAAGGCGGGGGACCTCTGGGTTCGCGGGTGGATTGGGGAATCTGCGTGCCCACACCAAGCGTCCCAAGAGAAGACGGTAGCACGCATGTGGTCACGTGCTGCCGTGGGACGCTTTGGGGGATCCTTTACAATCCTCCCAGGGGGGTGACTGCTTTACAGTCGCCCTCTCCGAGATGTGCCTATAGGCGTGGCGCCAGTGGGCGACTCTAGTGTGATCATACGACGACCTGGAGCCTTCCCTAGGTGCCGAAGATGACCGCTCCAGTGGTTTTAGCCGGTAGGAGTCCGGCATACCCCTTCGCCCTTCCCCGGGGCGAAGGAAGTTCATGAAGAATTTCCAATGGGCACCAATAAAAAAATTAAAATAAGTATAATACCGTAACAATTTGTTTTACGTGTGATTTTTATTAAAAGGATGTAAACTAGCATGCCGGCCATGAACATTCACAACAACAGAAGCGTCGCTATTGCATTGCCAACATATTAGGGAAGTGTGGGGAGGCAGTTGAAGAGCGGAGGAGGGCCAGGAGTAGGGTTCCGGTGCTCGTTGCTCACTGCATCAACCACAGAACGTCGCTAAGTTTCTGCGGTATTCTTTGATAAAGTGATACTGCCTTCCGGTCGAGCCAACTAGTTTTTAAGCTATTCAATTGCCTAATCTAACAATCAAAATTGGGCAATTTTACGATTCAAATTTTCTATAAAGTTTCCATATATATTACATAGTAAATGTATATTTTTTCGTGGTATTCCAGATTTCGGCAGAAAGTGAAGGAAGTTTCGAAAGCTTGGCATGACCGTCCAATGTCACCACTTGACACAGCTGTATATTGGACTGAATTTGCTGCGAGACATCCTAATTTGACATTTAGAACGGCTGCAGCTGATGTACCATTTTACCAGTACATTAACATTGATGTAACGGCTGTTTTCATAGCAATGCTTGGTTTAATATTCTTTTTACTAAGAGCAGTTATAAAGATCTGCTGCAGATCAAAAAGTAGCCAGAAGACGGAAAAGAAAAAGTCAAAGCGAGCGTAGACTTTTGTCTCGAATTGAAATGGCTCTGTTTTATAAAAGCAATGAACTGTTTGATCGTTTAAAAAAGGAGATTCTCACGTCGAGTGTTTTCCCCTTCTTTAATGATTATTTGTATGTTTTGTTAGCTATGACATTTCTAGGCCGATTACGAGTTATTATTTGCTTTAGATTTTTTATATAAGAAATACCTATGTAGTCAGTATTTCGTTAGTTTATATTTTTTATAAAAGTTAAATTTTTCTAAGTTCATTCTCACACAAACATCACATACAATAACATTATGCAGAGAAAACAGCACCTAAGGTAAAATTTTGTGCCTATAAATGTCTAGTGATAACAAAACTCTTCGTGTCTCAAAAATATAAATCCATTTTACAGTTAAAATGGATTTATATTTTTGAGATAAAATAAACATTTTCAAGGACAGACACGGAATAATAATGACATGCAAAAAAATTGTTTGATTGGCTCTTTGGAAGGTATACGAGTAAGTTCGATAAAAGTACTAGTGTACTATAATATCTGTGGTATAAGTAAACACGACATTTTGAGTATTGCAAAAATTGCATTATATAATGATTCTGTGGTCAAATTTTTTAACCTACCTAGTGATTTTAAACCCCTGATAGGCAGAACACGATCCCAAATTACCCACGCACTGTGCAGTGTAATATAGTTCTGCTTGTAAATAAAGCATTTTGATTTACCGCCAGTACACAAATTTTAAATAAATAAAGAAATATTTTACAACTTATATTTTTATTTTAATCTTTCTTCTTTTTCCTTTGCTTAGGTTTTCCAAATACCATTATTGAAACTAACGATAACATTTTAATTATAGTATAAATTAATATCATAACACTAGACGCCAATACGAGGCATACCTCTATCATCAAGTATTGATAAAGTGGTAAGTCTACGGTTGGTGGCTTCATGTTGACTGCTCATTTATTTCTAGGTACATATTCAATCCAGAAAATTGAAATTGTATCCATAGGGGACATTGGCTTATCCTTCCATACCTTAGACAAATCCTTTGCTTTCATTTGATACCTGCAAAAAGAAATAAGGGTACATAGGCCGTAGCAAAATTTAAACAGATGCGTGTGTAGTATAGATACTAGATACTCATGCGGGTGCATGAGAGCAAGTATGCTTTTTATGATTCTCATATTATCATGTCTAATTTTAATTATATCTTAGAACTTATGTTCGGCTTTATGTTTTGGTGTTGTGCGCTCGATTGAGCTTTAATATTTTAATATAATATTTTTCTTTAATATCAAGTGCAATAATATCTAATATAATATAACATTAAAAAATCCTTTACCAAATGATCTATCCTATATTAAATAGCCTTATACTTCATATATTAAATCTAAATAAACGATGTATCATTAAACAAATGTAGTATTGAAAACAAAAGAATCTTTGTTTTTGACAACCAAAACCGCTCAAACGGAACTTATCCCACAGCAATAAGTTTACTTAAAATATTGCCCAAGTTCATACTCAATGTGGTTGAACTGTCGCAACTTAAGACGTGTGTAGGGTAGGGTATTAATAAAACAAAAAAGAAGATTGATGTCACATTCTTTATAAACACTATAATTTGTTATTTACATATACCTGCATTGTATTTTGAGCATCTCATACTAATTAATGTTGATTAAAATATTGATTAGTTTAGTTTCAATATTAGTGTATAATCTATGTAGTCTAGTACCCATGTCTGATTTATAATGTTACGGGAAGAAACTAACGTCTAAGATACAGGCTCGGCCTAGTTTAGACGTTAGGGTTCATTTTGAATCTTTACTTACAGAAATGTGATATTAGGTTAAGAACAGCGTAAAAGTGTTTTTTTGTTTCAATAAAAGTTTTTATTTTTTTATTTAATTAAAATATCTATCGTCCAAGATGAGGTTCAAATAGTTAATACATATTATTTGAACCCCATTTTGTCACTTTTAATCAGAATTTTCTACCGCCTCTATTGTTTTTGTTTAATAAACAAAACCACAGTTTTTTGGCGTAACTAAAAGGCCGTACGCGGAACGCCCAATGCTTGGTGAAAAAAAAACAAAAGATACGGTGAACGGCTAACTTGTATGTGAGCCCGAGTCGCGAATCATAACATTCAGACGCGGATTGATAACCAGCGACAAATCCGGCAGATAGCTGCGCATTCGAATGGTAGGCTTTATGCAATAAAACGGAACGGAGTAAGTCAAATAAGTTGTTTAAGAACAATTATTTTATACAGACTTTAACAACAGAAGTTAAAGAACTGTAAAATCGTGGAAAATCATTTACCTACTGGAGATCACATTTTTAAACGCATTTTTTAATATTTTTTATCATTCCAATCGTTTCACATGGGCCTTTCGAACGGTTAATTCAAAACTGACTATAAAGATCACAAATAAGAGAAGAAAATGACGATATGAGGCAGATAGCCGGTCGTTGTGGTTGTCTATGGGGGAGGCCTTTGTTAAGCCGTAGACTTTGACTGATATGATGATGATGATAATCTACCATTACTTCTACACTTACTTATCTTGAAGGATAGTTTTTAAAGCATATTCAAGCACACGTTCATTAATAGTTAATATGTCTACAACAACTCCTAAACCACTCTCAACAGTAGACTGTCCATTTGCAAACTGTTCTCCAAAAAGCGGTACACTAACAATAGGCACCCCACAATGCATAGCTTCAGAAGTGCTTAACATTCCAGAATGCGATATGAAACCGACTACTTTAGGATGACCTAGAAAAATAATTACATTAGAAAAAAACATTCTGCTATCAATATTATATGATGGGGATGGCGGCGTCCTTTTTGAGTAAAAGCTGATAAAAGATCCTGTAATTAATTACATACGGATCTGAAATTATAATCTGAGGCTAGTAAAATAGGTGCAGTGTTAACTTAAACAAAATAAATTTCCTCCAAATAATCCATGCACACTCACATAAGATAGCTGCTTGTGGCAACCAATCCCCTAGATATAAGTTGCTAGGCGGTACCCAATCTCTTATAACCGTATTCCAAAAGACGCTTAAGTCACTCCCTTACCTAAAAAAACAAATCCAATATCTTTCTCAGAATATCGCCCATATTCATATTACCATTCCTTTCCAAAGTCCTTGAACGTCTTATCCACAACCAGCTTAGTGCTTTCCTTTCCAAGAATAGTCTCCTCAGTCCTTTCCAATCTGGGTTTCGTCCTGGTCATAGCACAGTCACGGCCTTAGTCCATATTACGGATGACATAAGGTCAGGTATGGAGAACGGAAATCTGACGATACTTTCCTTACTTGACTTCAGCAACGCTTTTAATACCGTCGATATCGATATCCTGCTTAGTATACTCTGCTCCCTTAACATATCTCCAACGGTGATTGATTGGTTTCGTAATTACCTGTGTGGCCGCCGACAGCGAATTTGTATTGAAAACACTGTTTCTTCTTGGTGTTACACTTCTGCCGGCGTACCACAGGGTGGCGTTCTCTCTCCTCTACTTTTCGCAATATTTATAACTCCATTTCTAACCAACTTCTTTCATCCTACCACCTTTATGCAGATGACTTGCAAATCTACTCACAAGCTCCCCCAGAAGCTGCCGGAGGCTGTTAAAATGGTAAACCATGATTTAGCACGGATTTCCGAGTGGAGTACAGCCTATGGACTGCAAGTGAACCCATCAAAAACCCAAGTAATTGTTGTTGGTAGCCCCAGGCTAAGTACCAAAATTGATTGGTCGCAAGTCCCCAGGATTACATTTGATGGTACTACAATACCCATAAGTGACACGGTGAAGAACGTGAGGATAAATATGGATAAACTGTGGGGTCCACAGCTCCAAGAATTAAGTCGAAAAATATTTTCATCGGCAGGATCCTTGAGGTTACGCAATTTTCTTCCAATTGCCACCAAAACTGCGCTTGTTCAGTCCCTTCTTCTACCCATCCTTGACTATGCTGATGCCAGTTATCTTGATTTGACTGAGGTACAACTAGATAAGCTTGAGCGACTTCAAAACTTTTATATCAGATTCATATTTGGTTTGCGCAAATATGATCATGTCTCAGATTTTCGCAATAAGCTCAAGTGGCTTCCAATACGACTTCGCCGGAATACTCATATTCTATTTTTGCTTTACAGCATTTTATTTAATCCCACAACACCCCTTTATCTTAAAGAACGTTTTAAGTTCCTTCATGAGACACACACGAGATACTTAAGATCATCGGAGAACTTGAGACTTCAGTGAAACTGATGCCAATTCATTCCACCAAATTCTTCGATAAATCTTTTACAGTTCAGGCTATACGGTTGTGGAATGCATTGCCAGTGTCAGTGAGAGCTGCCAAATCATTACCCTCCTTTAAAAAAAAAATATAAGAACATTATCTGTCCTCTTAAACGTGTAATTTGTCTATGCTATTTCATTGTCATTGCATTGCGTTTTATTTTATTATATCACTTATCTGTGTTCATAATTACCTAAAATGTATGTATTTATATATGTATCTATTATATTATTATGAGATTTGTTTTAAATATTTACTACTATCATCTACTTATCCGTACACCACGGACTACCCCAATATTATTTTGACGTGACTTTTTTGTCCATCCTAAGGTTGTCTAGAAAAGAGCTTTTAGCGATAAGACCGCCCATTGTACATTGTATTAATATTTTAAGTTTTATTTTTAAGATCCAAATGGTGTACAATAAAGTATATATTCTATTCTATTCTATGTATAGGGGTCTGGGTGTATTATGTGTGGATTTTATTTCTGTAAACGCACCCACGACTCATAAGAAATCCTGTGCAGAATATAGTTCTGGGACCCATATTAACAGAACGGAACATATTAACAGATTTAACTGATTCTAATTTTAAATTATTGTTTTCTTCTATCCTAGCGCTATTTTGAATAAACACACGAATAAACTTTTTAATAAAACACTTTTCGCAGGACCACGAACCCTGCAAAGTGTTCGAAACGTCAGGAAAAACAAAAACCTAAAATATACGCGATAGAATCCGTTTAAAAGTGTTTTATTATAATGTGTAATACTCGCGAAAACCTAAGACATTATTACACGAATAAACTGTTTATTTTCACATATAATTGCAATGTGAATAAAAAATTAAACGGCTATTGTTGCGTAATAATACAAACCCCGATGCAAAATAGTTCGTCTAGTATGGAAAGTAGTGCAAAGCGTAAAATAAAGAAAGTAAATATTGGTAAAATAATTAAGAACGTTTAATAAAAAGTAAACCACAATTTGAGCAACATTTTAAAGTTTATTTTAACATAACTGAAATTCTTTAATGACTTTACATAACATAAAAAATTTAAAAAAATATAAAAAACAAAACGCAAAAGTATTCGTCTACCCTTGTCACTCACGCAAAATAGTTCGTCTAGCACTTAGTTGTGTCGCCTTTGCTCTCAGTGACAGCTTTAATGCGAAGAGGCATGGTTGCAACCAACGCTGCACACTCCTCAGGCGTAATTGACTCCCAGACAGCCAAACTCTTGGCCCAGCCTTTAAAGTCGCTCTTCGATCTTGATGGATTTTTACGGAGAACTTTTTTCATTTTCCACCATAGGGTTTCGATCGGCGACAAGACCGGGCTGTTAGATGGCCATTCGATTGTAGGGATGCCAGTAGCCACGTCTTTGTTGTCCTTGCAGTATGGCAGGAAGCACCATCCTGTTGAAAAATGAAGGAATCTCGATGCTTAAGTGACGGAATAGAGGGCAGTAAATTCTCTTCCAAAAGGTTTTGATACCTTGCAGCATGGATAGAACCATCCACAAACTGCATACCACCAACACCTTGTGCAGACATGCAGCCCCATATCATAAGAGACGCCGGAAACTTCACTTTGCGTTTGAGACAATCAGTATGAAATGCCTCATTTTTGTTCCAAATCACTTTTTTCCTTTCATCGCCGACTGTCACTTCAAATTTGGACTCGTCACTCCAAATGATACTACGCCACTGATCGGAAGTCCAATTGAAATGATCACGAGCAAACTTCAACCTCTTTTTCTTTTGTACAGCAGTCAACAGTGGTTTCTCCTTAGCGGTGTAAAATCCGTAACCCATTCTTTTTAGGACTCTTTTGCAAGTATCAACTGAGACGTCTTTGTGAATGTGGAAGGACCATTGCACCGTGGTTTCTCCAGCTCGAGCACGACGAATATTTTTGATAATTTTCTTCAGGATTCTGTTTTCTACTGCACTTGTGATGCGTGGTCGACCAGTTTTCTTCAAACAAGAAGTCGTTCTATTCTTTTTATAGTGCTGAATGATAGATTGGACTGTAGACCTGGGAAGTTAAGTAAGATATTTGGTAACTTGATTTGCCAGCATCGACCCCACAAACTATTCGCTTTCGGAGCTCTTCACACACGGGTTTGCCACGACCCATTGTTATTTGAAAACTAATGAAAACAACTGAAATTTTCAGAATTTATACTGTCTCACTTGACAAATGACACAGAATTACTTTTACAAATCTAAATTATGCAACATAATTGTACAAAGAAGGAATAATCTTATTTAACTCACCGATAGACGAATTCTTTTGCATCGATTAACAATTAGACAACTATTTTTCTGAAATGAAATAATCATTTATTCAAATAGACTAAATTATTAGTTCTTTTGAACGTCAACATTAGACAGCACCCATTAAGCCCACCCTTCACCGCTTCCTAGTGTTTAAGCTGGGGAGAAGAAACGGCGCAACAAACTCCCCAGCAACACGTTAGTCTGTCATATATAATATTTATACATACATGTACACAAAAAATTAAAAATTACAACAGTACTAAAATGTACTTGTATGTCAAAAATAGTTTATTGGTTCATAATAAAAAAATGGCGTAAGTAACGCGACATGTGATAGTAGAACAGGTTATCATTTTATATAGATATACAAAAATAATGAAGTTAGAAAAAATCTCACAGAGAAAATTTCACACTAGACGACCTATTTTGCATCGGGGCTCGTATATGCGTGCATATTGCACCGACATGTACGCACGTACTGTCGCACGTACGAAAACAAAATACAATCAAATTATTTATAAATTATGACAATGTTGTATCCCACAAATAAAAACAAAGATTTTCTGTCTGCCATATATATATTTATCGTATGGTTAGTGGCTCCGACTTGGCTTAACGACTGCTGTCTAATGACAACAACCGGGACCGACGATTTAACGTGCCCTCCGAAGCACTATGCACTATTTAAAATTAAACATAGGCGTCCAGGACACCTATTTTTATTTTTAAATAGGTTATTGTTATTATACATTACTAACATAGGTTAAATTTTAATAACTAATTATGGATTATTTATATCTGAAATAAAGTAAATATTATTATTATTCCTTTATTATCATATAACAACATATCTTTTTCATTTTTAAATATACAAATCAAAACAAAACTTATTATACATTTAAAAATGTAAAAAATATTGACCAACCGGCAGCGGGCACAGGGTCCAAACAACCGGTGGTTAGGGCTCCAGAGAAAGGAACCTCCTCACTATGCGTGCCGTGTCAAGGAGAACTGCTTTCTGTAGCAAGCCCTTGATCCAACCACCTAACGAGAGCCTCTTTAGATGTTGGTCGAGGCTCTTGGCTATGAGGCCATTGGCTGTAACAACTATCGGCACAATAATTGCGGAGTCTACGTCCCACATGTCGACAATCTCGTGTGCCAAGTCAAGATATTTAATCTGTTTATCTTTCTCGGCTTTCACGAGATTCTCGTCATGCGGGATAGTAACATCAACAATCATTGTGCGGCGCTCTAATCGATTCATCACCACTATATCAGGCTTATTGGCCACAATAGTTCTATCAGTGATGATATATCGACCCCAGTACAACGTGACATGACCATTTTCAAGAACTGGGTCGGGCACATACCTGTAATACGGTACCTCAGATTCCACAAGGTTGTATTTTAGAGCAAGTTGCTGATGGATGATCCTGGCCACTTGGTTATGCCTGTGCAAGTATTCGCCGTTAGCAAGACGAGAACAACCAGAAATTATATGTCTAAGTGATTCACCAGGACAGTGACATGCCCGACAGATGTCAACGGTGCCATCCTTAACAATATATTTCCGGTAGTTGTTCGTCATGATAACTTCGTCCATAATTGCACAAACAAAACCTTCGGTTTCTCCGAATAAGTCACCGAAGCGTAGCCAGGACACGGACGCTTGCAAGTCCACATCAGGACCATGAAGAACCCGATAATAGCGTCCGTGTAGCTCCTTGCTTTGCCATACCTCCATGCGGTCGTTGGTACTAAGTACGGCAGGTTTGCGCCAGTTCTCCTTAGCCAAACCGAGCGGGGTTAGTCCTTTGTCTACTGCGACTACATCTCGGTGCATCCCCCCTTCGGCATGGAGGAAATAATCCCTGAGGCGGCACACCTCACGGTTGTGTAGAGTCTTAGCATTTAAAAAGCCTCGACCTCCACACTTCCGTGGGATGTACAGCCTCATTACCGAAGACCGAGGATGATGCATCCGACTTGCAGTCAACAGTGTACGGACCTTCCTATCCAGGGCATCAAGTTCCGTCTGAGTCCACTTGAGTATGCCAAAAGAGTACATCAAAACTGGCATGACCCAACCGTTGAAAGCGCGAACCTTATTGCCACCTGACAAAAGACTTTGAAGGACTTTTCTCAGGCGGCCAAAGAACCGCTCTTTCAACAATTGCTTCATGTCAGCTTCTTTGATGCTCAAAGCCTCCGACATACCCAAGTATTTATATGATTCCGCTGCGGAGAGTGATCTAAGGTAAATAGAATCCGAGAGTTGAACTCCCTCAGATTCCATTATCTCGCCTCGTTTTACATGCATGACCGCACATTTATCCCTGCCAAATTCCATCCTAATACAGTTACTGAAAGTTTCAGTTACTTTTAGTAACTTTATTAGTTGCAATTGACTGGGAGCAAACAGTTTCAGGTCATCCATGTAAAACAGGTGGGATAATACCTTACTTCCTCTCCGCAGCGGGAAGCCTAGCCTTGACCCCTCTAGCAATGTGCTGAGAGGGTTCAAGACCAGACAAAACCACAGGGGGCTCAGACTGTCGCCCTGAAATATTCCCCGCTCAATTTTTATCGTTTCACCGTTCCCCTGAATCTGTCGACATCCTGGATATCGAAGGACCGTCCTCCATTGCCCCATACATGACAACAAGAAAGTGCGTAAAGTTGTATTTATTTTATACAACTCTAGCACTCTCATGAGCCATGTATGCGGCACCGAGTCATAGGCCTTCTTATAATCTATCCAGCATGTCGACAGATTCTTTCGGGAGCGACGAACCTGCTGGCTAATGGTCATGTCAATGAGGAGGAGCTCCTTAGTGCCGCGGGACCCATTCCTACATCCATTTTGAGAGACAGACATGATGATATTCTTGTCAATATGATTGGTCATTTTCTCTCTCAAAATGGATGTAAGCAGTTTATAGGCCGTTGGTAAACATGTAATCGGCCTATAGTTTTTGGGTTCCGCTGCACTACCTGATTTGTGGAGCAGGTGGGTAACTCCTGTCGTAAAGAACTGAGGCAGCGACCCAGCCTCTAAGGCTGACTGAAACTGGGATGCCAAGCGAGCATGAGAACTTCGTTACCATTTAATTCAAAAAATGTGCAGTCCGTCCGGTCCCGGGGATTTCCAAGTCGGCATCGGACGGGCTGCACTGGCCACGTCTTGGGGAGAAATCATGATTTGTCCCATCTCTTGTATAGATTCACACGCTCGCTCGACGTCCCGTATCCAGTCGCCCTCGGTGTGGTTGACGGGCATCGACCAGATGCTGCGCCAATACTCACTCATGACGTCATCATCTGGTCGACATACGTTACCCACACTTTGGTCAGATCGCTCCCAAGATCTGTATACCCACCTTTGATCGCTTTGGAACATGCGATTCTGGTAAAATCGTTCCACTCGTCTCTTATACCGGCGAATACGACTCGCCCATGCATAAACTTTTTGCTTCAGGAAATCGATGCGCTCTGTGACACGGGACATATATTCTTGAGGGCTGATTCCAGTCCCCGAAAATGCCCGTCTCACAAAGCGCATTACTCTAGGTCGAGTATTACCATCCCTGAAGCATATTAATTTAGCAATGAGTACCCTGGCCTCGCCGATACGACGCTCAATCCTGCACTGCCAAGCTGGTACGGCGGATTTTGGTTGTGTAGCTCTGCTACTGTTTTGAAATTTTACGCGAGCTACACGACATGCCGCTACAGCTGCGCAATACAAGATTGAGTGAGTATCGCCGAGGGTTTCGCTGCTTTCAAAATAGCTAGAAAGCAGCGAATCCAGGGCACACACCAACGCCCTATTTTTGTTATGCATGGGCAAACGTGGTAGTCGCGGTCTAAGTTCGGCGGGTGTGGCACGATAATCCCGAATCGCATCCTCCAATGCGCTCCTCAATTCATCGTTATATTGGGTACTTACATTTATAGTTGTGTCATCATCCTCCTTTTGGTCGCAGTCGGACCGCAACAGAACTTCACCAGACACATGCGGTTGTATCGCGGTCCGAGATGGGGAAGGAATGACACAACTATTCTGCATTTCCGAGCGTAGCCGATCCAAGTGTTGAGTCATCCAACCGGTGATTACGTTGGATGACACGCACCTGATCCGACAATCGTTGTGCCGAAACGTTGATGGTTGGTTCAAGTTCCTGAAACAGAGTCAGCATCCTACCACGGTACGCAGTGAGGTTAGTTCCCCCCTCAGTAGACCCATAAAATGCGCGCATGACGTTCTCATTTATTTCTTTAGTCCACTTCATGCGCTGCACATAACCACCGGCAGCGGGAACCCGGTTCGGGGCCGGTTGGTCCCTAGGCTCCAAGGGTATCGGTGGCCGGGGTCTCCCCTGCCGACGTACAGGTGTTGGCGACGTCGGCGGGGAGTAAAACTCGTCGCTCGAGCTCGACGCGGCTACAGCCGCCAGCGTCACTGGTAATTCAGGATCTGGCGGCTGCGAGGCGGAGCTGGGCGATGAGTCCGGGGGTGGGGTGTGCTTTATTCCTGGCTCTTGTCAACATTTCAAGATATTATTTGCATTATTTCTGTTTTTCCATTTTGGTATTGGCATTGCATGACTGTTAGGAATGTATCCGAGCGATTGATTTAAAGGAAGTGTATAATCTGTAGTTTTGTCCTTCCGGAACAAGCTCTATCTGTGTGCTATGTGAAAATGTAATGTGTCATGTGGTCCTAATATATATTATTAAAATAATATCAAGCTGGTATTAAAGACTTCCCCATCTGCTAATCCTATATATTATCAGGTTATGGGTGTGCAAGATTTATGGGATTTAGCAAGATGCAAAATACAACATACGCGATGCCGCTACCGCAGCTCACGACTGCAACGAATTTTTCAACATGGAAGTTCAGAGTTAAAACAATATTGGAAGAACGCGGAGTACTTGATGTCTTAAAGAAAGATGCTACAAAAGATGAAAAATTTAAGATAAATGACGCAAAAGCCCGAAGTATACTAATTCAATGCATCTCAGATCGTTATATCGATGTCATAAAAAAGGCTGCCACAACCGCCGCCATGCTGACTTTGTTAGAAGGAATATTCGAAAGAAAAAGTGTATTCAATAGACTACATTTGAAGAAAAAGTTATTGGCGCTAAAATGCGAAAATAATATAAGTATTGAAGACCACTTGATGAACTTTGATAAACTAATAACGGAACTGGAAATATCAGGTTGCAAAATGGATGATAGTGACAAAATATGCCATTTATTGTTAACAATGCCAGACGAGTATGAAAACGTGATAACATCGTTAGAAACCATGAGTAGTGAAAAAGAATTAGATATTGAGTTCGTGAAGTCGAGATTATTAGATGCCGAAATAAAAATAAAAGGTAAAGATAAGGAAAATACACATATTGAAAGAAATACAGATTTTACAGCTGCTCAGATACACAAGAAAATAATAAAATGCTATAATTGTGGTAAAAATGGACACAAAAAATATCAATGTAGGTCAAAATATATCGCCAGAAGAGGAAGAGGACAGACACAGAGAGCACACACAGCTGAAGTAAATGATATAATATTAAATGCATTCACATATGAAAGTTCTAACTTAATATCAGATGAGAACATGATTAAGCTAATTATTGACTCGGGAGCAACGGAAAATTTAATTCAAGCTCAATATGAGAAATATATGACAAATATAGAAGACTTACAAGAAGAGGTTAAAATAAAAATTGCAAATGGTGAATACTTGATAGCTCAAAAGAAAGGAATATTACCAACCTATTATAATGGAATAAAAATAAGTATATGCTGCTTGATAGTGCCCGGATTATGTAATAATTTACTATCTGTGAAACAATTAATGAATAGAGGTTATACAGTTGTATTTAAAAATGGCAACTTAAATATTTATGGATCTGGAAAAACATTAAGAGGTGAGCAAATTGGTAAACTATATGTATTAACATTAATTCTGCAAACTACAAGCTGCCATATTAGTAATGCTAATGACCCTGATATTTGGCATAAAAGAATGGGACACCTTAATAGAAAATGTCTAAGTATTATGAAGTTACCAATAAGCAAAAATATGTGTGGTGCATGTTTAAAAGGAAAATCAACAAGAATGCCATTTAAAAGATTAACAAAAGTAAAGTCAAGGCAAATAGGAGATTTGTTACATACTGATATAGCAGGACCTATCCAAAATGAGTCTAAAGAAGGTTTTAAATACATACAAACAGTAATAGATGACTATTCACACTATTTAGTGGTATATTTATTGAAGAATAAGAATGAAGCAGAAAATAACCTAAAGGATTACATATCTAAATTTGAAACAGAAAAAGACTTGAAAATTAAAAGGATTAGATGTGACAATGGAGGAGAGTTCTCATCGAAGACATTTAAAAGTTATTGTTTGAATAAAGGCATAATAATTGAATATACATACCCCTATAGTCCTCAGCAAAACGGAACAGCAGAGAGGATGAACCGCACAATTTTTGACAAAGCTCGCACATTAAGAAATGATGCAAATTTACCTGAGCATTTATGGACAGAAGCAGTAATGTGTTCAACTTACCTGATTAATAGATCCCCAAGCAGTTCTATAAATTATGATATACCAGCAAAACGCTTTAATAGATCTATGAATTTAGAAAAGTTAAGAATATTTGGTTCAAAAGGATGGATGATAAACATACCAAAAGGAAATAAACTACATGATAGAGCAAAGGTAAGAATGGTAGGATATGCAAGGACTGGATATAGACTATGGGATCCAGATATGGACAAGATAATAGAATCAAGGGATGTTAGATTTGATGAAAGTGACTATATATACAAAGGAAAAGAAATAAAGGAAGATAAGAAATGTGAAAATAAGTGTATAAATACATATCAGTACTGGGAAGAGACTTGTGACACTCAGGGACAAGAAAAGGAAAGATCACAAGAAAGAGAAGAACAAGAGACTATAATAACTACAAGGAGTGGACGTATTGTTAAGAAACCTCAGAGATTTGATGATCATGAGTTATATGAAGCATATTGTTTATTAGGCATAGAAGATGAACCACAAACCTATAAGGAAGCTATGGAACAGGGATGGAATGAAGCAATACAAAATGAATTAAAATCTCATGAAACTATGAAAACATGGACTGAAAAGGAATTACCTCAAGGGAATCAATTAATAGATACAAGGTGGATATTTAAAATAAAAGAAAATGGTTTGAAAAAAGCAAGATTAGTCGCTCGAGGCTATCAGTTAAATGATGATAAAACATTAGGGAATAACTATGCACCAGTAGCGAGAATATCTACTATAAGAATGACATTAGCACAAGCTGTACAGAATGACTGGATAATTAAACAGTTGGATGTGCCTACAGCATTTTTAAATGGAAAAATTGAAAATGATGTTTATATAAAGCCACCTGAAGGCATAATTGTTGAGAAGAATAAAGTACTTAAATTAAATAAAGGATTATATGGACTGAGAGAAAGCCCAAAGTGTTGGAACAAAAGATTTGATGGTTACATAAAAACTAAAGGATTTGAGAGATCACAGAATGATTTTTGTCTTTACAAAGGAAAGAATGTAAATGTATGGCTCGTTATTTATGTAGACGATATCATATTAACTGGTTTTCAAAAGGAAGTTGAAGATATTGTAAATGAATTAAAAAGAGAATTTGGTGTAAAAGACTTTGGTGAGCCAAGTTCATTTTTAGGGATGGAAATAGAACGGAAAAATGGAACTTTAAAGATTACACAGAAAAAACAAATAAATAAAATGTTGGAGAATTTTGGTTTGAATGACTGCAATGGAGCACCCACACCAATGGTAAAAGGTTTTCAAATGGATAGTAATGCAGAGCTAATAGATGTACCATATAGACAGCTGATTGGGTCATTGATGTTTGTGTCAACTGTATCTAGACCAGACATAACTTATGCTACTTCTTACCTTAGTCAATACCTAGATAAACCTACAAAATGTTTATGGACACAAGCTAAAAGGATTCTACGCTATTTAAAAAAAGATATGGGGTTATTATACAAGACGAGTAATAAAGATATAATTGAAACATACTCAGATGCAGATTGGGCAGGATGTCATATTGATAGGAAAAGTGTTACAGGTTCAGTGACACTATGCAATGGAAATGTTGTTTCCTGGTTGTCAAGAAAACAACAATGTGTAGCATTGTCAACAGCAGAGGCAGAGTATGTGGCTGCAGCAACAAGTGCTTGTGATTTGCTATACATAAAGGGATTATATAGTGATTTCAAACAGATTAATTGTATTAATAGTGAATACAGTGTGAAGTGTATTTTGTATATGGACAATAAAGGAGCAATAGAGTTAACTAAGTCATATGAGAATAGTAAAAGAGCTAAACATATTGATATTAAAGCTCATTTTATTAAAGATTTAATTCACAAGAAAGTTTTAGACGTATTATATATTAAAACTGATGACAACTTATCAGACTTATTTACTAAAGCATTGTCTAATGAAAAACTATGTCATTTAAGAAATTGTTTAAATATAGAGTAACTTGTCATGCTAATAATAAAAGTCAATGAAGGGTAAATTTAGAGTTGCAAAACTATTTTAGTAGAAAGTTTATTTTGTTTTATCAAAATGTGATTAATGATAAAGTTTAATGAGTTGAGGTGATTATACCCATACACTATAGTTAAAAGTTTGTTAGTATATATATATATACATTTATTTTAAGATAGAGAGTCAGTTATATGTTAAGATTTAAAGCTAGAAAAAGTAATTTGGTTCATACAACTATTGGTTTATATAATATGTAGAAATGAAATGGTTTCAATCGAGGGGGAGTGTTAGGAATGTATCCGAGCGATTGATTTAAAGGAAGTGTATAATCTGTAGTTTTGTCCTTCCGGAACAAGCTCTATCTGTGTGCTATGTGAAAATGTAATGTGTCATGTGGTCCTAATATATATTATTAAAATAATATCAAGCTGGTATAATTAAAGACTTCCCCATCTGCTAATCCTATATATTATCAGGTTATGGGCGTGCAAGATTTATGGGATTTAGCAAGATGCAAAATACAACATACACGATGCCGCTACCGCAGCTCACGACTGCAACGAATTTTTCAACATGGAAGTTCAGAGTTAAAACAATATTGGAAGAACGCAGAGTACTTGATGTCTTAAAGAAAGATGCTACAAAAGATGAAAAATTTAAGATAAATGACGCAAAAGCCCGAAGTATACTAATTCAATGCATCTCAGATCGTTATATCGATGTCATAAAAAAGGCTGCCACAACCGCTGTCATCCTTGTGTTTTATGTTTTGTTTGTTTCTGGTATTTCTTCAATATTATCATTTTTATATAGGATGGAGGTTTTCGTACTTATTTCTTAATATAATTGGTGTTGTTCGGTCTATTGGTACTTTAGTTATATTTTTATTATATATTTATATGCGGATTAAAAAATTGTTGACTTTTAATCCCAGTGTTCATCATTTCGGCCGAATGAAATCCACTGCTGGACACAGGCCTCCCCCAGAGATCACCACAACGACCGATATGGGCGTGTTGTGGGCTCATTGGGGGGTTTTGCCATAATCGCCACGCTTGGCAGACGGGTTGGCGATCGCAGTTGAGCTGTTTGTTTGTTTGTTGCCAGTTTATTATTATTATTGTCTCTCTATTACACGGGTTTATATCCCCTGTAAGGGGGAACCCGGTCTTTTGATAGGCTTACACGGGGACATGGGTCCAACACGCAGAGGCCCTTTAGAGAATTTTAATCTAAATAAAATGTAATGGGACACTAACCGGGAACTCTCCATGGCTACACTATGAAATGCAGTCTCGGATTGTCCCCGGAGGTGTAAAACTATTGTATAAGATGGAAACTACAATTATTAGGTCTATTGTAATGGGTGCTAAATGGATAATATACTTCTAAAACCTGAAAAAACGGCGTCTGCCTTTCAACGTTTATAGTGAAATTCTGTGGCAGACGGTGACTCGCCACTCACAAGATGGGCCCCCTAAATGGCCACCACTACAGGCGACAAGGAGCAACACCGGTGTGAGCGGCTGGGGGTGTAGAGAGGTGCGGCACCGGTTTCACCATCGCGCGTCTCGAAGACTCGGAGCGGGTTTCCCCGTTATTACGCCATTAGACACTTCCACCCCCGAGCATATAGCTCTGGCGGCCCCCCTCTGATCGGCCAACTAAGGCAAGCCAGAGTTGAAAATCCTGCGGGCACTCATGGGGTTCCACTCCAACCAACGAATAAAGGCAAGCGGAGACGAGGCCCTGACCGACTCTCTGGAGCATTCGGGTACGTAGTGTCGCCACTCACATTCAGCTCGCCACAAACTGCCCTGCGTTCCGTAAGCTACTTAATATACTTTTTTTTTTCTTATGATATACTTTTTTTATCATAAGGTATGAAGAAATCAAGCAGCTACTTTAATCTGCCCTCCAGGATTACCTTATCCCATGGTGAGATAACGTTTGCCCAGAGGGGTTTATTATTATTATTCCATTTATTGCCTTTTTATACATATACATTACATTTTTAAATATGATATAAAAACAGATTATACACATTTAAAAATATAAAACATAGTGACCAACCGGCATCGGGCACAGAGTCCAAGCTGCCGGTGGTTAGGGTTCCAGAGAAAGGAACCTCCTCACAATGCGTGCCGTGTCGAGGATAACTGCTTTCTGCATCAAGCCCTTGATCCAGCCACCTAACGAGAGCCTCTTTAGATGTTGGTCGAGGCTCTTGGCAATGAGGCCATTGACTGTCACAACTATCGGTACGATGATTGCAGAGTCCACATCCCACATGTCGACAATCTCGTGTGCCAAGTCCAGATACTTAATTTGTTTATCTTTCTCGGCTTTCACGAGATTCTCGTCATGTGGGATTGTAACATCAACAATCATCGCACGGCGCTCTAATCGATCTATCACCACTATGTCAGGCTTATTGGCAACAATAGTCCTATCAGTGATGATAGACCGATCCCAGTACAACGTGACATGACCATTTTCAAGAACTGGGTCGGGCACATACCTGTAGTACGGTACCTCAGAATCCACAAGGTTGTACTTTAGAGCAAGTTGCTGGTGAATGATCCTGGCCACTTGGTTATGTCTGTGCAAATACTCGCCGTTAGCAAGACGAGAACAACCAGAAATAATATGTCTAAGGGATTCGCCCGGATGGTGACATGCCCGACATATGTCAACCGTGCCATCCTTAACAATATATTTCCGGTAATTGTTCGTCATGATAACTTCGTCCATAATTGCACAAACAAAACCTTCGGTTTCCCCGAAAAGGTCACCGAACCGTAGCCAGGACACGGACGCTAGAAAGTCAACATCGGGGCTGTAAAGCGCCCGATAAAAACGTCCATGTAGCTCCTTGCTCTGCCATACCTCCTTGCGGTCGTTAGTACTAAATACGGCAGGTTTGCGCCAGTTCTCTTTAGCCAAACTGAGCGGGGTTAATCCTTTATCTACTGCGACAACATCTCGGTGCATCCCGCCTTCGGCATGGAGGAAATACTCCCTGAGGCTGCACACCTCGCGGTTGTGGAGAGTCTTAGCATTTAAAAAGCCTCGACCTCCACACTTCCGCGGGATGTACAGTCTCATTACTGAAGAACGAGGGTGATGCATCCGATTTGTTGTCAGCAGTGTACGGACATTCCTATCCAGGGCATCAAGTTCTGTCTGAGTCCACTTGAGTATGCCAAAGGAGTACATCAAAACTGGCATAACCCGACCGTTGAAGGCGCGCACCTTATTGCCACCTGACAAAAGACTTTTAAGTACTTTCTTCAGGCGGCCAAAGAAACGCTCCTTCAACGATTGTTTCATGTCAGTCTCTTTGATGCCCAAAGCCTCCGACATACCCAAGTATTTATATGATTCCGTTACGGAGAGTGATCTAAGGTAAATAGAATCCGAGAGTTGAACTCCCTCGGATTCCATGATCTCGCCTCGTTTCACTTGCATGACCGCACATTTATCCATACCAAATTCCATCCTAATAGAATTACTGAAAGTTTCAGTAACTTTATTAGTTGCAATTTGTTAGGGGCAAACAGTTTCAGGTCATCCATGTAAAACAGGTGGGATATTACCTTACTTCCTCTCCGCAGCGGGAAGCCTAGCCTTGATCCCTCTAGCAATGTGCTGAGAGGGTTCAAGGCCAGACAAAACCACAGGGGGCTCAGACTGTCGCCCTGAAATATTCCCCGCTCAATTTTTATCGTTTCACCATTTCCCTGAATCTGTCGACATCCTGGATATCGAAGGACCGTCCTCCATTGCCCCATACATGACAACAAGAAAGTGCGTAAAGTTTTATTTATTTTATACAACTCTAGCACTCTCATGAGCCATGTATGTGGCACCGAGTCATAGGCCTTCTTATAATCTATCCAACATGTCGACAGATTTTTTCGGGAGCGACGAACCTGTTGGCTAATGGCCATGTCAATGAGGAGCAGCTCCTTAGTGCCGCGGGACCCATTCCTACATCCATTTTGAGAGGCAGACATGATCCCGTTCTTGTCAATATGAACAATAATTTTCTCTCTCAAAATGGATGTAAGAAGTTTATAGACCGTCGGTAGACATATGATCGGCCTGTAATTCTTGGGCTCCGCTGCACTACCTGATTTGTGGAGCAGGTGGGTAACTCCAGTTGTACAGAACTGTGGAAGCGACCCAGACTCTAAGGCTGACTGAAATTGGGATGCCAAGCGAGAGTGTGAACTACGTAATCTTCCAATTCGGCATCGGACGGACTGCACTGGCTACGTCTTGGGTCTTGGTTCACACTCTCGCTCGACGTCCCGCAACCAGTTGCCCTCGGTGTGACTGACGGGCATCGACCAGATGCTACGCCAGAATTCACTCATGGCGTCATCATCCGGACGATACACGTCACCCACACCCTGGTCAAGTCGCTCCCAAGATCTGAATACCCACCTTTGATCGCTCTGGAACATGCGGTTCTGGACAAATCGGTCCACTCGTCGCCTATACCGCCGAATACGGCTTGCCCATGCATAAACCTTCTGCTTCAGGAAGTCAATACGCTCTGTGACACAGGACATATAATTTCGAGGACTGGTCTCAGTCCCCAAGAATGCCTGTCTCACAAAGCGCATTACTCTTGGTCGAGTGTTGCCTTCCCTGAAGCAGATTAACTTACCGATGAGTACCCTGGCCGCGTCGATACGCCGCTCAATCCTGCACTGCCAAGCTGGTACGGCTGATTTTGGTCGTGTAGCTTTGTCATTAGACGGGAATTTCACATGAGCTACACGACATGCCGCAACAGCTGCACAGTACAGGATTGAGTGAGTATCTCTGAGATCTTCGCTGCCTTCAAAATAATTCAAAAGCAGCGAATCCAGGGCACTCACCAATGCCCTATTTTTATTATGCATGGGCAAACGTGGTAGTCTTGGTCTAAGTTCAGCGGGAGTGGCACGATAGTCCCGAATCGCATCCTCCATTGCGCTCCTCAATTGATCATTGTACTGGCTACTTACAGTTATAGACGTGTCATCCGTTTCCTCTTGGATGCGGTCGGACCGCGATGCGACTTCAATGGTAACTTGCGATTGTATCGCAGTCCGACAGCGGGAAGAAATGACACGACTGTTCTGTACTTCCGAGCGTAGCCGATCAAGCGCAGCGTCATCCAACCTGTGATTACGTTGAATGACCCGCACCTGATCCGATAATCGTTGAGCCGAGACGTTGATGGCTGGCTCAAGCTCCTGAAACAGAGTAAGCATCCTACTACGGTACGCAGTGAGGTTAGTTCCTCCCTCTGTGGACCCATAATATGCGCGCATGACGTTCTTATTTATTTCTTGAGTCCATTTCATGCGCTGCACATAACCACCGGCAGCGGGAACCCGGATCGGGGCCGGTTGGTCCCTAGGTCCCAAGCAGGTCGGTGGCCGGCCTCTCCCCTGCCGACGTACAGGTGCTGGCGACGTCGGCGGGGAGAAAAACTCGTCACTTGAGCTCGACGCTGCCGCAGCTGCCGACGTCACTGTTGATACAGGATCCGGCGGCTGCGAGGCGGAGCTGGGCGACGAGTCCGGGGGTGGTGGGTGTGCTCCTCTGGATCGAAATCTAGTCAGCATTTATACTTATCATCTTATACATTCCATTTCCAATAAAAAAATCAGTTTATGTAATTTCTTCATTATTGATGACATGACAGATTTTGACAAGTGTCATGTTCAAACAATTGTTTTCTGTAATTCTTCTTTAATGGTATTCATTTTATGTTTTGGTTATTGATATCAAATATCACCTGGACCTCGTCCAGGTGATATTTGCTAGTTTATTTATATGGTTTACCGGGTTATTTTTACTTTGATATGGTATTTATTGATTTTAAAATATGAGTCAGAAAAATGCCGACATTTGATTTCAGTGTTATTATTATTATTATTCGATCTCGTAGAGAAATACCAAGCATAGCTCTCTCCATAGCTCGCTGAGTGACCTTGAGCTTTCTTATGAGGCCCATTGTGAGTGACCACGTCTCTGTTCCATATGTCATCACTGGTAACACACACTGGTTAAAGACTTTCGTCTTTAGGGATTGCGGTATTGTTGACGAAAAGACGTTGCGAAGTTTCCCGAACGCTGCCCAGCCGAGTCGGATTCGACGATTGGCCTCTTTCTCGAAGTTGGACCTACCTAAATGGACAGTTTGTCCCAGGTAGACATACTCGTCAACAACTTCGAGAACAGAGCTCCCAACGGATATTGGGATGGGCACGACATGGGCATTTGACATGACTTTCGTCTTGCCCATGTTCATTTTAAGGCCCACCTGTTGGGAAACCCTGTTGAGATCATCGAGCATTGTGCTGAGCTCTTGCAGCGATTCTGCCATGACTACGATATAAATGATGATATATAAATGAGGAGATCCGTAGAAGAACTAAAGTTATCGACATAGCTGCAAGGATTAGTAAGCTGAAGTGGCAATGGGCAGGGCACATTGCTCGTAGAACTGATGGCCGTTGGGGCAAAAAGGTTCTCGAATGGAGACCGCGCACCGGAAAACGCAGCGTGGGACGACCTCCAACGAGGTGGACAGACGACCTGGTGAAGGTCGCTGGGAGTCGTTGGATGAGAGCGGCATGTGACCGCTCGTTGTGGAGATCTAAGGGGGAGGCCTTTGTTCAGCAGTGGACGACCTGTGGCTGATATGATGATGATGATTATTATTATTACTACTAATAATCGCGAAAGACATTACTATATCATAGTACATTATAATCACGTAGCGTTATAATCGCATTGTTTACGATACCTTGCGTGGTCAAAAATGACAAAAGCTGTAACCTATTATTTCCGGGGTGAATGGCTTTTCTATTTTGATTACAGGCTCCTTAAGCTTTCGGTACGTTATCATCTACACTGTGTATTGTTTATCATCTCAGCCGAATGAAGTCCACTGCTGGACACAGGCCTCCCGCAAAGATCACCACAACGACCGATATGGGTGTGTTGTGGGCGTGGCACCAGTGGGCGGCTCTACTGTGATCATACGAGGACCTGGAGCCTCCCTTACGTGCCGAAGATGACCGCTCCAGTGGTTTTAGCCGGTAGGAGTCCGGCATACCCCTTCGTCTTTCCCCGGGGCGAAGGAAGTTCATGAAGAATTTCCACTGGGCACCAATAAAAAAAAATAAAAAAAGTGTGTGTTGTGGGCTCATTGGGGGGATTTGCCATAATCGCCACGCTTGGCAGACGGGCTGGCGATCGCAGTTGAGTTGTTAATGTACTCGAAGGACGTTGCTGCCCACAAAAATAGAAAATAAGGAGATGTGGTACGGGGGCGTAACCGCACCACCGCGACTGGATCAATTTGGGCCATCCGGAAAAAATGGCCGTTTTATAACATCAGTTGAGATTCGATCGCGTAAGTGAAACTTTGTTAAATTGTCATGTTGTTCGGGGATAACATGCAAAAACCGAAGCGAAAACATTTGTCTATAAAAATTATAAATTATTGTTTTCTTTATTATGTTACATTTGGATTGATGGAGCAGCACGACATTATTATTTTTGTACAAAATGAAGGATCTGTCGACATGTTGGATAGATTATAAGAAGGACTACGAGAAATAGCATACCCTTGTGGTCCTACAATTAGGACAAAATTAGCTGTAGGACCACGAGAAATACTATACCCTCGTGGTCCTGGTACTAGTAGGACAAAAAATTAGGACCACGAGAAAAACCTGTTTTTATGTTTACATCTGGTACGCGATCTCAAAATCTACTCGCTGTCGGACCAATTGTATAAATTAGGTTAGGAAGCTATATTGTATTCCAGATGAACTTGGGCTATGTTTATCACGTCAGAAATTAAGGCGTAAAAATAAAAGTCCGAAAACATAGAAGTATTTAATTTTATTATAATTGTAATAACAGCATTCAATTTGTGAATACAGTATGCGTATTAGTCTTGAAGACTACTTGCGCCATCCAATATTTTATAAACTTTAGCCAAAAAAGAACACATAAGTAACCCATATTTCAATTTGTACTCATTTATGTGTGTATTAATAATGAGATAATTGAATAAGATTGGAAATTCATTTAGTAAACCCTTTAATATTATCTGTCTTACATAACATGCATATTATGCTTCTCTTAGGACAGGGTGCTTTAGAACACTTCTGTTCAGGCGGCGAAAAATCTAATACGAAAGATGATTGAGAACTAGTATAGTCAAAATGATAGTCATTAAATTTCGCTTCTACGCTGTACTTAGCATTTGCTTCAGGAGCTTCTTCATCATCAACATTGAGGACATATTTGAGAGGGTAGGGCCCCGTAGGCGCGTTACTAATGTCGGAAGGCTTAGTGCAAATACTGTAGTTTCCGCCATGTCTGATGATTCTTATAAGTGCTTGACTGCATATGGGTGGTTTGCAACAAGGAGGTGACGGTGGGCAAACAGTGACGCATTTTGGTTTGATGCAACATGGCTTGAGGTACGGTGAGCGGGAACATATCGACGAACAAGGGGTACATTCGCCAGTTCTTATGCAGTTATGTGCCTCGATCTTTCTTAAAACTGGGCACGAGATGTGACCTGGGCGCCAGCCACATCTCAACTGAAAACATTGTTAATTATCAATAGGCATCGACGTATAGCAAAATCGATAATATCTAGCGTTCAATGCTGTCTGCTTTTAATTTATGCAGCTAAAGCCATTACTATTAGAGGTGTAAACGTAAGGTTGAGTTATGTGATAGCTTTAAGATATCTTTTCATAACATACCTGATGTTCAGGGGCATTCCTTGCGGTGTAGAGCCATCCCATATGCTTCGGTACAGGCCCCGGCTTTATTTCCCCTTTATCTAGGCATTTGTGCTTGGGTAGATCGCAGCGCCCCAAGCAACTTGCCGAAGATTTATTCGCTGAAAATTAACAATGGGAATAATTTGACTTCGTTTTTGTACTTGGGAAATTCTCATGGAATTCCCCAGCCCAATTGAAGGCGGTGGGCCTTGCCGAACTCTTAATGGCTGAAACCCCACGGTATTTTTTTGATCGACCTATTGCTAGGGGTGCGGGATTCGCCCGTGTGATCGCCCTCTTTCGCATCACTGACAGAAATAATTTGACTTCTCTAAAAATTTCAAAGGTGACACAACATTTCTGTTCTTAGGAGACCTGCACGTCAGTCAACCTCGTTAACACATGAGGGCCAACTATTGCATGGTAAGGATAATATGCCAGACAAAACACAGCACATCAAAAACACCGTCATAGTATTGCAGGTTGCCGGAATTGGACTCGTTTCCACCACCCTCAAGTCGTCCAACCTGCCTTTACCATTTAGTACCAACGTAGTCACTTAATACGGTAACATCTTGCCGTGCTAACTAACGTGCGTTTAATGGGAAATCATACAGTGAGAACACTGTTTGATTTCCCAGTAAACCAGAGCAGCAACAACAGATTTTTGAACATCTATAGGGTCTCACGGCGTTGTGCATCCAGTTCACATAAGAAGTCAGGCAGACCAAGAAGACTCACTGCTGCGTACTGCAACGCCAGCACCGTAACTGTATGTAGGTATCTCTCCTTTACACTTCACGGAGATTAAGAAGTTCGAGTACATTTGGATTTATACCGTCTGGAGATCTTCATGAACGAGGAATTCTAACCGAATGAGGTCGCGTACACTGCAGAAGAACACGTCGTCGGCACAACGTGACCAATCGTTTTAGTTATTAATCATGGGGTATTATTATCTATGTTTGCAAGACAGTATGGTATTTATGGACGAGGCTATGTAGCCAGAATTAAACAAATAGATAAAATATTGAAACAGCGCAGCTGAACAAAGGCCTCCCCTATATATTACCACAACGACCACTTGGACATCCGCGCAACTGATGGACGGACTGAAAACCAGCGTTGACCAGTGCGTCGTTTAATTACTGCACACTACCAAAATTGCTGAGTCCGTTCCTTTTACCATACTACACAATATTTTTTGTATCTTTTGTTTTTTTATATATATAATTGTGTATAAACTATCTTTATATAATGAACTTAATGTCATATTCTATTACATTGGTTGGTGCAGTGGCTGATACAGTCGGCTGCTGCGCTCCGGGCCGAGGGTTCGATTCCCGCACGCAACAAATATTTGTATGATGTGCAGGTAGTTCTTTCGGGTAATCCTAACGTGGGGCAACATTAAAAAAAGAAAAAAGAAAATCTTAAATACTTGCACATTTATTTCATTTACAATTTTACAGATTTTAAATCAGATAAACACTATAATAATCTAGCATTCTACAGAAGTTGTTCTAGAAGCTTTAAATTAAGGGGTAAAAAATGGCGCGTATGTTCCGACTTATTTAGTTTCAATTCAAAATGGAACTTTATCAATTACGGGTGATTATGCTTAACGAGCGTAAACTAGTGTGCAGTTAAAACAGCTGACCATAAACAGGCTCTTCTCCTTTCACAGGTTTCCCCAGGTTGTATTATAAGTCCATAAATCATGTGTGATCAAAATCTAAATCACACGCGTGTTTTCATTTGACGGCGTCGTAAATAGATTTTGAATACTGGAACGTATAGAGTAGATCGTCTAAAAACTGTGGAAGCGAGGACTGTTCAAACTGCGTTTGGACCAGGCTTTAATTCAATTGACGGCACGGTTGGTGCAGTGGCTGATACAGTCGGCTGCTGCGCACTGGACCGTGGGTTCGATTCCCGCACGGAACAAATATTAGTATGATCTGCAGATAGTTGACCCAGGTCTGGGTGTATTGTATGTGGAAATCATGTCTGTAAACGCACCCACGACACAGGAGAAATCGAATTGACAAAGGGGACAAATAAACATAAACGTGAGATGCGTGTGACATGTAACCGGACTTTGTGGAAATCTGTGGGGGAGGCAAAGGCCTCTTGAAAAGGATACTGCACAGCACACGCTCGAGTGTCCTTCGTGGGCTGCTGAGCGGCGGATCCTGGTCTATTGAATTGGGCAAGATCTCGCTCTGCCGGCAATAGTGTTGGCTATGCTGGCAGAGCTTGTGAGAACGTCATGCTTTGGAAGGAGACCGCAGAGCGGGATCGGGAGAGGGCCGATCCCGCATGAAGGAGGACAAGATGGCGCTGGGGGAAATACCACCCTGGCGCCCAGGTCTGAAGAAAGTCAGCATTGGACATCCTTTGGCTGATATAATAATAATAAAATTATATGATGATGATGATGAAACATAAACCTCACTCCGGCTGGCCAGTTGTTAGTTAATTTTGGAAAGAGGGCCAAATGTAACCACTGAGGAATTATTATTATTACTCCGCATCTACACGCAATGGACTAACACAAAAGACAAAAGTCAGAACCAACAGCGAGCATGCAGCACGTGTGGCAATCTGTGAAAGTCGCCTTCTACAATCACACAGACAAGACTTTCTTAGGTCCATTATCACAGTCGATGAATGCTACGTACACTACGGCAACGAATTACGTCAGGTCTATTGGTTTCCTCGCGGAGAAAGCCCAGCAACAGGGCCAAATCCAGGACGTCTTTACAAAAGTTAATGCTCCCGGTTGTCAGGAATGAGCAGGGCATGTTCTATTGTGCATTATTCTAAGATCGGTACCTATACTATTCCGTATCATAAAGCTAAATTTAAGAAATCAAGGTCGGACACTATGACTCTAAAATTACATCGCTGAATATTCTGAAATCCTTCTTTTTGGCGAAAACGTCTCCGCTAAGCAGATGCTTACTTGTTAATCATGACAGTAATTACATTGTTGATTAAAATTCTTTATTAATAAATAATTTATCTTTTAATATGTGTTTCAGCCTTCAAGAACGTATGAACCAACCCGATACTTAGGTACCTGCGTAGGTTGATACTTACATCTACCAGGTTTACAGCAACATGCCATCCTTATGACTGACAACCTATAAAGAAGATAAGAAATTAAATAGGCCGTAAGGAGTTGGCTAAGAAAAGCACCACCCCATCTCATCCCATGGGTGTCGTAGAAGGCGACAATGGGATTAGCCGGAGCGACCTTCAAGTACATTAATTACAACTAAACTGCGATCGCTAACCCGCCTGTCCAGCTTGGCGATTATGGCTGATCACCCAATGAGCACACAATGCAAACCCAGACCAGTCGTTGTGGTGATCTTTGCGGGAGCTCTATGTCCAGCAGAGGACGTTTTTTTACTGAAATGATGAAGAAATTAAAACGTTGTACGTACATCCAGATCTAACCAGCTCTTTGCTTTACATATAATTCAAATTTGTTTGGACACATAGGTCAGTGTTATCCAATGGTATGCCACTCATCCAATGTCCAATCTCTGTCCAAGATTAAATTTCTTTGATAACTGCCTCGTCCAATATTTTGATATTTCAAATACTTTTGTCCAAGACGTGACTTTTGTAAAACTAATCTCGGTGCTTTGTATTATTTCACATTGGTTGCTTTCATCACTCATTAAATATTCCGTTCATACCCAATTAGTTGTTTGATTGAAAATATAAAAATGATAAAAAATTGATAAAATAAATAGTGTTGAGTTCATTCGATGAAATTATCCAATTTCTTTGATCAAATGTACGTTGGACAAACATCATGGATGAGCTAGCTGGTTAGGGGTATAATCAAAGATTTAAATCTTTGGGTATAATAGAATGAATTCAACAACAAGTACAAGTGTTAATGTCAATGTTAATGTAAAGTCAATGCTTACCTTTATGCAGACCTTACGGAAAGTGAGACATTTTAGTTTGTTATTGTGTCCATTAGATCGATATGCCAATTTAATTTTCACATCATTGTTTACATTTTCTGTAGTTTACAAAACTATTAAATATTATTTCTAGTTACATGTCTGTGCTTTTGAAGTGTAAGTGACAGAAAGCATTGTCGCAGATTTTTGTTCTTGGAATGTCTTATTTTACTTTTTCCTTAAAGTTACCTACGGTTGGAAACTTTTTTCCTATCCAATAATAAATCGCAATATTCAATATTCATAAAAATATTATAATTATTGGGTTCAATCGAATTTGTTCATTCTGTGTTGGAGAGAATGATTCCAATCCTACCAGAATATTTGCTAAAACTGCGGCTGTCTTGAAACATTTAAAATAATCAAAGATTGAACGTTAATTACAATAGATATTTAAATGAAAAAGTGTTAAATGGTGTGGTTAAATAATTATGCAATAACATAGAAAATTGTAACATTAAGTATAGAAACTTTGGGTAGATCGCGGGAAAAGTAACTCATAAATACATGTTATAATGACCAAACAATTTGACCAAAACCAAATATTGACCACATAGAATATAACGTTTGATATAATGCATTGCTTGATAACTACTTTTCACTTTAAAGAATATATATTACCTATATACTTTACATTAGATACATAAGAAAAAATCTTTTAATCTAGAGCAAGAGCGACAGCCAATTTGCAAAAATAACCAAAATTGGCGAACAGTAGATTAAAGCAATTAGAAAAAATGTAATAAATGTTAGCTATTGCTAATCTCGACCGCGAAAGTTTTACCTTCATGATAGTAAGTAATTAATAAATTCCCCATGTAGAGTTAATTTAAAGGGGTGAAATTGTGTACTAGAAATAAATGTGTGTACTGTTGAGTTTCAATACCTCGGCCTCTCTGCGATTGCTACAGCATTAAAATTTAGTAGCGCGCCCGCAGCAGTTAGTCACTTGGCAAAGCGTGGGACGAAGGTCGTTTAAAAATAGGAAAATCCTCACGCCACTACGAGATGGGGCATTGCAGAGAGTGGTGATATCTAGCAAAATATTGGGAAAAAAGAATACATTTCGATTATAAGTAGGCTATAAGAATAATTATTATCTAAAAGGAAATTTAAATAAAAGATGATATCGGGGGTGAAGAAAAGATTCATTCCGTATGATAAACATAGACGCCTAATCATTATTTATATGCGGCCGTTTAAGTTATTAGTCACCCGCAAACCGCGATATTTTCTTGAATGCGTCCTAAATCGAGGAATTTTCTATTTAGGATTTTTAAGCTAATTTTACAACTAGTGCCAGTGTATCTCCGTGGCAAACATCGTTATTCTGTGATAATGTCAATCAAAGAGTATAATGTTCTTCTTCTTCTTCTTTTATATTATGGCTTCTGTGAGTATAATGTTAAGACATACTTGACATTGGCAGAAATGACTCGATTTTGATGCCGATTGCCATATTGAAAAAGGAAGAAGAAGAAGAAGGGTGTAATGTTAATTCTACTTCTAGGTTAGTTTCAATCAGAGTATGAGTACATTATAAAGTTCCAATCACAGGCTAGATAGAGATACACAGGATTCAACGTGATTTGTTCCAAATTTATTTACTAGGTCATTGTGACACTGTATATTGTTAGAACTTGCAAAAGGAGAACCTATTTGCTAGAATAAAAAGATAGTTAAATATTATCTATGTATACTTCCTCTTCTCTTCTGTCTCTTCACTGAACTGAAAATGCACGTAATTGTTTTGTGACACGTATTAAATAAAAGAAAAGAAAAATATCCACTGCGATTTCAATATTCGTCAACCCAACCAAATAAATAATTCTAACAGGTTATGGGCTACTAGCAAGAGTTATTTTTGTCTGCCTGTCTAAAAATTTTTCTTCAACAAAGAAGAAAAATGGCGTCTATTACGACACAGGAATATTTTCCTCGATTACAGGAGACGACAAATTTTGCAAACTGGAAGTTTCGATTATTATTGCTACTAGAAGAAAAAGGTGTTGACGATATATTACATAGTAAAGTTACTGCGGAAAATAAACAAAAGGACTCAAAAGCAAAGTCGATTATTGTAACATGTCTGTCAGATAAATATTTGGAATATGTAAAGAAGGCAAGTACAGCAAAAGAAATGTTAGAGTGCCTAGAGGCCGTCCTAGAACGGAAAAGCGTCCTTAACAAACTTCATCTTAAAAGGCAGTTACTACAATTAAAGTGTAACACAAAATTCCAGGATCATTTCCTGAAGTTTGACACACTGGTTAACAGCATTGAAGCAGCAGGCTGTAAATTGGATGAAAGTGATAAAATATGTCACCTATTACTTACGATACCAGAAAAATATGAAAATGTTGTTACTGCAATTGAAACGACTACAGGGTATCAAGCTAATATTACATTGGACTACGTCAAGTCATGCCTCTTGGATGCTGAGTTAAAAATGCAGAATAGTACACATATGAAAAGCAATGAGAATAACGAAGCGGCTTTTACTATGAAATGCTATAAATGTCATAAGCTAGGACACATTGCTGTTAATTGCCGATGCCGCGGTAGAGGTCAAGGTCGATCATTCCGTGGAGGATTTCGTAGAGGACGAGGTCTTCACACACATTTTGCTCAAGGGGTGTCAACTGATTCAAATGAGGAGCCAGAATATACATTTACAGCTATGTGTATACAAAATATTGAAAATTGTGGCAAAGGATTTATAAAATTAGTTGTAGATTCGGGGGCGACTGAACATTTGATTCAAGAAAAATACAAACACATAATGACAGAGGTAAAAGATCTAGAACAGGAAGTAAGGATTAAAGTTGCAAATGGTGAATATTTGATCAGCAAACAAAAAGGTAAAATAAGACTAGAATATAGGGACTTGATAATAAACTGTGAGGCTCTTATTGTAAGCAATCTTTCACATAATTTGTTGTCTGTAAAGAAGCTTTTAGATAAAAATTTAAACATAGTTTTCAGGAAAAATTTTGTGAACATTTTTAGTGTTGATAGTTTTGACAGGAAAATACCGATGTCAGTGTATGGAAAACTAGAGGGACATTTGTACGTATTAAGTATGAAAGTAGTTGAACCTGAAAGATACGGTATGATAGTGGAAAATAAGGATGATCTTTGGCACAAACGACTAGGCCATTTGAATAAAATATCATTAAGGCTAATGAAATTACCTTACAGTAAACACCAATGTGGAGCGTGTATAGAAGGAAAAGCGACAAGATTACCATTTCAAGAAACTCTGAAACCACGTTCCAACAAAGTGGCAGAATATCTCCACACAGATATAGCCGGTCCAATTAAAACACCGAGCAATACAAGAGTAAGATATTATCAAACAATCGTAGATGACTTTTCACATTTTTGTGTTGTGTTTCTATTAGAAAACAAGGCTGAAGCAGAAGATAATCTGATTAATTACATAAAGAAAATAGAGAATGAAACTGGAAACAGAGTAAAAAGAATACGTTGTGACAACGGAGGAGAGTTCACAGCGAAAAAAGTAAAACACTATTGTATAAACAGAGGTATTAGCATTGAATATACATTAGCTTATACACCTCAAGAGAACGGAGTTGCAGAGAGAATAAATAGGACATTACGCAATAAAGCCAGAACAATGCTTGCAGAAAGTAATTTGCCTAAACATTTATGGGCTGAAGCCATTATATGTGCAGCTTATCAGTTGAACCGTTCTCCTTCCAAAGCAGTAGATAACAAAATACCTGCAGAAATATATTTTGGAAGATATGATTTATCAAAACTGAGAATATTTGGTTCGAAAGCATGGGCATTAACGCTACCAAAACCAGCCAAAATGGAGAAAAGAGCACAAGAGATGAGAATGGTTGGATATGGGAGAACAGGATACAGATTATGGGATCCAATAAGGGATGAAATAATAATTTCTCGTGACGTGAGATTTGACGAGACTCAAATAAGATATGAGAATCGTAAAGAAAAAGAAGTACAAAATGGAAATGAATACTACCATAGATATGAGGAAGAGAATATGGAAGATAAAGAGAAAAACAATCAAAAAGAAAAAGGATGTCAAAGACAAATAGAGCAGGAAGATGTACTACAACATGATGAAGAACAAGTAAATAATGAATTGAATCGAAAGACAAGTCAAGAAAAAGAAGAGATTAATAAAAATGAAGAAAATAGAAAAACAAAAAGCGGAAGAAACGTAAAATTACCCGATAATCTACAAGATTATGAAGTTTATGAAGCATTCTGCTTATCATCAATGTTAGAAGAACCTCAAACATACAAGGAAGCTTTACAAAAGGGATGGAAAGAAGCAATAGATAATGAGATAGAAGCACATAATAAAATGAAAACATGGACTGAGACAGAATTGCCAAAAGGAAAACAATTAATAGATGCAAAATGGGTATTTCGCACAAAAGAAAATGGAGTTCGAAAAGCAAGACTAGTAGCAAGAGGATACAAACTAATAGAAGAACAAGATTTTGGGAAGAATTATGCACCAGTTGCAAGAATTTCAACAGTTCGAGTTGTACTAGCACATGCAGTACAAGAATCATGGAAGATCAGGCAATTAGATGTGCCAACTGCATTCTTAAACGGAAAATTGGAGAGTGAAGTTTATATTAAACCACCAGAAGGTATTGAGGTACAAGGAAATAATATATTAAAGCTAAACAAGGGACTATACGGATTAAGAGAAAGTCCTAGATGTTGGAATCAAAGATTTGATGACTACATACATACCATAGGATTCGAAAGATCTCAAAACGATTTTTGTCTATACATCGGAAAAGAAATTAATGTTTGGCTGATAATTTATGTGGATGACATACTATTAATTGGCAACGATGAAAATCTGGAAAATATAGTAAATGTCTTGAAAAGAGAATTTAATGTGAAAGATTTTGGAGAAATAAAAAACGGTACATTTTTAGGGATGGAAATAGTTAGAAAAAATGAAACCTTGAAGATAACACAAGAAAAACAAATTATGAAAATGTTAGAAAAGTTCAAAATGAGTGATTGCAACGGGGTAAGTACACCACTAACCAAAGGATTCCAAGCAAACTTGCTTGAAGAAATTGAAGATGTCCCATACAGACAAATAATAGGAGGTTTGATGTTTATATCAACTGTATCGCGACCAGACATAGCGTTTGCTACATCATACCTGAGTAGATGTTGGACTATTGTACGAGAAACATGAGGGAAAATTCAATTTGGTAGAGACATATTCAGATGCTGACTGGGCAGGTAACCATACAGATAGGAAAAGTGTAACAGGGTCTATTACTCTTTACAACGGAAATGTTGTCGCTTGGTTATCCAGGAAACAGGGTTGTGTTTCACTTTCAACCGCTGAGGCTGAATACGTAGCAGCTGCGACAAGTGCGTGTGATCTTTTGTACGTAAAAGGATTATTCTGTGATTTTAGTACGAGAGAGAGCATGAAAGAGAGAAATTTAAAATGTGTGTTGTATATGGATAATAGAGGAGCTATTGAATTAACAAAATCTTTTGAAAATAGCAAGAGAGCAAAACACATCGATATTAAAACTCATTTTATAAAAGACCTAGTAATAAAGAAAGTTATAAAAGTTGAATTCACTAGTTCTGACAACAATTTATCTGATCTATTGACCAAACTAAAGGCTAAGTTGAATATTGTTTGAGTTAGGGTATATGTTTGATATTGTAAATTGTAATGTTAACGATTTAAATTCTAAAGAAGTTCAAATCGAGGTGGGGTGTTAGAACTTGCAAAAGGAGAACCTATTTGCTAGAATAAAAAGATAGTTAAATATTATCTATGTATACTTCCTCTTCTCTTCTGTCTCTTCACTGAACTGAAAATGCACGTAATTGTTTTGTGACACGTATTAAATAAAAGAAAAGAAAAATATCCACTGCGATTTCAATATTCGTCAACCCAACCAAATAAATAATTCTAACATATATGAATTTAATATAATCGTTATGTAGTTATTAGACGTCATAACTAACGATTGAAAAATCGACCCTTAATAAAATAATACCGTGTGGTGCCGGCTCAGAATGCCACCACCCCATTTCATCCCGTGGGTGTCGTAGAAGTCGACTAAGGGATTAACCGGAGGATGGGCAGCAGCGTCCTTCGAGCAAACAGCAACTCAACTGCGATCGCCAACCCGTCTGCCAAACGTGGCGATTATGGCAAGACCCCCACTGAGCACACTACAGACCCATATCGGTTGTTGTGGTGATCTTTTGGGGAGGCCTGTCCAGCAGTGGACTTCATTCGGCTGAAATGATGAATAAAATAATTTGATCTGTTCAAAAACACTTTATTTTTTAACATCCAGGAGAAAAATCTATAACAAAATAAAATAAATACATCATGTATTATTAATTACTAAACATAACAAGGCTTGACCTTATTGACCTGACTTCTGAGCTAAAGCCAGCATATTCTCATTAGCAAGCATTTGGAACTCGTGGAATCTTTGTGATACCCTCTGGTTTGTTCGCAAATATTTTTCCATGCAGTTCAATGTGCATTTATCCTGAAAACACAAATTGGACTGTTGAATATTAACTTTTGTGTTTTATTTCCATTACTTTACATTTTAATCATAATATTAGCCAAAAGTCATCCACTACTGAACAAAGGTCTCTGCCATAGATTTCCACAGTTGTGTCGTCATTTTGGAGGGAATTCCCCAGTACTCAAAATGCTTGGGAAGGGGGTTGGTGCGTGCAGTATGGCAATTGTTTCATGGGAGGGACACTGCTGCTCGTCTCTCCGTTTTAGTCCCTTAGTAGCCTTTAACAACATCATAGGTGAAGTTGCGTGTGGTGCTATATTCTTAATCAGGACACTATGCAGAATATAATTATTTTAATATCAACTTAATATTATATTAAATAAAATATCAATCAAAGATTTCAAATATCATTACATGTTAATTTAACCATAACTAGTATTATAGCAGATTCTATTTACTATAACAAAGCAGTACTTAGTGTGACATACATAGTGGTTTATAAACATAATTGCAGAGGGAGGTAATCCAAGGATGAAGTGATAGTATAGGAGTATGCTTGGAGTATAGTATATAGTCTACACTTGAAAAAATATATTTAATACACTTATTGTTCGGAAGTAATTGGGCTTTGGTATCCAAAGGACGAGATGTCTTTGTAACAAGAGACCATAGAACACAAACAATAAAACGATGGCAAACACTAGCAGTAAAGTATATTGGGAATTATTTTTATCATTAAATTATGGATATGACAAGGAAATGTATGTTGTACAAATTATAATCATAATAATTATTAACTCGCATATATACCTCTGAAGGCTTGAGCGTTCTTGAGGTGAAGTCATGTATGCAGTCATTGAAGCATAACTCCGACAGCTTGTTGTACTGGACCAGGAAGTCTTTGAACTAGAGAAAGGATAAAGAGTTATAATCATTACGAACAAACCTTGATGCATTTTATACAGTTTTAAAAGATCAGAATATCTTCTTACGTAGGGCAGGTTTTTTAATAAATATCAATTGATATAGTATATTTTATTTAACAAAATAGCCATTTACTGTTTTGATTTGGTCAGCCTCGCTCATCTCAGGTGGAGTCGCCATTTCTAATATTTGAAGAAAATACGTCCTAAATAGCAATAATGAATAACTGTAACGCACAAAGATATTGAATATTTATAAACAAATAACAAATGAAATTAAGCAATGTTAGTCAATTCCAATTCAAATTTGAGGTTAATTTCAAGTAGTGATGTGCATAATCGATTATAATAATTAATTACCGATGATCATAATAATCGTCTTTAATCGATTTTAATATTCAAGCAGATTACGTAATCGATTAAAAAATTTTATTTGATATTAATTTTGCAACAGTAAAGATATGAACGTACCCAAAAAAAATTACACTTTCACACTGCTACAGTGTCACTTAGGGTGAGATTCAGAAACGAGTCACAGGGTAAGATTCAGAAACGAGTCTAAGCGTGAACTTACGCTTCCATCTGTCAAAAGTAGGGGCGTAAAGTAGTTCATTTTGACAGATGGAAGCGTAAGTTCACGCTTAGACTCTCTTACTAATCCAATCTTACTAAAGATGGGCTAAAGTGTTATAATTTTTCAATGAATTATACTGCTGTGTTATATTTTTTAAACTGTTGTTTTAAAGTGTTATAATATTTATTAAAATGTTATTTGAAATAATGTTATATCTTAGAGTGTTATAACTTATATGCGTCGTTGTATTATAATTAAAGTGTTGTTTATTATAATTATAATGAGCTGTATTTTATTTTTGGTTAAAGCGTTGTTTGTTATAATTATAATGAGTTGTATGTTATTTAGTGTTACAATGTATTGAAAGAGTTGTATTAAATTATAAAAGTTAATATTACGGTTTGATTTTATTTAGTCTTTTGAGTTGTATTTGGTACAAAATAAGTTCTGTTCATATCTAGAATACTAAAACCATTTACATACCTATATTTACACCGTATAGCATACGTAATCGAACTACGATGATGATGATGATGAAAACGAAATTAAAATATTTACTAAACTAAACTACCTACTTGTTCCAAAATTTTGCAAAACCTAAACATTATGTAGTTTGTCGGTAGCAACTGCAAATAAATATTCGCAATTTAAAACCAACGAAATATGTTCGGCGCAATGAACTCTAAACTGTTAAAATGTAATTCTTGGAGTTCATTATAAATGAATCATGCTATCTCATTATTTTTGGTTGTAGCAAGTCAAAGTAGCTCCTATTTCTAAGTAGAGAGTGCTCATTTAACCTTGAATAAGTAAAACAACCGCCATCTATTATAAGTTAGATTGAATTACTTAGTTCTTCGATATCGTACGTACATGTACTGTGATCTAAACGAAGCTAGATGGCGCTGTAACCAAAATATCGAAATTAAAATTAAAACAATGGCTATAATATATATTATAACAGTCTTGTTAGATTTCTAATAATTTGTTATACTGCTATAAAAATATATTTGAATATTTAATGTGTTATGTGTTATAACGCCCAACTTTAAATCTTACCCTGTGACTCGTTTCTGAATCTCACCCTAAGTCCTTTGGGCAATCACTAATATGTTTTTTTATTTTGGCCTGGACTGTAAGTCCTTTGGCCATCACTAATATGAAGACTAGAAGTGTTGCCAGGTGTTTAGCTCATTAGACAGACAATAGAAAGTGTCAAGAAACCAAGAAAGCGAACAAAATTATCCAGACAAGGCAACTGTAATGAAAGAATTAACGTAACTAGAATTTAATTACATTTTAACTTCGCGTCGTTGAAAAATGCGTAAGCAGAACCGTAAGTGACGGTGCGTTTCGATAGTTTGACAACTGAGTAGTATGTCATGTACGAGTACAGAGTACTTTATATTTTGAGCATTGGATTTCTATCGTCTCTTTCACTCTTAGAATTACCTTCGTATACCCTTTCTCAGTTTCAACAAATTGTAATGTCATGATGGTTGAACTTCATGAATTCGAGTGATTACAGAGTTACAGTACAGACAGATATTTTGTCGTTGAATTGTTAATTTAGTTAATAACTGATCAGTCTAAAGTACAATACTAGTCAATATCAAAATGGAAGAAATTGGTATTATACTGCCGGAAAAAGTAATTTTTTTGTAAAGTTGTGAATATATAAATGATATGTACTTCTTTTCATAATGATCATTGTGTTTTAGGATGACCAAGTCACTGATGCCAAGGGACTGACATACTCGGGACCACAATCGTTTGATGAATTGGAATCCGAGGATTTATACACCAAATACAAGGTGATCAGTCAAATTTACTTAAAACAATATGCAGAGCTATATGCTCGGGGGTGGAAGTGTCTAATGGCGCAATAACGGGGAAACCCGCTCCGAGTCTTCAAGACGCGTGATGGTGAAACCAGTGCCGCACCTCTCTACACCCCTAGCCGCTCACACCGGTGTTGCTCCTTGTCGCCTGTAGTAGTGGCCATTTAGGGGGCCCATCTTGTGAGTGGCGAGTCACCGTCTGCCACAGAATTTCACTTTAAAGGTTGAAAGGCAGATGGCCGTTGTTTCCGTTTTTAGAAGTATATAATCCATTTAGCACCCATTACAATAGACCTTATAATTGTAGTTTCCATCTTATACAATAGTTTTACACCTCCGGGGACAATCCGAGACTGCATTTTATAGTGTAGCCATGGAGAGTTCCCGGTTAGTGTCCCATTACATTTTAGATTAAAATTCTCTAAAGGGCCTCTGCATGTTGGACCCATGTCCCCGCGTAAGCCTATCAAAAGACCGGGTTCCCCCTTACAGGGTATATAAACCCGTGTAATAGAGAAAGAAATATAATAATAATAATGACATTTATTTCAAGTTTCATAGACCATAACAAATTCAAATAACACACACAGTCACATTAAAATAAAATTTGCTGTCAGATATAAATATAACTAGCATTATTTGTTCCTTCATTCTCGACGTGCAACGTGTAGCCGCCCCTCTTTTGCATTGTTGTGTAAAAGCAATCTACACCCGATACTGCAAACATTGTCGATGCGCTGCAATAGCATAAATAAATAAATAAAAATAAAGGTCTATAAGATTTAATTATTAGATAAACATAGTATAAAGAAAAATATCATGGGATACTGAAGCCAGATAGCTATTATTTCAGTTTGTCATTATTTTTCATAAATATATTCATATTCATTATTCCGTGTGGTGCCGGCTCTACCGTGTGGTGCCGGCTCTACCGTGTGGTGCCGGCTCTACCGTGTGGTGCCGGCTCAGAATGCCACCACCCCATTTCATCCCGTGGGTGTCGTAAAAGTCGACTAAGGGATTAACCGGAGGATGGGCAGCAGCGTCCTTCGAGTACATTAACAACTCAACTGCGATCGCCAACCCGTCTGCCAAGCGTGGCGATTATGGCAAGACCCCCCAATGAGCACACAACAAGCCCATATCGGCCGTTGTTGTGATCTTTGGGGGAGGCCTGTGTCCAGCAGTGGACTTCATTCGGCCGAAATGATGATGATGATGATTATTCAAAATAGCAGTGTAGCTCTGGTCATGAATATGGCTAACCTATCTCAGCCCGTAGGTGTCATAGAAGGCTACTAAGGGAGTGTGGAGCCCTGTGTATACCATTAACCTCTTGTGAATCAATTTCCGGCAGCAGTGTAGACACAATAGATTTTTAATTGTGTCATTTTACAACACCCAATGAGTTAAGCACTTTCGGCTACCTGCAACTTCACCACCAACACCAGTATGTCTAAGGAGAGTAGGATTCACGCAGGTGGCTGACCGTAAAACCCTTTATGACTATACTATATGACTACCATATTGCGGCAAAATCAAGTAACTTGGGACCAGGGCAGGAAGAGCAAGACGAAATTTGAAATTGGAAAAGGGTTTGGGCAACAAGTTTTGTTTTTCGAGTTTCTCAGGGGTAAAATAAGCATGAAATAGTTTAAGAAAACAATTATTATAAGGTTAAGTTTGTCAAATTTAATTAAATCTGGTGTTACCTCTACCAACATTTACAACAGCTGTCATGTAATTCAGCATGGAATTTATTAATGCCACTATGACATGTTTTAAAATGTTCTCCCATGCTTCCAATATGGCAGTTTTCAGCACCTGTAATATAAGTGGAACTGGTTAGTGAGCTCAAACATAAGTGTAGTTCATCCCAGAAGTGCTCTAGTGGATATCATATAGGGTTTCTTTCGGGCCATTCTACTACTGCGATATTAATGCCATGAAGGTATTCTCAATAAATTTTTGCAGTAACTGCCCTTCTAACTGATACATTATTTACATAAAAATTAAATCTTGGCATACAAACCCAGCATATAGCACCACATGAGCTTCTAAGCATTGAGGAATGTATTGATTGCTACTTAATGGTGGGAAGAGTGGTCCCGTCATAACCTCAAAGCCAGTTTTTTCTTAGGTAGAAATTCCATGACCACCATAACTCAATGCACTGTTCCCAAAAAAGCTCTCCCTGTTTTCGTAGTGCTTCCTATATCCATCATTGCCATGCAGCACAATCTTGGTTTCATCCAGGACAAGAATCGGTCCTTATTGCGCGTGAACTGTAGGTGCACCATGCTGTGAGCTTGTGTCCATTTGACTTATAAGGTTTGAGACCACATTCTTCGATTCGCCTAACAGTTTGAGACAGTTAGTCCATGAAAGTCTTGAAGATGTTCTTGGATCTGTACTGAGGTCAGGTTACGATTACGCAGGCTGGTGGTAAAGATAAACCGATCATGTTGTTCTGTAGTGACCCCGTTTTGTAGTCCTCCAGATGGTGAAAGTAGCTGCCAGTCTCCAGGTATCGATGGTGAACTCTTTGAATGGCGGAATGTCTTATATGAAGTTGTGCACTTATGTATAGCCGAATAAGCCCAGACTGAAGAAGTGCCACAGCTTGTGCGGCTACTTCAGATGCAGGACTTTCTTTGTTGGTATTTCTGCAATCATCTTTAGCTGTAAGCAGACGGGTTGTATGTGTGTGTGTGTTCGAGTGTGTACCCTAGTGAGGACATCTCTTCAGTCATATCAGCTAAAGAACGTCAATTGCTGAACAAAGGCCCCACTAGATTTCCACAATATTGTCATCATTTTGGGGGGAATTTGACAGTACTCCCCATGCTTGCCAGGCGAGTTGATGAGCGCAGTATTGTTTCTGTTTTACAAAAAGGACGCTGCAGCCCATCCCTCTGGTTTAGAGTCACTTTTCGCGACCCCCATTGGAGGAGGTGGAGTGGTGCTGTATTCTTAATCTGGACACCACACAAATAATCTCATCAGTAATCCATATTTATTTGTATGGCCAGTATGTCTTTTCTCTTTAGACATTTATTGTAGCTTTGGATTGTCAGGTTAGCAGCCAATATATTGGGATATTTTACAGCATCCCTTGGGTTTCAGGAGCGAATCAAGGATTTAATCTGGGGGGGAAGCCAGGGGTCTCGTCTCTAAATTTTCAGAGGTGTTTTTCTGAATTCCTTTTTTTGTATTTATTTGATGTTCCTACCTAGATAGGTAGAGGCACAGGCAATAGACAACCCAAACATCAACTACAAAAAAAAGGAAATAATAAATGTGGAAATACATCATGTACTTCCTCCGCCCTGGGGTATGCACGACTCCTACCGGCAAAAATTACCGGAGCGAACATCTTCGGCCCCAAGAGGGAGCTCCAAGAACTCACAAACAATCAAACTGAAGCCACCCATTGGTGCCACGCCTTTAGGCACATCTAGGAAGGGATGACTGTAAACCGGTCACTTCATATCATCAGCTCAGACGCCTGTAAAAAGGCCGCCCCCCATGCACATCTCGGGGGGATTGTCTTCCCGAGGTCGCTCGGTATGCTTATGCATGCAGATTCCCCAATCCGCGCTCGCGACCCCCTAGGACCGTCTGCCATATTAGTGACGGTTTCTATCTTTGAGAGCGTCATGCTGCCACTGCACTCCAATTATCATGTTCTGCCAGCATAGTCGATACTACTGCTGACAGAAATAGAACTTGCTCGATCCGGTCGACCAGAATCAGCCGCTCAGCAACCCACGCAGGGCACGTCTACGGCGTGTGCTGTGTCTGTGCCTGGTCGCTTCCACAATTATGGCACTGTGCCGTGACCTCGCTTCCTATGATTTGATTAATATAATGACCGTTCCATCTCAATACATTTACGAAATGTTTTGTATGTACATAAAAATATCTCTCTCTTTTCAAAGAACAGTGATAATCCATAGTATTAATTAATACACACGGAACAAACACAAACTCGTTGTTCCTGTCATTAGGCTCCAGAAAATAAGCAAGTCATTTAAATATCAGTGTGTAAGTTTTTACAATAAAATCCCAAATCATATTAAAATATTAAGCATTAATTAATTCAAGTCCACTATAAAACAGAAGCTGACGACAAAAATGCTTGAGATTGAGGTGCTCTGATGTTCATAGGCTTATATTGACATTCTTGGTGTCAATGTATCTAAAACCATTACTTTTTATTTGAAATTAAAATTGCATAAATTCTTATAATGGATTATATTAATTCATATAATGACATTTCATTATTCTATATGGCATTAACTATTTATTTTTATGTTCATTTAATGCATTTGGATTTGATACTGTAATAGTGTGAGTACCATGTGGGCTATTCAATTATTTTGTTTTATTGACGTGATATTTGTCTGGCAGTTTAGTTAGTCATGCTCACTCAAGTGTCCTGCTTATGGTGGTGTCGTGTATCGGGTCGCTGGCTTTCCCTACAATATGGTTGAGCTGAGCGACGTTGATGCATGCGTCATGCTCGTGAACGAGTGCCGTCTGTTGGGATTGGTCATCTTAATGCTATGGCAGCATTTGCCAATTGACAATTGAATCAAAAACTAGTAAATATTAAAATCAGCCTTGTTTAGTGTACACTTTTTAAGAAGTTTAGACTATTTTTCTCTTGCATTGTCCTCACATTACCCTCATTATGAGAACATTGTAACACTAACATACCGCTTACTAACCTAAACATTTACGCACATAATTGTAGTACGTTCGCTGACATTACATGTACTTGCCCCAGTTTAGTTAAAGCTGAACATATATAGTATCTAGGAGTCACAATTGACACGAATCTAAATTTCCGTAAACATCGATTTACTATGCACTAGAGTCCGTAAATTAATATATATATTTAAGAATTTACGTAACATAGCCGACTGCAAATCAATTAAACAGGTTTATTTAGCTTTGTGTCAATCCATTCTTACTTATTGCATAACTTCCTGGGCAAAATCAACCTTAGTGCCTCTAGAACGTGCTCAAAGAGCAATTCTAAAGGTTGCTACCGTTCGCCCATTTAGATTTCCCACGCACCAGCTTTATATGGCATGTGAGGTTACGTACAGTACAGTACAGTACAGCAGTACAACAGTACGTCAATTATTTATTCTGAACATCGTACTACATCAGCACACTGAACTTCCTTTTGACGCAGTACCTTCAGACAAAAGACGGAAAGATTTGGTCTGCATAAAGCCTCACACTAGACATGCTGTTGCTAATAGATTTTATGTGTTCTTAGGACCTTTTTTGTATAATAAGCTCAACAAGTTATTAAATATATATTGTATAAGTTATAAAAAGTGTAGAATAGAATAGAATATTCTTTATTGTACACCATTAGAATAATAACTTGGAGGAAAATAAATCATAACACAAGTAATTGTACAATGGGCGGTCTTATCGCTATTAGCGATTTCTTACAGACAACCTTTAGTTTAATTGTAGTACAATGTTGTCAGAATATTTAACGAAACTCAATTATACAGACACAGAAAAGATGTTAGACATTTTGGAATGAATATAATATAACTTCGTAATATTCGTAAAAATATAATTATTTATTTTTGTTAACTTTTATATTCTAGTTTATATTTATGTACAGTCAGCATCATATATAAAGTGGCAGCCACGGTAACCAAATATTTAGAAACATCCAAAGTGATCACTAATATCCTGTCAACCATGGTCGTCTAATTGTTCAGGTCACCAATCATGATCAAATATATCGGAACAACAAAAACGTCATTATAAGAGGTCATTCAAACCGTCGTTATTATGGTGACAAGCACAACGCCAGTAGTTTCCAAGCAGCCAAGGTATTCAAAAATATGTAACACGCTAGTAAAATGAACTTTATTATTACCGCACAGGGTTCAATTTGCAATGATTTTAAATTAACACACCGAACTAGGTGCACATTACAATCTAGGTATGTTTTGTGTAAAATCGACATGGTTTGTCTAGGCTAGAGATTCCCCAATCCGCCACCATATTGAAATTAAAGTGTCTAGGATCGTAAAATAATATTGTTTACAATCCTGTTTTAGTTCACCGGGCCAATTATAAATATTACTGTAATCACAGGCGGTCGCGTACTAAAACTACAGACGGTCACGCCACTTATCGAGTACGCGTCGTCGAACATGCCGCCTCAACCTATCGTACGCCCCTTAGGGTGCAGTTTCGCCGCTCTGGCGGATAGAGCCTGTCTGATTGTAGATCAACGCATCCATCTCTGCCGAGATGTGCAAAGGCGAAAAGCGCGTCAAGAGAATTGCCGCCTTGTAGGAAACAGTCCTGTATCCTCGCGCGTTCCGTTTATACACTCTGCTCTGCAAACCCTGAAGTTTGTTTCTGCAGCGCTATATGCCTTACAGCTGAGAAGGCTTATGACCATTCAGGCGCCCCGTAGAGCAGGCTAATATGATGAAAAACAAAAGGAGACTAAGTGGCCCTTCCTTCCTCAGAAGAACCAGTCGGCTTCCTTCTAGCCAAGCGGCAACATTCTAGTAGAGTCTCGCGATAGGCCACAATTTTTGGGGGGAGCCATGGCACTCCTGCCCCCCTGGATCCGCCCTTGATAGGTTTCTAAAGATTGTGTTTTACTTTCTCTGTAGTATTATCATATTGGAGTCGCTAGCGCTGCCCCGAGTTAAATACCATCCAGACAGATATCAGGATATATACAAGTGGTTTGTTACAGATAGCTTGCTGTTTCGACCCGGTTTCCAAGACAGATGGGTGTATCAAATTTTGAGTTTTTTTTCTTAGTTTTGATATGATATCAAACGTAACGTGATGAAAAGCTAACATGCGCAGACTGCCTGCACTGCCACTTGGTGAAATCGTTTAGTCTTGTCTGTAGTTGTGAGTTGCGATCACAGGGTCCTTGTCGGTAGCTAAAATAGCGGTATCGTCGACAACTGTAAATATAGTGACGCCCTTCCCTCTTGGTAAGACTAACGTATAGTACACCACGGACTACCCCCTTTGTCTTTTTCCATCTTTTTCTTGTCCATCCAAAGGTTGTCTGTAAGAAATCGCTAATAGCGATAAGACCGCCCATTGTACAATTACTGTTCATAGAATTATCCCTAGTAGTTGTTTTTAAAATGGTGTACAATAAAGAATATTCTATGCTATTTTATATATAATAGACAGTACAGGTCCCAGGACTGATCCCTGTGGCTCACCTGCCTCTATTGGAATTGGGAGAAGTTAGAGGTGGACTATCTTCCTTCACCTGGAAGAGTCTTTATGATAGATAGGATTCAAACAATAAACAATAGCTGTAAGGTAGGCTCTCTAAATTTTGCATAGGAGGCCTTGGTGCCAAACTCTGTCAAAGGCTTATTGTATCAAGTTGTATGTTAAGAAAGACTGAAAAGCCATGCTCTTGTTCCTCCAAAGTCTTTCTTATAATCCACCACTCTGAACTTGCGCCACTATGGAATGTTGCAGTCTAAAACAAAACTGATGATTTGGGATAATATCATTTTTCTCTAGTAAAGGTAAGATTCGGTGTAGCAGCAGTTTTTCAATGACAAGCTTGTCTATAGGGACTTATCGCGATATCCATGAAATTATTTAAATACCCTTCTCATGTAAGATAAAACAAAGAAATAAAGATGGACTAAGATGATGTTATTAAAGTTTGTTGATATGTTAATTTCGTTTTGGCAGAACAAACTTCGCCATTCTTCTGTTTTCCAAATTTGGAACAATTATGACACTAAGATAGGGCCAGCAGTAGTGTCAGCAGCAAAACTGCAGAAAAACTTTGCTTTTGACTTATCATTAATTGTATGTATAGGCCTTTAAACATAATAATGCATGGTTCGGTTTAGGCGCCCAGGAATGTATTATAATATTCCTTATAACTTCTATTAAGTGACGATCATAATCCAATAATCATGCTCAATCTTAAGTGCAAGTAACTTTATTGTAAAGGAATAAAGAGAAATTACTTAATCTATTTGTTTTGCAGAAACTCCAGCGTATGCTAGAATTTTTGGAAGTGCAAGAGGAGTACATAAAAGATGAACAGAGGAACCTGAAGAAAGAATACCTTCATGCACAGGAGGAAGTAAAGCGTATACAGTCTGTGCCACTTGTCATTGGACAGTTTCTTGAAGCTGTTGATCAAAATACTGGCATAGGTACGTCATGATTACACAATACACAAAAATGAATACTCAGTGCTTTCGTATAATAAATAGGTCATAGCCAAGGTCATAACTATAAAAAAATGTGATTATTTTCTAAATTATTTTAACAAAAACATATTCTGTTTTTATCAAAGTGCTGCTAAAGTCACAATCAAAACTAAAAGCTAATTTCAATAATGTATAGTAATTTTTATTTTGCTTCGCAGTTGGCAGTACTACAGGCTCCAATTACTATGTACGTATTTTATCAACAATTGACCGAGAACTATTGAAGCCATCTGCATCTGTGGCTCTGCACAAACACTCTAATGCACTTGTGGATGTGTTGCCACCAGAAGCTGACAGTTCTATTTCTATGTTGCAAGCTGGTATGTATATTCTTATTTACAGCCTTTTTTTCAGATTCCAAGTTGCTTTTTATCTAGTGTAGTTAGCGTATCAGAGAATGCCTTTGCTCCTTTATTATTTATAACAATTATGATAATAAAACAATTTTTAAACGGATTAAATCGCGTGTATTATTGATTTTTGTTTTTCCTGACGTTTTGAACACTTTGCAGGGTTCGTGGTCGCAGGATGACTAAGGTGACAAGCGTCATTACAGATTTAAAAAAGTTATTTTATCTACCGTACAAAACTAATCAAAAATTGTTTCGATGCACGCAGTATCACTCACAGTGTCTTGGTGTTTTTAGTGTGGGATTTTATTAATTTAATAACCGGATTCCAAACAGGTGGTACCTACCAACCATCTTCTCTATTAAAATTAGGATGTTTTTTAATTTCAATAGCCTTACGAAATATTCTTGGTATATAACGGTTCTCATACGCGAGGACTTGAGGATGATCAAATCGAAGAAAATGGTTGGGTTTGCCTAAGGCATGTTCACACACTGCGGACTTTGTGGTGCGTCTATGCTTGACGTCAGCTATGTGTTCTTTAATTCTGGTGGCTATACTACGCTTTGTTTGCCCTATGTATGACAACCCACAATCACAGTCAATCTTGTAGACCCCTGCATCTTGTAGAGGAATGTGACACTTCACGGGTTTGAGCAGTTGGCTGATCTTTTTATTTGGCTTGAAGTAGGTTTTAATAGAAGCACGCTTCAAGATATGACCAATTCTGTCCGTGACTCCTTGATGTATGGTAAGACAGCAGGTCTCCGATCAACCGTGGTGGGTTTCGGGCGGCTTCTGCGACGGGGCTGTGGCGCTCTTAAATTGTTATTTTGAAGAACTTGCTTCCCATGGTTAAGCTCCCCTGCCAGGTGGTCGGCGTCGCAGATGCCGTGTGCTCTCTGTAACAAAGATTTAGCCATGGTAGCTAACTGACAAGAGTGGTGGTGAGATTCACCGTTAAGGTACCTGTCTGTATGGGTAGGCTTTCTATACACAGTGTGATTAATTGAATGATCAGGATTATGGATAAGTAGTATGTCAAGAAAGGCCAAGGATTTGTTTTCCTCGTATTCCATAGTAAAATGAATTTTACTGTGTATTGAATTTAGATGTTTTAAATAGCAGAGACCATATTGTGAGGCAAGATGGTAAAAGTATCATCTACATACCGTTTGAACATCTTCGGCATAGCCGGGGCTGTCATCAGAAATCCTCCATGAAAATATCGGCGACTACAAGAGAGACCGGTGAACCCATGGCAACACCATCAGTTTGCAGGTAAAATTCATTGTCCCACAACAGGTGGCCGTTGGTAAGGCAGTGTTCCAGCAATTCTGCATATTGTTGAGGCATGCTATGCTCACTTAACCGTTTCTTTACAACATCCATACAGTCCTTTATTGGTAAGTTAGTAAATAAGGACTGCACATCAAAATTGACCATCACTTCACTTTCAGCCAGTTGAAGGTCTTTTATTTGGCTGACAAAGTGGTAGGCATCCTTCACATATGTGTTAGATTTTCCACGAAGTTTTGAGAGTATCTTCGCTAGGTGTTGCGCCAGTTTGTAGGTTGGTGTATCAATCTGGCTTACTATTGGTCGTAGGGGAACATTGCTTTTGTGTATTTACCTGTTGTGGGACAATGAATTTTACCTGCAAACTGACGGTGTTGCCATGTGTTCACCGGTCTCTTCTGTAGTCGCCGATATTTTCATGGAGGATTTTGAGGAGAGAGCACTGATGACAGCCCCGGCTATGCCGAAGATGTTCAAACGGTATGTAGATGATACTTTTACCATCTTGCCTCACAATATGGTCTCTGCATTTTAAAACATCTAAATTCAGTACACAGTAAAATTCAGTTTACTATGGAATACGAGGAAAACAAATCCTTGGCCTTTCTTGACATACTACTTATCCATAATCCTGATCATTCAATTAATCACACTGTGTATAGAAAGCCTACCCATACAGACAGGTACCTTAACGGTGAATCTCACCACCACCCTTGTCAGTTAGCTACCGTGGCAAAATCTTTGTTACAGAGAGCACACGGCATCTGCGACGCCGACCACCTCGCAGGGGAGCTTAACCATGTGAAGCAATTTCTTCAAAATAACAATTTAAAAACGCCACAGCCCCGTCGCAGAAGCCGCCCGAAACCCACCACGGTTGATCGGAGACCTGCTGTCTTACCATTCATCAAGGGGGTCCCGGACAGAATTGGTCATATCTTGAAGCGTGCTTCTATTAAAACCTACTTCAAGCCACATAAAAAGATCAGCCAACTGCTCAAACCCGTGAAGTGTCACATTCCTCTACAAGATGCAGGGGTCTACAAGATTGACTGTGATTGTGGGTTGTCATACATAGGGCAAACAAAGCGTAGTATAGCCACCAGAATTAAAGAACACATAGCTGACGTCAAGCATAGACGCACCACAAAGTCCGCAGTGTGCGACATGACTTAGGCAAACCCAACCATTTTCTTCAATTTGATCATCGTCAAGTCCTCGCGAAAGATAACCGTTATGTACCAAGAATGTTTCGTGAGGCTATTGAAATTAAAAAAACATCCTAATTTTAATAGAGAAGATGGTTGGCAGGTACCACCTGTTTGGAATCCGGTTATTAAATTAATAAAATTCCAAACAACATACCACACTAAAAAACATCAAGACACTGTGAGTGATTACTGCGTGCTCCGAAACAATTTTTTTATTAGTTTTGTACGGTAGATAAAATACCTTTTTTAAATCTGTAAAGACGCTTGTCACCTTAGTCATCCTGCGACTACGAACCCTGCAAAGTGTTCGAAACGTCAGGAAAAACAAAAATCGATCGATACACGCGATTTAATCCGTTTAAAAATTATTTTATTAAAATGTTTAATAATCGCGAAAACCGAAGACATTAGTAATGTGATTATGATAATAGTTTACCCAAAAAACCAATCATACCATGTTAAGAACTGACTCCATAATGCAAAGTATAAAAAAAAGATAATATATGAACTCAAAATTATTTATACTTTATCTTCAATCATTTCATGGTTGGATGTCAGAAGAACAAAGTTTGTTGATGCATACTAGCCAATAACAGCCAAGCCTTTATTTAATGAACTTTGTACAAATAACATAAACAATTGAGTTCATGCAAAATATCGTAGTTTGCTTATATGAACGAAAATCTTTAAAAACTGCAAGACAATATAAAGGTTGTCCAGTAAATAGCACGACACACTGCAGAGGGTGAGAGCTTGGGTCAATACCTACCAAAAAAACACAATATATGTTCAGCAAAATCTTACGGATTTACAGTAGTACAAAATTTTCCGAAATATCGAAAAATCTCTACCTTGATACAGATTTTTAAGCAACTCGTAATAAAAATTCCTTTTCTAGTTTTTTTTTTTACCTCCAATCATTTGTGAATAGTTACTTTGCTCGTTGATAAGTCTTTATTCTATTAAAAACTAAAATGTTTTCAAGAAATACAATTTTTATTTAAATTTTCACAGTACAATTTTCTTATCTTAAAATTTACCACACAACACGTTTGTAACACACACTGCTTAAAGACTTTCATCTTAAGGCATTGCGCTATTGTTGACGAAAAGACGCTGCGAAGTTTCCCAAACGCTGCCCAGCCGACTCGCATTCGACGATTGACCTCTTTCTCGAAGTTGGACCTACCTTTTTTTTATTGGTGCCCAGTGGAAATTCTTCATGAACTTCCTTCGCCCCGGGGAAGGGCGAAGGGGTATGCCGGACTCCTACCCGGTAAAACCACTGGGGCGGTCATCTTCGGCACCTAAAGGAGGCTCCAGGTCCTCGTATGGTATCGTTGGATCACACTAGAGCCGCCCACTGGTGCCACGCCTATAGGCGCATCTCGGAGAGTGTGACTGTAAAGCGGTCACCATAAGCGGCCAATGGCTCGGCCCAGCTCCCCTTCCGAAACCAACAACTCCTCGACCAAGTCCGAGGCATTCGGGGGTGGAGAGGGACCAGGATGGTCCCGGACCGCCGAAAAGAGCGTTGAAAGTACTCTCTCCAGCAAATCCGGGGCCATGGTTTCGGTCACCGGGGGGACATATGGGCGCAACTTGCTCACTACCATACGGTAGGGTCTCCCCCACGGATTCCTATCCAGTCCCTCCAGGAGCTCGTTCCAGGACCGAGCCTTCGCCTCGCTGATGGCGGTCTGAAACGCCAGCGTGGCCGCCCGGTAGGCTCTATAGGCCTCGTCAGTCTCTCCGGCTGTAGCACTGTGCTGGCGTCGGCTTCGTTGGTACCGGCGGGATGCCAGGCAGACCGCACGCAACTGCGCGATCTCATCCGACCACCAGTACACTGCCGTACGCGCCGGGAGCGCCTGGCCCGGGGCATATTGACGTCATCGTCTCCCGGAACCAGGACGCTTCCTCCTCCGGATCGGGCAAGATCCCTTGATCGACCTCTGAAGTTGGACCTACCTAACTAGACAGTTTGTCCCAGGTAGACATACTCGTCAACAACTTCGAGAACAGAACTCCCAACGGATATTGGGATGGGCACGACATGGGCATTTGACATGACTTTCGTCTTGCCCATGTTCATTTTAAGGCCCACCTGTTGGGAAACTCTATTAAGTTCATCGAGCATTGCGCTGAGCTCTTGCAGCGATTCTGCCATGACTACGATGTCGTCGGCAAATCGAAGGTTTATACTCTCCATTTATGTTAATGCCGAATCCTTTCCATTCCAGTAGCTTGAAGGCATCCTCTATTGCAGCGGTGAAACTGCTCACACTTCTCTGCAATGGAATTGCCTCCGTGCTCTGTTCATGTACTCGGACCGACATAGTGGCGTTTCTGTATAAGCACTTCAACACTTCAATGTACCGATAGTCAATCTGGCACCGCTGCAGAGATTGCAGCACTGCCCAGGTTTCGATCTAATCAAAGGCTTTCTCATAGTCCACAAAAGCCAAGCGTAGTGGCAGATTATTTATACTCCTCGGTCTTCTGTATAACCTGCCGCAGCATATGGATGTGGTCTATGGTACTGAAACCTTTTGGGACACCTGCATGTTCGGGAGGCTGGTCTTCAAACCTGCGCTCGAGACGATTCGTAATGACCCTTGAAAACAGCTTATAAACATGGCTCAGAAGCGAGATGGGTCTATAATTCTTCAACAGGATGTTGTCACCCTTTTTGAAGAAGAGCACCACCTCGCCTCTGTTCCATGCTTCCGGCGTTGTGCCCTCGAGCAAGACGGAATTGAATAGCTTCTGAAGGACTTTAAGTACCGGTGTGCCACCCGCTTTCAGAAGCTCTGTCGTAATTCCGTCTCCACCCGGCGCCTTGTTATTTTTAAGCTGTTTCAAGGCCATCCTAATCTCGTACAGGCTGATGTCCGGGATATCCTCGGTATAGTGTCGGGTATGTTAATATTAAGGTATTATTTTTTAGCATAGCGACGCAAGGTACGGTTGGGCACAGCCCCACCCAGAAAGAGCGGTACACACCCCATGAAAATAAACTAAAACAAAAATATCACTATGCCCTAATAGTAAACGCAGATACACTACTAATTCACCCATGATGATGTATGGCTCGCAGCCAATAGGACAGCTAGGCTAACTCCTGGCTAAATGTGGTGGTTTCAAAGTATTTTTTAATTTGAATGAGACTGAACTCTTCGACCTCCTTGCAAACAACCTTACACATGTGGTATTTCATAAGCTTACTCTTTCTCATAGTTAGTTGTAATAATTTACTCATACCTTGTCAACTATTGAACAGATGAGAAACCCGATGTACAGTACTCAGACATAGGTGGCATGGACACACAAAAGCAAGAAATCAGAGAGGCAGTGGAGCTGCCACTCACCCATGTGGAACTGTACAGGCAGATTGGTATTGAGCCTCCTCGCGGTGTGCTTATGTACGGACCTCCTGGATGTGGCAAGACTATGTTAGCTAAAGCTGTTGCACATCATACCACGGGTAAGTTATATATTTACCGGAATAGTTCATTTTTGAGGTACATAAGCAGTTCGTACGCAATCTTTCTTTCAAGAAGACTCAAAGGTATTGTTTCGGTTCACTAGGATTTGTTCTATTACTATCGGGGATATAGACTCCACTATGAAGGCAAGGAAGGCATTAAACTCTATCGAGGCTATAGTAAAAATGATATAGCATGTAAATACTGAGGGCACTGTTGGCGCAGTGGCTAAACAATTGTTTTATTTGAGCTACGTGCGCCGTTTAATTTTCTTACGGAAAAATATTTGTATGATCTACAAATAGTTGTTACTGGTCCGGGTATTTATGAAAACTATACCCAAGATAGAGTTTTTAAGTAAATAAAAAATACACTTCTACCCGAAAGCCGAGACACTCCAAAAATATGTTTACTAAAAGAGCCTGTTTAAACATAGATATAATTAAAACTCACGAAGTTGTAAGCTTTTGCCCCGTTGTCCCGACCTTAATTGAGAGACGAACGTGGCGCTGAGTGAGCGCGGTGTATCGCTAAGAGGACTGGTAGAGTACGTTAAACCCCGATACTCTATCGATAATGAACTATTATCGATCGTAATCTTTTTTTTTTTTTACTAAGTACATGTCCCTCGAAACCTCAGTGTCTCTCAATTCCACTCAGGCCACAAATATCTACATCTATCATCGGTATCTGACAATATTTGGAAAAGCCTGTTATTGACAAACGCAAAAAAATCCGTATGAATTCGGAAGACTAAACAATAGGCTTACAGAAGTAGCAGATATGTATCTGTGTATATATGCTACGTCCGTACAATTTGAGATAATATTCTCAAAGACTGGCCAGATCACCACAGAACGCCGTTACAGGCTCAATGATGAATGAATCAGGTGTTGATTTAAGCACATGCTTGATAAAATATTGGTTTGTTATTTCTTTGGGTCATTCCTTTCATCTAATTAAATTATCGATACTATCAATAGTTTTTTGTAAAATATCGATTACTATCAAAATTAAAAACTATCGATATTTAACGTACACTAGTAACTTAACTAATATACCGATGCGAAGTTGCCGGCGCGGCATTATTAAATAATACTTAATTAAATAAATAGTAGTAATAGGGATCAGTTTTCCAAGACCATTATGACTAATATCCAGTGTTAAAAATATTTATAATTGTAATTTCAGCGGCGTTTATTCGTGTGGTGGGCTCTGAGTTTGTACAAAAGTACCTGGGCGAAGGACCACGCATGGTCCGAGATGTATTCCGTCTAGCTAAAGAGAACAGCCCCGCCATCATCTTCATAGACGAGATTGATGCTATAGCCACCAAGAGGTATGTATATCTTACCATTACACGCTTTTCCGGTGCACTACATAATATAGTAAGTATACAGTCAGGGTTATTCAGTCAGCTGTTTAGAGAACCAAGACTTCAAATGTCTTAATAGCTAAAAATGAAGATAAATACTGATTTCATATAAGTTTTCATGTAGATTGTCTTAGAAGACATTTTGTTTTTTATTGTTGTCCATTGGAAATTCTATATGAACTTCCTTCGCCCTGTGGAAGGGAGAAGGGGTATGCTGGGCTCCTACCAGCTAAAACCACTGCAGTGGTCTTCTTCGGCACCGAAGGGAGGCTCCAGGTCCTCGTAAGATCAAACTAGAGCCAACCATCATGCCACGGCTTTAGGCACGTCTCGGTGGGGATGACTGTAAAGCGGTCACCCCCTCTAGGGAGGGAAAGCGACTGCGACTGTAAAAAGACCGTCCCCCAGGCACTTCTCGGGGAGAATTGTAAAGTATTCCCCCGAAGCCTCGCTATGCGCTGTGCTGGCACCTGACCACGTGCGTGCCACCGTCTTCCAAGGGGTCGCTTGGTAAAAGACGTACCTACCAACATAGAAAATGTCATATTAAAATGCTAATAATTCCATATATAATCAATAAATCAAACTTATCGACGTGGAATCGACATAAGCCTATTACATTCCGCCACACTACTACAACTAAGACAATACGCACCGGTCAGTTGTCGTCTGTGGTGTATGCCCAGCGGTCGCGACCAACGATTAAGACCATTGCGACGTCCGTTTCATTAGGGTTGGCTATATAAGTTCAGATAATTAAATCCACGATGACGCGCCCCACTATTTGCTCCAAACGCTTACAGTCTGAGTAGGCAATGTACTCCCAGAGTGTCAGCTCTATCGTTATGCACCGATTAGTGTCTTGGGCACACGCACACAAAGATAAATTAGCAAATCATGGGAGATATTCACGGTCAACTGGAAATATACTCTACTTAATTTTAACCGACTTCCGTCTTCTATTTTTTCTATGTAGCGATTGGTCCCAATGTCACTGTTTCTTTGATCAAAGGCTTAATTTAAAATGGGCGTTATAGAAGTAATATTTTGATAAAAATTACGCCTGGCGACTAAATTTCTTGGCATAATTGTCTATATAACATAATTATGTGTCATGTCCCAGAAATCAAGACACGTCAAGCAGGAAACAGACAATAGGCCAAGTCGTGACAGTTATAATAAAACACTTTTAAACGGATTCTATCGCGTATATTTTAGATTTTTGATTTTCCTGACGTTTCGAATACTTTGCAGCATTCGTGGTCGCAGGATGACTAATGTGACAGGCGTCGTTACAGATTTGAAAAAAGTTATTTTATTTTATCTACCGTACAATTTTAATCAAAAAATTGTTTTGATGTTTCTTAGTGCGGTATCTTGTTTGGGACTTTATTATTTTAATAACTGGATTCCAAACAGGTGGTACTTGCCAACCATCTTCTCTATTAAAATTAGGATGTTTTTTAATTTCTATAGCCTCACGAAACATTCTAGGTACATATCGATTCTCTTTCGCGAGGACTTGAGGTTGAAGCCAACTTGAGGATTTTTAAAATAGAAGAACTTTATAAATCTGTAACGACGCCTGTCACCATAGTCATCCTGCGACCACGAATGCTGCAAAGTATTCGAAACGTCAGGAAAATCTAAAATATACGCGATTGAATCCGTCTCAAAGTGTTTTATTACAATGTGTAATAATCGCGAAAATCTAAGACATTACTATGATTCAATAATAAATCTTAATAACTGACACCCTGTGATGATCTTTCAAGTCCTGTGAGCGTAACGTACTCTAACGTACTCCTGTTAAGTCAGAGTGGAGTCTCTATCTGTTTCACTCACACACACGAAATGATCTGTCAATGCGCCTCGCTCTTAGATTAAAGTAATGTCACCATCTATCTCGCTCACACTCAACAGAGTAGCGTCACCATCTGTCTTGCTCATACTAGTCAAAATAACGTCACTCTTCATCCCAATTGAATTAGTATGCTAACCGGCTTCATTAAAAATAAAAATCCTCAATTAAGAATTAGCAATTAGTTAAGCGTCATACCATTTTGGATATCATTACATTTTTTTTACAGTACAGTCGGTTACAGTTGGGTGATGTAATATTATGAATTATTGAAATCTAAAAAATTTAACGTTTTATTTAAAACTGAGTCAGTTATGTTTTAGCTTTTAACTGTAATTTACAGAAGGGTTATTCATGGTTACATCACAGAAAAACAATTAACGAAAAGTTAATATTTGTAGTCAGAGGACTTGAAAGATCATCACAGGTTGTCAGTTTTTAAGATTTATTTTGAATCCTTACAATTTGAAAAGTACATGAACAAGATTGTTTTTTCTGGCTTGACGTAGATTTCTGGGACAGCCTTTATACACTAGATCAGGGGTGGCCAACTTGATTAGACCCAAGATCTACTGTTAACTGAAGAAACCCTGTGCGATCTACTAATTACATATTTCTTGAAATAAGAAAACAGTATAGTTAATATAGTTTAGTATACAATTATGTAGTATTTTTTATTCTATTAACAGGGAAAACATAAAATTGGAAAACATTATTAGTAACTACTTATTTAAATCAGTGTGAGAATTGCGCCTGAGCATCTTTCGCTAGATTAGCGGCCAGGTTAGTTGGAAATTGCCAACCTTAAAGAATCCAATGTATGAACGTCTGTCAGGTGACAATGGTGTTTGCTTGTTATTTCTTTTAAGTAGGAGAATGCAGATTCACATAAATATGTTGAACCAAAATACGAATGCAGTTGTTCAACACATTTCATTATATTTGGATATTTCTCGTTGGAAATCAATGCCCAGAATAAATAACGTGATGAAACGGTGATTGAAAAATGATTATAAGATGAAATAATAACTATAATAAAATGATAATAATAATAATGAGCGATTGAGGTGTACACTTTTGGATTTTCCGACTTATATAAATGTTATTAATAGGTATATTAAACTTATATATATTTGCCTTGCCACGATCGACTGGACTAATAGCTCCGATCGACCTGTCGATCGCGATCGACCGGTTGGCCACCCCTGCACTCGATGTTTTAAATTGGATTAAAGTCCTGGTGATTAGGAGGCGGAGGCAAGCACAATACAGTAACTTTTTAATAAATCGTCAACTTTGTACATTCAGAAGTTTTCTATATTTTATTTTTTAATAAATAGAACAGTTCAGTTTTTATACTTTCTTGAAATGTAGTACTTTTTGCGTGTGTGCACACGACCTTTTACTTTGTCATTATAATTTCTAATAAACCGTTACTCGGTTACATAACATAAATATTTTTCTGGACATTTTAACAATAATGTATGCAGAGCAACTTTCCTGATGAGTCAAGTTACACGGCGAGGTGAACCCGACTAGTCGCGTACACGCAAGTAGTGGTCTTGACTCTATTCTAGCTATGTACCTGTCCCGACTTGCGCGGACAGATACATACATACATAAAGATATTCTCCCCAAGTAAAATATAGCTTATAAACTTGCCGAAGATCCATGCTATCCAACAGTAAAAACCCCATTCTATGGTTGTGGAGAAGAAGAGTAACCAGTGTACCAATGGGAATACCAACTGTTTTACAAGTAGTGATAGTGTGATAGTAATGACGTAATACTATACAAATATATCTTTTTTTCAGATTTGATGCGCAGACTGGTGCTGACAGGGAAGTACAGAGAATCTTGCTTGAGTTACTTAATCAGATGGATGGTTTTGATCAAACCACAAATGTCAAGGTAAAAAATCAAAGCCTATTACTAAGCACTATTCTCAATAAATATGAGATGTTTTTACTATTCCAATACTTCATACTATTTCTAGGTGATAATGGCAACCAATCGTGCTGATACTCTGGATCCCGCTCTGCTCAGACCAGGTCGTCTGGACAGGAAAATTGAGTTCCCTCTACCTGACAGGCAAGTATTTAAATTCCAGCAAACACACATCCAGGCCAAAGCAAATTGACACAAGCAGACTGTGGTAGATATAATTATCCTGCCTACGTGATATTGAGCTTCGCATTTGCTGCAGCCTAGTTGCACTGCCTGTTTATCTGCCATATACCTTAAAATAGTTTTAAATAACTGGGAATTACGATCGAACCGACGAACGGTTTAACCCGCCGTTTAATTTAAAAGTAGTTGAATTATTTATAAATAATTTAAAGTACTTCGGCATAGACACTTGACATAGCGTATGTATATATATTAGATTTCATGTATTTCATTTACTTTTCTCGGTTCCCTAATTATTTTTCTAAAATGTAAGTAGCTTAAGTTATTCGTTATAACATCACCTATCTGCTAGTGAAAATCCCGTAGAAATCGGTCCAGCCGTTTCGGAGCAAACAGACAGACCGACAGACAAAAAAAGTTTTTTTGTTGTAGGTACCGTATATACTTTCATATGGATAAAGTAAAAAGATGTTATTTTGAATTACAAACAGACACTTCAATTTTATTTATTTGTATAGATATCTTTTATTTTCTTGAATATCCACAGACGTCAAAAGCGACTCATATTCTCAACGATAACGACCAAGATGAATCTGTCAGAAGAAGTTGATTTAGAGGAGTTCGTGGCGCGACCGGATCGCGTTTCTGGCGCTGACATCAACGCCATCTGCCAAGAAGCGGGCATGCACGCTGTACGCGAGAACAGGTAAGACATTAAAGCATCACTAACCGTCTATATTCTTACATTTGTCGTAAAAAGTGTAACCCAAACGTTTCCTAATAGTCAAAGACAAAACTCAGACCCATAAGTGCATTATGGTTCATTGTCAGCATCACATCAACCAAAAGACGTGTACTGCTGAAAAAAGGCCTCCCCCATAGACCTCTACAGCTGTGTCATAATTTTCGGGGGAATTTGCACATACTCACCACGCTTGGCTGGCGGGTTGGAGAGCGCAGTACGGCTACTGTCCCATAGAAGGGACGCTTCTACCCATCCCACTGGTTTAGTCCCGTAGTCGCCTTTAAAGACATCCACGGGAACAGATGGGAGTAATGCTGTATTCTTAATCAGGACACCACACGGAATCATCACGTGTGGTTGCTGAAACAGAATAGACCAATCCTTTGATAGCAGTATCATAACAGTATATATTTATCACAATTACTTCCTCAAACATAATATATGTACGAATACTCGCTTAGGACTGTTCATTATGGTCTATCTATATCGTTCAGCTGTGAACGCTTATGGTTTGTATGAGCTGGGCCAGCAGTTTAGGCTGTCGGAAAGTTTTTACCATGGCAGGTTGTAATGTGTTATTAGGGTTTTATTCTATGTCTATAAAATTTCATCCAAATCTGTTATGGCTAAGTAACAATCGTACACCCAAACTTTTGTTTATAATTACAGTGAGATAGATTGGCATCAATATCTATCTGATCACCAATAACAGGCTATTACTTTCTATCTGTGGTGATCTTGCGACTTCCTTCATCGTTGTTTATAATATAGCACCCTATAGGAAGGCAATGTTCATATGTTTATTTTCGTTTCGTTGTCGTTAAAAAAAAAGAAGTAATCTATACTTGTATTTTATTAACAAGAGTAGAGCAGTACCTATTAAAATTGTACTGTGTATATAACGAGCTGGAATGCTTTTGTTTTAGGTATATCGTTCTGCCCAAGGACTTCGAGAAGGGTTATAAGAACAACATCAAGAAGGATGAAAGTGAATATGAATTCTACAAATAAGCTTCATCTTCCATATTATTATTGTTTGAATTTTATTAATAAACTTAAATACACGTATTCTTTTTTTGTTACCGTCGTTCCTTTAAGTGAATACTACGCTACATGATAATATCAGCCAAAGGACGTCCACTGCTGGAAAAATTAAGCATTTCAATTTCTCCTGTGTCGTGGGGGCGTTTTACAGACATGTATTCCACACACAATACACCCAGACCCGGAACAACTACCTGCAGATCATACAAATATTTGTTCCGTGCGGGAATCGAACCCACGACCCAGAGCACGACGTCACGATATTATCGTCATTATGGGGTGAATTTAACAGTACTCACCACGATTGGCGCTTAGGTTGTTGAGCGCAGTATGGCTAGTCTTCCATAGAAGTGACTGCTGTCCACGTGGTGTCCGGATGCTATGCTACAAGAGACACATCTCAGGCTCGGGACTGTTTTGTATTTAAACCGCGCGGTGGGTGAATCTGCCTCTCGCTCAATCTGCCGTCCGTCGAAGCCTCTTATCGGTTAGTTTAGTAGCAAATTGCAGTCTCACCGGCTGCAAGTTGATTAATGATGACGCTAGGTGTGGCGCGCTAACCTGGATAGTCGTTGGGGCTTCGAAGAGCACTTCCAGCGCCTCGTCCCCCGAGTCGAGAGGGTAGTGGGCGCTCTACACCGGCTGCTGCCCAATCTCGGGGGACCATGTGAGGAAGTTCGCCGTCTCTACGGAGGAGTCGTGCGGTCCGTGGTCCTATACGGGGCGCCTGTATGGTCAGCTCGACTATCAGGCGCCCAGCGCTGCAGAACCAAAATTCACGGTCTGCAGCGCAGAGTGGCTATCCGGATCGCACGAGGATACCGAACGGTGTCCTACGAGGCGGCAACTCTCCTGGCGCGTTTTCCGCCTTTTGACATCCTGGCGGAGATGGATGCGTGGGTCTACGATCAGACACGCTCCCTCCGCCAGAGCGGCGAAGGCGCGCCTCTAGGGGCGTTGGACAGGCTGAGGCGGCTAGCTCGGCGGCGCGCACTTGGCAAGTGGCGTCACCGCCTGCGGATGCAGTTTTCGACGAAGCGCGTCGTGGAGGCCGTCCTGCCGCTCTTTGGAGCCTGGCTCAAAAGGAGCGAGCGCGTTACCTACCGCCTGACGCAGGTGCTCACCGGGCACGGCTGTTTCGGTGCGTACCTGCACAGGATGGGACGTGAGGCCACGGCACAATGCCACTATTGTGATAGCGACCAGGATACCGCACAGCACACGCTCGAGGCGTGCCCTGCGTGGGCCGCCGAGCGGCGGATCCTGGTCGATCGGATCGGGCAAGATCTCTCTCTGCCAGCAGTAGTGTCGGCTATGTTGGCAGAGCATGAAAACTGGAATGCAGTGGTCTCCTTCTGTGAGAGCGTCATGCTCCAGAAGGAGACCGCAGAGCGGGATCGGGAGAGGGCCGATCCCGCTCGAAGAAGGAGGAGACGGCGCCGGGGTTACAACCGCCCTGGCGCCTAATTCCGATACGCCTGAAAACCCCTGCCGTTGCTATAAGGTGGGGGACCTCTGGGTTCGCGGGTGCGTAGATTGGGGAATCTGCGTGCCCACACCAAGCGACCCAAGAGAAGACGGTAGCACGCATGTGGTCACGCGCTGCCGTGGGACGCTTTGGGGGATCCTTTACAATCCCCCTGGGGGGGTGACCGCTTTACAGTCACCCTCTCCGAGATGTACCAATAGGCGTGGCACCAGTGGGCGGCTCTAGTGTGATCATACGAGGACCTGGAGCCTCCCTTAGGTGCCGAAGATGACCGCTCCAGTGGTTTTAGCCGGTAGGAATCCGGCATACCCCTTCGTCCTTCCCCGGGGCGAAGGAAGTTCATGAAGAATTTCCAATGGGCACCAATAAAAAAAAAAAGGTGTGGCGCGCTTCCCCGATGAAAACAATAGTGAACATGTTTTTATTTTTAAAGTGTACCTATATGGAATTTAATTTTACATCATCACATCAGCCACAGGACGTCCAATGCTGAACAAAGGCCTCCCCCTTAGATTTCCACAACGAGCGGTCATATGCCGCTCTCATCCAACGACTCCCAGCGACTTTAACCAGGTCGTGTGTCCACCTCGTTGGAGGTCGTCCCACGCTGCGTTTTCCAGTGCGTGGTCACTATTCGAGAACCTTTTTGCCCCAATGGCCATCAGTTCTACGAGCAATGTGCCCCCCGCCCATCACCACGAGCATAGGGGTTGAATACTTATCAAATACAAATCAGAGAAGCTCGAAACTAAAAATGTTTGAAATGTCATTGTTCACCGGAACCTAAAGGTACAGGACGTCAACTACTCATTACGGAGGTCCGCCCGTGGTACAGGACGTATGCGCTCGACCTTCGTTAGCTAGCGGTCATGGCCTACCGGAGCGTCTCCCACCAACCGCCGATGTTATAAAAACAGCGGCTGGCCAATTTATGGCACACACGAGAATTTACCAGAATACGTACCGGAAGCACACGCTAGTATATAATTTCTTAAACAGTGGCTTTCAGTTTTTTATTAACTTTATACTTACTAGCTTTTGCCCGCGACTTCGCACGCGTGTAATTATAATAAATTATGGTTATACCAATAAATTGTAGCTTACATAAAACGTTTGTTCTTTTAGCATAGCGCCATCTATTGGATACTTACTCAATCCAGTCAACTATTACCTTATACCACCATCTGTTAGAATATTATCGAACTAACAGATAATTATGACCCTTTGTTAGATAATAAACAAATAAATCACAATAAAATAATATTGCGATTATAAATTGAGATATTAACTATACTATCTTTTAAGTTGGATAAAACTGCACATAGTATATAACATTTTATTAAAATCGGTTCGGTAGTTTAGGAGTCGTGACACGTAATTTATACATATTATGATTAAGATTAAAGTCAGTGCATCATAACCCCCATGATTGGGATACACCACACCACACCAGCTAGAAGTATCTCCCATATAGCACCGGCCGGTACATTCCTATTGGCGAGTCCCCGCGACCCAGTACTACCTCAGGTCATCGTCACCGCTTCGGGACACCAGCTCCGGGCTCATCACTGCACGCAATGCCGATCACCATTCCCACTGCCAACCACGGGGATTTGAGCGAGGTGAGTACAGTGGCGCCTACCGGCCGTATGAAGTGAAAGAATAATTGTAACAGTGATTGGCATCCGACCACACCCTTTTCTCTTGTTCTTTGTTGTTTTTTATTTTAATAAATAAAATTCTCAACGAGCGCTAACATTTATATATCATTCTACACTGCAACGTTACAGCATGCCACCTTCATCCACTTCATCCAACGACTCCCAGCAGATCGTCTGTCCACATCGTTGGGGGTCGTCCCTCGCCGCGTTTCGCGGTGCGTGGTCTCCACCCGAGAACCTTTTTACCCGAACAGCTACCAGTTCTACGAGCAATGAGCCCCGCCCATTGCCACTTCACCTTCAGTTTACTAATCCTTTGCAGCGCGCATACGCTTTAGATAATAAATGCATGTAAGTAATGATTATGCCATCGTGTTTTCAAGTGTAAATAATCGTAAAGCTGCAGTGTAAAGCGTAAAGCCCATGGTGAGTGACCACGTCTGTCCCATATGTTATCACTGGTAATAAACACTGGTTAGAGACTTTCGGCTTGAGGCATTGCACTATTGTTGATGAAAAGACGTTGCGAAGGTTTCCGACCGCTACGAGATCCGAGTCGGATTCGACGATTGACCTCTTTCTTGAAGTTGGACCCAAAGATTTAAATCGTCTTTGTAACTGGACGGTTTGTCCCAGGTGGACATACTTCTCGAAAGTTGTTGACGAATATAGCCATACGTGTTTAAAATGAGTAGTAAATAACACTACAAAATATTTCAAAGTCTATATTCTGTAACAGTTCTTAACAATGTCATTTTACAAATATGAAATAATACAATATATTTGGCATAATACCTTATAAAAATGATGTGAATGTAAAACAATAAATTAGGATAGATTTCACTCCGTCGACTGAGACTTGAAGATGAATATCATTGTGATGCAATTAATGTTAACAATGTCATTCTCACCTTAGATACAACAAATAATATCAAGTGCAGTTAACTAGTTTACTATAAACAATATAGGCTTTACTAAGGCACTAGAAATCCTAATAAGGCGTCAATATGTAAAATTATATTTCAATGTATGATTTATTCTTATCAGTTTTAATTGTATGCGCTAATAAACACTAATATGATATTTTAATATATTAGGTACATTTCTGTTATAATGAGTACAACGTCAGTAGAAATGTTAAAGTAACGCACGACAAGACAGGCTCTGTATCATAGGCGCTTGAAATCACAGTACATTACAACTAATTTAGAAAAATAATTAACATTCATCTCATATAATTATTAACATAGTAATGTATACAAAGGATTCCGGAAATGTTTGTGACTGACCATCTTCTTGAAGTAATAACAACACATGGAAACTCTTTCTCGGAATGTTAGCAAGATATTGAAAAGTAATAAATTACTGATTGCTTAATCTTAACCTAAAGATAAGTGTATAAGTTTTTAATAATAAGTACAAGGCAATCCATAATACTGATTTAAAATCGATTTTCATAATTTTCTGGCACTTCAAGGTTCTAATTTTAATTACAGTTAAAGAAGTCACTTTTTACAAAACACTTCGAGTTTATAAACAAACACTAACCATTTACATATATGTAATATAGAGAAGAAAATATGTTTCTGTTTTTATTATACCCAAATTTAATTTTTATAGAATTATACTACATTATCAAGATATTCAACAATTGACTAACTGGACGGGGTACAGATTTTGGATTATCTTAAATTATGGATCATGAAAAATATTTCAAGATACCGAAAAGACCCTTTACAGCAATAGTATACCTAATAAACTATACGTATGAATATATAACAATACAAAATGAAGGAATGTAGCAAATACCATACTGTGTCAAAAGAAATACAAATACATAAATAATGGAATGATTACATTGGGTCAGCAGTGGCTAAGTTTATATTCTTACTTAAGTGCTGCACACAATAATAGTAAACTTAATCAAGTTGCATTACAACAACTTTGGTATGTCATGTTCGATATTTTCTCGTCTATTGACTCATAATTTAGAAATATATCTACATAAATAGCTACCGATTTTAACTTGAACACTTTTTATCGATCTGACCGAGGTGGACCAGGCGCCATCGATTGATCTGTAATGAAAATATATATTTACTTTACTTGTTTCTTTTGATACGTACTTGTTAGCTGCATATTTAATAGAATTCATGTCCCCCATAAATCGCTGAAACGAGAGGCAAGGTATAAGCCTCGTTTGATAGCTCCTTACGAGTCAGTTGGTCCAGTACGTAACAGCGCGGGAGTGCAGTTGAATGTACGTTGAGTAAGCGTGTTTGTCTCATTCTTATGAAAATCCCTAATTTCCGCACTGTGCACATAATATCATATATATACTAATCTGCCAGGACTTCGCAGAATAATTAACAGTCAGTGATCAATAATCAAAATATGTTACTACATCAAAAAGATTATGTACTTAGCAAACTTAAAAGACGTACATTTTAGAAGTATAGTTTTATAATGTTTATTTTATTAAATCAACTTGTAATATTGTATTTCTATGAATTAATATATATCACGTGTGTAATAATTTAAACATTTTAATTACTACTTTTTTTATAGTTTACCTTTTAATTTCGTGGTAACACTTTTTATATAAATCCACAATTAACTCCGTTTATCTCAATCCACTACCTGGATAAGAGTTCTCCCAAGAAAGGGGTAACACAGAGTAAATCGTCTCATGTTGGTGATACTATTACTGGTCTCCGATGTAGTACAATAAGAAGTTTGATGGTTTTCTTTACCATAGATGGTTACTTTAAGAACGAAAGAAACAAATTCCACATGCAAACACCACAGACCCGAAACAACTACCTGTAGGCAATAATACTTGTTTCGTGCGGGAATCGAACTCGCGAACCGTAGTGTAGAAACCTAATCATTTAGCCATTCCGTCAACTGTGCCGACGAATCGTTGACTAGAGTTGGGTTGTCCGGGGGTAATAACCTCGTGAGTATTACTAACTGGCGGCGGGTTCGTGTGGCGCATGCGCAGGTGGCATGAGCGGCACGAGCAGTGCGGGCGGGCCGGCGCGCCGCAGGAAGGCATGCTGCAGCAGGCGCGCGGCAGGCTGGCGCTGTGCTGGGTCGCGCACCAGCGCCGCGTCCACGAAGGCCAGCAGATCGGCCGGACAGCGAGCTGCGCCGCGAGGCCGTGGAGGCGGCATGTCGCGGATACGACGCATCGCCTGAAATGTAATCGTTGGAACATTGACATACAAAATACCCAAGATATACGGTCAGCGATAGTCCGCATAAAAAGCGCTCATTTTGATAAGTATAGCTTCACACTCGCTGTCATCGCGTGGATGATAACTGCCGAAGTATACTTTTAATAATAATTGTATAAATATCACATCAAGAATGTGAAAGTAGGGTGGGATATTTAACGTTCGGTAAGTAAATGTTTAGCCATTCCGTCAACCGTGCCGAAAAATCGTTGAATAGAGTCAAGTTGCCGGGGGTTTAAGTTTAGGTTTCCATGTGGTGTCCAGATTAAGAATATAGCACCACAACATCTCCTCCCGTGGAGGTCGTAAAAGTTGACTAAGGGACTTTTAACCAGAGGGATGGGCAGCAGCATCCCTTTTGCTGAACAGTAGCATTTCTGCGCTCACCAACCCGCCTGGCAAGCATGGTGAGTATCGGCAAATTTCCGCAAAGTGACGACACGATTAATGGCACCGGCCCCCGGTTCCCAGCAGCCCCGCTATTCCTGGTCATCGTAGCGGCCACGGTAACTGCGGGGCAGGGGTGCTAAGAATCTCCGGAAGGGATCCGGCTACCACTCCAAACGAAAACTGGCCCTGGTAACATATAACACACACACACTGAGGGCAGACGAAAAGATCGTTGAGCTGGAAGAAGAAATAGATAAGTTGCACTGGGTTATCATGGGGTCTATCAGAAGTCCGAAGAGCCCTCTCTCTCTCGATGACACAATAACCCTGAAATCCGGTAACTTATTTTACTACTGGAAAGGCCCACATCTGTGTCAAGGCGGTGTCGGGTTTCTCGTCCGCATGTCCCTCATTAACAACATAGTGGCCATCGAAAGTGTCGAGCAGGGCAGCATACCTTATACTCAGAATATCCAAGAGGTATTCGTTGAAGGTCATTCAGGTGTACGCACGTCACTCACAATTGACCTCATAAGAAAGCTCAAGGTCACTCAGCGAGCTGTGGAGAGAGCTATGCTTTGTATTTCTCTACAAGATCGAATCGGAAATGAGAAGATCCTTCGAAGAACTAAAGTAGCCGACATAGCTGAAAGGAATAGTAAACTGAAGGGGCAATGGGCGGGGCACATTTGCTCCATTGCTCGTAGAGTGAAGACCGCGCACCGGAAAACGCAACGTTGGACGACCACCAACGAGGTGGACAGACGACCTGGTGAAGGTCGCTGGGAGCCATTGGATGCGGGTAGCATGCAACCGCTCATTGTGGAAATCTGTGGGGGAGGCCTTTGTTCCGCAGTGGACGTCTTTTGGCTGATACGATGACTAGTCTCATATAGTCAGCACCATAACCACTGTCCGTAAGTATATTATCATCAGACGTGACTACTGGACATAGATCTCCCCAAAGATCGCCACAACGAGCGGGATGGGTATGTTGTGTGCTCATTGGGGGTTTAGCCATAATCGACACACTTGGCAGGCGGGCTGGCGATATGCGACCGATATGTTGTAAATGTACTCGAATGATGCTGCTGTCCATCTTCTGGCCAATCCCATAACCCATTTCATGAAACCCACGGGACGAGATGGGCTGGTGCTATTCTTAGCCCGCACCATACGGCACCTATCGTACCTACAGAATATAATTTTTGGTTTGTTACGAGAAAACCTATTTTTCTTATTAAAAGGCGGAGTGGTTGTTGCAAATCGATTTTATATAATACACAAAATTAATAGAGAATGGCTTTTGTTGGCTTTTGATTACGCAAAATAAAAACATACTCAAATAAGAAGCTTATTGCAAGAGCAAACCCAAATTCGATTTAGCAGATTCATTGCTTTACGTAGGGGCAGTCCATACGACTTATTCATACTCTATTACTTAGTAATGAATATTCTCGTATTTACTAATTGTAGTTTATGAACTAATAAATTAATTGTTCTGAACTCAGCATAATATTGATGTTAAAGTACTCAATGCACCATAGCTTATTGTACAAATATAAACTATTATATAAATACCTGCAAAGGTGGTTCATTGAAGAAGGGTGGTTCGCCATCGACCATTTCGACGAGCATGATACCGAGCGACCACACATCCACCTCCGGGCCATACGGCAATCTCGAAATCACCTCAGGTGACATCCAGTACGGCGTCCCAACCAAGGATTTTCTTTTTGGCAATTCCTGGAACACAATTTTAAATTTAGTTAGTTCGCAAGTTTATATCGTATAGCACACTATGAACGCGAAGCGGAGATGTAGTGCTCTATTTTTCTCCACAAGTACAGTTCTATGTACATCTCGATTAAACTCTTCGCAAGCGCTTATTTTTTATATACTTTATTGTTGGGAACGGATCACTTTCAATGTGTCATCTAGAGTCATCAGTATTTTAGCAAATAGCTGAATGGTAGATTCATTGTTGGTACTTGTAGTTGTGTTGTTGCAACGTTAATCTTCAAGGCATCTGTGGATTGACGAGGCAACAACACTTCAACATCACGTTTTTATTACCTAATGTAAGAATGTATATTATATGCCAATAATAAAACCATTCTTTCTTTAACATTTTATTAATTATTAAGTTATAAAATGCTTATTACCTCTGACACTTGAGCACAAAATCCAAAGTCAGATAATTTGACGCGGCCGTCTGCAGTCATAAGAATAGAATCCGACTTTATATCTCTGTGAATAACTCCCTGGCTGTGAAGAAATGCTAAAGCCTGAAAAATAAACATCATACAAATATTATAAAAGTTAAGTTTGTTTTAGGGATTCACTCTAAAACTAATAATCCAACTAATAAACCATTTATTTTTATTGCACGAAGTGGAAATGAAAGTAACAAGTATTTTGATATTTGCAAATCGGTGAGTGTGTATATAGTACAATACAATAGTACGAGTTTCTTTTCACAATCGGAACGTAACAGTGAACTACAGCGTTCGGGAAACTTCGCAACGTCTTTTCGTCTGCAATAACGCAATGCCTCAAGACGAAACCTTGATATTTCTCTACGAGATAGAATAGCATAAAGTTGCCGACATAGCTGAAAGGATTAGTAAACTGAATGGGCTATGGACGGCGCACATTGCTCGTAGAATTGATGGCCGTTGAGGTAAAAAGGTGCTCCTCGAGTAGAGCCCGCCAACCAGAAAACGCAGCGTGGGACGACCTCCTACGAGGTGGACAGACGACCTGATAAAGGTCGCTGGGAGTCGTTGGATGAGAGCGGCATGTGACCGCTGGTTGTTTACAATCTGTGGGGGAGGCCTTTGTTCAGCAGTGGACGTCCTTTGGCGGATATGATGAAAGCGGTGAGCGTATATGTTAGTACAATATCCCTAGTACGAGCATTTAACAATCGCCACTTCTATATATTGACGTATCTTGGTGGTGGTCCTCTGTACCCCTAGTACGAGTTTCTTTTCACAATCGAAGCGTAATGATAAACTACACGTTTACCGCATTCGGCGCTCCGATTCGTTGAAGTGTGGCGAACATTAAACGCAGCGTTGAAACGACAAGGCGGAGAGAACAGATACATCAGATCATCAGACGAGGCTGTCATAGGAACCGTTCTTATAGGCGCACACATAAGTATCACATTTGTCCATAAAGGATATTACAATTTCACGTCAGAGATCAATAAAATTTGTTAATACTCAAGATACCTTCACCCTAAACCACAGATTACCTAATAGTTCCTAAACAGCATTACACACCTTTAGACACTGTTTGCAGACGGTAGCAATTTGTTCAGGGTCCATTCGCGCCCTGGTCACGATGTCGGTAAGCGCACCACCTGCCATGTACTCCATTACCACCCAGAGCTCGTCGCCGACTAAGTACGAAGCGTGCATCTCCACTATGTTCGGATGAGGGTAGTCACGCATTATAACCTGCGAAAAAAATGCCGGTAATGTTAGACTGTTGTTCATACATTGCATTGCTTGTACTTTACTCACAGATTAGCGTGAATGAAACCAATACAACTTCATTACAAAATCTGCAATAACTTACAACTTCATTGAATAGCAGTTCTCGCCTCTGCTGCTTCCTCAAATTCATCATCTTGACGGCGACACGTCGGCGCGTGCGCGTGTCCGTAGCGGCGCACACGACGCCTGTGCTGCCCTCGCCGATCTTACTGAACCCACTCAGCGTGGCGCGAGGATCACCCTCGCTTACGACGAGGCGAAGGGCCGCACGAAACTGGTTATTGAAGATTACGTTATTGTGACATATTTTTTATGTACTCCGCATAAATTAAACAACATTCAGTTAATATTACGTATGTGGAACCTGCCTCGGTCAATTTGTTAGTTTGTAAATATAGGACCAAAATCAGTTAAGACTATTTTGTAATTTCAGATAATACCGAACAAACAAATAATTAAAAGAAAAATATTAGTGATGTGGTTAGATAATACACAATCTGCCTGGACAATGCTATGTAGGGATTATTTCTTGATGAAACTGGCTTAGAAAACAAAGAGTATGGCGTCGGGTAAAGAAAACTTGTATTAAGCAGTCAATGTATGTGAGATATTAAGTGTCAACTGCCCAATACTGCGCAAACTGTAGACATTTATTTGACATGTTATTTTTACCATATAAATAAAATGTCTTAGGTTTTCGCGAGTATTACAAATTATAATAAAACACGTTTAAACGGATTCTATGTCTACCCATAGAGACAGGTACCTTAATGGTGAATCTCACCACCATCCTTGTCAGTTAGCTACCGTGGCTAAATCTTTGTTACAGTGAGCACACGGCATCTGCGTCCCCGACCATCTGGCAGGGGAGCTTAACAATGTGAAGCAAGTTCTTCAAAATAAAAATTTAAAACCGCCACATCCCCGTCGCAGAAGCCGCCCGAAACCCACCACGGTTGATCGACGACGTGCAGTTTTGCCATTCATTAAGAGAGTCACCGACAGAATTGGTCATATCTTGAAGCGTGCTTCCATTAAAACCTACTTCAAGCTGCATAAGATCAGCCAACTTCTCAAACCGGTGAAGTGGCACATTCCTTTACAAGATGCAGGGGTCTACAAGATTGACTGTAAGTATGGGTGGTCGTACATAGGGCAAACAAAGCGTAGTATAGCCACCAGATTATAAGAACACATAGCTGACGTCAAGCATAGACGCTCCACAAAGTCTGCAGTGTGCGAACATGCCTTAGACAAACCCAACCATTTTCTTCGTTTCGATCAACCTCAAGTCCTCGCGAAAGAGAACTGATATGTACCAAGAATGTTTCGTGAGTCTATTGAAATTAAAAAACATTCTAATTTTAATAGAGAAGATGGCAAACCAAATACCACAAAAAAACATCAAGAAAATGTGAGTGATTATTGCGTGCATCGAAATAATTTTTGATTGTAATTGTACAGTAGATAAAATAAAATAACTTTTTAAAATCTGTAACGACGCCTGTCACCTTAGTCATCCTGCGACCACGAACCCTGCAAAGTGTTCGAAACGTCAGGAACAACAAAAATCTAAAATATACGCGAAAGAATCAGTTTAAACGTGTTTTATTATAATATAAATAAAATAAAAAATGTATATGTAAAATTACAATTTGCACAAAAATTGTTAGCATTGTTCACATGTTATATTAAATGTTGTTTTAAATTAAATCTAATAATCGTTGGGTAATTAATATTAATCAAGTAGGTACAGTAATGTTTCTTACAAACTTTTGCAGTGTGCCTTATCGCCAATACTAGATAAACAACGATAGGTGGTTATGTCCTATTATACAACAGGCTACATACCTGTTCATGTGTTAATCGCAGTTCATGTTTAGAGGCGGCCAGCGGCAGGTGTGGTGCCGCACCCGGAACACCTTGGGCACGTGACACGCCGTACGAATCACCTGAGCGTGGACATAACATATAATTGTATATTGTGTAAATTCGATATTAATTCATATAATAAACCAAAGAGGTCCCAAAATTGAGCCCTGGGGCACCTCGGAAGTTATGCGTAGAATAAAATCCGTTGATTACAACCCGCTGAGTCCTTTTCGAAACATAAAAAGAGAAACATCGCAATTGATCACCACATATACCATTAAATGCAATTGTGTTTAATAGCAATTCATGATCAACCTTGTGAAAAGCTTTCCGAAAATCAGTGTATATAAAGTCCACTTGAATCTGAGAATCCATGTCGTTGAAAAGATAGTCCACGAAAGCTACTAAATAAATTATCGTTGATCTCCTTTTAACGAATCCGTGCTGTTGTTGTATTATGTTACTGTGAAATACAGGATATATTTTGCAAGGCTGACAAAGAAATAGGAGATTATATTCGATGTCCTTTTTAGGACCTACATAAACTGTATGAATAAACTGGCGTAATGTTTGTTTTTCCATGTTTCGGGACACTGTTCTTGTGACACTACATTATTATATACAATTTGTAAGGGAATACATAGATTTACCACAGTGCATTTTAGAAAAATCACTGGTAGGAACCTAGTCTCCGTATGGAGTCCAAGTGCTTCAAGCACCTTTTATACTTCACTTACACTGAACTGAACGTTTTCTTAACGAAAAAAAAAAAAAGAAACTGAATGTTACTGAACATAGAACAATCACCAGCACAATCTTCAATCAGTATTGAAAATTGTTCTGATGATTGCATTAGATGAAGTGGATGGTTCATAAACTGACTTGAAGAACTTTTTTTTTTTTTAAACATATCCGCTCTCTAGTATTTTTCCTGTGTCGTGGGTTGATTTACAGACACGAATTCCACATACAATACACCCAGACCCGGAACAACTACCTGCAGATCATACAAATATTTGTTCCGTGCGGGAATCGAACCCACGACCCGGAGCGCAGCAGCCGACTGTATCAGCCACTGCACCAACCCTGCCGTCAGGTTGTTCATACTTTGATTGTTATGGTTCATAGTACTACTACTATGAACTATAATAATCAATGTACTATCGTAAATCGTAAAATCGTTGGAAATATATGTCCAAAAGTATTTAACATTGTCAAGGATGCTATCCTCAATAGAGTTTAAATATTTACTATAACAAATACATTAGACATGGAATCTAGATCTAAAGAGCGAGAATTGCTCATAGTCTGATATAATATTGACCTTTTCCAGTTAGCCCAAGCCTTGGATTTATTTCCAAAAATGTGTATTTTTATTTTTTGAAGTATTATATATATAATTCCGATACTTGAATTGCGCAAATTGTTGCAAGAGTAAAACTCATCTAAGCCAAATTTACACTAGGATTACAATTGACATACATAAATTTCCGCCGTGCCGCGCCGCTGCCGTGTGATGCCGGCTCAGAATACCACCACCCCAACTCCTCCCGTGGGTGTCGTAAAAGTAGACTAAGAGATTAGCCGGAGAATGGGCTGCAGCGCCCTTCGAGTACATTAACAACTCAACTGCGATCGCCAACCGTCTGCCAAGCGTGGCGATTATGACAAAATCCCCCAATGACCCCACAACACACTCGTATCGATCGTTGTAGTGATCTTTGGGGGAGGCCTGTGTCCAGCAGTGGACTTCATTCGGCCGAAATGATGACATAAATTTCATATCCCAAAACACCCAGACCGGAAACAATTATCTGTAGATCATATAACTTTGTATTCCGTGCGGGAATCAAACACACGACACGTAGCGCACAAAGCCACAAATGTAGGAAGCTATCTCAAGTATTGTATGAAATGAAACTTGAGGTGACACTTTATCATTGCATTGCAATCTTAATGATTAATTGTGTTTGATTGCAATTTCGTTGATTATTAGATTACGATGTGTTTTCTTTTGTACGATTCATTGCTCCTTTGCAGTGAATAGACCAATTCCACATCTTGCTGCAAAGTAAACTCATCTTTTTGTGAGTCATCATTGCAGTGTCTTAGGTTTTCGCGATTATAACTCACTTAAACTCAACTCAACTAACTAGCTACTTGTAATAAAAGTAAAAGACTTAATCATCTGACAGTGTTGGCTTATTCAGTGATGAGCATGAATAATCATATCAGTAATTTATACATCCACTGCTGAACAAGAGCTTTCCAAAATTATGTGTAGTTATGTTGAAGGATATTTGCCCATACTCACCATGCTTGGCAGGCTGGTCTGTGGGCGCAGTATGGCTACCGTTCTACAGAAGGGACGCTGCTGCCCATCCCTCAGGATCTAGAGTCCCTTTGTTGCCTTTTACAACATTCAATGTGAGGAAATGGAGTGGTGCTATATTCTTAATCCAGTCACCACATGGCAATGGAACTACACAGAGCATAAATATATTTTATAGAGTTTAATAAAACACTTTTAACTGATTACATCATGTAGATTATAGATTTTTTATTGTCTTAAGGTTTCAATCACTTTGCAATCTTTGTGTTCACAAATATTTGCAACAATTTGCTCAAAAATAAAGTAATGTGGAAAGGAAAAATCTATAATTTATGCGATATAAAAGTGTTTTATTATAGCTCGCTATTTGTGAACAAAGTAAATAATCCTGCTTTTGTTTCAAATATGACCAAAAGTATTATGTTGCAACAAACCACTTTAAATAAATTCTAAATCGGTCATTTAAACTATGGTGAAGAATACATGATAGCAGGCCGACAGGCCTTTACTATTTCATATATTGTATGAACAGTGCATAAATATACCCAAAATTGTCTTAAGTACTACTATTTTACTACTATACTTACATTTTATTTTACTATTTTAATAGTTAGAAATATTAATAAATATAATTTTCATACCCATATTAATATTATTCCCATTATGTCCATGAGGTCCATGGGTCAGTGGCTGTGGTGGATGGTTATGTTGATAAGGCACATTTGCATTCTGAATGTTCTGATAAGTCATAGGAGTATGGTGATTATCATTAATTTCTGGTACTTGTCTGATGGTGGCTTCATGTGTATGCTGTCCCCATTCTACAGGAGACTCAATTATAGGTTTGTTCAATGTATAATTGCTGTGTTCTCGTCTCAAACTTAGGTACTGCTGTGGTGCAGGTGGCACAGGAGGTGACTCTTCAGGCACTGAAGGGGGAACATTAGGCTGACTCCTTAAGTCTCTCCTGATTCTTGGTGGACTAGAACTTCTTAAAGAGTTCGACCTTGCAACATTGGATGTCTTTGGCAGTACCACACCATTTTGGACAGGCTGTGGTGGAATGTTTGATGGTAGTGGCCGTGATATTGATGACACTGAGGTTGTTCTGTGGTCACCTCTTACTATGGTTTTCAGGTCGAGTATTTCGGTGGGTGTGATTTCTGATGGGTCTACCAGAGGCAGAGGTCTGTTTGTTGATTTCAAAATCTGGAATTAATGAAAATCATAGATACAGATACTGTATAATTATAAGCCTTTGTTTGTCATTGCCTTGATTTTCATTAATAATATACACTTAGCTTATCATAATTATAGCATTCAACCTATTATAATTAGTTGTGCATTTAGATATAAATAATGTACTTAGTTGCATATGGTAGTTTTGTTACTGAAACAGTTGCAAAAAAGTACAATTCAATAACAATAATTGACACATTAATATGTAAACAGAAACTAGTACAGTAATAAAGCAAAGGAAATCAATAGTACATACCTGATTATTACCTACAAGTGAGGCCCATTGCAAAGGAAGTCCAACAAACTTTCCCTCTCGTTTGTCGAAGCCAGTATGTACTCTGTGTTCAAAATTACTAGGCGGCGAAATCAGAGGCTTTTTCTTTTTCTTAGAAAACATTGTGTAATTTACACTGCAAACAAAACATATGTTGCTAAGGCTATTTGATTATTATTGTAATAAAAACGAAGGAAATAGAAAGCTTAACGATACTTTCTTTGATAACATCATTCGACATCGACAATCTGATACGGCACCTTGGCTACGCTTTTATATTATAAAACAAAAACAACTCACATTTACTGTAAGGATGAGTACTCCGATCGTTATGTATGTATCTATGAACACACACTGAATACTAAATCAATCAAGAGCGTATTCCGACATTCCTCAGCAGGCATCCATGCTCTACACAGGTACATAGCACAACAAATTACATTAAAGTAATGCCCCGCTTTTCATAAACAGATCCAAGGACTGTAACTTGCTAAAGAATTACTGCGTTCGGAAGAATTAAACAGCAAAATTGAGCAATCAAACAAAATTTCTTATTTAAAACAACAGCAACAACACAAATACGAATGAAACAATAACCAAAACTAAACTTTTTGTATTATTATTATTTTGGCCAAAACTAATAAAAACCCTCGAGCAATGTTGCCAGATGCATTCGACCTTTTATCTGTAGTAGAAACTAGTACTGGGCGTTTTGTTCAGAAACGCTTTAGGAAAACACTTTTTAGACGAAAAACGAACGGACGGTTTCTCGGCTAACTGACATTACGTTCCAAAACGAACGAGATTTCTAACCTGAATACTCACATACTGCAAACTACGTTCTCTCAAAAATCGTTCCATTCGCCGTTTCTTCACAAACGTTCGGTTGGTACAACTACTTTGCACGTTTTTGGAACGAAGCATCTAATTAAATACCTTACGACGATTGCAATAAGAACTATTATCGTGTGAAGAACAACCAGTTGTTTTTAACCGCCAAGTAACTACTTTTAGTTACAACGCTAAAATGAATCTTATATGCATTGGTACACACACTATACTACTATACACATTGTTGGTACACTACACTACTACACTACTAATTTGGTGGTAGAAAAACATGATTCAAGGACGGCTAGTCGGACGTTCGTTTTTGTTTGAAATTTGATTCTTGCATATATTGTATAGTGTTGGATGACGTCATACGTGCATAGTTCCCGCGTTTTTATAAGTCTAGAAAAAGTGTGACAAATGGTTAATAAATTTATTATTTTCGTATTAATGAATGCAATTTGTATATTAAATTATATTAATTTATAATAAAATATACCGGTATCCATTACTTGATGAATTCATTTTTCAGTAGAACATTTTCGTAGTCTAATTACGCGGAAGCACGGAAGAATAATATAGGTATATTAATATTATAGATAGGGGGGAATGGGAGGGGGAGGCCTTTTTTCAGCAGTGGACGTACTGTGGCTGATATAATGATACATAGGTCATGGTCATGAAAAAACAGTTTCTTTAAAATCTGTTTTAGGAAACTCTTTTTTGAGAAAATAAAACTGTTTCGTTTCATTTTCCGAAAAATCTGAAACGACCCAGTACTAGTAGAAACTGCTAAAGTCTGTATAAATTCTGTGTTATTTTTAACTCGAAATCCGTATATAACCAGTACAGTGATTAGAACTCAAAGAATTAATATGCAGTCAAGTTATTTTTTTTAGCTTGTTTTGAAAAACAATGGAATAGGTTTCACAAAATAAAAAAAGATAAATTAACATTAATGATTAAAACATAACATTAAATATATATCAAATAATTAATTAATACTTATTGTTTTAACATTACAAGAGTTTTACCATCAACTTTTAGGTTATGGCAAGATTTTTGACCAATAGGTGGTAAGCAAAAGACTTTAAATCGTGTTTCCATTGTGACAGTTGCGTTGTTCCTACACTGTCCAAATTTATTTCTGCAATCTTAAGTACCTCACTACTTACACTTACTAATACCTCATTCAAGTACACACACCTTAAAAAAGTATCTTTTAAACAGCTGTAGTTCAGGATGATGGGCTGCAATGACTTTATACCAGTAGGTTTCAAGGTCTTCTGGAGTTCTGAATCACGAGGCTAAATATTTTAATAAACAGATAACAGATAAACAGATAAACACTTTATTCATAATATAAATTATACTTCAATACACACATGGTTCACATGGCTACATAAGATTGCAATCAAAATAATTGCATTAAAAATGATTATAAAAATTATTAATTGAATGAATACGTAATTGAAGATAAATATAAAAGAAATTAGGTAGTCCAAATACAAATAATTGAATCAAAAAACATATCTGAAAAATAATTGCAATATACGAAAACGAATTGAACATTAACATTATTAATAAAATCTAAATGATAATCCATCATTATTACAAAGTAAACAATTGAAATGAAAATTACATACAATTTAAATAATTATTTCATTTATAAGCACGTCTACTGTGTAAAATGCTCTATGAGCAAGCCAGCATTTTAATTTAGCTTTAAACCCTAATCTTGTCAGGGCCGAGGTGACAGACTCCGGTAACCGGTTAAAAATTTTGGGACCCATCACATGCGTCAGTTTACTGGACTTCGTTAAGTAATGTGTTACAGTAGCAAGCTTCTTAGCTTGACGCGTGGTGTAGTTATGCCTATCTCCTCGCCTCTGGTAGTCGTTAAAGTTATCCCATGTGTACATAGCGATCTGCATGATGATTATACTCGGTAGGGTTAAAATACCAAGTGACAGAAAGTATGGCTTTGCGGAGGCCTCACGTGATATCTTCGCTATTGCTCTCACTGCTCGTTTTTGCATTCTAAATGCTCGTAATCTATCGGCAGCATGTCCCCATAAATCGGCACCATATTGAAGGATAGTGCACTGTGGCAAAGTAGCATGTTCGAACCATATCCGTTGACACTATTCGAGAGAGTCTACTGAGCGCATAACATGCACTTCCGAGTCTTGCACACAGTGCGTCTATATGAGAACTCCAAGTCAAGCCCCGATCTACTTGGAATCCAAGAAATCGTGTAGACTCCACCTGTTCTAACGGCTTTCCGTCAATGTAAACATTTAATTTTCTGGATTGTCGCCCTGATATTGAAAAATGCATAAAGTGTGTCTTATTTAGATTAAAAACAAGACCATTTTACTTAAACCACTTCGATACCTCCAATGCGGCTTCATTAAGATGTTGCTCAAGAGCGTCAATGTCAACACCACAGACAACCACCGCCACATCGTCAGCATACATAAATACTTCGCCTGAGTTAACTGATATTAGAATATAGCCACAGGAGGAATTAAAAAGGCGTCTGTACTGTTCAACGGTTTACGATTTAATATTATTAAAATATCATCGACATTAAGTGACAGCAAAAACTGACAGACTAAAATATCCTTTTAAAACAAAAGAACGAAAAGAGGCGACATCACGCGAGACTTGGATTTTTGTAATATTCCAACAGTCCCCCTCAAAAATTTAAGTATATAAATCAAAACAAATCACATTTTCCTTTTTAAATTATAAGATTATTATTATTATTAATTGAATATCAATATTAAATTAAATTTAGTTTATCTCTTAAATCTAAAAACTTCTTGCAGGGTATTGCTTTGGTAAACATATCTGCTAGTTGGTTTCCTGTGGAAATATGTTCTAGCATTAATGTCTTATCAGCGATTTTTTCCCTAACAAAATGGTACTTAATATCTATATGCTTAGACTTCTTGTGATTTGTGGGATTATTAGCAATGTTTATGCAACTATTATTATCTTCAAAGATAATTATAGGCTGACTTATTTGGATCGAAATGCTTTGTAGTAGAGATTTCATCCAGACTGCTTCTCTTACAGCCTCAAATAAAGCCATGTATTCGGCTTCCGTTGAAGAGACGGCAACAGTATTTTGTTTTCGTGTGCTCCACGAAATTGTACAATTATCAAACACTTGGAATAAATATCCTGTTGTGCTTTTTCTGTCTGTTTCATCGCCTCCCCAATCGAAATCCGCATATCCAACAATTAGCTGTTTATAATCGCATTTTCTGTAGGTTAAACTTAAATTAAGTGTTCCTTTTATGTATCGTAAAAGATGTTTTAAATATTTCCACAGTTCTGCGTTATTTTTGCTTTGGTATCTACTTAATACACTTATAGCCGCACAAATATCTGGTCGCGTACAGAGCATTGCATACATCAGGCACCCTATGATGTTTCTACAAGGTGCATCATAATAGGTATCAGAGTTTAATTCTAAACAGTTTAATTTATAAGGGAAAGGTGACTTGGATGGATTACAATCATTCATTGAAAACTTCTTTAAAACGTTTTGTAAGTAATTAGATTGATCCAAAGATATTGAACCTTCTGTTCTTTTAACTCTTATACCGAGAAACAATGTAACTTCTTTCAAATCAGTCTCGTAGAATTTCTGCATTAAACAGTTTTTATAAAATTGCAATGTTTCTGTATGTTTAGTGGAAATTATTAAATCATCTACGTAAAGAACTAGATATATATTTTCATCAATACAATTTTTATCTAATATATATAGACATGGATCTACCTGAGAATTTTTAAAACCCATATCTTTGAGAGTGTGATCAAAACGCTCGAACCAGCATCTAGAGGACTGTTTTAATCCATATAACGCTTTATTTAATTTGCAAACATGATTATTTTTAGCTGTAATACCCTCTGGTATCTCCATGTAAATATTTTCTTTTAATATACCATTAAGGAACGCTGTCTTGACATCCATGTGATGTAAATGTAAATCAAATTGATTCGCAAAAGCTAAAATAAATCTAAAACTGGTTATACGTGCTACTGGTGCGAACGTTTCATCATAGTCTTCTAAATACTGTTGAGTAAAACCTCGAGCAACCAAACGAGCCTTGTAACGTGCAGGTTCACCTAGTTCGTTATTTTTAATCGTAAATACCCACTTACTACTAATTATATTTACATTTTTCGGTCTCTCAACAAGACTCCAGGTTTGGCTGCTTTGAAGTGACTCAATTTCACTCTCTATAGCTTTTAACCATTTATCATAATCATGTCTGTTAAAAATGTCTTTATATGACAATGGTAATGGATCAGCATTAGTTAAAGATAAATCTGGATCATTCATCTGCTTATAATTTAGCGGGGGTAGGTTGAGTAGTCTTTCACTACGTCTTAAATTGCTAGATTGACTTGTTATTGACGTATTTTCGTTCAAAGAATTTTGTTGTTGATTTTGTATTAGCTTTGCCGAATCATTTTCGGGCTTACTAATTTTAGCAGGAATTATGTTTTCACTACTGCTACGTACTGGCCGTGATTGTTCAAAATTTAACTCGTCAAAAACAACATCTCGAGCTATAATAAAATCATTACTTTCAACATTATATAATTTATAACCATTTGACTCAAATCCAATCAATATTGATTTGAATGATTTTTCATCAAATTTAGTTTTTCTAGTTTTATTATGCACGTAAGCAGTAGAACCAAACATTTTTAAATTACTTATTTTAGGTTTCTTACCATGCCACATTTCGTATGGTGTTTTATTTACCAGAGCTTTGGTAGGTAATCTATTTGTTAGATAAGTAGCTGTTAAAACAGCTTCACCCCAAAAGGCTTTATCTAACTTCGCACTTGTAACCAATGTTCGAGACATTTCGGTTAACGTACGATTCATGCGCTCTGATACACCATTTTGCTGTGGAGTGTATGGTACAGTTAAATGGTACATTATTCCCTTGTCAACACAAAACTCTTTAAACTCATTTGAAAGATACTCTCGTCCGTTATCACAGTATAAATTAACAACTTTAGCATTAAAGAAATTTTCACTTTTAGCTACAAAATCTTTAAAACATTTGAATACTTCTGACTTAGAATGCATTAAATAAGTAACTGTATAATGAGTATAATCATCAATAAAGGTAACAAAATATTTTTTATCATTGAAGGTAGACGGAGTAATAGGACCGCAAACATCAGAATGAATAATAAAAAGCGGCCTGTTATTATTCAACTTATCTTTTGATTTCGCAAAGGGCAGTCGTGATTGTTTGCCTAATATACACGATTCACATAATTCATCACTAGGAACAATGTTAGCATGCTCATCATCAACCAAGTTTCTTAGAATTAAAAATGTTTGCTTATTTAGATGGCCAAGACGTTTATGCCATAACTCATAAGAATTCAAATTTTGATTTAAATTCAAATTGCACTGAGATCTAATCACACATAAAAATAATTTAAAAAGATTATTACAATTATTGCCAGACATCAAACATTTGTAATTTTTATAAATATGAACTTCATTATTTTGAAAAGTTACCGACATACCTGCTTTTTGCATACGACTTACTGATAATAAATTATGTGGAACTTCCGGCGAATATAAAACGTTGTCAATTGTCCCCTGGAACCCTAAGTTGGTGATAATGTTAATTTTACCTCTGCCAAATGCAATAATACAGGTGCCGTTCTTAGCGACGCCGATTTTTAATGGAACGGCTAGTTTGGTATACGATGTAAAAATGTTCTGTGTATTTACAATATGGTCAGTCGCTCCAGAATCTAAAAGAAAACAAAATACATCGTTATTTTGATTTTGTTGCAAATTAAATAACTTACATTGCGATAACATGAAAACGAAACCGTCCTTGTCATCGTTGCAGGGTTGCACGGTATTTGCAGTCGATGTGTAGCTGCTACCGCCGCCATTTTGTTGTATGTTCTTGAAGAATCGGCAATCCTTCTTAAGATGATTGCGCCGGCCACAATGATCACAATACAGCTTAGAAATGTTATGCGTCTAATTTCCAGGCTTAGATTTCCAGTAGTGAGGCTTCTTCTTATCAAAACCATACCTATTTTGGGGTAAAGATTTCTTTGTATTTGTATATAAGATTTTCAGTTCGGTTGTTGTTTCAGTTTTTAATTTCACTTCGTGATCTAAAAGACGTGTCTTCACGAAAGCCAGATTGAGATGTTCCTCTCCGAGCGTTTCCAAAGCAGTTATAACACCATCGTATGATGTGGGTAAGGTTAACAACAAATGTGACACTTTATCCATCTCATCTAATTTAGCACCAGCCGAAATTAATTCTATGATTATATTATCAAACTTATTAAAGTGTTGAAATAAGTTTACATCCGGTTGCAACTTCAAATTAAGCAGTTGTTTTCGAAGTGCCAGTTGAGTAGTTAAGTTCTCCTTTCGTAAATTTTATCTAGGTCATCGAAAATAGATTTTGCCGTTGCTGACCCTCTAGCAAAGTTCAAAAACGCATCACCCAAGTATTCTACTATTGTACCTTTTGCAGTTTGGTTCCTTTTCAACCACTCTTGATCGGGGTTAGATGGCATATTTTCATCGATGACACACAATACTTGCAGTTCTCCTAAAAGTGATCTAACACGAAACTTCCACGTGCTATAACGTTCACCTTTAAATTGTTCAATGTTCCTTTTGTTTCGCGAATCCATTTTACTGTGTTTATTGTTGAAAATTACCCACTAATACTTTTGTAAATTGTTATAGATTGAATTTGATTCAACTTTAGTATTTTATAAAAACGTGGCCTGGGCCCATAACCTATTAGAATATAGCCACAGGAGGAATTAAAAAGGCGTCTGTACTGTTCAACGGTTTACGATTTAATATTATTAAAATATCATCGACATTAAGTGACAGCAAAAACTGACAGACTAAAATATCCTTTTAAAACAAAAGAACGAAAAGAGGCGACATCACGCGAGACTTGGATTTTTGTAATATTCCAACAACTGAATTGGGAAGATCATTCAGTAGTAGCGAGAAGAGGATGTTCGAGATGGAAGATCCCTGAGCCACGCCCATTACGGCCATCAGTGGATCAGATTTGAGTTCCCCTCCGTCTGTAACCACTATTTGGTACCTTTGTCGCAAGAGGTCAGTCAGCAGCGCATGTGCTGAGCCCGCGATGCCGTAATATTGCAACTTAGCAGCTAAAACCCCATGATCAGCGACATCGAATGCCTTCGATAAATCGCAGCATAGGACAGCTACTTTTTGTTTATTCTCACAGGCTTTGAGAACGCGTCGGATGACCTCGCGGACAAGCGAGGTCGTGGAGTGTCCAGCACGATACGCATACTGTCTATCAGACAGAGCTTCAAGCTTCAAAAGGTATTTGGTGAGACGGGCGCTAATTCCGTTCTCGAAAACCTTTGCTACCGCAGGAATTATTGACACAGGTCGATAATTGTCAATATCTTCCCTTTTTCCCTTACCCTTGTACAACGGGGATATTTTGCTCATTTTCATGGCACGTGGGTACAGTCCCGTTTTTATGCAACGATTAAAAAGATCGGCAAGGCAGGGCGACAATGGTATCACAGCACTATGTAGGAGCTCCATGGATATCTCATAGATATCTTTCGTCAGCTTAATAGGTATGCGTGATGTGATAATACGATGTACCTCTGCAGTAGTGAATGGTGTGAGTCGCAATGAGCGGTCAGCGGCGGGTCTCGCAGCATTCAGTGTACATTGCACAGTTGCTAAGTGCACGTGCGATGTGCCACATGCTTGAGCCGCTTCAATAAATCTGGAATTCATCGCGCCAGTGGCGGCTTTTTTGGAACAAAATTTAGTAACTGTGGAGTCTATAAGTATATCGGTGAAGCCGACAGTTTGTCGTACCACAGCTCCTCTTTCAACATTCACTATATGCCACATGGTCTTATTAGTATTACGACTGTTTACGATATAACTCACCTGTGAACAGTCCCCGGTGAGACGTGTGCGTGGTTGTGAGTCGAGTATCTGGCACATCACCTCTGCACGCACAGCACGGTTCACCATCACCACTCAGGTTGGAGTCAACTGGCGTGGTCGTGACCGTTCCCCGGGGACCATTGTGGTACACATGGTCTAAACACGTCGAAGAGACAGGCGTAACACGAGTGGGGAAATTTACTTCGTTTGTAAAATTGTGTGCCGATAGTAGATCGCTTAACTGTTTACATTCGGAGTTTAAACAAATGCAGTTAATGTTAAAGTCTCCAACAATTATGCAAGTTTTATTACATATTGTACTGGCTCGCTCAAGTATACGATCAAATTGTGCCAGAAAGCTCGACGAATTAACTAGATTAGTTCGATATATGCATAGTACTACGATATTATAATCCACGAGTTCAATAGCAGACACTTCGCAGTATTGTTCTACCGCTAATTGGGTTAATTCAATGCATTCTACAGCTTTTATGTTATTACGAACAAATAAACAGGAACCGCCATGCGCAAGAGACTTTCTACTGTAATTCGAGACTAACGAATAATCGAAAATATTGACGCACTTTAAACAAGACTCTTTCAACCAATGCTCGGTTATTGCAAGTATATCACACTGTAGTTCACTCAGTCACTCACTCTGCAGAAGAACTTCTAGGCGATTCGTCTTCTTATCTAACGATGCAATGTTTTGTTGACAAATCGTTAGCGTTTTAAATTGAAATTAAAATTACGCTAAAACCGCCGCTCTGTGTCTAGGTATTGCAGTTCGTCAGCTGAAATCATATTTGGAAACTTTATTGCCAAAGTGACCAAATTAATCTATTCTACGAAACTTGACAACATGTGGGTCACAAAACTAAATTTTGTTACATTACCTCATTGTTGAAATTGACCATTTTTAAGTATTTTGCCCCTCCAATAAATATCAAGTCATTTGAATTTAAATGTTATTATCTTCTTGAATTCTTAGAGCGTTTGCAGAGACAAGAGAAGCTGCAGCCTTTGCTGCTAAAGATTATTGATTGAAGTCGTGGATTGACAACCTGTCCCACTTTTAAACATTTTAACAAGATTATGGTAATTCTAATCAATAGAATCTGATATTTTTCCATATCATAATAGATATATTTCCATTTCATAATCTATATGGGTGATTTTCAGAAAAATTGACCCTGTGACGATCAGGAAATATAATTTTGGGACTAAATGAAATTGCTTAAATTTACTCTGGTATCAAAGAATATGTAATTAAGTAGCTAAATATGCTATTTAAATTAAAATTTAAACATAAAAATGAGAAATGTTCCTGTACGCCACACAATATAATCAGTCAGAAATAAAACAACCAGGTATTGAAACAAAATCAACTTATATTAGCATTAAGATATGCTTAAAATGTTTCCAAAAATAACCAAAAGTTAGCATAATTCTATTGCAATAATAAATAATCAGCCAAATAGTTTCATTTTCGTCACTTCTGTGTCCAACATCGCCCTAGAAAAGTTGTTGTTTACTAATGATACGTGTTACAAATTAAAAAATCAAGGAAAGTGATGCGTTTTCGGCAATAACCAAATTCTAATAGTGACAAAACTTAATACTTTAAAGAAATCTAGATACTTTTAAAACTAGTTTTGTACAATTTGGAATATAGGACATTGACTTTTACGAAAATTGCGTGACGAATAGGAATCATTTGAGCAGTATCCACACTGCCAATTTAAAACACAATCACAAAGGGCGTAAATTCAGTAATTTTCTACTATCGCTTTGGCTCAGTTTTATATTATTGCTGATTTTTCGCTGACATCCGAAACACTTCTCAGTGATTAAGAAATTTGTAACAGGCCACTTGGCATTATTAATGTAACATTGATTTAAATCAAAATATGTTTGGATTTTGTCAACTTCCCAATATACTACCATATCGGCTAGCAGAGTAGGTAATACATACGAGTAGGTATGTTAATTGCGAACTCATATCTGAAACAAGAAAGGTATCATTTTTTGTAGTAAAATTGGAATAATAAGTAGTCTATAGCAATTTTTACAGTCAATTTAGATTCAAATCCAATGAGTCGTCACCGGTATTACGTGCCTACAAACAAACAATACTAATTTTACCTCTTATCAAAATTAGGTAATACGTAGGTAAGTATCTATTACAAGATTAAATATATCGTTGTACGCTAAGCTTTATAATTCAAGTTCGTCCGTACCACAGAGTACATTATATATACGGAAAGTCCGTACGTCCGGAAGTATGTCACATGACGCACAGTAGGTGACATTAAACATGGGTAACTGAACAAATCAGCTTGAGCTGCAGGTAAGATCACGGTTTAAGCACCTGAACCGGAGCTGCGAGCCGGCTCGCAGGTCAGCTCAAGTAGGTACATTGCTATACTGTGAACTGTGACTCGGCGCGCACTCTACTGGTTCGAATAGGTTTAACCGCCACTTTTCACTTTTCATCTCTTCCATAATATAGGTTTAAAACATAATATGAGATTGTTCTTTGTATACTTTTTATTTAAAAACCAAATATAATAAAATATATGTTAAGCTTCGCGTTTTATTTATGCACCTTTAATCATTCAGGTACTAATACCTCACAGAACGAATCAGATTAACCATAGATCAACAGCTCAAAGCAGCTCAAAGTGACTACTTGAGCGAATATAGACTCAAAAACTATTAACAAAGCTTTAATTATACCCTGTGAGCTGTCAATGAGCCGTGAGCTGTCTATGTTGCATTTGAACCGCAGCTCAGCAGCTTATGTATCTGTGATCTGAATAATTGAACCGGCTCAGACCTGAGTTACACATGCCTAGGTGACATATTCATACGACGAAACTAATAAATTAAAAATAACTAGGTAGTACTCTGTTAAATTAACTTGTTTTTAGCTTTATTTATGTAATATAGGTTTGTTTATGTTTTAAATACAATATGCCAAAGTTAAGAAAATGAGTTTATTTACCTTTTAAATACATAGGCTGCACTAAAAGTATCGGGAATGGAATATTTCCACTGTTCCTGTCATATTAAAATCTTTTTAATTGAAAACTCCTTGGTTTTACAAATCGAATACCATTTATTTATTTAAAAAAAGATTCACGGTCTTGTCACATGGTTTTGTCAAACTTGTTTAGTCGTTGACACAGACTAGGTAGTAAGATACTTCGTATGGTCGTTGAGAAAATGGAATTGACTCGAGAAAATTCAAGAGCGATGATTTATTATGACTTTCGAAGTGGTTTAACACAAAAACAGTGTGTTGACCGGATGATTTCTGCATTAGGTGATGAAGCCCCATCCAAAACCGCAATTTATCGCTGGTTTGCTGAATTTCAACGTGGACGTGTCAAGCTCAGTGATGATCCTCGTCAAGGTCGTCCAAAAACTGCAGTCACCCAAGAAAACGTTGATGCTGTGCGTAAGCTGATTGAGGAAGATTGACATGTGACATACCGCGAAATTCAGGCAACTTTAGACATTGGCATGAGTCAAATACAAATAATCTTGCATGAACAATTAGGTGTAAAAAAGTTGTTTTCCCGATGGATACCGCATTTGCTATGTGAAGAGCAAAAAGCGGCTCGCGTTACTTGGTGCGTCAGAACTCTCGAAAGATTCCACGCAGGATCCTCAAATGCTGTATACAACATCGTATCAGGTGACGAATCCTGGATATATGCGTACGAACCCGAAACAAAAAACCAGTCACGAGTTTGGGTGTTCGAAATTGAGTTAAAGCCAACAAAAATTGTTCGTTCACGGAGTGTTGCAAAAAAAATGGTGGCCACGTTTGTCTCCAAAACCGGCCATGTTACGACTATTCCTCTTGAGGGACAAAGAACGGTTAATGCAGAATGGTATGCTAGCATTTGTTTGCCACAGGTCGTTTCTGAACTCCGTAGAGAGAACTGCAACCGCCGCATCATCCTCCATCACGATAATGCGAGTTTTCACACCGCGCACAGAACAAAAGAGTTTTTAGAGCAAGAAAACATAGAATTATTAGACCATCCGCCGTACAGCCCCGACCTAAGCCCTAATGATTTCTATACTTTCCCTAAAATAAAGAATAAATTGCGTGGACAGAGATTTTCATCACCTAAAGAAGCTGTGGACGCCTACAAAACGGCCATTTTGGAGACCCCAACTTCCGAATGGAATGGTTGCTTTAATGATTGGTTCCATCGTATGGAAAAATGTGTCAAATTTCGCGGAGAATACTTCGAAAAGCAATAAATACATTTTTAAACAGTAATGTTGTGTCACTTCCTTGATTCCCGAAATTTTCAGTGCCGCCCTCGTACTGTCACTATCCAGAAAACTTTTTCTGCACGCCGAAGACACCAACACTTTCGTCACAGACAAAGACTACAAATTATACTAGATAGTACAGATTTTGTCGCAACCGACGTTTAAACAGTAATGGCGGTATCAAAATACGATCATAATTTTGCCAGGAAAGAAGAAAAAACACAAATTAGTAGATTTTGTCTTATGTAAGATATCAAAGTAACCGTGACAATACCGGATTTTCTGGTACTATGGTTTTCGTAGGACAACGTTAATTTAATAATATTTCTTAAAAATAACTATAAATTAATCACATAAAGACCAAAAACACACTTTTAGACATAAAGACATTATGTTCGAACACCTAAACATACTCAAAGCTCAATAGTCTACAAGTAATAAGTATTCGAAATCTCCGAGAGCACCGTGGGACACACCACAGAGTACCTTTCAATTTAACTTGATTTTAAAATGTCTGCCTTAATCATATAACATTTCACATCTACATGTGCCACAAAAAAAAAAACAAAAAAAAAGATGTTTAAAGTTGTGGGACAGTCCGATTTTGCTAGGGTCATTTTTAGTGAAAAACACCCATATTTTATCGTTAATATTTTAAATCTCGATAAATCGATATTTCTATGCGAGGATCAAAGTGGGTATCAAATTCGATAATTTAAAAAAAATTAAGTATATATAAATAGTCAGCAATAGAATATCACTATCGATAGTATCCGACCACTTGTCGACATCACAATGCAGTGTCACTCATGAGTCATGTCACATTGAGTTACTGTCAATCAGTAAAAACAGTGAGAAACGAATCAGTATAACAGTTATTTATATGATCATCTATGGAAATGAAAATGAGAACTTTCGCTTAAAGTGGCGACTATTAGTGTTAATTACATTATTTAATACATTCCCTTTGATAGTGTTCTGTTTTGTTGTGTGTTGTGTTTGAAATTACTTAAATTTGTGTCAATCTTGATTCTTGACATTCTTGTTTAACATGGCAACCAAAAATATTGAAGAAATTGACTTATACGCTATACTAGATATTTCAATTACTGCAACAGAATCAGAGGTATGTACCATGTACCTGAGTAAGTAAAAATGGCAGAGAACAGGGACATAAACTGGGAAGTGGGCTGAGGCAGTCAAAGTCAAATATTTTTATTTCAAACTAGCTGGGACCCGCGGTTTCACCCGCGTTTAATTTAAAAGAAATTTAGAGTACTTTGACATAGACATTTATATATATTGGATTTCAAGGGTTTTATTTTTTTACGCGGAACCCTAATTATTTTTCGAAAATCAAAGTAGCCAAGTTATTCCTTAAAACATCAGCTATCTGCCAGTGAAGGTCCCGTCAAAATCGGTCCAGCCGTTTCGGAGATTACCCGGAACAAACAGACAGACAGACAGACAAAAAATTTTAAAAATAGTGTTTTTGTTATATGTAACATACATACTTTCATATGCATTAAGTAAAAAGCTGTTATTTTGACATTACAAACAGAGACTTCAATTTTATTTATTTGTATAGATTGTATAGATAAACCAAATATTGGCACTTATGAAACGTCAGAATCTAAGTTGCACTGTTCCAAATAGTTGATCTATGGAGAAGAGCCGGCAAGAAACTCCATAGATACTCTTTTAAAATAATTGAGATTACAATGTTGATTGATACAAATTATGGTAAAACATATAACGAGCATGATGTAGGTAAATGTAAAAAAAAAAAAAAACATACTAATGTAATATAATTATTATTCGCCATGGCAGTTAATGGCTGACCAGTCCCAATAGACGGCACCCGTTCATGCATGAGGCATGCATCAGCATTGCTTAGCTCAACCATATTGTAGGGAACCGATCGATCCGATACACAACGCCACCGCCAGCAAGACATTTTAGTGAGCATGACAGACCAATACTACCAGGCAAAAGTCAAAGTATAGGTACTTAATATATAACATTTTTTTTTTTTTTTTTTTTTAATCTGAACTTTTTTTTTTTTTTTGAGGCTTCAGTACACTCTGGGTGACTATGCCAGCCTCATGGGGTCAGTCATATTATAGTATGAATGCGGCGGCATACAGGCCGTAGTTAGTCCGTATGCAACCAATCACACCATGCTAGTACCTACTCACATCTGTCATTATCACGCAATAATAGTACCAGTGTCATGTACTCCATCACACTCTTTCACTCCTTACTTTGAAACATAGTTTTAGAAAATTGTAAATACGCTTGCACTCTTCAGACCAAGGTTCCCTCAACAATATATTAATTTCACCATTATATAAATTTATGTTTGGCAACAACCTCATTCTCAGGCCCTGATACTGATCACATTCCATCATCACATGAATTATATCCTCCGGCTTATGGCATATAATATAACATTAACGGCAACATGATGCTAACATTAACGGCTACTTGATGCTCGCACATTTACAATTTATGAATAATTAATTTAATAATGTCAAAATATTAAGAAAATATTAGAATGTAAATTGCAGTCATTATATTAAACATAGGTAAATAATTTATATCATAATTATAGAATTCAATTTTAAATAAGTCAAATTAAATGTCAAGATGTCAATAAAAAGATAAAAAATAAGTCAAGTAAAATGTCAGGATGTCAACAAAAAATTTCACTACAATTTCTTTGTAAATGGTAGAGCATTGATTGGGAGTAACAACACGTCAATAATGCGAAAATTATAAAATATAAAGCGCCAGAGGGTCGCAGTGGGCAGGAGGGAAACGGTTGCCAGACATCGCTATCGTCGATGTAATGATTTATATTATAGTAGGCTTTCGAAATTAAAATGAGCTTAATCAACAATTTGAATCTTATTTCTGGTAAGTCGGTAATACTACAAGGAATTTTGTTATAGAATCTAATACTGTTTCCCATAAACGACTTGCTGGTTCTACTAAGTCTAAAGCCCGGTACAACCAACTTGTTCTTGTTACGAGTATTTACTTATTTATTTAGTGCACGTCACTTTTCTTACTAAAATTAGCTATATGTTTAACATAATGTTTTGGAAAATATATAAGGATGGTAGAGTAAGAATGTTTGTTTCCTTAAATAGTTCCCGTAGTGACTCACGAGAGTCCAGGTTATAGATAGCTCGCACTGCTCTTTTCTGTAATATAAAAATAGACTCAACATCAGCAGCCAAGCCCCACAGTAAAATTCCATAAGACATAATACTGTGAAAGTACGCAAAATATACTAACCTAGCTGTAGCCACATCCGTAACCTGTCTAATTTTCCTAACGGCAAATGCAGCAGAGCTTAGTTTGCCTGAAAGTGCCTTTATATGGGGTCCCCATTGCAATTTTGAGTCTAAAGTAACACCCAAAAACACAGTTGAGGAGACTAGATCTAATTCTTGTCTATTAGGTTTTACTTGTGACCTTACGTGGGTCACATTTGCTGTGGAGAATCTTAGACATTTAGTTTTATTTGCGTTTAATAGAAGATTATTCGCCGAAAACCAATCAGATATCTTATGAAGTATATCATTGGATTATATAAGATCCTTTCTATTTACTTTAAATATAAGTGACGTGTCATCAGCAAACAAGACTATATTCGACATTGTATCGTTTATCATGTATGGCAGGTCATTTATATAGACCAGAAACAAAAATGGCCCCAAAATTGATCCTTGCGGTACCCCCATTTTAACGCGTGAGCCTGTTGATGTGACGTTTTCAATTTCTACTCTTTGATCCCAATTTGACAAATATGAGCTTACAAAATCAACAAATCTACCTTGAATTCCGTAGTACTTAAGTTTCAGAATGAGGGTGCGGCGGTCCACGCAGTCGAATGCCTTAGACAGATCGCAGAACACGCCTAAAGCATCATGTGCATCCTCCCAGGCCCCTAAAACGGTTTTAATGAGAGTGGACCCGGGATCCTCTGTAGATCGTCCCCGCTTAAATTCAAACTGATTGTCATGAAATATCCTATTTCTGTTAAAGTGTGCTGCAATTTGATTTAAAACTAGTTTTTCAAAAATTTTGCTTAAGGTTGGTAGCACAGATATTGGCCTATAATTTGATGCATCATTTAGGCAACCAGCTTTAAAAATGGGTTCAATTTTGCTGGATTTCATGAGATCTGGAAAAGTGCCCTCTGCGATGCAGGCATTAAATATTAGAGCCAAAATTGGCGCAATATTAGTTATAACAGATTCGATGGCTTTCATTGACAATCCCCATAAGTCCTCAGTTTTTTTAAAACTACTACGGTTTTAAATGTTTTAATTATATCACTGTCTGTCACAAAACTAAATTCAAAGACAGGTACATGTAAATCGTAATTTTTCTTTAAGAATGCCTCTGCTGCTAAGGGAGACGATGGAAGGTGTTTAGTAGTCTCTATTGGAATATTAGTGAAAAAGTTTTCGAGGAAATTTGCGACTACAGACTTATCTGAAACTAGTTTGTCATCGATATTTAAATTAATTGCACTGTCACTGAATCTACCATCACTAGTTTCAGCATTAATTATTTTCCACGTCGTTTTTATTTTATTATTCGACTTTTTAATTTGGTCACAAATATAAGCAGCTTTTGCTTGAGTACAAACCTTTTTAAACATTTTAGAATATTTTTATTATTAGAAACGTAGTTATGAAAATCAATATTAGGTAAATAAGAATTTTTGTCATATAATTCGTATAGGACATCCCTACTGCGTCTTTCTCGCTCGTTCTGCGTATACCCTTTGTTGCCCAGACACTGAACGTTAATTTTTACATGTATTTTATTTACTTTGCAGGCTTTCTGAAACTCATTACATAGTGTATTAAATAGGGTACGGTACATTTCATTGGGATTGGCATAATGCGGCTTTAGAGTTTGAAGTTGAGAAGCTAGATTTTTACTAAAATTTTCTAGACTTCTTTTTGTTATATTTCTGCAATGTATTATTTTATGCCCTTTAACTGCATTATAGTTTATTTTAACAATCTGGCACTTATGATCCGATCGAATGCCACTAATCAGTCCCTTATCTCTTATTTTAAAGTTTGTTATAGTATTATCTATACAAGTAGCTGAGGTAGTCTAGACTAGACTCTAGTCGGCTCCGAATACAAAGACTTCAAGTTAAATGACCTAAATAGGGCCAGTGTGTAAACAAGTCGCTTTCTATACCTGCCATTGGCTCTGCCACTTCCCTACCCACATCCCTGCTCCCTGCAGCGAATGTGAACTAAGTGTAAATAAGGTAAAATAATTAATATTGTCATGACTTATTTGTGGTTGAATGTTTTTTTTAGATCAAAAAAGCTTACCGAAGGAAAGCTTTAAAGTGCCATCCAGATAAGAATCCTGATGACCCAAAAGCTGCCGAAACTTTCCATGCATTATCACAAGCATTGCAAATATTGACTGATCAGTCAGCTAGGGCTGCATACGACAAAGTACTTAAAGCAAAGGCAGCAGCGAAACTTAGGCATCAAGAGTTAGATAGTAAGAGGCAGAAACTTAAGGAAGATTTGGAAAGACGCGAAAGGGAAGCTGAAACAGGGAAAAGCACTGGTAACCTTACCGATGAAGAGAAACTGGCAGCTGAAATTGAAAGACTACAGAGGGAAGGTAGCAGGCTCTTAATAGAGGAACAGCAAAAAATGAAGGAAGAAATACGGAGAACAATGGGAATTTTTACTCAACCTGTTTGGGATTCAAGTCTTAATAGAATTAAGATTAAATGGAGAGCAGCCAAAACTGACCCAAACAATGGCAGTTATGATGAAGGGATACTGAGAAGATTTTTAAAAAAATATGGTGAAATTGTAGCATTTATTATGTCACCAAAAAAGAAAGGCAGTGCATTAGTGGAATTTGCAACTAGAGAAGCATCTGAATTGGCCATAGAACTTGAGAAAGGTATAATGTTTTGTTTCAATAAAAAGTATTTCTTTTTGCTTAATATACATGGTTAGTCAGAATGGAGTACTTAGCGGGAGGAGTATTTGCGTACACATGATAATGAATTGACAAATAAGTTTTGTGTTTATAGAAACAGCTTTTCAAGTTAACAAAAAAAAAACTGAGTACACAGTGGTTGATTAGTTGATTACACAAGGTTTCAATGGTGATTTATAAATGAAATCTTGCTAGTCATAATATAATACTAATAAGAGTCATGGTGGACTCACTTCTTAAGCAATAAGTTGCAAGTGCGAAACCTGGCAAGTACAATTGTGACATTTTCAATATATTGGACGGCACTGTTGGTGCAGTGGCTGATACATCGCACTGCTGCGCTTCAGGTTGCAGGTTTGATTCCAGCTCGGAACAAATAATTGTATGATCTGCAGTTAGTTGTCCCGGGTCTGGGTGCATTGTGTGTGGAATATGTGTCTGTAAACCCAGGAAAAAAACCTAGATAAGCATTGTCTAAAAAAAAAGTGATAAAGAATATATATAGCCTATAAGTTTTTGTATAATTTTTTGGTGAAATAAACATTATTGTTATTATATCTTATCTTTATAAGTTAATCTAAGACACAAAAGACTTTACCATGAAGTGAAATATTGTGTTAAAACCTAGATTGGATCTAATGGTTTATATTCGCCAACATGCAGTGAGCAAGTTTGGTGCTCAATGCTCATTCCTTGTCTGTATACGAAGAGGTCTTTGTCCTGCAGTCCCAATAAGCACACAACATACCCACATCAGTCATTGTGGTGATCTTTGGGGGAGGCCCTGTATTTAGCAGTGGACTTTATTTGGCCGAAATGATGATGATGATGATGCATATATTACTAGAAAATACTATGTATGATGGATTAAGAACAATAACTGGGTAGCTGCTATGAGAGTTAATTCTGAAATTTATGCAGACTACTTCTCACTAGATAGGGTTAAATATTTGTATACAAACTGCTATACATATTTAATATATATTAAACATATTATAAAATGAATTGAAATAACTTATGGAAATATATCGCGTTTAACTAATTCATTCTCTATACTTACGTACAGCATCTATACGTGCAATGTGCAGCCCTAGCACACATTATTAATACACAAAAATATAAAATACAAAATAAAATTTACCGACACTTTCTTGGGCCTGATGTGGAACATGCTGTAGCATACATGAATCAAGACCTGGAGAGGATTAGTGTATGGGCAAGGTCCTTTGGGCTTAAAATAAATCCAGAAAAATCCCAGGCCATGATAATTGGCAGTCGAAACATGCGCATCAAGCTTGATGTTGCGACTTTAACACCTCTCCATTTGAATGGTGTTCAAATTGACTATAGTGACTCAGCTAAAAACTTAGGGGTGTTTTTGGACTCTAATTTGACGTGGAGAACACAAGTCCAGGAAGTCAGTAAGAAAGTTCACTTCACCTTTCATTCGCTGAAGTGTCTCCAGAGCTTCTTGCCCTTGAAAACCAAAATCTCTCTTGCTCAGACTCTTATTCAGCCCATCATAGATTACGCTGATGCCTGCTATCTGGATGCCACAGAGGAGCTCTTAAATAAACTTGAGCGATTACAAAATTGATGCATTCGTTTTGTTTTCAATTTAAAAAAGTATGACCATGTCTCCAACTTTCGTAAAGAACTCAAGTGGCTCCCAATTCGTCTTCGCAGAAACACTCGGATATTGTGTCTCCTCTTTAATATACTTCATAACCCAACATCTCCATCATACCTGCGGGAACGATTTTCCTATACTTATAAAACTGATATACCCTGCAGGTCTCATCTTAGGACCATCTTCAAATTCCCACCCCACAAAACTGATTTCTTTTCCTACTCCTTTTCTGCACATGCGGTTAGATTGTGGAACTCACTCCCGCCTGATATAAGGAACTGTACAACCGTCGCTCTATTTAAAAAACGCCTTAATCTCTCCACGTCTACATAGTTGCATATGTATATTATTTTTGGATATGTATATTTATGTATGAGTGTATTTATATATACCTATATTTTATGTATCGTATATTTTTATATAAGTATTTATATGTTTATGTTCTGCATTTATTTACGCCTTTACACACTGTGTCTACTTTTCTTATTCAAACTCTCCTCTCGCAGGTCTGCTGGAAGAGATTTCTTAAGAAATAAGCAGTACCTTTGTACATTTTAGTCCTATTTCATTTTTCTTTATTTTTATGTTTATGTGTGTGCATAAATTAAAAAATAAATAAATGAATAAAAAAAAATAAAAAAATATAGTTCTACCCTATATACTCACACTTGTTCATAATAATACCTGAAATAATCATACATGCTATACACAATTAAGCAACATCTTTGTATAGTGAAACATAAATGCATGCACGATAAATATACAGAATGTTTGGTGCATCGTGTGCCAAACTGAAATGGTCGACTGGGAGAGTCATCTGCTATCCTTTCAGACCCCTAAACATTTCTCATGCCCTGTGGTTTTTTTTCATCGACTTTTTATTGTTTTATTAATAAAAATACCCAAACTTTACATTCAAATACAAATTTAAAAAAAAGTATAAGTCGTAGACTCTGAATTTTAATCTTATTTAGATGTGTATTGGATTACTATACTTTTAAATTCAAAATTAGTGACATTGGCCATCTAGTTTTTGTTTTTATTTACTCGCAAAGTTTCGGACTTAAATTAAAGCTGTCAATGTTAAAGCTATTTACATGGCTATAAAAAATAAACTAAAAGCGACCGGGATCTTCCAACTCCCTCAAAAATTCTCTAGTCTATCCTCTTACTAGTAATGTGCCACATGCCATAAAAATCTTTTTACAACTTTGTGAAGTTGCTAGAATTGTGAATCGAGTCACAAAATACTAAATTCCAAATTATGATTGAAAAAATGATTGCTTAAATGATACCTGAAAAACTTATTAAATCTGTTATCTCACTCTTATAAGGTAAAATCTGTCTCGTATCTCTCTTGGGGGGGATTACCAGAAAAAAAAAAAAATGCATTTTTAACATTTATTTAATATTTTTTTACATATTCTGCTCAAATTGTTGGTTTCTATTGCGAATGCAGGCCCGACATCTATTTCGTATTTCCACTGTTGTGGTACGAAGTCGCATTTCCTCCTTAATTGTATTGAACGCCGTTTCAATGCGTTGTAGTAATACCTCCCTAGTCAGAACCTCCGTGGCGTATACCAGCTCTTTGGCACGTCCCCAGACATAAAAGTCTAGCGTAGTTAGGTCTGGGGAACGTGCCAGTCATGCAATAGGGCCATCGCGACCAATCCACGCATTGGGGAACACATCGTCGAGATATTCCCTCACAGTCAAACGCCAATGTGCGGGACAGCCGTCATGCTGGAATACCTTGGGTACATTTTCATTAAATACAGGTACCTCGGACACTAATTCGGGCAGGTCATTTTGAAGGAACTCCAAATAGTTGTCGCCATTGAGGTTATCGGGCAGGTAATGCGGTCCAACTACCTGATTCCCAATAACTCCTGCCCAAACGTTTACACTAAACCTCCTTTGAAAAGATTTGTCTTTTAACACGTGGGTTTTCCATTTTGTTTGTCCAGTGGTGCAGATTGTGAAGATTGAGTATCCCTTCTTTGGTAAATTTGAATTCATCCGTCCACAGTATTCTTTAAAAAAAATTAGGATCATCCACATCCGTGTGTACCATAAACCGACAGAATTCCACTCGTCTGTCAAAGTCGCCACCCTCAAGACCTACAAGCAAAGAACTCTTTTAAATTCCTGTTGAGCAGTACACAATTGCACAATAAGATTTTTATGGACCGGCGGACCGCCTGTATGGGCTAACTGATTCACTACCTGGAAGTGACGTCATACCATACCCATTACCTGTAGGCGTAGCATGGCGATTTCAAAGTCTTCTCTTCGGAAGATAGACAACGCGCTCTCTACACGTCTCGATATCTCTTCTTCCCGAGCATGAGCCGACGTGAAGACTCGGCTGTCTTCGTAGACATAGACATGGTAAATCCGTTCCATAGCAACGGAATGCCGCTAATTACGTAGAAATCCCATTCAATTCTAATCATTCTTTGCGTTTCGTTACCAATAAAATATGTTGAACGATATATTTATTTATTTAATATACTCTTTGTTGTACAAAAAAATAGTCACAAAAGTTTTGAAGTAAGTAAAAGTACAATAGGCGGCCTTATCACTATCCGCAATCTTTTCCAGGCAACCTTAGGATGGAAAATGGTTGCTACACTTTTTAAATAGAAGTAAATACAAAAACGAAACGCTTAACGTCAATTTTATCTGTGGTATTATTTTAAAGTTTAAAATTTCATTAGAACCGGGATAATTTTGCAATTTCTATTGTGATTCTTGTGAAGTGAAAGTGAATAATGGCAACAAAAAAAAGTATCTAATATTACTTACAACCTAGCTAGCTTACTTACTACGTAATTTCTCATCTTATCAGAAAAAAAGTTCCTCCGCTATCGGTCTAAGGCAGAGTGCAGTTGAGACTTTTGAAGACCATTTCCTTGCTAACTTTAAATTTTCGAGGAATTCATTTTCCGGCAGGTCGAGGACCCAGTGAGCTCTCTCACAGAGTTCCTCTCCGCTTTCCTCGAGTTCTTTTCGGCACAAAAACTTATTAAATAGTTGCGTTATGACCCCGCAATTGCGTATTTACTATTTTGTGTTAGCTAAGTTTCCGTAATCCTTTAACGCAACGCAAAATCTTACGATATAGATACGAAGAAACTCTTGTCTACGTCTCTTGTGATGTAGACTATTTGAGAAGAAACATCTCTATCCCTAAACGTCAAAGATAGACAAAATACGTTGGTCATGCTCGACGATGAAGACTGTTGTCTAGGGAAGAGTAGAAACAACACTTTCCGTTCATTCTCGAGATCGCCATGCTCGGAATGGTAGAATTATTGACACTGTCTACATCCAAATGTCATTTTTGTCTACTCTTCCGTCGACAAGACCGTTGTCTTCGGTATTCATGCTACGCCTACTGCTAAACAAAGGCATCGTCAAACAAAGCGTGTACGGGTTTAAAGTTGTTTAAAATTACGTACCTTGCACCGGAGTGTAGTGGAATGGATGCTTTTCGTTTTGCTGAAAAACTTTCCATATTGAAATATCAAGATGTGCTGCCACATTTCTAATGCTTCTTGTAGGGTCTTCCTCAAAAAGTGCCAGTATTCTCTCGTCCACTTCAACATTATGTCGCACAATATGGCCCCTTGGTTCATGAAAAGTGACACTGCCAGTCTCGCGAGTCTCGCGTATGCGTCGGTATGTCTCTTGGAAGACTCTGCGGCCAGGTAATCGTCTACCAGGAAAGCGTTCCTGGTAAAGTCGTTGCGCAGCACGAGCGACACCATGGGCGGCTCCATAAGCATGATGTCAGCATATTCTTCGTTAGAGAACGTCGCCATTGCAACAACAAAAAAGTCAACAAAATTAAACGATAACACCAAAAGTTAAAACATAACAAAAACCAACAAAACAAAGTAACAAAATGAAAAATCGCGGTGTACGATGAACTAGCACACACGTCAGGTAGCAGAGGCAGTGATGTCTCGGCTAAAATAATAACGGATTGACGGCGTCGTCGGCGGCAGTTCGTCGTTTGTTCACACTAGTTTACGCTATGCAAGAAAGAGATAGAAGATAGATTTTACTTCGCGAGACTGAGAAAACAAATTTTACCTGTTTCTCAAGTAACAATTACGCAAAAAGACTTTTTTCTTTAGAATTTGGAATTTAGTATTTTGTGGCTCGATTTACAATTCTAGCTAATTCACAAAGTTGAAAAAGCTTTTTATGGCATGTGACACATCACTAGCAGCGTTCGGAACCGTACGATAATTATCGTACACATACGATAATTTTGTGCCTACGTACGATGTACGATAGCATATTATTATCGTACGCAGATTGTACGATAATTTCTATCATGATGCAAAATTTGAGAATTTATATTATTTCACTCATGCGCTGATAGTCTAAATCGCAGTAGCATGATTTTATTTTGGAAAATACCGGGAAATACAAGTTCTCTATTCCTATTGGTCCTTACGATCCGCTCTGCTAAGTTTCACCACTGCCGATACTGTAACTTTATCCAGCGCCTGCTGTACACGCTTTCTTATTGGTTAGTATAGCATCTACCAATTCGAACAAGAGAATATAAGTTCGATATTTCGATTATGTTCACACTTCATATGTATCGTATATTTTGTGTAGAAAAGTTGGCAGTCATTTCGTTATATTATTATGATTATATGTCTGTATTCGCTCTGACAAAAGGAATTCATATCAATATTACAATTTATGTGATTTATTTATCTATAATAGACATTATCCTAAAAAATACGATAATTTCGATCCATGTACGATAATTTTACGCCCCTGGTACGATAGTCAGTCCACTTCAAGTTGCTAACGCTGATCACTAGCAAGAGGATAGACTAGAGAATTTTTGAGAGAGTTGGAAGATCCCGGTCGCCATTGGTTTTTTTTTATAGCCATGTAAATAGCTGTAACATACACAGCTTTAATTTAAGTTCGAAACTTTGCGAGTAAATTAAAAAAAGAACTAGATGGCTAATATCACTAAATTTAAAAGTACTGTAATACAATACACATCTAAATAAAATTAAAATTCAGAGTCTACGACTTATACTTTTTTTAAAATTTGTATTTGAATGTAAAATTGGGGTATTTTTTTTAAAAAACAATAAAAAGTCGATGAAAAAAAACCACAGGCCATGAGAAATGTTTAGGGGTCTGAAAGGATAGCAGATGACCCCCCCAGTCGACCATTTCAATTTGGCACACGACGCACCAAACACCTGTATAAAATAAAGTACTAATGTTAATTCGCTCGACGTTTCGAACATTTTGCAGCGTCCGTGATCTGCTAGTGACCTATGCTAGAGCTGCACCTTATATAGAATGAATGAATTAAACGCGATATATTTCCGTAAGCTATTTCAATTCAATTAATGCTATTGGCGTAAACTTCAGAAAATATATTATACATTTTTCATTTCAATACACAATTCCAATCATATAAATGTGTTCAATTGATTAATTCATTATTTCATTATAATTTCAGGTTTACCAGATAATCCACTAGAATTAAAATGGGTTAATGCAAGACCCGTATTGACAGCCAAAAAGGATGTAACTGGTCCATCAGTAATCTCGGACAGAGATTATGAATCTTTAGTACTTACAAAAATGAGACAAGCAGCAGAAAGACAAAAAATTATTGAGGAAATGTTAAAAGAAGATAACAGTAAATTATAAAATATTGACAATTGTGTTTTCTTAAATTCCATCTGGTTTTTCCACTCAATAAACAGATTTTAAGAGTCTACCTGACTGACGGCCGAATACACAAACGCCATTTAACGTTAAGTCCCCGATTAAACAATTTGAGGCACCCGGTATTGTACCAAAAACAGGTTTCTCGAATACCTTAGTTATAGCGGGGACTTAAGGGCATTACCATAGATTATACACTTATACTGATCTCTTTGTATTTGCTTCATGATTGACTCTTTGTCAGATAATAAACAAATAATTCGCAATAAAATAATATTGCGATTATAAATTGAGATATATATTATCCTATCTTTTAAGTCGGATAAAACTGCACACAGTGTGCAACATTTTAATAAAATCGGTTCAGTAGCTTAGGAGTCCATAGCGGACAAACAACGTGACACGGGGGTGTTGAGTAAATGGGGTGTTGAAGTTTGTATGGGAAAGTCTTAATTTTAAGTTGAACGGCTATATTCTAGTCGTTGCAAGTGCGTCGGCAATGTTCAATTTGCAGGTCGAACAATTAGTATTTAAGTTTTTTGACTGGTAATTCATAGATTTACAAATTTCAGTGTCAGATTAGGTTGATTTCTATGCTCAGTAAATGCGCTGGTAAAAAACCTAGTGCTTGCGTGTAATATTAAAAAGTTGCATGAAATATAAGACGAGTTTTGTTACAAAAACATTTATTACTTATGTTTAACAGGATCAAAAGGTTTCCACATTTTTAGAAACTCCAGTACTTTCTTTCTCTGTAAATCTCCATACTCTTTGCGTGGGTTCTTCCATAAATTATGATCCAAATCTAATATCCCAGCGATAACTTCCTGGAAATATACATATATAAAAGACAGAAACTATTTAATTCAACATGAATTTTTTATACCATCTTTTTCTTTAGAAATAGATTAAAATAAAATAGAATAAATGTATTGCCTAACTGTGTACAGTTACATAAGTATACAACAGTATTATAACAGTTAAATTAAGTATCAACAGTTTATCCATATCATATGTGCAATATTATATTTTTTATTATATATAAATTATAGTCATTCAGTTAAATTACTCAATAATTACCATCGGATTTAATCATTGACTAATAATTACAATTCCCAAAACAAAATACAGTTTATTTGAAATCGAAAAACTCTTTAATTTTATAATAAACCTTTTATATAAGCCACTGATACAAAATTTATTTACTAAAGCTAATATTATAAAAAGAAGGTGAATTCGTGCGTTTGATTATATTATGCCAGGGTGGCATGCCAGGGCACGCCACGACAGCGGTGGTAAGACCCGTTATGTAGGAATGGCAGGAGAGGCCCATGGCGCACTCACCTTCCGGATGACGCAGGTACTCTCGAACTATGGGTGTTTCGGGAAGTATCTACGTCGAACAGGCAGAAAAAGGACGCCCGGTTATCACGACTGCGGAGACTGCACGGAGGACACGCCGCAGCGTAGGAGGAGTGCCCAGCTTGGGCAAGCAGCGCTAGCGCCGTGATCTCGTTGCGGCGGTCGAAGGGGGTGACCTCTCGCTGCCGGCCGTGGTTCAGTCCATCACCCGGAGCGAGAGCGCAGGGGATGCGCCGTCGCCTCCTTTTGCGAAGACGTGATGCAAGCAAAGGAGGCGGCAGAGGACGGGAGGAGACCACCTCTGATCCCGGCCGCAGAAAACGCACCGGGCGCGGGCGCCGGAGGAGGGCGCTGAACGATCTCCGGCCACCATTAAGAGCGGCCTGCGGGCGACGAACAGGCCCGAGATGGCGGAGCGTGTGTTCCGCGCGCGTCACTCAGTAGGATAGGTGCGGCCCGCAAGGTCGCACAGAGAAGGGGTCTGTCAAACAGTGACGGGCCGCTACCTGCCGGGGGCGCGGTCTAATGCAGACAAAGCGTACACCTCACCCCTAGTTAAGAGAAGAAGTGAGAGAAGAGGTAAGAGGAAGGACACCATGGGGTTTTAGCCGGTTTGAGCCCGGCATGCCCCTCCGCCCTTACCAAGGCGTAGAAAGTCCATGAGGATTAATGATGGCCCAGACTAGGATTTCGCCTGTATCATTGGTGCAGTTTAGAGATATATGTACATCTCACACGCACAGACACCTAGACCTGAAACATCTATCTGTAGATCATATATACAAACATTTGAACCGTGCGGGAATAGATCCCGAGACTCGTAGAATGCTAATCCCTTAGGCTCATATTACGTTACTTATATAAATATATGATCCGAGATCTAATACTCATAGAAATTTGACAATGTAATGGCAATATATTATGATTCCTTTAGAATCATATGTTGCCACACACTGAATATGTTAGTATAGTGTATTCTAGACTCTAGATCAAATTTCTTAGATGAGTACTTCATACCACTCAACCAATGCCTTTGCCAAGTCTTGATGTTTGACAAGTGCCATGTTCACCTCTAAACACTCAGCACTCAACAATCATGGTGCCTTATAATAGACATTTTTGTTGCTTTCAAACTCATTAAATATTTGCTTTCATACCCATTTTGATTTATTTTTATTGAAAATATTCAAATTGATCAAATGTAAATTGGACAAAGATATTGTTTATGTGGTGGACACCGCATTAAGACTAAGGGATGCTTAGCCAGAGGTATGCGCAGCAGCATCTCTTCTGTGGAAACCTAGCCATAATGCGCCCACCAAACCGCCTGCCAAGCATGGTGAGTATTGGCAAATACCCCTGAAAATAATGTCAGCAGTGGACATATAAATGGCTGATATGGTATGGTATGATATTGGATGTAATATCACCCTAATATCGTAAATGACTGGATCATTCTGACTGTCTCTAACATAGATTATGTTTATCATGCAAGATTAATGGGGTCACATAATAATGCAAAATTGTTCACATAGTTACCTCAGCAAAAGTCTTTGGAAACAGCTGTTGATCTTCAATAACATGAGCAAAGCCAGGATCCATGCCAAAGTCTATCCAAAAGTATGGCAATCCTTTTGGTATACCTCTTCGTATATTTTTCCCTTTCAAATCTACAACTTTTTTATTCATGGACCATTCTGCTTCACATTCTAGAAGAGCTTTCTTAAAATATATTTGAGCCATGTCACCTACATCTCTTGGTAAAGGCACACAGTTTATTAATATATGTGGATACTTATGTAATCTTTTTGCTGTTTCAAAAAACACAACATCTTTGCCTAGTGAGTTGTAGAACTGAGTAAGTGCTTTCCTGTAATCCTGAAAAAACCTTATTTTGTTAATCACTAAAAGACAAATCATGTATTGTGATTGATGGAAATACCAATAACACATACCAATATTTCTTCCCAAACATCTTCATCAATAGATGTGACACATGTGGAATGCTGAATTGTACTTATGATACACTGGTCTTTAACAAGCGATTTCCATGATGGTAGTGCTAAATAAACTTTACTTCCACAGCTCACCATGAGGTGTTTCAACATGTTCTTAGAATCTAAACAATATTCACATCCCTCCAGAGACCTCTCCATTTTAACATGTTCCTTGATTGCCCTCTGCCTCTCATTTTCACTATCCTTTGCTGGATTCTTGTTCTTCGATATTTCATCCATGAAAATATCTTCTAGATCATCATTGGGATTTTTATGCTTAGACACAATTTTAGCTAACTCAGCTTCATCATTATGGTTATTACCATATTTCTCTTGTTGGAACTGAAACAATATGATGTACATAAACACACATTTACTGGTGGTTGGGATGGAACCTACCATAAATGCCCATGTAGGAATCTAGCTTTCCTTTATCTCTCTTACCAACAACTCTTCTCTAGGCCATACAAATACTTGTTATTTCCCTGCACTGGCAGGGATTGAAAACAAAGTGATTAGCCACTGCACTAAGCATGCAGTCATCATTTCCAATAATTTCCTATTTAGTCTCAACCCATTGCAATTTTTGTTAGTATTTCAATAGTGCAGTCATTGAGAATCTTCAGTTAGTGTATCCATTACATGTTGGATTCTGATTATCTATAATTATGGCTGTTGCATGCTGCCCTGCATAAGCTTATCATTAGACCAGGTTCTGCTTGAACGAACCAACCTCTGTATAAATTCACAAGTTAACACAATCATATGTGGTGTGTGTGTGATGGCTCTGTCTGCAACTATGGCGTCCCACAAGGCAGCACGCTTGCCCCCACGTTATTTATAATTTATATAAATGAACTAGGTGGTGTTGCGGCCTCGTCTAGCTTTGACTTACTTATGTTCGCTGATGACACCGTTTTGGTCTTTCACGGTAACACTTGGAAAGCAGTATTTCAGAAGGCAGAAGCTGGATTAGCAAAGATAACTACCTGGCTGGAGGACAGCCTCTTATCCTTAAACACCAACAAGACCAAGTACGTTTGTTTTAGTAAAACAGTCTCAGGCAAACTTAAATCTGAGCATAATCTTAAAATACATTCGTACCCTTGCAACCGGAAAATAGATCATTCCAATTGTGACTGTCCGATACTTTCCAGAGTGGCTTCAATAAAGTACTTGGGTGTAATAATGGATGACCAGCTTACCTGGAACGCGCACGTAGTAGCAACAACGGCCAGAATCAGAAAAACGATTTATATTTTTAAAAAGTTACGCGAGGTTGCAGATACTAAAACCCTAATTCAGACTTACCAAGCCCTATGTGAATGTTTAATTAGATACTGCATTTGCGCATGGGGTGGCACAAGTAAAACGATCCTTATAGGGGCAGAAAGGGCCCAGCGTATGGTATTAAAAGTACTTATGTATTTACCATTTAGATATCCGACCACCGATGTTTACGAAAAAGCGGGTGTACTTACCGTACGAAAAACATACATCTATGAAATGCTACGAAGATATCACAAAAAGCATTTACCAATCTTGCCTACCTCATCGAAGAGAGTTGAACGTTGCCCGGTGCCTCGTGTAAAAACAACTTTTGGACAAAAGCATTTTAATTTTCTCGCCCCACATGTTTATAATCAATGCCATAAAGTACATAAAATAAGAAAACTTAACAACAATGAGTTTAAAAATATTATTTCCAACTGGTTAAAGAAGCCTGACTATGAAGCTGTAGAAAAACTACTATCAGTTATCACCTAACATACTCACCCAAACACAACCACCAACAGATGCCTGTGAAACATACGTCTATCCACCGTCCCTCTACACCCACACACATGCACGTACACTCACTCAAACCCAACACACATTCACAAATAACACTGTACATGCAACATGAATTCTCAAAAGCGAAATATTTTCTTTTCATTGTCATTTTCTTTTTTTAGTTACCGTAATTTATTTAATGTTATTGTCATAAAATAAATTAATTGTCTACACATGCAACGGGAGGACACTGGCTCCCGCAACACAGTTTTACTAGCGCAGGAGTCAGGGATTTCTTTATACTTTATGCATTTTTATTTTGTGTCAATAAAGAACTATTACTATTACTATATCATATATCATAAGGTGCAGTGGCTAAGCAATTGGATTTCTACTTAGTACAAAATCCGGATGCAAGATTGCTACGTTCATCGGGTATATAATCAAAATCAATTTTTTATATACTATTAGAAAAGGGTAATACTGCCAATTTGGCTGGGTTGCCTATTATAATGTGCCTGCCAGTATTTTTAATTAAATTAATACTAATTAACGTTTTATAAAAACATTGATTCACTAGTTATTAAAATAAACTATACTCCACTTCACAGAAATATATGCAAAGAACTTGAATAGTGATAGTTGCCTTTGCATACTTGGCCACTATTTTGTTACATTTATAGTTCATGGCGTAAATTCATCATTTATATATCAAATTAAAGCTATTTTTTTCCTATGTAAAAGTGGCCGCAAATAGGGTTTGCTAGCTGGTAAAAATTTACTACAGTGAAAGAGAGCTTAATCAACGGCGCAAAGAGAAGTGGAAACTTAAATTTCAAATACTCTGATAAAAATGTAAACGATGAATTTTTGTGTGGTTGCATTTGTAATTACATAAACATAATAAAACATTGATTGTTAAGTAAAAAATCTTGCAGCCATATCATAGGTCCGTATAACAGAACGAAACTCAAGCTTTGATCTCAGTTTAAAACTAGTTTTGAGTTGAGCATTAATTTTAATACGTTCCTCAAGCATAGGTTTATTGAACATAGTTCAACTGAGTCCTGGCTTTATTCTAAATCGTCACTCAGTTATAGGTCTGTACTTGAGCAGAGATTTGAACTGTGATCATGTGAGGGGGGGCCGGATAGCGCTGGAGCACAGTTTTTAATGTATGTTGTTTCTTAAGCATTGATTTTTGGTTATATTGTTGTTGAATAGAAGCTAAGATGTTTTTGTAAGTGTCTCTGCAATGATATTATATATTAATGTATCTGTAAAATGTCATTGAAGGGAAGTTTAAATTTATCACAAAATGGATATTTTTGGATGATTTATTTAATGATCATTCGAAAAGAAGTTTTGGTCTTTAGTGTTCCTCTCAGATGTATATGAGATGTACAGGACCCATATAATTGTATTTTTTTTTCTAGTTCCATGTTTCCCCAATATGTGGTGAAAAACGTCATACTTTATTTTCTTTAACTTTCTGGAGGAGACAACACGATTTCGTCACAGGTTATAATGTTAATATGTACATCAAATTAAACTATATTTATTTATCAACATAACATAAGTTCAAGTGTTTAATGACAATAGGCTCCAACGCCAACACACATTCCTTTATAGTTTATACTTCAACATTCATCTCCTTAAAGTATAAAAAAATATGTTACGTAGGTACCTTTTTTTTTTTTTTTTTTTTTTTTTATTGGTGCCCAGTGGAAATTCATCATGAACTTCCTTCGCCTCGGGGAAGGACGAAGGGGTATGCCGGACTCCTACCGGCTAAAACCACTGGAGCGGTCATAATCGGCACCTAAGGGAGGCTCCAGGTCCTCGTATGATCACACTAGAGCCACCCACTGGTGCCACGCCTATTGGCACATCTCGGAGAGGGTGACTGTATAGCGGTCACCCCCCCAGGGGGATTGTAAAGGATCCCCCAAAGCGTCCCACGGCAGCGCGTGACCACATGCGTGCTACCGTCTTCTCTTGGGTACGTAGGTACCTAGTATGTAAAATAACTCTTTTAAAAATGAACCTACTAAACTACTTTGTGAATATTTATATTTCTCAATTAATAGGGTTTTTGAGTTACATTTCATTATTTCTTATTCTGAGCAGATCGGAACAAAATTGGTAATGGAAATAAATCGTAATCGAAAACAGGCTGATGCATAGCCAATGAGTAACATGTGCTTGAGGCGTGATTTGAATCTCGTCTCAGCTGAGTTTAGATTGATTACCGTTCTGGGATATGACCGATACTCAAGTACAGATTCTATGCTTAAACAGTGTTCAGGTGATTAAAGATCAAAATGGAATTGATGATTGTTCTGTAATACGGACCTTAGACTGGGTAGATATGGGTTTGATTCCTGCAAAGGAAAAAATATATGTATGGCCTACAGATAGTTGTTTCGGGTCTAGATGTCTGTATATGTGAGATTGATGTCTGTAAACTGTACCCCTGGCACATGGGGCAACATAAAAAAAGCTAAATGCTTAACTAAATTCCACTGCTGAACAAAGCGGGAGGGCTTTGTGCCTAGATTTTCACCATTGGATCTTCTTCTTCTTATGTTGATGAGCATAGTATGGCTACTGATCACATCCTTCTAGTTTAGAGTCCCTAAGTCGTCTTTTACTGCATCTATAAGAAGAGAGGTTATAGTGCTATATTCTTATTCCAGATACCACCGGGAAATATATTATCAATAAACTTACCATTTGTGCCAAATTATACTTGTCATCATCACCAAAGTACTTTGTCCTCTCACCAGAGACATATGTTTCTGCTTTTCTTTTACTACTTTTACTCTTTGAATCCCCTTTCTCACTACTTGTGAGTGGTCTACTATTGCCAGAACTGTTTGTTGATATCAACATGACTAAATCATCATCTTCATCTTCTTTTCCAGCATCAGGATTCTGTTTTCGATAATCTCTTGCCACTTCCAACTTTGATTTCAGTTCAGAAATAAGTTTTGTATCCCCCAGTATTTCAGCTTTTACAATTTTTGCTGCTAATTTATTCATTTTTTCATCACTAAGATACATGCTGTGTTTTGGTTTATCTTGTGGTAAAGCCACTTTATCACTGTGAAACTCTTTCAGTTGAGGTACAAGCGGCTCTTCTCTCATTTCTTTCTGAGAATCATTTTTACCATCACTATTTTCAATTTGTTTCCTCCAGTTACTTGATTTTCTATACAAATCCCTATCTATGTCTTTTCTATCCTTGTTATAAACTTTTTGCTCTTCATGTGCACTTCTACTAGAATTTGAGCTTATAGTGCTGGACCTAGAACTTTTTGACCGTAAACAATAGTCATCATCTTCAGATGGTTTGACAAATGGTTTTGATTTGCGGAAAGTTTCAGGTGTTTGTGGCAGTCCTGAACCACCATCTTTCCAGTACGGATTAAGTTCCCTACTGCTTGTTCCTGGATTATATGAATCAATACTTTTTCTGTCCTTTTCCTCTCTCTTTGGCCTGATATCATGTTTTGTGTATGTCTTCAGCATGCCACTCATTGACATCCAGCCCTCTCTCTGTGCTTCCTTGTTCTTTTGGGTTTCCTTCTCTACCCATTTGTCAGATTCTGAACCACTTGAACTTGATGACTGTAATTTATAGCTAATACGTTAGTAACTGTTAAATATTGAGTAAATTAGCAAGCTTCATATAGTACAATACGACAATAGGTAGATAAAAGTAAATAAAACTTACGGTCAATCTTCGTTTACTCTTTTTTTCACAATCTTTAGATATATATGATTTACTCTTCTTACGACTTTCTTTCATGATTCTAAGGAACTGCACTGGTATAGTGCTACTATACTAATATACTTTTTGGTAAAAGAACGAAAAGTTCTTCTTCTTCTTCTTCTTCTCTTAGATTATGGCTTCTGTAGGTTATCTTCCACAATTTCGCCAATGTCAAGTTTAAGGCAACGTCGTACGGTATTTAGATGAATAAATCTTTACATAATCATAAAATATTTCTCAAAAATGAAAAAAATTCTAAAAAATATGTCGGCAACGTCGTACGGTTCAATTGTTTTTTTTTCAACGAAAAGTTTAATAACAAGCTACGTCATAACTTGACACTGGCAAAATGGAGTACAACTTAGTGTTGAGTAAAGTTGGGCTTTATAACACATAACACATTAAATATTCAAATATATTTTTATAGCAGTATAACAAATTATTAGAAATCTAACAAGACTGTTATAATATATAATATAGCTAAAGTTGGGCTTTATAACACAACACATTAAATATTCAAATATATTTTTATAGCAGTATAACAAATTATTAGAAATCTAACAAGACTGTTATAATATATAATATAGCCATTGTTTTAATTTTAATTTCGATATTTTGGTTACAGCGCCAATTAGCTTCGTTTAGGTCACAGTATATGTACGTACGATATCGAAGAACTAAGTAATTCAATATAACTTATAATAGATGGCGTTAGTTTTACTTCATCATTTCGGCCAAATGAAGTCCACCACTGGACACAGGCCTCCTTCAAAGATCACCACAACGACCGATATGGGTGTGTTGTGGGCTCATTGGGGGGTTTTGCCATAATCGTCACGCTTGGCAGACGGGTTGGCGATCGCAGTTGAGTTGTTAATGTACTTGAAGGGCGCTGCTGCCCATCCTCCGGCTAATCCCTTAGTCGACCTGTACGACACCCACGGGAGGATATGGGGTGGTGGTATTCTGAGCCGACACCACACGGCAAGTTTTACTTATTCAAGGTTAAATGAGCACTCTCGATTTAGAAATAAGAGCTACTTTGACTTGCTACAACCAAAAATAATGAGATAGCATGATAAATTTATAATTAATTCCAAGAATTACATTATAACAGTTTAGAGTTCACTGCACCGAACATATTTCGTTGGTTTTAAATTGCGAATATTTATTTGCGGTTACTACCGACAAACTACATAATGTTTAGGTTTTGCTAAATTTTGGAACAAGTAGGTAGTTTAGTTTAGTAAATATTTTAATGTTGTTTTCATCATCATCATCATCATCGTAGTTCGATTACGTATTAGCATACGTGGTGGTAAGGTGTAAATATAGGTCTAGTGTAGTGTGTTAATGGTTTTAGTGTTCTAGATATGAACACAACTTATTTTGTACCAAATACAACTCAAAAGACTAAATAAAACCGAACCGTAATCTTAACTTTTACAATGTAATACAACTCTTTCAACATAATGTAACACTAAATAACATACAACTCATTATAATTATAACAAACAACGCTTTAACCAAAAAAATTGGTTGCCTGTAAAGTCGGTATACGGGCGAAAGTTTTACGTGACAACGACTTTGAGTGGTCACTCTCTCTCTCTCGCTCTGTCTCTCTCGCTCTTAGGCGGGCTAACTGTGCTCGAGTGGAAGGGACGCGTGCCTTTCACTTTTTATGTCTGTCTCTCTCGCTCTTAGGCGGGCTAACCATGCCCGAGTGGAAGGGACGCGTGCCTCTCACTCGCTCTCATTGTGAGCGCATAACGTGAGCGGAGCGTAACGCAGTTTCTTGAAGTGTCACCCGGCAAACCAATTTATAAGACGTTGTCACGTCAAAATAAAATACAGCTCATTATAATTATAATAAACAACACTTTAATTATAATACAACGACGCATATAACACTCTAAGATATAACATTATTTGAAATAACATTTTAATAAATATTATAACACTTTAAAACAACAGTTTAAAAAATATAACACAGCAGTATAATTCATTGAAAAATTATAACACTTTAGCCCATCTTTAGTGTTGAGTAGGACATACAAGAGGCAGTACATTTGTCCCGTACATGACACAATATTGTAAGAGCGGCTCAACATTATAGTGTTGAGTAGGACATACAAGAGGCAGTACATTTGTCCCGTACATGACACAATATTGTAAGAGCGGGTCAACATTATAACATGTACCACTTCAAATTTTATGTCGCGTTACTCTACTCCTCGCATATGAACTGTAGGGTGAGAGAGAGAGAGAGAGAGAATGAGGCACATGCTTCAAAAGCACGTCGTTTTATTCAACAGACATTATCGTGACTGCAAGAGACAACATGATGTTTTTATTCACTCTATTACAAATGTACTAGTTTAAAGTACGAGACGCGACAGTATAAAAAAAAAATGATTTCATGAATGCCTGATAAATACCTATTTGTTTTGCTTGTGTTGCTGTTTATGTCTGTGTATTAGGTATATTTTAAATCAAAATCATGTTTTACAAATAAGTCGCCTGCACAATAATATTACAGTGGCTAATAAGTAAAAACGTCGATACAATTGTCATTTGTCTATAATCAATCGCTTCTTATTACTTTTCTTTAAGTATTACGCAGTACAAATACAGCAACAGTACATGAAATACTCGTTCTTTCAAATGTACCGCCAAGCTTCATGAAGCTGCAAATGAGGCGAGGCGTCACCACGTCATGACGCCTCGCCTCATTTGAAGTGGGACATTGTACTGGCTCGGTACAAAAAAGAGGCTACTCTTACAAACTCATTTTTAAATCGTGTCCTACTCAACACTAGTACAACTGCCATTAAAAAAAAAAAAAAAAGAAACAAGCTACGACGACGTACAATATAAGCTCTGATTTGACACTGACAGTTGCCGATTGTCGAAATAGAAATAAAAATACTCTGTGCAGTGTAGCCACCTCATAAAAATTAAAGTCACTAGATCAACACACAAAAGTCACCAGCTTGGGCTAAATTCGAAGCAAAAGTCACCAGAAATCCCAATAAATATATTTTAGTAGAAACAATATTGTAATGCCATCTGTCGAAGTATCGATAATACTGGACAGACTACTCAAGCGGCAGTACATGTTCAAATTGCCGTGTAGCTCCGGCCACGGTAAGGAATACCCCATCTCCTGCCGTGGGTGTCATAGAACGACTAAGTGTGTACCATTATTATTAGGCACTTTGGTTGCCCGCAGATGCCGGATAAACAACCGACTACTACTACCATACCCAACGAGGGTTAGCGTCAGGCAGGCGGTCGACTGTAAAACCCTTTTGCAATATAAATGACGCTAATTTCACCAACTCCAAGTAACTTGGGACCAGGGCAGGAAGAAGAACAATCATTGTAAGAAAAAAAAACTTGAGAGGTGTCAAGGGACACCCGGATGGAACGAAGTTCCTTTTCGTAATTGAAATAAAAAAAGCAAAAAAATTGTACATATACATACACACACCCACACACAGACATATATATATTTATTTATTTATATTTCGTACACGTCATAGATGCGTGGGACTTTGTAAACACAACAGAGTGAGATCTTGGCTGCAGCATCAGTTTATGGCTGAGAGCATGTTTAGCTATCAAAATTAAACGTATATGCAAAAGTTGATGTCCATGCTGCTAACCATTGAGGAGTGCCCTCATGAAGAGACAATCCTGGTTGCAGCATCAGTTCATGGTAGAGATCATGCTCAGCTATCAAAATTAAGCGTTTATGCAAAGTTTCGCCTCCGTGCTACTAACCCTTGAGGAGTGCCCATATGAGGAGACAATCCTGGTTGCAGCATCAGTTTATGGCGGAGAGCATGTTAAATTATCTAAATTAAACATGTATGCAAAAGTTGATGTCCATGCTACTAACCATTGAGGAGTGCCCTCATGAGGAGACAGTCCTGGTTGCAACATCAGTTCATGGTAGAGATCATGCTCAGCTATCAAAATTCAGCGTTTATGCAAAGTTTCGCCTCTGTGCTGCCAACCGTTGAGGAGTGCCCTCATGAGGAGACAATCCTGGTTGGAGCATCAGTTTATGGCGGAGAGCATGTTAAATTATCTAAATTAAACATATATGCAAAAGATGATGTCCATGCTACTAATCATAGAGGAGTACCCTCATGAGGAGACAATCCTGGTTGCAGCATCAGTTCATGGTAGAGATCATGCTCAGCTATCAAAATTAATCGTTTATGCAAAGTTTCGCCTCCGTGCTACTAACCGTTGAGGAGTGCCCTCATGAGAAGACAACCCTGGTTGCAGCATCAGTTCATGCTAGAGATCATGTTCAGCTATCAAAATTAAGCGTATATGCAAAGTTTCGTCTCCGTGCTACTAACCGTTGAGGAGTGCCCTCATGAGGAGACAATGCTGGCTGCAGCATCAGTTTAGTGCGGAGAGCACATTTAGTTATCAAAATTAAACGTATACGCAAAATAAAAACTGTTTATCTGATTATTATATGACCTTTTATTTCAGTCTACATCCCCAAATTTCTTATTAATCAAGTCTGCGTCGGTATTTTTATTTCTAGTATGGTGGATTTGGAGTTTCGAATAGTAATTTTTACTCGTAAAATGTTCATATATTCCTGCGATTTACAACATAAGTAGAGAGATTTGTTCGATATTTTGTTTCGCTCACTCCAATGGCATTTCATATATTGCTATCCTTTTTTATTTATGCCTGACTACACAGTTTTGTAAAAATCGTATCTCAGCCATAAACATTCCCGTACTCAAAATGGCCATAGAGAATAGAATTCAAACTTAGCCAAGACCCACGTAAATTTGAGACGCACTGTGTCTCTGAATACGAATTTTGAAGATGCACTTAGCCACTACTTGGTTTAGAGCGTTCTTAGCCCGTCTTACGTTCATGTCTCAGAATCATACCCTTTAGACTCGTTTCTGAATCTCACCCTCATTTGTGGAATTGTATAGCTTGATATGTAGCCGTGTGTACAAGCAATGGCTGGATGGTGGTCCGACAATACTTTACAGAAACAAAAAAAGAAAATCGACTATCGATCTATCGATAGTACTAACCCTATAACATTCATACTAACGATTGGCCTATCGATAGTATCGATATTATCAGTAGTATCGATACTATCGATTTTATTTTACATATCGAACAATACTATCGATAGTTTCGATAGTTGAAATAATACAATAGTATCGATACTGGCGATAGTATTACATGATTTTTGACTATCGATAGTATCGATAGTATTTACGACCCAATTCAATAGTATCGGCACTATCGATACTATCAATAGTATTGCTGCAAAGCTCCCAATCAATACTATCAATACTATTGATAATATCAATGCTATCGATAGGGCAAACGATAGTATGAGTGATTTGGGGTGACACTATCGATTGACTATCGATAGCCTATCGGTTTTTAAGCAACACTAAGCAGCAGTATCCTCTCGTGTTCTAACAACAACATACTGTGATCACGAATCCACCTGCCATGCTTGGTGGACATGGATTAAGGATTCCTAAGTGAGTTTCTTCACTAGCAAACCTACTTCTGACTCTACAACGACATAACTAGTTTCGTATCTTGTTTTTACTGCTTTTTACTTCCGATTCAGAAGTGAGTTTACTAGTGAGTTCTTAGGGTGAGATTCAGAAACGAGTCTAAGCGTGAACTTACGCTTCCATATGTCAAAATGCACTACTTTACGCCCCTAATTTTGACAGATGGAAGCGTGAACTTAGCTTAGACTCGTTTCTGAATCTCACCCTTAGAGATTTCACTTCGGATTCGTATATGAGTTCTTACAGAATAGCACTTCTGAAGACGGTTAGGTATTGACAGTATTTGCTCCACTAACCACTTTTGATTCTAATTTTATGGACGCACCTCACGGCCTTACGGGTTACGGGTGACTGGCATAGTCAGGGACTCAGGGTGACTGGTGAGGTAAGGGAACGTCACTATGACACTGACAGATAACCTAATTGTTGTCAGTTGTGCTGGTATTGTTTTATTTTACTTTTACAATTTAGAAACCATCAGATTTATACCTAGATGTTTTCAAGTTGCATAAGTGAGTATTCCTTGGCCAAGTTATAAATAATGAAGTTCTATAGTTAAAATTTATATGATAAACGGACGCAATGTAGAAAACAATGTTTACTTGAAAATTGTATTACAATGTTGCTTTGGTTTTCAGAACATGGAGTGCTCAGGCTCCCTATGCCGTTATTACGATTTAATTCTACTGCTACAGAACCTGCAGGATCGCATATAACTGAAGGTATAATTTTAGCACTTGAAATAAAAAAAGCTTAAAGAGATGTTAAAAATATGAGCTAACCAAAAAGTTCGAAAGGCAACGGATGACGAGATAAAGGAAGCAAGAACGAAGTATAAAAGATTGAAATCAGCAGCGAAAGAAGTTGTATCTAGAAAGAAAGAAAAACGAAAGGATGATTTTGATAGGAGGCTCACTGAAGATTCGAGAAGAGTCAAACATCAAGTTTTTCTGGAAATGGATCAAAACAGCCAGAGGAAAAACTTCTACCTCGGAGCTGAGTATAATCAGGAGTCAAGATGGGAGCCTTATAAAAGGAGAAGAATGTGTATTAAAGAGATGGAAAGAGTATTTTGAAAGGTTGTTTGAAAGAGAGGAAGAGCAGGTACAACGTCCGGCACCTTCCATGGAAACTGATATAAATGATGATGTAAGTGAGATAAGCATGGATGAAATAGTGAAAGCGTTGGAAAGAATGAGATTAGGTAAGGCTGCAGGGTATGACAGGATTACCATCGAGATGCTGAGGGCTGGACAGGGCATAGTGGCTAGCCAGCTGTACCACCTTTTCAATTTATGCTGGCGAAATGGGCAAGTATCGGGAGACTGGTGCAAAGCCGTAAACGTGCCATTGTATAAGGGAAAAGGGTCACAGCAGGACTGCATAAATTACCGCGGTATAAGCCTTCTCAGTGTCGTCGGTAAATTGTATGCGAAAGTGTTGATTGAAAGGGTTGTGAATGAAACAGACGAAAAAGTATGGGATGCACAAGCAGGTTTTAGAAAGGGAATGGGATGTACGGATCAGGTCTTTTCCCTGCGGTGTATAGCCGAAATATATTTGGATAAAAACAAGAAGAGCTATTGCACGTTCGTGGATCTAGAAAAGGCCTATGATAGAGTGGTGAGGAATGAATTGTGGTCAGCATTGTCCGTGAACGGTGTGAGCAGTACCCTCATACGAGCATTACAATCTCTTTATAGGGATTCTAGTGCTTGTGTAAGGATAAACGGGGCATACACTGAATGGTTTAATATCGAAAAAGGTGTTAGACAGGGATGTGTAGCGTCACCGTGGCTGTTTAATCTGTTCATGAACGATTGCTTAACAGATTTAAAAGAGAATGAAAGTGGGTTGAGAATGAATGTGTTACTCATCAAATGTTTTCTCTATGCTGATGACCAAGTATTACTTGCGTCTTCGGCAGAGGAGTTGCAGGAGATGGTAACTGCTATGAATGGAGCTCTTGTTAGAAAGGGAATGAAGATAAATGTATAGAAGACGAAAGTGATGGTGTTTGAAAGGGATGAGGTAGTGACAGACTGCAATATTGTGATTGGAGATGAACAAATTGAAGAGGTGAATGAGTTTGTGTATCTGGGTTCAAAGTATACAAGCGATGGAAAATGTGAGAGTGATATTGAAAGAAGAGTGAATGCAGGAAACATGGTGAATGGGGCTTTGCACTCCTTTATGAACAGTCTGAAGGTGTCTAACAAGGCTCGTTTGGCTGTGCATGAGGGGGTGTTGTTTCCGACACTCATGTATGGGAGTGAAAGTTGGGTATGGCAGAAGAAACATGAAAGCAGAATAAATGCAGTTGAGATGAGAGCATTAAGAAGTATGATAGGAGTTAAACTGAGTGACAGGATAAGAAATAGTGAGATTAGAAAACGTTGTGGTCTGAAAGAAGATGTAGTGACAAAAATTGAGACAGGTATGCTGAGATGGTTTGGCCATGTCGAGAGAATGAATGAAGAACGATTGACGAAAAAAGTGTATAAGGCGAGTGCGAATGAAAGTGTTGGAAGGGGTAGACCTAGGCGGACGTTTCGAGACCAAATCAGGGACGTCTTGGAAAAAGGCCAGGTCAAGAGTACCCTAAACCGAAGAGCATTTATGAAGGGAATAATGAAAGTGGACGAAGCGAAACAAGTATGTAAGGATCGTAGCAAGTGGAAAGAAGTGGTCTCTGCCTACCCCTACGGGAGAGAGGCGTGATTATATGTATGTATGTAAAAATATAACTCTGAAACCCACCTAATCGGTGTCAGTACGGGTAGGACGTATAAGCGCTTGCCACTTGTCATTGCTGTTGCAATTCCATGGTGGTACATATGGTAATGGTCATGGTTTCAAAAAAATTTGTTTATGTCATCATAACTATTTGTTAATTGATTTGAAACCTTGTACCTAGATTCTTGAGTCTGCTCAATTAATTTTTAATTTTACACACACTTTTACAATTATTTCACTCCTTGGAGCTTTCAAGCCCACTTAACTTGGCATAAAACCATCTCAAACAATACATTATCAAATTATTATTAACAAAAGTATTTGCTTGTATTAATGTGATTTACTTATGAAAAGTCACACCATCATTCTTGTGATTAGTTTTGAATTACTCTTACACTATCTCAATTCAGATTTTTCTCCAAGTGTTGATTTAAACTGCCATATCCTCTTAAATGGCTACATCCACATGCTACGAGACACATTATATGAACATTTATTTACACTGTATATCTGTATGAATAAAAAAGTGAACACATCATGATAAATTGTGTAAGTAAGGTCACGGCACAGTGCCACCATTGTAAAAGCGACCAGGATACTGCACAGCACACGTTTGAGGAGTGCCCTACATGGGCTGCCGAGCGGCGGATCCTGGTCGATCAGATGGGGCAAGATCTCTCTTTGCCGGCAGTAGATATTGGCTGGTCCCGCATGGAGAAGAGCGAAACGGTGCCGAGGTAACAACCGCCCCGGCACCCAAGGCCAACACGCCTGAGCCCCCTGCCGTCAGTTCATGGTGGGGGCCTCGGAGGTCGCGAACACGCAGATTGGGGAGTCTGCGTGTTCATACCGAGTGCCCCCGGGAAGACGGCGGCGCGCACGTGGTTACGTGCCGCCGTGTGCGCAGCACAGCGCATAGCAAGGCTTGGGGGGATCCTTTACAACCTTCACTGAGATGTGCCTAAAGGCGTGGCACCAATAAGCGGCCCTAGTGTGATCTTACGAGGACCTGGAGCCCCGCTTTGTTGCCGAAGATGACCGCTCCAGTGGTTTTATCCGGTAGGAGTACATAACCCTTCGCCCTTCCGAATATCCACTGGTAAACAATAAAAAATAAAAGTTACCCATACAAATATTTTAAAATTATATTATTTGATATTTTTAAGTTAAAGCAGAAGGTATTAAACCTCTGCCTGGTGTTATAGCAGGTTTGCCTGTAACTTAAAGGCTAACTAACGGTGTATATTCATCTCTTTCTAACAACCGGTATGCTGCATAGTGGCTTTAATTTTCTCTCCGTTCCATCACGCACTGTTTGAGAGCTATATAGTTATATGTACTGTTAGTTAGTTAGTAGCTATAGTAAAATTTCGCCGTTCTGTAGAGTCATTATGTTCGTGTATGGCGGATCTATTTGTAAAATATCATTGATTAAGGGTGAACACAGTGCTTTATACCAATTCCCTGCCTTATTATTTAACAGATTGTTGATAGCATGTTGCGAAGATGCACACAATCTAGTACAATTTAGCATAGCAAGTTATTGAATTATATCCATAGTTCATGAGTGTCTCTGTGTCATTTTTGAGTTGTTATTTTTTCTTGCAAATAATTATTGTGTGTATTTTTCAGACTTAGTGGCCAAGACAAATCCATTGGAACATCCAGATTATTTTAGTGTCCATAATTTGTTTACTGTAAAAGACTTATTTGATGCAAGAGTACATTATGGACATAAGGAAGGTTCTCTTAATGATTACATGAGACCTTATATTTATGGATCTAGGCTTGGTCATTTAATATTTGATTTGGATGTTACTGCCGAACATTTGCGAAAGGCACTCAATTTCACTGCACACATTGCCTACAGAGGAGGGGTCATTTGTTTTTTCAACAGAAATGCTCTGAACGCCCACTTAGTTGAAAAGACAGCAAAAGAAAGTGGAGAATATGCACATACAAGGTTCTGGAGAGGAGGAATTTTTACGAATGCAAACCATCAATTCGGTGCAGTTACAAGGTTGCCAGATTTATGTATATTTTTAAACACACAGAATAATATCTTGAACCAACATACAGCAGTCCGAGACAGTGCTAAAATGTTAATACCCACAATTGGTGTTGTTGACACCAACTGCAACCCTAATTTGATCACCTATCCAGTTCCGGGCAATGATGACACTCCAGCTGCCATAGAATTATACTGCAAATTATTTAAAGCTGCCATACTTAGAGGAAAAGAAGAAAGAATGAAGTTTTTAAAAGAAAACAACTAAATTTTTTATTAGGTCAAAGTGTAATTAAACTAGTAATTTATAATATTGTATTTTATTTCAGTATAACAGATTAATTATTAAAATATCACATATACAACCTATGGATAAAATAATGTTTATAATAATCATAGTTCTGATTTTCAATCAAAGATAATCTGAGTTTCAATATTTTACAAAATTACATTTCAGAAATAAAGTGTCAAATGTAAAATGTCTCTTTTGTTTAAACTGTTTGTAACATCTTTGTATTTCAATTGTCAGGGCATTATGTTTTGGAAATTTTAAATAATAAAACCTAATATAACAATAACTGAAAACATTATAAACAATAACAAAAAACATTTTCATATTTATTCTTGTAAACTGCGGTTGCAGATTTCATCTTAAAAGTATTTAACTGTGTAATTGCAACTGTTACAGTTGTAATAAGCCATTAATATTGTAACAGATTACAGAACATTGTAGTTAAATAAAATACCATCTCCAATGATTTTATAATAAAAAGGCCTAATTTGTTCATGTTTATTCTTGTGAAACTAAGTTGTAATAGGTACAAATAAAAAAGTGGCGAATTTTTTTGTGAGTAAGCTCGCGTGTTCATGTTTGAAATAGACTGAAGCATGTTTATATTCAACCCAGAAGAACTTTCCTCATCATGTGAGGATGAGGATTGCTGTCCACCTCACGACTCTCCCAGCTTCCTGTGATGCATTTCGAGCTGCACAGATACTGCAAAAGTGGAATGCGATACTTGCCACAAAAGTCGACGAATTTTATATGCTCCACGCGGTTGTCGAAGAAGACTCCTGCAATTGGATTTAAATATGAAATACAGTTATTACAATAGTAATACTACTACCTACATGATAACTGTTACGTTTGAGATTAGCACAAAGCCAATTTGATTTGATGTCTCAAATTGGCTTTCCATTGTTTGATTGTTGATGCAGCAAAATAATTAGAAATAAAACCTGTACAGTGAAAAGGAATCTGTAGAATTAAATTCTCGGCAGCACACAATGCACATTGATCTACACAATAGTAGGAAATATTATCTTTTGAGGTAATCAGGAGCACAAGGATCGTTAATAACTGAGAAGAGGACACAAAGAGATCTAAGGGATTTCTCTGACGGATAGATAGCTATTTAAGCTGGGACCAAGAGATATAGTTCCGAAATCCAAAAATGAAGCATATGCAGATATTTAGGAGTCCCTCCTATTTGTTCAGGTCTTGGGATATATCTGAGGAACAAATATCCGCATAATCAATCTAGGCGAAGCACAAGGGACTGGACCAGAACGGTTTTAGTGTTAGATGGAAGAAAATGTTTAAATCTTTGTTCAATACATTATGCTTTTTTATTTGTAATCTTATGACTCCAATGAATGACATCTTTATAAATCGCGGCGGTGAATTTGAGCGCCACAATAAAAACATGTGCTTTCTCTACAAATTTAATATTCTATCTAATTCACGTTAAAATATTTATACCGGAATGTGTGCAGTAAGAAAGAAAAAATATTTCATGGAAAATGTTTTTATTGGCTTCAGCGAGCTTAGCACGCACTGTAGTGACACTAGTAAAGTATAATTATGTTTATGTCTCAGATTTAGGTCAATATTCTGAGATGGTCGGTCCACACCGTACATGTGGTGTGGACGTTCAAGAAAGGAAAAGTTTAGAACACTGTGCAATTGGCACATAACAAAGTAGCTATCAGAAGAAGTTACCAGAGGGTAATAAGTAATAATCTGTATAGTAAACAAATAGTGTTCGTATCTTGTTTGGATTAAGAGTATAACACTCACATGTATATCGTAAAAGGCGACTAATGGATTATGAAGAGAAAAAGGAATAGGCAGCAGCTTCCCTTCTGTGGAACAGCAGCTATTCTGCACTCACCAACCCGCCTGCCAAGCTGCTGGATGAGAACTGGCAAATTCCCCCTAAAATGACATAATTGCGAAAATCTATGGTGAGGCCTTTGTTAAGAACTCGCCGTCCTTTGGTTGATATGATGATGAAATAAATAGGCAGTAAGCAGACGTGTCGATGTCCTTATAGTATGAATTTAGATATTTTATAAGTAAATGTTACCTTTGCATTTAGGATTAACACAGCATTGAGCTGCGCCAAGATATCTCATCAAGGTGAATGGTACTTCACCCAGCCTGACCGGGATCGCATGTAGCTTGATGGTTCGACCAGCTAGTTCCAACAAGGATGGTGGCTGCAAAGTCATGTCTCTAACGAATCTCACCACGAGTGGGTTGTCGCGAAGACTCAACTGGAAAAAATGTTATGTTAGAATCCTACCAAGGAATAGCAAGTTAAGGACAACAGTATTCTACGAGTAGGAATAACAATGTTTGCATAAATTGTAAAATAAATAAACAGTTTCTGGGATAACCATCCGTTTGCCGCGCGTGGTGTTTTTCTGGCAAAGTTGGGCGTTGGTGGGGTGCTCCCTCTTAAATAAGTCTACCTAAGTACTAATAAAATAATGAATGGGGTACAAATCTACTAACCACACGGTTAATTGCGAGCGAACGCTAGAATTTCACTAGTTAGGTACTAGCTACCTATTTTTTTATTATTGGTCCCGTGGAAATACTTCATGTAGGTACTTTCTCCACCCCAGGGAAGGGCGGAGGGGGTATGCCGGACTCCTACTGATTAAAACCACCGGAGTGGTCATCTTCAGCACCGAAGGGAAGCTCCAGGATCTCATATAATCTCCATCTAGAGCCACCCATTGGCCCAACGCCTTTAGGCACATCTCATAAGGGATGAAAATAAAGCAGTCACACCCTCTAGCGGAAAGATGGCGACTGTAAAGAGGCCACCCCCCAGGCACCTCTCGGAGGGGATTGTAAAGGATTCCCCCGAAGCCTCGCTATGCGCTGTGCTGCACACACGGCGGCACGTGACTACATGCACACCGCCGTCTTCCCGGGGGTCGCTCGGTATTAGCACTCAGATTTCCCAATAGGCCCGCTCGCGTCCTTAAGGCCCCCGCCATATAAAGACGACATGGGGGCTTAGGCGTGTTGGACACGGGTGCCGCGACGGTTGTTACCCCGGCCTCGTGTCCTCCTCCGAGCGGTATACTCACAACTGCATACACTTGTATTTACAGTGCACGTAGTCGGTTAAGTTGCTAGGGTAAGGAGTAGCTATGCGCCATGTAGATTTTGAGCGGATTTGTCAACTACATTGAGTAATATTCAGATAATTAACCTTTTTTTAATTTTCTAGATTGTGAACAAACGCAACATCTAAAATGTTAATTACCTATCTGAGAAATAGCCATGGAATAAACACAATATTTCCACATAGGCACCTTTTTGTATTCTTCGCTAAGTAATAATAAATGTTGGTAACAAACACTGATTTTTTAGTTCCAATTATAGGTAAATAATCAATGCGTCAACTATTGTATAATTTAAATATAAATTTGTAATTGGACGACACCGGTAAATATATATACGCGTAAATGCTGCATATAAAATAAATATAGCTATTGGATTTATCACCTATGCGCATTCCGCAGATAAACAACTCGTCCTATAGTTTTCTTATAACAATAGGTAGGTGGGTATACAAGTGAGAAAGAAACAATGATATGCATCAATTGTTCATTGTGGATGCAACGAGGCAGAGGACAAGCAGATTAAGATAAAAACCAAAGAACTTCCAATGCTGAAAAAAGGTCTCCCACAAAAGAAAACGCAAATTGTGCGGTAATTCTAGGTCAATTTCCCAGTACTCACCACGCTTGGCACCTGCCCTGGGATGCTGCTGCATATCTCTCTGGTTAAGAGTCAGTTAGTCGCCTTTTACCACATCCACGGGAGGAGATGGAGTGGTGCTATATTCTTAATCCGAAAACTACCCGGGTAATAGATTAAGATGCCTTTCAGTAATGTATCGAAAGGGACGTATGCTTGTACTTGTACAGGTGATGTTCTCACCTCTGTCAAACATTTAAGTTTGATTATTTGCGTAGGCAATGTCTTCAGTCTGTTCTTGTGGATCAGCAATGAACGTAGTTGATTCAAACTAGCTATACTCGCCGGAAGTTGTTCTATTAGATTGTCGCTCAAAACTAAAGCTTGGAGACCAGTCAGACGACCCACTGACTCCGGAACTTCAATGATTTGATTACCTCCTAGTGACAAAATCTGTAAACTGATAAAGAACTATATGTAGGTAATTAGGTCTTTTTTTAAATTAGCATATTAAAATATACTTTACATTTCGTGTAGGTATGGGTAGTTTTCCATCGCCAAATAAGCTAGGATAATTAAAAAACAGATACGTTCATTATTCCTATTTACAGAATAAAGATAACCTTTTTTGTCCAGTGGCAATTCTACTTCTACTCTATTTTTGAATTTCCTTCGCCCCGGGGAAGGGCGAAGGGGTATGTAGGACTCCTACTGGCTAAAACCACCGGAGTGATCATCTTCGGCACCGAAGGGAGGCTCCAGGTCCTCGTAAGATCTCCATCTAGAGCCGCCCACGGGTGCCACGCCTTTAGACACATCTCGGAAGGGATGACTGTAAAGCGGTCACCCCGTCTAGCGCAGGGCAGGCGGCTGTAAAAAGGCCGCCCCCCAGGCATTTCTCGTGGAGAATTGTAAAGGATCCCGCCAAGCCTCAATGTTCGCTGTGCTACGCACACGGCAGCACGTGACATCGTGCGCGCCACCATCTCCCTGTGTCAGTCGCCCGGTGTGAGGACGCAGACTCTCCAACCAATCTACTCGGCCGCCACCCCCGAGGCCCCCCACCATGTAACGACGGCAAGAGGCTCAGGCACGTCGAACCTGGGCGCTGGGCGTTGTCACCCCGGCGCCGGGTCGTCCTTCTCCGTGCGGGGTCGGCTCTCTCCCGATCCCGCTCTACAGTCTACTTCTGAGAATAAAGATAACCTACTGCCTGCGTAATATGGCTAACAGGCCACCGAAACCGAATTTTAGTTTTCTCAGATTTCTAAATAACAATGATAGGGTTGTAGTTTGTCATTAATTGGTTTCACCACTCATATACGATATCGTTTTTAATAAGTATATAGTAGCTACGAAAGTATCTTTAATATATTTACCCTTTTACGTCTAGCCACTGACTAAACGATAACAAACTCGGTATAAATACCTACTTATATTATCTATATGTCGACAGATAATGGCGCGGTAAAACATTTAATACCCAGAGGAACTGTTGTGTTTGTGCGTTTGAACCAACTGATAACAAAAATTATATCAGTATGAGCATGATATGCGAAAATGAGCTGCCAGCGCCGCACAGCAGGATGTATTAGAACATTATTTCTAAAGATTTGTTCCTTGTCTTTCTTAGGAAACGGTTCATTTATGAAGGAGCCGCTATAGACTGATTTTAAATGGTAATAAGTAGTTAAATCTAGTAAAATGTTAATTTGCTTAGAGTAAATACATAGTTGGTAGTGATTAAATACAACTCGACAAAGACCCATAGGTAGGTATGTTTAGACAAAGAGGTTTAATGTTTATAAATTCACGATTGATGTTTTAAGAGGATAGTGTGTATGTGTACACACTAAATATGTAATTCTATAATCTATACAAAGTACAAAGTTAAACAGGTGTGAGAAGTAGGTACCTACAACGTAAAAGTAAATAGCCTAGGTATATAGGCATTTGTTTTATTATCTAAAAGGTTTAAATCTAATTAATATTCACCTGTACAGTTTCCATATGTCCTTTGGTATGTTGACTATGTTGTTACCGCCTAAGTAAAGATACTTCAATGATAATAGGTCCAAAACTTGTTCGGGAAAGAAGTTCAGCTGATTGCCACTAAAATTAAGTTCTCGCAGTGAACTCTTATTGCTAAAAAACGATTTGGGAAGTGATTCATTAGTAAGCTGATTATGTTTTGCTATAAGCGATGTTAGCTGACAATGTTTGAAAATATCAGGGAGTATCGTCAGCCTGTTATTGCTCACATCCAATATCTTCAAGTTGCTAAACCTGTTTATCGTCTCAGGCAGTGCCTTTATCCTGTTGTTGTAGAGAAGTATTATCTCGTAGTTTTCTGCGCAATCCTTTTCGTCAACAATGCCTTTTAGTTCCGATGATAGGCTGAGCGTTTCCAGCAGTTGACTAGACAAGTCGAGGGTTTTCTGTTCCCTGGTGTCACTATCACAACTATCCGATGTGTAACATTCCATTTTTTCCAACTGCTTTGCGATACGTTGGTGTTAGTATCATTTGATGTGGAACTAAAATCACATCATATGTTAGTTATGCCAGCCGCTTGCGGACCGCTCACCTCCTACGCGGCGCACGCGCAACTAGTCTTAGGATCGATAGCGTCTGCGTACATAAGTATTCGCCTTGATTACAATTTCCCGCAAGCGGTCGCGATTCATACATAGTTTGATATACATTGCGGAGTCAACAACTTTACTGTTTTGAATGAGTACTGATTAATATTGCAACCGATCGCGCAATGTATATAACGTTAATATTAGGTATCGTACATGTGTAAACCCAGTGTTCCGTAATGTTTGGAGCCTTGTGTGTTGCATAATTAATTAATTATAACACAAATAGGTAGTTACTGAAGGATCTGACCCCAAAAATCTGTCGTATGAAAATGCTAAGCTAGTTACCTTCTTTTATCATTTCAAATAATATCAGGCCACCTTCACAAAGAAAATTGATTGCAGACAATTATAACCCCAAACAGTTTCGTGAGATGTTTGGTTAAGAATCTCACTACTTCATCTCCTCTCTTGGATGTCGTTAAAGGTAACTTGGGAGGAGTTCTAGATCAGAGGAATGGGCAGCAGCGTCCCTTCTGTGGAACAGCAGCCATTCTGCACTCACCAACCCGCCTGCCAAGCGTGGTGAGAACTGGCAAATTCCCCGGGCTGGGCTAGAAATAAAGAAGATATTTACATGTCGGCAACGTGTGATTCATACTTCTGGCGATGCAAGCGTTCATATGTTATGGTAGGTAAAGGTAATCGCTTATAGGCATGTGTAACTCAGGTCTGAGCCGGTATAATTATTCAGATCACAGAGACTTGAGCTGCTAAGCTGCGGTTCAAATGCAACATAGACAGCTCACGGCTCATTGACAGCTCACAGAGCATAATGAAAGCTTTGCAAATCGTTTTTGAGTCTATTTTCGCTCAAGTAGTCCCTTTGAGCTGTTGATCTATGGTTAAATCTGATTCGATCTGTGAGCTGACGTATTAGTAACTGAATGATTAAAGGTGCATAAATAAAACGCGAAGCATAACATATATATTACTAAACATTTTAAAAAAATGGGAAGGTTTATTTTTAACATACCTAACATAAAAAAGAAAAATCGCCTGTTATGTTTTAAACCTTTAATAAGAAAGAGATGTAAAGTGAAAAGTGGCGGTTAAACCTGTTCGAACCAATAGAATGCGCGCCGAGTCACAGTTCACAGTATAGCAAAGTACCTACTTGAGCTGACCTGCGAGCCGGCTCGCAGCTCCGGTTCAAGTGCTTGAACCGTGATCTGACCTGCAGCTCATGCTGATTTGTTGAGTTACCCATGTCTAATCGCTTACCATCAGGCGGGCCGTATGCCTGTCTGCTACCTTGGTGAAAATAAATCGACAGCATTCAACTTGATTTTCTTTTATTATTTACTGTAAGTTTTAGTAACACTATCGAGAATGTCATGAGCTCCAATCGTATCTTTTTTCTATCGTAGAATATTATCTGTGATAAACTGTTTTACTGATTGAGCTCACGATGGGAATCGACAGTACCAATAGATGGCACTGTAAAGCTTTTACGTGACGTCATCTTCGTACGTTCAGTGATCGAAGGTCCGAGTGATTGCCGAAAGTAGCCGAACGAGCGAGTACAAGTCTGAAGAAACTAAAATCTGTCGTACACTTTAGTGATGTAAATTTTGAAAAATTAACAAAATGGTATTGTAACGCCGTAATAAGACAGTCTTATTTTGATTTCAATTGTATCTTAGTGATATTGTTTTGACTATACCATCCTTAACTTGTATTTCGTCGGTCAAGTGAGTTCAGTGCGAGTGCAAGGGTGGTAACGAGAAATGTGAAGCATCTATGAAGTTCAGGATTCTAAGGCCGTTTATTTTATACCGATAATAATGAGCGGACGCCCTAGGACCACGTCATTCGCCGAGGGCAGCAAATCCGTTCGAAAGACTTTTGATAATCAGCCACCGAAACCACCTCTTGGAGGCGTAAAAATCAGTAGTAAGTACCTACCACCTAACCACTCTTTTGTCGGCCATCGTGATTTCTTACGTCTATGACGTATTTCGATACTGACAATTTTAAAAATGGCTGCAGGCTGCCGCAAACCAACATAAAACCATGTAATTTGCCATAATTTCTGAAATAATCAATATCGACAGCGTTCTATGTCTGCAGTATTTCAAAAATGGCCACAGGCGGTGCTTATTTGCCACTGCCACATAAGCCTGGCGTGTGACAGATAAATCGTGTCAAAATATCTATTGGATGAGAAATGCGTCGTATTCTAGATTATCTCTCGATATTTCGTGATAATGTTAGTTCTGCGACTTCGTTTTTAATCATCTTTAATCCATTTCGTATATTTCGTTTAGTTTATGGGAGATCATGTTTTATCGAAATTACAAATGAGTCGTTGAGGTTACCTTGCTATCTATCGTGACGTAATAAATTAGAGTTTTTTACCGAAAACTAGTAGCCATTGATTACTTTAGGATATTGAGTATATTGGCCCCTTCCTACATGAGGATATGACCATAGTTTATTTTTAATGGTGAGCTGTCGTGATACTTGTTTAATCCACATCAGTTGCTTAGTCCTTGATGTCGAATTTATTCACCATTTCATAAGTTACTACAAATCCAAAACAGCTGTTAATTTTTACATTACATTTTGTCTCTGGTAAAATGGCTAATGAACCATTTTCCTTCCTATATTATATAGATCAGCCTCAATCAAAGCAACCTTTTTTCAACCCTACCTTTAGAATAATCTTACTATAGGGCAATATTTTGACATATTTATAGATTCCACCTCAGTGCAATATGCTTAAATTACATACTTACTGCTTTAAATATATAAAAGTTATGAAAAACATACATTCACAGTCTTCTATTTTGACTGTTGCTGTAAACTCTAAAGTATTGCAATAATACAACAGAGTATAATCATGATAAAAATACAGTGACCAGTAGTTCCTGATGGTCCAGGGTATTAGTGATGAAATAATAAACATTTAAATCATCATCACCATATCAGCCAAAAGAGGTCCACTACTGAACAAAAGCCTCTCCATAGATTTTCATAATTCTTCATTCGTCATTTTGGGGGTAATTTGCTAATACTCCCCATGCTTGGCAGATTGGTGTTCACAGTAAGGCTACTGTTTCATAGAAGTAGAGTAGAAGTGCTACTGCCCATCACTCTGGTTTAGAGTCCCTTACTTGCCTTTTACAACATCCATGGGAGGAGAGGATTGGTGCTATATTCTCTAAATTGTAAACCACATGGATAAAATATCTAAATGTATAAGTAGAAATAAGTACTTTTTGATGAGCAGTTCAAAAGAAAGGTAAGGAGTATACCAATACTCTCAATGAAATAATTGAAACTTGTTGTCTATATGACTTAAAATTTGCATATCTTGAATATCACATGCACAGCCACACTTCTACTCTTTCATGCCATAAAAGTTTTATTGACACAGTGGCTTTATGTGATGAGGTACCAATCTGGAACTGTATCTGCACTCTTAAGAGCAAAGTAGTTGTAAATAAACCTTAAGCATATCCTTGAAGCATTTTCTTGCTGGATTGGGATAAGTTAGTATCAATGTCACCGTAACACATCAGCCTGGAAAAATCCACTGCTGGACATATGGCCTCCCAATGATTAGGTACTGTAATGAGCCATCATATGGGATATTACTATTATCACCACTGGTGCTTCACCAAATTAGCAGGCAGATTGGTGATTCCAGTATGTTGTTATAGCACATGGAAAAATGCTGATGCCCATCTTGATGTCATGCCTTTTAAGACACACATGGGTGCAGAGTGGTGGTCTCTTATTTGCCCAAAACCACCTGGAACAGTAGAGTAACAATGTGTAGGACACAAAACAAGATTGGCTTATTATTCATATTGAGATGAATTTTTATATATAATAGGTATATATAAGATTTTTTTACTTGTAACATTTTTAATAATTATTTTTACATTTAATTTTTTTTTTTAAATATTAGGTTTAAGCATTATTAACATTCAAAACTAGGTTACCAGATATTTAATGATGGTGGCTTATTTAGTCGATACTACTGTTTGAGAAATTATGATGAAGAACAACCTCCAAGTACTTCAGAAGATTTATACTAGTTTCATCCAAATAAAAAAGAATTACATGGCTCAGTGTCATCTAAAGACAATGTTTGCTAGAATATTACCACTGTAAGAACTAGCCGGCCTATCCAGTAGTATAAGTTATATCATGAGTGTGTTGTGGGCTCATTGGGGGGGTTTTGTGGGCTCATTGGGGGTTTTGTGGGCTCATTGGGGGGTTTGCCATATTCGCCACACCATGAATATCTTAGTTAGCTTTTTTCCAAATTAGTCTATCACTAAAGGCTAATTTATAAATCTCGAAATTATAGTCCATTAGGTTAGGTACTTTTCACTTTCATATTCAACTCCTTTGTTAGTGATAATTGATTGAAAGTGGGTGGTTTGATTAAATTGGTGTTCTAGTAATCCAACACAGGGAAATTATTAGAGATGCAACGAATAGTTGTTTGGCCATATACCGGATACCGGATGTTCGGCCTGACCACCAGCCGAATGTTCGGTATCCGACCGCCGAATATTCGGCCGGCGGCATTTTGAGTTTCGTAGGTGCGTGTCGCGCACCGGCACGCCGCCCGCGCTGTGCAGGTTTTGACTTGTTTCTTGGTAGAGATACTTTTATCGTGTCAGTCAGCACGAAACAATTTCGTTTGTACGCTCGCGTATTTTTAGATAATAAAATAAGTTTGTGGTGTTATCGTGTGATACTTAGTGGTTTTGTATTAATTAACATTTACCTACTGTGTCATTAGTGTGTTTATAAAAAATGGCAACAAGAAGATCTCCGCTTTGGAATTATTTTGAGATAGACAAAGAAGAAGCTAAATACGCTATTTGTTTAATCTGCAAACTAAAAGTTTCACGTGGCGGAGAGGGAAAAAAAGCTGGAACCTCGTGCATGAAAAACCACTTGAAAGCCAAGCATCCTGATGAGTTTAGCGAAATTTATGGTGGTTCGTCCTCATGTGTTGTACCTGCTATTTCTACGAGCTCAACTGCAAGTACTTGTACCACGGCTTCTCAACCGTCCTTGCAAAAGCAATTGACTTTAGCTGAAACTGTTAAGAGAAAACAATATTGGGGGATAAATGATTCGAAATCACAGGAATTTCACTATTTGATTGGCGAAATGATCGCGTTGGATAACGAACCACTATCCATTGTTGACCGAGTTGGATTTAATAGGCTCATGCAAAAAGCGGTACCGAGGTACAAGTTGCCCAGTCGCACTTATATGACTGAAAAAATAATACCGGACATATACGATCGAATTACCAAGAAAATTATGGAAAAAAATTTAAACGCTGCAGCTGTTTCCATTACGTCAGATATATGGACTTGTGACCACAATAATGAAAGTTTTCTGAGCTTCACCGCCCATTGGATATCTCCAGATTTCAAACTGGAACATGGCGTTTTGGCAATGAAGCCCTTTTCAGGGTCTCACACCGGAGAGAACATAGCAAACGAGCTTAACATTATTGCTGCACGGTGGAATATTCCGTTCAATAAAATACATATTATTGTACACGATAGTGGGGCTAATATGGTAAAAGGAGTTCAAGTGGCTGAATACGATTCAGCTAGGTGTTTTATTCACTCTCACCAGCGGGTCATTACTGAATCACTTAAAACTCAACCTGATTTAGTAGAGATGCTGAATGCCGCAAGACGCATCGTAACTCATTTTAATCATTCAGCATTAGCACAAGAGAAACTGAAGGCAATTCAAAAAGAGTTAAAGTTACCGGAACATCGGTTGGTACAAGATATCAGTACACGTTGGAACTCGACGTACTATTTACAAGAGCGGCTGCTAGAACAGAGACGAGCTGTTTCTCTGTATATAGCCGACCACAATAAACTCGGCAACTTGACTCCTCAGCAATGGAATTTAATGGAGCAATGCATCATTCTCCTCAAACCGTTCGAGGAAATAACGAAGATCACGAGCTCAGTTCTGTCGTGCATTTCAGAAGTTATACCACATTTAGCAGTTTTGATGAGGTACATTCAAAAGGAAGAAACTTCACGCAAAGTCCCTAACTTATTGCAATTTCTAACGTCCCTGAAAACTCAATTGCAACAACGCTTCGAACATCTTGATGAAAATTTAAAGTATTTCCTGGCTACGTCATTGGATCCCAGGTTCAAGACCAATTTTTTTGGGGTAATACAAGCAGAAAAGGCTCGCCAAAGCCTCTTATTGGAGGGTCTAAAACTGAGTTGCGATGAAGAGGATGCATCCAGCAGTGGAGGCGATTCACCTCCATTGAAGAAAAGAGCAGGCAGTTCCATGAGTGTTCATGATTCATTTTGGGACTGTTTTAATGAAGTTGCCAAAGATAACAATCGAACTGAAGACTCTGATAATACTGCTATAGCCAATGAGCTTGACTTTTACTTAATAATGGTTCCTCTTGATCGAAAAAGTGACCCTTACGCATGGTGGGCAGCAAACGCCAAACAATTCCCGATTTTGGTTAAATTTGCCCAAATATATCTCTCTTCCCCATGTAGCAGTGTGTATAGCGAGAGACTGTTTTCAGAGGCTGGGCTTGTATATGAAAACAAGAGGAATCGTTTGCTTCCTAAAAATGCTGAAAATCTTGTTTTTATACATCATAATTTACCTTTGGTGGATTTCCAATATTAAATTAATTAATATTACTTTACTATTACTTACTAGTTACAAATAAGTACATTTTTTAACTATCAGTATTATCACCAAGTTACTTTAAATAATTGGTTTATTATAAAAAGTTAAAGTTGTTTAAAATGATAAAAAGCTTCAATTACAACTGTGTCTTTATTTAGATTCTATTTATAAAATCTACCAAGTTTACTATCCGGTATCCGGCCTGATAGTACATTACCATCCGGTATCCGGCCGGATAGTAAAAAAGGGCCGGATAAGCCGGATACCGGATAGGAACCGAATATTCGGTGCATCTCTAGAAATTATACATAAAAATATATATTAAGTGCATCTAATTCTGTAAGTAGTCAATTAAGGTAATATTTTATACTTTATATTGTAATATTGTAATATCCCCAAAAAAGCTGTTCTGTCTACCCTATCCTTTCCTGCCTCACCTTTAAACACATTTTCAGGAAAAACCAAATATGCTTGCATTTGTCAGACAATGGCTGGCCTAAGAGTACATTTCATTGGCCATTGTGTAAACAGATATCAGACATCATTTTCAGCCGCTGGTCCCAGTACTGATCACATTCCATAATGACATGTAGTATGTCGGCGTCTTCAGGCCGCTGACATAAATAACATAGAGGCGACGGCTTTACACCCATCATATGGTAAAATTTATTTAATGGAACGTGACCGGAATGCACCCTTAGAGCTACAACCAATGTCTCCCTGGAGAGTTTAGCACAGTCAAAGAGACTTGATTGAATCAATCCTTCCATCTCTCCTTGCAAACATTTCGAACCCATGAAACTATTTCACATCCATAGGGACCCATTAACACACTCACTCAATATTCTTACAAAACTGTAAATGTGTGAGCATTATGTAGGCATTGATGATATATATTTAGTACTTAATTTTGATTGTGTCTTTTGCCCGGCTGTATTTGTCTGTCATGCTCACTAAAATGTCTTGCTGATGGTGGCGTTGTGTATCGGGTCGTTCGGTTCCCTTCAACATGGTTGAGCTAAGCGATGCTGATGCATGCGTTATGCTCGTGAATGGGTGCCGTCTGTTGGGACTGGTCAGTCATTAACTGCCATGGCAAAAAAATATTATTATGGTACATTCCATCTTTAAACATTGACCTACATAAAAAATACATTTTTGTATCAATCAGCATTGTAATCTCCATTATTTTAAAAGAGTATCCATGGAGTTTCTTGCCGGCTCTTCTCCATGAGATCGACTATTTGGAACCGTGCAACTTAGATCTGACGTTTCATAAGTGCCAATATTTGGTTTATTTGAAATAAAAAACTTTGACTTTGAATGTAGTGAGTGGACATCATTTTCAGCCTCTGGTCCCGGTACTGATCACATTCCATTATGACATGTAGTATGTCTTCAGGCCGCTGACATAAATAACACAGAGGCGACGGCTTTACACCCATCATATGGTAAAATTTATTTAATGGAACGTGACCGGAATGCACCCTTAGAGCTACAACCAATGTCTCCCTGGAGAGTTTAGCACAGTCAAAGAGACTTGATTGAATCAATCCTTCCATCTCTCCTTGCAAACATTTCGAACCCATGAAACTATTTCACATCCATAGAGACCCATTAACACACTCACTCAATATTCTTACAAAACTGTAAATGTGTGAGCATTATGTAGGCATTGATGATATATATTTAGTACTTAATTTTGATTGTGTCTTTTGCCCGGCTGTATTTGTCTGTCATGCTCACTAAAATGTCTTGCTGATGGTGGCGTTGTGTATCGGGTCGTTCGGTTCCCTTCAACATGGTTGAGCTAAGCGATGCTGATGCATGCGTTATGCACGTGAACGGGTGCCGTCTGTTGGGACTGGTCAGTCATTAACTGCCATGGCAAAAAAATATTATTATGGTACATTCCATCTTTAAACATTGACCTACATAAAAAATACATTTTTGTATCAATCAGCATTGTAATCTCCATTATTTTAAAAGAGTATCCATGGAGTTTCTTGCCGGCTCTTCTCCATGAGATCGACTATTTGGAACCGTGCAACTTAGATCTGACGTTTCATAAGTGCCAATATTTGGATTATTTGAAATAAAAAACTTTGACTTTGAATGGAGTGAGTGGGTTGGCTAGGAGGTTAGCATTGGCTAGGAATGCTAACCTCTACGCATGGATGGAATGCAACTAATCTACGGCTTCGTTTTCTGGTTAACCTACATGGGAAGCTATCCAATGGAATACGACACATACATTTATGGCCTGCCATTTGTGCACTATGCCCAAGACTTCATAAGCTATTGGTATACCTCGGACACCCGAGACACACCAAGCTAAATGCTGAAGTGGACTTCTCGAGTCTGATAATATAACTAAATTCTGTTCCTCTACAGAGCTGGCATAAGATAATGCCTCTGTGATAGCCGTTAACTCAAGCTCTCATCACAGAGGCATCATCATGCAACCTGAACTGCATATGTAAATTAACTTATTTTTATCTCTCCAATGTCCCCTTAAACCATGGAGGCTCTCTATTAAAGCAATTGTATTATTGTATTGTGAAGCTGCCCTTAACCGAAACCTGCAACCAAGCCAGAATCTTCTTATATCAAGAGGCTGCACACACATTTCACTCTCCACTACATGAATAAAATTACCGCATATGCTAAGAGCCATATTTTGCAAAATTCTTATTTTTTTTAAATGAGTTAGCACTTCTACCATAAAGAAAACTTCCATAATCTAATCTGCTTCTTACTAAAGAAATATAAAGCCTACGAAGATGTTTCGGATGTAATCCCAAGATTTCCCACCTAATGTTTTTAAAATGTTTAAATACTTGTAAGTTTTTTCACATGTTTCGTTATTATGTGCTCCCCAGCAAACTGCATCCTAAAAAGTTCTTGATCAATATCATCATATTAAACCATAATTATGTCATCCGCAATGCCTCAAGACGAAAGTCTTTAACCGGTGTGTGTTACCAGCGATGACATATGGAACAGAGATGTGGTCACTTACAATGGGCCCCATAAGAAAGCTCAAGGTCACTCAGCGAGCTATGGAGAGAGCTATGCTTGGTATTATTTCTCTATGAGATCGAATCAGAAATGAGGAGATCCATAGAAGAACTAAAGTTGTCGACATATCTGAAAGGATTATTAAACTAAAGTGGCAATGGGCGGGGCACATTGCTCGTAGAACTGATGGCTGTTGGGGCACAAAGGTTCTCGAATGGAGACCGCGCACCGGAACACGCTGTGTGGGACGACCTCCAACGAGTTGAACAGACGACCTGGTGAAGGTCGCTGGGAGTCGTTGGATGAGAGCGGCATGTGACCGGTCCTTGTGGAAATCTAAGGGGGAGGCTTTTGTTCAGCAGTGAACATCCTGTGGCTGATATGTTGATGATGATGTCATCAGCAATTTTGTGGTGGCAGGCTCTCCGACCTGGCGACGGAAACAAAAGTTTCAAAGAAACAAAACTTCAATATTTAATTAATAATAATTCACTTAATTATGATTGCCTATACAAGGAAATAGTTTCCAGAAACTTGTTTCTAGCCAAATCAAACTGCAATCTGACATACTCACTATTGCTTATATAGCCTTATTTGTCAAATGTGAAATGTTTTGTATTTAAGTATTTATTGTTGCCGTGTGGTGCCGGCTATGAATAGCACCAACCCATCTCATCCGGTGGGTGTCGTAGAAGGCGACTAAGGGATTACATTACAACAATACATTAACAACTCAACTGCGATCCCCAATCCGCCTGCCAAGCGTGGCGATTATGGCAAAATCCCCCCAATGAGCACACAACACACCAATGTCGGTCGTTGTAGTGATCTTTGAGGGAGGCCTGTGTCCAGCTGTGGGCTTTATTCGGCCGAAATGATGAAGTATTTAATGCGTGCTTAATAGAGCCTAAAGGAGAATGGCGAGATTGCATGTAATATGGGACCCAACCTTCGGTATAGCGCTAAGGAAACTTATTAATACTTGTAGAACTATATAAAACTAAGCAAAAAGCTAATTGAAAGTAATTTGAAAAACCTACAATAAATAAACACGATAAATGTATTTTATTTCATTTGTGATGTATTTGAATATCAAAATTGTTTTGATTACATTTAATCTGTATGCACACTACATCTCCCTAAACTGATAATCCTGCGCACCAACACGATGTAAGAATGACTTTACGGGTCAGCAGCGCAGGCAGCGTGATTTTTGTATAGACTGGGGTGTACTGACTCTGGTATTTATTTAGTGTATAATATTTAAAAGTATTATAAATATGGTATAATTTGAGCAATAAGTGGTAGGCTTACGTATATTGGCATTCGTATCCGGAACGTAATCCGAAAATTGTTGCGTTTTGTTAATGCAATGCGTTTTAATATTATTATTATTTTATAACATTTCAACTTCTGAACCCAGGCTTCTAAAAACCCAATGTCTTTTGTAATAAAGCCTTATAAATATGTAGGTACTTATAATAAACGAAGTTCATACTACAACGTAGCTTCATTATTTATTAGTGGGTCCAATTTCGACATTCTCATTTTGCAAATATAGCAGTGGTAGCCTCTTAATTAAATAGTTAAAAGCTATATAAGTTTTTAAACTGACATGGTCACTGACACTGTTATTGGAACTAAAAGTTTATCCGTGAAAATGGCGCTTGCAACAGCGCTGAAATATCGGGAACTCAAAAGAAATAAAAAACATGGTAAATATCCCGTTTTCAGTTCCAATAATAATTAAAAGCTAGTCACTGAAAACCACTTTTGTTGTAGGATCAGCTTCTGCTGTCACGTCACAGCATTGAGCTGAGTGACAAGCCCTTTTTTGCACGAATACAGTGCACAAACCCAGTTTATTCTAGTATTTATTATTTTTGCTAAGGTTGTTTTTGTTTTATATCTGAACTTTTTTTAGTTGTGTTGTTGGTGTGAAAATAATTATTTTTCTTTCTTTCATTCAAGTAAAATTTATTTGGACGCGATGATAAATAAAATTTCAAGTTCACAATTGAGTGCAACGTTTCATTTGTAACGTGGGTGCGTGCGCGGAGCTATTAACCGATTGTTTCCATGCTATAGTCAGAGTCCTGAAACAAAGAAGTTTCATTTCTGTCACATGCACTCTATTTTTTTTTCGTTCTTCTATAGACTGGTGCGTTATTATATTACTTTTATACCACATTTTATATGCATTCATAATTAGCTAAACCCCTAGCTACCTAAAAAGGCTGTCGATATGTTGTTTTTGCATCTGTGTAGGTATCACATTTAGTTTATTAGGTATTAGTCAATTGTTCACGGTTATCGCTTGCGTTATCAGTGACTGTCGTCGATCTCGCTATCTCGCGGTCGGCATGACCGCACCATCCTGTCATTCGCGGAAGAACCGCGCCAACACACTCCGTTTTCGAGTTACCTTTCGCTCGGCGACCGGTCACAGCCGACCGACGTGGTCGTCAGAGCCGCTGCATGTTGCAAAATTACCAATTGGTTCGTTAACCCACTTCCTCAGTGGTGCGCCGTTGCGGCAGCTATCCGGTACGCGAGTAATTTGAAAACAATCTGTCGTTTTGTTAGACACATACGTACGCGTGTCAAATATTATACAGTGAGTAACAGTGCGACATATACAGTTATATATCATCCGTACTGTGTTGTGATCTGTGAAATGTGATGTGATACATATTCTATGTCGATAATTCTGTGAAAAGTTCAATGAGAATGATAGTAATCTGTGCTGCGCCTCTTGTTCAAGAACTTTTGTTGTGCACACAACTGTATAAAAAAATATGTTACGTCGCCGAGGTACTTATACTGTCAATGCTGAGCGCGATAATCGGCATAACAGATCAAAATCCGTCGAAACTACCTCGTTTGTTGTGAAAAAAATAGGTAGGTAACAATTTATCTATACAACTTTACATAACGACGTAAAATATATCTGACGTAGGTAGGTACATACTTTACAACCATCAAAATACTATCTTTTATATAAAGATAGTATTTCAACGGTTGTAAAGTATATATATACAATAATATATAATATAATAGAACTAGCGAAGTGACGTAAGATACCTTATTGATATCGTGATATAAGATGTAGTTACTTTCTGTAAGTGTATCAATTTCCACTCGGGGTGTGTACCCGTGTCTGTATTGCAGGCTTTCAATTGTAAATCCTTCTGTTTTATCATAATAGAACAATGCAATTGTTTTGAGTACCACCCGAGTTAGCTCATCGGTACGTTAAAGTGCGCAGGAACGGTGTTTTATTTAACAATTCAAATAACAACACATGATGTTATATCTAACCTCTGAGTCAAAATATAAAGTAATTAACTAATAATTAAATTACGTCGTACCAGGGACTAAGGTCATTTTATAAGTTAAACTACTTGGGCGTGGTTTAATGCCTAGCGAACTCCGCACCTCCAGCCATAGGTGTAATTTGTAACCGGTTAGATGATAGTCTGGCCCTTCAGCCATTCCCAGAGCGTATGAAGACCATGAGGATTTCGCACAACAAAAAAGTTAAAGCTATTTGAGAGGAGATGATGGTGAGACTAGCTCGCTCGCTGTTATCCAGTTTCCATCAGTTTCCATCCAGTCCAATTGTATAAGTACGTTGCACGAATACCTTATCGTGCAACGTACTTATACAAATTTTGCTTGGTAACTACCAGGTTTATAGTTACTTAGGATTTAGAGTTATTTAATTTTAGTTGTAAGATTTTTCGATAAAAGATTTTTTTTATTTTGATTATGGAAATATTCCCTAATGAGCATACAACACAAACCCATAGCGGTCGTTGTGGCAATCATTCGGGGAGGCTTCTGTCCAGCAGTGGAAGTTTTGCTGCGGAAATGATGAATTAATTATTCAAATATGAAGGTCCTTCAATATTTTCTCGGTATATTTCTATATAGTCCCTACTTATCTCAATACATTTATTAGATCTAGATATTAAACTATTCAATGCCTTGTAAAAAATAACTTTCATCGAGGTCTAGAAAATGTGCATTTATTTCCGACCTGAGCTCTTCGTCATTCGAAAACCGATTACCACGGAGATGTTTTTTAAAATTAGGGAACCAATAATATCTAGTCACTGGGGCCCAGGTCTGGGCTATAGGGTGGGTGGCTAATTCCTTCGAAACCACGATTTCGCATAGCGGCCTTGGAAACACGTGCCATGTGGACCGGCGCATTGTCGTGAAGAAGCAACAGTCCTGCGGTCAGATTTCCTCGTCTTTTTTCTTTAATTAGGTACATGTCTTAAATTACGCAGAGTAGCTGCGTAAAATGCTACATATGGTCTCGCCTTTTTTGTACTTAATCAACAAAATTTTGACTTTTCCAGCGGCTGGATGACTAATTTTCTTTGAGGGGTCTGCACCTTTGTCACCACCGTCTGCACATTGTGTTTGTGTCTTTTTATTTTGTCAGTGCATGGACTCCTGCTTGCTTTCAGGATCATAGTGGTGAACCCACAATTCATATCCGGTAACGATCCTGATGAAAATCTTTGAAGAACCCTGTGGTGCTCTAAAAACTACAACAATCGCCTAGTGTGTGTTTCTGAGGTGCCGTGAAGGCTATCTTGCACTTACCTGTGAAAGTTTAAAATGCTAGTGAAGAATAAAAAAAAATGAATAGGTTAGTCATCTCCGCTAACATTTTTTTATTCGGGCATCTACTAGTACAAACTTTTCAACCTCTTGCACGTTTGCTTCCGTAGTTGCCACTGCAGATGGCAACCGGTCCGCCCGAGCGAAGACCATCTTTAATGCTTTCTCTACTTCAATTTAATTCACTTGACCACTTTTGAATGGTAGACAATGAGTCTTGGTAAACGGCTAACATCTCTTAGTGGTAAATTATTTTTTGACCTTTGCTTGTTTTGTAAGGAATTTTATAACCGCAGTGGGCTTGATTTTCTTCATCATTGTCGCGTCACGTCTTCGCGTCAAGCTTATGGTTCACTTAAGATTACTAGAAGACTAACATTGTGAAATTTTTGTCACATATATTATGAAATTACCCACATCAGTAAACAATCACCCCGACACCGAGAATACATTGAACGCCCCTCCCTCGAGATAGAGTGGTGCTCTGTTCTTAATCCGGACATCACACGGATAATGTAGAAAACACTGTTGCGGTTGTTAAACTTAGGAGAGTCACGCATGTCCTTTGTGCATAACATTGCTTATTGTTATTGGCGCACGCATACGCACACAGTATTGAACTCCAATCGTAGCAGTTCAACATTTCCTAATCTTGAAGTACGTACGAAATGACATGCAATTTGTTTACAAGTCGTTATGATAAAGGCACTAATTCTATCTTTGTGTTTTTTTGTTTCATTTTGCACTAGGATTTCTCCTGTGTCATGGGTACGTTTATAAACACAAATTCCACACACAATACACCCAGACCCGGAACAACTACCTGCAGATCGTACAAATATTTGTTCCGTGCGGGAATCGAACCCACGACCCGGTGCGCCGCAGCCGACTGTATCAGCCACTGCACCAACCGTGCCGTCAACTCATCCAACTCCGTATGATACGCAACCAGCCCAATCTCCTTAATTAACGTGTGTATTACCTTACTACTTCGTAAATCTGCGACAGCACAGGCGTCATAATCACGGCTTGCCTTGGAAATACGCCCAGGTTTACCCCGCTAACATAATTCACCGAGATATAATTAGAAATGGGGTGTCATATTTTTCATTATGCCTCTTATGGTGGATGAGTTTCAACAGTGTTCCATACCAACCACTAGGGTTTTACCTCTCGACAGCCCTACGTCTTAGCTATTGGGCTAGCTTTACGATAGGTGTAAGTATTGTCGAAATTTCTTGTTTTGTTTCTTATAGTATCCGAACATGATTTTGTAAAATATTTCCGATGTTCCTTAACGACCTTCAAACTTTTAATGTAGTGCCTATCTATTATAACTATTTGTTTTCACTTGTCATAACAATTGCTACGAACGATTTTGAGTAATGAATTAACAAAAAGCATATACTTACATTTTTTTAAATATATGTATTGAGTTTCGAGCAGTAATATTATTTAGTACTAGCTGGGACCCACGGGTTCACCCGAGTTTAATTTAAAACAAATTTGGAGTACTTCGACATAGACATTTGACATAGAATATATATATTGGATTTCAAGGGTTTTATTTTTTTCCGCGGAACCCTAATTATTTTTCTAAAATAAAAGTAGCCTAAGATATTCCTTATAACATCAGCTATCTTCCAGTGAAAGTCCCGTCTAAATCGGTCCAGCCGTTTCGGAGATTGGAGATCGGAGGAGAAGAAGAGAACAAACAGACAGACAGACAGACCGACAGACAGACAGACAGACCGACAGACAGGCAGACAGACAAAAAAATTAAAAATAGATTTTTTGTAACATGTACCGTATATACTTGAATATGCATTTAGTAAAAAGCTGTTATTTTGACATTACAAAAGGACACTTCAATTTTATTTATTTGTATAGATGGCCCAAACACGAAACGTTTCGCCTTAATTAAATTTTTACTAAAAACAATATGACGCGTGTTCTTTACTTAAATACGACTTACTTTAAGAATATGACATGGAAGTGTGTGGATCAGTCCGATGTATCTTTCATCTAATCCTAGATTTAAGAAGTTGTCGTTCTCATACTATAGTGTAATGGTCGTTAGTCAAGGTTTTATTATAGTAATAAAACCTATACTGACAACATAGCTGTAGCATGCAGCATCGCAGTTTCAGCGGGAAAAAAAAAAAAAAAAAAAAAAAAAAAAATCGTGTGTTGTACATACTTTTATAACATCAAGATTAGAGATGCAACGAATAGTTGTTTGGCCATATACCGGATACCGGATGTTCGGCCTGACCACCAGCCGAATGTTCGGTATCCGACCGCCGAATATTCGGCCGGCGGCATTTTGAGTTTCGTAGGTGCGTGTCGCGCACCGGCACGCCGCCCGCGCTGTGCAGGTTTTGACTTGTTTCTTGGTAGAGATACTTTTATCGTGTCAGTCAGCACGAAACAATTTCGTTTGTACGCTCGCGTATTTTTAGATAATAAAATAAGTTTGTGGTGTTATCGTGTGATACTTAGTGGTTTTGTATTAATTAACATTTACCTACTGTGTCATTAGTGTGTTTATAAAAAATGGCAACAAGAAGATCTCCGCTTTGGAATTATTTTGAGATAGACAAAGAAGAAGCTAAATACGCTATTTGTTTAATCTGCAAACTAAAAGTTTCACGTGGCGGAGAGGGAAAAAAAGCTGGAACCTCGTGCATGAAAAACCACTTGAAAGCCAAGCATCCTGATGAGTTTAGCGAAATTTATGGTGGTTCGTCCTCATGTGTTGTACCTGCTATTTCTACGAGCTCAACTGCAAGTACTTGTACCACGGCTTCTCAACCGTCCTTGCAAAAGCAATTGACTTTAGCTGAAACTGTTAAGAGAAAACAATATTGGGGGATAAATGATTCGAAATCACAGGAATTTCACTATTTGATTGGCGAAATGATCGCGTTGGATAACGAACCACTATCCATTGTTGACCGAGTTGGATTTAATAGGCTCATGCAAAAAGCGGTACCGAGGTACAAGTTGCCCAGTCGCACTTATATGACTGAAAAAATAATACCGGACATATACGATCGAATTACCAAGAAAATTATGGAAAAAAATTTAAACGCTGCAGCTGTTTCCATTACGTCAGATATATGGACTTGTGACCACAATAATGAAAGTTTTCTGAGCTTCACCGCCCATTGGATATCTCCAGATTTCAAACTGGAACATGGCGTTTTGGCAATGAAGCCCTTTTCAGGGTCTCACACCGGAGAGAACATAGCAAACGAGCTTAACATTATTGCTGCACGGTGGAATATTCCGTTCAATAAAATACATATTATTGTACACGATAGTGGGGCTAATATGGTAAAAGGAGTTCAAGTGGCTGAATACGATTCAGCTAGGTGTTTTATTCACTCTCACCAGCGGGTCATTACTGAATCACTTAAAACTCAACCTGATTTAGTAGAGATGCTGAATGCCGCAAGACGCATCGTAACTCATTTTAATCATTCAGCATTAGCACAAGAGAAACTGAAGGCAATTCAAAAAGAGTTAAAGTTACCGGAACATCGGTTGGTACAAGATATCAGTACACGTTGGAACTCGACGTACTATTTACAAGAGCGGCTGCTAGAACAGAGACGAGCTGTTTCTCTGTATATAGCCGACCACAATAAACTCGGCAACTTGACTCCTCAGCAATGGAATTTAATGGAGCAATGCATCATTCTCCTCAAACCGTTCGAGGAAATAACGAAGATCACGAGCTCAGTTCTGTCGTGCATTTCAGAAGTTATACCACATTTAGCAGTTTTGATGAGGTACATTCAAAAGGAAGAAACTTCACGCAAAGTCCCTAACTTATTGCAATTTCTAACGTCCCTGAAAACTCAATTGCAACAACGCTTCGAACATCTTGATGAAAATTTAAAGTATTTCCTGGCTACGTCATTGGATCCCAGGTTCAAGACCAATTTTTTTGGGGTAATACAAGCAGAAAAGGCTCGCCAAAGCCTCTTATTGGAGGGTCTAAAACTGAGTTGCGATGAAGAGGATGCATCCAGCAGTGGAGGCGATTCACCTCCATTGAAGAAAAGAGCAGGCAGTTCCATGAGTGTTCATGATTCATTTTGGGACTGTTTTAATGAAGTTGCCAAAGATAACAATCGAACTGAAGACTCTGATAATACTGCTATAGCCAATGAGCTTGACTTTTACTTAATAATGGTTCCTCTTGATCGAAAAAGTGACCCTTACGCATGGTGGGCAGCAAACGCCAAACAATTCCCGATTTTGGTTAAATTTGCCCAAATATATCTCTCTTCCCCATGTAGCAGTGTGTATAGCGAGAGACTGTTTTCAGAGGCTGGGCTTGTATATGAAAACAAGAGGAATCGTTTGCTTCCTAAAAATGCTGAAAATCTTGTTTTTATACATCATAATTTACCTTTGGTGGATTTCCAATATTAAATTAATTAATATTACTTTACTATTACTTACTAGTTACAAATAAGTACATTTTTTAACTATCAGTATTATCACCAAGTTACTTTAAATAATTGGTTTATTATAAAAAGTTAAAGTTGTTTAAAATGATAAAAAGCTTCAATTACAACTGTGTCTTTATTTAGATTCTATTTATAAAATCTACCAAGTTTACTATCCGGTATCCGGCCTGATAGTACATTACCATCCGGTATCCGGCCGGATAGTAAAAAAGGGCCGGATAAGCCGGATACCGGATAGGAACCGAATATTCGGTGCATCTCTAATCAAGATACATTTCGCGAATGCGCTCGCAACTGCTATGCTCCCATCCCTAATACAGCGTATAGACCGAGTGAGCAGATCGCGCGCGCATACAGCGTGCCGATTGCGAGTGATCTACTTGCCGACGCCACCACTGCCGCCCATTATACAGACACGCGTTTGAGATCGCTTACTATAATGTGAGCCGAGTGAAGAGCAATAAGTGGAACCCTGACTGTCGGCGCTTAGAAGACCAACATGACGGCGAATAAATGGCGCAGACAACTGGGACTGTCGCTGACCTCGAGAGTATCGTCCCAGTGTTTATCACCGTCAAGTAGATGGTGCGCTTCGTAGTCTGGGCGATATTTGGGAAACTTAACGGCATCAAAAGCACTGTGTGTAGTAAAATGCGCAAGAAATAGCACTTGCAATTATTTGGATGCACAGTGTAGACCTTACCTAATGCGGCGTTTCATAACTTCCGAGGAACCATATTCTGTACGCCCACTTTAACGTTGTTCAAACCCACCACTTTGCTTCTCGTACGTATAGTATGACGACATCTCGCCATTCGTTCGCGATTTGGCGAACAGATCCTCTTCGCACAGTTTACGAGAAGTGTAGCTTGACGCGGATTTTCCTAGCTCACTGTGACATTTTCAGAATTGAAATTAAGTCACTAGCCATTCTCTAAATGGACGTCCAAATACATGAGCGTTGGATGTCGATCATATATAGAAACGTCGCAGTGCGGTCGCGTGCGCGATTCGCGTTAAGTGTAAGTGTCTGAGGCGCGAGATGCGGGTACTCAAGTTTCAAACATGTTCTCGACCGCAAGGAAACTTGGAAAATACTACTTTTAATCTGAGCTGACCCTTAACATCACTTTTTGCCAACGAAATCATACCGTGATGTAATTCAACCGTATCGCCATCTAGGGAAGAAAGAAATAAGTATTTAAACTTTATAAATTTAATCATTACAAACCAAGTAACCCAGGAACGCCATAATATAATATATTATCCTTTATTTAAGGATAACAACATGAATATTTTTACACGCTGTTTCACGAAAATGCACAATGAGTTGTTCAAAAGAACTTTTGGCACCGAAGTCAATAGTATTTCTTAAGTAAATATACAAACAAATACTTATTAAACTACGTCTATTTCATGATACCAATTTATGCGAAATATAATGAAAACTTGAATTACTCCAAAATGAAGACTGCTAGCGACATCTGTTGCCTTGAACTCGTGACTTATTGGTGGCACTAGTCTCATAATACACAATAACATATATAATAATGTATAATAAATAAAATATCAACTACAGACCAGACAGAATATTTAATATACAAATTGATTTTTAAGAGAATAAAATTAATGCGGAAACATAATCCAATAAGGAAGTTTTAGTGGTAGGTTTGATCCGAGAGTAAAACAATTACACCCTGCGTGTCAGTTTAGCAGGCTACGTAACCAATTGCGAAAGGTAACGAAATAAGCGTTCTTATTCTTCAAATCTGTTGTTTAGCTCCCTTTAGATATAGCGTGATTGTAATTGTTTCTTTTATAATTCTTATGACGTACTGATATTGATTAAGTACATTTGTAGGATTTTTTTATAATGTTTGCTGTAAAACCAAACTTTGTAGTTATATTGTGATACTACTCTCCTCCCATGTACAAAAGCGTGATGATTTGGATTCTAGATCCCTTGGACAGTAACGGACATTTTTGTCAAATTACAACTAATTCTATACTGTAGTTTTAGCATTCTCGTCCAACATAGAAACAGACAGAAATTCAAAATAATGCAGTTTTGGCATCAGTCTCTCTACGATTTTATGATAGTGTAGCGACTATGGTATGATAAATAAATCAAACTAGTGATCAAGCGTACAAGGAGTAATTTATTCAGAAACTTATGCCTAGTTATAAATACAATCTTAGAACTTAAAGTATCGGTAGTCAGATGAGTAAACTATTTACAATGGCCAATCAGAGCAAAGCTATAATAAACAAGATTGTGCGAGAGTGACAGGCGACTGTGCGAGTGAGATGGCACGAACGTAAATATATCGAGTAATCCTTGTGCGATCTACAGTTGTGGACAATGTCCATGCCGTGATGGTCGTTGATGCGTAGGCACTCACAATAGTATAGATTCAATACATTATTGTAATGTTTAAAGACATGATCGTATGTTTAAGTACTTAACGATTAGTTGTGATACCAAACCATAAGTTCTAAATAACTGCATAATTACTTTAGTTTTTCTGTATATATTGTTATAACATGTAGGTTAGTCTATAAGGTATTTACGTGTCTTTACAACGTGAAAAAAAGCAAACAAATCTACCGTTAACAAGCTAAAAAGAGTAAAAATACTTATACAAAGAATAATTACAGGCATAGATAAACTAATATAGATGAGCCACTCTCGTAAATTACTGGGTGACGAAACAAGTTAAGCATATTCTGCTGTGTCAAAGGTGGCGCTAGCATTACAATTTACCGAAATAATACACTAGATCTAGAGGGCGCTTTCTATTACCGATTTAATACAGTATTTCTTTAATTTTAAAAAAGGATATGTTTTAAATTGAAACAAATATAATATTTAACAATACGTTATTTATTACACCATATTAAATAAATTGTGCTGGCTTGTGCTTTCACAAGGTCGTCTTGATCGAAATTTAAATCTGCAAAAAAAAAAACTGTTTTACACCTTTACACCAACTGTGTGCGACAATATTAATTGCTAAATTGCCTTTATGAGTACAGGCGCGTATCATAGTATATGCGCGTATAAGTTTCGAAAACGTGTGTAAACTACCGACACTTAGAACATTGATTTTAAAAATATGATGCAATTGTCAATAATTACGATTAATTAGATTTTCGTGGTATAATATTATGGAAAACCAAATCTGGTGTCCTAAATATTATATTAACTACAAAAAAAAATTACTTATTTCTTTATTTAGCCAAATTAATAATTTATTTCATAAATTCCGGTAGTGGCGCTATCTTTTGAGTAAAAAGAGTAACAAAGGTTCTATTGATTTTGATGCCTATAAGATGGCGCTTGTATCAACTGGGGAACTGGGGAGTTTCATGCCCCTGATTACAGGTTTAACGTCAGTCAAGTAATAGACATTGAATTGACGGTCAGAACGGCAAGTTAAAGTACGAGGGGGTGACCGCTTTACAGTCATCCCCTCCGTGATGTGCCTAAAGGCGTGGCACCAGTGGGCGGCTCTAGTGTGATCTTACGAGGACCTGGAGCCCCCCTTCGGTGCCGAAGATGACCGCTCCAGTGGTTTTAGCCGGTAGGAGTCCGGCATACCCCTTCGGCCTTCCCCGGGCGAAGGAAATTCTATGTAAAATTTCCACTGGACATCAATAAAAAAAAAGGCGGTAAGGTACTCCTCATAGCTGTCAGCTGATAATGTTCCCAGAAGACTGACAGCATTAGTTCCCTATCATAATTGTTTTTAAAATTTTAAACAACTTTATTAATTACCAACTAAATAATACAATTCGCTAGCTAATGTCCTGATAATGAGCAAATAATATGTAAATTTTCCTATCAACGCGTTCGACGTATTGTGGAAAACCATAGACCAATCGGGTTTTTGTTTCACAACGGGCAATATTGTCTAAAAAATCAACGAGATCGCTGACCTTGAACAAAGTGCCTGTGACAGTGAAATACCGATTGACATACAATCAATTTTAGCTAACCCCTCAATATTTTAAACCTCTATATATATTTTTTAATTAACAGAATAGGAAAATTATAATAAGATATTTTGTTAGTATTTAAGTTAGGCTTTAAGGACGTGTATCCATGGCCGTTAAACATATAAAAAAAAATCACAATTTTAATCTCTATAAATCTAGCGAATTTATGATAATTCTGAAAAACAAATTTATTAAAACCAGATGTTATGGTAGAACTTACTATTCTCATTTTTTAGAAGTGAGGGTGGTCTAGGGCTTTTTTATGAAATATTATTTGATTTTGAAAATTGTATTCTGGTTTGCTTTTCATTATAGTAAAATCTATATTATAAGCGCAATATGTCCATGTTTGTGGCAGGTCTTCTCTGTATCAGGCCACTATCAAACGCATTGACGTCACAAACCACCATTGAATGAATATCGAAGCGCGCATTATCATTTATCCATAGACAAAATTTAACCATTCATCGAATGCTTGTAACGCCTTCATCACTTATTGACAGGTTTAAGCTACGCCGAACGTTGAGGTCCTTACCAGAAAACCGAATAGATCCTTCGCATTTTAAAATAATGTATGGAAATTCCTTATTTAAGAAAAAACATTAAATTACTATTTCTTTTTCACTGGAATAAAGAATTTTGTTGCTGCCGAATATAATGCGTATCCACAAAAATGTGGGCAGCTGCATAGTCTGCTAGTTGCTTGCAGTATTGTGAGAAATATAATGAATTGTTAATAAATAATATTTTTTTATACAGGCACAGAGTAACGCTTGATATATTTTTTATATGGCTTATCTACATGCATCTCTTGAAAATCTCGCAGCTTAACCGGGCAGTTTAAAAGGCCTCCAGGCAGGCTTGCTATGACGCGCCGCTCTGTGCCTTGTGCAGGATCACGTGCCGCTACGTGCATGTTCCTACGGCGTGGGACGCGAGCTACCTCGGTGCGGCTCGTAAAATCACGCGCTGTAATAAGCAATCATAATTGACTGATCTTGTGATCGATTTTTCGCGCACTTTTTTTTTTTTTTTTAATTACCCGATCGGGTTCAAATTTTGCAAGTGCCCTGGACGTCCTTTGGCTGATATGATGAGCGTTCGGTTTTGTTTATATATTTTTATTTTATTGTTGAATATCAATGAATTTTATTTTCAAACCATATTGTTTAATGTTGTTAGAACATAAGATTGACTTATTTACCGCAAAGTTCGATTCGCCTGGCTAGACTATATTTGACGAATCTTCTTCGGTGTCACTTTGGTATTATATTAGGGCCTGTTCACACCGAGCTTTCTTGTTGTTGTCGGAAGGCATACTTTTTGGCTTTACAACCTTTCAGACCAGTTCTTCAAGCCTTCTACGAGTGGTTCGATTCCTAGTGAAGACCATGAGAACCATGCTATCAAATCTGGTAGGTATTCTCAGGTAAGCCACCCCGGCTTAGCACAAGTCAAGCCTACTGGCCCAAAATCGTTAGTACTTGTAATCGTCTTGAGACCATATCACATAAGCTTTTTGATGATTTTGACGCGCCTGCCTAAGCCGCGACATAGCAACTACATTGCATAGATCGGCATGGGCATTGCGACGTCGCGATGTCAATTATCAATCATCATAAATAAAATCTGAAAAAATATTAAATGTTAGTAAATTTAATAAGTACGTGTTTATGCTCCGTTTAGCTCGTGGGTTACCTGCAGATAGTGGGTAATACCATATCCAATGAGGGTTGGCATCAGGCAGACGGCCGACTGTCTGTAAAACCTTTTCGGCAATACCTTTGCAATTGACTAGAAACATATTGCGTCGACCTCAAGTAACTTAGGACCATCAGGGCACGAACAACAAGTAGTACTTGTTCACATCATGCAAACATCATCAGTGATGATATGAGTCAACTACGTGTTCATCATCATCGTCGTCATTAAACTAGCCGTAGGACGTGCACTGCTGAACAGGGCCTCCCTATAGTTTCCCACAACGACCCGTTACATGCCGCCAACATCCAACGTCTCCCAGCGACCTTCACCAGATCGTCTGTCGATTGGGACCGGCCGTCCCGCGCTACGTTTTCCTGTGCGCGGTCTCCTCTCGAGAACCTTTTTGCCCAACGGCAACCAGTTCTACGATTACTAATCCTTTTAGCTATATCGGCAACTTTAGTTCTTCTCGGATCTCATTTCCGATTCGATCTCGTAGATATCTCCATCGCTCGCCGAGTGACCTTGAGCTTTCATATGAGGCCCACAGTGAGTGAAGTACAATTATAATACTAAATCAATTATTTGTTTCTATTTTTAAGGTGGTTCAATTTATATAAATTATAACATTTGAAGTTACTGTTGTTATTGGACCTCGTTGCACAGCAGGTTTTCTTTTTTTTGTGGCCGTGTAAATATGCCGAAAAACCGCTGTGAGGAATAATTCCACGCACGGGTCGGAAAGCGATGGTAACGCAATACACGTATATAAAATGAAACGTTCTGTGCGTGGATTTATTTCACATAGCATAGTGGAGAGGTAATCTATACATCTATACATCTATATCTATACAAATAAATAAAATTGAAGTGTCTGTTTGTAAAAAATAACAGCTTACTACTACTACTTACTACTGAATGCATATGAAATTATATACGGCACATATATCAAAAAAAAAAATTTTTTTTGTCTGTCTGTCTGTTTGTTCCGGGTAATCTCCGAAACGGCTGGACCAATTTTGACGGGACTTTCGCTGGCATATAGCTGATGTTATAAGGAATAACTTCGGCTACTTTTATTTTAGAAAAATAATTAGGGTTCCGCGCAAAAAAATAAATCCCTTGAAATCCAATATATATATTATATGTCAAGTGTCGAAGTACTCTAAATTTCTTTTAAATTCAACGCGGGTGAAACCGCGGGTCCCAGCTAGTGAACAATAAAGTGTAGAAGTAGTGCAATGATAATAAACCATAGATATGTTACGTCCATATTAAATGGCGCGCAAAAATCAGTCTCGCTGTATGTAGGTATAAAACTACACACCTATCATAGGTAAGAAAGAAGATACAAAAACTACGAGAGTAAAAGAGATAGCTATCTAAAATGACAACACGTGTACTCGATGTCTTTGTCGCACCTGTGGCTTGACCTGGTTTTGTTCGAGAATATTATTCTATAGATAATTTGTACAGTATTTTTATTAAAATATTTTATATAGGTAGTTTGTTATTTACGTGTGGTATTAGGTACCTTGTTCTTTATACATTTTTGCTTGATAATTTGTGCATTTTCTATACGGAGCACGACGGCATTGTTGTTACTTAATTAATAAAACAATACAGATTGTGACGGTGTGTGCTTGTTGCTGTCTTGGATAGGACAACAAGCACACAAGACAGGACCTTGGGCGAACTGATTGTGGGGTGCTACAATTGGGGAAGCTTTGGTTCTTACTTTTGGCGCGAATGTAACATATCTACTTCTTTTAATAAATAATATCATTGAAGTAGTGTGTAAGTATGTGGAGAGTCCCGTGCACATCGTGTGAATCGTGAACGTATTTAGTATCAAAATGGATTCTGACGAGGTAGAATATTAATACTATTTATTTACTGTTACTATAACTTACTTCTAAAAAGAAAATTGCAGATGGGAAAGAAAAAGTCTAAATGCCTTCGGGAACATGAGCGATTTTGTACTTCATATATAAAAATTCCAAATTAAATTCATTTTTGGATTGTGACTCTATTTTGCGCATTATCCGGTCGCGGTAGTGCGTAAAGAGCGAAACAAAACTCCCAATATTTTATAGAAAAATAAAAACATTCCTTATCCAAAATTGCAAACATAGAAACACTAGACCCCACTAGATGCCGTGTTTGTTGTAAATTATCAATAAAAAGTTAATACGCGATCTAATGTGATGACTACTTTTATTGTTAAATGTTTTATTTAAATTTAATTAAGGATCCTTTTGCAACGCCTTAAAAAGGCAACTAATTTTAAGAACGCTATTTTCTATTACATACATAGTTGGCAAATAATATCTTTCAATCCTTCATTGAACTTATTCCATCTTATTACAAAACCTGGTTTATCGATAGTCTCGGACTAAAAGTGTGGTTTAATCAAATTTCTTATTACAAAAAGTGGTTTAACTCTTAGTCTTGGACTATCTATGGTACTAAAGATAAACCTGATGGGGACCTAGTTTAACTCTAAAACCTTTGGTCTAAGTCACAAATATACGTCAAATTCATTGTTTTGAGGTTAGATTTGGTTTATTTTTGTGTGTTGTATTGTAATCTTTCATGAAATAGTTTAAATTTGCGTCGTCCTAAAGATAGTAATATTGCCGTAATTACAATAATTGTAGGCAAGTACTAACTTTTTCTTCAGAATTCCAGTTTTCACTTCTTCGTTTTTTCTGTTGTTCTATTTTATTAATATTATTCCCTAACTTCTTATCAATAATAAGTACGAAGAAACGTCCAAATCTCAGAATAGTTTTACCTATGTTTATAGATTTCCGCGCGATATAGACATTCCGTTACGCATTAGTGTTGTTTGAAAGTACATATTTCGGACATGAAATAAATGTCATAAAAGTATTCCTCAGAAAGAAAATAAATGTCATTTATTGAAACAAGAACAACCATTCGTTTCTAATAGTTATCGTCATTAAATACCCTATTATATATGTTAAAATACAATACCATTAATATAAAAAAATTACAGAAATATTCAGCATTTGGGTAAACGGAACGTAATGTATCCGAATGCTATCTGATTGAATGAATGTTTCCAAGGAATTCCGTGTATAATCTGTGGAAATAATTTAAGCCAGAACTAAAGTCAGGTACTATCTAGTCCTGACTTATTTTGATATTTGTAATACAGACGGGTTTAAACCACGGTACTAACGTTAGTTCAGTACTAAGTCCAGACTTCATAGTTCTGGATTAAACCTGAGTCTAACAAGATTTTTGTAATAAGTCTGATTAGGTATGTACTAATTTGGAACGAAAAAATGTCATACCTGTGAGTGCCAAACACAGAGCGCGCGCTTTGCGCTCACGTTCGAAGTGAAGAGAAACAAACTCGAACTAAGCCCTAGAGTGAGGTGCCCTCACCTCACTCTAGGGCTTCCAGCCCCTAGCTCCCAGATTCATATCAACCATTTTCGATGTAGCACCACACAACTGTATAAAGACTGCTCAATACCATTTTGCGCAAACATGTTTCTCTGGAATATAATACTTATCATCAGTCGAAACGAAGATCGAAACATGTCTGTCCTTTTTTTTTTTTTTTTTATTGATGTCCAGTGGAAATTCTACATGGAACTTCCTTCACCCCGGGGAAGGGCGAAGGGGTGTGCCGGACTCCTACCGGCTAAAACCACTGGAGCGGTCATCTTCGGCACCGAAGGGGGGCTCCAGGTCCTCGTAAGATCACACTAGAGCCGCCCGTTGGTGCCACGGCTTTAGGCACATCACGGAGGGGATGACTGTAAAGCGGTCACCCCCTCTAGCGGAGGGAAGGCGACTGTAAAAAGGTCGCCCCCCAGGCACTTCTCGGGGAGGATTGTAAAGGATCCCCCCAAGCCTCGCTTTGCGCTGTGCTGCGCACACGGCGGCACGTGACCACGTGCGCGCCACCGTCTTCCCGGGGGTCACTCGGTGTGAGCACGCTGCCCTGTAGAAAATCATAGGACCAAATTGGCTGAAAGACATTTTCGAATAATGGGTAGTCACTTATATAATGCCATAAACAAGCAATTGAATATTTATAGTTGAAATAAATTCAAATGTAAAAAGAAAGTCAGTGAATGGCTCTTGACTCTTACCTATGAGGAGATAGAAAAGGTACTAGAAAAAGATGTACTAATATTACTGACTTATTTAATCACACAAGATAGTTTAATCACTTAATCACACAAGATAGTTTAATCACGCAATTGCATTTCTACACACAAACACACACACTCACCCACGCACATATACCAATACACACCCACACCATACACACACGTCGTACTCACCTGCACTTAGACACATGCAACCAGACTAGAGAGAGGATACAAGTTTTGCTGCTTTACATTACAATTTCATTTTTATTTAGTATTAAATTAAGCATGCTGCAAAATCGGAGAATAACTACTACACTATGTAACTCCAAACTTCTTTGTGTTATCTAGGTAAATGCTAAAAGAGAGAGCCCTGGCACCCATAACACAAGTTTAATCTTAGCTTGGGTGCCAGAGGTTTAAACCCAGTGCCGTCTTACAAGTTGTAGGTTAATTATATATACTACGTAGTGCTATTATGGAAAATTGTAAATTTTGGTAATAAAGTATTATTATTATTCATTTCCTTTATTTAAACTGAATACATAAAAATTACATTTTTAAATATACATCATATAAAAATATACATTTAAAAATATAAAAAATAGTAGCCCACCGGCATGGGGAACAAGGTCCAAGCTGCCGGTGGTCAGGGCTCCAGGGAGAGGAACCTCCAAACAATACGAGCCGTGCCTAGCAGTACCGCTTTCTGCATCAAGCCCTTGACCCAGCCGCCTAACGAGAGCCTCTTCAGGTGTTGGTCGAGGCTCTTGGCCATTAGGCCATTGGTCGTAACGACTATCAGCACAATGACTGCAGAGTCTACTTCCCACATGTCGACAACCTCGTGCGCCAAGTCAAGATACTTAATTTGCTTATCTTTCTCGGCCTTCACGAGATTCTCGTCATGTGGGATAGTTATATCCACAATCATTGTGCGGCGCTCTACTCGATCTATCACCACTATATCAGGCTTATTGGCTACAATAGTCCTGTCAGTGATGATAGATCGATCCCAGTACAATGTGACATGGTCATTCTCGAGAACTGGGTCGGGCACATACTTGTAGTATGGCACTTCTGAACTCACAAGGTTGTATTGCAGCGCAAGTTGCTGGTATGTAATCCTGGCCACTTGGTTATTATTATTATTATTAAAACCGCGGTGAATCTGCCTAATGATAGCGGTAGTTAGTATCACTCGACAAAATGGATAGAAATCCTACGATCAAGCAGGCGAAAATCATGATCTATAAAGATATTAAAATGTGATACAATCATTGCATGCCTTTTTTATGAACTAAGAAGATCGGCATCCATATTAAGGTACGGAGCCCAAAAGAAATGTAGTGTTTTTTAAACAATATAAAGCTTTAATTTTTCGCGCGGTGTCGTGATGTCATATTATGCTTATTTTCCGTCATTAGCGGGGAACATAATCTTCAAAATGATGTCTCAATCATTAATTTTGATAAAGTTTTAAGGGAGATATGGTGAACTGACATAAAAAATACACCTTTGAGAACTAATATATAAACTAGTTAACGAAAACCGAAAACCCAAAGGAAATCTGGCGCTGGTAACATTACAACGCACGCACATAGAGGGGAGACGAAAAGATCCTTGAGCTGGAAGAAGAAATAGATAAGTCTACCTGGGATATCATGGGTTTATCAGAAGTCCGATGAGAGGGCGAGGACACTATAACCCTGAAATCCGGCAACCTATTCTACTACCGGGAAGGCAAGCAACCATCTGTCTCTGGGTGGTGTCGGGTTCCTCATCTGCTGGTCCCTCATTAACAACATAACCATTGAAAGTGTCGAGCAGGGTAGCGTACCTTATACCACAGATATTATAATACACTAGTGCAGATACCCAATCCCATAGAGAGAAATGGTACCTTCCTAACTCTTTTTTTTTAAACAGATGGCAGGTTTTACAGCGCCATCTATGAGTTCGCTTAATGATGACCAGCGCGAATTTTTCGCACAGTGTAGTGATCAGTCACCGAATGGTATTTATTATGGTTATTTTTCGCCATTACCGGAGAATTTAATCTTCAAAGTGATGGCTTAGTCATTAATTTTGATAAAGTATTAAGGGAGATGCGGACAAAAAACACATTTGGTGAAATAATTAATATCTCAGTCGAGGGTTTATATTTAAATGTTTTTCTATAGGATATTGATTTCCATGTTATCTACTTAGGTTAGTTAAATTGTAACTTTAGCATAATAATTTCTATATCCTTTTACATTTATTTATATTTATTATTTTAAACCTTTTATATCGCCGCTTGAAGAAGCGGATCGTTTAGCATTGCATGCAAATACCAGTTCAACTTAATACGACAATGCGCTCTTAAATGCGTATCCGATTGCCGTGTCACATGGCATCGCAACATAGGAAGCCGCGGAGATAAAAAATGTCTAAAGCTGTCGTCTAAAGAGTCGATCATGCCGCGCCGTATTACCTATGGACGAAGCGTCAGGTGAATTATATGAATCAGTGTATATAGTTATTTTTACAACATGGCTAGAGTTATCATTAACAGTGATTTTAACAAAGTAGCTACATTACAGATGGCACTGAAAAAATGCATGTGACCAGAGACAGACCCCGAAGCACACTGTTATTGCGTTTCACATTTCGTTTCCATGGAACACTGAACATGGTATAATTAAAACCGGCACTTTCATCTAAACATCTTTTAAACATGCATACGAGAGAATACACGCCGATTTAAGAAAGTCCTCGGTTCTCGTTGTCAAATTGAATCACAGGTATTTAAAGCTGATTTAATAATGCCCTTTAATGAGCTGTTAATGTATTGGCATATAGTTTGAGCTGCCAATACTTAAGTATAATGACCGTAGCAGTTAATCACTATATTATTCCATTAGTATTTTTTTACAATGGTTGTCGTTTTTGCCATGAGGGATGTTCCTAAACGTCCATGAACGTCTGTAGGAACAAGGGGAATTTGGTGACAAAAAGGCGCATGTTCTAAGGTGAGCGATGCGTCATAAAGCTGGCACGACCGGTTCCCCCATTATCTGCGGTTAGTCTCTTGCGACAATAGGGCTTTGGTCCAATTCAAAGACGAAGAGCGTGCGCGTTAACCGTAGAGAACCTCAAACACGGTGTCGCTTTACGAAAACAATGGTGACATGTGCACTCTACATACGTGTAGAGGCAAGCTCGTTATGCGCAACGCGAGTTTATACACGACTATCGTTATTGATCGTCTATTGCTAAGATTTTTGCGAACATTTATATCTGTGTATAGAATAGACTGAATATATTTACTTTTTTTAAAGTATTGTATAAATTATTGATTTTTATCTACTAAGTATGATCATAAAGTGGATCAATTTTAAATGTCACTAATTTCAATATATAGTACGATATAGTCATTGTACTTATATATATATATATTGTAGTACTTATCGAAGTGGCACCGTCTTTAAACCGGTCAGACATTTACGTAAGGATCGATTCTATGTATACTTAGAAATGTGCTGTAGTTAGTGATGGGTCGAGTGTTTAAACCCTAATGGCAAAAATGGGCATAAACTGATATGCAAATGATTATGATATATGCAAATAGAGCAAAAACGAATTTACGCTTAAATAAATGCCCAAAAGAATTTACGCCCAAATAAATGCAGAATTGCTGGGCAGAAAATAATAGTCTTTAATTAATTAAATGTCAGTAATTAAATGTATTCTTATATTATTCTAGTAAAAAGTATATTTTTCAAAAATCAACTTATTATAGGTGATTTTAATGTCTTATGTTTAATTGTAAATATTTAGAATCATAGACGCTTTGCTTAAGTCACAAAACTTATTTTAAAAATTATTTATTTATGTACACACAGAAATATTTAAAAATAATAATTACTTTTGACAGAAAAGTACAAAGTCACAATGTTGTTGAAAATAAATAAAAGAAATGGTACACTTTTCAACATTTTGTGGTATATATCTACTGACTAATTTAAAATTACACTTATATTGATTAAATCAGTCATCATTTAGGTATAAAACTTAACATTACTTCATAATAAATCTAGCTACTATCACTGTTCAGATGATTTCCTAAAATTGCAAATATTTTCAAGGTTAAACCAGCTTGATGCCGATGCTTCGGGCTCGTTTGAAGTAAGTAGTCTCTTGTGTTGTTCCAGTTTCTTCATCTGAACCTTCTTCGACAGTTAATTTCGATGTATTATCATCGTCGGATACAGAGCAACAGTAGTAAAAAAAAAACTTTCCGGCTAAAACGACTAGAGCAGGTCATCTTCGACACCGAAAGGCGGCTCCAGGTCCGCGATACAATAACACTAGAGCCGTTCATTGGTGTCTCGCCCTTAGGCACATATCGGACTGTAAAAGATCCCCCGAGGCGCCGCTGTGTGCTGTGCTGCGCACACGGTAGCACGTGACCTCATGCGCGCCATCGTCTATCCGGGGGTCACTCGGTATGAGCACACAGACTACCCAATCTGTGCGTCCATGACCCCCGAGGCCCGCTGTATAACGACGGCGGGGGCTCAGGTGTGTTCAGCTCTCTCCCGATCTTGCTCAGCGGTCTCCTTCTGGAGCATAACGCTCTCACAAAAAAGAGACGACAGCACTCCAATTTTCATGCTCTACCAGCATAGCCGACAGTACCTACTGCCGGCAGAGATAGATCCTGCACGATCCAACCGATCAGGATCGCACTCCCTACTCCCATATTCTCCATTTTTCGTGGGGACAGACACTGTGTCAAAGGCCTTGGCAATGTCTAAAAATATACCTACACTTTTTTCCCTCATCCAGGCTGGTGACGACATAGTAAGTCAAAACTAAGTGTATGGATACTTTGCTTATTTAAATTGCAATTACCTTTAATCCTTCAAAAAATCTTCGTAAAGTAATAACTAGTACTTTTAACCAGGAAAATGTAATAATTTATCATTTTAAAAGTAAAAAGTAAACGCCCGGACATTGCTGGTCGGAAACGGGCGGATATTGGGCGTATTTTTGCCCAAAATGCCTCGGCATAAACCCGTCACTAATCGTAGTCCATATGCGGAAGGCTTTATTTATCATCTTTCCAATATTGAAAGTATAAAGGTCAGCACTCAGCTGAAACATCTCGGAAGTAGTATATTAATATTAGCAACAATTGGGTTATATAAATGCTAACTATGTTTACCTTATTGTTTCAATAAAAGTGCCCTTAACATCTGAGTGTATTGAGGTTAAGTATTTGTTTCGTGCCATAAAACAATCAATTAGCAACTAACTAGTGAAAGCGTATCCAGTAATAGGTGCTTCGTCCGGAGACTTCACGTGCCGAGAACCCAACAAACTTCGCCGAAAGTTCTAATCCAATTGTCGCGAGTCCATGACAACCATAATTCTATTAGCGTGTCTATGTATCTATATTGGTTGCAATAGTAATTACCGACTAAGTAGACCGACGATTTTACGTTCCCTTCTGAAGCACGGAGACGGTAATTTCAAAATGCAACTACTATCATTAATATGTAATGTGAAGCACATATACAGTAAGTGGCATTCCTCCTCTTTAATTATCGATTATGAATTTCTGACGGTAGGTATGAAGGAATCTCAATCGCCCTCGAAGTGGGAGGCATGTTAGACGCTAAGCTGGCCGCTATGGAGGGGCGGCCCCCGCCGGAGAAGCGTGTGCGCCCGCCAATCGCGGCCGATGAAAGGCCGATTCAAACACAGGCAAATGATGGTTGGCAGGTACCACCAGTTTGGAACCCTGTAATTAAAATAATAAAATCTCAGACTTCACACCACACTGAAAAACTTCTAGACCCTCTTGAGTGATTACTGGATGCATCGAAACAATTTTTGATTAGAATTGTACGGTAGATAAAATTAATAACTTCAAATCTGTAACGATGTCTGTCACCTTAGTCATCCTGCGACCATGAGCCGGCGAAGTGTTCGACACGTAATAATAATACTAAAATCTATAATATACGCCTGTATACTTTTTTTGGGCTTTCAGTTTTTTTTGGTTGTGGCGAACCTTGTGTCGGAGTTGTTTAAGCCACCCAAATGCCTCCAACTTGGGTTAACGACGCCATCTAATAATAACGATTTTACGTGCCCTACGAAGCACGGCGACGCTGGGCTCAAAATGCAATAACTATTATAAAAGAACATCTCTACCTACCTCTACTCTATACATATAAATATCTACATACAAGATTCTTAATAGTTCCGCAGTCGTCGCAACGCTGAACTTGGCCTTTGCAAGTTGCGCTCGCGCCCAGTTCCGCCACCCGTATCCGGTCTACGATTGCTGCCTTTTTCAGGTCGTCGGGTGGATGGCATCTTGAACGCTTCACGCATAGTTTGATACGAACTCAATGTAGGACGCCATGCCCTATACTATGTTCGCCGATGTACCTTCACCGTTTAAAGAGTTGTCTTTTCTGAGGGACACAGGTCCTCTCTTCGAAAGACATTCCCAGCCACCGTCAATTTAGCAGGCTGATTTTGGGTCCTGTGTGGCTTTAGTTTTATCTAGATAATGTTGTTCTTCAAAGGCACGGTCTTGTTCACAGCTCACTCTTTGAACTTGTTCTCGGCACATCAGAGCATGCAGAGGCTGTTCTGATTAAGACTTTCTTTTACAGGCTTTAGGAGTTGCAAAATAGGTGACGAGAGACAGCTAAATAAGGAGAAACAACAATTACGCTACCAAACACACATCCAGCCCATAAGCGTCCACTACTGGACACGGGCCTCGTTATTTTTAAGCTGTTTCAGGGCCATCCTAATCTCGTACAGGCTGATGTCCGGGATATCCTCGGTATAGTGTCGAGTTAGTTTGGCTCGCGGGTCTTTGTCCGAGCCAGTAGTAGGTATATAGCTGCCGGTAGAAGTTCTCAATCTCTCTCAAAACCTTTGGCTTAGTCGACGCTAAACTGCCGTCGATATAATATTATTCGTTGTTAATATTGATATGATTTGTCCTTATCTTTCATTGCGACTGAAAGATAGGGACATAACATGTTTTAACTAAAATAGGTTTGTACGTTTTATCTCTTTATGAGTGAGGAGAGTGAGAGTTTTAACAGTTTCAAGTGTCTAAGACAAATATTAGGTCCGTGTATATGAAATTGACGTTTTATATGGAAAAAACAAAACCAAAAAACCTATGAAATTATATATTTTCATGTTATCTGAAGTTAACGCGAATAAATAACATTCATTGAATTAATAATATAATAATTGTATGTGCTGTATGCTGCAATGGGTTCATCATTTCGGCCGAGTGAAGTCCACTGCTGGACACAGGCCTCCCCCAAAGATCACCACAACCACCGATATGGATTTGTTCTCGCTCATTGGGGGGTTTTGCCATAATCGCCACGCTTGGCAGGCGGGTTGGCGATCGCAGTTGAGTTGTTAATGTACTCGAAGGACGCTGCTGCCCATTCTCCGGCTAATCCCTTAGTCGACTTTTACGACACCCATGGGAGGAGAAGGGGTGGTGGCATTCTGAGCCGGCACCACACGGCACGGCACTGCAATGGGTTGCACGTATGTATAAGGCACGTATAGATATACTGTACGTAAGTATACAGAATGAATGAAATCGCGTCATATATTATATCAATCAAAGTAAGGTGCAGTGGATAACACCAGCACTGGTCCACCAAACACTCACCAGTACCTTTTTCGGAGTAAATTTTTGCTTGGGCAGGATTTGGCCGGTTTTCCTGGGTTCAACCATAGTGATGAGCGTTTCGGTTTATCGTATAAGATTCATTTTTACCGACTTCATAAAGGAGGAGGTTCTCAATTCTATGCGTACTCTTTTTTTATGTATGTACACCGATTACTCCGAAATTTGTAGACCGATTTGTGCAATTCTTTTTTTAACTGATGCAGAATGCTTTCGAATTGGTTCATATAAATTTCATTAATTATCAATTACCACAAATTACATTTGAGTAATTTTTTAACCAGCTTCAATAAACAGGTTAATTCGACTGCGCTTATCTAGATGATGTCTTAATAGTTTCGATTCCCCTCAGATTAGAGAACCAATTTAAGTCATTCTTATTTTTAGTATGAAATCATCATTACGGCCGAATAAAGTCCACTGCTGGGCACTGGCCTCCCCTAAAGACTGCCACAATAACCGATGTGGGTGTGTTGTGTGCTCATTGGGGGGTTTTGCCATAATCGCCACGCTTGACAGGCGGGTTGGCGATCGCAGTTGAATTGTTAATGTACTCGAAGGACGCTGCTGCCCATCCTCCGACTAATCCCATAGTCGCCTTTTACGACACCCACGTAATGAGATGGGTTGGTGCTATTCGGAACCGGCACCACAGGGCAGTGTTAAATACTGATACCAAATTGGAAAAAGTTCTTACATTTATTTACACTAAAAAGAAACAAAATTTTATATTTTGATTTAAATTTAAGTGGGTATTTTTTTTTGTTAAAAAGTTTTATTCATCACAAGTAACGATACGTTTCAAAATCCTCTCTTTATTGTGCCGTCTGAGTAAGTAATGTAACGCTGCACTCGACGCGTGTTGGATGGTGAGTTTCACTCAATTCATGCGGTACCCATTTTTCGATCTTTTGCAATTTTCCAATTTCTTTCAAGTGAATTAAAACAGTTGGCCGCCTCAGAATGCCACCACCCCTTTTCATCCCGTGGGTGTCGTAAAAGTCGACTAAGGGATTAACCGGAGGATGGGCAGCAGCGTCCTTCGAGTACATTAACAACTCAACTGCGATCGCCAACCCGTCTGCCAAGCGTGGCGATTGTGGCAAGACCCCCCAATGAGCGCACAGCGCGCCCATGTCGGTCGTTGTGGTTATCTTTGGGGGAGGCCTGTGTCCAGCAGTGGACTTCATTCGGCCGAAATAATAAAAAATAAAATAATGACTAAGCCTGCCGCTAACTATGACTTGGCTTGAATTTGGAATTCCTAACCAAACGCCAGATATTTGAGACCAAAGTGGCCAGGTCGACAAAACGCCAAATTCATATTATGTAAGGACCCAATATTTAGAATTTGTTACAATTTTGTACGATTATGCATAATTGTCATATTGTGTATTGTTTTACGATGGCCACTCGTGCACACTACGAGATGAATATGACTAGGAAACGCCATCAGCTTTGAATTATGAAAACAACTTACAGTACTGTCTTTGTCTGTCAGACAGCTACCGATGATAAAAAGCCGACCAAACAACATAGTATGCAGCTCTTGGTATTGATGTATCAAATACCATTACTTATATTTTGACATACAAACTGCATTTTTTTTCTTGAAATGGATTATATTAATTCATATAATGACATTTCACTATACTATATTTGTTATGACATTAATTATTTGTTTTTAATTGTTAGTTTTACATTATAGGTACATTATATTTTCAATAATTTTAGTACACCTGATATTAATTTTATATTGCATGTAAAAAAATTTACTCTTTTATTATCGTGAATGTGAGCATTATGTAGCCCCTAATGTAATAACATATACACCAGCTTGTTGCCTGGCAGTATGAGTCTGTCATGCTCACTAAAATGTCTTGTTGAAGGTAGCGTTATGTGTTAGGTGGCTAAGTTCCCTGCATTATGGTTGAGCTGAGCTATGCTGATGCATGCGTTATGCCCGTGAACGGGTGCCCTCTGTCGGGACTGGTCAGCTTATAACTGTTATAGTAATCTAATTGTAACGCATTTGATTATCATTGTGCATAAATATGTGTGTATTTATCCCACACATTGGCATGCATTATCCTCACATAGTTTTTACGATTATATTGAAGACTGTAATACTTTCAAATATTATTTCAAAAGAGTATGTCCATGGAGTTTCTTGCCGGTTCTTCTCCATACGATCAACGACTTGGAACCGTGCAACTATTTAAATTCTGACTATTCGTAAGTGCCAGCAAATGGTTTACATGAATAAAAACAATTTGACTTTGACTTGACTTTGACTTTGACTTCAATACGCGAGTATCGACGCCCCAATTACAGTAAAATTTGTTGATTTACATAGAGCCTATAGTTTAGTTAAATGTTTTCCGGTACAGGAAGGTTTTTGTTTTATGGGATGTCAATATTGGGTGTGCCATTTTAAAATGACGGGCGAGTTCTTTAAGTGGAATGCGTTTCAAGGTTGTTGATCAGCTAGATTATTATTTTTTGTTCTTTACTTTGTATTCGGTAATAAATGATTATTTCACATTAATAGAGCATTATACAAATAAACAGTTGCATTTTTATAGCCTAAATGAACGAATAATATAATGATGTGGTGAACGGTTTTTGAGTGCGGTGAATGAGCGAGCCACTACTGGAATACCGTGTGGTGGTTCTATCCGGTAAGCCTTTCCCAGGGCGGAGAAAGCCCATGAGGAATCCCGCACGAAAAAGACACAAATTTTCTTTTTCCATTGTGCTGGCCAAAGCTGTCCTTTGGCTTTGGGCAGCACAATGGACCCAATAGGGTCGAAGTGCGTTCGGCTGATGCTGCGCCCGCGAGAGCCACACAATAGAATTTGTCGGATCGTGTTTGCATAACAAACTAACATAGAGTGCACTAGTTGTCGCTGTTATTTTGTGTACACAGTCATTTAAAGTTGCGAATTATTTAAAACGGCGGCGGGCGACGTCACATCGAAATTATCACTGGTTGTATAAAAAGGTAGACACGCGCGCATGCGATGTGATACTGATAGCTCGTATGACACAACAATAGCGTTATATACTGATGATGTAGATAGGGCCACGATATGGGAATTTATCACTTTGAAACAAATTGCATATGATTAAATGAATTACAAATGTTATTGTCATTGTCATTGTGGATGTCGTAAAAGGCGACTAAGGGATTCTAAACCAGAGGGATGGGCAGTAGCGTCCCTTCTGCGGAACAGTACTCATACTGCGCTCACCAACCCGCCTGCCAAGCGTGGTGAGTATTGGCAAATACCCCCTAAAATGACGACACAATTGTACAAATGTATAAATGGCTGATATGATGATGATGATTGTCATTGAAATCTTGTACCTACATGACATTCAACGCCAAAATGCAAATAACAGTAATAGATAATAGAAAATTTCAATTAATAGCGATTTTCCAGGCTATAACTAGTCTGAAACTTATCAATTTCTATAAAACGTAGCTGATCGGTACTTGATCAATCTGATTACAATTCATGTAAGTACCTATATAATACATAAAAAAAACATCTAACACTCTCATTCTAACAACTGCTTTTTTATTATGTTTTAGCTAGTCAAATTGGCAATGTTCTAAAATGAAACGAGTCGAATGTTAAGGTTAAATCAGTATATTGCTTTTTTTTAACTCTACTAAGTTAACCCGTTGTGGGCTACTGCTTCGCAAAGGTCTCTCCAAAAGGTGGTGGCAACTGGTTTGCTGGTTTATATAATAAATATCACGATACTTATTTCCGACTATGACAGGTCAACATTCTATGCCAACAACTATTGGTTATTTTTTATTTACGTGGTATATTTAGTTTTCCTTTTGCTTTACCTAAACGTATTCATATTTCAGTCTATAATAATATTCATTACAGTTAGTATTGGCAGGAGAGTGTTTAGTCGCGAAGTTTGAATTAGCACCACATGCCGTCGTAACGAGGGTCGACCTGTACGGGGCGGGGCGGCGCCGCGGTTTAAGTCCCCGCGCCGCGACAGGCAGTCTACCACAACGCGCGCTCGCGTGCGATCCTCTACCAAGCTGGAGTGTTCCGCAGCGCCGGTATGCTTCGACAACTTAGGAGTTTCCGAAGGTCCCGCCACGGTGGCTCTGCGCCCCGTAGGAGAGGTGACCGCTCGTTCCGAACCCTCGTTACTTCGGTTACTTGATACGGAAAAAAGTGGTCAGTTGAGCCGCGCCCGTGATCGTCTCTCCTCTTTTTGTAAAAAACTTCGGCGTACCATCAGTGAGTGTTTACTGTATATGTAGCAGCCTATCGTTGTTATGATCATGGACCCCCCCCCCCCCCCCGCTCTGGGTTATAGGGTTTGTGTACGTCACGCCCAGTAACACACTTATAAATTCGCGTCATATTATGTATCTTTGCATCATATTTGTAAGTTCACTATCAATGTTCTAATGCTGCTTTTGTGTTTTGCTGCGACACGCAGGCGACGTGGATACTCCTAAAAAGACCGAGCTGGCTGCGGAAAAGAAGGCGGCCTCCTCGCATCGTAAGTGCTAGATTTCGCGCACATTAGCTCGGCTGTAGTGCAATCTGATTATGTTTAGATTTCACTGTTGGTAAAGCGAGAATCCTCCATTCGTAATCGAGCTCAAGCTCCTGTATTGGAGACAACGTGGTAAGTGTTTAAGAAGATTGGAGGATAATCGCAATGAGACTAAACTTAAGATATCATTTAATTTCTTGTCTGTGTTCCTTTTGAAACTGTCCTGATTGTTAATGTTGTGATGTTTGTAGATCTTAATGTGGGATTAAGTCTTTTATCTAATGAGGTTTTTTCTAATAGTTAGTAAGTAAGGTTGTTTTGTTGTATTTGCCTATTACTTACCTTGTGTGGGCTTGCCGTACGTTTGAGTAATTATTAACTATTACTTATATAACTTTCGTTTCTGTTTGTGACAAACATGTAATATGACAATCATATATTCATTCTTGGTGTAAGGGCTTATTAACTACATCGGTTCATCAGTCATAGCGGTAGAAACCATCCTCAGTATATAGTTCTATTTCACGAACACGGATAGATGGACTAAAGATAAACTATGTTCATGCAAAAACGTTAAATACTATTTAATGTATTCAGACATTTAGACAGAAAGTCGTCAATTTCAAATGTTAATTTTTGTTTCGTTTATTCCTTTTATTCGTTCCAATCATTTGCCAAGAAAGGTAATAAGTATGTACTGGTTTCTTTTAGTAATTTCATTTAGTATTTATATACACGGCTATTCTAAATATATTTATTGATTTTAATATTCTTCTTTAGTTATTACTTATTAGTATAATATCTAGAGTACAATTTTATACATACATTTTTTTACAATATTATAAGACGAGAAGGTCAGATTATTTATCGTAAAGAAACTGATATTTACAACCGGCACGTGTTTTGTTTGTAAATTAGTATAATTGTTACAAAAACGTTTCAAATCATATTTTCGAACAAATATAATTAATAATGAGTAAATAAAGACCTATATATTGCGCTCAAAATCTAGGGTTACTAATGGTACCCCAATGTTCCTTAAATAACATAGGGCTGGCATGGATATTTCTATCGTCATATCAGATAAGCTGTGGGCCAATAGAACCATCAACTGGGTCCCACTAAATGCTTAGCGGCATTTCGACAATCTCCGCTGAAGATGGCGTTCTTCCGATACGTCCGACCCATATTGTCGCTATAAATAAGTAATGGACAAATGTGCAAAATGCCTTTTCCACCACCACGTATAATCACAAATAGAGTAATTTAGATAAAATATTTGAAAAGACATATATTCTCAAGTTTGAAAATCCGGGCCCGTTCGTTATGACCCTGTTGTCCCATGCCTTCGATTCGAATAAATTTTAAATTAATATATTTTGTCAGTTTTGAGTTCACCAGCACCTAAGTACTGTCGGCAGCTAAACTGTAAATTCTGAATTTAATCATACGTGCATGTATGATACAGTTATCACTGAATTATAGGTAGTTAATAAACTCGTACTGGTAAAATAATAAGAGATTAACGGTCGAATACTGAAACGCCATTTAATACTAAGTCCCCGCTTCACCACTTGAGCAGCCCGATTTCCTACCGAAAACCGGTTTTCGAATAGTTACAGCGGGATTTAATATAAAAAGGCATTTCAGTATTCGGCCGTATATAAACTAAACTGCTAATTATTCATTTATTTAGTATATTTGTTTTAATTGTGTTTTACAGTTGATTATGGTCACACTGAGATGTTAAATTTCACGAGCAGTCTTTTATAGGCGTGAATATTTTATTATATAAGTAGGGGTTACTTATTTATTATATATATATTATACACCAAATTTATTATTCACTCACTGAGTATTAAACAAATAATGTTTTTCTTTTGAGTAATAATTCTATTGATTTAGTTATTTGTAATCCAGTGTCAAATTATAGCACATACGCCTGAATACTGAAACACCACTTAATATTTAAGACCATCTCTACTATTTGCGACGGCCGTTAACCTACCGAAATTGTAGGACAGGGTTTTTATCGACGGGGTCTTCAATATTGAGTAGCGTTTCGTAATTGTTCGTGTTTTTAATTTCCGACGTATTGTCATTTTGTATTTACCTACCACAATTGTAAAAAAAAATATCAAGCGAAAAGGTTTGGCGTTTCAATAAAAACTTATTTATTTTACAATGAGGCAAAAAATATCTCTTTAAAACGTTACGTTATTTCAATGAAAACCTATTTATTTGACAATGTAACAATAAAGCAATAAAAAGCATTATCATCCAAAAAAATAGTTTCTTATAAAAATCATTTGTGTGTAGGTGAGGCGAGGTGGTGCAGGTTGGCTAGTCGCGAAACAGTCGGATACACTCAATTATTTTCCGCTTTGCTTCCTGTTTGTGGACACGTGAACGTCTGCACTTGCAAACTGCGGCGGAACGAACCTTTGTCTTTACTTTCTAATGTATTTATGCTCATGTTCTAAATAATTCACCTCAGCACGCTACGCTTTACCGTTGCCACTCTATTATTAAAATATGAACGTTAAAATTGAAAGATTGCACAACGCCGTTGACGTGAGTGACGTTGCATTTTTTAACAAAGTGATAAATATTTTTGGTGTATGTAACCATTTTCTAATATTTTAGAGTAACGTCTGTTTATACTGCAACGCTATAAAAATGGGAATACTGTTATGCGTTTTAATAATTAGTTCACTCCAACAGAAATGAAATATTTTCCACACAAAACATGTATTTAGATAAAAAGCTGATAAACAAGGGTGGAGTGCGCTTAGGTTTGCGTCAACAAGGGTTGCTATGGGTGTGGCGAGCAGCACATGCTTGGAGCTTTGTCAGGGTGGACATGATTGATATAGTCCATTTGCTGCTATTATTAAATTGAGTACCTACTGTTCTTCACTTGATGCAATCATTAGATGATGTAAATACATGAAATGATGTAAATTACTCGCTTTTAACATGCATGAATACGAGAATTAAATCATTTCTTTAAATAAATTAAACACTAGGTGAGTCCGTCGAAGAGTTAGTTGGCTACATGTTAAGTATCGATCAGCGTATCTGCTAATATTGGTAGGTGCCAATAACAAGCTATTTAAGCCTGCCTGTAGTTCAGGCTTTCACTGGATCTAAAGTTAAAAGAGAAAAAAATACGATTTTATAACATACCAGGCGTATATAATGTTTAAAACATTTCAAATTGTTAACCAAGCTTTCAGTCAGTTGGCTTCAAGCAAATTGTTCCTAGGCGACTGTACAAATAACTGTGTAGATCTTTTAGTAGCATTTAACTTAACAGATCTGTTTCGGCAGTGAACGTTTAAAGGCTGAAATTATTCTAGAATAATATATTGCGCCGCGGTATACATATTATAGTGCTCACATGTACAGTTGTTGAATAGTACAAACATTGACCAAGTCTACCTCATTTAGGTTAGTCATGTGAACATTGTGACCACAAACGGGATAGGTTACGTCAAATAGACGCCAAACATGTCATAGTGCGCCGGCAATTGAGGTCGAAGATTTTTTATAATATAGCCTTTCATCGATTTTGGACGGTATTTTCATACATTGATTTTTGTCAAACTAAGAACGGCCTATTCTATACCTATGGAACTTTGTGGGTGTAATAATAAAACTAGAAAATTTAAGTAATAAGAATTATGAAACTAAAAGTTGTACAATTCAATATCATCATCATCAATATATCAGCCAAAGGACGTCCACTGCTGAACTTTAGATTTCCACAATGAGTGGTTACATGCCGCTCTCATTCAACAACTCCCAGCAAACTTCACCAGGTCGTCTGTTCACCTCGTTGGAGGTCGTCCCACGCTGCATTTTCCGGTGCGCGGTCTCCATTCCAAAACCTTTTTGCCCTAACGGCCATCAGTTCTACTAGCATGTGCCCCATCAATTGCCACTTAAGTTTATTAATCCTTTCAGCTATGTCGGCAACTTTAGTTCTTCTACGGATTTGTTCATTTCTGATTCGATCTCGTAGGTAAATACCAAGCATAGCTAGCTCTCTCCATAGCTCTCTGAGTGACCGAGCTTTCTTATGAGGCCCATTGTGAGTGACCACGTCTCTGTTCCATATATCATCACTGGTAACACACACTGGTTAAACACTTTAGTCTTGCGGCATTGCGGTATTCTTGACGAAAAGACGTTGCGAAGTTTCCCAAAAGCCGAGTCGGATTCGAAGATTGACTCTTTCTCGAAGTTAATAATTTAACAAACCAAAAATATAATATATAAGTTAATATAATATATAGTAAATATAATCTTGAAAATCGGTCAGGGATATCCACTAGAAATAAGCAATACAACAATCATTGGCCATTTTAGACTTTCTGTCTTCGTTCATATCTTGTCTTTCTGTTATTGCACCGCGCCAGAATTGCTGAACAGATTTCGATAGGGCTTTCACTGTCGGTGCCTTTAATGCACAATCTGTATTTTTAAACTCTGCCCCACAGTAGGATTTCTCCTGTTTCGTGGGTGCGTTTACAAACACAAATTCCACACACAATACACCCAGACCCGGAACAACTACCTGCAGATCGTACAAATATTTGTTCCGTGCGGGAATCGAAGCCACGACCCGGTGCGCAGCAGCCGACTGTATCAACCACTGCACCAACCGTGCCGTCACCAATCGACCTAATAGAGACTAAAATACAGTTTGATCCCTTTATTATATGGTTTCATAGAACGCAAAGACCATGATTGGTAGCGCAAAATTATGTCGTTTTCAAGGTTCCTATTGAGCGGCTATTTCACGATTTTATATTAAAAACCACGTCACGCTATACGAATATGGGAATTAGTGAAATAATTTTAGAAATTGAAACGACTATTTCGATTACTTTAGCAATTAATTACGTAACCTATTGGGCTAATGTAACCATAAGACTAACGGGTGTGACAGTGATAATCCGAGCTCGAAGCCCGACTACGGATCAAACATATTTTAGTTAATTCAAGACGGCATGTCCATATTATGCTAGCTCTCTAACTGTAGACATATAATTGCACCTAAGTTTCCGATCACTAATTATTAAACAAACTTTTACTTTTTTCTATAAAAATTTAGTAAATATGTTTTATATTAAATTTTACAATTTAATGCTGTAAATGTCTCATTGCAAGGGTACGGCTAGTTAGGTACCACCGCAGTGTCAAATGAGGCGGTGAGCGCAAGAGTGGCTTACTTTTCCAGACACAATTAAAATCATTTGTGTCTCCACCATGTAGTAGTGTGGAAACCACAGTTTAAAACTATTATGTTCCTGTTTGAAGGCCACTGTAGGCTAGTGAAATTACTGGGTAAAAGAGACAAACTAGAATCTCAAGGTGACGATCGCAGTTTGGTGCCACTGCTGCCACGCAGGACTAGTCCTACGTAGCGTGACACTTGTTATGGACAGGCGTGAAGCTTGCCACTAGGCGAATGACTTGCTCATCTCGTCACTAAATAGTGTAAAACTCAATGCAAATAAACAGTGTGTGATGTGGATACTCGTAGAAAGTTACTGGATACATTTTTATAATCCCTGTTACTATCGTATTTTACTTGCAGTTGCAGACGAAGTTGCAAGGAAAAACCTGCAACTTCGTCCGGGAATGAACTAAACTAAACCATTAAAGGAACGTGATTACGCATTGAAAAGTGTCCTATGTCCTATTCCATGACATAGTTTACATCTGTGCCAAATTTCATTAAACAACTGAGCCGTTTGACCGTGGACGAAGGGACAAACGCGCAATCGTACGCTTGGCTACATAGCATAGCTATAAATTTCCAGTATAAGGTGATCTCGCATTTCATAAGTCTTCCATATAATGAGAGATCAGCTTATGCTGGATAATTATAGCTTGATATGTAGCCGTGTACACATTCACATTTATAAAATTAGTAAGATAAGAAAAGAGAGCGAGAGAGAATTTAATAGAAATTGCATGAAACATTTTGTAGACATATAGTTCAGAAGCTAAAATAACATTTTTCTATTTCTAATTGTCTGAAACTCGTTTTCATACTATAGAATTAATATTATGGTACATTGTAGTAACGTCTTAGGTTTTCGGGATAATTACACATTATAATAAAACAATTTTAAACGGATTACATCGCGTATATTATAGATATTTTCCTGACGTTTCGAATACTTTGCAGCATTCGTGGTCGCAGGATGACTAAGGTCCGGTTGTCATTACCGCGGAGACTGCCCGGAGGACACGGTGCAGCACACGTTGGAGGAGTGCCCAGCTTGGGCAGCACAGTGCTGTGACCTCGTCGCGGCGGTCGAAGGGGGCGACCTCTCGCTTCCGGCCGTGGTTCAGTCCCTGGTGCGAAGCGAGAGCGCGTGGGATGCCGTCGCCTCCTTTTGCGAGGAAGTGATGCAAGCAAAGGAGGCGGCAGAGCGGGGACGGAGGGAGATCACTGATACCCTCCGCAGAAGACGCACCGGGCGTGGGCGCCGGGGTAGGGCGCTGAACGATCTCCGGCCACCATGAGGAGCGGCCTGCGGGCGACGAACCAGGGGCGGTTTTTAAAAAGTTATTTTATATTATCTACCGTACAATTTTACGAAAAAATTAGTTTCGATGCACGCAGTAATCACTCACACTTATTGATTTTGACAGATGTCAGGAGTGTTTTCGTTTTCTAGAATGATTTGTATACTAGTATTTTTGCCACGCAGTTTTTCATACTTTGTCAGCCAAATAAAAGTCCTTCAACTGGCTGAAAGTGAAGAAGGGCAGCTTTCACCTGGTCGGTCCATCGCATCGGTGATCTGCCGCGTGGTAAATTCAATTGGAGGATAACAAATCCTAGGCCTTTCTTGACATACTTCTCATCCATAATCCAGATAATTCTGTTAATCGCACTGTGTATAGAAAGTCCCCCCATACAGATAGGTACCTTAACGGTGAATCTCATCACCATCCTTGTCAGTAACCTACCGTGGCCAAATCTTTGTTACAGAGAGTACATGGCATCTGCGACTGCGACAACATCTAACAGGGGAGCTTAACCATGTGAAGCAAGTTTTTCAAAATAACAATTTGAAAGTTCCACATCCACAACCCCCACGGTTGATCGACGACCCGCCGTTTTATCATTTATTAAGGGAGTCACCGATAGAATTGGTCATATCTTGAAGCGTGCTTCTATTAAAACCTACTTCAAACCGCATAAGAAGATCAGCCAACTTTTAAAACCGGTGAAATGTCACATACCTTTACAAGATGCAGGGGTCTACATGATTGACTGTGATTGTGTTTTGTCATACATAGGGGAAACAAAGCGTAGCATAGCCACCCGAATAAAAGAACATATAGGTGACGTCAAGCATAGACGCTCCAGAAAGTCTGCAGTGTGTGAACATGCCATAGGCAAACCTAACCATTAGCTTCGTTTTGATCAACCTCAAGTCATCGCGAAAGAGAACAGATATATACCAAGAATGTTTCGTGAGGCTATTGAAATTATAAATCATCCTAATTTTAATAGAGAAGATGGTTGGCAGGTACCACCTCTTTGGAATCTAGTTCTTAAAATAAAGTCCCAAACAACATACCACACTAAACAACATCAAGACACTGAGTGATTACTGCGTGCATCGAAACAAATTTTTTGATTAAAATTGTATGGTAGATAAAATAAAATAACTTTTTAAAATCTGTAACGACGCCTGTCGCCTTAGTCATCCTGCGACCACGCAAGCTGCAAAGTTTTCGAAACGTCAGGAAAAACAAAAATCTATAATATACAGGATGAAATTATGAAAAAAACAAAATATGGTACATCATTTCCTAAAACAACAGCTTCCTCACTATTAGTATTATAGGTTTTGCCTGCAATTCAGTCTGCGCGAAACGACTACCTCATCTTGTTCTTTGCTTTGTATATAATAAAATCCACAGATTTTTTAGATCTTTGCATATAATAAAACCGTTGCGGTTGCTCTATATGCGATATTTATTGGAGGTCTCCAATAAATGTGCATGTAGAGCAACCGCAACGGTCAGGTAGGACTTTACGCTATGTGTGACCAAAAAATATAATTTTTTATGTTGCATTTTTTTAACAATATTCTTTTATTTATTCTTTATTATGATAAAATTCTAGTTATATTCATTTGAGCTATATTTGCCCCATTTCACAGCAAAATGGAATGCAGTTTAACCCCAATTTTCAGATGTTAGATAGTATCGCGCGATCGTGACCTTGAACACTAAGATGTGCAACCGGCCCATACAAACTTGGCCTAGAATAGATATAAATTAAACATACGTATTTCCATATATATTACTACTCTGTCATAAAGCAAAAACATGCTTAAGTTTGTGGTTTGGAAATATAAGACATTTAGGTAAATAGGATTTCATCGTTGAAATATAACATTAAGTGAATTTTCAAGATAATTTGTAGTAATCATCTAATCGTACTAGTTTCTACCTATGAAAAAGAAGAACTTTATAATGCTGCCTGTATGGACTGTGGAAATCTCTTATCCATCCAAAAATTAACTATGGGCATAGTTGCTTACTTGCGGCCCAATTAGAAGGGTGCCACGTAAATTATTTTTATTAAGGTCTATTAGAATTGTATTAATTTCCAAGAAAAACATTCTCTTCATGATAAATAATAGAAACGCATCATCGAGGTGCTGGGGGTGCAACATTTGTTGTTTTGGTATTGAATTCAGAACCATCATTATTATTATCTTGTACAAGGAGCGTTCAATGTATTCTCGGTATGGGGGATAATTTAGTAATGAAGTGGGTAATTTGACTAATTCATTAAATAATGACATTATCTCAGGGTATAAAGATACATCCGGTGTTGTTTACTATACAGACCTTGTTGCGACTAGGACGAATTTCCGTGCGTTCAAGTCACAGTACTTGGAATCAGTCACAATAGCTCACAACATAGGACCCGTAAATAAAAAAATTGTACCCGTGGTGCTTGGCAACTGGGCTTAACCCTGTTGTAAACTCCCATTTATTGTGCCTATGGCTTATCGTTTTCTCTCTGTCTCCTGCTTGCTACGGAGGGAAGTGGAACGTATATTCTTTCCTACTCCTCCTTTTTCTTTTCTGATTAATTTCGGTGCGGGTTCCAAGACAGTTATTCATTTCTCTGGGACACACCGAGCTTCATTGATCGGTGTTCTTTTCGGTGGTCACCATTGTAGATCCTGGCTGACAGGAGTTGCAGTGGTTGGGAATGTGTGGCGGACTTGTCCCAAGTTGTGATCATTTTAGTTTGCTAGTTATCCCTAGTCAACGACAACTGGAATGGTTAACATTTGAAGGAAATCGAGCACCGCGCTGTGGTTGAATTCCTGCTCAAACAAGGAAAATATATAATGCTGACTGTTTACCAAGATTCTGCGCCTTCGTTCTATCTACAGTTCAAAAGTGGTAAATTGAATTTAAAGGGGTACAGAGAGTATTGAAGACGACCGTGTGCAACATAGCACAGCCCACAGGGTTCGGGAGGATCCTTTACAATCTCGCCCGGGGGTGCTCTAGTATGATCATACGAGGTCCTGGGGCCCCCCTTAGGTGCGAAGATGATCGCACCAGTAATAAAAATAAAATTAAAAAAAAAAGAAATACGAGGTATCTAGATAGAACGGAAAGAGTGTGTACAGTATGTATTATAAAAAAAAGCACATGTATCTCAATTGAAGTTGTATAAAAGGCTTGACAGATCTTGCTTGGAAGTCCTGACACCAGTTATAGACAGCCATGACATATTGAGCATGGTCTTAGGTAAAACGTGGAGCGCTACAGGGCCGGAGCGTAGACTTCATCAGACGAGACTTCTCAACTTTGACATGAATATTCAATGTGGCTCTTACCATTCGGTGGCCCTACATACGTCCTCATATATATTACTTACACCTGGGTGTGTCCTGTATGTCCTTCAAGGAATGTCTATTGGAGTATAATATACGCTTACCCTGCTCGACACACTTTCGATGGTTATTATGTTAATTACCTGTGAGCTAGGAACCCGACACCACCTTGAGACAGATGGTCGCCTTGCTGGTATTAGAATAAGTTGCAGGATTTTATTTCTTCTTACAGCTCAACGATCTTTTGGTCTCCCTCAGTGAGTGTGCGTTGTACGTTACCAGGGCTGTTGTCGAAGGACATAACAATAGCGACACTGAATAAAATGCAAGCGATACAAATGCGGACTCGGATTCATCAGACAATCTCAATCTTTTAACTGTTCAAAATTGTATGTATGTATCGCATTTACATAAAATGCTTAGACCATTTGATTCCATACTACAACAATTACATTAGTTCTATGTCTCTGAATGAGGAAAGTAGGGTATTATTTTTACTATCGTTGTTATGAAGTTCGGGTTACTACAAACAAACTGTTAGCAACTAGATTATGAATATTAATATCGCCTTGGATTAAAACGAGCGATTGTTTACTTCCACCACATAAAATGGCTTTACCATCTCAATATTGGTATGTTATCAAGTTACCGCCAGTAACTAAGATTATCAAAGCATCAAATGAGGTCAAATACAATGACGTAACGTGTAGGTGCATTATGTAAACATGGTACAAGTCAATATATCGCACATTTTGCGTCATGGATAAACGAATGTTCATTTTACTGGGCTCACCACAATTGCAGCTGTTTATCTTCAACAAGTGCATCTATCAATAACATCCAAATGTCTACGAGTGAACTCATTAATAGGTATGCTAGTTCACGTTCTATTTAATAAAATATACATACTTAACGCACGTTGTTTTCAAAACCTTAGCGATTTCGCGATCCAATTAGTACAAGCTAATTATAATAGGCTGCAGTTTTGTTTAAATAAATCGGTATCGTTAAATGGTAATACATATTACTGAAAATTATAACATTATTACATTTATGTACCTATGCTATGAGCATGTAAATGTACATTACTGAACAAGGGGTTCCAGCTACATTCGGCTTGTCTGTATTACAAGCTGCTATGAACGACCATGGCGGATACGATTACAAGGACTTTATTCTTAGAAGCTCGAGTCACTGCTCTCAGCAGGTTTCTGCGTAGCAGCCCAGAATCAAACAATGGCAATGGCGAAACCAAATATATTGGAAAAAAGGAGATATGCCATGTAGTTTAAAATGTATGCGAGCCTAGGGATCCAGTTTTCCCCTACCATTCTTCATAAAAACACACTAATACACACAGTCACATGTTCTCATCCAATGAACTGAATAAATACAGCATAATCAGCTACTCGTACTAAAACACACCCACGATTTTGTGGGTAGCCAATCCTTCCGAGCGTACGGGATGAACACAGCGGCCGTACCATGCAACGCGTAAGGGGACTTATTGGGAGTACGATTCGCTGTTCTATTTACTGCGTTTGTTATTCACCGATTGTAAGTTAGACAAATACAAGCAAATTATTACACTTACATGTGGTGATATGATTACTTTATTGACAAAGTTATTATTTTCGCTTCAGTTTTTGCATATTATCCCCGAAGAACACCACACTATTATCAATCAATCAATCGTTTGTTTAATAAAGTTTCACTTACGCGATCGAATCTCAACTGATGTTATAAAATTATTTCCATTTTTTCCGTACCGTACCACTTCTCGTTATTTCCTATTTCTGTGGGCAAAACTGATCTGATGATGAAGCCAGAAAGTTTGATAGATAATATTAAAAACTTTTAGAGTTAGCTTCCATGCTCCAGGTAATCAATCAACAATATCCCTTCTGAGTCCCAAAATATTGAGGCCATAACCTTGCCAGCCGATGCCACGACACGAAACTTCTTCGGAGTCGGTGATGATGGCCGTTTACATTGCGAAGATGCTGTTTTGTCTCGGGATCAAAATGATGGACCCATGTTTCGTCCATTGTTACGAAACGAGACAAAACGTTCAGAATGCTCTTGAAACTTGTCCAACAATATCTTCGAAATGTCAAGTCGATTTTGTTTCTGACTGTCGGTTAACATTCTCGGCACCCGTCTTGCGGAGACTTTTCTCATAATCAAAGATTGTTTCAATATGGATTGAATACTTTCATAAGAAATGCCCGTTTCTTGAATTAAGTATCGAATGGTAACTCTTCGATCGCTCAATACAATTTTCTCGACTTTCGCAACATTTTCTTGGGTGACTGACGTCGATGGACGGCCGCAACGATGTTCGTCTTCCGCGCTTGTTCTCCCTACTCGAAATTGAGAAGCCCACCTTGCTACAGTGGAATACGGGGGAGTAGACTCTGCGTTGTAAATGATTGTCTTTCAGACAGACAACGTTTACAAAAATGGCTGTATCGGTTTCTGTATTAAGGATTTATGTAAACGAATTATCATTTAAAAAAAAAAAATTCAGCAATGGTCCTTTGGGTTTTATTATACTATAGAAAATGTTTATACTGTCCTTTCATGACGCCAAAGAGGGCAAACTTTCTTAATTTTGTTATCTTTAGACGCGATCGTAAGTTCTATTTTTAATCTCTCAAAAAACGTAGTATCCTAGTCCGTAGTTTAATTAGCATTATGATTATTTACTTCAAATTTCTAAAAAAATATGAATATTGTTGTGTGATTTATTACCAGATCGTTCAATATAACTTTACTAAACAAAATGAAAAATAGTTATTATCATAAAATAAATTTAAAAATATGTTCGTTAAAACAATGAGCTAACCAGTAAAATAAAGTTGCCTAAGTTAAATATTCAAAGAATATTTATTGTAGTTATTAATTAACGGCAATTGCTGTTGCTACAGTATACGCAATGTTAACGGTTATTTATCATAGTAACTAAGTACACACGGCTACGCATCAACCTAGACTATTTGAACTTTGAACTATTAGAAGTTGAACGCTGCGAATCGTGCGAGAGGTTGTAGTACTTATTATCGTTCCGTCGCACTCTTTTACATATTTGACTACTCGGCTACACATCAAGATATACAAAACCTGTTTAGTTAGAGCGCGCGGCACACACCACCAACATGCGGTGTTCTATCCATAATATACATGTATCTTACTTATACGTATATATTTTGTAAGCAAGTTTAGGTCGTCGCATAATACATTGTTAACACGCTTTTATTAGCTTTGTGTGTATCTATGTTCTTTAAACTCGATTTTCATCCCCCTTCAAAACGTCGGATTCATTTGAAACTTCGCACACTCATCAAGGACCGATGACAATACAAAGATTTAAATAGTGTACCCGGAAAAAAATGTAATTTCATCGACATACAAAAACTTGCACTAATGACAAATTCATCGAGATACACAAAAATAATACCTCCATAAGATGTCGATTCAATTTTCCACGGCAAGAGTGCGATGAGACTCGAATAGTGTCTCATTCTTCAGATTATTTTATCCACAATGGAGGGAGAATTAGTTAACATAAACGTCGAATGGAAGATGCTTGGGTAAATAATTACCACCCGGAGTTATTGAAACTATGGACAGGCAACATGGACATTCAGCCATGTGCAAAACAAAAACAAAGTTATTTTGTAATTAGGCGCACTAAAAAATTTGTTGATAACCGAACTAAAATACCCACCCCCACGCTTTTTAACAAATTTTTTTTGTTAATCTCTATTGTTATTTTAAACATATTGAAAATTATTTTCTGCTTTTACTAAAAAGCAGAATTTTTATTTAGGTTATCCACAAAAGCGTTTTATTTTGTTTTTTTTAAACTAAAATTTATTTTTGATTTGCATATACCTACATAAACTTTTTTTTTTTTGGCCTTATTCCATTGAGTCTAGGCCTAATACGATTCTGCCAATGTCAACGTTGTAAGCTAATACACGCTAGATATTCGGCGGTTGCAAATTTATAAAGAGATTGTTGTGTTTATCCGCCACCTAACACAACTCAAAAAACAAACACAATGTCAGAAAATTTATTATAAAATTATAGCATTAGCAAAAACGATGGCTATTTCGGAAATGTCGCTAAAGTCTATAAAGTCTATAGGAGTAAAAGTAGAAATGTACAGGTTTTAAATATTTATTTAAAAAAGAAAGCTTATTAATGTACCACTGCTTGGCACGGGCCTTTTTTTAGGATGAGAAAGGTAACCTTAGACCACCAGGCTGGCCTAGTGCGGGTTGGCAGACTACACTCACCATTGAGAACATTATTGGAGCCTTCTCAGGTGTGCAGGTTTCCTCACGATGTCAGAGAAGTCAGAGGTGCGGGCGGGGATCGAACTCAGACCCTCCTGTGTGGAGGCTAGCGTTGAACTACTAGGCTATCACTCCTAATTATATTAAATATTTATTGTTTCTGTCTGTTTGTTACGTTGTCACGGCTTAGGCCCTGAACCGATTTCGATGCATTTTGTATGAGACTTACATAGGCATAATAATCATCCCTAAGGAGGTTAAATGGGGTGTTGACGCTTGTATGGGAAATCCTAATCCCAAGCTAAGTCGCGGACAGCGCTAATTATTGAATAAATAGAATGAGTACTTAATTAATTAAGTTAAAATGGGTTTTTGAAGTTTGTATGGGAAATTACTAATTCCAAGCGAAGACGCAGGCTAAGTGCTAGTTGTTGAATAAATACTTAATTAATTAAATGATAAACGTTATACAATTTTTTCTTCCGTGGCTTCACCCACTGGCTTATCTGTCCACTGCGAAGTTTTTTCAAAGAAGTTTACGGTAAAACAGGTAGACGTTTAGTAAAAAAAAATTTAGCGTTTAGCAGAGAAGGGATTTCAGTTTTACAATTTAGTTCCGTATTTTGATTCGTGCCAGACAAAATAGTATATTGTGGTGCCGGCAACGAATAGCACTAACCCATCTCATCCCGTGAGTGTCGTAAAAGGTGACTATGGGTTAACCGGAGGTTGGGCAGCAGCGCCCTTCGAGTAAATTAACAACTCAACTGCGATCGCCAACCCGCCTGCCAAGCGAGGCAATTATGGAAAAAGCCCCCAATGAGCACACAACACGCCCAGACTGGTCGTTGTGGCGATCTTTGGGGGAGGCTTGTGTCCAGCAGTGGACTTTATTTGGCTGAAACGACGAAACAAAATAGATAGCTAAGGATCTGGATACAAAGTGTTATGGGCATCATAAACGGGCGATTACACTTTTATGAAGTTTTATGTAAGTAAGATAAGACCTGCATTGCGCAATCACATCAGAGCAATGTGTCGACGTGATTTTGTACAGACATTGGAAGCTTGGGAACATAATCCCCATGGAAATACCTTAATAATATAACAACATTGTCTGTCTGTTAAGTATATCTGTTTGATACATTTATTCAGCACAACTAATGAACTGACTAAAGGTAACTTGGACCCATAGGATCGTTTCCAGTAAAATTGGGGAACATTGTCTTACCTCGGTATTATTCGCTATTCACAGCGGTATCGTCGAAGATCGTTTATATCTGAATAGTCCTTTATGCATGTTGCCCAAGCTAGTCACTCATTTCATTTATCAATGTGTCTTCGAAATTACCCTGACAGGAAACGAAATCAGTCGAAGAAAGTCTAAATTGAATGAACTAGTCAATATAGCTTCATTCACAAAGCCACGTGCGGACCGCGGTGGCCTCGTAATATAGATAATTATGTCTAATTATTTAACACTTGTTTAATATAACTACCACAATCTAACAACACCTACATGTTTACCTTAGGAGCCAATCATAATTAAAAATCTAAATCAACAATGAACATAATAACAACACAGTTGAAATTAATGTGAGCATTTTAAGCAATACAATATTAAAAATATTAGAAATCAAATTCTCTAGTGACAGCCTTTATAAAATCAGGTATGGCAAATAAAACTTGACTACTAATAGGTACGAGAAACATCTTCTCGCTTTTATGTAATATAGTTAGATAATTGTATGTCTTCCAAACGACAGGCCGTAAGCTGAATCAACTTAAAAAATAGTTAAGTATCAACAACTAAATAATACTATATAACAAGAGCAGTGATGGCATAGTGGTTGAATGTTTCCATACAGGAGAGTCTGAGTTTGATTCCGGGCTGCACCTCGTGACTTTTCGAATTCATTTGCGGATCAGAATTTGATTATCACTTGCGTTAACGGTGAAGGAAAACATCGTCATCGCCAGCGTGGTGGACTAAGGTCTAGCCTTTCTCATCGTGAGAAAAAGCCCGTGCCTAGCGGTGGGAAAGTAACGGGATGATTATGTATACTATAACAGACCATCAAAATTAACATAAGCTATGTGTACCTCGGGATTCAACAATAGTAACAGATATAAAAAATTACAATATAAGTAAAATAAAAGTTGGTTAGCAATTAGATCAATAAAATTGATTTCGGGCTCGACCACCTACTATGCTAAGTAAAGCAAGCGTTTATATGAATGTGACCATTATCAGCATTTAAATAATGTTCATATTCGAACGTTCACGTTGGTACCAAACGGCGACCTGTTTCTTTCTCAAAAATGTGCGTGTGCGTAAGGAACAAATGCTGTGATTGGCCGATGCCACGATACGCAGTCTCTTTCCTACAATTTTCTGCACTGCATATAGCATAGTTATGGTTATATAGGGTGTCGAGCTTGCGTTTAGGCGTGTGTACCTGCTGTAACTATATTACAGCCACGTTATACGTTACGTTCGTCAACATGATTTCCGTCAATGTGCGCATTCAGTTTGTTCGGGCACCTGTGTCTTAAATCATTTTTTGTTGTAAAATGTGGGTAGTAGTCGCGGTCCTCTGAAATGAGTTACCCGACCGTAAACAAAATGTGCCATATTTTCTTTTCTGTGTCTCTACTCGACGGTGCGTACTTTTATTACAAGTACTTACGTAAACATGTGTCATGCATACCTTGATGACAAGGATAACCCCGTTTATATAAAAAGTTCTATAAACAGGGAGTATAGATGTAATCTCTATCGTCTGTGATCTTGTCACCAATATTATGTCTAGGTGGCCAAGATTTTATAAAATGATTTATTTTTAGATAAATTATTATTACGTTAAATCTCATTTTTTATTCATTTTACCATGCAAAAATGATGGATAATGATCGACGCTGTAGTTCTAAATTACGAAATAATTCAGACACAGAAGGTTAGTCACCCACCTCTATCTCTTTATAAAATTGTATAGGTTTTTACTTTTGAAAGTTATTTAGCTGATACACTCTTTTATTTCTTTTAAAAAAACGTTGCCCCACATTAGGATTTCTCCTGTGTCGTGGGTGCGTTTACAGACATGAATTCCACACACAATACACCCAGACCCGGAACAACTACCTGCAGATCGTACAAATATTTGTTCCGTGCGAGAATCGAACCCACGACCCGGAGCGCAGCAGTCGACTGTATCAACCACTGCACCAACCGTGCCGTCAGAGAAGACGAAGACAGAAATTAGTTGGTATTTGGTTACTTTGTCTTGCAGTAAATTATTCAGATATCTCACGCGTCTGAAATGGATTAGTTTACGTCACTACCAATTGCAATAAAGAAGCTAATCAAATTGTTGTGTTAGAGATTATTTTTTACATTTAACTGTTATGTTGGCTTAACCATCAACGAAATTTCGTTAAATATCAGCCCTAACATATGGGACTGTGATTCTGAATTCGGAGAACATTGTAGCTCTTTTTAAACTAGGTTCTTAAAGTACAGCCATTGCAAATTTACTGTAAAAGAGGCTACTTTAAACTTATTTAAACCTTCATCGTCGACCGAAATATGTCTAACATTATTTTTTTCGTGTTTCAGGCAAGGACGGCTCAAAGGTGACGACTGTTGTGGCGACGCCGGGGCAAGGGCCTGACCGGCCGCAGGAGGTGAGCTATGCTGATATGAAACTCATCGGAAACGGCAGCTTTGGCGTCGTCTACCAAGCTAAACTATGCGACACCGGCGAACTCATTGCCATCAAGAAGGTGCTCCAGGACAAGAGGTTTAAGGTAAGTTCAATTCGGATCCAATACCTCTATCAATTTCTGTGAAAGTGTTGCTTGAATCGTATGAATGATAGAAATTTGATTTGATTATATATATTTTATCATAATGGGTCCAATTTGTAGTAAAGGAGTTACGAAGGCACATAACCCGTTGTCATAATCAGGTATTTATCATTCCATTTGCATTTCCACGTAGGCGGAAAAAAAAGACCACTTCCCTGTGTGGCCTGGCCAGCCGCAAAATCCTCTACAGAGGTGCGCGTAAAATATAAAGCGCCATTATCTCGGGCACCTGGTGCCTTCTTTGCGTTCATGAACTCCGACTTCAACGCACTCACCCCGGAAGTGGACTTCCGTGAGAGTATCTGCGACAGCCGGAAGGTGGGGGGACACCATGCCGATTTTCTAGCCACTTCTCCATGATGGGTCTTGCCGGCACGATCGCGGCGCCTCTGTGCGATTTGTCTCCTTCTATTACACCACCAGGATTCGTGGCAACTTGACCTCTCGAGGCCTTAAGCGCCACCTATCGACGCGAGAACTCTCGCTTCCGATACCAGGGCGTTGATCTGGCAATAAGACACGCCGCCTCCAGGGATATCTTACGGTATCCACCCTGGTTGCCAGTAGGTGAGATGTGTATGTATGTAATAGATTTATTGTTTCGATTATTATTCAGGATAAAACATCAGCCAGTCGTTATACAAGTGACGCTAACTTACTGATATCTCACTTACTATCACAATAATATGTCAAAGATAATAGCCTATTTAGAATTATGGACTATTATATGGCTATACAATCGATTTGTAAACCAACATATCGTTAATTCCACAGTAAAAATTGTGCAATTTGGGGACTTGAAATTTGTCATAATTCTAGAATAAAATACTGCACTGCTCTCGCATATATTTCAAGTAAATGGAATTTTAATATATTTTACCATGACTGGGAAAGAGAAAAGAGGCGCGATCGATACGGGGTCAATATATTAGGTCTTATTTTAATAATCCACGATATTTTGCATGGTGCCTCAGTAAATGCTTAAGATGATGTACCGAACACAAAAAAACCTCTTGGTAAAAATCCATTTCTTTCTTTTGTGTGATGTCGCTACCGTGCGCCGTCTGTTTTGTTTAACGTTACAGACTATCTAAATCAGTCAACCAGCCCTGTCCGCCATTGTCTTACTAGATGCATGTGAATATTAACACAACAAAGAGAACTAGGAAGTAATGAAATAAATGATTTAATAAAATCATTTTTTAAACAGCAAATTTACAAGTTTTTTTTTACACCTACATTATCTTCATCGTTCACCATAGCGCCATGCAAAATATCGTGGACTATTAAATTAAGACCTTGTATAATAAAAATATATAATTTGTTTTAATTATGTACACACAGAGTGAATTGGTTAGGTCACAAAGTGACACTTTAGTACAAAGCTTACTGCTTATTTCAAAAAGAAATTTCTGCCAGTAGACCTGCGATAGGAGACGAGAGTTTTAAAGCGTAGACAACAGTGTGTAAAGGTAGAAGAGGAGAAATAACATAATATGTTGCGTATATCTTAAACTTAGTACATATAGTAATACATAGTTAAACAATGATACGATAAATAAAATAGTACAATATACATACACATAAATAAAATAGGACAATATACATATACATAAATAATTAATATATACATAATAACATAATTTAAATATTCTTATATACAACAAAAATTAGGAGGAAAAAGACAGGCTTTTACGCGTCTTTTAAAGTCGTGAATGTAGGATTTACTTTTCTTGTAGGATATTGGTATTAGTTTCACCTGATTAAGCGAGGAAGTAAAACAAAAAAAACCTACCCTATAATTACATTAATTAATGTAGTTAATTTTGGGCCAATTACATGTTTTGTTTTAATCCTTTACTTGATATTGATTTCAAAAAGATTTTTGTTATACAAAATATTTTATAGAATTTGATCAGCCAATACTGGGCTGTGTATATTAAATCATGTACATGCTCAATTATTTCGCGAAGCTGCCCTAAGATATGGCATAATAGTGTAACTCAACTAGAATTCCGAATACGACTTAATTTAGAGACGACAAATCAATCATCAACTTAGGCTTTGACTAAAGGGGTGAGAATACATATAGTTATATAGTTAGGGGTGGCTAATACGTCGATCGCAATCGACTGGACTAGACGTCGGTAACCAGCGGCCCGTATGTCTCCTCACTGTGGCTCGCAAAACTTACAATAAATGAGAACTAAAAATGTACTACTGTGTGTTGTTAGATTTTTTTAAAATATATGTGTAAAAAGCGGCTTGTGGGACTATTGATCTCCAAGTAAAATGTTAAGCCCTCTTATTACAAAAGGTTGCCGATCCTAGGGACTAGGCGATCGCCTGAAATATGAAAATAACTTGTTCCGTATTGCGTCATCTAAGTTGTGTTTATATGATTCTAACTGATGCTTGCCTGATACATTTTGTTTTCTTACAGACAGCTTTAGTGTTTCTTTGCCATGTACGTGGTTTATTTGCACTCGCCTATGAAAACAGCAAATTCTTCGTAACGCATTATACACGCACACAAAAAATGATACAAACGTTTCTATACCGTTTGGTGAAAACAATCAATTAGATAGAGTGCTTAAATACAGCGTTATGTCCGCTCTTAAATTTTCTTAACTGTACTTAAGATATTCCAACTTAATAAAAGGTTAGCCTGTTCATTTAAACATCCTGCAGCATTGACTGGGTTATAAAGATAGTGAACACTAAGTCAACCAAAACTCAGATTAGTCAAGGCGAATGTAGCTGCGAGACTCAAATTTACCTGACCGAGAAGGATGGTAAGGACAGGTGCAAAAAACAGATAAATGCTCTATATCCATAAACGTACATACTGTTGACCATATGTGTATAACATTTTAGAACACCTGTTCCCACGTGTGAAGATCAGGGTCTGACTTTTTATAGTAGATGTCACAGTTCTGTACCAATGGAGCCTTGGCTAAAAGCCAACTTTGAAATCTACTAGCCTTGTATATTAATTTTCCAATGGAAGTTCCTGAAAGTACCAATTATTTTGAATAGAAAGGCATAAGACAAAAGCTGAGGAATTTAAAAATTCAACATGTACAATCACAATAATTCTACTCACTGCATCATAAAGTCTATTTGTTGAAGTCATATAGTCAAGTAATTATATTATAATCATGTTAACCAGTGGGTCATTAATTTATTAAATTGCCGGTAGGATACCTACGTTAGGCGGCAGGCTCGGCGGCGTGCACTCGAGCTATGGCGCGAGCGGCTCATGCTGCCACAGTACGTGCAAAAGCGCGTCATCGAGGCTGTCTTGCCGCTCTTCGGAGCCTGGCTCCAAATGAGCGAGCGCGTCACATTCCGCCTGACGCAGGTATTCACCGGACACGGTTGTTTCGGTGCGTACTTGCACAGGATAGGACGCGAGGTCACGGCACAGTGCCACCGCTGTGGAGACGATCAGGATACCGCACAGCACACGCTCGGATAGTCTGCCGAGCGGCGGATCCTGGTCGATCAGATCGGGCAAGATCTCTCTTTGCCAGCAGTAGTGTCGGCTATGCTGGCAGAGCATGAAAATTGGAGTGCTGTGGTCTCCTTCTGTGAGAGCGTAATGCTCCAAAAGTAGGTCGCAAAGCGGGATCGGAAGAGGGCCGATCCCGCTCGGAGGAGGAGGACACGGACCCGGGGTAACAACCGCCGCGGTGCCCGTGTCTAACACGCCTGAGCCCCCTGTCGTCTTTATATGGCCGGGGGCCTTGGGGGTTGCGAGCGCGCTTATTGGGAAATCTGCGCGCTCATGACGAGCGACCCCCGGGAAGACAGCGGTGTGCATGTGGTCACGTACCGCTCTGTGCGCAGCACAGTGCATAGAGAGTCTTCGGGGGTATCTTACAATCCCCTCGAGAGATGCCTGGGGGGGGGTGGCCTCTTTACAGTCGCCTTCCCTCCGCTAGAGGGGATGACCGCTTTACAGTCATCCCCTCGAGATGTGCCTAAAGGCGTGACACCAATGGGTGGCTCTAGGTGGAGATCTTTCGAGTTCCTGGAGCCTCCCTTCGGTGCCGACGATGATCACTCCGGTGGTTTTAGCCGGTAGGAGTCCGGCATGCCCCTTCGCCCTTTCCCGGGGCGAAGGAAGTACATGAGGTATTTCCACCGGATGAATAAAAAAAATAAAAAAAGGATTCCTACGTTATGTATTACTCGTGTTAGGGTCTGGTTACGTGCGTAAATTATGTATGTTGTTGTAAAGTGTTACATATTAATTTTTTTATTACGTGTCACACATTGCAGAACCGAGAGCTTCAAATCATGCGACGACTGGAGCATTGTAATATTGTCAAATTGAAATATTTCTTTTACTCCAGTGGAGAAAAGGTGAGCCTCTTTTATATATTCTTCCATATTCCTATACCTATTTAATTTATGTGTCTAATAATTTTCTTAGACTTTTAATTTCTGGTAGTTTTTGGATCTAACTTCTGGTTTGGACCCATTTTACTAAGAATTCAGATATAACATCAGTTCAGAAGGGTCTGCAAACTAGAAAGGAGATATCTCATTTAGTATAATTATATATTTAATTTTGTTTACTGCCAACTCCTGTTAGTACTTGGATAAATTAATTTGTTTCCCTGTTTGTTTACGTAAGGTCTGTGCTGGTAGTTTATGCTTAAAGCAAGTCATTTTTAGGTACAATATGGTGGATCTTGTATTTTGAATTTGTCAACACATTTTATTTAATTAATGTTTTGAACCAACTCCTTTGGTATTGATATGAGACATCTCCTTTGAGCCCTATTTCTTCAATATTTACTATCTTATTTACTGTGTATTTCGATAAGATCAAAGTTTCCTTTTTAGTTCGCTTTATTAAGGGTGTATTATTTGTGTGTTTTATTTGGGGGAAGGCGGCAGTGCCCACAGCAGTGAGCTCAATGTTAAACGCAATGCAGTCTCTTGATGTCGCCGTACGTTTATGAATCAATTAGATTGTTGCGCTAGTGTGCTAACGCACAAATTAGGCATTCCAATTCAGGCTATGGTTACCGAACAATATTTTTGTGCAATATTTAAATTATAATATAATTAATTCTAAATTTAATAGATTTTCGCAATTATTACACATTATAATAAAACACTTTTAAACGGATTCTATCGCGTATAATAAAATAACTTTTTAAAATCTGTAACGACCCCTGTCACCTTAGTCATCCTGCGACCACGAATGCTGCAAAATATTCGAAACGTCAGGAAAACCAAAAATCAAAAATATACGCGTTAGAATCCGTTTAAAAGTGTTTTATTATAATGTAATAGACTGTTAAGTATCGTTCGGTAACCGTGGAAGTCCGTCAAACAGTCTTGTGCATACGTGATTTATTGAGAGCAAGTCTTAATCATGTCATGAGCAGTAATCTTTTAGCCATGTGCTTTTACATCTGATCAGGTCGATGCCAAATATTTTCTGCCATCATCATCTCATAAAAAATAACTTGTTCTGTATTGCGTCATCTAAGTTGTGTTTATATGATTCTAACTGATGCTTGCTTGATACATTTTGTTTTCTTACAGACAGCTTTAGTGTTTCATTGCCATGTACGTGGTTTATTTGCACTCGCCTGTGAAAACAGCAAATTCTTCGTAACGCATTATACACGCACACAAAAAATGATACAAACGTTTCTATACCGTTTGGTGAAAACAATCAATTAGATAGAGTGCTTAAATACAGCGTTATGTCCGCTCTCAAATTTTCTTAACTGTATCTAAGATATTCCAACTTAATAAAAGGTTAGCCTATTCATTTAAACATTGAAACACCTGCAGCATTGACTGGGTTATAAAGATAGTGAACACTAAGTCAACCAAAACTCAGATTAGTCAAGGCGAATGTAGCTGCGAGACTCAAATTTACCTGACCGAGAAGGATGGTAAGGACAGGTGCAAAAAACAGATAAATGCTCTATATCCATAAACGTACATACTGTTGACCATATGTGTATAACATTTTAGAACACCTGTTCCCACGTGTGAAGATCAGGGTCTGACTTTTTTTAGTAGATGTCACAGTTCTGTACCAATGGAGCCTTGGCTAAAAGCCAACTTTGAAATCTACTAGCCTTGTATATTAATTTTCCAATGGAAGTTCCAGAAAGCACCAATTATTTTGAATAGAAAGGATTTCTTACTTGCACCTGTTTTCTTCTAATGTATGTTTTGCCAAAGCGTATACCAATATGTAATCGTATTTCAACTGTGTTAGTTTTGTGTTTTGTTTATATCCTTAATGTATTTTTAAATACTTACTTACGTCTTTTCCTTTTTTCGTAGTATACGACTATTCCATTTTTTTACTTCCTTCAGATGTTTCTTTCTGTATCATTCCTCTATTTATGTAAGCATTAAACAGAATTATACAACTTGCAATATATAAACATATCTCATTGTTTTTCAAGAAAGCATTATTAGGTACTTCGAAATTTATAGCTGTAGATTTTATTCCTGTTTATTTTATATTGTAATTTCTTCATTACAGAAAGACGAAGTGTACCTGAATTTGGTGCTGGAGTACATACCCGAAACGGTGTATAAAGTGGCACGTCACTACTCCAAAGATGAACAAACCATACCCATTAGTTTTATAAAGGTATCCCTTGTTAATTTTATAGGATGATAATTCGACGGCACGGTTGGCGTAGTGGTTAAGCCATTGGCTTTCTGCGCAATGTGTCGTGGGTTCGATCCCCGGTACGGAATAAATATTTGTATGATCTACAGATAGTTGTTTCGGGTCTGGTTGTTTATGCATGTGAAATGTATGCCTGTTAACTGTAACCACGACTCTGTAGAAACTCTGATTTTAAATAATTTGTTTTCATTTTTCAACAGCTGTATATGTACCAGTTGTTCAGAAGCCTTGCGTACATACACTCGTTGGGCATCTGTCACCGAGACATCAAGCCACAGAACCTACTCCTTGATCCTAAGACCGGCGTCCTCAAACTTTGCGACTTCGGCTCGGCGAAACATCTGGTTCGCGGCGAGCCCAACGTGTCCTACATTTGTTCCCGATACTACCGCGCTCCAGAATTAATTTTTGGCGCCATTGACTACACCACAAAAATCGGTAAGTTCTATAAATTTATATTAGTACAAGAAAAAGCCGAGCCACAGCTTTTTTAATCACTATATATAATATAATCGTAGCATTTTCTCTTAATGCTGTGATGGCCAGACCAACACGGGAGTACTATCTATCTACTAGTAAAAAAGCGACTAGTTTACGGTTATTTAAAAAAAAGCTACTTGAAAATCCGTTTCATGCCATTCATTTGCCTCTTAATATTTGGTAAGAAATTATCACAAAACCTATAGAACGGAAATAAACTTAACGGATTTTTTCGCGTATGATCTACATTGAAGTCCCACCGAACACCTAAGCTTAGACGGCAGTAAAAAAAGAGTCAAAAAAACATAGACACAAAAAAATTAACAAAACAGTCAGCAGTATAACATTTTGATTAAAACAAAAGTTAATGATTAGTTTTCTTTTTTCTAAATCTGAAATCATGTACTTTCTTCAATATGACGCGCTCGCTCCTTTGGAACATACTGTGCAACCTAGTACCAAACATAATAAAACTATAAATTGGCACATATAATGAGCATACACTGATATACCCGAATACTCCGAGTTCTCCGAGAGAGAGGCATGCCTCGTGAGCCCATTATTTGCACGAGTTGAACTGGGGACTGGACCTCGTCTTGATCTTCTCTAGGTAAACAGTACAATAGGTATTTTGGGTTAGGTTTTCGCGATTATTACACACTAGCTTTTGCCCGCGGCTTCGCACGCGTGGTATTTAGAAATGTAGATCATGCTATTGAAAAGATGCAATCATGACCTGAGCTTTTATTAGGAACTTATGGTAGGTGTAGAGGGATCATGATACATTTCCGAATGACACGACCCATAGGCCTGCCGCATATTGCATCCAGTCCAGCCAGCCGAGTGCCAAACCATGCGCTTTTGTCTTTTGTTTGGAAACGCTTCCCACAAGGCACTGGTGTCGTCATTAATAACTTTCATAACATGTAGCTTGCCCTTTTCCGCCTAGTAATAACAGTCCAATCACTCATTATAGCCACACACTCATTCTGTCATTTAAATTCGGGCTTTAAGTCGTGTGTTTTACAATACTTTTATAATATCAAGATACATTTCGCGAGTGCGCTCGCAACTGCCATCCTCCGATCCCACATACAGCGTACAGACCGAGAGAGCATTTTCAAGCCGCGGACATTCTGATAAAATACGTTGATTATTTATTTATTTATTACTGGAAAATCTACAGCTAAAAATACAGGTGTAACAATAATAGTAAGGAAACAGAAAGCCAATTACAGATTTCCACATATAGCAGTTGCATAGATAACTGTTAGTGTTTACACAGGTTACAACAAATTGAATATATAAAAATAAAAATATAAACATTTATATGATAAGTTTCAGGTTATGATCTATACATATAAGTAATAATTAATATTCACTATATTTAATAAACATATTTAAAAATTATTTATGAGACATTAATAAGAACGAGAGTTTGTAAATTTGTGTCACCGTTTACACGAGAAAAAATCAAGGGTCAAGCACCGTTTTGCTGATGTTATACTGGTTGTAAACGGATCTAGGTCATAATGTTTGCATATTTTATTGAAATTTTTACTCGCTCGCACTATAAAGGAGTTTTGGCGATAGTTGGTTGATGCTTTAGGAATATGAATGGGGGGATTAAACCTTGTACATTTAGTTGGAACATTGAATTTAATTGTTCCTAACAGTCCGGGACAATCAATTTCGCCAGATAGTATTTTTAATAAGTAAAGACAGTCCGCAATTTCTCGGCGTTTTACAAGAGGCAGGAGATGAAATTTTTTACACAGTTCGAGATAGTTTGTAGAATGATATGGCACATTAAGACAAAAACACAAGTTCTTAATAAAGCGTCTTTGTAAATCTTCAATTCGATCTATGAATGTATTGTAGATTGGGTTCCAGACATGTGAAGCATATTCGAGATGGCTCCTGACAAAGGTGCAGTATAAGATTTTAAGAGTTTTAATGTCGTTAAAGTTTTTGGAGACTCTTATTATAAAACCCAGAGACTTAGAATTAGAATTAGAATTATTTATTTGCATAAAATGTAGGTTACATAAAAGATGACATTTATATTGTACAGTGCCAGATACATTTTGCCACAATGCGGCGTGCAAATATTAAAATCAACAAAATAATAATGTCTCAGAATGAGTATACTAAGTACATTTTAAATAATATTGTAGAAATAATAGTCATTTATAAATTAGGAAAATTCATAACAATAAGTAATCATAAATGCAATTAACAATCAATAGTTAAGTTTACAATTTCATTTTTATTTTAACAGTTCTTGTAGCGAGTAAAACGATTTTTCTAAAAGCCACAATTTCGGTTTTCTACTAAATTGATTTATAGGTAAATTCTTAATGTCACTAGGAATAGCATTGTATATGCGTCCACACATAGCATAACAATTTTTTAAGTATAATGTTGTCTTTGGGATCTTTGACAAGACAATTCGGTCTGGATGCCTTGTATTTCTAGGAAAGATTTGCTTAGCAGTTTGAAATAAGTTCGGATGGAGTTTAACAAACTTGGCTGCTTCCAAAATGTACATAGAAGGCAATGGTAGTATACGATATTTTTTAAATAGTAGCTTAGATGATTCCCATGGTGGTTTCGAAGCTTTTGCCAGAATGGAGTCAATATGAGTGTTAAATATCAATTTGGAATCGTGATAGACTCCTAAGTCACGAATACAAGTATCCTTAGGAAGCAAATGGCCACTCAAAGAATAAGAAGTGTGTAAGATATTTTGCTTGCGAGTATAAGTTACTACTGAGCATTTAGAAGGGTTAAGGTCAAGTTTGTTAACCAAACAGTAGATTTCTAATCGTCCTAGGTCCTCTTGGAGAGCTTTCATGTCGTCCTACGACGAAATAGTACGATATATCTTCATATCGTCAGCAAAACACAGTAAATTCGAAGAGTGAAGGGAAAAGTTGATGTCATTTACATATATTACAAAAAGTAGAGGACCCAATAAGGATCCCTGAGGTACTCCGCTAGGGACATGGACCCAGCTAGAAATAAAGTTATTAATAACGACAGCTTGTGATCTATTGTCTATATAGGATTTGAACCATCTGAGCAGGTCTCCACATATGCCTATCATTTCTAGCTTGGATAATAGTGTGCAGTGGTCAATACGATCAAACGCTTTACTGTAATCCGTATAGATGACATCAACCTGCATTCCTCTATCCATTGCATCTGAAATAAAGTCGTTAAGAAGTACAAGGTTCGACACCGTTGACCGACCCCTCAAAAAGCCATGTTGAAATGGGCTGAAAGAATTCTTTATCGCAGAATATACTTGATTGTATACGACACGTTCGAGTATTTTCGCAATAGTGCAAAGTTTGGAGATGGGTCTATAATTGCTAACTTCACTTTTGGATCCTTTTTTGTGAATAGGTGTGACAAGTGCTGACTTCCAGATTGTGGGGACGGTACATTATGTAAGAACTACTTCGTGCTGCCTGAGTTACGAAATGACTGGGTACTCATCGCAGATTCAAAAGAGGGCTCAGTGTTACGTGCTGCCTTCCACGAGCTCGCCGATTTTCTATAGCGGATCCATGTTTTAATTCTCGCATTTACCGGCCACCAGTCTGTAGATAAGCATATTTCGAAGTACGCGACGGGAACACCTATCTTATAGGATTTATAGTCACCCCTTGGATTGAGTTCATCAACTGTGCAGGTACCGATGGGGCACAGCTGTCGAAGATAGTCGCGGATCTCATCAGCACCTGACTCCATATTCCAGAGATGAATATGTTTTCGGGCCTCTACAGCTTTTAGAGTTGTTATAGATGGACCCGCGGTGCCACACAATGATACCGGTCGGCGACCTCTTTTTCTCCCTTCGGTCCATTGGTGTTGTTGCTGGCTTGGCGCCCCTGGGGGAATGGCAATGGAGTTTGGTTTGGGCGTTTGGTGATGCGGGCCCACCTGAGATACGGGATGCAATGACAAGTCTTCTGGTGCCACTGCAACCGTTTCCTTTTGTGTCTTATAAGGTCTTACGCTGTACCTCAACCAATTGCTCAAGCTTAGCTGGTTCCGACTGGTGGTGAAACGATGCGGCTGCGGCCATTAATCCCGAGGTTTCATTTTAGTTAAATGAATATTTCACAATTATTTCGTTAAGTGACTTAACTTGGGTCGCATAACCGTCTAGCTTGGTCTCATGCCTTGTTATTAGAACGATTGCATTACATAGCTGTTCCTTTAGAATCGATATTTCTTGTCGTAAGCTGCGAATCTCGGTTGAGAGAAAGTTTGCGTTATTTTGTACATCGTCATCAGAAGGTGGTGTTTTTTTGCGATGAGTAACATTAGGGTCACGATGTCCCTTAGATATACCCATAGATGTTAGGCTGTTGTCAGCACCCCTTTTGGATGCACAGCGACATTCAGGGCAGACCCATACACCGGTGGACTCCAAAGATTCGGCCAATTTACTTTTATTGCATCCGTCCAAAGTACACAGCAAAAACTCATCCTCTTCTTCGAATATAATACCGCAACAAGCTGCACAATTCATATTGAATATTATAATAAAACACTTTTAAACGGATTTTATCGCGAATATTTTGATTTTTGATTTTCCTGACGTTTCGAATACTTTGCAGCATTCGTGGTCGCAGGATGACTAAGGTGACAGGCGTCGTTACAGATTTTAAAAAGTTATTTTATTTTATCTACCGTACAATTTTAATCAAAAAATTAGTTTCGATGCACGCAGTAATCACTCACAGTGTCTTGATGTTTCTTAGTGCGGTATCTTGTTTGGGACTTTATTATTTATTATATATTGAAGAACTTGCTTCACATGGTTAAGCTCCCCTGCCAGGTGGTCGACGTCGCAGATGCCGTGTGCTCTGTAACAAAGATTTGGCCACAGTAGCTAACTGACAAGGATGGTGGTGAGATTCACCGTTAAGGTACCTGTTTGTATGGGTAGGCTTGGGGGGCATGACAGCTTAACCATGTGAAGCAAGTTCTTCAAAATAACAATTTGAAAGCTCCACATCCCCGTCGCAGAAGCCGCCCGAAACCCACCACGGTTGATCGACGGCCCGCTGTTTTACCATTTATTAAGGGAGTCACGGGCAGAATTGGTCATATCTTAAAGCGTGCTTCTATAAAAACCTATTTCAAGCCGCACAAGAAGATCAGCCAACTTCTCAAACCAGTGAAATGTCACATACCCTTACAAGATGCAGGGGTCTACAAGATTGACTGTGATTGTGGTTTATCATACATAGGGCAAACAAAGCGTAGCATAGCCACCCGAATAAAACAACATATAGCTGACGTCAAGCATAGACGCTCCACAAAGTCTGCAGTGTGTGAACATGCCTTAGGCAAACCAAACCATTATCTTCGTTTTGATCAACCTCAAGTACTCGCGAAAGAGAACCGATATGTACCTAGAATGTTTCGTGAGGCTATTGAAATTAAAAAACATCCTAATTTTAATAGAGAAGATGGTTGGCAGGTACCACCTGTTTGGAATCCAGTCATTAAAATAATAAAGTCCCAAACAAGATACCGCACTAAGAAACATCAAGACACTGTGAGTGATTACTGCGTGCATCGAAACTAATTTTTTGATTAAAATTGTACGGTAGACAAAATAAAATAACTTTTTAAAATCTGTAACGACGCCTGTCACCTTAGTCATCCTGCGACCACGAATGCTGCAAAGTATTCGAAACGTCAGGAAAATCAAAAATCAAAATATACGCGATAGAATCCGTTTAAAAGTGTTTTATTATAATGTGTAATAATCGCGAAAATCTAAGACATTATCATATTGAATAAATTTACAAAGCAATTACGAATTTAAACAAAACAGTAACTGACTGCGATAAACGGGTGACGCACAAGACTCAAATTTATGCTGATTACTGATGATATTAATCAATTAAGTTAACTGTCACAATAGTGTATAAAGTGTTTATCAGTTCGTCAAATTTGCACACTAACAAATGCCCACATATATCGTGTTAGGAATGGTTCGTCCAAATTTCACACTAATAAATGTTATAATGTATATTTGTTATTTTGTGTATTATTAGAACACTATATACCGATTAATTATGTGTTGGCATCAATAGTAAAGCACTTTATAGAAATTAGGCGCAGAAATGTATGATTATGCACTTTAGACACTAAAGAATTTAAACTTGGGAGCAATGAATAACATAACCGCACAGGATAAAAATGATGAAGGTTAAGCACCGCTTGCCGTTTTCACGCCTTGGATAGGTGTCCATTCTTTACACATTTAGTTTTGACGGTTAAAATATAAGGTTACTACTGGTACGTCACGTGTCTGTTTTTTGTGCTGCCTTGTAATACTTTTCAACGTTAGAAAATGCCCCTTATAGTATAATACATCATCATAATCTGGTAGAGAACCTAACACTTCAGTGAAAGCAAATCAATTCAATTCAATTAAATTCAAAATCGATCGAAATCGAACCTGGTAGAGAACCTAACACTTCAGTGAAAGCAAATCAATTCAATTCAAAATCGATCAGGTATATCTTTTTTGTAACACCTTACAACACTTTTTTACGTTAGAAACTGTCAATCATCATGTCATGAATTCAATTCAATTCAAAATCGATCAGGTATATCTTTTTTGTAACACCTTACTACACTTTTTTACGTTAGAAACTGTCCCATGAAATTCATACATTTGAGAAAATAGAATAATATAAAATAGGAATTCGATTTTACGCGTTTTAAGTTTTACAATAATATTTAATTTGGTGAGTAAGTTCCAGCATAATCTATTAGAGAATCTAACAATTTAGTGAAAGCAAATCGATCAGGTATTACGAACATTGTACGTCCTAATCAAGAGTAAATAATTGCGACGTGTTCTCAGATCTTCGATAAGCGTGACGTAACGCGCAAATACCTGGCTAAGCTAATAACTGTTACTCTATGTGCCCGGAGAGACGTTAAGCCGTGGGTGTACAGTGTATTGTGGTGAAACTTTTGTGTATTTAAATTATTTTTATTTGTCCTAGATGTCTGGAGCGCCGGGTGCGTAGTAGCTGAATTATTATTGGGTCAGCCAATATTTCCAGGTGATTCTGGCGTCGATCAATTAGTTGAGATCATTAAGGTATGTATGTCAACTGAAGGTACGGTGATTTAGCAATCAATGCATATATTTAAAAATTCATAATGTATATTTTACAGGTACTAGGCACCCCGACACGTGAACAGATTCGAGAGATGAATCCTAATTATACAGAATTCAAATTCCCACAAATCAAGAGCCACCCATGGGCTAAGGTAAACTAAATTATATTTATAATATTTATTCAGTAGTGCATTGTAAAAATAATGAGTTGTATATCCGGAGTAAGAGTATCATGAATATTGGTGCGTTTCGTCTCTTTTGATACAAAATAGTATTACTCTATAGATTAAAACAAAAAAAAAATTTGTTGTAAATGATTTGTCTAAATTAATAATACATACATTTAATCTTTAATAACTATTATGAGGTTACCTATCATACTGCCGAAACTTAACATACGAGTATAACTCCGAATATTGTTTTCTCGAAAACTTTTCACTATCAATATGCAATATTAAGGGCCCGCGGTATGGGTTCAACTATTCGTACTAAGCTTTCTGAAAGGTATTACAAAAATTACAGTTGATATACATGGGCACGTGTGTCACTTTATATAAATATTTGTGAATGAAGCGGATATTTAGTTATCTAATAACTTTATTTATTTATGCTTTTCATATTATCATTGTTTTCTAATTATTTCTACAATATTGTCAGTACGTTGCCGTGTGTTGTAGCTTGCTCCAGAAAGATTTACTTACACATATCATTTTTGCTCCCAAATAATTTAACAGGTATTTGGGAATAATAGCTTATTCTAGTACTGTGCTTCGCTTTCATTTTGAAATAAATATAGGTATATTATGCAATGGTATTCGAGTAATATTATTTTAAGTATATGAAGAGACAAATTGCATCCTCCATAAATTAATACTTCAATATCATTTACCTACTCCCTACTCTCAGTATTATTTTATTTAAACATATTATATTTAACAAATAAAATAAACCATGAAACAAATTTTTTAGAGTCGCGTAGCTAATTAAAGGCAAATTTTCTGACACATTCGACCATTCATCAATTCATACATTAGTTCAATGTTCCAATTTGGACGTTTCTGTGTTTTTCATATTTACCTATATTCAATATTATGTGCAATAAATGCGCAATCTTCTCACCGTTCACGCATCAACCTCGAAGGAGTTGTGGAGCACAGCGGAATTAGTATGGAACCCATTCACTACACTACTTTGATTTTTTCGAATCTGTTTTAAAATATTTGTTTTAGTTTACCTAACTGACTCACACAAACGGAAATCTTAGTCATAGTGTCGGTTTGGTATTCCAGTCCGACTTAGAAATTACAGTGTGCTGTACTTTTTAAATTGTTTTTAAGTATCATAATCCGTTCAAGAGCTCGGTATATAAAAGCTTAGTCGTTTGGGGAAAGACTTTTTTAAATATTTGATGTCAATGGTATTATTCTAATAAGTACCACAGACCATCAAACTTAGGAAAAGTAGCGTGCATTCAAGGGACATCCTCGAACTATTTACAAGTTACCGGAATATTATGTAATAGAAATGTTGGAAAACCTGATCTCTATTGAAGATCCAACGGTTCGTATAATTCTAACTTCCCATTGTATTGCTATATTGACAGGAGTTCAAAAAATTCCTTCAGGGTTCCGCAAGGTCCGGTTTCATTCTACTATTCAATTTAATTTAATGGTGCCGTGTGGTGCCAGGTAAGAATACCACCACCCCATCTCATCCCGTGGGTGTCGTAAAAGGCGACTATGGGATTAACCGGAGGATGCGCAGCAGCATCCTTCGAATACATTTATAACTCAACTGCGATCGCCAACCCGTCTGCCAATCGTGGCGATTATGGCGAAACCCCCCAATGAGAACGCAACAGAAACCCATACCGGTCGTTGTGGCAATCTTTGGGGGAGGCTTCTGTCCAGCAGTGGACGTTTTTCGGCTGAAATGATGATGATTCAATTTTATTCAAACTGACAGCTGCTGAACCGCTGCTTTCTCTATAGGGGGTATACTTACCCATCAGTGAGGTGCTCGGGCGAGGTGATAAAGCGTCGATAAATGGGAATCGATCAGCGATGGGTCGCTGGTGCTGCGAGGTTGCACAATCAGACCTTGCTTCCATGTCAAGACTAGTGATTTATACTCTGTGATTCTGACGAGCACCAGTCACTTCAGCCAGACATGGAATGTAATGTGATTGAAGATTTCACAGCCGATTACGATTAGTTATTGTTTGAATTTGAATCGTTAGAAATTATAAACTGGATTATCTCAACTTATCAGTATGCGCACAGTTGTAAGCGGGGGCGGATACAGGATTTTAATCTGGGGGGACGGGTGCTTCGGTCAGAGATCATTGTTGCTACTACGTCCAAGGTCTACTGCACCCCACAGTTTTGGGATGCTGGAAGAGCCTTTTGGAGGACCCGTCGCTCACACATCTGACATTTTCAGCGTAAATAGCGCTCACAGCCAGTTGCACTCACTGATCGGTAAAAGATTATCGGCGAGGTTGAATAACGTTTAACTCGGTGAGTCTAGAAATGGGTGAACGCATAGTGATATTTGTACTGAGCGTCTCCGTGCTTCGGAAGTACGTAAAATCGTCGGTCCTGGTTATCATTAGACGGCAGTCACTAAGCAAAGTCAGAGGCCTTTCGGCGACTTGAAAAGCTTGGTCACTAACCATACGAAAAGATAGAAGACCATCGATAAATGTCTTGCTTAACTAAGGTCGCCTCCAATATACTACTACTACAACGACCGGTTACATGCCGCACGCATCCAACTACTCCCAGCTACCTTCGGGTCGTCTGTTCATCTAGTTGAATGCCGTCCCACTCAAGAACCTTTCAGCTCCAATGGGCATCAGTTCTACGAGATATTTTCTCCGCCAACGGCCACTTCAGCTTACTAAATCTTTTAGATATGTCGGCTTTAGTTATACGGATTTCCACATTTCTGATTCGTTCGCGTACAGAAATATAGTTCGAGTCTTCGGTAAGTGCATCCAATACTGCTTAGTATTAACTCTTGATGAACTCCATCCATAACGCCACTTCATTTCTTGACGGTTCGGTTGGCGCAATGGCTAATCGATTGGCTTTCTGCGCTATATATCGCGGGTTCGATCCCCGCACGGAAAAAATATTTGTATGATTACAGATAGTTGTTTTAGGTCTAGCTGTTTGTGCATGTGACATTTATATCTGTAAACTGCACATAACATATCATATTGCGCGAATCCAATTGGGTTGGAGAAGAGATCTATACCGAAGAAATACCAGTGTATGGTTCGTCCTTTGTTTGGTGGAACCTACCTACTATGTCAAAATATGGATTTTTATACCGTTTTTAGCGCGATATTCTTTGGCAATCGTGCAAAAAAGAGTAGTAAAACGCCTGGTATGAAGCCGTAGTATTAATGTGATAGTGAGCACTTTGGTCTTAATCGGCTTTAGATTTGGGTCACAATACCAACCTTATATAATTAATTGAGTGAACGTCTTTTTTATGAACCCTGTGGAAATATATTATGTACTTCCTCCACCTCCGGATCCTGCCGGACTCCTACCGACTAAAACCACCGAAGCGGTCAATCACACTAGAGCCGCCCATTGGTGCTACGCCTTTAGGACCATCTCGAAGGGAATTACTGTAAAGTGGTCACTCCCTCTAGCGGTGTGAAGGCGACTGTAAAAAGGCCGCTCGCTAGGCATATCTCAGAAGGGATTGTAGAGGAACCCCCCGTAACCTCGCTGTGCTGCGCACACGGAAATGAGTGGAGCCCTGGTGGAAATAATATAAAAATTAATATTTTGAGTAATAATAATTTGATTTCTTTCTAAACAAGGAACACCTGTTTAACAAGTAAATCCGCTAACAATTAACGTTGAACGGAATGCTTTCAATGTGGAATTATACGATCTGACTTCGACATCGGCTATAAATAGTATGTATATATACTTATATTGTCAAATAAAATAATTTGTGTCCAAGAAACACGGTTGTAGTGATTCTATTTGTACATCATAGTTACATTATAATGGGTGTGTCATACATAATTGAAAAGCGCACGTCGTTGCAGTACATGTTGGAGCGTTTGTCCACGCCCAAGTCTGCCACTGACCACCAGCGCCTCCGAGTAAGATACCGCTCTGCGGGCTATCTAGATGCCTTCATTGTGTTTGTCAAACTGCAACAACAATTACGTCTTTTTAGTCCAAAAATGATATCTACAATACTTCATACCAGGTTACAAAAATGAAGACATTTAGAATAGATAATTTTGAACTTGAAAATTGCCTTGGCATGAGTTGAACAGAGTGCCACATACAACTAATCGGTTGAAGCTGTCTCTTACTGCAATGTGTTTGTTGGTGTTCAGTGTGCATTCGTACTGTGCGACTCTGTATCCAGTTTGTTACCCACATTTGTTCTCGTGTCTTAACATGCATAATGTACTAAATATTCTAATTGAAACACTGTTTTTCTGCAGGAACAAATATGCAGCGTGGCACTCGATCATTACATTATTTACATTTAGGTTCACCTGATTCATTTAATCGAAATCCAACGATTTGTTCTCTAACCATTAACATTGTACATACCGGTATTTTCTACGTGTGTATAACTGAAAGGATTTTTTTATCTGCTAACATCTTAACATTTATTAGAGTAAGGTTTGACTTTTGTACTGAAATTATCTAGGACCGTGACTGCCCAATATAAATTCATCGTATATTAAATATAATTGCGGACGAATTTTCTGCCAATGATTGGTTAGAGGCTCATGTATTCACGGGCGGAATGGTCATTTGTGTGCCCGGGGGAAGTGACTGCCTTCTGTGTTATGAAAACAATGCTCTAGTTCACATTCACAACACCAGAGATACGTAGTAACGTAGACGTCAACATGTGGCAAATCTATTAAGCATCTCTTAACGCCAAGTACTTGTAGATTATAACAGGTCTTCGTCCACCATTTACATTTAAGCTATTACAATATTATTTTTTTATTATACCCCTAGGGACTACTGTGTGTCCGAAAAGTTGAACCGCACATTTTTTTAGATCCTTTTGTAAGTCTTGAAGTGTTTTCTGTAATTTGATTTTATTAAATAGGTAGCTGTTTAACGAATGAGCATACCATACATTTACTGAAACAATAATAATTTTTTTTTTTTTTTAAATGACTGATCGATTTGTTTGTTCTATCAGTCAATGATGAGTGCAGTAAACCGATGGTATGTACCTTTCGACTTACTAAACAAGCAGAATAAAAACAGAAATTACTGAAACAACTTGAAAACCATCAAAGTCGTTTAGTTACAAGAGGTAAAAGAAAGTAAAAAACTGTCATCACATTTTAGTATTTTGTTCCGATAGATAGTATAATTATTTATATATACGAGGGCAGTTGGGCAACTCAATGACTAAGGTTGAATAAAAACTTTTTTAATTATTATTTTTTTGTCTCATATTTGGAAACTCACTACGAAGCGCATGCCGTTCATTTTTCAAATTGGCGCGAAAACAAGCTTTTTAGAAACAAAAAAGTTAGGCGACTTGTAAGTATTCTTTGAAAATGGAGAAAAGCGAGTTTCGAGATACACAATTTTTTACGTGGTAAAACTATTAAGCAGAACGAAGACAAATTAAAAAAGTATTATGGTGATTCTGCGCCTTCTCATGGGACGGTACATAAGTGGTTCACTGAATTTCGTTGTGGACGTACACCACTAATGACGCGGAGCGCCCAGGAAGCCCGATTAAGGTCACTACGGAGGGCATGGTTAATAAAATACATGATATTGTTTTGGCAGACCGTCGAGTGAAGATACGCGAATTAAGTGATGCTGTGCACATCTCGACTGAACGAGTTTTTTATATTTTGCATGATATTCTGGGCATGAAAAAGCTTTCTGCAAGATGGGTGCCGCGCTAACTAACAGTCGACCAGAAACGTAATCGTGTAACAGCTTCTGAGAAATGCCTAGCCATGTATAATCACAATCCGAGTGAGTTTATGCGTCGGTACATAACAGTTGACGAAACGTGGGTCCATCATTATACACCAGAGACTAAGCAACAGTCGAAGCAATGGACTTCTACCGGGGAACGTGCCCCAAAGAAGGCAAAAACTGTTTGCTCGGCTGGTAGTGATGGCCAGTCTTTTGGGACAGCCAAGGGGTTATTTACATCGATTTTTTGGATAAAGATAAGACAATAACCGGAGCTTACTATAATGCATTGTTAGATAGATTCAATAAAAAGTTGATCAAGAAACGACCGCATCTAGCAAAGAAAAACATTCTATTTCATCAGGATAATGCACCGGCCTACTCGTCTGCAATCGCGACATCAAAAATTGTCGAATTAAGATACGAATTATTGCCACACCCTCCGTATTCGCCAGATTTTGCCCCCTGTGACTTTTTCCTCTTCCCAAACATGAAGAAATGGCTTGGCGGGCAAAGATTTTCGTCAAACGAAGAGGTGGTAGCTGAAACTGAGGCCTATTTTGCAGGCTTTGAAAAAGAACATTTTTTTGATGGGTTGAAGAGGTTGGAACGTCGCTGGGCTAAGTGCGTAGAGTTGAAAGGAGATTATGTAGAAGAAGAAAAAAATGTATATGTAAAAAGAGTGTTTCTTCAAAAAGTCATGGACTTATCAAACCGTCCTCGTATATATGTAGTATTATATTTTCAGAATACTTTGGAAGGTCACTTCCCTGGATGGCATTGTATGTAGACGCGTACAAATAGATGTTAGCAACACAACAAAGAGTCCAAAGCCTTTCATAGTACGGTTGTCTCAACACGCATGACCTGATTATGCATTTGCGTTGCGAATGCTGTGATCGTAATTTTTGTCTTGTTTCGGACGAACTCGCGCCGTGCGCCCGAAGGAAACGGTTGCGCGCAAGCGGCGCCTTTACGCGCGATGCGTCCACTCACCGTTACATTTCATGTTGCGCAGCCTTGTATTTGTACACGCCTTTATGGTGAGCATGTGCGCAGGTGTTCCGCGCGTGCACGCCGCCGGACGCGATCTCGCTGGTGTCGCGGCTGCTGGAGTACACGCCGGGCGCGCGGCTGTCGCCGCTGCAGGCGTGCGCGCACAGTTTCTTCGACGAGCTGCGCGAGCCGGCCGCGCGGCTGCCCAACGGGCGCCCGCTGCCGCCGCTGTTCAATTTCACGGAGTACGAGCTGAGCATCCAGCCGTCGCTGAACGAGTTCCTGAAGCCGCGCAGCGGCGCGGGCCCGGCGGACGCGGCGGGCGGCGCGGCGCCGGCGGACGACGCGCCAGGTACTTGCTCGGCCGAGCCGCGCGCGTAGGCGCCGGCCGGCCTCTAACGGCGTGTGTGTGCAGGCGGGGCGGGGGCGGCGGGCGCGGCGGGCGGGCCCAGCGGCGCCGCGTCGTAGGCGCCCGGCGGCGCGCGGCGGCCCGGCCGGCGGCGCGGAGCCCCACACGCGACCTAGTGATACTTACTTTCGTGTTGGCCATCGGGAAAATTACATGCATAATAGGTGTTTTCGGCGAGTAATCGTGTGATAATGTAGTGTAATTGTCGATAAAGCTTGAGCTGTCGTAGTCGGTAAGAAGGGTAAATCCGTTGTAGATTCTAAACCGTCGCGATGTGATTACTTTGTACTTTTGTAAGCTCAAATTGTCCCCTTATGTACATACCTTATATGCTGAGTTTGAATGTTTATTTAGTAAACGACAGATAATTACCGTCTGGATAAATTGTTTTGTTTTATTTTCATTTTAATATCTCGTCAGTCTCTGTCTCTTTTTAAATGAATTCGCTTATATCTGTAGCCTTAATGTACTCGGTGTGAGACGTTTTATCATAGAGAGAGGTTAGTCACCTGTTTGTTTCACTTAAAATCACCTGTCGAGGGGAAGACACATGATACTTACCTTGCTTGAGCCGTGTAATCAGTAGGGAAGACATATTCAGTAGTGTTTTAGAGTATTTATTGTTGAAAAGTATCACTAACTCAACAAACTTTTACAAAGCGTATAACCAAGTGTCATTTCAACAATGAAATTTAGAAAACTGAATATTTTGTTGCAACCATAGTACGCATTGTAAATTTGTATAACTAGCGTAAACTGATCTCTCAAGATAATTTATAATTATGATATGATATCTCAGAATATTTGTATAAACAATTCAGAGGATATAAATTTTAGATGTACTACACATATATATTTGTTTTTCGGCAACTTCTATGTTTAACATTTTTTTGCTGTGTATTTTGAATTATCCAATGCTGGATAAATATAATGTACCTATTTAATAGCACTGTCGGTGTCCTAATTATAACGACATAGTTTTTTGGATAATATTGTATTCTATATTCAATAAATGATATTTCTATTATATGAAATTTGTCATTGAGAACGTTATGGTTATTAGTAGTCATTTATGGAAGATGTTTAAATAATGGTAAAATTTCATTGTCATAGTTTTAAGTATTTGAGTAATTTCATTTTGCACTTCGATTTTGAATACAGTTACAAATTAGGAAAGGTTTAAACCTCTAAGTATAGACTAACAAAATCTTTTCTTCGTGGTGTAGAAGTAGCCTAAACGCATAAACTTATTTGTGTAATGTCGATTACCTATTGCACTACTATTTCGAAGGAAAAATATACTGGTATAGAAAAAAATGACAACTGAAAAGCACGATTTTGCATATAATATAATGTTTAAGTCTTATTTGGACCAATTCATAGTAACACATCAGCTTTGCATGATAATATTGGTTCAGTCGGAAATCTAATAAATAATCAACATTTTAGTTTAGTAACTGTTACATTCTCAATTTAAATAACTTAACTGATTCAATGCAATGTCACATTTATTCTACATATTTTTCTAGATATAAACCAGGGCCCGACCATTAAAATAATTAATTATAACTTATCATTTACTGTGTATACCATGTTACAACGGGACAGTGCTAAACTCGGTCTTTCTCTTATATAGCTTTGCGGTGTGTAGTTTTTTCTTATTGCACCGTATTTTTGACTCTGTGAAAGATCGGGTTCAGATGAAGGTATGCCTGTAATTATAAATTATTGTAATTTAAGAAAAGCGCTCCGCGCGTCGCTTTGAAATCACATAATAGTGGATTTTAGTTTTTGTCGTTAAGGCTATTAATTTGCTGGAACACCCATATAATTCGTGTAAATATATTATAATTATCTTTATGGTACGACTGTTGAGTGACGCGTGTCGGTGGCAGCGGATGGATGCTCGCCCGCGATCGCAAGCGGCGTATGACGCGTATCGCCACCATACCGCACCAGCCTCAGTAACAGACAGTAGATTAGATATTACATGTATTTTATTAAGTCTATCTATCTAATATGAATTTTGTAATCGACGTTGCTTCTTAAGACCTTCTGTGTAAAAAGTTATAAGACATACTAGTGACCTGAATATTTGAAGCGATGTTATTAAAAATCTTTATCCCACTGAATTCTCACTTTCACGATTTGCGTGCACATTTACAACATGAGAATTTTCCATAAAATACATATTTCGAAATGGAGTTATGACTTATTATATAAATTATTTAAAGTAAAATTTTCTTATTACTGTAATATTATTAAATTTAATAGTGAGTGAAATTTGTATTTTGTTTTCATATTTGTTTTACTGAATTTAAATACTTCATAACCCTCATATCGTTGTTAGTTATGAATGAAAATAACATAATTATTAAAAGTAAATAATTAAATGAATAGTAAGTATGGCTTTTTATTTTTACATTAGTAATAAACCCTTTTTTGGCATGGGTCATGGACTTCCTTCGCCCTGGGGAGGGGCAGTGAGCCGTGCCAGACTTGTAGCTTACGACACGATGCCGCACATTGGCTGTGGACAAGCCCTTGCCGGCTAGTACCCCACGGTGTTTCTTCTTACTACTATTTCTAGTATGCTCTATGAGATTCATACTTATAGGCATGGGCTTACCCAGATTGGGGGAGAGTAGGGAACACTGTAGAGATATATTGTATTGTATATTATATTGCAAGATAAATGTGCATTATGCTAGGAGCAGTGCAGACTGTTGTGACGGAGTGATCGGTTGCCTTGGCGGTTGTAGTAGAGCCCTACGGCGTCCAGGTACAGTCAGCATCAAATGGATATAAGCATCCAAGATAGTCAAAAGGAACAGATGGACATAAATTCATCAATATCTACGCAGTCAGAATACGCGTAATGTTGTAAGCATCTAAAGTGGTCAATACATCTTAGCAACATAGTTTCCAATATTATATAAGACGTCAAAATGTTCATTACTAAGCTTGCGAATGAAACGTCCTATCGAGATATAAAGTCCATGGGGGAGAATTCGTTCATGAGCTGCGTGACTCCTGACGTTACACAGTTGCCGCCAGTGGCGGATCCAGGATTTTGGTTTGGGAGGGGCTTGCTAGCTGATGGTAGGCTGATGAACCAAGGGCGGGCGAAAATAGGACGACTTTGCTTCTAGTGGGATTTACTTCGATCCTCTATTTCCTAAACCATGCGCCATAAACGTTGGCCGTAGTTTGGAGGATCTCAGTTATATTATCGGGGCTGAAGCCGAAGCAGTATACGACCGTCGGCGAAGAGTGCCAACTTGGACGAACTTATGGAACGTTTGACGATGTGACTGGTGTACAGCGAGAACAATAGTGGGGCTAGCATGGATCCTTGTGGGACGTCAGTGTGCCCTCGATGCAATAATGGAAACTGCAACGCCTTTAATGGCGAAAACTGAAATCGGTTCGATAAGTACTCTTGAATGATTAGTACGAGACGGTCGGGCATTCAGAGTTTATATACAGCTTATATAATAAGCCGCTGTTCAAGATTTTGTCGAATGCTTTCACCACATCCAAAAGTACTCCCGTTATCTTACCGCGTTGGAATCTGACCGGGATATGTTCAACTAATCTGTGGATCTATTGTCCATAGGAGTGTTTGGCTCGAAAGCCAAACTTCGTTGGGAATAAGTTTTTTAGTGTCGGTATAATCCTTTTAAACAGGAACAGATAATCTGCGCACATATCTTCGCAAGGGCATTGCGAAGACTTATGGTGCGATAACAAGTACACTTTGTTTTGCATACCATACATACTTTGTGCATACCAATAACTGTAGCCTCTTTCTACTTGTGTGGAAAAAGGTTGTTATTTCAATGCTGCATTAAAAATGGCGGTCATTAAAATGATAAGCCTTTTTGAGAACTTACCCAGCTTGGTGGTGATACCGCCTAAGGCGGCGGATTTACAGGGGTAAAGATTTTTCACTAAGGTCGTGACTTCGCCGCCGTGAACGGAGGGAGTGACAGGCGGAATAACGACTCTACGTTTAACTTCGGCGTCGTCCTCAGTGCGCGTATTAAAAACTCTTCACGTAAACATCTTATAGAAATTTAAAATTAGTATGTATTGTCATTTTGGGGGGAATTTGAGAAATTTAGGGTTCTTGAGTGGAGATCGCGCACCGGAAAACGCAGCGTGGGACGACCTCCAACGAGGTGGACAGACGAGGGTCGCTGGGAGTCAAAGTCAAAGTATTTTATTTCAAATAAACCAAATATTGGCACTTATGAAACGTCAGAATCTAAGTTGCACGGTTCCAAATAGTTGATCTCGTGGAGAAGAGCCGGCAAGAAACTCCATGGATACTCTTTTAAAATAATTGAGAATACAATGTTGATTAATACAAAATATTGTAAAACATATACCGAGAAAAATGTAGGTCAATGTGTAAGACAATAATATAATAATAATAGTTTATTTGCCGTGGCAGTTAACGGCATCGTTGGATGAGGGCAGCATGCCGTTACATGCTTGTGGAAATCCTAGGGGAGGCCTTTGTTCAGCAGTGGACATCGTTTGGCTGATATGGAAGAAAATAAAAATGAATGTATTCAAATACCTAAAATGGATTAAATAAAGATGGTAAACAAGTGATGAAAATTATACTGTTGACTATACTATGATAAGAAGTAGAATAAAGATAATAACCAGATGAAGGTAAGGTAATATTAAGTTTAATTTAAGATTTGTCGGGGGTAGACCCAGATGCTTTGGGGGGGGGGGGGGGGGGGGGGGCTTTGATCCGCTACTGGTTGCCGCCTCTTACATATGCAGTGACACCTACACGAGACTATTATATGAGAGATAATTCGACGGACATAAGTAAAGTGGTTGTATAACAGAAAATTAATTAAATTTATGAAAATAATTCCGTGTGGATTAAGAATATAGTACCACTCCATCTCCTCCCATGGAAGTCATAAAGTCGACTAAGGCACTCTTAACCATAGGGATGGGCAGCAGCATCCCTTTTGCTGAGCAGTAGCAATTCTGCGCTCGCCAACCCGCTTGCCAAGCGTGGTGAGTATCGGCAAATTCCCCCCAAAATGACAACACAATACAAGCACCGGCCCCCAGTTCCCGGCAGCCCCGCTATTCCTGGTCATGGTAGCGGCCATGGGAACGGCGGGGCAGGGGGTGCTAAGAATCTCTGGATGGGATCTGGCTACCACCCTAAACGGAAACTGGCCCTGGTAACGTAGACGAAGCTATTTAATTCCGTCTTACTCGAGGGCACAACGCCGGAAGCGTGAAAAAGAGGTGAGGTGGTGCTCTTTTTTAAAAAGGGTGATAACACCCTATTGATGAATTATAGACCCATTTCACTTCTGAGCCATGTTTATAAGCTGTTTTCAAGGGTCATCACGAATCGTCTCGAGCGCAGGTTTGATGACTTCCAGCTTCCCGAACAAGCCGGTTTCCGAAAAGGTTTCAGTACCATAGACCACATCCATACGCTGCGGCAGGTTATACAGAAGACCGAGGAGTATAATCTGCCACTATGCTTGGCGTTTGTGGACTATGAGAAAACCTTCGATTCGATCGAAACCTGCGCAGTGCTGCAATTTCTGCAGCGGTGCCAGGTTGACTATCGGTAAATTAAAGTGTTGAAGTGCTTATACAGAAACGTCACCATGTCGGTCCGAGTACATGAACAGAGCACAGGGGCAATTCCGTTGCAGAGAGGTGTGAGACGGGGGACGTCGTTTCCCCGAAACTGTTCACCGCTGCAATGGAGCATGCCTTTAAGCTACTGGAGTGGAAAGGATTCGGCATTAACATCAATGGCTAGTATATCACTCACCTTCGATTTGCCGATGACATCGTAGTCATGGCAGAATCGCTGCAAGAGCTCAGCACAATGCTCGATAATCTCAACAGAGTTTCCCAACAGGTGGGCCTTAAAATGAACATGGCCAAGACAAAAGTCATGTCAAATGACTATGTCGTGCCCATCCCAATATCTGTTGGGAGCTCTGTTCTCGAAGTTGTTGACGAGTATGTCTACCTGGGACAAACTGTCCAGTTAGGTAGGCCAAACTTGAGAAAGAGATAAATGTCGAATCCGACTCGGCTGGGCAGCGTTTGGGAAACTACGCAACATCTTTTCGTCAACAATACCGCAATGCCTCAAGACGCAAGTCTTTTAACCAGTGTGTGTTACCAGTGATGACATATGAATGATATGAAACAGAGACGTGGTCACTCACAATAGGCCTCATAAGAAAGCTCAAGGTCACTCAGCGAGCTATGGAAAGAGCTATGCTTGTTATTTCTCTACGAGATCGAATCAGAAATGAGGAGATCCGTAGGAGAACATCGACATAGCTGAAAGGATTAGTAAACTGAAGTGGCAATGGGCAGGGCACATTGCTCGTAGAACTGATAACCGCTGGGGCACAAAGGTTCTAGAATGGAGACCGCGCACCGGAGAACGCAGCGTGGGACGACCTCCAACGAGGTGGACAGACGACCTGGTGAAGGCCGCTGGGAGTCGTTGGATGAGGGCGGTATGTAACCGCTCGTTGTGGAAATCTAAGGGGGCCTTTGTTCAGCAGTGGAAGTCCTGTGGCTGATATGATGATAACAGAAAAAATGTGTCAGAGCAATATGCGGTGCCGGTCCTATTGATTCCTTTATAAAACTATAGTTGCTTACCTTAACGTCACTCTATATTTTTGAAATCGGCGCATTTGTCAAAAAGCACTCTGATTTATTTGAAAGAACAAGTGACAACCGAAGATTTCTATCAAGAGACCCGAGTAAACTAGTAGGTACTTTCTATGATATCAACCACTTTGTTTAAAAGAAATAGCAGTTGCATGACTATCCAAGTCTACCTAAAGGTCTGGGAGAACTGCCACTTACATAGGCTACACTAAAAGTATCGGGAATGGAATATTTCCACTGTTCCTGTCATATTAAAATCTTTTTAATTGAAGACTCCTTGGTTTTACAAATCGAATACCATTTATTTATTTTAAAAAAGATTCACGGTCTTGTCACAAGGTTTTGTCAAACTTGTTTAGTCGTTGACACAGACTAGGTAGTAAGATACTTCGATACTGGTCGTTGAGAAAATGGAATTGACTCGAGAAAATTCAAGAGCGATGATTTATTATGACTTTCGAAGTGGTTTAACACAAAAACAGTGTGTTGACCGGATGATTTCTGCATTTGGTGATGAAGCCCCATCCAAAACCACAATTTATCGCTGGTTTGCTGAATTTCAACGTGGACATGTCAAGCTCAGTGATGATCCTGGTCAAGGTCGTCCAAAAACTGCAGTCACCCAAGAAAACGTTGATGCTGTGCGTAAGCTGATTGAGGAAGATCGACATGTGACATACCGCGAAATTCAGGCAACTTTAGACATTGGCATGAGTCAAATACAAATAATCTTGCATGAACAATTAGGTGTAAAAAAGTTGTTTTCCCGATGGATACCGCATTTGCTATGTGAAGAGCAAAAAGCGGCTCGCGTCACTTAGTGCGTCAGAACTCTCGAAAGATTCCACGCAGGATCCTCAAATGCTGTATACAACATCATATCAGGTGATGAATCCTGGATATATGCGTACGAACCCGAAACAAAAAACCAGTCACGAGTTTGGGTGTTCGAAAATGAGTTAAAGCCACCAAAAATGTTCGTTCACGGAGTGTTGCAAAAAAAAATGGTGGCCACGTTTGTCTCCAAAACCGGCCATGTTACGACTATTCCTCTTGAGGGACAAAGAACGGTTAATGCAGAATGGTATGCTAGCATTTGTTTGCCACAGGTCGTTTCTGAACTCCGTAGAGAGAACTGCAACCGCCGCATCATCCTCCATCACGACAATGCGAGTTCTCACACCGCGCACAGAACAAAAGAGTTTTTAGAGCAAGAAAACATATAATTATTAGACCATCCGCCGTACAGCCCCGACCTAAGCCCTAATGATTTCTATAGTTTCCCTAAAATAAAGAATAAATTGCGTGGACAGAGATTTTCATCACCTAAAGAAGCTGTGGACGCCTACAAAACGGCCATTTTGGAGACCCCAACTTCCGAATGGAATGGTTGCTTCAATGATTGGTTCCATCGTATGGAAAAATGTGTCAAATTTCGCGGAGAATACTTCGAAAAGCAATAAATACATTTTTAAATAGTAATGTTGTGTCACTTCCTTGATTCCCGAAATTTTCAGTGCCGCCCTCGTACAGCCGGTTTCTGAAGGCGTGTGAAATGCTGAATTAGCTAACAAGCTGTGACAATTACCGGCTCGATAAGGGGATTACATCGCTCAAATCGCAAAATAGCGTAAGTTAGGATTTTGATGACTAATTCTTTTGTGCACTGGCTATGTAAAAAAGATATGTTACCTATACTAAAGGTCATCAGGTCATCACAGAAAATTTGTATTCTTTAAAATTATGAATAACTTGGCCCAAATGTTGGAAAAAAAGTAAGTAGGCAGTTTTTAACCTAAATTGAATTTTCTCTACAACGGCTCAATAGTTAGGCCTGAATGTTACACCAAAAAAGCGGAATACACTCTGTAACAATTCATATTCTTTATTTTCTCATTGATTTCAATATTTATTGAATAATAAAGAATACCCTGAAATGTCACAAGCGACACCTGTGGCGCATGCTCGGAAAGTCGGAACCACAGAGTACATTATAAGTCGGAACGCAATACATCAGTGTCAAAGAATCAATTCAATTCAATTTTTCAATATGGCAACAGTTCCGGTGTCGACAATTCTGCCAATGTCAGTAGAGTCATGGAAGAACGTGTGTAGTAATCATTTTTAAAATAAAACGAATTGATTAAAACGTGACTTAATGTACAGAATTTATTGAATATTTTAGGCAAGTAGCAAGTTACAATTTTAAGTCATTACTACGGACAAAAATCATCAAAGCTTCTAAAAGCTCAGAAGAAGAATATGTCAGTAAAGAAGAAAGTTTATTGGTATAGGGATTTTTAATTTAGGAAGATGACTGTATAAATCAAGACTTTGATCATTTTTTGGGGCATTTAAAAACTAAATGGTTTAAAGTATTATCTTCCAACCCACATTCGCACAGAGATGAATCTCTGACATGAATTTTATGTAAAAAGACAGGAGAACAACAATGACCTACACGGAGTCTACAAAGGACAGATATAACCGTTTTAGATACCGTCTTATACCGATAAAACCATGGTTTTAGTGGTATGCTGGGTTGAATTGCATAATAAAAACGACCCTTATTTTTACCCGTGTTATTCCATTGAACTTGCCATGAAGCCTGCAAATACCTTTTTGGAAGGCTCAGTAAATCATAGCCCATCATCATCATCATATCAGCCACAGGACGTCCCCTGCTGAACAAAGGCCTCCCCCTTAGATTTCCACAACGAGCGGTCACATGCCGCTCTCATCCAACGACTCCCAGCGACCTTCACCAGATCGTCTGTCCACCTCGTTGGAGGTCGTCCCACGCTGCGTTTTCCGGTGCGCGGTCGAGAACCTTTGTGCCCCAACGGCCATCAGTTCTACGAGCAATGTGCCCTGCCCATTGCCACTTCAGTTTACTAATCCTTTCAGCTATGTCGACAACTTTAGTTCTTATCATATATAATCATAGCCCAAATAACTATAATGTTTGAGATCAGCAGATTCAGATGTGACAGCGTTTTTTGCGAATGCGTCAACGCATTCATTTCCCTTGATACCAGGAATACAAAAAAATTATACAATTGGTTTGGATACCGGGTCCAAACCAATTGTATAATTTCATTATTATTTTTGCAAGAGAAAAGACATTTTTTCATTTGAAAAAGAAGAGGACTTTAATTTACTCTTAAAAGGACTTTGCTTCAAAGCTTGAAGACAACTCAAGGAATCCGTGAAAATTACACCCATATTGTGCGACATATTGTGCGGTTCTATAAAAAGGCATGCTTCCAAAATAGCCACGCATTCACCCGTGAAAACAGAAGCCTCCTTAGGGCATTTGAATTTTAAAATTATTCTGGAGTTTTGGTAGTATACCGCAGCTTCTGTGCAACTGGAATCGGTCAATTTGGATGCATCTGTAAAAAATACTTCGAACCCATTCCAACGTTCACTAATCAGCGCATTAAAGACCGAATTCGCTGTAGTAGACTTTTTAGATATACCAATATCGAAAAGGATGTCTGGTTTGAAGCATAAACTATCATATTCAAAATTGAAAAGGGAAAGTCTGGGATATTGAATGATAGGATCCTCTAAGTTTTAGGTATGACGAAAGGTTTTAAGAATCAGAGGGGTGTCTTTACTATACCAGTAATTTGAACTATTCCATATATTATCTAAAACATCTAATTTATGTAGAAGAGGATGCGTAGATTTGGTGATTACTCATGTGTGAATATATAGTGAATATTGTCTCCTTAGAGCTAAAGGTGGATCAGCACACTCAACCTGCAACGCATTGAGTGGAGAAGACTTCATGCAACCTAAGCTAATCCGAAGGCACTTAGCTTGCACCTTATCCAGACTTACCAAAGCTCCTTTGTTACATGGAATCAAAAGAAACGATCCGTAATCCAAAACACTTCGGATTAAGGCATTGTATACTAATTTCATGGTATAGGGATGAGAACCCCACCAGACGCCCGCAAGAGCTTTTAGAATTGGGATAATCCTTTCGCACCAGATAATTTATATGTTGCTTGCCAGTCTTGCTGGCTTGCTTGCTTGTCTTGCTTGCTGTGATATGCCAGGAATTTAATAAAGCGTGTCCAGTTAAGAAAATCAGACTAACTAATAGATCTAAATTTAATGAATGGGCTACTAAAGGCATTAGAAAAAGTAGGGATGTTCTTTATAGTTTATATTATGAAAAATCATTAACGTCTGATCAAGCTGTCCATAATCATGTAAGAAATTATTCCAAGATATTTAAGAGAGTATGTATGCAAGCTAAATCAATGTTAATTAGCAACAAAATTAGTACTTCGGGCAATAAAATTAAAGCAGTGTGGCAGGTAATCAACAAAGAAACTGGCAATACAAAAAAACGGGATAGCGAACTATCTTTAAAAATCGATGACAGAATTATCTCAGATAAGCTCGAGGTCGCTAAGACATTAGAAAACTTTTTTACTAATATACCGATAGATACTACGAGTGTCCTTTCCTCATCCTCTGTACTGGCTGAATCTCTACTTAAACAGAACTTTTGTAAAGACATACCTACTTTTGAATTTAAGTACATTTCAACTAGTTCAATTATAAAAGCATTTAAAAGTCTTAACATTAAAAACACAGAAGACTTATGGGGTTTGTCTGTTAAACTACTTGGAACTATAATTGATACCATCGCCCCTGCACTTGCAGGTATTTTTAACCAATGTTTAGATAGTGGAACTTTCCCCGATTTGATGAAACATAGCAAAATAATACCAATCTTCAAATCGGGATGCAAGAATAATCCATCAAATTATAGACCTATTTCTGTTCTCCCATCATTGAGTAAAATATTTGAAAAAATTATTCTTGATCAAATGATGTTACATTTTAATTTTAACGGGATTTTACATAGCCGACAGTTTGGATTCACGAAAGGTAGGTCAACTACGGATGCAGGAGTAAAAGCAGCCGACGTAGATTCAATTTTTATTCTACAAAAAAGGGCAATCCGCGCAATATATAATATGGGTCCTCGCGAGTCTCTTAGAACTTTGTTTAAAGATATCAATATACTTACATTGCCGTCACTCTATATCTTTGAAAATATTTTATACGTCCGTAAAAATCTGCATAAGTTTTATATAAAAAGCGATTTTCACAATATAAATACACGACATAAACATAAAATTATAGTGCCCAAATTTAGATTAGCTAAAACAAATAAGTCATTCCTTGGAAATTGTGTTCGCTTTTATAATAAGCTGCCCAAATCTGTTACAGACCTTACTGAGGGAAAGTTTAAAGCCCATATTAAACAGATCCTAATTAAAAAAGCTTATTATAGGGCTAATGACTATGTTGACGACAGAGATGTCTGGTATTGATTCTTTCTGCACATGTGGCTTCCCTGGAACCTTATTGATGAAATATGGATTTATCTAATAACAAATCAAAATTTTATAGTGATAGTAATTATTTTTCGAATATATTGATATATATTGTCTATATAATATATACTTTGACATATTAATTTTTTTTACTGACATATTCAATATGACATTCAAAGCTCTGGCGTTTAAAATGCCTTTCATTTTATATAATTTAGTTTCTTCTACATTTTGTAAATGTGTGAACTTCGTCGACTTTATTAGTGCTATACATTAATTGTTATCAGTTTTCTAGTGTGTTAGAGGCAATTGTCTGTTTTGTTATTGTGTGTATTTTACATTTAATTAGTCTACTTTGTTCGCACATACCTAGCTTATTACCATGTAATAACAAAAATGTAGTATAACTTTTTTTGAAAAGAGTATATCCATGGAGTTTCTTGCCGGCTCTTCTCCATAGGACCGACTTTTCCGAACCGTGCACTTAGCTTGACTTTTCGTAAGAGCCTATTAGGGCCTATATGAAATAAAAAATTTGAGTTTGAGTTTGAGTCAATTTAGAGTCCAGATAAACATCAATTTTTTTTACTTTTGTGGCTATTGGTACACTATGTTCCTGGATAACAACAGAAATTTGAGGAATACGCTTTTTACGAGAAAATGTTATTACCGAGCTTATGGGCAGAGATAAACACACCATGATTCATTAGCCATTGATTCAGAGAATCTAGAGAATGGCAGAGAGATACAGCTGCATCATTAATTGATTCATTAGTAACATAAAGAGCCAGGTCATCAGCATATTGTAAAATGTGGCAATCAATATTAAGGCAAGTACCAATATCCGCTGAGTACAAGTTATACAGCAAAGGACTTAAAACGGAACCTTGCGGTAACCCTTTCCAAGTTAACCTAGGGTCAATTGTAATTGAACCCTTAAAACCACAGAACGGGACATAAGAAGTGTACATGTACGCTGCACCATCTTGACCGGGAGTCTTAGCTGATGCAATTTTTGTCTGAGAATGGGAAGAAGGACATTATCGTATGCGGAAGATATGTCAAGACATGTTGCGACTACTGATTCATTTTTGGATAAGGATATACGAATGTCCGTTAGTAAAACACCAACGCTATCCATAGTACTGAACCCTTTCCTAAAACCATATTGTGAGTTCGGCAATAAATCTCTGGACTCAACAATCCACTCTAATCGATTCTTTATTAAATGTTCTAATAATTTAACCAATACTGATGACAAAGCAATTGGTCTAAGACCATTCGGATCATCTGCATGTTTGCCTGGTTTCAAAACAGGAATAATGATTTGACATTTCCAATGATCTGGAATCCAACTATTACAATAACAAAAGTTTACTATTTCTAAAAAGTATTTCCTTGCATTGAGGCCAGCACGAGCTATAAAACGGACATGTTGTAGAACTGAATCTAATTCATCTAGAGTAAATGGCTTATCAAATGGATCCTCTGTTGACCTCACGGGTGAGAGGTAACTTTCTGATGGAGATGGTACATAAGGCGGAGCTATTTTGTCAAAAAATCGTTCGGCTATCTCCCAAGTTATAGGGGAAGAGATTGAAGGCAAACATCCACATCTGAATCTGTTAATCCTCTTCCATACTTCAGACGCTGGCGTAGATGGGGATAAGGAGTTACAAAAATTTACCCACCCTCAACGTTTCTTTTCCCGCAGTAATCTTCGTGATTTTGCGAGAGCATGTTTGTAAACAATCAGATTTTCATTGATCATCTCTTCATTTTATAACTTTTTCGTCTCATTTCTTTCCTTGATTGCCATGGTGCATTCTTGGTCCCACCAAGGTGGTGATGGAATTTTATTACGGGCACTATTTTTAAGAGGAAAACAGGAATCCGCATGTGACAGCCGAAACAAAGCTCTCATAACACGTTTTAACATAACAGTGACCAGACTCCTCTAAATTTTCAGAAACTAAATTTGGAAGCACGTCAATTTTCTTGATGTTGAGTTGATGCATACTCTGCCCAATTAGGTTTGGACAAATTATACCTCAAAAGTGGGGCATTTTTTCTAAATATGTTTTTCCAGATATTGATATAATAATGGGATAGTGGTCACTACCATGAGATGAATTTAGACACTGCCAATGAGATGCGGCGGCAATATCAAACGAGCAAAATATGAGGTCAACACAGCTTTTCTGCTGACCAGGAAGGATTCTGCGAGTTGGGCAACCATCATTTAATATGCACAGATTAAGCTCATCTAAAATGTTAACTAAACCTTCCCCAAAAGAATCAGAACGTTCAGAGCCCCATCTAAAGTGGTGACAGTTGAAGTCACCCATAACAAGGACAGGGCCATTAATACTGCGCAATAAAACCCGTAATATAGTTAGAAATCGTTGATGCGGATGAGCAATATAAACAGAAATGATTGTTGTACCCTCAACCCTACCTACCACAATACTCATATCCATATCAAGCAGAGGTATAGACACGGACACAAGTGGTACACGATTATTTATGAATAGAGCCGAGCCTCCATAGCCATCAGATCGATCACATCTGAGGAGCTTAAAGTGTGGTATACGAAAACTAAAACTTGGAATAAGCCAAGTCTCCGCAATGGAACAAGCCAATGGCTTATATTTATTGAGTAGGTATATGAGGTCGTGTTTTTTATGCCACACGCTCCTCACGTTCCATTGCAGAAACACTTGGGAAGTTGCCATTTTTAATATTTAAAAGTAATGATATAAGTCTATCAGCAACGTTGGACGGTGATTGGGATACATTAGAAGACATTAAAGTTGTCAGAAGTTTGATGAGAAGTTCAATAATAGTAGACAAACTGTCAGAGTTTTCAAAAAGCTGATTGTTGAAAAGGCATCCATTAGGCTGTGAAGATTGGGGGGTACTAGTCAGCAGCTGATGAGCAGCTTTATCATAAGACGGAGAAAGGGCAGTATGAGTCTTTGGCTTTAGGGAAATAGTTTTGCGGTATGACTGAGATGTAGACGATGTTGTTTACTGGCCTCAGCATATGAAATAGTCTTCTCAGCCATAACAGACTTTATGGCTCTCTGTCTACCATACTCCGGACAGGCCCTGCTATTGGCAAAGTGACTGCCAGAGCACAGCACACAAAAAGCATCATTTTCAGAAATAGAGCTTATAGAAAATAGTTTTTTCCCTCCTAAGGTTGCCTGGAAGAAATCGCCGAGTGCGATAAGGCCGCCCATTGTACTCTATATACTAGGCCTTTCTGTTTTTATTTTTTGTATAGTAATTGGTGTACAATAAAGAGTTTGATAAATATATAAATGAATAAATAAATAGAGCATCCAACACCAGGGTGGTCACGGCCACATTTGCTGCAGCGAGGTTTGGACCGTCACAAAGATTCTACGTGACCGAATCTACAACACTTACGACATTGAATGGTAGGATAAATATATTGCTGTACAGGTAAGGCAGTGTAGCAACAAAATATTCTGTTAGGTAAAACTTGTCCATCAAAAGTGATGACACAAGTTTCTGTCGGGTGCCACTCAGTGGTATTATCTCTTGCAAATTTTTTATTGATCCCCCGAACTTTAAGGATTTTCCCACATCCTGAAGGCACATTTAGGTAAGACCTCGCCTCCTCTTCTGACAAATACGTTGGAATGCCAGATACGACACCCATGCGGGTAATGTTAAATGTTGGTATTTTGGCCTCAAAACTATTTTTTGATAATAGGCTTAGTTGGCATCCTCCGGGGATGCAAACTCTACCGAAATACGATTTCTGCCTACCTTTTTGATACCATCACGAATAATGTTAGTTATATTATTTTTAAGCAAGAATAGGCCAAAAGTTATTGGATGAAGAGTAGTGTCAGCATTTGACTGTTGCTCTTTGCGAGACACGTGTACAATATATGGAGCTTTATCTACCACAGAATATATTTCCCGGCTGACTTGACTTCTGGGTTGTTTCGAAGGACGATTGGACGTTACCTCTTCGTTAACCGGACGTTTGCGCGTGTTTGGTTGGCATTGGGGACTTAGTGATCCGCGTAATGTACACCCGGTGTCAGCAATCTGACTCGGGGGATTGTAATTTGCGTCAATGAAGGTGAAACCAAATATAGGGGTCGAAGGTCTTGAGATATCAGGAGGGTCGGGAGGTTTGTTCTTGTCCATAATGACGACTACCGATTATTAATACTTATACACAAAACAAAAATCTTTTATCGAATAATAGGAATATACAAAACGATAAGTCACAAAATTACTCTTCTTCTTCTACTCTTAGATTATGGCTTCTGTAGAGTATCTTCCACAATTTCGCCATCATTTCGGCCGAATGAAATCCACTGCTGGACACAGGCCTCCCCCAAAGTACACCACAACGACCGATATGGGTGTGTTGGGGCTCGTTGGGGGGTTTTGCCATAATCGCCACGCTTGGCAGACGGGTTGGCGATCGCAGTTGTGTTGTTAATGTACTCGAAGGACGCTGCTGCCCATCCTCTGATTAATCCCTTAGTCGACTTTTACGACACCCACAGGAGGAGATGGGGTGGTGGTATTCCAATGTCAAGTAAAAGGCAACGTCGTACGGTATTTAGATGAATAAATCTTTACATAACAATAAAATATTTCTCAAAAATGAAAAAAAATCTAAAAAATATGTCGGCAACGTCGTACGGTTCAATTGTTTTTCTCACAAAATTACTCAAAAATAACAAAATATTTTTGACACACGTGTTATTCAATGACACTCTGTGGCCAGAATCCCGTGTCAAAGAATCAGTGTATTGACATACGAAGTATCTTTCTACCTAGTCTGTGGTCTTGACAACTCTTATGGCGGGTGGATTGTACGTGCGTTATTTGTTACAAAATACATCCAAACTTGAACAAATTTGAATAATTATGAATTAAAGCTTATTGTAATTAGTACAGATATAACAATTACGTAAAATAAAATAAAGAAATTAGAAATTACGTTTTTAAATATATTTAAAGGAGTTTGTTGTTTTGTTTTGTGTTTTGAATTTATCATAGAGTAAGCCTTATTTAAGTAGCTAACCCCCTTCGAATAATTTTTAATCGTTCTTTACGTGAAGGCACCTTTCCAGACGTATGGAAAGAAACTCTCGTTGTCCCTATATTCAAATCTGGAGAAAAACACCAAGTAACTAATTATAGACCAATTTCAATATTAGTAACATTCAGCAAACTTATTAATAAACATCTTATGTGGTTTCTCAAACTATATATCACTGAACATCAGCAAGGTTTCATAATATCTAGATCTACTACCATCAATATTTTATGTGTACACATGCATTATTTGACTACATTGACAAACGTATCCCTGTAGACGCCATATATACTGATTTCAGTAAAGCATTTGATAAAGTAGATCACTGCCTCCTTGTAAATAAACTGGCTCAACTTGGTATAGACGGAACATTAATTAGCTGGTTCAAATCTTACTTAGTTAATAGGACTTCAAGAGTAGTCATAAATGGTCACTTTTGCTGCGATAACTACATAGCCACTTCTGGAATTCCACAGGGATCGCATTTAGGACCAATTATTTTTAACGTCTTCATCTTTCTCTATCATCTGTGCTATGGAGATCAATTATCTAATCTAGTCACTAGTTATACAGACAGACTATAACGTTATCATCACATACAAACATTAGGTAGGTAGTACATCTTTACTAAGCTGTTTACTTTCGCTTTTACTTTAGTATTTCGTTTGCGTACTACGCAAAAAATGTTGAAAACTAGGTCATCCTAACTTCACTCTCGATCTTCATCAGACCTTCAGAATGTATTTTGTATAATATCTTAATACTAAATGCTAAATAAGATAACTGGTGAAACTCATCATTGTAACTATTTTATTATTAAAAATTGTATTCGGATCTCTCAGAGAGCGAGTACAAAATTGGCAAACAATGACAACACTCCGACAGATCTGTGTTTTTACCTAATCTTTAGATTCTTTTGTTGTAGTACGGTGGTTTATCGGTAGTTGACGATGAAGTAACAAATTCTAGTTTAGAGACCAATCATCACGGTCATTGGGCAATGTAATGGCCTTAACAGTCCGTCACAATTTGTGGGTTTCTGGAAAGCAAATTATCGAAAAATTTACTACTTAACTGTTGACGCGTATTGTTGTATTGTGTACGAAAGTATTCTTTGTTATTGTCTAGCGCATGTCGTTGTCTCTTTAATTTAATAGATAGATTACCTTATCTTGGCAAGTTAGGTTGTCATAAAACTGCCTGTATGTCCCGGTTGTTTCAAATCGGAATACTTCTGCGTAGAAATACCGCCGATCGCCAACCCGTCTCCCAAGCGTGGCGAATATGGCAAAACCCGTAATGGACTCACAGCACAAAACCATACCGGTCGTTTTGGCAATCTTTGTGGGAGGCTTCTATCCACCAGTGGACGTTTTACGGCTGAAATGACGATGATAATGATGTAGCCTTGTGTACGTGTAATTGGAAAGTTTATGGTGACTAAAGCCTTTAATCAAGAGTTGACGTTGAGATTCGAAGATAATGTCTCGAAAAAATTATACTTACAGAAAAAGGGAGTTTCTAACAATAGTGGAAATAATGAGTACATACTAAGCTATTCAAATTCACTGAATAACTTTGCTATTACCTACCAATAAATAATGAAAAATACGTGTGGTGACGGCTATGAATAGCACCAACCCATCTCATCCCGCGGGTGTCGTAAAAGACGACTAAGGTCCGTCTAATCCCTTAGTCGTCCTCCTCCCGTGGGTGTCGTGAAATTCGACCAAGGGATTCACCGGAGAACGGGCAGCATCGTCCATCGAATACATTAACAACTCAACTGCGATCGCCAACCCGCCTGCCAAGCGTGGCGATTATGGCAAAACCCCCCAATGAGCACACAACACCGATATAGGTCGTTGTGGTGGTCTTTGAGGGAGGCCTGTGTCCAGCAATGGACTTTATTCAGCCGAAATGATGAAATAATGAATTCCGTTCATTTTTAAATATTATTATCATTGTAATATTCATGGCGAGAGATATACACGTGGCACGTATTGTTACTTTAGGCTCAGCTAGAGCCGTGCCGTATCGGTTCTTATTAGTTCTCTGACGGCGCTTCGTCCTTTGCACAATCACTAACCCATTATCATCAACCGGCTTCAGGTGGTGCCCACAGTGTCGCTGGCAAGATCTCCCATTTCAGCGGTTCACGGAACAGCCGCAGGGTTGAGAGTGAATCTGAGAGAAGCACGAGGGTCACACACAGGCTCAGGATTTAACAGTGACGGCGATGACAAAACTGCTGGCGTGAAACTTATAGCGAGGCCAGCTCCGCGACGTATGTTACGTTCAAAGCACCAGATGGTTACCCAGACCCAGGCCCACAATGCAAGTGTAACTTATGTCAGCCTCACTGAAGTTCATTCAGCAGATCTAGGCTGCGGACACCTCTTCCATCACGTCCAGTTTCTCCTGAAGGAACGCCACAGTTTGTTGACACATGGCGATTAAAATTACGAGTGATGGCTTACGCCACGCTAAACGATTTACAAAAAATTAATATCAGCAAACACGTCTGCATCAAAACGGCTGCAGAATGCGCAATAAGTACTTTTATTCATTTGATACGTTACATTGAATCAATCAGCCATATATATGTCAATTGCCAAAAGTATTTGGTATCGAAATGAAAATATCAAATTAATACTTGCATACTTATTTCCTTCCCTATCCAAAAAAATAGAAAATTGTATACTTCACTTGACGACAGTGATGCCAACTTGGGGGTTTTACCCCTAAATTTAGGGGCAATAAGTATTGAAAGGGGCGGTTTTAGGGGCAGGATATCTTTGGGGTTTTTTAGGAGGTCATCACTTATCAGCGGGAGGATTAATAATAATGTAAACTAAAACAGTTCTAATGTTTCTGAACGCTGCCAACTTGCATGATATATTTTTGAACGCAGCCTAGAATGATCGAATGTTAATTTCGCGCTGCTCATTCCAAAGAGAATACAAACTTTATGGCTAATCGTTCATTCATTATTTATTTCGTTTTTTTGTTCATAATTTCGGTTGAATAAAGTCCACTGCTGGTCTCCCGCAAAGATCACCACAACGACCGATATGGGTGTGTTGTAGGGTAATTGGGGGGGATTTTGCCATAATCGCCACGCTTGGCAGACTGGTTGGCGATCGCAGTTGAGTTGTTAATGTACTCGACAAACGCTGCTGCCCGTTCTCCGGTGATTCCCTTACTCGATTTTCACGACACCCACGGGAGGAGATGGGGTGGTGGTATTCTGAGCCGGCACCACACGGCAAAGCCGGCACCACACGTTTTTTTGTTCGCTTGAATTCAATTTACTCGTCTCATTTTTTGTTTTGTTTGGGTTCCTTCTGGCCTTTAGTTAAAAGAAATAAGTTGGGTGTAATTTAATTTATTATTCTCAAGAGGTTTCAGTTCTTGCATAAACTTCAAATATTCAGAAAATATGTTGTAGGAATTCAGCTACAGGCTGTATCATTTTTTTTTAAATGCGCCTCGCACTAGTACCTCTGAGGTCACTGACGACGATGACGATGACGTTGTGGATGTAGTAATTAGATTTAGAATTAATAATATGGCACCACCTCCTCCCATGGAAGTCTTAAAGCCGACTAAGGGACTCTAAACCAATGGGATGGGCAGCAGCGTCCCTTGTGTTGAACAGTAGCCATTCTGCGCTCACCAACCCGCTTGCCAAGCTGGCCAATGCCCCCCAAAATGACGACACGGCATGTAACCGGTCATCTTAGGCAGGAGGCTTTTATTCAGCAGTGGACGTTCTTTGGGCTGACAGATGATGATGAAATAATATTATATAATAATAAAACAATAATCATTATACAACAATTATTATTGTTTTATTTCATGTGATAAAAATAGTTACTTATATTCTTACTACCTACATCAATAAAAATTATTTGTAAACCTAAACAAACTATACGAGTACTAGATAAAGGTACAAAAAAATACTTAGGGGTTTTTAAAATGATCTTCGGCGAAAATTTCTGTAGGGGTTGGCAACATTGCTTGACGGTGCGCGAAAATATGTTTGTACGTCAATAAATTACTTTTTATCATTAATAAAATAACTTTAGTTACCTAAGTTTATGTGCATCTGATTTGTATTGTCGTGTCGTGATTATTATAGGAAGCATGATGCAGTAACAAGCACTGCTTTTCCAAATTACGCGTTTTAAGGGGAGAATTCTTTATATAAAAACCTGTTTTTATATTAATTAACAAAAATGCATGAAGCATACGAGATATCTCACTTGCTTAATGCGACTGTACAAATAGAAGCGATCGCTGCATATGGTAAGTATATCTTGCAAGTTAACATGAAGCAATTTACTCTGGATGTCATTTGTATACGAAGTGTCACCCACAAATATTTTATTTTCTTAAATAAATTCAAAACTTATACTGTTATACTGTTAGGTTAAACTATCGTGCCACAAATATAAAAATCTAACTTTGTGAGAGACTGGAGCCTGAAGTAGGTTTTTATTTAAACCTGTAACACAGGTCACCAGGGCCCTTCCGCAGCTAGTATTGTTACAATGCTTTGGCCTTGTGTGCAAACAATTTTCTTCTAGTTTAAAACTTCTTACTATCTATTCCATGCTAATCAATTATTCGTAAAATGATTATGAATAATAACTTCGAGTGGAATCTCAATGATCACAAAATATAATTTGTGCCTTGTGGATCAAAGGCAGATCCAGGTAGGGACCTCCACGGCTGGGCACGGGCCCCCAAAACTGTAGGATGCATTTGATCTTAGACCTAGTAGCAACCATGATCCTTGAAAATATTGAAATGAGATCCGAGGCCCCCCTGCCAGATTAGAATCTTGGATCCACCCCTGTTGTGGTATTTTATTTAATTGTACTTTCTTTCACAATTGGCATGTCTCTGAGAAAGTTACATGATAATAGTACTATATAATCGCATTTTAAACCATATAAAGCAATAAAAACGTAGGTTTACAAATAATTATTGTTTTGACTTTGAATAATGGTAGCTGGAAAACAGCTTTTATGCCGACACATCCAGTGAGACTATTACATCAGTTAAAATAAAATGGAGTGCTAGCTTCCTTAATGCACAGAATATGCATGGTAGGGATTCCACAGTAGCTTCACATTCAAAAAAGGGGAATTCAATAATCATATATTAGCTTAAATAAGACCATATGGGCACACATATGTGCAATTTTTTTCAAAGGTACCTATAATACTCAGCAGCTGCAACCCTCCAAAATAAGAACCTGCATTAAAACCACAATATTACAGATTAACCATATTTTAATTTCCAGTCACTTTTGTAAAAAATGCACAGAAATATCATCAATAACAGCATTCACTATAAGAACTATGTACAATAAATAATAACTCTAAATAAGTAATTATGTCACACACAATTTAGATTAATATTTTGCATAATCTTAAAAATGTACAAAATGGCATATTATCTGAGGTCCCGCAGTTTTGTACAGCCAAGTGGCTTTGCCTTAGCTGCTCAAATGTGAAGGCTTTGGTGAGTAATGGCACACCATAACTAATCAAAGTAGTAGAGTACCTTTTGCAACATGCTTGTATGGAGCTGTCATTTAGTTTGTATTTTTAAGTTTTTGTAGTTATAGTAAGATTAGTTGTCAAATATTATAACATGATTTAATATCAATGTTATTTCTCTGGTAAACCGTAAAACATACAATTCTCTCATTGGAAACATGGCATTATTTTGAAAAGCAATCAGATATATATTGATAACTAGTGTAAGCCATAGGTAATATGTGTGTATAATATAATCAGCAGGATTATGTTATCAAATTTGTCAGCAACACAACAACAAAATGGAAGGTTGGCATAATAGGGAGGATGCTTATACCCTGCTGTGGGTGGTTAAAAGCTGTGAATGATGATGATTGTGATAACATAATCACTATTATAAGCCATCAGGAATATGTATGGATCACTTAACCACTACAATGAGCGATAGAAAAATGTTATGCCATTGGTATTTTATTGGTATGATAAATTTCCCCTTAGAATTCTTCAGCAACTTGTTATGCTACAGGTATACCTTGGTAATTCCACCTGTTACATATTAATCCTATCTATATAATAAAGAGGTTGTAAGGCACCTAAGAACATATACATTTTGCCTTACAGCAGTATAGTCAGCGAGTCCATGATGAGAGTAAATATTATATTCTATAAGAACTATATCATGTATGTGTTCTTTTTTCAGAAAACAATTTGTTATTGGGAACCAGACAAGGTCATCTGTTGATGTATTCACTGTCACAAACAAATGGTAATCAAAAATATGAACTGCAGCTGCTACGATATTGTAAAAATTTTAGTAAGAAACCTATACAACAAATTGATGTTATACCAGGTAATATTCTTGTAAATGTTATAAACTTTAATGTTTACTATGCTAGTGACCAGTGCAGTCTCAGAATAAGGGTAGCCATCTGTATAATGCATAAACCAGTACAAGCAGCTAGAAAACTGGATTTTTGAATTTTAACCTGAACATATATGCAGATTGTTTTTAACTTATAAATAAATTAAATGCACTCAATTGGTCAACATTGCCTCGCACTGGTTTGAGTTGACAATGGACACTGGGTGAAAATTTACAGAATAAAAATACAAAATTCTTGCTTTTCTTTCTTTTAAAAAAATGTTGCCCTACTCTAGGATTTCTTATGTGTCGTGGGTGCGTTTATGGACATAAATTCCATTACACACCATGCACCCAGACCCGGAGCAACTACCTGGAGATCATACAAATCTTCGTTCAGTGTGGGAATAGAACCCACGACCCGGAGCGCAGTAGCCGAGTGTATCAGCCACTGCACCAACCATAAATTTGAATTTGTTTTTTTTTTAATGTTGCTTACGCATATGACACACTTATTTACCCTCGCACGTTCCGTATCGCCACTCTGCGCTGCAAAACTTGCAGTTCGTACAGCGCTAGATGCCTGACAGCCAACGCCTGTATGGTCAGACTAGTGCCCACCTCAATCGCGCCCTATGGGGTGGAGTTGAAGGCTTTAACTATGTCAAGGCTCACAGCCAACGCCACCCCACTAGGACACTGCCTGCTCCGACAGCGAGTAGACGCGAAGAGTCCCGTCGATAGTGCACTGCGACTGCAACAAGCCATATGGGCTGTCGACCAGGTCGGGACCGATTTGCGACAGGAGCTCGACAAGTTTTTGGACAGTTGTGTTCTCGAATAACTATAAAGCCTCGTTGAGCAGGCAAATGGGCTGGTACGCAGAGAGAGACATCGTGGCCCTTCCTTCCTCAGAAGAATCAATCAGCTTCCTTCCAGTCAGGCGGCAACACGCTGTCTCTCGATAGGCCTCAGCAGTCTCTCCAACCACGCCTGCGTCGACATCCAGTGTACCGGCGGCGGTCTGCCAAACATACTGCGAACATACTGCGCGAACTATTTCTACTGGACCTATATCATAGGGTTCATATTTGATTAACGAAATCTAGAAAGGGCGTAGAAAAACAAAAAAATCTAAATCATCGACTGCGTTCACGCGGTATTTTTATTTATTTATTATAACAATAACAATAACAATATCTTTATTTGCATAAAACATGGTATACATGGTGTTAAAATAGTTATATAAAAGAGCTTACATGTTTTGCCAGAATTTTACTTAGCATGCAAATCTTCCACTTAGTACTAACATGCGAATAGCTTTTCCATAAATTCTTTTATACTATAGAAATTACTAGAAGTCAACCAATCAAACAGTTTAATTTCAAATGATCTAGAGTTTAAGTTTTTTATGTTACTCGGTACCTTATTATATATACGAATACAATTACATAAGCAGCTTTTATTGTATTTAGCAAGCTTCAGAAGATTATGTAGAACGAGTCTCTGTGGATCACGCCGGCTACGAGGATTAATATCATTGGCTGATTTAAACAAAGCTTTATGTTTATTAACGAACATGCATATTTCATAAATATAAAGGGACGGTAACGGTAACAAACCCAGTTTTTTAAATATGGGTTGACACGATTCGTCCGGATGCATTCCGTACATTGCCCTAATGCACTTTTTTTGAGCAACAAATACTCGGTTTATATCTGTGCTATTTCCCCATATTATAAGCCCGTAGCGTAGTAAGGATTCTACGTATGCGTGATAGGTCATGATAGCTGTTTTTAGGTTTGTTACATTTTTTATTTGTTTAAGAGCATATACAAATTTATTTATTCTCTTTGAAGCATTATCTACATGCTCTTTCCAGCCCAAGTTCTCATCAATAATTACGCCTAGAAACTTTGTTTGTGCTACTTCTTTAATTTTTGTTATGTTTAATTTAATATTATATTTAGGATTATTACATTTATTGAAATTGATATATACGGATTTATTAAGATTTATTTTAAGATTATTTATATCAAGCCATTGTATTAATTTATCTATAGTGTTATTAATTTCAATCTCATGATTATTTATAAAATTATTACGTTTTTCTGTCGCTATAATAATAGTAATATCATCAGCAAATAATATACATTGGTGGCTGGTTACATTTATAATGTCATTTATGTACAACAAGAACAGGACAGGGCCCAGTACACTTCCTTGTGGAACACCACATTTGTTGTGCTTGTATTCTGAAGAAAAAGGCACCATATCCTGATTGTCGTCTATTTTATCAATTATGACTCGTTGTTGTCTGTTACTAAGATATGATGCTATCCACTGAAGTGTAGGACCCCTGATACCGACTGATTCCAGTTTTTCGAGCAATATACTGTGGGAAACTAAATCGAAGGCTTTTGAGACATCAAAAAATAGCCCAGTGGTCATATTATTATTATTGATATTAGTAACTATAGCCTTTACAAGAGAAAACACTGCCAATGTAGTGGACTTGTTTTTCTGGAAGCCATACTGATCTTTGCTAATTATATGAAATTTATCGCAATAGTCAATAAGTCTTCTGTACATACATTTTTCATATATTTTAGACAATATGGGTATTAACGTTATAGGACGATAGTTATTGATGTCAGATTTTTCTCCTTTTTTATATAAAGGTTTGACTATTGAGTATTTCAGTGCATCAGGAAAGGTTCCCGATTCAAATGATATATTAATTAAATGTGTCAGAATAGCAGATAATTGGTTGGTACACTCTTTAATAATTTTGGTGTTGATTTCATCATAGCCTACAGAGTTGGAATTATTTAATAACATTATTTCTCGTCTAACCTCACTTTCCTCCATAGGTTTTAGAAACATCGAATTAACGGGTGCACTAGTAAGATATTTTTTTATGCTTTTCTGAGTACGCGTGTGTGTTAAGTTAATATAGTTATTATTAAAGGCAGTGGCAATTTCAATAGGATCTGTTAGAGTTGTGTTGTTAACTATGACTTTTCCCATGTTTCCTATGCAATTTGTATCGTGCATTTCACTTTTAATTACTGCCCATGTGGCCCTACATTTGTTGTCGTTCTTGTTAATATATTTAATGCTTGCCAATTTTTTTTAATTTATTATACATTTTTTTAGAATATTGGAATATGTCGTATATTTAATTTTATTATTTGAATTTTTATTTTTATAGTATTTATATCTTAGCATACGTTTTTTTTGACAACTTTTTTTTAAGCCTTTGCTTATCCAATTCTGTTTATTTTTATTATTGTTATTTATTTTTACTTTTATTTTTGGGAAGCAAAGATTGTAGAATAAGCATAGAAGCTCATGAAACTCACTGAATATATTTGAATCATTTTTTATGTATATATGTGACCAAGACATATTATTTAAACATTCCTTGAACTTGCGAATATTGTCCATATTATAATCTCTTTTATATATATAGTAAGATGTACATTTTTGCATCTTTTCATTTAATATAGGAAAGCTCAACATTTGGGCTGTCTCATGGTCAGATAGATAAAGAGGCATAACTGCCGTGGTAGCATTTGGAATATTGCTTAGGATATGGTCTATGCAAGATGACTTGCGTGTAGGTACATCAATGTGAATTTTCATGTTATAGTTGAAGGATATGTCTTGTAAGTGATTAGTAACATTACCCTTTTTCAAGGTGTTTATGTTAAAATCACCCGTTATTACTATACGCAATTTGGATTTATATTTATTAGTTAAGTAGCTCAAAAGATTATTTAATTTACATAAGAACTGAATGGGATTAGAGTTTGGAGTTCTGTAGAGACAAATAACTAGCAATTTAGAACACTCGATCTCTATGCCACAAGCTTCAAATGTGTTTTGGGTAGCACAATTATTTATGTATGGTAAATCTTTGAAAGGAATGCCTTTTTTTACTAAAATGCAGGTTCCTCCTCTTTGCTTTTCTCTACAAAAACTTGAAGCTAATTGATAGTTAAATATTTTGATATAGCCCTCGTAGCCTTTTTTTACAAAAGTTTCCGACAAGCAAATTACGTCAGGCTCTTTCTGTGCCACTTGTAGCTCCTGAATTGTTATTTCCAACAGTTCCCGTTTTGGTAAAACACTAGCGATATTTTGATGCAGAATGTTGAACATATGGGCTTTAGACACGAAAAAAATCACCTTTCAATTTTTTTAATACAGGAAAGTAATAAGGTATTGTACCTTTTTTTACATTTCTGATAGATACTGCTGAGTTTACTGTTTGTTTATTTTTATCGTGATTTTGTATACTAAAATAGTAGGGAATAGTTCCCTTTTTAGGCTTATTGTTACCACTGGCTATAATGGTGCTTGGTTGGACACGCATCACAAATTTCCGGATATTCCTTGGGTACAAGTAGTTTTCATCGTAGTCGGTACAATCTATTACATAATTTATAGACTTACAAACCTCTACTACCTCAGGATATCCACAATCAAGATAGTGACATTTTTTAAATTTCTTACATAGCTTTTCTATGCCATAGTTCAATTTTGAGACATTTATGGAGTCACTATTGCTTACATTTAGTACAATTATTCTATTGTTGTAAAATGTGTCCAGCAAACCCTCTAGTTGTGCCAGAACTTGCCTCAAATTAAAATCGTTTTCTCCAACACATATCACTAGTTTATCATTAGGATTTAAAGTTGTTTTTATGCAGTTCTGGATTATGTCATGACATTTCGCATTTGGTTTCGTTTCCGCAAAGATTCCATACTTTTCGTACTTGGTGTTAGTTCTTGACTGCAATAAGGCTGAGGCCAAGCCGACACATTGTTGGGTACCGAATATATAATATATATATATATTCAATACTTTATGCACTAAAACTGTACAAAGGCGGACTTAATGCCATTAGGCATTTTATACCACAGCGCAGAGTGGCTATCCGGATAGCACGAGGATACCGAACTCTGTCTTACGAGGCGATAACTCTCCTGGCGCGTTTTCCGCCTTTTGACATCCTGGCGGAGATGGATGCGTGGGTCTACGATCAGACACGCTCCCTCCGCCAGAGCGGCGAAGGCGCGCCTCCAGGGGCGTTGGACAGGCTGCGGCGGCTAGCTCGGCGGCGCGCACTTGGAAAGTGGCGTCATGGCCTGCGGATGCAGTTTGCAACCAAGCGCGTCGTCGAGGCCGTCTTGCCGCTCTTTGGAGCCTGGCTTAGAAGGAGCGAGCGCGTCACCTACCGTCTGCCGCAGGTGCTCACCGGCCACGGTTGTTTCGGTGCGTACCTGCACAGGATAGGACGCGAGGCCACGGCATAATGCCACCATTGTGATAGCGACCAGGACACCGCACAGCACACGCTCGAGGCGTGCCCTGCGTGGGCCGCCGAGCGGTGGATCCTGGTCGATCGGATCGGGCAAGATCTGTCTCTGCCTGCAGTAGTGTCGGCTATGTTGGCAGAGCACGAAAACTGGGATGCAGTGGTCTCCTTCTGTGAGAGTGTCGTGCTCCAGAAGGAGACCGCAGAGCGCCGTGGCGCCTAATTCCCATACGCCTGAAACCCCGTGCCGTAGCTACAAGGCGGGGGATCTCTGGGTTCGCGGGTGCGTAGGTTGGGGAATCTGCGTGCTCACACCAAGCGACCCAAGAGAAGACGGTAGCACGCATGTGGTCACGCGCTGCCGTGGGACGCTTTGGGGGATCCTTTACAAGCCCCCCGGGGGTGACCGCTTTACAGTTACCCTCTCCGAGATGTGCCGATAGACGTGGCACCAGTGGGCAGCTCTAGTGTGATCATACGAGGTCCTGGAGCCTAAGGGAAGGTGCCGAAGATGACCGCCTTAGTGGTTTTAGCCGGTAGGAGTACGGTATCCCTTCGCCCTTCCCCGGGGCGAAGGAAGTTATTGAAGAATTTCTACTGGGAACCAATTTAAAAAAAAAAAAGGCATTTTATACCAGTCGACCTTAGGGTGATGCAGAGACTTGGGGGGATCCTTTACAATCCTCCCCGAGAAGCGCTTGGGCGGGGCGACCTTTTTACAGTCGCCTTCCCTCCGCTAGAGGGGGTGACCGCTTTACAGTCATCCCTTCCGAGATGTGCCTAAAGGTGTGGCACCAATGGGCGGCTCTAGTGTGATCTTACGAGGACCTGGAGCCCCCCTTCGGTGCCGAAGATGACCGCTCCAGTGGTTTTAGCCGGTAGGAGTCCGGCATACCCCTTCGCCCTTCCCCGAGGTGAAGGAAGTTCCATGTAGAATTTCCACTGGACATCAATAAAAAATAAAGGGTGATGCAGAGAAAAAAACATGGTTGGTGCACAGACAGTGTACCTGTGAGTAGTTAAATAACGATAGGCAATTTACGCAAGACGTTTATCATTGACGAATATGCATACATAAATATACGTACACGTATAATAATAAAACCATACAATAAAAATATATACACATATAATTAATTTATTCTAGAAATGACTAACATAGAGATGATTCTCCAAAGAATTGTGGAGGTATTTGCGTAGGTTACTTTCAAAAGAGTAGCGACTAGTAGCCATTAAATATATTCTGTGATGATCCAAATGAAATAACAGTTCAATAATATGTTATCATGATGTATGTACATACATTGGACTTGAACTTCCATAACGAAAACAAATGACAAGATATATTTCCGGGAATCGGAGCATAAAATAATAAACCATTGCATGAGTGACGGACAGGAATGGCGGGCACTTAGATGACAAAGTGGGAATTAAATTAATTAGCAATGTTAATTTAATTTATAGTTTAGGAAAATAGGGATATAGGATAGTGGATGGTATAATGAGACCTAATTTCCTAAAATAGCTGCATGTATTTGTTTTATTTTTGACGCACTCGTGGGTCGTGGGCGACGGAAGGTATGATGTGGGGGACGAGGACGTGCCTGGCACGGCAAGTGTATAGCGTGGGAATTAAACTTTGTAGTGTACACTAACGCTCCGCCCGGACGCTTTCCAAATTTGGACGAATTCGGAGAAACCCAGACAGATGGCAACCCTACCCAAAAGACACTATTATAATTCTTTATGTTTCCACACAAATCACATGATATGACACCTGTACCCATACATAACAACATAATCAGCCCATTATTATCCCACTGCGCGGCACGGGCCTTTTTTCACGATGAGGGGTGAATGAGATGTTAGGCTTTAGTCCACCATGCTGGCTTTGTGCGGGTTGGCGGACCACATTGAGAACATTTTGGAGCCAACTGAGGTGTGCTGGTTTTCTCACGATGTTTTCCTTCACTGTTAATGCAAGTGATATTTATTTTTATTTATTTATTCTTGAACAATGTTGGTTGGTGCAGTGGCTGATACAGGCGGCTGCTGCGCACCGGGTCGTGGGTTCGATTCCCGCACGGAACAAATATTTGTACTATCTGCAGGTAGTTGTTCCGGGTCTGGGTGTATTGTGTGTGGAATTTGTGAAAAAAAAAAAAAAAAAACATTGTGTCAGAAATATAGATAATATTACAATTAAAAATACACTGGCAACCAGAAGATTTACAATTAAACAATTAAACCATCAAAATAACATAATCCACTACGTTAATTATTCATTACCAATCATAATATTAGGCAAATTAGAAATACTTATTCAATAAAATTAATGGTACACAGTTTTACAATATTAATCCCTACAAGTCATCGATTGAATAATAGCAACCCTTCAAAAGAAATGCCTTAAGTTTAGATTTAAATTCACTTACACTTATACACAATACTCTTAAGTTCGATGGGTAGTTTGTTAAAAAGTTTTATTGCCATGTAGTGAGAGCAGTGTTTTGTAATGTTGAGATGAGGCGCCAATCTCTACCCTGTAAGTCTTGTTTTCTTGTGTCCTCACGTCGCAGTCTTTCCTCTTCTGTCTCGTATTCGTGAATATACTTTGCGAGTCTAGTAAGCACAATAAGAATGTAAAGACTTGGCACTGTAAGAATTCTTAGATCCCTAAAGTAATTTCGACAGGACTCCTGTTGGTGTAATCGGAACATAGTTCTGATGGATCTCTTTTGTACAGTAAAAGCCCTGTGCATGTTGTACTTATAACTCGCACCCCAGCAAAGCATGCTGTACCTTAGTTTTGATTCAACTAAAGCATGGTAAACGATGAACGACGAACGGACTTCAATTGATCAATCTTAACCTCATCTCTAAGGCTTCTTAGTACATAACATGCGGAGCTAATCGCTTTCTCTATGCTTGAGAGTTCTTGCTTCCAATTCAGTTAATGATCCATATGTACACCAAGAAACTTAGCTTCATTCACCGTGTCTATTCTGTTTCCATTTATAGCACAGTTTAGGGTGCCATCGTATTTTACTGTTGATTTAAATAACATTATCGTAGTTTTATTGGAATTCACTGCCAGACCATTCGACTTCAAACCATTTATAAAAGGTTTTCAACATTGCGTTGACCTTTTTATTAAGACCGTCTAAGTTATTAGCGGACACTATGGCGTTGGTATCGTCAGCGAATACTACTAATTTTGTTGAATCCTCCATTGTTACTGTGACGTAATCAAATTAGATCAGAATCCGAACCGAATGAATCCGAAAACTCTAGAGGTGTGGGGCCGGATCCAACTCAGACCTTCCTGTATGGAAAGCAAGTGCCACACTACTGCTGCCATTAAGACTATTACGGCTATTACTGTATCTTTAAATAATTTCATATAATACCCAGTCAAGTTTTGTCGCTGATAATCCCAAATAAGTACAGAATCGTAATGCTGAGATGAATAAAATAAAATCTATTGTGCTATATTAACGGCACGGTTGGTGCATTGGCTGATACAGTTGGCTGCTGCGCTGCAGGTCGCGGGTACGATTCACGCACGGAACAAGTATTTGTATGAACTGCAGGTAGTTGTTCCGGGTCCGGGTGTATTGTGTGTGGATTTGTCTCCGTAAACGCACCCACGACACCAGAGAAATGCTAGTGCGGGGCGAAGTAATAAAAATAATAATTACATGTAATAAAAATAAGAATCATTCATCATCATCATTTCGGCCGTATAAAGTCCTCTGCTGGACACAGGCCTCCCTCAAAGATCACCACAACAACCGATATCGGTGTGTTGTGTGCTCATCGGGGGGTTTTGCCATAATCGCCACGCTTGGCAGGCGGGTTGGCGATCGCAGTTAAGTTGTTAATGTATTCGAAGGACGCTGCTGCCCATCCTCCGTCTAATCCCATAGTCTGCTTTTACGACACCCACGGGATGAGATGGGTTGGTGCTATTCGTAGCCGGCACCACACGGCATTCGACGATTCATTCCATGTAATGTATTTCCTCACGATGTTTTTTAATAATTACTTCATCCATCTATACCCATAATAACCTTGAGATGGGCTTTTAGTAGTTTATATTTCAGTAATTAACATTTTTTTCTTTGTAGAAGAAAATTTGTTGCTCTGCCTAACTGATAGCGTTCTTTCTACATACAATATAAATGGTGTTAATTTTCCATTGGTGAAGACGTTTGAACAAACAAAGAATGCTTCATTGTTTGCATTGGATAACACAGTAAGTTTATTTTGCCATATTTTGTATGTGTACAATCAGCTAAAGTATGTACAAACTCAGTGGAATTCAAGGGGATGTAGTGATTGAAATAATTATTTTAAACTCATAAAAATATTCGGTTTCTTGAATAGGGGATTTCTAGCACTAGTTCTTGTATTAACTTTTTTAATTGTTGATATATTTTTGAAGATGATTATTAACTGTACCTCAGAACGACAACCGTGACAACCGTAAAGAGTTATTGAGAGAATCCGTCCAACCCACAATGACATGAAACTAGTTGATCGTCTTCATTTTTTAAAGGAAATAATAGCTACGAAAATCAAAGCAAAAGCAGTATATTGGTAATTGACCCGCTTTCCCAGGGATAAAATATGCCTAGCATAATAGCCTAAGGGCTCAATTGTGACGATGCCGCGCGATGCGCCTCCAAATTTAACCGTCCCGCCAGTAGAATATAAATCTTAGAAAGCAGAGTATACAATTTTGTATTCAACATTTTTTGTCTTGCCTTCCTTTGTCAACAAATAGAGGTCATTGTGGCTGAAAACATGTGAGCAGGCGACATAAGGTTGCCGTGTGGAAAACATGGCTATTTGACATGGACAATTGTTACTCTTAAGCCTTATTTGCCCTTGAGCCTTATTTATCGTCATAGCAGAAGCGAGTTTAAGAGGGAGCTGGAATAACTATTGCAATACGTAGAAATAAATACATTTTCTCCTCTTGTTTGAATGTCTTGCCCCAGATCAGTTATTTGCAGCCTCGTGCAAGTCATGCTCTTCTCTGCAGGACCATTTCAAATTTAGAAAATCTGACTAACAGCCAAAACTGTACGGTATTTGTTCTACTTAGTACCTTAATATGAAAAATACTAGCTCTATATCTTTATCTTTCGTAGTAGGTAATCATTAATATAAAGTGGTCCTGCCAGAGAGTATGCTGTCCAACAGAACCAAAACGTAAACACGATTTATATGGATTGCTTGAGCACATTTATGGTATAAAGAGTTTATCGATAACGCGTGCGCTCCATCTGTGTTTTGTTTTACAATCTGAGGTACTAAATATTAGGTCCTTACATATGAAATTGGCGTTTTCTATAAATCAAAACGAAAAGAAAAACTATCAAATTATATACTTAATGATAATGATTAATTAAACACTAGATGTTTGACCGAGCTTAGCTCGGTATTTTTTTATTTTTAAATTGTGTTTTCTGGAAATTATATTTAAGTACGAATTACTAATAAAATAATGAAATATGAATAATATTTTTCGATCTTACCGATAGAATAATAAAAATATCGGTGGAATATCGAAAGCAGGTTTCTCGAATAGTTAACGATATTTACTGGCGTTTCAGTATTCGGCCATGAGACTCGGACAGGAAGTCTGCATGTGACCATGGACGCTGTAAAGGGTTCAAAAGGTCGCTTTGCAAAATTAAGATATAATTATGTATTGCATAAAAGCGTGTGCATACAAGCTTGGCTAGGATTGTCTGCATGTTCCTGGACTCCTTTCAAGGAGACTGGTCCTTCGTAGCAATAGACAGGGAGAAGTGGAATGAGGGTAGGGAGGCCTTTGCTCTGCAGTGGAATACCTCAGGCTCTTAATAATATTATAATAATGTTCGAATTAGGTATGTACATAATTAAGAACGCAAAAAAATCCGTAAATTTATTTCATTTCTAAACGGATTCATATGACATTTGGTAGTGGAGTGGAGGATTGTGTCATGCAATACATTTCAATGTGATACCAAGTTCCCTTAAAGGTTTCATCAGTTAGTTAGTTACCTCATGGACAGTAGTACCTGGTAAGAACTAGTTATGACTAAATTACCTACCTTACTAAAACCATTAATAGTAAATAAAAGCTTGATTCATTATTAATGAATACAATTCATCATTTGATTATTATGTATATATACTATATATATAAATGTTACAACAAAGCCTATACTGGGAACTAATACCAATTATACACTAGATGTTTGACCGAGCCTTGCTCGGTATTTTTTTATTTTTAAATTGTGTTTTCTGGAAATTATATTTAAGTACGAATTACTAATAAAATAATGAAATATGAATAATATTTTTCGATCTTACCGATAGAATAATAAAAAATATGAACTGGTTATTTAAAGAAAAAAATCATGAGTGCAATTAGTTTAATCTTATATTAGAAACAAATACTTAATTTTTTACAGTTTATCAATCAATTACGTAAGTATATATATATAGTATTATTATTCGCCAATAGATGTCTGGAAGAGTCATATTTTTCAGTTGAGACTACTCAAATTTAAAGATATAAGATTAAGAAAACTTGAACTTCAATATTTTGAGTTTAGCGCCATCTATGCGGCAGTAGTGGTACCACTAAGCACTCCATTGTCTCAATTAGACTACATAGCTAACCTCATAAAATAGTTCTTAGAGTATGTAACAGATGCTACTTCTCCAAATTAATTTTTTTGGACAAAGTATTTAATATTGAATGTCAGTGGTACCTAAACAAAATTATAATACTTCCATTATAATTAACTTTTATACTATAATGTGAAATAATACTTGACATTATAGTATAAAATGAACATGGTGTTATGCTCGACTATTAATATACCTGGATGACCGAGCTTTGCTCGGTATTTTCGTGTTACTTAACAACGCCATCTGCTGTTGTGTCGTTAAAGCAATTAGTTGCTCACAAAAAATAGTATTATTATTCGCCAATAGATGTCAGGAAGACTCATATTTTTCAGTTGAGACTACTCAAACGCCTATAAAATGACATTTTCTAAAAATGATTCCTAGCTAGATCGATTTATCGCCCCCGAAACCCCCTATATACTAAATTTTATGAAAATCGTTGGAGCCGATTCCGAGATTCTAATTACATACAAGAATTGCTCATTTAAAGAGATAAGATATAAATGTTTAATACGGTTTATTAAACATATAAATGTTTAATAAACCGTTATCTTCGGTGTTCACGCTACGCCTACTGTAGTGGATCATACCAGCACTGGTCCACCAAACAATCCTCTTTTTTCTGAGTCAACTTTTGCTCAGGGCAGGATTTGGCCGGTTTTCCTGGATTCAACCATCGCGATGAGCGTTTCCGATTATCGTACAGGATCAATTTTTCATCACAAGTAACGATACGATTTAAAATCCCCTCATTATTGTGCCGGTTGAGTAATGGAACGCAGCACTCGACGCGTTTTGTTGGTGTGCTTCACTCAATTCAAGCGGAACCCTTTTTTAGAGCTTTTTTACTTTTCCAATTTGATTCAAATGAATTAAAACTGTTTTATCACTCAAACCGAAGCCTGCCGCTAACTCTGACTTGAAAATGTTGGAACTAAAAACGTTCCGTGTTTTCTTTTCTAGTAGCTGCCCCATATGCCCTCATTAATCCTTCGAGCTGTTTCTGCAACGCTGGTGCCACGGTGAAACTCTTATTCGTCTATAAAGTGATATTTTAAGTTTTCCATATCGTGAACAGTTCAAAGAAAAATCAAATGACGCGAAAACAAATGAATAACTAAATTTGAAACAAATACACATGCTTGAATTTGAAATAAATTTGAATTTGGAATTCCTAACCAAACGCCAGGTATTTGAGACCAAAGTGGCCAGTTCGACATAACGCCAATTTCATATGTAAGGACCTAATAGAAGAAGAAGAGGAAGAGAGATAAATTATTTTTTCGAAATTAAGACGCACACATAATCAGCCGACAGCCACTGCTGGGGACGGCTTTTTCTCACTATGAGAAGGGTTAGGCTTAGTCCACTACTTAGGTTACCACGTTGGCGTGGTGCAAGTTGGTTGGCGAGGTGGTACACACACATTTGAAATCATTTTGGAGCACTCTGGTGTGCAGTTTTTCTTAAATGATGTTTTCTTTTACCGTTAACGCAAGTCCGAAAACTCAGAGTTTCTGGCTGGGATCGAACTCAGATCCACCAGCATCGAAGGCAAGGCTATCACTGCCAGTTAAGACGCACACAGCGCAACAATAAAAATAATCATCATTTCAGCCGAAAGATGTCGACTGCTGAACATAGCATGGGCAGGCCCCCAAAGATCGCCACAACGACCGGTCCTGCGCTACTCGCATCCAGCGGATTCCCGCAACCTTCACCAGGTCGTCGGTCCATCTCCTGGGGGATCTGTCCACGCTGCGTATTCCGATACGCGGTCAGTACTCGAGAACTTCTCGGCCCCATCGGCCATTCGTTTTACGAACAATGTTCCCCGCCCATTGCAACTTAAGTTTAGCAATTCTTTGGGCTATGTGGTTACCTTGGTTCTTTTGCGGATCTCCTCTATTTTGATTCGATCTCGCAGGGAAACTCCGAGCATATCCCTGTCCATTGCCCTTTCGGCGAACTTGAGCCTTCTTATGAGGCCCATGGTGAGTTCACGTCTGCCGTCGTTCACGGGAGCAATTTAGGGTTGCGACGCGCACACACCGCGCAGCCGATTCAAAGGCGCCACCGCCGATCGATTATTAACCGATCAATTCTGTAATCAATTATAATTCGAGATATTAGATAGAGGAATAATAAAATAGCCAGCAAAATGAAATAATTTTTAGGAGAATGTTAACAGGAATTATACGGTAACGTTATTTACAAATAATCTATAAAAATAATATTGTAAATAGATAACAAAACATCAATGGAATAATATGGCAAAGTTTAGCCATCAGCAATTTTTCATTCCGCTGCTTCTATTCAGATATCCATCACTCATCGAGTTAAGAAAATCGAAATTACATTGTTTAACAGTGTACTATTTGCTATATATGGCAGAAAATATATAAAATCCTCTTTACCACAACATTTACTCACGACGACATTATCGTTTTCTATAATTTTCATTTCGTGATTATAAAAAACACTATGTTTATTGCGTTGGGTAAAAGCCGCAGTGGACATTGAGCAAGCGGAATTTACTTAACTACATAATTACTATATATAATAAAGTTGACACAAACCACTTTTAATAATAAAATATTATTTTTTAAATGATTAACAGGTTTAAATAACAAAGTGCTTACCGATGAAACGAAACATTTTCATCCGCACGGCCAACTGCTTTTGAAGAGTTTTGACAATTTTATTTATTTTATATATATATATATATAAAATAAATAAATTATATAATATATATATATATATATTATTGATTTTAACATAACATCGGGTCTATTCGCGCACAGATTAATATCAAAATAATATTTTAACTAGCCTCAACGTTTCGATCATGTTGCATTGACCGTGGTCACGAGTAGACTATATAGATATATTATTATCCCTCTCTTTTCACGAGTTACTCCTCTGCAATGGGGAATTATTATTATATCTCTCTTTATTCACGAGTAACTCTTTTTCGGGGAATTATTATAATATCTCTCTTTATACACGGGTAACTCTTCTTCGGGGAGCAACCCGGTCTTTTGAAACGCTCGGGACTCTCCATTGCTCACTATAGAAATACAGACACGAATTGTCCCCGGTGGTGTTGTCCACAGCAGGACTATTGTATGAGATAGAAGCTGTAAACGGTAAGGTCTATTGCAATGGGCTTTATATAGAATGAAAACTTAAAGTGATAAACGGGAAATTGGCGTCTCCCTTTCAACCTTTAAGTTAGATTCTGTTGTATTATTATCAATAGGCTACGGTGTCCCATATAATACATAAAGGGTACCATAAATATGTAATCTATAGCTGACTGTCAGTAAAGCTATATTGCAGTAATACAAGTAAAAAAAACCTTTGCAGTATCTGAAAAAGTTCTTAACCATTTTCTTATTTTGGGCTAGATACTAACTTAGTCTGTCTTAAGTTTTTCTAGCTTATAGAAATTTGCCTATGGACTCCGATCGAGAGCAAATTGTTAATTTACGTATTGGTCTAGTAGAGAATCATCTGACTGAAGATTTATTTTATATTTTTCAGCCTACAACATCAATGACTGGAGAATCCAATTCTGTTGTTCGTCTGTGTGTTGCTGTAAGGAGAAAACTGCAGTTATACTATGGAAAAAATGGAGAATTTAAACAGCACTTGTTTGACTTCACCATCCCTGATGTGCCAAAGGTCATGTCGTGGGGTCAACAATACGTTTGCGTGGGGTTCAAAGCCGAATATGTGCTGTATGATGTACGTGTTAAAGTGGATGAATTTTATTTATTTGAAAGTATCTGGTCCTTTATCATTCTAAATGTAAAAAACCATCTATTAGAAAAGTATTTTATACATGTGAGCTTTTATAGATGTGCTACATTGTACAGTTTTTTTAGCTCTCGTCAGGAAATCCGAAAGAGTTATTTCCAACAAGCAGTTCAAAATCCCTCGAGCCAACTGTAGCGAAATACTCTGAAACATCATTTTTACTTGGACGCGACCAAACATCCGTACTTGTGGAGGAGGCCAAAAATATAGATATAAAGAAAACTATCAAATGGTCTGAGGCTCCTATTGGCGTCGGTAAGAGAATTAATCTTATTTGTTTTAATGGGTCCTATTTTTTAGGATCTATGTCCCGTCTTAACTGATGCAGCTGAATATCAGTATTACACACGAAGCGATAGAATTTTAAAACCGGTAGTTCTAAAGTTATTTAAGAAAATATATGAAAATTTACCATTACCGGTTATCTCCGAAATTACTGAGTTGAACATTTTGAAAAAAAATACATCTAATAGTTTTTTAACACGGAGAACATGTTTTTCAACTGCAAAGTTAATTTTGTTCTTGGGATAAATTAGTGGTACAAGACTGAATTCAACAAGAAACTATATATTTAGCAATTTCCTTCTATAAACCGCATACTTTTATGGTTCCGAACGTCTGAATGAAAAAAACGGTGGAACTCTTATAGGACCACTCATGTGTCTGTCTGTCTGTCCACCCAATCCACGGGGGATTTGGAATTTTTTTCTGTTTTCTACCCTTATCTCCGAGACAAATGAGCTTTAAAGCTTTGAAAAAAATACAGATAATTGTTCTTTACTTATATATCACAGGAAAACCTATAAGAAGTCTATGGTCTTAAAATAACATAGCAAATCTTTCTATATTGTGCGTACAAACTTAAATTTACAGTTGAAATGTATCATAGAACATGTTTTCAACTACAATGAAGAGTTTTTTTTAGGGGAAAAATTACTGGTACAAACCAGAATTCAACAATGGATAATATATTCAGCAATTACCCTCGTACATACTTTTCTAGTTTCAAACTTTGGGACAGATCTAAAAAAAAACATAGCAGCAAATATATTCATCGTACAGAACGTGTCGACGCGATTTCAACTCTCACTTATCTGGGTTTTTATGTATTAGTATTCGCTCCTTGCATTACGGTGTGGTTCCCAGAAAAGGATAGACCACTTCTCTCCACCCGTCGGTGTTCTAAAAGGTGATCAAAGGTTGATATCTAAAGAATGGGTGGCAGAACCCTCCCGTGTGCTAATACCAACATCAGCCAAAGGACGTCCACTGCTGAACAAGAACCTCCCCCATAGATTTCCACAAAGTCTTGTCGCATGCCGCTCGCATCCAACGGCTCCCAGCGACCACTAAATGAGTAACCATGGAGTTTCTTGCCCGTTCTTCTCCATAGGAAATCAACATCTTGGAACGCGGCAACTTAGTCCTGACTATTCGTAAGTGCCTGCATATGGTTTTACATGAATAAAAAATATTTTTATCTTATCTATCTTAAGAACGAATATACTCCTGTGAATATAACCCCAATACATATACAATTAAAAATCAAGATTTAAAACAAATGGATGTGATGCAAATAATATTAAACAGAAAATAAACTGAAACGTAAATCACCAATAAAATATATACACCGCCTGCCAAACGTGGTGATTATAGGATTTTTGCCTACGACCGTATATGTACTAGGCATTGGGAGGACCATGTTTAGCGGTGGATGTTTATGGGCTGGTGAGATGATAGATAGTCATCTCTTACACTACCGAGCGTTGTTGTAAACTGCGAGCCGAAAGTCGTTGTACATACCTGATTCAGAGATTCATGAAATGGGCTTCAGCGCATTTAGGAACATTTTAGTTTTCGGACATTATTTCCATACAAAACATATTTTAGTAATCGAATATAAAAGGCTGTGCTGAAACGATGAAAATGACAAATATAACCGTGCCATATGCGCCTATAACTGAAATTATTGTCAGTGCTTAATTAATTAATTAATTAATTAATAGATACAATGTTTTTTCACATAGTTATTTTCTTTGCAGTGTGGGACGAACCCTATGTATTAGGGCTGTTACAAGACCAAGTCGTTGTACAGACTGTGGAGCCAGCACTATTCATACAAACCTTACCTGAATTGAACAAAGCAAGACTGATGTATAGGTATGCACAAGATTACAAATATTATTAGCGATTCCTTAAAAAAAAAACTAAAAGAAAAGAGATTGCAGACGAGTCTAATCAATGATTAACATTGCAATAATATTTCAATGATAACCGCCTTATTAACTTCCAATATCAGATTAGCAGAATATCAACAATTTATCTCTAATGTAATCCATTCGACTATAAAATGATCTTACTGGTACGAAATCTAAACACACAATGTTACAAATCAAGGCGCACTCTGATTTTATAAGTTAGCGGTGTGGTAAATTATTAAAGGCAACCTATACTATTAATATAATATCTACAATAGACAAGATTTGCATGTAATAAAAATCATCATCATTCCCCCCAATATGATGACACAGTTGTGGAAATCTAAGGGGGGAGGCCTTTGTTCAGTAGTGGACGTTGTATGGCTGATATCTTGATGATGAAATAGATTTATACAACTGCGGGGGAGTGATGGGAAATGGGAGAAAATAAATATTGAATGTTATTGATTACTTCATATTAACTGATAAGGTTACACTAGCTCAGATATTAGATTAGAGCGTAGAAAGTACTCCTTCCAGGTGCGACTTGCCCACTACAATACGGTAGGGTCTCCCTCCCCCATGGATCCCTGTCCAGTAGGGCCAGGAGCTTGGTCCAGGACCGTGCCTTCACTTGGCCCGAGGCTTAGATGCGTCGCAAATCGACGTCATCACCACCCGAACGCTCCCTCTTCTGGATCGGGCTAGATGCCTTGGTGGTGGTGGTGACCTCTGGCCAAGCTGTGACGTTGGCAGCTTCGAAGAGCATCTCGCCCTCGCCCAACGCCACGACGGCGTGCTGGGACTCGGACGGCTTGGACCAGGTGGTTGGAAGGCCGCGCCAAACACTGTGTGGCGGTGGTCTGACAACGTGATCATCTCTTCTGCCGCCCGCCATGCCGACACCATGCTGGCCACAGAAGGAGCCGCCCACGTAAGGTCACCGACCGACTCCCTCTACCACTGAACGCAGGTGCTATTAGGCCACCAATTAAACAGTCAGAGGTCACATGACGCCGCGCAATCTTCCAAAGTCTTCCCCCTCGGCCCGTCCCGGTGGTTGACCCAAGCTGCAACTAAGCGTTGAAGGCCCCTAGGACGAGCATTGGACGGAGTGAGCATTTACAGCGAATGCTGCGTATCATCCCGTCCGACCATCTGTCGTAGTCAACAGCCTGCAGTAGTAGGTTTTGCGATCTTCAGGTTGCCCTGAAGGACTCTTAAGACTGAGAGTTTTATGCCTCCAGGTTCATTCTCCGATGGGCCAGCGACTAATGCCGCCGGCGCAGTCTTCTCCTGCCTATTGGTAGAGGCTGGGTGGTCTCGCTTCTCCGTCTTGCCTTTCTGGGCAGTGCATAGTTTGCTGCCAAGCACAAATTAGTCCTACCGATATCCAGACTAGAAATGTTTAGAAATAGCCCACATTATTGCTGTATTTAAATATATAATAAGTAACCGGATAGCTTAAGCAACTCAACTACAAATAGTATCGACTTAAGCTTATGTTATTACAAAAATGTAAGTATAATATAAAATCATTAATTATGGAGGACCCTACTACTACTATAACAAAAAAATATAGGCATATAAAGTAATACAATTAATAGCTATGTAAATACAGCATGGTATATATATGTAAGTTTAATTATTATAATTAGTTGTCGAAGTAGAAGTTAGCTACCATCCTCATACCAGTCGGTCAGTCAGGCATTTTGTGCTGAGCTTTTTTTTTCTCACTAAGGCTCGTATTACAGAGATCGAGAATCAAAACTTTACTTTAAAATAACAAATGTTTAAGATAACAAATACAATTACAATCACCTACTCATTACTGACCGAAAGGCAGCAGGGAGACGTATTACTGTGACCGGCAATCATGGCAGCATAATTACGAATATTCCCGGTGGGCTCCTGGAGACATCCTTTAGATGGATGCCTGATTGGTATTGCGTTCTTGTGCTTGAATTTTTATTTTTTTCTTATTTACTTCGACTTGATGTCCGTACGTTACCTGGGCCTCCTATCGAAAACCAGCGCTGGAATACTGCCTATGCAGTATTTTAGCATATAGCTGAATGGGAGACCCGTTGTTGGCACAATGTGTAATTTTGTTGTAAGAATGTGTGTAACCATGTATATTGTGTGCCAATAATAAAAATCTTTCTTTCTTTCTTTATTTCTTTCTTTCAAGTAGAGCTTGAGTCGAGATTCAGTGTATAATTTTTTCTATTTATCTCTATTTTAGAAACTTTAAAACTTTTAACTAGCGTAGTGCTAACAACAATTACTGTACAAAGTTTCAACTCAATCGGATGGTGGGTATAGGTATACGGGACAAAGAAAGAAACCTTCATTTTTATACATAGGGTACTACTATATTTTTTCACCTTAAGGGGACAATTAAAGGGTTAAAGGGATCGCGTGTAAAAATTTCTGTTATTGCTTTGCAATAATTATTAATAAGTACAATTGCTATTCGAGCACATCAATACATTTTTTTAAAGACGTGATTGTTCTCTTGTTTTATAATTAAGTGTTGTTTTCATCATTCATCAAACATTTGAAATTCTTATTCCGGCAAAAATACAATGATTTAAAATTTTCCACACTCACACTTGTCATTAATATTTTTTCACTGAATCAAAAACATACCAGAACAGGTAGAAACAGTATCGGCGTTGCTGAACTGAAAAGCGGCGTCGGATTTTTAACCATTTAAAGCTATCGGCTGTGTAATGTCACGAAGACAACTCTGTATGTTGTTGGAAACAATTTTTCCTGCGAACCACGTAAGTCTACTTTTCTTTTAGTTCTGGGATCTATGCAAATCTTAAATATGAATTATGTTCTCTATTAGAGAAGTATTGACGATTATCTAATGAGAGTAATAGACATACATCAGTAGGCGGGTCAAAATGGCGGTCTGTTTGCATCACCCACAGTTTTACTTGAGCCCTGCAATCTCATATTATTTTTCATAATATTCAATCATTACGAATATTTCGTGCTTACCAATGAAAAGTTATACCATCTTTTTTATAGTTAGATCCCTTAGATGATTTTCCACAACATTTAATCGAACAAGAAGGCATTTTGGGGAGTTATTTGTAAATATTTTAAACCTGTTAATATTAATACCTGCGCAGAGATCTAACTTCTGTTCGAAACTAAAGTGTTTTTTTTACTTGGTCTTCTCGCAGACATTTCCGAGAAATGTCAGCTAATGCCTCCAGTCAGGCTTAAAATTAATATTATAATCTAAGCAACTTGCGTTAAGGATGCCCCCTGCGGAACATGGACCTCGGCTTAGGGCGTTGCTGGGGATAACAAGCTATTGTTTTTGGGGACAGCTGGATGGGTATTATTTAATTTGTATTAGGGGACGTTTAAATCTGCAGGATCGGCACGGGCCGGCGCGAGTAAGGGACGGGGGTCGGAGTGGTGTTTTCGCGGCGATGGGCCTCCGCGACGTCAGCGAGGCGGGCATCCTCGTCAGCGGGGCTGTTAAACCGGTTGGGTGTTGAGTGATCGAGACAGCGCGAGTCTTTTCATGTTATATAACGTGATTTTGTCATCTGGGTCGACCAGTGCGTGAGGGTGGGTGGGCGATACGGGAGGGTCGGTAATCGGTGGCCGATACCACAAGGGGGTTCTGGTGGGACAGGGCAGAATCGAAAAAGCGTTTGGACGCTTGTTTCATGTTATTGCCTGATGGTCGGAAATTTTAGATCGAGCTGGAGTTGATCGTTGTGCATGTACCAAGGCACTCCGGTGGCCTTGCGCTTGAAACGGTTTTGGAGGATTTGGAATCTGCGGAGTGGATAGGATTCAGTGTGTGCGAATACTACGCTGACATGGGTCATTATTGGCCGAATGCACGCGGTGTAAATTCTCACCTTATTACTAAGGGATAATTTACTACGAGCATTAAGCAGGCAGTTGAGGCGACCGGACGCAAAGGTGGCGCGGCTACGCACCGTTTTCGTATGCTCATGGAAGGATAGGTTGTGGTCAAGAGTGATTCAAAGATATTTGGCGTGCGGGGCCCCCAAGGAATCGATTGGCCTAACATCGAGTCTTTTTATTTTTTAAACTTTGCCCCACACTAGGATTTCTCCTGTGTCGTGGGTGCGTATACAGACATACATTTCACACACAATACTCCCAGACACGGAACAACTACCTGCAGATCATACAAATATTTGTTCCGTGCGGGAATCGAACATGTTCGTCTCCTGACTTGCAATACAGGGTTGCTTTGCTTTTAGAAGGGTTCATTTTGATCCGCCATTTCCTAAACCAAGCGCCGTAGACGTTGGCTGTGACTTGGAGGACCTTAGCTGTACTATCGGGACTGGTAAAGGATTAGAAGGTGGCCGTGTCATCGGCGAAGAGTGCTAGTTTGGACGAACTAGCGGGTCGTTTGGGAATGTCACTGGAATACAGTGAGAACAATAGCGGGGCTAGCGCGGATCCTTGTGAGATTCAGGCTCTGATAGTATGAGGGGACGAGAGTGCGCCCGTGATTCGTTATCGGAAACTGCGATTTGACAAGTAGTCTCGAATGATGAGAACTGGGCACTCGGAATTTGTACAGCTTATATAATAAGCCGTTGTGCCAGACTGTCAAATGCTTTTGCAACATTGAAATAGAGTACACACGTCATCGTGCCTCGTGTGAATCCTAACGTGATATGTTCAACTAATCGGTGGATTTGTACATAAGAATGACTGGCGGCGCTAAAGCCAAACTGCTCGTCGGGAATGAGTTTATTGGATTTTGCGAAATCCTTTAATCGTGTGAAGATAATAATCTCATAGATCTTCGCAAGAGTATTGAGAAGACTTATGAGACGGTAACTGGAGGGCTCGCACTTAGGTTTACCGGGTTTGTGAATACCGATAACTGTGGCCTGTTTCCACAAATGTGGAAAAAGGTTGTTGTTTAATGCCGCATTGAATATGACAGTGATTAAGATGATGAGACGGTCGGGGAAGAGTTTAACCACCTTGTTGGCGATACCGCCAGAGCCGGGGGCTTTGCGAGAGTGAAAATTCATCACTATGTCTTTGACCTCGTCTGCCTTGATCGGATGGAGGGGGTCGTCAGGGTCCTCGGCAGGTGGAATAGCGGCTCTACGTTCGACTTCCACGTCGACTCACGTGAGGTGCGCTTGGTCTACAGGTGCTTCTAGACTGTCGGCTAGGCATTATGCTTTTTCGTTGTCATCATAGGCCGGGACGGTTGGGACGATTGAGAGGGGGGAGAACATTGGATATCTCAGATCGGAGTTTCCGTTACAGATGCCAGAACGCGTGGTGGTTTGGCTCTAAACTGCCCAGAATCTGGTCCCAACTAGCCTCTCGGCACTCCTTTCTACGCTCCTTAACAGCACGCTGCAAGAGAAGCGTAAAGAGGCGATTAACTTCGCTGGAAACAGATGCGTACGCTCTGAGGACTGCGTTCTTCTCCGTATTCAGTGTACGTACATCGCCATCGCAATCATCGCAATGAGTTTCAGACGATGGTTTTCCATTGCAGGAACTCGCCGTGAACATTCATCCACGACGGACTGTACGTGAGCGGTGAGGCAGTCGATTGCTTCAAGCGTGTCTGCGACTGACGCTATACGATCGGGGACTGTCTAAGTGGACGGACGAAGGGCCGTTGAGGCGTTCCCCAACCTTTCAGTTCGTCTTACCAATGGTCTGACGGGGCAGTGTGATAAATACGTACCGCGGTCTTTTATAGTTCCAAAGTGCATATGCTTGGCGTGTGTTTGTGCCCTGTACGCGCCCTCAAGTGGTTTTATAGTCATTAGTCGGTCATTACAACTGCATTTTTAACTAGCCCAGTGTGACTTTCAAACTTTGTTACAGATGTAAGCGGGGACTTATATTCGTGTCCTCAGTAGGTCAAGTGTGGTGCCTCAGCTCCGTGGACGTCGCTAAGCAAAGGCAGCAGTTGCTGAAAGACAAACATTTCCAAGTAGCTATAGATTTAACGGTAAGCCTTTTAGAGCCAATTTTTGTACTGATATGGCAGAATAAATTAGCATTCTGAAAATAAAATGTATTCCAGTTGGCTGTTGCACAAGCTTTTAGTGTGTTTTTGGACAGAGTCGCCATATGGTACAAACAATTATTTATAATGTCAAAAAATTGATTACATCAAAAAACTATACGTGCCTGTAAGTCCGCCCCTTTCATCCCACCACCGATTGCTCTGCAAAAACGCTTGTTTTCACCATTGTTCACTGGTGAGGATTTCATTCATCATATCGGCCATTTGTACGTCCACTGCTGAACAAAGGCCTCCCCCATGGATTTTCACAAATGTGTCATTATTTTGGGGGGTATTTGCCAATACTCACCACGCTTGGCAGGCGGGTTGGTGAGCGCAATATGGCTACCGTTTCACAGAAGGGACGCTGCTGCCCATCCCTCTGGTTTAGATTCCCTTAGTCGTCTTTTACGACATCCACGGGAGGAGATGGAGTGGTGCTATATTCTTAATCCGGACACCACACGAAAAGGATTTCATTAGTCTGTCAGTAATAGTGTCAGATAAATTGTAATAGAGTCGTCTCCTCATCATCCTCATAATATCTGCCATTTATGCGTCCACTGCTGAATAAAGGCCTGCCCTATAGATTCCAAAACATGTGTCGTAATTTTGGGGGGAATTTGATAACTCTCACCACGCTTGGCAAGCGTTGGTTGGTTGGTGAGCGCTGCATGGCTACTCTTTCACAGAAAGGATGCTGCCGCCCAGCCCTCTGGTTTAGATTCCGTTAGTCGCCCTTTACGACATCTACGGGAGTAGGTGGAGTGGTGCTGTATTCTTAATCCTGACTATGGGGCTATAGGAATCTCCTATTACATGACATCTTTATTTTCCTATAATACGAGTTGGTAAAATATCGCCGTGTGGTGTTCAGATCTAGAATAGCACCACTCCATCTCCGCCCGTGGATGTTGTAAAAGGCGACTATGGGACTGTAAACCAGAGAGGGATGGAAACCGTCCCTTCTGTAGAACAGCAGCCATTCTGCAGTCACCAACTCCAACCAACCCACCTGCCAAGCGTGTTAAGTATTGGCAAATTCCCCCCAAAATAACAACACACGGCATGTGACCGGTCATTTACGGGGGACTTTGTTCAACAGTGGACGTCTTTTGGCTGATATGATGATGAAGATGTCACCGCCGCTTAAGAAAATTCTGATGCATTACCGATCGTTAGGGGAGAGAAGAAGAGGGGAGGTACTCACCGCACAAAACGCAGCAACATAATGATACTATGTATTGTACGCGGGAATTCTGTGAGAGTGTGGTACTTATTTTATGTATTTAATTATATACACACAGAAAATTTTGAAATATAATTACATAGGACAGAAAAGTACGAAGGCCCTGCTTATTTCTTTGAGAAATCTGCCTGCAGACTTGGGAGAGGAGAGTTTAAAGACAAGAAATGTAGACATGGTGTGTAGATGTTAAACGATACATATAAACATACACTCATACTTTTTTTTCTAGTCCGTGCTCATACATAAAGAGCAATATACCTACGTACTACATCTAGTACTTCGCCGGACATGCCCGTTTTTGGGGTGAAGGTATCTTCTAGCTACACGTGGGTTCTACCGCAAAAATTACCACCATCGGAGAATTGTGGGTGTACAATTTGACCGTTCACCATTGTTTTCTCTTCAACGTTGTCAGGCTTATGGCTTATTTTACGTATTACGTAAATATATAAATAAAACGTTGGTACCAGTTGTGGCTACCCTTTTCCTTGTCACAATTAGTTGTAACAGGTAATTTATTATCATGCTTTAGTCTGTTCGTATTGTTATTCAGTGGAAGTGAGTTTTCTAGGTTTTGTGCTATTTATTGAGTGTAAAGTGGCTAGAAAAATCATATATTTTTTGTATTATTGTTCTTCCGTTTTATTTCGCTAAGAACTACGTGCATAAATTAAATATTTGCTGAAAGACTGAGTAAAGCAGTATATTTATTATATGTTTAGCTAGCTATAACATAAATTATATTTATATTAATATCTTCTGAACCCTGCAAGATATCGAATTGGAACATACACGAAACTAAGTTAAAATTTCTGTTTTTAATCCCTAAAATTTTCATTGAAATACGCTGAGCCGTTTTGGAGGCTATTCGAGACAAAATTCCAGACAGACACAAAAAATCTAAAAACGATAATTTATGATTAGGCGTCGTAAAAATATCTGTTTTCACATTTTGATTTTGATAATATGTAAAAGTCATCATCATATCAGCCAAATAATGTGCATTGCAGCTGAACAAATAGCTCCCCCATAGATTACCTTAATTGTGTTATTAGGGACTCGCCACGCTTGGCCGACGGATTGATGAGCCTGGATTGCTGCCATTTCACAGAACGGAGGCTGCTGCCCATCCATCTGGTTTAGATTCCCTTAGTCGCCTTTTAGACATCCACGGAAGGAGATGGAGTGGTGCTATATTGTTTTTGGAAGTATCTTTTGGCCATCGCCAAAAGTGCTTACAACTTTAAGCAGCAATATCTAAAACTCCCGGGTTCGATACCAGAAAAGGGCGCGAGTGACATTTTTACCACTAACAAAATAGCCCTCTATTAAATCTAAACGTTTTGTTACTACTAACACCCTTCCTCCAAATGTTCACAACACTATCGATAGTTTTAGTACTCAAATAGCAAATTAAAGGGATGTGCCAAATAAACTTGTGAATCAAAATTATTGAGGAAACATGTACTCAAAGATCTAATTTTAAAATATATTATTTTACATCTACACTAATATTATAAAGAGGAAAGATTTGTATTTTTGTATATTTGTAACGAATATAAAACTTTTTAACAAAATAAATATATCTCGTTGGTCTGCATGAACCATGGTTGGGGCATACCTGGCCCCGCCCGACTTCTTTTTCTTTTTGTGAGTTTACTATCGTATTGAATTTTGAAGTCGGTATTTTTTTTGTTAACAGTTTTATTTGTTTCTTTTTAGTTTAAATAAATGTAAGAACTTTTCCCAATTTGATATCCGTATCTATTTCCGTGTGGTGTCCGGATTAAGAATATAGCACTACTCCATCTCCTCCCGTGGATGTCGTAAAAGGCGACTAAGGGAATCTAAATCAGAGGGATGGGCAGCAGCGTCCCTTCTGTGAAACGGTAGCCACATTGCGCTCACCAACCCGCCTGCCAAGCGTGGTGAGTATAGGCAAATACCCCTCAGAATGATGACACAGTTGTGAAAATCGAAGGGGGAGGCCTTCGTTCAGCAGTGGACATATAAATGGCCGATATGATCTAACACTAAAAATAATTCTAAGAATCGAAACTATTAAGACATCATCTAGGTAAGCGCAATCAAATTAGACCTGTTTATTGAAGCTGGTTAAAAAACTACTTAATCAAAGGTAATGAAATTTATATGGGACCAATTCGAAAGCATTCTGCACCTTTTAAAGAAAGAATCGGTCTACAGATCTCGGAGTAATCGGTGTACACACATAAAAAACAAACAAAAAATACGCTTCGAATTGAGAACCTCCTCCTTTTTGAAGTCGGTAAAAATAAAAACCACTGGTCCGATTTCAAAAATTTCTTTTCGCATTAGAATGCTACATTATCCTAGAGTAACATAGGGTATATTTATTACTAGAAAAAAATAGGGATCCCTACTAAAACTTCAGTAATGTGGTCAAACACCCAAGGTGCAAAAGGTGAAACCCAAAAAAATCGCCATAAAATGTCTTTCATCGCATGCGCTGCGGAAACTATTCATGATAGAACAAAAAAATGTTCTACAATATTAAAGGACATATCATATCTACAAAAAACTTCGCGATGCGATATGCCCAACTATTGTAGCTATGTAAATATATATATTTTTTTACAATTTAAAAGTTGATAGAAATGCCGACCAAAATCAGACCATGTTTACATTTACTCTACGTTTATCCTAAAATGTTTAAAAAATAAATGTCCACCCGTGCGAAGCCGGGGCGGGCTGCTAGTAAATATATAAAACTACTTATAAGGACATATACTTTATTAATAATTTAACTAAACTAAAAAAAAAGTGTTACACAATAATTTGACTAATGTAAAAGAAAATTGTTACACAAGATCACATACAAAACTGGCGTTAAAATACTAGGCTCTCCACATCGCTATAAACTGTCAACAAAAGGTGTCAAAAGGCAGAATTGCCACATTGAATGACAGTACTTTGGTCAAAGTAAAGGTCGTATTATGATCTTTTAAAAAACCATGCAAGTTCCAGGCAGTTCAGTTTTCGGGTTTAAACCTTAGAGCATTTAACCTATGGAGACGGTAAGGAGCGAATTACCGATTAACTTTTCTGCCACTTTTTGCGGGAGGCGAGGTGGACACGTATAGCACAATACAGAAATTTGTCAATCACCTACAGAGACACGCTTTCTATTGCTACAAACGCATACTATAAAAAATTACCTCACCATTAAAAAAAAACACACACATCGACAAATTAGTGTATATTTATGCAATTGTCTTATGACAACCAACAAAATCTTCTAGTGATGTGACACAAACAATTAGTGGTATTTCATTCCCCATCATGGAATGAATGAAATATTGCATTTTTTTTTTGTACAACTACGTTCACAAATGAGAAATTTGCCCAATATAATGTAGCATGTGAAACTAGATATCCAATAATAATAAAACAATTATATTACAATATGGAAAAATAACGATATCATTTATTTCTATAGTCAAATATTACTGTCATATTATTATATAACTCCACAGCTTGACGCAAGCTTTTTCTATAAGATTGATGCTATAAATCCCATGCATGGCAGGTGAACCGGGGATCAAAATAAAATATTGGCATAGGTATACTTACGGCCGAAATTAATAATCGATGTAATCCAAAATTTTTGGATTTCAGATTACGGATATGTCTGCTTTTTGTGTTTTTTTTGTTTTTTCGTTTTGGCTCAGATAGAGCCAAAACGAAAAAAGAAGCACATTTTCGAGGGATGACAACGTTGTGGATGGCGACTATGGTGTTGGCGAATGCAGTAATTGAGATTGAATAATATTTACACAGAAGGAAACTGCGGCCAATCCTCTGGCTAACGTTCCCTTAGTCGAATTTTACTACAATCACAGGACGAGATAACTATCTATTTTTTTAATAAGGTGGACCACACGTCGGCTGCAAGGCATTCAAAGTCAAACTATTTGTACACAAATATTTGTACACTGTCTGGAAAGCTAACTCTGTGTAGGAATTATGGCTATACCGCAAACAATAACTATCAAAATCTTTGCAATGTTCAAAAATGGTAATATGGAATTAGTTTTGTTAAACCGGCTGTTACCGGTTTCTAAAACGAAAATAATCGCATAAATTACGTAAACAGCTGTTTAAGTAAAGTGTAAAAGATTTTGGTTTTCTGAAACACAAATGTAACAAGCTGTTAACAGCTTGTTAACAATGAAATCTCCAATTGACCGCTTATCAGAGCAATTATGGGTTTCTAGAAAGCTTTTTCGTCTTTCAACAGATTGTAAACGAGCTATTTTATAATTGCTGGATATGTGTGTTGAATGTAATCGCGTTTTAAAGTTTATATTACCCATTTATAAGCTATATTAACACGAATAAAAGGTTAATAAGTGTTGGAGAAAACTTGAGGTAAGCTCAATAGTTATAACCTACGTTAGTAAATTACCAGCATGAATGTTTAAATAATAGTAATATTTAAAAATGAACTGAACGTATTAATTATTTTTCGTTAATAGTAAAGATATTAATTGAATTTGAACAGTCGGTCATCCTGCGACCACCAACCCTGCAAAGTATTTCGAAACGTCAGGAAAAACAAAAATCTATAATATACGCGGTATAATCCATTTAAAAGTGTTTTATTATGAATTTGAACAGCTTAATATGTACTCATTTTTTCCACTATCGTTAGAAACTCCCTTTTTCTGTCAATGTAACTTTTTCGAGACATTATCTTCGAATCTCAACTTCAACTCTTGATTAATGGCTTTATTCACCACAAATTTGCCAATTACACGTACGCACGGCACATCATCATCATTTAAGCCGAAAAACACCTCACACCAAGCGACTTAAGAGAAGACGGTAGCACGCATGTGGTCACGCGCTGCCTTGGGACGCTTTGGGGGATCCTTTACAATCCCCCGGGGGGTGACCACTTTACAGTAACCCTATCCGAGATGTGCCTATAGGCGTGGCACCAGTGGGCGGCTCTAGTGTGATCATACGAGGACCTGGGGCCTCCCTTAGGTACCGAAGACGACCGCCCCAGTGGTTTTAGCCGGTAGGAGTCCGGCATACCCCTTCGCCCTTCCCCGGGGCGAAGGAAGTTTATGAAGAATTTCCACTAGGCATCAATAAAAAAAAAAAGATTGTTTATCATCATCATCATCATTTCGGCCGAATGAAGTCCACTGCTGGACACAGGCCTCCCCCAAAGATTACCACAACGACCGATATGGCTGTGTTGTGGGCTCATTGGGGGGTTTTGCCATAATCGCCACGCTTGGCAGACGGGTTGGCGATCGCAGTTGAGTTGTGAATGTATTCGAAGGACGCTGCTGCCCATCCTTCGGCTAATCCCTTAGTCGACTTTTACGACACCCACGGGAGGAGATGGGGTGGTGGTATTCTGAGCCGGCACCACACGGCACAGATTGTTTATGCTGCATTCTATTAATAATTTTTATTTTAACCTGACTCCTACCTACTATTTTTCTCTTTGTTTATACAATAAATACTGGTTACCGAACCCACTCCTAGTGAATTAAAAACCATTTATTTTATCAGTCATTCACTCACATTGTCCCAGCACTATGCAAATCTTGCCGATGGTTCGTACCACTGTATTTTTCTATCGCAAGGGCTAAAAAGCTACCAAGCTCAAACGCAAAATTTTTTTCTTGAAATTGTGCTTAAAAAAAACCATATTGGTGTATAATTCATATTTACATGTGATAAGAAACGCCATAGTTTCGCAAATTTGAAGTAGCAGATCGCCTTTTACAAGATGAAACTGCACAGTTAACCATTTTTTGGGAGCTCTTACTCGCGACACAAAAAGTTACAAAATGGCAGCGGCCGTGCATAAACTAGTTTTATATAACGTGCATGGCCAAATGGCCAATGTACTTTGGCAGAGGGGTTCGCCCAGCTTTGCCATCTCCATAGGTTAAATGCTCTAAGGTTTAAACTGACTTTCTGGTTTTATTTGGTAATATACATGCATAATTCTGACTGACTTCACGCTGGATAATTCGTTTATGACTGGCTTGTAATTTTATACAGTACCGTTCAGTAATAAAAACTTATCGGTCAGTTACTGTTTTATTTTTATTACATAGATTATGCGAAATATAGTAGATAGTTATTAATCATGTACAAAAGTAATGTGAAAATATTAAAACAATGTATTATACTAAGTAGTTAATTTTCTGCGTTTGTGAATGATGGTTACACGAGATAAATTTTACGAACGAATGCAACCCTTTTGTTTAGCGGGGAATTCATCCGCTTGGGTTTATAAGTAGATAAACTATTGTGCACAGGACTATTCATTGGGTAGAATTATTTATTATCCTTGTCATGTTATTCTTGCTTCTTTGTTGAGAAGTGTCACTTTCCAAGGACTCAAACATTTCGTATGCATCATCAAACATCATCATTTGAGCTGCATAAAGTCCACTGCTGAAAACAGGCCTCCCCCAAAGATCACCACAACAACCGGTTTGACTGCGTTATGTACTTTGGGGGGTTTTACCATAATCACCACGCTTGGCAGGTGGGTTGGCGATCGCGAATGAGTTATTAATGTATTCGAAGGAGTAGCACCTTTTACGACACCCACGGGGTATGTTGGTGCTATTCGTAGCCGGCACCACATGGTACACATATTCATCAACTATGATACAGTGTTTAAACAATATAAAAATGTAGCAACCGAAATATATCGCCAAATAAAATAAAAACAATCCAATAAAAGCTATACCAACGTAGCGTAAACTGAATGGTTATTTAAGGTTACTTTTTGACTGCGAAAACATGAAAAGAAATTTCAGATGAAAGGTCATAATACCGTTTTGCCAGACAAAATCCGGGCAAAAGTCAGCCAAGTATCACGTGACCGCTGACTGGCTGGTATTAAGAGCGTAAACTGCCTGGAAATAAGAGTTCTTAATAAGGCCTCAGATCTCTAGTCATACCTTCTAATGTTTTTGCACTCGGACCCCTCGAACCGAACGTTTAGACCCCACATGGCTCAAATATATATACTAATTCATTATATTCACGCTATTTGAAATCTCTGGCAGCAGCAGCAATAGCAGCAGCGCCAGCACAATGCGCCTAGCTAGAAACTTTAAATGGTTTAAGGGTGTCGGACGTTGTTTCCCACCCCAGAGGACCCACATTTAATTGCAATAATGACATGTCGTCTGGTCTCTTCTCGACGTTATATATAACTTATGTTCTAATAAAACTTATACGTCGCCACAGACAAACAAGAGTAAGATGAATAATGTCATTAACAATCATGCTAACTAATCGTGGCCCAAGACCCTGCTCCGATCGTGGTGTTCGAAACAGTCTACGAGTACACAGTAGATCTATAGATCTTGTAACCTCCTATTTGACAAATCGGGATCAAAGAGTGGCAATTGATAATGTCACATCTACGGGCTCACTAGTTAAAATGGGAGTACCTCAAGGATATATTTTGGGGCCATTCCTGTTTCTGGTCTATATTAATGATCTGCCATATATGACGGTAAACGATACAATGTCAAACATAGTCTTGTTTGCTGATGACACGTCACTTATATTTAAAGTAAATAGGAAGGATAGGTATCTTATAGAACTCAATGATATACGTCATAAGATACGTGATTTGTTTTCGGCCAATAATTTTTATTCTATATCTATTAATATCTTTCCTTCCCTTTTTCTCAGAAAAATACAAATGTATAAAATTTTCAATGACAAATCTGACCTATATAAGAACACAAGTAAAACTTGACGGCAGAGCATGAGATCTGGTCCCCTCAACTGTGTTTTTGGGCGTTACAGTAGACTCCAAATTGCAATGGGGCCCCCATATAAATGCAGTCTGGAAAACGGAGCTCTGCTGCATATGCTGTTAGGAAAATTAGACAGGTGACAGATGTGGCTACAGCTAGAATGGTATATTTTGCTTACTTCCACAGTATTATGTCCTACGGCATTTTATTGTGGCGATGGTGATGTTGAATCATTTTTTATATTACAGAAAAGAGTAGTCCGAGCTATTTACGAGGGCGGTTTGATAAGTCCATGACTTTGGAAAGAAAAAACAATAACATTTTTTAATTTTTCTACATAATCTCCTTTCACCTCTACGCACTTAGTCCAGCGATGTTCCAACCTCTTCAACCCATCAAAAAAATATTTTTGTCAAACACTGAAAAATAGGCCGCAGTTTCGGCTACCACCTCTTCGTTTGACGAAAATCTTTGCCCGCCAAGCCATTTCTTCACGTTTGGGTAGAGGAAAAAGTCACAGGGGGCTAAATCTGGCGAATACGGACGGTGTGGCAATAATTCGTATCCTAATTCGACAATTTTTGATGTCGCAATTACAGACGAGTGGGCCGGTGCATTATCCTGATGATATAGATTTTTTTTCTTTGCTAGACGCGGTCGTTTCTTGATCAACTTTTTATTGAATCTATCTAACAATGCAGCATAGTAAGCGTAAAGTTATTGTCTTGCCTTTATCCAAAAAATCGATATAAATAACCCCTTGGCTGTCCCAAAAGACTGTGGCCATCACTTTACCAGCCGAGCAAACAGTTTTTGCCTTCTTTGGGGCACGTTCCCCGGTAGAAGTCCATTGCTTCGACTGTTGCTTAGTCTCTGGTGTATAATGATGGACTAACGTTTCGTCAACTGTTATGTACCGACGCATAAACTGACTCGGATTGCGATTATACATGGCTAGGCATTCCTCAGAAGCTGTTACACGATTTCGTTTCTGGTCGACTGTTAGTAAACGCGGCACCCATCTTGCAGAAAGCTTTTTCATGCCCAGAATATCATGCAAAATATAAAAAACTCGTTCAGTCGAGATGTGCACAGCCTCACTTATTTCGCGTATCTTCACTCGACGGTCTGCCAAAACAATATCATGTATTTTATTAACCATGCCCGCCGTAGTGACCTCAATCGGCCTTCCTGGGCGCTCCGCGTCATTGGTGGTAGTACGTCCACAACGAAATTCAGTGAACCCCTTATGTACCATCCCATGAGAAGGCGCTGAATCACCATAATACTTTTTTAATTTGTCTTCGGTCTGCTTAATAGTTTTACCACGTAAAAAATAGTGTTTAATTAGCACTCGAAACTCGCTTTTCTCCATTTTCAAAGAATACTTAGAAGTCGCTTAATTTTTTTGTTTCTAAAAAGCTTGTTTTCGCGACAAATTTGAAAAAAGAACGGCATGCGCTGCGTAGTGAGTTTCCAAATATGAGACAAAAAAAAATATATTAAAAAAGTTTTTATTCAATCTTAAAGTCATTGAGTTGCCAAACTGCCCTCGTATAATCTGGATTCTCGTGAGTCACTCAGGGATCTATTTAAGATAAACATACATACTTTATGCCATGTGGTGCCGGCTCAGAATGCCACCACCCCATCTCCTCCCATGGGTGTCGTAAAAGTCGACTAAGGGATTAGCCGGAGGATGGGCAGCGGCGTCCTTCGAGTACATTAACAACTCAACTGCGATCGCCAACCCGCCTGCCAAGCGTGGCGATTATGGCAAAACCCCCCAATGAGCCCGCAACACATCCATATCGGTGGCTGTGGTGATCTTTGGGGGAGGCCTGTGTCCAGCAGTGGACTTCATTCGGCCGAAATGATGATACATACTTTACCATCCTTATATATATATACCAAAATATCATGTATATACGCGAAAACATTCGTTTTAATAAAAAAAGTGACGTGCACAATTTAAATACTCGCAATAAGAACAAGCTTGTCTTGCCTGGCTTTAGACTTAGTAGAACCAGCAAGTCGTTTATCGGAAACAGTGTTAGGTTCTTCAACAAAATTCCTTTTAGTATTACCGATTTACCAGAACTACCTTTCAAATCTATGATTAAACCTTGATTAAACGTGTTTTAATGTCAAAGGCTATAGCATAAATCATTACATCGATGATAAATATGTCTGGCACACAATACCTTTCTGCACACTGCGACCCTCTGGCGCTGTATTATTTATTTTAAAACTTCTGATATTTGATATGATTGCAAGTATTATAACTTGCAATCAAAGGTTTAATGTTTTAAAATTGGAATTAATTATATTATTAATGTAAAATAACTAATAAACAGTTGACATGACTCATTTAAAATTGCATTTTTTATGTTATTAGTAGTTTTAGTTTAGTTTTTTTTTAGTTTATTAGTATTTAGCCGTGTGGTGCCGGCTCAGAATGCCACCACCCCATCTCCTCCCATGGGTGTCGTAAAAGTCGACTAAGGGATTAGCCGGAGGATGGGCAGCAGCCTCCTTCCCGTACATTAACAACTCAACTGCGATCGCCAACCCGCCTGCCAAGCGTGGCGATTATGGCAAAACCCCCCAATGAGCCCACAACACATTCATATCGGTGGTTGTGGTGATCTTTGGGGGAGGCCTGTGTCCAGCAGTGGACTTCATTCGGCCGAAATTATTATGTTATTAACTTAATAATTTTAATACCTTGACATTTGTTATTATTATATGTTTTACAATAATTTGTATCAATCGACATTGTAATCTCAATTGTTTTAACAGAGTCATTTTCGGCCGAATGAAGTCCACTGCTGGACACAAGCCTCCCCCAAAGATCACGACAACGACCGATATGGGTGTGTTGTGGGATCATTGGGGGGTTTTGCCATAATCGCCACGCTTGGCAGACGGGTTGGCGATCGCAGTTGAGTTGTTAATGAAATCGAAGGACGCTGCTGCCCATCCCCCGGCTTATCCCTTAGTCGACTTTTACGACACCCATGGGAGGAGATGGGGTGGTGGTATTCTGAGCCGGCACCACACGGCAACAGAGTATCCATGGAGTTTCTTGACGGCTCTTCTCCACGCGATCAACTATTTGGAACCGTGTAACTTAGATTCTGACGTTTCATAAGTGCCAATATTTGAGAAATTTTACTTTGAGTCGACAGCTAGATCACCACAATAACATCGATGTGCAGCATCCAAACGTAGATGTTTAGTTAAGGCACAAATTGCTTTTCTGTATTCGACTAGCACCAAAATTGGTAGACTCGACCTCTATTTACCCACAGACGAGCGCGCTCCGCCGTATTAATAAACAATATCAATATTAATTTTAATATGAACATTCGTGGCTAAAATATCATTACTGTGAAGAGATGTAGTAATTTGTAAAATAATTATCATGCATGTCTACTGCATAAATACTGTAATCGTTTAATTAAATAAAAGCGCTACATTGGTTGATAGGGAAGGAGGAAAATGTTCTGATTTATTGCGAAGCAATAATTAATATAAATAACCCTGAGTATAGTCCAACAGTGTCAACGAAACGTTGTCGATGTATATTTAAATTAAATAGTCAAATGAAAAGTAAAACAGACAATCATGTTCCGCACTAAAATAAAAAAGAGAGAAGCGCAGTTAATAAAATTGATAAATGTAAGTTCAATATTTGATTTTCTAGCTCCATTACATGAAGTGTAGGAAAAATGCCTTTTACAATAAAGCATCGTCTAGAAACGATGGGGCTCCTTGTTTCTGTAAGTAGGTTTTCGTGAGTTATCTATATATTAATACGTGAAGAGAAAACTTTGTACCCCTTTTTAAGCATAATTTCGCGCACGGAAGAGTGTGGCATTTGGCATAGTTAAAGTTTGTATGGAAAAGCGTAGAAAAACAAAATAAACTTTAAAAAAAAGATTTACGGTCAAATTTAGACCACTCCGCAATACCAAGTATTAATTAGTAGCCATTACCAGCCCAATTCCTTAGGCGTTAATTATATTTATATTCATATCGTCTGAACCCTGCATGATATCGAAATGGAACATACACGAAAATGTCAGTTAAAAAGTTCTATGCCATAAAATTTTCATTGTAATCCGTTGCACCGTTTCGGAGCCTATTCGAGATAAACTTTCAGACTGATAGACAGACAAAAATCCTATAAACGGTCATGTATGATAGGCATCGAACAAATAGCAATTTCACTAAAATTGAGCGCAGTGATAGACTAGTGGTTAAACGCAGCTCCTATGCAGTAGGGTCTGAGTTCGATCCCGGCCCGCACCTCTGAATTTTCGGATTTATGTGCGGATCAGAATTTGATTGTCACTTGGGGTAATGGTAAAGGAAAACTTCGTGAGGAAACCTGGACACATGAGAGGGTTCCAAAAATGATGTTCTCTCTGGTGAGTGTAGTCCGCCAACCCGCAAAAGGCTAGCTTGGTGGACTAAGGCCTAAACTTTATCATCGTGAGAAAAGGCCTGTGCCCAGCAGTAGGACAGTAATGGGCTAATTAGGGACTAAAATTTTCGCATTTAATTTGAAATCCATACAGACACTTCAGTTTTATTATATTGCTATAGACTTTTTATTAGGCTATTATTTGGTTAAAAGATCATAAATGGAATATTCTATAAGCATTGATTACACATAGTTAAAGTACGGTGATCTATGGTTAAACAAATTTGTGTCAAACTAGAGAGAAGACTGATAAATTATCGAAATCACAAATTGCCGGTCTGTGAAAAATAACAATTCTAAAATCAACCAATATCTACTCATAGTCTGTAATACAAGTCTTCATTGCAACACCATATTTAGTGAATTAATTATCTTTTGTTTCAGAGCCTCTCAGATTGTACTCCCGAAGAAAAAGAACAGAAGATACATTCCATACAAGTCCTGTACGCCTTGGAACTTTTTGATAACAAGCTTTATTCACAGTCGATGAATGAGTTCATTAAACTTAAAACTGATCTCGCTGACGTCATCAAATTGTTTCCCGAACTAGATTGTAAACCTAATGATGATAAAGAAAAAACAAAGAAATTGACAGGCAAAGACTTAGAGAATGCTCTGAATGCCTTGATAATGTATTTAAAGGAGTTGAGAGCTAAGATTGGTTTTATCAGCATGCAAGATGAGGCAACAGGACAGAGAAATGTGGCGCAGCAGTTAGAATTAATAGATACCACTTTGTTGAAATGCTACTTGCAGGTAATAATTTCGGCCGAATGAAGTCCACTGCTGGACACAGGCCTCCCCCAAAGATCACCACAACCACCGATATGGATGTGTTGTGGGCTCATTGGGGGGTTTTGCCATAATCGCCACGCTTGGCAGGCGGGTTGGCGATCGCAGTTAAGTTGTTAATGCACTCGAAGGACGCCGCTGCCCATCCTCCGGCTAATCCCTTAGTCGACTTTTACGACACCCATGGGAGGACATGGGGTGGTGGCATTCTGAGCCGGCACCACACGGCAACTACTTGCAGGTAAATCTATAAAATGTACTATGATTTTATAAGTGTAGATGCGTTGCCTGCGCTCTATGATGGTCACATGAAAATTGCTCGGCACTAACTTAGTCACGCACCGACCAGTGTTGCGGCTAGACGTGAATGTTAAACGTAATTCTTGCATCATATTGCGAAAAAAATGCCTTCCTTTGGTAATAGAACGTTTATGCACGAACTATACTGCACTTGTGAGAAAAAAAAAATATGATACCGTAAAAAATGTACAGTATTTTGTTTTATTACGGAGTCTAATATCGGCCGGTTCCAGAACGACACCGAACGAGCATGGAACTGCTAATGTCACGTAACTAAACTGAATATACATCTGTATATTCATCTCTTTCTAACAACCGGTATGCCGCATGGTGGCTTTCTCTCCCTTTCTTCGCGCACTGTTTGAGAGCTGTATAGTTATATGTACTGGTAGTAGCTATAGTAAAATTTATGCTCCTCTATAGTGCAATAAAGTTCGTGCATGGCGCGTCTATTTGTAACATGTCATTGGCTAGTCCAAGGTCTCTTATTGCAAGAGTACGGCTAGGTAGATACCGCCTTATTGCCAGATATTCTGCTGCCAGGCAGTAGTGGCTAAACATTACTGTGTTACTGTGGTGACTAGTGCAGTGTGGGCAGCTATTGTTATGGGCAGGTGTGACGCTTATCATCAGCGAATGACTTGTTAGGCACGTCACAAGGTTGTATAAAGAAAAAACTACATAATATGGATTATGGTTTAGTTCTTCCCTAAGATAAATGTATTGATATTTCTACTTCATCATTTCGCCCGAATAAAGCCCTCTCCTGGACTCAGGCCTCCCCCAAAGATCGCCATAACGACCGGTGTGGGTATGTTGTGTGCTCATTGGGGGGTTTTGTCATTTGTCGGGTTAGCAATCGCGGTTGAGTAGTAAATGTACTCGAAGGACACTGCTCCCCGCCCTTCAGCTAATCCTATAGTCACCTTCTACGACACCCATGGGATGAGATGGGTTGGTGCTATTCTTAGACGGCACCACACGACATATTTCAGATTAATGACGCGTTAGTGGCACCTCTACTACGTGTCAACAACTGTCGTCTAGAAGAAGCCGAGAAGATGCTCCTACATCATGGAAAACACAGTGAATTGATAATATTGTACCAAACTAAAGGGCAACATATGAAAGCACTACAACTGTTGAGAGAGCAGGCGAAAGAACCGGATTCTACCTTGGAAGGTTATCAAGGAACGAAGAATTACTTGCAACAGCTTGGTAAGTATGGAGCTCTGTGTATTTTGGCCAGAATTATTTTGTATATAACCCAAAGAATTTTATAACTAATATTTTTTACAAGTCATCGTATCTTGATGATGTGTCATGTGGGGCTCACGCGCAAAAGTCTTCAGACCCTTTTGCTAATAAGAAAATATGTTGTTGTTCTACAACTTTCTGTTTTAGGTGCTGAACATATTAACCTAATATTCAAGTTCTCAGACTGGATACTAAAAGAACATCCTGAAAAGGGCTTGAAGATATTCACTGAAGACATTGTAGAAGTAGAAAACTTGCCACGTCCAAAGATACTAGATTTTCTACTAAGGGAACATGAAAATCTTGTAATGCCATACTTGGAGCACGTCATCCATACGTGGAACGAGACGAATTCATTATTTCACGACGCCTTAATAAATATTTACAGAGAAAAAATAGTTGATAAAAAGGCAAACATAACAGATGCCGAAGTACAGCATATTAAGTCGAAATTACTCACATTTCTAGAAAAGTCTACGCATTACACTCCCGAGAGAGTGGTGCTACATTTCCCTACAGATAGCTTGTTTGAAGAAAGAGCAATTATTAACGGTAAATTAGGAAGGCATGAGCAGGCACTCGCCATTTACGTACTAATTTTAGGTAAGTATTTACTAAGATTGCCAATAAGTTGTATTAATTAGTAGAGACGCATGAATTATTCATAGTATAAATATTTTGCAACAGTACTTGTCTCATAGCTCATATGTAATTGTTGGTAACACACACTGGGTAAAGACTTTCATCTTGAGGCACTGCGGTATTGTTGATGAAAATACGTCGCGAAGTTTTCCGGAATAAGCAGCATGCGATGGCCTCCCAACGAGATAGACGATCTGTTGAAGGTTGTTCGGAGTCCCCACAATAGCCACCCATATCCCATCCAGTTGGCTGTGGTGGAAATCTATGGGGTAGGCATTTGTTCAGCAGTGGGCGTCCTTTGGCTGATAATGATGATTATGATGGCTTGCCTCATTAGCTAGCCGAGAGTTAAAAAGCAACTAGAAGCGGATGTAAATATAGTTCTCTTGAGTAAGGCAAGAGCGCACGAGTGCGACACGAACGAGTAACCGAGCCGTGTTGTCGCTCAAGGAGTTATGCCATTGCAGAGAGGGAGCCACAGAGCAAGTGCTCGCTTTGGTAACTCGTATCAATGCGACAATCTAGTAGAGTGGCAAACGACAAACTTGGAATGTATACCGCCAACCTTAAACCTACGTTTTTCATTTAGGTGATGTAGACCGAGCAATACGGTATTGCGACACCGTATGCACTTCTCCAAACGACAAGAACCGAGATGTCCACGTAATATTGATGAGGATTCTCATGAACCCTGAACAAGACAGTGCTCTTAACGGCCCCCTAGCTAATGCACCCAGGCACCCGAAGACAGCGGTACCAGATTTAGAAACAGCTCTGAATATATTGGAGAATCATGCTGATAAAATATCGCCTTTGAAAGTAAGTTCCTTATTGACATCTAATAAGCATATAACAGTCCCCTGATGGATCCTACATTATCTCTTCAAACTATCATACCCACAGCCTTTTTTTCTGCCTGCAATATAATGAAGGCAGGGGGCTCAGGTGTTTTGGATATTGGCGCTGGGGCGCTTGTGACCCCGGCGCCCTCCCCTTCTTCGATAGTGATCGGCCCTCTGCCGATCCAGCTCTGCGGTCTTCGTCTGGAGCATGACGCTCTCACAGAAGGAGACAGTGCAGTGCACTACAATTTTTATGTTCTGCCAGCATTGCCGATAAGACTCTACTGCCAGCAGAGAGAGATCTTACCTAATCCAGTCGCCCCGGATCTGCCGCTTGACCTCCTACGCAGGGCACTCTTCCAGCGTGTGTTGTGTCGTATCCTTTTTTTAATGTTGCCCACTGGAAATTCTTCATGAACTTCCTTCGCCCCGGGGAAGGGTGAAGGCGTATGCCGGACTCCTACCGGCTAAAACCATTGGGGCGGTCATCTTCGGCACCTAAGGGAGGCTCCAGGTCCTCGTATGATTACACTAGAGCCGGCTGTGTCCTGTATCTTGGTCGCTGCCACAGCTTTCCACAGCACGGCTGGCACGGCCTCGCGTCCTGTCCTGTGCAGGTTGACACCAAAACAACCGTGTCTGGTGGATATGCGGTTGTTTACTTGCATCAGACGGTAGGTAACGCGCTCGCTCCTCATAAGACAGGCTCCGTAGAGCGGCAGGACGGCTTCGATGACGCGATTGGCTGCGATCTGCCATCGCAGGCGCTTACCTACAGCCTTAGGCTTTCTAAACTATGTTTAGATCTGTTTTCAGTCTAACCGATAAGATGCCAATTTCTTGCCATTTTCTAGATCTATGTTTAGATTCTAAATACTGACACGTGTGTTAGACTATGGGCCTCTGACTGCCCGTAATTCCTGACACGGTATTTGTCTCATAACAGGATCGATAGCCTAACATGCTGATATGAGTTGTCAGGTAGACATTGAACCAAGAGGCATTTAATGAAAAGGTGATAACTTTAATTAAACAATTGACAGGCCAGTGGTGGTATAGCTAGCTCTCATGTTGGTGATTTATTCCACCACATATTCACTGGTAGAGCCTCGTTGTTCTGCGAAATGGAAGTGTGCAGTGAGGTCCACCTTGTAGTGGCAGCACACGCGTTAAACGAATTTGCCGAAATATTCACAAAAACAAAAATTAAAATATTATTAACCATCTGACTTTTAAGCGTGTTGATTAATCCCCAACAGAAATCCTGTCTATGGGGTAGGAGTTCTGATCCTAATTGTCCGTTAACTTTCGTTGCAGGCTCTGTCAGTGTTGCCAGACTCAGTCCCTCTGAGTCGCCTTAAACATTTCTTAGAGAGCGCCCTAGATGGACAGCTTACGTTAAAGCGACGCATGCAGATTCTGAAAGGCTTGTTGTACGCAGAACATATGCAGGTGAGATAAATATAGTAATATCCTTTACAGTGTGCGCTGTTTGGAAGACCAAGGGTCGGAATAGGTAGTTTTTAAGTAGATACGTAGATGGATGATCGTCATCGTGCATGCGTGTGTCGTTTTTTGCTCTACGTAGGTAAGATAAGTTTTAGAAGATATTTTTATCAATCCCGGAGTTTCCGGCATATCCATATTAAGATTTCGTAGTGAATTTAACATCATTTGGTACTTTAAAACTACCTGTTCAGACCCCTGTTATTGATCATTATTTTTCAATGACTATGGAATAACTAGACAAGGTGAAAATATGCCGGTCGCCTAGAAATCTCTACTCACGTGAACCTTAAATGTCATTCCTATATGGTGACGGAACTACATGGACACCTTTCTTATAAACTGCCAGGCAATGCTAATAAAGTTTTGCCCAGTATTAGAGCGTATGCTGATAATTAGTAATAATATACACATATTGATGGCTTACTTCATGTAATTACTCGAGACATTTTTCATTATCACAATTGTTATATCGATTACTAGACTATTTATGTGAAAAGGACACTTAAAATTTCGCATGCCTGCTAAAGGCGAGATGTGTATTTGAACATTATTACTATTTAAGAACATATGTACCATATCTTTAGCGAGTAAAAAGTATTGTTATTGTTTGTTTGTAAGAGCCGCGTATTTAATAATATAGTTGATAAGACTTAACATTCCGACCTTGATCCTTGGGGCAGCAAATAGTACACACGGCTACGCATCAACCTAGAGTGTTTGGACTTTGAACTATTAGAAGTTGAACGCTGCGGAATCGTGCGAGAGGGTGTAGTACTTTTTGTCGTTCCGTTTCACTCTCGTACATACTCGACTACTCGGCTACACATAAAGCCATACAAAACCTGTTTAGCTTGAGTGCGTGGCACACACCACCACCATGCGGTGCTCTATCTATAATATACATATAGATACGTATATATTTTGTAAGCAAGATTAGGTCGTTGCATAGTACATTGTTTTTGATTTGCGCTGCGCCTGAGTACATCATATACATCTATCATCATTTATTATGAATTATAATGAATTTATTGCATTAGCAAGTCATACCCTTACCGAAAAAAGCAAATCCTAAATCTTTTACCGAATATCGTCCCATCTCCATATTACCATTCCTTTCCAAAGTCCTTGAACGCCTCATCCATAACCAGCTTAGTTCTTTTCTTTGTAGGAACCATCTCCTGAATCCCTTCCAGTCTGGATTTCGACCTGGTCACAGTACTGTTACGGCTTTAGTCAACATTACGGACGACATTAGATCAGGTATGGAGGATGGAAATCTGACGGTGCTTTCCTTGATTTCAGCAACGCGTTTAACACCGTCGATTTTGATATTCTGCTTGCTATTCTCTGCTCTCTCAATGTATCTCCAACGGCGACTGACTGGTTTCGTAATTAGCTGTCTGGCCGCCGACCACGTATTTGCATTGAAGATACTTTATATTCTTGGTGTATTACTTCTGTTGTTGTACCACATGGTGGCGTTCTATCTCCTCTACGCTTCGCAATATTTATAAATTCCATCTCTAATCAACTTCTTTCTTCCTACCACCTTTATGCAGATGATCTACAGATTTATTCACAAGGTCCCTTAGGAGAGTTGGTGGAAGTCATAAACACTGTAAACAAAGACTTAGCGCATATATGCGAATGGAGTAAGGCATATGGGTTAAAAGTTAATCCTTCGAAAACCCAAGTGTTAGTTATAGGCAGTCCTAGGCTTATCTCTAGAATTAATTGGTCGCAGCTTCCACAGGTAATTTTCGACGGCACTATGGTACCTATAAGTGATACGGTTAAGAACCTGGGGTTATATATTGGTAGAAATCTTTCTTGGGGTCCACAGTTCAAGAAGTAAGTCGAAAATTATTTGCATCAGCAAGCTCCCTGAGGAGAATACGCAACTTTCTCCCAACTGCTACTAAAACTGCGCTCGCTCAATCCCTTCTCCCTCCTATACTTGATTATGCTGCTGCCATTTATCTCGACCTTACTGAGGCACAATTAGATAAACTTGAGCGACTCCAAAAGTTTTGTATTCGATTCATATTTGGTTTACGCAAATATGATCATGTTTCAGAATTTCGCACAAAACTCAAGTGGCTTCCAATACGTCTTCGCCGGAATTATCATATACTTTCCTTGCTTTGTAGTATTCTGTTTAATCCTAAAACCCCTTTTTACCTTAAAGAATGTTTTAAGTTCCTTATAATGTGCGTCAATTCGAGATTCTTAAGATCGTCAGAGAGTCTTGACTTGAGATGCCAATGCATTCTACCAAATTTTGTGATAAATCCTTCACCATTCAGGCTGTCCGATTATGGAATGCACTGCCTGTGTCAATCAAACGTGCCCAGTCATTGGTTACTTTTAAAAAATTAGTAAAAGAATATTACTTGTCTGTTTAATTGTTTGTTCTATTTACCAATATAGTACTTTCTTCTGATTGTGTATTTACCATATATTTATTGTTTATGTATGTATCCAATATTCTTATGGATTCTTTATATTGTATTGGATAAAGTATAGTGTATGGTTTTATATATGGATTATTTATAATGTATTGTATAAATTATTATATATTGTTGTATATGTGTGCATACTATATAAGTAATTTATGGAATAAATGCCTATTTGTATTATATTTAATAGATTCACTATTTGATTATATTAATATAATAAGTACACCACGGAATACCCCTTTGTCTTTGTCCATCTTTTTCTTATCCATCCAAAGGTTGTCTGTCAGAAATCGCTAATAGCGATAAGACCGCCCATTGTACAATTACTGTTCATAAAATTATTCCTAGTAGTTGTTTTTTAAAATGGTGTACAATAAAGAATATTCTATTCTATTCTAGCAAAACGATGACTATTTAGGAAATGTTGCTTAAGTCTATAGTAGTAAAAGTAGATATGTTAAGGGTTAAATATTTAATTATTTTTACAAACCATTGAGAGCATTATTGGAGCAGAAAGCGAGCTACTTTTTTCTTAAAAAAGGGCGTCTGTGTGTGTAAGCGCAAAGCAACAAACGCTGTGATTGGCCGATGCCACGATACGCAGTCCCTTTCCTACGATTTTCTGCATTGCAAATAGCATAGTGATGGTTATATAGGGTGTCGAGCTTGATGTGTATCCGTGTGTACTACCGTGTATTACCCTCTTATTCATTAAAAACAGCATGTTCAAACCTATTTTAGTTAAAATGTGTTATGTCCACATCTTTCTTTCTTATCCATACGTCGTAAGCCGTTATTTTTATTTTTTATTATACGAAACTCGAGTAAATGTGTTTTTTTTTTTTTTTTTTTTTTTTTATTAAAAAAACGTTGCCCCACACTAGGATTTCTCCTGTGTCGTGGGTGCGTTTACAGACATGAATTCCACAGGCAATACACCCAGACCCGGAACAACTACCTGCAGATCATACAAATATTTGTTCCGTGCGGGAATCGAACCCACGACCCGGAGCGCAGCAGCCGACTGTATATAGATTAGGTATTATTTAAAAACATTTTAGGGGATATTTAAAGTCACTCAGGGAAAGAGTACCCAATCGCGGCTCGCCTCGCCATCGAGGCCCGTCGCGATTACCCATTCAATCTTCCTCCTGACCCCTTGCTCGAGTCGGCTGGTGCCGAGCCAGTGGCTTTAAATATCCCCTAAAATATTTTTAAATAATACCTAATCTGAAGTGTCTGGGTACGGTCGATGCGATTGACTTGCTATTACATGAAGTGTTAGGCAATTTAAACAGGAAAATGAAAGTAGCAGGTCTATTTCTAGACCTATCATCTGCATTTGACACGATTGATCATGAGATCCTTCTTGATAAATTAGAATTTTACGGAATTAGGGGTAATGCTTTAAGCCTCTTAAAATCATATTTAAGCAATAGAAAACAATTTGTCGAAATTAAGAATATTGTAAACGGACAAGAAGTTGTGACTAAATCTAAGTTGATTAAAGTAACACGTGGAGTTCCACAGGGCTCAATATTAGGTCCAATTTTGTTTATTTTTTTTTTGAATGATCTTATAAATTTTATTACTAATACAATTCCAGACATAAAACTAATAATTTATGCAGACGATACAAACGCAATAATACCAGCTACCAGCTCACGGGAACTTCAGTTTAAACTCAATAATGCACTTTTGGCATTTAATGAATGGTTTCGTGTTAACAAATTAAAATTAAATATAAATAAAACGAACGCTATATTATTCCGAACGACCGCTCGCAGGCATGTAAATATGGACATCATAAGTAACGGATTGAAAGTAGAATTCACTGATAGTGTTTTATTTCTGGGGGTTCATATTGATCAATTTTTAAACTGGAAAGCCGAATTGGAGTCAATCGAGAATTCAATAAGTTCAGCCTGTTATGCCCTAAGAAGCTTAAGAGATGAGGTGAATATTGAACAACTCAAAATGGTCTACTACGCTTTGGTTGAGTCAAAGTTTAGGTATAGTGTCAAATTTTGGGGTAACAGTTACGACTATAATATAAATAGAGCATTCGTGATCCAGAAACGTGCCATTCGAACTATGGTACGGATACCTCCGTGGGAATCGTGCAAAGCTCATTTTAGGAGTCTTAAAATTTTGGTGGTTCTTATGGACGTTATCCGGAATCCCTTCAAGTATGAAACGCCAGTACAAAGAGCACTACGATTAAACACAAGAAGGAAAGATCTGGAGGCCCCACTATGTCCGAAATTGAATGTTGCGATACATGGTTGTCGGTATCAAGCAGTTAAATTATACAACTCTCTACCTGTTGACTTGAAAACGATTGATAGTCCAAATATTTTCAGAAGTAGACTAAAAAAGCTTTTGCTGGAAGGGTGCTTTTATTCAGTAGATGATTTTAAGATTAAATAGTATGTGATATAGGCCCACCTCATAATTACATCATATTTTAGTTATTTTTGTTCTAATTTTAGCTGGGTATTTCTGACATTTTTAATAATTGAATTGTCTAAAATCTTATTTAATCGAAATTTCTGCGTTGTTTTTTATACGTTTTAACTTTTATTGTTATTTTGCCTTGTACCTACAGGTTTCGTTTTTTATTGTGTGATTTTTATTGTAATTTAATTTTGTGCCACATTCAGACACAATTGTAAATTGTTCATGAATAAAGAATATAATCTAGCTGCCTCTCAATACCGGTCTGTTTGAAAGAAACAGCACGAGCCTCTTTTCGTGCTTCGCGTGAGACTGATTTCATCGTCCGGGTTGACGAGCAAGGGCTTCGGGCGGTGTTGATTGTTTATGAGAGAGGGTCTATATCGAGCAGCCGATACCACGAGGGGATACCGAGGGGATGGGGCAGGGTAGAGTAGAGCAGAGTACCACCCAGTTCGTGGATACACGTTGGTGACGCGCGAATCGGGGTGGGCCGATACAGGAAGTACTTGGGGCTCACCCTGGACAATCGCTGGGACTTCGCAGAGCACTTAATGCAGCATGCGCCTCGTCCCCCGAGTCGAGAGGGTAGTGTGTGCATTACACCGGCTGCTACCCAATCTCGGGGGACCGTGTGAGGAAGTTCGCAGTCTCTACGGGTGGGTCGTGCGGTTCGTGCGGTTCGTGGCCTTAGGCGGGGCGCCTGTATGGTCAGCTTGACTGTCAGGCGTCCAGCGCTGCCGAATCAAACATCAAGGTTGGCAGCGCAGTGTGGCTATATGTATCGTACGAGGATACCGAACAGTATCCTACGAGGCGGCAAATCTCCCGGCGCGCTTTCCTCCTTTCGACATCCTGGCGGAGATGGATGCGTGGGTCAGACATCAGACACGCTCCTTCCGCCAGAGCGACGAAAGCGCGCCTCCTGGGGCGTTCGGCAGGCTGAGGCGATTCGTTTGGCAGCGCGCACTTGAGAAGTGGCATCACCGCCTGAGGATGCAGTTCTCAATCAAGCGCGTCGTCGAGGCCATCCTGCCGCTCTTCGGAGCCTGGCTCAGAGTGAGCGAGCGCGTCACCTACCGCCTGACGCAGGTGTTCACCGGGAACGGTTGTTTTGGTGCGTACTTGCCACCACTGTGATAGCGCACAGCACACGCTCGAGGAGTGCCCTGCGTGGGCTGCCGAGCGGCGGATCCTGGTCGATCGGATCGGGCAACATCTCTTTCTGCCAGCAGAAGTGTCGGTTATGCCGGCAGAGCACGAGAATTGGATTGTTGTGGTCTCCTTTGAGAGCGTCATGCTCTATTATTATTATATAGGATTATTTACAATCTCGTCGCTTTACAGTCACCGCCGATGTGCCTATGGGCTTGGCACCAGTGGGCGGCTCTAGTGTGATTATACGAGGTCCTGGAGCCCCCCTTAGGTGCCGAAGATGGCCGCTGCAGTGGTTTTAACCAGTAGGAGTCTGGTATGCCCCTTCGCCCTTCTGTTCTATTGTTGGCTCCCACGGGCACAGCTTCAGCCGAACGCACTTCGACCCTATTGGGTCCATTGTGCTGCCCAAAGCCCTGCACTACTCCTCCGCTGGCAAATCAAGAAGTCCTACAGAGGTACTTCGCAATCATACCTGCCTGGAGCCGTGCAAAATCATCAGCCAATGGATAAGCCATTCTTAGATGTTTTGCCCTACGTTTTCCCAGAGCGTCACAGCTGCACAAAATGTGCTGCATAGACTCTTGATTGTCCATACAGAATCTGCAGCATGTATTCGTTGTGCTAAGCTTCATCCTATGGAGGTGCTCCTTGGTACCGAAGTGGCCTGTCATTGCGCCTATATAGTGCCTTAAATGGGTTTTGGTAAGATTTAATAGTCTCTTTAACCCGTTTAGTCTTGTGCTGCAGAAAGTCTTGGAATGGTTTAGGCTTCTCGCTTGCCTCCATTCTCTGACATGTTCTTTATCAGCAAATGCATGTAATGCCAGTTGGTAAGTACCATAGCTATTCCTACGAATGGCTCAGGGCCATTGAGCTGCTTACTCGAACCTGCCCTAGCTAGTTGATCCGCCGTTTCGTTACCTTCAACACCTTCGTGTCCAGGTACCCAGATAAGCTTTACGTTATTGTGTTTTCCTAGTTTGTTTAGTAGGATAACACCTTCCTTGACTAGTTTCGAGTTTACTTTAAAGCAGATTAGTGCCTTTAGAGCTGCTTGACTGTCGCTGAGTATGTCTACGGTTTTGTCCTTCACATTCCTCCTTAGCATTTCTCTAATGCTGGCAATTATTGCATAGGACTCCGACTGGAAAACCGATGTATATTGCCCCATGGATTGACTGATATTGCAGTCGTTTGACCAAATTCCTGCTCCCGTCCCTGATTTCATTTTAGACCCATCAGTATACCAAATGAGATGAGCAGTGTCATTTATGGGCTTGAGTTCTCTCTCTCTTCCCTTGTGAGTATATGTACACTGTATCTCCTATTGAACATATAGACTGGATTGTCAGCATCACATGTCATGTCTATTAAGTCATCCAGTTCTTTCACAGGATCCATTGATGTCTGTTTTGTGCAGGGCTTGTATCGATTCCACGCGCCTGCACTTGCAAGTCTATAATGAGATTTTCTTGCCTCTGTTTGTATGTGAATATGAAGTGGTTTAATGTTCAACATCCACTCGAGTGCCATAGTAGGCGTGATTTTAAAGGCTCTAGTGATGCCCATGCAGGCGCTACCCTTTCTACCTTCCTTAAGGTGTCTTTGCAGGTTTGTAGCAAAGTTCTTGTCCACCATACTGCGCTGCCATATGTTAGTATTGGCCTCACCATCGTTGTGTATATCCAGTACATGACCCTAGGTTTGAGTCCCCACGTCTTGCCATAGGCTGAACGGCACATATCGAACACTCTTAGGGCCTTTTTAGTTGCATTTTCAACGTGAGTACGCCACGTTCGTTTCTTATCCAGTGTTACACCTAGATACTTTACTTCCGTGGCCCATTTAATTTTAGCGCCGAACATTTTTAACTCCTTGAGTTCACTCAGGTCTGATTTATTTGTAAACGGCACTAACACAGATTTGCTTGGATTTATGGATAGGTTGTTCTCATCACACCATCCTTCTACTTTGTCCAAAGCCTCCTGTAGCAGGTCCGACACAGTGTTCGGGAACTTGCCATTTACTTGTATGACCATATCGTCAGCATACCCTACTGTATGGAATGGTCCTATATTTAGTTCCACCAAAAGAGAGTCACACTTGTGGACAGCCTTTCGTCGCTTTTACAGCTATCTTGTCTCCCAGTAGATTGGCTTGGATAATCATGCCCTGAAGTATTATTATGGTATTTGTCCATTTTATTAGTGTGGGTTCTATGCCATGTCTCTCTGCAGCAGCCCTTATTGACTCAAAGGTCGTCCTATCGAACGCACCTTCAATATCAAGAAATGCTGCTGCTTATATCTCCTTAGTTGCCAGAGCCCTTTCAGCTCTGTCTACTACATAATGTAGTGCTGTTTCAGTTGATTTAGCTTGTTGATACGCACATTGCATGTTATGTAGTGGTCTGCGCTTAAGCGCTCCATCTCTAATATGCCTGTCGATCATCTTCTCTAGAGCTTTTAGGTAGAAGGATGTCAAGCTTATCGGCCGGTATGATTTAGCATCCTCATAATCTGCTTTTCTCGGTTTGGGGATAAAGATCACCTTAACTTGTCTCCAGACTGTCGGGACATACCCAAAGGCTATGCAGGCCCTGTACAGTCTGCAGAGGTGAGTTAAGATAATGTTTCTGCCCACTTGCAGTAGGATGGGATAGATTCCGTCCGGTCCAGGGGATTTATATGGACGGAAACTGCGTATTGCCCAACGTATTCTATCGGCGTCAACGACTTTCTTTGCAGTCCGCCAGTCGTCCTTAGAAGTTCTTACATATTGTTCTGCCATTGTGATGATATTTTCAGTCACACTGCGTAGTTCTACCGAGTCTGGGAAGTGTCATGATTGCTAGTGTCTCCTTCCCATCTGTTGTGAGTTTACCTTGGTCATTTCTTATGGATGACAATTGATTAACCTTCGCGGAGCTCATTGCCTTCGGCAGTCTCATTCCTTCCGGATAGCTGCTTATGTTCTGACAATGATCCCTCCACGCCCTTCTCTTTGCTTTGCGAACTTGTTTGCTGTAGTGCGTTAGCGCTTTGCATATATCGTGAAGTCTTTTATCGACTTCGCATAGTTGAAAACTTTTCTGGTGTCTTGTCTTAGATGTTCTAGGTCAGGGGACCACCATGGTTCTCTTTGCGATTTCCCCTCTTTTTCTCAAATTCTATGTCTATAATAGAGTTTAGCCTAGTTGTGGGATCTCTAAGTTCTACTTTGAGATCCTCCTTGAAGGATGCCCAGTTCGTTTTCCTGGGATTTCTTCTGAGTACCTTACCAAAGTTTTGGGTAGTTTCGTACCTAAAGCAAATATAATTGTGGTCAGATAAGCTAATTTCACCAGACACATGCCAATTTTTTGTTGCCTTGCCTTATGAATAAGGGACAACTTACCAGATAGTCCATAAGCACTTCACCTCTTTTATTGTTGTCTGTACTGCCCCAGGCAACATGGTGCGCATTTGCGTCGCATCCTATGATGAGATTTTCGTTTGCGCAGTTATTGACCAGGTTATGTAACGAGGTATTAACCGGGTCTGCTTCCTCGTTTGGTAGATAGGCAGAGGATAGGATGATGCTTTTCCTTTTCCCCTCTATCCCTTCATTAATCTTCACCGTGGTGAGATCCCTAGAACAGTAATCATAAAGAGGAATTGCTTCTATACCTCGCCTAGTATAGATACAAGTCCTCATATTATTTGTGGGACATTTATATGACAGTTGTCCACCACCAGTATTTAATCCCTTAATGTCCCCCTTGTATACATATGGTTCCTGTATAAGGGCTACATCATATTTGTTCCTATTCAGCTGACGACTGAGTATTGCCGTGGCTGCCTTGCTGTGTGCGGGTTAATTTGTACGCACCTTAAGTTGCTCATCGTGGACCGGAGCTACTTTCAGCCCCTAGACGATGGGCTAAAGCGCCCCGTCTGTCCCCCCGTACAGATTGCGGATGACGTACCGACTACCTCGGTTCTTGGGAATGTTGTAGAGCCAAACACGGACGGACGGATATGTAGGATGGGTACGAAGGATGGAAATAGTGCAAAATTGCAACGGGATGAAAGGAGTTGCAGGATGGGTCAGGGTGGAAAGTAAATAAAATGAATAGATAAATAAATAAAATAAATAAATTAGTAACTAAAAATAAAATACATAGAAGAATACATAAACTAAATAAAAAGAATCCGCCCGACGCTTTCAGTAGCGATTGTTTCTGAAGGAATCAAACCAATAACAGGCGACAACTTCTAGAAGGATAAATCGTCGGACTTGCCCTGGAGATCAATCACGACTGTTGCGCTTCCCCCAGAGCCATTTGCCAGATTACACGCCGGAAAAAAAAAGTGTAAGGTAGGCAAGGAGCTAGCACATTAAGCAAGAAAATACAAGTGTACTAAGCAGGCATAGGATGCAAGCAAAGCATGTTCTATCCCCTTCGCCCTTAACCGGAGCCGAGGAAGTTCATGAAGAATTAGCACTGGGCACAATAAAAGAAAAAGGGTTACAGGGGAAGTAGCGTTTAGATGCGTGTGTCATGAAAATGCCGTTGGTCGGCAAACTCAAATCGATGTAAAGTTGTATATTTTTAGTAACGTCCTACCCTATAAAGTTATTCCAGTGATAGAAGCTTTGCTCAATCAGCTAGCGTTGCAGCCTTTTTTAAACGACTGCGTCGATGGCGTCCCTTATGTGGTCTGGTAGCTCGATAACTTACAGCGGTATTGTTTTATATTATTATTTAATTGTCTTATATTTGTTATAGGTACAAGAACTGAAACAATTCCACGAATCGAAGAGCGTAGTTATAAACGACTACAACGTGTGCCCTGTATGTAAAAAGCGTTTTGGCAACCAGAGCGCCTTCGTCAGATACCCTAACGGCGAAATCGTTCATTTTAGTTGTAGACTCGACAAGTAATAATTACCTTTATACTGTATCTTTATAAAGTTAAGTAAATTATACTGGTATTAATTTCTCATCTAGGTAGATATGAAATCAGCTCCAGGTACTCGCGAGATAAGCACAGCCCTTCCGTTTTGCTTCGACTTCTCGGGCCCATATTTCCGTTAGTTTCATCCGATAGCTAGATCAGAAGACCGACACGCATTTTCGATAGGTCACTTCAGACTTGGGAGTTGATATTTGCGTCCATATCTTTCGTCGTATGATCATAAGATCTTATAATTTTCTTCAGACACCTTTTTTTACATTCACTGTACCTCAGGCAGGTCTTGGCCTGTAACTCATTTTGGCAGATCCCATTCCTCTGCGCGGCCTAGCCAGCCGCGGAATCCTCTGAACACCATCGTCTCGGTCCTATCTCTTATCGGCCGATGGACTGCCCCAAGTCTGCCGGCCGCAGGGCGTAAGCCATGGAGGCCGGAGATCGGCAAGAGTCTACCGGTGTCCAGTACGTCTTCGGAAAGGGAGAGATATATTCGCTCCCTCTGCCGTTCCGCCGCGTCCTTTTCCGTTCCGCCGCATCCTTTTCCGTTCCGCGGCATCCCTCTGCCGTTCCGCCGCATCCCTCTCCCGTTCCACCGCATCCCTCTCCCGTTCCACCGCATCCCTCTCCAGTTTCGCCGCATCTCTCTCCCGTTTCGTCGCTACCCTTTTCTATTCCACCACATCCTTTTTGTAAATTACCTCCTCGCGAAAGGAGGCGATGACTTCCAACGCACTCTCATCCTGGAACAGAACAGAATTAAGTCGGGAGCAAGAGTTCACTACGTGCTGCGGGTCTCCTCCAAGAAAACTTCCAGATGGTTATCAGACAATTTAGAGCCAAATGTATCAAACATTTTCATTATGCCTTTATGAAAATATTCGATGCATTAATACAATTTAGGTAGAGTTCACGTGTATTATAAACATAGATCTGCTGTTCGAGATCGAACCAATAACATTTCAGTTTTACAGTGAATCGAAAGTCGTCGTCATAGTAATTAAGACAGGGTACGATTTTATAAGAATATTATACTATTATTCGTCGTCGTCGTTGGGGGGAATCTGTCAGGACACCGCGATTGGCACCTGCCACCCACATGGGTTGGTGAGCGCAGTATGGCCTGTTCCACAGAAGGGGCGCTGCTACCCATCCATCCAATAGCTTTTGACAACACTTACGGGAGGAGATGGAGTGGTGCTATACTCTAAATCCGGACACCATACGGACAATCGTCATTTGACATGAGTAAACTAAATTATTGTTTGGGTTAGTTAGTTTGGGTCACCCGAATGGGCTGTAGTTAAAATCTTTGACGCTTCTGAAACAAATTTAATACTTATAATAAGAATAAGTGTGTGCTATTTTTAACATATATATATATAGCCGTGTATTGTATCTATGTTTTACCATAGTATTAATTAGTTCATGTATAAAATTAAATTATAATATAAAGAAGTTGTGTAACTATATTTGTCTCATTTTACCCACGCTAAAATAAATACTACTTGTAAAATGTGGTTCTAAGTTAGCGATTTTGTGGGCACCGGCCCGACGACTGCTCTTCCCCCCGGACGTATCACGAGGGACCAGCAGCCACCGAGCGCACGTGGCGATTTCCTGCACAATGCCAGACTTAATTAATAACCTCTTGTGACTCGCGGCTGCCGGTAATCTACAGGCTAAAGGTGTTTCTCGATTAAAGAAAAGGCAAGTCTTGAACTATTATTGTAAAATAGCTTAGAAACGACTTGACTATTTATCGATGGCACGTCGCAAAATATACACATATAAATATACGTTGGTAACTGAATGTATTTTTAAATAGCTTGATTTGTATGATGGAGCCCGCTTGCGACCAGTGCTGCAGACTGCTGCAAACAGCTGCATTAGGTAACATACCAAGAAAAAAATGGAGTTGTATCTTATTTTAAGAAGTAATTTAATATAATTATCGGTGGACCATGGACCAGAAGAATTCTGGGGTAGCTCAGAAGATTTCTGGGGTGGCCCAGAAGAATTCTGGCCAGGAGCGGGCCCACCTGGCTCCCCACTTTGCAACGCCTATGACTTCCTTGCTCCGCTTGAAATAGGAAAGCAGAAAAGAAATAAGTTTACCTTACGTAAAAAAATAAAAATTGTCTTACTATTATGTTATATGTTTAACAAAAAAGCTACGGTAGTCGGTTCTAAGTGGAACCAGACAGAATAGCAGTGATTCTAAAATTAGAACTACGTGGTTACCTACCAGTTTGAAATGAGATACGTATGTATATTGACGGATCTGTGACGCACCCGTTCACATTCTTTTAGTAAACGTATAATAATATGTAACATTGACACAGAGATGTCATTTGGCATGTATTTGTTCACTAAGTACGAAAATATAATTTTTATAATAAGTACCCATGTGCTCCTTAAACAAATATTTTTTGTGAAGCCATGCATTACTGCTACGCTGCTATACTCCAATAAACGAACTGCGATGTCATGATGTCTTTGAGCCTACCCACCTTTGCACCCTTGCTCGCAGAGAACGTACCTACCCAGCTTTTGGCCTGGGGGGTGCAAAAGAGTAGAGATATACTTAAATATAAGCCTGGCCAGATCCAGGACGGCAGTTGCCCTTCCTGGCTCCCCCAGGTTACACCCATGATCACGGATACGATAGTAAGTTCCAAAATAGAGATGCGAAATGATAAAGAACTTCCTCAGCAGATTAAAGGCAGTGTAAACATTTTCAAATCAATTATGATAAGAATAACATTATCATTATGTCATGACGTAATGATAGTGTTATTATGTCACGATAATCATAATACCCTATTCATTTCTGGTAAGTAACTTGTTCCACCAGTCATACATACAACTGAGTTAACAGCGTTAAAATGCAGGTATTTATAAGTAAGTACCATCCGTAGGAAGCAATATTACTACTAACTACTAACTAGTCAGTAAAAAAATGGAAATCCCAGATCATCAGGGCATCACATATATTTGATCGCTATAGCATAATGGATACCAACAGATACGACCCGCAACTTTGTAAAGCCAAACTGACGACTTATTTGGTTACTGCCTCTAGCCGTGTGTCACTAAGATATTGGCATAAATACATTAGTGTATTTATGAGCAATGTAATAAAACACATACAGACACTGGTTATTTAATAATCAATGTCTGTATGTGTGAAAGAACCGCACGCGTCAACTATGACGCGCTGTGACGTATCGACGTCGTCGGCGCCGGAGAACGGGTGCGGCCACTCGCGTTACTCCGTCGCCCGCCTCTGTGGCCCAATGGATAAGGCATCGGCCTCCTAAGCCGAGGATTGTGGGTTCGAGTCCCACCAGAGGTACTCCAGCCTTTTTCATTTTTAGGACTAATTCCAAGTACGACCTATTACTGTATCAGGTTGAAATTCTGCAGTCTTGTGTAAGTCTGTTGACAGTACAATATTATAATTTTGGATTTGTAAAAGTTACGGAATTTAGCTCCCTAGTGGTAGTAGTTGGAGATAGAAAGGTGTTCAAAAATGACAGAATGGAGCCAGAAGGGTCTGATGTGAAACTAGTGGATAGGCACCTAGTCCGGGTAAACTGTAGCAGATTGAAAGTTGTTGCGTTCTTCAAAATCGAGACAATTGCTTAGTATTATATTTTATGTTAATTTGGAATATAGCGGCAAAATCTTATTTAAAACTATTCTGTAAGTACGTATACAATAATAAAACACTTTTAAACGGATTATATCGCGTATATTATAGATTTTTGTTTTTCCTGACGTTTCGAACACTGCAGGGTTCGTGGTCGCAGGATGACTAAGGTGACAGGTAATTTAGGTGTTTTATTATATTCAATTCACAGTAAAATTCAGTTTACTATGGAATTAGAGGACAACAAATCCTTGGCCTTTCTTGACATACTTCTCATCCATAATCCTGATCATTCTGTTAGTCACACTGTGTATAGAAAGCCTACCCATACAGACAGGTACCTTAACGGTGCATCTCACCACCATCCTTGTCAGTTAGCTACGGTGGCCAAATCTTTGTTACAGAGAGCACATGGCATCTGCGACGCCGACCATCTGGCAGGGGAGCTTCACCATGTAAAGGAAGTGCTTCAACATAACAATTTAAAAGCACCACATCCCCGTCGCAGAAGCCGCCCCAAACCCACCACGGTTGATCGAAGACCTGATGTTTTACCATTCATTAAGTAAGGGAGACGACAGAATTGGTAATATCTTGAAGCGTGCTTCCATCAAAACTTATTTCAAGCCGCATAAGAAGATTAGCCAACTTCTCAAACCGGTGAAATGTCACATACCTTTACAAGATGCAGGGGTCTATAAGATTGACCGTGATTGTGGTTTGTCATACATAGGGAAAACAAAGCGTAGTATAGCCACCCGAATAAAAGAACACATAGCTGACGTCATGCATAGACGCTCCACAAAGTCTGCAGTGTGCGAACATGCCTTAGGTAAACCGAACCATTATCTTCGTTTTGATCAACCTCAAGTCCTCGCAAAAGAGAACCGATATGTGCCTAGAATGTTTCGTGAGGCTATAGAAATTAAAAAACATCCTAATTTTAATAGAGAAGATGGTTGGCAGGTACCACCTGTTTGGAATCCGGTTATTAAATTAATAAAGTCCCAAACAACATACCGCACTAAAAAACATCAAGATACTGTGATTACTGCGTGCATCGAAACTAATTTTTGATTAATATTGTACGGTAGATAAATAAAATAACATTTAAAATCTGTAACGACGCCTGTCACCTTAGTCATCCTGCGACCACGAACAAAAATCTATAATATACGCGATATAATCCGTTTAAAAGTGTTTTATTATGAGTAATAATCGCGAAAACCTAAGACATTATTACGTATACAATGTTTCTGGTTCTGCCTTCTTTTGTTAAGACGTGAAGGTTTTGTGGGCTGGAAACACGTGAGCATATAGGGACCATGGGAAAACATGTTTTTCCCAAATATCCTCAGCTTTATTAATGGTTATTGCAAAATACTATTTTTAGAGTGAATTGCAGCCTTTTGAATTGGAAAGGTAGATCCATTAAAATTAATGGAATGCGACATAATAACACCTCCGTTCGCTATTCCAGTCACCCTAGGTGTGTTATTTGAAGCTGTATGCCGTTGCATAGTCTTGGTACATCGCGGATAAACATATGCAGAACTGCAACACCAACTTTGAACGAATAAATCATTGAAATAAAGTTTATTCAAAATATGACTATAAATAGTACCTTTGAACGTCAATATAATACGAGCTCCAAAAATGCACCGCTTCACCGCACTTCACCGCTTTCTAGAGTTTAAGCCGGGAAGAAGCGGCGCGACATACTCCCCAACAACACATCTTAATCTGTCTTTAGAATTTTTAATTACTGTATTACATACATTTTTAATATTACTTTATAGAAAATCAAATTAAAACGAGAACATTACGAGCATTAGGTTGATAGATTATTGCTACATATCAGTTAGCACGCAACCATTTGAATTTATTTTCATTCTTCGAGATGAGGTGACTTGTTCAGTATCCATAACATAACATTCTCCACCGATAAATACCTGTAAGGGTTACACTAAAAGTTCTTATAAAATCAAAAACGGAATGATGTGGAAACTTGTTAAAAATTTTATGGTTTTTCCGAGTAGTCTCCGTTCCTTTCTAAGCAACGTCGTATGCGATGGAACCATTGACGTAAGCAATGAGCCTGATCTTCCTCTCCAGGATCTTTTCCACTTTTTTTTTAACGCAGCCATCTTCGGGGTTCATAAATGGAATTCGACGAGTTTATCTTTTATTTTCCGGAAAAAATAAAAGGCGCAAGGTGCCAGGTCGGGACTAAGAAGGATCACTCACTAAGTCCACACCTTCTATAGACGAATATTCGATTGTGCGTCTGGCGGAGTGAGCTTGAGCGTTGTTGTTGTTGTTGTTGCGCCCAAGAAGCAGGATCCTGCTTCTTGGGCGCTGCTGTCAAACGTTTTCCAAGACAATCGGTAAACAATGACTAACATACCAATATGCAGTAGGTAATAGTTTAAAAATTACCCGCCCGTCCAAAAAATGAGGCAATCATCTTTTTACTTTGACTTCTTCCTTCTTTACTTTTGTTGGTAAATCTTCGAATAGCAACATCCATTGGGCAGATTGTCTTTTAGTTTCGGGCTCGTAACAATATATCCAGTTTTCATCACCTGTGACGATATCAAACGGCATACGTTATATCTATATAGATAGAGGCATAGGCCTCCGTTATACTTTTCAAGCATTTCGCGGCACCAAGTCAAACGACGGTGTTTTTAATCTTACGTCACATTATGAGGTATCCATCTGGTGCAAAGCTTTCTGACGCTTGAATGTTCGTGTAGACTTTTTGCATTTGACTCATACCAATGCCTAAATTTCACTCACTATTATATTAAATCAGCTTCTATCATTAGCCGCACAGCACTCCGTCCTTCACGGAAATCATCAATGAAATCGCTTCGACCACGTTTAAACTCAATAAACCAGTTTAAAACAGGGGTGCAATTCTCGAAGCTCGAACATCCATACATCCTTGAATACAGAATTGAAATTTTATTCGTGTCGTCAAGGATTCTGCCACGTGTCCTTGAATAGCTTCAATCATATCTTAGCAAATACTAAATTGGTTTTATTCCGTTATTTCGATTCTATATTTAAAGATGTATGGATGTTTGAGCTTAAGGAATTGCACCCCAGTTGTACGAGATAGGACTTCATTATGAAATGCCAATCGAAGTCTATCATAATATAGTTGTTGATTAAGACCGCAACCAAAAGTCGTAATAAACCGTGGAGCGAAAATTATCTCTAGTCAAATTCATTTCGACACACGACACGCAGTTTTGCCGCCAATTTGTAAAAACAAATGTTTTTTTAATTTCTGGCTTAACGCTATTTGCGCTTTGCCACAAACAAAAACGGGGAAACTTCTGTATGGAATAAAAACTGATTTTGGAAAAGGAATTTGGAATTTTATTGGAAAGGATCGGGAAAAGAAATACTATAAATAATTATATACTATAAACGAATTTTATTTACAGTGATAAATAGCGATATATATTTTAAGATCATTAGTGGCAAGTAAAACTGGAATAGAAGTTGGAAAAGGAACACAAAGAGAAAGTAAAGAGTCAAAGAAAGAATCATGGTTATGTAGACGACAAGAAAAGAAAATATGGTTTATATCACTCACGCTTTCACCACATTCACACAGATCACTGGCAATAATATTGAGTGGGCAAGATGGGCAGGAGAGCAAACATGGCTTAACCTTATGCGTATGAGGCAGCTGGTCTCAGCTTTTCCAAAGTTTAATCTAAAATACCAAGGTTTCTTAGGGATATATATATGGTTGGATAAATGAATAATATTTTCATTTCTTTTCCTTTTTCTTTTTAAAAACAGTGCGGCAACGTTTCTAGGATTTCTCCTGTGCCGTGGGTGCGTTTACAGACATGAATTCCACATACAATATACCCAGACCCGGAACAACTACCCGCAGCTCATACAAATATTCGTTCCGTGCGGGAATCGAACCCACGGCCCGGAGCGCAGCAACCGACTGTATCAGCCACTGCACCAACCGTGTCGTCAAATTTTTTGGTCTTTGGTTAAGTGAATCCCATGAATCTCTCCAGACGTCCCTAAGGAATATCATAGGCAGACAATAGGGAATTTCATAATGCCTTGTAAGGCACTCAAATCGTCTGAAAAATTAACTGTGTTTTTCAGTTTCATAATTTGAACATATTCTACGGCTTTAAATATACTAAAGCATTCTCTAGTAAATACTGATGATTCAGGAATAAATGACATTATGAATTCAATGTACATCTACAGCTTCCCAAAGAGGTTTTTACTCGAAATTTAACTATTTTTTTCAGCTGAATCTTTTCTTACTGGACCATTCTAAAAACATTCAGTGTGACCCTCGTTCTCTACAATTTTTCCTTCAACTTCCGAATTATTTTGTTTCATTTATTAGCCCAAACAGTTTTATTAGTCGGTGCCAAAACTCATCATCATCATCATATCAGCCAAAAGACGTCCACTGCTGAACAAAGGCCTCCCCGCACTAACGACCGGTTATATCCTGTGTGTCGTCGTTTTGGGGGGAACGGTTGGTTACAGCAAAATTTAATAATCGATCTAATCCAAAATCTCTGGATTTCGGCTTAAGGATATGTCTGTTTTTTGTGTTAAATGTGATCGTAACACAACAACCGATGAATTCTAAAATCTTATATCTGAAGATTATGGATTAGATTGATTATTAATTTCGGCCGTTAGTTAGTTTTACGAAATCCACGAGAGGAGATGGAGTGGTGCTATGTTCAATCAGGTCACCACACGAAAATTTGCCCTTTCACAAAACTATTCTTTATTTCCCTTCTAAGATTCCAGGATAAACTTAGCTTATAAGTTCATCTGTACATGAACAATATTACAAAGTTCCACGATTTAATTTACCGTTCACATCTGCTACAATTTTATCTTTGCAAATTTTTTCTCGCATATTTGTACTTAGGCTCAACAACCTGCCGTAACGTAGAAGCCTGAGATGCAGTTATTTCATCTGTCGGTGTGTCTTAGTTATGACAGGTAGAATCTGTCTAAAATCGCTAGCCAGCAATACCACCATCCTTCCTACGATACTTTAGTTGCTATTAATATCTTTCAAAGTTAGAGGTTTTTATCTTTATTTATTTACAGGATTTTATCCAGTGGATATGTCAATCCTATTGACACAGTTCATAGATATGTAAAGCTGCCTCCGAGTTGGGAGTGCTAAAGTGCTTTGAAACAAACTAATATTTTGCCTGCTTGCATTAAACTTCTGAAAAAACTGTTCCCGGCTGCTACGATTCCGTTCACATTCAGTAATGTTCAACATGATCAACTATGCCACACATTTCACAATTTGGTGAATCAAGTGTCCAAACATCCTTGATGGAACATGACCGGTTCGCAACCATAACGCCATAACAACTGTGTCAAAGTCAAAGTCAAAGTTTTATTTAAAAGAGTAACAGCAAACCAAAGGTTAGAGTTATTGCTTAAATTGCACTTTTACGAGACATTGTGGTCGTATAGTCGGCCAATAATAGCACCACCCCATCTCATCCCGTGAATGATGTAAAAGGCGACTATGGGATTAGCCGGAGGATGGGCAGCAGCTTCCTACGACGACTATAATTAATTACAACTCAACTGCAATCTCCAACCCGCCTGCCAAACGTGGCGATTATGGCAAAATATATATAAGGCTATTTCCGCAGTTGAGCACACAAAACTGACCGAGACCTGCCGTTGTGGCGATCTTTGGGGAGGTCTATGTTTAGCAATGGACGTCTTTTGCCTGATATGATGAGACATTGCAAATTCGTCCGAAACCAACAGCTTACATTGGTTTCAACATTCGTCTACGGTCGCTATTTTTCCTAATGTTACAGACTGGTGTTTCCTCATAAACTAAGTCCAATGGTAATTTATGAACTGAATGCGCCGTTCTTCCACCAAGAGCAGCGTGGACGCTTTTCCAGAAGCTGCTACGGTAACTTCCTGTCTTTCTGAGTTTGTACTAAACACAGATTCAAAAGAAAAGTTTCCCGGTACTGTAAGGTACACGGAAATCGGGGGACGTGCTCAATATATTATAATAACTTTTAAAATGATTGTTTTCTCTATTTAATACACAACCGTCTCTTCGTTTTCCTAACGTTGAATATACAAAACAGTATATTCAGCCTTTAAAATGCCTGCATGTTACCTTGCCTGTAGGTGTTTCTTATCGTATGTGTGTCTATAAACGCGGTTGGCATTAGAATCACCAGTAGGTACCAGGTAAGATAAGTGACAATTTTGCTTGCCCGTTTTATCAAGTCTTGGTCCGTCACCTGTCATTCCAGGATTTCATAACACGAGCGGAGACACTGGCACGTTTTGCCCGCACATTACATCTGACATAGATAAAATTATCTGTACCTACAATATTGGCGTCGATGTGAGCTGTCGTAGGTACCTATTATAAAAGTCCCATATCGCGGGGGAAAGCTGTTAGATATGATAACGATACAATTTTATTGATAAGGACCGGTGAGCCATCGATCAGTTGATGGCTCACCGGTCGTGGTCCCTACATGGCTCTTCGCGCTCGCATAAATCATTATGAAATAATTAAGCTTCGTTATGAATTTAAGTTATCTGCGGTGATTTGAGCAAACAAAATTTTGTATTTATCCTAGTACGAAACTCAGTACCTTTAGAGTGTACAGTGTAGAATAAAAAAATATCGTGGACTTGATTGTGTATAATGAGAATGATGGGTGAAGGCGAGATGGCCTATGGTGACTACTACAACTACGACAACTGGTCGATAATCCCGCCGGATTATGGCGCTGATGTGGGATACCAAGTACGCCAACCACAGATCGAGGAAGACTACAAATATAATTCATATGCGTGAGTATTCAAAAAAATTCTCTTGGAGAACAAAGTCCTATATCTTGTCACCTTGTATCGTAGATGTTATTGCAAACTGAACACATCCAAATACAATACAAAGTGCTAAAAACCAAGCTTTAAGTAACTAATCGATCTAAGATATTATGTGGGTGTAAAAAACAATTAACGGCCAAAATTAATAATCAATCTAATCGAAAATCTTTGGATAGGGGATCTGTTTTTTTTGTGTTAAACTACCACCTACGCTACGTAAAAGATTACAGTTGCTGCTTTAACTGTATTCTAAGCAACGAACATATCTAGCATGTATTTTCCAAAACAAAATGCATTGTATGACTGCACGCGATCCTGACAATGTCATTGAAAAATTTCTTGTGGACAAATTTAACAGAGGGCGCTGAAATTGGCTACGAGCGCGGTGAAACAACTTTATATTCCTCAGCTTGAAATTCTTGTCATTTGCTTTATTGAATGGATTTTCTTGAAATCATATTATAGAGCAACGTAATTTGTCTTTGTGTTCTTAATATTGCGAGTTTTATGTTTTCGGTCCATCCAATTAGGCTAATCATATTATAATGTTGGACTGATTGTACCAAAGTCTTTATCAAGTTGCGGAAAAATCCCCCGGCTTTCCAGCTTCCGTTATCTTTTTTTACCTCTTGTCTTACCCAGCTAACTTCATTATCTCTTTTCCTATATCCAGCATGAAAATAAAAGGTTAGAGGTGACGTTCACTGCTGAGCAGTTTGTCTTTTATTTCTATGACGGTGTAAACTAAATGTTTAAAAACAAAACTGAGACGCCTCACATACCACCAATGGTCATGCAGGAATATTGTCATAATTACATTGTCAAACAGATTGATGGCTGCATAAAATAAAATTCTTTCAGTAGTCGCCATTTATGACAGCTACGGCAAGAGAGCCGATAGACCATTCTTTGCCAACCGCACGGTCATAGATGGATTCCTATGAAGGAGCAGCTACGTAAAACTTGAAGGTATCCTTTATTATGTTTCGCAATAACTAGTGAATCATTTATAGTCATTAAAAGTCATATAAAACATGGGTGTACACTCAATACATATATTGTATAGGTAGATACTTCTACGCTGATCTGCCGTGCAAGTCGTAAAGGTTAGTTTTCTTCTCTAAAAATACGAAATAGCTCATGCCGTGATCAAAAGATTAGTCAGCAAGGTTGGTAACGGGGCTGACTATCCAGGTTGTGCCGGACGCATTTATGTAACGTCACTCCTAGAGGTTCACCGCAGGGCAGTATATCGTCGCCAAGCAGTACTGTTTTTTAAATTTTAAACATTGATAGTGATTGATTCGTGAGTGTTCCGTTTTAAGGGCTCTGTAGCTAGTGAAATTACTGGGCATGATTAAGAGACTAAATAACTAATGCCTTGAGGTGACGAGTGAAGTGTGGTGGCACCCAGGCCTAGCTCTGGGCAGCAATAAAATTGTTATGGGCTGTATACTGTATGACGCTTACAACCAGGCGATCGACTTGCTCATCTCGTAACCAGAGTGTATAAAAAAAAGGCTTCTTTTTCATCGCTTGTTTTGAACTTTTAGGTAAAATCAGTCAAGCCAAGTAGATTTTCTGCTTAACCCTTTAGGAATACCTAATTAGCGTGGCATTAATTTACTTGTGTGACGCCCATATCCAGATGCACTTACTGATCGGTAAACGATTGGCGGGATTAAGTTTGTGTGGTCACTCTATAGATGGGTGACCGCGTAATGGTGTTTAAACTGAGTGTCTCCGTGCTTTTGAGTTCACGCAATATCGCCGGTCCCGGTTGTTGTCACTAGACGGCAGTCGTTGAGCCAAGTCGGAGGTCTTTGGGAGGCTTTAACAACCCTGACAAAAGATTGGCCACTAATCATACGAAAGAAGAAAAAGAAGAATGTATTCGTTAGTCGGCTGGTATCTTAGTGCTACGCAAATTTATCCCTCATAGTTTCTAGAGATTTCGGTCTAAAACCAGTGTAGACTTATAATATTTGTAGATATAATAAAATTGTCGTTTCATTAGTCAACATGTTATTGTATGAAAACATCCAAAATTATAAATGTTGCTACATTTAGTATACAGTAGCGATTTTACGGTCGATCGGTTCGGGTTCGCGTGTCGCACACTTATAGTCCCGTCGGCGATGAATCGGCGCACTGAGTACCATCGAGCTCGTAATCCACCAGCTGCGAGCTCTCCCATGGCTTCGTGGAGCCCTTAATTGGTTTGGAAACCCTCTTCGCAGGTTAGCGTGCTTTCACCCATTTAGGCTCAGTGTGCCTAACCAGATTGCCATAACGAAATATTCGTGAAACCCCATCGACCTACTCTATTCACTCGCGAAGGCGTAGAAACTTGGATAAAGGAGTCACCAGCAATAAATTCTGTTTAAGTATCATAGGTGCTGACTGACGTGTTGCCGGGTGCCGTTTGTTTCTTTTTGCACCAAATAATCTAGGTCACGAATGCGGTGTGATGACTCCGCGTGATTTATGTTTATTACTCTAATATGCGAACTTAATACCCTTGAACGTATATTTGTCAAACCACATTTCGCAGTTCATAAAATCTGACATTATACAAAAGTTGCCGTGTAATTTGTTGGCATTGTGCTGTTTGGATCGGGTAATGGTAGCAGGTTAGTTTACTCATAAGGTAATTTTTTCTCGCGGTATCGTCGTCGGCGTCGCCGGCGCGTGGTACGAATGGCGCGACTCCTCAATACGATATTCTACTTTTATACAAATTACATTTCTATCGTGCTTACTATCAACCCCCATTATTTTATCATTAACCAATGCAAATATAAAACGATTGTCTTTTATTTTCGATGACTAATTCAAAAAGTAATCGGTTTTGGACTATGTAATTTAAGCGACAAAATAATTTTCATTTTGGTGTTTTTATTTCATACCTTTTTTTATTTTTTTATTGGTGCCCAGTGTGAATTCTTCATGAACTTCCTTCGCCCCGGGGAAGGGCGAAGGGGTATGCCGGACTCCTACCGGCTAAAACCACTGGGGCGGTCATCTTCGGCACCATACCTACAAGTGTATTTAAAAAGTATATCTAGGTTTTCTTCTACTGTAGGACTAAGTGGTGAAATAAACTTACACGCGTAGTTAATAGTTGAACTTAAACAATTATGATTAATTAAACACCCCGCCCTTACAGATTATGAGCTCGCATTTCACCTGGCTGAGTTAGGGTCGTCAGTAAAACCCTCCCGAGGGGATAAGGGTATTTGGGCTTCTGTTAACTTTATTTAATCTGTGATAGAAAACAATTGTCATAATTGCTGAAATAACGCTGAATCCAATATTTTCTGTAAGGGATTTCGAGGATTCATATCATTAGCATGGATTGAATAAAATGAAATAAAAACAATACTTTAGAATAGTAGCTATTGAATTGTTGCACTATTTCTTTTTGTTATGGTTGTGATTAATGTATCGTTGCATCTAATACATTTATTGGGTGGGAGATTGCAATGTGTTTTAGTTAAACGTAGTGACTAGTGACCCGTGTAACAGAGGGTTATTGCACCTGCCTCCCGCCCCTCACAAATCTGGCCCTCGCAGCTTACCTCTCGATTACAGTATACGTAAAAATACGCTTATAATCACTCACGGCTTAGAACTTACAATTACTTTTTATGGCAATATTTTTGTTTTTAGGGTTCCGAACGTCCGAAGGAAAAAACGTCGGAACCCTTACAGGATCACTCATGTGTTTGTCTGTCTGTCCGTCTGTCACAGTCAATTTGCTCCGAATCTACTGGACCGATTTAGTTGAAATTTGGTACACATATGGATTACTGCAATCCAACATACGTGTAACGTAAATAAATGAATTTTGAATATGGGGGTCACTTTTGGGGGGTAATATAGAAAATTAGAGAATAAAGTTTTGCAAACTATACCGTGTAACATAAGAAAGGCTTGTTGTTAGGTTCTCAAATTTATCTACGGTCTTAAAATAACATGGTATACCTTTCAATATTGTGCATACAAACTCTCGTTTGCGGTTGGAATGTATGGGAAAACATGTTTGTCAACTACGATGTTAAGTTTGTTCTTCGGATAAACTATTAACAAAAGACAATATATTCAGCAATTTTGAAACCCTCTCCGCGCAAGTTCAACTCGCACTTGGCCGGGCCTTTTATTTAAATATTAACTGCTTCATATTTGAATATTTAACACGTCAAGCTCCGTGTAACAAGGTAAGGCTACGCGATGACTGATTCATAAGTGCTGTCTGTTGAGACTACAGTCCCAATGCTATGACTTCTTCAAAGGACCATTTCAGACGTTGTCCTATAATTTGCTCACGTGAGCAAATTATAGGTCACTTGTTAAGTAAAAAGAGACCTTGACTTGGGCTTGTTTCAGGGTTTCTTTTTAGGTAACTACCCCAAATCAGTAAAGATACGCCGGGCGTTATATAGATATTTCAAAGATAGTTATACAGCAATTTCAAATCTGTCTTTGAAATGAATGGGTAAATTGTGTATACAAGGACGTATGGATGTTCAGCTTAGAGAATTGCACTACAGTTCATCATTTAAATCAACATCTTGTCATAGTATAGAAACTTGGGTAATGACTATTTTATATTTAATTCTGAAGATCCCTAAACATATATTGTTATAATAATTGCCCGGACTCTTCATTTAATGTTTATAAGATTTATTTTATTTTTGCTCACGCGTTTTGTTAATACTACCGGCAGGTGGACTAAATTAGTGATTTAGTTTTGTCTACATTTTATTTTTATAAAACTTTAGTCTATACATTTATTTATTATTATTAATATGCCAATGAATTATTCTGACTCTAACAGTGATATAGAAAGTTTTTATTCCCGACAATAGTGATCACAGTGTTGTAAGCGTTCCTTCACTCACTGACACTCTTTTATCGTTGTTTTCTCATGTTTCTAGGTACTTTAATGTTGTTCATACCAATGCTGAGAGTATTCCAGCTCATTTCTCTGATATGCTGGAAATAGGCTGGCAAGTTTGGCTGTACTGATATCCATGCTATTCTTGTGAATCTTGGTTAAAGCCATGTCTCCCTTCATCAGCATACTCTTTGCCTGGCTTTCAGCTCATCAGAAACGATCGTGTGATCGGCGGTGGGTGGTGTTGCCATGTATCTTAGAACGCACATACCCTTTTCCATTGGTAATCTGTCAGCACAGCCACCACCGCCAGATGCTAACGAGAATCTATTTCTTGAAGTTGGACTTCAGCACCCAAAAATATGACTCTGCGTCTATTTCTCGCCCTCACTGAGAGTAAACTACTTCTCTTCTTTAGAAATTATCTTGGAAAATTTAACTCCCTCTTACAGACAAACTATCATAATGGGTGACTTTAACACCTGTCTCCTGAAGAAAGACACGTCATGTTCTTCTTCTTTATATTCTATGTCACAATCCAATAATCTATCCATTCTTCCTATTAATGCTACTCACCATTTCCCTAATTCTATCCCTTCACTTCTTAACCTTATTTTAGTATCTTCTTCTGAACACGTCGCCAAGCATGGCCAATACGCAGCTGACGCTTTTTCCTACCATAATATCCTTTTCCTATCCTATAATCTTCGCCCCCCAAAGACTAAATCTAAAATACTTCTGCAACGCAGTTTCCGTAGTATGAACCATTGACTGGGCGCTGCTAATTTCCTATGATTTTTTATGAGATGATTTGAAAAAGTAAATATTTTTGCAACGAACCAGATCCAGCTCTACGATGTTAATGCTCCTATTCGTGCTATGAAAGTCAAACACCTTCCATCGCCTTGGCTGACCGACGAAATTAAATCACTTCAAACAAATAAGCTATCGCAAAATCTAGGGATATGTATACCTAATCCTTCGAACTGGCAAAATACGTTGATATTCGTAATCGGTGCAATAAGGAACGCTCAATACCGACATATTCATAACTCTGTTCAAAGTGGTGAACCAACCCAAGTTTGGTTTAGTTGGAAAATCACGACAAGAAACAATTCCTTAAAACGTTAATATCGAACTTCTTAATCAACATTTCTCTTCTTCGTCTACATTTGATAAGACCACAAAAACAAATACACTTGGAATTCTTACTTCACTTCCTACTCCGGATTACTCACCTTTTGTCTTTAGTCAATTTACCGCTTGTGATATTAACTGGGACTGGGAACTAATTGCATTAGCCGTAATATGATCCTATCTATCCTCAACGAAATCCTTCCCATCATATCCTATATTTTTAATCATTCCAAATCCAGTGGTCTCTCTCCATCTCCATGGAAAGAGGCCCAAGTCACTCCATTACCGAAAAAGTTGAATCGTGCATCATTCTCCGACTACCATCCGATTGCCATACTCCTATTCCTCTCCAAAGTTCTTGAACACCTCATACACAATCAAGTACTAAGTAATTTTCTGTCTAAGAACGATCTCTTTAATCCACTCCAATCCGGTTTCCGTCCTGGTCATAGCGCTACTACCGCTTTGGTTCACATTACGAATGATATTTGGTCTGGTACGTGCACTAACAGTTCTTGTATTGCTAGACTTTACCAATGCCGATTTTGATATTTTAATAGGTATACTATGCTCTCTTTACATATCTCCAACGGTGATTGATTGGTTTCGTAGTTAACAGTTTGGCCGTCGGCAATGTATCAACATTTACCATACCTATTCTTCATGGTATAGTACATCTGCCGGCGTGCCACAGGGTGGCTTATTATCTCCATTACTCTTCACATTATTTATAAATTTTATCTCCAGTCAACTTCGTTCTTCCTACCACCTGTATGCGGAAGATTTAAAAATTTACTGTCAAGCTCCCCCTGGAAAGGCTGGCGGAGAGTATCAATGTAATCAATGTTGATTTGGGTCAAATATGCGACTGGAGTAGAGCACACGGACTTAAGGTCAACCCGGTGAAAACACAGGTTACTGTTGTTGGAAGCTCAAGGATGATCTCTAGAGATCAACTCTGGTCTCAACTTCCTCAAGTTCTCTGTGACCTTTTCATTATTTCTATAAGTGATGAGTGGTTAAGAACTTGGGGACATATATTGACAAAACCTTTTCCTAGGGTCCCCAATTGCAGGAGCTTGGTCGCAAAATGTTTGCTTCAGCAGGGTCCTTAAGAAGGCTGCGAAACTTCCTGCCTGTTACCACTAATACTGCGCTTGTAAAATCTCTACTTCTTCCAAGTTTTGATTACGCCGATATCAGCTATCTCGATCTCACCGAGGATCAATTTGATAAACTTGAGTGACTCCAGAATTTCTGTATCAGTTTCATATTTGGCTTACGTAAATGTGTCAGAATTTCGTAATAAGCTCAAATGGTTACCAATACGCCTTCGCCGGTATACTTATATGCTTTCTCTACTATACAGTGTTTTGATCAATCTATCTACCTAACCATAAAGAACGGTTTCAGTTTCTACATGACACGCATTCTAAGTTTTTAAGATCATCGGAGAATTTGAAACTGAAGAACTGAACATTCCACGAAGTTCTTCTACAAATCATTCTCTGTCCAAAGTGTTCGTTTGAGGAATGCGAATTTAAGCGATTGGTGAAAGAGCACTACTTAGCACTGTCATTATAAGAATATCTTTTGCTTTTTTTGGTGTTGATGTGTGTATTTATTAAATTTATTTATATATTTACTAATTGCATTTAGGTTTACATCATATCGGCCATTCATATGTCCACTGCTGAACAAAGGCCTCCCCCATAGATTTTCACAACTGTGTCATCATTTTGGGGGGTATTTGCCAATACCCACCACGCTTGGCAGGCGAGTTGGTGAGCGCAGTATGGCTACCGTTTCACAGAAGGGACGCTGCTGCCCATCCCTCTGGTTTAGATTTCCTTAGTCGCCTTTTACGACATCCACGGGAGGAGATGGAGTGGTGCTATATTCTTAATCCGGACACCACACGGATTTAGGTTTATATAGTTGTATAATATATGTGTATGTTTATTATGTTAGTATTATTTTACTCATGTTTACTCTCAATTACACTGTATGCTACCCCTTGAAAGTTTACTTCATTCCAGTCCATCCAATAGTTGTATGGAAGAGATTGCCGAATTGCGATAAGATCGCCAATTGTACCTTATCTTCCATATGGTAAAAATTGTTTCATTACAGTGTGCAATAAAGAGGATTTATTATTATTTTTCATGTTTCTCTAGTCACGGGCCCCTTTTGATACGCGGGGGACTAGGGTTCAAGACGCAGAGGCCCTTCAGAGAATTTTAATCTAAAATGTAATGGGACACACACACTCTCCACGGCTGCACTGTAAAATGCAGTCTCAAATTTTCCCCGGAGGTGTAAAACTATTGTATGAAATGGAAACTATAATTACAAGGTCTATTGCAATGGATTCTAAATTAAACTCGTAGGTACATTTCTCTGCATACTTTATAGAAATTTGATCTGAAAGAAACATACAGTACTGACTGCATTCCATGATTCCAAGTCAAAGTTCTTTTTGTTCAGTGCCTACATTCATCATCATCATCATCATTACAGCCAGAAATCACTTTTTTGCTGATGTCCACATGGACCTCATTACCAGATCGCCCCAAAAACAGGTCTGGGATAGCGCTGTGTGCTCATATTGCCATTTGCCATAATCGCCACGCATGGTAGGCGGGTTGGCGATCGCACTTTAGTGATAAATGTATTAGAAGGATGCTGCTGCCTACTATCCAGCTAATCCCGTATGCTGTTATTCTTAACCGGCACCACACCGTGGCTACATTAGAGATAAGTGATTTTACAAGCCTTCCGGCCTCCGTTAACAACAGTACGGACTGTAGTAGTTAAACGGTTTGCTTAACTAAACTGACCTTCAGTTACCAGAGCAGCCGTTTGTTGATTAATGTAAGTATCCTGCATGAGTTTATGGTATTTCGCTACATGGCTTTGCCATCGGCCTAAAAGATATGTAAGTAGGCTCCCGACTTGAGCTATCTGCAGGAGAACTTATTTTTTGTAGTAAGAGCCATTCGTGCAACAGTATAAAACTTCTGAAACAGATATTGATACTGCTGTACTACAGTGAAAATTTAATTCATTCACATGGACATCTACATTGCATATCTACTTATTTCATTGCTATTTCTAAATTAGACGGCATGGTTGGCTTAGTGGCTAATCGCTGGGCTTTCTGCGCTCGTGTCAATGGTTCAATCCCTATAATTTTCTGTCTTTTTTCTTTTCTTAAATAAACGTTGCCGAACTCTAGGATTTCTCCGATGTCACGGGTGCATTTACGGAACAACTACCTGCAGATCGTACAAATATTTATTCCGTGCGGGAATCAAACCCGCGACCCGGAGCGCAGCAGCCGACTGTATCAGCCACTACACCAATCGTGCTGTAAAATACATTTTGACCTGCAGATACTTGTTCCGTGTGGGTATTCGTGTATGTAGTTTTAACGTCTGTAAACTGTACAAAAGAAAAAGAAGAAAAATAAACATTTGTTTTCTAAAAGGAAAATTTAAATAGAAGTTTAATTGAATAAGTATAGCAATTATATTTAAAAAATCTTTTGCATTTAAGTTAAACAGAGAAAACCTGGGCCGTGTGGTTCTCGGCAAATTCACCCCCGTTTCTCTACACGTGGGTATCCTAAAGTGACCAGGGTATATCAAGAAGATTTCCTGGTCCTTTCCTGTGGGTACATGCTGTTAAGCTGTGGATTGCTCCCATCTAGTAAAGGTTACTGTAGAAATGTCGCTGTATATGTTTATGTTTCATTAATTTTTGCTTAGGTGTAGCTTAGTTTATATGTATTTATTTATATATTCTTCGATGTATAAATATTTATAAATATATGTATGCAAGTATACTCATATTTACATGTACTTCTGGAATTTGAGTTATTCCTTTCCGCACTGTACATACCTGTTTATTTACTTATTTATTTTATAATTCATGCACACAGAAACAGAAATATAAAGAAATAAGACTAAAAGGTACAAAGGTACAGTTAAAAAGGTAGGCTTAACTTTCAAGAGAAGAGAAGAGAAGAGAAGAGAATTTTCAAGAAATCTGTTCCATTTACGTGTCTTTTTTAAACTTTGCTCTCGCAAGCTTACCGGAAGAGTATTTTTTTAAACAAGCGGTGTCATTTAATTTTATTCTCCTATTTCAATGTCGTGTTAAATGTTCTTTGAGTAAATATAAATTATTCATTAAATAAATAAGATCGGCAGCTGCGTGTTTTCTGTGTGCTAAAAACATAGTAATGCGATCACGAATCCACCTGCCAACCCTCATGACTGAACGTAGAACGTGGTCACGAGATCCATGTTCAGAGGTTTTCATTCGTTCGTTGACGGGCTGACATGAAAAGAACGAAAAATCGAATTAAATCATTGTTAGGAGATAGAGTAAATCATAATCGTTCTGACAATGTTACATATACTGCCTCCCCACATAAAATGATGAGCGCGCAAGCGATGGTTACGATAGATTTTAAAACTCATTCTCAATAAGTCAATTAAACATTTCGTGAGCTGCACGCCACTTAGGGGTTCGTATCAATATAAATAATTGCCCTTTGTTATTGCTGCGCTTTCATAGGGAAAAATGATGCATGCACGGTGCCCTTTATGGCATTAAGGTAAAAAGTACCTAGTAATATTTTTTGTCTAACCTTATGATTATGACTTCTATGACAAATATATAAATAGGTGCGTTTCTATTGGAAAATACTGCAGTAAAAGAATCTTACAAGTCATTTAATCTTACAAGAATGTGAATTATGCAGTGTGATTGTTGGTTTTAATGTCTGAAGACTTTGTGTGTATATGTTTTATTTATTTATTTTAGTGGTGTAATGCACCATGAAATAAGGTAGCTATTCATCTGGTTGGGTAGTTAACGCATAATTTTATGAAAGAATGATTTCAAAATGTAACGGTGGAGCGAGACTGCTAGCGGCCAATATAAGTTGCGATATCGAGGGAAGCAAGGAGGACGAGCATGTTAGTTTCTATGTGACAAAAAGACGTATGAACCGAGCAAGTGGAGCGAACAAGCGGAGCGAGCAGCGGGCGGCGCGGCGACCGGTGAGCTCCTAAAGCATATATTTGAAAAAAGATGAATCGATATCGCTGCCAGTCGTATTCTATGTAATTAATGACATCTGAACAATAACATACCGTAAATAAAATAAAAACAAATAGATCAGCCTAATTTAATTCTGGGAAAGAGGCATATAATGCTAACTTCTTTGCTTTTTGTATTTATTTCGTTTTTAATATAAAATCTTTCAATTCTAAAATGATTACTCAAATGATTAATGTGCCCAACAAATATCACACGTTAAATTAACAAAAATAGCAATATTAGAAATGAACAGTATTGAGGTTAAAAAAGTTATCAGTTATCGGCGGAAAAATATACGGCGACTAATTAGTGAACGCTCTTGCTGGTAGAAAAAAAACCTAGGTACTTTACGAATAAGTTGGCATACATATAAATACATGAAGGATGACGACGCACTAGATACCAGCCACGCCCTAAGCCGAGGTCCGTGTCCCGCAGGGGGTGCCCTTAGCGAAAGTTGCTTAGTTTTTAATATTATATTTAAGCCTGGCTGGAGTCCTCTTTTGGCTTCGCCAGAAAATGACCGGTTAAGCAACCACATTTCCCAGAAATGTATGCGAGAAGTCAAACAAAAAAAAAAGACGCACTTGATAGTAAAACTGCCGCCCGTTACTTGATGAAACGTCATCACGACGATGCCGCTTAGAATTTGTGAACTGCGGCCGTCGGCGTCGAAGCGTCGCGTGTCGTGCGTCGTTGGGTTGTAGCCCAGTTGCTTAGTGCGTTACCGAACACGAAAATTACAGCATGAGGAGTAATGAAATCTATGGTTGCTTAAATGCGATCATAGATTAATAAGCCTCTATTGACGTGAAGGTTAAGCTCTATTGTTTCTCGTTAACCTTTTTATTTTATATTAAACAAGAACAAAGCCATTAAGACCTGATATTGTGGTGGTAGATCAAGTCGAGGTTGTGGATATTTAAATGTCGTAAAAACCAAGAAAGATGAACAAATTAAGTTTCTTACTTTGGAGTACAGTTTCTTTCTTCTTCTTTTTCGTTTGGTTAGTGGGCAACCTTGTGTCAGAGTTGTTCAAGCCGACCAAACAAGACTTGACTGCCGTCTAATGACAACAACCACGAACGACAATTTTACGTGCCCTCTGAAGCACGGAGACGCTCAATTCAAATACCATTATGCGATCACCTATCCATAGGCTGACCGAGCCAAGCATTGCTTAACCTCACCGATTGTTCACCGATCAGTGAGTGCTACTGGTTATGAGTGATGAGGTATTCAATATGGGAACTGGTTCCTCCAATCATTGTGCCGATTGTTGTAACAGCTAGTGTACTAACGGTCAAGTACCTCAGAACCAGCGCCTTAAGGGCTTTCTTAAGGTTCTTCTGGACAAGGCTCGAATTGTTAAAAGGTCCCTCTCTCTGAGAATCGTCTCTACCGGTAGCTCGGACTTGTTGCCGATATCAGTGATTTTTAAAATATGTTTTGTACAGTTGTATTTTAAAACATTGTAATGTATATACTGTATCTATTCTAAATAAAGAAAACAATTATAATTTGAATATTCCATTATTATTAAGTATTAACTAAATTTAGGTTTAATTTAATTTTGTTAAATTAACTTTGTTTTAATTTAACTTTTGCATGTGATTTTATTTACAAACATCTCTTATTAATTGGTTCTGTACTATGCGTTGTTTATTTAATAATATCCTGATCTTGTAACCAGCATTTCGTAAGTTGTAAAGCCGTAAGTGATGACTTAGGACGTAGTTTCTTGAGAATTCGATAGCGCCGGGTGTTTGTTAATTTATTATTGTTATAATGTTTTTCAGTGTTATATTTTAGATTTTTCAGATTTTTGCAATGTTATAGTCAAAGTCAAAGTCAAATTGTTTTTATTCATGTAAACCATTTGCTGGCACTTACGAATAGTCAGAATAAATAGTTGCACGGTTCCAAGTCGTTGATCCTATGGAGAAGAACCGGCAAGAAACTCCATGGACATACTCTTTTGAAATAATATTTGAAAGTATTACAGTCTTCAATATAATCGTAATAACTATGTGAGGATAATGAATGCCAATGTGTGGGATACATACACACATATTTATGCGCAATGATAATCAAATGCGTTACAATTAGATTACTATAACAGTTATAAGCTGACCGGTTCCGACAGAGGGCACCCGTTCACGGGCATAACGCATGCATCAGCATAGCTCAGCTCAACCATAATGCAGGGAACTTAGCCACCTAACACATAACGCTACCTTCAACAAGACATTTTAGTGAGCATGACAGACTCATACTGCCAGGCAACAAGCTGGTGTACATGTTATTACATTAGTGGCTACATAATGCTTATATATTTATTATATATTATATATTTTAATAAACCCTTAACCTTGTATCTTAACTTAATTGCTATGTTGGCTATTAAATGCTAAGCCCTTTAAAAAATTTCTGTGATATTATTAAAGAGATATTTTAGTGGACACGAGGAAGAATTCTGGGAAAATAGGTACGGACAGGATTTCGTAGTCGATTAACTATCCTGCGGTCGCCTAGTAACAGTTTGTTAGAGTACTGTCTGATAACTTGTTCACTGTATCTCCAAAACATTTGAAATAAATCTCTTGTCACAATGTCAATTGAAAGTTGTAACTTCATACTAGTGCATGGAATAAAAGAGCAAGATATATGTTTAAAAAAATATTATTCAATTTGAGATCTGTTGAACTATATATCTATAGTCTATTAATTCCGCAAATGTGAATATATCCTTTTTTATATAAAAAATGTTTGATATGAAATGATATATGGTTTATTTAAAATGGAATTTTTGAACGGCAACATAATATGAGACAGTCCCCAAAAATGCCCACTCCTCACCGCTCCATAAGACAGGAAGAAGATACGGCGGAAAAAAAATCCCATCCCATCCCGCGACACATCTTTGTCTGTCATGATATTTTTAATTACTGTACACTAATATTAGTGTACTGTAATAAATCATATGCTTTATATAAAATCGCAGAATAAAACAGCGTTACTGACAATAGATTGGTTTTGACATCGCTACATATCATCATCATCATCATTATTTCAGCCGAATAAAGTCAAAGTTTTTTATTTCAAATAAACCAAATATTGGCAGTTGTGAAACGTCAGAATCTAAGTGGCACGTTTCCAAATAGTTGATCTCGGTGAGAAGAGTTAAATAAATAAACTCCACTGCTGGACACAGGCCTCCCCCAAAGATCGCCACAACGACCAGTCAGGGTGTGTTGTGTGTCTCGCCCCAAACCATGGCCAGAACCACGATCGGGAGCGAGAGATCACTGACCTTGACCGCTGCAACAAGGTCCCGATGCTGTGTCGCCCAAGCTTGGCTGCCCTTTCTCAGCGTGTGCTGCGTCTCGTTCCACGGACCGTCTCCACAGTGGTAACAACCGGGTCGGTCTGCTACTGGCCTATAATTATGACTCAGATATTGCCCGAAACACCCTTATCCTGAGAGAATCTGAATCAGCCGGAAGGTGAGGGCACCATGCAACTTCTCCAGCCCTTCCTCACGAAGGTTCTCATCACTACTGTCGTGGCGTGCTGTAACTGCTCATAGAGGGGTTGCCATACACTTATGAAATAGAATATAATCGTTTAATCAGTAATAAAATCCTAACATACACTTTTAAACGTCATATTGGTTTTTAGGGTTCTGAATGTCCGAAGGAAAAAACGGAACCCGGAAAATAGTCACTCGTGTTTCTATCTGTCTGTCACAGCCAATTTCCTCCGAATTAACGGGACCGATTAAGTTGAAATTTGGTACACACATGGATTACTGCAATCCAAATAGGTGCACATATGTGCACTAAATAAATGAATTTTGAATATGGGGGTCACTTTTGGGGGGTAATAAAGAAAATTAAAGAATAAAGTTTTGCAAACTGTACCGTGTAACATATGAAATGGAAGGAAGGGCTTGTTGTTGGGGTCTCAAATATACTTATATTATCATTTTAAAATATATAGTTTTAATGTTACTCATGAAAATATACGAAAATTTACCCCTCCCTTATCTCCGAAACGACTGAGGCAAAAAATTTGAACAAAATGTAGGTAATATCTCTTTACCTATATATTACAGGAAAACCTGTAAGAAGTCTGTGGTCTTAAAATAACATGGTAAATCTTTCAATATTGTGCGTATAAACTCTAGTTTGCGGTTGGCATGTATGGGGAAAATTGTTTTTCAATTACGATGTTAAGTTCTACGTTCTTCGGATAAGCTATTGGAACGAGACAAAATTCAACAAAAGACAATATTTTCAGCAATTTCGGAACCCTCTCCACGCGAGTTCAACTCGCACTTGTCCGGTTTTATTACTCTTATATATCTCGATAGTTCGTTTATTTTAACGTTTAATAAAGAGTACTTTTCAATTGCCTACCCTTCGCTGCTTCCTAGTATTCACATACTGCCTATTTGCAGCCTAAGCTTCTCGAAATACGAATACGTAGGGCCTGATTTTGAGGTTTAGCCACCCACAGCTATCCGGGGTGCAACAACATGCCTATCGTCATGATTATAAAAAAAAAATAGAAAGGTCATCAAAATAGTACATCAAAATCAAATTACACCATTCAAGATTTGGATTTCGCGAACTTTTCAACGATCTTCCCGGGAAGAAAGTGGTAGATCTCCTCCTAAATCCAATAAATCTCGTCTTTCAATAGCTCACGCTCCTGCGGAGCTAAATAGGCTAGAGTTAGGGCTATTTAGCCCATATGTTAAATAAAGCTACGCGAATGCGTATTCACTTCCACATCATCGTCATCATATCTGCTAAGGGACGTCCACTGCTTAACAAAAGCCTTCAATTCGCTAGGCAACCATTATATTATGATTACTGTGTGATCATACGAGATCCTGGAGCCCCCCTCAGGTGTCCAAGATGACCGCCTCAGTCGTTTTACCCGGTAGGAGTCTGGCATGCCCCTTGGGCGGAGAAAGTTCTTGGAGAAGTTCCACTCAGACGTCAAACATATATTAAAAAAGCGGTAGTCAGATGTAGCCGATTAAAATAATATATTATGCCTTTACTTTCGAGTCTAAAGAGAATGTACGAGGAGGGATCAAAAAGTAGTGAGAATGAGATAGAATATAATGACTATTGATAACTTAATCATTTATTTTTCTACATAGTTTCCGAGTCTCTCTACACAACGGCTTTCCAAGGTTTCAATCACTTTCACAAAAAAAGTTTTGTCTTGGTCCTGCAAAAAGCTCTCCACGGCATCCATCACCTCGTTATCGTCTTCGTACCTGTCCCCCCTTAAGTATTTTTTTCAATTTGGGAACAGATAAAAATCGCTAGCCGCCAGATCTGGCAAATAACCAATGGGTGGTCAACCAATTCGAAGCCAGCTTGCTGAATGGCAGCCATCGCAACTACCGACCTGTGCGCGGGTGCGTTGTCGTGATGAAACAGCACGCCCCTTCGAAGTTTCCCTCTCCTTTTCTCTTTGATGGCATTCCTCAGCTTGGGAATTAAATCTGCATAATATTGGCCTGTAATAGTGGTTTCATGCTCCAGGTAATCAATCAACAATATCCCTTCTGAGTCCCAAAATATTGAGGCATAACCTTGCCAGCCGATGCCACGACACGAAACTTCTTCGGGGTCGGTGATGACGGCCGTTTCCATTGCGAAGATTGCTGTTTTGTCTCGGGATCAAAATGATGGACCCATTTTTCGTCCATTGTTCCGAAACGAGACAAAAAGTTTTCAGAATCTTCTTGAAACTTGTCCAACAATATCTTCGAAATGTCAAGTCGATTTTGTTTCTGACTGTCGGTTAACATTCTCGGCACCCATCTTGCGGAGACTTTTCTCATATTCAAACATTGTTTCAATATGGATTGAATACTTTCATATGAAATGCCCGTTTCTTGAATTAAGTATCGGTTGGTAACTCTTCGATCGCTCAATACAATTTTCTCGACTTTCTCAACATTTTCTTGGGTGACTGACGTCGATGGACGGCCGCAACGATGTTCGTCTTCCGTGCTCGTTCTCCCTACTCGAAATTGAGAAGCCCACCTTGCGACAGTGGAATACGGCAGAGCAGACTCTCTTAATGTTGCCTCCAAATCGCAATGAATCTCTTGCGTCGTTAACTTTTTTAAACAGAGGTATTTAATAACGGCTCGCACTTCGTTTTTCTCCATTTTCGAGAACACGTTCCGACACGAAGCAAACAAATGACTACATTCAGAAAAAAACAAAAGAGAATCAAAGATTTTTTTCTTTATTAATATTACAAATGTGTATCTGAGCTATGCCTGCCAGTATTTTTATTTTTTCTTACCAAGGAGTATGTCGTTCTCACTACTTTTTGATCCCTCCTAGTATACAATCACATTTCAAACTTCGAACATCACACAGAACATGGATGGATTTTAACCCTATCTTGTAGCTTCGCCGTAGTCATAGCCGACTTCAACGAAGCTTAATCCGAATAAAGAGCTTTTAACATTAGTCTTTATTGTCCTCTACTTCATCTCCAATTGCACACCTGCAAGTCGTAAAACAAAGTTCTATTGTTTTATTAAAATGTTTGGATATTCATGTTACTTCAGTCCTAGGTATGTACAACTTGGTTTGTAGCTAGATTAATATAACTATCTAGCTAAGATTTATATACACCTACTAAAATATTTATCTGTGTGGTTCTCGAAAATAATAGACCACTCCTCTTCACCCTATAGATATCGGTATCGTAAAAGGCGAGTAAAGGGCCTATAAAATACTTATAATAATCACTGAATGAAACATTTAATAAAATTGAATTAACTTAAAATACTAGTTTTTATATTAACGTTTGAAAATGTGTCCGTTAGTTTCTTTTTACATTAAGTGTCGTTGAACAATAACCTATTATAATGAATGAAGCACGAAAACAATACTCCTGCGCACACGTGCAAGCCATAAACTGATAACATTTTTCTACCTGTTCCCAGAAGCTCGTAGTTGTCTTCTGACTTTCAATATGCTAAGTACGTAAAAATGTGCAAAATATTGGTACAGACCTCGACTATTAACATTACGTACGTTTTCGAAATAATGTTTTGTTTATTTTTGTAGTTTTGTGAACTTTTTCGTTATCATTTCAAGTCTCGGTAATGCGATGAGTAAAAGAGACAGAGGATAGGGCAAGATTAATAGGTTAACAGACCGTAACATTGAACATAATTTGTTTTAATGATTTCAATAGTATACCTAATATTATATAGCTCTATAATAATGCATACGCGATTTGAAAGTGACAAGATATTACTCAAAAGTTTAAAAAGTATATTAAAACAAGACACAATAAAATGAAAGAATTAGAAGAAAAAATTCACAATAAAATAAATAGGTATTTGAAATAAGTTTACAAAATCCCAAAATACACTATAATCTACGTGTTAATAACAAAAAAAAAGTTTCAAATATTTTGCGAACATGGGCTTACACGGGCTTATTAAAGCACTCTAAATGAAAATCGTTATCCGGGTGTTTGGAGCGGCGCGGCGTCCATAACGAACCCGGCCTCAACAATGGGCTTAATGCTCGCACTCATTACAAAAAGCGACATAACATAACGCGCTACGTCGAAAGCTCCTCTATTCAAAGTGTATACTCCAGTTTTTTTGTTGGGAAGGCTTCGGCGGTGTTGCGATTGGCCAACGGGAATCCCGCCCAGTCAGCGCCGCGCCGCTATTGGCGGAGATCGGTGGAGCACCCTTGAGGCTAGTCCGGAGCTGAGTATGCTGTCGAGGTACGAGGGCGGCGCGGGGTGTTCTTCACCCCGAGGACCACTCGAGGGTTGTTTAGTGCGGACGCGGCGTCGCGAGGCGCAGCACGTGTTGTCGCGAGTGTAGCTATAGCCGTCAAGATTATCCCGAAAGCGAGTTCTCCCGGTCGGGAGATGAAGTGCGAGGAGGGTGAGAGTGCGCGGTCACCGCCGCCGCTGCTACCGCCAGCGTCGCTGCTGGCGTGGAGTCCTATCCTGCTACCACCATGGGGCCCGGCCTTTTTACCGGCGCTCTACCCGGCGGCCTTCCGCTCCGCGTTTCCTGGGTGAGAAACGGATACTTAATTATCACAGTGAATCAAATGTGATCCAGTGATAATATTTTATAAGTTAATAATTATGTAGAATGTACATATTTAGATTTATGGGTTTGACTTGAAAATGCAGGAATTTATGAATCAGTATTCCGAATTGTTTTGGGATAATAACACCGTATCAATTTAGTTCCATATTCTTTGCAAATTAATGTTCTATCGTCAGCGTTACACTCGAACCCGACGCTTTTAATCTCTGTTCCGATAGATCGTGACATACGATGTGACAGTTTTTGCACCTCTCCTAGTGAGAGCTTGTTAATAGTGTTGTTTACAACCTGCTGGCTGTGATGTGAGCCGCCCATTCATGGCGTCACGTTCGGGACGCGGGAACCTCACAACTACATCTAACAACCGATTGACACAGCCGATGGTATACTGGTTCGATGTAAAGAAACCTTCTATTATTAAGGTCACGTATTCTCGAGAGGTGCTCTTTAACAATAATGGTTGAATTGATGGAATTTCGAATGTTTTCTTTCAATTATACACCATCAAGGCTTGTCGCTTCTTAAGATGACGGGAGGTTTCAAGTTTATTTGAGAAGGAGTTTTGGGGCTTGGACAAAGTATTCAGACGTGGTTGTATAGTTTTTTTCGGAGTCTCTACGATGCGTTTGGGCTTTTTTATAAGAGTAGTAGACGTGAGATTACCAATATAAAAGTGTCGCTGTAGTTCAATGTGCTAAGTTAATTTTTATATTAGCTGTTTAATAGCTTTACATATTTTGGAAATGGCTTGCTTCTTGGTGTATAATAAATGAAATAGTAGGTACCAGATTTTCTTGTCAGTAAATGATATAACATTCATTGTATTCAATATGTATCCTAAACCCTGTCCGACCCAAAAGGAGCGTGTATATATTTCGATAATTGTATTATTATATATGTAGACAATTATATATATACAAACTCATTACAAAAATTAGCAGAAATGTTCTCATTCCGTATGAAATAGTCTAAATTCAATCAGCTTGTTTGAACACCTTTGCAGCTCGCTGCAGTACAACGACGGTCGCGTGACGCGATCGGTGAAGTCGTGGTAAGTTACAATTTTAGCCCGATTTTTTTAGAAAATCAACTATTTTGTTAATAGTCATAACTTCAAAAATGGATTACCTAAATATGATCACACATCGATACAGAATATCACCTTCCAGGTTTGGACAGGGATTTTGGTACATATTGTAGAAACTGCTTGCTGCTGATGCTTTTTAAAATCTCTATTGAATATAAATGTACGTGGGACCTTGTTTTTACACACTTATAAGCTACGTAACTATTTATTAATCTACAACACAGATTTAATATCCTATGTACATGTAGTACCTATATCTGAAACTATATGCTTGTCAGTTCTTACTTAGTGAATATTGATTGGGCGCGTTTAAATCTTTCCTTCATATAATACTTAAAGGCTACGAGGAACAGCAATACAAGTTCATTGGTACTTATTTTGTTATCATTTATTATCAAAATACAAGAAGTTCTGTAACTGAATGTTAAATAAAGATAATTTATGCGTCTGGAGCACCCGTTATTAGGATTTTATAATCAAAAAATGTACTGAAAATAAGAAAATCTTATAAGTAAACATTTATAGACTAGTCGTGATTTCACAAAAAATAATCCATTTTTATTGTCTTAGGTTACTGGACAGCATGAAAATGCCGGGACAGCGCCCCGGCTTTCAGATCTCAGACATCCTGGGTCTGAACGAAGGGAAAGGGCTGGAGGCTGCGCCAGTGCAAGGAGCTCTAGGCGGTTGTTCCCTGGAGCTCCCGCCGTACGGCCCGCCCCATCACCCATACTCTCACGAGCTGCTGAGGCACCATCAACCTTGGTTGTCGCTAGAACATCATGATGTGCATAATAGCTGTAAGTAATGAACTTATATAATAATCAGGTTTTATTCTAAACTAGCTGTGCCCCGCGGTTTCACCCGTCGTCGAATATCACATATATCGGATGATTATAAAGAATTTAAAGTATTTCGGCATATACAGTGACATAGAGTATATATTGGATTTTATGGCATTTTTTGCGAGTATCCTGATTATATTCTAAAAGAAAAGTAGCCTAAGTTACTCCGTATAACATCGGCTATCTGTTAGTGAAAGTCCCGTCAAAATCGGTCAAGATTCGGAGATTAGTAGGAACAAACAGACACTGCCAGACAAAAAATATTAAAATGTATTTTCGTTATAAGTACCGTATATACTTTCATATGCATTTAGTAAAAAGCTGTTATTTTGACATTACAAACAAACATTTCATCTTTATTTATTTGTTGTATATGCATTTGATGTAATACCTATCTGCTTAAAAACAAAACTGCTGAAAACGGCTGAACCTATGGCTATGGTGATAGTGATGAGATTCTGAATATAAATTCAATCGGCAGAGGGCCTCGCTTCCGTGTCGTTAATTTTGATGAATACTTTTGCCGACGGCATCGACCAGTACCAACAACTTACCTTTCCATTATCTGCCTTATCAACTTTCGATAGTAGTTTTTGCGGCCATGGTTGTCACGGGTAACGGGGAATCAGGTTTTCAATTCTAGAGAGCGAGCGTGAGCATCAGAATTCTGACCAGTGATAGAATGAGGTTATCGTTAAAAACCAGTGCTGCTGGCATTAGATTCATCCGATATCACAGCAATATGCTGAACAATTACATGTTTCTGCGCACATACGACGCACAGCACACACATATTTATTTTTATTTTATTTGTAACTTAGGACTTCAATATTGAAAAAATAATTATATCTATATATAGTAATAGTACATAGTTACGTCAACTATGTACTTTTTTCTTTTTTATTGTTTTTCTGTGTTGGTATTAGGTAATAGGTAATCCAATGTTCATTGACCAGGACCTTATAATGTCCATAGAGAATATTTTTCTGGGTTCGATGGATGTCGATCGTCTCTTTGTCTCTATTTTCAGCGTTCCATTTTATTTGTTTTGTAATATTGTTTTTTGTAGAATATTTGTTTTGTGTACTTAGTGTTAAATATGTCTCGTCTGTTGTGATTATTTAAAGATGTCTAATGTAGTGCGTTACATGGAGCGTAGTTATTTTTGCTTTCCTTCTTTAGAAAGAATCTGATAGGATGAGTAAATAAATAAATAAAAAATGCTTCAATATATATACTCACTAATATATATATTCACTAACAGATAGTATACTTATGTATACTAAACTAATTTTGGTAGGTGGTAGGACAAAGAAAGCGTAGTATAGCCACCAGAATGAAAGAACAGATACATGACGTCAAGAAGATGCTTGACAAAGTCTGCAGTGTGGGAACATACAAACAAACTTAACCATTTTCTTCGTTTTCATCGAATTCAAGTCCTCGCGAAGGAGAATGGATATGTAGGTAACAATAATATGTATCTACAACATAATTTCAGTATTCGAAGATGGTTGGCAATTACCACTAGTTTAGAATGTTATAATAAACTTAATAAAGTCCTAAACTTCATACTACATTAAAAAGCATCAAGCCACATTGAGGGACAAGTCCGTCAACAAAATAATTTTAGAATAGAATTGTAAATTGTTAATTGCTAAAACCTGTAACAACGCTTGTCACCTTAGTTATATTGCGACCACGAACACTGCAGTATTCGGAACGATAGGAAAAACAAAAATCTATAATATACCCGATGTAATCCGTTAAAAGTGTATTATAATAATAAGTAATGTGTGTTTATATAACATGCTGTCCACTACTGGAGTGCATTGATCGATCACAGGTGACATAAGCACCAAGCTTGGGAGGTGGACTGGATTGGAGATCGCAACGTTTTGGTTTTCGAACATAGAAGGACGCAGCTACCCATCAATTAAATATAATCGTTCGTCAGTATATGTCTATCATGGTGTAATTATGGTCTCAGGATCGTGTGTTAGGGCTTATAAAATACACTATTACACGTCACATTGAAACTACCTTCAACGAGGTGGACAGACGACCTGGTGAAGGTCGCTGGAAGTCGTTGGATGAGAGCGGCATGTAACTGCTCGTTGTGGCAATCTATGGGCGAGGGCTTTGTTCAGTAGTGGACGTCTTTTGGCTGATATGATGATGATGATGATTGAAACGACAGAGAGCATTACACCATAATATCAATCTCTGTGAACTCAGAGTTAAGTTTTTTTTTGGATTTAGTATACATTTAAACAATATTATCAAATACATTAATCGGCAATCTATATAAATGGGAAACAGTTTAGACAAAGGGTAACAGGCATCCTCAAGATTGAGATTCCTTGATCATTCCACGACTTGAGAAATATCAGTGCGTGTGTGCGACAAATTCATAATCATTTACTATCTTATAATCGTAAACGCATTCTGCACTCACCAACCAGCATGCGTGGTGGGTACCGGTAATTTCCCCCCTAAATGAAGACACACGACATGAAACCGGGAGAGGCCTTTCTTCAGCAGTGGATGTTTTTTGGCTGATTTGATGCCAAAATTTAGGGGAGATTGGTTCAGTTTTTGAGATTTTTGGGAACAAACAAACAAACGTTTATCTTTATTTATAGTAAGATAAAATATTGTAGTGTGTTCAACAGTGGACATTTACGACTGATGAAAGAAACTATATTCGGTACATCTGCAACAAACCAAACCTTGCGCGGTACCTTATTCTATTTTTTATCTTTAGGTACATTTTAAGTTTTGTCACTACTATAAGTACCCAGTTAAGTTTTAATAGAAACATTCCTTTCACCTTCAGCTTAAATAGTACCTGCATAATTATCTGCATTTAAAATAAATAGGGTAATTATGGCTTTCATTGTATTTCATGTTAGATAAGTTGAGTCATCATCTTCATATCAACCAAAATATGTCCACTGCTGAACAAAGGCTTCCCCCAGTTTTCCACAATTGTGTTATCGTTTTGGGGGGAATTTACCAGTACTGACCACGGTTGGCAGGCGGGTTGTTGAGCGCAGTATGGCTACCGTTACACAGAAAGGAAGCTGCTGCACAACCCTCTGGTTTAGAGTCCCTTAGTTGCGTTTTGCGACATCTACGGGAGAAGATAGAGAAGAAGAACTTTATTCTAAATCCGGATTAATTGAGTGCTTGCAATATTTTTATATATTTTTATCGGTTAATATTTTTATTTAGTACAGGTATAAGGAATCTTTTTTACCCCAGATCTAATCTACTTTTAGATCCACATTCCAAAATTAATACTAAGATATCTCTTCTAGAACTTGAGTCAAGTTTGCATCAAATGAACATTACTTCTGAAACTATAATGCGTGTATAACATATGTTCCGTATGGTTCCCGCGAAAAAGGTGACTAGGGCATACATTCCTCCTGTGTGCTAATAAGAATTCGCCGTATTGGGTCAGAATTCGCCAATTTCTCGAATGTCTAAACTATATGTTGAGTGCAGTGAGTTAGTAGACATACACAGTCTATCACTATCAAAATTTCGTAAAGCTCTTGCTCAAATATATCTGAAAAGGATCCAGCACAGTGAACCTTAGAACATTAGTCCCTGTTAAACAATATCCATCTTGTTTGTAAAAGAAGTTTGAAAAAAAAATGTCTAGTTAGTCACAATATAATATTGAGCATAATTCTTATGCAATTCATTATAATTGATATGTAACAGTATATTGCATGTGGTGTTTGCCTATAATTGGCCATGCATTAAGCTCGTAAGTCGTGCCATGTAAACCTAATTGTTAAGAAAAATGTAATAGCTGTTGGCAACCCTAAATAAAAAAAATAAAAAAATAAGAATATACTGCGATCACGATGCCACGATGCGTGGTGATTAATGCAATATAGGGGATGTGACCGCTCGTTGTAGACGGCACGGTTCGCGCAGCCGCTCAGCGATTGGCTTTCTACGCAACGTGTTGTGGGTTCGATCTCAGCACGGAACAAATATTTGGATGATCTACAGATAGTTGTTTCGGATCTGGGTGTTTGTGCATGTGAAATGTATGTCTGTAAACTGTACACACGATATAGAAGAAATCCGAGTGCGAGAGTTTCAGTAACTATTTGCCCGTAAGCCGCTCACATCCAAGTTCGTTACCAAAAAAGTCCAAAAACGTAAGTCAATTCGACTGTAATGCTCAAAACAAATAACAATATTAGTATAGTATTGATCTAGGTTCTCCATTGAAGAGTTGTTCACTTATGATGCTACATTCGAGTTATTTATTAGAGGGAGTGAGTACGCCAATAAACACAGCCGTGCTAAGTGGCGCTTCTGGCTAAAGTAATACTTAGTTAGTGTACACTTGTATCTAATTATTACCTAATGTGAATGAATAACTGTATTACCCGACTTCATTAAAAGCAATAATTGAATAGCTTTTCAAATACATTCGAGATTATTATAAACAAAAACCCGATTACTGAAAAGTACAATACAAGTTAGATTATATATATTGTATTTCTCGTAGTCGAAAGCCCAACCGCGATGGGGCACGCCGCAACGGCGGCGGTAAGATCCGTCATGGAGACATAGCTGGAGAGGCGGCATGAGCGCTCTCACCTTTCGAATGATACAGGTGGTCTCGAACCATGGGTGTTTCGGGAAGTACCTATGTCAAATAGGCCGAGAAGAGACGCCCGGTAGTCATCACTGCGGAGACTACCCAGAGGACTCAACACAGCACACGTTGGAGGAGTGCCCCGCTTGGACAAGTGCACGTGGGGAGCCGTTCATGCCCCCTTGAACCGCCGTATTGGAGTTTATGTGACGTCATTATAGCTCTTATCCTGCGGCATAACACCATGCTTCCAACAAAACTCATTTGTCAAAATACGACGAGTATTTTAGGTGATCTGAGAGAACAGATGAACATAAGTACTAACATAGATACAAGATACACAGATAAAATCATAACCCTCCTTTTGTCTTCGTCGTAGGTAGTCGAGTAAAACACATTCAAGCGTGGAATCATGGTAGGTAATTGGTTTTGCTAGTTTTTCAAATTAGGAGCCTTTTCGCTATTTATACATTACAGCCGGGTTTACGCCAGCCGTTACGTCTTTCGCACAACTTTGTTGCATATTTTAGGGTTCCGAATGTTTGAAGGAAAAAAACGGCGGAACCCTTATACTTATAGGATCACTCGTGTGTCTGTCAGTTTATCACAGCCGATATTCTCTGAATCTACTGGACCGATTAAATTGAAATTGAGTACACATAAGGATTTCTGTAACCCTAACACTGACGCGTAACGTAAATACATATATTTTGAATATAGGGGTCACTTTTGGGGGTTATATAGAAAATTTAAGATTAAAATTTTCAAACTGTACCGTGTTACATATTAAATGAAAGGGTGTATTGTGAACGTCTTAAATATATTTAATTTATAATTTTAAAATAAATAGTTTTAAAGTTATCTAAGAAAATAGGCGAAAATTGCCAATTCCCCATTTATCTCCGAAATTACTGAGCCTAAAATTATGAAAAATAGCTCTTTACTTATAGATTACAGAAAAATTAATAAGATGTCTGTAGTCTTAAATTAACATGGTAAATCTTTCAATATTGAGCGTACAAACTTACGTTTGCAGTTGGAATGCATCGGAGAACATGTTTTTCAACTACATGTTAAGTTTGTTCTTGGGATAAATTATTAGTACAATACAGAATTCAACAGTAGACAATATATGCAGCATTTTCGGAACCCTGTCCACGCGAGTTCAACTCGCATTTGTCCGGTTATTTTTCGTTTAGAACCCAATTTTTTTTGCTCTGCGTTTATTATAAACAGTTGATGTGATAAAGGTACTATTCCGCAATGATATTTTATAAACTATTCCCTCATTCACTTTTGTTCAATGTATTGCCATATACCTATATATGTAGAATAGTTTTCTTTTTCTTATGAAATTATATATCCTATATGTATGTACTTGCATAATCATCTCAAACATTTATTAAGGTATAAGTAGTTGTCGGTCGGATACTGTTATCAAATGTACAAATATCGTAATACATTCAGTCTTAACGCCCAGTTTATAAAGTCGTCATCTTAAATGACACTTTTATCCGGTGATAAGAGATAACAAGTGTCGATTGAACCTTCGGAATAACATAAAGTGATGAATTATCAGACTGTAGTTATATAAACAAATAAAATGATCATTACGGCATTATTTTTCATTGACTAAGTTTTTCTTTTTGATCTAATTCTACTTTCATCTAGCACTATAGAAACATATTTTAAGAACCGCTGCCGTAGCCGTTGTTCTTTTTTGGAGCACTGCGGTTTTTAAATCCAAACCAAACCTACCCCAAAATTCTTATCCAGTAATATTAATATGAAATTATCTTAGAAATATTACTGCGCATTCCTGCCACAGTTGAATTAATTAATATTTTAGGTCATCGATAATAGAGACCCTGATTGACATCTGTTATCCAGGTATAAAGTATTGTCATCCAATTTATCCATCATTATTTTCGCACACTCCATTCACATAGGCCTATATCAGTGGAATTTATCTCCAAAATTGTCATCTCTGATTTATCATACACAAATAAGTTGACCCACTCGAAAATAATGTGTATTCGGTAGCTGTTGGAGAGGCCGAGATTATTTTTTGAAATGCTCCTTCATTCAAGTGCCTTCACCCGGTAATCTAGTGTTGTCATTAATTATTTTTATCGCTTATCGAACACTTTCGGTGCTCATTCTACACGTACTCGTGCATTGGATTGCTTGTACAACACCGATTCTATCTGGCGATGATTGATTGGCTTTTTGAAAGTTTTAATCCCTTATAACTATCAAGATTGTAAATGACAAATCTCTGGAGAGATTTTACATAAACCATACCATCTTTATTTTTGAACTATTTACGGCCGAATACAGAAACGCCAGTTAATATTAATTCCCGCTTAAACTATTCGTACCGAAAACAGGTTTCTGGAATGGTTAAAGCGGGATTTAATTTTAACTGGAGTTTCAGTATTCGGCTGTTAGAAGCTCTATTAGTGCTAGTGATTCCCACTGTGTAGTAGCCTTAACGAAGTTAACTGAGCATTTATAGATGGACAGTTATCTTGCTACTATCACCGTTATAATTATTCACAGCGTTTTCTTTTTATTTGAGTCACAAATGTTCTATTTGATGGGATAAGCTAAGAACAGTCTGCCAAATCCCTCTCAATCGATGTCACGAATATTGCAATGTAATCCAAAATAAATAAAATCTCATGAGTCTTAAATGGGGTTGTGTATAGTTCACGCCCTACAGGGTAATTTGGGGTAGCTATCAAACACGGTGATTGTTAAACACGAGGGGTGCGACGTGGAACGAATTTGTCACCAATAGATGTTCATGGACGCGAAGGCCGTGGAGCCAGCTGTCGACTATCAATTACACACTGTTTGCGGCTGTTAGGGATGCTATTTGTTCATTATTCGATGACAGTTATAGATTTTATTGTACTGCAACCTTTATCTAATGTAATGTGGAGGTAATTAATGTCGCTATGGATAGTTGTAAAGTTCCAAGATAGTTGCTAATGATGAATGATAGTATGATTGGTAACGCAGTAGATACATCGGTCTTTTTACAACAGCTTTTTTTTCACCAAGAATATAGAAACCTCATAGTTATATTTACCTTTTACATTAATATCAACTGTCTTTCGTTAACTTATGTAATCATGAAGGTGTTTTTTAACAATGATGAAAATGCCTTTAGTGTGATATCAATGCTATTGCTGGCCATGTCACAAACAGCAAACTATGAACTTCCTAAGCTTGGAGGTAAAGAAAATCCGTGTCCCGATCTATTTATTAAATTTCCTGGTAGCGCTTATGAAGGTAAGCAGGACGATCGTTGAATAAAAGTAACCAGCTGCCGGGGGTGGGTGTGGCACCTTCCCCCCGTCCCCCTGGCCGAGCCATCCCCCGGCTATCCACCACGCCCAGCCGCGCTCCCGCCCGCCCGTATTATCATATTCGTGTGAAACAACGAACGAACTAAACGTTCGAGGGGTGAATAAGGGACAATGTAGTATTTGTCGTGATTTTTTTCACGTCCCATTATTTATTGAAATATGACAACTAGTTAGAGTTAAATAGAGCGCGACCCTCAGACAGATTTAGTAAAGATTTGATGCGAGTGTTTGGTACACGCATTTCGCAGTTTTGTTTAGTAGTTTTAATGCTAGTGGCTTTTATATTAGGATTTTATTGGCTTTTGAATCATTTCTCACGTTTGAATGGCGACAGTATTATATGCATAATCCTTAAGCTACATACTTGTTTTAATTAAACATACATTTAACGAAGGATATGTTTCTTTTGTCATAGGTCTGATAGGCCAACAAGCTAGTCCAGATAGCACATCTCGTGCCTCGGAGTTATCTTACGTGGGTCCGTCGACCACATCGCCGCCGGTGCCTGACCTTCGAAGTGAACACGACCATGACCACGACCCCGACGAGCACGACATCGATCAAGACGACGACCACGACCACGAACCGAGCGTCAACCCTGGCTCCGACAACCTAGCTCATAAGAAACGCAAACGACGAGTATTATTCTCAAAAGCTCAGACTTACGAACTGGAGAGACGATTCCGCCAACAGAGGTACTTGTCCGCTCCTGAACGGGAACATCTCGCCAGTTTGATAAGACTGACGCCGACGCAAGTGAAGATATGGTTCCAGAACCACAGATATAAGACCAAGAGAGCGGTTCAGGAGAAGGGCGCACACGATTTGAATGTAGGTGGATTGAACTCTCCACGGCGTGTGGCCGTGCCGGTGCTAGTCAAGGATGGGAGGCCATGTATCGGCAAACCTGATGGTCTACCGTCACTGGGTATGTCTCTGCCCCCTTATCATCAATCTATGCATCATCAATCACCCATAGCGGGGCATGCGCCCCAATCCGGAGGCTGCTGGTGGTGAAAAATACATTAAAAGAGTTTTAAGTGATTACTAGTCCATTTGTCGCAGTTTGCAAAATTTCTGAAGTCATTCGTAAAAACAGGGGGTACTATTTTTCAAAATGTCGGTTTCTGTTGCCCATAGAGATGTAAGGACCAAAGCCGTTCCATCCCTTTAAAGCTTGTTCAAATGAAACATTTTTCGTACTTATCCCATCTACACACAGTTATTCTGCTACGAGTACCATTTGTCAAAAATACCGAAATTTGTAAACTTACGATTTTTAATGAGTAAATGATTCGTAGTTTTTGTTATGAAATTGTCTAAAGTATTGTTCAAATCGAATAGTAACTCGTATACTAAAACTAAGTACACCTAATCGTACTTAAATTGGAAATTTTAAGGTATCTGGAGTTCCTACTTATATGTAATATAATTATGTCTAATGTTAATGAGTCGAGTGAAATTTCCTGCTGATATGGTGGGTGCTGTTATCGTGGGCACTTACTTGTGATCAAATGCATTCCATTTTGATTGGAGTTTGTATATTTGTGTAAAAACCTGTGTCACTTTTAGCTAAGTAATATTATGAACAATGACCAGATTTTATCAGAATGCAATATCTAGTTGTAAGTTTCAGTATTATTATAGTCGAATATGTCGAGTTAATAGCTATTTATGTATATTCAAATAAAGTTTTATATTAATGTACGTACACGCGTATGAATTTAGATTAATAAAATTAACGATAAATGTATATTATGTACATATTTGTGTGATTAGTTACCGAGGATATAGATAAAGTATTTCCGTATGGTATAGAAATATAGATCATCTAGTATATCTGCATTAATAATAATAGACGTAAAATGTGATGTTAGTAGAAATTAACAGTCATACATATTCAGTATATTTATATCCAATCTAATATACATATATCAATGTTCACCCAGTTTAAAAGTGTCCCTCCCATCATATTATAGACGAATATAATCCAAGATTGTAAAAAATTGTTACATATAAATTATTATCAGAGTATTAAAATAATTGAAAATATTTTGTTTTATTCTTTCTACACCATTAATTATGTTTAAAATTGAAAATGAATGACAAATGTTCTATTAGGTAACATACATTTCAAGAAAATGAAAACGTTTCAGTAGCCGGTAGCCAATTTTGGTAGATTTTTTAGCGAACGTTGTTCTTCCATATCTAGCGGAATTTTTAACATTGGATAGCGACTTTGAATTTTATGGAAAGGCAACACTGCCTGACAGTCATAAACATGTTGACGCCTTCCGGTAAAAAGAATGATTATGATGATTATGCCAATTGATACAACCATAGGCCACACGTAATCTTTCACTATAAATGCTGTAGAGGTCAGTTGGTCGTCGCTCTAGTAAAATACTGAACGTGATTGTAAGGTGACCCCGATATACTTGGGAACGGGTTAGGGTTGCAAAATGTTCTTCAATTTTGATAGATTAATCAATAGCACCTACCTACAATGTTGACGGCGGATATGTATTACATACGAACACTGAAGTCTAAAATCGGAGGTCCGTTGATGACATTTTGGCTAATTACCTTCCAATTAAATAAAACTAATAGTTTACGTTTTCTGTAACGTCACACGTTATTAGTTTCTATTGACCTTATAAAGAAATATATGCTATAAATGTTTATAAGTTGAGCCCACTGTTGAAAATGGTCATCTTCTAAAAAGGGCATAGTGTCTCTTCGGATGGTTAATACAGAAAAGTTGCAACATACACACAAACCATACGCGTTTATCTCATTGACGCGAAGTATTACTATAGTGTCCACCAACATAGATGTGATTTCGGTAATCATTTACATTTAGAAGTCTGGGGAGTACTTGCTACCGGGCCCTATGTCCTCTATGTTATATTTTCTACGTAATATACGTATCATCTGTATGTACATCTTTAACACTTTCAAAGTGTCAATTTCAGTTATCTTCATGCAACCATCATCTGCAGCTTGATTCTACCCGCTATTGAGTATAAACCTCTCTGTTTATGCCACTTTCCTCGGTCCTGTGCTAATCGCATACACATTAAGCCTGCAATCCTCCTTGCCTTTCATCGTCGACCCATCACGCTGCGCGACGTCTTACGCTCCGTTTTATATTTCTCGATCTCCATCCAGTCTTTCAAGGCTCGGCTCCAAAGTCTCTTCGTCTAGCCAAATATCCTGCCCAATTCCATTTTAGACAAATTTGTAATTTGATCCCGAACATAGACCGCTCCATAGCTCTCTGAGTGATACTGAGTTTATACACAACCTCCGTTGTGAGCGTTCATGTCTCGGTATCATACATCATTGTGGACAAGATACATAGAGACGGGTCTTCAAGAACTGTGGATCGAAACTTGCTTGTTACGGTATAAACTTGCTTGGCACTTCACACCATAACAGCCCCTAAACTCCCAATGACCGCTATATTCAAGGGTCTGAGTCATTTTCATTTTCGTTTGTCAGATGAATTGGCGTTCGCAGTTCTTTTGTTTTAAAAAAAATAAACAAGTATACACCATTTTCGACCCCCTCGGAAGAAAGGAGCTGTGGTTTATTTTTGCTGGGTAACCTCTATTCTAAAGAAACAACAAAGTGTGTGTGAGCGTAGTTGTATTTCCGGTAAAGGATTAGGAACAGTCAATAAATTTACCGGAGCATAAGGCATTCCAACTTAAAACCTTAGGTCGGCTACCCAACAGTAATCAGCAGATTGTTGATATCCATGCGTACAGTTCCTAGATAACATTAGGCAGACCGTACATCGTGCGCCCAACCTACCATTAAAAAACTATGTGTGTACTTATGTACGCGCGTTGGAAGTTATACTTGTCTGGGGCAATTTTTTATTTATTCCGCTGGTTAATAATTTGCATAAGTAGGAAAAACGATTAAATTATCAAAAAAGATATTAAATGCAATTAGTAAAGGATGATTTAAGAACATAATTGAAGGGACTCGTATACCCTCTACAATATAATAGTTATTGGGTCACTCTTCGTTGTAACTGGTACAAAAAACCTAAGAGTGTGCGCACACATAAATTTAAGCAATATGGAACAGAAAAAGAAAAAAACATTAAATTAAATTTGGTAATAAATAAAAAGAGAAAATGTGCGTTTAAGTGGGTGTGTATACACACATACCCAGAGACTCAGACTCAGTCTCATCGTAACTGTTGGTGTTAGCCAGCATATTAGTCTCTTTATATTCCTGATAGCTCATGGGTATAGATTTAAATGTATTTAAGTATTTATTTTATTGTAGAGAGAATCGGATTGCCTAGTGTATTGCTTTTTTGCATATGGTGTGTATACAGAGATTAACGGCCCCACAAAATGTTTCCTTCTTATTTCAGGATACTGGACTTGTGCAGTTTTGAAACAAAAGCAGAATATATAACTTCCTGATTGTAAGAAGGTCTCTTACCGAGTAAAAGTTTTCGGTATGGAACGTATAAGTTTTAAAATACATTACCTTTAGTAGAGATCTTCGGACAGGTGTACACCAACAGTGACTGAGCTAAGGATACATATATTTGCTATAAGACCCTCTTCTTTGAGGAAACTTGCCTTAAAGTCTTGAAGATCCAAATGAGCGTTGTAGTTCTAGTCATGACCATATCCATATGCCAAGATAGTCTGGTCTATCCGTGTAGTGTCCGGATTAAGAATATAGCACCAAGTGTCGACTAAGGGACTCTTAACCAGAGGGATGGGCAGCAGCGTCCCTTTTGCTGAGCAAGAGCAATTCTGCGTTCACCAACCCGCTTGCCAAGCGTGGTGAGTATCGGCAAATTCCCCCCAAAATGACAACACAATGTAAGCACCGGCCCCCAGTTCCCGGCAGCCCCGCTATTCCTGGTTATGGTAGCGGCCACGGTAACGGCGGGGCAGGGGGTGCTAAGAATCACCGGACGGGATCCGGCTACCACCCCAAACGAAAAATAACCCTGGTAACGTATAACACACGCACACTGAGGGCAGACGAAAAGATTGTTGAGCTGGAAAAACAAACAGATAAGTTGCACTGGGATATCATGGGTCTATCAGAAGTCCGAAGAGAGGGCGAGGATACCATAACCCTGAAATCCGGCAACTTATTCTACTACCGGGAAGGCGAACATCTGTCACAAGGTGGTGTCGGGTTTCTCGTCCGCAGGTCCCTCATTAACAGCATTGTGGCCATCGAAATTGTGTCGAGCAGAGTAGCGTACCTTATACTCAGAATATCCAAGACGTATTCGTTGAAGGTCATACAGGTCTACGCACCGACCTCGACGAAGATCGATCTCGATGAAGTAGAGAGTATGTATGAGGACGTAAGTAGGGCCATACATACCTCGAACTCACACTTCACTGTTGTGATGGGGGACTTCAACGCAAAGCTGGGCACTCGATGCGATGGTGAGTTAAGAGTGGGGCAATTTGGATATGGGCAACGGAACCCCAGGATACAGACAGGCTGGCCGACTTTTTGGAAAAGGTGGAACTCTTCGTGATGAACTCTTTTTCCAAAAGATATTCAATGATGTTTCCGTGATCCATAGGGTGAAAACCGGTAGTGATCACCGAATGGTAAGAGGCACATTGAATATATATTATATTGGGCAAAGTCATATTATGAAGCTGAAGACCGAGAACGGCAGTCTAGCGTCGACTAAGCCAGAGGTTTCGAGAAAGATTGAGAACTGCTACCGGCAGCTATACACCTCAGTAACTTTACCTACCATTGGCTCTGACAAAGACCCGCGAGCCAAACTAACCCGACACTATAACGAGGATATCCCGGACATCAGCCGGTACGAGATTAGGATGACCTTGAAACAGCTTAAAAATAACAAGTCGCCGGGTGGGGACGGAATTACGACAGAGCTTCTGAAAGCGGGTGGCACACCGGTACTTAAAGTCCTTCAGAGGCTATTCAATTCCGTCTTACTCGAGGGTACAACGCCGGAAGCGTGGAACAGAGGTGAGGTGGTTCTCCTTCAAAAAGGGTCATAACACCCTATTGAAGAATTACAGACCCATCTCGCTTCTGAGCTATGTTTATAGGCGGTTTTCAAGGGTTATCACGAATCGTCTCGAGCGCAGGTTTGATGACTTCCAGCCTCCAACAAGCCGGTTTCCGAAAAGGTTTCAGTACCATACGCTGCGTCAGGTTATACAGAAGACCGAGGAGTATAATCTGCCACTATGCTTGGTGTTTGTGGACTATGAGAAAGCCTTCGATTCGATCGAAACCTGGGCAGTGCTACAACCTCTGCAGCGGTGCCAGATTGACTATCGGTACATTGAAGTGCTTATACAGAAACGCCACCATGTCGGTCCGAGTACATGCACAGAGCACGGGGGCAATTTCATTGCAGAGAGGTGTGAGACAGGGGGACGTCATTTCCCCGAAACTGTTCACCGCTGCAATGGAGGATGCCTTCAAGCTGCTGGAGTGGAAAGGATTCGGCATTAACATCAATGGCGAGTATATCACTCACCTTCGATTTGCCGACGACATCGTATTCATGGCAGAATCGCTGCAAGAGCTCAGCACAATGCTCGATGATCTCAACAGGGTTTCCCAACAGGTGGGCCTTAAAATGAGCATGGGCAAGATGAAAGTCATGTCAAATGCCCATGTCGAGCCCATCCCAATATCCGTTGGGAGCTCTGTTCTCAAAGTTGTTGACGAGTATGTCTACCTGGGACCAACTGTCCAGTTAGGTAGGGCCAACTTCGAGAAAGAGGCCAATCGTCGAATCCGACTCGGCTGGGCAGCGTTCGGGAAACTTCGAAACGTCTTTTCGTCAGCAATACCGCAATGCCTAAAGACGAAAGTCTTTAACCAGTGTGTGTTACCAGTGATGACATATGGAACATAGACGTGGTCACTCACAATAGGCCTCATAAGAAAGCTCAAGGTCACTCATCGAGCTATGGGGAGAGCTATGCTTGGTGTTTCTCTACGAGATCGAACCAGAAACGAGGAGATCCGTAGAAGAAATAAAGTTGTTGACATAGCTGAAAGGATTAGTAAACTGAAGTGGCAATGGGCGGGGAACATTGCTCGTAGAACTGATGGTCGTTCGGGCAAAAAGGTTCTCGAATGGAGACCGCGCACCGGAACACGCAGCGTGGGACGACCTCCAACGAGGTGGACCGACGACCTGGTGAAGGTCGCTGGGAATCGTTGGATGAGAGCGGCATGTGACCGCTCGTTGTGGAAATCTAATGGGGAGGCCTTTGTTCAGCAGTGGTCGACCTGTGGCTGATACGATGAGTCTTTGGTCAAATTTAATTCCCAAGTACTTACTTGATATTATTCACTTTTGTAACTTGAATACAGCGACAATTTGTGCTCAGGGCATAATCACACCGATGGATCCATTACACCTTAAATTATCAATGCATTGTATTTGGTTTTGGAGGTATTAATTGTGAGTAAATTATAATTTAAACAGCTAGCAATCATAGCAAGCCCCTTTTCAGCAAATCTATGTATAGTTTCATTACATTTGATTGAGTAGTTTTTAAGTAGCTAAGAATAACACCAACCCATCTATTCTGTGGGTATCCTAAAAGGCGACTAAGTGATTAGCCAGATGATAGGCAGCAGCGTCCTTTGAGAACATTTATCGCTATGGTTGCGTTTATTGATGCCGTCGTTAACCTGCGTGCCAAGCGTGGCATTATGGCAACACTGCCCAATGAGCACAACGTAAACCCAAACCAGTAGTTGTGGCGATCTTTGCGAGAGGCCTGCGGGATCGGGAGAGGGCTGATCCCGCACGGAGAAGGACGAGACGGCGACGACATAACAACCGCCCCGGTGCCCAGGTCCAACCCGTCGGAGCCCCCTGTCGTCAGTTCATGGTGAGGTTCACGGGGGCCGCGAGTGCGCAGATTGGGGAGTCTGCGCTCTCATACCGAGCGACCCCTGGGAAGACGGTGGAGTGTGCACAGCGCACAGCGAGACGTGGGGGCAAATGAAATGAAAATAAATAAATCACCATTTCTTCAACGGGATCCTTTATAATCCTCACAGAGAAGTGCCTGGGGGGTGGCCTTTTTACAGCCGCCTGTCCGAGGGGGTGACCGCCTTACAGTCATCCCCTCCGAGATGTGCCTAAAGGCGTGGCACTAATGGGAGGCTCTAGTGTGATCGTACGAGTACCTGGAGCCGTCGGTGCCGAAGATTACCGCTCCAGTGGTTTTAGCCGGTAGGAGTCCAGCAGACCCCTTCGCCCTTCCCTACCAAATAAATAGGTCCAGCAGTGGACATTTTTAGGGTTCCGTACGTCTAAATGAAAAAAACGTGGAAACCTTATAGGCTTACTCATGTGACTGTCTATTCGTCCGTCTTTCACAGCCCATTTCCACCGAAGCTACTTGACCGTGTAAGTTGCAATTTGGTACGCATGTGCATTTGACGGCACGGTTGGTGCAGTGGCTGATACAGTCGGCTGCTGCGCACCGGGTCGTGGGTTCGATTCCCGCACGGAACAAATATTTGTACGATCTGCAGGTAGTTGTTCCGGGTCTGGGTGTATTGTGTGTGGGATTTGTGTCTGTAAACGCACCCACGACACAGGAGAAATCCTAGTGTGGGGCAACGTTTTTTTAAAAAAAGAAAAGAAAGAAAAAAAAAGAATTTCTGCGACCCAAACATGGATGTGTAACGTAAATAAGTGAATTTCGAATATGAGTGTCAATTTTAGGGGAGAAAATTGAAAATTAAAGGAAAAAGTTTTGCAAATGGAAGAGCTTGTTGTGAGGGTCCCAAAAATATTATAATGAATGGTTATTAAAGAAAAAAAAATACTATTCCCCACCCCTTATATTCTAAATTACTGAGCCTAAGGGTTTGAATAAAATACAGAAAATCGTTCTTTACTTATAAATCTTTCAATAGTGTGCATAAAAACTTACATTTGCAGTTGGAATGTATGGAGAACATGTTTTTCAACAACGATGTTAACTTTGTTCTTGAGATAAATTATGGGTACAAGACAGAATTTAACAATAGACAATATATTCAGCAATTTCCCTTTACAATTCGGTACCATACAGTTTTTTAGTTATCACAAACAATATTGGGTCAGATTAGAAAAAAACATGGTAGATAACATAGTCATCATACGGAACCCTCTCTACGCGAGTTCAACTCGCACTTGACCGGTTTTTTGCAATTGAAATGATGATGATACAGACCAATAAAAAAAATATCGAGTGTATGTTCACAGGCGGTAGTAGTGAAACTTTGTATTTTGGTTAATTTGTGAGAGAATTAGATGAATACACTATGGAGGTGGTAAACACACACAGAGAGAGAGAGAAAGAGAGAGAGAGAGAAAGAGAGAGAGAGAGATAGAGAGAGAGAGGGAAACTATATAGAAACGTGTTATATCTCATTCTCTCACAGCCTAAACCCTATAAATACATTGGTAGTTGTCTCTCTTTCGTTACATATTTTCATTTCATAAAAGCAAATTCACACCGTCCCAAAAGAAGTTTCACTTTAAAAATACTCTTTATGTTATCTTTGACGGCCAAATTCATGCTATTTGATTTATTTAATTATGTACACACAGAAATATTTAAAATATATTTAGATAGGATAGAAAAGTACGAAAGCACTGCTTATTGCTTTGAAAAATCTTCCAGCACAGCTGCGAGAGGAGAGTTTGAAGACAGGAAATGTAGATATGGTGTGTAGAGGATATACGATACATACAAACAGAGACACATACTAAACGATTAATACAACTTGAATGAGTGAAAATTTACCGTGTGGTGCCGGCTCAGAATGCCACCACCCCATTTCGTCCCATGGGTGTCGTAAAAGTCGACTAAGGGATTAGCCGGAGGATGGGCAGCAGCGTCCTTCGAGTACATTAACAACTCAACTGCGATCGCCAACTCGCCTGCCAAGCGTGGCGATTATGGCAAAACCCCCCCAATGTGCTCACAACACATCCATATCGGTGGTTGTGGTGATCTTTGGGGGAGGCCTGTGTCCAGCAGTGGACTTCATTCGGCCGAAATGATGATGATGAATGATGAGTGAAAATTAAAGTAGTTAACACAAATATCAGTATAGTATATAAATTATAATAAAACAATTTTAAACGGATTACAGATTATAGATTTTTGTTCTTCCTTAAGTCACGAATACTTTGCAGCATTCGTGGTCGCAGGATAACTAAGTGACAGGCGTCGTTACAGATTTTAAAAAGTTATTTTATCTACCGTACTATTTTATTCAAAAATTTGTTTCGCTGCACGTGGTAATCACCAACTGTCTTGATGTTTTTTAGTGCGGTATGTTGTTTGGGACTTTATTATTTTAATAACTGGATTTCAAACAGGTGGTACCTGCCAACCATCTCTATCAAATATTAGGATGTTTTTTTAATTTCAATAGCCTCACGAAACATTCTTCGTACATATCGGTTCTCTTTCGTGAGGACTTGAGGTTGATCAAAACGAAGATAATGGTTAGGTTTGCCTAAGGCATGTTCACACACTGCAGACTTTGTGGTCTCTATGCTTGACGTCAGCTATATGTTCTATAATGTACGTGATGTAATTCGTTTAAAATTGTTTTATTATAATATGTAACAATCACGAGAACCTAAGACATTACTAGTATATATATACTTCTTTTTTTAAGTGTGCCAATGTAATACACGTAAAGTGGCGAGCGTGGAGCGCCGATTCGAGTTGGTCCCGGTGAGGTGGTAAAAGCCGACTGGTCACGAGGCTGGCCCACTGGCACCTCGAGACGACATAGGAACCGTTCTTACCCAACAACTCTCGTATAGGATGTTTCAGATAAAAAATACGGCTTGTTATTCTTAAAACAAGCTTATTTGTATTACAGAACCTGTATTTCACACATCAGTTAACTGAGGATGTTACGATTAAATAGTCCATGCAACCGAGCAAATAGTACAAATAGTCAGTGTGTGACCGATCATTGTTTACAGTTTCAATATTTACCAGTCCCGGTCGTTTATCTAATCGCGGGCTGCCAACCGCGATAGCTTGCGACCCGATTACTGAAATACCTGTGGCTGTAGTGTTGTTATATTATTTCCACCTGTTCTATTTATTCCTACTTACACGATGCTGTTAACTGTGGCGTAGTTGTATTTTGTTACGCGTATCGTAATATTAATAAGCGATAGGTAACGTGCTAAACAAAGCACATGTTGCAAGACAGAATATCAGTTAGCACATTCAACGTAGGGACAGTGGTGTGACGGTTCTTGAACTGGGTCCCTGGAACATATAGGCTGGTATTTTATATGGTTGCTAAGCTAAAGTAATTCGACTGCTCTGTGGCAAACTGGTGGTGCTTTGATACAGTCAAGTGGTTACGTGCTCGACTTCCAAATGGGTCTGGCGATCTAACCTGCGTGGCTATTCTGTAAGAACTCACCGTCGAAATCACTTCTGAATCCACAGTGAAATCTCTAATTTCGAATTGTTTTTACTTCTTTTCACCAGCGTGACTATACTGTAGGAACTCACCGTCTAGTTCACTTCTGAATCCACCGTTTAATCACTAATTTTAAATGGTTTTTACTATGGGAAAATTATTTATATACATATATATATATATTAGATATCCACCGCTGTTTAAACTTTAGACATTACTGTGTTAGAAGGCCACTTTAGCTAGTGAAATTACTGTGCATAAAAGACTATATAACTGTCTCGAGGTGACGAGCAGTATGGTACCATGCAGGACTAGTCTTGAATAGCATTGCAATAGTTATGAGCAGGCTTACGCCATCACGTTGTAAAAAGAAAGTTTTATTTATATACATAAGGTCCTAAAAAAATAGAGAACTTTATTTTCAGGGGACAATCAGTACCTACACAGTATCTCTCTTATATGGTGTGCAGTACCAGTAGTGGACGTTGTATGGCCGATATGATGATATATGAGAGATACTGTGATAAGTAGGTACTGATTGTCCCCTGAAAATAAAGTTCTCTATTTTTGTAGGACCTTATGTATATAAATAAAACTTTCTTTTTACAACGTGATGGCGTAAGCCTGCTCATAACTATTGTAATGCTATTCAAGACTAGTCCTGCATGGTACCATACTGCTCGTCACCTCGAGACAGTTATATAGTCTTTTATGCACAGTAATTTTACTAGCTAAAGTGGCCTTCTAACACAGTAATGTCTAAAGTTTAAACAGCGGTGGATATCTAACACTGGGGTGGTGCCTAACTAGCCGGCTTCTTGCAATAAGAGACGTAATTTCCACATAAAAATCTGAAATGCCAATAGGAAACTGATGCCGGGGTGTTACAAAGGCTTGATTATAAATGTGTGAATATCTCCGTCTTACCGAACTGAGAATGAATCGAAACTCTATGGGCATTGATCGACAACATTCTAACAAAGAGGTGTAGCCGTTTATTAAATAAATAATAACAGGACACAAAGGACTGAAGTCGTCGGTAGCTCAACAATGGCAAACAAACTGAGAATTATTTTCAATAAATTCTCGTAACGCCTTCGATTCTGTCGCAGTGAAAGGGCAAAATAGATGCGTTTGATTGTTGAAGCGAACGATAAGCCGATTAGTTTAATATAACAACATGAAGAAATACAGGCTTTCGGGTGCCGAGGTGACATATTGTCAGTTTGTTTTTATAAACGATTCGTGTGGGCCTATCGCTGTAATTGAAATAGCGACCGACCCAGTAAATACATATTATCAAATCCTAACTCTACAAGAATTCAAACTATCACCATTTAGTTTATTTGCGGTCAATTGTGAATGTAGGGGTTAATCTACACTTGTATGCTGATATGCTAAATGTATGCTTAAGTTTGATGTCGGTGATGTGCTATGTTGGGATGCTAGAGTGCGAAGGGTTGAAATAAAACCGCTCTCGTTGGATGCTATTAACACACTCGTATTATATTTCATTAAAAGTATTATAAGTGAATAATTGCGGCAAAACGAGACACAATTAAAAATCTATTGTGTCTACACGGCTGCCGTCAATTGACAGGAAAGAGGTTATGCTACGTTCGACCGTAAATCTGCTTACCTATTACAAATTAAATATAGAAAACATTTACGGTTCCGTACAAAAAGCTTGTATATAATGATATTGTATGAAAATCTTTTCACAGACTGACAGATAACCACAACATGTAGAAATTTTTGAGGGAGTTTTCCAGTACTCACCACGCTTGGCAGGCGGGTTGGTGAACGCAGATTGGCTGCTGTTCCATAGAAGAGACACTGCTGCCCATCCCTCTGGTGTAAAGTCCTTTGGTCGCCTTTTAAGACATCCACTGGAGGAGTTGGAGTGGTGCTATATTCTTGATCCGGACACCACAGGGAGATTCATAATTATATCATTTGACAAACAACCGTTTCACAACAATTTGTGTGGAAAAGTATTTTCTTATCAAAATGCTATTTCGGCATATTTTCATTTTACAAATTCAAATTTCTTAAATTATTCATTTGACAAACTTCGCGATAGTACTTTTATTAAAGTAACTTTTCACGTTTTATCTGCTGGGTTAGGTTAGATTAGAACTGTGACCAAAACCTACGCCAGATCAGAGGTAAAATATCAATTGCCAAACGTTGGTTTTTATATATATATATATTGTTTGAACAAGTAGCTTGTACAAAGAACAATTTGCAAGAAGAAATTATGTGAAACGTTGTTTGTGAAGTCAAAAATATCTATCGAGACATTTGATGAGCTACCTATTTGATTATACCTTGCTTAATGCTTGCTTGTTGGAACCCACTGGCTCTTGCACATACACATACATCAGCCTGCAATCACTCACACCTAAGAAAGAAAGCAAGAAAGGAATGATTTATTTTGGCTTTGCATTACATTCAGTTGTAACAATAAAAAGTAATTAAACGATCATAAAAGTAATAAATAATTACAAATTAACATTATAAATGAACAAAAAATACAATAACATTATTATCAGAAATTAATATTCTTTACATTACTCGTTGCAAAACCAAAAATGAACCCTATCTGAGCACATGCTGCAACGAAGTTACAGCGCTGTATTTCTGATAGGAACTTAAAAGGAGTCACGGACAATCACGACCTCGGAAGTAACATAAATTTAATTGTAGCGGTTTTATAATAAAACTAGCTAGGACCGGCGGTTTCACCCGCGTTTAATTAAAAAGAAATTTAGAGTACTTCGACATACACACTTGACATAGAATAAATATATTGGATTTCAAGGGTTTTTTGTTTTTATGCGGAACCCTAATTATTTTTCTAAAATAAAAGTAGCCTAAGTTATTCCTTATATTATAACATCAGCTATCTGCCAGTGAAGGTCCCGGCAAAAGCGGTTCAGCCGTTTCGGATATTACCCGGAACAAACAGACAGACAGACAGACAAAAAACAGTCAAATAGTTTTTTTGTTATATGTAACGTACATACTTTCATATGCATTTAGTAAAAAGCTGTTATTTTGATATTACAAACAGACACTTCAATTTTATGTATAGATATATAGATAACAATAAGAAACAAATATACCAATAAATAATAACCAAGGACCGATTTTTCAATCGTCAGATAAACAGACAATAGCATTTATTCGACAGATAGCAAAAAAATAAGTTTTAACAAACATAACCTCGAATTTAATATAAACTCCATCTTCGTATAACAGTGATATATTTTGTCATACATAGAGCATGGAATAGTCTGTACTGCTCTAACATCTGTAGGTATATGCACTATGTTTGTTTCATCTCCCTGAATTTAGCATCGTTCGAGGCGAAATAATCGGCCAGATAGTTATTCGTTAAATAAATAGCAATTGAAAAATTGACAATCAGTTATCAGACAGATAAACAGTCAATTAATCAATACATATACGAGTACATAAATAATAATTCGTTAGGTACTTATTAGACGTCTTATCTGACGATTGAAAAATCGGCCCTTAGATGATTGATGATGATGATTTGTATTTTTAAAGAAAGAAATAATATTTATTTGGACACCAGAGACACGTTACATGTAAATATAAATACAATACAAAATTAATTTCGATATTACTATTATCAAAAACAGTAGATAGGTAGGAATAGATCAGAAAAAGTACTTCATAATTAATTTCAGATTTACATCTATGTAAATGTGTGCTACATCAAGAAAGCAAAAATATCAGTGATACAAAGAAACGGTAGCATAGGTAATTAGAATTATACCATTTGTTGAGTTGTTCACATATATAGCGCGTGTCTCATAGTAGCACCAAATAGGTGTCCAGCTCAGCGCATGCCAGGCGATAATACCTGCGGCTGGTATTCCGCTGGATCCCTGTTGTGACAACGGATGACAAGCAAACCGTGAAAGAAGTGAGCAGTGAAAACTATGTGTGTGGTTATTATGTGTTTCTAGATTAAATGTAAGTATACTTATATATAAATAGAATAAAAATACATGATAATTAATTATCTGTTTACATGTACTTTTGAAATTGCTACAGCATTTACGTTAAGTATTGCCTACTCTACGGTTACTTGGAAAGGATTAAGTGTTTTTAGCTTTTATTCCAGGATTGCCTGAAACTGATTTAGATAGTTTTTAACCGACTTCAAAAAGGAGGAGGTTCTCAATTCGATGCGTATTTTTTTTTATGTATACCGATTACTTCAAGATTTGTAGACCGATTTGAGGCTGATACTGAAGACCAGCACTGTTGATGTTGATTTTATCTCAACGCTGCAGCATAATGCTGAGTGTCAGCCATTTTCTGCACACTAGCGGCGAACAATTATTTTAATTTAATCATAGTTTTATATACTATAAATTAATATTATGTTGCTTTAGTAGAAATTTAAATCTCTTGCCAACATTCACGCACTAAACAGAGCTGGAAATGCTGTATTACTTTTCTTTTTTGTATGTGAATAATGATAGCCTGGACTCCAAGTCCTTTGGCGAGGTACTTTATTAAATTGCGTGAGTGTGGCAAGGAAAAAAAATGTTTTATACTTTGGTGTTAATATTATGCGCGTCTCTGTGGTGTTCAGAAATAAATACTTTTTATTTCTTTCTTCTTTATTTGAGCAATTCTTTTTTAACCGGTGCTGAATGCTTTCGAGTTGGTCCTATATAAATTCAGTACAATTGATTCAGTAGTTTTTTAACCAGCTTCAATAAACAGATTAATTTGACTGCACTTATCTAGATGATCTCTTAATAGTTTCGATAGAGAACATGTCACATCAGAGTCATTCTTATTTTTAGTGATAAATACTGGTACCAAATTGGAAAAAGATTTTTCATTTATTTACACTAAAAAGAAACAAATAAATTTAAAAAAAAAAAATTAATACCGGTCGCCCGACTTCATAAATAAAGTGTAGGGTTTTTGAAGTCTCTATTTTTTTTTTGTTAAAATGTTTTACTGTTGGTAATGAGAAATAATATTGCACATGGTATAGTTTTATTCAAGTCTAAGTAAAGGCAAAGCCGGTATCTATATGTTTCACTGGAAGAGTAATATAATAATAGTGTCTTCTGCAAACAGAGGCCTGGCTTAGATTAATTTAGCTTATTTTCAAGAAAATTGGTTGGTCCAAGCTGCCTTGCAGAACACCGGATCTGGTATACCGTACTGACTTACGTATTTTCAGCGAGTACTCACTGAGATCTGCCCCTTAAATAGTCCCTAAGCTACTCCAGATCCCAACTCTTAATACCAACATCTGTTCTGATTAATAAGACAAGAATAGATACATTATCGAGATCCAAAAAAATCTGCCATACATCTATCACCTTAATCGAAATTGCAAGCTGTTTTGTTCGGGCTAGCGTAAGTGCAAAAACTGCATGCTAATAAAGTACTTTGCCATGCTGTGTGGTTCTCCACTATTAAGCCTAGCCTCGCTTGCTATAAACGTCGTTAAAGGTCACTTAGAATTAATGTAAAGGGCCTAGACAGCAGCACCTATGCGAAAATCCTTATATACTGGTTGACTTACTACTGATTTATTAATAACTAGCTGGGACCCGCGGGTTCACCCGCGTTAATTTACAAGAAATTTAGAGTACTTCGACATAGACACTTGACATAGAATATATATATTGTATTTCAAGGATTTTATATTTTTGCGCGGAACCACAAATACTTTTCTAAAATGAAAGTAGCCTAAGTTATACCTTATAACATCAGCTATGTGATAGTGAAAGTCCCGTCAAAATCGGTCCAGCCGTTTCCGAGATTAGGTTATTTTGTTTTATGTACCGTATATACTTTCATATGTATTTAGTAATAGCTGTTATTGTGACATTACAAACAGACACTTCAATTTTATTTATTTGTACAGATATTCTGTGTCGCCAGTTCATTGTGACGGTTTATTTAGAGACCCGTTTCCAGATATGAATGTGGTATGCGCTGGTCTAATTATGATTAAACTCTTCGATAGGTAAACTGACACCTTATGACGTCAAATGACCAGTATGCACTGAATTTGTATAAAAACGAAGTGAGATGAATACTTCTCGAGGGTGCCCGTGTAGATTAACTTATCTTTATCCCATTCATTGGCACATTTGTAAGCATGATATGACCTAATAAGTGCTTTATATTTATGACTTGGCGTATTATAGCCGCTTGGACAAAACATTACCAGACTATAAAAACATATTTCAAAACTGCATTCTTTTCACTTTAAATAGGATTCAAAATCCTTTGACATTAATGCATGGTGATAGTGTATGGTTTGTTCCAAGTGACTGCGGGGTGTATTGATTTTGTTATTAACGCTCGAAGGACTATCATACTTGCGTGTGAAAAATAAGGTATATTTTTGATTGTTTTTATGTATCCGAAATAGCAATATGAAATACAATATTGTCGGTGTAAGCGTAATATAGTTATGATAGACGAGCAGTGAGCGGTGGGACGGTCAGCGTGCAGTCGAGTTGAAACAGATAACATGGCCATATCGACTAGGCACCTGGCTAGAGGGAAGGAGCACTTGTGGTGACATGAAACATGCTAAGTTTTAATGGCACAAAACCTAAATAAGCAGTTGTTGCAGTAAAAATACCTAAACAAGTTAATGCAGTTTAGGACTTTCTCTTTTAAGTCGAAGCAAAGTAAATATAGATATACACCTTGAGTTTACTTCATTTACATTTGTCGTGGTTGTATACACTCAAAAAACCTTTAAGACTTTTGAAAATAATACAAAAAATGTTTAAAAGAATTAGGATATCACCCCATCTTTGTTTTAAGAACACTAAAATTAATAGCCACCACCGAATCCAATAACACCCTTGTCACGTGTTTGGCAAGATATTTCAACAAAATATACTTCCTAATCTGATCTGATAGTAAATCACAGTCATCAAATATGTTAGTAGGATCTGAAGAACATCGTTAGAGCTTAGCTGACACGCGTTGGAGCCATTTTGTGGCTAACCCTGAGCCGCGCACCCTCGCGACCCAACTCGATTTATTGCCATTCTCTAATAAACACGTTATGTTGTATACCTAACGAATATTAATAACTGACTTCCTGGAGCGCCCGATGATTTTCATTTTTGTTATTGCCTGTCGTCACGTCGTTACGGCTTTTATACGGATTAGCCACCTTTTCGAATATGAATATTTTAAAAACCTCGAACAAAATGTGAAATTTTGCTAGAATTATTACCTGCTCCATCACCTTTTCACTGAAAAACCGTTGTAAATTCTACGGAAATATTCGTAGTTTTTATTCTTATGCCTGTTTTATGAACCAAGCTCTGTTTTGTTGCGTAATAATTTTCTTAGTATCCACAATTTGCACAACATGTTTTAGTTTTCCTATGTGTATCGCAACAGCCATTTTTCACGTGCCAGCAACAACGCACAGACATAAAGGTTTACGACAGGCCGTCATATTTATGGCGTTGGTATTGTGATATATTTTTTGTTGTGCGCATTAGGTTTTATCTGACTTTCCGCTAAATCAAGTAGCTACTGGCCGGTGTCAGGAAATACCCTCGCATATATCATCCCCGGCGGATGCGAACGTTTTGGGGTTACATCTCGATTCCGCAGGGCGAGGTTGGTAATCATTTGTCTTATCGATTGAACTAAAGGCGAAATTTCTTATTTGCTGCTATTCCATTAGTCCATTTGTGTTCATTTTGGATTGCAGCAAATGTATTGGTTTCCTTTAATTTACATATTTCGTATATACCATTTTATAGGTACCTTGGTTCTTTCTCTAAATGACCAGCTGGACGAGAAGTTTTTTATCAATTGAGCAAAGTTTTATTCTATTCTTTTTCTGACACTAATGCTGAAAGCAATACGTTCCTGACAGTCTCCCGCTGTGCAAACGGTTATCCTCATTCCTGCACAATAGGATCATATGCTAAAAAAATCCACTTCAATAGTTGGCTAACTGTGGGTTTAGCATTGCTTTGAAATAGTATAAATTTAGACTGTGTCGACGGGCGATGTGGCGCTCGCCCTCGACAAAGTAGATGCTTCGATTAAGACGTATCGCGCCCTTTTTTTTCTGTAAAAAAGGGAAAATGAATAGTGCGGGGCGGAAATATTACGTAGTAACGGCATTTCCGCACAATAAATTGGCGTCCAATCAAAGGAAAGTCTGCACTGCGTCCCGCCATATATCTTTGTTAATGCTACACTTTATTTTATTAGGCTTTTTATCTGTTGTATTGTTGTTATACATTTAGCTTAATTGATTACTATCCGTACAATGATTTTTTGCTTCTTCCCTTCCCATCTTAAGACCAACTTGACAATATTATCATCGTCATCATTATCATATCAGTCATCCACTGCTGAACAAAGGAATCTCCAATAGATTTGCACAATTGTGTAGTCGTTGTGGGGGAGAGGGGGGGGGGACTTGTCGTACTACTGCCGTAGCTACTGTTCAACAGAAGGGACGCTGCTGCCCATTCTTCTGGTTTAGTTTCCCTTAGTCGCTTTTTACGATATCCAAGGGAGGAGATGGAAGTAGGAGGTGCTAGGTCCTTAATCCGCACAACATGGAATACTTGACAATAATGATGACTCTAATCCGTTGCAATATTAGATTTGTTATTTATGTATCTACTGTGGTAAATTTAATTTACATTGATTTATAAATCATTCTCCAATCTTCTAAATCAGAATCAGTGTTTTGTCTAACTAGTCTAAAGGCACCATCTCCAATGAAACATTAATTTATTTTAAATCATGCGAGTAAGTAAGTAAGTAAATTTATCGTGTAAATAGAGGTGGCCTGTTACCTGTCGTCGTTATCTGCTAGGGGAGGCTAAATCAGAAAATCGATATACGTTGCGAGCACTGCGTTTATTACACGTCGCGTCGCCGTCGCGCGTCCATCCAATTTAAAAGTTTCTACTTTTGTCTTCACCGATATTGGACAGCTAAATCTTTAACCAATCTCATTTTGCTTCTTATTTTTTAGATTGAAATTCTATTTACCTAGGTATTATATAGTTCAATTTAATGTTGTGATCGTTAGGTTTTCGGCAAAGTACTGGTGTGCAATCACAGATTTCTTATTGCATATCCCATATGGATATGGGCGGTTTTAAAGGTGGCAAACTTTTTATCATTTTTACACCCAAATAAAGACATATATGAAAACACTGGTGTCTTAACTGTGCATCAATTACGCATTCAAAACACAATCCTTCGTAAACACTCCCAGCCCTATTATAACCCTGAAGCTTTAGTAAATAAACGACGTAAACACGCAGTGTGCCCGACAATACGTTTTCATACTAATTTCCCACATAGACACTTAAGTTTATAGGTAGCTTCTTATACAATAAACAAAATTAAACTTTGTCTATATACCTCCCTCCAAACAGTCTTGTAAAAAAACTATCGATTGGCTACTTAAGTTAGATTATAATGCCTCTCCACCCGTTGGTATCGAAAAAACGACTAAACGTCTAAAGATAAACGGTAAAGATTTGGCAGCATTGTCCTGTATTCGTCTGCCTTGGGTGGTGACTATGGCGAAATCCTGTATGCTTGATAATCGTAGCGGTAATTTGGAGGCCTATGTTCATCAGCCTGTTTCAGCTGGATGCTAACGTCGACCCGTTAGCATGTAAGCAGATAGAAGAATGCTATCTACAATAAAAAAAAACATCATCATATTACTTTCAAGTATTGTTAAACAATGAAATGTAAAGTTTCTACTATGCTATGCAATATTAGGTTATCAGGGTAATGCTTTGCAGAAAGATTGTGTTTAGAATTTTTATATGGTATTTTTATCGCGACTACTATAAGATTACAACATACCAACCATATTTCTTATAACATATTCAACAATACTGTTAGTTAACAAAATAGCTAATATTTCTTAGTACAATACTTTTAGCGTAGACGTCGCACGAGTCAGGAAGTGCGGAATTGAGACGTCAATATGGATGCGTATCCGGGTGCGGTCACAATAAGCTGCCCGCTGTTTATTGTGAATGAGCTGTCAAACATCGGCAATTAATTATCAACAGATTTGTTATTGACAATCAGTAACCACAACACAGTTTGGCTTTTAAATGACCACCTAAGTTCAATACTTAGGTGGCCATTCAACAGCTCATACTCAAAACCACCACTGGCAGCTGTAACGACTCAATTTGGCTAAACGTAGTCTAAATGTTAGAAACCATTGTAGTATTAAATAAAGTAATAAAAATATTTGGTGATTTATGAAGGGTTAGTTAAAATTATTTGACCCTTAATTTGGCCATTCTATATATCAAATGTATCCATCATACATGATGTATTATTTAAATTGTACCCAAATCTTAGCAAATAAAGATTATTATTATTATCTACATGTCTTTCCCTTCACGGGTTTATATCCCCTGTAAGGGTAACCCGGTCTTTTGCTAGGCCTACGCCCGCGTGGGTGGGCGATATGGGTCCAACGCGCAGAGGCCCTTTAGAGAATTTTAATCTAAAATGTAATTTGTTTATTTATTTTATTTTAAGGGAAAACAAACAGTAGTATTTTAATTTTTTTACAATGGTTTTAAAACTAGACTAAATAAATATACTACCCACTACATTTTCCACAGATTATTTTATAGAATTTAAGCTGTTAGCAGAAGTTAGCTGTTGTCACAGTAATTTTACTTTATGAAGCAAAATGAAAGGTAAATAGAAACAAAAGTTTTCAACTAAAAGAAAATAACAAGAATAATCAAACTCAAATATAAATCAAAATAACAAGAATAATCATGCAAATGTGATGTATCATACAAGTATCATTGAACTTACAGAGCCTACTGCTGATCTTTTAGAATTTTAATTTTATTATTTTTAAGGTTCTCGAATGGAGACCGCGCACCGGAAAACGCAGTGTGGGACGACCTCCAACGAGGTGGACAGACGACCTGGTGAGGGTCGCTGGGAGTCGTTGGATGAGAGCGGCATGTGACCGCTCGTTGTGGAAATCTAAGGGTGAGGCCTTTGTTCAGCAGTGGACGTCCTGTGGCTGATATGATGATGATGAAATTTATTTTTGTGTAGAAATAAAACGTCAATTGCACAAAATTGCTTATTGTATATATCGACTAAGCGGTGTAGCGGTGAGCGCATTCCGGAATTTGTTTTACAAACGCTGGTAGCAAAGAGGCGCCTAGTGCACACCTTCCGCCAATGATCTATTCGAGGAACCAGGTAGCATAAACTATTCACCAAGTCAGGGCAGTCAAACTTGTTGCGGCATATACTGAACAGAGTCATCATTTCAAGGAGTGTCATCATCATCATCATAACGGCCATTTATACGTCCACTGCTGAACAAAGGCCTCCCCCATAGATTTTCACAACTGTGTCATCATTTTGGGGGGTATTTGCCAATACTCACCACGCTTGGCAGGCGGGTTGGTGAGCGCAGTATTGCTACCGTTTCACAGAAGGGACGCTGCTGCCCATCCCTCTGGTTTAGATTCCCTTAGTCGCCTTTTACGACATCCACGGGAGGAGATGGAGTGGTGCTATATTCTTAATCCGGACACCACACGGAGTGTGCGTCTTGATTTTAAAGTAAGTAAATCGTATTTTTTAAGAAGCATCTGGACTGAAGCTTTTTTATGAAAACATCTATATGGCATAGCACGAAGGTATTTACGTTGCACAAGCCAATCATTTCATTATATTTTATATAATAAGGATTCCAGATCGGTACTGCGTATTCCAATTGCGGCCTGACTATAGATTTGTATAGGTATAGGTAAGTAGAGGGACGATGAAATTCTCTAGAACCTCTCATTACAAATCCAAACATTTGGTACGCCTTATTAACAATGTTTTCTATATGGCTATATGGTAATGGAAAACTAACCGGGACTTTCCATGGCTGCACTATAAAATGAAGTCACAGATTGTCCCCGGTGCAGTAAGGCTATTGTATGAGATGGAAACTACAATTATAAGGTCTATTGCTATGGGTGCTATATGGATTAAATTCTTCTTTATTATTATTATTCTTAAGTAATAGTGTAAAAAAGTCCCCCAAAGGCGTCTGTTTGTTTGTATGAATCTCATAAACGACTGAACAGATTTTTGTCCAGATTCCACCGTTCATTAACATCATCATATCAGCCAAAGGACGGCTACTGCTGAACAAAGGCCTCCACGATAGATTTCCACTACAATCGAGGCTTCAATTTAGGGAATTTGCTTATTACTCACCACGCTTGGCAGGCAAGTTAGTGAGCGCAGAATGGCTGCTTTTCCACAGAAGGGATGCTGCTGCTCATACCTCTGATTCCACGAGAGGAGATGGGGCGGTGCTTTATTATATTCTTTATACGGAACTATTTTCACTATTAGATACCCAAGACTTGACAAAAGTTTTGGTACCTACCGTGTTGTAAAAATGTACTGACATATTTTTTATCAAGATATCGACTCTGACTCTGAATCAAAATCTATCGCTAAGACCGCATCGAGGGCGGGTCGCTAGTGTTTTTACCAAAAAGTCTAATTAAACTAAGACATTAAGTTTAACCGAGGGAAATCGCTCAGAAGAGGCATATACTTAGAAATGTTAAGAACTCTCCCATGTCTCACGTTGTGTAATAAAGCTAATCCCATAAACAGTATTTAACAAGTGCGCCATTGAAGCGGAATATTTATCCGGTCTACCGTCCTTCGTACGACCACCGCATCGCGATGAGTCAGCACCTAGCTAATGGTCACTTGGTCTGTTGGCGTATGATTAATTATCCTTATCAGAAGCCACCCGATGCCAGCTGATGGCTCAATGATGAGAGCTGGTTAGACAACCTCAATTCATAAGGAATAGATGCGGCAGTTGAAAGTGAGTTAATATATTTATAGAATAATAAAACAATTTAAAATGAATTATATCGTCGGTTAGGTCGCAAGATGACTGATCCTGCGACCACGGGGATGCTTCAAGCATTCGAAACGTCAGGAAAAACTAAAATCTATAATATACGCGTAATATATTATGTAAGTATAATATATCCTAAAAACCTAAGACATTACTATATTTATAGAATATAAGAAAAAGTGACTTCAGTCACTACAAAACCTGCCTAAAATGTGATCATCTCCTGTTTCTTACTAGAATATTGATTCAATGCAGTTACCAAAGTTTATCTAATACTAAATATTAAACTCCCTTGTGCTAAAAGCTACAATACCCTTAGATTAATATAGAATTGTAATTTGCTAATCTGAAAAAGTTCTAGGTAGCATTGCAACTGTTGTGGGTAGGCGTGATGCTGATCACTTGCTCGTCCTAAACCAGGTTATTATTAACTAAATATTTTGCGGAAACAAAAAGGTATGAAGCTCTCGCTCGAATAAGCAAGACTTGCAGCTCCAATAAAGGGTTTCGTTCTGTGTCTATTTCATAAACTGAACTTCAGTGCAAAATTATTCTTTTTGACATAATTATCAGTCGGTCCATGTCTAGTATAAAGTTTCTAGAGGTTTCTATGATTCGACATTGACGACAGATATCCTGGAAACCTTGATAACGAGATATTTTGTTTCACTTCCTTGAAAGTGGATAAAAATCAGTGTGGTGTGCGCATTATATAGCACCCTCCATTTCCTCCCGTGGAAGTCGTAAAAGACCGCAATTAATAATCAATCTAATCCATTATTTTTGGATTTGGGATTAAAGAGTTCAAAATATTAAATCTAAATATTTTGGATTAGACTGATTATTAACTTCGGCCGTAATTTACTCTAAAGTCTAAACCAGCAGGTTGGGCAGCGGCATCCCTTGTGTGAAACAGCAGCCTTTCTGCGCTCACCAACCCGCCTGCCGAGGGTGGTAAGTACCGGGAAATTCCCCCCAAAACGGCACATGACGACACATGGCACGTAACCGGTAGTCAATAGGGCACTCCTTTGTTTGTAGTGGACGGCTATTCCCTTAGTATCATGATGAAAAACAGTTGTTGTATATTACTGCACCTATCATGGCGGTAATGAAAACATTTTGTATTATCTATGAGAGATACACATAGCACTCATAACTACTATAATAGGTAGATAGACGCAACATGTACCTATCGGATGGCATGTTGCATATTTCCTACGGTCTAGTCATATCGCTATTCGCTAATCTTATTTGATTTGCGGACTGTAATTACAAACTGCATTAGTAAGTTAAGGGCAAGTGGCAAGCAATGCCGTAAGTAAAGATTTAATTATCAATACTATTCAAGTTATTTTAATTCTCTTGATTAAGTTTTCCTGATTATCTTTATAACTCCTTAAGTTTAAGACGTGTACCAATATAATATGTGTACGGAGAAACATTTGAATACAAATTTCGACACCCATCTCATACTAACGACTCTCTATAGAAATAGATTAAGTATCCGTAAACGCTTGTTTTTGTTTTATTAATACGGTGCTACACTAATTTGTTACGTCTGTCAGAACCCTTATAAAGAAAACAAATAAATAAAACGTTTAAAGTTTTAGATTGACCATCCGAGAGGGGGGCTAGATTGCCGCGGGGGGTCTCCTAAATTCTAATCGTCTGACAAAAGCAAAGTTGGACTTCGTAACAACGTGAGCGGTAAAAAAGTTTATCTACTATAAATTATCTGTTCGCAAAGAAAAGCAGGATCTAATTTATATTTCAAATTATGTTTCCGCGTTTTTGCTGCAGACTTTGGCTCACGCAGATAAAGCAATACGTCACACTTGGTAGTTTTTGACTATCACTTCACACTCGGCTATTATTCCATTAAATAATGTTAATTACGCTAATCCTTTATCCTTTACGCGCGTTTCTTTGAAATTCGGAAGCTGTAGAAGAGCCTTTTGAGAGGACGGCTACGCGTTGGCAATTCTAATAATTGGTTCCTTTATTGGAAGCAACCGGAAAGGAGACCCACGTCAATGCATCACGCCTCTAAAAGGATTTGTGATGGCAAAATGGAGTCAGAATATTTATATGCTACTATAATGGGCGAGTATTCTATACTCCAGACAGATTGTCGCCGTTGTCGGTTACACAAAAAATATTGAGACTCAGCGGGTTTATAATTATTTTTGAATCATTGGAGGTCTTACGTAGATTATTAGAGAATACTAGCCGGACAAAAAGAAATAAACTTTGAGTTTAACCACTATAAATAATTGTTTATATAATTTAAGTAAGAATCCTTAGGCCTTATACAATTAAAATATCTGAATACCTATTGCTCTATATCAGGATATGTAGATAGGCTATACTAGATTATCAAAGCTGTTGTTGAAGGAGGTGTCGATAAGAAATACTGATTTTATCTTTAATATGAACCACTCATTTTTACAATATATGAAGATAATATAAACAATAATGATAACAATAATTTAATATCATTCTATTTGTATTGTTTGATAACATTTATCGCAATTATTGGTAATTGGTATACCTTGATTACTGGTAGGTATAATGCTACCTATTGTATTGTACCTATTTATGATTTGCAACAACTAATATTCAAGCATTTACACATAATGTTCTGCTTCAATTGAAATGAAATGGCCGTATTATACGTTAGGGTCTACAACAACAATAAAATTATATTCGTACACAATCTCAAATGACATTTTATTCGGTTAAATGGAGTCCCTGATCGCAGCCATGTTTTCGCTTGAGCTTATTCTCTGGAGGCGTTCATTCATACAATTTGTTATTTCGTGTAAATCGCACGCAAAAATGTGGTGTAGGTTGTCACGGTGTCTTGTTTGTGTTTGAATTTAGTTATATGCAACGGCGCGGGACCGTGAAATTGATTTCAATTCGCTGTATGGAGAAGGCGGAAGCCTCTACATATCTCTGATTACCTTCATTCATGAATGGTGTTCATTCATAAAAAATTACAAGTCGACGTACTACGAGCAACGGATTCGCAGTTTTTAAAATCCTTTCTATTGTTGGTTGAATGCCTGGTTCATTTAAATGGACTAAAATTATCCTATTAAACAGTTCTGTGTTTTAACTTTATCCTGAGGAGATTTGAATTTGTAAAGCTCATTTGCTAACCTATCATCGCACTCTTAATAAGCATGTAATTAAGCTTAATGTGGATTCCAAGTTACGCTAAAAGCTTGCCGACTCAAATACGTTAAAACTTATCATGTTCAACCCTGTATAACGTCTTGGACCATTTGTTTTAAGAACACACAAGTATGACAAGTATCATCCATGAACGACACTTGTCGGGAAATGAGTTCCTCAAGCTTCACATTCATTCAAAAAGACCGACACTCAAGGCATCAGTATTGAATGGACACCCATTTACTTACGAGTGTTTTACAACGTTGCTGCAAAAAGTTTAAGTCAGGTATAGATCCGGATGCGAACGATAGTGAGGCTGGGTTCCCACGCGTGGACAGTTACTTATTACAATTGTTTTTTGAAGTAACAAGTCCAGCACTTGTTTGTTTCCCTTTCTGATTGTTTTGAAGGCCTTGTTTAGAACAAAGCGCCACGTGTTTGGGATAGAGGCGACCAATAACCAATTGTAGTTTGGCTAACAGATGTGGAATTTTGCGTGTTTTTGTTTAGAATTATTCATTATCATTGAAACATTCAATTGCGATGACATTGAACGTCTTTAAAGAAAATAAGGTAGGATAAGAGATATAAGTACGTATGTCGTATACGAGTCATGTAGGAACTGGCTGGAGGCCTCTTTTGGTTTCGCCAGAAATGTCCGGTTGAGCAGCCACATTTCCAGGAAATGTCTGCGAAAATCCAAATTTTTCATTTCGAGATGCTTGAAAATCTGTGTCAAGGTAGAGATTTTTCGATATTTCGGAAAATAATTGTACTACTGTAAATCCGTAAGATTTTGCTGAACATATATTGTGTTTTTTTGGTAGGTATTGACCCAAGCTCTCACCCCCTGCAGTATGTCGTGCTATTTACTGGACAGCCTGTATATGTAGTGATAATAACAACATAATTAAAATAGGTAAATATCGCCATAATAATCAGCTGGATGACGTCATAGCCCGAGCTAATAAGGTTAGGTAATCTAAGCGAATAAGAACAGTAGTTTATGAAACTGTTGCATAATGAGGGGCATTAAAACACGAATGTGCGTTAAACAGAGCCGTAGGCGAGGTTTTTAATAGTATCACATAAGTGGTGGTGTCCGGATTAAGAATATAGCACCAGTCCATCTCCTCCCGTGGATGTCGTAAAAGGCGACTAAGGGAATCTAAACCAGAGGGATGGGAAGCAGCGTCCCTTTTGTGAACCGGTGGTAGCCATACTGCGCTCACCAACCCTACTGACAAGTGTGGTGAGTATTGGCAAATACCCCCCGAAATGATGACACAGTTGTGGAATCTATGGGGGAGGCCTTTGATCAACAGTGGACGTATAAATGGCCGATATGATATGATTGCTTGAAGTGTTTTAATACCTAGTTATGTGCAGTTTCATACACTGCTTTATCAAATCTCTTCTTCTTCTTCTTCTCTTAGATTATGGCTTCTGTAGGTTATCTTCCACAATTTCGCCAATGTCAAGTTTAAGGCAACGTCGTACGGTATTTAGATGAATTAATATTTACATATTCATAAAATATTTCTCAAAAATAAAAAAAATCTAAAAAATATGTCGGCAACGTCGTACGGTTCAATTTTTTTTTTTCTTATCTAATCTCATACATTAGGTTTAAATAAAAGATCAAAGTTAGAAGCGTATAAAAGAGTCAGAAATAGTTTGCTTTGCCACAGATAAGTAATAATTGGAATCAAAACTTTTTTGTAATGCTATAAAAATGGCGCGTTCGACATATGCGTTCCATTAGCAAAAAAAATGGAATTCCTTGGTTATAATTAACTACCAGGATTTTCCATTTCTCGTAATGAAAAAAAATGTATAGATAAGATTAATTTGTGAGAGAAAAAGAGTTACAACTTGATTCTATTTTTAAATTTCAATATTGTATTTATAAAATAAACTCATTTATTCACTCAGTTAATAACTCGAATTTTACGATCTGGGAGTAGATAAAATAAATTACCGTTCTAAATATACTTCGGTAAATGTAAGTAATTTTTTTGTGTAATCATTATAAAACTTTCTTCATACAGTGATAAATACAATTAGTTTCGAGGAACATCCGTCCGGAAATGTACGGTGAGTGGCCGCGGTGGTCTGTTTACACTGATTCCGGTTACAAATCTGATGAATGAATGAGTTCCTTGACCACCCATAGTGTAACGCGTTGAGTAGCCAATTGCAGTGTGGTACGGCTGCAAGGAAGTACTGACTGGAAAAATGTAAAATATCTGAAATAAGATAAATTCATATATTATTTTGTAGCGTATGTTACATAAACATGTGACAACGATTCGTCTTGTTAATCAAACTATTTACCCATTTATTAATATTACAATAATAAAAACTGACTGACTGGTTATTCGTAAGTAGAGAGGATGCACTTTGGGAAGGCAATTGAATTTGGATTTACTACCCTTGCAGAAGTACATCTGACAGACAGGCCGTGTGGTGCCGGCTACAAATAGCACCAACACCAACCCATCTCATACCGTGGGTGCCGTAAAAGGCGACTATGGTATTAGCCGGAGGATGGGCAGCAGCGTTCTTTGAGTACATTACAACTCAACTGCGATCGCCAACCCGCGTGGCAAGCGTGGCGATTATGGCAATAACCGCCAATAAGCACGTAACATACCCAGACTGGTTGTGCGAACATTGGGGAAGGCCTGTGTCCAGTAGTGGACTTTATTGGGTTGAAATGATGACAGATTATTAAAAAAATATATAACGAATTCTGATTTCCTAGCAACTCGATTTACTCTAGCTATACAATGGGATAATTCCCAGACAAGTTGCTTGGTTTATTTATGAATTTTGGCACAAAGTATGTATTTAGTTCGTAAAACATCATTTGCTTATAATTGACTGTTCAATGACGGCAACTGTTTCTGTAAGCCACGTATTCATAATGTTCAATGACGGCGGATCCGTGCCAACATTTCTTCGACCTTATTTAAACATTGTTCCAGATTTTTGACGGTCGAATTATTTTTGATGTAGGTATTCATTTAATCATTTAATGGGTGCGCTTCATGTTTTACGATTATAAAATTTGCAAAGGCGTGTGTGTATATATTCATTTTGCATATTCATTATTAGCTATAATATGCATAGTTGAATTTAAAAATAAATATGTTGTTTTCTGTTAACATTTTAAAATATTCTACTATAGGACTTCATTATTGCTGTACGCGACTAAGTCGTGTCCATTTATCACGGCACCTTTAATTCCTGCCCACATTTAGCCATTGTGGACGGGCGTTATTCTGTAAACTTTTCATTATAAACCACACTTTGTATAAAAATATGTGCTCCACTATAAAGGTAAACATTGATTTTTTCAAACGCCTGAGAGAATACATGTTTGGGCCACCACTGACAGACGGACAAAGGGACAATGAAGGATGATCTTGAATGGCGACCGCACACTCTGCGTACGCGCATCCTACCTACGACGTAAGTACTACACTTAGTTCATAAATTATAGCAATGACTTGTGGTAAGAGAAACTGTAAAAAGCTCTTGGGACTTAGAGTAATTAAAATATTGTATCGAGAATTAGAGATACAATGAAATATTAGAACGCTGAAGACATTTACAAAAATAGAAAAGACTATTAGGGAGATTAAATTATTACTGATGAATGATGATAGATAAACATTTTGGTACTACAATTCATTTACAATTCTACATTTGCAATGTCTTTTGCAAAACTTGTGAAGTGTGTCAGATTTTGTGTGGCTTACGTAAGTTCAGTCTTCCCCAAGCCTCCTAGTGACAAGTAGGTATACTATTATATTAGGTTACGTGTGGTGACCGGATTAAAAAAACTGCTGCAGCCATTCTGCGTTCACCTACCTGCCAGCCTAGCGTGGTGATCACTGACAAATTTCCCCCAAAATGACGATACGATTGTGGGAATCATTAGAAGACGCCTTTGTTCAGCAGTGGACGTCCTGGCTGATATGAAAATGATGATGCAGAAGACTCCAGGTTACTCTAAGATTTACCTAGGATGAATAAACGGGAATCTTGCTGAACATCCTATACTTTAATTGTATGCTTATGCTGACGTAACATAAAGAGGATTAAACAAAAAAAAATCGAATGGTATAAGGAATTCGATGAACCCAAGCGTCTAGCAACCTCTTGACTTTTAATATTATCGCTTTATGTATTATATATTTATAAATGAATTTACTTTCAAATTCAGTTGACAATAAGCAGCTATCATTAATTTGTACTATACTTCTTAAGGCCTCACAGCAACGGTCGCAGAGGATCACACCCACTCCTGCACGATGACTTCCCCGCCTCCAGAAGGCACGGCCACCTTCAATTGAAAGAAAAACCGCAATTTATGCGTTCCTTTTATTACCGTGCGGTTTCATATGGGCAATACAGAAACGCTTGAATGAAACTCGATCAAAAGGATTCTAACTATTCTAAGACACGTGTGCGGATATTATTAGACGCTGATCTATGTTTGATATTCACAAATTTTAAATATTAATAAGTATATAAAGTAGCAGCTCTCAACCTGCTAAAATGCCCCATGCTTACGGCCGAATACTGAAACGCCACTTAATATTAAGTCCCGCTTTACCTTTTGAAACCGAGTGGCTCAAATAGTTAAAGTCGGACTTAATATTAAGTGCAGTTTGAGTATTCGGCCATGTCTGTGTTACTTATCATATTCCACTTAGCTCCACTCAAGCAATGTGTATATAAATCTATTTAGACTTAGAAATGAACAGCTCTAAAGTTTATAAATATCTTCACAAGTATGTATATTGATCAAATTTGTTATTGCCTCAGAATTAAGAAAACCGTAGGCATTAAGCCTGTTACATATACAGAACAATAAGAAAATGGACATAAAAGTTCCATCATTGTTAAGCTTTACTTTTATTCTAATTTTATGCGCTATGCCTATAAGTAAAGCACTATACTAAAAGCATTTGAGGATTTTCCTTCGTTATGGTGCTTCCGAATTCAGTAGATTTATGTGCCGCCATTGTGCAGAAGCGAGATGGCAACATTCATATAGGCACTTACTCTCTAACAAGAACAAAAGATTGTCGTCTCTATTAGCTACCTAACGAATCGCGTAGCGGCGCATAGTACATGTAAAGTTACAGACAACTTTTTTGATCCATTAACGATATTAAGTTGAATATTCTCATGAATGACTGAGATAATTAGATAGTAGGAATATAGTAACAAAATATATTACAAATGTTAGTGAAGTGAAACTTCTTTTGGGACTGTGTGAATTGGATTTTATGAAACGAAAGAGAGACAACTATAAATGTATTTACGGGGTTTAGGCTGCGAGAGAATGAGATAAAACACGTTTCAATATAGTTTCCCTATTCTCGATCAATCTCTCTCTCTCTCTCTGTTTACCACCTCCGTAGTGTATTCACCTCGTTCTCTTACAAATTAACCAAAATACAAAGTTTAATTTCACTACCGCGTGTTAACTCATACTCGACAATTTCTTTTTTTTTTGTTACCTACTCAAGAAAATAACTATAAGACTAAGAATCACGAGTTTCGTTTGCATATGCAATAAGTCATTGTTGGCAAGTGGATGGATTCAACTACAAACTAAATGAGTGCATATGTTTTTAGCAGGAATTTGTGTAAACTTTTTCCGACCGTCACTCGGTCGGATCAGATCGGGACTCAAACGATTCCCACACGGAACAAATATTTGTATGAGCTGCAGGTAGTTGTTCCGGGTCTGGGTGTATTGTATGTGGAATTCATGTCTGTAAACGCACCCACGACACAGGAGAAATCCTAGTGTGGGGCAACGTTTTTTATTTTAAAGGAAAAAAAAAAGAAAAAAACATAGTTTGGTCAAGCAGTTGCAAAGTGATCGTATAACGGTAATACTGAAACGCCACTCAATATTTAAGACCGTCTCAACTACTTGAGGCGCTCGTTTTCGATAGGATAGCGGAGGTCTCAAATATATGAGACGGTCTTAAATATTGAGTGGCATTTTATTCGGCTGTAAAAGTTCTGTTTTTCATTATGTGGTATGGAACCCTTAAAAAGGAAGTCCACGCCTTAGAGTTAGACATAATAAACAGTCACATTGAAGATTTAGTCACTCGATACAGGAACTCACTTTTTTTTTAATCGTTGCCCCACATTAGGATTTCTCCTGTGTCGCGGGTGCGTTTACAGGCATGAATTCCCATACAATACACTCAGACTCGGAACAACTACCTGCAGATCATACAAATATTTGTTCCGTGCGGGAATCGAACCCACGACCCGGAGCGCAGCAGCCGACTGTATCAGCCACTGCACTGATACGCACCATCTATACTATTTGGTAATTAAGTATTTTAGAGAGTACTTCCTGCTGGTGTACACCTCGGTTAATAATAGGAATTTAGGATTATAGGCTAGAGTTGGATGACTAATATTTTATGGAAATATTTGTTGCCATTGACATATAAATATCGAAATACAATTTATGAATAATCGTTCGTATTCTTTTGTTACTGACGTGACGTTATACAAAACAAATCAAAATGATCGACCTTTATTACATATACAAAAATAAATAGTTTCTTTCTGTCTTTTCTTTCTTTATACTATGTCAGGCGATCTTATGAAGCTCTGAAAATCCGTCTCGAGTAAATTGAAATTGGAGGGAGACAACAGACAGCAACGGTATAGAATTTCAGTGTTCGTGCGAAAGGGACGGGGACAATGGGAGTGAGAGCTCAATAACGAGCGGGCCAAGGGTTGGCTGTTTCTCTTACAGTCTGATACTCGGAGCCAGGCAATATGTGGAGATTTATGTACCTCCCCGCCATGTACCAAGAATGCTTAGGAGGAAATCTCGTGATGCAACTTATTTCCATTCTTGCTAACATAATGTTCGCACTTAGTTATTGGGCCATATATTAAAAAAGTATCACGTAATGCTAACGGTTTATTTACTTTTTACACGATTCCAGGGAAAGTTGCGTGCAATTATTTTCGACTATAATCAAGATTATACGTACCTACCTACGTATCTCTGGCTTAGATATCTGACGCTTTATTAAAGCTGTAAATGCCTACATTTACATCTTAAATAAGCCAGAAATCACCATCAAGAATAATGTAATCGTAGATCATAGATAGACAGTCGGCATGAGCGATGGAGAGAAAATATTGTCATCATCACTACGCTTAGCAAAAGTGCTGTGAATTGAAGTTATCATTACAGAACAGAAAGATAAAATATTTCCAGTCGTCTTCATCAACATCTGTGCAAAAAGTGGGGTCAACTTATCTTGAAACTACACGGAACATATTTAGCAGTTCAGATAAAATATAACTGCTTTGTGTCACTGTTACAAAGTAACAGTTGTATTTGACCTAATGTTATTTGAACTTTGAGGCGTGAAAGCGAGACAGAAGGGCGCCGTAGCACTAATGATTATAGATGGTGTTGTATATTGCACTGCGATAAATTATCTAACGGTTTTACCATTGCTCATTGTCGATTACAACACTATTTTGCTTGCATTAAGTTGTTGTTTAAACAAAGTACCTACATACTGGTTTAAACTCGGTGCATCGTTTGATGTATACATTTACAAGGACATTATCAAGCTAGTGTACCTATTGGTACACTTAAGGGAGTGAACCAAAAATTAAGGGGTCATTTGATCAAGTCGTAGCAAGTCCCACACAGTCGACAATAATACCTATAAGTGCAGAGAAACTTGTTTGATCTCTTTCAATTTTCGTGAGAAGCAGCTGATACCCTATTAACGTTAGTCTTTTATTTGCAGATCTACGTGAGAGAGAGAGAGATGATAATATGTCTTCTGAAGGCCTGGCAGTAACTTCCCATAGCGTATAACAATCCTAATTATACAGCTAGTTTCCCTGTGGTGGGTCTCTTATTACAAGATGCTGGGTAGGTATCACCACAGTCTCATATATTCGCCCCCAAGCATTAGTGTTTAAGCTTTAGCCAAGTATAGATATCCGATTTTAAGGGCACTGTAGCTAGTAAAATTATTGGGTATAAAAGACTAAATAACGGTAACCTCGAGGTGACGAGCGCAAGTAACAATAACAATAAATGTTCTATATAATGAGATTGCATTGGTTGCTTACTTGCCCAAATTTATCGACAAATGGACCCTTGGAGTTCTCAAAACTTCTGGAATCATATAAATTTATTTTTTCAAATGTAAATAAAGATACACGAACGGGTAGTAGGAGCTTTGGCCACCTAGAATGCATACGTGAACCCAACGATTAGCATCTTGGACGCGGTATGCAATAAGACCGTGACAGAGTTTCGAAATGAGTTAAATATAAATAACAGGTGATTCCGACGTTTGGAACGAAAGTCCGAAAATATAAAAGTATTTTCGGATTCGGCGTTGTTTTTAGAATTGTAATCTCTATGCGGTTTATATTTATATTATATCATTTCCCTGTTTATCCTAAATCCAGTTGTTGACTTCAATTTAATGCATAGAAAATAGGAAATCTGTTCTAACATCTTACGCAAGACTTTAAAGTGAATATAATAGTTGGATATACTACAATAATATGTAATCTTATGTACGGAAGGTACTGATCTTGAATTCTGCAAAACGATTGGATTAATAACAAGCATAAGCAAAACACAGATTTTATATTTTCGTAAACGACGCCTCACTCAATTTTTGTCTTGTTTCATGGGTTCAGTTTACAGGCATTCACGTGCACAAACATCCAGACCCGAAGTAACTATCTGTAGATCATACTGCATGGTCATAAAACTGGTTCCGTGCGCGAATCGAACCCGCCACTCGTAGCGTCGGCAAGCCAGTCGCTTAGATACTGCGCCAACTGTGCCCTTATAAGTGATGACATATTTACTATAAATATTAGTTTATTAATTTCAAATATGTATTTAACAATAATAAATCGCCGTGATTTCGCACTCCCTCCCTACAAAATACGGACCCTCCCACTTAATCTCGGAGTATCGCTAACAAATTTAATATTTACTCGTGTGACTTATCCTTATAAATCGGCAACAATATTAAAACCACCAGTACATTTGATTGTCGTGTTGCTGCCACCCCTTACTTTTGGCCCTGGTGCAAGTGGTAGAGGAAGCCGGATACATCTGATTGGATATACATAGTTATAACAATCTCAAATCAATTAAGCTATGTAGTTGTTTCCGGAGTGTCTTTTTAATTCATTTTTTAAACGTTGCCCCACACTATGATTTCTCCTGTCTTGTGTGTACGTTTTACAGATAAGAATTCCATATACAATACACCCAGACCCGGAGCAACTGCCTGCAGATCATACAAATATTTGTACCGCGTGGGAGTCGAACCCACGACCCGGAGCGCAGCAGCCGACTGTATAACATCATTCCAAGAAGTATATTTACTACTCTTTATTTTAAATCAAAGGAAGAATTATAAAAAATGCTGGAACAATAAAAAATTACTGCTTTCATGTTTAATGTCAAATTCTGTGGGCTTTACATCCCGTAGAACCGGATCGAAACTGCAACTTGCAGTCTACAGCGTAAGCATACAAAAATACCGCAGCAAGGTATTACTAAGTTGGTATGTAATATACCTATAATCAACACGTTTTGTAAATGTACCTATTGGTATTAGCAGTTAAAATTTATATAGAAGTCAGCTATCCACGGGTAGAGAGCTAGCTATTTTTTGTGAGAATATAGAACAATATTCTAAAGTGAAGTAACAGTATTGAATTCTCTAGAACCCATTTTGAATTGACCATGATTTTCTAATTCGCTTCATCTCATAACTTGTGTAGCGGTGCGAGTAAGCTCCAGCACCCTCGTTGTATGCGTGCCCACGCGCGGATTTGCAGCTAATCCGAGCCATGTCTATTGCTCTCTGATGCTCTACACTGAACTATGTGTTAACTTTATTAAACCTTAGCCTATTATTTACACTCCATGCAAACATCGACTCGTAATTTGTATTATTTATTAAAATTTTACTGATGGTAGGTATCTTACTGCAGGCTCTAGTGTGATCTTACGAGGACCTGGAGCCCCCCTTCGGTGCCGAAGATGACCGCTCCAGTGGTTTTAGCCGGTAGGAGTCCGGCATACCCCTTCGCCCTTCCCCGGGGTGAAGGAAGTTTCATGTAGAATTTCCACTGGACATCAATAAAAAAAAAAGTATCTTACTGCAAGAGCTAGGCTAGGTATTCTGCTGCCAAGCAGTAAGTGTTTAAACTTTAGACATTACTTTGTTCCAAATTAAAGGTATGTAGCTAGTGAAATTACTGAACATAAGACACTGAATGACAAATGAGGGGACGAGCGTAGTGTACTGCCTAGCTGGATTAGTCCTGGGTAGCATTACAATATTGTTATGGGCAGGCTTGATGCTTACTACCAGGCGAAAGACTTGCTCGACTTGCTTGTTTCAAGTAGAAGGCTTTATTCTTCATCATACACTGAAAAAAAAAACCTAAGCGATTTTGATAAACCTAGTAGTGGTTTATCAAAATCGCTTAGGTTTTTTTTGCTCAGTAAATAGTTCCAAGATACCTTAATTTTAGCTATATTAGCTAAAAGTTAAAATATTACATATTAAATAGCTTAAATACTATAACTAAATAGAGTAGTTACTGCAATAGCTAATCATTTAGAGTAACTTATTATTTTTGTTTAATATTCAATTACAAGATTATAATTACATGGTGAATCACCAAAAATACACCAAACAAACCATCGCGGGTTTAGCAGTGGTATATCAGACACAGAATCTTGGTGCATAATATACAGAAATATGCCTAAATAATAATTACAGTCAAGGAAATGTTTTTTGAATATTGATATCGATATTTAGATAGGTAGACCATTCAGTGTTGATGGCAACATGTATTCCCACGTCCGTGCCCCGTAAGCATTGTTATATTTAGGTATCTTCTATGTGGGTAAGTATGACAGACAACGGAACGACGTTGGCCTTGCATTTTTTCTGTATTAACTATATTGTAGCATACAGTCGACTGCTGCGCTCCGGGTCGCGGGTTCGATTCCCGCACGGAACAAATACTTCAACAATCTGGGTGTATTGTATGTGTGTGAAATTTAATTTGTGTATGTAAACGCAACCACGACATAGGAGAAATCCTTGTGTCGGGTCAAGTTATTATAAAAAAAAAAAAACTTTTAATTAACTAATTACTAAGTATTTTTTCGGAGTACAAGCGACAGTTTTTAGACAGTTAAGTAAGTTTACGTTAAATAAGTTTAGATACGCAGCAGTCTTATAAGACGCAGTAGTCCTTCAATTTAAAATCCTTTTTCAATGTTATGAAATACAATTTTCTTCGACAAGCTGAGATGATTGAGAAGACAGCGAAGATTCAATCAATTCTTTCTGTCATCAAACTAACATCACACATTATTAGGTGTGCTGGGATGTCGTCTTCGATGTTAATGATGCGTTCTGAACACAATCGTTAACTTTAATGTACTGTCGCACTGATTGCACTAAATTGTTTTTTTAAAGAATTTTGTAAATAGTAAGAACTTTTTGTATAAACTCTTTGTGTAAAAATCGGCTAGCTAATAAGATTAAAATAAAACATATGCGTGGGAAGTCAATTACTTTTGTCATGCAAGATACAGAAAACACACAAATTAATTCAATGAATTATATGTATGCAATTTATTTATGAAATGGTATTTTCGTCTGCTCTGAAATATTATACGTAATTAAATAGAATGTTATATAGGAACCAGATAATAACACTTTTTTAGCTTTGTTACAAATACAAATAACTTCGTTCAAACGTGTAATCTGTCTCTACATTACATACAATGCTATTTACTAACAGATGCACACAGTAACAATCTGATTATAAAATCAAACACTAGGTTTCAGTACCCGGCTGTCAACAATGACTGTCTAATTAAGCGAATAAAGGGTGACACCGCAAAGCTGGTGTGATGGATCCGTTTAATATCACTCCGGTTCACGGCGCTAAGATACGCCCCGTGTTCATTTAATTTAAATATTATTAAAGTAGGGCGATATCTACTTGTAAGTACTTGTACCATGCAATCTCGAAATATCTCCCACTGTATCGGCGTGTGTCGTAAAAGGCAGAAGTTTATGGAGAAGATGGACCAGCGTTCTTCTGTGACTTATAAATATAATTATTAATTCAAAATCAACATTTTTAAACGAGCTTTTATGCACTATTTTCTTATTCTTCTCGGCAAACCCTTTCGTTTGATACCCATATCATGTGGGTGCATAAAAATAATTGGTCCACCGTGTTTGGGTGTCCACCATGTTGGATTTAGAATGACGGCATTTAGCTGGTTAGCTAAGTGGTGTCACTTAGCTGGTTAACAATGCATCGTTATGCATTGTGATCCAAACTAAACATGTATGCAAAATTTCAGCTCAATGTTTCTGTTGTGCCGAGGCCGATTAGCATCGAATGTACGGTGGTCGAAGTTGTAGACGAGTACGTCTACCTCGGACAAACACTCCAGTTGGGTAGACACAACTGTGATATAGAAACCGACAAAAGGATACGTTTAGGCTGGGTAGCGTTCAGCAAGCTTCGTGAGATCTTCTTGTCGTCTTGTATTCCGCAATGTCTGAAAACGAAAATTTTCAACCAGTGCGTCCTACCTATGGAGCCGAAACGTGGACACTAACAGTCGGACTAGTAGACAAGTTTAAAGTCGCTCATCGGGCTATGGAATTTGCTATGCTCGGAGTTTCTCTAAAGGATAGAATCCGAAATGAGAATATCCGGAAGAGAACCAAAATGATCGACATAGCATACCAAATTAGCAAGCTAAAGTAGCAGTGGGCTGGTCACTCTGTAAGAGGCCCGATGGCGGATGGAGCAGACGAGTCCTAGACTGGAGACCGCGTATGGGTAAATGTAGTATGGGACGCCCACCGGCCAGATGAACGGACGACCTGAAGACGGTGGCTGGGTGCGGCTGGATGCGGAATGCTGATGACCAGGTGTTGTGGCGCACGCAAGGAGAGGCCTATGTCCAGCAGTGGACCGATATAGGTTGATAATGATGATGATGACTATATGAGATTAAAAAAGGCACACATTTTGAACCCGCAACTCAAGTGATTAAGAAACGATTCGTAGCATGTCGACTATTGTAGCGGTTATTCGGAGGCTTACGTTCGATAGTGAACGACTATCATTACATTGTTTTTCTTGCTAGTTACCTGTACATAGCTCTTAGTCTATTCTCTCTTCTTGAACCATACCGTGTCAAAACTTTCTTAACTTTCAAACGTCATAAATTTAGTTCTCAATTGTCTACTGAAATAATTATCAGGATGGTATCGATTTTGCGGGATTTACCTATAACTTATATTGTCCTCGCTAAGTTAACAGTCTGACAATCAGGCTACATTTGGGCGTAATTCGAACTTTTTTTACTTCGACTACAGCATCTACGACAGCGGCAGCGTTAGCGGCTACGATGGCACGGTTGGCTAGCTAAGCGATTGACTATCTGCGCTATGTGTCGCGGATTTCATGCCCGCACTGAAAAAATATTAAATTTGTAAAACAGATAGTTGTTTCGGGTCTGTGTGCATGTGCATGCACAAAGCATATGAGATTTATGCCTGTAAACAGTACCCGTATTCCGTGTGGTGGGATCCTGGAATAAGAAATATAGCACCACTCTAGCTCCTCCTAGCATGGATATTGTAAAAGCCGAATAAGGGATTCTAAACCAGAGGGAGAGGGAGGGAGGGAGGCAGCAGCGTCCCTTTTGTGACACAGTGACCGTACTGCGCTCACCAACCGTCTGCCAAGCGTGTCACCACGCTTTTCTGGCAAATTTCCCCCAAAATGACGACACAGTTGTGGAGATATATGGGGAGGCCTCTGTTCAGCAGTGGCCGTCCTTTAGCTGATATGATGGTGATGATGAAACAGTACCCACGATACAGGAGGAATCCTAGCGTGGCGTATCGCTTTTAAAATATAAAAACAGCACCTCATTAAATTTTCAATTTACCAGAATTTTAGACCTATTTAATATAATTTAAATATGATTATAATACCAATCATGTAATAGGCATTAAATAAAAATATTTAATCATTTAACATGCATTTGCTATTACTAGTTATTTTGCCCTGTATGAAACAAAACAATGTAGTGAAGCTATCGACGTCGTTATTAAACAGATACACAATCTCATTATATCGTACAAAGTTTAATCAACTCAAACCATAAAATTTAGCTTTAATATCGAAAGCCAATATAACCTCCCGAAATCAGATGTCCGATCAAAATAGCTCAGGCGCATTAAGTAAGATGTAACAGCAGGGGTCGGAGGGCGAGGCCGAGGGTTCCGCAGGATATTGCCTAATCATTCCCGCCTTCACACCCTACTAACTGCCAGTTGTTTTAGCATTCATCGGTTTATATCGCACCCCGCCACATGGAGATTGATTCCCCATTGTTACAGCGCAAATGTTTCACTAACAGTACACTTAAATTGACCGTTTATTTTTTTAATATTGGTTACTCCCGGCTAAACCGTAAGGTTGGTTTAATTTAAAACTTTCTTATGAATAACGCATTCCGGCCCCTATTATATAGTCGTGGTTATTCATGACTTACATTTTTTTCGGGATGTAAGCAACGTAAACAACCCCTCTTCAATATTATTTACGTAATTGAATTGCCAGGTTAATAATGCGTAAAACAATCCGAAAATCAGAAAGTTGTAGCAGTATGCTGTGAAACCCCGGGCCGCGTTCACGGGTTATTAATCCTGATAAAGTACTGGCGGAGGTTGTAGAAAGAAAGGGTTGCTCTGAGAACGGTTTACAAAAATGTTGTGACATTTTGTTGTAAAGTAAGAAAATAATATATGATGTTAATACATTACTGGTAAATCCTATTCTGCTTTTCAATTAACTTTATTTCTTATTCCTTAATTTTATTTTCTATGCGATTCTTCAATGCTAGGTAACAAATGTAATATATAGACATTGAAGTATTTGACAGGATGTTGCCATCGGGTCAGTAGACTAATAAAATTAAGCTCTTGAGTAAAAAAGTAATATTTTTGTCGAATAACTAGAACAAGTGTTAGGAAGACAAAAATAACTAATCTTTTTAGTTTTTTAAAATGATGGGGGCCTTAACAATACAGTGTTATTTACTATAGTTTCATATAAACAATATAGTTTGAGATAGAATTGACTGATAAGGAACATAAGTTACATAGACTTATGTGCTGTAATCCATCAACTCTACATATCGTCGTTTCAGCTGAATAAAGTCCACTGCCGACACAAGCCTCCCTCAAAGATCACCACAACGACCGGTTGTGTGCGCTTGGGGGTGTAATGCCATAATCGCCACGCTTGGCCCCTGCCAAGCGTGGCGATTGTGGCAAAACCACCTATACCTGCACCCACCTGGGTTGGCGATCACAGTTCAGTTCTTAATGTACTCGAAGGAAGCTGCTGCCCCCCTTTTACCTCTATTTAATCCCATTGTCGCCTTTTACGATACCCACGGGATGAGATGAGTTGGTGCTATTCGTAGCCGTGGCACATGGCAAATATGTATATGTAATAGTACATATAAGGTACACATTTGACATGTGTGTTAAAACTTCAATTAAGTATGCTTACTTATCGTGTGGCAATTAAAATTTTATGCCTCTGTCTGATTGATAGTAATGTTCAGTAAACATTGAAGTATTGTGCAGTCACATTACCAAGCAAACTGCAATCGGAAGGAAAGGCTCGCAACGAATAGACCCCTGAACATATATCATTCGATCAATGAGGTTACTACAATTGAACAACAAGCTATTGAGCGGCCGTCTCATTGTATGACGTAATTTTATCAAAAATATCGGACATGACAATAGGATTGGCCGACAAAAGTCGGAAGAGCGGATGCGATTCGTGTCGTCTCGCCGGTCTTGGCCGACAAACGTAGCGCGCTGATTTTTTACGCAATCGACACAAAGAACTGTCGTTTGTCGAAGGGGATGTTTCCACCCACAAGTCAGCGGTACACGCTCATCGCTCATTACGGACAATCGGAAATGATTTCATGTAGTTCGGAACTTTTGAGCCACTTGTAGTCTCGCTTGTAAAAAGTGGTCATCGATTCTATTGTCAATAACGGGTGGCGTGTACACACAGGTGTGTAGATTATTTTTAACACCTTGAACATATTGTACCATGTTCTATATCCTTCCTATGAGCCAAAGTAACATATACGCCAGCCAATGTAATCTGCGAAAAGCATCTGGCATTTTTTCCAGACACAAAGTTGAATATATAAACCCTTTCATTACGTATCTAAAACTGCTAACTATAAAATGGGACGAAATTTATAGCAAAGCAATTAATCTCTAAGCGGACCATTAAGAAAGTGCGACATAGTTGACTCGATCGGTGTAAATGGCAATAACAGGACTTTTACTGTTGTCGCAAATCGTAACGCCCGCCGCGCGCCGTGTTATTAGTCGACAATTCTAAACCATCTCATTACTACGACAATCCATCCACCCCACTGTAACCACTCTAATTTCTTTGGCTGCAACCAACACTGAGTTTGTACCTTTTGGAATAGTAAGTATCGTACTACTACAGCAATGGAATATAAAATAATCGATAGTGACAAATTAAAAAAAATCCAATCCCCCGATTGCGTGTTAGGGTCAGCAGACAAAAGCATCAGTTTGGTCATCGCAACAATACGACGGGTATGTCGAGATACAATTGATTTTCTGCTCGCTATTTAAGTCAATGTTAGGAGTGAAGGGAACTGGTTTCCGTTTTGCTCTGTTACATTTTGACGATACAAAAAAGTAGAAGCTAAGCTTTAATTTCAACATATCATAATTATAAAGATTTATATGAATGCCGTGTGGTGCCGGCTCAGAATGCCACCACCCCATCTCTTCCCATGGGTGTCGTAAAAGTCGACTAAGGGATTAGCCGGAGGATGGGCAGCAGCGTCCTTCGAGTACATTAACAACTCAACTGCGATCGCCAACCCGCCTGCCAAGCGTGGCGATTATGGCAAAACCCCCCAATGAGCCCACAACACATCCATATCGGTGGTTGTGGTGATCTTTGGGGGAGGCCTGTGTCCAGCAGTGGACTTCATTCGGCCGAAATGATGATATGAATAAAACAGCGTGCTTCCAGGTATTAAAATCAGCTCAAAAGTTTCATAATGGATTATATTAATGCATATAATGACATTTGTTTATTCTATATTTATCATTCCATTAATTTCTTTTCATTTTTATTCATTCTATTGATACAGTAAGTGCGTGTACCATACGGGTTTTCATTTATTTTGTTAATTGACGTAATAGTTGGCTGGCGGTTTAGATATAACATGCTCACACAAGTGTCCTGCTTATGGCGACTTCGTATACCGGGTCGCTGACGGCCGAATACTCAAACGCCATTTAACGTTAAGTCCCCGCTTGAACAATTTGAAGCGCCTAATTTTGTACCAAAAACAGGTTTCTCGAATAGTTAAAGCGGGGACTTAACGTTAAATGGCGTTCGAGTGTCTGGCCATGAGTTTCTCTACAATATGGTTGAGCTGAGCGTCGTTGATGCATGCGTCATGTTCGTGAACGAGTGCCGTCTGTTAACGACTGGTCAGCTGAATGCTACCATGACAATTGAATCATAAAATTTAATAAATATTATAATCAGGCTTGTTTAGTGTACACTTTTAAGAAGTATAGACTCTTTTATCCTACGTTTTCCTCATATAACCATTATTTTGAGAACAGTGTGGCGAAAAATATTGTAACATAAATAATTATCTAAAAATAATACATAACCATGGAGTTTCTAGCCTGTCGTTCTTCATAGGAAATCTACATCTTGGAACGCAGCATCTAAAGTCTGAATATTAATAAGTGCCTGTAAATGGTTTAACACGATTTATTTATTTTTAGCTTTTTTACCCTTTAATTATGTAAATTAGAAGAAATTACAATGACTTTAATTTAAAAAGTAGAACAGACGCATCGGAATTGCACTATTAGTACCAAAAAGTACTCCATTATAAAAGTCATTGCACAAAACATAATCCGTACGTCGTCGGTCTCGAACCTTGAACAAGAGCCCTTTCTGACTGCTCCGACGTACAATATACGTTCTCCTCTATTCTCTCTCTGAAGGAAGGAAGTGAATCATTTTTATTCGATTAGCACCCGAACACGGCATGCACAAAGAGATCTAACACAATAGAGCCGCTACTGTTGCGTACAAGTTAAATTTTAAGAGTGATGACTCTGCAATCAATCAATAAAGGTAATTTATTAAATAGAAGTGACATGATCTTGTATTTATTCTTGTTACAATAGCGACTAATACGTACAAATTAAATTTCCATGCCAAACATTAGATTTAAATTGAAAATACAAAGGAGGCAGGTAAAGATAGGCCTAGTTTTGCCTAAAAGCATCATCATACCAGCCAAAAGACGTCCATTACTGAACAAAGGCCTCCCCCATAGATTCCCCCAATGACCGGTTACATGCCGTGTGTCGTTATTTTTGGGGGGACTTTGCCAGTACTCACCACCCGGTTGGTGAGTGCAGAATGGCTACGATTCTACAGAAGGGCTGCTGCTGCCCATCCGTCTGGCTTTCAGCCCCTTGGTCACCTATTACAACATCCATGAGAGGGGATGGAGTGGTGCTATATTCTTAATCCTTAGGTAGATAGGCTTACGCGGGGACATGTGTCCAACTTACAGAGACTCTTTAGAGAATTTTAATCTAAAATGTAATGGGACCCTAACGGGGCTGACTATGGCTGCACTATAATTATACAGTCATGAGTTATCCCCGGTGGTGTAGGACAAATGTATGAGATGGAAGTTACAATTAAGGTATATTTCAATAGTTTATATTTAGACTGAAAACTTTGGCCTAGCAGAAACAACGGCGTCTGCAAACTAACGCAAGGAAGAGTTGAGAGTTTCTGCGGGCACTTCTGGGTTTCCACTCCAGCCGACCAATAAATGCAAACTGGAGACGACCGACCCTGACCGACTCTTTGGGCTATTCGGGTACGCAGTTCGCCACTCACTTACATCTCGTCATAAGAGCTGCCCTGCGTTTTGTATGGTTTTAATAGATCTCCCTATTATCATACATGCTTTTTAGTGCCAAAAGGTAAAAAACGTTTAAAAGAAATAAAAATTAAAAATGTTGATGTTTTTGTCTGCCCTCCCGGATTGCGTCTATCTCATAGTGAGAGATAACGACTGCATTACTTGTATAATAATAATAACCATGATTATTATAATGCAAAAATTGCGTTATAACAGAAATTGTTATCCAACTGGTATGATTACCTTGATAAAAATATTTGTAACTTGTAATTATTAAATTATTTGATTTATATTTACTATGTCAACATTTTTGAAATAACGGATGTGACGATAAACCTGTGTTTCATGGTAGGGTAGAATGTCACTTTAGTTAGTGCATGTCGCTACGGAAGATAAGTCAGTTGTTGTGTGACTGTGAAGCAGTTCAGTTACACAACTGCACTACGATCGATCGATACGATCTCAAAATGTTTTGCTTCACACAACTTTGAATAAAGGACTCCGGCTTAGATAACCTATTTAAAAACAGTGTTCTTCTTTATTGGACTTCACCGACTACACGCGCATCGCACTTTAGCTGTGCCCAACGACATTTGGTATAAGGTTTTCAGCAGTCGGCGATCTCATATTATATTTTTTGTACATACACCTTGGAAACAATGACAACGATTAAAATTAATAACGAAACGGTAAGCAAAATAAATAAATAAGCTTTTCTGTGTTGACAGAATCAGAATTATAGCTATGCAGCAGAATAGTCTGAACTAAAGATATTGGAAGAAAGGTCTGAACTAACTGGACTGCCAACTACAATGGAAAACTGCCTGTAAAACAGTAAATTAATTTTAACACCATGGTGGAAACACGGCTGTTATTAATATCTAATTTTAAATTGTGAATAGATAAGTGGAAATCTATAAAATATGTTGTTATATTTGACGGCACGGTTGGTACGGCACGTTTGGCGAGGGCAAGCGATTGGCTTTCTGCATCACGTGTCGGTGGTTCGTTCTCTGTGCGGTACAAATACTTGTATGGCCTGCAGACAGTTGTTTCGGATGTTTTTGGATATGAGTTTTATATCTGTTAACCGTACCTATGATGCGAGATAAATGGTAGATTTTGCAAACGATACCACTTTATTTAAACGTTAAATACTCACCTCATTTAGCTCTGTGCGATTAACTAAGATAACAAAAAGAATAAAACCCATCTCGCTTCTGAGCCATGTTTATAAGCTGTTTTCAAAGGTTATCACAAAGCGTCTCGAGTGCAGGTTTGATGACTTCTAGTCCCGAACAAGCCAGTTTCCGAAAATTGTAATACCATAGACCACATCCATACGCTACGGCAGGTTATACAGAAGACCGAGGAGTATAATCTGCCACTATGGTTGGCGTTTGTGGACTATGAGAAAGCCTTCGGTTCGATCGAAACCTGACCAATGCTGCAATCTCCGCAGCAATGCCATATTGATTATCGGTACATCAAAGAATTGAAGTGCTTATACAGAAACGCCACCATGTCGTTAAATATTTACCTCATTTTTTAGCTCAAGCATGAACAGAGCACGGAGGCAATTCCATTGCAGAGAGGTGTGAGACAGGTGGACGTTATATCCCCGAAACTGTTCACCGCTGCAATGGAAGATACCTTTAAGCTACTGGAGTGGAAAGGATTCGGCATTAACATCAATGGCGAGTACCTATATTTGCCGATGACATCGTAGTCATCGAATAGAATCGCTAGAACAACTAAGCACAATGGTCGATGATCTCAACAGAGTTTCCCAATAGGTGGGCCTTAAAATAACCATGGGCAAGACGTAAGTCATGTCAAATGCCCATGTCGTGCCATTCAAAGTCAAATCCCATTATCCGTTGGCAGCTATGTTCTCGAAGTTGTTGCCGAGTATGTCTACCTGGGACAAATTGTACAGTTAGGTAGGTCCAAGTTCGAGAAAGAGGTCAATTGTCGAATCCGACTCGACTGGGCAGCGCTTGGGAAACTTCGCAACGTTTTTTCGTCAACAATACCGCAACGCCTCATGACAAAAGTCTATAACCAGTGTGTGTTACCAGTGATGACATATGGGACAGATACGTGATCACTCACTATGGGCCTCATAAGAAAGCTCAAGGTCACTCAGTGAATTATGGAGAGAGCTATGCATGGTATTTCTCTACGAGATCGAATCAGAAATGAGGAAAACTAAAGTGGCCGACATAGCTGAAAGCATTATTAAACTGAAATAGCAATGGGCGGGGCACATTGCTCATATTCTCGTAGGTTCTCGAGTGGAGACTGCGCACCGGAAAACTCAGCGTGGGACGACCTCCAACGAGGTGGACAGACGACCTGGTGAAGGTCGCTGGGAGTTGTTGGATGCGGGTGGCATGTTACTGCTCGTTGTGGAAATCTATGGAGGATCCAATGTTATATTACTAGGTATCCTATACCTATAGGTTATCGTATTTTTTTTATTACCAAGACGTTAGTTAATTCCTTAAACCCTTTTAAAACGATTAAATTATGCAAGCAAGATAAACAGTAGATCCCACGACTGTAGTAAACTTCAAAACGTTTTTTACACACACACAATAGATCAATTAACGTATCAAAGGTACTGGATAACAGTTGAATCGACCGCTGCACGGCGTTAATTGTTCGTAAGTAACACGCTAACTACGCTGCTGTCGAGTCGACTTGAGGCGGCCTAGCTGAGCCTCGGCAAACTAATAGACGAGTCAAGCTAATTGGAACTTAATTGAAATAGAACACTGCCGCAAGTGTTAGAGGATTTATGATGTTCTATTTTTGTATGTACTGTCACGTTTGTTTGTCGTACTATGAAGCTGTGTTACGCTCGGAAAAGTAAGTAGTTTAGAGCCTACTACAGCTGTTTGGTAGCAATTTAAAAGACTGTCGTCTGAAAACCTATCAAGCCGTGCCCCTTAATAACCGTGTTCACGGTTCTCGGTTTCCCCCGTATGCGTATATGTATAGGTGCACGTTTTTTTCACCACGCTACCGATTTTTATAATTCTTTTTCTAGTATATAAAATATTAAGATACCTTTATTTTGTATAGACTTATAGTTATGATAATTGTGCTTATTTACAGTCTGTTCCTTTCAAAGTTTTATTATTATTCATAGCAGCTGTTACCCGCGTTTTCGTCCGCGAGGAAACTAGTTTGTCGGCCGAACTTAATAATCGATCTAATCCAAAATCCTTGGATTTCGGATTACGGATATATCTGTTTTATGTGTTAAATGTGATCGTAACACAACAATGGATGATTTTCAAAATCTTAAATCTGAAAATTCTGGATTAGATTGATTATTAATTTCGGCCGTAACTTGATATCGCTACAAAATTCATCCTATCTCGTTCTATGACATAATCTACCTGTCAATCAAATTTGACAAAAATCCGTTTAGCCGTTTGAGTTGCTGGACCCTCAAACATTCAAACATATATCTAACAAACTTTCACCTTTTTTTTACGTAAACGATGCCCCACTTTTTGATGTCACCTGTGTCGTGGAAATAGTTTAACGAAATAAAGAAATACATTTCAGGCCATACATATATTTGTTACGTGCGGATATCGAATCCGCGACGCGTAGCGCAAAAAGCAATCATTTTAGCTACTGCATTAGCCTCGTCGTCTTTTTTTTCTTCTTATTAGTCACTAATATATACTGTCCATATGTAATATCACTCCGACTAATATTTATCGGGAACGCCTAGAATTTACAATAATTGGCGCAGTGGCTAATGGCTTCACTTTCTGCGCTGCGTGTTGCGGGTTCGATTCCCGCACGAAAAAATATATTGTTATAAGTAGCTCCGATTCTGTGTTTGGTAACCACGACATAGGAAAAATCCTACTGATGGGCCATCGTTTATTAAAAAGATAAAAGTTAATTTGCCAACTTATCAGCGGTAATATGAATACAGTTCGGTTTTTTTAAATTAGCTCATGTGTGATCATCAAAAATGTTTCAGGAGCTTTCCACACTACAATGGGTTGACAATTAAAACTTTTTTACGATTCTCCAACACAAAAGTCAAATAGGGATAGTAAAACTAAAAAGTGTCACCAGTTTTATCACCGTTGTCATAAAAATTTGGCTTTTAATATATAACAACGATAATTTGTCATCCAAGAATGAGTTGAACGAGCACCTGGCTACCACGCGACCCCTGCTTCTACCCACTGAGGAACGCCTATTGCACAATTCGCAACGCACCTACTTTTGTCAATGATTGTTTAATTTATATTATGTGATCTTCAAATTTTATTTAAGTAGTTCTTTAAACATGTGCAGATGTTACAGTGGGCGGGTCGAACGATGGCAGCTGGTCGATTCCCCTGCCGCTTGCCATTGCTTGCGGTCTATTTATTTTGATGCGCTTACGTATAAAAGGATGATTGGAAAACGTTTTATAAGACCGCTATTTACTGAGTATAGCACTATCGCTGGTGTGGTTTCATCGGTTAGTCATGCTAAGTAAACTGATATTTAATAAGGTTATCGTTTCTAGAAATTTACGTTTTAATATCAAGCAATATATTCTTTAAAACTTTAGAAAACAAACAACAAATAAATAACATTTAAGTGTCTGTTTGTAATGTAAAAATAACAGCTTTTTACTAAATGCATATAATGCAGTATATACGACCAAAATAGCAACTTTTATTTTTTTGTCTGTTTGTCGCTCTTTTGGTCTGTTTGTTCCGGCTAATCTCTGAAACAGCTGGACCCATTTTGACGGGACTTTCACTAGCAGATAGCTCAAAAAGCAATCATATTAGCTACTGTATTAATAAGTAGTAGAGTAACTTAGGCTACTTTTAGGTAAGATTTATATTTTAAATAAAAAAAAACAATTTTCCGCCAATATAAATTAAGACCCATGAAACTAATATAATCCGATTTATTTTAAATTAAACGGCAGGTGAAACCACGGTACACAGCTAGTCATTAATAATTCTTTATTTACTATTAGCGCAATTCGTGAATAAAATTGTCTTATTTTTTTAATCAGTAACCCGGTTTTGTTTCGCTGTTACACTGGCGCCGACAACATTCGCGGTCGGCGAATCAACTTCCGGCCTACCGTTTCCCGCTAAAATGGATCGCTTCCGGCGCGTATTTGTCATCTCAAAATCACGTAGAAGAAAAAGAGTCGCTATTGATTATCTACTTTTTAACCCATTTCTTTTACTGCAAATTTATAAATGTACTCACTCCACCTATCTGTCAATTGTGGTTAATAATAATATATAAATAATCAACGACCGTTTTTTGTAACCTATACCCTTGAAGAGTGTTTAACAGTGTGAGTTAGGAGCTGATATACAAATGTCATATAGCTAGATAATGTCTTAGGTTTTCGCGATTATTACACATTATAATAAAACAATTTTAAACGGATTACATCGCGTTTTGGATTTTGGTTTTTCCTGACGTTTCGAACACTTTGCAGGGTTCGTGGTCGCAGGATGACTAAGGTCTACCGGATGACGCAGGTACTCTCGAACCATGGGTGTTTCGGGAAGTACCTGTGTCGAATAGGCCGAGAAGAGACACCTGGTTGTCATCACTGCGGAGACTGCCCGGAGGACACGGCGCAGCACACGTTGGAGCAGTGCCCAGCTTGGGCAGCGCAGCGTGACCTCGTCGTGGCGGTCGAAGGGGGTGACCTCTCGCTTCCGGCCGTGGTTTGGTCCATCGTCCGGAGCGAAAGCGCGTGGGATGCCGTCGCCTCCTTTTGCGAGGAAGTGATGCAAGCAAAGGAGGCGGCAGAGCGGGTACGGAGGGATATCTCCGATCCCCCCCGCAGAAGACACACCGGGCGTCGGCGCCGGGGTGGGGCGCTGGACGATCTCCGGCCACCATGAGGAGCGGCCTGCGGGCGACGAACCAGGGGCGATCCGTCGCCCGAACAGAAACAGGCCCGAGATGGCGGCGCGCGTGTTCCGCGCGTGCCTCTCCGAAGGATAGGTGCGGCCAACAAGGCCGCACACAGAAGGGGCCCGTCAAACATTGACGGGCCGATACCTGCCGGGGGAGCGGTCCAATGCAGAAAAGCGTACAACTCACCCCCGGCTAGAGGTAAGAAGAAGGACACCGTGGGGTTTTAGCCGGCTTGATCCCGGCATGCCCCTCCGCCCTTCCCAAGGCGGAGGAAGTCCAAGAGGATTTCCCCACGTTAAAAAAAAAAAGGATGACTAAGGTGACAAGCGTCGTTATAGATTTAAAAAGTTATTTTATCTACCGTACAAAACTAATCAAAAATTGTTTCGATGCACGTAGTAATCACTCACAGTGTCTTGATGTTTTTTAGTGTGATGTGTTGTTTGTGATGTTGTTAATTTAATAACCACATTCCAAACAGGCGGTACCTGCCAACCATCTCCTCTATTAAAATTATGATGTTTTTTAATTTCAATAGCCACACGAAACATTCTTGGTACATAACGGTTCTCTTTCGCGAGGATTTGAGGATGATCAAATCGAAGAAAATGGTTGGGTTTGCCTAAGGCATGTTCACACACTGCGGACTTTGTGGTGCGTCTATGCTTGACGTCAGCTATGTGTTCTTTAATTCTGGTGGCTATACTACGCTTTGTTTGCCCTATGTATGACAACCCACAATCACAGTCAATCTTGTAGACCCCTTCGTCTTGTAGAGGAATGTGACACTTCACGGGTTTGAGAAGTTGGCTGATCTTTTTATGTGGCTTGAAGTAGGTTTTAATAGAAGCACGATTCAAGATATGTCCGTGACTCCCTTGATGAATGGTAAAACATCAGGTCTCCGATCAACCGTGGTGGGTTTCGGGCGGCTTCTGCGACGGGGATGTGGCGCCCTTAAATTGTTATTTCGAAGAACTTGCTTCACATGGTTAAGCTCCCCTGCCAGGTGGTCGGCGTCGCAGATGCAAATCGATAAAAAGATGTAAATCTTTGTTACAGAGAGCACACGGCATCTGATCGCTTGTCACCTTAGTCATCCTGCGACCACGAACCCTGCAAAGTGTTCGAAACGTCAGGAAAAACAAAAATCAATAATACACGCGATTTAATCCGTTTAAAATTGTTTGATTATTATATAGCTAGATAGTAATTTTATCTTGGGCCTATTTGATAATTAACATGCAATGATAACTGTCCTAGCGAGTACCTGTCCACACTTTCAGAAAGGATAGCGGAAATAGGTAGGATATGAAATAATTTTGTCATAAAAAATACAGACAGCAATGGAAATAATATTCTTACAAACACATCTACAGTTTTCTCATTCCTAATTGATATCACAAATGTCGTAATCCGTTTGTTTGTAACAAATACAGTTACTGGTTGACTCTTCCCCTACAGATATTATTCATCTGAGGTCCGCACCCTTGCCTCGCTGCTGACGCAAACAGAGAGTGCTTTTGGATCAGGACTTAATGAGCCTTAGATACATGTTGAATCCATAGTAATTAAAACTACTTTTACAAAAAACGAACTTGCAATTTGTATTTGAATTGTGATTGGCTTTTTTTATATATAAAAAAATTATGCATCATGATCCTTATGATGAACTCTTATTGGCACAAACCGTCATTTCGTATACAACACTATTAACCTTACAACTGCAAATTAAAGCTCATCTGACAGTATCGTGGTGGTCAGGAGCTTTATGGACTCTATAGGGTGCGTGTGTGTTCAAAAATTTGACATGCAGGTACACATGGCTGGGCCTTCGGGGGAATATTTTACAATATACTAGCTCAATTAAATGTTTAACATTTATAAAATTACTTGTTCAGCTGAGCACTGTCATAATCAGCCCATTACTGTCCCACTGCTGGGCACGGGTCTTTTCTCACGATGTGAAAGGTTAGGCCTTAGTCCACCACGCTGGCCCCATGCGCGTTGGCGGATTTCACACACCATTGAGAACATTTTGGAATCCTCTCAGGTGTGCAGGTTTCCTCACGATGTTTCCTTCCCCGTTAACCCAAGTGATAATCAAATTCTGATCCGCACATGAATCCGAAAAGTCAGAGGTGCGGGCCGGGATCGAACCCAGAGCTCTAAGCACTGTCATTTCTTTATGATTGTTATAATAACCATGTGATAGTACAAATCATTATTGTGTCTCTCTTCACCGATGTACATCATAATTTCGGCCGAATGAAATCCACTGCTGGACACAGGCCTCCCCCAAAGATCCACAACGACCGATGTTGGGGGGTCTTGCCATAATCGCCACGCTTGGCACGCTTGGCTTGGGTTGGCGATCGCAGTTGAGTTGTTAATGTACTCGAAGGAAGCTGCTGCCCTTCCTCCGGTTATCCCTTAGTCGACTTTTACGACACCCACGGGATGAAATGGGGTGGTGGCATTGGTAGGATTGCACGGATTCACAAGTCAAACACGCAGAGACCCTTTAGGTTTTTTCTATCTAAAATTTAATGGGACAATATCCGGAACTATTATATTATTAACGCAGAAAACTAGGCGATCGGTGAGGTTAGGCAATGCTCGGCGCTGTAAGTCTATAGATGGTTGACCGCTTATAAGTGGTATTTGAACTTCGAGCATCTCCGTGCTTTGGAGGGGCACGTAAAATCGTCGGTCCCGGTTGTTGTCATTAGACGGCAGTCGTTCAGTCAAGGCGGAGGCTTTTGGGCCGCTTGAAGGTTGGCTACTAACTACATGAAAGAAGAAGATGGATAAAGAAAATATAGATGAAAAAGGTTAAGGGCACAGTAGAAAAAAGTTATACAATTTTTGGGGTTCCGAACGTCCGAAGGTAAAAACTGCGGATCCCTTATACCCTCACTCGTGTGTCTGTCTGTCCGTCTGCACCGATTAATTTCAAAGTTAGTGCACATATGGATTTCTGCAACCCAAACACGGACTACGGACGGATAAATTAAATTTGAATATGGGGGTCACTTTTGTGGAGCAATATAGAAAATTAAAGAATAAAGTTTTGCAAACTGTACCGTGTAACATATGAAATGAAAGAGTTTGTTTTAAGGGTCTATAAATATATTTATTTCAAAATATATGGTTTTTAAAGTTATTTAAGAAAACGTACCAAAATTGACCATCCCCAGGGCTAATCTCCAAAATTACTGAGCCTACAATTTTGAAAAAAATGTATGTAATAGTTCTTTACCGATTACACGAAAACCTATGGTCTTAATATAACATGGTAAATCTTTCAATATTGTGCGTACAAACTTATCTTTGCAGTTGGAATGTACATGTAACATGTATTTCAACTACGATGTTAAGTTTGTTCTTGGGATTAATTATTGGTACTAGAATTGAGAATAGATAAATATTTGTATGATCTGCAGGTAGTTGTTCCGGGTCTGAGTGTATTGTGTCTGTAAACGCGCCTAAACTACAAGAAAGGGAAAGGGTGACGCTCGTAGGTAGTTCGCACGTATTTTTTAAATTTATTAATAAAAATATGTTTGGTTGAATGTTTATTACACAAACCCTGTAACAAATATCGGTCGAAATTAATAATCAATGTCATCAAAAATCTTTGGATTTGGGATCAAAGTCAAAGTCAAATATTTTTTATTTCAAATAAACTAATTACTGGCACTTATGAAACGTCAAAATTTAAATTGCTCTGATTGATTGAATTGATTGAGGATTTGTCAGGTTTTTTGTGTTAAATGTGATCTAAACACAAAAACAGATCAATTTATAAATCTAAAATCTAAATATTTATCTAAGGATAATCTAAGGATTAGATTGATTGTTAATTTTAGCCGTAAATATTTCTGGATGAAATGCTGTAGGTAAATTTACTGGATATATGAATTGCGGTTAGCATATCGTAATTCATGCAAAATAAAGACTATTTCGCAGAAGCCGCCTTGCAATGAAAATTAAAAAATGTTTTTCTGATGTTCCAGTAACTTAGATTTTAGATAATCATTGGGCAATTAAAATTCTTTATTTATATAAAAAATGCACTTTATAGTATTAATGACTCGGAAACGTAATACAAGACTGTGAGGGGTTGGTCGGTGTCACAATGTCACAGGTAATTGTGAGAACTGATTGCATTATTAGCGCGACGAGTCACAGAGGGCGCGGGAGAGTGCCACCCCTCTTGCAATGTTTTACACCCGTGAGACTTTTAATTGTTATTGTTTGTATAGTGCGGCTGTTGATGATCGTGTTGCGGGTTTGATTAAAAGAAGTAATCGTTTTTTAATGTCACACATCTCTGTTTATGGGGGAAATTATTATATGATATATAAGAGAAACGATCATTTTCGTTCATACTACTTCTTTTTCATGGTTACCCGTTAATTTCCCCTTTTTTATTTTTGGCGACTATACTATTACTATACCAATATATAATAGAAACTCTAATTAAATAGTTAACAGCTTTACACACTTTAAAATATCTTACTGGATGATCTGCGAATGTTATTGTACAACAAAATAATGCGAGTGCATCAATTTATTTCAATTTACACGACCGTATTGTTTTGCCGGGCGAGGGCGGCGTTCCCGCGCTTCCGGGCCTCGCTTCCGCCACGAGCGCGACGCGTGCCGCGCCATCTTTGCATTGCACCCTACAACAATTGCAGATTGTTGCCACAAGGAAAATCACATCACAATTTAGGGGAAATTCTATGCTATTCGGAACTTTCGGCCTTTATTATTAGAGGTACTTTCCAATGTAGTTTGTTGAGTTACCCATGTCGTTTTTAGTTTACAGAAAAATATATGATTGTTTTGTCTGCCGTGCTAATGCTGTTTAATAATTATCTGGAACATGTTTCGTGCGGCGAGTGTATTATTGAACGATCGTCGCTTTCAGGATGACTATAATTTGAATTAAAAGTCACGTCGACAGTATACGCACGTTAAAGTGTTAGTGAGGGCAGGTGGATGGTATAATTACGCAAAGTTAGTCATTTTAATCGTGTAGTGCCGGCTACGAATAGCACTAGCCCATATCATACCTTGGGTGTCGTCTGTGGGATTAGCCGGAGGATGGGCATCAGCGTCCTTCGAGTTACAACTGAACTGCGAGCCTAACCCACCTGCCAAGCGTGGTGATTATGCCGTAACCCCCAATGAGCACACACCACATCCAGTCCGCTCGTTGTGGCGATCTTTGTGGGAGGCTTGTGTCGAGCAGATAACTTCAGGCTGAAATGATGAGTCATTTTACCTTTTCATGGATACATTTACTTCTATAAATTCGTCACAATTTCAACAGGAATTCTAAGAGATATGAATAATATATAAATCATCCAAAAGAGTCATAATTACGCCGAAGGACTATTTTGAAACTACTTATAGGTATTAAATTGACTTTAATACATGGTTTCCCGCATGTAGTTATTCGCATACTGAAAATTATTAATGAGCTTAACAACTGACTCTTATTTCAATATCAGCGTGGGAATACCCACCTAGAATATAAATAATTCTTTCATTTCTTATAGTTACATTCTAATATGATCATAAATATAGATAAATCATACTTGAACGTTTGTTTAATCATAGAAACAAAATTATACTCGACTAAATACAAAATTGCATATAGTGCAATCAGGATAGTAGTGCGTTCGCAGTGTAGAAAATTGTGTGAACGATTCCAAATCATCAGAGAATTATTACAATTATTCGTACAATTCACACGTGCCGAACTCAAACAATATTTGACCTTATGGAAAGCAATTAAATTGTCCATTACCGTAACAAATAGAGTAAACACAATGCGATGGGAGAACGCCAAACGAGGCGGACAGAGGCAGTGTGACGTTGTATACCGGGCGGTGGCATAGCAAACATTTGCGATGCCACTCCCCGTGTATGCTCTTGATCGTTCTGTTTGTTAACAATAATCACGTTTGTGTTCCTGACGGCGTTTGTTATCTAGTGGCTGTCTGCTGCGTTGCTTGTTGCAAACACTATCAAAGTAGCCTTCTTTATTAAAATACCATCCAGCTACGAATTGAGATCCATTGTTAATCTCAAAATTTCAATATACCTGAAAGATATTCCGACAAACCAAAGATATTCCCAATTCACGCAAAACTTGATAAATTGACATAAACAAACGGCGCATTTTATTTAAAATATATGCACGAGTGTTAAGTTATGAACAGGTACTTATTACTTATGTCTTATACTTACGTCTTGATACTGCACTAAATTAAGAATATTCAAATAACTCGCTTTACTGAAAATGCATTTTTATATTTTGTCAATTTGCCAAGCGGAATAGAATAGATAGTTCAAATGACGGTACGGTTGGTGTAGTGGCTGATACAGTCGGCTGCTGCGCACCGGGTCGCGGGTTCGATTCCCGCACGGAACAAATTATTGTATGATCTGCAGGTAGTTGTTTCGGGTCTGGGTATATTGTGTGTGGAATTTGTGTCTGTAAACGCACCCACGACACAGGAAAATCCTATTGTGGGGCACGTTTAAAAAAAATGACCTGTAACCAAATTAGATTTTTGTCACACATTTTGCTTTGTATATTTGATTAATAAATAGGAATATAATAGGTGTTATCTATTCATATTGTGTACCGTCTTTGTCTATTATAAAAAATGAGCGTGAAGAACTTTATAGACTTGAATGAAAATAGCTCAGAAGCAATCGGAAGAGTGTCAACTAGCAAGCTCGATACTTAAACTACGTTTATTTTATCGCTAGACAGCTATTTTCTAGTTTAGATACTTCTAATAAAACGTATGTTTGGAAGTAAATTTTCTGTTTATTGAACAACTTGTGAAAGAGGAAGCGACTGAAGAATTACGGGGTGAAGTACGCCCGCGCTAGAGGGCATTACGCTAGAAAAGTTTTATGTAACAATGTGTAATGTTGCAATTTCTATGCGAAAATCTCCCGACCGGAAGTGGCGGAACGCTCGCGTCGCTCGCGGGGCTCGGACAACTTTGCTATTGTGGCGCCATCTACTACTGTCCATTCCACTGACGTGTTTCCGGCTTCTCTTCAAAAAGTCTTGAGCTGTCAACTCATGAGGGGATATCTTAGTTTCTTTGAGAGTCTTTTTTATTAATGCAGTAGTCGATGAAAGATTTATTATTCTATTTGTAAATCAATCGTTTTATCACGAAGGTCTTCTATTCCATCCTCTATCGATGGAAACAGTCTGGCGTGATTTTAGTATGAGAGAGATCGATTACAATTTTAGCATTTACGGTAATTTTCAGGTACATCCAGCAATTACCTATATTGTCTATGCAATACGACTAAACGAATGAAATAACTACGTAGGTATAATAATAATATAATAATTATAAAACATGAGTAAGACCAGACAGATAATAATTATGTGGTAGCGCTAAACACTTGAAAACGTTCAGGCCATGGTCGCGCGCGCATAAACGTACGTTATGACCCAATTTGCTCACTTGTATGATTGAAAATATAATTCCACAAACATATATAAATTACATTTGAACATCGTATATTGTTTGAATTTATCATTGAATGCATTACGCAGGTTACTAAAAAGTCCCAGATCTGGAAATCGCGCTCAGCGCATAACAATGAGATCTGCCTCAAAAATAAAAATATCTAGAATAGAAAATTGTATGATATGCGCCATATCTATGATCAAAATGGATTTTTAAATTAACTTCCTCTATCAATGTAGTATGACATGGGAACATATTTACAAACTAGAAGTTATGAAATTTTGAAAACATGACTTAAAAATGTGTAAAGCATTTTGCATCAAATACAGATTTTTGACCATACAGAGATGCAGGGCATCTGTGGGTAAAACATTACCAACACTTAAGTACCCAACTAACTCTAATGCGATACCACACAATTTTTAGTCATGTTTTAAAAATTTCATATCTTCTAGTTTGTAAATATATTCCTATGTCATACTATAATGATAGGGGAAGTTAATTTAAAAATCAAGATTTTTGGATGCATATCATACAATTTTCTATTCTAGATATTTTATATTTTATTTATATGTTCCTATGTCATACTATATTGATGATAAAAACAGACAGTACAGATGCAGCATTCTAATTATATTATTAATGTTTGCCAACTAATTATCATATATTTATTTAAATAATATAGATTTTTTAAATAGAAAATCTGAAATTAGAACCTGTAGTCATTGTCGCTTATAGTCACATTACATGTAACCCATATTTCATTCGATATATTATAATCAGTAAAGCGTAGAACCAAGCATACGCATCATCAGTCTCCGAACTCAGATCCGTAGGCGGGCACTATTCGTAGCAAGGTCAGGCGATATTATATTTCAACGTAGCACAACCGACTTTACTAGATCCCTCCCATCTCATTCAAGTACCTCTCCGTTATCTGTTTAACAACGAACAGTAGGAAGCAGGGGAGATCTATTTTGGATGGATGTGTATACTGATCGCCATCGTTGTGTATGTCTGCCCACGCATATCGACACTCGCGTCATACCCACCGGGTAAACAGACGCCTGTTAGAGTAATTTTGTATAAGTGCTAAGTAATGGGACACAGCTCAATCAGAAATAAAACTCACGAAATATTTATGAAGTAAAATATACATATCTCGTCTATGAGTGGAAACTGGAAAATAAGTATTTTGTTTATTCATGTATTTTTTCTTATTATTACTCTGAATCATCGAACTAGTAACGAAGTACATAAGTTATAGTCATCATCATTTCGGCCGAATGAAGTCCACTGCTGGACCCAGGCCTCCCCCAAAGATCACCACAACGACCGATAAGGCTGTGCTGTGGGTTCAATGGGGGGTTTTTCCATAATCGCCACGCTTGGCAGACGGGTTGGCGATCGCAGTTGAGAGATAATGTATTCGAAGGACGCTGCTGCCCATCCTCCGGCTAATCCCTTAGTCGACTTTCACGACACCCACAGGAGGAGATGGGGTGGTGGTATTCTGAGCCGGCACCACACGACATAGTTATTTATAGTCATGCATTCAATAAAGTTTCTAGATATATCTTAAGGAGAAGACGGTCGCTCTGAATACGGCATATGCCTATGTACAAGTCTAACAAAAAGGCGCGCTCTTAAAAATGCGCAGGGACCGCTGTATTGCAGTGTGCAATGCGCAGTCATTACGATCGCTTGGTGCACGTTTATAGTTAATATGTGAACTTGAAGCACTATTATGTGGAGGAATGCACTTGGACTTCTTAGAGACGCCTTAGATAAGGCGGAGGGCTATAGCGGCTGGAGTCTGAGCAATGAAATCCACCACGGTGTTTCTTCGACATAATTTGTGCCCGGGATTCGCTCGCGCATTCGCCGCTTACCCGGCAAGTGTCTGCCCACCATTAATTCGTCTGAAGGCGCACCGTCTCTCTATGCAGCCTGATCAGCCGTACAATCGTTTAGGGGCGCCCATCGAACATGGCGCGCCGCCGTCTTAAGCCTGTTTCTGATCCGACAACGGATTGCCCCAAGTCTACCACCCTCAGCTGGCACTCCTTGAAGACTGGACGTTAGCAAACACCGTCCAGTGCTCAGCGTGTTTGCTGCAAAAGGAACAAAGGTGGCCGGCTCCCTTTCCGCCGCATTCTTTGCGTACGTAATCTCCTGGCAACAGGTGTCCCACGCGCTCTCACCTTGAACCATGAATAGGAACCACACCACTCGAACCACGAGGTCCTTCGACCGCCCCGACGAGTTCCTGGGGTTGCGTAGCCGAAGCTAAGGACTCCTACACCGTGTGCTGCACTGTGTTCTCTAGGCAGTCTGCTCCTCAGTGGTGACAACCAGGCGTCTGCTTCTAACCCGTGTGACACAGATACTTCCCGAAACATCAGTGTTCCGGCAGCATTTACGTCAGCCGGATGGTGAGGGCGCTATGCCGAGGCCTCCGACCACTCTATTTGCGCTCTACCGCGGCAATCGCAATACACAAGTCACTTCCTCCATTCCAGTACCAGGATCCACTGGTGCTCGAACCATTGCATCTCGATCTCTCAAAATTATTATATTTATATACTTTTTATCTTCAACTGAGACGTCGTTAAACATATAATGTAACTATCTTTTTTATATAAGCTGTTGGCTCTCTTGTTAGTGAGAACACTGTGAACGTAAATCATGGTAATCTGCCGACTACGGGTCCCGTCATCGCTATTCTGAACTAACGTGACTGAAACGACTGTTGCCAAAAACATACAAACATTAATCCTCAAACACATGGCGATTTTTCATCGATGTTGAACGACGGCGACAGGTTTTGATAACATTGACAGCATCAGCGTATAAAAAAACGAAATACACATAGGTATGATATTAATTAAATCATTGGAAATATAAATAACAAATATTGGCTTCTACATAAAGTGCTGTAAGTGTCGGGCTTAGATTATTATGAAAAGTAGATCAGTATTTTTCGTGCGGTGTCCGGATTATGAACATAGCATCGGTCCAGTTCCTCCCGTGGATATCGTAAAAGGTGACTTAGGTCTGTATTACAGAACGATCCTCAAGTCCAGTTTGATCTTTAATCACCTGATCACTGTTTATGTATAGAATCTGTACTTGAGGATCGGTCATGTTCCAGAACGGCAATCAATCTAAACTCAGCTGAGACGAGATTCAAATCACGCCCCAAGCACATATTACCCATTGTCTAGGCATCAGCCTGTTTTCGATTACGATTTATTTCCATTACCAACTTTGTTCCGATCTGCGCAGAATAAGAAGTAATGAAATGTACCTCAATAACCCTATTAATTAAGAAATATAGATATTCACAAAGTAGTTCCTCTTCACATAAAAGGTTCATTTTTAAAAGAGTTATTTTACATACCTTTTTTTTTATTTATTTTTTATTGATCCGGTGGAAATACCTCATGTACTTCCTTTGCCCCGGGAAAGGGCGAAGGGGCATGCCGGACTCCTACCGGCTAAAACCACCGGAGTGATCATCGTCGGCACCGAAGGGAGGCTCCAGGAACTCGAATAATCTCCATCTAGAGCCACCCGTTAGTGCCACGCCTTTAGGCACATCTCGGAGCGGATGACTGTAAAGTGGTCATCCCCTCTAGTGGAGGGAAGGCGACTGTAAAGAGGCCACCCCCCCAGGCATCTCTCGAGGGGATTGTAAAAGATTCCCCCGAGGCCTCACTATGCGCTGTGCTGCGCACACAGCGGTACGTGACCATATGCGCACCGCTGTCTTTCCGGGGGTCGCTCGGTATGAGCACGCAGATTTCCCAATAAGCGCGCTCGCGACCCCCAAGGCCCCCCGCCATATAAAGACGACAGGGGGCTCAGGCGTGTTGGACACGGGCGCCGCGGCGGTTGTTACCCCGGCCCCGTGTCCTCCTCCTCCGAGCGGGATCGGCCCTCTCCCGATCCCGCTCTGCGACCTCCTTCTGGAGCATTACGCTCTCACAGAAGGAGACCACAGCACTCCTCCTCCAATTTTCCTGCTTTGCCAGCATAGCCGATACTACTGCTGACAAAGAGAGATCTTGGGATGGACAGATTTGTAAGCGATAAAGAAAAGGGTAGTTCACGGTGTAACAATAATTTTTATTTAAATTATTATGTATATGTATTAGCTGCGAAACGGATAGCATCATTACATTTTGTTCAACAAAACTCTCTTTCTTCTTTAGAATACTTGGATAGAACCGTAACGTCCATCGCTGTATAAACCTACCTACCTACCGGTATAAGTATGTAGATTCTATAATAACGGTCTCTATTTTTACAAATAAACAGTTGACCAGTACAATACTCAATGTTTGAGATATGAAACTTGATAAAAATACAGTAAAGCTTTACTTTGTAAATGTCATACCAATCTTCGATGGCTAATTTTCGTAGCGGGATTTTTGAAACGCCAGTAACATTAAGTCCCACTTTAACTATTCGAGAAACCCGTTGTCGATAGTAGTAGTAGGGTAGGCTCAAATACAAACAAAACAAAAATCGACAATATACGTATAAATATAAAATAAATAAATATAATCCGTTTAAAAGGTTTTACTTTAAGTTCAGTTGGTTTCAATTTAAAGAAAACTTTTTTTTATACAAACTGGTAACGAGACGAAGTGAAGCCCATCCATAAACTGTAGTGCTACCCAGGATAGTCAGTACTGTGCTCTTCACTTCAAGAATATAGTTATTTACGGTCTTATAAACGTTACTTAATTTTTCGGGTTCCGAACGTCCGAAGGAAATACAGCGGAACCCTTATAGGATCACTCGTGGTCTGTCTGTCTGTCCGGCTGTCTCTCCTCCGTATCTACTGGACCGATTAAGTTGACATTTGGTACACATACGGATCACTCGTGTATCTGTCACTGTCAAATTGCTCCGAATCTAGTGGACCGATTAAGTTGAAATTTGGTCATATATGGATTAATGTGACCCAAACACGCAAGTGTAACGTGAATTATGAGGGTCACTTTTGGACGGCAATCTAGAAAATTTAAAAATAAAGTTTTACAAACTGTACCGTGTACAATATGAAATGAAAGGGCTTGTTGTGGGGGTCTCAAATGTATTTATTTTATCATTTTAAAATATGTAGCTTTAAAGTTATTTAAGAAAATAGACAAAAATGGACCATCGACCCTTATCTCCGAAACTAGCTACTAAGTCTAGAATTTTGAATATATATATATATGGTTAATGAAAAATATAGATAATAGCTCTTTTCTATAGATTACAGGAACATTTATAAGAAGTCTATGGTCTTAAAATAACATGTTAAATCTTTCAATATTGTGCGTAAAACCTTACGTTTACGAATGAATGTATGGGAAAACATGTTTTTCAACTAAGATGTTAATTTTGTTCTTGGAATAAGTTATTGGTACAAGACCAAAATCAACAATAGACAATTTAATCAGCAATTTCGAAATTCTCACCGCGCGAGTTTAACTCGCACTTGTCCGGTTTTTTACTAGCACTTAACAACTAATTAATAATATTTCTTACATATGAACGTTGTTTAACTTTATTCAATGTCTTAGCAACGCCTGGCCCTTGTTTAACACGTTAAGTAACAAGATGGTGGTGTGTATCAGCTGATAGTGATGAAATGATGAGATAGCTAATCTCTGCCCAGTAATTTCACTACCTACAGTGCCTTTCAAACAGAACTCACACACGCACACTCGCACGCGCGCACATCATCATCATTATACTAGCCAAAGGACATCCACTGCTGAACAAAGGCCTCGCCCATAGATATCCATAACATCCGGTCACAGGAGATTTAATCAGGAATGATGAGATCCGTAGAAGAACTAAAGTTGCCGACATAGCTGAAAGGATAAGTAAGCTGAAGTGGCAATGGGTGGGGTACATTACTCGTAGAACTGATGGCCATTGGGGCAAAAAGGTTCTCGAGTGGAAGCCACGCACCGGAAAACGCAGCGTGGGACGACTGTCCAACGAGATGGACACACAACCTGAGGAAGATCGCTGGGAGCCATTGGATGCGGGCGGTACGCACGCACACACACAAATATACATATCAGCCCTGAAAAGTTTCATTGCTGAAAATGGGCCCCCAATGAGCGGTCATGCCATGCCATAATTATCACGCTTGGCAAGCGGACTGGTGATAGTATTACTCGTATGTGTTTTCGTCTTTTCGCCGTCTCCTCCTTCTTCGAGCGGGATCGGCACTCTCCCGCAATATGAGACCTACCACAAGTACCTTGATATACACAAAAAAATCCCTCATAACTTCACTCTGTATTTATTTAATCGCCCTTTGCGCGGCACGCCTGAGATTTTACAGATCGGAGAAATGTCAGGACAAACATTGATTTATTTAAAAGGTACTCCCAACAACTTATCCACTATTAACTTAAAGTAAAGAACATTCGTCATGGATTATGGTAAATTTGACTCTTATAGAAGTACATAGCACATAATATATAACAAAGCTTTGTTCCAAATTTAAGGTTAGTCGACAACCTAGTATAGTTCATACATCTAGTGCATAGGATTATAAAATGATACAAAAACAAAAATAAATACCTAATATGAGACAAAATATAATAATAAGTGAAGTTTGATAACGAATGCAATAAGTATAAATTCTGAAAATACTAAATGGAAAGATATTGTGATAATAAATCACAAAAAATCCACATATGTGGTGTCTTGTACTGCACGTCCATATAATTTGCATCGATTAGTTTCCTTTAATCTATGGGGAGGCCTTTGTTTAGTAATGGACGTCCTTTGGCTGATATGTTAATGATAACGTTCCTAAAACGTTACGTGTTGCGGGTGTTACATGTTCCGCATTGCACAGATGATTTATTGAATTAAATAAATTTCGCAAGACGTTTATTGATAGTAAAACTCACGGCTGCGCTGTGGCTGTAACATGCTAGTCTGTTCTGTTAGTAATGTCATGGAGATTTATAAAATTATTCCGCTATACAGCTTTGGGAGACAAAGAGCAGGATGCATTAGAAGTGAAATATGATTCTTAGAAAATAAGCTAAAAGAAATCAACCCATCAATATCCTTACAGATTTTATTTCAAGTCATAGATTAATCTTATTTTAAAGCTTTCGTAGACAATAAAGTAAGCGAAGCTAATGCAGTAAGTAATTAAGTTTACCAACGTGTTTAATAATAATAATAATTTTGCAGGGCAGTTTGTGGCGAGCTGAATGTGAGTGGCGACACTGCGTACCCGAATACTCCAGAGAGCCGGTCAGGACCTCGTCTCCGGCTTGCCTTTATTGGTTCGTCGGAGTGGTACCCCATGAGTGCCCGTAGGATTTTCAACTCCGGCTTGCCTTAGTTGGCCGATCAGAGGGGGGCCGCCAGAGCTATATGCTCGGGGGTGGAAGTGTCTAATGGCGTAATAAAGGGGAAACCCGCTCCGAGTCTTCGAGACGCGCGATGGTGAAACCGGTGCCGCACCTCTCTACACCCCTAGCCGCTCACACCGGTGTTGCTCCTTGTCGCCTATAGTGGTGGCCATTTAGGGGGCCCATCTTGTGAGTGGCGAGTCACCGTCTGCCACCGAATTTCACTTTAAAGGTTGAAAGGCAGACGCCGCTTTTTCCGTTTTTCTTAGTATTAAATCCATTTAGCACCCCATTGCAATAGACCTTATGCTTGTAGTTTCCATTTCATACAATAGTTTTATACCTCCGGGGATAATCTGAGACTGCATTTTATAGTGCAGCCATGGAGAGTCCCCGGTTAGTGTCCCATTACATTTTAGATTAAAATTCTCTAAAGAGCCTCTGCGTGTTGGACCCATGTCCCCGCGTAAGCCTATCAAAAGACCGGGTTCCCCCTTACGGGGGATATAAACACGTGTAATAGAGAAACATGTAGATAATAATTAATACACCATTAAATAAATAAAATTATAGAAAGATTTAATAAAAACTGGCTTTTAATGAAATATAAAGCTTTCAATGAAATATGAACTAAAAAGTACAAAATATTTTTTACAAGTAAAATAAAAGCGTGGGCTGCTCTAATTTTATCATGCTCTCTACTTTCTTACATTCTTGAAATCTATCTTTGATATCGAACACACCACGTTATTTTACGCTTAAAAACTATTTTGCGCATTATAGTTCACATTTTATTAAAAGTGTGTTTTTTCTTTTCATTGTTTTTTGGTTTAAACCAAAATTAACTTACAGAAATAATACCCTCTTATTAAGGATTTTTAAATTATGAGCTGATGATTCCGGTGACAGGACCAGGTCATATTCATGTCAAATAATTGTAGTGTTATTGATTCTTGATACTTCTGTATATCCGATATTTCTATAGTCAGTTGGACATCTATAGAAGTGGGTGAAAATTTAATTGTAAGACTCCACTAAATTCATACATACAGGTGGATATAAACAAGTGGATATTAAGTGTGTACGATAACAATTTTCATGCTGATAAAAACGATCAAAAGAGTTGGATAATGGATTTAATTTATTTTAATAATAAAGATGCGTCCAAAACATCTTCTTTTATTCCTTTTAATTTAACAATCTATCTTTGTATGATTTCTGTCAAGATATTCACTGTCAACTTACGGTTTAATATTGAAACTGTTTGACTACTGTGTACAATATTTTAATGTCTAGTCCTTATGTAAATTATTTATGGTTTCTTAAATCGTTGAGAGTGAAATATACGACAACTGGACGGCTGCACTGCCACTATCACTCATCATTTAATAACACACTTAAACAATTTATTGACTTACTAAGAAATCACCTTAGCTACTCTACGAAAAGCTATGTTTACCCTTGAACACAAATTTATATAAATATACTGCCGAGATCCACTTTGTTAAAGAGTAGGTATTATTGAGTGTTCATCTGTCTTTACGATCTGGTCCACCATCAATGCGATGGCGTGTTTTGTTTTTTGCGTAGAGGCTACTGTCTGGCCTCCGCGAAGTGTCTGATCTCAGAATAAGAGAATCAGTTTTGCGCAACTTGATATTATTAGCGTATCTCTAGAGACTAAACGGACAAGCCTAGCTAGGCTATCACGTTACCCGGCGGGGTGGGGTGGCGTTGGCTGTCAGGCTTGACATAGTCAACGCCTTTAACTGTATCCCGTGGGGTGTAATTAGGGGGGCGCTAGTCCACCATCAGTGCCCCCCCTACCTGCAGGGTATCATCGGGGCATATCTGCGCGACAGGCATGTTCGCTACGTGGGCAGGGACGGTAGCGTAAAGCGGCGGGAGATCACGTGCGGGGTTCCACAAGGGTCGGTTCTTGGTCCCCTCTTATGGAACCTCGCTTACGATGCGGTCCTGCGTGTCATTCTCCCCGCTGGCGTCAGCTTAGTCTGCCACGCTGATGGCACTCTTGTGTTGGCCAGCGGGGAGTCCTTCGAGGGAACCATCCGAGCCGAGCAAGCGGTGGCAATTGTCGTGGGCGAAATCCACGCTCTGGGTTTGCGGATAGCACCACACAAAACCGAGGCGCTATGGTTCCACAAACTGCCGCGGAGCAGGGAGCCCCCCAGTTCGTGGATACGCGTTGGTGACGCGCAAATCAGGGTGGGCCGGTACATGAGGTACCCTGGACAGTCGTTGGGGCTTCGGGGAGCACTTTGAGTGTCTTGTCCCCCGGATCGAAAGGATAGTGCGTGCCTTGCACCGGCTGCTACCCAATCTCGGGGGACCGAGGGAAGAAGATCGCCGCCTCTACGGGGGAGTCGTGCGGTCCGTGGCAGTCTACGGGGCGCCTGTTTGGTCATCTCGACTTTCGGGCGTCCAGCGCTGCAGAACCAAGATCCACGGTCTGCAGCGTAGAGCGGCTATACGGATCGCTGTCACAGCTGTGACACTGTTGGCGCGCTTTCCGCCTTTTGATATCTTGGCGGAGATGGATGCGTGGGTGTATCACCCAACACGCTCCCTCCGCCAGAGCGGTGAAGGCGTGCCTCTAGGGGCGCTCGAAAGTTTAAGGCGGCAGGCTCGGCGGCGTGCACTCGAGCTGTGGCGCGAGCGGCTCATGCTGCCACAGTACGCGCAAAAGCGCGTCGTCGAGGCTGTCTTGCTGTCTTCGGAGCCTGGCTCCAAAGGCGCGAGCGCGTCACATTCCGCCTGACGCAGGTATTCACCGGAGATGGTTGTTTCTGTGCGTACTTGCACAGGATAGGACGCGAGGTCACGGTACAGTGCCACCACTGTGGAGACGATCAGGATACCGCACAGCACACGCTCGAAGAGTGCCCTGCGCGGACTGTCGAGCGGCGGATCCTGGTCGATCGGATCGGGCAAGATCTCTCTTTGCCAGCAGTAGTGTCGGCGATGCTAGCAGAGCAGGAAGATTGGAGTGCTGTGGTCTCCTTCTGTGAGAGCGTAATGCTCCAGAAAGAGGTCGCAGAGCGGAATCGAGAGAGGGCCAGTCCCGCTCGGAGGAGGAGGACACGGAGCCGGGGTAACAACCGCCGCGGCGCCCGTGTCCAACACGCCTGAGCCCCCTGTCGTCTTTATATGGCGGGGGGCCTTAGGGGTCGCGAGCGCGCTTATTGGGAAATATGCGTGCTCATCCGAGCGACCCCCGGGAAGCCAGCGGTGCGCATGTGGTCACGTACCGCTGTACGCAGCATAGCGCATAGCTGGGCTTCGGGGGACTCCTTTACAATCCCCCCGAGAAGGGCCTGGGGAGGTGGCCTTTTTACAGTCACCTTCTCTCCGCTAGAGGGGGTGACCGCTTTACAGTCATGCCTTCCGAGATGTGTCTAAAGGCGTGGCACCAATGGGTGGCTCTAGGTGGAGATTATTCGAGTTCCTGGAGCCTCCCTTCGGTGCCGAAGATGACCACTCCGGTGGTTTTAGCCGGTAGGAGTCCGGCATACCCCTCTGCCCTTTCCCGGGGCGGAGGAAGTATGATTGTATTTCCACCGGATCAATAAAATAAAAAAAGGCTATCACGTTAATATAGAAAAAAAAACACGTGTTAGCCTTTAGTTGCTACTTATGAGTGCTTAAGCAGCTAACATTATATTCAAAGGTAATCAAGATATCCTTAAAAGTCAAAGAAAATCTTTATATAGGAGCCAAATTTAAATATTGTGTTATTGTAAAGCTACTTATTTAAATAAACAAAGTCCTTTCATGAATCTTTTTCAGATTCTATAAATAAGACAAGGTAATGCGATGGCGATCCCGTTCACTGTAGTTGTCTATTCACGTGTCAATAGATAGATAGTATATCTTTAAAGACGTCTGGTTATTTTTGCGTTTCTGTTTAGCATCATTGTTTCTATTACAAAACCGACTATTATGTATTTGCTATTGAATACATTTTAATTACCATTGCTGCACTCGTGTATTTTAGTAACGTCTCTTTGTTATATTTGAAGAGGTAAATATCAATTTAAAACGAAACGTAAAATTAAGTTTTAATATGTAATTGTAATTGTATAGATTAAACGATGCAATTACCTACCTACGCAAGTTAGCGAATAAAAATTATCTGTCATTGCAACACTTGCCAAAACACATTGTCACAGCGACTGAAAGTATATTAACGTATCATATTGAAAACATAACAGAATTATTTATCAGACAAGCTGCATTTGTGAAAGCCGTGAGTTGTAAAAGCTTAGGAGACCCATGTTTTACAGTGGACGTGTGCGGAATGATAACAATGATATGGATATAATGAGTATCTAGATTTTTGCTAAAGAGCAAATGTGGGCTGGTCCCATCATCGCTTATTATAATAATTGTCAAGCCACAACTTTCCTTTCTTATCTGGATGAAAATTTAACCAATAAATATAGTATGGGGGGCGATCATACTTAATAAAGAGCTAGACCAGAAATCTTTTAATGTATTCTCTTTAGATGGTTTCGAATAGTATTCTACAACTGATAATGTTTAACAATTTGAGGATATGTGAGGAGCTCACTATCACAGGCATTTACCTACTTATCGCAAAGGTCTGTGATTCCAATGTAGGGAAGATGCAGTGCTTTCGAATTCCTTAACGTTGTGATGTAGAAGCGTGTAATTTTAGCTACCTCTTCGAGTAGGTGTTTACAATATTTTTTTCAATTTATCTGAGTCCGGGGTCTAGAATTAACGCATCGAGAGAACAAGTTTCTCGTTTAAATAATTACATTTAAGTTTACGACCGCTGTTAAGGCTCATTTACTTAAACTGTAGTTGAATGCAAAAGATCCATACGACTAAGTATATATTTATCACATACCTATTATCTTAAAGTCTGAACAATCAGCAACAGGTTTCTAGATACTTCATGGATTTCAAAAACAATAGCGACAAGTCTATAATGTAGAGACTTACCAAACAGATTACTTGTCACCGTTTGCAAAATTTATTAAACCTCTCTTAGACTAACGTCAGAGACTGTAGGTGAATTAGAGCATAAGATCCTGAGTTATGAGTTTATTAAACTGTCATATCGAAGCCAGTTCACCTTACTCTGTTTGAAACTTTGCATCGAACGAAACGATTAATTAATCCAAATCATACAGACAATTGCATACAGACAATAAATAATTAAATATTGAATCATATAATACACAAAAAGTAACTGACAAAATAAATGATTGCATATAGTGGTCTACAGTGAATATTTTATTTTTAAACAACTCGTATCATTAATATCTAAAATGTTTTGGCTACATCATTGGACCTGACAATCTAACGTAATAGAAGTATGTACTCGTACGTGTATAAATAAAACAAATGAATGTCATCAGACGTCACCGCATCGATCACGTGTTACGATGTACTTGTGGCTGAGGTGGTGCCAGTAGCTAACTGAGCGCACCGCCGAATAAATAATTTCACCCTTTCTACCCCCGTATGAACTTCAAGATGTTGCAAATGAGGTAATTACGTCATGTAAGGACGAAAATAGAGTTATTTACTTGGCTAACCATATTTTTAGACATGAGAAATATTGTTCTTCAATTATTTTTTTACGTAGGTATGTTTTATTTTGATTTTATCGATTATTATAAGTTGACGTTCTAATATGAATTTTAATATTATAATGTCAACCTACAATAAATCTACTAGTTACAACCAATTAAAGCATTCTCTCAAAAAACGAACCAAATTACTAATGAATTACGAAAACGAACTAGGTATACAATAAAAATTTTGTATAACCTTATACAATTGTTGATTTGAGCAATTGAAAGAAGATTAAAACATATTTCGTTAGCATTAAAAGTCGAAACTAGGAAGAAGCTCTTAGTTTACATAAAATCCGTTTTCAAGACACCCGATACCATACTTATGGTGTACCTGCCTATTTTTAGCCTAGGATAAGGAGCGCAGTAGTGATAAAGTATGACGATCGTGATAATTATGAATTTAATCTAAAATTCATATCACAAACATGCAATGATTGACGAGTAAAAAGGAAAATTATGCATTTTCACCAAACACAACGAGAGAACGAGTGGAGAACTAATATACAGACGAAGTATGTAAAAAAATAATTTAAACCTGCATGTGCTTTATCCGTGTGGTGTCCGCATTAAGAATACCTCCTCCGGTGGATGTCATAAAAGGTGAGTAGGTAAGGTACTCTAAACCAGAGGCATGGGCAGCAGCGTCCCTTCTGTGGTACAGCAGCCATTCTGCACTCAACAACCCGCCTGCCAAGCGTGGTGAGTATATTCACCCCAAAATGATGAAGCACGGCATGTATGGTCGTGTATGAGGAGCCTTTGTTCAGCAGTTGACGTCTTTTGGCATTTACAAGATAACTGAAGAATGTATGTATGTAGTGTATTAGTGTACACATGTAAGAAGATAAACTTCTTTATGACATAATTTTTAGAAAAATGATCTACTATTTACAACTTTATGGAAATTGGTTAAATAAAGCTAAATTAGATAAAGTTTAAGCAAAAGGCTTTTATTATCATAGACATGGATACAAATAATACAATTATTTCACCTTATTGCTACTAAGATTATTACAGCATTTCATTAATTATAATAGAACTATTACTATTATTGCTATCGTTATTTTAAAATTTTGTAAGTAATGGCTTATGGTAACTGAAATATATGGTTTACATTCCACGGAATTTAGTGACCGAGTAAAAACTCCATCAATTGTAGTGCCGGATCTTGTTGTTGATCGATGTTTGAGGACTGTTTTTCATAGTTAAATTCAATTGATCTTTTAAATCAATATGGCGCGTAACAGAAAAATGTGACTTAGAAATAAAGATGGCGCGTAACAGAAAAACGTCACAATTTTAAATTTCTCCCAACGTCGATAAAGAAGTTTCACTTCAATAAAATATTTACTAATTTAAATGGACAATGCATTTTTTTAAACATGGCTGCAATTACTATAACTAGAAATAAAGCTATTTGATTGATTGATTCAAATCAAAAGAAAAAGTCGTGATAGCTACCTAAAATTATATGAGATTAAGATGAGACAAACAAACGATATTTTTTTTATTACTTTGTCCCAGACTACGATTTCTCCTGTGTCGTGAGTACAGTTTACAGACATAAATTCTACATACACAACCACCAGACCCAGAAAATATACCTGTAGGCCATACAAATATTTGTTCAGTGCCGTACTAATAGACCGTAGCGCAGAAACCAATGGCGCGGCCACTGCGGCAAGCGATATCATGTTTGTAATCATGTATTATCGATTTTTACATAACCCCATAACGCTGGTTATTTTTAGTTAATGGTTAAAGGTTAATGAAAAAAAAAGTGTTCGTTTTGAATTATCGTCACCCGTAGCGACACACGACCGGTAGGCATGTTACGGCTGAGTAATGATATCCCAGGCGCTTCGTTCTCGAGGTTTTCAGAAGTTCCCAACGCTCTAATAATATACTGTATACGCTGAATATATTTATCTTGGAATTGCTTGAATAGCTTTTAGGCCGAAAAAAATAAGCCTTTGCAAAATAGAGTTTTATAAAGGAGTGCTTTTTCCAAAAGATCTTCTTTTCTTTTCGTGTGATTTGTGGCCAGCATTGTGAGTTACGTGTGACCAAACGCCCCCGACTTCGCTTATTGACTGCCGTCTAATGACAACAACTGAGACCGACGATTTTAAGTACCTTCCGAAGCTCGAAGAATCACAGTTCAAATACCACTATGCGGTGACCCATCCAAAGACTGACCGCGTCAAGCGTTGCCTAGCCTCGCCGATTGTTTACCAATCAATCAATGCCCTTGCATCTGGCTATAAGCAACTCTTCAAATTCCAAATGGTGATAGAAAATGAATATTTTATACATTATTATGATTGAGAACAAAAATTGGCTCTTATGAATAATAATTCCAAAAAGTCATCGATGGGGATTATACTTTACTCTTAAGCATAAGGTTATACCTATCTTATTTAAAAAACACAAAACGTAGCCATTGCTAAGGCAGTGTTCAAGTAACCCTGCATATTGAAGAGGCATGTCATGCTCACTTAACCGTTTCTTAACAACATCCATGCAGTCCTATACTGGTAAGTTGGTGAATAAGGACTGCACATCAAAACTGACCATCACTTCACTTTCAGCTAGTTCAAGGTCTTTTATTTGGCTGACAAAGTGATAGGAATCCTTCACATATGTCTTTTTCTAAAAATGATGTCATAAAGACATTTTTTGATTAGTCTTTCCACAAAGTTGAGAGAGTATCTTCGCTAGATGTTGTGCCAGTTTGTAAGTTGGTGTATCAATCTGGCTTACTATGGGTCGCAGTGGAACATTGTCTTAGTGAATTTTCGGCAACCCATACAGTTTAGGCGGTTTCGCGCAAGATGGAATGAGTTTTTTCACGTCGAATTCTAAGGTGTCGGAGTGTTTACAAATTAACTCGGAGGTCTTTTTGAGAATTTTGTTGGTTGGATCTTTGTTAACCTTTTTATATGTGTTTACATCCGACAAAAGCTCTAGAATCTTTCGACTTTCGACCCTTGTCAGCACGGAGGATAGTCAGGTCTGGGTCTTTGTTTACGTTTATTAATGCAAGATATTCATCGCGAGATAGATTCGGTTTGGGCGGCTTGCTGCGACGTAATACTGCTGATATATCTTGCCGAATCGCCTCCAAATCTTCTTTTTTCACGTTGTTTTTCACAAGATAGTCCTCGACATTACATATTATATCCTCGTAAGGGGTACTAGCGCGAAATTTAAGCCCTTATTTAATACCTTAATAGTGTTTTCATCCAGAGATTTTTTAGACACATTTACAACGGGATTTACTATTATATACTACTCAACTTCCCGATATAAACCCTCTTGTCACCTTCCACGACACCCACGGATATGACAGGGCTGACCTAATAGTAACAAAAACAAGGTCGAACTGGAAAATGTAATACCTTGGCTATTCTCCGGAAAAGCTTACCAAAAACCAAGTGATTCATTATCCAAATTAGCAATGTCACAAAATATGCATCTCATCCCGTAGGTGTCGTAAAAGGTGAGTATGGGGTTAGCCGGAGGATGGGCAACAGCATCCTTTGAGTACATTCATAACTCAACTGCGATCGCCAACCCGTCTGCCAAGCATGGCGATTATGGCAGAAACCCCCCAATGAGCACACAACATATACCCATACCAGTCGTTGTAGTAATCTTTGGGGGAGACTTTTATCCGAAAGTGGAATTTTTTCGGCTGAAATAATGATGATGAATAAATTGTGTTGCTGGTGTTGATTGTTGTAGGGCAAAGACCAAGTGGACGGAAGGCCCACTTCTACTTTCTTGATAATGTGTAAACCTTCGTAAGTACCAATACATTACTATCACAAGCCAAGAAGGCACGTATTACGGGAACTATATAAAACGGACGTCTCGTGACAATAAAGGAAATAGAATATGCCTGCATCGGAAGTTGTTTTAAAGTCTGCTCTTCGTTTGTTTATAGCAAATCTAATTATATATCAGTTGAATGCGAGCCAAAATTTGATAAAACGTGATGTTTCAGGGTGATGCACGTGGGCCGTATGACGCCATATAGCCAGACAACACACACACCTAAATAAGTTGGGTTATCCAATGTAAACAGACAAGATACTCATAACAATAGTAAAAAGAAAATTGAAGTCGTTACTTTGAATGAACTATTTCCATTTAATGACGTGGTTGCATCCGTTCTACTTTGTACAGCTATAACATTTCATCAAGTCACTTCTAAACTACAAGGTGACTACTTAACATTACAACATTACATTAACCAATCAAAGGCAATTACACTATCACAAGAAAAGTTCCTCGGTGGGTCAAATGACACAACCCAATAAGATATTTGTTTAAGTACCTCTATAAGTCTTAAGCAAGCGAAATCTGACTGTAACAAAATATAAGATACGGACATAAAGGTCGACCGAATTTCCGTCATATCCAGAAATATGTCCATGGTCTTAGGATAGCAATATCTTTATTAAAACTTACTGTGAGTGTACATACAATAGCACTACAGGTGTCCGACTAAGCACTAGCTGTTTTTAACACCGCGATGATGTGACGTGGCCGATGCCGATGCCGCTAAGAGAGCAACTTTTACTATTACACCAACCGTTATGGGCATGCAAGGCCCTTCCCAAGGCGGAGGAAGCTTATAAGGATTTCCCCACGACAAAACAAAAAGGCTTCTTCTAATAGGCACACACACATCCACATTACCCTGTTTTTAGCTTTCCGTTTACTACTACTTTCATTTTATCTCAGATGCTTCCTAATGGTCAGCCGCCACTCTGGCTGACATGTTCTATGCTTCGTTTGTCAGTGCCAAGGCCCGGACTAGCTTGCTCCTAAAATCTTCAGCTTTTCAATAGATGTGACCAGCCGGTCCGGTTCAACTTCATCTGTTCCGATAACTATTTTAGTAACTTCAGTTGTTCTTCGAATAATCTTATTACGGATATATTCTTTCATGGACGTACCGAGCATAGTTCATGCCTAAAACCTTTTTTTTTTTATTGGTGCCCAGTGGAAATTCTTCATGAACTTCCTTCGCCCCGGGGAAGGGCGAAGGGGTATGCCGGACTCCTACCGGCTAAAACCACTGGAGCGGTCATCTTCGGCACGTAAGGGAGGCTCCAGGTCCTCGTATGATCACACTAGAGCCTCATGCCTAAAACCTAATAAAAAAAACGATATGCTATATTAATGCTAGAAACGGCCACTTATCAGATTTATATATACCACAACGTTAAACCAGATATTATAATGGCCATAAAGCTTTAATTATGGATTTCCATACTTAACCCTTAATGTATCGATATGCCTAGACCCCAATAACATTTGCTAATTATACATCGTGTACACTCAGGAAAACATCGAACATTAAAAATACCAATAGGAGGTCATCTGTCACCGAAGGCGCCGCCGACCTTGTTATCTCTTTCACGAAAATAAAATATACAAGATGCATGAAACGATTTTTTGTAGTTACTATGTTATAATGTATATGTCCATAACATTATAAACATCCTGTAATAAATTCGATAATGACGCTATTACATATTTATTTAAAAATCAAATGTTCCGAATTATTTAAGATTCGAATATGTTTGGTGCTGGCGCCGTAATTGATTAAATAATAACGGCACGCGACTGCTACCTGCCTTTTCTTATCGCGGAAAATCCTCACAGCCTTCCTCCGCCCTGGAAAGGTGGAGGGGAGTGCCGCTCTCTGATAAACCGGGTACACCTCCTCCAAAAGTAAGGTTTTTCTTCAAAATACCTTACGTCTGAGGTGCAGGATTCGACCGACGGGTCGTTACCGCATCCCGGAAGGTAACCGACCGCCACTCTTTTTGGCGGGCACCGGATACCTGCCTGCTGACTTATCCCGCGAATAACAATGTGTACCTAAAGCTGATTTTACACAATATGCTTTAAAATGAAGAAGTTGACACTGGGTTCTCATAATGATTTATATATATGTGAATAATATGATATAATAAACAACGGACAATGTAGATTTACGACCTTTTTGTATTTTATCTGTGTGTGTTGTGTGTGTGTGTGTGTGTTATTAAATAAAACAATTTTGAAGTTTATAAGCTGTTACACACATAACTGCAAACTAATTATCTTTCAATAAACATTTTAAATATTTACAAAAGGTAACTTACAACTTCTTAACATTTCGTCCCTTCCAACACCGTTTATCCTCAAATTGAGGTTCATAAAGTTCATTACACATTCGGGTTAATATCAGATTATAAGCCTATAAACAAATCTGATTCATTACTAAGGAATGTAAAGCGAATCACCCACGAAGTCGGATAATCTCAGGTGGACGCTGTGTTGCGCCGCTATTTCAGTGCTTTCACGAGCGATGAGATCTATACATACTTGTGTTTCTCTTATGTACATGCCATGTGGGAGGGTTTAATCGTTTACCCAGAATATTCTATTCCAAACGAAGTCATAAAACAATAAATGTAAATTCTGGTTGCCGTGTGGTGCCGGCTCAGAATACCACCACCCTATCTCCTCCCGTGGGCGTCGTAAAAGTCGACTAAGGGATGGAGCCGGAGGATGGGCAGCAGCGTCCTTCGAATACACAAACAACTCAACTGCGATAGCCAACCCGTCTGCCAAGTGTGACGATTATGGCAAAAACCCCCCCAATGAGCCTGCAACACACCAATATCGGTCGTTGTGGTGATCTTTGCGGGAGGCCTGTGTCCAGCAGTGGACTTCATTCGGCTGAAATGAGGAAATTCTGGTTCATTTAAGATATATAAAAAAATATTGTAAGGTACTTGAGATTCTGTAAACCTACATTGATGTAACAGTAATAATATTTTTAATGGAAGAGAAGTGCTCTGCAATCCAATAGAAAGTATAAAAATATTTAGATGTACTTTTGTTTTCAATTATTTATTATTACACACGTATTTTTATTTATATATTATTCTTTAAACACGTCGAGATTTTTATTTATCTTGTTATTAAATTAATTTACAATACCTAGTTTTTGAAACGGTAACATTTTGTATCTAATAAATTGGCAACTAGAAAATCTAATAAGTTTACATCCGGGAATTAACGTAGCATTATGTAGTAAAACACGGGCAAAATAAAATGTTTATTGAATGCTTTGGGCGGGCGGGCGGCGGGAGCGGGGCGGGCGGCCGGCAAGTGCGGCTCGCGCCCGCCGCGGCCAGTGCGCGCCCGCCCAGGTCCGACACTCGACGTCGGCTCGTCAACGAAACCACACAACTAGTTTGTTAACGACCATTATTTAATCGGTAAGAAACTGCCCAGTGTTACAACGCTAAGTCCGCAAGGGTAGTGCCAAAAGTGTGCCCCGCGCGGGGTGTTTGCCGTGCGCACGAAGACGCACCGAAGTTCGTAGCACCGTCTCGCTCTAAAGTTGCGCAATTGCAACTTCGTCTCGCTCGGTAGGCGACTTCGACTTAAGTCCGGTTTGCATTCTCGCGGGTGATTAGTCGAGATAAGCTGAGATAACCGGGTAACATTTGTTCAACAGCAAGTAAGTTACTCACACGTTACTCGCAAGTGATCAACAATAAATGGTACAGGTGACAACATTAATAAAAACAAAATTCTAATTACTATTTACGGAATACTAGTAAACAGTGGGGTTAAAGCAATAGATCAAAAACAGGTTTTCTTTTAAAATTCTGATCTGAAAACTTTATAACAATGTTGGTATTTATATTATTTTAGGGATAACTGATATGCATATTGTTAAATTGTACAGTTGTATCTAAAATAGAATTTCCATTATCTGCAACCCACACCCAAGAAGATACCGATTAGTGTAAACGTTTTAAATATATAGACGTATAATAGTGTCCCATGTTCATACATATTTTATATATATAGAAAGGTGCACTTCAACAAAAATAATTTTATTCAAATACGAGTACGAATATGTCTAACGTATTTAACGTAACATGCGTGAGCGCCTCCATAAAAACACGACGGTAATATACCTAATATGTATATTGTATATTGCGATTTGTTAATTGATATCTTGAAACGTAAGTCATAGATATCGAGACCCGGCGCACCTGTGCGTGCGATAATGCGCCGGATCCGGGAATGCTGTGAATCCGATCCGCCCGCGCGTGCGCCTATTTTCGGCCACACTCATCTCGCGCCAAATTTGCAATCCCGCCAAATCGACGCGCCTTCATGTATTTTTGTAACAGTTTCACAATCAACTAGCTTTTTTAACGGCCAATCCACATTATGCCGATAAATACGTAACCTTCAATTTCTATTTAAAATAGATACCTTGGAATTTTATAGAGATATCAATGACAGTGACTACAATCATAGTAATTTGGAATGGCGAATAGAAATGGATAAAGCAAAACATAATTGACATTGGCCTTTACTCTTGACCTTATTTTCAACAATAGGTATATAGTTAAAATCAATCGTGATAGTTTGCATTTTATTTGATCAAAACATAAGACATTATTTCTTCGATTTTATAAACATATAGTGCAAGAATACACAAAATAATACAGCTGAAATCTCAATAACTTTTCAAGAACAAATAATAACTACTTATCGATTTAGTATCGTAGAAGCAAATTGTAATGACTGGGGAAATAACATTGATTAAAAACAAACGGACCTAGGTATTTAATATTGACCGATTTTCTATTTTATCCATACATAAAATAATATTTACAATAATTGATTGTTTTTTAGATAAAAACTACAATTTGCAGCAGCGGTTACTAAAAAAAAACTTAAAAACAGTAAATACTGCCTTCTAAAATAACAAAATAATTGGTGTGAAACAGTATAGGAAGTTTGATTCGGTTTGATTTATGAAAAAATTGGCACCGACTTCCTAAATTGTTTCACACAATGTATTTAAATAATTCTCAAAAAGGATTATTGCTTTATTAAACTTTTTATCAAGTTTGCGTTGTGCATATCATATGATGGAATTATGCCCAAGTCAGAAGTTTTGAAGTCTGTTGAAAATATCGCGCTGCCATAAGAAAATTTTAGATTATATTAATATTAGGTTTTCACGCACCCCTCAGATTCATAGTAGACTTGGGAAATGATGACTATGGGGATAGTGATGGCATTTCATATTAAAAATACGTTGACATCTATCTCTATTTAAGTAATATGTTAATTGCTTGATATTTTACTTATGTCACATGCCGTACAAACGTCACATTTTCAACATCTACGACAAGATTTTTTTATACTGTAAACATTTCAATTACTTAAATTGAACCACTTTATATTACCTCTTTGATGTAATTCTAATTTCAACTAAATGAGTGCCACGTCACATATTAGTTCAATGGCCAAGTCTCCTTTTGCTTTTTAAACTGTTATGATATTGCTGAATTACGTCGCCACGATTGCCTAATAACAGGTGGTAAATAAAGCTCCTAAATATATAAAATACGAATGCGCTACTCCCACACAAATTTTACCAATATGTGTAAGAGACAAACACATAATATAGCAAGCAATCAATATACATTTTGTGTAGATATCTCACGCAAAGTCTCTCACCCCCGCCAACCGACATATCCAAAGCGATAAAATATTTGCATTCCATAGGTCCTTGAAGTGTTTCTTCTTATCAACACAAACGTCAATTTTAACTGAAAGGCTGAAGAATGCCATAGCTGTTCTTCTAAATTTAAACCAATGACGCACGTCAATGAATAAACAGAACTAATCCAGAGTCTACATGTACATAAAAGTTTGCTACGTATCTTATAATAAAGTATAGGGAGTTCATTTTTGAAACTTCGTTGAGGTAATCACTCTTATTACTGTAAATAGATAATATTAATCGCAGTAAACATCAAAACATCACTACCATGTACAAACATTACAATGCCAAAACTTAAAATAAAGATCACAATTAAATATTATAGTATAAATGGTACAAACCTAAAGCTTTTGAACTTTTTTTTTTTGTATAAATCGGTAGGCCCATGGATTCATAAATGTAATCAGACCACTTTAAAAGAAATTTAACAATATTAAGCTTCTATATAACAAGTACGATGAAATTGAACAAACAGATTTGAGATAAGCTCCCGAAATACATCGTGGTCGACTCTTAAAACCCGTATCAATTCGTCTTCTCATTCTTAAGACCGAAGTTTACGTAATTAGAAATTGCGGCAGGCCGCTGACTTATCCACATCGTAACTCGCAACAAGGTCGTCACAAACTCGAAAATAGTCGAGCATAAAGTAGACATTCGTAAAAACGACTGTTTTCATGTTTCTCCTCAACTCTAGTTAGATTGGCGACTGTCCAAGTCCACGGGCCATTCGACACGGCAGCCAGCCACCAAGACGGCTATTTGTGGCCCTGCTGCTAACTCTTGCGTACGTCACTGCTCTATTTACAAGAAACGAGCACGCTATTGTACTCAATTATGTCACCTGGACATGTTTTCATAAGATATGTACTGCCAAACTCAAGGTTAACGTTTGATATATTGACGACACACGCTCGGAAGTACATTCCACAAAGGTTTTTCTAAAGCCCTAGAATTATATTAACCAATGTTTACAAAGATGAATTTTGTTACAGACCACGAGCACGACATAAACTGCCAAAATGTTTAAAAGTCATTTGGAAATGATTGGCAGAAATGAGACGCCATCGAAGAAAGCCAGATTTTGGCAATCATTCGTGCGATCTCTTAAAGGTAAGCATGATAAATTAAAATTATAATCAGTCTATATTTAAAACAAATATTTCATTAACTAAATTAACAAAAGTAATGGAACAGTAGAGGCATTAGACAAAGCGCAAACTACAGAAACCACTTATTGCTCCCAGGATCTGAAGACATCAGAGCCGAGGAGAGGTACAGGCCCTCCCGCCGTAGTGTGTTCCCTGAGCTCTTGAGCACCTACCCCTACAGCAAGTCTATCTACGATGACCCCATCGGCGCCGCCGAAAGGATCACCGTCCCTGGATACCGTTACCTGCCCGTCCACCGTGAGGTTTACGGATATTCTCCGCGCCCCATCTACACCCACAACTACCCGCGCTCCCTTGATTCGTACAGGCCAGGTTAGTTCCACTTTGTAAACAACAAACACACGTGCACAAACATGCTACACTAACCGACTTGCCATTCGACAACCGAATTTATTATGATTGCTAAGCTAATTAAACAAAAATAGACAATGTTGACAGATCACCGTGAGATGAAGTAATTCTGCAGGTAATCGATTGGCAAGTGCATCACTCACAATGACAGATAACTTGGCAATCAAAGGCCACACCTTTGATCGTCCGAGTTCGTCTCTAGACACGTAGATACCTAAATATAAAAGTATTTTGTGTTTAACAAAATTTGTTGTCAGTACTCAACCAAAAACATAATGTCCACTGTAAATATAAGATGATTCAATGAATAATGTTGTATATACTGAATCCATATAATAATTTGTACAAAAATATTCACGCTTTGTTACACTATATTATCAAACACAGAAAACTTTCTTCTAGTTCCGTAGTTTACTCTCCAGTTCTAGAACAGTACCAACATTTTGTTTCAGCACAAAAGGTCTCCGGGAGAGTATAAATTAAAATTCAGGACTTCTTATAATACGAATACTACATAATTAATGTATAGTCACATTGTGAGCCTTCATATCATTATCAAAAAATAGTCGTGAGCGATATTCATTTTTAACTAAATCTAATGAAGCAGTTTTTTAAGAATTTTATAACAAGTCGTCGCAGGCTATTCTGCTGTCTATATTTTACTATGTATAAAGTTTTATACCACAATAAAGAAAATTTTAAGTGACATTATGATGATGTGGAACCTGTCATCAGCTCGAAGATTAGAGTTAGATAAATCGATTTAACATTACATGGAGCCTACATACAATCACAGACTCGCCTTTGTTTTTCAATATATAATATCTTTGCCTTGTTGAACATATTGCCATGTACCAGTATACTTTATTACTACGTTTTGACATAGTTGAAATATCCGTAGAATGTATACGTTTTCATAAAATGTTAGATGTTTTATGTTGAATATTGTAAGAAATGCTCCATCTATTCAAATTCATCTGTACTGGCTGGCATTAGATGTTGTTGCTTGTGCAAGTTTAAATTTACTCACTAATTTAAGGCATGTACCATTTGATAGAAATCACCTCTTATACATAACATTACTTCACACTCCTAAAATCCATGAATGTTACGTCGACGTCACTATTAATATATACTGTGTACCTATACATCTTCAAGCATTTGTCAGGTAATACATGTTTATTATTACCCCTTTAGACAGTTAAAAGTAATTGTGACCGCCCACAATTTTATTTTACTCAGCCCTCCCGGCAAATTACATGAAGAGGTGAGTTCTATGAATAACTTGAATGATTTCATGTGATTCCCCAGTCATTATCATTATAAATAAGTACCTAAAACTTTGCTCAGAATACTAACCAACTTCTAACCGATATATATATAAGGTCTTAGAAAAATTGAGTAGTTATTTTATGGCGACAATCAGTGAATTACAGGAATAGTGTTTATTTACAAAAATAAGTTGTTATTTTTGTTGTTTATTTTATTGCACATTTTTATAATTAATTAATGATTGTAGCTATTCAAGCACAAAAGAAAACTTTTCACTTTTTTTATTACAAACAAGTGTGCGTTCTAAACGCGTTTTTTTTTTTTTTTTTTTTGTAAACGAGAACATGTGCCGTTGTAATAAAATAGACAATAAAGTAAAAAAATTAGTGCTCGAATAGCAACTTACCTATTATCTATGCGAATGTGGAAATTATTTTTTAATAAACGCGAAACCTGTACCATTCTTATTGTCCCCTTGAAACAAAGTTCACTATTATTGTAGGACCCTATATTTAGTACAACAATGTCTTCAATTAATGATATTTACCTACTTTAGTGAATACCATACAAGAATGGTCATAGCACCGTACATTTAGGTGGCCAGGGAAACTGTATGGGATACGGAGGTATCTTTCATAAAATACATGTCGCCATAATTGGACCGGCGTGGCGTGATTGTTTGTGATGACTTTATATGATTATTATGAGATGTAAAAATAATCTTCTTTACAAATTTTGTTTACAATGACGAGTAATTAAACTTCCATACCTAGTTTCCCATAAAGATTTTCTAACTGAACAAGATTTTCTTATTTTTTTATTTTCTATACTTCCGCGCACTCCCATGTTTCTATAACTCTGAAGTACAGCCCAGAGAGAAGTGTGTTTCTTCAAGATATTCTTAAAAATGTTACATAAAACTATGATCGTGGCGTCCATTTGATTTGTTATAAATGATTCTATTGACGAATCTTGTGTTTGAGTATTGGTTTTAAATGAAAATGGCAGTGAAGGCTGGTTGTGGGTCGTATACGCAAGCTATTACATTACCTACCTAACTTAAAAAGCGATGACCTATAATAATTTATAATAATTATATGATTCCATTCCAGTTCACTGGCATTCTAGAGTGCAATTTTTGTAGTATCAGATGAATGAAATAAATCTTTAATAATGGATGATTATTTCCTCACAGTATATCACGTACCGAGGCGCATCCGACGAGGTGTCGACCCCTTCGATGCCCACAAGGCGTGGCAGGACCATCTTGACAGACTGGCGGCCATCGACAGGCTGTACCCCTCTCGCTACGGTCTCTACCTGAAGGACCGGGCATACCCCATCACTGACCTTAGCGTTCCCATTTCCACCCCCCTGGCGCCCAAGAGTCTAAAAGGCATCGAATATGAGCCTGACAGCAAGCCCCACTGGGGAACAGGTAAATACTAACAACTTTATGCACGAAAATATTAGGTTAAGCTTTATAGTATAAGCGCTGCCGCGGTTTATCTGTACAAGTTTTACTTCTACAACTTTATTGTAGTCGTCTTACGTGTCTGAGCTAGACTGATTGTTATTGTAAATAAGTACAGAAGAATCACGGCTGTTCACTGATCCATGTCGTAGGCTAAGTACGGAATATCAGTTATGTAACATAAAATATTATATTATATCTCTAATTGGATTATCCCGAACGTAGCACTGCACGTGGATCCAGGTAATTGTATAATCTTATTGGGACTCCATTCACCTGTAAGATTCAATCAAATTGAATCTAATACGTGTGATATGGTGATGTCCGGAGTAAATAACATAAGAAGGTTATGACAACTAAATTTAATACATTAGTAATATCACAACCATTTGGTACAGACATAAAAACTACAAGTGCCAAACAAATCCCTGTACGTACCTACATAAGTACTTTTAAATATTTTTCCTACACTGTATTAAATAGATCATCCTACATTCAATGATTGTATATAGGTACAGAACTTCGGTAGGTAAAATTGGTGCATTACATCTGCTAGAAAATCTTTCAAACATCCTATTGTAAGAATCAGATCAGATAAAAAATATATTTTCATATAGAGAGTGACATTTAAATTTGTATCTATTTGTTACGTATAAAGAAATAATTTTAATCTTTCCCATAACTTGTTAAATAGTACAAAGTTTTAAGAACATTTAACTAACACTAAACGATATATTTTGTATTAAAACATAAAAGACCAACCCGTGTTTTGATTTAGTAGTTTAGTACCTCTCCGCTGTAATTTAAATTAGTTATAAAATAATTTCTGTATTTTGGCACAACATGAACAATCCTAATACTTATTTAACTTAAACGTAGGTACTTGAGACTGCCACACATTACCAGCTACGAATTATATTAATTTGGAGCGAACACACGTCTCTAACATTTTAGCCTTTGCTGTATAACGTGCGCCAGCCTCTCAAATAGAGATGAATGTATCATGCATCAATATTTTGAAGTGAATATGTTTGCATGAACTGCATTGTAAATATGAGCAAAGCAACATTCGCTACGGAGTGTTTACTTACGTATTCAGTATTCATGCTCGGTATTTAGGTATAAGAACACTACACTCTACAAGTATAGGTAAAGAAACTAGAGTTCGTAATTTGAGTCTGTTATAATTCTGTATCAACGAGGCGAACGGTTTGTTTCAATTTCCCGACGTGTATATTTGTGAATGGTATTGATTATGAGACTTGCCATGAAGGAGCGTTGCCGGCGAGGATATCGGACGTGTTCAAAAGGGACCCATTTTTCGCTGAAGCCGAAAAATGGGCAGACTTTGACCGCTCACTCCGAGGAAGGTCCCCGACGCCTGTGAAGCCGAGGATTAGCTCACCGCGCGACTGTGAGGTCGCATACGATGCCGACGGTAAGGGCAACAGACCCATCCCCGTTCACCCTGTATCTTCGTCATGACCCACTCTTCTGTTTGGGTTGTAAAAATCTTCTTATAAAATCTTTCTTTTTACTTCTGATGCCCCAGTTTAATGGAGCAACTAATTTCCCAGAGCTGTGTGAGATGATGCTAAGTATCTGTAGTTAATGTAACAAAAACTATTACCATATTTCTTGTCGATTTGTTTTATAAGTGAATAAGATAACAGGACATTTTATTCACGCAATTTTTTCTAATTTAGGTAGATAATATAAATTAACAGTTTTAGTCCTGTCCAATGAGTGTATGTGTTCTTTTTCATGTAATGTCATTTTTGCTTATAATCTTATAAATCGTATGTCAAAGAAGCAATAAAATACCTAAAATCAAAGCATAATAGGTAGTTTGCTAAGCCGTAATAACTTTATTAAAACAGTTTAACTTTCGAAATATACGTATCACTATCAAGTGAAAACGAAAAATATTACTGCGTCGCGTGATCGGCTTACCACATGCGCATGACATTGCAATTCATAACTCAAGCCAAAAATAATCACAGAACTGGCATTATCCCCATATTACCTCACACCGACATACGTACCTACACGGTGATATATAACATATGTATACAATATTTGCTTCTAACTAATCGACACATTATTTAAACTTTCATCTATCCTTTTCCTTTTGTAATTATCGTTTTATGACACTCTTAGGACTAAAAAAGAACTAGGTAGAGTTCACAATCATGCTTTCACGCAGTGTCACGCAGCTGTGTTAAACGCTTGAGGCTTAACTAACACTGTTTGGGCGGGTGATGACGAAGTACACCCGAGTCTGTCTGTTGTCCTGGCATTAAACGTTAAAGTTATGGCGTATAGGTGCACCGCTCTACAACGCTGGTGGACTACGAAGACGGCCTTGGGCTGACATTTTCAACCCGAGCCCCTCTCTACCGATCTCAGCGATCACTCGGGACCCCTTCTGGTACGACTGGCCGGAGCTGAAGCCCCTCGCTAGATGGGACCGCAGCCCCTACTACATCCGTGACTCGTACCTGTCGCCAGTCAAACGCACCTTCCTCTGGGACAAACACCCGATCAGACCGTTAGGTTAGTGGGTTGCTGTAAATAAGCACAACGTCACCCTATTGTTTTATTGCTGTCTGAGCTGTACAAACTGGCCTATGAACTACTTCATCATCGACAAGAAATGCCACCGCCATTAATTAATTTTGAATATAACAATCTAGTGTATAAGAGGACGAGTCGCTGCAGATGGTTAGTTTTCATTACGGTAACGTTTGCAGTAAATGCGGTTGCACGTGCCATATTCATTGGTTTACTTCACAGTTAGCTAATGTCTTAAATGTATACAATTTTGTTAATATTATCTCTAATTACGGCAGATTTAATGATGGCAGACCGGCTCACCGTGGGCAATATAAGCAAGATTTTACCGTACATTCATAGTCTATAATATATGCAAACGTAAGCAGAAGTGAATGTAGCTTGAACCCAATTGTTTTGTTTTTTGCTATGTTATTCCTACTCATTTGTAGTAGTTACATGGTTGATACTTAGTCTTTAGACGTAGAGCACCAACATGTTTTAGATGAAACGTGACCATAATATATTCACTTCATGAAATTGTATTGTAATAAAAAAACTGACATTCTGTATTATCAAGAAATGTCGTTCCATATCGTTTGTTATATATACATTGTTATTTCATTCATTTGCCGACACTGAATTTTAAATAACATTCGCACATTGAATACATCATCGTCATTAGATAGATATTATTTAAGCACGCCAAAATGACACCTGGATGCACCCAGTTTCACCTCTTAAAACCACATGGCTACATAAACCCTAATAAAACTCTGTAAATATCACATAACTATTTATTTTAGTTATCGTTAAGTTATTATTTGTAGAAAAAATTTCAAGGTAATAATAAAACATTTTTAATCTCTTCCATATTTGTACGATAATTTGAGAATCGTTCATCATAGATTATAAATTGTGTAAATGACGAGTGACGATAATTAATTAACAGTAATTGTCTCAACTTATCGTGCATGCGTTATTTTACTCATAAGTCTTGTTATATTTCGTGCAACCTTTTACCCTATCAAAGTACAATTTTCTTCACTATCTGTATGTATAAATATGGGATTCCTTATACAATAAACAGTTTGGGTAATAGGTAAACCGATTTCCATGTCTAAAACAGTTTTTTTAAACATTTGGCTTATAATATTGTTTTCTTCATTAAGTCCAAGCTAAGGTACTTAATTCAGATTTCCTTTTTCAGCTGCTGCTTTCTAAGGGGCGTGACATCGAACCCAAAATATTTCATAAGAACTTAATTTATATTTTATAAACTTTTTCTGTTATACATTGACTATGTTCAAACAATTATAAAACAATAACTTTTAAATTTATGCTACAAATAAATCCAAAATAATATTTTTTATCAGTGATCACGCAAGATCTCAAAGACTGCAATAACATAGTCACTGCCACAAATATAAACTTGTTACAAAAGTTTTGTTTTTATTACCTAAATATTTTAATTTATTCCATAAATTTAAAAATCAATAAAATCTATAAAACACGACGTTGTTTCCCTCTTGCCTCCTTACATCATTTTCATGATTGTAGTTGGAAATTTATCAATAAATCATTGTATAAAACTAATGATATAATACCATAGATATGTTACGTCCATATTAAATGGCGCGCAAAACTCAGTCTAGCTGTATGTAGATATAAGGGGCCTACTCAAATAAATCGCGATCTCTGATACTTATTTAATGGCTTCATTGCGAGCGAAGCCGCGGGTAAAAGCTAGTAATATCAGATCAGATCCCACAAACTTTCGGCCTATTTCGATACTGCCTACGCTGAGTAAAGTTTTTGAAAAAATTATTTTGAACCAAATGTTGAGACATTTCAACAAGCACGACCTGCTTCACAAAAAACAGTTCGGTTTTACCAAGGGTCGTTCAACTACAGATGCGGGCGTGGAATTGCTGAAAAACATTTTCGAGGCCTGGGAGAACTCGCAAGACGCTCTTGGTATATTCTGTGACTTGTCCAAGGCCTTCGATTGCGTACATCACGATACGCTCATAAGGAAATTGCACCATTATGGATTTAGGGATAAGGCTCTTGACCTTCTGACTTCTTACTTAAACAACAGAATTCAGAAGGTTGATGTTAATGGTAAGAGATCTCCAGGATCTTCGGTCACCATGGGCGTTCCACAGGGATCAATTCTAGGCCCTTTTTTGTTCCTCATTTATATTAATGACTTGCCTTTTTACGAAAGGCATAATCATGAGATTGTGTTGTACGCGGATGATACGTCGCTTATTTTTAAAATCCAGCGACAAATACAGAATTTTGACGAAGTTAACGATGCAATCTCTAAAGTTGTCCATTGGTTTAATGTAAACAATCTTCTCCTTAACGAGAAAAAAACAAAATTTGTAAAATTTTCAATGCCTAATGTCAGACAGTTACATACCAATGTACTACTGAACGGAATAGAGCTGGACCCTGTTGAGTCAACGGTGTTCCTTGGGATAACTATAGATGCCAAATTGCAGTGGGGCCCACATATTGCCAAGTTGTCAAGTAGACTTAGTTCGGCAGCCTACGCCGTTAAGAAAATTCGGAACATTACTGATGAAGATACAGCCAGAATAGTCTATTTTAGCTATTTTCATAGTATAATGTCATATGGGATTCTTCTCTGGGGAAACTGTGCAGACATTAATACCATCTTCACATTACAGAAAAGGGCAGTTCGAGCCATTTACAAATTGGGTCCAAAGGTTTCTCTCAGATAAAAATTCAAAGAAATTGATATTCTGACTGTTGCTTCGCAATATATATATGAAAATTTATTGTATGTGCACAGAAACATTTCAAATTTTGTAAAAATTTCCGATGTTCACAGTGTAAACACCAGGTATAAACACAATCTAGCTGTACATTGTACTCGTCTCCACAGAGTAAGCAACTCGTTCATGGGTCAATGTATACGTTTTTACAATAAACTTCCCACTGAAGTCAGAAATTTATCGCTTAAGAAATTTAAAACTTTTATTAAATCTAAACTCTGTAATAAAGGATATTATAAGATTTCTGATTGTCTTGAGGATAAAAAAGCTTGGGACTGAGCTGCTCGCTAGGTACAGCCAGCATAGTTTTTTTTTTTTTTTTTTATTTATACAAAAACTGACATCTGTTATTTTATACACTTTTTATTGACATTGAATTCAAACAGATTTTTGACATGTGTTTTATATTAGAATTTTTACGTTTCATTTATATTTAATTTACATAAATTTTTGACATACAAGTACATTTTAGTACTGTTGAAATTTTTTTTTTTTGTGTACATGTATGTATAAATATTGTATATGACAGACTAACGTGTTGCTGGGGAGTTTGTTGCGCCGTTTCTTCTCCCCAGCTTAAACACTAGGAAGCGGTGAAGGGTGGGCTTAATGGGTGCTGTCTAATGTTGACGTTCAAAAGAACTAATAATTTAGTCTATTTGAATAAATGATTATTTCATTTCATTTCATTTCATTTCATTTCAATAAATATTTTTAAAACGCGCGCCGCAATGATTGACATTTCACATTTGGCTATAAACAAACAAAATGGCGGCGCGCGGCGAAAATCGGCCCGATTACATTACACAGTTACACACGGTACTACTTGCAGTGTGAGTGGTGGGCTTGCGGCTCCTTGTCGGCTCGCAGAACGATACTGCGGCCCTCCTTTTTTTTTATTTTTTTTATGATGGCCTTCTCGCAGTCATCCCAAGAGGGATATACCGGGCAAATAGGCGAAGCATTAAGTAGCCTCCAGCCTAGCTTTTATTTATTTTTAAGTAACTGCGCCTGACGGCGTTCCCTGCGGGACACGGACCTCGGCTCAGGGAGTTACTGGGACAGTAATGATCGTAAGACTGCTGGATCAATGATTATTTGGGGTTTAAAGGGATCTTTTATTACTACTCGATTTCTCGGCACGGGCCGGCGCGAGCAAGGGTGGGGGGGGGGCGACTTTAACGTTAATCGGGTGGTCGCAAATTTAGGCTTCCGCGACAGCGTAGAAGCGGGCCCCGGCGGTGGGGTCGATATGTCGGTTTGTTTGTTGATTGAGACTGCGCGATTCTCTTCATGTGAGCTACGTGATGGATGGTGATAAGATCATCGGGATCTTCTAGTGCGTGCCTTGGTCGACGGCGTTTACTGATTTTAGAAGGCCTACAGTTAGCGACCGCTACTACTAGGGGATTCGGGTGATGAAGGGCAGAGTCGAAAAATCGTTTACTCGCTAATTTCATGAACTGCTTTATAGTGGGCAAGTTCAAGTCGGTGTGTAATTGGATATTGCGCACATACCAGGGACTACCTGTGGCTTTGCGCATGAAACGGTTTTGGAGGACTTGGAGTCTTTTAATATGGGAATGGCCTGCGGCCTTGCCGCAGGGAACAGATTATAAATATCAGCTCTGCAAACATCCACACTGTACAATCTGGCAGAGATACTGCATGCAGGGCCCTGCAGGCAGGGCTTTGAGTAGGCCCCTTAAGCTATAAAACTACACACCTATGCTATAAAAAAGAAAATACAAAATCTACGAGAGTAAAAGATAGCTATTTAAAATGACAACACGTTTACTCGATGTCTTTTTCGCACCTGTGATAGAATATATGTGTTGTCTCTTTTCTTTTCTTTGTTCGATAATATTATTCTATAGATAATTTGAATATTATTTTCACTTAAATATTTTATATAGTTTGTTAGTCACGTGTGATAAGAGATCCCTTGTTCTTTATTTATTTTTGCTTGATAGTCTGTGCATTTTCTGTACGCTCGACGGCATTGTTATTACTTACTTAATAAAACAATAGAGATTGTGACAATGTGTGCTCGTTGTCCAGTCTTGGGCGAACTTATTGCGAAGTGCTACAATTGGGGGAGTTTTGGTTCTTACTTTTGGCACGCATGTAACATATCTACTTCTTTTAATATATAATATCATTGGTATAAAAGCATTTTACTATGAAAATGACTGTATAGAGCTCTCAACGCGTGATTCCGGCCTCATTTCAAGTTGCGTTAATTACTATCATAATGCGCATACCTGCCAAAAGCTACATTTAGTCTTAAGACACACGGTGCGCCAAACGTGCACCTTATGAGACATAGGTGATGTATATTTTTACTGAATCGAGCTCTCTGCCTACTGAATCTGGTCCTGTTTCAATATATAAATACGTAGGGTGATTTAGATATTTGAATAAAATCTCGCACAGATAGGTAGAAATTCGAAAAGTGCCTGGGGGGTGGCCTCTTTACAGTCGCCTTCCCTCCGCTAGAGGTAGTGACCGCTTTACAGTCATCCCCTCCGAGATGTGCCTAAAGGCGTGGCACCAATGGGTGGCCCTAGATGGAGATTATTCGAGTTCCTGGAGTCACCCTTCGGTGCCGAAGATGACCACTCCGGTGTTTTTAGCCAGTAGGAGTCCGGCATACCTCTCCGCCCTTTCCCGGGGCGGAAATACATCATGTACTACAACGGATCAATAAAAAGTTAGAATTTCGTCTGAACGAGTTTTGAAGGCATTTGATAACTAAATATGATGCATCGCTCTTGCTAAGTGTAGAGCGAATCACCTGGGAACCGCTAATCCTGTACAAGATGATACGCGCACTTCCATGCTGGCACAATCGCAGGGTACCTTTTCTTTTTATTTTATTGGTGCCCAGTGGACATTCTTCATGAACTTGCTTCGCCCCGGGAAAGGGCGAAGGGGTATCCTCCTACCGGCTAAAACCACTTGAGCGGTCATCTTCGGCACCTAAGGGAGGCTCCAGGTCCTCGTAAGATCAGACTAGATCCGCCCACTGGTGTCACGCCTATGGGCACATCTCGGAGTGGGTGACTGTAAAGCGGTCCCCCGGGGGATTTTAAAGGATCCCCCGAAACGTCCCTGTACGCTGTGCTGTGCTGCGCACACGGCGGCATGTGACCACCTAAAACCTAAACAAACCACCGGAGTGATCATCGTCGGCACCGAAGGGAGGCTCCAGGAACTCGAAAGATCTCCATCTAGAGCCAACTATTGGTGCCACGCCTTTAGGCAAATCTCGAGGGGATTGTAAGATTCCCCCGAAGCCTCTCTATGCACTGTGCTGCGCACACAGCGGTACGTGACCACATGCACACAGCTGTCTTCCCGGGGGTCGCTCGGTATGAGCACGCATATAAGACGCCATATTAAGACGACAGGGGGCTTAGGCGTGTTGGACCTGCCAGAGATCAGCCTAGACGAAATTGTGCTGGCTCTTAAACAGCTTAAAAATGGAAAAGCCCCTGGGGAGGATGGAGTTACAACGGTGCTCCTAAAAGCAGGTGGTAAACCTGTACTAAAGGAGCTCCAGAAAATGTTCATCTCTGTTCTCTTTAATGGGAGAACTCCAGAGGCGTGAAGTAGGAGCGTCGTCGTTTTGTTCTTCAAAAAGGGTGACAAGACCCTTTTGAAGAACTATCGACCTATTTCGCTCCTAAGCCACGTCTACGAGCTGTTTTCAAGTCATCACAAATCGTCTTGCGCGACGACTCGACGAATTTCAACCCCCGGAACAGGCCGGGTTTCGAGGAGGGTATGGCACCATAGACCACATTCACACAGTGCGGCAGATTATACAGAAGTCTGAAGAGTATAATCAGCCCCTGTGCTTAGCGTTTGTGGACTATGAGAAGGCCTTTGACTCTATCGAAACCTGGTCCATTCTGGAATCCCTGCAACGGTGCCAAGTCGATTGGCGATATATCCAAGTGTTGAGATGTCTGTACGATACCGCCACTATGGCCGTCCAAGTTCAGAATCAGATGTCTGAGCATATCCCCCTGCATCGAGGTGTGAGACAAGGGGACGTTATTTCCCCCAAATTATTTTCAAATGCATTGGAGGATAGGGACGCTGGACTGGAAAGGACGCGGCATAAACATAAACAGCGAGTACATCTCACACTTGAGATTTGTAGAAGACATCGTCATAATGGCCGAATCGTTGCAGGATCTAAACCAAATGCTAAACAGTCTAGCTGATTCTTCTCAACGCATCGGTCTCCGGATGAACTTGGATAAAACCAAGGTCATGTTTAACCAACATGTGGTTCCGGAGCCGATTGCGGTACACGACAACACTCTCGAAGTTGTTCAGAAATGTGTTTACCTCGGGAAAACCCTGCAGTTGGGTAGAAACAGCTTTGAGAGGGAGGCCAGTAGAAGAATACAGCTGGGCTGGGCGGCATTTGGGAAATTACGTCGAGTATTCTCGTCATCTATTCCACAGAGCCTAAAGACTAAAGTCTTCAATCAGTGCGTTCTACACGTCATAACATACGGTGGCGAGACGTGGACACTCACGCTAGGGCTGGTCCACAAGTTTAAAGTCACTCAGCGAGCAATGGAGAGGGCTATGCTCGGAGTCTCTCTAAAGGATAAAATCAGAAATGAAGTGATCCGACAGAGAACCCAAGTTATCGACATAGCTCAGAGGACTAGTAAGCTGAAGTGGCAGTGGGCTGGCCATATTAGTCGTAGAACCGACAACCGTTGGGGAAAACGTGTGCTTGAGTGGGGACCGCGTCTTGGTCAACGTAGTGTAGGACGCCCCCAAGCTCGATGGAGTGATGACCTGCGCAAGGTGGCTGGCAGTAGCTGGATAAGAGTAGCCGGAGGATCGCGATCAGTGGCATGCACTTGAAGAGGCCTATGTCCAGCAGTGGACTGCGATAAGCTGATGATGATGATGATGATGATCTCCTTCCGGGGGTGTCGTAAAAGTCGGCTAAGGGATTAGCCGGAGGATGTGCAGCAGCGTCCTTCGAGTACATTAACAACTCAACTGCGATCGTCAACCCGTCTCCCAAGCGTGGTGATTATGGCAAATCCCCCCAATGAGCCCACAACACACCCATATCGGTCGTTGTGGTGATCTTTGGGGAGGCCTGTGTCCAGCAATGGACTTCTTTCGGCCGAAATGATGATAGTTTTAAAACTTTACTGACAATGTATAGCTTATTCCACTGTATCATGAGAAAACATTGCACTCCTCTCGCTATTAGCAAAAAGCGCCAATGCAAATTCAAGTTAAGGAACTGGTTGAACACATTAGATAGATTATTCTGATACAGAGAAACTCGTTCGTCTCGCATTACCTGCGTTTTGATGCGGACGTGTTTGCTGACATTTATTATAAATAAACACCGTAAATCGGTTAGCGCGGCGTAAGTCGTCGCTCGTAATTTTAATCGCCATGTGTCAACAACTTGTAGCGAATAAACTACTGGCGTACCTGCAGCAGAAGTTGGATGTGATGGATGAGGTGTCCGCAGTCCAGATCTGCTCAACGAACTTAAGTAGTGTACAGAGTACTGGACAAGACTGACCAGATGGTGTCCCGCCTGCGTTATGGGACAAAGAGAGGTATACAAGACATCATCACGCTGCTGAAGGAGACCGATCCGGACGACGTGCGATCGTCACCTTCGACCATGTCGACGTCACGAGCCTTGTAAAAGACATCGTTTTTTTGAAGACTAGCGGATGTGCTGAAGAAGTTAGATGCATCCCAAAACACCGTCACCGATTTGCGCAATGAAATTATCGAGTTGCGTAGAACGGTAGCGGTAACTGGGTCAACATCGGGTGTATCGAACGTAAACATGCGGCGTGGAGCTGGCCTCGATATATCGGTGGCAAGTGTCGCGTCAGTAGTTTTGTCATCGCCGCCGTCACCGTCGAATGCTGAGCCTGCAGTGTGTGCACCTCGCGTGCCCCCCAACTCCGTTCGCGCCTCTGCGACTATTCCCACCAGCGCCACTGTGGGCACCAAGAAGCCCATGCCTGAGAAGGCACCGAAGCAGGCTGATGATGACGGTTTTGTCATTTTGCAAAGGAAGAAGCACCGTCATCGACCAAATAAGAACCGCTGCGGCACGGCTCCTGCAGAATCCAAAATAACAATACGTGCCGCGAAGCCTAACACTCCGGTGTATATCTCTCGCCTACACTACACCATTAAGGCGGAGGACATCGTGGAGTACGTGCGTGCGTCTAAGTACACGCCGAGAGTGCAGCTGCTAGAGTCGCACCGCAACGTCAACTTCAAGGCGTTCGCGGTGAGAGTACCAACGTGTTATCTGCACCTCGTCATGGAAGAGGACTTTGGGCCGCAAGGCGTGGTGTTCCGTTGCTTCCGCGGACAAGTGCCAATAGAACGCATAATGACGTAGTGCGAAGTGAAGTTTTTACTAATATAGAATTAGGTTTCTTTATACTAACAATAATATCTGTATTATTATAACATCTATGTTAGTTTGTAAGGTATATATCTATGGGCCGAAGTAGCCTGAGAATAAAGAATTTATTATTATTATCTACATGTTTCTCTATTACACGGGTTTATATCCCCTGTAAGGGGGAACCCGGTCTTTTGATAGGCTTACGCGGGGACATGGGTACAACACGCAGAGGCCCTTTAGAGAATTTTAAAATGTAATGGGACACTAACCGGGGACTCTCCATGGCTGCACTATAAAATGCAGTAGTCTCGGATTGTCCCCGGAGGTATAAAACTATTGTATGAAATAGAAATTACAAGTATAAGGTCTGCAACGGGTGCTAAATGGATTTAATACTAAGAAAAACGGAAATACGGCGTCTGCCTTTCAACCTTTGAAGTGAAATTCTGTGGCAGACGGTGACTTGCCACTCACAAGATGGGCCCCCTAAATGGCAACCACTACAGGCGACAAAAAGCAACACCGGTGTGAGCGGCTAGGGGTGTAGAGAGGTGCGGCACCGGTTTCACCATCGCGCGTCACAAAGACTCGGAGCGGGTTTCCCCGTTATTACGCCATTAGACACTTCCACCCCCGAGCATTTAGCTCTGGCAGCCCCCCTCTGATCGGCCAAATAAGGCAAGCTAGAGTTGAAAATCCTACGGGCACTCATGGGGTACCACTCCAACCAACCAATAAAGGTAAGCCAGAGACGAGGCCCTGACCGAATCTCTGGAGCATTCGGGTACGCAGTGTCGCCACTCATATTCAGCTCGCCACAAACTGCCCTGCAAAATTATTATTATAAGCGATAGCAATGAAAATAAATATTATTTTTAGGATTCTGTACCCAAAGTATCCTAATTTAGTAATAATAGAATCCCGTTACCACTAACAGCGCTTACGATATTCAAATATTATATACATATATAATATTACAAAATACACTGTACAAAATGTAAAAACTGCCTTCAACAAGAACAAAATATTTTTTGCGAAACGTGTGCTTTTGATTCCGTATATTATGAAAAATTTGGTACCGAACTAATTATTATTTTTTAAGACGGATTTTACATTTTTTTTTTCTATTTTAAGTGGCATGAACAATACATAGACAAGTGATTGCTCCTTTCGCGGGTGATTTGCTGTAATCCATTGAAGAGTTCCCTTTTTTATCTCCGAACGGAACGGAATCTTCATCGGATTTTCACCATAATTTATTGAATGACTTCACCTCGGGTGAAAACTCTTTCAAACCAAAAATAATCATCTTAATCGCTGCACACATGGTAGCGTTATGACCGATAATCCAGATGAATTGAGAAGCTCCTTCGGTCCTTCGACAAACGTGACCAGCCCACTGCCACTTCAGCTTTCTATGTCGATCACTTTGGTTCTCTTCCGAATATCCTCTGTCGGATTATATCCTTTAGAGCAGTCTTTCCCAACGTGGGCGATAACGCCCCCTTGTGGGCGCTGCAGGCCTAAAGGGGGGCGGTAAGAGACCCAGAAAAAAAAGGGGGCATTGTGTAGGGCTTTGGGGTCGATTTATAATTTCATTTACCTAGCTAGGAAGACTCTTAGACACCGACTGAGCTCTCGACTCTCGACTACATCTTGTGAACATCAACTAATATTAATTAAGATATAGCTCAAACTCGGTTCGATATAAAAGACCGCGGGCAATCATGTTTTAACAAGTTTTTGTTAAATAATCCGAATTGTACATTCCTATACCAATCGGCTGATTCTATAATACTTGTTCTTGCTTGTCGAGTACGATTGGGCGTCGAATGAGATAAACGAGTTTATGCACGTTTGTCTTATTCCTGTTGGTGCGTGCTGCTTATGCAATCCTATATAAACGACGTAAATTTATTTTATTTTCATTTGCGGTTTCGCGCATAATAGATAAGCAGTACTTGATTTCAACACTTACGTATTTCTTAAAACAAAACAATGTCGGAAGTAAAAAAGAACAGACGGCAATATTCTGCGGAATATATAAAATTCGGATTTATTGAAAATCCCACAAACCCGTCGTCGCCTTTGTGTCTTCTATGTCTAAAAACATTTTCGAACGAAGCAATGAAGCCTTCAAGACTGCAAGATCATTTGAATAAAATGCATCCAGATAAGACAGAAAAGAATGTAGCATATTTTCAAGACCTAGAGAAGAAGCATAATACTCAGCCAAGTGTATCAAAACTATTTTCGGCGGCTGCTAAGCAAGACGACGACGGACTTCGAGCTTCGTACAATATCTCCTTGTTAATTGCTCAAAAAGGCAAACCACACAACATCGGAGAAGAGTTAATTTTGCCAGTAATAAAGGAAGTAATAACTACTGTGCTTCATAAACCGGCCGCAGACATTATCCGAAAAAATCCTTTGAGTAATAATTCTGTGCAAAGACGAATTGATGAAATGGCTGAAAACATTGAAGAATCATTGTGCAATCATCTGAGGACTAGTCAATTCTCAATTCAGCTCGATGAGTCCACTTTACCAACTAATTAAGCGTTGTTGCTATCTTACGTGAGGTTTATTAAAGATGAGAAAATACGTGAAGAACTATTGTTTGCCAGAAATTTGGAGACAGATAGATAGATTGGAAAAGTTTTGTGAAGAGAAAGAGATTCCTTTGAAAAATATTATATCGGTTGCTACGGATGGCGCTCCGGCTATGACAGGGCGCCATAAAGGCTTCATAGCATACTTAAAGAATAAAATTCCAGATGTCCTTGCTATACATTGCGTTATTCATAGACAACATTTGGTTACTAGAAACTTAAGTGAACGACTATTTCAATCACTGCAATATGTCATCAAAGCAGTCAATAAAATCCGTAGCAGCTCTTTGAATGATAGATTATTTCATCAGCTTTGTGTTACTAATGACGAAGATTTCAACCGTTTGTTGCTTCATACTGAAGTTCGTTGGCTGTCAAGAGGCAATTGTCTGATTCGATTTTACAACCTGTTTATTTATTTATTTATTTATTAATAAAGGTACACCAACAGCTTCTGTATATAAAATATCAAATAACAGTAGGTAACAATAAGTTTTGGACTTATACAGTTGCCAATGACAGGTGAACCAACATTCCCAAATATAAGTGATAATTTAAGGTAAAACGAGATGTACTATACCGTTTTGTGGTAATAAACTATAAAAACAGTATAACAAAACTAATAGAGTAGTAGTATTATATAATATAAGAATAAGAAACAAAATAATTTTATATACTAACATAATAATAGAATGAATATTTTGATTCCATTGCTTTAGGGTTTTAGAATTTTAAATTTTAAATTCATAATTTGGTTCTTAAACATGTTCATGGAGTCATGATATATGTCAACATCTGGAGTGGATTTTATATAAGAATTCATCTCCTTGCTGAGCCAATTGAGAGGTGAGTTTTCTTCTATATTTGTGTTGGATACTTTAGTGTGAAATAAATGGGTGATGGGATATCTTGGTATTTTATAGGGGACTTTTATTCCAATTTTTTCAGTTAATTTATTGCAGTCTAATTTATTGTTAACCAATTTAAAAAAGAACATGAGATCTTGTACCAGTCGACGGTCGCGCAGAGTTATCATTTTGTAATATTGAATACGTTGTTCGTATGGACACCGAGGAGATATATCCCCGAAGGTATATGCTAGGTGTTTTGTAAAGGACCTTTGGATGCTTTCTACTCTCTGTGAGTGTACAGCGTAATGTGGGTTCCACACCACGCTGGCAAACTCTAGGTGGCTCCGAACTAAGGCATTATATAGCACAATTTTTGTTCGTACCAGCTTAAAACCTTTAGTGTTTCTCTTTAAAAATCCTAGTAGCCGAGCCGATATTGTAACGATGTTATCAATATGGCTTCTAAAGTTGAGTTTACTGTGATAGATATGATAGAGTTCTTGGAAACTAAAGATACAGAACTGCGCAACAAGCTCATAACATCAAAGAATGATATAGCTTACATGACAGACCTGTATAAAATGTTCAACGACATGAACCTCCAACTGCAAGGCGATGAACTAAATTTAATTAAAACAAAAAATGTCGTTGCTGCTTTCGCAGCCAAACTGCTTCTGCACAAAAAGAATATGGGCAGACGTGAGTTTCACAATTTTCCGAATTTATCAGTATACTGCAGTAACGACAACTTGTTTGCCTACTGCCAACATTTGGAAAACCTCCACATTGACTTCACCGAACGATACCAGGACATTTTAAACTTGGAAATACCAGACTGGGTGTTGGATCCGTTTTCAAATGTCAACACAGCAATGTCACCTCAGCTGGAAGAAGAACTTATAGAATTGACAACAAACGAAGAAATAAAAATCAAGTTCAAAAATGGATATCAAGAATTTTGGCTACAAAAACCGATCCCGCGATTGTACCCTGGATTGTGGTCAATTGTTCAACGATTTTTGATAGCATTCCCATCGTCATATTTGTGTGAACGTGGATTTAGTGCTGTGGCAACGCTGCTTACTAAAAAGAGAAATCGTTTGCGTGTTACCGAACGTGGCGACTTGCGGCTGTTTTTGAGTAAATTGGAACCTGATATCAACAAACTTATTGAACAGCATCAGATTCAACCTTCACATTAGTTTTTATATAAGAATTGATTATGTTTGTTTTGTAAAGATACTCTGTCCGAATACTATAAATTTGCGTTTCAATAATCAGTTATAAGTACTTAGCGGTTTTTAAGTATGTTTAAAAAGGGGGGCGTTAAAAAATAATTTATTCTTAAAGTGGGCAGTAGACAAAAAAAGGTTGGGAACCTCTGCTTTAGAGAGATATGAGTGACTTTAAACTTGTGGAATAGTCCGACTGTTAGTGTCCATGTTTCGGCTCCGGCTCATAACAAGTAGGACGCACTGGTTGAAAATTTTCTTTTTCAGACTTTGCGGTATACAAGACAACGAGAAGGTTTAACGAAGCTTGCCGAATGCTGCCCAGCTTTAACGTATCCTTCAGTCGGCTTCTCTGTCAAAGTTGTGTCTACCCAACCGGAGCAGAGGAGTCCTGGAATGGATACTACGTATGGGCAAACGTAGTGCCAACCAGCCAGATGGACGGATGAGCTAAAGAAGGTTGCTGGGTCCAGCTGGATGCAGAATGCAGATGACCGGGTATTGTGGCGCACGCAAGGAGAAGCTTTTGTCCAGCAGTGGACCGATATAGGCTGATGATGATGATGACGAGAACCATCTTTTTGAAGTTGGTTAGAAATACAATCAGACTCCACTATGTAACATGAGTTTCGTATATAACTGTCGTTTGGTTTCCTTTTTGTCGGTTTGGGTGAACAATTTGCTTTCGTAGTGCAATCAAATTTTAATATATTTATGGATTATGACATTCATTAACAAAAGAGAATGATCTATTTGTAATGATGTTAAGTAATGTCCTTGGTGCATTGCAAATTTTTTTTAGCAAATTATTGCCATCTAGTTTTTCTAAAGCTTTTGTTGCTAGATACATGGCGCTAAACCTAGGAGGCAAGGAGTTCCTTTCGGAGATTGATATTGCATGTCTTATTATACCTTCACCAGTCATACAAATTCAATTCAAAAACATGTTGCGACGGATAACATAGTCCTCCTTTATCTTTGATACTTATTAATTTTTCGAAATGTAATCTTTGTAGCTAGTAAAGCCTTTATACATAATTCACATTTGAGCTCATTACCAACCCTATAGACAACATAGCCGGATATGTAACCAACAACCTGTATGTTTGTAAAGAGGCAATCATTTGTTTATTTTTCGACCCATTATTTTTCTAAATTAATATAGGCTAAAATAAAAAATAAACTGAAAAATATATAATTTCAATCATAGAATAAACCACTAGTGTGCTGGCAAAGTTGTAGAAACATACAAGGTCTAAGAATTGTTGCAAGTTAATATTTCTTTCTCATAATATATCTAAATTTGTCTAAGAACATTTGTTCTTGTTCGTATCGATGGTCAGTTTTGATTAACCTAACATTAGTAAGGAGCTAAACAAGCAAAAAGTAAAACAATGATTGCTATTGAACTATGCTACCTGAGAGGCAACAAATATAAAAACAACAATAATGTGTGTACAATAAAGAGTATTGTATTGTATACTAACAACAAGCATAGGAACTGCTTCATCTGACAAATAAACACGGCCTTTCTCCTTTTTGTATAGACCTCGGAAGTGCCTTGAGCAAATAACAGTTGCCTTTATAGCTAACCAGTCTGTTTCCTTTCTTAGTAATCTAATAAAAATTTTTACCCACTTCTCACAACGCTCTGGATCTTTAGGAACACTACAAAATGAATAACAAAATGATTCTTTTTATAACAGAGGTGACAAACAAGTTCATTTATTAACTGACAAAACTCCCATAAATCTTGGAAAATCGGAACACTTTTTTTTTACTGACAACACTGAATGTATAATAACAGTAGCAAATTATTATGATAATCACATAGATATGCAAAATTAAAACAGTAAACGTACGTGTCAAACGTAATCCCGCTTGCTTTGTTATGTTTTTGCGATCGAAACCGTACTCTTTCACCGCACTTTACCCATATTTGCGAAAATAGTTTTGTGTTACTCCTTTGACGTCAGGCTAGCCTCTAAGTAGGGCACGCCGCGATAGCGGCGGTAAGACCGGCAATGGAGGAATGGCTGGAGAGGCGGCATGGCGCCCTCACCTACCGGATGACGCAGGTACTCTCGAACCATGGGTGTTTCGGGAAGTACCTGTGTCGAATAGGCCGAGAAGAGACGCCTGGTTGTCATCACTGCGGAGACTGCACGGAGGACACGTCGCAGCACACGTTGGAGGAGTGCCCAGCTTGGGCAGCGCAGCGCCGTGACCTCGTCGTGGCAGTCGAAGGGGGTGACCTCTCGCTTCCGGCCATGGTTCGGTCCATCGTCCGGAGCGAGAGCGCGTGGGATGCCGTCGCCTCCTTTTGCGAGGAAGTGATGCAGGCAAAGGAGGCGGCAGAGCAGGTACGGAGGGATATCTCCGATCCCCTCCGCAGAAGACACACCGGGCGTCGGCGCCGGGGTGGGGCGCTGGAGGATCTCCGGCCACCATAAGGAGCGGCCTGCGGGCGACGAACCAGGGGCGGTCCGAAAAGAAACAGGCCCGAGATGGCGGCGCGCGTGTTCCGCGCGCGCCTCTCCGAAGGATAGGTGCGGCCAGCAAGGCCGCACACAGAAGGGGCCCGTCAATCATTGACGGGCCGATACCTGCCGGGGGAGCGGTCCAATGCAGAAAAGCGTAAGAAGGACACCGTGGGGTTTTAGCCGGTTTGATCCCGGCATGCCCCTCCACCCTTCCCAAGGCGGAGGAAGTCCAAGAGGATTTCCCCACGTTAAAAGGCTGTGGCCATATGTTGAGTGGCAACGTCTTTGTGCGACAACTACCGATCTAGTTACGATAGTAACATATATACATCAATGGCACGGACACCCACACACACACACACACATACCATTTTATGCAACATTTATTGTAAAGACACAGGCTTTCTGTCTAGTTTGGGGGTCAGCAGACTCTCCTTTATGTACCTTAATACCAAAAAGCCTTGTACCTTTTAAATTAGTTTAAAAAATGTATGTAAACATTTATGGCTTTGTTTTGTCAATAAATTTATTATTATATCTGGTGAAGGGCTTAGAATGTGACTAAGGGACACTAAACCAGAGGGATGGGCAGCGGCGTCTCTTCTATGAATCAGTGGTCTACTTGTGGTCGGGCCTGTTTCTAATCGAGCGATGGACTGCCCCAAATTCATTGATTGGTCAGCGCCCTCCGCCGTTACTCGCGCCCGGTGCGTTTGTTGCAGCGGTGACCTCCCCGCCCGCTCCCGCTCTGGACCCCCCTATGCGCGCATCACGTCTTAGCAAAAGGAGAGGCAACGGCATCCCACACGTTCTTGGACCGGCACGATGAGATCACGGCGCTGCGTCGGGGTTGGGAACTTCTCCAGTGTGTGTTGCGATGTGTCCTCCGGGCAGTCTCCACAGTGACGACAACCGCCCGTCTCTTCCCGGCCTAGGCGACACAGATACTGCCCGAATCACGTATGTCCCGAGAGTATCTGCGTCAGCCAGAAGGTGAGGGTGCCATACCACGTCTCAGGTCGCTCCTCCATTACGGGTTTTACCGCGCCACATTCGCGGCATGCCCTAAATGAGTCTACCATAACAATAACGTTTGTATCTTGCTATGAACTGGGATTTGCCAATCTTCTTCGTCCGATAATTCGTAGGAAATATTGGTACGTAACTTAGATTCGCTTGCTCATCAGTCTTATTGCCTCCAATAAAATGTGCACTTCATATCATGTCCTGGGGTTTGGGTGACCATAGGTACCCATCAACAATAAAAAAAAGGATGGAATCAGTTATTTAAAGTTATGTCGCATACTTTTCTTTAGTACAGCAGGTATTATCTTTCTTTGCTTCAATTTCCAGGCCCATTTTGGAAACTATTTGCTCCATTACGCGTGCAGTTCAAAACACAACAAGTCTCCTGACCTATAATACTTCTTGAGCTCATAAAAATGTAAATATGGGAAATATATAGCAAGTTGCATTACAATATCTTTAGATATCTTTCAACATATTATTGCGATATAGACTGAATGATCCTTCATGTCGCACACGCGAGTTCTTCTCACGATTCCCTCAGGTCACGCACATTGCGACTATCTGGCGTTATCTAATTAAATTTATCATTTTTGATGACATGATATTTATACAAATAATTGTTTATTTACTCGTTAGTTTTCTTGAAATTTTAATCAGATAAGCCATTATATCACTGTTTCACTTTTGTTAAAAAAATCAAATATCTCATTTTTATTTTCAATGAAAAGGGGATGTCAAACACAGTTGAGTACACTCAAGGAAATGCCCTGTACTTTCATTGTCTATAAAATCATCGAAATATAGGATTACTTGAGCTCATAAGTTAACGAGTGTGAACTTCATTATTGAATTTCGGGACTCAAAATGTTTATAGAGTCAGTTTGTTGTCAAGGTGCAGATTTCTTTTCTGGTAATTGCTAGTTAAAACTTTTTTCAAGTTAGGTATCAGTTTAAATCGTAACCAACCCGATACCTACGTTAACCAAATATGATTGATTAATATAATTATGACGATAATGACATGAGACAGAAATCCAAAAAAATTGCAGGGCCTTAGAATTGAACCTGTCTCATAACTCCCTTATTACTGATGAAGCCAAAAAAATTTGGCGATTTTTATCCCAACCTCTTCACGATTTGTTAAGGTTAGTTGTTATTTGGCTGGCTTTTTGCACTCCAGACAAGTCCTCAGCCTGACATAAAAATATCTCAAAAGGGTTTTCGACTGGTCTTTGAGACAAATTATACATTATTGGCAACACTGTTACAGAGTTCTGCTGTAAATACATTTTCTGATAAAATGTTGGAAATGTTACTGATAATATACCTTTTCCTTTTTAATTGTACCAAAGATTGCTTCAGGGATACATTTTTTTTTTTAAGGCGGCGGTTTCGTTGTCTTAAGGCTCTTATCAATTTAATATGTTTCACTTGCAGCAAATCCTTCTTTCTTAGTTGATTACGCAAAAGTGCCATTTGCGGAGTGTCAAAAATGTATTCTAAATCTTTATCTAGATCATTTAAAGGTGATTCTTGAGATGTGCTCTGTAAAAAACCAAAACATTATAGTATAAACATATCATCATTATCATATCAGCCGAATGATGTGCACTAATGTACAAATGCTCAGAACAAACAACTCCCAGCTACCTTCTCTAGGTTACCTGTCCGTCTAGCTTTCAAGCTGCATGGTCTCTACTCTAGAATCTTTCTGCCCCCCATAGCCATCAGTTTGCTATTCATCACAGCTTTGTGACTTTATTTCTTCTAGGGATCTGCTCATTCATTTCATTTTTGTTTCAATTCATGCTCATTTCTGATCTCATAGAGAAATACCAAGCCTAGCTATTTCTATACCTTGCTGAGTGATCTTGACCTTTCTTATGATGCACATAGTGCATGACCATGACCCATGACTTGACCTGTGCCATAATGTCATTGCTGGCAATAATTATAATGTGTAACTAATATTATGAAAAACAAAATTTATCCTGATTCTTAATCCTCATCACTTACAGGTTGTGTAAGTAGATCCTCTGCATGCTCTTCATTACTTGAAGTCTTACAAATAACTTCTTCAGGATCCTTGTCAATCAACTGATTCTGAAAAGAGAAACATTGCAATGTTCATTATACACATATATCATCAAAAATCATGTCATGTAGCCCAGGACTTACTTAAGTGCTTTGCTAAGTGTTAACCAGTAATATAAAAGTTATATTTGTTGCACCTTAAGTACCATATTAGTTATGAGCGAGAAAGTACTTCACTGTGCCCACTATTTGGCTGCACATGGAATATGGTTTTTTTTTTCTGGGCTGTACACCACAATACCTATTCGTTTCACTTGAACATTATCAATGTTGAGCTGCTTGAATTGTTGGTTACCCTACTGTTTCCAATCAGCTGGATCATCTGGGTTTGCATCTCTATGCATCTTTTACTGCATATATAATGGGAGTGTTCCATCGAATCGTTGCTGATTGCCACCATCACAGCACCCACCTCAAGTCACAATTACATCCTTATCACCTTTATGGCTTGTGCTCTAACACTATAATTTATTTATCACTTTTTGCCACATACGAAGAAAATGGGGAACCAATTTTCAACAGCAGGAACACATGACATGCTGACCTTTAAGAAAATATTGTGTCTCCCTAAAAGATCACCAATGCATCAGCATCTACATCTCTGGTGTTGCAGATGTTCATGGGCAGCGGTGATTGCTTACTTTTAAGTGATGAGAATGCTCTTTAGCCATCAGGCCTAATGCCTGATGGCTAAAGAGCATTCAATTTCATAAAATTCAAAAAATTCAAAAATATTTACCTGTGGTCGTTGAGGTAGCTCATTGGAGGTCATGGTTATTCTTTTCATGTCATTTTCTATGCAAGAAATATGTAGGTTCTGCAATAATTAAGTACATAAGTTGAGTAAAAAATTTAAAATAACATTAACATATTAATGAAATTTGTACTACCCTTGTTGGCACAGCAGTAAGGCGTAATTTACGGAGGCCAAGCTTTGTAAAATATTTATCATCATCATCGAAATGTACAGAGCATATCCTGCAATTTTTTGTTGGCTTCCAACAGTCTTCATTACGATTTAATCTAATTTTTTGTATCCAACGATCAGCAGCAATTGGATCTGAAGGAAATCTACAATAAATATAGCAATGACTGTTAAAATTCAATTAAAGCAGGGAAATATTATCATATCAAGACGAAATAAACTATAAAATATGAGCTTGAGTCAAGTTTATATTTCCTTTTTAATTGTCTTATAACGAGCTTGTTAATAATGAGATGAAATTTCGGGAGGGCAGCTAACAAACGGTCAACGGGACTATTATGGTGGTATTCCACTCATCCTACATCGTTATCCAAGATTTGGGTAAGTTTCGCCTTAGGCGCGGCATAACGTTATTGGTTGAGTAGCATACCACTCATAAGTATATATAATGAATATGTAATGCATATACTCAACTAAATCTATAGTAGAGGTACAAATTCCCCAAAGTGGAAATACTTTATATGATTGCTTGAAAACTCATGATTTAATTTTTGTTGTAACCCTTGATGTACATATAAATATTAGTTAGAATGTAGTAATTACCTGTGGTATGTAATATTGTCACACTTTTTTTGTTTTCCCGATGAGTTGGAACACCATTTCACTGCACAAATCGTCATTATTAGATTATTTTTAGAATTATTAGTAATACCAATCAAATCAACAACAACTTCTCTTTATTGAAATGATATCTATAAACCGTAGGTACTCTAAACAAATGTACCAAAGAGTCACTCTGTGATCACAGAACGGAACATTCATTACTGTCACTTAGAAATGTACTCTGTGCTGTCACTAAGGGTGAGATTCACAAACGAGTCTAAGCTAAGTTCACGCTTCCATCTGTCAAAATTAGGGGCGTAAGGGCATAGAATACATTTACCAAGGGCGTAAGGGTGAGATTCAGAAACGAGTCTACGCGTGAACTTACGCTTGCATCTCGAATCTCGATTTTCAAAGGTGAAATATCGATCGGATTGATGCAGTATCTTAAAACAATTTTAAAAAAATGTTTTTGTTTAAAAAAATTGCTTAATTGATTATTCAATCTCTGATCGCATCCCTACTATCTAAACATTGATGATTTACTAGTTTGAATTAGGAAAGGGCGGGAAATCTTGACTCGAACGGACCAGTTTTGTAATTCCAATTGAACCGTACGACGTTGCCGACATATTTTTTAGAATTTTTTCATTAATGTGAATTATTTTATGAATATGTAGAGATTTATTAATCTAAACACCGTACGACGTTGCCTTATACTTGATATTGGCGAAATTGTGGAAGATATTCTACAGAAGCAATAATCTAATAGAAGAAGTAATTCCAATTTTCTAAACCTTAACTTTTTATAATAAATCGCTGTATTTAAATAATATATCACTTCCCCAGAAATGGGGAAGTGAAAACCGGAGCGGAAGCGCCTTAAATACGATGGGGATCCAGCTCCAGAACCAGATTCCGACGAGTCGATTGAAGTTGACAAATACAAGCCATTTAAAATCGACAATTACTCCAGACAATAACCTGAGGATGGGGGTAATTTTGAATATCTGGTGATCTATGAGAGTGTGGATCAATTAAAACCAATTGGTGATCGCGATCTAATGGCGTTGGGTGCGATCCTTAAGAAGCACCATAAAGGCATAAAACGATTCAAACGTCTTAATCGTTACAAGGTAGCAGCAATAAAGCTTTAAACAACAGCAAAGTTCAGAAAGACTTGGAACTAAAGGCCACTATACCAGCAACATTGACTGACTACAGGGGTCATCCGTGTGTGTCTAAGTGTTTTTCTAAGTGTTGTCTGTTTGTATCTTCTCAACCGGCTTGACAAGGTGTTTAATTTTTGCTTTAGGGTGTCTTGGAAGTGTTCTATGTCAGTGTTTTGGTTTTCGTGTTGCGAATGGATTTTGTACTGTTGTTTAATTTTCATTATGTGTTTTTGTAAGGCTTGTGATCGGACACCTCTTGTATATTCAGTCAGTCTCCCAATATTTGCTCTGAGATCATTGATCCTTCCTTGCAGTCGTCTTTGCCACCAGGGTACACTTTGTGGTTTATTTATTCTATTTACATCTGAGATTCTAGGCCGCTCTGTAGATAATTGTTTGTAATGTGCTAAAATTTGTGTCAGAAGTGAGTGTATTTGGAATAACACCAGAGTTGAGGTGACTTATAATAGTTGCTAGTTTCCTAGAGGGTTTTAGTTTTGGTAGGTAGGGTCGAGTTGTTGGGTGTGTATCTTTAAAATTGTTATAAGTTTCCATGAACATTTCTTTTAATTGTTGATGCATTTCTATGGGGAAGCTTAGAGACTGATCATCTGTTGTTTGTTCTGAATCTCGCTCATTGGTAACTGTATGCACCGGTTCAGTAGCTGTTAGGTTCTCTTCTACATGTTGGGTTATGTCTTCGGTAGTATGTGTAATAATAGAACCTAGCTCATTTCGAACTTCTTCTTGAATTTTATTCAGATGATCAGCAAATAGAAGTCTATTGTTTAATTGACCTACGTTGGTCTGACTTCTTTGTGCAGAAAGATGGGCAATTGAATGACATTTAGAAGTAACGTTTTGGTGTAATAGAGGTCTATATGTGGTTAAGTCTGTTTCTAGATTTGTGAGTCGATAATAACTTCTCATTATAGCTTCGTTGAGGTTGTCTGACCATCTAATCCTCCGAGGTTTTGTGTGGTCTGTGGTTGTGTTTTTATTTAATGGTGGCTGCTGATTTTGAAGTAAAGCTCTTACTTTGATACCCGCAATCTCTTGGTTTGTTAAAAAGTGACGTTGGACTATAGCACGGCGGTAGAGTAGGAGACACTCTTTGTTTTCCTACTTCCATTTCAGGGAATTCTGCTATAAACCGTGCGTGTAATGGTGTAAGGTACGTTTTTGTGTTTGCTTCTAATTCACTGAGGATGAAATAATGGCGCATGATGAAACTATTCATGTCTTTAGTCCACGTCTTACGTGTGCGCCGTCCACCTTGGATGGGTGCAGTAATTTTGGCTGAAGTAGCCTCCTGTACAACATTCATGGTGGATTGAAATGATGGTGAGGGTGATGAATTTAACGAACTTAACTTTTGGGTTATATCGAGATAAGATGGTGGTGATGAAGGGATGGATGAAAATAATGATGATGTTGGTGAAGAGTTTGACGATGACTGTCCGTGTTGGACTGCAACAGTTCGAGACTGGGCAGACTGGTGCGATACGTTGCCCTCCCCAGAATACGTAGGGCTGCCCGAGCTGGAAGGCTCGGAGCGGGATTCTCCATCGCGGTTGGCTACGGTACCCGCCAGGGGTAAAATTCTACTTCTTAGGTGCATCGCATATGTGTTACTTACGAGGAATTGGGAAACGGGAAGCTATAGCCTGGGAGTTGAGTAGACGCTTAGGTATGGATTGGGCACTGGGATTATGCAAGGTAAAGGAGGGAGTTTGGGAATAGGACTTAGAAAAAGGAAATTTGGGTAAGGAAGGTGTTCTTGGTCTGGGAGTGGACCAGGACCAAATTTGTACCCCTCTTGGTTTGACCTCTCACCCTAGGCCTGTCCGGCATGATTGACTCTACCGGTATAGCCCTAGCGCTCATTAAGGCGCACAAGCCCCCCCACGACATCAACGTAAGGATACGATGGGGGGGTTATTATTATTATAAATTAAATTGTATTTTAGGTTCTGATGTCAATAATTTACAATATGCAGACGATTTAACAGTTTATTGCTCAGGTACTAATATGCAGTTAGTAGAAAACAAGCTAAACACTGCTTTGACAAAATTAAATTATAATTTTTTATATTAATTATAATTTGATTATTTTAAATTACAAGTTAATCCAAGGTAATAGTATTTAGTAGGTCAAGAATCCTATTCACTAGTATTCTTTATAATGGTAACATTCTTCCAGTCACTAACGAAATCAAGTTTTTGGGGGTTGTTTTTACACGGACTCTATAATGGCAAAGTCATGTTTCTGGTTTGGCAGACAAGGCTTTAAGAGCAATTAATATTTTGAAATCACTTGCTAAGACATATTGGGGAGCAGATCCTAAAATTTTACTAATTCTATATAAATCTTTAGTTCGATCTCATTTCGAATATAGCTATTTTTGTTTTTCTCCATTAGTAAATAAGTTAGAAAAAATTCAAAATAAAAATCTATATCTAATAACAGGTGCTATGAACACTACTCCCATAATCTCAATGCAGGTGGAATGCAACATTCCTACTCTGCTACTCAGGTTTAAATATTTGAAATTAAAATTTATTTTAAAACTACACACAACAAATTAATAACCATTCTCTATTATTAAAATTAAATGATTCCATAAATTGTGCTTCTACCCCTACATCTTCCAAATACCCATTCATACTCCATGATTTTAAGGATGCATCTGCATACAATAAAAAACAGTAATATCTATAGTAATAACATACTAGTCTGTTACGATGGCTCTTATGATTCAAAAATTATACCAACTGATTCAATTTTAATAGACCCAACCTTAAAAACAAAACAAGAGGTTTATGAAATGATTTCCAGTAATTGGTCAACATATCAAATGATTTACACGGATGCATCAAAATCTGAAAAAGGTGTAGCTGCATATTATCATCAAAATAAAAAATATGGAAGAGGATTTCGCTTACCCATAAACTGCACCATATTTTCGGTTAATGCTATAGCTATCCTACTGGCATTAAAGCATATTTCAAATGATGTATTATGTACTGGTGAATTGCGATTTGTAATTGTGTCTGATAACATGTCTGTTCTCAAGACTTTGCAATGTCCTGGATATAACAGCACAATTAAATCTTGTTTATGAAATCATGAAAATCTTTACTTCTACTCTACTACTTTGGTTTGGGCTCCGGCACATGTGGGTGTGACAGGTAATGAAAACGCTGATTACCTTGCCAAAACAACAAATACTCTTGGTGGCAGTATACACAATATTTATACACCATGGCAGGACCTGTTGCCAGTCTATTGTACTAATCTGAGAAAAGAATGGTTGGAAGATAGAAATGAAACTATACAGACTAAAGGAGCATGGCATGCCGCAATTAATAAAGAAATGGGCTTGAATCCCTGGTTCAATCATTTCCATGGAAATAGTTATTTACATAGAAAGTTTTATACTCAAATCACTAGACTCAGATTCGGCCATTGCAGATTTAATGCTCATCTTCACCGCTTTAATATCATAGTATCCCCTTTGTGTGATAATGATAAATGTACAATACAAGAAAACCAAACTTTGGAACATATGTCCAACATTCAATATACAGCGCCTTTTGCTGATTGATAAGCTTCTGGAAAAATATCAGAATGTCCCGCCCTCAGTACAGGATCTTTTAGCTAGCCCTGATAATTTTATTCCTGTTTTTCAATTTATTCTATCTACTCTGGGAGAAGTATGACCAAACTTATAAGTTATTATGAAACTCGGATAAGACGTTGATGTTATAATAACTAGAAGACTTGGAAGCGAAAAAAAATGGAAACAATAACCTAAAAGATGGGAAAAATAAAGAATTTGTATTTCACCTGATCTAACATTTGTAGACTTGGCAATGCTGCCTTTAACTTAAAAATATACGAGATTATAATCGACAAAAAAATAAATAAAGCGGTTATTGAAGAAACACGAAAAACGACATTAAGAATTGGCAGTATGGTATTAATACCTTCGCCTGTCCGTATGGACGAATAAACTACTACTACTACTTACTAGTTTGAATTAAAACTTAAAACGGACATTTGTAAAGGAACCGTACGACGTTGCCGACATATTTTTTAGAATTTTTTCATTAATGTGAATTATTTTATGAATATGTAGAGATTTATTAATCTAAACACCGTACGACGTTGCCTTATACTTGACATTGGCGAAATTGTGGAAGATACTCTACAGAAGCCATATTCTAAGAGAAGAAGAAGACATTTGTAAAAGAAATTTATTATTTGTGGAAGATACTTTACAGAAGCCATAATTTATAAGAAGAGGAAGAAGAAACTGATTATTTTCCGCATCAAGCAATAATTGCTACTATTATAGGCCACTTAAATATATATATTTTTGATTATATACTGTCTTAGTAAAGTTACACAGAGAACACAATCAATAGTTTTTCGTAGTTACTTAATTCAGTAAACTAGTTTTACCGTTTACTTATAAAATGGCTGATAAAGTAGATCTAGAACATGATGTGGATATGAATAATTCTGAAATAACTTTTGATAATTTAACTATTCTGAAGGAATTCGGTAATATTGTAAATCTTGTGAGGTAAGTGCTGAATTTATTCTTCAAATTTTCACATAGGTTTAACGTAGTCATGTCATTAAATCTGCATATAATATGAAAGTTGATCATCATAGCCTAAGGATGTCCACTGCTGAACAAAGGTCTCCTCTATAGACTTTTTACCACAGTGAGCGCAGTATGGCTACTGTTCCACAGATGGTACCCTATTGCTCATTTCTCTGCTTAAGTCCCTTAGTCGCCATTTACGACATTCATGGAAGGAGATGGTAGTGGTGTCAATTTTTTTATCAGGAAACCGCACTGAAATTATGGTTTCAATATCTTGAAATTGCTTAAAATTTTAGGAATGAAGATTTTCTTGAAACGGTTCCCAAAGCTAAACTTAGGCGTGTGAAATGGATGCCAATGTTCAACTGTTTGAAGCAAGGCATTCTGGATGAAATGGTGCAAGAGTTAAATTCTATGTGGGAATATGAGAATATGCCTGAAAAACTAGAAATTCTTGAAAAGCAGAAAGAAAAATTTAATAACATAGAAAGTGACAGAGTAATGTGGTGAGTTATGTAGAATAACTTATATTATTTTAAAACATGCCAATCTCCATCCAATCCACTCTAAATATGAAGGGTTTGATTCTTGCCAATAGTAAATTTTATTTTTGATGTGTGGAAACAGTATCTGTCCATTAGGGCTTGCATTCTTCACACAAGCTGTCTCAATTTCCTAGCCAATATGCATAGTTATAGCGTTGTGCATATTGATAATATTTTTAGTGTGATTAACCTACACTAACTTGTCTTCAGTGGCCAAGAAATTAGGTGCAGACTATTCCGGTGACCTTATTTTTTGCTAAATTGTTTCATATATGAACAATCCTGTTTACTGGTTTTAGGAGACCACAACTAGGAGATGTGAAAGCCCAACTTAAAGCTAGTGATGTGGCCAATTTGAAAAAGCAAAAGGCCCTACTAGAATCTTTGGCAAGAGAATATGAGGCTAGAGTTAATAGACTCATGAAAATTTTAGTAGCTAAGCGGGGATATCTTAAAGCCTTACAATTGGATATTCAAAAGTACCAGAGGAGGAATGAAGACCTTGTTTTAAAAATAAATGACAAAATAAATGGTCACCATAATTTGATTAAAACCAGTTTGTCTGATAAAAGTGATATTGAAGAGATTAGCTGGAAAGAGAAAGATATGGAAGTGAATGAAATAAATTGAAAGTGATACTATTTGAATAAAATTTATATTTCAGAAAATTGTACACACCTGAGAAATAGTACAACAATTTTTTTAAGACAGTATAATTTGTAACTCAAATTGTGTTTGAAACTTATCTTTCTCTAAGTGTAGATGAAAATGGAATAGAATATTAAATGTTAAGTGACACAAGAGTTAGTTAAGTTCTAAATCTTGCTACTATTCTGTACTAGCTAATTAATATACAATATAGTTCTAAAAATTAGAATAAATATTTTTTTTATAACAACATATCTTCTATCAACAATAAATTTAATAAAGCATCAAGTTATGAAAAATAAGGAATAGATTAAGTCAAATTTATTTTCTAGTTGCGTTCTGATCAAAATATTTGTTGTTTGTCATTTGCATATTTATACACAACTTCAAACTATGCTGTGGCTTTCAAATTTTAGTTCAGAGTTTACTGCTTCCTTTGACTGCAGTAATATCCGCTTAGATTACAGTGTCGAACATTGGCACATACTGGCTTATTATGTGACTATGTTTTATATGTTCACACTATCATGTCAAGCAATGGTGAAATAAGACATTGCAAAATGTTCAGACCAGGATGCAGCTAAGTAAATACATAGTGTTAGTTTGAAACAAAAGTACATTTTGTAAATGCAAACCATGAAATAAAAATAAACCTCTTAGTTTAAATAGTGATATTTATTAATGAAAATCATTTGACATACATAGCTAAAAAATAAAATTGTACAATGCATAACCTGCATATAATTTTATAACATAATAGTAATAATACAGAAATTGCACTATTGTTGCGAGGACTACACTGCTTCTACCACATTTCATAAATTAGGTATATCAATTCATTTTGAGACTTAACAGTAAACTTTGAATGGAAAGCCTCAGTAGGGAGATCATGTAGAACTTTCATCAATTTTGGGTAGATGTACTTAATCTTTAAGAATAATACTGTGTGCAAAGTAACTTTAATTTCACTGGGTACTTCACTCCCTAGACATAAATGATTGCAATGGAGTCCTAGAACAGAAAAAAACACTTATTGCTATGACGAGGTGAAGGTTAATATCATGTCTTAGGCCAGCTCCACATTAGGATTATAAACAAAATATCATACACTATAATAAAGGATGAAGTTCTATGGACGATCATTCATTTTAATTTTACCTAATCCAAACAACTAAAATTTCAAATAAACCAATTATCGTCACTTACTCAAGACCTATATATAATTTACATTTATAGGCACATTAGTTATAGAATAAACCAAGCAAATGTGCTTTCGATCCACTACAACTTAATAAATAGGTAATATGAAAATGTAACGACGCTTTTGTGTCCAATGCCCGCATCTATAAAGATTGCTTGTCACCTCAAACATTTTAAAATAACGAAACAATTTACTACAACATTAACATGTGACAATAACACAACAAGGTATAATACCATTTAAAAGGCTGCCTTATATCAGGGATCGAAAAAGCAAGTCACCGAGGCATCGCCGAATAGATAATGTCAGCTCAATACACAGTCTGTAGAACTAAATTCATAAATTAATATCACTCACATTAATAATAAAAATTAAAAATAAGAAGGCACAAGCAAATCGATAAATAAATTTTAACAATATGCGACATATTATTCGGCTATGTCCAATGACCACACTAAACATAATAATTATAATACATGATATAATTAATTATTTGTAGCATTCCTCTCACTGTGCAGCACACTGGATTCCAAATGTCAGTTATTTCTTCTTAGGTGGTGATCGCTGAGGTGTTGCTGGCCTCCCACTGTTTATGCCATTGTACTGGTATTTTGCCTTCTTCTCAGATGGTTTTAGTATCTGAAGAAGTGAATTATCATGAAATAATATTTCTCTATTACATATGTTATTTCATAAGTGTGGACCAAGTATTCAGCCGAACCAAATTTCGACGGCACGGGTGCCGCAGCGGCATTTTGCGCTACGTGTCGCGGGTTGAATCCACCCACGGCGCAAATATTTGTATGATCTACAGATAGTTGTTTCGGGTCTGTGTTTGTGCTCGTGAGATGTATGCCTTTAAACTGTACTAACAGGAGTAATCCAGTAATTACATATGACACAAACGTGGTCCCTCTCTATGAGCCACGTAATATAGAGATCTGTGCTTGGTATTTCCTTAAGAGATCGAAATAGAAATGAGATCCGTAGAACTAAAGTTTGTGACATAGCTGAACGGATTTGTAAGCTGAAGTGGCATTCTATTGCTAAACACATTACAAATAACAGTGTAAAAGTTTCCAATGCAAATATTTCTGTATTTAGTTAAGGGAATTGATATTAATGTGTGTAAGTAGCCAGTTAGCAATTATTTGTGTAACAAAATTAGCATATCTCTGAATAGAATGCACAAATGGATAATAACTTTTTTAATACGTAGGTAGCAACAATAATTAAATATTGTCTGCATGGCTCATATAAACCATGATTTCCACAGCTGGCGCATTCCGCCATTGCGTCTCCCACTGATTTCCACGGTTGTGTCATTATGGGGAGAGTTTTCCAGTAATAACCACGCTTGTCAGGCGGGTTGGTGAACGCAGAAGGGTCGCTGCTGCCTACCCTCTGGTTTAAGAGTTTCTTAATCGCCTTTTACGACTTCCACTGGGGGAGATGCGAGTGGTGCTATATTCTTAATCCGGACACCACACACAGGCACACTAAAGTGTCGCTAACCACGTTTTAAAATTAAGTTCAGTGCCATTTAGTAAGTTTTCATATAACATACTCGATAAAATACTAGGTTGACAACGATTTGGTTCCTAAGTCTCTGCTTGTAAAATAATACGATTTATCCCGGTTTTACCTTATTCTTCAAACACATTTTTTTCTGTATTTTTGTTTACAATTTCTTTACCATAACTATTGCCGAAATAAACATGTTGTTATCTATGAAAGTGTTAATTAACTGAAACGAAATACGTTCTCTAGGTACTTCTAAACTTTAACTTTAAATTTCACTCTTCCTTTATCTGTGACTTCAATGTCTCTGTATACTCGTATGCTACAACAACATATCGTTATATATGGCTGCGATCCTGTCACACAGATTTGTGTTGCGGTTCTGGTCATGTTCGCCTACGTGAGTTGACCCGCTGCGGGCGAGACGCAGAGATCATCTGACGCGTAGCTGTGCTGTGCGTGTCTTCAGTCAAAGGTCCCATGTTTTATATGTAATTCTTTACGTGTCGATCTTCACTTAGTTTGATTGTACAATAGAGTAGCAAACACTGCACGAATCCGGGGGGACTTTTGCATCGCCGAGCCGCGACCCGGGTGCGCGTGGCTTGAGTGACACTAAAGTATATTTGTAAAGTCACGATGCGGGTGGCTCGCTTTCAGACCAGAACAGCACGCATAAACCCGCGTTAAAGGAAACTCAGCATAGTCACACATACCACAACAGATTACTGACCTACAATAGTTTTTAATGAATATACAACAAAATATTAAAAAACAGAAAAACAACATACAATCTTCCTACATAACCCCTATGGGCCTATGTGTGTGATAGTGAAATTAAACACCCTGCATAAGCACCGTGCAGAGACTACTTCTAAGTGTTATTACACTAAGATTGTGCATACATTATTGATTACAAGCGTAAGAACCATACTTTGATATGTCACAATTAGGCAAGTTTTTTTTATTGTTTGTACAGTTTTTTTTATATCATTAGTAACATAATTCCATAAAAAACACAATGTATAGGTACCTGGAAAGAACACATAAGTGTTTCATCAACAGACATCATGCCACCAGCATTATCAAACTCGCCACAGTAGTTGGGTGCAGAAAAGAGGGTCACCAGCTGTCTCTTTGCAAAAAACTCATACCCATCTTCCACTACCTACAAACAAATATAGGATCTAGTGTTTAAACTATACACTTTTTAGGAATAAATTGAAGGACATCTCAGAAGTATTATATTAATATATCTTTCTTAATATATATAAATTACGTGTCACATGGTTGGTCCGCTATGGACTCCCTAAACTATTCAACCGATTTTAATAAAATTTTGCACAGTGTGTAGTTTTATCCAACTTAAAAGATAGGTTAGTTTATATCTCAATTTATAAGCGCAATATTATTTTATTGCGAATTATTTGTTTATTTTCTGACAAACAGTTCGATAAGATTCTAACAGATGGCGGTATACGGTAATTTGTTGATTTAAGTAAGTATCCAACAGATAGCGCTATGTTAAAAGTACAAACGTTTTATGTAAGCTACAATTTTTAGTATAACCAGCCACGAGTTGCTGAGGCCAAAGTACAAGTTAAAAATATGATAGTTTATATCTCAATATTATTTTATTGCGAATTATTTGTTTATTATCTGACAATGAGTCATAATACTCTGTTAGTTCGATAAGATTCTAACAGATGGCGGTGTAAGGCAATTAGTTGGCTGGATTGATTCGATTACGTGTCACTGCAATCAGGCTTGCATGTACCTGCCCGTGCGAAGCCAGGGCGGGCAGCTAGTTAAAAATAATTTTCACTGAATAGCACAGTACTTACTAAAATCTAGCAAATAAAAAGGTTTATACCTGGTGAGCCCGACAAATCAAATCCAGGTCATGTCTGTTGAGGAATTTACTGACGACATCAGGACCAAACGTAAAGGACACGCCGCGGTCGTTCTCGCCCCAACCCTGTACGTCTTTATCTGGGTCGGACCATAATAGGTCGCAAAGTAGACCTGAAACATTTTCAAGTTGCAATTATTTATTGGATCCTTTACTACTATTTCGATACCTTATACTTACAAACCTTCCTTATATATATTATAAAGCTATGTGAATAGTTGATAAAAGAAAGAAAACCACAGAGATCAGTCCCAGACACCATTTAATTTTTTTAAATCACTATATCCGCAAATTAGTCGTCTGTATATCAGCCTGCAATAATAATGAGCGTTACAATAATTGGTCACACCTCTATTTCCATTCGCATAATGCTTAGCATCCCAGTAGTTGTTCTTAGAACGCAAATGCTGCTACTACTCATCCTCTAGATACACTTTTAAGACAGCCTTAAAAGTATATCTAGAGGATACAATCAGGACGCGATCTGTGTACCAGACAGCCTGCAGCTCATCAAAAATGTGGAACGCATTCAATCGTGGGTACGAACGTAGACGTTGCGGAAATACCTGAATCCCAGTAGACAACCTGATCGCATGCAAGTGAGCGGGCGTCAGAACGCATCGTCTTTTGTGAGTATTTATAATTAATTACCCTGATCGCAGATCCTTAGAGAGAGACCTTGCACCACATTAATGTATTGATTAACGTGTGAAGTAGCTTTTCGTAAAAGACATTGTTGACACTCAAAGAGTACATTAGGCAACAGATAAGTTTTTAGATAAAAACAATGATATGAAACGTCAATGTCGTGAGCAAATTATTATTTTTTGTCACCTGAATGATTCAAATGATGATACACTAATTAGTCAGATCTATTAAATTTTCAGTGTTCAGATGGATGCTCTACATACCTGTGTCGGGTACATCAGTGGGTCTCATTATTCGTCTGATTTGCTCCATGCCTTGTAGATCTGGAGAGAGGCCGCCATGGCAGCAGAAAATCTTCTCATCAATAATAGCAGCTATTGGCAAGCAATTGAAGCAATCTGTGAATGTCTTCCACAGCTTGATATTGTACCGGCGTTTGCACTCGTCATAGAATCCTGTTGGGATAGTGTGTCAAATTTAAGGCGTAAATCATCTATACAATAAAGATTTCAATCTATGACATGCATGACCAAGGCATAATAAATGAGTAGAAGTGTAAATCCAATTAAAACTGTAAATGGACATTACACAGAAATTAAACACCAAGGTAACATTTTCCTCAGCTTATTAATATAATCTCATACATCAATGCTACCACATATTAAAATAACTTCTTACACACAATATGTGATTGCTAAAATAATATAGTTACCGTAAATGCGATTTATGCTGGCACACTCGTGATTGCCTCTGAGAAGGAAGAAGTTCTCAGGATACTTGATTTTGTAAGCGAGCAGAAGGCAAATGGTTTCGAGGGACTGCTTGCCACGATCCACGTAATCCCCCAGGAATAGATAGTTAGCTTCGGGTGGGAAGCCGCCATATTCAAACAGACGTAGTAAATCCGTGTATTGACCATGTATATCGCCTGAAAATAATAGATTATAATGCTAATTAAATAAGTATGACAATTTAGGTATGACCATTATACGCGTGTTATCAGTGTGACATTGCTTCATAGAATATTTGAATAATCAGCCCGTGAAAGCTAACTGCTGAACATATTCGGCTTCCCAATTATCACTAAAATGAGCAGTCATAGGGAATATGTTTGGTGATTGCAATATATTGCCATTAGCATATGGGAGGATGCTGCTGATACTATTTAAAGCTGATATGATTAAATAATATTATTACATATTGTAAATAAATTATACTTAGTGCTTCATTTATTAGTTTAGCGGTAATGACATATAAAAATATGGATCGCATTTGTGTAGAAAATAATAAAACTGGGGAGAAGCATGTCAGTTAATTTTCTGTGAACTTCTGCAGTTGGTGAGGCTAGTAGCTTAATCAACATAGCCAATTGACTGGCTTATTAATTATTTATTCACATCATAATTACTTCATCACTACTTAACAGAATGTGTAGAGAAATGAATTCATTTGTGAAGTCAGTACCGACATACACTACAATTCGATAAATTCATTTAGATCCAAAATCCTGAATTCCAAAAATTTACTATAGTAAACTAACTTGATTTTATACTTTCTTGAGCCTTTAGTCTAGAATTGTTAAAAATGTAATACCTACTCAATAAATTCAATTTCAAGCTTAAGCTGCCTTACCCATCTGTTATTTTTTCTATTATATTATCTATGTTACTCATTATGGCAAATGTTGGTTAGCCCGTAAATGTCTAGTGTGTAGGCCTGTTACCATATGTAAATTAATTAAATAGTATATTGTATGCACGAGTTGTGGGAAGACCTGAATAAATAACTAAATAAAATCATCCATTGCTGAAGAAAGGCCTCCCCTACGGATTTCCACAATTGTGTCATCATTCAGGGGGGAAATTGCCAATATTCACCATGCTTGGCAGGCAGGTTGATGAGCGCAGTATTGCTACTCACACACACAAATGGGATGCTGCTGTAAAACCCTTTAGTCCCATAGTCGAATTCTACGATATCCATGGGAAGAGATGGAATGGTGCTATATTCTTAATCCAGACACCACCGGGATCATAATTACTTCAATTGTATTTAAAACAGGTCAAATCAAATAACTTAATTTTGTCTTCACAAGTTCTCTTTAAAAGCAAGATTTTTTATGTGTAAACCATATGTAGTGCAATATATTTTATAGTTAGGGCCTAGGGTTTAGGCCTAGAGTAGGGTTTATACACGCCATACAAAATCCTGCTCCAGCCAATAATTTGTCTATATTAAATTGTATAATACTAACTACTCAACCAACTGAGTAATAACTTGGTGAGCCATATTGGTTGTCAAATTTTGATCATAAATTGAATCAAATACAAAATGTAGGAAAGTCAACATTACTGTGATGAATAAAAAATAGGAAATAAAAGTATTTAGCATTGGCACTCTATAGATTAGTTTCACTCACAACCTGATGGTTTTATGCCTCGTTGCCAGTGCCTAAATAGTACCTAATTATACCTAATTTTAAGTAAATATCAGTAGCAGTTACTAAGGTTTACATATGGGCAAACAGACAGCAGGGTAGATACTTTCAACAAAATAAAATTTCAATCTTAGGTTACCCATACCACAAATTTTGAGCGGTGCCTCCAATTCCAGTAGTATCGGCTGTTGCAGGAATATCTCTCTGGACTTAGTGCAGAGGCCACGCACCTCTGACTCTGACATCTGCACAGTCTTGCCAGGCCTGCATCCTCGAACTATGCCAACATTACAATGTCAGTAATATGTATCTTAATATATGTGCACAACAATATATATACTACATTGCTTAATACATTTAATACAAAAGCATGTACATAATTTATGACATAAAACTTTATGTGTGAGATTGAGTGAATCTGGAAAATACTGAAAGTACGTTGAATATAATATACAATAATCATAATGAAAAGGATGAGTAATGCTAAGATTAAAATATGAAATACTATGAAATAACTGCACAAGACTTCCTAAATGAACACTGTACAATACACACTCAATTATTCATTCATACATCATTCAAAAACAAACTCGAGTAAATTAAAATTTTAATTTAAAACATGCATCATTAATTTCAAAATTAATAAAAATATACTCGTGATTTACACTGGTTGGATATATAAATTCTAATAAAACCATTGATTTTAAAATTTATAACATGCTAGGTTAAATTTTATGGGAGAAATGTCATAACATGCTAGATTTAATTTGTATGTTCAAGAAATATTTAAATTTATAATAGTAAAGTACATTATCAAAAATAAATAAATACAAATAAATAAATTAAAATGCAAAATCACTGGGTTAAATATGTAATTTATCCATGATGTCATACAATACATTTTTAGACTGATTCTTAAATACATTCATAGGGTTAAATTGGTATGTAGGTGGTGGTCAACAGAGTGAGAAACTTTAGGTAAAGGTATATATGGCCTTCCATTACCAATAATTTTCCTTTTTATAAAGTGAGCTATTTTAGGACCTATGAGGAATATAATAAAACAAGTAAAAATAAAAACTTCAATTTTAAATATTAACAAATTGCTTATGGGATTTGTTACTAGAGGAAAGAAAATAAAGAATCTAGCTTAATACTTTGGCAAGAATTCTGGACATAACCATACATTCTCCTGAAAAGATGTCTTTCAATTTCCCTTTTCGCCTTGCTGTTTCCTGCTGCAGTCTGTATACTGCGGTAACCCACCAAAAAGCAGCATAATAAAGTGAAATAAACATGTTTAAATCATATAAAGTGATACAGAAAGCGAATAAAAGCTCAACAATAGGCCCATGGAAGTGTTCCATGCTATGGAATCTGACATCATTGCTAGTAGTATGAATATCTATATTTTAGCTATATTATCAACTATTTACAGTATATGCTCTATTTCTAAGACGGAAATAGTCGCCTGCGAATCATCTAATACTATAACATCAAATGCAAAATCAGATAAGAATTGGGGATAATCGATTTATTTATGAGTTTGACGTTTCTGTACCTACATACTCGATGATAATTACGCAATATGAGTACACTGAGCGAGGATCCAATATGTTAGGACATAACTTTCAGAGTCAGAGATTCATCGTACACATTAGAAAATGAAATAAATGTATCTTTACCTTCTAAAAGTCTGTGAATTAGACTGTCAACATTGAGTTCGTCAGCCATATTTACTACACGAATAATTTACGTCAAAAAGTCAAATCTTTCGACACCACCACGACAAACTACTTGTTTTTGGTTTTAAGGCCATACGTTTCGTTTCACGCCGTAAAAATACTAAAGAATGAAATAGTTTGATTTTTTCAAACATTTCTAGGACAACAGCACGAGGATATCTACTTTTATTATTTCCCTACGGCTAACAATGGCTACGACTATCGATAAATATGCTAGTTAAAAAGCCATCTCATCAAACTGCCGTCCATCCAACATCCATTGCTGCACCAGGCCTCTTCAGTTCTCATTTATCATTATCATAGACCCCTGCAATTAATGGTAGTGAGAATTATTGCTATTAAATCAAGGCTGAGAAACGGACTGTTGATCCTATGAAGTAAATTAACAGCGGTCGTTAACAAGCGGTAATACGCCGCAGCAGTATTCCTCGACATGGAGAAGGCGTTCCATCGGTTCTGGCATACCGGCTTGTTATACAAGCTGGCAACGTCCAGTACGCCCCGTCGGATACTACGCATAGTTTATCAACGCACCTGCCGCTCGCCCCGTCTTAGCCGGGGTGCCACAGGGCAGCTGCCTCTCACCCGCCTCACTCACGTTACACTGATGATCTACTTGCCACGTACAACTCAACACTCGCGTTGTACGCGGATGACGCCGTGTACATTACCACATCAGTGTCCTATCATGTCAGTGAAAGTGGGTAAGACACAGGCTACCATTTTCACGGGACGCCAGAAGAAACTTCCACCCAAACTATCGATTTACGGGGCTGACATCAAGTGGACAACGACGGCCAAATATTTGGGGATCAAGCTCGATAATCGGCTCAACAAGCGAGAACACGTTTATTGACGTGTTCTCGCACAGTCGAGTGGGGGCGATCCACCCACTACCTGCTCCGCCAAATGCTTCTCTCCCATTTCCAACTTAAAACCAAACTGGGAATATATAAAATTTACCTGAGGGCAATTATCACATATGCCATGCTCACCTGGCTAGCCCTAACGGATGAGGTCCAGCGCCGACGTCTGCGTGTACTTCAAAACCAGGCTCTACGCATGATCGTCGGCACCCCACGCCACGTCAGGATTGATCAGACGTTTGTAATCGCTAGGGATTTACGGATAGAAAGCCTGGAGGAGTTTACGGTGTACATGGCTACGAATATGTACGCGCGTGCCACCGTCTCTAACTGGCTAAAACTTGACGCTATGGATAAATCGCTCACACAATACACGCGATTTATTCATACAAATAAACTACACATTCATAATAAACTCATAATTCATAAAATAACAAGTACTGCGACACGTTGTATCTTAGGTTAACATAAGCGCAGCGTGCGGTGCCGTGTGGTGTCGGCTACGAATAACACCAACCCATCTCATCCGGGACGGGTGCAAACAAGAAGTCACGGGTTCAAGGCAGGCAGGCATAAATTTTCACTTATATTTCGCATAAATTGTCATCATGAAATGGACTTAGTTTAATAAAGTATTCGTTTGTATATTTATTAGAGAAAAACGATTGACTTTGGTTTTGGTGTGTGGTGTCAGCTACGAATAGCACCAACCCATCTCATCCCGTGGGCGTCGTAAAAACCGACTAAGGGATTAGACGGAGGATGGGCAGCAGCGTCCTTCGAAACACAACCGATATCGGTCGTTCTGGTGATCTTTGAGGGAGGCCTGTGTCCAGCAGTGGACTTTATTTGGCCGAAATGAAGCGCAGCGAGTACAGTACACACTCTTGCACATTACTCCACATGTGCATATACCCACCCGTCGAATGTGGATGTAAACGGACATGCACGCAAAACGTATACAATGGACGAAGTTTCACATCACAAGTCACCCTATATTCACGACAACGGCTCATTATCTTCGGCGTGATCGGCTCGATCTGAAAGTGCTGTGGAAATGGGCCAACGTACGGCGGGGGGTGCCACTGTAGTCACAAATCGTCCGCTGAACGAGCATCTGCTGGGCTTCACCCGGGTTAACTGGGTGTCTCACCTGGTAGGGCCCGACCGCACGATTTTTGTGAAAAACTAAACTATAAAACACTGCAATAACCCACAACACTTCGATAGCCTAGTAAACTATCGTAATGTCATAGGGACCTACAATATCGCCCGCTTTTTACTGCCACTACCTCACTTAGTGGTAATCAAACACCCAACTCATACTTTTATGAATTACAACCCCGCAACTTCGGGAATGAGTAGACACCCAGTTCCTGACTCCTCGCGCCGCGAAAATGACGACAATAGGTCTGTTGATATTCTAGGACAGGACGACGCAGACAACACTAAAGATTTGCTATTATTTTGCGATCCATACTAAGGATACTGAGAATCTTAGAATTATACAGACAAAATACGACGTTTTAGATGATGGGAAGGTTGATTCAACACACTTTACTACTTTTAGGAGAAAACCCCAACATTAAGCTCAGTAAATCACCGTTTTTTAAACCATTTTGTTTAAACCACGTTAGTCGGAAAGGGTGTACTAAGCTGCGGCCAATTTAAAGCGTCACTGATGACTGTTTCCTTGTAAATGCCTTATCTTACAAAATGTGTATTTTTATTTCTGTTTATGGGTAAAAAATTGTTGTTTAAGTTTTAAAAATGCTTTTCCTTTCTTTAGACACCAATTCTGAAAATGGCGTGGATAACGATTGTAGATGTCGACGGGATCCTTTACAATCCTCCACGAGAAGTGCCTAGGGGTGACCTATTTACCGTCACCTTCCCTCTGCTAGAGGGGGTGGCCGCTTTACAGTCATCCCATCCGAGATGTACCTAGAGGCACCAATGGGGGGTTCTAGTGTGATCTTACGAGGACCTGGAGCCCCCTTCGGTGCCGAAGATGACCGCTCCAGTAGCTTTAGCTCATAGGAGTTCAGCATGCCCCTTCGCCCTTCCCCGGGGCGAAGGAAGTTCATTTAGAATTGCCACTGGAGACTTTTAAAAAAAGGTGATAAAAATATAAATCACTTTGATACGTGCGCTGCCAGAATTGTACCTAAAGAGGCTTACTCAAAGCACTGCTTGCAAGGCCCTACATGCAGTATGTCTGCTGGATTGTATAATGTGAATGTTTGCAGAATCACTATATATCGGCTCGTAGCTGCGACAATACATGTTTTAATTGGCAACCGCACATTTTATAACTGTTTAAGGTTAATATTACAATGATTTACGATTAACAAGTGCACTTGTATTTTGATTATTATCTAGGACCTCAACCATTTCTAGCTAGCCAATGTTAATTGCTTCTATTCTTTAATGTATAGAGGGAAAATTCAAAGGAAAAAAGGGTCTCAAAGGGACTTAGAAGCCATTTTGAGTTTAATAAGGCGAGTTGATCCAGGTGAGATTTTTACTTTAAATAAAACCTTTAATAAGCAGTGTAGCCCTGAGAAATCCTTTAAATTGCAAGTGCCGACTTTTAAAAGTGGAATATAATAGTATAGAATATACTTTAACTTACTTAGTTTGAAATGGTGTACACATTTCGATCTTAAAAAAAACTTAAAACAGTATTTGCGATATCAGTGATGACTTAAATATAGACGCCTATCCAGCAAAAAAAATCTTCGCTAAGCAGCCGGTGAAGAGGGCAAATGGAAAACAAAAGATTCTGATCAACAGTGGCAGGTTATTCAAAGAAAAAGTAATTGAAATATATTTCTTAGTGCAGCATAGCCAGAGGGAAAATTCAAAGCGGCGGATGTAAAATCCCGCTATTTATTAATTTAAAAAACTATTGTTGACTGTTCAGGATCTCATTAGAGAAGATAAATATGAGGAGAGAAAAACAATATGATACATAAAAAATATTATTGCCCAGGTAAAAGTTAAGCATATATATTCGTGGATGCGAAACTATGGCCCGATGGAATATCATTCCGTCGCTATGTAAACATTGCAAAAGATAGGATTCGCGGTAACATAATCGAATAAATATGTATACTACGAATAAAACTCAATGTACAATGGTTAGTTTTAACTGTCCAAAAGGTATTCGTTGCAGGTCATACAGGTCAACGCACCGACCTTGACACACCCAGATGCTGAAGGAAAGAGTATGTATGAGGACGTAAGTAGGACCATACATACCTCCAAGACACTTCATTGTTGTGATGGGGGACTTCAACGCAAAGCTGGGCACTCGATGCGATGGTGAGTTGAGAGTGTTGCAATTTGGATAGGGGCAACGCAACCCCAGGTGACAGAGGCTGGATGACTTTTTGGAAAAGGAGGGACTCTTCGTGATGAAATACTTTTTCCAAAATCCGCCTCACAGGAAATGGACCTGGATGAGTCCCGATGGTTCCACAAAGAATGAGATTGACTTCACCATGACCAATAAAAGAAAATATTCAATGATGTCTTTGTGATGCATAGGGTTGCAAAACGGTAGTAATCACCGAATGGTAAGAGGCACATTGAATATTAATCTCAAAGTTGAGAGGTCTCGTCTGATGAAGTCTACCCTCCGGCCATCTAGTGCTCATATCCAAAACCCGAACTCACGAACTTTCAACTTGAACTACAAAACCACTTCGAGTGCCTAGAACATTGCGTATTGGTGGACGATTAAAATGGTAGCTTTGTAGAAACTGTCCAAACGGTTGGTTCTAAGATCTAAGTTCACTGTAAAGGAAGAAAACAGTTTTACATTCACACTCTGGACTTCATAGCAGAAAGACTCGCCATGACGCTCCAGTCCTCCGGTTATGCTGAAGCATACCGACTGCTCACTAGACGCATATGGAAGTCCTTGCGTCACGATATACGTACCTTTAGCTTTACTTTACGTACGTGAGGTCGATTGTGAGTGACCACGTTTCCATTCTATGTCATCACTGGTAACACACACTGGTTAAAGACTTTCGTCTTGAGGCATTGCAGTATTGTTGACGAAAAGACGTTGTTAAGTTTCCCAAACGGGCACGACACGGGCATTCGACGTGACTTTCGTTTTGCCCATGTTCATTTTAAGGATGTTGGAATGTTTGGAAACTCTGTTGAGCTCATTGAGCATTGTGCTGAGCTGTTGCAGCGATTCTGCCATGATTACGATGCCGTTGGCAAGTCAACATTGAGTGATATACCCGCCATTGACGTTAATACCTAATCTTTTCCACTCCGGGAGCTTGAAGGCATCCTCCTTTGCTGTCCCCCTGTCTCACATCTCTCTGCAATGGCGTCTCTCTTGCCTCCTTCCTCTGTTCATGTACTCGGACCGATATAGTGGCTTTTCTGTATAAGCACTTCGACACATCAAGAACACAGCCAATGTCGCACCGCTGCAGAGATTGCAGCACTGCCCAGGTTTAGATCGAATCGTCGGTTTCACAAACGATAAGCGTAGTGGCAGATTATACTCCTAGGTCTTCTGTGTAACCTCCCGCAGTGTATGGATGTGGTATATGGTACTAAAACCTTTTCGGAAACCGGCTTGTTCGGGAGGCTGGCTTTTTTAAACCTGCCCCACACTAGCATTTCTCCTGTGTCGTGGGTGCGTTTACAGATATGAATTCCACATCTTATACACCCAGACCCGGAACAACTACCTACAGATCATACAAATATTTGTTCCGTGTGGGAATCAAACCCACGACCAGGAGCGCAGCAGCCGACTGTATCAGCCACTGCACCAACCAAGCCGTCAAATATATATTAATAATACACTTATTGACATTGCTACGTCAAAAATAATCATATTCCATTCCTTGGCGCAACACATCTGTTTCAGACATCAGTCAGTCAGTCATCCGCACAAGCCACGAGGTAAGATGCAAAAAAAGAACGCATTTTATCGAAATCTGCTGATTTGTATCGCCATAGCCTCCGAATGACTCTAGGGCTGAGATGAAGTAGGGAGTAGACGGAGATTGCTTTAACCATACAATAGTCAGAGCTGCCAACTGCTGAAGAAACTATTACTGAGTAGTAGTCTGGATCAGTAGTCAGCAGAAGATCCAAGCAATTATCTGTTTGGGTATCAACATCTAGAACTCGCGTTGCTCGTGACTGTGTGAGGTTTAAGGCTATTGCTAGCGTACATGCCTCTCTTCCAGTGTGGTCAGTGTGCTGGTATGGGTAAAACCACTACTGGTCATGGGCGTTAAAACCCTCCTGTATACTACAAGTTTAGCAGAAGGGTAGATTTGCTATCCAGCATCAACTCTCTGAGATATTCAGCGAGGCTGATAATTTCCTAGTCACCACTATGCGAGCAGTAGATATACGCATAGAGAATTTTGTGTCAAACAAAACCCTTAATACAGAAAAACGAGGGTCTTCAAGGTGTCGAAGCCGCCAATAACAAATGTCGTCCTAGACGTTCACGGACACTGAATATAATTACTAACCAAAGACCAGTGTGTTTAACAGTGCTTGACATCCCAAGCGCAAACTGCATTCCACAACAGAAAACTACGTGTTTCTTCAAACTTTATCATGATATATCATGACTATTTTTTGTTTTTACGGTATTTTGTCATGAGCTAGGTTAGTATTAAAGTCTAAAGATTTCAATTAATTTCGTGTGTATTTATAATGACTTTGTAGTTTACTTTTGTCTTAATTAATGTATTTCTCTAAAATTTGGTCATGGTCATGTTCAATTGGTTAAGTAACTAGATCGCGTTCAAACTGCTGTCAAAAAATTACAACCAAATATAATTTTAATATTGCTTAACTATTACTACTTATCTGCAATTTGTAATACTTTTGTACTCACTACAATGTATCTTATTTGTATAGAAGTAAGGTAACTTGGAGCGAACTAGTATAAATCTTATATCTAAAATAAGCAATCTGTCAATCAAGCACTCTACGTACGCAACAATACCTTATCTTGATAAAAATAAGTAGCATATTTGCCAGACCTAGACCTAGATCCAATCAAATAGTAAGTAAGTACATAAATTAAGTTGCGTGCACTCGGTCAAATTCCTAATGCTTTGTAAGAACGGCATGGCCACGAACTCGGAATAAGCGCCTGCCTACCACCACGGTGCGTCGGCTGCCGCGTGCCTTGCCAGAGATGGCATTAACGGCTACATTTCAATAATGAATTACACTGCTGTGTTATTTTACAACAACTGTTATTGTAAACTGCTGTCAGTTATCCTGTTATCCTGCTGTTTAGTCGTTTTGCAACATTATAATGAATTATGTGTAGCTTGTTTTTAAACAGTACATTACTTAGTAATTACTTAGTTTAGGCACCAGCCTCCCACAGCATAATTGTGTACTAATGTAAGCACTTTATAATAATGTATTTTATATTGTGGAGAAAATAAACGATTGAGTGATTGATTGATTGATTGATTACTTAAAATAATTTAAAACACTACTACTACTATACTAAAATGATTTGGTAATTACAATAATCTAAAACACCAAACTAAACTTTTCAACTATCACCGGACAGCGACAGCGGATAATGACAATCGTGTTCGTGATCGCAATGACAACAATAACGATAACATTTACATTATTCGCAACTCGCATTACATTATTGTCTCACTGTTGTCAAATTTTTTATGTTATCCGTTGTTCAGTTAAATATTAAAATCGGCATTATTCCAATTGAGTAAAGCATAAAATCGTAAAATAAAACATGTGACTCACTACATTAAGATAACAGACAACGATAAAAATAAAAGTGAACTTTATTACGTGCACTTAAGGACTATAATCGTATGATTTGTAATTCTTTAGCAATGTGAAGTACGTCATATTTGAATAACACCATATATCTCACGCCTATTGGTTGCGCATAATGCTTTCTTATTCACCACGTAGCCGTGCGACGTTAGCTGCGAGTGTGCGCGCACTGCCTGGCTGTTGTCAATAACAATAACGAAAAACGACAACAGGATAATTCGTTGTTCAATAATGTGTTATACATTGCGTAAGAATAATGCATTACATTATCCGTTATTGAAATAATGACCACCTCTGCTTGTGGCCCACATTGCGAGAACGCAACTAGGTGACTACGCAATAGAAATACTTTCAACGCACTTGCAACTATTTATTTATTTATTTATAGTATTTTTCATCCATACCGCGCCCGTACCGTGCCCCTCATTGCCAGTACGCGGTAATGAAGTAGAAATACTTTCAACACACTTGCATGTGATTCCCAGCCGTACTTAGAAAGTGAGGCCTGGAAAACCTGTTAATTTGAATACGTTCATACCTAGGTGGTACATCTAAAATCACTGATGCAGGCTATAGGCATGCTTTAAGTCATCATACTAAATGCACTCACTGCATTTGGTTCATTTTACTATCATCGTTGGGGATGCCTTCTTCGCTCATCCGCATCGCAGTATGCATCTCTAGTATAATAAAAACCGTAGATGGAGTATGAGTATATCTAGTCTACGAATAAAAACACTCTATGACTTGCCAGACCTTTTTCACGACTGTCACTGTATACAGTTTCAAAGACAAATTGGCATCCATCATAGACACAAACTTTTTTATTTTTAAATTCTATTTTGCGGGCAAAATGTCGCTGTTCTTGATTGTCAAGCTATTTTCTCATCGTAATGTTCCGTTCTGGCGCATAGTATGTATGAAACGCCGTGGTTTGGCGTGTGCGTTCTATTTTATATTAGACAAGACTTGACGGCTGTTTAAAAAAACTTCATGGCTCTTTGTTCGATTTTGTTATACCATTGCTTCGGTTTTTCGTAAACAACACGGACAAAACAACTTGAAAATTCAATGAAGTGGGCGGAAAATCGTTATTGTATCCAGTGAAAACCTAAATATTCCATCAAGACTTCCTAAACCTTCAACTCCGTCTTAGTGCTCAATGGAAGAAAAGATGGAGAGTGAACAGAGTTACAGTGGGGAGAGCAGTAGCTCGTCAGAAACATCCAGTGGTAGTTCGGAGGGGGATGACGAGGTGATGGAGCCGGTGTGCATCATGGGACAATCCTTGGAGCTACCTCAAGAGCTCTGTGAAGACTACTCTGTTTTTAAAGAGTTCTTCTCAATGAAAACTTGGGAAGCTTTGGAAGATAAACATAAAGAAGAACTTAGCAAATACTTACCCAAATTTGCTGAAAACGAAGAAGAGAAGGAAAAAACCATAAAAATGCTTTTTAACCATGAACCATTTCTTTTCACATCACCTCTTGGTGATTTTTATAACAATTTGAGACAGGGTAATTATAGACCAGATATAGCTAAGATGAGGAAATTTTTAATGAAAGCAAGGGCTAAACAACAAAAGCATAAGGTAACATCCTTATACTTTCATTACACATTACATTACGGGTACTTTATCAGTATAGTATAGTTTTTAACAGAAGCTTGTGTTGTATGTTTTTATAGTCACATTTTAGGTATTAAATTTACACCACTAGTCTAAACTATGCAAATAAGGCGACACTGACCAAAATATATTCTAATGTAGTAGTTATTAACAATATGTTTATGTATAAGTATAATAAATGAAGCAATTTTATGTTTTATTTCTTTCAGATGAAATCCTACTATGCTAAATTATTACCTGAAGTCTTAATATCTCGTGAGCGCTTACTGGCAGCTGCCAAAGCAGCTCCACCAGGCCCAATACCACATCTACCTTTATTGCCGCCAAAACCTTCATCTAAGAATAATTTTAAACCACTGTATTTGAGAGCTAAGCAGAGATATTTTGAGGAGCTGACAGCTATTCGTACTGAGGTGGGAGGAGATGAATCTGATGATGAAAATTATCCTGAAGGTCCTCCAGAACAGTCTGTTAGGAAACGGAAACCAGTTAATCCAGGACAAGTAATTGTTGAACTTAACATTATTATTGAGTCTTTGATTTCCATACACTTCTATTGGATATTAAAACAATTTTTTTATTTCTAGATTGCAGATGGAAATGTATCTGGCACACTAGGTGGTTCAGAACAGTCTACTTTAACATCATTGGAGTGTTTGAAAAATGTACTAGCTGGTCATAGGACAAGACGACAATATAGAGAGGTAGACATTTTATTGTTAGATATGTTTACATTGATATATTTTTATGTCATACAGAAGTAAGATTGCCCCAAGAATACAGTTAGTGGTTATATAAATCATTCAAGGCTAAACCAATGGTCAAAATTAAGAATCAATCGAATCTGAAATCTTCAGATTTATGATTCAAAATTCATCTGTTGTTGTGTTACGATCACATCTAACAAAAAATACAGACATATCCGTAATTGGAAATCTGAAGATTTTGGATTCAATCAATTATTAATTCCAGACATGACGATGATGATGAAACTGAGTAATGACTTCAGATGTTAAATACAAGATTTTTAAATATATATATATTATTTTTATATATTAATTGATGTTACATAATAATCAGTGCCACTGAGACTTATTGATAAACTTGTAAGTCCCAGTCAATATTATTATTTTGTTAAATTGAGACTGTTGAGTGTTCTTAATAATAATTATAAGGGAAAGAAATGTTTCCCAGCTATGAATAGATGAGATTTAAGACACCTAATTGGGTGTTTATATCAAGAGGATGGGCAGCAGCATACTCTCATATGCTAAAACTAACATTCTTCAATCTGCCTGCCAAGCATTGTGATTGCGGTAATATCACTTAAGACAGTTATATATTTATATAGGCTGATTTGATGAGAATGTTTTTATATTTAGCATAGACATCTATACAAATAAATAAAATTGAAGTGTCTGTTTGTAATGTCAAAATAACAGCTTTTTACTAAATGCATATGAAAGTATCGTTACGTTACGTAACGTTACCTATAACAAAAAAGCTATTTTTTATTTTTTTGTCTGTCTGTCTGTTTGTTCCGGGTAATCTCCGAAACGGCTGGACGGATTTTGACGGGACTTGCACTGGCAGATAGCTGATGTTATAAGGAATAACTTAGACTACTTTTATTTTAGAAATATAATGAGGGTTCCGCGCAAAAAAATAAAACCCTTGAAATCCAATATATATATTCTATGTCAAGTGTCTATGTCGAAGTACTCTAAATTTCTTTTAATTAAATGTGGGTGGAAACGCGGGTGAAACCGCGGGTCCCAGCTAGTTTTCATAATAAATTTGTAAGAGATGGCTTGATTTCTTAATTTGCATGTCACAAAGTATATCTGAATGTGAGTGATAGTTTTTCATCATGATATTATCACTCACATTTATCCGAATGGTGTACAGATTAAGAATATAGCACCACTCCATCTCCTCCCATGGGTGTCGTAAAAGGCGACTATGGGACTAAACCAGAAGGATGGCAATGCCCCTTTTGTGGAACAGTAGTCATACTGCGCTCACCAACTGATCTGCCAAGCATGGTGAGTACTGGCAAGTTCCCAATGATGAATGATCCAAAAATGATGACAATACTGTGCAAATCTATAGAGAAGGCTTTTTTTCAGCAGTGATGATGATTGCACAATGTTGTCAATGAATTATTTATTTATTTAAATTTAATTGTGTCTCAATATACTTTTCTTAAATATATTAAATATTCTTGTCTTAACTATATTAAATGTTCTTGTCTTAAATATATTAAACTTTAAATGTATTCTATATTCAGCACAGTTGGTTAATAACAAACCTACTTGTTTAGCAGTGTCTAATATGAATACTTTGGCTGATATGATGATGATGATTATTGCACCATGTTTTCATTAAACAATGTATTTATTTATATTTATTCAAGTCTAAATATATTTGTCTTCAATATATTGAATATACTTGCCTTAAACATATAACAAACCTATTTGTTCAGTGAATGCCCTTATTAAGGCATTGTCTAACTTTTTAGACACCTAGTACCATGGAATGTAATTTATTAATATTGTATGACTATTTCATTCCAGAATCACCCAGAACTAAATACTACAGGAATAACAATTGATGACATAAAGCAAAGAGTTGCCCTCGTGAATGGTGCTAAAAAGCTTATGTTTGGTGGGCAAAAAAGTGGATCACCTTTACAAAAAGTTAGAAGAAGGCCAAAGAAAGAAAGCATTGGCAAGGGCAATGTTCAAGACAAGTCATCAGTTAAAAAGAGCAAGGAGGAGTCATATGACAGTGCGGAAAGTAAACCATTATTGCCAAATATTAAGATAAAATGTGAACAAGAAGAGTCTGATTCAGAAAGTTCATCATTTGTGGACCCAGTTACAAGTCCAAAATCATCTAAAAAAGTTGACAAAGTAGATATTAAGCAAGAAATACTTGATAAATATCCGAGTAACTTGTCCAAGTAAGTATTTGTAAATTCTTTTATTACCTTTATGTAAATAAAAATGATAGTTTAATGAATAAAACTGATTAGTGGTTAAAAATAAATTAATATGTAAGAAGAATCAGCTGAGTGAAATAAGTTTCATGATTAGTCACTAGTCATTTTCTGAAGCATATTACATAAGCATACCTATATATATATATATGTGTGTGTGTGTATATATATATATATATATATGTGTGTGTGTGTGCGTGTATATATATATATGTATATAAGTAACTTACCTAATAATCCAGTGAAAAGTATTGTAATGTGTACACAATTTTATATTAATACTGCTTGCTGAGTTTGGCACCCATACTAGAAAGAAAATTTGTTTATTTTATGTAAACAGTAAATGAAGTAAATGGTGCCGGCTCAGAATGCCACCACCCCATCTCCTCCCATGGGTGTCGTAAAAGTCGACTAAGGGATTAGTCGGAGGATGGGCAGCAGCGTCCTTCGAGTACATTAACAACTCAACTGCGATCGCCAACCCGCCTGCCAAGCGTGGCGATTATGGCAAAACCCCCCAATGAGCTCAAAACACATCCATATCGGTGGTTGTGATGATCTTTGGGGGAGGCCTGTGTCCAACAGTGGACTTCATTAGGCCGCAATGAAAAATGAAGTAAGATAGTATGTGGTTGTGAATGCATGAGGCCAAAATTGGTACCTATCTCAGCTAGTGCTACAGCAAAGAAATTGCTCCAGCGCTGATATTCTGATAGGCCCGTGTGACAATGTCACGAGTATCAAGTTTGATAATTGAGAAGAAAATATATAATTATATTATATTTGTTTAAGTATGATTCAATTTATTAATATATAAATAGGTGTATCTAATAAAGAACGATTTTAATACTAGTTTTTGGATCACAAATGTAAAAAGACAGAACTGTCGATGGTGCGTTTCGTTCTACGGGTATATCCATACTAAAAGATACTATCAGCTTTTCTGCTGATACTACGTATTTTTGTGGTTTTTTATTTTTATTGTAAAGTTATATGAATTATCTATTTACTTTGCAGCCTTAACTATAATGATCCAAAGTTAGATAAAATAGTAAAACAAGAGCCTCCAGATACCATGACGCCAGTACAAAATGCTGCAAGGGTTCACCAAGCAGTTCCTATCAAATTAGAGGATTTGGATGGAATTGGTAAGTCACATACAAATCATTATTAATTCTAAGTATGTTATTGAGGCGTGCGAGGAACATATTGGGTTTTACCTTGCACCCTGCAAGGTAAAACCCATATATTCTAAATAGTCTCCAATTCGACATGACTGAACCTAGTTCACTTTAACCCCATCAAGACACAAGTATGCACGTTCATCATATTAAGCATATTTTTGCTATAGCTCCACAATGATAGAACATGCCCCTTAATAATAGCAATAGCATTGGGATCTTCGGTTTAGAAATTTTCACCTGCGTCCAGTTCCGCTGGCACTTCAGATGATAAATTCCAGCTGGCGTCCAAAAAATTCGGTGTTCTCAACATGGCATAGCCAAGTACGGCCTTAAGTAGTAGCTCATCGACGCAAAGCCTGCCACTTAAAAGTCGCAAGTCCGACCCCATATTGGGTACTGTTGTCACTTATGCTTGGAAACTCAGAAGCTTAGAAGTTTTGACTCGATCCAGCGACTTGCAGTTAGGATTTTCAAAGATCCTAAGCTCAAAAGCAATCTAGAACCCCTAAGTCAGAGGAGAGACTTTCCATCGCTGTGTGTGTTCTGCCGCTTCTAAAATGGAAGGAATTGTTCAATATGATGCCAACAACTACTTTTTACCAATGCACCTCGCCATCGGCGATGAGTTCATCAGCATACCCAGAGCCTATATGATCTCGTACCGTACAGTTTTAAAGGAAATTCCTCCCCCGCACGCTCAGGTTATGGATTCAGCTTCCGAGTTAAGAATCGGCAGTACAGTTCATAGATTACGGTAACCGCTTACCATTAGGCGAGCCGTATGCTAGTGTGCCACCTCAGTGTTATTAAAAGACTCTAGTAAATTGTTTATCCTTGTCTGGATTGTCTTATTTTAATAATCCACGATATTTTGCATGGTGCCTCAGTAAATGCTTAAGATGATGTACCGAACACAAAAAATACTCACGGTAAAAATCCATTTCTTTTCTTTGTGTGATGTCGCTACCGTGCGCCGTCTGTTTTGTTTAACGTTACAGACTATCTATATCAGTCAACCAGCCCCCCGTCCACCATTGTCTCACTAGATGCATGTGAATATTATCACAACTAAGAGAACTAGGATGTAATGAAATAAGTGATTTAATAAAATAATTTTTTAAACAGCAAATTTACAAGTTTTTTTTTATACCTACATTATCTTCATCGTTCACAATAGCGCCATGCAAAATATCGTGGAATATTAAATTAAGACCTTGTATATAATTCTTCTGTACATGCGTATGTCGTTTATACGTATGATGTTTTTTTTGTGTATGTTTGATTGGGTCGCTGGATGGTCTAGACCATCTAGCTACCAAATTCACAATTGGACCTGCACCCGTATTAGCTAAAAATAGCGACAGCAGACGCGACAGCAGTCAACACGCATCTAAGGATTCCCAGTGGAAAAGAGCGTGAAATTGAAAGCCGAGGATGCAATTTTTAGTTTATTGATCGTCCAACAGACTGTGCGTCAGTGATCTTCGCCTGCTTAATCGCCATCGGCAAATACGTAATACCAAAATGACGTTTAAGAACGGCGTCTGTGCGATTTACGCCTGTCCTACGTCCGCCGGTAGGTGGCGCTGCAATCGGGTTTGCATGTACCTACCTGCCTATGCTAAGCTGGGGCGGGCAGCTAGTCTTTATATATATAATTCTACTGTACGTGTGTATGTCACTGAACTCCTCCTAAACGGCTGGACTGATTGTGATGAATTTTTTTGTTTTTGGTGTAGTGGGTCCCTGGATGGTTTAGATTCACAATTGGACCCGGTAGTTGGCGTCTGTGCGTAGTTGGGGCGGCACACGGCATAGTCTTATTAAAATAATTCTTCTGTAAGTGTGTATGTCACCGTACTCCTCCTAAACGGCTGGACCGATTTTAATGTTTTTTTTGTGTATGTTTGAGTGGTCCCTGGATGGTTTAGATTCAAAATTAGACCTGGTAGGCGGCGCTGTAATCGGGCTGTAGTTTTTACTTTGACGAAAATTGGGGTATTATAATATATAAGTAAAACGTTTATAAAGTTTGCTCCCGTAACTGCGTGACCTGCGTGTGGCGAAAACTGACAAAATCGGCGCTTGCATCGCTCGCTTGATCTTAACAAAAAGCAGTTATTGTGTTCTACCCTTGACTAACGTTCAAATGGAAGTCGATGTCGTACTATTCGCATAGTGCGATATTCGCATTCCCAATAACTAAACATAATGGTTTTATGTAAGTAATAATTGAAGAAATAAGAAAATAAATTTCAGTTGTACAAAACCAATAACTATTTTTAACAGATACTTGTTATTTTTTAATATTATAAATTGTAAATTAATTAAGAACCAAAACCCGATAAACATAAATATTTGATCAACATAATTTTTTGATCTGTTTTTGTTACAGTCAAAATGGTAACAATCTTATACATTCAATCACAATAAATAACTTTGTGTGGTTCAGTTATAAAATTCGATTTATAGTTTTTTTCTTTTATCGAGGCAATCAGTCTAGTCAAACAGTCTTAACCTCTGATATCTACGTATCTGTTTTTACCACTCGAAAGGGCACAAAAAATGTACTAAGGCTAATTAATAAACAAATAATTGTATAAATTACACTTAATGGGTTTTACCTCGCACTTCTCAATATATTGATACCAATATCGGCTAAAACCCCACGGTGTTCTGCCGACCTACCTGTCGCTGGGGGTGCTGGATTCGCTCGCTCGCGCATTCGCCGAAAAATGACCATTAATTTCGTCCACAAGTAGTATCCACACTAGTAGAAGTGAAAATGGGGTATTGAACAATGATCTGAGACATGGGGTCTTGTGTCCAGTTAGTTAGGTCCAACATCGAGAAAGAGGTCAATCGTCAAATACGACTCGCGTCGGGAAACTTCGCAACGTCTTTTTGTCAACAATACCGCAATGCCTCAAGACGAAAGTCTTTAAAGTGTGCGTTACCGGTGAGGACATATGGAACAGAGACGTGATCACAAACGGGCCTCATAAGACAGGTCAAGGTCACTCAGCGAGCAATGGAGAGAGCTATGCTTGGTATTTATCTAAGAGATCGAATCGGAAATGAAGAGATCCGTAGAAGATTTAAAGTTGCCGACATAGCTGAAAGGATTGGTAAACTGAAGTGCAATGGAGTGCAAAGGAGCAATGGGACTGATGGCCGTTGGGGTAAAAAGGTTCTCGGGTGGAGACCGCGCACCGGAAAGCGCAGCGTGGGGCTACCTCCAACGAGGCGGAAAGCGATCTGGTGAAGGTCGCTGGGAGTCGTTGGATGCGCGCGGTATGTAACCGCTCGTTGTGGCCTTTGTTCAGCTGTGTACGTCCTTTAGCTGATGTGATCATCATGATGATGATTTCTTAATACGGCCTCGGTCGTGGTCGCTGCAGCTGCTGCTGGACAGTCTATGGTAATAACAATGCACTAGGTGAAAGTCATGGCAATGCAATAAAGCAGTACATTCCTCAGTTTTATTTCAGTGAATGTTTACCACATGAGATGTACTGTAGTGACCATATAAGACAACATTGTTATTCTAAAAATTACATTTCCAATAACATTTCATCACTTTTTAGACATGATGGCTCTGCCAGTCGAACTAGCAGACGATTCGGGCGAAGTAATCCAAGTTGAGACACCAACAAAACCAATTAAGAAATCCACGGTGGACCCAGACGAATCTCTAACAGAGACAACGCACGCTAACTTTTTGTCGTTAGTGCGGGCTCTGTTTCCTGCGCGCGCGGCGCATCGCGCGTCCAAGCAACAATTGCGCGCAAGATGTTCTGCTGTCATGAGATCGCCTATAGCACCGCTCAACACTTGGTATAACTGTAAGTAGTTATTTAACAATTACAAACCAAAACAATAAAATTAATGTATCTGTCTGTGATTTCAAAATAAATGCTAAAATTTAAGTGAAAACTGCTATTTATACGATGCCTAATCATAAATGCCGTTTTTAGTTTCTTTTTCTGTCTGCCTAAAAGTTTGTCTCGAATAATGAATGAAATAATGAATTTTAACTAAAATGTCCGTGTATGTTCCACTAGCTGGGATCCGCGGTTTCAACCGCGTTTAATTTAAAAGAAATTTAGAGTACTTCGACATAGACACTTGACATAGAATATATATATTTGATTTCAAAGGTTCCTTTTTTTGCGGGGAACCCTAATTATTTTTCTAAAATAAAAGTAGCCTAAATTATTCCTTAAAACATCAGCTATCTGCCAGTGAAAGTCCCGTCAAAATCGGTCTAGCTGTTTCGGAGATTACCCGGAACAAATAGACAGACAGAAAGTAAAAAAAAAAAGTTTTTTTGTTATATGTACTGTATATACTTTCATATGCATTTAGTAAAAAGCTGTTATTTAGACATTACAAACAGACACTTCAATTTTATTTATTTGTATGTATATTAGGGTGGTGAGTTATGAATTTATTAATGAGATATAATGTATATATTACGATATCTGTCCGTGTGGTGTCCGGATTAAGAATATAGCACCACTTCATTTCCTCCCGTGGATGTCGTATAAGGCGACTAAGAGACTCTAAACCAGAGGGATGGGCAGCAGCGTCCCTTCTGTGGAACAGTAGATTTTCTGCGCTCGCCAACCCGCCTGCCAAGCGTGGTGAGTACTGGCAATTTCCCCCCAATATGATGACACAGATGTGGAAATATATGGGGGAAGCCTGTGTTCAGCAGTGGACGATGTATGGCTGGTGAGATTACGATGTCATGCAAGGTTCTGAAGATATCAATATAAATATTATTACGCTTAGCGAAACGGGCGGCCAACGGCTAGTGAAAAATATCAATTTAACTTGCGTATGTAGTCATTTCCATTATTTTCTCATCTCTCATCTTCACTTTTCTTTGTATCTCAATATAAGATTTGGTAACTAGATCTTTATAGCTATTTCGAGGCCTTCTCTCTAGCTTCTCATTCTATTTTACTCTCAATTATATTCTTCACAAATTCGTCATGACATATTAGATCGCCTCTTCTGGTCTCAATACTCTTCAGAAGGCACATTCAGAAAATCATGATTGAGACATGTGGGTGCAGCATAGCTCTATGTGGCTGCGAAAAGTGGACACTGTCATAAGGATAATCTAATAGTCAAAGCATTTGAAATGTGGCAAGAGATTAAGCTGAAAAACAGTGAATAAGAAAAGTGGTGCAATGAGCGAATGTGGGTAGCACCCCTATGAAAGTACATACTCAAATTGACAACAAAATTAGCAAAACACCTCGAATCATAAGTAGCTGGAGCCCGTCTGCTGCTGAGTTATGTCAACGTTTGACTATTGTATGCACCCATATTTCTCCAATGATTTCCCAATTGATATTCTAATTACTTGCTTGCAGTAGAGCGGTTTTAACGATGTTTGATAACTATATAGCTATAAATTCAAGTAACTGGCTCGCAAGTGATTAGATCTTAATATACAGTATGTTGAGAGCTCAATGACTTGTGTTAGCTACGATTAATGACTTGCACACATTGCACATTCCTATTATCATTATGTCATAATATTTTCGTTTCTTTTCCAGTGGCAGATGATTGGTGTGGGGAATTAGATTCTGCTTTGGATTTCCTAGCTGGTGAAAGAGGGCAGCACCCCGACGACTATGTACCTTACTTACAGTATTTACCTGAAACACAGGTTTGTATAGTTATATCAGCTTATGAACATCAAAGATGGTCATAAGAGGTTCCGTTCACCACTCTTGGCAGACTGGTGACTGCAGTACGATGTTTGTGCACAGAGGGGATGCTGCATGCTTTGTTTGTCCTCTCTCTCCTCCTAGTCGCCTTTTATGACACTCACGAGTATAGAGGGACCTCTATGTATGTATGTGGGAAAATAACTGCAGGTACACTTAACACAATAAATTTATTCACAAAGCGGAAAGCTTCTGTCAGTCTCTGGAGTGGAAACTCACCTCTGCAGATTTCAATAGGTTTTAACAGCTACTAGAGAATTGTATGTGCATATATTTTCAAGTTTTACCGTGACATGTTTTAAGAGTTCCGAACGTCCGAAGCACCGTCCATATCACCAATCCGTGTGTCTGTCTGTCTGTCCGTCTGTCACGGCCAATTTGCTCCTAATCCACTGGACCGATTAAGTTAAAATTTGCTACTCACATGGATTTCTGCGACCCAAAGACGAACGTGGAACGTAAATGAATGAATTTTGAATATCGGGGTCCTTTTTGGGATGCAATATAGAAAATTTAAGGATAAAGTTTTGCAAGCTGTACCCTGTAATATATAAAATGGAAGGGTGGTTCTTTTGAGGTTTTCAAAGGTATTTATTTGATAGTTTTAAAATATACGGTTTCAAAGTTATTTAAGAAAATATACGAAAATTGACCATTCCCCCCACCTTATCTCAAAAGCTACTGAGCCTAAAATTCTGAAAGAAATATTTATAGTAAGCTCTTTACCTGTAGATTACCGGAAAACCTATAAGAAGTTTATGGTCTTAAAATAGCATGGTAAATCTCACAATATTGTGCGTACAAACTTACGATACAAGGTTTGCGGTTGGAATGTATGGGAAAACATGTTTTTCAACTACCTTGTTCAGTTTGTTCTTAGGATAAGTTATTGGTACAAGACCGAATCCAACAATAGACAATATATTCAGCAATTTCGGAACCCTCTTCACGCGAGTTCAACTCGCACTTGACCGGTTTTTTATTTGTATTACGACGGCATATAAACGGCAGTTTACAGACATAAATCTCACATGCACAAATAACCACACCCAAAACAAGGTTTGTGGATTATACAAATATTTGTTCCGTGCGGGATCGAACCTGCGATACTAAACGCAGAAAGCCAATTGTTAAGGCTCTGCGCCAGTCATGCCGTCATTTGTAAGGACTACAACCACAAAGTAGGAGTAGGCGTGTCCGGATTAAGAATATAGCACCACTCCATCTCCTCCCGTGGATGTTGTAAAAGGCAACTAAGGGACTCTAAACCAGAGGGATGGGGGGCAGCATCCCGTCTGTGGAACAGTAGCCATTCTGCGCTCGCCATCCCGCCTGCCAAGCGTGGTGAGTCAGTACTCACCACGCTCGCCATCCCGCCTGCCAAGCGTGGTGAGTCAGTACTCACCAATATGTCACAATTGTGGAAATCTATGGGGGGGCTTTTGTTCAGCAGTGGACGTTGTATGGGCGATATGATAATGATGATGAGTATTTTGGGACCAGAATCGCTTTTGTACTGAATTACGTATGTATGTCAAGTAGTCACAAGTGCAGTCCTGGGGTGCAATTCTCTAAGCTCAAACATCCATACATCCTTGAATCATCATATCAGCCACAAGACGTCCACTGCTGAACAAAGGCTTCCCCCTTAGATTTCCACAAAGAGCGGTTACATACCGCCCTCATCCAACGCCAGCGACCTTCACCAAGTCGTCTGTCCACCTCGTTGGAGGTCGTCCCACGCTGCGTTTTCCGGTGCGCGGTCTCCATTCTCTATCTTTGAATACATAATTGAAATAACGGTGATAACCCAATTTGGTATTCGCTAAGACTGGTCCTCATGACTCACTGTCAGTAACGCATCCTTGAATAGCTGCAATCATGCCTTAGCTAATAACAAATTGGTTTTACACCGTTATTTCGAATCCGTATTTAAGGATGTATGGATGTTTGAGCTTAAGGAATTGCTCCCCTGGTTTTGACGATCTTGTGACAGTTCGTCGCCCAACCAGAAGCGGTCCTGAGAGACGGCACATGGTGTTCTGCGCGCGCCTCTTTGAAAGTAATGTGCGCACACGAACGGGGCCCGTCAGACCAAATGGTATACCAAGACATGCTGGGGGTGCGGCGAATACACCCCCAGCGATAGGCAGATAGGTTTTAGTCGGTAAGAGTTTAGTACAATCCTCCGCCTTTTCCAAGGCCAGAGGAAGTTCATGAGAGCTTCCCCATATACCGAAAAAAAAAACAATGTATTGCTGTATTACCCGAAGAGACAGGTGCTGTCCTTCAAGAAAAAATATGAGTCACGAACTTATGACTTTTTTTCGTGATATCTTTCTACTACGAAAGATGTATATTGTAAGATTGTTATTCGTATAAAATTTGCTACATGGTTATGATGTACACAGATGTATCAGTGGATAGGAGCGGGCCGAGACTGCGACGCTATACTGGGTCGTCTGTGCGAGCGATGGCTCCGAGCTGCCTCGCCGCCTCCGCCGGCCAGCGAGCCGCCGCCTCCTAGGTAACAAGCTGTAGCCATGTTTTGATCGTATTGATTTTATTTTAGTTGAACATAAGTCTGCAGCTAAATATTTTTATCTTATTATTAACAATTTAAATTGCGAAAATTTGTATGTTTGGATGATTTTCTGTCAATATTGCTCAACCAGCAACACGGATTTATGTGAAATTTGGCGGAGAAGTAGATTGTGCCGTGGATATATTCCGTTAAGGGTTTAAATTATTTATAATATAAATATATATATAATATTCTTAGAGACAGAGACTTTTGACAGTGTGTAGGTACGCAGTGGCTGTCCATTGAATATAACAATTCCCATGTTTATAACCAACAAGAAGCATATACATATACAAAGTTGTGGAAAAAGAATCAAAGTCAAAGTCAATTTTTTTTATTTCAAATAAACCAAATATTGGCACTTATGAAACGTCAGAATCTAAGTTGCACGGTTCCAAATAGTTGATCTTGTGGAGAAGAGCCGGCAGGAAACTCCATGGATACTCTTTTAAAATAATTGAGATTACAATGTTGATTGATACAAATTATTGTAATATATATACCGAGAAAAATGTAGGACAATGTGTAAAGATGGAACATCATCATTTCGGCCGAATGAAGTCCACTGCTGGACACAGGCCTCCCCCAAAGATCACCACAACCACCGATATGGATGTGTTGTGGGCTCATTGGGGGGTTTTGCCATAATCGCCACGCTTGGCAGGCGGGTTGGCGATCGCAGTTGAGTTGTTAATGTACTCGAAGGGCGCTGCTGCCCATCCTCCGGCTAATCCCTTAGTCGACTTTTACGACACCCATGGGAGGAGATGGGGTGGTGGCATTCTGAGCCGGCACCACACGGCATACCACAATGAAATTATAATAATAAAAAATTTGCCGTGGCAGTTAACGGCTGACCAGTCCCAAAAATCAAAAAATCAAATCAAAAATCTTAAGGTTGATAGAGGTCCTTCTACTGAAGAATTTATTCTTCAGTAGAAGGACCTCTATCAATAAAAATATCATTTAATGAATAGTCTATTGACATTTGGAGAATGTATACGGATTAGAAAGGCATTCCATTCTGGGATAGAATGCAATTTGATTTTGGATGTAAGAGTAAAATAAAATATTCAAATACACTGACTTAAGATTCATGTAAATGGGACTTAAAGTAGATACCAGGGTGATTTACGGCAGAATTAATAATCAACCTTATCCAAAATCTGGATTTCGGATTGACGATTTGTTTGTTTTTGTGTTAAGTGAGGTCTAGGTCACAGATCAAGTTTTTAATCTTAAATCCATAGAGTTAGGATTTAGACTGACTATTAATTTCGGCCGTTAGCCAACAACTCGCGATACAGGACGATACAAATAATAAGGCACGTCGTTTAAACTTCGTTCGCGCAGACACGAAAAGACAATCGACGTAAACTCAAAACATTCTTTTTTGTTATCAACCTTATGCCATGCTCTTAAAGTGTACAATACAATTGCCGTGCCGTCTTTTTTTTATTTCAGTTACACGTTTCTGTATACTGCGTAATATGCGCATAAACGTGTCAAAATGTCAATTTAATTTTAAAATGTTTCTGTTTATATTAGGTAATCTATATATTTTACATTATTATACAAGTAGCTGTGCTTGCGTCTTAGTTTGCGTCAATAATTTTGCAATGACAATACTATTGATACAGATGGGAAAAATAGTTTTTAGTTTGTGTGGCGGCAGAACTTTTGGTTAGTGTTCGGTTGTTTGACCAATTAGCCGCGTATTTAAATTGTGCCAACTATGCAGGTACATCGGTGGGCCATATTAAATGTGTACTAGTGTAACTGTGTTTCCCAATTAAATCCTTTTTCTGGGAACGCATTGAGCTATCTTATCGCGTTAATGAAATAGGGAACTGATAATCATGGTAAATAGTCCTTGTTAGTAGAAATTAATGTTTAAAAAAATCTGACAGGTATCCAACAGCATGGTCAGTTCGTCCAGCGACGGAGGCAGAGTTGGTTGAATTCCATTCGCAGGAACGGCGGAGATTTTTAACGGCTGCAAAGCCTTTCACATACGTTCAGCATGGGTAAGTTGCCATTTACTACATCAGCTAAGAATGGAATGAGCGCCGAATGTGATATCTCTTGCTTTATTTGTGGTCTTGATGCTTAAGTCATCCTTCTACGGTCACCACTTTTTGTTGTTGTTCCACTTGCCAATACCCTCGACTTAGTAAGATGTAGAATCGGCTTATATTTGTATAGTGGAAGATCTTTGTTATTTTGGCCATCACATTGGTATTTTTTATGGATCTGGTATTTATAATGAAATAAAAAATGACATGCATTATTCTAATTTGCATTATCAGATATTATAACCATGTTCGTTTAGCTTTTACTTTAGCTGTGAAACCTAGTTTCGATTAGATTTTTTATTATTTCGCGTTTATATTAATTTTTACTGATGAATATTTTTTATCACGATTATATCACGTATACATTCGGCGTTCGTCCGGGCGTTCAATACATTCTCGGTTTCGGGATGATTAATAAATAATTTAGATAATTTTATAACATGGTACTGTAAAACAAAAATCTTAGACAGCTTTATGTGAGCTGTAACCTCATTAATCGTAATTATTCGGACAAAATTGGCGAAGCTGGCGTCCAGCCGGGCAAAGATTAAGCAACACTGCTAAGGGCTAGTGGGACACGGGCCTTGGCTTTAGGCGTTAATGGGGGAGATAAGCAATTGAGCTGAATCGGCAATCATTATTCTTAGACGGCACGGTTGGTGCAGTGGCTGATACAGTCGGCTGCTGCGCTCCGAGTCGCAGGTTCTATTCCCGCACGGAACAAATATTTGTATCATCTGCAGGTAGATCGATTCAGACAGCTGGCAAACATAAGAACGATTACATAGCGAACACAGTAGATTTAATTCCATCGTAAATTAATTATCCTGCATCTAGTTTCAATGGATGGAATGGATATAGAGCGAGGTATCAAAATGGCAATCAATGTTTTTTAATGACTAATATTAAATAAAAAGATTAATAATTAACTTAGCTTAACTAACTTAATTTAACTTTGACACTCCTATAAATTAGCAGTTGATTCAATTTTTTTATATATTTCCAGAAATTGCTAAAGCAGAGAAATTTAATTGATTTGAGAATTTTATGAGAGCTGCAACTATTTATTTATCAGACTGATGTCAGTCTGGTTCATCATAAATAATTTCTAATGCTTCGATAACCTTAGAGAAATAATCGCCGCGGTTGATAATGGTCAACATTTCATGCACCTTTAACCTATGATAACATTTCATAGATTACAATCATAAGTGCCAGAATCGGGGGCGATTATATTTTGGCTAGCACAACAATAATAGGAAAAGTTTAACTTATTGACTAAATAAACAGATAAGGATACTAATGAAGGCTGTATTGTTGCTTTTTCTATAGAAAGGTTATGAGTAATTTCTAGTGCTTTGATAATAAAAGTTAATATTGCGCCGTTTCACCTTTCCGCCATAGTCAATTTTGTATGATATGGCTAAATCAAGGACAAGTGTTAAGTGGATCAACTAATAAAAGTGCTGACCATGCACTAACTTAGAGCATGGCACTTATAGCAATCATTAATCTGTTGTCATGCATAGTGATTACGTAAATATTACCTTACGAGCGATCATTATAGCGGTCTGAGTAAGTCCATGCTCGGCAGTAGACGTATACGAGGAGGGATCAAAAAGTAGTGAGAATGAAATAGAATATAATGCCTATTGATAACTTAATAATTTATTTTTCTACATAGTTTCCGAGTCTCTCTACACACCGAGTCCAGCGCTTTTTTCAAGGCTTCAATCCCTTTCAAAAAATAGTTTTGTCTTGGTCCTGCTAAAAGCTCTCCACGGCATCCATCACCTCGTTATCGTTTTCGTACCTGTTTCCCCTTAAGTATTTTTTCTATTTGGGAAACAGATAAAAATCGCTTGCCGCCAGATCTGGTGAATAAGGAGGGTGGTCAACCAATTCGAAGCCATCTTGCTGAATGGCAGCCATCGCAACTGCTGACCTGTGCGCGGGTGCGTTGTCTTGATGAAACAGCACGCCCCTTCGAAGTTTCCCTCTCCTTTTCTCTTTGATGGCATTCCTCAACTTGGGAATTAAAGCTGCATAATATTGGCCTGTAATAGTGGTTCCACGCTCCAGGTAATCAATCAACAATATCCCTTCTGAGTCCCAAAATATTGAGGCCATAACCTTGCCAGCCGATGCCACGAGACGAAACTTCTTCGGGGTCGGTGATGATGACCGTTTCCATTGCGAATATTGCTGTTTTGTCTCGGGATCAAAATGATGGACCCATGTTTTGTCCATTGTTACGAAACGAGACAAAAAGTTTTCAGAATCTTCTTGAAACTTGTCCAACAATATCTTCGAAATGTCAAGTCGATTTTGTTTCTGACTGTCGGTTAACATTCTCGGCACCCATCTTGCGGAGACTTTTCTCATATTCAAAGATTGTTTCAATATGGATTGAATACTTCCATATGAAATGCCCGTTTCTTGAATTAAGTATCGGATGGTAACTCTTAGATCGTTCAATACAATTTTCTCGACTTTCGCAACATTTTCTTGGGTGACTGACGTTGATGGACGGCCGCAACGATTTTCGTCTTCCGTGCTCGCTCTCCCTACTCGAAATTGAGAAGCCCACCTTGCGACAGTGGAATACGGCGGAGCCGACTCTCCTAATGTTGCCTCCGAATCGCAATGAATTTCTTGCGTCGTTACCTTTTTAAACAGAGGTATTTAATAACGGCTCGCACTTCGTTTTTCTCCATTTTCGAGAACACGTTCCGACACGAAGCAATCAAATGACTACATTCAGAAAATAAAAGGAGAATCGAAGATTTTTTTCTTGATTAATATTACAAACTAGCTGGGACCCGCGGTTTCACCCGCGTTTAATTTAAAAGAAATTTAGAGTATTTCGACATAGAATATATATATTGGATTTCAAGGGTTTTATTTTTTTGCGCGGAACCCTAATTATGTTTCTAAAATAAAAGTAGCCTAAGTTATTCCTTATAACATCAGCTATCCGCCAGTGAAAGTCCCGTCAAAATCCGTCCAGCCGTTTCGGAGATTACCCGGAACAAACAGACAGACAGACAAAAAATTTAAAAATTGCTTTTTTGTTATAGGTAACGTACTTTCATATGCATTTAGTAAAAAACATTTATTTTGACGTTACAAAAAGACACTTCAATTTTATTTATTTGTATAGATTTGTATTACAAATTTGTATCTGAGCTATGCCTGCAAGTTTTTTCTTTCTTACCAAGGACTATGTCGTTCTCACTACTTTTTGATCCCTCCTAGTACAGGTCGATATAATTCGTATTTTTTTATCTACATTATAATAGGTGTTAAGTTAAAGAGATGCAAGGATCACACAATTGGTGGACTTAACTGGCTTTTAAGAGCAATTCACAACTTTACTGTTTAGTCGAAAAACGAACACACACAACAATTCTCGTAATTATTTTTACACTGTGACTGAGAGTTGACCGAACTGAGATTACATAAAAAATTCACAAAAAATAGGTATTCTGCTCTAGTTTGATTTCAGTATGATCTCAATTCATTCTCAGTTCACGCTCATTTTGACGTTCATTTAATGAAAATATTAGTACCTGTGTTTAGTTCAGAAAATGTTAGCAGAGTACCGTTTTGGCTTCGATCAACCTTCGATCCATTTTATATATCATTACAATATAAGTTCACGTTTGACGTTGTATGTTAGTTTAGGAGAATACCATTTGTGACATTTACGACACTGAGACTAGGTCGGAAGACTATGTTTTGAACATTTTTAATTACGTCGATGGTTCGTTTGTCGATCACAGACTGGAAACTGGTATTTGGATGAACCATTATCCGTAGTCGATAACTAGCACGGTCTGTAAGGGCGGATCCAGGATTTATTTCTGGGAGGCCCCTCGGCCTAAAGGTTCAATAATGATGGATGATTTTTAAATGTTTTTTTTAGGAACATTCCAGTACTCCTTCAGCGTTCATCATTGAAGCAATGTTGATGGATATTTTATTCTACGACTCCTCCTGTGTCGTGGGTACAGTTTAAATACATCGATCTCACATGCAGAAATAAAGGACATGAAACAATTATCTGTAGAATATACAAATATGTTTTCCGTGTGGGATCGATCCCGCGGAATTGCTTAGCCACTGTGCCAAATGCATTAAGGCCATTCTATTTAGACGATCTTCTCTAATACTGCTGCAAAGATGTCTTCAACCGGCGTAACGTGGAAAAAATCCGTTCTGCGGTGCTGATTGTCACAGGAAACGTGCACCATACATACATAAGTTACACAAGGATTTTGTATTTGGCATCTGCTAGTGACTTACGGATATTTTGTCGTTTTCCTTGTTTTACTTGAACCGTCTGGGGGGCACGTATCCCTGTGCCCCCCCTCTGAATCTGCCCCTGGCGGTATGCGCAGGTACCGTGCGGCGGTGGGCCCGTGCGCTCGCGGCTCGGGTGGTGCGGGTGGGGCCGGCGCCGTGCTGCTGGCGGCGCGCCCGCGGCCCGCAGCGCTGGGCGCACTCGTGCGGGACGCACTGGCGCGCCTGCCCAACGGCGAGGGCACGCGACACCACGTGCTCACGCTGCTCAGGTCACTACCATGCATTTCTATTATTTATTTACAGAACGATCGAAGCCGACTAAACTATTTCATCTGCAATATCTATACCATCCAGTCCGTATAGTCCGTGTGGTGTCCGGATTAAGAATATAGCACCACTCCATCTGCCCCCGTCGTGAAAGGCGACTGATGAACTCTAAACCAGAGGGATGGGCAGCAGCGTCTTTTCAGTGGAACAGTAGCCATACTGCGCTCACCAACCCGCCTGCCAAGCGTGGTGAGTACTGGTATTACCCCCAAAACTTTGACACAGATGTGGAAATCTATGGGGGAGGCCTTTGTTTAGCAGTGGATGTATTTTGGTTGATATGGTGTTTATTCTACATTAAACAGAACAGCCGAATTTAATAAAAAAAAAAAAAGTGTCTGTTAGTGATTTAAAAACAAATGCAAAAAATTGGTTGATCGGTTGGTGCAGTGGCTGACACAGTAGGCTGCTGCACTCCGGGTCGCGGGTTCGATTCTCGTTCGGAACAAATATTTGTATGATCTGCAGGTAGTTTTTCCGGGTCTGGGTGTATTGTGTGTGGAATTTATGTCTGTAAACGCACCCACGACACATGAGAAATCCTGGTGTGGGCCAAAAAAAAAGATTACTTTTCTTATACTTACTTATTGCATATTCTTAAGTAATACATTATTTTCCACAGAATGTCACAATGGGTGGCACCCTGCAGTGAACAAACACTCTTGAGTGCTTTGTCTTCAGTACTGGATAGATTTCTTTCTGCCAAGCGGGATCCTGTTGTGAAGTACGACCAGAGAACAGCTATATGGACTTACCTACACAGGCATAGGTAGGCTTTCGATTTATTTATTCTGTAAATTGAAATCTTTCAAACAGGATGCGACGCGAAGATTAATGGATCAACTCGCTCGTGAGCCGCGCGGGCCATGACGTACAAGGTCAACAGGCGTAAATTGCTCCAACGCCGCTGTCAAACATACACAAAATCACCAGCCACCCTCTCCGAGATGTTCCCCGTAGGCTTGGCACCAGTGAGTGGCTCTAGTGTGATCATACGAGGACCTGGAGCCGAAGATGACCGCTCCATTGGTTCGGCATACCCCTTCGCCCTTCCCCTTTAGGAAATTCATGTAGATCTTACATTGGACACCAACAACAAAAAAGGGAGTTCGGCATGCCACTTCGTCCTTTCACGGGGCGGAGGAAGTTCATGGAGAATTTCCACTGGGCCCAGACAAAATAAATTAAAATTATTGTCGTGGATTACTAAAGGCCGGGCATATTCTGTTGTTCTACTTTGAACAAATTGTGATGAGGTTACCTGCGATCAAAACGAAACTCTAATTCGCCTCATTGCATCAAGAATTCTTATAGACAGTTTTGTTTGTACATAGGAGTGAAGAAGACTGGCTGAAGATAACGAGCGCTCGCGGTCGCGGCAGCAAAGCGGGAGCCGCCGGCTCGCGCGACACACCGCTTCACGCGCCGCCTCACGCCGTGAGTAGGGGCCATAAACATTATTGTGTTATTAGTTATTGTTAATGAGCAGACATCGGAAAAGGTAGAGTATATTTACTTAGACTTCGAGGAAGTATGTAACATGAGTGGTTAATACCTCCCTCTAAAATCCCGGAATGATAATCATGACGTTATCATTCCGGTATTTAAGAAATTACAAATTTATTAGTGCCCATTGAATACGTTCTTAATAAATTATTACGAAGAATTTTATATTAATCAATCAATAAATAATCATATATATATATATAATTCTTCTGAACGTGTGTGTCACTGAACTCCTTTTTTTTTTTTTTTTATTTTTTTTTATTGATGTCCAGTGGAAATTCTACATGGAACTTCCTTCGCCCCGGGGAAGGGTGAAGGGGTATGCCGGACTCCTACCGGCTAAAACCACTGGAGCGGTCATCTTCGGCACCGAAGGGGGGCTCCAGGTCCTCGTAAGATCACACTAGAGCCACCCATTGGTACCACGCCTTTAGGCACATCACGGAGGGGATGACTGTAAAGCGGTCACCCCCTCTAGCAGAGGGAAGGCGACTGTAAAAAGGTCGCCCCCCCAGGAACTTCCCGGGGAGGATTGTAAAGGATCCCCCCAAGCCTCGCTTTGCGCTGTGCTGCGCACACGGCGGCACGTGACCACGTGCGCGCCACCGTCTTCCCGGGGGTCGCTCGGTGTGAGCACGCAGACTCCCCAATCTGCGTGCCCGCGACCCCCGAGGCCCTCCACCATGTAGCGACGGCAGGGGGCTGTCACTGAACGGCTGGATCGATTTTGATGAACTTTTTTGTGTATGTTTGAGTGGGTCCTTGGATTGTTTAGATTCACAACTGGACCCGGTAGGTTGCACTGCAATCGGGTTTGCATGCACCTGCCTGTGCGAATCTGGGGCGGGCAGCTAGTAGGCTAATGAAATCTTAAATAATTTGCCGATTATTTTGTGTAGGTTTTAACGGATTATACAGTATAAAAAGGTACCAATGTATTCAAAGTCCAATAAATAATTTATGATTCTTAAATCCCAGGATGAAAACGTCATGATTATTGTTCCGGGATTTCAGAGCAAGTATACTCTACCTATTCCGATATCTGCTAATGAGAGTGGTGGGGTTGATCGTGACAGTTTATGATGCAATTTATATTACCTGGATGATGGATGCATCCCGCTTCTACAATACAACTTTATATAGGTCAAATATTGTTACATATATGAGTGCCGCATAATGATTGTTAATATTATCATGCACTATAACGAGAAGGTTGTCAACATGTAGGAAGTGGAATTTGCAACCATCAAATATTAAGAGACTCAAAACATCCTAAGAGGCTCTCGTTGGGTGGCTGGCCCAAGGCTTAATGCAGAAAGTGGTACTCTTGGACATGGCTCGATTGTTTGACGTTTCTCTATCTAAAGCCCTAATGTATGTGTTGATTTTAAATAAACTGATTTTAGTTTGGTTATACCATGTCAACGTTCATCTCCCACAGATGGAGTTAGAGGTCGCTAGTGTAGAAGAAGTAGTAGAAAACGCGTCGGACAGCGACGTCGACGTCGATGACAGCCGCGCAACGTCATCTGTTCCTCACCTCTCTTCGGCCCAATTACTTATGCAAGCCACGCAAGCATCGCAAGGAAAACAGGTCACGTTGCCGCCGAAACCGAAAGGAAAACTTGTGGCCACACCACCGTTAAAAACAAAAGTCAGCGCTTTACCGAAGACTGCTCAGACTGTGAAGCAACCAGCCACGAAACAACCCACTCTCATGACACAATCTGCAAAACAAGCAAACTTACTGGCACAAGCTGTACGGCAAAGTAACGTCAACCAAGCGAAGGCTAACGTAACACAGATAGTCAAACCTCCGCTCAATCAGTCACCGAAACCAGCGAGCGTAACGCCACAAACGACGAAACAGCCTTGTGTAATCCAACCGGCAAAACAAGGAACTGTTATATCTCAAATCATCAAACCCAATATCGTGAAACAAATCAACAGTCAGAAACAACTCAATCAAGCAACTCCAGCGTCTCAGTCTCCTAAACAAACTCAACCGCAAATTACAAAACAGATTATCGTCAGTCAAACGTCAACTCTCGGTAGTCAGATATCGAAGTCCTTGCCTTCAGTGGTAGCACCACCGCACAAATCACCTCTCATCAAACAACGACCATTGCAAAAAGTCGAAGGGTCACAGTCGCAGGTAAAAACTATTTCTGTTTTGCTAGCCATTTATTCGTTTTCAGTTCTGAATAAAAAGCGAGTTTGGTCTTTGGTTCCGTAAATTAGTATTACAGTATGCTTAAAACGAAAATTTTGCCAATCTGCTCCCACCACGAAAGGCAAACTCGCAAACTGATTAGAACGAACTAAATTTATCATCATCATTATCATATCAGCCAAAAGCCGTCAACTGCTGAACAAGGGCCTCTCCCATATATGACCGGTTACATGCCATGTCTCGTCATTTTGGGGAGAATTCGCCAGTACTCATCACGCTTGGCAGCCGGGTTGGTGAGCGCAGAATAGCTGCTGTTCCGTAGACGGGACGCTGCTGCCCATTCATCTAGTTTAGAGCCCCTTAGTCGCCTTTACTACATCTACAGGATGATATGGACATTGTCTCTGGAAAATCAACTCTAAAGTATTACCTATTAAACTATTATATTTATGTAATATTGAATTTTGCCGTGTGGTGCCGGCTTAGAATACCACTACCCCATCTCCTTTCACTTTTACGACACCCACTTCCGTGGACTAAGGGATTAGGCGGAGGATGGGCAGCAGCATCCTTCGAGTACATGAACAACTCAACTGCGATCGCCAACCCGTTTGCCAAGCGTGGCGATTATGGCAAAACCCCCCAATGAGCCCACAACACATCCATATCGGTCGTTGTGGTGATCTTTGGGGGAGGCCTGTGTCCAGCAGTGGACTTAATTCGGCCGATATGATGAATATTGAATTACTAAACATTAACAACTAAATAGACACATGATCGAATAAATACTGGAAACGTATATATGGCGCTTGAATGAACTGAGTTCATAAATGAAAATTATAAACTACATATAATATAGTAATGTCTTAGGTTTTCGCGATTATTACACATTACAATAAATCAATTTTTAGTATTAAGTTTTATTATTACATTATTACATATAATATAATCTGTTCGGTTTCTAGATAATTACAACCAGTGTCGCAAGCCATCCGAGTCTACAATCAACAACTGTGATTCAACCTACCAGTACAACTACCGTGCAAGTTCTGCAGAATAAGGTATGCATAGGCTTTAATGATTTGTGTGAGTGAATTATAGTGGTGAAGGATGGGGAAAGAACTCCTTGATCTGCTTGCCAGTGTCTATGTTCCCTGCTACCTATATGCCGTTAATCTTTAAAGTAAGAGTGAATAGGCATATTATGGGTGCGCTCGTCCCATCGTGACCTCATCCATCTCTTTCCATGGCGCGAGACCGAAAGCAAGAGCGGATGCAGACGCATTCTTGAATAAAAAAATAATGTCTTTTTTTTTAACAATTTTTTCAATTTAAATATTTAATTATTTATTTATACTTAATGTACACTAGTGTACAAAGGCGGTCTTAATGCCGTAGGCATTTTCTGACAGACGACTTTTGGGTGATGCAGAGAACAACAAGGTAGTAAATATAAAAGAAACATTTTATTTTTTATTTTCTAGATGACTCAGGGTACGCGGTCACTATTGATAAGACCGAATCCAGTGCAGACCACTGTAACCGCCGTTGTCTCCACACCGACTTCTCAGGTAAGTTCCGGAAAAAAGTATTTATTTAAAATTGTATCTTGGGGTCGTGGTGTATTTGATATTTTTATTTACATTGCAACATCGTTTACACATGCACTGCACAAATAAGCGAAAGTAGGTAAACATTGGGTAGCTGTAGTTCGTAGTTAAATTGACCTTGAATCGTCTTTAGCAGTCTCGCTTTAGCGTGTGGACGGGGCTTTATTTGCTCTTTAAACTTTTAACGATTCGATTAGGGCAATGACTCACCGCTCAGCTTCCTCTACTTAGAGTAACGGGTTCGACACCCCCACAAAATAAGTATTTGTACGGTTTATTATGTTCATGTAGATTTCTATCTGCTAGTACACCCACAATACAAATACTCACATTAGCCCGCAAACGTCCATAGCTGAAAATGGGCCTCCCAATGATCATGAGCGGAAATAATAATGATCATTAAAAAATAATAACTATATTTAGCAGGCGACACCTACAACAACAAGACGTGGCGTAGTCAGAGTGCTAAGTCCGGCCACTCCAGCATCGGGGAAGTCACTTATATCACCACGGGCGCTAATGCAGCAAGGTAATATTAATGTAAAAGATGCAAATGGAAAACATAATTAATTTTGATTAATTTATTTATTAACACTAATCTTTACGACAGGTACACCTACAACAAAGAAGAAAACAGTCGCAAGTACTGCGTCTGTCACGACTATAGCACAGGTAATATTGACCAAGAGCCTTATTTAAAAAGTTTGTCGTGTATATCTAAAATAACTTAAATAAGATCTAGATTTCCTGTAATTGCAATCAAAATATACATCCAATTTCTAGAGTACTGCCGGTGCGACAGCAGTTGTGAGCAGTGTACCGACAGCGGTGACGTCGTCGGTGTCTACGCGGACCGTCCAGCTGGCGGGCGGGCGCACCGTGCAGCTGGCCGCCAACCAAACGGTGCACCTGCCTGGTGGACAAGCAGTGCAGCTGTCGTCGGGACACACCCTTCAATTGTCTTCTTTACAATTACCTACGCATAGTGTCCGTTTACCGAGCGGACAAACCGTACAATTAGCCTCACCTCAATCTATGCAAGCCGTCCGCGTGTCAACCACCGCAGTGAGAAGTCCAACTCCACGTGCACAACAAACAACGGCCACTATAAAAACAATTCAATCCAGCCAACCCGTTCATATACCTGTTTCTACAGTACAGTTGGCTGGACAAACTGTTCAAATCGCCGGTCAAACTGTTCAATTAGCTGGTCAAAGTGTGCAGTTGACCGGACACACCGTGAAATTGCCCAGTGGACAAAGTGTTCAAGTAGCTAGTCAGAGTATGTTACCGTCACAGAGTGTACAGCTAACTAGCGGTCAAACTGTTCAGTTAGCAAGTGGGAACATGCAAACAGTACAGTTGGGTGGATCGAATGTGCAATTATCGGGTCAAAGTGTTCAAATGCCAAGTGGTCATTCTGTGCAATTGGGATCGCAAACAGTGCAATTGGGTGGTCAAACTGTGCAGCTAGCCAGTCAGGCAGTTCAATTGCCTAGTGGACAGACACTACAGTTATCTAGTGGACAAACTGTGCAATTGTCGAGTGGGCAAACATTGCAGTTGGCTAGTGGGCAGACTGTGCAGCTCGCTAATCATACTCCGAAGTCGATATCTCAAGTAGTGCGAAGCCAGACGCCGGGCGACAAGTCTGCGACTGCACAACCGATAGTGGCGAAACTGTTGACAAATGCACAGGTGAGTAACAAATGATTACCTTATATATTATCACAGTAGCTGAAAGTAGCCGTAGTCACGTTCTTGCCCAGTGGAAATCTGATATTGATCTTATCATTATAGTTATCTGTAGACAACACTACCTAATTGATTGCTATTTTGTTTTGATAATTATTTCGTAACAAGTAGATAAGGCTAAAGAAAATTGTGAAAGTCGATAACCCTGCTTACTTATTTTTTAATATAATTATTATTATTGGAATTATGTTAAAATAATCGCAACGAGGTATGCTAGCATTGTATCTGAGAGTCGGATTTTTGCGACAAGGAAGGTTTTCAAGTGATTTCGTAATCTTGTTAACCAGACAACAATTACGCGACCACAAAGCAGTTCAGCCCTACAAAAAAATACATAACCTAAGCAATAGCTGCTAAGGGCGCCTACTGGGAATCTGGCTTCAGCTAAACTTTCCGCTAATGAGCTAGATCCGATTTCAATTGTTTAGGGCATATTTAAAGACTTGGCACGGGACAGCTCGAGAAAATGACAAGGTGGGGATGAAACGGGAATGGCGATGAAAAGTCATCTTCGCGGGTGAGGACCGTATGACGGTTGGTTATAAGTGTTGTGTTGCCAGTTTTCTTACACTTAACACAGGAAGGTAATTTGGTCGTCGGTTCTATGAGGGGGTGCATGGATGACGAACTTTCAATCATGTTGACGAATATCGAAGACTATCTAAATTTTACAATTGCAAATAGTAGTAGTGTCCAGTTTTTTTAGGGATCGTTATAAACAAGGAACCCGTCCCGAAACCAGCATAGTTTCGCCATGTCCGGTCGTGTCTGTCTGTCCGACTCTCTGTTACAGCCATCTTACTCACAGGTTGCTAGTGCTATGTAATTGCCATTTGGCATGGTTATGCATTCTCATGATGCCGCCAAAGTTATGTACTACTCGTAGTACTCACCTAAATGTAAAGTGTGACTACGGAACCATCTCCTGCGCGTGGTCCTACATGCACTTGGCCGGTTTTAATATTGTTATCATAATCTGTTGCTGGATATAGGCCTCTTTCTAAAAGGGCGGAATGCCCATAAAATTACTTTAAAAACTGTCTATTCATTTATGGAAGGGATATTTGTTAGTGTACAGCTAGTCTGGTACAATTTTAATACTTGGTCACTCACCACGATTACGCTTGGTTGTGTCAGAGTTTCGGCTTTAATGGAAGTTTCGCCGCAATTACTGTGTTGTCTCCGGAAATAGGTAACCCGTCTCGTCCCGTGAAGAATTATACAAGAATAGCATGTATACTCATCGTAAGAGCCAAAAGACGTCCATGTTTCAAGAAAGGCCTGCGTCGTAAATGAGCGGTTACATGTCGTCATTTATGAGGGGGAATTTGCCAGTACCTACTCACCACGTTTGGCAGAAGATAGAAGTGACGCTGTTGCCTATACCTCTGGTTTAGAGTCCCTGTCGTCTACTACGAGGATATAGAATGGTGCTATATTCTTAATCCGGTCCCTGGATGCCACACGGACTCCGGACACCACGCCGAGCCTGTATACTGTTTTCAATCATTTGAATGTATAGTGTAATCGTAGGGTCAGATGATCTCTCTGGAAGGGATGGTGGGGGGCGGCCGCACGCTGCAGGTGGCGGGCGTGCGGCCGCGCGCCGGCGTGCGCGTGCTGTCGCCCGGCGCGCGGCTCGCGCGGCCCTTGCTGCTCACGTCGGCCAAACCGCTGCACAATATTATTCTACAGGTAAACTTTATAACTTATCCTTTTTGTTTTTTTTGTTTTCTTTTTTTAAAACGTTGCCCCACTCTAGGATTTTTCCTGTGTCGTGGGTGCGTTTACAGACATGAATTCCACATACAATACACCCAGACCCGGAACAACTACCTGCAGATCATACAAATATTTGTTCCGTGCGGTAATCGAACCCACGACCCGGAGCGCAGCAGCCGACTGTATCAGCCACTAAACCAACCGTGCCGTCAACATTAATGTAATGTAAAACCGTAATCCTACAACAGTACTGCATGGTTTAATCGATTCTTGAACGTATTTCTTTGTCGTGCCTCTTCCAGTCGCTTATGCGGTCGTTAAACCTATCGTCCAAATAATTAATTCGTGCCGTATGAGTTCCCTGTCGAATAACAGACTAACAAATTCGAAAATTTCCGTTAAAGTGGGCTATCAATAATTTCGGCCGAATGAAGTCCACTGCTAACACAGGCCTCCTCCAAAGATCACCACAATGACCGATATGGGTGTGTAGTGGGCTCATTGGGGGTTTTGCCATAATCGCCACGCTTGGCAGACGGGTTGGCGATCGCAGTTGAGTTGTTAATGTACTCGAAGGACGCTGCTGCCCATCCTCTGGCTAATCCCTTAGTAGACTTTTACGACACCCACGGGAGATGGTGTGGTGGTATCCTGAGCAGGCATCGCATAACAGCCTAGCCTTTTTAAACAATAATTACAATTGTTTTATTCCCCTTAAATAGTGTAATATGTTGTACTTTATTTGGCTGTGTTGCTAGTAGGATGTAATCTCGACACTATTAATTTAACTTTATGGTCAATATAATTTAAAATCATATCAAGTCAAAAGTTCCATTCGTGTTTCGTGCAGTTTTGTTCCCGCACTAAAGCTTAATGTGTTTGCCTTGGAGGCATTTCATTCGCTTAAAATAACTAGCAAAGAGTTCCTGGTTACCAACCAGGGTTCGGGGTGTAGGTTCATACCCCGCGGAATTTGAAACACCTTTGTATAACTTTTGAACACTGTAAAGCTGCAAATAAAGAAATTGAATTGAATGGTAGTCATCCGGTTTTGAGATTGACTCCATGTGTGAAACGAGTTTATAAATTTCCAAGGTTATAAGACCCCTCATTTGAACTTCTGTCGATTTTCCTAGTACACTGGTGACAATGACAACGTAATTATTCTGTGGTAAAAATAATAATGTTACGTTTTTATTTTCTTCAGCAAAGCGACGGTAACACAATCCGTGTGACGTCAAGTGGGGCAGCAACATCGTCTCAGACTTTAGTTTTAAGTAACATTGGTGAGTGTTTCTAAGCATAACAATATAGTGACTGTTTTCAATAGTCTATACTATACTAACATTCCAATTTCATAGTTAGCCCCATTTGTCAGCATTTTGAAATAATGAAATACGACGAATAATGAAACTTTATTAGTCCAAAACTAAAAATCATGACCCTGTGTTAAGAGTTGTTCAAGCCGCCCTAAGGCGGACTTGGCTTAACAGTAGCGACTATAGGGTAGGGTGTGGTTGGGTGACCGGGGTAAAGGGGCGCCGAAAGCACTCCTTTGTTTCCTTCGCCTGATCCAAGTTGCATATTGTGACATATTGAATGCTTGTCAGCGGACAATTCACCATTAAAGTTTTAAATTCCCCAAATCTGGTGAAGAATCACAGCAGCGAATAGCCGCCCTCCACTGCTATGGCAGCCTCCACCTTATTCGGCGTGACGACGTCTTCCAAGTCCCTGATCCTTAACTTCTTGATGTTGATCCTCCCATCTCCATGGGGTGCACGACTTGCACGTCAAAGATAGGCAGGAGCACCTCCCGCATGCGGCTCGCCAGCCTATCTGCTTTGGCGCCACATTCCTCATAAGCGACGTAAAGCATCATTCCGCCGCTAGCTGCCCTCTTCACGGTCACGATATCCGGACCGATGTTGAGGTCGACCTTGCCTCAGCTATGACTTGAGACCCAAACTGAGTACCTAGGGTGAGCCCTCGGGCACCGTGACCGTGATTGTGATCCTTCCTCCTTCGCCGTTTTCCTCCTCGCGGCTTCCTCGTTTGGAGACGGACTACGCATTTTGCGCATCTGCTGCCCCTGTCTGGACCTTAGGAGGGCTAGGCTTCCGCTCTTTCGTGCTCACAGCGAACAACCCCCTGTGGTAATAGACCATGACCGTAGCATGAGAAACCTGAGTCGGCTCAGGCGCAGCGGATGCCGCAGTCCCGGCTGATTTCACCGTGATTGACCACCGCGGCCTCCCTTTCTCCTGTTGCTTCTTCACCAGAGCGCCTGGACGGCGGCCGCACCCGTCGCCGCATTTGTCGACGCTTCTACAGGCCTTATGCGGAGCCGCCTGGGCAGCCTGTGCCGACTGCTTTATTTCCAAGAGACGGATGGAGAACAGGCGGAGAGAAGGCAGTCTCTTCCCTAAAACCTCAAGCTTTGCGTCCACTTGTGCATTTTAACCATAACACCGCTAATATATGCGCCTCTGACCTCCGATATGGAGTCGGATCGCGATAGCGATGTAATTTTGCCTTCTACTTTACCTACGCGGTAGGGGGCGAACATCTCAATTATGTTTTAGACAGTTTACGGATGTTAAGAAGACAAGCAAGCAAGCAGAGCCTGCGCACAAATTGTTTTTCGGCGCAGACGAATACATCGACAATCGGATACACATTGAATACATTCCGAGAAGTAAAGAGTGCGGCCACCGAGAGAATGCATTCCGGACATCTGTTAATTGGTCTAGTTTCTGTTATATTAAAGACTTTGTTTCTATATATTTTTAACTTTGCCCCACACTAGGATTTCTTCTGTGTCATGGGTGCGTTTACAGACACTAATTTCACACACAATACACCCAGACCCGGAACAACTACCTGCAGATCATACAAATATTTGTTACGTGCGGGAATCGAATCCACGATGCGGTGCGCAGCAGCCGACTGTATCAGTCACTGCACCAACCGTGCCGTCAAGAATAGCTTTTGCCTGCAGCTTCGCGCGCATGGAATTTAGTAATGTACATCATGTTATTGAAAACATGCAATACTGACCTGAGCTTTTATTAGGAACTTGTAATAGGTACACCTATCAGGTATCATGATATATTTCCGAATGGCACGATGTATGCACAGTGTAGACCTTACCCAAAGCGGCGTGTTTCATAACTCCCGAGAAACCATATTATGTACGCCCACGTTAACCTCGATCAAACACACCTACTTGCTTCTCGTACGTATAGTATGACGGCATCTCGCCATTCGTTCGCGATTTTGCGAACAGATCCTCTTTGCATAGTTTAAAAATACGAAAAGCGCGGAGAAACAGCTTGACACGCATTTTCCTAGCTCACTAAGACATTGTCAGATTTGAATTAAATTCGCTAGCCATTCTCTAAATGGACGTTCAAATGCATGACCGTTGGATGACGATCATGTATAGAGACGTTGCAGTGCGGATACTCTGCGAGCTCAATCGCGATTCGCATTGGGTGTAAGTCTCCCGTTGGATGACGATCATGTATAGAGACGTTGCAGTGCGGATACTCAGCGAGCTCAATCGCGATTCGCATTGGGTGTAAGTCTCTGAGGCGCGAGATGCGGTTACTCAAACATTATCTCGGCAAGCAAATTTGAAAATACTACTTTTAATCTGAGCTGACCCTTAACATCACTTTTTGCCAACGAAACCATATCGTGATGTAATTCGACAGTAACGCCATCTAGTTAAAAACGAAGAAAGAAATAAGTATTTAAACTTTATAAATTGAATCATTAAAACTAAGTAACCCAGAATCGTAATAAATAGAATATATTATCCTTTATTTAAGGATAACAACACAAATATTATATCACGCTTTTTGGCTTAGGGGACACAGCAGTTATGAAAATGCACAGTGAGTCGTTCAAAAGAACTTTTGGCACCGAAGTCAATAGTTTTTCACTAATAAATAGACAAACAAATACTACGTCTATTTCATGATGACAATTTATGCGAAATACAAATGAAAACTTATGACTTACTTTAAAGGGAAGTTGCCTTGAACTCGTGACTTATTGTTTGCACCCGACTCATAATACGCTAGAAAATATATAATAATGTATCTATACAAATTAATAAAGTTGAAGCGTCTGTTTGTAATGTCAAAATTACAGTTTTTTACTAAACTCATATGAAAGTATATACATACGGTACCTACAAACAAAATACATTTTTTGGCTGTCTGTCCGTCTGTTTGTTCCCACTAATCTCCGAAACGGCGGGACCGATTTCTATGGGACTTTCATTGGCAGAGATAGCTGAACAATGAGAGAACAAAACAATGACAACCCGCGTCTCGTCTCGGTTTAGCAGGCTACGTAACCAATTGCGAAATGCTACGAAATAACTGTTATTATTCTTATAATCTATCGTTTAGCTCCCTTTAGATATAGCGTGATGGTAATGGATTTTTTAAATAATTCTTATTACGTACTGATAATGAATGTGTTCATTTGTGTGATTTTTTTATAATATTCGCTGTAAAACAATACTTTGTGGACCTATTGTTATACTACTCACTTGCATTCTAGATCCCTCCTTGGGCTGTAACGGTAATTTTTGTCAAATTTCAACTAATTCTATTCTGTATTTTAGCGTTCTCGTCCAACATAGAAAACAAACAGACAGAAATTGAAAAAAATGCAGTTTTGGCATCAGTCTTGTTAGTGGAGCACGCAGAAGTGATTTTATTCAAAAAATATTCAATGTACAGTTTTTGTCTCTTCGATTTTATTATAGTATAGATTAAATTTGATATATACTATGATTATAATGTAGATTTAGACAACACACAATTAACTTAGTTTAGCGCTAATTCAAAGCTTTAATATAACAGAAACTAGACCAATTAACACATGTCAAGAACGCATTCTCTCGTCGGCCGCAGTGTAGTGATGCCTAGTTTGCCCTCGCAAATCAACAAATGTGCGTGATAACTTTATCGCCTGAAATTCTCATTAGTATACTATATTATATTACTTGTTTTTCTCCCATGATAGGTGGACAAGCTGTGACGACGTCAACATCCTCTGCGCCTGTGTTAAAGCTGCAACAGGTAAATTTAATAAAATTGTTACATTCACTTGTTCTTGATAAATCCGAACCCGATGGTTGGTATCATAATTTGTTTATCATTATTTTAGGTGAATCCAATACAGCAAGTTAAACTTGCGCAGGGGATTAAAATTCAACAGGTGAATTTTTGAAGATTGCATGGTTTGAACATAAGACTGAGTTGTAGTTAAAGTTTTGCATGAATCTGAGAGTTATTACGGGTTGACAGCACTACTGCAAGCGAACTGCAAAGGAGGAGGGTAAAATATGCCTTTTTTTCGCCTAATATAATGGTGAAGGAAAACATTGTGAGGAAACCTGCACACTCGAGAGGGCTCCAAAATGCTCTCAATGGTGTGTGTAGTCCGTCAACCCGCACCAGGGCAGCATGGTGGACTAAGGCCTAAACTTGGCACAACAGTGGGTCAGTAATGGGCTGATTATGTGTGTACGCAATTATTTTGTGTTAGAAGTTCAAATATTTATTCTAACATAAATATATTAAAGAAATATTATAGTAAGATACATAAAAAATCCGCTTAGACACACGTTTGTTATTTAATTTTGCAATTTGTCTTTTGAATTTTTTCGTACTTTCAATGAACCAAAATAAGTAAAAATTTAATGACAAGTATGTTGACTCTACTATTAGGCAATAACAGAAATAATTTAAACATAGTAACTGATATTTTGAAAATGCGTCGTAATTTGCTATAAAACAACAAATATGGTGTTTTTGACGGGTTCTTTACGCAACTTTGCATTTTTCACATTTTTCACATTTTTTAAAATATTATATTTTAACTATTTAAACCCAAAATAATTCCTCAAAGCAAAAACTAACAATTTTCGCGATTATCTTAGGCGAAATAAGGACGATCGTTGCCCACTCTTTTCAGTTTGGATGAAGCCGGACCAACTGTATGCTAACTGCAAGTTTCTGTACATTACGACAATTGGACGGATGGAAAGATATTGGTAGTCTGGCTGCATATTAACTGCGTCCTAAATGCATTCTGAAGTTGGCTTACAGTCTAAGCGCAGTCTAACAATACACAAGAGCTGATTGCATGTATGATTGGATACTACGGACTGGGCTAATTAACTTTTACACTTATAACTTTTATTACTAGATTAATTTGTATATAAATACTTACATACGTATGTCTTACTTATATTATAAATTTTAATACAAACACTTCCTTCTCGAACTTATATAACCTAATATTACTGTAGATAGTAAAATGGTGACAGTAGGTAACTAGATTATTGGAGATTCAGTGCCTCGTTTGTAAATCAGGTCGAATTGTGCTCTTATCGTTGCCTAGAGGATTTACTTTATCTGTTTTTAAAAGGTTTTATGATATTTATAATAAAACACGTATGTATATTACAACCTAAATAATTATTGTCGTTTATGTTTGTAGTATAATATTTTGTGTTATGTTTCAGGCTGTTACAAGTGCGACAGGGCCGAATTCTAGCGGGGTCCGGAGCGTGCTAATGGACGGTCAGCAACTCAAACTGGTGGGAGGACGACACGTGCTCGCCAGGATACTGCGGCCGGCACACCCGCCTCAATAATGTCGTTGCAATTATAAATATAAATACTTTTACTTTTAATTTCGTTCTCAGAGTTCGTATAGAGCTAACATAGAGAATACTGTACGCGAATTCGCCTCTTACAAAATGTGATTTTGTTTTATACAGTTGGAAACAAAATTTGGTTATTTTTTAGTTTTGTTAAAAGGTACTAATGTACAAATCCAGTATTTTGGTCAAGACGGTTGTAAGTGTTCACATTCGGAATACTGTTATATAAAAATAATTTGAGTAATTAGATAAAATTCGTTTATTTATTTTTGACGTATAAAGCATCTATTCACTGTGGTTATTTGGTAGGTATATAATTATAAACGGACGTTAAGAAAGTAGGTATTATGTATATAAACTAAATAATAATTAGGTGTTAAAGGAGAACACTAATGATTTGACTATATCGTTGTTATGCTTATGTTAATTTATTATTTGTATATAGAGGACAAAAAAGCTTAACTTTGCATGTAAGGTCCCAACTAAACATTACTGTACGAAGTATATCGAGATAATACGAAATTCGTTAATTTTGACAAATGAAACACTAATATATCTTGAAAGGTGCAAACGATTATTACCAACATAGAAAGTCATCATGGCGAAAACATGTGTTAAAAGAACGTGATCGCAATATTTTTATTTATTTATAAAGTTGTTTATTATTATGTTACTGTTCTCTTTTTGTAAATAATGGGCTTAAGCCCCAAAATTATGGGCCTAAGCCCCAAAATTAATGTGACATTTAAGTCATTCATCCGCTCTAACGAGTATAACTTGTTTTTGTAGTATTTTAAAAGCAATTTAAAATACATTTTATAGTTTTTAATATTAAATCTTAGGTTCGTATTGCACAGTTTTTCACTGTTAGATATATAAAATAAAATATGTATGAATATGAGTTTTATTCTTTGATTGAATAGAGTTCTGGAGTATAAAATATATGTAAGCGTAGAATGCTGACTGTTTATACTGCAGAAAGAAAAAAAGAAAACTAACTAATTTTTCATAATAAAAAGTTACTAGGAATACTAGGATTTCTCCTGTGTCGTGAGTGCGCTTATAGACATAAATTTCATACACACTACACCCAGACCCGGAACAATGCAGGTATGCATATCATACAAATATTTGTTTCGTGTGGGAATTGAACCCGCAACCCGTAGCGCAGCAGACGACTGTAACAGCCACTGCACCAAGCGTGCCGTCAAATATAGTTTGGACATATCATCATCATGCAGTTAGTCCTCTAAACGCTATTATATACAAATAAAACTTGTCTTTATTCGTTATTCCGCAATAACATCTTACGATACCATACCCGCTAAACCCTGGGCGGATTTAGGAATAGTCCCGCGGGGTCCGGGCTAGAGCGCCACAACATCCAAAATTTGAGAGGCCAAAAATATAGTGGCACTATGATCATGGTATAGATGCCACAAAAAGCTATCACTATATAAAGTTTACTACGAAAAAGGTTGGCCGTCTACTTCACTACCTTATTAATAAAAAACCCTGTAAGTTGCCTAGAAGATTCTCTCTGTAAGTACTAACAAATTTCAAGTGAATCAAAAATTACAAGGGTAATTATCAGACCTAGCCTAAGGCGGCCATATCTATTCAATTCACTCCTGCATTAACCAATAGTAGATATTATAAACGATTCTGAATGAATGCACTGCAGACACTACAAATACATGTCATATATAATAGGTATTTGAAAACAATGTTGTTGTTTGTAAAGACCTGTTAGATTGACTAAACACGTGCTTCACTTATTTCCAATCATCACGTTACACACACTCCAAATACAGGTTATGAGATGGGATCACTAAAACTATAATCGGGTGGGAAAACATACTTTATTTTATTACTTATATACATGGAGTGAGTGTTCTCAGCAAATACCAAATAATCAAGCTCAAGGCTAGACATGAAATTATTCTAAAACAAAATTAATCAATCTTTTAATCATAAATACTCGTTAATACATACACTAATGTGTGTGATGGAATATATTTTGCGTGATATAAAATGTTAGCATGAATTATAATGATTCCCATGTAATTATAGAGGTAATTAATTATATTCAAACTTCGACTTACGACGGCTGCTTCCGCTCGACATGATTTCTTAGATACAAACTGAATCGTGTGTTAACAATTCTGTCTACAGGGGAAACGACATTATTCAAAGATACTAAGGAGGTATCACATTTTAATTTCTAACTAACACTTTCCCCACAATCCTCTCACATGATTGTACAGTCATATTATATCCCTTACATTGAATTACATAATTTGCGCAAGTGCTTACATTTTCTTAGCAATCAAAGTTATAGATACATTGAAATGAATAGTGGCGTTATAAAATAAGTTTATAACTGATAACACACCTTAAAATAAAATTCCTATTTCTAAAAACTCAATCGTATATCAGTCTTATAACTATGTGTTTAAAATATATAAATATTTAATTGAGATATAAGTTAGGTAGCTGAAATGCATAGTAATAAAGAGCGACGTTAAAACACAGATATAACGTTACACCGAGATTGATATTATTTGATCTTAACCTAACAGACTACACAAAAAATAAAAGTGAGTATGCTTATCATGTAAATTTATAAGTACCACAGGTTTAGTTAATACTGACGAGTCATATCGTAACTTTCAGAGATATGATATACATAGCACGAACGTTATCGATGAATCGCGTATTGAGCCGAGCCCAACTACAGCTGCTACTGTTATGTCACAAGTACACAGTGTACATCGGAGACAGTACTGACGCTTGATGATGATTCTGATAGCGTAAACAACACTGAGCCAGCTGTCGCCGAACGATACAACGTATCTATATTTATTAATATCTAATATGAATGAACAGAATGTTAGAATGCCACCACTTTATAGTTAGGTTCTAGCAAGCTCATAAGTACACTATTAATATCTAATTATTATGTTTCATTACGATGCCGATTGATGTTTATATTTTGCGGGAAAAGCAAAATCTGTTATTTTATACCGTGCAAGTACCTACTAAATCAATATAATATTCGAACTAATATAGCCTCATAAACATTTCATTGTTTGTAAACTAACGCCAAAACGATTTGCTGTTTCTCGATATTTTGACAAATAGATTTTTACCATTTCCCCTTAGTCATACTAATTTATTTGTAACAAAAATATTTATAGCAATTTTGGCATTTGACACGTACGTCCCTAATATACAATCGAATATCTAGTGCGATTACAAAATATACCTACTTACATATTATATCGTATCTCTGAACATGGAACTACCTCCCGACCTTCGCTGGTACGAGACCAACCGAATCGTACATTATATACAAACAATAGGCACTGAAAGTTTGAAATATGATTGGTGTGTAAGAGGACGAACACAGACAGGTCTTCTAATGCGACTTCAAGAAACTAACTATTGCGGCTAAATCATTACAAAATGCGTAGATTGCCTGATGTACAATTGAGGTGACAAGGACGCGTTCATGCTATTATCATTGTTCATATTTTATTATTTGTCTAATACCCAAAATACCCAAAAGCAAAATTGAGTATGTATTCTTAGATACAACTTTACCTTATAAGTACAATTCATATTCAATTCATTATCATTATGTATGAAAAACAATAATACACAATACCTACGTCATTAGTCATGTCAAGCAGTCGTGCTGCAGTTGAATAATTTTGACATGTGCCACAACAGCACACCTTTACCTATGAATGACATGTCACATGTGTTTAGAAACGAAAAAATTTGCCGCGATGCCTTCACCGTTATTTACCCCTTGACGCTTTGGGGATTATCGAATAGCGTTTACTAATATTTATAATCCAATAAACGTATAAATATATATTCTATCAAGATATAAATTTAAATTATATTCATTACTAGTGTGTAGTTAATATATATGTACGATATGTACCAGAGTTGTACAAGAGGCATCCTGATGGCTGCTGAAGAAGCTAAAAGCGTGCCTGACGGATCCGCTCACTCGTCGGCGTCCTCGGCGTTCTCAGCCGTCAACAGGTTGGTGTTGTCGTCAGCTTGAAGATCGGCGGTTAACTTCTGAAACAAATGCTCGATTATGCATACATCAAAGCCACAGCAGCTTACACGTACATACTTGTAGCTGAGTACGATGCTTCTTTACACATTTTCTTTTTATTTGGTATCTTAACATGGGCGGTAATAACCTTTGGTAATTGGCATTCGAGCCGCTTGCCTACTGCCTGTTTGAAAGTTAGTAAAGGTACTGAAGACGTAATCTAAATGCTGTCGGACAGCGTGACTAATTTTAATGAGGCTTTTTATTGAAATGCCAAACATTACACACTGCACTTAAACGAGGAATAGTTTTTGATAATTATCGCGATATCTGTCATGACATGAGGCATTTATATCGTGATAGTTTAGATCCTAGCAAATTCAAAATGTAGGTAGATATTATTTTTTTTGGGTCGCTAAGTCGGGTAACCTTGCGGTCCGAGGTTCTTTACGGGGCGCCTGTATGGTCGGCTCGACTATCAGGCGCCCAACGCTGCAGAACCAAAATTCATGGTCTGCAGCGCAGAGTGGCTATCCGGATCGCACGAGGATACCGAACCGTGTCCTACGAGGCGGCATCTCTCCTGGCGCGTTTTCCGCCTTTCGACATCCTGGCGGAGATGGATGCGTGGGTCTACGATCAGACACGCTCCCTCCGCCAGAACGGCGAAGGCGCGCCTCCGAGGGCGTTGGACAGGTTGAGGCGGTTAGGTCAGCGGCGCGCTCTTGGATAGTGGCGTCACCGCCTGCGGAAGCAGTTTGCGACCAAGCGCGTCGTCGAGGCCGTCCTGCCGCTCTTTGGAGTCTGGCTCAGAAGGAGCTAGTGCGTCACCTACCGCCTGACGCAGGTGCTCACCGGGCACGGTTGTTTCGGTGCGTACCAGCACAGTATAGGGCGCGAGGCCACGGCACAATGCCACCATTGTGATAGCGACCAGGACACCGCACAGCACACGCTCGAGGCGTGCCCTGCGTGGGACGCCGAGCGGCGGATCCTGGTCGTTCGGATCGGGCAAGATCTCTCTCTGCCAGCAGTAGTGCCGGCTATGTTGGCAGAGCACGAAAATTGGAATGCAGAGAGGGCCGATCCCGCTCGAAGAAGGAGGAGACGGCGCCGGGGTAACAACCGCCCTGGCTCTTCACAAAAAACTCTACTAAACATTTCTATCTTCCTCATTTATCATAAACAGCCGGTAAGCACCAGTGTGTTGTAGTGAGTTTGTGTTCATACCCCAAGCTTCGCAGACGCGACCTGTGAGCGCTTGCGACGTCGCACTGCCAGCGCGAGCAGCAACACTAGTGCGATGGATGACAGGGCCGCCACCAGCAGCGGCAGCAGCAGATTGTCTCCCGGAGAGTAGCCCTGAATAAAATAAAAAGACATTAGATTAGTCCACATATCACATGTCGCGGCGCATCTCTATATGTAATTAAATATCCTCTATTTATTTTAATTGATTAATGATTAAACTGCATCGCAAATACGACTGGATATGTCTATTTCACAATAATTTATATCTGAGGAAGCCCCTGTACAGCTGCTTCTAAATTTGTAGTTATTATTTATACTGAATATTAATTGTGTACCTTTGCGTGTCTTTTTTGTATTATTACTTGATCGAAAATCCTCTATATAGCAGGCCGCTAGCAACATTGACATAAGCAGCGTGCCTGATGTTACTATGGCATTCTTCCATCATTAATTCATTCAATACAGTGTGTCCCTAGTTTTTCGCCGCATAATCACGCTCCGTTATGTTTTGAGCAGCAATTAATTCGACGGAGCGTATGTAGTTACTTTTCATAGAAAATGGAACATTAAATGCACACCGATACATAATGGAAGTCTTAATTCCATATGCACAACCCGCATTGACTGCATTTGGGGAAGATTCCATTTTTATGGACGATAATGCTCGCCCGCACCTTTCTGGCGACGTGGAAGCGTAAATGCACGAAGTTGGGATCCGTCGTTTAGATTGGCCAGCTCGTAGTCCTGACCTCAATCCAATTTAGCATGTCTGGGATGTTTTAAAGAGACTGGTAAGATCAGTGCAACACAAAACATCACGGAGCTAAAAAGAGTAATTGCAGAAGAGTGGGAACGTATTCCTCAAAACGTTATTAAAAACATCGTGGAAACCATGCCCAGAAGGACTCAAGCTGTGATTTTGGCAAGAGAAGATCACACTCGTTATTAGGTTTTTACATTTGTAACTTTTTTAATTAAAAAAGTAAAACGTATTCTTGTCTTTATTGTCGACCACTTCTTATTGTTTGGTGTGCATCAATTTTAAAGAATTCATCGTTTTTATTTTATTTTCCAGAATTCACTTCACGCGTATTAATTTACACGATTATAAGTATACAGACTACGTCAAACAATTAAATTTCATTAAATTAACTCAAATCGACCTTAGAATGTAAATTTCCTTATGTGCCCGTTTTTTTTGCAAAAGAGTTTAGTTTGATCTGAAGGCTTATAAATTTGCTAGCTTTCAGGGGAAACGTTGAGGTGGTTACGAATTAATAGAAAAGTTGAGAGAAAAATATATCAAGTGGCGCTCATGGTCGCTTTTCTGCGTTTGTTCATATGCGTAGGTACGAAGATCTGGAGCTATTTAATGAGTAAAGGATATAAATCATACTCCTTTATAATATATATTTTGCATATTAATCGACAAAACAAATATGGTTACTGGTTACTTAAAGTAGAGCCAGGTTAAATAAATACGTCATTAATACATTAAATATATTACAACAATCAATTTCCACTTTATTCAGGTTGTCAGAAGCGCATTACCCGTAATAGATTTTCGTATGTTTTCCATGTCCGCTTGCATTTCATTGCCCAACTGAAGACTTATTATGATTAAGCCAATTAGGTCATTCAAGTCAATACTTTGTAGGTAAACATTACATAAGTCAGGTACCAATGCAGTACTTACCGTCCATTGGAAGTATGATGACGTATCTACAAACGGCCAACGTGCTCCGTACCATCCTCCTTCGCCAGTCTTCGACACTGTAACTTCGTCGGAATCAGTGCCGGGGGCCGCATAATCTGGCTTCAATGGTGGTAACGAGAATACCTCATCCACTTCAAGTGATTCTTTAAATTCATCGTCGTCATCCACCGATAGCATAGTGTCCTTCAAATCTCTTAACTTAGAGTTTTCACTAGTTGTAGCAAATTCAGTTGTCACTGGAATCCTAGTCGTAGCTTTCGTAGTAATCAAAACGTCATCGAACGCTTTCGTGGCAACTACCGATTTTTCTGAGAGAACTTGGGATCTAGAGTAATATCTCAAAACGTTGCGAAGGGTTATTGGTTCTGGAGTAACTGTCGCCCGGATTATAATATCTTTCTCCCATTTTATTGACTTATCATAATTAGGTACACGATTGTTACTAGATGCTGTTCCAACGAGGGATATGTCGTTATCTTCTGTTGGAATCGGCGGAATGACTGTAGAAGACGTTGAGCTCTTCCATGATCGTAATGCCGGCATTGTCCAAGGAGGCGTAGTCGTCCTCTCTCCGGTAACTGTTGATGGAATAGAAGGCGTAGTGGTGGAGGGGGATTGCGAAATGGTACTTGTTTCGAATCTCTGGCCCAGAGTTAATACAACTTCTGGAGACAACTTCAGTTCTTTTTTCCTAGATTTCACCATCTCACGTTCAGCCGGGGCGAGGGGTGCCGCGGTGACAGTTTCATGCTGGTCTTTCTGATTCCTTGCATCAATAATATAAAGCGGAACAAGAGTTAACACGAGCGTTGCTGCCATACTGAATAGTATCCATAAAGCATATTTCATATCCGATTTCCTACGGGCACGTCGCATATGAATTGAAGGACTGTAGTCCCGTCCTTTGCCCTTGATGCCGCTGTTGCTTAACACTTCCTCTGTTTGCGGGAGGATAGTGTACTGGAGACTATTCTCGCCGTGTCGCACTGTCTTGTACATTATGCTGTTGCTCCTACTTATATATCACAAAAGGAAACACTACGGTTACGTTTTACTATTTCCACTAAATAGTATCACATGCTCGTATTTTCACTGAGCTGAGATGTGTCCTCGGTATGTCCGTATCACAGTTTTGCGAGTCATCAACGTGAAGAGTCAGTGCGAGACATCGCGGCCACTCGCGCTTTGTGCAGAGTTAGCGGCTCAGCGTTGAGCAGCGGGTCACCGCGCACGCGCGTTTTCATTGAGCGGCAGCTCGCTCCCCTAACGCGCGGCGGCTCGTCATCCCCGAGCTTTTGAGGTTATATGACTTAGAAGCCGGCTTCTATTTTACATCATGCCACACGACAATAACAATAACATTACAGACTCTTTAAGTCGGCAGGTAACTACTTCGCGACATTAGCGAGTAGGTAGGTAATAATAGTTCAGGAAACTTTTTAATTCTTACGACCGAATGCGGTAATCTCTATTGTGTGCACCGAATTGCTATTGTTGAATGAAACGGAAAATTTATTTTGGGTCCACTTCGCTAATGTTATCGAAAGCCAATACTCGCCCGCTAAGCTATCAAGCGTAGCTAAGTTAAACTTGATTTGAGCAATACAAAATGTTAACGTTGCTGTTTCAGAATGAATGTTAAAGCATTTATTTCAGTAATAAGATTTTATTTGTATACGTACTTTATACTATGAATCAGATGAAAATTATGAGTCACGATATACCTATATTTCTTCGGATAACATCGAATGCATCATTTATTTTTTGGGTAACTTCCATCCAGAGGTTCTTTGCGAGCATTGATCAAATGCTATGACGGTTGATATTTAACATGTGACTACATTGTATTTTGGAATCGGCTCTTAGCATATATTTTTATGTGCACTGATATTTTCTGGACAAAGGGATTGACATCATACGATTTTGTAAACATGTGCTTATATTAAACGTAGACATTTTTTTTTGTATAAGTAGTAGTAATTTAGTTACTTAGTATATGTTACTAATACTAATAATATATGTTATCTAGTAACTACCTTTTTTATCGATCCCCAGTGGAAATTCATCATGAACTTCCTCCGTCCCGGGGACGGGCGAAGGGGCATGCCGGACTCCTACCGGCTAAAACCACTGGAGCGGTCATCTACGGCACAAAAGGGCCCCCCTTTTTCTCTCGGGTCCTCGTTAGATTACACTAGAGCTACCTATTAGTGCCACGCCTTTAGGCACATCTCGGAAGGGACGACTGTAAAGCGGTCACCCCTCTAGCGGAGACAAGGCGCCTGTAAAAAGGTCAGGTGCGGTCTCAGGCACTTCTCGGAGAGGATCGTAAAGGATCCCCCCAACCCTAGCTGCGCGCTGTGCTGTGCACGGTGACACACGACCACGTGCACGCCGCCGTCTTCTCGGTGGTCACTCGGTATGAGCAAGCAGACTCGCCAAACAGCGTGTCCGCGACCCCCGAGGCCCCCCGCCATATAGTGACAGCTCAGTCGTGTTGAACCTGGGCACCGGGGCGGTTGTTACCCCGGCGCCGTCGCGAACTGCAACCGTAGGCGATGTCGCCACATCTCGAGTGCGCGAAGACGAGCCAGCCGCCTCAGCCTGTCGAACGGCCCTTGAGGCAAGCTTTCGCCGCTCTGGCGGAGGGAGCAGGGAGCGTGTCTCATCTGTCTCCGCCAGGATGTCGAAAGGTGGAAATCGCGCCAGCAGAGTTGCCGCCTCGTAGTACACTGTCCTGTATCCCCGTGCAATCCCGATAGCCACTCTGCGCTGCAGACCATGCAGTTTGGTCGTACAGCGCTGCACGCCTGACAGTCGGGACAACCAGGCGCCCCGTAGAGGGCCACGGACCACACCTCGCGAAATCTTCTTCGAAGCCCCAACGACTGTCCAGAGTGAGCCCCGGGTACTTCATGTACTGGCCCACCCTGATTAGCACGTCAGCAAAGGGTATCCACGAACTGGGTGGTTCTCTGCTTCGCGGCAGTTCGTGGAACCATAGCACCATAGTTTTGTGAGGCGCTATCCGCAGACCCAGAGCGTGGTTTTCGGCTACGATACTGCCACCGCATGCTCGGCAAGCCAGATGGTTCTCTCGAAGGACTCCCCGCTGGCGAACACAAGCGTGTTGTCAGCGTAACATACCAAGCTGACGTCAGTGCAGAGAACGACACGCAGGACCGCGTCGTCGGCGAGGTTCCATAAGAGCGGGCCGAGAACTGACCCCCGTGGAACCCAGCACATAATCTCCCTACTTAGTAACTACCCGATTGCCGAGAACTGCGAAGTATCTACGAAGTATTGTGTGATGCAAAGTTTTAGACTTAAACATACCTAGAAATCTTATTATAAGTACTAATGTCTTAGGTTTTCGCGATTATTACACAAATAAAACAATTTTAAATGGATTAGATCGCGTATATTATAGATTTTTGTTGTTCCTGACGTTTCGAATGCTTTGCAGCATTCGTGGTCGCAGGATGACTAAGGTGACAGGCGTAGTTACAGATTTTAAAAAGTTATTTCATTTTATCTACCGTACAATTTTAATCAAAAAATTAGTTTCGATGCACGCAGTAATCACTCACAGTGTCTTGATGTTTTTTAGTGCGGTATGTTGTTTGGGACTTTATTATTTTAATTACTGGATTCCAAACAGGTGGTACCTGCCAACCATCTTCTCTATTAAAATTAGAATATGTGTAATGATTTTGCAAGGGGATATATTTTCATTAGAACGAATGCCTCATCACATCGCATCAGGTAAAAGACATCCACTTTTAAACAAAGCCTCCTCCATAGATTTCTGCAATTGTGGCGTCATTGGGGTTTGGGAGGAATTTGGCAGTACTCAACATACTTGGCAAGCGGGTTGGTGAGCGCAGTATTGATACTATTCTCTTCGAAGGGATGCTGCTATCCACCCCGCTGGTTAAGAGGCCCTTAGTCGCCAGTGGTGCTATATTCATAATTCGGATACCACACGGAAAACGGACATGGAGGTGACTATTACCTTCTTAGTGTAAATTTACCGTGTTAGAACTATTTGTAGAACTATACTCGCACAGGCCTTGGTCATATATATAAAATGTAGTAAATGTAAAACTAGGAACTCTTATAGACATACCGATAAAATGGCGTTATCTACGACCATGGAACTAATTGGCACCTAAGATGTTTTCATAAGTGTAGATGCGTTGCCCGTGTTCTATGATGGTCACATGGTAATTGCCCGAAGTTCACTGAGAGACAAAGACATTTTATTTCATAAATAAATAAGTAACGTAAATCGATATTGTAAATAAAAAAATAGTATTTTGTTCTTATTTTTTACTAGCTGGGACCCGCGGTTTCACCCGCGTTTAATTTAAAAGAAATTTAGAGTACTTCGACATAGACACTTGACATAGAATAAATATATTGAATTTCCAGGGGTTTTTTTTTTTACGCGGAACCCTAATTATTTTTCTAAAATAAAAGTCATATCATCATCATCATATCAGCCACAGGACGTCCACTGCTGAACAAAGGCCTCCCCCTTAGATTTCCACAACGAGCGGTTACATGCCGCCCTCATCCAACGACTCCCAGCGACCTTCACCAGGTCGTCTGTCCACCTCGTTGGAGGTCGTCCCACGCTGCGTTTTCCGGTGCGCGGTCTCCATTCTAGAACCTTTGTGCCCCAGCGGCCATCAGTTCTACGAGCAATGTGCCCTGCCCATTGCCACTTCAGTTTACTAATCCTTTCAGCTATGTCGACAACTTTAGTTCTTCTACGGATCTCCTCATTTCTGATTCGATCTCGTAGAGAAATACCAAGCATAGCTCTCTCCATAGCTCGCTGAGTGACCTTGAGCTTTCTTATGAGGCCTATTGTGAGTGACCACGTCTCTGTTCCATATGTCATCACTGGTAACACACACTGGTTAAAGACTTGCGTCTTGAGGCATTGCGGTATTGTTGACGAAAAGATGTTGCGAAGTTTCCCAAACGCTGCCCAGCCGAGTCGGATTCGACGATTGATCTCTTTCTCGAAGTTGGACCTACCTAACTGGACAGTTTGTCCCAGGTAGACATACTCGTCAACAACTTCGAGAACAGAGCTCCCAACGGATATTGGGATGGGCACGACATGGGCATTTGACATGACTTTTGTCTTGCCCATGTTCATCTTAAAGCCCACCTGTTGGGAAACTCTGTTGAGATCATCGAGCATTGTGCTGAGCTCTTGCAGCGATTCTGCCATGACTACGATGTCATCGGCGAATCGAAGGTGAGTGATATACTCGCCATTGATGTTAATGCCGAATCCTTTCCACTCCAGTAGTTTGAAGGCATCCTCCATTGCAGCGGTGAACAGTTTCGGGGAAATGACGTCCCCCTGTCTCACACCTCTCTGCAATGGAATTGCCCCCGTGCTCTGTTCATGTACTCGGACCGACATGGTGGCGTTTCTGTATAAGCACTTCAACACTTCAATGTACCGATAGTCGATCTGGCACCGCTGCAGAGATTGCAGCACTGCCCAGGTTTCGATCGAATCGAAGGCTTTCTCATAGTCCACAAACGATAAAATAAAAGTAGCCTAAGTTATTCCTTATAAAGTTATATCATCAGCTATCTGCCAGTGAAGGTCCCGTCAAAATCGGTTCAGCCGTATCGGAGATTACCCGGAACAAACAGACAGACAGGCAGACAGACAGGCGGACGGACAGACAGACAAAAAAAATTAAAATAGTTTTTTTGTTATATGTAACGTACATATTTTCATATGCATTTAGTAAAAAGCTGTTATTTTGACAATACAAACAGACACTTCAATTTTATTTATTTGTATAGATTACGCGGTCTAATGGCGACCGGCCCGCCGCGCCGTTCTGTAGTGCAAAGTACGTATGTGGCGCGACTATTTGTAAAATGTCATTGATTGGGGTCTCTATTATTTGGGCTCAACATGAGAAGGAGAAGTATAGGGCATTGGTTGAACGTGTTCAACGGAAATTCGCATGTTATCTTTATAAAAAACTCTTTGGCTACTATCCGTGGGCTTAAACACGTTGGAGTTAAGACGGAAATGTGCTTTAATGGTTCAATATTATCGCTCGTTGTTTCCTGGGGTGCAATTCCTTGAGGTCAAACATCCATACATCCTTCAATACAGAATTAAAATGACGGTGAAAAACCTATTTGGTATACGCTAAGACATTATTGTTATATTGACATTATGGACACGTTGCAGACAGTGAGCCTTGGGAACGAGTCTTAGGGAATACCAAATTGGGTTGTCACCGTTATTTTAATTCTGTATTCAAGGATGTGTGGATGTTTGACATTAAGGAATTACACCCCTGTCCGCGCCTAACCTGTGCGCGCGCGCCGTCTACTCGCGATGCCATCGGTACGCACATGTACTTCCCAGTATGCTCCCACGAGTCATGCTATTTCATTGCTAAACGCTTTGTTTGCTCAGCAGCCAGAGGTTGATATTTTCAGCAACAGCATTAACCAATTTATTAGTTACTGTGTTAAATCCCTTAATGACTAAATATAAGAAATATGTATTTACGAGTAGCTTACTTGGCTTACTGTGCGCGTTGGGCAACTGTAAGTGCAGTAAGCGGTTGATAATCAAATAAATATCGGTGTCGCAATTTAAATCCTGTGTAATATTTACGATCGGCTATCATTTTATCTATATGAGAAGCATGAATAGCATGAATATTCCTTACCGAATTCTTAATTAGATAGCCTCTTGGATCTCAAAATGCCGCATTTTAATATTTTATCATGTCCGTCTATTATAAAACTGTACCCCGCCGTATTTGCCGTGTGGTGCCGGCTCTGAATACCACCACCCCATTTCCTCCCGTGGAATGGGCAGCAGCGTCCTCTTAGTACATTAACAACTTAACTGCGATCGCAAACCCGTCTGCCAAGCGTGGCGATTATGGCAAAGCCATATCGGTAGCTGTGGTGATCTTTGGGGAAGGCCTGTGTCCAGCAGTGGACTTTATTCGGCCGAAATGATGATCCCGCCGCTGTTACTATCAAACCTTACGTTTTATAAGGCTGAAATAAATTCCTAAAACATTAGTATGTGATCAGAACTTTGGTATAACGTGACGGTATCTACGTAACAAAGTTATCTAACAGCTTCCTCCGAAAAAAAGTTTATCGATGACTGCTGCATTGATCGCAACTCGCATGTTATTTTTCTGTTTCTCGGATTCCTATGACAGTGGAATCTTACTTTAGATGTGGTCCGACACGTACTTGACAGTTTTTCAATATTTTACAAGATAGTTATTTATAACTGGGCGGTTATCCACTTCTCCCGCTCCTAAGACCGAATAGTCATACCATTTCTAATTAGAGCTTAGAAAAAAGTATACACAAGTATATTATCATGTTTTTGCGGCCGGTCAAGCAACGATACACGATACGAATACTAATTCACTTGACCTTGAACAGAATCACGTTTCCTTTCGAAATTGGTTCGTGAATGCTATATTTTTAGAATAAAAGTAAAAAGAGAACGGCCAAACAGAATAAAAGGGTTGGTCGGACGACTCGTCTCGGCTTTTTGTTAGGCGAGCACCTTTTTCTACTGGGATTTCGTAAGCGACGAGTTAGATAAAGGTACCCATTTATTCCGTGTCTTTAAAACGATGCTGCCTGAAGCATTATTATTGGTTGTCGGTTTTCAAACTAGGTGGTATTGTAATTTGAATTACTTATTCTATGACTAACTCTTACGGGCAATTAAAGTAGTATTAAAGAGGTAAGCAAAAACGTCCGTCTTTGTGCTGAAAACAACATACTGTTTTCACTTATTCTTATGCCAAGCGTGGTGATTACGATAACGATCCCGTATCATATCCACGTTTAGTAGTGGACGTTGATGAGCTTGCAATCTCCGATAAGGCATATTAGGTGATTTCTAATCAGACATTGTTTATTACAACTATATACTAAACAACTTTAATATTATACACTTATAACTGTAAAATCTAATTATAGCTATACTTTCCAAAAAAAAAATTTGTATCCTTTAAGAACCCGTTTTTTTTTGCCATAGACCTAGAAAAATTCATGATTTCCACTTTTTATGATATTCATAATGATGAAATAATATGAGTAGGTACCTCCCTGTTTTGTATACTGTACCTACAGGAATTTCGTGATAAAAGTTTATAAGAGAATTTATACTCATCCAAGTTATTAACACCGCCTAGGCCCCTGTTATCTCTAGTGTGATCTTACGAGGACCTGGAGCCCCCCCTTCGGTGCCGAAGATGACCGCTCCAATGGTTTTAGCCGGTAGGAGTCCGGCATACCCCTTCGCCTTTTCCCGGGGTGAAGGGAGTTCCATGTAGAATTTCCATTAGACACCAAAAAAATGTGGTGGTGCCGGCTCAGAATGCCACCACCCCATCTCCTCCCATGGGTGTTGTAAAAGTCGACTAAGGGATTAGCCGGAGGATGGGCAGCAGCGTCCTTCGAGTACATTAACAACTCAACTGCGATCGCCAACCCGCCTGCCAAGCGTGGCGATTATGGCAAAACCCCCCAATGAGCCCACAACACATCCATATCGGTGGTTGTGGTGATCTTTGGGGGAGGCCTGTGTCCAGCAGTGGACTTCGTTCGGCCGAAATGATGATGATGATGACCAAAAAAAAAGGCCCCTGTTATACTTATTATTTCTTGCTTACATTATCTGTCTCGCTATTTCTTGGTCCATTTATTTTTTAAACTGTTTTATTAGGTATCTCGTTCATCATGTAGTGATGATTTCGATATCGAAGTATCAACGTTATCTCTCGTAAAGCTTTTCATATCAGAACTTTGTTTGCTTCGGTCATTTACATAACATATCTTTTCCTGCTAGTGATGGTGTTTGCTATACTAGATTGACATTTGACAAAATTGGATGGATATATATTTCGGTTTTATATAAATTTGACTTTGCCTATTACTTATCAAATTATCAGCTGCATATAGTACCTTGCCAACCTCATTTCGGCAATAACCAGGTGTTTCAAAAGCCTTCACGTCGATGAGTGTATACTCGACAGCTGCATCATTTGCAAAATATCATTTTTGAACGAGACGAGAAACTAATTACGTACTATTTTTAGAAATAAATTTTCCTTATTAGATGGCGGATTGGTTTTTCCAAATCAATATTATACGTTTCACAAAGTGTATAAAGAATCAATTTTGAAGTTGTAGGTACTTCTTTTGGCGCATTTGATGAGTAAAATTGGTAGCTGCCGCTCATACCGTCACGAAAACCCGACAGTATGAAGTTATCCGTCAAAGCTGTTTATGAGGGAGAAACTCGGAGCTGCGCGCGCATATATTCACGAAAATCTGACAGTATGCAGTTGGCATATTTATTATCTGTCTAATATCAGGTGATTTTAAATATATTTGACTCGTTTCATCATCATCTTGCTGCCCTAACAAGTTACTTAATGTCGGCGCAATATGTTTTTCTCTTCCATTCTTCCCTGTCAACCGTTACTTCGTCACGGCATCTCCCCTCACACAACCCATATATCTTTTGTTTGGTTTCCCGTTCGCCCTCCATCCATCAACATTCATATTCACAGTATACATTCACAGATATTCACAGACAGTTCATCTTCCTTGGGAACCGCACGCCAAGTATCTTGGAGTCACCCTAGACAAAAACTGTCCTTTATACCCGATTTATACCAAGACGGTGCGTGCCCGCGCCGCCTTTACTATCTCCTGAACGCTCGTAGTAAATTATCCCTTAGAAATAAGCTGACAATTGACACCACGTGCATTCGACCTATCATGACCTATGCCAGCCCAGCGTTCGCGCACTCTGAATTCACCCAACTCCGTAAATTCCAAACCCTCCAAAACCGTTTCTTGCGCAAGGCCACCGGAGCGTACATGGCCATGGTACATGCGAAATGATCAACTCCATTTCGATCTTAACTTGCCGACCATCAGGTATTTTATGAAACGAGCGTCCAAACGCTATTTCTGCCCTGTCTCACCAAAATCCCTTTGTGGTATCAGGCGCCGATTACCAACTCTCTCGTATAAGTAGGGTACGCTGCCCGAGGCACGTTCTGGTCGATCCAGACGATAAAATCACGTTAGATCACATAAAGAGACTCGCGTTGTGTCACTTACTTAACATCCGACCGTTCTACCGCCCTCGCCGCCGAGGATGCTCGCCTCACCGACGTCGCGGAGGCCTATCACCGCGCCACCTTCCCGTTCAAATTAGTACTTCTCCCTCCCGTCTCTTCCTCGCGCTGGCCCGTGCCGAGCCTGTAGTTTTAAATGTCCCCTAATACATTTTAAATCATACCGATCTAGCTGTCCCCAAAACAATAGCTTGTTATCGCCCTAAGGCGTGGTCCGTGTCCCGCAGGGGGCGCCCTTAGCGCAAGTTGCTTAGTTTTAATATTAATTTTAGGCCTGGCTGGATGGCCTCTTTTGGCTTCGCCGGAAATGACCGGCTAAGCAACCACATTTCCCAGAAAGATACGCGAGTAGCACAAAAAAAAGACAGTTCATCACTCTCTTATTCACATGCGTTTCATCCCACCTCATCACATACCCATGCCAAGAAAAACGATTTCCTTTCGACTTCTCCGTCACTCAGTCACATTCAAACTCCCTCTAATTTACTTCTTTCTTACTTTATCCATTCGTGTCATGCCGCACAGCAATCTCAACATTCTCATATCCGCACGTGCAATTATCTCTCAACCGTCTTCTTCACAGCCCAACATTCCCTTTATTAATTGTATTTAATAAAAAAAAATCGATCATTTTATAGATTTAACTAACTAACGTAAGTTATTGGCATTTGATTTTTTTTATTCACCCTAAAGAACCTCTACTGCGTGTAAACACACAATGATTTTCTATTTCGCATTATAGAATTATTTATTTATCAAGTAGGTTTCAAGAAACACTTACTAGCTAATAAATCTAGATGAAGTCATTTCCTACTGACTGTCGAAATGCCGAAACAAACTCAAAGGTTCTGATATTACAATAGTACAATTTCTTTTTTGTCAGATTAATCTCATAAAACAAATTAAATCAATAACATGTCATAAATATACAGTTGTTTATTAAAATTTCATAAAAATCATTTAAATATCCAGATTTACAGTTCAATAAAAAGACATATAATTATTATGAGTATGTCACAGAGCTCAAATGTTCAACTCCTTCTTCCTACTCTTCCTTGAGTTCAACGATCTTATACTTAGAAAACACTATTATATTTATGAATTTTGATTCTGTCACATTTCTGTGCTTTGTAGTCTTTTCTTTTATTTAAAATTAACATTTTGAATGTATGAACAGTTAAGTAAAAAAGTAAAAATATACCATACATATTTATAACCCTAGTGATTACTCCACTACTATGTAATTTACAGTTTATCTATGAACAGCGTCTATGGGCTACAATATTGTTTAAATGTTTCGTTTTGTTTGCTGTTTAATTATTTTTTATAATTTATATTGTAGATGTTTGCTGTTCCATTAACATAATAAAAAAATAAAATAAAATTTTATAGATACCCATATCACAAAATTTTCTACTTAATAAAGGAATTAAAATTATTTGAATATTACTTGAGAATTTCTTGAAGAGTCGTATGCTTTGGCACCTAAAAGTATTACAAATTTTTAGGAGTCTTGTAATTGAAAATATAAGTTTTTCCTTGTTTCTGATATTGATGCTATGAATATCACTTTTCCTTATAAAACAACTAATGTTCTTTTTTAAATAAATCTGGTTTTCATATATAATGAAATTGGGACGGTTTTTAATTTCTTTGAATTTATCCCTCAGTTAACGTCGTCAACTTAGGTTATAAATTGCTTGAATAGCTCTCTTTTGCAGTACAAAGATAGTTTGATTGAAGTAGCATTTCTCCACAGCAAAATGCTAGATGTACGAGATATACTTAATTATTGGATTTTGCATTAAACAAACTAAAAATGCAATCTTGCACGTTCTATACTTTACGTAGGGACAGTCGATCTGTTAGTACATACCATATATAACTTCTACTATTTTCCACGATTTTTTACTATTATTTCTATATACCTGAATACCTGTACATACGAATAAAGGGAATAAGGAATTTTCATAAGACTCACCTGGTGTATACTATTTATTATGTTAACAGCTAATTAGATCAACTCATTACTATGTAAAAACAGTTTCATTTAAAAGTTTGAGCAATTTTATATGCGGAAGGCAGAGAGAGGTATAGACCTGGCCAAGGCCAGCAGTGGACTACGGTAAGCTGAGTTGATGAGCGAAATTGAATGCAATGTCTATACCACATATAAAGCATATGTTTTAAACCCTCTGTCATATATAACTTAACTTTGGTGATAAAACTACTTATTAACAATAATTTTAAGCTGCGTATGAATAGCCAAAAAGTGTATAATGTTTGTTGGCACCATTTTTACTGCGTGTTATAATGCCCTATTAAATCGTGTGTAGTATACTTAAATTGTAGCTAGCTCGACGCTGACATACTCTATATAGAAATACGATTCTTTACGTACACTTGATTTAATGCGTAAAGAGAAGGAAGAATGTCTCCCTAAAAGATCGGCAACGTACCATCGACGCCTCTGGCGTTGCGGATGTTCATGGGCGGCGGTGATTACCTACATATAGATGACACGCATGATCGTTTGTCCACTCTGTTATAAAAAAAATATACATCTTTTTTCATTCCAGTCTGAATGCATGTTACAAGCTTATAGTAATGTAAGATTATTTAATATCCATACGAATAATCTTCCACGACGCACGCATATGCTTCGACACGATATTGTTGAAGATGTATCAATGAATGCGTATGTAGAGTGCAGTAGAATGTTGGACCCTACCACGTTGTGCATTAGGGCGTCGTTTGCTCTAGTACCATTGTACATCGACAAAGCTGCTATTTTCGTAAGCTGCTGGAACACGGCCAGCGCTGCGGGGCATCGCGTAAATAAACGTACATGACAAACGCATGCTGTGCTCTCTTCGGGACGATTTCGACAAATTTAGTAATGCCCTGTAGGAAGCTATCCACACAAAATATGGCTCGACAGCGCTCGCAATACACTTTGTAATTAGGATAGCTATCTCGTGCGCCGTACATCTTAATTGTTAGGAAACTTTTCAGAGCTGGAAATGTATACAGTTTTATTCAATTATATAAACTAACAAATAATGGTTGCAATTCTTGGAAATGAATTACTATAATCTCAATCTAATTTTCGATCAGCTTGGCAAGTTAATATAGGATGGTAATTTAAATCAGAATTTGATTATCACTTGCGTCAACGGTGAAGGAGAACATCGTGAGGAAACCTGCACACCTGAGAGGGCTCCAAAAATGTTCTCACTGCTGTGTGTAGTCCGCCTAACATTTCGCATCGTCAGAAAAGGCCCATGCCCAGCAGTGGGACCGTAATGGGCTGATTATGAATTTAAATATATACATATGTGCCTATTAAACACACTATATAATAATAATTGTACCGTATTATTGATTAACTACATATTCTAGTTTCATAAGATGTACAAAAATGGCGATGTTATTCGTAAATAATAAACAGGTTTCGTTTGCAAACACGTGAGGTGATAAATCTTTTCCATTCATTAGAATATGTTTGACGATAATACTACATACATTAAGAAATAGGTACTAATGTAGTTATTTTAAATAACTTCCACAACCTTGAGGGTTCAAAGCATATCCTGTGAGTGTAAGTGTGTTTTACGAGGTTTGCCTAAATAAACATTTTCACGAACACGTGTTTGGTCGCTAATGTTGGCGAGCGAACGGATGACCGCTTGCTGCAGCAAACCTACCTCCTTTGTCGTAAAAACTCTATTTATTACCACACCAATATTGTTCTTTCATCAACTTTCAAAACAATTTCGGAGGGTGAAGCTATAAGTTACTTTACTACCTGCTGCGTTGTAAATGGCACCAAAGGTTTTTATTACACTTTTTTGCTAGCGCTTTCTAAATATTGTTTCGTCTTAACAATCTCTGGACTTAAGATAAGTCCTCTTTCGCTTATCTTATCCCCAAGAGGCTGACTGAGATAACATTTTAGGCTCAATCCTGCATAAAAACGCTTTTTATTTCGGATTAGACGGTTGAATAGATAATATATCTGTACAGTACCTTAAAGTTTTAATTACCAAAGGGTTTCTGTGATATGATGATGAAGTGTTTTTGTTGCTCCTGAGGTCTTTTCCATATTGAACTTTTGTATTGGTTTACTTCAATAAGTGTCAGTAATGTTTGTAGGTGTGACGGTGTAGGGTGCATCGTCCGCTCCTGACCCTGGCTGGCCCAATGCCACGATATATTCGCTGAACACCGGCTCGGTGGCACCTCGCCAACGCCCAGACCCTTCCGCATCGTTTGCAAATCATCATTCTGCGCAAACTGTTGAGGTGGCTATTTTCAGGTACCGTTTAGCGATTCCAGAAAATGCTGAATCATAACACACTTTGCCGGACTTATTTTTTAAGAAAAAATACGAAATAGACATAATAATGTTCTCAAATGATATGCTACATTCACATTTATTCTTACCAAATGTTTGTAATAAAGATATGGTGAACAGTTTGTCCTACTTAGATGAAGTTATTATATATTTTGGTTTAAAAACACGATACAATGTGGTAATAATAAATAAAACAATTAAAATTAAGGTCACAGGTCTAGCATATTAACAACCGTGATTATTCTAGATGAAGTAATTATAACAATCTTATTATTTAGATAGCATGAACTGATGGTTAACGCTGGTTAACTGTCGCCAAGCATTGGTAGTTATTGTAAAGGCGATTAACTGGATGTTATTGGCAGGCAGGAGTGTTGGCATTGGCATAGGTTTAGGACGATGCACTCGACACGTGTGATATATGGGCGGCATCTACACGTGAGATTAAAAGTGCAAGTGCATTGCCCGATCTTGTAATGACGGTGTATATGACAGACACAGTTGTAATATTACTGCAATATATTTGCCGTGTGGTGCCGGCTAAGAATACCATCACCCAATCTCATCCCGTGGGTGTTGTAAAAGCGACTATGGGATTAGCCGGAGGATGGGCAGCAGCGTCCTTCGAGTACATTCATAACTCAACTGCGATTGCCAACCCGTCTGCCAAGCGTGGCGATTTTGGCAAAAACCTCTAATGAGTACACAACACAAACCTATACCGGTCGTTGTGGCAATATTTAGGGGAGGCTTTTGTCCAGCAGTGGATGTTTTTCGGCTGAAATAAAGATGATGATATTACGGCACGGTTGGTGCAGTGGCTGATACAGTCGACACAGGAGAAATCCTAGTGTGGGGCAAAGTTTAAATAAAAAAATGTAAACAATAGGTAGGTACAACAGTAACATGATGGGACGGTTGGCGCATTAGCTAAGCGATTGGCTTTCTGCTCTACGTGTCGCGTGTTGGATCCGGGGAACAAATGTTTGTATGATAGTATCGGGTCTCGTTGTTTGTGTATTTATATTTGTAAACAATAGGTACTCAGGATAAAGAAATAAAAGAGCATCGTTTTAAAAAAAAGTTAATGATTGAAACGAAATGTTTTTATGTAAGGGGTCTAAATGTTATCAAGATATTTCCACTCTATGAATCCTATCTTCTTGTATGAATTAGCACCTTAATAACGTTTATTTAATACTGTCGAAAGAAACCCCTGTCCGCCTTGCACTTTTTTGATTCGATTTATTTGAGTTTGTAAGGGAACATGTTACAAATTTTACATACTATTTTAATTGACACATCTCTATAATTCCAGCCAAAAAAAGACCACTGCTGAACAAAAGCCTCTCCCATTAGACGACCGGTTACATGCCGTGTGATTTTGGGGGGATTTTGCCAGTACCTAACCACCACGCTTGGCCGACGGGTTGGTGGGCGCAGAATGGCTACTGTTCCACAGAAGTGACGCTGAGGGATGGGCCCTCGGGCTTAGAGTCCATCAGTCACCTTTTAAGACATCCACGGGAGGATACGGAGTCGTGCTATATTCTTAATCCGGACAACACAAGCACACGGACGCTGATCACGCGTCCCTATAGGCCGGCTGTATGTTGGGTAGATGTCTTATTTAATTTTTAATAAGCTGAAACATTTATATTAGGAATATATTATTATTATTTTTCACTAATCATTATCATCATCATCATATTAGCCAAAGGACGTCCACTGCTGAACAAAGGCCTCCCCCTTAGACTTCCATAACGAACGCTTATTACATGCCGCCCACATCCAACGACTTCCATAATTGTGTTTATTTTATATAAATGAATGCTTACTATCATAAAAATAAATTAACATTTTATTTGTCAAGCAATGTATTTTTTATTTATTTATATTGTTTGATTGCGTGCCATACACTTCTGTGCCACATACACTAAACTTTTTTAGTTAATTAGGTAGGTAAGTATATTTAGTCCGCTTGATAAATTTCGTTCTACACAATCTGAAAGTTGGGAATTCAAGACCTCTGGCAGGGATGAAAGTTTATCTGCGTGCTCATACCGAGCGACCCCCGGGAAGTCGGAGGCACGCACGTGGTTAGATGCCGCCGTGTGCGCAGCACAGCGCAGAGCAAGGCTTGGGGGGATACCTTACAATCCTCCCCGAGAAGTACCTGGGGGGGCGACCTTTTCACAGTCGCCTTCCCTCCGCTAGAGGGGGTGACCGCTTTTCAGTTATCCCCTCCGAGATGTGCCAAAAGGCGTGGCTCTAGTGTGATCTTATGAGGACCTGGAGCCCCCCTTCGGTGCCGAAAATGACCGCTCCAGCGGTTTTAACCGGTAGGAGTCCGGCATGTCCCTTCACCCTTTCCCGGGGCGAAGGAAGTTCATGCAGAATTTCCACTGGATACCAATAAAAAACAAAAGGTATGAAAGTTCATAACATCCGTGAAGCATTTAGAAGTTTTCCACATGGTTTTTGGATATCGGCCAGTGCGAATGATCATCCGAAATACTTCTCCTTGAACTTGATGTGTATGGCATTATGACGTAATTCGACCTGCCAGGTGCCAGACGAGCTTGGAACAGTCCCATAGACATCTTGTCATTTCTGGATCAGCTTTTCTCGCGCACGTGAGTTAATTGACAGTTACAAATATGTATTGTGTCGTTCCATATGAGTAATTAATACGTAAACGTTGTTTAGTTTTGACGTAGCTAAATTAAATGATTGTGTTGAAGTTTCGCGCGTTTTGATTAATATAACCTAACCAATAATACGTAGTTTATTCTGGAATGTTTATAAATTATGCAAACTAGTAAGTTGCTGAGGTACAGTAAATCATAATAATCTTGCATAAGCAATCAATGCTACAATTTAATTATAATTTTATATACATACATTAGGGACTAATATGGAACTATCTGACCCACAACGTCTGTATATAACGTTGAATAGTTAATGTACGTATTTTATAATCTAAATGTGCAAGTGTTCGGCCATTACGAGGTCGGTATAGATCGTGTTAACTAAACGTTTTTATTATTATAAACGTCACGTAATATGCATGGTGTAAGATAAAGCTGCGGTCCATATGTGCGCTTGCGACGTTCCCACGCCACGATCCCCCGCTGCCCCCGCGCCCACCACACCATGTGTTGCCGACCAAAGCAAATAGAACCATCACTTTAAAATTAAAATTTGAGACCACTGTTATTCTTTAAGATGACGGAGGTCATGTAAAGCTGGTGTATGTTTACCTCCCGGGTTTCGTGTAGTACGTTCACGCCTAGGGTTTCAGAACTGACGGTTCTCGCTAATTGATCGACGGGCAATTGATTAATGAAATATGCAAGTTGCTTGGGCAAAGCATCCTGCTTAGCAGGTACATCACTGATTAAATATGCCTTTTTTATTTTAGAATAAAAGGTAACATAATGGAGTCCGTAGGGCTATTACCTAAGTAAGTACACAAACTGTGCAGATAATCCCATACAATGCTATAAGGTTGCTTAAAACATAACAGTAAAACATAATTACGTGTGATTGATTGTATGTAAGAACAGCTCCGACAAAAGGACATGAAACAATAATAGAGAAATTCTGTGTTAAACATAACGCTACTAGTGAACGCTTCAAACTAGGTAACCCTAAATCACTTAATGAAACTTTTTGTCGCAAAATATGTTGAAGAAACAAGTGATGGTCGGTTGATAAATTAGTTTTACTTACATATACTGGAGGCGACGGTAATGACACGATAATGGATTGTGTTAGGGATATATCACACGAACACACATTGTTGATCATAATGCTTACGCTCGTAAAGGAGCTTAGTTTCTACCAGATGGGCTTGATGCATTTTTATAGCTACGCTTAACTAGCTAAGATATCGCCTTCGTGTGTGGAGAGCTTCGCAGAAATAACGTTTCTGACTCGTGTAGACACATAGAATGCTTATCATTAACATAATTTGTTTACAGAGTGATTTGTGTGTTCCTATAACTGTGTATGCGAAACCCTGTTTGGAAGTTTGCCTCACTGCCCGTTTCCAACGTTTTTAATAAAAAAATTTGTCTTGGGAACATCCTCTTATACTTCCATGCAAGGTGGGCTGGAGGGCCATACCGGTCTCTTATGGGCTAAAACACCATGGTGTTCCTTCCACTTACCTATGGCTGGGAGTGAGGTCAGGTAAGGTTACCATGTCGATTCGGTTAAAAAAATATCGATTTCCGATTTCATTCAGAACGAACATACTAGGATCGATACTCGATAAATGATAGATTATCGATTAATCTGAACTTTTTCAAACATGCCTAATATACCATAAATACAAGTAGTTTAATAGAAATATCATTAAAATAATAAACATTTAACATAAATTCGCGCTTGTATTTCTCCGAAGGGGTAGGCAGAGGTGTGTAGTACTCCCACTTGTTGTCACCTGTTAGTTTATACGTCCCATATAGTACGGGGTGAACCTGTGTTCTGTATGGTCTAAGAAAACTATATTAATCAATTAATCACGGAATATCAAACTAGAAAATCCCAATAATATTTTGCCCGACCCGGGATTGAACCCACGACCTCTTGCTCAGTAGTCACACTTGCGAGCACTAGACCAAGGAGGCAGACTAATTTATTTAACAGAATTTTAAATAAAAATACCGCAGCCTAAAAGCCGAACTTTATCGCTAGTTTAAACCGGTCTCGCATCGGCGAGAGATTTATGGATCGATTCACCGAATTGATGTAGAATTCCAGATCGGTCTAAAAATCCATTATTTTACTATAAATAATCGATTTTTGATTAATAGATTTCCGATTGACATGCCTAAGTGTTGTTGTTGGTTGCCCGTTTCCAACCTGAAGTGATACATGAAATAATAAAAAATCTTGAACATTTGGATTGATTTTCATCTCACATCAGTAGTGCTATACTCTAAGCAACACAACCTCCAAATCGACGCTGCGACAGCGGCGAGTTACATTTTCGTGTTCACATACTTTGCCCACGCAGCCACGAGAATTTATAGATTTTGGTGGAACTACTTACTCAAGATAGAGGTGAGGTGGGCGTGTCTTTGCCGGAATTATTGATAATGATTGCCGTATGAGTGCAAGCAATAGTCCTTGGATTAAATTTTACGCTAAAATATTCGTTTTGATGTTACAGTTGAAATACAAGAATTTTGCGGAAAACTCGCAACGAGTATGAAAAATTAAGTACTTACCTACCTTTTTTTTTATTGGTGCCCAGTGGAAATTCTTCATGAACTTCCTTCGCCCCGGGGAAGGGCGAAGGGGTATGCCGGACTCCTACCGGCTAAAATCACTGGAGCGGTCATCTTCGGCACCGAAGGGGGGGCTCCAGGTCCTCGTAAGATCACACTAGAATACCGGACTCCTACCGGCTAAAACCACTGGAGCGGTCATCTTCGGCACCTAAGGGAGGCTCCAGGTCCTCGTATGATCACACTAGAGCCGCCCACTGATGCAAGTACTTACCTACCCTTTTTTTTTTATTGATCCGGTGGAAATACCTCATGTACTTCCTTCACCCCGGGAAAGGGCGAAGGGGCATGCCGGACTCCTACCGGCTAAAACCACCGGAGTGATCATCGTCGGCACCGAAGGGAGGCTCCAGGAACTCGAAAGATCTCCATCTAGAGCCACCCATTGGTGCCACGCCTTTAGGCACATCTCGGAGGGGATGACTGTAAAGTGGTCATCCCCTCTAGTGGAGGGAAGGCGACTGTAAAGAGGCCACCCCCCAGGCATCTCTCGAGGGGATTGTAAAAGATTCCCCCGAGGCCTCACTATGCGCTGTGCTGCGCACACAGCGGTACGTGACCACATGCGCACCGCTGTCTTCCCGGGGGTCGCTCGGTATGAGCACGCAAATTTCCCAATAAGCGCGCTCGCGACCCCCAAGGCCCCCCGCCATATAAAGACGACAGGGGGCTCAGGCGTGTTGGACACGGGCACCGCAGCGGTTATTACCCCGGCCCCGTGTCCTCCTCCTCCGAGCGGGATCCGATCGACCAGGATCCGCCGCTCGGCAGTCCACGCAGGGCACTCTCCGAGCGTGTGCTGTGCGGTATCCTGATCGTCTCCACACTGGTGGCACTGTGCCGTGACCTCGCGTCCTATCCTGTGCAAGTACGCACCGAAACAAGCGTGTCCGGTGAATACCTGCGTCAGGCGGAATGTGACGCGCTCGCTCCTTTGGAGCCAGGCTCCGAAGAGCGGCAAGACAGCCTCGACGACGCGCTTTTGCGCGTACTGTGGCAGCATAAGCCGCTCGCGCCATAACTCGAGGGCACGCCGCCGAGCCTGCCGCCTCAATATTTCGAGCGCCCCTGAAGGCACGCCTTCACCGCTCTGGCGGAGGGAGCGTGTTTGGTGATACACCCACGCATCCATCTCCGCCAAGATATCAAAAGGCGGAAAGCGCGCCAACAGAGTTGCCGCCTCAAAGGACACCGTTCGGTATCCTCGTGCGATCCGTATAGCCGCTCTACGCTGCAGACCGTGGATCTTGGTTCTGCAAGTACTTACCTACCTAATACATAATTCAGCAATCAGTTTATTTTTAGCAGGCAGGCTAATTATATCCACCTGTATATGTAAGTAGGTACCTAATACGCAATTTTATATGAAAAAAGAGCAGACAATAAAAATAATTATAGACGAGATTAAACAATTAAAGCGTCTGTATAGGTACCTATATTTGCAGATGGCGACGTCTTGAAAATCTGACCTAACTTACACGGCTTCATTCTGATTACTATCGTACCGCACCTGCTGTAATATGATACATGGCAGATATTATCACATACTCTTGTACTTACTAGAAAATCTTGTAATATTTCTGGTCACTGTCGTAATTATTAACTTTATCTCGTTAAAACTGGATGCAACATCTTTCGCAGCCAATTTGTAAAACGCATAATTTCTTCATGTTGCCACTCTGTCGGTTATATACATACGGTTGGGATGTTTTTATTACTTAAATTCATAAATCCGTTCATTTTGATTTATTTTACACGTTTATTTATTGTTGGTGAGCGTCATGCCTGTCCATAATAATTGTAATGCTACCTAAAGATGGGCTAAAGTGTTATAATTTTTCAATGAATTATACTGCTGTATTATATTTGTTAAACTGTTGTTTTAAAGTGTTATAATATTTATTAAAATGTTATTTGAAATAATGTTATATCTTAGAGTGTTATAACTTATATGCGTCGTTGTATTATAATTAAAGTGTTGTGTTGTTTATTATAATTATAATGAGTTGTATTTTATTTTTGGTTAAAGCGTTGTTTGTTATAATTATAATGAGTTGTATGTTATTTAGTGTTACATTGTATTGAAAGAGTTGTATTACGTTATAAAAGTTAATATTACGGTTTGATTTTATTTAGTCATTTGAGTTGTATTTGGTACAAAATAAGTTGTGTTCATATCTAGAACACTTAAATCATTTACACTTTACACTAGACCTATATTTACACCCGGAGGATGGGCTGCAGCGTCCTTCGAATACATTAGCAGCTCAACTGCGATCGCCAACCCGCCTGCCAAGCGTGGTGATTATGGCAAAACCCCCCAATGAGCATACAACATACCGATGTCGGTCGTTGTGGTGATCTTTGAGGGAGGCCTTTGTCCAGCAGTGGACTTTGTTCGGCCGAAATGATGATATTTACACCTTATAGCATACGTAATCGAACTACGATGATGATGATGATGAAAACGAAATTAAAATATTTACTAAACTAAACTACCTACTTGTTCCAAAATTTTGCAAAACCTAAACATTATGTAGTTTGTCGGTAGCAACTGCAAATAAATATTCGCAATTTAAAACCAACGAAATATGTTCGGTGCAATGAACTCTAAACTGTTAAAATGTAATTCTTGGGGTTCATTATAAATTAATCATGCTATCTCATTATTTTTGGTTGTAGCAAGTCAAAGTAGCTCTTATTTCTAAGTAGAGAGTGCTCATTCAACCTTGAATAAGTAAAACAACCGCCATCTATTATAAGTTAGATTGAATTACTTAGTTCTTCGATATCGTACGTACATGTACTGTGATCTAAACGAAGCTAGATGGCGCTGTAACCAAAATATCGAAATTAAAATTAAAACAATGGCTATAATATATATTATAACAGTCTTGTTAGATTTCTAATAATTTGTTATACTGCTATAAAAATATATTTGAATATTTAATGTGTTATGTGTTATAACGCCCAACTTTAATGCTACCTAGGAACAGCCACACTCTAGTGTGATCTTACGAGGACCTGGAGCCCCCCCTTCGGTGCCGAAGATGACCGCTCCAGTGGTTTTAGCCGGTAGGAGTCCGGCATACCCCTTCACCCTTCCCCGGGGTGAAGGAAGTTCCATGTAGAATTTCCACTGGACATCAATAAAAAAAAAGGAACAGCCACACTGCGCTCGTCACCTCCAGATATTTCACATTACTTATTTAGTCGCTTATGGTTATATCCCGTAATTTCACTAGCTACAGTGCTCTTCTAAGCTGACCACAGTATTTTTCTAAAGTTTAAACACTTGTTTGTTTGTTTGCTTGCGAATATCTGGCACTGCAATGGTGGTTTATCTACCGAGGTACTTTAGCTGAAATCTTGCACTAAGACAATTTTTTTATTGATCCGGTGGAATTACATCACGTACTTCATGCCGTGTGGTGCCGGCCCAGAATACCATCACCCCGTCTCATCCCTTGGGTGTCTATGCGACTATGGGATTAGCCGGAGGATGGGCAGCAGCGTCCTTCAAATACATTAACAACTCAACTGCGATCGTCAACCCGTCTGCCAAGCGTGGCGATTATGGCAAAACCCCCCATTGAGCCCACAGCACAGCCATATCGGTCGTTGTGATGATCTTTGGGGGAGGCCTGTGTCCAGCAGTGGACTTCATTCGGCCGAAATGATGACTTCACCCGCCCCTGGAAAGGGCGGAGGGGCATGCCGGACTCCTACCGGCTAAAACCACCGGAGTGGTCATCTTCGGCACCGTAGTGAGGCTCCAGGAACTCGAATAATCTCCATCTAGAGTGCAGTAAGACACCTACCATCAAAAAATTATATTTTAAATAGTTAATTTATATACTTATTAATATTGTTCGTAGTTGCAAATTGTAATATTTGTATTAATTTTATTGTCAATTCAATTCAATCCCATTCACTCATTTATTCAGTAAATTAGGTCCGAACAGATATTTTACACATCAAATTGAAATAACGGAGGGCATTTCATGACATCACAACCTTTGAGAATAAATGCCGAAAGAAACTCAGAGCTAGGTTTTTTTGGGGTTCCGAACGTCTGAAGGAAAAGACGGCGGCACCCTTATAGGGTCACTCGTGTGTCTGTCTGTCTGTCCGTCTGTAACAGCCAATTTGCTCCGAATCTACTGGACCGATTATGTTGAAATTTGGTACACATACGGATTTCTATGACCCAAACACGGACGTTAATAAATCAATTTTGAATATGGGGGTCACTTTTGGGGGTTAGTATAGAAAATTTCAGAATAAAGTTTTGCAAACTGTAGCGTGTAACATATTAAATGGAAGGACTGTTGTGAGGGTTTTAAACATATTTATTTTACAACTAGCTGGGACCCGCGGTTTCACCCGCGTTTAATTTAAAAGAAATTTAGAGTACTTCGACATAGACACTTGACATAGAATATATATTGGATTTCAAGGGTTTTATATTTTTTGCGCGGAACCCTAATTATTTTCCTAAAATAGAAGTAGCCTAAGTTATTCCTTATAACGTCAGCTATCTGATAGTGAAAGTCCCGTCAAAATCGGTCCAGCCGTTTAGGAGATTACCCGGAACAAACAGACAGACGACAGACAGACAAAAAATTTAAAATTTGTTATTTTGTTTTATGTACCGTATATATTTTCATATGCATTTAGTAAAAACCTGTTATTTTGACATTACAAACAGACACTTCAGTTTTATTTATTTGTATATAGATTTCAAAATAAACAGATGTAAGGGTATTTAAGAAAAAAGGCGAAAATTTACCAAAAAGTATATATAATAGTTCTTTACTTATAGATTACAGGAAAACCTATAAGAAATCTTTAGTCTTAAATTAACATGGTAAATCTTTCAATATTGTGCATACAAACTTATATTTGCAGTGGGAATGTAGGAGAGAACATGTTTTTAAACTACAATGTTAAGTTTATTCTTGGGATAAAAATTGGTACTACTCGTTCGCCTTAACTAGGCCAGGCATCTGTCGCTTCTCATACCTAAAGATAAGATATTCATCGTACGGAACCCTCTCCACGCTTCAACTCGCACTTGTGCGGTTTTTATTTATTATTTTTCTTTCTTTTCTATCTTCTCTTATCTTTATACATTGTTTAACAAATAAATATGTGCCGAGTAATGACGCCTGTCACCTTAGTCATCCTGCGACCACGAATGCTGCAGTGTTCGAAAAGTCAGGAAAAACAAAAATCTATAATATACGAGATGTAATCCGTTTAAAAGTGTTTTATTATCATGAATAATAATCGCGAAAACGTCAGAAATTACTAATTCATTTAGCTTTAGGAAGTGTACATAGTCCTTTAAATAATTTGAAATAGTTCCTTACGTAATCATGAAAGGACTGATCAAAAGTTGTAAAAAACATCTCTTCTTTTTCTTATGCCCTTAGTTAAATTTACTTTTATTATTCAGTTTTACTTCTATAAAGGAATTGTTTTATTGAACTTCTCATTCATATAATATTAAATAATTTGTTACATATGTTTCGTTCGGATCATCTAAGCTAAAATAACTTACAATAATAAAATAATAAGTCGTGAACCCCACAGATTATAAAAATATTAATTATCAATACATGTGATGGAGGTGGCAGTAGTCCTTGTGGATTAATTCACGATGTGTTTTAAACTAAAATAATTGAATATAGCCAAAATTCACCAAATCAGGTGTTTCCACAAGTTTTTTTTTATATGTTGCCACACACTAGGTGTTCTCCTGTGTCGTGGGTACGTTTACAGACATGAACTCCACATACAATACACCCAGACCCGGAACAACTACCTGCAGATCATACAAATATTTGTCCCGTGCGAGAATCGAACCCACGACCCGGAGCGCAGCAGCCGACTGTATCAGCCACTGCACCAACCGTGCCGTCGTTGATGTATGAATTTTGAATACTGAACATTGTTTCGGTAAATATTACAAAACTCTATCACTACAGAACTCCCTCAAGCATCCCGTCACTTACTTGGCTGTTTTTTTAAGAATTATAATTTTAATGATACAGTTCGTGTTGAAAAGTTTTATATGATGCAAAGTTTAAAAACGTAGCCGCATGATTACCATTAAGGAGGTATCTATTATCTTAAATGCCGTTCAATCAATCGATCAGTACAGAGATCTTAGATAAATTACACTGCTTGAGGTATAGTAAGAACTATACCTACTAATTAAATGTAATTTCATTTTATGAAATAGATACATAAATACTGTTAATATTCAATAAAATGTATTGATATGTAATTAACACATGTCGCATAGGACCACTTCAGTTGAAAGCGTTTTGAAACAACCGAAAAATCAAAGCTAAACAAAGCATAATTTGTATACGCGTGTAGGTAGTGGCCTCGTCGTCGCCTGCATGTGCAGTGGAGTGTGTCACCTGACCTAACCCAACGCTGCACTTGTAAGTTTGACTCCCGCCGACATGCTAGTGATGTGAGAGTTTATAGCACAGATTTATCGACTCTATGACAGATGTCACATTTTATATTTGACCTCCTGTTCTCCGTGTCCGATGACAGTGACCCAGAATATAGTTCCAATTCCTATCGTGGACTCTTTGGAGACTAGCAAACTCAAACTTTGTTTTGAAAATCCGGCCACACAATAAGCAAAAAAGCTGATCAGTGTCGTTATATGTTCAAGTGTTACAGGGCAAAAAACAGGTTTTTTGTGGAGCTGATTACATCACATACTCTCGGTGTCTGTTTAAGGGTTTAAGTCTTTTTAACGCTTGTTACTACCTGATCTAACTAAGCACGTACCCTGAACTGCATATACATAGTCTGGAAGGAACTCCACATAGTCCACGTAGAACGCGTCAAGTCCAGGGAACCTGGAAGTATTAGAAAATTGTTGGCGGATTATCACGATATTCCCGAGCGGAGTGGCACTTAAGATTTTCTATATGTCCGTTTTTTCTGTAAGCATGGATCCAGGCCTTCATTAAATTGTTCAGCTTATCACATAGGATTTGCTGGTGACCTGTAAGTCTGCAGTCTCTCTATCGAGAATATTGTGATGTCATTAATCTAGATTTTGGACCAAAATCACTTGAAGTTCTTCTTCGAATCTACTTGTTAGTATCAACAAAAACTTGTGGGTCTTTAGTTTTATCCAGCCACCATCGATTGTAAACTTTTCAGAATTTGATAGCTCTCATTGCATGGACCTTTGGTTATTAGAGCTTGTTGGAGATCTCAATTCGCGTCTGTAACTCCAAGTAGTGCCTGAAATTCTTTCATGTTGGTCATCGAACCAGTCTTTGTCCTTTAGCTGCGGCTTTAATATTGTGGGCAAGACGTTATCATGAAGGTGTTTAAGATATGAGCGCTACGCATTATAAGTGTTGCTGTTTGCACCTTGCGTCTCAGTATAAAATATATAACTTCTGTTTGTTTACATCGTTATTAGGCACGTCACGTAGGTATGTAACCTATATATCTAATATATGCCTCATTAACTGCCATATATTAATTATTTACATAATAGGCTTATTACTGTCCCACTGCTGGGCACGGGCCGCTTCTCACGATAAGGAAGGCTATCCTTCCTTCCTTCCTTCCTATTCCTATTCCTTTGCAACATTTTGCAGCCCCCTTGGGTGTTCACCGTTGACGCAAGTGATAATGAAATTTACACCCGCATATGAATCCGAAAAGTCAGAGGTGCGGGTTGGGATCGAACTCAGACCCTCCTGTATAGAAGGCTAGCGGTAAACTATTAGGCTATTCACCGATTCAAATATATATTATTTTTCATACTGAAATTACGAGTACTAAACTAGACTTATTTTGAGTGATTGCTTGCAATATAATAATATTACATGTGTTGATATCTGAAATCATTACAGTCATCTAGTTCTATGCTAATATTATAAAAGGATATCGTTGTTTGTTTCTATATGGTCGTAATCTCAGAAACTACTGGGCTGATTCTCATTTATTTTACGAGATCGGTAATCGCACACTATCAAAACAAAAATGTCGATTTAATGACTGGTAAGCGTGGTTAAATCCATCACTAAATTGTTTGGTGTTCAAACTGAGTGGGGTTGACGGGTGCTACAAAAAATACAGCTTCGCTATGGTGACAACGGAAAATTTCCTACGACCCTTCATAAGGACGAGTTTTAAAGAATTTTGTTATTGAATTTCTTGCTCTTAAGCACCCCGTTTTGAGGACTACTAATGGGGTCATAAATAAAGTTTCATGGTTTATAATAAATTGACACTTGACAACGTAAATTGCTTGTGCCATAATGTTTTTGTGATATTTTTGTAAATCGCTGTTCAACATCCTGCCCCGTTAATTCAGGTAGTTCTAATTTTATAATTATACTGAGATAATTATATGTTCAAAAATTAAGACGATGCTGAAAATATAAAACAGTGCTTTTTTGTTTATCTGTCCTGATCTAAGCAAGTTTTATTCTATAAGAATATTTTGCGACCAGTCAGGTGTCTTGTGAATGATTAACGCCCGGCAAGCTGGATACTCGCCAAAAGTGTCTACCTGTTAAGTATTTTTTGTTATCTCTGAATAACTTTTTCGTTGGTAACGACGAAAAATATTAAATAAGAAAGTGAGTATTATATAAAAGTTATGCGTGTCAAGACTACGTAATAAGTTACCTGACTTTTTACACTATTGGTTTTGTGTTGTTATTGCTTGCGTTGTCCCGTCTCGATTGCCAGACTTGGCATCATCATCATCATCATATCGGCCATTTATACGTCCACTGCTGAACAAAGGCCTCCTCCATAGATTCCACAACTGTGCCATCATTTCGGGGGGTATTTGCCAATACTCACCACGCTTGGCAGGCGGGTTGGTGAGCGCAGTATGGCTACCGTTTCACAGAAGGGACGCTGCTGCCCATCCCTCTGGTTTAAAGTCCCTTAGTCGCCTTTTACGACATCCACGGGAGGAGATGGAGTGGTGCTATATTCTTAATCCGGACACCACGCGGAAAATCGCATGTATAGAATTTAACAGGGTTTTGTTTTGTTATTGCTTGCGTTGTCCCGTCTCGATTGCCAGACTTGGCATCGCATGTACAGAATTTAACAGTAGACATATTTCCTAGGTATCTTCACATTTATTTTTTATTTTCCTTATTGGTAAAAACTGTGCATTGATTAAACTACGTTACGCCAATAATAAACATATCGCTTTTAAAAACCATTTTATAAGTTGGAATATTTACTTAGGAATACTTGGAATTACTGATATATCAGGTTACAATAAAGATATCTAACTATGTAGCAATTATAAATTATTATTAAAAGTTTGGATTGCATTTTATTTTTTCTTTCTCACCCCACACTATTATTTCTCCTGTGTCACAGTACACACACATCAATTCCACATACACAAACACCCGGATCCGGAACAGCTATCTGTAGGTTATACAAATATTTATTCAGTGCGTAGATCGAACCTGCGACATGCTAAGCCAAGCGATCTGCCACTGCATCAAACGTTATACATTATCATTTCATCAACTGATTGGTTAAGGGTCCCCAGTTATTAAGTTGCGGAGATGCCTGTCACTCCATTAAAAATACTGAATCAACCAAATCTGGTTTAGCTGTAAGGAGATCCTAACTCCATTGAAACAACCCACAAGGGCTACGCTTACGATAGTAATGCAGATTGGATAACAGGTAAAATTATTTTTGAAGCAAGTAAATAAAATTTCCTTTTCGAAATGCGCTCACGTAAACTCAAGCGGATCTCTTTGATTACATTCGTACGTGGCTTGGTTCTCTGTCGAAACGAAATCAGCCGTGTAAACCGACGGAAAAGTATTTGGCAAGAACATTTCATCACGAGGAAATTGTGCCGACCGTCAATTTCACATACACGTTACATGGACTGGTTTGAGCTTAAACGAGGATTAGCGGGTATATGTTCTTTAAGACCTAGTTTGCTATATCATTATATTATAACGTAGTAACTCTCAAATAAATACAGTTCTCAACGAATATGAGGAAGTACTGAGAAGGAAGTGAGACAATAAAGTTACCTAGTTTGCTATAGCATAATATTATAAGGTAGTAACTCTGAAATAAATACACTTCTCAACGTAGATGAGGAAGCACTGAGAAGGAAGTGAGACAATAAAGTTATTAGTAATGTCTTGGTTCGGTATGCTAAACGCACAAAGTATTTTGGCTCTATCTGAAACTAGTTATAAATTTATACTCATAGGGTTGTTATTATTTTCAAGATGTGTTGGGTATGATATATTATGCGGCCTGTGTTGCATAAACAGAGCCTCCACGAGTTACGATATCTATGTGTACTTTCGCCCCGTTACTATACTAGCTGACTAGCTAATCTCTTCTCCACGATATAAGCTATGCAGGGGTGAACTTGTCGCGAGAGCAGAATGCCGACGTGAATTGTCGCTCATCATATCATCATTATATTAGCCAAAAGATGAAACAGCTGAACAAAGGCCTCCTCAAAAAAAAAGCTTGTTACATGCCGTAGTTACATTTGGGCTAAAATTGCCAGTACCTATCTGGCAGGTTGGTTGGTGAGTGCAGAAAGGCTGCTGTTCCACATAAGGGTCACTGCTGCCGATCCCTCTGAGTCCCTTAGTGACTTGTTACGACATGCACGGGGAGAGATGGAGTAGTGCTATATTCTTAAAATCCGGACACCACACGTAGATATTTAGCATAGTGATTGTTACTCAATAACAGATAAAATGTTTTGACCAGTGCAGTAAGTTGTCCGACCTAGGAATCGAATTTTTAGATACCAAATACCTATATGTATTTATATCATATTATAAACTGGAATGAGACGATATTTTGATGCACGTACGCCATCAAAACTCGTCCTTCAAAGGCACGACATTAATTACTGATGGAATTATTAATTATTTTCAAATCCTGTTGATAATACACCCCCGCATGACGCTATCCCAAGAACCCCGCATATTTTTTCTTTACGATATGAATAAATGAGTATCATTTATATTAATTGTGATGAATAAAATTAACACTAATTGAAATAGTCTTAACACGGCTTAAATCACATGTGATTATCTATTAAATTTATAATTAACATATGAATTACTAATTACATAAAAGTAAAATCTTTATACAATTTTGTCTTTATTTATTATAATTCCAAAATCGCATCTTCGATGAAGTAATGATAGACATAGAAATAAATGCAACTATCTGCAGCTCTAGAAGTATGTCTATGGTTACAAAATTTTACTAAATCGGACCGTGTAAATAGCTACGTTAAATAATTATAAAATAGCAGTAAACATATTTTAAGACAAGCAAATGAGCCTTTAGTTTATACTACGTAAGTTTAGTCTATGGTCAACTGAGAAAGGGGTTGTTAATTAATTAATTAGAATCTCGGCGATGGATAGGTATGCCTGGTATAAAATAATCTGAAATTTGTGCTAAATGTCATTTCTTACTTATCAGATCGGCTAAAGGACGTCCACTGCTGAACAAAGGCCTTCGCCATTTATTTCCAGGATTGTGTAGGGGGGAATTTGCCATTGCTCACCACGTTTGGCAGGCGTGTTGATGAGCGCAGTATGGCTACTATGCCACAGAAGGGATGCTGCTGCCCATCCGTTTGATTTAGAGTCCCTTATTCGCCTTTTATGACATCCACAAGAAGACTCCATGGTGCTAACAATCGGCCACCACACGGATTGTTAGATTAATTCTACTTGTATCTTTACTTAAACCTAAGTGTCAAAAGGTAAGTAAGCCTAATGACTTTGATTGGGTGTAAAAGTAAGATACAAATGTACCATTTTAATTCGTTGATCGCAGCTAATAATAATATGTAGGTATGCATGTATCGATTAACTGACAGCCTGCTTCTACTTATAAACTGTGGTTATCAGAATTCAACGCGCGTTTATGTATATGGCCTGCAGTATTTAACAATACAATTAGCGATGACATTGTTAAAGAAAATACCTGAAATGCATGCGAATACGAATCGTCACGCTTTATGTTCCGCAGAAGTGAAGACAGAGTCTGCTGTTTCTTTATGGGAAATATAATTGCATATCTTAAAACTTACTAACAAAGCTACGAGTAGGATAACAAAGTAATACAAAACATATATCAAAACGGGTTCATATTTTTTCCCAGTGCCCAGTCCCAGTTATAGTTAAAATAATAATGAATATTTAAAAAAATGTAAAATGTGTGTGTATTAGTGTACACACGTAAGAAGTGAAACTTCTTTATGACATCATTTTTCGAAAAATTATTTACTTTACAGAAATTGGTTAAATAAAGCTAAATTAGATAAAGTTTAAGCAAAAGACTTAGATAAAGTTTAAGCAAAAGACTTTTATTATCATAGACATGGATACAAATAATACAATTATTTCACCTTATTGCTACTAAGATTATTGTAGCATTTCATTAATTATAATAGAACTATTACTATTATTGTTATCGTTATTATATATTATTGTAATTAATGGCTTATGGTAACTGAAATATGAAATATATAGTTTACATTCCACGGAATTTAGTGACCAAGATAAAACTCCATCAATTGTAGTGCCGGATCTTGTTGTTGATGTTTGAGGACTGTTTTCCATAGATAAATTCAATTTATCTTTCAAATAAGTGTGGCGCATAACGGAAAAATGTGACTTAGAAATAAAGATGAAGCGTAACAGAAAAACATTACAATTAAAATTTAAAATTTAAAATTTCTCCCATACGTCGATAAAGAAGTTTCACTTCAAAAACTTCAAATACAGATTGAAAATCAAAAATATTGATTGCACATCAAATTAAGTTGGACCAAACACCGTTGCAGTATTTAGGTTAAGGTGCGGCAAGGGTGGCCCTTGGGCCAACCCAATGCCTCTAACATGAATGCTTCAATTTTATTATTACTAACTAGCTGGAACCCGCGGTTTCACCCGCGTTTAATTTAAAATAAATTTAGAGTACTTCGACATATACACTTGACATAGAATATATATTGGATTTCAAGGGTTTTATTTTTTGGCGCGGAACACTAATGATTTTTCTAAAATTAAAGTAGCCTAAGTTATTCCTTATAACATCAGCTATCTGCCAGTAAAAGTCCAGTCAAAATCGGTCTAGCCGTTTCGGAAGTTACCCGGAACAAACAGACAGACAGACAAAAAAATTATAAATAGCTTTTTTGTTGTAGTACCGTGTATACTTTCATATGCATTTAGTAAAAATCTGTTATTTTGACATTACAAACAGACACTTCAATTTTATTTATTTGTATAGATTTTTTTTTGCAGTTCAATCCAATTATCTACGTTAGAGGAAAAATAATGTATGTTTCTCTAAAATAATGTTTGGCATAAATCTCTCTGATTTTAAATGTTAGACAATTCAGTTTATTTTGCTTTTAATATTAATTTACTAGATAACAATTTGATGAAGATCAAAATTTCACACCCATTGCCTTCACAAGGCTACTGTACCTAACTGCCGTTTCAAAGTTTGGATGGTTTATTTCTATGTATTGTATTACTATAAAATGTTATACAATTTTAATCTTAAGCTATAAATAAAGATAGTGTCGCGTTTGTTGTTAATTTAGTTTTGAAGAAGGAATAAAATAGTAGTTTTATATATATTAACGTAAGCACGGTTTAAAAAATGTTATTTTTTCCTGATGATGCATTAGTTTAGTCCACGCGATTATTATACGCGATACTCTGCCGTACACACAAATTTCGTCACACATGAGGTTTTCATGTGTAGTGATGGTGTTCTTGCGTATCTTGTCCTTCGTTTGCAATCTCACGTGTTAATGATACAACAGTCAATTTAGTTTTATTTGCTTAACATATATTTAGCGTAACATAAATGTTATACAAGTTCATAAAAATGTATGTAAATATTGTTCTGCAATGGTTAAGAAACGCAAAGGTTACTTAAAAGTTTAATGTTGTGTCGCCACTGGTGCTTTGTCCACTTGGCAGTTAGATTTTATCTAGTGGTTGTTGTAAAAGTTGTTATGTTGTGACTAAACTATAACCAGCAGGTCATCTTAGCTTCATTATATACTATGGTCGTGCTTTTAGAAGACTTTATGCCTCCCCTTTGTTATCTTTCGGGGAAGTAAACTCGATGGTTGAGGCTTGCATCCCAAATGTGGGTTTACACAAAAACTTCTCATATGAGCTCAAGACAAGATCGTATGGTTGTGCTTAATTTTTTTGTTACGATTTGAGAAATATTAAGATATAGGTTTTTTGGTAGTTTCTCAAGTTACAGTCATCGCAGTAAGAGGCCATCTTTATTTTTTTTCCTTTATATAATTTAAATTTTGGAAGTTGAGCATAATTTCGAGTGGCACAGTGATAAGCAAAAATATGTATACAAAAGGTTCTAAAAGCGGTGAAATATTTTTTTATTTTTACGAGTAAGCCGCTTTATAAATTAATTACATTTCTCTTTTTGGATGCATATTCTGCTAACGACTATACCTACCAAATACAGGGGTATAGTTAAAATATCAACTTACATCCTATCAATGTTAATGTCACATGTGTAAATTATGCAAAAGCATACGTGTGTTTTTGTCCCGATTAGTGCAAAAATTATAGATGCTTAACGAATTTCGCACCATAAGCGTAGTATTATGTTTTCATGTACTCAAGTTGCATTACCTTAATTATTAAGCTATGTGACCCAGCGGTTTTGTTGCTAACTTTAGCAGTAGAGCAAACGACAGCGAAATCACTGATGACTCTACCGTGTTTTTCTGATAGAGATTTATTTTAAACACATTTTTCATTTGTGATATATTTATATATATTTATAAAGTATATATCGTTTACTATCAGATATTTAATATATTCATGTGTCATATGGTTATATAACATCCTCGGCGACGAACATTGGGTATTTTATTATTGCAGCTCCTTATAATAAATATAAATAACGATGCAGTTATAACCTGTATGTAAATATGTTCAGATGACGTACTATGATTTCCAAGAGGTGTACAATGCACTTTTATAGTATGCCAGCCGCGTGAGGCACACCACAAGAGTGTTGACCTCTGCACCATACTAACTATCGATAGAAGTAAAACCTGCATACAAAAATAATACTTATTTCTTGTTATTTCCCAAAAAATCATAAATTATACTCGAATGGATCAATGAATAACCACGGAAGTAAATTAAGGAAATACTCATACCTACACTTGATACCTGTGTATTCGAAATAGTAGAAATGTAACATACCAAGCGAAAGACTGATCTATCGAATCTAACGTCAACTGGACTAGCGCAACGACACTGATAATTCCTTACTTGGTATATTTTATAAGCTCTCAGTAAATTCGTTAGTACCTAAGCAGTTTGACTTTAGAGCATGAAAATCTACAGGTGACACATTTATGCACGGTTGGTGCAGTGGCTGATACAGTCGACTGCTGCGCACCGGGTCGTGGGTTCGATTCCCACACGGAACAAATATTTGTATGATCTGCAAGTAGTTGTTCCGGGTCTGGGTGTATTGTGTGTGGAATTTGTGTCTGTAAACGCACCCACGACACAGGAGAAATCCTAGTGTGGGGCAACGTTTTTTTAATAAATGAAAAAAAAAAAGAAAAAAAAATGAAAATAATTATAGTCATTTTTTAAAATAAATATATAATTTTGTCATGGACGCACGGCTACATATCAAGCTATATAAATCCAGTATAAGCTGATCTCGCATTGTATAGGCTTTCGGTATGATGAGAGATCAGCGTAAACTGGGTTAATGTAGCTTGATGTGTAGCCGTTATCTATACAAATAAATAAAATTGAAGTGCCTGGTTGTAATGTCAAAATAAGAGAAGACAACAACAAAACAACATTTTTCCTAATGTATATAAAATTATATACGGTATAACAAAAAAGAACAAATTTTATTTTATATTATTTTTATTTTCTGTCTGTTTGTTCCAGCTAATCTCCGAAACAGCTGGACTGATTTTGACGAACATTTTCCTGGCAGATAACTGATGTTATAACGTAAGGCTACTTCTACTTTAGATAAAGGTTTGGGGTGGCATGCAATAAAAACCAATGAAATCCAATCTATGTCAACTGTCTGTCAACTGATTTCTTTTAAACTAAACGGTGGGTGAAACCACGGTGCCCAGCTAGTATGTACATAAAATAGAACTTTGGTCGAATATCGGTAGCTACTCATAAAGATTTTTGTAGGAGTAACTTATTCTCTAATATTACATAAACCCTAGTTAATCGAAGCTCGATGTTGTCGATAATAATTCCAACAAGCAACCTAATGACAACTCTACCGCTCCGACCGCAAGTTATAAGGCTGGTCACGCACTTCCCTAAACGCGTCCCGTCACATTGTCCTCCAGACTTTACAGAACATATACATGTACGTTGTTTTTAAAAAGCTATTCATAAACAACCATAAAAAAATTACACGCATAACTAAGGGCGTACCTGCTACCTATATGTATGGTTTATTTTTATAAGGAAGGTCCGTTAAGAGTTTTATTTTCAGGTACATTTGTAACGGCTAAAGCCGAATTGTAGGTAAGTGTAGTAATGTAGTTTCTTCTTAATTAATGGATGACTAATAAATATGACGGCACGGTTGGTGTAGTGGCTGATACAGTCTGCTGCTGCGCTCCGGGTTGTGGGTTCGATTCCCGCACGGAACAAATATTTGTATGATCTGCCGGTATTTGTTCCGGGTCTGGGTGTATTGTATGTGGAGTTCATGTCTGTAAACGCACCCACGACACAGGATAAATCCTAGTGTGGAGCAAAGTATAAAAAAAAGAAAAAATATATTACAAGAATATTGCCTTGATTCATATGTAGAAATAATTGCATTAACAAAGATTGCATTTGTACGAAAGCAGTAACAAATATTTTGCTAGTTCATGGCTAAAAGCTTTATTAAGTATCCATTATATCCGGTACGTCTGCCACTTGGGTGGGATACCTGACACACTATGTTTATTACCGATTTATGTTAAAAGATGATAACTCATATATTTATGAGTTCAGCATTTTTAGCAAGAATATGCAAATGTGATTATTAATCAAAAGTTATAAAATCATGTTATGATGAATGAACATGTTAAGTGTTATAAAAACTCATCATTATAATGTAATACAGAACTTGTAATTAAATAAATTGTCTAGCGCCAACAAAGGATACACAATAGTGTAACATAATAAATTAATAATGCAAGATAGGTAGATATAATCTCAGAGACCCTGGGACGTAAGTATTTTCTGTTTTTGATCATCTTACAGCTTATCTATTTATTTGTCGGCTATAAAATGTCTGGCCTGGTTAGTCGGCTGTCACCGAAAATCACATCGACCCTTGTGGATCTTTGGTACTTATACTGAAGCTTTTTTTGTTGCTTGTTTTTTTGTTTATTGTGCCCAGTGGAAATTCTACATGAAGTTCCTCCGCCCCGGGGAAGAACAAAGGGATGACCCGTTGTCGGGCGAAGGGGTATGTACCGGCTAAAACCACTGGGGCGGTCATCTTCGGCACCCAAGTGGAAATGAAATAAATGAAATGAAATAATCACTTATTCAAAATAGACTAAATTACCCCTAATTTGCTCCAGGTCCTCGTATAATCACACTAGAGCTACTTATACTGACTCTAGCCTTCTACTCTGCTGCTGGCACACCGAAGAGATTTTGTAGGTACCCTGCGATTATGCCAGTATTGAACTGCGCGTAATCATCTGGTACAGGATAAGCTGTTTCCAGGTGATACACCCTACGCCTAGCTTGAGCGTCGCAGTCACATAATATGTGTAACATTTACTCTTTTTCATCCCTGCAGAATCTGCATGTAGTCACAGTGCTCAGTTTCATTCTGTGCAGGTACTCATCGGTACCGAAGTACCCCGTGAGTGCACCATCTATACAAATAAATAAAATTGAAGTGTCTGTTTGTAATGTCAAAATAACAGCTTCTTACTGAATGCATATGAAGTTATATACGGTACATGTAACAAAAAAACAATTTTTAAGTTTTTTGTCTGTCTGTCTGTCTGTCTGTCTGTTTGTTCCGGGTAATCTCCGAAAGGGCTGGACCAATTTTGACGGGACTTTCGCTGGCAGATAGCTGATGTTATAAGGAATAACTTAGGCTACTTTTATTTGAGAAAAATAATTAGGGTTCCGCGCAAAAAAAAAAATCCCTTGAAATCTATACAAATAAATAAAATTGAAGTGTCTGTTTGAAATGTCAAAATAACAGCTTTTTACTAAATGCATATGGAAGTATATACGGAACATATAACAAGAAATGCATTTTTTTTTTTTTTGTCTATCTGTCTGTTTGTTCCGGGTAATCTCCGAAACGGCTGGACCGATTTTGACGGGACTTTCACTGGCAGATAGCTGATGTTATAAGGAATAACCTAAGCTACTTTTATTTTAGAAAAAAAGTTAGTGTTCCGCGCAAAAAAAAAAAACTTGAAATTCTATATATATATATTCTGTGTCAAGTGCCTATGACAAAGTACTCTAAATTTCTATTAAATTAAACGCGGGTGAAACAGCGGGTCCCAGCTAGTCTTACATAAAGTTCGCTTACGTTACATGTGCCACGAAATACCCAGAGGATCATAAACCTTGGACCAACTAGTGCTTTGTTTCATTAAGGTGTTTGCCCAGGCTTTAATAATGTACCTTTTTAATTTTTACGTGTTTTGCCGCGCAAGGCATATTGCATCGCATTTATGTATTCACATATCACTCATAAATTACTTAAAACGACTGAAGTGAGTATACTATGCCCCACGTATAGATTACTCGTATAATTATAGACAAGTTATAGACATATTTTTACGTTTAACCGCATTTTGTCTCTGTGTATTCCTGAATTTAGTGGCAATAAATCAACAGGTATTATATATGTATGTGTCTACTTATGGCCGATTTAAGTGCGATGACTGGTTTTCAAAATATCCGTAAATAAAGTTTAACAATATTGTTGAAAACATTGTTTACCACATTCAATATGTGAGAATCAATTATTGGCTGGTAATAACTTATAATTACTTACAAAGCACATTAGATCTAGATTTTCATTTAAATGTGATCAAATTACACGAACGATACAAATGATATGTCTTGTGTTTTTTTTTATAACGATGTCTCACACTAGGTTTTATCCTGTGTCGTGGTACCCAGTTTACAGACATAAGTCTCACATGCACAAACACCCAGAAGCGGAACAACTATCTGTAGATCATACAAATATTTGTTTCGTGCGGGGATCGAATCCGCGACAAGTAGCGTATTAAGCCGTTGTTAATTACAACTGGGTAATAATTTAGGTTACTTATAGCTTATTCGTGCGGTGTCCGGATTATGAATATAGCACCACTCCATCTCATCCCATGGATGTCGTAAAAGGCGTCTAAGGGATTATAAACCAGAAGGATGGGCAGCAGCGTCCCTTCTTTGGAACATTAGCCATACTGCGCTCACCAACCCGCTTGCCAAGCGTAGTGAGTACTGGCAAATGCCCCCCAAAATTATGACACAATTGTTGAAATCTATGGGGGAGGCCTTTGTTCAGCAGTGGATGTCTTATGGCTGATATGATGATGATGATGATAGCTTATAACAATATAATAAAGGATAATTCATAAAAAAATACTATAATATTAATATTATTAATTCTCAAATATTTTGATTATACATTATGAATCCTAATATCAATAAACATAATAAAGAAATGGAAGGCAAAGAATTTTATATTTATCGTTTCCCTGTGTTTCGGTTCAGATACGAGGTCGGTCAACCACCTTAGTTTGCGGATATATTGTAATCCTTAAATTAGACGACATAATATAGGAAACGGTAACGCGATGCTACGAATACTCAGGAAGGTCACACGACCTCGTACGTATCCGTATAGGAAGTTAGTAATTTAGTTCCTACATTTTATTGTTCTTTGTCGTGTGCATAATGCGTACGATATTCAATTGATGACAAACATACTATGTCAGAAGGAACATTATAATTTTTCATATACAAAGATTCGAAGAAAAGGTCAAATAGTTTTTGCATATAAAGCTAAATTCTATTTTCGTTATTTCAAAGTCATTGGCTGAATTGACAGTATGTGTCGAATGCTGTGCATGGAATTTATACAAATGATTTAAACGGCTGTTTCACCAAAATCATCACGGCCTTTGTTAACATAAATACCTACCATGCTAGAATACGGAATAGGAGTCGAATAATGTATTATGCAAATTAATGACGGTTAAGCACTTATTTCCAGTAATATTATTGTTTGTTGCTAATGTTGAAATGTATAAAGCTTGTTTAAGCGATACTAGTTAAGCATATAAACATATCTATTTTTTACACAGAAGCCTTAGGCGGTATCCAAACCAGAGAGAGATCTAAAAACTGGTCCTACAGCTCGCGGCACTCTTTGATAACCCCGGAGAATGTGCGCTCGCTCGAAAAGCGCCAGCTCCATTTAGTTAATCAGTTTTGCAGTGTTTTTTCATTACGAGCACGTAACACTATAATATGTAGTTGGTGATCCAAACAAAAATTATCATAAAATGACTAACATGACAAGCATCTAGAACAACTTAGACATCACTAGTCTTTATTGATAAAAGAAAATATGAGTCGTATTTCGTTCGTCCGTTAGGCGGTAGTTATAAGCGAATTATGTTCTATAAGAGGTATTTCAGTGAGTCCGGCATTATCAGATCAACCGAAATAGCTGAGACGTGCCAAATTTTCGTAAGAAACAAAGAATCGTCTGTTTTGAGTTCCCTCCTCTAAAGTTAATTGGAGTCGCGGCTGAGAAATTCCGAGAACTTTGTACATTTATACAAACAACGCTTGTATAGATCGATTCTACATTATGCGTGAAGTCGCCTAAAACTTTAGATGAGGGGACTTTATTATAAGGATTTGAAAAAATACATAATTTAATGATACTAACACACTTTATAAGGTTCTAGAGTTCACTTTGTAGTTTTTTAAGTAGTTATTATTGTTTTATTTCTAGTCATTAGTCTACCAATCTAGTCTAGCCATTGATATCAGGATTTTAGTGACTGTAATTGAACGCATTAGCATTACATTGCTCCTTCCTCGTTCTACAACATACAGAGTGCCATATAAGCCGGCGGCGGCAGCGGCGAGTCGGTTTGAACTCATGCATGCGACACAAAGGGGCCTTGTTCGTGAACCACCGAAGGCCGCCCAGCTCAGCGACAGCGAGTTTCCTACATGCACTAGCAATGTACTCGCACTTACATTTTAAGAAGTTCATGGCTACTTTTATTTTTAAATGAGATATACTGTGAGCACGAAGGTCAAGGACTTTATTTTTGGCGGATGCAGCGCACTGTAGTTGGCAACGACCTGCTTTTAAGCTTTCAGTTGTTTATCTTTCTCCGAGTGATGTTTCTGTGATGGTATTAATGTATTTATACTACGTAGTAAACATCGTATCTAAACATATGTTATAAATAATACTTTTTTAACACGTTTAGTTAATATATCTGAACATCTATTGTACACGATAAATGTTCTGTACAAAAGAATTGTGAGTATTAATAAACTGCTGAGCGCGGGGCCGTATTTGAGGATCTGTATATAGCTATGTTGTACTCATGGTCGTCGCTACATAGTGGGGGGCCACGGGGGTTGCGGGCGTGCCGATTGGGGGGTCTGCGGGCTCACACCGTGCGACCCCCGGGAAGACGTTGGCGCGCACGTGGTCACGCGCTGCCGTGTGCGTAGCACAGCGCACAGCGAGGCTTGGAGGATCCTTAACAATCCTCCCCGAGAAGTGCCTGAGGGGCGACCCTTTTGCAGTTGCCTTCCCTCTACTACTAGGGGGTGACCGCTTTACAGTCATCCCCTCCGTGATGTGCCTAAAGAATATAAATGCAGAAATAATATCATACGTTTTCAATTTTTAAAGAATTTAAGTTGCTTATCATTGCTATGAACGAAAAAAGTGGGTCAAAAAGACCTCAAATTGAGATTAATGTCTATGTTCCCAAATATGCAAAACAGGTAGTTATTTATTTATTTGTGGTGCCCCCTTTTCGGTACCGGCGCATAGACTGCAGCTTAGATGATTTGCGCGTAAACGCGGCCTTTTTTGTCTTGGGGAAATCCTCATGGACTTCCTCCGCCCAAAACGGCGGAGGGGCATGCCGGACTCTTACCACCTAGAAACCCACGTTGTTCCTTCTACACACGTGTCGCCGTCTCGGGGCTCTTTCGGTCGGACTGCTCCAAGTTCGTCGCTCGCAGGCCGCAACGCTAGGGATTCTGGCGATCAGTCGGCGCCATCCGGCGCCCGGTGTAGTTTTTCGGTGGAGTAGAGAGGACCACCTGTCTTGCCGCCCCACTCCACCGCCTTCTTTGCGTGCATCACGTCCTCGCAAAAGAGGCGACGGCATCCGACGCGTTCTCGCTGCGGTCACCATCTTCGACCACGGCGAAGTGTTTACGCCGCTGGGTTCTAGAGTATCTGGGTGAGCGCGGCGTAAATACGACCCTGGCAGAGCTGTACGGCTATGAGTTCGAACTCCACCCATTTTAGTACAAACGTTAGTCTACTCTTAGCACGTATTAAGCTTCATATCGGCCTGTAGACGTCCAGTGCTGAACAAAGGCCTCCCCCACAGATTTCAACAATTGTGTCGTCATTTTGAGGGGTAATTGCCAGCACTATTAGTATTAAGCTTAATTGTAAGTAACCCATATTGCTAGCAAGTTTTGTAAATAAACAAATAAAGAACACAATGTTCAATATATTTATTTATTCACATCTATTTAATAAAACAAAATAATACTGACTGACAGACAACGCACAGATTATACCAGTAGGTCTGGAAGCATGGAATTTTGCACAGGAGTTCCTTATATAAATGTGGGTGAGCACTAAGTCTTTTTCAGAAAATATATCCCCTAACGGTCGAATACTGAAACGCTACTTAATATTAAGTCCTCTTTTAATTAACTTTTCGAGTCGCTCGGTTTCCTACCGAAAACGGGTTTCTTCTTCTCATATATAAGAATAGTATGTCCACACGGCTAGTTATTAAATAATTCTATTGTCTGTAACAGAAAAAAATATGTAACAAAGAATACAGTTTCCATAAAAGCCAATTCGTGTCCAAATAATTAACGTGAGTAATTGGTAATGGTTTTGTGTACATATAAAGTACCCTATGCTGTGTTTATCTTCGGCATTTTCCTATGGCAGTCTCGTAGTGTAGGTATGGCAGTTTTTTAAGTTCGCATAAGGTATTCACCGTAGCGAACGAATTAGCATTTTGTTCGCGATTCACCGGCGGCGCGCGGCGGTGAGCTGACTGTCCTTGGAATAAGGATGTGGCAAATGGGTGTCTTATCTGACCATTTGGACTGTCAGTAGGCTTGAAATATAAATAGAAGTCTCTGGCGGTTTCAGTATCATAACAATATCTTATTTCGCATGTACGGTAGCGTCACCGGCCGTGTTCCTGTTCATTGTTATATAACTAAGAAGACATTAGATTATTCAGTTCGTGATTATTGATTAGATCGAGGACGTGAGATGGGTGAACTTTGGAGCTGTTTATAGACTCATTTCTATGCGTCCCTTATTGAGTAAGGAGAACTTTTAAAACCTTAATGTATCGATATAGAAATCCCACCTGTTTGTTTTATTGATTTGTAGAACACGATTTTTAGATCGTTGCAAACGAGTTCCTACCTGTTGACACACAGTTCACAGTAGATAAACACGTTTGAATACAAATAATTGATGTTATGATTTCCTGTAAAATACTCCGGCAATACGATCGGCAATTTACTATGAAGTGTTTGTAGTTAAACTAGCCCCTGTGAGGGCTGACGGTGGGTAATATTAGCCAGTTATTAAACAACGGCTAAGGTTTCCCCTTGTGAAATTCTGGAATCTAGCTTGTGTTGATAAATACAACTATGCGCACGTTGATATAGAGATATTTACCTCGAGTAGAGAGACGCGAGCAAAAATATATGAAGAAGTAAGCTTGGTTATTAGTCTTTGTCTATTTACTAACTATTTATTTTTTACGAGTGAACGTTTATGTACATTCACAGATTTACGGTATATTACTCGTATTAAGCTATTGTTTTTCCGATACTGCGAGCCTTTTCACGAAACATTGCACATTCTTTATTTTTTCATAGCTAATGTTTCCTGCGGATAATAAAAGCATTTTTATTTTAACATTTAATATACACTAAACTTTAATCGTAGATTTCAGTTATGCAAGTGCTGCATTATAAAATAAAATCTTCTAAATACAAGACATTTCTTGTATTAAATTCTTGAAGGCGTAAACGAAAAATGCAATAATGAAAGGACATACCTATAAGAATATTCGATCCTCTCGTTTGCAAATGCTTAATATGTTTATATTCATATTTTGATATAAACAAGGTATTGCAGAGTTCAACGGACTGATTAAAGTTCTGCGCCATAATTGCGCTGTAGCCAGAAGTTTACCAGATATATCTGATAAATATTTGTTGCCATCACAGACGCACTCTGCTTCAGAGAACAAAATATGACGTTTTCTGCCAACGTTACTATAATAAGTCCCAGGCGAGTGTTGTTAGTTTTTCTATTCCCGATTAAAGGATTTTGCCGAATCCAATAAACTCATCCCTGACGAACAGTTTGGTTTTAGAACCAACCACTCGTGCGTTCAACAAGTCCACAGACTAGTTGAACACATCACGTTCGGATTCTCACGCGGCATGATGACGGGAGTCCTCTTTTTCGATGTTGCGAAAGCATTTGACAAAGTCTGGCTCAAAGGCTTATTATATAAGTTGTATCAACTCGGTGTGCCCGACTATCTCGTTCTCATCATTCGAGACTTCTTATCAAATCGCAGTTTCCGATATCGAATCACGGGCGCACTCTCGTCCCCCCACCCCGTTAGAGCCGGTGTCCCACAAGGATCCGTGCTAGCCCCATTATTATTCTCACTGTACACCAGTGACATCCCCAAACGACCTGCTAATACGACCCAATTAGCACGCTTCGTCGATGATACGGCCATATTCTACTCTGGTCGCACTCCCGACCATATAACTAAGATCTTCCAAGCCACAGCCAACGCCTACGGGAAATGGTTTAGGAAATGGCGGATCGAAGTTAACCCTATCAAAAGTAAAGCCGTCTTATTTTGCAAATTAGACGACCACCCACGCTTCAGGGAGATCACGATGCTGGGCCAATCAGTTCCTTGGGAACCGCACGCCAAGTATCTTGGAGTCACCCTAGACAAAAAACTGACCTTTATTCCCCACACAAAGACGGTGCGTGCCCGCGCCGGCTTTGTGCTTGGTTGCCTTCACTATATCCTGAACGCTCGTAGTAAATTATCCCTTAGAAATAAGGTGAGAATTTTTCACCACATGCATTCGACCCATCATGACCTATGCCAGCTCAGTGTTCGCACACCCTGAATCATGCCCCCTCCGTAGATTCGAAACCCTCCAAACCCGTTTCATGCGCAAGGCCACCGGAGCGCCTTGGTACATGCGAAATGACCAACTCCATTTCGATCTTAACTTGCCGACCATCAGGAAATTTATGAAACAAGTGTTCAAACGCTATCTCGATTCTGCCCTGTCCCACCCTAATCCCCTTGTGGTATCATCCGTCGATTACCAACCCTCTCGTATCAGTAGTGTACGCCGCCCGAGGCACGTTCTGGTCGATCCAGACGACAAAATCACGTTAGATCACATAAAGAGACTCGCGTTGTCTCGTTCACTCAATACCCGACCGTTTTACCGCCCTCGCCGCCGAGGATACCCGCCTCACCGACGTCGCGGAGGCCTATCGCTGCGTCACCTTCCCGTTCAAGTTAGCACTTCTTCCTCCCGTCTCTTGGTCGCGCCGGCCCGTGCCGAGCCTGTAGCTTTAAATGTCCCCTAATACAATTTAAATAATACCGATCCAGCTGTCCCCAAAACAATAGCTTGTTATCCCCAGCAACGCGCTAAGCCGAGGTCCGTGTCCCGCAGAGGGCGCCTTTAGCGAAAGTTGCTTAGTTTTTAGTATTAAATTTAAGCCTGGCTGGAGGCCTCTTTTGGCTTCGCCAGAAAATGACCGGTTAAGCAACCACATTTCCCAGAAATGTATGCGAGAATCCCAACAAAAAAAAAGTTGTTAGTTTTTACGTCGCTTGGGCGGTAATTAATTCTAGTGTTTACTGTTACATTTGTATAAAATAAAACAATAAGGTGCCCGTCCAAAACCTCGAGCTCAAGCTCAGAGCTGCCCATTACGTTTTGTTAGGGTTTGTTGATATATTTAAAGAACAAGGTTGCATTCAGTAAGACGCATTTGACAAAGTCTGGCACAATGGCTTATTATATAAGTTGTACCAACTCGGAGTGCCTGACCGTCTCGTTCTCATCATACGAGACTTCTTGTCAAATCGCAGTTTCCGATATCGAATCACGGGCGCTCTCTCTTCCCCCCACCCCATTAGAGCCGGAGTCCCACAAGGATCCGTGCTAGCCCCATTATTGTTCACACTGTACACCAGTGACCTCCCCAAAAGACCTGCTAATACGACCCAATTAGCACTGTTCGCAGATGACACGGCCATATTCTACTCTGGTAGCAGTCCCGATAGTATAACTAAGATCCTCCAAACCACAGCCAACGTCTACGGTAAATGGTTTAGGAAATGGCGGATCGAAGTTAACCCTATCAAAAGTAAAGCCGTCCTATTTTGCAAATTAGGCGACGACCACCCACGCTTCAGGGAGATCTCGATGCTGGGCCAATCGGTTCCTTGGGAACCGCACGCCAAGTATCTTGGAGTCACCCTAGACAAAAAACTGACCTTCATTCCCCACACAAAGATGGTGCGTGCCCGCGCTGCCTTTGTGCTCGGTCGCCTTCACTATATTCTGAACGCTCGTAGTAAATTATCCCTTAGAAATAAGGTGAGAATTTACACCACATGCATTCGACCCATCATGACCTATGCCAGCCCAGTGTTCGCACACGCCGAATCATACCCACTCCGTAGATTAGAAACCCTCCAAACCCGTTTCATGCGCAAGGCCACCGGAGCGCCTCTGTACATGCGAAACGACCAACTCCATTTCGACCTTAACTTGCCGACCATCAGGCAATTTATGAAACAAGCGTCCAAACGCTATCTCGATTCTGCCCTGTCCCACCCAAATCCCCTTGTGGTATCAGCCGCCGACTACGAACCCTCCCGTATCAGTAGAGTACGCCGCCCGAGGCACGTTCTGGTCGATCCAGACGATAAAATCACGTTAGATCACATGAAGAGACTCGCGTTGTCTCGTTCACTGAACACCCGACCGTTGTACCGCCCTCGCCGCCGAGGATGCCCGCCTCACCGACGTCGCGGAGGCCTATCGCCGCGTCACCTTCCCGTTCAAGTTAGCACTTCTCCCTCCCGTCTCTTGCTCGCGCCGGCCCGTGCCGAGCCTGTAGCTTTAAATGTCCCTTAATACAATTTAAATAATACCGATCCAGCTGTCCCCAAAACAATAGCTTGATATCCCCAGCAACGCCCTAAGCCGAGGTCCGTGTCCCGCAGGGGGCGCCCTTAGCGAAAGTTGCTTAGTTTTTAATAATTAATTTAAGCCTGGCCTCTTTTGGCTTCGCCAGCAAATGACCGGTTAAGCAACCACATTTCCCAGAAATGTATGCGAGAAGCCCAACAAAAAAAAAAAAAAAAAAAAAAAAAAAAAAAAAAAAAAAAAATATCAGTAAGACAGCGAGCTCTACAAAACATTTATATCGTTACCAACATCTAACGCTGACGGTTAAGATTTTAAAATGATTTGGCAGTATAAAGCAAGCTTAAGGTTCATAAAAAATCTGAGATACCACATAGTATAAAATTCATTTTACTATATTCGAGACTCGACCATTACACAGTTATTTTTCATGTTGCGTTTAAATATATGTCGGAACTTTTGTTAATATCATCGTCATCGCAAGCTAAAAACTTATGGAATCTAATATTGATATTGAGTATTCGTTTCCCGGTCAAGAAAAGAACACCCCTCTCCACACATGGGTGTCGAAAAAGACGACTAAGACTTGATATAAAGTGTATCTACAGCACCCTTCCTTGCACTAATAACAAAATACTGCGAATACCAATCCGCCTGTCAAGCATGATGATTATGGAAATATCGAAGTGTGACTGCTCATTGTAGTGTTCATTATGGAATGGAATGGTCATTATGGATGATGTGATAATGTGTTTGTATTTCTATCTGTCACGCAGTTATTGCGTCGATATCAATGCCTTCTCGATCTACTATAATATTCTGCAATGAAAAAGACGAGGGTTAGAGCTTTTTCGTACAACCTTTACTGGTCGCTCCAACAACGGAAAAATACTTCAAGTATTTGCATAGTAACGAAAATTACCAGAGCTGAGCATTATTTATCTGCCAACGTAGGTTCCATAACCTATTGCAGTTCACCGCTGGACATTTTATTTTTGTAGGGCTCTCGCATATATTTCTCGGAAATGTAGCTGCTCAACTAGACATTTTGGCGAAGCCAATGGAGGCCTCTAGGCTGGATCGGCCTCACCTGATATATTATTTAAACTTTATATCATTTAAAAATTCCGTCTTCTTTTCTATCTAATTCAGTGCTCCGAATCGGCATGTTTACAAACAGATATCTAAGGCAAATGAGCTACTTACTGATACAAGATAGGCACAGTAAGGTACGTATAGTTCGACAAAAACTGAAATAAGTACGTAACAGGTTGAATAATATTCGTCAGCCTTACGAAACCCGGTCAGGGGGCATATTGCACAAGGATCGAATTCATTTCAAAATATATCAAACGCAAAATCTTTCTCAATTTATCCATTAAAGGCATGGAAATTCAATGTAGTTTGTTGCGCTTAATAGTGTTGTAAGCTGATACAAATTTTAATATCAACGTATTTCCACATAAAATCAGTTGAATATATGCAACGAACCGGTTTGATTTTTATGGGAACAGAATTAAACTTGTTTTTAACTTGTTAAATTTTTACCTTATACACACGTCATTCATTCGAATTCGATGAAAATTGACGTCATCATACGAAAATGCATTTATTTAATTACGTAGTTTGACGTGTCTCATAAGTCCTAAATACTAGGGAGGTATACAAGCGAGTTGGTATGACGGCGGCTGGATTATTAAAGGTTACATATGTAAGTATCTGCCGATAACTTTCATTAAACAATTTTGTAAAATATTATGTACAATTTTGTAGGTATACTTCTGGTGCAAGTGTAGGGTTACCATCCGTCCGAATATATTAGGACTGTCACCGTTATGGAGCCCTGTATTCCGAGTTCCCAAAGCGACGCGACTCTATCCGAGGTGTGATGTCCCAATAAAATCTACACAATACGGCACTGAAACACTTTAATACCTAACTGTGATACTCTAAGCTAGTATAACCGGGTAGTTCTTTACAACACCACGCATTTATTTATTTTCGCCCGGTGGACATAGACCACGGTAATCCGCCCTGTTTGCTTACGCAATGGTGGCACTGTGCCGCGACTTCGCGTCCTATTCTGTGCAGGTATGCACCGAAACAACCGTGACTGGTGGCGGCAGGTGACGCACTCGCTTCTTCTGAGCCAGGCTCCGAACAGCGGGTGGATGGCTTCGACGACGCGCTTCATTGCGAACTGTAACCGTAAGCAATGTCGCCACATCTCGAGTGCACGCTGTCGCCGCCGGTGGAACGCGCCTGGAGACACGCTTTCACTGCTCTGGCGGAGGGAGCGTGTCTGGTCATAGACCCACGCATCCATCTCCACCAGGATGTCGAAAGGTGAGAAGCGCGCCAGGAGAGTTGCCGCCTCGTAGGACACTATCCTGTATCCCCATGTGATCTGTCTAGCCACTCTACACTGCTGAACGTCAAGTTTGTTTCTGTAGAGCTGGACGTTTGACAGCCGGGATGACCGTACAGGCGCTCCCTAGATGGTCACAGACCGCACGACCCCCCATAGAGACGGTAAACTTCCTCGCTCGGTCCCCCGAGGTTGGGCAGCTACTAACCTCTCGACTCAGGGGACGAGGCGCGCGAAGTACTCTTTGAAGCCCCAACGACTGTCCAGGGTGAGCCCCAGGTATTTCATGTTCTGGTCTGCCCTGATTTGCGCGTCACCAACGTGCATCCACGAACTGGGAGGTTCTCACTCCGCGGCAGTTTGTGGAATCATAGCGCCGCGGTTTTGTGAGGCGCTATCTGCAGACCTAGAGCGTAGATTTTGGCCACGACAATTGCTTGGCAAACCGGATGGTTCCGTCGAAGGACTCCTCGCTGGCCAACCTAAGAGTGTTATCAGCGTAGCAGACCAAGCTGACGTCAGCAGCTCCCTGCAACTCCTCCCTGCTCCAACGATACGCAGGACCGCATCGTAGTCGAGGTGCCATAAGATGGGGCCGAGAACCGACCGTTGCGGATCTCCGCACGTAATCTGCGTCCACTTGATGCTACAGGCCCTGCCCATGTAGCAAATGTGCCTATCGCGCAGACAGGCCCCAATAATGACCTGCTGGTAGCCAATAGCTTGGCTCAGCTCCCCTTTCGAAACCTTCAACTCCTTGATCTAGTCCGAGGCAAGGAGGGGTGGAGAAGGACAGGGACATCCCCGACCGCTGCAAAGAGCGTTTAAAGTACTTCGTTCCGTAAATCATGGGTCATGGTTTCGGTCACTGGGGCGCAACTTTGCACACGACCATACGATAGGGTTAGCCCCACGGATCCCTGTCCCTGTAGCAGCCGCTAAGGTTAGACGTGTTTTCATGAGCTTGGCGATTTTCGTTTGTTAAAAGAAATGGATCAAAGAATTTGTATCATTGTTTGCGTAAAAAAAAGTGTTTACGAGTGGTATAAGCGTTTCCAAGATGGCCGTGAAGACGTTGAAGATGACGAGCGCCCCGGACGCCCCAGCACATCAACAACCGATGAAAACGTGGAAATTGCATCACGAATTCTTGCCTCAAGGTCAAACGGTCAATAAGGAGTACTACATTTTTTTTTTAGTGATGCCCAGTGGAAATTCTTCATGAACTTCCTTCGCCCCGGGGAAGGACGAAAGGGTATGCCGCTGGACTCCTACCGGCTAAAACCACTGGAGCGGTCATCTTCGGCACCTAAGGGAGGCTCCAGGTCCTCGTATGATCACACTAGAGAAGGAGTACTACCTACAAGTTCAAAGCCGTTTGCGTGAAGCAATCTGAAAAACGCCCGGATTTGTGGAAAAACAATACATGGCTTTTGCACCACGATAATGCACCTGCTCACACTTCGTTGCTTGTTCGTGAATTCTTGGCCAAAAACAATACTGCAACGATGCCCCAGCCTCCATATTCACCAGACATAGCTCCGTGTGACTTTTTCCTATTTCCAAAAATAAAGAGAACCTTAAAGGGCCGTCGTTTTACAAGCATAGATGACATTAAAATCGCATCGCTGAAAGAGCTAAAGGCTATCCCAAAAATCGAGTTTGAGAAGTGTTTCGGAGATTGGAAGAAATGCTGGCATGAGTGCATTCGAATGGGGACTGTTTTGACGGCGACAACATTAATGTAGAAGAATGATATTATTTTTTCAAAAAACGCAAATTCCTGTTATTTTTTTAACACACCTCGTATTCTTTACTGGGAGAGACCAGACGGAAATTAGTACTGCAGACCGACATTGGGTTACTGTTAATAAGCGATTCAATATATTTTGGGGTGGACTAGAAGGGTTCTGGGCAGGACTGGGACAACTTGCCCCCCTTGCTACACCTATGGTCATATATATATTACGTCAAAATTCTATGATACACAAGGTCCAAATAGCTTCCAAGTTTCATGCCTAAGATAAGTTAATGAATTATTACAGATATATAAGGCGGAACATCGGTCGGCCTCGCTGTGAGTGCCGTCTCAGGAAGCTTGCCACTTCCGACCGGAAGTCTGTGCAGACGGAAGACTTGCGTCACTTCCGATCGACCTCAACCTGATGCTTTATTAGTAGGGAGCACTGGGATCACTCAATATATTGGTCATCAAATTTTTGGCATTCGCTTGACAAGACAGTTAAGAAACTATTAGTATCTTAAATGTTATATATATATTAGGGTGGTCGTTGATAATTAAAGTTTTTCAGGCGCCCATAAAAACCTTTCCTTTTGACGAAAAACTACGGGGAAAATTTTCTTTTTTGAAAAAAAAAAAAATAACACGTGCCGCCGGCCAATTGAAGTTTATTTTTCGATAAAATTGCAGTTTTTTGCAATATATTCTGAAGATTCAAGTTTTAATCAAAAATGATGAAAACGTGCTTGTAGGATATTAAATTCTCTACATAATGGTGTCTTTCGATTTTTAATGAAGTTAATATTGATCCGAGTAATCTCATTAATAAATTCATAATCTGCATTAAAGAAATTTTTAAATCATTTATGGTATCTAACTCCCGAAAACTGTCTGCTAGCTTTATTTGATGAAAGTGTTGATAAGGAAACAAAAAAAAATGGTTCAAAAAATGTTCAATACTTCAAATGATGAACTTGATTCTTCAGACGACAGTCAGATTTACAATCCCAAAAAATTAGTAATACCTGAAAAAGATGTACCTCAATTATTCGAACAAGGATTGGAACAGTTCATTACTCCTTCATCAAGTATATATGCATATTACTATGTATGCATTAGTTTGTTGCTAATATGTAGTAAAGTTCAAGTTAATATTTCATCATTTCGGCCGAATGAAGTCCACTGCTGGACACAGGGGGAGGCCTCCACACAAAGATCACCACAACCACCGATATGGATGTGTTGTGGGCTCATTGGGGGGTTTTGCCATAATCGCCACGCTTGGCAGGTGGGTTGGCGATCGCAGTTGAGTTGTTAATGTACTCGAAGGACGCTGCTGCCCATCCTCCGGCTAGTAAATATTTGCGAATATATAATATGATAATAGCGCAGAGTACATAGATAAGTTTGTGGTTACAACATTATTTATAGTCCGGTCTATTGCACGGTTAATTTTTCTGGTCAGGCAAGTGAGATATATGCCTTTTTTTTATTGGTATCCAGTGGACATTCTACATGAACTTCCTACCGGCTAAAACCACTGGAGCGGTCATCTTCGGCACCGAAGAGGGGCTCCCCTCGGTCCAGGTCCTCGCAAGATCACACTAGAGTCAAAGATATAAGGAGCCTAGGCGTTTCAAGAAAAAATACCGTCAGATGTAAATTGTTTGGTCACTAACTTGCTGTTATTAGATTTCCACTGGACCACTCGAAAACCTGCGCTTTTATAATCTGCATTGGTTTATGAGGCAAACGCTTCCATAAAGTTGTCATCCATTGCCGCTTTTGTTGGCTGGTTAGTTGACAGTGCTTCCATCGATAGTTCTTTGAATAATATTTTTGTTTCTGATCTATACGTAGCTGGTTAAGTGGTACTGGTGTTAAGTGACGTGGTAGAAGCAGCGGGCGTTGCGTGGGCCTGCAGAACGAGTGCGACCGGTCCCCAGGTGTCAGCTCCGAGGACCAGGGCCGTACTTAAATAAATTATATCTTTTTAAATTAAAATTTATTTTGTAAATATTATGCTAATACCTACAGAGGGACATTTCTTGCCCCAAAGTCGACTCTATGATGTTATTAGAAGTGATTTCTAACAGTTCATTTTTATCATTACCAGCTGTCGATGGATTATATTTTAACTAGCTGTTCTCTATTTATTCTTTTGAAAATTGATTGTCAAATAGTTTTGTGAAAATTGCAATCTGTCTTAGAAATACATATTTAATTTATATTTCTGTTTTTATTTTCATACCTAATCCTACAAAGTGGCTTTATATACTACCATAGTTATAGCATCCGTTTTCCTATCATATACATGTATGACTGGAAAACGGTACTATGTGAGTATTAAACTGCTATGATCCGATGTGTTCATAATTCTCATAGATAATCGAAGTTATTGCTTTATAAGCTTTTGCCACGGCCAAATGTCTCATTATTAGTGACTGTAATAATGAAAAAGATACACAAAGACATAAATTAAATATAGAAGAATCTGGGTCCACACGAACATCGCGCGGCGTGGCGGCCCAAAAAAGGTACTCAAACAATTATTATGTTATAAAGAGCGTCAAGTTCCTCGTAGAGGCTGATTAGTAGTTTTGTTGTTCTATGTTCCAAACAAAAACACCTCAATATTTGGGGCATACTGTCGAATAGGACCACATATTAATAATTATGATCACAGACAAAACGGATCATATTTTGTCATTACATTGTCAAATATCTTTAAGTAATAGATCTCGGATCATAGGTGATATGCGCCTACGGTTGAAGAAAATATGAAAATATGCTATTTGAAATTATATATTTATCTATAAATAATTATTTCTCTAGAGAATGCAATATGTCAAAAATAATTTAAAATCATTTCACGCAAAATGTCGATATGTTTATATCAAAATACTCGAAACGACTTTTCTCGGGTATTCTGAATAAGTACCTATATCTTCTTAAAAATATAAGGTTTTCAATGTTGGGTTCTTACTTAGTTTAATTAATTACGTTAAACTAATTTAGACAATAACCAAATAAGTTACAAACTAACTTTAGGTTAAGTTTACTAGTCTGAATATTCTAGTGGATTCGAGTCCTCCCCTGTGGGACTAACAATCTAAGGGAGTCGCTCAGTTGAGAAGCCAATACGGTTGTTTGCGTAAACATTCACTGCATCAGCTGAGTAACTTAGTAACTCCACATTTACAACAAGTGACTATAATTATCTGCATAGACATGTAGGACCCTAACATTGTAGGAATATGTAATAGAGATGTTTGCAAATTGCATCTAATTAAGTCTCTTCTTGCAACTGTTAAATTCTGTACAATCTTCACAGGTTAACATTCTCTGCCAGGTCCTCCCTGGCTTATGTAAGGCTTACGCGGGGACATAGGTCCACCATGCAGATGATCTTCAGATAATTTTCATGTAAACAATACCGGGAACACGGACTAAAAAAAAAAAGATGGACTCCGCGCCACTCATATCGAAAGTGAAGCACCCTAAGTATGCCGATTCGCTTGTACACACGTGCCTTACGCACACACATGCATCATAGTATGCCAGTCGGCCGCCATTACGCGGCACGACAGCGGCCGTGTAGTTATCCCTCAAATCACGCACACATGTTCGATACCGTGCTTCACTTTCGGAATGAGTGGCGCGGAGTCCATCTTTTTTTTCTAGTCTGTGACCGGGAACTAACCTGGGGCAGACTTTCGAACATTCACGGATTGTCCCCGAACATTATAACTCATTTCTCTTTATTCACGGTTTAATAACCTCTGCAAAGAGGAACCCGGTCTTTTGATAGGCTTACGCGGGGGCATGGGTCTAACATGCAGAGGCCCTTTAGAGAATTTTAATATAAATGTAATTGGACAATAACCGCGGACTCTCCATGGCTGCACAAGTCTCGGGTTGACCCCGGAGCTGTAAAACTGTTGTATGAAATGGAAACTACAATTATAAGGTCTATTGCCATGGGAGCTAAATAGATTTAATACAAATAAATGGAAATGTCCGGATTAAGAATATAGCACCACTCCATCTCCTCCCGTGGATGTCGTAAAAGGCGACTAAGAGAATCTCAACCAGAAGGATGGGCAGCAGCGTCCCTTCTGTAAAACGGTAGCCATACTGCGCTCACCAACCCGCCTGCCAAGCGTGGTGAGTACTGGCAAATTCCCCCCAAAATTATGATACAGTTGTGGAAATCTATGGGGGAGGCCTTTGTTCAGCAGTGGACGTATAAATGGCCAATATGATGAAATGGAAAAACGGCGTCTTCCTTTCCACCTTTAAATTAAATACTGTGGCAGACGGTGACATGCCACTCACAAGATGGGCCCCATAAATGGCCGCCGTTACAGACGACAGGGAGTAACATCGGTGTAAGCGGCTCGGGGCGTCGAGAGGTGCGGCACCGGTTTCTCCATCGCGCGTCTCGAATACTCGGAGCGGGTATCCCCGTTATTACGCCATTAGACACTTCCACCTCTGAGCATAGAGCTCTGGCGGCCAACTAAGGCAAGCCAGAGTTTAAAGTCGTGCGGGCACTCATGGGGTTCCACTCCAGCCGACTAATAAAAGCAAGCCAGAAATGAGACCCTGGTCGCCTCTCGGAGCATTCGAGTACGCCGTGTCGCCACTCACATACAGTTCGCCACCAACTGCCCTGTGCTCTGTAAGCTTCTTAATAGATCTTATGATACACTTATTTTTTGTATCAAAAGGGAGGTAGGTTTGTGGAAGCTGCTTTAATGCCTGCTGCCCTCCGGGATTGCGGTATCCCATGATGAGATAACGACTGCCCAGAGGACCCTATTATTATTATTGACAGCAAATGAAATTACTTATAGTATTGATGGGATATCTCCACTTCTAGTATCCTTGTGTTGTGTTTAATATTGTAATAAGTTATTAAAGATACAACCTACTTGCATATATTGCGTATAACTTGTACCCAAGACTATATGATGGTTTGTATAATTGTGTAAGAAATCTAAAGAGTATGAATCGTTATTATTTTCTGTAATGCCAATACGCATATGCAAGAGCAACAAATCTAGTGTTCAAAGTTATATTCATGACAATAATTATCCGTGACGTGCCGCCTTTTACACAATATCCAGGCCGGGAAAATATTATAGGTCTTCAAAATGAGACTCCAAACTGCGACAGCATATGAAAGCGGACGCACCGCAATCGTCATTCGGGTCATCTACAAAACGATAATATGTAGCAATGATAAACGGCTTCTTTGTATGTTGTGATCTCTGTCTTCATATTGATTAGGGTCACCATGTCATTGTCATTCGTGGACAGTTCTGTTTCTGCTAGTAAAGTTGTATAATTTGTAATAGTTTTTGAAATAATTATATTATTTGTTCTTTATTTACTTCGGCAGGTCTTATTCCAATGGGTTATCATCATCATATCAGCCGGTTGGTATTTTGCCAAACTGAGTCCATAAAAAGCATAATATTAAGATAGGTAGACTTTTTTAAAGGTGTGTTATAAAATATGCTTATGGGTAATTTATAACAGATAACCACAATGGCTAGAAAAGAACAAAGTAGATATGAAATGTTAGGAAAGAAAAAGCTAACTGGGACAGCTAGGAAAGCTATAAACAATGTGATATGTAGTGAGGAGCATTATAAAAAAGGTAGAGAGGGAGATACCAATAAATTAAAACGGAAGCTCGTCAGCATCATCAGCATGTTCATCCGATTTGACTATACTATGGACTATACTGATATGTCATCAGTTACCAGTTGGCCCATGCAAATAAATAACATTGAAGTGTCTGTTTTTAATGTTAAAATAACAGCGTTTTTACTAAATGCATATAAAAGTATATACAGTCCTTATAACAAAATACCAATATTGATTTTTTTGTCTATTTGTCTATCTGTCTGTTTGTTCTGGCTAATCTCCGAAACGGCGGGACTGATTTTGGCGGGACTTTCGCTAGCAGATAGATAGCCCCCGCCCGACTTTATGAATAAAGTTTTATGTTTCCTTTTCAGTGGTTTTAATATTTTTATATCGTGTAGGGTTTTTGAAGTCTTTGTTAAAATGTTTTATTTGTTTCTTTTTAGTGTAAATAAATGTAAGAACTTTTTCCTATTTGGTATCAGTACTTAACACTAAAAATAAGAATGACCCAAATCGGTTCTCTGATCTGAGAGGAATGGAAACTATTAAGCGCAGTTAAATAACCCTTTTTATTGAAGCTGGTTAAAAAACTACTCAATGAAATGGTATGAAATTTATATGGGACCAAATCGAAAGCATTCTGCACTAGTTAAAAAAATAATGGAAAAAAAATACTGTCGAATTGAGAAACTCCTCCTTTTTGAAGTCGGTTAACAATTAGTTTCGACGCACGCAGTAATCACTCAGTCACAATATGATGCAAATATGTTTGAATTAGAAATGGTATTGGTATTACGTTTGTATGGGCATTTCTACCTCCACTGCGCTCTTAAGATATTACTGTTTCCGGTTTGAAGAGCATTGGTAGCCTGCGCTCGTCACCGTGGTCCGAACGCCACGTCACGGTGTGAAACGCCTAAAGACCCAGTGGTAATCGAGACACTAATATCACAGTGGAAATAGACATACTTCTACTGTGCAAATGTACTGTTTTTATATTTTGATTTTTTTTTTGAAGTTGTAAGCTTTTGATAATTTTTCGTAACTCGTGCTTAGCCTCGCTTTGATTTGATTTTTTTTTTATCATCACTTCGGCCGAATTTAGTCCACTGCTGGACATACAAAGATCACCACAACACTTCATAACCACTCATTGGGGGGTTTTTCCATAATCGCCACGCTTGGCAGGCGGGTTGGCGATCGCAGTTGAGTTGTCAATGTATTCGAAGGACGCTGCAGCCCATCCTCCGGCTAATCCCTTAGTCACCTTTTACGACACCCACGGATGAAATGGGTTGGTGCTATTTGTAGCTGGCACCACACGGCACTCAGAATTTCGTTACTCAGAATGTTTCAATATTTCGTAAATAGCGATTTAACTAAGTGGCATAAGTACTATCTGGTGTGTATTGTTTATGCTTAATCAATTCCGTTTTAGATAAAACTTCAGGTAATCGAAAAAAAGCAAGTTAATTAATATGTATAAATTCCGTAATTAATTTGATAATTTTGCACAATATTCTTGCAGTTACGTAAAAATGTGTACATAAAAGTTTATTAAAAAGATAGTAGAAATTGCCCAGGATTTGTCATTCTTTTTAGAAACACTAGTCGTAGTGTACGTGGCTTATCGCCTCTCAAACGGTCTATCTAACTTAGACGTCACAATTTATTATAAAAGGTTTTTTGTATTGTAAACTTGCTGTTTGAATATTCAATGCGCGGGAGTTCTAACTGGTTATAATTCGTAAAATTGAACAAAAAAGTTATTACTTCTTATAATACACCCGAATATTGAATATGATTAATTAAGTATTCATTAAATTATATTTCAGGTTTACTACGTGTGATCACACCTTAATATAACTCATTATAGAATACGGATGCAAGTATTAGTATGCACAGCAGTGGGTACCCATATGTTCTGCTTATGATTGCATTCTCACAGTCGTTTTCAATATGTTGCAAGTCCAATGCCTGTTTGTAATACGTGAAAGCAATTGCAATTGAAATAAATCCCCGATATATACCAAGTTACTGCGATATTGTTCTGCGGCTTGGTTCGGGAGTTTTAGTTTTCCGATCACGTCCGTAACCACGATATATCAGAAAGACGTATAGCCATAGTTTTGTAAGGCGATACGACATGTTTTATACGGTGTTACCACGGTGATGTAATCTCTACCTGTTGTAATAGGGACACTGTCAAGGTCTCATAAATTTCACTTGTCGACAATATTGATAACAAACAAGTAAGTAGACAAAAATACAAAAAATAAGTATAGGTACCCGTTTAGTGTAACGAAATAATTAATTTAAAAAAACAACGCTCATAAGATTACGCGCATAATTATTTTTAAAGTTTACGAACATAATTTTCCGTAAATTAAATATCTTAACATTTCCTCAAATGCCACGCTCGTTTCAAATACTATACAAACCGTCATATTTGTATATATCTAGAAAATACGTTATAAATGGCTAGCTTGAGAATTACGACGTTAAGTGCAAATAAGATAGTAATACTAATAGGTTACTATTTAGTAAGTTGTCACAGAGTACAAAAACATTCGCTCCCTAGTCAATATTGACGTTCAAACAAGGCCAGAATACATTTAGCTATGGAAATTATTCAATTATATTCCCTAATCATGCGTCAAGGACTCTATAGACAGCCTAATAGCTATGATTAGGAAATAAAATATGTATTATACATTTATTAGTTCCGAGAATATCACAAAGAACATTGTTACGAAGAGGCAAATGATAAAAGCAAAGAGGAAAGACAAGTTTTGAATGACATTTATACTTATCTAATACGTGGAAAATTTCCTTATAGGTGATATTTGAATGTGAATACTTATTACGAACTCGTGTTCCAATTGTTATTAGACAAGGTTAACCAATCTAAGAGCGAGTACATTCTTAGTATGCAACGACAATACTTCAATTTGTAACTAAAACTATTTTAACTATTTGACAATGTTTTAAAAGATCCTTTAGATTTTAATTAAATTGTGGAATCAGGGTACAACGCATATAGTCAACACCAAAAGTAAACTGAACAGTCAGATGTAAAAACTATTTAATCAACTGATGTATTAGTTGAAATGAATAGTTCGGCAATTTTTACAATAAACATATCACTATTTACTATTACTCTTTACTGTAATTTGTATCCTTAATTTACTTCCCCTCTAACAGCTACGTCTGGAGTACAGAATTAGTACTTATCCTATGAATATTGACAATCAATATTAATTACGGTAAGTTAAATATACAATATATTTTCTGCCACATTATTATCGTTAAACGCATTTACCGCAACGTTGATCAGATACTGTCTGCCACCAGTACTAGCGACCTGCCCTGGCTCCGCTTATGTGAAAATAGTACTAAAGAATATTGGTTTTATAATCTGGCGACTGCGAGAACTGTGAAACAACAATACGATAATCAACCACATAACTGCAATTTGTATTTTATTCCAATTAGTTTCTACTTATCGAATGGGCTCGAAAATCGAAATTCATAATTAAATCGGAAAAGTTATTAAAATATTTAATATTGTGTGTTTATAAATATTTTGTTGTTGTTTTGCTGTGTAAGTGAAGTTGAACACCAAATTATAATTTTTGACAAACATTAAGTAAGTGGAGTTCCAAGCTTAATCAAAATCCTTCCTAAACGGTTGGCGCACACACAGCATTTTATCTATACAAATAAATAAAATTGAAGTGTCTGTTTGTAATGTCAAAATAACAGCTTTTTACTAATTGCATGTGGAAGTATATACGGTACCTATAGCAAAAAACAATTTTTACATTTTTTGTCTGTCTGCCTGTCTGTCTGTCTGTCTGTCTGTTTGTTCCGGGTAATCTCCGAAACGGCTGGACCGATTTCGACGGGACTTTCACTGGCAGATAGCTGACGTTATAAGGAATAACTTAGGCTACTTTTATTTCAGGAACATGATTAGGGTTCCGCGCGAAAACTATATAACCCTTGAAATCCAACATATATAGGTATTCTTTTAAATTAAACGCGGGTGAAACTGCGGGTCCCAGCTAGTTATTAATTATTAATATAATATAAACTACCTGCTGCAATTTCATAAAACACTTTGTAAACGAGCGATGAACTATATTGACATGCCATACTGAACTGAGAGTTTTAGTAAGATAAAAAGCCTGTCCCGTGAGGGACCGTGACTACTCTACTTAATGCTTTGCAGCACTTGGTTCTAAGCGGTTGCGCAGATTCAAATATTAATGTCCTTCTGGCATCTGCTACCAGCCATGGTAGTAAGTACACTAGTTTTACTGCTCTTTTCCAGTCGATAAAGGAACAAAACATTTTTTTGTCTAAGAAACAAACTATCATGAAGCTCATAATGCACCATGCTTCGTTAAACTTCAAACCAATTATTATTACATATATATACTCCTCAAAACCTTGAAGTCTTGTTGATTGCACGTTGTTTTTCATCACCAGTTTTTTAAACATGTGTGTTACAACTAGTTTAAATGTTATTTCTTTAGTGGTTCACTTTTAACATTTGGTTCTCGTTAAGTAAAGCCATTGATATGTTTATTATACGTGAGTTTTGTATTTTTTGCTCGACATCATTGTTTGGTCGAGCCAGACTTGCGGGCGTTACGGACAAGGAACCAGTTTGGTCGGGAATCGGACGGCAAAACCTGTACGTATGGTTCGCGCCATACCTCTTGTAACGTCTCTTAAGTTTGCTACTTTTTAAACAGTGTGACATTTAACAACTACAGTTAGACGTAAACTAATGTATTTTGTTAATTTTATTGAAATTGGTCTTGATGGTCACATATAACTAATATTTAACTTGATTAGCTACGAGTTGTTAACACGGTGTAGTTGTCACATAAAAACATTTGTGTACAGTGCAAATGTTTTGATATAAATGGTCAAGTAACACGAACATTTAAACTGAATAAAGGCACACGGGATTGCATTGAAACTTTAAAACATTCAAGTGATTAATTGTTCCAAGTGTGTTAGCAATTGCTTTATTAACTAAGTGTTAACGTGCTGGTATATATCAATCACAACCATGCTTTTTCTTATACGGAGAAAGCATAGCTGTGATCGGTACCAACTAAGCAGGGTGTGTTAATACCGCTTGAGACATGAATAGCAATCACATCACGCAATAGCGCACAAGTAACTTGCAGCTCGTTGCATACTCGAACCATTAAGTTATCTGTTCACTTTCCTCCACTCAGCTTGCACAGGAAGATAGCCAGCTACAGGTAAACTTAATTTGTATTTCATTACCCGATAAGCATAGAAACAATTTCCATTACAAGGGTAAAATGTTTGAAATACCAACTCGGAATTCGTTTTTACATTCCTTAACCCTTTCCTAATCGGTATTCGATTTCGTTGATAAAGTTCAGCGGTCCATGAACCGAAATCCCAAATTCTGTTCCAGCCATTAGGTATTCACAAATTGCGTAAACTTTCATAATAATAATTAACTGTTCGTGAAAAGTGAAACTGAATTATGATTTCCATTTCATCTAAGGGGTGTGTCTGCAAATCTTTGTTGGCACACACACAAATGTAAATATCCACTGCTGAATATGGGCCTCCCAATAATCACTATAATGAGGGGCTAGCGTGGCCTCATGCCTACAAAGCGTGCACCTCATCCCCGGCTAGAGATAAGTGGAAGGGCATGCCCCTCCGCCATTGCCAAGGCGGAGAAAATCCATAAGGATTTACCCACGAAAAAAAAAAGAGGGATGGATATAACCATAATTATCATGCCTAGCAGGCGAATTGGTGGTCGCAGTATGTTGTTATCAGCTCACGGTAAGATGCTGCTACCCACCCTCTTGATTTCAACCCTCAGTCGCTTTTAGCAACGCGACGCCTGGGACGACAGGGGTCGTCGATTCTTTGCCGGAAACCACACGGAACTTTGTTGGTACATAGTGTAGGTACTAAGTAGTGTATAATATGCACAGTGCATTATGCAATTCGCCTGTGTCGGTCGTTAAATCCTACGCTTTATGAACTGTTGCGATCGCATGCCGTGACCGATTTATAAGCTATACCTCAGTTCATAGGTGATTGATCCGCCCTACAATGTTAGATAATTTTATGCTCTGTCTGCTTATGGATTGCATAAGGAAATAATGTTGTTGTTAAATGTCCAGTTAGAACGTAAGCGCGGTAGTGCGTTTATGAAACAGTTTGAATAACTATCACTATCATTTTGATGACGTAAGAAGAATATTTTATCATACAATGTAACCTGATTGCTGTATTGAGATTAATTTGTTTGCTTGTCAATAAAGCAGTGTGTTTTTAAAGTATGTTGCAGGCAAACCAATCCCTAGTTTTATCCGCAGACTTATAAATAAAAATGGGGTCATATTTTTGTTTTTTTCTGTATGATAATATTAAACTGCTTGTACACACTTTATCATTATAATAAAACACTTTTAAACCGATTACTATCGGTTACATCTTTTTTTGGTAAAATATTTTAGATTTCTGTTTTTCCTATCGTTTTTATACCACTAAGGTGGCAAACAAGCATACGGCCCGCCTGATGGAAAAAGCGGTTACCGTAACCTATAAACACTTGCAACACCAGAGGTCTCAAACGCGCGTTGCCGAATCAGAAAATTGTTTCACGCCCTTTTTGAACAACCCCATGCTGTAGGTAGGTAGGAAGTTGATTCTACAACCTTACCGTGCGCAGGAGGAAATTCGTCTGAAACCGTAAAGTACGGGACTATTTTAGTTCTAGGGTTTGTGCGTTATGAACTCCCTGCCGATGGCGAGAGGTGCGATGGTAGAAAGTAGCCGTTGGCATTATAACGAAAAATTTTTAGTACACTCCCTTGTACTAGCTTTAGATAGAACACACACAAGGAGGCAAAGACGACTTTGCCTTCCTGTGTGTGTTGAAGAGAGATCTCTCCTGAGATCTCTGGACACCAAATGATGAAATGAAAAATAAGTGTTTAAAAAAGTACTCTATGCAACGTACTTTTTTCGTTATCCCAAAATGCAAATGTACTTTCATTGTGCCCAAAAAAGGTGGCAACCCTAATCTTGATATTTAACTTGACTTGTTTAAAATTGGAATCCATATTTATGATATAAATCATTTGCTTGTGTATAACGACTGCGATTAACATTCTTAATATTTACTTAATCTTTTGACATTATTAAATTATTATACATATTAATGACATAATTGTAAATGTGTGAGCATGATGTAGTCATTAATGTTATATATTTAGTACGTACACTATGTCTTTTGCCTGGCAGTATTGGTCTGTCATGCTCACATCAACTAATTGGAGCCATGCGACCTAAATTTGACGTTTCATAAGTGCCAGTAATTGGGTTATTTGTAATAAAACTATTTGGCTTTGACTTTTATAAACATTAAGCATTCATCCTGCGCCCAGGCTGGCTAGAGGCCTCTTTTGGCTTCACCAGAAATTGTCATGTTAAGCAACCTTATTTCCAAGAAATATTTGCTAGCAGCTCATGACCTATAAATAAAAAAATCCTGTGCCCACAAACGCTATAATGCGTTCCATCATCATCATCAGAGCAGCCAAAGGACTCATCATCAGTTCTGTTGATGTCCTTTAATTTTTAACATTTCTGAAAATCCTATTAGGTATATGTAGACATTTCCCCGAAACTGTTCACCGCTGCAATGGAGGATGCCTTCAAGCTACTGGAGTGGAAAGGATTCGGCATTAACATCAATGGCGAGTATATCACTCACCTTCGATTTGCCGATGACATCGTTGTCATGGCAGAATCGCTGCAGGAGCTCAGCACAATGCTCGATGATCTCAACAGAGTTTCCCAACAGGTGGGCCTTAAAATGAACATGGGCAAGACAAAAGTCATGTCAAATGTCCATGTCGTGCCCACCCCAATATCCGTTGGGAGCTCTGTTCTCGAAGTTGTTGACGAGTATGTCTATCTAGGACAAACTGTCCAGTTAGGTAGGTCCAACTTCGAGAAAGAGGTCAATCGTCGAATCCGACTCGGCTGGGCAGCGTTCGGGAAACTTCGCAACGTCTTTTCGTCAACAATACCGCAATGCCTCAAGACGCAAGTCTATAACCAGTGTGTGTTACCAGTGATGACATATGGAACAGAGACGTGGTCACTCACAATGGGCCTCATAAGAAAGCTCAAGGTCACTCAGCGAGCTATGGAGAGAGCTATGCTTGGTATTTCTCTACGAGATCGAATCAGAAATGAGGAGATCCGTAGAAGAACTAAAGTTGTCGACATAGCTGAAAGGATTAGTAAACTGAAGTGGCAATGGGCAGGGCACATTGCTCGTAGAACTGATGGCCGTTGGGGCACAAAGGTTCTCGAATGGAGACCGCGCACCGGAAAACGCAGTGTGGGACGACCTCCAACGAGGTGGACAGACGATCTGGTGAAGGTCGCTGGGAGTCGTTGGATGAGAGCGGCATGTGACCGCTCGTTGTGGAAATCTAAGGGGGAGGCCTTTGTTCAGCAGTGGACGTCCTGTGGCTGATATGATGATGATGATGATGATATGTAGATAAAGTAAAATCTATGACTTTGTCAGGAAAGTCTCCGCGTATCGGGGTAACTGAACTGTGAATTTTCCTCCTCAACAATTAACACTTATTCAAAAAGGTTATAGTGATCAAATAATTACTTATTCAAATAAAGTGAATCCTGAATCAGACGTGGTTATTACCCGACCAAATATTTTTTATCAAGTTTTCTCACATTCATACTTTTTTCAGCACATGGACATGAAGACATGTTGGTTGTTGTACAACATAATATTAAGCATTTCTTATAACGGTGATAATAGTGTAGGTTATTCACATATATAGCATTTAACAAATCACTTTAACAACACATCATTCAGCCTTGCTTGGGTATATCTACCAGTTTGCTAAGTAAAGCCAAGTATTTCCTTACATTGTTCCTTTAGATAAAAAAAACAAAAAATATAGTTTTTCTCGGATAATTATGATACATTATTTAACATGACCCGGATGTTCGATCAGACTACTGACTTCATAAAGCATCTAGTTATGCTAAAAAAACAACAAGGAAATAAAAGTTAAGTTTTTATAGAGATTCAAGGATTCACGCCACGTCACTCAAGTCTTTTTTGTTCTAGTCTTGTAATATTATAATTCAAGATATGAGATGGTGCCTGCCTACTCAGCAATTAATTAAACTTGCCAAATTTAGTCTACTATAGACGTTATATATTTATATTTGCGCGATGAATTAATAAGGAAAAGTGTTTTTCCATATTTTGTTAAACATTACGTTTTCTCTGAAGACAAAGGGTATTTTTTATCATTGTTTAACATTATAATGTACTTGACATAAGTCAATTAGATGCAAACCCCAACTGCAAAGCTAAAAAGCATTATTTACCTTATGTAAAGATCACAATCACACTGACTGTGTCCGGATTAAGAATATTAGGACCACTCTCTCCTCCCTTGTATGTCGTAAAAGGCGATTAAGGGACTCTAAGCCATTGGGATGGGCAGCAGCGCCCCTTCTGTGGAACAGTATCCATAGTGCGCTCACCAATCCGTCTGCCAAGCGCGGTGAGTACTGGCAAATTCCCCCCAAAACGATTACACAATTGTGGAAACCTATGGGGGAGGCTTTTGTTCAGCAGTGGACGTATTTTGACTGATATGATGATGATGATGATGAAAGATCGCATGGTACATAAAAAAAACTGTTCCACTGCAGGGTAAAGGCCTTTTCTCATACAGAGAAGGAACGAGCATCAATGACTACGCTCGCACTCAGCACGTTGGTGATCAGGTTCCACGCGGTGTTTTCGATCCTCCTGAATTCCGGGCTCTTAGATTAACTTTTGACGGTACGGTTGGTGCAATACAGTCGGCTGCTGCGCTCCGGGTCGTGGGTTCGATTCCCGCACGGAACAAATATTTGTATGATCTGCAGGTAGTTGTTCCGGGTCTGGGTGTATTGTATGTGGAATTCATGTCTGTAAAACGCACCCACGATACAGGAGAAAGCCTAGTGTGCAGCAAAGTTCAAAAAAAAAACTACAAAAGTACACATGCCATTGAAAAATATGAACTCAATCTAGCACATAGATTGACAACTAAGAATTAAAAAATAATTATGTTTCGTAATAATTGTATACATATAGTGGTTAGTGTCAGTCCACATTAATATTATGCTGCCAAAGAAATTTTCAAATCTTAGAACATAATTGCTCAAATTACAAGGCTGAACCTTGTTCGAAATAATTATGACGTATCATGTTTTTTTTCATATTATAATATATAATAGACTGTCAAGGTCTATATCATAATAAGATAAAAAAACATTTTCTATTTATGTTTTTTATTTTGGCATTTTTATTTTCTATTTATATTACGTGAAAATATTAATACGATGAACTAATACAATAAGCTAAATATTAAGTCAAATGTTTTGAAAAGCGAAAAAGTTACGAGTGTCCAACATTTCATTGGCTGATGCAGTGCAATTCCCTAACCTTGAACATCCATACATCCTTGAAAACAGCATTGAAATAACGGTGAAGTTGATGTGATGTCGTAAAAGGCGACTCAGAGACTAAACCAGAGGTCCATCCCTGGCCCCCCAACAGCAGCGTCCCTTGTGTCGAACAGTAGCCGTACTGCGCTAACGAACCCGCATCCCAAGCGTGGTGAGTATAGGCCACAATGCATACGGTGCGCCATGGCGGTTAGTTATAGCCAATACAACATTAGTTTATCGCCGTTTCAATGTTGTATGCTGTCTGGGCTGAGGGTAATGCATTGCTGCTTCAGTTAAAGGCAACTTTGGGCTCCCGATCAACTTTATTCAATCAATTTAATCTAACTAAGCAATAGGCTGTCTGTGTAGTGTCCGGATTGAGAATACAGCAACACTGCCGTGGATGTCTCTTAGCCAGAGGGATCGGCAGCAGCGTCCCTTTTGTGGAACAGCAACCTTTCTACGCTCACCAATCCGCCTGCCAAGCCTGCGATAACTGGCAAATTACCCCTAAAAAGGAACAAGGAAATAAAAGTTATCGGCATATTATGCAACGGTTACACGGCATGTACCTGGTTGTTGTGGAAATCCATGGCGGAGGTTTCAGCAGCGGACGTTCTTTGGCTGATATGATGACTCTAAAAAAGCAAGTTAATCCTGTATCATGGCAAAACCCTCATTATTGACAATTGAAACAAACATATCTATATATTTTTCTTTATGCAAATGGTAAGTTTGTTACGTGTTGAGATTAACAACGTAGGATTCAATAATTGATAACGCGAGAAGAGATTGCGCTTAGTTATACAATAAATAATTAAGACGTACCTACATAAATCATCAAGCAACGATCATGCTGTCGAGATTATTTAATTGTGCTATTGTCTCTATCTAATCGGTAGTACTTTTATTGAAGTGTGTACGTGAAGTGCGAATGAAAACGAATGGACTAGTTGAGAATACCGTCATGGTCGGACTGAGGGCCGAGTGTGAGTTTCTATTCGTAATACTATAATCATTGCCTCGCAGTAATAGGGTACAACCCTGTGAAAAAAAACAACAAAAATACTCTTATGAATATTATACTATTAGCGTAGCCTAAAACAGTCGCTTAAAAAAATATATTACAGGTGAATCTAATCTATTATTTTAACATAAAAACAGAAAATTCTTTTAAGAATAACCGCCTTCTAAAATAATAATCTGCAAAAGAGTCTTTAAAAAAAACGTTGTCCCTACTAGGATTTCTCCTGTATCGGATAGGGAATCGAACCCGCGACCCGGAGCGCAGCAGCCGACTGTGTACAATTTATCTCTAATGAATCAATTTGACTATAAAATGATGTTACTGGTATGGAGTGAAGAAAATAACAGTTTAAATAAATGATAATGGTAAAAGTATTTCTTGTTAAGATCAAATTTTTTATCTATATAGCCAGAAGTTTTAAGTAGGTACGTAGGTACTTTATGCGTGTTAGATAATTTTGATTTTAAAGCTTTCCATAAATTTCCTGTTATATACCAAAATAAATCTATCTCTGACGTGTTTCGTTAGATTTATGACACTTATAAGTCTATTTTTGCACCAAGCACCTCGCTTAGCAAACAGGAAGAACCCAGCATTCAAGTCAACAATGAAGGTGCACGGTTCGGAAAAGTCGATCCTATGGAGAAGAGCCGACAAGAAACTTCATGGATGTACCTTGTTCTTTGTGGCGGTCACCAGCACGCTCATGTTTAACTATTAGAACAATTACACCGAGAACGATACTCGGCCACGCAATTGAACAGTGACAGATATAACACCATTCGCTTACGAAAAATAATTTATTATGACGGTTTGTGATGTGTCGAGAATTGCTAACTAAACAATATTTCTGCACACGCTGCCTACGCAATACTATACGAATAGTGTTTAGGTTACCCGTCCGGATTAAAAATAAAACACCGCACCATCTCCTGCCGTGGATGTCGCAATAGCTGACTAAGGGATTCTTAACCAGAGGGACGGGCAGTGAGTAGGTGAGTAGGTACTGGCACATCATATCAGCCATAGGACGTCCACTGCTAAACAAACTCCTCCCCATAGATTTCAACTAATGTGTCGCAATTTTAGAGGGAATTTTCCAGTACTCACTACGCTTGGTAGGCGGGTTGGTAAGCGCAGAATAGCTGCTGTTCTAAAAAAGCGGCGCCGCTTTCCATCTATCTGCTTTAGAATCCCCAAATCGACATCCACGGGGTGAGAAGGAGTGTTCTATGTTCTTAATCCAAATACCACACGGAAAGTACGGGCACATTCCTCCCAAAATAACGATACACGGCATGTAACCGGTCATTCCGGAGGTCTGAGGGGGAGGCCTCTGTTCAGCAGTAGACGTTCTTCGGCTGATATGATGATGATGACTGTAGGGGGTAACCTACACTTGTATAAGATATGCTAAATGTTTGATTGTATGCTTAAGTTTGATGCTAGTGATAAGCTATGATAGGAATAGGATGCTAGAGTACGAAGGGTTGATACTAAAATAAAACCGCTCACGTTAGATGCTATTAACGCACTCGATTTATATTTCATTAAAAGTATTATAAGTGAATAATTGCTTACGCTACATTCGACCGTGAATCTGTTTACCTATTATAAATTAAATAGAGAAAACATGTACGGTTCCGTACAATGATAATACGCGTTGGCGACTACGGTCCGCAAGAGACCATCCTTTTAGGTGATATTTTATAGAATATTTGATAGTTTAATCGTTATGGGCGAAATAAAGAACAAATGTTGGTACTTCGATCTCCCACAATACGATTTCTCTTGAGTAGTAGATAGAGTTTTCAGACTTAAATATCACATGCAGGAACACCTAGACCCGAAAGAACTATCTATAGATCATACAAATATTTGATCCGTGCGGGGATGGAATCTGCGACACATAGCGCAAAAAGGCAATTGCTTAGCCACTGCGCCAACCATGCCGCTTCATATCTTACAGTAATTATTCATTGGAAAATATGACCTAAGAATATGATTGGGGATAAAAATCTAATTGTAATACCAATTTGCCACGTGGAAGAATCTGAAGGTACTTGAGCAGTGGCGCCTACGCGTAACAATCAAAATCTAACCTTGAGCAGGGTTATAAAAATGCCTCTTTGTTCTCAATAACCAATTTGAATGTTAAAATTGAACATCTACGCAATACGCATGTTGCGTAGCCAATTTGTTTACTATAACATTCTGAATGCGAAATTTTTTTTTTCGTATTATATCAATCGTTTACCATTGAAGGCATAAACGGCTTACCGGTTGTATGTCACCTGTCACATATTATAAAGGTAACGAGTTAAATGGAATGCTTTTTGGTCGAGTAATGATCTGAACGTTGTCGCCAACAAAGAGCAGTAGTCCTGTAGAAGTTTGAATTCCATTTAACTTTCTATAAACGCGCGCTTGCCGTGTGGTGCCGGCTCAGAATGCCACCACCCCATCTCCTCCCATGGGTGTCGTAAAAGTCGCCTAAGGGATTAGCCGGAGGATGGCGAGCAGCGTCCTTTGAGTACATTAACAACTCAACTGCGATCGCCAACCCGCCTGCCAATCGTAGTGATTATGGCAAAACCCCCCAATGAGCCCACATCACATCCAAATCGGTCGTTGTGGTGGTCTTTGGGGGAGGCATGTGTCCAGCAGTGGACTTCATTCGACCGAAATGTTGAAACGCGCGCTTGTGATCATTGAAAATTTTAATATGTGTGAGAATCAGTAAAGTAATGTTTTTATTTTGTCCTTTCTTTGGCAATTTCACGGTGGAATTATATGGCATTATATGTATATGCGGTCGAAGAGACAATAATGAAGCAGGTATCCCAGACCTCTGTTAGTGCCGTATTATTTTCCTTTGGCAAGTCAGTAGTTAAACATGCAAGATATTTCAACTTATTATCTCATTACAAATATTTAGCATTTTACAATAATACAAATGACATGAAGTATGTAAAATAAATGTGTTTATTTATCATTTAATTTCTGAACAACGCTCACATTCTGAAACAAAGACCACATATTGGGACTAAATCCAAAGTTATTTTCGCATGCGTTTGTTTTGGGCAAACATCCGGCACCCTACACCTTGTTTTATTAAGTGCACAATGTATTAATGTGTTGAAACCTCTTGTTCAACACACTCGTACAGAGAGTTGGGCGGTTCATAATAGTGGGTTAGGAATTTGTCAAAATGTTAAATATACATATATATATATATCGTCTCTTATAAATACTCGTATAGATAAGTAAATAAGTGACTCCATAACTGCCACTTCAATTGCGCTGATTCAACATCGATAAGATTCATTGTAATTAAAATTATAAGTCAACAGTTCGAGTAATGGCATTAGAAAGTAACCATAAAATCATTCAATACCTAATAACCAAAAATTCTATTAAAAAAGGTATAACCATACATTTACGAATAATATCAAGAAATGTGTAATGTCTGATGAGTAATAATTAAAAATAATATTTTGCAATTACAATGCAATTGTATAAATATTAATTAATGGGTTTTCCGGTACCGTTGTCTATGCAAATATGTTCAAGTATGACTGTAGCAGTAATTCTTATTTACGGTGCTAGCAGAGAAGCTTCGAGTATTGCAAACGTATATTAGCATGATATGAGCCCGCGTATTGTAATAACCAAACGGGTTCAAACGTTGCAGTAGCGTACAAATAGAATCCCAAGTGGAACCGACGTGAAATATTGCTACTCCCCAAATCAAACAGTAAGACGTTGGTTTTGCATTTCGCAATAGTGCATCAGAGTAACGAATTCAATACCTCATCTAAACAGTTGTTCGCAAAGATCAACACATGGATCGGCAAAGACGTATGTTATCAGATGTGACGAGTCACGGTTATTCAGAGTCACTCGGTTAGACAATCAAAACCTTTAATCGTCTCGGTAAATACTCGTAAGATCATATTAATTAATACGTGTTCTATATGAGTATGAGTCTCACGATAGCCCTGTATTCATCCACACATGCGTGGCGCGAGTTCACGTCGTGATCCTGGAATGACAAAATTCGGGATTATGGATCGAGCAAAATAATCTAATGCAGGTCTTCACAAACTCTAGACCCCAAGTAGCAGTATTTTGTTCTTACTAGGCCAAAGACCAGGGGGCCTAAAAAGGCCGCTTTAGGTGAATCATAATATGAATTACATTAGAAATCACAAAATGGTCACGTTAATAGTCAGTTATGATTAAGTGACCATTTTGTGATTTCTAATGTGAATCGTATTGAGATCATTATCATCCCGTATAAATAAAACCTAATACGGTCTTTTTAGGCCTTCTGGACCATTTGGTGATATTTAATCGGATTCATATTATGATTCTGCTAAAGCGGTCTTTTTAGGCCCCCAGTTATCAAGGTCTTCGGTTTCATCCAACTCTTCATTCTTATGTATCATGTCTGTTTATTATTCCAACTCAATGTTGATTATATTGTATTAGTAGCTGAGCTTCAAGATAATCTAATATAGAATGGAAATTGAATTCCTTGTTATAACGTAACCTAATATTCACTAATTCGTTTGATAGAAACAATCGACAACTGCTGACGAATGTTGAATTGGAAACTGCACACTTGCACAGCGTTAGCATGCTTTGTTCCTAGTTTATCAAGTATTGGACAACATGACACCCGGTGTCAGCCTTGAATTTCATTGCGAAGCCGATAAACGGCCACTACACACAGTAATGGTTATGTTAATTTATTTTATTACAGGATTAACATATCCACCAGTTTATTTTGTACGGCGTAAATGCAATTATTAAAATAATGTATATCTAAGTTATATTTGATGGTTTTGATATGCTCAGGTGCTAAAACCATCGTAAATATTGTGAGGAAGTTCTTGTGTCATATTTACAAGATCTATTGTTCCGGGTGGGGTCCCTCTGTTAATTATTTATTGTGCTGTTTTGCCGTTTTATATATAAATTATTATTTGAAATTTGTATTTACTTTTCATTATAAAATTATATTGTATTCTAACTTGCTTTAGGAAATGACATTCTATAAGTAAAATAAAACAAAAATCTTGTGTGTATTTGGTAACAAACCGGGTTCAGAAAAGTCACTCTTTGGTTCTTCATGTCTAGAACCTTGTTCAGCATAGCTTTAACATAGCTCAAACATGGATTGAACTGTCATTCGCTCTCGAAAGTTGAAGTCAAAGTTTAATCGGATTCAATCCTTCTCGTAAATAACCCTAAAGCAATAATCAAGTTAAATAAATAAAAAATACGTGGTGAGAAAAAAAAATGTTTATAGGTGTATGTACCTTTATGACCAAAATATATATAACTTAAAATAATTAGCAAACACGTGCATAAACGATGCCTTAGTCCAAACTGAATGCAAATAATTAGTAGGTGTGGCAGGTTTTATCTTATAAATTATATTGTAAGCAATCTATTTCATAAATTGTATTTATCATTATCAATCAAGCAAAATAAAGGAGTGAATAATATATTAACGGGAAGAAATTGTGCCCGAACCTACTTTGGGCTACATAATTAATTATTATAACTAAAACTACTTTTAAATGTCATCATCATCTTACAGCTAAAGGACGTCCACTGCTGAACAAAAGCCTCCATAGACTTCCACAATTGTGTCATAATTTTGGGGGGAATTTGCCAATATTTACCAAGCGTGGCAGGCAAGCGGGTTGGTGAGCGCAGTATGGCTACTGTTCTATAGAAGGGATGCTGCTGTTCGTCCCTCTGGTCTATAGTTCCTTAGTCCTCTTTTTTGTCCTCTCTTCTTCTCGATTAAACGGCCTTTAAATGTAGTATAGCTGTAATTTTCTGTTTATTGTACCTGCTGTGTATAGTATAAATAGAAGAGGTAAGAAACAAACCGATTGTATTATTCCTCTATCCCATGATAGTAAAATATCAGCCAAGTGTGTGTAGGACCAGCACAGGTAGGTAGGGTTCCGTATTCAGTACGGCCACCTATACAGAAATCATTCGAGTCTTTTCAGGCCTATTCCGCGCATACTTGAACAAATATTAAACACTTCATTTGAGGGAGAACATGCGTTTCAGGAAACATACAACTGGGCTTCGGGAAAGATATTAAAATATGGCTACATTATGTGATTCACACTTCACCAAAATATTAATTATAAATACCTACGCACTTCTAAGTTAAAACATAAGATTAAATAGGTCAAACTTTATCATAAATACTAATATCTACTTTATTAATCAATAAACCTTACAATATTTGAAATAAAAGTAAATACAAACATAAGCACAGTACTTTTTATAAGAACAACAATTGGCAGTTTTTATAAGAACTTATTTTTAAATACTAAGTTATTTTTGCAGTTCATTAATATTAAAGTTATATGAACTTTTTACAGACTCAACTACATACTTAAGTTGGTCGATTATTATTCGTAAACTAGATAAGCTTACTCATCCGTGATAGGTTTTCTTTTAAATTCGTTATATTTGCTAATATGCCGAATAGTTTTCTACTGTTTAGATTTAGTGGTTTAGTTGTACCGTGTACGCGTAACTCTAACAAAAATGAACACTTCAAACCTTAATGTTTTATAAACGGAACACTGAATCGAAAAAGATTTTAGACAATCCCTTATATTTTAAAAATACCTATTCAACGATGCCACATACAATAAGACCAGCGAACAAAATATACATGTAGTCGAGGTACCCTAAAAACACCTCTTTTTAGTTTTTTTATAACTTTGGCCGGATCATATAACCATAACCACGCCAAATGTTAACTCCATAGCACGAGCAGTCTGCGAGTAAAACGGCTATAACAGAGTCTAGTCAGCCAGCCATACAGACGGCGAAACTTAAGGGGTTCCTTGTTTGACAACGGAACCATAACAACATACATAGTGGTGGAGAATTTTATTTTGTGATCCTATGTAGGTTCAGTAAGTATGTTATACTAGCCGAATGTAATAGACTCTACTTACTCATCATATCAGCCACAGGTCGTCCACTGCTGAACAAAGGCCTCCCCCTTAGATCTCCACAACGAACGGTCACATGCCGCTCTCATCCAACGACTCCCAGCGACCCTCACCAGGTCGTCTGTCCACCTCGTTGGAGGTCGTCCCACGCTGCCTTTTCCGGTGCGCGGTCTCCATTCGAGAACCTTTTTGCCCTAACGGCCATCAGTTCTACGAGCAATGTGCCCTGCCCATTGCCACTTCAGTTTACTAATCCTTGCAGCTATGTCGATAACTTTAGTTCTTCTACGGATCTCCTCATTTCTGATTCGATCTCGTAGAGAAATACCAAGCATAGCTCTCTCCATAGCTAGCTGAGTGACCTTGAGCTTTCTTATGAGGCCCATTGTGAGTGACCACATCTCTGTTCCATATGTCATCACTGGTCACACACACTGGTTAAAGACTTTCGTCTTGAGGCATTGCGGTATTGTTGACGAAAAGACGTTGCGAAGTTTCCCGAACGCTGCCATACTTACTATTATGTAATAATATGGCATATTTATATATCAATGGTATATCGGGTTATTAACAAAGTTATAATGTACCTTTATGTTTTATTAGTTTGCTCTTGTGCTTTGATAATATACCTACAAACAGGAAATATGAACGATATTGGAATACGAATTAGGTTTTAATGTATTTGCGAGGCTGATAAAGACAGACGATCAGGAAATTACTTATTTATATATGAATTAAATCATTATATACATATTTATCTCAGTAAACTCATATAAAACCAATATAAAACCTAATATCTGCCACCTGTGACGCATGTGTTCTATAAATTAATTACGTCATCTCAATTAGAAATTAACAAGAGGCGCTAACAATAATTAGATTTATTTAAAACTACCATTCGTCATTCACTTAGTCAAAAGAATACAGCGTCATTCTGCCAATTCTGTTATTTTTCTTAGGATTAATTAAAATTCAAAATATTCGAATTCCTCTGGCAATAAATGCATACGTAATCCAACTAACAAGAACTTGATTCATAATTCAAATTACGAGGCAATCTGGGCAGTATAGAAAAAAACGCCGGTAGGTACCTACTCACGCATATTGATTCGAATTTAAGCAGTCGCTTGATGTGTGTGAATGTGTCGTGTTGTAATCGGGAGCCTAATTCTAGTGAGAGGCAGTTGCCCAAGCCAGTTGGTTGCCAACGAGGAAGTGATGGTGCGTTGCGTGGAGCAATTGACCTTGGTCGAGTGGTCGTTGCCTGCTTACTAATGTTTGACTACCAGTTCGGTATCGCTTGAATTTAACTTGGCTCCTTACTAGTAGATTGTATAGGTACTTTTGATCGAATTACATACACCAGATTCAAAGATATGATACACCAAGCAATTTAAAAAAAAATGTATGTTCTCGGAAACTAAATACCTACTTTAATTCAATAAAACAGACTCGCGAATGTGTATTTGATTTAATGACTTGTTATAAGACATTTCATCTTTTAAATAAAACATCGGATTCCTCAAAGTAAATAATATTTGGTACTGTCCGGCCTGAAACAAATAAGTACTCGTTTAACTTCGTGTAATATTAAATAGGTGTCAGCATGTAAACGTCCATTACTAAAAATTACTTACTAAACTCTGCCCAGAACAACAAGCTACGCGACATAAGAAAAAACAACTTGGTATTAAAAATAAAAGCATACGTGCGTGGTTTTCTTCACACAATATAATATAGTTAATATAGTATGTCTGTCATATTTTCCCATGGTTCTCGTCAGAAGCAATTAAAGGATTATATAAGGTAAACGAATGTTTGCGATCAAATATGATATAAGAACCACAACCATTTTTTAACTAGATTAATATCGGTAAGTCGGTGAAAAGTTGCTGCATACTCAAAATGCGACGTTGCCAGATCGGATATCTACCTGTAAAAAATGGTAAATTTACTACTGACCCGGGACCCTTGACCGCTGAGGTCCTGATAAGTTATGTTGCCAGCAAAAAGAAAGATTAATTATTTTTATCTTGTAGACATTTAATTAGGAAGATTGATATGTTAATTCATCATCATCACATTATTAGCCAAAGCCCGTCCACTGCTAAACAAAGGCCTCCCCTATAGATTGCCACTTGGACTACATTGATTATTAATTTCGGGCGTTAGTCGCCTTACTGCCCAACCATAGGAAAAAATGCAGGACAATAGTATGGAAGATAGGAATATTGTATGGAGGACAATAATAGTGCCATAATACATAGTAAACATAAATGACAGCAGACTTCAAGCAATGTAAAAATAATTTAGCACGATAACGGTAAGCATATCATCATAAAACACAACAGTGGTCAGATAAGATCTGCGAACACTGCGTAATATCTCAAAACCCTACTATTTTGCAACCCATAGATATATTACTATGAAATTAATGTAACCCGGCCGTTACCAATTTAAAATGTAGAACAGATATATACTATTGCGTTCTGTTGAATATTTTCCAACTGCCATTTGTTACCGTCGGCTTTGATTTTCATATTCAGATTGTGTTTGTTAACATTTCAGGCTGTATCTTTTATCATATATTTTTTCATCAAGGGCGTTTACTACCTAGTATTGTGTAAGATATTTTTGCCTCTGAATTGAAACAATTCTACAGAAATCTATATTTTTTGCTATGGAATTGAAGGTTTACGTTTTCTGTAAAATATGTTGAGCGTTATTGCATGTTGCCTATTATAACGATGTTGACATAACGAACTTCATGAATAGGTAAAAAAAAATTTTTTTAACTATTGGCTCCTCCATTAACAACTTAACATTACTAATCTGAGTGATTACCTTTGCTTTGCAGCATATATGTTTAGAAATCAAATGGAACTCACTACCGGTTAGTTAGTTTAGTCCTATTATATATCTAGTGGTTTCGGATTTCGTCAATAGATCGTAAATAATCAATGCTCAACAGGAACTTGCCGCATCACTCTACAACGATTGAATAAATCATAGCGTACAAAGCTATTTATTGAGTCATTATTCAAAGATCAATCATGGTTTCGGCAGGAAGATTGGAGATCTCAGTCTGATTTGGTCAGAACACAACTTGATTGTGATAAACCTCAAGGCTCATTTACATATTTGTAGACTACTCGACTCGAACTGTTGAAACTACCACATGACTAATTGTTACATTTATGGGTAACAAAGTGTGGGGTCCCTCCGTTGAAAAAGGAGGACCCTCCAACCGGGTCTCAAACCAGGATTCTCAAACCTCAAACCAGGCGGGAGGTGTGTCTGGCGGGCCGAAGCCAAACGGTTGTTTTTTTGTTTGGCTTATCACAGTTCAGTGCAGTGGGAACTGTTGTTGCTTAACCAGGTATGCAGCCAGGCGTAAACTTACGAAGAAACTGAAAAGTTAAAGGCGACTCAACCCTCGCCAACAGTTGACGTTGGGTGTTTGTATATTATTATATGCAGCGTTGTGCGAACTCTTTACTTTGGAGAGTCAAGATTCTTGACGTCACCAAGGAGTTGCACTTGATGCCCCAATAGATGTCGCTGTAAGTTGTAGTTACATGGTGGCGATGTAGGCGTCGACACCCGTTGGATGTTTACGTTTAGAGCCACAGGCTTGCAAACGTTGCCAGTACGTCATAAAAAATAGTACATGACCTATAAATAAATACAGACATAAAATAAATAAACAAGTTCAATTAATAATCTTCATAAACTTATTTACACTCTATAAAATGTGTTTCATAAACCTTTATACATTTATTAAACCCTTTACACTATACGGTAAGGTTTAAATGTGAAACTGGTTGTGCCCCGCGGTTTCATCCGCCGTTAAATTTATAAGAAATCGGATAGTTAAGTATATATTGTATTTCATGGGTTTTTTTGCGAGGCACCCTAGTACTTTTAAGTTTTCTAAAATTAAAGTTACTCCTTATAACATCAGCTATATGCCAGTGAAATTGCCGTCAAAATAGGTCATTCCATTTTGGAGATATGCTGGAACAAACAGACAGACAGGTAAATTTAAAAAAAACTTTCATTTGCATTTAGTTATAAGCTGTTAGTTTGACATTACAAATAGACACTAAAATTTTATCTATTTGTATAGATGATAACGCAATTTTTTTTTTAACGTTACCCTACTCTAGTATATCTCCTGTGTCGTGGGTGCGTTTACAGACATAAATTTCACATACAATACACCCTTACTCTTACCTAGGATGAGTTTTTGCCCACGGGGAATATATATAAATAGCTTGACGTTATTCACCGTTACAATGGTAACAAACAAACATAATATTATCTACCTGCAATTATTCAATTAATATGAGGACTAATTCAAATATTTAATATTTTTAATTCAAGGCTTAATTTTGCCAAATGTATTTTATTGTTTTTCTTCACGGGTTAAATATCATCTGCAAGAAGGAATCTGGTGTTTTGAGTGTCAAGAGTGTCATCAGCGTAACAAACTAAGCTGACGCCGGCGGGGAGAACGACACGCAGAACCGCATCGTAGTCAAGGTGCTGTAAGACTCTAGTGCCATAAGATCCATAGAACTGACCCCTGTGGAACCACGCACGTGATCTCCCTCCGTTTCAATAATAATAATATTTACTTTAGTTCAGATATTAATAATCCATAATTTGTTATTAAAAGTTAACCTATGTTAATACCTAAACTATTTAATATTAAACATAGATTTCCTAGACGCCATCCAATGGCGCACCACGAGACAATCAGTTCTGCACAGTATGGTTTATCTTGCAAAAAATAAATCTTTGCATAGATAGTGTAATATTCCTAGATTTGATGAAATGTAGTGAGGTAATCTCAATTTACAAATTAGGCTGCAAGCATAATTCCTCTAATTCTAGACCTGTGTCTGTCTTTCCAACATTAAATAAAGTATTTGAAAAGATTATGCTTGATCAAATGATGGTTCATTTTAACACTAACAATATTTTGCACGATTGGCAGTTCAGCTTGTCGAAGAGTAGATCGACTACAGATGTAGATGTGAAACTAGTCACTCATATTTTAGAAGCCTGGAAGGCTCCCGTGATGCTATTGGCATCTTCTGTGATCTTTCAAAGGCTTTTAATCACAATACGCTTATTTGTAAATTGAGTCACTTCGGAATTCGTGGACGGACTCTCGAGCGTGTATTATCCTACCTTTCTAAAAGACAGCTAAAAGTAGGTATATATGGTATGACATCTTTGATACTGTGTAATAATTTTAGTATATGATATTAATTTTATATTGCATCTATAATAATTTACTCTTTTATTATTGTGAATGTAAGCATTATGTAGCCACTAATGTAATAACATATACACCAGCCTGTTGCCTGGCAGTATGAGTCTGTCATGCTCACTAAAATGTCTTGTTGAAGGTAGCGTTGTGTGTTAGGTGGCTAAGTTCCCTGTATTATGGTTGAGCTGAGCTATGCTGATGCATGCGTTATGCCCGTGAACGGGTGCCCTCTGTCGGGACTGGTCAGCTTATAACTGTTATAGCAATCTAATTGTAACGCATTTAATTATCATTGTGCATAAATATTTGTGTATTTATCCCACACATTGACATGAATTATCCTCACATAGTTTTTACGATTATATTGAAGACTGTAAAACTTTCATATATTATTTCAAAAGAGTATATCAATGGAGTTTTTTGCCGGTTCTTCTCCATAGGACCAACGACTTGGAACCGTGCAATTATTTAAATTCTGACTATTCGTAAGTGCCCGTAAATGGTTTACATGAATAAAAACAATTTGACTTGACTTGACTTGAGTCTCAAGTGAAAATGGGCGTGCCACAGGGATCAATTCTGGGCCGATTTCTGTTCCTAGCCTATATAATTGATCTCCCTTAGATGGTGTCGGCATTATCTGATATAATATTATTTACTGATGACACATTACTTATTTTTTTAATCAATAGAATAGTTAAAAACGTTACACACTTTAATGATAGTTTATCCTTTCTGTCTAGATGGTCCACTGCAAAAAAACTTTTATTAAACAGTAATAAAACAATTTGTTTTAAGTTTTTGTTGCCAAATATACCTCAAGTTGAATTGGAAAAAAATTTGAAGGCAACAAACTCGAGTTAGTAAATTAAACTGTATTTCTAGGTATAACTATTGATTCCAAATGACAGTGGGGTGCTCGTATAAAGGCTGTATCCAATAAGTTAAGTTCTGCTGCATTTGCAGTCAGAAAAATTAAGCAACTAACCGACGTAGCTACGGCCATCTCGTATATTTTGCGTATTTCCACAGCATTTTGTCATATGGCATTCTAATGTGGAGAGCAGCGGCTAATGTAGATTCAATATTTACATTATAGAAGAGGGCCATCCAAGCTATCTATGCTTTGGGTTCTTGCGAATCCCTACGAGCCAGCATATTGCATCTCACTGCCAATGCCCTACGTTCTCACTCAATGTCTACGTCATCCTAAAGTCATCAGAAACCAAATACTCTAGGCATTTGGCTTTGGTGACTCGACTTAAGGGCTCTCCTCAAGTTTAACCGGTGGTACCGACTAGGTTAATTTATTTTCCGCCTTGAAAATAAGTAGTTCGCTCTTTTTGTAGTTCCGATTAAATGTTAAATTTTCATCTAATTACTTAAATAACTTTAAAACTACTCATTTTAAAATAATAAAATAATGAGACCCTTACAACAAGCCCTTTCATCTGAAATGTTACACGTTTTATAAGGCATTTAAAAAAAACTCATTTGACATCCAAAAATGACCCCCATATTCACAATTTCATTTATTACTCGTCCGTGTTTGGCTAACAGAATTCATGTATACCAAATTTCACCTTAATCTGTCCAGCAGATTCGGAGCAAATTGGCTGTGAAAAACGGACAGACAGACAGACGCACCAGTGATCCTGTAAGGGTTCCATTTCTAATTTGGACGTACGGAACCCTAATAAACATTTCAGTTCTCGAAGAATTTGTTTAGTCAAGAAAAAATGTGAGCTTCGGTAAAAATTCGGTGGTGGGTCGGGGCCGGTTGTGGGCCGATTTTTTTGATAGCCAGTTTATGTATTAAGTGTTCTTTTTAGATGTGTTAGTATTGAATGTGTTTAATTTGACTCCAGTCAAACAGGCGTATTAATTGGAAACATTGTAATTAGTTACCACAGGTATAATATTTTTTTTCGCGGTAACGTGTTTATGGCCATTGTAGGTCATTTTTTGTTCAGAAACGTGAGCTATATTTATAACTAACTACTAACTAACTAGGGCTAACGTAGAGTAAAAAATGTCTTAATTTTTATTGGATTTTCGAAAAACATATGGGATTATGTAATACATTCCAGCCAAGGCAACGCTCATATTGCATCAGAATATTCTATCAGTTTATTTCGTAGTCTTGTTTCATGTATAGGTTACGTATGAATAAAAATCAAATGTCGCTGAGCGCTATTGAGTACGATAGTAACGTAATGACATTTGAAACCACTATCTCTGACCCGCGATGACTAAGCGCCAACAAAACTGGTATAACCGAGGATGATGCCAAAGGGAAGTAAGAAAGAGAACACCATATCTAGTAAGGCGAGAACAAGTAAGACACATACATAGCTCATCCCTCCTCTTTTTAAGAGGGAAGTGCGGACGGTGCGGTTGCACCGAAAGTAAAAGTGAACGCTTTTCTGTCTTAGGATTTATAATATTATGAAACTAAACCACTTCTTCGCCTGTATTTATAAAGGTTTCGAATAAATATTTTTACATGTGATAATGTTATAATATTGCGAGTTCATAGAGACTTTAGACAGAAGTGTTATTTTTTTGCTAGAAAATGTGATAATTATTCCCAGTATACTTTCGGATTTAAAATTTAAAAAAATATTACATTTATGGTACCATATAAAGATCGTAGGTCACCTATCCGATTACATGGGTGTTACGAAACTTATGGGTATCAAGTGGACTAACAACAACATTCTCATGTATACGTAAATTGGTTATATACCACCAAAATTTATCCTTCCATAATGATTGTTAAGCTCAAGCGTTGGACGGCGACGTGAAACCGGTAACTTGCCACGTCAGGGATGAAAAAACAGATCGTGAGGCCGATAATGAATGCACGACGGAAAGTTCCTTTAAGTAAAGTGGAGCTGGTAATAAAAACGTTTGGATATAGAAGAAGAACTCAGTGACGTGACCGAACACGAAGATGGTAGACAAACCGCTTGAAGATGAAACGTGAATAGTATGCGTTCACTACTTTAACAGACATTATAAAGCATTTCTAATTCTTGCTCTATTTATCTGGTAGGAATAAAAACGTGTTGATACTTCACTGAAAAAATCTGTAGGCTAAACGGTGATTACAAAACTTTTTTGTTATATTTAACTCTTTAGTTTAGCTAATATAGCTCTGTTACTTATATGTAACTTACTTATGTGTTATGTATATGTATCTGTTACTTATAAATAAATAGCTCTGTTACTTATAACTAAAGAGTTTAGTACTCACCACGGTAGCTAAACATTAGTTATGACTTATGAGTAACATTATTAATGTTACTGATTACTAATCATATTTTGCAGTGTTTACTTTTGAAATTCTGGCAACATTTTCACTAAAATCAGGTTTTTAAATTAAGCGTTAGATATTATCACGAATCCTGGCGCTTTTAAATATAAAATTCCATTTACAAGTGAAACAAGTGCACATGATCAGTAATTTTCTTTACTCCGCTGGAAGATCTTGTAGCTAGTAAGCAAAGTGGAAAATACTGTTTTGCGTAACTTCTCATTAAGTAATACACGATTATGTAAAGTAAACAGCCTGTAATGTAGCATCTTGTGCATCATGCTGTATAACTTCTGTCCATTATCCGAGAACCAGTCCCTGTTAAGACGCTTGGTTTAGGAATACATTAAAAATTCCCACTACACACTTACAGTATTACGGTTCTCTAAGTTCCACCAACATAACTGTTGTCTACGAAGATGAGTATTTTCTCAGTTTATTAATTCCTCTGGGAAGTCATAAAATATCGTGTGGAATTGCACCAGCGATGTTTTGAATCTTAACTATACGAAAAATACACAAAGGAATTGGTCGGTGACGTCAGAAGGAAACCGGTTACAAGTTAAACGAGCGGCGCTGATATAACTGACAGAAACGCACATCCCACTCCCTGTATCGATTTGAACCTGCCGTTCATGAAATGCGACTAAACGCTATTTCTACTATGTTTCGAACCATCCGAATATTCTTGTGGGGGCCAGATGTATCACTTCCTCATCAACGTTCGTCGCCGCCCGAGGCACGTTCTCATCGACCCGGGCAATGAAATCTCCTTATGTCACAAAGCACAAAAAGAAACTCGTGTAGTCTTCAAACAGTGATATACCGTTCTCACCGCTGGGGCCCGTCGACCTATTCAATCGCCTCCATGACCCTTGCCTGCTGGGGAGCAATTCCTTAAGGTCAAACATCCATACATCAAGACTCGTCCCCATAGCTCACCATCTGCAACATGTCCTTGAATAGCTTCAATCATGTCTTAGCGTATACCAAATTGGTTTTTCCCCATCACTTTAATTCTGTATTCAAGGATGTTTGGATGTTTGAGATTAAGGAATTACACCCCAGATGCTTAGTTTTTAACTTTATATGCTTGGCTGGAGGCCTTTTGACTTCATCAGATTGCCTGCTGACGCAACAGCTTCTTGAGCTGTCTGCAAATAAATGTTATTATTTCTATGGCACAAAAAAAACAATTTGATCCCGCTTTAGTAACTCCTGTTAAGTTGGAATTATGTATCCTTGGCTGCCAATAATAGGAATTCAGTGTCCACACTGTTATTCGTTGACTCGTAATTACAACTTTTACTTTCAGATATTATTATAGTACCAAGTAATTGTATATTTTTGTCGCAATATTGTATCCTCAATGTATTATGTATTCGAACAAAGTTCGTAAATTGGTAATTTCAATAAGTGATTTAGAATTAGACGGACCATACAGTTACCAGAGGGCCTAGCACGAAGACTATTTTGACGTTTAGTATCGTAAACGTAACGCTGAAGTCAGTGAATTTGGAATCGAAAATACAACTATTCTATAGCATTTTTGTTTAAATTTATGCGACAGACAGTTTGTATTACGAGTATATACAGATATATATAAAGTCTTCAATTTAAATAAAAATTCTGTGCGAAGCAAGTATTTTCAATTTAAAATTGACTTACGATAACGTTACGATTACGATACTATACAGAAATGCTAGTGTAATGCTACGTTTTTAACAGACTTCCAAAAGGAGGAGGTTCTCAATTTGATGCGTTTTTTATTTTATTTATGTACACCGATTACTCCGATATTTGTGGGCCGATTAGAGAAATTCTTTTTTTACCTGGTGCAAAATGCTTTCAAATTGGTCCCATATAAATTTCTTTACATTTGATTGAGTAGTTTCTTAACCAGCTTCAATAAAACAGGTTAATTTGACTGCGCTTATCTAGATGATGTCTTAATAGTTTCGATTCCTATCAGATCAGAGAACCGATTTGAGTCATTCTTATTTTGAGTGTTAAATACTGATACCAAATTGGAAAAAGTTTAATTTTTAATTTATTTACACTAAAAAGAAACAAATGAAACTTTGTAACAAAAAAATACCGACTTCAAAATATTAAAACCACTGTACGCATATTTTTAGATGAGATAAAATCTCTGGACTCGCTACACCGTTATGAGACGCATCTATAGTGTGTGCATACATGCATGTACATATAGCAGACCGCGAACGCGTCTAGATAAATAAAAAAATATAAGTTTTCACTTCCGTCGGCACTCCCGGAGTGCAACCCGTATTTTTTTTCCTTTTCAGTGGTTTTAATATTTTTATCGTGTAGGGGTTTTGAAGCCGGTATTTTTTTTGTTAAATTTTTTTATTTGTTTCTTTATAGTGTAAATAAATTTAAGAACTTTTTCCAATTTGGTATCAGTATATTAATACTAACTAACTACTAACTATATAACTATTTCGTGTGGTGTCCGGATTAAGAATATTATCACTACTTCATCTCCTCCCATGGATGTCGTAGAAGGCGACTAAGGGAATCTAAACCAGAGGGACGGGCAGCAGCGTCCCTTCTGTGAAGCGGTGGCCATACTGCGCTCACCGGCCCGCCTGCCAAGCGTGGTGACTATTGGCAAATACCCCCCAAAATGATGACACAGGTGTGAAAATCTTTGGGGGAGGCCTTTGTTCAGCAGTGGACGTATAAAAGGCCGATATGATGAACTACTAACTACATCCAAATATTCATGCTAGACCCACTGAAGTGTCTTGGTTTCCCGGAAGTATACGGATTCCCTTTTTAAACACTGGGTTGCGAAATTAGAGCCTGGCATGTACCAAATATTTTAATATCCTGAGCACTTTCTTATCATTGCTTCAAAACGTAGCAATACACTAGCATTTCTGCTTACAGCTGTGGGTACAGATTACAGACATAAATTCTGAATTAACGGTAAAGGAAAATACCTTAAGGAAACATAGGGAGGAAACAAGCAACAACCAAGCCTGGTGATCAGTGCTCGTTGCTTCTCAGTAAGAGAAGTGGCCTTGCAGTAGGTCAGTACCAGGCTGATATTATATACGTCTCTCTTTTCATGAATTTATATCCCCTATACAGAGGAAGCCGGTCCCGGGAGAATGTTAATCTAAAATGTAATGGCACACCATCCGAGGACTCTTCAAGGCTCTCTAAGGGAGGTATTAAAAACTATTGTATGAGATTGAAACTACAAGTATCAATAGAAAACTTAGTTAAACGGGAAAAAAACGGCGGTTGCTTTTCCACCATTAAATGAAATTCTGTGGTAGACGGTGACTCGCCACTCACAAGATGGGTCTAATACAATACACCCAGACCCGGAACAGCTACCTGCAGATCATACAAATATTTGTTCCGTGCGGGAATCGAACCCGCGGCCCGGTGCGCAGCAGCCGACTGTATCAGCCACTGCACCAACCGTGCCGTCTATTTAGTGACCATTTGGTCACCACTACAGGCGACAGGGAGCAATACCTCGTTAGGGTTCGGCACCGGTTGCACTATCGTGCGTCTCGAAGACTCGGAGCGGGTTTCCCCGTTATTATGCCGTTAGACACTTCAATCACCATTGTATACAGTTTTCGCTACCTCCCTCTGACCGGCTAACTAAGGTAAGCCAAATGATTTCACTTCAGTCAACCAGTAAAGGCAAGTCGAAGACGATGCCCTGACCAACTCTCTGAGATAATCGGATACGCAGTGTTGCCACTTACATAGAGCTCGCCATAAGCTGCCCTACGCCTTGTAAGGTTCTTAATTATACTTCCTTGCATGAAAAGTTGAGGGAGGTGGTTTAATCTACCCTGGGACTGGACTGACTAGTCCCATGGTGTGATAATGCCTGCCCCAGAGGGGTTTTATTATATATATTATTGTACATAAGTATCAGTAAACATTCATCCAATCTTGCATATCAGCATTTGTATATTTGTCGTTTGGGCTCAGTCAACCCGTTCGGTTCACTTCTTATCAGCAGATAGCCTCGACCTCTTCCCCTGCTTCTCACTACCGATATCGCAACAGCTCAACAAGAATAACCTAAATTCGTTTCTATCTCTAAGGCAATAAAGGTTGTATTGGAAACAAATAAAGTTTGGGAATGGTGTACCCCTATCCTGTGTAGGTATAAAACGATATCGGCAGTACATATGCAGTGCCAAGGAGTGATAAAATAAGTCATGGACATGATTTATTAGTGTGACTAAACCACTGAGACCACCAATGCAGTGCGACCGGGTCAGACATGTCAGGGTCTAGCAGTTAGATATAAGAGTACAAAATATCATTTTTGTCATGGCGATGATCAATAGTTGTCATTGATGCGATATGATAACAACCATGGCACACTTTTAATCCGAGACCTTAAGTATCGAAATTAATTTGGGAAATCTGGTTTCAATGTTCTCTATTTTCTGAATACGCAATTAAACTTTCGCATCGACTGCAGCGCACCGAAAAAGCAGTATGGGACGGCCTCTAACGAGATGGACAGATGACGTGGTACAGCTCGTTGGCATTCGTTGGATACGGCGGCATGTAACCGGTCGCTGTGGAAGTCTATCGGGGAGATCTTTGTTCAGCAGTGGACGTCCTTCGGCTGATATGATGATGATTTATGATGATGATGTCTGTAGTTAAAAAACCTTTTAATGCCTCTCTTGCACTATTAACAGTTTTGGTTTAACGGCATTATTGGTTTGGTGCGATAAAATGTATGTACGAGAATGTAAATAGTTAATAGACGGTAAGGTCTAGCTCAAAATATTTGTGTAACAGAATACTTGGAAGTATCTAATTTCATTTCCCACTGCGTGGCAAGTAAACTGCAAGTTAGTTGAATTTGCAGAAGTAACGCTAGCTTTTCACGTCATTAAGTCTTTGATATGTAGGCAGTTATTGTAGAAGTTAATATGAGACCACTGCTTGGCCACAACAATATTGCATGAACTTAATACTTACTTAACTAGCTTTTGCCTTCGACATTATTCGTGTGCTGTACTTAATTTACTTACCGATTTAGTGAAATAAAAACTATTCTATATGCTCTAGGTAACAAGTCCGTTTAACCGATATTGCGAGATCGAGTAGTACCAAACATTCATCCAGTTCAAAGTACCTATCAATAATTATCATACAAACTAAGCCTCACGGCTATGCCCGCTTTTTCTGGATTAAAAGTATACCTACATGGATTCTACCACAATAAAAATAAACTTTGAGCTTATTTTATTTGTTAATATTCCTGTATATTGAAGTCATTAAATTAATATTGTTCAATAAAACTCTACTGCATATTTTTCATAAATCTCTTAAATTATTTATCTCATGTATGTTAAACTATGTACTCACATAATGTCTATAAATAAATGATAAATAATTGTTAAACTCATATTAAACTTGCTTAAGATCTATTATTATTTATTATTCACTATTCCAAGTACTGCATCTGTGAAGAATACACATCATCAGACCGTTAACGTCCACTGCAGGAGCATGGGCCTCGCAATGATCACAACAGTGAGTGGTCATAAGGGATATTGCTATAATCACGTCGCTGGGCAGACAGATTGGTGATAAATTAATACACGGGAGAATACTGCTGCCCATACTCTTGATTAACCTTTAGTCGCCTTTACAACACTAATGGTTCGAAGGGGTGATGTATTCTTTTTCGGGAACTACACAGAACACACACAAATTGGAAACAGATTTCGTATGGCTATCTAACTTAGATAAACAGTACAAATCACAAAATTCTCATGCTTATACAGATATACTATTAGTTTAAACAATATCGTCTTTGTGGGAATTAGATGGTTTGATGTCTCACGTCGCGTGCGTGCTAGTGTACGACTTGTAGGGGTTACCTATAGACGCATAAGTAATAAAATAAATCTACTCGCATTTTGCTATTAAACAGCCAATTAGCTAAATCACTAGGTTTTACCTTAATTCTAGCTAATATAAGACAAGACAGTCTGAGATGCATGCTCGGGTATGTGCATTTTACTCGTATACTTACGAAGCTGAACTAGGTTCTAATAGTTCGGTCACAAAGACAACAATGTAATTGTCCGCTTTAATAATTAGCCAGATTTAGGGGGATTTTTAGAGTGAAGAAATGATATCTAATAATTTATTACAAGTTTCGCTACGTAGGGTGTAAGTGACAACGTACGGAGGGAAGAGGTTCCACTTAGGGTTATAATGAAAGTAAGAAAGCTATGTTTCTCGGAAATAGTAGTTAACAGTTTTTTGATATTGTAGGGCACGCAATGTATCGTAAGCAACGCGATCAAAACGCTAAATGATTATTGTACTACATATGATATTATTATACTGCGAGCGATGACCTCATCCGTGAACTGTAGCGAAACAACATCCGTTTAGTTTATATTTACGTTGCAGTTTTATGTGAAAATAAATAGTTGATTGTGTTTTTATTCAAAATAGCGTTAAGATAAACGAAACAAATTATTTTATTCTGAAATAAACTAAATAAACTGGAAAAAAATGATAATTCTTGAATAGACTGACGTAAAATTATGAGGATTTTTTCAGAATCATGCACTGAATATGTGGTATTAGTTTTCTAGGACAGATCGTTATGGTTTCGCTAGTACATATATTGCCTTCTCTGTTCAGAACTACAACGTTCATATTCCATGTACCTAATATTATGATAGACTTATCATATCACTTGGCAGCCTACACAAACAGACACACAGCCGGCTTAAATTGTTTAGTAAATATGATGGCCCCAGCATGGTTGATTTGTGAAGTAAACTGGATATTTATTAATGAATGCCAAATATATCAATTATCTATTATGTTATAAAGAGAGTGTTTTGTGTGTGTGCAAAATCTCTAGATTTAAGATTATGAAATTCATACGTTTTTGTGTTACGATCACATTTAACACAAAAATCAGAGATATCCTTAATCCGAAATCCAAAGATCTGGGATTAGATTGATAATTAATTTCGGCCGTATGAGAAAGCCTTGGATTCGATCGAAACCTGGGCAGTGCTACAATCTCTGAAGTGGAAAGGATTTGGCATTAGTATGTCAGTCACCTTCGGTTTGCCGACGACATCGTAGTCATGGCAGAATCGCTGCAAGAGCTCAGCACAATGCTCGATGATCTCAGCGGAGGTTCCCAACAGGTGGGCCTTAAAGTGAACATGGGCAAGACTAAAGTCATGTCAAATGCCTATGTCGTGCCCATTCCGATGTCCGCTGGGAGCTCTGTTCTCGAAGTTTTGACGAGTATGTTTACCTGGCACAAACTGTTCAGTACAATACACGTATGTATTAGTACGTTGCAATACAATACGTACTCTATTGTCAGTTTTAGAAATCTAAATAGATATATTATTTTTTACACGTTTCAGAAGTTAAGACCGATACATTCATCATCATCACCATCATTAGGCTATATTGGTCCACCGCTAGACGTATGCTCCTCCCAGGGTGCGCCACAACACCCGATCATCAGCATTCCCCATCCAGCCGAACCCAACAACCTTATTCAGGTCGTCCGTCCATCTGGCCGGTGAGCGTCCCACACTACGTTTGCCCATACGCGGTCTCTACTATAGGACTCGTCTGCTCCATCTGCCATAGTACCTTCTACACACGTGACCAGCCCACTGCCACTTCAGCTTGCTAATTCGGTATGATATTTCGATCAATTTGGTACCAATACATTCAACCTCAGATAAAGAGAGTACAAACAGTAGATATAGAACTGAATCGCCTAATGATTCTGCAAGATCCATTGCCAGTTTAAATATAAATAACAGATATAAATTGTTTTTAAATCTTAAAATGGAAAATACTACGCGTGCGAATAAATTAACATAAGTAAAACAAATGCTTGTTATTAAACCAACGACTTGTTAAAACAGATCACAACGAAGTCAACATTATGAAATTGCAATTAGTAAACAAGACGTAGTTCCGAACACAAAGAATATTAATTTATTAATAAGTTTCTAATTAATGTAGATCCGATTGTTTATTTTTATTACTCATAACATCGTTTTTAAAATGTGAACTTATTTTTGTACAACGATTGTCTAAGTAGGTTCTTCGTATTCTGTGTAATATAAATAATTTAATAAATTAATTTCATGTTTCTTCATTTGCATATCAGGTTTCTACAGATTAGCGTATAAATTTTGTGCCATAGAGTGTCAAGAGAGTTGTCAAAGGAATCAATTAATATGAACCAAACATTTATATTTTACATTATTTATAGTCTTCTAATATGTTGACATAAACATAACAACTGCGAATGGCGTTCATGTCGACGACAGGAAACTATATAAAAGCTTGAAGCGAGATTATTTTTGCTCAACGTTGCGAGCTAAATATGCTACGAGTTCTCAGAAACTGCGGTGGTCGGCGCGGGCGCTCTGGCCCTTTGTTTTTGAACGTGACTTGCGTTTTAGATGCACGCAAATTAACTAAAAATAGACTATTTCCACTTTCACACCTAATGATATATTGTAAGCTTACGACGCTCGTAAACAACGCTCACACATTTATTAAACACTTCGGATTATAAAGCATACATTTATTATCTTATTTACCCGAAAGCGTGCCCTGCAATGTCAAGGTTTACATGCTGCTGGAAATAAATTTTTGCATAATGCTGTTTGTTGTTAACAAAGGTAAAAGGTTAATACATGATAATTTGTTATTTGTGTGGAAGTTGAATGTATTTATTTAAAAAATACATACATACACATAAAGGATTATTAAATGAGACCTATTATTTTGTATAAAAATGAAACAGTGAACAGGATTGTTATTAAAGTATTTAAAATTAAATGAATGGGGTAAACGTTTGTTTGAAATTAAACTGTTGATGCATTTTAGTGGAGCCACCCTCTAGTTTTAAATAGCTCTCGTGAAGGGGAATCGTAGCTAGATTGGCGCACCGCTAATAACACTTATGCGGGTACTTGATGCCCTTCCTCCCCACATGGAAGCCGTTTTTATACAGTGACCGTTGCCGGTCGCTTATACACAATTACCATATTGATTTCGCCAAGATAAGCGACGAACCCGCGTTATAAATTATAAAATAAAAATTACTTTTAATTGCTTCACTTCGTAATCAGAATCACACAATGCTTTTTCCGTCTCCCTGTTACGTTCTTATATTTAAATGTTAATGGTTCAAGCCTAACCTAACGACCCGTCACAAATATTTTCCTTTATTTTTTCACGAGTTAATAAGATTATATCAGGTAAACATATTTATTGTTCTTTGCAACATTTTATAGTAGATTTTATGTTATGAAAGAAAGTAATATCTGATTGTGGTGGGTAAATAATATGGTCGATAATGTAATGAAATAATCGAGTCTCCACTTTTTGCAATTAGTTGAGTGTAAGAGAACTTTTCCCATGACATTTGGTACTCACAAATGGTCCTTAACGATGTTTCACTGGTGCATTTGCCCCGTGATTAGTTGGGGTATGCCACCCTTATTTGTGGAACTGTATTTAATCTGACGGGTAAATTTATGCGGGTTCTCTACGAGGCGCGAGTGGACCAACAATGTGCTTTTTACTAAGTACACTCCTTTATTAAAGGTCTATTCTCAACTTTAAACCAATAGAATTGCGGCTCCTTTTTCAGTGCCTTAGTGTATAAAATTTTGCAATCTGCTATTGATGGAGAAATCAAAACAGGGAAGACTGATGTCATGGGAACTTAACGTGGGATTCTAATAGCTTTTTGTTATTACGTGCTTAATTACATTAAAAATTAAATTTAAACTTAACTAAACGTAACTCTCGGGTCGGACTTAGGAGCTTATTATTGGGAAATGAAATGTACATTTCTTAAAAAAGAAGATTGTTTATTATAAACAATGATATAAGCAGTTGATACAACCCTTTTGTAGCATTTAAAGGTCACTGTCCGCTTCAAATGTTAATGTAATCATAAAGAGCTGATTTGTTTTATCATATTAAATCGTTTTTATCAACACAAACGAGGCGGACAGACACGCCATATTTCATTGCCTACGTATTTTTATCACGTTCCTGATTTGCTTCAATAAGACACATTGTGTGTCTTATTGGCAGAGGCATTGAAGATGTGATTACAAAGGAATGCAACTCTTACAATTAAAAATCTACTCCCATGTTCAGTAGTGAGTGGCGACTTGAAAATGGTTTTTATACGAATATATTATCGACACAATGTGGACATGCACTAAAGCAATTACACATTACGGAAGCAATCTACAACGAAATGAAACTTATTACGTCGATACAAGTATCGGCTCGCCACGTACCTACGTAAGTTCTCGTGTAATCTCACAAAGGTTGTAGTATACAATTGTAATTTACGTCATTATTATGAGCGATACATATTACATTACGTCGAACAGTGCTTTTTTTTGGTTTTTTTAGTACTAACATACTAACTACTGTCATTCGGATAACGCTATTTTTATAATCTATGAAATCTGACCAACATCCAGGCGTTGTTGCAGTTGCTGTAATTTGGGTAAATATTGAAGTGTTGCAATTAGACAATAGTTTCCATAAAGCTTATTATATCTATTAGGGGTGGCAAGGGTTAGTAATCGCTGGGGTTATCATGCAACGGTCGTGGTCTCACCCCTAGTTCGGGCACAAAGGTTGACGTGTTCACTTATCTAGCGCGCTGACATAGTTAACGATTAGGGTTGATCACTTGGAACTGGAACATACATCGCTCAGATTAAAAAGCTTTTGTTTCTTAAATTATGAATGTCAAATAAATTAACTATAGTATACTTGTACGTGTGTCTGTACAAATCAGTTTATTGTTCGGATGCCAAAGAGGAAACTGTAATTATCTTAGTAAGTATATTTACCCCCCCCCCCCCCCCTTATTCGTTTGGTGTCTTGATTAAGAATACCACCACTCGATCTCCTCCCGTTGATGTCGTAAAAGACGACTTAGAGCCGAAATGAATAATCAATCTGATCCAAAATCTTCCGTCTTACGATTTTGAAATTCATACGTTTTTGTGTTACGATCACATTTAACACAAAAACCAGACATATCCTTAATCCGAAAACCAAAGATTTTGAATAAGATCGATTATTCATTTCGGCTGTAAGAGACTCTTAGCTAGAAGGATAGGCAGCAGCGTCCCTTCTGTGGACCAGTAGCTATATTGAGCTCATCAACTCGTCTGCCAAGCGTGCTGGCAATTTCCCCCCAAAATCACACAATTGTGGAAATGTATGTGGGGGAGGCCTTTGTTCGCCAGTGGACATTCTTTGGCAGATATGATGATGTTGGTGACGGATTTTTAACCCCTGGCAAGATTTAAAATACTAGTCCAGGAGCACTATCTTTCACTGTAAATTCTACTTTATATATTTGTTTCTGTATGGACAGCACACTTCCAGATTAAGAATATAGCACCACTATCTCCTCCCGTAGAATAGTAAAAGGCGACAAAGGGACTCTAAATCAGAGGGATGGGCAGCGTCGTCCTTCCTGTGGAACAACAGCCATTCTGTGCTCACCAACCCGCCTGCTAATAGAAGTGAGTACTTACTGGCAAATTCACCCCAAAATGACGACACACGTCATTCTGGAAATTTATGTGGAAGGCCTTTGTTCAACAGTGGACTTTTTTAGCTGGAATGATGATTATGTTTATTTATATTATATTAATACTTATTTTATATATATCTTGTTTATCGTAGGTACACCTAGTAATTTATTTAATTACTAGCTGGGACCCGCGGTTTCACCCGCGTTAAATTAAAAGAAATTTAGAGTACTTGGATATAGACACTTGACATAGAATATATATATTGGATTTCAAGGGTTTTATTTTTTTGCGTGGAAACCTGATTATTTTTCTGAAATAAGAGTAGCCTAAGTTATTCCTTATAACATCAGCTATCTGCCAGGGAAAGTCCCGTCAAAATCAGTCCAGCCGTTTCGGAGATTACCCGGAACAAACAGACATACAGACAAGACGGTACATATAACAAAAAAACAATGTTTTTTTTATATGTACCGTATATACTTTCCTATGCATTTAGTAAAAAGCTGTTATTTTGACATTACAAACAGACACTTCAATTTTATTTATTTGTATAGATACGTTTTTAAACTATCGCGAATTTCATGACCATGATTTCAGGACTTTTCGGCAACAGATAAATTATGTTATGTAATCTATGTAATCTATAATCGAACTACCCCTTTCTTTTTACTTACAAATCTGTCCATCCCAAGGTTGTCTGGCAGAAATCGCCTATTTGTACAAGCCATTTTGATCTTCTTTCTTTTATTTTAGGTGCACAGTAATGAGTATTGTATAGTATACCATAATTTGTTTCATTTACAGAAACGAGGAGATATACGACTTATGATAGTTTTCTGTATGTGTTAATTTAAGTCGTTTATCATAGAGCTTTTAATAGATGAGTTAGTTATAATTTTTTTTTCATTCAGTCATTTATTCATATCGGCCATTTATACGTCCACTGCTGAACAAAGGCCTCCCCCATAGATTTTCACAACTGTGTCATCATTTTGGGGGGAATTTGCCAATACTCACCACGCTTGGCAGGCGGGTTGGTGAGCGCAGTATGGCCACCGTTTCACAGAAGGGCCACTGCTGCCCATCCCTCTGGTTTAGATTCCCGTAGTCGCCTTTTACGACATCCATGGGAGGAGATGGAGTGGTGCTATATTCTTAATCCGGACACCACACGGAATAATTATAAGAACATTATAATTTTAACGGTACGTTATTAATTTATCGCTGGCTACATATTTTGTTTTACTGAAATCATAAGAACCCTAATTACTTATTCACTATAATCCAGTTTTAAAGTATCAACCGGTGTACTCTCTGCAAAACTTAGTAGTAACTTAGTAGTAGTTCTGCAACTTTAGTATGTAAATATCACTCAAGTGTTCACGACTTGACGGAGCCTTGATCTTTCGCACCTTCCCTCGGAGCTCACCCCTTCGAAACAACATCGCAGGCGCAGCGCCATGGCTTACACAAACAGCTCATCACTAAGCTTATGCGTGTTCAAGTGTCGATTTAAACTTTTATTATGTTCAAATTTGCGTGTTATGTGGGACACGCGCGCAGCACGCGACCCGCATGGGAGAATACTCCGAGGGTGCTCTTTTTTGTATAACACAATCATTATTCGCAAATGACTAATGTCGGCTACAGACACTTTTGTTGTGCCGTAAAACGAATGACAGATGACTATAAAGTTATGTTATATCTTCGTGGTTACGTTATGGGAACACTTTATTGTACCCGTCAAGTACGCAACGCGAGACATAAAGGTGGACCTATAACGTGCTACATTCCTTTTATAAGGTTTGTCTTCTTTTTTGAAATTGCAGTTTATTGTAACCTTAAAGTTTTATATGCATAATGCTATGGTGTTCTCGTCTACATTAGTCTAAAATTAGAATCAGCGCCTATAGCATAATAAAGCATTTGTAATGAATCACAAGTCAACGGCCAGATAAAACGTGCCGTCTCCAACTATTTGTGTTGTAATTACGTAGCGCTCGATTACATTGTCTTAACTTGTTAACAGATATGAATTCGATAAATGCTCATTGGTGTTTTATCGTTCGATGACCCCGTGTATCGTCCCGTCCGGACACTTGGCTGCCAATCAAACCAACAACTATCGATAACATAATAATGGGTGAATACATGAATGCGTGAGATGAGACCCGCATATAAATTTCACTTTATATTCATAAGCTCTTTAACACACCGATACCTTGATTTGCTGTTACTGTTGTATAGTGAGCTAATAAATATTAATTTTGACCTCGTAAACACGGATCCCGCGACCAATCCAACGGGAGGATGCCTTTTGCGCATGATTGTGGAATTTTTCTGAATTACAATTACTGAAACGAGTTGTTTTGAAATCAGAACATCAGTCTTCTTTGGATTTTAATATTCTTGCTTATCATTCGTTGGGTGAAATCGCCTCCAGAATCTGAATTTCACAATTTTTCCCTGAGAAATAAGAACGCGTTAAATAAATCAGTACTTTCTCTAACCTCGGATTCGTAAACATTCAGTGCGAATTACTGGGTTTGTTTACTTGTGCGATTACCAAGAGACGTTAATTGATGCTGTTACTAGTATAATTAGGAGTGATTTGAAGCAAATTTAAAGTGTTTTAATCTCTCCTTATACGACCAATGCAATGAATATCGGAGTCATAATTAATTGTCTAGAAGGTAATAAAATTGTGTCGAAACTCAGGTTGCGCAATTGTTGAAACCGTCGGTTAATGATGTTGAAGAGACGTCGTTTAACATTTATATTCATAACGTGATCTCGTTTCAGCAGTGCAATTTAACTAATATATATTTATATACCTGCCACTTTAATTAAGTACCTTATTATTAGGGTCAGAGCTAATTCCCGGATTGAGACGAGTCTAATAAAGTTTTGTGCGCATTTAGGGTTTTTACGTACTTTACTGTTTCATTTATAAAGTTAAAATTCGTTATTTTTTTTATTTAGTTTATATGTACACACGGCTACACGTCAAGCTCGACACCCTATATAACCATAAATATGCTATATGCAATGAATAAAATCGTAGAAAAGGGACTGCGTATCGTGGCATCGGCCAATCACAGCATTTGTTGCTTTGCGCTTACACACACAGACACAATGTTGTAAAAAAAACAATCGCTCGTTAATTAACATTATTTACATTATCTGCAATGTTCATATTTATATAAACGCTTGCTTTCCTTAGCATAGTAGCCTAGAGTGCGGTTTGTGAATCTCGCCCGAAGTCATAATTTTATTGATCTAATTGCTAAATAATTTTTATTTTATTTATATTGTCAATTTTCATATCTGTTACTATTGTTGAACCCCGAGGCAACACTACGGTTAAGTTCATTTTGATAGTTTGTTATAGTATACATAATCAGCCCATTGTCAACATATGACCATTGTTAGCCAATCTCACGATGAGAAAGGTCAGGCCTTAGTCCACCACGCTGGCCTAGTGCGGCTTGGCCTCAGGTGTGCAGGTTTCCTCACGATGTTTTCCTTCACCGTTAACGCAAGTAGATAATCAATCAAGATAATCAATCTGATCCGCACATGAATCCGAAAAGTCAGAGGCATGGCCGGGAATCGTACTCAGACTATCCAGTATGGAAATGAAACGTTCAACCACTATGCCATCACTGCTCTTGTTATATAATATTATTTGGTTGTTAATATTTCACTTATTTTTTAAGTTGATTCAGATTACGGTCTGTCTTTGGATGTCATAAATATAATTATCTAACTAACGGTCGAATACTAAAACGCCACTTAATTTCACAATTTTCTATTCTTATGTGGCCACCGCGCTCCGCGCGTAGCATTTCGGATAGTTAATTCAATTTAGCCTTTGTTTGACTGATTCCGTTTCCTGTCAGGTAATTTCGAAGACACGTTAATAAATGCAATGAGTGAAACATTAAGGATATTATACATAAAGGACTATTCAAATATAAGCGATTTTCAACGATACCGCTGTGGATAGCAAAACATTCCGAGCTGTATCTAAGTATTTCGCCGGGTATTTGTATGAACTTCCACTTCTAGCGCCACACCAGAATACAAATACCTACCCAGTGGAATACCGCTCGGTATTTCTCGCCACCCACAGTGGTAGCGAATATCGCTTATATCTGAATAGGCCTTTAGCTTTGGGTCCAAGCTATCTCTAATCAGTTCAGTAGTTTTGCTGTATAAATTTATCCATTAGATATATTTAACAGATAGAAAAATGTTGACTGCGATCGCCAACCCGTCTGCCAAGCGTGGCGATTATGGCAACACCCCCCCAATGAGCCCACAATACACCCATATCGGTCATTGTGGTGATCTTCGGGGGAGGCCTGTGTCCAGCAGTGGTCCTCATTCGGCCGAAATGATGAGGCGCTTAGACTAGAGACTAGTTAAACTTGCTAACAAAATATATATGTATACAATAGATAGAGCACCGCATGGTGGTGTGTGCCGCGCGCTGTAACTAAACAGGTTTTGTATAGCTTGATGTGAGGCCGAGTATTAGAGTATGTAAAAGAGAGCGACGGAACGAAAAAAAGTACTACACGTACGTCTCGTACGATTCGCAGCGTTCAACTTCTAATAGTTCAAAGTCCAAACAGTCTATGTTGATGCGTAGCCGTGTGTAGCACCTTGTCTGTGTATGGAGTATCTGAGTTAATCTTTATTTCGTTATTTGTTTTATTTTGCATAGATATTTTATATGTTTTGGTTCATATTTTGGTTATTATTATTTTTTAATCCTCTCTGAAATTAAAATTACTTTGAAGTCGCGCAAGCTGGTGGTACTTCTTAGTCTGGGCTTAGTTATCGAAATGTAATTGCACAACTTCATATAAGTCTTTCCGCCGTTCAACGAGTTACCATTCGATACCTACCGGAGGCAGGCGATTTCATTCACCATCCAGGAGGATCACGAAAGCGAGTCACTACAGAACGATCAATTCGGTTTATCTTTACCACCAGCCTGCTTAAACATCACCTGACCTCAGTACAGATCCCAGAACAGCTTCTAGACTTTCAATGACTGTCTGTTTGCGCTCGAACTGTTAGAAGGAGACTCGACAGGCGTGGCCAAAAACCTCAAAAGTCAGCCAATCGTCCTAAAATGACACGAGCTCACAGAATGATACTCCTAAAATTTCGGCACGAACATTAGCATTGGACTCATCGTCTATACTAGCGTTTTACGGATGAAACCAAGATTATGCTGTATGGTAATGATGGACAGGAAGGTAGTGGTAGGAAGGTCTACCGAAGACAGGGAGAGCGCTTTCAGCAATGTTGCAATTAGGAGAAGGTGAGTTATGGCAATGGTTCATGGTCAGTCTGAGGCTGAATTTCAGCCAAAGGAAAAACAGACCTTGCTGTGAAGGGACCACAGTTGCTACCACTAAATGACGACCGATACATTCATCAATGCATATAAAAGAGGCTCACAAGGCGCATATGCTGCTCCAAGAATTGTTCGATAATACCTGCATGACGTTAGTATCACAGTAATGATATAAGCCCGCAAGAAACGCTAAAGCCGCATAATCTGAAATCTGTGATTAGAACTTCTTTATACGAGTATATCAATCTTTAATAATGAACGCTATTTACATTACCAAAACATATGATAAGGATAAAGATTTATGTTTTGTTTCCAAAAAATATTATACAAAAGCATTGGAAATACCATTAGCTCCAAACTAGGCAAGCCGGTATGAATTTATGCACATAATATATTATGTAGGTATGAACAAAAATAAAACTAAACAAGAACTACTTACGCATCGAACTAGTCTTCTGCATCGCTATCATCCAGTAACGCGGTCCAAAGTCTGGTAGCATTGCCACATTGGATCATCATTATCATCATCATATCAGCCTAAAGGACATCCACTGCTGAACAAACCTCCCCCACACATTTCCATAATTATTGTTTCGTCATTTTGGGGGGAATTTGCTAGTACTCACCACGCTTGGCAGGCGGGTGATGAGCGCAGAATGGCTGCTGTTTTGCAGAAAGGACGCTGCTGCCCATCCCTCTGGATTAGAGTCGTTTAGTCGCCTTTCACGACATCCACGGGAGGAGATGAAACGGTGCTATATTCTTGATTCGGACGCAGCCGACAAATCCACATTGGATGGTAATGCTAAATTGCCAATTTAAATTGCCTGGTACCTTGGTTGTAAACAGGCAATTTAAATTGGCATAACATTAAACACATGACGAAGTTATTTGACTTCCTCATAACAAGGAGGAAAGTCTCATTGTAACCGAACTAGTTCCGATAGTGCTTCAGTAAATCACTAAATCAAGGATATTGTCAGAAATAATTGAATTTTTTTCCACGTGTGCTATTTCGTTTCCCGACAGTGAGCATATGAATTCGACTCAACGTAATTAAATGGCTAACAAAAGATCAAGGTTACGTTCTGAAGATAAAACTTTTTGTTGATATTCGTGACCAAACTTGAATAATGGTAAAAAATCACCGTGTAATTGTAAATAGGCCCCAGAAAACGCAAACTGGCATAGCGACATTAAAAGCTGATATAACTATAGAGTTTTAGAATGAAAGGGTAAGTGAGCGAAATAAGAGAAATGCCATAGTGAAAATCATAAATATAGGTAGTATCTTAGCTTCTGTCGAGATCAAAAGCTTTCATAGAGTTCAAATTATTTTACAAATCGAAAATTTGACAAAATTAGGTTAGTAGATAGAGATATTTCTTATTGTTTAAGAAGTAAAATTTGAGCAAAAGAGAGACATCGGAATGCGTGTTAAACGGCCGAATACTGAAACTCCACTTAATATTGAGTCCCGCTTTAACCATTTGAGCCGCCCGGTATCCTACCGAAAACGGGTTTCTCGAATAGTTAAAGCGATTAAATACTGAAACGTCTCTTAATATTAAGTCCCGCGTTAGCTTGGTACTTCTGCCACTTTAGTTCGTTAGTAGATTCCGCTGTACTAGGGAACTCTGTGGCAAACATCTGTGGTGAGTGGCAAAACCCCCAATGAGGGGGTATCATCCATACCGGTCGTTGTGGACATATTTGGGGGAGGCCTGTGTCCAGCAGTGGACTTCATTCGGCCGAAATGATGAGGGAACTCTACTATCACTCAGCTAGGCACGTTCGCAGCATTACTGTCATGTTTTTTGTAATTAGGATACAGGAGGCAGCTATGAGCTGCGTCATTTACATCAACTGGCCCAACAAACTGTGCCCTACACTTGCTTACAATCGCTTTGTACAACAGTTAACGACGATGGTAACGATCTGGAACTTCTCTTGATCTTGAAATTCAGCTATGGCAGATGGTACTCCACACAACTAAAAAATAACTGCTATAACCGTTCTGTCCGCGAACGTGCTGGTTGAAAACCTCTATTATGTGTTAGTAAAATCAAATATTGCTTAGGCTATAATTTCTCCTTCTGATTCTTGTTTCTGACCAGCAATACTGTGACGTTATTTGTACTATTCGTAACTAGAAACTGTTTCTGACTGTAAGTAACCAAATGTAGTTTAAAAACAAAAAAATAATTCCTATGCATTTAAAAATATATGACTTGTCTACACATCTAAATAACCGCGTCATACACTTAAATGACTTCCACTACAACATTAAGGCACCTAAACACGCCTATATAATGTTCATCATGATACGGAACACTAAGTACGGAATAAAATTACTGAACGAGTCAAGTCAAGGTCACAACACATGCGGATATGGCGGTGCCGCGGTGTTGCCAGCCCACGAATGTGTATGCCTCAAATCATCAGTCAGAGATCTACGTTACGATTTGAGGCAAGGACGGCGTGATGAGACCGTTCATTATTTTTATAATTGGATTCCATGATTTGAGGCTACATCATACCGCTGAAATATAGACTACATCATGATTTAAGTAATACCGTTTGTGTAACTTACTTTAATGTAATATGGACCGAGACTATTGTTATTTCGAAACCTTAGACTACAGGGAATTTCCTAACAGTAAAACTCAGTAATATTTTGATCTATCTTTTTATATGTTGGTTACGGCAACTGAGCAACGGCCCACAATCTAGTGCTTATTGATGCGTTTCCGAAGTAATGCTTAAGTAAATATCCCTTTTGTTCCGATATTATTACTGGATGTTCCTAACATTACGTTTACACGTAGCTAATATGGTGGGTGAATTATATTAAACATATAACTCTACTACCACATAATTTGAAAATCGAATAATTTTACTAGACAAATATGACAGCCAGTTAGTATCACATAGGTTTTAAATGAGTTGTCTTGGTGCTTTTAAAAGTTCAGGTTTAGATCTCATAAGATTAACAGCTGTGCAAATTTTCCACGCTACCTTTTGTACCCGTTATAATGCAAGCTCACACCCCACCGGGAAAAAGTTAGGTAGTGCCTTAAGAGAGACTATCACTATCCTTGCATATTTTCTGTCAATATCATAAAGGGTATAAATTATGCGGCCGACATTGGTACAAGAAGTAATCGGGGCTTATTTGTATAGAAAACCGATTTTTACGTAATAGAAAACTGGTTTTCGTATTAGCCTTATTAAAAGAAGAATCATCATGATACATAATAATTTATGATCAGAACTACTTGATTTAAAGATACTTAATTGAATGTTAGTTAACGCAGCGAAAGCTATTCTCTATAAACACGTTTAAAGGTATGTACGAAGTGGCGCTAAGTAATAGTGGTAGTTCTATAGCAGTTTCATTTTATGATAGCAATTGTGAGCTTTTCCGTAAACGATTACACAAACGAGTCTGTACACAACGCTGTTGCGTATACGCACACTTATTACGCGTCAAACAAAAAAGCGCACGAATTCACACGATGTTACCAATAGTTATGAACTTATGAGTTATCGAACAAAGTTCCGCTTGATCAATTAGCGAAGTAAATTGCTCCAACACCTCACGCCACTTACACAAATACGAATACTGCTTTTTTTGCGTCTGATTTGATTGCTGTAAGCACCTCGGTCACGTCCAACGAGATAAACTGAAATTAATGAACTAACCAAAGGAATGCCTCAATGACATAAAATATATATCTGAGGATACATTATAAAGTGCAAGCTCACGTATTTGTAGCAAAAACTGTACTAAATCTTATTTTCTAAACGTGCAGCTAAATGAGACGCTTCATAAATTAGATAATTATTATAAGTACTTATTAAACGCCATCTTACATCATACTTGTTTCATCATGATTGTGATCTGTATCTGTCTGATGCTAAATACTATAGCAAATTTAATAATTATTATTACTAGCAATTAATAAATGTCTTGTTACGTCATAGCTACGTAAAAATTTGATCGTTTGACTTTTCTGCACTAAAATTGTACAGTCGTATAGTATCAATCTGTAATAGAACAACTTCCTATTGTGTGTGTAAGTGTGTAAGTAAGGCAGTGGCGTAGTGTTGAGCTATTATCTAACAGTGAAAGTGTGAGTGTGTGCGCGGCGAGCGGTGACGTAACGAGAGCCGGTGCGCGGGCGCCAGCCGCTGCGCTGTCGGCTCGCTACACTCTCACTGCCGACGATCGATGCTGATTTTAAAGTAAACGACTAGGAAGTTCCAGGTGAACTGGATATTTATTAATTCCTTATTAAGATAAAAGCCAGCTTTATAAGGAAGTGCGTGAAATAACTACATTTACTTACATTCGATGATGTTTAGATAAGCAAGCGCGTTGAAGTCTTTTGACTGACACGCTATGCTCGCTCAGTCGCTCACTTATGTAACATCTTTGTGCATTATTTACATAATGCCTGCGCTCGACTGGTATATTTGGATACATATTATAATTTTGACTTATAATGCCTTATGGTTATGTTTATACACTACAACATTTTCTTCTAATGTTTAACGTTAGTGTGCTTTATGTTTTTTATGTTACTCTATGTATGATTACTGTGTATTATTTCATTTACAAAAATATTAAATATGTTATTTTTAATTTAAATTATAATCAGTAGGTATTTATTAGAGAGGCAATAGTGACTAGAGTAAGTACCTATTTAAATTCTACTTACGTAAGATTATTGGAGTCCACATTGAGTGGTTTTCGTTTTTGAATAGTTTGTGTACCTTCTTAATAAGTCGTGGTATACACCAAGGACCCAAGTTTAGGGTAGACAATGACTGGTCAACTCTTGCGCAGTGGAGTGGAGCATGCCACGCACTGCCCAATTTGAGCCGCTACGCTCCGCCGCCCCCAGCTATTTACAATCTCTTACTTTTTGCTTAAACCCGACCCACACTAGATTTATAGAGCAGGATGAAATCAAAGCGTCGTATTTGAATAAATATTCCATTTTATTTTATTTATATTTAGAAGTATGGATAGAATTATTCATTAATATAACGGCTAGCTGAATAATATATGATAGCGTCACAATCTGTATTTCAATTTGCGTATACGGATATAGGCGTAATAACATCGTCAATTCATCTCTATAACGTTTACATTCATCTTAGTCAGCACCGTAATACATAACTATGAGTTACGAACAAGAAATCAAAGACTCTGATGACGTCACATGGCAGTCGCATTGTACACTCTGAAGCAACATTCTACGTCTTCGATAAAATGAGGTTAAGCGGATAACATACAAAACTGTACAAGTTTTGAAAATACGTCGTTGCAATCTGTTGTTGGTAGCCTATATTCTATGTCTCGTACCTCGCGTTTATCCGCCATCGATTCGAAATGTCACAGGCGCACGCGATGACCTCACTCAGATGTTACATCTTGACATTTAGATGGTACTTATCTACTTATACATACATGCACGTTTTATTTGTTTTATATGAACCTTCTTTTAAACAAGTTCCACGTCAAATTGTTGTTACTTTAAAAATACTATGACGACGCTTATTAGACGTCTCTGACATTTTAGTCATCAATTAGTTTTCATCTGCGATCTACCGAAACCTTTAGAAATAATGCTGTTTCATACTGCGTGTATTAAAATAATATTACTGGGTAGCTAAATACACTTATCATCTGTATGTTAAGTAAATATGTACCTATACGTTATGGTCATAAAATATTACACGCGTAGTAACTAGTATCTATGTACAAAGGTAAAGAAAAACCTTATTCACAATGTGTAACTATTCGACACACCAAGTAGAAATTAAATTATGGTAAAGTTAAGGTCAAGTTACGTATTCATCAGCCTCATTTGTTACCATTTCGTCAATCATAATAAGTATGCCGGAAGGCACGCAGTGGGAAAATCCGTCAAAGTAATAATAAGCAAAACAGAAATATCCGAAATTATGCAATATGTTGTCATGTGCTGTTGACGCAACGCTTGTTTTCGTGGGTCGTGCTAAGTGTGCCGCGACCATTACGGTCAGCCGGTGGCCCACTGAGCCTCAGTATGACATAACTGAGCTTCCGCCACCGTTCGCTCAGTGAAAGGTTTGTTTTAACTCAAATAAACTACTAAACAAAGACGCGAGATGCTGCTCCGACCTACCATATAAAATAGGCAACATCAACCACTCATCGGAGCGAGTTAACGACATCTCGACAAAAACTTTAAGGAGATTTTCAAAAGGTTGCGTTCTAACAACTACAATAATTATTATTATCGTTACGTTTAGTTGAGGCATGATAAGTTATATGGCGAGCAATTAGACTCTTTATACAATATCCGTTCAATTATATTAGACAAATAAAATAATGCAAGTTTTCGCGTTGTAATAATGTTTGTATCAAAACTTTAAATAGACACTTGTATAGACTAGATGCTGTTGTCAGTCACTTATCAGAGCAACGGGTGGCTTGTAATTTGTAACAACCCAAATGTTATTCGAAATCATACTTAAGTACTAAATGCTTTTAAACTAGCAAAACGGTTATTTGTAATTCTAACTAGCCGGTCAATGTACCTTGAAATCATGTATAACGCAGTTGTAATGTTGAGTATTTAATAAAAAGATTTATTATACCTAAAATTACTCGTAGTAAAATTGCTTTTGGTACACCAAAAAAAATTCCCAAAGCAATTTTCCGCATTTACAGAAATTGTTAAATAAACTTTAACGAAAAGAAAGCCTATAATTTGATAAAGAACGACTTCCGTGAAGTTAGATTCTCTATCAAAATAAATGTACATAAAACATGCGTTGCATTTCAATATTTAGAAAGGCAAGATTTACTAGCGTGGATGGAGCAAATGTAAACAGATTAATATTTTGTTTAATCACATTGTTCAAAGATCTCGACTTAAAGCAAATAACAAAAAATAAAGGTAAAGTACAAATTGTCAACATTTATTATTACTCTATTTTATGACTGGTTGTTGACAGATTTGAAATCGCAAAGGTCGTTTCTTAGGCATCAGTGATTGCTGCCACAGTCTTCATGGTACGATAAAGCGATGTCCACTGGCAAGACTAACAGCTGGTTACAGTTAATCAGATATCATATCCAGCTATATCAGTCTGCGGCAATTGCGTTGAATTTTTAGGGCACTCTAGTACAGGTATCTTACAATATGCATTTTGCAAGAATCTGTAGGTAGTTTTATTATACACCTTTTTAATGTAGTGTGGCTTCTTGATGTCATTTTAGCTAAGGTGAGGTAATTTTTTTAAAGGCTTTTGTCATCGTAGCATGTGATCTTAGGTATTCAGTTTTGCTACTTCCTTCCAATAGTTCCTGAGAACAGGTTATGGAGCAGTCACTTTGGGTCATAATTGCGCATCAACAAGCTTATGACAGACCTGGAGTGCAATTCTCTAAGCTCAAACATCCAAGCATCCTTGAGTACAGAATTGAAATAATGGTTATAACCCGATTTGTTATTCGCTAAGACTGGTCCTCATGGCTTACCTTCTGCAACGTGTCCTGGAATAGCTTCAATCATAACTTAGCGAATACCGAAATTGGTTTTAGACTGTTATTTCGATTCTGTATTTAAGGATGTATGGAAGTTTGAGCTTAAGGAATTGCACCCCTGGACCTAGAGCTAAACCGCGCACTTATTTTAGAAGTTAGATCTATGAAAATTGGCTGCTTAATTGGCTTTTTGGTTGAAAATAAAGAAACACGTGTTAAATGTTAAATATAGTATACTAATTTATTATCAACCTTTTTTATTTATTTTAATCATAGTCATCACCCATGCAATTGATGCATCTTTGCTAACGCAGTGGCAGTTTATCGATGCCCTTTTTGAAGAAACCAGGTGGTCGGGCGGCAACAAACTTTTCAAAGGCATTTTGTCTTGCCTCTCAGGTATTTTTTTTTTGCCAAAAAGTTATCCAAATTCTGGAAAAAGAAAGAGAGAAGTCTATAGGCGCAAGATCTGCTGAGTACGGCGGATAACGGAGAGCTTCCAACCCCAGCTCTTGTAGCTTAGAGACCGTCTGTTGTGCAGTATGGGGTCGCGAGTTGTCGTGCAGGAGCAGCGGGGACGTGCGATTGATTGCAGATGTGCGAGTTTCTCCATCATAGTGTTCAATTCTTCACAGTACACATCAGTATTGCTCATCCCGTTTAGGAGCTATGATGAATCACACCGACCTACTAGACTGGACACTAGACCACCAAACAGTGACCATCACTTTTCTAGGGGCCGACCAAAGTTTTCGAATAACCACGGGGTTCATTTTACAAATCGAAGTTTCCAGAACGGAAGCGGGAAAACTAATAACGGGTTGTGCGTTCGTTTGTAGTGTTCGCTCCGTAAACGTCGTTGATGTTGCATACCGCTTGTGCCGCGTTGCTACCACGATGGTAATCATATTCCATAATTACTCGAATTTTCAACGTATCCACGAAAAGATTCAAACGAGATAAAACCTTATCCTAATCCCGTACAGTTTGCAAAACTTATTCTTTAATTTTCTATATTGCCCCCTAAAAGTGACCCCCATATTCAACATTCATTTATTTACGCTGTACATCCATGTACAGCGTAAATAAATGAATGTTGTTGTTTGGGTCGAAAAAATCCTTATGTGGACCAAATTCAACTTAATCAGTCCAGTAGATTCGGAGAAAATTGGCTGTGACAGAAAGACAGACACGAGTGATCCTATAAGGATCCCCGTTTTTTCCTTCCGACGTTCGGAAACCTAAAAATAAGAAAAGGAATTTGCACATAATATATACCTGCGAAATCCATACGTGCAATATGCATTCATGCACACGGAATAAAATAAAACACAACTCATAATGATTATATAAGAATCTATAGTCAATCAACATAATGCATATTCACTTTAAATGTATCCATCTCCAACTGAATTATATCCAAATTACAACATCGTGGGTGCCTTTTTTTTGTCGCGGGGCATTCCGCATGGACCTTATCCGCCTTGGGAAGGGCAGGAGGGGCATGCCGGACTCTTACCGGCTAAAACCCCACTGTATCCTTCCACTTAACCTCTAATTGGGAGTGAGATGATCGCTTTTTCAGGATTAGACCACACCCGGTGCGATCTGGCCGGCCGCACATATCCCCAAAACAGGACACACGCGACAACGTATTGAGCCTGTGTCTGTTCGGGCAACGGACTGCCCTCAGTTCGTCGCCCACAGTGATGGTATGTTCCCGTGCTCGTCCTCGCAAAAGGAGGCGACGGCATTCCACGCGCTCGCGCTCGCTCCGACCTATAGACAGAACCACGGCCGGAAGATAGGGGTCATCCTCTTCGAACACCGCGGCACGATCACGGCGCTGCGTTGTCCAAGCTGGGCACTCCTCCAACGTGTGCTGCACCGTATCCTCCGGGCAGACTCCGTAGTGATAACAACCGGGCGTCGCTTCTCGACCTATTTGACACAGGTACTTTCCGATACACCCATGGTTTGAAGGACCTGCGTCATCACAGGGGCAATCCTACTGTGGACAAATAACCTTTGTAGCAAATAACATATGTCATGAGCTGAAATATTCTTCTATGAGGTCAACCCAAAAGAAAATGTTATCATTTAGAATATAAGATCGGTTATGTCTAATGACAGAAGTGATGACAAACATAATTAGTGCCCTAATGATGGTCTTTGTTGTTGCTCAAAATGTCAGAAAACCAGTAAGTCCACTAATTAATAAGTGATATAATTGTTAGCTGTAAGTTTCTTCTTGTTCTACGGAGCGGGATACCGCAAGTCGTAACGCTCACTCCATGCATTTCTAACGTATCGGTATTAAAGGGCCTAGAGAGGAAGCAATTATTGACAGAACAATAGTTGCAACGATGCTCATCATGATTCAAATCATCATCATCATTGACATCTCAAAACACGCACGGTTGATGATTGGCTTGCTGTGCTACGTGCCACGTGTTCGATCCTCGCTCGGAACAAATATTGTATGTACTGCAGATAGTTGTTTCGAGGCTGGGTGTTAGTGCATGTGAGATTTATGTCTGTAAACTGTGCCCACAATACGGGAGAAATATAATGTGGGGAAACGTTTAAAAAATACCTTCCAATGAGTGAGCCTCCAATCTTTTGTGCGTTTTTCCATTTCTTCTCGTTTGCTCATATACCGGGTGTCAATTTTATCACCTGTAACCTTTTAGGATTGTTGTGGCAGCTGCAGGCTACCAACTGAGTCACAAGTGGCGGATAGTAGTTGGAGTGTTTTGTGCTGAAAGAAAATTTATACAAAATGCCACAGTTAGTCCAGAGACAATCTTGTGAAGGCCGCCACTAAATAGACATTCCTCTGGTGTCATGCAGTAGTGATACCAGTATCAACAAGAGGCGGAGGAAGTGAGTTGCGTTATGTCTCTAGACTGGCTATCAGTGGGCTGGTTACACTCATCACTGATGTCACTGTAGTGTGGTGTGGAAATCAAGTAGACCCCGCCACACTACAATATTTTCCTAAAAAAGGAGCTATATAAATTTCAGAAAAAGAGATAAAATTCTTGACGGCTTCCACGACGTAACATTCCGTGGCGGTCCGAATCCGTAAGGGCCTGACCCTTACTTACGGAAAAGGCTGATTCGGTACATCATCTAGCGAAAATTGTAAATTGAGAAAGTGGAATGTGAGGTCTTTGTTAACACTGGGAAAGATAGGAGAATCAGTTCAGAGGGAAATGAGTGAATACCGATCACAACTTAGTAATAAACTAATCTGTATACTTTCCCACAAAACCAAGAAAACTAAAAGGAAAATAAAGCCAAAGCACATTGATCTCATTCTCATTGGTCCGTATGGTGTCCGGATTATGAATATAGCACCACTCCCTCTCCTCCCGTGGATGTCGTAAAAGGCGACTTAGGGACTCTAAGCCAGAAAGAGGGAGCAGTGTTTGTTCAGTGGAACAGTAGCCATACTGTGCTTGCCAACCCGCCTGCCAAGCGTGGTAAGTATTGGCAAATTTATCCCAAAATGACGACACACGGCATTGAACCGTTGGTTTATGGGGAGGCCTTTTTTCACCAGTGGACAACTTTCGGCTGATATGATGATATTGATCTCTACAGCTGCGCAACATGCACGTTAAACCAAAGTGACAGGGAAAGATTAGTGGCGGTCGAAATGTGGTGCTTGAGGAGGATGGATATCATCAGTTGGATGGAAAGGAAAACAGATAAGGAAGTATTACTTCTGGTTAACGACAAAAGACAGTTGTTGAAAACTATAGCTAACAGGGATTAAAGAGATTGAAGATGATTGGCCACTTGATACGACACAACTACTTCTCTAAAATAATTTTAGAAGGAATCATTGCAGGAAATGAGGAATAGGAAGACCTAGAGGAAGCTTTTTACAACAATTGCAGAAGAAAGTGAAACTGGAGTCGTATCACGAGAACAAAAAGAAGACAGGCATAGAGATCAGTGGTGATTGCTCCACCGATAAAAACTGAGCTTAAATGTGAAAAAAGAAACCTTTTAGGAGGCGAGGCAGTCCACGATTCTCCACACAAAACCAACCAAACAGCCATTTATTTTTTAACATAGAGTTAATACAAAATAGCTGGCGGTCAATGGACACATGTGCCTGCCATATGATAGGATGCCAGGTACCAAACACATCCACAGTGTCTGCCTCGCGCTTGGGCGTTGTACTAGATGGGTGGATAATTATGTAAGCCGCAAATGTATTGGTTGCATACAAATTAATAAATATGAAGCATTTTTATAATTATTATTAATGGGATTAGTGTTCTGTTGCAATAGAATTGTCGAAGGCGACTAATGGCTGAAATAAATAATCTATCTAATACAAAATCTTTAAATTTTGAACTTTGTGTAAGTGGTAACCTCACTTAACACAAAAACAGATAAATCCTCAATACGAAGTACAAAGATTTTGGATTAGATTTATTTGTATTTTCAGTAGTTAATAGTAAACCTACTAGCTAACAAACTTTTGCTAGAAATGTTGTTTCTTTATAATATTACGCTTACGTCGACTCAATTAGTTTGTCGTTTTGCTTGCAAGTGGAACTTTGTCAAATAGTTTCAGTGATTAATTCAATGTGCGCTCGCTCTATCACCGCTAAATTAAAGTAAGCTGTGATTCATTTTGTTTGTTTTCCTGTCATTTTTATTACTCATTACAGACAAATTAATCACAATAAACGTATTGTTTTCGTTGTGTTACTATTATGGTGTGTACAGGTTACAATAAATGTATGATAGAGCATTTATAATAATATTATTCATTGTTATGCAAGAATCATAAATTTGTGGATAGATTTTATTATATTTTTTAAATATAGGCGTAAATCTTTCTATATCTTCTCGAAAAAGGAGGAACTGACTAACCAACGCACAGCCTAAACCACTGGGGTTAGAATTTTTTTTTTTTTACAGTTGGTACATTTTATAACGTAGGCATCCACTAAGGATAGTGCTTTTTAATTACCCAAGAGGTACCCATTTTTATTTTTATTGGTACCACCGGAAGTTCTACACGAACTTCCTCCTCCCCGGGAAAGGATGAAGGGGCCTGCTGGACTCCTACCGGCTAAAACCACTGGAGCGGTCATCTTCGGCCTCGTAAGATTACACTAGAGCGCCTCTTGACCCCTAACGGCGTAAAATAATGCGTTATTTTTGACGTTAGATCTGAGAAAAACACTATACGGCTTTTCTGTTGAAAAATAATAATACTTGTTTCAGTGTCTTTGTAAAGTCAACCCTCAAAACAGGAGGTGAAAATTTGTGTTAAATTCCGTTTTGAAGTTATTTCTATGAAAACTGATATTTGTATTTAATCTTCCATGCATTATGTGGTGTATAATAAAGAGTATATAAATAAATAAATGTGTGTACTTATTTAGAAGGTTTAGTCCAATTCAGAAACTAAACTAGTAAAAAGGAGGCTTTGGTTCAATAAATAAAGACACCACACCTAAGCCGGGAAAGGTCATATTTATACAACACTAGCGGCCGAATACTGAAACGCCAGTTAATATGTATTAAGTGTAGATACATAATAATGTAGGTACCCAAGTCCTCCATACAGTAGGTCATCGAAAATAGCCGTGTACACGAAGTGTACACGAATGTATCACTAAGCATATTGATCATTTAATGAAACTAGATTGGAAACAATGAAACAAGAGTCCAAACAATCAGCCCCCATCTGCCTGGTACGGGATAGAATTTCTTCTTCGAAATCAACGTTGAAACGCAAAGCACTTGATAGAACTTTGTCAAAGGATGCTTGGCCCTTTGTTTTGAAGAGTATCAAAAAATTTAGTAGAAAATCAGACAAAAATTTAATACGATATATTATAGCGAAAATTTCTCAAAACAATGTTAAATTAATAAATGAATTGCTCGTAGTCGAAGGCCCAAACGCGATACACAAAGTAAAACAGTAACGATTCTCGGCCTTCTAATACGAGAATTCTATTTATTAAATTAACATTGATTTGTAAAATGTTCACCGTCTGCTTGTTTTTCGTGTGGTGCCGCCCAAAGTGCAGCGCCTCTTGGCTGACTTGGCTTAACGACAGTTGATGGTTTATGACAACAACTGGGATCGACGTTTTACGTGACCTCCGAAGCACGAAGACGCTCTGTTCAAATGTCACGATGCGGTCACCCATCCATTGACTGACCACGCCAAGCGCTGCCTCCTCCTCGACCTCGATCATTTACCGATCAGTGCGTGCAAATGGCTATGATTAATCGTATTTCATTTTTATTTGATTTTTCTGGAGTATGGTAGTAAGTGATAGAAAACGTTTCATGGCTTAAAGAACAACTTCTTTAGTACTGTTCCGTGGTTTTGGGTGTTTAACCTATTTTCGTTTCAATTATTTGGGGTATATAATTATTCGTTGTTTGAAAGGCGCGTTAGCCGTAATATTAAGGATTTTTATGGGTCTTTTATATGTCAAATTGTAGGTAATCTATATATTTATGGAATGTACTCATATTATTTAATTATGAGATATTTTAAGGTTTTTTTGGTTGAAAATATTTCTACTTTAATCCGTTATGTTGGATTTTATGTGACAGCCTATAAGCTGCGAAATAGCACGACACTTCCAACGATATCTCAATTGTCAATACACGACGAGTACTTTAGACGATATGAGGGAACAGATGAACACATGAATATACAAACATTACTCTTTTTGCTTTGCCGTAGTCAAGTAATTAAATATTAAACACTGGTATGTCCATAATTACAATATAACATACACATATGATACAATAATACGATGATGATGTTAGCGGAATCGTCGCTAATCCAGTATAATTTAGAATAAATTAATGGACGGAATAAATATAGACAAATCTTTAATTTACTTCTGCAAAAATGACAGTACGTTAATAATATATCAAAATATCGGTTTGCATCGTATCAGCCAAAGGACGTCCACTGCTGAACAAGGGACTCCCACTTAAACTACAATGAGTGGTTTCATGCTGCTCTCATCCAACGACTCCCAGCAATCTTCACTAGGTCGTCTGTCCACCTCGTTGGACGTCCTCCCACGCTGCGTTTTCAGGTGCGCGGTCTCCATTCGAGAACCTTTTTGCCCCAACGGCCATCAGTTCTACGAGCAATGTGCCCCGTTGTCATAAATAAACTTATTGCTCTCACAATAAATCCTCTGTCAAATCCAGTTAAATTACCCCAATATGTAATTTACATATATCAATGTCCGGGTATTTATAAATAAAGAACTGGTATATCAGCTACTTAACATGACGCACAAGATATAAAAGCCAGCTTAACGAAAGAGACGGGTCAAAAGATTTGAAAATGATGAGGAAACTATGAACGTTTCACGGCCGAAATTAAAAATCAATCGAATTCATAATCTTTGGATTTGTGATGAAGGATTTGTCTGTGTGATCCTAACAGAAAATCAGATCTAGTTCAAAATCTAAAATCTAAAGATTATTGATTAGAACGCCCGAAATTAATAATCAATTAATTTCGGCCGTTAAACAATCAGTTTACTTACCATAGTCGAATCTAATGTATTGTCGGCTATATATGTCGGGCTCAGCACGGCCGCAGAACCTTGATCGTTGTGGATCTTTTGTGCTGACCCCTTTACTCTGTTGCTGACACATTGTGCCAGCATGGAACTGTGCGTAATCATCTGCTCCCCGATAAGCTTTACCCAGGTGATTCCCCGTACGCCTAGCAAGAGCGTCGCAGTCACACAATATGTGTAACTCTTTTTCACCCCTGCAGAATCTGCAACTATCCATCGTGCTCAGTTTAATTCTGTGCGGATGCTAAAACTAAAGTGAACTGTTCATTATCAGTTTTAATTCAACTTTAAGATTATCAACTTCATACTTATCTATTTATAAATCATTCAATGTCACGAGCAGTTCAAGAACCCTTAGTCCTTCAACCAACTATGCTAATATCGTGTAATGGGTCATCAATCAATATAAACAGACAACTTGTGTCATTGCTTGTACTGGTCAACTTGAGCGCAGTGACGCGACCGCCCCATACTCAACGAACTCGGTAATTGGCTCAACGAAGCTCGTTATTTATACCTATGACTATTGAATTCACCTTATGAACCGCAAGTTCCGTAAGATTCGAGGAAAATAAAATATAGACCACACTCTCCACCCATGGATGTCATAAAGGGCGATTAATAATAATAATCTTTTATTTCCAGATTTTTTTCCGTGTGGTGTCCGGATTAAGAATATAGCACCACTCCATCTCCTCCCGTGGAAGTCGTAAAAGTCGACTAAGGGACTCTTAACCAGAGGGACGGGCAGCAGCGTCTCTTTTGCTGAACAGTAGCAATTCTGCGCTCACCAACCCGTTTGCCAAGCGTGGTGAGTATCGGCAAATTCCCCCCAAAATGACAACACAATACAAGCACCAGCCCCCAGTTCCCGGCAGCCCCGCTGTTCCTGATCATGGTAGCGGCTATGGTAACGGCGGGGCAAGGGGTGCTAAGAATCTCCGGATGGGATCCGGCTACCACCCTAAACGGAAACTGGCCCCGGTGACGTATAACACTCGCACACTGAGGGCAGACGAAAAGTTTGTTGAGCTGGAAGAAGAAATAGATAAGTTGCACTGGGATATCATGGGTCTATCAGAAGTCCGAAGAGAGACACGATAACCCTGAAATCCGGCAACTTATTCTACTACCGGGAAGGCGAACATCTGTCTCAAGGTGGTGTCGGGTTTCTCGTCCGCAGGTAGGGACCTGCGGACGAGAAACCCGACACCACCTAATATATAGGTACACCACATAATGAGGGATTAACAGCATAGTGGCCATCGAAAGTGTGTCGAGCAGGGTAGCGTACCTTATACTCAGAATACCCAAGAGGTATTCGTTGAAGGTCATACAGGTCTACGCACCGACCTCGACACACCCAGATGATGAAGTAGAGAGTATGTATGAGGACGTAAGTAGGGCCATACATACCTCGAAGACACACTTCACTGTTGTTCATGTCAAATGCCCATGTCGTGCCCATCCCAATATCCGTTGGGAGCTCTGTTCTCGAAGTTGTTGACGAGTATGTCTACCTGGGACAAACTGTCCAGTTAGGTAGGTCCAACTTCGAGAAAGAGATCAATCGGCGAATCCGACTCGGCTGGGCAGCGTTTGGGAAACTTCGCAACATCTTTTCGTCAACGATACTGCAGTGCCTCAAGACTCAAGTCTTTAACCAGTGTGTATTACCAGTGATGACATATGGAACAGAGACGTGGTCACTCACAATAGGCCTCATAAGTAAGCTCAAGGTCACTCAGCGAGCTATGGAAAGAGCTATGCTTGGTATTTCTCTACGAGATCGAATCAGAAATGAGGAGATCCGTAGGAGAACTAAAGTTGTCGACATAGCTGAAATGATTAGTAAACTGAAGTGGCAATGGGCAGGGCACATTGCTCGTAGAACTGATGGCCACTGGGGCACAAAGGTTCTAGAATGGAGACCGCGCACCGGAAAACGCAGCGTGGGACGACGACGAGGTGGACAGACGACCTGGTAAAGATCGCTGGGAGTCGTTGGATGAGGGCGGCATGTAACCGCTCGTGGTGGAAATCTAAGGGGGAGGCCTTTGTTCAGCAGTGGACGTCCTGTGGCTGATATGATGATGATGATGATTTCCAGATTTTCAGTCCATTTGGCTAGTATCCAAAAATCTTACAAAACTAATGTTAGTACTTACATCTACCAAGAAGAGTATTATATCATAAAACTGCGCCGGGCGTATCCAATGTCCCATTATGTCCCACCTGCCTGCTATCGTTTTTACGATGCTGTTGGAGTGCACCAGTCCCTGCCCTGCGCATGATGGAGGCGCATCGATTGCGCATGATGGTGTGAAAGCCATCTATTCGTGCTTCAGCAAACATGCACTGCAGTGGCGCGGCAACCCCATCAGCACCTAAAATGCATTATTGTATTGTACGTTTGAAGTGCTGTATGTCCTTTGCGTGTAGTTGACCCACAGACTAAATGATTGACAGTACGCTGCAAAAAGGGTCGTCTTTACCCGAACCGACTAAGTGTTGATATCTAGAGGATGGGCAGCAACATCCTCTCGTGTGCTAATAACAAGATACTGCAGTCAACAATACACCTGCCAAGCGTGGTGATTATGGCAATATCCCCCTATAACCGCTCATTGTAGTGATTATTGGGAGGCCTATGTTCAACAGTGGACGTATACGGCCTGATTTGTATGTGTGTATGACGGGCATAAGAATGTACTTACCTACGCTATGGGTAAAGTACTTTTACCTTGGTAGAGTAATACAGGTTTCTTTTGTTATCTTTGTTAAGAAATTGAGATTACAGTAATTGTTTTGGTAATTATCATCCTACACATTTGTTCTATTCGGAAATTAAGGAAACTGGTACCTACATTCGCTGATTGCAATGTCATCATCCTACACGTTTGAAAACGCTGATTGTGGGAAACCGTATTACTTTTTACTCTTTACAGATAAAACTTAAAAATCATATTTTTTATGGTTCAAACAGTACTTTTCCGTGTAGTGTCAGGTTTAGGAATATATCATCACTCCATTTCCTTCCGTGGATGTCGTAAAAGGCAACTAAGGGAGTATAAACGGGAGGGATGGGCAGCAGCGTCCCTTCTGCGGAACAGCAGCCATTCTGTGTTTACCAACCGCCTGTCAAGCGCGGTGAGTACTGCAAATTCCCCCCAAAATTACGACACAATTGGAGAAGTCTATGGGGAGGCCTTTGTTCAGCAGTGGACGTATTTTGGCTAATGTGATGTGAACACTGGGATTTCTCCCATTCCGCGAGTCCAGTTTACAGACATAAAACTCACATGTACAAATACCCAGACCCAGAACAAGGTTCCTGTAGGCCATACAAATATTTGTTCCGTGCGGGAATCAAACCTGCTACACGTAGCACAGAAAGTCAAAGGACTGGCTACTGCGTCAAACGAACCCATCGTTATGTACATCGCTGCACTTTAATTCGTCGATATTATTTGTAATTCTGCAGTCTAAAAAATGCGCATGAAACTGACAGCTAACGATCTAGACTGCAATAGTGTGTCACTAGAACAAACGCAAATACTACATTGCTTTACTTGCGTGCCAACAAGTGCAATTAACCTGCGACTGATGGGCAACTGAATTGAAGTGGTGCTTGATGAGTATCAGGTGTTGGGCCGCTGATGCATGTCCATGCAATGATGATCACGACTCCATATGATGGTCTGCAAGTACGAAACAAGGCCACTACGATGCTGCATGATTGGTAGTGAGTGGCGCCTTTGGTCCAGCCGACTGGGGTCAATTGATCGCTAATTGTGGAGTCGACGACTGAGCTGGACGTAGTGAGTCGATGGCCAACGATACAATTGTGCGTGTGGTTATTTTTCTATAAATAACGATATCTCTCAGTATTGGTAGGTCTTATATTGCAATAGTTCGGACACGAAGATTAATATCTACCTACCCGGACTATTTCAATAAGATATTCCGCAGTGCCAGATATTCTGTCATCAAGCAGTAGTGCTACTTTCGACATTAGGTACTGTGTTCCGGTTTGAAGGACATTATAGCTAGTTTCAGCTATACTGGGCATATGAGACTAAATAACTAATATTTCTAGGTGACGGGCGCAGTAGGGCCACGCAGGACTAGTTATGGGTAGAATTACAATGTTTCTGGGCATAACGCTTAGGCGAATGAAATGTACGACTCGTCACCGAGTAGTAAAAAAAGCTTTAAAGCTTTCGTGAATGGCGGTTGAAACGATTTTTCTGTTTGCCAATTCTCGTAGTTAAAAATGTTCTAAATGTAGTTCAGATCTAGTCTCAGTGTCGTAAATGTCACAAATGGTATTCTCCTAAACTAACAACCAATGTCAAACCTGAACTTATACTGTGATGAGATATAAAATGAATCGAAAGTTGATCGAAGCCAAAACGGTATTCTACTAACATTTTGAACTGACACAGGCATTAAAACTATAATTAAATAAACGCCAAAATTGACATTGAAATGAGATTGAATTGAGATGATACTGAAATTAGACTGACTTTAAGACGATTATACTTATTTTGAGTAAATTCATAATTTAATCTCAGTTCGGTCAACTTTCAGGCACAGTGTAAATTACGTGAATTGGCCCTCTGATTAAGCGAATCCGTAAGGAAGTTTTTTTTTTCGATATTCTTTACTGTTACGCATATTAAATTACAGTAGCCGTACAGTATTATAGTACGAGTTTCTTTTTAAAATCGAAATGTAATAGTATACTGTGCGTTTAGCCGGTTCGGCGCTGCGATTGCCCCGCTCCAAACTCGTCAACCAATCAGAGCGCTGAACGCGGTAAACGCGTAAATTACTATTACGATTGTAAAAAGCAACTCGTACTAGGGGTACAGAAAAGTATTTATTATTAAAATTAGATGTATAAAAGCAAGCTTAACTCAAAGCTGAGGTTTCAGCCAGCAAACCTTCGGGTGAAAGTGAAATCAGTACGAAAACAAGAGGAACAAGTACACTGCAAGTGTACTCAATTATAATAAGCACAATTACAATCAACACAAATGTTTGGTTACCCCTATCCATCCAAGAGTTTTTTTTTTTTTTTTCATGGCAATTGTTCTCCATTTTGCCAGTGTCAAGTTAAGCACCCAAGAGTTATAGAAGGCGAACTTGGAATTATGTCAAGAGAATCAGTATCTTAAGTCGTACTAATAAAAACTTCCAGCGATCACCAATCCGTCTGCCAAATATGGTGATTAATGATCTATGATCGTTCCTTTTAACGAACATTAGACAATGACAATTAGATTTTTAGCAGTGAACGTTTAATATCATGTAATTTGATTACACAAAGCATATACCTACATAGTTATTGCAGTAAATCGAAAGTTGCTAAGATTAATGTTTATGGTAAACTTAGATCTCGTAGAAAGAATATCAAATTATTTATTGACTCTAGTCGGAAATATTCTATGATTATTTTACTGATACAGACGTATAGGTAGTTGTGCCAATTACCTGTACATTGGTCCAAAACAAAGATCGATATCAAAATCGTAGATTACAATTATCGGAACAAAATATCGGTATATTGTACGTTACACAGTCACAGTGCTTGTTGGTTATTTGCTATCGGCCATGTGGAGTGGGGTCGTCGGCTTGTGATAAGCGTGTATCGTCGGCCTCGCTTCTACACGTCTCAACTCACACCATATATTTCAATTATTAACTTCAATGATATACTAAGATGTGAAATCGAACGTACCTACTCATTTAAAATTAGAATGCGCTCGATGTTTTTTATTGGACACAGGCGTCATTGGTTACAATATTTTCTTACAAGTATTTATATTAAAACAAGAAATAATGATATTATTATTTGGGATATGTAAATTATAAAATATTATTCGATTCGACCAGCAGCACGTGTCGTTTTATGAAATTTGGGAATGATGAGATTAGGTATCGTGCAGACATAGAATTAAAAGTAATACAGAAGAGATAGTTTTTTTTTGCTTTTATTAAAATCTAAAGTCACCCCAACAATTATTTTTTATTACTTTACCCGAGTGTGTTACGTACTTTGTACTGATTTTTTTTATGGATTTTATTTTAACATGATAAGTTTTCTGGTTTTGTTAATCCGTTTTACGGAGACAAAATGCGTACCTATATAAAGTTATTTACAGATTTTCATTTTTATTTTGGTGTTGATTACTCAAGACCGAAATGAAGCAATTTGCATGACAATGTATCTAATAAGTGTTTAGCATTTTACATGAAAATATATCTAATAAGTAATAAGAAAACTTCAGATGTTTTTATGTATGTTATCTGCACAATTCCATAATAATCTAGTCAACCATCCTAGTGCTAGTTATGCCGACTGTTGCTTAACTATCTTGATCAACATACAAACAACACGATTGCATCCAGAGGATTTTAATTATGTTTTTTATGTAAGTTTTATTATGTTGTTTTGAAAAGTACCTATGAGTTTTTATGTTGTGACGCATCTGTAATCAAAACATACTTGATACACATAAGTATCTTAATTTTGTTTGTAATCTGTCTTTTTGCATGTTTTAAAACTATAGAGCACCTTGTTTTACTTTGTGTAACTAAGTTTAAGAAAACTAACGGCTGAATACTGATATAATTTTAAGACCCGCTGTAACTATTTGTACGGCCCGGTTTTGTACCGAAAACAGGTTTCTTAGCCTTTAGGACCTCGCTTCCTTTGATTATTGCTCAAAATGTTCCCAAGGAAAAATAATTTTGAATAAACGGTAAGACATGGAGTTATGATACAAGTGTAGATGACTATATAATATTACGAATTTAATGAATATGTATCTAATAGCCATATTTTAGCACATCGAGTCGTTGAAACTTCCGGCATGACCCAGAAATGTGGAATGATTCAACCCGCTAACCTATTATTTTATTTATTAATATTATCAAATGATAACCTTTAATATTCTCAATTTATTGAGAATTTATTTATTAAACAATCAAACTGATTCATAATTCGTCAATGAATGGAATACTCATGCAATGGTTGAGCAATTACATTTTGACTGCGTAATAGTTCTGTTGTCCATGCATCGACAGATATAAAATTGATCAATCAAGAATAAAAGAAGCAAATTAAATCAGAATAAGTAGATATTAATAATATCTAACTCTCATAGGCCAAACCGCAATCCACTTTAAGTTGATAAGCGCAATATTAGTTAATGGTGTCGACGATAAACCCAATAGTAATAATATTGTTTATCTCTACGAAAGCGAAAACAATCCGTTTAATTTGGACACGAGATAAACTTGTTTATAATAAGATGTTGCGGTCTATTTCCTGGAAACAAGATAGTGATCTCATAACTGGTCGAAATAAACTGAATTCTGCACAATATGCTATACTTGCGGTATGCAATGAGCAAAATAAAAAACAGGTAATTTACAATATTGTTATACAATATTTGAGACATGTATAATATCGCATCGTATCTTTTATACAAAGTAATACTTTTAATACCACATTATGCTAATTGCAGAAATTGACTCAGGACTGGATATCATCATCATTTCGGCCGAATGAAGTCCACTGCTGGACACAGGCCTCCCCCAAAGATCACCACAACCACCGATATGGATGTGTTGTGGGCTCATTGGGGGGTTTTGCCATAATCGCCACGCTTGGCAGGCGGGTTGGCGATCGCAGTTGAGTTGTTAATGTACTCGAAGGACGCTGCTGCCCATCCTCCGGCTAATCCCTTAGTCGACTTTTACGACACCCATGGGAGGACATGGGGTGGTGGCATTCTGAGCCGGCACCACACGGCAAATACCACGGACTGGATATAGACCGACTCAATGCGAATAAGCAATACCAGTTTGGATTTATTTCAAACACGCGCCGGTCGACGGAGTCAGTCGAACGATTGTAAGTGGTATCGAAATGCCGGGCGATCTTATGTAATATCCCGCTAGCCGACTATTTCGTTGGCGAAAAAAACAAAACATATATGGCTGTTCTCATTGTTTCCGTCCACATGGGCACGATTTATGTGGCAGTTTAAATGGCCAGGCCTACTTCATATTATGCCTAAAATATAACTTGGCAAATGCATGCTTTGTTCTGATCCCTACTCTGCGGGCGTCAGTTTTTTTTCCCCTAGACCCTGTTCTTCTTAAATTATATAAGTTCGAGTCTATAACGAACAAACAAAAAACTTTCGATGTGAATTGCCGACTATGTTGTTTTAAAGAAGTTGGTAGCTATGTGTTCGTGCATAATTCAGATAAACTCCACCATTACTTAGAATTCGTGGAAACGTTGACAATAACTTTACATTTTCATTTCTTTTAACGTCCAATTCGAAAGAATGGCAAAAGGTTTTACTGCTCACGTTTATAGGCCAGCATCCCTTGATCGTAAAGTAGCGCTTGCGCAGGCACGCAGCGGTGCGGTCGCGTGATCAAACCGGTTGTGAGGGTAACATTGTTCATTATTCAAATTAGTGCGTGCTGTTATAATTCGAAGCGAGCCGTTCCGACTGCGATTAGGTGCTCGGAGCAGGCTGGACCCGCAATTTTAACCACTGTCTTCGAAGTTTTATGCAAGAATTTCAAGTTAAAGTAGTAAGATTCCTTGAGAAATTTGCATTTTATTCGTGACGATCCGATCGAGCAAATAACGATTTTGCTAAAGATTAACGAATTACTTTATTTATTAACGCGTTTACATTATCATAGCTTGTACAAAACTTGTTTGACGACCGGTTGATGTCACAAAAATAAAACAAAGAAACCCAGAACTTTCCGTAACGAGCGATAACTTACGATAAACGTTGCAATGATCGCGTCATACGAGTTCCAATACTTCCTAGTTGTATACTGTCAGTAGAAGGGGGTATTATAATAAATGGCATGTGTATATCGTCGGCGACACTACGTCGGTTGTGAGATAAAACCGGTCCTAAACTTCCTCGTGAGCTATCAGCGTTATTGGAACTATTAGCGACCCGACCAGCCGACGCGTTTATGTCAGCTTATAGCTAAAAGATCTTTACTTTCGATCAATTGAGTCGAGACGATAGTTACAGTGTTTCAAAGAATCTCAACTATATATCAATTTATAATTGAACCCAGAACGTCAGATTCCTTTAAAAACTTAATACATCCTGCATTTATCAAAATTAAGTAAAAAAATAAAGCAAAGTTTAACAATCAAACGTGTTTCGCTCGCAATCCTTTCGGCTTAAACTTTTTTCGTGATTGATTAATATTATTATCTCTACGAGGGCGGCACTGAAAATTTCGGGAATCAAGGAAGTGACACAACATTACTATTTAAAAATGTATTTATTGCTTTTCGAAGTATTCTCCGCGAAATTTGACACATTTTTCCATACGATGGAACCAATCATTGAAGCAACCATTCCATTCGGAAGTTGGGGTCTCCAAAATGGCCGTTTTGTAGGCGTCCACAGCTTCTTTAGGTGATGAAAATCTCTGTCCACGCAATTTATTCTTTATTTTAGGGAAAGTATAGAAATCATTAGGGCTTAGGTCGGGGCTGTACGGCGGATGGTCTAATAATTCTATGTTTTCTTGCTCTAAAAACTCTTTTGTTCTGTGCGCGGTGTGAGAACTCGCATTGTCGTGATGGAGGATGATGCGGCGGTTGCAGTTCTCTCTACGGAGTTCAGAAACGACCTGTGGCAAACAAATGCTAGCATACCATTCTGCATTAACCGTTCTTTGTCTCTCAAGAGGAATAGTCGTAACATGGCCGGTTTTGGAGACAAACGTGGCCACCATTTTTTTTGCAACACTCCGTGAACGAACAATTTTTGTTGGCTTTAACTCATTTTCGAACACCCAAACTCGTGACTGGTTTTTTGTTTCGGGTTCGTACGCATATATCCAGGATTCGTCACCTGATACGATGTTGTATACAGCATTTGAGGATCCTGCGTGGAATCTTTCGAGAGTTCTGACGCACCAAGTAACGCGAGCCGCTTTTTGCTCTTCACATAGCAAATGCGGTATCCATCGGGAAAACAACTTTTTTACACCTAATTGTTCATGCAATATTATTTCTATTTGACTCATGCCAATGTCTAAAGTTGCCTGAATTTCGCGGTATGTCACATGTCGATCTTCCTAAATCAGCTTACGCACAGCATCAACGTTTTCTTGGGTGACTGCAGTTTTTGGACGACCTTGACGAGGATCATCACTGAGCTTGACACGTCCACGTTGAAATTCAGCAAACCAGCGATAAATTGTGGTTTTGGATGGGGCTTCATCACCAAATGCAGAAATCATCCGGTCAACACATTGTTTTTGTGTTAAACCACTTCGAAAGTCATAATAAATCATCGCTCTTGAATTTTCTCGAGTCAATTCCATTTTCTTCTTCTTCTTCTCTTTGATTATGGCTTCTGTAGAGTATCTTCCACAATTTCGCCAATATCAAGTTTAAAGGCAACGTTGTACGGTGTTTAGATTAATTAATCTTTACATATCCACAAAATATTTCACAAAAATGAAAAAAATCTAAAAAGTATGTCGGCAACGCCGTACGGTTCAATTGTTTTTTTTCCAATTCCATTTTCTCAACGACTAAACAAGTTTGACAAAACCTTGTGACAAGACCGTGAATCTTTTTTTAAATAAATAAATGGTATTCGATTTGTAAAACCAAGGAGTTTTCAATTAAAAAGATTTTAATATGACAGGAACAGTGGAAATATTCCATTCCCGATACTTTTAGTGCAGCCTATGTATAATACACGATTAAAATGATAGAGATAAATTGATAAAACATTCAAATTAATTAATTTTGCAATGTCAGGCATCTTTTGACACAGATAAGTGTTTGATTAAACCTGGGTGGTGTTGCAGTCAGCCCAACGCTACGATGTCATATCGAAATACAGATAGTATTTCAAAGTACAAAAATGTTGGTATAGTAAAACCACCATGTCGATCCAAGAAAGACAAGGTGTTGAAACACCATCCGACTTTTTTTTTGTCTTACCGCATACATTTCAGGGAAATGTGGTTGCTTAACCGGTCTTTTCTGGCGAAGCCAAAAGAGGCCTCTCCTCTCCTAAATTTAATATAAAAAACTAAGAAACTTTCGCTAAGGGCGCCCCCTGCGGGACACGGACCTCGGCTTAGGGCGTTGCTGGGGATAACAAGCTATTGCTTTAATGACAGCTGGATCGGTATTATTTAAAAGTTCTTCTACGGGTCTGCTTATATTTATTAAAGTTTAATTAAAGAAGTGTGTGTTTTTATTATAAGTTTGAGGCGCTCATAGCCAGTTGCACTCACTGATCGGTAAACGACTGGCGAAGTTAAGCAACGCTTGGCGCGGTCAGTCTCTGGCTGGGAGACCGCACAGTGGTATTTCAACTGAGCGTCTCCGTGCTTCGGAGGGCACGTTAAATCGTCAGTCCCGGTTGTTGTCATTAGACAGCAGTCGTTAAGCCAAGTCGGAGGCCTTTGAGCGGCTTGAACAACTCTGACACAAGGGTGGCCACTAACCATACGAAATATATATATATAGAAAATATATGAGTATGACATTTATGTATGTCAATTGGCGGACAATAAAATGTTTTAATTGCAGTAGAACCGTAGCTATACTGCGCTAACCGACCCACCTGCCAAACGTAGTAAGTACTGGAAAATTCCCCTCAAAATGACGACACAATTGTAGAAATCTATGGGGGAGGCCTTAGTTCAGCAGTGGACGTCCTTTGGCTGATATGATGATGATTAAATATAACATTTATTAGATTGAATGATGAGATACGGTCTAATTGAACGCAATTCAGTACAATAAAAGCAATTCTGAGCCCAAAATAATACCTTAAAGTACCGTTTCCACGTTAGGTTCTGGTTTTGGCCATTTAAAAACAATCAGAGAACAGAGACCACGCAATAGCACGAATACTTTGACGTATAGTAACGTAAACGTATCGCTAATGTGAGTGAATTTTGATTTGAAAATACATGCTTCGCACATATTTTAGACGATTTTATTCAAACCTATATAAGATACGAATTGTGTTTGTCGTATAAATTTAAACGAAAATGCTTTAGGATAGTTGTATTTTCGATTCCAAATTCACTCAAATTAGCGATACGTTTACGTTACTATACGTCAAAATATTCGTGACGAGTATTCTAGCTAAGAGTTAAATGTACTCTAAATGCAAACTTGAGATGAATAGTTATGAGAACCTCACCGTGGTCTGCTACATGTGTGCTACATTGCGCAAGTCTAGTTTATTATACAGAAGCGGCTTTAATTGTGTGTCTATTATGTATGGCGGAAAAATGCACTATGGGTACTATGCGTATATATGGGTACTTAGCTTCCTCTTATTTTTCATACATTTACCTCTTATTAGGTGAGTCAAAGATTGGACGAGAGTACATACGTGCTCATCGGATGAAAAGCATATTTTTTGTAATTTTACAGTTTCTCTGTTAGCGATTTGTAACTATTATATTTGCTGTTTTGCCTAGTTGTTTAAATGCACAACAATACTCAAAATAAAAAACACAGTTCATAAAATCTTTTGTGAAAACGGTATTTGCTTTTATGGGGTGCTGCGGTTTATAAGTTTGTTTGTTATTTAAATAGTTTGTTGAGTGAGATCAAAATACGGGTGGCAAAATTAGTTAAGTATCTTTAATTCAATAAGTTATTACGGAACGCGTCATAATTAACAATCATTAAATTCTCGTTACTAGACAATTCAATAAATTTCGGAGAGCTATTAACAAGATATCTAATAAGCTATTATTGATGGTAATGTAGAATTTTCCTTAGTTTGTATGGAAATCACGTAGGAAAGGAAATTAATATGAAGTAGATTTTACAGCAGGCAGATACGGAAATTACTTCACTCACTTCTACACCGGACTTTATAATATATACTTATATACGGGAAATACCTTCTCTTTTTTATTTCTTCCAGTGGAAAACACGACGGCGCGTGACCACATGCGCGCCACCATCTTCTCGTGGGTCGCTTGGTGTGGGCACGCAGATTACCCAATCTACTCACCCGCGAACCCAGAGGCTCCTCGCGTTATATCGACGGCAGGGGGTTTCTGGCGTATAGGAATTAGGCGCCAGGGCGGTTGTTACCCTGGTGCCGGCTTCTCCTTCTACTAGCAGGATCGGCCCTCTCCCGATCCTGCTCTGCGGTCTCCTTCTGGAGCATAATGCTCTCACAGAAGGAGACCACTGCATTCCAGTTTTCTTGCTCTGCCAACACACACACTACTGCCGTACTCCTACCGGTTAAACCTACCGGAGTGGGCATCTTCAGCGCGGAAAAGGGCCCTAGGAACTTTAATAATCTCCATGTAGAGGCACCCATTAGTGCCACGCCTTTATGTACATCTCGAAGATTACTGTAAAGCGGTCACCCCTTCTAGCGGATGGGAGACGACTGTAAAAAGAACGCCTCCAGGCATATCTCTGGGGGATTGTAAAATATTCCTCCAATGGTCCGCTGTGCTGCACATACGGCGGCACGTGGCCTCGGGCACATCACAGTCTTCTGCCGCCGGGAGTCGTGGAATCAGCACGCAGATTCCTCAATCGGTGTGCACGTGAACCCCAAGGCACGTCATATAACGATGACATCGGGGGCTCAAGCGTGTTGGACATGGGCGCCGCGACGGTTGTTACGGTAGATACGGAAATTACTTAGACTTTATAATATTCTCGTGGATAAGTGTACACGAGAAATACCTAACCCAAGAGATTAACAAAGCTGTTATGTAAATTTATGTACATCACAACAGCCTACAGACGATAGGAATATAAGAAATATTTGAATATGGAATTAAACTGCGAGTAAGGAAAAATATATAAATCTAGCAACAGATAGTGATGATAACTATTAAGAAGCAATTTATTTCTGAGGCAATTCCACTACAACACCAATAACGATTGGTAGACGTTTGCCGATAACAGCATGCGATAGTTCGATACATTTATAGTGTGCAATTAGTATACATTTGTAAACTATTCACAACAATCGAACGTAAACTAATTATATCTTTGCCGATAGTATTTCATTAAAAATAGGTTAACGAGTCCTTAATCAATTGTTTACGTTGTGGAGGAAAACCGCGGTTGGGAATAATGTTTGTTTCCAGCAAAAACTGTTCCTGACTACAATAGCAAATAATTCATTAATAATTCGAACTTCGTAAAATTTACTACATAATAGTGTATACATATTTTGACTTTGTGGGAATCTCTAGTTATTGGTTTAGCCCAGATCAATCGAGCTGTGAGGATGAACTGACGGCATTCCAAAAAATGAATCAAAATGTATTTATTTAATTGAGATTAGAATAAGGAACTTAGTTCATTTTGGACTTTAAAACTCAAAGATTTGCAATAATAAATAAGGCTCGAATTTGGCCATTCTTCAGTCTTGAATGAATAACGATTATTTACATAGATAGCCTAGAGACTTTTCTTAGCCTCTGGCAGTTGCAACAATGGATAATTGGCTGGAGCAGTCAGTAGCTTGGAAGTCTGAATACTGGTCTCAACTTAGAAAATGAAAATTCTTCGATAATTGAGTTGCAGTAGCTTGAGTTGCACACACTGATCGGTAAAAGACCGGGGAGCTTAACTGAGCGTCTCCGTAGTTTGGAGGGCACGTAAAATCATCGGTCCCGGTTGTTTCATTAAACGGTAGTCGTTAAATGAAGTCAGAATCTTTGGGCGACTTGAACAACTCTGACATAAGGTTGGACACACGAAAAGAAAGAAAGAATAGCTTTATGGGAAGTAAAGTATAGTTGATGCTCCGCCGCATCGGATTTGACAGAAAGATAGATGGGAACAGGGTACAGTCGGCATAAATGCTGGCAGGCTTTACGGCTACGTGCCAGCTAAACGTTTGTATGTGCAGCTGTCGATGAAGACACCTTCAGTTGTAGTGCTTCCACAGCCACTGCATACAGTAGGCATGTGTCAGAAAAACTACGTTTTGCAATATGTATATCATAAGTATAGTTGCAAATGGTTGGTAATCACGGTTCATTATTGGTAATGTTATTTCTACGTTACGAATAATTCTTAATTCGATAGATAAGCTAGTAAAACGATGGAGAGACAATAGGTCTTATACTCTTCAATCAAGGTGCATTCATCTTCATTGAAAATCATAATTATGAGGTAAAAGAAAACAATTTTAATACCGTGATTTCTGCAATTTATTATCTAATTAATGGCTAATAACAGATAATTAAAATGCTTACATCTGAATCTTATAATTTAAGCTTATATTTACCATTTATTTTAATATTCGACTAAAATTAGTTTACGTACACACAGCTACACATCAAGCTAAATAAAACCATTATAAGCTGATCTCGTATTGTATACGCTTTCCGTATGATGACAGATCAGCGTACCTGTAAATAATGATATATTTTGGATCATAACCGTGATGCTACACAAATATCGTTCAGCTAGGCCGGCAAAAGCGTGCCAACACCCTGTAAAAAAAACACGTCCAAACATTTTTATATGAATTTAATTTAACAAACACTTTATTTTATTTTGTCATGGTCAATTGGTTGTTGTTGTTTGCAAATCAGCAACGAAGTATTTAGTTCGGGTTTTCAAATAAAACAAGCGAGTATCAATGATCCCTAACTGCTATTTTACCTTATTATACTAGCATTTTATACAATTCGTTACCTATCACGGTAACTTGTTTTGTTCTCGCAAAAGGAAAACAAGATAACGTGTACGCAAAACAAAACAGAAAAATATATGTTTTTAAGGACTATTGCCGATTTTATATGTATGAATGTTAAGCATGTGATGTTCGAAACAGGTAATTGAATTTTAATGGTCTCCGTGTTGTCTTATTGGAGTATTCATTATAATTTACTAGATAGCCCTTCTCTGTGAGACTGACCAATACGGCAAACCGCACCGACTAGATTAATTATATCGGTAATTCTGTAAGAAAAATCTATAATGAAGTTTCTTATATTATGCTCCAGCGTACAAAGTATCATATGATATATTTACATAAACGAGTTTTCTGTAGGATATTCCAGCTTCAAACAACACAATGTCACACGGCCACATATCAAGCTACATTTTTCCAGTATAGGCTGATCATGGATTATACGGAAAACCTATACAATGCGAGATCTGCTTATACTGGAATGTTAAGCTTGACATGTAGCCTGTACTCGTTACGGCTGTAGGATTTTTGCTACCGAGTTGACACAATCCACTTAAAAAAAATATTTAACCGATTAACTTTCACGGTGGCATAAACAAGATAAACCCATTATTTTCTTTGAAACCTACGTGTGGTAGACACAAGTTCAATAACAACCTATGATTCGAATTTAAGCAGCCGGACTGAAGCAACAAGAAATGCTACGATTTAAGGAATTCTGTGAAGATTTTTATGTAATGAAATATACTAATGATTTCAATGATCTTAATTTACAGCCGTTTCAGTTCCGGCAATCCAATGACCCATTGGATTAAATGATGCAAGAGTACATTATAAAATATCGTTGGATAACAATTAGTTAGTACACTATTTAATTTGTAATTTATACTGTGTTAAAATTATACAAATTCTTATTTAAAATTACATTATTATTTAATAAGAATGCCATTTTAATTCCTTTTGATGATAACTATATAATATGATAACTTTTTGTCCAGACATTGGGCATACATTCCAGAAAGACAAATCTAGAGTCCTTGCAGTATTTTCCTTAGTACATAAAGCAATAGAGTGTATTACCAAAAAATACCCACAGATGCTGCAGATTTTGCGAGATGTCGAGAACACTCGACTGCGTAGATCACAGTCTCCTGTTGGACAAGTGTGAGCGTATAGAATTCGGGGATCGGCACTTAAATTTATCAAGAGTTATTTAACTGTTCAAGTAACGCCTGTAAATAATAATTTTGTATGGCGTCATACTGATCATCATTTTTGCAAAATAAATTCGTTGTGCCCAATGGTAGTATGTTTGGACCGCTACTATTAATTATACATACATTTCTTTATAAATGATCTACCAACCATAACACCTTAACAGGCCATACCTTTTGCAGTTGGCATATGGGCCTCATAAGAAAGCTCAACGTCACTCAGCGAGCTATGGAGAGAGCTATTCTTTGTATTGCTCTACGAGACAGAATAATAAATGAGGTGATTCGTAGAAGAACTAAAGTTGCCGACATAGGGAAAAGGATTAGTAAGTTGAAGTAGTAATGGGCGGGGCACATTGTTTGTAGAACTGATGGCCGTTAGGGGCAAAGGTTCCCAAGTGGAGACCTTGAACTGAAAAACGCAGAGTGCGATTGCCTCCAACGAGATGGACAGACGACTAAGGCCATCCTAATCTCGTACAGGACTACGCTAGTTGCTTATTACAGGTATGTTGATTCCTGCAAGCCTTTTACTATGAGGAAATTCTGCAGATGTAAATTGTATTTTCATTACCTGGAAAAAGTGTAAATGAGCCCTCTGGAGTGGTCCAGCTAGAGTCTTACGGACCTTTATAGAGCAATAATATTCTAATACTTAAAAGCTTGTGTGGAAAATTGGGTATATAACGTTATTTTCAGATGAATTTAGTAGTGCTCATGATAATACAATTACAGGCAATAAAATATCCTACAAGATAGCTAATACCTGCTTTCCAAAGGAAAAGTTATGTAATAAGAATAAGAGTTTTAACGAAGTACCTACGTAAATATATTATAAAATTGCAATTCAAGCCTATGAAAAAAGAGTAAAGAAATTGCTGAATCAGCACACAGTTTTTGGATGATAATTATTATATTGACATTGTAGATTAAGTATAAATGAATGTGATCTTTAATTTCTTCACATAATAATGTAAATATGTATTTGATAAATTCGGTATTGATTATTTAAATGACTTGATATTTAACTGATAATATATTTATTTATACTGATTATAACAACAGACGTGTAGAATGAACACGAATTAACGTATGATATCTTTAACAAATTTGTAAGGGTCCTGTCGAAAAATTATGTTGGCATGATTGTAAATATTTGTAGAACCATAATTGTAAAATGTTAAGGACTTAAATTTATTGTGACACCCCTACTTGCACTATATTTCTGGTGCTGATGATCCTCATAGCAAACATTAATATTTTAGAGAAGCAAATTGCGTGGGAACATTACGTGATCGAATTTACAAATCTGTCGCTAACCTCTTTCTAACTGATTGTGTCTTTCTTCACGGGTTTCATAAATCCTCTGCAGGGAGGGGCCTGGTTATTTTAGGCTTCCGAGGGGACAAGGCTAAGACCTTTTACGACTGAAATTAATAATCAACCTACTTCAAAATCTTCAGATTTAAGATTTTGAAATTCATCCGTTATTGTGTTACGATCACATTTAACACAAAAAACAGATATATCCCTAATCCGAAATTCAAAGATTTAGGATTAGATCGATTATTAATTTTGGATTTTAATTTAAATTTTTCTGGGGTTCAAACCGGGGACTTTCCATGGCTGCACTGTAGAAATACAGTCACGAATTAAACACATAAACAAATTGCAAGCACCACGCATCGTGTTACGGAAACTGCAAATTTATTAATTATATTATATTTTGCTCTTACGAAAGGTAGGTTAGGTATGTAATCTTTTTTGTCTGAAAACATACTGGCTGATTTTTAAAACAAAAACTTCTCGTTTTCGTAACGTTCTTCGTAATTTTGTCATTATAACGACAATAATTTAAGTACAGTTTTAAAAAACCTCCAGATTATTTTTGCATCATGGAGCGACGTCATTTGCCCGCTAATGAAATGCAAATAGCTGTAGCAAATTTGTAGGAATGTTACAAGCGGGAAGAAATCAATCACAGGTATCTCAGCATTTTGGTGTCAATAGAAGTCTAATTTGTCGTATTGGGCAGCGTTACGCTAAGACTGGACATCCTGCTAAGCAGCACTCAGGCGGAGGGAGGAGTACAACCGCTCGGCAGGATCATTACATGACTGCAAGATGTCAGCCGAAGTAAACCGCTCGAGAGATGATAGGTTTAAAGCTACGATTCTCAAACGATGTTGTTGTTGTTATAGCCTGACCAATACCGCTGTACCGCGCCTTAGGTATGCACGGGGAGGAGGCGAGTGGGAAGGAGAGACAAATAACAAAACGTAGCGCCTGTCACTTACATGAGGCGTGGTACAGCGGTATTGGTCAGGCTATAGCCCCCAAACTGTGCAAAGTCGGCTGTATGAGTACGACCTACGTGCATGACGCCCAATCAGGTGCTATAACCCACGGGAATAGCGCTCGTCGAAACGAATTGTGTAGGGAACACTTGCAGTGGCTCTACAGTAATGGTTTGCGGGTATTATGAAGAACAGACGCATAGAGCTCATTTTTGTAAATGGCAACATGGACGCTGAAAGTTCCGTTGAAGACGTCCTGAGGCCTTATGTCAATTTACACAAACTATTGGCTCAGATTTTACGCCGATGCATGACGTGTATTACGTTCGCATACAGCTTGGAGAGACCGTGAGTACTTGGCAATAGAAAACATCCGGGTATTGCCCTGGCATGTACGATCGCCAAACCTCAATCCCATCAAGCACGCATGGAACACACTCAAGAGATGTGTTCTAGAGGACTTGGACGGAGTAAGAATGGCCCAACAACTGAAGGATTTGTTATGATTTTATTGGGAGTGATTGCCGCAAGACAAAAAATGCTCATCGATTCCATGAAAAATCGTTGCCGACACTGTTATTACATCGTTAGATTCTTCCACCCCCAAACATTTAGGTAGATCTGACGGTCCGCCTCTAATCGGCCACCTTAGGCTAGAAAGCTTTGAGAGCCCTGCGGGTACACATGAGGTCCACTCAAAGTAACTAATAAAGGCAGGCCGGAGACGTGGAGCTTACCGACTTTCTGGGGCATGCGGGTACGCATTGTCGTCACTGACATACAGCAAGCTCTCCCACGGGCCTGCTATTTGTCAGCTTATTAATAGATCTTATGATGTACTTTTTTATATCTACAGAGTGTAGAAACTGGTTTAATTTGTCCTATGGTGACGATCATGACTGCCCCAGAGGGGTTCGGTAACTGATTATTAATAAGTACAAAAATCAAAATATTGTGACTGGACTTCATCATCATTTCAGCCGAATAACGTCTAATGCTGGACAGAAGCCTGGACTTAATCTATAACAACAATTTTTATTGTTGTCGTTAGTAAGTCTTATCTAATAGCAAATGTTGACTAAGCTAGTCTGTGACGAAACGATTATGACTGCTAGTCTGGGCTAATTGCGTGGATCACGTAAACTCGATGTTTTTTCGCGCGCATGCGCAGTGTCGTGCGTGCAAGCGATGCACGATTTCATATACACATATTGAACAAACTTGCGGCTATGTTGTAATTCTGTAATTATTACACAATGGTCGATCAAGGAAAAGTCTATTAAGCTGTTACATTGTATGATTCCTTTAGTCTATTCCAAACTTTACAAAGGACACGTTGAACGTTATTCTTTAACAAAATCACTTATTATAATATGAGCGGAATTGCAGGCTTTACTGAATGAGTGATTTTGTTAAAGAATAACGTTCAACGTGTCCTTTGTAAAGTTTGGAATAGACTAAAGGAATCATACAATGTAACAGCTTAATAGACTTTTCCTTGATACTCAAGATACGCATCACAATAATGAATATTATATAGCATATATTCACGAGAAATTCAATTCGGCCGAATCCAAGATCCAAGATCACCACAACGACCGATATGGACGTGTTGTGGGCTCGTTGGGGGGGATTTGCCATAATCGCCACGCTTGGCAGACGGGTTGGCGCTCGCAGTTGAGTTGTTAATGTACTTGAAGGACGCTGTTGCCCATCCTCCGGCTAATCCCTTAGTCGACTTTTACGACACCCACAGGAGGAGATGGGGTGGTGGTATTCATCACGAGAAATTGATTAAACTAATTTAAAATTATTAAGTATTATCTTTGAACTGAAATGTACGGAATTTTGTCCAGGCCTTGTACTTTTTTTAAGTAGGTAGTTCTACTGCATCAAATATACCCAATAAAGTGAAGTAGCCAGAGCGGACATGGAACATAAGGTTACATAAGTTACTTATACCGTGTTATGGAGGAGTCACTTATAAATTTTAGCAAAACCCTCGTAACTGTTTATTTGGCTACGTTGTACAATATCAGGAAACAGAGAAATACGCTTCCTGTTCTACCAAATACGTACACAAGCACCTATTGAAAGTATAGCCGGCCTCAGTTGGCCTTTCATCTTTTTTTATTATTAATCCATTATGAATGTGTACAAGCCACGAGTACCCGGCAGTGATCAGGAGGTCACCAGCGTCGCCTCGAGGTAATCGTTTAGCTGCCCTTTAGAAACTGCCGATACACCATAATGGGAGTGGCGTAGGGCTAGCTGCTTTGAGCAAGGAAGGTCAGGTTGAAGAACCTATGACTTTTAGAGCCTTTGTCAAGATCGACATCTTCATTTGAAAATGCGAACAATTTGGCATATATGATATACTAGCTGGGCCCACGGTTTCACCCGCCGTTTAATTAAAAGATATCGGATTATTAACTATTTATGCAATCGATGTAGCTTTTCCAACACAGTGGCAGTTTATCGATGCCCTTCTTGAATAAACCAGATGAACGGGAGGCGACAAACTCTTTAAAGGCATTTTGTACTGCCTCTCGGGTATTGAATTTTTTTCCCGCCAAAAAACTATCCAAATTCTGGATAAAGTAGAAGTCTGTAGGCGCAAGGTCTGGTGAGTACAGCGGATGACGGAGAGCTTCTAACACCCCAGCTCTTGTAGTTTGGAGATCGTCTGTTGGGCAGGGGTCGCGCGTTGTCATGCAGGAGGAGCGGGGACGAGACCGGTTGCAGATATGCGAGCTTCTCCATCATAGTGGTCAATTCTTCACAGTACACATCTGCAGTAATGCTTATCCCGTTTGGTAAGAAACTGTGATGAAGTACACCGGCACTAGACCACCAAACAGTGATCATTACTTTACTAGGGGTCATTTTTTGTTTAGGGCATTGATTAGGTGTTGAAACAGGATCTAACCTACTTGCTTTTGACGGCGCGGTTGGTGCAGTGGCTGATACAGTCGGCTGCTGCGCTCCGGGTCGTGGGTTCGATTCCCACACGGAACAAATATTTGTATGATCTGCAGGTAGTTGTTCCGGGTCTGAGTGTATTGTATGTGGAATTTATGTCTGTAAACGCACCCACGACACAGGAGCAAATCCTAGTGTGGGGCAACGTTTTTAATTGTACAACAGAATCCATATTTTATGGTAGATACGGTTTAAAATTCTTTCGTTTCTGTGCCTGTTACGAAGTGCAAGGCAGCCATCGACGCGCACGTTGTGCTGATCATCGTTAATTTCGTGAGGCACCCATTTGTCAAGCATTTTTACCTTGCCAATTTGACGCAAATGGACCAGTCTTGTTTTGATGCTAACGTCGAAAGCTGCTGCTAATTCAGCCGCAGATTGAGTGATAGGTACCTACTCAGCTTCCACAATCGCCTTTAATTCGTCATTGTCGACCAATGTTGTCGGAAGGCTCATTGAAGCGGGCAATCCAATAACGGGCTGTGCGTTCGTTTGTAGTGCTCGCTCCGTAAACGTCGATGCTGTTGCATGCCGCTTGTGCCGCGTTGCTACCAAGACGGTACCCATATTCCATAATACTCGAATTTTCAACGTAACGTATCCCTGATGATGAAAAATATTTAAACGAGATGAAAACATAAAGATTTTGATTAATGAAAACTATGTATGAAAACAATTAATTTTGTAAAATGAAATTAATTTGAAATTTATATATATATATATATATATATATATATATATATATATATATATATATAAATATTGGATTTCATTAACTTGTAATTTTTTTGTCTTGTAGTCTTTTTCGAAAATTAAAGTAGCAAAAGTTATAATATCAGCTATTTGCCAGTGAAAGTCCAGTCAAAATCGGCCCAGCCATTTCAAAGATTAGCCGGAACAAACAGACAGACAAAAAAAGTCCTGTATATAGTTACTTCGATATTTATGTAGTAAAAAGCTGTAATTTAAACATTACAAACAGACACTTCAATTTTATTTATTCGTATAGCCAATGTCTTAGAAGACGCACGTATCAGCTGGTGAGGAGAATTCATTTATTTACTTCAATAAAAAATGCTCTAGCTTAAGTAGTACTAATCTTTATACCATGGAGAGCCATGAAGTCGATACTAGCATTATAATTGTCATGCGCAAGTGTAACGCTTACCACCAAGAGTTACTTGCTCGTCTCGTCAAAAGGTAGTGTAATAAAACAAAATCGTACTTAAAACTACTTAATGTAAGCTACATCTCTATCATTACATGGATATAATATTAAAATATATCAACGTAATAGACAAATACTTATTTACAAACGTGTTGAAGTTTATTGCGCTATTTGTTATGTTAGGTTCATTACATAAGTATGTAAAACAATAATTATTATCGGGTATCGCTCTGAATTGCACACTGCAACGCTTTCGATGATAAGCGACGTCCCACCCGCATAATGTTTCACACAATGTTGAAAACATTACAGTTACTACGAGCATACTATTTAGTCATGTTTAGGGTGAACTCGATTACACAGTAAGTTAGACAATAGGTGCTTAGTCCAAACGTGAAGATAGGGCATTTTCTTATGCTTTTAATATCGAATTGCTGTTGTGAAACTAAAATTCTGTCAGAGTTCAACATAGATAGATCAACAACGCGCGTATGTGTTGCCGTCCCAAGACTGCAGTAATACTTGACTCGAGACTTATCCGATTCTGTCACTATTTGGCAAATGAATTGTCATATTTTGCAAATACATAGAAACAATGTATGGACGCAACGCGTTATAGAAATAGTTACACAAATATATCGAATGAGTATCACTTATGAAAGCAATCCAGATACGTATAATTTTAATTGCAAGCATTCTACATCGAATTGAATTACAGGCACGTTGCAAGATGTTATCAACGTCTAGTACAGCCTTGACGTCATGATGTTCGTTTCAATGTTTCGTTGTTTAATTCATTGAGCAAGAAATAAAATAATCATAGAAAAGCGCATTTAAATCGTCTCTATAAGTTGAAATTGTCTTGATACTTGATTGGAAAAATTCAAAATTAGGCTGAATATTTTGATGGCAGGTATCCATTCTTAAAGATATCTAACAGGCACGATCATATTGTATTTACATGTTGTTTTGGTTGTGTATAAATCACATCATTGCTTCCCGATGTTTTCGGAAAAGCAAATAATGATATCCGGAGAAAGGGCAGCGGCTTCCACTTTCGTAACCAACACCGTGCGATTGCTATCTGCATGCCAAGCGTGGTGTTTATTGGCGATGCCTCCCGTGAACTGTTCGTCGCTTTAATAGCTTGCTGGGGCTGCCAATAACGAAGGCCTAAAATTACAGTTAGTATCGTTAATTTACGATGTTGCCATAATTTTACTATTCTTCGTTAAATCCTATAACAAACTTTCTATACTTAGATCAATTTTGTGAACAGTGAAATAAAAGCGCCAAAATTCGTAGTACTCAGTTGTTTGAAATAAAATGTATACATTCTTGTCATGCTGGCGAACCATATAAAATAAAATAAATACATAAAATAGTAATCAGTTTAGTTGTATATAATAATGTTGGTGTATGCAAGGTATCAGGTAAACATGAATGACAATGTCACCTTTGTTCTTTATCGCGGTACTAACTCCATTTATGTCGTAATTATCGACAAGACAGACAAATTAATATTTTGAAACCTTTGATAATTTTAAATACATTTATAGCAATCAGGTACCTACAAAAAAGGAGGTAGACAGTGTAATAAAATCTAAGACATTTATCACGGCAATATCATTTTCGTGTTTAAATTCAGGAGCTTTAACTTATTAAGAAGGAATTTATTGTAAAGCATTATACCTACAAGAAGAACGATTATTCAAAAGATGGTTTGCTAGTTATGTATATCAACCATAATTATGCTAGTTATGAAGAATTACATCACGAGGAAAAGATGGAGAAAATCTACGTAGAAAGGAAAATCCTGTATCTTTGATAGGTACCAACCGATTTCGCTCCGGCATTCTTGCCGCCGGATGCAGAGGCGGAGTTTCGGCGCTCCATTGTCCTCGAAGTCGGGGGGATGATGGACGCCAAACTGGCGGCCCTAGCTGTGCGGCTCCCGCCGGAGAAACGCCTGCGCCCACCACTGGCAGCGGATGCCCGACAGCTACAGACGGCCACGTATGCGGCCGCTGCCGGGGCGACAAAGAGCGCGGCGAAGGCTGCGGCCCCCGCTAAGGTGCAAAGTACCGCACCAGCCCTATCGAAAGGGAAGAGCGGGGGTCGTGGTGTGGCAAAGGGGACCGGAAAGTCAGACCAGCAGGCGACAGCCGACGGGGCTGCGGCGACCACTGGATCCGCGCCAATCCAGCCAGCAGCCACTGAGCCCGAATCCTCGCAGTCCGCAATGGACACCACTGAGGGGTGGTCCATTGCAGGCAAAAAGAAGCGGCAGCCCCGGCCTTCTCAGGCCCAACAACCCGCAGTTGCAGAGCCTGCGCAATCTTCTCCCCAGAATGGAGGGAGACAACGCGGAAAACGGGGCGGAAAGAGAGGAAGGAAGGGGAAAGTCAACCTCCCCAAGGTTCCCGCATCGGCCGCCATAACGGTCACGGTGCCCGAGGGCTCACCCGACACAAGGTTGGGTGAAGTCATGGCCGCGGCTCGGCGAAATATTAAGCTCGCCGACCACGGCATTGGTCCGGACACCGTGACCATCAAGAGGTCAGTCAGCGGCGGCATGGTGCTTTCTGTTGCTGGCGAGGATGGTGGCGCCAAGGCCGATAGCCTGGCACGCAAAATGCGGGAGGTGCTCACCCCCATATTTGACGTGCATATTGCACGTCCGATAAAAATGGCGGAGTTGAGGGTACTGGACCTGGATGACGCCGTTACCAAAGCGGAGATCGCAGATGCCATAGTGGCTGCGACGGCGTGTTTGCCCGAGGATGTAAGGGTGGGCGAAATTCGCCGCTCACCGATGTCCTTGGGCACGGTCTGGGTCCGGATCCCACTGGAGGCGGCCAAGAAGCTGGCGTCTACCCGCCGTATTTGCGTCGGTTGGACGTCGGCCAGGGTCGAGGTGTTGGCGGCACGGCCATTACAATGCTTCCGATGCCTCGAACTCGGGCATGTGCGCCTCCGGTGCACCATACACGGGGGGGTTGACCGGAGCGACCGGTGCTACGGATGTGGCGGCCAGGACCACAAAATTCGGGAATGCCAGGCGCAGACAAAAAACTGCCCTTTGTGTGCGGACTTTGGCCTCCCGGCCGAGCACAGATTGGGCTGCAAATCTTGTGCAGCCCAGAAGAGCAAGAGGGGAAAACCAGGCCCCCCTGCCTCGGCCGAGGAGCTGAAGAAGTCTGCGCCGGCGGCACCGGTCGCACGCTCCGGCTCACCGGAGGCGATGGAGGCCAATTAAAGATCCTCCAGGGAAACCTAAACCACTGCCGCAACGCGCAGAATCTGTTGCTACAGACTGTTGCGGAGTGGTCGGTTGCCTTGGCGGTTGTGGCGGAGCCCTACAGCGTCCAGGAACACCCTCGCTGGTTCGGGGACGCCGGGGACTCCGTCGCTATATATTGGTCTGGAGCTGAAGGTGAGCCGCTCTGCTCCCTGTTGGACAGGGGGCAGGGCTTTGTCGTAGTAGAATGGGGACCTCTGGCAGTGGTGGGCTGCTATATCTCCCCTAACGTGTCCCTCGTCGACTTCGAGGGATACCTGGACGGGGTGGCGCGCAGCATTCGCTGTAAGTGCTTGCCCCGTCCAGTGCTCGTCCTGGGGGATTTCAATGCTCACTCTAGAGCTTGGGGCAACCGTCGGGACGGGCCGAGGGGGAGGATAATGCAAGACTGGGCGGCGTCACTTGACCTCCGATTGCTGAATCGGGGGTCCGTTAGCACCTGCGTTCGGTGGCAGGGGGAGTCGGTCGTGGACCTGACATGGGCGGCTCCTTCTGTGGCCCGCATGGTGTCGGGTTGGCGAGTAGCGGAGGAGGTGGTCACACTTTCGGACCACCGCCACATAATGTTCGACGTGGCCCTCCGCACGCCTTGCCCGAGCCGTTCTAGTCCCAGCCCACGGTCGCGGCGTTGGGCCCTCACACAGCTGGATAGCGAGTTGCTCGTCGCAGCTGCCAACGTCGCGGCCTGGCCAGAGGTTGATCAAGGGATCTTGCCCGATCCGGAGGAGGAAGCGTCCTGGTTCCGGAAGACGATGACGTCAATATGCGACGCATCCATGCCCCGGGCCAGGCGCTCCCGGCGTACGGCAGTGTACTGGTGGTCGGATGAGATCGCGCAGTTGCGCGCGGTCTGCCTGGCCTCCCGCCGCCGGTACCAACGAAGCCGACGCCGACACAGCGCCACAGCCGGAGAGACTGACGAGGCCTATGCGGCCTACCGGGCGGCCACGCTGGCGTTTCAGACCGCCATCAGCGAGGCGAAGGCTCGGTCCTGGAGCGAGCTCCTAGAGGGACTGGACAGGTGTCCGTGGGGGAGACCCTACCGAATGGTAGTGGGCAAGTTACGCCCCTATGTCCCCCCCGTGACCGAAACCATGGCCCCGGATTTGCTGGAGGGAGTACTTTCAACGCTCTTTCCGGCGGTCCGGGACCATCCTGGTCCCTCTCCACCCCCGATTGCCTCGGACTGGGCCGAGGAGTTGGGGGTTTCGGAAGGGGAGCTGGGCCGAGCCATTGGCCGCCTAAAGAGTCGCAACACTGCACCGGGTCCGGACGGCATTCCGGGCCGTGCGTGGGTGTATGCACTGCAGTCTCTTGGGGACCGCTTGAGGCGGCTGTTCACCAGTTGCCTCCGTAGTAGCGTGTTCCCGTCCGGCTGGAAGGAAGCCGGATTGGTTCTCTTGAGGAAGGAAGGAAGGGCTGCGGAGTCTCCCTCTGCATACCGTCCCATTTGCCTGCTTGACGAGGCTTCGAAGCTATTCGAAAGAATAATTACCCGAAGACTCGTTGAGCACCTGTCGCGAGTTGGCCCCGACCTGGCCGAAAGTCAGTATGGCTTCCGGCAGCGGCGGTCCACCATTGACGCGATTCTTCGCGTCCGCTCGCTGTCGGAACAGGCAGTGTCTCGGCGGGGTGGGGTGGCGTTGGCAGTCAGTCTAGACATCGTCAACGCCTTCAACTCCATCCCGTGGGGCGCTATTAGGGCGGCACTAGTCCATCATCGGTGTCCGCCTTACCTGCAGGGCATCATAGGGGCCTATCTGCGCGATAGGCACATTCGCTTCGTGGGTAGGGACGGTAGCGTAAAGCAGAGGGAGATTACGTGCGGGGTTCCGCAGGGGTCAGTTCTCGGCCCCCTTTTATGGAACCTTGCCTACGACGCGGTCCTGCGTGTCGTTCTCCCTGCTGGCGTCAGCTTAGTTTGTTACGCTGACGACACTCTGGTGTTGGCCAGCGGGGAGTCCTTCGAGGGAACCATCCGGCTTGCAGAGCAAGCGGTGGCAATTGTCGTGGCCAAAATCCACGCCCTGGGTCTGCGGATAGCGCCTCAAAAAACCGAGGCGCTATGGTTCCACAAACTGCCAAGAAGCAGAGAACCACCCAGTTCGTGGATACGCGTTGGTGACACGCGAATCGGGGTGGGCCGGTACATGAAATACCTGGGGCTCACCCTGGACAGTCGTTGGGGCTTCGAAGAGCACTTTCAGCGCCTCGTTCCCCGAGTCGAGAGGGTAGTGGGTGCACTACACCGGCTGCTGCCCAATCTCGGGGGACCATGTGAGGAAGTTCGCCGTCTCTACGGAGGGGTTGTGCGGTCCGTGGCCCTCTACGGGGCGCCTGTATGGTCAGCTCGACTGTCAGGTGCCCAGCGCTGCAGAACCAAAATTCACGGTCTGCAGCGCAGAGTGGCTATCCGGATCGCACGAGGATACCGAACGGTGTCCTACGAGGCGGCAACTCTCCTGGCGCGTTTTCCGCCTTTCGACATCCTGGCGGAGATGGATGCGTGGGTCTACGATCAGACACGCTCCCTCCGCCAGAGCGGCGAAAACGCGCCTCCAGGGGCGTTGGACAGGCTGCGGCGGCTAGCTCGCTGACGCGCACTTGTAAAGTGGCGTCACCGCCTGCGGATGCAATTTGCGACCAAGCGCGTCGTCGAGGCCGTCCTGCCGCTCTTCGGAGCCTGGCTCAGAAGGAGCGAGCGCGTCACCTATCGCCTGACGCAGGTGCTCACCGGGCACGGTTGTTTCGGTGCGTACCTGCACAGGATAGGACGCGAGGCCACGGCACAATGCCACCATTGTAATAGCGACCAGGACACCGCACAGCACACGCTCGAGGCGTGCCCTGCGTGGGCCGCCGAGCGGCGGATCCTGGTCGATCGGATCGGGCAAGATCTCTCTCTGCCAGCAGTAGTGTCGGCTATGTTGGCAGAGCACTAAAACTGGAATGCAGTGGTCTCCTTCTGTGAGAGCGTCATGCTCCAGAAGGAGACCGCAGAGCGGGATCGGGAGAGGGCCGATCCCGCTCGAAGAAGAAGGAGACGGCGCCGGGGTAACAACCGCCCTGGCGCCTAATTCCGATACGCCTGAAAACCCCTGCCGTTGCTATAAGGTGGGGGACCTCTGGGTTCGCGGGTGCGTAGATTGGGGAATCTGCGTGCCCACACCAAGCGACCCAAGAGAAGACGGTAGCACGCATGTGGTCACGCGCTGCCGTGGGACGCTTTGGGGGATCCTTTACAATCCCCCTGGGGGGGTGACCGCTTTACAGTCACCCTCTCCGAGATGTGCCAATAGGCGTGGCACTAGTGGGCGGCTCTAGTGTGATCATACGAGGACCTGGAGCCTCCCTTACGTGCCGAAGATGACCGCTCCAGTGGTTTTAGCCGGTAGGAGTCCGGCATACCCCTTCGCCCTTCCCCGGGGCGAAGGAAGTTCATGATGAATTTCCACTGGGCACCAATAAAAAAAAAAAAAAAAAAAAAAAAAAGGTACCAACCGATTAGCACAAGCAAGTTGATTATCATATTTATACAATAATAACAATACCACTATGACGTAAGTATTTTTATGATGGGCTTCTCGCAGACATCTCAGGGAACTGTTGCTCTTAACCAACACGTCAGACAATCTGGCGAAGGGCCTCCGGGCAGGACATAACTAACAAACTAAACAACACAGCTAATGGCGCCCTAAATTGGTACTTGAATTGGGCCTTGACTTAGGGCGTTGCTGGGAGGGTCGAACTAGGGACAGTTGAATCAGTATAGCTAGCTCGGCACGGGCCGGCTCGAGCAAAGGTCGAGGTGGGAATCTGGCGTAAAAGAATAGGTTTGCTTAATAGGCCACGACGGTATAGATTTTGTTTTAAATGTATCTTTAATGGACTTCCATTTGCGAGGGACGGAATCGGGTGTAACAAAATATAGTATATTTTATTTTAGCAATATAATATACTATATTTTGTTATACCCGATTGCGCAGGCCATGCATCTGAATCCGCAGGCTAAAGATTAACAGTATCTTCTTTGGGTTAAAAATATACATGTATATTGTATTTTCCACCATTTACCATTACCATACCACCCAGATACATAATATGTACTTAGCAATTGCGTAAATAACTAATATTATATCATTCTAAGGACAATTTATGAGATTTTAAAAGTCATTTTAAATTTAAAGTTTAGTTTACTAACTTTCTTACCCGACGATAGATCTTTCGGTGGCACAGCATCATGATCGCTGTGTAGAGGTACATTCTTGGTACCCAGTGTACCTCATCCAAGTATTACATTGTAGAATTAAAACAAAATATTAGGAGTCCCTTTTTTGTTTTAAAAAACATGTAACGTTTTACTCACCTATTGTCTAAAAATATGTTCCTTAGTTTATGTAAAATTATTACGAAAGTTGCTTTTGGGTCAAAGGAAATTGTATTGTTAAATACGGGCCCGGTTTTACGAGTTACATTTGTAAGTTTTATTAGTGGGCTTAGAGGAAGTGATTGTTTGAATATTCAGGGTCGTCCCTAAGCTTTTTTGTACTTACATATTCTTTTGTTTTGTTATAGCTAGAATTTTATTTTTGGGTTTTGTATACTTGTCTATAAATAGATAATACATATTATTTATTTATGAGGTCAGGTAAGAACCTTAAAGTAAATGGGAGTATTATTCGAGTATAATAACTGTACCTAGGCACTAAATATAAGACGTTTATTTTCAAAACTATTAATTTTTCCTCTAATGATAAACTTGTTTTGAAAATGGAAGTGGGTCAATGTGTGAGTGGACTCAAATTATCAATTTAATTGCGTAACGTTACGTTTGAAATGGATACAAAATAAGAATACATCTCGAACACAATCTCGACCTTTCATAAATTTGTGGTTACGTCCGCATATTAATGAATAATGAAACACTAAATTATATACTGTCTGTTCGATTCTAAGACAAATGAGGAGATTGTGTCATTGATTAATTCCAAGGTTCAATATGAAATAATAGCACTGTGCTGATTCATTAATGATGTATATAAGCTTTGTCAACACAGAGCTACCACTAGTGGGGTTTGCACACAATGTATAGTATTACCAAGCGCCATAAGTTTAGGAGTAAGCACTACGTGACCGACACTTGACACTGACCCATAATATATAAAGCTGGTCACACAACTAACGTGTTTTGTTAAATAATGGGTTCCGTTATAAAATTAATCGTAAATTATTTTGTGAAACTAATATCGTTTCGGCCGAATGAAGTCCACTGCTGGACACAGGCCTTCCCATAGATCACCACAACGACCGATATGAGTGTGTTGTGGGTTCAATAGGGGGTTTTGCCATAATCGCCACGCTTGGCAGACGGGTTGGCGATCGCAGTTGAGTTGTTAATGTACTCGATGGACGCTGCTGCCCATCCTCCGGCTAAACGCTTAGTCGACTTTTACGACACCCATAGGAGGAGATGGGGTGGTGGTATTCTGAGCCGGTACCACACTGCTTTTTATTGCCACCATTTTATTGGTATCCAGTGGAAATTCTACATGAACTTTCACCGCCCCGGGGAAGGATAAAGGGCATGCCGGACTTTTACCGGCTAAAATCACTGGAGAAGTCAGCTTTGGGACTGAAGGGGGGCTCCAGATCACACTAGAGCCCCCCATTGATGCCGTGATTTAGGCACATCTCGGAGGGGATGACTGTAAAGCGGTCACCCCCTCTAGCGGAGAGAAGGCGACTGTAAAAAGGTCGCCCTCCAGGATCTTCTCAGGGAGGCTTGTGAAGGATCCCGGCACGTGACCACATGCGCACCACCGTCTACCCGGGGTCTACAGATTCGGTGAAATTATAGTGATCGGTGATAAATACGATGTTTTACAGTGTAATATAATGCCACCGTCATCGTATAAGTTACAAGTAGTCTACTGCTGAACAAATAACGAAACGAAATATAAATTGTTTACTAAAAAGCTAAAATTATATCTTATTAGAAAATGTTATTATTCAGTAGAAGAATTTAAAAATGACAATCACAATATCATAGACTAACATCCCACTTATAATTTATTATGATTAGTTAAACAATTATCATTTGACACAACAAGAACTGTAAATAAATATGTACTCGTATGACGCCAAATTATATTAATAAAATACTGTGTAAAATGACGACCAGTTTAATACCTGAAGTTAATATATTCTGTCTATTTTTGTGTACTGACTATAAAATATATATATATTACAATAAAAACTTAATACTGTAAAATGACACGGGTAAAATGCTCGCACCCAGTTGCAAACACCCTTACGGGGTACATGTACTTACTTGCCTACTTAATATAATTTTACTATAAGACCTGTGAATTTATAATGTATATACACGACTGTAACATTAATGACATAAATAAATTAAATACCTACCCGATAGATTTCCACCGCGACTGGACACACGCCTTGGATGACGCCGACAGCCTGGTATAATATCATGAATAGTAATAATTCATACAATACTGCTAAAATAAAGCACTACATACCCATATCAGAATTAAGGAGATAAGTTTATATCTTTACATCTGTACTAATGGGATTACTTATTTATAAAGGGATCCCTAAATACATCGCTACAGTTTATATTTCAGATCGCATTTCAAAATATTTCCCATGAGAGACTGTCAGCCTTCAGCTAGCAATATTATAAGAATTTGAAGATATATCATATTTCTTTAATTTTCCTACGTTTCTTCTTAGTTCTATGTGACCTTTATTTATTTTCGCAATTACGTACAGATTGTATTCGAGTCGAGAGGAATAAAAGCGTTAATTAAATTCCTACAGGAAGTTAGATTATGCTTCACGTTAACGTAATAAGTAGATTAAAAATAAAGTTAGTTAGGTCCGTTGTTATTTCGACGGCTTTTTCCTGTGATAAGCTCCAGTTGCTTTATTAACTAATTGTAAAGTGTAACGGTTTCCTTTCTATCTATTTTAAAGGGATTACGGGTTTTAAATTTACTCTAGAGAAATTATTATATTTTGTATAATTTTAGATTAACTACTAAGAACGGTCACCGCGAGCCAACATTTGAAAGAAATCGAGAACTACATAAATATTCTCCAGTCCAGTATCAATAAATCAACGATCCAAAAAAATACTTGGATATTATGTTTTTAAAAGAATAGTTTGCACGAAGAAAGTTACGCCACGTGGTTCCTGGATCATGAATCGTCAACCCCATCTATTCCCGTGGGTGCCATAATAGGCCTTTACCTTTACTTTATCAGAACAATGGGCAGTTCCCACCCACCTGCTTTCCGATAACATCATATTGCGAAGACGTGATTTATATAAGAAACACGACAGTGGCTCGGCATAAAACGAGAAACTCTGGTTGTAATCAATAAAGGTGTTGCCTTTCATTTGCAAAAATAAGTTCCTAAAATAAATTAAGAAAATAATACTCAAATACGTATTATGAATTTGGAAGATAATCTCACTGTGCTAACACACAATACTTATTATAATAATAGTTATAATATTGTTACATTAAAATTGTTAACCAAATTGTATAATTAGTCATAAGTTAATATGTATAAAGAGACTTCACCGAACTCGAGAGTCAGGTGGACTACGCGGTACTGGTACCCCGGCCCCAGTCGCCCAATAATGTTTTATGAACCAGTCGACTGGGACTACAAACCACGTGACACAAATTGTACAATTACCAAAGCATTCGCGATTTAACGTTTTTGAGTAAAGTCCGCGTGGTGCCCGGATTAAGAATAAAGCACCATCCATCTCCTCCTAAGGAAGTTGTAAAAGGTGACTAAAGGAATTTAAGCCAGAGGGATGGACGGCAGCATCCCTTCTGCGGAACAGTAGCATACTGTGCTCACCAACCGGCTTGCCAAGCGCGGTGAGTACAGGCAAATTCCACCTAAAAAGATGACACAATCGTGGAAATCTATGCGAGAGGCTTTTTCAGCAGTGGACGTCCTTGGCTAATATGACGATGATGAAATGTTACGATATGTACAAACGAAAATCATGTCATGTTATCATCCACAAAAATATAGATTAAAATAAATGCAGAGGTGGGCGATTTTCAAGGTATTTCAAAAGCTTTTCTTCTAACTGCACTAGAAATCAGATTTAGCAATAGATTTTTTTTCTCATATCGGGTCCCACCCGCCTGAAGAAAAATAATAAAATAAATGGATGAGACAACTGGGACCACAGTCCCAGTTTCGAGGCACTCCCAGTCGCCCGACTGACCGATGGAGGGTGGCTGGAGAGGCGACAAGGCGCCCTCGCCTTCTGGCTGACACAGATACTCTCGGGTCACGGGTGTTTCGGGAAGTATCTATGCTGCTGTGATTCCAAAATATATTCTAACGCGAGTCGAGTCATGGTTTCTGTTAAAAAACAACTGGGAACCGTAGGGTTGCCAGATGGTCGGGATTCATCTGGATTCTCCCGACATTTATTATGATGTCTGTCCAGACTTCTGAAAAATACAAAATCTTATTTATTAGCAGCTTATCGTAACAACCATTAAAACAATTTATAAGCAGTATAGGACAGAGGAAGACAATTCATCAAGTCTTTTGAATGTTGAATGGATAGCCTTCTAAATTGGAGAAAAGATATAGAGTTTTTTTTATTGGTCATTTTGTTAAGCATTACAAATCTTGGTCAATACAACAAATATTAAAACCGCGCAAACGACATATTATGATAGAGTATTCTCCATAATAATTTAATAATAGATTATGGGATTCTGTACTGGGCAAACTCGGTTGATGAAAACACTATCTTTCTTTTATCAAATATATGTCTCAGAATTATGCATTATGTATATGAAGTGGTCATACTTTAAGCATACTTATTTTCTATCTAAATATTTTAAAATTACTTCAATTTTGAATTGATAGTAGGCCTATTTTTAATAAAATGGTCTCCTTCAAATCGCATTCCCTATAAAAATAAGTTAGCAAAATAATTACTTGGTACCCGCCTATATTTATAAGATTCCTGCAACGGCATTAAATTGCAACTAAAGTTGAGATATAATGAGGCTCTGAATTAGATGCCAACTTATTAATTTAGGTATCCACTTCTATTTTTAAGCTACTAGATTACTTTTCTGCCTGGTTTATTACATGCCTAAAGTAAGTAAGTAAGTAATAATTATTATTTGCACGTAAAATTATGCTAGTATAGATTCATTTTCTCTACATAACAGAGGCCCAAGGCTTGATTCCGATTCCGTGGGCCTGGTGTGTGCAACATAGCGCATAACACCAAGACTGTCAAACGGGTTTGTAGAGAACGAATGCTATAAAAAGTTGTTCCAGAGACGCGAACGCAGGGCGGTAAGGGGTTAACTACGTTGTTGAGAAAAAGCGTACACTTAGCTCTTGCTATTTTACACGCTAAAATATCATAGGACTCAAGCATATCCCATTGAATTAAGTGACCGTTAGTATAAGGATTTAATTCTTCTATTTAACTAACAACTTCTGATGTAATAATTTCGTTATTTTATACAATTTAGTGCACATTCGCCTGGTGTCTACCTGCCCATAACAATTAGAATCCTACCCAGAACTAGCCCTGCGTAGTACTACACTGCGCTCGTCACCTCGAGCTTTAATATATTTAGTAATTTCAATAACTAGGTACATTAAAATTATTCTGTGGTAAGTATATTGTAATCATTCAAAATATGAGGAGCGTTGCCTTAAGAATAAAGTTGCCTTTTTGAGTTTTTGATTGTTTATAAAAAGTATATTCTGCTTCTTGTAATTCAATGTCTCAGGCTGACAATGAGAAAAAAAGAGATCTCCGCTCATGACTATGGTCGCATCTTGCACGGCTGACTGGCAGACATCTCGATTGGTGTAACCAGCTCTAAAATCGCAGCTTTTTGTGTTCATGTGCTTCCACTCATTTTTAATAGGTGTCTACGCTTTGACTTCCTTAGTAAAAAGCTAAAACTGTCATTATATTTATTATGATATTATAATGTAATATAATAATTTTATATAGTTACTCAATTATTTTAACGTAGGTTAACACACACACAGCGACCTATGATTTTTCCACAATATTATTTAGGTACTAATGATACATTTTGGCGCCTGTGTGTGGTTACCAATATCTAATGATTTTTATTTAATTAAATTGATTAATTGCATGCGGCCATGCGGCAGTGGTATTGCAAAAATCGTTTTATTATATAAATTCTAAATTCTTGAGATATCATAAAAATACAATTAACCGTCAATAAATGGCGCTCCCTTATATTATTTCCAAACGTATTATATTTTGCTATCACGCTTAGAGAGATTCTGAAACTTATTGAGAATATCAGCAGTACCAACATAGTAATATATCGTAGCAATATCGTAAGAGGAAAGCTGATTGGTCAATTTGGACAGTGTTTGTGTCAACACGCATAGATAGGCCGTCCCGCTCCTACAGCCAGTATATATATAGCATTAGGTATAAGTAGCATTTTTACGCTTTTTTCATGAAATGTTTGATGTTCGGTAAGTTTTAATCGATGTGTAGTTGATCATTGCAAAGGAATCAAGGCGCTCCCGAGCCCTTCCGCACGATTTTGGAGGGTTGTGCCTGTGCCTGTGGAATGAATATCGGCTTTGCTTAGGATTCACTTCGACCCGCCATTCCCTGAACCAAACGAGTTGGCACAGTTTTGGAGGAGTCGGGGCTACGACCGGTGTAAGAAATTAGACCGTGTTATCGGCAAACAGTCCAGATCAGGCGTATCGGGATATCGCTGATGTACAGCGTGAACTGTATTTGAGGGACTTCGGCTTCTATGGGATGAGGAGACGAGAGTGCGCCATCGATGCGATAGCGGAAACTGCGATTTGACAACTAGTCATTAATGATGAGCCCGAGACGATCGGGCACTCCGGGTTTATTACAGCTAATTTAATAAGGCCAGACTTTGTCAAATGCTTTCGCTGCATCGAAGTAGAGTACTCCCGTCATCATACCACGTTTGAATCCGTAGCTGATTCGTTCGATTATGCCGGAAATTTGTTGGATGTAGTGGAAGAGTGGTTGGTTCGACAACCAATCTGCTAGTCGGGATTGAGATTTTTGGATTCGGCATAATCCTTTAAACGTGAATACATAATGCGCTTCTAGATTTTAAAGGGCAAATAATCTTAATCGCAAGAGCATTGGGAAGACTTATGGGGCGATAACTATAGAGCTCAGACTTTGGTTTGCCTGGTCTGTCAATGCCGATAACTGCAGCCTCTTTCCATCCGTGTGGGAAAAAATTGTTTTAAATGCCACATTGAAGATGGCGGTCATTAAAATGATGAAACTGGTACGGAATAGTATTACCGCCTTAAAGGTGAAGCCGCCTAAACAAAAATCCGGAGGGAGTGGTGGAGGTCGTCGGGGTCTTCGGTAGGCCGAATAACAACTCTACGTTAACTTCGGCGTCGATCTCAACGAGGTGAGCTTGGTCTACTGGTAGAGTGCTAGGGGTAAATTGGGCTTCTAGACTGTCGGCTCAGCATTCGGATTTTTTATCGGTTGGGATGATTGAGATGGCCCACGCATGAATTTAGATGAATCGGGTTTGAGTTTCCGTTGCAAGAGCCAGAACACTTTGTTGGTTGGCTGTAAATCGCCCAACAACTTTCATCTAGCCTCTCGGCACTCCTTCATACCTTCCTTTACAGCACGCTGTAGGTGACGCATATTTAGGCGACTTGCTTGCATGCGCTCTGAGGGCTGCGTTCTTCTCCGTCAACAGTGGACGTGCATCGTCCGACAGTCTCAAGCAATAGTTATCCATCGCTGTAACCTGCCATGAATATTCGTTTACTGTACGGTACCGGCAAGGGAGTCGATTGCGCCTAGCGTGTCTTCGACTGACGTTATGCAATCGGGCATAAACTCTAGTGAGCGAACGAAGTAACCTTGAGGCGTTCCCCAAGTTTCTTCCAGTCCATCGACACTGGTCTGAGGGGGTTGTGCTGTGGGGCCGTGGGGCCAAATCAAGAAGAAAGATCTAGGATCACAGGACAGTGGTCGGAGCAAAGCTCTTGTCGCACGCGTTTCTTTGGAGCGCAAACGAAAAGTGTTTGGCGTCGAAATTGCCATCCATGAGGACGAGGACCTCCTAGGTTGAAGAGGGCTTGGAGGTCGGATTCAATGGTGATGTCTTGACCTTGGCGGGGCATATAAGCCGACACTATAGTGATCGGTTGATGACCTGACATGCCTCTCCGACATACTACTCTGTCAAGAAAGTAACGGGAAAAGATCAATAATACACAAAATGTTTGTTATTCATCCAAATTTATTTTATCACCTTTAAAGTATGCTCTTTTAGAAACGATACACTTACGCCAACGAATAATCCAATCATCAAAACATTTTTTAAACACTGTTTACGGAATTGAGTTCAGTTCTTGCCGCGAATTCTCCTTTATGTCTTCTACCGATTGAAAACGGGTGCCACAAAGTGGTAATTTGAGTTTAGGAAAAAGAAAGAAGTCGGCTGGAGCCATATCTGGTGAATATGGTGGTTGCCATATACCATCAAGGTATTTGTTGAATGTTTGGTCAAAAATTCGTTCACAATGATGGCCGTGTGTGAAGGCGCATTATCGTGGTGCAAAATTCAAGAACTTTCTTTCCACAAGTCTGGCCTTTTTCTTCGAATTTGCTCTCTTAAATGCCGCATAACGCTCAAATAATATTCTTTATTTACCGTTTGACCTTCCGGCAAGAATTCCGAGTGCACAACACCGCGATAGTCAAAGAAAACAGTCAATATGACTTTGACTTTTGATCGATTTTGGCGTGGTTTTTTCGGTTTCGGTTGAGTTGGAAGACGCCACTCCGAAGCTTGTTGACTAGTTTGCATGTCAAACTCGTAAACCCACGTCTCGTCACCAGTATCAATGCGTTTCTTGAATTTTGGGTCGGAATTGACTCGTTCTAGCATGTCCTCAGCGACTCTCATGCGATTGAGTTTTTGAAGAAAATTCAGGTCTTTTGGGAGTAGCCGAGCGGTAACATGTTTCATATCCAAATGATTAGTTAAAATGGTACGGATCGACTCGTGAGATACACAAAGTTCGGCGGCTATCTCTCTCAAAGTTGAATGAGGATTTTCAGTCACTATTTCCTTCACTTTTGCGATGTTAACATCAGTTGCAGACGTTGATGGCCTACCAGAGCGAGGCAAATCTTCCATCACATCTCGACCGCTTTTGAACGCTTTGTACCACTCATAAGCACGTGTTTTGATAAAGTCGATTCACCGTAAGCCTTCTGTAACATTTTCAGTGACTCCGAACACGAAATTCCATTGGCGATGCAAAATTTAAGACATACTCTTTGTTCGGTGTTTTTGTCCATAATGAAATTCGCTATGCACACTAGATATGATATAACTAAAAACAGCACTTTATTTAATATAAATAGCAGATGCAATTCAAACTCCGCGCCAAAATGGAAAACAGTTGTGCCAATCTAACAACAACAATAAAAACAAAAAATATTGAATTTGGAACCATAAACAAATCATCCATTCCCGATACTTTTTTGACTGAATGTATAGATACTTATACAAGGTCTTAATTTAATAGTCCACGATATTTTGCATGGCGCTATGGTGAACGATGAAGATAATGTAGGTATAAAAAAAAACTTGTAAATTAGCTTTTTTTAAAAATTAAATTATTTTATTAAATCATTTATTTCATTACTTCCCTAGTTCACTTAGTTGTGATAATATTCACATGCATCTAGTAAGACAATGGCGGACAGGGCTGTTTGACTGATTTAGATAGTCTGTAACGTTAAACAAAACAGAAGGCGCACAGTAGCGACATCACACAAAAGAAAAAAAATGGATTTTTACCATGAGTTTTTTTTGTGTTCGGTACATCATCTTAAGCATTTACTGAGGCACCATGCAAAATATCGTGGATTATTAAAATAAGACCTTATATATGCGAAAGACCGGGGGGTCTATAGGTATACAGTACCATTTTATGGCAGATGAGAGGTCCACCTCCACAAGAGCGAGTCCTATCGTTGCGCACTAAATCATAGTTTGCTATTTTGGGGTCTCTGTGAGAGGGCGTAAGAAAGGTCTCCTGTACAAGACAGATGTCAATTGGATGATCGCGTAAAAATAAACCGATCTCATCCCGTTGACTTGCAATGCTGTTGCCACTGAAAAAGTCTGTTTTAGGGGATCTGGGTTTGCCTCTGCACCTTTGTGTAGCCATTTAGGTGTTTACGCTATAAGAGAGAAAGGCGGACTTGACATCTGCGTAATCACCGAGTACGCGAAATTGGTTGGCCTTAATCGGCTCGAATACCGAATACTGGCCATTTGGCCGACTTTATTCATATGCAAAGAGTTGATGATGATGATCCTGAGGACGATGGAGAGAGGATTTAGATATGTGTTGGGGCAAGGGATAAGGGTGGGGCGGTCCTTGGAGAGTGGCAGGCATGGGTGCGGTTTGGATTATATAGGGCTGGCATGCAAGGAGGTGTAATGAGGGTTGCCATCAGCGAGGCAGTCACTGAGACTTAGATGCCTTGTTTGGTCAGAAGTTTACGTATCAGGGTTGGGAAGGCTTGCTGATGGTTCAACGTGTTCCAAAGCGATGGCCTATGAGGGCTCAGTCGCTGGAGTGGACTTGGGAGCCGCCTCCGCAGGAGCAGTTAGCGGCCGCAAAGGCTTAGGTGGGCGGCATTGCGCTTAGCCAATTTGTTGTTGGTACTTTCCTAATACAACTTTATTAGTATGCAGATTCAGCAGTAGGTACTGTTAGAAAACATGACGCTAAATAATGTCTCGAAGTGTCTTCAATAATCTTTCTCTAAGGGTCTAGGGAAATTAGATTAAATTGGTAACTATAAATGATATCGGTAAGTATAAGTTTTTTATTTTTCATTTTTGTACTATCCCGGTGGAAATTTCCAATTTTCATGCTCTGCCAGCATAGCCGACACTACTGCCGGCAGAGAGAAATCTTGCCCGATCCGATCAACCAGGATCCGCCGCTCGGCAGACCACGCAGGGCATTCCTCGAGCGTGTGCTGTGCGGCATCCTGGTCGCTTTCACAGTGATGGCACTCACGTCCTATCCTGTGCAGGTACGCACCGAAACAACCGGGACCGGTGAATACCTGCCAGGCGGTACGTGACGCGCTCGCTTCTTTTGAGCAAGGCTCGGAAGAGTGGCAGGACGACTTCGAGGACGCGCTTGGTCGCGAACACTTCTCGAGTGCGCGCCGCCGGGCCAGCCGTTTTGGCCTATCGAAAGCCCCAAGTATAAGTACCTAATAATTTGTTCGCAATGTAGTGAATACCTACATGTACTTCTAAAATATTCTTGGAGTAAGGAGTGATAGAGCTACGATAGAGACACCTACTGTTTTTTCTATCACTGTTGTCTTACCTTACTTATTACCTTAAGGATAATTTTGAGACATTCATGGAAAAAAATTATATGTCTACCTAACTAATTATTATAACAATTAGATTATGTTAAAACGATAGGTCAACCCAATCCAAATTTAAATATACTAGTGACGTCGTTTTGGTTTTTCATCACGTAGACTGTTGTGGCGGGCAGAGCAACAACAAAACATTCAGCCGAATATTGCCGAACTCACCCGAATGGAAAACGAATCTCGTTCCAAAACGTGATCGTGCTGTTTGATTTGAAAACAAAATCCACCCGCCCGCTGCCGGCGTTTCACGGGCGAAGGCGAACTACAACAAGCTCAGTGCGTCAGTGCGCGAGCAAGCGTGATACGGAATGTACGTGTGGTGCGTCTTGCGCGGACGTTAACTCTGCGATTTATTTTTTTATCTTCGATTTATACGGCTAGAAATAAAAAGTTTTGGAGTATACAGTCGATAAACTAAAAAGAGGTTTTATTAGAAAAGTTGACTTCGAGACAGTTCGCGCAGAATTTGACCAGTATCTGTGAATTTCCGTATAGACGCGAAAAAAGTGAAGGAGACATTTCGAAACAAAGGACTGTTTTGTACATTTTCGCAACGATTGCGAAATTGTGTTCAAAAATACTGATCTGGCTACATCGTGGAGGGCGTAATTAAAAAAATCACCGCCCCTGGCCAACTAGTTCGGACACAATCTGTGGTCACCGAACGACAAAACAAAAACGCAACGTCTTTACTAGATTATCAAGAACTATATTTACAAAGGTTTTCATAAAATTCTCGTTTAAAGTATCGTGAACTTTTCATCGGCTAACCTAAAATTTACAGTGAGTTCGTCGACCTTACAAATTCGTGCTTCAGTGGATCAGTCAGTTTGCAGATTTTTGATACGAGAAATTTAAGCACTAAAACCTGGATTAAGTGTCGAGTTGGTTTTGCATGATGTCTACTGCCATAATGCATCAGTCTGCGCTGTACGACTTTGGTGATCTGTTCTTGAAGGTATGTTTGATTTAATTATTTTAAGACACTATTTCTGTACATATCTACCTATTTGTGTAAAACCTAACCTAACTAGTTAGCAATGTTTGTTGTTTCAGCACTTTATTAAATCATGCATGCATGCCTACATTACGTTAGTATTATCTACCTATTTTATGTATATCTACCTACCACAACAAGTCACGACAACTGTTCTTGTTTACTACGCAATAAAGTCTACAACGAAGTACTTTTTAATGTTTTACGTACCCTACGTAAGTACTTAGGGACCCGGCTTTTAACCCGACAATCTAACTTCGCACTTAAATAGTTACCTATAAGTCCATACAGTAGGTATTCGATATTTTTACATTCAATATTTTTTGCTTATCTATCAAAATTAATTACTATCGAATCGTGGCAGCCGACATCACATATCAGCAGTTTATGGTACCAATTTACTGTAACTGGAGATATTACGTACATACCTACAAACTTTCAAGAATCAATCCTTTGTATAATGTAGAAGACTGCATTATTACTTTACATTAGCATATCTTGATATTCAATTGGTACAAATAACATATATAATATCTATTTAATATATACTTATCGATGTAAGGTCAAATCTAGTTTACAGGTAGAAACGTGATTGAGAGTGTAAAACCTAAATAAAACGGGTACGTAGGCTACCTACATTGGTTTTGATTGAACTTTATTAATTTCTATAGATAGGTTTTAAAATGTTATTTTATCATATTAAAGCACCTACTGCCTAGGGTTCTGTCGCGACTAAAATCAGAGCCTATGACCACAAACTAAAAGTAGAGCACACGCTGTACGTAGGCTAGGGTTTACTTCGTTATGTAGACCCTGACAAACAGCGATTGCTAGAGATAAAATATGCCGTATAAATTTAAACGGCCGTTCTCAAATGATGGGTCAACCATCACCACCAAACAGGGAAAATCCCCATGACTAATAAAATAAAAATCTATCCCCCTATTACTGATTGCAGCAGAATAGAAAATTTCATTCGGAATAATCTTGTCTAATACCTAGGTATGCGATATATCTTCTTAAAGTCGCCCATAATCAAGTCATACCTAGGTTGACTAGATAGTTTTTCCTGTGGGTTGCACAGCCTCCAAGGGGGTCACAAAGACTTGCTGGGGGGGTCGCGGCCGCAAGCCAGGGTAAAGTTAAAAGCATGCACACGCACAGTGCACTTGATTTCTCGACTAGTTAGGTCTTGTAAAGAGGGAATTTAATATTTCGTCTTACAAATCACTAAAACAGTTTCATTACGGTCCCTGGTGCTCGCGTATCAAGAAGGTTGAAAAACACTGACCTTAGATCTTTCAAATAAAAGTGTTAATCTAGACTGTTCATCTTTTCGTGTGGTTAGTGGTCAACCTTGTGTCAGAGTTGCTCAAGCCGCTCTTTTGAGCATGGTCCTTAAAGCAAGTTGGGAGGCTTTTGTCTTCCAACTTGCCTTAACGACTACTGTCTAATGGCACCAACCGGGTGGATTGAGTGGATTGAAGATTGTCTGTGTTTCGTGTTAAGTGTGATCTGAACACAAAAAAACTAGACAAGTGCGAGTTAAACTAAACTCGCGTGGACAGGGTTCCGTACGTCCGTTTAAATTAAAATTTTATATTCCTACCACGTGTTTTTAAATCTAACCCAAATTTGTTTGTGGTAACTAAAAATGTATTCATTGTACCGAATTGTAGAGGGAAATCGCTAAATATATTGTCTATTGTTGAATTTTGACGGCACGGTTGGTGCAGTGGCTGATACAGTCGACTGCTGCGCCGAGGGTCGTGGGTTCGATTCCCACACGGAACAAATATTTGTATGATCTGCAGGTAGTTGTTCCGGGTCTGGGTGTATTGTATGTGGAATTCATGTCTGTAAACGCACCCACGACACAGGAGAAATCCTAGTGTGGGGCAACGTTTTTTAAAAAAAAAAAATTCTGTCGTTAAAAGTCTTGAGTTTTCGCGATAACTACTAATTATAATAAAAACACTTTTAAACGGATTACATCGCGTGTATTGTAGATTTTTTTTGACGTTTCGAAACACTACAGCATTCGTGGTCGCGGGATGACTCGTGACAGGTGTCGTTACAGATTTTTCAAAGTTATTTTATTTACCGTCCATTTCTAATCAAAACTTATTTCGATTAGAATTGGATTTATTCAATCACTCACAGTGTCTTATTTTTTATTTTGATGTGGTATGTTGTTGGGGCTTTATTATTTTAAAAACAAGGTACCAAACTGGTGGTACCTGCCAACCAACTTATCTATTAAAACTAGGATTTCTTTTTCAATTTCAAAATCCTCATGAAACATTCCCGGTATGTATCGGTTCTCTTTCGCGAAGACTTGACGTTGATCGAAACCTGAACATGTTCGCACACTGCCGACTTTTTGGAGCGTCTATATATGCTTGATGTCAGCCATGTGCTTTTTTATTCTGGTGGCTATACTGTGCTTGTTCTACCTATGTATGACAACACACTCACAGTCAATCTTGTAGACCCCTGCATCTTGTAAAGGAATGCGACACTCCACCGGTTTGAGAAGTTGGTTGATCATATGCGGTTTGAAATAGGTTTTAATGGAAGCACGCTTCAAGATATGACCAATTCTGTCGGTGACTCCCGTAATGAATGGCAAGTGTTCGAAAGATCAGGAAATACAAAAATCTATAATATAAGCTATGTAATCCGTTTAAAAATGTTTTATTATAATTAACATTGTAGCATAAAAAAAACATGTTCTGCCATACATTCCAACTGCAAATGTAAATGTTAAGATTTACCATGTTATTTTAAGACCGTAGATTTTTCTATAGGTTTTCCTGTAATATATATCAGTAAAGAAATAAATCAGTTTTTTTTATATGTAGTTTCATTTGTTTCGTAGATAAGGACGGGGACAGTGGTCAATTTTCTTAAATAACTTTAAAATCGAATTATTTCAATATTATATAAAAAAAACCTCATCACAAGCCCTGTCATTTTTTATATGTTACACGGTACAGGTGGCATTTTTTATTTTTCTACCACGTGGGGTACACCACGATACCCCCTATATTCAAAATTCATTTATTTACGTGACACATCCGTGTTTGGGTTACAGAAATTCATATGCGTACCAAATTTAAACTTAATCGGTACATTAGATTCGGAGCAAATTGGCTGTAACAGACAGACGCACGAGTGATCCTTTAAGGGTTCCGTTTTTTCATTAGGATGGAACACTAAAATATAGACCATTGAGATTAGATTGATTATTAATTTTGGCCGTTAGCGCCCAGACTAGTTTTAATAGGAAAGTAATTTGTGGGGATAGGATATACGAGTATAGGGAAACAGGGTCGGGAGAACAACGGTTGGGGCACCTGCTTAATAATTCTACAATAATTAATAAATGGGTACATTAAAAAATATATACCTACCTAGACATAGGAATACAAGACCACAAGATATTCCATCAGTGCCGGAACTGATGGAATGTCTTGTAGTTTTTGTGCTATGTATCATTATTTTGCACCTATCGGTATACTTTCGTGATATTGCCGTGACGTTTACCATGTGATGCGAGTTATATTTGCTACTTGTGAAAACTTTTTATTGGTTACATTCATATCAGAAAAAAATAACTATTGTATCTGCCTAACTGTAAGTTTTCCGAAGAATGTAAAGTAAACATTGCCTTTAACGTTTTATTAGATTTAACATTATCAGAATGCTTATTTATACGGAGGTAGGCATATATGATTTTAAAAAGACGGACACGTCCATATCATTACAAAAAATCCCCTATCGAGATGCACAAGGCTTATTTGCTTTGACACGGGCCACCTTGTACATAGATAAAAATATACCTAAGATTAATATCTGTAGTTATTATGCGTCCATGGAAGTCCCTAGATGTGGATAGATTGTACGCTTAGGAAGAGCTGATATAAGTTCACTAACTCCTCTTAGTCACAATATTACTTTTTAAAGGACCTATTAAGTTGGACGACAAAGACCAGACAAATCATAATGGGCCTTTGTGGGTCACTAAACTCATAAATTATAATTTGTGACGCGGATATAATTGTCACAATGATCATGCCGAGAACTCAATTACCTACGTTTACGCTTTAATGTAGACACATTGCAATGTTTTATACTCAAATCAATATGCTTTTTCGAATCCTATTCTGGCGAAATGTTCACAAGAGCGTTAATTTCCCGTCTAAGTCAATGTTCTTGCCACTATAATTACACTATACGGAAAATAAGTAAAACCAGTTGCTGTGACTTGCGTGCACCCTGCATGAAGTTGCTACTAAGTTGAAACACGGGGCTTTATTCTCGAAAACAATAAATGGTGCGTTCTTCACCATATTAATAACTTCCAATAAATTTTCTAAATTGAGTCAGAATGATCCAGGCATTCGAGTATTATGTACATAACTGCATACTTGACAAAATAAAATTGTTTAGATTGAAATAAAATTGAGTAGATAAGGGTTTCTATATAGCTTAACATTAATTACCTATCAAAATGTTGCTCGATTGATAAATACTTTTACTGTTATCAATTTTATAAAGCCGTAATATTAACTTGACGTTTAGAATAACCTCTCGTTGTGCAGGTGCGGCAGTCTAACCCAAGCATCTAACTCGACTGGGCTTGTAGCGGACAGTTTCCTTAGGAAAGTAAAAGTAACTAATATAAGGTTACGTTGATTACCGCACAAACACCGGTAGTTCATAGTTTAACTAATTGTAGGTAAACTGTGGTTTTACACGTTCTTTAAATATATGAATTATTAAAAACGTACCTAGTGCTTTAGTACCAGCTGCTGTACATGACCATCTATTTATCTTCACCATTACACATATACTTATTTACCTACGTTCTCTATTAGAATTCATTCTCATAATGCAATGTTATACTAAGTACAAAAGTGCTAAGGAAAAGAAATGCCATCATATAATATACAATAAATATACCTAGATATATTTATGTATTCCCTGAAGCCTTCATAATCATTACATAATCAGGATTCAAATAAACTAATTATATTTTTAGTGATATTGGGGTACCCACCAGGAATTTTGATATTATAATAGTCATGTCTATCTGGTATGTTTAAAACGAACGCTTGATCCTTTTCAAATCTCGGGAGGGGTGAGTTACAGACGAAGCTAAGTGGCATGGCGTAGTCGTCGATTCCATAAAAAGCAACTAAAGCTATTGGAATAGAGATCAAAATGGACTAACAAAGCCAGTTTTGGAAGCTATTCGTAATGATGAAGTAAAACCGGTCGTATTGGTTCCTAGGTATGGTTATGAATGGCTTGGCCCTTGCGTGAGCTACCTGCTCGGAGTTTTTGTGGTCTTTTACTTTGCGTAAAAGACACTTGTTGCTCGGGGATATTATATTTTGTGTTGGGTTGTATGGTCGGTGGTATATAGGCCACGTGAAAAGGGATAAAGATTTGTTATTTGCATTATATACTTACTGAGCAAGTGATGTTTTTTCAACTTTAGTCCTATATTTAAACTAAATTAAAAGGCAAAACTATGGGTGAGGTTAGTTAAAATGATTTTCAAGTATCCTTGCGAATGTTTTGTTTAGTAGTGATTCTTAATCATCAAAGTAAAAGTAAATAATAACATTTAAACAGTTCTTTTATCAAAGCCATTTCTGAAAGCACACAATTAATGACATCAAATATTTTATGTGCAACACAATCTTCTGCTTGCGATCAATAATATTTAACGTATATAGAATTGCAGTGGGAATTTTGAAAGGTGCATCGTGTAGCATTTTTTATGTACTTGTATATTGTGAATTCGAAGATGAAAAAACTTTTTAAACCGTTGAATACACCTACAACCTTCTACCTGCCATCTATTTACAAATATAACCGCTGCTTTTATTTTTTGTCCCACTCTGAGCTCCAGATAAAGAGCTTTTTGTTCCATCTCGCCTTTGTCCGGAATGTATGGTGGGAAGAAGGTCCTGATTTTATATTTAATGTTTGCTGCTTAAAATATTGTGTATATCTGGCAAAATCTGGACATTTATTAGTAATTTCCATGTTGTTTTCTTTTATCGTAATAGTTTTTTGTTTCTTGTGATAATGGTTATTTAGAATTTATGGGTAGTGACTTAAGCAGTTGTTAAATTGCTTGTGCTGCACACTGTTTACAGTTCCACGTGTTTCGTAATTCTATTGTAATACTTATTTAAATACAATGCTATTTATAAATCCATTTAATCCCCCCGATACTTTATTTGCTTTTAGTTATATAGCTGAAAAACTAGAAGAACGCCGGATTATAGTTTTTTCTATAAGTAGTTTATTTTAATACTAGACATTGACCTGCCTAAGACATGTAAGACCTCTTTGCCACGAAGGCTTCTCCAATGTATTAGATCTTGTAAATCTTCACCGAATTGTACCAGATGTATGGCAGGTATTGACCGAGACGACAATGTTCTAAAGAATACAAGAATAAGCTGTATCGTAATATTGCGATCAAATCCCGTGAGTAATCGAGATTTAGATGTAAGTATCACAGCTACACTTAAACTAGGTTTTGTGCCAGCGCTTTTTTTGGTCTTCCCTAAGAATGAGTACTTTTTAACACATTATACATTTACATACTGATACAAACTTTTGGTAATAATTATGTAACTATGAACCAGCATAAATTCTACGACTTAGTGTAACTATTTCGCTGGTTGTTAGTTGGTCAGTAAGGCGTGTAATCACGTGGGGCGGTGGACCGTGTTCGTGCCACGCTTGCACGCAACTTACTGATATTGTTCTCAACACATCACCTATTACTTTATTTACGTTTGTGCATCTTATCCGGAAGTCTAATTGTACAGATTTGCAGTCTGAAACGGTCTTAGAATCTTGATCCTCTTATAAGAAGGACCATACTTTCATATATTATATCTTGACACGTTGGCGTGGTGTCTGGATTAAGAACATAGTAGTACTCCATCTCCTCCCGTGGATGTCGTAAAAGGCTACTAAGGGCCTCCAAACCAGAAGGATGGGCAGCAGCGTTCCTTTTGTGGAATACTAGCCATACTGCGCCGCTCACTAACCCACCCGCCTGGCAAGCGTAGTCAGGGAGCAAATTCCCCCAAAATGACGATACATGGCATGTAACCAGTGTACAGATGTACTGGTATCTAAAATGTTTCGTCATACTATCTAGAACTGAGCCAGTAAACTAGAATATTTTTAATTGCAACCAAAACAAACAAAAACCTTACGAGTACTTGCGGAGTGAGGTCGTCACGTCACGCGACGCGATTAGCTCTCCACGTGTGCTGATAAAGGTTGTATAGCAACCTGCTGTATAACCAAAATGTTGTCTGACGTCACATGCAAACTTCCACAAAACTGTTAGCTAAGAAGTAGGTGTATCGACCCTGCAACTTTTAACAGCCACTCAAAATACTAAGTTTTCAGACTAATGGACCACGCAATTTATGTATAATTATTTTCAAGTAAATACAAGCTTTCCACGCTTTTCGCAATCTAAACTCGAAAGGTTTCTCAAACAGCCGGTTTTAACCTCAAAGTCGACACCTCCGCCGTCGTTACCCAACACCTAGACGTTGCAGAAATCATGGAGTGCAACGCAAACAATAAGTGTCGATCGTGGGAGCTCGGTAGTGCTAACACAGCATTCATTTGTACACAACATGTAACTTTAGAGCATTTCCTCGCATGCTCTATTGGCGAAATGCGATGCCGCGTGGGGCATGTGACCACATGGCTTGCTGATTATGCTAGCTGAGACCAACTTAGATTATGTTTTCATATACATATCATAATTAATATTTACTGGCTATTAGGGTTGGCAAAAATGAAGATTTTATACATAATAATAAAACAATTTTAAACGGACTAGATCGCGTATATTATAGATTTTTGTTTTTCCTGACGTTTCGAATACTTTGCATAACATAATCTATAATATACGCGATCTAATCCTTTTAAAATTGTTTTATTATAATGTGTAATAATCGCGAAAACCTAAGACGTTACTAAGGTTTTATACGTTCGTAAAAAGACTGTTTGAAAAATATTATTAATTATTGGTAAATTGCTTGAAATATGGAATAACAATATCTTATTTATAGGTACTTACATACGGGGCTAACACTAGTAACTTATCAACTATCAACAGAAAAACTGTTATTTAAAAAAGTAGCAAGTAGAAGTCAAGTAAACAGAAAGAAAATTTGAACTTATAATTTTTAATTATTTAGCTTTCCATTCATAATACATACATAACTTTCTTTCATCATCATCATCATATCAGCTAAAGTATGTCAACTGCTGAACAAAGGCTTCCCCATATATTTCCACAATTGTGCCATCATTTTTGGAGTAAAATTCCACCAAAAAGAGGCGGGCAAGTTGGTGAGCGCAGTATGGCTACTGTTCCACACAAGGGTCGCTTTTGCCGATCCCTCTGGGTTAGACTTCCTTCGCGACTAACGCTGGACCATAGACGACCGGTTACTTGCCGTGTTTCGTAGATTTTAGTAGGAATTTGCCAATACACTTGGCAGGCGGGTACGCAATCGCAGAATGGCTGCTATTCCACAGAAGGGACGGTGCTACCCAGCCTGCATTAGTTTCCTTTTACGACATCCACGACAGGAAATGGGAGTGGTGCTATATTATTAACTTGGACACCACACGGACCCGGATACTAAAATGGTTAGATATACATTATATACTTAGATAAAAGTAAAAGTATTCGTGTAAATTAAGAATACTAGAACTAGGAGGCTAGTTCAGATTTATGATTGGTGCATGTGTTAAGTCGTGGCGTGATAATTGGGTAGCCTGTGTCAGGGCAAGAGTTATAAGACGCGATCTGCGTAGGCCAGGTCCAACGGCCGCAGTCGCAACTGCGAGTGTACTATTTTTAGCTCGGCTCCTTTCGCCGGCGACTGGGGCCCGGACGTGAGTCAACCCTTTGTTCCCCCGAAGCGCAACGGCCTTAAGTGAGGACTCGTTGCCTAGTTACTTTACCACACGTCCCTCCGATGTGGTCAACAGTTGTCAAGGTGTCGCTTTCCAAACATGCGTCAATAATTGTTTAGATTTTTAAAATGTGGCTCGCCTTGAACGCTTCGTTGCTCAATGTGGAGATGCCATTTTGCTCCGATGTTCATATAAACACTAGACTCTAATTTGACGTAAAGATTAGACGTTTCACACAACAGTCTGTCATTGAAGTTGCGACAATCGCCTTGCTGCCCACATAGTGTTGAATTTAAATTAAATATTTATGAGCTTTTTAATGGCACTGCAGAAATGCAGAACATGCCTTTAGAATTGGAGATTACGTGGGTATAGAATCCATATCACTACAATTTATAATTTTGTTTTAAAGTAATCAAGTCACTTCTTCAAATTCCACGTTTTTACCCAAGACTAGTAGGTACCTACCAAATGTGGCCTCTACATAACTTGACAACAGTATCTAACAAATCTGTTTCTGAGCGAGACTTCATGTAACCATAATCTTGGGAATAGCATTATAAAGTCCCCTCGTAACCAATTGTTTATACAAGGAAAAGTGAATGCTTCTACATAATACTTCACACGACACATCTATTCAATTAGTAGTTAGACACTTCTGATAATACAGGTAAGATATTTTGTATTTAAAAGAATAATAAACACGGAAACAATAATTACATAACAGATAATATTATAATATAATGTTTGTACAGCTAATTCGCAGTCTTAATATCTTTGTAAACGATTAGTAGATTCACTAATGATGTGTACATCATTACTGTTACCTAAGTCGTGCCGTATTCTGAAATGCATATTTTGTAACAAAGTCACCTCATAGAGCAAGGTAAAATTACAAATAGGAGGTTGAGCAAAACAATTAACTTCTGAACTATTACTTAACTTTTCGACAGTTTAGATATTGGAACCAGTTTTTACCAATTATCTCTGGCATATATTTGTAGCTTTAATAACTCGTTTTTCTGCATTTGGATGCTGGAACTATATTTTTATGATTATGTCCTCAAAGTAACAATTTTCCAGTGGCACTATAGCGTAGACTTTAATCGGAATCTGCCTGAGGGAGTCCGTACAATGTCATCAAGACGATTACAGTGTAAACACTCTCGTTAGATTCGCGACGCGTCGCTAATTGTTTCGGCAGAGCAAATGCGAGGGTTCATTGCCGGCCAAACGACATTGTCGTATGCTTGCCCACGGTCGTTGCTGTGTGTCTCCAAAGTTGGCTTTGACGACTTTTTATTTAATGTTTTTGTTAATGCAAAATAGAAACAAATCGATTTGATCGCTGGTATTTTCAGTGTTCAGTACGATCACTGAAAATATCACACAGCCAAAGCAGTTTGAACGAGGAGTTTATTTATTCTAATTCTAAAAGTATACATTAGTCGAGTTTAATATTGATTATTTAACATCTGAGAATGACGTCTAAGATCAATATTAATACTTAGGACATGCACATGAGGCAAGATGGTGCAAGTGCAGAGTCCAAAGCTCAAAACGCGTAAGGGCATGAACTGACCGATGATACATATAAAAATGACTTACTTGCAACTCCTGAACATGCTTCAGCACTATGACCGACGTATGGTGGTTTTATAGGTCAACGCAAGTCGATTGAAGTAAAAGTGATTCTACACTGTTATAATAGTTACAGGGTTACTTTACAAAGGGGTCAGGTCTTTTTTTAGCCTTTACGTGGAGACATAGCCGTTAGTCAATTTTAATCTAAAATTTAGTTACTAACCGGCAGGACTCTACATGGAACTAGAAATACAGTCACGAATTGTGCTCGGTGGTGTAGGACTATTGTATGAGATGGAAGCAAAAATCTTTGGATAGAAGCTACAATAATAAGGTCTATTGTAATGGATAAGGCGACAAGGGGCAATACAGATACTAGCAGCTCGGGGTGTCGAAAGGTGCGCTACCGGTCTCACCATCGCATGAGTTGGTTTCCCTATTTTTACGCCGTTGCACACTTCCACCCGCTAGCGTATAAGCTCTGGCAGCCCTCCTTTGATCGGCCGACTAACGCAAGCCAGATTTGACAGTACTGGAGGCACCATGAGGTCCACTCCACAGACTGAACCATTTAAGATGTATTTAAAAATTACTACCTCAAAGCTTTGAGCCAAATTTGAGTTCTGTGACACAATTCACTTTTAAAAATGGTATGTATATTATTTATGCATATTGCGCGACTAAACTTATCCTCGATAACAGTAATGGTAACACAGCTATATTGTTACCTGACTTCATTTCTTAGAGATATAGATAAGCGCCAAAATATGGCATGATGTCCGATTAACTTGCTGATTAGTAAATTATAAGTAATCTGTACCCGTTTACTTGCCGCCAAAATAGGACAAATTAATTTGTTTACATTACATTTAAAATCTCAAAATCCTTGTCAGTTTCTTTAAAATAACATGACGCACCTTATACCTATTTATTTTTGATACCCTTTTGATTGCTTATTAACATAGGTTTAAATTATTTAACTGACCTTACCTTGATGTTTCTCGTGACCTCTGATGTTCAAATACAGTTGCTTATGCATTAATTTATGTAATTGATGTCAAGTAAATATCACTAATTCAAAATACCGCATTTGAATGATGGTTTAATATTACATAGTTAATTTTTATTTCTCAAAACGTAGAATTCTCTTACATTCTCAAAACGTAGAATTCTCTTACATTTATATTTAAATTCTTATACATTCCCAGACAGACAAAGAATAGACTTAAGCATCGGGTGAGTAAGCAAATAACTAGTTACTATACTTATGTAGATAATTCATTATCTAAGGTCTTATGTACGAGTGCAATGCATAAACAAAGGGTACTGTACTGTAACCTTATCACGGCGGCTGATAAACGACTGGAAACATTAGTGCTGTTCGGAGAAAACAACGTGGTTATTTAATGTACTCCAAAATAACTTCGTCTAATTAATATTCCTTTCACTTTACAGCACCAATGACCAAATTAAACGCGCCTTTTTTTAGTTTTATTGTATCTACAAAATAAATAAAGTATTGCTATTATTTTGTGGTAGTAATTATTAAAATGCCGTGTACTCAAAACATTTCTCCAGGTTATTATTCTCAGTTACAAATCATATGACGCGAGACTGAAATTCCCAGAAATAATGGGTTTCCTCAAATAGCACAATCTTTGTAGTGCACGTTGATTAGTCAGGAAAATCGAAGTGAGCAAGATTTTGTAGTAAGAAAATATATATGTTCATCTCGACATCTACTTTGAAGGCTCGACTGCACTTTTGGCATACATTCGCTGTGGCGTTGCGTCACAGCGCGCGCAGTATCGAGCACACCGCGTAACACTTTTACCATTACCGCTGCGGCAACCTCTCGCCTACCTACTTGTGCTCGACGCGATCCACCGCTTTACATAATTGCTCGTAAAGAATACATCAAGTTATGCAATAGCAAAACATTTTGATATTCTGGTTAAATTTAAGAGGGTCACTGTTTAGTAGGTCGACTTACAAACTACAAAATTAAGAGTTTAGTGGAACTAGATTTTACATAATAGAAGTATCTAATTACATTTATGCACAACTCAACAGAATTTCAGTTTAACTTAATACTCGTAGTTGTTGTTTGTCATGGAGGAGGAATACTCTCGACGGTTCTTAAAGATGTCCCAATTTCGGGTTCAACACTGCAAGGTCAATCTGGTAGAGCCGGGGTCTAGATCTGACGCATTACCCAATTGGTTGCTCCTCTGATTAATATTTGATTGTGAAACACAATGAAGGCATTCGAACTCTGCTTAAATATAAATTATCGATTTGTGTTAATAAGTTTCTTCACGGGCTATAAACTTAAGCATTCTAATGAGATGATGTTCTCAATTCAAATGGGGAACATCGTGTCGAATGTGCTTGTTACTCTGTAAACAAACAAAAAGTGCAAGTTGACGTAAAGGCGCAATTACGTCACAAGCGGAGCGGGGACAGCCGTGAGGATGTAATATGGCACAACACGGCGCTGCAGTGCTGGCTGCGAGCCGACTGGAGCTACATTCTCTCGGTTGAAACGTTCTTAACTTTCTTTTCTTGTGTCGTAATAACACGGCCGAGCGGAGAGGAGCTGTCGCGGCCCAGCGCAGCGCCAACCAGACGCTGGAGACTCGGCATTGGCGCCGAACCACCAACATAGACTGTTTTTCCAACAACCATCTTGTATATTAACTTTTTACAATAACTCTCGGCACTGAAATGTTATTTCACGGTCGGGAAACAATCTCCTTTGGAATTGGGGACTAGAACGTGCCATTACCGTAACTAAATTACGGACACGGTAGTATTGAAGCAGCCCAATGCTGTCAACGTCTTTATCTAGTCCTAGAAATCTAGTGAGGATCTTGAAGTTAGTAACATGTCAATTATAAAATTCGAGTGGTAACAATGAGGTAAGTAGCAACCTTAATTGTCATACATTGCGCATGTTTCGCGCGATTGCAGTTTGCATAAGCGTGTTGCACAAACGTGGAGTTAGGTACCACAATGTGATTATAATCCGCGCGTGCCACGATATCTTATGCACTCGCCTTGCAGGAAGTGAACTTTCGAACTCTTTCACTTTTTATGGTATCATATCCCCGACCTACTCCAACGTTTACGTCACGCTGTCTACCTTTATTGGTAATAAATATTCAATTTAAAATAATACTAAATTAAACAGCACTTACATTGTAAGTGATTACTTGATTGTTTTAAATGTCGTTTAAATAATACATGTAACACACACACACATCAACCTGTAAACGTCAACTGCTGAATATAGGCCTCCCAATGTAGTAGTCATAGGGAATATTGCCATAATCACCACGCTTGGCAGGAGGATTGGTGATCCCAGTATTTTGTGATTACCACACGGGCGGATATTGCTGCCTATCCTCTTGATATCCCTTAATCGCTATTTACCTTCACCCATGGGCGAAGAGGGGTGGTTGTTTTTGTGCGTGTGTAGAATTGTCTAATCGCGATCAAAAATATGCTTTGTCTTTATTTTCATTTCATTGTGACGTTTGGTTTTGTAAGATAAGGACATATTTATCTAAAATTAGGTTTAAACAACGTTGCATAGTATCGTAGTAAAATATTAAAATGATTATATCAATATAATAAATCAGTTTTACAACAAATAATAACTGAACTTTAAAAAAATACACAAAATTGCCGAATATAAAATAGAAAAATAAAATTAAAATTATATAATAATGAATTTCGGCATTTAAAACACTTCACATGTAATGTGACATCTGGTAACGTACTCAGACAACCGGCAGCATTGTAACGTTGAATCGTAATCATCATATCAGCCAAAGGATATCCACTGCTGAACAAAGGTCTCCCCGTAGATTTCTGAACGACCGGTTACATACTGCCAGTTTATTATTTCGCCATAGAACAGGCCGGGCCCTTGGTTCATCGAAAAAGGAGACTAAGAGAGCTATTAGGTGTAAAGAGTATCGGCTCTAGTGTGGTTTTATCGAGGACCTGGAGCTCCCTTCGGTGCCGAAGATGACTGCTCTGGTGGTTTAAGCCAGTAGGAGTCCCCTCCACCCTTCCCCGGGAGTAGTTAGTAGTTTAACAATACATTATTTATGCAAAATCGGATGAAATCAACACGCCCTCAATATTTTTAAGTAGAATATATTTGAATCAACTCTTTGGCCTTAGTGAATTGTATTTGTATGTATTAAAGTTAATTTTAAAACATTTGCTGCGCAACTGGGTTGCTATCAGACGACCTCATGTGCGTGTTGGATGCGTCACCCGACCTATACATAATTAGTATTGTAAGTTAACTATAATATATGTGCCCGGGTTCCACTGTCCGTACCAACTCCAAATGATGTATGTAAATGTTTAGTCATTGCTGTGCTTTTTACATATTTTTTTCTACATTTAAAAAACGTTGCCCCACACTAGGATTTCTCCTGTGTCGTGGGTGCGTTACCCAAAACAACTACTTGCAGATTGTACAAATATTAGTTCCGTGCGGGAATCGAACCCACGACCCGGTGCGCAGCAGCCGACTGTATCAGCCACTGCACCAACCGTGCCGTCATACCGGGCCTTATTTAAATATTAATACCTACATTCTGGTTAAGCAGCCCGTTATAGGTTTATTCGTTCATTCAAGTAGGTCGGTTGGGCACCTGACCTTACCTATTTATTTTATTTGATATTATAGCCCCTATAGTAGATTGGTGTAGTAGTCGTACAATTTGTGTTTGTATCCGCTATCGTCACCAGATAAGCATATGATTGTTTATATGCTTTGCTGTTATATGCTATGAGTCATACGATATTGCGAGAATGCTACGATATTATTATCTATACATATAACCGCCTAAATAAAGTGCCGGCTACGAATAGCACCAACCCATCTCATGCTGTGAGTGACGTTAAAGGCGACTAAGAGATTAGCCGGATGATGGGCAGCAGCGTCCTTTGAGTATATACATAGAACTCAACTGCATTCGATAACCCGCCTGCCTTGATTATTGCAAAACCCGCCAATGAGCGGACAACACACAGACGGGTGGTAATGGTGATCTTTGGGATTGTCCAACAGTGGATTTTATTCGGCTGAAATGATGATATAACCACCCTATGGTGAACCGCGGTTGGTAAATATCTCCAAAGACCATCCGTATACACCGTGAATATGGTGCGTTGTATCAAGCGGCTGTAATCCTCATTACGTTGTACATCACGTCACTTACAATTACTGTGTAACCTTTCGCAACAGTTGCAAGCCAACCCACCACCCGCAGACCAAGCAAAAACATCAATCGATAAAACATTGGATATGACAGTGTTTATCTTTCACAAACTCCTGAGTTTAAATTTGTTTTAGGCATTGTGTTGTCGCGGCCTAAAATCATACATCCGTTGTAAATATTATCTGACATGACTGGTCAAATGCAATTTTAAGCTTGGTCTGGAGTAAATAGAGGACAATCGAACAATGTCTTCAATCAGTGCGTCCAACATGTAAGTCGTAGCCAAAACTTGGTCACTAACGGTTCGGCTAGTTCACAAATTTTAAGTTGCTCAGCGAGTTGTGGAGAGGAAGAGAGCGTTTCTCTGAAGGATCGAATTCGGGACGAGGTGATCAGACAGAATCAAGGTCACCGACATAGTATATCGGATTGGCAAGGCATATTAGCCCTAGAACCGATGACTGTTGGGGCAAAACGTGTTCTTAAATGGAGACCGCGGGTCGGCAAACGCTTGGTGGAGTGATGATCTTCGCAGATTGGAAGATACGAGTTGGCTGAGAAAAGCCGAGGATTCTAATCAGTGGCGTGACATTGGAGCGGCCTATAACCAGCAGTGGGCTGATGGTGATGAACCGAACAATGATTTTGTTAAGTTGACGCATCCATTTTTCGATCGCAATGTGGTTGCTCGTGTTTATATCGGCAATGATATAGCTGAACTTAGCGATAGTGGTTCTCCGTTTATAGATAGTGTGTCAATAATGAAAGGAAAGTGGCGCGGCCGGCCGTCGTCGGTAGGTCAGTGTCGTGTCCATTCGCCTTTACGTAACCCATGTCATACTGCACATCGATCGTGCTAATTTCAGACATGATTTGTCTCAGTCTATTGTTAACTTAATAGTACAAATCTTAATACCGGAATCCATCAGCGTTGTGTTATGTTATCGGTCAGCCTATTGCAGCAGTTTCAAGCTTGCTGGTATTTAATATTCAAATGCCGGTACAGGCGTTGTTATTTTTAGTAAGACATCAGAGCTGCTGTATTTAACTGAAGTGGGATCCGTGTAATTCATTAATAGAGCAAGCACACTGCAGACTGTTTAGTAGGCTGATAATATAGTTTAATTGAGAATTGGTACGAGAATGTATCAACTTATCCTACGAAAAACGGCGGTAGGGTGTTTGCAATTGCAGCATTGAGTTTTTTTATTTTATTTTATGGCTTATAAGTTACAATTAAATATTACATCCAGTACGCCATCGACTATTATATACTTGAAAATAAAATCGATGGACTTTCAGTCTTCAGTCCGCACGATATTACTTATTTTCCTCTTTCAGTAATAATAACTCTTTAACAATGATTATTCAATACATATCTTACAATAAAAACGAGATTAGTTTCTTAAGTTCAGGCATACCTAGGTGATTTTCAAATAAATTTCGCAAATATGTGCACTTCATACAAACTCCTTCGAATTGAAAATTGCATAGTGCGGTGCAATATACAAGTGACCATCTCGTAACTTTGAGTCGCTCATGTCGTACGTACTTGCACAAAGCACAGGGAATCTCGAACGCTTGATTGCAACATGCAGCAAGGTTCATAGGTCAGTTTTCTCTTGTAGCGGAAGCGAATATTAAATGTGTTGACACAATGTTGGGTGCGCTGGTCTTGTCATCACCAGCCGTTGAACTTCGCAAGGTCTCGCTGCCTCAACACTTCCTGCTTCGTGCACGAACCGAAACAGCCTATTTAGGCTATGTGTACAATGTAATTTTTATGCAGGGAAATTGCACAATTTAGGAGATGAGTAACATGTAGTGTAATGCGTGTGGTGTTCGGATTAAGCATATAACACTACTCCATCTCCTCCCGTGGATGTCGTAAAAGGCCACTACGGGGCTCTAAACCGGAGGGATAGACGTAGCCATGCTGCGCTCACCAATGCCGAGTAGAGGCAATTCCCCCACAAATGACCACAATTGTTGTGGCAATCTATGGGGAGTCCTTTGTTCAGTAGTGGACGTCCTTTGGGTTATAAATAACATAAAACATTTTTGATTGAACATAAAAACGCCTCGGTTAACGTGTATAAATTGTGATTATCATTTAGTTGATAAAGATAACGTTGCTGTTATCTACTGTTAAATATATATTTATAATTTATTGCTGCCTTTTAAACGTATTTATAGATTTATCTGGTGGTTCGATCATAAGGTGTGTTAAATAAACAGCAGCAACAGTGTGTATATAGCTTTATCTAAACTTAAGATAGGTACGCATGACTTAATCCGCGTTTCGATAGATGATGTAAAAAAGCTCTACAAAACCTAATTACGTAATATGGTTACTATCCAAGCTTAGTGGAGATGCTTCGGACGATAGGGGCTTAGCGTGCCGTAACACTTCTGTACTTAACATTATTCAATTGTGGCCAGTCATGCATGACCATCATTCATATACCGGCCAACAATTAATTATTATTCAACATTTTAAATTTATTTATTTAGGTAGCTTTGAACCTTATTAATAAACTAGAACTGCAACGTTTTCCTAATTCAAATACGTGGTTTAGTCATTGTTTAGATCTCGACACATTTTCGTTTCCTTGGCACACATTTTAATCGTTTCTAAGGTAAGGAAATAAGTTAATTTTGATTTAGGACTTTGCATTCTAAGCTCGGTTTAGATAGTCGTCAACATTAAACACCAATTGTAGGTACACTTACCTTTGCTAAGTCAGGAATATACCATTTAATCGCAGAATTTGTTTTTGTACCTTTTTGAAAGAAATGTTTCGTTTATTGAACATAAGTTAAATACTGCAGTGAGCTTCATATTTTACACAACAGGTTCCAAACAGGTGGAACTTGCCCTAACTGCATTCTATGCAACAATACTGTGCATTATCAAATCGGTGCGTCCGCGCATCGGTGCTCACTGCCAGCGGAACCTACCTGCGTGCGCAAGGGCCCGTGAAATGCGCACCACTACCTAGCATATTACCCCGCCTATAAATAATAAATTAAATTAATTTAATATACCTGCCACTTAATTACTAGGGTATACCAGCTTCGTGAATAGACAACATATTTGCGTAGCATTGCCTAACAAGATACGTACAAAGTCTCTTCTATGTGTCTGCGAGCACACATAAATATGCAAATGTTTAAAAACATCATGTTTAAAAAAATGTAGATAAATGTAAAACCTCATATTTTACACAGACCGCTGGTTGTAAGCAATTGTTAAGTGATTGTGTAACTTATACGACGCTGCAGACCACGCCAAGTGGATAGGCAGGGGCATCACCGTGACAAATGGGGTGGTCTATGCCATGACGTGGAAAGCCATGCTTCGATGAGCGGCACCCGTGGAAAACTGCGATAACGAATACCTACAAGTTTCGCGTAATACTTTCTATGTCTATAGTTAATTACCCACTCAAGTAATAGACTATTTACCTGTACCAGTTCGTATATACCGATGTAGGCTAGCTTTTTACAGCTAATGTTATTACGCCGCACATCGATAACTTATCCAAAACTAGTACAGTCAGTTCATAAGTTATCTCTAGTTGACCCGGCGACGGCACATATCACCTCCGGAGCTTATTTTATGACAGTTTGTTCACCTTGTTTTCCGTTTCATAACAGTGTTTATGTTTACAAATACAAATGTAGATAAATAAATAAATACCTCCATTATATTAATCAAATTGATTCTGTGTCGCATCTCGGAAAGGTTGTACTTATCAGCCATAAGACATCCACTGTTGAACAATGGCCTCACTCATATATTTCCACATCCACCGCTTGCAGGGCGTGTATCATCCTTTTGGGGGAAACTTTACAGTACTCAACACGCTTGGCGGGCGAGTTGATGAGCACAGAATAGTTGCTGTTCCTCAGAAACGACGCTGTTGCCCATCTGTCTGGTTTAGAGCACCTTGATCGTCTTTAACGACATCCACGGTCCTGTGGTCTTTATCCGGACACCTCACGGATAAGGTATTAAAATCATGCATTTTGGTGAATTCCTAGCAGCTTCATTAGTCACGGTACCGTTAATTGCATTTTTTAAATGCAACATGGTGCGAGACGAGCTTGTCATTCGCCTGGTGGTAAGCGTCATGCCTGCCCATAACATATATATAACATACCCAGGACTAGACCTGCACCTCACTGCGCTCATCACCTCGAGACATGAAGTTATTCAGGCTCTTATGCCCAGTAATTCTACTAGCTACAGTGCCCTTCTTACCGAAACACAATAATATCATAAACTTCTCTCAGCCTATCGCAGTATACTTACAGATAAACTTATACCTCTCCAAAAAGGCGGGCGATGCTGGTAACACCACGCGGGGCTGTTGATTATTAATCGTGATACGAATCCAGCTGTAAATGATTGTTGTGTCCATAGGGATATTCACGTTAAATAGTGACTGCACGCAATGTAAACGCTGCTCGAGGCCATCGGTGTGCGCGCGGGCGGGGGCAGCGCAAGCGCATCGATGCACCGCGCTGACCCGCATGCGCCTCGTAACGAAAGTGAAACTAGATGTAATCGCCCGGTTGTTCTCTATTTTTGTTTGTAATAGAACCGCTCGCTATATTACTACTTGCTCAACAAACGGCTATCTGTTCATCTATGATTCCGTGCGGTTTAAACCACGGCTTGTGCCTATCCCTATGAGCGACATAGGTACATATTTCCATGTCCATATTTGCCTACCTATTCGTAGCTTCACTATACAGATAACTTTAACGTTGCTTTGTTACTTATGTGAGGCTTAACATCATGAAACTAAATGCGACTAAAACCTTCTGATAAACTGCTGTCCATATTTCATAGACGACTACAGTCGCCGCCATCTTGAATTAAACGCTATAAATTATTTGATTTAAACGCGCTTTGAAATATATTACATTGCAAACCCTGTGATTTATTTAACACCCATAATTATTAGAATATTTAAAGTTCTTGTTTCCTTGAATGACGGAAGGCCTGGTGACTCAGAATCATTCCCTATAACCGCAGTAATATATGAAGGTTTCAATGCTGTATCTCTTTTAAAAAAAGACTAATAGCGCGTTAGGAACGGATGTTGCACATCTGTTGTTGAAGATATAATAACAAGTAATTAGCAAAGGAAGACGTCGTCCAGTGAAGGCGGCCATGTTCGCACAATGTGTCCCGCACGTTGGACCGCTTCCGTCACACCCCGCGTCATCTTTTAGCCTTCCTCTACCAATACCCCTAAATAAAGGGAATTATTTCGGACAGTTACATCAATTGACCTTCAATCGAGGAGGGAACTGTACTTGCGCATGCAAATTACCCAGCTAATTGTAACCATAACACATAAAGCATCAATTAACATTCAAGAACGGGGAACAACCAATAATATACATTAAATAATAACTGATGTTTCTAATATTCAAACAAACCAATAAAAACGGAAGGTATCGCCTTACATTTATATACGTTAACATAAAAATAGTATTAATTAAAGCCATTTTCAATGTAGTGGTGGCGCGGCGTTGATGAGCCCATTCGCCTGCTCCTCCTACGAAGGTCACCCGCTCACACACCTACTTACCTTACTCCACGGCGCAGCCGACCGTTGATTGTGTTTCAACTTACATTAAATTACTGTTGCCGATTGCGATACTATAATAAATTACATTTGGTATTTTTAATTATGTTTAACAATAGACAAAATGTAAAAAGAAGGCAGTTGTCCCACATGTATTTAAAAACCTAAGAAATAAATTAAGATTGCAACCTCTTGTTTTTATATAGTTTGTTGTTAATCAAGTTTATCTGCCCACACTGTGTGTTTGCTCATTAACTATTATGACTTGACTTAATGTTCATGCGTGGATCTACGTTCTGTAAATTACATATTCGTGCTGATAATTTTATTATGTCAGGATGTCGGCGCACTATACATTTTATGTAGTGGCCGCTGTCACTGAGTAAATACCGCTGTACAATTGTGTTGTCGTGAACGCACTTTAGTCTTAACATACATATTTAGCTAAGTTTGAGGGGAAACCGGAACACTAAATTAGTAATGTGTAATCAGTTCCCACAGAAATACTAAACTAGTAATGTTTTGTATACACCTCCAACTTAGTTAAAATGTTTGTGTGAAGACTAGAGTGCGTTCACGACAACCCAATTGTACAGCGGTATTTATTCTGGGACAGTGGCTACTAGATAAAATATATTTTGAGCGCGCCAACCTCCCTGACACAATATCAGCACGAATAGAAGAAATCAAAATGATGACACATTTGTTAAAAGCTATGGGGAGGCCTTTGTTCAGCAGTGGACGTATAAATGGCCGATATGAGTAGTAATATGTTTAAAGCAAGGTGCCTGTATACATATATGTAAATAATGACAATAATTTGAAATAAAAAAATAAATGTCTTTATTAGCATCAGCAAGACACACCTATAACTTTAATGTCATGCCAGCGAGTCCGCGTCGAAGTGGGCGTATTAGCTGCGTGGCAAATGTGGCTAATCCACTATTTCAGTGAATTGTGAAAATATTGCTTAACAATGGCGCGCCGACAGCTGGTGGCGCGGCACGTACCTGCCTACCGCTAGCACTTGCCGAAACTCGCTTGCAATGTAACGCCACCATTGCGTCGTGAGTCAACCTTCGATTTCTCCCATTTTAACACAATATAGCGTTTGTTCGTCAAAACCAATTTCGATGACCACCACTGTCAAAGTTTACGTAAATGACGGTTTCCACGAAATTGACGCTGTTGGGCAATTTTACACTTACCATGATGTGGCGGACTGGGGGCAGTTATATAAGAGACCTATATATTTAGGTGGCCGCCTTTAATTTTATATTGTTAGCATTTAAATTGTTCTAGCCAGGCTTGGCTTGTTAAAAAAATGCTACAAGTCACCTCTTGGTTATTCGGTCCTAAGACGCGCTGTTGTACCATAGATGAGGTTTTAGCTGAGTAACGATGTTAGACCATGACACAGGTGACAAACAGGCGGCGAGTATTCTTAAAAAATACATATTCATTTTGAAAAGATAATGTATTTTTCTTTTTGATTTCCTAAACATATTTATTAAAGAACACAGTGATTCAAATATATAGCATGTATTTAAAATAAAAGTGTTGTTATTTTAAAATCTGTTTGCAACTATACGATTAGATAATTTGATTTCAATCAGGCTCCGTTATGGTAAAATAGGTTAAGTAGATATGTCCTAACTAGCAATATACTTACTAGACAGTTAGCAAGCTAAACTTGATTCATTTTAATGAACGTTAATGGGCACGGATTGGACATGGTCACTACAAATAAAAATCATTTTTATGTAAGATGATGAACCTTCCAAATATTCGCTTACATGATACGCATCATGTTACGAAACACTGTCATAATTATGGAAAGAGAATGTCTCGTCACAGTTAGAGACCAAGGCTTCGTTTATTAACAAAGCTGCTGAAGATACCGACGCTAATGTAATCTGAATTGTCCTCGCTTTGTCCGTGTATAGAATCGCAGTAATTTTGGGTGATTATGTCAGCTGTTCCAAAGAATGCGTCGGCATAACAGAACATGTATTGTTCCGTGGAGTATATACGTAACGCACGTGGGCACTGCAGATCCGAGGAGCAGAGAAAGTAGCACAGCCGGCGGCAAGGCCGACTCGATGCGTCCCGACCTTCGGCGATGCACTTCCGGGATCTGTACAATGAAATCGAGCAATATAAAAGTCACAATATACTTTTCATTCAAATACTATTACAGCATGGGCAGTTCGAATGTCTTCCATCTACAAGCCCTTATCCGCTTAATAGCTTTGCGTAAACGGCATCGTTTCACAAGTCTTTAATTACAAATGAAATCGAATAACTAAGAACGGGACGATTAAGCATCACGTAATAATAGTTATACCTGTCTTTCTAACCGCTTTCGACATCAACATTAGCAATTAAATGATAGTCAAATTTACAGTTAAATTTAACAGAAATGAAGACACTCAGAGTTCCAGATGTCACATTATATATCACTCAAAATAGTCTTCCGTTTGTTTGTTGTTTTACATGTAAGGAAAGACCAATATAATTTTGGTTTTGATTGTATTGATTCATAAGTGAATAGAAATAATTTAAATTACAGATAAATATATCAGCCAAAAAGCGTCCACTGCTGAACAAAGCCAAATCAGTAGTCAGGGTTGGTGAGCGCAGTATGCTCTTCCACAGATGGGACGCTGCTATCCATCTTTCTGGCTTAGTTCCTTAGTTGCCTTTTATGAGATCCACTGAAAGAGATGGAGAGGTGCTACCACAAAGACTGCGTAAAGCGAAGGGAGATAACGCCGGGTTTCGCAGGGGTCGGTTTTTGGCCTCCTCCCGTAGTCACGTAGTGCCGCCACTGTGGTAGCGACCACGATACCACACAGCATACGGTCGAGGAGAGTCCTGCGTGGGTTTCCGAGCGTTGGACCCTGGTCGATCGGATTGGGAAAGATCTCTGTACCGGCAGTAATGTCAGTTATGTTGGCAGAGCATGAAAATTGAGTGAGTGAGAGCGTCATGTTCCAGAAGGAGATCGCAGAGTGGAATCAGGAGAGCGTGTAGTCAATGGGCAGTTCTAATGTGATTGTATTGAGGACCTGAAGCTCCCTTCGGTGCCGAATTTCCGGCATGCCCCTCTTCGTGGCAGTGGAAATAATTATGTATTTCCACCGGTTTAATAAAAAAAGGTTCATAGCTACCAACCAATTGGAAGGGACAGGTGGTTTATGAAAGATCATTTATATATGCTCGAAGCAGGAAAGGTCCTACGATTGAGCCGAGGGGCTCGCCCATTTTAACTAGAGCCCGAGGACTTAAGCCTTAGATATGTAGTTGTTCCTGTTTTTAAAGCAAAATACGTCCAGAATTCTGTAGTAGTGTAATTTACATTTACAGTAGGACCTTGAACATTGAAAAGGTCACAAAAATGCCAACAGCCTCTTGAGAACCTTACCAGGATTCCTTTGAGTGAGTGAGACTAGTTTTGCTTCTGCGTCCGTAGTCGACGTACACACGCACAGAAATGAATTAAAAATGTTTTTACTTCAGTTCGGTTTCAGTAGTGATCCAGCTAGTTATAGGATGAGGAAAGAGCTTTCGTAACATCTATCGTGATTCGAGAAAATGTTTTCTGACTTAGCAACATAATTTTATTTCAGTAATTATGTATAAGGTACTTCCGATTTCCACAAAAGAGATGGATTGATCTGTTTCAGTCCGGACCGTATGCCTCTGTTAATATAATTAGAGTAATTGGGGTGTTACCAAGTGTGAATGTATGTCGAGGGAATCTACATTCATAACGATGATTATAACAGAGGTCGCGTGACAGTCGCTATATGTGATTGCAAAATCAGCAGACGAAGTCGCGTGCATCACGCTGTACGAACTGTACCGTAGATCCGCATTAAATAATGTCTCAGTAGCATCGTTTTTAGAGTTCGAACGTCCGATTGAAAAAACGGTGGAACCCTTATAGGATCACTCGTGTGTCTGTCTGTCACAACCAATTTGCTCAAAACCAACTGAACCGATTCAGTTGAAATTTGGTACGTACGTGGTGTCGTCATTTTGGGGAGAATTTGCTAGTACTCTCCACGTTGGCAGGAAGCTGCCGCCCATCCCTCTCGTTTTAGAGTCCCTTAGTCATCTATTACGAAAGTGGTGCTAATTCTTAATCCGGACACCTCACGGACATACGTTCAACTATTTTACATGGCCTTAGCGACTAGCGAGCGGGTCGTGATTGATATCCTCTCGGTAGATTATAGTGACGTGTAGTGTTTTTCGACTAAATAATTAACTTTTTACATGTCTGTTCTTCATATAACATACATTGATTATGGCTGATGACTTAGGCACATAGTCTGAACGCGTAGTGTTGTGTCGATTCTATACTGTTGATCGGTGTTCGGATCTTAATGTAGAGTGGAGAATCAACACGCAAGCCACGAACTCGCCAAACGAGTTATGTTATAAATAATTAATTAATATTTGGCCGGCGAACTCTTTGTAGCTTCAAGGTCGCCGCGGCTGATCTTCAATATTAGTAAGCTTTTTGTGAATTCATTCTTATTTGAACATTTGTTTCATATCAATATGAGATAGATGTAGTCATTTGCGTTTGAACCTGACCCTTTATAATTATCAGAAATTAAGTACCATTATAATAGGTAGTGTGAAACGCCCACCGGCCAGGTGGAAGGACGACTTGAAGAAGGTTGCTGGGTCCTAGGTCCGGCTGGATTAGAGTTGCTGATGACCGGATGTTGTGGCGCACGCTAGAAGAGGCCTATGTCCAGCTGTGGACCGATATAGGCGATGATAAAGTACCATTTACCGTAGTAATATTAGGAAGTAGGAACCCATATAATTTTGTCATGCAAACTCCAACCGTACAGTACTTACGTAGTAGTTAAATAGAACTTTCGATTTATGTCAACAGAATTAATTCAATAACTTTTAAAAATATAATTCCAGTCAACATTTCTTGTAAAACTATTAGTTTTTTTTTTTTTTTTAGATATTTATTTCTCACAAAAATAACGAAAAAGTTACAGTATTATAGAAATTTACTGTGGGAGACTAGTGCCTAAACTAGGTTGAAGCCTGTATTTCAGGTCACCAGGCCTTCCACCCCTGAAGTCCAATATCATAGTCCTTTCATAAACTGTGCAAAGTGAAAATTTTCCATTTTCTTGTTCTTCGTGTATCTGATTCTATCAAGTTGTTTTCTCTTGATGAATACTCTCCAATACGTTGCTATAACTTTACCAGACCCCGATACTGGTTGATTTTGTCCTGTATACCCAGTTATCATCTTGCACCCCATGAATGCGCACTTTCACTGCAGACAACATCTTGATGTAACAATAAACTCGCTGTTTTAATAAAATCTGTAAATTATGGCTTATATACACCCATTATTGACGATTTATCAAAATGTCTTTTCAATTTTTCATATTTTTGTTGCACATTGACACTTGACGTTCTTGAGAAATGAAAAATGATATATACGTACGTTCCATCTGGCCATCTGGCAACACCCCTCAATGAGCACACAACATAAACCCAGATCGGTCGTTGTAGCGTTCTTTGGGGCTGCCTATGCCTATGATATTTTTCCTATGCCCAGCAGTGGACGTTTTTCGGCTGAAATGATCTTCGCACTCTATCAGTTTATGATTGTTTTTTGTCACATTGGTATAATGTACACACAAACTATACGTATAAAGTTTCTTATTAACATTTACAATGTAAATAATGTTGCTCGATTTAGGGCCTCGGGTTAAGGTTGCGCAATGTGGAATGAACCCATCAGTCATTTGCTATTTTATGATCACTTCACACACGAAAAGACACTTAATTACGGAAATAATTTATTAATCAAGTTCAATCGTATAATTTAACATGTTTTTTATTTATTTGTATTATAAATACACGGTCAACAATGTTAATGCCAGCATCAAGAAATTTACAATCTAGTTGGTCTAGTCATAATAATTTGATATAAATATGTAAACTGGGATATTAAAATCGAGCATTTGGTTGCTACAAGGCAAACTCGTTGGCGATAATCGCTTAGTAAATTAGATAATATTTAATCATTATGAAGTGACTTATTATTGTCATTATTATTTATGGATAATAAATGAATCATTTGTATTAACCGTAACGTGTATTAAGGACCTATTAAATATGGCGTATTATGTAAGTATGACCATGTTTCGCCATACAGTACGCTTCTAAAATGGTTGCCTATCTGGCGGCGTAGAGCGCAAAGGGCATTGACAACCTCGTTTTCCATTCATGATTATCTCACTTCCCCTGCTTACCTTACATCTAATTTTTAGTACATAAGCTTCAAACATGACAAAAATCTTCGTTCCGCATATAATCGTCTCTTGCAATGTCCCTCTCACCACTTGATCCACTGTTCTTTCTTTGTCCAATCTATTCTTCTGTGGAATGGAATCAAGATGGCTACCAGTCGCTATTCTTTTAAAAGTAGGTAAACTACGTAAATACCTCTTCAATTCTTTAACAGAATCATCTCTATTTAATCCTTCTTATAATTAGTTATTAATATGTATGTATATATTATTATTGCATGAATCTGTTATTATATATGTACGTTTATTTATTTATGTACGATTTAAAACGTCTTGCGTAAATTGCCTTTCGCTATTTGGACTACTCACATTTACACTGTCTGTGCACCTATCATATTTTGTCGCAGCATCACCCTAAGGTCGACTGGTAGAAAATGCCTTATGGCATTAAGTCCGTATGAACAGTTTACGTGAATAAAGTATTAAATGAATAAATAACAAAACCCACGAAAGGAAATGCTATATTGATTGATTTTATTTGTATGCTTTGTTTGTAGGATCCGCGATCGTACCGATTTATATTAATTTGTAGTAAAGGGGATGGACTGAAAATCAGCGTTGGCCAGGGCGCGGTTTAATTACTGCCAACATTGCTGAGTCCTTCCAAGTTCCTTTTACCGTAACAATATCAACTATTATTTTTGTAGGATTTGTTGGTTAACCTTCTTAATTATAGTGTGATATTTTGGTAATAAATTATCTTTATATTTATAAAATATCTTTTATATATAATATTAATCCTGTTCTTTTTGCGAGTCTGTCGGACATACATATACAGGCTTACCTACAGTATTCGAACCGTTTCAACCTCGAACGACGTAAAATCGTCCTCACGATAAGGTATATTATGTACATTATGGCATGGAGAAATTCACCTCAATTGTTATAACTAAACTATATATTGTTGGCCGTAAAATTATATATTGTATAACAATACAATATATAATTTTACGGCCCCTAAGAAAAGTAAATTTCCCGGTGCGTGATTTGATATAATTTTGACGTTAGTGAAGATAGCTGGGAGTCCTTAAAAGCGGTTGAAATGTAACCGATCGTTGTCGAATGGAAATATATTAGGGTAGGCCTTTGTTTGTCCAGCAGCGGACTTCCTTCGGCTGATATGATGACGTTTTGGACAAAGCGATGTAACAAAATATAACGTAAATCCACAACCAAATTCTCGAGCACAAACAACCATTAAACGCATTCCAATCAAGAATTAGAACTAATTGACAACCTATGCAATAAAAGCTTTTTTGTACCACAAAATATTAAACGAGTTGGAGTTTGTTAACCGATCAAATATAGGTACCTACTTGTTTGATTCATATCGAAATATGTAATAATATATAGTATAAATTACATAATTTTAGGTAATATATCTTAATAATATTATTTATATTGCGTATCGTGCGTGCGTATGTAACGTACAAAACAACTTACTGGTATATAATATTTGAACGAATTTTAGCGTACTGCCACAAAAATATAATTTAAACTCGGCCTCCATTTGTACAAAAGACATTATATTTAAATAAGTGATATTTGTCACTGCGGCCTTGGCGCCAAGTTCATTGTCTTACTTCTCCTAATCTCACGTCTTATTAACACTAGATGTATAATTGTATATAGGTAATTCTTATAAAACAAAATTCTGTCGTTTCTAATTAATAGTCAGTATCTTTCTTAGTTTTTCAACCCTAAAATCAACCTCTTACGTTTTCCAATGATGCCGTGATGGTGTCTGTCTATGACTGATCATAATAGCGGTCATTGGGATTCTGGAGGTACATGCTTACATTGGACTCTAACTAAAGTAAAAGTAAGTACTAAACTACTAATGAAGACATCATGATAGGTCCTATGAAGGGTATTTGTTTAATGCATCATCCATTTGTGTAGTTAAATAAACATTGTGCTACATTTCTCATATTTAAACAAGATTAAGAATTTACCAGGTAAATACACATACTTGCACTATATTATATTGTCAATTAACTGGGTCTCACAGTACTTTTCCATTATGTGCAATGGAGAAACTATTTTTATTTAGTATCAATGTAAACAGTGGCGCGATACGTCTGCTGAATTAATGTCCCCAATACAATTGAAGTGTTTCATTAGCACAAGTGGCCCCGATTGCTTCGTTGATCGAGCCCGGAGATCGTCGCAAAACCCAGGCGCCATGAATACTTGTGCCCAACTCACACGTGATTATGAATTCATCTGCTTGTAATAAGGAAGTGGGCCCCGGGATACAGTAAGACTAATACGAATTATGATGGGAGATTTTCATCTCAATTAATATAACAATATGGGCCATTGTAGCTTTGACTACGACCAGATCTACTACTAGACATACTGCTACTTATGACCAATCAACTTCTAGAGCGTGTTGATTATGGCAGTGACACTAGAGAATAGTGTTTAACGTGGGTATTTTATTTACTTCAATATAAACAATGATTAAGCTGTTTTATACACATGGACGTAATAGCCGGGACTATTATACCGACAGCACAAGTTTAGCTTTGGTTGCCATAAGTTATTTAGTCATAAATCTTCAAGGTCCTGATCTTTGATTTTCCACTGACTTGTAACATTAAAGTGATACGTAACTTCATACGGTCTACACCAAGAACGTATCGTCGACTCGCTGTCGACGCATATGCCTTGCAGCCAATATGGCCACCTCTTGATGTCGATGAATTTTTGTCTTAGAGTGAAATAATGATTTACTAATGCAAATATATGATGACCAGGCAGTATAAATATAGTAAGTATAATATCAAACAACTCTTGGACACAACATTGAAGAAAGGACGAAACAAAATGTGCGGGTCTAATATAATAAACAAATTAGTGGTCAATCTCCATGAAACATTGAATATTGTCAGTTCTAGTCTCAGTTGTTTCTTGTACGTACTATTCAAGTTGAAAAACTTACAACAGTCTCGCTAACAACGGGGCTCACTCGGTCAATAAGATTGTGTTGCTAAGTTCGTGATCCACACTAGACCTTCGCGCGCTGCCGGGTTCAATTAGAGATCACCCAGTTGCGTTAGAAACCAAGTCTCCCATTACTGGCTGGGGTCGTGACACCGCACGTCGAAACGCGGTGGCGTAATATCAGTATTGTTGTCAGTAATTTCCACGTGCAAGTAACTTAGTATTTAATTGTGTGGAATGAACACAAGTAGTACTTCATTCGCTAGGAGCGGAAAATGTGGGCATTATCGCTTTGTATCGCTGCGTGTGAAGGACGTTTGAAATTAATGTAATGTGTAACTATCTAAATTTCATTGTTAAAACCACACTGGATAGAGACAAGAACTGAATTCACAAAGTTTTTAGCCAATTCCACATTTGCAGTTTAAATCGTACAATTTTAGGTTTTATTTTATTCATTTACATTTTATTTCGGTTAAACAAAAAGAACTGAAACAAAGTCATCTGATATTTAGGTTGTTATATTACTATACTAATAATGCACAGATACATTAACAGCCTATCGATGCCGAACGTAATAATTTCATAACTGATTTATTAGAGGCTTGCATAACACTTCTGATAGCTAATAACCATGAAGTGTAGTCAGTTGTAATAAAAACATCATAAAACGCCAGTAAAGCTGTAATTGCTGTATTACTCTCGCAATTATTTTCAATTATAAACAGAACATCGCTTTGGCAAACGTCGAGAAGACCGTCTACACCGTAATACCGTATAATATTATGAGTTCGGTTATATCGGGCCGTCTCTAAGTTTTCCGGGCAACTAGCGGAGTACGTTTTACTTTCATATAGGAAGTGCTATCGCTTTCAACGGAGACCGGTTGCGACTGTCTACTCGGTAGATATATTGGGGTTGTGTATGCTAAGTTTCTAACTAATATTATTACTATATTGCAAATAAATAGCCAATTAACTGTGTAATTCACCAATTAAATTGAAGTTTGTATTTTTATTAGTTTGTGCATTCGGGCCCTGTGACCAAAGCGTTTCGATAAAACGGCTCAAAGATAAATTTTGATGAATTTATTGCTTTTGTGCCGTTTCAGGGTATCCGCAGCCTGCAAATGGAGCGCAAGCACACTAGGCTTGAAAGATGGTACGCAGAAAATGTTAACAACGTTGCGTTTTGCACTTAGAAATCTTCCCATCTTCCATGGCAATAGCGACGGACCCTCTGGTTGCATCCTATCGTTTTGTACCAAGCTATTCGGTTCTAATATAGGGCACGCTCATCATTCATCATTTCGGCCGAACGAAGTCCACTGCTGGACACAGGCCTCCCCCAAAGATCACCACAACCACCGATACGGATGTGTTGTGGGCTCATTGGGGGGTTTTGCCATAATCGCCACGCTTGGCAGGCGGGTTGGCGATCGCAGTTGAGTTGTTAATGTACTCGAAGGACGCTGCTGCCCATCCTCCGGCTAATCCCTTAGTCGACTTTTACGACACCCATGGGAGGAGATGGGGTGGTGGCATTCTGAGCCGGCACCACACGGCATTGAGCCGGCACCACACGGCACGCTATAATATAGGGCACGCTCGCATGACAAGAACACTACAAATATAGTATATTAATAATGAATTTAGATTAATAATAGAACATTATTCTTGTACTTACACCCTTTTCTTTCTTCCAGGTGAGTCCCGATTACGAAGCCGATGGAATGGCAGTAATTGTAAGTTTCAAGTCATTATCATTACCCGTCAGGCGTCACGCCCACGTCCAAGTCCTTGGAGGGTTAAGAATACGTGTACGCGCCCTACGTGGTGTCAGTAATGTTCATACTGGGATCACAGCAGCAATTTGAGTCCAAATGTGCTCGTTAAGACTTTAAAATCTAAATATTATTTATGACATTGTTATAAAATAGCGTGTAACCACATTTCTATGTCTTCACCACAGCTGAAAAGAGTTAATGTTCATAATAATTGCATTACCAATTGCCCATTGCAAAGTTTATGAGAACTTGCATATATAGGCAACACTATAAAGACCACTATTTTATGTTTCGTACGTATCTTGAATCAAGATAATTTAACGCCCTGTCTGTATTTAACCGTCCGATAATTTTCGAAGGCCATTACAAATAATAGACCGTTCTCGCCCACGACCATACTTGTCGAATTTTAACTTAACACACAAAGTGACTGAATAAGGGCCAAACATGTATTTAGTCACAGAAAATGTTTCCATGTCATTATATCTCGGTGAATCATACATGTCGAACAATTTGCGGGGAAAGTATAACCCGGTAGTGACGCAACAATAAAAAATTACACGGACAAAGGAATTGTTGCAACTAGACCCGCCGCTGACGTAAGGGCTAATAGCTTGTCACTAATGACCGGTACACAATGATCCGTTGTCATGACGTCCAAGCTAGCCACGTTACACGCTATAAATAGTAAACATAATAAGACGTTATACTCTCATATATTTTGAGTCGAACGTGTTTTACAACTGCAACGATCATCACGAACATATTATTGTTTACCTGTCCGGTTTTGCAAATCAACCCCGAGACGGCGTTGTCTTGTTGCATCTATAAATAAGGAGGTGCTAAAAGCGGACCGACCGGGGGACGTGCTTCCTCCGCTTTGAGCGGCCGGGGGGTAAACATACTCGAGTTGAACGAAGCCCTTTGTTGACATTTGCTTTACGGCCGCTCCACCTCGAGTCGCGAGCTTTATGGCGCGGGCGCAATAAACACAGCACCCGTAGCGTCGCCAGCGCCTACGTCGCGTCGGGCGAGGTGAACGTCTGTATGTATGCGGCGTGCCAAGCCCACCCGCCATATTATCATCATGGCACGCACTCTCGTACCCGGTATTACATGAAAAATATATTAAACTAATACCATCATATGATCTTCATCATATCATTCAATATCCACGCACTTAAATGTAACTTACCAAGAAAATAAAACAAGCAGGTAATTTTACTAATTCTAGGAATATGTCTCCGGTACGTGATTTCCGTCCTCTATGTTAATTATTACCTACTTACTTCTTCAAATACATTTCCATTGTTTCGTCTAATATAATAAACAACCAGACAATCGTTCGGTAGGTGTTCGTAATATAAATAAAGAGGAGCGGTTGACATGTGATGGCATTTATACCTTAGCCGGTATGTTCTCGCATTGCAATCACGGTGTGGTGCCCATCTGCATGCGTGCGGTACGCCCGGCGTCCGGTCTTACTCATCTAACAGTCGCTAACTATGTGAACTGCTGTGGAGGATAGCTTTACCATATTCATAATGATGTTCAAACTAAGAAATACCATTGTTGTCGGGACAGTTCAACAAAAAATAATTGATAATAGTTCGAACATTTAACCGCATTTATCCTAATTTTAATTGTACATCTAGCGAGTACAAGGAGTAAACAGAATAAATATTTTTACTTAATAAAATGAGTCATAATCATTTGAACGTTCATTTTGTTAATTAATAATCAAGCGACACAATTATCATGCTATTTAAAATCATATGGTAACCGTTTTAAACGGATGTCTGGACTATGTGGGAGAGCATTAAATTGCGTTATTTGTTGCGCCGCTATTTTAATATGTTTCATAATGGTATTAGTTTAAAGCGTGGCTTGTAGACAGCCAGTCTAATTGTGGTAAAATGCGCCACTTAAATAACCATGAGTGTTAGATATACGAGTAAGTAGTAACTACGCAGTGGCACCGCGTGAATCACATAATATTCATCCATTGTTCAAGATTTCGTGTTTGCGCATGCGCACACAAAGAGATTATTTGGATATTTCAGTGATTTGAGGGAAATCTCTATCATGTCAATGTTTATAATAACATTTTAAGAGGGCCAAAATTCTCAGCGAATGCTCTCTGTATGCAAACTTAAACAAACGACTTTATTATGATAATGAAACCAGGGGGCGACGACGTCAGACACTGAAAGGTTAATGACTACTCTGGTCATTATTGGGAGATCGTTGGTAGGTCTCTGTCAGAGGGGACCTCAACATCTCCACTTTGATCGTTTTCGCGCAATCATTCAATAAACGTGATAGGATTGATCGCCAAGACCCTCGGCTTGACTCCTCAGTGAAATGGACCACTGTTAAATAGTATATGATGCACAACGTCAGTTCAAGTCATTTACAGAATCAACCATTTTCTCTGAATTTATTTTCGATATGTATGCTTTTTAATATAGCTTTTACATAATCTGTTTTATATTTTTCGTTGTTAGTTATTGCTGTTCTTATGCTGGGAAAATAAAAACGCCGACCAAGACTTTTAAATCGTTAAAGGTTCATTTAAATATAGAACGCATTTGATTAGAACCAATTAACGTTCAATTAAGCAGTTCTCTTGTTTGAGTTATATGGTTGTATCAATTGTCGCGAGGCACTCTGTCTTAATGACTGGAATTCATGCTCGTTGCGTTATGTTCCCTGCGACGACCAAGTAAAATGACCACAAAGAAACTCTTTATTTCAAAAAATAATTATGATAATTGCAATAAAGGTTGTTATGTGCATTGTGCATTCGCGGCCATAGGTTAAGGTTTTAAGCCGCTTAAAACAGCAACTTCAGTGCTGATAACGTTTTTCTTCACAATAGCAAGAGTCATTTGAATTGTCGTAAAGATTTCTTCTTTGAATCTGCTGGAAATAAGTAACCCAAATTTGCGTTCTTTGTTATTCGGTGCCATTGCCCCAGAGGTTATCTGGAAAGAGAATATATTTAGCGAGACCTCGAGTTCGAAAAGCATCGACAGTAGAGGTGTAAATTTTCAGTGATTGCCAACGTAAATACCCGAGCACTCGCGTAGTGATGCTTGAAGTTCGACGACCTTAGTAAGTGCTGAATAAAAAAAAAACATTGATAATTTGGATTAATCAGTTCTTGATAGGGGTTTGTTTGTGTATTAAAAACGTGCTATTGGTAGCTTTAGATAAAAGGTCTGCACATAGAAAAAATGCTATTATTATAAATAATACTATTAGGCAGAAAGTCGTTGCCCTCTATATGTATTCTGTAGGTATTACAACTGAATATTCGACATAATGTTTACTCTTTCAATATTTTACGACTGCAAATGAGAATGATTATGTCATACTTCGGTAACTATATTTTTTCAGTTTACTGCCGTTTGGACATCCCTGACTCTTAAATTTCCCCTAAAATGGTGTGTGTAATTGGTACTTAGAGCTAAGCTTAAAATAGTCTCGCCATAGAGCATTATGTAACCCGCTGCCACCATAATAACAAGGAGCACAAACACATTGGCGCGAGCGGTCGCGGGCGGCGTGTTTGTCACGTTGACAACATCGCGCGCTAACCAACAGTACACATAGCAGCAAGAGGCGCAACCTGTGCCCGCCGGATCTTTGGAAACGTTCGTTACACCATCGTTTACCCAAAATTATATTTACCAAACAAACACCCGTTATAATGTTATGGATTAGTTTGTTGCCCCGATAGTGTAAACTGTTGACGTAGAGCCAATGTCTAAACATGTGTTATTATATATAATAATATGCGAAGCGTAGTCGTGGTATGCGCTGCCGGCTGATTGCCTTCAGCTTCGAACGCAACGACCGCGGCCGTTTGAAATCGACAGTGATTACAATTTTCCCTGGAGCTCGATTGCGCGAACGCAACGTCCGATGGAAAGCAGCGTTTAACCAATGTTCCGCTCTGATAAATCTCTAATTACGCCTCGACCGTTTTCCGTCGACACTTGGCCGCCACCAACTTAACCCCTAGCTTTTCACTGCAACATTTCACCCGCGATTGTGTTGCCACGCTCATTTGTTTGCTTCACTTTCGCCTTTGGCGTTACTCTACGGTCACATTGTTTCATTAGGCTGAAATATGTTCTAGACAAAAAACCTTACAAATCAGTGTACCTCGCGATATTTTTGGAGCAAGACAAAGATAACTTTCCTTTGTAATTTATATATCTATTGTCTGATAGTTTCCACCGTTTTACCTTTGGGTAATGTGGATAGGGGGGCAGGAACAATCTCTCGTGAAGGATAAACAGCTACTACGCAGAGGCAGCCTTAAGAGTAGTCGGTTATTGCCCACATAGCGAACAATAGGTGCTCATACAGCACTAAAAGCATTCGTGTGTAATTGTTTACCTACCGTTCGCTGCTAACCGCAAGACTTAACGTGTGGTATATAGACTTTGTCGGCATAAGCTATTAATACAAGGGTTTATCGACTAACTCATTAGTAGTATTTCTAGTTATTTGTTTAATGTGAGAGAATGGATGAAGTAAAATACTTACATAAAACCGTTTGAAATAATCTTAGAACTGATTACTACGCATCATGTTAACAAAGAGCGCAGACAAATATAATAATTTGTCCGTTGTATTCCAAAACACAAGTGTTTGCGTGTTTACGATTCCCGGACGAGGCGGAGGCGAATAGAATATACAATGACGTGTCATTCACATCGATTGAGGCCGCATACAAGATGCGGCGTTATCATACATTATGTATAGAGCTCGTGTTCCGTGTCGAGCTCCGATCCGATCTTAAAGCCGCTCTTTACTCGCCGAAGATGCGCTAAATCATACACCTACCTGCTCGCTGGCCACGCCAGTTAATGCAGTAACCCTTGCCTTTACTCGACCTACGTAAAACAAGTTTAAGTTAAATGGCCCCATGAAAAATCTACCACAGAAGTTATTGTGACGTGATGGCATTTCAAATACATAGGCATGTAATAGATCAGTATGGGAGTAGGTACTGTTATTTACACGACACGCGCCGACCGTTGCCCCTCGCGCGGAGAAGCGTCGTCAAATGTCTCGGCGACAATTATTTGTCATAGTGGCGAGGCGACGGACGATGCTTGAACAATAGTGCACAATCCTCGCGATTGTAGCCGCCGCGCCAGTGTCAACTGCCTCTCGCGTGAACACCAGCATTGTTATGGTGATGTTCTGTAAATTCAGGTTCGACGCTCTGTGAAAACAAAAGATGCGCCACACATTTGCATTTTAAACGTTACCACCTCCAGAAGGGAATATTGATGGGAATTGGAAAATTTACCGAAATTAATGATTCTATGCAGGGTAACGGACGACCGCTGGTCGTTTTAAACTAAACATTAAAATTCAACTCACCCTCCGGCTTTAAAAGCATTATTTTGAAGTTCAGTTAATTGGTAATATTAAACATTTCAAGATAGAGACCATTAGTGAAAACGAGATGAATCTGAGCAGGTAGACGACCAAACCAGCGCTCGGTGTAGATTTTTTTTTTGTTAACTTATGCAGGTACCCGACCCTTCTAGTCTGATTGTGCATTTTTTCTACTACACAAATACATTTACTATAATGCCGTCGAACAACGTATTCTCATGTACCTTTCTGCAGTGTTTTTTGTGGTAGATATTTTACCCATTTGATGTTTATTTTGAACCCAAAACGCTTCAGTAAGGAGTTTTACTGTGAACATGGAATTAATTAGGTATGTTTTAATTGACTGAATTGTGCCTCGGACCTATTCATTCAATTAAAATATGATTTAGTTTAGCCTATCGCAGTCCACAACTAGACTTACGCCTCTCCTACATTGCGCCACACACATAAGGTGCTTAGTAGTATTATTCCTCTTCTTTTCCAGACCAATAAGTTGCACGGTATAGATAGATACCCACAAATTTTATTTAGTTTATGCAAAATTGCTTTGAGTAACAAACATTTTTGTAATTTTTCAGAACCAATCTCGACCAGTGCAGACTATAAATGGCACGCTGGGTGCGTCCCTTGGACCGGTGGGAGCCGGTGCAGTGTCCGGCGGCGTCAGTTGGGAGCAGCACCCCGTGCTGGCCCGCGCCGCGTCCGTGCCGGCACACCGCGCGCTCGCCGGTCTGCTCGACCGCCTTGGCCACCGCCGACTCGAGCGCACAACCAGCGAACCTGCGCCGCCCCCGCCGGCAACCAGCAGATACAAGACCGAGCTCTGTAGACCCTTCGAGGAAGCCGGCGTGTGCAAATACGGCGATAAGTGCCAATTTGCGCACGGAATGCGCGAGCTGCGCAACTTACAACGTCACCCCAAGTACAAGACGGAGCTGTGCCGCACGTTCCACTCGGTAGGATTCTGTCCGTACGGCCCGCGCTGCCACTTCGTGCACAACGCGGAAGAAGCGCGACGCCGTGAGCCAACTTCCCCTGGCGGTTCCCTGGCTTCGCTGTCATCTGGCGGCTCGATGGCCTCTTACATGAGCGATGGATCTCGCTCGCCGCGCTCACCACACTCGCCGCATTCGCCGCTAGCTCCGCAGTCTCCGCAGTCTCCGCTGGCGCCGCATTCGCCGCCCGCCATGTCTCCCCCAGCGCATGCCACGGCATTCGCATTCCGCCGCGCGCACTCTCCTGACCCTGAAGAAGAACGACTTCCCGTGTTCAACCGTCTCTCCTCGGCGTTCGGAGACCTCGTCATCGCCTAGGGCCCTGCGATCGCCTAGTCCTAAGTTAACTTATACCGAACATAGCTTAAGGATCGTCCGTCACCTTAGTGCCTACTCGACGTCTTCCAGCCAGCGCCCGAGCGACGTCCCGCTCGTCGCGCCTCGCGCACACGCACACCCGCTCAACGAATGATCTCCAGTTTGTCGATGCTATTTTGCTACTTCGCCTTGTAATTTATAAAGTTAACGAAATGAAGTGTTTTCTGGCGTCTCGAAAGTTTGCGGTGTGAAATATAGTGGTATCGTACCTACCTACATTTTTAGTTATCGGCACGCACTTGTAAATGGCACCTTATAATATTAGATATTTATTGTGTAGCTCGCGGAAGTCTTCCCGATGATCCTCCGCCGAGCGGTGGTCTCTGTAAAGTTAGCTTATAGAACATTTTATTTATTTCGTACTGCCTATCCGCGCTCGGTACTGTACCGCGAGAAGGCGCTCGTGATCTATTTTTAAGGGTTTAAGATAATAATTTATTATTTATTTTGAGTCTCTTTAACTGTAATAATTATTTTATTTTGTAGCTAGCAGCCGCGATGCCGCACCGCATACGGACGACGCCCGCGTCGACGGGACGTGGCTCGTTACGTTACCATACCCAAACTTGACTGATTCTGACCTGCATAACTAATGTTACTATGTTCATAACGTAAGCGATATTCTCGCTATGGACAGAATCTGTCAATCTACAACTCGGGAGCTCGATGGACTAGTGGCTCAAAGTACATATTACTCAAATTGCATTAATCTCGAATACATATAATAAAATCGACCTCGCAGACAAAAACCGAAAGTGCTCATTTGTGGCGCGGCGTGCCGTACGATAATCTCCAGCTAGTCGACACCGCTAGCGATCTCCGCGGTCCATTTGAGAACTATCGGCATTACCGTGCTCGGTTTAGTTTGCCAAGGACTTTTTCGTTTTGTCTCGAACGAGGAGGACGCGATGCGGCCCGATACCGGTTTCAAGTTTTGGTGATTATTTTTTTAGTGGTCGCGCCGAGTCCTCTCTCTCGGCGCTCGCGTCCGCCTCGCAAAAACCGCCGGGAACGAGCCCCCCGAGCACTCGCTTCCACTGCCCGCCGAACTCCCGAGCTCTCGCACCGATAAACCTGTATAAAGATATGACACAATAATATAAGCGACGTGTTTATACAATTGTTGTGGGCGAGCGGTCGCCGCGGGGCGCGGGCGGTGTGCTGCCGAGCGCGCCCGCTCGTCCGCGCTCCGCCTAAAGTGTGCCTTTTACTTTATAAACGAGATAAATCGATTTATTTAATTTTTAGTTGATCGAGATAGATTATTGTTTATTTATTGTCTCCTTTTGAATTTATATTCAAATTGGCACAGTTATTACTTTAGTCCTACTTTGACAGAGCTAAGTGATTAGTTTCCAAGTAGTATAGTTTTCTTTTGAATTTAAAGTGTGATATTTTATAATATTTATATAAAACAAAGTTTAAACTTTTAATTAAGGGACCAATGTAAGTGATTAGGAGAAATTCTGATAGAACTATCGTACGCTATCGATTCTTACCAAGAGACTGTATCCTCGCGCCACATATTGATGATATTTTTGTTACATGTCAGATCTACGAGTTCATATAATGTATTAAATAAAACGACATTTTTACCAATAATGGTTTTGTGTTTAATTATTATTCAGCTTTATAGAACCGAGATGGTATTTTTATTTCGTTTTATTATTTTTAGTTTCAGTTTTTCTCCTCCTTTCTAAGCGAGTCGTTGCATGGTGACCACAAGATAATAATTTTGTACCTAATGTTAAGGAATTTTTAGTTTTAAGCGTTCATAAAGATCACGATTATTATTTATTATCAGTTCATTACAAATTATAAACCATTAAAAACTGATTTATTTAATTTCTTTTGTATTTAAACCAACATTTAAGTTGTACGACTTCTTGTAACTTAATGTTAGTAATATATCATGAGTCATATAATATAACAGGTTAGTTTAGTACCTACGACACTTGTAATTAAGTATTTAATTTTTTTAATTTAATTCCAATCGTAAGTTAATCTTCCAAAAAATTACTACTACGTATTCTATTTTCTTATGGACAAACAAATTAAGTATAAAGCTTAATTATGACATTTTTCTTGTAAGTTTCCTTATTTCCATCTGCATTTTTATTGAATTATAGTCAAAATAATGTTTAATTTTGTTTTTATTTTTGTTATCCTTTTATTTTTCACCCATTTTCTTTTAAATTTAGCTCAACCTAATTCCTAAAACCGAGCTCTTTCATTTGACTTCAAAACCTATCACAGAACATACACATCTGAAACTGTTAGACACATATTTTTTACAAGTAGATTAAGTTTTACAGAAGCGAGAATTTATACTTGTCAATATTGTATTTCCTACGTCAACTTCCTTGATCCCGAAGATGGATTCAAATCTCTGACTATATTGAATATGCGTGCTTGCTAGATATTTGGGAAAACCAGAATTTGTATGTTACGGAAACTGCTTACTTATGAATAAACGTGACAAATGATTGACGCGAATTGGTAAACACTACAACATATATAGAATGTGAAAATTCCATCGCTTTATGTGATCGGCTATTTTAAGAAAAATTGTAAAATAATACTGCAAAGTACCAAAGCATAGTTTCTCGTTTTGGCAGAAATGTCTTCACAACAAAGGCGATAGTCGAACTGCTTGCGAATCGATTTGCAGTCAGTTCGCAGTTTTTAATCTAAGCTCATACCCGCAAAATTGACAAACAGCAAAACCCTCCCCCATTAAGGACATTGACCGCTTGGCATGTACAGGCATTACAAATATGATACAGGTTTAATAGCTTATACCACTAAGAGAATATCATAATGATAATTATCGAGGAACTGGGCAGATGGATTTAGATTATCGTGGTTCCACAATAATTGTGTCGTCATTTTGGGGGCATTTGCGAATACTCACCATTGGCTTGGCTTGGCAGGCGGTCTGGTGAGCGCAGAATGGCTACTGCTCCACAGAAGGGACGCTGCTGCCTATCCCGCTGATTATGACCGCTACAATCGACAATCATATACTACGCTGGGGAGGCTGGCTGGTGATCCGGACGCGCCGAACCATCATTATATCAGCCGATGGACGTCAAACGTTTATCACTGGGGTATAGCCGTTAGAGTTCAGCACGTCCCTCCTCCTTGCCCAGGTCGAATTCCATGAGGCAGTATGTTGTTTTAAGACAGAACGAAGCTGCTACCAGTCCTGAATAGCTTGTTAGAAGCCTTTACAATAATAACACCTAGTCTGCGCACGCAATGCGTGACCATTTGAACGGTGACAGATATGGCACCATTAGCAAGGCAGCCCGTTAGTGCTTTCTCATTTCTTTGTGAACGCTGTTACCAAAAAAAAAACATATGACGATAAATTCTGATGTGACGAAAATGGCTTACTATAATAACAATCATTATCTATGCGCTTGTTTGTATGACAGCGAAAGTAAACATGCTGGTTATAAACCCACGCATGGATAGTGTTTCGGTTAAATCGTTTGGGACCGTGGTCTGCAAGAGATTACCCTTCATGTGTTATTCTTATTATTCTCAGAGTGGCCTATTATTTACCTAAAACCACATCTGATTAACAACTTATTACTTACTTGTGGTGCCGGCTCAGAATACCGCCACCCCATCTCCTCCCGTGGGTGTCGTAAAAGTCGACTAAGGGATTAGCCGGAGGATGGGTAGCAGCGTCTTCTGAGTTTAACAGCTCAACTGCGATCGCTAATCCGTCTGCCAAGCGTGGCGATTATGGCAAAACCCCCCAATGAGCCCACAACACACCCATATCGGTCATTGTGGTGATCTTTGGGGGAGGCCTGTGTCCAGCAGTGGACAACACGTGACACTAGGCACTGATTGTGTTCTGAGTGGTATCTCACTGCACTCGTTACCTCGAGACATGAATTTATTTTTAGTCTCTTATGCCTAGTAAATTCACTAGCTACAATGCCCTTCTAACCGGTATACAGTAATGCCCAAAGTTACTCCTACCACTACTACTTAGCGGAGAATATCTGGCACTAGGGTGGTACCCACCTAGTCGGCCTCTTGCAACAACAGACCTACCACCAGTACAGACCTCCTAAATATGTAACTGAACGGAGAAGGAAAACATCGAAACACATCGGAAACCTACACACCTGAGAAAGCTCCAAAAATGTTCTATATGGTTTACACAACCATACGCCAACCCACATTATACCAGTGTGGTGGACTAAGGTCTAACCTTTCTCATCATGAGAAAAGGCCAGTGCCCAGCACCGGGACAGGAAAAGCCTGATTATGTATTTAAATGTTAAAGGTTGGGCAGTCTGCATAACTATTATCATTGTATTCGAAGTGTAAGTGTCAGATTATAGTTGCTCCTTGGAAAATTAGCTGTTCTGGGCGACATCTAAGAGCCTACGTATTCAACGCGTTATTTCCAATAAGTAGATAGTAGGTATGAACAAGTTATTTATTTATTTACAATTACACACATACAGCTACCACTACAGGAAAATCCTAATACGATAGTGTAGTTACTATCATCATTTCGGCCGAATGAAGTCCACTGCTGGACACAGGCCTCCCCCAAAGATCACCACAACCACCGATATGGATGTGTTGTGAGCACATTGGGGGGTTTTGCCATAATCGCCACGCTTGGCAGGCGGGTTGGCGATCGCAGTTGAGTTGTTAATGTACTCGAAGGACGCTGCTGCCCATCCTCCAGCTAATCCCTTAGTCGACTTTTACGACACCCATGGGAGGAAATGGGGTGGTGGCATTCTGAGCCGGCACCACACGGCTTACTTACTTACTAACTTAAATAAAATGAAATAAAATTTAAATATCGGTCGTTGTGGTGATCTTTGGGGGAGGCCTGTGTCCAGCAGTGGACTTCATTCGGCTGAAATGATAATGATGAAACGTAAAAGTCAAAGTAAACGTTCTAAATTTTAACGCAGTCGTGGTGATCCATCAATCACTATTTAAAAATCTTAACCTTGACCTTTCTTATGAAGTCCACAGTGAGTGACCACGTCTCTGTTCCATATATCATCACTAGTTAAAGACTTCCATCTTGAGGCATTGTGGTATTGTTGACGAAAAGACGTTGCGATGTTTCCCGGACGCTGCCCAGCCATCGGATTCGAAGATTGATCTCTTGCTCGAAGTTGGACCTACCTAACTGGACAGTTTGTCCCGGGTAGAGCTTCCAACGGATATTGGGATGGGCACGATATGGGCATTCGACATGACTTTCATCTCGCCCATGTTCATTTTAAGGCTCACCTGTAGGGAAACTGATGAGATCATCGAGCATTGTGCTGATCTCTTGCAGCGATTCTCCCATGACTACGTTGTCGTCGGCAAATCGAAGGTGAGTGTATATCACTCGCCATTGATGTTAATGCTGAATCCTTTTCACTCTAGTAGCTTAAAGGTTCCTCCATTGCAGCGGTGAACAGTGTCGGGGAAATGACGTTCCCCCGTCTCAGACCTCTGCAATGGAATTACCCTCGTGCTCTGTTCATGTACTTGGACCGTAATGTTGGCGTTCTGTATAAGTACTTCAATGTACCGAAAGTCAATGTGGCACCGCTGCAAAGACTGCAGCACTGCCCAGGTTTCGATCGAAGCAAAGGCTTTCTCATAGTCCACAAACGCTAAGCAAAGTGGCTGATTATACTCCTCGGTCTTCTGTATAACCTGCCGCAGCGTATGTATGTGGTCCATGGTACTAAAACCTGTTTGGAAACCCGTTTGTTCGGGAGGCTGGAAGTCCTCAAACCTGCGCTCGAGACGATTCGTGAGACCCTTGAAAACAGCTTATAAACATGGCTCAGAAGCGAGATGGGTCTATGATTCTTCAAAAGGGTGTTGTCACCTTTTTTGAAGAAGAGCACCACCTTGCCTTTGTTCCATGCGTTAGGCGCCGTGCTCTCGAGTAAGACGGAATTGAATAGCTTCTGAAGGCTTTAAGTACCGATGTGTCACCCGCTTTCAGAAGATCTGTCGTAATTCCGTCCCCGCCCCACGTCTTGTTATTTTTAAGCTGTTTCAAGGCCATCCCAATCTCGTACAGGCTGATGTGCGGGACCGAGTATCGGTATAGTGTCGGGTTAGTTTGGCTCGCGGGTCTTTGTCAGAGCCAATGGTACGCATAATTACCGAGGTGTATAGCTGCCGGTAGAAGTTCTCAATCTCTCTCAAAACTTCGGGCTTAGTCGACGCTACACTGCCGTCCTCGCTCTTCAGCTTATAATACGACTTTGCTTAACTCATTGAGTGTCGTTAAACGACCATGCCTAATAGACTTGTCTCTTGCGAACACTTTGGAGCCTTGGTTCTGTTCAATCGCCTCTTTAACACCGTTGGTGTTAATGATGCGGATATCGTGACGCAAGGACTTCCCTATCCGTCTATTGAGCTGTCGGTATGCTTCAGCATCACCGGAGGACTGCAGCGTGATGGCGCGTCTTTCTGCCATGAGGTCGAGAGTGTGATCGAATAACTTTTTGGACTACCTTTACGGTGGGTTTTATAGAACTTAGACGCAACCGTTTGGACAGTGTCTATAAACCTACCATTTGATCGCAATGTTCTAGGCACTCGAAGCGGTTTTGGAGTTCGAGTTGAAAGCTCTCGGGGTTTTGGATATGAGCACTAGAGGGCTGGAGCGTAGACCTCATCAGACGAGACCTCTCAACTTTGAGATTAATATTCAATGTGCCTCCTTACCATTCGGTGATCACTACCGGTTTTCACCCTGAAGAACACAGAGACATCATTAAATATTTGTCTTTTATTGGTCATGATGAAGTCAATCTCATTCTTTGGGGAATCATCGGGACTCATCCAGGTCCATCCATTTCCTGTGAGGCGGCTTTTGAAAAAAGGAGTTCATCATGAAGAGTCCCTCCTTTGCCTAAAAGTCGGCCAGCTTCAGTCCCCTGGGGTTCCGTTGCTCATATCCAAATTGCCCCACTCTCAACTCACCACCACATCGAGCCCACCTCTTTAACACCGTAATGGTTACACCACCACATGGCCCCAGTTACGTCCTCATACATACCCTCTACTTCATCATCTGGGTGTGTTGAGGTTAGTGCGTAAACCTGTATGACCTTCAACGAATACCTCTTGGTTATTCTGAGTATAAGGTAAGCTACCCTGCTCGACACACTCTCGATGGCCACTATGCTGTTGATGACGGACCTGCGGATGAGGAAACTGACACCACCTTGAGACAGATCTCCGCCTTCCCGGTAGTAAAATAAGTTGCCAGATTTCAGGGTTATCGTGTCCTCGCCCTCACTTCGGACTTCTGATAGATCCATGATATCCCAGTGCAACTTATCTGTTTCTTCTTCCATCTCAACAATCTTTTCGTCTGCCCTCAGTTTGTGTGTGTTTATAGGTTACCAGGGCTAGGTTTCGTTTGGGGTGGTAGCCGGATCCCGTCCCGTGATTCTTAGCACTGCCTGCCCCGCCGTTACCGTGGCCACTACCATGAACAGGAATAACGGGGTTGCCGGGAACTGGGGGCCGGTGTGTTAATCGTGTCGTCATTTTGGGGGGAATTTGCCGATCGCTTGGCAGGCGGGTTAGTGAGCGCAGAAATGTTCAGCAAAAGGGATGCTGCCGCCAATCCCTCTGGTCCTAGTCGACTTTTACGAATTCCACGGGAGGAGATGGAGTGGTGCTATATTCTTAATCCGGACACCACACGGAGACCGGACACCACACGGTACATTATACTCGTACAACAATGATAATGACATATTATGAATTCAATGTACATTTACAGCTACTCAATGAGTTCTTTATTCGAAATTTAAATGAATTTTTCATCAGCAAGTTTCTTACTGGCCAATTCTAAAGAATTTCAGTGTGACCCACGTAAATAGGACCATCAGACGAATCTAATATTTGTTCCGTGCATCAAAGCCACTAACACAGTCAAGCGCGTTTGGCGCTGTGTGACTAGTCGATAGTGTAATGGGTCTTATTTCCTGCAGCTCACACATTCATATTAAATACATACTACATATGATCGCTAGATTATATCCAATCAATATATAATGACATACATTGAATATTTTAGCCAATCATTTTCTATACCACATGCAATTGGTTTTCTTCTCGTGACTTCAGCTGAGAGACCATCCAAACTCATATAAATATATGTTTAACTTCACTTTCATCTGTCAGAATCATATTTTGCATTTCAATTGGCTGATTTATTGTTGTTTTACAGACAAGTACTTATATAAGTAATTTACCGAGACCGCCGGGGAAAAGAAGAAGGCCAAGAAGGCCAGGCATAAGGCCAATAAGAAGGCCAAGAAGGCGGCTGAACATAAGGCCGCCCGGCTTCGTGCTCCCCGTTCCACAGCTGTGGTCCTTAAGCTGCAGCCCGGAGGGGTGGACGAGGGTCTTACGTACGCCGCGGTCATGGCGAGGGCCAAAGCCGAGATCAGCAACACGGATCTCGGCATTGAAAGCATTCGCTGCAGGACCACGGCGACCGGTGCCCGCCTTCTAGAGGTCCCAGGTGCCACCAGCGGCCCAAAATCAGACGCCCTTACTGCTGACGCAGCCTTGAAGCTGAGGGTGGCATTCAAGGCCGTGGAAGTCGGGGTGTCCGACGAGGCTCTACATGGGGGTCGTGCGGTCCATGGCCCTTTACGGGGCCCCAGTGTGGGCTAAATCCCTGAGGGTAGCCAACGTCGCTGTGCTGCGAAGACCGCAGCGAACGATGGTCCTCAGGGTAATAAGGGGATACCGCACGACCCCCATGTAGAGCCTCGTCGGACACCCCGACTTCCACGGCCTTGAATGCCACCCTCAGCTTCAAGGCTGCGTCAGCAGTAAGGGCGTCTGATTTTGGGCCGCTGGTGGCACCTGGGACCTCTAGAAGGCGGGCACCGGTCGCCGTGGTCCTGCAGCGAATGCTTTCAATGCCGAGATCCGTGTTGCTGATCTCGGCTTTGGCCCTCGCCATGACCGCGGCGTACGTAAGACCCTCGTCCACCCCTCCGGGCTGCAGCTTAAGGACCACAGCTGTGGAACGGGGAGCACGAAGCCGGGCGGCCTTATGTTCAGCCGCCTTCTTGGCCTTCTTATTGGCCTTATGCCTGGCCTTCTTGGCCTTCTTCTTTTCCCCGGCGGTCTCGGTAAATTACTTATATAAGTACTTGTCTGTAAAACAACAATAAATCAGCCAATTGAAATGCAAAATATGATTCTGACAGATGAAAGTGAAGTTAAACATATATTTATATGAGTTTGGATGGTCTCTCAGCTGAAGTCACGAGAAGAAAACCAATTGCATGTGGTATAGAAAATGATTGGCTAAAATATTCAATGTATGTCATTATATATTGATTGGATATAATCTAGCGATCATATGTAGTATGTATTTAATATGAATGTGTGAGCTGCAGGAAATAAGACCCATTACACTATCGACTAGTCACACAGCGCCAAACGCGCTTGACTGTGTTAGTGGCTTTGATGCACGGAACAAATATTAGATTCGTCTGATGGTCCTATTTACGTGGGTCACACTGAAATTCTTTAGAATTGGCCAGTAAGAAACTTGCTGATGAAAAATTCATTTAAATTTCGAATAAAGAACTCATTGAGTAGCTGTAAATGTACATTGAATTCATAATATGTCATTATCATTGTTGTACGAGTATAATGTACCGTGTGGTGTCCGGTCTCCGTGTGGTGTCCGGATTAAGAATATAGCACCACTCCATCTCCTCCCGTGGAATTCGTAAAAGTCGACTAGGACCAGAGGGATTGGCGGCAGCATCCCTTTTGCTGAACATTTCTGCGCTCACTAACCCGCCTGCCAAGCGATCGGCAAATTCCCCCCAAAATGACGACACGATTAACACACCGGCCCCCAGTTCCCGGCAACCCCGTTATTCCTGTTCATGGTAGTGGCCACGGTAACGGCGGGGCAGGCAGTGCTAAGAATCACGGGACGGGATCCGGCTACCACCCCAAACGAAACCTAGCCCTGGTAACCTATAAACACACACAAACTGAGGGCAGACGAAAAGATTGTTGAGATGGAAGAAGAAACAGATAAGTTGCACTGGGATATCATGGATCTATCAGAAGTCCGAAGTGAGGGCGAGGACACGATAACCCTGAAATCTGGCAACTTATTCTACTACCGGGAAGGCGGAGATCGAACCAGGGGCGGTCCGTCGCCCGAACAGAAACAGGCCCAAGATGGCGGCGCGCGTGTTCCGCGCGCGCCTCTCCGAAGGATAGGTGCGGCCAACAAGGCCGCACACAGAAGAGACCCTTCAATCATTGACGGGCCGATACCTGCCGGGGGAGCGGTCCAAAGCAGAAAAGCGTACAACTCACCCCCGGCTAGAGGTAAGAAGAAGGACACCGTGGGGTTTTAGCCGGTTTGATCCCGGCATGCCCCTCCGCCCTTCCCAAGGCGGAGGAAGGTCAAGAGGATTTCCCCAAGTTAAAAAAAAAATATAAGTAATTTTAATTAAATATATCAGAAAGTACAAGCAAGTTTTCAAGAAACTCAACAGTGGTTCGTTTCGTAGTAAGTAAATTGATCCTTGTTAAACGAAGCCGGGCGTCGAGCTCTCTGGCTGAGTCGGCGACTCTTGTAACCCAATACGAAGATAAGGACTGGCCTTGACAGAACAGTATACAGTAACGTCAACCGATTGTAATTTCAGGATTTATTGTAAACTACTTTACGTTTACCGCATAAGGTCGTAAATCCCACAGAATTATTTCTACAATCGCAGCGATGAAATTGTTAGTTTATATATAACGGATGTTATAATCTGGTGCTCGACGAACAAAATAATGAACGAACTTGTATAGAGGTCATAAGATCACCCTTAATTAGATAGCTAGCTAAATAATAAGCTAATAAACTTAAATAACATCAAAACTGTACTGTGTTTACTCAAGTTAATAAAGATACGCCATGGAAAAATATTACCACGCCTTCATGGTGGTATTCAAACCTAACTGTCACAAAAATATTTATTAGGTTATTAAGAAGGTTATATATCGGGCGGGAAATGCCTGAGGGGGTGACCGCCTTATAGTCATCCCCTCGGCGATGTGCATAGGCACATATAGAGGCGTGCCCCGAATGGCTCCAGTGTGATCGTACGAGGACCTGGAGCTCACCTTCGGTGGCGAAGCTGACCGCCCCGGTTGTTTTAGTTTTTTTTTTCCCCGAGACGGCGGAAGTAGGTACATGATGTACGAGTATATCCACCGGAATACAAAAAAAAGGTTTGTCGGGCTGACTACACATCTTTAGCTGCACAGGAATATAAAACCTCTTCCTTATAAACATGGACGTATAAACTAATAAAACCTCGTTTTAACCTTACCTTCTGTGGAAAGAGTTTATTTTATAAAGCCAGAACTAAGGGCGAGTAAGCCAAAAAAATTAGGATATTGATTGATAGATAGAATCGTTGAAGTCTAGCATTGTATTATTTTAGTTTTGATAAATATCTACCAAAAATTTAAATTTCCTAACCTAAATCTATTCCGTGTGGTGTCCGGATTAAGAATATAGCACCACTCCATCTCCTCCCGTGGATGTCGTAAAAGGCGACTAAGGGAATCTATACCAGAGGGATGGGCAGCAGCGTCCCTTCCGTGAAACGGTAGCCATACTGCGCTCACCAACCCGCCTGCCAAGCGTGGTGAGTATTGGCAAATACCCCCCAAAATTATGACACAGTTGTGAAAATCTGTGGGGGAGGCCTTTGTTCAGCAGTGGACGTATAAATGGCCGATATGAAATCCTTAGTGTAAAAGAGTTTGATTTAACGTAAAATGTCATTGGATTTAACTAGTTTCTTGATTAAAGATTCTGTAATATTACCTAAATAAGTTTTGAATTATGCATGGTATGTTATGTACAATCATTTCTATTCCAAGTGTCCGGCGGTCTGATTACGTATGTCGCAGACTATTTGCGGCAGGCGTAAATGACACAGACGAAACTGTCAAACGTCATTTTGGTGTTACGTATTTTCCGATAGCGATTATACAGGCGAAGATCTCTGACGCACACTGTCGGACGATCAACGAACAAAAATTTGCATCCTCGACTCTCAATTTCAGCCGATTTGCCATCGCTAGATGCTTGGCTGCGCCATAGCTGCTGTCGCTGTTTTAGCTGCTCAGAGTGCCGATCCGACGTTCTATTATTTATGACAGCCCGAACCAAGAAGGATAATCTCATACGTACCGCTGTCGCTAACGCGTAACCTAAACTGTTTATGTATGAGTAAGCAGCGAATGTTTACTATTGCTGTCACAAAAGCACATAGATAATGTTATTTAAGTTGGCCATTCATTCGCCATGGCCATAGCCTTTCGTGTGGTGCCGGCTAAGAATACCACCAATCCATCTCATGCCGAGGGTATCGTAAAAGACGATTAATGGAAAAGCCGGAGGATGGGCAGCAGCGTCTTTTGAGTACATTTATAACTCAACTGCGTTTGCCAAGCGTGGCAATTACTGTATGGTACCGGTCGTTGTGGCAATCTTTGGAGGGGCGTCTGTTCAGTAGTGGGCGTCTTTCGGCTGAAATGATGATGATGAGTTACTCACGTTTGTCACATCACACAAAGGCGATGACGAGCACTAACGGGCCGCCTAGCGTAGGCTGTCATACGCGTCACTATTCAAATTATTACTGACTAGTTGGGACCCGCGGTTTCACCCGCGTTTAATTTAAAAGAAATTTAGAGTACTTCGACATAGACACTTGACATAGAATATATATGTTGGATTTCAAGGGTTTTATTGTTTTCGCGCGGAACCCTAAATATTTTTCTAAAATAAAAGTAGCCTAAGTTATTCCTTATAACGTCAGCTACCTGCCAGTGAAAGTCCCGTCAAAATCGGTCCAGCCGTTTCGGAGATTACCCGGAACAAACAGACAGACAGACAGACAAAAAATGTAAAAAAAAATTTTTTATTATAGGTACCGTATATACTTTCATATGCATTTAGTAAAAAGCTGTTATTTTGACATTACAAACAGACACTTCAATTTTATTTATTTGTATAGATTGCGTGTGCCCAAGTGTTTTGATTACAGACAGACAAAAAATGTAAAAATTATTTTTTTGTTATAGGTACCGTATATACTTTCATATGCATTTAGTAAAAAGCTGTTATTTTGACATTACAAACAGACACTTCAATTTTATTTATTTGTATAGATTGCGTGTGCCCAAGTGTTTTGATTCTAAGGTCGTGAAGGGGAAATAAAACCAGAATGACCACGCGTCGCAAAAGAAATAGGTACTCTATTAATCAGCAAGGAGGCGGAGGTTCGGGTGGTATGGAAAACTTGGGAGAGGCATTTGCCCAGCAGTTACCGGCGATGCTGCAGTGGCTGATACAGTAGGCTACTGCGCTCCGGATGGCGGGTCCGATTCCCGCCTGAAACAAATATTTGAACGATCTGCAGGTAGTTGTTCCGGGTCTGGGTGTATTGTGTGTGGAATTTGGGTCTGGAAACGCACCCACGACACAGGAGAAATGGTAATGTGAGGCAACGTTGGAATAAAAAGAAAAGGAAAAAGTTAACAATGAGTGAGAGGCTCGTAATTGATTGATCGATTGAAAACAAGTAGAATGCTTCTACCCAGTTCGAGTGTTATTTAAACTAATTATAGAATGCAGTTGATCATCATTTCGGCCGAATAAAGTCCACCGTTGGACACAGGACTACCTCAAAGATCACCACAACGACCGACATCGGTGTGTTGAGTGCTCATTGGGGGGTTTTGCCACAATCGCAAAGCTTGAATAGAATAGAATATTCTTTATTGTACACTATTACAAACCAACTACTAAGATCATTTTATGAACAGTAACTGTACAATCAGTACAATGGGCGGTCTTATCGCTATAAGCAATTTCTTACAAGCAACCTTTGGATGGACAAGAAAAAGATGGAAAAAGACAGGGGTATTCCGTGGTGTACTTATTATACAAATATAATTAAATAGTGTATCTATACAATTAAATATAATACAAATAGGTATATATTCCATACATTACTTAAATAATATGCACATATATACAACCATATATAATAAATACTTTATACAATACATTATAAACAATACATATATACAACATATAATATACTTTACACGCTTGGCAGGCGGCTTGGCGATCGCAGTTGAGTTGTTAATGTATTCGATGGACGCTGCTGCCCATCCTCCGGCTAATCCCTTAGTCGCCTTTTACGGCACCCACAGGATGAGATGGGTTGGTGCTATTCGTAGCCGGCACCACACGGCAGTTAATCATATTTGTATATTTTTTTAAATTTCCATCCGCCTTTTATTTAAATCATGGCCCACGCTAGTTTCTCCCGTCGCGTCGTCGGCACAGTTTACAAACATACAGCTCACCCGAAACAACTATCTATAGATCCTTCAAATATTTGTTTCATCCAGGAATCGAATCCGCGACACGTAGCGCTGAAAGCTTATCGCTCAGCCTCTGAGCAAACCGTGCCATCCAACATTGATGCCACACAAGGTGGAATTAACACCGTGACGCATTCCAAGGTGAGCTTAATGCTGTGACGCATTCTCTACTAGTCAACCTTTGGAAAGAAAGGTCGTCGAAAGAGGTATGTACTACAAAGCTTATCTACTTATAGATAATGTTAAAACGGGCACATAATACCTAACCACTAATTTTAATAAATATTCTGACTGAAAAATATATTATTCTCAACAATAGACCTACTCTGTATCCCGAAAACTGGAAACTCTTAGTAGGTCAACGGAAATTAGGAATATATGGAAAATATATATATCTATTCCAAATTATGAGTATGTTAAAATAACCATCATAACACTATTTTGTATTTTGTCGTGTGGTGCCGGCTCAGAATGCCACCACCCCATTTCATCCCGTGGGTGTCGTAAAAGTCGACTAAGGGATTGACCGGAGGATGGGCAGCAGCGTCCTTCGAGTAGGTACATTAACAAATCAACTGCGATCGCCAACCCGTCTGCCAAGCGTGGCGATTATGGCAAAACCCCCCAATGAGAACACAACACACCGATATCGGTCATTGTGGTGATCTTTGGGGGAGGCCTGTGTCCAGCAGTGGACTTCATTCGGCCGAAATGATAACACTATTCACGGATAATTCTAACTTGAGAGGTATGTTGACGTAAATAACAAATAATGAGGCAATTAACAAAATAGTGGTATCACAAAACTACAATACAATGTAACTTGCCCACTATCGTAAGTTACGTCGGATCTTGTTCTGATTGGTTTTGACCATAGCGTTGATATACGTATACATATAATACTCCTCTGTAAGCCAAAAGTTTAGTATCGCCAGCATTTGGCATCATCAGGTAAGTAGATAATCATCATTAATCATTATCATTTTATCAGTCGATGGACGTCCACTGCTGAAAAAAGACCTAACAGAGATTTTCATAACCGGTTACATGCCATCCGTATCCAACGACTCCCAGCTAGTTTCACCAGGTTCTCTGGCCATCTCCATGTAGTAGAGTCCGCACTTGGAAAGTGGCGTCACCGCCTGCGGTTGCAGTTTGCGACCAAGCGCGTCGTCGAGGCCATCCTGCCGCTCTTCGGAGCCTGGCTCAGAAGGAGCGAGCGCGTCACCTACCGCCTGACCGGTATTAGTGGTTAGGTATTATGGACCATTCACCGGGCACGGTTGTTTCGGTGCGTACCTGCACAGGATAGGACGCGAGGCCACGGCACAGTGTCACCATTGTGAAAGCAACCAGGATACCGCACAGCACACACTCGAGGCGTGCCCTGCGTGGGCGGCCGAGCGGCGGATCCTGGTCCATCGGGTCGGGCAAGATCTCTCTCTGCTAGCAGTAGTGTCTAGTAGGGCCATCTTGGCAGATCAAGAAAACTGGAATGCAGTGGTCTCCTTTTGTGAGAGCATCATGCTCCAGAAGGAGACCGCAGAGCAGGATCGGGAGAGGGCCGATCCTGCTCCAAGGCGGAGGAGACGACGCTGGGGTAACAGCCGCCCTGGCCCTTAATTCATATACGCCTGAAACACCCTGCCGTCGCTGTAGGTTGGGTTTTGGGTTCGCGGGTGCGCAGATTAGTGAATCTGCGTGCCTTAACCGAGCGACCCACGAGAAGACGGTGGCGCGCAGGTGCAGGTCCACTACTGGAAAAAGGCCTCCTCCATAGCTTTCCACAACTGTGTCGTCATTTTGGGGGGAACTTGCCAATACTCACGCTTGGCAGGCGGTGACTGCAGAATAGCTGATGTTTCACAGAAGGGACGCTGCTGTACTGCCCTCTGGTTTCGAATGCCCTAGTCGCCTTTTAAGACATCCACGGGACGAGATGGAGTGGTGCTATATTCTTAATCCCGACACAGCAAAATCTATGATTATTTGCAATCAAAACAGTAGTAAGTAGATAACAATATCAGTCGAGGTTACGTGAAGACACGTGACCTCGACTGATATTGTTATATATTTACAATTTCACTCAGAGTTCCGCACTCCTCAAGCGACTATCATGAAGACCTTTTCAATAACCTCTGGGCTGTTGTCGGTTTTCTAAATATTAATATGGCACAAGTAAAACTCAACCATTCGTATATCAAAGGACTTATCACGTCTAAGAAAGTAAATACTTAACTCTATGTTGGTTTAGTGATAATAATAATTACTGCTGGATGTGTGAGGGCGACCATTATCTAATATTTGTACAGAACACTGATAAGATAACGAAGGAGATGTATAAATACTTTGAGTTACTAAACCAATTCTATTTATGACTATTGAGGAGGCAACGCGGTGATGAAATCAATTTGAACAGTCAATAGTAAAATTAATAATGATACCATTTAAGAAACACTTCCTTATCTTATGCTCGATACAAAATTAATAAATCATGGTATAATGACATATTACTTTGTATGTTACGATCACATCAGAAGCTTCGTCTTCCGGATTATTTGATTGCAGATAAAACTGGAAGTCATATTATACATAATTAAGTGGACCTGTTATGCAGTAATAAATTATACAATTATAAAAGACTGAAGAAAAATTAAGTATTAATCTTAAAGATTGCAGCTCCTCCACGTATAAACCGTATCCAAATGTCTTAATGCATGCGAACGGATTAAACTGAAAGTTATTTATATTGACATAAAGCAGATATAGGTGAGGTGAAACTGAATGACGAACCGCTACATCCGCTTCCTGCCCTGTTAATACCGCGAAATATTTTGAAAGCCACGTTTTCAAGGATAGTTGTAAAAACAGAAATTACGCAATTTGCAGTCTATACTGTCAAGCGGCATGTTGGACTACCTATTCCGTGTTTATTTATGGGATTAACAGAAGGGCAAACGGACGTGATAAGAGATTTGAGGGTAATGTTGTATCCACGAATTTACACACGCATCGAGAAGTCTGAAGGTAACTGATAAACTAAGTAAATTCAACAGAAAACTTGAAAGGTCCATACATATGTACCTTGATAATATAAATATTATCTGTCAATATTATTGACTTTATAAAAATGGTACCAACTACAGTACTAATTCTACTAACGCTATATTTAGTTGAGAGTTTGTAATGCACCGAATCGACAATAACGAGCACATAAAATTAAAATTTTACGAGATTTTCTCACCTTACATAATACTACTGTTTTCTCTTAAATCAAATTAAAGCTCTGCCTAGTTCGACAATGAAGTGAAATTTATAAACGATTTCATTAATCACAATAATCTTGGATTTTACAGTTGAATTTGCGTCAAATTACTTTTATTAACGCAATATTAAACTGAGGCAGCCCTAGTAGTTACGTTGCGGCGCATGTTCTATTACAATGAGCCTAGCTTAGAGAATGCTGTATCAACGGTTAGGCACGTCGACAACTGACCCGCTACCGGGTGAGCGTAATATAAATTTTACTACTCGACGCCTGTACTGCTATGTGCATAAGTGTTATCACCATCATAAGAATATATAATCCTAAACTGTTTCAGTCGGAACTAAACTTAATATCTGTAAATATCTGTACCTACCTCGTAGGTATACAACCTTAAGCCGTTAAGCGCCAAAATAAGAATATAACTTTTATATTTTTTATTATTTACGTCGTCGTAGAATGAATGCTTCAGACCCATATATAGAACTGGTTAACACGACTTTATAGGTACAAAAACACGTTTTCATAAAAATTAGAGCTATTCTGTACCTCTGAGGTGCAGACATACTTGTACTAATATAATTTACGGTTCCGTAATTGACTAATACTTGAAATAAAAATATTAAGGCAAAGTTCTATGTCTTAGGTATTCGCGAGTATTACACATTATAATAAAACACTTTTAAACGGATTCTATCGCGTATATTTTAGATTTTTGTTTTTCCTGACGTTTCGAATGCTTTGCATTGCACCATTCGTGGTCACAGGATGACTTCTACTTTTTTTTTTTTTTTTATAAAATTGTCGTTTAAGACAACATCGTAAGCATTTCAATTCTAGGCATTAGCTGTATACCTAAAATCAAAATAGTTTCTATATTAAATATTTTATCAAAGTAGCGAAATAATAATATAATTCGTGTTTATCCTAGATATTATGTACAAATTAATCTGAGCCCACGTTAATCTCACATCACATCTTTAGGTTTCCGGTTGTTGATCGGAACCCTTCAGTGTCGGCAAGCTGTGAATTTTTCAGTTCATTAGGTATGACGCTAACGTAAAAAGGCTTAAAAAAACCGCTAAAATAAAAGCAAACAAGAGTGTTTTTTCGTTAATTGAATATTTTGTGATCAAGTATACTCGAGCAATACGGTTGGCAGGAATCAAGACAAAGGCTCGTAAAGATACGCGACGTATCGTTCGCTTTCCGTAACTCAAGCACTCACCTCGGCGAGCACTCACACGCACTCACAAGCACAAACGTACTAAAAGCATTGTTCAAAGTTCATACATTATTTTTGCATGTGTTTGCCCGTTATAAGGCTTAAGTTGTATTCATTGTTTATTTTGGGGTGTTGGACTCAGCCTGACTATCCTAACCCGGGTTCGGCTAGAAATACCAATTTATTTACATTTCTTACCATTTTTACCAACTTTATATAATAATTAATTACTAATTAATTAATTTATATTGTTGTGATAGTCTTATAATAGTCATCATCATATTAGACAAAGGACGTCCACTACTGAACAAAGGCGGGGGCAATTTTTATCTATGGGGGAGGCCTCGTATTTCCACAACAAATGTGTCGTTATTTGGGAGGAATTTGCCAGTACCCACCACGCTTGGCAGGCTGTTTGGTGAGCACAGAACGGCTGCTATACCACAGATACGGTGCTGCTGAAGAGACTGTAGAGTCCCTTAGTTGCCATTTACGACATCCACAGGAGGAGATGGAGTTTATGCATTGAAAATTATATCACTTTAAACTGTTATAATAGGTACGTAATAGCTAGAAAATAGGTAAAAAAAAGTATATGTAGGGGTCCTTTAAGAGGACTCATAATTGTTAACACGAAAACGTCGGCGGCCATTTTGTTTTGACAATAAAATGGCGGACTACGCGACTACAAAATTTACGCCTAAAGCGTAGAAGAAAATTCGATCGATTTACGTGATCCCTATCCTCCCGGGTTGGATGGGCTCAGGGGTGTGTATCAAAACCTCCCGGTCATAAGCTTGTGCCTTCCGTGGACAATATTATTGGGCAAAAGGGTCCTTGACAGCTCTTTTGCAACGGGGATAAGGTATCGCCCACAAGAGCCTGTATTAATCTGAAAAGTAAACTCGAACTAGGGTCGACAAGGGTAGCCCCCAAGACCGGTAGTCCTTTTTTTTGCCGGACTCCTACCGGCTAAAACCACTGGAGCGGTCATCTTCGGCACCGAAGGGGGGGGCTCCAGGTCCTCGTAATATCACACTAGAGCCGCCCACGATGCCACGCCTCTAGGCACATCTCGGAGGGGATTACTGTAAAGTGGACACCCCCTCTAGGGACGGCAGGCGACTGTAAAAAGGCAGCCCCCCCAGGCACGTCTCGGGGAGAATTGTAAAGCATTCCCCCGAAGCCTCATTGTGCGCTGTGTTACGCACACGTCCACGTGACCACGTGCACGCCACCGTCTTCCCGGGTGTCGCTTGTTGTCCTGGTAGTCAATAAACGCACTCACGACCCCCGAGGCCCCCTGCCATCGCCTTATGGCAGGGGGCTCAGATGTGTTGGACGTGGGCACCGGGGTGGTTGTTACCCCGGCACCATCTTGTCCATCTCCGTGCGGGATCGGCCCTCTCCCGATCCCACTCTGCAGTCTCCTTCTGCAGCATGACGCTCTCGCAGACCACTGCGTTCCAATTTTCATGCTCTGCCAACATAGCCAACACTACTGCCGGCAGAGAGAGATCTTAACCGATCCGATCGACAAGAATCCGCCGCTCGGCAGCCCACGCTGGGCATTCCTCGAGCGTGTGCTGTGCGGTATCCTGGTCACTTCCGCAATGGTGGCACTGTGCCGTAACCTGGCGTCCTATTCTGGGCAGGTACGCACCGAAACAACCGTGACTGGTGAACACCTGCGTCAGACGGTAGGTGATGCGCTCGCTCCTTCTGAGCCAGGCTTCGAAGAGCGGCAGGATGGCCTCAACGACGCACTTGGTTGTGAACTGCAACCCCTGACAATGTCGCCACATCTCGAGTGCGCGCCGTCGAGCCAGCCGCTTCAGTTTGTCAAAAGCCATTTTGATATGAAGATGATAACAAACCATATTATCCCATTAGATAATAAAGGTGTAATTTCAAGCAACGGATAGTAGCCGTACGTCGAGTCGAGTTTAACATTTTTTAATTACTTTATGATATAGTGATCTAATCCGCATGCTAGTGAGGTAGCATATTAATTATAAAAGGTCAAATTCGCATTAATCGTCAAGAGACGAATATAAACCATTGCTAACTTGGGTATAAATCACTATAGTGTATGTGGGCTGTAGCGTTACTTAGCGATAACCCGTGATTTTACAAGACGGCATGCAATGATGTCATTCGTTTCCCTCGTAGTTACTGTCATTTTTAACACCCAACAGCAATTTTATATTAACAATCGGTGGATAAGAAGTAAGGTTTACGGACATTCCAATTTACTTCTCTGAGATATACCAGTACTAAAAGGGATGTTCCGTGAACATTATAAAAATGAGCTTTACAATGTTTCAATTGTTTGTTAATATTGATACTGGGTACATAAAGTCTTATATACCTATGTTCACAGAGTTTGTTTACACTCAAATAATCGCTTTTCCGATCCATTAATGCCGCTTGAATATATTGCCAGCGGACGATAATAAAAGATAAAAAAGCGTTTAAAGTACGATAGTAAGTAACCGATAAAGATTTTTTATTCGCTGATAAAGAGGTTGGCGCTGCGTGCCGGAATTCGACAGAATAAAAAAAATCTTGAGTAATCTTAGTCTTGGTTCCATAATGTCCAGTGAATGTATATTTTTGTAGAGGGGTGCGTTTGATGCTGTGATAAATATTGGATGTGTATTAAAGTATAAAGCTAAACAGTGAGCTGCCTATAATGCAAAATAATGTCGAAACGGGTTATAATTGGGTTGTATGTAACTCCTTTCCTTCTTGGAACGGTGTGGTGTCCGGATTAAGAATATAGTCCCTCCGTCTCCTCTCGTGGATGTCGTACAAGATGACTAAGGAGACTCTAAATCAGAGGGATGGGCAGCAGCACTCCTTATGTGGAACAGCAGCCATTCTGACCTCACCAACCCACCCGCCAAGCGTAGTGAAAAATATCCTCCCAAAACGATGACACAATTATGACACTATGAGCCTTTGTTCAGCAGTGGACGTACTTTGGCTGATGTTAATTGGTGAAGTTAGACTACCTACTCGTAGATAGTGCAAAAACGAATTATTCTTTTACCCCACTCTTAGAATAATAACACCCAGAAGGATAGTCGGCGCACAAAATGCGTAAGTTATTGAACTACTGAAATACGCTATGGCACTGGGATTGTTGACTGGAACGAGGTGCAATAGAAGTATAGCTAACAGGTTCTGCTGGGCGTTCCTAAACGTCACCGTGTTAAATCACTACATTAAGCAATATTTCGCCAGCACTCAGCGGTTGCATGATCATTTACGTAGCTCGCCCGCGATAAGTGGGGAACGCATTATACGTCTGCTCGGTCCAGTGCTAACATAACGACTAGTACAGTACACTATTACGAGTGAATGGTTAATTAAACGCAATGGTGCGAGAAAAATGAAGTCTCTGATAAACTGCCTTTTTAGTTAAGGTAACGAGCATGGCAATGGCTACCCATTAACATCCACGTTTTCGACTGTAGGAAGAATCCAGATTTGGTCCACTATTTTGGGTTACAAGTTATATGGATCTTCTGTTAGAAAACGCTGTTATAATATAGTTTTTACTGGAGGTGGTAGATCTCTTATTACAAGAGCCCGGCTAGGTGAGTACCACCGCAGTACCAGATATATTCTGCAGTAATATTTAAACTTTGGTCCGGTTTGGCCTGAAGATGAAGAGTACTGTAGGCTTCGGGGGAATACTTTACAATCCCCCCGAAAGGTGCCTGGGGAGGTGGCCTCTTTACAGTCAACCCCTCCAAGATGTGAATAAAGACGTGGCATCTATGGGTGGCTCTAGATGGAAATGATTCGTGTTCCTGTGGCCTCCCTTCGTTGCCGATGTCCACTCCGGTAGTTTCAGCCGGTAGGAGTCCGGCATATCCCTCCGCCTTTTTCCGGGGCGCAGGAAGTAGGTACATTATGTATTTCCACAGGATCAATAAAAAAAGGGTACTGTAGCTAGTGAAATTACTGGGCATAAGAGATAAGTATGAGAGAGGGCATAAATAACGAATGTTTCGAGCTGACAAGCGCAGTGCAGTGCCACGTAGGACTAGTTCTGGGTAGCATACCAATTTTTATGGGCAGGCGTGACGCTTACCGAAATGACATGTTCGGCTCGTCACTAGATTGTATAAAAATAACTGATGTTTGGGATATCTGTCCTTTTGCATGTTGCTGATTCGTCGTTAGAGTACTGTGGTGATAGGCTTAACTGGTAAGAGTACACCATTTTCTAACTGATCGGGGACCTCAAACCTTATGGACTTAATTTAATTATTTTTAGCTGGAATCACATCAAATCATCTAGTGCGTTTTCGCGGTCACGCATTGGATGGGCAACCGTGCTTGAAATTCACACTCTTAAATATGAAACAGCAACCGCAAGATCATAGCAGACAAAGCGTACTCGTCGCAAACATAAAAAAATTATATTACGTATGAGCTTTTTTTAAAAAAAAATTATTGATGTCCAGTGGAAATTCTACATGGAACTTCCTTCACCCCGGGGAAGGGCGAAGGGGTATGCCGGACTCCTACCGGCTAAAACCACTGGAGCGGTCATCTTCGGCACCGAAGGGGGGCTCCAGGTCCTCGTAAGATCACACTAGAGGCGCCCATTGGTGCCACGCCTTTAGGCACATCTCGGGAGGGATGACTGTCAAGCGGTCACCCCCTCTAGCGGAGGGAAGGCGACTGTAAAAAGGTCGCCCCCCCAGGCACTTCTCGGGGAGATTTGTAAAGGATCCCCCCAAGCCTCGCTTTGCGCTGTGCTGTGCACACGGCGGCACGGACCACGTGCGCGCCACCGTCTTCCGGTCGCCCGGTGTGAGCATGCAGATTCCCCAATCTGCGCGCCCGCGAAACCCGAGTGAAAGTGACGGCAGGGGGCACGTATGAGCCGCCTGTCACCAGTTTGAGTTTCTAATGAAGAGCGAGACTATGATTAAGAGGAATCTCTGCGGATCTGTTCGATCTGACTTTTTACACGTAAATCTCATACGCTCAATCACCAAAGCCTATATAGGTCATAAAAATACATTTTCCGTGAGAGACCGAACCCAGGATCCGTAGCGCGGAAAGCAAAGCGCTTAGATACTCTGGCAACCGCGCCGTCCATTAAATTGTTTGTCGAATGAATTCATCTGTTCATTAAAATATTCATGATCATATTAAATGCCTACACATATGTAGGCACATAAAATCTCCGAGTTTGATCTTAAATTGGGTCATGTAGTCATGATTATTAATAATTCTATGTACCTATATAATTTTAGTCAACGCCCTTTTATCTGCGTATACTTTAATATGAACTACATTATGTACAAAATAACCGTCAGCTATAATATCAATTTAGATATATGTTTCAAATGCTTTATCTGTTTTTATTGCTTGAAATAATATGTATTTGTACTATTGACCTACATTCGGCGCTTATCAGGCAGCGTAAACGTATGATGGGAAACAATAATTTAGATATAAAAATTTGCCAAGCCTGTCGAAACTTTGGGTTCCGTGGTATTAAGAAAGATGTCGTCGTCCGATGCACGTCTTCATCGACACGGATGACAAAAACATTGTACTCCAGGAGGTTTAAGAAGAAACAAAACCGACCGCCCGTCATGCCTTTCTGGCCAGCAAGCCCAATCATCATCATCATAATATCAGCCAATGGACGTGCCACTGACAGGCCACTGCTGAACAAAGGCCTGCCCCATAGATTTCCAGATAGAATTTGCCAGTACTCACCACACTTGGCAGACGGGTTGGTGAGCGCCGAGCCAGTGGTTTTTAAACATGTTCTTAATAATTAAAACCGTATCCCGTTTGACCTCTTTCCCCATCAACGCTCTAAGCCAAGACTTGAGTCACAATATGGGGTGCCCTTAACTGTGGAGCGTAGTTTTTAAGTTTCCATGCTAAGACAGGGGCTCTTTTGGCCTCACCGATTTGTCTGGGATAACCAGACAGCTTTCATGAGGCAGTGAGAGGCCTTAACGAAAAGAAACAATAACTTTTTAATAAAAAAAAACTGACTGTACCGCGGGGCCAGATATAAAAAATAACTTCTCGTTGGTCTGCTTGAAATATGGTTGGGGCATACCTGGCCCCGCCCGACTTTATAAATAAAGTTTTTTTCCTTTTCAGAGATTTTATTTTTTTTAATATTGTGTAGGGTTTTTAAGTCGGTATTTTTTTGTTTAAAAGGTTTATTTGTTTCTTTTTAGTGTAAATAAATGTAAGAACTTTTTACAATTTGGTATCAGTATTTAACACTAAAAATAAGAATGATTCAAATCGGTTGTCTGATCTGAGAAGAATCAAAACTATTAAGACATCATCTAGATAAGCGCAGTCAAATTAACCTGTTTATTGAAGCTGGTTAAAAAACTACTCAATCAAATGTAATGAAATTTATTTGGGACCAATTCAAAAGCATTCTGTATCAGTTAAAAAATGAATTACTCAAATTGGTCTACAAATATTGGAGTAATCGGTGTACATACATAAAAAAATACGCATCGAATTGAGAACCTCCTCCTTTTTGAAGTCGGTTAATAAAAAAAAAGCTATTAATATTCGAAAAAGCCATTTGTGCAATCGCTTCTGAATAATTTTGTGGGACTAGGACACGGGATTATATTTAAGAGTAATTAATCGAAAGAAAGAAAGAAATTCATTTCGGATTCGCATAACAGTTACAGAAACATTAATAAAATGTCTTTTAAAAACATGCCCTGCTAGGCCATTAAATGCCCTTTCTCAGCATATGCTGCTACGGTGGACTATCACAGTGGTTGCAGCAATATGACGACACGAATAGTTGTGGAAATCTATGGCGGAAGCCTTTGTTCAGCAGCGGGCGAACTTTGGCATATGATGTTGATGAACTGTAAGTCCGTCATGTGTATTGCCAGTGTATTAAGCCCCCTTTATTTCAAATCGTGTTCCAGTGAAAGATTTGTACTGTTTTCACTGTTTTTAAAAGGTGTTTAGTAATTGGTATAAAAACAATTAACCACAAACAAATCCTGTTATTCAGATTATGTGTGCACTAATAAAATACCTAAAACTCTACTAAAATATGCTTTTAAATTATACCCCTAAAATACAAACAGAACTTTTGTCTATAAAGTTCATTTTGTTTGCTTTTATTTTAAATTTGAATCTTCTGCAAGAAACATGTAGCTCTTTCACGAATAGGGCTACGCCATCTGATCCTGTTAGTGTGTTTGGAACCCGGTGTGTACTATACCCACCACCACCAACACTAACATACATAAGGAGAGTTGGTGTCAGGTCGACTGTAAAACCGTTTTGCCAAAACCTTTGCAATATGACTAACATATTGCGCCGACCACAACTTTTGTAAATATTGTGAAACAAAAGCGTATATTAAAAGAATTCGCAAAATTGTGTTTCTTCTATCTGTACATAAAGCTAATGGACAACAGTTGTCCCTGGAGTTATATACGTATGGAAAATTGATCACAGCTGCAACATGGAATGAAAATTAACATTATTATTTTCCTGTTTACCGCTATTGCTATAATAAATGTATGAAGTACACAACAATTGCAGAGTTATCACGATTTGTATTCTTAATGCAACAAACGCCATACTGCGTATATGTAACTTTTAAAATACGAGAGGTGTTTAATGGCCATTTGTCCACGTTTACGATATGATAACATAACGATTATTTACCTTTATGAGCCATCGTGTAACTAAATGAAATTCATGTTTTAATTTATTCGCAATCTGAAAATTATAATATTAATCGTGACATGGGACATGTAACCGGTTCTTTGCCAGTTTGCTCTCCTTTATTGCAACAAATAAGTATGAGAAATTGTATACGAACGGATTTGGAATGACCATTTAAGTATATACTACATGTATTACTAAATTTCTTAGTGAGCATTAACCAGAATGAAAAGTTATTATACATCACTAAAAGCAATTAAATTCTTAACAATGGCTATATCTGTCTTTCGACAAGCTCAAAGGAAAGTTGAACCAATAAACAATACATTTATTACCTACTGCGTATTAAACAGTACCTTTTTCCTTCTCCTTGCATATGAGATCGAGGTGGGATCATAACTAAAAATAAAAATTTAATGGATTGAACCAGTTCTGGGGCCTGCGACCGCAACCCGCACCCGGTCAGTCTGAGTCGCTGTTCTTACTCATCATTTAATTCGACTCAACTTACAATTATTGTTTAATTTTTACTAACGATCTTATTACATGCGACTGTACTATGTAAAATAAAAGATCCCCTAGTTTCAAATATACATAGGTCATGTGGTCAGCATTAATTGTCTCAGTAATGCGTGGCTAGCAGTGGTTGACTGGCAGCTCATATCCTGAGCAACATATTATTATTGGCCAACATGAATAATTGTTTTCCATTAATTTCGTTTCCTCGTAGCAACAGTTTGGATATGGTGAAAATGTTTAAGCTGTGTAAGTACTTACTAGGTTTAAACTTTAAAGTAATGACTATCGGGTTTACTTTAATAGCATATTACTATGAATTCTTCACGAATTGTATTTGTCATAAATATTTGAGTGTATAGTACCTATAGAGATATAGTTTTTAATTGTAATTGAGTGGGCTTAAGTAGGTGCATGACTAATTGACTATCTGTGTGGTGCGTTTCAAACATTTTTTTATTGATGACTTTTTTAATGTGGATATTATGTTAGTACCAAAATAAATTGCCATAACCTCATTCCATCATTATCCGTGTGCTGTCCGGATTAAGAATATAGCACCACTCATCTCCTCCCGTGGATGTCGTTAAAGGCGACTAAGGGACTAATCCAGAGGGGTGGGCAGCAGCGTCCTTCAGTGGAACAGTAGTCATTCCGCGCTCACCAACCCACCTGCTTGGCAAATTCCCTCCAGAATGACGACACAAGGCATGTAACCGGTCGTCTTATTGATTTTGTTCAGCGGTGGACATTTTTCGGTTGACATGATGATGATGAAAAGAAATGTGTGGTTTGGTAAGAACAATACTTAATATAATATAACAATATGGTATATATTTGACAGCACGGTTGGTGGAGTGGCTAAGCGATTGGCTTTCTGTCGCGGGTTCAATCCCCGGAACAAATATTTGTATGATCCACAGATAGTTAATTTTGGGTCTAGTAGTTTGTATATGTGAGATGTATGTCTGTAAACTGTACCCACAATAAAGGTGAAAATAGAGAGCAGCAACTTAAAAAAATCTGCTGAGTCTTGGGCTTCACTATCACCGTTGAAGTAACACTGGTGATTTTACCCGGTAAGAGAACACACCCTACCGTCTTTCCCAGGGCGAAGTATGTCCATATGGATCTTTCCCACCAAAAAAAGGCTAAGGTCTCTTCTCACACGGAGAAGAAACGAGCATTGATTACTATACCTGCTCACTGGGTGTCGATGATTTCAGAATGATCAAAGTTTCCTCCCTATGTATTCCTTCACCTAAAGTCAATTAAAAATTAAATAGGAAAGCAAATTATTATAACATTGTTGACAATCAACATCATAGTCAACAAGTATACACTGCAGAAAACCGATAGTCAACAATATTAACTAACAACTGGACCTTCGGGCTTCAGACTACCCGTAACGACTAGTACTTTAAGATCCGTTTTTACAAATACCGGGAACTAAGTGATATAAAAAGCGAGACTAGGATGAAAAAATAGGGAAGTAATCTAAATAATAATAATTATTAGTTAATAATAATTATTATTATTATTAATTAATAGATTAAAGTAGCTGCTTGATCTCTTCCTACCTTATGATTAAAAAAAAGTATAGCATAAAAAATAGTAGTAGCTTACAGAACGCAGGGCAGTTTGTGGCGAGCTGAATGTGAGTGGCGACACTGTTTACCCGAATGCTCCAGAGAGTCGGTCAGGGCCTCGTCTCCGGCTTGCCTTTATTGGTTGGTTGGAGTGATACCCCATGAGTGCCCGTAGGATTTTCAACTCTGGCTTGCCTTAGTTGGCCGATCAGAGGGGGGCCGCCAGAGCTATATGCTCGGGGATGCAAGTGTCTAATGGCGTAATAACGGGGAAACCCGCTCCGAGTCTTCGAGACGCGCGATGGTGAAACCGGTGCCGCACCTCTCGACACCCCTAGCCGCTCACACCGGTGTTGCTCCTTGTCGCCTGTAGTGGTGGCCATTTAGGAGGCCCATTTTGTGAGTGGCAAGTCACCGTCTGCCACAGAATTTCACTTTAAAGGTTGAAAGGCAGACGCCGTTTTTTCTACTTAGTTAGTTAGTTTCTTCTTAGTATTCAATCCATTTAGCACCCATTGCAATAGACCTTATACCTGTAGTTTCCATTTCATACAATAGTTTTATACCTCCAGGGACAAACCGAGACTGCATTTTATAGTGCAGCCATGGAGAGTCCCCGGTTAGTGTCCCATTACATTTTAGATTAAAATTCTCTAAAGAGACTCTGCGTATTGGACCCATGTCCCCGCGTAAGCCTATCAAAAGACCGGGTTCCCCCTTACAGGGGATATAAACCCGTGTAAAAGAGAAACATGTGGAAAATAATAATAAAAAGTAATTTAAATGAAAAATTGAATGAGATCAATCAAAACCCTAAGATGCACTAAGTACTACTCTTATTACAAGCTTCATTTTATATACTTGTATACCTGTGTATACCACCTTTGCCGTGTGGTGCCGGCTCAGAATGCCACCACCCCTTTTCATCTCGTGGGTGTCGTAAAAGTCGACTAAGGGATTAACCGGAGGATGGGCAGCAGCGTCCTTCGAGTACATTAACAACTCAACTGCGATCGCCAACCCGTCTGCCAAGCGTGGCGATTATGGCAAGACCCCCCAATGAGCACACAACACACCCATGTCGGTCGTTGTGGTTATCTTTGGGGGAGGCCTGTGTCCAGCAGTGGACTTCATTCGGCCGAAATAATAATAATAAAAAAAAAAATACCTGTGTGTGTGTGTGTGTGTTATGTACCTGTATACTTGTACTTATGCTTTTGCTAATATTAGCTACGACGTAGCGGCTACGTAGATGAATTCTGGAACTTTTGGCGTCCCGCCAGCTCCATGAGCGGGCTGTGAGGGCTGAAAAACGGGACGTTCCGCTAGAAACGGGGACACTATTCATCATCATCATTCATCCGAAACAAGTCCACTGCTGAACAAAGGGCTCCCTCCCCCATGCATTTCCATATTGTTGTCGTCATTTAGATTTTTTATGTTATTACGTTTGGCCTGGATTCTGAGTCTTCTAGCCATATACCTAAATAATAAAAACAATTGCCCGTTAATTGCATTTAGGTTGTTCTTGTGTATAAATATTATGTGTTATTTGTGTGCGTCAATATTATTGCAAAAACAAATGGGTTTCTTTCTTTCATTTTGTGGGGAATTTACCAGTACTCACCACGCTTGGCAGGCGGGTTGGTGAGCACAGTATGGCTATGATAACAGAGGGGACGCTGCTGCCCATCCCTCGGGTTTAGAGCCCTTAGTCGCCTTTTATGACATCCACGGAAGGAGATGGAGTGGTGCTATATTCTTAATCCGGACACCATACACAACGAACCCTAGTAACGACTGTCATTTGTATGGAAACCATGACCAACGGACGGCAGCAAGCAATTATTGTACGTAACCAATACAATGATTACCTCTGATCACGTAGACACTAGGCACTCAGTAGCCCGTCACCGCTCGTGTAAAACTATTTGTTATTCATAATACATCATATTTTTTATAATAAAACATTGTGACACCTAACAACATCATTATTCGATACTTGGAAGTACTGAATGTATGTTTTACCGTTAATTTATGTCTGTCATATCATTTTTTTCCATAAGAGACCAGTAGAATTGTAAGTGGTGTTGGTACGCTGTGCTGACGAAAGAATCATAATAATGCATAACTTAATACTATTACCCTGTAGTTCCCGGAAAAAAAAAGGTTACATTTCTTCGGGGTGTCGTAAAAGGCAACTAAGTAAGGATTGACCGTCCTCTCGTGTGCTCTAAAAACCATCGAATCGATACAGAGGTGAATGATGATCTCAAGAATTCTACGCTGACCGGTTTCAACGATTTACCTTAGTATCCAACGAATCATGGAGACTTTTGTGAGAAGACCGGGACAAGGCAGAAAAAGACTTACTTCGGGCGGGGCTGTTCATTTCATTCAATTTCGCAGACGTACGAGCTTGAGGAAGTTCGAGGTGTAAAAGTAAATAAGCGTAGGGTACGAAGATTCAAAGATACTGACTTAAGTTTGTCCGTGCCCGCCAAGGCTTCAAAACTTGACGTACATCATAGTAGAAACCGACTAACTTTTGCTCATGAACATGGACTTCTCCGTATTCCAGGACCAATATGAGAATTATTTTATTATTATTAAATTATTTATATATATTAATATATTTATAATTATTTATATTATTATTATTTTATCTTGTTTAGTGATGAGTGATTCTTTTAAATTAAGTCGAACAAACGCAAATAATATATAGACGCAAAGAAGAACGATAAAATCTGACAAATTTTGAAACTACAGTGGTATATGTTGGAGGGTCATTAATGATTTGGGGGATATGTTTGGGAGGTCGTATGGACTTGGTGGTGATCTATGGAGGGAGTCTGACTGTAGATCATTAATCGGAGAAATCTTAGAAGAAAATGTGGTACCGTTTTCCCCCTTTATCGATGACGACTTTGTTTTGATGCAGAATTATGGTTGGTCGTATACTGGTCATTCTGCTCAAGCATATCTTAATAAAAGAGTGGCCACCGAGATCACCAGATATAAAGCCGATAGACTACATCTGGGACCTGCTGAAACGAAGAGTAAAATTCAGCCATCCCAGCTCCTGTAAATGTGGAAACTTTAATAAAGAGCTCACTGAGAAAGCACGTGATACTACCTAATTGGTACTTTTTGTTATATAATTTTTTACATTTTAAACTTTCGTCGATACCTTAAAGCCGTGTGGTGCCGGCTCAGAATACCACCACCCCATCTCCTCCCATGGGTGTCGTAAAAGTCGACTAAGGGATAAGCCGGAGGATGGGCAGCAGCGTCCTTCGATTACATTAACAACTCAACTGTGATCGCCAACCCGTCTGCCAAGCGTGGCGATTGTGGCAAAACCCCCCAATGAGCCCAACACACACCCATATCGGTCGTTGTCGTGATCTTTGGGGGAGGCTTGTGTCCAGCAGTGGACTTCATTCGGCCGAAATAATAAATAAAAAAATAAAAAAATCTTAAAAATTCACGAAATAAATTATTCACCCAAATAAACTTTACACACAAAAGTAATATTAACTGTGATATGGTCATATTTATACTCGTATAAGTGAAGATATAATAGATTTTAAAACAAAACCGTTTTTTAATTTTGATATTTCTTTATATCCCGCTAAATCTGCCGGTTTGTGTACCTATTTTCTTTATTTTTGTGTAATTTTTATCCTTTGTCATCAATTTCTGATTATTCTGGGCAAAGAAATTAAAAGACCTTCGAAATGGCTTTGTTAAAATCAATGACTTCTTAAAATGATTTTTATGTTTTCCAATATCCTTGTTTCTTGTCAGTGTAGTAACAAATGCCAAAAATATGGGTCTGTCCCAACACATGTCACAATCACAATCACCTGAATGAACATGTCTATTTTTAAGAACACTTTTTGTCATTATAGTATTCTCGAAATTGAAGGTTCAAAGCTGGTATACAGATGCGACTAGTGGCTATAATTGTTTTTTTCGGCATTTCTTCTCAGAAGTAGTCATGTAGCTACATGCCCTTCGTTCCTTTAAAATATGACATGTAAAGGTTCTGACAAACAGCAAGCGCGTTATCAGCGCGACCGTAGCGTGGCGTAGTGTAGCGCGACGTGGGCGCGGCGTGCATGTTAAACAGAGAGCGCGACGGCCGGCAGCGCGACCGCAGGGTGGCGCGGCGTTCCTGTCAAACTGCGAGCGCGGCACGGCAGCGTGTTAAATTTGTGTTAAAAATGTCAAGCAGTTCAGAGTCAGAGTCTTACTGTTTTTTTTGCATTAGCGCAGAGACGAAAATTGTATCTTTTGATTTCCACGACGAAACTTTATAACCATTTTTAGGGTCCTTATGACCTACATCACACAGCACTGTTGCCTCTTTACACACTCGATTAATTTTTCAATATAATTATAAACAACACAGAAAACTACAATGATATTATATATTAAAAGAAGTAGATATGTTACATGCGCGCCAAAAGTAAGAACCAAATCTCCCCTAATTGTAGCACTTCGCAATCAGTTCGCCCAAGAGTGACATCGAGTAAAGGTGTTGTCATTTTATATAGCTATCTCTTTTACTCTTGTAGTTTTTGTACTTTCTTTCTTGCAGCATAAGTGTGTAGTTTTATAGCTTTATACCTACATACAGCGAGACTGAGTTTTGCGCGCCATTTAGTATGAACGTATCATATCTATGGTATAATATCATTGGGAAACTATATAAAAATGATGAAAACGTTGTAATAAAATACAACCGAAACGTCGCGGTCACGTCGCACCGATGCCGACGAGTCGCCCCACACTCTGTTTGACTGCCTGCATAGAATTCCCTAAGATACAAATAAACCACGCCCCCAGACGTCGCGCTGCGGTCACGCCGCACCTCAGGCGAGTTATATTGGCGTGGGTACGATCCGTTTAGCCACTCTTCATTGCAGACCGTTAACGTTGGTTCTGCAACGCTGAACGTCCAAGAGTTCAGACGACTAAACAAGCGCGCCGTGCCGCGCCGTGGACCACATGACCCCCGTAGAGGCGGCGAACATTGGCGAAGATTGGGCAGTAGCTGGTGTAAGGCAATTTGATCCGGACGACAAGGCACTTAGCGTGCTCCTTGAAGCCCTATCAACTGTCCAGGGTGAGCCCCAGTAATTTTCACCAACGTGTATCCACGAACTGGCTCCCTGCATCGCGGCAGTTTGTGAAACCACAGCACCTCGGGGGTATCCGCAAATCAAAAGCATGGATTTTGCCCCCGAATATTGCCATCACTTGTTCGCCAAACCGGATGGTTCCCTTGAAGGACTCCACGCTGGCCAACACAAGAGCGTCAGCAGCGCAACTAAATAAGCTGACGCCAGCGGGGAGAACGACGCGCGTCACAGGCGAGGTTCTAAAAGAGGGGGCCGTGAAAAGATATGAATCCTATGGAACCCCGCACGTAATCTCCCTACGCTTTACGCTACCGTCTCTTCCCATGTACGCAGGGCGGTACGCAGATGAAGACTCCGCGGCCATTCCTTCCTTCCTCAGGAAAACCAATCCGGCTTCCTTCTAGGAACTAGGGTTTCCAGATGGGAAAACTGAATATCTCAACTTTTCCGGAAGTTAGTTTGTTGTTGTTGTCGTCTTCAGAAATAAGTATTATGAATTAAATGTTACTTTCTACTTTTTAAACTGATTTTTATATAAATTTACTGCAATAGACTAAACATTGAATAATGAACAATATTGACTAAATTTACAATACCCACATGTATTTTGCACGTTTTTATTTAGTCTTGCTACGTATTTGGAACCTTTGGTGGTGTTATGGAAATACTTTTACTTTAAATATGTTACTTATAAGTTATTGTGTCTTTACGATAACATTTTTGGTGGGGCTATTTTGTATTTTGTCGAAAGTTTGGACATTATATTAAATGTCGGTAGAATCCAGACGAATCCCGATAATCTGGCAACCCTTACGGGAACACGCTGTGACGGAGGGTCTGTTAGGACCTAATTACTGAATAATTGATTGAATTGAATTTGAATTATGTTGTATTTGACGAATTGCACAATTATTTTTAAGGTGAATCGAATTACATGTTCTTTTTAATAATAAGCTTAATGAAAATAGAAGCTTGTAAGTAATGCGGCTAGATTTTCACATATGACAATGGCGTACACATGGTCTTTATACACCTGTTAACTTTTTTTATTTAGTGGTAGTAGAGAATAATGTGGACGGGATAATACTTTGCAGTCCCAAATCAATTAATAACATGTTATTATCAGAAGATATTAGTTTCTACAAACTTTGCATCACTCTAAATAAAGATTTTACGTGGGTATTAATATGAGGAAAGGTCAATTTTGTAACATGACTCACTATATACATATAAGTACTGATTGCTATTTTTTGCATCATACTAACACGTTCACTCGTTTTAAGATAATCTTAGCTATGTTATTTATTGTGTTTAACAAAGGAAAACCATTGATGTTGAATTTATTGGACGTCATTTGTTCGTGGAAAATAATAGTATTTAACACCCAGTGTAGTAAATTTTCATCATTCCGGCCGAATGAAGTCCACTGCTGGATACAGGCCTCCCCCAAAGATCACCACAACGACCGATATGGGTGTGTAGTACGCACGGCAGGCGGGTTGGCGATCGCAGTTAAGTTGTTAATATACTCAAAGGACGCTGCTGCCCATCCTCTGGCTATACCCTTAGTCGACTTTTACCACACCCACGGGAGGAGATGGGGTGGTGGTATTCTGAGTATTTTGCGTTATAGTAAAAAGTGCAAGGATATTATTATTTCTTTATGAATTAAAAATAAACTTTGTAGCCTGCTGTTATCCTCCACAGATTAAATAGTACGTAACTAATGTAGATTTTAGCTCTAAAATTCTGTTATCGAAATCGATACACAGCGTTCAAAGCTTTGTAGCTTATAATGATTTCAGCCTAAATTTAATATTAAAGCAATGCCTTGTGTATAATCGAAAGCCTTCTATTAGCAAGCGTTCGTACATAATACAAGGAACTGGAATCGGAACCAAACCTTTGTGCTGAAAAGCAAATTATCGGCAGACTGGCGGTTTATCGTCGACAGCAGTAACCCACATAACGCGTTATCAAATAGGTATATTTCGCTAAAAATAATGAACAAGTAACACTTATGATTATTATAATCCAATGTAGGTACTCATTGACATAATTTAAAAGACCTCCTCGGAGATAGCAACATAACAATAACGGCAAACAAATATAAAAGTGGATACACTGGAGCTCATACTTAACCATGTCTATACACTCACTGTGGGTCTCCTAAGAAAATCCAAGATCACTCAGCGAGCAATGGGTCATATTGCTCGTAGAACTGATGGCCGTTGGAGCAAAAAGTTTCTCGAGACCATCGGAGAATTCAGTGTAGGACAGCCTTCAACGAGATAGATTGATGACCTGGTGAAGGGCGCTACCACTCATTGTTTGCGGGTAGCATGTAACTGGTTATTGTGGAAATCTATGGCGGATGCCTTTGTTCAGCAGTAGACGTCCTTCGTCTGATATCATGATTATGATTATAGCGCGATTAGATTCTAATTAATTTAGGACCTGGCCCGTTTTGCTTTATGTGCTAAGTACCTATTCGTCCTTAGCCACAAATCAATACATGAAAGATGATTAAAAAATTATTAAAATGACATTTTCCTGTATTTTCAGTACAGTTGACAGACATAAATCTAACATTCTAGACACAAACCCGGGACAAATTACATGTAGGCCGTACAAATACTTGTCCCGTGCGGAAATCGAACCCGCGACCAATGGCGTAAGAAGCCGATCGCCCACCTAGTGACTGTCCGAGCCGTGTCCGCAATCACGTAAATATCAGATATTATTAATTTTGAACTTCAATCGAATAAAATCTGTCATTATTGGGGGCAGATACTTCTACGGTATATTGGATCAACAGTCTCTTCCCGTGTTGTTTAACTCTGACCCTGTCTGAGCATATTCGAGAAATGCTAAGAATTTGAATATCTACATAGACTGTCATATGTCTTGCAATGTCCACATTTCAGAGGTTAGCAGGAGGGTTTATTGCTCATTCCAGTCACTCAAACGTCTCAAACTATAATTACTCTTGCCCAATTTCGTCTTCACCCACTTTTAGACTATGCTGGTGTCTACTTTCTTAATGCAACGGAGGATCTTCTAAATAAACTCGTTTGTCTGCAGAACTTGTGTATCCGCTTCATTTTTGGCCTGCGGAAGTACGACCACGTGTACGAATTCCGGACGCGATTAAAGTGGTTACCAATTCGGCGACATCGAGATACTTACGTTCTTTCTTTTATCTTTTCTATTCTATACAATCCTAATTCTTCTGCATATCTTCGGGATCGCTTTGAGTACCTTGTCCTTAGGGGGAAACCTTGCCCCACGGTCTGTTCTCTTCTCCTTCGTACCCCTCGTCACACTTCAAGTTGTTATGACGAGTCATTCACTGCACGTACAGTGAATGACTCGTCATAACATGACTATTTTGTATTAAATATTTATATTTTCTAAGTATGTTTTTATTTATATAATGGCGAGTCACCGTCTGCCACAGAATTTCACTATAAACGTTGAAAGGCAGACGCCGTTTTTTCAGGTTTTAGAAGTATATTATCCATTTAGCACCCATTACAATAGACCTAATAATTGTAGTTTCCATCTTATACAATAGTTTTACACCTCCGGGGACAATCCGAGACTGCATTTCATAGTGTAGCCATGGAGAGTTCCCGGTTAGTGTCCCATTACATTTTAGATTAAAATTCTCTAAAGGGCCTCTGCGTGTTGGACCCATGTCCCCGCGTAAGCCTATCAAAAGACCGGGTTCCCCCTTACAGGGGATATAAACCCGTGTAATAGAGAGACATAATAATTATTATTCCTCTAATCCTCATTTAACACATTACTCTATCACTCAAAGGTTTGCTGTAAGAGAACTCAATATTGAGTTAAGCTCGCCTATGTACATCAACTTTTCTTTTGTATTGTTACAATCTGTAAATATTGTGTGCAATCAAGAATTAAGAAGTTTTACAGTATAATAGATTTATAATATATTGAAAATCATACAGGGATCATCATCATTTAGAAGGTGAAGTCAGTGACATGCACGCGTGTTGGAAATTTTATTTTACACTTTTTCGAGATAACATAATAATTATATTATAGGTGATTATGATTATATTTCATCATCATCATTATATCGGCCAAAGTACATCTATTACTGAACAAAGGATGTATAGATGTCCACAAGGATATGCCGTCCACATTAAACGACTCCCAGCTATGTTCACCAGGTTGTCTGTCGATCTCGTTGGAGGAAGGTTGTCCCACGCTGTGTTTTCCGATGCGTCTCCACTTCAGAATCATTTCTGCCTCAGCGGCCGTCAGTTCTACTAGCTATGTACCCCTATGTTTGGCACTTCAGCTTACTAATCCTTTGAGCAATGTTGCCAAATTGATGATAATATTTTATTGCTTGTTAATCGCAACGTACTTGAGACTCAATGCCTATTTTATTTTATTAATATAGTTAATTCAATCTTATGGGTCTTTCCTGTTAATCTTTCTTGGTTAGGTCTGGAGGTACGGTGACATTTGTGGGTTTTACGTTGACTTTATTTATATAAAGTGAGTCGATATTGTATTATTAATATTTGTATTATAATATCCCTATTTCCGCTTACGTTTTAAAAATATAACATTATGTATTGAAATAATATTATATTTTACGTCATAGATATTAGTCTCATACCGGCTCCGCGACGTTCCTTGCGCACACGCAACTTCGAAATCATCATGTATACACGTAATATACACATCATGTAATGATAGTTATAATGGCAACATTGATACTCACACAATATTATGAAATTTAAACAATTTATCTAAAATTTCAGTATTATTTAGTCTGTGGCGTTAAAAGTATTAGGTCATTTGTTAGTGATTAATTACGTTCAGATTAACCAGAACTCGATGTGACGACATCTAGCGAAAGCATAATGTAATCGAAGTTTCGTATCTAAGGTACAAACGTCAGTATGTATTCATAAGATAACATGAAACAACTCGTTCCGATGATTTATTTAATAAACTATTATTATTCACTAGTCATGATAGTGGTCATCATAAACATCAAGAGGTCAACTAGACCCAGAATTTCATCTTTGGTTAGTAATTCAACTTCTAGAATCTTCATTTTGAACTTTCAAGGCTACCCATCTACTAAAATATGCAATCTGCTGTGTTATTTAATTACATCCGGTTGGTAAATTCTGATGCACTATAGTATGGTTGAAGAATAAATAATTTTAGTGTAAGCAATTGAATATAACGTTGACGTTACAGAGAATTTTGAACACAAGCGACACGAAATGCCGGGATGACATAATAAAATGTGAACGTGTTTGTAAGAGGCAAACATCGCAACATTAGGAAATGGTATGCAGTGACTAAATAGAGGGGAGCACCTGTGTCACTTCATTTCTTTCAGTAAACAATATACAGACCCTTTGATTAAACCAAATAATAGTCAATTGTGGTATGTGCTACGTATACGCAGCTTGTTTTCGAAAGTATTTAATAATAACAATACATTTTATAAAATAAAATGAAAGGTCAAAGAAAGTATATTTATAGCAGGGTTTGCAGAGATATATTATTGCAGTTCACTGCACTGTGCATTTAGTTTCCCTGTTCAAAGCATAGAACTCGATTTGTACATGTTGAGCTTTTTTAGTTCTTGTCCAGCGAGTGTCGCAACCAAATCTAAATTTAACTAAACGCACCCAATTTACCGGTTTTGGAGGCGCTAAAAAAGCAGGTGCTGTAGGTATATATTTCCAAAATCGACCGGTTCTTCCAATTTTAGGAATGCGTTGTATTCTTAAATATTTACAAAAACAAAATCTTATTATCCATTTCTGATAATGCCATTATCTTTCATTCACTTAATAAATGCAGTATCAACAGAACAACCAGGCAGGTAACGGAATGAGAACACCGCGGATATTTACTCAAGTGCTCGCCATTTGTTTTATTACGTATGTATTAACTTTGTAATGAATTATGTGCCACAACAATGTAACAGCCAAAGTATACGAACAATGTGTTTTTAGAGTTGAACGGTCAACATGATCGTCTATGTTATTATTATTGTATATTTATGTATCTAATTTTTTTCAGAGAAAGTCTACTATTTTTTGGTAAGCGAAGCCAAGTAGCTTTTAATTGTGAAGGCTTCGGAAGGTTCTTACACACGCCATGTCGTTGTTTAGGGAGGTAAGAAACGGACTCAATTCACCACTTTGAATGTTGAAACTCAACTCAACTTTTGCACCGGTGAACATATAAAGTGCCTGTGCAGCAAGGTTGACTGGGTTTATAAAATGTCATCATTGGGTTTGGGTAGACACGCAGATATTTTGTTTAAATTAACATTAAATGACATTGGTCTGCGGACATACATTGTTAGCCTAAGAACCAACAAGCACGTAAAATAACTTTCTGTGTTCTAAATGAAGACTACATTCGACTGAAATTAAATTAAAGTAACGGACACTCCTAAGAATCGTTTAGTATATAAATAATTTTCGGTATTTGAGGTTATTAGACGTCTAACACGATTTATCACACAAACGTCGCATTAGAAAAAATCTGTAACAAACGCTTAAACGCAAAATAGATTAAGATTACCTAGGTTTTATCCTCAAGCACTTCATTCCATTATATTGGTCAGATGTAGTCTAAAAAATCCAAAACCATTTTACGAATTAAAATTATTTGTCTGAACATTGGCTAGTGGTAGATTCATCATCATTTCGGCCGAATGAAGTCCACTGCTGGACACAGGCCTCCCCGAAAGATCACCATAACGGCCGATATGGGTGTGTTGTGGGCTCATTGGGGGTTTTGCCATAATCGCAAATCGCTTGGCAGACGGGTTGGCGATCGCAGTTGATTTGTTAATGTACTCGGAGGACGCTGCTGCCCATCCTCCGGCTAATCCCTTAGTAGACTTTTACGACACCCACGGGAGGAGATGCGGTGGTGGTATTCTGAACCGGCACCACACGGCATGTGACAATTAAAACAAAATAATCTAGTGGTAGATTATTTTGTTTTAATTGTGGCCAGCTTTTTTTTATTGACGTCCAGTGGAAATTCTACATGGAACTTCCTTCACCCCGGGGAAGGGCGAAGGGGTATGCCGGACTCCTACCGGCTAAAACCACTGGAGTGGTCATCTTCGGCACCGAAGGGAGGCTCCAGGTCCTCGTAAGATCACACTAGAGCCGCCCATTGGTGCCACGCCTTTAGGCACATCACGGAAGGGATGACTGTAAAGCGGTCACCCCCTCTAGCGGAGAGAAGGCGACTGTAAAAAGGTCGCCCCCTCAGGCACCTCTCGGGGAGGATTGTAAAGGATCCCTCCAAGCCTCGCTTTGCGCTGTGCTGCGCACACGGCGGCACGTGACCACGTGCGCGCCACCGTCTTCCCGGGGGTCGCTCGGTGTGAGCACGCAGACTCCCCAATCTGCGCACCCGCGACCCCCGTGGCCCCCCACCATGAATTGACGGCAGGGGGCTCAGGCGTGTTGGACTTGGGAGCCGGGACGGTTGTTGCCCCGGCGCCGTCTCGTCCTTCTCCGTGCGGGATCGGCCCTCTCCCGATCCCGCTCTGCAGTCTCCTTCTGCAACATGACGCTCTCGCAGAAGGAGACCACTGCACTCCAATTTTCATGCTCTGCCAACATAGCCGACACTACTGCCGGCAGAGAGAGATCTTGCCCGATCCGGTCGACCAGGATCCGCCGCTCGGCCGCCCACGCAGGGCACTCCTCGAGCGTGTGCTGTGCGGTGTCCTGGTCGCTTCCACAATGGTGGCACTGTGCCGTAACCTCGCGTCCTAATCTGTGCAGGTATGCACCGAAACAACCGTGACCGGTGAACACCTGCGTCAGACGGTAGGTGACGCTAATTGTGGCCAGCTATAGTGTATGCATTTAACTACTATATTACCTATACCTATTACTATTGGGAAATAGCTGCATCTGCCTGCTTAATCAGAATATGGAGCCACGACCGTTCTAGTATGTCGAGGCGAAATTGGTAAGACTCTGCAGATGTAAAGGAAAACTTCCAAAATAATAGTTATAATAGGAAATAACTTGTTATTTGTGCAATTCTAATATTATTGAAAAGAAATAATAGTTTAGGGAAATCTTAATACTTAAAATAAAATATAACCTTTTGGTTACGTAATGTCAATGTCAATTTATTGTCACTCGTAATAACCTTCGCGCATTCGGTGAGTCAGCGCTTTCTACCGGTTTGGCGCAAAATGCATCTGTTTGAATTAAAAAAATATTGTTTATAGATCAAGCGCTAAATATTGTATTCGTTCAAATAAATGAAGAAAATGAAGTCGTGGTACCACTTTTTAAAATTCTATGAGATTATGTAGTGTCTATTGGATTGTAATAACTGATATTAAAGTATTAAAAAAACTAGAAATGATAGTATAGGTCGCATGCGTGTTGATCCATAGGCCATGTTTTCATTAGACCAACAATGTCCATGCTATGTGGTAGATTAAAAGGATGTACATACTTAATAGATAGTCATACTAAAATATAGTTTATCCTTATTCACAGACGGTATTATGTAATGCTTTCACAGGGAAATGGCATTTACAAGCAGTCTTTTCAAATATTTGTTATCTATAAATTGTTATTATAAATACTATAATAGAAGGGCATAAAATTTGTGTAATGTATATTTATATATATATAAATAGTTATGCTTCATTACATTTTTACGCGCGTAACAAATCAAGGTATTGTGTATGCGCCATCTAAGTTAGCTCTGAAAAATACCTTCTGCGGTTACTGTAGGTGAATTTAATGTCGTTCTCCGCCATTGTGTTATGCGTGTACGTTCGATAAACTTTGCTTATAGCTAAATGAGTGATACGGCGCGTGCGTTGACCTAGCTCTCAAATTGAGAACGTATTGCGTTAAGATTGTGCGTTGATATGCGTATGCGCGCTTTAATTACGAGATCGCGTTGTGGGATAACTACTGAATGCTGTGACGTCAACAATTATGTTAATTTAACGGTACTATCATACGGAAGTGTGGATAATATCCGACAGTAGTTCGGAATATGCCGCGTTTACAATAACTGAATATTTGATTGGATTTTGAAGCAAATATACGAAATATTTGCTTGATTCATCATTTCGGCCGAATAAAGTCCACTGCTGGACACAGGCCTCCCTCAAAGACCACCACAACAACCGATTTCAGTGTGTTGTGTGCTCATTGGTGGGTTTTGCCATAAGCGCCACGCTTGACAGGCGGGTTGGCGATCGCAGTTGAGTAGTTAATGTATTCGAAGGACGCTGCGGCCTATCCTCCGTCTAATCCCTTAGTCGACTTTTACGACACCCACAGGATGAGCTGGGTTGGTGCTATTCGTAGCCGGCACCACACGGCATGCTTGCTTGATTTGCTTGATTAATCGATTCAAATTGAAATATGAATGCTATTGTTATATATTAATTTGATGTTATTGTTGTTGTACTTACTATAAACTCATATAACGTACTTGCTCATTCCAACACTTCAACTACCTAGGTACCTGGATGTCCAATGTATCAAACTTGAATTTCATTATTGGCAGTTTGTCCAATCGCAATCGCAGATGAATATTTCAAACATTAGATGTTAGATTATTATTTAACCATAACCTTCTGTAAGTCGCAAGGTTACGAACTTATGGTGTTGTTTGGGTTTCATAATCATTATATAAGATCTAAATGCCTGAATTCCTAACGGAGTGACGGTAAATGTTGCGCTCAATTTTTGTAACGTGTTATCCACAGAATGGCCATGCCTGTAGGCTGCTAAGTGAGCAATTTAAAAAAGAAAATCCTTGCAGCTGTTGAGTTTAACAGTCATCATCATCGTGCCAGCCATAGGACGTCCACTGCTAAAAAGAGGCCTCCCCCTTAGATTTTCACAATTGTGTCATAATTTTAGGGGGAATTAGCCAATACTCATCACGCTTGGCAGGTTAGTTGGTGAGCGCAGTATAGCTACTGTTCCACAGAAGGGACGTTACTGCCCATCTCTCTTGTTTTTAAGTCCCCTAGCCGCCTTTTACGTCATCCATGAAAGGACATGGAGTGGTGCTATATTCTTAATCCGGGTTCTACGTGGATTAACAGTAGTTATAGTAGTTTATTGATAAGGGATTTATACATTTCAGATTCATATATTAGCATTTAAATTATTTAAATTATGTATAATTATGGTTCATAAATAAAAAATGACAATTACAATTAAAATAATACAAATACACATAATCAAAAACTAAAAGTCAACATTACATTTTTATAATTTTGTCGTACGTGTAGAACGCCTGCACGAAAAGCCATTGTTTTAATCGAGACTTGAAGCTAGCTATGATTGGGGCATTCGTAATGGATACTGGTAGTTGATCATAAACTGTTGGGCCAATAACACGAGTCGTCTTGAGTGACTTCGTGAGCGTCGTTGAGACTGTTGCTAGCCTCTCTCTATTTCTAGTGCACGAAATACCGCTGCCAATCCTAGGTTACATTTCCAGGTTCATCGTTACATAGAATGTGACCTGATATATGACTAGACTAGGTATGATAGAATGCCTAGTTGCCTGAAATATGGTCTAGCAGACGTAACCTGTGGTATCCTAACGATAGCTCGCACGGCACGCTTCTGCCTTACGGGTAAAACACGCGATATCCTGTCTAGTGCCAAGAGCGAAACACGCACTACCCAACTTGCCGCAAACTTTATGCCAGTACGGCCAATAAAAGAAAATCGTAGACGGCAGAGAGTAAATCTTTTTTACAATACAGTTTTGTATGCCACGTTTCTTGTCTAGACTTGTTGCCCATGTGAAAAACATTTGGATGGATCACTGGATGATACATTTTCTTGCACTTTCTATTGACCAATCAGACAATTAGAACAGAGAAAACAAAGATATATTATTAAATTATCAGGTACATTGTTAATACCACGCATAATGAACGAAATTGATAGAAACGCCATCTAGTGATATTTTCTTAACCTTAGACGATAAAATACTATGTCCTTTTACGGCTAGTGTTTAAACTCTGCAAAATTGTGTAACACACAGACACATTTTCGATTGCATCATATCAGTATTTTAAAGATAAAGAATTCTTAAGGGACTAGGATCTAGAACTGAAAAATGAATGCTATGTAAATGACGACATGATTTTACCACAACCGTCACTTTAATGACAATTATAATATGGCGGGTATATTCTATGTCAGTATCTACTTATTTCCACTATCGATATAAAGCTGGCCTATCTCAAAATTAAAAGCCTTATCTAAGTTCATTGAAACTTCAGATTACTTATTTTATCTTTTTATAGAAACATCTACTTAGTAATTTATTTATAACAGCTGATGATAATCAAAACCTTGACAGGCAGGTACACATAAACATTCATTAATATACAATAACATATTGTTTTAACGGTACCTATTGCTGAGTATTAAAATTTGAGCAGTATTTTTTGAGTACAAGACATTCGCTTAATGGTAAACGTAATGCCTGCCCAGAACTACTGCGTGGCACCACACTGCGTATTTGTTATTCTCTTATGCCCAATAATTCCACTAACAATATCAGCGCCCTTTAAATCGGAACACATGTGCAAAACATAATGTTCAAAGTGCAGCTTGGCAGCAAAATAACTGGCACTGCGCTGGTACTTTTTTTTCACCGATATGTATATTTCCTCCATCCTTGAACGAGCAGACTCTGGACCGGCGGAGTACCAGTCTCTTACCGGCTAGAACCACCTGGGCGGTCATCATCATGTGTTTCCTCCACCTCGGAGAAGGGCGTAGGCGCTTGCCGGATACCTAGCGGCTAAACCAGAGTGGTCATCTTCAGTACAGAAGTGGGCTCCGGGAACTTAAAAAATCTCCATCTAGAGCTCCATTAAGAGACCTACCCGATACCTAAAATAAAATATCAAGAACGAAGAAGAGTCGAAACGCATCATAAGAACAGTGCATAGTATTATGTATTTCATACATTGTTATTAAACGTCTGCCTCGAACATGAGCCCTATCAGTCACAGAGTAATGAGAAGATACGGCGTTATCTATGAAAGTCGCTTACTTCGTAAGATGTTTGTACATATACTTACGTACACATGGATCATAAATAATGTCTTCATCACTGCGATTTAGATTTAATCATGTTTATGGCAATGTTTTTGTATGTTCTATCTTGGTGTCACTAACAATATTGTACATATTTATGTTTGACGATTTGTCGAATACACGATTCGCTGTGTGTCCGCAATGTCCGTGAATGGCCGCAAGTAGTCGTTTTTTTTTATGCTACTTGGTGACGAGACGAGCAAGTCATTCGCCTGGTGGTAACCGACATGCCTGCCTATAACAACTAGAATGATACCCAGGACTAGTTCCTGCGAGGCATCACAATGCGCTCGTCATCTCGAGAAGTGAAATTATTTAGTCTCTTATGCCGTGTAATTTCACTATCTACTGTGCCCTTCTAACCGTAACACAGTAATGTCTAAAGTTGTTAAACACTACTGCTTGTGCTTGGCGGCGAATATCTGGCACTGGGGTGGTACGTCACTTTTTTTATGTGTATGTGAGTAGAAATTCTAAATAAACTTCATCCGCTTCGGGGAAGGGTGAAGGGGCATTCTTCTACCAGCTAAAACTATTGGGGCGGTCATCTTCAGCACTTCGTAAGATTACACTAGAGCCCCGCATTGATGCCACGCCTTTAGGCACATCTCGGTGGGGATGAGTGTTCACGCAGACTCCCCAATATGCACGCCTACGAAACCCCGAGACCCCCACCATAAAGCGACGGCAAGGCGTGTTGGACCTGGGAGCCTGGTTATTACCCCAGTGCCGTCTCGTCGTTCTCCGTGCAGGGTCGGCACTCTGCCGATCATCTTGTCATGCTCTGCCAACATAGCTGACACTACTGCCGGCCAGCCTATCGAACGACCTTAGAGGCGCGCCGTCGCCGCTCTGGCGGAGGGAGCGTGTCTGATCGTAGACCCAGGCATCCATCTCCGCCAGGAGAGTTGCCAACTCGTAAGACACTGTTCGGTATCGTCAGTCGGGCTGACCATTCAGGCGCCCCGTAGAACCACGGACCGCACGACCCCCCCGTAGAGACAGCGAACTTCCGCACATGGTCCCCCTGAGATTGGGCAGCAGACGGTGGAGTGCACCCACTACCCACTGCGCTGAAAGTGCTTTTCGAAGCCCTAACTACGCGTTGGTGACGCGCGAATCGGGGTGGACCGGTACATGAAATACCTGGGGTGAGCCCCTGGACAGTCGTTGGAGCTTCGAAGAGCACTTTCAGCACCTCGTCCCCCGAGTCGAGAGGGTAGTGGGTGCGCTACACTGGATGCTGCCCAATCTCGGGGGACCATGTGAGGAAGTTCGCCGTCTCTACGGGGGGGTCGTGCGGTCCATAGTCCTATATGGGGCGCCTGTAAGGTCAGCTCGACTATCAGGCGCCCAGCGCTGCAGAACCAAAATTCACGGTCTGCAGGGCAGAGTGGCTATCCGGATCGCGCGAGGATACCGAACAGTATCCAACGAGGCGGCAACTCTCCTGGCGCGTTTTCCGCCTTTCGACATCCTGGCGGAGATGGATGCGTGGGTCTACGATCAGACACGCTCCCTCCGCCAGAGCGGCGAAAATGCGCCTCCAGGGGCGTTGGACAGGCTGAGGCGGCTAGCTCGCCGGCGCGCACTTGGAAAGTGGCGTCACCGCCTGCGGATGCAGTACGCGACCAAGCGCGTCGTGGAGGCCGTCCTGCCGCTCTTTGGAGCCTGGCTCAGAAGGAGCGGGCGCGTCACCTACCGCCTGACGCAGGTGCTCACCGGGCACGGTTGTATCGGTATGTACCTGCACAGGATAGGACGTGAGGCCACGGCACAATGCCACCATTGTGAAAGCGACCAGGACACCGCGCAGCACACGCTCCAGGCGTGCCCCGCGTGGGCCGCCGAGCGGCGGATCCTGGTCGATCGGATCGGGCAAGATCTCTCTCTGCCAGCAGTAGTGTCGGCTATGTTGGCAGAGCACGAAAACTGGAATGCAGTAGTCTCCTTCTGTGAGAGCGTCATGCTCCAGAAGGAGACCGCAGAGCGGGATTGGGAGGGGGCCGACCCCGCTCGAAGAAGGAGGAGACGGCGCCGGGGTAACAACCGCCCTGGCGCCTAATTCCCACACGCCTGAAACCCCCTGCCGTTGCTGTGAGGCAGGGGACCTCTGGGTTCGCGGGTGCGTAGATTGGGGAATCTGCGTACCCACACCGAGCGACCCAAGAGAAGACGGTAGCACGCATGTGGTCACGCGCTGCCGTGGAACGCTTTGGGGGATCCTTTACAATCCCCCGGGGGGGTGACCACTTTACAGTCACCCCCTCCGAGATGTGCCTATAGGCGTAGCACCAATGGGCGGCTCTAGTGTGATCATACGAGGACCTGGAGCCTCCCTTAGGTGCCGAAGATGACCGCTCCAGTGGTTTTAGCCGGTAGGAGTCCGGCATACCCCTTCGCCCTTCCCCGGGGCGAAGGAAGTTCATGAAGAATTTCCTCTGGGCATCAATAAAAAAGAAAGGACACGTTTATTATTAACACACGTTATCAAGTTCTCTTAAGGGTTTAAATTAGTTTCCTCGTAAACGAGGTCGAGAGTAACAGCTAGTGTGGTTAGCTAGTGTAGCCACACTGCTGCTGGGAGAACCAAAAAATTTGAGCACAGTTTTCCTTCTCTGAGAGTGTCATGCTCCAGAATAAGGCCGCAGAGCAGGATCAGGAGAGGGCCATTCCCGCTTGGAGGAGGAGAGGGAGTCAGGGTATAAATCACCCCGTTGCCAATCTCTCAGCCCCCTGCCACCACTATGGCGGGACCCTTGGGTGTCACCAGCGTGCTGAGTGGAGACTACCCGCTCTTACCGAATGACCACCGAGAAGACTGCAGCATGCATGTGGTTACATGTCGTCGAGTGGCTTTAGGGAACCTTTTGCAATCACCCCTGAGATAGGACTAGGGGGCGGTCTCCTCCCCTTCGCTACAGGGGGTGGCCGCTTTACAGTTCACCCTTTCAGAAATGTGCCTAAAGGCATGGCACCAGTGGGCGGCTTCGGTGTGTTTGTTCTCGAGAGCCTAGAGCCCTCTTCGATGCTGAGGATGACTGCCCAGATAGTTTTAGCCGGTAAGAGGGCAGCACACCCCTCCGCCCTTACTCAGGACGGAGGAAGTCCAAGAGGTATATAACAGTTAACAGCTAGTATCTCATTCGAAAATTTATTTTAGTGATATTAATCGGTCATTAAGATAAACATGTTCAGCAGTGTACGTTGACGGCAAACACACCTTGAGTAAAACAGCTAGTTATTTAGTAACACTGTCCTAGTAGTAGGTCTCTTATTACAAGAGCCCCGCAAAGTAGGCACCACTGCAGTGGTGGTTACCACCTGGCGAATGACCAGCGTGGTTATTCTGTAAGAACTCACTAGCAAACTCACTTCTAAATCTGCAATGATATCTATAAAATCGTTCTGTTTTTACTACTTTTCAATGCGGATTCTTATGTGTGTTACATATTTGATGATCTTTTTATAACACAATGATGTACTGTGTACTGTGAAATATATGATTGTTAATAATCTGCAGTGCTATTCTTTATGAACTCATTAGTAAGCTCACTTTCGAATCCGCTGTGAAAAGTAGCAAAAACAATACAAAATTAGAGATTTTACTAAGGATTCAGAAGTGAATTGGCTAGTGAAGCAAACTTACTTATGAATTCGCAGTGAAAAGTAGTAGAAACAATATCATATTAGAGATTTCACTTCGGATTTAGAAGTGAGTTTGCTAGTGAGTTCTTACAGAATAGCCTCATAGGTACAAATAGTACTATCGACTAGACGGAAGGTTATCGCGCTGACCTAACTTGATGCCAACGGAGTTTACTTGTATTTTATTTAACAATGTTGTGGAGGAAATCATTATTATAATGGGGTAATAATTGTTGTGTGGTATGTTACATTGACGTGGCGAAGATTGGACAAGTTCATAACGAAGTATTGGTTGGGTAGTCTATCGTTAAACTTGTACCTTGGACATGTTTATTTTTAAAAGCTGTCTCTTATTTTATACGAGAAACCAGACAAGTGCGAATTGCACTCGCATGGAGAGGGTTCCATACGATGAATATGCTATCTAGTATCCACCATGGTTTTTTTTTAAATCAGACACAATATTTCGTGATAAGTGTAGAGAGAAATTGCTTAATATATTGTCTATTGTTGAATTCTGTCTTGTATCAATAATTTATCCCAAGAACAAACCATACATTCATCCATTTACAAACTGCAAATGTAAGTTTGCACAATATTGAAAGATTTACCATGTTAAGTCGGCGATAAAGGAGGGAGGGAGAAGGGAATGGTAATGTTTTTCTATTTTTCTAAATAAAATTTAAATTTAATTTAGTAATTATTTTCAATTTATTAAAAAAATATCAGACACAACAAGCCCTTCCATTTGATATGTAACACGGTACAGTTCGCAAAACTTTTTTTAAAATCTAATTTACCCCCGAAGATGACCCCCCATATTCAAGATACATTTATTTAAGTTACACGTTCGTGTTCGGGTCGCAGAGATTCATATGTGTACCAAATTTTAACTTAGTCGGTACAGTAGATTCGGAGCAAATTGGCTGTGACAGACGGACAGACAGACAGACGATTGATCCTATAAGGGTTCCGCCGTTTTTCCATTTGGACGTTCGGAACCCTAAACATTAGTTTATTCATGGTATCGGGTCTTTTTTATTGTGACGACATATTTACATGATTAAATCAATTTCAATTTCAGATTTTTGTTAGGTACTCACTTTTTGATTCTTAAAAAATCCTTATTATTAATTTATTATTCAGCACTTGGCTGTCTGGAAAAGCAATAAAAGGTCAATTTAATTAATCGAGTTTGAACACTAAATGGATTTCTGAATATGATAAACAAGGCAGGTTAATAGAAGCAGATATTCGCCATACAGGCAAACATATAAACAAAAATCTCGTGCAAATTACATTATTTACCGCTGATTATGAATTTGAAACAACTCGGACAACTACGTAGAAGTTGTGTATCGTGTTATTTTACAGACATTATCATATTTATTGTGTATTGTGTGCTGTTTATCACAATTACTGAATAAGTGTACGTGCGCAGTATAAGCGCATAATGTAATTAAAGCATTGATTCCCATAACGGGATAAACATGTTCATAACAGGCATTTACACAAGAACTTACATTATTGAAGCATGTTTCTATTAAAACATACTACAGGGATATAGTAGGTATGGGTTTCCCAACCACAACGTTACGCGCTTTTCTTCCTTCTTTATTATACAAATTATGAGCGTATAGGGAAAAGGTTTTTAAGCAGGTTATCCACTAACTTAGCTACTGTCATTTGGAATATTTGTGCACCACCTTTTTAGACACTTGATTATATGAGTTTCTGTTTTCACAATTGTTACGTTTGTTATCTGATTGTTCTGGGCGTTTAACTGTCCTGTATGACTTACATAACAGTCTTAGGGGAGCTCTTGATATGTTAACAGCGGCCAACCAGCTAAGGCTCAACCGCGGGTTTTTTTGACCACGCAGCGTGAGCAACGATCGCGTAAACATTTTTAATATATCTTGTGTCTAAATTGATTTACATCCGTGAAATAATAAAGTAAGATACAATAGTTTATGCTAAGCTAAAGTAGCGAAACAAATGCAGCGCAACAGCATTGCTGATTGTTAGATTTACACATGTCGAACGTCGTACATTAGCCTATTTTACTGGAAATTGTAGATCAAATCAAATGCGATATATCTCCACACGGTGTAAGTTCTAAGTACGATTTCGTTTCTTTGTTTAAAAAATCTACCGACTACACGTTTGTCCGTTAGTGTTATAATCCGTGGATAGTTCAAAAGAAGACTAACCGCAACGTTTGTTTGATTCGTATTGGAGCCGAGCTTTGATTTTATGTAATTGTTTTATTGATTTAAAAATAGGTATTCTCACTTACGGAAATTAGATTTCCTATTCACAAACGGTAATAGTCAACATTTGTTCGAAGCGAACATATGCAGATTGCTGACTGCTGATTTAAATGGATGTTACTCTTTGTTTTAAAATGTGTTTTTCTTTGTCTTCGGTAGTTGAAAATGAATCATACACGTACGCAGCTCCCTACGTTTGTAAAGAGTTTTTATTATTTATTTCGAATCCGTGGAGCGAAGGCTGTTATTTTATTAGGGCCATAAGCGACGAATGGAAACTGCTTTACGATATTAAATTTTCATCCGCATTTCAATCAGTATTTTCTAGTTGGACCCATGTGTGTATGTGTGTAAACTGTAAACTCATTCGCTACGGTGAGTCGTTGTGTGCATGACCGATACGCCGGTCGTTGACCTTCTTATCAGCCTGCCTACGTGCGCCTCCGTGTTGCATTTAATGATCTTTTCCATTCTACCCAGGCAGCTGGATATTTACATAATCATTTTCCTTGCGTGGCTGGATTGAAGTATAAAATCTTGTGATGTGACTCAGTAAGCTTAGCTTAAGCCTAAATATTGATTTTCGTTATCAGTCTGTTTATTTGAGGTTTTAATGATGAAAAGACCTGTTAGCATCAAAGAAACTAACGGTTTTTAAGGTTTTAAAAGTGGTTTTCGATTGAATTACATTACCATTTTGATCATTAACCACATTTTTTTTAAGATGTGATAAAGCAGCGAATACACTAGTTTTCTAATGAATAAAAACAATCATTCACCTTAAAAAATTATTGAAAAATGTCATCGACTTACGATGCTGTGTAACTTTCTCTGTAACCTTCTATTGATTAGAAGTTATAAAAAGTTCTTGGCTGAATATTTTGAAGTGAATGATCAAGATCCTTTAAGAAAAATGTACCTTGCCTATTTATTATGATCCTCAATTCAGTATATTGCAAGATGAAATTTTCGATGCAATAATATAACGCAGCGTGGGACTACCTCCAACTAGGTGGACAGATAACCTGGTGAAGGTCACTGGGAGTCCTTAGACGCGGGCGGCATGTTACCGCTCGTTGCGGAAATCTATGGGGGAGGACTTACTTCAGGCCTTGAGGCCTTTGTTCAGCAGTGGACGTCCTTGGCTGATATGATGATGAATATGACGGTTTCAGATATCAGTAAAGGTAAGTACTTAAAATAAAGGTAAAGGCAAATTGGGTTTCACAGTCAGTACCTACCTTTTTTTTTATTGGGCCCATTGGAAATTCTTCATGAACTTCCTCCGCCCCGGGGAAGGACGAAGAGGCATGCCGGGGCTACTACCGGCTAAAACCACTGGGGCGGTCATCTTCGGCACCTAAGGGAGGCTCCAGGTCCTCGTATGATCACACTAGAGCAGTTAGTACCCACCTAAGCTCTCATTTGCAGTCACGAGGTGGGAATTGTGCCTAGTAACTAAGTGTAAGGCTGTCTATTATTTGAGCCCTAACGCTGATATACCGGCGAATTGATGGAGTAAGGAAGAAACAAAGAAAACATTCGTAGTGGTCTCCTTCTGTGAGAGCGTCATGCTCCAGAAGGAGACCGCAGAGCGGGATCGGGACAGGGCCGATCCCGCTCGAAGAAGAAGGAAACGGCGCCGGGGTAACAACCGCCCTGGCGCCTAATTCCGATACGCCTGAAAACCCCTGCCGTTGCTATAAGGTGGGGGACCTCTGGGTTCGCGGGTGCGTAGATTGGGGAATCTGCGTGCCCACACCAAGCGACCCAAGAGAAGACGGTAGCACGCATGTGGTCACGCGCTGCCGTGGGACGCTTTGGGGGATCCTTTACAACCCCCCTGGGGGGGTGACCGCTTTACAGTCACCCTCTCCGAGATGTGCCAATAGGCGTGGCACCAGTGGGTGGCTCTAGTGTGATCATACGAGGACCTGGAGCCTCCCTTAGGTGCCGAAGATGACCGCTCCAGTGGTTTTAGCCGGTAGGAGTCCGGCATACCCCTTCGTCCTTCCCCGGGGCGAAGGAAGTTCATGATGAATTTCCACTGGGCACCAATAAAAAAAAAAAAAAAAAAGGTATGTGGTACTGTCAATAGTGATGTAATTCCCAATAATGTAATAAAGGAGATTTTCTTTCTGGCTGATACATCTTCACGACAAAACTGCCGAACCAAAATTTGGAAGAGGGGTTCTAGGGGGGATCTAGATATTTTTTTTTGTTGGGCTTCTCGCATTCATTTCAGGGAAATGTTGTTGCTTAACCGGTCATTTCTGGCGAAGCCAAAAGAGGCCTCCAGCCAGGCTTAAATTTAATATTAAAAACTAAGCAACTTTCGCTAAGGGCGCCCCCTGCGGGACACGGACCTCGGCTTAGGGCGTTGCTGGGGTTAACAAGCTATTGTTTTGGGAACAGCTGGATCGGTACATTGTTTAAATTGTATTAGGGGACATTTAAAGCTACAGGTTCGGCACGGGCCGGCGCGAGCAAGAGACGGGAGGGAGAAGTGCTAACTTTAACGGGAAGGTGACGCGGCGATAGGCCTCCGCGACGTCGGTGAGGCGGGCATTCTCGGCGGCGAGGGCGGTACAACGGTCGGGTGTTGAGTAAACGAGACAACGCGAGTCTCTTTATGTGATCTAACGTGACTTTGTCGTCTGGATCGACCAGAACGTGCCTCGGGCGGCGTACACTACTGATACGAGAGGGTTGGTAATCGACGGCTGATACCACAAGGGGATTTGGGTGGGACAGGGCAGAATCGATATAGCGTTTGAACGCTTGTTTCATAAATTGCCTGATGGTCGGAAAGTTAAGATCGAAATGGAGTTGATCATTTCGCATGTACCAAGGCGCTCCGGTGGCCTTGCGCATGAAACGGGTTTGGAGGGTTTCGAATCTACGGAGTGGGCGTGATTCAGCGTGTGCGAACACTGGGCTGGCATAGGTCATGATGGGTCGAATGCATGTGGTGTAAATTCTCACCTTATTTCTAAGGGATAATTTACTTCGAGCGTTCAGGATATAGTGAAGGCCACCGAGCACAAAGGCGGCGCGGGCACGCACCATCTTTGTTTGGGAAATGAAGGTCAGTAATTTGTCTAGGGTGACTCCAAGATACTTGGCGTGCGGTTCCCAAGGAACCGATTGGCCCAGCATCGAGATCTCCCTGAAGCGTAGGTGGTTTTTGATAGGGTTAACTTCGATCCGCCATTTTCTAAACCATTTTCACAACAACATTGGATGTTTCGGATTTGAGTTTCCGTTGCAGATGCCAGAACGCAAGGTGGGTTGGTTCTAAGTCGCCCAGCATCTTGTCCCAGCTAGCCTCTCGGCAGTCCTTAATACGTTCCTTGACAGCACGCTGTAAGTGGCGCATAAAGAGGCGAATGGATTCGTTCACGGCGGACTGTACATGACCGGTGAGGGAGTCGATGGCGCCTAGCGTGTCTGCGACTAACGTTATGCATTCGGGAATTCTATCTAATTGGGCGGACGAGGGGTCGTTGAGGCGTTGCCTAATTTTCCTCCAGTCCGTCGTCACAATGGTCTGAGGGGGTTGTCCTGTGTCCGTGGGGCCAAAGCGGGAGGTGAGGTGAAAGATCACAGGGCGGTGATCGGAGTCTAGCTCTTGTAGTACTTCAATGGAATGCAACTTAAGGTTGACATTCATTAGAAGTGCTATGTCGAGTATATCCGGGCGATGGTTACTCTGTTCGGGTCGACAGAGTTGAGAAGACCGAGGCAAACAGAGAGGTCGTCGGTTTTGAGATGGGGTGTGGATTGGGGTGAGGGAGGGGAGGGATCTGGACACCCGAGCAACAACATTTATAGTAACCCAATTTTCCCGAAACTTTCTTAAAATCATGCGGGACTCATCATGTCGCTTACGATACATAGCTGTTACGACCTGCTTGATAATGATAATAGATGGGAAATAAAGCTAAAGTGGATAGGTATCAAGCTTCCCCCCATACAGTAAATCTCAACTACATGCAGTCGCGACGAGCTACACGACTTCAGTTAGCGGCTGTGGGGTATTTAGATCGTGTTGAAAGATGGCTGATCTAAATAAGCAAATCCGAGTAACATTTTAACGAGGAGCAACTGCTAGAAGACTTGCTTTGCGGCCTCAACGATAATATATAATTCTAAATATAATATTTAAATAAATTCACATTAAATTCAACGGCCACTAAAACATTCAATGCTAAATAAGCTCTTTCAGACATTATTTCGACTTTAATAGACTCAAAAACGTATTTAATTATAATGTAAACAAATGTTTCACACCTCAAAATGCTAGTGAGCTACGTAACTACTATCGCCAGCGGATATTTCTATCGCTTCTGTCGAATTAGTGACTCATGGTGCCGTTTTATATGGTGACAGTTGACAACGTTAGTGACTATCGTGTATATTACGTTAGGTATCTTACCTATCGAAATCTATGTTGCTCATGGTACGAATTTTAATTCTTTCGATGACCGCTAGGGGCGCTGTACAATCTTTCGTATAAATTATTTACGGAGACGCTAGCGAGTGTTGGCCATGTAAACTCATGGTAGAGCTACTGGAGCATGGGACGTATTCTACCATCAGGTCTGAAAGGGACAGGGGATTCATGAATAGATGACAAGTTAAGACATGCACACAGTTTTTGTTATTTTTCGTTTTGCATCCGGTGGGGTTGCCAAGGTGGCCACAAAGAACCCGTTGATTTCTGACTGGAGCACAGAGATCCATTGTGTTGATAAGCCAACACTTGATCAAACAGAGACATAGTATCTCTACTGTACGGGTTTTTATCATATAGGTACTTACATATTTTCTAGTCAATTTATATTTATTACAAGCGGGCTTATGTCTCATGTGTTAAGGCTAAAAGCCGAAATGGTAAGGCAATACAATAATAGTAGCAGTAATGGCAAATAATAGCAGGAACTGTTATATTTATCTCATATGTTTGGTTTAGCACTTTGAATATCTCGTATTAAATGTCTACAACAGGTAGGTAATTTAAAAAAAAAGTATCTACAGAAAATCCAAAGTTCGTTTAAAGTACTTAATTAAAGAACTAATCATTTAATAAGGTGTATTATAGTCAAGAAATAGTGGATACTCAAACGTATTAGGTAAATTGACTATGCTTTACTCTTTTACCAAAAAATCCTAACTTGCTACGCCCTCTGTTAATGATCATCTGAAGTTATACATAAACGTAGTGATCGGTTGCTGATATTAGCGTATTTGGATAATTTAGTATTCAATAACAAATATGGTTTTAGTTGATATAAAATTTGTTACATTACTGAGTAAACCAATTAAACAATACAATGTCCAAATAAAACGTGTTTACTTGTTAATAGTAGCTCTAGCTTATATATGGCAGCACTGCAGCAAATTTTTTTTTTCTTTGTACTATTTTAACGGCCCTGTTATAAATTATATTATGCCCTGTATTGCCAATTTATAGGAGATTCCCGAGTCACGGGGATAAGAAGAGAAACAACGCGACAAAACGTTAATTATGAATGGAATGTGTTTAATTGGTTCTCCTACACACAGTCATCAATGGTAAATTGAATGTATTATTGGAATAAGACCATAAAAATGAATCGACAATTTTTTAATAATTACTTCTGCGGCTAACTCTTGCCTACAGTGGAACATGTACGAGAGTATTAGTTCTTGAGGGTGCCACATCCTATGCGGAAACAGTCTTTAGTTCTACATCAGATATTTGCCTATTGTATAAATGTGAATCACCGCTTGTACCTAGATAACTAAAATAGGTATTCGTATTTCGGTGAGTTCCTTTATTATAATCAAGAATGATTAATTCTATAAAATCAAGAACATTTTCAAGACTTTGTCTTATAACGTTGGGAATATCCAGCAATTTTGTTTATCTTGGCGGGGGCACTAAGGGTGAGATTCAGAAACAAGTCTAAGGGTGAGATTCAGAAACGGTGGATGATGGAAGCGTAAGTTCACGCTTATCTCTGAATGACTCGTTTCTGAATCTCGCCCTAAGAACTTACGCTTCCATCTGTTAAAATTAGGGGCGCAAGTAGTGCATTTTGACAGATAGAAGCGTAAGTTCACGCTTAGACTCGTTTCTGAATCTCACCCTAAAATTGATGTCAGCAGCAGCAGTACATAGGGATAGGGAACGTCAAAGTACGTTCCATTGTACGTGATACGTGATTGAAATAAATTAGGTGAACACAGATGCAGTAACAATGTTTATTGTAGCTTTACAGAGAACAGAATGTGTGTCCACCCCTTTTTTTTATGAACGGCTTCACGCACTTATCCCAAGAGGGATGTAGATGCTTAACCGGACAATAATGTGTTCACCCCCGTTTCGGTTTGATTTTATATCCTCCTTCACAATCCAGAATTGCCACCTTAATTAAATATAGCAAAAACAGTAATACCAATTAATCATAGCTACATAAAGTGTTATAAACCAGAATATAAAAAAGATATAACGTATTATTATCGTGGATGTCGCGATGATGTGTAACACCATTTCACTTAAAGGGAACAGAAAAATGATGTATAATTGTTTATTGTTTGACTTCCAATTTTTTTTACCTTTTTAATTATTTAATTAACTAAAAGGCTATTGCCTGTTGGCTTTTAACCTTTGAATATCTTTTACCTTATAATGTCTTTGCTGCTTTAGATAAATATTTTCTTGCTGACGTGAAACGGAAAGTTACTGTAACTGGTATTGTATGAGCTTGTTTAAAAAATCCGAAAAACGAAATGAAATGTTTTTATATATTTATAATATTTTATATATAAGTTTAAAATGTTGGGCTACGTTTTATAAAAAAAATACCTAACAATTGTAAGCGAACTGTTCCAACGATTTGGAATCGAAACGATTAGGAGAGTCATCTTTGTCATTTTTCTTCTACGAACTATTATTTTAAGCGCTTCTGGAACAAAACAGCCAGAACTACATTTTAATAAATATCGAAAAAAGTGTGCAATTTACTATGGTACTCTCATGCCGTTACGTGTTTTGTGGGTAACAAAACGCAACGTTATCTGCTTTTGGAAAACATTTACCAAAGCACTTATTTTACGACGATCTATTTCACGACCACCATCTATATTTGACTCACATAGGGTGAGATTCAGGGTGAGATTCAGAAACGAGTCTAAGCGTGAACTTACGCTTCCATATGTCAAAATGCACTACTTACGCCCCTAATTTTGATAGATGGAAGCGTGAACTTAGCTTAGCATAGTCTTAGTTGCTGATGACACGTCACTTATATGTATTTAAAGTAAGTAGAAAGGCACCTTGTATAACCCAATGATTTACATATTATATACAATAATCTTCTCCTAAATATGACTTGTACATGAACATAAGTACAACTTGACGGAAAAGCATGGGATCTGGTGGTTTTTGTTTTCTCAACCTCAACTGTGGTTTTTGGCGTTACAGTAGATGCAACATTACTTATTAGCGACCCAAATAAAGGCACTTTCAGGCAAACTGAGCTCAACTGAAATAATTTATCCTTAGGAAAATTAAGCAGGTTACGGATGTAGTTGAAACTAGGTTAGTGTATTTTTCGTACTTTCACAGTACACAGTATTATGTACTACGGCATTCTACCGTGGAGAACGGCTACTGATGGATGGTAAGACTATTTTTATATTACAGAAAAGAACAGTCAGAGCTATTTATAATCTGGCCTCTAGCGAGCCACTCCGAGAACTATTCAGGAGATATGTATTTCAAAACATTATTATTATCTATAAAAAAGTGACATGCAGAACTTAAATGCTCTTAAGTGCTCGTGGCGCTTAAATAAGAACAAGCTTCTCTTGCCTGGCTTAAGACTTAGCAGGACCAGCAAGTCGTTAATGGGAAACAGTGTTCGGTTCTACAGCAAAATTCCTTTTAGTATTACCGATTTACAGAACTAAAATTTAAATCTTTAATTAAGCGCTTTTAATGGCCAAAGCCTACCATAACATAAATCATTATATCGATGGATACATGAGTCACTTCTGCACACTGCGTCCCTCTGGTGCTGTATTTTTTTATAGTTGTTGACATGAATCAACATTTCATTAATCGCTGACCGATTAGTGAAATGTTGTAATAATGTGCTGCGATCACCAACCCGTCCGCCAAACGTGGTGATTAAGGCAATATCCCCCAATGAGCACACAACACAAACCCAGACTGGTCGTTGTGGCAATCTATTGGATAGGCTTCTGTCAAGCAGCGGACGTTTTTACGGCTGAAATGATGCTTTGACTTGACTTATTTCAAATTGCATATTGTTTTATAACTTTAAGTAATTACTAATTACTTATATTTAGTATTATGACATTGATTTATTTATGATAAATAAAAAGAGGTCTTTTGCAAATAGGCACCCGATCTTTTGATAGGCTTACGCGGGGAAATGGGTCCAACACGCAGAAGGGCCTTTAGAGAATTTTAATCTAAAATTTCATGGGACACCAACTGGGAGCTCTTCATGGTCGCACTACAAAAAGTGTAAATACATTTGTTATTTAGTTTACAAATTTGTGTTATTTATTAATATTGTTCTTGTGGCATTAAACTATAATAGTCATACAAAACTGTAAATATGTGAGCATACCGTATCCATTAGTGTTTTACACTTGCAAGGGTTAAAAATGCGCCACTCACACATTTGAGTTTAAAGTTAGACAGTGAAGAAAATTGTAGTTCAATGAAAAACATAACACCAACCTAATAAAGAGAATTCTTCTTCTACGCTGCTCATTCATTCATTATTTATTTGTTGTTTTGCTTTTTTCGTAGGCTTGAATTCAATTCACTCGTCTCGTGTTTTTTGTTTGTGTTCCTTCTATCCTTTAGTTAAAAGAAATAAGTTGGGTGTCATTAAATTTGTAAGTCTCAAGAGTTTATGAGTTAAGAATCAAGATGGTACTTTAGGTTTTGGTTCTTGCATAAACTTCAAATATTCAGAAAATATGTGAAAAGCATTCAGATACAGGTTGAATCATTTAAAAAAATGTGACGCGCGCCTTTGAGGTCACTGCCGACGATGACGATGCCGTTTTAGAGATAATAATTAGATTTAGAATTAAGAATGTGGCACCACTCCATTTTCTCCCATGGAAGTCGTGAAAGCTGACTAAGGGACTAAAAGGGAAACCAGAGGGTTGGACAGCATCGTCCCCTCTGTTAAACTCTAGCCTTTCTGCGCTCACCAACCCACTTTTCAAACGTGGTGAGTACTGGCAAATTCCCCCAAAATGACGACACGGCATGTAAGCGGTCATCTTATGCAGGAGGCTTTTGTTTAGCAGTGGACGTTTTTTGGGCTGACATGCTGATGATGAAATAATATTGCATGATTATTGTTTTATTTCATGTGCAAAAAATTGTTACTTATATACTTACTACCTATATCAATAAAAATAATTTGTAAACTTAAACTATACTAGATATAGGTACAAAAAAATACTTAGGGGGATTTTAAAATGATCTTGGGGGAAAAATTCTGTAGGGGTTGGCAGCACTGTGAAATCTTTGTCTTTTGAGGACTTTTTGGCGGGAAGTCAAATAGGGCGGCAAATTTTATTTTGTGTTTAATTTAATTTTAATTTAAATAGCTTAAATCCTTGTTTTAGTGCATAGTATTACCTAATTGCACGAAAAAACGTCCAAGATGAGTCCTCACAGTGATGGTGAGGACACCGGAGATCCGAAAAAGAAACGAAAGTATAGTAAAATATCGCGGGAATCGGACAATAAAATAGACAACACACAAAAATACAAAGCATATATAAAGCCTAACTACAAAAGATTATTTATTGAGAACGGAAGCAAAGAATTCATTGTTTATGTAGAATCTACGGAAAATGAAAAAGTTGGAAACAAGAACCCCATTACACTTACCAATCTTTTCTGTGACAATGTTAAAGGCATTCTTGGAGTACACAGACTCAATGCACACAAAATAGGCATCACTTTTAAAACTGCAGCAAATGCTAACAATTTTATTAAGATGGAAGACTTTTTACTTAACCATAAATTGAAAGCATTCATACCATCATATATAACCGAAAAAATCGGTGTTCTGAGATATGTTCCAAAAGAAATGAACAACGAAGAAATATATAAGAATATCAGTTGCGACGCTGAAGTCATTTCTGTAAAGAGAATGATGAAGAAAGTTGATGGTACACTAACACCTCTTAACACTGTAGTGGTAACATTTGCTACAACTTCTTTACCACAGCACGCATATATTAAACTATTCAGATACCAAGTCCATGTCTATATACCACCGCTACTGCAGTGTTTCAAATGTCTGAAATTTAATCACTCGGCTAAGGTATGCAGAGGAGTCCAGAGTTGTTCCTCATGTGCAGGACAACATTCTTACAAAGATTGCGACGTAGAAGAGATAGTCTGTATTAATTGTAGTGGGAATCACCTGGCGGTGTCGAGAGATTGCCCGATTAAGAAAAAGAAGATTGAAGAAAAGAAAAATAAATATAAGCAAAATTCGTATGCCACTGTGGTGAGTACACCCCCGACCTTTAATGAGACATCTTTTCCAGCGTTGCCTACAAAAGTAAATACAAATAATTCCAATGTTAAAGAGCTGAATGCTCAACAAATAGCAAATAATGAAATTATTCTTAACGCTATAGTAAAATCCCTTGTAGCTCTAGGTAATAACTCAGATAACACACCATTAACTACTAAGAAAATTAAAGAGATATTTTTGTCTAACCTATTTTAATGGAAAATTATTTACATATTTTACAGTATAATATACAAAGCTTACAGAGTAAAAAGGCCTTATTACAAAATTTATTACTTGAAAAATCAATTGATATTTGTTTACTTAATGAGACATGGATTAAATCTAACACTAGAATTCAAAATTTTCCATCCTATAACTTTATTTACAAAATATCTGAAAACCCTCACAATGGGGTAGGTATCCTAATAAGATATGGTTTACAATACAGTGTAATTGACACAATATATCATGAGTCCATTCAAAATATATGTATTTCATTAAAAACATGTACTGGTATTATATACATACTTTGTGTTTATTGTCCACCCAATAATAGATTATATAGCTTAAAACTAAAGAGGCTTGTTAATTCTATACCCAAACCATGTATAATTATGGGTGACTTCAATGCTCATCATATAGCTTTTGGATGTAATAATGATAACAATAGAGGTATTTGTTTATACAATATTATAGATGACTGTGATTTGTGTATTCTAAATGATGGTTCTCCAACAACTGTTCCTTATCCTGGTAGACAGCCTGCTGCTTTAGATTTGGCTCTTGTTAGTTCTTCCATTGCTCATCTATGTAATTGGTCTGTTCATGATGATCCAATGGGTAGTTATCACCTTCCAACTTTTCTTGAAATAAATGTACAATCATCATCACACTGTGTCCTTCCTGAAAATGAAAAAAAGTACATTTATAGCAAAGCAAATTGGGATGGCTATCTCTCTTTAAGTGAAAATAGTTTTTCCCATTTGGATCTTATTAGTCTTAGTAGTAGACCTTTAACATTGTATAATGATTTTGTTCAAATATTAAATAATATAAGAGATAAAACGATACCTAAAGTAAAAAGGAAATTAAATGCTATCCTATCAAGGAAACCAGTACCATGGTGGAACCAAAAATGTACTGATGCTGTAAATAATTCAAAATGTGCACTAAAGGATTACTTTTCTCAGCCTACAATAGACAATTGGATCAAATATAAAAAGTTGGATGCTGCAAAGAAAATAATATTGAAGGAGGAGAAAACTGCTTCTTGGCAGAACTTATGTGGTAGTTTCAACAGATTAACACCAATTTCTCGAATATGGAATTACATTAAAAAATTCAAGAGAATTGGATATAGTAACGTAAACAAAAACTTTGATGATGACTGGATTCCTAATTTCTTAGATAATCTAGCAGACACAACAGAAATAAATCAGGATAGGATAGCTTATCTATTTGAAAATACAAATAAAAAGGATATTCACCTATTTCTCAATAAAAAATTTACCTTAGATGAATTGTTAATTTCTTTAAAAAGTAGAAAAGATACTACACCTGGATTGGACGACATACCATACATGTTAATTAAAAAACTACATTTGAATGCACAAATCATATTGCTTAATATATATAATAGACTATGGGAGGAACTAGTAATACCAGAGTCCTGGAAAACTCAGTGTGTCATTCCTGTATTAAAACCTGACAAACCAATTAATAATGCATCTTCATATAGACCTATTTCACTATCTTCATGTCTGGGTAAGCTTTTCGAGAATATGTTAAAGTTAAGATTAGAATTTTTAACAGAGTCTACTAACATAATTCCTCCTATACAGTTTGGTTTTAGAAAAGGCAAGAGTTGCTCTGAAAGTTTTGTTTCATTAATATCCGATATAAAACAGGTTAAATTAAGTCATTCTAATATGATATGCGTATTTTTAGATGTGAAAGGTGCTTTTGATAATGTGAATATAGAAGAGCTCATCCAAGTGCTTTATGACATAGACATACCAGCCCATGTTTTAAAATGGCTTTACCATTTTATGAGTAATAGAACTCTATTTGTGAAGTACAATAATAAATTGTATGGGCCTAAGTCTGTAAATAAAGGAACAATGCAAGGAGCCACTTTATCTCCATTGCTATACAATTTATACACATCTCAAATATTAAAGTATGTGGATACATCCAATGTTAAAGTCCTACAATTTGCTGATGACTTGCTTTTGTATAGCATAAACCAAAATATAGATATTGCTCAAAAGAATGTTGATACAGCATTGAAGCAGTTGTATAACTACTATCATAATAAGCTTAAGTTAGACATTAGCCCTGGAAAAAGTTCAGTATTAATTTTCAGTAAGCATTATAATGTAAAACCTAACATTAATATTGTTTATAATACAACTCAGATCCCAATAGTAAAACATCATAAATATTTAGGAGTAGTCATTGATGATAAGCTTAAATTTGATGAGCACATTAAGCACATAAGCAGAAATGCACTAAAGGGCATCAATTTACTACGACACTTGGCAGGATCTTTCTGGGGTTCTGACCCAAAAACAATGGCCATGCTATATAAAAGTATAGTTAGAAGTCATTTTGACTATAGTAGTTTAGCATATATGAATGCTAACAACACCCTTTTAAGAAAATTGGATGTAATTCAAAACATGGGATTGAGATTAATATGTGGGGCAATGCGATCCACACCTATTAATTCATTAGAGATAGAGACTTGCATACCCCCTCTGGCTTTACGCAGATTACAGTTAGCTCAAACATTTTATTTGAAAGTTTTGTCCTTAAATAATTGTATTCTCCATAGTAACCTTGAATTAAATCCTATAGTCTCTGAATCTATTCCATCCAATATTATCACAGGATCGTCTCTTGTTCATGGAACATTACCTGAAATTGTAACAATTTATAACTATGTTAAAACTAATTCTGAGAACATAAAAAAATATGATAATTGGCCATTGTATACATATTCTTTTAAAGCTCTTGTAGATTCCTCAATCATTATTTATGACAATGTTATCCACAATAAAACAGATTTTTTAGAATATAGTGACAGGAAAATTAATTATTACTTCATTTATTCAGATGGTTCTAAATCTAATGATAGTTGTACAGCAGCCTTTTATGACCCACAACAAAATTTCACTAAATGTATTAGGATAAATTCGAGTTGTAGCATATTTACAGCAGAATCTTATGCTGTATATTGTTCATTAATTCATGTAAATAGTACTGTAAATAGTGTAAATAATATTGTGATTATAACAGACGCAAAAAGTGTTCTGTGTGCATTAGCTAATGTAAACATAACCTATAAAACAAATTACTTAATTTATACAATTAGAAATATGTTATTACAATTAAAAGACGAGAAACATATAAATGTAGAATTTTGGTGGGTGCCCTCACACTGTGGCATACATGGAAATGAAGTGGTAGATAAGGCAACCCGTTCAGCCCCTGATGAAGACCACTCGGAATCGTTGCAAGTTCCGTTCACTGACTTTTATTATAAATTCAAGTTAACTAATAGGCAGTTATGGAAGGAATACTGGGATGTAACTTTAGAAAAGAAGGGCAAGTGGTATAAACGGATACAAAAGGACTTGCCAACGAAACCTTGGTTCTGTAAATACAAGTACATAAATAGAAAATTCATAACAATAATATCACGCATGCGGTTGGGACACTGCTTAACTCCAGCTCACCTGAATAGGCTACATATTATCGCAGATAGCAGATGTTCTCATTGTAATCAAGGTGATGCCGATTTAAATCACATTGTGCTTCATTGTCCTGCATTCAAAATTGACCGTTTAATATTAGTAAGTGAATTGAGTGACATTTGTAACCAAAGTGCTACTAGTAATAGTAATAGTGTCGGAAGTGTACCCCGCCGCGTTGAAGATATACTAGCTAACCCAGAATATTTTAGGGCATTGTTTAGTTATATATGTAATACTATAAAGAAAATTTAAGTAGTATAAGTCAAGTATACCTACTGTGTTAGACGATTGACTAATTTTCATTTTATTATTTTAATGTTATGGTTTTTTTTATTTTTTTATTCTTCTCTATTGTTATTTGATTGTCATAATGTTTATTAGAATATGTTTTGTGTATCCATAAGTGAATTTTAATTTTCTATGTATACGACTGAAGGACAATGTATCCATGGTCAAGAAAAAAATTAAAAAAAAAAAAAAAAAAAAAAATTTGTCTTTTGAATAGTTTATCTATTCAAATTTCAGGGTCAGATAAATGTATTTCTATTATAATCAGTTGGGTCTAAAGTTGTTATTAAACTCTTAGCTTTGCCCTGTGTGTCTGATAGTCGCTATATTTTTTGGATAAAAAATCAGAATGGCAATGGCATCTGCAATGTTAAAGTTATTAAAAACTGAAGTAAGTGTTTGGCACTATATAATAATTTAAATAGAGAATAATTTAAATTAACATAAGTGTAATATAGCGCACATCGTGCGCAGTCATGTTATCGTTTATAAATATTTAAATTAAACGACTGAGCGGTATAATAAAATAAGGGAAAATAAATACACCACCTGTATTCATAACTAACAAAATAAATAAAAGTGTTAAGCCATATATATCAAACAAAGTAAAATGCAGTGAGAAACCATGCCTCAGACAAACCTAACTATTTTCTTCGTTTTGATCAACTTGAAAGTCCTCGCAAAAGAGCCATTATATGTACCAAGGATATTTCATGAAGCTATTGAAATTAAAAACATCTTAATTTTAATACAGAAGATGGTTGACAGGTACCACTTGTTTGGAATCCGGTTATTAAAATAATTAATTCCCTAACAACATACCACATTAAAAACATCAAAACACTGTGAGTAATTACTGCGTGCATCGAAACAATTGTTTATTTGTGGTTAGTTTTGTATGGTAGATAAAATAACTTTTAAAATCTGAAATATGCATGTCACCTTAGACATCCTGCGATCATGAACCCTGCAAAGTGTTTGAAATGTCAGGAAAAATCTAAATATACATGATGCAATCCATTTAACTCATTAAATGCTGCAAAACAAGACACAATTACAAATCTATTGTGTCTACATGGCTGCCGGCAATTGACAGGCAAGAGGTTAACAGTGTATTATTATAAAGTAAAATGCTAAGCCACATCACCTGAATTTTTGAGAACATTGTCATCATTTGGGCCGAATAAAGTCCACTGCTGGCCACAGGCCTCCCTCAAAGATCACCACAACGACCAATATTGGTGTGTTGATTGGGGGGTTTAGCCTTATTCGCCACGCTTGGCAGGCGGGTTCGCAATCTCAGTTGAGTTGTAAAAGTCGCCTTTTACGACACCTATGGGACGAAATGGGTTTGTGCTATTTGCAGCTGGCACCACACGGCTTGTGCTAAGTAGTAAGTAGTTTTTAAACAATTATAAAACATTGGTGTCTGGGTGGGTTGCATATCAATAATTTATAATATTTTGGTGGGCCACAACCACAGCACTCAACGAAACTAAATGCTTGTGCTAGCAGTGCTTTTACATGAAAAGTGAGATTAGTGCGATTAATATATATGTCTTGTTAAATGAATTGAAATACTCAGATTTTTATTATTACCAACTAGATTCAGATTAGAGCATTCATCATTATGTCAGCCACAGGATGTCCACTTCTGCACAAAGGCCTGCCCTATAGATTTCCACAACCATGCTTGGCAGTTCCATTGGTGAGCACCGAGCTACTGTTCTACAGAAAAGATGCTGCTGGCCATCCTTTTCGTTTGGAGTCTTTTAGTCGTCTTTCACGATGTCTAGGAGAGGAGGTCTGTTAAGGTAACTTATGCAGATTTTACTGTTGTGGCCAAGTATTGATTTTCTACAACTGTGAAGTATTATGGAAAAGTGTCTTAATAGCAAGCTAAATGGTTTAATTAATGTTTGTAAAATATAATTAAGTACCTCTTAAAATAGTGACTTGTTGGTGTGTTAATACGAGGTTTATACGAGCCCAGTAATGTGACAGTACAGTAAGTCAGTCAGTCCATAGCTGAAATTGCAACTGGGCTAGTGCATATACTAGTTTCAAGCCAGTATATTGCTGACCTTATGGTCTTAAATCAGTGCAGCAGATAGGCACCTTTTTTTGGACCCTGTAGCATCCCTCCAGTGTGCCATGCTGCTGAAGTCAGTCCATGGTGACTGATTTTGTCTATTTGCATTAGCCAGTTGCTGTTAATTTTTTTAGAGTATTTACATTTGAGTGATATATGAAAATATAATATTAATATAAATGAAATGTAACACTAACATAAACAATATGAAGATGAAATGTTGAATTTTGTGCAGTTATACAGAAAAAAATAAGGATTTTCTGTACCACTTCGATCATGTCTAGGATTAGTCCAAACAAAAACTAGAAAGCACCTTGTTTTTATTTTTCGTTTTTGTACTGAACTCGTTGGTACCATAGAATGAACGTGTATGGACCAGTCTCATTAAAATGACTCCCAGCTACCTTTACAAGGTGGTCTGTCATTCTCGAAGACCATCCCAGGCGTCTTTCTTCAGTGCATGGTCTCGGTGAATGAATCTTTAAACTTACCCCCTAGTGATAGCACAACTAACAGCTGGTCCATAGTCTCTGGTGTCCCAATAGTTTGTGGTTATGGTAACGGTAGTAATGTACTAATATATAATACATAGCAATTTTCAGTAAAATTATGAATAAACTGCAGTAAGTACCCTATTTTCTAAAATAGGGGTTTATTTATGTCATACTAGATTTCGCCTTTTCCTTTTACTAACTGTAAGTAGCTGTTTTATAGACAAACAAAGAGGGATTATACATTCATATAATTTGGTATTTAAACTTGTTACATTATTTATATCTGATGTTGATAGGTTGCGCAGTTGAATTTTGATTTTGATGTTGACATTTCATCATGGCTTTCATTTATTCACTACTTAAATTTTTATTGGGTTAAAGAACACTCTTGTATCAGGATTATGAATCATCATATAAGCATCATGAAGTTCTGCTGTCATTTACACATTTGCACCTATGACTGGTATGACTTACTGTTGGGGGTAGCTGATGTATCAGATGAAAACTTTGTTGTTGTTTTAAGTTCTATGTTTACCAGACTAAGAGACTAAGACTAATTTGGTAAGTGCAACATTTCATCATGGCTTTCAACATTTGGCTGATACGATGATGATGATAGACTTTTCGAGTTGCTATAAATCAATGTAAGGATAATAATAAGTGCACATAATATGTATAATATTCATAAAAAATATTATTTGGACCAAAATATATATATGTACTCCAGAAATGTTGAAGGTTCTCCATTATTTATACACCAACCATTTTTGTTATGTGAATACATCAGATATTTCAAATTATTGCCCATTTTTAAGTCATTTAGCAAAAAGATAAAATTGGAAACTTTATGGTGTCTTAATATAATAAATTTAATTTGATTGCATGCGTATAATGTAGGAACGCTAATTGCGCGAGCCTGAGTTTTAAAAGTGTTCTACTACTCTACTCAATCTAAATGATTACTTTGCTGTATATACTTTGCTAATCATTTCTTTACTAATAAAAATATATTTTAAATTATTTTATTCAACCCAGCCTCAGCTCATGCTACGTAGGAGCTACAGCAGTCCTGCACCTACCACAAAGCTGTTCATAGACGGACAATATGTGGAGTCGAAGACTACCAGCTGGGTTGACCTCACAAACCCAGCCACCAACGAAGTTATTGGAAGGTAATTTGTTAAAATAAGTTCCGCCATGGAATCATTATCTTGATGCACTGAGCTCGCTTAACACTTTATGTTACATAATGGTAACAAAGCCACATACCTGTCTGGAGGCTCTTCAAGCTTCTCAAATTTTTTGGTTAAGCATCCATATCCCCCTTAAGATGTATGCGAAAAGCCCAACGGAAAAACAAAGAGCCACGTATATCATATGTATGTATGTATGTATGTATGATATGGAAGCGTAAGTTCACGCTTAGACTCGTTTCTGAATCTCACCCTTAGTCCCTGCCTAACTCTTACTGGCTAAAACCCAACAGTGCCCTTCCATTTACCTTTGGCTGACGGTGAAGTGTTCGCCTAGTCAGCGGTGTAATGACCGCACCCCCGGCAGGTATCGACCCGTCACTGTTTGACGGGCCCTGTCTCTGTGCGACCTGGCCGACAGCACATATCTTCAGAAAGGCCCGCGCAGTACACACGCGCCGGGCCTGTTTCTGCGGGCGTCGGACTGCTCTTAGTTCGTCGCCCGCAGGCCGTTTCTCATGGTGGCCGGAGTTCGTTCAGTGCCCTCCGCCGGCACCCGCGCCCGCGCCCGTTGCGTTTTCTGCAGTGGGATCAGAGGTGGTCTGCTCCCGTCCACACCAACCCTTCTTGGGTATGCTAGTGTTGTTGTTTTATCCGCCACCTGCGAATAACCCAAAGTGCATAATGGGGTACCATAACCACCGAGCTCCAAACTCCCTTACGGCTGAAATTAATAATCGATCTAATTTGAAATCTTCAGATTTAAGATTTTGAAATTCATCCATTGTTGTGTTACGATCACATTTAATACAAAAAACAGACATATCCATAATCCGAAATCCAAAGATTTTGGATTAGATCGATTATTAATTTCGGCCGTTAGTCGCCTTCTACGACAGCCACGGGATGGGGTATGGTAGCCCTATGCGTGACCGGATGATACTATGGCTACAAAACTGTCCTGTTCATTGCAGGAAATCAAATAGCATTCTTATTTGCATTTGTGCTAGTCATCATTTAATACAGTTAATTATTCCTGAATGAAAGTATGATGGACAATATAGACTAGTAATTAAATTCATTTGTTGGCTTGTTTTGTTACATTCTGGCATAGCGACACAACTTAATCAAAGTAAGTTCACTTATTTAATATTGAGTATGCTAAATCTGGCCTTATATTGACTTTTACTGATAACATAGTTTTTCGTTATCTCATTTTAGTAGCCTTCACGGAGCAATTACGTATTTGATTATGTGCTTGTTGTTTTATCTTTAGGAATTATGTAACATTATGCATGATGTCAATACTACCTATTAGATAAAATACTATTGGAGGACTGTGCTGTGTTTTGTATCATCATCATCATAATTTTAGTCGATAAAACGTCCATTGTTGGACAAAGGCCTCCCCTGCAAACATCCCCACTGACTGATCTGGGTTTGCGTTGTGTGCTCATTGGGGGGATTTGCCATAATCCCCACGTCGCGTTGGCAGGTTGGCAATCGCAGTTGACTTATAATTAATTTACTTGAAGAACGCTGCTCCCCATCTTCCAGTTAATCCAATAGTTTTTTACGACACCCACGTGATGAAATAGCGTCTTTCACGGTTTTGAATTTTTTACCAGGCAACTTTAAATTTACAATAAATGGTGAATAAATAATGTAATAATGGAGACCACGCACCGGAAAATGCAGAGTGGAACGACCTCCAACGAGGTGGGCAGACGAACTGGTGAAGGTCGCTGGGAGTCGTTGGATGAGAGCGGCATGTGACCGCTCGTTGTGGAAATCTAAGGGGGAGGCCTTTGTTCAGCAGTGGACATCTTGTGGCTGATATGATGATAATGAAATAATGTGTGTCGATGAGTACACCTACTTGGGCCAGATAGTTTCTTTCCAGTCCAGACAAGAAAAGGAAGTCGCAAGATGAACCGAAAACGCCTGAAAGAGCTACAGGTCCATGAAAGATCTAATGAAGGGAGATTTTCCATTATCCATCAATAGGAAACTCATGGATATGTGCATCTTCCCAATTCTATAGAGCTCGAACGTGGCCTTTGACGAACATCCAAAGGTTCAAATATGGGGTTTGTCAAGTCAACGTGCGATGGAGTACAGTTTTTTAGGTGCTGAGTCACCAAACCGTATTCGAAATACTACGCTGCGCTCCAAAACACAAATCATTGAAGTCGCTGAAAAATATGTGCGGTTAAAGTGGGATTGGACTGGCCACGTTTACCGTACGCCTGATGAGCTGTGGACCAAAACACACTGGTTCTGGAAATCATGGGGAGAGAGGCCCAGCAGTGGGATGATATGGGTTGACAGTAACTTTTAGTTCGACGTGTGTCCCTTTTGTGCAACAGTAGCCATTCTGCGCTCACCAACCTGCCTGCCAAGCGTGGTGAGTCCTTTTTCTTTTATTGGTCTCCAGTGGAAATTCTACATGAACTCTCTTCGTCCCTGGGAAAGGCGAAGGGGTATGCCGGACTCCTACCGGCTAAAACCACTGGAGCGAACATCTTCGGCACCGAAGGGGGGCTCCAGATCCTCGTAAGATCACACTAGAGTCGCCCATTGGTGTTACGCCTTTACGCTCATCTCGGAGAGAATGACTATAAAGTGGTCACCCCCTCAAGCGGAAGGAAGGCAGCTGTAAAAATGCCGCCCCCTAAGCACTTCTCGGGGAGGATTGCTGTGCGCTGTGTCTTCCCGGGAAGCGTCCTGGCAAATCCCCTCAAAATGACGACACACGGCATGTTTTTTCGTATCTATGTCTAATTATGGTCCTATAATTTTATTCGACTCGCGATTTTTCATACAAAGAAATAATGGTAGTCGACTGTAATAATAATAATAAAAGAATCTTAATATTATTTTTCTTTTACAGAGTACCAGAAACCACACCGGACGAATTGAACGCTGCTCTAGAATCATCTAAAAAAGCTTTCAAGTCATGGAGCCAGAGCACTGTCTTGACCAGACAGCAACTTATGTTCAGGTAAAAGCAATTTATTTTAAAATATATTTATTATCAAACGGTTTAATACGACTACATAAAACCAGGGGGCTTCCTACATTTGCCGGAGGTACGGTGAATCCACACGTGGGTTACAGCTGAAAACCAGTGTTAAGTAGTCAATATTACTGCCTCCTAACATTTTGCTGAGTTGTTGCCCCTTTGGCACTATAATTTTGTCACTTTGTACGATATGTGTTGCACCTTTTATTTAGTTTCATATGCATTATATTTAAAGTTTTGCATGTACCGTCTGTTCCAATAAACAGAATTTTCTTTCTTTCTCATCCTGCGCCAACTTCGAGATAGGTCAATCGTCGCATCCGACTCGACTGGGCGGCGGTCGGGAAACTGCGCTATATCTTCGCGTCCAAAATAGCTTAGTGTGAGAAAAAAGAACGGATATTTGGTATCCAACTTACTATAGTCACATTCGCCAAACATTTGAATGCCTTGATAATACATTGCAAATATAATTCTTAGTAAAATTTCACCATTCCTTTGCTATGAAAATATATTACGTAATACTCAAACTCAAGCAACATGCAACTGCCCTAAGCTTCAACACCACAAGCACCAACATCGTCAGATACCTCTGGAGTTCAGATTTATTATACTCTCTCACTCCACCCTCGTACTGAAATGCTTAATTCCAGGTTACGTAAGCTAATTTATATCTTGAGGGATTCTTCACGTTGTTACTACGAAAGTGCAAAGTTGCAAAGAAAAGTCACCTTCTAAAATTAGATCATGCACAGAGGGTGCTCTTGCAAGATAGGTGGCAACTACCTTATCGTTTTCTCACCACAGACCTTTACAAAATCTGTAATCTTCTCCGTTTCCGCAAATTGTTAGTTCTTAATCTTATTCTAACTACTCAATCGCGAACCCCATACGATCTTATGAAATTCAACTCAATGAGTCGCAAACATACAGTCAGTACACCTACACTTGCTTAGCCCAAACATGTTATTGCTTACTCATTAGCTATGTGTCTAACATCATATCATCATTATCATATCAGCCAAAACACGTCCACTGCTGAACAAAGACCTCCCTCATCGATTTCCGCAATTGTGTCACCGTTTTGGGGGAATTTGCCAGTACTCACCACGCTTGGTAGGCGGGTTGGTGAGCGCAGTATGGCTACTGTTCTACAGAAGGGACGCTGCTGCCCATGCCTCTCTGGTTTAGAGTCCTTTAGTCGCCTTTTACGACATCCACGGGAGAAGATGGAGTGGTACTATATTCTTAATCCGGACACCACACGGAGTGTCCAACAAGGTAAATACAATTTTAAACATTTATTCAACATGCAAAGCTGAGTGTAAAAAGTTGTCACAACTTTACTCCATCTGAACTACGCTGAGACAGAAAGTGTTATTGTCACCATAAAATATGTGTATACTCACAAACGGTCATTTACATACAAGCACAAACACAATACCCAATTACATACACACACGCTTACATCAACCTTGCCTCTACCATATTATGTGAACCATTTAGATTCCCTAAAAAAAGTCGCCTCGCCTCAGTTATTGTATTTTAGTCATTTGTTTAATTGAGAGCCTGGTGATTTGTAACAGAGGCCTCGAACCTAGTACAGACACCAGCTCTCATAATGGCTATTCCTAATCGATATCAATTTTATAATGAATTTTATAATGTAATGAACACTATCCTTTATGAGAGAAATAAATGCTTTATTATTAAAAATGTATTATTAATACTTATTTGATTCGACTATTTAACACTAAGACAATTTATCGTCATAATGTTATTCTTTTAGATTTGCCCGTCTGCTGAGAGAGAACCAGAACAAGCTGGCTGCCAAGATCACAGAGGAGCAAGGCAAAACCCTCGCCGATGCTATGGGCGATGTTCTCAGAGGCATTCGTAAGTATATCATATTTTTTGCATAATGAGTTTTATCATATCAGGCCCAATATGTTTTTTACATACAAATTTCCTTTAGATTGGGTATCGTTTGAGACACTACGAGATGATTGTAATGTCCTCAGAGCATCCAGGTCTAAACACAAGTTTGCTTACCACATCAGCAGCACCGTGTAGTCTAAATTATAATAATAAAATACACAGAGGCTTAAAGGGGTATAAAGGGGTTAGATGAAACAAAGGGTGCAGGTAGTGGTTGTATTCCTCCCATATTTATTAAATACTGTGTGTAAGGTCTGGTAAATCCCCTTCGAACCATTTTTAATCGGTCTCTACATGAAAGTACTTTTCCAGACGTATGGAAAGAAAGTCTCGTTGTCCTTATATTTAAATCTGCAGCAAAGCACCAAGTAGCTGATGATAGACCAATTTCAATATTAGTTACATTCCGCAAACTATTCGAAAATCTTATTATTAATCATCTTATGTGGTATCTCAAACATTATATCGCTATACATTAACATGTTTTAATAAAATCTACTAGCGCCAATATTTAATGTTTTACATTTGCTTTAACTGGTTACATCGATTAACGTATCCCAGTAGACGCCAATTAAGCAGATTTTAGTAAAGCATGCGATAAACTAGATCACTGCCTCCTTGTAAATAAACTGGCTCAACTTGGTGTAGACGAAACATTAATGAGCTGGTTCAAATCTGTCTTAATTAATCGGACTTACAGAGGTTATCAATGGTGATTTTTCTGATAACTACATAGCAACTTCTGGAATTTTACAAGGATCGCATTCAGGACCAATTTCTCTTTAACGTCTTTATTAACGATATAACCCTTTGCTTTCTAATTTTACGCTTTTTTGGTGTAAAATTCATGTCTAACTATTAAGCCGTTATAGAGAGAAAATTTAATTTAGGTTAAAAACTGCCTATTTACTTTATTTTTCCAAAATTTGAGCTAATTCATTTATAATTTTATACAATACAATTTTTCTGCGATGACTTTAAGAATAACATATGTTTTTTACATAGCCAGTGAACAAAAGGATTATTCAGTAAAATCCTTTAAACATACGCTATTTTTGCGATTTGAGCGATGTAATCCCCTTAACGGAGAAGGAACACATCGTGAGGAAATTTGCACTTCTGAGATGGCTCCATAATCTCAATGGTATGTGAAGTCCGCCAACTAAGGCCTAACCTTTCTCGTCGTGCGAAAAGAGCCGTGCCCAGCAGTGGATAGTAATCGGCTGATTATGTATACGAGATGTATGTAGTCGTATGCACGGACTACAATAATAAAACTATTTAACCCACTTGTTCGTTAGATCCTGGAATACGTGATGCCGTGTGGTGCCGGCTCAGAATCCCACCATCTCCTCCCATAGGTGTCGTAAAAGTCGACTAAGGGATTAGCCGGAGGATGGGCAGCAGCGTCCTTCGAGTACATTACAACTCAACTGCGATCGCCAACCCACCTGCCAAGCGGGGAGATTATGGCAAAACTCCCCAATGAGCCCACAACACATCCATATCGGTGGTTGTGCTGATCTTTGGGGGAGACCTGTGTCCAGCAGTGGACTTCATTCGGCCGAAATGATGATGATATGGAGCCCACACGACGATGTTCTCACTAAACGTTTAGGTATTACTCAAAGGCGATTCCTATATCACCTGTGCCATGGATATCAATTGGCAAATCAAGTCACTAGTTACACAGACTAAAACGTTATCACATAAAATCATTAGCTAGTCGTAGAGAGATAACACAGGTTTTCAGTCTTCCTACATAAATAAAAAAACGGTACGATAGACAACAGCAAACTCTTGAACGCATAGTGATAAAAGTTCCCTCGAGTATCCCAATAAAACACTTTTATAGATATTCCTTTAAGAAAACTAACCTTGGTCATTACGCCGCTGCGGCGGCTCTGTAGGCAATATAAATACATTGTCGTAAGCGCATGATATAGAAATATCTGATTCTTTATCAAAGCTCAAGAATAAGTTAAAACAAATTACCTATACAATGAAATTAAATTTTACATCATTCGACTTTGACAGTTACCTACTTTTTAACAATTATAATTTAGCACTGGGTGTCATTAGGCGTAATATTCTATATTTTAGCAATATGCTTAGTTTCAAATTATTATTGTGCATGCTGTGGCCTCTTTTGAGGGAGTACACGTGTCTAAAACTTTTTAGGCATGATATATGATATATGATTTGTGAGATATCCAATAAATAAATAAAAGGCGACTAGGAGCTCTCATCCAGAACTTCTGTGGAACAACAGCTATTCTGCACTCAGCAACTCGCCTGCCAAGCATGGAGAGTACTGGCAAGCTCCCCCTAAAATGATGACACATTTGTGGAAATCTAAGGGCTAGCCTTTGTTCAGATGTGGATGCCCTTTAACTGATATTATGGTGATAATGACGACATGAAAGTACGGTATTTGCTAATGAAAATACTTTTATTGCAGTAAATAGACAGCTCTTAAATTGGTTTACCTCTTAAACTATCTGCCTTTCTCAACTTTACAGAGTCAGTGGAGAACAGCTGCAGCATAACAAACCTGCAGCTGGGCGATTGCATCCAGAACATTGCCAAGGATATGGACACACACAGCTACAAAGTACCCTTGGGTGTAGTCGGAGGTGAGTGGGACGTACACTTCACACTTCTTTTATATCTTAACCTACGTACGCACGGCTGCATATCAAGCTTTTGCAGTATAAGCTGATCTTTCATTGTAAAGGATTTCCGTACGATGAGAGATCAGCGTAAACTGGATATGTTGATATGTAGCAGGGTGTACATATTTTAACGTGCGATTATTTATTGATATGACAATTTTGATAGGTTATTTTATTAATGAGGTATTTCAATTCTGCCTATTGCTCTCCACTGCTCTCCCTAGTTGCGCTACTAGACTATCCCACTGGCTGGAGGGCATCGCAAACTGAGTTTGCCGATTCGCTATCTCCATTCAAGGACTCGTCTGCTCCAACGACCATGAGGCGTTTGTGCTTGATGTACATCATAATGTATATTGGTTGTTATTTTTGGCGTTCATGTTGTGGCTTAATGATAATTGATGCCAGAAGTAACTAACGGCTAATTATCGTAGAAAGTGCATAACTCAATGTTGCCTGAATTGGTTTTAAAATGATATGATTCACATGATGATAGTAATTTTAGTATGACATGATCATAATGTTTGACATAATGACAGCGAACATCGTTATGCCTTGAAAAGCAAAATAATAATGTAGCAAACAAGATTAACATTCAGTGTGCTAATATAATTAAGTATGTGCATTATAGCATTAAAAGTAATTTGTTGACTTAGATAAATATCTTCGATAAACCACGATTGAACGTCATCGTCTTATTTGAAATAAACTTATACAAATCTAATAAATACCTACAATAACAACTATGAAGATTGCGAAAATCAAGGATTTTGCTGACAAAAAAAGCAATAACAATACTTTATTTACATAACATTGTACCTAACAGCTCCTGGTTTACACATTACATCGAATAAAAAAATTACTTACGTTACGATTGTGTGTTTATAAACTATTATAGTGAAATAAATCTTATCAGGTGTGGCTGCGTTTAACTTCCCCGTGATGATTCCTTTATGGATGTTCCCGCCTGCACTGGCGACCGGTAATACGTGCATCATCAAGCCTTCGGAGCAGGATCCTGGCGCAACCCTCATGATGATGGAGCTGTTAAATGAGGCTGGAGCACCGCCTGGCAGTGTTAACGTTAGTTCAAAATACTTAAATTTTTGTAAACATTAGTGTTTTAGGTGAAAACCGTAGTATATGGCTTTTCCAAAACTCAACGCCACCTTAGTGTACTGTGCTATTGGCGGCCTTGGATAATCAGTAATCAGAGTACGCCATGAAAGTTTTCGAAATTTAATCACACTGACCTTATTTGGGCATGCCATATGATAGTCTAAGATCCACAGAGAGATCGTCCCTCACCCATCTGCTTACCAGACGAAAAGTATTTTTTATTAAAAAAAAACAAATCTAAAATATTATTGCTTGTCAAAATATGAACCTGGCATTTTTTAAAATTAATAATCTAAAATTCATTTTTTGTCCATGTTTCATTCTCTTGTTTACCGAGCGAACTATGTAGAAGTCGAAAATATAAAGAATAAGGAATATGCAAAGGTTGTATTGCCGGCTTATATTAGTGGTATATTATTAATCTGACAATGTTTTAAATATTTCATTATCATACATTCAATAATAAAATTATTTTTTCAAGTAAATTTATGTTAAAAAGTGTACTGTCAGTTGCTTCAAAATGATTTTCGTAAACAGAAAAGTGCTGTCCTTCTCAGTCGCTGGTAAAAAGAACATGCGCACTGTCTTACATTTAAGGGTCGTATTGCATCGAGTGGTACCCTCAATGTTTCTCTGTCGCGCATTTTAGCTTACTCCGAATTTTTTAGTTGTAAAGCCTGGCAATAGTAATTCATGAACGGTTTTTTGGAGGCAACATTATATGCCTAAACTTTTACTGCTGAACATGGGCCTCCCAATGATTCATAATAATAATAATCGTTTATTATCAAATAACAAGGATCATTTTGTTAGTGTTACGTAAAACTTTAAACTTATGTTAGTAGTCGACATTCTTGCACAAATGACATGCAATTGATACGCAAAATCACCGCTGCACCATTTCGTGAGAGGTAGCACAGCAGTGATTCACCTAAACACAGTCCAGCCTTTCTGTGATCATGGTCAGTATGCTGTTGGAACTAGCCAGCACCCTGCGCACCAGGGATGCACACAGTTTGCGCATTATGGTTAAAAACAATCCATTCGCGTCTCAGCAAACATCCCCGGTGAACTACAGAAGTGGGACAGCCCCAACAGCACTCTGAACGCATTATTATATTGGCTTCGGAGGGCATTGTAAGCTTTTTGAGAATATCTAGCCCACAGTCTGCATGTATAAAAAGACGTACAGTAGGATCCAAAAAGAGTCATTTTAACATTTCTTGAGCATTTTGCAAACCTGCAAGCTAGCATGTATGCTCTCACCGTCAACGCTCTCCATTCCCTTTCCACGTCAGCATCGTCTTTGAGGTCGGGAGTTAAAATGTGCCCTTCATATTTAAAACAAAATACTCTCTTCAATGCAAGTCCATTGAGTAGAAAAGTGGCATTGTTTTAGGGCTTTTACCCCCTGCCTCAAAAACCATGACCTCACTTTTCTAAACATTGTATGTTGTATGTATGGCTTTTGCCATATTTTTCGCAAAGATCAACAAGTTTTCGTAGGCCGCATGACGACGTGCTCAGCAGCGCCATGTCATCCGCGTAATAGATATTATTTAAACATTCACCATCAATATGACAACCGATTATGGTGCCACTGAGCTCGCCGATCAGCTCGTTCACGTAAAGGTTGAAAAGCATTGGCGAAGTCAGACCACCTTGTCTTACCCCACATTTCACCCATACGAAACCGACATAGTGCCCAGCACACACTGTTGACCTGGTTTCCATACCAATATTTTAGAATAGTAATGAATGCAGTTGGTAAGTTGGACTTCCGCTATAGGATATCGTAGGAAACAAGGTGAAAAGCATTGAAAAGATCGAGAAAGCAGCAATATACAGAAGTTTTGCGCTTTGCATAGTAGTTGACAGCATGATTAAGACAGTATAGCACTCTACGCTGACAGTCCAGGGCGAAAACTGAATTGGTTATCATGGAGTTGGATGTATTTATTCAACTGTGTATTAAGCATTCCATCCACCTTCGAGATGAAGGTGGCTAAGGATATGGGCCTATAGTTGCACTTTTAATAAATATAACATGTATGGGAATACAAAAAGAAACCGGACAAGTGCGAGTTGAACTCGCGTGGAAAGGGTTCCGTACGATGAATATGTTATCTTTAGGTACGAGGAGTGACGGATGCCTGCCCTAATTAAGGCGAACGAGTAGTACCAATAACTTATCCCAAGAACAAACTTAACATTGTAGTAAAAAACACGTTCTCCCATACATTCCAACTGCAAACGTAAGTTTGTACACTATATTGAAAGATTTACTATGGTTTTTTAAGTCCATAGACTTTTTTAATGCTATCTCATAAAACTGCCGTATATTTTGTAAAACAGCATAGTTATTTTATTTCAATATTTTCAATCAAACAAAGATATGGTAAAATTTAGACTCATTTTAGTAATTTTCTAATCTGTGATGTAATATTACTAAAATTGTACCGTAATATTGGATTAGATAAGCAAATGTATTGTAAAATTACACGTGTAAATATGTGATAATAAAAATATTTTTCAGCAGTGTAATGTTATTGTATACACACACACATTTTTATATACATGCGTGTGTATATGCACATTTATATGCACAATTTAACGACCCGTTTCAAATTAATTACAGGTGATCCACGGTACCCATGACTCGGTGAACTTCATCTGTGACCACCCAGACATTAAGGCAGTTTCGTTTGTCGGCGGCGACACGGCCGGCAAACATATCTACACCAGAGCTTCTGCTGCTGGTATGTGATGTATAACACTTTTATTAGCTTCAATACGAACTACAACTTTTTATGTCAAAAATCTTCATATTGTATTTAAAATGGTTTCAGACTTATGTAGGTCTGATGACAGAGCAACATACTAATGTTTGATTCAGAAAACCTTTAAACTACCAAGCTCAATAGCTTAAAACAATACACAATACAAATAGCTAGCAACTGCTAGAAAAAACAAAACAGTTTGTAAACCTCACATACAAAAAAAACAACAAATTATTGAACAGTTATTAAGAATGTAAAAAGTGAAATTAAATTCAGTTAAAGGGATTTTCATAGAATCTATTATCATTATGTTTAACATAAACACACGATTATCCAGGCAAGCGCGTCCAAAGCAACATGGGCGCAAAGAACCACGGCGTGATAATGCCGGACGCTAACAAAGAGCACACACTCAACCAACTGACTGGAGCTGCCTTCGGCGCCGCTGGACAAAGATGCATGGCACTCAGCACTGCTGTGTTTGTTGGTCAGTTGAGCATTTTATTTATTAAGTACCTTATATAAGTACCTCGGCGTGATAATGTCAGAGGCTAACAAGGAGTACACACTCAATCAAGCCGCTGGACAGAGATGCATGGCACTTAGTACAGCTGCTTATTAGTCAATGTTGATGATTGATCAAATACAAAGGCATTTTTATCTAAAACATTTTACAAGTAACATTTGCACAAGAAACAATTCGGTTTCACAAGGAGTCGCTCGACCACTGATGCTGGTGTTGAGCTTATAGAACATATCTTAGTTGTCTGGGATGATGCATGATACATTGGCAATTTTTTATGACTTGTCGCAGGCATTCGATTGCTTTATTCACGAGGCATCAGTCGGAAAATTACATCACTATGCAATTACGAATACTGTTCATAATCATCGTCATATCAGCAGCCAAAGGGCGTCGCACTGCTGAACAAAGGCTCACTGGTTTTCACAATGACCGGTTACATCACCCTAATCCAACGATTCCAAATTTCAGCTACCTTCACCAGGTCGTCTGTATATTTCGTCGGAGGCCGTCCCACGCTGTTTTTACCGGTGCGTGGTCTCCACTCCGGAACCTTTCTACCCCCATAACATCAGTCTATGAGTTATGTGCCCCACCCATTGCCAATTCAGTACTGGTCTGGATCTTCCTATTTTTTATCTTGATAATAGGATCCAAGGAGTCGACGTTATCTGAAATATATATCTGGAGTCTGTTTTCGACATGGGGGTTTCGCAGGGCTCAATTCCAGGCCCGTTCCTTTTTCTCATGTATATTATTGACCAGTATTATTTACGGATGAAGCGTCATACATATACATAGCGTCAGTATTAGAAACAAAGTCCTTTTGGCTCCGCCTACGTACTGCTGATGACGAATAATTCCAAAAAAGATGGACCTTAGTAGCAGGTGGGTTGCAGCTGGTTGCAGCGTAATATTTGCACAGGCCAGTGATTCCCTAATGCGTTGGTGCGGTGGCCACTGGCTCTTCTGCCTGTGAGGTCTTTGTGGTTATATTTTTTAAATATAGTTGCGTTGTGATTTTCTTTGCGTTTACGCGGATGCGGAGTTGACCGTGTAATTTTCCGTCGAGGCGAACTTCCTCGCTCGGTCCACCGAGATTAGGCAGCACCCGGTGTAATGCACCCACTACCCTCTCTACTCGGGAGACGAGGCGCGCGATGTGCTCATCGAAGTCCTAATGACTGTCCAGGGTGAGCCCCAGTTACTTCATGTACTGACCCACCCTGACTTGCGCGTCACTAACGCATATCCACGAACTGGGTGGCTTTCTGCGTTTTTTTAAGTTTCTTAGATGTTGATTGTTATGATTGTATGTTTCCCTCAGGTTCAGCCAAAGATTGGATCCCGGAGCTGGTAGAGCGTGCGCAATCACTGAAGGTGAATGCCGGCCACGTGCCCGCTACTGACGTCGGACCAGTCATCTCCGTCAAGGCCAAGGAGAGGATTCACAAACTCGTGGAGTCAGGTAATATGGACAAAAAGTTTAACCAATAAAGAAACTGTCCTTACTCTGGCTTCCTTTTGCCGTTTCGTCATAGTCATTGAAATATCAAGTGCCAACGTCAAAATAAATTAAATTCGATACCAATATTCACAAAAGGAATAAAAATATCTACTGTAGGTAGCTCATAGTGATCAAGTTGGGACATTAGCCAAGCTCATAGCCTGTAATTGTCCTGAGCTTGGGTGTCTATCATCTCTACAATCCTACTATCACAACGCTAGAAAGGCGGATTTGTGATCATAGTTTGTGCTTTTAGTACACAGATAGCCGCTGCTGCCGATCTATAGGTATATCCTAATTCATAAAAAGAGATAAAACAGCTTTTACCTTTATAATGAAAGTATAAACCGTTTTCCGGCGTCTCAAATAGTTTAGCGGGATTAATAAGTGGCGTTTCAGTAGCATCCGAAGTTGCTTAATCTCTAGATAAATTTTGGTGTTGATATGTACCGCCTGTAGATCGCCAATCTTCTAGATTAATACGATGTATTTTTTATTATTTGACTATTAATTTTGTACTCGCTTGTATAAATTGCCATTCAATGTACGTATGTACATGCAGACAAAAACAAGAATGGAAATTACTAGCTAACTAGCTACTCCAACAAGAGTCAAACTAATATAAGAACCAACCAATAATATACCAACTCTTAACAATCGTTAATTAAAATTAGTCAGTTCATTGTTTTTTAACAATCGTATTCAAATACAATTACGTGTACAAACGTTATAGAACTTAGCTTATTACATTATCTCTACAGGCGTCAAGGAGGGAGCTAAGTTGGTTCTCGATGGCCGAGGCGTAAAGGTCGCCGGCTTCGAAAAGGGCAACTTCGTCGGCCCGACCATCCTCACCGACGTCAAGACCACCATGGAGTGCTACAAGGAGGAAATCTTCGGCCCCGTACTCGTGTGTCTCTTTGTCGATACCTTGGATGAGGCCATCCAAATGATCAACGCAAATCCTTACGGAAATGGAACAGCCATCTTCACAACCAATGGAGCCACAGCCAGAAAATTCTCCAACGAAATCGATGTTGGACAAGTCGGTATCAACGTTCCGATCCCAGTGCCATTATCTATGTTCTCCTTTAGCGGCTCCCGAGGAAGTTTCCTAGGCACTAACCACTTCTGCGGCAAACAGGGCATTGACTTCTTCACTGAATTGAAGACCATTGTGTCACACTGGAGACAGAGCGATGTGTCTCACTCGAGAGCTGCAGTCTCCATGCCCACACAACAGTAAATAATTATGTAAATAAAATATTTATTTTTTATATATTAATAGGCGTAAGTGAATTTCAAATCATTTATTTTTATACTGTGAACACTATGCTGTATATAAAACATGATAAACATGGTGATATTTATATTTTTAGAAACAATTTATTTTATAGAAATGTATTTGATTATTGTTATCATTTATAAGAATTAATTAATCAAGTTTATTTATTATACTATTTTTATCATATATTCGTTTTTGCCACTTTGCTAAGGCTTCAGCTGAAAATAAGCCCAAGACTTTGCTGAGATGGTGCCTCTTAGAGGACATACAACAGCGAGAGCACTACAAAAAAAATTGTCAGCTTTATTCTTGTTGTTGTGTGTAATTTTGTTTCTTTTTTTTAAGGATATTGTTTTGTATTGTTATAAAAAACATCATTATAGTTTTTCAAATACTCTGTAATTTTTATTTCATACTTGTACGTGTTCCAATTTTAAATTTCCCGCGTTATGATTCATGCGCGTGCGCATAATATATAAACAGGACCAATGAAGATCATCCTTTTGACAGATACATTTACGCTGCCCACTCTCGCATCAACAGCTCTTACAAGTTAAATAATAGAGTCCATATTGGATGTCATTACCAGCATCTTGAACATGTATTAACATTCCTTTGTTTACCTGTGTAACATAACCGTTGACGGCTTGACAGTCGAATGTAACCAAATGAAATCATTCTAGTTTCGACCCGACACCCGTGCGTAATATTCCAAAGGAAATAAATGCAAATGTTGTGTAAATAAAATTGTTGTTTGATACATTAGCGACAGTGATGCTATCGTATTGAATGACATCATAAACATAACATACGCGAACTTCCTGGGTCTCTTGTTACTTCGATGGCGGTACCCGTGCTCCATAGACGCGTCGCGATGTGTTTAAATATCGTATTTTTGGTGTTTGTCGTTTTTGTGACTGACTGCACGAGCTTGACTCCGCAATGCAGGAATGAAAAGGGAGAGCCAGTGGATTGGTTAGTACTTCAAACAAAAATAATAATAATGTTATTCTATTGCGGTTCTTTGTTCTATTGTGGTTTTGGATTTCCTGCTTTAACCGATACTTGCGTAGTTCCGATGTTCTGTTTTCTTTTAATATTGTAGGTATAAGTTTAGGTATCCATTATCAGTGTTACAGATAAACATAGGGCAATCCCAATAATGATCAAAAAATGACTGTTTGATGTCAGGCACTTGTGTTGTGAGAATGTCAAGTTTAAATTTTTGATAAAGTCATATTTTTTATCATGGGATACTTGTCCCGTCCGTCTTCAGACTAATGACAATCCCACAGTATAATGTATCTCCATTAATTATCTTGGATTTTCTGACATTTCACGAAATAATTAAAAACAACTGGTAAGTAAATGATTGAGAGGTATTTCAATTTCGTATGAACGAATAACATAGATGAATAAAATATTCAGTATTTTGTCGGAGCTTCCAACAGATTCATCTAATGAACTTTCAACTTACCAAGAAAAACCGTGATTTCGTCGTCTGTTAGCCATTTTTCATTCTGAAACCATTCTGTAACAGATACGCATACTAAAGCAATAAGTAGTAGTCATTCCATTCACAATTTTTTTTTTGTCTATTCCTTTTTCAATACTTATTTGCTTTTGGATCAAACCCACATGAAAAAAGCGTAACGGGACATAATGTTCCAATATTAGTAACTATACTTAGCAAGTTTGCTACCAATAAATGAATGCATTGAAAATAATACCCGAGTGCCTTTAAATTAATAGAAAAACATGTTTTAGGTAAATTAACATACGATCCGAGCTCGCTGCGGTCATTGTTTACCACAGAATAGGTCCATCTCTAGTGTGATCTTACGAGGACCTGGAGCCCCCCCTTCGGTGCGGAAGATGACCGCTCCAGTGGTTTTAGCCGGTAGGAGTCCGGCATGCCCCTTCGCCCTTCCCCGGGGTGAAGGAAGTTCCATGTAGAATTTCCACTGGACATCAATAAAAAAAAAAAAAAAAAAGGTCCGTAGTGGTTTCCGAAATTACGTTTCACAAACTCATTCTTAATATTTTAGTTTAGATAATGAACATGCGTTGCTGACTTATTTTATAGGCCGGGAGGGCTTGTGAAATCGCGCACCGATTGATACAATCTTTGAGAATTACTGCATTTTCACAAACATATTTTATTATTGCAAAATAATAAAATATGTTTGTGATAAATTGATAATGTAGGGTTCCACTTACATTTTAATTGATTCGGGCCGAACTTAGCAGATTCGCCTCCTCATATATATAGAGATGATTATTGAAGATTGCTTCAGCCTGTATAGGAAGGTATTAGAATGGATTCTCGGTATTCTTAGTGAAGCTGTAGCAGCTTATTTCCACGTTTAAGTTGTAGGTACTTGGTTTAAACTCTGCTGGGAATAGCGAGATCCTGCATGATTTACGATCCAGACTCAACTATCAACTCACCACATCGCAGTCCACTGCTGGACATAGACCTCTCCGAAGCTGCGCTGCAACGCGCGGTACGTTGTCTTCCGCCTCAAATTTGTCCCAGTGGCCTTCATCTTGCATTTCCAGTTTTTTCCAAGTTTAATAGTTTTTTGTTAAAAATTAGGTATATTTAAGTCCGTGGTTGGAAATGGGTCAGAAATACTCCTATTATGTCAATTGACCCGACTCCTATAGTACAGAACCCTAAACAGTTATCATCGAATTAAACGTGTACCTACGATAATACCTCCTGCATAACGCTTTGGGATCACATTCGTCTAAGCTTTGTTAATTCTAAACTCCAAACAATGTTACTTAAAACTTAATTGCAGGTTTTACGTATACAAATTGCCTAGAGAGAAGAACCATTTGAATCCATTGGTTAGAAGAGGGGTGGCGTACATGCATTTGACGCCGTCTAAACTAAGGGGAGGCTGGATCATGTCGGACTTGGCCATCAGTGACCCGCGGTCTATGGTGGGGAAGACTTTAGCACCTCTTTATCAGGTAACGAGATAAACGGCATACCGATTTAATCATTTAAAGTAAAGCTATATATATATAAAACATATTTTAAATATTATTCGCGTCACCGACCTATATCGGTAGCAAATCGTATAATAAAATAATGAAATATTTTTTGCTGCATTTAGTAAAGTTAAAAGTAAATAATATTCTTTCAGGAGAGAAATATCATTTCTCTGATCTACAATGATCAGCCACCGGCTACAGAACATCAGCCTGACATCCTGCAATCTGTTGCTGATATGTATTCCAAAAGTAAAAGAGGTAATACTCGTACATCTACAACGGAACTGCACCCATTGTCATTGTATTCATGCCTGACACTAGTAACACTTGGTTTTTATACGAAAATACATAACTATAGGTTGCTTACATTTCGACTCTTCTTCATACAAAATCTCTATATTTAGACACTCAATTCTGGTCGTCCTAGAAATCGATTGGGAGGCCGTAATTCAGCAGCCGACGTTCTTCTGCTGCTATATGGAATAAAAATGTGAAACACTGAGATTACTTAGTATGAAGAAAAGGACGCGTTAAGTGATATTATTTAGTGGCTGATGGTTACGTATAATTAAGACGCCACACTCGTTGGGTGTCGTTGGAACATGGCAGCCAATCTCAGGAAGATTGGCTAAGTATAGTAATTATAGTAATGTCACCAATTAACGTTCATTGGGAGGCCAATTTTCAGCTTTACGGGTTGTTATAACATAAAAAAGGAATATATCTACACTTGAAAGTTAAGGGGCATAAGCAACAAGCTTATGAAATTAAGTTATCGTTGTCATCGTTTAATTTTTATGCGTCTTTTATAGCTCAAATAACTTATCATCACATCAGCTAAATGAAGTCCACTGCTGAACAAAGGCCATCCCCTTAGATTTCCACAACAAACGGTTACATGCCACCCGCATCCAACGACTCCGAGCGACCTTCACCAGGTAGTCTGTCCGCCTCATTAGAGGTGGTACCACGCTGCGTTTTCCGGTGCGCGGTCTCCTCTCGAGAACCTTTTTGCCCTAACAGCCATCAATTCTACGAGCATTTCAATTTAAATTCAGATTTTTTGGACAATTATTAATAAATAGGTAAACGTTTTCATAGTATTATTTCACCGGCGCAAATTCTTTATTAACGTACATTTTGGTAATAGAATGGTGAACAAAAAGGGACCGGTATTTAATTTAGAGCGCGGATAGAACTTCACTCATTAATTAATGAAAAAAAAAAAACATACTAACCTAGAGGACTATAAATAAAGTTTAATATTGAACGATTGCAGTGCAATATTACCACTATTACCATTTGTCTGTCGAATTGGTGGGCTCAGGATGTTATTAGTACAAATGGGCACGCGTACACTGAAAAATACATTTTATCCGTTGGTGGTTTTTCCTACTAGAGCCGTATTCTTCGTGGTGGTCCTGGCTTTCCAGATTTATTTATTTAATCTAAGACACAAATCTAGGTGGAGAAAAATTACGTAAGGAAATCTGAATTTAATGGTCTGAAGTCACCAACTGTGAGAAAGCATGGACATCAATGTTCGTTGCTCATCTGCATGAGAACAGTACAGGCTGATATGTATTGTATGCCCTTAGTCGCTTATAACACCCACCACCTACACAGGCGGAGGGCTGATCACGGATATCTGTGGGACCGATATATACTTTGCCGGGAACCAAGTGTCCTCTTCTTCTCTCCTTGTGGTGTCCGGATTAAGAATATAGCACCACTCCATCTCCTCCCGTGGTTGTCCTAAAATGTGACTAAAGGACTCTAACCAGAGAGAAAGGCAGCACCGGTCCTTCTGTGGGGTGGAACAGAAGCCATTTTTTTTTGAAAAACATTGCCCCACACTAGGATTTCTCCTGTGTCGTGGGTGCGTTTACAGACATGAATTCCACACACAATACACCCAGACCCGGAACAACTATCTGCAGATCATACAAATATTTGTTCCGTGCGGGAATCGAACCCACGACCCGGTGCGCAGCAGCCGACTGTATCAGCCACTACACCAACCGTGCCGTCATTATAAAAATCTATGGAGGAGGCCTTTGTTCAGCAGTGGATTTATAAATGGCTGATATGATGAGGCGTCCTCTTTAGTGATCAAATACCTAACTTACTACCTTTTCAGGACAAATGAAGCAGGCAGGGATCAAGAAGTATAAAAAGTTCAAACTTGGTGACAAGTACTACGACGATTACGATCTCGCAGAGATGTGCAAGATGCACTCCAAGTTCATGAAGACTAGGGTGGAGAGCGGCCATACTAAGGGCGTCATATTGGGCGATAAGTTCACGTCGTTGTGGCTGGTGCACTCTGTGCCCCGGTTCCCGCCTCTACCCGACTGTAAGTATCTACTGGCTGTAGAGGATTCGCCAACATTTATTTGCAGTTTCAATACTTTTGTTTTCTTTTCAATACGATCATGTCGTGGGTACAGTTTACAGACATAAATCACACATGCACAAGCACTCAAACTCGGTCCAACTATCTGTAGGCTATACAAATACTTGTTCCGTACGAGATTTTAATTCCCGACAAGTACCTTAGGAAGTCAAGCGAATAGCCACTTCGCCAAACGTGGCGTCAGAAACTTAGTGTGATAAGTGTGCGAAGTTTCAAATCAATCCGACGTTTTGAAGGGGATGAAAATCGAGTTTAAACATTCTATTACATTGATACATACCAAGCGAATAAAAGCGTGTTAAAAAAGAGAGATTCGTGGAAGGAAATGTAATGAGGTTACTCGCTTCCACTGTTTTCTGCTGCTAATATAACAGTCTATGACAAAATCATAAAATAATAGTATCGATATCATTCTAATATGTTTCGTTCCGATGTGACCCAGGCTCAGGCGGCGAGGTTTTTTATTTTGTTGTTTTTGTTTTTAGTAAACCGTTACCTCACCCTATTATTTTTCCGGTATCGTGGGTACACTTACCAGACATACATCTCATATGCACATACACCCAGGCTCGAATCGATTATCTGCAGATCATACAAATGTTGTTAGTTCGTGCGTAAATCAAACCCGCGACACGTAGCGCATAAAGCTAATCGCTTAGCCATTGCGCTTACCGTGCTGTCGTATAAAACCTTATTGTGCATAGACGGTGTAGTACTTACCTATTTCAACTACAACAACACCATTCTGTAAAAGCATTCAATACTAATGAATTCAATGGCTTTAGAGGGTACAGTTTACGTGTACCCGCTGAACGCCAAAGGTTCTATTGTCTTTTAGCGGATTTGATAACAATTGATTAGTAAACAAAACTCATATATGTATTCTTATTTCTTTTTTTTTTAAACATTGGCCCACATTACGATTTCTCCAGTGTCGTGGGTGCGTTTACAGACAGAAATTCCACACACAATACACCCAGACCCGAACCCACTACCTGCAGATCATACAAATATTTGTTCCGTGCGGGAATCGAACCCGCGACCCGGAGCGCAGCAGTCGACTGTATCAGCCACTGCACCAATAGATAGAATAATCGAATAGGTCAACAGCATAATTCTGTTTTTGATTGTATTACCAACACATGTGTTAGAGTTATTAATCCAAGCATCATTGCTTGAATAAATAAATCTCAATTATTATAATAGTTATTATGATAAATGTTATACGGCATTGTGTTGTGAGCAGCAGCTGATATATATTCAATATTAGTGTTGAGAGCCATCCGTGCAATCTATGATAGGGTTGCGAATCCCTTTGAGGTATTTTTAAATACATTAATAAGTAAACGAACAATGCCTTTCCTTTCATGACCATCATCATCATATCAGCCAGAGGACGTCCCTTGCTGAACAAAGGCATCTCCCCAGATCTCCACAACTGTGTCAACATTTTAGGGGGCTATTTTGCCAATACTCACCACGCTTGGCAGGCGGGTTGGTGAGCGCATTATGGATACTGTTCCACAGAAGGGATGCTGCTGCCCGTCTCTCTGGTTTAGAATCCCTTAGTCGCCTGTTACGACATCCGCGGGGACAGATGGATTGGTGCTATATTCTTAATCATAGCAACACACGGCCTTCCTTTACAGTTTTTAAAAATATATTATGTCTGTAAAACCTAACGTTTGATGCAAAATGCGACATTCATTGTATAAATAACAGTAGTGTTTAAACTTAAATAGTCAAAAATCAATAAATTATTCTAAGGTAGGTGACGCGCGCTCCTTCTGAGTCAGAGCGATGACGATGCGCTTCGTCGCGAACTCTAACCGTAGGCGACCACACCACATCTCGAGTGCGCGCCGTCAAACCAGCCGCCTCAACCTGTCGAACCAGCCGCCTCAACCTGTCGAACATCTGGAGGCACGCTTTCGCCTCTCCGGCGGAGGGAGCGTGTCTGATCATAGACCCACGCATTCATCCCCGCCTGGATGTCGTAAGGTTGGAAGCGCGCCAGGAGAGTTACCGCCTCGTAGGACACTGTCCTGAATCCCCGTACGATCCGTATAGCCACTCTGCGCTGCAGACTGTGAAGTTTGTTTCTGCAGCGCTAGAGGCCTGATAGCCGGGATAACCACACAGGCGCCGCGCAGAGGGCCACGGACCGCATATAGGATTCTGTAGTACTGTGTGTTAAGCTGTAATATTTTCTCAATGTATAAAAAAACATACTTAAAAGCTACTATAAATACGCAATTGAAGTCACAAAATAATGTTTAAAAGAAAAATAACAGCGTGAGCAATTTTTTATTATAAATACCTAATGATGTGATAGTTAATCTACATTTGATATCAAGCATCCCGCCCTTTTTTAACATTAAACATTTATTTTGTGCTTTTCAGTTCATATTTCATTACAAACGTGTTTTTACTCGTTTTTGCAACTTTTTTATTTATGTTTAAAGAAAAATTAACCGTGATAGTCTACAAAAGTAAGGATACTTATAGATTCAAATTCATGATTTACACAAATGTGTATATCTAATATATAAAATTCTCGTGTCACAGTGTTAGTTACCATACTCCTCCGAAACGGCTTGACCGATTTTTATGAAATTTTATATGCATATTCAGCAGGTCTGAGAATCGGCTACTATCTATTTTGATAAGGGTTGTCCACCCCTAAATGTTTTTTTTAATTTTTTTGGGCAAATTTTTTTATTTTTTTATAATGTGGCATTATAAATACATACAACCCTAAATTTTCACCCTCCTATCACCAACCCCTATTTTTTAATAGTTGTTTTAGTCAGTTTTCATCCCGCTCGATAACTGATCAATTATCACTTAGTAAGTTATCCCCCCCAGGCGTCTACCGGTGCCACTTCTCGCCCAGTAAACAGCACGGAGTAGGGATGAGACAGAAGCCGGTCTCCTGTTTCTCTCACACAATAAAGCTTCTCTCACACCCTCCACAGTTTTTGACCATTATATTATTATTTATGCATCAAGCGTAATAGTAACGTTTACAATTATCATTTTACTATACTGAATGGTATCTCGAATAGGCACCGAAATGGCTCAAAGGTTCTCAATGAAAATTTTCGGGATCAATACATGAATTAAAACTTAAATTTTCATGTGTGTTCCAATTTTATATCTTGTAGCAGGGTCCAGAATACATTAATAGGTGTAAATATAATTTGCGCCTAGCGTAGCGGGCGGGTACGGCTAGTTATGTATAATAATAACCTGTTATTAGGTTCGGCGAACAGCACCAAGTCATAGGCATGTCTAATTATTGTCTTCATCGATTCTTGATACGTCTGCAAAATTTCAAGTCAATGGGACATGTAGAAGTGGGTGAAAATTGAATTGCAAGATTGGATTACATTCTCTATAGTTACATAAATGCATTCATACAAGTTAAGCTAACGTAATGCGTGAATTGTAATGTCCCATACATTCCTCCTCCATCCTCAAAACAAATCAAATGAGCTCAAACTCGAAGGGTTAATTAGTAGCCATTGCGGAGTACCACAATCTTCGTCCTGGCTCCGTCGTCGGATCCTCGTCACCAACCGTGTTGTATAGGACTCGTTAAAACATACCAAAGGAGTCAAACTCAAGGGATTTACTAGTAGCCATTGAAGAGTTCCAATATCTACCTCCTGGGTCCATCATCAGATAAGTTCCATGGTATTAATTATTGTATTGTCATTCGGATAACATATGGGTACTTGCAAAGATTCAAATCGATTCGACAATTATAAGTAGGTAAAAATTTACTTCCCAGTTTTAGTTGTCTTAGGTTTTGTTAACATTACAATCCCCCGGGGGGTGACCGCTTTACATTCACCCTTTCCGAGATGTGCCTATACGCGTGGCACCAGTGGGCGGCTCTAGTGTGATCATACGAGGACCTGGAGCCTCCCTTAGGTGCCGAAGATGACCGCTCCAGTGGTTTAAGCCGGTAGGAGTCCGACATACCCCTTCGCCCTTCCCCGGGGCGAAGGAAGTTCATGAAGAATTTCCACTGGGCAACAAAAAAAAACAAAGTTTTGTTAACATGTCACAAGTGAAGCTACTAAAACCGTGTGTTGTTTTTTATTAACAATTGGTTACATCCTTGAACTAACTAATGCATAACTTGAAGAAAAATCGTCAATCTCTGTTGGCCTTGGCGCAGACAACGAAAAAAGAGCGACGAAAGCACTCTACACATTAACTAAATTTATAATCGACCTTAAACGACGCAGTTAAGGTTGATTTAAGGTGGAAATCAATGGTGGTGTCGTCTTATTCTATTTCACTCACACGTGCCTGTAATCTGTATAGTAGTTGGTAATGCGTTTTGAGTTTTAGAATTTTTGGCGCGCATTGGTTGGCTGCATGATTTACCATTTTTCCGCGTATTTAAATTATGTCAACTGCGCAGGTATATCGGTGGGCCATATTAAATGTGTACTACTATACCTGTAGGCTAATGTGGTAGACTTGACCAATCATTGTACCAGTCATTGGCAAGCACAACAGTAAACGTATACAAGCTGACATAATAATAATTTACGTATCACTTAATTCTTATTTCAGTGGCGAATGGCCTCAACGTCAGTGGTTACGACTATCCGACAACCGGCATGAAGTACGGACAGTCTTTACTCTGCGTCTCCGTGCAGACCTCAACGTTGAACCAGATAGCGACGCAGTTGAAGTACAATGAACCATTGTTGGTGTACAGCCATATACCGCAGGAGTTTGAAAGTGAACTGCCAAACTTGGTGGATGTGGTGCGGAATAAGACGATCGATGTTTCTCCTTGGTAAGCTTGGAGTAGAGTATTAGATCAAATCCTTCACAATTATTTTTTATTGATTAAAAACGTTAGTTGCATGATTATTTTATTAAGGGCTCTTAGCTTAATCTCTATCGCACAGGTCGATTGATCTATGGATGAAGCTTACTGCGGCCACGTCTTGTATGGGTGACCGTTCTTTATTCATAATCATCAAATCAACCAAAGGACGTTAACGGCTGAACAAATGTCTCCCTAGCTTAATCTCTATCGCACAGGTCGATTGATCTATGGATGAAGCTTACTGCGGCCACGTCTTGTATGGGTGACCGTTCTTTATTCATAATCATCAAATCAACCAAAGGACGTTAACGGCTGAACAAATGTCTCCCCCATAGATTGAGTTGTTAATGTACTCGAAGGACGCTGCTGCCCATCCTCCGGCTAATCCCTTAGTCGACTTCTACGATACCCACGGGAGGAAATGGGGTGGCATTAGCATTATTACTTCTTTCTATTTTTAGGAGTTATATTAATTAAATTGCTTGAGTTTATGTGTGTCAGTCCTTGATTATACAATCAACGAAATGTTGAAAAAAAAAATGCAGCCAGCAGTTAAGACATCTCCAATGTCCGCATAACTTACTAATATTCGGCTACATTTTTCTGACGGTTTGATATCAAAGGTTATTGGTACCTTTAACCTGAGACACGTGATTGTTCAAATGGGTCGCAGACTCTCTGGCTACTTAATTTTAATATTTGTAATAAATACTCTAAAATCTGTAACGACGCCAGTCACCTTACATCCTGCGACCACGACTGCTGCATAGTATCCCAAACGTCAGGAAAAACAAAAATCAATAATATACGCGGTCTAATCCGTTTAAAATTGTTTTATTATAATAAATACTCTGTTCAGCTTTAGTCTCGAATTCCCTCCTTGAAAGATAGGTAAAACGTTCTAAAGTACTCGCTAAGACTCGATCATAATGGCTCACCGTCTGCAACAAGTCCTTGAATAGCTTCAATCAAATCTCAGCGAATACCAAGTTGGTTTTTCACCGTTAGGATGTGTGGATGTTTGAGCTTAGGGCACTGCACTGATGTTCGAGACCGCACAACTGTGATGTTATGCAACGTGACATAAGACTATTGTAAAAATATTGTAAAATTTAATTGTAATACAAGTCCATATTATGTCACGAAACTGATAGGTCAATTTGATAACAATAAAAGGACTGCATGATCAGATGTCGTTACACATATTGCACTATACTACGCAATTAAATATATATAAACATGTGTTGTCATGAATGAGTCAGATCAATTCTTAACTTAAGAATAATAACAAACAAAGTAGTTTGCATAATGACATCATAACCATATTATGAATAGCTGCGGTGCATGTTTAAAACCGAATTCGTTTGTTTATAAATAGTAGGTAACAATAAATGGTAACACTCAAAAGGAAACGGTTATTTTTCGGTTTTTTTAAGAATTGCTGGCGGTCAGGATGTTTTCTTCCTGATTGACATTATTATGTCCTAAGTATATTCGAACGTTCCGGTTGCCTGGGGGTTACGTACGCACTGGGTTGCGATTTTAAAGCCAGAATGTACCAATATATAATACCATTACTCAAACATTACGTATTTTTATGTAAATGGTTGAAGGAGCATTACCGTTCTTTCTAATTTTTCTTCCACTTTCCCAGTTATATTTGATACTAGCTGGGACCCGCGGTTTCACCCGCGTTTAATTTTAAAAGAAATTTAGAGTACTTCGACATAGACACTTGTCATAGAATATATATATGTTGGATTTCAAGGGTTTTATATTTTTTTGCGCGGAACCCTAATTATTTTTCTAAAATAAAAGTAGCCTAAGTTATTCCTTATAACATCAGCTATCTGACAGTGAAAGTCCCGTCAAAATAGGTCCAGCCGTTTCGGAGATTAGCCGGAACAAACAGACAGACAGACAGACGGACAGACAGACAAAAAATTTAAAAATTATTTTTTTGTTGCATGTACCGTATATACTTTCATATGCATTTAGTAAAAAGCTGTTATTTTGACATTACAAACAGACACTTCAATTTTATTTATTTGTATAGATTTATTCGTATTTTTTTAAATGTCTTTCTTGTTATGTATTTTATAGCATTATGTCTAAGTAATATACTTCAAAGCCCAATGTCTCACTTTTTCTTTCAAGTTCATCCAAAGGTTGTCTGGAAGAGATCGCCTTGTGCGATAAGATCGCCCATTGTACACGTATATTTTAAACATTTATCATTTAAGCAGTATGTGATGTACACAATAAAGAGTATACAAATATGACATCTTAAATTCATAAAATTTTACTTTTTAACCGACTTAAAAAACGGGGGGGTTCTCAATTCGATGCGTATTTTTTGAGTTAATTTAAGCCCCGTATGGAGAATCATCAGCTCAATCAATCAACTCAAATAGAACTTGAGCCGAGTATGCGTCAGTCAAATATGAACCCTACGTAATACGTCCAGCATTTATATTCAATTGACGCAATCTCCAGACTCCAGTTCTATTTGAGTTTTGATACTCGGTCTGTAATACGGGTCTAAGACACCACTAGCTTTAATTCTTCGTGAGGAAACCTGAATGTTATGGTCCGAAATCGCTAACAAGCAGTGAGCAAGCGTAGTGAGTCAGTTATAGGGTGGTATTATGACTAAGTCTAAGACTCAAATTTTCGCTTAGTGTTATGGATTGACTTGAAGTGGATTGATTTGAACTATGACAATGGAATGCGTTATATCGATCTTACTTTGTTAAACTTTGCCTGGCCTCTATACAGTCCAAACCTAAAAAACCAAAACGATTTCGTCGTTCAGCCAAGACTTAGTTCAAACGAATACCAGCTACCATTCGGCCTAGCATTTCTTTTGAATCCTCATCATATCAGCTAAAGGATGTCCACTGCTGAACACAGGCCCCGGTTAGATTTCTACAACGATCGGTTACATGCCGTCCGCATCCAACGACTCTTAGTAACCTTCACCAGATCGTCGTCCGGTGCGCGGTATCCACTAGAAAACTTTTTTGCCTCGAAGGCTTTTATTTCTACGAGCAATATGACCCACCCATTGCCACTTCCGATTACTAATACTTACAGCTATGTCGGCAACAATTGTATGCTTGGTATTTATCTACGAGATCGAAACGGAAATGAGGAGATCCATAGACGAACTGAAGTTGCCTCCATAGCTCAAAAGGGCTAGCAAGTAATTTGGTTATGAGCTTATCGTGTTATTGGTTCTACAAAGACTTTGGCTACTCCCTATCTTCTTTGAATAACTTTAAGACCTTCAGGACTCTATATTACGGGAGTACAAGTGAGCGTATAACAGCTAGCTGCAACAGAGTCGTCTATAGAATTGTCTTTCAAGTTATAAGCAAGTCAAATGCGAGTCTATGTAACTCAGATTTGATGTCTAATGTTTTTAATTTTAGGTACCACATAGAGAGTTTTGAAACGCTGGTGGGCCGCAAGTTCCTGTCATTCGCGAAGAGTGCGATGTTCAACGATGATTTGTACAGCGGTCTGGTGGCTGAGGTGTTGCAGTCAGACCTCCTTGTTGAGTCCTGGACTAACGGACCTGGAACACTGGACTCTGAATGCAGTCGAAACTTTCAGTAAGTGTTTTGACATTGGTGCTCATAGCCAGTTGCACGCACTGATCGGTAAACGATCGGTGAGGTTAAGCAACACCCGGCGCGGTCAGTCTATGAATGGTTGACTACATAGTATTTGAACTGATACGTCTGCGTGCTTCGGAAGACACGTAGAATCATCCCTGGCATTAGACGGTAGTCGTTATCGGTAAAAAATAAGTTTTTTAACTTTGTAAATACTACAAAGTTAAAAAACTTATTTTTTATTCACATGTCGCTAAGCTAAATCGAACGGTTAAACATTGTATATCGGATAAAATTGCGTCGTTGTAGTCAGATTGTCAGAATCATGCCGCTTGCTTAACAAATTGTTTCTCTGGGTGTCTATGGTCTAGCTCTAAAGTTTTTAACATTCTAGCTTTTTCCGAACTTTCTTGAGATCGGCTTGTAATGAGATGTGGTTGAATTTCCGCAACATGTCTCAACAACATCCAAAGTTTAGATCAATTGTCAAAGTTAGTCAGCAAACTGCAAGAAATCTAATGGCAACTTGGCAACTCTTATATATTAAAGCATTAAACCGAGAATCTTTTCAACACAGTAATTACTGACACTTTTACAAAAATTACCGGACAAGTGCGAGTTGGACTCGCGTGGAAAGGGTTCCGAAATTACTGAATATATTGTCTATTGTTGAATTCGGTCTTGTACCAATAACTTATCCCAAGAACAAACAAACATGTTTTCCTATACATTCCAACCGCAAACGTAAGTTTGTACGCACAATTTTGAAAGATTAAGCATGTTATTTTAAGAACATAGACTTCTTATAAGTTTTTCTGTAATCTATAAGTAAAGGGCTCTTATCTGTGATTTTTTTCATAATTTTAGGCTCTATAGTTTCGGAGATAATGGTGGGGGGAGAGGTCAATTTTCTTAAATAACTTTAAAGCTTTACATTTTAAAATTATAAATAAGTACATTTGACGCCCTCACATACGTCACTAGCTCCTAGCTAGTAGCTCCTCTCACAACAAGTCCTTCCATTTCATATGTCACACGGTACAGTTTGCAAGATATTATTCTTTAATTTTTATATATTGCCCCTAAAATTGACCCCCATATTAAAAAATATTTATTTACGTTACACGTACGTGTTTGGGTCGTAGAAATCCACATATGTACGAAATTTCAACTTAATCGGTCCAGTAGATTCGGAGCAAATTGGCTGTGACAGACGGACCTCTGTCAGACGGTCTCTGTCTGACAGACACAAGTGACCCTATAAGGGTTCCGGCCGATTTTTCCTTCGGACGTGCGGAGCCCTAATAGAGCAAAGAGTTCAACAATTACGTCCCGAGAGGGGCAAGGATATCTTTATTATTTATAATTTTCGCTAGTAGTGGGAATTAACTAGTGATGTAACTAATACAAATGTTATTCGCCGCATAACAGCCAATTACCGAATATTCGTATTCGCCGAATATCGTGATGAAATTCGTAAACAACATTTGAGCAAAATGGAACCTACCCGTAAATATTTAGTTTAGCTCCTCGATTCATGTATCAGAACTTATTTTGTTGACGTTTTAGTTTAATTATTATGAGATTACCCTCAAACACAGGTATTATAATACACTCAAACCAAATAAAAACCTTCCACTGCGGCATCAAATAGTTATATTCAACAGCTTTTTTTATACACCATGGGTACGAGACGACCAAGTCATTGCCTGGTGGTAAGTGTCACGCCTTTTTTTTTCTTGATGTCCAGTGGAAATTCTACATGGAACTTCCTTCGCCCCGGGGAAGGGTGAAGGGGTATGCCGGACTCCTACCGGCTAAAACCACTGGAGCGGTCATCTTCGGCACCGAAGGGGGGCTCCAGGTCCTCGTAAGATCACACTAGAGCCGAAGTGTCATGCCTGCCCATAACAATTGAAATGCTACCCAGGACAAGTCCTACGTCGTACCATACTGCGCTCGTCACCTAGAAACATAGTTACTTAGTCTCTTATGCCCAGTAATTTCATTAGCTACAGTACTCTTCAAACCGGAGCACAGTAATGTCTAAAGTTGAAACAATACTGCTTGGCGGCGAATATCTGGCCTGCACTGGTACCTATCTAGACGGCCTCTTGCAATAATAGATCTACCATCAGTAAACTACAGGATATATACAAACAGAGAAACGCTTCTCGACAAAAATTTGTTACTTTTAATAATTAAAGTACTTGTATTTATATTGACTAGCTAGCGTGTCTTGTTACGTTTGATTAATTACGTTCAGCTTATTTGTATTCACCGAATATTAGAATCAGAATGCGTAAAATTAGTATTCGTTGCATCACTAGAATTAAGGATTCAACTGCTAAGTGCCTAAAAATCCTCGTATATTTATTTTTTGACACGATTCGTACTTATGGTGATCATTATGTAAGTCACCTCATTCGATATAAACATTTCGAATTTTAAATGTAATGACATTCGGGCCTGTCATAACATACCTAACATGATACTGCATTGTAGCACAACAATACACTTGCGTATGATCGTGTATTGATAATAGCACGCGTCAGGAGCAAAACAGTCTCAATTTCGTGTGTTTGTTTTTCAACCGATTCCGATGAATACCGAAGCGTGTCTGTAAAACAAGCACGTATTAAAGCTGATTTTGCTAGCCTCCTTTCTGTTTGCTATACTTTTTTATATCCCACGCTATAATTTTCTCCTGTGTCAAAGGTATAGTTTACAGCCGTGTGCGCAGCAGCATGCTTGGGGGATCCCTTAACAATCCCCGAGAAGTGCTAAGAAGAAGCTTTACAGTCATGCCCTCCGTGATGTGCTTTAAGCTTTAGTGTGATCTTACGAGGACCTGGAGCCCCCCTTCGATGCCGAAGATGACAGCTCCAGTGGTTTTAGCCGCTATGAGTGTGGCATACCCCTTCGGCCTTCCCCGGGGCGAAGGAAGTTCATGTAAAATTTCCACTGGTGACCAACAAATAAAAGTTACAGTTTACAGACATACCTAAATCTCACATATACAAACAGACCCGAGGCAACTATCTGTAAATCTTAGGTTTTCGTGATTATTACTCATTAAGTACAATAAAACAATTCAAATTTTAAATGACGTCACGTCTATTAAATATTTTTAGTACCATTTTTAGCCATCCTGCGGCAAAAACTAAAATCTATAATATACAAGATGTAATCCGTTTAAAAGTGTTTTATTGTAGATCATAAAAATATCCACACAGAATACACAGAAAGCCAATTCCTTAGCCACTGCTCTAACCGTGCCGTAATTCGTTACTCGTAATTTGTTACTTGCTTGTTCTTGACACTCGATATTGTCTCTCATATCCTATAAATGAAATTACTGGCTATAAGATGCTAAATAACTAATGACTTGAGGTTACGTGCGCAGTGTGGTGCTACGCCGGAGTTCTGGGTAGCATTACAATTGTTATGGTCAAGCGTGATCATACCAGATGAACGACTTCATCGCCCCGCCCCAGCTCTAAATTTTACTCTCATTTATCGTTCACAGCTAGCGAAAATTCGACTGTATGAAGCAGTCGAATTTTCGTGATGGGATGCATGTGCAAATACCAATTTAACTCATGAAATGCTCCGAAAAAATATAACTACAAACAATGTTCATCACATCATCCAGCCACAAAACCTGGCTCCGAGAATAAATAGGCCACATCATATCCTACCGACTCCCACAGCCAACGTATGACATGACTACTTAAAATATTACACGTGCCATTCATAAACAATGTTTCAAATTGTTGCTATAAACAATGATTGCCACTGTTTTAGAGTAAGAAACATTGAGCGACTCAAGTTCCCGATAGCGAAGATGTCGTTCACCTCACATAACGATCACTCCAAGTGGGCTGTGGCAGTCGCCCATAAGATGCACAACAGTCAGGACACGAAGGTCGCAGACTACTGGGTGTGTGTTGGAGATATTAATAGAGCGGTAAGTAAAACTGGTAAGGTGTTTCAGTTGTAAGCGCAGCGGAGATCTAGGCGGAAGCGTAGCGCTTCGCTGGCATGTAGTCTCGTGGCGAACTATCCATGAACGATCTGGTCCCCCAAACGAAGTATGTGAACTAGTTCGCAGTTGATACCAGTTTCATTTCTTGTCGTCGTCTCATATTGCTATTGCAGGACTTTAGAAGCCAATAAACGTAGGTTGTAGATCGAGTTGAGTACCGCAAAATGTTTGCAGATATAACTATTTCGCAAGACCTGAAAGCCGAGGCCGATAAGCAGATTAAATATCTTGTCTTGGCACACGCGGTTATCTACAAGTAGGAGGTAGACTCTGCAATCATCGTGTCGATAGCTGTTACGGCCAATAGCGTAATGGAAAAGAGCCTTGACGAACACCTTAATAGACTAGGTCTTGACCTAGCCATTAACGAGGTGGCGATAAGGACCCCTTGGGCTTGATCCAGAAAGCGGTATTCCGTGACAAGGCTCGAATAGTTAGCAGGTTCCTTTCTAAAGTCCTAATCACCGGTGGCTTCGACCCTATTCCCAAAGGCTGATGACAAGGGCTGATAAAAACATTTTTTATACACATTTTGTTTTTTTATCTATTAAAGACGTAATTTACGGTAACATTAACCAAGACAAACCAATGTTTTGGGGTATTACTTCCCATCGAACGTTTAGAGGAAATATTAAAATAATGCGTTATTTTTCTTTCAGTTACCACAAGAGTCGCGCGGAGGAGGCACGGTGTGCACCTCAGGTCCAATCCTATGGGGAAACTTCGCCCACCTCATAGAATCTGTACAGACGTGTAATTAACCGCGTCAGATGAATTTATTAGTACCTAGGTACCAGTTGGTTACCACTCTCATAATATAGCTGTTAGCAATAAAGTCTCAATTCAGATATGATGTTATGTCAGCTGGGTGATGACAGCATCAACGGATGATTTGTGATGAATGATAATGATTTGTGATGATGATATTAGAGTTGTTAGTATTGTCATAAAAATCGAGACAACACGAAATAATAGCAAGATGACAGAGACACTACAGTTACAGTGGGCGATATTGTGTATTGAAGTTCCAGCGACGGCATCTATCTAGAACTCAGGTACAAACCTGTTGGAAATAGAATACTATAGATCACTTTAGATATGCCAGTATCATAAGTACCACATCAAATACCATACTTTTAGCATCGGCAATCAATAGGGCTACACGAAGGGCATTTGAATTCAAACAATACCGTTCGGTATTTTATGAACATATTTATTCCCTAAAATGATCCTAATACAAATATAAACATCTATATAGTATACCAGTTTAAATGTTTTATGTTTAAATGCTATGATTGTTGCCAATGATATTTAAATGATATTATATTATAATGTTGCACAATGAAATGTTTTGAGAATAAGTTTAATATGCACTGGATTCGGTCACTAACTTGCACACTGAGAGACGTATACTTTAGCGACTGCAAGCCGGCAGCAGATGTAGCAATCTCACTGCACGGCACAGGTTATTTATATGTATGAATTTATAAGCCCTTAAGTCGCAAGAATAAAATCACGATTAGTGCCACAAATGCGGAGTAAATTGAATTAAACGAAATTAGATACACTGGTGGTTTTGTAGTTTTGCCCTTTTGTCAAAATGCAAAAATAAATAAATGGTTGACAAAAGTGTAAAAATTGATTTGACTCGGATGAGACTTGGTGCTCAGGGATGAATGAAATTGGATTCACAATTAAACATTTCTGCATTTTGAGAGCAGAGCCGTAATTAGCGACGTCGAAAGCCCCGAGTACCAAATTTCATCTGATTCAAATAAATATTTGCATATTGTCCACCTTTGCATATCTATGTAAATCTGTTGAAGTTATTACAGTTTTAGTTTCTGGTAGATCGATGTGTGATCTTATTGCTCGTTCAGTAATTACTTACTCAATGTTTTTCAGTCGTTTCCCAAGGCTTAGCGCTCACTGGTTGAATAGTCCGACCATTTTTTTTTAACAGTAACTAGGCCGCATTTCCATTCCATACATTTAAGTTCTTAGTTAATGAGGTTTATTACCTACTTTACAAAACATGAAATTGTGTCCTTCGTATCAACTAATGTAAATGAGCCTTAATTAGTTCCATTTCTACATACAACTGAGATCATTCCTTTGTTTATTCCAAAAAAGTTGGTTACTTAAACCAATAAATTATAGTTTTAGTACAAAAGTTGTGTGTTATGATCTGTGATCATAGGTGTACGATTGTGTTATATTAGTCGTAGGATGACAATCTTCGAGATTGTGACGTGCGTTAAATTATGGACTAAAATAGGACTTGTCTAGAGGCAAAATAAGTGTATTGTTGTTGGAGATACGTTTTAATTGTACTATAGTATCTTCTTCCGCCATGACATATTGAACTTTTCTAAACGTGTTTTTAAAACGGCGTGTTCTCTAATTTAGTAGTTAACTCGAATATTATAAGTCTGTAGGATAATGTTGTAATAAAACAAAACACTTCTGATGCTGCATTTTAATTTTCTTCGCACGTTGAATTGGCTACGAAAAAGGATAACATACATACCCTTATTTTATTGACGGCGGCAATACATCATGTGCTTCCGCCGCCCCAGGAAAGGGTGGAGGGGTATGCTGGACTCCTACCGGCTAAAATCACCGGAGTGGTCATCTTGAGGTCTCTAGAGCCACTCATTGGTGTCACGCCTTTAGGCACATCTCTGAGGGGATGACTGTAAAGCGACCACCCCCTCTAGCGAAGGGAAGGCGACTGTAAAGATACCACCCCCAAGGCACCTCTCGGGGGGATTGTAAAGGAATCCCCCGAAGGCTCGCTATGCGCTGTTCTGCGCACACAGCGGCAAGTGACCACATGTTCACCGTTTCTTCTTTCTTCTTCATCCCGGTGGTCGACCGGTATGAGCACGTAGATACCACAGTAGGCGCGCTCGCGACCCCGAAGGTCCTCCACCATATAAAGATGACAAGGGGTTCAGGCGTGTTGGACACGGGTGCCAGTTATATATGTATTATCTATGACGGGCGCCGCGGCGGTTGTCTCCGAGCGGGCTGCGATCTCCTTCTGGACCATGACGCTCTCACAGAAGGTTACCACAGCACTCCAATTTTCATGCTCTGCCAGTACAGCCGACACATAACATACATACCTATCAATTTATTTTACGACTCTAAAAATAATTCAATTGAAATAGGGACGATAAAAGAAAAATGAGGTAACGGTTGCATTTGCTTTACCTTCAAAGTTAAATAATGTCCTGCATTTATTTATTATATCTTTTTCTACTATTCTTGCTAGACTGCTGCCATTGTTTACAATTGGCAGATGAATTTGAATACCTACGTATACGGTGCAGAGATAACAGCAATGATGCTGTAGACTGGTAACGTTATTATATACTTTGTTTTTTACAATACATGTGCCTGTAGATAGGTATGATTGCATAGCATTTTTAATGTAGTTGGGAAATCCTCATGCGCTTCATCCGCCTTGGGAAGGGCGGAGGGGCATGCCGGACTCTTACCGGATAAAACCTCACAGTGTCATTCCACTTACCTCTGGCTGGGGTTGATGTGCTTGCCTTGTCAGCATTAGACCGTACCTCTGGCAAGTATCGACCTGTCTGGCCGCACATTTCTTCAGAGAGGCGCGAATATACCTCTATTGCCGCCGTCTCGGGCCAGTTTCTGTTCAGGCGGCGGACTTAATTTAATTAGCCCTTAGTTCGTCGCCCGCAGGCAGCTTCTCATGGTGGCCGGAGATCGTTTAGCGCCCGCGCCCGGTGCATTTTCTGCGGCGGGGATCAGAGGTGGTCTGCTCCCGTCGCCGTTCTAGGAGGAGGGGGCTCCTTTGCTTGCATCATGTCCTCGCAAAACGCGGCCACGGCGTCCCACGCGCTCTTGCTCCGGACGATGGACTGTACCGCTAGTACGAGTTTTTTTCACAATCGAAACGTAATAGTAAACTGCACGTTTACTGCGTTCGGTGCTCCGATTGGTTGAACTGGTCCCAGCTAGTATTTAATAAAAACGTTCATTAAAATATAGAAATATTATTAAATTGATCAATATTAGTTAAATAAACCAATCAGCTCAAAAAAAGCTTGGTACTGTAGTAGCTCTGATTGGGTAGGCGTATTTATAGGTACGGGAAGGAACTTGTGTATGAGCTTGGTATTAATAAACACTTATTATTGCTATATAAATTTATTTATATAGATGATAATACAATTCGCTTTTTCTACAATCGACCACCGTGCTGATGGCCGGCCGAATTCATTCTTCTCATTTATTTTCTGTGTCAAAATGTTCTCATGTAATTATTTTAAATAATATCTTTTTATTCTTTGCGGCTAGGATTTTCTCCCAAAGAGTTTGAACTCTATTACAATCTGATCTGTTACAGTACCTATGTCTATTAAGATCAATTTTCAGCCTACTGTGCGTCGGCAGTAGCATCAGTGGTTGTAGAACGTTGTTATTATCGTACGGGAGGATGCAGCTACCAGCTGTCCTGTAATACTATGCTGGAACCCAATATTAAATCTAAGCTTCGACACACTTGAGATACATTTATATTCAGGAAGGGTAAACTACTGATTTGACGATTAGGTATTGGGTTCGCCCGTTAGTGTCCTTTATATATATATACTGACATTCATTGGCCACAAATTTAAATATGAATATTATACAAAGGTGGTACGTATACAAGCCGCCGAGCGATGTGGATTCGTACCCGCAGGCTGGTATTAACTTCTCCTACATCACGCCGGCGCTTGCAGGGCGGTGGACGCCGTCACACAGGCATATCTACGCCGATTCCATGCTGCGGTACACACTGGCTCCCATGTTCGCTGTGAGATTTATTTTTGTACTGTATCACTATTGGAACTATATGAACGAAAAGAGTAGAAAATAACTTCTTTTTCCCTGCCGCCGCACTCTCTGCCATGTCGAATTGGCTGGTTTTGGCGGCCTACATGTTACCTGCCAAAGACAAGTTGGCCTATACAAGGTCTTAATTTAATAGTCCACGATATTTTGCATGGCGCTATGGTGAACGATGTAGATAATTACCCCAAAAACTGTATCGGTCTGTGATCGCGTTACTTTTAGTGACTGGGCAACACCAGGTATCTATAAAAGTAGGCAAAAGTTGTATGAATTATATTCGGAAAAGTCACATAATCAAGATGCAATCTTTCATGAATATGTTAAAAATTATTCAAAAACTTTTAAACGTGCCTGTACCTCTGCTAAATCAATACACTTAAAAACTAAAATAAAGTTATCCAGTAATAAAATTAAAACAACTTGGAATATTATTAACTCTGAAACTGGAAGATCCGCAGTACATCATCGTGACTTTCATTTGAAAATAAATAATGTAGACATTAGGGCAGACATGGAGGTAGCAACAGAGTTTGAATCATTTTTCACAAATATTCCTATTTTGACAACTAAAGGTCTGCTGTCGTCTTCCTCTTCTGCTTACTCCATACTCAAAGAATGTGTACCTGTATGTGACAGATATTTTGAATTTTCATTTGTTAATGCAAAAGACATAATAGAATCTTTCAAAAGTCTCGACGTGAAAAAAACTGCAGATCTATGGGGTTTGTCAGTTAAGACCGTCTCATCAATAATTGATATAACATCTCCTTATTTAGCAACTGTGTTCAATTCATGTGTCGCATCTGGTGCGTTTCCTGACCTGATGAAACACAGTAAAGTAATTCCACTGTTTAAATCTGGTAGCACATCAGATCCCACAAACTTTCGGCCTATTTCGATACTGCCTACGCTGAGTAAAGTTTTTGAAAAAAATATTTTGAACCAAATGTTGAGACATTTCAACAAGCACGACCTGCTTCACAAAAAACAGTTCGGTTTTACCAAGGGTCGTTCAACTACAGATGCGGGCGTGGAATTGCTGAAAAACATTTTCGAGGCCTGGGAGAACTCGCAAGACGCTCTTGGTATATTCTGTGACTTGTCCAAGGCCTTCGATTGCGTACATCACGATACGCTCATAAGGAAATTGCACCATTATGGATTTAGGGATAAGGCTCTTGACCTTCTGACTTCTTACTTAAACAACAGAATTCAGAAGGTTGATGTTAATGGTAAGAGATCTCCAGGATCTTCGGTCACCATGGGCGTTCCACAGGGATCAATTCTAGGCCCTTTTTTGTTCCTTATTTATATTAATGACTTGCCTTTTTACGAAAGGCATAATCATGAGATTGTGTTGTACGCGGATGATACGTCGCTTATTTTTAAAATCCAGCGACAAATACAGAATTTTGACGAAGTTAACGATGCAATCTCTAAAGTTGTCCATTGGTTTAATGTCAACAATCTTCTCCTTAACGAGAAAAAAACAAAATTTGTAAAATTTTCAATGCCTAATGTCAGACAGTTACATACCAATGTACTACTGAACGGAATAGAGCTGGACCCTGTTGAGTCAACGGTTTTCCTTGGGATAACTATAGATGCCAAATTGCAGTGGGGCCCACATATTGCCAAGTTGTCAAGTAGACTTAGTTCGGCAGCCTACGCCGTTAAGAAAATTCGGAACATTACTGATGAAGATACAGCCAGAATAGTCTATTTTAGCTATTTTCATAGTATAATGTCATATGGGATTCTTCTCTGGGGAAACTGTGCAGACATTAATACCATCTTCACATTACAGAAAAGGGCAGTTCGAGCCATTTACAAATTGGGTCCAAAGGTTTCTCTCAGAGGAAAATTCAAAGAGATTGATATTCTGACTGTAGCTTCGCAATATATATATGAAAATTTATTGTATGTGCACAGAAACATTTCAAATTTTGTAAAAATTTCCGATGTTCTCAGTGTAAACACCAGGTATAAACACAATCTAGCTGTACATTGTACTCGTCTCCACAGAGTAAGCAACTCGTTCATGGGTCAATGTATACGTTTTTACAATAAACTTCCCACTGAAGTCAGAAATTTATCGCTTAAGAAATTTAAAACTTTTATTAAATCTAAACTCTGTAATAAAGGATATTATAAGATTTCTGATTGTCTTGAGGATAAAAAAGCTTGGGACTGAGCTGCTCGCTAGGTACAGTCAGCATTGTTTTTTTTTAATTTATACAAAAACTGACATCTGTTATTTTATACACTTTTTATTGACATTGAATTCAAACAGATTTTTGACATGTGTTTTATATTAGAATTTTTACGTTTTATTTATATTTAATTTACATAAATTTTTGACATACAAGTACATTTTAGTACTGTTGTAATTTTTTATTTTTTGTGTACATGTATGTATAATTATTATATATGACAGACTAACGTGTTGCTGGGGAGTTTGTTGCGCCGTTTCTTCTCCCCAGCTTAAACACTAGGAAGCGGTGAAGGGTGGGCTTAATGGGTGCTGTCTAATGTTGACGTTCAAAAGAACTAATAATTTAGTCTATTTGAATAAATGATTATTTCATTTCATTTCATTTCATAATGTAGGTATAAAAAAAAACGTAAATTTGCTGTTTAAAAAATTATTTTATTAAATCATTTCTTTCATTACTTCTAGTTCTCTTAGTTGTGATAATATTCACATGCATCTAGTAAGACAATGGCGGACGGGGCTGGTTGACTGATTTAGATAGTCTGTAACGTTAAACAAAACAGACGGCGGACGGTAGCGACATGACACAAAAGAAAGAAATGGATTTTTACCATGAGTTTTTTTTGTGTTCAGTACATCATCTTAAGCATTTACTGAGGCACCATGCAAAATATCGTGGATTATTAAAATAAAACCTTATATAGTTGTTTAGCTGTAATTATGAGATCCGTGAGAGACTAGATTCCATGTGGTGTCCGGATTAAGAATATAGCACCAGTCCATGTCCTCCCGTGGATGACGTAAAAGGCGACTAAAGGTCTTAACCAGAGGGGTGGGCCGCAGCGTCCGTTCTGTGGAACAGCACCTGCGCTCTTCTTTCTTCTGCGCTCACCAATCCGCCTGCCAGGCGTGGTGAGTACTGGCGAAAAGTGATAACACATTGCCATTTGTACCCAGTCATTGTCTTTGTTCAGCAGTGGATGTTATTTGCTTGCTATGATGAGGATGATGAATGATGGTATCTAATCATTGCAATGGCCTTAGTAAAATGATCATTTCTAATCTAAGAATTTTCGCGATCAGGCTGACTGATGCTAGTTTAAATTTTGAAAGTACTTGGTGATTACCTACGCAACGCAGTTTTCCAAAATGGGTCGCAGCACTGTCAGAAACGTTTACAGTTAGGCGAACTGGCATTTGGTATACATTATGGTATGGTCGGTATTTTGTTTCTAATAAAAACTTGATAAAACTCATGTGCATGAATACTTTTTGATAGCAGGTAATGCAGGTCTGAGCACACTGGATCTGGCCTGCCACCTAATAAAAGTACATTTTTTTATGTTGGATTATTTCCTTACCCGATTAAAAGGCCAAAAGCTGGGTACGCCCCTTAACCATTATAGCCCTGTACTCGGCCCAATAAATAGAAATATTTCGCTTATGGATGCATTGATCATTTTTATTTTATTTACGCCTTCATGTTGATCATATAATCCCGTGAAGAAAATACAAAGCAGTGCACAGTTGCTTAGGCTAACTCCTCTTTGTATTTGCTTCATGTATAATCCTAAACGTGTTACAGGAAGAGTTTGCAGATTCTTTCGGGTTGGTGGTTTACCAAGGGCAAGAAGCCACCGTTGACTTCAAGGGGTCTGCCTCACTAGGCGTTCTGATGGCTTACGAGAACGGTGGCGTGTGGATCGGACATACTGTGCCGGGCTTTCCTAATCTATCCAGTTTGTAGACATTTATTTGTGCGTAGCGTGTAGAGTGGTAGCTGACCTTATAGGGTTTTGCTTTGATTGAGTAAATATGCTTTTCTTTAAGCTACACTTATTCTGTTTGTATTACGTATTTTAAGTATATCTTGTATACTTTTGGCATAGGCACTTAACTTTTTAATATTAATTCCTTCGATATTCTTTAGCTTCTAAATGTATCATTTGTTAATATCTATATTAATTTTCATTGTTTCCTTGTTAGTCAAAAGACATCCTCTGCTTATCAAAGGCTTCCCCATAGACGACCAGTTACATGCAATGTGTCCTCATTTTGGGGGAATTTGCCAGTACTCAATTTGACAGGCGGGTTGGGGAGCGCATAATGGTTACTGTTCGACAGAAAGGACACAGCTTTCCATACCTTTGGTAGAGTCCATTAGTCGCCTTTTACGACATCCACGGGAGGAGATGGAGCGGTGCTATATACTTAATCCGGACACAACACGGATCTCTTAGTCCGGATACCGCACGGATTCATTGATCGCTCGGTTGTCAGATCAATAAATTGTAAAACGCTAATCTGTTCTTAAATTTTCGTCTAAACTAAAGTAAAACTTTGATAGAAAAGTTTGGGAACTTTCAGTTGCTTAGTACGTAGTACGGAATAATGATCCAGTAGAATATGTAAAGGCAAAGAGTATACAATAACTACGTAAGAATACAAGGGATCAGTAGCTGAAAGAAATAGAATAGAATATAATATTATATATTTATATACCTATATCAAAATGAATCTCGGTCTGAAAGCTTTGAGAGTGCATTCCTATTTCCAGTGTGAATCTACGACTTTGTTTGTGTTGTGTTTAACAATTCGTTTTATTGTGGAGGTACCATGAGGTGTTTATGGCTGGTCAGCTGTTAGTAATCCCTCCGTTCTACCCCTCACTCTCTCCTCCGATAGTGCGCACTCCAACAAACTATTTAATGTTTTATATATTTGAAATTATCGTGTTCTCTATCTGATCGTTTCCTTCCCGCTAGATATCCCTCTAACACTACACTTCACTACAACCATTCTCAAAGGATCCTCGATAATCAAGTACATGGCTAACGGATTGCTGATCGCTTTATGACATTGTAGATCTGTGTTAGTGTTCGGGTGGGATACTGACCGTCTATATAGTTTCAATTATTCCTTCGAAAATATAATAATACGTGACTGCGATTAGCCGGACATAAGGCGAAAATCTATTTACTTTTGATTTTAAATGTTATATGTTGAACGCTTGTAGCGAACCGCTCTTAGTTTTGACCAACCTAGAGAATACGCTTGAAGCATTTTTTGCAACAATAATCACTTATAATTTGCTTCAGAGGATCAGCCAACATTTCCCCCGGAAGAAATAAAAAACGGGCACATCATTATGTGCCTGGCTATGGACTTGCCTACCCTGAATATGATGGCCGTGGCCATAAAACAGACGGAGCCAAAAATCTTAAAGATGTTCATACCAGATAAGATGAAGACGTTTCTTCCAGACTGGGCGAACTTGCTGAAGCCTTTATCTCATAGTGACACTAACAGAATGTCGAAGACCTCTGTGTAAGTCCTTAAAAAGTATTTTTTTATTCGCGGTTGAGTAGCCAATTTTCCATTTAGTAAAAAAATGCTTTGTTGTTATTTAGTTTAACATTTTGTTGCAGCATACAGCGCGTAAACCCTATATCCGTCTCTTCCCTATATCCATCTTTCGAGTATTTATTCGTCCGTGTGGTGTCCGGATTAAGAATATAGCGCTGGTCCATCTCCACCCGTGGTTGTCGTAAAAGCCGATTAAGGTACTTTATACTAGAGGGATGGGCAGCAGCGTCCCTTTTGTGGAAAAATAGGCATACTGCGCTCACCAACTCGCCTGCCAAGTGCGGTGAATACTGGCAAATTCCCCCCAAAATGATGACACCATTGTGCAAATCTATAAGGGAGGCCTTTGTTCAGCAGTGGTCGTCCTTCGGCTGATATAATGTGTATTTATTTAATCACATCAAAAATAAAAATGTATTTCAGAAAGCAAACCAAAATCCTGCCTTTTGTCACAAGAGAGAAAAGTTTGCGAGGAATAATATTGGCTCGAAGTCCTGGGGATAACCGATGTCTATACGAGAGCTTTGCTAAAACTAAAGACATTGTAATGGACGTATATGGCCACACAGAACATAATAATGTTATTTGCAACACGAAATACAGGTCATTGTCATTTATAATTTTATCTATAAACCGTAAAACACTAATGATACCCATTTGAACGGTGTCTCGGATATTACTCCTTTGGCGGCCGGTTAGAGCACTGCGATTTCCTTGTGAAAGCTGCTCCCGAAAAATCATTTATTATCGGCCGAATACTGAAACGCCACTCAATATTTAGGACTCTCTAGACCAGGGATTCCCAAATTCTCCTAGTTTCCCAGGGGTCGACATAAACGAAAACTGATTTTGGGGGTCGTCGAGGTCTAAAATTCGACCCCTATTAATTAACACAAGTTCTTATTTGAAACTTTTAAGATGGTCGGCAAGTTAAGATCGAAATGGAGTAAACACTGGTCAAAGACCTTCGTCTTGAGTTAAATATTGACATGGTTTCAATATTAGGCCGTATGAAAATTTGTGATTTTACAAAAATGGCTAAATACTTATAACCACATTATCTATGCGCTTGTGTGTGACAGCGAAAGTAAAAGTAATAATGCTGCTTATGTACACACGGACGGAAAGAGGCCACCTCTGATCCATAAAACTCACCGGGGTGGGCGCCGGCGGAGGATACTGACTGATCACCGGCCTCTCTGAGGAGCGAACTTGGGGTAGTCCGTCGCCCGACCAGAAGCAGTCCCGAGGAGGCGGTGAGTAGTGATCTGCACGCGCGGCTCTGAAAAAGAATGTGTTGCTGGCCAGGTCGCACGGATATGGGCCACGTCAGACCCAGTGACCGGCCGATACCTGCCGGGGCTGTGGTCCAATGCCCAACCGGCGAACACCGCACCCCTAGCCATAGGTAAGGAGAAGGAACACCGCGGCGTTTTAGCCGGTAAGAGTCCGGCATGCCCCTCTCTCAGGGTGGGAAAAGTGAGAAAGGGGAGCAACTGCCCCCACTGGACCTGACCCGATACTTAAATATGCGTTCAACTCGCGTGTAAAGACAAAAGCATGCTAATTACCAGGTTTAGGGTATGCTGGCATAACGAATGATATTTTATTTCTTGCATGAGATTTGCTGCACGTGTATGAACATGCCAGCCATAAGAGTATAGAACATTTTATGTTTATTGTATGCGCAGTTGGTAAGATCATTTCATCCGACTTAAAATTTCAGTAAATCGCAACCAAGCTGTATTTTACTTGCATGCTAATTTACTTAAATATATGTATATGTGCCAGTTACGTTACAGCTAATTTAAGTAATTATTATAATGAGAAGAGGTGGTCAGTTAATATCTCACCTCTTTTACATGGATGATTTGAAATTCTTTGCCTCCAACAATTTGCGGCAAGAGAGCTTCTTTGGCCGCCTGAAAAAAGTACTAAAAAGTCTTATAACAGGCTGTAACACGGTGCGCGCCTTTAACGATTGGGTCATGGCGGTCTTAATGTACTCATTCGGCATACTTAAGTGAACTCAGACTGAATTAGACGCTCTGGACAGAAGAGTTGGTTCGTTGTTGACCATAAATCGGATGCATCACTCACGATCGTCGGTAATGAGGCTATATATCCCACGAAAGTGAGGCTTTCTAAATGCTAAGACTCGCCACCAACGTGAGGTGTGCAGCCTCAGGGAGTATTTTCTCCATGCCGAAGTGGGGATTCACCGAGATGTGGTTGCGATGTCCCCGCTCTCCTTGGCTAAAGAGAACTGGCATAAACTTGTAGTACTTGACACTATGACCGTAAGGAGTTATGGCAGAGCAAGGAGCTTCACGGACACTTTTACCGGTTGAACCGGTGAACTTTTTAGCGTCCGTGTCTTGGCTACGCTTCGGTGACCTGTTTGGGGAAACCGAAAGTTTTATCTGTGAAATTATGGATGAAGTTATCATGACGAATAACTACCTAAAATATATTGTATAGGACGGCACGGTTGACATCTGTCGGGCATGTCGGGCTATCCGGGAACCTATCCATCACATTATTTCCGGTTTATTCTCGTCTTGCTAACGGCGAGTACTTGCACAAGCATAACCAAGTAGCCAGGATTATCCACCAGCAACTTGCATTGCAATACAAACTTATGTTCAGAAGTGCCATACTATAAGTATGTGCCCGACCCAGTTCTCGAGAATGACCCTATCACGTTGTACTTGGATCGATCTATTATCACCGACAGGACTATTGTAGCTAATAAGCCTGACATAGTGGTGATAGATCGAGTAGAGCACCGCACAATGATTGTAGAAATGATTGTAGAAACTCCGCATGAAAAGAATCTCGTGAAAGCTGAGAAAGATAAACAACTTAAGTATCTTGATTTGGTGCACGAGGTTGTCGACATGTGGGAGGGAGACTCTGCAATCATTGTGCCAATAGTTGTTACGGCCAATGGCCTTATGGCCAAGAGGCTTGACCAACACTCTCAAAGAGGCTCTCGTTAGGCAGCTGGGTTCTGGGGAATACAGAAAGCGATACTCCTGGACACGGCTCGTATTGTTAGGAGGTTCTTCTCTCTGGAGCCCTAACCACCGCTGGCTTGGACCCTGTTCCCGACGCCGGTGGACTACTATTATTTATATATATATATTTTTTTAAATATATATATATATATATATATATATATATATATATATATATATGTATATATATATATGCATATATATTATTACAACATGATCTTCATTCCAGCCTACGTAATATTAATTCGATATCCTTGAAGTATCCGGAGGAAGTTTACTACATAAATAATAAGACAGACAATATGGGTTTCGCCGTAAGCACTGCTGCTACGTGGCAGAGAACTGGCAAGAACGACAAGCATCAATATTGGACGTGTACTGGCAACATAGAAAATCAACTGTTTTCTGCGAAAGGAGGAATTATTGCATGCGTTACTCTTTTCGATGTGTGGCTTACATTTGACAATTTAAAAATAAAGGAGCCGGAGTGTGAATAATTTACTGTAAATATATATTGCAGATCAAACCTGATCGCACTTTTTATTAAAAACTCATTTAGCCTATGCCACCTATGCCCTATGCCAACATTTTACGGTAATTAGTCCCCAAATAAGACCTGGGGTTAGGAATTCAGGTATTTAGGCCCCAGCGGCCTGCCTGCAATTTATATTTCTAATTTCTTCTTGTCGGTTCTTCTACTTTGAATTTATCGATTAAATATTTCTACTTTTACAGTGGCGGTTGGGTTCTAGAAGAATAATGTTGAGGCCTGATATTCTCATGTGATGGTTTCCCAGATACAGGTATGGAGACTGTCAAAAGCTTTAGCTAGTTCAACGATAATAGCTAGGACATTTTACATCCACGCGCAGCGTAAATGTCATAGACGCGCAAGTTAAAATAAAATACCCTATTATTATATTTATACACAAAATGTTTATTATACAACACAAACATTATTTACATGATTATGAGTCATAACGCTTTAAAACGAAAGTGACGATATAAAAACAAACAACTCCGTTAATCTTACAAACACTACAGTAATATATGAAACCATAATTAATACATACATACTGGCTTCACTACAGTTTTCAAACTTCACTGAAACACAAGAGAGACCTACTTGGCACCTTGTGGACTGGGCTTGAAATTACCTATGTACAATTCTCACAATTCGATTGTCCTTCGAACCTGCAAAATTGAATTTTTTATCTGTTTCCTTCTTATAAAGTATATTTTTATATTGCGTAATCAAAACTAAGAAAGCTGTCCTTTATTCATTATATGAAACGTATAATATCGATTTGCAACAAACATTCTGCCATACTTCTAATAAGAAAAAATATAATGTCTCTTATGAATCCAAACATGCATTTTTGCAGGTTCGATAGTTTAGGTAGGGACAGTCGAAATAAAACAATATTTATGAAATAAAGATTGCTTTACCGCCTATGCTGTATAAAATGTTCAGTCACCATGGTAGATAAGGCACTACTGCAAAATATAACATGGACAATGACTTATAAAATATAGTTTTTTTATTATATTTAAAGCACCATATAGGGCTTATCCTCCGTCCTCCCTTAACTTCGATATATCTGGGATTGGCGGGTCGCTAAAGAACTTACAATATACGATAACGCACTTAGGATGCAGGCAAATGAGTATAAATTGCAAAATCAGCCCGAAACATAAGCATTAAAATATAAATTAAAAACTGACTCTCGTTTAAAGCATATTAAAAATAACAATACAATGATTAGAAGTTAGTTTTCCGACGCGACAACATTTTGGACCCTTTACCTCGTGGCCGGGTAACAATCAGAATAGTGTGTAACAATCAGACAAGAAATATTGATTGGATCAATAATAAATTGATTAATTCTATATCAAAATAACGTAGCTTACCTATAATTTTAAAATAGAGTGACACGCACAAAGTAGTTTCTCAAATATTTAATTCACCAAATACTCTCATTACTAGTTAAGCATGTGATCATGCATTCTGTGCGGACATTATCAGAATATAATTTGGTTGTGACAAAGCGACCTGTATTGGCAGTGTAGGTACAAGTTGAATAGCGCAAATTCCGTTCAGTGTGCGACTCTCAACGAGGGCATTCGGGTGAACCAGGAGTCTTGTTTGACTTTCAGATAATATGCGTCTCTTGGTGAAGGTGTTGTAAGGGCGTCCTCTAGAATTTTCAGTGCGGTGGTCGGTAGGATTTTGGCGCTATATTCAGCTGCTTCTCCTGGCATTGTGACCGCACAGCTGGCGGTGCCCACGCTTACCTCGGAGCTTGGGGTTTCAGGACGACTGTAACATAGCATAGAATTAGTATGGTGAGAATGCAGTTCTGATTAAATAGAATCTAAAGTCAAGGTTCCACTTGGTTTAGAACACAGAGTCAAGTCCGAAATGCATCTCGTTCGTTTACAAGGTATTGATGAAGTATTAATCATGTCATTATGTTCTATGTCGTATTTACCTGGCTGGCTTTATGAAGATAACGAAAGAGGCAGCTTTTTATAGACACCTTTCAAGTCCAGGTCAGAGTAAATGCTAAACAAGTAAATGATAATTTACCTGGCTGGTTGGCTAGGTGGCTGCAAGAGAGCAGGCGGTGAATAAATCTCTTGAGCTGCTAGGTCCGGCGCGTGTAACAGTATGACGTGTAGACGACGCGCACGCAGGCCAGCGCGCAATGCATGGGCGGCGCCCCACACGCCCCAGCGCACGGCTGCCGCACCTGCAGTGTTCTCGCTTGTGTCACTCGTTTCTAGGCGCGAAAGGCTCTCGCATGCCGTGTCTGATGTCAATCCTGAAATGACGGTGTAGTTTTTTGAATTATAATAGGTACTATGTATAATAATAGTATACCTAGGTGTTGTATAAACTGTAAATAGGTACCTATAGAATTATATGAACGGCATCGGATTGATGTGGAAATAAATACTATTAGTATGTATTTCAAGCATGAATTAATCGACCTTACAAATAAAACATTTTGAGTGTACTGAGGGAATATATTTCTCTGTGAGTAAACTTCCATCAGATTATAGTCCTGTCATAAGAACTGGTCTGTCGAAGTTTAGTATGACGTAGACGCACGCCACTACTAGAGGCATAATTATAGGATCATAATACTTCAAAGCGGCATATTAAAGGAAATGCCAGACATGTGCCACTAATACTAAAATATTGAAAAAATAAATTACCGATGTAAAAAAGCCTGCCCGCGTGTGGGTGATCAGTGGCGGCGGCGGCAAGCAGAGGTGAGAAAGTGCGCGCGACTCGCAAGGCTCCCAAAACGTTGCCTCTCAATGCACCCTCCCAGCAGGACGCCCCGCCACGACCGCTACTGCCCGCTGTGTTGATGACCGCCCAGATACCTAGGGAAAACAACGTTTAATTGCACTGTGAACAATAATATCTTTAGAACCTGTGTACTAGGTATTGGCAGAGGGGCTCTCACCTAATTAACTGCTGTGCAGTTTTAGCGATCTGCGAAGTTAATCTAAGCTTGCCGCAGTCTTTGATAAATGCCTATTCGCAACACATCGATCCCTCCGTGGTTCGGTTGTCACACGAACATTTATAGCAATCTTTATATTCAGTCATATTGTCGAAATACAGCCCAAAGTTTGTGATGGCAGTAGCTTTGCGTATCATACTGATACCTCATCATCATATCAGCCAAAGAATGCCCACTGCTTTAATTACAGGACTTTTTCCCAAGTGCCTCAAAAAAGCTGTAGTTGTTCCTTTGTATAAATCTGGCAGCAAAGATCGAGTAACAAATTGTAGACCTTCTTGATCAAAAATATTAGAAAAGCTTAAGTATAAATAATAGGTTGATCACATATTTGGGGTATAAATCGACTTTGTTCGGATATAGACCTAAATTATCAACTGCCGATGCCGTACATCATATAACTGATTATCTAGCACAAAACATTGATAAAGGCAACATTATAGGAATCTTCCTAGACCTTGCAAAAGCATTTGACACAGTTTCCATTCCTATTCTGTTGCGAAAGCTTGAAACGATAGGTAGGTATAAGAGGCTCCCATCTAAATTTCTTCAAAAGCTATCTGCAAGAGCGTAGGTACTCAATGCGTAAAGATTGACAATATTCTCAGCGCCGATCACACAAATACGCCCTTTAGAATTCCTCAAGGAAGTATTATAGGAGCCACTCTGTTCGTGATTTACATAAATCATCTTTGTAATATAAAACTGGATCATGGCATAATCATAAGATACGCTGACGATACCTACTGATTTTCTGTTTTCGGCTGATTCAGAAAGCGAAGTCTACAAGAATTTTATGCTCATTATTTAAAGTCGCCACTAAGAACCAACGTGTGTCCCGTCATTGAAAATACAAATAAAATAAAATACCTTGGTATAATACCTAATAAATGAAACACATTTAAATACCATATCGAGGCATTAAATAATATGATTCGTAAGTTAATATTTGTCTTCAAAAAGTGACGCTTCATTGCAGACCCAAAAATAATTAGACAAGTTTATTTTGCTTTATGTCAATTAATATTAACATACTGTATTACCACATCGGGGGGAGTGGGTAAAATATTGTTACTAACCATCGAGAGAGCTCAGAGAACAATTCTCAAGGCTACTTTCCGCCCTTTCCTTTTTCCGACTAACCTCTCTATGAAACTTGTAGAGTATTAACAGTTCGACAGTTATTCATAATGAGCATAGTACTAAAGCAGCACGCAGCCCTTCCTTATAGCAATAATACTATAATATAATACACTCATAAAAGACCGAAAGATATAGTTTGCATTAAAAAAATTGGTATAAAAAATCTTTAAGGAAGCCCTCCAAAGTATGTCATACGAATCTTCGTACGACATACTTTGATAACTTATATATTTATTTATGTCTTTAAAGTTACAGTCATGTATATATACATTATAAATTCACAGGTTTTATAGTAAAATTATATTAAGTAGGTAAATAAGTACATGTACCCCGTAAGGGTGTTTACAACTGGGTGCGAGCATTTTACCCGTGTCATTTTACACTATTAAGTTTTTATGTTAATATATATATATATTTTAGTCGGTACAGAAAAATAGGCAGAATATATTACTTCAGATATTAAACTGGTCGTCATTTTAGACAGTATTTTATTAATACTATTATGCGTATATAAATATTTGACAATTAATAACTTCTCTGTAGACACTCTGTGTATAAACAAAGTTATATTTTATTTACTTTAATTAGTTATGAAACTACGATTTTTACTTTTTTATTTTATTTTACTGTTTACCTATCACTATACTATAGATTAATTTTTACTAATTTTTACTTCATACTGTTTGTTGGCTCTTCTCGCCTGAAACACAGGATTACAGGCACATTTGTTATATATATATAAGAAATTTTGTACTTGTTAGTTTATGTTATGTTGTAACAAAATTCTGAATAAAATATTATTACTGCTGCAAAGGCTTCAAGATTATCCCACATATTTCCACAACAATGATGTCGTCATTTTGGGGTGATATTTGCCAGTACTCACCGCTAATCCCCACGCTTGGCAGGATGGCTGATGAGCGCAAATTTGTTCCACAGAATGTATGTATGATTTCCTCGTCAGTGTCATATCTAGTGATACACTATATTAAACCGATGTCTGAGATCAAACGGCGTTGGTATCGTCTTGAGGAAACAGGCGTTCTTAATGGCATACACATTCAGTTGATCTTCATTAAAAACCATTATTAATTCGTCATAAAGGTTAATTATGCATTTAAAGCCGGAATCATCAACTAAAACCGAACTGGATTAGTAGATATAGCGCGGGCTGAATAGAGCAATACGCACGCCGTAACAGGGGTTTTGGTACATTTATTTGGAAACAATATTTCACAATATCGTTATGTCATCCTTCCGTGTGTTGAGGGAATAACATTATAGCATCACTCTATCTCCTCTCTAGTTTGTTTGAATGTTTGTCGTTATCAAATTTAATGTCAGTTACATATTAAACTACTATATTTTGTTCCAAATGTAGGCCGGAGCCGACGCCGGTTTGGCTCTAGTTCATGGATTCAGGATTAATTACAATCAGTAGGCACTATAATCAAAAACGTCACGCCAATGTTGTCAATGTCGTATGCGCTAGCCAGAGCAGCTGAGGAAAGCGCCACCTATATTGAAATGCATTATTATATGCGTAATCTGTCAGTCGCGTATCACGTTACCTCGCTTGACACCGGGAAATGCGCGTAGATAGAGCAAACTACAACAGATGGCGCTAAAATTTCCTGATTTAGAGCAATTTCCTTTTCTCTATTTTATTTTAACTAGCTTCATCAATAATGAAAATAATATACATGATTTTAAAATAGACAGTATCAATAAGTATTTGAAATAAAGAAATCAACAAAGATAAAATAAATAGATTAAATATACAACCAATATTTCACACAAGTTTCCGGAGCACTGCTAGTGTAGTGGTATCATGCAAGATTCCCATTCTTGCGACCCGGGTTCGATTCCCGGGCAGTGCAAAGTATTTTGAATGTTAATTTATTAATAATCTTTATGGTAAAATTTTGTGGTGGTAGCTAATTCTTTATCCGGTCCTACTAGAAAGAAAATTATGATCGTAAAGTATACAAAATAATTTTTGTTCTGCCTGCACAGATTAGTTGTGTCATGTATTTAATTTTAAGATGCCGTACGAAACCTAAAGGTTTGTGTAATCTGCCTTAACATTCGATTAATTATGGCGTCATTATTATCAGCCAAAGAACTTCCGCTCCTGTCTCCCCCACATTATTTTGGGGGAAATTTGCCGAGGACGAAGAAGGGATGCTGTCTGCCCACGCCTTTGGTTTAGAGTCCCTTAGTCGCCTTTTAAGGCATCCACGGGAGGAGATAAAGTGATGCTAAATTCTTAATCCGGGCACCACACGGATGGCAATAGCATCCTACCGAGTGCCAATAGCAACATACTGGGATTACCAATCAGCCTGCAAAACGTGGTTATTATTGAAATATTTCCTATGAACGACCACTGGGAGGCAGCAGCCAGCAGTATACTTTTACGTGTGTGTATGCGGGTTTATGTGTTTGTAGATTTGAGTGTGTGCGTGCGCGCCTTCTTGGGTGTGTGTATGGGTCTAATACAGACGCCCAGACACGCACACGATTTTCAAGTCTTGGAGGACCTTTTTCAATTATATCTTGTATTAATTTCAAGAGCCAGGAATATTGGGTTGCTAATTTAGCACTTTACCGGATGTCAATATAATTTAGAATAATTCATTTACCAGAATTTTACTTGAATTATATGCCAATACTTAGTTTTCTGCCACCCTTTTATAATAATAATAGTAGATACCTAATATCTATAGCGTACGTATAAGTGTGGCAATGCAATTATCTATCAATACAATTTTTCTGTAAAAATATAAATCATAGATTATGGCTACGTACCATGTTCTCCAGCCGGCAAATGCTGCGCGGTAGCCCTAGCGGCTTCTTCCAGTAGATCTTCCCTAGCGACATCTAGCTCGAGGGTGACAAGCCTCGGCTTAGGCTGGTCTTCGGGCGTGGAGGCGATGTGGGCCTGCAGCCAGGAGTCGGCCAAGCGGGCACCCAGCCCTCCTGACCTACAGCCCGCGATGACTCGCCAACCACGGCCGCTGAGGTATGTTGCGATCTGTGAAGGTATCATATTCGTCATCCTTTTTATTTGACAGGAATGGCAAACGGACAATGGCCTGCCTGATGGTAAGTAGTAATCTCACCCATGGACATGAGTAAGAGGCAACCAACTGATAGCCGATCTAAGCCTTCTGGAAATAGGAATCCTGGACATTATAGTGAGTTTATACATCGCATCTAAACCGAAAACGGCACTATGCAACAATCTTGTTTTGTTTTCTATTTTAATTTGTTGACATTTACGCGAATGTTGAACTGAAAAAATTTACGGACTTTTTCGCGTTATTAATTACGCACATGCATAATTTCCGTGTGGGGGGGCCGGATTAAAAATATAGCACCACTCTATTTCCTGGAGGTCGAAAAGGCAACTCAGGGACTGTATGTCAGAGGAATTATTTCTTATTTTCTCTATTGTTCTATGGTCATTAACAAAATAATAAAAACAAATAAGCAACCGTTTTAGTTGGTTTCAATTAATAGTCTTCCCTAAAGCAACTAAATAAGGCGCTTTAAAAAATTTTGTTTAGCCAATTTTGTTTTCAATGTGCGATGTTATTGCAGACTTGAGCTTCAATGTTTACAACGACTTTAGATCCTGATGCAAATATCACCATATTTCTTGATCGTGCAGCATTTCCCAATCCCCATGCCATCCTCAATTAGGAAGAAATCACTACAATTCTACACATGGTGTTTAGAAATCAGGTTGGTATTAGCGGTTAGGAATGTGCGTAGTGTAATTGGTAATGTATGTAGCATGATAACTTTGGCAGTCATCATCATCATCAAATCATCAATCGAATGTTATCCAGCCATAAACATTTACTGTTGATCCACGCTTGGTACTTAAACGAATTGATGGGATCTCAGTAACTATGTTGTATCAGCGCGTGGATACAACAGTAAATGTTTATGGCTGGATAACATTCGATTGATGATTTGATGATGATGATGAATGCAGCGGCTTTTTCTCTATCTATCACCTTTTTAATACACCCACAGAAAGGTCCACCAAACATCGGTTTCTTTTATGATGGGCTTCTCGCATCTCTAGCGAGATGATCCACATCTCATCATCAACCGGACAATTGGCGAAGGGAAATAGCCTCCAGCCTGGCTTTTATTTATAAACTAAGTAACTGCGCCTAAGGGTATCCCGCGGAGTACGAACCTCAGCTTAGGGCCATCGGTCATAATATATAAATCTAAATATCTCTTGTAACTCACTTGTAATCCGAGCGCGGTATCCACGGAAGTGACGAGCACAGTCTTGGCACTGTCCACAGGCAGTACCTCTGCCACCCTGACCTTGCGCAGTAGATACAACAACAGCGCCCCGACTATGGAACATAGCGCCGCAAATTGGAGCCCAAGCGACAGCCACGTGAGCGCGTCCATTTCTGGCTCAATGCGCGACCATTATACGTTACTTGATCTGGAACAAGAAATGATTTCATATTACTAATATGTTGACAAATGTGTATTATTTAGATAGAGCTTCGGTCGAGCATGAAAATTCTACTTACTAATAAACATTATCTAAGGGCGCACCATAGCGGGGCTCGGACCTAAGCTTGAGGCGTTAATGGTGGATGAGATAGAGAGGTGCGTATGGTTTTGATTTACGTTTAAAGCGCTGGTCCGACACCGATCGGTTCGAACAAGGGACATTTTAAAATACACTATTGTCAGCTTCTCGCAGTCCACTGCAGTCACTGAAGATGGTCCTGGCATCCTTAAGATGATTTGATTACTTATATGTGGTATGGTAATTAATTAATTCGTTTAATAAATCCTTCTTTTACCTCTTAATTTTTGTTACGTCATCGCATTGTACTTTATCGCAATCTTCCTGATAGACATAGTAAAACCACCATTACATATTAGTTATTTTATATGTCGATATTTTATAATCCATATTTCGAGTATACCGATAGGAACCATAAGTTCATGTAGATCATCAGATCATCAGATGAAATATGCAGAACCTCAACATAAGTTAGTTGAAATAATATGACCAACACTGGTCATGGATCATTACGTCTAACAGCGTAACTGATCGATCATACGGTAACTAAGTTATTGAATTAAGGAATCTGGGTTATGAATAATTGATTTAAGCAAAGAATGAGATTCCATCATAATAATCACTACCACCCAACATAGTATCGAAAATATGTGACCTGGTTCGTAGACCTCGTGGAAGGCTTTATACGATATATATATATTGACGGCACGGTTGGTGCAGTGGCTGATACAGTCGGCTGCTGCGCTCCGGGTCGTGGGTTCGATTCCCACACGGAACAAATATTTATATGACCTGCAGGTAGTTGTTCCGGGTCTGGGTGTATTGTATGTGGAATTCATGTCTGTAAATGCACCCACGACACAGGAGAAATCTTAGTATGGGGCAACGTTTTTTAAATAAACAAAAAAAAAAAACGTTTCAATGTGTTCATGAAAAGTGTTGACAATGTGAGTGTCAAGACCACGAGATCAGAGGTCCAATTCCCGTAATTTAAAAATGTTCAAAACATAGTTTCGATCTCGGTCCAATGTCCTAAATGTCATAAATGGTATTCTCCTAAATTAGCAACCAACGTTAAAAGTGAACTTACACGTTGATGAGATCGATCATGATCGAAGTCAAAACGGTATTGCTATCATTTCGAACGGTCACAGCCCTCAGGTACTAAAATTTACTTGATAAATTATACTAGACTGAAATCATACTGAAATTTAAGAGTAGAATACCATTTCAATCATTAAGTCAGTTCATAATTTAATCTCAGTTCGGTCAACTTTCAGTCATAGCGTAAATTAATTACGAGAATTGTCCCTCTGGTGAAAAATTTGTATCAAAGAGTACATGATACATGAGTAAGTAGTAACATAAAATCTTTGGTACAATCCACATTAACATCTTTAATAGCTTTCTCTCTCGAACTGTTGAATTTGTCTTAACGCCACTCTTCCTTGTTCCATGTCGATCTACCGCTGGTAATAGTGTAGCTTCCGCACAACTACTAACGATTCTCTCTTACCATTTTGAAAATACTCGACCTGCTGTCGGCAGATTTGGTCAACAGCCATCAACTGTCCAAAATTGCTATCGACGGCTAATATACAACAACACAGATATACAAACTTTTCACCAATAATGCGAACGTACGTTTACACTAACGTAGATTATATACTAATAGTCCATTGAGTGAGTATTAGTGTGTTTATCGTTAGTAAGAAATGTGGCGGACGATGTTTCGTAAACAAGATTACAATAGTGAACACCTCAGGTGGTATTGTCTTTTTGTTGGACAATGTATTTCCCATACTATGGCGCGTTGTCAATAGCATTCCATTTAATTAATTGATTAACAAATAGATACATATTTGGATGTTTCAAATAAGTAAGTGCTCTTACCATCTGCGTGCTGATGACTTGCAACTGTACACTCAAACTGATTTCAACGACTTAAATACTAGTATTTCTTGCCTAAATGCTGATCTACTTGCAGTTGCAGAATCGTTTTGTAAATATGGAGTTACAGTTAACACTAGTAAATGTCAGGCTATTCTTATAGGTAGTCCGTTTTAGCTTAATAATGTGAATACGCATTACCTCATGCCTATTGTTTTTAATAACTCAGTTATAACTCTATGACCTCATGTAAAGGATTTGGGTCTGCATATTGACGGCAGGTTAAGTTGGGTCAAGCAAATTAGTCAGACAGGCCAGCGCGTCACGGCCACGATGCGATCTCTTTATAGATTCATAAATTTCCATCCGTCCAAAACAAAAACACTTTTGGTCCAGTTCCTTGTGCTTCCTGTAAATTATTATGCAGATGTTTGTTACTCTGATCTACCTCAAGACCATCATAACAAATTGGATCGACTTCTTAACTACGGCATTCGCTTCATCTTCGATTGCGCAAGTATGACCACATTTCTTCTTACCGATCTAAACATAAATGGCTACCTGTCCATCAGAGAAGAGCCGTCAGATCATTCTCATTGCTCTTTTCTGTTTTAAGCTCCTAATTATCTCAAAATACTTTTTCAACTTTTGGGTAGATCTCATAACATCACAGTCATAACCTTCGTGCTTGTGAAACTTTAATCCTTAACATACCTTCCCACAATTCAGGGTTTATGTCCAATTCCTTCGCTGTCTCAATAATAAAACTCTGGAACGAGCTTCCCCTGGATATTAAGAAAGCTCCGAGTAAATTCACGTTCAAACGTAAAGTGCGTGAACACTATTTAAAATCGCTGCAAACCTAATAATGTCATGTCATCGAACTGTCTTCGTCATTAGTGACTACTCACATTTATAAAATAAAAATAACTATTACTTATATTAAAAATTTTCTTATCAGAGATAACAGTGATTGACGAGTTCAATGACTTGAATCTTCAGTGGTTGAGAGTGGAATATCGGTAGTCATACATAACATTAACATCCGTGGTGTACATAAGGTTCCAGATGAAAACTAGCGTCAAATGCTCTTGTGCCTGGTGTGAAGCTGATCTGGACACCTATTTGGTCCAGCCGTGAGACACATATCATTAGGTAGCTACTCAGGTTTACGTTAGTTGTATTCGGATTGATTAAATATCTGTTATCTGAGTCCCTGTTTAGATATCGTGTATGTGTGATGTGATCTAATTAATTTTTATGTTATTCTTTCTTCTTTCTTGTCATTCTAAAGGAAAGAAAGTTCAAATGCTGTGACAACCTCTAACTTTACTAAGATACTATTTTCGGATGATAGGCTGAGTACTGATGACTATTGTACTCTTAATCGAACTTGTAATGAACATTTGAACAATTTATGCCTTTATCAATTTAGTATTTTAAGCAGGAATGATTTAGTGTTAAAATGAAATGGTCAGTTAAAATTTGTTTCTACACAACAATACCTATATCTAGTAAATAAATTACAATTTTAAGAAAATGTGTTGATGCTTTTATCTTCTGACGTCTAAATTAAGCGTTTCGTTGTATCATTAGTTCTTACCTAGATATTTTGCTGGTCATAATTTCAAGGGATATTGATTAGATTTTGGTATGTCATTGCGCTTACACTTATCGCCTAAGAATAATATATACCTATACATGGCATGTATGAATCAGAAAACTTATCATTATCAAGTATATACCCGACGAAGAAGATAACACTTACCAAAACATAACCTAAATAAATTGGAAGAAAACCTTGACTCTACTTAATAATACCCTTCAACTTACAAAGGAAACACATTTTTTCAACCAAAACCCATGTTCCATAAATCTACAGTAAAATTAAGTTCCAACTTAACACAATGCCAAATAAGTACATACATTAACTTAACATTTAGCATTATATTATGCCTTCTGTTTTTGTATCGCAGCTACTAGAAGCAATGTGGCTGTACAGTAATTACGCATTTTATTGTTAAGTTTTTGTTTGAGCAAATGATCTTTCTGTACTAAGATTAAGTTAGCTTCATTTCAACGCCAGTTGCTTCATTTGTGTTATAATGTTGCAGTAGCCAAGACTAACGGGCCGAATAAAAAAATGCCACTTAACGTTAAGTAAGTGTTTTTCTTTTAAAGTAATAAAAAAGAAAAATGTTAAGTCCCGCTTAACTATTCGAGAAACCCGTATTCGGTAAGAATCCGGGCAGCTCAAATAGGTTAAAGCAGGACTTTGTGACGTTTAAGTATTCGGCCGTAAATGTAAAAAAGCTAAGTTCAAGATGTGTTGTTGTCGATTCCCAGTGCACAAATAAAATATTAATGAATGTATATAGAAAATATGATACCAAAAATGCAGATTGCAAATCAAATTATGTTGGACCAAACACTGTCAACGTAGAGTGAGGCTGCGGCTAACATAAACTCTAATGTTTCAAATAACTAATTAGATATATACATACCGTTGTTAATGAACTAGAACTTGAATTAATTCTAGAGTATTTTTAACTGCAATATGCAGTCGTTATTTTTGATGTGCAATCAGTATTTAAGGGTTTCGAACGTGCGAAGGAAAAAAAAGGCGGAAACCTTATAGGATCACTCATGTGTGTTGTCTGTCTGTCCGTCTGTCACAGCCAATTTGCTTCGAATCTACTGGACCGATTAAGTAAAAATTTGGTACACATATGGATTTCTGCGACCCAAATACGGACGTGTAGGTAACGTAAATAAATGAATTTTGAATATGGAGGTTAGTTTTGGGGGGCAATATAAAAAATTCAATAATAAAGTTTTGCAAACTGTACCGTGTAACATATGAAATGGAAGAGCTTGTTGTGAGGGTCTCAAATATATTAATTTTTAAATGTAAAGTTATTTAAGAAAAATTTACCGTCACCGACCTTATCTCCGAAACTACTGAGGTTAAAATAATGAAAAAATATATATAATAGCTCTTTACCTATATATTACAGGAAAACCTATAAGAAGTCTATGCTCTTAAAATAACATTATAAATATTTCAATATTGTGTGTTACGTTTGCAGTTGGAATGTATGGGAGAACATGTTTATCAACTACGACGTTAAGTTTGTTCATGGGATAAGTTGACCGAATTCAACAATAGACAATATATTCAGCAATTTCCCACTACAATCTGGTACCATACATACTTTTTTAGTTAAGACAAATAAACTTGGGTAGATCTAAAACAAAAACATGGTGGATAACATATTCATCGTACGGAACCCTCTCAACGCGAGCTCAACTCGCACTTATCCTGATTTTGTTAAGATATCGACATAGTTTGATATTCAAACTCCTTGGTGAGCGGTAAATACTACCGTATTCGAAGTACCGAATTAACTTGTTTATTCTAATAACTAGCAAAGTTAGTTATCGACCAAAGAGATTGAATAACCATTACATTAGTGACCATTCAAATGAAATAAATGATTTGAATGTACCTACCGGCCATTACAATTGATCAGCTTGTGCGGTTTCTCTCGTAATGGGGCTATTATTAGATGAAAGTCCTTTTCTCCTCGACCATTGTCGGTTCCGCATGAGAGCTGGTGAATTATCCAATAAAAACATTCTAACTTATTGCTAGGGTGCGAGTGTGTGTGGTTAAGTAGTTGTTTTTATGTCTCTAGTTTCAAATATTGTTCTTGCATACTTTGTAGTTTTAGCAATTTTTTTTTTTTTTTTTTGGGCTTCTCGCATACATTTCTGGGAAATGTGGTTGCTTAACCGGTCATTTGCTGGCGAAGCCAAAAGAGGCCTCCAGCCAGGCTTAAATTAATTATTAAAAACTAAGCAACTTTCGCTAAGGGCGCCCCCTGCGGGACACGGACCTCGGCTTAGGGCGTTGCTGGGGATATCAAGCTATTGTTTTGGGGACAGCTGGATCGGTATTATTTAAATTGTATTAAGGGACATTTAAAGCTACAGGCTCGGCACGGGCCGGCGCGAGCAAGAGACGGGAGGGAGAAGTGCTAACTTGAACGGGAAGGTGACGCGGCGATAGGCCTCCGCGACGTCGGTGAAGTTTTAGCTATGAAAAGACTGGGTACCTTAGTATTTCCGCGGTAAAGTTTCGCCTTATAGGCGATTTGCGGATAACGCTTGTAAGATACATTACAGAAAATATTTTACTTACTTTACATAGCCCACTGTTTTTACCGACTTCAAAAAGGAGGAGGTTCTCAATTCGATGCGATTATTTTTATGTATGTACACCGATTACTCCGAGATTTGTGGACCAATTTGAGTAATTCTTTTTTTAACTGATGGAGAATGTTTAAGTTAAAGAATAATTCAAGTTGGCTCATATAAATTTCATTACATTTTTTTGAGTAGTTTTTCAACCAGCCTCAATAAACAGGTTAATTTGACTGCGATTACCTAGATGATGTCTTAATTGTTTCGATTCCTCTCAAATCGGAGAACCGATTTGAGTCATTCTTATTTTAGTGTGAAATACTGATACCATATTGAAAATAGTTCTTACATATATTTACACTAAAACAAGCAAATGAAACTTTTGAACAAAAAAATACCGACTTCAAAACCCCTACAAGATATAAAAATATTAAAACCATGGCGGGGCCAGGTATGCCCCAACCATGGTTCATGCAGACCAACGAGCAGTTATAATTTGTACCTAGCCCCGCCCGACTTTATAAAGTTTTTTTTCCTTTTCAGTGGTCTTAATATTTTTATATCGTGTAGGGGTTTTGAAGTCGGTATTTTATTTGTTAAAAAGTTTTTGTAATGTTAAAATTTTAATTTTATATTACCTATGAACTAGTCATTCGATTGGTGGTAAGCGTCACGCCTGTCCATAACAATTGTAATGCTGCCCAGGAGCAGGACCAGTCCTACGTGGCACCACGCGCTCGACACCTCGAGACATTAATGATTTAGTGCCTTATGCCCAGTTATTCCACTAGCTGTAGTGGCCTTCAAACCGGAACACAGTAATGTTCAAAGTTTAAACGCTAATGCTTGGCAGCTGAATATCTGGCACTGCGGTGGTACCTTTTTTTTTATTGGTGCCCAGTCGAAATTTTTCATGAACTTCCTTCGCCCCGGGGGGGTATGCCGGATTCCTACCGGCTAAAACCACTGGGGCGGTTATCTTCGGCACCTAAGGGAGGCTCCAGGTCCTCGTATGTACCTACCCATCCGGACTCTTGCAGTAAGTAGATACCTGAATTAGTGTCTATTTAAAAGTTCCTCCATTCGAGTTGCCCTCCGGTGTTTCAATATGACGTGTAAAAGTGTCTGTTAGGACCTATTTACTGAATAAATGTTTCTATTCTATGTTATTCTATTCTAGTTTAAGACTCAAAGGAACGATAAAAACTTATGAAGAACTTATCAATAACTTAGGGCCAAAGTTACAAAAATAACGAATAAAATGCTGAAAATGTAATAGTATGAGACTATTAGTTAAATGGAGACGATGTTTTATCATTACGTGACATGATCCAACTGCGCAGACTAACAAAAACGTGGGAGATGCATTGTGTATTGTTTTTCTTTTATATCATCAACGCGAAGATCAAGGTTAAATGCCAAACGTGATTGATGCGTTAATGTAGCTTAGCATTTTAGTTTTCACACTTCAAAGGTTGTCATTGAAGTCATGTAACAATGTCCTTTGTTACTGAAAAATGTGTTATCGTTGCAACGTCTCTCAATTATGAGTTCTTATTAGTATACCGATACCAACATCATATTTAATTTCCACCTTGTAGTCGTGACTAATACAGTTAATTTTATTAAAAGTAATAAATATCAAACTTCATTTTGACACTTTTAAATTTTGCAGTGGCGCACAATACGCGTCCATTACACCGTTAATGCATAGCAGTTGCGTTCTGTCTGGGAGAGGAAATAAGAAAAGTTCGAATGATGTACCTCGGACCTTTATGGCTTACTGAGCGCTGACGAAGGAGCTAAACAAAATACATATTATTATATGGAGTTTTTTAAATGGAGTACATTAAATAATTTTCAATAAAAATATCGCGGTTTGAGCCAATAAAATAATTAACACGTGTTACAAATTAGCCTTAAACAAAAATATGATACGAATTACTATGAACGGGCGAAATGATATCGCCACATTTTATGCGCATAGAAAAATGTGCTCTATCTCTAGATCTATCTATTAAAGTTTACATAAAAACGCAGAATTGCAGCAAATGAAATAGTCATATATGCAACAGTTCCAACGTTTTGACTTATCATCACGCCAGTCTAACCAAGCAAAATCTAAGATAAGAATCACCGACATTAAACAATAATTTGCGGTTCGTACAAAGAAGTAAGATTTATTTTACTGTACTAACCATGGTATAAAGACAGGTTTAGATGTCGGGGATAATATTTTACAAGGCTACGACATAACCGGATTTTAAATCGCTCCCGACTATAAAGTGCAATGCAAGATCTGGAAATGGATGCTGCGCTAAAATTAGCATATCCTGCTAGTCTGTCGCGAGATATTCATCCAGTGTTGTTCGTTTTGCAATAAAATACGAGTACTAGCACATTAATATGTGTTCCTGGAACCCGGGTGCCGTCTGGATTTAGACGGTTCTTGGAACTGTTCAAATGGCAACTTACATACAACTGAACCTTCATAAAATCTTGTGATCCGTGACAGATTATGCGCAGTTAAAATTTGTCTCAGTGTCGAAGCATTACTTGATGGCTTACAGTAAATTAGGTATATATTTTTGTTAAAAGTTGCTGTAATAACCAAGTTCTGTTATGTTCGCACATTATGTCACACAACACAAGTAATTTCGATATGGACAAGTTAACGTAAAGTTCAATAAAGGTAAGTTTAATGGTGGCATTGTGCCGTGGCCTCGCGTCCTATCCTGTGCAGGTACGCGCCGAAACAACCGTGCCCGGTGAGCACCTGCGTCAGGCGGTAGGTGACGCGCTCGCTCCTTTTGAGCCAGGCTCCAAAGAGCGGCAGGACGGCCTCGACGACGCGCTTGGTTGCAAACTGCATCCGCAGGCGATGACGCCACTTTACAAGTGCGCGCCGCCGAGCTAGCCGCCGCAGCTTGTCCAACGCCCCTGGAGGCGCGCCTTCGCCGCTTTGGCGGAGGGAGCGTGTCTGATCGTAGACCCACGCATCCATCTCCGCCAGGATGTCAAAAGGCGGAAAACGCGCCAGGAGAGTTGCCGCCTCGTAGGACACCGTTCGGTATCCTCGTGCGATCCGGATAGCCACTCTGCGCTGCAGACCATGAATTTTGGTTCTGCAGCGCTGGGCGCCTGATAGTCGAGCTGACCATACAGGCGCCCCGTATAGGACCACGGACCGCACGACTCCTCCGTAGAGACGGCGAACTTCCTCACATGGTCCCCCGAGATTGGGCAGCAGCCGGTGTAGAGCACCCACTACCCTCTCGACTCGGGGGACGAGGCGCTGGAAGTGCTCTTCGAAGCCCCAACGACTGTCCAGGGTGAGCCCCAGGTATTTCATGTACCGGCCCACCCTGATTTGCGCGTCACCAACGCGTATGGCGAAGGCGTTGACGATGTCTAGACTGACCGCCATCGCCACCCCACCCCGCCGGGACACTGCCTGTTCCTACAGCGAGCGGACGCGAAGAATCGCGTCGATGGTGGACCGCCGCTGCCGGAAGCCATACTGACTTTCGGCCAGGTCGGGGCCAACTCGCGACAGGTGCTCAACGAGTCTTCGGGTAATTATTCTTTCGAATAGCTTCGAAGCCTCGTCGAGCAGGCAAATGGGACGGTATGCAGAGGGAGACTCTGCAGCCCTTCCTTCCTTCTTCAATAGAACCAATCCGGCTTCCTTCCAGCCGGACGGGAACACGCCACTACGGAGGCAACTGGTGAACAGCCGCCTCAAGCGGTCCCCAAGAGACTGTAGCGCATACACCCACGCACGGCCCGGAACGCCGTCCGGACCCGGTGCGGTGTTGCGACTCTTCAGGCGGCCAATGGCTCGGCCCAGCTCCCCATCCGAAACCCCCAACTCCTCGACCCAGTCCGAGGCATTTGGGGGTGGAGAGGGACCAGGATGGTCCCGAACCGCCGGATTATTTGCTCACCTACAGCTCTCTGCTGTATGAAATGAATGAAGACAAGTTATACTCCGATTCTGTTTATAATTACTATCACGAGAATATCATTCATAATATAAGTATGCGGCTTCTTAAAGACCAATAGACGGATCGAGACAATGATTCTTTGTGTTTATTATTTTGAATGAAGTATTGTGATCATTTGTTTATCATTTGTCTGTATTGTTTGAGTTCGTTTTTAATAATAATCATTATATTTTACGAGTATAAAACTATGGAGTACGGCGATTAGTAATTTGAACAGAGGAAATACGGGATAAATTACATATACGTACTATATTACGCCTCGGCCTATTTTCGGAACTAGCGGGTCATAGTGAAGTGTTTGACATCGTATTATGTAACTCCGTCTATGTTTGCAAACCTGTCGAATTACTAGCGCCGTTGGCTCAGACACGAAAGTGCAGCAGGTACGAATGTGATTGCTACGCGTAAAAGTTATTTTATGTATATGATTTTCTACTCGTTTTTAGGTAGTTTTACGTTCTTTTACGTACGTGTGTTTATTTAAATCATAGCATTGTAGCATTGCACTGTAATATTAATGACTTTAATGTGAATATAAGCTAAACGCCAGAAAAATATCTATAACATACGCGATGCTAGGCTATACGGATAAAATGGTTCCTATATGAGATTTGGATAAATCTTAGTAAAATAATTGTATTACTCTGATTTGTTTCAAAGATTACCTTAAAGCTGATGAACCAAAAAATTTATAGGCATTTTCATTTGTTTTTTTTTTCAACCATGATCTTTCCTACTGCTCCTTTTTCTTTTCTAATTAATTTTGTTGTGGGTTGTCTTGGAGACAGTCATTCATTTATTTGGGACAGACAGAGCTTCATTAATTTATTTATTTATACTTTTATGCACAATGATGATACACAAGGCGGACTTAATACCATATAGCATTCTCTACCAGTCAACCTTAGGTTAAAAAAAATCATCGAAAAGAGGTGCAAAAAAAAATATATTACATTTTTTTTATAATAAGATATATTTAATCAGAGATAACGATGTGGTGCCGGTTCAGAATACCACCACCCCATTTCATCCCGTGTGTGTCGTAAAAATGAATCGACCGCAGTTATTGAGAAGGCGATCTAATTTCCGATTAATCGATGTTCTTTCCGTTGGACGCCATTATAGCTTACTGTTTACAGGAGTTGCAGTGACAGCGAGTGAGTGGCGGGATTGTCCCAAAAAAAAAAAAAAAATTAAATGATACGCTGAACCTAGACCCGTCCGTCCGTACCTGATACAAGTGATAGTTATTTTTTTTTTTTAAAACCTTGACCCACACTAGGATTTCTCCTGTGTCGTGGGTGCGTTTACAGACATACATTTAACACACAATACACCCATACCCGGAACAAGTACCTGCAGATCATACAAATATTTGTTCCGTGCGGGAATCGAACCCGCGACCCGAAACGCAGCAGTCGACTGTACCAACAACTGCACCAACCAATTAGTTATTACACGTCCGTGCGATATGTAATGCGCGCTAGCCAAGCGTTGCGGACCGCTTCATTATAGACACGTTACCGTTGCCTTGCTGTTGCTTAACACTCAACAAATCGCAATGGTACAAGTTGGTAGATAAAACGGTTATTGGGGATTTTAGTAGCTGTCGAGTTCGGGTCATAGGATCAAAATATAATTCAGCCAGTCGGCTGCCAAACAAAGTCAAATAGTTTTTATTTATGTAAAACATTTGCTGGCACTTACGAATAGTCACAATTTAAATTGTTGCATGGTTTCAAGTCGTTGGTCCTATGGAGAAGAACCAGCAAGAAACTCCATAGATATACTATTTTGAAATAATATATTAAAGTATTACAGTCTTCTATATAATCGTAAAAAACGATGGGAGGATAATACATGTCAATGTGTGCACATATTTATGCTCAAAACAGTTAAGACTGCAGGCAACAATTTTCCGTGTGGTGTCCGGATTAAGAATATAGCACCACTCCCTCTCCTCCCGTGGAGTCGTAAAAGGTGACTTAGGGACTCTAAACCAGAGGGATAGACAGCAGCGTCCCTTCTGTGGAACAGCAGCCATTATGCACTCACCAACCCTCCTGACATGCGTGGTGAGTACAGGCAAATGTGCCCCGAAGTGACGCCACACAGCATGTAATCGGTCTTTTATTGGGGAGGCCTTTGTTCAGCAGTGGACGTCTTTGGCTGATATGATGACTACAGCAGCGAGTGTTCCTTAATAAAATCATTTTTTATTTCTCAAATTGCAACTTTATTGTTTAAGACAATAAGGTTAATAATGAAAAAAGAAATGGTAATTACAACTTTTTCTTCAGTGCAATCTCTAGACCTAGTTATATAGAAACATAAACATTATTTTACATACACGTATTTAAATGATATTAATATACGACGGCACGGTTGGTGCAGTGGCTGATACAGTCGGCTGCTGCGCTCCGGGTCGTGGGTTCGATTCCCGCACGGAACAAATATTTGTATGATCTGCAGGTAGTTGTTCCGGGTCTGGGTGTATTGTGTGTGGAATTCATGTCTGTAAATGCACCCACGACACAGGAGAAATCCTAGTGTGGGGCAAAGTTTGAAAAAAAAGAGCTAAAAAAAAAGAGCTATACAACTGATTCATAGCGATTCCATAGCAGACCAAAACAAGATAACGTATTGAAACATAAAATTTTACTGTCTATTTATTCCAAATCAAATATCTTTATTCGTTCCGATCATTAATTATTACACAAATACATATTTCAATGCGTCTCATAACTTGCGCCACAGCTCGTCACCCGTATAAGCACCCTTGACAGTTATTGATATTCAGGCCGCGTAATCCTTCGCCCACACATTAGAGTATGATACCCATGTACTATTGAAGTGTCTCGGTTTCACAATCAAATCGATTGTTATGATGCCTATAGAGGTTTCTTTTTGGTGTACCCCTGGGCAACTATGTTAAATGCAGCAGTTCACTTTTTTATTGTTTAGGCAACGTCGAGTATACAGGTAAGAGATTACCGCCACCCATAAAGTAATGTAAAAATGTGGGGATATCGATCGGTACATGTCCTGGAAGTTATGCACGTTCGTACCCTAGGGACCCTAACGTTAGCCCCAACCCCACGTTGTCAGACAAGACATTATCTAAGACGAGACTCGACGAGATAACTGGATGTCGTAAGTCGATTGCTCTTTTTATGGCGCTCTATCACCCTAAAAGTATCAGACAAAATATTTATATCACATATTAATGTGAAATAATCCGTGACAAATTTATGCGTACTGCCAAGGAGTGGAACTCATTGCCAGAGTCTGTGTTTCCCGACTTTTATAACCAGGGGATCTTCAAGTCACGAGTGAACAGGTTTCTTCCAGGCAAGCGTGCACCATCGTCGACCACACCGTTGCCTAACGTCAGGTGAGATAGTGGTCAAACGCAAGCCTATTCAATATATAAAAAAACAATGTCTCATGAGCTACGCTGTACACTTGTACCCTGGTGCTGCTTGTGCTAAGAATACATCTCGTATTGGAAAAAGTATAACTTGTGAGTTGTGGGGTTGGTGGGATACCTATTTATTACGTTCATCATCAACATCATCATTTAGGCCGAATAAAGTCCACTGATGGACACAGGCCTCCCCCAAAGATCACCACAACGTGGGTGTGTTGTGTGCTCATTTGTGGGGCTTTGCCATAATCGCCACGCTTGCCAGGCGGGTTGGCGACCGCAGTTGAGTTGTTAATATATTCGAAGGACGCTGCTGCCCGTCCTCCGTCCATCGTTGGTGCTATTCGTAGCCAGCACCATACGGAATATCTATTACGTTAAAACGTATGTATTCCTTTCATAGTTAGCTACATAATAAGCAAAAACACACGCAAAGCCTAATACTTGCATAAGCTTCTAAGTGATAATCTAGCAGGTCCTAAATTACCTAACTCGTCAAACGTAATGCTTTTTGGTCGCATGCGGAACTGACGGCTCTGTGATTGTTTAGTTTCACTTTCGGCCACAAAACTCACAAATAATTGAAAGAGCCCGAGCGCATCCAAATACAGGCGTTGAGTAACTAACGGGGGCTTAAAATGTTGCTGGTTGTTTATACATTTATGTTTTGTGCGGTCGTTTTGATCTTGTCTCTCGTAAGCCATTGAATCATCGTGTTTTTCTTCTGTTATGGCTCTGGTAAATAACTGTATGTGGATGTTAGTTTTATGTTTATGTATTTAGACTGCTTTGAATTGAACAATTTAAGTATTTGACGTTGAGTTATAGCCATTATTTCTCCCCCGTGGGTATGAAAAAGGCGTTTAAGAGGCTTTGTAATGAAGATAGCTAGAATTATATTCGTGAGTACTAATAAACACATATTGCGATCTCCAATCGACTTACAAAGCCTAGTGATCACGGTAATGTACGACACTTAGGTTATATATTCTTGAAAGATCGGTTTTTTCACCGATTGGATATACATAATGTACTTCCTCCACCCTGGCGTGGTGGTGGTGGGCGGAGGGGCAAACCGTACTCCTACCGGCTAAAACCACCGGAGCGGTCATCTTCGACACCAAATCCTCCGGAATCACTCAATTAATCACACTGGAGCCTACCCATAGTTGTAAGACTAAGGTTAGTCGTGCTCCATGAATGTGTATGGGTTTATATGCCATAGTGTACATCTAAGCTCTATAAATTTCATATAAAGGTAGTACTTACTTCATTGGTCTCGACGTCGCTCCAGTACTAGTGGTGGTTAAAATAGCGTCCAGCGCGATTAAATAGCGCGCTATATGCACGCAACGTATAGCGCACGCTATGCCGGCTTCAAGTTGACGCTATAAAAATTGCGCCACAAAAAATAACGAGTAGCGCGGATAATGGCGCGAGCAATGGCATAGCGCGGGCGTGGCAAGCCGGGTGGCAATCATCGCGTGAATTCGCGCGCTATCGATCGTTATGTAACGCGTTGATATTATTATAATATTTATTTGTTTTAGATAAGCTAACAATGCACGTACATTACAATTTCGCAAATTTAAAATATTAACATACATGACATTTGATGACGTCAATAATAGGCATACACAACATCAACAATTCCGTCTTATGACAACTGCAGTAAGAAATTAATAATAAAAGAAATATAACCCTATCCTATATTAATTAGTACACAAAAATCTATTATCCTAAGCCTGGAAAGTATGAGGAAAAAAGTTCATTAACTTTTCTTTACTTCTCCATTTTATTTTGATAGATATTATTTTAAGTATCGAATATACTATAACGTATTCAAGATCAAGAATATAAAACAACGCGCTGTACATATAAAGCGCGCTGTCTTAACACAGCTCGCTATCGGTCCAACGACATTTAGCGTGATTCAAAAATATTCTCCGCGTGTTTATCCCGTCAGTCGCGTACGCCCAGTTCGTTATAACTATAGTGTGTAAAATAGCGCTATTTTATTATAGCAAATAGTTTGTAGCGCGCTATTGCCATATAGCGTTTTTGAACACCACTATCCACTACACCGGAGCGCCTCTGTACATGCGAAACGACCAACTTCATTTCGACCTTAACTTGTCGACCATCAGACAATTTATGAAACAAGCGTCTAAACGCTATCTCGATTCTGCCCTGTCCCACCCAAATCCCCTTGTGGTATCAGCCGCCGACTACGAACCCTCCCGTATCAGTAGAGTACGCCGCCCGAGGCACGTTCTGGTCGATCCAGACGATAAAATCACGCTAGATCACATGAAGAGACTCGCGTTGTCTCGTTCACTAAACACCCGACCGTTGTACCGCCCTCGCCGCCGAGGATGCCCGCCTCACCGACGTCGCGGAGGCCTATCGCCGCGTCACCTTCCCGTTCAAGTTAGCACTTCTCCCTCCCGTCTCTTGCTCGCGCCGGCCCGTGCCGAGCCTGTAGCTTTAAATGTCCCTTAATACAATTTAAATAATACCGATCCAGCTGTCCCCAAAACAATAGCTTGTTATCCCCAGCAACGCCCTAAGCCGAGGTCCGTGTCCCGCAGGGGGCGCCCTTGGCGAAAGTTGCTTAGTTTTTAATTTAAGCCTGGCTGGAGGCCTCTTTTGGCTTCGCCAGCAAATGACCGGTTAAGCAACCACATTTCCCAGAAATGTATGCGAGAAGCCCAACAAAAAAAAAAGAAAAACTATCCACTACAGTAACATTTTTGTAATGGTTTTATTGAAGGTATAATAAGAACAAGTATTTGACACTACACTGTATGGGTAGGTACTACGTACACAAATTAGTCCGAAAAGAGGTGTAGAGAAGAGAGGGATTGTACCAATAATAACTAATAACTTTCTTTTACCGTTTCTTAAGTTCCGGCGCAACTATGTTTTACCTTCAAAATTTCCCAAAGATAACTGCTGCAGTGATTTACCGTTGCTGAACAGAGATGACGCCATGTATAGACTATGTGTACAACAACTACTACTGTTGTGTGTAGTTCATAATTAAATCATCGCAATCGCTGTCTAATACCTAGATATCTAAATAAAGTCGATTGTATGACTTTATTTGATGATGATAAAATAGTATAAAAATTAATCAAATGTACTTATGTTTCATGCGTTTTTTTAATAACCACTTTAAGACTAGCCTTTTATACAGTGAACACAGGATGCCCGTTATTAACACAAAAAAAATCTATAAGTTTAAATTGAATAATAATTGAAAAAAAAAAATAGTGTTCTGATAAAATATGTGTAGCAAAATTTGCTATAATTTTATTTGGTATTTAATGAGCGTCATTTTAATTGTCCACAAGATTTACCGCGTGTGCAATTATTCAATTACCTAATATGTGAACAAACACATACGGTTACTAACCGTGACTGTGTGTAAACTTACAATAATTACCACTACCCCGACCAATTACCTCAAAATTAAATGTAAATACGCACAGTAAAAGTAAAATTAAGGCGAAAGCATGAAAAGCTGTTCGGTGTAAGTAGGTGTTACTCAATTATCACTATAATTACTTACGTCGAGTATATTAGCACATAGCTTAAATTAAACAGGAGTTCTAGATATGGTAGAATTAATTCGGCATTATTTGAGCGATAAAACAAGTCAGCTGTATAAGGAAAGTATTGAGACATACATTTTAATGTAGAATTGAAATGTGATTCTGTTCAAAGATATCGTATTTGCATCTTTCAAGATAATATGCAAAATACTTTCAAGATCATTGTTTAAATAACTGTAAATAAGCTTAGAATCGACCGCGACGGTTTGATACCGAAGTAATTTCCTAATCATAATCCGTCTTATGATGACAAGTTGAACAGATGAAAAGTTGGAATTCTACGTTTGATTTTGAAATATAAGGACAAACCCTATTTTATATAAAATGGGTTAAAACAAAGTGCTTTTTATAGTTGGACGGAATATTTTTATCTTCAAGCCTTGATCTAAATATATGTACATCCTCAGTTGCAGCAATTAATATGCAACATAGTAAATAGAAAAATGTTGATCCGTATCGTACAATTTATATCAATTACAAACTATTTCATGAATCCATTGTTTTCGTAATCATGTGCCAAGATATCATCTCATCATTGTCCAGCCACCGGCATTCATATTACTTTTAAATCATACATTTTCGTGTTTTAGTTTGGATACCTAAGATAGATGTAAATAAAAATTGATGTGAAAGATTGTTCATTTGTAAATCTTCGCCGGAGATTTATAGTGCGCTTGATTGAAATTTATAGGATTGATAGTCTTTTGAATTACACAAGACTTAGATCAATTAATGACCAAACATTTTGTTTTGTTATTGGTATTCATTTGTTTCATCCTTTACCTCATCATCATCATCATCATATCAGCCAGATGACGTTTACTGTTGAACAAAGGCCTCCCCCTTAGATTTCCACAACGAGCGGTGACATGCCGCTCTCATCTCATTTGTTTTGATCGTTTACCTACAGAGAATAATATTGGGTTGTTTTTTAGGTTAAAATGTATACGCTATACACGTTTCTATTATCATCCGGAGATACAGTCTGGACTCTTTCAGACACATTTATTTATAATTGAGAAGCTTTGGTATCTACATAGTTCATGTTGTTGTTGCTGTGTGGTGCCGGGTGGAGCCCGGCCCATATCATAGAGGTGGCTCAACCACCTCTATGATATGGGCCGGGCTGAACTAACCAAGGTGCCCGGCAATGCTATTCGTCAGTATTACTGAAAAAAGCATCAAAGCACATAGTCGAAATACTCCATTCAACATTTGGATTTGGCGAACTTTTCATCTCTGCAACTCGTCCCGGGGAAAACAGACACGTCTCCTCCTAATCCAATTAGTAGTTATTTATTTTCTGGTTTCCGACATCCGTATTTTCCGGTTTTCGTTCTTAATTATAATGCGAGTTTCTTATCTTCCAGGAAGTTCGTTCGTGATTAGTGTGTGTAACCAAAAATTGGGTAAGGATTTAGTTCAACTATACAATTAATAAAACAAAAAATACAGGTCGAGATACTTATTTACTATGCATATATATATATTTAAATATATATACCTACGAGAAGTACCTTTTTTTTTTTATTGATGTCCAGTGGAAATTCTACATGGAACTTCCTTCACCCCGGGGAAGGGCGAAGGGGTATGCCGGACTCCTACCGGCTAAAACCACTGGAGCGGTCATCTTCGGCACCGAAGGGGGGGCTCCAGGTCCTCGTAAGATCACACTAGAGCCGCCCATTGGTGCCACGCCTTTAGGCACATCTCGGAAGGGATGACTGTAAAGCGGTCACCCTCTCTAGCGGAGGGAAGGCGACTGTAAAAAGGTCGCCCCCCCAGGCACTTCTCGGGGAGGATTGTAAAGGATCCCCCCAAGCCTCGCATTGCGCTGTGCTGCGCACACGGCGGCACGTGACCACGTGCGCGCCACCGTCTTCCCGGGGGTCGCTCGGTGTGGGCACGCAGATTCCCCAATCTACGCACCCGCGACCCTCGAGGCCCCCCACCATGAAGTGATGGCAGGGGGCTCAGGCGTGTTGGACTTGGGAGCCGGGACGGTTGTTGCCCCGGCGCCGTCTCGTCCTTCTTCGTGCGGGATCAGCCCTCTCCCGATCCCGCTCTGCAGTCTCCTTCTGGAGCATGACGCTCTCGCAGAAGGAGACCACTGAAGGGGGGGCTCCAGGTCCTCGTAAGATCACACTAGAGCCGCCCATTGGTGCCACGCCTTTAGGCACATCACGGAGGGGATGACTGTAAAGCGGTCACCCAGCTAAGTAAAAGCAGTTTCCCGATAGGCACCTCTTGACGATCCGAGATAAAATTACTTTTCGCCAAACATCACACGGCGTAGATTCTACACGCAACAATAAACGTGATTCAATAAGAGACATTGTAAGTCCATTGTTTGTGTCCATTCGTTCAGGTCGATAGGAGTGGCCGCGCACTCGCGACGCATCAGTGAAAGTCGAAAGTGAAGGACCCGCGACTTTTCTACTAGGCAATTCATGGCGGTGTAGCGTTTTCATTAGGAGGCGTAAATGGCTTTAGTTTTGTTGATCGGAAGGACAAGAAAAGCAAATCAAAATACACATTTTGCACGTCAGCGAAAGTTTAATAAAGTCTATGGTTACCATTGTTATTTTACCAGAGTAGGTATTTTTCTACTGACGCGACATAGAGCAATTTTATTAACTCTACATCATTCCGTAGTTGTCCGGATTAAGATATCGATGATATCGTAAATGGCAACTAAGGGATTCTAACCAGAGGGATGGGCAGCAGCGTCCATTCTGTGCAACAGCAGCTATTCTGCGGTCACCAACCCACCAGCCAGGTGGCGTTTTTGAAAATTTCCCCCAAAATGACGACACACAGCATGTAACCGGCCGTTGTGGAAATCTATGGGGGAGACATTTGTTTATAGGTGGCCGTATTTTGGCTTATATCATGATTACGATGACCTCAGCTGCGTCTGCATTAAAAATAAACATGACTTAACCACATAACGTATACGAAACGGATAAGTCAACAAAAATTGATTAAGTTATTCGATATAATATTACGTACTGAGTGACGTAATGAAGTGCTTTCACCGAAGTCTCAAAATGGAATTGATGACACACGATTCGTTAGAAAGTTATACGAAAATATACATATGCAATGTATTATGCATGTCATACAAAATTAGGAATATGGAGAATTTAAAGGTATCGTGTACTTACCTACGTTAAGATATTCCTTAAAAAAATGCTTGTTTATTCTGTGTTTTTTTAAAAACGTTGCCCCACACTGGGATTGCTCCTGTGTCGTGGGTGCGTTTACAGACATTAATTCCACATACAATACACCCAGACCGGGAACAACTACCTGCAGATCATACAAATATTTGTTCCGTGCGGGAATCGAACCCACGACCCGAAGCGCAGCAGTCGACTGTATCAGCCACTGCACCAACCGTGCGCACGCACCAACTTTTCTTATATTATGGTTATATCTTCTTCTCGACCTGGTTCCATGTTACTTGTGGGCGGCGCAATATCTTAGTCACATGGCAAAGGTTTTGGCTAGAGAATTCAGTCGGCCGCCTGCCTGACATCAACCCCATCAACCCTCCTTGGGTATGCTAGTGTTGGTGGTTTACCCGCCACCTGCGGCCAACCTAAAGGGCTTAATACACAGGCTCCAAACTCTCTTAGTCGCCTTCTACGACACCCACGTGATGAGATGGGGTAGCCTTATTCGTGACTGTAGCTACACGGTCAGCGTGGGTATTAAGTTTCTATAATAAATAACAGTCCAGATTATCTTATACAAAGTTATACGGAGAAATCCAACCGCTCGTCGTCATCAGCGATTAAGAAAAAAGGCTATAAGAGAAAAATATTAATGAGTTAATATAATTAAAAATAGAATTAGAAAAAACGGTTTGTGAATTTATAGTTCGAGTAGTTAGGTAGTCCTATGCACAATTCGTACCGGACTGGGAACGAAAACGAGATCTGCGAATTATAAAATTACATGCATAGAATTTTATTAATAGGTTTAATGTAACTCCATAAAATCCAGAACTTCAGAAAAATATGTTGGTTACTAATAATGGCACCGAGAACGAGAAGTAAGCCTAATGATATTAATGTTAATTTTTCGAATTTTATTTTAGTTTTAGGAAATATTTCCCTAAATAAATACTAACATTTTCTAACCTAAATCCTAAATTAATGTAAGAGTCCGATTTAACTACCTAGTTTCTTGGCTAAAATTGCTATAATATTAAAAGTTTTTGAATTGTCCATGGTATACTCTGTGGTATATTCTATTTCTGTTCCAAAAGTCCCGGTCGGCGTTCTAACATTTACTGCGATGATGTAATGGTATAAGTTAAAAATGTTAAAGTGTGCAAATAGCTTAAGTTTCTATGTTTCTATGTGGATCGCTCCACACATTTCTCTCTTTCTCTCTTAAGAGCATTGATTCTCTGATCTTGATTACATAGGAAAATAACTGACTAAATGTAATTTATTTTGTACTTAAAAGTGCCATGTGAATACTTTTTCAGTTCTATGAAACCATTATGTTATTATAAATTGATTTAAAGTGCTCAATATAAGATTCTATATAAGAACACAATTTTCAACCTTTTTATTATCCCTAGAAAGTAATTAATGTCATCAAAAACAAATATAAACGTTTTTAAATAAAACCTCCCTTTTTTGTTTATATATTAAATCATCATCATATTAGACAAGGGACATCATCTCCTGAACAAAGGCCTCCCCCATAAACAAGCGGTTACATACCGTGTGTCGTCAGTTAGGGGGGAATTTGCAAGTTCTCACGCGCTTGCAGGCGGGTTGGTGAGCGCAGAATTGCTGCTGTTCCACAGAAGGGACGCTGCTGACCATCCCTCTGATTTAGAGACACTTAGTTGGCTTTTACGACATCCAGAGGGAGAAAATGGAATGATGCAATATATATTCTTAATCCGGACACCACACGGAAGTAGTTAATACCGAATATATAATTAATAAGAGTTTGAGCTCAATGAATTAATTTCCTTCACATATACTTAACAACGCATTTCAATATTATTAACAGTGACTGCATATTCATATGCACATTAAAATTAACCAAATTCGTAACTGAAATATATTCTTCGTCACGAGCGTAACTAAAAGCCCCTTTACACTGGTGTCTGTTTTTATGGGATGCATTTTTATTTCTTATCAAGGAAAGTTAAACACTGCCGCGTCGTCGAAACCGCCGTAGGTTAGTATATAGTACTAGAGGGGGTGACCGCTTTACAGTCATCCCTTCCGTGATGTGCCTAAAGGCGTGGCACCAATGGGCGGCTCTAGTGTGATCTTACGAGGACCTGGAGCCTCCCTTCGGTGCCGAAGATGACCGCTCCAGTGGTTTTAGCCGGTAGGAGTCCGGCATACCCCTTCGCCCTTCCCCGGGGTGAAGGAAGTTCCATGTAGAATTTCCACTGGACATCAATAAAAAAAAAAAAGGTTAGTATATAGTAACGTAGTTACTGAGACGAAAATTATTATCTTCCAGAACCTAGCTAAGACCTGCTATGCCATATTAATATGGATGTATGTTTTTTAAAAACTTAGCATTGTATGCTATTCATTACTAGTGTACTTATTAACACCTCCAACTAAATTAAAATGCGGAGCGAGTTTAATTCGATCTGGCAATGGTTGACAACAATCTCATCTCTAAATCGGCAGTCCAATACCGAAGCCATTGGGCTACAGTCCCTTGAATTTCATTTCATTTCCTTTTAATTAAACCTATATACTTAAACTTCGAACTGCCACACTTATTTACATTTTTGTTTTTTCGTTTGGTAACTGGTCCACCTTGTATCAGAGTAGTTCTAGCTGCCAAAAGTCCACAACGACTGCCGTTTAGTGACAACTGGCATCGACGATATTAGGTTAGAATATCGTTTACCGATCAGTGAGTGCAACTGGCTATGAGCGCCTCATACCATGACGGTTCTTAGGGTTCCGGACGTTCGAATCAAAAAACGACGGCGCCCTTACAGGATCACTCGTGTGTGTCTGTTAAGTTGAAAGGACATGAGAGGCTTTGGGCCTGTTTTGTTACAGAAATGAAAGCGCAACGAAGAATAGGTGAATATTTTTATATTTTGTTTCGCTATTTATCTTTGAAATTTACAATGAAAATAAAAAGTGTATAAAATTAATAAGACAACATGAATAAGCCAATGACTATTTAGTTACATACGTACATTGTCTATGGCCTTGTGGCAAATATTTAATAAAAGTTCATATTGCGAACAATTCCTTAATTTCTTATTTGCATCATGGTCCCCCCGTCTCTTGCTCGCGCCGGCCCGTGCCGAGCCCGTGGTATTAAATGTCCCCTAAAACATATTAAATAACACCGATCCAGCTGTCCCCAAAATTATAGCTTGTACCCCTCAGCAACGCCTTAAGCCGAGGTTCGTGTCCCGCAGGGGGCGCCCTTAGCAGCAGTTGCTTAGTATATGATAATATAAATTTTAAGCCTGGCTGGGGGGGGGGCTGCTTTTTGAAATGAATAGTTTTAAAGTTATTTAGAAAAATAGAGTAAAATTGCCCATTCAAAAATGTAGGCTAAGTAGTTTCAGAGAAATAGGGGGGTTCTCCGAAAATACTTACAGCACTGGCATCGTAGATATTCTGGGTGCGGATGTCAATATTTGCGTCTCAGAGCCAACAGAGTCAGTTTGGTTTTTTAGTTATATACCCTAAGGATTGCGTAGATCAGGTAAGTTAGCGTCGTTGCTATAAGGTGGGGCACCTCTGGGTTCGCGGGTGTGTAGATTGGGGAATCTGCGTGCCCACACCAAGCGACCCAAGAGAAGACGGTAGCATGCATGTGGTCACGCGCTGCCGTGGGACGCTTTGGGGGATCCTTTACAATCCCCCTGGGGGGGTGACCGCTTTACAGTCACCCTCTCCGAGATGTGCCTATAGGCGTGGCACCAGTCTGCGGCTCTAGTGTGATCTTACGAGGACCTGGAGCCTCCCTTAGGTGCCGAAGATGACCGCTCCAGTGGTTTTAGCCGTTAGGAGTCCGGCATACCCCTTCGTCCTTCCCCGGGGCGAAGGAAGTTCATGAAGAATTTCCACTGGGCAGCAATAAAAAAAAATAAAAAAGGTAAATTAGCGAGAAGATTAGTAAAATAATAAATAAAATAAAAATACACACACACAAACACCCAGTCACAAACATATACACCCAATCACAAACATACACACATTCACAAATATACTCATTATATACGTTCTTGCAAACATTTCTCAATTGGTATTATTATAGTTTCTTTTTTTCTTTTTTCTTTTCTCTCTTTCTTTTGTCTCTAAAATGATAATCATACAATATATTTAAATCTAACATGCAATATCAAGGTCTCCACGAGACAGGCTTGACCTAGTGTGGAGACCACAGGTAAAAGATTTCCTTTTTGTTAAACTGTTAATTTACATATTGTTAATTTATATGGAAATGTACATGTACAAATTTATTGGCAAATAAATGAATTTATTTATTTATTTATTATTTATTTAATTTATTTGTTTAAAATTGGATCGATCATTAACGGCCGAAATTAATAATCAATCTAATCCAAAATCTTCAGATTTAAGATTGTGAAATTCATCCGTTGTTGTTTTCCGATCACGTTTAACACAAAAATAAACAGACATCCGATATCCAATGATTTTGGATTAGATCGATTATTAATTTCGGCCGTAAATCAATAACGTTGAAATATTAGCGGACCGTTTACGCGTGAATTGGCTGTAACTAAATAAATACCCGTATCCGTCGTTTCTTGTAGAGAGTGAAGATCAACGACCTTCAGCTAGAGGTAACCGTCCTCCTAAGAGTGGGCGTGCTAAGAAGAATCGGAGGAAATGGACTATATGTAATACATTTATTAAAGTACAATGAACGGAAGTGCTCTTAGGAGCAAATAGCAGCAGTACAGCCATAATATTGTTATTGGGTCAATACTTGCAATTATTTCGTTGTTTTCTAGACATTTTACTATAGTCATGCTTACGTTTAGCTATCTATGCCCTAATAAATATTAACAACTATTTTAAAGTTCTATATGTATAGTGACCGCATTAAGAATATATCACCACTGCATTCTCGTTGATGTTGTAAAGGCAAATTAGGGAATCTAAACCACGGGGATGGGCGACAGCGTCCGTTTAGTGGAACAGCAGCCATTCTGTGCTGACCAGGTGGGTCCTGCCAAGCGTGGTGCGTACTGGCAAATTCCATTTAAAGTTTTGTCCTTTTGCTTTTTTTTAACAATGTCAATCAATCATTTCGGCCTAATGAAGTCCACTGTTGGACACAGGCCTCCCCCAAAGATCATCACAACCACCGATATGGATGTGTTTTGAGCTCATTGGGGGGTTTTGCCATAATCGCCACGCTTGGCAGGCGGGTCGGCGATCGCAGTTGAGTTGTTAATGTACTCGAAGGACGCTGCTGCCCATCCTCCGACTAATCCCTTAGTCGACTTTTACGACACCCATGGGAGGAGATGGGGTGGTGGCATTCTGAGCCGGCACCACACGGCACTACACTAGAATTGTATTGTGGGTACAGTTTACAGACATACATCGCACATGCACATACACAGACCCGAAACAACTATCTGTAGATCATACAAATATTTGTTCCGTGCAATAGACCCCGTGTGACGTGAGGTGTGAGAGTAGCGAAAAATGCCAATGGCTTAGCCACTGAGCCAACCACAGGAATCTTTCTACCAATATCTTTGGAGCCAACCGTGCTGTACCGTACACCTGTCGTTGTAGAAATAAATCTATGGGGGAGGCCTTTGTTCAACAGTCGACATCTTTTGACTGATATGATGATCATGATGATTAACTTCTTAAAAAACTTACTGTTCCAATAATAGTATTTACCTCTGACAATTACCTATTTAGTTAATTCCAAGCTATTTTGGATTTTTATAAAAGTAAGTGCAATTTACATACCCCTAATTAGATAGCAAATATTGAAGCACAAATTCTTGTCCTCCATCTGCCATTTAGACGAATGCCGTTAATTTCGTCAACATTGTAATGCATACACGTCTGGTAAACTTATTATTGCAATGATAATAAATGTTACTGATTGAAATAAAATCTTGGCAAATAAATAGTTTACTGGTCCCAGAATGTACCAATGCTCCCGGGAAAGACTCTTTTCTTAGGTGTCTTGATGGCGGGGCGTATAATATTTTTAATGGATTATTTTAACGCTTAGGTGTCTTTTGAATAATATTTATTTTCACCTTTTAGGGTTCCGAACGTCCGAAGGAAAAAACGGCGGAACCCTTATAGAAAGAACAATGATCCCCAGTCTATTCGACATGCGTGGTAATTACGACAGTAGGAGTTTGACCGTTATGTAAGCGGTCAATCGGACACCCATATTCTACTGTGTACGTATACGGTCACATGTACAAACCGTCAAATAACTTTTAAAACTACTATATACTTACTTTTTAAAACTTATATTTATTTACTATTAAAATATTGTATGTTTGAATGTTAGAGGTTCCATCACGCTCAGAAAGGTCAACAGATCCTAATAAAATGAGGCATACGGGTAGATTATATCATGGAATACGACATCAAGTTCTCTTAAAGAAGTACGGGAATGAAGCCGCGGGTAACAGCGAATTCCACCGAAAATATTTCTTTTTTTTTTCAAATAAATCCTGTGAAACAAATAAGGAAGAAAAACGTGTTCATTGGAACAATCTGTGCACACAGAAAAAGCTACTACAAAACTCTGCGATAAATAAACGTATATATCGTACACATACACAAATTAATAGTGCCAAGGGGGCAACAGCTCAGCATATCTAATGTCAGGAGAATGCATAGATATCCGCGGAGAAGTAATGTGTACACAGATGCATATTTAAAATGCTACTTTAAACTAATTAAATATAGCCTTAATTACTCTTTAACATACAGCCAGTTGACTACAGTTAAAAAACTTCAAAGGTTTGACGTTTAATAGTCAAATTGGTTCTCTTTGAAGTCCGCTTCAAGATATTTTATGACTTACATTTCGGACATCAATAGAACTGTAAGTAAATGTTACAAACATTTTTAATTTAATTATTAGAAGGAAGTTGTGGAGTTTCGAGAATGATTAACATATACCTACTTGTATCTATAGGTACATCATATCAGCCCGTGGTACTGGTAAACATTGGCCTCTCAATGACCTCTGCAATACAAGGTCAACGGGAATATTACATTTCATTAAAACATTGGGATTTTTCCTGCCTCGTCTCGTTATAGACATAAATATCGCATGCACAAATACCCAGACCCAGCAACAACTACTTGTATACTATAATAGTGTTTATTCCGTACGGAGATCAAACCTGCGACCGGTAGCGCAGAAAGCCAGTCACTTATTTACTGCGGCAACCGTGCTGTTAATTGTCAAAATCATTATTTGGTGATCTACCCTGGTGGCTGTTCATCCCCTTGACCTTTAGTGGCCATTTGTGCTAACAATGGGCGGAGCGTGAGTTGCCTGTTATCTGCCGGGAACATCAAAATAATGACAATGTTAATACTGATGTTATAAGACCGGTAAGACATAAGTTATCGTGATTATTACTGATTTTAATTAAATACTTTATAACGGATGACAATATTTGCCGTGTGGTGCCGGCTCAGAATACCACCACCCCATCTCTTCCCGTGGGTGTCGTAAAAGTCGACTAAGGGATTAGCCGGAGGATGGGCAGCAGCGTCCTTCGAGTACATTAACAAATCAACTGCGATCGCCAACCCGTCTGCCAAGCGTGGCGATTATGGCAAAACCCCCCAATGAGCCCACAACACACCCATGTCGGTCGTTGTGGTGATCTTTGGGGGAGGCCTGTGTCCAGCAGTGGACTTCATTCGGCCGAAATGATGATGACGGATGACAATAATTCGTGAGGCTATTGAAATGAAAAAATATCCTTATTTAAATAGTCAAGATGGTTGACATGGTTTGGAATCCTATAATAAAAATACCTAATAAAGTCTCAAATTTCATACCACACTGAGAACATTAAGACAATGGGTGTAATTATTGCGTGCATGGAAACAATTTTTGATTATAATAATAATCAATCGTGCATTATAAAAAAATAATTTAAAAAGTCTAATCAGAAATGAGGAGATCCGTAGACGAACTAAAGTTATCGACATAGCTGAAAGGATTAGTAAACTGAAGTTGCAATGGCCGGGCGCATTGCTCGTAGAACTGATGGCCGTTGTGGCAAAAAGGTTCACGAATGGAAATCGCGCACCGGAAAACGCAGCGTGGGACGACCTCCGACGAGGTGGATAGACGACCTAGTGACCTAGCTTGGAGTCGTTGGATGAAAGCGGTATGTGACCGCTCGTTGTGGTAATTTAAGGGGGAGGCCTTTGTTCAGCAGTGGACAGCCTGTGGCTGATATGATTAATCCAAATGTCAATTCTCGCAATTTAAAAATGTTCAAAATATATTTCCGATCTTTTCTTAGTGTCGTAAATGTCACAAATGGTATTCTCCAAAACTAACAAACAACGTCAAATGAACTTACACTGTGATGAGATCGAAAATGGATCGAAAGTTGATCGCAGTCAAATCGGTATTTTGCTAACATTTAGGACTGTCACAGAATTTTCATTAAATAAACGTCAAAATTGAGAATGAATGAGACTAGATGACATACTACTGAAATTCAAATTTATTTCAAGAGTAGCAGCATACCATTTTTATGGTCAATTCATAATTGAATCTCAGTTCGGTCAACTTATCAACAAAATCGTGCGTGAATCACAAATTTAAGAAATTTATATTAAATCTTAGTTCTAAATGGGTACGAAGTGTAACGGATGTGATACTGTTATTGAGGATTCATCGTTCATGGAATGCTCGCAAGAAAAATGTAAGAAGAAATTCCACATAAACTGTCTGGCTTTAACGAAAGAAAAGGTTGAAGCTTTCACGCAGGAATATAAGGATCAGTGGACTTGTCCCGAATGTGTTTGCACAATGCCAAAATGGGGTAATATTGATACGCCTATTCGAGGAAATGCAATCATAAAAAAAACGTTTACACCCAGTAGCTATGTAAACTGCAACGAGCGAGGCAGTCGTTCAAATAGTGAGATCATGGTTAATGAAAGCCAAATTCTAGACGAGATAAGGGAGTTTCGCTGGGAAGTTAAATATAAGTTGGAAGAACAGCGGAAGGAATATATACTATTGCAAAATAGATTCGATAACACTGAATCAGAGTTAAAAGAATTAAAACAAATATTGAAGGTGGTACAAGCAAAAGCGGATAAAGTTGATATGTTAGAAACAAGAATTAAAATATTATTAGAAAAAAATGAAAATATAGAACAAAGTAATATGAGAAGTCAAGTAAAAGTGCATAACCAGATAGATCATGGTTCTAAAGTCCAGTCAATGTCTTTTGCAAACGCAGTCAAACATACACAAACGCAGGTAATTAGCAATAATGTACCAGCCACGGAATCTGTGGCCACGAAATTGACGTCGATAGTTTCGAATGAGGCAAAAATACAAGAATTTAATAACGAGAAGAATTTCGGGAATGTGGATAATACGGAAAAGGAAACAAAAGAACCAGGAATAGAAGGAAATTGGACTACAGTAAACAGGAAAAAACACAGATATTCGAACAGTGAAGTTAAGAAAGGCGGAAATACGAGTACAATTGGTATCTTAGGAATGGAAAGGAAAAAATATTTACATGTATGGCGTTTGCAGAAGGAAACAACAGTAGAAAATTTAGAACAACATGTGAAGGCAATTTATGGAGAAGAAGTACCAGTAAAAGTAGAAAAAATAAAACACAATATTGAAAGGGATTATGCCTCTTTTATTATAGGAGTCCCAGAAAGCAGGTATGAAAAGTTGTGTCAACCTGAAAGCTGGGCAATAAATATTGAATTTGCTGAATGGGTGTGGTTTCGTAGACCAACCAATAAACCAAAAATCCCTCATTAACTCAGTGGATATACTGTATCAAAACGTGCGAGGGCTTAGAACAAAGTTAGAAGAATTTAACACCAGTATTTCGACCGCAACTGCAGATCTGTTCGCCATCACGGAAACAGGCTGCAATAAATCCATCCATGACGCAGAAATCATTCCACCTGGATACAATATTATACGGTGTGACCGAGCAGATGGACGTAAACAAGGCGGCGCGTGTCTCGTGGCTACACCACGTTTTGAGCTGAGACGAGTGTCACTACCAAATGACGTCGACATTGATCAACAAGTGTTCGAACTAGTTTGTGCTAATGTGTATTTACGTAATAGACTTATGTTTTTACTTTGTGTGGTTTATATCCCACCAAATAGTAATGAAACTGAATACATGACATTATTTCATATAATTGAACAGTTTTGTAACACATACAAAGAAATTGTGGTTTTAGGTGACTTCAACTTGTATTCATGTCCTTCAGCCGTAAGTCATTATTATGAATACTTTCAGAATTTTTGTGGATTCACTCAGAGTAACGGAATAGGTAATTGCAAGGATCGTCAGTTGGATCTAGTGTTAAGTACACTGCCGGAGGGACGGGGTGTGAGTGTGCGAGCGGCAGAGGCGCCGCTCGTGCTTGTTGATGCATACCACCCACCGCTCGTGATCTCGGTAAGTACACCCACGCGCCTACGACACCACCTTGGCTCAGCGGGCTCATGTGCACCTGACGTGAACACACATGCACCAATAGGTTGGAACTTTAATAAAGCAGACCTTTTATCATTATACGCATTAATGGCGGCTGTAGATTGGACTCCGTTGTATGAGTTAGACTTAGAGTTGAGTTTAAATTATTTTTATAATATTATTAATTCTATTATCAATGACTGCGTTCCGAAAAAAAAAAAGCGAAGTAGTATAAACTCAAGGTATATTTACCCTGAGTGGTACACTAGTGAAATAATTTGCGACATCAAATTAAAGGCTATGCTACATAAACGTTACAAAACAAGTGGGTTAAGGACCGATTACGAAGCGTTTGCCCTGTGTAGAACCAAAGTAAAAAATATGATATTAGGCACTCAGAAACAGTATAGGCACCGCGTTCAAAACCAAATGCTGAAAGATCCGAAGTCGTTTTGGAATTATATAAAATCAAAAAGAGGTAGTAGAAGTCCGCGTAAGATTTTTAAGAATGGCGAGCCATTGACTAGTGAGCAGTGTGTTACGGAATTTGCTGAGTATTTCTATTCGGTCTATAGTACGGAACAGGCCGAGTTGAGTGTGAGTGCAGCGGATACAGAAGCGGGCAGTGGAAACGGAGCGGCACGGGTACATATCGATCACCTATATTTGTTAGACGTAAATTTTGCGCTTCAACAGCTTAAGCCGAAAAAGTCTGCTGGACTGGACGGCATTCCGCCATACATATTTAAGGATTGTCGGTCGGTGCTAGCAAAACCGCTTCAATACATTTATAATAAATGCTTGAAGGCTACAGTATTTCCGGAGAAGTGGAAGATTACCCGCGTCGTTCCGGTGCCAAAGGGAGGCTTAGGGACGACGGTGGAGGGTTATAGGCCGGTCGCAGTGCTATCGACTCCAGCAAAAATTTTCGAGGCTGCTATTCATAGAAGCATATTCCAACAGGTCAGCGGCCAGCTCTCAGAAGCTCAGCATGGATTTAGACCAGCAAGAAGCACCACTAGCAATCTTCTCAGCTACATGGCTCACCTTGTGCCAACAGTGGACGGTGGGGGACAAGCTGATGCTGCTTACTTTGATTTTAAAAAAGCGTTCGATCTAGTAAATAACGATGTCCTGCTTAAAAAGTTAGCAGCAGTTGGTTTCACCCCACATCTATTAAGATTTTTTGCAAGTTACTTGAGCGATAGACGGCAATACGTAGAATATGCGGGATACAAGTCAGAACCATATTTTACCAGGTCTGGGGTAAGTCAGGGCAGTAATCTTGGGCCTTTGCAATTCATTCTTATGATTAATGACCTATCGGAAGTTGTTAAAGATGCCAAATGTTTGCTGTTTGCTGATGACCTCAAGCTGTCCCTCGCGATAAGTAACGTAGAAGACTGTGCCAGGCTACAAAGAGACATAGACAGAGTGGTTACCTGGAGCAAGGACAACCTCCTACTGTTCAATTTCTCAAAGTGTGTAACAATTACTTTTTCTCGCGCACGTTCTCCTATACTATATAATTACAAGATAGATGGGGTGCCAATGGTTAGGGTAACAGAAGTCAGGGACTTAGGGGTGAGCTTCAACACAGGGCTAATGTTTCGTGATCACATTATTAGTTGCTGTAGACAGGCTTATCGTAATTTAGGATTTATGCTTCGTATGGTGCGTGATTTTACCAATATTAAAGCCGTTATAGCCTTATACAATGCTTTGGTTAGAAGCCAGTTAGAATGTAACGCAGTCATTTGGGCTCCGCACGAATCTAAATATAGGCTCATGTTGGAGAGAGTACAGAATAAGTTTGTTAGATACGTATACTCGCGGCTGTATGGTGTTTATCCTTTGTATCCATTATTATACCCAACTTTATTTATTTTGGGCATGGTTGGATATAACGAACTGAGGGTCAGGAGGGATCTCGCACTCATTTTGTACATGTTCAAAATATTTAGAGGGAAGGTGTATAATGCCGACATCCTGGGGCAGATAGGTTTGTGTGTTCCGGACGGGTACGTGTGGCGCCGACGACAGCCACGGCTGCTGGTGGAGCCGCGTGGCCGAACCAACCTCTTAAGTGAGGCGCCGCTGACGCGAGCACTCCGCACTCTCAACCTCATAGCTAGTGAGACTGACGTATTCCATTGTACTCTGAGTGATTTCACAAAGGTAGCACTGTTTATTATTTGTTACAAGATTAATTAAGAAGTAAAGTAAATTTGTTACAAGATTAATTAACAAGTATTATATATATTATTAGTAGATGAAATATTGAATGCTACACTATCGCATTAGGTATATTTTTTAAACCTGTAATGATAGTAGTAAGTTTGAGGAATAAATAAATAAATAAATAAATAAATAAACTTTCAGTCATAGTGTAAATTAATTACGAGAATCAGCCCACTGTTAAAATGTTTTCATCATCATCATCATCATTTCAGCTGAAAATCGTCAGACAGAGGCCTTCCCAAAGATTACCACCATGACCGGTATGGGTTTGTGTTGTGCTCATTGGGGGGTTTTGCCATAATCGCCACGCTTGGCAGACGGGTTGCCGATCGCAGTTAAGTGATAAATACACTCAAAGAATGCTCCCATCCTCCGGCTAATCCCTTAGTCGCCGTTTACGACACCCACGGGATGAGATGGAGTGGTGGTATTCTTAGCTTAAGGCGTTAAAATGTTTTACTATTACATAATATAAGATAGGTTGGACTGTGGGGCGTCAGACTGACTGACATGACTGTCTGTATTTGTATGACAACCGGACTGACGGATTTACGGCCTCTCCAAGTCACGGAAGGGTCTTGAAGTATGATGAATGATCACCCAAAAGGCTGGGAAAAGCAAATACCTAAAGTGCTACTAACATCTCAGCAGCAGGCAGCAACAGACCCAGTGGCGATGGCGCCGATGCCGGCGTTGTCAGTTTCATCTCTGAAGAAAACTGTTGTTTTGTGGTAATATTAGTACAATTTCAATCATCGTATCGGATAAGTCAGTGGAACTGTACCTTTATTTGATGGGTGGTGTCATCAGCACCGAAGCGTAAACTCTTATAATGAATAGAATGAGACGTGTCTGTCTGATGAAAACACCAATGAATTATATAACAAAATGATGATTTCTACACAAATACGGCGCTGTATTAACCCGTTTTCTATATATATTGGGTTCTATGCTCGAGTATTAATATAATTATAATCTAACTACTTCTGAGTTTGTTCTCCATATATGAATTATGTAATTATCATTGAAAATTCATATCAGATCTCCACTGCTGAAATCAGACTAATTAATAATCACCACTTTTGACAAACAGATCGGTGATAATGTATGAGAGAGAAAGTATTGTTGTTATTTATGTACAGGAGTGTGTCGTTGCGACATTATGGACTATCTTTTATATACTTACGAAAATAGAAATGGTGGCCCACGCGGGTACCAAACGACACTACCATATCGTGTTTATTAAGTTTATTTTATGTAGGAAATTGCGCCACCATGGACGCGAAGGAGTTCGAATATTTAATCATATCAGCCAAAGGACGTCCATGGCTGAACAAAAGTCTCCCCCATAGATTTCCAGAATTGTGATGTCATTTCGGAGAGAATTCGCCAGTATTCACCACGCTTGGTAGGCGACTGGTTGGTGAGTGCGGTATGGCTACTGTTCCACAGAAGGGACGCTGCTGCCCATGCCTCTGGTTTAGAGTCCCTTAGTCGCTTTTAAGTTTTACGCCATCCGCGGAAGGAGATGAAGTGGTGCTATATTATAATCCGGACACCACACAGAGTTGTTGGATTGCTTTAAATATTTCTTGTTAAACGATGTCCCTCTAGGATCTCTCCCATGTCGTGTGAGTACACGTTACAGATAACAGCTATCTGTAGATCATAAAAATATTTGTTTCGTACGGGAATCGACATGGGTTCGATGACACGTAGCACAGAAGGCCAACTGCATGGCTACTGCGCCAACGGTGCCGTCAAACAAGCTGTTTTTACAAAAATAGACCCAATACATAAATGTTTCAATTACGAACCCTTTTTTATGGTTATCGAAGCTGAAATTTCCGTCAGACCCTCGTTTTGTAAAATTTGACACAGAATATAATAGGTTCTTTAATTAACTTTTATCTTCTTTAATTTCTATGTTCACACATTGTGTTCATAGAACATAGTGCTTAACGATGCAAATAAATAATTATTATTAAATCCGGGATCTCCACATCTCCACCCCATTTTATGTGAATGGGGTCTAAAATGTTCAAAGTATGTAGAATTTTACAAGCGTGACTAATTAAGGCCAGTACAGCTATTAACCCGTCAGTGAGCATACCCCACAGATTTCATATGAAAAAGAAAAGCTGTGCTTGCGCCGCTTATCGTCTTTAAATAGCGTGTAATCGATGGTTGTGTGCCCACACACTGTAATGGTGAATCGACTGACCGCACCGTTACCGCTAACTATCTACTAATACTCGTAGGAGTTAGTACTCATATAGTACCGACGTTTTATAATTTCTTAATAACATCTAGAAAAGTCTATGGCGTGAAAATGTAGTTTTGCATATGATTGTAACAACGCATTATGTGTTAGGTGGCTAAGTTCCCTGCATTATAGTTGAGCTGAGCTATGCTGATGGATGCGTTATGCCCGTGAACGGGTGCCCTCTGTCGGGACTGGTCAGCTTATAACTGTTATAGTAATCTAATTGTAACGCATTTGATTATCATTGTGCATAAATATGTGTGTATTTATCCCACACATTGACATGCATTATCCTCACATACTTTTTACGATTATATTGAAGACTGTAATACTTTCAAATATTATTTCAAAAGAGTATGTCCATGGAGTTTCTTGCCGGTTCTTCTCCATAGGATCAACGACTTGGAACCGTGCAACTATTTAAATTCTGACTATTCGTAAGTGCCAGCAAATGGTTTACATGAATAAAAACAATTTGACTTTGACTTTATGATTAACTGTTTATGAAGAGTAGAAAAATAACAGCTTTTCTATTTTATGTATAGCGGAGCAGGATCGAAGAAGAATAGATTAAACTCGGCAATAAGCAGTAAAGAAAATGAATTGAATTTTCATCATCATTAGATAACATGTTAAGAAAGTTTAGAATGCAAACGCTTAAACAACCAAAAGAGTTTTCTGTTCTGTGGTTACAATTACGAATTTATAATTAATTTATTTGAAGTAATTAATGAAGACTTTAGCACTTATTTTACGGTTGGTGCAGTGGTTGATACAGTCGGCTGCTGCGCTCCGGGTCGCTGGTTCGATTCTCGCACGGAACAAATATTTGTATGATATGTAGTTGTTCCGGGTCTGGGTGTATTGTGTGTGGAATTTATGTCTGTAAACGCCCCCACGACACAGGAGAAATCCGAGCGCGGGCCAACGTTTTTTAAAATGAGATAAAAAAACCAATGGTCACAAAGGTCTTCAGAAAATTATACTATTTTAACTGCTTACATATATATATAGGAATTATACTTAATACCACTTTGATACGGGACATTCTTCTATCAACTGCTGATGGGTCGAAAGCGTAAACAATACAGAGATATAATAAAATATACAGCGTGTAAATCAAGTAACCTATACAAAAAAATAAAATTGAAGTGTCTGTTTAATGTTAGAATAACAGCTTTTTACTAAATCCATATAATAGTATACGGTACCTACAACAAAAAAAAACTGTTTTTGTCTGTCTGTTTGTTCCCGCTAATCTCCAAAACGGCTGGACTGATTTTGACGGGACTTTCACTGGCAGATAGCAAAGAATAACTTAGGTTACTCTTATTTTAGAAAAGTAACTAGGTTCCGCGCAAAATAATTAAAACCCATGAAATCTAATATATATACTCTACGTCAAGTATCTATGCGATATATATAAAGATGTGGCGAATACCTGCCCAACAAGATTGTTATTGAATCTTTTAATTTTGACGTTTTTATTTATGTCTTTGTTCTGGGGTTTAGTGCATATAAAATATTTTTCTTTCTTTCATTCTAAATTATTTATATAGTATAATGAAATTTTTTTTAAGTTAAACGGCGGATGAAACCTCGTGTCCCAGTTAGTTTTTTATAAGACAGGATAGTTAACGTGAGTTTGATCAAAATGTTTTAGTTTAAAGAAAATTGTTTTTGATTGTTGTTTGTACAGGTTCCCGCCAAAGCCCAGTTAGACAGCCCTGTTACAACCTTGCTGACAGGTTAATCCTTTCACCAGAACATGATTTCTTTCCATGTGAAATATATCTCGTGCTGTCACCGGAGAAAGTAATATGGAGTAAGAGAAAGAGGGTATTTTTAAAGCAATCATATTATTATAGAATTGAGCCCATAAATAAATCGTGATGGACAGGCTGTATGGTGTTCGGAATAAGATCCAATCTACTCCTGTTGATGTCGTAAAAGGCGACTAAAATACTCTATCGGCACCAGCGTCCCTCCGTCTTGGCACAGTAGTCATTCTGCGCCTACCAAGCCTGGAGAGTATTATTTAAAAAAAATTTTTTTTTTTAAAAATGTTGCCCCACACTAGCTTTGCTCCTGTGTCGTGGGTGCGTTTACAGACATGAATTCCACATACAATACACTCAGATCCGGAACAACTACCTGCAGATCATACAAATATTTGTTCCGTGTGGAAATCGAACCCACGACCCGGAGCGCAGCAGCCGACTGTATCAGCCACTGCACCAACCGCGCCGTTTGGTAAATTCCTCACAAAATGTAGACACATTGTGGAAATCTATGGGGAGGGGCCTTTGTTCAGCAGGGGATGCCATTCTATTGATGTGATGATGAACTAACTTCCTACTTCCTATAACATGGTCCAATGTTTCAAGGTAACAGAGGTGACAATTTTGTGTATATGTAGATATCATTATTATCCTCAGTGTAGCTACATAAAACTGGTTTCGTAAGTTCGTAACGGGGCGTCTCTACACGGTCTGTGGAATCTTCGATCTACGCAATCAAATTGACATTTAAAACATTGGTTATTGGTATTCGCTTCGAACGTGTGATAGAGGCCCGAGTGTAAGTTGTCTATGTCTTTAACGCTACCACTATGTTTGTGTATTTGTATTCATAATGGATGGAGATAACGCAAACGTAGCTGCAGCGTAGTGCCTAGTAGGGCCTCAGTCTAGTAGAGCATCTGTGTACAAATATATTATATTATAAATATATTACATTTGTAAATATATTTGTAGATATTAAACAAGAATGATTGGACAGCTATGGCAACAAAGAGAGAATTGCTACGTGCGTAAGAGCTTTGTACAACTTCGATACAGCTATGTGATTATTAGACTTAGTCATTGGCGCGTAGGTATATAACTTCACACATGGTCTACGTAGTACATTTCGTAGAAATTAACTGCTTATATCTTGTGAAAATCAAACAAAGATTCAAATGGAAGACAGTCACGCAGACATAATGGAAAGCTGTGTATGTATGGATTTTTGTAAAATTTTAGGGGAAGGTCTAATTAAAAATCTGAAATTATGTCCGTCCGATTATATGAAAACTTACAAATAAATCCCCAGCAATTTGGCCGGCTCAGAATGCCACCACCTCATCTCCTCCCATGGGTGTCGTAAAAGTCGACTAAGGGATTAGCCGGAGGATGGGCAGCAGCTTCCTTCGAGTACATTAACAACTCAACTGCGATCGCCAACCCGTCTTCCAAGCGTGGCGATTATGGCAAAACCCCCCCAATGAGGCCACAACACATCCATATGGGTCGTTGTGGTGATCTTTGGGGGAGGCCTGTGTCCAGCAGTGGACTAAATTCGGCCGCAATGATGATGATGAATTTGACCCACATTATATTTCGCGTTAATTTTAAAATAAGTCCACATATAATTCAGGTGCTGTACACAGTCTATCTGTCCACAGATGATGTATAAATCGTGAGCAAACACTTAGCGCGGTTGTTAGCGGTCGCGCTCGTACTCATGCGCCACTCCCACACATTCCGACGACCGACACACATACTAAACGTGATGACAATGTGGGAACGAGACATTGGGCGACGCACATATTTAATGTCACAGACTAGTGTTCTGCTAAGCCACAGATAGAGCGTTTCCAAAAGTTCGCAAATGAAGGAGAGAACCTATTAGCAGCTTTGGTTTAATTATAAATAACAAATTCTCACTTTTAGGCGCTAATGTGATCGCATACTGCCAGTACTTTTTCATTTCCTGTATTTAGTACAACGAGGTTTTTTTATAGTACAGTTAACTATCCATCGTCTGGGTTAATAAGCAATCACTGACGCTCATGAAAATTTACAAGACCATTTTCATTATTTTATTAGTATTTATAATATCTCTTTATGCACGGGTTACTCCTCTGCAAGGAGGAACCCAGCCTTTTGATAAGCTTACACGGCATACGGCTTCCATCCCCGAGAATAAAGCTCTGGTAGCCCCTCTATGATAAGCCAGCTTAGGCAAGCCAGAATTGACCATCCTGCGGGCACTAATGGGGTCCGCTTCAGCCAGCCAATAAAGGCAAGCCAGAGACGACGCCCTGACTGACATTCGGATACGCAGTGTCGCCACACAAATACACAACCTGCTTAACAGATCTCCTTATGATATACTTTTTTATGTTTATCAAAAGCTGTTTTTTTTATTGATATAATCGTTTATTATACTAGGATTTCTCCTGTGTCGTGGGTGCGTTTACAGACACAAATTCCACACACAATACACCCAGACCCGAAACAACTACCTGCAGATCATATAAATATTTGTTCCGTGGCGGGAAGCGGGAATCGAACCCACGATCCGGTGCGCAGCAGCCTACTGTATCAGCCACTGCACCAACCAACCAATAATCTACCCTCTGGGATTGTCCTATGGTGGGATAACGACTGCCCCAGAGGGTTTTTCTTTTTGTTTTGCACCAATATTTATTTAGATACTAAAGATAAATAATTACTGATATACATGTTTATATGATCCCAGTAAATTAAACTTTTAATACTTTTGGAACTTGAGAGTAGATAATACCTATAAAACCTTTCCTTAAACGTAGACCGCAGCTCCTGTAGACGCTAGATATAGCTGTCTAACGCTTAAATAAAGCTATAAAGTAATACTTAGTTTGAAGTGTCGCCTTCGCCTGATTTAAAGAGCGCATGTCCTTAAAAGTAATGTTTCTATGTAGGTTAATAATGTAGGCGCGGCGTCTCATAAACTGATAGTTTATGTAATTGAAGTTAATATCGAAGAATTTTAGTCAATTAACGATTAAAGGGCTGTGTTCATTTGACGTTAGCTTAGCTTTCAACGACACAGCCTCGTTTATTGACGAACATTTCAACTAACGATGGCGTTCCCATATTGTCCGGGAATACTAATATAACTAGCAGTAGACGTGGAATTTTTTGTTTCTTTAATAAAGTATTAAAAATACTATCCCTGTTCCGAACGGTACAATGAAATGTTTGCGCCATAGATATCAGCATTAGCTGAGCTTGTAAAAATTTGAAATTGAATTCAACGCGGGCCTCCTAACGATACTTAACTCAAATGAAAAGCAATTCCGAAGCATATATCCATAATCACCACTTACACGTAGACTTGATTAGTGTTATGCGTTACGAAGCCTATTGTGTATTATAGGGGCAATCGTGTGTTTTATTATTGAGTGTATTTAATATTTCACATATTATAGTCTACTGTATTTTTACATACCTAACTTGCAAAAAATATACTAATCAAGATTGTAATTGCACTGTTTTTCAAAGTAGTGTCCATTGTATTTCTTCCTGGCTCTTTTTCATAGGATCGACTATTCCGAACTATTAATTCTTGAATTTTCTTAACAGCCTATTATTAGGGCATATATGAAATGAACTCTTTTACTGATTGAGTGTTGTTACTGATGTCTTTTCGTCAAAAATACCACAATGCCTCAAGATGAAAGCCTTTAACTAGTGTGTGTTACCACTGATGACGTATGGCACAGCGACGTGGTCACTCATTATGGGCCTCATAAAAAAGCTCAAGGTGACTCGGCGAGCTAAGGTGAGAGCTATGCTTGGTATTTCTCTACGAGATCGAATCAGTAACGAGGAGATCGGCAGAAGAACTAAAGTTACCAACATAGCTGACAGAATTAGTAAGCTGTAGTGGCAATCGGCGGGGCACACTGCTTGTAGAACTGATGGCCGTTGGGGCAAAAAGGTTATCGAGTCGAGACCGCGCACCGAGGCAGCGCGAGCGAGGGACGACCTCCAACGAGATGGACAGACGACCTGGTGAAGGTTGCTGGGAGTCGTTAAATGCGTGCGGCATGTAACCGGTCGTTGTAGAAATTTATGGGCAAGGCCTTTGTTCAGCAGTGGACGTGATGTTCAGTTTTGTCTAATATGATGACAGATTTTTCGCTGGAATGTATGATACCCAATCTGCCGGTCAAGCGAGTGATTATGGCAATATGACCGCTCATTGATGTGATCATTGGGAGGCCCATGTTTAGGAACACACATTTAAGAGCTGTTGTGTGCGTGTGTATAAAGATGCTCTATGTTTAAGAAATAAGTTACAATACAAAAAAAATACATATAAATATTATTTAATAGTAAGGCAAAGGTCGATTGGGAAGGCAAGTTTTACGAAGCACGTATATATATTATAGAAATTATATAACTAATCTCTACATCGGTAGGTAATAACGCAATCTCTATCTTTAGAATAAAATCCTTTTTCATTAGCATAAAGAACACATACCTACCTGTGTCTTTAATCGTAGGTCATAGCGGTCATCACTATTACCAGAGAAACCAGTAACACATTAAAATAAAACGAATAAGTGCGAGTTGAACTCGCGTCGAAAGGGTTCCGTACGATGACTATGTTATCTACCGTTTTTTTTTATATCTGACCCGAATTTGTTTGTAGCAACTAAAAAAGTATGTATGGTACCGGATTGAGGAAATAGTCGAATATATTGTCTATTGTTGAATTCTGTCTTGTACCAATAATTTGTCCCAGGAAAAAACTTAACATTATAGTTGAAAAACATTCTCTCCCATACATTCCAACCGCAAATTAAGTTTGTACATACAGTATTGAAAGATTTACCATGTTATTTTAAGATTACAGACTTCTTACAGGTTTTTCTGTAATATATAAGTACATAACTAATTTCTGTATTTTTTAAATATTATTCTCATAAGTTTCAGAGTTAAAGGTATGCTAACTGCTGCTGGTAATGGTATAGTAATGGGTAAAGTAATGGTAATTTTCATCTATTTTTTAAATAACTTTAAAACTTTCTAATTTAATATTATAAAAAAAATCTTATTCGCCTCAAAAGTGACCTCCATATTCGAAATTTGTTTATTTACCTTTTTTTTTTCTTTTTTTTTTTTATTGGTGCCCAGTGGAAGTTCATCATGAACTTCCTTCGCCCCGGGGAAGGACGAAGGGGTATGCCGGACTCCTACCGGCTAAAACCACTGGAGCGGTCATCTTCGGCACCTAAGGGAGGCTCCAGGTCCTCGTATGATCACACTAGAGCCACCCACTGGTGCCACGCCTATTGGCACATCTCGGAGAGGGTGACTGTAAGGCGGTCACCCCCCCAGGGGGATTGTAAAGGATCCCCCAATGCGGCCCACGGCAGCGCGTGCTACCGTCTTCTCTTGGGTCACTTGGTGTGGGCACGCAGATTCCCCAATCTACGCACCCGCGAACCCAGAGGTCCCCCACCTTATAGCAACGGCAGGGGTTTTCAGGCGTATAGGAATTAGGCGCCAGGGCGGTTGTTACCCCGGCGCCGTCTCCTTCTTCTTCGAGCGGGATCGGCCCTCTCCCGATCCCGCTCTGCTTGTTTATTTACCTTAAGCGTACATGTTTGGGTCGCAGAAATTAATATGTGTACCAAATTTCAACTTCATAGTCCAGTAGATTCGGAGAAAAATGGCTGTGACAGATGGAGAGACAGACAGACATACGAGCGATTCTATAACGGTACCGCCGTTTTTTCTTTCGGACGTACGGAACCCTGAAAATAGCACAACGTTCATATCAAACGTTTTATATGTATTTATAAAAGATTATTTTATACCTTGGAGATTGATAAAATGATGTCGCTATAATACCATACATAATATATTAATTTCAATTTAGTTCGTTTCGTTGAGACAACGTGGTCATGTGTGGTCTCGGATGAAGATTGCCCGTTATTTACGTGGATGGATAATAATCTAATGACACATGTCATAGTATAAACATTGATCCAAATGCTACCCTGGTCGTTCTGTATTGACAGTATATGCAGTGAAAATCTAATTGTAGCAGCTCGAAATGACAACTGAATTCGCACTCACCCAATTTTACGACTAATCTGCGGAACAATTAATTGAGGAATCGATTGGACACATTCATATACACGGTCGTAATCCAAATCTACTTAACTATTCAACTTTATAGATCGAAATCTACGTTTCAGAGATTAATGGATATTGTAATTTTTCTATATGTACATACGTGTCTTAAACATATGTAGATGACATAGAACATTCTACTACTATAATTATTTTATAAAAATGTCCTCCATATTTATTCCCACGGTATAATTACTCTTCTAAAATAGTATCAGTGGAATACGCTATTAAGTTGACACAAAAATGGCGACAGACAGAGATGAGATAAAACGCGGGATTGCAATCAAGAGATTCTGTGTATATAATAAGCTGGTATTGTAAAGGAAATAATAACGGACTGTATTAAGTATAGAAAATACCGTTGGGTTTGTATCATCGTTTGATTACTCGTATATGTACAAAGGTTATGGTGTGTGGGTGTGTGAAACATAATGGTTGAATAACCTCGTTTTGTGGAGATTGTAAAAAGTGTTGTTAGAAATAACTTTTCACAAAATTGGAGAAATTAAACAAGGATTTATATTATTTCTATATGGAAAAGCGTCCAGTATCCATTATTATTAAAATGTGTTCTTAATATAACTCAGGTACACTAATAATAAATGCTGGCTATTCACATTTAAATAACTTTATGCATAGACATAGGTATCGTGTTAAACAAACTATATTGGAAGAAATAAAGCGCAAAATACAAGTAAAGGTGTAAAGTCGAATGATGAAGCTGTCGATCCTCGTGGATACCATGGCCTATCTTGCAATAAAAGTGCAGGAGCATAGCACGGTATGCCACCCGACCATTTTACCGCCCTCGCCGCCGAGGATGGATGGCTGGATGCCTCTTTTAGCTTCGCCAGAAATGACCGATTAAGCAACCACATTTCTGGGAGAAGCCCAACAAAAAAAAAGCACGCCATGCCAATATTAAAGACATTATTTATGGTGTCCTAGTGACTGCCGCCAGCCTGCCAGCTGTATTAGACAGCCCAACTTGGCCCGTGACGATGGCAACTGACCGGACGGAATGTCGTTACTGCCATAGAAATTGGGTAGGCCCGCAAGCATGTTGGCCGCTGCTGGCGTTGCTAGTTCTGCTTTAAAAGTCTTCAAACGGCGCAAATATAACAATGTCATCGGAAATAATTTTTTTGAAGGGTTTGGAGTCGAAACGATTGGGGTTCAACTGCACGTGTCCTTTTTAAAGATATTTCCAGGGGGTTGGTCTTTTTATGGCCAAAGTAAAGCATTGCCATTGAACGTGGCAATGCTCTTCCGAGAACGTTACCAGCTGACAGCGATGACAAGGAATGCTTTGACGCTTAAATGCCGGCTTTTTTATGTTTTTAATTTTTATTAGAGTTAATCTTTTTAAGGCATACCTAAATAGTGTGTACCTATATTTTTAGTTATAAATAATCCAAAGTCGATTAATTCCAATTTAATATTAATATCTATAGAGTCAAAATAGGTTACGAATAACCCCTAAACGGTATAAGCCTAAGTGTAGAACAGGTATATGTCTTCATATTGCAAAGATCAGACAGTGTATTAAGACGACCGAGCATGCGAGCAGACATTATAGTCATGTACTGTTATGGGTGTAAGTGTTATCTGTAATCAGCGATTCTATCGGCATAGCAAATAAAATAGCTCATGGGACATTGTTATGTGCAATTATAAATATGAAGCCAAGGTCGCCTTGCGATGCCGTTGCCTTTCTTCACATATCGATTCTGATATGGTAGATAAGTTTTAGGATATTGTATAAATACCATAACTGCCACACTTTTTTGGGATTTGTAATGTCGGTATCTTCATTATCAGCTTGTAATCTCTTCTAATAACTGCTACAATTATCGCTCATACCGGACTTGCCATACCACCAAGCTTGGTAGGGTAATTGGTTACTTTGGATGCCACACGTCCAATCTCATGATGTAAGTATACTTTACATTTTACCTTCATCAACCGGACCGGTTGTACAGTTGAGTATTCTCCTCACTCAGTCACTTTGTCGTGTGGTGTACTAAGAATACCACCACCCTATCTCATTCCGTGATTGTCGTGAAAGGCGACTATGGGACTAGCCGGAGAATGGGCAGCAGCGTCTTTCGAGTATATTTATGCCTCAACTGCGATCGCCAACCCGTCTGCAAGCGTGGCGATTATGGCAAAAGTCCTCAATGGGCCCACAACACAAAACCATACCGATCGCTGTGGCAATCTTACGGGGAGGCTTCTGTCCAGCAGTGAATGTTTCAAACTGAAACACAAACTTTTTATTTCATTCATGTGTACATAAATGTTATTTGTAAGTGGTTATGGTGTGGTAATGGTTTCAACATGAAATCCAGTAAGGCCACAGCAACATAATAGTAATGATATAAGCACTATACTTAAATTTAGTTATATATTAAATATTAATAATAACGAATAGAAAGAAAGAAGAAGAAAGAAAAGTATTTATTGGCACAAACAATTACACAGCAAACAAGAACATAATATTAAAACAAAAGTGCCAAAAGGGCCAACAGCTCAGCATGATGTCAGGTGGTAGTACCAAGTACCACTACCTAACGCTGATTTTCAGCTGCAACCCACGAGTGCCATACGCACGAAACTAGTAGAATAAATTTGAAAATTTTTGTATGTATATAATGTATGTAACAGCATGAGATGTAATAATTAGGTACATAATGTAATGATATTTGTTTAGTATACAGTAATAATAAATACATGTAACGATGAATTAAATAGGCGTAGAAAAGATAGAAGGAGCAGACAGTTCGTTAGTTATTTTACCCAATAATTACTGATTCACCATCAGCTATCGTGTATGTAGTGAATGAATGTAAGTATGTAATTAGTAGGTATGTAATATAATAATAATATAGTAATAATAAATCAAAGTTGCGATGCATAAAATGTGTGTAGAAAAGAAAAATAAAGCAAACAATCCATTTTAATATAAATAATAATTGATCGGACTACCAATTAATAAAACAAGATCAAGATCAAAAGTAGGCGGTGTCACAGTAATGAATTATCAAATTCTGCATTTCTGTATTTAATGTCCACGACATGATTTTCATTAAAGACCCATACAGTATGCATATTATAATAAATAAAACGTGGCGAGTTCTTAGGTTCAGGCGGTATAACGAATAATCAGAATAACGAGTAATACTTTAATTATATTGAATTGCAAGTTTATTATTGAATTATTTATTACATTATTGCTATTATGGTAAAACCCCGCAATGGCCCCACAACACAAAACCGTTCGTTGTGGCAGTCTTAGGGAGAAGCTTCTGTCCAGCAGTGGACGTTTATCGGCTGACTCACTTTCGTGTGCGTCAATTTAGTCTTAGTTAATAGTCTTTATCCATGTCCCGAATGTCATCCCTGAGTTTTCATAATTATTGGAAGCCATTTAAGCAAAGTGTTTTAAGTCTTAGCCACAAGAGGTTGAGTATACATTTATACAATCTTGCGAATGGGGCTTCGTTTCGATCGAGCACAATGACTTATTTTTTTGGACACTGTATTGTTTCGTTGTATTGACCTCTTTGGCGTGCAATAAGATATTGAGAAATTTGGCAATTATTGGCATTTGTACAGGTGAGAATAGTATTGATAAGATTGTTTAACAGGTTTTTGCGGTAAAACATGGAGTTTTGCGTTAATTGTTGAAGGTTTTGTAAAAGAGAACTATATATAATACTGCATTTGTATTTGCAATGCAACCCCCAATTCCCAATTCTGTCTAATTCCACATGGACAAACTGCACGAAATACCAATTATAAAAACATAATTCATAGTATCATAAAAATATTTTACAAATCGGAAAACAATTTCTCCATAAATTCCACTACTTAATGAGTGTTACTCAACAGCAGTTTGTTGTCAACATCGTTACGGAGTCGTCACGCGACGACTACTTCACGTTACCATTCAATTTGACAGGAAACTGTTACTAGCGCCATTAAATACACAGGCTCAGAAGGTGTACAGTCCTGGAGGTTTAATATAAATTCAAATGCAAGTCATTTTACGAACTGCTTACTATATATCCTGCTAATTCGTACCATGACGTTGTTTTAACAGGGCTGATCATATTGTAGGGAAGAAAAACCAAAATTAAGTGCAGTTATAGTTCACATTTAGAACACAGGACCGGTTACTTTAAAACTAATTTCGAACTCTAAGTTTATTAAGTCTAAAGCTATTAGGCTATCCGCAGATCAACCGATCTAGTAGTTGTTGGTTGTTGAGGTCAGTATGGGTAATGAAAGGCCTCATTACCCTGCGAGAGGCACCTCCGTCCTCGTCTAAATTAGTTTTAAAGTAACCGGTCCTGTGTTCTAAAGGTGGACTATAACTGCACTTAATTTTGGTTTTTCTTCCCTTCCCTCCTTGCTCCTATGCACGATAATTTGTCTACCAGATTCTGAACAGTCATTACCGGTATTTAGGCACTTAAATACTGCCGACTGTCTATTCAGGATGTCAATATCGTTAAGAGTTGGCTTTCTAAGCCTTTTATTTGTGCTAGCGTGCCGTATTGCCAACCGTGGCTTCCTGCTAACAGCTTATTATTTAAGTGAATTTCTGTTACCTACTTATTATGCATTGGAGTTTATTGTGATTTATAGTATTATGAAATATTTGTGGTATGCTACACCATAGTACACGACAAACTGAATGATGAATTACTGACTACATTCAAAGCCATTTTTCTAGAAATGAATAGATCTATAAGGAATTGTTTTAATTTATGACACCATGGGGAATTTGTCTTAACATAGGCCGGTACAATTAAATGTTACATTATGGTAGTATTTTTATTTTGAATTACTTTTTTAATGCAAGGCATACAAATAATTAGAATTATAAATTAAATATAATTACTTATAAGAATGAAAATAAGGTCACATACAAAAAAGAACCTGCAAGTTCAATTTTAATATAGAATCTATTTGTAGAATTTTATTAAATAAATGTATGATTTTCTTTCTAAAGCCTTTGGTAATTTTAAAAATGTGCAACTATCTAAGAAACTAACGTAAGATGGGATAATGCGAGTTATGGTGCAACTTAAGAGATGTTTATGTCTAGTAGTCCATAACAAAACATTTTTACAACGACAGTGTTATCATTTCTTTATTGGAAACATTGTATATACAACCGCAGATAAACTTTACCAACTAATTCAATTTCTAGACCACCACGAAGTAAAAGAAATCACAGTAAACAAAGTTGAACAGAACGATAAAATAAATAACTTCCAAACCAAACCAGTAGTTCGGCAACGATCGTAAAACATACGTTAAGACACACACTCGTAAATCATGGCGCATTCCTGTTACCAGTGTTACGACATACACTGCCGAAGGTTCGGCTAATTGGTACTTAGAACATACGAACAACTGACAGTATTTGTTGCGAAAGCAACATATATTAAATTGATTATATTGACGGAAACATTGGATATTTTTTAACAGTATTGTGTATTAATTATAGACGTTGTATAATTGGTTGCGTAATTTTTCTAAAATTTTCACTCAATTCGAATCCAAACGCGCTTCCGACTCCTGTTTATACAGCGTGTTTATTTTTTGCATAAACCGTGTTGGCCTGCCATTTAACGTGTCGGTCATTCGGTTAGTCAGTAACCTTTTTATTTTATATAACTATATTATGATATAATTACCGTACCTTGAAGTGCCGCCGGCTAAGAATAGCACCACCCCATTTATCCCGTAGGTGTCGTAAAAGGTCAGTATGGGATTAGTTAGAGGGTAGGCAGCAGCGTCCTTCGAGTACATTTACAACTAAACTGCGATTACCAACCCGCCGATCAAGCGTGGCGATTATAGCCAATCTCCCCGATGTACACAATACAAACCCAGACCGAACGTTGTGGCGATCTTCGGGGGAGGCCAATGTCCAGCAATGGTTGAGAATATACCGAATTATTGAGATATTTGGTAAATAAAACACAATGATTGAATCACGTATGTTACAATGCATAAGTACGTTATTTTTGAAATTTGCAAATGCGCATTTGAGAAAGTGGGTTATCGTAATTTATATGCGAAGGTTTAGTTACACATCATATCTTTGAGCTATTGCAATCTAATATCATAGTGCGTTTTGTCTATGGCTTAATCAAGAAGAGTACTGATATTCTTTGACGTATTGCCAAATCTGTATAGAACATTAGCTTGAAAATCGTTTAAATGGGCCTTCTTTAAAGTATTATCTATCAGATCAAGATCTCAAAACTCTAATATTTGGCGAATTTATGTTACTTTCTCTAGTCAAATTGATTTACAAGAATCTTTGCTGTCACCTGAGCAAACCTAGACACTAAAGATTTCTTATTTCAAGAGTGTAAGATACAAAATCGTATGTTCTTTACTACTGATGTCGGAAAGGAGGTAGGCTTGGCTGAAGTGGGTCAATAGTCTTTGACGGACACTCAGTGTTTACAAACAAATCGTTTATGCAACTCCATTGTACTCTCAACGGCATAATTCTTCAGTGACTAACTGTAAAATTGTATATATATCAAGCAACTATTTCGGACTATTCCGTGCTTGGAAGAGAAACAGCGCGTTTGGTATCGTGGCAAAAGTAGCAAGATTTTGGTCATAAAAGCCAGGTTCTATGTGTGCCCTATGTACTCCTCCAGTTTTAGGTAATTATCAACTGTTATTTTGATCTGTGATTTGGTGGCAAACAAACAGAACATTAAACACAATTTAATGCTGAGATGCACTCTATCCTAAGTCAGCATCTTAAAAACAAAGTAAACACTCATTACTATGAACATATTATGCAAATTCCAAAGATGAAATTACCATTGCTAAATCTAGAAAGCAGTTTTGTACTGACGTGTCGTTTATTGAAATGGAAACATATACGAAACGTATTACTATTCAATGTGCTCGGAGGCCAACTTCATGCCATCGCTTCAAGGTCATTAGTTATCAATTCATAAATGCAAGGGGAAACTGTGGTTTGATGGACGCGCAATGTAAATGGATTGATAGTTTATAGCAGCATCAAATACATTATAGTATTTTTTATGTTGAATGATTAAATAGTGGTTGTAATAAGCTTAAGATTGACATCAAATTGTTTTAAATCAATCATTTCTGTATAGGTAGACCTGGCAAACTTTTTTGAAGAAACAAGAAATCTGCACGGTAGCTTACGGTCAGAAGCATTTACTTTCTTCGAAATAGTTATATACAATAAAACAGTATTGCCTTAGTTGTGCCTTACCAACCAAAATATTATTCACTGGAGGTTTCTTATTTCAAGAGGCCGGCTAAGCAGACACCAGATATTCGCCACTAAGCAGTAGTGTTAAAATGTTTGATATTACTGTGTTACGGTTAGAAAGGCACTGCAGCTAGTGAAATTACTGGGCATAAAAGACTAAATAACTAGTGATGACCACGTTACATTATGTTCGCGCAGTGTAGTTCTGAGTACCCAGGATTAGTCCTTCTTTTCTGAGTAGCTTTAGTATTGTTTTAGGCAGGCATGACGCTTACCACCAGGTGAATGACTTGTACGTTGCACGTCTATTCACATTTCATATTAGAATAAAATAAAACAATTTAGTCAAACAGTGCGGAAAAGTAGGCCAAATATGCAATTTGAAAAGGCGAAAAATACATCTCCCTTGGTAATGCAATAATAGTTTGCAACATTAATTCGTTCTGTACCCAAACTAGTAATTTATTGCTAAACACATTGCACGTTACATCATTATACGTACGTATATGTGTTCTATATTACGTAAACTGCTCTATCGCACGAGCAATTAGATTTGAATCGCATCCGTTGAGTGTTTAATAAATATACTAATAGAAATAATTTATTCCACAGATACGCATTGTAATTGTAGAGCTTAATTACGAGGGAAATAGAATTAGTGAGGAAACGTTTTACTGTTTAGAAAACTTGGCTGAATTATTAATAAGGAATGTTTTGTTTATGAGTTTATAAGTTACTATTTCCTTTGAGGGTGGATTTAACGAGGGTTAAATAAACGAGAAAGTGAAAGAACGAGTGATTTAAGTAGATTGGCAGAATGATTTATTGAAAGAAGTTTCTTTAGCATAATAAAGAGTCACTGTGGAGAGTGAAATTGAGATGATGGCATACTTTTCTCGGACTTACATGGAAATTGTTTTATTTTTTTGGCTTCTCGCTCGTTACAGTAATTACTGCTCAGGGTGCTGTTGCTGCTTATCAGGGCAATTTAGCAAAGGCTCAAGCCGGGCTATAATTTAAAAACTAAGCAAACGAAAGAATGGTGGTGATTTATAATATATTGAATGATATATTTAAATCAACCAGCACGGTCGGGGTGGGGATGAAATGGGTCTTCGAGACGGGCCTGGCTGGCGAGGACGGTATGACGGTTTATTTGAGAATTTGCGAGTCTACTTTTGTAATGCTTCGATGATGTTTGATGATTTCATCATCCGGGTCGGTGAGGATGTGCCATGGATAACGACAATTGTTAATGCGGAACAGTATAAAGGTGGCCGATACCAATAGATGATTTAATATTATTGATACGCATTAACTGCCGAAATTAATAATCGATCTCATCCAAAAACTTTGGATTACGGATATGTCTGATTTTTGTGCTAAATGTGATCGTAACACAACAACGTATGAATATCAAAATCTTAAGTCTGAAGATTTTGTATTAGATTGATTAGGTGTCCAGTGGGAGGTCGCGGGTGCGCAGAGTGGGGAGTCTGCGTGCTCACACCGAGCGACCCCCGGGAAGACGGTGGCGCGCACGTGGTCACGTGCCGCCGTGTGCGCAGCACAGCGCAAAGCGAGGCTTGGGGGGATCCTTTACAATCCTCCCCGAGAGGTGCCTGGGGGGCGACCTTTTTACAGTCGCCTTCCCTCCGCTAGAGGGGGTGACCGCTTTACATTCACCCCTTCCAAGATGTGCCTAAAGGCGTGGCACCAATGGGCGGCTCTAGTGTGATCTTACGAGGACCTATAGCCCCCCTTCGGTGCCGAAGATGACCGCTCCAGTGGTTTTAGCCGGTAGGAGTCCGGCACACCCCTTCGCCCTTCCCCGGGGTGAAGGAAGTTCCATGTAGAATTTCCACTGGACATCAATAAAAAAAAAAAAAAAAAAAAAAAAAGGTGTCCAGTGGGAATTCTACATGGTGCAGGAAGCACCCCGCGGGGAAAGGCGAAGAAATCTCTGAATAAATGTCACACTGTTTCATCACAAGCCTTACGCTACAATGAACGGTCATCATTAGGGGTCATCTTACTGCTACTCCTACCAGCTAAAACCACTGGAGCGGTCATCTTTGGCACCGAAAGGGGGCTCCAGGTCCTCGTAAGATCACACAAGATTAGGGAAGAACGTAATGTTATGATAGTCAAGTAAGAGCGATTACTAAGATCTATTTATAAACCTTATAGCTCATGTAATTAATTTCTAATGAAAACTCAGTAATCGTCAAAGTAGGCCGTTGAACGTAGCGTACGTTTTTAAATAAAATAATTTCGAAAATGTCGACAAGCAAATATAAAATATTGCTTGGACATTTTAAGCAAACATGCTTCAATATTCCGTTTTACAATTACTTGACTCCATTGTTCCCCGTATTCGCAAATCCACATAGATATTACCAAATGTATAAGCAGAGAGATAAATGACGGAAATTATAGGTTTAGCATTGGCTTTGTTCGGTTTCGCAACAAGCGGAGAACGCAACACGCCAAATTATATCAGTGCAAATGACTGTTTATCTGTTAGTTTTGGAACCGACGTGAACGTTCATTGTTTACTATCGGTCAATTAGAATTCATTACATTAATATGCCGTGTTTATTGAACTTGCCTTCATAAATTAAGATCTACATACATTGACCAATACTCTCCACGTATAGGATACTGTAAAAGGCGATCAAAAGGTCGATACTAAGAGGATAGGCAGCAGCATGCTCTCGTGTGCTCACAACATCATACTGCGATCAGCAATCCACCTGCCAAGCGTGGTGATTATAGCAATGTGAGGGCCCTATGACCACTCATTGTACTGATTATTGAGAAGCTCATGTTCAGCAATGGACCTTGCAGGCGGATGTGTGTTCATTGCTTACCACGTATAAAGATGATGTGACTTTTTGGAACGAAGTTCTTTTACGCGGTTTACAGTAGAGAGAACTGGCAGAAATCGTCACGTAAGGAAAACGCGTTATTAGCCCCTCCGGGCGACCGTTTCTCTTTCTCTCTGTCTCTTTCTTTTATATGCGGTTGTATTGTGTGCGCGTGCGATTATCGAGATTCAAGCAGCAAGCATTTGTGCGGTCAGCTGTAAAACCTCAATTTTAAACATGTGTAAATATTAATTAAACTTATTTTTTGTTATTGTTTTAATTCACACGGGATTTACATTGAGTCATTATTGCAAGTAAGGAACTTCGTTCCTGACGAGGGCCCCCGATCGCACACTATTTTTCTGACCTTATACTGTTCGACTTCTGGGCAAAGGTTTCCCTCATTTTCTTTCTTTACTTACACATAGAAAATAACGGGTTCACGGTCAGCGTCAGCAAAAAAATCTTACAGTAAAAACTATATATTTTAAATAAGGAAGGTGGAGATCAATTACTGACAGATTAACCTGAATGAATAGGTACTAAGTAGTAGGCGTTCACAGCATTATATAGGTACCTACAAGAATGTCTACAAATCGTTCGTATGACCTTCTGCGCGCTACTATACTAAGTCAAGGCCAGGGCTCATACCTGATGAGATCACGCAGACTTCGGTTAGGTATCTCGTTAAGCGATTACGGTGTGTACAAATTAAGCGATTGTTTATCGATGTTTTTACTGGATCGTTGAATGAAACCTCAATATTGATGATTACAGTATACAAGAACGTTACAAAGAATTAATTAATTCTCTGAATAAATGTCTCAATGTTTCATGCTAAGCCTGACCGCTACAATGAACGGTCATCTTATTAGCTACTTGCGAACACTTCTTCACCCCCAGCGAGAGATAAGTGAACAGCATGGGGTTTTAGCCGGTAAGAGTTCGGCATACCCCTCCGCCCTTCCTAAGGTGGAAAAAGTCCACGAGGATTTCCCCGCGAAAAAGAAAGCGTCATCTTACTTGTTGAGTTGACTTGAGTTGCTTACATATTGGCCGTCGTAAAAGCCGAATAAGGGACGCTAAACTAAAAAAAATAATTATACCTATGCACAGATTTGTTAGCAGTAGATATATAATTAATTTGAATATCTAAGAACTAGTATAATTAATTTAAAGATCTATGAAAGATCCAATTATCACAGTTAAAATGATTTTCTTATATTGACTGTTATTGCCTCTGATTGATATGATGCTTTGTATTTGAGTGGATGCTTTCTTGAATCTGATCCAAAATAAACTTTCTTAACTGCGCTCTTCAACCAATCAGCTCTTGAGATAACGAAGCTCAATTTATTTGCGCCTGCTGGCTACATGTACATAATATACGAAAAATAACAGCTTTTAGTATAAAAATACGAATGGTTTATGTAATGTAACGTAATAATTTATGTAACGTTTTGACAGTATCAGCGCTGAATATGCAAAACATATCAAATTAATAATAAACGTCAAATAGCGTCATAATTATATTAATAATAATTCTAATTTGTCAATAAATTTCAGTGTGGTGCTGCTGTGTGGTGCCGGCTCAGAATACCACCACCCCATCTCCTCCTGTGGGTGTCGTAAAAGTCGACTAAGGGATTGGCCGGAGGATGGGCAGCAGCGTCCTTCGAGTACATTGACAACTCAACTGCGATCGCCAACCCGTCTGCCAAGCGTGGCGATTATGGCAAATCCCCCCAATAAGCCCACATCACACCCATATCGGTCGTTGTGGTGATCTTTGGGGGAGGCCTGTGTCCAGCAGTGGACTTCATTCGGCCGAAATGATGATGATGATGAATAAATTTCAAAAGTTGTTACAAAAATTAGATGAAAGATTTCATTTTTTTAATTATTATCTTAATATATGCAATCTCGGAAAGGGAGAGAAGAAGCCTCTGATTTAAGGTATAACGGGTGTACCATGGATTCATTATATGATTCTGGAGCCCTCAGCGTTAGAATTTTGCGTCGGTCTTTTCATGAATTTATTTAATTAATTTTAGCTTAAAAATATTGTTATCGCATATCCTGACGCTATTTTGAATAATAACACAATAAACTATTTATATTGACATATAACTTCAATGTAAAATAAAACTTATCGGATGTTGTTTCGCTATAGTTCACAGATGAGGACATCGCTTGCAGAAGCATAAAAATATCATATCATAGCAAAATAATCACGTAGCGTTTTGATCGCATTTTTAGTATACATTGCGTACTCGAAAATGACAATAACTGTAGCTTCTTATTACCGAGATAAATGGCTTTCCTAATTTTATTATATGCTATTTATTATGCTATTTCTGGTAACCCCTTCCCAAAGTTTTCGGTACGTTGTCACTTACAACCTGTATAAATAACTTTATAGTTATTCAACGCTTCACTCTGTGGTACAAGTGGAGAAATAAGTACATGTATGTATATTTTTGTGTTTCTTATAAATATTATGTGCTTAATTTTAGTTGCGTCGTTACTGGTGCAAAAACAAATGGTTTTCTTTCTTTCTTTCTAACATGGAATAGTAAATACCGTTTACGCATATTGCGTTAATTAATCCCACACACTGAATTTGAATAATATGCGTGACGAATAGGCGACTTTCCTAGCACACGCGGTGTTTATTAAGATGTTTTTCGTGCTATTCGCTCGCACATTATCAATCCATATTCTTACTATTCTGTGGTGGTACATGGTCTAATCACTGCGTCATAAGATCACGTATCATAAGAGGCTACTGGTTTTTTGTTTATTGTATCAAGGCAGCTTTTTGTAAAAATGCAAAAAAGCTGGAACATGATACTAAAAATGGTTATATTTTTATGGGCCTCCGCTATGAATCTATGTATTAGATTCTATTATATTTAGTATGTATATACCCTTTATACCGTTCCACGTGGTGTCCGGATTAAGAATGAATCACCGCCCTATCTCCTCCCATGGATGTCGTAGGCCACTAAGGAACTCAAAACAAGAGCGATTGGTAGCACTGGCCCTTATGTGGAACAGCAGCCACTCCGCACTTACCAGTCCACCTGCCAAGCGTGATGAGCACTGGCAAGTTCCCCCTAAAATGACACAAATGTAGACATCTATGGGGGAGGTCTTTGTTATCAGTGGATGTCCTTTGTCGGATATGATGAATACCTTGCCAAACGAAGTGAAGTGATTGTTATAATAAAACGCTTAAACGGAGTAGTACATCGCATATTTTATAGATTTTTGTTTTTCCTGACGCCTCGCACACTGCAGCATTTGTGGCCGCAGGATGATTGTGTGTGTGTTTTTTTTCTGTTGGGCTACTCGCATACATCTCAAGAGAGATGTGGATGCTTAACCGGACAATTAGCGAAGCTTAAACTATATACTAAGTAACAGCGCCTAAAAGCATCCCCTGCGGGACACAGACCTCGGCTTAGGGCGTTACTGGGATAACAATAACACAAAGGGACTGCTGGAGCAATATTATTCGGGGTTTAAATGGGATCTTTTATTACTACCAGTTTTTCTCAGGTCGGGCCGGCGGAACAAGGGTCGGGCGCTGTATGTGAAGTTATTGTGTCAATATACATAAATACGAATGCAAGAAAGATTAACTGTAGTAAAAACAAGATTTTGATCACACTACTCATCGATACAAGCAAAACTGCTTTTTCGCTTCCTACATAGTTACCTAATATATAAGGCGTGATGATGAGTAAGATCAAAAAGCAATAAATATAAATATACATATATCAATTCTAATATAGATCGCATCTGAAATGTGATATATATACATGTTAGTTTTCCACTATCCATCTTACGTAACTCCATAGTGTTTCAAACTCCAACTATCACTCTAACCAATGTTGCCAAATTATTATTATGTCATCCCAGTTCATTGTAACCTCAGTAAAAAGTAAAGTTACTTGATTCACTTATTGTGTAAACGAACTGGTCCGTAATTCAATGGAACAACAATTTTATTCCATTCTCTGTAAAAAAATAAAAAATCTTCTTTTTTTTTGCGTTAGTGTTGATAAGTTAATAGGGTAACACGGCAGATTTTAGTAGAAACATTTTAGTTCTTATGTTATAACTAACTTACGGCCGAATACTGAAACGCCGGTTAATATTAAGTCCTGCTTTAACCAAATTGAGCCGTTCGGTTCCCTACCTAAAACGGGTTTCTCGAATAGTTAAAGCGAAACTTAATATTAACTGGCATTTCAGTATTCGGCTGTTAAGAACTTATAGGAGACTGGCAATTTCCCATACAACGCTAGGCCCCGAATAGTGTTAGTCATTACACGTAAGAAATTTGTATGGTGTGATAGTATTTAATTAGTACTTACTTTTTTGTTTTTAATTCTCAATTACGTTTAAGTAAACTCCTCGTTATTGTGACAGTGAGGTTAGGTATGGCGTTATGATCCAATAGCTAATATCGTTTATTTTATCACGTAATTCAGGAATTGTTCGCAATATTCCAGACAAATCGGTATCCAAGAGAACTCATTTTACATATTTGGCACAAAGCCATTGACAGTAGTATGCATTTCATTGAAATGTCGATGGTTTATTCATGTTGTCTTCTTATTTTTTTGCACTTTTTATTTTAATCTCAAAGATAAATGACGAAACAATGCATAAAAATATGCACTTATTTTTAGTTTAAGCTTCCATTTCTGTAACGGATCAGGCCCAAGACTACCCATGTCCTTTGTCGACCGTTCTTACTATCTTACTTTAAGCTTGTGAATGGTTATGGTTATATGCAATGCTATCGAAAATATAGTGAACCTCTTTGTCTGGTGCGCAATGCGCATTGCGATCCATAATTAGCTTATGATATGGTCAACGGAAATGTTTGAGACTATATCGAGAATACACTTTTCAATTGTAGGTATATGATAGCTATGGGATTAATATTTATTGATACAGTAGGCTGTCGGAACAGTAAGTTACCTGACATGATTTAAGTTTCGAAGACATTAGGTACAATTCCGATTTATAGTCTGGTAACATAACAATGAATAAGTGTTCATGAGACGCATAACTATAAGCTTAATGAAATTGCATAGCAATGACCAACTAACATTTTAATTCCCATTCAACATTCACAATGTTTACTATATTTGCACTTTAATTGATTAACAACAATTAATATAGTGGCAAGGTTAGACAGCCTTGACAGCAAAACTCGAGCCATAGCGAATTCGTAAGGAAATCGACGTGACACGCAATCGAACACGTCCGTGCGCTAATTTGATATGAAATAACACTGTTATAATACATTTCCTTAGGTACTTATTTCCGCAACATTGCAAATTTAAAAGCGTGTAACAGGTGGAATATATCTATCATTGATCTGTAGATAAATATGACCTTTTTTGATAGTAATTAAAACGCGAGGTTGGTAATGGTAACACAGAATTTACTTAACGGTTCGAAGATTATAATTTATTTTTTATTTGTTGGGCTTCTTGCATACATTGTTGGGAAATGTGGTTGCTTAACCGGTCATTTCTGGCGAAGCCAAAAGAGACCTCCAGCCAGGATTAAAAAAATGAACGGGTATCTTGAAAGATAGCAAGAATATGGAAGATAGATCTGCAGAAAAATAGAAAAGGCAGCTGGGGTAGCCTAATGCTGAAGGCTGCCTTTTCACCCTATTTTATTAAAAATGAGTTATAATTCAAATTCTTTACTCCATATAAATACATATTGTGGTATTCTATAAGAACTCGCTAAACACCTAACCGTTTTACTACCCTCGCCGCCGAGGATGCCCACCTCACCGACGTTGCGGAGGCCTGTCGCCGCGTCACCTTCCCGTTCAAGTTAGCACTTCTCCCTCCCGTCTCTTGCTCGCGTCGGCCCGTGCCGAGCCTGTAGTTTTAAATGTCCCTTAATAAATTATAAATAATACCGATCCAGCTATCCCCAAATCAATAGCTTGTAATCACCAGCAACGCCCCAAGCCGAGGTCCGTGTCCCGCAGGGGCGCCCTTAGCGAAAGTTGCTTAGTTTTTAATATTAATTTTAAGCCTGGCTGGAGGCCTCTTTTGGCTTCGCCAGAAATGACCGGCTAAGCAACCACATTTCCCAGAAATGTATGCGAGAAGCAAAAACAAAACAATCTATGAGAACATTTCCAATCAAGCCCTCATAAAATGCAAGCATTTTTGTTTATTTAAAATAAGTGGGTAATTTTATACAGTGTTTAGAGGGTTAAAGACTGTATATATAAGTTAAATATGTATGTATTGATTATTACTTCTAATTCTTCTTTCTTTCTGCTATACATTTCTGTGAGGTTAATCTTTAAAACATGTTGGGATTTAAATGTAGGTAAAGCAACCGGTAGCGCGTCCATTAGCATGCATACGGCCGTTTCTTCATGCAAAATAGAGCAACGCATAACCGTTTGTGATTTGCATAGGTTATGTCATTAATCGGAATTCATTATATGATTAAAAATTATAATTCAAAGTAGCGCTTAGGTTATCACATCAGGCTCTAGATGGAGATTATTCGAGTTCCTGGAGCCTCCCTACGGTGCCAAAGATGACCACTCCAGTGGTTTTAGCCGCTCCTACCGGCATACCCCTCCGCCCTTTCCCGGGACGGAGGAAATACATGATGTATTTCCGGTGGAAATACTTCATGTATTCAATATAATTCAATAAAAAAACAAAATAAAAAAATGATTATCACATCAAGTGCTACCACGGGTATTCTTCGACCATACACAAAAAAGGAATCAAATGCATTCTATCATTTAGGCGCGTTATTTTTTCGTTTTATTTTTTAACATCATATAAATGCATAGAGGTATTACCAGATGAATACTGGAACAACCATCAGGTAGCCACGTCATCTCGACACTCACACACTTAAATGTCCACTTAACTTTCTTTTTATTTATTACGTGTCATTTTCTAGGCTATATATTTTGTTTGAAAGTTACATTTTCTATTCTTGGTATAATTGTTTAGTTAACTCATCAGACATATGTATCGAGTAGTTTTAAGCCTGACTCTATGAGATAACCTACGAGCCATTTTGTATATGTATATTACGTAATAAAAGACTCACGACACTTTGCTTACGATTCAGACCTCGTAGATTAAACTAGAGGCTGGTGGCTACAGCGTAGAACAGTCGATCTGAGAGATTAAGCTGCGCTTTCCACGTCATGCTTTGGATGGGTGACAATTACCTCCGTACATTGAAAAGCACGTTAGTACACGGTTCTGAAACGAATACGTGTATCCTGAAAAGTCTGACTAGTATAATATAGTAGTTAGGTTGCGAAGGTCAGGTGGCAGTCGCTTCGTGTATTATACTGTTATGAAATAATAGTGCATGTGAGATTTATTGCTGTAAACTGTAATACGACACAGAAGAAATCGGAGTAAAATATTAACAATAATATTATGTATATCTACAAAAATAATGAACTTTATTAGAAGGAATTACAGGGATCACATTCAGTTCAAAATAAACAGGGAATACATGTTATTTTCTATGCATAAAAAATTACTTCACGTCGGAAATTATCTTCTACTACTATTAATCGAAATAAATTATGCATAACGCCTCCCCGTCATATTTTTTATTAAAATGCGGTTTCGTAATAAAATGGAAAAAAAATCCGTATTTTTTGAGTTCTCGAATAATGATTATATTAATATATTTATATACATAAGTCGTATCTGGTTAGTCTGAAAGCCCACCCCAACATAGTTGGGAAAAAGCTAGGCTAGATTTTTTAGATCAAACCAAGTTACTATAGTTGTGTTTTGTTCAGTAACAAGCAACATTTCCTTGAGTTTCGCTACGCAACTACGCAGTACAAACGCGGTCATTATATTTCAATTGTTTTAAAGACTTTATATAAAACGCAATACACGCTAACAACGCTAAAGATAAGGATCTACGTTTTTACCGCAAAGACAGGCTTTCATTTTACCGAATAATTACCCAAGATAATAGCACGCTACATCGATATCTATATCTATATCGCACCCAAAATGTAAAATACGCTGTATTCAAATCACTTTATCGTTTTACAAGACAGCGCTGTTTTGTAAAGCGGCGGAATGTAATGTCTGTATAAATGATGATTTTACACCAATAATTATTAAAAAGTACGAAAAGTATACCAACTCCGAAGACGATGCTAAAGCTATGACCCAAATAGTGACGGTGACATTTAGATTAAATAAACCCTTGTCACCAGTGACTCTCGAACCCTTTTGCTTTATTACTGTTTCGGTAACCCGGCCGTTGTATATTGTATTCAACTAACCTTGAGACAAAACATAAACAAACAAAACATAACAAAGATTTTTTGTAACACATCTGACAAGAGTGAAAATATTAAACTAGAATAGCTATGGAAATAATACGATTGCAAATAGAAGTTATAGTATTTTAGTGTTTTGAATAAAGAATACAAGTATCTCGTTCTGGCTACATAATTATACTTGACATCACCACTGCTTCTAATCACTAGTAACCATGTTTTCATTTAAATAAATAATTTAACAAATAGTTTGTATATAAAAATAGAAATGCGATAATTCTTTTTTTTTGTTGGGCTGCTCGCATACATTTCTGGGAAATGTAGTTGCTTAACCGGTCATTTCTAGCGAAGCCAAAAGAGGCCTCCAGCTAGGCTTAAAATTAAAACTAAGCAACTTTCGCTAAGGGCTCCCCCTGCGGGACACGGACCTCGGCTTAGGATAACAAGCTATTATTTTGGGGACAGCTTGATCGGTGTTAGCAATAATTCTTAAAGTTGAAATGCATTTTATCACTACCAAATTAAAGTGGACAGTTAGTACAAATATTTTACGTTGATTTTTTATTTGCTTATGCAATTGTTAGTTTAATCCTTGTTATACTGGGAGGAGTTATTAGAAAGCAATTAGAACGCATCATTAGAACTTACCATTACTTAAAATTACCATGAATGTTCCAACGTCGTGTCTTTAACAGGTCGGTTATGCAACTTGCTCTAATAGAAAAAAAAATTACCACTGCTTTCTTTGTTTATGCTTTATCTCAACACTAGTTGAATAGGATATAACGTACGTCAAATTTAGTTTTTTACATCAATTGCGTTGTTTACGCATTATAAATATGCCTTTAAATACCTGGCAGAAAGATATGCGATGTTAATTTTCTCCGAAACCTTATTGCAAACGGAAAGGATAAAATGTTATTTCTATATCTAGATCAATGAAAACGTACACAAATAAAATATCTATTCATAGCGTGCTGCGATTTTCAAATAAAGTTTTGCTTCACATCTCTCACGATTGTAGAAGTACCGTGTTATTAAGATAGCTTATGATTACAGGTAATTGTTACCAACTCGCGTCGGTGACCGATGTGGAGTCACGTTTGATCTGGTCATCGAACCTTTGGTACTAGACTCGGGTACAAAACGATAACGACTAAAACTCATAGAGTACGTGTTGTAAATTTTATGGGAATCTGGAGTAATTTCAGGTTATTTAGTAACAGAAAAAAAATAAGATTCCGATAAATAAATTAAATTCCAGCGAACTGTAGATTTGCAACTGTCTAAACTATCTTCATAATAATAATAACAAGGGCGTAGAAAACGAAAAGTAAGCTTCATCTAAAACTTGTATAAAAATCGGTACACCAGGAATTTAACGCAATGTTAGTAATAATATATTGTATACACACATATATAAACATTGTAAACAAATAGTGGCCTCTTTACCTAAATAGCATTACTCTCCCGGGAGTATTAACAAATACTGCGCGGGCGCATGCTGTCACGTACTACGTGGATCGCAATAACCTCACGTTCAACACCCACTCGCAAATAGCAGACCTTTCCGCTTTCTTGACTACACTTCTCGCTTTTTAAATGAACTGTTAAGTGATACGAAAGTTGCAAGAACTTGATGTTTAGTATTAACGCTCCATTGGTCTGACTCTTTTGGTAAGCAGTACAACGTTTAACAATTGTGTGGGATTATGTTTTCAAGCATAAAATAGGGCAATATTCGGGGTTTTCTAAAGTAAATGACTTTGTATTCGACCCAATGAATATATATATCTGAGTTTAATCACAGCCCGCACCTCTAACTTTTCGGACAATAATAAAACACTTTCAAACGGATTATATCGCGTATATTATAGATTTTTGTTTTTCCTGACGTTTCGAATGACTTTTTCGGACAATGTTCTCAATAGTGTGTCTAGTCCGCCAACCTGCACTAGGCCAGCGTGGTGGACTAAGGCCTAACCTTACTCTTCGTGAGAAAAGGCCCGTGCCTAGCAGTGGGTCAGTAATAGGCTGATTGTGTATGATGATTGATGCGTAATGTGGTACTACACATCAGATCAGGAAAGGAGTAAATGTGTCACTTAAAGTGAGTGTGAGCTAGTTCCCGTAATTCTTTAGCCATCTTTTCGATTGGCTTCGATTACAGATGTATTTTACTCTAAATGTCTGATGCATAAGTGGCACAAGCATAAATGTATAAGCATAGCTGCGTTTGGTATAAACGACTTATAGTGTTATGGCTTCTTTAAGTTCTAATAATGTTTCATAATGATATGCTTTATTTTTCAGAAAGAGCCAAAGTTTATCGTTTAACCAAATAACTGAATATTTTCCATAAAAGGCAGTTCTATTATCACTCTTGTCGTATGTATCACTTGTATACCCATATTCAGGCAAATAAATTATTTGAATTAGAATTTTGACAAGGGAGGTTTTACTGTCTAGCATACTAGTTAACCTCGCTATTGCTTTTTCTGTGAACTAGGGATGCAAAAATGGTTCTCTTCGTAAAAAAGACATATATTCTTAAAACGGACGCAGCATCGGTTTAAAGAGCCATATAAATACTGAGCAGCAATCAAAATTTAATCTTCATCTCCTCATGCAACTGTATACCGGTAGATTGGGCTTATTCGTAGGGTGACTTTGGTCGAAATTTTACTTTCACACTAAATCGCGAATTGCGTAGATGGGTTTATTTATTATGTCTGGCCTGAATTCCAAGTCCTTTGGCCAAAAGATGAATTTGACAGTTAAAGTGTTGCTATCCCAGAAACAAGAACTACCAAATTGCGTTCCGTTTTACGTAATTTTTGATTTATAGGTATTTAGGATAACCTCGGTTATTCAGCTCCGCATTTTTATCATACATGTTGATGCTAGTAACAAGAGCGGTTTTATTAATACCAAATTCTATACAACATGTTAGAACATGCTTATGCTTTTTACTCGATCAAAATTTAAAAAGAATTTAAGATAATTAAAAAACATATATAATTTGCATGTAATAACTAAGTACTTCAGAAAACACATAATCGAGGCGTGGTTGGCTATAAAAAGATAATCTGGCCTTGTAACTTATCGCGATAGTAATCTCTTTCGCACGGTGCGTCCGCGCCGGCTTCTTAGTTCATTCACATTTTCATGAACACTTTGGGTGAACTTTTGACCTACGATGCAAAAAATGGTTACCATTTAGTTTACTACCCATTGTTAACACTTCCCCAGGGGTATCACATGATTCTGGAGGCCTCTATCGTACAGGCCTGGGCGTCACCGCCCGACAGGCCTGTCGATACTGACGAGGAGGCCGAGTGGTTCCGGGAGGCGATGTCGCAGGCTTGCGATGCGGCGATGCCTCGGGTGAAGCCAAATGCGGCTAGGCGTCAGGTGTACTGGTGGTCGCGGGAGATAGCGGACCTACGATACGCTTGTATCGTGGCGCGACGCCAGTACGCCAGGCACCGCAGGAGGCGTCGCCGCGCTCAGGACGCGGCAGTCGTTGAGGCGGAGTTGTACGAGGGGTACAGAGCTGCGAAGAAAGCTCTCCAAGTGGCAATAGCGCGGGCCAAAATACTGGCCCGCGAGGAACTGCTGGCGACTTTGGACCGCGATCCGTGGGGGCGCCCCTACCTGCTGGTAAGAGGCAAGCTTCGCCCGTGGGCCCCCCCGCTGTCTCAGAGTCTCCGGCCCCAGCTGCTGGAGAGCGTAGTGAGCGCTCTGTTCCCCTCAAGGGCTGAGCATACTCCGCCGCAAATGGTGCTGCCTTCCATGGCGCTCAACGCGGAAGACGAGGACGACAACGTGCCCGAAGTGACCCGGGCAGAGATGAAAGAGGCGGTGCGACGGCTGCAGGCCAAGAACACCGCCCCAGGGCCCGACGGCATACCCGGCCGCGCATGGGTCCTGGCTCTGGGTGCTCTCGGGCCCCGACTGGAAGGGCTCTTTAGCGCATGCTTCGAGCGGGGCCAGTTTCCACCACGGTGGAAAACCGGCAAGCTGGTTCTGCTGAGGAAGCCGGGACGTCCGGCGGAGTCTCCGTCAGCATACCGCCCCATCGTGCTGTTGGACGAGGTGGGCAAGCTCTTCGAAAGAGTAATTGCAGACCGCCTCGTCCGGCACCTGAGCGTGGTGGGGCCGGATCTGGCGGACAACCAGTATGGTTTCCGCCGCGGGCGCTCCACCGTCGACGCAATCATGCGCGTGAGGGCTCTGTCGGAGGAAGCAGTGTCCGCGGGTGAGGTGGTGGTGGCGGTGTCCCTCGACATCGCTAACGCCTTTAACACCTTGCCCTGGAGCTGCATTAGGGAGGCACTCGCGTTTCACCGGGTGCCAACCTACCTCCGTCGCATTGTCGGGGCCTACCTGGCAAACAGAGTGGTCATCTACCCGGGTCGGGAAGGATGGGGTCGGCGAGAGACAACATGCGGTGTTCCACAGGGATCGGTCTTGGGGCCGCTCCTGTGGAACATCGGATACGACTGGGTGCTGCGCGGTGTGAACACCCCCGGCATCGGCGTAATCTGCTACGCCGATGACACGCTGGTGACGGCACGGGGGACGAGCTTCCACCGCGCGGCAATGTTGGCGACGATGGGGGCTGCACTAGTCGTCTCAAGGATCCGGCAATTGGGTCTCGAGGTGGCTCTCACCAAGTCGGAGGCCGTGTGCTTCCATGGACCTCGGCGCGCGCCACCCTCGGGATCCCACATCGTGGTCGGAGGCGTTCGCATCGGCGTCGAGCCGACGATGAAGTACCTAGGACTCGTCCTCGACAGCCGGTGGAACTTCCTGCCGCACTTCAGGCGGCTGGCCCCCAAGTTGACGGCGGCCGCGTCTGCACTTTCGCGGCTGCTGTCCAATTTGAGGGGCGGAAATGCCTCCTGCCGGAGGCTTTACATGGGGGTCGTGCGGTCCATGGCCCTTTACGGGGCCCCAGTGTGGGCTAAATCCCTGAGGGTAGCCAACGTCGCCGTGCTGCGAAGGCCGCAGCGAACGATGGTCCTCAGGGTAATAAGGGCATACCGCACGGTCTCCTACGAGGCGGGGAGCCTCCTTGCCGGATCACCGCCCTGGGACCTAGAAGCGAGAGCCCTCGCGTCGCTGTATCAGTGGCGCGGGGAGGCGCTAAGTCGGGGCGAACCGCCAGTACCTCGTGAGATCGAGATGCGTCGGTTCGAGCTCCGGCGGATCCTGGTGGCGGAGTGGAAAGGGCGACTGGAGCGACCCACTGCAGGGCACGCCGCGGTAGCGGCGGTAAGACCAGTAATGGAGGAATGGCTGGAGAGGCGGCATGGCGCCCTCACCTACCGGATGACGCAGGTACTCTCGAACCATGGGTGTTTCGGGAAGTACCTGTGTCGAATAGGCCGAGAAGAGACGCCTGGTTGTCATCACTGCGGAGACTGCCCGGAGGACACGGCGCAGCACACGTTGGAGGAGTGCCCAGCTTGGGCAGCGCAGCGCCGTGACCTCGTAGTGGCGGTCGAAGGGGGTGACCTCTCGCTTCCGGCCGTGGTTCGGTCCATCGTCCGGAGCGAGAGCGCGTGGGATGCCGTCGCCTCCTTTTGTGAAGAAGTGATGCAAGCAAAGGAGGCGGCAGAGCGGGTACGGAGGGATATCTCCGATCCCCTCCGCAGAAGACACACCGGGCGTCGGCGCCAGGGTGGGGCGCTGGACGATCTCCGGCCACCATGAGGAGCGGCCTGCGGGCGACGAACCAGGGGCGGTCCGTCGCCCGAACAGAAACAGGCCCGAGATGGCGGCGCGCGTGATCCGCGCGCGCCTCTCTGAAGGATAGGTGCGGCCAATAAGGCCGCACACAGAAGGGGCCCGTCAATCACTGACGGGCCGATACCTGCCGGGGGAGCGGTCCAATGCAGAAAAGCGTACAACTCACCCCCGGCTAGAGGTAAGAAGAAGGACACCGTGGGGTTTTAGCCGGTTTGATCCCGGCATGCCCCTCCGCCCTTCCCAAGGCGGAGGAAGTCCAAGAGGATTTCCCCACGTTAAAAAAAAAAAAAAAAAAAGGGGTATCACATGATTTTGATTAATAAATTATGTTGTATAATTACGGTATCTTAAAATAGGTATTTTTTATGAGGAAGTTGCTATTGAACTGTTAATAAAGACTCAGTATTGCTAAATTTGTTCCGTGTCATCATCATCATCATCAGCCTGTACCGGTCCACTGTTGGACGAAGGCCTCTCCCAGCGTGCGCCACAACACCCGGTCATCAGCTTTCCGCATCCAGCCGGACCCAGCAACCTTTGTCCCACACTACGTTTGCCCATACGCGGTCTCCACTCTATTAATCAAGCACACTCGCTCTATATTGTTCCGTGTGGTTGTCGGCAATTAATAGACCACCGTATCCACTAATGGGTGTCGTAAAAGGCGTCTAAGGTTTTAATATCAAGAGGATGAGCAGTAGCATTCTCCAGTCTACTTGGTCACATACTGCGATTACCAATCAGCTTGCGAAGCGTGGTGAATATGGCGATATCCCCTATGACCATTATTCTAGTGACCCTTGGGAAGCACATGTTCAACAGTGGACGTTTACGTGTGTGTGTGTTGCTAAATTATCTGTTGAAAGATTGTTGCTGTATTATAATGAACAACTTCCTGTTATTAACATAGTTTTTGTTTTATCTTGACAGAATGCGATAATGAGAAAATATAACCTCGGTTTCGGAGTTTCTTATAAAACGCATATCTTTTTATAATTGAGAAAAAATGTGATATAAACTTAAAATATAGATATTTATTTGTTGTAGCTTAATTACACTGCCAGCAACTTCAGTTAGGTTATTAAATTTAAAATCATTCTTAGAATAGGTTAGCAGACCAGCATGGAACTGGTGTTGTTATAAAAACAAAACATTTCTCAGAAGCAACGAAAATGTACGTTCAAGCAATAACAACTTCTTAATACTGTTATCCCAGCACGCAAGCAATCACATCATTAATTCGAACCACGCGGCCACACTCCGTAACACAACGCCACTAAAAACAATTAGGGATTAGAACGCAAACGACGTGAAATCGAAGTGTCTCCGGTACTAAGTACTTATTACACTGCGACAGTGCAACTTACGTGTGCTTATTGTTAAGCGATGCACGACAAATTGTCGGACAGCACCATTGGACACGCGGTTTACCGGATCGGTGCAAGTTACAGGCGAAACGGTTTTGCAACTGGCAATATTGATAATAATGTTATGCTTAATTATAAAAAATTTGATTGTAGCGAATTAAGTTTCATGCCAAATAGTTTTGGTTATAAGATAAATACCAACACACGCTATCGAGAAATTTTGTGAATTGTTCGTGTATTTTATCAGCAATTTTAAAAGAACCAAATTTTGGAATTCTGTATTTTCAAATGCCTAGGTGTGAGGACTAGCTGTGTAAGTATATGTAGTAGATGACCATATGGTGTGCAAAGGCATTCCGGTTTTTTCAACAGTGGGCTCGAATAGGCTAATTTGATAAACACCTATTAGACCATATTTTCTATTACCACCACGAAGAAGAAATCATTCAAGATCCTTCATTTTCCGTTGTAAATTGAGGTTTGCGCACCTCAGTTACCTATATTTTTTGTCTCACACGTAACACTATAGCATTAAATATTCATTATAAAGCGATTAAAGACATAAAAACAATGTAATGAATATCGTAGAACAGAAAAAATAGCCCACGGGCTCAAAGTCGGTAAGATTAAAGGTGAAGCTATTAAAAATAACTTTATGAGGACTTGACAAATAAACGCCTGAGGCTTTATGTCAGAATATTATTGTAACATGACATTTATATTTTACGACTATTCAATGTTACCAGGTTTCAATGAAAATGTGTCATATCATCATCATCATCATCACATCAGCCGTAGAACGTCCACAGCTGACCCGTCGTTGTGGAAATCTATGGAACCTTCCCCATAAGATTTCCACAACGTCCGGTTACATGTAACCCGTATCCAATGACTCCTAGCGACCTTCACCAGGTCGTCTGTCCACCTCGTTTGAGGCAGTCCCACGTTGCGTCTTTTAGGTGCGTGGTCTCCACTCGAGAACATTTCTGCCCCAACGACCATCAGTTCTACGAGCTATGTGCCCCGCTCATTGCCATTCAGCTTACTAATCCTTTTAGGTATGTCGGCCACTTTAGTTTTTCTACCGATCTTCTCATTACTGATTGGATCTCCTAGAGAAATACCCTGAATCTCTCCATAGCTCGTTGAATGAAATTTATTTGTTATAGAGCCTATAGTGACATAGGTATGTGATCGCTGGTAAAAATGTGTACAGTGGAATTTTGTTTATTTTAACTACCTATAATATATTTTATTTATTTAATACTTTATGCACTAAAACTGTACAAAGGCGGACTTAATGCCATTAGGCATTTTCTACCTGTCGACCTTAGAATATACGATCTAGATATTACAGGCATCGCAATAATGCCTAAGCTTAAACAATCGGTAAACTGTAGCGCTAATAAATCAACTACTCGAAGAAGGTAGTTAGGGTAGACTGATCTTCCGCATTAATCCTAATTTTCAACCTGCCTACGGAAATTCAGGTATTATAGAGTAACAAGTATAATAATCATATATAGACGGCACGGCTAGTGCAGTGGCTGATACAGTCGGCTGCTGCGCTCCGGGGCGCGGGTTCGATTCCCGCACGGAACAAATATTTGTACGATCTGCAGATAGTAGTTTCGACTCTGGTTTGTGCATGTGAGATTTATGTTTGTAAACTGACCCCAGAACACAGGAAAAAGGAATAGCTTTTTCAAAGAAAAAAAGAGACAACTGGAAAGTCTCGGAAAAGCCCTGTTAAAGATTATATTAGTAACAGCGAATTTAAGATCACACCTATTGAGCTACCTATTGACTATCAGACACAGTGGCTCCAACATCCAAAAGGGCGTAACACATTCGAAATGATCTCTAGATTCGGAGATACTAAAGTCACATCGGTACTTAGTCCGCCTTTTTCTCCAATATATTTCATTACAGGTACCGCTATCGTTACTAACTTGTCACTTTTAACACTTCCTGACACTAACGCCTTAACGGTGTCAGTGTTGTGTCAAGACAGTGAACGCCCAGTTTGTTTCTATAGCATAATGAAGCGAAAACGAACCAAAGCACATTGTCCAGTCAGTTGCCAAGCCACGTTACAAATGATTGCGGTGACATTTACACTTGCAAATTGTTTAATGACTGTATTTAGACTGTACAGCAAGCTCTGAAGTTTACATTAAGTTCCATACTTGTGTAATCCGTGGCCTTCTTTTTTTATTGATCAAGTGGAAATACTTCATGTACTTCCCCTCCCTGGGGAAAGGCGGACTCCAACTAAAACCACCGGAGTGGATGACCACCCAAGATGACTTGGGCACCGAAGTGGGGCTCCAGGACCTCGAATAATCTCAAACTAGAGCCACCCATTGGTGCCAAGCCTTTAGGCACATCTCGGAGGTGACGCGACTCTAAAAAGGCCGCCCCCCAGGCACATTTCGGGGTATTGTAAAGGATTCCTCCGCAGCCTCGCTGTAAACTGTGCTGCGCACGGTAGCATGTGACCACGTGCACATCGCCATCTTCCCGAGATTCGCTCGGTATGACGACGCAGATTCCCCAATTCCCAAATCGGCGCGCTCGCAACCCCCATTTAATCCCTTGCCTAATCTAAATCGTTATACTTATACAATGATCGTTGGTGTATTTGTTGGTTATCGTGTAACTTCTGCACAACTTGACCGGTTGAGGTCATATTCACATAATATTATGTACTTGTTTTGCCGAGAGGATGGTTCATAGCTAGGATCCGATAGGTGGCAAAATGACTTATAATTACAATATATGTTTGTTCAGTGCAGAAAAAGGAAATCAGGGCCCCGTAATGTGAACCGAGTCGGTCGAGTTATAATATAATAAAAAATGTATACAAGATACTACATGTTATTAAGAAATCAAACTCATAGCGCTACCACCAGAAAAGGGCAGAATACCGTCTGCCGGGCCAGTGGCATTATAAAACTGTCTTTCTCTTAGTAATGTCTTAGTCCTGCGACCACGAATGCTGCAAAGTATTCGAAACGTCAGGAAAATCAAAAATCAAAATATACGCGATAGAATCCGTTTAAAAGTGTTTTATTATAATGTCTTCCTCTTCTTTCTCGATTTTCCAAACTATATTGAAATCGGCTTTCAGTCTAACTCGATACGGCTGAATATCTGTTTTTTAGACGGAATGACTGGTACCCGACCTTCGCAACCCAACTAGGGTATACTCTCACTGGTAGGTCGCTAGATGCTAGGTAGGTCCCATCGCAGTGACCGATATTCGCCACCAAGCAGTAGTTTAAACTTTAAACATTACTGTGTTCCGATTAGAAGAGCACGAAAGAGCAACGAGCAACGATCAGCCACTGCTAGGCATAGGCCACGTGCAGCCCGTCTCACCTCACTGGATGAGACGGGCTGCACGTGATGATGATGAAGAAATTTTATCACTGGAAGACGTGTAAGTAGGCGACAAATGTAGTACTAAACTACACAAAAGGAATGCACTTTCACGTTCAAGTGGTAATTTGTACTAACTTTTATTGTACACGCTGAGCATAAATAGTAAGCAGTTTATTTTCTTTAAAATAAAAACCAGTTTAAACGCTCCCAATTCTAACCAAAGAATGACGTTTTTATCAAAATATTTTTCTAGGTAGGTATGGCCTAGCGCGGCGATGCTTCGGTTTTTTGGGAAAGTTCAAAGTATAGTAAAATTGTACATTCAGCGTTCCGAAAAATGCATTGTACATAAAGATATTTTTGACCAATATTTTATAGAGGAAAGAATTTTAATCTGTTTCATTCTCTACTGCGTTCCTAACGCATGAAATCAGTTCTGGATATAAATGAAGTCAAATAAAATGTTGGTACTTTTAAGGCTCTGTTGCATATCTTCGATGATCGAGTTCAAGTAATAACAAACGTCTTTTTGAAGATGGACCTATCAATGTAGAAGGTGTGTACAAAAATATATTTCTAAAAGCACTATCGTTTATTAAATTTTATCGTTTATGTAAATACCAGGCGACACACTTGCCGTTTGCAAAGAATATTGTATGGCTAGCAGACCCTACACATGTTAATCCATGTGAGATTATGTCTATAAAGTGAAAACTGTAAAAAATATCACACACGTTTTAGCGATTGCCTATGAGTATGTTAATGTATGTATAATAATAAAAAAACTCACAGTTTATTCTTATTATTTTTAGTTTTACGTAGGTTAATATTTAGGAGTAATGCAGTGTTATCAGAGACCAGTTAGTATTTCATTTTATGTCTAGACGGAGATTCTATTTTTACGGTATTTGTACTTCGAAATTATCTGCCTATATAATTATAATTAGTAATAATATAATATCTTTACATGTACTTAATTTTAAACGTGTTCCTTGGTGTGGGTGTAATCTTAAAATTGCTGTTTTATTCAACAGAAAATTTATCACTGAAAATCGAATTCATGTCTATGTTTTAAATTATTATGATTATAGATATCGTTTCGGAAGCGATATATGTTGAAGTTTTCAGTATTGTAATAAATATTAGAATATGTTAGCCTACTTGGTTATATATAGTTTAATAAATAAACTGAACTATCAAACTGGGTCTGGGTTGAAACGAAACATTCTTTGTTTATACATTGCTTCATTGGAAAAATTGTTTACCAAACAAAATTCGTGACATGAAAAATATACATAGATGTGAACATATATATATAGATATTCTTTATTCTGTGTGGTTCCAGGAAAATAATAACCATCCTCTCTACCCTACCCCAACTTATGCCGTTAAAAGGCGTTAATATCAAGAGGATGGGCAGCAGCATCCTTCCTTGTTATAATAACAATATACTGCGATCACCAATCCGGCTGTCAAGTGTGGTGATTATGACAATGTATCCTCTATGACTTCTCTTTGTAATAATCATTGGGAGGCCTATGTTCAGCAGTGGACGTTTACGGCTGATATGTGTGTTAGTGTGTTATATGTGTATGAGTGATTATATGAATATTTTATTAATCAAGAATAGAGATTTTGCTTTGATCGGGAAATTATATGTAGTTATTGTTGATAAAATTACATTTCACCAAACCATTTGGATTAGAAATGTGCAGTTTGGGTCAGTAGTGTAATATCATTTTTATGTGGATATGAACATGTAAATTCGAAAGGTCAACGACTTGTTTTTTCTCGGGTCTGACTCACTACCGTTGTTAACAAAATTATTGATCTTAGCGTAGCTCGAGTCTATCGGCAAACAATAATGTAATTTAACCACATTTCGTCACATTAAGAACTACATAGCTATAATGTATTTGTTAAATTATGCCCCACTCTCTCAATGTTTTTCTTGTATCGCGGGTACAGTACAGTCGTATAGTTTACAGACATAAATCTTGATCTTAAATAATTCACAACCACCAAGATCCGGAACAAACTGTCTGTTACACCATAATGTAATTTTTATATTATATTATGCCTCTCAAACATGAGAGTTCTTCTTATCCAAAATCTAAGCATAGTTCACAATTTCCTGTGTCATTCTTTTGTACTCGCATAATGTTCAAATCAAAATAATCCGTTACTTCCTGCCATTACTACTTAAGTCTATTCAAGTAAACTTAGACGCGATAGGTCGACGACATCTGAAAATGCGCTGGTCACTCATGGAGGTTAGCACAGGAGCGTATGAGAGCCAGGACCTGGAGAGCCGGGTTTTTAGTAGTAGTAAAGTTTACTGGAAAGGAGCGAGAACTTTCGGTGCCGGCCTTGGTGATAGCCACGGTCGAGGGGACTTGAGAGTCGCATTCCTCAGTGAGAAGGTCATATCCTGGAAGGCGGAGCAGTTCAGGGAGGAAGATATCTTGGCCGAGCCGATCCACCGCAGGCAGACAGGTCAGCGCAGGTAGCAAAACGCCATGATGCCACCCTCACAGGAACCGCAAGCTTATATCGTGAAGTCTGCCGTCCGCATAGCGCGGCCTTGGAGTCGCGGCGATTCTCTGGATGCTTCACCGACCACCAAATTTATATTAATATTTGTAAAAAAAATACGTGGCAGGTACGCCGAACGCGGGGAAACGCCTGATGGACCGCAAAAGTAGTATTCATGCAGTACTCGCGGTCCATATAAAAGACGGAAGAAGGTCATATGGTGGACATTTTAGAGAGTACTAGCCCCACACAATCCCTCTGTCTCCCTGGCGTATGCGTCAGGCGTTTTCTCCGCTAAAAAAGGACCGTATAATGTGACACCAACATATACAGGCATTGCCGGCCTTGATGAAAGTTATGGTCGGCTGCGAGAGGGTTGCGGAGGCACTCGCATCCTTCTGCGAAGATGGTATCTCAAGGAAAGAGGCGGGAAACGGGTAAGGGCGAAAGACGCTTTGGCTGATCTATAAATTGGCCGTAGGCGGACACGCGGGACAGTTGGCAGGCGGCAAAACGCCCTCCTGATGCCGTCTTAACAGCAGCCAGCGGGTGGTACATGAGGGAGTCTGCCATTCACATCGCACGGCCTTGGGGTTGCGGCGATGCCCTGGACGACGCCGTACGTGGCAGGTAGGCCAAACGCCGAAAAATTATGACGAAAAGAACTACTTCAAGACCTGTCAAAGAGACATACATAGCAGAGTGTAGAGTGAGGTTGCGAATGCTGATGTTTACGTTGACGGTATAGACCTACCAAGGCTATGTTTGGCAAGCTGCTGTGTATAATCATTTGCCTACAAGCAGGACAGCTTGATTAGGGACTAATCAAGCTGTGGTTAATTACAATGAAAGCCTAGTTCTTATCTTACATTAGGCATGTTGTTTCGTACGTACTGAAGAAAGAAAGAAAGAAAGAAAAAAAACATTCATACATGATCATTTACCTTATGGATTTGATCAATTCTCCGTTTTTATCATCTCCCTGCAACATATTCATGACATCATAGATTCAGCTACATGGCAAGTTAATGAACGCTAAATGTAACGCTTTTAACATAACAACGACTTATGGTTCGAACAAAAAGTACTCCGAACATTTGAAACTGTGTCACGATTCGAATTTGTTAAGCAAACGTGCTATTATAACTTCTATTGTTGGGAAATTAGTGTTGAAAATTGGCTGAAAAGAAACTGATAAGACATGTTCGTATGTAAAGTTAAAACAAATAGGTTTGTAGTCATAGAACAATCGGGAGCGAGTGGTACTGGTTTCCCGACTCGGAATAGGCCACCCGTGGGTGCTCTTAGATATATTTAAGTTCTTTGTGCGCTGCTTTCAAACGATATTATTAGTATAATATGTAGCCTTAGATATATCTTATATTTATAGATTTACTGATATATTTAATTTTTGACGCACCACCACATACCTATATTGTTGATCGGATTCTTATAAAATTTTGGATAGTTGTAGATTATGTCACGGAAGTCGGTGTCGATTAAGAATATAGCACCACTCCATCTCCTGCCATGGATGTCGTAAAAGGCGACTAAGTGATTCTAAACCAACGGGATGGGCAGCAGTGTCCCTTCTGTGGAATAGTATCCATACTAAGCTCACCAACCCGCCTGTCAAGCGTGGTGAGCATTGGCAAATTTCCCCCAAAATTAAAATTACGTTACAATTGTTGAAATCTATAGCGGAGAAATTTGTTCAGTAGTGAACGTCTTTTGGCTGATGTCGTGGAATAGGATATAGGATTATTATACGTTATTTAAAAAAACAGCTATCCTAAAATTTTAATTAAGCTCAATGAAGCAGTGATTGCTGGTAAATAAACGACGGCACGGTTGGTGCAGTGGCTGATACAGTCGGCTGCTGCGCTCCGGGTCGTGGGTTCGAATCCCGCACGGAACAGATACTTGTATGATCTGCAGGTAGTTGTTCGGAGTCTAGGTACACTAATAAACGATAAACTATAAAAGCAAGATAGTTGGAAAATCTATAATGCTTGCTTGAATCTGAATCCGACGTTACAGTAGACATAAACGTGCATGCAAATGGCGGTAGGTCTACTTCGATCCTCATCATCTCAGATTTGGATTACACGCAGTAAACAAAACGGTCTAGCATCCAAGAAGTTAAGTAAGAAATCTATCATGACGGTTCAAAGTCATACAAATTGTAGTTACTGTAGTCTATTTCGGTCAGTATTGTCTCTAATTCGGATTGAATACAGTGTGCAACTAGCTGCCCTAAGAATTTAGCAGATTATATCCAGCGTGACAATTTCACAATGCGAAATAATTGAAAAGAAAAGTGGATAGCTTATCAACACTATGGATAGGTATTTGCTTCGATGATAGTCTAAGCACAATAAATATAGAGATTTCACTGTCATGTATCTACATAATTAGCCCATTACTGTCCCACTGCTGGGCACGGGCCTTTTCTCACGATGTGAAAATTTAGGCCTTAGTCCATCACACTGGCCTAATTAATGCCTGCCGCATTAAGCAACTAATGCTCGTGGAGTGCTTGCTAATAAGATTTCGCGATAAAGTTTTGTAACATGGAATGTTATTATTTTAGCTGCGTTTATAATAAAGTAGGTATATCGGAAACTCATTATGACTTTCCTTCTTTTCATATGCAATAATGCTAACAATAGTTCTCTTTTATCACAAAAGTAAAATTTATTTCATACTCATCATCATCATATTAGCCGAAGGACATCCACTGCTAAACAACAACAACAAGCCTCCCCCATAGATTTCCACAACGACCGGTTACATGCCGCCTGCATCCAACGACTCTCAGCTGCCTTTACCAAGTCATCCATCTCGTTGGAGGCCGTGCCACGCTGCGTTTTCCTTTTCCCCAAAAACCAAATAAAATCGAATATATAATTTCGGCCGAATGAAGTCCACTGCTGGACACAGGCCTCCCCCAAAGATCACCACAACGATCGATATTGGTGTGTTGTGGGCTCATTGGGGGGTTTTGCCATAATCGCCACGCTTGGCAGACGGGTTGGCGATCGCAGTTGAGTTGTTAATGTACTCGAAGGACGCTGCTGCCCATCCTCCGGCTAATCCCTTAGTCAACTTTTACGACACCCACGTGAGGAAATGGGGTGGTGGTATTCTGAGCCGGCACCACACGGCATAAAATCGAATACTTATTTCAATTTGCATTCCGCTCACCATTTAGTGAAGATAAACTACAGTTAATAAAGATACATCTTTTCCACAAAAACTCCTCGACGAAATTGATAATCGATTCGATTCCACTATGTATATGAAATCGCAAACATTCGTGCTACCATGTCATGTAATTCTACGCCATATATGTATTAACACGTCAAATCAAACAGCATTCGTGTTATGAACGGTAGAATGTACAATCTTCCAGTTTTCATGATGTATCGCATACATTCACGAGGCGGCGTTCCGCATAACTTAATTGGAAACTGTTCCAGACATAACACAAAACTTAACTTCGCATAGATAACTGACAAACTAATTAAAGCGGCGGATGTTTATGCGCTTACCACAATATGTATTAATTCAATTAATTTTCACATTCCTTACTTTCGTTGCGTTTAATTGTATAAGATGTTAAGCTTGATTTATAGCGGTTATGATTAGAGATGTTTTATTAATAGGGGTTCACACTGAAAATCAGCGATGTACTGTTGTTAAGGTAACAGCTCAGCGTCGTGCTGAGTGGGGACCACTTTGACAAGGCTAAGATGTGCAATTGCCAAACTAGTTCTAGAGTCATTTACATTTATGACTGTATGCACGTCAATGTATGCCTTTCTTTCTGTGAAAGTGCCGATTTTTTATTAGGAAAGCACCTGAATCGATAAGTTTGTGTGACGAAAACATCATAACGCTTGGAATGTTGGACATCCCATGTTATAAAGTATTTTTTTTCTTATTACTTCATCATTCAAACATACTTGAGCTTGTGTCTTAACTGTTAACAATTTAAAAATTGTTAGATTAAACTTTAACTCCATTTCTTTTTTTCTAAAATGTGACTATCGATTCCATTTTAACATCTGTGTTATCTTGTTGTTCAGAATAAACCTACGTATGATAAGAATATAAAAATGTTCTCGTGATCAAGCAACTCATCGAAAAAATCACGAACAATAGGCTACGGCTAGCAATTATTGCGTGGAACAGTTACATTTGCGATTTGTATTTAAATGTAGGACAGCAGATTAGCCGGCAATCATTATGCCTACGTCAGGTGTCTCGCGAAGACGGATTCATTATGTTTCTGTGAAACTATTTGTACATATATGGGATCTGGTACAGTTTGATGTTTACTTTGCTATAAGTATAAAACATCCTGTGCATTCGTTAGCTAGTTTTGGAAATTGTTCTAGTTCTGATTACGTGCTTTATTAAAATGCGTTTAAAAAAGTAGATTCCATTTTAGGATTCTCGTTTTGTAAATGCCGTTACAGCGTGACAACGTATAATTTTCCTTCCATAGATTTTCTTTATCTTTGCCCCACCCTGTTTTGTCTGCTGTATAGTTAGTACAGTACCAATGTCCTGTCATCATCTCGCCTTTTCCCAAATTTTATCACTACTATAAAATGAGTTGCTTTTCACTTCTCGAAAACTACTGAATAGATAAACGATGATGCGGTTGACGATGGTGTACTCTTGCTTAGCAGAAACCTGTTCAGACGTAACTTTAAGATTCCCAGGGTATAACATTGGGGAAACCAAACTCTGGAGTTCCTGTCCGGTTGGTGAAGGGTGGAACACTCACCATTTATACCGGTAGGGCAGTGTCTTTTGTGTGGTTGTCCGATGATGGAATAGGCTTGGGCAATTAAATAGCGCAATTCCAACACACATTCGCTGAAATGTTTTCAATAAAAAATCGATAGCTTCCAACTTTACTTTTGTGAGTTTGAACTCTTGCCTTGCCTTGCAGTGGCATCAATTTCCCCTGTTGTTGGGAATTGCATTTGTTTTAGGGACGTAATGCCATATAATGAATTTACTAGGGATGATGCGTTACTAAGGAAATAAAATATAGCTCTCGTAGTATTCGCAAGATCGTTACCAAGTCGATGAATTATATCATTAATTAATTTGAATATTAAAATAAACAATGGTTACAATATACTGGTATGTATGAATATGCATTTGTTAGGAACTGTTTTGCTTGTACCTAATGTTTTATTTAAATAATAAGTACGTGATTTGTATATTTTTATGCTAACCTGCGACTGCATTAATGTGCACTCGTTGGAGTAATCTGAATATAAAAATAAATATAATGTTGTTAGCGTAATCACTAGCTTAGGGTTTATAGCAATTATATTTTCATTATACGCCAAGGGATTTGAGGGTTATATGTAAACTTTTATACAAAATCCTATAAATATGTAGCGCATTTTTTGTTAAAAGCCCATGAAAATTCTGTTGCAACGTTTTATTTATTTTTATTAGCCTCTACTGTCCTCAACCCTGCGCAATGGCCTCCTTCACTTTTCTTTACCTTTTTCCTCCCCGTTTTTAAAGAGCGTCAATTTCTTTCCACCTTCTAAGGGCCTTAAATTCTTTTATTACACCATAGTTCAACTTATTTGACAATACAATATTACGTTTCATAACATCTAAGCAACAGCACGATACCTGCCTCAGTAAATAAAATAAAAATTAAACTATTTGACTAAAATGCGTTCCGCAGAGCGACCGTTGTAAAATCGTCAAATCATGTTTGAAAACGCAATTACTGGCTTAATTATATAACACAATTATCTGGCAACGTTTAATTATATTGTTCTGCAACAGGTATTCATTTACGGTATATAGTACAGCTATTAAGTGAATAGCCCTCGTGGCTGTTTCCAGTTCGGTATAAGGAAGTACTAGTAATTACTAAAAATCTCATAGATGCAACACACATCAGCCTACTAAACTTACTACTACTGCACGTGGGCCTTCTAATGGTCACTACCCTGATCAGTCGTAGGGGATATTGCCGTGGCAATATGCACCACGCTTGGCACGTGGGTTGGTGATCGGAGTACCTATGTTGTTATTTGCGCATGGGACGATGCTGCTGTCCATCCTCTTGATAAGTTGAAAATATTCACCTGCGAAAGGAGCTGAGCCAGTCGCATCGTTACTAGGTTTCCTAACAGAAAATATAGCGTCAGACTCATACATATACTTATATACATTATGAAATGCTTCAAAATTGAAGCAATCGTGTCAAGGAATAAATTAAGTATGTATGAAGTACTTTATTCATATTAAGGTGCTATGCATCAGGGCCAACTCTTTATGGAATGTTTCACGTTATGAGCATTCATAAAGATTCTTAATTACTGATGCTTAAAAATATATACACAATTAAGAAACTTGAAGGTCCGACTTCAATGGTTCCATGTGCTATTTATTAACTACGTTTCAATGCACCTACACGAAAATCTTAGAGGCTTTAAATAATGGTAACATTTATTAATGCGTTACTTTATTCAATGTTCTTAGTACATTAATAATTAAACATACCTTTTGCCGTATAAAACTCGCATCGGAGAAGTTTAATATTTGTACGGAAGATTTGATACCAAAATGCTGACTCAGACACTATTCCAATTCAATTTATTGAATCGAAATTCAATTCTATTTATATACAAGTGAGTGTCATATCCCTTAAAGAAACTCCGAGCTAAGCTTGTTCTATAGCTCACTGAGCGACTTTGAGTTGGTGGACTACAAAACGGACGAAAACAACTGGAGTCACCGACATAGCTTGCAGAATCAGCAAGTTGCAGTGGTGGTGGGCTGACCATGTCTGTCGAAGTACTAAAGGTCGTTGGAAAAGATTCCTTGAGTGGAGACCGTGAATCGGCAAACGTAATGAGGACAGCCAGATGGACCAACGATCTGAAGCAGGCTGCTGAGGTAGATTGGATGCGGAAGGCAGATGAACGGATGTTGTGGCGCAGCTTGGGGGAAGCCTATGTCCAGCAGTGGACTGCGATAGGCGGAGTTGATTGATTGATAGGTGAGTGCCATGGTCATTTTAAACATTTGCGGAGCTCCCAATGCCCGCTTACAAAGCTCGGCCACTAAGATACCTTATACTAAATGTCATCTTATCACCTTTATTTTAAAATATTTTTTTAATTATCCTATTGTCTTCTTAATATAAATGTTTCGTACGCGTCCTCTCTTTAATGTCTTTCTGCCCACATTATGTATAGATAGTATCATGTACTGTAATAGTTATTACCTAACACATTGTATACCAAAGCCTATTATTAACGAAACAATAGGAAGCTGTGTCGACAGTTTCATTACGTTGACGGTTAATTTTGGGCCATGCGTATATCACAGCATTAATCTAGTGGTAGTAAATTTATGCAGTTTCAAAGGTATTGAATTTCGTTTAACAGGACGAAAAATTGAGATTGGTGTTGCAAATCAAATAAAAAGATTCATGTAAGTCATTTTCCGCATGCATGTTCCAAGATGTAGATTTCCTATGGAGAAAAACGCGTAAGAAACTACAATATTTTTAAATTGTAATATACTAGATACAATATTTATGATTAAATTGTTGTAAATGTAAGCAAAACAGACTTCTTCTCGAAAAAACTCTACACTACCTGATTGCAATATTCATTAAGATGTTTGTTGATGTTGATTAATATGTCATGGCAACGTTAAGCCGACAGGCGGTATACATTCACCAGTATGACAAATGAATCAGCAGCTCGGCTCAATCGTATTATTAGGAAACCCAGCAATCCAATATACGATGCCACCATTAGCAGTACATTAAAGAGAGCATGACATACACGACGCAACGAGAATCAATTAGCCGGTTATACGCTGTGTGGCTCCCGACCAGATAAAAGACCCCCTCGTCTCATCTCGTAGGAGTCTTAGAACTTTAGCTACCTACTATCAAGGAGATTGGCAGTCCTCCTTTGAAAACTCGAAACATCTCTACCAATAAATCAGAAAACAGTCAAAGTAACTGCTGCAATTTTTGGCCTTATACAGCATCCCTTTTTCCATAAAAGATTTTTAATATTTAATTACATATTTTTTGTAAATGCGATTCCGAAGTTCCTGTTCTTTCCTTTGCGCTCAAACAGCTTCTACCATCTGCGGTCACCAATTTGTCTTTCTCTAGCGTGGTGACTACAGAACAAAAATAATTTTAGTTCCGAGGCAGTGATTATCATAGGGATGATAGGATAATGAGCTGGTTATAAGTAAATATTGGAATCGTGCTCGACAAAGAAGAATGCGTTATTAAACTGGGTGCAGGCCCTCTGCCTAACACTTTGGCAATAACAGGCAATATATACGTGGTATCTCCATTACTACAGAGATACTACTAAATAAATCTAATATAAATACTATACCTACTACGAATCTATTATGTGATGAGTGTGAGATGTATTAAAACAACGGTTGTTTGAAAATAGTGGGTGGGATCATTTGATAGCTCGATGCATAACTATTCAAGTAGGTATCCACAGAAAAATAAACAATAGTTTTTTGTGTTCTGCACATATACCTGTAGTAACGGTACGTGGAAGAAGAATTTATAGAGATTTGACTTGACATTATAATATTACAATATGTAGTTCATATCAAAACTGAAATATTCCAGGGTGCTTTTATTTATCGTATGTTATAATGTAGAATAGTATTGTATGTATTGTTGAATGTTAATGTGGTATGTTATTGTGTTGTATATTATGGTGCTAAGTTAGTTTAAAGTTACTGATTACAACTTTCGCGAATTGAATTCATGATTTTGGGATAATATCGGGTCTATTCGCGCACCGATTAATATCAAAATAATATTTAAACTAACCTCAACGTTTTGATCAAGCTGCATTGACCGTTGTCACGAGTAGACTTCGACCAGTAGACCACGGTCAATATTATTTTGATATTAATATGTGCGCGAATAGACCCGATTTTATCTCAATATCATGTTTACATATACGTGAAGAAATAATATTATACATGACCGGACTATCGCATTGGGTCCAGGTAACCTGTAATGATAGTTTTAAAGAAGTTATAAATAATATTAGCTCTTAGCTGTCCCACCCCTGTAGGGCAAAGGCCTCTTGTCCAACAAAAAGGAAAAGCATTGATTATACGCTTGCTCACTGTATGTTGGATTAAGAATATATCACCACTCCATCTCCTTCCTTTTACGACACCCAAGGGATGAGACGGGTTGGTGCTATTCGCAGCTGGCACCACACGGTATACGGTATACTGCGCTCACCCGCCTGCCAATGATGTTGAGTTCTGGCAAATTCCTCCCAAAATGTCGATACAAGTGTAGAAATCTATGGGGAGGCTTTTGTTGCCAAACAAGTTTTTTTATATTGTTATGTTATTAATTGTTATGGGCAGGCGTCACGCTTACCACCAGGAAAATGACTTGCTCGTCTCGTCACCATGTTGTATAAAAAGTCGGTCAATAAGTTTTGATAATTTCATACATATATTTTAACATAAGTCATTTAGAAGTGCTTTTACACTAGATTTGAAACCACACAAGTGACGTAATCCCTATTTGAACGTCTCGTACGTAGGGTGCGGGTCTATGGTTACAAAATTATGTAACTGGAACTGTGTAAAATACACTTAACTTCTAAAATTATCGTCTACACCTTATTTTACCAGCTGGAACTAACTTGTCGCACAAAATTTATTTGAGATTTCTGTCCATAAACTGATAGATAAGAAATGCATGCAAATATTCCCCATCTCATTTATTATATCTATATATTACTCACAGAACACCAAACCAAGCCGAGAAAATAATAAAATTGGATTGGTTTACATGTCATTTGAGTTTTCGCACTTGTCTATGTAAACCGCATCTAGGCCGTTCGCCATCCGGAGTCTCGGCGTGAAATCGACTCCACAAACATATTCGATTCCGATGCAAATCGGCTAAGAGTGCGCGAGTGAAAATGTCTAGACACGATGTTTGAATAAAAATTTACGATCTTAAAATTACGAGTGAATTCATCTGCTATAAATACGTATCTATAAACAAGATGATAGCTGTTGATTGAATTGCAACCCGTTAAAGATAAACGAAACTGGAAAAATATATATAAAATATATTTTTCATCCTGGCTTTTTCTTGCTCATATTTGCCGGCTTATTGCCAACGACAGTAAAAGGAATCGAGCATTTATTTTGATAGAACCGTATTTGCCGTCATCGCTTCTTACTTTTCATATTTGGCGGTTCGCTGCCAGTGTCAGTGAAACGAATCCAAGTAATCGTTTTGGCTGAGTCGCATTTTCCATTTTCCATCCTCAATTCATCTTTTTTCTTTTCCTATGAATCAGTATTCGCCAATTGTTTTCTTTATGCTTGCCAGCCAATGTCGTATATATAAATATGCTTGAAATAACTCAGGAGGAAGAAACAAATAAAATTAGACCTTCGCAACTTGTTCAAACACTGGCTTCTATTATTATTGTGAATTGGGTGTCTACTAATATGATGATTTGTTTATTTAAATTTTATTAAAGGACACATGTAAAGGTCATGTGGATTGTGGATGGCAGTCATCACATCATCAGGCCACAAACATGATTATCATCATCACAATTCCGATGTAATGAGGGAAATGGCAAAACTATTCAAAAATACTTACTCAGCTTTATAAATCACAGTAATTCAAACATATAACTTCATAGCGTAACTGAAACATTTTCACTGCTTTCTTTGAACGTGGAATGATTAAATCATGACTTTAAACTGGTTTTAATTACATTCTTAACAGTTTGCAGATAAGAAGGTGTTGCAAAATAAGGCTTAATTTTTTACTAGTTTACGAAAATCAATGTTAAACCTAAATGTTTAGCATTAATTCAGGTTCAAATCAGTTTTGTTTGCTACATTGATGGACAGAAGTAAATTTCGGATGCGTGCGATCTAAATATCCTCGCAACAAAATTACCTACATACAATCAATCTGTTTAGAAATCTGAAACACCGGTTATTAAATTGAACCCACAAATTTAACGCAATTAACGTTCATAATTATATATTGCTACTTACACTATAAACAATCCGATGGGTAACAGAATATCGATACACTAATCGGTATCCGTGTCCGGTGTCGGATGTACAGGCCGATTTAAATCCAATTAGTCAAATTCAAAACACAGCACTGATCACTTATTTATGAATATAATAGTTATGAACTTCGGTACATCAGATTTGAATTTTGAATTACACCGTATTCCGAGAGCGCGCTTGCGTGTTTATTTAACGCGAGGGCGTCCACACAACCGTGAGTCTACTTTTGAACTGAGACTGTTCGCCGTACTGCGGACTTGAGACTACGGCTTTTGCCTGCCGAGGAATGCCGTACTGCAAGTTAGTTATTTTTCTTCACATGGTAGATAAAACTTGATGGCAATATAAAATACTGATTTGCCTCCAGCCATAACATTATATCTACCTACATCAACAAATCTACAACCAGCTCGACGACCTTATAAATGCCTCTGTGAGGTAAGTTTAAGAACGTATAATTTATGGATGAATGAACTGTAGAGCTTAAGTATAGCTTGATTGCTTAGACCTCCTTTGGTACTACCGTTATTCAAATTTATTAATCACCCAAATAGTCTTTGAGATAAACAACAATATATGAATGTAGAATAGGAGCCTAGATTCACGGAGTCCTACATGAATTGTTGATACATGCTAGTGTTGCCTAGATTTATGTATCGAATGGAGAGTTTTACTAGTCCTCTACCTAATCCGAAGCTTAAAAGTCTGACGATCAGTCTAACCGTCGATATCTATCGCAGAGAAATGATAAAAACGGAGATCTGATCAAATCAGAAGATGTAAGGTAACCACTAATGTTGTTAACCTTAAGTTATCTGTATATGATCAATTCATAGAAATTAATAAAATTACAGCTCCGCTGCGCTTCGCTCTCACCTTGGCCTTCGTGATCGATCAAATCAATTACTTTCTTTAGGAACATCACCCCACAGAGTTGTAATTTTAACATCTTCCGTGAATTAATCATCTACCTTAGGGAATTAATCAAATATCCGCTTTGATCCAACAACATATCCACGTTATTAAGTTGAAGGCAGGGAACGGTGGATGTCAAATGGCAGTCGTCGTTGAAAGTTCTAATATTCAGCCAATAAAATTATATATCATACAAAAATCAAATGGAAGACGCCTTTGTTCAGTAGTGGACACCCTTTGGCTGATAAAGTGAGGATGATGATAAAATTAAAAACAAAATAGTTTAGGAAATTATCAATACCAAAATCTACAATAATTATTAAAGACACAACAGGCCTAAGTGTAATTTGTGCCGGCAATTCACGCTACTGCTGCGTTCACTTATTTTCTAAACACCATGAATAGAAAAGACGCAAAAGCAGTAGTGACGTTAACGACCTAACCAACTTACACTCGAATGTAACGTACTGTGTAGAATGGCGTCAGCGCGTGTAGTGTATCACAGTGTAGTGTGCACCAATAAGGGTGAGATAGCGGGATTTTTTCCTGCGTGGTACAGGATTGACGAGCACGAGCATGCGGTAGTGTTGGTGTCCGGTTACTCTGTGATAAGTAGGTGCACCTAGTCGTTCTTTGGTTGATAAAGAGTTATTTAAAGTACCTAGAAACCTCTTGTTTCTCTTCCTCTTTGTGGTTGAAAATGTGCATACAACTACAGCTATTTACGCCCTTGTAAATGAAATATTGATTTGAAATATATTATGAGGACCTTTATTATGCATACATAACAACGCTCTCGTGGCCCTAAAATATTTATATTATATGTATTGCTCGTAGGGCCTGCGACGTACGACGTAGGCAAACCTAAAAACGGCATAATATGTTAAGATAGTTACTCCCCTTTTTTTTTGAAGAAACTGTTAATGTACTGGCATATTTTAAATACGTTTATGTAAGACTGTCGTGATGAGGGAGGGGCAGCGGTGTCCCTTCAGAGGAACGGCATCCATAATTCCTCCCCAAATAGACAACACGACTGTGGAACTTTTTGTACAGTAGTGGACGTCCTTTGGCTGATATGAAGACTGTCGTGCTAGGACGATTTAGTGATTATATAGTCCTAGCTGTCGTGCGAACAAGTGTTGAGTTGTAGTGCGTGTGAAATGTAAATATGGTTGCGATATCCGACACGAACAGATGGGACTGTTGCAAGTTTTTGCTTTTGTCTTACAAAGTTAAGTTTCAAGTTAGTTTGGTAAAAGTTTATCTTTTACTAATGTGCAGACAATTCATTTCTCTACAGCCTATGATAATAAGCGAACAGCGAAAAATAACTAGTCATAAGAAATGTTATTGGTTATAAGAGGCCAAATTACTAATGTTTCGAAGACACCCGACCGTTTTACCGTCGTCGCCGCCGAGGATGCCCGCCTCACCGACGTCGCGGAGGCCTATCGCCGCGTCACCTTCCCGTTCAAGTTAGAACTTCTCCCTCCCGTCTCTTGCTCGCGCCGGCCCGTGCCGAGCCTGTAGCTTTAAATGTCCCCTATTACAATTTAAATAATACCGATCCAGCTATCCCCAAAACAATAGCATATTATCCCCAGCAACGCCCCAAGCCGAGGTCCGTGTCCCGCAGGGGCGCCCTTAACGAAAGTTGCTTAGTTTTTAATATTAAATTTAAGCCTGGCTGGAGGCCTCTTTTGGCTTCGCCAGAAATGACCGGTTAAGCAACCACATTTCCCAGAAATGTATGCGAGAAGCCCAACAAAAAAAATAATGTTTCGAAGTGACGAGCACCGTGTGGTGCCCGCAGGATTTATTTATTTATTAAGGGACAATAAACAGCCACAATATATAAAATATGCATCTTAATTAATAATATTAATCAATTACAATATTGTAGCCCACTATATTATCCGCCTATTAAACAAAAATATTTGGTAATATGTGCCACTAGGCGACCAATAAAAATAAGATTGAGTACAATGCAGTTTAACTAATAAGATTGAATAAAATTTAGAATAATAATAATATATAGGATAAAACAAGACAAAATCGGATCAACATTCATCAACTAATTAGATTAAATTAAATTAAGAATAATAATAGTGCATAGGATTAAGCAAGTTGAAATAGACTCAACATTCAATAAATTTAAATATTTTACGTTAATTTATATTGGATAAAACTTTCAACACATTCATTTTAAATTTAGATTTAGGGCATGCAAATATATCTTATACATAAAGTAAGTATTATAAGATTCCACCATACGACGAATAGGGCATCGTAATCCCGTATTTGTTCTACAGGCATTAACCGCGAACAGAGTACCGGCGCGAACACTGCGCTTGTGGAATGTTTAGGATTGTCCTGGGTAGCATTACAATTGCTATGGGCAGGCGTGACGTTCGCCACCAGACGAATGACTTGCAAGTCTCGTAATTAGGCTGCATATAAAAACGGATCTTGATGAGTAAAAACTCAATCGGTGCTTACATAAGACAAAATATGAATTAATACGTACATATACGGTACTTTCAACAATAGTTTTTTTGTCTGTCTGTCTATCGGTTTATTCCATCTAATCTCCAATAAGGCTGGCAGATCGACGGCACGGTTGGTGCAGTGGCTGATACAGTCGGCTGCCGCGCACCGGGTCGTGGGTTCGATTCCCGCACGGAACAAATATTTGTATGATCTGCAGGTAGTTGTTGCGGGTCAGGGTGTATTGTGTGTGGAATGTGTGTCTGTAAACGCACCCACGACACAGGAGAAATCCTAGTGTGGGGCAAAGGCTAAAAAAAAAAAAAAGATGGCTAGCTAATGTTATAAATGCGTAACGTAGGCTACTTTTATTTTAGAAAGAAAAAAGTATAAGGGCTCCGTTCTATTACTAATTAAAACCAGTGAAATCCAATATATAGGTATACTCTATACGTCAACTATGCCGAAGTACTCTAAATGACTTACTAATAAATAAACCAATTTCTTTTTTAAAAAAACGGCGGGTGAAACCACGTGGCACAGCTAGTTATATAATATACAATTTGACCAAATTATAATAAAATATGATAAATTTTATTCTGTATACCTAATTCCTATAAAAGTTTATTCACGTTGTTTAAGGAACAGTTCGATGGGCAGTATTATGTTATTATTCACGCAACACCAAAGAACAACTTAGGTCACATTACATAACATTAGTTCGATCATATTCTTAATCAATCTCAACAAATATTATTCTATAAAATCAGTAATATTTAAAGATACCTAAATAACGCAAATTTACAAATACTTTTTGTTTAGAATGAGATAACAGAAGCTAACTCCAGTGACGTAAGTCGGTCGGCAGGTAACTATCCTCCAAACTAAACTGATATTTCTTTTGAAAGGTTTCCCAATTTTATTATTTGAGTTACATAAATGTATTTGTGTGAACAGTAATTAAAGTCTAGTGTGTATTGTTACATAACGTAGCTATTAGTGCGAAGTGAAATACAACATTCTCTGAGGTGAAAGACCTCTTTGATTTGTTGGTCGTACGATGTTTTATATTGCTCTTACTCTGCTCGGCCTTGGGAGGTGCGAAGGGGCTTGCCGGACTCTTACCGGCTAAAACCCCAAGGTATCCTTCCATTCACCTATGGCTGAGGGTGACGTGTTCGCCTTGGAAGTATTGGAACATACCTCTGGCAGATATTGCTGTTACCTGCGACTTCTTCCACGAGGGAATCAATTAATACCCTTAAAGAAAATTGCTAGCGCAATAAAACTTACCTTCTGTATGGTATCCGGTGGTGCCGACTTTGCCGTGTGGTGCCGGCTCAGAATACCACCACCCCATCTCCTCCCGTGGGAGTCGTAGAAGTCGACTAAGGGATTAGCCGGAGGATGGGGCAGCAGCGTCCTTCGAGTACATTAACAACTCAACTGCAATCGCCAACCCATCTGCCAAGCGTGGCGATTATGGCAAAACCCCCCAATGAGCCAACAACACACCCGTATCGGTCGTGGTGGTGATCTTTGGGATCCATTCAGCGGTTTCAGCGTAATGGAGCCTCAAACATATAAACTTTCACAATTGGGATAATAGAAAATAGCAACATAGCGTCAATAATACTGAAAACATTAAAAGACCATCGTACGCTCTACACGCTCCATTTGTGGCGGTTGTTTTTGTCTATTTACTCGCCGGCTGAGCTGATTTTTAGTTTACTTTTTTGCAACGCTACAAATGTAAATTAAATACTTATTATCCATAAATATAAATACCATTGGTTACGTGGCAGTTAATGTATTTTCTGGTCGACTGATAGTAAAATTTGGCGTGAAAACCGATTACGAAACAAACGTAAAATCATAAATTTGTTTTAGTACAGTGCAACTTTAATTGCGTATTTATTATTTTAAAGCCCATGTTAGCGTCGTAACCAGGTAGCCGAATCAGGTTTATACCTGAATTTGTAATTAGCCATTAGATGATTGCAATTTGCGTCATTGATATGCGGTAGGACGTTATACCTATAATTAAGTAATTACTTATAGCCGGAATGTTTAAATCAAATAATACCTGAATATTAATAATATCTTTCAATTCTTTACACGCACATAATGTGAATTTTGTTAGTTTTTTAAAGACTACTATTAAGTATAGATTTTTATTTGAATACATATATGTCTAAATCATACAACATTGATCATTACACTCTACTGTCACACACGAATTGAATAAAGTACATTAAAACTCCCGTATGAATATAAATAAAAAGAGTCGTGAGGGAAATGCACAAACAAATTCTATGAACACGCCGTTTTCCAACAAAGCAATGCAAACGGTCGTATAAAACGACAAATAAACGCAATACAACAAACCAATCAGGGACATGAATATGTACGACGCGTACAGACAGACCAATGCAACGTGTTTGTACAATTTCAATGAGCTTTCGCTAAAACAGATCTAAGTACCTTTTTTAATTGTTTCCCAACGGAAATTCAGCACAAACTTCCTCCTCCTCGGGCAGAAGGGGCGAAGGGGCATGCCGGACTCCTACTGGCTAAAACCACTGAAGTGGTCATCTTCGGCATCTAACGGGAGCTCCAGGTCCTCATAAGATCATACGTGCCACGCACGCATCGACTGTGAAGCGGTCACCCCCTCTATCAGAGGGTAGATGACTGTAAAAAGGCCGCCCCGTCATTTCTCGGGGAGGATGGTAAAGGATCCCCCAAAGTCTCACTGTGCGCTCTACCTAGTATTAATTAAATTTTAATCTTATAAAATTAAGATTTTAACGGATTTTAATAAATGAAGAATTTAACACTTAATGTGAATGATACGTATTTTTTATATTTTAGCATGCTGCTTTAATCATGATTGTGCATTCTGTGGCCCCTTTTAATTGAGGGAATACACATGTCTAAAACTTTGTTGTCGTGATATGTGATTTCTTGTGTATATATACTTTATAGGTGGTCCAATAAATCAATACATATGATTTGTCATTTCTGATATTATGATGTTCTTCAAAAAGAACATATAGCTGACGTCAAGCATAGACGCTCCACAAAGTCTGCAGTGTGCGAACATGCCTTAGGCAAACCTAACAATTATCTTCGTTTTGATCAACCTCAAGTCCTCCCAAAAGAGAACCGAATGTACCAAGAATGTTTCATGAGGCTATAGAAATTAAAAAACATTCTAATTTTAATAGAGAAGATGGTTGGCAGGTACGACCTGTTTGGAATCCTGTTATTAAAATAATAAAGTTCCAAACAACATACTGTGTGGTGTCCAGATTAAGAATATAGCACCACTCCATCTCCTCCGGTGGAGGTCGTAAACGGCGACTAAGGGACTCTAAACCAGAGGGATGGGCAGCAGCGTCCTTTCTGTGGAACAGTAGCCATTCTGCGCTCACCAACCCGCCTGCCAAACGTGGTGAGTACTGGCAAATTCCCCCCAATATGATGACACATTTGTGGAATACTATAGGGGAGGCCTTTGTTCAGTAGTGGACGTTGTATGGCCGATATGATGTAACAACATACCGCACTAAAAACATCAAGACACTGTGAGTGATATCTGCGTGCATCGAAACTAATTTTTTGATTATAATTGGACGATAGATAAAATAAAATAACTTTTTAAAATCTGTATCTGACAGGTCACCTTAGTCATCCTGCGACCACGAATGCTGCAACGTATTCGAAGCGTCAGGAAAAACAAAAATCTATAATATACGCGATGTAATCCGTTTAAATTGTTTTATTATAATAATTCAGAATGTTGGCTGAATTACAATTCAAATCCTAGAGAAAAGGGAATGAACTGGCGTATATGGCGCAAAAAACTTTTTTAAAGGCAAACGAACATGATTATGCGGATGTTTGTTACTCTGATCTATCCCAAGAACTTCTTAACAAATTGGATCGGTTTCTCAACAACGGTATTCGTTACATCTTCGGATTGCGTAAGTACGACCACATTTCTTCCTACCGATCTAAGCTTAAATGGCTACCTGTCCGTCAGAGGAGAGCTGATAGATCACTCTGTTTGCTTGTCACTATTATAAACGATCCTTGTGCTCCTTAAAATTTTAACTTTTGGGTGGCTCCCACAGTCATGACCTTCGGGCTTCTGAAAATTTAATTCTTAACATTCCATCTCACCATACAGGGTTTATGTCCAATTCCTTCGCTGTTTCAACAATAAAACTCTGGAATGCGCTTCCTCTTGATATAAAGATAGCTCCAAATAAATTCGCGTTTAAACGTAAAGTGCGTCAATACTTCCTGAAATTATTACAATCCTGACCAGTTTTGTCTTCGTCATTAGAGTTTTATATCAGTTATTTTTATGTATTCTATTTAACTATGTATAATTATGAAATATAATATAATCTCTATTCAAGGGGATTAGGGTGGGACAGGGCAGAATCGAGATAGCGTTTGGACGCTTATTTCATAAATTACCTGATGGTGGCGTGCGGTTCCCAAGGAACCGATTGACCTAGTATCGACATTTCCCAGAAACGTGGGTGGTCGTTGCCTAATTTGCAAAAGAGGACGACTTTACTTTTGATGGGGTTAACTTCGATCCGCCATTTCCTAAACCATTTCCCGTAGGTGTTGGCTGTGGCTTAGAGGATCTTAGTTATGCTATCGGGAACGTAACTGGAGTAGAAAATGGCCGTATCATTGGCGAAGAGTGCTAATTGGGTTGTATTATCAGGTCGTTTGCGGATGTCCCTGGTGTACAGTGTGAACAGTAATGGGGCTAGCACGGATCCTTGTGGGACTCCGGCTCTGATTGGGTGGGGGGACGAGAGAGCGCCCGTGATTCGATATCGGAAACTGCGATTTGACAAGAAGTCTCGTATGATGAGAACGAGACAATCGGGCATTCCGGGTTGATACAACTTATATAATAAGCCGTTGTGCCAGACTTTGTCAAATGCTTTCGCAACATCGAAAAGAGGACTCCCGTCATCATGCCGCGTGAGAATCCGAACGTGATGTGTTCAACTTGTCTGTGGACTTGTTGTTCACACGAGTGTTTGGTTCTAAAACTAAATTGTTCGTCGGGAATGGTTTATTGGATTCGGCAAAATCCTTTAGTCGGGAATAAATAATCCGCTCATAAATCTTGGCAAGGCAATTGAGAAGGCTTATGGAGCGATAGCTAGAGGGCTCGCACTTGTGCTTACCGGGTCAAACTCACACTCGGCCCTCAGAAGTACTTCTATCATAGGTCCCCATGTCGTACCTATGTGTTCAGGAAAATCTTTGACGGATGCTGGTTCCACATTTTACGAGTATATCGTACAGTGCTAGACCGCCAGGCATCAAGGTGTTAAGGATGGAATTTTGACTTGATGACGCGGATGATGCGATGGTGAAAGTCAGGGGCCGGAAGTATGCTGAACAGTATCTCGGAGCTACCTCAATTATATAAGAGATCCTCAGTATCAATTACAGATTATAAACTAATAACTAAGATCGAACAAAATCGTAAGTTTTAAAGTCGGAATAGACCAGCATCAATAAGCACGTGACTTTAACAACTTGATGTATTATTTTATTTTATGAATAGAACTATCCGTTAATTTGTACACTACAATGTACGTATTATAAGTGCAAAATTCAACGGTTTTATAGTTATTAATGCTTTCCTTTTGCTTAACCATTTAATTTAACCACAACTAAAAATATCAAGCACTTAGTTTTACAACAGATGTTTTTCACTCTTTGCAAAATACTAAATTAATTGTTAATTAACTCCGGCACACAAAAGAGATGTAATATAATAAAAACAGGAAGTGCAGTGAATTATGTACCTATTATGTTTGTGTTAATGATTAATATGTTGCAAAATGCACTCGTCGCGGACTGACAGCTTGCATGAAGAAAGAATTAACCAACTTATTATGAATTTCAATGTATTAATTTTAATAAAAAAATTACATATATAAGATATAATTTAACATATATTATTTTTGGTTTTATTTGTTTGGTTTCTTAATCATAGTCTTGCTAAACTTCACGCAAACTTATTACATCTATGAATTTTTCATGAACGGAATGAGCCAAATATTATTCATAATTGACACAGAATTAGTCCCGAATCAATTTGAGTACAATAATATTAATATTCAATAGGTATGCTAATAAATAGATCATCTTTCATTCATCTATAATAAATATTGTCAAGCCTGCATGGCTTTCACACAAACTCAGTTCACACAGATATTCTCTATTCAGAAATCAAACAACAATTAAAACACAGCTCATCATCAGCACACCAGCTCGTCGACATCCACTGCCTAACAGGCGCCTCCCAATGATCATCATATCAGGCAAAGAACGTCCACTGCTGAACAAAGTCCTCCCCCACGGACAACAGATTATACGCCGAGTGTCGTCATTGCGTCAAGCTGATTGGTAATCGCATTATGTTGTTATTATCACATGGGATGATGCTGCTGCCTATCCTCTTGAAACGATTATTTTACGTCACCCATGGTACGATAGGAGTGGTCTATTCTTAGCCGGGAACTACACGGAAACAAACAAAATACAACACGGCAAAACTTTATTAATAAAAATTAAAATATTACATGAAAATGCAGTCTCCGATTTTAAAAAAACCGTGTGGTGTCGGTATTAAAATCCGTGTGGTGTCCGAATTAAAATCCGTGTGGTGTCCGGATTAAAATCAGAGTGGTGTCCGGATTTAATTCGTGTGGTGCCAGATTAAAATCCGTGTGGTGTCCGGTAGAAGAATATAGCACCACTCCGTCCCGTGGATGTCGTTAAAGCGTGACTGTAAACCAGATAGATCGGCAGCAGCGTCCCTTCTAGTAGAACAGTAGCCATACTGCGCTCACCAACCCGCCTGCCAAGCGTGGTGAGTACTCGTAAATTCCCCCAAATATAACGACACAATTGTGAAAATCTATGCGGGAGGCCTTTGTTCAGCAGTGGACGACGATGATGATGACAGGAAAATTTCCAAGTGTTTCATTCAAGCGCGCGTAGACACGAGCCATAAGTACTCGTATTATAAAATGAAAACCAGCTATACTGCCCATAATTTAATTGACACAAAGTTAACTTTCACATGCGAATCTGTATGTGATAAAAGAAAACTGGTTATAGACTTGAATAAGTATAGTTATAACTTTGTAACATATTTGTTTTTCCCTTTAGGTACATGCTATGTGACCCCTACTATATCTATAGACCACCCATAATATGACGCCTAGGTATTTTATCTTGGAAGATCCACCTGCGTAGTGACATCATACTGAGATCACGATCAAGAGTCTGGTAATAATACTATCATTTTTCTTGTACCGTTTAATGACATAAATCTCTCATGCACAGAAGCCCAGACTCACTACAACAGCATGTAGCCCATATAAATACTTCTTCGGTCCGGGGATGGAACACACGACCCATAGCGCCGGAATCTATTCGCTTAGCATAGCGCCAACCGAGCCATCACAGATGTATCCAAAGTACATGACAATAACTTCAATTCAAACTGCTCTCACAAAGAGATTTTTGTCACCTGAACTACAGTAATATTTCGGACGCTGCCATATATTAATGTCTGATATCGTTTTTGTATCTGGAAATTTTTAAGTGTATATCAAAAACCTTATTGACTTACGAAAATAGTACAACAAATAATTAAAATCATATATAACAACAATATTTTTTTCCCAGTGCACAACTAATTGGGTTTTCTAACCAAAAACAAAGATTACTTATCGAAAATACTGGTTTGCACCTGCAAATTAAGTTGGATCAAACACTGTCACAGTGGCTTAAGGTGCGGTTGGCGTAGCATTGTTTTTTTTTTTTTTAGGCCTTTTTATTGCCTGACGCATACCACGCCATCCGGGGGGATTGCGTGATTATGTGGGGTTTGCACCCACTAAAAACTCCGCCGTTTCACCTGCATCCGCCTTTTGATGGACCGCGAGTACTGCGTATGTATTACTTTCGCGGCCCATCGGCTGTTGGCCCATGTGTGTGCCTACCTACCTGCACCTATGGCGATGTTTTAAGACATCGCCGCAACTCGAAAGCCGTGCAATGCGGAGAGGCCTGTGTCCAGCAGTGGACTTTATTCGACCGAAATGATGATGATGAATTAGATATATTTTAAATATATATGCATTATGGACTTGCATTAATGCTAGAGTAATTTCTTTGGGTTCTTATTACGATGGGCTATTTTATTGAGAAATTGACATAGTTTTTGTACAAACCCCGGATCTTTTTGGTCTGCGATTAACCACCCTTACGTAATTATCTGAATTTATAGGGAAAGCTATGTTATGGCGCAACTCGGGATACACATATTGCCAGCACTGCCAGTGGAAAAATATAAGACAAATTCATTGATTGATTAGAAAGGAGTGTAAGATATTACCGCCGATCAGTTTTACTTCCGCAAAAGTAGCACAATATGAAGACAAAAACATAATAATAAATATCCGAACGGAATGGAACTGTAAGAACTAAGAAGTCAAACAGCAATATTTCATAAGAAAATATAACTGCACATAATAGGTAATATGAATGTAATGCCGGCCACGGTTATAATACGACCTGTTCCATTCAATGTCACAAAATGATTACGTGTGTGAACGTAATTATGTAGGTCAGAAACCGCGTGTAACGAGCTCTACTAAAATTAACTAAAACCTCGATAACACCCACAGTCAATCATTTTAACCGCCAAAAAGTGCAGTGACTGTATTCTAGTGGGTCACTTAAATACGCTTATGAAAGAGATTTTGGGAATCCAAACTGGGGTCGTCCTGTGTTCTTTCTAATATGTCTTGCTGTTAGGTGGCTTAGTGAGGTGGATAATTAAAATCCGAGGGTAAAGTTCACTGAATACATTTACATTGAAAAGTAAAATGGCAAGCAGGTGCTAGGTATAATATCTTCGAGATGTGCCTGAAGGCGAGGCACCAATGGGCGGCTCTAGAGTGTATCAAGGACCTGGAGCCTTCCTTCGGTACCGAAGATGACCACTCCGGTGGTTTTAGCCGGCAGGAGCCTGGCATGCCTCTCCTCTCATCCCCTGGGCGGAGGAATTACATGATGTACTTCCACGGGAATAAAAAAAAGGTATAACGTCTAAACAATTATTTATATTAATCGGATATTTTCACTTAAACCGCATAAGACAAAACAGCTGCTGCCCAAAAAAGTTTCTTACAACAGACTATATTCATTTTCATGATGCGTTCAGAAACGCCACTAGATATCCATCACTTGGCCGCCGAGTGTAAAAATCTTCGCCAACAACCCCTAATTGCTTTAGTTTTAAACTTATAAGTAATATTCATAAATTTGTTTAATTTCAGATCTTTTTAAATTTACATGCACGCAACCTAATGACGGCCTACGTGATGTTAACTAGCGACCATAATCATGGAAAACAGGGATCTAGTGCTAACTGACGCGTTGCCGACCTAAGGCTTTTGCTGGAATGAATTCATAAAAAAAACACTGACGGTTCCCTTCACCCGGAATACAACTAAGCTAGGCGTAGTTGTTATGGCGGGTTAAATAGGTAATACTGTAGAAACACCCAGTCGAGTCATCCACATAGAACTATAATACCATTTGGTGGAATAAGGCTATTGTATCTATCTCTACTATATACATTCATGTACCAAGCTGTGCTTTCAGATTACACGAGATTGTTTGGGACGAAATTCCAAAAGCGACGGCTAGAATCACGAAATATAGGAAAGAATTGACCCCAGAGTCTAAGGCTTAGATTAAGACTCGGCTCTTCTAATGCCGTGGCTATTCTGTGCTATCTGCGCGGTTACAGGTTCAATCCCCGCACATAAAAAAATATTTTATGATCATCAACGTCATATTATGGCACGTTGAATCGTCGGTCCCGGTTTTTGTCATTAGACAGCTTTCGCTAAGCTAAGTTGAAGGCCACTGGGTGGCTTGAATAACTCTGACAAAAGGTTCATCATTTCGGCCGAATAAAGTCCACTGCTGGACACAGGCCTTCCTCTATGATCACCACTACGACCGACATCGGTGTATTGTGTGCTCGTTGGGGGGGTTTTGCCATAATGGCCACGCTTGGCAGGCGGGTTGGCGATCGCAGATGAGCTGTTGATGTATTCGAAGGACGCTGCTGCCCATTCTCCCGGCTAAAGTGGAATGCTTTTTTTATTTACTATTCTTTTATGTAAAATCCAATATTATATTACTCATCTTCACATTAATATATCCATATTAGTCATCATCTAATCATCACATTTATCGACGATTCAAACGCTACTTTTTATCTCGGCCTTTGTATTAAAATGACTTCACACACACACAAGGTTGGTCACTAACAACGCAAAAAGAAGAAAGAAGAAAACATCTTATTATTATCAGTCGCGGAATGTCCACTGCTGAGCAAAGGCTATGAAAATCGTCATTTAGACACCACACGGAAAATATAATAAGCTAGCGGCCCGCCCTAGCTTCGCACAAGCAGGGACATGCAAACCCGATTGCAGCGCCAACTATCGGGACCAGGATCCAGGGACCCACCCAAACATACACAAAATACATCATAATCGGTCCAGCCGTTTAGGAGGAGTTCAGTGACATACACACGTGCAGAAGAATTATATATATATAAGACTTATACTCGTATAATCGACATCATGACATTGTGAAAATGAATGAAATATGGATGACATAATTAATGGATGAAATTTAATCGTAACTAGGTACATTAAGGTTTGTGGTCTGCACAATCCGGTTTCATGAGTTTCAGGTCTGCGGCAGAGTCCATCCTATTAAACGGATCTTTCTCTTGTGGAAGAACAGCCACATCTTACCTTGTTCATCAAACTGATTAATAAACTTTTTTATGAAAACCATTTTCTGTCGTATACACTAACGATGTAGGTACTTCGCAGGAAACATCTTCACATCTGAATAATGTTAGTGATATTTGACGCCTGACATTTTTTATCGCTGTAATACCACCGTGATTTAAATAATGGGTGCAGACTGGTCTCAATACATGATTATAATATAGAAGTGGAACTTTATTATAATTAATCATTGCAGGTTTTGCATGCACTTGTTAATTATGAAACAAGTTGTGAAATCTGCTGAAAAGGGCGTTTACAAGGACATGTTTTAAAATGTAGCAATAGCACTCACCTTATTGATAATAAGCATTGTATACTTAAATGTTAATTGCTGAACATACATTTCTCTAATATATAATAATATACTTGTCAGAGAGAGTACAATAATTGATATCTTTACAAGTAGGAAGGAATTAGATGGCCAAATGGGCGGCCATTGCAGTATGACAAGAGCAAAAAATAAAAGGTTTCAACCTGGCATCCAGGTCTGCGCTAATAATACCATCCTGTGATTACTAATCTACTTGACAAGGCTGTTAATTAGTGCAATATTTATGAATTAACAGACTGAAATGTTATGATGAATACCAATGCCGGCATTCCAGACAACAATCCCTTATTTGCTTTCTACGACTACGGTAAGGCTATTTACATCGTGAACAATCGAATTAATCATCATCATTTCGGTCGAATAAAGTCCACTGGTGGACACAGGCCTCCCCCAAGGATCACCATAACGGCTGATATGGGTGTGTTGTGTGCTCACTAGGGGGTTTGCCATAATCGCCACGCTTGGCAGGCGGGTAGGCGATCGCAGTTGAGTTGTTAATGTACTTGAAGCATGGTGCAATGGTACAACAAACATGGAGTCAATAAAACAAACGTTGTCTCATAATGAAACAAGCTAGTTGAACAGTTACGTGTGCCGACGTTTGCATGTATTATGAGGATTAATTATATTCACTGTAAATAATATTATGTGATGTATGATATTTTAGTTTCTACGTAAAACATGATTGATGTTTGTTTTAATATTTTCAGGACGTTTTATCGTTAAAGTGTGACGACTTGCAAAATATGAATACAAGTTAGAACTGGTCTGAAATTCCAAATATGGACATTCATTAGGGTCTAATTATGGAAAATTTCATATTTGGATTCTTGACTGAAATACCAATACCTATACCTAGACATAATACAGAATGTGAACCTAAACTTCCACGTCCAGACTTGATCACAGCAGTCTCGTAGGTGTCCTAACAGGGGAAGAAAAGCTGATGTAACAGCAATCATAACATTATCACCTTACAAAAATGATTTGACAGATAACAATGAAGAAGAAAACTTAAACAAAAAGTAAATTGATCAAGACAAATAAGTACTACGAAGAAAACTGGAAACCTACTGGAAACATGGAAATAGAAAAATAGGACTGAAGATTCTGAAGATGAAGGCTCTGAGGTTGAAAACGGTATCCAGTTTTATAGTGAACCTGATGCATCATTACTCCAAAAAGAACCTAACTTTGGTGGTGCAGACTATATGTTTTGCCATACACTGTTTTCTGAAGATAGGAAGGAGAAACTTGGATCAAATGCTAATGTGTAGGCTCTGGGCACATAATGAGTCCACTGGTCTTAGTCTATTATTATTATTTTCGTTGTGCTTATTCTAATATTCCATATTTGGTTACCTATTCTGTATTTAGATCCCTTTTTGTTACTTTGCTTTTTATCTAGTGATTATTAACATATCTGACATAAGACGGCCAATTACTGATGCACAAATGTCTGACAGATTAGGATTACTATTAAACTTTTTTAATTTGTGATGTATTTTGTTTTTATATTCATAAATCAAAATGGTATTCCATATTTGGCTACTTTCCTCTAAGCTGCTATAGAATGTTAGTTTGCTAATGCTAGTTTTGAGAGCCTTTGTGACACATTCTAAATTAGATAATATAATAATTAGATAATTAGAAAACTGATGAGGAACTTAAAACTCAGCATTTTATTGACAAATCGTTTCCCATCCAAGTAGCTCGCCTGTAGAATTATCATGCAAAAGTAAAAAATCTTGACCCATTGGCATTTGGTGTGGTAGGACTACAGGTTCCAGCACCTCATCACGACATTGAGCGGCATCTAAATGACAGTGTACCAAAACGAGCCTAGTTCTCCTGCCTACGCGTATTTCTACTCATACCATAATGGTTTCACCTTAATATGGTTAGAATTCCTGGGGATTTTCGGAAGGCTCTTACACCAATATGTTCGTCAAATACGTATTCTTCGTGAAACTGGTTGGATTCATGCGGAAATAACACCCTAAGCCATTGGCGATCGTTCCAAGTAAAATGCTCATTTGCTCAATGTAATCTTAGTCCACAATTGCCTCGATCAACAATCTTGAAATGAAATTTGGCTGGTGCCAATGGCATCAGCAACATTGGACTCGATCGCGCCCGCTTCCAGCATGCCTATTGCTCTTAACATCTCTTGTCTACTTAAAATTATTTATTAGTTAATTAAACAATTAAAGTCTTTGTTTCTAAACAATTAAAGACACACATAGAAGAAAGTATATCGTAATAAAGTTAATTTTAATTTTATTTTGAATTTATAGTATAAAAGAGAAATGTGCCTGTAATCACCACGGTTGGCAGGCGAGTTGGGGATCCCAGTTGAGTTTTAAATATACTCGACAGACGGCTGCTGCCCATCCTCCGGCTAATCTCAAAGTCGCTTTTTATTAAGTCCACGGGATGAAATGGGTTGTTGTTATTCTTAACCGCCACCACATTGTTTTATATTGTAATTGTGATTTAATATCAAGTGTCAATCTGTTATCAGAAAGCTACGAATAAGCTATAATATTACGCAATTAATTAATATAAACCTAATGATTATACCATATTAATATTATTGCGTAGCGGAACTTTTGAACAAATAAATAAATAAAATAACAAAATATTGAGTCTAAAATATTGCGATCTAATTATAATCGCTGATAAATTCTTTACAGCGGTTTCTAAATACGAACCAAAAAAGAGAATAATCAAAATTCAAACACGATAGCAGGTAGATTAGCTTGATCCAGTGAATGATATGAAATATGACGTGCGTTATTCCAATTTAGCTCCCGTTATACGGTGGCTTCGGTGAGCATGCAAATTGCCCGACAATAATGTGCCCAATGAAGCATGAATCATATTGTGTGGTGGAAGTCATGAGCAATTATTGTGTCATGAAAATGTCACATGAGGAAACGAGTTTCAAAAAGTATCTAGTAATAAGTAGTATTAAGCGTTTATGTTTTTAATAGTAAAAAATGACTTCAAAATGGATAAAATGCCTTTTTTAAATTGGTAGTCTTGTACCATCTAAGAAGTTTGGTATTTTACAGCCAAAGTTAAAGGACGTCCACTGCTGCACTGCCTATAGTGTTATTGTAGTATGTTCCATCTTTATAAATTAACCTACATCTTTCTCGTTATATGTTTTACCATTATTTGTATAAATCAACATTGGAATCTCAATTATTTTTAAAAGAGTTACCATTGAATTTCTTGCGGGCTCTTCTCCATAGGATCAAGCAATTGGAACCGTGCAACATAAATTCTGACGTTTCATAAGTGCCAGTAATTGTTTTATTTGAAATAAAAATCTTTGACTTTGAACAAAGGCCTACCCCGTAGATTTCTTCAATTGATTCGTAATTTGAGGGAATATTACCATGCTTGTTGGGCGAGTTGGTGAGCGCAGCATAGCCCGTCCATCTGATTTAGAGACCCTTAATCGCCTTTTACGCCATCCACGGGAGGAGCGGTGGAAGATTTTTTGACACGTCATATAACATTTAAGCATTGCAGTCAGCTTGTTAGAAATTGCTGAAACCATATATTTGGAGAGAAAACAAGAGCAAGCTTTTGCCGCGAATGAAAACTATTAGAAAAACTTAGGCTATTGCAAATAGGCATTTTTATTTCGTTCGGAACCTTAAAAAGGTGCTAATACGTTGATGTAGCTTATATTGTATTTATTTTTATTTGTGTAGTCCTCATTAATATGTGGACTAGGCCTGTAAATATAAAGTACCACTAAGTACCTCTCATTTAGAGCTCGCCGATGACACGGCCATATTCTACTCTGGCCGCAGTCCCGATTATATAACTAAGATCCTCCAAGCCACAGCCAACGCCTACGGGAAATGGTTTAGGAAATGGCGGATCGAAGTTAACTCTATCAAAAGTAAAGCCGTCCTATTTTGCTAATTAGGCGACGACCACCCACGCTTCAGGGATATCTAGATGCTGACCAATCGGTTCCTTGGGAACCGCACGCCAAGTATCTTGGAGTCACCCTAGACAAAAAACTGACTTTCATTCCCCACACAAAGACGGTGCGTACCCGCGCCGCCTTTGTGCTCGGTCGCCTTCACTATATCCTGAACGCTCGTAGTAAATTATCTCTTAGAAATAAGGTGAGAATTTACATACCATGCATTCGACCCATCATGACCTATGCCAGCCCACCACCAGACCAGTTCGCACGCGCTGAATCACGCCCACTCCGTAGATTCGAAACCCTCCAAATCCGTTTCATGCGCAAGGCCACCGGAGCGCATTGGTACATGCGAAATGATCAACTCCATTTCGATCTTAACTTGCCGACCATCAGGCAATTTATGAAACAAGCGTTCAAACGCTATCTCGATTCTGCCCTGTCCCATCCTAATCTCCTTGTGGTATCAGCCGTCGATTACCAACCCTCTCGTATCAGTAGTGTACTTCGCCCAAGGCACGTTCTGGTCGATACAGACGACAAAATCACGTTAGATCACATAAAGAGACTCGCGTTGTCTCGTTCACTCAACACCCGACCGTTTTACCGCCCTCGCCGCCGAGGATACCCGCCTCACCGACGTCGCGGAGGCCTATCGCCGCGTCACCTTCCCGTTCAAGTTAGCACTTCTCCCTCCCGTCTCTTGCTCGCGCCGGCCCGTGCCGAGCCTGTAGCTTTAAATGTCCCATAATACAATTTAAATAATACCGACCCAGCAACGCCCTAAGCCGAGGTCCGTGTCCCGCAGGGGGCGCCCTTAGCGAAAGTTGCTTAATTTTTAATATTAAATTTAAGCCTGGCTGGAGGCCTCTTTTGTCTTCGCCAGAAATGACCGGTTAAGCAACCACACACCCTGAAATGTATGCGAGAAGCCCAACAATAAAAATAAAATAAAAAAAACTCATTTAGTAAAATACGTATTAATGAACACATGCGTTGCTAATGTTTGCATGGATGCTGTAAGTAGGTATATAGAATGAATTAACTAAACGCGATATATTTCCGTACCTATGTCGATTCAATAAATGTTTTGAGTTTCGATTTTTATAGTTTATAGTGTCATAACTACAGTTCTCCAATAAAAAAATACCTTTTTTTTTATTTGAGGAATTATAATCAACAGTATTATTATAAATTTTACTTCCGCTTCCTTTTATGCCTTGTACATTCGACAATATCAACAACAACACGGTGTGGATTTGCGCTGGCGCACCTACTTTCCAAACTAATGTTCTTTACACTTTTTATTTCACTTCAACACTAGCGAAAGAGGTTTTCGACGTTAGACGTTCTTTGAACTTGCCTGTAGTGTTATAAAAAAATTATATGCACAATTTCATGGCTTTTCTGAAGACAGAAATAAAAATGGCTTAGTTGGAAAATTGTATTTACATACTTAAAAATCATGGGTCATGGGGTCCGAATGCACGTCTGCTTTGAAAGATATAGCTAGACGGTTGGTCAATACTTCGCGTGATCAGAGGGCTGGCCTTTTCTTTGGCCAAAGAGTAAGCATTGCCATTCAACGTGGCAATGCTGCCAGTCTTCTGGGAACATTATCAGCTGACAGCGATGAGGAGGAGTACTTCGACGCCTAAGTGCATGTGCAACTTTCTTTATTTTAATTATTATTTAGTTTATTGGTCATCATTTGGGCCGAATAAAGTCCACTGCTGGACACAGGCCTCCCTCAAAGATCACCACAACAACCGATATCGGTGTATTGTGTGCTCATTGGTTTTGCCATAATCGCCACACTTGGCAGGCAGGTTGACGATCGCAGTTGAGTAGTTAACGTATTTGAAGGACGCTGCTGCCCATCCTCCGTCTAATCCCTTAGTCGGCTTTTACGACACCCACGGGATGAGATGGGTTGGTGCTATTCGTAGCCGGCACCACACGGCTTGGTTTGAGTTTATTAGTAAATTGTATATATTTATTTTATATATTAAATAAAAATAGATAGCCTGTTTTAGTAATTTTGAAAGTCTGTAGAATAGAATAGAATAGAAATCATTTAATTCGGCACAGGACATAGTTTACAGCACATAATAAAAAACTGCAGTAAAATTAAACGAACACATTTGAAAATAAGTGCACTGACGAACATACCGAAAGGGTAACCAACTCAGCGTGTGTTGGGTGTAACAACCAGCGCTGGTTTTCAGTTGGCACCTCGCAGTGACACACGGACGAAGGCAATGGATAATAATAAATACTAAAATATTCTTGCTATAATAATACATTTTACTGTACAGAAAATAGGAACACTGTATACTTCATAAACATAAATAAAATATAAATGTAGTCGCATCCATTATCCAATAGCATAATAAGCATTCATTTCCGGTCGATGCGACGCGAAACGTTGCCATTAATTTGATGTCATTAGTGATATGACTACAGGCTTGTCTTGTAAATGTTTTTTTCTAACTCACTGTTATAACACTTACGCGTACATAAATACTGCTGTCGTCCAGTGTTCATTTATCAGATAATATACCTAATATATTCAATATTTACAATGCATAAGATTATGAACTCCCGGCAACAGCGGCACTACCCACAAATTTACCAAACTAAGGCGCATCTGCCGGTAATTTTTCTTAATCAACTAAAATTAACGAAAGTAGTTTTTTAATCTTTGCCCCACCCTAGGATTTCTCCTGTGTCGTGGGTGCGTTTACAAACACAAATTCCACACACAATACACCCACACCCGGAACAAATACAATTTTAACTTTGTTAAACAATTTTTAATTGCCGTGTGGTGCCGGCTCAGAATGCCACCACCCCATTTCGTCCCATGGGTGTCGTAAAAGTCGACTAAGGGATTAGCCGGAGGATGGGCAGCAGCGTCCTTCGAGTACATTAACAACTCAACTGCGATCGCCAACTCGCCTGCCAAGCGTGGCGATTATGGCAAAACCCCCCAATGTGCTCACAACTCATCCATATCGGTGGTTGTGGTGATCTTTGGGGGAGGCCTGTGTCCAGCAGTGGACTTCATTCGGCCGAAATGATGAAACAATTTTTACTTTGTAAATGTGTTTATATTTTTAGGTACCTAATTGGTGTAGTAGAGAGTAGAATATTGTTCCAACATTTGGATGCCGTACATCGGAAGCTTCCTTGAAAGGCTGCAGTTCTATGTTGCGGTATAGCCAGTTGCTGAGCCCAACGTCTACCCTCACGTTGACGGTGATTGTTTACCCACTTTAGTTTAGAGTGCAGATATGAAGGGAGGGATATCTTTCACAACACCAAAGAGAAGACGGGCTAGATGCAGTTTTCGACATTATTTCATATTTAGATGTTATATTTATTTAGGTAAGGTGTTATGTGGCTCCTTGCTGGTACATTGAAACAAAATCTTGCACAGGCGTTCTGAGCCCTTTGAACAAGTCTTTCGGTGCGTGCTAAAATTCTGGGACCTATCAACATGTCAGCGTAATTCAGTTTAGATAAAACCAAACTTTCAACAAGCTGTATGCGCAGAAACTCGCTTACATAAGGACGAATTTTATATAATAATTTTAGACGATAAAAACAATTACTGACGCAGTTTGAGATATGTGTCTCAAAGTTAAGGTTTTCATCCAAAATTAATCCGATATTCCAGGCATCACTCACTTGTCCGATAGGCTGTCCCATTGCGATCCATCTCCATGACTTGACCCTATTTTATCTAACTGTCCTTTAGACGCAATTAATATACATTTTGTTTTGGCCGGGTTAAGGAAAAGAGAATTCCGTTCAGACCAGTTCACGATCCTTGCCAGATCTTCATTCAAAGATTTCAATGCAGTATCATAGTCTCGAGGTTTAAATAATAGATATAACTGTAGATCGTCAGCCAGCGTAAATATGATATTTGCAGTTCTTTATAACTTTAATAATATCAGCAGTATACAAAATGAACAATATCGGGCCCAAAATTGAACCCTATGGAATGCTCCTCACTACCGCCATATCGGATAAAACACTCGATCCGTTTGTATCACGAGTTTCAACAATTTGGAATCGGTTCCTGATAGCCGTCGAACCATTTAAGTGTAGGGTAATTAAATCCATAGTACGCCATCTTTGAGAGTAAAAGAGTTAAATTTATGACATCAAAAGCCCTATAAAATTGTCAGATTTCCGCAATTTATAAATTTAGGTATTATTTGTTCCCTTTTAAAATTAAAAACTGTTGAAATAAATGCATGTCCACCAAGTGCGTCCACGCAGCCAACATCAAGAGAACTGACCTTCGCATCCGTACACACTAGATCTATCAGTGTCTCGCTATTAGCTGTAAAATGAGTAGCAGTTTGGACCTTTTGATTCAATTCAAACTCAGACTGTTTAGAAACGCATTTAATTTAACAGTTTTAGAGTCTGTGTTATTTAGACAGTTAATGTTGCAGCAGAATGGTATGTTTACATATCGACAAAGAATTTACTGAAGTAGTTAACGCGTCAAAAAATATATCAACATCTAACCATGGTGGTCTGTATGCTGTTCCGATGGCGATTTTTATACCATTTATGGTCAGTATAAGCCACATTTGTTCACCACATATATAAAGAGGGCTAACGGGGGACGTATGGCTGTACATTGTCGCAATATAATATAATCGTTACCACATAAGTACCAATATATTGAAGCTTTCTCCTGGTATTGACTTCGTAGCTAAGTAACTATAATAAGCTCAATAATTACTGAGGCTCATAATTAATTTCATTTATTAGTTTTTCATTCAACAATATTCCGTCCCTATAATGTGTTATGATTATGACAATGACTTATTTATTATAAGATTAAGCGTTGAATAAAGTGGTCTGGTTTTGATCTCAGCGGTTTTCTTCATCTACTTCGTGAAATGAAATTTTGATCTGAGATAGAGCCTCGTTAGTGGATCACAAACGATTTGAGATCGCTGTAATCAGAGAACAAAGGAACTATTCTGTTCTTTGTTTTATTGTGTTTATTTTATTACATCGAATAATATTAGTTCTAATCAAATAACGTGATGATATATTTAATCTATACAAATAAATAAACTTGACTACTGTCTGTTTGTAATGTCAAAATAACAGCTTTTTACTAAATGCAAATAAAAATATATACGGTCCTTATAACAAAATACCAATTTTTATTATTTTGTCAGTCTGTCTTTTTGTCTGTTTGTTCCGGATAATCTCCCAAACAGCTTGACCGATTTTGACGGGACTTTCACTGGCAGATAGCTGATGATATAATGGGTAACTTAGGCTATATTTAATAATAAACCCGCGAAAAAAAAACCTCCGAAATCCAATACATATACTCATCATCGGCCATTTATACGTCCACTGCTGAACAAAGACCTCCCCCATAGATTTTCACAACTGTGTCATCATTTTGGGGGGTATTTGCCAATACTCACCACGCTTGGCAGGCGGGTTGGTGAGCGCAGTATGACTACCGTTTCACAGAAGGGATGCTGCTGCCCATCCCTCTGGTTTAGATTCCCTTAGTCGCCTTTTACGACATCCACGGGAGGAGATGGGAGTGGTGCTATATTCTTAATCCGGACACCACACGGATTTACATTTTAATACATATACTAATTATGTAATAACTAACCGATATCTTCCAAAATTTTACGGCGGGTGAAACCGCGGGGCCTAGCTAGTTTCAAATATAAACAACGCAGCACATAACGGGATATAGATAGCAGGCATTATTTACCTTTCTTCTTTTCCTGCCCTAGTCCGTCACTTTACTTGGGTCGGCGATGATTATCAGTCATATTGCAATTGTTTTGTAAAAATGTTTTTACAGTTGGCCGCCTGCCTGACACCAACCCTCCTTGGGTACCTATGATAGTGTTGGTGGTGAGCCGCCATCGGCGGACAACCCAAAGTGCTTAATGGTACACACCAGGTTCCAAACTCCCTTAGTTACCTTCTACGACACCCATAGGATGAGATGAGATTCCAACTGCAAACGTAAGATTTATCATGTTATTTTAAGACCATAGACTTCTTATAGGTTTTCCTGTAATGTATAGGTAAGGATGAGTAGAATTTTAGGCCATTCGTTTCTGAGATAACAGCGGCCCTTAACTCCGAAACACCGATGATAAATATTCGTCTATTTTCTTAAATAACTTAACTATATATATTAAAATTATAAAATAAATAAATTTGAAACCTTGACAACAAGCCCTTCCGTTTGACCTGTTATATATACATCGCAAAACTTTTCTTTCAAATTTTCTGATTTGCCCAAATGTGACCCCAATATAGAAAATTCATCTTATTACGTTACACGTCCGTGTTTGAGTTGCAAAAATTCATATGTGTACCAAAGAACATGGGTGCTTTTGGCCTGATCTGTTACAGAAATGAAAGCTTAACTGATAATAAGTGTATATTTTATATTTTGTTTCTTAAGATTTACAATAAAAATAAAAATAAAGTGCAAAGAAATAAGAAGACCTCACGAATAAACCAATGACATTTCAATAAAACGCATTCTTTGGTCTATGGCCTTTTGCCAAATATGTAAAACAAGTTTTCTTGGATTTGTCTGTGATATTATGCAAATAATTTCTTAAATTACATGATTGTATTCATACGTATAGGTATTATTTATGTGATAAAATAAACGATAGATAGTAGCTATTGAATCATATCGTCATACTTAATCTCATTGTCGCAAAACGAGGATTTTGCTTAAATGCAACAGAGAATTTAAAAAATATGTATTAAATACTCATGAAATACCCTATCATACCATACCAATTTATTAAATGTAACGACCAACATAATTAGCATTGTATGGGCGATTGCCAGTCTCCTTTCAACTTATCAATTCAGTAGATTCGGAGCAAATTAGCTGTGACGGACGGACATACAGACAAACACGAGTGATCCTATAAGGAAATTCGCCGTTTATTTTTCATCTAAACATACAGTACTCTTTAAACCGTAGAACGAACCTGAAAAGACCTAGGTGTAATGTAGAGCAGATATTCAAAAATGTATCGCCATGTGTAAATGTGTGGCAGCAAATTACTTACCAAGTAGTTCGCAACTTCTTGATTATTACATGTACTGCATATGTAATTTATTTGTCACATAATAAAAAACTTCTTAATGTCTGCTATTGATATTTTATATGAAACATCTATCAGCATGTAGGCGGTCACAACCTTACTACATTTTTCACCTTACATATGTACTGAATTAAGGTTTATCCTAGTGTATTGTAATGTGGGCAGTCTCCGTATTCAGGATCAATTTAAATAAACAACACTAAATAATAGTTAAGAAGTAAAACAGATTTTGCATAATTTATAACCCGATTATGTATTGTGGAATCTACCTCCTGCCATCCCGTAAAAGTTTCAAATTCCTCAACAAAATTAATGAGTACTAATCGATAGGTAGGTACACAAAACTTTAACAATGGGATATTATGTACAATCCATCGGATGTAGGCAATTAAGTCAAAATTACAATGCTGGATAAAACAGAGCTCCATATCATAATTCAATTCAACATTTCACAGTCCATTACAGTTTTATTATTTAAGGCGACCAATTGAAAATATTGGCGTCAGGGATGTCAATATTCCTCAGAATTGTAAAACATTCGGAACAGATATTTTTGTATTTCATTTATAATATCTTTGACTTAATTTTTGTAATTGCGTTACATGATTGGTTAACTTTTACAGCAGAGAAAAAATATCAAAAACTACTCTTTAAAAACAGATATGTTAATTCTACAGGCAAATGAGATCGATTTCAGCTTCTAAATTTTCTGTATATATTAGTCTTAACACACACTTCAAATTGTAATTGGATTTTATAAAATTAGCTATAGTCTTTATTTTAAACGAAATATACTGTTTTGACGCATATGACTTTAAGATAAGCAAGCTCGCGCGTGTTTTTGTACGCATCAACAAGTCTCACTTCAGTCCAGCGTTGCCAGAAGGGCACGAATAGTACAAATTGTGTACTATTTCACTCATATGTGTACTTGCGTACTCTGGGCATTGTTTGTGTACTCAAAGTAATTTTACAAGATTTCAATTTTTCTTTTGGTTATTAAACGCTGCCAACATAGACTGTAAAAACCGGTACACTGCTAACACTAGTCGAAATCCTTATTCTTGAGAATAAGTCCTTTTGTTGTTGACTTTTGTCATGGGTTTCTTGGATTTCTGAATCTCACTTTTCTGAAAACGTCGGATCGTGATGTAGGCAAAGTAGGCGGTGAAACGGGAGTGGGAGACGACTACCTTATTTGCCCTCCGCAGGAAACTCACCGGCACACAGTTTGCTGACCGATCTCCAGTCTCCATGAGTTGCGGCTTGTAAGCGACGAACTTTGGATAGTCATTCGCCCGACCAGAAGCAGATCCAAAACGACGGCGGCACGCTACTTCCTGCGCACGCCTCTCTGAGAGGGTTTTGTGGCTGCATAACGAGGCTGCATTTGGGCGGGGCCCGATAAACCAAGTAGCGGGCTCAGATCTGAGAAGGATGCGGGAATGCGAGAACCCCGAAAAATGGCATAGTGCTTGACTAAGGTATTAAAAAATATTGGATAAAAAGTTGCAAAGGCCGGGGATTGAACTCCTAATAACTCGATCGGCAGTCCCATACTTTATCCATTTGGGTGGCCCCACTTTTTTACCACCACAGGCGATGTTTCTTCGGTAAATATATTGTACAGACCCATTGCTCAGACATTCGGGGATCCAAAGCCCCTGTCTAAAAATGAGTGTCATTTAGTTTCCTAACGTCACACGAAACATATTTTATATGATCCACATTGATATTCACAAGAAAAAACAGAATTTAGTACGCTCTAAATAGCCTAACAAACGAAACAACCTGTTTTACGAACTGTATCGTACGTATACGTACATAAACATAATGTAGGTAAAGATTATAATGGTCTTATGACCATATGAAGGCACTAAGAAAAAATTATTGACATTATTTGACGAGCCAGGGAAACAAGGAATACTAATATTGTAGATAAATATATTAAAATGCAACCTTTAAAATAAAAATATTAAAAGAATGAAACCATCGTTTGTATAAAGCTGGCTGTAAAGTAATTTACAAGCTTTGTGTTTTTATTTCTATAAGCTAACACTTGGCTATAGTAACTTAAGATTTACATATTTACAACTATAAACAAGTCAACGCTCAACAGTTGTGTTAAACTCAGAACGTGTCGTACAAGCAAACTTCTAAGCCGTTATAACAGATTACAGAATCGAATGTTGTAATATATGTATAGATTTATTGGAGTAGTGAAGCATACGGTTTCGAGATGGCAATAGTGCATAACTAATCGCTACAATAACATAACAGCAATTTTAAAATAGAGCATAACCAAAGCGAAATACCGTAACGACAAGTTACTTTAGAACTTCCCTACAAAAATATCCATTCTGAGCCTGATCTGACCTAAACATATTCAATTTCGTATTTCTTTTGTTACAGATGTTCTATTGATAGCACACTTCGTTTAAAAAAAATTAACTGGCAAAAATGTGGGAGACTTTACAAGCTAATTGGAAATGGTGTTGGAAAATGTAGTACCATGGTAGTTAATTATATTGAGTACAAGGCATGATATATATCCATTTTTCAGAAGTCTTCAAAGTGCGGAGAAATTAATTAGTTATTTACAGACTTGCAAAGGCAGGCACATGGAATCGATACAAGCCCTGTACAAAACACAAATCATTGGATCCTGTGAAAGAACTGGATGACTTAATGGAAATGACATGCGATGCTGTCTTTCCAGTCTATATGTTCAATAGGAGATACAGCCCTTAAATGATACGGCTCATCTCATTTGGTATACTCATGGGTCTAAAATGAAGTCAGGTACGGGAGCAGGAATTTGGTCCAATGACTGCAATATCTGTCGCACTATACATCGGTTTTCTAGTCGGAGTCCTATGCAATAGTTGCCAGCATTAGAGAAATACTAAGGAGGAATGTAAAGGACAAAACTGTTTACATACTCAGCAACAGTCAAGCAGCTTTGAAGGCATTAATCTCCTTCAAAGTAAATTCAAAACAAGTCAAGGAAGGTGTTATTATATTAAACAAACTAGGAAAACACAATAACGTAAAGCTTATCTGGGTACCTGAACACGAAGGTATTGAAGGTAACGAGAAGGCAGATCAAAATAAGCAATTCATGGGCCCTGAGCCATTTGTAGGAATCGTCATGGTAGGTACCCACAGGAATTACATGCATTTGCTAGTAAAGAACATGTCAGAGAATGGAGGCAAGCGAGAGGCCTAAACCATTCTAAGACTTTCTGCAGCACAAGACTAGACGGTTTATGAAACTATTAAATCTAACCAAAACCCATTTAAGGCACTGTATAGGCACAATGACAGGCCACTTCGGCACCTGCCCGCACCACAGCCGACCACTGCCCTCCAAGACCGAAACGTATACTTTCACACGTACTCTCTCACCGAGGACCGCCCACTCCGGGTAGTCCTAAAGGGTATCCCCAAGGAGATCAATACTGACTCCATCAAAGACGACCTTCTGTCGCAAAATATCCTCATCCTGGAAGTTCACTGCATGCACGCTGGTCACAGCGGTGTAACCTATGACATGACCTTCGCCATATGTGAGAAGACCGCCGATAATGATCGGATTTTTTCAATATTACGACCGTGTGCCACCTCTCAGGCATCGAATCTCCCGTAGATATGGTTCCTGCGATGGAAAACCATCTTATGAAACTCCCTAACGATGTTCGTGCATCGTGTGCCGAGAGGCTAGCTGGGACAAGATGTCGAACTCAAATCCGAAACACCCCCCCTTCCCTTAACCGTCCCAACCAAAGGCCGGCCTTCGATGTCGATAAAAAATCTGAATGCCTAGCTGACAGTCTAGAAGCACAATTTTCCCCAAGCACTCTACCTGTTGACCAAGCTCACCTCACAAATGTTGACGCCGAAGTCGAACGTAACGACGCTGACGACCCCCTCCCTCTGGTCACGGCAGACGAGGTCAGAAATCTTGTCAAAAACAATCTGGCTCTGACGGTATCACCAATAAGGCGATTAGATTCTTCCCCGACCGTCTTATCACCTAAATGACCACTGTCATCTTCAATGCGGCATTAAACATCAACCTCTTTCCACATATGTGTAAACAGGCCACAGTTATCGGTATTCATAAACCCGATAAGCCCAAGTGCGAGCCCTCCAGCTATCGCCCCATAACCCTTCTCAATTCTCTTGCGAAGATTTATAATAACAATAATAATCATTTATTTCAGGTGAGTACACCCATATAAAATAATATTTTATGGAGGGATTATTTATTCCTGATTAAAGGATTTTGCCGAATCCAAAAATCTCATTCCTGACGAACAGTTTGGTTTTAGAGCCAAACAATCGTGTGTACAACAAGTCCACCGACTAGTTGAACACATCACGTTCGGATTCTCAGGCGACATGATGACGGAAGTACTCTTTTTCGATGTTGCGAAAGCATTTGACAAAGTCTGGCACAACGGCTTATTATATAAGTTGTATCAGTATATTGTATGTATCTTTGGATATATTTATTATATGATATTTATTTAGATATATGTATGTAGATATCTATTCGTTTATACATTCTTTTGTGATATTTAAGTATAAAAATAATTTATTAGTTCACTGCAGACTGCCCCTTGTGCATCACCTATATTTCCATTCCTCCGAAATGGTTGTCTGGAAGAGATCGCCGAGATGCGATAAGACCGCCAATTGTACTTGCTTTCTATATTAATACCTATATTCTGTTTCTGGTGTGCAATAAAGTGGATTTATTATTAATATGTCTCTCTTTTCACGGGTTTATATCCCCTGTAAGGGGGAACCCGGTCTTTTGACAGCTTCGGCTTTTACGCGGGGATATGGGTCCAACACGCAGAGGCCCTTTAGAGAATTTTAATCTAAAATGTAATGGGACACCAACCGGGGACTCTCCATAGCTGCACTATAAAATGAAGTCATGGATTGTCCCCGGTGGTGTAAGGCTATTGTATGAGATGGAAACTATAACGATAAGGTCTATTGCAAAGGGTGCTAAATGGATTATATACTTCTAAAACCTGAAAAAACGGCGTCTGCTTTTCAACGTTTATAGTGAAATTCTGTGGCAGACGGTGACTCGCCACTCACAAGATGGGCCCCCTAAATGGCCACCACTACAGGCGACAAGGAGCAACACATGTGTGAGCGGCTAGGGGTGTAGAGAGGTGCGGCACCGGTTTCACCATCGCGCGTCTCAAAGACTCGGAGCGGGTTTCCCCGTTATTACGCCATTAGACACTTCCACCCCTGAGCATATAGCTCTGGCGGCCCCCCTCTGATCGGCCAACTAAGGCAAGCCAGAGTTGAAAATCCTACGGGCACTCATGGGGTACCACTCTAACCAACCAATAAAGGCAAGCCGGAGACGAGGCCCTGACCGACTCTCTGGAGCATTCGGGTACGCAGTGTCGCCACTCACATTAAGCTCGCAACAAACTGCCCTGCGTTCTGTAAGCTACTTAATATACTTTTTTTTTTCTTATGATATACTTTTCATAAGGTAGAAAGAAATCAAGCAGCTACTTTAATCTGCCCTCCAGGATTACCTTATCCCATGGTGAGATAACGGGGAAACCCGCCCCGAGTCTTGGAGACGCGCGATGGTGAAACCGGTGCCGCACCTCTCTACACCCCTAGCCGCTCACACCGGTGTTGCTCCTTGTCGCCAGTAGTGGTGGCCATTTTGTCCCCTGCCCATCTTGTGAGTGGCGAGTCACCGTCTGCCACAGAATTTCACATTAAAGGTTGAAAGGTAGACGCCGTTGTTTCCGTTTTAGAAGTATATAATCCATTTAGCACCCATTACAATAGACCTTATAACTGTAGTTTCCATCTTATACAATAGTTTTACACCTCCGGGAACAATCCGAGACTGCATTTTATAGTGTAGCCATGGAGAGTTCCCGGTTAGTGTCCCATTACATTTTAGATTAAAATTCTCTAAAGGGCCTCTGCGTGTTGGATCCATGTCCCCACGTAAGCCTATCAAAAGACCGGGTTCCCCCTTACAGGGGATATAAACCCGTGTAATAGAGAGACATATTAATAATTATTATTATCAACTCGGAGTGCCCGACCATCTCGATCTCATCCTGCGAGACTTCTTGTGAAATGTCAGTTTCCGATATCGAATCACGGGCGCTCTCTCGTCCCCCCGCCCCACTAGAGCTGGAGTCCCACAAAGATCCGTGCTAGCCCCATTATTGTTCACACTGTACACCAGTGACATCCCTAAACGACCTACTTTCTACTCCGGTTACGTTCCCGATAGCATGACTAAGATCCTCCAAGTCACAGCCAACGCCTACGGGAAATGGTTTAGGAAATGGCGGATCGAAGTTAACCCCGCCAAAAGCAAAGCCGTCCTCTTTTGCAAATTAGGCAACGACCACCCACGTTTTAGAGGGATCTCGATGCTAGGCCAATCGGTTCCTTGGGAACCGCACGCCAAGTATCTTGGAGTCACCCTAGACAACAAAACTGACCTTCATTCCCCACACAAAGACGGTGCGTGCCCGCGCCTGGCTGGAGGCCTTTTTTGGCTTCGTTAGAAACGGCCGGTTAAGCAATCAAATTTCTCGGAAATGTTGGCGAGAAGCCTAAGAACAAAAACAAAAGTCATGTCTAATGCCCATATCGTTCCCATCCAATATCCGTTGGGAGCTCTGTTCTCGAAGTTGTTGATGAGAATGTCTACCTGGGACAAACCGTCCAGTTAGGTAGGTCCATCTTCAAGAAAAAGGTCAATTATCGAATACTACTCGGCTGGGCAGCGTTCGGGTAAATTCACAACGGTCTTTTATGTAACAATACTGCAATGCCTCAAGGCGAAAGTCTTTAACCAGTGTGTGTTACAAGATATTACATATGGGATAGAGACGTGGTCACTCACCATGGACCTCATAAGAAAGCTCAAGGTCACGCAGCGAGCTATGGAGAGAACTATGCTGGGTATTTCTCTACGAGATCGAATCAGAAATGTGGAGATCCGTATAAGCAATATTTCTCTATTCACGGGTTTATATCCCCTGTCAGGGGGAACTCGGTCTTTTGATAGGCTTACGTGGGGACATGGGTCCAACACGCAGAGGCCCTTTAGAGAGTTTTAATCTAATATGTAATGGGACACTAACCTAATATTTACAACTCTGGCTTGCCTTAGTTGGCCGATCAGAGAGGGGCCGCCAGAGCTATATGCTCGGGGGTGGAAGTGTCTAATGGCGTAATAACGGGGAAACCCGCTCCGAGTCTTCGAGACGCGTGATGGTGAAACCGGTGCGACACCTCTCGACACCCCGAGCCGCTCACACCGGTGTTGCTCCCTGTCACCTGTAGTGGTGGCCATTTAGGGGGCCCATCTTGTGAGTGAGTCACCGTCTGCCACAGAATTTCACTTTAAAGGTTGAAAGGCAGACGCCGTATTTTCCGTGTTTCTTAGTATTAAATCCATTTAGCACCCATTTCAATAGACCTGATACTTGTAGTTTCCATTTCAGACGACCTGGTGAAGATCGCTGGGAGTCGTTGGATGAGAGCGGCATGTGAGGGCTCGTTGTGGAAATCTAAGGGGGAGGCCTTTGTTCGGCAGTGGACGTCCTGTGGTTGATATGATGATGATGACTTTTAACACTGTCCTCTGTGCCCTTTCCCGACGGAGCATTAAGCATTTTCCAGAACTACCCTAAGCTGCGACAAAATGTATGGAATGTGCCAGAACAAAGTACACTATTCGTAATATGCCAAAATCAGCAGATGTTTGTAGGTTTAGTAGGTTTAGCCTACCGCTTCTAAGAATGGACGCTGCTGCCCATGGTTCTGGTCTGGTTTAGATTCCCTTAGTCGCCTTTTACGACATCCATGGGAGGAAATGGAGTGGTGCTATATTCTTAATCCGGATACCACACGGACTGACAACAATCTGAGGAAATCTATGGGGGCAGCCTTTGCTCCGCAGTAAACGTCTGTTGGCTGATATCATGATGACGATATTCTAAGTAGTTCAATACAACGGTAGATTAGAAATTGCATACTTGGCTGCTTTGATTAAGTGCCGTTTGTCGTCTAAAGAGCATGTAGAGTGAGACAAGTCATGAACGATACGTACCTAAACATTATGGGGAAAATAGATATTTTGAACGTTTTGTTGAAGCTTGAGGGCAGGATGTATAATGCTTGGCACGGTAAAAACGGAGATATTGAAACGATTTAGGCATGCTGATCAATAACTATATACCATTACGAGTAAGTACTGATTATGCTGATTCATGCATATCACAACGTAAATGTAAAGCGATACTTGAGATTCTAAATAAGCCCTACAATTAACTGTTGTGGGAAAGTTTGTTCACAAATTTAATCACACCTTGCTGCCAATTTCCAATTGACATAATCCTCAGTTGCTTTTATAGATCCACACTTCATTGTAGCAGAAATGCGTTTTGTTATTAAATATTAACTTCGTAATATAACGCATGGTTAATCGGAAATGCATGGGCAAGGTACTGTCTTCATTTAGCTACGAACATTTTAGATACATACTAGATTTGTACCTAATGTAAAAAAACATTAACGAAATTTATTTTGACATCATTAAGCATTTTCTCAGAATGTTCTTTAATTCATTAACAAGATAAAATACAACTTAACAATATCACAATCAGTGGGTACTTTATTAGGCGTAATGATCCTTCAACAACCCGAGCTCAATGTTCAAAAGCCACAAGTTTAAGTCATAGCCCGCAAAAGGCCTGCACAGTTAAACGACCTCATCGTCCTTAATGACTAAACTCACAATCACTTCTATATTAGCACTGGCTTACTGCCAATGAAGACTTTTGTGGCCATGCAAAACTATTTTGGTAATTTAGAGAAAGTATTAACTTTAATTCCATTACGCTATATTAGAAAATTTTATTTCAACTTGGAAAGATGGGCAATGGACATATGAATATAAGCTGATCGAAAGAAACGAGGGCATTTATTTGTAAGACGTGAACCCGAAAATAGTGCCCCAATTTTTTCATTCTGTTAGATAGGAAAATGATGAATTATTATTGTTATACCCGGAGGATGCTACAGCGGTTTGCTACTATATTAGTAAAGAGAATGGGTACTTTACTGGTATTAGTAGAAATGCAGCCCTTAGTGATGATAGGCTGGGATAACCTTAAGTTGTAAAAGATTATACAATTCAGGATTTACTTACAATTTACTTCTCCCAAATACTGCATAGTTTTGCTACAACATATTTCAACCGCACAGCACTTCAAAGAAAACCAAAACCATTATTCTTTTATACCGCTAACAGGAATTTTTACGTCAATATCGTGGTTTAAGGAAGCCGAAGTCGAGACTTTTATCACTGTAGAAGCATAAAACACATCGTGAGCAAAACGCAGCTGAGCATGTGGGTCGACCGCAATCGATGCTATAATAACTTACATTCATCCATTGATTTGATATTCCATTTTCGTAAGAATAATGTATGACTGTGAAGCAACAACACAGCAAGCCATTCCATTTTTCCTTTTCAATTTTGTATAATATTTTGTATCAACTTCGTGAAATAAAGTGTTTGCCCAATTACCCTTAATCTTAACAAACGATGTTTTTAAGAACGCTGAGTGGTGCAAATTTCTTTAATGCGATCGATTAAATGTTGAGAGAAATAATGTACGCATTACAGCAACTGGATTACATAAAACCCTTGGGTATAACAAAGCTCGTCCCGTGTAATGTTCCAACATGATACATAAACATGAATATTGATATTGTAAATGAGATTGTATATTATTTTGACCTTGTCAGCGCTATCTAGCGGTTTAGCATGATACCATTCAGTCGGGTGTGAAACCAATACCCATCCAACTCCTGATATAACAAAATTAAAGCTTAAGTTTAAGTTTTGAATAGGGAAATATATAAAAACTTTTATTGTATATAACCTTTTAGCTTCTGGTACTCATAATTTTGCCTGAATAAGGACTAAATAATCATTTAAGACCCTGGTTTAGCACTTGACAGAATAGTTTTGTTCCGAGACCCACCGCTAGATGCTCTACTGTGCACCAATGAAGCGAGATTCAATATGGCGGCGCCATTCGCCTCTGGAACAGGGCGGGGAGCACAGTCGCCGAATCGACACTGCAATATCTACGCGTATTTTTGTCGAAACCATCGGCTTCGTGACTCGAACGCGGGTGATATTGCGAAATAATCCAGTGTTTCTGTGTTCATTTATGCTGTTTGTGTTATCATAAGTGTATTATGGTGATTTTGTGGTGAAAAACGTGAAAGGACTTTAGGGTAACAATGTCTAGCAGTTGACATGTTTATCTGTGTCGTGTGTGAAGATTTTCCCTTCGCGTGAGGAGGTGCGGTGCGCGAGTGTGCGCGCTGGCGCCACTGTGTGTGTGCCGCGGCCGTGGATACGCGAGGATCCAATGATGGATTGCATTTCCATAGATGTATAGGTAAAAGTCATTCGCAAAATTTTGTTCACGTTTATTTACACGATGTTCCACTGTGCAGTGCACAATGAACCAAATCGTTTTGATCAGTTGCTTTGTTTTAAATATTGTAGGCATCTCTTTATATCGTAGCGAGGTATTTCGATGCAAGGATATAGCCTTGAATCGATAGGGATAACGTGGGTTTAGGGCGCGAATAAAAGCTTTGTGATTTTCAGATTCCTTATCTCAATAAAAGAGGTTAGTTGGACCTTGTTTAATAAAATGTTTTCCTTCATGGTTCATTGTGTAACGTGCAGTTTAGATTTAAGATCTGATACTTTAATAATAATAGCCTAATAAAAGATAACAAACGAATTACAAATTAACATCTTATGTTCTAATTGGTTTCCGATTGAATGTACAAAACCCGCCATTTTACAAGAAATCACACACATATTACGAACACACAGACCTTTTATGTTTTTAAAAGCAATTCACACTCACACACAAAGTCTTGCTTGTATACCGTTGAATTTTAATTCATTACATTCATGCAGAGTCGCGCAAGAATATGGTTCCCCTCGCTCTGTTCACTACCTCTGGTTATCAGCTTACAAAATGTCTGATGCTGTCTTACTCTGACGAACAGCTAATACGCATAGTTCTATCTCTTTTCGACGCATATTGCGCGTTTTTCTTCTTTTGCCGCGTCATATGCCAGTGTCGAAGCTTAAGCGTAGTTTGGATTGTTTCAAAAGTGTACTGTGTAGTCGATGAATGCACTTCGTATGCGACGGTTTGATTCGGATTTGATTGTAAGGCTGCTGTTTGACCCTAATTGGTTTGAGTTCCTTTGTTTAGGAGGTCGGGTAGGTTATTATTAAGAGGGTACCCTACGTTAAGGGTAACCGCGCAGCCAGAGCGCGCAGTTAGACGATTGGAACTCGGCCGCGCCGCACGTGGTGTCGTGTGGGCAATTTGCCGCGAATCTTTTGTCCTGTTCAGTGCTTGATGCCGTGGAAAATGGGATTTTTTCATTCATGGACCACCTGGTAATAACTTCCTTTGCACCCCGTTCGAATCAAATTGCCGATAATTTATTAGAAATATATATTAGCCGCCTTTACTCTGATCCTAATTATTGCCAAAAATGTATTTAAAGTAATACCGTGATTAATAATAAGACAATTTGTTCCTTTATTAATCCGTAATTTAAAGGCTAAATAAATCCTTATACAATATAATTTACCCTATATCTAGTGAAGTAGGGGGTGAGTACGCCAGTGCGAATTTATGAGAATGACTACGTTATTCATGACTCTGGAGCTGGACTCGTTATGCAAAGCGAAATGCCGAATTATGCAAATAATAATAATGCTGACTCCTTAAATTTTATGACGTCTTTTAGTAATGTTTCTACTGCATGTTAGTACAAGATCGTCATGAACGCGCAAGAAGAAATTGATAAAATTTTAACAGCAACTAAATTATGTATTTGTTATTAGCAGACTAAGTCATAATGCTCTGCCCATGTTACGAAGGGATTAATCAAAGGAACTTTGTAATAAATAATCATAATAATTTACGACACTAAAATGGGTCTAAAACCGCTAACTTGAATAACCCTTTACATATATGTATCAATAGATAAAACTCAGCAACTCCCCCAGTAAAGTAGGTGCTCCTTATTTTTATATAAGTCAACGCATTTGAGGAGAGCTCTGAATAAACAAAATTTCTTCGCAACTACTTTGAAATGTTAGAATTTATTTACTCTGGGATATATCTATAATACATAAAACATCTTCACTACGTATCCTTTCAAGAAAGACAAAGGGTTTTCCTTTATCGGCATTCATCATGTCATACTCTAATTACATTTTCTTAGTCTATTTCAGACTATGAATACTACCTACTGCAGAATCATGATCACATGCATCAATCGAACATATATGAAATCAGATATCCAATTTATTTCTAAGCTGCATATGAAAGGTCCCGAACAGATCGTTCGAATTTACAATCTCTTACTTTCGGTGAATATTTATCTCTCTCTGACTATCATTGGCCCAGGCTAACTCAACATTAAAAAATATAAACAATACATTTCATGGAAACAGCTTTGCACTGCAGTCTTGTACATTATTTTATTGACGCTTCAACGTCTCAATTGTCTTGCTTTCCGAGTAGCCTTTCGACTTACTAGTCTTCTTAATATTGTAAAGATTTTCTAATGCTGCTGTTTCTTGTAAAACTTTTGTTATTATAGCTGTTTTTTTTTGTAATTCCGACAGGGTAAAGCTTTGAATTACCGAGTCCAATGCTTTAATAAGATCTGTGGATTAAAGTACAAAAACAGTCAGACGCAGTCACGCACAAAGGAAATTAAATATAATTACAAAGAATTAATCCATAACATGACATGATGAATAATATCGCCAATTAATAAATTTCATTTAACAGATTTCATCATGAAAGTTCACGAAAGAACCGATTTCTGTAGTAGTTATAATGATTTTAAGCTTAATTGGTCAAATATTTTTCCGTGTTTCAACAGGAAGAGTGGGAAGTGGGCTATATTGGTTAATATTTTTGAAGCTTTCATCGAAATGTTATATTTTCCTCGATCGTTTGCAGAAATATTTTAATATTGTTAAATTGTTTCAAACCATTCGTGTTTAAATAATGATACGCAGCATTTATTAACTGAAATGAGAACTTATTAAGAGTACTTATTAGCCTTAAGACCTTAAATTACTTCCGTAATAAACAAATGTTTGTATATGAATGATTTGCATAACTAATCCATCGTAGAGTAGAGTCACGTCTCGGTAACGGCCCCGCCGATTACTAAAGAAAGTACGTTTCCCTCCATCACCAACTTATTCGAAAGTAGCAATGCTGTTTTAAGTACTTGACTGCCTAATAAGTTAATCTGTCAATATGAACGTACTTTACATTAAAGTCATGCTCTTTTTCCGTAAGGATTCGACAAATTTTGAGCAAAGTAGTGGCTTAGGTACTTCCCATTCGAAGTTTAAATGTGTTAAAGGATAATCTATATTTCTTCCATTTCAAGTTTAGTACCTCTAGTTGTTAGTTTTTGATGGAAACTATTGATGAAAAATATATATGTGTCGAAACATATTGCATTTAAGTAAGAGTTTACAAATGCAAAAATATTTTATCTCAGCCAAATTATTCTAGTTGAAGGAAAATGTTTACTTATTATTTCTAACTTAAAAGCAACTTATTTCAACAGCCAATTAGTTCTAAGATAATATCAAGTTATATTTTATTTAAGTTGTTCTTAAGCCTTTTTAGCGAAGCGGAACGCGGTTATGTAAATAAGCGCAAAAATGAAAAAAGTGTGTTGAGAGATATTACAATAAAATCATTTCATTTAACAAAAGGCAAAACCAGCTCTAGGCTATGAACTCCAAAATGAAATCGTTATCGTTGGAAACTATTGTTTAGTTTTCATAAAAACGGAAATAAGCGATAACGAAAAAACATTCGGTATCCTCTAAATACTGCATCGAATTCTTGTGTAATTGATACAAACCATTTTTGACGGCCAAATAATTGATATTTTGCTACGGATGATTGCCTCGATCGCTTTTGTATTCGTTTAATTAATCAGCTTTGTACTAGATAAATACTAAACGAATAAGTGTTGTAGTTTTACTTTGATACAGTGCATCAAATGAGGACATTGCAAAACCTAAGACTTGACTGAGAACCTTTGAACAATCAAAGTCGAGTACATTTTTTGTGGCAGCAGTTCCATGTGAAGGACTCGACTGAGGCGGTACTACAGTCCTACCTATTTTACCAGCCATAACAACTATGCGTAAGCGTAATTGTGTTGCATGTGAAAGGTAGGAACAGTCAGTAATTTACCAGAACACAGGGCATTCCATTTTAAGCCTTAGGTCAACAACGCATCAGTAATCACTAAATTGCTGATGCCTTTTTTTTGTTAACCCGGTGGAAATACCTCATGTACTTCCTTCGGCCCGGGAAAGGGCGAAGGGGCATGCCGGCCTCCTACCGGCTAAAACCACCGGCGTGATCATCGTCGGCACCAAAGGGAGGCTCCAGGAACTCGAATGATCTCCATCTAGAGCCACACGTTGGTGCCACGCCTATAGGCACATCTCGGAGGGGATGACTGTAAAGTGGTCATCCCCTCTAGTGGAGGGAAGGCGAATGTAAAGAGGCCGCCCCCCCGGCATCTCTCGAGGGGATTGTAAAAGATTCTCCCGAGGCCTCACTATGCGCTGTGCTGCGCACACAGCGGTACGTGACCACATGCGCACCGCTGTCTTCCCGGGGGTCGCTCGGTATGAACTCGCATATTTCCCAATAAGCGCGCTCGCGACCCCCAGAAATTGCTGATGCGTAGACATCAGCTTCGCTTGCCGTGACTGTGTCATAAAAATATAGGGACATTTGGAAAAAATTTCATGTTCGCATGTAATTGCTAACTAATGCTAAGGCTTGTTAACACATTAATTAATACAAGTAAGTTTACATAAGAAGAACATTGATCATTACAAGTGCACATCACGTGTAGTTGCTTCACTGGTAAATACCCAAAGTGTTTTCAGTAATTACTCGCCGTAATCGAACTTTGCATCGCAACTTCCACCACGGTTTTTATAATGTCTTTCCTTGGAAGAAAAAATTGCTTAAATCCACCAGGAAAGTGTCAACTTTCTAAAATAAATAAAAAAAGGTTACAAAAGCGATACAAAATCACCAAAACAAAATTGGGTCTTAATTTAATAACCTTACTAAAAGATTATCGACAGCGAAACTAATTATAATATAGACAATATGTATGCCTTAAATAACTAACAATAAACCTCAAACGGCTTAAATATAATAATCTCATCGGAAATTATTGTTTTGAGCCGTTTGGGGTTGAAACGCTTGGGTCATGGCGGCCGAATGCACGTCTACTTTTCAAAGACATAGCTAGACGGTTGGTCGACACTGCGTGATCAGAAGGCTGGCCTTTTCTTTGGCCAAAGAATAAGCATTGCCATTCAACGTGGCAATGCTGCCAGTCTTCTGGGAACATTACAGGCTGACAGAGATGGGGAGGAGTACTTTGACGCCTATATGCCACTTATTTTAGGGTCTTCATTTATTGTTAGTTATTTAAGGCATACATATTGTGTATTTTTTTTTTGTTATGTGTATATATAAGTTTTATCTTTAGCATACAATATAGGTATGTAAAATAAAATAATTAAATTATTATATTATCATAATTTAAAAATAATAATAGCAATTTAAGTGTCCGTAATGTTTACATTTAGTATATTCAGTTGGTTCTTTAAGACTTAATTAATTAGATATCATAAGCAAGGACGTAGCCTCGCTCAACTAACATAGCTTCCTCTACACACAAAAAATGATGTTTTTGTTTTAACATGTTGTACAAGTCGGTAAGTTCTTAATATAAAATATGTTTGACTCTGGAAAATACTGAGTTAATAAACTTATTTTAAATATCCATCTAAATGCAGTAATTTAAGCAGTTTACAATGCGGTTCCAAAAAAAATTGCATCTGAGCTTTTTTTTTTTTTTTGTTGGGCTTCTCGCATACATTTCTGGGAAATGTGGTTGCTTAACCGGTCATTTGCTGGCGAAGCCAAAAGAGGCCTCCAGCCAGGCTTAAATTAAATATTAAAAACTAAGCAACTTTCGCTAAGGGCGCCCCCTGCGGGACACGGACCTCGGCTTAGGGCGTTGCTGGGGATATCAAGCTATTGTTTTGGGGACAGCTGGATCGGTATTATTTAAATTGTATTAGGGGACATTTAAAGCTACAGGCTCGGCACGGGCCGGCGCGAGCAAAAGACGGGAGGGAGAAGTGCTAACTTGAACGGGAAGGTGACGCGGTGATAGGCCTCCGCGACGTCGGTGAGGCGGGCATCCTCGGCGGCGAGGGCGGTACAACGGTCGGGTGTTTAGTGAACGAGACCACGCGAGTCTCTTCATGTGATCTAACGTGATTTTATCGTCTGGATCGACCAGAACGTGCCTCGGGCGGCGTACTCTACTGATACGGGAGGGTTCGTAATCGGCGGCTGATACCACAAGGGGATTTGGGTGGGACAGGGCAGAATCGAGATAGCATTTCGACGCTTGTTTCATAAATTGCCTGATGGCCGGCAAGTTAAGGTCGAAATGGAGTTGGTCGTTTCGCATGTACAGAGGCGCTCCGGTGGCCTTGCGCATGAAACGGGTTTGGAGGGTTTCGAATCTACGGAGTGGGTATGATTCAGCGTGTGCGAACACTGGGCTGGCATAGGTCATGATGGGTCGAATGCATGTGGTGTAAATTCTCACCTTATTTCTAAGGGATAATTTACTACGAGCGTTCAGAATATAGTGAAGGCGACTGAGCACAAAGGCAGCGCGGGCACGCACCGTCTTTGTGTGGGGAATGAAGGTCAGTTTTTTGTCTAGGGTGACTCCAAGATACTTGGCGTGCGGTTCCCAAGGAACCGATTGGCCCAGCATCGAGATCTCCCTGAAGCGTGGGTGGTCGTCGCCTAATTTGCAAAATAGGACGGCTTTACTTTTGATAGGGTTAACTTCGATCCGCCATTTCCTAAACCATTTACCGTAGACGTTGGCTGTGGTTTGGAGGATCTTAGTTATACTATCGGGAACGTAACCAGAGTAGAAAATGGCCGTGTCATCGGCGAAGAGTGCTAATTGGGTCGTATTAGCAGGTCTTTTGGGGAGGTCACTGGTGTACAGTGTGAGCAATAGTGGGGCTAGCACGGATCCTTGTGGGACTCCGGCTCTAATGGGGTGGGGGGAAGAGAGAGCGCCCGTGATTCGATAATACATCTGAGCTACGTTGAGCCTGTATTTTATTCTACCTTTTCGTCGTGGAGTAGTGGACATTAAGTTGTAAGACGAAACACCGTAACATTTTCTATTGATCAGAAGAGCCTCTTTTTCTCACCGAAAATTCCATATAAACTATCTTATTCCCTACCCCTCTTTTAAGTACACGTATCGTACACTAACATTTTTTTTGTAACGAGAGAATGGATATTGGTATTATATATTGAAAAAAATGAAAATGCATAAATATTTATTTCTTGGAAACAATAAGATAAATCTTACCAGTAAAAGTAATTGTTTTGAAGATAATGCCAAATTTGCTGTTACGCACGGCAAATAACTTTATAATACGCGTTGTTACAATGTATGTACCTATATATTTTGTTTAAAAGTGGTTGGTTTCTTTACGTTTATAGGCATTTAACCAAGGGTCATAGTTTAAACATGGGCTTAGCCATAAAATTTCAATGTATCCTTTGTCCTTTTTTTACGACGCTACAACACTCGAGGTTTTTGAAGCCAAGTCTAAGATAAGGCACGAGTAATATATTTGATCACAGAAACAAGGTAGTGTGTTTTTCTATAGTTACTGTTATTCCCTGGTTATCGTTTTTTGAACTGCTCAATATGAAAAAGCAACCACACATATTACTCGCACGTTTGTATTTCATGAAGATATAAGAAGTTAGTTTTCATCATCTATATTTTACTCAAAATATTTGCCGGTAAAAGATCTGTGGTGTTAAATTCTTGTTGCTTATGAATAAAGAAAGTAACTTCTTCACTATGAAATCAATAAAAAAACCATCAATTTATTCAGAATTATATTTAATTTGACTTATTTCACCAAATTAAGCAAGAATCGATGAAAATTAATTAAATCATAGCTTTGGATAAGTAACGTATCACCGCGATAATTCATTCATACAAAGTCAATAAGGCAACCAAACAGAATCGTATTATATAACAGTCAGTATATTTGTATCAAGTACTTACCTATAGTAACAAAATATCGACTCATGTCAATATTTACTTTATTATTGTATGTACATTGAACGATGAATTTGCTCGTTTTCAATATTCGTGGTTTACCATTGGGAGTATTGTAAAACTATTCCAACAAATACCTTACATTGCTCGATTCAGTATACGTCTCCATATTCGCAGTTGGGCGCAATGAAAAGTATGTTTCGGTAGATGATAGTATATAATAGAATTTGCTTTTCATTCGGTTTTTCAACCGGGAAACGTCCACTTCTGAAATAGGCCCCCACAGGTCGCCACAATTACCGGTCTGGATTTGTGTTGTGTGCTCATCGGCAGGCGGGTTGACGATCGCAGAGGAGTTGTAAGGGGTGGTGCTATTCTTAGCCGGTATCACACGCTAAATACACTGTGCTTAATTGCATATATGCTGTGTGGTGCCGGCTAAGAATATCACCACCCTTTCTCATCCCGTGGGTGTCGTGTAAGGCGACTATGGGATTAGCCGGAAGATGGGTGGCAGCGTCCTTCGAGTACATTTTATAACTCAACTGCGATCGCCATTATCGATCGCGATTATGGCAAAACCCCCCAATCAGCGCACAACACAAACCCATACCTGTCGTTGTGGCAATCTTTGGGGAGGCTTCTGTCCAGTAGTGGACGTTTTCGGCTGGAATTATGAATTGCATACACTTAAATCAATGTTTTGCCAGTACAAAGTTTTTTTTATTGGTGCCCAGTGGAAATTCTTCACGAACTTCCTTCGCCCCGGGGAAGGACCAAGGGGTATGCCGGACTCCTACCGGCTAAAACCACTGGAGCGGTCATCTTCCGCACCTAAGGGAGCCTCCCTTAGGTGCCTGTCGGGTCCTCGTTTGATCTCACTAGAGCCGCCCACTGGTGCCTATAGGCACATCTCGGAGAGGGTGACTCTAAAGCGGTCACTTCCCTCGGGGGTGATTGTAAATGATCTCCCAAAGCGTCCCACGACAGCGTGTGACCATATGCGTGCTACCGTCTTCTCTTGGGTCGCTTGATATGTGCATGCAGATTCCCCAATCTACGCACCCGCGAACCCAGAGGTCCCGACCGCCTTATAGTAACTGCAGGGGGAGCCAGTACCAAGCCTACAGAAATTATATCATAGACTCAGTTTACTTCTTCATAATCGACTATAGATTACAGTGAGGCAGTACCTAATGCATTAATAAGTTCAATAGATCGATCGCTAAACCCAGTATAATAATATTAACCTTTCAAGAGTCGCCTAATGCAACTCTTACGGTAAGTGCCATCGGTCTATACATAGCAGAGTCCACAGATATTTTATTTCATTATTCATAAAAAATATGACATGTTCGAGCGGTCTATAAATCTTGCCAGGTGCTATCGGTTTTGTATAAAATGAGCAATAAAGCTGTGAAGCTTTATAGAAGAATAATGATTTCAGTATGTATATAAATAAGGAGCGCAGATTACATCATAAATATTGGATTACTGTAAATATTAAGATCTACTTAAGGTAATGGTAGATGTATTTACTACCCCGTGTGGTGTCCGGAATTAGAATACAGCACCACTAAATCTCTTCCCGTGGAAGTCGTATAAGTAGACTAAGGGACTCTAAACCAGAGGGATGCGTCCCTTCTGTGGAACAGCAGTCATTCTGCGCTCACCAATCCAAAGCCAAGGGTGATAAATACTGGCATATTACCCCCAAAATGATACACAATTGTGATCTATGAGGGGCTTTGTTCAGCATTAGACGTCTTTTTGCTGATATGAAGTTATTTCAAGCTTCTAGCCAGCCAAGCACAGTATACGTACTCTTCCGTGAGTTTCCGGAAAAGAATACACCACCCCTCTCAGCCACTGAATGCTGTAAAAGGCGGTTAAGGGTGATATAAAAAAGATGGGCAGCAGCATCCTCCCGTGAGCTAATAATAACATACTGCGATCACCAAACCGCCTGTCACGCGTTTTTATTAAATCTCCTATGACCGATCATTGTAGTCATCTTTTGAAGGCTCATGTTCAGCTGTGGACGTTTACGGGTTGATATGTGTATGTTAGTGTGGATGGATATTCTTCTGAATGAGCGCTGAAAACTGGCCAAAAGTAGGAAATTAAACTTGAAGTTAAAAGAAAAACAACATAATAAAATTAATATCCACACAGAACATATTAATGGAGAAACATTTCGGCTTGGCACAGTACACGAGCGAGTAAACTTTTTGACTTTTTGTAGACGCGTCGCTGCCGGACGAAAAATAGCAATTTAATTGTAGAGCAAAAACCTTTTCGGCTTTTTACAAATTATTGTAGTCTTTTATAATCGGATACATTTGATGATTTAAAAAAATCTACGAATATGATTAAACGTTGGAAAATCATAACTAAGCGCAGTATTTGCGTTTCAGTTATAAGATCTTTGAAATATTGAAAGAACGTAGCCTAGATTTTTAATCTACTTCAATTATACTTTATAGATCTAAGAAAGAAATTATAGAGCTTTCATGAAGTCTGGCTTAGTCAATAGACTTTATAAATCACAGTATTCAAAATTAGTGCGCTTAGACATATAAATGTAATTATTTGCAGTTCAAATGAACTAGAAGTAATAGAGGTTTTAATAGAACGGGCCCTTAATCTGCTCGGGAACGCACTAAATCTCCTTTATCCTTTGACATATAGGGGTCTGTCGCAATGCTGATTACTACAATTACTTAGAACCATTATATATGAAGATTCGACATTGCATTGCGTGTACGTGATGGGATTACAGGAATTATTTATTCAACTCGAACGTAATTACTCGATGTAGAAGTTAAAACAACGTAATATTTTAATTCAGTTCAACCAGACGCAGAATTTCTGTTTACTCTGAACAATACTATAAGTAATGTTATACTGTACTGGCGTTGAATTCAGAACGAAATAAAACTGCGGGCAGCGATAAACTTGAAAGAATTAAAAATGTACAATCAGGCGGTGGTTTATGTACGAACACTAATATTATAAGGGGATGCCCAAATCCACTGAGATCTACTGCAATGCGGCTGCATAATCAGGTCAACCTGGTACAACTACGTACGAAATGAATTTAGACCGACATGGCTCTTACATAAACGACAAATAAGATTTAAGCCCAGCATAAAATTGCATCAAGCAATGAGAAAATAACCGAAGAATTAAATTTTGTCGGATCACTCCATCTGGCGATTTCTATTCCCGTAATTTTTTTTATCTAAGACACTATTATGGCCTCGGCACCATTATAATTTATAGTCGTCTAATTTTGTTGCAAATCTTAAGATCGTTTGATCAAAGTAAATGAATTTGAAATGACTATCTTTCTGTTAAAACGAAAATTGGAAAGCGATTGAAAGACAACCACAATTAGGGTGCAGAATAATCCCTAATTTAACACTTTTTGGCTTGAAAGTCTAATTAAATAAAGACTAAAGCGATCGCTTAAGTGATTAATATTCATAGTCCTGTCTTTCTAGGACTTACTTTCCACAATTTCAACTCGGTAATGCGAGTTGAAAAGTGTTATTTTTAAATTCGCTTATCTTAGATCTCCCTCGGGCTTTCATTTACTCACAAGCGAGAAAATAATCATGGTTCATGTTTCTTTTATTTAAAGGATTAATCCTTAATATCGAAAGATGTATTAGTAATGTTAAAAGGCACTTAATAACTCAATGAGACTGATTTCTTTTGTGTTATTTCTTTTTTTTTTTTACTGTGCCCCACACTAGGATTTCTCCTGTGTCGTGGGTGCGTTTACAGACATGAATTCCACATACAATACACCCAGACCCGGAACAACTACCTGCAGATCATACAAATATTTGTTCTGTGCGGGAATCGAACCCACAACCTGGAGCGCAGCAGCCGACTGTATCAGCCACTGCACCAACCGTGCCGTCAAATTTATTTATTAGCCCTGTGATATATGGTTCATAGACGTGGTCACTTACTATGCTTGGTATCTCTCTACGAGATCGAATCGGCAATCCGTAGAAGAATAAAGTTGCCGACATAGGTCAAAGGATTTGTAAGTTGAAGTGGCAATGGCAAAGAAATATAGCTCGTAGAACTGTGGATCGTTGGGGTAGAAAGGTTTTCAAAGTGGGACGGCTTCAAACGAGATGGACCGACGACCTGCTGAAGGTAGCATTCATTTATTTCATGCATTTGTTCATTCAGCAGTGGACATGCTTCGGCTGATATAATACGATATCTTTTTTTATTAGTTTCAATTTCGTAATACCTTTGAGGGCCCGAGTCAACAATTTCGCATTGCCTTGATATTTTCGGCTGACCTGATGTTTCTGTCTACAAAAATCGAGATAAATTCATTTTTATTAATTACGCACGTGTTGTCAATGTTGAAATGTAATGGATGCTATGCTCCTGAGCATCGCATCCAATAAATTTCAACCTTGATGTCTCGCTTTGATTGATATTAACTATCATTAGAGTTAATTTTAATCAGTTACGAAGGCATCAAGTTGGCAAGTAAGTAGTTAAATTAACATAGTTGTTAGTACGGGACTACTGCACTGCTACGGTGTCTTATAATGTTGCGGTTATCTTGACAACTAATGTTATAGAGGTAGCATCTGTTTACTGTGCCTTAGCCAGTTAGGAACTACAGATCGTTTTGTATTATTACTTCACCAAACTTAAACTCATTATTAATAAGCCGTTTACCGTTCTATAAATAATCTTTGTTTTATTAAGATAAACCCTAGCTATCAAACGTATTTTTAAATTGCTGCAAGACGTTTATCCTTAATACGGGTCAGCGCGATTCTCTTAAACCACAAATCCGATTGCCATGAGATTTTCGTCGTTTATTAAAGTAGGTTCAGTGCTATTAAGCTTTACGTTATATCTTTCGGGGTGAAGAGCTACGGATGGGATACGGGCAAATTGAGTAACCTTCATTTGAAACTTTTCATAGCCCTTCATTCAGATTTAGTGAAATTACTGGGGCATAAGAGATTAAATTACTAATGTATCAAGGTGACGAGCATACGCACATACGACGCACAGCACAGAGATGCATAACAGGATTTTATTTATTTTGTAACTTGTCTTCTATTGTACTGTTAAAATGACGTGGGGAACTCGATAAAGTGTTGTCGTGATGAAAATGATAATATCGGTCATAGATAAATAATTTATATTATGTTCATAGGAACAGGATCATACAAAGTCCATAGAGCACAATTACTCTAATCGTTTTTTTTAATTGTTACCTGCCTATTTATGTTTTTATTTTTGCATTATTCTTTTGTTTGTGGAATAGTAACATTTTGCTTTTATTTAGTTCTAAATATGTCTCGTCTGTATTGATTATTTTATGATGTGTGTAATGTGTGTTGTCTGGTGTGTCTGGTGCGTAAACATTTTTTTTCTTTCTTTCTTAGTAGGTGGTCAATAGATTGTATAAAAAAACATCAGCACATTCGTGAAATGTTGCTTCTGTTACAAATGACACCACCACTCTATCTACTCCCACGGAGGTCGTAAAAGGCGACTAAGGGTCCCTAAACCAGGGGATGGGCAGCAGCGTCCTTTCTATGCCATTCTGCGCTCACCAACCCGCCTGCCAAGCGTGGTGAGTACTGGAAAAATCCCCCCAATTCCACAGTTGTGGAAATCTATGGGGGAGGCCTTTGTTTAGTAGTGGACGTTGTTTGGCCGATATGATTTTTATAAACGTTTATTAGCTAACACATTGTTAACATTTTATTATATAATTAATATACAATTGAGGTTAAATTAGGTTGAAATATAAACGCAGCGTGGGACAACCTCCAACCAGGTGGACACCCTGGTGAAGGTCGCTGGGAGTCATTGGATGCGGACTGCGTGTAACCGGTCATTGCGGAAATCTATGGGGAGGCCTTTATTTGAGCAGTGGACATCCTTTGGCTGATATGATAATCAAGATGATGATGATAAACTGCATATGATGATCAAGATGATGATGATAAACTGCATCTTGTTCAACAATACGGGCAGCAGATAAAGCATCGTATCGTATTAAACGAATACGATAGAACAAGCTAAAAGAACTCGTCATAATAATATGAATGGACTGTTCACTTTTAGAAATATTTTAAAGCCGTAATTGAACTCCTTTTATAAGAATATTATTTTTAAATTTTAAAAAGTTTTGCTGGTCAATATAATTTATTATTTAGGCAAGCTGAAAATGTTTACTCATAATATTATCATATTACCATTTATCAGAATTCATATGCACAAATTAATATTACGTTATTTAAATTTGTCTTTTATTTCGCTCGCCATGGAATTGCTGAAGTTTAAAAAATTACCGGTACGAGTTAGGTACCTATTTTCATATTCTTCGAACCGTGCACTTTTTTACACCTTGGTTTGCCGTGTGTTGCATGTAATATGTAAGTGACTGGTTTTAAAGCTGTCTTCTTACTTGCTGTGAGGCAGTCATTAGTTGGTTATTTATTATAAATATACTTGCAATCATGTACAAGAAAACACTTACTAATCGTTTCCTTTTATTGACTTGGAAATGTATACGTTATAATATCCATGAGCATTATAACGATATTAGTATACAATAATCTATGCATCATATTACGTGAACATCGAAAATTCTCAATTCGATGCGTATTTTCTTTTTTTTATGTAGGTATGTATGTACACCTATTACTCCGAGATTTGTAGACCGATTTGAGAAATTCTTTTTTTAACTGGCGCAGAATGCTTTCGAGTTGGTTCCATATAAATTTAATTACATTTGATTGGGTAGTTTTTTAACCAGCTTCAATAAACAGGTTAATTTGACTACGCGTATCTAGGTGATATCTTAATAGTTTCGATTCCTCTCAGATCAGAAAACTGATTTGAGTCATTCTTATTTTTTGTGTAAATAGTGATACCAAATTGGAAAATATTACATTTATTTACACTGAAAAGAAAGAAATCTTTTTAACAAAAAAAATACAGACTTCAAAAACCCTACACGATATAAAAAAATTATAACCACTGTAAAAGGAAAAAGAAAAAAAAAAGTGTTTATGAAGTTGGGTGGGGCCAGGTACCATGGTCCATGCAGACCAACGAGAAGTTATATTTTTTTTACCTGGTCCCGCCTGACTACATAAATAAAGTTTTACTTTTCCGTTTCAGTGGTTATAATTTTTTATTTAGTGTCAATTATTATATACAGGAGGAAAATAAAACCTATATAATACGAACTCTACTGTGCAGTCCATAGATGTGCGCAATGTTACACGATTTTTCCATTCAACGCGCTTAACCAGTTAAATGAAATTATCTTGATCTCGTTCATGGCTAAATCCCTTTGCCTTCTCGATACAGAAAAATATTATGTATCTACTTCTAAAAAAAATTATGCCAACAAATACAAGGCGTTGCATTACCACTTATCATCCTCCAAACCACAACTAACGCCTACGGTAAATGGTTTAGGAAATGGCGGATCGAAGTTAACCCTATCAAAAGTAAAGCCGTCCTATTTTGCAAATTAGGCGACGACCACCCACGCTTCAGGGAGATCTCGATGCTGGGCCAATCGGTTCCTTGGGAACCGCACGCCAAGTATCTTGGAGTCACCCTAGACAAAAAACTGACCTTCATTCCCCACACAAAGATGGTGCGTGCCCGCGCTGCCTTTCTGCTCGGTCGCCTTCACTATATTCTGAACGCTCGTAGTAAATTATCCCTTAGAAATAAGGTGAGAATTTACACCACATGCATTCGACCCATCATGACTTATGCCAGCCCAGTGTTCGCACACGCTGAATCATACCCACTCCGTAGATTCGAAACCCTCCAAACCCGTTTCATGCGCAAGGCCACCGGAGCGCCTCTGTACATGCGAAACGTCTAACTCCATTTCGACCTTAACTTGCTGACCATCAGGCAATTTATGAAACAAGCGTCTAAACGCTATCTCGATTCTGCTCTGTCGCACCCAAATCCCCTTGTGGTATCAGCCGCCGACTACGAACCCTCCCGTATCAGTAGAGTACGCCGCCCGACGCACGTTCTGGTCGATCCAGACGATAAAATCACGTTAGATCACATGAAGAGACTCGCGTTGTCTCGTTCACTAAACACCCGACCGTTGTACCGCCCTCGCCGCCGAGGATGCCCGCCTCACCGACGTCGCGGAGGCCTATCGCCGCGTCACCTTCCCGTTCAAGTTAGCACTTCTCCCTCCCGTCTCTTGCTCGCGCCGGCCCGTGCCGAGCCTGTAGCTTTAAATGTACCCCTAATACAATTTAAATAATACCGATCCAGCTGCCCCCAAAACAATAGCTTGATATCCCCAGCAACGCCCTAAGCCGAGGTCCGTGTCCCGTAGGGGGCGCCCTTAGCGAAAGTTGCTTAGTTTTTAATATCAAATTTAAGCCTGGCTGGAGGCCTCTTTTGGCTTCGCCAGCAAATGACCGGTTAAGCAACCACATTTCCCAGAAATGTATGCGAGAAGCCCAACAATAAAAATTAAATTAAAAAACCACTTATCTTTAATTCCGTTGAATGTAAGGAATTTCATGTCATATATAGGTACCTTTTGTCATTAATTGCCATATGTTATGCACTTTTCTACTCTTTTCTTCATATTGTCAAGGACGGCAAGATTTACGAATTTGCGTAATATCATTAAATTCCAATTAATTATGTAAAAAACAAGCGGAATTTCGTTGCTTTCCGAACACAAATTATTGTTCAAATTTCGAATACAGGTGATACTAGTTTTTTTACATGCCTTGTTGAGGTGGTTCATCATATCAGCCACAGGTCGTCCACTGCTGAACAAAGGCCTCCCCTTTGGGGGGAATTTGCCGATACTCACCACGCTTGGCAGGCGGGTTGGTGAGCGCAGTAATGCTTCTGTTCAGCAAAGGGACGCTGCTGCCCATCCCTTTGGTTAAGAGTCCCTTAGTCGACTTTTACGACCTTCACGGGAGGAGATGGAGTGGTGCTATATTCTTAATCCGGACACCACACGGACTTGATGTGGTTAATGACTTATTTTATAGATAAAACTAGCTTTACTTAAAAAATATTTTCATGATTGCCTTTACATTGTTGCCTCGGTTTCCAGTTTAACCATACACGGCTTAATATTAGTATTTCACACGAAGCGACTGCCATCTGATGTCCGCAACACAATTTACTGGCGTATACCAATGCTATAATAATAATGCTTAGATTTAGACCATTTTCTAGTGTGATCTTACGAGGACCTGGAGGCCCCCTACGGTACCGAAGATGACCGATCCAGTGGTTTTAGCCGTTAGAAGTACGGCATGCCTCTTCGCCCTACCCGTGGCGAAAGAAGTTCACGTTAAATTTCCACTGGGGATCAATAAAACGTATAGACTAGTCCCGGCCATAGATGTGCCTGGGGTGCCTCTTTACAGTCGCCTCCTTTTTGCTAGAGGGGGTGTGATCCTCTCCGTCCTTCCCCGGGGTGGAGGAAGTACATGATGTATATCCAACGAGTTAAATAAAAAAATGGTTAGACGTGTTGCGACTATCATAGATAATAAGTATTAGAGCCGGAACCGGCAGCTTAACGTATTTTGTGGCACGGAAGAGATATGATGCGAATGGTCACCATGTCATGCCATGCCATGAAAAAGAATGGTCACCCATCCAAAACCAGACCATGGTCAGCGCAGAATAACCTCGCAGATTGTTCGTTAAGCGTAGTAGCGTGTCCAATTAATTAACTTATGCAATTTGGAAAACTATTTACTTATATCTTCATTAAGATGTGACATCGAAGTTACATCCCCAATCAAAATAGCGACATTGCATTTTTTCTTTTTTGGTTGCTTTTTTATATCTACAACAGATAGATAATGCAGTCGTTGGATCAGTATGAAATAGAATATTATCCTTAAACATATCTTACAATATCTTACAAAATACAACACTCCAAGTTTAGAAAATAGACAAAGCAAGCGCGCACGTGTTGGAAACAAAAGGCAATAAGCAATAGGGCTGGCAAACAAATAAAAACGTTTTCTTTTCCTGATTTTCACATCGTACCGTAAAGGTTTACCTACTGCTAATGAAGTCCCTTATAAGGGACTTATATGTGAAATAGTGAAAACATCACTTTGAAGATATTAGTCTTTTTCTCTTCTTTTTTTTTAAACATTGCCCCACACTAGGATTTTTCCTGTGTCGTGGGTGCGTTTACATACATGAATTCCACACACAATACACCCAGACCCGGAACAACTACCTGCAGATCATACAAATATTTGTTCCGTGCGGCAATCGAACCCACGACCCGGAGCGCAGCAGTCGACTGTATCAGCCACTGCACCAACCGTGTTAGTACACCAATGATGAATGATACGGTGATTGATTTAAAGACTCATGCAAAATGTATTAAATATAGTACAAATGGTTTTGAGCCGCAAAGTATAGAGTTATCTTCGAAAAAGAAAAATATATTTGACTTTAGTTTCACAAATTGGTGCAGTATTTGTTACAAAACTTTTAACAAAAAAATACGACTGGTATAAAATATAACTTTTCATTAGTCTGCATGAACCATGGTTACCTGCATACCTGGCCCCGCCGGACTTCATAAATAGTTTCATGTATGTAAACGCACCCACGACACAGGAGAAATCCTAGTGTGGGGCAACGTTTAAAAAAAAGTTTAGTTTAAGTTTAGCTATCTGTAAGTCATACAAAAATTTATTCCGTGCAGGGATCGTACCCATGTCACGTAGCGCAGGAAGCCAATCGCTGAGCCACTGCGCCGACCGTGCTGTCACTATAAATATAGCCATTGTTACCACTACTGGCAAATGAGGATAGTGATATTTGTGTTTTTGATATTACTTATCTCTTAATTCTCATTCCTCCTCTAATTGCTCATGTGAAGACTTACGAGAGGAAATAAAAAACATAATAACAATACTTTTGTACTATTATATTATTATTGTGTGTAGGCGCTCCCAATACAAAACTAATATTACATTTAATGCGCCTATTATAACAATTTATTTCCCGTTAAATAAGAGACGAGTGATAACCCTGTGCATTCGCGGTGCGAATCTTGTTATTTATGTTCACTGACCACTATTGAGTGTTGTTCCCGTCTGTTTATGCTAATAGCTGGCATTACAATAGACACGTGTAATTATTTATTTTTATGTTACTTGACGCTGTATGTTGCGATGCCTACAATAAAATGGAATCATATATTCAGTAATTAGCTCCGCACAGACGCTTAGCTTAGCTTACCTTACCTTTTACACATTATATTGATACAATGAAGGGAATATTGCTACATGACAACCTCTGAAAAGAAATGCCGAAAGGACCTCAGGGTTTGGTTTTTTGTACACTAAGTACAGTTAGTTGTAGTAGTTAGTTCTTATTTGTCTTTTACAAATGAATTCAAAGTATTGAATCGAGCTCACAAATAAGTATGTATGTAATATTTTAGAAAAATAATTATTAATAGCTATATAATACATTTTTTAAAATTATTTACATTTAGGTTCAGAAAATAACTAAAAATAATGAAGCATAACATAAAGCCACAATATAATCTCCCAAAGATCGCCACATCGACAGGTCTGGGTGTGTCGTGTGCTTATTGGAAGGTTTTGCCATAATCGCCAGGCTTAGCAGGTGGGTTGGCGATCTCAGTTGAGTTGCTAATGCACTGGAAGGACGTTGCTGCCCATCCTTCGGTTAATCCCATAGGCGCCTTTTACGACACCCACGGGATGAGATGGGTTGGTGCTATTTGTAGCCGGCACCACACTGCAATCGTAGTCGGCACCAGACGGCAATAAGTAATTACACAAACAATATAAATAATTAAGTGTATATTAAGATGGAAATTTTTAAATTATTACAAATTTAACAGACGTTAAAAAAGGGGGAGGTTCTTTATTCGACGCGTATTTATATGTGTGTACACGGATTCTCCAAAATTTCTGGGCTGATTTAAGAAATGATATTTTATATCTAATATAGTGACTCTTATAAACACAGACTACATACATAAACTATGTATTTAGTCTATGTTTATAAAAGGCACTATATTAGATATAAAAAATATTTGTGTGGTGTCCGGATTAAGAATATCTATAGCACCATTCCATCTCGCCTGTGGTAGTCGTAGAAGGCGACAAATGTGGAACATGCTGTTCGTTGTTGAAATCTATAGGGGAAGTCTTTCTTCATTGGCTGATAAATTGTGTTCACTACCTTTGCAATAAATTTAACTGTACATTGATAGTACTTAATTTCAATGTAATATTGTTAAGTCGCAAATATTTTTTTAGGCGGCAGAGGACTTTTTAGCCAAATTCATATATGTAAGTTATACATACAATTCCTAATATTCTAACCCTATTTTACAACGGCTGAAAAAGTAGTTCTTCACTACATGAGGTCTAATATTTACTTCAGAATTTTACATTAAATCAAAAGCTTCAAATTTTTCTTTCTTCATATCAATCTTCGAGATAAAATTACATTTTAGGAACATTTACCTACATAAAAAGCTTATAGCTATACTAGCATTATTAAAACATGAACAATTTCGTAGCTCCTAAATATCTCGGCGTCATAAAACGATTACGTAAAATATACAGAGTCTAGGAAACTATATTCATTGTCTAGTGCTTTAAGAATCTTAAATCTTCTCATAGTGATATATGTGAACATCCCTCACGATTTTCTCAGTTCTGCGGTAAGAAAAGACCGGAGCGGATCCAATAACGAGATGTATGGATACTTTATGAAGCCACCTACAACAAAGTATTGATTTTAATATTTTGTTTTAATGGTAGTTCCGTGTGGTGCCGGTTAATAACTCTTGACCCATGGTTTTGTAGAAGACGACTAAGGGTTGATATAAAGAGTAAGGCCAGCAGCATCCTCCCGTATGCTAATAACAATATACTGCGATCATCAGTCCACCTGCCAAGCGTGGTGATTATAAAAATATCTGCTATGACCGCTTATTGTGGTGATAATTTGGAGTTCCAGGTTAAATACCTTTTAAAGATAGAACTGAAAACTTCGTCATAAGCGCGATTAGAACAGTTATTTATAAAACAACATAATGGTCTAAGTTTCTGCCCGCCATCGCATTTTGCGGAGATGATTGACAAAATAGCTTAACTCTAACTCGCAGGTATTGATGGAAGTTCAAGTGTATTTTATATCGACCGATGATATAACGCGTACAACTTATTGGCTGTTCATAATGCCAAACATTGGCAATACAAGAACGTCCATCGCCAGGGATTCTATACAAACAACCTTAAAAGGATTTAGCTATCCATTAATGTATGTTCAAATGTAGCCAACATTATTCATTCCGTCCAGGACCAACAACATTTTAAGCACAAATCGAGTCAGGTATGCGACCCGCTTAAAGCAATAAAACAATCCATTTCTCTAAATGACTAAGAACTTTTGAAGATAAGCGTCGAAACTCTTTTATTTTGTTCCCCCAAATACTTGAAGTGTTGGTAAATGTACTGGTACGTTCGTAGTTTAAAAAAGTGTTATCGTTCAGGCGGTTCGAGTCACGCGATGGCCATTTCACTCTGTGTACTTGTACACCTCCCCACAGAGCATCCTCAATGTCTTGGCAAAACTTAATAGCAGGCACGACATCTATTGTAACTATGTAGCTTCGTAAATTCTGAAATGAGTGGTTTTTCGGTTAGTTTATATACGCGGAGCACATGGCAAGCCAATATGATACATTTTTACCACTATACTAGCCCGCTTCGCTGGGTCTAAATTAAAATATAGTGATAATTGCTTTTTATAATTTAAATCAAAAGTATCCTATTCCACATAGGACTTCTATGCAAATTTTTATTAGGCGGGTCCTGCCGTTTCGGAGTGATGGCTTGATAGATTCAAGCTTCATTCAGAAACATTTAAATCTTACAAATTTTCATATTAATAATAGTAAATAAGACTTGGAACCTAAAACTCAACACTCTACTAACTTATGATACGATAATCAAATCCATTTTCAATCGACACAGATTTATGGAAGTACGAAAGACTCGCTTTTCTACCAATGCTAAAGGAAATCAGCTTCAAACGGCAGTTTAATGAACTTAGACCTCGTGCCTTCAATATCCCGCTTCCCATTCCATTCGTAGTTATACCGATAGTGGCTTCACCGCACAAATAGTTTTGTTAGCAAGTCACTGAGCGTTACGCGCCTATCCAAGCTACAAATTCCTCAACCAGAAATCCAACCATTTTAGTTTAAATATTATCCGTGAGGATCGATTCAACCCGTGTATCAAACAGATTGTCGGAACGTCCCTCGATCTATTTGTTTCCTATTTTTGTTTGTTGTGTAATCCGACGCGTGCGGGGAAATTTGCGGAGTCAGCCGATTGATGTATGCGATGTTAAAACTTTAACTCTGTCAAGTTTCGGTTTTGGATTTAGTTCCGAACGGAGTATTAGAAAAGTTGAGAGCGCTTACTCAGTACATTCACGCGCCAAACAATAAAGCAAGTCTGCTATTTTATTGTTTTGATACTTTAACTTACTATTTAATATTGGCTTGCTCACTGGCTACCCTAACATTTTACGTATGCATAGGTACGAGCATTATTTAAGTTCACATAAACGTAAAATAAACGCTTCCGAATTAAATCAAAATTAATTGAGATATTTCCCGGTCTTTAGTGTTTCTTTTAAGTCTACTATCTATGGGTTAAATATTTTTTAGTCACGATGGAAATAGAAATTCAAATTATCTATCGCACCTTTAACCATTGTAGTTTCGGCTCACCGCCCGCACAATAAGTAGCTAGGTCAAATAATTATTTACACAATGACGGATAGCCAAAGCTTAGTTTTCATAATATTTTGATTTGATGACTAAACTTTGAACTTTATGATTACGCGTTTTAATAGCTTTAAATATAGGTCTGCATATTAAAACAAGTAAGTGTTTCATTCCTGCGTTGCGGTATCACGGTAAATATATATCACTTCGCCTAAAATAATTATCATAAAACCCTTCAAGTAACACCGGTTCTCTTACTTCTTTGTTACTTTTATCGTCTATATTCACATATTTTATATTTATAATTAGTGACGCAACGATTACAACTTTTACGAATAGATACGAATACTGACGATCTACTAGTCGGGTAATACGAATATGCTTAACGGAATAAAGTAAACTTCAGCAAATTTAGCCGCATACGTTTACTTTTTTCTGCTTATATGTTGAAAATAGCCTTTCTGAGGCCGCGGTGGTAAAGGTAAAGTAATCTCCGATTAATCAAACTAAAACGTCAGCAAAATGTGTTCGGATAAATGAATACAGCTCAACTATTTACGAGTGCGTTCAGTTTTATTCAAATATTTTTAGGGTTCCGAGCTCCGAAGGAAAAAACGTCGGTACCCTTACAGGATCACTCATCTGTCTGTCTGTCCGTCTGTCACAAGTTTTCTCCGAATTTGCTGGACCGATTAAGTTGAAATTTGGTACACATATGGATTTCTGCGACCCAAACACGTATGTGTAACGTAAATAAATGAATTTTGAATATGTGAGTCGCTTTTGGGGGGCAATATAGAAAATTAAAGAACAACGTTTCGCAAACTGTACCGTGTAACATATGAAATGAAAGGGCTTGTTATGGGGGTCTCGAATGTATTTATTTCATAGTTTAAAAATATATAGTTTTGAAGTAAGTAAATAGACGAAAATCGACCATTCCCATCCTTATCTTCGAAACTATTGAGCCTAAAATTTTGAAAAAATATAACTAATCGCTCTTTACGTATGGATTACAGAAAAACCTATTTCTTATAGGTCTATAGTACGGAACCCTCTCCACGAGAGTTCAACTCGCTCTTGTCCGGTTTTTTAAGAATATCATTATGATAGGTATTCGGTGGACGAATTTTCGGTAATTCACTGTTATTCGATGCATACTTTATTTGTATTTGTAGCATCACTACATTCTATATATTACTTGTATCTATGATGATATATGACGTGATTTAACGTGGAACTAATCGCTCAATAACTGATTAATCTTTGCACGTCTAGTCTACTTTAGTCTTATTCTACCTTTATTAGCAGAGTATAAACGAAACAATGAGGTAAAATATTGTTTACTATAGGTAAAAGAGGCATTGGCTTCGACAATATATAAAACAAGTAAAGGAACCGTAGATTCCTATACACATTTCATGGTAATTAATTTAGATGATATTAATTATACCAGGCCAAGGCATTGCGGGAATGAAAGACTTACCGCTTTAATACAGATACCTGCTGCTCTTTATAGAATACACACCAGTTCAGAGAACCACAGTGCAAAGTAAATCAAAATTAAAATACCAAGGTGCTACTAGAAAATGAGGGATAAAAATGTGAAGACCATGCATATAAAATTCATGCTGGCCCACTCGCGCATAATGAGAAGTTAACTGGAAAACTTGATAGTACCCTCGACACGTTTTATTCATGACCATAAAGCCTTTTAACTTAAATTCGTAAGGTTCCCTCGGAAATTTACGAGGTGTCATTGCGAAAGTTAAGTCGTTGATCAAACTTGCGCCGCCCTGTTTCCAGATTATCTCGCTAGATATTAATCAGCAACCGCTTAATTTGCGTTAGGAAGTACATAGTGTATTGTTGGACGCAACTAGGTAACTTACCTACCTACCTACCTACTCAGCTTAGATAATGATTAATTTACCCTATCTCTCTGCAGGTCAAATATTACCTCTTGTCTTTTACCCGACTACGGCGAAGCCAAAAGGAGAGTTATAGTTTATTTGCGTCTATGCATTTTAGAATGCTTGTTTATTTCTCCCCTGCCTAAACTACTCGTCGTATTTTGATAAATAAGGTATCGTTAATGAATGAAATCCAACATGGCGGTTCATATCATCCATACACAACTATAAAAAAATGATTTTAACGTGTTCGGTATCCAATAAAAAATCTTGACGAGAATCTACATTCCAAATATGTACCTATAATATTACCTGTAGTTTTACATTATAATAAAATAGTTCAATTAGTCCGGCTAAAAGGCCTTCCCAAGAAAGATCTCTAAACCCAAATAAAAATAAAAAATAGTTTAAAAACTAACCCGACTACGGAAAAACACAAAACAAATTTGAAGGCAATTTCACAAACACCAACAAGCCAACCGATACGCACAAAGCAAAACAGTAACCTCATTTTTTTCGTTATCGGGTTTTAGTTTTTTATACTTATGTTTATGTAACATACGTTTTGTTAAGTATTCCGGAGATCTTTACACAATATCATAAATTAATTTGACTATTTCAAATGATCATGGTAACATTAAGTTACTAAACAGATAGTAAGTTCTCAAACGTACCATCCATAACGAGCTTAGTTCAAAATTTATGAAAGTTACTAAGCGAAAGAGAGAGCTTGCAGAAATATCATTTAAAGTACTTTTCAAGTTTGATTGTAGGTAATCGTGCCGAATTTGTCATCATCACCATCATATTAGCCAAACAAAGTCCACTGATGAACAAAGGCCACGCAAGGATTTCCACAACTGTGTCGAGAAATTTGCCAGTACTCACTACGTTTGGCAGGCGGGTTGGTGAGCGCAGTACGGCTACTGTTCCACAGTAGGGACGCTGCTGCCCATCTCTCTGGTTTAAGGGTGAGATTCAGAAACGAGTCTAAGCGTGAACTTACGCTTCCATATGTCAAAATGCACTACTTAAGCCCCTAATTTTGACAGATGGAAGCGTGAACTTAGCTTAGACTCGTTTCTGAATCTCAGCCTCAGAGTCCGTTATTGCCGAATTAGTGTATTAATGATTTGCTTACGTCCAATTCAAAAGTCAACTGCAGTAATCTCAGTGAACTACCGGAAACTAATGTTCTAAAGCGAGTATAGTAAACCACTGGCAAATCTCTCGTTTGTCATTTTGGGGCCGCTGGCTAGACTCGTTACTTCGAGTGAATTTATCGCCACTTTACACAGCGCTGAGTCAGTTCCAGTCAATTCATGCGCTCTGTTGAGATCGATTAGCTGATGACGGCCACGTTTTATTGTTTAGAAAACGGTATAAGCATCCAATGGCACATACATCGTTAATATCATTCTCTCCCGCCACGTTGAAATGTCAAGCGAGAGTAATAAATGTCTCAATAACTCAACTCGCTGACAGATCGCTCGAGCTATCATTAAGGCATAAGTAAATTATTTAATTCGTTAAACAGTCGACAAATAGTCGAGTTTCCTCGTCGACGAATTCCGGCGAGTGTCCCCGGAGTCCCAATCAAAAGTCTGCAACAGTACTTAGGGACTTTACATTAGGAATGAGAGTGTTACGCCACGAATTGCGTCTGCGAAACGGAGATTCTAACTTGTTATTAATTAACTGTCACTGTGACGGTGCGAGGGAAATTGTCTACGTGGGAACATTAACACATGACGAAAGCGATGTTTTTACAATGAATGTGCCGAGCCATCCAGCGTAAATTGAGTGAATAATATTTTTATCGAAAAAATCGTGAAGATCTGTTTGACCTATTTTTGAACCGATTTACTAAATAACGAACGTTATTATCGGGCTTGTATTTCTTGTGGGATATACTTAGGTACTTAACCGCGTTTCAATCATCGTAATAAATACTTGGCACGCGCTGCGTCTATAGACCAGCGACGTAAATCAAGAAATAAAAACGTTAATGACTCTCTCATTCACATATACAAGCTGGTGTATAAACAATAAGTACAGTGGGATACTTTATACAATATTATACGTCCACGTCCTCAATGTCCTCAAACTTTTCTCATTTGTTTTTCGTCAGAACGCGGCTGCACTTTTGGTAATTGCTGTGTTTTATGGTTACTTTACCGGCCACACAAAAAAAATCGCTCATTCGTACTGACATGACGACATGAGAGGGTAAAATTCCAACAGGATGAAATGAAAAAGGACAATTAATAAATGACAATTGTTTGTGGCGGTGCGTATTTGCAATTGTTTTGAAACTAGTGAGTCACATTTTTTTATGAAGTTCTAAAGCACAGGTTTTGAAAACAGGGCAACAAATGTCAAATTCAAATTCATTTATTTGCTATAATGTAGGTGTACAAAGAATGATCTTAAATAAATTGGCCCGTTTACATTCTACGATTACATATGGTGTGCAAATCATCACCATGCACGGCTATAAGAGATTTAAGAGAGATATCAGGTAGTTTCCATGTAGTTCCCGGCAAAGAATAGACCACCACCTCTCTCTGCCTACGAGCGTTTTATGAGGTTATTAAGGGTTTATATCAAAAGCATGAGCAGCAGCACCCTCGATGTGCTAATACCAATATACTGCGATCACCGATCTGCCTGCCAAGCGTGATGATGATGGCGCTATATTGGGGGGGGCATGTGCAGCAGTAAACCTTTATGGGCTGATGTGTATATACTATAAGATCATATAATTGAGGTGATTTTATTCATCTTATCCCTTTATAATAATTGCTTTACCATCATATTAGACAAAGGACCGTCCACTGCCGAACAAAGACCTTCCCCTTAGATCTCCACAACGAGCGATCACATGCTGCCCGCATCCAAAAAGTCCCAGTGACCTTCACCAGGCCGTCTGTCCAGCTCGTTGGAGGTCGTACCACGCTGCGTTTTCCGGTGCGCAGTCTCCACTCGAGAACCTTCTTACTCCAACGGCCATCATTGCTACAAGCAATGTGCCCCGCCCACTGCCACTTTAGTTTACTAATCTTTTCAGCTATGTCGGCAAGTTAATTCTGCTACGGGTAATTTCTGATTCGATCTCGTAGAGAAATACCAAGCATTGCTTTACACGCTCTGAATATTATAAGATAATGCATTTAGTAATCGTGCTCGCACGTCAAATAAATACGTAACACTTACAAATAGTAATTAATATAATTATCATAAATAAATGTCAGATGAGTGAATTGATATTTCGATTTTTATCTAGCAATATCTATTTTTTATCGTGACCAATTAAAATAGACATTTGAACGTCTACAATTTCACAAATATTACTTTATACATAGAAGCGAGACGCATGTCTTTTAAGTTTAATTTGTAACTAATAATTATTTAGCGAAAGATTATCTGTCCTAGGCATATGTTTGACGTAATTTGTGATTATACGAAACATAATATTTTTCATTATAAAAGACGATCATATTGGAATTTTGGGCTGAAACTTAATTTTTATAAAAGTCTACATAAATATTACATCAACATATCCAATATCCCACCCAATCCATCCAATACGGATTCATTTTGAATTCGATAACTTACATTATATGTACATATAATTAGGAACACACAAATAACGGGCGTAATGATTCTAGACAAAAGAACCATAATCGCAGTAAAATACCGAGTATCAGCATATTTATTTCGTAATGTTAGACGGCATTCTATTTATACTCAAAGATTAATCCCGTGTTGATACGTTGTGACCAAGACCGATCTGTCGGTTATCGTGATATTTTTAGTGAAGCCACGCGGTGTTCCCAACACAACACATGTCATGTACAACGCCCTATTTGTGGATAAAAATAATCTCCTGTCTGCGCTAATGAAAGTTTTTTATGTACTCGTTAGTTGATACATACTGACAGTTTAGGGTTTTGTTTTGAATGGTAGTGTAGGTACAATTTTAGGTACAATGTTGTGTTGCTCTTTTTCCACAGGTAACGAAGTTTTTTATTAAAATAGCAACACTAACTCGATATTATACGGTATTTACGGCGTTTATTTTAAGTAATTTATGCTATCACTAAAGTAGGGTCACTGTCAATACATAATGACTTCCCGCCTCTCCTTATCTCATATCAACTGTCTCTTCATAATTAATTTAATATCTCGCAGTAAAATATATCTTCTATCTATAATATTCACTGAAGATAGCAGAACATTCATCGCTATAAATTAATAGACAATCTGTGGATTACAACCGGAAGGCAATTCGTCATCATAATCTCCGTCTCTTCATACATGTACACTAGGCTTACACGTATTACAGTGCTAACAGACTCATTATATCAATATTACTAGAGCATTAAAGCTTACCGTCGAAGCATTTCCAAAATTAATAAACTAAAATCTTTCCCAAAAAGACACCTATGTGACTATGAAAAGTGTGCTAAGGACACTTGGTCGCTTTTCAGTTAGACACTTTTTTGTCTTTGACGTGGGGAAATCCTCATGAACTTACGCTATAGAGTGCAAATAAATCCGGTAAAAGGACTCTACATTTTTCGAACATAACATCGTAATACTTCTGTGGCGTTTACAGACTTGTAGGGATCCTTGCGAAAATAACTGCAACCCGAGAGGGGTTAGTCCGTAGCTGTCGAGAAAGGTGACTAAGCTATAAACAAATGGAAGACCAACTAATTACTTATGTCAAGTGGACCGACAGCAGGCATTATTCCCCTTTGTGCTAATAACATACTACGAACACATAGTCCCGTTCCCTAAAGATCATTCGTATGAGGAGGTTCAGCAGAAACGTCCTAGACCGATAATGACATGATAATCTCACTCTTACCCTATACATAAGTTGTCTAGTTTCTTAAAATACTAGTGGTAGGTCTCTTATTAAGAGGCCGGCTACGTAGTAACCATCCCAGTGCTAGATATTCGCCGCTAAGCAGTAGTGTTTAACCTTAGTCATTACTATGTTCCGGTTATAAGGGTACTGTAGCTAGTGAAATTACTGGCCATATAAGACTAAATAACCTTATCTCTCGAGGTGACGAGCGCAGAGTGTTGGCACACAAGACTAGTTCTGGGTAGCATTACTATTGTTAACGACTTGCTTGTCTCATCATCACGCTGTATAAAAAATAAACTAAGCTCTCGCACAAACAGTTGGTTTGCTACCCAGTAGAGTCCTGCGTGGCACCACACTTCGTTCGTCACCATTAGTTATTGAATCTCTTATGCCCAGTATGCCATGTGTGCCAGATAACTGTACTGTAATATACAGTAACAATGATTTAATCGTTATTAAAACCGTGGACAGTTCTTGCGACTTCAAAATATGATATATTAACAAACCGAGCTTTCCAGCTTTCGAATGTGAAAGTAAATTATCCAATGCTCTTGCATTATTTTTACGTTACGAATCTTTAGTTAAATAATAAATTAATTGGAATTTTTAGTAACTGCGAATGTTTTTCTATGAATCGTTTCAAAGTAATTTAAAAAAAATTATGTTATAAAAGACAATTCTGGTTGAGCGATTGATTTGGTTGAATGATTTCGTTTCATTGCCAGAGCATGGGCATCAGCGTCCTTTGAGGACAGTAACAACTCAACTGCGATTGCCAACCCGCCTGCCAAGCGTGGCGATTATGACAAAACCTCCCAATGAGCACACGACACATCCAGACCGGTCGTTATGGCGATCGTTGAGGGAGGCCAATGTCCAGCAGTGGACTTTATAAGCTGAAATAAAGATGGTGATTTCATTGACTCAAAATATACTATAGGCTAGGCTTCAGATAAATAATGTCTTAGTACCACTTTAATATTCTGTTTAATTCAGGACATTGGCTGTAAATTTGTGCATGTTCCATAATATTATATCTTAGAATCAATTTAGCCCAAAACAAACGAAAGTTTAAATAAATAGGTGACCTTCTTCCAGCCACTTAGAACGCCCCTGATAACCAAAACAAATGGTATGAATGAACAAAAAACGAAAACACGTAACGAACTGACAGGTCTGCAGCGTAATACAATAAAATGTGAGAGTACAGGCATACATACGCACGAATGTATGTACGTAACAACCTTGTAAGTGTCCTCCTTTACATTTTTAGAAGGTCACCGTCTGTTTTACACTTACATCACTGCTGAAAGGCTTGTTCTTTAACTAAATATTATACATAATTGATTCTCTTACGTCACAAACAAAAGATTGTACAACACGATATATTGTCTCGTTGGAGATATTCAACGTTTAACTACGCCGCTTGTGAAATAACTACATTGTACATACTTTGTTTTCTAAAATATATACCTACTTAAAGTTTTCATTGACGTCACTACCGCAGTACACGAGTGTATTTTTATGACTCGTTAAGTAACAATGTAAAGCTTACAGCGAGTACCTACTGATACATTATAAACACTTGCAACAATTAGATCCTCGTTAATTAATTTCAACTTGGTAACCAATAAACGTGCCGTGCCGTGTGGTGCCGGTCCAGAATACCACCACCCCATCTCCTCCCGTGGGTGTCGTAAAAGTCGACTAAGGGATTAGCCGGGGGATGGGCAGCAGCGTCCTTCGAGTACATTAACAACTCAACTGCGATCGCCAACCCGCCTGCCAAGTGTGGCGATTATGGCAAAACCCCCCAATGTGCCCATAACACACCCATATCGGTCGTTGTGATGATATTTGGGAGAGGCCTGTGTCCAGCAGTGGACTTCATTCAGCCGAAATGATGAACCAATAAACGTGGTTGTATAAAAGCTTTTAAAAACTAGCTGACGTAGCAGTTAAACAAGTTTTCGAGTTTACTCTTCTAAATAAACTAAATGTGTTTGTATTGAAGGTTGATTCGCCGCTGTAGCAGAGTCAAGAGTTCAAGACGCTACCGCGAGCGCATTCTAAGACTTTTTACTGTAAACTTTCATTGAAAAACTAATCTTATATTATTAATCGTGACTTTTAGTTGAGTCTTGATGCAAATATTAGGAGTTATAAGTTTGGCGTAGACCCGATGATAAAATAAACCCACACAGAGACTAATATAATATTTTTTTGAGTGTTTATCACAGCTACTGTCCACAACAAGGAGAATGATTATGATAATAGGTTCTTTTTAGATTATCTCGAAAATGGTGAACATTAAACTGACTGCAAACATATAACAACAAATTTTGGATGTAATATTTAGGATAGATAAAATAGTTTGTTTAAAACCAATCTATCTACCACCAATTTCTTTTTAGACAATACCCCACTCTAGCCTTTCTCCTGTATAGTGAGAATTAGGTACAGTTGATATACATAAATCTCACTTGCACCAGCAGCCAGACCCGGAACAACTATCTATAGATCATACAAATATTTTTGTTTCGTTGCGGGGATCGAACTCGCGACAAGAAGCGAAGAAAGCCAATCGCTTAGCCACTCTTCAACCGTGTCGTCCAATGTATGTTTGAAAGAAACAAAGACAGAAAGTTTATTTAAAATTATAAACCAACAATTATATATTCTTAAATCTAAAACGTAATATGCCTGCTCACACCGAGCGCCCCTAAGAAGAGGGTGGCACGCATCTGTTCAGGCTTCGGGATCCTTTCCTCCTCCTTCGATCCTTTACAATCGCTTTACATCATTTCCGCTAGCTCATCCCCACCGAGATAGGTGTAGGCGTGGCACTAGTGGGGCGGTAATCGTACGACGACACTGAATCTCCCTTTCACTACCAATGATGATCGCTCCAGCGGTTTGGCCGATAGGGAGTCCGGAATGCCTCTTCGCCCTTCCCCGGTGGCGGAGAAAGTTCATGACGAATTTGCACTGGGCGAGCAATAAAAAAGGTAATCTATTGTACACACACTATGTCCAACACTACGTCTATACTACTGGCTTTCGCTTTTCGTTTCGTGTGTCGTCATTAGCTATTTGCTGGAAATATGTCGTGGTGGCTGGAGGGTTACGGATTCTTCTTCTTATTCTTAATCACTGGGTGAAATAAGAATTTTTCATTGTCATACCTACGTAGTCACTGTCAGACACTGCTGACTTTAACGGTCAAGGAAAACATCATGAGGAAACCTGGACTTAACCTGGACTAATGGTCTGGAATCGGCAACGCTCAGTGAGCAAACGAGGTGACCAACGCTCGTTCCTGACGAGATGTGGCTTTTGCCCTGCAGTGGGACAGCAGGCTGTCATTATAGAAATAAGTTTCCTATTCATTCAGTGTAGTCAGATCTCTAACGGTAACCTTCGGATAAGTGGTTCTCACCCAATTCGTCGAGTTATTACCCAGTTTAATGCGTTCTTATACATATCCTATAAGATTCAAGTTTTATTTTAACTGGTGACATCGACTTTTTGTAAGAAATAACTAGGAGTCCGTGCTGCCTATTGTGAAACTATTATATGGTTAAAACTTTTTTTTTTTATAGATAAGCATCCATATATTAGTATGTTGAAATTACTAAATTAGATCAAAAAGCAATAAAGGGTCACCAAAACTATTAGTTATGTCATATCGTATATATTACCGTGTTAAAAATGTATAAAAGAATGCATTTTATAAATGGTTAACAAATTCTAAAAAGCATTAATTCCACTTTTATCGCCATTCAGATTAGTTATTAATAAATTGCATATGTTGTCAGTAAGGTTCATCAATAATACAGGCAGACAATCAACATTTAATGTTTTAAGTGATCACGATTTTATGTATATTTTTTTTAGAAGTATATTAATACTTCTTTATATCCTTGTTTATCAAAGTAAACTACATTACAGTATGAAGCGTAAACAAATTTTTACCTTCATTATTTTAAAATCCTTATTGTCATCGTATATTAGGTTGAACACAATATACACTTATATCGTTTTTAACTAGGTAGTCGCAACGATGATCTGAAGCCTTAGCTGAGAAAGTAACTCTGCACCACTCAGAGCGTCAATTTTGACGGCGATTATTAAAACCTTACTGGATTTCCTACATGTAAAATAATCATCATCACATCACCTTCAGTGAAATAATTATTAATAACGGCACTAATTACACTTCTGAATATTAAAACTAAATCAAATGTAAAGGTTCTCTTACATGGGCAATTAAAATTGACAAATTATTGCAACACCCAGCAATTTTGATGTCAGGGCCAGACAAAGCAACGTATGCTGTACATTGGTTTGTCTGGCCGCCGACTATTACTACTACTATATGGGTCGCTAAAATCGTACCGAAAGAACAGGCTCTAGATTGCTCAATTAATTGCTCCATTCACTGATTTTCGATGCTCTGATGATTGCTCTAAAAACAGTATGTTAACGCTTAGCGCCGAGGTTCTCACACCAAATAAACAAACCAATATTAACCGTATTAACCGTTAAATGATGCTACAAACATCTGCCTGACACCCACCCATTATACAATATTAGCCTTAACACAACATGCACTCGGCGCGGCGCCGGCGTCATAAGCCACCATATAATTTACCAACTAGGTAAGCGGCGCTAACCGCAACTATGATCTACGCAGCACTACTAAGCTACAAGGAGTATTCCGTGCTGAGAAACGAACCCTATCTAATCTTTGTTATGGGGAAACCCCTGAAGTTTGAAACGTTTGGGTTTTGTCGGAGAAACTGTAAGGGATAAAGTAGAGATTGATCATTGAAACGGAAAGCTCGCGTAAGTTGAAATTATACAACACGACAATTGTTATTTCATTAAGAGGTAATAGTGCGACGGTACTTTAAAATATTGTTTTTTTCTTCTTCATGTTCGACTGAATAAACAAGTGTAGTTTGTGCGTAGTAAGGAATAACAACATACGAAATATATATAAAGTGTCAGCAGATTGTGATAACAGAATCTGCTGACACAATAAAATTGAAGATGTACAACATTTGCTGATGGAATGTGTCCGAAATAAAGAAGAAAGAGAGTAATTTATCAATGAGTTTAAGCTAAATACGTTAGATGTGGGTTTAATCCAAACAATATTATCTGCCCCAAGTTCTGATATTGCCAAAAAACTAAGTTCTTTGATAAAAGAAACTGATCAGTGGTACTTTTAGTATACAAATATGTTAAGTTATTATTATTTAATAGAAAAATGTTATAGGGTACGGTGGGGTTGATATATCCATGCGGATAAAAATCTCAAATTAATAAATGAATAAAAAAAATAAAAAAATCTACGTTTCATCGCATTCTCAACATGTTGTAGCGATCCATAGGCGTCAAAGTACTTCTTTGCACATTATCACCGCTTTCCGCTGGTAATGTTCCCAGAAGACTGGCAGTATTGCCACGTTAAATGACAATGCTTAGTCTTTAGCCAAAGAAAAGGCCAGCCGTCTGATCACGCGAAGTTTCGACCAACCTTCTAGCAATAACTTTGAAAAGCAGACGTCCACTCGGACCCCAAACGTTTCGACCTCAAACGGTCCAAAACAATAATTACGGCTTCTGCTGGAGAAGCAGCAGCGCTAGCACAGCCTGCTGGATTGGGATGGAGCTTGTCGACCCAAGTTGCGTCCTACACCAGAGGCCTACCAATCTTCCATGGCAGTAATGTCATACCTTTAATTGCCAAGCCATTGGGTTCCAGCTAGCTGGCACGTCGGCAGTGACAAGAGCACGACGAATATGTCGTTAATATTGACCAGCCGTGCTATGCGACCTGCATTTTTACTGCGAGACAGGCCATGATGTTCGAGGCTGTCGACAGCTTCTCCACAGTAACCGATGAAGAGCAGCTACATAAATGTATGCATGCAGCGAGCCATAAAGTATTGTCAACCAATAATGTTAATACAGTTCTTTTTGTGTATTTATCTCTCTCTATAGCTCTATGTGGATGTGTTTTAAGAAATCGTGAAGTTATTCACGTATATAAATAAATAATGACGAAATTTAACTTCATATGCATAATTTTACGTGATCGCACGTGTTACAAGCCCGTTAACACTCGTGTTCGGAGGCAGACAAAGAGGCCGAACAACTGTTCTAAAAAGCATAAAAAGACTGAAAATGTTAAAGTTTAATAACTATTTACTAATATACTTTCAATCCAATAAAGTTTAAGATTTCTACATTTTTTAATGGGAGAACTTCGTTGTCGTGATTAGTGTTATGCGTTAATAATTCTCAATTTCAGATTGTGTATTGTATTGAAGAAATCGAGCGTTTTATTATCATGTTTATTTATTCCACATATATTAGCTTCCACTTTATTTAAATTCACCTAACTTTTTTAACTATAATAATTAAAATTGTAATATCACTTTTTTAAGAGCTGGCCGGCTGTTTTCCATAGCGTCGATTTTTCCGAACCGTCCACTTTAACTAGAGACATTTTTTTAGAGCCTGTCAAGGCCTATATTTATGAAATAAAACCTGAATTTGAATTTCATGTTGATATTGTATTCAAATGATACCATACGCCTTTCCTTTTAAAAAGAAAGCGCGTTCTTTTTTTAAAAACTCCTTAATTACAGAACCAAACGAAAAATGGCAAGAAATACTCCTCAGTAACCCGAGCCAACATCAACGCGTCTGGAATTCTGGATCCTAAAGTATCGTGCGTGCACCCCGGTGTTTGCAATATGATAGTTCGACAAAGTGCTGTAAAAGACCAGTCTTAACATCATTGCCCGACTTCCTCTGCAAGTTTGAATTTGTTTTGAACTAAGTTGACTTTGATCGTTCTCAGGATTACACGAAAGTACGATATACAAAGGGGAAGTTTCCCGTAGCTTTTGTGGTCGAATGAGATAAGAAAAACCGCTTCTATGATATTGAGACTCGGTGAGAAGTGTTTATCAAGTTCTAAGATGAAACAGTGAGTTATCTGGAAGATGTCCTACCGTTACCGACAAACTAGAATTTATAATATATATAAATGTAATTAGCGTGCAAATGTCTTTCAATACTATAACCTATTAAATTTATCATTCGGCCAAAGGACGCCCACAATTGTCAGTCGTCGGTTTGATTTGCCAGTACTCACCACGCTTGGCAGGCGGGTTGGTTGGGTGCAATTCGGAGAAACGAAATATCTTAAAATAAAAATGTAATAATGTCGTTTTCACATAATATAACATATCAACCAAAGGACGTTCTCTGCTGAACAAAGGCCTCCGCCATATATTGTCACAATAGTGTCGGCATTTTAGGGACATAGTTGCCAGTATTCACCACGCTTGGCTGGCGGGTTGGTGACTGCAGATTGGGTGTTGGCCACACGTCCACAGGAGGGACGCTGCTGCCCATACCTCTGGTTTAGAGTCCCTTAATGGCCTTTTACGACATCCATGGGAGGAGATGGACTAGTGCTATATTCCGGACACCACACGAAGTGCACGCGTAGTTATTTCATTTACCGTTTTGTATTTTTACAACTGAGTTCCTAGGTACTCAACAAAAACTGTCTCAATAAAAAATAGATCTATAGGTATGAAAACGATGTAATAACTGCTTAGAAGCATTATTATCACAGGCACCGTAGCATCAGTCCGTAAACGTCCACTGCTGAACATGAGCCTCCCAATGATCACTATAATGAGTGGTCATAGGGGTATTACCATAATCACTAGGTTTGACGGGCGAATTGGGGATTACAGTACTGTCGTTATTGGGACAGGGAAGGGTGCTTACCGACCACTTGATATCAGTCCTTACTTGCCTTTTTCCACACTCATGCCATATATCATCATTCCATCATACCATTTTCCATAGCCACCCTTATTCTTTGCCGGAAATCTTAAACACTAAAACATTATTAACAATGTTAAAATAAAATTTTAAACGCAGATTAGCTTAAAGGTCACGATATTAACTCAATTAACAACTCAATAATTTAGTGAACAACAAAACTATACATTTCGAACATATTTCAGTTCGTGACAAAAAAGAAATGTCCTTCTCTAAAACTTCCTTTGCCCATAAAGACGTTCCTCGCATATTTTCCATCAAGTTCTGCGACTCATATTTTTTGTATGTTTGCTCAATAAATCGCTTAGCGGTCGTAGGAGGTCGGGACATAATTCAAACTAGTGTTCGCTGTTTGATTAATGTGTCCGGCAATATGACACCTGTAACGCCCTTTATGGAAACTATTGACTCTACATAAGGTGACGACATCCGTGCTCTCGTTGTTTGACTCTATAAATAATAACACTAATGTAATAGTTCTTGACCGAATTGGCCTGAATATTAATGCTTGTCTTGATAATTACTGGGCGGATGTTTGTGCGGTTTTAAATATATTCAAATTATTTCCGATTTATCGTACCAAAAAGTGCACCAATGAAGCGATATGGTTAATAATTTACTAACAAGCCGCTGGCCAAGCGTGGTGAATACTAGCAGTTTCCCCCAAAGTGAAGATAGTGAAAATATGGAGGAGGAGGGGATATATTATTACTGTGTCATCATATGGAAGCGAAATGATCACATTTTTCTTTTACGATATTTCGTTGGGCCGAATTTTCTTATTCAACTATGATGACTATTGTATAAAGAATATTATACTGTGAATAGTAGATAACAATATATAAATATTTATGTTTATGTGTTATCTAATAATTATATTATTAAGACTAATTATAACGTTAAAATATATAAGAATAACACGATGAAACTAAAACAAGAATGCACGACAAAACTAAACTAAGCTACTTGTCCCCATGAAGTGGCTAAGGTCGACAGGTGGCAATTGAAAAATAATAATTGTAGAGAGCTTTTATATGAGTAGTTGTCTAGAAAATCAATAGATATTAGTTTATGATGCTTGCTCGTAGAAGAAATAAATGATAACATTGATAACAGACGTAAAATATGTTTAGTTTCATAAAAAAATATAGTATAAAAGCGGTATCTACGAGGTTTCCGAAGTACGAGATTTCAGAACATATCTGCAAGAAGTCAAGGCGTCGGCGAGTGGCAACCCAAGTAGTCTAGTATCTCACAAAAATTCCTGCCGATCGTCGCGCTTATTTTGCGCCATATAGGAACTGTGTTAGTTGCCCTTTATGATACCCGCCGTAAGAGCGGGAATGATTATTTAGTCTCGGGAACCACAATATGTTATACGCGCTAACCATAACATGGTTCATACGCTAAAGATATTCAATTGGTCATATTATCAATTGAATTTGAATCAGTTGCATAGCAATTACATCTGTTCCTTCGCTGGTAATAGTTATTCTATTCAAGGGGAAGCCTTAAAAGTTCTCCTCCAAACCTGTAGTCTCAATAATCGCCTTTAGCTAATGTCGAGATAGGTAGGGCTCCAGGGATCTTTAGTGGAACCCACCGGTTCCCCTTCAATCCCAGAGTAAAATATAGATATCTCACCTGACCCCCCTCACTATGTGGAAAGCTATTAATGTCTCACGTCCATCGACGCTCACACCAACATCTAATTTACCGGACCAATAAACGTAACTCGGTAAAGAATGAAAACGTGTAAATGTTTATTTTTATCACTCACTATCACTTTTAACGAGCAAATCGGTACCCATTAATCGAATATAGAAGTGAGAATTTTCTAAACAGGAAAAACCTATGCGCTTGACCTTTGAGTTTTAACTTTATACATCAATTATATTGCGACAGCATTTTAAAGTAATATGTTCAGGATACTAGATGGAACAGCATATCATCAGACACACCATAAGATAAACTGCATTTTGATAATATAAAAGCTGGAACGCAGTGCAATTTCACACAAAAACGGACATGTAAGCTAAACTATCGCTATACATGTATTGGGTGAATAACACAAGCCAATATTGTTGAGCGGCGGTTGTACAAGAGTAATTAACTGTATAGCTCGCAGAGGCATAACACGCCCGCCCTCCGATTACGTATCTGGCTACCGCGACTAATTGCGCAAACTTTGATACGTCACTAGATAACGATTTGACGTTTATCAGTTCACTGTGACCTTATTGATTCGACGCACTACTGTACTACTTTTGGTATTTTTTATGTAAATCTTTAATAACAACGAAACGATTTGTATTATACTTCTTTCTTTATGTGGTTACTCGCCTACACATGTACACGACTTTTTGTACCTTGACCTACCCCAAATACAATGAAACTAATTAATAAAAAAGCATATCTAATGAAAAAGTCGTATAAATCAAGCGTATATTAGTACAAGGCGAAACAGTTTGGCAAGAGCAACTGCAATTGCAGTCGCACGGCTGACTAAGCAGATACGTAATAGCCCGGCGAGAGCCAGTCAATTCGTAGCTATACAAAGATAACCATAGATGCTATAGCGAAATAGGTTAGTAGGTGAATCTCGTCTCTTTGTTTCAGTACATGTAAACGAGGGATCCAATGACGTTATTGTACAGGTGCAAATACGCGTGTGCGATCTAAGGAGGGATGAGATTAACTGAACTATGAGAAATGCAAATGGAAGTCGGTTAGGAGATGTATAGATGCAATGAGCGGTTCTGTTGCCGTGTGAGAGATGTGTTGATGACATGCCTTTCTGAGAGATTAAGACGTACGTTATGGTTTACATTCAGATGATTTATGAACTATTGAGCTACTAAATCGACAGATTAGATCTGTATTGATATTATATGACCGTGTGGTGCCGGCTGAGAATAGCACCAATCCATCTCATCCTGAGGGTGACGTAAGAGAGCGACAAAGAGATTAATCGGAGGATGGGCAGCTGCGTCCTTCGAGTACATTAACAACTCAACTGCGATCGCCAACCCGCCTGTCAAGCGCCTACCCGGGGCGGAGGAAGTCCATGATGACTTCTCCAAGATAAAACAAACAGATGGCTAAGGTGAATGATTACTGCATGCATGCAAACAATTTTTTTATAAATTGATACTCGTATTGCATGGTAGTTAAAATAACTTTGTAAATCTGTATTAACGCCTGTCACATTGGAAATCCTGCGATCACGAACACGGCAAAGTGTTTTAAACGTTAGAAAAAAAAACATTAATATAATTATGCGATGTAATCCGTTTAAAAGCATTTCTTTATTTTACTGTTAGAATCCATTCCTCAAACGCTGAATAGCAATGTTTGATAATAAATTATTTTATTCTACCCTCACACATGAACGATTACTTTTTATTGAAAAAAATATGTAAATGTCAAGTTTTGACATTAGGATACAATTTTCTCAAGATTGAAAATATTATGTTTTACAATTGTTTGAATCTTATTAAACATGGTTGACAAGGCGACAATTGGACAGCTATTGACCGGTCTGACATACCTATTTGTCTGCTATATTATAGAACATAGAGAATATAATCACCATGTGTTATAGAACACACATAGTGATATTGTAAGTGTAAATGCAATTTCGACATTTCTTGACAAATAAGTCGCATTGTTACTTTTATTCAACAGGGAACTGGTGTTAAGCGTCATTTATTTATTTATGAAGTCTTGACTGCCCATAACAATTGTAATGCTACCCAGGATGCTGCCTGGCACCATGCTGCGCTCTTCACCTCGAGTCATTAGTTATATCATCATCATCATATCAGCCACAGGACGTCCACTGCTGAACAAAGGCCTCCCCCTTAGATTTCCACAACGAGCGGTTACATGCCGCTCTCATCCAACGACTCCCAGCTACCTTCACCAGGTCGTCTGTCCACCTCGTTGGAGGTCGTCCCACACCGCGTTTTCCGGTGCGCGGTCTCCATTCTAGAACCTTTGTGCCCCAGCGACCATCAGTTCTACGAGCAATGTGCCCTGCCCATTGCCACTTCAGCTTACTAATCCTTTCAGCTATGTCGACAACTTTAGTTCTTCTACGGATCTCCTCATTTCTGATTCGATCTCGTAGAGAAATACCAAGCATAGCTCTCTCCATAGCTCGCTGAGTGACCTTGAGCTTTCTTATGAGGCCCATTGTGAGTGACCACGTCTCTGTTCCATATGTCATCACTGGTAACACACACTGGTTAAAGACTTGCGTCTTGAGGCATTGCGGTATTGTTGACGAAAAGATGTTGCGAAGTTTCCCAAACGCTGCCCAGCCGAGTCGGATTCGACGATTGATCTCTTTCTCGAAGTTGGACCTACCTAACTGGACAGTTTGTCCCAGGTAGACATACTCGTCAACAACCAGTTCCAATCAATACCCAGTTAGTAATTCCACAAGCTACAGTGCCCTTCAAACCGGAACATAGCAATGTTTAAAGTTTAAACACTACTGCTTAAGGGCATTAGTGGTATTGTTAATACCGGGTAGGATGGGGACGTAGCATGTAGCGTAGAAATGAAACTTTTATAAGTATATTATAATTGGCACAATGGACATCTGACGTTAACCTGAACAGTTCAAGCGATGCTTACGAATTTACATTCTGTGCAGTCCTTTTTTTGACAGACATTATTCATACAATTTTCAAAATGATTAAATATTGTCACTTTTTTGAGTGGCCAAATACACCCTACAGCATTTACCTAGCTGGACTCTAGCAATAAGTGATCTACCACCACTTGCAATATACCGCGACCTGTTATAAAATGAAAAATTATAGAATGATTCAGCTAACAAAATGTGACAGTATTAACGAATTTGTTTAAAACAGAAAACAATACTAGTGAAATTCTTCTAGGAACCGATAATAAAAAAACCATAACTCATAGCTAAATTAAAGCGTCTTTAGTTGCGACGGAATTGAATATTAGCAGATTGGTTAGGTTTTTTGGAACTTTAATACGTCGTTACAGTTTTAAGCAGCTTTAAACAAAAGTTACATTTTATTTAGGTTCTAAATATGTGTTCAAAACTTGATTTTGCTCTGAAAAATAAAATGTGTAAAGTAGTAAAAGTACATCAAAAAGATACAATTTTGTACAGAAGTAATAACGTAGTTTATCTCTCAATAATTCCAAACTTTCGTTAGTTCCAAGTGATAACTGTTGTTAAAATTGGTAAACATCATTGACATTTAAGCCATTATAAAGACATTACATCGACGAAGTAAGCCGTAAAGTACTATAAATTACTACCTACCTACTATTTTATTTGCCGACTTACTTATTACTAACGTCAGTTTTCAATGCCTGTATTTAATAAAGATAAACGCTATTGACTTTTGCCCTTTTAGTGAGTCATAAATTTGACAGGGCAGAAACGAGTCTACGGAACCGTAAGTTATTAGATATATAACGTTTTATTTTATTTACATATTATTATTTATTATCATTTATATTCAATTGATACAATCTCGACTTAAGTTTGGATTCTAGTTCTCTTATACTCTCTACTCTAATCTATGTGTCATTTTCAAGTGCATATTTTACTCCGGTTTAGAAAAATCTTTGACTATAAATATACACGCTATAGCGATATAGATCTTGGTCGTCTGTTCACAAGAAACTGCCGCTCAAAATCTGTATCGCCTTTTGCGAGTTCGCGTCCATTAAATGCAACATTGACGGCTATCCTTCAAAATCGATTGTATGAATTGTTTAAAAATGTACATGGAAATGATTTATTTCTTCATTCTGGTATTGTAATTCATTGAATATTATATAAGTAGTGTATAGGCGTGTCGGTCGAAACAAACAATGAATGAATGGAATTATTGATCACTGTTCGTAACACAAACAGGATAGCGTGTGCCTCTGAATACAAACGCGTGGTATTCAGGGTTTTGGATTGTAATAATACTATAGATAGCTTATTCCAAACGAAACTCACAAGAGATCCAACTAAATTTAAAATTAAACGCTGTTTTTAGATGATGAGGAGGTGAAGTAGACATCGTTCTTAAAGATTTTTTATTCGTGAAACAGAAATTCTACACAATCGGGCTGAAGCTCAACCTCTTCAAATGTGAAGTTTATTTACCTGGCTACACCGACAGACAATCCACCTTATAATTTGTTTTTCAGTAGCTCCAAATATCAATATAATATGGAATACAATAACTTTAGTTTTCAATGAGGCACTGGACGACCGAGCTTGGATACAAACCTCACTGCCCGGTTCTAGTGTAAGTTTACCGGCTTCTCTGTCCTCGGTCTACATGACTGATAAATTAACCAATTAACCAGGAAAATCTTAGCATTAATGCTTGTTAAATTGGAGGTCCCGTATTTGACTGCTGCTGGGATTGCTTGGAAAATGACTGGCCTGAATACGGTTTTGCCCGTCCATCGTTCTTTCCTGAGATATTGAGACGAGCTGCTCTGCAGTTTGATATGGAATGAACTAATCAATACGTCCACCAATACTGTTGAGGGTGCTCGCCTGCTTGGTGGTGGCTTGGTAGAGTCCGAGCTGTGGCTTCAGGTGGCTTCACTCCCGTCGCTCAACATAGGCTCTATGTTGGACGATAATACTTTTTAGCTGGCTATATGCCTACGTTTAGGTGCTCCTAGTTGACGGTTGGTTGACAATTCGCGTGACCAGAGGGCTGGGCCTTTTCTTTAGCTAAAGAATAAGCATTACCATTCAACGTGGCAATGCTGCTAGGTCTTATGGAAACATTACCAGCTGACAGCGATGTGAGGGAGAACATTGACGCCTACGTGCAGGAGGCACTTTTTTATTGTATTATTAATTTTAACATAAATACTCGTAGTGTGTATAGTTTATATAGCCCGCAACCCGGCACATCAGGGCATTATAAAGGATCCCCCGAAGCCTCACTGTGCGCTGTGCTGCGCACACAGCGGTTCATTACCATGTGCGTAACGACGTCTTCCTGGGGTCGCTCGGTATGAGCACGCAGATTTCCCAACATGCGCACTCGCGGCCGCCAAGACACAGAAAGAGACCACTGCACTCCATCTTTCATGCTCCGCCAGCATAGCCGACCCTTCTTTTCAGCTGCAACCTACTATTTCATAAATAAAGGTAAAATAAAATAACTTAACCATTCATTTGAAATGTACGCGTAAATATAATAAGTTTATGATATGTTCATAACATATATATATATCACAACCTATTCTGTAGATAATACAATACTACATTATATTTTTATAATTAACGTCTTTGAATAAACATATATCAAATAATAATTAAGTAAGACAAAAACTTAGGCAGCGAAAAGTGCGAAGGCGTAAATAGGCAATTATAATTTGACTTTTTTGTTTAGGACATGTTACAGCTCGAATGCCTTCGTAGTCGTTCTGATGTTAAAGTAAATATTCACTTAGACGCTTTTTGGATGTTGAAATACTATGATGACTTTTTGGTAGAGTATGTTGTTCCGGCGTTTATTAGAGTAACGAAAAAGGTGTTCTAAAATCCGCTGGTTGATAATAATCGATGATGGCCGTAAGATGTGGGATAGAAAATTGCTGAAAACAACCAATTCCAATTCAACTTATTGTACAGATATAACTTTAACACAGGAACAGCATGGATTTGTTTCTAAAAAGTCGACGGAAGTAAATCTCTGTGAAAATATTGACTGTTCAGCAACTGCCATGGATAAAAGTTAAATCAGGTAGATGTCGCGTATACCGACTACTTTAAAGTGTTTGGTAAAATTTCCTACAGAATGTTAATACATGAACTAGGTGCATACACGGCGATCTGTATCAATGCCTAGTAGAGGTTCTAACTCTTAAGGAATTGCAGTAAGGCTGTAACAGTAAAGGGATTTTGCTCGGCCTTTATATCTGTAACGTCTGGTGTTCCCCAGATATTGCATCTTGGCCCACTCCTATTTAAAATGCACATAATTACGTATTCAATGTATTTAAACAATCTAAATTTATTATTTACGCAGATGATAAGAAAATTTACAAAACTATAACTAAACAAGATTATTGTCTAGAACTAAAATGTGATATAACTAACTTGAGTGCTATGAGATAACTGTAAAAGAAATTACAATTATGTTCCTTAACGTTAAAAATGAAACTTTATAACATGATCTAGAAAGAAGAGTTTGAGAACATAATTATAAAATGAATAATGAAAATATTAATAACGTATCTTGGGGTCCAACTTGACAGTAAACTTGTCTATGAGCCCCATTTTACTATTTTAACAATAAAGCATTTTGTATGGATCCGTGCTGAGAATCAATACGGATTTCAAGCATTCAGTCTATTCTATTAATTCTTATAAGACCCTCGTGCGGTGAATACCTACTTGAGTATGCTTCAGCAGCTTGAAACTCTTATTATGAAGTTTATGTTCATCAAATTTAAAAAACTGCAAAATTAGTTAATTAATCACTTAAACTGGCGGTTTAACCTTAGTGCTCAGCCATGCCCGTCTTCAGACTTTAGAGTAGCGTCTTGCAGAAATAATGTAGGATTTGGTATCTTTGTATAAAATTATTAAAGGTTGTCTAGAAAAGATCACTATTGGCGATAAGACCGCCTATTGTACATAATATTTATACATACGTTATAATATTGGCTTTCCAAATGGTCTACAATAAAGTATATTCTATTCTATTACAGTTGGACTACGTAAACGTAATAATGACAAGGCATTAGTCTCTGCATCACCCAAACGTTATCTGGCAGAAAATGTCTATAGCATTAAGACCGACTTTGTATGCTATTGTGCATTAAGCATAAATAAATGGTGGTACTGTAATATTGGTTGCCCCCTTGGTATGATTTACTGACCACGACCAAGTATAAAAATTTAAATTGAGTTGATATTTGAAATGCTCTGACGTTCGACGTTAGACATGCGTATAAATTGTCGGGAGACGAATGTAATTCTAGCCTCGTGAATCAAATATTAAAGACGTATGATTATTATAAAGAATGTATAATTTAAACATTCCAAGAAGACATATTATTTAAAATATAATCCCGGTACATGCTCCTACCAGTCTACGACCCTACAGTACCTTATACGTAACTAATTGGACAAATGTGTTTGGTACAACTCGTCTCTATGTTGATATAATTGTACCCCACCAACAGATATTTCATTCACCAACAGCTTCGTCTTTGTGCTAATTGTAGTAGATGGTCCTCGTGTCTATTTCTACCCGCGATGTGTGCGCAGGAACACCGAGTGGTTATAGCCGATAAGCTAGTACTAGTACTCAGCTTTCCCAGAGCACGGGTAGTCCATGCGTATTTCCTCCTCTAAGGATTGCTTTACTAACAGATTAGTCAAGTACAAGAGTAAGTACACCACCTGTTGGTAGGAAACCATACTTTATGCGAAGACGTAAATTATGTTTGTTTTAAATATACTGCTTAGGTACTGACCTTCACAAATCACTGAATTTATTTATTTATTTGTATACGATGCTGGTGCCAATCAGCCTTGTAATTAATCTTCAAGTTGCTTTTACCGCACTTATTGTTAATGACGACGTTCTCTTCGTTGGCGCGAATACATAACATACTATATGTATACCTACATTTAAATTAAAGTTCACACGGTCCAGAAGCCAGAAAGTAAGTATGTGTATATTTCAAGTTATTGAGCTTAAAGGTCGTGATTGTGCGTAAGTAGTAGGTTTGTAAACCGAAGCGAAGCACGACATGCTTTTAGTTACCCGCTCATTTCAGTTTCTTGGTTTTGTTTTGGAACACGAGCGTGGGATAGAGTTAAAGGTTGTTTTAATTTTACGAAACGATGCTCACACTATGACTTTATTGTGCGCACAATTTACGAAATTCTCACATGGCATTCTCATATCCGTTTCTGCTTCTGTTTCCGCAACTTTCATAACGGATATTTGAACGAAAGTTTTGGCTTTTTCGTGGTGGATTAGGCGCGTCCGTAAGTCTTACGAGGAGGGATCAAAAAGTAGTGAGAACGACATATTCCTTGGTCAGAAAAAAAAAATACTGGCAGGTATAGCTCAGATACATATTTGTAATATTAATAAAGAAAAAATCTTCGATTCTCTTTTGTTTTTTTCTGAATGTAGTCCTTTGTTTGCTTCGTGTCGGAACGTGTTCTCGGAGAAAAACGAAGTGCGAGCCGTTATTAAATACCTCTGTTTAAAAAAGTTAACGACGCAAGAGATTCATTGCGATTTGGAGGCAACATTAAGAGAGTCTGCTCCACCGTATTCCACTGTCGCAAGGTGGGCTTCTAAATTACGAGTAGGGAGAACGAGCACGGAAGACGAACATCGTTGCGGCCGTCCATCGACGTCAGTTATCCAAGAAAATGTTGCGAAAGTCGAGAAAATTGTATTGAGCGATCGAAGAGTTACCATCCGATACTTAATTCAAGAAACGGGCATTTCATATGGAAGTATTCAATCCACATTGAAACAATCTTTGAATATGAGAAAAGTCTCCGCAAGATGGGTGCCGAGAATGTTAACCGACAGTTAGAAATAAAATCGACTTGACATTTCGAAGATATTGTTTATTGTTGGACAAGTTTCAAGAAGATTCTGAATTATTTTTGTCTCGTTTCGTAACAATGGACGAAACATGGGTCCATCATTTTGATCCCGAGGCAAAACAGCAATCTTCGCAATGGAAACGGCCATTATCACCGACCCCGAAGAAGTTTCGTTGTGGCATCAGCTGGCAAGGTTATGGCCTCAATGTTTTGGGACTCAGAAGGGATATTGTTGATTGATTACCTGGAGCGTGGAACCACTATTACAGGCCAATATTATGCAGCTTTAATTCCCAAGTTGGGGAATGCCATCAATGAGAAAAAGAGAGGGAAACTTCGAAGGGGCGTGCTGTTTCATCACGACAACGCACCCGCGCACAGGTCGGCAGTTGCGATGGCTGCCATTCGAGCTGGCTTCGAATTGCTTGACCAGCCCCCCTTATTCACCAGATCTGGGGGCTAGCGATTTATATCTGTTCCCCAAATTGAAAAAATACTTAAGAGGAAACAGGTACGAAGACGATAACGAGGTGATGGATGCCGTGGAGAGCTTTTTGCAGGACCAAGACAAAACTGTTTTTGTGAAAGGGATTGAAGCCTTGGAAAAGCGCTGGACTCGGTGTGTAGAGAGACTCGGAAACTATGTATAAAAAAAAATATGAAGTTATCAATAGTCATTATATTCTATCTCATTCTCACAACTTTTTGATCCCTCCTAGTATATATGAAGAACACTGGAACAGATAGTTACGTGAAAAAGCGGCCGAATTAGTTTTCATAAAATCTAACTTACCGCTACTTAATTTTGAATATTAATTTAATAAACAATTAGATTGGTAAAAAATTGGATATGTATAATTTCATATTATTTACACTTCCGTTTCTGGATCCGTTTATACTCCGTTTGTGCAAAAATTAATTTGACGTCTGTTTCCTTTTCTGCTACCGTTATGATACTTCCGTTGCATCTATAGAAATAAATAAAATTGAAGTGTCTGTTTGCAATGTCAAAATAACAGCTTTTTACTAAATGCATATGAAAGTATATACGGTACCTATCTATACAAATACAAATAAATAACATTGAAGTGTCTATTTGTAATGTCAAAATAACAGGTTTTTACTAAAAGCATATGAAAGTATATACGGTACCTATAACAAAATAACAATTTTTAAATTTTTTGTCTGTCTGTCTGTTTGTTCCGGGTAATCTCCGAAACGGCTGGACCGATTTTGACGGGACTTTCACTGGCAGATAGCTGACGTTATAAGGAATAACTTAGGCTACTTTGATTCTAGAAAAATAATTAGGGTTCCGCGCGAAAACAATAAAACCCTTGAAATCCAACATATATATTCTATGTCAAGTGTCTATGTCGAAGTACTCTAAATTTCTTTTAAATTAAACGCGGGTGAAACCGCGCGTCCCAGCTAGTCACAAAAAAACACCACGACGCTGGCAAATATTCGCTACGTGCGGGTATCGAATCTTCGATCCATAGCGCAGTAAACCAATTGTCTACCCACTGCGCCAACCATGCTGCCATACATAACTTTTTTTCTAAACAAATATATCAGCAGTGGAAGGTTACAGGCGGATGAAAAAGAAGATATCAAACCGAAAAAAGTATTAATACCAGCTTTGTCCTCTCGTCAAAAATGTTTAATCTTGCATAGGTATCTACTTTTGATCATTTAAGATACAGAGCCAGCGGTTTCCGTACCCCAAAACGATACCTACCTTGACCCTTTTATGAAACATCTTTACACATGTAATATATAGGTATATAATAGCTTTCAGATCCCCTGACCCATGGCTTTTGTTTGTTCACAAATTGAGGATTTAAACGCTATACGGATTCGCGTTACAACCCTGCTTGATATTTAATAAACATGGCATTCATAAAACAACCACGCGACAAACACGACCGAACGAGAGATTAGCTTTTAATTATCACAACAATTGTGGGTACATCATTTAAGTAAGTGCTACTATAACCACACTGAATAAACATTTAACTGTTTTGCTACCGCGAGATTCAAATTTCAGTTGTTGCTGTCAATAGTTTCATAGCTACTTATTTAGTTGCATAATTTTATTGGATGATTAATTGGTAGTTGCAAATCATGTTATGCCAAGTTAAACGAAGCATTAAACAAAGGTTAAAGCTTACCAGGCCTGTTGAATTATTTCAGAGCAAGCAGTTTGGGATCGTATCCAAAATATTGTAGTGTTTATATTCCCATACCACAGTCCTCATACTATTCTGTGCCCATACTAAATTTTGATCGAGAATTAGGTGATATAACGGCAGTCTATAATTCAATTGTTTTTATTTCCAAAGAACTGATAGTAATTGTGGGTCGAAAGTATCGCTCGTTAAGATAACGATACAATGATACAAAGAAATATAATCAGAATTCACTTATTCTCCATATACTCTACTGATACGGGATAATTCTCCATATTTTTATGTTATCTATAAATACTATAAACATAACAGCTCCCCAAAGACAAACTAACGAGGGGAGCTGAAGTACTGTAATACTGACCGACGTAAGGGTTACTTGTAATGATTAATAGAATAACAAGCTGTATAGGTAGATCCGTCATTAGTAATCGACGTGTCATCGTAAACTACCTTAGCATAATTAAATTCAGTAGTATCCAACATGGAGACACACTTTTGATTCGAATATCTCATTGCGTGTCGTAAAACAAATAACGTAAATAACGTCTCTACTTCAAAACTTCACTATAATCAATGATACAGTCGTAACATAATGGAACTGAACAATGATATAAAATAATATAGTATTACTAGCCGGTAGTGAGCATTTCAATCGTCTTACCCGTACAATTCTGTCGTACTTACTCATCTGCGTGTCAATTACCCAACCGATTTATAAGTAACGCGTGCCAAATTTGTTTGTGGCAATTAGAAAAGCGGACGAACTAGTTGTCGAACTCATTGATTTCTCGCACAGTGTAATCGATTACGATGTGTTTTTGCGGCGTCTCAAGGATGATGAATCGATTCTTTATTCGTCGAAACCCCGCCGTTACACGGAGAGAGCACGGTTATCTAACAAAAACCTATGATAGTTAGAAGCTCAAAAATCTTACAAGCGAGCTGACCGTTGGGTCTCGGAATCCCCGCAGGCATATCTTGTTATATAGGCTGAAACCGAAGCCACCGTAGTTGGGAGATCTGTAAGCTGAAGATATTGATCTGAACTATCGTAAAATTGTCGTGGTAATGCCAAGTATAAAAATATGTATGCAAAAAATTACGAGTCGCGATAAAAAATAAAGAGGTAGCTAGAAATATATTGATAGCATAAGGACAAGGACGAGTTTTAATCTATTACGCGGTCAGGAAATGAGGTTTGCTCACGGAGACCAACTTGCTACGAATGCTCTTACATTTTCACATCCCCTTCCGCCCGTGCCTTGATTACGAGTAGACGTGTTTTGTCCGGATTTTCATAAATTATTTAAATAAATACGAATTATTAAAGTGAATAAATAGTGAATTTAAAGTTTACATCACCAGGCTCGCAGCGGAATGCAGAGTACGCTATACAAAGAGAGTGAGTGAGAGAAACATACGCGCTCAGCTGTTCGCTATACCGATAATAGTACTAGGGGCGCATAACATTCACTCACAATTATTGAAAGTATAGCTTCTACAATACACTGCCAAATTTCAAGTTGAATTGCTATAACAGTTTGGCGCAGTGGTTACCGGGTGTGGTACTGGGCACATCTGAGAGTGCGTTCGAGCCTAATCAGTAGTCGTCTTTTTGCATCTTGAAATATCGTTTATTTGCGACCCAATATGCCTCCAAAGCGAACACCGCCACCGACAAGTTCACCTATCTCGCATAGTGATTCGGAGCCAATATTGTTCTCTACAAAATCTTCGGAAACTCCGGATGCATTTAGCTTCGTAGCCCAACGTTTTAAACGTAAACATGACCATGGGGACGACAAAAATATGCTTACGGAAATAAGATCTATGTTCACAGCTTTCGAAGAAAAGCAAGAACATAAGTATAATACGCTACTGAGTACAGTAAAGGACATAAAGGAACAGAATATAGAATTTAAAAAGTCTATTGATTACGTGACTGACCAATATGATGACCTCTTACAGCAATATAACAAGTTACAGCACGACTGGACATCTAAAGTAGCGTATATACAAACTTTGGAAGAGAGAATCGATAACCTCGAAATACAAAAAAGGTCGTCTTGCCTAGAAGTTAGAAATATTCCATCTACAAACTCAGAAACTAAAGACGACTTATGTAATAGAATTATGATGCTTACTAGTACCCTGAATGTACAAATGCATAAACCGGATATTCGAGATATTTATAGGTATAAATCCAAAGCGTCCATTGAAAACCCCATAGTCGTAGATTTCGCATCGGTTGTAATGAGAGAAAATGTCTTAAAAGCATACAAGACTTTTAACAAAGAGAATAGAGAAAAAAGACTCACAACTACAGCGCTACAATTGGGTGGAACTACAAAACCTGTTTTTTTGTCGGAATATTTGACCCCCAAAACAAAACGTTTATTTTCTATTTCCCGCAACTACGCTAAATCGAACAATTTTGAGTTTTGCTGGACAAATAATGGCCGGATTTTGATCCGTAAGGTAGAAGGTGATCCCGCTATTCGCATCGACACTGAAGCAGACCTGTATAAACTGAAGCCACTGCAGGTGTGACTATATTTAACCCTAGTATTTATTCATTTTTATGTTTTTTTAGTTTTAATTTACGGTACCATAACATACAAATACCAAACACTTTTCACACATATGAATGACAACCTACACTTAAATAATTGTGAACATGTGGCATTTTTCAAAAAACTCAACCTAACTTACAAACATCAACAAGCACTACGTACATATCGATCATCATATAAAGAGCATTATAAAAATCAAAAGCTTAAAAAACGGAAACCAAGATTGTGTTTATTATTTTTCTATTACACTAGAATATCAGATACATACCACTTAATTTATCAGATTTTTGAATCTTGCGGTCGTTCAAACAGAGAATATCCAGTTAAAGCGGTTCTGTACCGTCCAGTGCACTATAATACACAATACTCCTATGGCATTAAAAATGCTTGACTTTAGTAACTTAATAACCAATATTGAAACGTGTAACGTCTCAAAATCTTTAGTATGCTCACCTGAAGAGTTACACTGCTACATAGGAAACAACAAAAATTCACTCAAAATATTACATGTAAACATTAGAAGTATTAACTGCAATATTGAACACCTAAGTGTATTACTAAACAGATTAAATTACTCGGTCGATATTATAGTATTATCAGAGTGTTGGTTGAGCAAAGTCTCCAATATCCCTACCATAAATAACTTTAACTCCCACTCATCAAAATACGGAAATCAAAATGATGGGGTTGTTATTTACTATCGTGTTGAATTGAGCTGCGTAATTGAAGAACCCTGTTTTCCTGAAGCAAATGCCTTAATACTCAAATTGGGAGACTTCGCGTTGCTGGCAATTTATAGACCGCCGTCATACAAAAAAATAAACTCATTCTTAAACAGTTTAAACACCATATTAACTTCAATTACAACATATAGTTCTATAGCTATAATCGGAGACATTAACATAAATATTGCACAACACAGTAAGGATTCAAACGCGGATGATTACTTAAACTTAACCGCCTTTCATGGCTTATTGCCAGCCCACCAATACCCGACGAGAGAAAACAATTGCTTAGACCACGTCATTCTAAAAACAAATAAAAAGTCTACCACGCTGGTTTTTGACTCACTATTTACTGACCATGCCCCTGTTTATCTCTATATAGACACTAAAAAAGAAACACTGAAAAACAACACCATAAAGAAATATACAGCTCTTTCAGAAGTAGTTGAAGACCTACGAAGCACTAATTTTAACCCTTTGTTAACCATGACTGACCCCAATGAAGCCACCAATATTTTAATTAAAAAGATAACTACTGCTATAGATAGACACACAACAATAAAAAAGGTTCCTCATAGGAAAATAATTCTACACCCGTGGATCACACCCGGGCTTCTGAAGTGTATTCGCAATCGAGACAAATTACACTTGCAAACAAAAAAGAACCCTAATAACATGGTTTTCAAATTGACTTACACAAGATATCGAAACTATACTAATAACCTTCTAAAAAACCTTAAACAACTATACAATAGTGATGAGCTACAAAAATCAAAAAATGATGCAAAAAAGACATGGAACGTTATAAAAAAATCACAAACATGACAACTAACGCTCCCCAAGCAAATGAGCTTTTAAATGCGGAAAGTCCGCTATCTTCAGTTAATGACGTAAACAAATACTTTGCTGGTATAGGTAAGGAACTAGCTTCAAACATTGTTAAAAATAATTTATCTAGTGATTTTGCTCAGTCTTTCATTAACAATAGTAAAAAATCTGTATGCAATTCCATGGGATTACGTGAAACAGATACTTTAGAGATAGAATCTATTATCATTGGCCTCAAAGATGATTGTGCGGTGGGATGGGACAACATATCTTCAGCAACCCTGAAGGCAGCTCGCCAGTATCTGTCCCAGCCAATAACACACATCTGCAATCTTTGTCTGCTTAATGGAATATTCCCAAAGGCGCTTAAAAAAGCAGTTGTCCATCCAATTTACAAGAGTGGGGACAGAGGCTGTGTCAATAACTATAGACCAATCTCGGTACTTACAACGTTGTCTAAAATTCTTGAGAAAGTACTTCACCATAGGCTAACAGGTTACCTTCAGAAATACAACATTTTATCTCCAAATCAGTTTGGTTTTACCAAAGGTAAATCAACTGAAGACGCTGTATTGAAAGTTACAGAAACAATAGCACGTAAATTGGATAAAAAAGAAAAAATACTAGGTATATTCCTAGATCTTTCAAAAGCTTTTGACACCGTCTCTGTCCCAGCTCTACTAGCAAAATTGGATAGCATCGGAGTAAGAGGTATCGCCTTAAAAATATTCCAAGATTATCTTATTGACCGCACCCAATATGTAAAAATTGATAGCTACCAAAGTAGTGAAGAGGAAATAACGTTCGGTGTTCCTCAAGGAAGTATACTGGGTCCTACGCTATTCCTTATTTATTTAAATGATCTGCTCTATCTTCCTCCACCAGACTGCGATATCGTAGCCTATGCCGACGACACTGTTCTTCTCATTCATGCCAAAACTTGGGAGATTACACTTAGATTGGCTGAACAAACATTAAGCGCAGTCATTAAATGGCTCTCAGATAATTTATTGACCTTAAACATGAGCAAAACAAAATATATTACATTTTCTCCTACTACGTCGTCACAGCCTCAGTCCCAATTATGTAACCTAAGAGCACATACTTGTGGCAACCTTCACCAAAATTGTGACAATTGTACAATAATAAATCGCAGCACTGATATAAAATACTTGGGAGTGTATCTTGATAACACCCTTAACTGGACCAAAAATATTGATAACCTGACTTCCCGCATACGTAAGCTAATGAACCCTTTTAAAATATTGAGACCATGCGCAGATAGCCAATGTCTTAAAATGGCATACTTCGCGCTGGCCCAGTCCCTACTCTCATATTGCATAGTGGCTTGGGGAGGTACTCACAAAACCTCTATATTAAAAGTAGAGAGAGCACAAAGAGCCTTATTAAAAGTAATTTACAAAAAGTCTTTTATGTATCCGACCTCGCTCTTACATAAAGAAGCCGATACCTTAACTGTTCGCCAGCTTTATCTGCTTCAACTTACTTTGCGTCAACATACATCACTTCCACCAAATCTAAATACACAAACATCTGTCCGTCGAAAATATAATGTTTGCGTAAAAATGTCTCATAAAACAGCATTGGCTGGTCGCCAGTATTATGTACAAGGACCTACATTATACAATAATATAAATAGGATTCATCATATTCATACAGTACCATACACCTTGTGCAAAAAGAAGGTAACCAAATGGCTCATGAGCCTGGATTATGAACAAACAGAAAACCTATTTCTAATACCGCGTTGACCATTATTGCAAGATATTATACTCACACCTACCCCTGCAGACACATACACGTACGCACACACGGAGCATACATTCATCACACACTCTTCCGCCACACATACGCACTCACGCACACACACATAAATATAATACATATACACTTGCGTATTCCACATTTTGACACCCATTGCCTACAGTTGTTCATCCACTTACATTTTTATTTAATTTTTAGAATTTACGGAATTGCATTGCTTATGTAATTAAATTAACCTACTTTGTATTACTGTTTTAACATTATTGTGGAAATCCGCATGTAACAAATATTATAATACTCCAATACGTGGAAGGCTCTGGAGTCTGTGATACAGTTTATACTAGTACAGACTCCGCCGTCTTTATCCAGACCCTCTTGTATTAACTATAAACATATTGTCTATGTAACATGTTACTTTAAACTGTGTCCAATAAAGATATAATAAAAAAAAAAAATAAAAAAAAAAAAATTTTGAGACACTATTACTGGCGCTATAACGATATATTCCAAAAAACTTGTAGGTATTAGTACTTAATAATTCGATGTCGATAATCGACATCAGTAGAACTTTGTCATGACGTAATGTATGGCACCACCTAATTAGACACCCACTTTGTATTGCAGTGTAATGACCTCTTCACACGTATTTAACCTACGTATGTAGGAGGTCCTTTATACAGGTGTATGACATTGTTTCTTTCATTAGGGAAATTTTAAACACGCGGCTGTAAAATAGTTTATTAACTAAACTGAAAACATGTCTAAAATTATGAATCAAATAAACAGAAGCTCATAAATATCCAAGTTAAGTCGTGCAGATAAAAAAATACAACCAATAGTTTTAACAAACAAAATTGACGCTGCTTATAGCTTAGATTTATTTTCAGCACAATGGCAACGAAAACAATTTCGCCGCGTTTAGTTATATTAAGTGAAAGAATATTGTTTTGCTAAGCGCGTCACCACAAGTAGTTCAACGATGGCAAGCTACGAGCAGTTTTTCACACCTATCTTCGGAATCCTTTCGGATAACATGCTTTGCAAGTGCATGTATATTTAATTTGAAAGCGCGACAGCTATCCTGTTTCGTCTCCTTTGCTCGTCTCATCTGAAGGACGCGATGAAGCATTGCAGCAGAGATTGTAATCTTACACGATTATCAACTTCTTATTACTAAAGCTTTTTTATGATCTATTATCTCTAAAGGGCTTTTCGTGATCTATTAGCTATAATTGGCTAAATTGAGTTTTTTAAGTCTTTAGTGACCTTGTACAAAAAGGTTTGGTCATTTTAAAAGTAATGGTAAAACTTTTCATCTTAAACCTTATAATCGGAGTCGTAACATTTTACTTTGAAAATACCGTCCTCGATAAATATTGTGTTAAACGAAATATTTGTAATACAGAAAATAATATTAATAAGTAGGTAAAATAAACAGCCGTTCTCAAACAAGCACAAGCTTTTATTAGCCTAAAATTGACGTTCACCCACAAACAACATCCGGCATCATCATTTTATTAACAATTCTTTTTTATGCAGCGATTCTCGGCGAGCGCTGGCGTGCTCCCATTGTTTTCGCGCGTAACTTTGACAATCTTCCATAAAACGACGTATAAAAGTGGTAAAGAGCTTGCCGGTCCCGGATCTGACGTAGAATGACGAGCCAAGTTGTCTGGTCGACATGAAACGTTGTGTGACGCCGAGTAATCCTTATGGACTCGACAACGTAATTGTTCCGCCATTTTGACATTGTGCCAACGCAACAGACGATTTACAACAGTGAATTTTAAATAAGTGCGTCAACGTGTATTTGGTTCTCGGTTCTAAAGAGAGAAAGTTTTGATGTGTTTGAGTACTTAACGTATTGCTTTTTGATGTTCGTGTACTCAAAAGCACGTCGACTTGTTCGCGATTCGTGCTCCATCAAGATAAGGTCCCGCTCGAAGTAGAAATTAAGATTCAGGTGGGAGATACGTTAATTTGTACAACGTTTATATAGAACTAAACAGTTTGCTTAAATGCCTTAATTATTGCCTCGATATTAAAATACTTCTTTTTGAATGGTGTGAAAGTCTGTTGGAAAATTAATGTCACTTAAATAAGTTACCTATGCAATCATCATGTTAGCGACCAAAGGACATCCACTGCTGAACAAAGGCTCCTCGCCATAGCTTTCCACAATTCTGCCATACTTTTGCGGAGAATTTGCCAGTACTCACCACTCTTGGCAGGCGAGTTGGCGCTTTACAGTCCACTGGGCACCAATAAAGAAAGGGTAAGGTATACATGGAAATTATCTCATAATTAGACGAATATTAAACAAAAATTGGTCCTTTAAAGCAAATATTAGATTTCGTAGAAATCAAAACATTACAAACACGTAAATAAACAATGGCCAAATAATCCAGGTGAATACTTCATATTAATTAGGTATGATAAGGAATTTCCTCCCTCCAGTATAACCTAGGCAACACGGTTCTTAGAAACACAGCAAGCAGATAATGTAATTATTTTCAGTAATATTTCATGACCTTGAGAATCATTATATCGCAAAAAAAATGTCTTGTATATTATAATACAACGTGACTTAGATAAAAACCCGTGGTCTTATAGTCCGTAGGTTTGTGATCGTCATTATCATCAACATATCGGCCCAAAAACATCCACTGCTGAACCAAGGCCTCCCACATAAACGACCGAATATATGCCGCGTGTCGTCATTTTGGGGGGAATCTGCCATACTCACCACTTGGTAAGTCCGTTGGTGAGCGCAGAATTGTTGCTGTTTCACAGAAGGGACGCTGCTGCCCATCAAGGGATGAAATGAGGTTTTAAAGTTCCGTAGTCGCATTCTACGACATCCAGATTGAGATGGAGTGGTGCTATATTCGTAATCCGGACACCACGCGGACAGTGATCTCGCAACTAACTTTATCAGTGCTTATCATTTCAGGCGAAAAATTCTGGTAGTTTATAACCGTGATATTCTAAAAGGTGTCACTTTTCGTCCTTCACGTTAGTGCTCCTTGTGGCTTATACAGACGTAGATGTACTCAGTATCATATCAAGCTAACATCATACTTGAGAAGAGACTGGAGGCGGTCAAGAGGCCGAAGTGCAAATCTAGCATCTAACAAATATATTATGTTTGTTTAATTAATTCTATAGACCTACGTGCAGTGTTCATACGTGCAGTATACACACGTCCAACGGGCAACCTATGCACATGCAATTATTTATTGATTGGTTTAATTGATTTTAAGTGTTTCCCATCGATAGTTATTCTCCTATATCGTGGGTACAATTTCAAAGATATATTTTATTTTTTTATTTTATTTATTAGGGAAAACAAACAATTACACACTTTACATGATTAAATTAAAGTAATTACATAAGGATACATCAGCGTGCAACTAACTACGTAATCCACATCTTATATTATTAAAAGATTCATTCACGAGTATAATTTAACAATAAAACTATTAAAGAAAATGGAAAATAGCTTCAAATACCTATGTTCACTATAGCTTTATGAAGACATTTTTTAAATCGATTGGGTGACAAAGAAAACAAGTCTAAATCTAGAGAAAGGGTATTATAATTTTGTGCTAAGCGACGCAGCGGTGCGCGGATCCTAGCATTTGTGCGACAGGATGAGACTGCAAATAATGGGCGCGCACACACCTCACGTCTTACAACAGTCCGAAGTACTATAAAACACAATTTGTTTGTTAAATCTGAACAGTCGTATTTGTTATTACACAAATTATAAAGAAACATTGTTTCCAGAAAGATGCGCCTAGTTTTTAAAGAAGAAAGTTTATGATGTTTCAGTAAATTTTCATAGGAGGTAGTTTTACGAAAGCAACGGTAATGTGTGGCTTTGAGAAATTTATGTTGTATAGTTTCAAGGCTCTTTATGTATTTTTTATAGAAAGGGTTCCATATTAGTATATATTATATATATCTCAGATGCACAAACACCCAGACTCGAAACAACTATCTGTAGGCCATACAAATATTTGTGCCTTGCGATAATCGAACACGCGACTAAAGCCAATCGATTAGCCACTGTGCCCAACGTGGTGTGAAATTATTGCATCATAGATACACAAATATAAAATAAAACAATATTTCATGTTCTATAAGAACTGTATATGCATGGGTTGCGCGTTGCACGTATTCATACCCCACGTGTATATGCTGTACGCAGGTAGGTATACCTATAGAGTGAATGAAACAAAAACGATATATTTCGGTAAGATATTTGAATTCGACATCTCCATATTAGTTATATTATTCACGAGTACTTCAAATAATCCAGGCAGTGTTCATCTTATAGATGTACATACAAATTCCAGCATGATACCACACTTTAAGCTACTTTAAGCCTCTCCATACGGTGATCTTTGACATCGATATCGACATTGACAGGTCTTATTTGCAAAACAATCGATTACAATATCAAAGACATATCTTGCCAGCTCGAATATCACGTCCCGAGCTTCAGTACGCCAGCTCGAGTCACCGATTTCTTACCGCCAGAGACTTCACGACCCGCCTTTACTCCGCGAAAATGCTCGTGTTGATTATGCATATGATTCCATAAATAGACTGGGCTGATACTGTCCACCAATGTCATACATATAGTTTGTCAGCTACTCTGACGAGTCGTTCGACCCTCTGGAGGGTGGTCTGCCTCTTGGTTGCTGCCTTTGTCCATCTTCAGTCTGCCATCATAGCCAAGTGGAGTGAAGCCCATCTTCGTATTATCGACTACAGGATGGGGCTATTCGAAAAACGTACGGGCAAATCTCCTGTTGTTGCAAGGGTTCATAGGTTATGATAACCGTTTACCTGGTTTGCAGGATTGCTCGCCACCTTAGTGGTATAAAAAAATCTTTAACCTTGAATAAACAAATAATTACTTTTTTATTAACCAAGCGGCTATGCCTCTCTACCGTAAATTAATGGCACTTATCTATTCAAAGGGCCCTAAATAAATAATACGCAACCCGAGTAGCGTATAGCCGCCCTTTTAACTGAACACATTTGTTTTCTTTTCCAAAGTTTTATTTGATAACCAATTCGGCAAGTCAGGCCGAATAAGATAAACTTTCGTAATAAACTTCTTGTCTCTCTTCTTGCTATTTCGTTGCTTGAGAAATAAAAAGTTTCCCTCAAAGAGATGTAAGTACAAGCATAGGTAGGTACTCGTGACTTGTAATTTAAATTGTTTAAGAAAAGTTTGCATAATATTCGCATAAGCAAAGAACGGTTGCGAGAAATTGAATACTGTTTAATATGCTACATAATACAAATAAAATAGATATTTGAACAATGCATTAATCACTTCGATCGAGATCATCATTTCGGCCGAATGAAGTCCACTGCTGGACACAGGCCTCCCCCAAAGATCACCACGACCACCGGTATGGATGTGCTGTGGGCTCATTGGGGGGTCGATCGAGATAAAGTAGGTATATTCTATACTGAAATATAATACAGTGAAATCAAGACCCTCCGCATCTTACCGTTTTTCTGTTTATAAATAAAAGGATAGGTTCGAGTGATATTTATTTATTTCAACTTTATGCCGCAACAGTAAATAATGGCGGTGGACGGTATTCTCTACAAGTGCTGACGAGATTTAACAGTTTTCCTGCGACTTATCTTACGCTAGGAGAGTGGGATTTCTCTAATGTGATCTTACGAGGACCTGGAGCCCCCCCTTCGGTGCCGAAGATGACCGCTCCAGTGGTTTTAGCCGGTAGGAGTCCGGCATACCCCTTCGCCCTTCCCCCGGGGTGAAGGAAGTTCCATGTAGAATTTCCACTGGACATCAATAAAAAAAATAAAAAACAAAAAAAAAAGGAGAGTGAGATTTGCCCGCTAAACTAGTATCCACGAAATAAGTACTCGCAGTCCATCGAAAGGCGGTCAAGTATCGGACGGCGTGGTACGCGTCACGCATATTCTCCGCCAACAAAACGTGTGCGGGATTTGCTCGTACACTCACTGCACCCATAACCTGCTACCCTGGATAAAAATTGTTCACCTCTCAAGCAGAAAATATTAGGAAAAGACTTCAAGAAATAAGCACCGATACAGAACAACGAATTCCTTCCTGGACAAGTCCTTAAAATTCGGATCTGTTATTATTTATTAGATTGAGAATATTGTTAATATTCTTTACGTAATATTGTTTACATATACTTCTTGAATTTAAGGCCAAGCTCAATAATAAGTTCATAAAAGTAGAATTTAAACAATATTACTTATTGATTCCATCGTCCAGATCGATGAGCGCGTGTTTCGGGCGGCGACAGGTGCTTATGAGGATGTATATGTATCAGGCGATCGATATCATATAGGGGAATCGGGTAGAACAGGGCAGAGTAGAAAAAGCGTTTAGACACTTGTTTCTTGAACTGTTTGATGGTCGGTAAATTCAAATCGATGTGAAAGTTATACTAACTCGGCATGGAAGACAATATAAATAATTTAAGAACGTTAGCATTGGATGTACCTAAACAAGGATGCCTAAGTACTACGTCCGTTTATCAGAACAACTTCAAAGTTAAGTTTGTCTTAACTAGCGGACGACACGCAGCAGTATTTCCGTTCGTAGTCGTCGTAAAAACGTTATTTTCCAGTAAAAGTCTAACAATAAGCGATCATGCTTCCACTACTGTCAAATAAAAGGAGTCTCAGAAAAAATACACGTCCATATAATATCGTGCCGTCATGAATAAATCGTGGGAGAATGGCGGCAAAATCGCCATTTGAACTGACTTCGGATATATTGGCTGAACAGAACCGAATTGGCGTTAAAGTGATTCTGTTTCGGCGAACCTAACAAGTGATTTCATTTTCCCAGACCTTTACAATAAACGGAAATCGAGATTTACCCTGACACCGGCTGTGTGCCCTAATCTCGAATCGCTTTAACAAATCATACAGACCCATGAAGGGTGGGGTTGTTTTTACCTACGCTTCTTTCCTTATTATTCCATTAATTTGCGTTGCTAACCACAAATGTTTTCTACAGGAAAATAAGTGCATTTTCCTTCTCGAGTGTAAATGTGTAGGTATCATTCATGCGTCTTATCGCTACATGACTATGAGTAATGACGGTGCCATTGCCACTGCAGTTTTAGAGCAACGTTTATTGTATTTCTTCGAGCTATTTTATTTACAGAGACAGTCAAATAACGTAAAATATAAACGAAGTTAAAACGATTTGAGACCAGAATTATTTACTTACATCTTTGAATGTACGCTATGTTTCAAGACAACAACAAATTGTCTTTTTAAGACAAGTTTTTCATAAAATTTGGTCCAAACTGCACAAAGTAACTTGTATCTATTGCATATTATCAGCATATGTTTTCGATTTTGTGGCACAAATGCAAATTCCTTGGTAGCCAAAACCAGTTAGTTAGAAAAAATACAGCGCCCCACAATGTAATGTAACTACATAGAATTTTATACATGTTTCTTTTGCAATAAGCGTTTCTTTTCATTGTTTTCATAAAGTGATTATGCTCATAAGTTAAATGGGCCCATCCAATAAATTAAACAAGACCAAAAATATACCTAAGGTGCCGTGTGGTGCCGGCTACGAATAGCACCAACCCATCTCATCCCGTGGGTGTCGTAAAAGGCGACTAAGGGATTAGCCGAAGCATGGGCAGCAGGGTCCTTTGATTACATTAACAACTCAACTGCGATCGCCAACCCGCCTGCCAAGCGTGGCGATTATGGCAAAACCCCCCAATGAGCCCACAACACACTCATATCGGTCGTTGTGGTGATCTATGCGGGAGGCCTGTGTTCAGCAGTGGAATTCATTCGGCCGAAATGACGGGCAGCAGGGTCCTTCAAGTACATTAACAGCTCAACTGCGATCGCCAACCCGTCTGCCAAGCGTGGCGATTATGCCAAAACCCCCTCAATTAGCCACAACACACCCATATCGGTCGTTGTGGTGATCTTTGGGGGAGACCTGTGTCCAGCAGTGGACTTCATTCGGCCGAAAATGATGATGTCTGTAAGAAATCAATTACTGTTCATAAAATGATTCCTAGTAGTTGTTTTTAAAATGGTGTACAGTAAAGAATATTCTACTCTTTTCGACTATATTCTAAGTCAATTTAACCATTGCGGAGTTCCAGTATTCACTTCCAGACTTCATCATCAGATCAGCTCGCTGGTACTGTAATTTACTAGTGGCATACAAACCAAATAAACTTGAACTTGATCGAGCAATGAAACTTTCGTCACCAAGTGTAATTTATGGGACTCGATAAAACAATCCAAATGAACTCAAATTAGAAAGGTTTATTAGTTGCCATTGAATAAACTTTCCACCTCCTGACTCCCTCACCAATTAAATAAGGAAAAAAAATGATTCGTTAAGACAAACCAAAGGTGCCAAACTCTAGGGGTTTGCTGGTAGCTATTGAAGAGTTCCACTATTCACCCCCCGGCTCCATCGTCAGACCCTGGTCACCAAGTCTAATGTATAGGACTTATTAAAACAAACTAAATGGTGCCGAACTCGAGGAATTTACTAGTAGCTGTTGAAGAGTTTCACTGTCCACTTCTGGCTTCATAATCAGATCAGTTCGATGATACCAAATTAATATATTATCATACTGATTACATATATTAGCAAAGTTTCAAATCGATACGACAATTAGAAGTAGGTTACAAAAGACTTCCAAGATTTGTTTACGTAGTTTACAAGTGAAGTTAACAAAAGCGTGTTAAAATAAAGCTGTCAATTAAATAATTAAGTACTAGTTACCGCCCCTGTTTCACAAATATAGGTATATGTATATGCATAAAGCGAATTTATCACAACATTTTCCTCGAGGTATTAGAACCAAACCTTGCCGAAGAGCCATTCAACAGTGAAATCTTTTTTTTTTTTTTATCGTAGGCCCACCCCATGATTTCTCCTGTGTCGTGGATGCGTTTACAGACACAAATTCCACACACAATACACCCAGACCCGGAACAACTAGCTGCAGATCGTACAAATATTTGTTCCGTGCGGGAATCGAACCCACGACCAATGGCGCAGCAGTCGACTGTATCAGCCACTGCACCAACCGTCAAATCCATTCGATGATTTTGAAGGAGAAGAGTTAAATTCGAATTGCAACTCTAGTAGTAGGAAATATATGTATAATATGTACTTTACAACTCTGCCATCAGGGTTGAAAATATTACCTACTTTATTATTATTTTTGGTTTGAAAACAAAACGTGCTGCTACAGTTAAAAATGCAAAACCAACCATCAGTGAACAATTTAATCTAATGGTAGCAAATATTAGTACTTGCTATCATGTTTTACTTCACGACCCGACCTTTCTGCTCCAATGGCCGCCAGTTCTATGAGCTGTGTGCCCTGTCCGTTACCACCCTTTCGGAATCAAAAGCATTGCTGTTTCTATAACTCACTCAGTGATCTTGAGCTCTCTTATGAGGCCCGTAGTGATCGACCACGACTGTGCTTAGGGTCATCGCTGGTACACTGGTAAAAAGTTCGTCTTGAGGCACTGCTGACCGGTGCGGATCCAGGATTTTAATCTGGAACGGGTCTCGGGTAGACCGTACGAAACATTTTCATATGATCAAGTGCTGATATTTTAACTTTTAGCGCTAGTTTCTTTGAAACGAGCAGTAGAATTCATTTCCGGAAATATCTTAATAAACAGACAAAAACAACTCATACTAAGTATGCTTATAGGCCCAGACACTATATTTTCGAAAAGTTGCGACATCTATTTTTTTAATATAAACATATTATTTTGTTCAGTCTGTGATATCTTTTATCAATTCTAGTAAAAAAGTAGGTTTTAAATGTAGTGGTGTAATTAAAGATTATTAATTGAAATTATATACACTATTTCCAACATGGTTGGTTATTTTCGAAAATAAATTGCTTATTTTAGATTACTTTACTCTTTTGCTTGATATTTCGACAAAAACACGCCATTAGCTTCTACTACATCTAAAATATTTTGGTACGCTGGCGACTTAAAAAGCCTGTTATTTCCATAGAACATACTCTACCATGAATAGCGATCACCCTAAAATAAATGCCAAAGCACCCTAAAATGCGACTTAATGCAGTTCCTTGTTACCGACACGATTCACGATTCCAAAGCACATTCTTTTGTTAGCAAAAATATCCTTCGAAAACAGTATCAGTGTTAAATTGAAAGAAATACGTAGGGGAGTTTGTATGATATTGGTCGTTGTAACAGTATTTTTACCATCCCTCTTTTGACGGGAGATAATTAAATAATTAGTCGTACAAGCTGCCGCGGTAGTATTATGAATTGATGTGTTAATCTGTTGCATTAAATTCATTCTACGCGTTATATGCCCCGCCCATTGCCACTTCAGCTTATTAATTCTTTGAGCTATGTTGGCAGCTTTAGTTCTATGGAGAGATTTTATAGCTCGTAGAACTGATGAATTTCTTTATGAACTTCCTTCGCCGCGGGGAAGTGCGAAGAGTTAGGCCGGACTCCTACCGGCTAAAACCACTGGAGCGGTCATCTTAGGCACCTAAGGGGGGCTCCAGGTCCTCGTATGATCACACTTCTCGGAGAGTGTGACTGTAAAGTGGTCACCCCCCCCTATTGTAAAGGATCCCCATAGCGTCCCACGGCAGCGCGTAACCACATGCGTGCTACTGTCTTCTCTTGGGTCGCTCGGTGTGGGCACGCAGATTACCCCAATCTACGCACCCGTCCTATCCTGTGTACACGTACGGTGTACTGTGTGTGTACTGTGTGTCCTGTGTACGTACGGTACACACCGAAACAACCGTGCCCAATGAGCACCTGCGTCAGGCGGTAGGTGACGCGCTCACTCCTTCTGAGCCAGGCTCCAAAGAGCGGCAGGACGGCCTCCACGACGCGCTTGATCGCATACTGCATCCGCAGGTGGTGACGCCACTTTCCAAGTGCGCGCCGCCGAGCTAGCCGCCCCAGCCTGTCCAACGCCCCTGGAGGCACGCCTTCGCCGCTCTGGCCGAGGGAACGTGTCTGATCATAGACCCACGCATCCGTCTTCGCCAGGATGTCGAAAGGCGGAAAATGCACCAGGAGAATTACCGCCTCGTAGGACGTAGGACACTGTTCGGTATCCTCGTGCGATCCGGATCTGATAAATGACCAATTCATACTTAGTAGTATGTACTGTAGTAATACTGATAAATATAGCTGCCATTGTGATCGCGGCTAGGGTTATCAAGTTGACTCGTTTAGGCGATCGCAGAGGACAGAGGGCGGATGTGACGTCATCGCCGATACGCCGGAGGGACGCACAACATTGAGTGTCGATCGACTATTTGTAGTGACGTACGTTTGATGACAAACACGGAAAGAATGGGAGAAATGGGGTGAGGTAGAAATGAAATGCGACAGGGTTAGATTAGACAGAGATATTAGAATGAAATGATCACTATACATCTATATAGATACCCTAATGCAAAGAATAACATGCGAAGTAGTTTAATGAATTGTTAAATATTTTACAAAAAGCTTTCAAACTTAAGATCGTTTAGAACATAAAGCAGTTCAACAGTAATTTCATCATCATCGTCATTTCAGTCGAACAAAGTCCAGTGCTGGACATAGACCTCCCCAAAAATCGCTAAACGATCGGTCTTAGTATGCTGTGTGCTCATTGGGCGGTTTTCCATTATTGCCACGTTTGGCAGGCGGGTTGGCGATCGCATTTGAGTTGTTAATGTACTCGAAGGACGCTGCTGCCCATCCTCCGACTAATCCCATAGTCGCCTTTTACGACACCCACGGGATGAGATGGGTTGGTGCTGTTCGTAGCTAAGATGTTTTTTTATGTAAAATGTCATTGGTTCGTAGCCGTATCACGGCATAACAGTTTTGTAAAAACTGTTATGCCGTGGTATGTTATTTAATCATTCTGAGGATCATAGCAGGATAGCCTAGTTGTTTGAACGCTTGTCTTCCATACAGGAGGGTCTGAGTTCGATCCCGGCCCGCACCGCTGACTTTTCGGATTCATGTGCGGATCAGAATTTGATATCACTTGCGTTAACGGTGAAGGAAATATCGAGAGGAAACATTGCACACTTGACAGGGGATACAAAAAAATAAAAAAGTTCTTAATGGTGTGTTTAGTCCGCCGTCGCGCACTAGGCCAGCGTGGTGAAGTAAGGTCTAACCTTTCTCATCGTGAGAAAAGGCCCGTGCACAGCAGTGGGACAGTACTGGGCTGATTATGATAATTATTCTACATCATAGTTATCGATTTTATTGTTTGTTATCAATACTAAATTACTATGTTAGCACTATCTTGACGTTTTTAAGTTTACGTCTCTGAAGCCAATAACGTGTTATAGTAACTGAGACTAATAAGCTTTATGCTCATGAATAGTGCTAATGGGTAAAGTAGTGTAGGAAATAGATCCGCGTAGTAGGTAAATAAACTAGATTATGAATATGTGCTATATTCTCACTCCTCCCCCCGTGGAGGTTGTAAAAGGAGGCTAAGGTAGTTTAAACTAGCGGTATCCATCGAACAGCACTCATCAACCCGCCTGCCAAGCGTGGTGAATACCGGCAAATTCCCCCCAAAATGAATACACAGGCATCTAACCGGTCGTTGTGGAAGTCCATCGGAGAGGCCTTAACATAACATTTAACACAAAAACAAACAAATCCTCAATCCCAAGTCCAAAGATTTCTGATTAGATAGATGATTATTAATTTCGGCTGTAAAACAAATGATGCCTATCAAATTATTAAAATGTAAGAAACCTTTTATGTCACCCCGATATTGGTAGATATCGAAGAGCCAAATAGAAGAGCAAGAGATACAATTTATCTTTATACTTTACAAAACACGCGCTTAGATCTAGTACCAAAATAAAATATTCTAGAGTATTAAATCAAAGATTAGAACGGTGGCGTAACATCGTATATGCTCCTAACTCGGTGGCATATAAAAGCTAACAATGTACACCTTAATTAAAATTTCCTACCAACTAATTGTATATTAAGTTAATCGGATAATAGCGGGTAACAGGCGTTTCACCGGATAATTGCCTGCCGTGGGGTTCCGCAGTCATTCTCCGATGGAAATTGTACCACGTACAGAATTGTGCACTCGAATATGCCAATAAAATTACATTGTGTACCTACTTTGATTTTTTCCCTGACATCGCCTGACTGAATATAAATAATAACATACGCTTACATACGAGTGTTATTGTAAATATGAATGTTTGAATAGAATAGAATAGAATAGAATTTAACTTTATTGTACACCAATAGGAAGGACTATTTACAATAGTTAGCGTGGCACAATGGGCGGTCATAGTCTTATCGCTAAAAGCGATTTTTTACAGACAAGCTTTGGATAGACAAGAAAACGATGGAAAAAGACGAAGGGGTAGTCTGTGGTGTTCTAGTTATATTAATAAAATCAAATAGCGTATAACTAGATAATTAAATATAATAAGAATAGGTATTCCATAAATTACTTAAATAATATGCACATATATACAACTATATATAATACTTTATATAATACAATATAAATAATCCATATTTAATAATCGGAAATAAATCAATTACTATTGGTATATACAAGGAAGCCGTGTGGTGCCGGTTCAGAATACCACCACCCAATTTCCTCCCGTGGGTGTCGTAAAAGTCGACTATGGGATTAGCCGGAGGATGGGCAGCAGCTTCCTTCGATTACATTAACAAATCAACTGCGATCGCCAACCCGTCTGCCAAGCGTGGCGATTATGGCAAAACCCCCCAATGAGCCCACAACACACCCATATCGGTCGTTGTGGTGATCTTTGGGGGAGGCCTGTGTCCAGCAGTGGACTTCATTCGGCCGAAATGATATACAAGGAAATACACGTATTGGCATAAATAAATAGTATAACTACACCAATTTGCATATTAATACATATACACATATTATTATATACATGTTTGTATGTTTGTCTCTCAAACACTCAAACGGAACAGTTTCAAGTGAGATTTGGCAGAGAGACAGATAATATATATAGCCATAAAATACGACATAATATGATGACGTTTAATAACAGCCAGAATCACTAGCTGTTATCTGCGACTTCGTCCGCGAGAGATTTATTTCAAATAAGTATATTTAATATGACTAATGAAATTACTGATAACACCAGATAATACAAAATATGTCTTATTCCATAACATAATCTATCTCTCGGTCAAATTTATTTCTATAATAGTTAGATACTAAGATATTTACACACAGATTATATAAAAGTTCGCAAAAAGTATTAATATTAAGTTTCAAAATCATCAATCAGTGTTTAAAGGGTAAAATTTACCGTTGATCTTTTTTAAATTCGTTTAGTTCAGTCTCTGGGATTGGAGTGCTAAACCAATAGAGATTTGTCAGTACAGGCTTTTTCTTATATCATATTAACCAAAGCCATCGAGAACAGATCGCTGAAAGCTTGAAAATAGCTCGTATAGATTTTTTCATTCCATCAATCATTCCTAAAAAAGAGAGTATGAGGCTAAAGCCTGGTTTACGACACTATTTCATAATACATATATTTATATGTACCAGTATTGAGAGTCAATGTATGAGTGGCCTACATCTATAATTAGTATTTATGAATCTTTCATTCCTTCTTTAATGGCCTGTAAGTACGTACGAGTGACTGCCATAATATGCTAATCAGGAACTTATGATTTTAATGAACGCAATCTGATCTAGGCTTTAGCCCAATTAGAATTTGTCAGTATGGACAACGTAGTTGCTTAAAAAATTTCTACATTTATTCATAATTTGACTTTTAAGATTCCTTTCATCTCGCCTTTTCAATTTAGTAAACAAAACTAATTCTTAATAACATTATAAATATCCACTTTTAAACGATTCATGAGCAAAGTGTTTTGATTTGAGTGAGCTTTAATGTATGCAAATTACCATAATTTATTGTATAACTACATCGCTTAATTAAAAGATGAAATTCTACACTATTCACGGGGAGGTAACCGCGTGTGAATACTATTGAATTCATGTTCATAATGTGAATGTGGATTGAGTGAGTCCTTCCCTGAGGAGCTGTATTCATATCTAGTGGGCCCTCCACGCCTCCTTAGCCTAACAAAAGGGAGAAAAATTGTCAAGAGACGAGCAGCGAGTTCAAAGTGAAAATGAATGGCGGTCGTATAATAAACCGTGATAAAAGACTCGTCGTGCGTGCGCTTGCGATGTATAATTTTGACACTTGATTTCTTTATTCAGAGCTCATAAATCTTACTTTGGACGGTGCCCCGTTGCTTTCTGATTAAAATTCTCAAGCAAAAGTGAACGTAGCAATCAATGTTAATTTGACATTACTTTAAAACTTAAATAAATTATCTTATTAAAATTAACTCACTTACGTCGATACTGCCTAAATACAACATAAGATCCATTGCGCGGGGTAAAATAATTATCATTATAATTTGTAACATAATTACAAGGGTAAACTATGTGTAAATTATACCAATTACAATAGCCTGGTAATTGGTATAATTGAATATTTGTTGGTAGTTCTGTAACGTGTCGTTAAAATAAGGTAATAGCAGGGTATGTATAATGGATACGAGTAACAATGTTACATTGTTATTTAATTGAAAGTAATTACAATGGTAAGTTGTAAATGAAACTCCAAGAGGATCTGATAAGAACCTCACGATGTTTGAATCTTAAAATTAAAATTATTTTCTTTGTTATAACTTAATTTTACAGACATGTAATTTTTTAAACTTATTTATAGTTATTTTTTAATTGGTGCTACTCGTAGCAGCCGGCTACCCATACCATCCCGTGGGTGTCGTAAAAGGGAAATAGGATTAGATGGGCAGCAGCGTCCTTCGAGTACAATTGCGATCGCCAACCCGCCTGCCAAGCGTGGCGTTTATAGCAAATCCCCCCAAAGAGCACACAACACACCCATATCGGTCGTTGAGGTGATCTTTAGGGGAGGCCTGTGTCCAGCAGTGAACTTTATTCAGCCGAAATGATGATGAATTACACTTAAGTTTGTGGTTCCCGGCACAGAATAGACCACCTTTCCCCTCACTACCCATGGGTTGCGTAAAAGGTGACTAAGGGTTTTTATGAAGAGGATGGGCAGCAGCATCTTCTGGGGTGCTAATAACAACATCCTACGATCACCAATTCCCCTGCCAAACGTGGTGATAATATCGTATATTCCCGTTCGCCGTCGCCCGTTCATTGTAGCGGTAACTGGGAGGCCTGTGTTCAGCAGTGGATGTTAACAGGCTGAGAACATGGAGAGATGATTACAAAAAAATCTTGTTGATCTTTGGCTGAAATAAATCAATTTCTCGTTAGAAATAACAGCATTGCATGAAATAACTGCATTCCTATTAGAAAAAATTGAAGTTGATTTCCTAATAAAAATCGAACGGCATATTTTTCTTCTGGATGTGGCAAACCTTACCTCAGACTTGTTCAAGCCGCCCAAAGGCCTCCGACTACCATCTAATGACAATGACCAGGACCGACGATTTTATGTGCCCTCCGAAGCAAGAAGACGCTCAGTTCATACACCACTATGCGGTCCCATCCATAGACAGTGACATGAGTTGCTTAACGTCACCGATCGTTTACTGAGCAGTGAGAACAAGTGGCTATGATGTAACATGAGCTATATAAATTAAGTAGAACGGATAGTACACAGTGTAATAAAAATCAAAATTAAAAAATTTATGGAGGAACTAAAGCATTTATAATAATACACTCTGCGCAGTTTCTGGTGGTCATGTACGGGGCAATGGAGGAATCAAGGTTAGGTTTCCCGTTGTTGGCCCCAGTGTGGGCTAAATCCCTGAGGGTAGCCAACGTCGCTGTGCTGCGAAGGCCGCAGCGAACGATGGTCCTCAGGGTAATAAGGGGATACCGCACGGTCTCCTACGAGGCGGGGAGCCTCCGTGCCGGATCACCGCCCTGGGACCTAGAAGCGAGAGCCCTCGCGTCGCTGTATCAGTGGCGCGGGGAGGCGCTAAGTCGGGGCGAACCGCCAGTACCTCGTGAGATCGAGGTGCGTCGGTTCGAGCTCCGGCGGATCCTGGTGGCGGAGTGGAAAGGGCGACTGGAGCGGCCCACTGCAGGGTACGCCGCGGTAGCGGCGGTAAGACCAGTAATGGAGGAATGGCTGGAGAGGCGGCATGGCGCCCTCACCTACCGGATGACGCAGGTACTCTCGAACCATGGGTGTTTCGGGAAGTACCTGTGTCGAATAGGCCGAGAAGAGACGCCTGGTTGTCATCACTGCGGAGACTGCCCGGAGGACACGGCGCAGCACACGTTGGAGGAGTGCCCAGCCTGGGCAGCGCAGCGCCGTGACCTCGTCGTGGCGGTCGAAGGGGGTGACCTCTCGCTTCCGGCCGTGGTTCGGTCCATCGTCCGGAGCGAGAGCGCGTGGGATGCCGTCGCCTCCTTTTGCGAGGAAGTGATGCAAGCAAAGGAGGTGGCAGAGCGGGTACGGAGGGATATCTCCGATCCCCTCCGCAGAAGACACACCGGGCGTCGGCGCCAGGGTGGGGCGCTGGGTCCGTCGCCCGAACAGAAACAGGCCCGAGATGGCGGCGCGCGTGTTCCGCGCGCGCCTCTCTGAAGGATAGGTGCGGCCAATAAGGCCGCACACAGGGGCCCGTCAATCATTGACGGGCCGATACCTGCCGGGGGAGCGGTCCAATGCAGAAAAGCGTACAACTCACCCCCGGCTAGAGGTAAGAAGAAGGACACCGTGGGGTTTTAGCCGGTTTGATCCCGGCATACCCCTCCGCCCTTCCCAAGGCGGAGGAAGTCCAAGAGGATTGCCCCACGTCAAAAAAAAAAAAAAAAAAAAAAAGGTTTCCCGTTGTTGAGAGGAGGTCTGATAAAGTAGGTGTTACATGTATGCACTGAAACTGTTTCATCATATCAGCCACAGGACGTCCACTGCTGAACAAACAACGGTCACTTGCCGCTCTCATCCAACGACTTCCAGCGACCTTCACCAGGTCGTCTGTTCACCTCGTTGGGGGTCGTCTCACGCTGCGTTTTCCGGTGCGCGGTCTCCATTTGAGAACCTTTGTGCCCAATGGCCATCAGTTCTACGAAACTGTTTGCTTCCAGCAAACTGCAACGAATAAAGTTATTGAGGGTAACTGATAGTTTTAGTATTTGTATTAGGGCGGAATTTGGAGTGGACAAATGTGCGAATCCGCGGGAATTCAATTTTCGGGTCCTATTAACCTTAGATCGCTCTCCGCAACGGAGTCATACAAACACTTAAGTATAGGTACCGGAGGCCTTGTTACTTAACGAGGCTGACATGAAGCAATCGTTAAAGGAGCGTTTCAAGACGGAACTGGACGTCCTGGATCGAAAGTTACCTACATTGCTGACCGCAAATCGAATGCACCACCCTCCATCTTCAGTGATGAGGCTGTACATCCTACGGTAGTGTAGATGTCAAGGCTTTTTAAATGTTAAGACCACAATCGTCAGGTGTGCAGTTTCAGGGAGTAATTCCTTGATGCCGAAGTGGGGATGCACCGAGATGTGGTCGCAATAGACAAAAACCTCTCTCCGCTCGGTTCGGCTAAAGAGAACTGGCGCAAACCTGTCGGACTTAGTACCTACTAATGACCGCAGGGAGGTATGGCAGAGCAAGAAGCTACATGGACGCTTGTATCGGACACTTCATGGTCCCGCGTAGACTTCATAGCATCCGAATCCTGGTCACGATTCGGGGACCTTATCGGGGAAACCGGAGGTTTTGTTTGTGCAATTAAGGACGAATTTATCATGAGAAACAACTACAGAAAATATATTGTTAAGGTCGGCACGGTTGACATATGTCGGGACATGTCATAATCCGGGGGAATCCTTTACGACATATTCCTTTTGGTTATCCGCGTCTTGCTAACGGCGAATACTTGCATAGACGGTGAATACTGAACCAAGTGGCCACCATCCACCAGCAACTTTCTCTGTATTACAATCTTCTTAATCCTGAGGTACCGAACTAAAGGTATGTGCCGACCCAGTTCATTCAGATCAGATCCCAGATCAGTGAGTGGAATTAGCTAATTGAGAGCGCGTCAAGTACATTGTTTTAAATATAATATATAATAATAATAATAGATCTTATAATTGTAGTTTCCATTTCATACAATAGTTTTACACCTCCGGGGACAATCCAAGACTGCATTTTTAGCGTACACCATGGAGAGGCCCCGGTTAGTGCCCCATTACATTTTAGATTAAATTCTCTAAAGGGCCTGAAAAGACCGGGTTCCTCTTTGCAGAGGCTACTAACCCATAAATAGAGAGACATGTATATAATAAACATTTATTTAGTTTCATATGGTGGTACAATAACTGGTTTACAAAATATAGGTTCATAGTTTTAAACTATTGGAACCTATGCTATATACCCACAAATGTCATATTTCAAATGGCAAAATCATAATCATGAGCCGAGTTCATGTAATAAATATTACATTTAGTATTCAAGTAATTTTTTGTATCTATAAAGCTTCCATTTCCGTAAATATTTTTTTCGCCCTCTCAAAACAATAAGCTAATCCGATCGACTTAACATAATAAACAGGTTAACAAAGAAGTGAAAAATATCGCAGTGTCTTTTGTTCTTTTCCATCTAGTTGGCAAACAAAAGCTTTGAAGTGACAGCTGGAGGCGCATTGGACGCTTTCATTAGCGTTCGCTCTCTGATCGGTACAGTCATTTGCGCTAATTAAATAACTGCCAGTTTCTGTAACCACTTACTGAGTGTTCCGCTTCGTACTAAATAAAGTAGCTCATTTACTTTCCATTTCCCTCATATTTTTGTATTTAGGTTTATTTTAATCACGTGTGCGTATATTTAGTAATGTTTATTGACTTTTCTATAACATTGATTTCCCTACTAAGCCTTATTATAGTCCATTGGCCTATTTCAAGAAGAACGCCGCGATAGCGATACTCTCAGGACACTGATCTAACTGTATGTCCGAAAACACGGCACAGTACATGCCAGAGGAGTGCTCAGCTTGGGCGGTGCAACGGCGTTGTGACCTCGATTAGCCATGGTCTATGGTCCGGGGTGAAGTAAACCCTTGCCTCCTTTGACGAGATGGTGATTGATGTAAGAAAAGGAGTCGGCGGAACGGGAAAGGCTTTTCGCAGAAGATGCACCGGGTGTCAGAGGGCACATACCGATCTCCGGCTTCCATGAGTCGCGGACTGCAGACATGAAGCAGTCCGTCGTCTGATCAGAGACAAGGTCGAATAATGAGAGATGTTCACTTGATGCCTTGATCGTGTCCAGTCGACCCGGTCCATGACAGGTCGCGTTAAGCGCGCGCCTGTTGAGAGAATTGTGGGGTCTGCCAAAACGAGTGGCGGGCCAAGCCCTGCCAGGGTGTGGTGCGCGAGCGAATTATGCGCCCCCGGCACAAGGTCATCATCATCATCATATCAGCCCAAGAACGTCCATTGCTAAACACTGGCCTCCCGCATAGATTTCCACAATTGTGTCATAATTTTAGGGGGATTTGCCAGTACTCACCACGCTTGTCAGGCAGGTTGGTGAGCTAAAATGACTACCGTCCCATACAGGGACGCTGATGACCATCCGTTTGGTTTGTCTGAAAGTAAAAGTATAGAAAGTAATTAAGTAATGTCAAAGGCGACTAAGGGAGTCTTCCCTTAGTCGCCTTTTACGACATCCACGGGAGGAGATGAAGTGTGGTGCTTTAGTCTTAATCCGGACACCACACTGATAAAGCACAGGCACCGGCACAAATTGGTTTCCGATACATCGCTCCGCCTCACCCAGGGCAGACGATGTCCGTGAGGAAATCCTAAATCCCCACGATAAATTAAGGTCTCTCGAAACTTCCCTGGTAAGGATTCATTATTTATAAGAGTCCAATTGGACACTACGCCCTTTTAGACGTCCATGTCTAATAAGTTTTGAAAGATATACATGTCGATACATCTTGTTTTGAAATATTTTCCTACTAATAAATAAATAAGCGTGTCATTAGTTATGGTTTACAAAATATAGATTTGGTCTCAGTTGGCAAATCAGTCATAACCGATATGGCTACTAGGTACTTTTATCCATCTCTCAAATTAGTTTACATAACCTTATTTTACCTTATACCGTGTGGTGCCGGCTAATAATACCACCACCCCTTCTCATCCCGTGGGTATCATAAAAGGCGACTATGGGATTAGCCGAAGGATTGGCAGCAGCTTCCTTCGAGTACAAATATAACACAACTGCGATCGCCAACCCGTCTGCCAAGCGTGACGATAATGGTAAAACCCCCCAATGAGCACACAACACAAGCCCATACCGGTCGTTGTGGCAATCTTTGAAGGAGGCTTCTGTCCAGCAATGGACGTTTTTCGGCTGAAATGATGATGATGAGTGAACTATACGTAAGCTGGTCACTGCCAGAACTTGCCAGAGTGTATAAGGGTTACAGTAATTGCTGGCATGTAGCCCACAGCCACCGGCAAATGCAACCAAAATGTTGCTAACTCAAACTGCAGTGTGTTATTTAGTTCACACATGTAATAGGTTTGGATGATGTATGAACATAAGTATACTAGTACAACTATCTGTAGACCATACAAATATTTGTACCGTGCGGGGATCGAACCTGCCACTGCGCCAACCGTGCCGTCGCTCATCTCATCATCATCGTTATTTATAGATGATGACGATCATCTCTCATCGTATTATCATCCTGAAAGGCACCTAATGAGATAGTTGGGCATAATTACATCATGTGGCAATGTCTCGTTACGTCGCTGATACATGTCGCCACATTACAGAGCCGCAAGCCCCACTGGTGCTACACCGCCGTACCACGTATTGCGGGACAATAAAGGCTTACTGTGAGTTTCCTAACGGGAAGAAAACAGTTACATACGCTTTGTCCAACCGTAAAATCATACAAAGATTTCATACTCGGGACCTTTGCTATCACCAGCTCAATCGAAAGAGATTCTAACAAAATATATGATCTAAACCTTCACTCGTCATCTGTGTTGAATTTATATTTATCTACACTTTACATGTTATATTATTCTGCATTAGTAGTGAAAAAAATATATGTTATCCGGTCAACACTCAATGGCCTATCAGACTTACCGTAATTGACAGACAAGTGGCGTAAAAATGAATCTGAGGCGTCTCGGATGTAAGGACGCTGGCTCGCGGGGCAGATCGATACTCCCCCCCCCTCCTTCTCGCGCGCGTATTGCGTCCCCCCTCCGCATAGAAACAACCATGCTTTCTCAAAATCGCTGGTGCTTTTAAAAAATAGTTTATTTGCTAAAGGTATGATAATACATGTACTTAGTTAACCTGGTAAAATCGTTTATTTTTTTTTAAATATTTCCATCATACACCGGGACTTCAAAACAATCTACCACGCAAAAGAGGTTGTAACGAAGTTTCGCTCAAAGCAAAAAATTCCAACACATTAAAATATTATATCAACACTATATTAATCAGGTATTTTTACGTAACTTTGAAATTAGAATCTTGATAAGAATAAAAAAACAACTATTAAATGAAAGCTGTCGAATAGGTTTGTATTGAATACCTACCTACTACCGCTAATACTGTGTAATATACATTGAGAATACGTATTGCACAGAAACCAGGCGCCAGAACTACATTATAGGCGTATAAAATTAGTGTCATGGTAAATAAATTTTGATAAAATGTACCAAAGAGAGAAAAAGTTTTGGGTTAAACCGCGTAAGTTGAAAGTTTAAAATGCAGAAAATAATTTCCGGAAATAAGAATCTTTATCGAACTTTGACGATGTCATATTGACATCTCCATATTGTGAATTAAGCCTTATTGGTCTTTGCAGCTAGCCACTTGTGACGACTATTCTCAATTAAAGTCTTTAAACTCGAATAAGTCATAGATGAAGTTTCTAGAAAGCTTTGAGAGCTATAAACTCATTTGTCATAGTCGAGTCTTTGTCGGACTTGTGTGGAAAAGACAATATCTTTATAATATTTGTTCTCAAACATCATCATTCCTCTTTATTTTGACTCAGCTTTGTCTCTATCACAATTTTCGTAGTAGTAGAACATTTTATTTGTGTTCGCAAATGAACGCCATACGAAACCAAATGTAGCTATAAATTATTGGGCAGATATAATATCTTCTATTAGCAGGCCAGTCTTTGCTGGAAATAACTGATCGTTCGCTCATTAGTATGCGTAAGAGTTTCTTTATTCATGATTTATGGCAAATTCCTGGTTTCATAGGTATCGACTTCCGCCTGACCTCTACAAGGGAAGAGACGGGGTTTTCATCCTATAATTTACCACTTGCCCACCCACTGAGAATAGTTGAGAAGCAAATGGCCAATTACGGATGATAATATAATCAAGTTAAACAAATTATAAAATATAACAATGTAATTACAGGTTACTGCCTTGGCACGGCATGGCTTATGGGCAATCACAATGAGACATTTCCTTTAGAAAATATTTTCATCGGTATGTTTATGTGCGAGACGCATGTATTCATAATCCTTTATTTCATTTATGAGGAATTTTTCTGTATTAAGGTAAATATTTATATCGCCGAGTATTATTTTTGATACTTGGAATAAAAAAAAATTGCTAGAAGCACACATCGTCTATTTTAATGTAGATATTTATTCAAATCTATGAATAAGTCGACCAAATCCAGAAATACTTTAAATGTGTGAAGCATCTTAGTCAAACAACTTTCCAGTATCGTTTTCACCTATTGTAACTCCATTGACAAACAAACACTCGGCCGAAGAACTACTCAAAGTTCCTTGGCCGACGATAAAAATAAAATGGAGCACTTGAAACAATAACAAGTGCCGTTCTGTCGTCTGTGGCTCCCCCTATTAAGTTAACTTGACAAAAGACTCGACGCTTAATTATGAGACGAGTAGCATTTTCAAGTATATTTTTAGGAAGTTCTGTTTTAATTTTATACTATCTTGTTTGCTTATAACCCCAAATATAGCCGGGTCGTCTTATACCTCTTTTCCGCTTTGCTGTTCTCTCAACATTTGTGACGGAAAAGTTTGTTTCGTATATAAATCTTTAAATTTTATATATAAATCTTATCTATCATATACTAATACATGGGTGGGTAGAAGAAGTCCGAAATTAATAATTAATCTAACCCTTAATCTATGGATTTGAAATGGAGGAATTGTCAGATTTTTATTAAATGTGATCCTAACATAAATACAGATTAAGTTTATGGAAAGATTGATTGTTTAGTTTGGCTGTTAGCTTGATGGGTGGGTTAGGTTTTTCACGCTGTATTAAAAAGGATCAATGTTATCAAATAGTGAATTTTCACATTGACTGCACGTTTGGCGCACTGGCCAATTGCTTGGCTTAATGCGATGCGTGTCACGTCACAGGTTAGGTTCCCGCACGAAACAAATAGTGTTTGTGCATGTGGAATTTATATTTGTAAACTCAACCATCTCTTAATAAACATGTTCTGCTGTCTGCAGCATTTTCCGCATCAAACGTAAATAAAAGTTAGCTGATAATAAACTACTTTCGATGAACTTTACTGGTGGTAGGTATCATATTACAAGAATCCGGCTAGATAGGTACCACCCCCGCAACAACCCCCGAAAAGACGGCGGCGTGCACGTGGCCGTGTGCCGCCGTGAGCGCAGCTCAGAGCACAGCGAGGCTTGGGGGGATCCTTTACAATCCTCCCGGAAAAGAGCCTGGGGTCCACCTTTCTACAATCGCCTTCCTTCCGCTAGAGGGAGTCACCACTTTACAGTCAATCCCTCGGTGATGTGCCTAAAGGCGTGACACCAATGGGCGAGTGTGATCTTACGAGGACCTGGAGCTCCCTTCGGTGCCGAAGATGACTGCTTCAGTGGTTTTAGCCGGTAGGAGACCCCGTTCGCCCTTCCCCGGGGCGGAGGAAGTTCATGAAGAATTTGCACTTGGCGACCAATAAAGAAAAAGGTATCTTAACGCAAGAGTGTAAGAGTCCGGCTAGGTAGGTACCACCCCTGTGCTAAACTTTAAACATTACTGTTCCAGCTAGATGGGCACTGTAGCTAGTGAGGGTAGAGTGTAGCTAGTAATTTCTCGAGGTAAGCTCAGCCTGTAGCCACGTAGGACTTGCCCTGGGTAGCGTTACAATTATTATGGCCAGGCATGACGCTTACCACCAGGCGAATGACTTGCTCGTTTCGTTACGATTGTATATAAAAAAAGGCGAAAGGAAATAGGCTTGCGGTATTGCTGCTCAATTTTTTTCAAATTTCGTAGCTTACACAAGACACCGATGGATGTTGGTTGAATAATAAAATTGATCTCGCTTTAGTAAAGGCTACAGTTGCTATGCGATACCTTTGACCTTTAAAATGGGAGCGTAACGTAATAACTGTTAAAGCGTAATTACGAGAGGAAGTCATTTAAAATAATCATTGCGTAGGATTAAAGGCTTGCGCGTACAAACAATTTCGAATAACATGTTGGTTGATTGTAAATATGTCTATGTTTGAATCACGACGTTGGGCTGACCTACATTTATGATTTCTGGGTGCGTTATTAAAAAAATAAAGATAAAATAATACTCAAGGCTAGACAAGCAAGACAGGACAGGCAAGACTTTTAAACACACAATATAGAATATGCCTTTAGAAAAGTGAAAAATGTTACTACAGCCGGTGAAAGATGTCTTCTTTTTTGACAATCCTGATTATGATGATTTAGGTTACACAAGAAAATTTTCCTGACAGGTACAATCAGCAACGGCCAAGCCATTCCAGTTTGAAATCTATTCCGCTTGCAAGCAACTATCCTAACTTGCCCCGCCCTTTATTTCGTCCACCAATTAGGGTCTTTAAAACAGTGGTTAGCGTCTACAATCAATATACTTTATCTTGAAGGATGTTGATTTTGTAATTAAGAACATCTTCGTGTTTTGAATTTTCTTGCAGTACTCATAGTTTACCAGAGTAAATAATTTAACTTTACATTTACGGTCCGTCGTTATTATAATACACTAAAATGATTGTTAACTGTAAGGAGAAAAACATTAAATTTATAATGCAACAGATAGGCCTCCAACACACTAGCTCTACCCTAGCGTGCGCATTCATCAAATGCGACGCGTGTACCGCCACACGTGCGCTTTTCATAACAACTTTTTTTATAAATGTAATGATGGATTTGGATTCTAATCACTAATGCAGCCATAAATGTCACATGGTATTTCCGTTTGACGAAGTATTTTTATATTTACGGTTCTTCAAAATATGGCAGATATTATATATTATTGGCTGATATCACTCATATTTCACATAAAAAATATGTAGTGATTTATTATGTATCAGTGTGGTATCCGGAGTAAGAATATAGCACCACCCAGTCTCTTTCTGTGGATGTCGTAAAAGGCGACTAAGGGACTCTAAACCAGAGGTATGGACAGCGGCGTCCCTTCTGTGAAACAATAGCCACACTGCGTTCGTAAGTTCGGTAATTGAGCTTTCTCGCAATTATTACAAATTTACAATACTAACGTCTATGTACGTCTAGGCAAAACAATTTGAACAGGTGACAAATGAAGAAATATCTTTAGTACTAAATTACTCAGGTTCATGCTCAGATTGTTCGTCCACACTATTTGATTGTAAATCTACATTAATAAAATCAAATTTCTCCATATTTGCATCTTCATTAAAAGTTTCTGTCAATCTTTTGCTTCATCTGACAGTTTTTCATGGAAAAATAATATACTTCTTTAAAATATAGGTATGGGTCTGATCTGATTATTAAATTATTATTTATATTATCATAAATTGTTGAGAATGGTCTAAGCAGTGTGTCGAGATGTTTGTCATGATCATTGTCTGAAGACCTAGTTTCGAGCTTCGACTTCTTCGGAATATTTTCTAGCTGGAATTAGACCAAAATTTGTAATCATTAGATTCATTTTTTACATTCATCAATTGCCATTATAGATTTTAATAATCTGCTTGCTGCCAGAGATTTTAATAATCTGCTGCTGATCTTAAGAGTGTTTAAAGCAGTTCTTAAGCAGGTTTATTTAACCTCTGGTATCTGTTAGTGTTATTCCCCCTACGAATGGATAGTAAATTTTTGAATGCTAAAGTAGAAAGTAAATAAATCTTTTCGCGGACACGTATTCTTAAAGTATTGTACTGCTAATTAGATAGTTTTAGTGATAATAGTAATCCAAAAGTCTCATATTCAGTAAGCAACGGTTTTTGCAGTGGTGTTAATAATACATTCCTTGAATTCCTTCTGATGATGATAGTCCTGACTACTGGAACGAAACCATTTTGGTAACTGTCAGTACAGAACGTGGCGCATGCGCGTCGATCTCTCATCCAACGTGTGGCCCACACGCGGCCCTCAGGTCTTGTTTGCACCCATCTATCACATGTTCGATGAACACGCACGCTCGAGACGCGTTACTGTAGCCATAAAAATTAAAAAATGTTTAATTGAAAACAGATGCTACTACATTAGGATTATTAAAATTAAGAGCATTTACTACTAACGAGTCTAGGTAAAGTCACTCCTCCATCCAGTACATATTGTACCGAAATATTTAGTATCACACATTACACTACCACTAAATATTACACAAACCGTAGTGAAGGTGTCTTAAAATATTTCGCTTTGGCTTAAAGCGTTTGACCTCAACGAACATTACTCCTTTTATGAATATGATTAATTTGAAACAATGTGTTGATTTGTCTTGAAAGTTCCATTTAGAATCGCTCTTTGTATTTGGACATATTTCCTTTTTTTATGTTGGTATGCGAACGTATTTGATTATTTGATGGAGGAGAGCGCTTGCGGCAACATTGCCTCATATTGATAGTATCTAAAAGGTCTACTTATTAAAGTAAGAGTAACTTATTAAATTCAGCAATGTTGCTAGACTTTGAGAATGTCAAACATTTTAAGTATTGAACTTTGTGAATTCTTCTGTCACATCCGATAGAAAATAACATAATCTATCTTTCTTTTATTTTACTGTTAGCAATCGGGTGTTATCTTGTCTTTTTTTGGATCAACTAATGACGGCTCGTGCTTGCAGGTACAAATTTCGGTTGGACCCTTTTCACAACCAAAAAATCTTTAACCGTGTAGATTTGGGTTTATTATTGTATTCGTGAACGCATGTTATCTAAGCAGATGTTTGTTTTGGCAAAAAAAATATAGATTGCTTTAAGTGCGAGTAAATTTATTCTACATACCACAATTACACACTACTTTACTTATTTTCAATTCCACACCAATATCTATGATTCCGTTACTCCGAAGAAAACCAAGCGTAACAATAATGGCCATCTGTCGTGGGGCAAATCATACAACAAAAGGTTTTTTGCTAAAGCAAAGACGGCTGCAAGATTTGATAGTTAAAAACGGGTTGCAGCTGGCACGCCATCAAGTTCATGTGTATGTGTTAAATACGAAAAATTCTATGCTTCGTAATTCGTTAAAATTTATTCATTTAAAATAATGATGCTTTTCTTTATTTCAGAATGTCAGCGCAACAATCACTTCATCGACGACGGTAACATTCATATGATTATAGCAGACAATGCGGTCACAAACATCAAAACCCTTACCTAAGAAAGGGGATTTGAGTAAAACTTCATTTAAAAAGTCAACAGTGAAGCAAGCGGCTAAGAAAACCGTTACACCTAAAAAAGTGAAAAAGTTGTTAACCAAGTCATTGATAAAACGTCCTAAGAAAAACTCTCCCAAAGATGACTCAGCAAGTTCTAAAAATGATGATGATTCCGCAGCTTCAGACAGAACTGGATCATCCTCCGAAACTAGTAAACCCGGGCCATCTAAAGCATCTACGTCACGAGGTGAGTCACCAACAAAAAAGCCCAAGAAAGACTCCAGGGAGAAAAAAGACACGGTTAAAAACGCTCCAGGCACTGTAAAGAAAACATCTCCGAAAAAAGTTGGCAAAGCAGACAAAAGAACTAAATCTGTTAAGTCCAATATAAAAAAAAATGGAAAAGATAATGATATAAAGTACAAAATTAATAAAGATGTAACAAAAAAAGCTTCTCCAAAATTTTCTAAAGCTAAAACCGTAATAAAAAAAACTGCCATAAATAACGAAAGGAAAAAAGTTACAAGTCCATTAAAATTAGAAACGATAGAAAAAGAGCAAAATATATATGAAGGCAAAAACACAGAGGCTGACTGTAATAAAAAAGAACAAAATAAAACAGTTGTAGATAATAAAGATGAAGAAGTCGGTGATAATATTGATTCCAAAAATATTACTGAGTCATCTGTATGTAAAATTTCACCTAAATCTGCAACAGGTAATCAATCAGAAACACAAAAAGCTGAGACGGAAAGGCCTCCCAAATTTTTCACATCTAGTAGATCACCGCGTACAGTAGATATTGACGTCAAATGTTGCAAAAACGCTAAAGGAAACCTTAGCGTTTCAGAAAGATTTTTATCTATGAAGTTAGAGAGTAAAATTGAAGACACTAAAGATAAAAATTCTTCAAACACATTAGTATCTCAAGGTCCAGAAATTGATGTTTATACTTTTACTGAAAAAGTGGATTCTCCAAAAAGTATACTATCAGATTTTCGCAGTCCTATAAACAAGAACATTGGCAGAGTTCGACCGATAGCCAGAGTGAAAGGTACAGTTATTGACAAGAAGACCGAAGCCGAAAAGAAGAAATATTCTCCACATCGGCCTATTGAAGAAGTTGTCAAGCAACTTAAAAACAAACGATCTGAAGAATTAAGCGCGAACCAGAATCCAGCTGTTTGCACTTCTTCCAACTTAGAAAAAAATGTAATTAATGACGTAGAAACAGAAGAAAAACCAAAACCATTAGTAAGTAAATCTTATAAAATGGTGGCGAGAAAATCAAGTATTACTGGAAAACCTTTTAGTCCAATTAAGTTTCTGGAGCAAGAACCTTCATCAAGTAAAAGTGAGAAATCTGATAGACCTGTTAAGCCAAGCGTTACAAAGAAAATTCCAGCAAAATCTAAGAAACATGCAAAGCACGGCAGTTTTTCGGATGAAGATATCGATAATTCTAAGTTTTCTCTTAATACTAGGACTTTTCACTACTCATCATCTGAAGAAAGCGTTAGTGAATCTAATGATGATAATGACACCAAAGAGTCTTCTGAATCTGATAACCCAAAAAGTAAGAAAACGAAAAATAAAAAATTCAAGAAAAATAGAATTACTGATGGTGCGATGAAAGCTCCGTCTAAAGAATTAAAAGCACTATCGAAAGATTCTCTGATTGATCTCAAAGAAAGTTCTGCTTTGCTAGGTAATGAAAAACCTAGTAAAAGACGGCTTAAACTTTTGTCTATGTGGAACGGGCCTAAAAAACACCGAATGGCATCCCTAAATGCGATAGCAAAAGTTCACTGTTTGTATGAGAATGAAAGTAGAACTCATATGGAATTGGGGCTGATGAAAACCGTAGATAGACAAACTCTACCGAGCACTTCTAAGACAGTAACGCCTAAAAAGAAAGATAATAAGCCTAAGGAAACTGAAAAACAAGAAAGTACTTCAGAATCAGAATACGAAGATAAAAAAGAAAAGAAAGAAGACAGTTCCGACAGTTCAGACGATAATCCTCCTCAGAGATCTTTGCGTGGAGAACCTGGCATAAGGAGTGCGGGTAAATACTGGGATCCGAAGTCCTCAACCTCTTCCAGTGAAGATAGTGAGTTAGATACAAAAAAGAAAAGCACAATCTCGGAGAAAAAGAAAGCTTTACCGAAATCATCTATAGTTAAGTCGGACGCTGATAAACCGCCAGCTAAAATGAAAAAGACTGCAGGTGTACCCGTGAAGAAAAAGCGTAACAGAAATGAAGTAGTAATGGACCTTAAAGACATGGTTGTACAAAAGCGTATGGCAAGTCTGAACGCCACTGCTATTCTCGCGGCTAGTTACGAAAAACGTTCGCCTAAATCCAACAAAGATGATACTACATCAGACTCATGTAGCGATGAATCTTATTCTCAGAAGTCAAAAAACGGGGTAAGTTCCGGCGTTAAGTCGGAATGTAAAAAAGAATTTGAAACTAAGACAGAATGTGATGAATCCACAATATCTGATAGAAAACAAAAAGTTGAGGTCATAGTTAATCAAGACACTGACGTGACAATAACCGGGATGTATTCTACTCATCATCGTGAGGGGTATTGCACGGTAGCCGGAATGCAGTATCGCATTTCATCAACAAGTCATACGCAGACAACAGCTACAGCCAACTGTGAAAAGGTAAGACTCAACTACCAATATAATCCGTAGTTCTAGACACAAAATCAAATGTATGATAGACGATTGTTTATTTAAATCATGGGGATAGACGACCCCTTTACATCGGCAAAGTTAGCAAATTGAGGCGCGTATTACCCATACGTAATAAAGACTATACACCTCGGGCGCTTTGGTCCTCATTAATACGCGGTAATGAAGTAAGTTCTATGTAAACACGCCTCGGGACTTCATCCGCATATTATCCTTCATCGCTTTAGCTCACGAAAGTTTACACAGAAAAATAAGCCTTTAGTATATGGCGTGAGTGGTATTTTTTGTATGCACGCTCGTTATCAATCGGGCTGAAGACCAATTGTGTGTGAAAGGAGTAACCATCGTGTTACCCTTGATGCGGATTATATCGTCAGGCCTGTTTAATCTTATTTATATTAGGTTTAATTCTCACTAGTATCAGGGTCCCAAAACAGATATGCATAATACAAGTTTATCTACATAATAAAATGCAACTAATGTACCACAAATTAATTCAATTCATATAAATCAAATAAATAAATAAAAGGCACACAATTCACATGTTAACTTATTCATTTTTTACAATAATAATGTTATGAATGTTATCTAAAGTCTTTCACGAACTATTTTTGTTTTGTTTTTGTCATAGACAAATTAAGTAGAGGCCACCTGTCTAGTGAGTACTAAATCGATAAGGTAATCGATTGGTAGTCGATTAAATTGATAATTGTATTTATAATCAGATTTGATATTCCTTCTTCCGTTACGTTTGTATATTTGTAACTTTTATTTCTATATAATTACTTTAAATATAATATGCTGTATAAATACATTATTAATATAAATAATGTATTGGTAACTGTGCATGAATTGCGTTCTTTTATCTAAGGTCCTATCGGAAGACCAGCGCAATGCTGAGATAGGAGCCTATTCTGATGTCTCACACAAAAATCTGTTTGCATGATTTTTATTTTTATTTGATATTTTGCAATATTCTGTGTTGTTATTTACAATTATTTTCTTGTTGTGTGCGATCTGAAGGCCAATCAATTCTCGTAATTAATTTGCACTATGACTGAAACTTGACCAAACTGAGATTAAATTATGAATTGACCGACAAAATGGTATTCTGCTACTCTTAACGTTCAGTCGGATTTCGGTATAATCTCGATCTAGTCTCATTTCAATCTCAATTTTGGCGTTTATTTAGTACATGTGACAGTTCGAAATGTTAGCAGAATACCGTTTTGACTTCGATCAAGTTTCGATCCATTTTCGATCTCATCACAGTGTAAGTTCACGTTTGACGTTGTTTGTTAGTTTAGGAGAATACTATTTGTGACATTTATGACACTGAGACTAGATCGGAACTATATTTTGAACATTTGTAAATTACGAGAATTGGGCCTCAGAATAAAATTATTTATTTATTTCTTTCTTTCTTTACATACGATACTTCACTCCGCGTCGGTACTACTTTTAGACGGCTTATTCTTCTACGTATCTTAGTAAATTTTCTATTTAGATCCTTACTGTACTGTGCCTTTTTCAGTAACGCACATTAATCTGATAACAGAATTACCTTACTATGCTGAATTGTAAAAGTATCAATTTAATAATTTTAACATTCTCATAGGAGGGATGTTCCCGGGAGGATGGAGCCCGCTACACTCCGCTCTCTGCCTTGTCATCCATGCAACCACCCGCCGAACATACACATACACATCCTCATCCAGGTAAATATACTTTGAACAATATGCTTATCTAGGAGTAAATGAAAACCCTGAAAAATGTGAATGATGTAACAAGTTCCATTTTATAGTATGTCTTCGCTTACCACAGCTTGCAGGATTTTTTTTGTTGGAATAAAAACAGATGCAGTCAAAAGGACTGCTTATAGAAAACATTTGTACTTACTTGCGTTGTTACAATAACGTGACAAAACTCGAAATCTTTAGATAAATTGCTACGCGATATGCGCATCGCCAACAGTATTTTAATTTAGATCGTTAGATTTTTTCGTGCTATCCTTCTCTCGATATCGCTGGCGGTAGATTGCAAGTCTGAATACAAGAAATATAAATAATATATCAAGCTCATCAAACTCGATAAAATCTAGAAAACTCGTTTCTCTTGTGTAATGTGTTATTAATCATTCTTCAATATATTCAGAATGTTAAATCTAAATGAAGTGAAAATATAATATATAAGTGGAAATATAATATAAACAATAAATGTACATAGTAATGCCCGAACTGCCCCACAGCAGGGCAACAGATTTTCATAGTAAAAAAACAATAGTTTGGCAATAAATGAGTTTTCTTTCCCATTCAGGGAAGGAACGAGCATTAATCACAATGCTTGCTCACTGCATGGTTGCGATTTTAGTCCATTAATAAGGTTTTCTCACGTTGTTTTTCTTCAACTACAGTCAGTGGTTTCTTAGATGAACTTAAAACTCAGTAACACTAAGTTATGACAGATAGCCAGACATATGAGTCAGTAATACATTTATCAGTTAGTTTCTGCTATGGCAGTCATTTCAACAATTAACTCAGATATACTTTTTTTGTCTTGGAGATATCCTCGTGGCTTTCCTCCGCCCTGGGAAAGGGGAAAGGTGGAAGACATTGTAGGGACTCTTACCGGGTAAAACCCCATGGTATTCCTTCTACTTATCTATGGCTGAGAGTTCGCTGGGCAGTGCCCATTGTGATTGTAATTCTTACGATCCGCAAACTATAATAATCTTGTACGACGCCAATATCAAAAGTAAAAAAGCTCATGTCTACTATGGAGGCCTCGTTAAACGTATCAGTCTAGAAATCATTACAGAAATAACCGCATTCTGATACCTATTTTATTATTCCCTTAGAGACTATAAGGTCATTTTGTGGTAAAATATTTGTTTAAACAAATTCATTATGATTTACAGCTTTAAACATTATTGCTTATGTACCCTTTCAATGACAGTGGATGTCGTAAAAATGTTCCTACTAGGTAATGCTTTATTTAAAAACGGTCGCATTTGTATTTCAAAAGGCCAAATTGCTTCTTTTGATTACTTGTCAGCTAAGATTGTCTGCAAACGCAACGGGTGGGCGTTCTATTTCACTATGCCGTGAAGACTACGTTTTTAAATAAAATAAACATTAGTCTACCAACCAATGACGGTTTTTTATACATCCTAGTGACGCGACGGGCAAATCATTTGCCTTGTGGTAAGCGTCACGCCTGCCAATGTAATGCTATCCAGGACAAGTCCTGCACGGCACCACACTGCGCTTGTCCCCCACGAGAAATCAGTTAGTTAGTATTATTCAAAATAAAAGTTACCGTTGTCCTATCCCACGACATAATCAACTCATACGCCTAGGGTTGCCAGATGGTCAGGATTCCTCTAGATTGTCCCGACATTTTATACGATGTCCAGAATCCCGACAAAATACAAAATATCTCGACAAAAAGCTTCTCGTAAAGATCTTCAAAAAACTGAAATTAAAAGAAATCGAGCGCTTTCACGATCGCTTCACTCCGACTGAACGGAACACCGCCTTTTAATGTATTTGTTGTAATTGTCACCAAAAACAAAGTAAGCATGGCACAGTCATAGCAGTTAATTCATTAGAAGAAAGTTCACAAATCACAGTAGCAGATACAGATTTTTGAAGTTTACTCCTTAAGAAATGATTTGAGTTATAAGACCCGGTACGGAAATGTTATGAGAAGTAAAATCAAGTGTAACACTCGGAAAGTTGAGGCGTTACGTAGAAAGAGACAAACATATATCTGTAGTATTGAACGTGCAAAAGAATGAGATGCAATACATTACACAGCATATCTTATTCTCGGGGCCTCCTCTTTGTGAGAGACAAACATATATATCTGTAGGATTGAACATGCAAAAGAATGAGATGGAATACATACACAGCGTATCTTATTCTAGGGGCCTCCTCTTTGTGCGATGCTTCGTACTCTTACTGTATAGTTCACTACCTCTGGTCTGAGAGTTGAATGTGTGCGTATATTTGTACGTGTGTGTTGTGTGCCTGCGTATTACGAATTTCTACCGCAACTTGTATACTGCTGCCGAGTACAGGGTATGCATGCTGTATAATAAATACATATAGTAGCATTTATTGTATCTATACAACGTACATAAACAGCAACCTAACCTTAAACTTTTAAGTTGATAAGATAAGATAAGATTTTAAGGTTTTCTTGTACTTCTATGCATTGATACGAGTATTCTTATGTACTATTAAACAAATCATATTATTATTTTGTAACATACTTTATGAAATACGCTTTTATTGAAGTAATATAAATAATCCGAATAGTTACAGATATACGTTTGATTCTCTTATCATTTTAGAAGATGCGTTAATTTACCCTCTTTTTCTATTCGATATATATCATAGTTATCGTTCGTAAGGAGTAAACTTCAGTCGTGCGTCGGAGCTGACACACACACACTTTTTTTTTGTATAGAATAAGAAAGATAACGGTAGCGGTAGGGTATATAATATGGAAGCATACGATAGCGAAGCGAACGGCATGCAGTGTGCGTCGAGGTAAACACGACTTTCTATTATATCTCAAATTATTATTATTGACCTATGTCATAATACATAATGTGCCAAAAATGTTAAGTTTTCTGTCATGGTGTTAATTTTAACCTTTTAACCGCCACACGTTACTTCAAGCAAATATAATTATTTTAAAAGTATGTCTGGTCGTTTACATAAGAAAGTACATGAAAAACTTGCTAAGGATACTATTTGATCGTTCCAGACTCAGTAAAATATCGATAATATGCATCCCTAGTTCGAACATAACGTCACGTTCTGTCGGATTTATACGAACGGCGCTGGAAGTGTTGATAATTTTGGAATTTATAGTGTGGGACTCTAAGAGGTCTATTAGTTATTAACTGTAGTAGACCGATTTGATTATAACGTATTTTTATTGAAATCGGTACATTATAAATACATAACCCTAAAGTATTTTGAAATACTTAAAAGGGGTGTAAGCGACATCGTAACGAAAACTGATACCATGGATTCAGTAGGTACATAATTCTGGAACTGTGGGCGTTAAAATATTCCGTCGATCTTTTCATGAAGTTTATTTAACTTAGTTCAGTATAAAAAACAATATATTAAATAAAAACTATAAACATTTATTTTACCGAAAACTGCAATATAAATAAAATCTAAACGGCTGTAGTTTCGCTACATTTCAGGGATGAGATCATCGCTCGCAGTAGCATAATATATCATATCAAAGTACAATAATCACGTGGCGTTTTGATCGCGTTGTACAAGAAACATTGCGTGCTGAAAAATCATACAAAGTGTAACCTATTATTTCCGATTTTAAATGGCTTTCCTAAGTTTAATCTCATCCCAAAGGTTTCGGTACGTTGTCACTTACAGCCTGTATAGCATACTTACCTATATATATGGAATATCCAATTTTATACCTTTATATTCGTAACAATAATTACTAGGAGTGATCAAAAAGTAGTGAGAACGACATACTCCTTGGTAAGAAAAAAATACTGGCAGGCATAGCTCAGATACATATTTGTAATATTAATAAAGAAAAAAATCTTCGATTCTCTTTTTTTTTTTTCTGAATGTAGTCATTTGTTTGCTTCGTGTCGGAACGTGTTCTCGAAAATAGAGAAAAACGAAGTGCGAGCCGTTATTAAATACCTTTATTTAAAAAGTTAACGACGCAAGAGATTGCGATTTGGAGGCAACATAAGGAGAGTCTGCTCCGCCGTATTCCACTGTCGCAAGGTGGGCTTCTCAGTTTCGAGTAGGGAGAACGGGCACGGAAGACGAACATCGTTGCGGCCGTCCATCGACGTCAGTCACCCAAGAAAATGTTGCGAAAGTCGAGAAAATTGTATTGAGCGATCGAAGAGTTACCATCCGATACTTAATTCAAGAAACGGTGATTTCATATGGAAGTATTCAATCCATATTGAAACAATCTTTGAATATGAGAAAAGTCTCCGCAAGATGGGTGCCGAGAATGTTAACCGACAGTCAGAAACAAAATCGACTTGACATTTCAAAGATATTGTTGGACAAGTTTCAAGAAGATACTGAAAACTTTTTGTCTCGTTTCGTAACAATGGACGAAATATGGGTCCATCATTTTGATCCCGAGACAAAACAGCAATCTTCGCAATGGAAACGGTCATTATCACCGACTCCGAAGAAGTTTCGCTGTGGCATCGGCTGGCAAGGTTATGGCCTCAATGTTTTGGCACTCAGAAGGGATATTGTTGATTGAATACCTGGAGCGTGGAACCACTATTACAGGCCAAATATTATGCAGCTTTAATTCCCAAGTTGAGGAATGCCATCAAAGAGAGGGAAACTTCGAAGGGGCGTGCTGTTTCATCACGACAACGCACCCGCGCACAGGTCGGCAGTTGCGATGGCTGCCATTCAGCAAGCTGGCTTCGAATTGGTTGACCAGCCCCCTGATTCACCAGATCTGGCGGCTAGCGATTTTTATCTGTTCCCCAAATTTAAAAAATACTTAAGGGGAAACGGGTACGAAGACGATAACGAGGTGATGGATGCCGTGGAGAGCTTTTTGCAGGACCAAGACAAAACTTTTTTTGTGAAAGGGATTGAAGCCTTGGAAAAGCGCTGGACTCGGGTGTGTAGAGAGACTCGGAAACTATGTAGAAAAATAAATTATTAAGTTATCAATAGTCATTATATTATATCTCATTCTCACTACTTTTTGATCCCTCCTCGTATATATAGAGTTTAAGGCTCCCGTTATTGTGTACGTAAAGTAATTATATTTTATATCCAATGGAATCGAAGAAAAGAGAGCCATCGGTGAATTTTCATACTGCTGAGATTTAGTTAGTTCTGAGTTTAATCGACATGTATAAACAAAATGCCATGTGGTGCCGGCTCAGAATGCTACCACCCCGTCTCCTCCAGTGGGTGTCGTAAAAGTCGACTAAGGGATTGGCCGGAGGATGGGCCGCGGCGTCCTTCGAGTACATTAAAAACTCAACTGCGATCGCCAACCCGTCTGCCAAGCGTGGCGATTATGGCAAAACCCCCCGATGAGCCCACAGCTCACCCATATCGGTCGTTGTGGTAATCTTTGGGGGGGGGGGCCTGTGTCCAGCAGTGGACTTCATTCGGCTGAAACAAAATGGACTGACGTGGTCACGTATAAAGAAATACAATAAAATACTGTCAAAAATGTAAAGTGTACCACGTGGTAAAGTGATAGGGCCTGGACCTGACAGTTCTTATATTTCTTCCCGATGGATGAATGACTCCGTCCACTCCGTCTCCTCCCGTGGAGGTCGTAAAAGTCGACTAAGGGATTCTTAACCAAAGGGATGGGCAGCAGCGTCCCTTTGCTGAACAGAAGCATTACTGCGCTCACCAACACGCCTGCCAAGCGTGGTGAGTATCGGCAAATTCCCCCCCAAAATGACGACACGACAAATGCACCGGCCCCCAGTTCCCGGCAGCCCCGCTATTCCTGGTCATGGTAGCGGCCACGGTAACGGCGGGGCAGGGGGTGCTAAGAATCACCGGACGGGATCCGGCTACCACCCCAAACGAAAACTGGCCCTGGTAACGTATAACACACGCACACTGAGGGCAGACGAAAAGATTGTTGAGCTGGAAGAAGAAATAGATAAGTTGCACTGGGATATCATGGGTCTATCAGAAGTCCGAAGAGAGGGCGAGGACACGATAACCCTGAAATCTGGCAACTTATTCTACTACCGGGAAGGCGAACATCTGTCTCAAGGTGGTGTCGGGTTTCTCGTCCGCAGGTCCCTCATTAACAGCATAGTGGCCATCGAAAGTGTGTCGAGCAGGGTAGCGTACCTTATACTCAGAATATCCAAGAGGTATTCGATGAAGGTCATACAGGTCTACGCACCGACCTCGACACACCCAGATGATGAAGTAGAGAGTATGTATGAGGACGTAAGTAGGGCCATACATACCTCGAAGACACACTTCACTGTTGTGATGGGGGACTTCAACGCGAAGCTGGGCACTCGATGCGATGGTGAGTTGAGAGTGGGGCAATTTGGATATGGGCAACGGAACCCCAGGGGACAGAGGCTGGCCGACTTTTTGGAAAAGGAGGGACTCTTCGTGATGAACTCCTTTTTCCAAAAGCCGCCTCACAGGAAATGGACCTGGATGAGTCCCGATGGTTCCACGAGGAATGAGATTGACTTCATCATGACCAATAGGAGGCAAATATTCAATGATGTCTCTGTGATCCACAGGGTGAAAACCGGTAGTGATCACCGAATGGTAAGAGGCACATTGAATATTAATCTCAAAGTTGAGAGGTCTCGTCTGATGAGGTCTACGCTCCGGCCCTCTAGTGCTCATATCCAAAACCCCGAGAGCATTCAACTCGAACTCCAAAACCGCTTCGAGTGCCTGGAACATTGCGTATCTGTGGACGATTTAAATGGTAGGTTTGTAGAAACTGTCCAAACGGTTGGGTCTAAGTTCTCTAAGGCCCACCGTAAAGGTAGACCAAAAAAGTTCTCCGATCACACTCTCGACCTCATGGCAGAAAGACGCGCCATGACGCTGCAGTCTTCCGGTGATGCTGAAGCATACCGACTGCTCAATAGACGGATATGGAAGTCCTTGCGTCACGATATCCGCACCTTTAACACCAACGGTGTTAAAGAGGCGATTGAGCGGAATCAAGGCTCCAAAGTGTTCGCAAGAGACAAGTCTATTGGGCAAAGTCGTATTATGAAGCTGAAGACCGAGGACGGCAGTGTAGCGTCGACTAAGCCAGAGATTTTGAGAGAGATTGAGAAGTTCTACCGGCAGTTATACACCTCGGTAAGTATACCTACCATTGGCTCTGACAAAGACCCGCGAGCCAAACTAACCCGACACTATACCGAGGATATCCCGGACATCAGCCTGTACGAGATTAGGATGGCCTTGAAACAGCTTAAGAATAACAAGGCGCCGGGTGGAGACGGAATTACGACAGAGCTTCTGAAAGCGGGTGGAACACCGGTACTTAAAGTCCTTCAGAAGCTATTCAATTCCGTCTTACTCGAGGGCACAACGCCGGAAGCGTGGAACAGAGGTGAGGTGGTGCTCTTCTTCAAAAAGGGTGATAACACCCTATTGAAGAATTATAGACCCATCTCACTTCTGAGCCATGTTTATAAGCTGTTTTCAAGGGTCATCACGAATCGTCTCGAGCGCAGGTTTGATGACTTCCAGCCTCCCGAACAAGCCGGTTTCCGAAAAGGTTTCAGTACCATAGACCACATCCATACGCTGCGGCAGGTTATACAGAAGACCGAGGAGTATAATCTGCCACTATGCTTGGCGTTTGTGGACTATGAGAAAGCCTTCGATTCGATCGAAACCTGGGCAGTGCTGCAATCTCTGCAGCGGTGCCAGATTGACTATCGGTACATTGAAGTGTTGAAGTGCTTATACAGAAACGCCACCATGTCGGTCCGAGTACATGAACAGAGCACGGGGGCAATTCCATTGCAGAGAGGTGTGAGACAGGGGGACGTCATTTCCCCGAAACTGTTCACCGCTGCAATGGAGGATGCCTTCAAGCTACTGGAGTGGAAAGGATTCGGCATTAACATCAATGGCGAGTATATCACTCACCTTCGATTTGCCGATGACATCGTAGTCATGGCAGAATCGCTGCAAGAGCTCAGCACAATGCTCGATGATCTCAACAGAGTTTCCCAACAGGTGGGCCTTAAGATGAACATGGGCAAGACAAAAGTCATGTCAAATGCCCATGTCGTGCCCATCCCAATATCCGTTGGGAGCTCTGTTCTCGAAGTTGTTGACGAGTATGTCTACCTAGGACAAACTGTCCAGTTAGGTAGGTCCAACTTCGAGAAAGAGGTCAATCGTCGAATCCGACTCGGCTGGGCAGCGTTCGGGAAACTTCGCAACGTCTTTTCGTCAACAATACCGCAATGCCTCAAGACGCAAGTCTTTAACCAGTGTGTGTTACCAGTGATGACATATGGAACAGAGACGTGGTCACTCACAATGGGCCTCATAAGAAAGCTCAAGGTCACTCAGCGAGGTATGGAGAGAGCTATGCTTGGTATTTCTCTACGAGATCGAATCAGAAATGAGGAGATCCGTAGAAGAACTAAAGTTGTCGACATAGCTGAAAGGATTAGTAAACTGAAGTGGCAATGGGCAGGGCACATTGCTCGTAGAACTGATGGCCGTTGGGGCACAAAGGTTCTCGAATGGAGACCGCGCACCGGAAAACGCAGCGTGGGACGACCTCCAACGAGGTGGACAGACGACCTGGTGAAGGTCGCTGGGAGTCGTTGGATGAGAGCGGCATGTGACCGCTCGTTGTGGAAATCTAAGGGGGAGGCCTTTGTTCAGCAGTGGACGTCCTGTGGCTGATATGATGGATGAATGAATTCATTTATTGAGTCTCTTCGTCAATTGTTAGGGCATCAATGCTATCAAAAATATCCATAACAATAACTTTTTTACCTGGTACGAAAACTTTCACAAATTTTATGAAATCTTCGAAACACACGACCTATAATAATATAGTCATAAATATCCGTCTGTGGCGCTAGGGGCACAAAACTACGGGGTCGGATATATACGACTGCGGCGGTTAAAAGTTAATAATAAAAAGTATGATTTTGATTTATAATATTATTTGTCCCGAAAAAGGTACCAAAATCACGACATTAATAAAAATCCCAGATACTGCAGTCTTCCTATCTGGCATCCCTACTTACGCCACATATCATTACAATCTGTTCAGCCGTTTGAGCGTGATAGCCTCAAACATTCTCAGACATACAAACGTTCAGATTTATAATATAGCTCTTGTTGCTGCAGGATTGTTGATGAGTCTTATGTAAACAAAAAATATTACCTTTATTCCAGGCCGGAGAGAAATCATAACGTTTTTATATTGTATACCTATCCATCAATCCGCCGCGCGCCGCTTTAATGAAAGTTCCATGTCAATGCATTATGCCATTTTTGTGACGTGAAATGAACAAGCCTTTACTGCATAGTATTAACTAATAGAATAGGTCTCTACAGACATCAGAGTTCGTCATCGTTTATTAAAAGATGAAAACTGTAAAAATCTGATTGTTTTCGAGTAAACGCAGCAAGCAATAAGGTAAAAAATCATTTCTGTAATATGAAAGTTTTCACCTTCAAAAAGTATATCCATAAAGTTCAAAAGAGTATATTCACAGTTTCTAGCCGGTTCTTCTCCATATGACCAAGGACTTGGAACTGTGCAACTATTTAAATTCTGACTATTCTTAAGTGCCAGCAAATGGTTTGCATCATCATTTCGGCCAAATGAAGTCCACTGCTGGACAAAGGCCACCCCCAAAGATCACCACAACCACCGATATGGATGTGTTGTGGGCTCATTGGGGGGTTTTGCCATAATCGCCACGCTTGGCAGGCGGGTTGGCGATCGCAGTTGAGTTGTTAATGTACTCGAAGGACGCTGCTGCCCATCCTCCGGCTAATCCCTTAGTCGACTTTTACGACACCCATGGGAGGAGATGGGGTGGTGGCATTCTGAGCCGGCACCACACGGCAATCTGAGCCGGCACCACACGATGGTTTGCATGAATAAAAACAATTTGACTTAGACTTTGGTTCGGATCTTGAATGACTTGCCTCAACATAAGCTTAGGAATACACCGTTTTGCTGTCAACTGATTTTGCATTGCGAAGGCTCGTGTACTGTAAAAAAGGAAAAAATATCAAATCTATAGCTACTTTGAGCTTTGTACGTATATTAGATTTACCTTTTATTTTCACCGCGGTGGAAATGTTCATTGCTTCTTCCAATGCCCCTGGGGAAAGGGGTGAAGGTCTGCCGGGACTCTTACCGGCTAAAACCGTAGTGGGCAGTCATCTTTGGCACTGAAGGGGGACTCCGTGATATCGAGAACGCTCCGTAGAGAATAGATTTACCTTGATCGCATTGAACATTTTGTAATATAATTGGTACATATTGAGAACATCGTAAACTTGACAAGTGCCTTGTAGATTTTATGTCAAGTTAGATGTACTCAGTATCTCATACTTCCAGCGAACATCTCGTGGGTGTCTGTGGCTCCTATCGATTTGTTAGGTACCTTATGGTTTTGGTTCACATTATTCATGTGACTCGTCATCTCAAACCAGCTATTATTCTTACCATAAAGGCAAACATGCCTGTTATTATTGCTGTCTGTTTTTATTTCATCACCTACATTGTTTATACTTTACTCTTATCGTAATGTAGCAATCAAAATAACTGTTATAACCCGACCATTTGCGTGAGAATTCCGGATCGTGCACCTAAAATTGGTAGTGGTAGGTCTCTTATTACAAGAGGTCGGCTAGGTAGGTACTTAGATAGTTTTCTAGGTGGTGCATGATCTCCTGTTTGCTTCTCCAAAATGGTGTTAACTATGGAAATTAGAGAGCTTTCTATTTCTAACTATAGCATATATCATATAGTATTTGATAGAAGGAACGACAATTAAATGTTCTAGTCAAGGATCAAAAATATTTGTTTCAAACAACAACAAACTATTATATAACTAACAACAACAATTATGACACTTTGTCAATAGCGGCGAAGTCAAAGGTGGATTGTAGGCAAGTTAGTTTAGGACGCAGATGAGTCCTAAAATTGATAAATTTGCCTACACTTTACTCAATAATATTTTTGTTAAAATTATATTTTTAACTTTTATACTTCCCGCGAGCGTTGCAACTTTAAACCCAAAATTGTAATAAATAGGCTATGGATAGGTTATTGATATACCCGTAGAACGAAACGCACCATCGCCAGTTCTATAATTGTTTTTACCTTTAATGTATTTTTACATTGTGATGCAAAATCTAGTATTTAAATTTTTATTTATTAGATACACATATTTATATATTCATCCTATCATCCATATACAAATACATTATAATTATATATATAAATTTTCTTCTCTATTATCAAACTTGATATTCGTGACATCGTCACACGGGCCTATCAGAATATCTGTAGCAATAGCTGAGATAGGTACCAATGTTGGCCTCACGCGTTCACAACCACGTGCTATCATATTTCATTTACTGTTTATATAAAATTTGCAACGTGTGTATGAATGAGGACTCAAAATAAACTAATTTTCTGTCTTTCTTTCTTTGATAAGGTTTAATTAGAATAAAGGCGCGCGGCGCCAGTTTCGCGATTTGCGGACGAAAGAATATTTGCTCTGATTTTTGTTTGTCCACATGATGGCGCCCCCTTGTGGCAGTGCCCGGTGCGGTCGCACCTTGCGCACTGCCCTAGGGCCACTACCGGTGCCACCTCAATGCCAGATATTCTTCGCTAAGCAGTAGTATTTAAGCTTTAGACATTACTGTGCTCCGGTTAGAAGGACATCACGATGGCGCCCCTTGTGGCGGCGGCCCGTGCGGTCGCACCACTCGCACCGCCCTAGGGCCGCTACTGTACTATCCCAGCGCCAGATATTCAGCGCAAAGCAATAATGTTTAAGCTTCAGCTTTCAACTTTACGTCTCAATTTGACGAGCGCAGTGTGATGCCTCGCAGGACTAACCCTGGGTCCCGAGATACCTGCCGGGGGAGCGGTCCAATGCAGAAAAGCGTACAACTCACCCCCGGCTAGAGGTAAGAAGAAGGACACCGTGGGGTTTTAGCCGGTTTGATCCCGGCATGCCCCTCCGCCTTTCCCAAGGCGGAGGAAGTCCAAGAGGATTTCCCCAAGTTAAAAAAAAGGACTAACCCTGGGTAGCATTCTAATTGTTATGGGCACGCATATCGCTTACAGCAGGTGAATGACTTGCGAGTCCCATCCTCAAGTTGTATAAAAAAACATAGATGACGATTCAAAAGTGCCTGTAAAAGCATATGTAGCTAATATGAAAAAATACCGATGTATAGCTGATTGTGTAAATAAATCAAGCCGAAATTGGCTGAGTCGCACTGCAGGCCAAAGATCTTTCACAACATTTTCCATATCAGTCCTTATAGCAAGAGACGTTTTCCGCTGGGTAGACAGCCATGACATATGTAATTTTGTAGGTCCCAATCTGAGCTATTTAAGCCTTTATACTTTTTTAAAAGGCTCTTTATACCTTGTTGGAGATTGACAAGGTTGGTTTTATGGTGGGCAGTAATTTGTTACTAATCTAATAAGAACCCTAAGAATCTGTGCTCCATTTCTTGTAAACATCGTGCTTAGACAGAGGTCGAAGTTGAGCGGAAAGAAACTAGGTTTATGAAGTAACATATGAGGATAGGCCAAATGCATATTTCCATAAGCTTTCACTTGTTGTAGGACGCGTTATTATGTAACCCTTCACCGACCAAAAGCGCACTCGAGATGCATCTTTTGATGCTATTTGTTAAATTGATTCTCTAATTTAGAATGCAATGTACGGACCAGTGCGTCGTAGATCCAGCCTCGTAGAAGTCAATGATAGAACGTTTGACCTACTCCCTGCACTCACCGAGTGAGGCGATGCCAACTTAGTCAGGTTTGGTGCTGCCAACACCCGGGCATGTCTTTTTTCCGCCAAATGGAGTCAATACCGATTGTCTCCGACTTTCCGACATTTATCCGTGCCTATTACTGACCACCTCGAGTTTTTTGGCGTTACACTAACGTCCACCCTGAACTTTAGCTCCTACATCGACTCAAAGGATCAATCGGTTGTAAAAATGCTTGGCATCCTATCTGAGGACGATTAAGATGGTATTTCATACCAGAACAGCTGCTCAATTTATAACAAGCGCAAGTTCGATCCTGTGTGGAATACTGTTCTCAACTTTGGGACGGTACCGTCAAGTACCACCTTAAATCGCTCGAGGTGATTGAGAATCGCGCTAAAAAGCTCATCAAGAAGATGCACTGCTCCAGAGCCTCGAACAAAGATGCAAAATGTAACCTCATCGGTTTTCTATCGGATACATTTCGGCCAGTGTGCATTGGAATTGCGTGATTTATTCCCCCAAGCACATTCCATCGTTGCCCAACCAGACGAACGACATTGCGCCACTGTTATATGGGATGTTCCACGCATACGCACGAAGAGTTCTGCTTCCACGTTTTATGTACCACTAGGGAGTGGAACTACTTGCAAAAGCCTGTTTCCCGACCGTTAAAATCTGGGAATCTACAAATCGCGAGTGTACAGATTTCTTCCAGGCCAGCGTGCACCATCTTCGACCGCTTCGTTGTTTAATAGATGGGATACTAGTCAAACGCAAGTCCGATAGTATATTTTTTGTTTTTTAAAGCATCTGTTTGCTAGCAATCAGATTAAGCCACGAAATAAATTAGATGTAGGCATGAGCCTATACTCGTACATACATTATACTTAATTTCTTGTTAAAGAAACCAATAATCTTTAAATCTGTGATCTATTTTATACACCTTCTTCCGGCATGATTTAGCTAAGCTTTAAACAGTGTAATAAGCATGCACTAAGCTGTGTAGCGTAGAATAAAAAAATAACCACCCATAAGCCGCAAACGAACACTAAAACATACATTGCTCTATATCTGAACGTTTTGATGCACCACTTGCATACAAATAGAGCAATTGATGTTATTCTCTAACGGCTCGGTGGCCGACCAATGTGTGGTGGCAAAATTAGTTTTAAATTCAAGGCTCAACAGCTCATTGCTCATGTTAACACTTTAAACTGCGGGGGCGTCAGAATAGTAATGGTAAAACGCGCGTGGAGCACGTCGCGTCATACAAATTCATCACTTTAGTTTTTATTTTCTTTTTACGATTTACAATTGTGACCGCGAAATTATTTTAATTTACCTAGCTTCAATAGTCGTTGTAATCAAACGTGTGCGTTTAATATATTTTTTGATCGATAGTATTACCTTGAGCGGATTCTAGATGATAGACATTGATATTTAATGTAATGGCATGTATTTCTATGACTATTACGATATGCCTGTATTTTTATTATTTTCTATATATATATCTCCTACTTTCAATAACAATGTTGTAATATGAAAGACACATATCTTACCAATAAATGCCTATTATCTTGTGAGTATAAGAAATTTCGTGACAACAAACGACTTTATGCTCGTAGTAATTATCTCTTAGAAATAAGGTGTGAATTTACACCACGTGCATTCGACCCATTATGACGTATGCCAGCACAGCGTTCGCACACGCTGAATCCGCCCCACTCAGTAAATTCCAAACCCTCCCAAACCGTTTTATGCGCAAGGCCACCTGATCGCCTTGGTACATGCGAAATAATCAACTCCATTTTGATCTTAACTTGTCGACCATCAGGCAATGATGAAAGGCATTATGAATCGAGCGTCCAAACGCTATTACGATTCTGCCCTGTGCCACCCAAATCCCCTTGTGGTATCTGCCGCCGATTACCAACCCTCCCGTATCAGTAGAGTACGCCGCTCGAGGCACGTTCTGGTCGACCCAGACGATAAAATCACGTTAGATCACATAAAGAGACTCGTGCTGTCTCATTCACTAAACACCTGACCGTTTTACCGACGTCGCGGAGACCTATCGCCGCGTCACCTTTCCGTTCAAGTTAGTAGTACTTACTAAGGGCGTCTCTTGTACGCTGTAGTCTTGTAATTTTATGATATGATACTGATCCAGCTGTCCCCAAAACAATGGCTTGTTATCCCCAGCAACGCTCTAAGCCGAGGTCCGTATCCCGCAGGGGACGCCCTTAGCGCAAGTTACTTAGTTTTAATATTAATTTTAAGCCTAGCTGGAGGCCTTCGGAGAGGCCTAGGAGCTTCGCCAGAAATGACCGGTTAAGCAACCACATTTCCCAGAGAGGTATGCGAGAAGCCCAACAAAAAAAAAAATAACGACTATGTATAGTATCGAAATACCATCGCTACAAATTAGTAAAATCCTTTAAACATTATGAGGTAGAGGTAGATTGGCCCAATTTGCAGTATGAATAACTCATTTAATTTAAACATAATTACCGAAGTGTGAAAGCATGTTCCGTGTGGTGTCCGGATTAAGAATATAGCACCACTTCATCTCCTCCCGTGGATGTCGTAAAAGGCGACTAAGGGACTCTAGGGCAGCAGCATCCCTTCTGTGGAACAGTAGCCATTTTGCGCTCACCAACCCGCCTGTCAAGCGTGGTGAGTACTGGCAAATTCCCCCAAAATTTTGACGCAATAGTGGATATGGGGGAGGCCTTTGCTAAGCAGTGGACATCCTCTGGCTAATATGATGATGATGAAAGCATGGGTTCGTATAGATATCCTGCACGTATGCTTAAATTAGATATATATACGGTCGCGTTCATAAGTCCAGTAGCAATCTCACAAAGCACTTAGTCAACGAGTATGTCTTTGTTGTTGCCCATCCCTTATGTCTGTCCCTTATCCCTGTAATAATCAGAGATCGGAATAAGTAGAGTATATTTACCTAAACTTCGAGGAAGTATGTAATATAGAGTGGTTAATACCTCCCTCTAAAATCTCGGAATGGAAATAATGACGTTATCATCCCGGGATTTAAGAAACTAAACAATATTAGTGTCCTTTGGATACGTTCTTAACAAATTATACTTTCAAAGAATTTTATATTGTTCAATTTGTAACTTGTAAACCTATTCCGATCTCTGGATAATTCACAGCTAGTACTTTATGAGCAATCTCGAACAATGTGTCAATAAATACCACGAAAACCGAAATCAGTTTATTTGCAGAAATGGTCAATAACAATTGAACTGACACGGTTCTCGGAATAGACTTATATTCAATTATTTGTTTAGAGTTATTTTAAAGGAGGCGCCCACTCTATGTATCTCTATCGTGGGCACAGTTTAAAGACATCGAGATGCGAGAAACGTCATGCACAAACACTCAGATGCAGAACAAATATCATTAGGCCATACGGATATCTTTCCGTGCAGGAATTAAAATCTCTAACCCGCAGCAAGAAAACCAGTGACTTACTACTTACCACGGAAATACTTGAAACTTCAAAGAGAAGTCATAAACATAGGCGTTGCACTAATGTTATATATATTAAATATAAATGTATGAAGTATTGTAAACTTTTATTACCAGTAAAATATACAAAGACAACATCACCAAAATACCACTAGTAGGTATTTGGAAACATTTGTACAGTAATACGATCAACGTTATGCGCCTCGGCAATCTTCGTGTTTCCGAATTAGTACGAATATGCAACCAATGTCCGAAGGCGCGCCTCGTCGGACACTCGCGAGATACCTATTCTTTACATTATTAATTTATTGCATATAATAGGTATTACATATCATTGCCGCAGGTTTGTATTGTTAAACGATATAATATAAATATAAACCAATGTTAAACTAAGGTTGTCGAGGCGCGTAACTTTAGCCGCACTACTGTAAATAAGTGATTAATGGCCGAATACTGAAACACCAGTTAATATTTAGTCCCACTTTAACTATTTGAGCCGATCGATTTTGTACGAAAACAGGTTTCTCAGTTAAAGCGGGATTTAATATTAACTGGCGTTTCAGAGGGCCTAGCACGAATATTTTGACGTAAAGTATTGTAATCGTAACGTTAATGTGAGTTAATTTTGAATTGAAAATACTTGACTCGCACATATTTTTTACTTAAACTGAAGAGTTTATTCATACCTATAGATGATACGAATTGTATTTGTCGTATAAATTTTAATGAAAATGCTATAGGATAGATGTATTTTCAGTTCAACATTTACTCACATTAGCGTTACGTTTACGATACTATACCTCAAAATATTCGTGCTAGGCCCTCTGTCCGCTTTGGGGGATCCTTTACAATCCCCCCGAGGGAGTGACCGCTTTACAGTTACCCTCTCAGGGATGTGCCTATAGGCGTGGCACCAGTGGGCGGGCTCTACGAGGACCTGGAGCCTCCCTTAGGTGCCGAAGATGACCGCTCCAGTGGTTTTAGCCGGTAGGAGTCCGGCATACCCCTTCGCCCTTCCCCGGGGCGAAGGAAGTTCATGAAGAATTTCCACTGGGCACCAATAAAACAAAAAAAGGCCCTCTGTATTCGGCCGTTAATCACACGCAGCGACTTCTTCCAGGCAACTTTAATCTACATAGTACAGCACATTAAAAAGGAAATTGTTCAGTACCTGAATCCAAAAATCCAGAATCTGGGTCTCACCTTTGAATTTGCCTTTAAAAACGATTAATTCCAAACATACACCATAATAAAGTTATTACGTGATGTGGACGCGTTTATATTATACTTTTATTATATCAAACTCCGTAGATCACCGCAAACATGTTTATTATGAACTTTTATATTCCATTACTCCTTTTACTTTACGACCTTGTAAAACGAAGTATTGTTACACTCAGTCATATTTGAAATACCAAACTCTTTGTAGCATAAAAATACGTTGGATGAACTGAATAAGCGAATATCTGGATTCCAGTGTATCTATCATCTCGACCGGTTGCCTCATATCGCACGTTAATAGGTCAATGTTTTTCGACGAACGCCGACCTCGCTACGCGGCGCAAGCGCAGCCGATGTGTCGCGTTTCACACACTACGTCGGACGTTTTTTATTCGTGTTTCATTGGTGTTCACGTTTTGGTTATTAATTTTTATGCCCTTACGATCACTTTTATTAATATGTTTTATATAATTTGTATTGACTTTAACATTGTTTTGATTTACAAATCAAAATACATATTCGAATCTTGAATAAATTACGTGTTCCCAGATGGAAAAGCACTCCATGCTGTAAATACGTTACATTCGATACCGTTTTTGCCCTTGCTGTTTGAACAAAATAAATCAGCACTTTATTGAAAACTTTACAGTCGCAAATATTATTGAAGTTTTATAATGTAACCGCAATCAAAATTATGCACATTAATTGGTACATTCGGAACCTAATTTGCACCAATAAAAAGATAAAATAACTATAACAACAGCTGTCCATAGTTACCCTTGGAATAACAAAGCAGAAAAATTTGCGTTGCCTTCTAAACATTTTATAAACAGAGTGTAGTTAAGTCCCAACTGAAGTAGGCATAACAACTAGTTTGGCTTCGAGCCAAGCCTGCAGATGTCGAAGCTGAATCTTGGCCTCCCCGAGCTCTTCCCGGAGAATATTATAACACCTATTAACATAATCTCTTATGTTTTAGTCTCATTTCCCAACTAATGTCCTCTGTGATCTCTAGACATGTCTACTTCTGTTTATTATTTAAGCTTTTCGTTTTCAGCATGTGTCAATAAAGAATAATGGTGGAATTATTCTGATTGTATTTATACCAACATTTTATATAACACCCATATAAAACTAAGTGACAATCTACGCCCCTTAACCTGCCTATCGTATCATAGAATTATCGTCAGAAATATCTTTCTATGGCGAGCAAGCAAGGTAATTAAGACAGCTTGTAAATCTCGAAATATTTACGTATTTAACGCGAATATGACGAGGGTGAGACCGTCTCTCATAGTGACACATCACGGTCGGAGCCAAGACTTTTTTAAGTAATGTAGTTTGATTTTCTTTCCTATTAATTTCACAGTTCTCTGTATAACTACTTAGATTTTTATACATATTTTATACTAAGTTTAATATTCCAATATTCAAGTCTCAAGCAAACTTGCTTTGACAAATTTACTAATGCTCTACTGAACAATTAAATAAATTAAGGTTAAGACTTAACTTAATAATGTTAAAATATCTACTCGTATTAAATTATAAGACCATTAGCGGTTCGACTGCTTTATTAATTACCAGTTTCAACCATAGATAGGGTAACCAAACTGTAAAGTAATCAACATTAAACTACATTTTTAAAAATATATTAAAAGTAGATCCAGATTTACCAACTTTACTGCAATTCTAAACAATAATTTTGTTGGCTCTACAAATTTAACACATCAAGTTAGTTGCATTATGTTTTAAAAACACGATGTTTTTACTAGGATTTCTCCTGAATCGTAGGTATGGTGTACAGACACAAATTCCACATGCACAACACCCAAACCTGCAACATGTATCTGTAGGTCATTCAAATATTTATTCCGTGTGGGTAAAGACCCGCGGCACGAGGCGCAGAGCGCAAGACGTAGGTACCGCCAAATAGTAATTTCAATACCAGCTTATGATAATATCTTGTAAAATATGTAAAACAAGCATGTCTGTTAATACCAAATTACCCATATATCATTCAACCATTTTCTAAATAGGTAAGTTTATAAATGCTGTCCAACAGAGTCGTGTCACTGTAAAATAAACTTTCAATCCTTTCAGTTGGAACTGTGTTCAAACATTTAAGCCGCCACGAGAACACAACTCAGCTGTAGGGTGACAAACTGTTAGACAAACAAAAATAGTTTCATGACGAGTTAATGATACTGAACAATTGTTTTTTTGTTGGGCTTCTCGCTTACATTTCTGGGAAATGTGGTTGCTTAACCGGCCATTTCTGGCGAAGCCAAAAGAGGCCTCCAGCTAGGATACTGAACTAAACTACTTACGTACCTACTAATATATCTGTACTCGATATAATACTAATTTGGCACAAGACGGCATGGTTGGCAGTGGCTAAGCTACGGATCGCGGGTTCGATTCCCGCACGGCAAAAAATATTTGTATGCCCAGGTAGTTTTTGTACTTATACGTCATATTTGCAACTATACCCACTATATAGGAGAAATAAGTACTAGTGTGGTTCGTTCATTTACAATGAAATAAAGCAGATAAATACTGCGAAAATAACAAGGCAAGAAATTATATTTAATGGCATGTAAGCATATAAACAGAAGCCAACACCGTTTGTTTTATTTCGCTCACGGGGCGAGTTTGTAGTAGGTAATATGAAACAACATTAGGTTAGGCCACAGTAAGTACTTACATAGTTTAGGTTTCTGTTTAACTGCTCACCAAAATAAAAAGATACGTGCAAAGATTGCTTTTTTCTTTCTAACAACATTAAATATAGTCGAAACCGGATATAACGACATCAGTTAGAACTACAGATAGGTTTTAACGACTTACGGCTGAAATAAGTGTGATGTTTTTAACACAAAAACACAACAAATACAAATATTTAATCAAGAGATTTTGGATTAGATTGATTATTGAATTCGGCCGTAAAAGGCAAGGTCCCGCTCGAATCCCGATACCTATAAGTACCTATATAAACACATCGCTTATATATAACAACATCGGATAAAGCGACATATCGGATAACCGTCATCTGAATTCATCGGCTATTACGACCAACCGTCTTACTTTATCACAAAATAAAACACTATTTTGAATCTAACAAGCCGGAAACATACGCTGCGGCAGGTTATACAGAAGACCGAGAGTATAATCTGCCACTATGTTTAGCGATTGTGGACTATGAGAAAGCCTTTGATTCGATCGAAATCTGGGCAGTGCTGCAGTCTTTGCCGCGGTGCCACATTGACTATCGGTACATCGAAGTGTTGAAGTGCTTATACAGAAACGCCACCATGTTGGTCCGAGTATATGAACAGAGCACGGGGTCAATTCCATTGCGGAGAGGTTTGAGACAGGGGGACGTCATTTCCCCGAAACTGTTCACCGCTGCAATGGAGGATGCCTTCAAGCTACTAGAGTGGAAAGGATTCGGCATTAACATCAATGGCGAGTATATCACTCACCTTCGATATGCCGACGACATCATGGCAGAATCGCTGCAAGAGCTCAGCACAATGTTCGATGATCTCAACAGAGATTCCCAACAGGTGGGCCTTAAAATGAACATGGGCAAGACGAAAGTCATGTACAATGCCCATGTCGTGCCTATCCCAATATCCGTTGGGAATTGTTGACGAGTATGTCTACCTGGGAAAAACTGTCCATTTAGGTAGGTCCAACTTCGAGAAAGAGGTCAATCGTCGAATCCGACTCGGCTAGGCAGCGTTCGGGAAACTTCGCAACGTCTTTTCGTTAACAATACCGCAATGCCTAAAGACGAAAGTCTTTAACAAGTGTGTGTTACCAGTGATGACATATGGAACAGAGACGTGGTCACTCACAATGGGCCTCATAAGAAACTCAAGGTCACTCAGCAAGCTATGAAGAGAGCTATGCTTGGTATTTCTCTACGAGATCGAATCAGAAATGAGGAGATCCGTAGAAGAACTAAAGCTGCCGACATAGCTGAAAGAATTAGTAAACTGAAGTGGCAATGGGCGGGGCATATTGCTCGTAGAACTGATGGCCGTTGGGGCAAAAAGATTCTTGAGTGGAGACCGCGCACCGGAAAACGCAGCGTGGGACGACCTCCAACGTGGTGGACAGACGACCTGGTGAAGGTCGCTGGGAGTCGTTGGATGAGGGCGGCATGTAACCGCTCCTTGTGGAAATCTAAGGACATATAACATATGACATAGGAAGGATTAATAATAATAATTAGCTTACGCAATTTCTCTCACCCCACCCGTGCTGCATGCAATTTCACCTTCAACATTTTAAGCTTGATATAACTAGCGCATAGACAGTTAAGAGGCCATAGGTGTATTTCGTTTCGTTATTTGATTTGTAGCATGCGTTTTTGCGTCACCATGTCGCAAACAATGAGAAAAGTGTTTAAATTGAAGAAAAATGTTCATAGAAATAAAAATAAAAATATTTCCAATAACAACTATCGGATATAGCGTCCTTACTTATACGGTCCCTGTAATGTCGTTATATCCGGTGTCGACTGTATTCACCAAATTTTAACTCCGATTTCATATCATCGTCGACTGCTGAACAAATCCCCCCATACATTTCCACAATTAATTGTGTCATATTGTGGGGATTTTGCGAATACTCATCACGTTCGACAGGTGGGTTGATGAGCGTAGAATCGCTGCCGTTCCACAGAAGCGGCCCCTTCGGAATAGAGTCCTGTCGTCACCTTTTACGTTTATATTGAATATTTTAATTCCGGTCACCATACTACACTACAAAAATATATTATAAAATGAAAACTTAATCATTACTTTTCGTTATATAGTATGTATAGTATTCGTATTTCGTTATATAGTATAGTACTCTAACATAAAAATGGTACCCCTACTAGTTTATTCATCAAAATTAAAACAAACAGTAAAATGTTTAGTATTTTGATTACATTTTATGGTATAATAAAGTTTTAGTCTTTTGATATAAATGATAAAATATTGACATTATAACATTGATATACACATTAAAACAATATACAAAAATATTGACTAAATAAAATAACGATACAAATTAATATAATTAATTATCAGAAATGATAACATACTTAATTACATGACAATATTAAAAGCATTCAAAATAAACTAATAAACTGAAAAAAAATTCACAGTAAATAAAATGCTTCGTCATAGATTAAGCCTCAGAACGAAAAGTATCCAATACGCTAGCTGCGTCGGTAATACTTAACCTTTTCCCTTTCTTCCGTGGGTGTCCCTCCATCCCGCCCGTAGATGTCGTAAAAGGCGACTTTAGTCAATAAATACTAACTAAATAAAAACTTTTTCGCCACTTATCTGAAAGTAACCAAATAAGGTTTGTTGTTTGACACGGTGCTATCTGTTCTGCGGGTTCGATCCTGCCTACAGATACGACCGATAAAGCCGACAAAGTTCAGTCTGGGTGGTTCTTTATGTGTGGTTTTTGGTCGTACCGGTACACTACTGGAACAGAAAGCGAAGTTATAACTTTTTTATTCGTTAGCCCAATGGCTAAGCGGTTTGCGTTCTGCGCTAAATGTCGCGGTTTCGATCCCCACACGAAATGTTTGTATGATCTACAGATAGTTGATTCGGGTCTGTGCATGTGAGATTTATGTCTGTAAACTGTACCCACGATCCAGGAGAAAACCTAGTGTCGGATAATTAAAACAATATCGATAAGAAATAAATAACAATAATAATGTGTCTTTTCTTTTTTTGTCCTGTTTCCCCTAGTCGGGGCAGAGGGCAGTCACATTTCCTCTCCACCAAGTTCTGTCGCAGGCTGCACCCCTACCCTCCCTCCAGGTAAGACTTGCATATACGCTTCTGATACCACGGCGTGTCCGAAGTTGGTTTGATACTGTATAATATAATCTTTGCTTAAAATGCTTTCAAAGTTTAAAAAATCAAGGGAAAGGTTCACTTTTCACTGCTTTTAACTCGTTATATTTCTGCGCTGTCTGTCATAATTGCCTTCCTTCACGTTTCATCCCGCCATATTTCAATACAGTCAAATGTAGCCATCTGGAATACAATAAGGTGTCAAGGGATCCGACTGCACGTATCGTTTGCAAAGAAATTGCCAGATGGTCGGTCGACACTTTCTGTGACCATATGTGCCAGCTGGCATTGCAAGCTTTATTCCTCAACGTGGTACTGCTGCAAGTCTTCTGAGAAAGGATGCGGAGTAGTGCTTTGACATCAAACCGCACCATTTTATAGTTTTATTTTTGTATATGGTAACTAATTTGTTCTCCTCATTATAATTAATTTCCTGGCTATACTGAAAGTATACAAATAATGAACGCATCTTCTTTTTGTCCTATTTCCCCTAGTCGGGGCTGAGGGAAGGTACAATTACTCTCCACCACATTCTGTTGCAGGCTACACGCCTAACATGCCTACCCTCACGTCAGGTAAGACTCTGTTTTGCTTCCGCTAATACGGTGCCTCACCAAGATGGTTTGGGTTATGTAATGAATGTGAATAAACAGTACTTTATAGATAATTTATATGGTCTTCCAATAAGATTTCCACGCTTATTCAAAAGTAAACGAAAAATGAACGCTTCTTCTTTATGTCGTATTTCCCCTAGTCGGGGCAGAGGGCAGACACAATTCGTCTCCGCCAAGTTCTGTCGTAGGCTACACGCATTACCTACCTACGCTCAACTCAGGTAAGACCTAGTTTCTCTTCCGCTATTACGGGGCTGTGCTAAGTTTGTTTGGGTTATCATATCATATCATATCTGTATGTTTGACTATATATAAACAATATTTAACAGGTACTTAATTGTATGCAATCTCTACTATACTTCTACTCTAATTGATTTTGCCTACTAATCAATGTCTTCTCTTTATGTCCCACTTCGCATAGTCGGGGCAGATGGTAGACGCAATCCCTGTCCACCATATAATGTAGCAGGCCGCAGGCCTATCTTCAGTCCAGGTAATACCCTATTTTTCGTTGTGAAGTCCTCTTGATCCTTTTGATCCTTATCATGCTCTCGCAAGCCCCATAATCCTCTTGAGCACGCGATACTCGGCGCGCTGCCGGCGGTGCCGACACCCTTCTTAGGCCTGTCTCTATCGTGCCATGGACGACCCCAAGTTCACTGCCCACAGGCACATCATTTTTTTAAGCTTGTTACAGGACGTCGAGCAATGCAAATTGAAAAGGGGATTTCCATAAATGTCTTACCGTTTTTTTCTTTTGGAGCTCTTGACCTCAAAACAAGATATGTATATTAAGTATAATATATAATAATGTTCTTTCATTAAATGAACTAATATCGCTCTGTTCCGATAATGTATCCATCCAGACTGTTACTAAGTTTTTAACGTAGTTGATGTAGTTCACTAATCGAATTCCCCGCTGAAATTCAGCGGATAATGTATGCTTCCTCTTTTAATCCTATTTCCCATTGTCGGGGCAGAAGGCAGATATAATTTGTCTTAACCTGCCAACCTGCCTACTTTCATTCCAGGTAATGCCTTGATCCTAAGCTTTCTTTAAATAATAAAGTTAATAATGACGTAGTGGCCCAGTGGTTAATGGGCTCGCTTCTTAAGCACCAAATTGCGGATAAAGGCTGGTATGTACTGTAATGTGATGGTTTAAATGTCATGTGTACTTTCTTAGTTAATCTAAGACGCCACTGATTTTAACGGTAAAGGAAAGAATGATAAGGAAATCTGGATCTAAATGGTCGCAATCGCGAACTCGAAGTGAGCAATCGTGGAGACCGATGCTCGATCCTTTTCAATATGAGAAAAGGCAAAGGCTGCAGTCAGCTGCAGGCCGATAAAATGTAATAATTATTGCTTCAGTGATATAGTTGCTTGAGTTGAGCATAAGAAGAAATTATAAATTATAGAAAGAGTTATGTTGAGTTTCTTTCGGTATTTTTTCGCAGAGGTTGTCATGTAGTAGAGGTTGTAATGCCCTCAGTCGTTGTGATGACATATAAAGGTGTCTGCTATGAACCTAATCATTAAATAAACTATTCTATCCTATTGAAATCAACTTTTAACTTACCATATATTTTTGTTACATATTTTACTGTCGGTACTCATATACAACCAAAAAAACTAACAATAAGTATTGTTGTGCCTTTAATTATACAAATGAATGATCAAGCTGAATTACACAGGTTAAATAATAAATCTATATGTTACTATTATTCTGAAACCGCTAATACAATTTGTGACAACATAAGAAAAGTTAAGAGATCATGTTACACAACTCTATGGTACTTTAGGCTCTCCAAAATCTGTTAAGGTATTTTTAAAGGTAATATGTATGCAATAATATTACTTACTTTAATATCTGTATTTAATCATCTCGAGTAGAATGAACTAGTTTCTATTGAGCCAACCAATATATGGTTATTTTGTGCGTAATAATATTAAGTTCCAGTTTTTCGCGTAATGAGTTGAACCTATTTGTAATTCGTCGTGGTCCAGTGGCACTGCGCCAGCTCCTCCTATCTTGCAGATATTAAATAGCAGCCACTTATCGAAGACCACCCGCTCACTGCCCAGACTTGAAATCAGTACTATCTGAACTATTTGATATTCAATTTAATTTCGTTCCGATATCATTCTAAATTAGAAATAGTTCTTTAGCTACGTGTGCGAAATTTTACAGCACTTTAACAGGAAGCTTTGAACTTTAACCGAATTAGAGTCTACTAGAAGTAACCGCAAAAGAACACCCCAAATAAAAACAGGTCTAAATAAAGTAGGTAGTACCAAGTTTTAAAAATAAACTTGTGCAAACTACTGACGAAATCCACCAATATAAAACAATTCAAAGTCACACGGCGGAGTTCAGTCGAGTAGAGAAAAGTTCGCTCAGATTGAGGTTTAAATTACAGGCCACGTTGAATTTATTTAATTTTCATCTCGGGATAATTCGAATTTGAGAGCAGAGCATTTAATTTTCATAGCTTAGCGAAATCCCATTTCGGTGAAACCCGATTAGTGTCTAAGCGGCCGTGGCCTATTTGTTATCTTGCTGAGAAAAACCCATTTGTACATTTCTCGGCACAGGCCAACAACAAAATAGCGAAGGACGAGGGGGAAAAGAGAGAAGTTATGTGAGTTAATCATGAAAGCCGAACGCTAATCGCTTCGCATTCACCGCCCCAGCTTCACTTTTTTGTCTTGTTTGCCGTCGGGATAAATGTATGACAACTCCGAGATATGTTTGAAGTATATTTATCTGTGTTTGCTTTGTTTAACTCAAAGCTTCGTGTATTGTCTTCGTGTTAGGAAAATAATTTTATATTTTTCTAGGAAGTTTGGATGATGTAGGAATAAAGCAAAATTATTTCGTATCTAACTAAAATTTGGAGTGTCTTGATTTCTAGGAATCGACATTGTTTTGTTTTCGTTTATGAAAATACATACTGAATGTATGTATCAGAAACTTTTCTGGTTTTGTTTATTCACAGAGCATCATTCCATCTCATTCCATGGGTAGGAAGGATGGGTAGCAGCGTCCTTCGACTATATTTGCAACTCAACTGCTATCGTCAATCCGACTGCGATAATGTCGCCTTAATCGCCACGCTTGGTAGGCCAATTATGGCGAAACCCCTAATAAGCAAGGTGTAACACACCCTGACCGGTAGTTGTGGTGAAAACTTAGGGGAGGCCTATGTCTAGCAGTGGACGTTTTTTGCCCGAAATTATGATGGTTATGACGAACTCTATAACGGAATACCTACTTTTACTGGTCTAATTTACTTTTACAAATATTTTTCACTTCATCATCATCATATCAGCCGACGCACGTCCAGTGCTGACTAAAGGCCGCCCCATAGATTTCCACAACGACCTTTTAAAAGCCACCCACGTTCAACGAGTCCTAGCGCCCTTCATCAGGTTATCCGTCTATCTCGTCAGAGGCAACCACACGCTGCACTTTCCGGTGCGTGCTTCTCAACTCGAGAACCTTTTTGCTCCAACAGCCATCAGTTCTACGAGCTATATTACCACTTCAGTTTACTAATCCTTTCAGCTATGACGGCGACTTAGTTCTTCTACGGATCTCCTCATTTCTGATCCGATCTCGTTATCATTTGTTTATTGGTGATATATGGAGTTAGTAGCAACTCATTTGTCCTAACTATAAGTTCTATCGAATTCTCTCAAAAATACCGAACTTGTTAAAGCTGTGTATCAAATATCGCGCAATCATTGCAAAACTCTATGTATAGGTAGCAACTTCTCATCCTATCAACACACACAGTAATTCGTCTTTACAATGATTATAACGTTAATTACTTTATGTTATATATTTGCACAGTGCCGGATTTGGGAGGATTAGCGCGTCGGCCCGGCTGCTCCAGCGCATTCTCCGCGCCGTCGACGGCTTCTCACCATGAACCAGGTTAGTACCCAGTGTTATCAACTTCGCAGTTCATAAGTTCATTATCAGCCTATATCGGTCCACTGCTGGACATAGGCCTCTTCTAGCGTGCGCCATAACACCCCGTCATCAGCAATCCGCATCCAGCCGGAACCAGCAATCTTCTTCAGGTCGTCAGTTCACCTGGCCGGTAGGTGTATCATACTACGGTTGCCAATACGCGGTCTCCACTCCCGGAATCGTCTGCTCCGTTGGCCATCGGTCCTTTAAAAGACGTGACCAGCCCACTGCCACTCCAGTTTGCTAATACATTTTAAATAATACCGATCCAGCTGTCCCCAAAACAATAGCTTGTTATCCCCAGGAACGCTCTAAGCCGAGATTCCTGTCCCGCAGGGGGCACCCTTAGCGCAAGTTGCTTAGTTTTTAATTTTAATTTTAAGCCTGGCTGGAGAAAAAACAAAGCGTCCCTTCTGTGAAACAGTAGCCATACTGCGCTCACCAACTTGCTCGTCTAATTCCCCCCAAAATATCGACACAATTGTGGAAATCTATGGAGGAGGCCTTCGTTCAGCAGTGGACATCCTTTGGTTGATATGATAAACCTACATGTGACCATTAGTCAAAAAGATAAGTTTAAATAAATTACTCGTTGGTGTTCTCCGCCTGGTATCTCTCCTCCCGTAGTTGTCGTAAACGGCGACTATTGAACTCTAAACCAGAGGGTTAGGCAGCCCTTCTATGGAACAGCAGCCATTCTGCACTCAGTAACCCGCCTGCCAAGCATGGTGAATACCGGTAAATTTCCCCCAAAACGAGGACACCATGGTAAGAAAGCGGTCCTTGTGGAAGTCTATGGGTGAGTCTTGTTCACCAGTAGACGTTCTTTGGCTGATATGATGATGATGATGACCAGTTAGGATGTAAAATTTAATTATTTACCTACAAGAAAGAAAGAAGAAAGAAAGAAAAGTAATTTATTCTTTGCACCATAGGGACAGCAATAGTATTAAAAAATATCAAAGGAACACATTAATAATACATTTGAAAACATAGACAAAAAAGTACCAACAATAGAATCAGCTACATAAAATGTCAGAAGTGGTCAGTGGTACATACAGTAAAAAAATACAGTGCAGACAACAATTCCACATTGTTGTCACACTGTCTGACACTTCACAATTCTACAAGTTGGCTACACTGGAATAGACCAACTCTCGTTTGGCCAAAGGACTTGGAATCCAGTTAGCGTATTATCTATGGTCTAGTCCAAACATAGACCATAGTAAACAATAACAAACGATTCTCACTCTAAAGCAGTGATCCTAAAAATAATTCGGAAAATTTTACACAAGTGTTCAAGTGTTTCCCCCGTGTGCAAAGAAATGGGCGTCGCTCAGTTTATTACCATTGGTGTCGTAGTAACACCAATAGCACTGGTTTTCAGTGACGACCTGGTGACGTAATGGCGTCTCCCGCCGGTGATATAATAATAAACAAGCAAAAAGTAGTAACAAATTACAGATTGGTCGTAGTTAAAGTTCTGTTACAGCTAGTCTAGCAATTTGCTATTAAACTTACTGCAAAGTTATGTAATAGTGTGGAGATCTTAACATACTAATAGTAGGTAACAAGTATTATTATATATATATATATTATACAAAAACATCATTACAACGTCGCGGTTGACGTAGTGGCTAAGCGATTGGCTGTCTGCGCTACATGTCGCAGGTTCGATCCCCGCACGGACAAATATTTGAGCGATCTAGAGATACTTGTTTCAAGTCTGGTTATTTGTGCATTTTATATTTATTACTGTAAACTGTACCCAAGATATAAGAGAAATGCTAAGCCGTTAAAAATAAAGAATTTGTCCACATAAGTAGTTTATGTTTGGGACCACAGAACATAAATACTTTTATTGTGAATAGGACCCATAAGTACGCTCATTGCTTTTAGAGCTAGCTCTGAAATGAATTGCTAACGCTCCTGTTCTAATAGGGCTCTACTTTTTACTCGTGTAAGTCCTAGATTAAGTCTCAGATCCAGGCCTGCGATAACAGCCATAACTATGAAGTTTAACGACTCAATTCTGATAAAAATATCGTCGGAAGAACTTGCAAGTGAAGCTCTCAGCAATTTTAATGATGCGCTGTTGTATTGCAGCTGTAACTGATATTTATTGCGAGTCAATTATGGTATAGTCAATACTGATGGATAATAAACTTTATTGGTTTGTTACTGGTATATATGGTCTAGTGTAGTGAATAAAAAGATCGACATAAGGTTGGTCCATATGCGTGCAAATTTTGAATTATAAAAGTATTAGTAGTAGTAGCAATTAAAGTCGGCAGATTAACTTCAAAAGGCGTGTATTTTACAAAATTGAGACTGACACATGTTAGTATGAAATTTGCGCTGTACCCCTAGTACGAGATTCTTTGCATCGATCGAAACGTTAACGCGGTCGACGTTTTTACCGGCGTCGGCGCTACGATTGGTCCAATTTGGAGTGGGCCAATCGCAGCACTGAACGGGGTAAACGTGTTTACATTTCGATTGTGAAAAGAAGCTCGTACTAGGCTTAAACTAAACTTATTTCGTTAATGCCTGATGAATTAAATTACATGTAATTTGCATACTGATTAACTACGACGTTACCTATGCTAATAAATTAAATGTATAATGAGTGATGCAAATTGTGTTTAAATCATACCTAACATAATTAATAGTTACCTACGATTTGTATCGACTTCGATATTTGATAATAATTGAAATGATCTATTATACGCGCTCATTCCATTTACGTAAAATGTAAACCAAAGCAAAATTACACGATTATCCGAACTAAAAACATTTAGCGTTCTAAATATAAAACAAAAGCGAAATAATGACGCAATCGCAAACCGCGCAAACGCTTACGCCGTAAGTCAAACAAAATGCAATAATCTCAAGTAAGCAACGACGTTACAACTGTTCGCCTAATTAAATGGACTACCTACCATTGAAATGCACGTAGTTTACGTCATAAGGTAAAGTAGCAAACTCGACGTTGCCTCGCAGTTCGCCATAATTCTATGCCGGGAAGTTCTTTCACTACGGACACTCAGTTAACTAATTAATTCTTTTGCCGTTCAGTTTGAGTAAATCACTTGGACTTGAACATTATTGTCGACTTTTAAACGAAGTTTGTCTTTGAAATTAGTTTGATAGGTCATCAAATTATTAACAACATTAATATACCCGTTCTTCGTTCCGTTTATTTGTGGAAACCCCATTTATACACCTAAGTAATTTGCAAAGTATTATAAATCTGTTTAAGAAATTCATTAATTTATTTTTGCGGCAAATATTAATGCATTAATTAACACACAAATGTTTAAAATTCGACATAAGGCATTTGGTTAGCAAATGCTTAAAATCTACACTATATAATAATAACTAAACATACTACTAAATTATATGTGTGTTATCCTTGTGGTTCCGGCTAAGTATAGAACCGCCCCAGCTCTTCCTGCGGGTATCGTAAAAGACGACTATGGGATTAGCCAGAGGTTGGGCAATAACATATATGAGTAAATTTACAACGGAATACGATTGCCAACCCGCCTGCCTGGCCAAGTCTGCCAAACCCCAGACCAGTCATTGTGGCGATGCTTGGGGAACGCCTATGCCCAGCATTGACGGTATTGCAGCTGAAATGGTGATAATGGTATGGTACATACTTATAATCTATATAATATCATAATCTTTTTGTGTACTCCTTCATATTGTCTATTAACATTAGTCGTAAGGTACTGTTTACCAACGCAATGGATCTTGTTATCCGAAATTAAGTAATTTGAATTAACACAGAAGGTACCTTTATTATTCTGCATAAACTTCCTTCGCCCCGGGGAAGGGCGAAGGGGTATGCCGGACTCCTACCGACTAAAACCACTGGAGTAGTCATCTTCGGCACCGAAGACGGGCACCAGGTCCTCGTAAGATCACAATGGAACCCCCCATTGATACCTCGCCTTTAGGCACATCTCGGAGGATGACTATAAAGCGGTCACCCCCTCTAGTGGAGGGAAGGCGACTATAAAAAGGTCGCCCTCCAGGCACTTCCCGGGGAGGATTGTAAAGGATCCCCCAAGCCTCACTGTGCGCACGGCGGCACGTGACCACGTGCGCGCCGCCGTCTTCCCGGGGGTCGCTCGGTATGAGCACTTATGAATCCCGCCCGCGGCGTCCGAGGTACACAGTCATATCTGTCTGGTATTCATGCTGATGGTATTGTTGTGCGACGGGCAGTTGAGCTCCCTAAAATGGGTTCAGCTACACGATGATTCATGCTTGCCGTCTGACAGGATAGGTCATCCCAAAACGGCTATAAGATCCATAGCCTTTCTTCAAAAGACCATTCCAGACGGTGTCCTACATTTTACTCAAATCTGAATATGTCTGGACTTTAAAACAGAAACCTTAGAGTTTTCGGCGTTTCTTCTCAGAGGCAGTCGGTAGGAAATGCCGGCTTCATCTAAATTGATTACCAAGTTAAAGTGTTTTTTAAACCTACATGTTAAAATACAGATCATCATCATCATCATATTTGTAGATGAGTGCATTAATTGAGGTTATATTTTGAGATTTTCGTTTTAATGATTCAATGGGTAACGATTACAAATATGTATTTGGCGGCGACTATTAATTACACGGGAAATTCTTACATCGCTTGGCTTTTAAGATCCCCATTAGTCAACATTGCGTTATTTGTTTAAATTTACGAATTGAGATATTATTATTTATTCGTTTCATTAAATATGTTGACTCTACCAACACGTATCTATGTTTAATCTGATGTCGTAAAATCACACCTACCTTCATCATCTGTATAATATTATTTCATCTTTATATAATAATAGCCAACGTTAAAACTAATTGTCGTTTTATCATCATCATGTCAGTCAAAGGAATTCTCTGCTGAACAAAGGCGTCGTCCATAGATTCCCACAACGACCAGTTACATGCTGTGTGTCGTCATTTGGGGGGAATTTGACAGTACTCACCACGCTTGGTAAAGGGATTGATGAGCGCAGAACATCTGCTGATCCTCAGAAGGGAAGCTGCTACCCATCCCTCTAGTTTTGAGTCCCTTAGTCGCCATTTAGGACATCCACGGGAGGAGATGGAGTGGTGCTATTCTTAATTCCGAACACCAAACGGAATATACACGGTATAAGATAGTACAAAGCCTTAAAAAGAAACTTACGACATTCACAGATGAGTGAGAAGGAATTTAGTTATAAATAATTATCTGTTTCCACTCTTTCCTCCATGGACACATAATGAGAGACGAAGCTTTGATATACTTCATAATTTACTGTAATCCCTAAATACACACAAATAGCTACATGTCTGCAACGGTGTGTGCTACAGGCACATATCAAATATATCCATTACTCCGTAGAAAAGCAAAATAAACAAAGATCAAAGGCCCGCCCGAGTCTTTTAGAATTTCGTTTATACACTTTTAAGAGATACAAGCAATATCCATCAAGCAAATAAAATAATAACAGACGAAGCGGGAGGTCGGCGCACACTGCACGAAATCCCCGCTTAGTTTAGTTTCACTACGTACTGAGCTCCTATTTGCAATAAACACGTCCCGTGTGGTCCCACAACTAGGAACAAGTTTCACAGACTTGTTTGCACTTGGAAATGTTAAAACTGGGACTTTAGTTTGTAAACGGCTTGAATTTCTTTGGTCTCCAGTGAACTCTGAATTAGCTACGGTCGAGATGTTTAAGAAATGGGTTTTCCTAGTTAAAACTACAGGTGCAAGTACACATTCAACTGCTGGCAGCATCATACTGGATGGAAAATGTTAGATTTTTGAGTCTGCTAAGGTGTTAAATTGGAAACTTATTTTGCTGTTAATATCATCTTGGATATGATTGTTTGCTAACCGTTAGCTGATTAGGAATAAAATATAAAAATCTTTTTATATCTGCAATCAATTATATCCCTTACAAGAACCTAGGCAAGAGACATTCAGAAGAGTGTTGGTTATTTATAATTATTTTCATATTATATATATTTACATGCCGTGTGGTGCCGGCCCAGAATGCCACCACCCCATCTCCTCCCGTGGGTGTCGTAAAAGTCGACTAAGGGATTAGCCGGAGGATGGGCAGCAGCGTCCTTCGAGTACATTAACAACTCAACTGCGATCGCCAACCCGTCTGCCAAGCGTGGTGATTATGGCAAAACCCCCCAATGAGCCCACAACACATCCATATCAGTCGTTGTGGACATCTTTGGGGGAGGCCTGTGTCCAGCAGTGGACTTCATTCGGCCGAAATGATGATATATTTACACATTATATATAATTGTGTTGTTTGTTTATAATGTATACATACTAATTATATATTTCTTCATATATTAGTATAACTTTAAATTAAAAATAAATATGAATGCTTAGTAATGTCTTAGATTTTCGCGATTATTACACATTATAATAAAACACTTTTAAACGGATTATACGCGATAGAATCCGTTTAAAAGTGTTTTATTATAATATGAATGCTGTTTTCGCTGCTGTGATCCACTAGGGGGTCTAGTTGAAAACCAGCGCCAGGCGCCTGCCTGGCACATGCTGAACTAGATACCCATTTAGCGCAACTGTGGGGCATACACTTTAATCAAAATGTTGCTTCTTATTTCTTTGTTTAGTATGTTATTGTTTGTGATGTCTCATTTTGTCGCTGAATAAGCAAAGCTTGTTTTTTTCTTTTTTTTTTTAACGTTGGGAAGTCCTCTTGGACTTCCTCCGCCTTGAGAAGGGCGGAGGGGCATGCCGGGATCACTAAAACCCCACGGTGTCCTTCTTCTTACCTCTAGCCGGGGGTGAGTTGTACGCTTTTCTGCATTAGACCGCTTCCCCGGCAGGTATCGGCCCGTCAATGATTGAAGGGCCCCTTCTGTGTGCGGCCTTGTTGGCCGCACCTATCCTTCGGAGAGGCGCGCGCGGAACACGCGCGCCGCCATCTCGGGCCTGTTTCTGTTCGGGCGACGGACCGCCCCTTGTTCGTCGCCCGCAGGCCGCTTCTCATGGTGGCCGGAGATCGTCCGGCGCCGGGGTAGGCCCTGGCGCCCACGCCCGGTGTGTCTTCTGTGGAGGGGATCGGAGATCTCCTTCCGTCCCCGCTCTGCCACCTCCCTTGCTTGCATCACTTCCTCGCAAAAGGAGGCGACGGCATCCCACGCGCTCTTGCTCCGGACGATAGACTGAACCACGACCGGAAGCGAGAGGTCATCCCCTTCGACCGCCACGACGAGGTCACGGTGCTGGGCACTCCTCCAACGTGTGCTGCGCCGTGTCCTCCGGGCAGTCTCCGCAGTGATGACAACCATGGTTCAAGAGTACCTGCGTCATCCGGTAGGTGAGGGCGCCATGCCGCCTCTCCAGCCAATTCCTCCATTACCGGTCTTACCGCCGCTATCGCGGCGTGCCCTAAGCAAGGCTAACAATTCAATCTTAATATTTAGCTAGACCAATAAATAATAGTGATGACCAGTGATAGCCTAGTGGTTGAACGCTTGCCTTCCATACAGGAGGGTCTGAGTTCAACTGCGGCCCGTACATCAGACTTTTCGAATTCGTGTGCAGATCGGAATTTGATTATCACTTGCGTTGACGGTGAACGGTGAAACCGTTACCACTGAGAGGGCTCCCAAAATGATCTTAATGGTGTGTGTAGTCCGCCAACCCACACTAGGCCAGTGTGATGAGCCTCACCTTTCTCATCGTGAGAAAAGGCCCACACAGAAATTCACCCGCCGTCTAAGCAATGATTTCAGCAGTTAAACAACCGGAAATCTCCAATATAGCGGTTTGTCTAAAAATAAAATGAAGTGAGAACGAGACTTGAATGAGAATTTCTTGGCGTCCAGTAGAGGCTTATTATGAAGGCAATATTCAGCAACGCGGACGGAATTTATATTTAACCGCTAAACATCAGGTCTCCGTAATTCTGTGTCACGTAAATTAGTGCTGTCGTAAACTACATTAACATTCTTTTATCGACTAATTATATCGACAAAATAAACATGCATTAATTAAAACTGAAAGAGGTTATTGTTACGTTTTAATGACTTGAAAATTGTTGGTTAAACTCATCCAGTTTATTGATATAAACAATTTATTGTGTCAGTAATTCTCGGAAGCGGGTAAATACCAGACAGATTTTATGATAAGCCGGATTAAGGCAGAGTATTATATCGGCAAAAGAATTTTCATCTATTTTACGCATTATCATAAGATTTAGCAGCTTTTATTTTACAGACTGCTCTAACCTTTAAAAAGACACGTTAATCAATTTAAAAATGTATAAGGTACCTAAGCTAGGAAATGTGAAATGTGTGGGATTGCATTTCACGCTTGTTGACGGCGAGGCGTGAACGGTGAAATGTCAATTCATTTTCAAGACCTTTTTAGTGCAAACATTGTCAGTTTCCCAATGTTATTTTTCGCTAAAAACATTATTAGTAGTCGGATAATGCGCTTTAAACAGTTTCCGTATTGCGAGGCGTTTGCTGCCCGCGGCTTTCAACACTCGTGCGTAAACATTTGATATAAAGCAGGCGCGAACCACAATTTTACTTTATCACACACCGTTTGTTGCTCTATTTCCGAACGACGATAGCTTGTGTACAAACTTTATTACGTCGCATGAATGAAGCGCGATAATTAATGTGTGAATAAATGGTATTATCTCAATAAATGGCGAAACGTATGAGCTATAAGTGGTTCAATATAGTGGTGTAATGAGGCCGCAATGGGCTATTATCGTTATCCTATATACATTGAGGCGGGGCCCTCCCTGCCAAGCAGAGGATCCAGTGACCCTTGACCTAGTCCGGAAGGGTAGCCCCCCTTCTCTAACCCCGGCCTGTTCGCTCCCATTACCCCAACTACTGCTTCATAATCAAAATCTCGGAGTATTCTGTTTATAGAGGGTGCATACATAGTAATACTTAAATTAGTCTAAATACAAACAAATGAAATAACTTGAAATTGATTTATAAGTATAACTATAGTCCGTAAACAGTTATCAACATAATACAGAAACTAGCCATCGTCTCACAGAAGACAGAGCAGAAGCTCGAAAAAGCTTGGCGAACTATTTTGTAACAATAGAGACTTCATCATTACATCAAACGGGACTTGCGTTGATTGAATTCCTCTAGCCAAATGTCTCCATCGACTGACGTATTTTCATAATGCATATGTAACAAGATAGGTACATAATTATAATTATTATGGTAGAATGTACGATCAAATTATTAATTACTAAGACCATTATGTACTACATTATTGCAATAAATAAATCTTTATCTTAATAATGAATGAAGTAAGAGCCTGCAAATACCTATTTTTCAAAGTTGATGTACTTTTAACTATCAATAATTAATGTTTATCAGTATAATTTGAATTTAATTTAGAATTTAATTGCTTGTAACTTACGTTTTTTTTAATATTTAGGTATCATAAATCTGTACGGTTCCAACATTTTACAAATACCATAATTATATTTGTTGAAAATCCCCATAGGAAATAACGGACCACAAAAAACATTAACAAGTTAGTACAAAAACCTGACGAAAACATACCAAATCCATTTCAATAAAAAAAACTAATCAAAGATTGTATCACGCACAGCTAAAAGATATCCATCAAAATTAGATTAAACGTTAAAGATCATTATCATGACGTAAGCGTCACGCGTGTAATTCTCAAAGGGTGAGGCAGTGAGTGTGTGTGTGTGAGTGCGTAATTTGCAGGTAACGGTATCGGTCCCATGGGGCAAGCCGCATTCTAAATTTAACTGTTACATTGTTAACAATGTCTACCCAATTAAAAACATAATCTTATTTGACCTTGAAATCTACCAGCTTCTTCTTTTCTTCTTCTTTAAAAACGTTGACCCACACTAGGATTTCTCCTGTGTCAGGGGTGCGTTTACAGGCACAAATTCCACACACAATATACCCAGACCCGAAACAACTACCTGCAGATCATACAAATATTTGTTTCGTGCGGGAATCGAACCCGCGACCCGGTGCGCAGCAGCCGACTGTATCAACCACTGCACCAACCTTGCCATCAACCAGCATATAGTCATAATCGCTTACATTTTTACAGTTTAATCATGTTGATTGCTACATCTCCATCCATTGAGAGAAGAGCTTTTCAGAACATAGGAGGCATTGAATATTGTATAAATGTCAAAACTGGTGTTATGTTCTCGGCAAAGAAGACTAATAAGAACTAATATGCGTATCGTAAAAGGCGGCTCAGGGTTGATATCAAGAGGATGGGAAGCAGGATCCTCCCTTTTTTTTTTTTTTTTTTTGTTGGGCTTCTCGCATACATTTCTGGGAAATGTGGTTGCTTAACCGGTCATTTGCTGGCGAAGCCAAAAGAGGCCTCCAGCCAGGCTTAAATTAATTATTAAAAACTAAGCAACTTTCGCTAAGGGCGCCCCCTGCGGGACACGGACCTCGGCTTAGGGCGTTGCTGGGGATATCAAGCTATTGTTTTGGGGACAGCTGGATCGGTATTATTTAAATTGTATTAAGGGACATTTAAAGCTACAGGCTCGGCACGGGCCGGCGCGAGCAAGAGATGGGAGGGAGAAGTGCTAACTTGAACGGGAAGGTGACGCGGCGATAGGCCTCCGCGACGTCGGTGAGGCGGGCATCCTCGGCGGCGAGGGCGGTACAACGGTCGGGTGTTCAGTGAACGAGACAACGCGAGTCTCTTCATGTGATCTAACGTGATTTTATCGTCTGGATCGACCAGAACGTGCCTCGGGCGGCGTACTCTACTGATACGGGAGGGTTCGTAGTCGGCGGCTGATACCACAAGGGGATTTGGGTGGGACAGGGCAGAATCGAGATAGCGTTTGGACGCTTGTTTCATAAATTGCCTGATGGTCGGCAAGTTAAGGTCGAAATGGAGTTGGTCGTTTCGCATGTACAGAGGCGCTCCGGTGGCCTTGCGCATGAAACGGGTTTGGAGGGTTTCTAATCTACGGAGTGGGTATGATTCGGCGTGTGCGAACACTGGGCTGGCATAGGTCATGATGGGTCGAATGCATGTGGTGTAAATTCTCACCTTATTTCTAAGGGATAATTTACTACGAGCGTTCAGAATATAGTGAAGGCGACCGAGCACAAAGGCAGCGCGGGCACGCACCATCTTTGTGTGGGGAATGAAGGTCAGTTTTTTGTCTAGGGTGACTCCAAGATACTTGGCGTGCGGTTCCCAAGGAACCGATTGGCCCAGCATCGAGATCTCCCTGAAGCGTGGGTGGTCGTCGCCTAATTTGCAAAATAGGACGGCTTTACTTTTGATAGGGTTAACTTCGATCCGCCATTTCCTAAACCATTTACCGTAGACGTTGGCTGTGGTTTGGAGGATCTTAGTTATACTATCGGGACTGCTACCAGAGTAGAATATGGCCGTGTCATCTGCGAACAGTGCTAATTGGGTCGTATTAGCAGGTCTTTTGGGGAGGTCACTGGTGTACAGTGTGAACAATAATGGGGCTAGCACGGATCCTTGTGGGACTCCGGCTCTAATGGGGTGGGGGGAAGAGAGAGCGCCCGTGATTCGATATCGGAAACTGCGATTTGACAAGAAGTCTCGTATGATGAGAACGAGACGGTCAGGCACTCCGAGTTGGTACAACTTATATAATAAGCCATTGTGCCAGACTTTGTCAAATGCTTTCGCAACATCGAAAAAGAGGACTCCCGTCATCAGGCCGCGTGAGAATCCGAACGTGATGTGTTCAACTAGTCGGTGGACTTGTTGTACACACGAGTGTTTGGTTCTAAAACCAAACTGTTCGTCGGGAATGAGTTTCTTGGAATCGGCATAATCCTTTAATCGGGAATAGATAATCCGCTCATAAATCTTCGCAAGAGAATTGAGAAGGCTTATGGGGCGATAGCTGGAAGGCTCGCACTTGGGCTTACCGGGTTTGGGAATACCGATAACGGTGGCCTGTTTCCACGTATGCGGAAATAGGTTATTGTTTAATGCCGCATTGAAGATGACGGTCATTAAGGCGATAAGACGTTCGGGGAAGAGTTTAATCACCTTGTTGGTGATACCGTCAGAGCCGGGGGCTTTGCGAGGGTGAATCTTTTTCACGAGATTTCTGACCTCGTCTGCCGTGACCGGAGGGAGGGGGTCGTCAGGGTCCTCGGCAGGCGGAATAGCTGCTCTACGTTCGACTTCAGCGTCAACCTTTTTGAGGTGAGCTTGGTCTACAGGTAGAGTGCTTGGGGAACATTGCGCTTCTAGACTGTCAGCTAGGCATTCGGATTTTTCGTCGTCATCAAAGGCCGGCCTTTGGTTGGGACGGTTGAGGGGGGGGACAGCATTGGATGTTTCGGATTTGAGTTTCCGTTGCAGATGCCAGAACGCAAGGTGGGTTGGCTCTAAGTCGCCCAACATCTTATCCCAGTTAGCCTCTCGGCACTCCTTGATACGTTCCTTGACAGCACGCTGCAGGTGGCGCATAAAGAGGCGATTGGGTTCGCTGGGAAAAGATGAGTACGCTCTAAGGGCTGCGTTCTTCTCCGTCATCAGTGCACGTACATCGTCAGGGAGTTTCATGCGATGGTCTTCCATCGCAGGAACTCGCCGTGAACACTCGTCCACGACGGACTGTACATGCCCGGTGAGGGAGTCGATCGCGCCTAGCGTGTCTGCGACTGACGTTATGCATTCGGGAATTCTATCTAACTGAGCGGACGAGGGGTCGTTGAGGCGTTGCCTAACTTTCCTCCAGTCCGTCGTCACAATGGTAGGATCCTCCCGTGTGCTAATAACAACATATTGCGATCACCAAGCTGCATGCTAAGCGTGGTAATTATGGCTATAACCCCCTATCACCGCTCATTGTAGTAATTATGTCAAAACTCGATTACAAGAACTACAGTGTTACGCAATTGCAGAACTTGAGCGTTCCAAGACCATTTAAATTACTTCTAAATGATATAGACGGCGAATAATGCGGCCAAGATAATAGAACTCGAAAACCAGTAGTAGGGCCTCCTTCGCCTTTACTTGGAGACAAATTATTGAGGAAACGACGTTCAGGAATATGCCATAACACGTCAGCCGCTTATACAACTCTTCATCGTAAAGGATTATTGGATGGAGTTATGGCTCGGGACTCATTCAGCCCATTCTTGTGATTACCTCTGAGATAGTAGAAAAGCTTTGTTGTGTTCTTAACACGTTAATACCGTTATTTTGAGTGCTGTCGGGCTCATTGGTGTCCAGTCAGACGGTACTGGGGAAGAATTGGACAGCTAAATAGATGGTATCCGGACAGCCCGTCTTTTTGTTTATTACAAATAGCTTCTTTGTTTTGTTTTTTGTAAGTGTAAAGAGGCTGTGTTTGTTGACTGGTTAGAAAGGGACTAAAACGTTGCACCGCTTTAGAATTCACTTGTATCGTGAATGAAATGTATAGACAAAATCATCATCATCATCATCATAATATCAGCCTAAGCACGTCCACTTCTGAACAAAGACCTCCCCATCGATTTCCACAACTGGGTCATCATTTTGGGGGAATTTGCCAGTACGTACCACGCTTGGCAGGCGAGTTGTTGAGCGCATAATGGCTGCGGTTCCTCGGAAGAGACGTTGCTGCCCGTCCCTCTAGTTTAGAGTCCTTTAGTCGCCTTTTACGACATTCACAGTAGGAGATGGAGTGGTGCTATATTCTTAATCCGAACACCACACGGACAGACATAAATTACAACCACAAATATTCAGACATAACAACTAAGTACCTGTAGTCCAGCGTAACAATTTTTGTTTCGTGCGGGCATTTAACTCAACCAATCGTGTCGTTATATAATTTATCGATTAAAATAATATCCATTGGACTTTTAATAGTATGTATTTTATAGTCTGTCATAAATTTAAAGCATATCCACATATTTATAAAGCCAGTAATTCTAGTATCATTTTTAAAGTAGAAAATATATCTGTAATTCGTTTTCTACCAAATAGTATGACGTTGATTATGTAATAATAATAGGGCACGGTTGGCGCAGTAACTAAGCGATTAGCTTTCTGCGCTACTTGTGCGGGTTCGATTCCTTCACGGACCAGATACTTATATAATCTACAGATTGTTGTTTCGGGTCTGGATGTTTGTGCTAGTGAGATTTTATCTGTAAACTGTACCCACGATACAGAAAAATCCTAGTGAAGGGAAGCGAAAAAATATAATATCGAAACAAGTACATTATTGACGCCACGGTTGGTGCAGTGGCTGATACAGTCGGCTGCTGCGCTCCGGGTCGTGGGTTCGATTCCCGCACGGAACAAATATTTGTAAGATCTGCAGGTAGTTGTTCCGGGTCTGGGTGTATTGTGTGTGGAATTTGTCTATAAACGCACCCACGACACAGGAGAAACCCTAGTGGGGGGCAACGTTTTTTTTAATAAAACTAAACAAAAAACATTTGATGTTCAGACGCAGTAATCCCTCAGTGCCGTTATCAATATGCGAAATTCAATACATATCTAGCTAGGTGCATGCACTGATCGAAAATAGATTGGTAAGGTTAAGCAACGCTCGGCGCGGTCAGTCTATGGATGAGTGAGAGTCTCCGTGTTTCGGAGGGCAAGTAAAATCGTCAAGCCACGTTGTTGTAATTAGACGGCAGTAGTTCAAGTTAGTGGCCTTTAGGCTGCTGCGAGTGTGATCATACGAGGACCTGGAGCACCACTTAGGTGCCGATGATGACTGCCCCAGTGGTTTTAGTCAGTAGGAGTCTGGCATGCCCCTTCGTCCTTCCCCGAGGCGGAAGAAGTTCATGACGAACTTCCACTGAGACCATAAAAAGGTATTTCACTAACTAAACGAAAAGAAAGAAAGAATACAATCATATCTAATTACAAACATCATTAGTTGATAGACCACTGAATCTAAAGTGACCACTATGTCTTATTAAGCTCCAGGTAATGCGTGCATTATATTATTATGCTATATCTGCGCTATAACATTTTCGTACTGACTACGCCAAATACCGGTAGGTAGAAGTTTAAATACAACGCAACCTGTTTTCCGGTAAAGCAATAAGGCTATTTAAATATCATTCGACTGCAAAAACACCCATTATACATAATTATACTACTTACTAGCCATCAGCCACTTGCTGCGGCAGGCGTATTTTTTTGTGGTTTCTTTTTCACAATTCTAATAAAAAGTATCCATGTCCTTTTAGTTCATGACATAATCTATAACGTCGATACCTTTAATTAGAGTCTGTTCAGCCGTTTGAGCGTTATAGAGCCTGAAACATATATACTTACTTAACCCACTAATGACAACAATCAAGACCGACAATTTGTAATTTAGTTCTTATTCGTGAAGACCTATATGAAGATATTGGCTATCTGCTACATATATATGAAGTATTAAACGTATCGTTAAATGCTGTTGGTCTTTCAAATTAGAAATTAACAAATAAATGTCCTATTCCCCGACATTATCTTCTCTATATATATATATTATATTTTTTTGTTGGGCTTCTCGCATACATTTCTGGGAAATGGGTTGCTTAACCGGTCATTTCTGGCGAAGGCCTTAAGCCAGCTTTCTCTATACCTTTCAATGGAGTCTATTAAGCCGTTTGAGCTTAATGGAGCCTCCAAAATTAACACATACAATCTTTAACATTTATAATAGTAAATAGATATCCTATTCCTATTCCACGACATAATCTACGTCTATACCTTTCAATAGAGTCCGTTCAGCCGTTTGAGCATGATGGAGCCTCAGACAGACAAACGTAAACTTCGACATTTATAACATAATTATCTTATATATATAATTTTTCTTTCTTTCATAGTTGGACCCGGTAGGTGGCGTGATAATCGGGTTTGCATGTGCGAAGCTGGGGCGGGCAGCTAGTAATCTATAGTTTTAAGATTAGGTATTTTAAACAAGAACCAAACTCCACGGGTGCAGTGCAGACTGGCTATACGGATCGCACGTGGATACAGAACTGTATCCCGTGGCTGCAACTGCCCTAGTGCGCTTTCTGCCTCTAGAGATTTGGCAGAGACGGATGCGTGGGTCTATGAACAGACGCACTTCCTCCGCCAGAGCAGCGACGGCGCGCCTCCAGGTTCGATAGGCTGAGGGGGCTGGTTCGACGGCACATACTCGAGAAGTGGCAAGACCGCCTTAGGTTGCAGTTTGCAACCAAGCGCGTCGTCGAGGTCGTCCTGCCGCTTTTCAGAGCATGGCTCAAAAGGAGCGAGTGTGTCACCCACCGCTTGACGCAGGTATTCTCCGGGCCCGGTTGTTTCAGTGCGTACCTTAGGATACAGCGATAGAACGCGAGGTCACGGCACAGTGCTACTACTGCAGTGGCTACAAGAATACTGCATAGCACACGCTCGAAGAGTGCCCGGCTAGGGCTGCCGAGCAGAAAATCCTGGTCGATTGGACCTTCTCTGTGCGATCCGGATATGCTGGCAGAGCATGAAAATTGTGAGTGCTGTGGTCTCCTTCTGTGAGTGTCTCATGCTTCCGAAGGAGACCTCAGAGCGAGGGCCGATCCCGCACTGAGGAGGACGCTGGGGTAACAACCATCCTGAGCGCCCAGGTGCAACACGCCTGAGCCGTGCCGTCTTTATATAGCAGGGTCTCGGTGATCGCGGCCATGCAGATAGGGGAGACTGCGTGCTCCTACCGAGCGACCCACTACGAGACAATGGTGCACACGTGGTCACGCGCCACCGTGTGCGGACACAGGGGGCGACCACTTTACAGTAACCCTCTCCGAGATGTGATTATAGGCGTGGCACTAGTGGGCGGCTCTAGTGTGATCATATAAGGTCCTGGCGCCCCCCTTGGGTGCCGAAGATGACCACCCCAGTAGTTTTAGCCGGTAGGAGTCCGGCATTCCCGTTCGCCCTTCCCCAGGGCGGAGGAAGTTCATGTTAAACTTCCACTGGGACAAAAAAAAAGGTTGGTGAACGCAGAATGGCTGCTATTCCACAGAAGGCACGCTGCTGCCCATCCATCTGGTTTAAGGGACTCTTCCTTGGTCGTCTTTTACAAAGTCTACGGGAGGAGATGGTTTGGTGCTATATTCTTAATCCGGACACCACTCAGTTCAATGACAGAAAATGGATTTATTTGGCATCCTCATTCACACACACGCTGGAAATTTTATATACAGTATATTATATTAGATAGCACGTGTAATAACTGTGAATGCATGAGCCTAAAATTGGCTATACATTTGATAGTTGTCGCCATAGTAAAAATTATGACACGGCCAAGATCTTTTAAATAGGACATATCTGAAATCTGTTGATAGTAGTTTCAGTTTTAGGGGAAGCTAGCGCCCATGCTCGGTTTGTTTTTATATCTACAAACAGCAACACATAACTTGTGATAATTAGCGACGTATACATTTCTCAACTTGCATACAGTCCGTAAAGAACACACGCAAAACTCGTAATATCATGAGGGAAATCTCCATAACAAAGGGTCACTTAAAAGATAGTGCACAAAGTAAATGAGTTTTATTATTTAGCACAATCTTGTGCAAGAACAAATTAGGCACAAAGACAGGCATTTCGTGTTACGTCAACAAAATTTCTCAGACCGAGGCCATTGAGACGGCCACGGATGTACACAAATTCTTACTAGAACCGTGATTATAATAATCACGGTTCTAGTATTTCTTAGTTCTAGTATTGCATATAAATATATATATATAAAAGTTTCTAAATTAACTTGTAGTTTTCTCCATAGTGGCTATGCTTTAATAAAAGCATCGTACAGTTCACTTTAATATAAGAGGACACGAAATAGTTTACAGTAACTTACATGAAAATGTATTTAAAATAAAACTAGTGTCTTTCTTGTAGTTCTTGTATTTTTATTTCAAATAAACAAATATTGGCACTTATGAAATGTCAGAATCTAAGTTGCACGGTTTCAAATAGCTAATCTATGGATAAGAGCAGACAAGAAACTCCATGGATACTCTTTTAAAATAATTGAGATTACAATGTTAATTGATACAAATTATGGTAAAACATATAACGAGCATAAAGTTTAAAAAAACATACTACTATAATAATCATTAATTGCCATGGCAGTTAACGGCTGACCAGTCCCAACAGACGGCACCCGTTCACGAGCATGACGCATGCATCAGCATCGCTTAGCTCAACCATATTGTAGGGAACCAAACACAACACACATACACATAACACATTGATACACAACGCCACCGCCAGCAAGACATTTTAGTGAGCATGACAGACCAAGACTATCAGGCAAAAGGCAAAGTACAGGTACTAAATATATAACATTAATTGCTATATGATGCTCACACATTTACAATTTTATGATTAATTAATTTAATAATGTCAAAAGACTAAGAAAATATTAGAATGTAAATTGCAGTCATTATATTATACATAAGCACATAATGTATAACAAAAATATAGAATTCAATTTTAAATAAGTCAAATTAAATGTCAAGATGTGAATAAAAAATAAGTCAAGTAAATGTCAGGATGTCAATAAAAAAATTACTACAATTTCTTTGTAAACGGTAAATCATTGATTGGGAGTAACAACACTTCAGTCATACGAAAATTATAAAGCGACAAAAGATCGCAGTGTGGAGGAGGGAAACGTTTGCCAGATATCGCTATCGTCGATGTAATGATTTATATTATAGCAGGCTTTCGAAATTAAAATGCGCTTACTCAATGATTTGAACCTTATTTCTGGTAAGTCGATAATACTAGAAGGAATTTTGTTATATAATCCAATTCTCTTTCCCATATACGCCTTGATGGTTCTGCTAAGTCTAAAGCCTAGCAACCAACTTGTTCTTGTTGCGAGTATTTAAGCTGTGCACGTCACTTTCCTTACTAAAATTAGCAATATTTTTGCGGATATACATATAGTTTAGAGTAGTACCAAGTTTAAGATACTGCGTGAGCTTCAAGTTGTTTTAAAAAACACTTGCTGTATCGATGATTCAGATATTGGGTTGCAGCATGTCTTGGGCAAATCAACTTAGCTTCGAACTTGTGAACAAGGGTTGCAAAGATTATATTAGTTTTATTATCAGATACAGATTTTATGGTATTTGACTGCACGGTTGACAAAGTGGCTAAGCGATCGGCAATATGCGCGGCGTGTCGCGGGTTCACACCCGATATCTGTTTGATATACAGATAGTTGTTTTGGGTCCGGGCGTCAGTGCTTGTAATATCTATGTCTACAACCTGTAGCCACGATACAGGAGATACCTTAGTGTAGAGCATTGTAAAAAAAAACTACTATTTAACTTATCGCGCGACTGCTACCATTGCATACTCGCTGTGTGGTACCAGTTTTAATCTAACTTAGCCTACTTCTGACTTAGATAAGAAGTGCAAACTTAGATATTATGTAGCCGTGTTTAAGTTACAGGTGACTTATCTGTTTTACATTGCAGACTGTTAGAAAAGTGAAGCTTTTATTTCCATATAAATGTGCAACTCGTTTTTTAATATCATTGATGTATATTCAGTTATCGGATATTGCATTACATGCAGTAATGGGGTGCAGCATGGGGTGGTGCTACCAAAACAAATTTCCGGAGGGCAGAGTGAGCTCAAAGAGCAATACTTAAAGTAATGATTAAGAAACCGTACATATATCGAACAAAACAACTTTATGATGAATGTCAGGTATTAACAGACATACAGCTGTTGATCCAAATATCCTTCTAAATCCAACCCTAAAAAACGCACAAATATCCCGTCAGGAGTTAAACAAAACAACATTTGCTGAACACCACCATTACGTCATAGGTACACACATATATAAGAAACTACACAAATAACGAAATATATTTGATTTAAACACACGCTAAAACATAAAATCACGCAATGGCTACTGCAACGTGACTACTTCACAAAAGAGAATCTACTCACATACATCTCGTAAAAACATCTCGTAATAATATATATGAATTTATTATATAAAAGACCATCACAACATGCGCACACGAAACCCGGTAAGCCCAAGTGCGAGCCTTCCAGCTATCGCCCCATAAGCCTTCTCAATTCTCTTGCGAAGATTTATGAGCGGATTATCTATTCCCGATTAAAGGATTTTGCCGATTCCAAGAAACTCATTCCCGACGAACAGTTTGGTTTTCGAACCAAACACTCGTGTGTACAACAAGTCCACCGACTAGTTGAACACATCACGTTCGGATTCTCACGCGGCCTGATGACGGGAGTCCTCTTTTTCGATGTTGCGAAAGCATTTGACAAAGTCTGGCACAATGGCTTATTATATAAGTTGTACCAACTCGGAGTGCCTGACCGTCTCGTTCTCATCATACGAGACTTCTTGTCAAATCGCAGTTTCCGATATCGAATCACGGGCGCTCTCTCTTCCCCCCACCCCATTAGAGCCGGAGTCCCACAAGGATCCGTGCTAGCCCCATTATTGTTCACACTGTACACCAGTGACCTCCCCAAAAGACCTGCTAATACGACCCAATTAGCACTGTTCGCGGATGACACGGCCATATTCTACTCTGGTAGCAGTCCCGATAATATAACTAAGATCCTCCAAACCACAGCCAACGTCTACGGTAAATGGTTTAGGAAATGGCGGATCGAAGTTAACCCTATCAAAAGTAAAGCCGTCCTATTTTGCAAATTAGGCGACGACCACCCACGCTTCAGGGAGATCTCGATGCTGGGCCAATCGGTTCCTTGGGAACCGCACGCCAAGTATCTTGGAGTCACCCTAGACAAAAAACTGACCTTCATTCCCCACACAAAGATGGTGCGTGCCCGCGCTGCCTTTGTGCTCGGTCGCCTTCACTATATCCTGAACGCTCGTAGTAAATTATCCCTTAGAAATAAGGTGAGAATTTACACCACATGCATTCGACCCATCATGACCTATGCCAGCCCAGTGTTCGCACACGCTGAATCATACCCACTCCGTAGATTAGAAACTCTCCAAACCCGTTTCATGCGCAAGGCCACCGGAGCGCCTCTGTACATGCGAAACGACCAACTCCATTTCGACCTTAACTTGCCGACCATCAGGCAATTTATGAAACAAGCGTCTAAACGCTATCTTGATTCTGCCCTGTCCCACCCAAATCCCCTTGTGGTATCAGCCGCCGACTACGAACTCTCCCGTATCAGTAGAGTACGCCGCCCGAGGCACGTTCTGGTCGATCCAGACGATAAAATCACGTTAGATCACATGAAGAGACTCGCGTTGTCTCGTTCACTAAACACCCGACCGTTGTACCGCCCTCGCCGCCGAGGATGCCCGCCTCACCGACGTCGCGGAGGCCTATCGCCGCGTCACCTTCCCGTTCAAGTTAGCACTTCTCCCTCCCGTCTCTTGCTCGCGCCGGCCCGTGCCGAGCCAGTAGCTTTAAATGTCCCCTAATACAATTTAAATAATACCGATCCAGCTGTCCCCAAAACAATAGCTTGATATCCCCAGCAACGCCCTAAGCCGAGGTCCGTGTCCCGCAGGGGGCGCCCTTAGCGAAAGTTGCTTAGTTTTTAATATTTAATTTAAGCCTGGCTGGAGGCCTCTTTTGGCTTCGCCAGCAAATGACCGGTTAAGCAACCACATTTCCCAGAAATGTATGCGAGAAGCCCAACAAAAAAAAAAAAAAAAAAAAAAAATACGCACACGTACACACACAAATACACTTGCACATAAATACACACACACATGCGCTAAGATACCAACATATACTTAGATCAAAGTATAGTTATAGGTACTTTATTAGTACAACACGACACTGTTTCACTTGTTATTGAATGTAAATAATTACTCAACTCATATGGCTGAATCCTATCGCTCTTAAGATAGGTCTAGCCTAGTTTAAGGGATAGTCTAATTGCGCTTAAAGTTTAACTAATTTTGAATGTACAATGTATACAGTGCTCCTGTTCTTGTCTTTTGAAATAAATATTATCATTTATTCTAAATAATAAAACGAATAGGCACCTATTTATTTCAACTGAACTCATCTAGGATCTTTACCTCGTTGCAATCGCTCTTTCTTGGTTAATTGGGCTCCATTATTTATTTTTCCTGCCATGTTTTCGTCGTCTCTTCACTGTGAATGACAAAATGAAATGCTTTTTTGGGGGCTCTTATTTCATTGTTAGTGGGCAATAATACTCTGCACCTCGTATTACATGTAGGAGCAGAAAAGGGAAGTTTGTAGATTTTAAAATAAGTATAAGGAAGGTTGGTGGCAGGCTGCCGACTGCAAAACCTTTTTGCCAAAACCTTTGCATTATGACTAGTAAAGAAAAACATATTGGTACTTAAGGTCGAAGTAAGTTAGTACCAGGGCAGGAAGATGATGAGACGTCCTCTACTGACCACGTTCGGTCAAAAGGATCATGTCATTCATGATCACCACATGATAGGCCGATTTGTGATAGCAAGTTGCTACCATGAGGATGCGGCTGCCTTGTAAGGTATTACCTGGTATTTACCCCAGAACAGAGATATATAATTGTTTTATACAATAAAAGCTGGCTTCATAAGCCTCGTCTCACAGAAATATAATAATAAAACGTCGAATTAACAAAGCTAAATGTAGCGCGGAGAAATTTCTTAGAAAAATAAAAGTAAGAACATTTTATTAGTTATAAAATTTTAACATAAAACCGTAATTAACTGGTTGGCCGACCGACAAATAAACTGAAACTTGGAAAGGCAACGTAGACTTTATTAATTATTTTCAACAAACGTGGAAAATTTGCGACGGAAATGTGAGTAGCAATGAATACTGTATGCGCGGATAAAATCTCCGAGAAAGCATTTATGAACCAAATGAAAACTATCTGCGGAATTATACTTCAAAAGCATTTTATTGTGAGAGGGAAACTTGTAGCAAGCCGTTCTGTAATTGAAAAGCACTCGTGAACTTAGCTTTGCAGAGCTTCTCGAATGTACGTACCCATTCGTAAGTAATCATGGTTATTTTATTTACGGTACCTCCGATGAGTACTTTTTATAGCTGGCAGTTTTATGTAAGTATGTACCTACATTCAAAGTAATGAAAACTGCTTAACTGATTGCTATCGGATAAATCTCAATAATTATAGTCAGTTATTCGAACTATGCCATAATTGTCGATCGAAGACCGGCGCGACCACGCACCGTCTTTGTGTGGGGTATAAAGGACAGTGTTTTTTCTAGACACTCCAAGATACTTGGCATTCCCAAGGAACCGATTGTCCTAGCATCGAGATCTCCCTGAAGCGTGGGTGGATGGTCGTCGCTTAATTTGCATAATAGGACGACTTTGCTGTTAACTTCGATCCGCCATTTCCTAAACCATTTCCCGTAGACGTTGGCTGTGGCTTGGAGGATCTTAGTTATACTATCGGGAACGTAATCGGAGTACAAAATGGCAGCACGTCGTTTAGGGATGTCACTGGTGTACAGGTGAACAATGGTGGGGCTAGCATGGATCCTTGAGGACTCCGGCTCTAATGGGGTGAGAGGACAAGAGAAAGAAGAAGAAGAAGGAAGAAGTCTCGTATGATGAGAACGAGAAGGTCGGGCACTCCGCATTGATACAACTTATGCCGCATTGAAGATGACGGTCATTAAGATAATAAATAAGACGGTCGGGGAAGAGTTTAATCACCTTGTTGGTGATACTGTCAGAGCCGGGGCTTTGTAAGGGCGAATGTATGTTTCATAAGATTTCTGACCTCGTCTGCCGTGACCGGAGGCAGGAGGTCGTCAGGGCGGACGGAATAGCTTTACGTTCGACTTCAGCGTCAACCTTTGTGAGGTGACCTTGGTCAACAGGTAGAGTGCTTGGGGAACATTGCGCGTCTAGACTGTCAGCTAGACATTCGGATTTATCTTCGTCGTCAAAAGCCTTTGGTTGGGACGGTGGAGAAGGGGGCAACATTGGATGAATCGGATTTGAGTTTCCGTTGCAGATGCCAGAACGCAACGTGGTTTGGCTCTAAGTCGCCCAACATCTTGTCCCAGCTCGGCACTCCTTAATACTTGACGGCACGGTTGGTGCAGTGGCTGATACAGTCGGCTGCTGCGCACCGGGTCGTGGGTTCGATTCCCGCACGGAACAAATATTTGTAAGATCTGCAGGTAGTTTTGTGTTTGTAAACGCACCCACGACACAGGAGAAATCCTAGTGTGGGGCAAAGTTTAAAAAAAAAAAAAAAAAAGAAGTACGTTCCGTTACAGCACGCTGTAAGTGGCGATTAAATAGGCGATTGGGTTGGCTGGGAAAAGATGAGTACGCTCTGAGGCTGCGTTCTTCTCCGTCATCAGTGCACGTACATAGTCAGGGACTTCCATACGATGGTTTTCTATCACAGGAACTCGCCGTGAAAATTCGTCCACGGCGGACTGCACATGACCGGTGCGGGAGTCGATCGCGCCTAGCGTATCTGCGTCTGACGTTATGCGATCGGGAATTCTATCTAACTGGACGGATGAAGGGTCGTTGAGGCGTTTCCTAACTTTTTTGATAGTGTTGCCTCAGCGTAATTTTTTATATCATCTTTGAACTGCTGTTTCTCTTTCTTTCTACATCTTTCTATACCAATATATATTTTTCGGAAAAGTTCTAGAATAATACTTATTAATTATCATCATCATCATCATAATATCAGCCAAAGTTCCACTGCTGAACAGAGCCCCCCCCCCCCCCCCCATAGGATTTCGATATCCACTCCAAAACCTAAGTGCCTAATGTCATGGTTGCTGCCATACTTTTGGCTTAATACCTTTCCGATAACCTTGTAGACCTTGGGAATAGATCGTTGCAGTTGCATTAATAACTTGAATATATTTCAGTACTTCATCATCATCATTTCAGCTAAAAAAACGTGCATTGCCTCCACCAAAAATCCCAACAACGACTAATCTGCTTTGTGTACTTGGGGGTGTAATTCGTTTAGGAGTTCGGAGGGTTTTCCCGTAATCGCCACGCTTGGCTGGTAGGCCAGCTGGTGATCGCAGTTGAGCTGTAATTAATATACTCGGAGGACGCTGCGTGTTGCTCATGCTCCAGCAAATCCCATAGTCGCCTTTTACGACTCCCACGAGATAAGATGGGATGGTGCTATTCCGACACTACATGTTCAGGGGCTTCCATGTGTGTAAATAGATAGCTCACTCAGCACTCCATCGGTGCATTAGTTCCAGAATTACAATGAAAAGAAAACTTCACAGCATATTGCGAATAGTTTTTTAAAAATGTTCAAGCACAATTAAGTGGTATAAATGCTGTCTGTATTCTCCATCAATCTAAGTTATATCATCGAAATTAAAATAACCACAATAATATACAGATATAAAACATAAAAAGTAAATAAATAATTTAAAAATACATATGCCTTGAACCGCGCACCTTCAAATTTAAATAAATAAGGTTTTATTCGAACTGAGATTCAATGGCAAACACGATAACAATTTGCCATTACAATAGCTTTTTATGATACGCCTTTTTTGCCATCGATATAAAATTTACGGATTTTATTTTTATTTTTATTTTAAAAAACGTTGCTCCACACTAGGTTTTCTCCTGTGTCGTGGGTGCGTTTACAGACTTGAATTCCACATACAATACACCCAGACCCGGAACAACTACCTGCAGATCATACAAATATTAGTTCCGTGCGGGAATCGAACCCACAACCCGGAGTGCAGTAGCCGACTGTATCAGCCACTGCACTAACCATGCCGTCGAATATTATTTGCCCTTTTTTTTATTGATGTCCAGTGGAAATTCTACATGGAACTTCCTTCACCCCGGGGAAGGGCGAAGGGGTATGCCGGACTCCTACCGGCTAAAACCACTGGAGCGGTCATCTTCGGCACCGAAGGGGGGCTCCAGGTCCTCGTAAGATCACACTAGAGCCGCCCATTGGTGCCACGCCTTTAGGCACATCTTGGAAGGGATGACTGTAAAGCGGTCACCTCCTCTAGCGGAGAAAAGGCGACAGTAAAAAGGTCGCCCCCCCAGGCACTTCTCGGGGAGGATTGTAAAGGATCCCCCCAAGCCTCGCAATATTATTTCCCCTACGACAACAATATAGAAAAGTCATAATTGCATGATACCATTACTCTATACTCGTATAAACGACCCTTCACCACTATATTCTATCAGATGGTCATTTGTATTCATATTACTAATACAACACTTTTTCGACTGTGATCCCTAAATGATTAAGCAGAGTTATATTTTTTATGAGGTAATCCTACATATCTGCCTGTACATACCGCCCATACACAAAAGGAACATTTCACAAACTGGCATAAAATTCTTACCTCCATGTGATCAGGATAATAATATTTGCAAGTATTCGCTAGTATTTGTGAAATTTATTTGACACGTGGTCGGATGGAGTCGAGTGAAAATAACATTATATTTTACAGTTAGGTATAGCGTATCGTAAAACTAAACCTTGTTACCATAAATTGGCAGCGATGTCTGTAAGGGGAATTGATTTTGCAGCTGTAGTAGTAAAAAAATAATACAGCGACAAGACCGTCGTATGAATAGAAGCTAAGATTATGCTTTAGTTTACTTCATTTTGCACTATTTTTATCATTAAATGATTAGCAAATTTTGGGAAAATTTCTTGCCGTATTACGTTTTGTGTTCTCGGCCATGAGTCACTCTAACTTAAAACATACTAGGCTATACTCTTTTCTGTAGGTATAATGGATGAATTGAAAGGACCTCGTTCTATTCATGTATTATCCGTCATCCGCCAACTTAGGTATCGACACCCCGCTCTAGTGTGATCATACGAGGACCTGAAGCCTCCCTTAGGTGCCGAAGATGACCACTCCAGTGGTTTTAGCCGGTAGGAGTCCTGCATACCCCTTCGCCCTTCCCCGGGGCGAAGGAAGTTCATGAAGGATTTCCACTGGGCACCAATAAAAATAAAGGTATCGACACCCCATTGTCTTTACCGTGGGAAATACCTCTTACTTCATTTACTTCTTCAACCCTGAGCAAGGTAAGAGGTGTGCAGTACTCTCACTGGCTGACACCACCATGGTTTTCCTTCGATCTACCTATCTTTGGGGAAGAAGGCTCCTCGCGCATTCACTGCACCAATACCAGGGCTTGGCTCGTTACTTAATCTGGCAGACCCCGCCTCCGTGGCGAGCATAGGCACACGCAAAAACGCCGCTTCGTCATCTCGCGCCTATTGTTAGTCGGGCGACGAACTGACATAAGTCTGCCGCTGGCAGGCCGCTACTCATGGGCCAGGGGCGGATCCAAGGTTTTAATCTTGGTAGCCTCACTGCCTGACACTGAAAATCAGTGCTGTTGGCGTTGTCTCAACGCCTCCGCAATATGCTGAGTGTCAACCAGTTACTGCACACTTCGGCGCACTTGACTTCTGTTTTTTTAATTTAACCTAAAACTATATTAAGTTTTGAACATTGTATTGCCACTTTAAAAATAAAATGTTATGTGTCTATTTGATAAGTTTTTATTTATATGTAGGTGTTACTTGTGACTTAGTTATAGTTTTTAAATTGTCTTTTTTATTATTGTTTTACCTGCGCTCGTAATGCTTAAATAAAAAAATAATGTTTTCTTTCTTTTCTTTCCTCAGGTCTAATTTTAAGATTTTCAGAAATGATTGTTGCTACTAGGTCTAAGGTCAACGGTATCCCACAGTTTTAGGGGGGGCAAGGCATGGCCAACTGAGCCCCGCTGGATCTGCCCTTGTCATGGGCTAGTCGAAGTTGTTTGTTGCGATACCTCATACAAAAAACCTTTATTAACCTTGATTGTAAAAATATTCTACAATGTTTTTGGTACGGTAATCAACGTTTCCCGGCTCATTTATACATGATATTAATTTAAAATACGATTTCGATCTACAGAACTACGCTCCTTCCCTTTGTAGTTGTCTAATGAAGGTGTACATAATACAGTTCTGCCAACTCCTTCACTGAATACAGGCGTGATTACTTCAAATCCTCTTCGCATAATTTGTGGAAGCCTTTGTACCAGTTTGGTTTCTTATTAGGTCTGTGAGGCAAGCGTAGATCCAACCGATAGCCCTACCCTGGAATAAAACCGTTAAGGTAATATCGAGAGAGGTGTAAATCCCTTTACAGTAGGTAGGAATTCTACGTAGGTGTACCATTAAGAGAAATCTGTTTATTCGAGCGATTCATAGAAAGGACGATAAGTAACTAATATTTCGCTTTGCTTTATACAACAGGCAATATTCATACAGTTTATGCTTAAATTAAACTAGTTTTATAAATGGTGTATGTTTAACAACACTGCTTTGTTATCCAAAGGTAGATCTACTATTATACACACACATTTCGCCAATTACTAATTTAAGATCTGCATACATATGTAATAGGAATCCAATTTATTGCCATTATTATAGGGCACACTTCCAAACTCCAGGGCTTACAAAGATTTTCCTAACATATATATTAAAAAAACTCAACACTGCCCTGCCTTAGAATCGATTCAAGAATCTCCCGCTCGGCAATTGCTTTTCTGTAAACTAGACCATTGAGGTGAGGTTTATAAATTAACCTTAATTTTATTTGCCTTTTGTACCGCTCAGCACACCCAAAAAAGCGAATCTGAAAAGCGCTTAATATTAAACGTCGGAAAATATAAACTCGAAAAAGTAGCATGAAGTAAACCACAATATATGAGCCTATCACTATATACGAAGTACAACCAACTCCTGGAAGATGACAGTTTTTTTAATACATCTTAGTGACGAGACGAGCGTGTCATTCGCCTGGTGGTAAAATAACGATACAAACATTTATTAACACACGCATAGTGGCTGGTATTAGATAAATAAACTGGTGGTAAGCGTAATGCATGTACCTACCCAGGACTAACCCTTCGTGCCACCGCGAGATATTAAGTTATTTAGTCTCTTATGCCCAGTAATTTCACTAGCTACCCATCTAACCGGAACACAGTAATGACTAAAGTTTAAACACTACGGCTTAGCAGCGAATATCTGGCACTGGGTTGGTACCTATCTTTTCATTTTTTTATTATCCCGGTGGAAATACATCATGCACTTCCTCCGTCTCGGGGGAGGGCAGAGGGGCATGCCGGTAGGAGACCGGCTAAAACCACCGCAGCGGTCATCTTCGGCACCGAAGGTATGATCACACTAGAGCCGCCCATATGTGTGGCACCTATAGGCACATCTCGAAGGGGATGACTGTAAAGCGGTCACCCCCTCTGGCGGAGGGAACCGACTGTAACGAGGCCTCCCCCGAGGCACATCTCGGGGGTACATCTTCACTCCATTGTGCAAATAGACCTTGTTTGCACGTTGGCCTCCCTCAGTTGGGCAATGCCCAATTTGTAAATCATGCGGGGATTACGACTATCCATGTGCAATACCGTACATTTCGAGGTATTGAGATTTATCAGCTATTTATCATACATCATACTCGTCATCGTACTATTGTCATAAATCAAATTATCATTTTCAACGCCTTCACGATTGCGATTATGACTAAAATATATCATGAATTAAAAGTAACATTTCCGTCACGTCTTTAAATAACAGGTCTCTTTAAATGGATCTATATATTAAATAAATATACCCTTTACCGTGGTTATCCAATAAACCAACATTGGGTACACGTGGCCAATTTACTTTTATGAATAAATCGCAAGCAACGGCTGGTAACCGACAATTTGCGCGGGCGAGTCGACCGTTCCAACTTTATTATTTCACCACTTCATATTTCGGGGTGTTTATTAATGATTTTGTAATTGGTGGGCTGTCGCTCGCAGTCGTTTTCACGTACCCCATTATGTGATCACCAAAAGTTCCTACGACATAGCCACATTGCACAACACCGAATTTTAATATTGCGATATAGGCTTTCGCTCCGCTTTGATTGTTTAATATGGATTACATAGCGGTGTATTGTGTCTGACAATATAAATTGGTTCTATTCGTCTTTCGGTTAGGATTGAATTTGACTAATTATAAATAAATAATATTAGTATTACAGTTCATCACAAGATACCATATTTATTAGTATAATTTGTATTTCTTTTTTTGAGGTATTTATTATTGTATTTTATTTGACTGTAATTTGTTATTATATAAATCTATCTATTATTATCGTAAATGTGAGCGTGATGAAGCTTTTTGAGCCGAGTTTCATTTGCATTTCTTCTCAGAGGTTGTCATGTTGTGAAATGCCCTCCGTCGTTTCAATGACGTGTAAAATGGACTGTTATTAGCTAATTATTGAATAAATGATTTTATTCTATTCTAAAGAGAACGTCGCTGATGATCGTCTAGCTTCGCACTTTCTGTTATTTGGAGCTCTTACTCTATTCCTATAACTTTCTCGAGTGATATTAATGTATACGGCTTTATCTCGTCAATATTTCGTGTGTGCTCGTCTAGTTTCGATTTAAACGCAGCCCTTCTTCATGAGCTCTTTAAGCGACTAGGTCGCGTGCCGAAATATGCACGTAAGACACTATCCACAAAAGGCCTTACCTACTCTGTCCTACAAAACACTGTTAGGCTAATATGTAATCCGTTATTATACCAAGTTAATGTGCTTTTTTTTCAACTGCAACTGAAGATGTTTGCTGCATATATGAAGTACAATTTATTTTTCTACTGTTGTGTGTACAAGAATATATAGGGTCTTACATTAATAATGGAAAATATTTTAAGGCTAGGCTCTGTGAATGGTATAGAATTCATTTCAAATATCAAGTATCGGTGTTACTGATAATAAATAAATCAATATTCAAACATTCGGCTGGCGAAAGATTTACTTACTCTGTACTATTTGATAAAATAAAGGTTGATGTTACGTTTATTTATTTTGATTAAACGGATCATTGCTACCTATAGATTTACCTCCTAAAATATTTTCCATCATTAAAGTAAGACCCTATATAAAATCCAAACAATACTCCTGGTTTTAAACATGTGTGTCATCTACGTTATTATTTCTCCTGTATCATGGGTACAGTTTATAGATGTAAATTCCATAAGCAAAAACGCCCATTGCAATGGCCGTGTTATGCCGGCTAAGAATACCACCACCCTGTCTCATCCCGTGGGTGTCGTAAAAGACGACTATGAGATTAGCCGGAGAATGGACAGCAGCCTCCTTCGAGGACATTTACAACTCTACTGCGATCGCCAACCCGTCTGCCAAGCGTGGTGATTATGGTTAAAAATATGGTCGTTGTGGCAATCATAAGAAGAGGCTTCTGTCCAGTAGTAAACGTTTTTCGGCTGAAAAGAAGAGAAAGATACGCCTAGACCCGGAAAATACTAATTATGAACACGGCGTAAACAGGGCTCCGACTACACCGTCTTCGGCAAGCCGAAGTCGCTCGCCAAAGCCAGCAGCCAGCCTAAAGTAAATAAGCCATTACGTTAGTAGAGCGTTAGATTTGGCTCTACATAATATATCAGAACTTTTTACTGAATTAGTAACAAACAATGATCATGCCTTTTTCCAATGTATTTATTGGTAGTGGTCAGAGTCAACAGTCAGTTAACTGTATAATAAACTGTAGGTATCAAGTCAATAGCAACTTTATTTCCTCTATATCTTATAACAAAAAGCGACGGAAAATGTTTTATTAATACAGCTGTGTAGAATGAATTGTGATGTTGTTCAGGCAATATGCCAAAATGTCGCGACATAATATCCACATATATAGACTTAATACTAAAAGTACAGCGGTATTACGAACACGTTTATCAATTAAAATCTGGTAAACATAATTAATAACGCAAATACTTTTTCATTCATGTATCTATCTGCGGTTATTTTAACACGGGTGTATGTGGTTGGGTTGACCGAGAGGATTTTACGGACTTGGATCAATTCATCATTTCAGCAGAAAAACTTCCACCGCTGAACAGACGCCTCCCCCAAAGATTACCACAACCACCGGTATGATTTTGTGTTGTGGGCCCATTGGGCATGGGCGATTTTTCCATAATCGCCACGCTTGGCAGACGGGTTTGCGATCGCATTTGAGTTATAAATATACTCGAAAGACGCTGCTGGGATACTCGGATTATCCGGATTGCCTTATACTACGCCCACGGGATGAGATGGGGTGGTGGTATTCATAGCCGGCACATAGCACATTGGATCAATGAATTAATAATAATATCAGCCTGTAACTGCAGGGCTGTCAATTCATACAGAGAAGGAACGAGCATTAACAACATCAATTGTTCACTGAGTGTCGGCGATTTCAGACCATTGTAGATCCAGGTTACCTCACGATCAGGGGTGCGGTCCGATGCCTACACGGCGAACACTGTGGGGTTAAGCGGGTAAGAGTTCGGCATGCCTCTCCTTCCCTTCCAAGGCGGAGGAAGCCCAGGAGGATTTCCCCACGACAAAAAAAAGGTTTCCTCACAGCGATTTCCTTCACCATTAAAGTCGATCGTATCTTAGAGTAACTATGAAAGTACCATACGTACCTTATGCTAAAAAGCGGGTCCTTAAACCTCCAGTCCATCATAACATACTTATTAAATTACATTATCATATTGATATTGGTGTTGTTAAATTCCATTCACCCACCGCACTCAGTATATCATTCACTGACAACGGAATCCTAAATAATAGCTTAAGTTTTACGAGACAGGTCCGCCCTAAACAAACATCATCGATATTTCGGCCATACTTTCTGCTTCATGGACTTTCAGGGACAAGACGACCTTTGTTCTACAAACACAATTTAGTTAGTTCTAAGAAATGTTATTCTTCGTGTAAAGATTTTATTCGCCTCGATAACATATTAGTGCTAGGTATTAAACCTCTTTTCTATATACACGCTTATCATCTCTATTTAGCCAATGTGCTTTGTCTTTATCTTTCAATTATTTTTTATTACTACAGCAAATGAAACTTTTCGACATTTGATTGTTTTAAAAATTTGCTCCACTTTAGAAGGTCTCCTGTATTGTGGATAAATTTTACAGACGTATGTCTCACATGCACAACAGCCAAACTCGAAACTACCTGTGTAATCTTATTTTAGGGAATATAAATAGTTGTTGGCTCCGGGAATACAACCTGCGACCCGAAGAGCCAATTTCTGAATACCGTGCACGGCTTCGTGTATTATTAAAATGTATAAAAGGGATAGCTTCCCAGTAACTTTTTCTCGCGGATTCAAATTGCACACAGACGAAGTTATGGCCTCGGAGGTCGCGGGTGCGCACTGATGAGTCTGCGTACTCATATCAAACGACACCCGGGAAGACGGTGGCGCGCACGTGGCCACGTGCCGCCGTGTGCACGGCCCACAGCGAGACTTTTGCCCTTCTCCGGGGCAGAGGGAGTACATGAAGAATTTTCACACGAATGAAAAAATAAGATTGAAACATGATTAAATATACAATAAATATTGAGCATCTCAATAGACTTCCAAGTTGTTTTTTTTTTGTTGGGCTTCTCGCATACTTTTCTGGGAAATGTGTTTGCTTAACCGGTAATTTCTGGCGAAGCCAAAAGAGGCCTCTAGCCAGGCTTAAATTTAATATTAAAAACTAAGCAACTTTCGCGAAGGGCGCCCCCTGTGGGACACGGACCTCGGCTTAGGGCGTTGCTGGGGATAACAAGCTATTGTTTTGGGGACAGCTGGATCGGCATTATTTATTAGGGGACATTTAAAACTACAGGCTCGGCAAGGGCCGGCGCGAGCAAGAGATGGGAGGGAGAAGTGCTAACTTGAACGGGAAGGTGACGCGGCGTAGGCCTCCGCGACGTCGGTGAGGCAGACTTCAAATCCATAATATACAGCTAAAATAGCTAGCCTTACATTGTCTTGTATTTATTCACTGCAGTATGCAAATTCCGGTACCATCAACAAAAGCATTTATATTTCACGCATTGGTACAAACAATCTAAAACTCAGTCTCAATTTCATGCGCAGCAAACATATTTGTTTCCATTCGGCATTTATCGTTTTCCAATAAAAAAGATTTAGCCGATGTCTATAGATAACCTCGAAAATAAAAATAGATAACCTACAGGCATTTTTTCAATTAACCATTTTGCTTCGAAAGGCATAGCGCGTTCTGGTACTCTGAAATAAAACCAAATATTTCCGTAACCGGCGGTGTCCATGGCGCAATCCTCGTTAAACCGATGCTCTTTATTATAAAACCATTTATTTTATGGAAATTCTCACTCACAGTTCGTTAACTCTAGTTTGATAAAGATTTATTCTAGTATAATGTTTTAATTTTCAGGTAAGCGACGTTTTGATTCATTCAGATTCGACAAGTAAGTTTAATTCGCAAGGTACGTAGATTCTTAACTATACAACTCTTGTGCTGTTAAGTCAACAAGAAGAATAACAATACTGCGAATCCCACCGCCTTCCCCCAGGGCGGAGGAAATACATGAAAATTGTATTTTCCCGCTCTAAAAAATAAATAACGGGCTACAAGCACTAAGATAAAATCTAAGTATTCAAGAGATTTTCTTGTTCTACATTCAACTTTATATGTTTGTTTTATCCATGTTTCGACTAAACTTACAACTTGTAGATAAAGAAAATTCAACATCATGCCGTAAATACAGTATATTTATTTTTTTGCCCCATGTTTACTTATTGATATTTATCTCGCTCGTATCACAAACGTGTACTCGTCCTAATCACCACTTAACCGTCGCTTACACAGCACAATGAGCCAGCTCGTCCGCAACGAGCCTTAAATAAGGACCCGGCGATTTTATCACACGTCCACGTGATTATCTGCGTGGCCGTCTCGCTGAATGCCTCGTAAAACATCCAGTACACTTATATTAGGGTAATATCGGTGATCTCGGTCATGCTAAACGACCTTCAAGATTCAAGACCATCTAAAGGGGATTGTGAAAAACTGCCCTCGCTTATCCTTCTTAATATAGATGTTATCGTTGGAATCGCATCCGTTTGGAGCATGTGTCGTGACTCGTGCGGTGACGCGCGTCGCCGACATCTAACAGGTCTTTATTATATATTTTCACATCGTTGCTATTTATCACAGATCGCTTGACACTCGCCTTGTATCTTACACATTACGTATATTAACTGCTTCTTACTTTTAATTGTATTTAAGTTCGCTTTTGCAATCAAAACGAATAGACATTTCTTCTGCTTTAACTTTATACACGCTCCAAATTTATTGTTAATATTTCTACAGTAAATAATAATAGTTTCGTGTGGTGTCCGGATTAAGAATATAGCACCAATCTATTTTTTCTCGTGGATGTCGTAAAAGACGACTAAGACTCTTAACCAGAGCGATGGGCAGCAGCGTCCCTTCTTTATAACAGCAGCCATACTACGCACCCCAACCCGCTTGCCAACCGTAGTGAGTACCGGCAAATTCCCCCCAAAATGACAACACAATTGTGGAAATCTACAGGGGTGGCCTTTGTTCAGCAGTGAACGTCTTATTGCTAATATGATATAATAATAATAATAACATTATCACATTAATTCATCATTATCATTATCATAATAACAACATATCAGCCTATAACTATCCCACTGCAAGATAAAGGCCTCTTGTCACACAAAGAAGAAATGAGCATAGATCACCACTTTCTGCAGTAAATAATAATAACGTATTAGCCTACAACTATGCCACTGCAAGGTAAAGGCCTCTTTTCACACAGTGAAGAAATGAGCATTGATCACCACTTTTTGCAGTAAATAATAATACCATATTAGCCTACAACTATCCCACTGCAAGGTAAAGGCCTCTTCTCACACAGAAGAAATGAGCATTGATCACCACTTTTGCAGTAAATAATAATAACACATCAGCCCACAACTATACCACTGCAAGGTAAAGGCCTCTTCTCATACAGAGAAGAAAACTATCCTACTGCAAGGTAATGACCTCGCCTCATATAGAGAAGGAATTGAATTGAAATTGATTGGAAGGATTGATTACCATTACTATTTCTACAATTAATAAAGAAACAATCTGGTTTTCTAAGTAGCTATAATATAATAGCGAACATAAATATTATGTTCACTATTATCTGTCTGAAAATCCCACGAGGCCGACAACTTCATCTTAACCTATGTTTGTTTTATTAATCCCAATTACTAAGTTGAGCAATAAATTGTGGCCATAACAAACAACATTTTAACTTGGAAACTAGTTAATAATGAAGCAGAGTTAGTCAAGGAATCGACTCCGGGGACGCGGAGAAATCCTTGACCTAATGTCCTACTTATGTAGGCTTCCACGATCATAATTGAAATCTCAGTGACTAAGTAATTCAATAATTTACCTATAAGTAGGAGTTTGCAATTCATGAAGAGCGCGTATGGAAAACTGGAGCATGGAAAATGAAATTAAATATATTGCTTTCCTACTTTTACCTTCCTTCTAGCTTGCAACATTTTAATCCACACAAGGGCAACCAATTAAATCAAATTAAAATAATATACAAAATAAGGCAAAAACATAAATATGAACCTGACTTACGTAATTTCCTAAAAACAAAGTGTTCGCTTAAAATTCTTGTAATGTATATAGGAAAAAAGGTACTTAGCCATATTTGTATTACCGTCATGGTTCCAGGTGCAAAGCATTGTGCAGTATAATTGGAGCGTGGAATCTTATAAGCTTTGAATGAAGACATTAAAATAGTTACACGTACAACATTACATCTTCGCCCGTTAATAAGTGTTAGTCATTCGAATTATGTCACAATGATTAAATATGAAATAAAATTGATATATAAGACAATTCCAAACCACGCAGCAAAACAAACAGTGATGCTATCTTCTCAGAGTCAATTTTAAAACTTCCCACTCAAATACTTAGTTGATCATTTTATCTCAAGTTAACTTCGACTGCGATCTGTGATAGAAAGCCTGAGTGTATGTGAACATAGTTTTTCGACTACAACTGCAGCCAGACTTACCCATGTATTCCCAGCTTAAAGAGTAGATTAATATAAAAAAAACGAATCAATGTTTATGATCCTAAGCCGTGATCTCAGCCTTACGTAACAGGTTACCAATTACGATCTTCTCATGAATAAGTTCGATCACAGTCAAAATAACCAATTTCCTTGTAAACAAATTAACGAACGAACCTGCGCTGTGTTTAAGAAAAGCTTTTAGCTTTGTCTATAAAAGTTTAAGCTTAACATCATTATATCAGCCAAAAGACGTCCACTGACAAAGACCTTCCCCATAGATCGCTACAATTGTGTTATAATTTTATGAGGAATTTGCCAGTACTCACCACGTTTGGCAGGCGGGTTGGTGAGCGCAGTTTGGCTACTGTTCCACAGAAGGAACGCTGCTGCCCTTTCCTCAAGGTTTAGAGTCCCTTAATCGCCTTTTACGACATTCACGGGAGTAGATGGTCTGGTGCTATATTCTTAATCCGGACACTACAATGATAAAATATGTAAATTGAGTTGATTATATAGATAGAGTAGATTAAAAAAGGTACACATATAATTTTGTTAAGGTTAAGTACCCTAAACCCACAAAAATCTAATGGCGGCCACGTTGCTTATTCCTGTGATGCGCATGTTAGCGGAAGTCGTTTCTAGAAAGCGCTTCCCGCGTTTGAGTTCGCGCATGCGTGGTTTGTATCCTATCCCTGTCTGGCAAATTGCGCGCCAGTCTATATTGCGCGCCAGTCTGCACTGCGCGCTGCGCCGCGTCGCCACGCGGCTCGAGCTCAACATCATAACAAATCATTTAACACGATGATCGCTGACTTGCGGCCGATGCGAACGATGGAAGGTCACTACCAACGCATCGACGTCGAAGACGCGCGCTCTCTAACGCAATATCGCGCCGTGCAAAACGCCAATGGTACAGAACTATTTGTTTTTGTCGTATGCAAAAGTTACTATTACGACGTAGTAAGCGCCGGCAATACATGCCTTGAATAAGTACACTGCGTGCGGTTACTTTGTGTACATTTCATCCGGAACGCCTTCAATAGAAAAAGGTGGATACGGAATAACGTGCTTTATCAGAGCTTAGAGCTCGCTCGGTCAGAGCGATCGTCAATTTCCTAGAAGTTGCCTACGTATGTTTGATATGAAAATCGGGTCAATTACGCATCACTGGTTCTGATGCGTATATCTCGTGGGTGGTGGATAAGGATAGATGGTATCGTAAATGTCGTAAAAGGCCGGAAGAGGTCGTGCGGGAGGCAACTCGAGCCCGCCCCGCGACTTGTTGCTTTCGCTGCGCGTTGTTTACAATGTGGTTTCCCTATTTTGGTGTCGATTCACGACGAGATAAATAACGAGTATACACGTATGAATGAGTAGTTACAGATTACGCAAATAATATGACTAATGTCTGTTACGTAAACAGCAAGAGCGTTGAGCGTTTCGCAAATGTCGGAAAGTAATTGTTTGATTTGCGTTAATTGATATGAAGCCGTGTTGTTTTCATTAATCTTGTGTTCTTTATACCTAAAGCGTATATGTTAAGCTGATAAACATACGCTTCTGTGTGAGCTGCTACGAAGTTTTATGTTGTATTAGAAATGTTAAGCTCAAGTAGATTTGTTTGTCGTTTTCATCTCCATGCAGTATTAATGTAAGTCACTAAATGTGTTATTCGAACAATGTATTGTTGGAATGTTTTATGCTTAAAGCGCAATCATATTACACGAATGATGTACTCGATGAACTGTAATCATTGTAAACCCCATAAATAAAACACTACTACACAATAGTTTCTTAGTATTTCAGTTCAAACCGCAGAAGCTAATTTTACAATTGAAATAAGTAGATTATTAAATAAGCACTATCTACATTTTTAATACCTATGTGACGAGTCGATAAAAAGGCAAGCTAAGAGTGATACCTAACTCATTGCGATGCATTTTCACCGACTTCTGAGCGGAGTCGATCGTTCTGTTAAAGTTACACTAATGATAGTTCCGTGACGGGCGATCGAACGAATGAATGAAGCGTGTGCTTTCATACACCTGCCATTTTCTTCACTCTTATTGCGATAATTAGAGGCGTTGGGTCACGGACCGTGAGCATTAATGGCGGCATCACGGCGACAAATGGCATGTGAGGGGCACGGTTAGAAACATATAATTAACTTTACCGCTACTTGTATGGTAATATTAATTGATATTACCCTACAAGTAGCGTATTAATAGATTATGTAAATTTATAATTATTGAATGGAAAGAATGAATGAATTAAAGGAATGTCGACTCATGGGTATATCGCCTGACTATACATCATTTAATGCAAGTTGGGGAAAGTCCAGCATGAGAAAAAGCGAAGCTCTGAATTTGTGAGCTTTTAATGGATTATTAATAAATTGATCAACAGAGTTTCTAAAATAAAATGCATATTATAAAAAGTTAAGAGTTAGAGATCAACCACTATGTAGAGCTCTCATTATCTACAATCTGGTGTCTGTTTACAACCACGTTGCTGATTAGCTGTTGTTGTAATAAATATAAATAAAATACAGAACTAAGTACACTTGGCATTTTAAGTCAAAAGTCTGGACCGTCGTCACTTCGCTGGTCTGGCCCCGGCCCCGTTTATTTTGTAGTCGAGGCGGGCGGTGCCACAATTGCCTTCAAATGTACGGGAACCGGAAACTGCACCACCTAAACTATTATCGTATAGACCCGGACATACACCAATAAAGGATCTTCGGTTACTTGAAGGAAGCCGAAGTTTTTTAATAGTATCTTCAGATTTCCGTGACTGAATTCATTTGACTTCCTTCCTGTGTAACCGGAAATAAACATAAACTTTATTAGCAGTCCAAACAACCTTTAACAAATAATAAAAAGTAAGCTCAATTGAGCCTCATAACCTTAACCGATAAATCTGTCAAATATCAAGGTCACAAAGCTTTAATAGAAGGTTGGGCTCGAATAAGGAAAAAAGTTAAAAAACATGAAGATAAAATATATACTTAAGAACCTAACTTAAACAGCAACTCCTGAAAAGCCTCTTATCCGTAACTGAAGTACAAAAGCGCTTAACCGTCAATGTGTTCGATTACGATTATAACAAAGAAGCCCCTTTTTATATTTCAATATTAGATTTATACTCGATTCAATCATTAGGAATACTCTATTTAAAAAAAGAATACTCGGAGAACATTATAAACTGGTTGTTCCTGCCATTAGGCTTCAGAATAAAAGCAAATCATTTAAATTGCTGCCGTGAAATTTTACATTGAAGTTCTATGTAAAAGATTTAAACTATTCGCTGTCATCGAAAAGTATGATAAAAGTATATTAAAATCGTTTTATAATGTCGTTATTAAGTCGTGTTAGGACAGGGAGGTCAAACAGTACACGCCCGCGACCTCCAGACTAAGGTTTTCCTAAACAACTGCGTAGTTGAAGAAACTGCCTGAAACGATGCTACCCTGCCTTTATTGTGTGAAAGTTTTGATAGGTTATTCTTGTTAATGATACGATGTAAATAATGTTCACACGGCAAGAAAATGTAGGTTTATTAGTAATACTTACATGTATATTGAGGCTTTCACGGGCTCAGCATCAGCCGAACCCACTTCAGCCCTATTTAGTCCATTTCATATACTACTAATATACATTTTTTGCAGAATGAAAACTTACTTTACTAATTTAAATAACGAATTATATCAAGAGGAATTACAAATGCATTTTGTATAGATAAAATCAAAGTTAGGTATTTATTTTATATACAATATTAATGCTGATATATCATGATACATGGGATGACAGATGACATCAATGATTATACCAGTATTAACGATTAATTGGTTATTGCATCGTAATGGCATCTTCGGGACTATTAATCTTCCCTAGAATTATTTGTAATCGTTATTTTTTGCTAGGGCTATAATTGTAAAAGGATTCTGTTCTCTAAATTTCATAAAATTCCTTTTTTTACATAAGGCTGCCTTTTTTCTCCTATGATTAATATCGTTGTAATGTATATTGTATTACTAACCCAACGGTACCCTTCGCTATATTCTTTAAGTTGAAAATATCTGCAACATATGCATAATGCATATTTTAAAATAAAGAGCGATAAAACTTCGCAGTTTTCAATACCTAATAATTATATTCTCAATAGAAAAATGGGAACTTTCAATAGGTAAACTAGGATAATTTATTGTAGAAATACCTCAATTTCTATAACTGTCTTATCCTGTATATCAGAGGCCAAGCCTCTCCATTTACAAGTTTCAGATTATTAAGCTTTGAGATAAACTTTCCCATTATAATTATCATCGTAGCAAAAGGACGTCCACTGCTGAATAAAGGCCTCCCCCATAGGTTTCCACAACAAGCGGTTACATACCGCCCGCATCTAACGACTCCCAGCATCCACTCCGTTTGAGGTCATCCCACGCTGCGTTTTCCAGTGCGCGGTATCCACTCGATTACCTTTTTACCCCAACGGCCATCAGTTCTACGAGCAATGTGCTCCGCCCATTGCACTTTTTACTAATCCTTTCAGCTATGTCGGAAACTTTAGTTCTTCAGATCCACTCATTTCTGATTCTATCTCGTAGAGAAACACCAAGCTTAGCACTATCCATACCTCGCTGATTGACCTTTTGATTGATTGAAGTTTTTATGAGACCCATAGTGAGTGACCACGTCTCTGTCCCAAATGACATCACTGGCAACACACACTGGCGTTGCCGTATTGTTGACGAAAAGACGTTGCGAGGTTTCCCGAACGCTGTCCAAGTCGGATTCGACGTTTGAACTCTTTCTCGACGTTGGACCTACCTAACTGGATGGTTTTCCCAAGTAGACATACTCGTCAATAACTTCGAGAACACCGGCTGTTGAGATGGGCATGACATGGGCATTTGATATGACTTTCGTCTTGCCCATGTTCATTTTAAGGCACATATGGGGAAACTCTGTTGATATCATCGAGTATTGTGCTAAGAAGCTAAAAAAAGCTAAGCTCTTGCTGCGATTCTGCCATGACTACGATGTCGTTGGCAAATCGAAGGTGAGTGATATACTCGCCATTGATGTCAATGTGTCAATGCCGAATCCTTTCCACTCCAGTAGCTTGAAGCCACCCTCCATTGCAGCGGTGAACAGTTTGGAGGAAATTACGTCGCTCTGTCTCACACCTTTCTGCAATAGAATTGCCCTCGTGCTCTGTTCATGTACTCGGACCGACATGATGGCGCTTCTGGATAAGCATTTTAACACTTCGATGTACCGATCGTCAATATGGCACCGTTGCAGAGGTTGCATCACTGCCCAGGTTCCGATCGAATCGAAGGCTTTCTCATAGTCCACAAACCCTAAGCATAGTGGCAGATTATACTTCTTGGTCTTCTGTATAACCTGCCAAAGTGTATGGATGTGGTCTAATGTACTAAAACCTTTTCGAAAACCAGCTTATTCGGGAGGCTCGGAGTCATCAAACCCGCACTAGAAACGTTTTTGATTTAGATGATGATGAGGCTACAGTGCATATTTCATCATTTCGGCCGAATCAAGTCCACTGCTGGACACAGGCCTCCCCCAAAGATCACCACAACCACCGATATGGATGTGTTGTGGGCTCATTGGGGGGTTTTGCCATAATCGCCACGCTTGGCAGGCGGGTTGGCGATCGCAGTTAAGTTGTTAATGTACTCGAAGGACGCTGCTGCCCATCCTCCGGCTAATCCCTTAGTCGACTTTTACGACACCCATGGGAGGAGATGGGGTGGTGGCATTCTGAGCCGGCACCACACGGCAAACCGGCACCACACGGCAATATTTAGTTTTCTTCAAATAATGTTTTCCTGTATTATAATAAAATGGTGGTATATTTTTCATTAAAAGCTTTTTAATGGGTCTGACTTATTGTTTCAAAGAAAACGAGAATGATCGCGTTAATTCTGGAGCTCTACATTATTTTAATGATATTATAACCTTAAAATTGCCTGATGTTGCGTCAATAAAATAAACATACATTGAGTGCCAGAGGAGTTAAAATATTTTAAAACTTTATAATGAAAATGGTTTAACTTTTTATATACTAAATTAAACATGCTCGTCTTCTGTGACCTAATTTGCCTAGTGTCGTAAAATACCTTAGGGCGGCACTACGGCTGCTTTGGCCAAATTTTTCAACCCCGGGAATGGGATTTTTATAGCTTGAACCAACATTTTTACCTAATATATTTTTAAAGTATAAAGTGGAAAAGGCTAGTTCTTTATTGTAGGTCGCGCTGCTGGAATTGTTAGTTACAAGAATTGCTTCATTACTTATCCACTGTTGAACAAATTTCAGTTGAATCGGAATTTTTATATCGCAGATTGATGTTTTTTTATGTTTGCCAGGGAATTTAGTAGTAATAATAAAGTAAAGTACTATAATATTAAATATACTATATGGCCTCATTGCCAAGAGCCTCGACCACCATCTAAAGAGGCTCTCGTTAGGTGGCTAGATCAAAGGCCTGCTACAGAAAGCAGTAATCCTCGACACGGCACGTATAGTGAGGAGGTTCCTCTCTCTGGAGCCCTAACCACCGGTAGCTTGGACCCTGTGCCCGCTGCGGGTTGGTCTCTATTTTTTATATTTTTAAATGTATGTGTTTTAGTTTTTTACTTCTATATATATTTAAAAATGTAATGAATATGAAATTATCAGAAATAAAGGAATATACTATAATATACTATACGCAGGGCAGTTTGTGGCGAGCTGAATGTGAGTGGCGACACTGCGTACCCGAATGCTCCAGAGAGTCGGTCAGGGCCTCGTCTCCGCTTGCCTTTATTGGTTGGTTGGAGTGGAACCCCATGAGTGCCCGCAGGATTTTCAACTCTGGCTTGCCTTAGTTGGCCGATCAGAGGGGGGCCGCCAGAGCTATATGCTCGGGGGTGGAAGTGTCTAATGGCGTAATAACGGGGAAACCCGCTCCGAGTCTTCGAGACGCCCGATGGTGAAACCGGTGCCACACCTCTCTACACCCCTAGTCGCTCACACCGGTGTTGCTCCTTGTCGCCTGTAGTGGTGGCCATTTAGGGGGCCCATCTTGTGAGTGGCGAGTCACCGTCTGCCACAGAATTTCACGATCAAAGTTGAAAGGCAGACGCCGTTGTTCCCGTATTTATTAGTCTTTTTATTCCATGTAACACCCATTGCAATAGACCTGATCGTTATAGTTCCCATCTCATACAATAGCCTTACACCACCGGGGACAATCCATGACTTCATTTTATAGTGCAGCTATGGAGAGTCCCCGGTTGGTGTCCCATTACATTTTAGATTAAAATTCTCTAAAGGGCCTCTGCGTGATGGACCTTTTTTTTTTTTTTTTATTGGTGCCCAGTGGAAATTCATCATGAACTTCCTTCGCCCCGGGGAAGGACGAAGGGGTATGCCGGACTCCTACCGGCTAAAACCACTGGAGCGGTCATCTTCGGCACCTAAGGGAGGCTCCAGGTCCTCGTATGATCACACTAGAGCCACCCACTGGTGCCACGCCTATTGGCACATCTCGGAGAGGGTGACTGTAAAGCGGTCACCCCCCCGGGGGGATTGTAAAGGATCCCCCAAAGCGTCCCACGGCAGCGCGTGACCACATGCGTGCTACCGTCTTCTCTTGGGTCGCTTGGTGTGGGCACGCAGATTCCCCAATCTACGCACCCGCGAACCCAGAGGTCCCCCACCTCATAGCAATGGCAGGGGTTTTCAAGCGTATCGGAATTAGGCGCCAGGGCGGTTGTTACCCCGGCGCCGTCTCCTTCTTCTTCGAGCGGGATCGGCCCTCTCCCGATCCCGCTCTGCGGTCTCCTTCTGGAGCATGACGCTCTCACAGAAGGAGACCACTGCATTCCAGTTTTCGTGCTCTGCCAACATAGCCGACACTACTGCTGGCAGAGAGAGATCTTGCCCGATCCGATCGACCAGGATCCGCCGCTCGGCGGCCCACGCAGGGCACGCCTCGAGCGTGTGCTGTGCGGTGTCCTGGTCGCTATCACAATGGTGGCATTGTGCCGTGGCCTCACGTCCTATCCTGTGCAGGTACGCGCCGAAACAACCGTGCCCGGTGAGCACCTGCGTCAGGCGGTAGGTGACGCGCTCGCTCCTTTTGAGCCAGGCTCCAAAGAGCGGCAGGACGGCCTCGACGACGCGCTTGGTTGCAAACTGCATCCGCAGGCGATGACGCCACTTTACAAGTGCGCGCCGCCGAGCTAGCCGCCGCAGCTTGTCCAACGCCCCTGGAGGCGCGCCTTCGCCGCTCTGGCGGAGGGAGCGTGTCTGATCGTAGACCCACGCATCCATCTCCGCCAGGATGTCAAAAGGCGGAAAACGCGCCAGGAGAGTTGCCGCCTCGTAGGACACCGTTCGGTATCCTCGTGCGATCCGGATAGCCACTCTGCGCTGCAGACCGTGAATTTTGGTTCTGCAGCGCTGGGCGCCTGATAGTCGAGCTGACCATACAGGCGCCCCGTATAGGACCACGGACCGCACGACTCCTCCGTAGAGACGGCGAACTTCTTCACATGGTCCCCCGAGATTGGGCAGCAGCCGGTGTAGAGCACCCACTACCCTCTCGACTCGGGGGACGAGGCGCTGGAAGTGCTCTTCGAAGCCCCAACGACTATCCAGGGTGAGCCCCAGGTATTTCATGTACCGGCCCACCCCGATTTGCGCGTCACCAACGCGTATCCACGAACTGGGTGGTTCTCTGCTTCTCGGCAGTTTGTGGAACCATAGCGCCTCGGTTTTCTGAGGCGCTATCCGCAGACCCAGGGCGTGGATTTTGGCCACGACAATTGCCACCGCTTGCTCCGCAAGCCGGATGGTTCCCTCGAAGGACTCCCCGCTGGTCAACACCAGAGTGTCATCAGCGTAACAGACTAAGCTGACGCCAGCAGGGAGAACGACACGCAGGACCGCATCGTAGGCGAGGTTCCATAAGAGAGGGCCGAGAACTGACCCCTGCGGAACCCCGCACGTAATTTCCCTCCGCTTTACGCTACCGTCCCTGCCCACGTAGCGAATGTGCCTATCGCGCAGATAGGCCCCAATGATGCCCTGCAGGTAGGGCGGACACCGATGATAGACTAGTGCCGCCCTAATAGCGCCCCACGGGATGGAATTGAAGGCGTTGACGATGTCTAGACTGACCGCCAACGCCACCCCACCCCGCCGGGACACTGCCTGTTCCGACAGCGAGCGGACGCGAAGAATCGCGTCGATGGTGGACCGCCGCTGCCGGAAGCCATACTGACTTTCGGCCAGGTCGGGGCCAACTCGCGACAGGTGCTCAACGAGTCTTCGGGTAACTATTCTTTCGAATAGCTTCGAAGCCTCGTCGAGCAGGCAAATGGGACGGTATGCAGAGGGAGACTCTGCAGCCCTTCCTTCCTTCTTCAAGAGAACCAATCCGGCTTCCTTCCAGCCGGACGGGAACACGCCACTACGGAGGCAACTCGTGAACAGCCGCCTCAAGCGGTCCCCATGAGACTGTAGCGCATACACCCACGCACGGCCCGGAATGCCGTCCGGACCCGGTGCGGTGTTGCGACTCTTCAGGCGGCCAATGGCTCGGCCCAGCTCCCCATCCGAAACCCCCAAATCCTCGGCCCAGTCCGAGGCATTTGGGGGTGAAGAGGGACCAGGATGGTCCCGAACCGCCGGAAAGAGCGTTGAAAGTACTCTCTCCAGCAAATCCGGGGCCATGGTTTCGGTCACCGGGGGGACATACGGGCGCAACTTGCCCACTACCATACGGTAGGGTCTCCCCCACGGATCCCTGTCTAGTCCCTCTAGGAGCTCGCTCCAGGACCGAGCCTTCGCCTCACTGATGGCAGTCTGAAACGCCAGTGTGGCCGCCCGGTAGGCCCTATAGGCCTCGTCAGTCTCTCCGGCTGTAGCGCTGTGCCGGCGTCGGCTTCGTTGGTACCGGCGGCGGGATGCCAGGCAGACCGCGCGCAACTGCGCGATCTCATCCGACCACCAGTACACTGCCGTACGCCGGGAGCGCCTGGCCCGGGGCATGGATGCGTCGCATATTGACGTCATCGTCTCCCGGAACCAGGACGCTTCCTCCTCCGGATCGGGCAAGATCCCTTGATCGACCTCCGGCCAGGCTGCGACGTTGGCAGCTGCGATGAGCATCTCTCGATCCAGCTGTGTGAGGGCCCAACGCCGCGACCGCGGGCTGGGACTAGAACGGCTCGGGCAAGGCGTGCGGAGGGCCACGTCGAACATTATGTGGCGGTGGTCCGAAAGTGTGACCACTTCCTCCGCTACTCGCCAACCCGACACCATGCGGGCCACAGAAGGAGCCGCCCATGTCAGGTCCACGACCGACTCCCCCTGCCACCGAACGCAGGTGCTAACGGACCCCCGATTCAGCAATCGGAGGTCAAGTGACGCCGCCCAGTCTTCCACTATCCTCCCCCTCGGCCCGTCCCGACGGTTGCCCCAAGCTCTAGAGTGAGCATTGAAGTCCCCCAGGACGAGCACTGGACGGGGCGAGCACTTACAGCGAATGCTGCGTGCCACCCCGTCCAGGTATCCCTCGAAGTCGGCGAGAGACACGTTGGGGGAGACATAGCAGCCCACTACTGCCAGAGGTCCCCACTCTACTACGACAAAGCCCTGCCCCCTGTCTAACAGGGAGCAGGGCGGCTCACCTTCGGCTCCAGACCAATATATAGCGACGGAGTCCCCGGCGCCCCCGAACCAGCGAGGGTGTTCCTGGACGCCGTAGGGCTCTGCCACAACCGCCAAGGCAACCGACCACTCCGCAACAGTCTGCAGCAACAGATTCTGTGCGTTGCGGCAGTGGTTTAGGTTGCCCTGGAGGACCCTTAATTGGCCTCCATCGCCTCCAGTGAGCCGGAGCGTTCGACCGGTGCCGCCGGCGCAGACTTCTTCAGCCCCTCGGCCGAGGCAGGGGGGCTTGGTTTTCCCCTCCTGCTCTTCTGGGCTGCACAAGATTTGCAGCCCAATCTGTGCTCGGCCGGAAGGCCAAAGTCCGCACATAGAGGGCAGTTTTTTGTCTGCGCCTGGCATTGCCGAATTTTGTGGCCCTGGCCGCCACATCCGAAGCACCGGTCGCTCCGGTCAACCCCCCCGTGTGTGGTGCACCGAAGGCGCACATGCCCAAGTTCGAGGCATCGGAAGCATTGTAATGGCCGTGCCGCCAACACCTCGACCCTGGCCGACGTCCAACCGACGCAAAGACGGCAGGTAGACGCCAGCTTCTTGGCCGCCTCCAGTGGGATCCGGACCCAGACCGTACCCAAAGACATCGGTGAGCGACGAATTTCGCCCACCCTGACATCCTCGGGTAAACACGCCGTCGCCGCCACTATGGCATCTGCGATCTCCACTTTGGTGACGGCGTCGTCCAGGTCCAATACCCTCAACTCCGCCATTTTAATTGGACGTGCAATATGCACGTCAAATATGGGGGTGAGCACCTCCCGCATTTTGCGAGCCAGGCTATCGGCCTTCGCGCCGCCATCCTCGCCAGCGACGGAAAGCACCATTCCGCCGCTGACTGACCTCTTGATGGTCACGGTATCCGGACCGATACCGTGGTCGGCGAGCCTAATACTTCGCCGAGCCGCGGTCATGATTTCACCCAACCTTGTGTCGGGTGAGCCCTCGGGCACCGTGACCGTTATGGCGGCTGATGCGGGAACTTTGGGGAGGTTGACCTTCCCCTTTCTTCCTTTCTTTCCGCCCCGTTTGCCACGTCGCCTTCCCCCGCTGTGGGGGGAAGACTGTGCTGGCTGCTCAGCTGCAGATTGCTGCTGGGCCTGAGAAGGCCGGGGCTGTCTCTTCTTCCTGCCCACAATGGACCACCCCTCAGTGGTCTCCATTGCGGACTGTGAGGACTCGGGCTCGGTGGCTGCTACCTGGATTGGCGCGGATGTGTTGATTGCCGCAGCTCCGGCAGCTGTCGCCTGTCGGTCTCCCTTACCGGCACCCTTGGCCGCACCGCGACCCCCGCTCTTCCCTTTTTGTTGCGGTTGAGTCGTTGGTGCGCGCATTTGTGTCTTGGCTGAGGCTGCAGCCGTCACCGCGCCCGTTGTTCCCTTAGCAGCGGCCGCATACGTGGCTGTCTGCGGCGTCGACTGCTGCCTTCGTGTATCCGCTGCCAATGGCGGGCGCAGGCGCTTCTCCGACGGGAGCCGCTCTGCTAGGGCCGCCAGTTTGGCGTCCATCATCCCCCCGACTTCGAGGACAATGGATCGCCGAAACTCGGCCTCTGCATCAGGCGGCAAAAACGCCGGAGTGACACCTCTACTGGAGCCCGTATTCGCGTCCCTCTGACGACGAAGGCAACCCACCTCCGTCGTCAGTTTCTCTATCTGTGCTGAGAGGCTGGCGAGCTGGGAGCGCAAGGCCGCGTTCTCCCTTTCCAGCCTCTCGACGTCCGACTCTTTTCGGGCCGACTTTTTGACATCAGGGGACGACCCCGTAGACGTCTTTGGGAGGGTCCGTTTGCGGCCCTCAACACCCAACCACATGTTGAGTGAGGCGTGTGAACTCCGAGGGTCCAAGGATTCCTCGGAGTCACTCACCCCACCCAACGGCAACGGCGTGCCTGGACGCGACAGCGCCGCGAGCGCACGCGCATTGGCGCGCAAGTTACGCGCACTACGGGTCCTGACACCCGAACCGGACACGGAGCCGGCATCCGACCCCATATCCATCTGGACGCTGTCGGACTCCGACAGCGAACCCACAGTCTCTCCCATCTTCTCTTTCTCCACCTTCTTTGTTTTGTTTGGTTTTGAGGTTTTTATCATAGTAAGTCCCACGAGTATGGGGGAAATAATCGGTCGACCCGGGCAGTGCCCCCTGTACCCGGGCAAGCGTATCCCTTGTTCAGGTGCCGCTGGTCCTGGGGATGGCGTGCTCGCGACTGAACTTCCCATCAGCCATGCACCCCTCGCCGCACGCAAAGCTTGGGTTCGGGGAATTTTTATAGAGGCCTTCTTCCTCGCGATCCGGGCGGTTAAGCCAAGATCCTCGGTCCCGGTCGGAGCCGCGAGACGTGACCACGACACTCCAACCGAGGTTACGATATCGACGGTGGCAGGGAAGGAGAGTCCTCCCACTACCTGCTCGGGGCAGGGTGAGTGCACACCGAGCCCGCCGTTAGCCCGCTCATGCTCCCCCGGAAACGGAGAAGCACCCTACGGCCTACCTACAGCCCAAAATTGGGCCCGTCCCTGTCAGAATATTAGCCACCGGACAACAAGGTCCTCCAAAAAGTGGAGAAGTTATTGCCCGGTGCCCAGGGTGCACCGGCCCGACAACTGCTCTTCCCCCCGGACGTATCAAGAGGGACCAGCAGCCACCGAGCGCACGTGGAGGTTTCCTGACCTAGCACCCCCTGCGTGATGGACCTAGGTCTCCGCGTAAACCTGTCAAAAGGCCGGGTTCCCCCTTACAGGGGATATAAACCCCTGAAAAGAGAGAAATATACTATATAGTAAACATTACTATAAAGGGAAAATAGCTTATAGGGATTGTTTGAGCGTGGACTGTATTGTTGTAGTTCGTAGTAAAAAGTGGTTATGATTTGTACAGACAGTTTTTCACGCCTATATCGAACTAATCTAATTATATTCAAACATAGGAAAGCAAGCACGTCTAACTTTGAGAGAGGACACGGAAGTTGCTTTATTTCTATGTTACATACTTGGACAGTGTTGCCAGTAAAACGATTACTATTAACAATAAATAATGTAGGATTCCTACACTCTCACACAGGAATCGCGTTTATTAAAATATAAGTTGTAATAATCCATAATATATTTCAACCCCAGGAACATCTGGATTGCTGGGGGATTGGAAAAGATTCACCCGAAGCCTCACTGTGCGCTGTGCTGCGCACACGGCTTGGGGAACAGTACCCCAAGATACACACCCGTGACCCCCGAGGGCCCCCAACATATGACGACGTCAGGGGACTGAAACGGACTAGTGATTGCCGTACCTAGAATATGAAAAAGTAGATGATTAAATCTAAAAATTCCGCGGCTAAGAATAGCTCTACCCCATCTGATCGTGTGGTTGTTGTAGAAGGTGACTAGGGGATTAGCCAGAGAATGGGCAGCGGTGTCCTTCGACTACATTCATTACAACTACAGTTGGTTGCCAAATTAATAGGGACAGTCATGAAGAAATTGAATTCGTGAATCGTTGTGAAAAAGTAGAATGACTAAGAAAGTCAGTTCTTTACAGAAAAACACTGTTTTTTAGTGATAAACGACTTTTTTCCTATTTAACAGGTATTTACTAATTTAAATAAATACTAAAAAGTATGAAGTGGTGTATTGTAGTTTATGAAGGAAATATTACTTAATACTGATGAGTATTCAGTGACATTTCCTTTGGCCTCTATAAAATCTTCAATTCACCCAGGCATGTTCTGTACATATTGTTTGGCACTTCCTTTTATTTGGGGGTTGTAATGCCAAACATTTATGAGGTTTTCTATTAATATTCTTTGTTTGTAATCATTTATTTGGCAATTTCCCTCTTTGTTGACTTCCATAAATTATCGATGGGGTTCCTGTCAGGCTAATAGCCAGGCCAGGGTAAAACCGCGATGTTATGGTCTGCCAAGAACATTGTAACGCTTCTAGCTTTATGGCATACTACCGACTCATGCATAAACATGAACTCCTCATCATTGGGGAATTATTCTTCAAGGTGAGGTATAAGGCCAGTTTGTAGGACTTGCCTGTATTGGTCTTGTTTAAGGTTCCCTGGACAATGTAAAGGCGCCCAACCTCTTGAGCACTTATAAGAGACCACACCATCATTGTAACGAGGTGTTTTACCCTCGCCATGATACAATCAGGGTGATGTTGTTCTTAATTATAATTTTAAAATATTGCTTTAAATGGTGTAATAGTAGGCTGACCTTATTCCAGTCCAACTGTCATGTGGCGATGGTCTCAAGCCCCGTTAAGTGTCTAGCACTTCTCTTTCTGTCTTGCAAACAGAAGTCCGGATTTTTTCTTTCTGACTGTGGTGTTGTCACTGTACCGTTTTCTTTTGGGAGAGAGTGGCTGGTGTGCTGGAGAAAAGTTCCGATCTCAGTTTTTTTCAGCCAAAATCTCACCCATGACCCATGCTGTAGCATAAAAAAAAACACAATATTTACATTATTCATATTCATTTAAATAATAATATAATACTCACATTATAACCGAATTTATCACAGAAATATAAAAAAATACATGCTGAAAAACTCTAAAAAAGTCACTTACTGTCACGCGTACAAAGCACACTGCGGCTCTTCTGTTATTAAAATATATTTAGCTAATAATAATATCCCTATACTGTCTGCATCCACTTGAAATCTCCGGTACTAAAAACATGATGAATGTAAAACATACATTCCTGATACGCCAACGCACTTAAAACTACAGGCACGTGCATCTGAACTAACAAATTTATAAAATATGTGACTGTCCCTAATAATTTGGCAACCCACTGTAAACTGCGATCGGCAACCCACCTGCCAAGCATAGTAATTATGTCATAACCCCCGAATCAGCGCACTCGACGTGTCATGGACATTTTTACGACTGAGATGATGATGTTGAGTGAATGTTAAAGCTAAAAGAATGTTAGAGACCATACTACGATTACGTGCTCGTACCCATCGTAGACCCATGGCTCAGCAGGATTAAGGTAAAGGGCGGAACCATAATTGAATAAAAATAATTATTATAGATAGATAGATAGATTTCCACAATTGTGTCATCATATTGGGGGGAATTTGCCAGTACTCACCACGCTTGGCAGGCGAGTTGGTGAGCGCAGAATGGCTACTGTTCCATAGAAAGGACGCTGCTGCCCATCCCTCTGGTTTAGTCCCAGTAGTCGCCTTTTACGACCTCCACGGGAGGAGATGGAGTGGTGCTATATTCTTAATCCGGACACCACACGGATTAAAACACTTAATTTCTTTAGGGAAATCACCCCACAGCGTTGTAATTTTAACATCTACTGTGAATTGATCATCTACCTTAGGGATTTGATCAAATCTCCGTTTTCATCATTTTGCTACAACATAATTATATAAGCGAAACATAAGCTAATGTAATAATATCAGCCTGTTACTTTCACATGGCAGGGCAAAGGCCTCTTCTCATACATAGAAGGGATCTGTGGAGCTATTCTAAACGCATGAAACTTCCCGTGTCGAGAACGTGGCTACAGAGATACGGTATTAAACCTACTAATAATAAAATAGTAGAAAATATCTTTATATGCTGATTATAAAAAAAATATGTTTTCTTAAGCATCAATCATAATTTTTAATACCAATCTCTGTAGACCTGTTCTCGACACGGAAAGTTTTCACGTGTTTAGAATAGCTCCTCAGGAGAGCATTGCTCACTTCGCTCGCTTACTGCATGTTGGCGGTTTCAGACCATTAAGATTTAGGCTTCCTCACATGTTTTCCTTCACCGTTAAAGTCAGTGGTGTCTTAGGTTTACTAAGAAAGTATGACATTGAGTAAGTCACCAGGTTTAGAGCCCGTAACTCGGTTCTTAAGACACTGGACAAACTCCGTGGTTTTTAGATAGAAAGTCATTGAAAGTTATGTAAGAAATGTTGTTACAGTAAATATAAAAATATTTTGGTCTCGAGGCATTATGGTATTGTTGACGGTATTGAGCAACAAGTTTCTCGAGTGGACACCGAGCACCGGAAAACGCATCGTGGGAAGGCCTCCAATGCGGTGGACAGACGTCCTGGTGCAGGTCGCTTGGAGGCGTTGGATGCGGGCGGCATATAATCGGTCATTGTGGAAATCTATGGCCTCCCGCCTTGGCTCAGCAGTGGATGTCCTTTGGCTGATATGATGAAATATAAAAAAGAATGTAGAGTCTGTAAACCTACCACGGCCTCCACGACCGACGCTTCCATGATGCATAATTACTAAATAAATAAACACTTAACATTATTTAAAACATTACATTTAGGTAACTTATAGCAAACAGTAAAAAAACACAACATAAATTGCTGGATTAAGCTAATTCATATTAAATGGCGTGACGCATCACATCCAAATATGGCAAACACGCACATGTAAACAGCGGAAGTGGCGCAATAACCGGCGCGCGCGCACCTTTCTGGGTATTTGAAATAATATATATATAGATGATTATAATGCTGTCGATATCATCAGGTTATGTGTATCACTCGTTTATCTTACATCTGTTGAAAAATTAGAAATGCACCCGAGTTTGATTGCATAAAAATGTCATATGTAATCCGTTTTTTTAAGAACGTTAGTATTCAGGTAGGATAGGTTTTTAGTGGTGTCTGCCCGAGGACCAGTAGAGTGTGACAATCTAGTTAAATAGAACTTTTATAAAATTATTTATTACAAAAGAGGATGTAAAATAAGAACAAAGATAAAGGTACCTACTTGCTTAATACAATTATGCATAAAGTGGATCATGGTAAGTACGTTAGTTATCAAGTAGTTCCTCTGCAAGCCAAACCTTGCCTGCTTCTCCCTAGCTTTTTCTCAACTACACTGTAGTCGTTTTAGGTTTATATCTAAAGTATACCAATATCTTTAGATATAAACTGGTTCGCTGAATTTCGGGCTACCGATTTTCTGTAACGACTTGCGGAACCGATAGCTTTACGTACTTTCCGAGGCTCGGAGGGACTTTGAAGTTGAAAAAATGGTCACTCGTCCAAAGCGTGACAGCGACAAGCGCAGCTTAACCTCCTCTTTTTTCATAATTTCAGCTGAATAAAGTCCACTGTTGGATACAGGCGTCCCCCAATGGTCGCCACCACGACCTTCAGGGTGTGTTATGTGCTCATAGGATGGTTTTTGACATAATCGCCACGCTTAGCAAGTGGGTTGGTGCTAAAGCTTTTCGCTACGTGGGCAGGGACGGTATCGTAAAGCGGAGGGAAATCACATGCGGGGTTCCACAGGGGTCGGTCCCCACTTATGGAACCTCGCTTACGATGCGGTCCTGCGTGTCGTTCTCCCCGTTGGCGTCAGCTAAGTCTGCTACGCTGATAACACTCTTGTGTTGGCCGGCGGGGAGTCCTTCGAGGGAACCATCTGGCTTGCCGAGCAAGCGGTGGCAATTGTCGTGGCCGAAATTCACGCCCTGGGTTTGCGGATAGCGCCTCACAAAACCGAGGCGCTATGGTTTCACAACCTGCCGCGGAGCAGGGAGCCCCCCAGTTCGTGGATACGCGTTGGTGACGCGCAAATCAGGGTGGGCTGGTACATGAAATACCTGGGGCTCACCCTGGACAGTCGTTGGGGTTTCGAGGAGCACTTCGAGTGTCTTGTCTCCCGGGTCGAAAGGATAATGGGTGCCTTCAGGGGCGCTCGAAAGTTTCAGGCGGCGTGCACTCGAGCTGTGGTGCGAGCGGCTCATGGTGCCACAGTACGTGCAAAAGCGCGTCGTTGAGGCTGTCTTGCCGCTCTTCGAAGCCTGGCTCCAAAGGAGCGAGCGCGTCACATTCCGCCTGACGCAGGTATTCACCGGACACGGTTGTTTCGGTGCGTACTTGCACAGGATAGGACGCGAGGTCACGGCACAGTGCCACCACTGTGAAGACGATCAGGATACCGCACAGCACACGCTCGGAGAGTGCCCTGCGTGGACTGCCGAGCGGCGGATCCTGGTCTATCGGATAGGGCAAGATCTCTCTTTGCCAGCAGTAGTGTCGGCTATGCTGGCAGAGCATGAAAATTGGAGTGCTGTGTTCTCCTTCTGTGAGAGCGTAATGCTCCAGAAGGAGGTCGCAGAGCGTGATTGGGAGAGGGCCGATCCCGCTCGGAGGAGGAGGACACGAAGCCGGGGTAACAACCGCCGCGGTGCCCGTGTCCAACACGCCTGAGCCCCCTGTCGTCTTATATGGCAGGGGGCCTTGGGGGTCGCGAGCACGCTTATTGGGAAATCTGCGTGCTCATACCGAGCGACCCCCGGGAAGACAGCGGTGTGCATGTGGTCACGTACCGCTGTGTGCGCAGCACAGCGCATAGTGAGGCTTCGGGGGAATCCTTTACAATTCCCTCGAGAGATGCCTGGGGGGGGTGGCCTCTTTACAGTCGCCTTCCCTCCACTAGAGGGGATGACCGCCTTACAGTCATCCCCCCGAGATGTGCCTAAAGGCGTGGCACCAATGGACGGCTCTAGTGTGATCTTACGAGGACCTGGAGCCCCCTTCGGTGCCGAAGATGACCGCTCCAGTGGTTTTAGCCGGTAGGAGTCCGGCATACCCCTTCGTTCTTCCCCGGGGCGAAGGAAGTTCATGATGAATTTCCACTGGGCACCAATAAAAAAAAGAAAAAAAAAGGAGTCCGGCATACCCCTTCGCCCTTCCCCGGGGTGAAGGAAGTTCCATGTAGAATTTCCACTGGACATCAATAAAAAAAAAGGTAATGTATTAGGTTTTCGCGATTAATACTTATTACAGTAAAACACTTTTAAACGGATTACATCTCGTATATTATAGATTTCAGTTTTTCCTGACGTTTCGAACACTTTGCGGCATTCGTGGTCGCAGGATAACTGAGACAGGCCACGAATGCTGCGAGTGTTTTATTATGAGGATAGAGGTACTAGTGCTTAGGTTGACTTACTTACCGCAAAAAGGTGTCCGTTTCAATTGAATCCTACTTGCCAAAATGCATCTGTGCATACTGACCGCTTGGAGCTTTTGGGCATGGAGCTGACTTCAAACCCTTGAGGTTCGGCGCTACCATCGAGTTAAAATCACAAACGGCAGTCAAAAAGTTAGGAGTTCTCAATAGAGACCAACAATAGTTCACAGCTGGACAGGTTTACAAGGCACAGGTCCGAATGGAATATTGCAGTTATCTATGGGACGTCTCAGCGAAGCACTAGCTTGCTACACTTGATTCGGTAGTACGTAGACCTAAAAATACTCATAGGCGACGAGGCACTGGTGGCCAAGCTACACTGGTGCCTAGCACATCGGCGAAACGTTGCTTGCCTGTCAATCTTGTACAGATTGTACTTTGGGAAGTGTGCGCGGGAGCTATATTTACTGATCCCTTCTACCATCTGACTTCCAAATGTACTATCTATGTTACCATCCAACTTGGTTGAGATCCCGATGTGTCGCGCATCTCCTCCACCTTCATTATGCGCACAGCCAAGAAGTGGAACTCCCTGCCTTCGTCTATTTCCCTGCTATCTATAACGTTTAAAGTGAGAATGAATATGCATCTTCTGGGTGCCCTCTTTCCGACCTCATTCATCACTTTTCTTCAGGTGAGATTGAGAACAGTAGCGAACCTGAATAAATAAAAAACCAATAAATAAACTAATTGAACTTAAAATGTGGAGTCACCAAATCCTACCGAGAATTTGCATCAATACTTACGCCAGAAAACTATATCTACTGGATAATATTATAAATAAAAGGAAACAGTAAATTCCCATAGACAGTGGCGGATTTAGGCTTAGGTCAACGAGGTCTGCACGGGTGGCTAGGGCGGCACAACTTGAGGGGTACCTAAATTTTAAAGACAACCAAAATCAGTGACTTTAAATACACTGGCCCGATGATTTTGGGACAGAAGTCGCACAAAGCTGGTACGTCAAATAAATAACTGGTATATTCATGCATTGGGTACTATAGTAAATTGAATGTGGCTACTTCGCTACCGTTATTAAATATTAAGCCTTTAAGAAATTTTACCTGGAACCTATAAATGAATGAATGAAGTACAGAACACTCTCACTAAGTACAAACAAATATAAAAAAGAATCATAACATTATGAACAGGGTGGCAATCAGATCAGGCCTAGGGCGCCAATTGCAATCCACCCCTGCCCATGACAGCGTTAGGTACTTGCAAAACTCTTACAATACGTTTATTTAGAAGGAGTAACATTCGTAGTATTAGTACGGGCCTGTTGCTTAGATATGCTTTAAATAGCCCTCCAGAATTCATCGTCTGTTAGTTCATATTACCCTATCATGGACAATTAAATGGGTATATCGTTTCAGAAAATTGTTAAGAAAATTGGTTACCTTAAAACACTTTTGTCTATAATACACGACGAGGTTGGCTCTGTGGCTAGGCAATTGGCTTTTTGAACAAATACTTGTATGATTCAGAGATACGCGTTCCCGGTCTATGTGTTTGTGCATGTGAGATTTATGTCTGTAAACATACACACCGGAGAATCCTAATGTGAAGGAAATTTATTTTATATATAATAATAATTATAATTAATCTATGTCTGATGTTGACTACCATAGTTTTTGCTTCGAAATTTTTTTTGCTTTTTATTTCATATTTCATTAAAACCATGTTTTTATTTTATGTTTTTTTTACTCGATTAGAATTTTTTTAAATGAGTTTTAAAGTTATTCCAGTACTATATAATTATACATATCTAACCTATTGTTAGGTTTTTTTAATCATGAGCCGATGATCCTGGGTGCAGCATCAGGTCATAATCATGTCTACTATTACAGTGTCATCGATGTTTGATACGTCTGCAAAATTTCAAGTGAATCGGATAATTGCAATATTCTATAACATGTATTATATAGATACATAATTGCATCTCTATGTATGTTTGCATCAAGCATTAGCATATAGAAAACGTGTAAAAAGGTGATTCGTAATCCGTATGGTGTCCGGATTAAAAATATGAAGATTAGAGTAAATAAATGAATTTAAGTGCAGCATTTTATTAATTGCCGGAGGATGGGCAGCAGCGTCCTTCGAGTACGTTAACAACTCAACTGCGATCGCCAACCCGTCTGCCAAGCGTGGCGATTATGGCAAAACCCCCCAATGAGCCCACAACACACCCATATCGGTCGTTGTGGTTATCTTTGGGGGAGGCCTGTGTCCAGCAGTGGACTTCATTCGGCCGAAATGATATGATATGATTTTATTAATGACCGAAGAAAAAGAGAAATTTTTTTTTTGAGCTCCAGCGCAAATTGTCCATAAACCTACGGTCCTACCAGTTAGCAGGAATTTACTTATCTTATTCTACATGTGGTTGTCGCGATATGTTTATTCACGTCTATATTAGAGCTCACTTCATCCTTAATCATGTCATTATACAATCCATATTTTTCCTGCTCGTGTTTCACTTCTCTACGAAAATAGTTATCTACTTAATTATAATTCAAGGTGTAAGTAAATATTTCCTAACTTTTCTAATAAAGTTGGAAACTGAACTAAAATGTATTTTAAACTGGCATAAATTAAATTCTATGAAGCAATTTTCCATGAAACAGTATTATAGCCGTATGCGGTGACGCCCACAGATAGCATTTTCCCGCTAATACCTACATATTCCGCCTATAAAAGGTCAAGAGGAGTGGAGTAAAACGGCCAAAGGTCAAGTCAAACTAAGTTAGGTTTTGTTATTTATATCTAGTGATAACAGTATGTTGACCTGTCCCTTTAATCTAATCTTTTTTCTTCATCATCATCCTATCAGCCATGTATACGTCCACTGCTGAACAAAGGCCTCCCCCATAGATTTCAACAACTTTGTCATCATTTTGGAGGGTATTTGACAAAATTCACCACGCTTGGCAGGCGGGTTGGTGATCGCAGTATGGCTACCATTTCACAGAATAGACGCTGCTGCCCATCCTTTTGATTCAGAATCCCTTAGTCACCTTTTACGACATCCACGGGGGGAGATGTAGTGGTGCTATGTTCTTAATCCGGACACCACACGGACTTTTTTTCTTGCTGTTAAGTATTTAAATATTTCCATGTAACTTTACCAATAATTATTTTGCCTTGTATACCAGGACTCCGTACTTATTGGTTATACAAACTCCAAACACACAAACAACAAGACTGAACAAATATCTGCAGAGCATACAAATAACATTAAATATTAGAATTGGCATGTATAATTATATTATTTCAGGTACTAGACGCATCATATATATGTATTTCAAATTCATCGATATATTGTTATTTGAAGACTAATTTATTCGTTTTTATTTGCATAACAAACACTGTGATCTTTTTATAATAATTATAAAGTATTATAAAATGTTTCTATAAAGATTTAAAACAATAAAATTAAATATTTAGATAAAGTGGCAATTTTAAACTCTATTCAATATAATTAGACGGTTAATAAAACAAAATGCCGATGAATGATCAATTTTAAATTAAATTGACACTCGTCATCAGCCAAAGGACATCCACTGCTGAACAAAGGCCTCCCCCTTAGATTTCCACAACGAGCGGTTACATGCCGCTCTCATCCAACGACTCCTAGCGACCTTCACCAGGGCGTCTGTCCACCTTGTTGGAGGTCGTCCCACGCTACGCTTTACGGTGCGCGGTCTCCTTTCGAGAACCTTTTTGCCTCAACGTCACCATCAGTTCTACGAGCAATGTGCCCTGCCCATTGCCACTTCAGTTTACTAATCCTTTCAGTTATGTCGGCAACTTTAGTTCTTCTACGGATCTCCTTATTTCGATCTCGTAGAGAAATACCAGGCAAAGTTGACATAATTGACACTCAGAGCCTTGTAAGATAAATTGGAGAACAACCGCGATGCACAAAGTATAACTAAAGATTTTCGCCTCGCGACTGCGAGAAATGTATATATTAGTCTAACATTATTTTGTGAAATTTTTTCAAACTTGTTTTGTGCATTTCCATAGTCTGATTTCAGACGTTTAATCTTATTTTTAATGAATTGAAAACTTCTTTTAGCGCGGTACGCATATTTTTAGATGAGATAAAATCTCTGGACTCGTGACACCGTTACGAGACGCAGCCATAGTTTGTACATATATGCATGTACATAAAGCAAACCGCGAACGCGTCTAGATAAATAAAAAAAAATGTTTTCACTTCTGTCGGCACTCCCGGAATGCAACCCGTATTTTTTTAAATTATTCTGGGGTTAGAGATCGTTGCTGGAAAAGTCAAATTTATTGCTCTTAATAAAATAAAAAATAAGTGGGTTATGAAATGCCTAATGAAGGTAAAATTATACGTAATCTATGTATTTTTGGAACATATTCTTTTTGATTTTTCATTGGATAATCTCATAATGCAATTTATGTCTCCTATGAACTGCCATGTTAAGTATTATGTGACTTCATATAGCCTAGAACCTGCGGAATAGCATGACGCTTCCAACGACACCTCATTTGGCAAAATGCGACGAGTAGTTTAGGCGATCTGAGGGAACAGATGAATACATACATACCCACATACATACATCCCCACATACATCCCCACATACATACCCACATACATACATACCGGTCAAAATCATAACCCTCCTTTTTGCTTCGCCGTAGTCGGGTAAAAACATATCTCATATTAGCACTACCTGTAATCTTAAAATCGCTGTATTCGCTCCCTGCTGTCTTTAACTGCGGCGCTATAGCTCGATCTTATCGTCATTATGTGATTTTACGTCTCTTTTATTTACGCTTTTATTATTAAACGAGCTATTCACACGTTTTCTCGTGTAACTCGAGATTCACGACTTTTATTATAATTTATTTATGCCATTTAAAGTATGAACAGAACCAGTTTAATGGAAATGCTACCTTACCACATTCGTATCTTGATCGGTATTATACCGCTTCCTTCATAGATATCCGAGCTTCCTTATATCGAATATTTGGATCAACCAATGATATTGTAGCTTTACGACATAAAATTTGCATGTTATTAAAATTGATGAAATTCCTTCCATCGAAGAACTTTAAACACAACAATAGGTACCTACTAATGGCGTGTATTACTCATTTTTTTTTATTTTTGTTAATCACGTTATCTTGCCCTTTTATGGATAAAAACATAAGGATGATTATTTAATATAGCCACATTATTGTGATAGGTATCTTACTAGTATTATCTTAGGTATTTGCGATTATTACTCAATTTAATAAAAGACTTTTAAAAACGGATTACATCTCGTATTTTGCGTATATTACGCTGCAGTGTTCGGAACGTTAGGAAAAGCAAACATCTATAGTATACGCGACGTAATTCGTTCAAAAGTGTTTTATTAAAAAGGTATTTTAATATTATAAACTAGCTGTGCCCCGCGGTTTAATTTAAAAGAAACTGGACCATTTATAAATAATTTGGAGTACTTCGGTATAGACCATTGACATGGCATGTACAGTTCGGCTCTTCTCGGTAATGCTCGGTACTTGTCGGGCGGCTGTCCTCGGCCCCCGAACCACCGCGTCGCATCGCCCGCCCGCACTATCATTTCGTTTTCACTTAGCGTTCTTTCGAACTTTTTTCTTTTTGTTCGCCTCTTAAATAAATAATAAATAAATAAATCTTTATTTCAGACATTCATATAGTCCATAACAGTCATAGATTAGTTAACTATAGTAAAATAATCACTAATAAGCATAATCATCGTACCAAATTAATAAGCAGAGACAGGCCTCCAGCAGTGGAATTTATTCGCCTGAAATGACGAAAAAAGGCGACGTAGGTACCAGCCCGAAAAAACTAATTTAAGCATATTTCAGATGCATGGTGCAATTTACTAAAAAACGTCAATAATAGTTTATTGGACAACTAAGGCCACAGACTGCACCCACCAATAACCGCTACCGCGTTATTGATATAGCTTTTTCATCGTAATGTTGACGACACGTGCGTTGCAGCCCACGTTTCGGAAAATGTCAGCCTCCGCATTCGACGCCTACGGAGTTTTCTATCGCAATTATAACGTAAGATAGCAAACGGTGAATGAAACAATAAGATACTAGTAGAAGTCACAATTTATCAATAAATTTAAAACGTTGTTTAAATCTAGGTAGGTTAGGTGAAATATGTTTTGTCCTTAACTTTTATTGCGACGTTTGGTTTTGAAAGATAGAGTCAACACATATTACTGAAATAGGTTTATACAACTTTTTTTATGACTATGTGTGTACAGTTACAATAACTATAACCACAAGTGTCGCCGGTTTTAAAGTTAACATTTATATATTTTCATAGTTTTCATTATTATTTATTTCTAATGCTGCCTAAAATAAATATAGGTACGAAAATTGTGTCAGGTTTTGTTACGGGCGTGCCCACGCCCACGCGCCGTGAAATGTCAGTACCTTGAACGCCCACGGATCTTTCAATTGCAATATAGATAAATGATAATCATGTTCTACCGAAAATCTACAATATTTACTTTATAAATCGCTTTTTAAATAAATTGGGGATAAATAGCTAGTCGACATGTTTGACTTTGACTGTTTCAAAATATCTATTTTCATATATATTTACATTTTCACGTATATTTTTAATAGGCTTTCCTAGAACCCTATTGAAAATATACGCGTATCTAATAACTAAGCTGAATGACGATAAAAGTGGAAATAACTCTTGTTGCAATTTGTTTAATATTTATGTATGATATTATATATAACACACTTTTTGACACGTTTATATATACAATATGACATTATTTACAATAAAATAGCATAGCATTAATAATTTATCAATTTCTGATTGTGTATTATACAGGAAATCGTGTGTTTTTTACTGTGTGTATTTATTACATGTATTAATTAGGACCGACCTTTCCGAACCGTGCCCATAAATGTTTACTTTTCTTAAGCACATGTCAAGGCAGTTATGAAATAAAATCTTTAAATTTGGAATCGTTATTATTGAATAATATATCGATTAAAATTACAAAAAATGTGCAGGGTAACTGACCGTTCAGACTTGAATAAAACTATAATATCCACATCGTTTGTTTAGTTAATTGTGATAGATATAATAAATAAACAGTTTATAATATCTGACAAAATATCAAAAATATAAACTCAAAACCACGCAATTATCACGTAAGATAGCAAAAGTTGAATAGTTAGAAATGAAACAATAAGATATCAGTAGAAGTAGCAGTTTATCTGTAAATATGAAAACCATAACAACTAACTAAATAAATAACTACAAGTAACGCTAACTTTGAGGTGTATTGTTTCGACGTTTTATTCGTAATGCTGTCTAGAATAGATATCAGTACGATACTTGTGTCAGGTTTTGTTACGTGCACCTGCCCACGCGTAGGAAAGTGTCAGCCCTTTGAACGCCCACGGGCCTTTCAATTGCAATATTGATAATCATATTCTATCACAACACACCAGTCTTAGTTATTTATATGCTTTATTCACTTTTATATGGAATAAAAGTAACATTTTATTTAATAATCTATCGATTTAAGGCACAAAATGTTAAACAGACGCATCTTATTGTTGCAAAATTACCTACATTAAATTGAATGATAGAAACTGCAAAAAAAAAAAAAAAAAAGGCTCATGGCTTGGCATGGCATGGCTGCTGTATTTTTTGTTTTGTTGTTTTTACTTTTAGATAGTTACCTTCTCTTTATATTTCTATAGTAATACACAAAGTGCCGCTTAGGTTATCACATTCAATTAATATCAAATGATACAGCGATTCACTAGTTGATAAATGTTTGTTATGTTAATCATTTAAACAACTAAACTAAGACTTTTTAAAAAATAACTTTCTTTAAAAATAAATAAAACATCGTGATAAAATTAGTTTACTGACCTTGTAGTAAGTGTTCATCATTTCGGCCGAATGAAATCCACTGCTGGACACAGGCCTCCCCCAAAGATCACCACAACGACCGACATCGGTATGTTGTGTGCTCATTGGGGGGTTTTGCCATAATCGCCACGCTTGGCAGACGGGTTGGCGATCGCAGTTGAGTTGTTAGTGTACTCGAAGGACGCTGCTGCCCATCCTCCGGCTAATTCCTTAGTCGACTTTTACGACACCCAGGAGGAGGAGATGGGGTGGTGGCATTCTGAGCCGGCACCACACGGCAAGTATAGTAAGTGTTAGAGTCACTTTTTCGTCACCCGGGGTGCTTCCAGTGTACATCTGGTGATATCTCCTATGCATTTACATGATGTTGAAAAGTACACACCTATAATTAAAATAAAAACCCACAATTAAATAATAGAATGTATTTTATTTCTTTTTTGTGTATGGTCGAACAGTAAGTACTACGTACTAAACTTGTTTCATTTATCCCCGAATACTGAAACTTCACTTTACGTTTTAATCCCCGCTTTCGGTAGGAAGGCCTCAAATAATTAAGTGGGATTTAAATATTAGGTGACGTTTCCGTTTTCGGCCGTTAATATCATATTAACGGCAGCTAACTAAGCCCCACTTTGTATAAACTATGTAATAGCGCATGGCTTGGTAAAAATATTAAGCAGTCAGCAAGCTTAGTAATGGACCTGATTTCCCAGATTGTGCCGGACGCACTAATGCGAAAGTTCAATCGCGGTGGGTGACGAGAGCGTCAAGGTTTTTCTCATGCACCCGTTTTAGATATTGAAGGTAATTTTATAGATGTTGAATTTCTTATACCCACACAGCGTGCAATGAGGCGGAAAAATTATACGTATTTGTATAATATTGTGTTTCTTATTGTTATGGCTATTTCTCCATAGTATTTTCAAATATCTGCCCACGTGTCTACGGTTTTGTTTATCTAATAATAAGTGAAGTGTACCTATAAATAAGTTACATAATGTAATGTTTTGGCGATAACGTTTTATTGCTCGAGAAATATTCACTGTATTCACTCTTTCTTATCAATCCAAAATTTCAAATCAATGCAAAAATTCAACCACCTCGCCATTTAATCTTTTGATGACTTAATGAACAGATAGGTTCAAGAGTATAAAATGAAATCTAGCTGCAGATAGCGCCGTGCGGTGTTACGTCACTGCCCAAACCGCCCGCCCACTCCGCAATTCATTCTCATATTAGCAACGTAAAGGAACACTTTCACTCGTTCGTAACGAACGAGTACACCAACATTCGCAACCAAGTGTAGTGTTGAAATTTGGATTCTTAAAATTGATATCCCCAACTAAATATAAGTCGGTACAGTAATTCCGATAACATAGTACCTAAAGATACGCATCCACATGTCGGTAATGGATAACGGATGCGTCGCACCCATTAATGATTATAAATTTGTGAATTTAACAACCTCGTACCTTAATACCGCCACTACTATACAGGCACGATATAAATTTGCGTTTAATTGTCTGTAACAGATGAATGTAGCCACAATTTAATTTGCGGTTCGTCATCAACAATATATATACAATATAAACATTCTGAGGGCGTTGTTGTACTAAACTCTCATGGCGCTGAAAGCCATCTGCGTGACCCACTGGCTACACGTGTATGAAGTCTGGCAATGTGACCTGAACAATATCAGTTTAACTTGCTTTGTACCACGCGCAAACCTGCAACGTATTCTTTTGCTGTCGCGCACATCAGAGAGATGTAGGGTCACAATGTGCCCCAGGTATAAATTGGACGGCTCGATTAAGCTGAGATTCACAGAGCCACATAGAATGAACATTGGCTAATAATTTACTTGATGTTGACTATCAGCCATAAGATGTCAACTGCTGAACAATAGCCTTCCCTATAAACAGTCTGTTACATGCCGTGTGTCGTCATTTATAGCGTAATTTGCTTAATTTGGAGCCCGGCTGCCAATACTTCTGGTTTTGAGTCCCTTAGTCACGTTTTGTTATTAATCCGGACAACATACGGAGAATTTACGGAGAAAAACATTTTCTTTTTGTTGGGCTTCTCGCTTACATTTCTGGGAAATGTGGTTGCTTAACCGGTCATTTCTGGCGAAGCCAAAAGAGGCCTCCAGCGAGGCTTAAAATTACTATTAAAAACTAAGCATCTTTCGCTAAGGGCGCCCCCTGCGGGACACGGACCTCGGCTCAGGGCATTGCTGGGGATAACAAGCTATTGTTTTGGGGACAGCTGGATCGGTATTATTTAAAATGTATTAAGGGACATTTAAAGCTACAGGCTCGGGCCGGCGCAAGCAAGAGACAGGAGGGAGAAGTGCTAACTTGAATGGGAAGGTGACGCGGCGATAGGCCTCCGCGACGTCGGTGAGCCGGGCATCCTCGGCGGCGAGGGTGGTAAAACGGTCGGATGTTAAGTGAATGAGACAACGCGAGTCACTTTATCTGATCTAACGTGATTTTATCGTCTGGATCGACCAGAACGTGCCTCGGGCGGCGTACTCTACTGATACGAAAGGGTTGATAATCGACGGCTGATACCACAAGGGGATTAGGGTGGGACAGAATTGAAATAGCGTTTTAACGCTTGTTTCATAAATTGCCTGATGGTCGGCAAGTTAAGATCGAAATGTAGTTGATCATTTCGCATGTAGATAGGCTCTCTGGTGGCCTTTCGTATGAAACGGGTTTGGAGGGTTTGGAATTTACGGTGCGAGCCGAATTCAGCGTGTGCGAACGCTGGGCTGGCATAGGTCATGATAGGTCGAATGCATGTGGTGTAAATTCTCACCTTATTTCTAAGGTATAATTTACTACGAGCGTTCAGGATATAGTGAAGGCGACCGTGCACAAAAGCGGCGCGGGCACGCTTTGCTTTTGGCGGGGTTAACTTCGATCCGCCATTACCTAAACCATTTCCCGTAGGCCATTTCTGGGGCTTGGAGGATCTAAGTTATGCTATCGGGAACGTAACTGGAGTAGAAAATGGCCGTGTCATCGGCGAAGATTGCTAATTGGGTCGTATTAGCAGGTCGTTTGGGGATGCCACTGGTGTACAATATGAACAGTATTGGGGCTAGCACGGATACTTGTGGGACTCCGGCTCTAATGGGGTGGCGGGACGAGGGCGCCCGTGATTCGATATGGTAACTGCGATTTGATAAGAAGTCTTGAATAATTAGAGCGAGACGGTCGGGCACACCGAGATGATACAACTTATATGTATAATAATGAATAAGCCGTTGTGCCAGACTTTATCAAATGCTTTCGCAACATCGAAAAAGAGGACTCGTGATCATGCCTCGTGAGAATCCGAACGTGATGTGTTCAACTAGTCGGTGGACTTGTTGTGACACCAACTTGTGGTTGTAAAACCAAACTGTTCGTCGGGAATGAGTTTATTGGATTCGGCAAAATCCTTTAGTCGGGAGTAGGGAGAACAACACCACACCAAAGGGGTAATATACTTCCGTATATAATAAGGTAGGTAATATATAAGCTTTGAAAACCAAAAGTTTGCCCTTTAGCGCGTTATAACTAAACCCGTGTGACACAGCTCTCCACATGTGTATGTGTGGTTGCCGATTTAATCATCTTTAAACTTTAAGGAGATGATTCAGTCCACGACTCTGTACCCAAATCAGTAAATAAATAGTATCTTAATTTTTATCCAAAATATTCATTTATTTTCTAACACATATCACAGAATATCTGGCAGCCAATGTTCGGTACTTATTATCTCCGCAGTCGCCTCGCGCTCGGTACAAACGGGTGAATACCATGTATATATAGCAATCTAGTTAATACAGTTGGAATGCATGTTGTTCCGGTATATTCACTGGCTGTTCCTAGAGTTTACTAGGACACAACTACGATTTCACATAGTTGTTATGACGATGGTGGCTAGAACAGATAGGACTATAGTACCGCACCAGCCAAGCCCTTTGAATAGAACTCTACTACCCCTAACATCATATGGTCATCTATCCAAAACTGTATCAGCAAGTCTGAATTCGTAAAAAAGTGCATTCACTTATTCTCAACTACACGTGAGAGGTAATGAAAACAATGCAATGCATAATAATGACGTCATTCATGTAATTAATTATGCAAGTCTGTGAATATGTGCCATGACTGGAGCGGATATACATAAATGATGCGAAATCCAAATGTAATGGAAGCACGTTATCGACAAACTCGAATCAATGTATCCGTTATCGTATTAGCTGACGCGTACCTTAATACCGCTGTTACCGAAGAGTAGTTAATAGCTAGGTATACAGTATACACACGGAAGCTCATTTTACGAAGTTAGTTTAACGAAAATTGAGTTTTATTCTCGTCAACGACATCGTAGAGATTAAAAATGTAATTTTTTAAATAGCGTTACATCTATAGTTTAATATAACCAAAATACAGCTTAAATTCATTTTTATAATTTTTCTGATGTTACCAAGTAGGTTTTAATAAAATATGTTGCACTCACAAAATAGATTCTTCAAAAACGGATAATAAACTGGGATTTGTGGACTGGCGCCAAAATATAACGGATGCAGCTATGTATGTAATACATCCATTCCATTTGAATTATAGCAAGGAAATGTTGCTACGTGAAATACGGTTCTAATACAAATCTCCATCTTTATATTGTAGAAGATGCAAATAAATTGTATCTCTTGATTTTATATTTTATTATTATAAATGTAAAAGTTTGCATGTTGAATATTTTTTACGCTCGGTCACGCCCAAATAGCTGAGCGATTTTTCCAAAACTGCTTACACCTAATCTTAAAAAAATTGAACCAATTTCAATGAAATAAAATCCTTTTTTACATCTGTTTCGCCATTAACCTTTATAACAAGTTTAGGCAAAGTCAGTTTACCAAAAGGTTTCCGTTCATTATCGGTTATTAAATCCACTCTTCCTTAGATATTATGAAGTGATCAATTAATTTATAATAATAATAATGAATATTTTTTATGTGTCTGTAGGTTATTGTTAGACATTTCAGGGAAATGTGGCTGTTTAACTTGGTGAATCGGGTGAAAAGGGCTCCAGGTCCAGCTAGGCTTAAAGTTAAAATAAAGCAGCTGCAGCTAAGAACGCCCCCTGCGGGACTCGAAACTCGGCTTGGGGCGTTGCTGGGGGAAACAAGCTAGGGACAGCTGGATTGGTATTATTTTAGTATTTTAGGGAATATTTTTAAATGCCAAAATGTTAGTGAAAACTGCTATTTATACGATGCCTAATCATAATTTACCGTTTTTAATTTTGTCTGTCTGAAAGTTTGTCTCGAAGAGGCTCCGAAACTGGTCAACAGATGTCAATGAAATTTTTAGGAATTAAAACATGAGTTTTAACTTTTAATTGTTGTGTATATTCTATTTCAATATCTGGCAGGGTTCAGAAGATATGAATATAAATATAATTTACGCCTAGCGAAGCGGGCGGGCAATGGCTAGTATAACTATAATAAACCGGAAACACGACAAAAACATGGCTACGATAATCTTATACACCGTAAGTACCCTTCTTACACTAACAAATCATTCTTGCTGGCATTAAAAACATTAACAAATACTCCAAGACACATAGAACGAATGGTATGACGTAAACGATATGGACAGCATCGTAATATTATTAGCGTGTATCGCTGTCGGCCGAAACTAAGTCATACATTAGTATAACTATAATAAATCGGAAACACGACAAAAACATGGCTACGATAATCTTATATACCGTAAGTACCCTTCTTACACTAACAAATCATTCTTGCTGGCATTAAAAACATTAACAAATACTCCAAGACACATAGAACGAATGGTATGACGTAAACGATATGGACAGCATCGTAATATTATTAGCGTGTATCGCTGTCGGCCGAAACTAAGTCATACATTAGTATAACTATAATAAACCGGAAACACGACAAAAACATGGCTACGATAATCTTATACACCGTAAGTACCCTTCTTGCACTAACAAATCATTCTTGCTGGCATTAAAAACATTAACAAATACTCCAAGACACATAGAACGAATGGTATGACGTAAACGATATGGAGAGCATCGTAATATTATTAGCGTGTATCGCTGTCGGCCGAAACTAAGTCATACATAATTCATACATTTCATTCGCTCAAACCCCGGAGTTATGTGCGGTTTCATACACCTTTAACGAATAAAATTTGTTCATACTTTTTCCGTGTAAATATGAGTTAAGTATACTTTTAGACCGAACCCAGGCGATAGTGATTGCCTACTCAAATATCGACATCGATTATTTATATAAATAATATTGTTACTGTTAGCTTATCCCATCCCACTGCGGTATAAGCGCCTCACTTGATTTCCGAGATTTGCGGTTTGGAGTTGATACAATACTTGTTACCAATAAGAAAATTAAAATGAAACCTAGGTACAAACAGCCTTAAGGCGAACATGTGCTTCCACGCCATATCATATTCACAAGATTTAAAATATATTAGTTCAGTCAAACAAGCCTTTAAATCGAAATGTTTAGCGCGCTGGTAGAATTTTTATATGACTAAATTTGGGGCAAACAAATACTATTAATTAGAAAAATAAAACCCTGAAAAGGTAGAAATTTTTTTTTGAGTATGAAATGTGACGTAATTTTTCTCAAGATTTTTAGCTACCTTCAAAACTAATGGAGTTGGGGAGACTATGTTAAGGGATAACAAAACAGTTTTAAATAAATCGTAGGTAGTGTAAAAGCAATTGAATTATAAATAATACTTTTTGCATTTGAATTATAAAAAAATATATCTCATGGAGCCTATATGTTTTTTTTTTTCAGAATAACCTTAATTTTTGTGGTAAAATTACGTACTTTTGAATAAATTTTTTTGGTACAAATTCATTTACCTGTCGAATTTTATTTTGATCTTACATCATAATTCATAAGTCACCCTCAACGCGCAAGTAAGACAGCCACATTGTAGTTACGGGGTACCTATAATAATCTAGGACTATTTTATTACGGATGATATGGCGCGAACGTGTTATTATTTTTAACGTGATTTAATCACGAAATTTGGCTTTGAAATATTGAAATTCTTATGACATACAACTTACTTCGTTAAAAATCTTAACAGACCATTTTTATGAAATCCATGCGTGCAGTTGTTAATTACCATAGGGTAGAGCGTTCAAAGTTTGCCGTTGCTATCTTATAAAAAAAAAAAAAGATTTACGGAATACGACTAAAAGTCGGTATTGTCCATAAATGTCATATTGATGGTTGATGTTCAACCAACTGCCGGACAAATATCGAAGTAATCCATTTTCCTCGGTTGACTCGTATATTTTCCCGGGCCGATAAATAACTTACACATTCTTCTTTTTATTGTCTGATCATAATGAAAACATACTTGACATGTTTTATGAAATTAGCGTACCGAGTTTTCTTTTGTGGAAGCCCAAGCTTTTATTGCTCCCAAGGACATTTTACTTAGTAAGCCAAGAAATATATCAGCGGTTATTACCATATAGACGACAAAACTTCGAAATATCTAACGTCAGCTTTCACCATAAATACGTCAAGTAAATTGTGTCACGCATGCATTACAAATTAAATAGAACAAATAATTAAAAGTATGTCTGAGTTACTTAAACATAGTTGTAACTTAAAAGAAAAATATAAAATAGTTACCTACATCCAAATTTTTACCGGCGTTTATCGGGCTCACAGTTTATTTCATGAAAAACTTTGAAATACGCTGTTGAACGTGTGCCAGATTTCGGAAACTTTTATATGAAAACAATATTAGTTTATAGGTCGCAATTAATCACAAACTTTGGCTATCAATTTTGTTTTGCTAATTGACTTATTTTTATTTCGTTCTTAAATACTTACCGTTTTTTGCTCACTGATCTCACGAGCGACAAAATAATTCATGTCAGAATGATCTCTGGTCCTATCTAAGAATAATACTACGAACTGTTAGTCAACCAAAAGATCTGCCTCAACCGAACGTAAGGGTCTTGCAACATACGATAATCGCCAATAACAACTCCATAGCAGTATTTTCATAGAGTAACCGTAAATAAATCAACAGATTTTATCGAACGTAGTGCAGATCATTGTTCCGCAGCCAGAAGCTTTCTAGGTCAATCTGGGTGGTAATTTATTTGGAGAGAGCGAGCGTGAACTCGATACTGCGAAATACGGACGACACTCTTTGCGCGGCCCATTACGCCAACAACCCGGCTATGTAGAAAACCGTTTTTTATACACCGACAATCCTGTAAACGGTCTGTTTCCTGTTTTTGCCGTTTCATATTGTTTGGATGAGGGTGGTTTTGCGTTTTCGGGAATTTGTCGTTGCTACTGAATTACATTTAGTACGTGTACAATTGCGTATGTAAATATAGCCGATTTGTAGGGCGAAACGTCTAATTTATTTACGTATTCCCTCTTTGCGTTACTTTTTTCTAAATAATCTACTTGCGTAGAGCAAATCATAAACTCTTTGTTAAATAAGGAAAATAAACCCTGCACTTACTTTCTTATTCGTGCAAAATACGCACTTTTGTTAGACAAAAGTATTTTGTAGACCTCTCCTTACATTTTTACTCCAAAGCAAAACTAAGTTTTCAGGATATTGCCAGTTTTCTGTCGCGTCCTTCTGGCACACACGAAATGTTTTTTCTTTTCTTATTATTTATTTTCATGTAAGCATATGTCCCACAGTTTTTAAACCGAAAACATAATGCAGTACACAAACTCCGGATGTGAGTTTATATGATCGGTATCGCCGTGACATATTAACACCTATATGTCCACTGATAAAGATGGGCCTCCCCATATAAACCATTAGGTACGTCGCATGATCCTCCGGTAATACCTATAATCGGATGAATAGTAAATATGGTGGGTAGTAATATGTACAGGTTGTCCAGTAAATAGCACGACATACTGCAGGGGGGTGAGAGCTTGGGTTAATACCTACCAAAAAAACATAATATATGTTCAGCAAAATCTTACGGATTTACAGTAGTACAAAATTTTAGTAGTAGAAAATTGTACTGTGAAAATTTAAATAAAAATTGTATTTCTTGAAAACATTTTAGTTTTTAATAGAATAAAGACTTATCAATGAGTAAAGTAAAGTAAAAGTAAAGTAACTATTCACAAATAATTTAAGGTAAAAAAACACTAGAAAAGCAATTTTTCATTACGAGATGCTTAAAAATCTGTGTCAAGGTAGAGATTTTTCGATATTTCGGAAAATTTTGTACTACTGTAAATCCGTAAGATTTTGCTGAACATATATTGTGTTTTTTTGGTAGGTATTGACCCAAGCTCTCACCCCCTGCAGTATGTCGTGCTATTTACTGGACAGCCTGTATAACGAAATATTGGGATTACTGATCCCAATATTTCGTGCACCATATACTACATATTAAAAAATAACAACATATTCTACGCGCAACTCACATTGTAAATATCACGTGTCTTCAAAAATAGTAGGCACACTAACTACTGAGTAACACGTAACGGCAAACTATTATTCAACCAAGTACCGAATTAGGACTTTGGGAGGCTGAATGAGGTGCCTGTCGGTGCCTAATAGATAACAGTCAACTTTGTGCCCCAATTATACCCGTCTGGCGTGTTTCGGTTGAAACTTACGCCAGAACGTTTATGTTTCCTAACCCTTGATGAAAGTGTGTATGTTTGAATGTTTGAGGCTCCATCACGCTTAAACGGCTGAACAGATTGAAATGAAATTTGGCTTAGAGGTTGATTATGTCGTAGAATAAAATAAGTGTAGGGAACTTTTTATTTGAATTACAATAAAGTTAATCAAATTTTAATTTACGCCCAGCGAAGCAGGTGTCTGTAATTTCGGCCGAATAGAGTCCACTGCTGGACATACGCTTCCCCCGAAGATCGCCCCAATGACCAATTGGGAGGAGTCGTGTGCTCATTGGGTGCTTTTGCCATAACCTCTTGCATGTCAATTTCCGGCAGCCGTGTATTGTATCTAACAACTGATTTTTAATTGTGTCTCGTTTGCGGCAGTTAATGAGATAATCACCATGCTTGGTAGGCGGGCTAGCGATCGCGGTTGAGTTGTTAGTGTACTCAAAGGACGCTGCTGCCCATCTTCCTACTAAATGCTATTCGTAGCCGGCACCACACGGCGCCTTACGGCTAGTATTTTATATAGTCCTACAAAAATAGTGAATCTTATTTTTTAGGTTATAGGGATTGGTTCCGTCTAATGCTGACAAAGCGTTCGCTAACCCCCAGCCAGAGGTAAGTGGCGGGTGAGTAAGAGTCTGGCATACCCCTCCGCCCTTCTCAAGGCGGAGGAAGTCCATGAGTATGGCCCAAGACATAAAAGGTTAAAGAGATAACGTTTGTTAAAAAAAGTTGTAATTTTCAATTTTTATTTATACTGTTAATTTGAACAAATAAATGAATAATGTTGCTGTTACACCATCATCATCATATCAGCCAAAGGATGTATACTGCTGAGCAAAGGCCTCCCCTATAGATTTCAATTGTGTAGTCTTTTTTGGGAGAATTTGCCAGTACTCACCACGCTTGGCAGACGGGTTGGTAAGCGCAGTATGGCTTTGCTTTATGGTTGCTTAACCAGTCATTCCTGACGAAACCAAAAGAGACCTCCAGCTAGGCTTAAAATTAATATTAAATACTTAACTTACTTAACTTACTTACTTGCGCTAAGGGCATCTGCGGAACACGAACTTCGGCTTAGGCCGTTGCTGGGATAACAAGCTATTGTTTTGGGGACAGCTGGATCGGTATTAGCCTCTTCCGTCGCTTTTTACGAAATCCACGGGAAGAGATGGAGTGGAAGTGGAGTCTAAATATACTTAATCAGGACACCACACGGAATGCTATTTTAGCATAAAATATATATTATCGCCATATTATTAGGCATACACAAACAAGCAAACATTACGTCTCCCAGTAATAATAACACTGTGGAAAAGATGGTTTTTCAAAATGCTCGAATACCATTCTACTCGTTAATTATTGCAAAAAAAAAATTAAAAACACGACACGTTTTTTTTTTTAAATGAACGCTTTCCCTTGTGAGATTGTCGTCTCAAAATAAAGTTCACAATTTTAGTGTATAAATATAGAGTATATTCAGGTGCAAATGAAAAACCTAACTTTAAGTAAAATAAAAGTTTAATGCAAATTATAATCCGGAATATGATTAGAATAAATGCATATTCATATCAACCTCCCACAGTAAAACTAATTAATCCAGACGGGGTCATGCCATAATATCCGCAATTTATTTCATCATCATCATATCAGCCATAAGACACCCACTTCTGAACAAAGGCCTCCCCATAAACCCCCCAAAATGACAACACATGCCATGTGTCGTCATTTTGGGGGGAAGTTGCCAGTACTCACCACGCTTGGCAGGCGGGTTGGTCAGCGCAGAATAGTTGCTGGTCCACGGAAGGAAGGTACGCTGCCGCCCATCCCTCTGGCATGGATTAGCTTTGTTGCCTTTTACGACGTCCACGGCGGGAGATGGAGTGATGCTATTTTCTTAATCCGGACACCACGGTTTTGATATATTTTTATTTCTATTTATTATGTTTTTATTTAATTACTTATCTACAGACACAAGTGGGTACTCTCCGATCAGAAACATGACCGATCGTAGTCATTTACAATATTATCAAATCTGTTTTAGTGATATAACAGTATCGCTAAAGTACTTAACGATGTAGAAATTGTAGCTAATGCTTACAAAACTCTTAAACTCTGTTAAACATAAAAGAAAATCAGATTAAGTTAGTCGCCTTTCCTCCGGAAACGTCGTTTAAAATCAACTGAGGAAAAGCTACTCAGTAACGGGTGTCGCGCTGACAAGCCACTATTTGAGCACACAGAGTTCTCACTGGTACATTAGTAATATGAGTGGTAAGTAGCGCTGTGACAACAATACTTGGCATATCTTCTAATCTGCAGATGAGGACAGGAAATAAACTTTTTGAAACCCAATGCTTTTGGTCTTATTTCGAACACAGTGTCTAAATATAGTAGCGCTTGGGGCCTTTTATGCCTTGCTGTTTAATTTGTCAAAAATCATCATCATCATCATTGACTTTCGGGATGTCTTTGAAGAAACAATAAGCTATTTACACACCCACCACAATGTATAAAATATATACCTAATGCAAATGAAAAAAGGCATACTAATGTCATGGGCATTCCGAAAATATTTACCGTTTTTTTAAAAGAAAGAAAGAAAGTGAGAGGGAAGAAAGAAAGCCCTGAAGGGCCTTGCCCGTCTTCATAAATAAAGTTTATTTATATCCTTTTAGTGTTTTTAATTATATTTTTCGTGTAGGATATTTGAACTCGGTAAGTTATTTGTTTAAAAGAAAATATTTGTGTCTTTTTAGTGTAAATAAATGTTTTATCAAGTTAGGTATCAATTTAAATCGTAACCAATCCGAGATACCTACTTATCCAAGTTAGTAGACAGTCAAAACTCACAGATAATAGCGCTGATGTCATAAGAAACACTTAACCAAACATAATTAATTATATTTATATGAAACCAGTTCCAGAGTAGATATTTAATACAATAATGACTCAAATCGGTTCGCTAATCTCGGAGGAACTGGTAACTATTAAGAAATGAGTGCAGTCAAATTAAACTTGTTTATTGAAGCTGGTTAAAAAACTACTTAATCAAATGTAATGAAATTTATATGGGACCATTTCGAAAAGTGTTCTGCACCTATTAAAAAAAGAATTGCTCAAATCGGTCCATAAATCACGGAGAAATCAATGAGCATGCATAAAAATAACAAAATCCCTTCGCCCGTTAAACGTCAAAAACGCAATAACCGTCGAGCGTCGAGGTATACGCACAGACACGCGAGCATTTTATCGCCGTGCGTTTGAACTAAGATTTCACAACATTTTAATATGGAACATATATGAAGAGATTACCTTAAAATGATCGCAAGGACATTATCTATCCGATTATTAACTTTCATATCAATCGGCTGAAATACAAAATTGCTAAAAATTGCGATTGCCCATACTTTAGGAACATTTTCACTATATTTTGAAGAAAAATCGTTATATCTCATTATGTAACGCATCAAGACACAATAAAAAATATTATATACAATATTCGTTATATTATTTACAAGATTAAATCATTAAAATACATGTATATAAGTAATTAATATTTTACATAAATAACATAAATAAGACTCGCGGCGGGGCGTCGTATTATATACTGTTTACCTACTGCCGTTGACCTAAGTAAGTAGATAAATTACTATGGAACCTATATGAAGTGGTTACTGATAAATAATCATAAAGATACTCCCTATCTGATTATCTAATTTTCATATAATTTAAAAGTATGTAAAAATTATAAAAAATAGGTCTTGGAAGTACTCACGATCCGGAGCACGCGTCGTCCAAATATACCTATACACTTGAAACTATTCAACTGTTTTACAATGTCAACACTATACCACAAGCTACACAATATTCCACTTAAACTCAATAATTCATTATCATTCTAGTTGTTATAACAATAAAACAACAACACAATGAAAACGCACAATACATTGTTCGAAAATTTCACCAACGACTGACTTTTAAAAATTCTGACACGAAAACCTAACCTTTTTCTTGCTGTGAATATAGACTATATAAGTGTTTTTTTTTTTCTTTAAATGTTCAGAGTATCAAATACGACCTATCTGTAGCATTTCTGCCAGTATCGGGCTTTAAACGGAGACAAGTCCTTTCATCCGCCGATCGGAAAACGACTGGTTAATGATTTTTAATTTTATCCGGATGGCGGATGGCGACTTGCGAAGGGACAGCCGAACATAGAACCTCCTCGTTGTTTGAAGTCGGTTAAAAATAAACAACATCATCAACATTTCAGTCGAATAAATCTACTACTGGACATAGGCCTCTCCCAAAGATCACCACAACTACCGATTTGGGTTTCTGTCGTGTGCTCATTGGGGGGTTTTGCCGTAACCGCCACGCATCGCAGGCGGGTTGGCTATTGCAGTTGAGTTGTACTGTATGTACTCGAAGGTCGCTGCTGCCCATCCTCCGACTAATCCCATAGTCGCCTTTTACGACACCCACAGGATAAGATAGGGTGGTGATATTCTAAGCCGGCACACACGGCAAAAATAAACAACAACGGCTCCGTTAAAATATCAAATAAAATTCACAATTATTGTCCAGATTATAAATGGTCATCGTTTCCAATGTGACAATAAAGCGGTAAAAATACAGTAAAACATACTACATAAAATGACATCGTACAATAAACAAAAGGGTACAATTCAGAATTTCAATTCAGTAAACGAGAGAAAGTAGTTTAAACAGAAAACAGTTATGAACACAGATTCCGATCAATCAGAGACAGTCAAAACATCTATTAAATCTATATTTGACGCCGACTTGAAAGCTACAAATAGGGCGTGAGAACAAGCAAACAGTTGTTGTCGTGTTGTCCGATAGCATCGCACTCTCCCAACCCTAGACATAATTGTGTTTGGAAAAGTAAACCTTATTGTAATGAGATAAGATTGATGTGGGTCAGGGTAGTGACGCTTGTTCACCGATGGTTGTCTTGCTAAGTCTCAATTAATAGCAAATGAATAATATGGTTCAAGTTTATTGCAATGCTTCCTATGATCTTTTGTGCTCCTGGTACACTGTTCACGAGTATATCGTTACAAGGAAAATTGGACACATCCGTGCACGGGTGTTGTTGTGTTTCTTTGTTTGTAAATAATGCTGTGAGATCATCCAATGCAGGGGTTCCCAACCTTTTTTTGTCTACTGCCCACTTTAAGAATAAATTATTTTTTAACGCCCCCCTTTTTAAACATACTTAAAAACCGCTAAGTACTTATAACTGATTATTGAAACGCAAATTTATAGTATTCGGACAGAGTATCTTTTATTGAAAATAAAACAAACATAATCAATACTTATATAAAAACTAATGTGAAGGTTGAATCTGATGCTGTTCAATAAGTTTGTTGATATCAGGTTCCAATTTACTCAAAAACAGCCGCAAGTCGCCACGTTCGGTAACACGCAAACGATTTCTCTTTTTAGTAAGCAGCGTTGCCACAGCACTAAATCCACGTTCACACAAATATGACGATGGGAATGCTATCAAAAATCGTTGAACAATTGACCACAATCCAGGGTACAATTGCGGGATCGGTTTTTGTAGCCAAAATTCTTGATATCCATTTTTGAACTTGATTTTTATTTCTTCGTTTGTTGTCAATTCTATAAGTTCTTCTTCCAGCTGAGGTGACATTGCTGTGTTGACATTTGAAAACGGATCCAACACCCAGTCTGGTATTTCCAAGTTTAAAATGTCCTGGTATCGTTCGGTGAAGTCAATGTGGAGGTTTTCCAAATGTTGGCAGTAGGCAAACAAGTCGTCGTTACTGCAGTATACTGATAAATTCGGAAAATTGTGAAACTCACGTCTGCCCATATTCTTTTTGTGCAGAAGCAGTTTGGCTGCGAAAGCAGCAACGACATTTTTTGTTTTAATTAAATTTAGTTCATCGCCTTGCAGTTGGAGGTTCATGTCGTTGAACATTTTATACAGGTCTGTCATGTAAGCTATATCATTCTTTGATGTTATGAGCTTGTTGCGCAGTTCTGTATCTTTAGTTTCCAAGAACTCTATCATAGAGTCAAACAGGTTGTAAAATCGAATCAGACAATTGCCTCTTGACAGCCAACGAACTTCAGTATGAAGCAACAAACGGTTGAAATCTTCGTCATTAGTAACACAAAGCTGATGAAATAATCTATCATTCAAAGAGCTGCTACGGATTTTATTGACTGCTTTGATGACATATTGCAGTGATTGAAATAGTCGTTCACTTAAGTTTCTAGCAACCAAATGTTGTCTATGAATAACGCAATGTATAGCAAGGACATCTGGAATTTTATTCTTTAAGTATGCTATGAAGCTTTTATGGCGCCCTGTCATAGCCGGAGCGCCATCCGTAGCAACTGATATAATATTTTTCAAAGGAATCTCTTTCTCTTCACAAAACTTTTCCAATGTATTGAATATGGTTTCGCCTTTTGTATCTGTCTCCAAATTTCTGGCAAACAATAGTTCTTCACGTATTTTCTCGTCTTTAATAAACCTCACGTAAGATAGCAACAACGCTTCATTAGTTGGTAAAGTGGACTCATCGAGCTGAATTGAGAATTGACTAGTCCTCAGATGATTGCACAATGATTCTTCAATGTTTTCAGCCATTTCATCAATTCGTCTTTGCACAGAATTATTACTCAAAGGAATTTTTCGGATAATATCTGCGGCCGGTTTATGAAGCACAGTAGTTATTACTTCCTTTATTGCTGGCAAAATTAACTCTTCTCCGATGTAGTGTGGTTTGCCTTTTTGAGCAATTAACAAAGAGATATTGTACGAAGCTTGAAGTCCGTCGTCATCTTGCTTAGCAGCCGCCGAAAATAGTTTTGATACACTTGGCTGAGTATTATGCTTCTTCTCTAGGTCTTGAAAATATGCTACATTCTTTTCTGTCTTATCTGGATGCATTTTATTCAAATGATCTTGCAGTCTTGAAGGCTTCATTGCTTCGTTCGAAAATGTTTTTAGACATAGAAGACACAAAGGCGACGACGGGTTTGTGGGATTTTCAATAAATCCGAATTTAATATATTCCGCAGAGTATTGCCGTCTCTTCTTTTTTACTTCCGACATTGTTTTGTTTTAAGAAATACGTAAGTGTTGAAATCAAGTACTGCTTATCTATTATGCGCGAAACAGCAAGTGAAAATAAAATAAATTTACGTCGTTTATATAGGATTGCATAAGCAGCACGCACCAACAGGAATAAGACAAACGTGCATAAACTCGTTTATCTCATTCGACGCCCAATCGTACTCGACAAGCAAGAACAAGTATTATAGAACCAGCCGATTGGTATAGGAATGTACAATTCGGATTATTTAACAAAATCTTGTTAAAACATGATTGCCCGCGGTCTTTTATATCGAACCGAGTTTGAGCTATATCTTAATTAATATTAGTTGATGTTCACAAGATGTAGTCGAGAGTCGAGAGCTCAGTCGGTGTCTAAGAGTCTTCCTAGCTAGGTAGATGAAATTATAAATCGACCCCAAAGCCCTACACAATGCCCCCTTTTTTTTCTGGGTCTCTTACCGCCCCCCTTTGGGCCTGCAGCGCCCACAAGGGGGCGTTATCGCCCACGTTGGGAAAGACTGATCCAATGAATGGATGGTTTCATTCAATGCAATATACACTTAAATAAATAAGTGTGCGTGTTTCTATAAAAAATATGTTTCGGAACTAGAAACTATGAAACAGGACATTCAATGGTGTTGTTACTGTTTAACTTTAACACATTTATATTAACATTATAAATATCTACATTTTTTTTTTTTATTTATCCAATAACCATAAACTAAGATAGGGTACGTATCACAGCCACTCATAAAGCACTAATAAACAGATAGAGATATATATGATTATCCTACTTATTAATCAAGACATTCGTTCATCTAGTTGTGTGTAACCATTCGCTCCATTGCTTACGGAAAACTGTCACGACGCAGTGCTACGAGAAAGCTTTATCCACCGTCATATTATAAAACATCGTAGGTAACTCTAAAAATTATATATTATATATAAAAATAAAACATTTGACGTCATATTGTCTAGAATTTAAACATGGAAAAATTTAAGACGTCACTCGCTCGGGTATGACGTAACTGGTTATTCTCCACTTTGCAGACACATGTTGCTCTCCAAATCATATATTTTTAAAAGCTTACAAAGTAGGAATTACCACCGAGTGTAAAAATTTCTAGCAAAACTTTACAGTCTAACATTTACGAGCCTTTATTAGAAAAAGTCTGTTATGGCTATCCAATGAATGAAACACTAGTTAACGGAGAAATATAAGTAGACTATTAAGACTTATATGTAATAATTCAGAGAAATCATAGTACGTAGTTACAAGTAGTTACGAGTCATGCATGCATGGATAAAATAGTAATTTCCTTACATTGAGTTATAATATACTACTTACATACTAGAGTAGCTATTACAAACAAATAATAGCGCGCAACATCATGACAGCGGGGCAATCGGGGGTTGTGTTGTCATAGAACATGTAAACGAAATATGGCCGTCGCCATGGTAATGTCGCCTCGCGTCACATATTGATAATATTTATTTTAATTACGCATGTTTTAAACATAATATTTAGAACTAACTGATGAAAAGTCACTTCTTGACTTTTACATATGTTTCTCGAGTTATTAAAACAGTATGTCACTGCATATGAAGGCTCAAATATCTAAGTAATAAATTCGGCACACAAACACGCCCCGTTGCGGCAAGCGGCCTGGCACAGAGCACAAACTAAGTGAGTTAGAGTGTGCGCATACACTCTAACTCACTTAGTTTAACTAACGCGTGTGACAAAGAATCAAGTTGAGGCGTCTTCTCTAATACGTAGTACATTATACCTCAATGTTTCCTTAAAGAGGTTTTCCACACTGGCGAACCGCTTGCATAAGCTAGCGCTCGATATAAGTGACACAAGACAAGAGTAATCGTCCTTAATAAACGACTAATACATCGTTTATACGCGTCTGTACACGCTAGGCCCTGAGAAATAATCATGTGTTATTATTATTTTACTACATATTATTTACCCCCTTTTTTTTTTTTTTTTTTTTCTTTGTTGGGCTTCTCGCATACATTTCTGGGAAATGTGGTTGCTTAACCGGTCATTTGCTGGCGAAGCCAAAAGAGGCCTCCAGCCAGGCTTAAATTAAATATTAAAAACTAAGCAACTTTCGCTAAGGGCGCCCCCTGCGGGACACGGACCTCGGCTTAGGGCGTTGCTGGGGATATCAAGCTATTGTTTTGGGGACAGCTGGATCGGTATTATTTAAATTGTATTAGGGGACATTTAAAGCTACAGGCTCGGCACGGGCCGGCGCGAGCAAGAGACGGGAGGGAGAAGTGCTAACTTGAACGGGAAGGTGACGCGGCGATAGGCCTCCGCGACGTCGGTGAGGCGGGCATCCTCGGCGGCGAGGGCGGTACAACGGTCGGGTGTTTAGTGAACGAGACAACGCGAGTCTCTTCATGTGATCTAACGTGATTTCATCGTCTGGATCGACCAGAACGTGCCTCGGGCGGCGTACTCTACTGATACGGGAGGGTTCGTAGTCGGCGGCTGATACCACAAGGGGATTTGGGTGGGACAGGGCAGAATCGAGATAGCGTTTAGACGCTTGTTTCATAAATTGCCTGATGGTCGGCAAGTTAAGGTCGAAATGGAGTTGGTCGTTTCGCATGTACAGAGGCGCTCCGGTGGCCTTGCGCATGAACCGGGTTTGGATTATTTACCCCCTCTCTTATTACGCCATAGTAGGTATAGGCTGAGTTATGAGAACTCCAAAAATGAATATAAATATTCGGCACATTTTTTTATTCGTGTGAAAATCCTCGCTTTCTACCTCCCCCAAAATCTTATCAGCTCCTCGCTGTTCCTTCAACATACCTTGAGCTGGGGGTGCTCCAGGGCCCTGTTTAATCAAAATGAGGATGACATAAGACGACAGGTGACAATCTGAAATTTGACATGTTTCTATTAAAATACAATTTCAGTTAGCAATTTTTGTCAAAGCGGAAAAACGAGGCTAAATAAAAGCAGTGATTTGAGCATTCAGTGACCTACTCACGTGCGGTTTAGCCAACTGCACAATCCTCTAGAGACGTATAATTTATATTATGAATAAAGTGTTTATCTGTTACGCGCCTGGCCTGACTGATTGGATGTCGGACTGCTCAAAGTCCGCAGCCCGCAGGCCAAATACGTCACACTGAGCTCACAAGTCTATTAAATGATATTATAAACCAAATTAATTAAAGCGACAGAACGGCAGTCATTTAAATATCGTATTAGAATAGAAAATTTCTAATTACTATAACCGGAAAACCCTTTTTGAACTATGTTTCTCCTTCTCTCGTTTCTGCGTAAGCCTATATCATTTTCATAGGAATAGTTCTAGCTGTAGTGGAAAGGTTCTCCGGTCAGCAACATTGGTTGCGCAGCTGACTACAAAGGTGCCCCAGAGGTACATAGGTATCGTCACTCGTGAATGCTCTTTTCAGCACTGCTTTGTTAGGTACTGCAAAAATGATAGAGAAAATTATATCGAAAATATATGTTAGAAAAATAAAAAGGGAACATGGTTTTAATCTCAATTGATCTAATAGTTAGCTAAATAGAAGTCTTAATGTCATTACTACAAAATATTTGTAACAAGAATAATATACACAGAGAGCTTACTACAAGGCCTAACCAGGACAGCTACGAGTAAATGTAACTAAAGTTTCACTTTAACGATACAGAGCGAAGTTTTTCAAAGAAGATAAGCTATTGAATTGAAGACCGAGCCTTAAGTCACTCTTGGATCCACCGCTAAAAGCAAATATTTCAGCATACATTGCAAACTAAGAGTAAAATGAGTTCTAATAACACCCGACGTCGTTTTCATTAAAAAGTTTAGCTAACTACGCATTCAAAAGATGACGCGGTTGGCTTTAGAAAAATCAACTAATTTTATCATTTACTTCTAAGCCCAGAAACGTCCATTACTGAACTTGGAAGTGAATGGTCATAGGGATATTTCTGTAATCACCACGCTTGGTAAAGAAATTGATAACCACATTTTATAAGAACATTGGAGGACGTCGCTGCCAATTCTCTAGTCATAATTTCCCAAAAATACTAGTGACCCATGCTTATCCGGAAGCCAGATGACCTCAATCATAATTAAGCATCCCAAATATTTGAGACTAGCTGGGAACCGCGGTTTCACCTGCGTTTAATTTAAAAGAAATTTAGAGTACTTCGACATATACACTTGACATAGAATATATATATTGGATTTCAAGGGTTTAATTTTTTTTGCGCGGTACCCTAATTGTTTTTCTAAAATAAAAGTAGCCTAAGTTATTCCTTATAACATTAGCTATCTGCCAGTTAAAGTCCCGTCAAAATCGATCCAGCCGTTTCGGAGATTACCCGGAACAAACAGACAGACAGACAAAAAAAATAAAAATAGCTTTTATTTATTTATTTAATAGGTTAACCAACAATTGTTTACACTAGTACAATTACAAATTCAAAAAAATTAATCTTTTATAAGTGTAACAACTACTTACAGGCTAACACCACATGCACAGTACTTAGGCAAACATTTTGATATATTACAAAAACCATCAAACTACACACACATATTTTAGTTTAGAATGGTATAGCGTTATTAGGCTTAGTGTTTTATTTATTATTATTATATTATTGGTATAGCGTTATTATTTATTTTATTTAGAACACTTTAAAATAAGAGAAATTAAAAAAAAAATGCATTTGTATATCATTATATAAGTATATCATTTGTATATCAATATCCTTTTTTGTTATAGGTCCCGTATATACTTTCATATGCATTTAGTAAAAAGCTGTTATTTTGGAATTACAAACAGACACTTCAATTTTATTTATTTGTATAGATAATAAACCCCACTTTTATAGCTCCAGTCTATCTCAATACATCACGTAATTTTTGTGAATGCAGCTTCCTAACAATTTGATGAGCACGGTTCTATCATGTCATTTGTAATCGATGCTAATCGCATTATCGACCATTTCCATTCAGACGGCAACTAGCGCTGTCAAAATATTTACGAGTGCTGTCATCTATCGTCGAATCCGGTAAATTTGCTGAACCAACGACCGTAACAGTTTCACAAATTGATATCGAGTAGAAATATTGATTCGATATACCTTTGTTTATATTAGCCGCCAGTTAGTATGCCGTTAGTAGACATGGAGATTGTCATGAGTTGAACTATCGTAGTAAATAAGTTTAAATGTTACCATAGCATGTTATCGATAGTTATAAAAAGTTTGTACATGTTTTCAGTGCCAGGCTTTACTGCCACTGCTGCTACTTTATATATGGTTCCATATTATGGCAATTTGAGGGCCTATCCTCCAATCTAATCGTCAGTTATTTATATAACTGTTTCAAAGAGTTAAAAATGTACTGAGCCTAAATATTACAATAACGCAAATGTCTCTACTCGGATAGTAGTACGATAATCATTCCAATGTGTATCCGATTATCATAGTCCGCGTTCTTTTCTAAGCACCATCGCATGCGATGGAACCATTGACTGAATCACTGATCCTCTTTTTCGCTTGAATTCTGCCCTTCTTTATTTTCATTAGCAAATCATCGAATGGAAACATCCGTTGGGCAGATTCTTTTGGTTGTGGGCTCGTAACACTGCATCAAGCTTTCACCACCTGTAACAATGTCATATATTTCGCTGCACCAATCCAACGACGGCGTTTTTGATCTTCCGTCAAATTATGAAGGATCTATCTGGGGCAAAGCTTTCTGACGCCTACATGTTCGTGTCAACCTTTTTGCACTTGACTCTATCAATATCTATATGCCTAAACTTGGCCGGCTCTATTGATATGTCACTCTTTTATCAGCTCCTTAATGATAGGAGGATAAGGATAGGCCGCACAGCACTCACGTGGTCTTTATCTTTAACGGTCGCCGTAGGACGTCCTTCGCGCAAATCGTTTAAATTCATTAAACTAGTTATAAACAGTGGTACAAGATCTTCAGTGGTAGAAGGCTTCATCATGTAATGCCAGTCGAAGTCTATCATAACATAGTTGTTGATTAAGACCGCAACGAAAATCGTAATAAATCATGGAGCGAAAATTTCTCTCGTCAAATTCATATTGACTAATATGAATGACGAATCGATCATATTTAAAAACAAATGACATATGAATTCAGTGAACATGTAATGTGCCTTCCATAGAGTTATTTATTGGTAATTTAAATAAATTTTTCCTCCGCATTTTTTTTTTTTACTTTGCTATTTTAAATACTTTCAGTGTGACATGTATGTAGTTATCACAACAAATAGAACGAAAACAACAAGATTATTCCCTTATTTCTTGCATCTCTCATAAGACCCGCGGTGAGCCGAGGCAGCTTAATTAATTCTTACTCTTTTTGGGTAGAAACATAGATAATAAACACTGAATAATATAAAGTTTCTTAAGGTAGAACCATCCCCTTTTTCTTAAATACTCCTTCATACAGACGTTTATATAAGTCATATGCTCGCATGTCAAAAAATCGTCGCTAAAGTGTACTCACTGTTATTGCTTTTAATATTCCAAACGTTTCATTACCTCCTAATAGCAGCAAACGGTACTTCTTCCTTTATAAAATTCGAACCTATTTGTTGTGTAAACATCAATCAAATAATTATTACTAATAGATAAAAATTGACAATATTTGTACAACAACAGGATTTCGATTCAAACATTTCGATGTCATGATGATTTGATCCCAAAAGAGATTTTTCAATCGAACAGTATTCGAAACAAATATTTCAGATATGAATACATAATGTACACAAATAATCGAATATTCGCAGAAACAATCGAAACGTAAACTGCGTGCGGCCACAAAATGAAAAAAGTTGAAAACTAACCCGATGTGAAATGATATCAACTTTGGCGAAGAGAATTATTTTTAAGTTCAATTGAATCAACGTTATGATTCTGGGCACTCACTCGAAAACAATAACACTCAATTCCTAATACGATTATTGTTATTGAGAATAAAGTATCAGCTATTTGTTAAACTCGCGGGAGTTGTAAGAGTCAACTCAAAGATATCTTACTGTAGGACGTGTAGCCAAAGAGTCAGCAACAAGTCGGTATTCTCGCACTATTGTGATCTCTGAAGCTTCGAGCGGTGTACAGGCACCCAGTATTGATACGAGCTTAAAGCTTAAGTGCGATACTACTTTCGTACGACAAACACAATATCGTAGCTGGTCTAAATACTTTATTTGTTTTATTTTTGGCGTTATATGGCGCGTTTGTTGAAAGTAAAATTGGCAGCGTGCATACCGTCTCGAAAATCCCACAGTAGACCGTTAAAGATGCTTGATGACAGTAAAATTGACTGGTTTAGATGACAGTAAATAAATATTACCTAATATTTTTTACTATGTAAATATATATTATGTTCTTTAATCAAACCTTCGTTTTCGTATTTAATATCGTTCTTGGATAATTTTATTATTTTTCATCATAATATCAGCCAAAGGACGTCCACTGCTGAATAAAGGCCTCCCCCATAGATTTCCACAACCATGTCGTAGTTTTGTGGGGAATTTGCCAGTACTCAGCCACGCTTGGCAGGCGGGTTTGTGAGCGCAGTGCGGCTGCTGTGTTCCACAGAAGGACCGCTCTGGCATAGAGTCCCTTAGTCTCCTATTATGATAACCACGAGAGGAGTTGAGTGGTACTATATTCTTAACCGGACAGCACGCGAATTATTTTTCATACTCATTGACATACGGTTTTTTTTACCCCAGTTAACTCAAAGAAGTAAAACTTCTAAGGCGTAAACATATACCTTCTTTTCATTGGCCTTTCGGTGGCTTGCGTTTGACTACTAAGTAGACACCTGATGTTAAACGACGATGGGGTCGACGATGTTGCACGCTTGTGAACCTATTCACTTGTGCCTGATGATTCCTAGACTATATCAGTCAAGGAACACAGACCAATGTGCTTCCAAAACTTTTTCTCGAGTCTAGTGTTACGCTTTGAATGGTAACTGTTAAAGGATAAAGTTAATTTAAATCAAGTTTACCTGTACAGGTAATATACCTACATAAGTTCGGAAAGTACGATGTCATTGAAAAAATTACAAATCACTACACATTCCCATACAGATTCGAATGAAGGCATCTTCAAAGAATTCACGCACAAGTTTGCCAAATCACTTTGATAAGTTTAGGGGCCCCAACTTGCCGAATCACATCCAACTTTCTTGGATTTCTGCCGAATTTCAGATGCTAACATAACTTTATTCGTTTCCTCACCGTGTGTAATAACCAACTTATTTAACTTTGAGCCGTGTTTAATTTAAATGAAGAAAGAAGTGATATTTAAACGAGGTAATAAAATGATTGTTGTTTGAAACAATACGCTAGAGAATAAAGAGTTTCGTTAGTAGGTAACCGTAATAGTGATCATTTGGTATCGCAGTTTTTATTAGTTCTCATCAATCAAGAGTTAATTCGAAACAGAAGATACAATTATATATTCAGTTATTAGAATAGGAGTAAAATTTAAAAATATTCTGATTGCTTGCCAACAAATGAATACAAAATTTACATTTTTGGACCTTTATACGGTCATGAAGGCACACGTTTATTAAAATAAAGTCTTATTTTAGACTTCCCAGTATCAGTCGGAAAGAAAAATAGACGGCAGTGACACAAATTACATCCTTTTTCATTCGACACCCCTGATATTGATCTATGACGTTGACGCCACTTTGTCATAAACAAATTGGTCGACATTTCCAATAATGGTTTTTTTTTTTTTTTTTTTTTTTATTTTTTTTTTTTTTTTTTGTTGGGCTTCTCGCATACATTTCTGGGAAATGTGGTTGCTTAACCGGTCATTTGCTGGCGAAGCCAAAAGAGGCCTCCAGCCAGGCTTAAATTAAATATTAAAAACTAAGCAACTTTCGCTAAGGGCGCCCCCTGCGGGACACGGACCTCGGCTTAGGGCGTTGCTGGGGATATCAAGCTATTGTTTTGGGGACAGCTGGATCGGTATTATTTAAATTGTATTAGGGGACATTTAAAGCTACAGGCTCGGCACGGGCCGGCGCGAGCAAGAGACGGGAGGGAGAAGTGCTAACTTGAACAGGCCTCCGCGACGTCGGTGAGGCGGGCATCCTCGGCGGCGAGGGCGGTACAACGGTCGGGTGTTTAGTGAACGAGACAACGCGAGTCTCTTCATGTGATCTAACGTGATTTCATCGTCTGGATCGACCAGAACGTGCCTCGGGCGGCGTACTCTACTGATACGGGAGGGTTCGTAGTCGGCGGCTGATACCACAAGGGGATTTGGGTGGGATAGGGCAGAATCGAGATAGCGTTTAGACGCTTGTTTCATAAATTGCCTGATGGTCGGCAAGTTAAGGTCGAAATGGAGTTGGTCGTTTCGCATGTACAGAGGCGCTCCGGTGGCCTTGCGCATGAACCGGGTTTGGAGGGTTTCGAATCTACGGAGTGGGTATGATTCGGCGTGTGCGAACACTGGGCTGGCATAGGTCATGATGGGTCGAATGCATGTGGTGTAAATTCTCACCTTATTTCTAAGGGATAATTTACTACGAGCGTTCAGAATATAGTGAAGGCGACCAAGCACAAAGGCAGCGCGGGCACGCACCATCTTTGTGTGGGGAATGAAGGTCAGTTTTTTGTCTAGGGTGACTCCAAGATACTTGGCGTGCGGTTCCCAAGGAACCGATTGGCCCAGCATCGAGATCTCCCTGAAGCGTGGGTGGTCGTCGCCTAATTTGCAAAATAGGACGGCTTTACTTTTGATAGGGTTAACTTCGATCCGCCATTTCCTAAACCATTTCCCGTAGGCGTTGGCTGTGGCTTGGAGGATCTTAGTTATATTATCGGGACTGCGACCAGAGTAGAAAATGGCCGTGTCATCGGCGAAGAGTGCTAATTGGGTCGTATTAGCAGGTCTTTTGGGGAGGTCACTGGTGTACAGTGTGAACAATAGTGGGGCTAGCACGGATCCTTGTGGGACTCCGGCTCTAATGGGGTGAGGGGAAGAGAGAGCGCCCGTGATTCGATATCGGAAACTGCGATTTGACAAGAAGTCTCGTATGATGAGAACGAGACGGTCAGGCACTCCGAGTTGATACAACTTATATAATAAGCCATTGTGCCAGACTTTGTCAAATGCTTTCGCAACATCGAAAAAGAGGACTCCCGTCATCATGCCGCGTGAGAATTCGAACGTGATGTGTTCAACTAGTCGGTGGACTTGTTGTACACACGAGTGTTTGGTTCTAAAACCAAACCGTTCGTCGGGAATGAGTTTCTTGGAATCGGCAAAATCCTTTAATCGGGAATAGATAATCCGCTCATAAATCTTCGCAAGAGAATTGAGAAGGCTTATGGGGCGATAGCTGGAAGGCTCGCACTTGGGCTTACCGGGTTTGGGAATACCGATAACGGTGGCCTGTTTCCACGTATGCGGAAAGAGGTTATTGTTTAATGCCGCATTGAAGATGACGGTCATTAAGGCGATAAGACGTTCGGGGAAGAGTTTAATCACCTTGTTGGTGATACCGTCAGAGCCGGGGGCTTTGCGAGGGTGAATCTTTTTCACGAGATTTCTGACCTCGTCTGCCGTGACCGGAGGGAGGGGGTCGTCAGGGTCCTCGGCAGGCGGAATAGCTGCTCTACGTTCGACTTCAGCGTCAACCTTTTTGAGGTGAGCTTGGTCTACAGGTAGAGTGCTTGGGGAACATTGCGCTTCTAGACTGTCAGCTAGGCATTCGGATTTTTCGTCGTCATCAAAGGCCGGCCTTTGGTTGGGACGGTTGAGGGGGGGGACAGCATTGGATGTTTCGGATTTGAGTTTCCGTTGCAGATGCCAGAACGCAAGGTGGGTTGGCTCTAAGTCGCCCAACATCTTATCCCAGTTAGCCTCTCGGCACTCCTTAATACGTTCCTTGACAGCACGCTGCAGGTGGCGCATAAAGAGGCGATTGGGTTCGCTGGGAAAAGATGAGTACGCTCTAAGGGCTGCGTTCTTCTCCGTCATCAGTGCACGTACATCGTCAGGGAGTTTCATGCGATGGTCTTCCATCGCAGGAACTCGCCGTGAACACTCGTCCACGACGGACTGTACATGCCCGGTGAGGGAGTCGATCGCGCCTAGCGTGTCTGCGACTGACGTTATGCATTCGGGAATTCTATCTAACTGAGCGGACGACGGGTCGTTGAGGCGTTGCCTAACTTTCCTCCAGTCCGTCGTCACAATGGTCTGAGGGGGTAGCCCTGTGTCCGTGGGGCCAAAGCGGGAGGTGAGGTGAAGGATCACAGGACGGTGATCGGAGTCTAGCTCTTGTAGTACTTCAATGGAATGCAACTTGAGGTTGACATTCATTAGAAGTGCTATGTCGAATATATCCGGGCGATGATTAACATTGCTGGGGTAGTGAGTGGGATACATCGGGGCGATGATGTCGAAATTGAGGAGGGTACTGAGGGAGTATAATTTACTTCCTCTGTGGTTGTGAGTGAGACAGTTCCAAGACTCATGTTTGGCATTGAGATCTCCCGCCACTATGACGGAGTCGCCTAGATCGAAGAGTGCTTCGAGATCCGATTGGATTGGATCGTCTTGGGCATTGGGGGATTGGTAAGCCGACACTATAGTGATCGGTTGATGACCTGTCATGCCTATTCTGCACACAGATGCCTCTAGATTGGAAAGGGACGGGGTATCTAGGGGCATGCAATAAAGGGATCTCTTATAGTAAATAAGAGTGCCTCCTCCACGGGAGTGGGTCCTATCGTTGCGCACTATATCATAGTTTGCAATTCTAGGGTTCCTGTGAGAGGGTTTCAAAAAGGACTCTTGTATCAACATAATGTCAATAAGGTGGTCGCGGAGGAATAAGGCGATTTCATCTTTTTGGCCATTAATGCTGTTGGCATTGAAGATGCCTATTTTAAGGGATCGGGGTTTTGTTCTGCACCTGCTTTGTGAATCCATTACGGATGAACGCGGTAGGAGAGGAGGGCGGATGATACGTCAGCGAAGTCGCTGAGAACTAGCATGAGGCCGTATTGGCCTTGGTTTGCCCTAATGGCTGCGGCCATTTGGGCGACTCTGTTCGGGTCGACAGAGTTAAGAAGACCGAGGCAAACAGAGAGGTCGTTAGTTTTGAGATGGGGTGTGGATTGGGTTGAGGGAGGGGCGGCCCTCTGAGAGTGGGTGCACCACTTGTGGTGCGGGTTGGTTGTACGGCACGGGAAGGTACGGTGCCGTTTGGGGGGCGGTCATCAGCGAGGGAATCGCTGACGCTTGGGTCGCCTGTTGGGTCAGTAAACTAGGCCTCAGGGCGGGGAACGCTTGCTGATGGTTCAGCGCGTTCCACGGCGATGGCCTTTGAGGGCTGAGTCGTTGGGACATGGGAGGGGCCTGAGAGGCGTAATGGGCGGCCGCGAAGGCTTGGGTAGCCGCTTTGCGCTTTGCTACCTTGCTGTTAGCGCGCGGGGCTTTGGGGCATCCGCGATAATTCGCCGGATGACCCGACTCACCGCAAAGCACACAACTTGGAGGCTCTGTGCAAAGCGTGCGATCTTTGGGGCGATCGCAGTCGGAGGTGCTGTGGTCACCTAGGCACTTAACGCACCTAGGTTTGGCGTAGCAGTGTCGCTGCGCGTGGCCGTAAAGCTGGCAGCGATGACACTGCCCGGGAGGACCATATCTGTGGGGGGGCTCAATTTTTATGCCTGATAGGTGGCACACGGTCTTAATGTTAAATATTTTCCGATCATTGTCGGTGGACTTCTCGCATATGGCGAGGACCATGTCGTAGGCTTCACCGTTGCGACCAGCGTGCATACGGTGAACCTCCAGGACGGGGATATTTTGCGACAGAAGGTCGTCTTTTATGGAGTTGGTGTCTATTTCTTTAGGGATACCCTTTAGGACTACCCGGAGTGGGCGTTCCTCGGCAAGAGAGTACGTGTGGAAGTACACGTTTCGGTCTTGGAGGGCTCGGGTCAGGGACTTGAAGTCTTGGGCAGTGGGAACTGCCACTTTGACTCCGACGGCTGTGGTGCGGGCACTGAGGTAGTTGATACCGAGCTCAGTACACATCTTGGAAACATCGTTCCATTTATCCTTCGCTTGGATAAAAATAGCGGGCGGTTTCCGGTCCTTTTTAGGGACCTTAGCGGGTTGGGATTGGGGTTGGGTGTTAGCGGGGGTAGGGGTGGGGGCGGGGCTGGCCTGAGAGGAGGTCGTCGTGGGGACAGGGGCAGAGGGCGGAGCGGAGGACGAGGCCTCTTCCGTCTTAGGGGCTTTAGCGGGAGCGGCTTGGGCGGAGGACTTGGCCTTGCGGGCCCGCTTTTTTCGGTTGCCACTGACGAGTTGAAACTCATCTGAGGTAGAGTCGGAGGATAAGGTTTGGGGCGGAGGGATAGAGTCATCACTCTCTGACATTTCCGAAATGTCTGAGAGAGTGGGCATATCAGCGTCGGGGGATGCGGTAGGGTTAGAGCTGGAGGGGGGGAGGGGGGGTTTTTGCCGGAGGGGCGGAGGAAATGCCCGCATCAATTTCGGGGGTTGATCCCCTTTTTTTGGGTTCGGGATAGGGGGGCTGCACTATTGTGCCTGGCTCAGGTGAGGGGGAAAGGAGGTTGCCGTAATTGGCAACGATATAGGGGTCCTTTAAGAGGACCTTCCTAATATTTTTTAGAAGCGTGGCGTCGTCGGCCATTTTGTTTTGCAAAACAAAATGGTGGACGTGGGACAATAAAAACAGAAATACGCCTAAATCGTAGGAGACAATCGATTAACGCGATTCCCTATCCTCCCGGGTTGGATGGGCCCGGGGGTGTGTAACAAACCCTCCCTGCCGGGTGTAGGCAGGGAGGTGTGAGTACCTGTGGTGAGCCCTAAGCTAGTACCATCCGTGGCCAGTCTTATTGGGCAAACGGGTCCCTGACAGCTCTTTTGCAAGGGGCGATAAGGTATCGCCCGCAAGAGACTGTATAATCTGAAAACGTAGACTCGAACTAGGGTCGACTAGGGTAGCCCCCAAGGCCGGTGGTCCTAGTCCGCTGCCGACTAACTGCTTTGCCCTGATGGGGCTAAGCGGGTGTGCCGGGTCAACACCCCACTCGGCTTCGTTGGCACCGTAAGGTATCCGCCGAGGACCACCAAACAGTGGTTTTTCCCTGAAGGGGCACAAAAACGCGATGAATTTAATCGGTCAAAGAAACAAAAAATCAGTAGTCGCCTTGAAAAAGGCAACGCGTGATTTAAATGAAGTGACTGCAATCCGACGGGACGGATTGCGAACAAACACTACACGGCACACTGATCGGGGAGCGCGAGCACTGCACGACCGTCTGCGGCGAGCGTCAGAGACGGAATTGAATAATGGATTAGTCAACCTATTTGTATTTATTTTTAGATCACTTTAATTGTATATTAATCCGTATGAGTAGGTATATACATATATTATAACTGTTAATAGATGTTGGTAACAAGATCAGTGCAATGATAACAAATGATGCACAATTTATTTTTAAGCTCCAAAAATAAAATAAAAATTTTATGCGCACAAAGCTTTTTTCATATATTAATTATTATTATTTAATTAATTATTATTACACACATAACTACAGTAAATAGGCGGGAATTTAATAAATGGTAGAATACATCAATTGAAACGAACTGTCAGCCGAATGCGAGCCGTACATATACCGACAGCAAAAATAATATTGTCTCCAGACCGGTATACCTTGACCCAGTTGCAGCAGGAGCAAAACACCGCGGGAGGCCGACCGACTGATCGTCCGGAATGTTTACGTATGAACCCACAATTTCATTATCGATCACAATCATTCGCGGAAGGCCGAGTGACGAGTCCATCACTATTCTACTAGCCAATACAAACACGTCGTATTAATGAGCATGAATAATCGTAAACATTTTGTTCATACAACACTAGATACACATTCGATTGATCAAGTAAATGACACATTACTTATCTGTAAACGTTTATCCAATAATGTGACATCTTTAAAAGGTTTCATCTTATCTCATGATATCTTACGATAAGTAGAACCGTAAAATATTGCTGAGCATTTGGCATTTATGGGTTTTCTGAACATTATATATTAATCATAGACAACACGTAAAAAGACTTGCTTGTCATAAGTATTTCTTTTATTTTCTTTATGGCAGGATACAGTAGAGAGAACAGAACTAATAACATATATTTCTATCGAAATAACAAAAATAAACCAAGTTACGGTGAGGAAATAAATGATTGCGGAAGCGTTGATAGTCGGTTAGTTAAATTTGATAACAATGTTCTCGGGTGAGGATCACGTAAACGAAATGATGAGGATCCCGGATCGCTTAAAGGGATGACGGATGGCCCTTATGAGAAGGGCTTAGTATCATGTGATGTGATGCTATATGGCAAGATTGGAAGAAAATAGGCGATGTTAAAGATTGATCGTACAACCGGAATGGAAAAAAGCGATGCGGCAAGGTGGTTTCGTTAAAATAATACATCCATCTGATCAAGATACAAGCACAATATTTCATACGGCTCATGAACTCATCTACACAATATATCATACAATTAACCGCTTAAACCACAGTTGCTGGCACACTCTCCTAATAATTTATCGGTAGTTGAAAACCTGGGAAACAAACTGTAGCTAAACAGACTGTTCCAAAGCTTGTCAGTTGGATGAATAAGAAAGTATTCAAAAAGCGCGTCACTTTCTCTAATTAATTTTATTTCTGCTCTCAATCTTAGCTCCATATATCGATATATTTCTTATCTCATAACTATTGTATCGATAGAAAAACAAAACGTTTTATTTTGAATCTCGAAAGATAAGTAAGCGGGTACAGATAAAAACTGTTTTCGGAGAATTTGTGACAACAGAAAGCTTTTTCTTCGGCACATAATAAACGAATATCTTGTCGTCGATGACATATTATACTATGTAAACATGTTTTATATTCTTATCTATGTTATCCATCTTATCATAGCACGACTGGAATGTAGAGTGCGTACCTATAATATAATATTATTAATATCATGTCCCATTGCATGTAAAAGGCGTCTTCTCATCCCGAAAAGTTAAGAAAACACCAGATGTTTCCTACACTTATCAGACCAAAGTGAAGTTTGTGGTATCTTAGATTACCTAAAGTACATACACACTGATACATGGCAGGTTGAGAATTCACAATATTTTTTATTTATTTTTATATTCATCCGGTGGTTAAAAATGTGTAAATAAAAGGTAATAACTCCCAGGCTTTGATAGTAATATAACAGAATTTAATATACTCTGTATTCAATTCTGTTCCAACCCTAAAATTTTTAAATAAACAGTCATCGTGCTGCAAGTAACAAGAACATATTAGCAGCACAATCTAAAATAAATGAACACAATAAAGCTTGCTAATTATTTCAAGAATTATAGTTAGCGTTTCAGTTTCATTTCATATTTTATCAACAGAAGTTAATCAGCCAATTAAATTCCCATTTGACTAAAGCCAAATTATTTCAACAGCTCCAAAGTTATTGGCGTTCAAATGGTTAATAGCTTATATCAAACCCACGTAACGTAGCCTACAAACGGTGTACTTTTAATTAAGATCACTAATAAAATTCTGATGAAAATTCCGTAGACTCCGCACGTCCAACCGCCTCGTGGGGTCCCGTAAATAACCAATTATCGGATTAGTTCAGGTCTGATTTTCATATTTTTTCCAACCAACAAGGGACTACTAATTGGGCAATAAATTATTCCTCAATTCCTTCCTATATCCCGCAAGGGTGCGTTCGGAGATTGGCGCTTGAAACACAGCTGTTATGTCTGTACTCTTCATTTTCGTGTTATTTTAAAATATTGATGTTTAGTGTCCATCCATTATTAGGGTTCTAAAATTCGGCAATCAATTTACCAAAAGAATGATTGCTTTACTTTTTATATTTTTTGGAATATGGTGCCATCCAAGAAGCCTGGGCATGAGCTTTACGTGTTCAAATATGTTCAAGGTTACAAAGTAAACATATTAAAATAACACCATAACAAGTAGTAAATATATTTATCAGAAAATTAAATAATACGTATTTATAATATTTTTATGACCTATGAGCAAAGGCGTATTTCGCACAAGATATAGGATTTTACTCAGTGAAGGACTAACCATAACCACCTAATGTACCTACTTATCGCCGGTAGGCTGCAATTATTGTGATAAAGTTAAACTATATCCTTGTGCCAACTCCGGTTTTGGCTTAATATTTACTTAACAACTTAAATAAATCTGCGTGCGTGAGTTTATACATTTTTATGAAAATAATCCATACTTTATACGACCGATTGGCGTAATTGCGGTGCATCATGCGGTTTTCAGTACATTGCGGTCAGAAGTCTGAAAAATAACTACCCAAAACAGGAACAATGGTTTTTAAAGCATTCAAATATATAAATGGATATATTACTGTTATCAAACAAAATAGCTGTTATACCTCGAAATTTTTTACCGTGCTTCACACTAGAATTTCTCCTGTGTCGTGGATACGGTTTTCAGATTGAAATCCCACATGCAGAAATACCCAGACCCGAAACAACTATCTGTAAATCATGCAAATATTTGTTCCGTGCGGGAAACGAACCCACGACACGTAGGGCAGAAAGCCAATCGTCTATCATATAGATTATGATATCTCAAATATAAGTTTTTTTTATCGATACCAGTTTAAGCATACTGTCATTACAGACGTCTCGTCATTAGCTGCACGTCCAAACAGCGACAACACATGAAATCTTTTGTTTACCTACGCGTTCAATTGTTTGTACAAAGCCTCGACAGTTTGTAAAAAGCAAACATTAAGTGAGATGAGTCCCGGGTTTAGAGCCTCCTTTTCTACGCCGATCGGTACGGACGGCTGCTTTTTAATTTACCTTTCTTTGTATAATTAAAATCTGCGGTAGCTTTTCTGCCCGTTTTCGAGAACCAACAATAGATTTCTCGCACAAAAAAATAAGAAGTAATTCAAGCCCGAGAGTTTCAACTACAAATCAATGCAACATTAATAAAATTGTGTTTTTAATATCATTTTCTCTTGGGCATTCTTCCATTTTGTATTGTGTTTCTGTTAGTGTTTTCATTATTTGTATTTTATGATTATAATTGAATTAAGAAAGGAAAATAACGTGCGTCACAGGCATAGCTTGTAGAATTTACAAGTGGGCTGGTCATGTCCGTCGAAGGACCGATGACCATTGGAGCAGACGAGTCCTTGAGTGGAGACCGCCAATTGATAAACGTAGTGTGGGACACCCCCCAGGCAGATGGATCGACGACCTGAAGAAGGCTGCTGGGACGGACTAGCAGAAGGCGTGTATTGTGGTGCTTTAAGTGATAAAGTCATAGTCATGGAATATATGGGTTGAGATGAGGAAAAGTCAGCAATGTACGGCTTTATCATAATAAGAGTGTGTAAGAGCTGAAGCTGGTCTGCCTTTGGACATATCCAACATACTTTCATATTCTAGCTACGAGCTGCCGCTAATGTCAACTATGCTTTGCTTAACAGATCTGAAGCTGTAATATATTCCGTTACCAATGCATGGTGTATAGGAATTAAACGTAATGGACAGAATTTACTAAGTCTACAGGTGTCTCTTGCAAAATTTTTATATAGCTATTTTCTACACTAGGTTTACTCCTGTGTCGGTTAGGTACAGACATAGATCTCACATGCACAAATACCCAGACTTAAAACAACTATCGTAGATCATCAAATATTTGTTCCATGCAGGTATCGAACCCGTAACACGTAGCGCAGAAAGCCAATTGCTTAGCCACTGCGTCAACGCGCGTGTTGTAGCCGCGTTACCTCAAACAACTCTACCTCGGTACATGTAACCTTTAGCCCAGATTTTTCTCCTACCAAAAGCCTTGCGTCAATGCTGCCCCAATAATTTTGACAATAATACACTTTTCGTGAACCCCAATTACAGCAAAAATTATTATGTGTTTCCGTTAATAAGAATTGCAAAGGTATAAAGAATACCATCGTCCAATTTTCCTATTCAAATAGTAGTTAAGTACTTACTCTTATTTAGAAATTTCAAGTACCACAATAGCACTGAGTAGTAGTCACTAGACTCAACAGAGACTTTAAAAATATACAGCCTTTGGAACGGTATCTTTAACTCTTAAGTTATTTTGACGGCATGATTAGCGCAGTAGCTAAGTGAGCTTTCTGCGCTACGGGTCGCGGGTTTGATTCGCGAGCGGAACAAATATTTGTATAGCCTATACGGAGTTCCGAGTCTGGGTGGACGTGCATGTAAATGGTTGGTTGAGTCATTACTTCACATAAGTGGTACAACTCATGAGCATGAAAGATATAGCTGGAGACGGGTAATGGCCGAGCAATAATCACTATACAGAGCAGCTTCAGCTCTTGTATTCCCTTAAGAAAATGTAAGAGCTGTAGTTGCTCTACCTTTGGACACATCTAACATGCTTTCATATTGTAACTATGAGTTGCCGCTAATGTGAACTATGCTTAACAGATCTGAACCTGGGTAATAACCCTGAATATATTCCGTTAGTCTGGGCAACTTTTTTTAAACTAATATTTGTTGTTGTTGGGAATCCAGTACTTACTTTATATACTTCATAGGGGTATGAAGTATATAAAGTAATTTTACGTGCCTGTTGGTTCTTAGGCGAACAATGTATGGGCGCAGAACAATGTAATTTTCCAGCAAAAGGGTACCTTTCCTTTAATCTATAATAATACATTCTACCTCGATTTATATGGTATTAACATCAAATTCGTTAAGTTTTACGCCGTTTAGGTGCTACTGTTCATACGAACTTTGTTATTAATAATAACTAAAAGAAGGTAGTTTCAAATAACAAAAAACTGCTATGACCATTAGTTAAATGATGAGCTCACTCTATAAGCTTCTGTAAATTTAAGACAAAATCATATAATTAGTACAGTATTCTTTCTCTCAGTGATGACAATATGATCAACACTTTCACCGCCAGACTTGTTCTGTCTGTTGCATAGACTGGTTGACAGCTTGCGGTTCAGCTATTGTTCGTCACAATGGTAGAATAACGAAACGCCATGTTTGTATGCCTGACTTTCCCTTTGCCATAAACCCACTATTAATTATCTAGTTCTACGTACGAGGACACATTGTAATAGTATGAGTGATTTTAAAATTTGTACGATGGTTTACGAATAAAAATAAGGTACTCATTTTATTCCGTTCTGCTGTCTTAAAAAGGTAGTTATCAGAATATAAACGGCAACCGGTGGAAGTTACCGTTGAAAATATCGATACCCAAATAAACGTACCGATAAAATTATAAGTACATATGTCTTAAGTTTGCGTTACTAATTATAAAAAGTACACTGCACCGCAACGTGGCTGCATCGTGCGTTGCGTTGTTGCGTGTGTGCAAGTGTTCGAAAAAAATATTTGAAAAATAAAAATCTTTAATACACGCTATGTAATCTATTAATAAAGCGTCGGTTTATTATGTGGTACTTTGGTATCGATACCATTACCTCCGGCAATAGGTGCTGTTATCACCAGTCAGCAGTTCTGCACTAAAAGTTGGTACAATGGAATATGAAGTTAACAAGTTAACTACATAAATGTAGCTACAAACAAATTTGTCAGTAAACTTAAGATATTCGCCGCGAAGCAGTAGTGCTTAGACTTTAAACATAACTGTGATTCGGCACTGTAGCTAGTGAAAATACTGGGCATAAGAGACATATAACTTATATCTCGAGGTAATAATAAATAAATAGGTATAAGCGCAGTGTGGTGCCACGCAGTCCTGGGTAACATTACTATTGTTATGGACAGGCTTACCACCAGGCATGAAGACTTGGTCGTCTTATTACCAGGTTGTATAAAAAAATACTAGGATATTTTTCATGCGACAATGTGTTCATTGATGATGAATCTTTACAATATATACAATTATTTGTCCTGACTAACTGAGTGATCAACGAAAAGGGTACCTACACCACTGGGGATACAAACTTGAAGTTTTGGCAGTTGATGCCTTAATAACATCATCATCGGCATTCACTAAGGAAGGAATTTTAGAATTCCACTCCTAAAGTGGTAAAGGTTGAAAGGTTGTATGAAACTCCGTCATTTTATAAGTTAGATCTATGAACTGGTTTTTTTATAAATCGTACCCTTAAGGGGGTAAAAGGCCGTCGTCGATCGTTATTTTCGAAGTTAAATCTATGAAAATGGTTAATTGGCTTTTTGGTTGGGAATAAAGAAGAATTAAGTGTTTCCGTGTTTTTGTAACGCGGATCAAACCGCGAGCGACAGCTGGTTAAAATATTACACAACAACAATTAACTAGTTCGATTCCGTTTGTACAACAAGAAAAAGCTTTTCCATTCAAAATTAATAAATCTCCGCTATCGTTGTCAAAAGCACCCTTTCTTTAATATTTCAAATGTTCGTATCGTTACTAAAGATCTACATTGGCGGAAAAAACTAATAGAAATAAACTTTAGCAAACTACGTACATATTTATTTTTGTGAAGACGCTTTTTGTTGATGTAGATTAAGTGTATTATGTTAATAAATGAAAATATGTGCCTATTAAACTAACGACTACACCGGCTCCATCTCTTGCAATTGTTTTTTTTTTCTTTTGGTTATTTTTGATATGAAACGATACAATTAACAATTATTTATTTATTTTTTATTTAACTCTTTATTGTACACCAATTAATATACAAAACATATAACAATCTACTTTAAAAACTTAAAAATACAAAGCACCTAAGTAAAACCGTGTTGACTATGAAAAATTAAGCTTGGTAACCAACATTGAATGTCTTTATTTCAAACAGGTTTTAAACAGAGTTCATTTTGTTTACCTGTACCAATTACCGGCTTCCCTATTGCTTGGAATAATAAATATCACGAGCCATTTACTAAACGAACCGACGGGTAAGTACCACAAATAAATAGAACTTACAATTGTAGATGTATTTAGAAAGCTTTATAACATTGGTTTTAGGATACCTGCATTGAATTTAGTGGATACTTAACCTAGTAGATTACGTTGTAAATGTAGGCCTTAGTCTATTAGAAGTAGGTATCTTAAATGAAATAACCTAAGACGAAGAAGCGTATGCTCGATGTTGTGAAAGTATATTATAAACCTGTTAATTTGTATCTAAGCGTTACTAATGTGCAAGTCAAGGCAGAGTGAAGAAAAGTAAATCGGGCATTGAAACGTAGACTGGGATAAAGCCAAAAAGAGAAGAAGGCTCAATCTAGTGGGGTAATTGGTTAGTACATTACCTTTAGTTGGCTTCAAAACGGCATCAGTTCATCATTCCCGATTATATATTATCGCCGCATTGTCTTTCTCACGCTACAAGTAGGTATTAGTACATACTACTTCATAAGGACTATACATACCTACTATTAAGAGCTACAGACTACAAAACTATCAGATACATCTTAAGCAAAGTTTGACTGCCATCATAATTTGATTAATAAGCTATAATAGTCTTAAAGAAAAGATTATTATTATGCTCAATTAATAAATGAGCTTTGCCTATATGAATGAATTACTTATATCGTTTTAAACGACCTTATTGAATAACCAGCCAGACCGCTTTCTAATTTATATTTTTCTTGATTTCTGTTATCTTTTACTCAGTAATAATTGTCACTGTGGGAAGGGCCACTAAATTTATTGATCAATTAAAATTCATTCGAACATCTAATTATTATTCTACATACAGAGCATATAACGTAATTATAATTTATTTCCATGTATACAGAAAAATGTATAACAAGAATCATCATCATCGTATCACCCAAAAGACGATCTTAACTGAACAAAGGCCAGGAAGGCGGGAAGGGATAGATTTCCACAACGACCGGTTACAGGCCGTGTAACGTTCTTTTAGTGGGAACTGGCCAGTACTCACCACCAGGTCACCCCTTGACAGGCGGATTGATGAGCGCAGAATGGCGGCTGTTCTACAGAAGGGACGCTGCTGGCCATCCCTCGGGTGTAGAGACCCTAAGTCGCGGTTTACGCCATCCACGGGAGGAGATGGAGTGGTGCTGTATTCTTGCACCGGACACGGATAAACGGACGGACAAGAACAGTACTGTATATATGCATGCAAACGAAATTTGATTCAAAAGTTCCGCAACCAACGAAAATAAGAAATCTACAATGGCGAAACATGTTTGAAATATTTTAATAGCTCTGGGAAATGTACGATGCTAATAATATGACACTTTATTCCATTTTGATATTCAATTATTATTCCTAAATCAGCGTTCGTGCGAACCTGATGTTTATGTTCACTGAATGCGGTTAATGTTTAATCTATATCATTGACCTTTGAGATGACGAAGAACTTCATAAGATGGTAGGAAATTATACACGACTCTATAAAGCAAAAAGTAATTGGTGTCATTCATGTATCTATACTTGTTGCAGGACTTTTAGGGTGAGATTCAGAAACGAGTCTAAGCGCGAACTTCCGCTTCCATATGTCAAAATGCACTATATACGCCCCTAATTTTGACAGATGGAAGCGTGAACTTAGTTGAGACTCGTTTCTAAATATCACCCTTACTGTACTACAATTATAAATTTCCAATACCTAACATAAATGATAAAATTATTATGAATGAAACAATTTATTATATAGGTTACCTTTGAGATAAAACGGACGAACACACCCTCGCAAGTATCACAGTATTAAAATGATTAAGTTGTATTTACTTAATTTGAAACACGAGATCATTCGTGTCGGATACCTAGATTAATTGCTGTCTCAATTTGCTGTCGACAAAAAACCAATGATTAAGTTAACTTAAAAAGGTGGCAGTTAAAATAAATGTAAGTGTTTAATCAAAAGTATAAATTAAACAACTTAACGTCTGTCAGTCTGGCAAAGTAATGGACGGACAAAACAATATAGTACCCATAAAGAAATGATTATATCGTCTTAATGTTTTATTTACATCATGAAATTCATGCGCAGACTGTTTGTTATTAATTTCTAGTATAAAACGAAATAAAAAACGTATTTCTGTGTTTTTCATGTTGTTATTGAAATTTATGGAAACATAGCGTGTTGGAAATTATGCTCCACAAGTTATGAGCGCCAATTGAGGATAATTTACACCTAATGTAACATTTATTTACACGTTTAATAGCTTCATAGTAATTACGAAACAATATCCTTGACCAGTTAATAATCAATCTCCCCGCAGTTTACCAAGCTCCGTACCAATTTAGAACAAAAGAAAAACACAATCAATGTCGTTTTGTTTGCTTATGGCGAAACAACTAACAAGCGAAAAAGGTTTGTCTTGATTTTTAAGCGCATGGCATGCGAACTGTCACAACTTTGTACACTACAGCAATCATTAAAAACCCAAAACTTTTTATTGCGTCCATTCTAAAGGAGCGGTACTCCTAATTTGACTTTCACAAAGTCTTTTAAACGCGTTGGCGACAGATGCACAACTTTAAAACTCTCGTAAATATACAATGCTAGTTTAAGTATGGTCAGTAAGCATTAGAGAGGAGGGAATGGACTCGATTTGGAAATGCAACTGAGCTACTACGCCGCTGGAATATAGGATGTAGAGAAAATCGCGGGCCGTATCCAGCGACCACTGGCTTTTCATTAAGCGGAAAGCCTCGCTAAGCAGTTATCAGCCGCGGGCGGCTTGCGGATTAACACCCAACTTATTTGTTAAATATATTTTCAGATTAATTTATTATTGCGAATCTGAACACTGTGCTGTGTTATTTGACATTAAACGATATAAACAACTGTGTTGTAGTTGTAACAATATGTGTAAGCTGCAACAATAAATAAATAACATTTTTTAGGTTTATCCTTTGTTACTTGGGTTTACTTACTTATTTGTGTCATTCTCATAACTTGAAACCAACTGTCCTTGTTTGCAAAGTTGAATAGCTGTTTCTTATGTAGATACTAAAACAAGTTGCAGCCGTCGTAAACGTTTCAATCTAGACCTCGGGCATGGATTCCGTTCGTATTTATTCTACTCTGGGTATAAGCGTTAATTTTTGTAAGAAAATTTATATTTATTCCCCTTCGGAAATGAATCATGTAAATTTTCCGCCCCGGAGCGCTCATCCTCGGCACTGAATGGGGGTTCCAAAAGCTCGCCAGCAATCACACTTGTGCCGCACATTGATGCCACGATCTTTTTTTTTATGGTGTGGTGGAAGTACATCATGTACTTCCTCCATCCCGAGGAAAGGCGGAGGGTCATGCCGGACTTCCACCGGAGCGATCATCTTCGGCATCGAAGGGGGGCTCCAGGTCCTCGTACGATCACACTAGAACTGCTCATTGCTGCTCAGGCACTTCTCGGGGGAGTCTCCCTGTGCGCTGTGCTGCGCACACAGCGGCACGTGACCACGTGCGTACCACCGTCATCCCGGAGGTCACTTAGTATGAGCACGTGGACTCCCAATCCACGCAGCTGCGACCCCCGAGGCCCCCCGCCATATAACGACAGTGGGGGACTTCGGCGTGTTGAAACTGGATGCCGGACCGGTATTTACCCTGGCTTCTCCGTCCGTCGGGATCGGCCCTCTCTCGATACCGCTCTGCAGTCTCCTTCTGCAGCATGACGCACTCACAGAGAGAGACCACTGCACTCCAAGTTTCATGCTCTGCCAGCATAGCCGACACTATTGCTGAAAGAAAGAGATCAACCAGGATCCGCTGCTCTGTAGCCCACGCAGGGCACTCCTCGAGTGTGTGTGCGGTATCCTGGTTGCTTTCACAGTGGTGGCACTGTGCCGTGACCTCGCGTCCTATCCTGTGCAGGAACGCACCGAAACAACCGTGAGCGGTGAATACCTCCGTCAGGCGGTAGGTGACGCGCTCACTTCTTTTGAGCCAGGCTCCGAAGAGCGGCAGGACGGCTTCGACGACGCGCTTGATTGCGAACTGCAACCTAAGGCGCTCTCGCTGAAGCCACGAAGCTTGGCGGCCTTACCGTAACGTACGGTACGGCCAAGGTGCGATTTTCCGTTATCACGACCAACGACCCCGGTCGGATGGGCTTATGTAGTAAATCATGTTTCCCAATTATAGCGGCGATAGCCCAATTTCGTGACGGGAGGCAGTGCCAATTTTTTGCTTTATTGAGAAGTGAAGACACTTGTAAGAAAATATTCTAAGCTTTGTTAAAAAAATAACGACCCATGTTGGCACTGCTCATGTATCGTGGTTACATTTACAGTCATAAATGCTCACACATTCACAAACACTCTGACCGGGATTGTTACTGGAGTGGTTTTGTTCTTTTAGGCCATTCATATATTTGTCCCGTGCGGGAAATGAACCCGTGAGCCGTAGCTCCGTAGCCATGGCTTACGACCGAAAGTAATAATCAATCTAATCTAAAATCTTTGGATTTCGGATATGTCTGGTTTTTGTGTTAAATGTGATCGTAACACAAAAACGAATGAATTTCAAAATCTTAAATGTAGAGATTGTGGATTATATTGATTATTAATTTCGGCCGTTAGCCACTACACTAACTGCGTCGACTAAATAACAATTAAATTTCTAGTACCTAATTGAAACACAGTTTACCATTATAACAATTCTGCTCCTAATGATTATACATACTCATTAAACCGAAATTACAAGCAAAGCTAAAGCATCGGCCAATCCTGAGGCTCAGCGACGTGGGAGCGTCTACAACAGGTAACTAGACATTCACACCCGTGCAACTACGGCTCAATCGCGAAGTTCATTTTTTAGTTGTTAGTTCATCTTCTGACTACTAGACGCGTCCTTCCTGCTCTGATGACGCGGTCATCCCGCGTTGTGGTCGCGTAAATGTGCATGGCCCCATAAGATATCATGGAAAGAGTCTGCCGCGCATCTGACGCTTACGTTTCGCATTCGCTATGGTCGCGTAAGTTTATTCGCGTTTATTCAACACTGTTAGGAATGTATCCGAGCGATTGATTTAAAGGAAGTGTATAATCTGTAGTTTTGTCCTTCCGGAACAAGCTCTATCTGTGTGCTATGTGAAAATGTAATGTGTCATGTGGTCCTAATATATATTATTAAAATAATATCAAGCTGGTATAATTAAAGACTTCCCCATCTGCTAATCCTATATATTATCAGGTTATGGGTGTGCAAGATTTATGGGATTTAGCAAGATGCAAAATACAACATACGCGATGCCGCTACCGCAGCTCACGACTGCAACGAATTTTTCAACATGGAAGTTCAGAGTTAAAACAATATTGGAAGAACGCGGAGTACTTGATGTCTTAAAGAAAGATGCTACAAAAGATGAAAAATTTAAGATAAATGACGCAAAAGCCCGAAGTATACTAATTCAATGCATCTCAGATCGTTATATCGATGTCATAAAAAAGGCTGCCACAACCGCCGCCATGCTGACTTTGTTAGAAGGAATATTCGAAAGAAAAAGTGTATTCAATAGACTACATTTGAAGAAAAAGTTATTGGCGCTAAAATGCGAAAATAATATAAGTATTGAAGACCACTTGATGAACTTTGATAAACTAATAACGGAACTGGAAATATCAGGTTGCAAAATGGATGATAGTGACAAAATATGCCATTTGTTGTTAACAATGCCAGACGAGTATGAAAACGTGATAACATCGTTAGAAACCATGAGTAGTGAAAAAGAATTAGATATTGAGTTCGTGAAGTCGAGATTATTAGATGCCGAAATAAAAATAAAAGGTAAAGATAAGGAAAATACACATATTGAAAGAAATACAGATTTTACAGCTGCTCAGATACACAAGAAAATAATAAAATGCTATAATTGTGGTAAAAATGGACACAAAAAATATCAATGTAGGTCAAAATATATCGCCAGAAGAGGAAGAGGACAGACACAGAGAGCACACACAGCTGAAGTAAATGATATAATATTAAATGCATTCACATATGAAAGTTCTAACTTAATATCAGATGAGAACATGATTAAGCTAATTATTGACTCGGGAGCAACGGAAAATTTAATTCAAGCTCAATATGAGAAATATATGACAAATATAGAAGACTTACAAGAAGAGGTTAAAATAAAAATTGCAAATGGTGAATACTTGATAGCTCAAAAGAAAGGAATATTACCAACCTATTATAATGGAATAAAAATAAGTATATGCTGCTTGATAGTGCCCGGATTATGTAATAATTTACTATCAGTTAAACAATTAATGAATAGAGGTTATACAGTTGTATTTAAAAATGGCAACTTAAATATTTATGGATCTGGAAAAACATTAAGAGGTGAGCAAATTGGTAAACTATATGTATTAACATTAATTCTGCAAACTACAAGCTGCCATATTAGTAATGCTAATGACCCTGATATTTGGCATAAAAGAATGGGACACCTTAATAGAAAATGTCTAAGTATTATGAAGTTACCAATAAGCAAAAATATGTGTGGTGCATGTTTAAAAGGAAAATCAACAAGAATGCCATTTAAAAGATTAACAAAAGTAAAGTCAAGGCAAATAGGAGATTTGTTACATACTGATATAGCAGGACCTATCCAAAATGAGTCTAAAGAAGGTTTTAAATACATACAAACAGTAATAGATGACTATTCACACTATTTAGTGGTATATTTATTGAAGAATAAGAATGAAGCAGAAAATAATCTAAAAAATTACATATCTAAATTTGAAACAGAAAAAGACTTGAAAATTAAAAGGATTAGATGTGACAATGGAGGAGAGTTCTCATCGAAGACATTTAAAAGTTATTGTTTGAATAAAGGCATAATAATTGAATATACATACCCCTATAGTCCTCAGCAAAACGGAACAGCAGAGAGGATGAACCGCACAATTTTTGACAAAGCTCGCACATTAAGAAATGATGCAAATTTACCTGAGCATTTATGGACAGAAGCAGTAATGTTTTCAACTTACCTGATTAATAGATCCCCAAGCAGTTCTATAAATTATGATATACCAGCAAAACGCTTTAATAGATCTATGAATTTAGAAAAGTTAAGAATATTTGGATCAAAAGGATGGATGATAAACATACCAAAAGGAAATAAACTACATGATAGAGCAAAGGAAGTAAGAATGGTAGGATATGCAAGGACTGGATATAGACTATGGGATCCAGATATGGACAAGATAATAGAATCAAGGGATGTTAGATTTGATGAAAGTGACTATATATACAAAGGAAAAGAAATAAAGGAAGATAAGAAATGTGAAAATAAGTGTATAAATACATATCAGTACTGGGAAGAGACTTGTGACACTCAGGGACAAGAAAAGGAAAGATCACAAGAAAGAGAAGAACAAGAGACTATAATAACTACAAGGAGTGGACGTATTGTTAAGAAACCTCAGAGATTTGATGATCATGAGTTATATGAAGCATATTGTTTATTAGGCATAGAAGATGAACCACAAACCTATAAGGAAGCTATGGAACAGGGATGGAATGAAGCAATACAAAATGAATTAAAATCTCATGAAACTATGAAAACATGGACTGAAAAGGAATTACCTCAAGGGAATCAATTAATAGATACAAGGTGGATATTTAAAATAAAAGAAAATGGTTTGAAAAAAGCAAGATTAGTCGCTCGAGGCTATCAGTTAAATGATGATAAAACATTAGGGAATAACTATGCACCAGTAGCGAGAATATCTACTATAAGAATGACATTAGCACAAGCTGTACAGAATGACTGGATAATTAAACAGTTGGATGTGCCTACAGCATTTTTAAATGGAAAAATTGAAAATGATGTTTATATAAAGCCACCTGAAGGCATAATTGTTGAGAAGAATAAAGTACTTAAATTAAATAAAGGATTATATGGACTGAGAGAAAGCCCAAAGTGTTGGAACAAAAGATTTGATGGTTACATAAAAACTAAAGGATTTGAGAGATCACAGAATGATTTTTGTCTTTACAAAGGAAAGAATGTAAATGTATGGCTCGTTATTTATGTAGACGATATCATATTAACTGGTTTTCAAAAGGAAGTTGAAGATATTGTAAATGAATTAAAAAGAGAATTTGGTGTAAAAGACTTTGGTGAGCCAAGTTCATTTTTAGGGATGGAAATAGAACGGAAAAATGGAACTTTAAAGATTACACAGAAAAAACAAATAAATAAAATGTTGGAGAATTTTGGTTTGAATGACTGCAATGGAGCACCCACACCAATGGTAAAAGGTTTTCAAATGGATAGTAATGCAGAGCTAATAGATGTACCATATAGACAGCTGATTGGGTCATTGATGTTTGTGTCAACTGTATCTAGACCAGACATAACTTATGCTACTTCTTACCTTAGTCAGTACCTAGATAAACCTACAAAATGTTTATGGACACAAGCTAAAAGGATTCTACGCTATTTAAAACAAACTAAAGATATGGGGTTATTATACAAGAAGAGTAATAAAGATATAATTGAAACATACTCAGATGCAGATTGGGCAGGATGTCATATTGATAGGAAAAGTGTTACAGGTTCAGTGACACTATGCAATGGAAATGTTGTTTCCTGGTTGTCAAGAAAACAACAATGTGTAGCATTGTCAACAGCAGAGGCAGAGTATGTGGCTGCAGCAACAAGTGCTTGTGATTTGCTATACATAAAGGGATTATATAGTGATTTCAAACAGATTAATTGTATTAATAGTGAATACAGTGTGAAGTGTATTTTGTATATGGACAATAAAGGAGCAATAGAGTTAACTAAGTCATATGAGAATAGTAAAAGAGCTAAACATATTGATATTAAAGCTCATTTTATTAAAGATTTAATTCACAAGAAAGTTTTAGACGTATTATATATTAAAACTGATGACAACTTATCAGACTTATTTACTAAAGCATTGTCTAATGAAAAACTATGTCATTTAAGAAATTGTTTAAATATAGAGTAACTTGTCATGCTAATAATAAAAGTCAATGAAGGGTAAATTTAGAGTTGCAAAACTATTTTAGTAGAAAGTTTATTTTGTTTTATCAAAATATGATTAATGATAAAGTTTAATGAGTTGAGGTGATTATACCCATACCGTATAGTTAAAAGTTTGTTAGTATATATATATATATATATACATTTATTTTAAGATAGAGAGTCAGTTATATGTTAAGATTTAAAGCTAGAAAAAGTAATTTGGTTCATACAACTATTGGTTTATATAATATGTAGAAATGAAATGGTTTCAATCGAGGGGGAGTGTTAGGAATGTATCCGAGCGATTGATTTAAAGGAAGTGTATAATCTGTAGTTTTGTCCTTCCGGAACAAGCTCTATCTGTGTGCTATGTGAAAATGTAATGTGTCATGTGGTCCTAATATATATTATTAAAATAATATCAAGCTGGTATAATTAAAGACTTCCCCATCTGCTAATCCTATATATTATCAAACACAACGTTGTTTTATTTCGCAAAAAAATTACATATACCTACTCGTGCCACTACTTTTACATAATCTACAAACAAACAACGCATCTCTACAATAAACGTAACATTTAAACAGTTGGCTTAAACAAAACAAATCGTTCACGAATGAAACGTACTCTACCACAACAGGCTTTTGATTTAAACCACTCGATTTGTTTTTAGTTCCTCCTGTGCAACTTTCCCGTCCTTTTTTATTTATTTCATCTGGTGGAAATACGTCACATACTTCCTCCGCTCCAGGCAAGGGTGGAAGGGCATGCCGGACTCCTACCGGCTAAGACCATCGGAGTGATCAACTTCGGCACCGATCTTAACTACAATCACACTAGTGCCGCCAATTGGTGCCACGCCTTTGGGTACATCTCGAAGGGAATTACTGTAAAACGATCATCCCCTTCTAACGGTAGGATGGTGGCTGTAAAAAGGCCACACCCCTAGGCACATATTGGGGAGGTATTGTAAAGGATACCTCGGCACATTTGCGGCACATGACCACGTGAGCGGCGCAGTGTTCCCGGACAGCAGTGTGAGCTGGCAGACTCCCCAATCTACAGGCTAGCGATCCCCTAGAACTTTCACATCCTAATGCAAACACTACTGTTTTTATACTTTAAAAATATATTTTAATTTTGGAATAGAAAAATCTTTTAGCGAAGATATCGTGGTATTTTTTTTAATAGCCGGATTCAACTTATTGAAGCGACATTCTTTCATCTTTCTCTTAGGATTTCATTGTCATCTTTCGTATCTGCAATAAAAAATATCGTGACAGCTAATTTCTGGAAATACCTACCTTCTTAAGTAAACATCTGATGTTGTGTCTATTTTTAAGTTTGGAGAGCTTTGTGAAGCTGCCTTCTTAATATTGATTTTAAACGTGAAGCAGATCCAAATCGAGGTAGGTAAACAATATGCTTTTATATATCTCTCTGTACCTATATTTTAACATCTATACAGTAAAACTCCCGGCTGAGCATCTATGTGTAAGCTTGTTTGAACAAATCTTGCAAATTGAGATACTCCTCCAACACTTACATCGTTCCCATTCGATAATTGCTATAAAATATGAAAAGGTGCTGTGTGTACCCCGTGTGGTCTCTAGTTATGATAGCACCACTCCATTCTCATCTGTGGATGTCGTAAAAGGCGTCTGAGGACCTCTAAAGCAGAAGGATGGACAGCATCGTTGTCTGTGGAACGGCAGCCTTTCTGCGATCACCAACCCACCTACCAACCGTAGTGAGTACTGACAAATTCCCCCCAAAATGACACGGTATGCAACCGATCTTTGTGATATATTTTTTTAAACATTGCCCCCACACTAGGATTTCTCCTGCGTTGTGGGTGCGTTTACAAATTTCACACACAATACACCCAGACCCAGAACAACTACCTGCAGATCATACAAATATTTGTTCCGTGCGGGAATCGAACACGACCCGGGGCGCAGCAGTCGACTGTATCAGCAACTGCACCAACCGTGCCGTCAAATCTATGCCTTTGTTCACTAGTTGACGTTTTTTGGCTGATAAGATAATGTTCATGATATACAAAAACCATAAAATCGTATATAAGACTGGATTTCCTTTGTTTAACCCAGCTCTACATTGCTCTTAAGTCCTTACTAATATAAATGTGAAAGTTTATTTGTACTGAGATTTGCGCCTCAATCACGCTTAGAAGTTGAAATGGATTTCAGATAAAATTTGGTATAGAGGTAGATGATATCATGGAATGGGAAATATAATAGGTTTTAATAGGTAAGTTATTAAGGTACCTTAAGGGTTTTCATTAGATCCCTCGCCGACGAAGTCATATATAAATGGACCATAAGGTAGTTATTGGCTAGCGGAAATTTTTACTTGACTTTATTGTACTTATTTTATTGAACTGACATTATTATATGGACATTATATGATATAATTAGTCAATAATTCATCATCATATCAGCAAACAGACGTCCACTGCTGAACAAAGGCCTCCACCACAGATTTTCACACCAAGCGGTTACATGCTGCCCGCATCCAATGGCTCCCAGCCACCTTCACCAGGTTGTCTGTCCACCTCGTTGGAGGTCGTCCCACGCTACCTTTTCTGCGCGGTCTCCACTCGAGAACCTTTTTACCCCAACGGCCATAAGTTCTATGAGCAATGTGCCTGAACTGAAGTGGCGCATTGCCACTTCAGTTTACTAATCCTTTCAGCTATATCGGAAACTGTAGTTCTTCTACGGATCTCCTCATTTCTGATTCGATCTCGTAGAGAAATACCAAGCCCTTCAAGCTCGCTGAGCGACCTAGAGCTTTCTTATGAGGCCCATGATGCGTGACCACGTGTAAGTCCCATATGTTATCACGTAACACACACTGGTTAAAGACTTTCGGCTTTTAATAATTAAAAGGTAAACATCGATATGCATAATTATAGTATTCTGCTTAATCAACTAATAACATGGTTATAAATATTGATTTTATAGACTTTATATATTTGCATGTCATCATCATTTGACTAAAGTTGTATAACATGTAAGATCAACTCTGTCCAACTTTTTCGCAAGAAAATTACTAAGTATAATATAAACTTTATTATTTATGTTTTTATGACAATTTTGTCCCACACTAGAATTTCTCCTGTGTCGTGGGTGCGTTTACAGACAAAAATTCCACATACAATACATCCAGAATGAAAAATAACTTTGTTATAAATATTGATGTCATAGGGGTTTATTTTTTAAATATTTGCATGTCAGCAGAATTGATTAAGTTGTTAGAACAAATAACATGTAACTTCAACGCTGTACCAACTTTTTCGCTAATAAAGAAACTAACTAACTATAATATAAATACTAAGTGTACGTAACTACCCTATACTAATTAAGTCTAAATACATATTCTTCTTATCCTTTCGTGTGGTTAGTGGCCAACCTTGTATCAGAGTTGTTCAAGCCGCCCAAAGGCCTCCGACTTGGCTTAATTTATGTATTTATTTATACTTTTATGCACAATGGTGGCAAACATAATGCCATATGACATTCTCTACCAGTCAACCTTTAATGACTGCCGTCTAATCACAACTACCGAGACCGACGAGTGCCTTCCGAGGCACGGAGATGCTGAATTCAACTACCACTATCCGGCAGACTGACCGAGCGAAGTATTGCTTAACCTCGCGGATCGTTTACTGATCAACTGAGTGCAACTGGCAATCGGCCGATATTAATATCCAATCTAAACCAAAATCTTTGAATTTGGGATTGAGAGTTTTTTTGTTTAAATGTGAAGTGTTATCTTAACACAAATCAGACCAAGTTCAAAATCTTAAATCTAAAGATCGGATTAGATTGATTATTAATTTCGGCCGTATGAACGCCATAAATACATAGGAACTTGTCAATTTATACTATCAGGTTTATAATATTTTTGTTTCATGTCATTATGGATCACTGATAAAACACTGCCAAGTTATTTTATTATTCATACACATGTACTTTGTATAAATAAAATGTGTATAACATTGTACAATAATAGAAGTGTATAAAGCTGACAAATAGAACAAACAGGACCGACTCAGTGCAGTCTACGCAGCGTTTTGTACAGTCTCACTGACGTCTACTCTATTGATAGCCATGTTGTTCAATACTTTATTAACACAAAATGCTATTGTTCATGCGCTTCTTCTTCTGAAGTCTATACGATTTTTTTATATTGGCCTACGCCATAATTTCTCCTTATATCGTGGGTACAGTTTACAGACATATATATCACATGCACAAACATCCACATTGCGAACAACTATCTGTAGAATGTACCTGTAGAACCGTGTGGTGCCGGCAAATAGCACCAACCCACCTTATCCCTTGGGTGTCGTAAAAGGCGACTATGGGAATTAACTGGAGGATGGGCAGCAGCATCCTCTGAGTACAGTAACAACTCAACTGAGATCGCCAACCCGCCAGCCAACCGTGGCGATTATGGAAAGACCCCCCAATGAGCACACAACACACCCAGACCGGTCGTTGTAGAGATCTTTGGGGGAGGCTTGTGTCCATCTGTGGACTTTAATCGGCTGAAATTATGATCTGTAGATCATACAAATATCTTTTCCGTGCAGAAATGGAAAATAGCCAATCGCTTAGCCACTGCGCCAAATGTGTTGACAAAGTTAACTATTCCACCAGTTCTATATATTCTATAATTCAAACTCTAATCCAATACACCTCAATATAAATATTTAACTCGGATGGTAGTTAAAGCCAAGTAGAGAGTACACATACATACAAGCAACGAGTAATACTAACAGCAGTGAGTCGGTGTCGTCTGCGCGATAGGGCACGCGTCCCATCCAACGCCCAACGCCCACTAGGCACTCGCCTTTTCCACGGTTTCTGCAATTTTAGAGGTACAATTTTAAAATAATGCATACACCGCGCGATCGTGTCTCCTCTTTTTGTGAAGTTCGTTGAACTGTTTTTTTGGTTTATAAAGGCAAAGTAGTTAATAATAGTTTATTCATGAGGCATGTTTGTTAATATTACATTAGTGCATGTTGCATGCAATAAGGTAGGTTATAGATAGAGGTATTTCCTGATGTATTTACTGCGACAACCGTATTGATCCCATACGCAAGATAATCTTATTGCAATTTCTTGTAGTTACAATAATTGTTAGATGGAATGTTTTAAAAATATGGAAGATATACGAGATAAAGAAATAATAAATAATTTTAGGACACGGCAGGCGCAGTGCCTTTTACGATTGACTTTCGGCGCTACGGGTTGCGAATTCGTATCGGGAAAGAAGAAAATATTTGTATGGCTTACAGGTAGTTGTTTCTGGTTGGGTGTTTGTTTGTGCATGTGGAATTTATGCCTTTAAACTTTACCTCCTGAGAAATCCTATCCTATATGTATATAAGTAATGTAGCAAAACAAAGGAAAAATCTCTGCCTGCAGACTATAACATAAACCAAAACGCGGCAACGCATTCAAAAGTTTCAAAACTCTCGCATCTCATAAGATAATAAAACGAAAATTCAAAAAGTGCTATTATGAGGCACTTTGAAATCTATTCAAAGGAGTTTATAAGCACATTCTCAAATGTAACGCTCATAAAAATTGTATGACGTCATCTCCGGCCATGGTGGCACAATTATCGCGCTCGGCTGTGGACTAGTTTCAAGGACTGCTTTAAAATTACTGCATTTGTTTGTTAGTAAATCGTGTGTAGATATTTTTGGAACGTCTTCATATTGTGACTACTAATTGAATTTGTATTATTTCATTTTGGTAGGTATGACGTTTTATTGTAACTTTCTTTCAGTTCTGTAATTAATTATTCATAATAATATGGCTACATTGTGTTGTCAATGATCACAATCCCTCACAAAATTAGACCACGAAAAGAAATAAATCATTGCATACCTACGTAACCTGTTACGTGCTGTAACAATTATTAATTGTTTACGTAGCGTACTGTGGAGAGGGGGTGATTATTATATATTATGTGATTAGACTGAGATATTTTTGGAGAAGAAAAAAAACAGAGTATGCTTATTCATAATATATAAGTTGATATCTCCTAGGTTAGATATCTAATTCCGTATGGTGCCCCGGATAAGAATATAGTACCACCATCTCCCGTGGATGCTGTGAAAAAGAGACTCGAGCTCTCGTCATCTCATCTAACATTCAAGAGCTCGTAGAGAATTCAATTCTCTAGTCTTGGAGTCCTGTTGTAATGACTGGAGTTCATTCATCATCCGAGTCCGTTTATATAGGACTCGAAGACTCGAAGTTCTTTGCAACACTAGTGAAAGGTGATTTAGGGATTGTAAACAAGAAGTATGGGCAGTAGCGTCTCTTCTATGGAATAGTAGCCATTCTGCGCTCACCAAAACGACGATGCTACTGTGGAAATCTATGACGGGCTGAACAAAGAGCAATGGACGTCCTTTGGCTGATATGATAAAATAGATATCTCAAATAATATCGCTTGAAATAAATATACTAATAATATGTATTAAGATTGAATTCCCGCCACACATTCCCTACCACTGCAACTCCTGTATGCCAGGGTCTACAATGGCGACCACCGAAAAGAACACCCACCAATGAAGCTCGGTGTGTCCCAGAGAAATGAATAACTGTCTTGGAACCCGCAACGAAATTAATCAGAAAAGAAAAAGGAGGAGTAGGAATGAACATACGTTCCACTTCCCTCCGTAGCAAGCAGGAGACAGAGAAAATACTATAGGCCCTGGCACAATAATAAAGAGTGTATTTATTGTAATAGATAAATAAAACAGGTATCTTAGGATAACAGACTGTACCTATTACGAACTAACAGAAATAACAGCTTCCGTCCCACACTATGTAATATATGTATAACCCTTATACCGCTGTCACAACCTTTCCTCTATTTTTGCTTACGACAGTCAGGTACCATAGTTAGAAAGGGATAATAACTATTAATGTGGCACCCTGTTACAGTCGTTACTGTTTTTTTTTTTATTACGTTCGAATCTGTCACAAGCTCTTTATTTTTCAAATCTTATTTAGAAAGAGAAGTACTAGGTCACTACAACTAGGTCAAGGCGTATTGTAGATCAGTACCCTTAGTACGAATTACTTTTCACATTCGAAACGTAACAGTAAACTATACGTTTACGTTATACGTTACGTTACCGCGTTCGGGGCTCCGATCGGTAGAAGAGTTTGGAGTGGGCCATGTAAAGTTACTTCTAAAAACATCCAAGGGTCCATGGGACTTGGGACATGTGTGGATCCACACACAGGTATCGTAAAAGGCGACTATGGGTTGATATCAAGAGGATAGCAGCAGCATCTTCTTGTGCTAATAATAACATACTGCGATCATCGATCCACCTGTCAAGCGTGGTGATTATGGCAATAACCCCTATGACCCCTCATTGTACTGATCATTGAGAGGCCTATGTTCAGCAGTAGACGTAAATGGGCTGATGTGTGAGCACATCATCATATGTGAACTAAAGGATGTCCACTGCTGAACGAAGGCCTGCCCGAACGATTTCCATAATTTTGAATTTATTTTGGGGGAAAGTACTCACCACGCTTGTCAGGTGGGTTGGTGTGCGCAGAATGCTGCTGTTTCATAGAAGGGATACTGCTGCCCTTTTACGACATCAATGGTAGGAGATGGAGTTATATTGAAATCCTCCTCCTCAATATCCTCCGAGATTGAAATACCGCCATAATGCAACAATGACCATTTAACGGCGAGAATGACTCATTGACCGCGTTTATTCATGGACAAAGCTCGCATTATGGTGTTAATTGATACCATACTTATGCTATCATTTGTGATTGGTTCCAGTTAAAATTTACGATGAATAAATAAACATAATACTAGGCTTGTGAAGCCCGCTGCAAATGGCCCCAGATATTGCTTGCTGGATGCAATTTATCTGGGATTATCTCAGCGTTTAGTTAGTTAGACTTTGATAGTTACTGATTGGTTTTCATGTTTTCATTTATCTGGTGTTTTGTTTTAATATTGTAACCATGCTTTTTCCGTGAGGAAACATTATCTTCAATCCCTTTCTCGGTAATATTATACGTGTGTATTGAAGAAGGAAAGTCAAAACTGGAAGTTGAGAAGATATCTCTGAACAATAACCGTAGTTTAGCTACTGGGAATTTGAAAAAAGAGCGAGAAAAAGAGTAATTTAGCTATCTTACACAGAGATTCTTTGTGGTGTCCGGATTAAGAATATAGAATCACTTCACCTCGTCCTGTGGATGTCGTAAAATGTGACTTAGGGGCTCTAGTCCAGAGGGATGGAGAGCAGCATTCTTTTGTGTGGATCAATAGCCAACCTGCGCTCACCAACCCGCCTGCCAAGCTTGGTGAGTACCAGGTTTGTATACCATTGATTTACACAATCGTGTCGTCAGTATGGGAGCCCATAACGACGACACAATTGTGTAAATCTATGAGGAAGCCTTTTTTAAGCAGTCAACGTCTTTTGGCTGATATGATGATGATGAAATAGCTACATTATTCATTAATGACCAAAATTTTTATTACAACTTTTATTAATAACGTTGCTCACCAGTGGACGTTCTATGGCTGATAATAACTACAACACACAAATCAGCCAGTAATGTTCACGGTAGAACATGGGCCTCCCAATGAACACTACAATGAGCGGTTTTGAGGGATATTCCCATAGTAAACACACTTGGCTCGAACCGACGACCAGACAGACAGGGACAGATTGGATGTGGAAAGTAGAAGCCGGGTCTTGCAGGGCATCTTAGGAGAGGCCTAGGTGCAGCAGTGGACAGTGATGGGCTGAGTTGATTGATTGATTGACCAAGCTGGGCAGGCAGATTGCGGATCGGAGTACGTTCTGCACGGTAGGATGCTGCCATCTTCTTGATATCAAACCTTAGTTGCCTACTACGACACCCATTAGTGGAGTGAGGTGAGGCCTTTTCTTTGTGTGTTACCACACACGCTTAACGGACCAATTGTAATTAATAGCACAAATCAGAAAACGAATAATTTTCGAAATATTTCATCACGATTTCACGACATGTGTAGGTGTAATGTAATATTATAATGCGAACAATGATTCAGATCAAAGATACTAGGTACACAGATTAAATCGGTACGTACCTACATTGCTTATTCATGTCTTATTATCCTTTATCTAGATGAATACGAGAGCAGAATTTTTAATATCTAAGTAGGTGTTTTCTTGACAAGTGGCACCGTAACTGCTTCGTTCAATACTTATAAATCTTTATCGTCTGAATTGCAATACGTAAAAGGTATTTCAATACTAATCTGAACGTTGGGTTACCTTTTATGAAAATTCAAGTTCCATAATTTACATAACTGAATTATAGAGCAATTCTTGTGAAACTAGAAAATATACTTACAATTTAATTTTGGGCTAGTACCAACCTCACGTTATGTGTTTAATGGAAGAAATAACTCCAGGCATTTATGAAAAAATATAAGTTCAATCTACTGCCTTTGCATCATATCTTTTCAATAAGTTTAGTACTTATCACTCGTGCCACGCGCCCGAGGTTCGCTGTTTATCGACGCAGGCATGCTGCTCTCGTGCTTCCTTTGCACGCTCAATATTTTTCCTACCATGCGGGTAATATTACATAATTAAAATAAATGATGGACACGGACAGATTTACTTCAAAGTTCATTAGCGACCTTTGACTGACAATACGACAGCACTGCTGCGCGTTGGATGATCAGCTCTTCGTGGCTCGCAGCGGGTCAATTCACGCAAATTGGTATTTTATCGTTATTGCAATTCTATATTCAAGGATGTATGGATGTTTGAACTGACAGACTTGCACTACAGAACTGCACGCGGGCGCAAATCCGCGTGACATAAAACGTAGCCCAAAAGACAAAATACTCGACATCTACCCAGTATTTATCTACTAACCTAACCTAACAACTTCATTACTGATCCAAGCTTGAACATGACGGTGACCTTCCAACACGCTGCGATAAGATAACGTATCAAAAGCGAATGATAATGTAACATTATTCTTCACAATAAAAACAGTTCCGTTTTTATAAAAATATATTCTTTTACGTGTTGCTCCCTTTTATATCCCTATTTATACAACAATACGTTAATGCGGTTGCAATTTCGTATGAATCAGACTCCAGTATGCGTCAGTTGGACATGGTATCTGTCACTAACGGACTACTGACCGTAAACTCTCGCTGACATTACAAAGCGGATAAATTACTCGACATTTATATCACGGTTTTAAAATAAACTCGTTATTTTTTCGACCGATAAAATATTGTGACTACTGCACATTCATATGAATTGAGTGTTCCGTATTTTCTCGGGAATCCCGCAAACTTGTACACTATCCGAGTTCTCGTTTAGAAGTCCGGACGCGTTTCTATTACCCTCCACGCCGTTTTATTTTATTTGAATAGATGTGTGGCGATCCGATCGTGCTGAGAACATAGTAAAACACATTAAACCAAAATACAAACAAAATGTTGGGCCAATTAAAGTTCACGTTTACAAGCGTAAAGTTCTAATAGTCGGTGTCACGATGTGCAATCGTAAACAGTTTCTGTATGGTGAGTGATTGATTTTCGTTATTCCTAGCTTTGTTGTGTTTGAAATGATCCGGTGTTTTTATTAGCATATCAAAATGGGGTTGCTGAAAAAGTGCCACCCACATTTTTCCTGTTTTGTGCCCTGTGATGTGGGGTGCCCTGCCGTGATTTAAATTAAACTGCACATTTTGCGTGCAAACAGTAATTTGTGTCTATCGTAACAAATTTAAATAAGCGTATCTAACTTATAAAATGTGAAGTTGTAGAATTGAAAAGATTCACTCAATAAAAATCACATTACGATAATAATAAGAAGTGCTGCTGCGAGTTTTACATATTTAAGTTACCCGAAGAACCCCGTCTTGGGGAATTCCTTGAATAGTTTTATCCCGAAGCAAAGCAAATCGATTATACTTAGCTTAAACATACATACCTTAAGTAGTTGTTCAGCGAGAACAGTGACTGTCGTCTGTAGATTTTCAATTTTCGTATTACACCGTGTTGGCGGGCGACGGCGTGTTTGTCGGTGTTCGTAGGACCTCGTGTTGTATCCCACCCGGTCGACTAGCCGAGACAGGTAGCCGGGAACATGCCGGCGGAATTCCCGAGACGTCGGCCACAAGCCGGGAAGTTCCAACAATAAATATTTTTGTATGTGAATGGCTTAGGAGGCGCCCGGCTCTTCGCCATTGAATATTGAATGTTTTTTTTATTATCTCATCATTCGTTGTTATTTAGTCGTTCGCATGTTCGACAAATTTTAAGGCTTGTTCTCACGTAATTAAAAGTGATTTATGATTTTAAAAGACCCTTTGCGTCCAAATTGAATTACCTACGTAATAATGCCGGATGGAGCCGATTTTGAATCACCCGCTGACTCAGATTGTTGTGTTATTGTACTTACCAAAACTAGTTCTGAGATTTTCTTTTGAGTGCCCACATACGATAGAGCTAATAGTCATTAAACATTTCGTAGAAGTTATTAAATATCAAAAAGTGAAAAGAATTCAATATTATTGTTAAATATTATGAATTTATTTCATATAACTAAACTCGTTGACACAATTCCTCTACAGTGTAATATGTTTTGTCCAGCAGCCAGTTTTGAAGACATTTCTTAAACTAAACTATCGGAACCGTATTTATTTTTTCTAGTATTTTATTAAATATTTGGATACACACAGCATAACAACTTTTTGGTACAGTGTTGTCCTTGGCTTTGCCTCTACGAGTAGTATTTACTAGTCTATTAGGATTTCTCTTATTTCGAGGAAATTACTCTTCAGCCTCAGTAAATAACTACACCATACATCTATATAAAAGTAAAACCCCAAAAAACTAGCACGTTTTAATTATTCAGGATTAGCTACTCAAGTATCTGCATGATTTAATTAATCACCTTTTTTTTGTTTATAAATAAATTTTTCTATTAAATCCCAATTAAAGCAACAAATAATAAATAATTAAATGTACAAAAGTAATATCTTCATTCATTCTTCTTCATTTCATTGCCGACCAAACTTCAATGTCGGTCTACGGAACACTACAAAAATAGTGCGGTGACTCATTGGCTTCTTCCTACACATTACCAATACATACTCCACACATAAAACACGCAGGCGGTCATCATATTGCCTATTGACTATTTTATGTTCTCGTTTCTATGTGATAGTACGTAATATGGATGAAATCATGAGGAGTTTTACATAATCTTTGTGATATAAAACATTTTGACCCCAGTTTGCGCCCGACCCTATTTATAAGTGAGAATAAGCTTCTACGATGTGTATGTAATATGTATTTATGAGTAAGTTTTCAGTTCTGCTCGCAATTGCATAAGATTTTCATTTCCTTTGAATTGATTCAATTTTCTGACTCACTCGTCTAGACATAAAACGGTAAAATACATGCGTTTTGTGAAATGTGAATTGCTTTCATTGATTTAGTAGCTAAATTATAATTTAAAGCAGTTTGTGTTCTTAAACTTCATAATTGGGTTTTCTCGTTGCTAGAGAGTTTCTAATTCCGCTTTTCAGCTATAGTGTGGTTTTATAAGTAGCTTCTTCAAATGTATATTAAACTGAAACGAATCTTTGACTTCATCATGGAATTCATAAACTTTACTCAGCATAGCCTTACCCGTGTGCTGCCGGCTACAAATAGCACCAATCATAAACTTTACTCAGCATAGCCTTACTCGTGTGCTGCCGGCTACAAATAGCACCAATCATAAACTTTACTCAGCATAGCCTTACCCGTGTGCTGCCGGCTACAAATAGCACCAATCATAAACTTTACTTAGCATAGCCTTACCCGTGTGCTGCCGGCTACAAATAGCACCAATCATAAACTTTACTCAGCATTGCCTTACCCGTGTGCTGCCGGCTACAAATGGCACCAATCCTTCTCATCCCTTGGGTGTCGTAAAGGTGACTCTGGGATTAACTGGAGGAAGGGCAGTAGCATTCTTCAAGTACAGTAACAACTCAACTGCGATAGCCAACCCGCCTGCCAAGCGTTGTGATTATGGCAAAACCATGAGCACACAACACGCCCAGACCGGTCGTTGTGGGAGGAAGCTTGTCTAGCAGTGGTCTTTATTCGACTGAAATGATGACTCCACATAGCTAGTTCACCATAGGAAACAGTCTTCCAATAATGAAAAAATCTAGCTCGATATCAAAGGTAGATCAATTATGAGATCATAAGTAGAGCACGCCCTGGGCCACACAATCATTTACTTTACATTTAAAAATTGTTTGTTGTGTAATTAACTGTGTGTTATTCGTTTCTTTAAATTACTTTTCTTTTTTTGTATTAATGCAAAATTAACCCGAAGAACTTGTTTGCTTTATTCAAATTCATTTTTAATACATGTCCAGTGTAATAATAATAACCTGTTATTATGTTTGTTAGAATCATGAGCTGATGATACTGGTGACTATCATAATGGGCACTAGGTCATAGTCATGTCCAGTTATTTTAGTGTCATCGACTCTTGATACGTATGCAAAATTTAAAGTTGATAAGACATCTAGTGGGTGAAAATATAACTGCAAGATTCGATTACATTCATACATAGTGACATAGTTACTAACATTCATAGATACAGCTCAAGTTAATATAAAGTGTGTAATAAAGGCAAGGCAAAACAACGTCTAAGACAAAAGATGGCGTAACTTCTTTAACTATATTATATGGTTTGCATCAGCGACAGCCGACACCAGTCTTGAAGGCCAGGCTCCACTTATCTAGAGAATGAATCAAATGAATTTTTGAATTTGAATTATGAATCAAAAAATCTAATGTTTCTTTCATACTTCGTTTTGTGTATGACCAACAATAAGGATTCTTAGGTAGTAGGATAATCCTAGTAAGGGGATCTAGGTAGGTAATATTTACGTCGGCTGACGACACCCTTGGTGCAGTGGCTACATAAAGTGGCAATTGGCTCTCTGCGCACAAAAAATATTTGTTGGATCTACAGATAGTTGTTTTGGATCTGGGTGTTTGTGCATGTGACATTAATGACTGTGAACTGTCCCACGACACGCGAAATAAAAGGGTGGGACATCTTTTTATAAAATAAAATTCTCTATACTAAATAAACATTATCATACATACGTCCCCCGTTCTATACAATACAACACATTTGGTAAAGTGCATTATATTGCGCGCTTCAAAAACAGCTGTTTTTTAATACCTTAAAATAAAAGTCGTTGCCGAGCAATAACTTTTGCACAATTCTTAATTCTGAATTCGTTATTGTATACAGTATTTACAAATTAAAACCATATAAAAGAAAAAGTTGATGTGTACATAGGCGAGCTTAACTCAATGTCAGTATGCCTCCGATTCTGTGAAATCAATCAATGAGATTATATTTTATATGTTTAATTAATATTTTTAAATAGTCTTTTATTTTTACTTATTGAACTAATTGTTAAAACAATATTTTGTGTATTGATTTTAAAATTTAAAAGAAGGCTTATAATTAAGTTTATGTATCCATGTTGTGTTGGGTATTTATTAATTATTAATGTTATATCAAATAATTACTGTAAATGGTTGAAACCGTTGTAGATAAATAAATGTTACAGAATGCATAGATTTCCGCTGGTCTTTTTACACATAAGAAAAATAATTCGGTTTCTGCTTTGTCTTCCACAATTATCTGATCAGAATCCAATAATTTTACCATCCTGTGCAACATTAATTTCAATAAAATCTCTCTCTACCTAGAATATACATCTACATGCGGCAGTTTCGAACCCTGTGACCCTAGCAACACAATGACAGGCGGCTGCGTCACGGTTGCTCTCTTTTTGGTACACTTCATTAGCCCAAATATATTCCGATTTTCGATGACGTACCAATAGGACTAAATTTATACATCGCACTAGATTGAAAATAATGAAGGTTTTGTAGATCTCGGCTCGGAGGTTTACAGACTCGCTTCTTATGCCTCAGAGCTCAGTTGCGGGTTCAAAACCTGGCAAGAGCCAAAGTGAATTCTTCAATATTATATGATCTTTCTTAGTTAATCTAAGAAACCGTTGACTCTCTCCGTGGGGTGTCCGAAGTATATAGCACCACTCCATCTTCTCCTGTGGATGTCGTAATACTACTACTAATACTACGCCTAAGGGACTTTAAACCGGGTGGATGGGCAGCAGCGTCCCTTCTGTAGAACCGTAACTATACTGCGTTCACCAACCAAAATAATAAAACAATTGTGGAAATTTATGGGGAAGACCTTTGTTTAGCAGTGGACGTCCTTTAGCTGATATGATGATGATAACCATTGACTTTAACGGTGAAGGATAACATAGTGTCACAATATTATATATATAGTGCAACAAATATTAGTTGGTCCGAAATAACCAACACGCAGTGAGCAAGTGTGGTGACCAATGTTCATTCCTTGTTTATATAAGATGCCTTTGCCCTGTACTTGGACAGTTACAGGCCGATATTATTATTATTTATATATGTATATGCCCATTGATGTCCCATTGCTGGGCACGGATCTTGTCTCACGATAAGAAATGTTAGGCCTTAATCCACCACGCTGGCCTAATGTGGGTTGGCGCACTACACAGACCATTATGAACATTTTGGAGCCCTCTCAGGAGTGCAGGTTCGCGATATTTCGTTCACCGTTAACGCAAGTGATAATCAAATTCTGATTCGCACATGAATCTGAAAAGTCAGAGGCGCGGGCTGGGATCAAACTCAGACCTTCCTGTATGGAAGGCAAGCGTTCAACCACTGCTTATGCTTATATATTTATACATACAAAGTACATATTCGGCAGCACACCAAACTTTTTTTTTTGTGAACTTTGCCCCTCACTCGGATTTGTCCTGTCTCGTGGGTGCGTTTTGGGACATAGTTCTCATATTCCTGAATCGATTCAACATATAGTCTATCATTAACACTTAACAACTAAACAAGTATCAACTTTCTCGCTATTGCGCGTAATATTTACTTTAGAACAGCAGTTAACAGATACATATGTTGTTAGAAATACTTTCATGAAAGTTGCCGAGGGTTGAGCGTGGGTGGCTGAACCCACGCCTATTTCTATTACGAGTGCCAGCGAATTAAACTCTTCCTTTTTGTTTCAGGTAAGATACGTTGAAAATCGCTTGAGCCGCTTGTTCCTTACGTCAGTAAGTATGTTAACTTATAGGATTGATGTTCGCACCTTTTTTCATTTGTGTCGATAAAGTAAAGAATATCAGATAGCAATATTCTTCTTAACTTTTTCGTATCAAGTACCGACTTGCTATATTGTCACAATAATAGTAACTCCAGAAAAATTATAGAAATACGACTATAGAAGTACGAGTCGTCGATATTTCTTACAACGTGGCAAGACTAATTATTTATTTAGTCAAAAATAAACATACAAAGAATAGACATAATTGCTAGTATACTCGTATATGATCCACATATCTGAGACAGACTAAATAAATTATTATAGCTCAATTTTTTTTCCGATATATTGCAGGAAATGAGATTGATTGTTTTTTTATAATAATTTCACTAGTATTGTTATAATAAAACGATATTCACAGTACAGCTACAACAAACTACGATTTGTAGTCGAATCAGCGTTATCATACGAAAATTATAAAGATAAAATTGTTATTTCCGCTCCACGTGTATTTTTATCTTATACTAATAAATGAAAAGCAAAACACAAGTATTTTTGTAGGTGTCAGGTATATATGTATATTCCGGATCGTTTTTTTTAAGTCATAAAAACATTCCTGAGATTTTGTATGTGCCTGGGAACAGTTTACAGACATAAATCTCACGTATACGTGCATGACTATCTGTAGACCAAACAAATACTTTTTCTGAGCGAGGGTTGAACCTGCCACATGTACCGCAAAAGTCAAACGATTACGATTACGTACTGCGCTAAACGTCCCGTCATAATATGATAATGAAGAATTAGTAGACCGATTTTGTCCTCAGCGACTGCACTCAGAAGTACTCAGGTTTTCTGTAGGTTTTAGCTCGAGAATGCTCTCGCTGGAAGTCACCTATTTACAACCACTGTTTGCTGGTGATCACTCACTAGGTAAAAAATTGAGTTGTAACTACTTACCAACGATAATGATGTGACTGCGGAGTTGATTGGTAGTACTCGTATACTGTCTTTTGCGTAAGATATTTTAAACTACATAAATTAAGTCTGTGAATGATCTAGTCATGATGTTTGTATGGGAAATGATTTTCTTTCTTTATATTCGTGTAGTCAGTGGCCAACCTTGTGTCAGAGTTGTTCAAGCCGCCCAAAGGTCTCCAACTTGGCTAACGGCTGTCCTCTAACGACAACAACCGAAACCGACGTATTTACTTGCCCTCCGAAGCACGAAGACGCTCTGTTCAAATACCACAATTTGGTCACACATCCATAGACTGACCACGCCAAGCGTAAGCGCGGAAAATTCGTCAAGATTAAGCATTTTGACGAATTTTCCATTTAATAGTTCCTTATCAGCCTCCAATAACGCAATGGATGCATAGGGTAAATTTTATAGCATTTGTAAAAAAAAAAAAGAAATTGCAAAAATGTTCATTTATGTTAGTTTGATCCCCCCGAATTGACAGAATGTTTCAATTCATGCTACAAAATTACAAAGATCAGTCGGTACCGGGACAAAAACATAATTGTTACGTCACGTAACTATAAATAGATTAGTATTACTAAATTTATATACCGAAGGTATTAAAAATTAACATTTTAGGTAAATCTATTGATTATGTTTTTAGTTTAATATTATAGAGTGCTGCGGAGTTGAGTTACTCGAGCACGGGTTAATGATAGTATGTGTGTACAGACCTCCAAAAACTAACACAGATGTTCTATCTACATTTTTCTATAATTTAGATGACATCTTACAAACATTTAAAAACAAAAAAGTTCTGATTTGCGGTGACTTTAATATAGATACACTAAAAAATAGCCGAATATCGTCGCAATTCCAAAATCTTTTGCATAATTATAATTTGAAACTTAGTATACACCAGCCCACACGATTACTTAGTGGAACATATATCGATAACATTATTCACAATGTAAGAGGTAGTAAAACTGAAGTGATTGAGTTAGCTATATCGGACCATACTGCCCAAATATTGAAATGTCCAGTAGAAAAGAAATACACCATTGCTCATTGGTTTCAACTTAGACGAGATTTCTCCGAGGAAAATGCAGAAAAAATTTAGAAATGCAATACAGAACCTTTATAACTGTGTAAATCCTAATGATGCTTTTAACGAATTTTACGATTTATTTCAACTATTCTTTAACCTGTGCTTCCCTATAAAGAAAATAAAAATACCAATAGTAAAAAAGCCAAATTGGATAACAAAGGGAATCAAACTTTTCAGTAAACGTAAACGAAATATGCTATGGCACTAAAAATTAATCTTAGCACTGAAAATAAGCAAAAATTTAAAGCATATAAGCGCACTAAGCGGTTAAAAATGATAATAAGACACAGAAATCACGAAATAGTTTATATGTTACAAATGCAGAAAACAAAACAAAAGCAACATGGAAAATCATAAATAGATCTAAGACAAACTCGGTTAAGGAAAACATTTCAAAAATTTACTTTAATAATCAACCTGTCACGAACCCATAAGAGATAGCAAATAAATTCTATATTGATCAAGTTCAACCTATAGAAGAGGTGTGTAACCATAACCTGGAAACTTTTACTGACAATACACCAAACTCAATATTTATGCCCCCGACCGTTCCTCACGATATATATAGAATTATAAGTATTCTAAGAAACACTGGAAGTGCAGGATACGACGGCATAACCACAAACGTAATAAAATGCGTGGTTATTGAAATTTATCCTGTCATTAGTCATATAACTAACTTATGCATTGAAAATGGTACTTTCCCCAGTAAGTTAAAAATATCGGTAAAAAAACCGTTTTATATAAAACACGATAAGCATTATCCCAAAAACTATCGCCCAATTGCCTTAGTTCCAATATTTTCTAAGGTTATAGAGAAGGTTATACATAATAAGTATAATAACTTGTATAGATTTTTCGAAAATAACAACATTTTAGCTCAGGAACAGTATGGTTTTAGGAAAAGCAAAAACATTAACGTAGTCGTATATAGTGTAATTGATAAGGTTATCACAAATATGGACAATAAAACACCAGTGACTGCGCTGTTTATGGATCTAAGCAAGGCCTTTGATTGTGTAGATTTTAAAATATTATTAGAAAAACTTGAGAAATGCGGAATTAGAGGAAACGTTTTAAGTCTAATAAAATCATACTTAATGGATCGAGAACAAATTACGAGTATAACAAAGGTATACCCGAGTACTTTGATGGAGAGAACTTACTTATCAAATCCAATGAAATCTATGTTTGGCGTACCACAGGGCAGCGTACTGGCTCCATTGCTGTTCTTAGTCTATATTAACGATATTCCTAAAGCTATACAACAACCAATAACCTTATTTGCTGATGATAGCACAGTGGTATTTTCTGGAAAAAATATAGTCTCACACGAAACAGATATAAATCAAGGTTTGATCCAACTAATAAATTGGTTAAATAGTAATAATCTAAAAATTAATCTAGATAAAACCTGCATAATGAGTTTTAAGCAAAGAACTAAAGATTTTACCCTCAACATTCAATGCACAAACAAAACGATAGTTAAAGCTATTAATATAAAATTCCTAGGACTCTGGTTAGACGAAAATATGACCTGGCGACAACACATCCACCATATAGTTAAAAAGCTTAGTCAATACAATTATGCTCTTCACAATTTAAGTAAAGTAACGGACCGACGCACTGTTGTCACTGCGTATCATACGTGTGTATCAGCAACACTGCGTTACGGTTTGATATTTTGGGGACATTCACCAGACAGACAATTGGCTTTTAAAGCACAGAAAAAATGTCTCAGAGCAGTCTGTCAAATACAAACTACCGACAGTTGTAAACCATATTTCGTCTCACTAAAGCTACTGACACTGCCATGCTTATATGTATTTGAAGTCGTGGTGTTTGTGTTTAAATATTTTTATTTATTTGAAACTGTAAACAATAAGCGGCACAGGAATTTGATTCGTATAAACCCCATAAGACAGAACTTTATTCAAAAAGCTGTTTAGGTATGGCTCCAAAAATTTTCAATAAATTGCCTAAAGATGATAAGGCGACAAATAGTTTACGCTTATTTAAAAAGATGCTTATGGGTCTTGGTGGAAAAGTCATATTATTCAGTAAATGAATTTCTAACCGATACAGCAACAGGGTAACAACGAAATGTAATTTTATGGAATCCGATTTCTTCGTTAAGTCCTTTATTATTTAAAATGTAATTATTTTTTATTAAATACCTACACATTATATGGAATAAGTTTGTACGCCTATCCAGGCAAAACATAGTGATACTAATTATTAAATTAACACCATGTTTGTATATAACACCTATCTTTCTTTTTCTTTCTTTCTTTGTACAAATAAATGAATTATGAATTATTAACATTTTAACGTAGTCATGGCAGAATCGCTGCAAGAGCTCAGCGCAATGGACGATGATCTCAACAGAGTTTCCCAACAGATGATCGAATCAGGAATGAGGAAATCCGTAGAACGCAGAAGAACTAAAGTCGCCGACATAGCTGAAAAGATAAGTAAGCTGAAGTGGCAACGGGCAGGGCACAAAGCTCGTAGAACTGATGGCCGTTGGGGCAAAAACGATTCTCGTCGTAGCTCGCGTAGCACGACCTCCAACGAGATGGACGGATGATCTGGTGAAGGTCGCTGGGAGCCGTTGGATGCATGTAGCAGTAACAGGACTTTGTGGAAATCCGTTGGGGAGGCCTTTGTTCAGTGGACGTCTTTGACTGATATGATACTATACATATAATTTAATTTTTACTGTACGGATACATAATAATATAATTTTATTATAATACGATAATAACATTGAAACGAAAGTGTGCGAACACTACCTAATTGAAATCGCTGGAATCCTGATTAAACAAAACGGTCTTCGTCATTAGTGTAAATATTTATAACTGATAAGGTGTTTATACCCATGTTGTGTAATTAATATAAATGTACAAAATAATCTGGTATGTATTTTAATATTACATTATTATTTATTATATTTTGAGGTTATTATGTACACATTTGAGCATTATCTATAGATAAGCTTTATTTAAATTTTCTCTTATCTCATAGGGTGTCGTAAAACGAGACTAAAAAATATCTATTGTGTCTACACGGCTGCCGGTAATTGACACGCGAGAGGATATTACAATTCTCCTAATCCTCTTTCGTTGTGTTTTGGTAGAGAATGCCTCATGGTATAAATTTGCCTTGTGTACCATTAATGAACATAGACATTGAAATAACGTTATTAATGATAATGTAATTGGTCGTCGTTTCAGCCGAAAACCGTCCAATGCTGGACAGAAGCCTCCCCCAAAGATTGCCACAACACCGGTCGTTCGGTTTGTGTTGTGGGCTCATTGGAGGGTATTACCATAATCACCACGCTTGGTCGATGGGTTGGTGATCGCAGTTGAGTTATACATGTACTCGAAGGATGCTGCTGTCTATCCTCCGGGTAATCCCATAGTCGCCTTTACGACACCCATGGGATGAGATGGGGTATGGGATGTAATTATTCTCTCGAATAGCTGTAATGTGTACCTAAATTGTCAAAATTCACTAATCAAAAGTATAATATCACTTTTTAAGTGGAGTTCAATGGAGTTACTTGCCGGCTCTTCTCCATACTGACCTTCTATTTAGAACTGTGCACCTTAATTATTGCCTTTTGACTTTTCTTAAGAGCTTATTGGAAAAACTTTTATTGATTGATTGAATACAAACTATATATATGTGTTGTTATGTAACTTGATACCTTTTTAGATTTAATTACGTTATCACCGACAACTATTTGTTTATCGGTGATTACGTAATAAAATCCCACATTGAAATATCTTAAACCGTGCTGATCAGTATATCACTAAGCAATACAGCCACGGAGCATGGACACGATATCTGTTAACACCGCCGGTTGGAGCCTATGGCTGGGCTTAGGACTTGGGATACCCGGCTCTCGGACCCCAATCGGACGTACAGGCAGCAAGACCCACGTTGTTAGTCATGTATAAACCTGGTTTTTCAAGAGTTGCGGAGGTCAGTAGCGATAACCTCACCGATAAGGATAAAGGAATTTTATTTCCTCCACCCATTTTAATTGTTTTATACAAAGTAAGAATACATTTTATTGTTTTTGGTAAATTGGATACGTATGTACATCATATTATTGCAACTTGGAAAATCCATCTATTTAGTAAACAACGAATAAATTGCGCGACATATTATTATTATTATATGTGACAAATATGTATCATACAATATTCCTAAAATCATCACATTAGCCAAAAGACGTCCACTGCTGAACAAAGGCCTCCCCATAGACCTTCATTTTGGAGAGAACTTTCCAGTATATACCCACCACGCTTGGCAGGCAGGTTGGTGAGCGCAATATGGCTACTGTTCCGCAGAATAGATGCTGCCCGTCCCTTTGGTCTAGACTCCCTTAGCCGCCTTTCACGACATCCACGAGAGGAAATCGTGTGGTGCTATATTCTTAATCCGGACTTCACACGGACATTAACTACCAAATAATTGTGTTTCTATACTATTTAAATCACAACATTGTAAGTGTATCAATTTTCACCATCGCGATCATATCGTTCGTGATCGTGATTATATAGATCTAGCATATAATGTTATATCACTGTATCGTAACTTAATACCCGACAAGCTGATAAAGTGACTTTCCATTTAAAATCATTCCGATAATACTTTAATGCAATAAACGTACTCCATTATCATATTCTAAAAACCTTTTTTTAAACTACGCTGCACATCAGAATTTCTCTTGTATCAATGGGTACAGTTTATAGACGTAAATCTCATATAAACAAACATCTGTGTGAGAGGTCAACTTTGAAAATTTAGGTACCTCTTAATCATAAAAAGGTAAGACACTAGACTATGTTTTGCTCTTTCTTTCATTAATGAAAGCGACAAAATGTTTATTTTAACTAAAACAGGTTTATACAACGTTTTACCTTTTTAGGAATAAGTGAGTAAAAACTACCTGAAATCCTTCCTTAAATTATTCTATTTATTATATTCTAGATAATAAAGATCGAAGTGTAGTGCCGGCTCAGAATACCACCACCCATCTCCTCCCATGGGTGTCGTAAAAGTCGACTAAGGAATTAGCCGGAGGATGGGCAGCAGCGTCCTTCGAGTACATTAACAACTCAACTGCGATCGCCAACCCGTCTGCCCAGCGTGGCGATTATGGCAAAACCCCCAATGAGCCCACAACACACTCATATCAGTCGTTGTGGTGATCTTTGGGGGAGGCCTTGTTGTAAATATTTTAATATTTTAGAATAAAAATATTGTTTGACTTCTCAATAATTTTAATGAAGTGACATATATTGACAAAACATAATTTGAAAATACAAAAGAATATAGAACACATTAGGCTTGATAGCCAGTACATATCAGATCAGATCGAAGTGAGCGATTCGTTCGATTCGAACCGTTTCGCTAGTGTTTTGATGTCATATCATTTTGGGCTGATCATTCTTACACATGTTATGTTGTAGAATTAAAAGTAAACCAAGTAAACTTTTTTTAAATAGTATAAACATCCGAGACACGAGTGCTTACCTCCGTTAGCACGCAAAAAGTTATCTTTGCCGTGAAGCATAGAGAAGCAATCGGAAATCCGCCCTGCTTTATAATGTTGTCAGCGCGACTTGACGCTTGGCGGAATCCGCCACAAAATGTACCTGATACAGGGCTATGCGTACTATGATCACGTCCACGCTCAATTTTTTATGTCTTTCGAGAAGAAAACCATGTTTCGAGTGTATTTATATTTCGTAGTAATCATATTTTACACCAACTCGCCTGCCGTAGCGTAGTGAGTACTGGTAAATTCCACTCAAAATGACGATACAATTGTAGAAATCTATGGGGGAAGCTTTTGTTCAGCAGTGGACGCCTTAGGGCTATTATTATGAAAAATTTCATCATATCAGTGATGAAATTTTTCAACTTGACTTTACATGACCAAAAGAAAAGATTATTGGATGTGTAAAGTCTAAAAAATCTGTAGAATGCAAGCCCATGTTAAGGTTCAAAGTCAAAGTCAAATATTTTTATTTCAAATAAACCAAATATTGGCACTTATGAAACATCAGAATCTAAGTTGCACGGTTCCAAATAGTTGATCTATGGAGAAGAGCCAACAAGAAACTCCATGGATACTCTTTTAAAATAATTGAGAGTACAATGTTCATTGATACAAATTAAGGTAAAACATATAACGAGCATAAAGTAGGTTAAAAAAACATACTACGAAAATATAATCATTATTTGCCATGGCAGTGAACGGCTGACCAGTCCCAACAGACAGCACCCGTTCACGAGCATAACGCATGCATCAGCATCGGTTAGCTCAACCATATTGTAGGGAACCGAATGACCCGATACACAACGCCACCGCCAGCAAGACATTTTAGTGAGCATGACAGACCTATACTACCAGGCAAAAGGCAAAGTACAGGTACTAAATATATAACATTAATGTCTATATGATGCTCACACATTTACAATTTTATGATTAATTAATTTAATAATATCGATGAAGAAAATATTCCCGATAATCACGATAAATGTTCACGATAATCATCATCATATACACTGCACATGTGCCTTCTCACGATGATAAAGCAGAAAGAATGAAAATAATACAAACCCCACCATTTGAAGAATGTTTATTCGTGATTTACAATAACTACTGTATAAAATATGATTATAAAAATTCAACACACAGCAGTCAACTCTATATCACTCGTTTATAGCGAATCCTCATCTTTATGGTGACCCTTAAAACGAATGGCTCACAAACAAACCTCTTTTCAGAGGATAAAACAATTTTGTTTATTGTAATAGCAACCCTAGGCCGGTGAGTGAATACTCGGCCACTGGACTTCTTTGTGGGGCACAATCAGAAATAAAACATATCCCTCTTTGTCCGGACGTAGCTATTGCTGGGCGACGGACACAGCGATCCACTCACTCCCCTATAGAGTTTTCTACTTATTTAGATATGAATAAGAACTTTTTATTGTAGTGAGCTTCTAACAGGCTATTTGCTGCCTAACTGTACAAATTGGCGGAGCCGGACTTATAAAATTAAGCCAGGCTGAAGGCTATTCATGCTTCGCCTATTTTGTCTGATTAAGCAACTACACCCCTCTCGGGAAGTGTGCGAGAAGCCCTACATGAAAAAAACTCAGATCAGCTGGGCTAAAGCTTAAGAACTGACCATCAATAACTAAAGGCCTAGTGGAATTACTATCCACTAGGCAATAGGTCTATTCTTAGGCAACCTTGATCTAGCAATGACTTAAGCCTCGGCTTAGGGCATAGGGCGCGAACTACAACCGAAGGCGATGTCATCACATGTCGAATGTGCGCCATCGAGCCAGCCGCCTTAACCTGTCCAACGCCCCTGGAGGCACGCTTTCGCCGCTCTAGTGGAGGGAGCGTGTCTGATCATAGACCCACGAATCCGTCGCATCCAGGATGTTTTTTTGGATGTTGCGGAAAGTGCGCCAGAAGAGTCCCTGCCTCGTAGGACACTGTCCTGTATCTCCGCGTGATCTGTATAGCCACAATGCGCTGCAGACCGTGAACTTTGTTTCTGCAGCGCTGGAAGACTGGCAGCCGGGATGACAATACAGGCGCCCCATAGAGAGCCACGGACCGCACTACCCCCCCTAGAGTCGGCGAACTTCCTCGCTCGGTCCCCCGAGATTGGGCAGCTCCCGGTGTAATACACCCACTACCCTCTCAACTTGGGGGACGAGACACGCAAAGTACTCTTCGAAGCCACAACGGCTGTCCAGGGTGAGCCCCAGGTACTTCATGTACTGGCCCACCCTGATTTGCGCGTCACCATCGCATATCTACGAACTGGGTGGTTCTCTGCTCCGCGGTAGTTTGTGGAACCATAGCGCCTCGGTTTTGTCAGGCGCTATCTGCAGACCCAGAGCGTGGATTTTGGCCACTAATTCAATTGTACCTAAGGACTATTTATCAAAACATTGCGATTTGCATCGTGTAATAGCCCGCGTCGTGTACCGCGAACAATAACGCGGTTTGGCTTCTACTGAGAGAGCAAAAGGTAGAAGACACTCTAGCTCGCAGTGGTATGATTATGATATAATATAATGATACGATTTCAATGGGGTTTTCCCCATTGAAATCATACCAGTGTGAGCTAGAGTGTATTCTATGGTATGATTCAGCCTGCAAACGCATGCTAGATCAGCTCGTATAACTCACATACGTAGCACTTCTTCACTTCTGCCAAATATTTTATTATGTTATTGGAATGATTGCAATTTTGTGATAATCCAATTTTTTCATGCTGCATTCATTACTACATTAAATTAACGAGCAACGTCTTTCAATTTACACAATAATTGTTCCATCACGAGTAACAGTTTTAGTGTCAATAACTTATACAAAAAGTTTAATTGGGCTTTGATAGGTCATTCACTTGTATGATGTAATTATTGAAGGTTTACAGAAATAAATGATTAAAAAACACATGGGTTTATCATCATCATTCTAGCTTTTCTACTTGTGGCAGAATCTGCTTCAAGTCTAACATGTCCAATCTAAACATGTATAACACGTCCCATGATGCTTACTTCCTCAACACATTATATCATCGGCAATAAATACAGCTTTAATTATTTCCCAGTTCTACCGACTAATCAAAAAAGAAACAATATAGCAAATGCTTGGAGCTCGGCACTAAACAGTATTTATGTACAGGTAGTGTTTACCTGTACATAAATACTATTAAATCAGGAAATAAATAATGATTATATATTACGACATATAATTAATTGACAGCAATTATTGTGTCTCATTCTAATTATGAAGGTGCGCTGAAATTATCCCTTGCCTGAATCGGAAGGCGCGAAGTGTGCGGAACTAACGAGGTAAATGGATCGCGAGTAAGGATCAACAGGCTTACGCAGATGGGTCGTGTCGTAACGAGCTTTAGTTATTAGTGCTAGTTGAACTTGCTATTTTGTTATGTTATTTTCTACGTACCTAAGAATATGACGCAAAAGATTTTGATGTTGTTTTGTTGGTAACAAGATTTAATACTTTTTTAATTTTTTTATTGGTGCCCAGTGGAAATTCTTCATGAACTTTCTTCGCCCCGGGAAAAGGCGAGGGGGTATGCCGGAATCCTTCCGGCTTAAACCACTGGAACGGTCATCTTCGGCAACTAAGGGAGGCTCCAGGTCGTCGTACGATCACACTAGAGCCGCCCACTGGTGCCACGCCTATAGGCACATCTCGGAGAGGGTGACTGTAAAGCGGTTCCGGATCCCCCAAAGAGTCCCACGGCAGCGCGTGACCACATGCGTGCTACCGACTACTCTTGCATCGCTTGGTCGCAGATTCCACAATCTACGCACCCGTGAACCTAGAGGTCCGCCGCCTTCTAGCAACGGCAGGGGATTTCAGGCGTATGGGAATTAGGCGCTAGGGCGGTTGTTACCCGGCGTCGTCTCCTCCTTTGAATCGACCAGGATCGGATCGGGTAAGATCCTTCTTTGCCAGCAGTAGTGTCGGCTACTGCTGGCAAAGAAGCCCTCCGAGATGTGCCTAAAGGCGTGGCACCAACGGGTGGCTCTAGGTGCAGATTATTCGAGCTCCTGGAGCCTCCCTTCGGTGCCGACGATGATTACTCCGGTGGTTTAAGCCGGTAGGAGTCCGGCATGCCCCCTCGTCCTTTGCCGGGGCGAAGGAAGTACATGAAGTATTTCCACCGGATCAATAAAATTTAAAAAAGGTATGAACACCAGGCTCCCCTGTGTGCGCCTGCGACCCTCGAGTACAATAGGAGACCTACCTCCAGTAAACTTCAAATAAGATAGGGTTTAAAATAAATTAATTTTCTCATCGATCTGATTTTAAAATATTAATGTATAGGTACTAAATTAAAATCACATGCTACATTAATACCTAACCAATATAAATTATAAATGAAATTCTTTTCTTGAGGACCAAGTAAACACATACATATATGTACCTATGTTATTAGATCTATTGAACTTTTGAAGTGCTTTAATCGCCATTTTATTGTAATATTAAAAGGTTAACACCAAATCTTAAAAGAAAGTCACAAATCATTACCGAGTCGGCAATATCTTATCTCACTCAATTTTCCTTTATCAACTGATGTTTATCTACCGTTTCTCGAATCAGCTTATCTAATAAATATTTCAGTAAAAATGTAACCTTTATTATTTTTTCAAGAATTCTTTAGAACGGCAACCTGTAATTTCTTCAGTTAATTCGTTCAGTCGGCGTATATAGAAATGAGAAGCAGATTAAGTCTGATATACAAATATTCGTGACAAGCTTATTATGAAATATAAACCTTATCTTACTTCAAACTGTTTTATTGTGGATCATAGGGTACAAAGGATGTTTACATTATAATATGATCAGCTATGTCTCGCCATTGGGCATACAATATTTTAAAACAATAAATTAAATCATAACTAAAAGCGTACAATGTCAAAAAATTTTAAACAAATTATACCATAATTAAATCGAAAATTATCATTAATTGTTTAATGGCAAAAAAAATAGAAAACACATTGTACCATAATTAAATTGGAAATTAGTATTAAAAGCATACAATGTAAAAAAAAATAAAACACACTATACCACAATCAAATCGGAGATCAGAGAATTTGCAATAACAAATAAATCTTAATATACAATAATAATTACAAGCGTAGCTAAAGCTATAGTGTTATTTATAATCTGTTAATTTAACTATAGCTTATCCTTTAAAAAATCTCTTACTGAGTAGTAGCACTTGTCCACCAACAATTTGTGAAGATTCTTTGCAAAAATATTTATTTCTTCAGTGTTTCTAATTGCTGATGGAATATTATTATTTATGCGTGGACCCAAACAAAAGACATAGTGTCTTTGCAATAATTGTGTTTTACTGGCAACTATTGATAACTTGTCATTATTACGGGCTCGAGTCCGAAACTCAAATAGTTCCAAGTTTGTTTTTTAAAATATCTCAGTTTCATAAATATAGAGTGAAGGAAATGATAAAAAATTTAATTTTATGAAATGGGGCTTACACGTATCAGTTTGTTGCAAATTGCACATACTCCTGATACAACGTTTTTGAGCAATAAATGCCCGTTCTTTTTCTGTTGTGTTCTCCAAAAAAATTACTCCATACCGTAACGTAGAGGTGACATAACCGTAGTAGGCTGTTAAGAGAGCTGGTTGATTTACTATTTTACTTAATCTAAAGAGGGCATATGAGAATTGATTAATATTTTTACACACATGATTTGAGGTTTCCAGTTTATCTTACAATCAATGTAAAGACCTAAGAATTTTGTAATGTTGATTTCTTAAATTTTTGTATTTATGTAAGACACATTCAAAGTGTTTTCTGTTCTATTTCGCTGTTTAAAATACATTAATTTTGTTTTGTCAAGATTAATTATTAAGTCATTCTGACTAAACCATTCTATTATTAATGTTTAAGATGTATTTATGTCATATTGTAACTGAATTAGGTTATTATTGGCGAATAGTATGGTACTATCGTCTGCAAATAGTGTCATTTTATGTGTTGTTATTGTAGGCATGTCATTAATATAGATAAGAAATAAGAGCGGACCCAATATACTACCCTCAGGACGGGTACAGTTTTAATGTTAGAACGGTGTTTTTCTTCAATATTACTATACATAGAAACCCTTTGTATTTCCCTAAACTGCTTTCTGTCACTAAGGTATGATTCGACTATTTTATACACATTACCTCTAACGCCGTATGTATATAGTTTATTTAGTAGGATTTTATGATTGACGTGGTCAAATGCTTTTGATATATCCATATAGAGAGCTATTGTCGGTGATCTCTTGTCCATATTTATTAACACTTCGTGTAAAAAATCATATACTGCTAAATTTATTGATTTCATTTTTCTGTACCCATACTGACATGGTGTAAATAAACAATTATGTTCAAAAAGGTTATATAAACATTTATAATTTACTTTTTCAAATATTTTGGAAAATATGGGAAATAGAGCTATAGGTCTATAATTAACAATTTCCGATTTACCATCTTTTTTATGAAGAGGTTTTATCACTGCTATTTTCAAGTTATCAGGATAGATACCATGCTCTATGCAAAGATACATGACATGGCATAAAGGGCAGGCAATCAGGGCTGCTGCGTGTTTTACGATTCGTGTGGTGATGCCATCATATCCACTGCTAGATATATTTTTAAGGAAGATATTACTTTAAAGATATCGTGTGGTATGGTAGGAGGCATAAATACAGAGTTAGAGTTGCAATTTACTCTAGGAAAAAAATCAGTAGGCCTTGGTTTCAGTTGTGTGTGTGTGTGTGTATTTCTGCTCTTTACTGTTTCAACAAAATGATCGTTAAAGGCATTTGCGATATCCTTTGGATTTGTAAGTAATTCATTATTGACAATAAGTTTCTCAACACCTTCGTTTGGATATTTATGTTTGATATTATTTATTACTTGCCAAGTCGCCTTGCATTTATTTGTAGATGAATTAATGAAATGGTTATTTTGGGATTTTTTGTCAAAGTTATTATTTTTCTGTATCGTTTAGCATACATTTCAAATTTTCTCTTATTTTCATTATTAGAGTGTGTTCTATATTTCCATAAGAGATCACGTTTCCGTTTACTACAAGCTTGTATTCCCTTTGATAACCATTTGGGTTTCGTAATAGTGTTTATTCGTATCTTTTTCAGGGGAAATGCCAAGTTGTATATTAAGGTGAATAAATCTAGAAATGAATTGTACGCACCATTAGGGTCTAATGATTCATAAACACTGTGGAAATAAATTTGTTTTAAATATTTATTAAATATATGTAAATTATTTTTAGTGAAGCAGCGCTTAAAAATAAACCAGTATTTTATTAATCTAGTTTTTTGTATCGGACACTTTAATATTTGGGCACAATGATTTGAAAGCGCAAAATCTATGATTTCGCCTTTGCACCATCTCATGTTGTGAGCAATGTTATCTATACATGTATTACTGATACTGCGCGTTGGTTGGTCAAATTGAAACCAAAAAGTAATTCTACGAAATCTTTACTTACTCCTGATTGACTTAATATATACATGTTAAAATCGGCACATATCATTAGTTTTTTACCTCTACGTTTTGTTTTATTTGCATTTAATAAGAGATATTTGCAGTAAACCATTTAGACCGAGAGATTAAACTCGCATTGACATGTACAACTTCATAGTCTTTCCTGTTTATACTAAAAATAAGCGAAATGTCATCAGCAAATAAAATTGTATTACATAAGGCTGACATCATATAAGGCAGATCATTCATTTAGGCTAAGAAAAGAAAGGGGTCCAAAATTGAGCCCTGTGGCACGCCCATTTTTATTATAGACCCTAATGATGTTATACCATTTATACCTACTTTTAGCTGTCGTTTGGAAAGGTATGATAATACATGGTCGAGAGCTGGTCTACGAATTCCGTAGTGACCCAAACGAGCATATTGTGATCAACGCAATCAAAAGCTTTGAAAAGATCACAGAAGATACCAAGAGCATCCTGTGAGCCCTCCCAGGCTTCTAGTATATGAGTGATTAGTTTCGCGCCCGCGTCCGTAGTCGATCGACCCTTCGTGAACCCAAACTGCCGATCATGCAAAATCTCGTTTTTATTCAAATGAACCATCATCTGATCAAGCGTAATTTTTTTCAAAATCTTTACTCTATGTTGGAAGCACAAAAGTAAATTATGCCATGGAATAGGACATATCTTATTTTCAAGTCTTATTAGTTCTCCATACCTGATATATAATAAAATACTCAAGGAAGTTAAATATTTAAATATAATGTTGTTTAGGCGGCTAAAGGATTTACTGACACGCAAATGTTACTACAATATCTCAGACTTCCTAAATGAAAAAAAGTTTCTACCTAAGTTGATATATGTTTGTGTTTAATGATGGTACTTAAATTAATCGATATACCTTAATCTATTTAGCAATTATGACATTAATATATTTTATTGAAATTATCTCCATTCCACTCGATGACCATAGTTAATAATTAATTTAATATAACCCAATGATTACATGTCTTCGATAATAAAAATAAATTGCGATATGTCTACTCGTATGTACCCAAAAATATTTGCATGCTCTATGGTATAATATAGTGAACTGTACTAATATGAGCTGTAACACTAATTTATTTACCTATATTCAGCGAATAAAGATTATTATTATTATTTACTACTACTTACTAAATAAAAAAGTAATAAATATACCGTGTGGTGTCCGGATATCCGTGTGGTGTCCGGATATCCGTGTGGTGTCCGGATATCCGTGTGGTGTCCGGATATCCGTATGGTGTCCGGATATCCGTGTGGTGGCCGGATCAAGAATATAGCACCACTCCATCTCCTCCCGTGGAGGTCGTAAAAGTCGCCCTAAGGGACTCTAAGAGGGATGGGCAGCAGCGTGCTTTCTGTGGAACAGTAGCCATTCTGCGCTCACCAACCCGCCTGCTAAGCGTGGTGAGTACTGGCAAATTCCCCCCAATATGATGACACAGTTGTGGAAATCTATGGGGGAGGCCTTTGTTCAGTAGTGGACGTTGTATGGCCGATATGATGATGATGATGAAATATATTTTTCATTGTTATTTTAGTTTTATTTAATTATAAATTAATGTGACGGTTCACAACAATAAAATTCAAAAGGCGTCTATAGTATCAAAATTCGTAGCACTTAAAAAACAAAGTGATTCATAGAGATATCGTATTCACATACCTACCTATCATCCAAGTTTATTTTTAGATTACATTTTTTTTTAGTAATTATCAACAGAACTTATTGCTATGACAGAATTGTTCATTAGAATGTCCTTTTGCCATGTATACTTTTTACCATAGAAGTGCAATATAAAGTTGACGTAAATAATTTAAGCTGAGTAAATGGCGATATTTTTTCTGACGATACTACCCCTCCGCTCGTGTTCGTGTTGTGCTATAATTTTATTTTAAATATCAAACTGCATGCCGCCTGTATACGAGGTTTTGCTTTAAACCAATTAATGAAGCAAATCGGAATTAAATTCTTTCAAATTATCCTGTTAATTGACTTTGATATTATTTATCTGCTATTGATACATATATATATATATACAAACAATTCTTCAAACATGGTCTGGAAGAGGAGAAGTTCTAAGTGTACAGCATAAGTGAAAATTACTCATAATATTCCACTTCACACAGGCGCCTAAACTCAATATCTTTTTTATTTATTTACGAAATCATGTCAAACTGCGCATCGGCTGAAAATGGCTTCCCCCATTTAAATGAACAATTTGGTAATGTTCATAAAAAAATGTTACATACTATAAATAAAATTAATGAACAATTTAAAAGCTTTCAGTATATTTAATAGTCAGTAAATTACTAGAACCTCTTTTTAGGTTTACATACTGATGCAACTAATACGAATATTCGTCCTCTCCGAATAACAGCCAATTACCGAATATTCGTAATCGCCGAATAACAGCCAATTACGGAAAACACCGAATATTCGCATTCGCCAAATATCATGATGACATTCATAAAAAATATTTGGGTAAAACGACACGCACCCGTAAATAGTTCAGCTTAGCGGTGGGTCATTGATGGCTTTCGTTGCAATGTAATGTAACAGTTTTTTCCGATGGGATTGAAACATCTGTTATTTTCGCAACAGGTTTTAAAACAGCTCAAATTTGTTGAAATAATATTGAGATGGTTTTTTGAAATTTTTCGTTTGTCAGTGGCATACATTATTACAGAAGGTTTTTAAATCTAATTATTTATACAATGCTCATTGCGTTCAGCTACGATTATCTTATTCGCGTTTTAGTATGACTAATCGGGGATTACTCTTAAAACAATTAACAACCTTTTACTATAGGCTCTGAAAGCATTAATATGTTGAAATATTATATAAAACACCCCAGATACACGGGTCCTTGCAAATGTCGCATACAAAAGTAAGACAAAAATCAGTAGTAAGCTTAAATTCTTTTTACCCAAGGTCCACAAAATATGATTTATCAAACACAAACTAAAACTTAGATACACGACATTAAGATGTGTTTTTAGACAAAGCACCATTTTTTTATTTTTTTTATTGGTGCCCAGTGGAAATTCTTCATGAACTTCCTTCGCCCCGGGGAAGGGCGAAGGGGTATGCCAGACTCCTACCGGCTAAAACCACTGGGGCGGTCATCTTCGGCACCTAAGGGGGGCTCTAGGTCCTCGTATGATCACACTAGAGCCGCCCACTGGTGCCACGCCTATAGGCACATCTCGGAGAGGGTGACTGTAAAACTTCTGTAGTTGAATCAATTTTAAATAAGAAACACATGTTTCTCCCTGTATGTATTCATTTCAATAACAAAAAAAACCATATCCATTTTAATAACCAAACGTTAAATATATCATCCCTTTTTAAGTTTCTTGATGTGATATTTATACAATTATTACACGAATTATTTGGCATTTCTACCACCCGCGCGATGACACGTGTAAAGCTATACTAATCGAAAAAAGCGCACAATTTAGATTTGTGCGCTCTTTTTATGCGGACGTTTTTAAGTGTATCTTGTTTTGTTATCTATGCCTAATAGAAAGAAAGAAACATTTATTTGTTACACGACATGAATATACATAATTACGGTTAACATATTCGAATTGTTACCAGCCGAATAGTAGAATCAGTATTCGTAATGGTTTTATCTACTACTAGTTATAAACATAAAGACAATGGCGTACTACGAGTAGGTACCTACGCTGCCAGTATTAACGAATTTACTATCGTTGATCGCACAGATAAAAAAAACCGCAGAAAAAATCCAGCCGTGCACAAAACTAACAACATGATAATCTGTGGCGCTAACTATTAGACCTCGTGATACAGCGATAAGCGATTTCACAGTTAACGGTCTAACCGTTAAACCTGTTTCGCAGTAAGCTCACTACCATTTATACCTGCTGAGGTTCGGACCCCTTAGGGGAGAACTGTTTGTCAGAGCTTCCGTGTACAGTGGGCCATATCGAGCTATTACGCGTATTATTCACTACATGTCTTCATCCACTTAACTGTTTCTTTGAGGTTTTTGTGAGCAAATGACTAAATGTCCTTGAGTGGATGTGCCCTTATTTATTTTATTATAGTAACAATAACTTTACAACCGTGTTACAATGTATCTACCGTTAAAGTTTTATTTTAAGTTAGATGTTTACCATTTATGTGGCCTTTCATTTAACATCAAACAATCTTGGCGTATTGATTTTTATACGATTCCATACATAATAATCTATACAATAAAATAAAATTGAAGTCTCTGTTTGTAATATTCAAATAACAACTTTTTACTAAATGCATAAGAAAGTATATATGGTATATATAACAAAAAACAATTTATAAACATTTGTTCGAACTAATCTCCGAAACGGCTGGTACGATTTTGACGAAACTTTCACTAGCAGATAGCTGGTGTAATAAGGAGTAAGTAAGGCTACTTTTATTTTAGAAAAACAAAATATTTGGGTTCGGTGCAAAAAAATATACAACTCATGAAATCCAATATTTTATACTCTTACATGTCAACTCTCTATGCCGAAGTACTCTAAATTGTTTAAAAATATCCGATTACTTTTAAATTAAACGACGGGTGAAACCGCGTGCCACAGATAGTCTAATATAAGTCAAAGTCAAAGTTTTTATTTCATATAGGCCCTAATAGGCACTTAAGAAAAGTCGAAAGTTAACGTGCACGGTTCGGAAAAGTTGATCTTATGGAGAAGAAGCCGGCAAGAAACTCCATAGACACTCTTTTTAAAAAAAGTGATATTACAATTTAACACATTGCTCGCTATGTGGAAACAAAGTGGACTACATATGCACGATAATAAACACACTATTGCTTCTGTAGTACACAATCAGAAATTGATAATTATTAACGCACAGGTACGAGTCAACGAAGTTATCACATTTACAAAATGTAGAAGATGCTAAATTATATTAAAATAAAGGGCAATATGGCCATCAAGCTGTAAACAATGTCATATTGTGTACATTAACATGTCAAAAAGGACATATGTAATATGTCCTATATAAAAAAAGTTATCAATTCTAACAAGAATTATATCTTCATTCGTCGCAATTCAGAATAATTAATAGATAAACACATATTTTGTCAAAAGGGTACCAGGGAAGCCACATGTGCAGAAAGAGTCAGTGCCAAACATCCCTGTCATCAACATAATCTATAGCTTTATAATAAGCTTTTCCAATAAGAACGCGTTTAATATAGGCTTTAAACTTTCCCTCAGTAAGATCTGTAATAGATTTGGGCAGCTTGTTATAAAAACGTATACTATTCCCTAGGAATGACCTATTCGTTTTAGCTAATCTAAATTTAGGTACTACTATTTTATGTTTTTGCCGTGTATTGATGTCATGAAAATCGCTTCTTTTATGATACTTGTGCAGATTTTTGCGGACATATAAAATGTTTTCAAAGATATAAAGTGACGGCAGTGTAAGTATGTTAATTTCTTTAAACATGGTTCTAAGAGACTCGCGAGGGCCCATGTTATAGATCGCACGGATGGCCCTTTTTTGTAAAATAAAAATAGAATCTACATCGGCCGCTGATCCCCACAACAGAATGCCATAAGACATAATGCTGTGGAAATATGCAAAGTAAACTAATCGGGCTGTAGCTACATCAGTCAGCTGCCTAATTTTCCGAACTGCAAATGCAGCAGAGCTGAGCCTACTCGATATAGCTTTGATGTGGGCACTCCATTGCAATTTAGAGTCGATGGTTATTCCTAAAAACACAGTTTCATCAACAGTTTCAAGTTGGTTGCCTTCAAGAGTTAATTTTAGTCCTATTTGGGGTGTATTAAGCAATGAAAACTTTAAACATTTGGTTTTATCAGCATTAAGTAGTAGATTGTTAGCCGCAAACCATTTGCAGAGGACTGTTAGACTTTCGTTTACGTGTGGAATATTACTATCATTTCTATTAATTTTAAAAATTAGGGACGTGTCGTCAGCAAATAAAATTACATCAGATAATTTGGTCATCATATATGGAAGATCATTTATATATGCTAGAAACAAGAAAGGGCCAAGAATTGAGCCCTGGGGCACGCCCATTTTGACCCGAGACCCCGAGGAGGTAGCACCACTTATATCTACTTTTTGCTGTCTAAAAGATAAATAAGAAAATACAAGATCAGCAGCTCGTCCACGAATTCCGTAATGCTGTAATTTACGGATTAGTGTATTGTGGTCAACGCAATCAAATGCCTTGGAAAGGTCACAAAAAATGCCAATGGCATCTTGAGAACCTTCCCAGGATTCTAGAATTTGGGTAACTAGTTGCACTCCTGCATCCGTTGTTGATCTACCTTTCGTGAATCCAAACTGACGACTATGTAATATCCCGTTAATATTAAGAATGATCGTATCTTTAAAAATACATACTACATACATAGGCTGCACTAAAAGTATCGGGAATGGAATATTTCCACTGTTCCTGTCATATTAAAATCTTTTTAATTGAAAACTCCTTGGTTTTACAAATCGAATACCATTTATTTATTTAAAAAAAGATTCACGGTCTTGTCACAAGGTTTTGTCAAACTTGTTTAGTCGTTGAGAAAATGGAATTGACTCGAGAAAATTCAAGAGCGATGATTTATTATGACTTTCGAAGTGGTTTAACACAAAAACAGTGTGTTGACCGGATGATGTCTGCATTTGGTGATGAAGCCCCATCCAAAACCACAATTTATCGCTGGTTTGCTGAATTTCAACGTGGACGTGTCAAGCTCAGTGATGATCCTCGTCAAGGTCGTCCAAAAACTGCAGTCACCCAAGAAAACGTTGATGCTGTGCGTAAGCTGATTGAGGAAGATCGACATGTGACATACCGCGAAATTCAGGCAACTTTAGACATTGGCATGAGTCAAATACAAATAATCTTGCATGAACAATTAGGTGTAAAAAAGTTGTTTTCCCGATGGATACCGCATTTGCTATGTGAAGAGCAAAAAGCGGCTCGCGTTACTTGGTGCGTCAGAACTCTCGAAAGATTCCACGCAGGATCCTCAAATGCTGTATACAACATCGTATCAGGTGACGAATCCTGGATATATGCGTACGAACCCGAAACAAAAAACCAGTCACGAGTTTGGGTGTTCGAAAATGAGTTAAAGCCAACAAAAATTGTTCGTTCACGGAGTGTTGCAAAAAAAATGGTGGCCACGTTTGTCTCCAAAACCGGCCATGTTACGACTATTCCTCTTGAGGGACAAAGAACGGTTAATGCAGAATGGTATGCTAGCATTTGTTTGCCACAGGTCGTTTCTGAACTCCGTAGAGAGAACTGCAACCGCCGCATCATCCTCCATCACGACAATGCGAGTTCTCACACCGTGCACAGAACAAAAGAGTTTTTAGAGCAAGAAAACATAGAATTATTAGACCATCCGCCGTACAGCCCCGACCTAAGCCCTAATGATTTCTATACTTTCCCTAAAATAAAGAATAAATTGCGTGGACAGAGATTTTCATCACCTAAAGAAGCTGTGGACGCCTACAAAACGGCCATTTTGGAGACCCCAACTTCCGAATGGAATGGTTGCTTCAATGATTGGTTCCATCGTATGGAAAAATGTGTCAAATTTCGCGGAGAATACTTCGAAAAGCAATAAATACATTTTTAAATAGTAATGTTGTGTCACTTCCTTGATTCCCGAAATTTTCAGTGCCGCCCTCGTATTTCCAAACCCGTTATTTCTTAACCACACAAAGAAGTGTTTGTATGGTGCATTAGGATTTCTCCTGTGTTGCTAGTACCTTTTACAGATACATATAAATCTCACATACACATATACCCAGAGCCGGAAAACTACCTCTAGACCATACAAATATTAGTACCGTGCGGAACCAAACCAACGGCAAGTAACATAGAGAGCCAATCGCTTAGCCACTTCGCCAACAGTGCCAAAATGAAAACATGTAACCGTATAATGTCACTAAAAGCTATAACAATTTAGTTATCTTCACCACAATTATTCGCATTAATTAAGATAGGAATCAAGCCTCTTAAAGTCAGTTATACCAAAGATCATATTAGTTATTCAATTTAGTAGCTAATGGTGATAATTACCGAGCTCGTGCTTATCGCTTAAATCTGAGATCTCGCAGTCGAAATAGACGTTATCAAGGAGATATTAAAAGAGTAAATGGTTTTTAACTACAAAGACGAGAATATAAAATCTAGATTATGACATGACGTTTCGAATACAGGGAATACAGAATATACAGTGATAGCCTATTGGTTGAACGCTTGCCTTCCATACAGGAGGGTCTGAGTTCGATCCCGGCCCACAACTCTGACTTTTCAGAATCACGTGTGGAGCAAAATTTGGTTATAACTTGCGTTAACGGTGAAGGAAAACATCGTGAGGAAACCTGCACACCTGAGAGGGCTCCAAAATGTTCTCAATAATGTGTGTAGTCCGCCAACCCGCACTAGGCCAGCGTGGTGGACTAAGACCTAATCTTTCTCAAAGCCCGTGCGTGAGTAGCCCGTGCTCAGCAGTGGGACCGTAATGGGCTGACTATGTATGTTTCGAATTCATAGACCATTTTGGATAAACCTTAATAATAATAATATCAGCCTGTAACTGTCCCACTGCAGGGCAAAGGCCTCTTCTCACACAGAGAAGGAACGAGCATTAATCACCACGCATGCTCACTGCATTACTACTACTACTACTATTAGATCTAGGTTTCCACACGATATTTTCATCACCATTAAAGTCAGTGATGTCTAGATTGAGTAAAAAAGTATTTATGGTATTGAATAAGCCAAAGCGGCACATACTAGGTTTTCAACCCACAACTTAGTGCTTCAGAAACGAGTCCTTAAACCTCCGGGCCATCAAGACTTATGTAAAAGATGCAATATCATTATAAAATACCTACATGCCTGTTACATAGTCCAGACCTCACAAACAAGCCATAATGTGCTTTTCTATTCGCCACCACTACCTTTATCTACACCTAATGTTTGCTAAAACTGCAATTAAATTATGTGCTTATACATAAGTGTAATAAACAACTTCCTTGCCGACTGAATAACGAAAGAAAAATACGATTCATCGGCCGTCTGTCTTCCCGCTGAAGTTGTAACTCTATTGAGAGTAGAGTTACTTTATGGTGCTCGCAAGCGGCCAGTGCTTTACTACTTACTATGTTAGGCTTATGCAATTTAAAATAAATAAATAATAGAATGAATTGCTCACGTAATTGAAAGAATATTATGCCTGTTTATTTGCAATATGTTGCAAAATGCAACGGAGTGTGTTTCTGAACCATAGGTTTCATTTGCAATAGGCTATCTGATGGTTGTGGTTTTATTTATTTGTACATTCATTGTACTTCAAATTTATAACCTTTCATGGCAGTAATTAGTATGACGGCTTAGCATTGTGCATAAGGCAGCTCGGCACTAATTTTCCCTATTTTACCATGTAAATCCAGTTAAGGTCGGCTGTAAGAACAAAGACCACGCTTAGATGTTTTATAAATATAGTATTTACAAACAGCAGTCTAATTTTAATCACGTCATAAGAGGAAGCTAACCGTTTAGTCTGTTCTCCACGCATTGATAAATCTATACCGGAAGATTATATTATAATTTAATAGTTGATCTTCGTGGCAAAGAGCCTTGAAGTATCTCTGTACTTCCTCTTCCTCGGCCGGTACTTGTAGCTCGTAACATTCCGGCTCGCATTCGTCCGCGCTATAATATGGTGACAAAACCAGATAAAAATTGACCTTAACCAGTCCACAATCTAGTTATCAGTCAACGACAAATAGTCATGTGATTATGAAGACATGGCTGGCGTTATCTATAACATGATTATGAAAGAAAAAAGACATCGGTAATGAAAATATGTTTTTAGCCAAAACAATTGCCGATGTAGGTTTGGATTGTTAAATTCACACAAATTTTATTTTTCTAAAGCGAATGCATTGTCATGATGCCTCCAGTTTCTTTTTTCTGTTTAGTCAAACTTTCACGCGAGTCCCAACAACAACTGTACAAAGGTTCAATTCAATCGGATGAATACTATAGGACCGCATACAGGACAAACAAAAAAAGAAACATTCATTTTTATATATTTAAATACTAAAACCTACCTTTTTTATTAACCCACTGGAAATACTTCATCTACTTCCTCCACCCCAAGGAAGAGTGGAGGGGCATGCCGGACTCCTACCGGCTAAAACCACCGGAGAGGTCATCTTCGGCACCAAAGGGGGGCTCAAGGTCTCCGATATAATCACAACACGTATCTATAGGTACTTCATAATGATATGACTACCCTACTTTGTGTTTAATAGCTTAAAACTTGTTATTAGCGTTACCCCTTAAGACTTGAGGCATCTGATCTGACTGGGCAAATATTCCCTATATTTTTTAATGTTAGATAACTAACCGCCGAAATTAATAATCGATCTAATCCAAAATCTTTGGATTTCGAATTACGGATAAGACTGTTTTTTTGTTAAATGTCATCGTTACACAACAACGGATGAATTTCGAAATCTTAAAACTGTAGATTTCGGATTAGATTGGTTATTAATTTCGGCTATACTAACAGCCTAAATTAATAACCAATCTAATCCGAAATCTACAGTTTTAAGATTTCGAATCGAAAATCAAATCGAATAAACCTTTAATAATCCGCATATTTTAACTTAGTCCGCAATCTCTAGATAAGCTTAAAGCTGTTCTAACGGCCGAGATTAATAAAAATTCAGTCTTATCCAAAATCTTTAGATTTTGAACTTAATCTGAATTTGTGTTAGGATCATATTAACACAACAAACAGACAGACCCTCAATCCCAATTTCAAAGATTTTGGATGAGATCGATTATTAATTTCGGCCGTTAGTAAACCCGGGTGAACTTTTCATGTCACTACTACTACTGTCACACTATAAATAACAAGTGACAGATAACAGTGGTTATGTGTAATTACTGATTAATTTTTAAAACCAAACATACGTAATTTAAAAGCGGAATAAACGTTTTATAACATTTATCTATTTATATTTGCTGTGGCACCACACAGAAACTTCACCATTCAGAAGGCTCAGAATGCTACCACCCCATCTCCAACCATGGGTGTCGTAAAAGTCGACCAAGGGATTAGCCGGAGGATGGGCAGCAGCGTCCTTCGAGTACATTAACAACTCAACAGCGATCGCCAACCCGCCTGCCAAGCGTGGTGATTATTGCAAAACCCCCCAATGAGCCCACAACACATCCATATCGGTCGTTGTGGTGATCTTTGGGGGAGGCCTGTGTCCAGCAGTGGACTTCATTCGGCTGAAATGATGATGATGATCTATTTATAATCGTTTATTTAACTAATTAGTCAGATTCCGAAATGCTACGCCTCATTCATGCTTTGTTTTAAGGACGTTATCATAATTCGTTCTTTATCGCTCGAGTGACATTTGACAAACAATGTTTCCCAATTAGCAGCGGTTGCAAATTATAACAACCCTGACAGAATCCTAAGCGTTAAGCGATTGTGTCATAACAATGACAATTTATTGACAAGCGACCACCCTTTGCACCCGGCGCCCCAGGACCCGTTCGCACCCAAACAAAAATCAACAAGCTATGTAACAAAACGCATTATTAAAGAACACGGTGCTTTGCGGAAGACTGCCGTTATTATCTCGATGGAGAAACCACTCATTATTGTCATCTCGCTTCCCCGCGGGAATGCCAACTTTGACAGCAAAGGATAGCTGCATGTCGTGGTGATCAATGGATACAAAAAGGTGTAGTGACGTCGACAGGATGCTCGGGCGCAGCTGGCTGGAACTTTTGTGTTTTTGTTCTTTTTCTTTTTCCACAGACAAAAACAGGTTCGTTTCGCGCGGTTTAGCTTCGAATAGCCCGCGCCTGCTTCCGTAATGGGAACGGAAAATGTTAATGAAGCATTCGCTTAGTAGAATGCGTGTTAAATTATATGCTCCTGCCGCCGAAGACCTCTCATTTGAGAAAATTATCGTTCCGATAACAGATGATTAATTAGGCTAAATATCAATTTCGAAGTTAAACTCCCATCAATAAAGTCACGGATATCGTCATATAAGGTATCAAATTATTAAAGTAATTCCTTGAAATTACTGACAGGCTTGCCCTTGGGGCGTCGCTGACACCCTCGCGCTTAATCTGTTTTACAAGGTTAGTCATAAAACCAATTAAAACCAATCAGGCGAGCCCTCGTATTTCATCGTATCATTAACAGATGTTGGATAATGAAAACAACAATGATAGGAAATTTCTTGCGTTATATGCCAACTGCAATGTGCTATCGAACTTGGCGACAAAGATTAATATAACATTAAACTACGCTATAAGCGTTACTTAATTGACTCATTATAATAATTAAATTCCCCGAGATAAATATATTAATTGATCCAACATAAAAAAGTAACCGGAATACCCAAAACTCCAGTAGCAAAACGAGTTTGATTAATTTTCACAAATTTGCCTTGACAAACACACCTATCAGTCTGATTAATCTAATTTAATCCATACTAGTTGACCCGTGCGACTTTTTCGCACAAAATCGTAAAGATCAGTCAGTTGATAACAACTAACGACTGTGTGGTTATTTTTCGTCATTAGCTGGGAACATATTATCTTCATAATCTTCAAAATTATGTCTGTACGAATTTTGATAAAGTATTAATAGATATATGGCGCACCGACAAAAACACCTTTGAGAAATAATATATCTTACTAGTGGTTGCACAATGGTCGAAATTCGAGCGTATTTCTTATTTTTATACATAAATTGTAACATTCTGCACGCCTTTTCCATATTGTGAACCTTAACTATACCAAATCTCACACTCCTCCATGCGCGCAATGTGCTTAAAAAGGGATATCAAGGTTTTTCTTCAAGGATGATTTGTGTAATTACAGGCTCCATGCTTCCCACTTATGTAGGGCACGTAGGTAATTCATACGCGAAAAACAATATTGCAAATTAGATGTTTTTATTAAAATTATAAAATACAGTGCAAACACACTTTAGAATAAAATAATACATTTCGCTAGTTGTGCCCACATTTTTACTTCCGACTGTATAGACACACATTTAAGTATAACGTCCTAGAAAAATTGTGAACTTAATTTCATGGGGAAATTTCAATTCAATCAATTTTTTTTTTAACTACGTATATTATTACTGCGGCGCGTGTTCCTTATTTGTGTGCGTTTTCGTAATAAATTAACCAAATAAAAACAAATTGCATACTAGAATAGCAAAAATAAATTACTTATTGCAAATCATTTCAATTCCGTGTGGTATCCGGATTAAGAATATAGCACCACTCCATCTCCTCCCGTGGATGTCGTAAAAGGCGACTAAGGGAATCTAAACTAGAGGGATGGGCAGCAGCGTCCCTTCTGTGAAACGGTAGCCATACTGCGCTCACCAACCCGCCTACCAAGCGTGGTTTTCACAACTGTGTCATCATTTTGGGGGGTGCAATCCCAAAATGATGACACAGTTGTGAAAATCTATGGGGGAGGCCTTTGTTCAGCAGTGGACATATAAATGGCCGATATGATGATTACAAATAAAAATAGAAATCATAACCTATTTTTTAATAAATGTGTTCCATATAACGTCCTTTTTGTACTGTTGAAATAAAGTTCACTATTTTTGTACAGCCCTATACACAATCTGAGATTAAATAATGAATTTAAGTTATTTAGTTAATTGCACCTACTCGTAAAAAGTTTCATCATTTCGGCCGAATAAAGTCCACTGCTGGATACAGGCCTCCCTCAACGATCACCACAATGACCGACATCGGTGTGCTGTGTGCTCATTGGGTGGTTTCTCCATAATCGCCACGCTTGGCAGGCGGCTTGGCGATCACAGTTGAGTTTTTAATCTATCCGAAGGACGCTGCTGCCCATGCTCCGGCTGAGTAATCCTTTAGTCGCCTTTTACGACACCCACGGTTGAGATGGGTTGATGCTATTCGTAGCCGGCACCACACGGCCTAAAATGTTTAGATTTATTGAAATTCAAATAAATATATGTATAAGCCTGAACACTAAAACTCAAAGAATGTGAAACACCACAATACCAAACAGAACACTCAGAAAACGTGTAATAAACTAAGAAAAATACTTAGGGTAGGTATTGTAAAATGAAATTTTCGTCTCTGCTGTAAAAGTTAAGGCGCCTAGTTATTGTATCTGATGGCAAACATGTTGACCTAGTTCCGTACCCAGCTATTCAACTCGATTGAACTTAAAGTATGTATTCGTTTGCATACAGAGATGGTAGTCAGAGAACTTACCGAGATATCGATACCGATTACTAAGAATTTGTTGTTTGATATGTTACGGCATTGAACATTTTTATTCATTTAAAGGTTACTGGAGCTCAGATTTAATACGAATAACTTATTTTACTGTAAAATGCGTTAGGTAATAGAATTCTTGTACTTTTGGTATAAGAAAATTTAGCATACTGCTAAGGTAGCAGAAGTCGTTTGATCAAAAGGAGAAACGGAGAAAATCGTACTTATTTTCTTTATTATCGCAATCGTGTGTTTTATTATTGTGTGTATTTAAGTATATCACATATAGTCTACTTTATTTTCATGTACTTAACTAAAAAAGATTACAATATTTCATTTTTTATACCTATGCATGATGTTTCTTGTCATTCCGAACCGTGCATCTGAATTCTTCTTTCATGGACACACGTGCAATTCATATCAATATTGAAGTCATATACTGATAATTTCAATCTTTAGGATCAAAATTATTCACGGATGAATAAGTTAATAGGTCACGTGACAGTCGAACATTAGTTTTCCAAGGTTATCATTGTCAATTTAGATAAGTAAAGGAAATCTGATATCCTAATTGGCCTTCTGTTTTTATTACTTACTAAATGCCAGTGGTTTCAAATTATTAAAATATTTATACGATGCGGATTGCTACGAAACCTACTTGATCAGAATGTGAATACAAAACGAATCGGAATTTTCCTATGAGAAAATAAAAATACTCTCAAATATAATATTTAAAGTCATAAAGATATGTGTAATTTACGTGAATCACATCCATTGAATCTAACCAACGCTGCAGCGTAAGATGGAATCTGCGAGTTGATATATAAAGTTAACAAACGCTAGATATTCCTTCAAGTAGTTTAAGGAGTACATGGTATTTTATGGAATATTATACGATACCCAGCACATCGGCGAACTGTGGCTTTATGACTTTACCATACTGATCATCATCATCATCATCATTTTCGTATCAGCCGAAGAACGTCCACTGCTGAACAAAGGCCTAATAATGGAAATATATAAATTACAAGATTATATTTTTGAAGCTTTACATTAGTATACTTAGTAATAGTCTAGGTATTACTGTGTACGGGGGTCGCGGGTGCGCAGATTGGGGAGTCTGCGTGCTCACACCGAGCGACCCCCGGGAAGACGGTGGCGCGCACGTGGTCACGTGCCGCCGTGTGCGCAGCACAGCGCAAAGCGAGGCTTGGGGGGATCCTTTACAATCCTCCCCGAGAAGTGCCTGAGGGGGCGACCTTTTTACAGTCGCCTTCCCTCCGCTAGAGGGGGTGACCACTTTACAGTCATCCCTTCCGTGATGTGCCTAAAGGCGTGGCACCAATGGGCGGCTCTAGTGTGATCTTACGAGGACCTGGAGCCTCCCTTAGGTGCCGAAGATGACCGCTCCAGTGGTTTTAGCCGGTAGGAGTCCGGCATACCCCTTCGCCCTTCCCCGGGGTGAAGGAACTTCCATGTAGAATTTCCACTGGACATCAATAAAAAAAAAAAAAAAAAAAAAAAAAAAGGTATTACTGTGTCTTTTTACTTGCTATATGAGATACCTTACTACTTACCGATACTTACATACTTTATATGCTGTGGAACGTATTCTTAGTTAGTTTGGTTTATTTATCAATTATGTAGGTTGTTCAACAGTTAAGTTTACGCATCAGAACGCATGTATAAACTACTACTACCATAAATATTTCATATTTCATTCAACTTTAAAAATAAATCTTCTTAAGATGCTCTTAAGCCATTGCCACAAAAATAACAACAAGCGAGAGTGGTGCCGGCTCAGAATGCCACCACCCCATCTCCTCCCATGGGTGTCGTAAAAGTCGACTAAGGGATTAGCCGGAGGATGGGCAGCAGCGTCCTTCGAGTACATTAACAACTCAACTGCGATCGCCAACCCGCCTGCCAAGCGTGGCGATTATGGCAAAACCCCCAATGAGCCCACAACACATCCATATCGGTGGTTGTGGTGATCTTTGGGGGAGGCCTGTGTCCAGCAGTGGACTTCATTCGGCCGAAATGATGAGAGTAATACGTCTGTTAATTTGATTTTATAAGATAATATGATGACAATGTAGCAGAAAAGAGTCTAAACTTCTTAAAAGGTCAACACTAAACAAGCTTGATCTTAACATTTACAAAGTTTTTGATTCAATTGTCATGACAACATTAAGATGACCAATCCCAACAGACGGCACTCGTTCACGATCATGACGCATGCATCAGCGTCGCCTCTGCTCAACCATATTGTAGGGAACCTTAGATACCCGATACACGACGCCACCATAAGCAGGACACTTGAGTGAGCATGACACACCTACACTGCCACACAAATATCACATCAATAAAATAAAATAATTCTCTACCCACCCCCGCTATTGTCACATTGCCTCTGAGACATCATCATCATCATCATATCGGCCATTTATACGTCCACTGCTGAACATAGGCGTGCCCCATAGATTTCCACAATAGTGTCGTCATTTGGGGGGGGGGGGGGTATTTGCCAGTACTCACCACGCTTGGCAGGCGGGTTGGTGAGCGCAGTATGGCTACTGTTCCACAGAAGGGACGCTGCTGCCCATCCCTCTGGTTTACATTCCCTTAGTCGCCTTTTACGACATCCACGGGAGGAGATGGAGTCGTGCTATATTCTTAATCCGGACAGCAAACGGAGACAAAAACAACAGTATTATTTATTACTAGCTGCGCCCCGCGGTTTCACCCGCGTAGCGTTTATTTAATTTTATTTTTTATACATAAACTGACATCTTTTATTTTATACACCTTTTATTGACATTGAATTTATACAGTTTTTTTTACATGTGATTTATATTATTATTTAACGTTCTATTTATACACTTTAATAGTATATTTGTGACATTTAACTTACATACATTTCTGACATTTAAGTACATTTTTGTATTGTTTTAATATTTTTATTGTTTTGCGTACATGTAATAAAAAATATTGTAAATGACAGACGTATGTATTGCTGGGGAGTTTGTTGCACCGTTTTTCTTTTTATTGGGCTTCTCGCATACCCTTCTGGGAAGTGTGGTTGCTTAACCGGTCGATTCTGGCGAAGCCAAAAGAGGCCTCCACCCAGACTTATAATTAATATAAAAAACTAAGCAACTTGCGTTAAGGGCGCCCCCTGCAGGACACGGACCTCGGCTTAGTGTTGCTGGGGATAACAAGTTATTGTTTTGGGTACGGCTGGATCGGTATTATTTAAAATATATTATACATTTAAAACTACAGGCTCGGCACGGGCCGGCGCGAGCAAGAGATGGGGGGGAAGTGCTAACTTGAACGGGAAAGTGACGTGGCGATAGACCTCCGCGACCTCGGTGAGGCGGACATCCTCGGCGGCGAAGGCGGTAAAACGGTCGGGTGTTAAGTGAATGAGACAACGCGAGTCTCTTTATGTGATTTTATCGTCTGGGTCGACTAGAACGTGCCTCGGGAAGCGTACTCTACTAATACGGGAGGGTTGGTAATCGGCAGCTACCGGTACCACAGGGGGATTTGGGTGGGACAGGGCAGAATCGAAATAGCATTTGGACGCTCGTGTCATAAATTGCCTGATGGTCGGCAAGTTAAGATCGAAATGGAGTGAATCATTTCGCATGTACCAAGGCGATCCGGTGGCCTTGCGCATGAAACGGTTTAGGAGGGTTTGTAATTTACGGAGTGGGGCAGATTCAACGTGTGCGAACGCTACTACTACTACTACTACGCAACAAAAAAAAAAGGGTCGAATGCATGTGGTGTAAATTCTCACCTTATTTCTAAGGGATAATTTACTACGAGCGTTCAGGAGATAGTCGAGGCGACCAAGCACAAAGGCTGCGCGGGCACGCACCGTCTTTGTGTGGGGTATAAACGACAGTTTTTTGTCTAGGGTGACTCCTGGCGTGCGGTTCCCAAAGAACCAATTGGCCTAGCATCGAGATCTCCCTGAAGCGTGAGTAGTCTTCGCCTAATTTGCAAAATAGGATGGCTTTGCTTTTAATGGGGTTAACTTCCATCCGCCATTTCCTAAACCAATTCCCGTAGGCGTTGGCTGTGGCTTGGAGGATCTTAGTTATACTATTGGGAACGTAACCAGTGTACAGTGTGAACAATAGTAGGGCTAGCACGGATCCTTGTGGGACTCTGGCTCTAATGGGGTGGGGGGACGAGGGAGCGCCCGTGATTCGATATCGGAAACTGCGATTTGACAAGAAGTCTTATATGATGAGAACGAGATGGTCGGGCACTCCGAGTTGGTATAAAATAAGCCGCTGTGCCATACTTTGTCAAATGCTTTCGCAACATCTGAAAAGAGTACTCCCGTCATCATGCCGCGTGTGAATCCGAAAGTGATGTGTTCAACTAATCGGTGGACTTGTTGTACACACGAGTGTTTGGCTCTAAAGCCAAACTGTTCGTCGGGAATGAGTTTTTTGGATTCGGCAAAATCCTTTAGTCGGGAATAAATAATCCGCTCATAGATCTTCGCAAGGGAATTGAGAAGACTTATGGAGCGATAGCTGGAGGGCTCGCACTTGGCTTACCGCGTTTATGAATACCGATAACTGTGGCCTGTTTCCATACATGTGGAAAGAGGTTGTTGTTTTTGCCGCATTGAATATGACGGTCATTAAGATGATAAGACGGTCGGGGAAGAGTTTAATCACCTTGTTGGTGATACCGTCAGAGCCGGAGTTTCTTCTCCCCAGCTTAAAGCTGCGGTGAAGGGTGGGCTTATATGGGTGCTGTCTAATGTTGATGTTCAAAAAAGAACTAATTAATTTGGTCTATTTTGAATAAATGATTATTTTCATTTCATAGAATAGGACAACAATCGGGATAAAAAGTAGCCTAAGTGTTAATCCAGGGTATAAGCTATCTACTTAACAAATTTCATCCAAATCGGTCCAGCCGTTTGAGCGTGAACAACACAAACAATTTGAGTAACAAACATACATCCGTCCATACAAACTTTCGCATTTATAATATTAGTGGGATATAATGCAGGTATCTTACATATTCGGCGCCAATGTCTTACAACAATAGCGGAAGTAAAAGATTCCAAATTCCTAGAAGGAAGGTTTATGTATTAAATTTTCGGTAAAAAATTACACCTCAAAGGAGCAACAGCTTCTTTCTGTGCACGCTAACTGAGTTCGCCAATCCATTTGCAGCCTTTCTTCACCACCTTTAGGCACATCTCGGATTTTACTTGTATTTGTCAGTATCGCACATTTACGGGCTGCTATGGAAGTGAAGTCCAACAGTAAACTGTACCCATGACCCAGTGGAAAATTTAGTTAAGAAATTCAAGGAATTCTGTGCCATTGTATTTTTTTTTTACTTTGCGTCACACGATTTACTTTCAAGACTATAAATTTAATTCTAAAAATCCCGCAATCGCGTTTCTCTTGTGTCGTGGCTACAGTTTACAGATAAATCTCACATGCAAAAACAGATAGTTGTTTCAGGCCCGGGCCTCATAGCCGGTAGATAGAACAAATATTTGTTCCGTGCGGGGATCGAACCCGCGACACGTAGCGCAGCAAGCTAATTGCTTAGCCAGTACGCCAACTGTGACCCCAACATGTGTACATGTTACTTATTAAAAACTGAATTCTAGGAGCTGTCATTCAAGTCCTGAATTATGTACAATGAGCTTAAATATATATATATATCTATATAGTTACATTTTAATTTCATAATAATAATAGCTAGTGAATATAGCCACTCGTATTTATGTTTTGTAGCCAAAAATGTTTTTTGACAACTAGGTGACGAGACGAGCTTGTCAATCGCCTGGTGATAAACTGACGCTTATTGACGGTATAACATACCTGCCTAACAATTGTAATGTTACCCAGGGCTAGTCCTGCGTGGCACCACACTGCGCTGGTCACCTCGAGACATACAGTTATTTAGTCTCTTATACCCCTAGCTACAAGTGCTCTTCTGACCAGAATACTGTATAATGAATACAGAATTGAAATAACTGTGATAACCCAAATTGGGTAATCGCTAAGTCTGGTCTGGCTGTCCTTCTGCAACGTGTCCTTAAATAGCTTCAATCATGTCTCAGCGAATACTAAATTGGTTTTATACCGTTATTTCGATTCTGTATTTAAGGATGTATGGATGTTTGAGCTTAGAGAATTGCACCCCTGCTTAGTGGCGAATATCTGGTACTGGAGTAGCCGGCCTCCTGCAATAAAAAAAACCAGAATAATACAGATCTTTCGAGTACTTTCTGTAGAAAGTACTCTAAAATCAAAGCTTCAAAATAATTGTAATCTCTTTCGGCGTAACTTCTATATACGCAATACCTAAAAAGTAATGATTGATTATGAACAAATAAAACATTTTGCTACTTCGCCTGAAAAGTAGGGTATGGTCCCTGACGACAATTGAAATTAACGTCAGCGATATATTTGCTACATGACTTTTTTTATCCTTGACACTTTATAAGCCAGTTATAATATGCCATATCGTTTTTCCGGGAAATTACAAAAATGTGTGTCGCAGTGCTAACACAAAATATAAAACTTTCTCATCCTGTCAGCTTTTTTCAAAATAAGTACATATGTAAAACAGAAGCTTTAAGTACCTTTATATTATACATCATACACAGAGATAGTTGCGAACATAACTATCGGCCGAAATTAATAATCAATCTATTCCTTAAGTCTTTGGATTTGGGATTAAGGATGTGTCTCTATCTGATTAATAATTTCGTCTATTATTGTAACTCTAACTGCTCTAGGATCTTTATGACAATTGAATAGAACGATTTTAAATGTCAATATTTTATTTGTACGTGCTACAGCGATGGATTGTATCTTCAGGGCTCGCACAAACATAAATAGTAATATAAACTAACTTACAGTTTGGTCCTTGGTTGAAATCTGTATTACCATTGAGCTACATGAACTTTTGAACTAAAGCTTCTGAGTTAAGCAAAGATGAAATGTCAATTTGGTGGAAACTTGGTACTCTATGTCTCTCTGAGTGTCGCCCTATTTCTTCATTTGCATTGACAGTAGCTTTATACCGCTTTGCATTAGCTATATCATATTTGTATGTAACGTTGCGCGCTCGAAAGCCTTTAGATAATGATAAATAATATCTTATATAACGGATCTTATAAAAATATTACTATATATATATTCCATTTATCACAATCATAAAGTTTGTATAACAGTTTGAATATTGTTCTTATCTCCAGATTATTATTTCGCATATTTTTCTCTTGACATCATGAAATTTTTCGTCCAAGTAAAACTCACTTAACTTTTAATGTACTGTCTTTCTTATGTTTATGGAGCTAAAAGCCTCTTCAACGTCTTAAGTTTCAACGAGGCCCATTTCTGAGATGTGATACCCATCGTTTTTATTTGAAACTTTCTATTAATTTCAGACATAATTTCGGGCTTAATTGTGATTTATATAAGGAAATAGCGTTTTAAAAGTCAACCCCTCAAGATTATCGTCTCTATCGTAGAAGAAATTCGTTTACGGTAATTCTTGAGCCTTAGGTGTTTTATCGATCTCAGTGAGTTTAGTTAGCGTAGAGTTGTAAAAATGTGATGTAAATTTTATTTATATAAAGCAACCTGTAAAGAATCTCGATAGACCCTTGATTATTTTAGCGCTATTATCCATTAGTCAATTCAAAGTCCTGTACTGATAATATACTTTAAATTATATTTATACAGCACTGGTTGAAGGCTTGCCTTCTGTACAGAAGGATCTGAGTTTGATCCCAGCCCGCACCTCAGACTTTTTGAATTCATGTGTGGATCAGAATTTGATTATCACCTGCGTTAACGGTGAAAGAAAACATCGTGAGGAACTCGCACACCTGAGAGGGCTCCAAAAATGTTCTCAACGGTATGTGTATTTCGCCAACCCGCTCTAGGCCAGTGTGGTGGACAGAGGCCTAACCTTCTTCATCGTTAGAAAAGACCCATTCCCAGCAGTGGTACTTATAAATGTATGCTGATTATAAATGCAACCGAAAAATCTTGAAAGATACTTGATTTCTTTAGGGCTATTCTCCATTAGCGAATTCAAAGTCCTGTACTGATAATATAATTTAGTTTACCTTTAAAGTAAACTAGGATAACAGTAACAGAATAGCACAATACAGTCTATGTTACCGTGTTACAGTGTCGGTGTTCACTCTCTGGCTACTCGTATGTACGTCACTTGGACACGTGCGTTATACACGTGCCGTGTACACGTGGTCGCCAGCGTTATGATATACAAATTGATACGTTGTGACTAATACTAAAAATAAATATAAAACCGATGCACTCAATATAAGTTACCATCTAAGTAACAACTGTATTGTGTTGTTTCTAGTAAACACACACACATAAGTGATAAATAAAATATATGTTTATTCACTATTGATGAGAGAAGCTTTCTTCTGTGTGTTAAAACAACATACTCGGATCACCAATCCGCCTGCCAAGCGTGGTAGTTATGGCAGTGGCTACCGCGACCGATCATTATGGCAGTCATTAGAGTCACAAGGTAAGAAATAGAGTTAACCACTTTTATGGGAATATCAATGGATCGTTTCATGAAGCAATAAATATCTAAGTAGAAGAGAGTGACAGAATGGACCATATACAGAATGAACACAAGTGGAAAAGGACTGGTGACTCTGTAGTCACATGTCACATGCCTGTGCATTATGTCTCTATTCTATTTTGTAAGGCTTGTGTCCAACTGTAGACTGAGTTAGGTTCAGAAGAGAACAGCGAAGCTCCATAAAACTGGCAGTGCCAAATGGGCAAAATTAAAAAAAATCAAGCTCTGAATTTGTAGCTTTTTTGTTGCTAATTAGTTGCTAAAATATCGATTTTGTTGCTCACACCGATTCCGAGAAATCGACATTAATGCCAGCTTTACATAAAGATAGCAGGGAACATAGTTAAATTTTGAATAATCGGAACAACAAAGAGGCTGAAATTTGTTGCTAATTTGTTGTTGTACAAAACCAAAAAAAATTAAACAAAAAAAAAAAATTGGCCTAAAAAATTAAAACAAGTCATGCCAGCTTAACTCTCGATTTCTCCGTTATAGATAAATACTTTAAATTTGTTGCTGTTCGTGGCAATGATTCTTTATGCCTGAAGAGTCAACAACAAAATATAGAACCGGAAATTGGATCAGCTTCTGACCGGTTTCCTTATAAACCGGTCATGCCAGCTTAACTTTCGATTTTTGCGCAATAAATCATTAATTTGATTTTGTTGCTCCACGTGGCAACTTATATTTACGCCTGGAGAGTCAGCAACAAAATATAGAACTGGAAATTGGATCAGCTTCTGACCAGTTTCCTTATAAACCGGTCATGCCAGCTTCATTTTTGATTTTTCCGCAGTAAATCAATAATTTGAATTTGTTGCTCCACGTGGCAATGTTTCTTTAGGCCTGAAGAGTCAGCAACAAAATATAGAACCGGAAATCGGATCAGCTTCTGACCGGTAACCTTATAAACCGGTCATGCCAGCTTAATTTTCGATTTTTCCGCAGTGAATCAACCCGTATCCGGTAACCTTATAAACCGGTCAGAAGCTGATCCAATTTCCGGTTCTATATTTTGTTGTTGACTCTTCAGGCATAAAGAATCATTGCCACGAACAGCAACAAATTCAAATTATTGATCCACTGCGGAAAAATCTAAAATGAAACTGGCATGACCGGTTTATAAGGAAACCGGTCAGAAGCTGATCCAATTTCCAGTTTTATATATTGTTGCTGACTCTCCAGGCGTAAATATAAATTGCCACGTGGAGCAACAAAATCAAATTATTGATTTATTGCGGATAAATTGAAAATGAATCTGACATGACCGGTTTAAAAGGAAACCGGTCAGAAGCTGATCCAATTCCAGTTCTATATTTTGTTGCTGACTCTTCAGGCCTAAAGAAACATTGCCACGTGGAGCAGCAAATTCAAATTATTGATTTACTGCGGAAAATTCGAAAGTTAACCTGGCATGACCGGTTGATAAGGTTACCGGTCAGAACCTGATCCGGGTTCCGGTGCTATATTTTGTTGCTGACTCTCCAGGCCTAAAGAATCGTTGCCACGTGGAGCAACAAATTCAAATGATTGATTCCCTGCGGAAAAATCGAAAATTAAGCTGGCATGACTTGTTTAAATTTTATAGGACAATTTTTTTTTATTATTTTAATAAATTTTTTATCGTTTCGTACAGCAACAAATTAGCAACAAATTTCAGCCTCTTTGTTGTTCCGATTATTCAAAATTTAACTATGTTCCCTGCTATCTTTATGTAAATCTGGCATTAATGTCGATTTCTCGGAATAGATGTGAGCAACAAAATCGATATTTTAGCAACTAATTAGCAACAAAAAAGCTACAAATTCTGAGCTTTATTTTTTTAATTTTGCCCATTTGGCACTGCCAGTTTTATGGAGCTGAACAGCGAGGCTTTAGAAATATCCTTTACAGTTCCTCCGTACATGCGGCCTCCACTGGACACAGGTCACCCCCCGAGATAAGCCTCGCAGGAGAATTTCCACCACAGTGTGAAAAGATTCAGAAGATAATCCATAACCCCCATCAAGGGTAGCACCATTCACTGATAAACATTGGAAATTTCCATCTGAAAAGATCATGCCACTTTATCTAAAATATTTTAAATTTCGTTCATTTAAAAGACACGTGCAAAAAATTGTCTTGACCATTTAGACTTACCTACTCTGTATAATGTAATCTTTTGTAGCGTTTCATTTTGCACAATAAAATAAAATTAATCTATTGACAACAGCATTTTTTTTCTTTTATTTATATGACGACCCACCCATACCTACATTGCATTTGTTTCTTGCTTGTTTTCTAAAATAATTTATTATAACGAAGCATTTCAAAGCTGAAATTTTTCCTAACCAGATAAATAAAAGTTCTTAACGTGAGATATATAATATATATAATTTGTGATACGTATAGGAATTATTTATATAAATAATTCGCCGTGTGGTGCCGGCTCAGAATGCCACCACCCCATTTCATCCCGTGGGTGTCGTAAAAGTCGACTAAGGGATTAACCGGAGAATGGGCAGCAGCGTCCTTCGAGTACATTAACAACTCAACTGCGATCGCCAACCCGCCTGCCAAGCGTGGCGATTATGGCAAGACCCCCCGATGAGCACACAACACAACATATCGGTCGTTGTGGTGATCTTTGGGGGAGGCCTGTATCCAGCAGTGGATTTCATTCGGCCGAAATGATGATGATAGGAATTAGGTATCATTTTTGAACATGACCTAATCCATAATATTAAATATCTACATATTAAGATTAATTTTTGGAATAAAACCAAATGATAAAATGACCAAAAGAAAAAAGGGCTTGTTGTTCTTAATGCGAATCTGATACATACGTAGATACACAATACGTAAATTTAACACAGCGCTAAAAAAGTTACAACAGCAGCACGTATAGAGTACAAGTAAATAATTCTAGTACCAAGGTGTATCTATATTAAACGAATATTCAATAATCTATTAGGCACTTGCATTATTCAACAAGATGTGCCATTTGTTTAACATAAGTCTGATATTCAATAGAGTGCGCACACGCATCGATTCCGGCGGGTAGCATGCGCACGAGTCGAAAACTTAGTGCATGCTCAAGTGTGAATTGCCTACATGAATGTTGTCGTATTGCATTGCATTTAATGTGCAAGCAGAAACGAGCTTACGGTCACACGGTTAGGCGCGCCTAATGAGAAAGTTTATCGAGCGTTTATTGCGTAGCAGCGGGAAGCTTCTCCGCGTCGCCAGAGGCAAGAGGCGCTCCCGCCGCCCGCAGGTGTGACGCGCCCCCCACCCCGCGCTAGCCCCCTTGCCACCCGTCGCCCCTCCGCGCACGACACAGCTTTCTTTCGTTCACGAACGCCGCCAGTCGACTGTCAACCACGGAAGCGAGCGGTTGCCTTGTACGCGCTCAATCCGCAAAACGCCGCGCCAACTGTAAACACGACGCACTATCTGAGCAGTGCTTCCGTTCGCGACTTAACCTGGATTTAGCGAATCATTTCACATCTAGTGTCGTGTTGTGCCAAACCTGTGGATGTTTTGATAATCTTATGGATCGTGAAACGTAACTGAACTTCCAATACATGTAAATGTCACTAGTGTCGCGTATGTAGCGGTGTGGTGTCGGCCGGCGAGTGCCGTTGATCATATCGTGCAAAGAAATTGTGGGCATTGTGGTATTGTGCGAAACGGGTTCTGTCTGCTGGACGAGGTGGCATAAGCTACTGAATCTACATATGGCTACTGGGTGTCGCTGGCCGGCTTTCATCACGTCTATGATCGCTATCGCACCGGCATCATCAAATAAACTGTTCTACGTAAATGGACACACAGTGTCATATTGCGATATACACAAAATATAAACAAGCGATTAAATATTCATTTGATCAGCAGAATACATAGCTTTAATGCGAACTCTTTCTTTTGCTGATGAACCACATTCAAATACTTTGCTATCAATGCTATCTCTGTACAATATATAATAAAAAGCTCGCTACACTTGTTGATATGTATACGACACGGTATACATCTCCAAGGTCTTCCTCTTATCTTATTAAACAAAATAATATAGTTTACGGATATGAAGGCAAAAATCTGTCATGATATCAAAACCCGGTGATTAGAATATTGAGTAAACACAAGAAGCATCTGAATTAAATCTAACAAGATCTTTGAGTTTACCTAAAATTCCTGGCTCTATCCAAGCAAACCTCCGTGGAATCTGTGCTGTAGTAAGCCGAGCTTGTCAATGCTATCAATTAATGCCATCAAGGTAGTGCCCTAGTTAGACAAAAGGCGGCAAACAAGCTATTACGCTGGCATAGAGGGGCGATTTGGAACGCTGTTATTGGTTCTTTACTAAATACTGACACTGGAATATACAGCAATAATCAATTTGTTTATGATTATGTAGATCAAGACGCTGCTTTTTCCACAATAACTGAAATCAATGTTTTGATATATGAAATCAATTAATGTGTGTACCTATATCTCAACGACACATTATTTAAAGAATTCTATGACATCAATTATAAAGCATCATGGAAAAGCAATCGTGGATAAAATTCAGGATGGAACTTTTAACTATCAACCAATTTCTTTTAAATAAGGGCGATGTCGCATTAAAGTTCGTTAAGGCATCTGTACATTCGCGTCCGAAATGAGCTTCAACATTTCCTCATCACGAGTTCCGGAAAAGTAAACTAGTGATCTGGCTGAATTTCAAAATGAACTTGTCCCATAAGTGCATTGCACTTAATTAAGTCAAGCAATCTAGGTATTCCATAGAGTTTGGAATTTAGTTCAGCAATGTTTGATGATATTCTTGAAGTATAGGTCAGCTTTAAGAAAAATCTATTTATTATTTTTCTACGCCAAATTTTACGCTGCTTTACCATGGTTTTAACAATAAGTCGTTTCACCTATTATAGTATCTGTACTTCTCCAAATGATGGTAAAGAAAGTAAACCTATTTATTTTTACGATTTCAAAAGCACCTGAGATCCGAAGATGTCGTTAAATTGTTCTCATACATTTAACCCTTAAAGCAGCATAGTCGTCAAATTACGAGAAGAGATGTCATTCGATCAAAGTATAATTATATTATGAAGAATTTGTACCGCTTGTTCTCTAGTTTTAAGCAAATAGCTTTCTGAAAAGTTCTCGGCCGCTTCGCCTCTACATTTTCTTTTAATATCAGTTTAGTTCATCACTGAATAATATATCCATAATGTAATTCATTAAGGCTTTGTGTGTTCACTAGTGAGCTTGCGGTCTGTTGCTGCAGGTTGCACTCAAACTTCAACCTTTGTGGTCCTTAAAGTTTACCTCGCATAGCCATTCTCAGTTGAGAATAGCTTGAGAGTTCTCAAGTTAATCTTCTACTTAGCTTATTTTAATAGTATTAACCACTGACTGGTTGGTAAAATTTTACACGTTTATGTTAAATAACGTATTACCAAAATAAATAATAAAGGAATCCATTATAATTTGCATAACTGGATTAAAGATCGTAATACAGTCTTTGTCAGTGATATTGCCGGAAAACATTGATTGTTTTTGTAAAACTGACTCGAATTTACGTCAGGGGATTTTATCGATTAGATAAAGTGATAGGGTGACTTTTATATTCGGTTTTTCAATACAAGTTACTACAGATGAATGTAATAAAATTTATATCTCTGTTTACTGTAACAATTCCGTGCTTTTTGGGACAATATCCATTGCCGTTATCTTACAATGAATATAACAATAGATGTGATTGCGTATGATTGTTTAAATTAGTGCCACAGAGCGTAGTATGCCCAAGTGAAAGGCTTACTTTCTCCAGCCCTCTGGCCCTCTTGTACGATGTGGCTCTATTGCAAAATTTCACACTCTCCTAACACCGATAGCTATCAATTACATTGATAAATAGCTTTAGAAATCATATCCCTACGCTTTCCTTTAACTTGAAAAGGGGGCTGTTGTTTTGGCTTCGTTATCGCTTAAGAATAGTAGTCCCTAATTTAATTATGTCTTAATATATAACTAAAATTACAAGTGCATTGGTTTATGAAAAGGAATTCTGAAAGCTGGATGTAATTATGATCTCAATTTAGAGACATCTTGCGATTTTTTCGGACATGCAATTCCATCATTCACACATATTTCATGTAAGCGTACATATCCAAACTGTGTGTACTCATTATTGGCGCAAATTAGCCTGAGTGTCACAGTCCGTTGCTCGTCCGATATCGAGAGAGTTTTCATAGCTCCTTTCTACCTCACGTATGTGGGTCGTCACGAATCGCTTTGTTACTCCCCTTTTTGTTTCGATATAATTACCGCGACTAGATTTTGTGAAGCCGATATTGATATCCTAATCATGAATTATTGACAGCTCAGAATGACAGATCACTTTTTAAAATTCCAAATCTGCATATTTATTTCCTTACTTCATCTCCCGCTTAAAAGATATGATTAAAATAGAATGATAAATTATGTTATAAATCATCTTTTACTCCTAAATGCACTCTATTAGATAGACTCGATTAAAGTAATTCTTTTCAACAGCCTTCAATGCGTTCTAATATTTATAGGACCGATTGAGCAACTGAGGGAGGGCTGATATAATCGATCTGTTATTTCGCACGGCCCGACGTACGTGAACTTAAGGCTAACTTACGATAGAGCTGTGCACCTAAGTGGATTTTACGCAAGACGCCTTATGCTTTATGTAAGCAGCTTGTGATTCTTGTGAAACCAACCAGTGTGCTTTCGTTACCTGTGCTACATAGAACTAGCCATTGTGGATGACTTGCTAATAATATGACTAATGAAAGATCTCTTTTTGAAATTACCGATGATTTTCGTTGAATGGATATTATCAACAAAATATATCCAAATGAACTTTTCTTTTATTTCATTTTTATTCTTGAAATTATTAACATAAGGGCCGTATGAAGTACAAATCAAAGGCCATAAATACATAAAGGAAAGTGTTAGATTATTTATTATTCATGGTATTCACTTATCATAGTGTCACGATAGCGGTAATCGATATTGATAATTTACCCGCGATAAGGCAACTCTCACTGTAATTTTTTAAATATTGTATCTCTGAATTAATGTCAAATTTTAAGTGTGTTACGAGCACAGGGTCACAAGAGCATATAATGAAGTCCGATAGCACAATGAATCATCTACATAAGATACCTACTATTGAAAAATTAATTACCAACAGAACAGCAGGAGTTGGTTAATAACATATCATAACGTTATATGAGAGAGCCGTAGTTGGCACAAATTGGGTTAACGCCAACGTTAGTTGCCAACTGCATCGAAAAGGCGGCCCTTTCAAGCGATTGATTTTATTAACCAAACCATTTTTGATCTGAAAGATGTTGTATATTGAAAAGCAAACAAATGACGTCGTACTTCTTAGTAGCATCGAAAAGAAACAATAAAACTGCATCGGGAATTGGTGATGATATCCCTGGGAAGACGCCATGGCACTTTGCCAAAAGAATTTAACTACAAGAGTTATCATGAACTGAGTGCATGAAACTAGCAAACTCTTATATTATGGAAGCGAAAACACGCCTGACAAGTGCATACGTCAACCAAAGTTCATTGTTTAAGCTGTGCCATCAAGTGCTTGGTGCTTGTTTATTAGACCTTATCGAATGCTGGTCCCATTGGGCCGCCGCCAGAAAACATTGCCAAAATATTTACAGCGTTGTCACCATTTGCTAATGCAAGAACTTCAGATTGAAGCTTCAGTTTAGATTAAACTAAGTACGAAGAATTCCTGCGATTCAATCAAAATCGTTCGAAATAACTACAGATTCCGAGATTCGGAAATGCTATAATGTAATCCGCAAAACAATATAACTGTGCAGAATTCCTGGAGCTTTTCTTTCGCAGATTTATTATAAATTAGTTTTATCGTTATGGCCGGTAATTGATGCATATAAAGACCTGATTGATCAGGAGAGGGCCACGTTTATGTTATGGTCCTTGGGGACTGATGTGTGCTCAATATAATAATGTTGAATTTATTGAGTGTGGTTGTAAGTCAGGTGGGTCAGGTAGGCAAGGGTGAAGTAAGCGCCCGCGGAGAGGGCAGTGGCGCGGCGGGGACCTTCCGTCGACAACATCTGTCATGGCAGCTGCCTACCTCGTACCTCGCGATCGCACGTGCGACTACACCTATTATTATGGTTGTTTTTTTTCGATAACCTTGAAAGTATTGTGGAAGATTCCAGTACATGCAGCTTGTTCCTCCATTGAGTTTAAATGGCAGTTATCAAAAGGACTATTGCAATTTCATCAAATATGAAAAGTTAGATAACAAAGTGTGATTATAAATAAATTAAATTAATCACGTACACAAAACCTTATCATCCTGCAATATATTTAACAACGAACGATAAGTAATCCTTTGCACTTATGAATATTCTCGCACGTGACTTAAATACGGAGACTAACAAAAACAGTAGGAAAAGATCACGAGCACCGATTTTTAATGTGTTTCCAGGCGGCGCGGGCGCGGGCTCACACGTGACGTTTGTTTACCGGTGGCCTCAAGGCCACGTGCATTATTGCGACGCTATTCCGTGCACGTAAGCGAATAGCGATGGATAACGCGAAATAAAAAACTGAACCAGACAACACTGAAAAACTAGCCACAGCCTAACAACTCCAATTACACTTATTAATATTATATCGCCTGTGACGGTGAATTTCTCTGAAATAGAAACAGATCAAAATGTTTTGCTATAACATGATACAATCGCCACAAGTAGTTGTGTAAACAAACAATAATGAATCATCGATGGACTCGGATTGTTGAATTCACAGGAATTCTGTTCTGAGATGAATCGAGCTAACTGTTCAAAACGGTTTGGCTGTCGGATTAATGTAATAAATGATGCAGATACGGTCCTTGTTGAGCAGATAATCTTATCTTACGTCAAAATCATTTACTAGCAGTGATTATAAAAAGATTGACATTTTGAAGCCATTTATCACCAAGCATCATTCTATTTTGAATTTACATTGAGAACAGTTGGGTCAAGATGACGTCAAGGCTGTCTGAGAACAACGATCAATGCGTCGAACATGTACAACGCAATTTAAATTACACAATAACAGATTATAACGTAAGTATGTAGATAAGCCGTTATTAATGGAAACGGGGATGAGGGACAATAGCTCGAAACTGAAATCGTCCAACGGCATTGCACCTTTGACCCGGCAAAGCCGCAATGCAGCGCCCGCCTACACCACACCGAACTACGCTTTATGTTTTGTTTACCATCATATACATAATTGCCACCATCTCTTAATAAACTAACTTCGCAAACGTACCCAAGACCACGTAACTTGTGTAAATTGCATTAGTGGCTAATAAATTCGACACATTGAGAAAAGACACATATTAAATTACATAAATTTATGCTTGTTTGAAGTTCCATCCCTATCTATTATGTAAGTATGACGCAAATAAAGCTATCGATTTCTAAAGTAACGTATTTGGTTCCATATGTGATATGTCATTTCAATGTTAAAGGTCAGCCAAAGTTACGAATAAAGAGAGATAGAGATGAAACAACAATTAATTGTACCAAAGTTGTTTTACGACGAAATACGTAGTGTACGACGTGCGAAGTGAATAAGTACAGTCGCCAACACTATTTGTTGTGTGTCAAAATTGTAAAATACACAACAATTAAGCTGTTGGCGGATGTACGACAGGCGATTTGTATCTCTTGGTAAACCTCGTGTTCGGACTGATTTCGTTTCTTGGAAAGTGAAGTTAGTCCAAAACCGAGTTTCGCTCGAGTAGATATGGTCTTGTTTAGCAGACATGATATCTATTTAAAAGCGGAATTTGATATGAATTTGTCTTTATAGAACCGGATTACAGACGCCGAACGCTGCTGTGATACCTTCTGTGATGTGCAAGCCAGCCCACGGATATTTTTATATGTGATTTACTAGTGCCCAGTACAAACCGAGTACAAAAAAAAACGGAATATTGCATAGAGTATATTTATTAGTGTTATTATAACGATGAAGGAGGAGTGTAAGTTGTGTAGTGTGAATGGATGGGGTGGTGCAGCGCAGGGGATGACGGACTTTTCTATATCGTCGTTGATGAGGCCGGCAGCAAACCACACGGGCCAGGACCCGAGGCATGACGCAGTCCTTCTCTCCGCGTACCTGTTCAAACTAGGTGACTATCCATTGTATACGCTTCACGATTACTACGCCAACATCGGTGAGTATCGTGCACTATAGTCATAGTTCGCACGTACTAATTAACAGCTGTATAACTAACAAGTAAGTTGATATATCACCTACTACCGACACACCTTGCATTGCAATAACTAACGTTAGTTGTGTAATTTATTAATTATGATAATTGTGAAACTTTTCCATCTAAATGGAAACTTTGTATTTTGTTCGAAAAAAAAACAAAATCCTGTCTGTTATTGCAACCTTTATCAAGCAATTGGATAAATAATCAAATTTCGGGTGTTTTAAACCACACTATAAGCAGCGAAAATACTGTTTACAACTAATTTATTTGTTTAAACGACGCTGACGCATTGAAACATTAACGAGATAGATTTGGTATTCCCAAAGTGACATCCTTAGAACTCCGTGTATTCGCTTCAATGCAAGCGCTGACAAATCCTTGGATTTCAAACTGCCAGTTAGTGTACGATTGTTAAGAGTGTACGGTTGTTTCAGATATATTCCTGCTCCTATTTACGCTTTCCGTCTTCCAATATTCCATATCTCCTGGTCATAATTGCATAACATGCATTTAGGTAATAATGCTCTTTTTTATTAAACAAGCAGGTATTTAAAAACCCTTTTCAAACAGTAATAGCAATTATAATTTTTATGACAAAAATTGACTTAGAAAGGCAATATAATACCTAAATACCACAATCATCATCATTTTATTTGCATTTCAGCCGAAACACATCCATTGCTGGACATAAACCTCCCCTAAATAGCTTTACCACAATCGCCACGCTTGGCAGGCTGGTTGGCGATCACAGTTGATTTGTAGTAATCAATATAGTTAGGTACTGGAAGGACGCTGCTGTCCGTGCTCCGGCTTATCCCATAGTCGCCATTTACGACACCCACAGGTTAGAGAGATAGGGTGGTGCATTTCTTAACCCGCACCACACGGTAATGCAGTAATATAATACCACAATACAATACGCACTCAAAGTTACGAATTATCAACTCTATCTGTTTACATTGTTATAAGCGATTTGCTTGGAATAATACGTTTTGTTCCTGTATGTATGCATAATTAAGCAGCATAATTTAAGTCAATGACGCTTTGTTCAGAAGTCAGAAATAGGTACCTAGTAATATTACTTATTCTGCGCCAGAAGAAACATGTCCGTCGCTTTAAAAAACCTGCGCAATAATCTTGTCGTGGAGAATTCGGGCAAAAATCATTTTACATGGTGCGTTATGTATTTTTTTTTTTCTCCCATGGAAATTCTTCATGAACTTCCTTCGCCCCGGGGAAGGGCGAAGGGATATGACGGCCTCCTACCGGCTAAAACCACTGTAGCGGTCATCTTCAACACCAAAGGGGTGCTCCAGGTCGTCGTAAGATCACACTAGAGCCGCCCATTGATGCCACGTCTTTAGGCACATAGCGGGGGGATTTTTACCGTGTCGATTTTTTTAATATAGCCCTAGACAATTGGGCTCTGAGCAAATTGTAATTTTAATACCATTCATGTATACAGTGCCGTGTCTAGACAGAGGAAACTATAAATACAGATAATGTATTATGATATGCTTGAAAAAATACCTTACGGACAAACTGTTACGTACCGAACGATTTAATATTTGATAATAATTTTGTAAACAGCAGGAACACGATGTTTCCACCATTTGAAAAATTAAAACACATCTTAGTCCTGGGTAAATAGAGTGCATTAAGTACATAGTTGTGCAGAAATGTGAGCCGATTAAAGTCACTATATTACGTCGCAAATAGGTAGGTGTGGTATAAACCAAATTTGCGGAAACTACGTTTTATTAAAAACTTACACGACACTTGACAAGTTTAAACATACTATCGACAGGCTGGCGTTTAATATCCGGCCTCGCCTCCGTTTATATTCAACCATTTTTAAGATTGCGTTTATATAGCAAATGCAGATATTTCAAACGTTTGATCATTTTTATTGCATATCGATAAATGTCGATGATATGATTTTTATGTGACTGTTTCAATCATTTGGTACAGAGATTTGCTCATTTTACACGGTTATTAATAGGTACTTCAAAGGTAGAGGTATAGGTAGGATACTAAGTAGTGAAACCTGATATAAAGCAATAATGTATGTATCAATGTAATTTACGACTGTACTCTTCAACAAGGTATTTATAATGTTCGCTAAACTAGTATTGCATCAACGGATTAATATATATTTGATAAAAAGGAAATGCGAATGACGTCAGTTGTAATGTTATACGATTTTCATGTTTCGTTCCTTCGCCTCGCTTTTATGAAAGCGGGAACTTGTCGCAGTCGGCAATGAACGTTCGTTAGGATAAATTGCCTTCTGTGAAATATTTTACGATTAGAATTTGTAAATCTTAACGATAAGCTTAAAGCACTAGCACTGAGCACTGGATGCATTTAACTTGTTTATTCCAATGTTATCGCAAATTATAACGTCGGCACGATGTTAACCGACCTCGCGCAGATCCGTGAGCGAATCCGGATCCATTCGAATGTCTCTTGTCACTTCTAGATTTATTTGTACCATAATACAGTATAGTCATTCAATGACAAACAATGTTCTTGTCAACGTCTTTTACCAACGAATAAAACTGACGGGAGAATCAGAAATAATCAGCAAATGGCCCACATAATTATGTTACACAGTATCAAAAGTGCCACCATTTTTTTCAGTCGTTTAAAGTTTAATATTTAATTTGGTAGTATACCTAGCCGTAACAGACGAAAGTAAGAATGGATAACTACTGATGTAGACAGTGTAAATAAATATGATTCAATCCCAGATACCTATGTGATACTCCCGATGACTTTTATGGCTGATATCATCATCACCGTCATCAAATCAGCCAAATGACGTCCACTGTTGAACAAAGGCCTCCCCCTTAGATTTCCACAACGAATGGTTACATGCCGCTCTCATGCAACGACTCCCTGCGACCTTCACCAAGTCGTCTGTCCACCTCGTTGGAGGTCGTCCCACGCTGCGTTTCCCGGTGCGCGGTCTCCATTCGAGAAAATAAAAGAAATATGGCTGACATAATACACACATAAATTTCAAATAGTAACCCCAATACATTCTTAAATGATTCAAGTGGAGCCAGGCAGATAATACGCCAGGAGAAATCTAGTTTAATACAGAAAATAATATTAGTTACGGACAGAACAACATCGTACTGCAAACGTCCAGATTTTACATAAACTAAAAGTTTTTCTAGTGTTATAGCGTTTATATTTATTTCCGCAAAAAACCTGTATATGAACTTCAAGTTCAAGGCTCACTTTTTTAATGATGTGGCGAAACTACTTGTAAATAAACAAAACATGCTAGGAATATCAATGTAAGATCATTTTTATTGTGTGCGGGAAAATTACCTGAAATTATTAATCTATAATAAAACAAATTCGAAAAATTAGATTGATCATCCTCAAGTCCTCGCGAAAGAGTACCGTTATGTACAAAGAATGTTTCGTGAGGCTATTGAAATAAAACACATCCTAATTTTAATAGAGAAGATGGTTGGCAGGTACCACCTGTTTGGAATCCGGTTATTAAATGAATAAAATCCCAAACAACACACCACACTAAAAAACATCAAGACACTGTGAGTGATTACTGCGTGCATCGAAACAATTTTTGATTAGTTTTGTACGGTAGATAAAATAACTTTTTAAATCTGTAACGACGCTTGTCACCATAGTCATCCTGCGACCACGAACCCTGCAAAGTATTCGAAACGTCAGGAAAAACAAAAATCAATAATAATACACGCGATTTAATCCGTTTAAATTGTTTTATTATAATGTGTAATAATCGCGAAAACCTAAGACTAAAATTAAAGATTACAATTAGATTAATTATTATTAATCTATTTATAATCGTTCATTTTTCTTCCTCATTTACTGTTTCTAGCAGTTAAATAAACATACATTCTAGTTTTGAATCTACATAGGCGTGTAAAAAGGTAGCCCTAGTAACTTCTTTATACAAAATCTCATACAAATCTTTTATCTTTGCCTTTGTTTTTAAACCGTCATCAGGTCTTATTCAGTTCATAGCAGAAACAAACGGTGCATTGTTAGAATCGTTAAAGTACTTTATTGTAATCGATAAGGCAGTTAAATTGGGCTTCAATGTTTACACTAAGCGATGACGTCAGGGGTACTCCCCCCAGTGCGGTGAGTCACAAATATCTCTTTAACAGCACATAATCTTTTCCTGTATATTTTTCTCTTTTACTCCTGACTTTCAATTGAAAGAATGAACGAGACAGCGATGAGCGACATTATCGTCCTTATTGTTCCAGGAAACTGTCGGGGAATAATCAACTCATTGAATTAATTCACACGAATCTAGAATCATCTGGAAAGTGGATTGTCTCTCTTTGCATTTTATTCATTTATACGTTTATTAAAATAAAGCATATCTAATTTTGTTTTTATATACGGAATCGTTTCTGTTGGTAAGTGGCTTTTTTTATTAAAGCAAAGGAAGTTGTTATTGTAGCATGAAACTTGTCAAATGTTTTGATTTATCCCGCATTAACCTTACGAAGGATCGTATCACATGAAATCTTCCTTGTTCTTCCCACGATTTATTCCTTTTTCGCATCGAAAATTATTTTTATTCTTTAGTTATTATTGTAATTCTGTTTCGCTCTATTTTTAGTTTCTTATTCGTTCAATTTTTTTTAATATGTACTTTAGTAGGTGCATGATGCCTTTTTTAGAATAGACAGTGTAAAAAGCATTAAAGCGCATAAAAAATGTGGAGCGAAACAAGAAAAAAATATCAGATTGATATTTATTTTTAAATTTAGAACCTGAACATGTAGCCAACGGGGTATATTTTTTTGTAATTAGTTTCTCTCCATTACATGCCTGATATTACTTCCAGCGCATAAAATCAATTGAAATCAGAACCAAACCCTGTTTAAAGTAATAGAATTAAATTCGAACTAAGTATAGTTTGATCCGATTATATTTTCTGCACGTTTCGAGTTATTTCATTTTATTAAGCTGTGTTGTTCCACAGTTTGGGCTGCCTCCGTATTTTTCATGTCACTATTCTGTGTTACATACTTTCTGCAAATTCTCAAGGTTCCAGGTCGTCCCGTCATCTCCTTAGTGATCTGCCGGTGATACCACTTCTCTCCGACTCAGGGTATGAAACATAAAAATAAAATCTATTCAGGATATCAAATCCATCAAATCTATATAAACTATTCTCAAGAACGAGATTCGGTAAGGAGATCAGTTGAAACTGAAAGAAATAGTAGCAACTGAACCTATCCAATGCGTGGTGAGTTTTATTCCGCCACTCCAGCTTAGTGCCGCCTCTCAGCGCGATCCAATACAGTTGGTTCACTATGTTCGAGGAATAAAAATAACTAGACCCTTCACTTGACTTCGGGAATATTCTTCGTAGATAATTCGTTTATTTAAAAAAAGAAAATAAACAACGTATAAAAAAAAAATTGGCTCATAAAAAAATATTGTACTAAGGTAGATAAGAAGTTCTGTCTTTTAACATAATATATTTAAAATGAAATAATTAGTGTTTTATTATTTTGACTATTGTACCTATATTTTTGTTGATAAAAGCACTTTCCGTGTTAGCAGAAATAACGGTCTTACTAATTTTACAGTGAGGATTGAGGGATAAATTTTAAACACTATATGCCTAAAAGTCGACTTTTCAGACGTAATATCCGATGTTATTTTCCGATCTGCACACAATCGGTAATAACTTGATTGTAAAAATCGCTCGCTAAAGAAGGTTCAATCTAAGTAGGTAATAAGTTTTATGTAATAAAGACTTCTTAACTCCTTACACAGTACCTACATTACTGCAGTGGTATACCAAAAAGAAAGAATAATTATAACAATGAAAATACACATTTCGTAATAATACCTTTCGTAATTACCTTTAATGGGGTGAATCAGAAAGCGTCGTGCTTCACGTCTCAAAAGTCCGCTATAAAGATAGTGGTCTAATTAGTTTTACGCCTGTTTTACAGTTAACAATTAAATAAAAATTAAAAGCCATCATAATGTTTATTTAAAAAGCTAAAGCTAATAAAACAATATTAATGCTGTGAACAATAAATCTACATAACACATCCGCAAGGAACTAAAACTTAAAAGTTTATAAACGTTTTTACTAAAATAGCTTAATAACACGCACGAACATATTTGTCGCAACTCTACGCAACCAATACAACCCTCCTACGGAACAAGGCACCGTAGCGTCGGTGGCCGCGTGATGGGCTATAAAAAGTTAAGTAAAACAATAATCAGTCGAGCGGGGGCCCTTTAGCCCTTCGCCCTCTCATTCCAACCGTAAACATTAAACACTCGCTATACATAAGGCAAAAGCTTTTTATAAATTCCATAAAAAGAACATGAATATTTAAACATTCTTGCACTAACACATTTGTTCTAAATGTAAAATTACGTTACATTTTTAAAACTATATTGCATGAGCTTTCCACTCAATAAATGTTAAAAGTAATTAAGTATCACATCTGTTGGACGTAAACTAGACTGAAATTATGGATCAACACAAAACATGGCTACTACACTCTCTGAAAGTTCTTTTCAGTTTTTTATATAGGTATATAATTAGTGTAACGTATTTTTGTTCGCAGCTATCTGTGGTTTATAAGGGCACTTTAATGAATTATTTATTTGCTGTACTGACTGCGGCGGCTTTTGCAATGCCACGTATTGAATTATCGATGCCATAAAATATTACTGCGACTTGTAACTAATAGTAGTTTGGTGCTGAACGATATTTAATCATTTGTCTGTTTGTCATGTGTTTCGTTATAACAGGTGTGTCAGACAAAATTGCGTAACAACTAAATATGTTTATGACAAACTAACATAAGTAGAAACTGACAGATATCTATAATTTTATTGATGATTTTAGCAAGCAAGATGTCTTAAAATGTCGGTCAATAAGAAGTTTGTTTGCTTACAAACTAACATTAGATCCTTACATATGAACTTGGCGTCTTATATATATAGAAAAACAAAACGAAAATAATCTATGAAATTATATTACGAGTATGTTTAAAGTCAAAGTCAAAAGCTTTTATTCATGTAAAATAGTCAGAATTTAAATAGTTGCACGGTTCCAAGTCGTGGTCCTATGGAGAAGAACCGGCAAGAAACTCCATATACTATTTTAAAATATATGATGTATTACAGTCTTATTACTTAACACAATATAATCGTATAAAAAACCTATAGTAGGATAATGCATGCAAATGTGTGGGACAAATACCACATATTTATGCACAATTATGTTAATTGCCTTACAATAAGATTGCTATAGCAGTCAAGAGCTGATTAATCCCGGCAGAGGGCACCCGTTCACGGGCATAACGCATGCATCAGCATAGTTCAGCTCAACCATAATGCAGTGAACTTAACCACCCAACACACAACGCTACAACATTGAGAAACATATGTGTAGTGTGAGTTGTCATTCATTTTTATTATTATTATTAGCTGATGATCTTGGCTCCAGCACCAAATCATAGTCATGAAATTATTGTATTGTATGCTTGATACATCTGCACAATTTCAATTCAAAATCTATCTAATTCAATTCAAAGATATCTAAAAGTGAGTGAAAATTGAATTGCAAGAGAAAATTATATTCCTATATACACACAAGGAAGGTCAAGCTACGTGTATAAAAGAAGTGCTAAGTCCTTAAGGCCAAACATCCATACATCCTTGAATACAGAATTGAAATAACGATGATAACCCAGTTTGGTAATCGCTAAGACTGGTCTTCATGGCTTACCTTCTGCAACGTGTCCTTGAATAGCTTCAATCATATCCTAGCCAATACCGAATTGATTTTACACCGTTATTTTGATTCTGTATTCAAGGATGTATGGATGTTTGAGCTTAAGGAATTGAACCCCTGATGTTCATGTGTTCATATCCATAGTATGTCATCAAGTATTTCTTCCCATGCCAAACAAATATTACCGCGCGGTAAAAGTCCTATTGAACGTCACTGAAAAACTTCAATCATCATCATTTCAGCTATTTATATATCCACTGCTGAACAAAGGCGGCGCCCCCCATGGATTTACACAATTGATTATAAATTTTGAAAGATCTCCTAACGGTTCCGATGAGTAAATTTTTTTGTTGGTAACCAACCCTCGCCGTGTGGTGTCCGGATTAAGAATATAGTAACACTCCATCCGTGGATGTCGTAAAAGGCGACTAAGGGAATCTAAACCAGAAGGATGGGCAGCAGCGTCCCTTCTGTGAAACGGTAGCCATACTGCGCTCACCAACCCGCCTGCCAAGTGTGGTGAGTATTGGCAATTACCCCTAAAATGATGACACAGTTGTGAAAATCTAAGGGGGAGGCCTTTGTTCAGCAGTGGACGTATAAATGGCCGATATGAACCCTCGCCGTTATTGGCACGCATCATTATTACATTTTGATCACTCATTAACTTTCAATTCAGACCCTATTTACCATCGTGCAACCCCCATAACGGCAAACTAAGCTAAGCCTTAAATGTGTCTTTTCAAAACTCCATCTCAGTAATGGACCTCTTTACATTCAGTGCCCCTAGTTTCTTTACATTTATCGCCCCTCCTTTTGGTAAAATCTTAGAACTATACCGTTCCAAATCACGTTTGATATGAAAATAATATTATTGCAGCGTTTAGAAAGCATACGGACGAATATGAATATAATCTGACAGTACAATAGGAATTCAATTTATATGCAGAAAGTTGCCAGACTACTATAGGCCCAGACGGTCTATAATCCTACTACGCTGTAATTTCTGTCATGTGAAATTGAATACGTGCTCCTAATTTTATTAACTCAGACAGACGTTGTTATAATTTACTTCACTTTAAGTACTTCGCTGTTCGATTAATACAATTCTCATAATTTTGTTTCAGGTAAGCCGATCTGCACATGCAGTATATGTGACAGTATGCCTCGAACCTCGACTTACGGTGAGTTTCACAATCCACAGTCAAACAACCTTGACCTTTCTTTCAACCCAAATTGGACAGTGGCTGCAAATTACGGAGCGAAATTTGCATATTTAACGTTAACCTACTGAGTAGGGGAATATTATCAATATAATCATGTTACCAGTGTTTTCTGCCTTTGTCCAATTGAAACCTCGGTGCAGTAATCAAGTGGGTACGAGAGTGGGTCAGCGGGTCGTTCCGTCCCGGCGCGCCCGCCCGCATCGTCCCACCGCGTTCCCATGATACATTATTCACAAATAAAACTGACTATAAAAACGACCAATAAATATCTTACCCCTATGTTACGCACCACGTATACACTAAACCCTTTTGTTTATCCCAAACGTTATGACGTCTCACTGGCAGCACACAATACTAAAATTTCAATTCCGAATTCGTTCTATTTGCGTTGCATTTATTTCCCATATCCTTATTTGTTTGCCCGTAAGATTATCATAGATCAACGCTGAATACATAAAGCGCGAGATCTTTTTATTCAATAACCCGGTGTCATTTATGCAGTTTCATTATTTACTGACCTCTTTTATTTCTATTTGAAGTGGACAATCGCAGTCGCAATTACAATTGAATCGATCATAACCTATCACATTTCAACGTAAACCATAGCTGACTGCGTTTCGTTGGCCTTCAGAATCGACGCATACGCGACGTATCATGTTTCCCCATACGTATCTTAAGCATATAGTGCTCTGTATTTTACGTTATTTAATACCGGTCCAATAAACCCGTTCGCTAATTGCTCAGTTAAATGTTGACGGCAATATAAAATCGTCATTTGGTACGGCTCTGCTGGCGCAACCCTCGACTCATTGAGAGGAAGTGCGCACCGGTTGTTTCCCTCGGTAAACTTGACTCTCCGTCTTCGGGTTTGTATATCGTTTGGTTCCATCGGGTGATTAATAAGTAATATTAGTTGTCGGCCCGCATCGTGTTCATAAATAAAGTTAAAAGCAGTGGTTGGGGTGGCGGCGCGTCGCTTCAGCTCGGCCACGCACTCCTACACCCAATCTATTATTTCATTTCAACTACTATAATTATAGCGATTCTATTCGTGTCGCGGCACTTTCTCGATTGATTGTCGATATAATTAGGCGTAGGGAATCTCATTTGTATATAGTGACGAGGCAATCACGGTATCGCCACCCACGGTAAATTTTTACGATTTAAATAATCGTGCTTACCCTTCCTTTTGGAGTGTTTATCGTTCATCTGGCGATATAAAATATCTATTTGAGGTTGTGTTTAAATATTGGTGGTAATAATAGTGGCATCACGTCTGTTATCGTCAATTAATCTAAACAAAAATGTAGCATGTTCATAATATATCAGTAGAGGATCATTTTATTATTGGAACTTAATTAGGTTAATTAGTCGCTTTTCCCATGCTAATGCATAACGTTTCTGCTACGTAGGTACAAATTGTGAAGAAACGACTCGTGTAAAAATGCGTTAAAAATAGTGATTGGGGTTACTGGTCTATTTTTAAGTTACTGAAGCACTTATAATTACGTGTTTTGTTTTTTCTATTATTCATACAATAGTAATTCTGTTTGTTGAGTTGTAACATTGACGTCGAGAATTTTATTAAATTTCTGAAGGGGTGGTGAAAGATTCGGATATTATTGCTTATTAGTCAAACAATGCTTTAAGTGTGATTTAATTTAGAGACTAGAGACATTAATGCATAATAAATACCTAATGACTTCATCTAAAACATCAGCTTAATCTCCAACCTTACTCGTCGTTGTAATTTCTGTAATTTTGCAATAAAACGATATAGCTGCTCCATTTCGTAAAATAATCTTAGTTGTATGGATTTTATAGCAACATAATCTAGTAAAGAATTAAGTACCCATTAAAAGAATACTCAGCTCGCAATACACGCGGTGTTATCAAATGTTTCCTTTTCCTTATATTTCGTTAGATGTGATCTCATCATGGTTATCTTCATTTATATTATCAATATCCGCACTCGTCTAGATAATGTAAATAATATACCTATGCGTTATGTAAATCGCGCTAATTTTTACGAAGGCCGTGTCGAGACCTCGCAAAAAGCAGATTCGACCTCGCGTTTATCATTGTCGTGATATCTTGATATGCGCACTAACTGCCTTTTGATAGCCTTTACTTTTGTGGCTTCCTGCTGCCCTGGTTAGACGCGTACATGATATTAACTAATTTCTAGTACTGCTCGCAATTTTTGTTTATTATTTAAATATGTGGAAAAAGCTGTATGCTAGTAAGTTCATTTTTATTGATATTTTTCGTACACTGGAAGCAGTGTTATGTTTGTTCTTCATTCATTCGCTCTTTGTATCGTTCAACCGCGCCAACTTCGACACGCGAGTTGTCAAATCGAAAATGGGGAAGTGTCAAATGTATTATTGAGTGAATTGTTGTTTTGCACTTGAAGTTTTTGTTTTGACTTTCTATTCTGCTAACCGTGTGTTTCCTTATTTTAAGTTTTAAACAGCGATAGAGGTAAAATGACCTTACAATTTTCCTGTTATACTATTTTATAATTATATATTATAATTAGCTTGGTTAAATTATGAGTCAAGTTTAATTTGCTTGTTTCATTGCCAACAGTTGCCTATTTGATCCATATTTAAATTAAATCCACGTTTAATATAATTTAAATATCCATACGATATCTGAGCAAATTCAGTATCTAACGCGGTAATTAATTTAGCTTAGTTATAAAAGTTCGTTACGTGGAGGAAAAACTGTTAATAGTAAAATATTATTTTAAATTAAAATTTAATCTTTATTTCGATTAGATAAGGACGTTGGTAGCATAGTACATATTTACCTACTGATTCATCACATTTATTAGCGTAAAAGCTTTAATATTGTATAAAATACACATATAACAAGTATACATCATGATTTCCTTACTTCACATAATGAGTTCTTTTAATTTATCCATTGTACCTACATAATAAAGTGCGACTGTGTGACCCGCGATTGGGAACAATTGAAAACTTCAATAAAAACAATCAACGAGAGTGGTTGAAGCGCCGTTTTATACAATTGCCGCCATATCTAGATTACTTATGTACAAATGCAATATCGTATGCATTAAAAACGAATTAAGTTGAGTATATTTACTTATAAATTCATATTTTTTTTTACTACTCGTCCGTTTATTCTAATATAGCCCATTTTTTTCTGGTTGGCTCTACTAAATTGCAATAATTCATAAAAATAATATTATGCATAACTCATTTGACTACTCACTAGACTACAGCACCACTCATATGAATTAATTAAATAGTTCCTCTATTTATTCAGAGTTTGGATACATTTTTTTATTTTACTAAGAAAGTATTACTCTGCCATAAGTAGAAAATTATTACCAAATTTTGTTTCAAACCAATAATCCTTCAGTGTCCTAAAATTGATAACATTAACGTCTATGTATGTACCTACATTTAAAAACTTAAATTAACTACCAAATGATCAATCCATCGTTACGTGATAATTATTTTCAACGGTATGCCATAAAATTAGCATATTAAGTGCGGTGTAAGTATGTACAGACTATTAAATAATATTAATAATTCTTATGAATCAAAGGGCGGCAGGCAACGTGTTAACCGTCGTACCTTGTAAATAGGGTTGTCATTTCAAATACGCTGTTCACCCACGGCCCAAACATCGTACTCGACCGAAACGGAATTTCCAAAGGGTTTACTTGGGTTAAAGAGCAAATTTCCATGCAAAATATGTAGATGTTTGTTATGTCTATCACACGTATTCCATTATGCCTGTTATGTCATGTCCTGGTTTTTAGACCAAAAATTTATTAAATTCAGAGAACGTAAGATTTGTGCATTTTCTTTACAATTAATGTATAAATATGAAGAAAGTTTACTTCTAAACAAGAAAAAACTGTACTAGAAGTTGTATTATATATATAAAATAATATTTATTTACTTATGCCGCATAAAAGATATTAGCAACCATATTGAGCCGTTCTCAAGAACAGAATACCACGATGTTTTATTGCAGTTAGCTTATTTTGTAAATGCTACCGACACAAGGCTACCCGCAAAGCAAATTAACTTGCCAAATCTGAACTTGAACGAGCGAATTATTAAACACAAACAATAAAATTATCATGATGTCACACATACATTATAGTAATTAAACGAGATTTAGATAAAATATAAACTACCAATGTAATACCCATGCAGTGACTCTGACCTTCACATAGACCGCATCATTTACTGTTTAACAAAGTATTGTATCATGGATATAAAATGATACGACCACAACACGACGAACATCTTCAATTCACATTTTGAAACATTTATTCCAGCCAGTACGGTAACATTTATGTGTAGATTTCTAGTATTAATCTAAAATGTAACTTTTACGATAATAATAAAGATTTTCGTCGCGATCAACCATAAATTCAGAACGATAATTCTCTATAAAGTCTCTTCGGGCACATTTAACAGAATGGCAAATAAAATACGATACAAATTCAACTATCAATAACCTCGTGTTGTTTAAAATTCGTCGCCCGTCAGGGATTTGGCATTTGGCGCGAGTTTCGAATTCAGAATACTTTTTATAACCACCATCCTGAGCCACCATCATCGTTTGGATGAATTTGATGTAACTGTGTTCTATCTGTGTACTTACGAATACAGCGTTTATCTGTGAAGACTTTGAAGTATTATTACAGAAAATATTTAGAAGAGAAAAGAAGAAAGAAGTAGGTATAGTAGGAAAATACATAGTTATGAATGTAAGAAGTAATTAATAGCTTCGCTAACTTATCTTCTGGCGTTTAGAAACAACCAACAATCGACTTTGTCTTTGAGGAAGAAATTCGAAAGTATAATCAGTTTGACTACTAATATATAAATGTTGCCATACAGATAATACCAATAGTCATAAATCTAAGCAGATATATCCCCCTTGGGATTACTGCGAGAAGCCCTAAATAAAGCAAAAAAAAAAAAAAAGTCATAAATCTATTAATTGTAACAGTCTAGTTTGTCCTTTCTAAATACAATGAGAGAATTAAATGAATAATCTAGAAAACATATTTACACATTTTACTAAGTACGCTTATTTATGACTGTCATTATGTCTATTAAATCCAACTATTGTTCTCGAGACATGACTTAATTACCTACCGTAGGTAACTGAAAATATAGTATCGATTTTAAACGAAAGGTTGACCAAATTCTAATAAATAAATAATAAAAAAACTATATATTTACCCAATACTCAATACTTTATTGCATTCCATAATGTTTTACAAAGATAGTGGTGGTTTATGTATAACAGATCATTATGGACCCTGTCGGGCACAGCAAATTAGGAGAGAGGAAAAAAGGATTTATATACGGTATTCTAATTTAATTCTCGCGACAATTTAAATGTTGGTATCCGTATATTTCAGTGCGGCCTACTGTCGGCTCGGATTTAATTTAGACAGGAGACCGGCAGCATTGCTGTCATTGGCTCCCTAGTGGATTGACTCGGTAAATAACGTTGGTAAATAATAGATATTTCATCGGAAAACAAAAATGGTACAATTGCTAATTTTTCGATATATGCGTCACTAAACTAATAAACTTCATTTGGCAAAATCGGTTTCGATATTCTCTTTGATACATCGTACCTACTCCACAAAATACAAAAGCGAAATTAAACATTGAACCACAATCCTTTTCTTTTCCTCGGCGAAGCTTGATAAAAAGCTTCTTTACATAACGCTTTCAACCCTTAAAAGTTAAGTACAAAAGAGGCAGTTTCAAAATAAGGTGCTTCTAACAATCTGTTCAACCACGTTTTCATGACAACTAAGGTAAAAGTAAAGCTCTAGGAATGGAATGCGGGAATTACAAAAAGCACCTATAGTTTATGGTTTAGTTGTCCTGATTAATCCCCCCAAGAATAATTACAGAACACGTACGTGTCCATGTCTACGTAAGACAACAACACTGGGTACCTTTGTCAGCAGTTCTACTTTTTTATTTGGAGTATTACGAAAACTTAACTTTCTTCTTAATATCATAAGACAGCATGTGATGAAACTGTCTGGATGCAAATTAACAAGAGCCATTAGTAAGTTTTCAATTAACTAGTCTGTGTCCTTAGCTTCGGCTAGATGTCGCGATGACCTGGAGGTTTGCGGACTCCGTTCTCAAGTACTGGGTTGAGAGTTCAAAACTTGGGATGTGCCAATAATATCATATGTACTTAATTACTTAATCTAAGACACCGCCGTCTTAATAAGAAGTAAGACATCATGTAGAAACCTCTATTTATCGATGGTCTGAAATCCCAGACAAGCGTGATGACTAAGTCTCGTTCCTCATCTGTATGAGAAGAGGCTTTTGCCCTGAAGTGGGATATATATGGGCTGATATTTAAATGTTTCTTTTAATACAACATATTTTTAACTATATTGTATTCTTTACTAAAAATCTCACGTTTTGAAGATTTAGTCGAGTCCGCAGTATGCCAGCCCAATTTTCCGCTTCTCGACTAAAGACTATATAGTCTAGTCTAGTATATAGTATTAAAAGAAACATTAAACAAACGTTTTGTTTATTGATAGATATACATACTATCTTATTAAGTTGCTTATAAGAAAAAAGCTCCTGACAAAATGGCTAAGCCACATTATCGATCTTAGAGCTTAATCCCAGCGTGCCTCGGTATGCATGTGTACGCGATCTTGCATGGATAATCATTCTCACATCGAGACACCTCCGCGCCTTGCAGATATCATCACTAACCCGTCAATCCTAGTTGTCATACGAATATCTATTATTAGTTACGGACAAAAAAAACCCCGAAAGTCAGTCTAACTTCAGGATATCAGTCGATATCTCCCAGTAATCAGGTTGTGGAGGTTACATGGCAGGCAACTGCAGGAGCAACTCTAATACTGATATCTGGCAGCATCAGTTTAGACAACATAGCTGGGAAAAGGCTGCAATGATAATCAAGAATAGGCCTTTAACATCACCTGTTGTCGTTCGAACTCTGTAAAGCATTAATGTTCTGTTTTAGTGTCTGTGTCAGAAATTATTTGTTCTGTATTCTAAGGATGTTCAACTATAAATTGGTTTTGCAGTCGGAGACCTACGCAATAATTGCCAGCATTAGAGAATTTCTAAGGAATAATGTAAAGTACAAAACCGTATACATACTCAGCGACAGTCAAGCAGCTCTGAAGGCACTAATCTCCTTCGAAGTAAATTCGACACTAGTGAAGGAAGGTGTTATATACTAAACAAACTGGGAAAACACAACAACGTAAAGCCTATCTGGGTATCTGGACATGTAGGTGTTGAGGGTAACGAGAAGGCAGATCACTAGATGGTTTGGTTTGCCACGGAGCAAGGAGCACCTCCATAGGTTGAAGCTTAGCACAACGCATACATGTAGATCCTGTATGGACAATCAAGAGTCAATGCTGCACTTTTTGTGCAGCTGTGACGCTCTGGGAATACGTAGGGCAAAACATATAGGAATGACTTATCCATCACCTGATTATTTTGCGCCGTTCCAAGCAGGTATGATTGCAAAGTACCTTCAGGGACTTTTTATTTGCCAGCGAAGGAGTAGTGCAGGGCTTTGGGCAGCACAATGGAACCCAAAAGGGTTGAAGTGCGTTTGGCTGATGCTGAGCCCGTGAGAGCCACAAAGGAAGTGCGAATATTTTTGCATTAAATACACTTTGGATATTTTAACCCCTTGTATGTTTATGTTTGAATCCGTGCGGGATAGAATGGAATTTTAATTGTGTCTGGAATTACCGCATACAAGATGTTAACTCATAACCAAAATTTAATGTTTCTAACTGCCGCAACCACTATAAAAACAGGCGCTACTTTACAACTTCGTAATAAAAAATTAAGTAATTATCCATATTTGTATAAACACATTTACGGCGATTTTTATATATTTTTTGCGCATTTAGTAACACAAGGTTGGTAAATTCATACTTAATAATTTTATTGCAGCGATTTTTGTCTTTGTTGTTATTATTTCACTTGGCGGAATGGCGCAATAAAATTCACATGGTTTAGTTTCCGAGATAAGAGATAATTTTATAATGTTTAATGACTTACAGTATTGATCTGTATACGGAATAGTAGTCCCATGTGATAGTTAAAAGTACTTTTATTGCAGATCTGTGTCATATTAGTCCTTCATAGAAATATTAGCAGAAAAATATGTTCTGTGATGTTAACAATCACTTGAGTAACTACCTATAACTCTTTACAAAGTTAGTAACATTGTTCGAGTCACAAAATTGTGTAACCACCGCTTAGTTATGAGTAAGATAGTTTTTCACAAAATGTGGCTAAATAATCATACTCTACTAGACACAGGAGACAAGACACTTTAAATAGTTGAACAGACATTTAACTTCCCTAACCACTACCAAGGATCGTAACTTTCTGTGTAGTTCAAATATTTCATAATTTCATTCACATTTCACGAAATATTCTAGAACATGTTCCCTTAATAGACAAACAAAAATCAAGTTTTGTCGCCAATCATATCGGTATCAATGGGTAGGTTTCGGTTAGCGAAGATGTTTTGTCCGAACCCAAGGTCAATGGCGTGTTTATGCAAATCACTCGTCAGTTTGTGTAAACATTCGTGTAGTATGACAATATTTGAACGTGGATTATGTATTGCTAAACGACAAATTAATATTTTAATTCTCATGTTCATATTGATTGTGCTTGATGTAATTGTTGTAAAAGTAGCGTCATCATGAAAAAATATCTGATGGAGCAGCACCCCACACTTTTTATCAATATTTTTTTGTTTATCACCATTACGTTATTATAAACTTATTGAAAATATTTTTCTACTTTTTAGTTTAATATTTTTCTACGTTTTAGAAGAATTTTTTCTTTATTAATATTACAAATATGTATCTGAGCTATGCCTGTTAGTATTTTTTTTTTCTTAGCAAAGAGCATGTCGTTCACACTACTTTTTGATCCCTCCTCGTACGTAACACCAAAATTACGTTTGACTGCCGGCGTCTGCGCGTGTCGCAAACCGTCTGCGACATACGTAACGTGGGTGAAAAAAAGGTACTCGAAACGCAAGTGTGAAATAAGTGAGTTTTTTTGAGGCCTTTGTTCCTGCTAAGATTCAATTTGAAACATCTTGCGTACAGTAGGTATGTCAGCATATCCCTATGTCAATCACTAAGATGACTGTAACCGGAAGGATTTTATTTGATCTATAGCCTCCAAGGTGCTGACTAGTGGTGAGTTATTGGAATAGAATATAATAAGGTACATAAACTTTCACACGTCATATTGAAACCTGCCAGCCTGATGTCTGCATTAGCATCGCCCTGCTCAACAATCGCCAGAGAACCGAACGTCCCGACACAATAATGCATAGGGGAGTCTGATTCTTAAGATATGCAAATTGGGGTGACATTATGGGTCTTAATCCATTCAGTGAAGGCGTTTATTCAATTTGCAGTGCCCGGTACGGGCTGAGATCCGAATGTTGTTAGCGTGTGCTGTAACCAATATCAGGAACAAGGCTACATGACTCTACATACATGCATATCACGTAAACAGGTTGGAACTAATGTCGCCCGAATGTTAAAATAATCATAATCATAGAAAAATTGCATAAATTGAAACAAGATATGTAATGATTTTGATTTATAAATATTCCGGCAGACGGTGTTTACTCAAGTGTACATAATACCGGCTGGCCTTGAAACGGAAACTTTATGTTCCATACCTACAACACTAAACCGAAATGCTAATTAAGTACTTGATTTATTTCATGCAATATATAAAAAGTGTAGTAATTTAAGATAAAAGGCATATTTATATTATAACCACGTTTCCTGTAAACATACAGTTAAAGATGTACGTATATATTTTAGTGGCGTGTATGATTTTTCATGTATGCTTCCAAAGCGTGGCAATTTCAATAACTTTTTGCTAATCAGAATCATATCGGCTAAAAGACGTCCACTGCTGAACAAAGGCCTCCTCATAGATTCCTACAACGAGCGGATCCATGCCGCCCGCATCCAATGTCTCCCAGCGACCTTCACCAGATCGTCTGTCCACCTCGTTGGAGGTCGTTCCACGCTGCGTTTTAAAATGCGCGGCCTCCACTCTTGTATGCACTCTCAATGTAATTTTCCTCTGAAAAAATTACGTCTTGTTGTTTAAGTATATTATCTATCAAGCATGCGGTAGGTATCGTTCTCAATATGTTAGCACGGACGGCCTCTTTTGCTCTGTTCACTCAAATGTCTGGTCGCAATTAGGGCTGCCTCCGTTCCACGCGGACATCGTCCTAGTTTTTAGTTATACGAGGTGAACGTTCGGATAATATCCTAAAATATCCACTCGGCAAATTCGCCTGGTCCGATAAACTGTATCGAAGTCTCTGAACACGTTTACAGTTTAAGTGTAAACGGTGTTACGATATGGATAGGAAAATGTTTACTGAAACCGCAAGAAATAAGTGTTTCTGTTATTTTTTATTGTAATTACTATGCTCTATTGTATTTGTTTATTGTAAGGTTTAAACTGTATATTCATTGATATATATATTTCATCAGTAATGTATATCATTCGGGCATTGCTTCGCTTTATACCCCACCAGTTTAATAATACTGAGTTTTACTTTTATGTATTGTAAATTCTTTATCCGATATTTTATACACATTTGTCATTGTATACAATATACATTATCTCATATAAACGTTTTACGAGTTAAATAGAATATCGAGGTATTATATGGAATGCCAGATTACATACATTGCCTATAACATATAGGTACATAAATTTAGATATTTGACTTTGAATTGAATTTTTACAAGGCTCTTTTACCCTTTTGCGGTATATTACGCTTATAATATTCCGAATTGCAAAGCTGTATTATAGTGACAGATACATTCAAACACAAGGTGTCTTATTAACAAGCCCTTTACATAATAATAGCTTTATACTTACTTTCTGTGATTATTGGAAATATATCAATGTTGGACCCAAAAGCTTAGAAAAGAATAAATAAGAAAAATCTGGTCATAATGAATTGTTATTTACTTAAACAGTTCGGACAGAATTCAAATTTTGATACTCCGTTTCCGCAGCATTTAAAACAACAACCTTATTAAATATTAGGTGGAGGTAGTTCAGTTTGAGTGGACGTGCTCTCACAATTTTTGATAGGTGGCAGGCGCGGGTTGACATTTCAACTCCTTATTTTATATAGAGTCCTACAAAAATAGTGAACTTTATTTCAACAAGCATTTTCTAAGGATCGCGTTTATTAAAAAATAGAATATGATTTCTATTTTCTTAGCAATAATTCATAAATAAAGTTGCTATTCAAGCACCAAAAAATACTTGTTCCTTTTACTTAATTTCCTTATACTTCATTTTATTAAGAAAACACACAAAAATAAAGAAACCTACTCGCTGTAATAAAATGTAGAAAAAGCAAAAACGATGGGTTTATTAACTAATGAAAAAAAAAATAAGTGACAACTTGTAAACGCGATCCCTTTAACGTACTGGTGTAATAAAGTACCAAATTTAAATAGGACGTTATATACCTGGTGTACGTAGAGATCTCCAACTACAGCGTAGCGATAGAACTATCAAAACAGCAATTTGCAAACTTACACAGCTTGCACATTTAGACAAAGAGTGGAGCGCGTCTTCGTGGATTGAACTATGTTTACCTACATAATCACCATAAACATTAGACATTGTCCTGGTGACCCTAAGTTTATATGATATAGAGCGGGTCGATGCGATGCGTGGCGCCCAGGAGAACTCATTTCACACACAGTCGCGACTACCCGACGCTGTAGACAAATCTACTGTCAATGCTCTGCCTACCCACTTCCAGGACATCGACAGTCGCCACACTTCGCTTTTTAGGCGATTATATATATTTAGAACGAGGCTTAGACGACGCGATTTATTCTAGGTTATGCGGTAATATCGTCTGCTCAGACATTTGTCTTCTCTTTGTTCGTCTGTGTCGTAAAAACATTTTTGACCCTTGATATAATGAATTCTCAATTCCGATGAATATGAATTGTATTTGTTTGAAGCAAAATCGGAGTTTACTTACCATTTCAGCACATAATGATGTTGGTAGTATGATAAGTAATTTTTAATAGTAAGACTATTATGTATTTTTCTTTTCATTGTACTACTGTATTTTACCCCGAAATAAAATAAAATTATGTGACGGCTGTTTTATGATTTATCGAAGCATGCTAACTCCTATGAGTAACCACTTGTTGATGTGTGAAATACTTATTTTCTATGTAAAGTATGTTCATGCACGTTTGCATCATTTTATGATCAATAAATATATAAATATTACAAATTTCACATTTTATTGAGTGTGAAAGTTCTTTATGCCGTGTGGTACCGGCTCAGAATACCACCAGCCCATCTCTTCCCGTGGGTGTCGTAAAGGTCGACTAAGGGATTAGCCGGAGGATGGGCAGCAGCGTCCTTCGAGTAAATTAACAACTCAACTGCGATCGCCAACCCGTCTGCCAAGCGTGGCGATTATGGCAAAACACCCCAATGAGCCCACAACACACCCATATCGGTCATTGTGGTGATCTTTGGGGAGGCCTGTGTCCAGCAGTGGACTTCATTCGGTCGAAATGATGAAAGTTCTTTTCTGTGTTCTGTTCGCAATTTAAAATCTTCTTAACTTTAAGAAGTTTTTGTGACGGTATTTCAAATTAACATTAATTTATTGCGGCGTATATAAATGGATTGAAATAGGCAGTTTCTTAGTGCAGATGTCACTAGTAACTTAACAGTAATTCTGACATTGTTAACCCAGTGAATAAAAGCGTTCCGTGATCGTGCTCCATGTCAGGCGGCGGCTAATTGTATAATTAGATTCGGATATTGGTATCGATTAAGCATTACCTACACTGAACGCAAGTGTTTTAACTTACATTTTTGTTAACTCTCTACGCGATATTTTAATGGAGCTAAGTGGTTACTCAATCTACCGAACTTAATATTATTACTAGCCTCCGACGTTAATTCTGAATAATCCTCATAAAATTCAGCATAGATTTAATTATTGTCATCACCCTATTATAGTATCTATAATAATACTCTTTTCAATATACTATTATCTTAGAAAATGTATGTATCATCATTTCGGCTGAATGAAGTCCACTGCTGGACACAGGTAGGGACCTGAAGTAACTGAATTGAGTTTTGGTCATTAATTTCCTCAAGCTTTCTCTGACCCACGCTTTTCCTCATAGCGTAAATAGCATAAAGCACCTACACTTATATAAACAACAATTGTTCGATTTTCGACCACAGGCGGTACTTGTAATCCTCATTCCTACTCCAAACAATGACGTAAAAGCGCGGTAGATAGTGACGTACGGACTACAGTTATAAAACTATTAACTGTGGACAGTGTTTACTGCACGATAATGCCCTAACACTCGATGAATCGGTTCGTGCATCGGTGGGGGCCAACCCTATCCGTCCAAGGTCGCAGGGGTGAGACTAGCTTACGATTTGTTTTATTTATGTACACTGACACACACACGCTCTACGACGCATGGTCCTTATATTTCAAAACTTTGTACGTACCTTTTTGAATAAATAAACGTTTAAATCCTTTTTTTGTACTAATACAACACTATTTGTTGTGTTTTTCAGTAAAATCTTCATTCCGATTGAGTTTACTTTCTGAGTTATCGGTTTAATGATTTCATTATACTAAGAGGTAGTTATACAGAAATACCTCTATGGTTTAAGTAATTATATTTTATTGGCCAACAAAGTTTCGATTATTATCTATTTCACCTTAATCGGTGGATATTCTAATTTATTAACTAATCAATAGGTTAATATTACCTAATTAAAATCTTAGTATGGTGACTCATTTTGGTAAAAAAATGCACTAATTAGTGGCAGACCAATTGACGTGTAAAAGAAAAAAAAAAATAGTCAAATTATAAAATAGATATAGAACATGCTCCACTACAGTATGCTCTCTGTAACATGAAGTGATAAATGCAAATTAACACTACGCCGCAATGACGTCGGCGTGCAGTCCAAGCTAATGCCGCCTCTGACGAATAAAATATAGTGAAGAGGCAAGTCAAAATAGGTACCGGGCGACGCTAGAAACGTTTCGTTTCAACCACGACTTTTATTAACGTTTTCTGCGTAACGTGATAATCGAAATTGTTTTTACTGCATCATCGATTTGTTAATATGACATCTGGATGCGATACGGCCGCGCGTCGATTCGTCTTCGTCTTTTTTATCACATGCCATTTTAGTTATCCATTTTATTCAGTTATTTTGTTACATAAGCTAATACGTTGATGGAGATACTAATAGTTGTTTAGATTTGGTTTTAACCTATGCAGTTATTTTATCAGTTAGTTTTTATTAGATAGATATTGACGATAATAATAATAATAGGTATACAAATATATTTGCAAGTCCCTTTAAATATTAACCTTCAATCATTTACTTCCTTCAAACCTAGAATCTCATGTCGCAAGATTATTGTTTAGAACACTTAAATTTAATGAAGCATGTTCTACTTCCACATAAAATAAATCTTCAGTGACAAAGTGCACTAAAATACATATGCACATAAATTTGCATGCTGAAAGACTTCTTGGAAATTTCTAATTGAGTCTCACCAGTGCTATTTTTTTACTGCTAACGATGTAAAATAGTGTTTTGTCCAGTCGGCTTTTCTTCATTGACACACTCCTACACGTGTCTAGTAATCTGGCCGAGCGTCAAATAATGTATTAATAGTACTGCCCACAAAGTTTATTTAACACAATCAGAAAGACGAGTGACTCTTTAATCGGAAAGAACAGGAAAGACCTAATACAAACAGTAATGTGAGGGTAACGCACGAGAGAGCGACAAAAAGTTGCGATAAAAAAAACAACGCAGCGTGTAGTCGTGTCTAACCAATCTGAGGCCGCTGACCTCGCGAATCCGTGTACCTACAGACTTTTTGCTATTCCACGTTTGGATACACACTCGTGCGTCAACCGTGTAACTTTTTACAATGAACTCTATTATATGCGCTTAATCCTATAAATAGACATCAGTTTTCGACTTATAACATGACACGATTTTTCAATTAATTCTTAGCAAACAACGCGCTCTTGTTAACAAACCGGACGTGTGAAAATTCACATTGTCGTCTCGTGCAACGAAGATTTTGGCGGGTATAATGTTTAGAGAGCAATTTGTGATACAGACTCGTATATTTATGTCTTATAAGAGTACTGTGTTTTATTTATGACACATAGTTACACTTTCGTTAATAATTTGAATAAAATATAGCGATCTAAACTTCAGTGCGACGCGACGTCGTATAAAAAGCGGATTAATAGGATTAATAATAAACATCAACTTGCAACGTTCTTATTATAATGGGTGTTTTTCACTAAATATATACATTATTCTGAATTATTATACCGATTGCCACACAATTGCCCGCGGTCATTCACATTGCGGGTTGACCCCAGCCAACTGAAATCCCATTGAAATAACCGTGGTTGTATTGAGTTATTCAAATAACTTTTACTGGGACAATTTATGACCAACAAAGATGATAATGTCAGTTTGATAAGCTATAATTATAGGTAACTATCGCAACTAATTGGTTTGGCGTTTAATATTTTATAATTTGCTCCTAAGAGAAGATTCAAACCATATTTGAACCCGAGACATCAAAGCAGGCAAATTAAAGTTTATAAATAATTGAAGGAAAGCAAAGTGCATATTAAATACCTAAACCGGAACTTGCACACAAGTAACTGCCTATGATATCTATTATATGATAATCAGTATCTAGTATGATTTCTTTTTCACTCCTTGCTCCACACTAGTATTTCTCCTGTGTCGTGGATAGAGTTTACAGACATAAATCACACATGCCCAAACACCCAGACCCGAATCTACCCTACAAAGATCTATAGATCATACAAATAATAGGTATTTACCTTATGAAATTGCCGTTCTACAGTACTGGCCATTTCAAATTAAAATATTTTTTTGTTGAGTATGAATTTAATTTCAAATTTATTTTATTTTATTAACATGTTTTTCATTGTTAAATCAGTCTTATGTGTATTGATTAGTGTTATGTTTCCATCACGTTTGAATTATTTTCGTCGTGGATAGGTTAAAAATTCGAGTAATTATGGAATATGAGTACCGTCGTGGCAGCAACGCGGCACAAGCGGCATGCAACATCAACGACGTTTACGGAGCGAGCACTACAAACGAACGCACAACAAGTTATTGGTTTGCCCGCTTCCGTTCTGGAAATTTCGATCTGAAAAATAACCCCGTGGTCATTCGTAAACTTTGGTCGACAGTGACGAATTAAAGACGATTGTGGAAGCTGATGGATGATACTCAATCTACGGCTGAATTAGCAGCAGCTTTCGACGTTAGCATCAAAACTATATTGGTCCATTTGCGTCAAATTGGCAGGGTAAAAAAGCTTGACAAATGGGTGCCCCACGAACTGAACGATCATCAGCGCAACGTGTCGCGTCGCGTTCACGTCGAGACCTGCGTTACGCTTCTCAACGAGCACAGAAACGAAGGAATTTTGAACCGCATTGTTTTCTGCGACAATAATGGATTCTGTTTGACAATAGCAAGCGCTCAGCAAGTTGGCTAGATCCTGGTTCAGCACCTAATCAATGCCTTAAACGAAAAATGACCCCTAGTAAAGTGATGGTCACTGTTTGGTGGTCTAGTGCCGGTGTGATTCACAGTTTCTTACCAAACGGGATGAGCATTACTGCAGATGTGTACTGTGAAGAATTGAACACTATGAAGGAGAAGCTCGCACATCTGAAACCAGCTTTGATCAATCGCTTGTCCACGCTGCACCTGCACAACAACGCGCGACCCCATTCTGCACGACAGACGGATCTCCAAGCTGCAAGAGCTGGGGTTGGAAGCTCTCCGTCATCCGCCGTACTCACCAGACCTTGCACCTACAGACTACTTTTTCCAGAATTTGATAAATTTTTGGCGGAAAAATATTCAATACACGAGAGGCACTACAAAATGCCTTTGAAGAGTTTGTCGCTTCCCGTCCATTTCGTTTCTTCAAGAACGGCAATCGATTGCGTGGGTGATTACTTTGATTGAAATAAATAAAAAGATAGAAAAAAAATTGTCGATTGCGATTAATCGACAATAGGGAGTAGGGAAACTATATAGAAACGTGTTTTATCTCATTCTCTCACAGCGTACACCCTATCAATAAATTTATAGTTGTCTCTCCTTCGTTAAACATTTTCGTTTCATAAAATCAAATTCACACTCTCCCAAAAGAATTTTCACTTCAAAAATTACTCACTTATTTCGTACAAAACGGCAATTTTATAGGTAAAGACATAATATTAGTTCCGTGCGGGGATCAAACCCGCAACACGTAACGCAGTACGCCAACCTATTAGCCACTGCACCCGCCGTACCGTAAATTATTGCCAATATCGATTAGTAGAAATCATTGAATACCTACTTACTATACTAGTACTACCTCCTACATTGGTTTATAAACCTATAATATATAGTCGTAATACATTTTTACCATCTTTCATTGTGCCTCTATGTAAGTAACTATTTTCAAATTAATACTTCAGATTAATATTACTCAACTAGTTATTTGTAAAAACGCAAGACATCTAACTGTTCTGCATTGCCAATAATTGCTTTCCACAAGTACATAACACTAATAAACAGCCATGCTCTGGCTTTTTTACACGAAGAGTAAAAAAGTTTCTTATTTGGATAAGAAGTGCCAAACACACTTCCATCTATTTTACATTCTATCCAAATACGTTATAACGTTCAAAATAACACCTATTAGACAAACATAACACTCGTTTAAGCCTAGTTGATGAATATAATTCATTTAGGTATACGTTTTACTAACTGGCTTCAATAATTGTTTACAAGATTGATTCCTAGTGAGTGGGCAATCACTCGATGACGTTATTATGTTGACTTTTGTACGAGGTAATTGGTTTTTTCTAACCGCTGCCCTCGCTCTATAGTCTATAGAAACGTTATTCCCACGGGCCGTCAACCGAAACTATCTTACGCCCGCAGCAATTAACCAAAATCCCTAATGGAAATATTTAGTTCTGTTCTATGTAGGCAGCATTCAAAACGTTAAATAGACGTTCAATAATAAGCTCAACGTATTAAAGTCAAATTTCTTTGGTGTTGTATTTGTTTAATTTGCTTTATTTGGCAAACAATAGATATCACACCATTACGAGTCATCATCGTCATTTCTGCCTAAAAAGTCCACTGCTGGACGTACGGCTCCCGAATAATCACTACCTACAATTACTAGTATTACGACAATATCATAAAATAGTCTTAATTAATATGCACAAAAAAATTGAATTTACTTACCCAAAACTCGTTCGCTATTATGTACATTAAGTGTTAGAATTAGTTAACATAGGTACCTATGTATATCCACCGGAACGAATTGTTGCGATATGCAGGCACTAGTGTTGCTTAAAAATCGATAGGCTATCGATAGTCAATCGATAGTGTCATATAACCCCAAATCACTCGTACTATCGATTGCCCTATCGATAGTATCGATATTATCAATAGTATCGATAGTATTGATTGGGAGCTTTGTAACAATACTATCGATAGTATCGATAGTGCCGATACTATCGAACTGGGTCGTAAATACTATCGGTAGTATCGATAGTATTGATAGTCATAAATCATGTAATACTATCGATAGTATCGATACTATAGTATAATTTCAACAATCGATACTATCGATAGTATTGTTCGATATGTAAAATAAAATCGATAGTATCCATACTATTGATAATATCGATACTATCGATAGGCCAATCGATAGTATGAATGTTTTAGGGGTAGTCCTATCGATAGATCGATAGTCGATTTTTAAGCAACACTAGCAGGCACTAGATTGTTTTCATTTCACGGTCGATCTGACTAGTGTGAATAAACTCCGCAGCACGGTTCTAAATTCAAATCTTATCGAATAACCAATTCAAATTTCGAATAAGCATTCGGCATTTTCCGTGGGCCAGTTTTATTTTATTGATGTTTGATATCGATTTGAGAGTAATTGCGGTCGTCTAGAGTGCTATTTATTTTAGGTTTATGATAGAGAGAGGTGCACGTGTAGGGATGGATTATATCCAAATTCCATTCTTTGAAAACCTTTTACGACTAACCGGTGCGACTTTTTATTATGATAAATTAACAAGTGAACTTTCTTAAATAACACCACTTCCCGCCATTTGAACTAAATAAAAATTACTTGAGTTGAAAGGGTTTATTTGGGAGCATAAAAATGAATAACCTATTTGTACAATTATACAAATAACACCACGATTCAAAAAAGTCTAGTGTACACAATGCGCAACAAGCAAACGAGTCATTGTGTCTAAAATACAACTTGCATAATTTGCGTCTATTACGTTTATTTAAAGCGTGCGGTCCATGCAAGCGTCAATTATACAATAGATCGTAGCATTTGCCACGGTGGCATCATCCATCAACCTCGGTGGTCCACATAACGTTACTGCGCGACCGTTACAAATTCGCGTTTAAAGAGATGCCTCGACTTGAGGCAATCGGGATCATTTTCTAAAATGCTGGCTGTGAGTACACGATCATACCGCTACCGTTCGGTTAATCTCGTTCATTCAATCGCTCGAAGATTACATCGTACGTCTGGCTTATTAATCTGTCTGAAAGTTGGAATCAGTCGTTTCGAAGACTTTATTTACTATGCAGGGATTCTGTCAGATATAATTTCGAGAAATAATTTTCTGGTATCTCATATTTGCTTCCAATAACATGGATTAACGTTAAATCATATAAATAAACAAAACCCCGTACAGAGCTTTAAAGACAATAACATATCTCTAGATCTCTTTACTGACGAAGATATTTATTACCAAATTGATATCAAAGAGCGTGCATCGATGTGTAGGTTAGAAACTATGCAACTGTTCTGCAGTGGTTCTTTGATCATCAACTGTAAAATACTTCACAAGCTACTAGTAATTGTAAGTACCGAACGTTAAAACTTTGTTTACCGTTTCAAGTATGCAGCAAATCTTCGGAAAGTAAACTCAATAATTCGGTGGTTTGAATGTTTCAAAACGTAAAATTTTACACAGATGTAGAATTTGGACTTAGACACGGTAGTAAACTAAACAGTCTAAACAATGAGCAGGAATTGAAATATGGTCTCTTTACATGGTAGCCATAAACACGCGTACAACCTCGGACCAATTCACCAATCAGCTAACACGTTGCCACCAGCAGAGGCAGTCGGAGCGCTCTTTAAGGTTTTTTTTTATATTATACTGCATAGTTACTAGACGAGCAAGTCATTCGCCTGGTGGTGAGCGTCATGCCCGTAACATAGTAATGCTACCCAGCACTAGTCCTGCGTGGCACCACACTGCGCTCTTCACTTCGGGCCATTGTTATTAAGTCTTTCATAGCCAGTAATTTCAATAGCTCCCTTTCAACCGGAACCCAATTATGTTTAAACACTAATGCTTGGCAGCAGAATATCTGGCAGTACGGAGGTACCCAGTTTTTCTTAACCACTTAAGAATCTATCATGCAGTTCCTCCACTCCGGGGAAGCGTGGAGGGGTATGCCGGACTTTTACCAGCTAAAACCACCTGAGTGGTCATCTTCGGCACCGAAGGAGCTCCAAGATCTCGAGAACAAACACACCGGAGCTGCCGTTGGCAGCAGCTGTGTGCTTTTAGCCGCATCTTCTAGCGGAAAGGAGATGAATGTAAAGAGGACCCCCCCTCCCAGTCAAATTTCTGGGAGATTGTAATGGATCCCTCAAAGTCCTCGCTATGCGCTGTGCTACAAACACGGTGGCACGTGATCACGTGTGCCATTTTCCCGGGAGTCGCTCAGTATTAGCACGCAGATTCTTACCTCTCTTCTTTCTGTACCCTTTTCCAATCTAAAGTTATTGTAGAAGCACCTTGAAGGTTCTGTTTACGATACGAAAAAAGCATAAGAACATATTATTAACATTTTACTCCTAAGAATAAGATAATATTATAAGAAGTAGGTATGTTGTGATATCGAAATTAAATTCATTTCAATATAAATGATTAAGACTGATTATAAGTACCATTTTCATAAGATACATTAAAATAAGTTGCTAGCTAACCTTTTTAGAATCTTTATTGTTTTTTCATTATATCTTTGTAGGTAACTTAAAGATATGTTATGTTGTGATGATAAATGTGAATTATAGCTTTAAGTTAATTTCGAGGCCGAATATCATTAAAAATGTTTAAGTTTAACCTTTGGTTGCTCTTTATTTCTCTATCATCCAATACTAAAACTGTCGTAACAAGACAAAGATATCACCAGCCGTCGTAACTGTTTTAAATACTTATAACTAGAGATATATATATATATATATTTATATATACAAGGTCTTAATTTATTAGTCCACGATATTTTGCATGGCGCTATAGTGAACGATGAAGATAATGTAGGTATAAAAAAAAACTTGTAAATCTGCTGTTTAAAAAAATATTTTATTAAATCATTTCTTTCTTTACTTCCTAGTTCTCTTAGTTGTGATAATATTCACATGCATCTAGTAAGACAATAGCGGACGGGGCTGGTTGACTGATTTAGATAGTCTGTAACGTTAAACGAAACAGACGGCGCACGGTAGCGACATCACGCAAAAGAAAGAAATTGATTTTTACCATGATTTTTTTTTTGTGTTTAGTACATCATCTTAAGCATTTACTGAGGCACCATGCAAAATATCGTGGATTATTAAAATAAGACCTTATATATATCTCTAGTTATAAGTATACATTTAATACATATAATTAACTAAGAGTACAAGAGAATTGAACCCCCCCTTTTATGTACTTATCATTTTAACTCGTTGAAAGAACAAATTTCACACGAGCTACAACTCAATATTTTACGTTAGTCATTTCGGCCGAATGAAGTCCACTGCTGGACACAGGCCTCCCCCAAAGATCACCACAACCACCGATATGGATGTGTTGTGGGCTCAATGGGGGGTTAGTTAGGAGAAGGACGAATGTGTATATGATAGTTCGTTCGTATGTTAATCTATACACACCACTATATATCTCCATTATTTACTCTACTACTACACACTACTTACTATAACTCAAACGTTAAATGGCGTTTGAGTATTCGGCCATTAGAGTGGCAAGTTTATGTCATAATGTAAAATACTATTATCATTTGGTCCATTATATTGTTGCAGTTTATGAATTGGGAATATTTCAATAAGACTCGGTTGGTGCAGTGGTTGATACAGTCGACTGCTGCGCTCCGGGGCGTGGGTTCGATTCCCGCACGGAACAAATATTTGTACGATCTGCAGGTAGTTGTTCCAGGTCTGGGTGTATTGTGTGGGAGTTCGTGTCTGTAAACGCACCCACGACACAGGAGAAATCCTAGTGTGGGGCACCGTTATAAAAAAAAAAACAATAAAAGAAACATATTATTCTATTTTCGACACGATTCGAATCAATTAAAAAAAGTCAATCTACTCCATTAAATTATAAGTAATTACACTTATGATTACAAAAATCTTTATTGTTGTGGCTGACGCAACCATGTGGAATTATCATATATATATATATATATATATATATATATATATATATATATATATTATATTATATATATAATTATTAATAATCAGTTTTATAAATTTAAAATGTGGTATTAGATTTAGTATTTAATTAATTAAATATCAGCATATTTAAGATAATATGGTTTACGAATATCTTATTCCATCACCATCATTTCAGTCGAATAAAGCTCACTGTGTTGTGTGATCATTGGGAATTTTTGCCATAATCACCATGCTTGGCAGGGTAGGCCATCGCAGTTATGTTATAAATGCACTGGAATGGGATGAGATGGATCTGGATTGAGGAAGATCACCTTGCATTTCCAAACCACGCATACAGTCTATAAAATATAAAATTACAACATTTTGACGTACTTTTTGAAATTACAGCAACCCAAAGTTACACGCAATTACGCAAATACACCAATTTTCACAGAAAACTCGACGATATAGAAAACTGAATATGTATACAACGCATAATATTGTCAATTCATCAAAATATTTAAGCCGAGGAGAGCTCCTATACGCCCTTTGTCAATTCCTATCCACATGGTCTGAGACAAAAGCGATCATTTCTATACTTTTGTCTGCGTCCACAATCACACTAAAATGAGGGACTTGCCTAAATCTTTGCAAAATATGTATATTTTTATTTTTATCTTGACAAGATTGAGACTAGTTAAGTAAACGATGCAGTAGACAACAAAGCTTTCACAATCGGACCCTTCGAGGACGGGTAGAAGGTACAATTTTACGCGTCTAGTGCGATCCCGACTTATCCAAACAAACATGTGCCCACAATATAGAAAAGGATATATTATAGTGAATACACTATGTCAATCATATTTACTATGTTTACAAGCTTCGTTACAATATTCCATAAATAAAACAACCAATCAACTCATGACTATACCAGGATATTTTAAAACGAAATGAACAATGCTGTATATAAAATATATTAAAAGTACCACGAACTCTGCGCAAAGCTAAGATTGCCTAGTTAAATATTAATGACACAATCCGCTAGAGGTTAAATCGAGACTTAAAATGGTATTGTACGTTCTAGGCTTACATTGTGCAGTGCCGAGCGAATATCCAGACTCAAAAGTTTCGTTTTTAACAGGCTTCTTCAATACCGACTTCAGCAACATTTTATTTTTGGAAACAAGGGAATTGAGATGAACAATAAGTTGGCCCGTTTAAATAAGAAACCTGTTGATGAAGTTGTGCAAGAAAAGCTTATTTTTAGGGTTCCGAACGTCCGAAGGAAAAAACGGCGGAACCCTTATAGGATGATCACTCGTGTGTCGGTCTGTCACAGCCAATTTACTCCGAATCTACTGGACGATTAAGTTAGAATTTGCTCGGTCCCAAACGCGGACGTGTAATGTAAATAAATGAATTTTGAATATGGGGGTTACTTTTAGGGGGGAATAGAGAAAATATAGGAATAAAGTTTTGCGAAATGTACAGTGTAACATACGAAAAAGAAGGGATTGTTGGGGGCAGGGCCTCAAATATATTTAATTTATCATTTAAAAAAAAATTGTTTTAAAGTTATTTGAGAAAATAGACGAAAATTTACTATTTCCCTACCCTCATCTCCGAAACTGCTGTGACTAAAACTTTTAAAAAATAGATAATAGCTTTTAATATTAATTTTAAGCCTGGCTGGAGGACTCTTTTGGCTTCGCCAGAAATGACCGGTTAAGCAACCACATTTCCCAGAAATGTATAAACATGTTTTTCAACTACATGTTAAGTTTGTTCTTGGGATAAGTTGGTATTGGTACAAGATCGAATAAAAAAATAGACACTATATTCAGCTATTTCCTATTACAATTTCGTACATACTTCTTTAGTTACGAAAAACTAATTTGAGAGACAACTTAAAAAAAACTTAGTAGATAATATATTCGTAGTACGAAACCCTCTCCACGCGAGTTCAACTCGCACTTGTCCGGTTTTTTGCTTATAGTCCGTAAATGAACTGTTGTACCACCACGAAACAGTTTCTTATACGTATTATGACGAATTGATAATTATTTTCGGAGCGACTATAGTCTATCATGCTTATCTCATATCAAGCTTGCATTCAATACATTTTGTTCAATACTAACTACAGCCAAATCTTAATATTTCGACTAAACAAAATCCTTTTAAGTCTACATTAAATATGAATTAGCTAGCTTACTCTCGTGTTGCGGTAATAAGCGTAATCTCAAAATCGTCCGTTGTAATACGTACACACGGCTATACATCAAGCTATACAAATCCAGTTTACGCTGATCTCTTATCATACCGAAAGCCTATACAATGCGCGATCAGCTTATACTGGAATTGTATAGCTTGATGTGTAGCCGTGTGTACTATCCGTGCTAGGTTGCTAATCGCTCGCAAGTGTCGGGCGGCCGTCGTCCGCCGCTTTTTGTGGTGCAGCGTGCGGCGGGTCTAATTGCCCGCTCTGTCGCTAATTGAACGGTTAGCCGGTACCGGTCCAAGCGGTGTTTGTCAAACGATTACGGCTTATTAAATGTGATTTGCGGATTTTGTAGTTTTTTAAAGTAAATTCTTCGATCCGTTCCTTTGCTTGCACTAGGGAAGAAAATTGCGTTTGGAATTTAAAATAGTTTTGTAGTTCGAGTAATTAGGTTGAAGGATGATCGGACTTTGGTACATAGAGTACTTAATTCTTCATTGAGTGTTATTGATTAAGAACTAAAGTTATTTGGGAAATCAAACATCTTTGCAAACGGTACCTATTTATAAACAACTTTATAATAATATATTCAAGCATTAAAATTAAATATATATTTAACAAAATTATTGCACAGTCATATCGTATTGGTATTTGATATGTCAAGGTGATTTTGTAAATATGTAAAATCAATGTCATTTATTACATATATCACTATTTATAAACCTTAAAATACAGTATATTAACGCTAGCAGCGTATTTATTTATAAAACTATTTTTCAGTGTATCTACGAACATATTACGGACAGACCGAACATATTTTCTCTTGTTTATGTACTAAAGGTAATAAAACCTCGATTACTGTCTTAACATCTTGGCACGGCCGAAGCATTTCTAACAAATCGTTCGCTTTTCCCACGAAAAATCTGTAAAATAATTATTATCGTAAACGCATAATACACAGATAATAAAATAAACTACCTGGGGCCTAATAGGAGCCCGGCTTCTAAATTCCAGCCGCACGCTGTCATTTTTTATAAGTAATAAATCATATTAAGCCCCCTAAAACTCTAATGGTTATTCACAATATTTATATGGTCATTAAATTAAAGACTTGAGCAACGTAGCAGTTGATGCTACTTTATTTATGGTGATTGCAAATGAAGTACATATATTTTCTTTAACTTCTCCACTTAACCGGCCTCGCTTAGCACTGCGTACTATGAATAATCACATATTTGTATGCACAGAACAAATATTTGTATGGGCCACAGATATGTTTCGAGTCATAGTGTTTGTGAATGTGAGATATATCTCTATAATCTGTACCCACGACACAGAAGAAAGCCTAATGTACAATGTAAATGTCCTATACATACTATTTTTTAAGAAAGAAGATGTTCTAGTACAACGCATAGAATTGTAGAATATAACATCATTGAGGTACTTGTCCCACAAACAGTTCTAGGTATAAACCTCATAGGATTTCACTCGTTCTACTCCTGACTTCTGTAACATTACAATGAAACCGGTAAATAAATAAAATGAGAACAAAAAGTTGCTTCAGAAATAGAGCCCCTTATAGAAGTGCAGCTGCCCTCATACCGGCTCAAGGCAAACCGCCTGCTTCTTTTAGGCCCCGTTTTGCACCGTAAATCGAGTCATTTTTTCTTTTTAAAGTTACTAGAGCTTACAATGGCACGGGTAAGACTTAAAATGACTTTTTAGTTTATACACTGTAATGAAATACGCTTGGTAATTAATTATTTATAAACTCATACCGACGAAAAAAAAATGGCCTTATTGCTCAATTATTTATAGAGGATTCCTTAATAAATGACAAAACAAATGGAAATGCATGTTCCAAATTCCATAACACTTGACTAACTCTTTCAATCTGCAATTGATTGTGTGTGATAAATAGTTATGGTTGTATGTAAGTACATAGTATAATTTAACTTATATCTAGTGCCGTGTGGTGCCGGCTAAGAATAACACCAACTCATCTCATCGCGTGGGTGTCGTAAAAGGCAACTATGGGATTAAACGGAGGATGGGCAGCAGCGTCCTTTGAGTACATTTACAACTCAACTGCTATCGTCAACCCGTCTGCCGAGCGTGGCGATAAAGGCAAAACCCCGAAATGAGCACAAAAAGCAAACCCAGACCGGTCATTTGGACCTATCTTTAGGCCTATGTCCTGCAGTAGATGTTTTACGGCTGAAATTATGACTCGTAGCAGGTCTCTTATTGCAAGAGTCTGGAGAAGTAGATACCACCACAATGCAATTCTGTCGCCAAGCAGTAGGTAGTGTTTAAAATTTAAACATCAAGGTTACGAACGCAGTGTGCCACGCAGGGCTAGCTCTGCGTAAGTGGGAAGCATTACAATTGTCATGGGCAGGTGTGACGCTCACCATCAGGCGAATGATTTGATGATGATATTATATATATTATTAGGTGCCTGTGCTTTCCCCCCGGGGGGGTGACCGCTTTAGTCTCCCTCTCCGAGATGTGCCTATAGGCGTGGCACCAGTGGGCAGCTCTAATGTGATCATACGAGGACCTGGAGCCTCCCTCAGGTGCCGAAGATGACCGCTGCAGTGGTTTTAGCCGGTAGGAGTCCGGCATACCCCTTCGCCCTTCACCGGGGCGAAGGAAGTTCATGAAGAATTTAATAAATGACAAAACAAATGGAAATGCATGTTCCAAATTCCATAACACTTGACTAACTCTTTCAATCTGCAATTGATTGTGTGTGATAAATAGTTATGGTTGTATGTAAGTACATAGTATAATTTAACTTATATCTAGTGCCGTGTGGTGCCGGCTAAGAATAACACCAACTCATCTCATCGCGTGGGTGTCGTAAAAGGCAACTATGGGATTAAACGGAGGATGGGCAGCAGCGTCCTTTGAGTACATTTACAACTCAACTGCTATCGTCAACCCGTCTGCCGAGCGTGGCGATAAAGGCAAAACCCCGAAATGAGCACAAAAAGCAAACCCAGACCGGTCATTTGGACCTATCTTTAGGCCTATGTCCTGCAGTAGATGTTTTACGGCTGAAATTATGACTCGTAGCAGGTCTCTTATTGCAAGAGTCTGGAGAAGTAGATACCACCACAATGCAATTCTGTCGCCAAGCAGTAGGTAGTGTTTAAAATTTAAACATCAAGGTTACGAACGCAGTGTGCCACGCAGGGCTAGCTCTGCGTAAGTGGGAAGCATTACAATTGTCATGGGCAGGTGTGACGCTCACCATCAGGCGAATGATTTGATGATGATATTATATATATTATTAGGTGCCTGTGCTTTCCCCCCGGGGGGGTGACCGCTTTAGTCTCCCTCTCCGAGATGTGCCTATAGGCGTGGCACCAGTGGGCGGCTCTAATGTGATCATACGAGGACCTGGAGCCTCCCTCAGGTGCCGAAGATGACCGCTGCAGTGGTTTTAGCCGGTAGGAGTCCGGCATACCCCTTCGCCCTTCACCGGGGCGAAGGAAGTTCATGAAGAATTTCCACTGGGCACTAATAAAAATAAAAATAAAACGGGTGCACTCCGGGAGTGCCGACAGAAGTGAAAACTTATTTTGGCGCGTTGAACATTTTTCAGATGGGTGCTAGGGTTAATGCGATCCCGACCGCGAAACGCCAAACTAAACGTCTAAATATAGCGTCTCGTAACGGTGTCGCGAGTCCATCTAAAAATATGCGTACCGCGCTGAAAGAAGTTTTCATTTTAAAAAGGTGCCGGTGTTCTGTCGTGTGGTGCCGGCTCAGAATACCACCAACCCATCTCCGCCCGTGGGTGTCGTAAAGGTCGACTAAGGGATTAGCCTGAGGATGGGCAGCAGTGTCCTTCGAGTACATTAACAACTCAACTGCGATCGCCAACCCGTCTGCCAAGCGTGGCGACTATGGCAAAACCCCCCAAATGAGCCCACAACACACCCAAATCGGGCATTGTGGTGATCTTTGGGGGAGGTCTGTGTCCAGCAGTGGACTTCATTCGGCCGAAATTATGATGAGGATGATGATATTATTAGGAAATAATAGCATTTAAATTTTTTATCACGTTTATTGTAAAGTAAAACAGGAAAAGATATTATGTTTTTCTGTTTTAATTTCTTAATTGACACTGTATTTCTATTTCAGAACAGCAGTCTGTTATAGGTACTCCAACAAAATTAAGTTAAAATATGTTCACTTATTCGCATTTTTCTGTCTGGTTTTATTTCATTGAACGCACCTGCCTGCTACTTCGATATACTCTGTCCTTATTCACTGCATCATTTCCAACATGAGGCTTTCTCTGTCTATAATATCACATGTTTGTTTTTATCGCCCTTATTACTGGCGTGATTATGATCTGAATGAATTAATGAACACTCCAACAATGTTTTACGATATTGTTATATTTTTTATGAATACCATGCCAGTTACAGCGTAGGTGCCAGCATAGATAGCAAAGCTTTTTAAAATTGTAAGAGACAATTATTGACAAATGAGTTTCGTTTATTATGAATAGCAGCTTGAATTATTTTTCATAATTATGTCAGTATAGGTATTTATACTTTTATAGCCACTTCTTAGACATTAATTTGGGCAGCATGTTGTAGGCACGTTAGAGGTGCCTACAACGTCCTACGTGTCCAATACAATAACATTTTCAGGGCCATGTGGAGGCTTCCACGCTTCTGTAGTGCATCACGTCAGTTTGCTGAAGCACAATGAGGTGTCAATGGGATCCTGAAAGTGATATCGGAAAATGTTACGTCCCCCATTCAACATCACTGGGCTAACAGATTGAAAGTCCAGTTGCTTAAGAGTGTTTTAGTAAGGTGTGTTTTATTTTTTTGTTTTGTGTAATGTTGTTATAATGCCTATGGATTTTGATCCGGAATAAAGATTTATTATTATTAATTGAAATTACTTAAAGTATCTTTACAGGTACTTTATACAAATACATTTTTTTTATACAATATTATACAAATATTATCTATATTTTATTATTACTGAAGTTAGGAGTAAAAATAATGAAATGCATTTACATTTTATCTATGTTCAAGTATTTATACTGTGGACCTCAAACTCAAACTCAATTTTTTTTTATTTCATATAGGCCCTAATAGGCTCTTACGAAAAGTCAAGTTAAGTGCCACCGTCCGTGTAGTGTCCGGATTCAGAATATAGCACCACTCCATCTCCTCCCGTGGATGTCGTAAAAGGCGACTAAGGGGCTTTATACCAGAAGTTTTTTTTTGTCGGGCTTCACGCATACATTTCTGGGAAATTTGGTTGCTTAACCGGTCATTTCTGGCGAAGCCAAAAGAGGCCTCCAGCCAGGCTTAAAATTAATATTAAAAACTAAGCAACTTGCGCTAAGGGCGCCCCCTGCAGGACACGGACCTCGGCTTAGGGCGTTGCTGGGGATAACAAGCTATTTTAGGGACAGCTGGATGGGTATTATTTATAATATATTACAGGACATTTATAACTACAGCAAGAGACGGGAGAGAGAAGTATTAACTTGAACGGGAAGGTGACACGGCGATAGGCCTCCGCGACGTCGGTGAAGCAGGGAATCTTCGGCGGCGAGGACGGTAAAACGGTCGGGTGTTAAGAGAATGAGACAACACGAGTCTCTTTATGTGATCTAACGTGATTTCATCGTCTGGATCGACCAGAACGTGCCTCGGGCGGCGTACTCTACTGATACAGGAGGGTTGGTAATCGGCGGCTGATACCACAAGGGGATTTAGGTGGGACAGGGCAGAATCGAGATAGCGTTTGGACGCTTGTTTCATAAATTGCCTGATGGTCGGCAAGTTAAGATCGAAATGATCATTTCGCATGTACCAAGGCGCTCCGGTGGCCTTGCGCATGAAACGGTTTAGTAGGGTGTGGAATTTACGGTGTGAGCCCGATTCATGGTGTGCGAACACTGGGCTGGCATAGGTCATGATGGGTCGAATGCATGTTGTGTAAATTCTCACCTTATTTCTAAGGGATAATTTACTACGAGCGTTCAGGATATAGTGAAGGCGACCGAGCACAAAGGCAGCGCGGGGCAAGCACCGTCTTTGTGTGGGATATGAAGGAAGTTTTTTGTCTAGGGTGACTGCAAGATACTTGGCGTGCATGAGATCTCCCTAAAGCGCGGGTGGTCGTTGACTAATTCCTAAACCAATTTCCGTAGGCGTTGGCTGTGACTTGGGGGATCTTAGTTATACCTACTATCGGGAACGTAACCGGAGTAGAAAATGGCCGTGTCATCGGCGAAGAGTGCTAATTGGGTCGTATTAGCAGGTCTTTTGGACCAGAGGGGGGCAGCAGCGTCCCTTTTGTAGAACAATAGACATATAAAAAAATCTATAAGTAAATTTTCATTCAAACGCAAAGTTCAGGAATACTACTTGAAATCACTGCAATCCTAATCGACAATAAAATTATGGGCATCGTTTTTATATGAGTGTATATATTGGGGTAGAATATTTATGTACTACGAGGGCGGCACTGAAAATTTCGGGAATCAAGGAAGTGACACAACATTACTATTTAAAAATGTATTTATTGCTTTTCGAAGTATTCTCCGCGAAATTTGACACATTTTTCCATACGATGGAACCAATCATTGAAGCAACCATTCCATTCGGAAGTTGGGGTCTCCAAAATGGCCGTTTTGTAGGCTGTGGACGATCGATCTTTAGGTGATGAAAATCTCTGTCCACGCAATTTATTCTTTATTTTAGGGAAAGTATAGAAATCATTAGGGCTTAGGTCGGGGCTGTACGGCGGATGGTCTAATAATTCTATGTTTTCTTGCTCTAAAAACTCTTTTGTTCTGTGCGCGGTGTGAGAACTCGCATTGTCGTGATGGAGGATGATGCGGCGGTTGCAGTTCTCTCTACGGAGTTCAGAAACGACCTGTGGCAAACAAATGCTAGCATACCATTCTGCATTAACCGTTCTTTGTCCCTCAAGAGGAATAGTCGTAACATGGCCGGTTTTGGAGACAAACGTGGCCACCATTTTTTTTGCAACACTCCGTGAACGAACAATTTTTGTTGGCTTTAACTCATTTTCGAACACCCAAACTCGTGACTGGTTTTTTGTTTCGGGTTCGTACGCATATATCCAGGATTCGTCACCTGATACGATGTTGTATACAGCATTTGAGGATCCTGCGTGGAATCTTTCGAGAGTTCTGACGCACCAAGTAACGCGAGCCGCTTTTTGCTCTTCACATAGCAAATGCGGTATCCATCGGGAAAACAACTTTTTTACACCTAATTGTTCATGCAAGATTATTTGTATTTGACTCATGCCAATGTCTAAAGTTGCCTGAATTTCGCGGTATGTCACATGTCGATCTTCCTCAATCAGCTTACGCACAGCATCAACGTTTTCTTGGGTGACTGCAGTTTTTGGACGACCTTGACGAGGATCATCACTGAGCTTGACACGTCCACGTTGAAATTCAGCAAACCAGCGATAAATTGTGGTTTTGGATGGGGCTTCATCACCAAATGCAGAAATCATCCGGTCAACACACTGTTTTTGTGTTAATCCACGTCGAAAGTCATAATAAATCATCGCTCTTGAATTTTCTCGAGTCAATTCCATTTTCTTAACGACTAAACAAGTTTGACAAAACCTTGTGACAAGACCGTGAATCTTTTTTTAAATAAATAAATGGTATTCGATTTGTAAAACCAAGGAGTTTTCAATTAAAAAGATTTTAATATGACAGGAACAGTGGAAATATTCCATTCCCGATACTTTTAGTGCAGCCTATGTATACTTTAACTTATGTATTTCATTTAATTCATTTTTCATTTAATTGTCAATAGTATATCTTATTATATTATGTAAATATATATATATATACAGATAATTTCCGCTTTGTGTACCACCATTGTGCATAAAAGTATAAATAAATACTGCGCTCACCAACCCGCTTGCCAAGCATAGTGGTGACTACTGGCAAATTCCCCCCAAAATGATGACACAATTGTGGAAATCCAAGGGCCTCCCCCTTGGATTTCCACAATAACCTTTGTTAAGCCGTGGACGTCCTTCGGCTGATATGATGATGACATTGACTGTCTTTAGGTATATACTTAATATTTGTAATTGTGTTTTTAATTTGCAATATAAGTTCATTTATACTTATCTGTACTTTTAACTTAGGAATACCTATGTAGCATCGTAGGTTATGGGGGAAGCCTTTGTTCAGCCGTGCCCATCCTTTGGCTGATATGACGATAACTATGCAGCTTCGTAGGTACCTACGCTAGGGTATGGAGAAAGGGCAACAGTCAATTAACTTGTTGAACATTGACATGTCTTACCTAAGTGTGTGAAATACTTATACGGTTTTAAAGATACAACGTCCGAAACACCGCAAAACAAATAAATATTGACGTCATTTATTAATGATGATTATGATTAGGTGATTTTGTAGGTATACGTAGTTATAGTTAAAGTATTATTGTGTAGGTGTTCATACTCTGCCAACATAGCAGACTCTAATGACGGCAGAGAGAGATCTTGCAGATCAGCAGCGCACGCTGGGCCCTCGTAGGATTATTCACATCCTACTTTCACTTACTTTTTGGCACACACACACACATCAGCCCGTAAACGTCCACTGCTGAATATGCCATAATCGCCACGCTGGGCAGGCGGATTGGTGATCCCGGTATGTTCTTATGGGCACAACCCCAGTCATCTTTTGCGATATCCATGGTAGGAGAGGGGTGATCTTATCGTTGCCGGAAACCACACGAAACGTAACTTTTTGTCATGGTTTAATAAAACTATTGTCAGTGGTGTAATGTTTGTAAGGATTTTTTATTTTCAAACTATAGTATCTATTAGCTGACGTCATCGTCATCAGGCCTTTGATTTGACTGAGTAAGGAGCACGTGGCAGATGTGAGAATATCCGGGGACAAGTTCATTTCTTGTAGCCGTCTAGTGAAGAGAAGCCTTATGTTAATTAGGTATCGATTGGTAGCTATGTAGGTAGGTACTTATTAATATGTTAATATTCAACATGTAGATACCTACTAAAAAGTATAATCGCCTAGGTACATTGTCGAAAGAACTGCCATCACATATTGAAAAATGTTTTATTTTCTTACCCCATTCTGGCGAAGCAGAAAAGGCCTCCCTCCAGCCACTCTTGAAAAACGTTGTCGTTTATTCTATTTTTATACACATTTGAGTACTTACCAACATCAAAACAAGACGGTGATGAGATTTGTATTTATTATCTAACTTGTAGTTTGAGTTCAATATTAATTCATAATAAATTATTTTTAATTTTGGTAGGTACGCAATTCTTACAACCTAAAATGTAATAAACAATCATCTTGTGACGCAAATTATGTAAAAAGGTCGTGCAAGGCCCGCCACAGTTCTAGAGGCGGTGCGATTGGAGTGCCGTACTCCAAGCTAGGTCCGCCTCCCCGCCATCGCGTCAGCCGACCACGAAGCTGGCAATAACGGTACGACTACGAGTGCACGCTAGCGCCGCGTGGAATTTGCCGGAACTATAAGTTGACAGTTTGATGTAACGCATTTCCATTTTGTTTTAGCAACATTATTTAATTAAATTCAATAGTGCTCCAAGTTGTTTTATATGAGTATATTGTATATAATGATTCTAACACAGTAGGTACCCATTACGTTTTAATAATTCCGTTCGTGACAGATTTAAAGTCAACTAGAGATCCCAGCCATGGTCAAAATCCAGATGATCGCTTGCTTCCAATATCTTTGGTCGCTTTACATAAAAATATAAGACCTATGCTGCTTATTTTATTAGTTAATAGCATAAATATTTTACAATAATATAGGTAGGTATATATCTTGGTACTAATGAGCCTAACGGAATACTTAAACGTCGAAATTAGAATTTTACGTGAAAATGAGACTTTTCTGCTCATATTTAATTATTAGATCTATGAAAAAGTCATCATTTCGGCCGAATAAAGTCCACTGCTGGACACAGGCCTCTCCCAAAGATCACTACAACGACCGATATGGGTGTTTTGTATGCTCATTGGGGGCTTTTGCCATAATCGCCACGCTTGGCAGGCGGGTTGGCAATCGCAGTTCATAGAGTAAGATCCCAGAGCGATAAGACACAACTTATTTTCTAAAGCATAGAACTTTCGGTTCTAAGTAGTCTCTCGTGTACTTTTTAATACCTGTACGCTTGTGGAGTTGGCTCGGTGACACCTGCGCAGGTACCGGGTGAGAAAGATAACTAAAAATCAGAGTTACTTAAGTTAAATTTTAATGACTGATTTTTATATATATTTTGTAGAATATTACTCTGAAGTAATATCAAAAAAGTCAGACGCTTTCCATGCGCCAGAACTTTTGTCAGACGCTTTAAAGCTCTACATAAAATAAATGAACTTAATTTATTTTTAAATGTCTGATTTTTATATATGTTATTCAAATAAATATTACAAAGTTATATTTAATCAGTCAGACAAATTGTAATGACCAAACATCCCCTAAACACAAAAATTACTCAACTATGAGTATGAGCGCGAGAGCACTATACATGCGTTTCAGAGCGAGTGAGACATCCATGGTAACTCGGTTCCCCTTCTTAAACTCACAATCTGTTTCAGTCTACTGTTTGTGTATGTGTATACGCCAGGTGCACACACTGTATAGTATACAGTACAGTTACATATTCGGGTTTATGAGACCACATGTTTTTGTTACTTATATCGTGTGATTTGTGAGTGATATCAAGTTATTTTCAATAGACAATATGGAAGAATCCTCGGAAGCATATTTAAAATGTACATTTTGTAAAAGATCTCATGATAAATTAATATTATTTTCAAAAGAGACGTTTAAAAAGTGCCAAAATATTTTAAAACAAAGAACAATCCATAACCTAAAATTCAGAGGCGTAGTTTTACCGGATGATTTGTACGACAGTGGTTACCATCGTGAATGTTACAAATGTTTTACTGCTTTGCCGAAAAAATATTACTCTCCAATCTCAGAAAAACAAAAAAATGATCCAAAAAAAAATTCATCGGGTATTGTTGAAAATTAATCTGTAGCGTCGACATCAAGCTCATCAAGTATTGATATCACTAATAATGATGTATGTACAGCAACTGATTTTCGAGCTCCGGATTCTGCTATAGCATCAAACTTAAGTTCAGCTAGTACTGTACCTGAACCCATTGTAATACCTGAGCCAGCTGTTGAATTAGAATCAGTTGAACCGGTCCCATATAATTCTGAAGAACCTTCTGTGGCGTTTGAGTGTGTTGTTGATTCTCCTTCTAACAATGTTTCATTTGAAAGTGATTTAAGTGCTGGTGAAAATCACGCATGTATATATTGTGATCAAAAGACTAAAAGACACAAACTAAAAAGACTACCATTGCATGCGTCTGATAAAAATGTTTTTTTAAAGAAATTGAATGAAGAAGAGGGAGACTTTGCGGAATTGATTGAGAAAGTTGAAGATGTTACCGATTCAATAATATATTACCACAATAAATGTCAATTGGAGTATACTTATAAAATATCATCTAAGAAAAACACAAACAAAACATCTTGGCATGATCTTCGTCAACACCATTAAGCTGTTTTCATTGAAAGGTGCTTCCGAGGATTCTTCCATATTGTCTATTGAAAATAACTTGATATCACTCACAAATCACACGATATAAGTAACAAAAACATGTGGTCGCATAAACCCGAATATGTAACTGTACTGTATACTATACAGTGTGTGCACCTGGCGTATACACATACACAAACAGTAGACTGAAACAGATTGTGAGTTTAAGAAGGGGAACCGAGTTACCATGGATGTCTCACTCGCTCTGAAACGCATGTATAGTGCTCTCGCGCTCATACTCATAGTTGAGTAATTTTTGTGTTTAGGGGATGTTTGGTCATTACAATTTGTCTGACTGATTAAATATAACTTTGTAATATTTATTTGAATAACATATATAAAAATCAGACATTTAAAAATAAATTAAGTTCATTTATTTTATGTAGAGCTTTAAAGCGTCTGACAAAAGTTCTGGCGCATGGAAAGCGTCTGACTTTTTTGATATTACTTCAGAGTAATATTCTACAAAATATATATAAAAATCAGTCATTAAAATTTAACTTAAGTAACTCTGATTTTTAGTTATCTTTCTCACCCGGTACCTGCGCAGGTGTCACCGAGCCAACTCCACAAGCGTACAGGTATTAAAAAGTACACGAGAGACTACTTAGAACCGAAAGTTCTATGCTTTAGAAAATAAGTTGTGTCTTATCGCTCCGGGATCTTGGACTTATCAGTTGTTAATTTACCATATGAAATAGGTACTTTACAGAAATAGGACGTGAATATCTAAATATAACTATTAAATTTATTGCCTAATTTTTTCTGTAAGTAGGTATTATTTCGTATCTACAACATACATTTTTCTCGATTTCAATTGCGAGGTTTTTTTAAATTAAATATTTAGGCAGCAATATCGTAGACTACTATCGTACCTATTATAGATTTTCGCAATTCGCGGCACCTATCGGCCGAAACTAAATAATCATCTAATCGGAAATGTTTGGATTTGCGATTGGTGTTTTGTCCTTTTCTGTGTTAAATGTGTTCCTCATACAAAAGCAGATAGATCATGTTCAAAATCTTAAATCTAATGATTAATCCAAATCAGAGATTTATTAGATATTCATTTCGACCGTATATATAATGTATCAAAGCATACAAAACAACACCATTCAAACATTCCTATACCTACTACTGCGCACAAACATTTGTAAACCTAAAGTTACAAGTTTACGCAACCGGAAGTGGTTGCGCACGCTTATCTACAATCGTAGTGTAAAGTCGTACAGTGTGCGCGTGACGTTAGAGTTAAAACGTCGCGGGCTAACCACATCCGACAGATGCGCCATATACTATGATAAAACTTACCGTAGGTAGTTTGAATATTTTCTTTGCTTTTAATAACTGTTACAATAATGCTTATACTACTACTAACAATAATTCTAAAGGCCGTGCTTTCGAACTCATTATAGGTTAATGTTTGTGTCAAATGTTCATGTAGATTTAAACCTAGAATTCGTAGTTCATCATATCAGCCATAGGACGTCCACTGCTAAACAAAAGGCCTCCCCCAAAGATTTCCACAATTGTGTCGTCATTTTGGGGGGAATTTGCCAATACTCACCACGTTTGGCAGGCGGGTTGGTGAGTGCAGTATATGTACTGTTCCACAGAAGGGACGCTGCTGCCCGTCCCTCAGGTTTAGAGTCCCTTAGTCGGCTTTTACGACATCCAACGGGAGGAGGTGGAGTTGTGCTATATTCTTAATCCGGACACCACACGGATTAAGAATATACGCTGGACAAAACTGAAAACTTATTCTATTTCAAATTGTTAGTAATTTAGTAAAAGTTAAAGGAATCTACACTTAGTTTAATGTAGCGCACGAAAGCGGAGATTACCTACTTACTAAGCATTAGTTTCCTGGAAGGAAAAGGCGTCGGGATGCTGGAGAATTCGTATTTGTTAGTTCTTTAAAAAAAACATATAAGCTGTTATCAAAACTTTCTTCTGAGGAAGTTTAATAAGAAGTGCTAGAAAATGCTTAACTTTTGTTTCACCTTGTCTCAGCTGCTTTCGCCTCGGTCAGCGCTGTTGATTCGCTGGACAAAACTGAAAACTTTTACTGTAACAAATTGTTAAGGTGATATTTCTCGTTGTTACAGGATACTACCAGCCGGCCGGGCCACTAATTAAAGAGACGAATGCAGATGCGGAGCGCGCTCTTGCCAGATACCATCCACACTACCACGCGCCGCATCCACCAGTAAGTACCATTAATTAATCTCATCAACTGTTACCTTGGTAATGTTTAGGCTTTTCACGTTGTGTCTGGATTAAGAATATAACACCGCCCCGTCTCTTACCGTGGATGTTGTAAAAAGCGACAAGGGTATCTAAACCAGAGTGATGGGCAGCAGCGTCCCTTATGTAGAACAGTAGCCATACTGCACACACCAACCGTAATCACAAAGCATAGTGTGGACGACAATTGTGGAAACCTATTCTTTGTTCAGCAGTGGACGTCCTTTGGCTGATACGTTTATAACTTATGCTTTCTATGCCTAGACTTTTCAGTCTAAACAAATGCGGCTAATTTTGCACAGAGTGACCTGATCCCAACACCTAATTAACCGCCACCTCAGCAATTAAACTCTTGTCAAGTAAAATTTCGATCAAACCAGATTTACAATCCTTTTAAACGCGGACAGGCGTGCCTTAGCAGAGGGGCGACTCTTACCGGCCAAAACTCCACAGTGTTCCTTCACCTACCTACCTATGGCTAGGGGTGCGGAGTTCGGTAAGCATTGGGCCGTGGGCCGATCCCGTTCAGAGATCCGCTCAAGGCGTCGGGATAACAACCGCCCTGGTGCTTATATCTAACACGCCTGACCCTTCTGCCGTCGCTATATGGTGGGGGACCTCAGGGGTCGTGAGCTCATATGGAACGGCCCCCGGAAAGACGGCGGTGCGCAGGGTGTCACGTGGCGCTGTGTGCTCAGTACAGCACTCAGAGAGGCTTTGGGGGGATCCTTTACAATCCTCCCCGAGATGTGCCTGCCTGGCTGGAGCGGCCTTTTTTAGGCGTCTTTCCTCCGCGACTAGAGGGGATGTGCCTAAAGGCGTGGCACTAGTAATGGGTAGCTCCAGTGTAATTGTTTACGAGATCCTATAGCCTCCCTTCGGTGTCAAAGATGACCGGTGCTGCGGTTTTAGCCGGTAGGTTTCCGGTATGCCCCTCCGCCTATCCCTAGGGCGGAGGAAATACATGACGCATTTCAACCGGGTGAATAAAATAATAAAAAATGCATTGGGCTGCACCCTGGCAGGTATCGACCCGTTACTAGATCTGACGGGCCCCGTCTATGCCACGCTACACTTATTCTCATATAACAAAGCAGTTTTGTTGACTATTCTGACATACACCCACTGTTTTCTACAACAAAGACCGCACAATTCCAGCCCCGGGCTATAATTAACCAATATATTTTTGTTTATTAGGTACTGCAACAATATGGACCTGCATATTACCCGGATCTCTGTTACGGCCGATACTACAGGCCACCGGGGTCTTACCACATGCCGCCATCACAACCGGATGCACAGGTATAATGCGTTGATTGAAAGGAAAAACTACCCTTCTGAATAGCATAATAACTATTCTAGGTTTACCCGAGTATGTTGGGGTTGAATTAAGTTTAACCAGAAGCGGGATGGATAATCTCTATTAAATATTTATGACGACACGGTTGGTGCAGTGGCTGACAAAGTCGGCTGCTTCGCTCCGGCTCGTGGGTTCGATTCCTGCACGGAACAAACATTTGTAAGATCTGCAGGTCGGTCAGGATCTCCGGGTCTGGGTGTATTGTGTGTGGAATCTATGTTTGTAAACGCACCCACGACACGAGAAATAATAAAGGGGTTGCCCCCTGTTTTAAAAAAATACTTAAAAGTAATTAATATATATATATATATATATATATAAATAATTTGAAGTAATTTGTAGTAAAAGAAAACCATGGAAGGTGTAAGCTGGCCCTGGCTGGAGGCCTCTTTTGGCTTCGCCAGCAAATGACCGGTTAAGCAACCACATTTCCCAGAAATGTCTGCGAGAAGCCCAACAAAAAAACGTTTAAGAAGTATTTCGGCCTTAAAAAATAAACTCCGTAATCTTATATATCAATATATATATATATATATATCGTAACCGTAAAAGGTAAATATTAATTATCACAATTTTCTTTATCCTAGATTAAACACTAATATTGAAAATTCTTTATTTCAGATGGTTGGCGTCGGTAATGAGTCGTACCCTCCACCACAGTATTATGGTACACCGCCATGTTACCAACATTCACCTCAAAGGATACCGTACGTAGGTCAGTATAAGATTATCTATATATTAATACGTGAAGAAAAGTCCTTGTACCCCTTTTTAGGCACATTGCGCGCACGGAGGAGGGTCGGATTTGGTATAGTTAGTGTATATGGAGCAGTTAATTAAAATTTAAGATAAAAAAGCAGTCGAGTTCCGACCTTTGGGCGACTACTACTTTCTTTTAAAACCATGCACTTTTAATCACACGAATAGATGAAATGCATTTTTTTGTCTAGTATCAATCTCAGGTGAGATTATTAATGAGGTGTGCAGGAGGTATAAAAAAAATTGTCATATTATAATCACTGACACGTCAGCCAGCGTAATTCCTCCACGTCGACACGCGCATTGCAATCAATTTAGTTTACTAGACTACCGACGTCACGTCTAAGACTTATTACTACGCATCTAAGTGTTACATTGTGTACTGACTCACGGGTCCTTACTACAAAAAAGATAAAACGTCATTTTAGTTAAAACAAATAAGTTTTGTCCTTATCTTTCATTGCATTTGGTTTTGAAAGATAAACACAAAACAAAAAAGGTTTATAGGTTTAAATTATTTTGTAGTAAGACCTTATTTTAAATAGATACCTAAATATGATAGACGCTTCATGATTGTTCCAGAATATCGCGGATGCCCGTGCCCATTAAACGCGTGTCCAAAAAACGTCCTTATTGGGCCCGCTACTGGTAAAGCCCCAGCCGGTGGTGGCCCAGCAGACGTTTCCCCTGCTCTAGCTCCGCCCGGGGGCGCCTTCCGACCGAAGGTGCGGGCGTGTGCACTCGATGCTGCCGCAGACACACATGGCAGCGGCAAGGTAATATCTAACTTCTTATTTACTCTTTCTACTCTGCTTAAAAATTGCATGCCATTGCTTATTTGGGCCACATTTTACTACTTACTACACTAATTTCCCAACTGATTTGCATATAGGATAGATTTAGTAAAATAATAATAGGTTCTTAGCTAACGTTTGTCTTGTTTGTTATTTTAGGATCCGCCATTAGAGCCGGTACCACCGGCCGCAGCAGATGTTCCACATCCCTGTGGTATACCAACCATAGGTGGCGTCTCACCTAAGCGTGAGCTTTATGATGTCCGGGATAAGTTGCGAATCGCTAGCGACATACCCGGAACAACAGAAGCTTTAGGCCCACCGTCACCAGCGCGCGGCTCTGCCGGAGCATGTGCGCCGCAACCTCCGCCAGTGGCCCCACGCCGTGCTCGTCTTGGCAAGGCCATGGCTCGACGATCCCTGGCAGGTGACGACACCAGCCTCCTATTGTCTACGCCCCAACCTCCACTAGCGCACCACAGCGACGTCGATGACGATGTTCTTGCTATTTCACCACCTACCTGCGCGCCGATTGACTTATCTTCATCAGATGAAAGGTCGACTCCCTTAGTCGATGTCAAAAAAGAGAATGAGGGTCCCACGTATAACACAGCCAGAAAACCAGACGCGCAAGCACTCAGAGAACATAACAGCACTACAGTTATGGATGCTACTATGGTTACCGACGCGGCTAAAACCATAAGGCGAAGATACTCGAGGCCTAAATTAGAGATCGACATGAAAGATACTCAACTTGAGGACGTTTGTAAGACAAATGGAATTGGTGAACATGTGAAACTCCAAAAACGGAGAAAAGTTTCGGGTGATCAAACTGATATTCAAAGGACAGAGACCATCACTAAGGAGCCTAAAAAGAAACAGATGCAAATAAAAAGGACGCCCAAAACACCACCTGGGGATAAGAAGGGTACTAAAAGAAAATCCGAAAGCGTAATGGGTGGCTCTAAACCAAAGAAGAGTCTTCTTGAGAACCCTGCTGATGACGACGCCAAGCTTAAAGATGTAGCTATTGTGACCGAGGAACCCTTAATGACAAAGCCAAAAAATAAAAGCGCTCTACTTCTCGATAACCTAATAAGAAAAAATAGTATTGACAGACCTGACGCGAAAGGCTTGGATGCTGAGCTGAATCCTGCAGAGTTATTCCTCTCACCCACTGAAAATATAGCACAGAACTGCGCGAAAAAAACTTTAAATATTAACAACAATATCGTGGAGAGCACAGGGGCCGTAAACGGAGTTCGTGGCAATACACTAGCTGCCGTGTCTCAACTAATAAGCAAGAAACTGGGGTGTAAGGTAGAGAAAGTTGACTCAAAAGTTACTCACGGAGTAAAATCAGTATTAAAAACGCCCACCGTAAAATCTGGTCCCAAGGAGGACCGTAAATGCTTAATCAAGCCTGATGTAGATGACAAGACGAATAAATGTGCCATGATGGAAACAAATGTCATCTTACCCCAAATCGAAAAGGATATACCAGAAATATTAAAAGACAACAAAATTTGCGCAACCGATATTGCGTTGGATGTAACACCTAAAGCCGATTTTGAACCAGAAGTCGAAGAAATGGCAATTGTCGATGAGCTCACAGAAAAGCTTGAAGACATGGAGGTGACAAAGGCACTAGAGGCTGAAAAAGAGAAGATAGAGCCAGCGAAACAAGAGAGGACGACGGTGAAGCGATGCAAGCTAACCAATGGAGAAATTAAGGCTAAAAACGTGGAGAAAGTGGTAAAGTTATTGGTTTCGAAGAAGCCGGCGATTAAGATGGATGAGGCGACGTTAGTGATTGAAGAAGCGTGTGCATCGCCGGCGCCGACAGGGGCGGCGGCGCGGCGGGCGCGACGACGCGGCGCGGGACATTCGCGGCGCGGCCGACGCCTGCTCGCTCCCCCCGCACCCCCCGCCCTCGAACCGCACGCGCCCCCGCGCTGGAGCAACGGCTGGAACTGGGACGGAGAACATTACCTATCTAAAGTCTACCTCAATGTAAGTGCACTGCTTTTTGTTTCATCAACTGCTGTTAAAGGATATGATAGAACTGTGCCTTGACAGCACGGCAAGTGCTCTTTAGTAGACTGATGTGACCATCTCCTCGTTTGCTATGCTGTTTATTAGTACACATAGATACGAGTGTTACATCCAATTCTGTATGATAGACGCATACATTATTTACTTATTGCTTATCTTATATATAAAATTCTCGTGTCACAGTGCTAGTTACCATACTCCTCCGAAACGGCTTGACCGATTTTTATGAAATTTTATATGCATATTCAGTAGTTCTGAGAATCGGCTACCATCTATTTTTCATACCCCTAAGTGGGTTCTCCATCACTATTTTTTTTAACTTTTTTTATTTTTTTATAACGTGGCATTAAAAAATACATACAACCCAAAATGTTCACCCTTCTATCATCAACCCCTATTTTTTTATAGTTGTTTCAGTAATTTTTCATCCCGCTCGATAACTGATCAATTATCACTTGGTAAGTTATCCCCCCCAGGCGTCTACCGGTGTCACTTCTCGCCCAGTAAACAGCACGGAGTAGGGATGAGACCGAAGCCGGTCTCCGGTTTCTCTCACACAATAAGCCTTCTCTCACACCCTCCACAGTTTTCGGCCATTATATTATTATTTATGCATCAGGCGTAATAGTAACGTCTACAATTATCATTTTACTGTCATCATATCGGCCACTTATACGTCCACTGCTGAACAAAGGCCTCCCCCAAAGATTTTCAGAACTGTGGCATCATTCTGGGGGGCATTTGCCAATACACACCACGCTTGGCAGGCGGGTTGGTGAGCGCAGTATGGCTACCGTTTCACAGAAGGGACGCTGCTGCCCATCCCTCTGGCTTAGATTCCCTTAGTCGCCTTTTACGACATCCACGGGATGAGATGGAGTGGTGCTATATTCTTAATCCGGACACCACACGGACACACACATTTTACTGTACTGAATGTTATCTCGAATAGGCGCCGAAACGGCTCAACGGTTCTTAATGAAAATTTTCGGGATCAATACATGAATTATAACTTAAATTTTCATGTGTGTTCCAATTTTATATCTTGCAGCAGGGTCCAGAATACATGAATAGGTGTAATTTTAATTTGCGCCTAGCGTAGCGGGCCGGTACGGCTAGTATTTCTCTAAAGATACGACACCTATATAAAGTCACTTTTCTCAGGTGATTTCTATACTCTAGATAAGCTGGGATCATAATTTCTTTTTAAAATATTACCTGTGTTTGTGCTTATAGAACGACTCCCGACTGGACAGAACAGCGCATTGTTGGTCGCGCATGACGCATGCGAGTGGCGACAGTGTGGCGCGCGGTGACTGTGTGTTATTACGAGCATCACTTGCGCGAGCGCAACCTTACGTGGCTAGAGTTGCTAGTCTGTGGGAGAACCCTGATGATGGTGAGAACCGTGAGAATCATTTGTATATTACGTAATATTGGCTTAAATCTGACAAGGGTGAAACTTGAAGCATCCAGCTTTCCTCAATGTTACATACACACAAATGTACACAAACACTATGTATGCATTGTACGTTTGCCGTCGGACAGTTATTATGCTTCTGCCAGACGGAACACATTAGCAGCTCAGTCTTCCAATCAAAGACATTATAAAGCGTTGGAACGCGAGCTGAGCGTAAGCCCCGCTCCGCGGCCCCCGTACCTATGCTTTGCGGACCTTCAGTTTCTTCCGCCCGCTCACAAATTGGATGAGTTGAGCAACACACCATGCGTATTGGCACTCCAATTGATTTCTACTTTTCGACAAAACAATTTATGAGTAATTATTTCAATAAACAATACAGTATTTTTTCCCTTTCAGGCGAGATGATGGTATCTCTAGTATGGTATTACCGGCCGGAGCACACCGAGCTCGGCCGCCAGCCGGCGGACGCACCCGACGAAGTGTTTGCGTCACGACATCGCGACGCTAACTCCGTCGCGTGCATCGAGGACAAGTGCTACGTACTCACCTTCAACGAGTATTGCCGGTTAGTCACTATCTTCCTGTCCCGTTGGCACAATATGTTTCTCTCTTCCATTCATCCTTGTCAGTCGTCACTTCATAATTTCCTCCTTTTCCTTCATATCCTCCCTCAGCTTCTTACGTTGCGGGGTCCATTTCTTAAAGGAGCCGGACCAATTTCCTTGAATATCCTTACTAGTCATATTGCAAAGGTTAAGCAAAAAGATTTTCAGTTAGCCACCTGCCTGACACCAACCCACCCTCATTAGGTGTGCTAGTGTTGGTATTTTCCCCGCCGCCTGCGGGCAACCCAAATTGCTTAATGGTACGCACCGGGCTCCGAACTCCCTTAGTTACCTTCTACGACACCCACGGGATGATGAAGTAGCCCTACTCGTGACCGGAGACACACGGAGTGTGAGTTTAAGCGGAATGAAAAAATAAGTACAAAGCACTCCGCCATCACCCCTCTATCATTCCATAGTTTTATGGCTGAGATGGTCCCGCCAGTAGTTGCTCGCAAAAGCCTTGTTGGTCCTCGCTGACCCTCGTGGGTGTTGGTTCTCGGGAATCACAGTTATCTGCGTTCGAACAAATACAAAGAAACGATACGATTAGCGCATAATTAACGGCGCCATTGGCGCAGAGGTTGAGCGATTGGCTTTCTGCGCTACGAGTTGCGGATTCGTACGGAACAAATATCTGCATGGTCTACAGGCAGTTGTTTCGGGTCCGAGTTTTTGGTGCATGTGAGATTTATGTCTGTAAATTTCCCCATATGACCGCTCGCTGTAGTGGTCATTAGGAGGCCCATGCTCAGCAGTGGCCGTTTACGGGCTGGTGCGTGTGTATGAGACGCTACTATTGAAGGCACTGTTTCTCTAGCCCTAAAGCATTTTTTCAAGTTCTTTATCTACTATACTGGTGGGTACTGATTGCAACAGCCCAGATCTCATCTTCAGGCAATACATATATTTGTTATCTTTTCTGTGCGGGAACGAACCCACGCCCAGTACCCCAGAATGCCTAGCTTAGCCACTGCGTGGATCCAACAGTCAAAGAAACTTTATAAAAATCGCTCATCATCTTAAATTTCATTCAACAAAGCTTGTGTGTTTGGGTGTGTGTTAAGTAACAAAAAAGATGAATTAGAGGTACTCGTATATAATGCGTATATATATAGATAACATGCGGCCTAATATTCACAATCTGTGTATATGTGATCATTTTCTCAATGCCGAACAAGCTCTATTGCATTACAAAGTGGTTTCTTACAATCTTAGAAAAAATAAGTTAAGACAGAGGTACAGTTATTTTAGCGCGTAAAGACAGGGATTGTATAGAACTGTAGAGTTAGCAATAGTGAAAAAAATTACATAGTATGCATGGGTATAAAATATGTGGTGTCAAACATGTATTAACATGTGTTGCTGTCGTATCATAGCCCCCATGATAGAAATCTTAATGTGTAGGGTGGATAGGATTATCTGTTTATCTATAGGTTACAAAATCTATTGGAGCACTTTTTTAACAGTAAATGCTTTATTTGCGGTGATTTTATTATCAATCTATTGACAGTTAATAAAATAAGAAATGATTAAAGAACTCCTGACATGTTATAACTTTAAACCTCGTATTAGTACGACAACTTGTACCCGCAATGATTCTGAATCTTGTACTGATAATATATTTTATGATTAAAACAACGAACGCATTTTAAAGCATGATATTGATCAGAATAGGTTAGCTGACAGGCTTGTAGTATTAATAAGCAACTCAGCAATTTAAAGTTATAGTTTAAATAAAAACTATTGCAATATTGTCCACAATGCTATAAGCAAATCTATAGACAAATGTTGGTTGTTCAAAATTGGACCGACGTAGTGCACGGTTGGTGCAGTGGTTGATACAGTCGACTGCTGCGCTCCGGGTCGTTGATTCGATTCCCGCACGGAACAAATATTTGTACGATCTGCAGGTAGTTTGTTCCGGATTGACGCGATTCGCTGTCGGAACAGGCAGTGTCTCGGCGGGGTGGGGTGGCGTTGGCGGTCAGTCTAGACATCGTCAACGCCTTCAACTTCATCCCGTGGGGCGCTATTAGGGCGGCACTAGTCCATCATCGGTGTCCGCCCTACCTGCAGGGCATCATAGGGGCCTATCTGCGCGATAGGCACATTCGCTTCGTGGGTAGGGACGGTAGCGTAAAGCAGAGGGAGATTACGTGCGGGGTTCCGCAGGAGTCAGTTCTCGGCCCCCTTTTATGGAACCTTGCCTACGACGCGGTCCTGCGTGTCGTTCTCCCTCCCTGCTGGCGTCAGCTTAGTCTGTTGCGCTGACGACATTCTGGTGTTGGCCAGCGGGGAGTCCTTCGAGGGAACCATCCGGCTTGCGGAGCAAGCGGTGGCAATTATCGTGGCCAAAATCTACGCCCTGGATCTGCAGTCAGCGCCTCAAAAATCCGAGGCGCTAAGGTTCCACAAACTGCCGAGGAACAGAGACCCACCCAGTTCGTGCATACGCGTTGGTGACGTGCGAATCGGGGTGGGCCGGTACATGAAATACCTGGGGCCTACCCTGGACAGCCGTTGGGGCTTCGAAGAGCACTTTCAGCGCCTCGTCCACAGTCGAGAGGGTAGTGGGTGCACTTCACCGGCTGCTGCCCAATCTCGGGAGACCATGTGAGGACGTTCGCCGTCTCTACGGAAGGGTTGTGCGGTCCGTGGCCCTCTACGGGGCGCCTGTATGGTCAGCTCGACTGTCAGGTGCCCAGCGCTGCAGAACCAAAATTCACGGTCTGCAGCGCAGAGTGGCTATCCGGATCGCACGAGGATACCGAACAGTATCGTATGAGGCGGTTTTCCGCCTTTCGACATCCTGGCGGAGATGGATGCGTGGGTCTACGATCAGACACGATCCCTCCGCCAGAGCGGCGAAGACGCGCCTCCAGGGGCGTTGGACAGGCTGAGGCGGCTAACTCGGCGACGCGCACTTGGAAAGTGGCGTCACCGCCTGCGGATGCAATCTGCGACCAAGCGCGTCGTCGAGGCCGTCCTGCCGCTCCTTGGAGACTGGCTCAGAAGGAGCCAGCGCGTCACCTACCGCCTGACGCAAAAGTGATCACCGGTCACGGTTGTTTCAGTGCGTACCTACACAGGATACGACGCGAGGCCACCGTACAATGCCACCATTGTGATAGCGACCAGGACACCGCACAGCTCACGCTCGAGGCGTGCCTGCGTGGGCCGCCGAGCGGCGGATCCTGGTCGATCGGATCGGGCAAGATCTCTCTGTCGGCTATGTTAGCTATAGTTTCGGGAATAATGGCAGCGAACCATATTTTATTTCGGGTTTTCGTAGTGGGTAATTTCGATCGCAACATACAAAGAGCGTTCATTCTACAGAAATTCAGAATTCTCTAATGAGAATACTAACTTTGCAAAATACTTCTCGAATGTAAACCTAAAGAAGTAAGAGGTCAGGGGAAGAGTATGTATAAGGCGAAAAAACTTCATACCAAAATCAGGCCTCATCCCAATATTGACAAATATTGCGCATGCTACAGATCCACTAAATTATTTAACAAACTGCCAATAGAATTAAGTAATATTACCTATTTAAAAGATTTTAAAACCAAGTTAAACAAATTTATGATGATGACCTGTAGAATACAGATATATACGTGATTGATCAGAGTGTATTAAACACTATTCTATTATTATCTGTAATAATTTATTTATTACAGACATAATTATATTACCATACAATTATCATGTGTAGCTACATGACTTTGAATTATTATTTTCTGTGTATTTTCTAAATTATTTTATGTACAATTATTTTTATTTGTTTAATTGACTATGCTGTAACTCAACATTCTAACAGAATGTAAAAATTGTTTCTGAATTAATTGAATTTGATAATCGTCATAATCATTCACAGCTGTTAACTACACACTACCAGGCAAAAGCCTCCCCTGTTTGCGCCATTATTCCCAATTTCGTATCAAGAAAAGTTATATTTACAAACATAACAAGATTTATTCGTGTTACAGGTACCGCAAACGGCTAAAAGCGACTGAGGAAGGTGTAACCATCACGCCCTCTATCGTCCCACCGATTCCGGCTAGCGAAGTGAGCCCCGCGGTCGCACCCAACGACTCAAAGTTACCGCCCTCCGTGTCACCAGAACTGGTGCTCTTCTGCCGCAAAATTTACGACTTCAGATCCAAGAAGATACACGTACCGAATAAATGAACTCAAAAACGATAAACTCTGGATATCGTTTGTAAGATCTGTGTCGATCTGTGCACCGAGGCAAAGTGGCGTCGTGGCTTTGCGGATGCGTGACAACAATTTTTATAAAAGTATTTTATCTAAAGGAAGTGAACACCAAAGTTACGTTACGAAGTTTGAACACTTATTTGTCGGATCGGTGAAATCGGTGGCTGGACCCCCCACACTCCCTCCGTGTGAAGCGAGGAGGTGCTTGATGGTCCTCTGCAGACTCAATAATTTCTTTTATTGTAGTGTCACATCGCAAACCCTTAAATTAGTACAAAAACGCGTTTCCGGGGGTGCAAACCGTAGAATGTGTGACCAGTGGCCATTTTATGTGAAAATGAACTCCTACATACCTAATTGTTGTGTTTAGTAATCGCCGATCGGTCAGTTTTGTTGCTTGTGTCGTGAGTTGTCGTAGAACTTTCTTTCGTATTTAGATTTACAGTGATTTGCGGTATTCAAATGATTTTGATGAATAATTATTTGTATCAAAGGATGCCTTTTATAATGCGTAAGTAGTTGTAAGAAAATCATGTTGGAAGATGCATAATTATGTATAGCAATATATTTTTCTTTCTGCTTCGAGGGAAAATGAGTGAATGACCTATTTATTCTCACTCCTGTAAAAACGATGTGAAATGCTGCGTACTGATTCGATAGCTATTCTGTATGGCTGATACGATTTTGTATGACATTTAAGTTTTATTCGGCTATTCAGAAAATGAAAAGGCATTTATAATGATAACAATTATGTTTAATTATGTACCTATTTGTTATATTGTTGCACAGACAATATAGCTGTATTGTCTGTGTATTGTTGTCAAGGTAGAGTCTATATTAAATTATTCTTTTATTATTTAAGATCACACAGTTGCGCGTGAGCAATGTCAGAATCGCGATTGGATCTCCTCTATACATTGTGTACGCGGTTTGATACATCACAGTTCGGGTTAATGACATAGGTCGCGATAATCGTATTGTTTCAAACCATACTGTTTAAGTTTCTAAAATATACGTGATTCTTTCAAAGAGTTAACAATTAAATTAAGTAGTTATTGATCCATCACAAATTTTGCAATTTTTATAATTTTATCACATATGAATGTAATTTTATTCGGATAACGGGGTGAAGGTTGCCTCACTTAAGTTCCATATTGTGAAACCCCTGCCTACAAGCTGTAACTCCATACCCGTAGGCATATTCAATATATCTGCAGTAGATTTTTAAACTTTAATAATATCAATTAAACGATAGTAGAACGAAAGTAATTGACGTTTGCCCTGCCTTCTGAGGAATTGATTTTGAATTTGCATTTCGGCCTTTAAATATCCAAATAGAAAGTAATTATTTTATTAGGAACGGTCCAGAGTAGTTACAGGAAGACTGAATTTTCGAAAATTGAGCATATTGCCCATATTTTTATTTCAGCATCATGAAAATTCAAAAGGATTTTAATTTAATTTTTATTTCACTTGCGTAAGCCAATATTTACAATTTATTGAAAATAACAAATGGGAACATTGTAACATATTTTAAATGTAATATTAGTGCATAGATGTAAACAAATAAAACACTTGAGTGTTAAAGAGATATATTGTAAGACTATAATAGTGAAATCTCTTTATCATTAGAAACATATTTTTAAGTAGTGCGATCGAAATAAAGAATATATATTTAATGTTATATTTCCTGCGTGGAAAATTAAATAAAAGGGCATTTATACGTTTCAATTTGTGTAGATAGTATTACCCCGTTTCCTGCCTTCACTATTTCCTACAATGTATCTCTAGATTGTGTTGTCTATCATTATTTTTGTACATACTATAATGTTGTTTAAGTACTTGCTACTTTATTTGTTATCTTTCCAGTGAGATTTGTATCCTAACTGTATTGATAATTCCGATCTAATGGAGGTAATATTCTCTATGATTCATGTGAAAATGTGCATTCCGTTTAACGATAGATAAAACTCATACGATGTAATCGTGTACTCATCAAATAGGCATCGGCGTCTACTGTGTTTAGACCAAACGAACAAAGAGCGGGAACATTATTTCTGTAATATTACAATTATAATATTACAGCGGGCATTCGATCCTTGTTAATTTGGTTGGAATAGAATAAACCTAATCGTTTATTTAGTAATCAGGTCCTAACAAACACATTACGCCTCATATCATTTCACTACATGACAACCTCTGCGAAGAAATGCAGAAAGAAACACAGGGTTGTCTTTTTAAAGTTGGTACCTATAGGTAGGTACGCCTTAACGATATGATTGTTTTTATGGCAATCAATAGATATGTGAGAACATCATAGCACCATAACTATCAGGCAACTGCTAAAATAGCCACGTCGTACTCACATTTACTAGGATAATAAATGAAGTTATACGATAAGAAATTACAGATGTGAATAATTTATAAAACGAATGTCAAAAATGTGTTTCGAATTGAATATTCTGTTTACAGTTGATCAGGATAGTCTAGCTCTGTCTTGCTCTTTGCCCGTTTTGCCTAAACTCATCTCTCCAATATTTTATATTCTGGTAGCTGAGATGTTTGTGTTTTGGTCCAACACAGGTATCTACCCACCTATGCCTACTTCATAAAGTAGCTTATTATCAAATTGAAATCGCCAGATTAATGTCAAATATCAGTATTTAATGCAACGCTAACGTCGGGCCTTAGCTATTACATGAACTATCTGTCGTGTTAAGGTGAATCTTTCGTCTTTAAATGTTTAACGCAAGAATGAGTTTCTAGGTACAATTTAAACAAATTGCGCTATATTAAAAGTGTTGCTCAATACATAATTTTAAATAAGTTTATAGTGAAATACTTACATTTACAAACTAAATGCATGTTGCATTTGTCACGACGGCAAATAATGTGTGAAAAACACAAGTTTCTATAAAATATTCAAAGGCCAAAGTATTCACCAAACTTGCGCCAGAATATGCGTTGCGTGATCCTGTTAGCTTGTACAGTCGTCGGAGAACCGTAGGTATTTGTTGGGCAAAAAATAGAAAGCTTAATTTTCAGGATATTTAGCGTTTACGCGGGACATAAAATTTTAATGTTATCTCAAAAACAGAACGCCCCATAATAATTAAAACATAGCAAGACTAGTATTGACTCTCAGCTAAACACTAATCCTATTTAAACACTGAAGACGACGTGATGAATGAAATTTATTTTTACAAATATTTCAAAAAGTCCGATTTACTACATCTAGCTCTGTTGTCTGGTTCATTTAAATAACTGTCACAGTCTCACTGGTTGTCTATTCCAAAGCTTAAGTTTTCTACGTTCTTTATTTTTCTTTTTGATTGCTTGATGCCAAAAAATTTGCTGCAAAAAATCTATTATTCAGTAATGATGTAATAATACCAATCTCCTTCTATTTAGGTTAAAGGATGACGGGGAAGTCGGCGCATGATTGGTGCCAGTTACGAATATAATAGCCCATACCTAGTATCTAGGTCAGATTCGAACATATTTTAATCGAAAACTAAACCCTGTAGCATGCTTACAACTATATTTATCGTAGTCATTGTAGGCGATAGCTTTTAGAGCACCAAATAGATACCTACAAATGGGCATAAACTGTCAAGTGCTGATTCTCCCGACATCAATACTCATTATTAATTAATCATAGAATTATTGAGTAAATTCCATAATAATACTATTACTATAAGTGAGCTCTCCCTTGCTTGTAGGAGGATTGTTTTTAAAGAATGTTACCTGGACTACGCGCGGTTGAAACCTTCTATAGTCAATGATTTTAGGATTAGATATACTAATAAGGAAAAATACCTTGTTTTTATTATTTATTTTGTTCAATGAAAATTATATAGGTATATTTTATTATTGTAACCTACATAGTTATGTTGGCTGTAATTTAATATTGATGTAATTAATATATGTATTTTTATTTCACCCTTGACTTTTATTTACATACGAGGGTCCCAGAAAAATGGTTTACTACGGTTTACCGTGATTGGCGTAAATAGACAATGTCATGCTTGCTTCTGAAAGTATACGGAGAATGAAGTGTTTGCATCATAACGAGTTTCTTTAATGCGATTTCCAAGGCAACGATACGCTTTTGTACCTATAAGTTGATAGTGAAAGTGCACAGAATTATATGAGGTATAATCCTGTGCACATTGTGAACATTAAAAGGAAGTATGTAGGTACTTAAATAAACGTATCACACTAATATGTTCTTTTGTTATGCTTAACATAATAAAATAAGTAAGAATCTGTTGCAAATATCGATTTATTCGTAGACTAATGCGTCATGAAGCAAGTATACAATAAATAACATGAAACTTCTATTAACATGTTAATACAAAGTAGACATTACACGTACATTGAATTCTCCAATCACATCAAAATTCACAAGAGAAGTCTTATCGCTTTTACAATATCATAAAAGTCGGTACAAACTGCATGAACAGTTAGGTAGTAGCTGAAGCTAGTATAAACATTTTCACAAGAAAACCATTTATTCGGAAATCATGTATGTATATAAAATGTCTCCATCCATCAGCTCTGCCAAACGCAGGCCAGGGTTCGCATAGCTGAGGACGCGTCAAAAACTGTCCCTGTCTAACAATTAATAATGAACATTAAAAACATTTTTATTATCAATTATCAGACAGACGAAGACAGTGGCATAGCTAGCATGCGCAACCTCTCTAGGCACTCCCCTAGATATGCAAGTGGACGTAGAGAAATACTGTGAGTTATGTGGCACTATCAAAATATGATTTTCGAAGTATGCACTGCACTCGCTGCGGAAAGGGTTCAAAATATGCCCGCATCGCTCGCTCTTCGGCTCCATACTTCCATGTCTTTACAGTATCTACATACACTCTTATTTATCGCTCTGAAGTACAAAATACATATTATTTATACATGTACCTACAATATACACTCGCTGCCATAACCAGTTTGTACCGACCCGTACAAAGTTTAAGTTACTTAACATCAACAGTTTGCTTTCTCTCAAGATATGTACAGTCAGCGTCGAATAGATATGAGCGTCCAAGGTAGTCAAAATTATAAGATGGACATAAATTCATTTATATGTACGCAGTCAGTCAGTACTCATAATGCTTTAAGCTGCTGATCAATATATCTTTCAATATCCACATCTAAGGTTGTCTTTTGAATTTTATGCATACTTACTCTTTGATGAGTATTTTAACTATACAAATAAATAAAATTGAAGTGTCTATTTGTAATGTCAAAATAATAGCTTTTTACTAAATGCATATGAAAGTGTATACTGTACTTGTAACAAAACAACAACTTTTAATATTTTTGTCTGTTTGTTCCGGCTAATCTACTAAATGGCTAAACCGATTTTGACGGTACTTTCACTGACAGATAGCTGATGTTATAAGGAGTAACATAGGCTACTTTTATTTTAGAAAAAGAAATAGGGTTTGGCGCAAAACTCAAAAAATCCAATATCCATTTATAATTGCATCCTCTATGTGTCAACTGTCTGGTCTGTCTGTGAAGTACTCTAAATTATTTATAAATAATCCAATTTATTTTAAACTAAACGGCGGGTAAAACCCCGAGGCACAGCTAGTTTGATAAACGAATGATCTTGATACATAAGATAAAAACTAACCTTTCCAAATCAACGTATAAACGAAAAATAAACACAGACCACCTTTGAAAATACCAAGCGAACCCGCACTATAACCTGCTACCTACTAGGCCACTGCTGAATAGGAGTATCTCCAAATAAGGGCGGACATGGCATAATCACTAAGTTTGGCATGCCGGTTGGTTATCGCAGAACGAATCCACCATTAAACCACAGTTATTTTCTAACGTATACGAGGCATGAAGTCTATGCGTCCATGCGGCTCATGACGTCATACAGTGACGCCTACACGAAACTTCTCTCTTTAAGCTTGTTTATATTAATATTTTTTCGTTCTTATGTTAAACTGTTGTGGTGTGGAACGGAGAGATAATTCCACGTCTTAGGATACTAAAAATGAAGAAGTTATTTCTGAATCGTATCGGTGGGTCAACTCAATCAGATGGGCATTAATTCATAAATATATACGCAGTCAGAATGTGCATATTTAAGCATCCAAAGTGGTCAATATATCTTAGCAACACCAGTTTCCAATATTATGTAAGACGTCTACATACAGATGTTCAAGAATAAAATGTTCAACGGTGTCTATGCAATTAAAGTGGTCAAAAGTATCTTTTATAACCATCGGCCGCTTTTATATGTTAGCTAACATCTATTTGATGACATAATAATCAGCATCTTGAAATCTTACATAATATTGGAAACTGGTGTTGCTAAGATATATTGACCACTTTGGGCGCGTAGTATGCTCATTCTAACTGCGTATATATTTATGAATTTATGCCCATCTGATATTTTTACGTACCTTGGACTCTAACATCTATTTGATGCTGACTGTACAACAGCTTATACTTACTACACAATCCACATAGATCATATCCATTGGTATTTGGATAATTTTATTATAATACTTATCTGTAAGGGCCCGACCATTGATGTTTAATGTACTACGTACTAGAGTAGCTATTACAAACAAATAATAACGCGCAATTTCATGACCGCGGGGCACCCGCGGGGCGAGCGGGGATGTTACGTTGTCATAGAAACATGTAAACGAAATATGGCCGTCACCATGGTAACGCGTGGCCACGCATCACATATTGATAATATTTTAAAGATAATATTTTGAACAAACTGATAAAAAGTCACTCCCTTGACTTATACATAAATGTTTCTAAAGTTATTTAAACAATATCTCAATGCACATGAAGGCATATCTATGTAATAAAACTTGGTAATCAAACACGTCAAGTCGCGGCAAGCGGTCTGGCATAGACTAAGTGAGTTAGAGTGTATACGCTCTACCACGTGTGACAAAGAATAAAGTTGCGGCGTCTTCTCTAGTACGTAGTACATTATGTCTCAATGGGCCCTACTGAAATATTTTACAAATCAAATCTACCAATTGGAATGTATGGCTGAATCAAATGGAGATTATTTTATTCAAATGAACGCTTACGATCACATTATAAATGGGAATTACTTATATTTTTGCGCTGATCCTGAGGCAGTGATGCCGTACAGAAGGAGTATCTCAGCAAAATATGTGATCTGATAAATTAACACACAGCTGTATTCAGGGCGGTACACCCATATGAGAAGAATAGAACTTAAACCACATGTTTCTTATAATACCCAGTGACGAGACGAGCAAGACATTCGCCTTGTGGTAAGCGTCACGCTCTCATAACAGTTTGTAATACTACCCAAAATTACTCCAGTACTAACTACTACCATAACTACTGACGAGTGCTGTGTGGTGCCACACAGCACTCGTCACCCCGAGCTATTTAGTCTCTTATGCCCAGTCATTTAACTAGCTACAGTGATATTCACACCAGAAATGTTAAAAATTAAAACACCACATCTTGGCAGCGAATATCTGGCACTGCGGTGTTACCTACCTAGCCGGACTCTTGCAACCCTACCTACCACCAGTAATTATTGATCAAAACAGGAATCAGAGGTGTTCGCTCAGCAGTTAGTGAAAACCCATCACACGAAACTTAAAAACAATGATGACTAAATCGTGATTTCCAGATCTGAACATTGACTAATCGACGTGAATAGCGAAACCTGCGACATCCAGCGACTAGAGCACCGAGCCCAACTCAGATTAAACACCCGATGATCTCCTGGTCGCTGATTTAATCAAGGCGAAATAAACATTCCAGAATATCAAAAAGAGCAGATAAGAGAAGCGAAGAACAAACTGTGTTTCAGAAGGGTCACATATCAACATAGATACTATTTGGCAGACTATATAGTACACAGATTATTATCGAACTTGAGCAGTTCCTGATGCTTTACGCTATCGGGTATTCATCGATGTGTTGTAAAGTCTATACTATACAGATTTCTACCCTTAAGACGAATTAGTTATCGAGTTGCGAGGATGATTTGCCGACTACATATTTTGATTAAGAGTTAATTGAGGGTGAACAGAGGGCCTAGTGCGAGTTTCTTTTAGCAATCGAAACATAATCGCGTGCGACACGTTTATCCCGTTCGGTGAAGCGGTTGACCCGCTCCAAACTCTTCAACAATCGGAGGAACGAAAGCGGTAAACGCGTTGAACGCGTTTACATTTCGATTGCGAAAAGAAACTCACTAGACCATCTAAATTAATGTGAGAAGATACTTTGTATGTAAAGAGACTGTTTATCAAACAAATTTCTTTTCACCAGCGGGTGTAAATATATTTTATGGATTTATTGATGAATTATAAGCATAAGGATAGAAATCGATAATTCAAAATAAACGAATTAATCTGTTTGGTGTCCGTATTAAGAATAAACCACCACTCCATCTCCTTCCGTGGATGTCGTAAAAGGCGACTAAGGGACTTTAAACCAGATGGGTCCATGAGGCTTTCCCCACGATAATAAAAAAAAGGGGGAGGCCACTGATCAGCAATGGACGTCTTTAACTTTTATGATGATGATGATGATGATGAAATAAAGGCTTCAACGAGGTCATGTCGCGACATGGACTGGTCAAGTCGGGTTTTCCCATAGATTTTAAGTCCCTTCATAAGCTTAGTAGCAGTAATATGCTCAGTTTCTCTAAATAATAACATTCGACATGGAGATATCTCATACTCACTGATATCAGTAAAGATAGATGTTGGAGCTGGAGATGTTGAAAAAATTGCGTTCAGTTGTGACTGCAAATTGAGAGGTAGTGTGAGATGCCCCTGAGCCAAATGAACTGATGACCTTAAGCAGGCAGCTGGGGTGTGAAGGGTGAAAGAGTAACTCAAGGACGTTTTTGTTAGCAGTGGACTATGATATCAGTAATCATAGTCAATTTTGATAAGGTCTTGGTTCAAGCAAAATTATTACTCGCTGAGCATGAGCCCAAAAACAAAGACGGTAAAGATGATTCCCACTGATAGGCGACGCCAAAAAGCGGCACAATACCGACAGCATCCTGTGTCGGTATATAAGTTAAAATTATAAATATATATATTGGATGGCTAGTCTATCTAATTAATTATTGTTAAGAGTTTGTTTTCTTAACCAGGTTATAAAGTTGTTGTGTTTAACTACAAATATTTTAACACAGTCCCAAAACAAATAATATTTAAATACATAAAAGAATATTCTGATGAACAGTGCACTGAGTATATAGGTTTTTTATTAACGAACTTCTTTTAACGATATAATTAAATGTTTGAATATATTTTACTTTCCGCTTTTTACATTTACTCTCTTGAAACTTGGTAAGCTTTTTAACAGTAACTACATTAAGGACATTAAGTATTTATATAATTCTAAATTACTTGCTAACACACATCCAATATGAAAGGTACAGGATAAGAAGACGCTCATCAACAAAAGCAATAACCAGACATAATCGCTAAAGAAACATTTAAGATTGTGCACTTTATCAATCTTTTACAGTTGACATGCCTTGCATGTCAACTTTTCTCTTCTCTTTATCTTTTTTATTCCTGTACCTTCATATATCATGTCAGTTTTTGGCTGTTTTTTCTTATACAAGCAAAACACAAATACTTTCAAAACTATTTATCACCTAAATTTATCATAATTACTATTTGTTCAACACCATATTGTAGTGAGGTTATATATGTGTATATTAAACTGTATTTATAAAGTTCACCTACAAATTGTGGATGTGTGTTGCATTACTCAAATTTTACATGTATAGTAATTTAACACTTAGGCCACAGTGAAAACTGATACTGGTACTACCAACAGTATCATTTTTAATAACATTGTGATGATTACACCAGTTTGGCATCATAGCAAGAGTGGATCCTCGGGGGTCCTCAGGGGGCCATGGATGCCCCCAAAACTGTGGGATGCTGTTGACCTTAAACTTACTAGCAACAATGGTATCTGAAAATCTGGACATGAGACCCGAGCCCCCCAGATTAAAATGCATCATAGAAACATTTTTAATTTCAGAAGGACCATATTTGACCATAGTCTCACTTAAAAATATAATAAAACATTGTTTTATAATTTTTAATATCCAAGGATACATAAATACCATAATATATGTGTAACACCTACATAACTGAATACATATAGTGACAAACCAGAATGTCATGAAAATAAATCTAAACATTTTATCTAAGAAATGTACAGTGGTTATAGTAATAATATTTTTGCCTTAAAACTCCACACATCAAAAACATTTTACAATTATATGAACTATGGCCAAGTCTAGCTATAACATTAAAATTCTCTAGAAATTACAGCAGCTGTTAGTCTTTCTAGCAGTCTTGTAAAATAATTTACTTTGCATGGATAGACTCTCAGTCTTAGCAACAACATCATCTAATTTCTCACCTCGTTCCAATACTGCCTTTATAGTATCATGTAAAATTATCTTTGTTTCATCCAAGTCATTCTGTATTTTTGTTAATGCATCAGCTTCCCTGGGATTCTGGTATTTTGTTAAGTATTCTGACAATACATGGAAGTCAGTGTTGTCTTCATTACCTTTGGGCCATTGACTTACAGGCACCACTGCAGTAAACTCATCTAGTATTTTGGTAATCAATGTATGAGCCACTCTGTTAGGATATTCATGGTCAGATATAAGAACCCCTGCCAAGTTGTCTGCCCTTACGTACACTTGTAACATATACTCTCCCTCCTTTACAGACTGCCGGCATGATGGCTGTGTTCTTTCTACTATTGTCTTACTAACAAACACCATGAATTCTTGGACTGAGCTACGTTGAAATATACTGAAGCTCTGCAGGTTGTATGCTGCTTTAAGAAGTGTAGCATTGTTCACACCTTTGTAAAGTACACCAAGTGCATATATTTTTACCATCTTGATAGCAACCCAAAAGTTTCAAAAACTCCAAATTAACTGAAATTGCAAGATAATATATTTACTTAAAATAAAGGGATACAGATTAAATAGCCTTTAGCACAATACTAAATAATAAAACATTAAATATTAATTATCTGGGTCAAAATATTTTCTAACAATAAAATAATAGTTCTTTCCTTCCTAATATAACTTTCTAATTGCTAATCATTGTAAATATTTATTATTACTGATTATATTTATTTATGTACACATGACAATTAAATTCCTTTACTTCTGGATTAAATATTCTGCTTATTAATTGGTATTCTATTCTATTAGCCAGGTAAAGTTAGTTTCGATCACTTACCCAATTTGCTTCTTCAATTGTCGAAAAATATGACACATAAGTCAATTTAGAGTAGACTGCTCATTTAAACTTTTAAATCAAACTCTCAGGCCACTTTATTTTCAATTAAAATTTATACTTAAATAAAACCTAGGAATGAAAACATAAAATCTGTACAAATTACGTTGAAATCAATGCTTTGTGCTTACGCACATACGTCAAAATGAAAACGTCAACAGCGCTGTCAATGTCAACAGCAACGGCGGGAAAGTCGAATTAAAAGGCGCTCTTTTTGAAATTAAATAAATTTAATTTGTTTTGACCTATAAATAACCAGTTTTTAGCCCTTTTTCAATTCCATGAGTGAATTTAGTGGTGGGCTCATGGAGCCCTCGGCTTTCGATGCCACTTTAAAGCGGAAGAGTACAACTTGTATCCGCGAAGATGAACCGGTTTCCAAGATGTTACCCAAGTTCATAAATACTAAAAGGGGTTTATTCAAAGATATCCTTCCAATTTATGAAGAACAGAACCGAAAGGATTATCCCGTTTTACTTTTTCAGGAAAACAAGGAAAAAATTGATCCCTTTAAAATTAATAAAATTCTTAAGGACTTGGTGCCACCTAACACGTATGTTAAGCCCATTGGTCATTACTTTATCAAGATCTTTTTTCCAACAAAAAAAGAAGCAAACTCTTTCATTATGAATAAGCCCATTCATAGCAAACATAACTGGTCAGTCAAGATACCTTTTGATCAAATTGAAAGCCAGGGAGTAATAAAGGTCCCTACTGAAATTGATGATTCTGAACTTCTATCGTCTTTGAAGTCACCTGGGTGTGAAGTTTTAGGTATCAAGAGGTTTAAGAAGAAGCTTCCTGATGGCTCACTTACTAGTCTCCCAACAGTATTGGTAACTTTTTTGAATATTAACAGACCCAGTCATGTTACTTATGAACATTTATGGCTAGAAGTAAGAGAATATTTTAAACCTTTAGTTCAATGCTTTAACTGTTTCAAATTCAACCACACTAGTGGTTCTTGCAAAAATGCCCAAGTTTGTTCCATCTGTGCAGGTAACCATTTCTATAAAGAATGTTTACAAAAAGATAAAATTAAATGTAATAACTGCCAAGGACCTCACGTAGCAGTCGCCTATGAATGCCCCCTTAAGGCTTCGAAAGTTGCTGAAATTAAAAACAGAATTTTGGGTGGTACATCATATGCTTCAGCTATTAAAGGCTCCAAATCAGTCTTACATACATCCAATGACAAAACCTCAAAAAATATATCTTTGAATTCTAATGTGAATACTAAAGCCACATCACCGCAGAAACGATTCATTATAAGCGACATATTGAACTGTGATTCAACATTAAATGGTATTATAAAAACAGTTGTAGATTTGATTTCCAAGAAAGATGGAGCACCAATTACATCCAGGATAATAAAAGAATTGTTAATACACAATTTAAGCAATATATAATATTATATGGATAAAGTTATTAAAGTATATTAATGTAATAGAACTAAATTTCACACTGGAATCCTAGATATATTTCCCCTAAACTTGATGTTTTTAAATAACTTTATTGATAATAGTATTGATAGCATCAACTTTATTTTAATTAATAAATGGAACCTGACTTTGCTGTAATAAAAAACTAAGCATATGGGTTATATTTGCAAGAGGCTCCGATCAACCTCTCAGAGCCATTGCTATTAAATTTATATTTTAAATTCACTATTATTGATATAAGATTACAATTTTCAAAATATTCTGTCAAATTGAATTTGTTTCTTGTATTTTGTCTATTATTTTGTGTGTATATTGTCCTTCTCCACCTAATGGTAAATTTGATATTAATATTCTGAAAGAAACATTTAGTAAAATAAAAACATAATTTCTTATTCATTGCATACTTTAATTTAATGCTCTTCTTCTGTTTTTTGGGTGCTAAAATGAATAACATAATATGAATGATAAAAACTGCATTCGTTTTAATGATCTTAATATTGTAATTTAGCCCCTATAGACAATAGGAGTCAATGTTAGATTTAGTTTTTGTTTCTCAATCTTTCAGTTCCAGTAGTCATAGGTTAAGATTTGGACATTGTAAAACATCTTGACATTTGTATAGATTAAAACTCTCCGGACAAAAAAATGTTAAATATATTGTAAATAGGAAAGCTATTGCTAATTGTTCTTTGCAAAGTGTAAAATAACAATTTTTATGATGTTCTTTGATTGTAAGTAGTTTTCGGTGCAGCGCAACATAATACACAGATTACTTTACTTTTGGGCTAATAGGTAATTGTAAATATTTAAATAATGTACATTGTTGATAACGTAGTGGAAATAAAACCTCTGATTATTGATTTTATAAACCTACTCCGTGTCTCCGTGACTGTGATTGATTTAGCAATGTCAATTCATTAGCGGTGTGCGTTGCAAACCGTAAACAGTTATTGAAACTATGTATCGCGTCCAATACCTAAAACTATGTATTGGTCTCTTCTGAAACTATTTATCGGGCGAAACACTTTATTCACACAGCATTGGATCGTCGATAAACAGTTACCGAAACTAGCCGAATGACTCCGACCGAGTTATTCCGAAGTAAACCCGACCGATACCGACGATCGCACGATCAAGAAGCGAGATCGCGCATTTATGAATTTTAGTCATTCTAAATAATAATAATAAAAATCACATTTTATTCTATTTTATTAGGAATCATTTTTATGCTGCTATCAAATCTTTGACACGTTATTTAGGTATATCCATCCTATATTGGCACGAGTATAAATTACATATTAGAACTTTGCATAAGACTATAATTTATTGTGTCAAATTATTGTATTTTACCAGTCATAATAATCATTTACCACAGACAAAGAACAAAAAACCAAAGTATAAAATTTTCAGTTGATAGCGAATTTTAATTTGTTTACTATTGATTACAAGTTTCAAAGCAAATACCTAAACCGACACGAAAACGTTTATCATTTCATAAACACTTTATACGCATATCGTCCAATAAATAGTTTTTGAAAATACATAGTTTTGAAACACTTTATACGCATCTCGTCCAATAAATAGTTACCGTAAATACATAGTTTTGTGTTGATAGCATGTTTCAAAGCAAATACCTGAACCGACACGAAAACGTTTATCATTTCATAAACACTTTATACGCATATCGTCCAATAAATAGTTTTTGAAAATACATAGTTTTGAAACACTTTATCGGATACCAATACATAGTTTCGGTTCGGTTCACGCAAAAAGCTTTATTACCCACTTCTACAATTCATCAATTGTCAATTTGTCAACCTATGTCAACACATACTGGCGAAATGTGACATACCTAAAAATGTGTTTTGTTTTATTTTTATATGTAAGGAAAAATATTTGTGATTTATTAAAAATTTCAATTTTATATTCATCCTAAGTTCTGTTAGATCTATATGAATTAGTTATAAGACTATACTATGTACTAGGGATGCAAACCAGTAAAATTACCCCGCTGAAATACGATATTATATATAGATATTAGTTTTGTCATATATATTATATAGATAATGTTAAGTATAACTTAGACATAAAAGATTTAAGTTAACATGTAAAAATAATCCGAATTGTTAATTTTTTGTTGGGTTGATGGTAAGACCAATGCCCGTAATAAATGAAAAAAAAAAAAAAAAAAAAATCAACAGCAACTTTCGTTGTCATTAAAATCATTAATCTCTATTTTATACACGTTGCAAACAAAAACAATAAATGGATTGAATGATACGATAGCCAAAAGCCGCTATCAGTTAGATATTATAAAACGTAAGATAATTAGTATAATTAATCGTCCTAACGGGGTTAAAAAACGGTTCGTCTTCGCAACGCCCTCTCCTACAGACTAGATAAAGAAGTATCCGTTTGTAAAATAGTAGGATACGTAGTACACACGGCTACACATCAAGCTCGACCCCCTATATAACCACAACTATGCTATATGCAATGCAGAAAATTGTATGCAAGGGATTACGTATTGTGGCATCGGCCAATCACAGTATTTGTTGCTTTGAGCTTAGACACTCAGACGCACTTCTTTTGACGAAAAAATCTCTCGCCGTTCGGATCCCAACGTGAACGTTAGAATATGAACATTATTTATATGCTCATATTCATAATGTTCATATTCATATAAACGCTTAGTAGTATAGCCCGAAGTCATAATTTTATTGATCTAACTGTTATGCAACTTTTATTTTATTTATATTGTCAATTTTTATAACGTTTACTATTGTTGAATCCAAAGGTGACACACATAGCTTATTTCAGATCCGCACATGTTCTTTTAAATGTTGCCCGTCGCTAGGATTTATCCTGTGTCGTGAGTACGTTTACATACATTAACTCCACACACAATATACCTCATCATTTCGGCCGAATGAAGTCCACTGTTGGACACAGGCCTCCCCCAAAGATCATCACAACACCGATATGGATGTGTTTTGAGCTCATTGGGGGGTTTTGCCATAATCGCCACGCTTGGCAGGCGAGTTGGCAATCGCAGTTGAGTTGTTAATGTACTCGAAGGACGCTGCTGCCCATCCTCCGACTAATCCCTTAGTCGACTTTTACGACACCCATGGGAGGAGATGGGGTGGTGGCATTCTGAGCCGGCACCACACGGCAAAATATACCTGTTAGGGTCTTACTGGACGTAAATAAAAGCGGACTGTATATTCAAATAGGACTGGTATATTCGCTATCTATAATTAATTACAACAAAAATCGTTCCCGGTCAAAACAATGAGTGTCGTCCGTCGTCGGTGGTGTCCGTGGAAGCGATAGGTCATCGGTCCGACGAGTGTCGCGGTGTAGCCGCTCGCAGCCGATGACGCGTGGTAATTTTACCCCGCACGTCTCCTCCCGCGCGTAGGTATGTTAGTTCGATTCCCAACATGCTCCCCGGGTTGAAGTATAAATTGAAGAAGACTTCAAAAATCTGGAAGGGGACAGATATTAATAAAAGCCCTCTTAATGGTGCCTTTCTTTGTCTTTTACTCTGCAACTCAACTAATGCCATCGTTGCTGACGCCGGTAGCTGAGGAATAAACATGAGCGGCCGTCCAATTAAAAAATGAGCAGGAGTAAGAGCGGAATAAACAAGAGGATCTGAGGAGAGTGGAGCGAGTGGACGGGAGTTTAAAATTGCTTTTATTTTTTGTGAGACAAGTAGCCATTTCCTCATAAGTAATGTTAATGTGTAGTTTGTAGCAACTATCTAAGATGGTGCTTAGTGGACCGGACGGCGGCTTCAGCTAAGCCGTTGAAATGGGGACTGTATGCAGGCATGAATTAAAATTCAATGCCTTCTTGAGCCATATAATCATCAAGATCGGACTGAACAAGATAACGAGCTAGTTCATTATAAGTGCCCACAAAATTAGTGCCATGATCGGAGGTGATGCGGAGATGCTTTGAAGTTTCCCGCGACGTGAGACAAAACGATTTAACGCGGCTATATAGGCTTCACTGGATAGAGCCGTAATAAGCTCGATATGACAGGCTTTAATCGAATTGCAAACAATAATTACCAAAAAGAATTTAATAAGCTTGCAACCTCTACCTTTTCGGTCGGCTATTAACACTGGTCCAGCATAGTCAACACAACACTGTAAAAAAGGAAACTCTAATTCCGTTCGGGATGACGGTAACTGGATATTTTATAGATTTTTTCATTTTTGAGAAATATTTTATTGAATATGTAAAGATTAATTAATCTAAACACCGTACAACGTTGCCTTATACTTGACATTGGCGAAATTGTGGAAGATAATCTACAGAAGCCATAATCTAAGAGAAGAAGAAGAAGAAAACGGTAACTGCCCCATGATGGCCTGAATAGTTTCTGCCTTATATCTGCAACACCGAACATATTTGTTTACAATGGCTTTCGATAAATTTCTGCCACCTAAGGGCCAATAAGTTTGCCTTACGTTTGCTAAAAGTAGTTGAGGACCAGCATGTAAATATTTTAAATGGTAATATTCAAAATGTATATGAGTCAAATGATGTTTGCTACACAATAAAATTGGGTGCTTTGTGTCATAACTATATGGAGAGTTATCGAGTCTGCCACCAACTCTAATAATATTATTGGCATCTAAAAATGGGGAAAAAGATATTAGTATATTACCAGGAAACATGTCCAACTAAGCTTTATTAATAATTAAATTAAACGTATTTTGAAGCTCTTGAACTGAAAGATGACCATTATGTTTATTGGTCTTATTTTGACAATTATAAATGAATCTCTGTAAATATGTTATTGATTATTGTTGGTGTGGTTAACCACCCTAAGACTATAGTAGAATCGCACCAGAATCTACGTTTGCTTATTGGAAGAGCAAAACAGGTCATTACTTTAGTACACAACCTTGCAGCTAACAAGGCTCCGCACAGCTCAAGACGTCGCCAATCGTCGCCGGCGTTTTCGGTGCTACCTCACATTTGTAGGTTAAGAGGTACACCCTAATTAACCAGACTGCACCGTGATAATGTAAAATTATTAACCTGTTGAAGGTAGCTTGGTGAAGGCTCCCTATCTGCAGTCATGTGACCTAGGCGTTTATATTCATGTATGAACCATGTACCAATTTTTAAAGCAGGATCTCGAATAAACTTTTGTTCTAACGATAAGAAACGACACTTTGCCTTTTGAAAAGAACCGCCTAAGACTGATGGATCTTTCTTCAGTGGCATGGTCACGACAAAGCTGCCATCGTTATTACGAAAGGTATCTTTAATGTGTTTTTTTTTATCTGCTGATATGTACATTTCCCAGGAGATAGGAAGTGCTTGGCTGCGACAGCGTCAAGTTCCCAGAAACGAATTAAGTCTGGTTCAGCTACCACGTTTATAAAATTACAAACGGGGGAAGAAGAGTGTGATTTAAGACGGGTGACATACCCTGACACCAGCCAACCCAGTTTCATTTCATATAACTTCGGTTGATTTTTCCCTAAGGTAATGGAACTGTTACTCAAGATGGACCAAAATATGTCGGCCCCAACTAAGATGTATATTGCTGACGGTACATTGAAAGCAGGGTCAGCTAAACATAATCCCAACGGAATTGGAATATTTTCAATATTTATAAATGAAGACGGTAAAACTTTTGTGATCTGAGGTAAAATATGACAGTCAGCAGTAAGTTTATAGTCGTCATGGTTGGACATAATCGTAAGACTGCAAGACTGCGTACTATGAGAAGTATGATTATTTATACCTGTCACTGTTGCGCTAGTACTACGTTGAGACAAACCGAACTTACCGCAAAGCGATTGTGTAATGAAGTTAGCCGTGCTACCGTTGTCGAGTCTCGTGAGTCGAGAACTCGGGCAGAGTGCACGTCACCCTTGCTGTCAACCACCTTCACGAGCGCTGTGGAAAGCAAAACCCGCGGAGGGGTAGTAGACTGCTGTGCATAAGTGGAACTGGCTAAATTAGTGATGCTATTTATTGGAATAGCAGGCTCAGAGGTCGCTTCTGGTTCATACAAGTGCTATGCTATGCGTGTATTATGCTTTTTCTTGCAATACTTACAAGGAACAAGAAAGCATTTGTGCTCAATGTGCCCTGGTCTAAGACAATTATTTTTTTTTATGATTTTTCGATGTGTTGTAAATAGAATTTAAATTTTAGTTATTTGTAGCTGTAAGAAAGTTTGAATTAGATATGTAAGTACTTGATTTTTGAGTACTATTGTTTATTTTGTTATTTTCTTGTAAAGTTTCCAGTAAGTCGGCTCTGTTGCTAAGGAAATTAATAAAAATATCTAAAGACGGAGGATTACTAAGTGTATTCCTATGCTCTTCCCACTCCCTATGAGATCAAGTTTACCAGCCATCATGTGAATAATGAGCGTATCCCAATAGTGTGTAGGTTGATCTAGGGTAGACAGAGCACGTAGGTTTTTATTCGTGACGTCTATAAGATGACGTATAGCAGAACAAGATTCCTTTTGCATGATTTCAACATCTAATAACGCATGGACGTGGTTATTTAAGAGCAATCTTTTGCTGTCGTACCTACTGCATAATAAATTCCAAGCGCATGTGTAATTATCGGCTTTAAAATCTAAATTGTCAATGACAAGCAAAGCACTACCTTTAAGAGATGCTCGAAGATGATGAGAAGTGTAGTTTATTAATATTATCTATGTTTGATCTTAAATGAATTAAAGACGTAAAAGTGTCTCTAAATTCGAGCCAGTGTTGATAGTGACCATTAAAAGTGGGTAGATTAATTTTTGGCAATCTAACGAAATTAGATTTGAAAGCACCTGTCTGTGCATCCTCGAAACCCAATACGGAACCATCGTGATGCTGGGGACGAGCGCCGAGCAGGCTGCGTGCCTGTGCCACCAACGTGTAATACAAGTTCTCGAACTGCTCACGCTCCTCGCTCTCGTCGTCGGGATTCTCCGTTAACATATCGATGTCACACTGTAATTTATCGAAATCGAAATATAAGCTTTCAAATTTATTAAAGCGGCTTTCTAAGTCTAGCAATTGTAAGCTACTAAGGTCAGTGGAACTTTTCAGCACATGAAGGTAATTACTAAATATAGTCAGTTTTGATTTCATACAGCTGCGTTTTTTAACTAGTTTATCAAGTTTTTCGTCAGGCATTATAATAGAAATAACGTAACAAGTTTGAGTATAAAATAAAACTGTGCAACAAACCGGTATTGAATAAGGCAAAAAAAATGCAGCGAGCTAATGACCTTGAGGCGAGAACAATAGATCAACTGATGCACAAATATTGCACGATATTGATAAGAAGCGAATGATATACGTAAACAAGCTTGCGGCTTATTTTAATTGCGAGTAATTAGCATAAAATGTTAAGTAGTAGCTTTATACGCACAAATAATTATTTAGATGGAAATACAAGGCTAAAATGAGGTAAGTATAAACATAAGGGTTATATGAAAGATACAGAAAGCACTCACTATAATATATTATTTAAACATATGAAATTGGGACGAAAAATGAAGGAAAAATTGGAAACGAACTCATGAATGTCTATACCATCCACTTGCAGTGCGATCTTGATGTATAACTTCGTCCTTCTTCGTCCTTGAAGATGACTCGAACTTTCGTTGGGTCCAAAGTCCGTCGTGCGGCTGACCTCCAAATGACTTCCGTTCTCGGGCGTGTGCGGGTGCTACGCGAAGCTTAAACAGGATAAGATTGTAAAATGCTCCTGCAGGTTCTTTCGTAGCTGAAAACCGCAACCGAAGAGCTTCGAGAATAGATGTTTATTTTCTTATTTTTTCGGAGACCGTTTATTTGACTTTTATTATTATTTAATTATTTTTATTTTGAGACGGCGATTATCCTGAAGGACCAATGTTAGGGTCCTACTGGACGTAAATAAAAGCGGACTGTATATTCAAATAGGACTGGTATATTCGCTATCTATAATTAATTACAACAAAAATCGTTCCCGGTCAAAACAATGAGTGTCGTCCGTCGTCGGTGGTGTCCGTGGAAGCGAGAGGTCATTGGTCCGACGAGTGTCGCGGTGTCGCCGCTCGCAGCCGATGACGCGTGGTAATTTTACCCCGCACGTCTCCTCCCGCGCGTAGGTATGTTGGTTCGATTCCCAACATACCCCAACTACACATTCGACAAGTGGTATGGGAAGAAGCGAGGGAATGAGGCAGGGTAGCAGTAGTGTAGCTACGTTACTCGTCATGCCACTCGTCATACTTTTTTTAAATTGGTGTCCAGTGAAAATTCTACATGGAACTTCCTTCGCCCCGGGGAAGGGCGAAGGGGTATCTCGACTCCTACCGGCTAAAACCACTGGGGCGGTCATCTTCGGCAGCGATGGGGAACTCCAGGTCCTCCGCTCGTCGTGCTACTCGCCATGCCCACCACTCCCTATTTTGTCGGTTTTCTGTGCGCTTTATGTGTATGTATGTATGACCGGCTACATATTCGCGCGAGAGCTCAGTCTGCAACTCTGCATCGAGCGCTAAGCGTGTTCATAATGGCTATATATTGATAACGCATTATAACGATGCGTGATTTAAAAATCACCAATTACTTTTGACGTTATAATATATTAGTATTATATTTATTACTTCGTGGACCGCGACGGTATCAAAACCACGGCGGTTTTGATACCATCGCGGTCCACAGCAGAGAAATAGTTCCACATTTGTTCTCTTCCAGACATTTTTATTTAACACATTATAATTTGTGATTAACACTAAACTAAAATACTTATGTTTAAAGTTTCTTAATACACACTTAATAACTTAAAAGTTCATAACTAAATAATATCTAAATTTCAAAACTATCACGCAATCGCTCGCAATCTCCCGTAATATACAACTTATGACGTCAAGCGAGTCGTCCACACTGATTTTGTTCGAATATAATCGTAGATCAAAACGGCTGTCGAATAAAAATAATTATCCTCCAATTATTTATTAGTTTCGACTAAATATTGATAAGAATCTACCTCTTATAACAGCAATCTACCTTTGAAATATGTGACATCGGGGAAGCTGTGGTCGTTTAGTAATGAAAATAATAGGGCAACATAAATAACCGTTACCTGGTTTAATAAATATTAGGTGATATGATTATTTTAAAATAATCGATTATTTATTCAGCTATCTAACATAACGAACACTCCTATCGAGCGCTCGTACTGGGAGTACTTAGGTTATATTTATAATGTACTCTGTGCCAGTTACTGTCAAAAAGCACTAAGACTGTAGAGTCAATTTTTAAGTTTACAAAACTTAACTCGACACTGGCAAAATGGAATACAATTGCCATGGAAAAAAAAAGTTAACAAAATACAAGGCAGTGATGCCAACTTGGGGGTTTTCTCCCTAAGTTTAGGGGCAATAATTAATTAAAGGGGTGGTTTTAGGGGCAGGATTTCTTTGGGGTTTTTTTTAGGGGGAAAGGATTAATAATAATATAAACTAAAAGTTCTTATATTTCTAAACGCTGCCAATTTGCATTTGTATATATGTTTTTGAACGCAGCCTAGAACGAACAGTACGCCTGTCGAGTTCATCCGCGCCGCTCATTCCAAAGAGAATACAAGCTCTACGCTGCTCATTAATTCATTATTTATTTGTTGTTTTGCTTTTTTCGTAGGCTTGAATTCAATTCACTCGTCTCGTGTTTTTTGTTTGTGTTCCTTCTATCCTTTAGTTAAAAGAAATAAGTTGGGTGTCATTAAATTTGTTAGTCTCAAGAGTTTATGAGTTAAGAATCAAGATGGTACTTTAGGTTTTAGTTCTTGCATAAATTTCAAATATTCAGAAAATATGTGAAAAGCATTCAGATACAGGTTGAATCATTTAAAAAAATGCGCCGCGCGCCTTTGAGGTCACTGCCGACGATGACGATGCCGTTTTAGAGATAATAATTAGATTTAGAATTAAGAATATGGCACCACTTCATTTTCTCCCATGGAAGTCGTGAAAGCTGACTAAGGGACTAAAAGGGAAACCAGAGGGTTGGACAGCATCGTCCCCTCTGTTAAACTCTAGCCTTTCTGCGCTCACCTGAGTACTGGCATCGGTCATCTTATGCAAGAGGCTTGGAGGAGCAGTGGAAGTTTTTTGGGCTGACATGCTGATGATGAAATAATATTGAATTATTATTATTGTTTTATTTCATGTGCTAAAAATTGTTACGTATATACTTACTACCTTTATCAATAAAAATAATTTGTAAACTTAAACAAACTATACTAGATATGGATACAAAAAAAATACTTAGGGGTTTTTAGGGGGATTTTAAAATGATCTTGGGGGAAAAATTCTTTAGGGGTTGGCAACACTGATACAAGGAGTGTGTAGTATTGTAGTACATATGTAGAGTCAGTTTCACGTTTGTTTATTGATGGTATAGTAACAAACTTTCAGATATGGCAGAGAATACAGAGAAAATAGAGACTGGCCCCGATGCCCGAAGACGAATATTAAATATAGCAGTATCCACTGTACTGTTGGAAACTGGCTTCGATACTGCTGACAAGATGTCATTAGAAACTCTTACAGAAATGCTTCAGTGTTGTAAGTAAATGTTCCAATAAAATAAATAATATATAGTATTTATTTAACCCCTCTGGGTAGTCGTTATCGCACCATGGGATAAGGTAATTCTGGAGGGCAGATTAAAACAGCTGCTTGAATCTTCCTCCCTTTTGATATTAAAAATCTTTGGTATTTCATAAGGAGATCTATTAAGAAGCTTTCAGAACACAGTGTAGCTTGTGGCAAGCTGAATGTGAGTGGCGACACTGCGTAGCCAAATGCTCCAGAGTCGGTCAGTGCCTCGTCTCCGGCTTACCATTATTGGTTGGTTGGAGTGGAACCTCATGAGTGCCTGCAGGATTTTCAACTCTGGTTTGCCTTACCGAGCCGATCAGAGGGGGCCGCCACAGCTATATGGATGGAAGTGTATAATGGCGTCATGGGGAAACCCGCTCCGAGCCTTCGAGAAGTGTGATGGTCAAACCATTGTTGCACCTTTTGACACCCGAGCCGCTCACACTGGTATTGCTCCCTGTTGCCTGCAGTGGTGGTCATTTAGGGGGCCCATCTTGTGAGTAGCCAGTAACCATCACAAAATTTCACTTTAAAGGTTGGAAGGCAGATGCCGTTGTTCCTGCATTCTTTAACTTTACATTACATGTAACACCCATTGCAAAAGACCTTATCATTATAGTTTCCATCTCATACAATATCCCTCTATACTATTCTATTGTGTGGTTCTCACGGGCTCATCATCAACCGTTGCTCTTAAACCCTATTGGGTCCATTGTGCTGCCCAAAGCCCTGCACTACTCCACTGCTAAGCTTATATGGGGACAATCCGTGACTACATGATATAGTGTAGCTATGGACAGTCCCCGGTTAGTGTCCCATTACATTTTAGATTAGAATTCTCTAAAGGGCATCTGCCCATCTCTCCACATAAACCTATCAAAAGACTAAGTCCTCCCTTACAGGGGATATAAGTTGTGAAGGGGTAGACATATTTATTTTAATTCTGATACATACATAGTATCTAAGTAGCATCGCAATAGTGTCTAAGACACATATGTTAAATATTAAATAGTTTAGAACCATAATTAAAAGAAATATGTCTGTCAACAGTCAACAATCCATAATTTGTTATTAAAATGTAACCTATGTTAGTACCCAAACTATTTAATATTTAACATATGTGTCTTAGGACACCATGGGACAATCATTTTTGCACAGTACAATGTTTAGGAAGCTGCTGTCACTGTCCCGGACCCGCATAAGGGAGACCACTCTCTTTCTTAACATTACTTGAAAGCTGTCTGTATTTGCCATAGTAAGCGATGATAGATATATTTTTGTATGCATAATAGGTTACCAATAAACTAGCGAGCATATAACTTGTCATCTAAACTCCAAATCAAAACAAGTCTTGAATGAAAAGAAAGACTACCTTTTTCATTGTTTTAATATAATAAATATTTCATTACGGTTATTGTATTTTAGTTAAAAATAACTTAGGATGGACGAAAACAATTATTTTCTACTAATTTCAGTTGAATAAAGTGAAAGAAACATCTGATAACCCATGAAAATACCGACACAATCATAATTCAATCAATCAGTCATACATAAAATCTATGGTATCAGTTTTTGTCACGATGTCACTTACACCCATTATATTACTTTGTACATGTGAATGAACCTTGAGTTCTAATCATACTGATGCCAAGAGCAACTCTCTCAATAAAACATTTAATTTAGAGGTTCGCTTTAGTTTTTGCTGTGATAAGTGTGGACATTATGTACTGAGTTAATACTATAAATAGCTACCATTCCAATACAGAATAATGTACGAAGAGCTTAACTGCATCAGGATGATATTGTAAAATATGCCATTTGTTTTATTTTTAGTTTTGTCAGAAGTAGGCAACTCCGCCAAAGGTTACTGTGAGCTATCAGGAAGAGTGGAACCAGTCCTTGGAGATGTTGTTATGGCTCTTATTAACATGGGTATGTACTCCTGTGTTTTAACTATTTAACCATGAGTTCCAATTTGATTATTACAGTCCGGGAAAAAACTGTAGTACCTGGATGACCGAGCTTTGCTCGGTATTTTCGTGTTACTTAACAACGCCATCTGCTGTTGTGTCGTTAAAGCAATTAGTTGCTCACAAAAAATAGTATTATTATTCGCCAATAGATGTCAGGAAGAGTCATATTTTTCAGTTGAGACTACTCAAACGCCTATAAAATGACATTTTCTAAAAATGATTCCTAGCTAGATCGATTTATCGCCCCCGAAACCCCCTGTACACTAAATTTTATGAAAATCGTTGGAGCCGATTCCGAGATTCCAATTATATATATATATACAAGAATTGCTCTTTTAAAGATATAAGATAAATATTAACAAAATAAAATATTGTTACCTCATCCAGTAAATAATAGCGAAATGCGGCGCTGTCTGTTGTTTAGTAGTGGTAGTGTAGCATGTAGAAAACTTATAGTGTTCTGGATCATTCTGCTTTATTAAGGCACGTGGCGCCATCTGGGGTCTAGTCGCGGTACTACATGGCCTGGACACTTCTAGAAAACGAACATTCTGGAAAGTTTTATTCGGTATCGGTCGGCCCATAGATATAGCGGCTGCGAAGGAAGAAGTACCACTGATCCAGCTTTCCCCAAAACAATAACTTGTTATCCCCAGCAGCGACCTAAGCCGGGTTCCGTGCCCCCCAGGGGGCGCCCTTAGCGGAAGTTGCTTAGCATATAATATTAATTTTAGGTAGTTTAGTTTATTAATTTCATATAATAACAACCGGTTAAGCAACCACATTTATCGGAAATGTCTGCGAAAAGCACAACGAAAATACAAAGAAGCAGTATAGTTCAGTTCAGTAAGAGTAATGACTCTACGATACTACACAGTGAAGAACAAGTGGAATACCGAGCGATTATCCGGCAAGTCTTAAAGTGATATACATGATATTGTAAAATAATAAATTGTGTAATTTTGGTAATTTTAGGGCTCTGAGTGATCTTAAAATTCGAGGCGAGACCTCGACTTCCGCGTTTTATGTACCGTCGGCATGTGGCTTCAAAGTCCCGCCATTCGGTGGAAAGTCTTCGTGGTGGACCTATAGGATACAATTTGAGGCTGTTATAAATGCAAATGGGTGGGATAACTGCGTACACTTTGCACCATGACTAGGCATTAACTATCCTGGAGGCCCTCGGCAATGATGTCACATACGACCAAGTGATTGAAACGTTGGATTGCAGATACGGTGACGCCCATCTGAAGCACGTGTTTGCAACGTGATACTGAAAACATACAACAATGGGTTCTTGAAACCAAAAAGCTGGTTCGCAAAGCTTATCAGTATGCACCTGCCCTTATCAAAGGAAATCAGGTACAAGCGTTCGTTGACGGAATACGTGACTTGGAAGTTAGAGCTGCTGTGAAACTTGGGCACCACAAGACACTAAAAGACGCCTTCCCATGCCTTGGAGGTGGAAGCAGTCAGCAGACAGGACCATCGAGCCAGCGGAGCCTAGATCATGCTTGGGCTGCATTATGCTGTGGGGTGTACAGAATAGAGCCACATCCGCACAATATATATAATATAAGCCTTCGCGAAACTCTTGGATACCTCTTTAGATATAAATGTACTAACAGTGGCTTACCTTTACATTTTTGAAAATATGATATTGTTCCGTAAAAACTTGCTAATGTTTTAATGTAAAAAGCTACACTCACCAGAAATAGACATAAAAAAGTAGTACCTAAATTTTGAATGGGCAAAACCAATCAATCATTCTTAGTAAACTGTGTTCGGTTTTCTAATAAGATACCTAAAGCAATTACTGATCTGACAGTTGGGAAGTTTAAATCGCACGTCAATTCTCATAAAAAGGCATATCACAGGATTAAAGACTATGTTGACAATAGGGACATCAATTATATGTCGGCTATGTTGGCAGAGCACGAAAATTGGAATGCAGTGGTCTCCTGTGAGAGCGTCATGCTCCAGAAGGAGGCCGCAGAGCGGGATCGGGAGAGGGCCGATCCCGCTCGAAGAAGGAGGAGACGGCGCCGGGGTAACAACCGCCCTGGCGCCTAATTCCCATACGCCTGAAACCCCCTGCCGTAGCTATAAGGCGGGGGACCTGTGGGTTCGCGTGTGCGTAGATTGGGGAATCTGCGTGCTCATACCAAGCGACCCAAGAGAAGACGGTAGCACGCACGTGGTCACGGGCTGCCGTGGGACGCTTTAGGGGATCCTTTACAATCCCTCCGGGAGGGTGACCACTTTACAGTCACCCTCTCCGAGATGTGCCTAATGGCGTGGCACCAGCGGGCGGCTCTAGTGTGATCATACGAGGCCCTGGAGCCTTCCTTAGGTGCCGAAGATGACCGCCCCAGTGGTTTTAGCCGGTAGGAGTCCGGCTAAAACCAGTCCAGTCCACGCAGTCCCTTCGCCCTTCCCCGGGGCGAAGGAAGTTCATGAAGAATTTTCACTGGGCACCAATAAAAATAAAAATAAAAAAAAGGGACATTTATCGCGTTAGTTCTTTTCTGCACATAGGGTTTCAGAAGTAATATATACATTGTATAGCTGCCATATTTATCTTTTATCCATGTATAGAAAACTGTTTTAAGACTTTGTAAAGAACAGATTTGTAAAAGACATTTTTTTTATAAAAATAGAAATTTTAAGGTTAGGCCGTAAGATTTTTTCGGCGTTTCTTCTCAGAGGTTGTCATCTAGTGAAATGCCCTCCGTTGTTTCAATATGACGTGTAAGTGTCCGTTAGGACCTATTCACTAAATAAATAATTCTATTCTACGTAGAGACGTACGGACTGTACTGTGTGTTCTTCACCTACGGCCCTATCCACAGAATAAAGAAAACAAGTGGAACTGCAATGTGCCCGGACACTCAAAAGATTACCTTCTTCACAATGCAGTAAAGTTTATTTTGCAATGTCAACACCCTTGCTATTCAACTATCTTTTTCTCGAAAGTTCTGTTTTACGCATTTTAGAGTTGTAGCGAAAGAGTAACGATATCGATAAAACTATTGAAATTGTTATGATGATAATGATTAACAGCCGAAATTAATAATCAATCTAATCTATTTTCGGATTTGTGTGATGTCGGGATTTGTCGGTTTTTATGTTAAAGATATAGTTCAAAATCTCAAATCTAAAGATTTTGGATTAGATTGATTATTAATTTCGGCCGCTGCCCGCTCAATATTTATTTTGATAAGGATTAAGGTTTTACAGGTCAGGACGGGGATTTTAATTTACTGGTTACATAAAATCACTTATTGTGGCTAAAATATTAAAGTTAGATTCGGTGTTCCGAAGATATATGGATTTTTTCATCCTACACAAATGTCTAGTAAATTAAATTACCCCATATTTAAAGGTTTAGGCACTGTATTACAAGAAAGCGCGCTGATAACCTAATGTTTCGGTTTACTTACTATTATCGTCACTGCTGTTCCCCTATGTATGTTACTTAACGAAACAAAATCTTCTCAGAAAACGTATCCATAAAATAAAATAAAACATGGAATTCGGTACAGTAGTTCTCGAGTTATAAGCGCACTAACGGACAGACAGGTTTTGAGTTTTATATGTAATTTTTGAGGATAACGATAGTTATGTTGTATTAACTACAACGTGTATGATTTATTAAACGAGGTTACATTTTCTTTTATCGTTTAAAGTTTAATGTTACTTATTCAGTTTCAGTAGAGAACAATGTGACTAGCGGTGTGATATTTTTTTTAATGTATGTCCAACTCGTGCTTCACATTTTTAGCAATTAGGTTCTAATATTGTGTTAATTAAATAAATAAAACATCGATAAGTAATTTAGTTGTGTCACGTCTCTAAAAAATCGCTCTTTATTCTAATGTTGTTATGGAATTAAAAACGTCATAAATACTTCTTACGTATTAATAAACTTGAGTCTATAATAAAACAATTTTAAACGGAGTACATCGCGTGATTTAGTCATCCTGCGACCACGAATGCTGCAAAGTATTCGAAACGTCAGGAAAATCATAAATCTATAATATACGTGATATAATCCGTTTCATAATTTCGGCCGAATAAAGCCCACTGCTGGACACAGACGTCCCTCAAAGATCACCACAACGACCGATAATCCGTTTAAAACTGTTTTATTACAATGTGTAATACGAGGGCGGCACTGAAAATTTCGGGAATCAAGGAAGTGACACAACATTACTATTTAAAAATGTATTTATTGCTTTTCGAAGTATTCTCCGCGAAATTTGACACATTTTTCCATACGATGGAACCAATCATTGAAGCAACCATTCCATTCGGAAGTTGGGGTCTCCAAAATGGCCGTTTTGTAGGCTGTGGACGATCGATCTTTAGGTGATGAAAATCTCTGTCCACGCAATTTATTCTTTATTTTAGGGAAAGTATAGAAATCATTAGGGCTTAGGTCGGGGCTGTACGGCGGATGGTCTAATAATTCTATGTTTTCTTGCTCTAAAAACTCTTTTGTTCTCTGCGCGGTGTGAGAACTCGCATTGTCGTGATGGAGGATGATGCGGCGGTTGCAGTTCTCTCTACAGAGTTCAGAAACGACCTGTGGCAAACAAATGCTAGCATACCATTCTGCATTAACCGTTCTTTGTCCCTCAAGAGGAATAGTCGTAACATGGCCGGTTTTGGAGACAAACGTGGCCACCATTTTTTTTGCAACACTCCGTGAACGAACAATTTTTGTTGGCTTTAACTCATTTTCGAACACCCAAACTCGTGACTGGTTTTTTGTTTCGGGTTCGTACGCATATATCCAGGATTCGTCACCTGATACGATGTTGTATACAGCATTTGAGGATCCTGCGTGGAATCTTTCGAGAGTTCTGACGCACCAAGTAACGCGAGCCGCTTTTTGCTCTTCACATAGCAAATGCGGTATCCATCGGGAAAACAACTTTTTTACACCTAATTGTTCATGCAAGATTATTTGTATTTGACTCATGCCAATGTCTAAAGTTGCCTGAATTTCGCGGTATGTCACATGTCGATCTTCCTCAATCAGCTTACGCACAGCATCAACGTTTTCTTGGGTGACTGCAGTTTTTGGACAACCTTGACGAGGATCATCACTGAGCTTGACACGTCCACGTTGAAATTCAGCAAACCAGCGATAAATTGTGGTTTTGGATGGGGCTTCATCACCAAATGCAGAAATCATCCGGTCAACACACTGTTTTTGTGTTAAACCACTTCGAAAGTCATAATAAATCATCGCTCTTGAATTTTCTCGAGTCTTCTTCTTCTTCTCTTAGATTATGGCTTCTGTAGAGTATCTTCCACAATTTCGCCAATGTCAAGTAAAAGGCAACGTTGTACGGTGTTTAGAATATTGAATCTTTACATATTCATAAAATATTTCTCAAAAATGAAAAAAATCTATAAAATATGTCGGCAACGACCTACGGTTCAATTGGTTTTTCTTTTCTCGAGTCAATTCCATTTTCTCAACAACTAAACAAGTTCGACAAAACCTTGTGACAAGACCGTGAATCTTTTTTTAAATAAATAAATGGTATTCGATTTGTAAAACCAAGGAGTTTTCAATTAAAAAGATTTTAATATGACAGGAACAGTGGAAATATTCCATTCCCGATACTTTTAGTGCAGCCTATGTAATCGCGAAAACCTAATTATAATTTAGCGGCTAAGGCATATTTTTAAATAAACGTCGTTTGACTTATAGGCATGTATTGCCTCAATAATAAGAATCCAATGACAACAAGGATTTGTTAGTGTGCCAAATACGACGTAAGTCTTATTTGTGTGAATTTGGCGATAGCGGTTCCAGTACAAATGTATTTGTGAGCCAATTCCACTTGTTTTCTTTATTCCGCGGCCCTACCGCTCAGCCATGCCATTTCTTTTATTGGTCCCTATGGAAATTCGTCTTGAGCTTCACTCCGCCTTGGGGCAGGGCGAAGGGGCATGCCGGACTCCTACCGGCTAAAACCACTGGGGCTATCATCTTTGGCACCTAAGGGGGCTCCGGGACCTCGTACACTAGAGCCGCTCAGCCATCCCTAACGTAGTCATATACAATGTCTAAAGGATCTGAAAATTAAAGTTAATTAAACATGTATTCTATCTTTTATATGACAATTAAACACGTTAATAGGTATTAGTCTACAAGGCCTAGAGCAATATGCAGCCCGACCAAACAGACATGTGATCCAGCCACCACAGCAGGCCCCAGCTCCTCGGACACCAGCAATGCTGTCGGCAGGATCCAAGGCTAAGGCTGCGCCGCATATACCATTTCATCTGCCACCTCTTCCTGACCCACATGCTTACATAAGGACGCCTGTGAGTGCAAAATAGATTTTTATTTATATAACAATCATCATATCATTCAAAAGAATTCCATTGCTGAACAAAGGCCTCCGCCATAGAGTTTCACAATTGTGTCGTCATTTTAGGCGGATGGAGTGGTGCTATATTCTTAATCCGGACACCATACGGAACGATGAAATATCAGTAAGATTAAATTATGATGAGAGAACTATATAAAAGCATAAAAAAAATATTTCATGGCACTACACGACTACATGGAAGGAAGAAAATTATGACATTTTTTTAATTAATCCGATTGATACTATTTTCCGACGTACACAGGAACGGAATTGCGGGCACAGCTAGTAAAATTTTGGAAACATGTATGTATGGTCATGGACCAGCGATATTTTAGATAGGTATAGGGAGTATATGCAAAGTCGAGAATAATCTTCAAAGTATGATTATGACAGATAAAAATAAAATTATAGTAATAACTTTCAATACCAAAAAGCTTTAATAACGTTAGTACCTAGCGCGAGTGGAGGTTTAGCAACGCGACCGGCGGGCTACTTTTGATCATCAGCATAGTAGGTACCTTTTTTTTTTTTATACTGATGTCCAGTGGAAATTCTACATGGAACTTCCTTCGCCCCGGGGAAGGGCGAAGGGGGACTCCTACCGGCTCGGCTAAAACCGCTGGAGCGGTCATCTACGGCACCGAAGGGGGCTCCATGTCCTCGTAAGATCACACTAGAGCCGCCCATTGGTGCCACGCCTTAGACACATCACGGAGGGGATGACTGTAAAGCGGTCACCCCCCTCTAGAGGAGGGAAGGCGACTGTAAAAATGTCGCCCTCCCAGGCACTTCTCGGGGAGGGTTGTAAAGGATCCCCCAAGCCTCGCTTTGAACTGTGCTGCGCACACCATGGCACGTAACCACGTGCGCACCGCCGTCTTCCCGGGGGTCGCTCGGTGTGAGCACGCAGATCCCCACTCCCCAATCTCCACGCCCGCGACCCTCGAGGAAGAAGGAGACCACTGCACTCCAATTTTCATGCTCTGCCAACATAGCACTACTGCCGGCAGAGAGAGATCTTGCCCGATCCGATCGATCAGGATCCGCCGCTCGGCAGCCCACGCATGGCACTCTTCGAGCGTGTGCTGTGCGGTATCCTGGTCGCTTCCACAATGCAGGTACGCCCCGAAACAACCGTGACCGGTGAATACCTGCGTCAGACTCCGAAGAGCGGCAGGATGGCCTCGACAACGCGCTTGGTCGCGGACTGCAAACGTAGGCGATGTCGCCACATCTCGAGTGCGCGCCGTCGAGCCAGCTGCCTCAGTCTGTCGAACGCCCCTGAAGGCACGCTTTCGCCGCTGCCGCCGCGGTCATAGGCCCACGCATCCGTCTCCACTTGGATGTCGAAAGGCGGAAAGCGTGCCAGGAGAGTTGCCACCTCGTAGAACACTGTCCTGTATCCCCATGCAATCCGTGTAGCCACTCTGCGCTGCAGACTGTGAAGTTTGCTTCTACAGCGCTAGACGCCTGACAACCGGGATGACTATACAGGCGCCCCGTAGAGGGCCACGGACCGCAGGACGCCCCCGTAGAGACGGCGAACTTCCTAGCTCGGTCCCCCGAGATTGGGCAGCACCCGGTGTAATGCACCCACTACCCGCTCGACTCGGGGGACGAGGCGAGCAAAGTGCTCTTCGAAGCCCCAACGACTGTCCAGGGTGAGCCCCAGGTACTTCATGTACTGGCCCACCCTGATTTAAACCTCCTCGAAAACTGTATTTGCATTGCTTAGGTAAAATGTGGGATCTTAGGTAGGTAAGAACATATTCTGTTGTTTATTTAAGTATTTTTGTGGTATTTAAAAAAGTAAGAATCATCTTATTTACCTCACTCGATAAAAAAATACAAGATGTAGTTCAATGAGGCCGCCGTTTTGAGCTAGACACACTGAAACTCGTCGACGCAAACTGTCTCCGAACCGTGACAGAATAAAATCTTCCCGTTTTAACTCGCTGAATGCACGTGTAATACGTCTCCTTAACTCGTTGACACTACCCACATCACGATTGGGAAATCATTTCATCTACATGTTGCGTGTCCATGCGACATTTTGGCTACTTTGAAAATACTTACAATAACACGATATCGAAGAGTTCGATAATTGAAAAAGCGATCCGGCATTGACGTGGTATCTGATCTTCAGCCATGATTATCGAATTGAGCGATCAATCGTGGCGCGAAAAGAAGCGGTGACGCGCATCCGCCCGATAAGCAAATCGAGAACTGAACTGGCGAGTGGCACCGGCGGGCGGCGCGCGAGGCGGAGAGAAACGGATACATTGGATTCTTACCTACCTAAGTACTTACATTTTATCTAAGCAATGTGAATACAGTTTTCGAGTAGGTTTAGTTGTTTTTGCCGACCCTAAAGCCCCGAGAACGTATGTAGAAAAGCCGATCATTTTGTTTCCGCCTGTCAGCTGCCGTTGTATGTAGCTACTTTGTTGATCGCGTTGCCAAACCTCCACTAGCGCTAGTTGCTAACGTTATCAAAGGTCACGGACCAGCGACGAGCCCACGAGTTTCGTGCGTTGTAGTATAAGAAAATCGTGTGATTTTTTGGTACTGGTATATTATTGAAAGTTGTTACTATCATATTTTTTTATCTCAGTTATACTATCATACCTTTAGATCAGGGGTTCCCAACCTTTTTTTGTCTACTGCCCACTTTAAGAATAAATTATTTTTTAACGCCCCCCTTTTTAAACATACTTAAAAACCGCTAAGTACTTATAACTGATTATTGAAACGCAAATTTATAGTATTCGGACAGAGTATCTTTTATTGAAAATAAAACAAACATAATCAATTCTTATATAAAAACTAATGTGAAGGTTGAATCTGATGCTGTTCAATAAGTTTGTTGATATCGGGTTTCAATTTACTCAAAAACAGCCGCAAGTCGCCACGTTCAAACAAACGCAACGCAAACGATTTCTCTTTTTAGTAAGCAGCGTTGCCACAGCACTAAATCCACGTTCACACAAATATGACGATGGGAATGCTATCAAAAATCGTTGAACAATTGACCACAATCCAGGGTACAATTGCGGGATCGGTTTTTGTAGCCAAAATTCTTGATATCCATTTTTGAACTTGATTTTTATTTCTTCGTTTGTTGTCAATTCTATAAGTTCTTCTTCCAGCTGAGGTGACATTGCTGTGTTGACATTTGAAAACGGATCCAACACCCAGTCTGGTATTTCCAAGTTTAAAATGTCCTGGTATCGTTCGGTGAAGTCAATGTGGAGGTTTTCCAAATGTTGGCAGTAGGCAAACAAGTCGTTGTTACTGCAATATACTGATAAATTCGGAAAATTGTGAAACTCACGTCTGCCCATATTCTTTTTGTGCAGAAGCAGTTTGGCTGCGAAAGCAGCAACGACATTTTTTGTTTTAATTAAATTTAGTTCATCGCCTTGCAGTTGGAGGTTCATGTCGTTGAACATTTTATACAGGTCTGTCATGTAAGCTATATCATTCTTTGATGTTATGAGCTTGTTGCGCAGTTCTGTATCTTTAGTTTCCAAGAACTCTATCATAGAGTCAAACAGGTTGTAAAATCGAATCAGACAATTGTCTCTTGACAGCCAACGAACTTCAGTATGAAGCAACAAACGGTTGAAATCTTCGTCATTAGTAACACAAATCTGATGAAATAATCTATCATTCAAAGAGCTGCTACGGATTTTATTGACTGCTTTGATGACATATTGCAGTGATTGAAATAGTCGTTCACTTAAGTTTCTAGCAACCAAATGTTGTCTATGAATAACGCAATGTATAGCAAGGACATCTGGAATTTTATTCTTTAAGTATGCTATGAAGCCTTTATGGCGCCCTGTCATAGCCGGAGCGCCATCCGTAGCAACTGATATAATATTTTTCAAAGGAATCTCTTTCTCTTCACAAAACTTTTCCAATGTATTGAATATGGTTTCGCCTTTTGTATCTGTCTCCAAATTTCTGGCAAACAATAGTTCTTCACGTATTTTCTCATCTTTAATAAACCTCACGTAAGATAGCAACAACGCTTCATTAGTTGGTAAAGTGGACTCATCGAGCTGAATTGAGAATTGACTAGTCCTCAGATGATTGCACAATGATTCTTCAATGTTTTCAGCCATTTCATCAATTCGTCTTTGCACAGAATTATTACTCAAAGGAATTTTTCGGATAATATCTGCGGCTGGTTTATGAAGCACAGTAGTTATTACTTCCTTTATTGCTGGCAAAATTAACTCTTCTCCGATGTAGTGTGGTTTGCCTTTTTGAGCAATTAACAAAGAGATATTGTACGAAGCTCGAAGTCCGTCGTCATCTTGCTTAGCAGCCGCCGAAAATAGTTTTGATACACTTGGCTGAGTATTATGCTTCTTCTCTAGGTCTTGAAAATATGCTACATTCTTTTCTGTCTTTTCTGGATGCATTTTATTCAAATGATCTTGCAGTCTTGAAGGCTTCATTGCTTCGTTCGAAAATGTTTTATTCATAGAAGACACAAAGGCGACGACGGGTTTGTGGGATTTTCAATAAATCCGAATTTAATATATTCCGCAGCGTATTGCCGTCTCTTCTTTTTTACTTCCGACATTGTTTTGTTTTAAGAAATACGTAAGTGTTGAAATCAAGTACTGCTTATCTATTATGCGTGAAACCGCAAATGAAAATAAAATAAATTTACGTCGTTTATATAGGATTGCATAAGCAGCATGCACCAACAGGAATAAGACAAACGTGCATAAACTCGTTTATCTCATTCGACGCCCAATCGTACTCGACAAGCAAGAACAAGTATTATAGAACCAGCCGATTGGTATTTAAAACATGATTGCCCGCGGTCTTTTATATCGAACCGAGTTTGAGCTATATCTTAATTAATATTAGTTGATGTTCACAAGATGTAGTCGAGAGTCGAGAGCTCAGTCGGTGTCTAAGAGTCTTCCTAGCTAGGTAGATGAAATTATAAATCGACCCCAAAGCCCGATGGGTCTCTTACCGCCCCCCTTTAGGCCTGCAGCGCCCACAAGGGGGCGTTATCGCCCACGTTGGGAAAGACTGCTTTAGATTATTCTCGACTTTGCATATACACTATATATACGTATCTGAAATATCGCTAGTCCATGACCAATAAATATATTTCCTAAATTGTAGTAGCTGTGCCCGCGATTCCGTTCTCTTGTACGTCGGAAAATAGTATCATGTCAGATTCATTAACACAATGTCATAATTTTCTTTCTTCCATGTTGTCCTGTAGTGCCATGAAATTAATTTATAATACTTTTTTTGTAGTTCACTCAGCATAATTCAATGATTGTGATAATTCATCGTTCCGTATGGTGTCCGGATTAAGAATATAGCACCACTCCATCTCCTCTCCTGGATATCGGAAAAGGCAACTAAGGGACTAAACCAGACAGAGGGATGGGCAGCAGCGTCCCTTTTATGGAACAGTAGCCATACTGCGCTCACCAATCCGCCTGCCAAGGGTGGTGAGTATTGGAAAATTCCCCCCAAAATGCGACACAATAGTGTAAATCTGGAGAGGCTTTTATTCAGCAGTGGACGTCTTTTGGTTGATATGATGATGATGATGTTCCATCAGGGTCAACGCTCTAAGGCCCGTATTACAGATCGAGAATCATAACTCAAGTGGAACTTGAGTCGAGATTGCATCAATTGACTATAAATGCTGGAGCTATTACGTAGAGTTCATATTTGATTAACGCAATTTGGACTAAAGTTCTATATATATACGGGCCTAAGTTAGGGAAATTATTAATCTGAGCCTTAGAAACGGACGAACAGAAACGGGAAAAATATTGAAAGAAAGTAAGTAAGTTAGTAAAGTTAAGACAAATATAGTATTTCTTTATAACCCACGTTAAAAGTTCTGCCACCTTCACATAAAACGTGCGTGGCGTCTAGAAAAACCTTTTTACCCTCTCGAATCACCGACGGTGCTCGTAATCGCGACAAAAGAGAAGCAATATAATGACATTGTACTTTTTAACCAGAATATTAATCGCTTCTCTAGCAAAATCTTAGATATAGAACTTTTAGTGGATAAATATTGCATTAACATCTTATGCTTTTGTGAAACATGGTTAAAACCAAACAAAATGCAATTTAATGTAAATAATTTCACAGTTGCCAGTGTGTATAATAGATCATCAGCTGAGGGAGGAGGCACTTTAATCTTGTGTGACAATAGTTTAAAATTTAAGGAAAGAAAAGACATCAGCTCTTTATCTATTGATCGCGTATGTGAGGTAGCATGTGCAGAAATAGGAAATCATATCGTAATATGTGCATACAGACCACCAGCATCAAATTTTTCCTCTTTTCTCATTGCAATGGAAGATATCTTAGGAAAAGTGCTCGGGAATAATAATAAGTTAATTTTTGTATGTGGTGACTTCAACATTGATATCCTAGTTGAATCCGCCGACAAGTGGAAACTTTTATCGTTGTTCAACTCATTCAACTTAAAACATTTAATAGATCGACCCACTAGGATTACTGCAACTTCTAGCACATGTATAGATAATATTTTTACCAACTGTAGGGTAAACGACACTTCTTTGATCAGTGGCGTTAGATCTGACCATGCAGGTCAACTAATAAACTTTAAAGCGTATAAGAAGTCTGTATTAACCAAATGCATTGAAATTAGGCCACTGACTAAAAACAAGTTGCGTTCACTGCAGGATAATCTTAAAATGCGATTGTCCACATTAAATTTAACTTCAACTGATCCCAACACAGATTATAATAAGTTACTTCATGTAATATGCCAAGAATTCAATAAATCGTGCCCCATAAAGAATATTAAACTAAACAATAAATGTAATTTTAATGAATGGGCTACTAAAGGCATTAGAAAAAGTAGAGATGTGCTTTACAGTTTGTATTCTGAAAAACATTTTACGTCGGATGAATCTTTTAATGCTTATGTTAGAAATTACTCGAAAATATTTAAAAGGGTATGCGCGTTTGCTAAATCAAAATTAATCAGTAGCACAATAAGTAAATCTGATAATAAAATAAAAGCAGTATGGAAGGTTATAAATAATGAAACTGGGCAAATAAATCGACGGGATCCCGAATTATCTTTAAAAATCAAAGATAAAACCATATCGGGCAAAGTAGAAGTAGCCAACGCATTTAAAAAATTTTTCAACAATATCCCGATCGAAGTAACTAGTTCACTTGATTCGTCCCCTTCTTTAGCAGAGTCATTGCTTAAACAATATTTTACTAAATACATTCCAACTTTTAAATTCCGACATGTCAATATATTTACAGTTATTAAATCTTTTAAGAGTTTAAATATGAAAAGTACTGAAGACTTATGGGGTATATCCGTTAAAGTGGTAGGGTCTATCATCGATAACATCGCCCCATTTCTTACAAAACTTTTCAATGATTGTATCGATAGTGGAACATTCCCTGATTTAATGAAACATAGTAAAGTTATCCCAATTTTTAAATCAGGATGCATAATCCCTCTAACTATAGACCTGTTTCTGTGCTTCCAACATTGAGTAAAGTTTTTGAAAAAGTTATGCTTGATCAGATGATGGTTCATTTTAATAAAAACGAGATTTTGCATGATCGACAGTTTGGCTTCACGAAGGGTCGATCGACTACGGACGCGGGCGCGAAACTAATCACTCATATACTAGAAGCCTGGGAGGGCTCACAGGATGCCCTTGGTATCTTCTGTGATCTTTCCAAGGCTTTTGATTGCGTTGATCACAATACGCTCGTTTGTAAATTGGGTCACTACGGAATTCGTGGACCAGCTCTCGACCTTGTATTATCATACCTTTCCAAACGACAGCTAAAAGTAGGTATAAATGGTATAACATCATCAGGGTCTCTAATAAAAATGGGCGTGCCACAGGGCTCAATTTTGGGCCCCTTTCTGTTCTTAGCCTATATTAATGATCTGCCTTATATGATGTCAGCATTATGTAATACAATTTTATTTGCTGATGACACTTCGCTTATTTTTAACATAAACAGGAAAGACAATGAAGTTGTTCATGTCAATGAGAGTTTAATCTCTCTGTCTAAATGGTTTACTGCAAATAATCTCTTATTAAATGCAAATAAAACAAAATGTTTAAAATTTTCGTTGCCAAATGTACCTCAAGTCGGATTGGAAATAATTTTCCAAGGCAACAATCTTGAGATTGTACATGAAACCGTATTTCTAGGTATAACCATTGATTATAAACTACAATGGGGTGCTCATATAAAGGCTTTATCAAGTAAGTTAAGTTCTGCTGCATTTGCAGTTAGGAAAATTAAGCATCTAACTGACGTAGCTACGGCCAGACTTGTATATTTTGCGTATTTCCACAGTATAATGTCATATGGCATTATGCTGTGGGGAGCAGCAGCTGGTGTAGATTCAATATTTATATTACAGAAGAGAGCCATCCGCGCAATATATAATATGAGCCCTCGCGAATCACTTAGAGACCTCTTTAAAGATATCAATGTACTAACAATGCCTTCTCTTTACATTTTTGAAAATATTATGTTTGTCCGTAAAAACTTGCTAATGTTTAAAGTAAAAAGTGACATTCATTGTATAAATACCAGAAATATACATAAAATAGTAGTACCTAAATTTAGATTGTCCAAAACCAACAAATCGTTCTTAGGTAACTGCGTTCGGTTTTATAATAAGATACCAAAAGAAATTACTGATCTGACAATCGGGAAGTTTAAATCGCACGTCAAATCAATTCTTATAAAAAAAGCATATTATAGGATTAAAGACTATGTTGACGATAGGGACATATGGCGTTAGCCCTTTTCTGCACATGTGGCTTCCCTGGAAACCTAATATATCTGAAGTGATATTTGCATTGTATAACTGCCATATTTATCTTTTATATATAGATGACTAATTTAAATACTTTGTAACGAACAGATTTGTAAAAGACGTAAAAAAAAATGACAAAAAAGACCTAACCCTGAGTTTCTTTCAGCATTTCTTCTCAGAGGTTGTCATGTAGCGAAATGCCCTCCGTTGTTTCAATATGACGTGTAAAAGTGTCTGTTAGGACCTATTTACTGAATAAATGATTCTATTCTATTCTATTCTAATCGATCAAATATGATCTTTTGTTTCATAGTTAATTTAGGATTTGTTAAAACTAAATTTGCATCGTATTTAGACGCATTACACAGACGATTAAATACTATAGATTGTATAACGCAACTAACACCATCTAATTGTATTTTTTGTAAATAGTTGTATTAAACTGCTATGAACCAACAACCATGACCTCTGTTTTATATATGGAACTGGATACAATAGAGGTGTATCGCAGGATATTATACTCAACCGATTAGTATGAAACATAAGTTCCATAACGCTCTGTTCGGCGTTTTCTCGTGATGTGGTAAAAAGCAGATCGACAGACATACATTCTAAAACCAATTGGTTCTGTTCTGTTGCTTATTTCTAATCGCCCAAAGAGGTTTTCGCTAAATGAAACTCAGTGTACAGACTTTTCTCCCTTTAGAATTTAATTATTGTATAGATAGAGGCTTGCTACCTAAGACATGAGTTACTTTTGTCTAAAAGTGTAAAAGTATTTGTAGCAAGTTTTTACAGTTACCCTTTTTTATAGTATTATTATTATCATTTAAAATTGTTCTCTGTGGTCATGAATGTTTAAAAGGCGTTTAATGGTTACGAGCAGCAGTATCCTCCCGTGTGTTTATAACAAGATACACCGCTCACCAACCCGCCTGCCAAGCATGGTGATTATAGTAATATCCCCTGCTCATTATAGTGATTGGAGGCCCATGTTCAGCATGTGCATGTGTGCGTACTATCATTCATGTTAAAACATATATTTAAAAAATTGAAATCAACAAGATTTACACAGGAGAACAAAGCAACAGATTCATAAGATAGGGTCCTTTCTCAGATCTTTACTTGGATCCGCCCTGAAGACGGAGCAATTAGGCCTAATTCTGTAGATAAAAACACCACTGTATTTGATTTTAAAAAAGGAATTTAACTCTTCGACCGCTGGCCCCGCCCGCACGAACGCCGAACAAGGCACGGGCTACGGGTTACGGGTTAAGTCAGTTAATAATTTTATAACTGAACTAGCTAAATATAATCATTATATTATTTCAGACCCACAAACAACCAGTTACTGAATATGAAGCAATAAGAGAAAAAGCAGCCTCACAAAAGAGAGATATTGAAAGAGCATTAACAAAATTCTTAGCAAAGACGAGTGAAACACACAACCTTTTCAACACAGAGGACAATCAAGTGTTCCCATGTAAGCCACACTTTATAATTTATCGAGTGTTGTTAATAAAAGCTTAATTGAAAAATATCTTTCTATACAGATTTTAAAGTAGTTTGTGTTTACAGTAATTGCCTGCAGACCTACGTTTCCAGCGTATTTACCATGTCTACTACCAACGGATCAAGTATTTGATTTTGACGAATTGGAGTACCACTTTCAAGTTGCAAATAGAACAGAAGATATGCCCGCTGATAAGAAAGGTAATTACATTGTTGAGTAATATTTTGCGGATATATCTGCATACTTGTCCTTTGGCCGTGGTGTCTAAAAAGGTAGGTAGTATATTATTAGAATGTTTAGCAAATGAGGATATTGAGATGATCTTTGAGGATCAGGATAAGGATGTTGGGAAACCCCTTTTCGAGAATTAGAAGAAGGAAATGGATACGGATTAGGTCAAAAAAATGTTTTGTATAATGTAGTATATGTCATTTTATTTCAAATGTTATACATAACTTCATCATCATCATCATATCAGCCAAAGGATGTCTACTGCTGAATGAAAGCCTCCGCCATAGATTTCCGCAATATTGTCGTGTATGGGGGAATTTGCCAGTACTTACCATGCTAGGCAGGTGGGTTGGTGAGCGCAGTATGGCTACTAATCCACAGTAGGGACGCTGCTAATGGGTAGCAGCCCCTCTGGTTTAGATTCCCTTAGTCGCCCTTTAAAACATCCATGGGAGAGATGGAATGGTGCTATATTAATCTGGACCCACACAGACATTTAAATAATTAAAATGCATTTATGTAACTTCCAATTCAATTTAATTATTAACTAGGAGAGCGAGGGTGCAATACTTTTTAATTTATACGCTATAATAAAGCGTTGAGGTTCCCAATGTTTTACAGATATCTAAATTTATGAGGATGGTCCACGGTTTCGTATGCGGATATCCGTCTCTGCCTTTTATTTTATTATTGCTTAAAATAGGCTTAGCATAAATTAGTGTTGTGACATATAAATATATCATTACAGAGCAATCAGACAATGAAGGTGAAAATATTGGCGACACTGAGAATCCAAATAGTTCCCAAATGGACAACCAGGACACGAGTATGGCATCTAGCCCAGATCGGAGTAAAGCTGGTGGATAAATAAAAATTATACAACTTAGATATAAAGCAAGATCGATATTAATTAACTATATAAATAAAAATACAAATTAATAAATGGTTTAAGTTTTTAAACTGACATGGTCACTGAAACTATTATTAGAACTGAAATATTATGGATATTTACCATGTTTTTTATTTGTTTTGAGTTCCCGATATTTCGGCGCTGTTGCAAGCGCCATGTTCACGGATAAACAGTTCAGTTTATCCGTGAACATGGCGCTTGCATTTACGCATTTACGTTTTCAGTTATAATAATAATAAATAGTTATTTTAATTAGTCTTACTAACTGGCTACATAGTCCAGAATTCATCCTACAAGTTTCTCATAAAGCTATTGCATAGTAATATTGTTTATTACAATACACTACATTACTACAATATGTCAGCAACATATTCACATTGAATATACCTTGACACACTGTTTCTACGCTTTTATAACTCTTGTCTACTATCGCAGGTCTACTGACAGAAATTTCTTTTTCAAATAAGCAGTACCTTTGTACTCAAGTGTCATTACATGTACCCTAACCCATTCTCCCTATATGTGCATAATGAAATAAATACCTATTTCTTTTGGTGTAGGACATCTGCTGGCGCGCTCTATGGCGGCGTTTTAGCTCCGTTCTACTACGGAATAATATATTAATATGAAACAATAAATTCTATCTCCAGGCAGCATCTTTCTTCCTACCACGTGTAGGGTCCGTCCGTCCCCGGTTATGGCGAAGGATGTCAGTGCTATCAATGTCTGATCTGGTATGAATATTCTAATGGAGTACAGGACACGGGGTCAACCGTCGAAGATCATAACACCCATAACCAACCTAGTTCAGATAGTCATCTAAACTAGGTTGATGGTCTCGATGAGTCCATCGATACTGTTCGGGAATACTGACATATTTTTAAGTATCTTTCATGCTAACAGATTTTTTAAATATAACACTAAAACATTTCATATGAGATGCTTATAAAGAGTAGTCTCGCGAAGACGTCGCGGTTTATATTTAAGACGGACAGTCAAGAAGATCGTGGGCAGTCCTGCAGGGACCTGCAGGAGTCAACTGGTTAAGGTCTGAAGCAACCACAATTTATGCGATTTCTGTTTTAATTTTAATTACGAAATTGGTGAGCTGGGAATTAGAGACACGCAACTTCAACTTTTTAGAGCTCTCTATCACACCTGCCACTAATCTGGGATAACTACAGCATAGTTCCTCATCAGTGCTCCCCAAGCATAAAATGCACTTGCCATTATGGGGGGAATCTGCCTGTTTTTTTTTTTGCCAGTACACACCACACTTGACTGGCGGGTTTGGTGAGCACAGTATGGCTACTATTCCACAAGAGGGACGCTGCTCCCCATTCCTCTAGTTTAGAGTACCTTAGTCGCTTTGTACGTCTTCCAGAGATGGGAGTGGTGCTATATTCTTAATCCGAACACCACACGGAGAAGTACAATGAGTGACTTATCTATAATAGCGATATTTTATAGACAACGTTAGGATGGAAGCAAGTCACAAAAAATAATCATGGGATAGTCCATGGTGCACCACATATCATTATGTATACTGAATAGTTATTTAATAAAAATAAACGCAGTGGAAAAGATTATTTTGTGAACAACTTAAGAGAAAAATAGGTAATTATGTTCCATTAATAACTTTTTAAAAGAAGGCAACGATGGGCACCACTTACTGACACTGCCAATTCCTTCCACAACCATGTAGCCTGAACTGTGAAAGATTTGTTGAAAAATCTAGGGGAATGCATTGGCATTGCAGTAAGCCTCAAGTTCTCAGATGATCTTAAGTACCTTGTGTCGGTGTGTGCCATGTAGGAACCTGAAACGTTCATTAAGACAAGGGGGTGTTGTGGAAACTTCATCCATCAATCCATAGGCTCCACTCGAAATCCGTGTTAAATCTTGATTTAATCATTTTGACAGACTTCGGCAGGTCTTCCAGTGGGGCTTGTGAATAAATTAGCAGGCTATCTACATAAAAGTGGTAGGATGAAAGAAATTGATTAGAAATGGAGTTAATAAATCTAGCGAAAAGTAGAGGACCCTGAACGCCACCCTGCGTTACGCCGTTAAAAGTATTTTTACTTACCTTTGCATTTTTATTATATTTAGAACAGTGCAGGTAAAAACACAAATAAAAAATATATTAAAAAATATTTTATTTTACTTTTCACTTCAATAATTCTGGGTTGATAATAGGTAGTACTTTGATGCCATCCCTATTAACAACAGACACTTGGAAGTTAGGCAGACTGACAAATAGCCTTCTATGGACTTCCTTAACACACATCTTCAGTATTTCATATGCTTCCTCCTCGGTGGCATCTGAAGAATAAACATAATAAAGTTAAGAAATATTGTCTCTTAAAAAAGAAACAATTGTTACGTTAAATTAACAACAATCGTCTGCACCTTAGGCGCATTTGCTAAGTGTTTGTTGGCTTACTGTGCTTCGTGTCGCGGATTGGATTCCTGCACAGAACAAATATTTGTATAAGCTACAGATAGGTGCTCCGGGCCTGGGTTTTTATGTAATTCTAGGGTGGGGGCTAAACAAAATAAAAATACCACACTTCCCATCTTCCATACACACATTTATATATAATTTAGAATAAAATAGAATATTCTTTATTGTACGCCATTTTAAAAACAACGACTAGGAATAATTTTATGAACAACAACAACTGTAAAAGGGCGGTCTTATCGCTATTAGCGATTTCTTACAGACAACCTTTGGATGGACAAGAAAAAGACAAAGGGGGTATTCCGTGGTGTACTTATATTAATATAATCAAATAGAGTATCTAGACAATTAACCATAATACAAATAGGTATATGTTCCATATTTTACTCAAACAATATGCACATATATAATACTTTATACAATGCATTATAAATAATCCATATATACAACCATACACTATACTTTATACAATACAATATAAATAATCCATAAGAATATTGGATATTGTACATAAATATATAGAAAATACACAATAAGAAGAAAGTACTATATTGGTAAATACAACAAACACGTACTGTTCTTTTACTAGTTTTGTAATATAACCAATGACTGCGCACGTTTGATTGACACAGGCAGTGCATTCCATAATCGGACAGCCTTAACGGTGAAGGATATATCACAAAATTTGGTAGAATGCATTGGCATCTCAAGTCTCAGATTCTCCAACGATCTCAAGAATCTCGAAAGTGAGTCATTAAGGAACTTAAAACGTTCTTAAAGGGTTGTAGGATTAAACAGAATAGTGTAAAGCAAAGAAAATATGTGAGAATTCCAGTGAAGACATACGTCACTTGAGTTTTGTACGAAATTCTGAAACATGATCATATTTGCGTAAACCAAATATAAAGCGAAACACCGTAAACGTCTTAAAAAAGGGCTAAATTTCGCGCTAGCACCCATAAAAATCCCTTATGAAGATATAATATGCAACATAGAGGACTGACTGATAAAAAATAATGTACAAAAAGAAGATTTGGAGGCGATTCGTCCAGACATATCAGCAGTGTTACGTCGAGGCAAACCGCCCAAACCGAATCTTTCTCGCGATGAATATTTTGCGCTAAAAACCGACCGACCGACCAGGGTAATGCTACGATCACTGGACACGTCTGATCACAATCGAAAGATTCAAGACAAGACATACAGAAAAGGGCAACAAAGATCCAACCAACAAAATTCTCAAAATGACCTCACAGTTAATTTGTAAACACTCCGACACCTTAGAATTAGACGTGAAAAAACTCATTCCATCTTGCGCGAAACCACCAAAACTGTATGGGTTGCCGAAAATTCACAAAGACAATTTTCCATTGCGACCCATAGTAAGCCAGATTGATACACCAACTTATAAACTGGCTCAACATCTAGCGAAGATACTCTCACAACTTCGTGGAAAGACTAATACATATGTGAAGGATTCCTATTACTTTGTCAGCCAAATAAAAGACCTTCAACTGACTGAAAGTGAAGTGTTGGTCAGTTTTGATGTGCAGTCCTTATTTACCAACTTACCCGTAAAGGACTGTTTGGATGTTGTAAAGAAACGGTTAAGTGAACATGACATGCCTCTACAATATGCAGAGTTACTTGAACACTGCCTTACTAGCTACCTGTTGTGGGACAACGAGTTTTACCTGCAAACTGACGGTGTGGCCATGGGTTCACTGGTCTCCTGCAGTTACCGATATTTTCATGGAGGGCTTTGAGGAGAGAACACTGATGACAGCCCTGGCTAAACCGACGATATTCCAACGGTACGTAGACACTTTTACCATCTTGCCCCACAATAGGGGTCTCTGCATTCTTAAAACACCTAAATTCAATACATAGTAAAATTCAGTTTACTATAGAATTGGACGGTAACAAATGCTTTGCCTTTCTTGACATACTTATCATCCATAATCCAGATCATTTTGTTAGTCACACTGTGTATAGTAAGTCTACCCATACAGATAGGTACCTTAACGGTGAATCTCACCACAATCCTTGTCAGTTAGCTACCATGGCCAAATCTTTGTTACAGAGAGCACATGGCATCTGTGATGCCAACCATCCGGCAGGGCAGCTTAACCATGTGAAGCAAGTTCTTCAAAATAACAATTTGAAAACTCCACAACCGTCGCAGAAGCCACCTGATACCCACAACGTTGATCGACGACGACGATTAAGGGAGTCACCGACAAAATTGGTAACCTCTTGAAGCGTGCTTCTATTAAAACCTACTTCAAGCTGCTAAAGAAGATCAGCGTCATCTTTTAAAACTAGTGAAATGTCACATACCTTCACAAATTGCAGGGGTCTACAAGATTGACTGTGGTTTTGGTTTATCATACATGGGGCAAACAAAGCGTAACATAGCCACCTGAATAAAAGAACATAAAGCTGCGTCAAGCATAGACGCTCCACAAAGTCTGCAGTGTGTGAACATGCCTTAGGCAAACCTAACCATTATCTTCGTTTTGATCAACCTCAAGTACTCGCGAAAGAGAATCGATATGTACCTTGAATGTTTCGTGAGGCTATTGAAATGAAAAAACAGGCTAATTTTAATAGAGAAGATGGTTGGCAGGTGCTACCTGTTTGGGAGTCCAGTTATTAAAATAATAAAGTCCCAAGCAACATACTCCACTAAAAACATCAAGACACTGTGAGTGATTATTGCGTGCATCGAAACAAATGTTTTGATTAAAATTGTACAGTAGACAAAATAAAATAACTTTTGAAAATCAGTAACAATACAATGCCTGTCACCTTAATCATCCTGCGACCACGAATATTGCAAAGTATTCGAAACGCCAGGAAAAACAAATATCTATAATATATGCGATCTAATCCGTTTAAAAATTGTTTGATTATAATAAATTATTTACAAAAGTTTTGGAGTCACTCAAGTTTATCTAATTGGGCCTTACTAAGATCGAGATAAATGGCAGCATCATCAAGTATAGGAAGGAGAAGGGACTGAGCAAGCGCAGTTTTAGTAGCAGTTGGGAGAAAATTGCGTATTCTCATCAGGGCGCTTGCTGATGCAAAAAAAAATCGACTTCTTGTAACTGTGGACCCCAAGAAAGATTTCTATCAGTATATATCCCCAGGTTCTTAACCATATAACTTATAAGAACCATAGTCCCATCGAAAAATTACCTGTGGAAGCTGCGACCAATTAATACTAGAGATAAGCTTAGGACTGCCTACAACTAACACTTGGGTCTTCGAAGGGTTAACTTTTAATCCATATGCCTTACTCCATTCGCATATACGCGCTAAGTCTTTGTTTACAGTATTTAGTAAAGGTAGGAAGAAAGAACTCGATTGGAGATGGAATTTAATAATATCGCAAAGAGTAGAGGAGATAGAACGCCACCCTGTGGTACACCAACAAAAGTAATACGAAAAGAAGATAAAGTATCTTCGATGCAAATACGTTGTCGGCGGCCAGACAGGTAATTACGAAACCAGTCAATCGCCGTTGGAGATACATTGAGAGAGCAGAGAATAGCAAGTAGAATATCAAAATCGACAGTGTTAAATTCATTGCTGAAATCAAGTAAGGAAAGAACAGTCAGATTTCCATCCTCCAGATCTGATCTAATGTCGTCCGTAATTTTGACTAAAGCCATAACAGTACTGTGGACCAGGGCGAAATCCAGACTGGAAGGGATTCAGGAGACTATTTTACATAGAAAAGAACTAAGCTGGTTATGGATAGGCGTTTGAGTACTTTGGAATGGAATTATAGTATGGCAATGGGACAATATAATTATATAGTCAAGCTATAAGTACAATGACTTGATGGCAAGCCCATGCATAATTATTATGCTAGTAAAAGGATAAAGTAGAGGTAGCCACTTTGCTGGAAGAGTAAATGGACAATGGTAATAGATGGTATTAATGAAGTAGTGGGCAAGAACAGGATGATAATATTACTTTTTTTTTTTTTTTTTAAACGTTGCCCCACACTAGGATTTTTCCTGTGTCGTGGGTGCGTTTACAGACATGAATTCCACACACAATACACCCAGACCCGGAACAACTACCTGCAGATCGTACAAATATTTGTTCCGTGCGGGGATCGAACCCACGACCCGGAGCGCAGCAGTCGACTGTATCAACCACTGCACCAACCGTGCCGTAAACCAGCAGCCCATTAGTCAGTGACATTCTAAGGGTGAGATTCAGAAACGAGTCTAAGCTTGAACTTACGCTTCCATATGTCAGAATTAGGGGCGTAAGCAGTGCATTTTGAGAGATGGAAGCGTAAGTTCACACATAGACTCGTTTCTGAAGAGATTCCTAAGACTTAATTCATTTTGTGTCAATTTATTAAACTGATATGTTTATATACAAAATAACACAATATTCTTTATTGCACACCACCAATCAGCTTTTCTAAACTATAAAATCCACACAATATACATATATTTATTCACCTTTTTTATGGTAGCGGTCCATGATGCTCAAACTCAGATAGCCACCAAAACCATGGCAAGCAAAAGGGACCTTCACACTGGATGCAAGGTAGTCCATGAAGTAAAGCTCTGGACCATTCTCTTTATCATAGCCACCCATTAGCACATTCACAAAGTATGGTGTCTGAAATATCAATTTGATTTATATTATCAGTTATGAAAGTAAGCATGTTTAGTATAATCCCATCAATTTAGAGTATATGTATAGCAGTAACTCTCCAGCATTTCATTTATGATACTAGGGTATCATCGTGGAAATTTTCTAAATAGACATAACCTCTTGCCGGTCAATTGCTGGCGGCCATGTAGACACAATAGATTTTTAATTGTGTCTTGTTTTGCGGCAGTTAATGGATTAACCAGTTAGTATGGGTTTCTTTGAATGAAACTTGCCTACACAGTAATATGAAAATTTCATAAGACTTGGTCTATTATACATACGCTGCTTCTTAGGTATTCAGCGAGATTCCTGCGTGTGAAATTAGCAGCGGCTGTAGGTCCTAGCTCGTATCCATTGCGCATTTTGTATAATTGGATATTCTTAGCAATGTATTCAGCAAACTGGGTTGTATCACCTTGGTCGCCAATCACACCCATTATCAGCTTATCAGATATCTTGTGAATCTTGTCCTCATCTTGAAACAGAAATAAAATTATTGTAAGTAACCAGACAATAATATTCCATAATCAAAAACCGCTAACTCACCGTCTTTCATGACCATAATACTGTGGGCAACGCTTTGATCGGCTGCTATCATAACGAAATCATTACACTGTATCCCTAATAGACATTGCAGATTAATGTTCGACATTTTGGTGGAATAATCCTAAGATTCTTATATACCGCAAGAATAACCTAGGTACGTTACAGTACAATGCAAACTTCAACAATCTTGTCAAATCACCATCACCACCAGTGTTGCCACCTCATAAAAATTAAAGTCATTAGATTAGCGGTGTGCGTTGCAAACCGTAAACAGTTATTGAAACTATGTATCGCGTCCAATACCTAAAACTATGTATTGGTCTCTTCTGAAACTATTTATCGGGCGAAACACTTTATTCACACAGCATTGGATCGTCGATAAACAGTTACCGAAACTAGCCGAATGACTCCGACTGAGTTATTCCGAAGTAAACCCGACCGATACCGACGATCGCACGAACAAGAAGCGAGATCGCGCATTTATGAATTTTAGTCATTCTAAATAATAATTATAAAAATCACATTTTATTCTATTTTATTAGGAATCATTTTTATGCTGCTATCAAATCTTTGACACGTTATTTAGGTATATCCATCCTATATTGGCACGAGTATAAATTACATATTAGAACTTTGCATAAGACTATAATTTATTGTGTCAAATTATTGTATTTTACCAGTCGTAATAATCATTTACCACAGACAAAGAACAAAAAACCAAAGTATTAAATTTTCAGTTGATAGCGAATTTTAATTTGTTTACTATTGATTACAAGTTTCGAAGCAAATACCTAAACCGACACGAAAACGTTCATCATTTCATAAACACTTTATACGCATATCGTCCAATAAATAGTTTTTGAAAATACATAGTTTTGAAACACTTTATACGCATCTCGTCCAATAAATAGTTACCGTAAATACATAGTTTTGTGTTGATAGCATGTTTCAAAGCAAATACCTGAACCGACACTAAAACGTTTATCATTTCATAAACACTTTATACGCATATCGTCCAATAAATAGTTTTTGAAAATACATAGTTTTGAAACACTTTATCGGATACCAATACATAGTTTCGGTTCGGTTCACGCAAAAAGCTTTATTACCCACTTCTACATTAAATCAACACACAAAAGATTGGGCTAAATTCGAAGCGAAAGTCACCAGAAATTAAATATATTTTAGTAGAAACAATATTGTAATGCCATCTATCGAAGTATCGATAGTACTGGACACACTACTCAAGCGGCAGTACATGTTCAAATTGCCGCGTAGCTCCGGTCACGGTTAGGGCTACCCCATCTCATGGCGTGGGTGTCATAGAAGACGACTAAGGGAATTTGGAACCCGGTGTGTACCATTATTATTAGGCACTTTGAGTTGCCCGCAGGTGACGGATAAACAACCGACTACTACTACCATACGCAACGAGGGCTAGTATCAGGCAGGCGGTAGACTGTAAAACCCTTTTGCAATATAAATAACACTAATTTCACCAACCCCAAGTAACTTGGGACCCAGGAAAAAGAAAAACCATTGTTCAAATATTGGTACGTTATAACAATAAACGCTGTGACCCAATACCGCTTTTTATTGTGTACCAAACTACAGTAACAAACATAAAAATATGTGAAAAACTAGATTTTTTCTTACATCAACAAATTCTAAGAGAAAAACAACCGTAATTGTAAAAATAGATAACATAGTTTAGCTGTAACAATTATATTGTAACTAAAATAGTAATTAATATTCTACAGAAACTTTTTTGGGCCACGGAAAGGATCGATAGGGTTTGGTACTTTTTTGTTATATCGATTATCTGATTCTGAAATTGGTAATAAGTTGGTATGAGTACTTTATGACAAGTATCGTATCGTATCAAATAATTGCTACTACATAGGCTGCACTAAAAGTATCAGGAACGGAATATTTCCACTGTTCCTGTCATATTAAAATCTTTTTAATTGAAAACTCCTTGGTTTTACAAATCGAATACCATTTATTTATTTAAAAAAAGATTCACGGTCTTGTCACAAGGTTTTGTCAAACTTGTTTAGTCGTTGAGAAAATGGAATTGACTCGAGAAAATTCAAGAGCGATGATTTATTATGACTTTCGAAGTGGTTTAACACAAAAACAGTGTGTTGACCGGATGATTTCTGCATTTGGTGATGAAGCCCCATCCAAAACCACAATTTATCGCTGGTTTGCTGAATTTCAACGTGGACGTGTCAAGCTCAGTGATGATCCTCGTCAAGGTCGTCCAAAAACTGCAGTCACCCAAGAAAACGTTGATGCTGTGCGTAAGCTGATTGAGGAAGATCGACATGTGACATACCGCGAAATTCAGGCAACTTTAGACATTGGCATGAGTCAAATACAAATAATCTTGCATGAACAATTAGGTGTAAAAAAGTTGTTTTCCCGATGGATACCGCATTTGCTATGTAAAGAGCAAAAAGCGGCTCGCGTTACTTGGTGCGTCAGAACTCTCGAAAGATTCCACGCAGGATCCTCAAATGCTGTATACAACATCGTATCAGGTGACGAATCCTGGATATATGCGTACGAACCCGAAACAAAAAACCAGTCACGAGTTTGGGTGTTCGAAAATGAGTTAAAGCCAACAAAAATTGTTCGTTCACGGAGTGTTGCAAAAAAAATGGTGGCCACGTTTGTCTCCAAAACCGGCCATGTTACGACTATTCCTCTTGAGGGACAAAGAACGGTTAATGCAGAATGGTATGCTAGCATTTGTTTGCCACAGGTCGTTTCTGAACTCTGTAGAGAGAACTGCAACCGCCGCATCATCCTCCATCACGACAATGCGAGTTCTCACACCGCGCAGAGAACAAAAGAGTTTTTAGAGCAAGAAAACATAGAATTATTAGACCATCCGCCGTACAGCCCCGACCTAAGCCCTAATGATTTCTATACTTTCCCTAAAATAAAGAATAAATTGCGTGGACAGAGATTTTCATCACCTAAAGATCGATCGTCCACAGCCTACAAAACGGCCATTTTGGAGACCCCAACTTCCGAATGGAATGGTTGCTTCAATGATTGGTTCCATCGTATGGAAAAATGTGTCAAATTTCGCGGAGAATACTTCGAAAAGCAATAAATACATTTTTAAATAGTAATGTTGTGTCACTTCCTTGATTCCCGAAATTTTCAGTGCCGCCCTCGTAGTTAGTCCGAGGCACAAGTCCAAAGGCAAAATAGAAATACTTACTTAACCTTTTCTTTCAGCCGAATTAAAATGTTCGGGTACCTTGGTTTTTCACAGATATTTTAAATTACTCAGTCAAAAGCAAAAACATCTAAAGACACATCTTACTATAACTTCAAGGATTTTACCTACTCATTTAATTTATACTGTAAGAAAATAACCCACAAATATTAATCTTATTGATTAATAATATATAATATACTCTTTATTGTACACCAAAAAATTTCTTTACAGAAGTTTTGAATTAAGTAAAATTACAAAGGTGGCCTCATCGCTATGTGCAATCTCTTTCAGGCAACCTTAGGATGGAAAATGGTAGATAATCAGTCAGTAAGCATTTACCTATCACGAGTTTTAAGAAATTACTGTTAGGATTAATTAGTTATGCACGTATAATGAGAATAAACTAGACGTAGCACTAGCGTATACTTGATATTGATTTGATGTGGGTAAACCTAAAATACATTGAATTATCAAAATAGATCGGATCAAATCTCGATTTTCTAGGGTGAAATATCAACTCACTAGATCAACCCAGTATTTTATATCGATAAAAATCATTTTTTTGGTAACAATAACTTATTATAATATTGATAAACACATTAAAACTAATTGTGTAAACAATATTTAAGATTAAACTAAAGTTTAAAAAAAAAAATGTATAAAAATATAATATGTACACACGGCTACACATCAAGCTATAAGTATCCAGTATAAGCTGATTTCGCATTGTATAAGCTTTCAGTATGATGAGAGATCAGGGTAAACTGGTTTTGTATAGCTTGATGTGTAGCTGTGTGTACTTAGGCGTCAAAATACTCCTCCTCATCGCTGTCAGCTGATAATGTTCCTAGAAGACTGGCAGCATTGCCACGTTGAAAGGCAATGCTTATTCTTTGGCCAGAGAAAAGGCAAGCCCTCTGATCACGGGAAGTGTCGACCAACCGTCTCGCTATATCTTTGAAAAGCAAACGTGCACCCGTACCCCAAGGCCCAAGCGTTTCGACCCCAAATGGCTCAAAACAGTAATTACCAATGAGGTTACTGTATTTGCGCCGTTTGAGGGCTTCGCGCTTGGAAGATGGGAAGAGTGTCGATACAAGTTGCATCCCACACCAGAGGCCTTTTTTTTCGGGGGGATAGTAAAGCATTCCCCAGAAGCCTCGCTATGCACTGTGCTGCGCACACGGTGGTACTTGACCACATACACACCGCTGTCTTCCCGGAGGTCACTCGGTATGAGCACGCAGATTTCCCAATAGGCGCGCTCGCAACCGCCAAGCCCCCCGGCTATATAAAGATGACGTGTCAGGCGTGTCGGACACGGACGCTGCAGCGGTTGTTACCCCGACTCCATGTCCTCCTTCTCAGACCACACTGACCTCCTTCTAGAGCATGACGCTCTCACAGAAGGCGACCACAGCACTCCTATTTTCATGCTCTGCCAGCATAGCCGACACTACTACTGACAGAGAGAGATCTTGCCCGATCCGATCAACCAGGATCCACTACTCGGCAGCCCACGCAGAGCACTCTCCGAGCATGTACTGAGCGGTATCCTGATCGTTTCCACAGTGATGGCACTGTGCCGTGACCACGCGTCCTATCCTGTGCAACTATGCACCGAAACATCTGTGTCCGGTGAATACCTGCGTCAGGCGGAACGTGACGCGCTCGCTCCTTTGGAGCCAGGCTCCGATGAGCGGCAAGACGAAATCAACGACGTGCTTTTTTTTGCACGTACTGCGGCAGCATGAGCCACTCGTGCCACAGCTCGAGTGCACGCCGCTGAGCCTGCCATCTCAAACGTTCGAGCGCCCCTGAAGGCACGCCTTTATCAATCTGGTGGAGGGAGCGTGTTTGGTGATACAACCACACATCCATCTCCGCCAGGATATCAAAAGGCGGAAAGCGCGTCAACAGAGTTGCCACCTCAAAGGACACCGTTTGGTATCCTCGTGCGATTCGTATAGCCGCTCTAAGCGGCAGACCATGAATCTTGGTTCTGCAGCGCTGGACGTCTGAGAGTAGAGATGACCAAACAGGCGCCCCGTAGAGGGCCACGGACCGCACGACTCCCCCATAGAGGTGGCGAACTTCTTCCCTCGGTCCCCCGAGATTGGGCAGTAGACGGCACTCTATCTTTTGGAGCCGGGGGACAAGACGCTCGAAGTGCTGCTCGAAGCCCCAGCGACTGTTCAGGGTGAGCCTCGGGTACTTCATGTACCGTCTCACCCTGATTGGCGCGTCACCAATGCGTATCCACGAACTGGGAGGCTTCCTGCTCAGCTTGTGGTGTGGTGTGTGCGCCTCGGTTCTGTGAGGTTTGTGATCCTCAAAGCCACGACAATTACCACCGCTTGCTCGGCAAGCCAGGTGGTTCCATCAAAAGTCTCCCCGCTAGCCAACGCAAGAGTGTCATCAGTGTAACAGACTAAGCTGACGCCAGCACGGAGAACGACACGCAGGACCGTATCGTAGGCGAGGTTCCACAATAGGGGGCCGAGAACCCCTGTGGAACCCCGCACGTAATCTCCCTCCGCTTTACGCTACCATCCCTGCCCAAGTAGCGAACATTCCTGTCGCGCAGAAATGTCACGATGATACCCTGCAGATAGGGGGGGCACCGATGGTGGACTAGCGCCCCCCTAACTCTCCTTGCCAAACCACCAATTCCTCATCCCATTCCGCAATCGGCGGTAGAGAAGGACCGGGACAGTCCCGGACCACTGGACAGAGGACTGGGCTGGACTGGTAGAGAGCACACCTTCCAGCAAATCTGGGGCCATGGTTTCAGTCACCGGGAGGACCCACGGGCGCAACTTATCCACTACCATACGGTAGGTTCTCCTCCACGGATCCCTGTCCAGTCCCTCCGGGAGCTCTCTCCAGGACTGAGCCTTCGCCTCGCGAATCGCGATTTGAAGCGTCATCATGGCCGCCCGGAAGGTCTGGTAGGCCTCAATAGTCTTTCCGGCTGTAGCACTTCACTGACGTCTGATTCTCGTATACTGGCGTCGGGATGCCCGGCAGACCACGCGCAGCCACGCGTTCTCCTCCGACTACCAGTCCACTGCCGTACGCCGGGAGTGGTGAGCCCGGGGCACAGATGCGTCGCAAATCGAAGTCATCGCCACCCATCCTCTTCTGGATCGGGCAAGATCCATTGGTCGCCCTCTGACCACGCCATGACGTTGGCAGCTGCAACGAGCATCTCTCGGTCGAGCTGTGTGAGGGCCCAACGCCGCGACGGCGGGCTAGGACCTGGCCAGCTTGGACCGGGCGGGCGGAGGGCCACATCGTATACTATGTGGCGGTGCTCCGACAACGTGACCACATCTTTCGCCACCCGCCAGCCTGTCACCGTGCGGGCCACAGAAGTAGTTGCCCATGTAAGATTCCCGACCGATTCCCACTGCCACCGAACGCAGGTGCTAACAGACCCCCGATTCAACAATCGGAGGTCAAGTGATCCCGCCCAGTCTTGCATAGTCCGCCCCCTCGGCCCATCCCGGCCCCAAGCTCTGGAGTGAGCGTTGAAGTCCCCCACTGAACGGGGTGAGCATTTACAGCGAATGCTGTGCGCTACCCCGTCCAAGTATCTCCCGTAGTCGACGAGAGACACATTGGGGGAGATGTAGCAGCTCACTACTGCCAGAGGTCCCCACTCTACCGCGACAAAGCCGTGCCCTCTATCTAACAGCATCGTCAGATAAGCTTTATTTGATGAATAAGGCTACTAACTGAACCAGTTAACAGACAAATAGTTCTTTCTTTATTCAGTAGGTAGTTAAGACAAGACAAGCCATGGTGTCCGATGCGGTCGACAGCATCACCACAGTGACACCGATGAGGAGCAAAACAAGGAGCACCTAAATGTAGGCCTGCAGCTAGCCGAAAAGTGTGAATAGCTAGACTATAGATGACTGGCCCGAGAGGGTCACCTTTTTAAAAAAACCTTTAGTTAAAAAAATATATTATTTGCTAATCGATTTCAGATTTCAGGTTGTCACAGAGTCTTGCTTTTACGGTCTAACTAGACTTTCTTCTTCTTCTTCTCTTAGATTATGGCTTCTGTAGAGTATCTTCAGCAATTTCGCCAATGTCAAGTATAAGGCAACGTTGTACGGTGTTTAGATTAGTAAATCTTTACATTTCATAAAATATTACTCAATAATGAAAAAAATCTAAAAAATATCTAGCTAGACTCTAAACCGGAGTGGTTACTTTCGCGTTACTTGTTCTGTGTTAGACATATGCCAAGCTCAACGCTGTCACTGTCAGTGTCACTGTCACATCATAAATTCACAAATTATGTGAAAAAAGAATTATTTGATAACACGTTGATACGTACATCAATTAGTGTGAAAATTATAACTATGTTCAAAAAAGTTGCGTTAGGTATTTCAGGAGGTGTGGATAGTGCTGTAGCTGGACTACTCCTCAAACGAGCTGGTAAACTCAACAGTGCGACATTAAAAGTATAATCCAATCATAAATAAAACATGCATATTTGAAACTACTTACAGGATTCCAAGTGGAAGGTGTCTTTATGAAAAATTGGGATAACAATTATGAAGCTGGATTTTGCTCAGATATGAGAGATTTTGAAGACGCAATATACGTGTGTCGTAAGCTCGATATTACCTTGCATAAAGTGTACTTCATAAAAGAATATTGGAACGATGTATTTACTGTATTACTTAAAGAATATGAGACGGGCCTGACTCCAAACCCTGACATATTGTGCAATAGATACATTAAATTTGATAGCTTTTTCCAACATTGCAGGAACAATTTAGGAATTGATGCTATTGCTACGGGTCACTATGCAAATACATCTTTTGGCCCATTTTTAGAAAAATATAACGAAAACGAAGGTATTTTTTGTGTAATTAGAAATCCCTTAATCATATAATACTTATCTGTTAAAACTTGTTCTGAAAAATTGATTTTCAGGAGTCAAATTGCTACAGCCAAGGGATAAGCACAAAGACCAAACATTTTTCCTGTCTCAAGTAAAGCAATTCTCTCTTAGGAAATGCATGTTTCCCATTGCAAACTTGCTGAAAAGTGAAGTGAGGGAGATAGCTAAAAGCGAAAGATTATTTAATGTGGCTAACAAAAAGGACAGCACGGGAATATGCTTTATTGGCAAAAACAAGTTTCAAAATTTTATAGATGAAGTAAGTACACCAGATGAATATAATGGTGAGGATATAACCATATAATTTTTACTTTAGAGGTTACTTCCACTACTTTTCACTACTAAGGTTTGCTATTTGCTGGATATAATACACTTATGTATATTGAAACTGCCTATGAAATGAATATTTAGTGCCAAGCATAGGATAGAATTTTCCATCCATAAAAAAGTTCTGATTATAAAAATAGAACAATAGGGACTAGTGATTTCACAAAAAAAAACAATCTGAATTTTAAAAGATGATCCTGGATGTTAGCTATATGAAATGTATTTCTTTGTAATTAATCAATGTTGTGGTTGTTGACATTCGTAGACTTGCTTCCTAAGCACTGGGCACATTTATGAAATTTTGTAAATACTGACTAATAGAGAAGAAAAACATGAGGAAACCTAGATTTATATTTACCTAGAATGGTCTGAAATCATAAACACTGAGCAAGCAGGCCAAGTTTATATAGTTATTATGATTTCAATTTACAGTACATCCAAACAAAGAAAGGGCTATTCATAGACATAGACACAGGGAAAGTAGTGGGTGAACATGGAGGACTGCACAAGTGGACTGTGGGCCAAAGATGCTGTGTGCCCAGCCACAAAGATGCTTACTTCGTATTTAAGAAAGATTTGGAGACAAACAATATTTATGTGGTAATACATTGTAACTATTATACTATAATAAATGATAATATAATATGTATGTATAATATTATAAATGTAAATAGAATTTTCAGATTCCCAAACTGTAGTCTTGGATTAACCCAGTCCAAGCTTAGACAAAACTTTGTCACAAGATAGGAAACAACAGGAAATTTTAAATTTCTTTTATTTTCAGGTGTCTGGCACTAAACATCCGGCCTTGTGGAATAATATATGTTTTACTGGCCCTGCACATTGGATACATAGTGAACCATTAGAATTAGTCAAAAACCATGTAATGAATTGTTACTTTAGATTTCAACACACAAAACCTCTGACAGCTTGCAGAATTGTCAAAAATAACCAAGGGCTAACAATAATACTAGAAAATAAATTGAGAGCACTTACAGAAGGTCAATTTGGAGTTCTGTATAAGGATGGAGAATGCCTAGGGAGCGCAAAAATTGTCAATATTTGTCATAATTCAATTTATTAGTTAATAGTAGGCATTTATTTCTGAATAAAGTTATCGATGACATATTTAAAAATCTGTTATTACTTAATTTTTCAAAAGCTATTACCTACCTTACCCTTACTACCTTACCTTAGGAGCCATATATTTATATATTCTTCCATTCTTTCCAATCATTTTATGTTTAGGTAATTTTGATAATTTTATGCATAACCTAAGTACTGACATGTCAGTGATTTTGGAGATTTTAAATAGAGTAAGGAATCTGTCTGTCTGAAACACTGAGAGACGCCTACGTCCGGCATTGGACCGATATAGGCTGATGGATTCATTGATTGAAGGAAACTGTTTGCCCCTAAAATGATGTTTATTAGCTACAGTAATTGAATATTTCCGTGTGTGGTGGAGTGGTGCTCTCTCCTCCCGTGGAGGTCGTAAAAGTCGACTAAGGGACTCTTACCTAGAGGGATGGACAGCAGCGTCCCTTTTGCTGAGCAGTAGCATTTCTGCGCTCACCAACCCGCCTGCCAAGCGTGGTGAGTATCGGCAAATTCCCCCCAAAATGACGACACTATTAATGCACCAGCCCCCAGTTCCCGGCAGCCCCGCTATTCCTGGTCATGGTAGCGGCCACGGTAACGGCTGGGCAGGGGGTGCTAAGAATCTCCGGAAGGGATCCGGCTACCACCCCAAACGAAAACTGGCCCTGGTAACATATAACACACGCCCATTGAGGGCCGGCGAAAAGATCGTTGACCTTTGAAGAAATAGATAAGTTGCACTGCGATATCATGGGTCTATTAGAAGACCGAAGACAGGGCGAGGACACGATAACTCTGAAATTCGGTAACTTATTCTACTACCGGGAAAGCGAACATCTGTCTCAGGTGGTGTCGGGTTTCTTGTCCGCAGATACCTCATTAACAACATAGTGGCCATCGAAAGTGTGTCGAGCAGGGTAGTATACCTCATACTCAGAATATCCAAGAGGTATTCGTTAAAGGTCATACAGGCCTACGCACCGACCTCGACACCCAGATGATGAAGTAGAAAGTATGTATAAGGACGTAAGTATCTCCAAGACAAACTTATTTTTGTGATGGGGGACTTCAACGCCAAGCTGGGCACACGATACGATGGTGAGTTGAGAGTGGGGCAATTTGGGTATGGGCAACGGAACACCAGGGGACAGGCTTGCCGACTTTTTGGAAATGGATGTCTCTTTGTCATGAAACTCCTTTTTCAAAAAGTTGCCTCTCAGGAAATGAACCTGGATGGTTCCACAAAGAATGAGATTGACGTCATCATGACCAATAAAAACAAATATTCAAAGATGTCTCTGTAATCCATATGGTTGAAATCGGTAGTGGTCGCCAAATGGTAAGAGTCACATTGAATATTAATCTCAAAGTTGATAGGTCTCGTCTGATGAGGTCTACGCTCCGGCCCTCTAGCGCTTATTTCCAAAACCCTGAGAGCTTTCAACTTGAACTCCAAAATAGCTTCGAGTGCCTAGAACACTGCGTATCTGTAGACAATTTGATTGGAAGATTTGTAGAAACTGTCCAAACGGTTGAGTTTAAGTTCTATAAAACCCACCCTAAAGTCGACCAAAAGAGTTCCGATCACACTCTCGACCTCATGGCAGAAAGACGCGCTATGACACTGCAGTCCTCCGGTGATGCTGCAGCATACCGACTGCTCAATAGACGGAGATGGATGTACTTGCGTCACAATATACGCACTTTTAGCACCAGCGGTATTAAAGAGACGATTGAGCGGAATCAAGGCTCCAAAGTATTCGCAAGAGACAAGCCTAATGGGCAAAGTCATATTATGAAGCTGAAGACCAAGGACGGCAGTGTAGCGTCGTTCGAAGCCAGAGGTTTTGAGGGAGATTGAAAACTTCTACCGGCAGCTATACACCTCGGTAACTATACCATTGGATCTGACAAAGACCCGCGAGCCAAACTAACCCGACAGCCTGTACGAGATTAGGATAGCTTTGAAACAGCTTAAAAATAACAAGGCTGGGTGGTGACGGAATTACGACAGAGCTTCTAAAAGCGGGTGGAACACAGGTACTTTAAAGTCCTTCAGAAGCTATTCAATTCCGTCTTACTTGAGGTCACAACGCCGGATGCACGCATATGGTCACGCACTGCTGTGGGACGCTTTGGGGGATCCTTAACAATCCCCCCGGGGGGTGACCGCTTTACAGTCACCCACTCCGAGATGTGCCTATAGGAGTGGCACCAGTGGGTGGCTCTAGTGTGAACATACGAGGACCTGGAGCCTCCCTTAGGTGCCGAAGATGACCGCTCCAGTGGTTTTAGCCAGTAGTTAGGCCTTCCCCGGGGCGAAAGAAGTTCAGGAAAAATTTCCACCAATAAAAGCCAAGGCCAGCGTGGTGGACTAAGGCGTAACCTTTCTAAACCTGAGAAAAGGCCCGTGCACAGCAGTGGGCTGTTTTTCTATTATTAAAATCTAAATACTTTACATATATACTTTTACTCCTGTAGACTTTACCGACATTTCCTTAATAGTCATCGTTTTTGCTAATACTATTTTATAATAATTCATAATAAATAATATATAAATAGGTTTATAGGCACCCGGGGCCTCAGGCGCAGCGCAAATCAAAAACAATGTATTACGAGATGAGCTGAACATAGTTATAAAATAATACGTGTATGATGCGTATCTATATGTATATTATGGATAGAGCAACGTATAGTGGTGTGTATGCCGCGCGCGGCGCGCTCAAACCACGGAATAAAGAAAACAAGTGGAACTGCAAAGTGGACGGGGCACACGTGCCCATCCAATTTTAATTGAATGGCTCCATAGACGAGTCGACGATTTTGCTAATGTCGAGGTTGGATCAAACAAATGTAATAAAATAACAATTATTAGCCCTGTAGAATAACTACCGATCCAGGTTGAGTAACCCAAAAGGTAAAAATAAGTCATCAAAACGTTGTTTTTTCTTTTCTATGCTGGTAGTCCTGTAGTCTAAACAAGTTTGTCATCAGTACTTGGAGAAGGTCACACAAATGTCACTCCTGATCTATAAAAAAAAAAAGTAATAAAGATAAAAAAAAACCTAAAAATAAAGTTAAATAAAAACCAGCAAATTAAAGCTTAATATTGTTCTTTTTAATAAAATTAACTAATAATTTAATTAAAGATGATTCGCCAAGGGTGAGAAGGATTGGAATACTAATTTATTTATTTATTAAACAACAGAGCTCTGTGCACTTACAGTTTCCTAATACGTGCACAGATTAATTAATAAGGAATTATCACAAATTGCTTAAATAGCTATAACATTGTCTGATAAATTGAAGTTTGTTTCTTGGACTTTCAAATATGTTTATGTTTTGGTGTCGTGCAACCATTGTATTGGCCAGAGCAAGTGCACTGTACGTGGGAGCATGTCGTGACGCATTGCAACGCGTATTGCGCAACGCGAATAGCGGCCGCCGGCGCAAGCGCAGGTAGTTGTTCGGTACAGCGAGTACGCATCGCGCCACCTCCTCCAGGTTGTCAACTATACCATTAACAATCTCGAAAACCCGAATCAGTAACGTCAACTTACGTCTAACGTATAGAGTATCTAGCCCAACCATCCCTGATACGGACAATGACGGAAAAACATATCCGGGATAGTACCCATATTTCTTTTTGTACAAGTACGTGCAAATTTTCTTTGTACCCTTTCCACCATGATATTATATTTGGCCTCATGTGGATCCCAGTTCATCGCGTTGTATTATAGGCGACTGCGAACATAAGCATTATAAAGCGCAATGATACACTTTAAATCGGTAAATTGAGCAGACTCCATAGTAACAAAACCAAGCGACTGATGGGCACGATCACATACGTCAGTTATGTGTGCATTAAAATATAACTTGAAGTCAACTGTCAGACCTAAGTCTTTCACTTGAACAGATCGTGGAAGCGGGACGTCTGAGACTACGTAACTCCACGTGAAAGGAAAATGCGAACGGCTGACGGACATAACTTGGCATTTCGAAGTATAAAACTAATTTATTAAGTTTACACCATTCTGTCACAGCATTTAAGTCTTTTTGTAGTAGTCCCGGTGTAATCACCGCACGCCTACGTACAGTTTAAGATCATCTGCAAACAACAGACACTTAGTAAATTTAACTGATTCTGGCAGATCATTGATCATAATCAGAAACTGGGTAGGACCGAGCGTACTACCCTGACTTACCCCTGATGAAGTGGAATAGCATTTTGAGCGAATTGTTCTTAGTTGTACATATTGTTTCCGCTCTGCGAAATAATTTGCAAAAAACTGTAATAGTTTGGGTGTAAAACCGAACCGGGAAAGTTTTTGTAATAGAATACAATATACTCCTCAAGTGTATAATCAATAAAGTTGATTTGGTTTGTGACGGTTGACCTACTACCTACCCGAAATCCATGCTGGCAATCTGTAAGTTGTAGTCGAATTAGACTACTAATTGAACGATTCAAAATTGATTCATATATATAATTATTTTCCAAATACAGATAGCACAGCTATGGGTCTGCTGTTTATGATATCGGCTCTAGCGTTACCTTTTGGAACTGGAGTAACTCGCGAAACTTTCCATGCCAGCGGGTAAATATAAAAAGAAGTGGGGTTTCAAATGCCGAACTACAGTCCTTAACTAAATACGTAGGTATACCGTCAGGTCCCGCGGCAGAGTGATTAGTTGATTACGCAGTCGCTTGACAGGTCAGCGCACGTCACTGTATCCACAGCTACTCGCGCGCAGTCGGTAGGTTAGCTTTGTCAGTCAAAAATACCGATTCAAAGTGGTCTACGAATCCGTTAGCGGCTTCCAATCCTGTTAAGGTTGACTCATTGTAGGTATATTCGTCTCATCTTTGCCTAGATTTCCTATTATCTTTAAAAAATTGCCAAAACTTAGGATCCTTTTTCAAATTGAATTGGTTCTGTTTTATAAACTTATCATAAGTTTATTTAGTCATCGTTTTAACTTTTTCTCTATAATATTTAAACATTTCCCGATTAAACTCTTTCTTACTTTCCCTAAATTTTGTCAGGTGATAATATTTTGTCCTAATATAATTTTTTAATTCCCCGGTATACCATAATGGATACTGATAACCTATTAATCTAACGGGTCTGGGAAAAATTAAAGGAAGAATATCGTACAAGGGGACGACAAGATTGGGACAGGAGAAAAATAAGTGCTCTAGAGTACCCTCTGCCAATCCACATTCACAAAGAGAATTATTACGGATGCGAAGCTTGGCTAAAACACAGGGGCGCAAACATGTCCTAAACGCAAACGTAACTGAGGCTAGAACTTTTCCATATGTTTTATATTTAAAAAAATGGGTTTATAAGGGATAACGGGTAAATACTTCCATAGTATTTACCTTATAGCAGTTTGACTGTTGCCATAATTTATTTCAAGATTTTAAAAACGTGGTTTGGCATATGAAACAGATCTCTGGAAGGAACAGAAGAACAAGTATTATCTCCTATTTGGATAGCCTGAGTCTGCCGCTTTATTTCCTAAGATACCTGAATGACCCGGAATCCAGGCAAGCCCGTTGACACTGTGACTCCGGCTTGATTTAAGTTAAGTAATATTTGCTTTATTTTGAGGGTAATTTTAGAAGATCCTGTAAAACAGCTAAGGGAATTGCTGAAGATTAATGCTCTATGAAAATGATGTCGATCGGACTTAATATAAGATACTGCTTCTAATATGGCAATAGATTCTCCAGTAAAGGTGAATCACTCGGCATCTACGACTTAAAATTTCATCAAACTTGGGAATAAAAACGGACGGGCCTAAAGAAGATACTTCTGAAAGCTTTGAAGCATCCGTAAATAATAAAACCCAGTCTGACCACTTCTCACTTATTAAAAATGTTGTTAGCATCTGGCGAACTATTTCAATTTCAAAATTTAAAATAACTTGGGTAGATAGAATAGAATTACATTATAATTCAGTGTAACATAATATGAAATTCCAATCAAATCCGGGTTTAAAAAAACAGACTGATACGAGTTCAATAGTGATCTGTTATTCTTAGGATCTATAGAAGTATATAAATCCTAATGATTTAAATGTACGCTTTAGATTCATATCGGGCTGGCCTTATTCCTGACTCAAAAATATCAGGATCAGGTGGAACACCACCGCCGCCATCCGGAGGCTCGTCGTCTCCCATTTCCCCCATGCTAGATGAGGGAAATGGGCCTGGAATTAGAAATCGCCAAAACACTTTAGACTACCAGATAAATAGAAATAAAATGAACTATTTTAGGAACTCGACTGAATAAAAATTTAAATGAAATACGGAATTGAAATAAGGCATAGAGAAGCAGAATCCGATGGAGTAGTTAATACTCTGTCTACGCCTATGAAAAAATTGAAAAATAAAAGTTGTCGTTGACATATCTTTACCTGTCAGTGTCAAATAGAATAAACATTTTCAGAAATTTTTAGTAGGTACTCTGTAGAAAATACAACTTAAGTAAATATACAAAAAATGGACATTAGAATGATTTAAAATCAAAGTTAAAATTTTCTGAGATATATTGATAGATATATCTAACTAAGATAAAGATATTTGACTCCTAAAAATCGTATCGGCTATTCCTTAAAAGTTTAAAACTCCGAGATTGTGACTTTGACGCAATCCTAGTTACAAAATAACAAAGTGCGCATTAAATTAATAGTTTGAATAACTGCACAGAAATGTCGATTCCACCTGTCGATTACAGTATTCCTCCGCCACGGTTGGACAGGCCGCCGCCAGTCTCCTTGCCGTCGAGGATTCCTCCTCCGCAGATGTTTACCCATCCACCGCCATTTATCCCGCCGCTGCCAACGACCGACCAGACGCCGCTGCCGCCGCCACCACCAGCATCTTATGGTACCATTACAACGTTTCCTCCTATGAACGTGCCTCCCCCATCTGTAAACTACCCCATGCTCCCGGTCGACGTACATTCAGTCCCGCCGCCCTACTTCTCAATGTCACAAAACTATTCCCGAAGTAGTTACAGTGATGATCAAATTGGACAACAAGCAAGTTACTCTAAAAACTGTCTCAATCCACTCTCAATAAGTTTCAGTGTTGGAAAGCCAAAAACATCAGGATCTCATAGTGAAAGAGATGTTAAAGTTCCCAGAGATTCAGTGGACAGACATTATCGTCGGTCTACATCGAAACAGACTCGTTCTCCAAGCAGAGAGAAAAGTTATGCAAGAGATCGTGAAAAGGAAAGAGTGATGAGATACCATGAACACAGACGCAGTCGCAGTCCAAGTCGTCTAAGCCGGCGCAGTAGAAGTCCATCACACTTGAGTCAGAGGGACAGAGAAAGATATTACAGGCAGAGGTTTGATGAAAGAAGGGAGTATGAAAGAAGAAGGTGTGAATATGAAAGACGTCATAGCCCAACATATCTCAGGGACCACAGAAGCCACAGCCGAAACTTTGATCTACACGATGAGAGAAGACTTTATAGGTCTCCCAGTAGAAGAACCCATCTTTCACCCTCTAGGGAGACTCACAGTCAGTCTAGGACACGGGAGATGTCACATTATTCAAGACATGAGTCTGTATCAAAGCCAATGACCGATCGTGAGAAAATTTTGGAAGAATATAGGTATTAAATTATACTTGTTTTTTGAGTAAACCAGGTTTTTACAGTTTAGTGTGTTGATGGAAGCAACTGATACAGGTTGGTGATGACCAACCTGTATCAGTAGACTTTTCTGAGAACTGCTATATGGATTTTATAAAGTATCTGAATATCTTTAAAATAAGTATATAAAGAATTATTAAATAATAACACCCTTCTTTTTATTTACAGGAAGAACTATTGTAAGACTTCTGAGGATTTAATAGAAAAAATGGAACAGTGGTCAAAGAAACACAATACAGATGAAGATGAGGTAATTATAACTATGAGCCCAAAAACATGGCCTTCATTCCAGAGCAACAAACCAAATCATGCAGATGAAGTGATCATCTGCATGATTTGGTTTGTTGCTCTTTAAACACCTCTAGGAAAATTTCCAAAAGTAGGTATTTGGGTTTTCTTATACTCATTATCACCAACAGTGAACAACAACAAGTCCTTAGCTTCACAACCTCTGTGTATATGCCAGACCTTATATCAGCCACAGGATGTCCACTGCTGAACAAAGGCCTCCCCCTTCCACAATGAGTGGTCACATGCCGCTCTCATCCAATGACTCTCAGCTACCTTCATCAGGTCGTCTGTCCACCTTGTTGGAGGTCGTCCCACGCTGCGTTTTCCGGTGCGCGGTCTCCATTCAAGAACCTTTGTGCACAAACGGCCATCAGTCCTACGAGCAATGTGCCCCACCCATTGCCACTTCAGTTTACTAATCCTTTCAGTGATGTCAACAACTTTAGTTCTTCTACGGATTTCCTCATTTCTGATTCGATCTCGTAGAGAAATAGTAAGCATAGCTCTCTCTATAGTTTGCTGAGTGACCTTGCGCTTTCTTATGAGGCCCATTGTGAGTGACCACATCTCTGTTCCATGTGTCATCACTGGTAACACACACTGGTTAAAGACTTTCGTCTTGAGGCATTGCAGTATTGTTGACGAAACGACGTTGCGAAGTTTCCCAAATGCTGCCCAGCCGAGTCGGATCCGACGATTGTTTTGTTTGATTTTTTTTTTTTTAAAAACTATGCCCCACTCTAGGATTTCTCCTGTGTCGTGGGTGGGTTTACAAACACAAATTCCACACACAATACTCCCAGACCCGGAACAACTACCTGCAGATCGTACAAGTATTTGTTCCGTGTGGGAATCGAACCCACGACCCGGTGCGCAGCAGCCGACTGTATCGGCCACTGCACCAACCGTGACCTCTTTCTCCAAGTTGGACCTACCTAACTGGACAGTTTGTCCCAGGTAGACATACTCGTCAACAACTTCGAGAACAGAGCTTGAAGGCATCCTCCATTGCAGCGGTGAGCAGTTTCGGGGAAATTACGTCCCCCTGTCTCACACCTCTCTGCAATGGAATTGCCCCCATGCTCTGTTCATGTACTCGGACTGACATGGTGGCGTTTCTGTATAAGCACTTCAACACTTCAATGTACCAATAGTCAATCTGGCACCACCCCAGAGATTGCAGCACTGCCCAGGTTTCGATCGATCGAATCCACAAATGCCAAACATAGTGGCAGATTATAGTCCTCGGTATTCTTTGTAACCTACTGCAGGGTATGGATGTGGTCTATGGTACTGAAACCTTTTCGGAAACGGGCTTGTTCGTAATTCGTTTTTTATTTTATTTTATTAGTGCCCAGTGGATATTCTTCATGAACTTCCTTCGCCCCGGGGAAGGGCGAAGGGGTATGCTGGACTGCAACCGGCTAAAATCACTGGGGCGGTCATCTTCGGCACTTAATGGAGGCTCCAGGTCCTCGTATGATCACACTAGAGCCACCCACTGGTGCCACGCCTATAGGCACATCTCGGAGAGGGTGACTGTAAAGCGGTCATCCCCTGGGGGGATTGTAAAGGATCCCCCAAAGCGTCCCACGGCAGCGCGGGACCACATGCGTGCTACTGTCTTCTCTTGGGTGGTCGCTTGGGGTGAGCACGCAGATTCCCCAATCTACGCGCCCGCGAACGCACAGGTTCCCCGACTTATAGCAACGGCAGGGCGCCGTCTCCTCCTTCTTCGAGCGGGATCGGCCCTCTCCCTCGTAATGCCACACCAATCTTAGTCTAATTATACCTTAAAAAAAAACTTGATCCGGTGGAAATACCTCAAGTACTTCCTTCGCCCCGGGAAAGGGCGAAGGGTCATGCCGGACTCCTACCGGCTAAAACCACTAGAGTGATCATCGTCGGCACCGAAGGGAGGCTCCAGGAACTCGAACAATCTCCATCTAGACTCAATCTAGAGCCACCCGTTGGTGCCACGCCTCTAGACACATCTCGGAGGGGATGACTGTAAAGCGGTCATCCCCTCTAGCGGAGGGAAGGCGACTGTAAAGAGGCCACCCCCAGGCATCTCTCGAGGGGATTGTAAAAGATTCCCCCGAAGCCTCACTATGCGTTGTGCTGCGCATAAGTGCGCTCGCGACCCCCAAGACCCCCTGCCATATAAAGACGACAGGGGGCTCAGGCGTGTTGGACACGGGCGCAGCGGCGGTTGTTACCCTGGCTCCGTGTCCTCCTCCGAGCGGGATCGGCCTCTCCCGATCCCCCTCTGCGACCTCCTTCCGTAACATTTCGCTCTCACAGAAGATACCACAGCACTCCAATTTTCATGCTCTGCCAGCAGTAGCCGACACTACTGCCGGGAAAGAGAGATCTTACCCGATCCGATCGACCAGGATCCGCCGCTCGACAGTCCACCCAGGGCGCTCTCCGAGTGTGTGCTGTGCGGTATCCTGATCGACCTCGATCCATCGACTGAGCTACATAGGAACTGCCTATCTGCAATCTCAACGGCAGATCCTAGAAATTGGCGTACTGACCCAAACTAGACTACCGGATGTTATCGATTTCTTTGTCACCAAGGGCCTATCCAGACTCTTCCACCAAATAGAAACATGCCTAGACGCCCACAAATCACGTTCCGGTAATACTGACAATTGGCACTACTGTTCTCAATATCAAAAGAAATCCGAAATTAGGTATGTAACAAAATTCGCTATTTAATTGAAGAGAGACTTGAACTTAAAATAGCTTTGAAATCAGAGACCGACATTGCTACCAGAACTATAACCACCATGAATCAACAAAGCTGTTGGCTTTGTACTCCGGTAAATATTGAGCATCAGCAACAACGCAAAATATACTGCGAGACCATATACAGTCGAATATACTACAAAAGCGCAGACTCCGACGTATATGGCACGGTAGTAGACATTCAAGTGTCAAAAGAGAAATAAAGATGCCAAAGAACTGTAAATCCTTATATTGGAGGCCAATGAAGTCGCTCTGGAGTACTTCGGCACGTGACATAGAATATGTATATATTAGATTTCACGGGTTTAAACTTTTTTTCCCGGAACCCTAGCCTGATTTACTCCTTATAACATCAACTATCTGCCTGATATTTCATTTATATACCTATTGCCAATTTCAAGTAATATGTAATAGCTAAATAGTGGCGTCGAAAGTGCAAATATATGCAGTTTAGAGATACTCCATCGCATGACTATGACACAACCTGCCTATTCACACCTATTCTTTATTAAATCTCATTGCAACCTCTTAGGTTAGGTAGTCATTCAGCTAAAACCTCCTCGGATAAATTACTGTTAACCATATAGTGAAAAATCTCGTGTAAACCAAATTAAATAATTTTAGGTATCAAAGATGTGGTATAGAAGCTCCCCAGCCGAATTATACTACAAAAATGTTGATAAAGGAGCAGGGGTCCAACAAACTAGCAAGTTAGAAAAGATCTGTGACACGTTCTACAAGCAGCTGATTGAGAGGGGACGAAACGCTAGGCCTGAAGTGGACGAACTGCCGCCGTTAAAGACGCCTAAAGTTAAGATGTGCAAACATAGACGTGAGTGTTATTTCTTTAACAACGTAATAAAATATCAACCACTAGCAGCCCGTCCCGGCTTCGCACGGGTGGACATTAACGTTTAATTTTTTTGGGATAAGTGTAAACATGGTCTGATTTTGGTCGGCATTTCTATCAACTTTTAAAATGTAAAAAAACTTTTTTCAAGTGGAGGATGGTAGTTCGTCATCATCAGCAAGTGAGGATGAGTGTTTGGATGAAGATGGTCTACAAGGTTACACTGATAGAATAATGCTGGAGTTGCAGAGGAAGCAAAGTCACCCTAGAAGACTTCATCCCGAGATGTGGTATGTCATAATAATATATTTTTAGTAAGTAAGTAAGTAACAATATCAGCTGTCTTTATATTTATTTGTTTTTATCTGCTCTCTTTAGTATGTAAGAAATAATCAGAAAAAACAGGTCTAGTCTGAAAAGGGTAAAATGGTTGAGATAAAAAAAAAATTACATGGAGATAAATTTACTTTATTTTTAAATTACATATATTATATATATTATACATAAAAAAGTACATTTTTATGCGAGGGTAAAAATGTAGAAGCAGGTACAATTTTTTTATTATGTTTGATAAAGTAAAGACTTGATATATTCAATTGTTGTTTTAATTATAAACATGATGTGATGGAAGACTATAGTAATCACATTTTTTTATTACTTTTCTTAATAATTATTCAACTTTAGTTGAGAGTATGTTGTAGACCTAGCCAGTTTCATCAACAAACATAAAATACTAAGAAATGAGCAATATGGATTTCAAAAAGGTAAATCCACCATGTTAGCATGCTTTGATGTCGTTAGTAATGTTGTAGAGAAACTAGATGCTGGTAAACTAGTAACAGTAGTTTTCTTCGATATGTCTAAAGCATTCGATTGCGTATCTCATAAACTACTGTTACAGAAGCTTGAAAATAACGTTATTCGAGGACAAGCACTAAAATGGTTACAAAAAACTTGGAAAACAGAGAGCAATGTGTTGAAGTTATGAATATTAACAAGAATAAAGAGCTACTAGCTTATAGATCAACGTTTCTAATTAATAACTTTGGTGTCCCACAGGGCAGCGTTCTGGGACCTATTTTGTTTTTATTGTATATAAATGACCTTCCTGACGTAACGAAAAATCCTCTTATTTTATTTGCTGACGATTTATCTTTAATTATGACATGTGATAATAACTCTGACATTGACAAATACACTGTTGACATAAATAATACCATACAATCTATTATAGGATGGCTTAACATTAATAATTTACAAATTAATTTAACAAAAACAAATTTTATCCAATTTAGTACTTATAATAAAATTCACAAAGAATTACAACTATGTTATAATCATTATCAGATACAAGAAGTAAATGAAACGACATTTTTAGGAATTATTTTAGACACATACCTTAATTGGAAAGCGCACATAGAAAAGGTCTGTAATAAAATAAATAGGTTTGTTTATGTATTATATAAATTACGAAAGACTTCAACACACAATACTGTACTCGCAGCATACGCAGCACGTGTCAGCAGTTTTAAACTATGGAATAATATTGTGGGGTAATTCCACAGATGCGCGTAGAGGCTTCCTAGCACAAAAAAATGCGTTAGAGCAATTGCTGCACCATGGGAATCATGTCAGCCATTATTTAAAAAATATCGCATTCTAACCTTGCCCTGTATGTACATTTTCGAAGCAGCCAAGTTTGTCAAATTAAACCCTCATCTATTCAAAACAGCTAGAGAAATGTTTCCTAGAAATACGAGAGATCCAGGCAGAATTGTATTAAGCAGGGCCCTAAAGACAATGATGTATTTAAAAAATTGTTATGCCATGTGTGGCCGGATATATAATAGTATACCGAATGAAATAAAAAAAATGCATGTTTGTAAATTTCGTAGAAAATTGAAACTTTTGCTGATAGAAAAGTCCTTAAAAAATGATTTCCCACATTTGCTCAAGGGGTCGTAAACTTTAATATTAATAATTTATATATAATTAAATACTGGCTATTTTACTGTTTAATTGTAAGGTTGACATTTAATATTTAATTTGATTATTGTTGACATTAGTTTTATTCAGGCGTATGTAAACGCGCAAAAATTTTCATGTCGCGCTGCGGCAAAATGTATCTGGCTCTATTTTTATTTACACCATCTGTAATGTACCTACATTTTATGCAAACTATTTATTTATTATTTATTTATTTACCAAAGTAAAACATATTTAATCAAACTATTTAAAATGTGTAAGCTAAATCTGATTTCTAATTGTATTTCCCACCTTCCTATATTTTGGCAGCTTCCGCTTTTTTAGCCACGTCGCGCATATTGATCGCAAATATTGCGAAAATCCATACAATAAGGTTGGCAAGCCTAATAAGAACCCACATAATATCAAAATATGTTTAAATCACAAATCATTTTGGTATTTCGATGTGTATAAAGTGTGCATATGTATCACTTTAAAAAATAAAAGAGATGGTGCGTTGTAATAACGCTTTTTGGTTAGATGACAACTGCTCCATTATCAAAGAAAAAGCAGGATTTATTTCTCAAAATAAAGTGGACTTGAGATTTTCCTGCTCCCGTTGATTGCCAGAAAGTACTTGTCTATTAATTACGTACATATTAATTACTAGCTGGGACCCGCGGTTTCACCCGCGTGTAATTTAAAAGGAATTTAGAGTACTTCAACATAGACCCTTGACATAGAATATATATATATATATTGGATTTCAAGGGATTTTATTTTTTTGTGCGGAACCCTAATTATTTTTCTTAAATTAAAGTAGCCTAAGTTATTCCTTATAACATCAGCTATCTGCCAGTGAAAGTCCCGTCAAAATCGGTCCAGCCGTTTCGGAGATTACCCGGAACAAACAGACAGACAGACAGAAAGACAAAAAAATTAAAAATTGGTTTTTTGTTATATGTCCCGTATATACTTTCATATGTATTTAGTAAAAAACTGTTATTTTGACATTACAAACAGACACTTCAATTTTATTTATTTGTATAGATAGTAAAATAACAGCATTATAACACCTAAACCAAGTCCTGTAAATTGTAATAATTTGTACAGTTACAAGCAATCAATGTTTACAATTACAAATGTTATATTGAAGGTTCAATAATAGCGGAGAAATGAACGGCGGACCGCTGTGCCGGTGCAGCGCACGCGCACGTCGTCACGGCATGCGGCACGGTGTGTACGCGGGTGAACAATCTTTCCCTAAATGTATTCCGACGCAGAGCAATATCAACAAGCTTTATCACTATCGGTAAGTTTCAACAACTTAGTCTGAAGGTCCAGTATAAATAATACTAGTATATAAATAATACTGTCTATCGTTGGCTGGAAAGTTGTGTAAGGTAAATAGTGGTGTAGCTAGGCGTGGACGGTGTGGGCAGAGGCCCTCACACTATATAGGGCCTCGCGCGAAACCGATGCATATTGCCTTACCCTACGATAAATAGGTACGCTAAAATACTTTACGTCTATACGCCTATCAATGCGCAGTCGTGTGGTATACCAACGATTGCACATATTGGAAACGATCGTACAAATCCAAATTCATGATAATTACCAATCAACTTGGAACGTACCGATTTGTCGTGAAATGGGTGAGTAACTTATAAAGAAATATTTAATAGTCGGTGGAGACTATACTAGAAAATAATTCAATTAGTAACAATTTATTGTGCCTCTTTAAATCATTCAATATGATTAATATGTTTTTAGAACCAACTCGAGTCTGCCACTTGTATTGATAATGTTTTCTGCAACTTATTATTCTGAGGAAGCCGTCGTCAATTGCTTGCCGTCTGATCACAGTGGGCAACTGTGTCACTTATAACGTTTGATAACCAATTATTCTGTTACTGGTTCCAATCCTTGCGACAGCGGTATATTTTTCCAAGTTCTCTGGACTTTATTTTAGTAAGTAGGTTTCTAGAAACACTTGTACTCGTCAATAATTTAGATGAAGATGATTAGATTGTTTATGTTATCAGTTTTCCCAAATATCCCACACGATAATTAAAGCATTTGAATTCATCTTTACAGAATCACAGTGTCGCCACCAACAAACTTCTTGATAAAGGCGCCAACAATAATAGCACACGATGAACACGAGTTCCTTTTCTCCGGCTTCTCAATGTTTTCTCATTACAAACTGGCAAAGTTACCTACTTGCAAAGTGATACGATTCAATATCGAATACACAATCTTGTACGTCGAGGAGCCCCCGCCACAGAATTTTACTGTCAAAGAATTGGATCTTTTCGGTAAGATATTTTTTATGGAAGCAGTTTTAAATTCAATTTTTGACCCTTGCCTGTGACGGCAACGTCCGATTTTATTAAGGTTTTGTGTACATTGGATTTTATACGCTTATACTGGCTGGAAGAACGGGTTCATGATGAGACCACGTAGCCCGAATTTGGGCACCTTTAGCTGCAATGGTTCCAATCTGGTGTAGTAGTTTTAATCGTCGTATATATTAGGAATTTGTTTGAATTGGTATGTGTTTTTTCTCCTACTACGGTGGCCAACAAGCTCAAGGCCCGCCTGATGGTAAGCGATTACCGTAACCTATGAACACTTGCAACACCAGAGGTATCAATAGCGTGTTGCTGACACTGAAAACGTTTTACGCTCTTTGAAGAAGCCCATAATGCAAATATGATGTTATCCGGACAAGATATTTGCGTCTGCGTAAGAAATAGGGGGTCGGCTAAGCAGTCTCAGATGTAGGCGTGAAATTCCTTTTTTTATTGGTGTCCAGTGGAAATGCTACATGGAACTTCCTTCACCCCGAGGAAGGGCGAAGTATGCTGGACTCCTACCGGCTGAAACCACTGGAGCGGTCAACTTCGGTACCGAAGGTGTGCTCCAGGTCCTCGTAAGATCACACTAGAGCCGCCCATTAATGCCACGCCTTTAGGCACATCTCGGAGGGGATGACTGTAAAGCGGTCACCCCCTCTATTGGAGGGCAGGCGGCTGTAAAAAGGCCACCCCCCAGGAACTTCTCGGGGAGGATTGTAAAGGGTCCCCCCTAGTCTCGCTGTGCAATGTGCTGCGCACACGGCGACACGTGACCACGCGCCTTTCCGGTAGTCGCTCGGTATGAGCACGCAGACTCCCTAATCTGCGCGCTGAGAGCTATCACTGCAACGGTGCTAGAGACGACAAAAAAACGGTACCAACCCGCCATAGTAATGCACAGATTATGTGGCTTGCTGTACCAGGCCATCTCCCACCACCTCTCTCCCGCTCCCATCGCCGAGTTAGCGCGATACAGCCACGCAGTACAATGGTGGTAATACAGCACCGGCGGTTCCTCTTCTGCCAACACAATGCTTCTTCAAAGACACTGGAGCAGAATCAAAACCTGTCATCATCATTTCCGCCTCTATTTCCCCATTGCTGAGTATAGACCTGTTCTCTGTTGCGCCACTCTGTACGGCCTTGTGGTCTCCATATCCCCAATTTTTTCAACCAGTCTCACTCTGATTGCCATAAAAACTCTTTTTTAGGGGATGTTGATCACGCGATGTTTATATTTAAGTTTACTTTCCGTGTCTTCTGAGATGTTTATGTTTTAGAGGAATTCCTGTTCTACGAACTACTAGAACTTATAGATTTGGATTTGGGCAAAGGCACCGATACATCATGCTCGCAGTTCCACTTCCTGCCCCGATTTGTACGTTACCTTCCAGAAGGAGGATGTGAGGTACACCTACATATTTATTTTCAATTAATTATGATGTTTATTCAATTACTTTTCTCCAATGTGGATAGCAGAAGCCACATGCTAAGATCTTTTCCCGTTGTCCTAGTGAGTAGGGTAGTTGTAAATTTCACTAGGAACTGAAATTAAATTACAATTCTACGCAGAAGTAAAAAAAAGAAAAGGAATGAAAAAGAAGATGTACTTATTAAATGGTTTAACCTTTTGACCGCCGTAGTCCGCATATCTAAATAGTAATGCCACAAATTTGAGGAGTGGCTGAAGAGGATACTCTCGGGACACAGATGTTTCAGGAGGATCTGTGTCGCATTGGCGGGTAACAGATGCCCGGTTGTTACCACTAAAGGGGACTGCTCGGAGAACAAGGTGCAGCACACGTAGGAGGAGTGCCCAGCTGCTCTTTGCCGCGGTGAATGTGCGAGCAAAACCCTTACCCCCAGAGTGAGGCAGGTCGAATAAAAAACCATGGCTGTTTTTGTAGCCGGTAACAGCCGGGCTCATCTCACCGCCTTCCCCAGGGCGGAGGATACCCATGAAGATTTAGAAACCACGATTAAAAAAAATACGACAAATAGCGTTACGTTTATTGCGATCCTTATTAAAGATAAGATAAAAGATAAAAATATTTTTATTCATGTAAAACCATATATAGGCACTTATGAATAGTTGCCGCGTTCCAAGATGTTGATTTCCTATGGAGAAGAACGGGCAAGAAACTCCATGGTTACTCTTTTTAAATCATAATAATTGTTACAGTATTTTTGGTTACATTGTTCTCAAAATAAATAATGTGAGGACAATATAGCAGAAAAAAGTAAACTTCTTTAAAAGTCCACACTAAACAAGCCTGATATTTATGTTAAATTATGATTCAATTGTCATGGCAGCATTAAGCTGACCAATCCCAACAGACAGCACTCGTTCACGAGCATGACGCATGCATCAGCGTCGCTCGGCTCAACCATATTGTAGGGCAACTAAGCGACCCGATACACGACGCCACCATCAGCAGGACACTTGAGTGAGCATGACATACCTAAACTGCCAGACAACTATCACGTCAATTAAACAAAATAAATTAATAATCCACATGGTCCTCGCACTTACAGTTTCAAATCTAAGTAAAGTGAATATAAAACAAAAACAACCAATACCAAAAAGTAATTGGTGTCACTTAAACAAATTGAGGATGAAGGATAATCAAATGTCATTAAATGAATTAATATAATCCATTATAAAAAAATGTCAAAATAAATAAAAATTAATGGCAATGGTATTTGATACATCAAACCCAATAATGTCAATATCGGCCTTTGAACATTGGAGCAGCTCAATCCCAAGCATTTTTGTCGTCCATATACTCTGTAACTTTATAGAAACAGACCATATTCATGAAGGTCCCATGATTACGATGCAAAATTTAAATCTTGGCACTAGACGAGCCACACTCGTATGCCTGGCGGTCAAAAGGTTAACAGACAGAGACTACCTTGACAAGACACGTATCCCTAATCTTATCAAATCTTGTGTTGCATCAATTTTGACAAATTAGTTTGGGTTGGCAGAATAATTGGTAGCTTAGCGCCAGATAATGTATTATTTGTATGTGCTAGGCATGCTGATATTCACAAATTAATTTGATTATAATAATTAGCTTCGCATCGCGTCACCTTTTTGCGTTTGTTGCACGTAGGCCAATAGCTTATGTACTCCTTTTGCTTCATCCTTGCACATTCACCAATACTTTTATACATGCATGCCTGTTGAGAGTACTACGATACTCTTTTTGAAGGACGCCATTGAAAAGGTCAGTGTTAGGCCTCTTTCGGCGTCCCTTCTTGGTATCATTCACATCTTCCTACAACTTAATTTTTTTAATCGCTTTTATTCATTTGCTTTTTAAGTCCATGCATTATATAAATAAGCACGAAAGAAACATTTATTTAATATACAAGTCCGTAAAAGAGATTACAGGACTACCCTTGTAATTTTTTTTATTATATTAACATCCTCTTTTCATGCAGAATTTTATTAATTTTATTTATGAAGTGAGCGATATTTACACGTGTTATTTATTTTAGGTGTTATCAATGTGTGAAGTTCTAAAATACCTAGTGGATGAAAGCGGATTACTGATAGCACCAGAGGCATTGGCAGATGTACATGGCATGGACCATTATACGTGGCAGAAGTTTGTTGATAGGATTAAAGGTACATACATTTTTACTAATGTTTGTGTGTTCGTCTTCTACGCTTTTGTGCATCGCGCATTTGATATGTTTCTTCTATTCTATACACTTTGTTTCCCTCTAAGAAAAGTTCACAAATCATGCTGCACCGAAGTTGGTTACTCGGGGTATAAAAACGTCTTGTATAAATAAAAGGAAGCTAAAATCATTATGCTACCATAAAAATAATAATAATACAAAACTAAAATACTTAAAATATAATAGAATACTAAAAAAATGCATTATATATTAAATATATATATATATATATATATATTACATATACATAATAAATTCCAAAAATTAAAATAAAGCTATGTGGGATGTTGTTAAAATAAATCAGATTCACTTAAAGTATTTAATCAAATAAACGCTATTGTTAACAATAATTCAACTGTGTAAGAAAAGCCTTGCGATAAAGCTAGCATCTTTAAAGAGTTATTTGTTTCTATCTCCAAAAACTCAGCAGCAATGATGAGTAGCAGTTGTGGTAGTTCTCTTCTATCAAATACAAATGACTCCAGCATATTCTTAAGACCATGTACAGATTATGAAGTCTTCCTAGTAATATAATCTTTAAACAATAAGAAATCGGTTGGGTGTGATGATGTTTCTACGCACGTGCTGAAATCACGTGCTGCCGCGATCTCCACAATTCTTACTCACTTAATAAACTTGTCTTTTAGTAATGAATTTTTTCCGGAAAGGTTGAAAAAGTCAATAATTAGGCCCCTACACAAGAAAGGTAGCAGACTATAGAGAGAGTTATTGACCTATAGTTGTTAATATCTATTAACACTTATAGGCCAATAACTCTCATCCCTATATTTATGTAAATGTAATGCACAATAGAATGACTGATTTTCTAAACAAACACAATTTAATAAAGCGAAGAACAAAATGGTTTCCAGAAGGGCAAGTCCACGACATTAGCAGCTTTTTCACTCATTAGGGCAATACCAGAAACAGGGTGTCCCGAGCGCGCTTTTTGAATGAAATCTGCGTGCTCATACCGAGCGACCCCCGGGAAGACAGCGGTGTGCATGTGGTCACGTACCGCTGTGAGTGCAGCACAGCGCATAGCGAGGCTTTGAGGGAATCCTTTACAATCCCCCCGAGATGTGCTTGGGGAGGTAACCTCTTTACAGTCACCTTGCCTCCGTTAGAGTGGGTGAACGCTTTACAGTCATTCCCTCCGCGATGTGCCTAAAGGCGTGGCACCGATGGGTCTAGATGGAGATTATGCGATTTCCTGGAGCCTCCCTTCGGTGCCGAAGATGACCACTCCGGTGGTTTTAGCCGGTAGGAGTCCGGCATACCCCTAAAAACTAGTATTAACTTCATATAGATGTCCGTACCTATGCTGTGGAGCGGGAATGCCACAGGGAAGCATCCTTGCGCCACTCCTGTTCCTACTGTATATAAATGATTTGCCTCGTGTCACTACCCAAAAGTGCGTTTTATTAGCTGATGACCTAATATATATATATGGCAATAATAGTCACTAAGACACTATAATTAAGGCATTAAATAAAAGTTTAAAAGTAAATGTATCAAAAACGAAATATGTTCAGTTTACCAACCACAAATTAAAACCAATGAACATAAATCTTATTTACAATGGAGAACAAATTAATAGGGATAGTCATATCAAATTTTTAGTAATAACCTTGGACGAAAATTTTACCGGGGATATACATATAAATACGTACTATATGTAATAAATTAAATAGATTTGTATACGCCTTAAAACAACTTCGAAAAACTACCAGCCTTAATGCAAACCTTAGTGCTTATTATGGATACGTTTATGGATAAGTTCTGTCTTGGGATAAGGGTTGTTGCTATTGTTAAAATTGGCACGTGTGTTAGAAACAGTTCAAATCTATTCGCAAGGGTGAGTGAAGATAGCAGATTTTTAAAAAGGGATTTGGCATTTGCAATAGACCTTATAATTCTAGTTTCCATTTCATACAATAGTTTTACACCTCTGGGGATAATCCGAGACTTCATTTTATAGTGCAGCCATGGAGGGACCCCGGTTATTGTCCCATTACATTTTAGATTAAAATTCTCTAAAGGGCCTCTGCGTGTTGGACCCATATCCCCGCGTAAGCCTATCAAAAGACCGGGTTCCCCCTTACAGGGGATGCAAGCCCGTGTATAGAGAAACATGTAGAGAATAAATAAAGCCTGTGTGTTTTTTATTAATTTCATTGGACCAGGATTCAATTTAATAATAATGTTAATAAAATAGACAGGCAGACAAACTTTTTGCCCATAGTGCAACAAATTTTAGTCCATATAGCAGCTCTTCCCATAGTCCTACATCCACCGAGGACAAACGGTAATTGTATTACAATAGTGCAGACATGGAGAGACACCATTGTGCCCCATAACATTGTAGATTAAAATTATCTATAGGACCCTGCGTATTCGACCCTGGCTCCTCTGCATAAGCCAATCGCGAGATTGGTTCTCCCTTTCAGAGGATGTTAACTCATGACAAAAGATACGATTAATATGACTGTGTAATATGTTCCAGGTATGATAGTAACATATCCAGGTAAAAAGCCATGTTCCGTCCGGGTAGACCAACTGGACCGCAGCCCGCCGGGCAACGACGGTGATGACAAGAATTCTACAGATCTCAAGTCTTACTACCCAGAAATCGTGCACTTTGGGATACGCCCGCCGCAACTCAGTTATGCTGGTAATCCCGAGTAAGTAAACCAATGACACGTGTGACTTTAAACCATAATCTTATATCTATAGATATCTCTTAGATATCTAGTCGACGAAAGCTAGCAAGTCGGAAACCTCTAATATAACCTCTTCCCACAATGTTAAAGGATGTGTCTTTTTTTTAATATTATGGGGCAGGCACTATATTTTATTGGTCGTTAGATAGTGCAATCGTCTAGGGAATCACACATTGTAATTGCAAAGACAGAACATAAATCCTCAGATAACAACAAGCTCTTGGTTCGTCTATCTGGTAGTATCATATTATATACTAAGTCTTTAATATGTATTGGTATAAGTTTTTAAACTGACATGGTCACTAACACTATTATTGGAACTAAAAACGGGATATTTACCATGTTTTTTATTACTTTTGAGTTCCCGATATTTCGGCGCTGTTGCAAGCGCCATGTTCACGGATAAACTAAAGTTTTTGCGGGTGGATGTTTATGAGCAGACAAAACGATCTACCCTCTTCCTTAAACGTTTTGTGCGCTGGGTGCCGCTACCACTATCACTTAAGTCACTCACAACTCGACTTTGTTCCCGACATACGAAACTCACTGTGTCCACTCGCGAACTTTTTACGGCACTCTTTCGGTCTTTACACAATCGAATCACTGGATTCCAGGCCTTCGACAGTTGAAACCCGTCCTCCCGGTTAAAGTTACTATATTTGGTAATCTCAATGGCTTCTCTTACCAGTCTGGGTATATAGTGGCGTTCTGTCGAGATTACTTGAGGGTTATGTAACTCCATCCAGTGGTTCGATCCCAAATCCAACAGGTGTTCAGCTATGGCCGATTTTTGGATGTCGTTGTTTTTTACCGCTCTAATGTGTTCTGAGATTCTACAAGCTACAGTGCGTTTCGTCTGACCGATATACGACTTGCCACAACTACAAGGTTGACTACCTTGTAAACTCCGGGCTTTTCGAGGGGAAAGTTGTCCTTCGGCGAACGCAGCATTTGAGACACTTTCTTGAACGGAGTGAAGATAGTCTTTACGGAGTATTTCCGAAGAATGTTTGCAACCTTATCTGTCACTCCCCTCACGTACGGCAAAAATGCCGGTTGCCGCTCAACCTCGCACTTCCGATGCTTAGAAATAGTTTTTTGTCTACGGTGTATGGCCTTCGATGTATATCCATTCCTCTGTAGGACCCTCTGCACATGCGCTAGTTCTGTAGGTAAATGCTCCTCGTCGCATAAATCATACGCTCGGTTGGTGAGTGATGTCACTACAGAGTTCAGTTGTCTGGGATGGTGATGCGAATTCGCGTGTAGATAACGGTCAGTGTGAGTCAATTTCCTGTAGACTGAGTGGCCTAGCGATCCATCAGTACGAACTCGTATCTTCACGTCCAAGAATGGAATAGTCCTCTCATTTTCCATTTCACAGGTAGTTTACGTCACCAACGCGTATCCACGAACTGGGTGGTTCTCTACTTCGCGGTAGTTTGTGGAACCTTAGCGCCTCGGTTTTATGAGGTGCTATCTGCAGACCGGATGGTTCCCTCGAAGAACGCCCCGCTGGCCAACACAAGAGTTGTCATCCAAAAAATATTTGAGAAATGGAAACTTCGGTGGATTTGACATCAGAGCAGATACAGAACAGATAAGACTGCATTTTTACAGCAATTTTAGAGTTTATAGAACTAATCCGCAACTGGTAATTGTAATCTAAACTAGAATCAGCTTCTGCTACTGCTTCGCCAAACTACTGTCTATGGAAGTTTACGAAAGCATATGGCCGACATCAGGTGGCGAAACCAGCAATAAGGAAGAATATCCGTGAACAAAATACCTGGGCAAGAACAGCTCAGGAAAAGGTGTTTACCCCTAACGACAATGATGATTACGATTTTGAATTCGATATAGACGAATGCCTGAATCATTCTTACCAGATTTCAATGCCCCAAAAGCCAACATCAGTACGAGATGTTGTTAGGATCATCAAGGAATTTAAGGACAAAAAAGCGCCTGGCTTTCACCTGATCACCAAATAGTCCTAAGAGCCTAAACAGGCTTTAGTCTTTATAACTATTCTGTTTAACGGAATTCTAAGGGTGAAATATTATCCCCGTATTTGGAAAGGCTCGCAGATAATGATGATCAACAAAATGGAGCGAACAAACTAATATCGAATCGACCAAAACTCTTTGGAAAAGTGTTACTGCGTACAGTCGAACCAATATTGACAGGAAATAAGATCATACCTGACCATCAGTTGGAATTTCGGCACCGGTATTCCACAGTCGAGCAAGTTCACAGGGTCTATGACAAAATTATAAAGGCCCTAGAACGAAAAGAGTATTATTTATCGGTATTCCTAAATATCCAACAGGCCTTCGACAAGGTTTAGCACAATGGCCTTCTTTTCAGAATAAAGAAAAGCAGAAAGCTAAAGCTGGGCAGCGTTCGGGAAACTTCGTAATGTCTTTTCGTCAACAATACCGCAATGCCTCAAGACGAATGTCTTTAACCAGTGTGTGTTACCAGTGATAATACGTGGTCACTCACCATGGGCCTCATATGAAATCTCAAGGTCACTCAGCGAGCTATGGAGAGAACTATGCTTGATATTTATCTATGTGATCGAATCATAAATGAGGAGATCCGTAGATGAACTAAAGTTACCGACATAGCTGAAAGGATTAGTCAGCTGAAGTGGCAATGGGCTGTGCACATAGCTCGTGGAACTGATGGCCGTTGGTGCAGAAAGATTCTCGAGTGGAGACAGCGCACCGGATAACCTGGCGTCGGACGCCTCTAATTAGGTGGACAGATGAACTGGTAAAGGTATTGGGATGCGTTGGATGCGGGCGACATGTAACCAGTCGTTTTGGAAATCTATGAGGAGGCTTATGTTCAGGAGTGGATGGCTTATATGATGAAGCTTTCTAATTGATGTAGACATTGGGTCATAAAGACGTAAATATAATCGTTTCTGAGTTACAAACCGTTCACAAAATGTTTTCAGGTACCAAAAAGCTTGGCGCTATTACGTAAAATATAGGCATTTAATCGCCAACATGGCCAAGCCTTCGTATAAGGAGCGTCAGAAACTTACCGCAAAAGAGGCTAAATTGCAAGAAATGAGGACGCAGAGCAAAATGAAGAGAGATGTCACTGTCGCTATATCCTCGGAAGGTTTTCATACTACGGGCCTTATGTGCGACGTGGTACAGGTGAGTTTGTCGTTTCCGAGGGGTAAACTACAATAACGTGTTAGGATGTCACCGTATTGACCGGTCAGAAACGCCCTTGAGTTGGGCGTTTCGTCAAAGCTCCAGGCGCTCAAAGCCAGTTGTACTCTCTGATCGGTATACCGGCAAGGTTAAGGATCAGTCTGTGAATAAGTGACTGCATAGCGGTATTTGAATTAAGCGTCTCCGTGCTTCGACAAAACACGTAAAATCGTCAGTCCCGGATTTTGTCATTATTTATTTATTTTATTTATTTAATTAACAAACGCTTACTGCACTTACAGTTGCCCAACGCGCACAGTAAGCCAAGCAATAGTGCTACTCGTAAATACATATTTCTTATATTTAGTCATTAAGGAATTTAAGACAGTAACTAATAAATTGGTTAATGCTGTTGCACTTTAAGCGAAGTTGCACTTTAAACAACTGTGACATAAGGTTTAACACTAACCACGAAACAAAGAAGAAAGCTCCATACTAAATAATATTTTTGCTACAAGTCATATTTTACAGATATAGTAGAGATAATTAAACGTAAATTAAAACACATTATATTGTCATGATATAAGCAATGACCCTATGCTATCTGTTTTCATCCCTTTTAATCTTCCATTTCAGCATGCTATGCTTATCCCAGTTTTGGTCAGACATCTCCGATTCCACAAATCGTTGGACAGTCTCGAGAAGAAGATCGGTTATGTATTTAATCAGCGGGCACTGCTCCAAACTGCCCTTACACACCCTTCATACAGAGAGAACTTTGGGACTAATCCTGACCATGCCAGAAACAGCCTTACTAATTGTGGAATAAGACAACCCGAGTATGGAGATAGGAGGATTCATTATACTAGGAAAAAAGGTTCGTTATGTGCATTTATCTCAGTATGTTGTAGATGCGCTGCACTCATCCAGGCACTAATAAATGGCTTCTTCAAAGCTACTTAGCTCTTTCACGCGTAATGTTAATTAAGTTCTCCATAATAGTTTTAGCACGTTTAATACTGATATAATATGTGATAAGTTATCTTATCTTAATATATATAAATTACGTGTCACGTTGTTTGTCCGCTATGGACTCCTAAACTACTGAACCGATTTTTATAAAATTTTGCACACTGTGTGCAGTTTTATCCAACTTAAAATATAGGATAGTTTATATTTCAATTTATAATCGCAATATTATTTTATTGCGAATTATTTGTTTATTATCTGACAAAGAGTCATAATTATCTGTTAGTTCAATAAGATTCTTACAGATGGCGGTATAAGGTAATTAGATAACTGGATTGATTGGACCCGGTAGGTGTCACTGCAATCGGGTTTGCATGTACCTACCCGTGCGAAGCCGAGCCGGGCAGCTAGTAAATAAATAGAAAGTAAGTTCAGCTCCACATATATTGTTTCCCAGGTATCGTGACCTTAATAAACATAATGTCACGCTTCGGAAAGCACAGTGAGACAGAATCTGATATCAAGCACAACGAACGTCTCGAGTTTCTCGGCGACGCTGTAGTAGAGTTCCTCTCATCCATACACCTGTTCCGAATGTTTCCTGGACTTGCTGAAGGTGGCTTGGCCACGTATAGAGCGTCTATTGTGCAGAATCAGCATTTGGCGCAGCTAGCTAAGGTAAGGTCGATGAAGAATTTAATTTACGCCTATATAGCACGTGACCGACTATAATCGGTCAGACAGTCGGTGCTACAAACACTTTTAAGTACACATATACCAAAAAAACGACTAAATATAAAGTTATACAAAAACAAAACATACCTAACCACCGGACTAAAAATATCATGTCAACATAAGAGGCACTTAAAAGTTATCGTGGACCAAACTAAAAATATCACTTTAAAAAAACACTATAAAGTTTATGAAAAAATTCTAAAGAAATGTGTAAAACAGGCGAAAAAGTTAAATAATATAAAAGCAATGAAGCGCGCTCAAAATAAATCTAAAGCTATGTGGAGAATAATTAAAAGTAATAACACACCTAGCAAATTACCCTATTACAAAAATCTTAGTCTAAACTACCAAAACAACATAACTAATTGCCCGAGTACAATAACAAACCTATTTAATGACTACTTCGCGTCTATCGGTGAGTCGGGTCAGAATGTCCTTTCAAGGTCATGCCCTGTTCTAGCTCCCTCGATTAACTCACTATTTGTACAACCAACAACAGAACGTGAAATATCTAACATTATAAATAAAATGAGCAACAAGCGCAGCTTTGGAGTGGATGATACTCCACCGATATTGATTAAAGCGTGTTGTGAAGAATTGACCCCACCACTTACTAAATTAATTAATATATCACTAGACGAAGGTAAATTTCCGGATAAACTTAAGTACGCAAAAATAATACCGATCCACAAAAAAGGGAACAATGCCCTTGAACCCAGTGCTTATCGTCGTATAGCCTTACTACCAACCGTATCAAAAATATTTGAAAAAGCTATGGCAATTAGAATATATAAATTCCTTGAAAAGTATAATTTATTAGACGTTAACCAATACGGCTTCAGACAGAAAAGATCGACAACATTAGCGACATATAAATACGTGCAAAAAATATACAGTTATATTAATAAAAAGCAATACACATTAGGTCTATTCCTAGACATGACTAAAGCGTATGATAAGGTGTCCCATAACATCCTATTACAAAAACTATATGGCCTCGGCATACGCGACAAGGCCTATCAGTGGCTAAAGATGTATCTAAAAGATAGAAAACAAGTTGTGCAAATTGGATACTATGATAAAAAAACAAACGAGCTATACGATATTAAATCACACATTAAAACCGTTAACACCTCCATACCACAAGGCAGTGTATTAGGATGTATTCTATTTCTTATATATATTAATGACTTACCCAAAACAATACAAACGCCTTGCGTGCTATTTGCTGATGACGTATCTTTATTATTTCAATGTGACGGTGATATCGAAAGTAATCTCCAAATAGAGAGTAGTTTTAAAGACATAATGATTTGGCTCCGCGAACATAATTTAGAAATCAATTTAAATAAAACGAAAATGTTACAGTTCCGAACCTATCAAAGAAAACCTTAAAATATTGACAACATACTTAAACAGCTAACTATCGCACAGGTGAATGATTTTACCCTGTTAGGCATTACTTTAGATTGCAACTTAAATTGGAAAAAACATGCCGAAAAACTTAAAAATAAAAATCCCAATTTATCTATGCATTTAGTAAATTGAAAACAACCACAAACATAGAAACCGCATTAACAATGTACTACGCATATGCTTATGCCTGGTTCAATTACGGGATCATACTGTGGGGCGAATGTACGGATTTTAATCACTTCTTTATACTACAAAAAAAGTGTCTACGAATCCTATGTAATATAAGACAACGCGAAAGCTGTTACCCTCATTTCATTAAACACAAAATGTTAACACTTCCATCTCTTTACATTCTACAATGTTCGATGTTCATCAGAAATCACAGACACTTTTTCCAGTCAAACGATGAAGTAAATATAAATTATAACCGTCGATATAAAAACAAATTAATTACACCAATCATACATTTAGAAATAATGAAGAACAGTCCCGACTACAGAATGGTTACTATATACAACAAGTTGCCTGAACACATTAAGAATGAGGACAAAAATACAGTATTCTATAACAATTTGAAAACACTATTAATTAAAAAAGCCTACTATACTGTTGAACAATTTAAATCAGACAACTTTTCTAGACCTTAAATTTTAATCTCCAACATTTAAATTCAAATAAAACCCGAGTAATAAAATACAACTTCTAACCTGACACAATTGACTGATTTACATATTGACTTCACATATTGACATTTTATATAGAGCTTTTGTACATACATATAGATATCTTGATCAATGTTATTTATTTTTATTGAATTTTGTTTTTTTATGTATTTGGAATTAATTGTTTTAAATAATTTGTAATCATTTAATTTTTTTAATGAATTTGTAATTATTAATCAGTAAAATCTATTTATAATGAAATCTTAACTAAAACAATCAATTTCAGTAATTTTTCATTGTATTGTATGTTTGATTACCCGTTTTTACAAAATGTGACTCAACAACGGGCCAATGTTTGCAGTGCCCTAGCAGGGTTCATGTACTCCAATTTAATATTGTTTAATCTAAATGATCATGATTATATTTAATTGTTGATGTGCATGTTGGCAAATAAATAAATAAATAAAATAGAACATACCAACATTTATTACTTTAACACAAATAAATAAATCGGTCCTACAAGCTGTGTGGTGCTGGCTACGACTAGCACCAACCCATCTCATCCTGTGGGTGTCGTAAAAGGCGACTATGGGATTAGCCGGAGGATGGGCAGCAGCGTCCTTTGAGTACATTAACAACTCAACTGCGATCGCCAAACCGCCTGCCAAGAGTGGCGATTATGGCAAAAACCCCCCAATCAGCACACAACACACACCCATATCGGTCGTTGTAGTGATTTTTGGGGGAGGCCTATGTCCAGTGGTGGACTTTATTCGGCCGAAATTATGATGACAAGAGTCGGGCTAGTTCGATAGATTCTCGCCGACCCGACCCGATCCGAATTTTGTCGGCGTTATGTCGGAGCAAAGGATTAAAAAAATGAGTGACCACGCGTTAACGCAGACGACTATCATTAATCGGCAGCGCACGCCTCGGTATAATTTCGGATGTTCACAGCACGTTGTTCTGTCGGTAGTTGTAACGTTCGCGTTGAGTCGACCTAAAATCAGCCGTAGGCGGGCACATATACGTGAACAATTAAAATCGGTCATCTGCATTAGGCCTTAGGGCGTTCTTCTCCGAGCCGGAACACGTCCATTATCGGTTCGATATAGAAATCCATATTTTTCGTCGGCCTGATAAACTTTTTGCCTTCGAACATATAATAAAGTGGCAGTAAGCTGTTGATTAAAGGGACTCTGCGTGTGGTGTCTGGATTAAGAATGTAGCACAGCTCCATCTCCTCCCGTGGATGTCGTAAAAGGCGACTAAGTGACTGTAAACCAGAGGAATGGGCAGCAGCGTCCCTTCTGTGGAATAGTAGCCATCACCGCTATTACCCCCAATATGACTCAATTTTGAAAATCTATGAGGGATACCTTAGTTCAGCAGTGGACGTCCTATGGCTGATATGATGGTATGATGATGAAAGGGACTCATAACGAACGACTTGATGGTACGCCGTAATTGCTTTAATTGCGATAGTATGATGAAGTTTCTTGAATAAGTATTAAAAAATAAGTGGAAAAGCAGGGCCGATCTTTTCTGATCTGCTTCCGATGGCAACTTCCGAGGTCCGACGTCGGACCGGAGTATTGGACAAATGCCCTAACATTTATCATTTAGTTATGTCGTCTGAACACATCAAATGCCTGAAACCAGTGCGGATAATACTATACGCCTACCTGTTAACAGCCTGACTAACGGCTTTGCGTGCATTCCGGGGAACTGATTACGTATCTTGTAGACGGATTGTGACATGCGTAAATCTCGCAGTCGCTGCTGTCAAACAACAATAATCCATCTATAACAACCACAGGCTTGTCTTAAAAAAGTTCATTCATTTTATTTCTGCCTGTTGCTGTTTTACTTCTATTGGCGCAGGTTATGGCAACAACGTTGGCACGGTTGGTGCAGTGGCTGATACAGTCGACTGCTGCGCTCCGGGTCGCGGGTTCGATTCCCGCACGGAACAAATATTTGTATGATCTGCAGGTAGTTGTTCCGGGTCTGGGTGTATTGTGCGTGGAATGTATGTCTGTAAACGCACCCACGACACAGGAGAAATCCTAGTGTCCCCACACGTTTTTTTAAACCAGAAACCAGAATAACAAATACCAACAGTCGGGCGATTGCCATATTTAAAAATCATCGATCGGATGACAGCTACTATCTCATTAACAGGCACAATGCCAGACACAATTAAAAATCTATTGTGGGATAAGCCTACGTTCAGCAGTGGACCGATAAAGCCTCATGATTGATTGATTGAGTCTCGCAGCCCGCGGATTTAGCTCATTGAAAGGCTATCGCCTTTGCTGTCATTGTTTTACCGATAAGCAAGGGGCAGTGCTCGGAGGATGGATTGGTCTCGATGTGTAAACAGCGGTAACGTAATATCTAAAAATTGCACCTACTAGTGTTGCTTAACCTGGTAGATAGTTCTGCATAGTAGTAGTATTTATGTTTAAGCTTCCGTGGCATACTCTTAATAAACTCAATTAGTTAAAATTGTTGTAGAACATAGAGTTGGAGCAGTTCATGTTGTACGCGCACGGCTCAGATTTGTGTCGTGAGGTAGTGATGCGCCATGCAATGGCCAACTGTTTCGAAGCGCTCATGGGCTCATTATTCTTGGACGCTGGATTGGAGGTAAGTGGTTAATCAGAAATAGGATATTAATGTTTTATCGACACATGTATTACTTTAAAGATGCCATACTAATTCTAATAGTCGATATGTGTATTTCAAGGGTGTATAGAAACATAGATATGCAGCATTGTCCAATGTGTGGCCGCGTAGTTATTGGGAAAGTTACATACTACTGTTTAGCAAATATAATATACAACAATACTACATGACTCATCTACCAGTAAAGCGCGTGATTATGACAAAAGTATTGCTGTCATAGGGAAGTTCAGCAATGAATGTTTGTGGGCTGATATAGAAATGTAGAATTCACGCTATAACATCTAGATTCCGTAAAGGTTACGGAGATCCGATCCTAACTTAGAAACGGTTCGGAACGGATCAATCAATTATTAATTGGAAATGTCTTAATCGATTAGTACAAGAAAATAATCTTCACCTACTTTATTAACTTTAATATTATTGAAGAATAAATGACATGACAAATTTTGAGTCTCTAGGGGGGCGGCAGCCTCTATCTGTCCCCCCTAATTGGTGACGCCCTTGATCGTACGCACACTCATAATAGTGTGTTCATGAACGTTAAATTGCCGAGAATTGCGAAATGTTATTGAACTTCTTTAAATAGTTTTAGATTTGGAAACTTGTTTGAACTGGTGTGAACACTCTCCTAGAGTGGCACAAGCCTAGGTGAACTAAATACGATTTTCTTTAGGTCGCGGACCGCGTGTTCGCTTTAGCGTTGTGGTGCAATGAACCGCAGTTACTGGACGTGTGGGTAAAGGATCGAGCGCATCCGTTGCAAGAACAAGAACCGCTCGGTGACAGAAAATATATCAAAGACTTCGAGTTTCTAAAACGACTGACGGATTTTGAAGAATCTATAGGTATTTGTTTGACGTACTTATGATCCGTGTGGTGTCCGGATTAAGAATATAGCACCACTCCATCTCCTCCCGTGGAGGTCGTAAAAGGCGACTAAGGGACTCTAAACCAGAGAGGGATGGGCAGCAGCGTCCTTTCTGTGGAACAGTTGCCATTCTGTGCTCACCAACCCGCCTGCCAAACGTGGTGACTACTGGCAAATTCCCCCCAATATGATGACACAGTTGTGGAAATCTATGGGGGAGGCCTTTGTGCAGTAGTGGACGTTGTATGGCTGATATGATGACTGAAGAAAATATACGCTTCGTAAAATTATTTTTAAAATGAATTTTGTGGTGAAACGTTTTTATTAGTGAGTAAAACATTGTGCTCTTATTGAAGATTTACTGATTTGTTGGCCCCGGGTTTTTATCACTAATCACGCAGTTTAATTAGGTTTTCATGAGTAATTTTCCAGTTATTTCACTTATAACCCAGGATTGAATGAATGGCTGATAAATGGATGACGTAAGCATGGCCTTGATGTAAGCATGCTTGGATAAGGGACATATAGAAGTCATACACATTTCGATCATTAATTGTACGAGATTTCCGATAAGCGCTTCAATAACGAAATAAGAGCTCAACTAATGTTGTGGTGGTTGATATTAATATGGTCCAATCATAGCCAACCATAAGTTGTTCAAAATGCCGCAGTGCGCGTTTAAAAGTTGTGAACATAACTACCGTAACATGCATAAGCATACATATGATATATATGTTTTATGTTTTTTCGCAGGCGTCCAGTTCAAACACATCCGCTTGTTGGCTCGCGCATTCACCGACCGTTCAGTGGGCTTCACGCACTTAACACTAGGTTCCAACCAACGGCTTGAGTTCCTAGGAGATACAGTACTCCAGCTCGTCGTGTCCGACAGACTGTACCGACACTTCCCTGACCATCACGAGGGACATCTCTCTGTAAGTGTTATTTTATGCCTGTCTGCCCACTGGGTATGGGCTTCCTAGGAGCCCACTACATTGAATGGTCGAGAATACTCATGGTAAACGGATTAGTGATCGAAGTATGTTATTATTAGTAAATAGCACGATGCTGCTGCCTATCCGGAATATATATGTAGGTTCCAGTACCCTTGGGGTGGGCCGGTACATGAAATACCTGGGGCTCACCCTGGGCTTCGAAGAGCACTTCCAGCGCCTCGTCCCCCGAGTCGAGAGGGTAGTGGGTGCTCTACACCGGCTGCTGCCCAATCTCGGGGGACCATGTGAGGAAGTTCGCCGTCTCTACGGAGGAGTCGTGCGGTCCGTGGTCCTATACGGGGCGCCTGTATGGTCAGCTCGACTATCAGGCGCCCAGCGCTGCAGAACCAAAATTCACGGTCTGCAGCGCAGAGTGGCTATCCGGATCGCACGAGGATACCGAACGGTGTCCTACGAGGCGGCAACTCTCCTGGCGCGTTTTCCGCCTTTTGACATCCTGGCGGAGATGGATGCGTGGGTCTACGATCAGACACGCTCCCTCCGCCAGAGCGGCGAAGGCGCGCCTCCAGGGGCGTTGGACAAGCTGCGGCGGCTAGCTCGGCGGCGCGCACTTGTAAAGTGGCGTCATCGCCTGCGGATGCAGTTTGCAACCAAGCGCGTCGTCGAGGCCGTCCTGCCGCTCTTTGGAGCCTGGCTCAGAAGGAGCGAGCGCGTCACCTACCGCCTGACGCAGGTGCTCACCGGGCACGGCACAATGCCACCATTGTGATAGCGACCAGGACACCGCACAGCACACGCTCGAGGCGTGCCCTGCGTGGGCCGCCGAGCGGCGGATCCTGGTCGATCGGATCGGGCAAGATCTCTCTCTGCCAGCAGTAGTGTCGCCTATGTTGGCAGAGCACGAAAATTGGAATGCAGTGGTCTCCTTCTGTGAGAGCGTCATGCTCCAGAAGGAGACCGCAGAGCGGGATCGGGAGAGGGCCGATCCCGCTCGAAGAAGAAGGAGACGGCGCCGGGGTAACAACCGCCCTGGCGCCTAATTCCGATACGCCTGAAAACCCCTGCCGTTGCTATAAGGTGGGGGACCTCTGGGTTCGCGGGTGCGTAGATTGGGGAATCTGCGTGCCCACACCAAGCGACCCAAGAGCAGACGGTAGCACGCATGTGGTCACGCGCTGCTGTGGGACGCTTTGGGGGATCCTTTACAATCCCCCTGGGGGGTGACCGCTTTACAGTCACCCTCTCCGAGATGTGCCAATAGGCGTGGCACCAGTGGGTGGCTCTAGTGTGATCATACGAGGACCTGGAGCCTCCCTTAGGTGCCGAAGATGACCGCTCATATAAAATAGCTTAAAACTTTAATATTATTGAAGAATAAATGACATGACAAATTTTGAGTCTCTAGGGGGGCGGCAGCCTCTACCTGTCCCCCCTAATTGGTGACGCCCTTGATCGTCTACATAAAAATCTAAAATAGTTTTAGATTTGGAAACTTGTTTGAACTTTGTTAACTGGTATATTAAATGATAGAAATAAAATTTTAACAATAAAAGGTGGATCGCGCGACGCGTACAAAATGTGTGTATCGGACCGTGAATAATGGCTGAATGCTGCCGTGAGCGAGCCGATGGCGCACCCGGCGCCGATCGCCGCAGTTGTCCGATCGGTGACGAAGAATCCCGAGTAGCGCCTCGCCGCCCTCAGACATCCAGTCCCCTTGGTTCCTTTTGGAAATTCTTCATGAACTGGGGCATACCTACCGGCTAAAACCACTGGAGCGGTCTTCTTCGGCACCGAAGGGGGGCTCAAGGTCCTCGTAAGATCACACTAGAGGCGCCTATTGATGCCACGCCACGTCACATCATGGAGGGGATGACTAAAAATTGGTCACCCCCTCTAGCGGAAGGAAGGCGACTGTAATAAATAATAAATAAAACTAAAAGACACGCTTTTATAGATAACCGAACTAAAAAGTAGAAAATAATTTTCAATAAGTTTAATATAAACAAAAAAAAATGCATGATGACTCTACTTTTACAAATATTTACAACAATTGACATCAAGCACCCCACGCTTTTTATATAAATATTTTTTGTTAATCACTTTATATAGTTAATTTAAACTTATTGAAAACACACGGCGGCCCGTGCCCACGTGCGCGCAACCGTTTTCGGGGGGGTCGCTCGTTATGAGCACGCAGACTCCCCAATTTGCGCGCCCGTGATCTCCGAGGCCTCTACCATATCGACGGCACGGGGGTCAAGCGTATTGGAACTGGGAGCCGGAGCGGTTGTTACTCGGTGCCATCACTTCCTTCCCCGTACGGGATCGGCCCTCTCCAGATCCCGCTCTGCAGTCTCCTTCTGGAGCATGACGCTCTCGCAGAACGAGACCACTGCACACCCATTTTCATGCTCTGGTCAACAACGATTACGTGCGCGCTACCGTCGTATTAAATCGATTATTTTTAGTAACAATCGTCCTTCGCTAGGTGCCACCAATTCAATCAATAGTGTCCCCACCGGGCGCCACTAATGGTGGCTACGCCCCTGCTCACACGCTGCCTTCTTATTTGGTTTTGATTTATTTACAGTTACTCCGTTCATCTCTAGTCAACAACCGCACACAAGCCATGGTGTGCGACGACCTTAATATGTCAGCATATGCAATATACAATAATCCTAAAGCGAAACCTACAACTAAGAAACATAAGGCCGATCTGCTTGAAGCCTTCCTAGGAGCGCTGTTTATTGATAAAGTAAGTGACTCATCATCAATGTTTCCATACGAGATATTAAATACTCCTATAGCCCTCCACTATTAAACAAATGTCTGATGCTTGTTTACCGACAAAGAGTTGTGTTGCAGACGCTTGTAACGCCAGCGTGGCCGTAATATAAATATGACTGTCTCAAACTTGATTGGTTCTTGATACTCGAATCAAGAAGTCGATCTTATTAACGCGTACCATTAGACAAACGCCTTTTATCTCGTTTTTTACTGGACGGCGATTTAGCCGATCATGTTTGAGATCATTCAAAATAATGTACCGATTTGTAATGGCTCGAGATGTACACGTTATTTATTGTCCACCACTGCTCCTGATCGACGGAACAATATGAAAAAGTATATATAAGTATGAGTATTTATATACAGTCCGCACAGATTGCCCTCTGCGGCCAGTCCTTTGAGAAGACACCCAAGTGTTTAGACCGACGTTTCCCAGGTTTATCACAGCGGTGCCGATGGCATTGTATAAATTTGCAAATTACAACAAAAGCAATGTTCCAGAACCTAGATTACTGCCAGGCGTTCTGCAACGCGTGTCTATTTCCGCGGCTGCAGGAGTTCATCATGAACCAGGACTGGAACGACCCCAAGTCTAAGCTGCAGCAATGCTGCCTCACACTACGCTCCATGGAAGGAGGCGAGCCTGATATACCGGTGTACAAGTATGTATTATGTGGTTTTACTTTATTGGACGTTTAGATGTGTATCAGTTTCTTTTTGTTTTGTTTTGTAATAAATATATTTTATTTATAATGGTTTCAACATCTAAAATAGTTATATGGCTTAAGATCATAATATTATTTTAAAGTATATTGATACTAATATTCGAAACCCTAAAAGATAATAACTTTTGATTTAATTTTTGAAACAGCACTACTTCCAAAATCACGGATTTGCTTATTACGTAACTGGAAACGTATTATGATGCTCCAATTACGTATTTATTTATCACTGTTTTGTTTTTGATGATTTTGACATGATACATGATATTGTCTACGTCTTTATGAGTATTTTGTGGTAGTAATATAACCGAAAATTAATACATGTTTAAATATATATTTAATAACCCAAAGTATAAAAATGAAATGGCTAGACCAATTTTGACGGGACTTTCACTAGCAGATAGTTGATGTTATAAGGAGTAACTTAGGCTACTTTTATTTAAAAGAAATTTAAGAATTGGGGTCCACACAACAAAATTAAAACCCAAGAAATCCAATTTATCTGTCTATGTTTGTAATGTAATGTATCTATGTAAAAACCGCGGGGCACAGCTAGTACAATATATATTTTAGAACATGAGTGCTATATTTCAGGGTGATCGAGTGCCTGGGTCCCACGAACACGCGCGTGTACAAGGTGGGCGTGTACTTCCGCGGCCAGCGGCTGGCGGCAGCGCGAGGCCACTCCATACAGGAAGCGGAGATGAACGCCGCCGAGGAGGCGCTCAACTGCGCACACGGTACGATATACATATGTTCCAAAAGCTCTGTCCGATTCGTGAAGGTGATATTCTGCACCAATATGCGATTATATCGGGTGCAAAGTAAAAAAAGTTATATACGAAACAGCTACTTTCCAGAAGAGCGTATAATAGGAAAAAGTTCTCCCATTTTGTTAATTTTAAACCAAATTTGTTGAAATTTCCATCACTACTTTATTATTAAGGTATCCACATTTATATTTAATTTTTTATCTAATTATTATTATTTTACGAGATATTGCAGTTGTCTGCATTTACATCGTACTTTAAAATATGGCAACTTTGTTTACTACCACTTGGTCGTCTCTACATGGGAATGAAAAAATCTGGTAATAATGAAATATGACTTGTCTATGATATGTACGTCTGCATGATGTTTCATATATTCCAGTATTTTTTTGGAAGTATGCCAATAGTTTAAAATACTTTCAAACCATTTCATTTCATGATTCTTTCAATGCATATTAATGTGATTCTGTTTTCTTATAGAACTATTCCCACAATTGGACCACCAGAAGAGGGTTATAGCAAAGAGCATGCGAAAGAAGAAAAAGAACGCAGATGGGCGTGACAGTCCTTCACAAGAGAGCGCGTCTTCCCTGCATCGCAAACATCTCGAAGACAAAGTACCCAAAGCTTACAGATTGAACAAGCAGCTAGAGAGTTCAGACGACAGTAGTACCCAAGCTGTATCAGATGATGACGTACAAAGTCTACCAGACAAATCTAACGAAGATTCAGGGTTAGACAGTGATACATCCCTTCCACAGGATAAACTAGAACATGTTGAAGTTAGCAGTCTATTAAGTGATATGCACAAGTTGAAAGAGGATCTTATAAGACGTAATGAGTATGAAAAGTTGAAGGAAAGGTGCAGGAAGTCTGATTCGGATGACGATTAGTGAGATATCTTATTATTTAAATTGATTTTAATTTGATGGAGCATGATATGCAATATGAGACATGTTAAGTAAGTCATTGATAGGTGCAATTAGATTTAAGTGCAGTTTGAATGTATTAGTTTGTATGTATTATTATCAACACAAGTTTGCCAGTCAAGTAGATTTTTTTATATTAGTCAATTTCAGTTTATGTAGATTCATTTGTAATAATAAGCACATTGTTCTTCAAGACGCGCTATGACGTAACTGGCAGCGTTCGACTCCACAAGCTGCCCACGTTGTTGTTGCTCTCTGTCGCCTGTAATTGTAGCTATTTAAGGGCGTATCTTGTGTGGTGAGTCACGGATAAATGTTATAAAGCAGATACAGTTGGTTCCATTTATTTATTTCAGTTTATAAATAAACCTTATAGTTATAGCTTCCATCTCATACACCATTGGGGACAAACCGGGACTGTAATTCTATAGGGCGAGTACAGAGTTCCCTGGTTAGTGTCCTATTTCATTTAAGGGGTATATTATAGTTCGAAAATTCAAGGTAGATGCAATAAACTATTATTTTATTAAAGTTTTCGTAGTATTGCATACAACAATAAACAGTTACTATAACACAAGTTTCTGAAACAATAAAACAAGCGACGATGATCAGCCCAAAGAATCTTACATTACCATTTCGAGCAATCAAAAGGGTCTGCCCGTTGATATAGAAATACGTTATATATGCAAATATAGATGTTTTTATGAGATGCATATATTCTCATAAATCACAAATCGCAACTGTCATATAGGGACAAAACATTTAGTACACAAGGTAGTCATCGTTATAGAAATCCGAGACAGTGTGTATTTCAACATCATCATCCAAAATACGTCCACTGCTGAACAAAGGCCTCCCTCTTAGATGTACACAACGAGCGGTTACATGCTGCTGTCCTCCAACGACTTCCAGCGACCTTCACTAGGTCGTCTGTCCACCTCGTTGGAGGTCGTCCCACGCTACGTTTTCCGGTGCGCGGTCTCCATTACATTCATTACTCCATCCAACCTTTTTGCCCCAACGGCCATCAGTTCTACGAGCAATGTGCCCCGCCCATTGCCGCTTCAGTTTACTAATCCTTTCAGCTTTGTGTGCGTATGTATTTATCGAGAACAAGTAATGAATTGATTTGTTGTTATTTACGCGCATTATTATGTGAAATCTGAGTAAACTTGTAGATTTTATGTTTTTGGGTTGCGTTGTAATGTATGACCCATATCATGCACACAGGCTATCATGCAAGCCTTGTTATTTCTGACGTTCTGGATCCTGATACATTGTTCACAATCAGTCAGCCCATGATCATGAACAAAATTCGTAAGTTTATCACCACAATTGTAAATTATGGTCCAAACTTCAATGTTTATTCATGTACGTTGAACATTTAGCAATAATAATAAGCTTGTCCAATATAAAAATAATATTAAGGATTATAATAAATGACTTTGAATGTTATATATTTTATTTCTATCTACATCAACACAGGACGATGCAGCATAGTGTAAAAGCGATTGGTCCTTTCATTTTCTTAGCGCGTAACGTGAGCCACTGCTTTTGATTGGGAACGTACATCTCGGCAGGCATTAGTTGCTCGGGAGTATCGCTTTCTGAAACTAAAAAAAAAACTAAATGAACTCTGTTCGAAAAGTGTAGGTGTAATTTTAAATGCATTGTAGAGTGTGATTGCTATGCCGTTGAAATAAATAATGGGCCACACATCTCATTTTGTCTGCTAAATAGCTAATGGATAAAACCGGAGGTCCCTACAGATTTTGCAGATCAGATGGCTCTCGCTCCGAGTAAGACTAAAATATCTCTCAAGTCATTCCTTAGAAAAACGTAGACACACAGCATCCTCATTTCTTTGGACTGCTGCCTATTCAGTATCGTATCTCTTTGGAGAAGGCTATGTCTCACTATCGGACAGGAGCACATTTAGGATAATGCACGTGTGCGTAGCCCGAGCGTAATATGGTCGAATTTCTTGATTTAAAGAGAGCGGAAATTTATTTTATGAACATCTCTAAAAGAGAGAGAGAGAGTCTGGATTATCTAGATCGTGCCATCAAGAGGGTTAATGATGATGGCATATCGCTGCATGACGCAGCTCAACAGTCTGATATCCAGTACAATAGTTTAATGAAAAGGTACCGTAGCTCAGAATAAGCAAAACCTCGTCTTGGGAGAACACCAACATTGAGACACTCCCTTGTTATTGATCACGTTGTTGTTAGTGACAATCAATTGTATAATGACGAGTGTCTTTCAAATGTTCTTTCTGCTAAAAATATTGCTTTTGAGCCAAATCCTGTACTGGCACATATATCTCCAGAACCATTAATCTCGTCATAAATAGCATTGACAAATAATAACTGCTATTCTAAATAAAACAGTGCTTGAAGAAACCAAAAAAAGTCTGATGAAAGAAAATAAAGCACCAAAACAAAGTTGCATAAATATTAAAAGTAAAGTAAAGTAGTCTTTAATATTTCTAATTCAGTAGTAACAGTTGTTGTACATATATGATATTGTCCCTGGAAGTATGGATCAAATCGAATAGGGGCATGGGATCATTTCCACACTTTTCTACCCTGAGAATATCAGAGCAATTTTTTTCGGTTCAAAAGTTATGAACCGTTTTGGATTTTTTCAATCACTTCGCATAATGCTCGAAGAAAAAAATCACAAGAAAAACTATCATCATTTCGGCCGAATGAAGTGCACTGCTGGACACAGGCCTCCCCCGAAGATCACCACAACGACCGATATGGGTGTGTTGTGGGCTCATTGGGGGGTTTTGCCATAATCACCACGCTTGGCAGACGGGTTGGCGACCGCAGTTGATGTGTCAATGTACTCGAAGGACGCTGCTACCCATCCTCCGGCTAATCCCTCAATCGACTTTTACGACACCCATGGGAGGAGATGGGGTGGTGGTATTCTGAACCGGCACAGCCGGCACCACCAGGCACGGCACGGCGAAGAAAAACTATCAGGGCTATCAATATTTTCTTTTCAGGACTTTGTAGAAGAATGTGCCTTTTCTGTGGCAAATTAAAGTAAAACATGAAATTAATAATAATAATTTCAAATGTATTCAATTGAAAAGTAGGTGTTCAAAATTCCTTCCCCTTACTCTAAAACACAACTGGAATCACCGACTGAAGTTTTTATTTTTTTTATTTTTTTTTATTCGTCTAAATGAGATTGCAGCTGTGATTTTCTGACGAAGTTGTTCCTCGGTACCGCTTTCTGTTTCGTACACCACCTCTTTGTAATTACCCCATAGAAATAAAGGTATGGGGTTTGGGTCATAGGCATGTGCTGGCTTGTGGGGACCTCTGGGTTCGCGGGTGCGTAGATTGGGGAATCTGCGTGCCCACACCAAGCGACCCAAGAGAAGACGGTAGCACGCATGTGGTCACGCGCTGCCGTGGCACGCTTTGGGGGATCCTTTACAATCCCCCTGGGGGGGTGACCGCTTTACAGTCACCCTCTCCGGGATGTGCCAATAGGCGTGGCACCAGTGGGCGGCTCTAGTGTGATCATACGAGGACCTGGAGCCTCCCTTAGGTGCCGAAGATGACCGCTCCAGTGGTTTTAGCCGGTAGGAGTCCGGCATACCCCTTCGTCCTTCCCCGGGGCGAAGGAAGTTCATGAAGAATTTCCACTGGGCACCAATAAAAAAAATAAAAGGCATGTGCTGGCCATGGCTGGAATGTGTCCTCCTCTTCCGATCCGACTAGGGAAAGTTATGTCTAGGTGGTCTGTTTCGACCGAAGAAAAATCGAAGAAATCTATACAAATAAATAAAACTGAAGTGTGTGTCTGTTTGTAATGTCAAAATAACAGCTTTTTACTAAATGCATATGAAAATACATACGGTACCTACAACAAAAAAAACTATTTTGTTTTTTTGTCTGTCTGTCTGTTTGTTCCGCTAATGTCCGAAACGGCTGGACCAATTTCTACGGGACTCACTGGCAGATAGCTGATGTTATAAGGAATAACTTAGGCAACTTTTTATTTTAGAAAAATAATTAGGGTTCCGGGCAAAAAAAGCAATGAAATCCAATATATATACTATATGTCAAGTGTCTACGTTGAAGTACTCTAAATTATTTATAAATGATATAATTTATTTTAAATTAAACGGCGGGTCATCGAGTCTAGGAGGCAACTCATGAGGACCTATTTATTAGTTGTCCTACTATCCCAGCCCACTTGTTACTCCGAATTGATGCTGGACACTTCACACAATGTGTAGGTTAACGTACGCATAATCAAAATCTTCACGACGGCGACGTGATATTTCCCTACAAAAAGTCATTCTCGGGCCATGATCACGAGTACGATATACTACAGATCTCTAAATTCCTGACATTCTTGACTTGCGACGAATAATTGTCATTGGAATCTCATATAGTATCTGAAGCTCCACATGTTTGACTCCAAGGTCTGGAATGCTCGGTGCACCTTCCCTAGCTCCTGGATTTCTACCTTCTGCGTAAACATCGATATCAGTACGTGCGCAGTCACAAGCGAGCAGTAGCGAGTTACTAAAAACGTACCTCAGTGCGACCGTGTGCCGGCGCCTTTTTGTTATGGTTTACAAGCCGTTTCAACTGGTTCTTTTGTTTCCCTCCCCCTACACGTTCCTACCTAGGGCAAATAACATGACTCATGAGATAGTTTACCGTTTTTTATATATATTAAAACCTTAAACCACATCACATTAGTTCAGATAGGCCACCAATGCCTAGAGACTGAAATTAAATCGTTAGTTTAGCTGAAACAAATGAAAATTTGAAACTTAGAAAATTAGAAAACTTTTAAACAAATAAGAATATCCCAGTGAATCACCTCCAAAGAATCTGAGTTGGGCAAGTTTTTCTAATACATGGTCAACTTTCGCTAGTGTAACTTTTTCCATGAAAATCGAACTTTCGAACCGCAAAAAATTGCACCGACATTCTCAGGGTTAAAAAGAATCTATTGAAGATCCTAACATCTGCGATGATATGATATGTAATATGATCGATGAAGAGGATGACGGCAGTGACAATGTCGAAAATGGATGTGTAAAATATATTATTTGCTATAAATCTGAAAATATCTAACAAACCGTGGTACAGATGCAGGGCTCGTGGGCACCTGCTCTACGCTCAGCAAGTCCGATCCTGTGCTGATACGCAATGAAACGACCATGTTTGGTGAACACCTGCGTCAGGTAGTAGCGGTATCACCGCTCGCTTCTTCTCGTCCAGGCTCCGAAGAGCGGTTGGACGGCCTCGACAACGCGTTTTTGCGCGTACTGTGGTACCCGCTGTCGCCATAGCCCGATTAAACCGCTTAGCTTATACTATGACTATCCTACTCTTATATGGGGTTTGATATCAAAATTAGCATTGCCTGAGTCATGCAGCAAGTATCCTAGGTACGTTGTTAAAACCTGTTCGCTGTGTGCGTAGTTTCAAATTCCTTACTGCCGCAGACCAAGTAGGTACATATTCAATTTTCGCCACATTGAGTTTCATGCCACTGCATGCAAGGGCTCCAGGGTAATTGCAGAATCATAGTGCACACCAGCTATGACCGTAAAGCGACACCCCGGAGGCAGGTAGGTACACGTCTCTGAAGACGTCAGGCTTGGCCTGATACAGATGGCCTGCACATAGTCAAAGCCCTTCTGCAAGCCCAGGAAAGCTGTATGTAGCTGCAGATGATCAAGCTTCTCTCTGTATGCCTTGACAACTGTCCTAATTGTTGGAGGTTGCGGCATTACTACGTTGAACAAAATCCCTCTAAACACGTACTCTAGATGGGCGTCACCATATCTGGACTGCAATGCCTCATTTAGTTGCTCTTAGGTGATACCTATACGGTGTCCGTGTGGAGTCGGCTAAGAATAGAACCACTCCATCTCATCGCGTGGATGTCGTAAAAGGCGTCTATGAGATTAGCCAGAGGACGGGCAGCAGCTTCCTTCGACAATATGTACAACTGAACTGCGATCGCCAACCCACCTGCAAAGCGTGATGACTATGGAAAAATCGCCCAATGAACGCACGTTGTAGCGATGTTTTGGGGAGGTCTATGTCCAGCAGTGGACTTTTTTCCGCCGAAATGATGAAATGGTTTCGATGTTTCACATCTGCGAGGCGACCTGAGACGGCACATTTTTTTATAATTATAAATTAACGTATACTATAGACTCGCTTTGTCTGCTTAGAGATTCAGAAACAAGTCTAAGCGTGAACTTACGCTTCCATCTGTCAAAATGCACTACTTACGCTCATAATTGTATTCACAGACGATCGGAACACGACTTGAGGTTAGCATAAACTAAGCTAAGCCAAGTAGTGAAAATCGACTACTTTGGGCGAATCTAGCGCCACTAAGCCGGCAAAGGTGTGCTTGCAACAGGAACTATGAATTATGGATATATGAGAAAGTTGTTTACTGTGATTGTCATAATTATAATTAGCTTTGTACTATGGAAGCTACATTAATCCAATATGTTCAACTATTTAACAAAATATCGTTCTTACTCGCAGTAATACAGCATGTAAGAATAATTATGTATAGAATAATAAACTTATCTGACTATTACCTATATGACCTTGTTATTTCAGTCCACATCCCCAAATTTCTTTTTACTCAATTCTGCGTCAGTATTTTGATTTCTAGTATGGTGGATGTGGAGTAATTAATAATATTAAGAATTCTTTTTCAAACGACTAAAAAGAAGCATTTCGAGTAGTCATTTTCACTCGTAAAGTGTTCATATATTCCTGCGGTTTAGGAAGATGTTACAACATAATTATATAGGTTTATGTGTCAGATATTTTGTTTCGCTCACTCCAATGTGAAATGTATGTCTGTAAACGCACCCACGACACAGGAGAAATCCTAGTGTGGGGCAACGTTTTTTAAAATAAAGAAATAAAGAATAAAGAATGGCATTATGTATATATTGCTATCCTTTTTTATTTATGCCTGACTACACAGTTTTGTAAAAACCGTATGTCACCTATAAACATTCTCCTATTAAAAATGGCCATAGAGAATAAAGTTTAAACTTAGCCAAGACCGACGTAAGTTTGAGAGGGACTGTGTCTCTGAATACGAATTTTGAAGATGTGCTTAGCCACTACATGGCTTAGAGCGTTCTTCGCCTGTCTTACGTTCATATCTCTGAATCTCACCCTTAGTGCCTACCTCACTTCAGCCGAATAAAGCCCACTGCTGGACACAGGCCTCCCTCAAAGATCGCCGCAATGACCGGTCTGGGTATATTGCGTGCTCAGTGTGGGATTTTGCCATAATCGCCACGCTTGGCAATCGCGTGGTTAATGTACTCGGCAGACGCTGCTGCCCATCCACCGGCTAATCCCATAGTCGCCGTTTACAACACCCACAGGATGAGATGGGTTGGTGCTATTCGTAGCCGGCACCACGCGGCCACAGTGCCGCCTGCCTCGTCCGAAAACCAATGGTGTGCATAAACGGGTAGTTAAAAGTACTGCCTGTACTTTTAACTAACCTTTTATTATATCTTGAATATAATTCCCTGCCGTGTAAAAATTAACGGTGTGTACAAAGTAGATCGTCTTTGTATACAACGTTGAATTACCTACTGTTTTTTTATACATAGTTGGAGTATTAACCGTCTTTCCGAACTTGTTGGGCCGACTGCAAAGTAGAATCTTGCATAGATATGAGATCTCCAGGAGCGTGTAGCAGCAATCTACCCACACCTTCACACCTCCTGTAGCAATGGTAAAGTTAATGAATTAAACTGGTATGGCAACTAACTTAAAATATACATATTTGTCTTCCAATTATAATATTCAACCTTAGAACTTCATTCTGAAGTATTTGTTTTCTTGATGCAGTGGCGAGGTGTTTGCAATCGTTCAACCAGTTCCTCACTTCGTTAAAATCAGCCAAGAGTTGCATTGCTGCATCCTTGCTAGAACGATAAATGTAAGCCTGTGTTATTGTTATTTAAAAATAATAATATCAAGTGAGCATTACTGTGACAGGTTTTATAGTATATGCCTCGAAATTAGCAGTCACCAACCATATTACCTTAAGTTTCCTATATATTCTCCATCATTATTGTCATTCTGCGACAGCCCATATGACAAGTCCCGAGCTGCTATATAACAGGCAGTTCGAGATATGACAGGTACGTACTGACCCGTCGGATTTCGATCTCTCTGTTTTTATCGTGAAATAAATAATTCTGTAAATATTATAATAGTTCACTGTGTAATCACATACGATACGAAACGATACTTACGTAAATTTTACTTTAGCCACGTATATGTGATGCAGCCAAGATTCGCACATAATTCTAAGCACCATGTTCAAAGCTGTTATATCTTGTGTTGCCATTATTACTGGTAACAACATTTTATCTGGAAAAGAAAACGCCCAAGAAACGCATTCCGTCATCATTATCAAAAATATAACATTTGTTTGAAAAATCATAATAGAACAGAAAAAGTCTACTACACCATTCAAATTATGATAAATAGTATATAAGCTATAACTTTCAGTATGCTAGTTACACATACACCGTAACTATATCTGGTGTGTCACGGTCCCAGCATGGTTACTCATATTTACATATATTACCTACTATTAGTATAAATAAATGGATCACTGTTAATGGTCAATGATGTGATTAGTACGTACTTAGGAACTCGTGTACATAAATCGAGTGCACGGATTGCGGTGGTCTAGTAACGAGCCTCCACTCCGCGTTACTCGGAAATATCATGGTCAGGTGCGCCAAACTTGTGGTCGCACACACTGATGATAGCACATGAATGATCTCTTCTGTGGCTTCCTGAAATTTTGCCTCAATTAAATACGAGGTTTGTTAAAAATATAATGAGAAAGACATACTTACTTATTATATATTTAATAGTAACGTATTTCAAATATTCTGACACACATTAATAGTCCATTATGCCTAGTTTAGTAGTATAAGTTCTCCGATCACACTTTGACCTCATGGCATAAAGATACGCCATGACTGTCCAATCCTCCAGTGATGCTAAAGAATACAGACTGCTCAATGGAAACACTTGAATATAATATTATGCAGATTTTACATTGAGGTATAATGTACTACGTAATAGAGTAGCTATTACAAACAAATGATATGATCACGATGTTGGGACCGCAAGGCACGCCACTCCTTAACTTTTACATATTGTTTCTTGAGTTATTATAACAATATCTCACCGCACAGGAAGGAATATCTAAGTGTATTAGCATTCAAACACGTCACGTTGCGGCAAGCGGCCTGACATAGACAAGACACAAACTAAGTGAGTTAGAGTGTATGCGCTCTAACTCTCGTGGCAAAGGATCTACTCGTAGTTGAGGCTCTTCTCTATTACGTAGAACATTATAATGGAATTTAATAGAAGGACTGACAAATATTCTAGTCTAGGATCAAATATATTTATTTGATAAGGTTTATTTAGAATATAGGGGCCGCCGCCAACTACCCGTTTTGCGAACAATCGAATATGTGCTCCTTTTTCGTCCTCCTGATGGCGCCCCCTTGTGGCGGTGCCCGGTGTAAGTTGGTAATGTTGTTCAGTTCTTAGAACTCTTCTCCCGCAGCATGTTTTGAATTGTCTCTTTAGGTATTGTTACGCCATACGGTAAATAATAGCGAGACGTGGCGCCATTTGGTGTTTAGTAACGATACTAAGGCGTGTAGAAACTCAGATAGTTTTTCGTAAATAAAGCATGTAGCGCTATCTATTATCTAGTAGCTGTACTACGGTTTTTAGTAACTACCAGAATGTTCGGGATTGTTCTATGTGGCGCCATCTGGTGTCTAGTAGCGGTATCGCATAGTCTGACTAATTCTAGAAAGCGAACATTTTGGAACTTTTTACAAGTATCGGTCGGCCCATATATATAAGGTCTTATTTTAATAATCCACGATATTTTGCATGGTGCCTCAGTAAATGCTTAAGATGATGTACCGAACACAAAAAAGTCTCACGGTAAAAATCCATTTCTTTCTTTTGTGTGATGTCGCTACCGTGCGCCGTCTGTTTTGTTTAACGTTACAGACTATCTATATCAGTCAATCAGCTCCGTCCGCCATTGTCTTACTAGATGCATGTGAATATTATCACAACAAAGAGAACTAGGATGTAATGAAATAAATGATTTAATAAAATACTTTTTTAAAAAGCAAATTTACAAGTTTTTTTTATACCTACATTATCTTCATCGTTCACCATAGAGCCATGCAAAATATCGTGGACTATTAAATTAAGACCTTGTATATATAGCGGCCGCGAAGAAAGGATTTTTTGTTTATGCTGCGATACGATCAGGAGATCAGGATACAGTAAGGAACAAGTGGAATACCAAACAATTATCTTGTGAGTGTTATAAGTGATATTAATTGTAATCAATAATATATTGCGTTTCGTATAACTACGGGTAATTTTTTATTTATCCTGAACCCCGGCTCGTAACAGTATGATATAGATGTTTATGCTTCTATGAGTGTAAACTTAGCGTAGCTAATAGAAATAACTTACCTATATTTGTATTATCTACGGTGATTATAAATTATATTAAGTGTAAGTACAAAATGACCCACTGTTTACGTTACCTTGAGTTTTTGTATGTTGACTTTAACCTCCGATACTAATTTTTCTCTCATTTTAGCGCACACATTTTCGTGTACTCCAATTTTTCCTGCATAACAACAGTTTTATTAGAGAGCGCCACTAGTTCAACACAAAAGCCCAGATTTTGTATTTCTATAAAGCTATTTATATTATAATTATTCTAATTACTTCATCATATCGGCCATTTATACATCCACTGCTGAACAAAGGCCTCCCCCATAGATTTTCACTACTGTGTCATCATTCTGGGGAGTATTTGCCAATACTCACCATCTTGACAGGCGGGTTGGTGAGCGCAGTATGGCTACCGTTTCACAGAAGGGACGCTGCTGCCCATCCCGCTGGTTTAGACACCCTTAGTCGCCTTTTACGACATCCACATCATAATTACCTGATTCGATAATAATCGTATGATCAGCAAATCGTAAATTGATAAGCTGTTCCAAACAGGCTTGCATGTCGTTGTGCGCAATGCGAAAGAAGTCTTTCATCTCCCACAAGTTTGCCAAACGTCGCGTCTCCGCTAAACACCAAAGTCTGTACGTATGAATAGAGTGATCTGAAACAAAGCTTTCTTAAATAAAAAAATACTAGGTACACTAAGCATTCTCCTGTATCGTGGGTAAAGTTTAGTAGTTTGTTGTTGTTGTTAGATGTTTATTCTCTGCAAACCCGCGACATGTAGCGCAGAAAGCCAAGCTATTAGGCACTGCGAGCACACAAACATGCTGAAAAGCCACCTATACCTATGTGATTACGTGGTGAATACAGTCTGCTGTGGTACCTATAATTATATAGGTACCACTCGATTTTGGGGGTTGAGATTACTTAACCCCCAAAATCGAGTGGGTGAAATCCGACGGTGGTCGGATTATATCATGGTAATATATTAAAATGATTTATAGTAACGACGTCCCACACTAGGATTTCTCCTGGGTCGTGGATACAGTTTGCATACATGAATTCCACATGCACAAACGCCCAGACACGGAACAACTACCTGTAGACCATATGAATATTTGTACCGTGCAGGAATCGAACCCGCGACCCGAAGCGCAGCAGCCGACTGTATACTGCACCAACCGTGCCGTCGTATTTGTTACGCTGACGACACTCCTGTGTTGAATCGAACCGACTACCTATAGCGCAGACAGAAAATCACTTTACCCCTGCGCCAACCGTGCCGTCATATATCTACAAAAAAATTGGAAGTCTTATAAGCTTGCGCGGCTAAGCGGCTTGGTACATAAACCGGGCCGGGGGTGAAGTGTTCTTCTTTTCAGCATTAAACCGCACACGTACCTACCTAAGCTTAACTGAAGGGTAACTGAAACTGAAAAAGATAGCATCCTATAAGCCCACCCGGCTTATGGGGTTCTATCTTTTGTTGACGTTCAAAAACACCGAATTTGTGTACTTTGAATAAATGATCATTTCATTTCGTAGGCGTAGTAGTATAACGCATACAGATATAGTATAAAAGGCTCGCGGCAGCAAAAATGTGTTACGTCCCATTCCTAATAATTTGGGTGAAATTGTATTGACTTATTGCCTCGCCACATATTTGCGATTTGTTCTAGAAGGCAGATGTTCAACCAGCGGGGCGTAGTCTAGCGTCCACTTTACCGGATGGAGCAGGATTTTAACTATCGAGGCTCTATAACTGTATGTGCTATTGCGGCAGAGGGTTGAGAATGACATATATGTACGATACGTAAGCAGATCAAAAATTATTCGATTCTTACTCTAGGTACACTTCAGTCCGATCCCGCTCGAAGAAGGGGGAGATGGCGCCGGGGTAACAACAGCCCTGGCGCCTAATTCCTGTACGCCTGAAACCCCCTGCCGTTGCTATAAAGCGGAAAAACTCTGGATTCGCGGGTGCGTAGATTGGGGAATCTGCGTGCCCACACCGAGTAGCCCAAGAGAAGACGCTAGCACGCATGTGGTCACGCGCTGCCGTAGGATGCTTTGGGGGATCCTTTACAATCCCCCCGGGAGGTTGACCGCTTTACAGTCACCCTCTCCGATATTGCCTATAGGCGTGGCACCAGTGGGCGGCTCTAGGGTGATCATACGAGGACCTTAAGATGACCGCTCCAGTGGTTTTAGCCAGTAGGAGTCCGGCATACCCCTTCGCTTTTCCCCGGGGCGAGGAAAGTTCATGAAGAATTTATATTTATAAACAGGGCATCATTTTTTCATTTCTTTTTACTCTTCAGTATGTACTCTAACATAAAGTTTAAAACTTAAAAGCTAACGACGCTATTTCGGTCACTATATTTTCGGGACATTCTTACCAAGTCGATGTAAGATGGGGATTTGTTCAACTATAGGCAAGTCTTCCAAAGGGGCTCCTAGCATGTAGTCCCATGTAACTTCACACTGATTATTTAAAGTCACCAAAGCTTGCAGCATCAACGCGAAATTTGCTCCGGACTCTGTGCTCTGCAAACCACAATGATTGTTCATTTCAGCCGAAAAACATCTACTGCTGGACAGAAAGCAATTGCCACTACGACTGGTATGTGTTGTGTTGTGTGCTCATTGGGAGCTTTTGCCATAATCTCCACACTTGGCAGACGGGTTGGCGATCGCAGTTGTTTTATAAATGTACTCGTAGGACGCTGCTGCCCATCCTCCGGCTAATCCCATAGTCACTTTTTATGACACCCACGGGATGAGATGGGGTGGTGGTATTCTTTGCCGGCACCACACAACAACAATGATTTCAATAATAAGGCCCTAAGAAAAGGAGAATACTACAACCTAGAGAGTAAAAAGGAAAATATTTTGTTTATTACATTAATGCCAAATGTTTACCTCGGTAATATATAAAGATATGTCAGGGTTGACTTTTAACGTCGATGACTTCAAATTGGTAGTCAAAGTCGCACTAGAATCATAAATACGTTTTATTAAGACTGCACAATTTTTGTAGTTCATCTGGTCACCTATTTCAAATGTATTATTACCCAATATATTTATCCCAGGATGTTGTTGTGACATGACATCCTAAAGCATCCGCTAATATTCTTAAAGCTGATAATATTAATTCTGGGGTATCTAAAATAGAAGAAGAGTTTAAATAAGTAGACTGTTCAAGATTGTTCATGCTTATTGTTTTTTGATAACAAAACATACTCACTGTTGACATTGAATGATACAAATAACCACTCTCGTAGATTTTGACTGGTGTTTGGTGATCTAAAAGAAGTCAAAATACAAGTAATAAGTATGTACTAATATAAAACTTTATAACAAAAAAAATACCGACTTCAAAATTCTATAGGATATTAAAACCACTATAAAGAAAAAAATTACTTTATTTATATAGTCAGGCGGGGCCCATAAATACATCTCGTTTTATTTATATATATATATATATATATATATATATTTTTTAGTGTAAATAAATGTAAGAACTTTACCCAATTTGGTTTTTTAACACTAAATATAATTCTAAGAATCGAAACTATTAAGACATCATCTAGGTAAGCGCAGTAAAATTAAACCTATTTATTGAAGCTGGTTAAAAAACTACTCAATCAAATGTAATGAGATTTATATGGGACCAATTCGAAAGCATTGTGCACCTATTCAAAAAAGAATCGCTCAAATCGGTCTACAAATCTCGGAGTAATCGGTGTACATACATAAAAAAAATACGCATCGAATTGACGACCTGAGGACTTGAAGTCGGTAAAAATGACTTATAACTTTGTTTATATCTGTTTCGTTTAATAGGTATAGGTATCCCCTTGAAATGGCCGTATCTATTGCAATCCAATCCACCGGTTCGGCAATCCGGCATCGTTGGGTTATATATGTCCGGGTCCGATAGAACCCGGCAATATCTATCCGGATCAGATAAACCCGTAAATGTTTTGTTCAAATAGAAGGTCTCGCGTGCGAGCGATGCAACGTTGCCATTTTTACGCGCCCGTCCGCCCTCAAACTAAGAAGAAATAAATTTTGAGAAAGTACTGAAGAAAGAAATTACAGCGTATGAAGTAGTCAAACGAAAATATTGTCTCTTATGTAAGTAGGTACGACTAAGTACACTCTAACCTAGTATTAGTACGTATATATAGTACGTATTCGCACTTAGTAACATAAAAAAAACTATTTTTTCTGTCTGTCTGTCAGTCTGTTTGTTTGTTTCGTCTAATCTCCGAAATGGCTGGACCGATTTTGACAGGATTTTCACTGGCAGAAAGCTGAAGTTATAAGGAGTAACTTAATCTACTTTTATTTTAGAAAAACAATTAGGGTCCCACGTAAAAAAATTCAAACCCATGAAATCCAATATACTCTATGTCAACTGTCTATACCTAAGTACTCTAAATTATTTACAAATAATCCGATTTCTTTTAAATTAAACGGCGGGTGAAACCGCGGGCCCACCTAGTTTTAGACAAATAGATAAGTACTGCGTATCACACAAACTGGTGTTATTTGCTGTGAAATTAGAAAAATACATTAATGAAATGAATAAAGTTGATTTTCAACTGCTAAAATAAACGTTTTATTCGTTTTTACCTACTTACACTCAGCCGATTTTGAGAGACTACATTTTGATTAGAGAGAGGTATTAATAAAATAGGTACCAATCTGGCTGGATCCGTCCGGATTGGCGAAAAATGTATGCAGGAATCCTTAGCTGTACGCCACTAGCGGATCTAGAATAGATTTTTGAGGACGACAGGGACCAATTCATCTAAGCGTTTACAGAAATTCATACTGACTCAATACCATTTTGTGTTTCCGCCCCATAGCTGCGGCCACTGATAAACCTATATTAATTATATGTTTTCGAGTTTATGCCCAAGTGACCTCTTCTAACAAGAATCAATTGTTTTGTCTGACGGCCGAATACTGAAACGCTAATTAATATTAAATCTCGCTTTAACTATTCGAGAAACCTGTTTTCGGTAAACTGGGCGGGTCAAATAGTTAAAGAGGGACATACATAAACTGGCGTTTCAGTATTCGGCCGTGAATGGACCATACTCGTAACTTTAACTTAATAATTTACCTCATAGCCAAGGGATAATGAGACCACCAAAGTACGATATGCTCAAGACAGCTACCGACATCACCCCAAAGTATATTCTGGTAGTATTCAGTCACTTTATGAGCTGCCTTTTTACTGGCCTGGATGCGACCTAAACAAAATATTAAATGATTAACTTTTAGGGTGTCATTAAGTGTTATCATTTTCACACAAACATCAGCTCGTAAACTTCTACTGTGGAACATTGTCCTCCAAGTGAGCGGTCATAGGGGATATTGTCATAATCACCACGCATGCCAGGTGGATTGGTGATCGCAGTATATGTTATTAGCACACATGAGGACGCTGCTGCTTATTATCTTCATATCAACTCTTAGTGGCCTTTTACTACGCCGATGGCTGAAGATCGGCGGTATATTATTTGCTGGAAACCGCACTGACCCAAACTGATCACACGCGCACACACTCGTTCACACAAACACGCAAGCACACATATTTTCAATCACAGATCATCACCATCATCATCTCAATCATGATATATATGTCGTAAACAGCTTACTGGCCCGCTAATAACTACGAACATAATTCTCCTTTTAGCATGCTTATTTCTATACTCTACACCAAGATTCTGATTCGACATGCGCAAATTATCCTCACCATTTTTTAACTTCTTGACACCATTAGATCCTAGCAGGTTTGGTGACATGTTCGCTACAGTATCTAGAAGTATTTCTATGTACATTTCTTCGCTTTGGAGTATACTGTTTATATTATCTGAAAGAACATATAAGTTTTAGCTTATTACAATGATTGCCGTGTGGTGCCGGCTACGAATAGCACCAACCTATCTCATCCCGTGGGTGTCGTAAAAGGTGACTAAGGGATTGGTCGGAGGATGGGCAACAGCGTCCTTCGAATACATTAACAACTCAACTGCGATCGCCAACCCGCCTGCCAAGCGTGGCAATTATGGCAAAACCCCCCAATGAGCACACAACACACCGACGTCGGTCGTTGTGGTGATCTTTGAGGGAGGCCTGTGTCCAGCAGTGGACTTTATTCGGCCGAAATGATGATGATGACAATGATTGATTATTATTATTTATGGGAAGATCTAGTTGCGAGCCATAAGTCTATCATGTTTATTCATTATCATTAATCGTTAATCAGAAAATATTATTAACATAAATTTTACCTTCGTTGTTGAAAATATGCTCTAGAGTACACTCGTTAGTCAAGAGTGACAAGTACGGTACTTCAGCATCTGAATTCTGCGTGGTCACCAGTTCGTTAAGCCTTTTGTTTTGTTCGTTTTTCATCTCAGTCAGGCTTTGCGCTTGTTTCATTTTCAGTTTTTTGTTCACAATGAAGACGTCTCGACGATTTCCAATGGTCATATTTCGAGATATCGTGGACGTCGGAGGTGTAATATGCTTCGTTAGTGTGCTAAAAATGTGTATGAATATCAATAGACGCTACAGGGATAGAATTAATGCAGAATTTGTTAGTTATTGATTGTAACCAACTTGGTTTGCTGATAATATGAATAGACGTTACTATGGCCAAATCTGTAAAAGATTTCGTCGTCATAAACAACAGCCAATAGCAATCCACAGTCTATCGGTTAAAGCTAGGCCTAAGACCAGTTTTATGATAATAAAACTACAGGCATCTCCCAAAATACACAAAAACTTCTTAAACAAGGAATTGGTTACTTACTGGTAGATTTCCAAACTCTCAGCCGTACTAGAACTGGAGTCATTGTCAGAGTTATTATCAGGTTGGTATACTTTAACCAAACAATTAATAAGGCGTTGACAATTGATTTCAGCTCGACTTTTAGATAAGACCTATGAAAAATTATGTTAAAATAGCAGTTTAACAGATTTAAAATTCATTTTAATACTTAATAAGAGAAAACATATTGCAGTGCGAGTCAAAATGTATATAGATGACAGTAAAATAACTGAGCACTTCTCCAAAAAGTTGGTAATTCAACTAATAACTAACTAAATAAAAATGTTGTTACAAGAGCGATAATAGCGAAAGTTCTTTGACCGTTCTTTTCCGGCTAGGTAAGTACGATCCCAGTGGCAGATCCAGAACTGGCATTTCGATGGAGCGAAGGCTTTTTCAAAGTCTAAAAATGCTATATGATGCTGATTATAGGTCTTGTATAATTTGCCGAACAGTATGGATATGGTTCATGGTACTTTATAAACAGTCTTATGCTGCTTACCATCATAAGCTGCTTTGCTGACGCGTACCATCAGGTGAATGACTTGTACGTATCATCACTAAGTTGTTTATAAAAAAAGAATCTCTGGCTACGATTATTTGACTATAATATTCTATCTATTATATCCGCAGTTTTATGTTTCGTCAAATGGGACCTCCCTAACTGCTGAGTGAACAACTTCGGCCACCCATTTTGTTCAATTGCAGCCCCAACGGGGAGGGTGTTAAAGCAGCAGAGGTCACGTCGCGTAAGGTTCCTGATCTGTAGATTTAAAATTCCGCCTCTCTGACGAAGACATCTGCATAGATGGGATCTCTCACATTTTCCTCATGAGTTGGAGACACCCGGAGAAGAGTTTGGACACCTTGTGCTTCCCCTGTGACGGAAAAACCCTTCGAGACACTTCTCGTAACGATTTGACCATGGCGTCGGTCTGATCGTCATCACTGCTTATGATGACCAGCGGGTCGACCCAATTTCTCAATTCTTTATTGCATTCATAAAATAATATTAAAACAGATGGTACGCTTAAGACTATGCGATGCGATGCAATCATGGATTCTGTCGGGCACAGCACAGTTTCATTGGACTGGAAGAGCGCTTAATTATGTTTGATTGCAATTCACATTTTATTTGTTTTTTTTAATCATATAGGTACTATATTAATATGTTTTGAGATTATTGCACATTGTATCCCCTTTATTTAATATTTTGATTGTAATTCTTAAATTATTGCACGGTACATTTATTAATTGTGATTTATTATTTACTGTTGTTAAGTAGGTATTTATTAATTGTGATTTTGTAGCACCAATTATAATTATAAAATAACTTTTCGCAATCTAAGGATATTTGAAGATACGTCGTCGTGGGCTTAATCATGTGGATTATCTTAGCTTTAAAATGATTATTTGGGGTGCCGCGGACTTGAGTCGGTGATTATTGCCCATATTACACTTATTGATCACGGAAATATCTCTTAAAGAAAGAGTTTGAGACCCTCGCAAGTCTGAAAGTTGACCAGCATTTGCTCCTGTAATTTCAGCCCCTCAAGCCGTAAGGTCCTTTAAGTGTTTTATTTAACCCGGTGGAAATGTATCATGTTCTGACTTCGCCCCGGAGAAGGGCGGAGCGGCATGCCGGAGTCCTATTGGCTAAAACCACCAGAGTAGTCATCTTCGGCAGGAAGGATCTCTAAAAATCTCCATCTAGAGCCATCCATTGGTGTCACGACTCGGAACACATCTCGGAAGGGCCGACTGTAAAGCGTTCACCCCCTCTAGCGGAGGGGAGGCCGTCCACCCAGGGACATCTCTGAGGGATTGTAAATGATCTCCCTGAAGCCTCGATGTGCACTATGGTGCGCATACGGCCGCACATGACCACGTGCGCGCCGCTGTCTTCCTGGGGGTCACTCGGTATGAGCACGCACTCATACTCGTGGGGTCCCCAAAGGCCCCCCACCATATAACAAAGACAGAGGGCTCAGACGTGTTGGACATGGGTTCCGGGGCGGTTGATATTCCGGCGCCTTATCAGCCTCCTCCGAGCGGGATTGACACTCTCCCGAAGGAAACCATAGCACTTCAGTTCTAATGTTCAGCCAGCATAGCCCTCACTACTGCTGGCAAGGAGAGATCTTGCCCGATCTGATCGACCAGAGTCCGTCCATCGGCAGCCCACGCAGCACACTCTGCGAGTTTGCACTGTGCGGTATCCTGATCGTCTCCACAGTGGCGGAAATGTGCCATGAACTCGCGGTCACGCAGGTACGCATCAGGTGGAATGTGACGCGCTTACACCTTTGGATCCAAGCTCCGAAGAGCTGCAAGATGCGGCAGCATAAGTCGCTCGTGCCAATACTCGAGAGCGTCGAGCCTGCCGTCTTAAACTTAGCGCCTTCGTCGCTCTGGCTGAGAGAGCATGTTTGGTGATACACCCACGTATCCATCTCCGCCAGGATATCGAAAGGCAGAAAACGCGTCCACAGAATAGGCGCTTCAAAGTCCGTGAGTCAAGATGACCCCGTAGAGGGCCACGGACCGCACGACTACCACGTAGAGTCTTCTCAGGTGAAATGATGATGATATTTGTAAAACTAAACAACATATATTTATAAAACAACTAACTAATCTTCGAGCTAAGGTAATTGCTTCAAAGTTTTAGTGATCACCAGAGCAGCTGCCGAGATTGAGGTCGGCTGTAATGAGTAGTTATCGGGTTTGACATTAGAAACTTCTCAGTATCTCTTGGCCCTTGAGTTATATAACTTTAAGCCAAGCACAATTCCCCTGATTTGGAATTGTGGGCGGCGTAAGGCAGTAAAATGTGGGTCATAATAAAAATGATGAAGGAAACCTTACCTGCGACTCTCATCATTGCACACGAAGTCTCCAAGAACAAGCAATATTGGACTTATACTTAAAAAAAAAAAACATTGCACACGAACGAAGGAGTTTTCTTCATTAGGTATTACGAGGAGGGATCAAAAGTAGTGAGAATGAGATAGAATATAATGACTATTGATAACTTAATAATTTATTTTTCTACATAGTTTCCGAGTCTCTCTACACACCGAGTCCAGCGCTTTTCCAAGGCTTCAATCCCTTTCAAAAGTTTTGTCTTGGTCCTGCAAAAAGCTCGCCACGGCATCCATCACCTCGTTATCGCCTTCGTACCTGTTTCGCCTTAAGTATTTTTTCAATTTGGGGAACAGATAAAAATCGCTAGCCGCCAGATCTGGTGAATAAGGGGGGTGGTCAACCAATGCGAAGTCAGCTTGCTGAATGGCAGCCATCGCAACTGCCGACCTGTGCGCGGGTGCGTTGTCGTGATGAAACAGCACGCCCCTTCGAAGTTTCCCTCTCCTTTTCTCTTTGATGGCATTCCTCAACTTGGGAATTAAAGCTGCATAATATTGGCCTGTAATAGTGGTTCCACGCTCCAGGTAATCAATCAACAATATCCCTTCTGAGTCCCAAAATATTGAGGCCATAACCTTGTCAGCCGATGCCACGACACGAAACTTCTTCGGGGTCGGTGATGATGGCCGTTTCCATTGCGAAGATTGCTGTTTTGTCTCGAGATCAAAATGATGGACCCATGTTTCGTCGATTATTACAAAACGAGACAAAAAGTTTTCAGAATCTTCTTGAAACTTGTCCAACAATATCTTCGAAATGTCAAGTCGATTTTGTTTCTGACTGTCGGCTAACATTCTCGGCACCCATCTTGCGGAGACTTTTCTCATATTCAAAGATTGTTTCAACATGGATTGAATACTTCCATATGAAACGCCCGTTTCTTGAATTAAGTATCGGATAGTAAGAAGAAGTCGCTCAATACAATCTTCTCTACTTTCGCAACATTTTCTTGGGTGACTGACGTCGATGGACGGCCGCAACGATGTTCGTCTTCCGTGCTCGTTCTCCCTACTCGAAATTGAGAAGCCCACCTTGCCACAGTGGAATACGGTGGAGCAGACTCTCCTAATGTTGCCTCCAAATCGCAATGAATCTCTTGCGTCGTTAACTTTTTTAAACATAGGTATTTAATAACGGCTCGCACTTCTTTTTTCTCCATTTTCGAGAACACTTTCCGACACGAAGCAAACAAAAGACTATATTCAGAAAAAAACAAAAGAGAATCGAAGATTTTTTTCTTTATTAATTTTACAATTATGTATCTGAGCTATGCCTGCCAGTAATTTTATTTTCTTCACTAGGAACTATGTCGTTCTCATTACTTTTTGATCCCTCCTAGTATATGATACTCAGTATATCAGCCAAAATACGTCCACTGCTGAACAAAGGCCTCCCCCATAGATTTTCAATATTGTCGTCATTTTGGGAGGTATTTGCCAATACTAACCACGCTTGGCAGGCGGGTTGGTGAGCGCAGTATGGTTACTGTTCCACAGAAGGGACGCTACTGTCCATCCCTCTGGCTTAGAGACCCTTAGTCGCCTTTTACGACATCTAGGGGGGGGAAATGGAGTCGTGCTATATTCTTGATCCGGACACCACACGGATTATATATCTATATTTGGATATATGATACTAATATGTTATACTTACTTGAACAATCTTTGTCAAAGTAAGATTTCTAGTTTCGCTTATAACGATGGGATACGTGTTGCTTCCGATATTGAATTTTGCTGCGAACTTTTTGTAACTTAGTCCGATCAAGTCGTTGTATATTCCTACCAAACTAAAAATACGTTATTCCTGAATTACAAATCATACCTTATATACGAATCATATTCGTAAATTTAATTTCAGATAAATATCGTCGTGAGTAGCAAAAGCATTAACATAATTGATGAACCTTCCTTAAGTCAGTCGTAAGATGTTTACTTCGGGGGGATCCCTGAGACGGCTCCAAAATTTCCTCCCTATTACCACTAAAATTGCGCTAGCACAATCTCTCCTTCCAATCCTCCTGCTAGCTATCTCGATCTCACCGACAGCCAGTTTGATAAACTTGAGCTTCTTCAAAACCTTTGTATAAGATTCATATTTGGACTACGCAAATATGATCATGTTTCTGAATTTCGTACTAAGCTCAAATGGCTACCTATTCGCCTTCGCCGGAATACGCATATTCTTTTACTACTATACAATGTACTCTTCAACCCTTCTACCCCCTTTTACCATAAAGAACGTTTTGAGTTCCTGAGTGATACACATTCTAAGTTCTTGAGATCATCAGAGAATTTAACATTAAAAATCCGTATGCATTAAACTAATTTCGTTGATTAATCGTTCACCACTCAAGCTGTTCGACTGTGGAATGCATTACCGCTTCCTGAGAGACACAATCTCTGCCCGTTTTTAAAAAGTTAGTGAAAGAACATTATTTGTCACATTATCTTGATATTCCTTATTCGTTCTTCATTATTCGTATTTACGATTTATATACACATACAATGTTTATTTGTATATAGCATTTATTTATTTTTATTGTACTAGTATGTATTTTAATCATTATATATGTATAATTAAAAATATGCCCTACTTTGTACATGTACACCTAGACTGCTCGTTATCTGTTTCTTATTTCCCAAATCCATCCAAAGGTTGTCTGGAAGAGATCGCTGTATGCGATAAGACGGCCCATTGTACATTGACTATTGTTTTTCTTCTTTTTTCTTTTCCTTGATTTTGTTATATGGTGTACAATAAAGTGTAGGTCTATAAATTAATAAATAAACCTTACCTCAAACAGGATTCAATCATTTTCCTCGAATCTTCTCTATGGAGACATGTATTCAATATTGTTGTTATAAGTCCGTGTATAGTTTGTAACATCACAAATCGAATGCTACATAATTTATCAAAAATATGATCATGTTTATTTTGAAGTAATCCGTTGTCTTTTTTCAATCGAGCCAATTTAGGATTTAATTTGTAAAACGATTTTACTAATTTTGTTAAATATTCTATTATTTGATCTAATACCTAGAATAAATAATCATAAAATAAATAATTCTACCTAGATGATATATGTTAATTCCAAAGTAAGTAAATAAGATTAAAGATATTTAGATTATGATTGTTACCGAGTACCGACTATGCCATCAGTTTTATCTAACAATAATTATAACTGGAGCGAATAAGAATCAACAAACGCAGTTATCTTTTTCGCAGGAACACTTTGTTTTTGTAATTTATTTATTTACTATAGAAGACTTACAGTTAAACAATCAAATCAGTTATTGTATAATAACTGTTAGGAAAATCTGAAGCAAATTACAAGTCTGAGCGTCTAAGTAATATACTAAGGCATGCATGTAGGTACTGCGGATACTGCCCGGAGAACACGGCGCAGCACTCGTTGGAGAAGTGTCCAGGTTGGGCAACGCAGCGCCGTGACCTACCTCGTCGCGGCGGTCGAAGAGGGTGACCTCTCGCTTCCGGCCCTGGTTCAGTTTCCGTATATATAATGTACTCTGTGGTTCAGACCATCGTCCGTTTCCCCGTGTTAAAAAAAGGCATGCATGTGAACACACTTTGAGAATGAGCCGCGGTGCGCGGCACAACTGCATGCCGAAGCATAAAACTACGCGTCCACTGGCTTAGCATCAGATTTAACGGAGCGTACGATCTTTCTTGGTTTGTATTAATTCTTATGGAACTATGTTCACTGGATCGGCAATTCCACACCGGACATCGGCATTATTACAAATCAAAAGTGCCGACACTCCCATGCCGTGGCTCTGTGCGCCCGGACGCTGAGCCAGAGGAGGCGCAGCTTAAACCAACTGCCACAGAGTAGGTACATAACTGCGACGGGCACGTCCTACACGTCTTTTTATACTTTATATTCAAACACAATTGTAAATTACTGAAATATTTAGGGCAAGTGAGCCTTGACAAAGGTTAAACGTAGACTATTCGAGAAGCGGAAATAGTTTAGCACAGCAAAACTAAATAAACATAAAACTTAAAATATAACCACCTATAATGCGCGAACATAGCATATGGAAGTGACTTAATAACGTATTAGACGTGCCACCGGTTCTGTCTTAAAATTATTGAAATATATACCTATATTGATGTTAAAAACCAGAACTAAGTTTGCTTACAAGATTGTAATAATCTATAGAAAATAATGTATTATAGGTATAGGTACCTATAATATAATACATTATAATACATTACTAAAGCTCATTTTATTACGATCAGCATTAGATTTTTATTATACCTACTTACATTATAAAAAAAATAAACAATGTATACGATGCTGCTCCTTACCTGTATATTCACTAATTCCATTATATAATTGCGATTGGACAACGAATGTGCTTTATTCTTACCAAGTGCACCCTTCCATTTGTTGTCAGAATCTAATATCACTTTAGTAACTGCAAAACAAACCATTTCCATCTCCCGGCAATGAGAGAATAATTCCTCTTCATCAGGTGTTTCCTCGCTTATCCATTTTTTACTAGACACTTTAGTAGATAGCATGATTAAAAAAATAGTTGATAGTGAAAATAAAAATAAAAAGGTATATGGTCCGTACTAACTGGTGGGAATCATTGTAACGACTGAATCACTGCATAGTATTGTGTACAAAATCAATGCGAAGAGACATCGGTGCCAACCGCCCGAGGTGGTTCTAAGCGTCTAACCCCTTGCTGGACAACTTGCCAATTGCGATCGTTAAACTTTTTACTAGTGTTCAACCTTGAATTAATGGCTTGGCGAAAATTGAACATTTGTATTTTGAATTGAAAAACTAGCTACTGACAATGAATTGCTTTCATTTAAGCTATAAGAGGTAAACGTACCGAATGGACTAATGAATAGAAAATACTTTAAATTAACACGAAATCAATGAGAATTGCTTTTTAGATTAGGTGCAAACATGATGAGATGATTTTTTTAATTCATTCCCAAGATGTATATCCACGTGTATATTTAGCTCATGCGGGTCCGAAATTTTCATCTAAGGCACTGACCCCGCCTGGTCAGACAATCGTTCATCACTTCTGGGCATGATTGCTTTATGCTACAATATTGATTTTACGTTCGAAGATTGTTTGAAGCTGGATAGTAATGAAGCCGTTCTTTCAGTTCTTATTTTCTAGTAAACTGTTATCTAGCAAGCTAGGAGCGTGTTCGCTGACATCGACTTTCATATGGCGAGTCAAGGAGAGTTCGGCAGTAACGTATTCGTCCTTGGCCAAAAGCGCAATCATATGTCTGGCCACCTATCTTTATAGCAGGCGTTATCGACGTATAAAAAGGGTTAGGTATATTCTACTTGTGTCTACAATTTTTGGATCGCATGATCATGAATAATTTCAGTTGCTTTACAGACAACCCATGACTATGAAAATAGCAGATATTTATCTATGTACAATATACAATGTGTAAATAAGTTTTAGTAATATTTATAGTTTGTTGCAGTGTTGCAGTGATAGCCTTTTTTATGTATCCCCGGTGGAAGTTCGTAATGAATTTCCACCACCGGCAAGGACGAAGGGGTAGAAGGTTTCCTACCGGCTAAACTATTGGAGCGGTCATCTTCGGCACCTAAGGGAGACTCCAAGTCCTCGTATGGCCACACTAGAGCCACGCCTATACACATATCGGAGAGGGTGACTGTAAAGCGGTTATTATTATTATCACCCCACCGCCGTTTCCTCCTTTTTCAAGCAGAATCGTCCCTCTCCTTATTCCGCTATGCGGTCTCCTTCTGAAGCATGACGCTCTTACAGAAGGAGAATGCAGGGGCATTCCAGATTTCGTGCTCTGCCAACAAAGCCAACACTATAATCGGCAGAGAGAGATCTAGTTCGATCTGATCGATCAGGATCCGCCGCGCAGCCGCCCGGCAGGGCACGCCTCGAGCGTATGCTGTGCGGTATCCTGGTCGCTATGGTGGCATTTTGTCTAGGCCTCGCGTCCTATCCTGTGCAGATACGCACTGAAACAACCATGTGAGGTGAAAACCTGCGTCAGGCGGAATATGACGCGCTCGCTCGTTTGGAGCCGGGCTCCAAGCAGCGGCAGGACAACCTCAACGACGCGCTTGGTCCGCAGGCAGTGACGCCAAGTGCGAGCCGCCGTGTTGGCTGGATCTGCATGTCGATCGCCCCGAAGGCGCGCCCTTGCCGCTCTGGCGGAGGCAGCGTGTCTGATCGTAGACCCACACATCCGACTCCGCCAGGATGTCGAAAGGCGTCAAACGCGCTAGGACAGTTCGTGCGCCGTCTCGTAGGACGCTTTTCAGTATCCCCGTGTGATCTGTATAGCCACTCTGTGCTACTGACCGTGATGTTCTGTAGCGCTAGACGCCTGACAGTCGAGCTGAGCATACAGGCGCCCCGTACGGGGCCACGGACCGCACGGCCTCCCCGTAGAGAGGGCGAACTTCCTCACATGAGATTGGGAGCAGCCGGTGTAGTCCCTCCCGACTCGGGGGATGAGGCGCTGGAAGTGGTCTTCAAAGCCCCAACGACTGTCCAGGGTGAGCCCCAAGTACTTCATGTACTTGCTGATTTGATTGATTTGCGCGTCACCAACGCTTATTCACGAACCGGGTGGTTCTCAGCTCCTCGGCAGTTTGTGGGACGATAGCGCCTCGGTTTATGATGCGCTATCCGCAGACCCAGGGCGAATATTTTGGCCACGACAATTGCCACCGCTTGCTCGGCAAGCCTGTTGGTTCCCTGAAGGACTCCCAGCTGGCCAACAGAAGTGTCATCAGCGTTAAAGATACGACGGCACGGTTGGTGCAGTATATAGTCGACTGCTGCGCTCCATGTCGCAGGTTCGATTCCCGCACGGATCAAATATTTGTATGAACTGCAGGCAGTTGTTCCGGGCCTGGGTGTATAGTGTGTGAAATTTTTGTGTGCAACGTACCCACGACAGAGGAGAAATCCTAGTGTGGCGCAAAGTAAACAAAAAATAACTGACGCCAGCGGGAAGAACGTCACGTAGGACCGCGTCATAGGCGAGGTTCCATGAAATGGGGCCGAGAACCGACCCTTGCGGAACCCTACGCGTAATCTCCCTCCGGTCCCTCCAGGGCCTAGCCTTCGCCTCTCACTGATGGCGATCTGAAAGCCCAGCGTGGCCGCCAGGTAGGCCTTGGCAGTCTTTCCATCTGTAGTACTGTGCCGGCTCGTTGGTACCCGCGGCGGAAAGCCAGGCAGACCGCATGCATTGATAGTCTAGTGTTTGAACGCTTGCCTTCCATATAAGAGGGTCTCACTTCGATCTCGGTCTCGCACCTCTGACTTCTCGGATTCATGTGCGGATCAGAATTTGATTATCGCCTTCGTTAACGGTGTAGGAAATCATCGTGAGGAAACCTACACACCTGATAGATCAAAAAAACTCGTGGTCTGTGTAGTCTGCAAACCCGCACCAGGCCAGCGTGCTGGGCTAACGCCTTTCTCATCGTGCGATAAGGCCAGTGCTCAGCAGTGGGACAGTAATGGGCCGGTTATGTAATCAAATATCACTACCTAATTCTGTAAAATTATTTATTTGGCTTTAATGTCATTTCGTATATTGCAATATTCTGTATATTGCTTATAAGGACTTGTTTTAAATCAAATAGCCATTCTATACAGCAGTTTTATTTTATGAACAAACTGTTAAAACCTTCCTGGTTAAAATTTCAATCGATTTTTTATATAACTACGCTACTCCACCTCAAAATAAGTAAAATCGCTTTTCTTTGTACAGTACAACACAAATAAAGTGGTATTTCTTATGAAATGGCGTAAGAAGTATGCTCCTTAAAGATTAAAAAAAACACAAAAACGTACAGTTGATAAGTATTTTTAATAGTTTGCGAAACAATATAAACAAAAATTGTCTAATATTAACAAAATATTCAGGTAAATTGTTCAAACGATATTGCGTATTGCGACATCATAGGAAGAGAATATCACAGTAAAAATGTATAGAAACCCCTGTACAGATTGAAAAGTTATTTCATGTAACAATATTAAACTATGATTCTATGGTTAATTAATTATTTAGTTAGTACATTAACGAATCGTATTACCTACAAAATATTTCAGATTTTATTTGCACCGGCACACAAACATTTCTAAATTGAATGAAATGTTCAATTGCATTTTATATTAACATTTGTAAAATAACGAAACGTCACATAAAAATCCTCACATTTGTCAGACACGTGTGGGTCACGTACAAGCGAACTCACTCTTTCTCTGTATTATATATATAAGTATACTTACGATGCTTTACCAGACTTTCCTGATACGAAGCGAGTGTTTGGACTAAGACAAAGACCAATTGTTGTTCCTTCATTATTGGCTTAAGACTACAGGTATTTGTAACAATGAAGGTAATGAACTTACAAACTCACGTTAATCAAGTGACAACATAATATAGGCCAAGCTTTGGGTAAGCCATCAATGTATTTCTGGTAGACTGGTAGAAAGTAACAGTTAAAACAAATACTTATAACAAAACAGTGAGGTGCGTGCGTGGTTCCGCTTAGGATGTTACTTTCCCCACGAACAAGAAAAATTAGATGATTTTCGTGGCATGTAAATGGCTATTTGTCAGGCAAGGCGACGTGTATAGTGTAATATTGATCTTTTTATTTCATATGCATATAACATATTCCACTACGATGTCGAATAGTTGTAGGTCATGGTTGTGGTCGTTAGGCCCTACCTAAATTAGTTACGATGATTTGCATCTAATTTCTATATCAACCTGACACAATAGATTTTAACAGAAATATTAAAGGTAAATTACACAAAACAATGCTGGCTTTTACTGACCACATGAGCTCCCCCGAATTTCTCATGACTAGCCCTGACTTGTGGACACTTTGTTACCTGATATATTTATGCAACTACATAGGGTCTTACTTTAGTAAAGGAAAATTATTTTAAGGCTATGGTCTATGAATGGTATAGAATTCATTTCAAGTATCAACACACACTGGTGGGCTACTAAACAACCACATTGTTGTTCGACCGGACCATTTTCAAACACGTTTTAGTGGTATTGTGTGTGCGTGTTCGGTGACAGTACCACAGCATTTTTAGAAAGACTTAATAGTGATAGTTACCTACAGTTTTTACGTAGTGAATTTGCGCTTTTTATGCAAACAGAAACATTAATTATTTAAATTAATTTTGAATATGTATATATATATATTTTTTAAACGCATCATTGCAACTTGTATATTTACCTACTAAAATATTTTCCAATAATAAAATAAGACCTTATATAGTACTGCTATTATTTGAATTCAATTACATGATGTCACCTGGAATCACTTTGTAAAAAATATTTCGCTCACATTTAGAACCTTATTTTGCCACCACATTACCGAACTAAAAACTCATGTATTTACATCTAGGAACAGCATTAACAGTTTTTTGTCCTTAATTATCTTGGATTTCGAAGCTTTGCTTTGCGTTTTAAATAAGAAAATCTTGGATAGGGGCCCATATTTATGACTAACTAATGTATGGGATACGAAAATGAATATCTTGCTGTTTTGATAGACTGCACTAGTTAACATTGGGTTATTGACGTCGAGTCTACAATATATAAAAGAGTTTGTATTTCTTAAAACTTGGTCTAAATTTAATTGTGGCAAGACTTCAAGACTCGTTCTCAGGGCACTACGATTCGCGATAAAGCACCAATTTCGCATTATATTAACAACAACCAAAAACCATTCTAATTAAGAGAGAAGCAATCGATATTGGACCAATATCTTGAGGTGAGTCACAAGATGCTAGAGCGATAAAGCGAAGATTTTTATTTTCAAAAATAGAAGATATTTCTTTATTAATACTTTTAGATACATAGGTACTTTTCTTAAATCTATTTATTTTTCTACGAACAAACCTACCAGATAAAAGTACCAATAACAATTGCGTCGACGACGAAAACTGACGTTCCACACTTTGCAAAGAGCTACGGCAAGATTTACAATAACAAAAAACGATGTACCATAATCTAGTGTATATTGCTACTGCTGGCATGAATAGCCATAGAAGAGCTAACACCACTTTCAGAACGTATGTGTTGCCAACTTGAGTTGTTACGCTGTGTAGTTTTTTTATGTTGCTACTACGACGAAATTCTTGTTATTATTTACCCCAGCAGTGCAAACATTGCCAGATTATGACATGTAATTATTATGACTATTCGTCGTTCACAACTGTGTATGCAAAGCAAACACATTTACATTGGCTAAGTATATTTTTAAGCCCGTCGCGTCATTACTTATAATTTTATTCTACGAAAAGTTATTTAAGCACATATCATTATTACGAAAGTTCAAAATAAATATTGATCCGTACCTTAAAAAATTGTAACTTGAGAATATAATGTTTAGATATAATGTACCTATAAGACCTTTGTTTCTGCAGAACAAATAGTGACGAGGTCAACAATAGGTACTAGAGGCTACACAGCAAGATTGCTTACTTTGATATGACTAACGATTATCACCATATACCGGCCAGGTTTAATACTAAAGCCACTTCATTAAATACAATATTAATTCACAGGTACTTTCCATAAAATACTTTTAAATTTATCACTTTCGTTACTATCATCATATCGTGTTCATTTACTACCACACAATAATCCATTGATCTAATGTATTGTCTATGTAAAAATGATAACTATTGGATTCATAGAAAGTAGAAATGTTTTAAAGAGAGGAATGAAATAATCGCTATTTGGTTGCCCATTTAAAAAAACAGAATGTAGGGTAATTTACATACAAAACTTAATAAGACCGGTTGAAACAAACAAACGATACTATAAGAGACATCAATGAATTAGCCTACATAGAAATAACAATAAAAATGTACACGATTTAATATCTTTCTCTAATTTAACCTAAACACGGAACGTGTAGCTTAGCCCTAATATCAAACTTAACAATGTTTAATATTGCTTCATTGTAACTCTAGAAGCCCGATATTTACAGAAGATCTAACGAGTGAACACACATTTCAGCACTTAAACCACTAAGCTCTATAGACATCAATCTGGCATGTCTATGCTCGTAATAGGCACTACTGGTTTCATGAATTCGTTTTTCTTCTGATTCTTCTGAGATTTTTTGCTTTCTTTGATCTTCTTGTGTGTCTCCTCGTCTCTGTACGGTTCTTGGTTGGCGGGAGGCTCACTCGGAATCACATTCGAGCCTCGGTTGACGTTGTTATTGTAAGCGATGTTTGCGTACTCTTGTAGTAGTGGGAATACCGATAAGAGAAATTGGCAGAAGTCTTTTCTGATACCGAACCACCCTGGAAATAAATACATTGTGAAGTTAACATACCATTTAAAATAATTTATTTATTATACTTCTATAAACCTGTTAGTATTTGATGCAACAACAGGCGGCCTTAACACACTCGGCAATTGCTTCTAGGCGAGCCTTGGGATAGATAAACTGACTGACAAGATATGGGGCAGTCGACGGTACTCACAAATACAAAATAAAGTACCTAAATAATACTAGGATACATACATAGATAAAAAATGAAGATAATTATATATTTATACACAAATAAAATATGTGTAGATATACATATATAAACAATGAGGCTAAATTAGCATAAAATAAAGGCTTAGTTAGGTCAAGGATTTGGGCGGAAGAACCTTCTGCTTCCGGTTTTAAAGTTCGCTTTGTATATATATAAATAGATCAGAACAGAATCCACGTATTTACTTTAGTAGCCTACCTTATATCAGTTATTCAAGCCGCGCAAATGCCTGCGACTTGGCTTAACGACAACACCGACGATTTTACGTGCACTCCGAAGCACGGAGACGCTCCGTTTATACTGCTATGGGGTCCCCCATCTTAAGATTTACCGCGCCAAGCATTGCCTAACCTCGCCGATCGTTCACCGATCAGTGAGTGCAACTGTTTATTTAGGAGCATCATAATGCGATGTCAAATTTCCTTTGCCAAACTTAGTATTATGGCAACACCCCGACTATATAACGGTCAGTAAACGCAAGTAGCAGTTGATTAGGAAACCCAAACAAAATTCCCGTTTTCATTTATTGTAAGGTCTGCCCAGTGACACCACTTTCAAACTACACAAAAGTGGTTGCTGGTTAAGATGTTTTTTTTATAAGTGTAGATTTATTGCCCGCGCTTTATAATGATGACATGAAAGTAGGTAGATAGTATCTATAGTAAAATTTACGCCGTTATGTAGTGTCATAATGTTCATGTATGGCGTATCTTTTTGTAAAATTGTTGTATGTAATTAGCTAGTTTTGTATAAAATTGGTATTGTTCACTGACCGCGTGGTCTGTACAGACACAGTCTACAACGTAATCAGCGGCTGGCAGCGATACCTCGCACGTTACCGTATCTACTTTGCGACAATAATACTTGTTTTGTATAAATAGCTAGAATTTACTGACGTGTAGTCAGTAGTAGTTGGTTGATCGATTACACGCTACCAAAGTAGCGTCGTTACCATGTGGCGCCGGCTATGTATAGCATCACCCCATCAAAGCCCGTGGGTGTCGTTCGTAAAAGGCGACTATGGTATTAGCCGGAGAATGGGCAGCAGCGTCCTTTCGGTATATTAACAACTCAACAGCGTTCGGCAACCTGCCTGCCAAGAGTGGCGATTATGGCAAAACCCCCCAATGAGCACACAACACAAATGTGGAAGTCTTTCGGCTGATGATGGCAGTGTAAAACACAACTAACAGACCGCTTTACTTCGCACGTTACCACCTGAATCTGCCATGCGACGACGCGCGACGTAGAAATGCTTTTGTGGTAACTATAACGATAACGATAGGCGGTAGACCTTTTTATGATTATTTATGCTTCGCACTTTCTCACATTTATTCTACTTGCGTAACCAAATCAGCATTGCGGTGTGTCACGTGGTACGCCGTAATCTAAGATGGAACACTCGCTTAGACATTGTATAACGGCCGAAATTGATAATCAATCTAATATATAATCTTTAATATTAAATATTTGTTCCGTTTTTTTGTGTTAAGGTCCACATCCAAAGATTTTGGCTTAGATTCACTACTCCAGGATGAAAACAATCTGAAATTACTAATGCTAGTAGTCAATTTAATTCCTAATGATCCCAAATAAAAACATGTGGGGCAAGCTGGATTGCATTTCTAATAGTAAGGTACTTACATTTATTGCCACCTTTAGAGCTGAACGACATGATGATGAGGGTGGCATAGCTGACGAACAGCGGGCTGACCACCACTGTGTACGAGAGTGGGAGACCATCATCCAGCTTGTTTGTTAATAGCACCTGCAGCAAATCATTGAATGAATCGAGGCGCGAAAAAAATGTTTTTATAAGTAGTCAGATACTTTTGCACATACACCAAAAAATACTTTTCGGAACGTATCACTTTTCTGCAGATTTAATAAAATCTTGCAAATGAAAGACTTATGACTTAATACATTATGCTAACTTAAAAAAAATGGGCATCAAAAGAGGAGAGCTTATAGATATAGTTTTTTTTTTAAACCACTTCAAGTATTATATCGCTTTGTAAATTTCGAGCGCATTATACGCAGCGGATGGTCCACTATGTTTCAGAAACCAGAAACCATTAATGTATGTGGATTTATTAACATGAGTTTATTATTTATTTATATTTATTAACATTTATCCTTAATAATAAAGTGCCATAGTTTTCGTTTTACATAACTTGTATATTGTTGTCCTAAAGGAAGTCATAAAAGTAAGTGACAATGTTGAAATCCTTAATTTTATGTTCTATAAACAAGTTTGTCGTTAGTTACACGTAATATCAATATTAGGGTGGTTCAAATTATTTTTACTTCTTTGACTAAGGGCCGATTTTTCAATCGTCAGATAAGACATCTAATAACTACCTACCGAATAAAGTAATAAACCTACGAAGTTATTTGACTGTTTATCTGTCTGTCTGTTTTTCAATTGACATTAATCTGACGAATTAACTATCCGACCGATTATTTCGACTCGAACAACGCTAACTTCAGGGAGATGAGACAAACAGAGCGCATAAACAGATGTTAGACCAGGACAGACAACTCCATGCTCTGTGACAAAATATATCCCTATTATTTTAAATTCGAGGTTATTTGTTGTTTGTGATTGTTTACTTTTTGTTTAAGGCTCCCGTTATTGTGTAAGTAATTATATTTTATTATTAATGGAATCGAAGTAAAGAGAACGTTCGGCGAATTTTCATACTGCTGAGATTAAGTTAGTCGTGAGTTTAATCGACAAGTATAAACAGAATGGACCGACGCGGTAACGTATAAAGGCGATTTAAATATTTGAATGAAGAACTAAAAAAAATACAATAAAATACTATCAAAAAAGTCTAAATCGACGATGGAATTATTTTGAATCCCACATGGTTAAGTGATCGGGCCTGGACCTGACAATTCTTATATTTCTTCCGGATGGATTAATGAATTCATTTATCGAGTCTCTTCGTCAATTGTTAGGTCGTCAATGCTGTCGAAAATATCCATAATAATAACACTTTTACTTGGTATTAAACGCAAAACCAAGAAATAACTAACATAATAGTAAATGTATTGTTTACAACAGGTATGGGCTACCTTTGACATGTTGAGGGTCAAACTTTAGCGCGCAAATACGTTCGCGTTCTTCGTTTAAAAGTACTTAGTGCATTTTAAAGTAGTGATAATGTTTTTTTGCGATAGATATTAGACATGAAATAATACGACAATTTTATTATAGTACAATTTATTAAAATAACAAAATAAAATTGAAAAAAATGGTACATTACAATTAATAAATTTGCAATTGTTACAAACTACGAAAGTTAAATACACCGAAATCAATGAGACACTTGAGCTTGAATTTGGGAAACTAATCCATCGATATTTGGATTAATTCCACTGATACAAAGACGTAAAGAATTTTCCAAATTATCGTCAGTCAGTCTTGTACGATGTGTTGATTTATTAACTTTCATCAATGAAAAGAACTGTTCGCATTTATAAGTACTGCCAAACGTACAAATCAATCTTCTTGCGAATTTTCTAAACTGCGGAAAATTGTCTTTTTCTAGGTATTTTTGTAGAAATCGCACAACTCTACGTCTTCAAATTTGGATTTTAGGAGTGAGTTATCTTGAATCTTGATCAACTCCATTTGTAAGTGTATTGGAGCATTTTGAACATTACACTATGTAGGAGTAGCAAATAAACTGAAACAGTCTTCCATGTTTTTAAAGTCGCTAAATCTGTTCGAAAGTTGTTCCGACAGTAACTTGAGTTCTTCAGCATATTGAGCATAAGCAATATTTTCATGCGCAGAGAGCGTGTTGAAATGGTAACTGTTACCAGACAGCATCTGTGACTCCCACAAGCTTAGTTTGATCTGAAACGCCTTCGAATGGCTGTACAAATCATTTACTAACTGTCCTTGTTTTAGAAGTTTCAAATTTGAATCATTCAAATAGCCTGTAAGATCGACCAGAATTGTTTTCTTATCGGTCACCACGCTCAAAAAGTGTAACTTGAATTAATATCAAAGAAAAAGAAATACTGCATAAATAAAATAAATAAATAATTATAATTGCATAAGTTGATACAAAATGCTATGCAATAGCTTTACCGCGGCAGTCCCCGAGTTTTTTTATTTGTGCTCAGTGGAAATTCTTCATGAACTGTATACCGGAACCGGACTCCTACCGGCTAAAACCACTGGAGCGGTCATCTTCGGCACCTAAGGGAGGCTCCAGGTCCTCGTATGATCACACTAGACCCGCCCACTGGTGCCACGCCTATAGGCACATCTCGTAGAGGGTGGCTGTAAAGCGGTCACCCCCAGGAGGGATTGTAAAGGATCCCCCAAAGCGTCCCACGGCAGCGCATGACCACATGCGTGCTACCGTCTTCTCTTGGGTCGCTTGGTGTGGGCACGCAGATTCCCCAATCTACGCACCCGCGAACCCAGAGGTACCCCCACCTTATAGCAACGGCAGGGGTTTTCAGGCGTATCGGAATTAGGCGCCAGGACGGTTGTTACCCCGGCGCCGTCTCCTCCTTCTTCGAGCGGGATCGGCTCTCTCCCGATCCCGCTCTGCGGTCTCCTTCTGGAGCATAACGCTCTCACAGAAGGAGACCACTGCATTCCAGTTTTCATGCTCTGCCAACACAGCCGACTGCTGGCAGAGAGAGATCGACCGGGATCCGCCGCTCGGCGGCCCACGCAGGGCACGCCTCGAGCGTGTGCTGTGCGGTATCCTGGTCGCTATCACATTGTGCCGTGGCCTCACGTCCTATCCTGTGCAGGTACGCACCGAAACAGCCGTGCCCGGTGAGCACCTGCGTCAGGCGGTAAATAAAGACTACCTGACCATTGAAAACATATTTTTTTGCTATTGTCGAATAAATGGTATGTGTTTGTTTCGATTGAAAAATCGGCCCTAAGGCACATTATAATTTTGTAAGCTCTATCCATTATATTAAAATACTACAAAATCTCGGCTTTCTTGTTAAAGTAGAGCAAAGCGGTATGCTCATAAGGTTTTTTTTTCTAGGTCTGTGATTAAAACCGTGGATATAGCATTGTTTGTTACTGGTTAAGGATACATTGTAGTATCTTTGATATTAAATATTAAGTTGGGATATCTGAATTCTATAAATTAGTGGGTATATATATGATCATAAAAACGATTTTTTTTAACAGGCTGTCGATACCTGGAGTTATTACCTCCGTCAATCATCTTCCAACGCGTAATTCTAAGCGCTATTACGCTTATTGAATTCTCCTAGACTAACAAACAACATCAAAGTGAACTTATATTGTGATGAGATCTAAAATGGATCGAAAGTTGATCGAAGCCAAAATAGTATTCTACAAGATTATGTACAGACACATGTAATAAAATATGAGACCAGATTGAGATTTTTTTAATGTTGTATGATCTACGCTTACTGGATTTCCGGTGGTATCATAACATATAGCAAAAATAAAAGACAGATGTTAGAAACCGTTAGAAGAAATCCAAAACATACGAATAAAAGTAACTACTTAAAATATTCAAAACTATTTCGCAAAATAACAAGATTGACACAAAGAGCACAAAATAAAAAGCCGACAAAATAAATGTTAAACAACTTGGCAAGTAATCAATAATTCACATTCATTCTGTTGAGTTTATATTGATACCAGCAATAATAAAATTGCAAAATATTACTATGACTAATCCCATACAAGTAGCAAATGCATTTAATAACTATTTCGTTGACAACATTGTTTCTTCTAATAACAGCGACACGTCTTTGATAAGTAAAAGTACAGTTCATTATTTATGAGTCCTGGGGGCTTATTACGAACTCTTATTTCCAGGCAGTTTACGCCGTAAACTGAACTGCATTGCAATTCCGTACTATGAACTCTTAATACCAGTCAGTCAGCGGTCACGTGATAGTTGGCTGACTTCTTCCCGGATTTTGCCTGGCAATACGGTATTATGAACTTTCATTTGACATTTCATGGTGTTCGCTGTCAAAAGTATTCTTAAATAACCATTCAGTTTACGTTACGTTGGTATAGCTTTTATTGGATTGTTTTTAGTTTATTTGGCGATATATTTTGGTTGCTACCGATTTTTACAAACACATTGTATCATGGTTGATGAATACGTGTGCCATGTGGTGCCGGCTACGAATAGCACCAACCTATGTCTTCCCGTAAGTGTCGTAAAAGGTCGGAGGTTGTACAGGAGCGTCCTTCGAGTACATTAATAACTCATTCGTGATCGCCAACAATAACAAGTTAATATCTCAATGATAACCTACAATATTATAAATCTAAACATTTTGACTATTGTATCGTGTAGCTCTGTTGACGAATAGGGCTACCCCATCTCATCCCATGGATTATCATAGAAGGCGACTAATGGAACGCGGTGCGAACTGTTAAGTACTTTAGGTAACCCGCAGGTGGCGGGTAAGCCACCAACACTAGCATACCGAAGGAGGGTTGGTGTCAGGTAGGCGGCCGACTGTAAAAACCTTTGTAATATGACTTGCATATTGCGTCGATCGAAAAATATTTTTAACTATGGTATTAAAATGGTTTTCGTTGTGGAGATCACAAGCAACTGGAGCAAAGCGACGTCAATTCAATTCGTTACTTCTTTGCATCAACATGAAAATAATAATAATCGTTATTGGAAGGAGAATTATAGCGATACATTAAATGCTATAAACATGGACAGTGATGTTTATTAAACGAACCTGAAACACCAATATAGGTATGACTGTGAAAGTGTACGCTAACGCCGAGTTAAAGCTAGTGCGCCGCTGCTGGATGTTGACCTCTGGCGTTCGGAGTAGGATCCCAGCGAATATTATGCTGTATAAAACACCTGGGAATAAAAATAAATGCATAAGTGACTTATTTGTATATTACACGAGTATAGAGTAAATATAGGAGCTTGTCTTTTATTTATACAATATGCTGTTTGAAATAGTCCTGTTTGCTTCTACTATTTGCTTCCGTCTTTACGGATCATAAGCGTGATGTAATTCGGACTCTATTACGATATCATCACAATTATATGATATGTGATATGCATTCTAGGTCCACGTATGAAACCAAACACAAAAACCGGACAAGTGCGAGTTGAACTCGCGTGGGGAGGGTTCCGTACGATGAATACGTTTACTATAATATACTATCATGTTTCTTTTATATCAAATTATAAAATTTAAAAAAAAGAGTAAATTTTCCTATTTTCTTAAATAACTTAATAAATATTTATTTTAAAGTCATAATATAATCATATTTGAGACCCTCATAACAAGTCCTTCCATGTCATGTTACACGGCACAGTTTGCAAAACTTATTCCAAAATTACCCCCATATTCAACATTCATTTGTTTACGTTACGCGACCGTGTTTCATTATATCGGCCATACAACGTCCACTACTGAACAAAGGCCTCCCCATAGATTTCTACAACTGTGTCATCATATTAAGGGGAATTTGGCAGTGCTCACCACGCTTGACAAGCGGGTTGGTGAGCGCAGAATGGCCACTGTTCCACAGAAAGGATACTGCTGCTCATCCCTCTGGTTTAGTTCCTTAGTCCCCTTTTACGACCTCCACGGGAGGAGATGGAGTGGTGCTATATTCTTAATCCGGACAATGTTTGTTTGGGTCGCAGATGTTTGCCAAATTTCAACATAATCAGTTTAGTAGATTTCTATTCCATAACGTTGATATTTTTAGGTATGTATTTAGCCGTCCGAAACATATTCAAGTATAAAAGTCGGTATTTTGAGGAAAAACGATTATTAGTATATCTGTGAAAGTCGGATTTCGGCCCGCTGTGCGACGTGAGCGCGATGTTTCGGTTGTATTTTATTTCAAAAGTTTATACAGTTTCCTGTGTTATTTGCAATGAATACTGAAAAATGTATCGAGTGTGTAAGGAAGCATACAGGACTGTGCGATTTAGGTCATAAGGACTATAAAATCAGTCAAGTTATGAAGCTTGGATGTGAGAATCAATAGCAAGTCAATAGAGCAAATTTTCTTTTCTGCGCTAATGCAAAAATCAGTAAGAGCTCATCGTCTGAACTACTTGACATTAACACAAATTTAACGCGCCGCTATCGCGTTTGCAGTTTCTTCGGCACGCCGTGCCGCCCTGCGGTCGCGCTGGCAGCCGTTGCACTCGCTGTTTGTCAAGCACGCCGCGACCACGTGTCGGTACGCCTCGCCACGCTGCGGTCGCAGACGACGCGCTCGCTGTCTGACAAAGCCTCACCTTACTGCACGTGTTTGATTTTACGGAAAAAACATCCAAGTACAGGTTTGCTTAATTATTTATATATCCTTTAGCACTTCGTTTGCTCCTCCGTGGGATAAAGTATACAACTTCCGCTATCCAATAAATATCAGGTCACACTTTGAATTAAGCTGGAATGTCTGAAAGAAAATGTAGTAAAGTCGTATATACACTCACCTACTAGACTGAGGCACATCAGTATCCACAGAGGAACAAACACGACCTCCCACGACCAACTAATAAAATCGTCTAGTTTGAGCGCCAAGAATATAAATTGAAGTATATTTACAGCACAAAATAATTCCAACTGTAATAAATAAATAAAATAAGTACTATTTTATCTGACGTACAATATTAACGATTATTTTCTACTGCTACAAAGATATTCATCTTAAATAATTAGTGTAAAAATAGTTGAGATTTGTAAAAAAATCATTATTGTCTAATTCATCATTATTAGGTTGCCTAAAACATTGTCGCTATGTGTCGCGCGACAGCACACGCTTCTTTGGGTGTCGTAAAAGGAGAATAGGATTAGCAGGAGGATGGGCAACAACGTCCTTCGAGTACATTTCACAGCACAATTGCGATTGTCAACCCGCCTGCCAAGCATGGCAATTATGACAGGGCCCCCCATATGGGCACAACCCAAACCTATCGCTATGGCGATCTTTACGGGAAGCTCATGTCCAGCAGTGGACGTTTTTCGACTGAAATGACGATGATTCGGCACGGCAGGTAATTTCGATAACAACTGGGCCTACTATCTACTGAGATGTAGTCAATGATGTTATATCAATATAATATCATTGGATGTAGTAATAATACCAACATAGCACTCGCGAAGAGCGGGTATTTGTAGAAGGTAAGCCACCACGCCAAAGAGCTCATTCACCAATAATCATAGACTAGGAAGTAAGATACTTTGTATCAGATATTCGACTCTGAAAATATTTTCTCGCCAATAGCAGACGGTCAACATAGAAAATGACACTTCTTATTTTAATAATCTGGCTTAGGATACCATAACGATAGCGAAAAAAAGTTTCAATAGGTATGTACCAAAACGTTCATATTTTTTATTTTCATAATAGTGATAATATTTACAATGTAAATAATATTTATTCCATTTATTCACAGTATCTCCATAAGTGTTGGTAACAATTTTTCTTAAAACTACGAGGTCAATCGTCGAATCCGACTCGGCTGGGCTACGTTCGGTAAACTTCGCAACGTCTTTTCGTCAACAATAACACAATGCCTCAAGAAAACGGTATTTAACCACTGTGTGTTACCAGTGATGACATATGGCACAGAAACGTGGTCATTCCCTATGGGCCTCATAAGAAAGCTCCAGGTCTCTTAGCAAGCTATGGAGAGGGATATGCTTGGTATTTCTCTACAAGATCGAATCAGAAATGAGGAGATCCGTAGAAGAACTAAAGTTGCCGACATAGCTGAAAGAATAAGTAAACTGAAGTGGCAATGGGCGGGTCACATTACGCGTAGAACTGATGGTCGTTGGGGCAGCAAAGTTCTTCTGGAGTTGAGAACGCGCACCGGAATACACAGCGTGGGACGACCTCCAACGAGGTAGACAGTCAGTCAGACCCGGTGAAGGTAGCTGGGAGTCATTGGATGCGGGCGGTATGTAACCGGTCGTTGCAGAAATGTATGGCGGAGGCTATTGTTCAGCAGTGGACATCCTTTGGTTGATACGATGAATTCTGGCCCACTCCAGAATTACATTGAAAACAGCCTAATGTCTGTGTACAGCACTGGTTTCAATGTGGCCTTTGCCAAAAAAAACATTGCTATGCCCTTGATAACAAGAAAAAACATTATGATCTGTGATTACCCCTTATGTATAATCAAAGAATTCACACTTTCTAAAAACTAAAATTCCATCATTGTTTTAATCCCTTTTCGGGTTATGAAAGAAAGAAAAAGTATTTATTTCTAAACACCATAGAGACGCGCATAATATTAACATCAAAGTATAAAACATATTTTTGTTGTTCCCCTTGCAACACTTACGCAATTTAATAATTAATATAGTATCTAAATTTCAGGCAGGTAAGAAGATAAAAATCCTTGTAATTGGTACTCACTAACCCTCGTTCAGCTGTTGGACCACTACCGGTTACTGACCGAAATTAATAATCAATTTAATCCAAAACCTTGGATTTGGGATTATATTTTTAAATTTTTTTTGCGCTAAATGCGATTCTAAAACAAAAATGAATGAAGTTCAAAACTTAAATCTAAAGATTTTGTATTAGATTGATTATTTAATCGGCCGTATAGAGATATACAAATTCAAATATTTTTTTATACAAACCTCATAGCTGCGATCATGTTTTACAGACCATATACAGATGGCAATGGAAACTATGCTTATAAAAATTAGAGGTATGAAGACAAGTATCCAAACATGACGTCCAGTGGTCAACTGGTCACAGACAAGCAACTCAAACATAAGCAAAATTAGGTGAATGGCAAGACTTATCAGCATTGCTTTGTAGTGGATGTATGCTTCACCCTCCAGCCTGAAATGATAAATGTATATAAAAGGATTGAATAAGAAAATGTATAGTATAAAAGCATAGAACATGGATTAACAATAATACTGGGGCCACACTATGGTTTGATATATAACGCAATAATTAAGGCGCAAAAATATTCCACAAAAGAATGCGTTAAACTGAGTGACCATACCTACATTTAACGTGTAACGTCGATAAATCAAGTTAACGTTAAATTATTGTCAAGGTGGCGGTTGAAGCTGCTAGACTGTATTATTTGATGAGTGCACAACCAGTCTTTCTATTTGTCTATATAAACATCTCTAACTCTATCTTCAAATGCGTGTATAGATATGTATAATATTGTTTCACCATATACTTAAGATAGATAAGTTGTACCACTTTTTGCACAATAAAGATTTATTATATTATTATTATATATTATTTGCCAGCCACAATTATCGTCGATCATCAGTTGCTTCAAGTAGGAAACAAAAACGTACAGTCCTATAGCACTCTCGGTGCACACTGCCAAACGCAGGATAACATTAACAGGATAATGAATGTTTTACAAAATTAGCACATTAATAGTGTGGCCCCAGCATAACGCAATATATAAATAATTACAGAAATACCATCATGAGGTATAAAATCTATTCCCTATTCAGTAAAATGTGTTACTATTAAAACAGCAGTGAAAAGGTTACGGGTTCAATTCCCACATTAGTGTAGGTATACAGATACCAGGTCTGCGTCTTTGCACATGTGATATTTATGTCTGTAAACTGTACACATGGTACAGGAGAATACAGAAGAAATCCTAGTATTGGGCTACATAGTAAAATACTTGTTGGGGATGGGGAAAAGTAATCAGTGTTGCTGGTTTCCTATGTAAAATTTTATATACGTACACCCCACACACACATTAGCCCATAATAATAATAGTCACTGATTGCTTGAAACGTGGTTATAGTACATATTGGTGTTACGTAATTCTTTTTTTATTCACAAATTTCGCTGATTCCGCGGCATTCAAAGTAAGGAACAATCATTCATTTTCGACCCATAAAAAAAGGAATTGTTATAACCCATTATAGTTTTTAATCTACAACAAAAAGAAAAAACACCTGTTCCATAAAAACATAGTGGTTACAACTTACACAGACAAATAACATTAATTAAATGATCCATCATAAATTGAAATGATTAGTTAGTGTCATAAATGTTTACGTTAATGATTAGACTGACAGTTAATTTACTGTCAATTCAAGGGTTAATATAATACCATTAATCACTTTTCTAATATCTTCTCATTTACACACAAATTCCAATTTTCTTAAATAATTCTTTAATATCATAAAAACATTTCTCGTTGAGCCACTATGTCAATGCATTTTAGAAACGATATAAGGTCAATTCTCTTATAAGTTTTGGTAAATTGTTTTAAATTTTTACTGTCATATAGTACGAGTTTTTTTTATAGAGTGAGGTTTTACAATTCGGTATCAAGAGTTTACTCTTATCTCTTGAGAGATGAATCTTATGCACACTTACTTAAATCTTATGGCTTTCTGAAATAAATGTGGATCTTTCCGCACAAATAAGCCGACCTATATATAAATTGACGTCATGCATGTAAATAATGGTCCAATGTTAACAATGGCACCAATACATTTGTTTTGGGAAATAAATAACTGTTTGTATTTGTCGAATTTACTCATAATAATAGTCCATATATTAAAACGTTGATTGTACGTAACCACGATCAGCAGTGATTGCAGCTTTTTCACTAAGAGTTTTGCGTACCCTTCTCAATGCAAATACAAATCTATTTACTGCGGCACAGACGTTATTGCTGTGCCACTTCCAATTGCAATACCTATCTACTGTCATGCCTAGAATTTTTTTTTCGGTTGCACATTCACATTGGTAGGTTACATTAAAAGTTTGATCTATAGTTTTTGAATTGTACTATTTTGGTTTTTGATAAATTTGCAGTTTAGTTCTTACTGCTTAGTCAGAATATTTATGTACCGGGTATTTCTTCTGCTATCTGCTATAACAACTGATATATCGTCTACAAATTATGTACACTGATGACTAGTTAATTTTATTATATCGACGTTGTATAGCAGAAACAGAAGAGGACCCGTCACACATCCCTGAGGAACTCCTGTTTTTTTTTTTCATATGTTGATCTGCATATGTGTGCGACTTTCATTTATACGATCAATTTCAAAACATTGGATACGTTTTGACAAGTAGCTTTTTATCCAATCAAGAGCTTTGCCTCGGAGCCCATACCCGTCACATTTATTGATAATAATTTGATGACATACAGAATTAAATGCCCGGTTCATGTCAAAGAAAACAGCCGAGACACGGTTCTTGAGGTCTATATTTTCAGTAATATTACTAAACAAATTAAAGGCTGCAAGTGTGGTGGAATCTTCTTTGGAATCCGTTTTGTTCCTGTGCTTTAACCTTAAATTTATTCAGGAAATCGATTACACGCACATACTTAAATCATTCAAATATTTTTGAATAAACTAGTACTAGTGTGATTGGCATGCAATTATTTAATTTTTAGTTTAGTCTCTTTTGTGAAGGTTTCTTACAATGGAAGCAGTAGCGAGTAGCGGATCCAGGGGGGCTTGAGCTACGCAGGTAAATTATCCCTTAGATATAGGGTGAGAATTTATACCACGTGCCTTTAGCCTTGACCCATGCCAGTGTCGCATTTGCACATGCAGAATCCACTCTGTATGAAAGTTTTTACAATACCTATACTACACACATTTCTGAAATAAAAATCACTATTACACGCATGAACATTTCCTTTTAGTAGAGACTCAGCCACAGCGGGTGACAAGTTCAGTAATTTAGTGATTGAGACTGAAATGTCAGTAAAAAAAACACTTAAATGCTGTGGCAACCTCTAAATCTGATTTAATTAATTTATTGTTAGGCTATGGTCACTGTTACGATTCTTAGCTCTTCCAGTCTCACCATTAATAATGTTCCAGGCCAATTTAATTTTGTTCTAGCTGTTTTTTTATTTTTGAGTTAAGGTATTGACACTGGGCAACATCTGGGTACATCTTCTTCTTCATCTTATCGGCCATACAGCGTCCACTACTGAACAAAGGCCTCCCCCATAGATTTTCACAACTGTGTCACCATATTGGGGGGAATTTGCCAGTACTTACCACGCTTGGCAGGTACGCTTGGTTGGTGAGCGCAGAATGGCTACAGATCCACAGAAAGGACGCTGCTGCCCATCCCTCTGGTTTAGAGTCCCTTAGTCGCCTTTTACGACCTCCACGGGAAGAGATGGGGTGGTGCTATATTCTAAATCCGGACACCACACGGATAAGTTCAAGTTTCTTACATACAAGTAGAAATCGTCACTTTTATTATAGTTCCTTTCTACACACAACTTGTTAAGTCTTTTTCTACTTATATGTATACCAATGGTAGCCGATTCACTGAAGGTTGTAGTCCCTTTAACTGAGATCGTTTTGGGAATAAATGTGGAGTTCACAGAGTTTGTACAATATATATTAAAAAAGGAGTTGTACAGCTCATTAGGATCATTACTATAATGCAAAAGGCAATTTACTATTACGTTAGTTTTTTAACCCCTCCAAGCGACCCACAGTTTTAGGTACTACTGAAGTATTTTGCCTTGACATAGCTTTGTCATTATAGATAAAAGTAATTAACTGACCACAATAATCGAAATCTAGTTGATTAGTATTTTTTTTTAATGTTAGGTACCATATCCGTAAATATATAATTTAAACATGTAGTGTGGTAGCAGTTATCCTGGTAGGCTCAAAAATGTATTTATAAGATTAAATGATTGAAATAAGTTTAGCAATTTTAAGGACATGTAGGTATTTTCTAGTAAATTTACATTGACCACCACATATAATTATATTTTTGCCAAGTTTGCAAATCGTTTGCAAAACTTCATCCATGACCTTGTCAAACCAATCATAAAATGCAGAAGAATATCTATATACACTCAATACAACAAGTTATTCCGATTCCACACAGGCTATTTCAATTGTTTGTTCAACAGAAAAGCTCACAATATCAATACATTTAAATTATTTATTACAATTATTATGTATAGCATTTTCTCTGTTGAATGAACTATCAACTTGCCAATGTTCTGTAATGCAAAAATGTAAAAAAAAAACAAGTTTTCAATAATTTTAGTACTGTTCATGAACAACAATTTCAATATCTTTACTCAACATTCGCTGAATATTTTGATTCACCAGGTTGATAGTATTTGTTTTACATTTGTTTGAGTTATTGAAAAGTGGTTTATTGACAAACATTTCAATATAATTTTTTGTCATAATTAAGCAACATATTGCCTCTATATTTATATTATCTGGTATAATATGGCATCTGATATGTCGTCAACAAATGCATTCTGCATTGATGTTTTGTTATGGTATGTTGGGTAGGTATGTTTTGTTACATCATTAATGTATAACATGACAAGTGGGCCACTTCCCTGAGGCACACCGAATTTATTTATTTCGAATGTGGACCTATATGCAGTGGATACGAGGTTATCTTTTAATGATTTCATGTTTTTCAACGCATTGCTGTCTATTGGCTAAGTAACTGTCAATTCATTAGAGTTCTTTGCCTGTTATTCCATACAACCCATATTTTTTTGTAGGATTTTTGATCCACGGAATCGAATGCCTTGCTCATGTCAAAAATATGGTTAACACTCGATTCTGTTTATATTCTCAGTAATAATTTTTAAGTGCGTGAAAACTGCTGGTGTTGTCGATTTATCTTTCTGGAAACCATTTTGATTAGCCGTTATATTTTTTTTTTAAGAACTTTAATATCCGATTGTCTAATTACTTGTTAATGTTATAGGCCTATAGTTATTCATATTTAGCTTAGTTTTTTTTATGAAAGGGTTTCACAATCGACATCTTAAGATTTTCTGGAAAAGATCCCTGTGAACAAAAGATTAATAAGATAACTTAGGATTTGTGCAACTTCTGTACTGCATGTTTTCAATATAGACGTTGTGATGCAATCATAACCAACAGCATTTGTATTATTTAATAATGCTATTGTTCTTATAATTTCCTCAGACATAGTAGGAGCCAAAAATATTGTAGAGTTTACAGAGTTTAATAGATTGTAGTTTGGATAAGTTCTCTTTTCCTTATTTGTAATGGATATGAAAAAATATAATTGAAAGCTGTAGCAATTTCCGTTGGAGTATGAATGCTTCTTTTATTCAATTCAATGCCTTTTATACTATCATAGATTCTGATATTATCGGTTTTACTCTTTACTATATCCCAAGTTGCCCTACACTTATTTTTAGCATATTTTATGTGTTTATTGTTGTTTAATTTCTTAGAGTTGGTTACACATTTTTTTAGCAGTCTATTATATGTTATATAAACTTGCTTGTTTTCGTTTGTTTTGTTTTTGTAATAAATAAACCTCAGCATTCTTTTGTTTGATCCTGAGACTTTAATTCCTTTAGTGATCCATTTGGGAGCAGTAACTTTTGAATGTATTTTAATCTTTTTTATGCGAAAACAGAGTTTGTAGAATAATTTAAACATTTCGTGAAACATATCTAGCTTTGTTATTATTTTCTTCCTCAACTATTTCCGACTAGGATAAATTAGACAAAATCTCTTTAAACCTTGATGTAGTTACTGCACTAAAGTCCCGTTTCATTTCCCCTAACACAACCAATTCCTTGCTTAAAAGGAGACTCCTAATAATTGAATGTAAACGCACTTATGTAATTGAAATAAATGTTATTATTTATTTATTATTTATACCAAAAAGCTAATTTCTGTCACTGGTTTGTAGAAAAAGATAGTTTGTCCAGTGTTGTGGTCAGATAGAAGCCTTACAGGTTTGTTTGTGCAACTGCATGTTGCTACTCAGTAAAATGTCTTTAGCACATATCAATGTATATAATGCTATGTTTAACTTATACCTAGTGGTATTTTCTTCCTGTGGCAAACTATTAAAATTTATTAAAGCATCTCATCTTAATAATGTCGTCGTAATAATTGTACTATTAGTAATAACCTATTGAATTTTCCGTTTTCTTTTCATAATTGTATATTTATAGAAAAAATAAATTTAAATATAGACAAAAAGGTAATGTGAACACAACAATTTTATCTATATTTAAATTTGAAATTGCATCTCCTCCCGTGGATGTCATAAAAGGCGACTAAGGCACTTAAAACCAGAGGGATGGGCAGCAGCATCCCTTCTGTGAAATAGCAGCCATTCTGCGCTCACCAACCCACCTGCCAAGCATGGTGAGTACAGGCAAATTCCCCCCAAAATGACTACACTAATGTGGAAATCTATGGGGGAGGCCTTTGTTGAGCAGTAGACGTCTATAGGCCGACATGATGAAATTTGATACTTTAGTAAGGGACTGAAGAAGTATTATGTTGTTCATATTTCCTCTATTTCCAAAAAATATTAATAAAGTTGTTCCCTGGATAAAATTGAAGTTTTTTTAAAATTATATATGGTATGAGTTACCTTGATGGTAACTCATACCGGGCATACAGTAATTTGTAATTGATAGTCCCCTGTAAGTGTTTGACAGCAACATGCAAGTGCAGTGACTTAAGTCTTTCACAGAAGAAAATGTATGTCTATGGACAAGAAAGTAAATATTCAAGGCAAAAGTAAAAGCGAAAATAGTTATAATTATGTCAATAAAAAATTAAGAAATCATTTTATATAGGTACCTTCATAATATGACCCAGGTATATTCAGATTATAATTATAAAGTGATAATAACATTGTTATACAATATCCTTTTATATAATATAAGCTGCCTATGATGCTGTAATATCTTTTGTTTGTAAGTATATTATTGTTGTAAGCAAACAAAAAATGGTGATTGGTATTAAATTTGACAACTCTAAAATGTTGAGAATCCTAAATGGAAAGTTTTAGATGAAATCACTTACCTGAAATGAGGGTACTGCCACCAAACATATGTGCCCACTGTGGCACCAATTACCACAAGAAATTTCCACACCCATATTGGCGTAAAGACGGCCCAGTAAGACCATGTTATTGAGTTATCTAACTTTAAAGCTAATAATGCAGTAAATATTAGCAAACAACTGTGAACCACAAATTTGCTGTAAAGAAAAAGAAACATGTCAACTAATCACCTTGCAGTCTTAAGAATAGCACAATTATTAATCATTAACAAATTACCTAGGATTAAAATCCTGAAATAAAGTTTGCAAATTCATTTCCATACACATTAGTGTTTTCACTCTTAAAAATCAGCTCTTGAAGACATGTTTTATTTAGATTAATTCAATCTTACACTGCTTACACAAATCACAACACGAAAGACGTTCCGTTTCGTTCATTACTTATGTTTCGTAATTTCGTGTAAAATATATCGATATATCGAAATATCCAATTTTTTTCATAGAATAATCTATATTTATAATCTCAAATTCTCAAGTAACAACAATAATCGATTTTTTTCGAATATGAAAATAATTAATTTTTTTAACACGTCTCTATTCATTTTCATGCGTTGCAGCCTTGCATTAATGGATGGAGTATGGACTTACATCTCAGCAGAGATGGCAATAACGGCTACATTTCAATAATGAATTACACTGCTGTGTTATTTTACAACAACTGTTATTGTAAACTGCTGTCAGTTATCCAGTTATCCTGCTGTTGAGTCGTTTTGCAAAATTATAATGAATTATGAATTATGTGTAGCTTGTTTATATACAGTACATTACTTAGTAATTACTTAAAATAATTTAAAACACTATATACTAGACTAAAATGATTTGATAATTACAATAATCTAAAACACCAAACTAAACTTTTCAACTATCACCGGACAGCGACAACGGATAATGACAATCGTGTTCCTGATCGCAATGACAACAATAACGATAACATTTCATTTTTCGCAACTCGCATTACATTATTGTCTCACTGTTGTCAAATTTTCGTTATCCGTTGTTTAGTTATTGCCTCAGTTAAATATTAAAATCGACATTATTCCAATTGACTAAAGTATAAAATCGTAAAATAAAACATGTGACTCACTACATTAAGATAACACACAACGATAAAAATAAAAGTGAACTTTATCACGTGCACTTAAGGACTATAATCGTATGATTTGTAATTCTATGTGAAGTACGTCATCTTTGAATAACACCATATCTCTCACGCCTATTGGTTGCGCATAATGCTTTCTTATTCACTGCGAGTGAGTGGGAGTGTGCGCGCACTGCCTGGCTGTTGTCAATAACAATAACGAAAAACGACAACAGGATAATTCGTTGTTCAATAATGTGTTATACATTGCGTAAGAATAATGCATTACATTATCCGTTATTGAAATAATGACCACCTCTGCATCTCAGTTCGGTCAACTTACAGTCTTTAGCGTAAATTAATAAAGAGAATTGACCCTCAGTCTGCTGTACGGACTTCTTAGCAACAAGTGGCAGCACTAGGCGACTATGACCACTGACCAGCGTTGCCAGAAGGGCAATAGTACGAATTGTGTACTATTTCAGTCATATGTGTACCTGCATACTCTGGGCCTTGTTTGTGTACTCAAACTAATTTTTCAAGTTTTTATTGTTTATTTTAAACGCAGCCAACATATCCTGTAAGAAAAGTAAAACATTGTAAATAACACATACATACCGGTACACTGCTAATACTTATTCTTGGGGAAAAGTACTTATGTTGTTGATATTTGTCGCGGATTTCTCAGATTTATGAAGCTCACTTTTCTGAATACCTATTTACGTACCCATGTAGTCTATATTATATACCTTCTATACTAAATTTTGAAGATAAATACCTTTGTGTACCCTGCCATAGTTTTGTATACTATTTCAGAAACCCGGTAAACTATTTCTTACCATATGATACGTAGTATTATCTGACTACGCTGTGACTGACAGTGACTGAGTACTTTTAATTTCTCTCTGTGAGTGTGGTATGGCAGAAGGTACTTTAGAGCACTTTATTTTTCTCCTGTCCCAGTCTCGTTGTACCCCTGTATGATATTCTGCCTTCCAATTTTCCCAGCCTATCAATCAATATTTCATTCCTTCTTACCCTTGTCGAATCATCTTCGGATAAAATATTAAAAGCATTTGTTAAAAAGAACAATCATTTCGGCCGAATGAAGTCCACTGCTGGACACAGGCCTCCCCCAAAGATCACCACAATGACCGATATGGATATGTTGTGGGCTCATTGGGGGGTTTTGCCATAATCGCCACGCTTGGCAGACGGGTTGGCGATCGCAGTTGAGTTGTTAATGTACTCGAAGGACGCTGCTGCCCATCCTCCGGCTAATCCCTTAGTCGACTTTTACGACACCCATGGGAGGAGATGGGGTGGTGGCATTCTGAGCCGGCACCACACGGAACAATATTAAACTCTATTTCTATTGTATGTATTTATCTTATTTATTATTATATTTCTCTCTATTACACGGGTTTATATCCCCTGTAAGGGAACCCGGTCTTTTGATAGGCTTACGCGGGGACATGGGTCCAACACGCAGAGGCCCTTTAGAGAATTTTAATCTAAAATGTAATGGGACACTAACCGGGAACTCTCCATGGCTACACTATAAAATGCAGTCTCGGATTGTCCCCGGAGGTGTAAAACTATTGTATAAGATGGAAACTACAGTTATAAGGTCTATTGTAATGGGTGCTAAATGGATTATATACTTCTAAAAACGGAAACAACGGCGTCTGCCTTTCAACCTTTAAAGTGGAATTCTGTGGCAGACGGTGACTCGCCACACAAGATGGGCCCCCTAAATGGCCACCACTACAGGCGACAAGGAGCAACACCGGTGTGAGCGGCTAGGGGTGTACAGAGGTGCGGCACCGGTTTCACCATCGCGCGTCTCAAAGACTCGGAGCGGGTTTCCCCGTTATTACGCCATTAGACACTTCCACCCCCGAGCATATAGCTCTGGCGGCCCCCCTCTGATCGGCCAACTAAGGCTAGCCAGAGTCGAAAATCCTACGGGCACTCATGGGGTACCACTCCAACCAATCAAGAGAGGTAAGCCGGAGACGAGGCCCTGACCGACTCTCTGGAGCATTCCGTACCCGAATGCTCCAGAGAGTCGGCCACTCACATTCAGCTCGCCACAAACTGCCCTGCGTTCTTTATTATATTTATTATTGTCTTTATTGTTCGGGAGGATCATTTACATTATTTATGTTCTATTTATCAACATTGTGATGTGTTTTAACATTAAAATATAAACGTTTTTGCATTACATTTCTCCATCTACGCATTTTTAGGTTATTCAAAAAGATCATTTTTGGTTTGCTATTCAAGGGCTATTTATTTTGATATGCTATTCAAGGGCTATTTATTTCTATAGAATGTATACATTTTGTTTTATCCAACCTATGGCAACCGATGGACCCATAAACTAAAATTGGAATTGGCCGTAGACTGAGTTCCATCTACGGAATTGGCTTTATTTTATACTGACAGGCTGACATCCCCTGACACTTGACAGATAGTTTGAGAACTGTTAGTGTCTGTTACGATTTGCAAATTTGTATCTTAAGCCCGAATTTTTCAATGATAACGGAATATTTCGTGTAAAAAGTAGATTAAGTGCAAAACTTATCAAAAGTAATTTAAACTTTCAACATCAACATGGCGTCACCGTCGCCGAAATCTCCGGAACAAAGTGAAAAGACGAAACAATATGACCGGCAACTTCGTTTATGGGGAGACCACGGCCAATCTGCACTAGAAAATGGACATATTTGCTTGGTGAATGCTACTGCATTGGGTACTGAAGTACTAAAATCTATTGTCCTTCCTGGTGTTGGAGCAATCACCATAGTTGATGATAAAATCGTAAGTGATGAAGATATAGGTATCACCTTTTTTTTGGAGTGTTCAAGCATAGGCTTGAATAGAGGGTCTGAGGCATTGCGATTACTACTAGAATTAAATCCAGCTGTCCAAGGCCATGCAGTTCAGGAACCACCAGAACAAATTCTCAAAGAAAATCCAGATTTCTTTAAATCTTTCAGTGTTGTTATAGTTACTGCACTTGGAGAAAAGACCATTGAAAATCTAGCTCAACATTTGTGGGATGCAAACATTCCACTGATTTTGTGCAGATCTGTGGGGTTTTTAGGATCTTTTAGGATTCAAATAAAGGAACATGTGGTGGTTGAAACTCATCCTGATAATGAACAAACTGATTTACGCTTAGATGTTCCATTCCAAGCATTGTCTGATTACTTAGATAGTTTTGATATTGATGCTGTTGATCTGAAAGACCATGGTCATATACCATGGATAGTAATTTTATACAAAGCTGTTAAAAAATGGCAAGTAAGTAATCAAAATCGCTGGCCAATGAGCAGGAAAGAGAAGACTGAGGTCAAAAGTATTATTCAAGACTTTATTAGAAGAGATGAAAATGATATTCCAATCAATGAGGAGAATTTTGAAGAAGCAATAAGAGCAGTTAATACTGCTTTAATGCCCACATTTCTGCCTGTTAAAAGTCAAGAACTATTGTACTGTACTGCTGCTACCAATTTAACAAAAGAGAGCACACCTTTCTGGATAATGTGCTCTGCACTGAGGGGATTTGTTGAGGGTGAAGGGAAAGGCAAACTGCCTGTGAAGGGTGTTCTGCCAGATATGACTGCATCAACAGACCACTATATCAAATTACAAAATTTATACAGAACACAAGCTTCAATGGATGCAGAAATAGTATACAGAAAAGTGCAACAAATTGTTGCCCAATTGCGTTGTGAGAACATCAGTGAAGCTGATGTTAAGTTGTTTTGTAGACATGCTCATGACTTGCACCTAATCAGAGGATCAAGTATAACCTCAGAATACCAACTGACCAGTTCTGTGGCTTCTTACATAGCTAGGCATCTAGAGGAACCTGATGTTATGATGGTTCATTATATTCTACTAAGAGCTGCTGAAATGTTCCTATCAGAACATTGCAGGGCTCCTGGTGATTGGGAACCTGAAGGTGACATTGCTAAATTGAAAACATGTGTTACCAAGCTTCTCAGTGATGTATCATGTTCTCCTTTCCCTAAAGATGACCATATTCATGAAATGTGTAGGTATGGTGGAGCAGAAATACACAGTGTGTCTGCATTTTTAGGTGGCTGTGTGGCACACGAAGCCATCAAGATTGTTACAAAACAATATAAACCAGTGAATAACACATTTATATATGATGCTGCTTCGACTAATACAGCTACTTTTAAATTTTAAATATATCAATATGGTAATAAATTATTAGAAAAAAATATATGTGGATTTATTAACAAAATTATGATATTTCTAGTTACTAGATTATAACCTGTACCCATGTAGTTTATGTTTCAATCGTGAAAAGAAGAAAGAATAAGATGATAATGGTGCCACTTGGGAGACGTCTATGTCCACAAGTGGACTGCAGTAGCCTGAATGGAAGTAAAAAATAAAGTGTGTAAAATGGAGACAAAAATAAATTCAAAATATGCTATTATTCAAATACTTTACTATGAATTCAAAGATTTCATATATTTATTTATTCAACAATACATAAAAATTAAGTAGAAACAAATGTCTACTTGTCGAGTTAGTATGAATAAGATCGATTTATGTGATAAAAATCAACATTGTGGGGGGTGGCAAATATAAATAAACTGTGACTACAATGTAATTCTTCAAAGATGTGTATTTTGTTTGGATATTACCCATTTTAAAATCTTACAGTCAAAATATAAAAGAATTGGTGAATATATTTTCATTAACAATTTTTAACACATAAATTAGATAAACATATCACATGACTAAAAAATAATTGAAACAAACTATACATTTGGCTAAATCCTCATGGATGGCAATAGAAGGTTACACCATTTCAACAACAGTTATCCATGTTATATAATATGCTAGAAATAGCATGGCCTCCACAAGTATGTAACACAACGTTGAGAATTTCTCTTTAGATACCTACTTATTTCACCTAAGCCATAACTTCAATCTCAACGCATCTACACCATTAAGGTAATATCGAAATAAGCGTTTGTCCCGCACAAAGCCCAGATTCTCATAGAGCTTCAGTGCTGGTTTATTTGTGATTTCAGTTTCTAACACTACTTCATCTGCATTGTCATCCGTCATTGCCTGCAATGAAAATTCTATCAATTAAGCAATTCTCAACTACTTAGAATTGGTTACTAAAATAGATTTATAGCAATATTTCTATCAAACATGCTCATGTTACTAGACAAAAAGGAAGGTATGGTAACTTATGTTCAATATACACTCATTTAAAATGACTTATAAGATTTGAACAGAAAGGAACTAATCATTGTGATAGTAATGATTTTTACAAGCATAATAATAATAATAAGTACCTGAATTGCTTTCCGAACCAGCCTAGAACCAATCTTTTTCTTTCGATATCTTTCATCAACTGCTAACATAGCAATGTAGCCTCTTTTTACAACATTGCGATGCATATCTAACTTACAAACAATGGCACCAATGCACTTCCCTTCATGTGTCGCCAAAAAGCAAAGTTTAGGCCAGTTATGAATGAAATAGCGATAAGTATAGATGGAGTAGGGTTCTGACAAATCTTTTTGTATTAATCTCATGATTTCTGGCATTTGTAGCTCTGATTCGTAAGAAATAATTTCAATTTCGTCTTGAGGTTCCTGCTGTTCATTATCGATATTATTTTTAAGGTTTTCTAAATGTGATGTGTCATTGCATCCTCGTTTAAATGTTTCATCACTACACTGTACACTATTTACATTCTTCACAAACTCGCTCGGAGTGACGTCTTGTAGTTGCGAGTTATCCTTTAAACCTTCGGGGCTACCATTTGGATGGTCACTAGTCCCATTAGTTAGGTTACTATTGATGTTAATAATGTGAAGAGTATTGGCTAACGTTTCGCATAAATTCTCTTGATTAGATATACTTATTTCATCCGTATTTTCAGAAGGATCTTTGGCCTTTTTACTTTTGTTTCTCATATTCGTGCTTAGTTGATTGCACTTCATATTCTGTACCTGAATATTATCTTCGGTTATTTGATTCATTGACGTAATTCTAGCTATATTTATTTACACATTCAAATTATTAAAAGCTCATATAAATTTCGCTTATGCTTTTACGATGATACACACATCTTTTTCTTGTCAAAATTATAAAAGAGTATCACCGACATCTTGGTAAGCAACAGTTTCCTTAAAAACTTGATCTGACTGTATCTATGTGCGTTCTTAGAATAAAATTGATAAATATATTGATTTTTATATATTAATACAGCAGTGCGACGATATATAAGAGTTCTGAAAATACTTCTTTTAATAAATATGAAATTTTTATTAGTACATTTCCTTCCACAGTCACATTGAAAAAAAAACTATTGCATTACAGATACAGTACCAAAAAATAATAGTTTGTTTAGCGTCGTAATTTATTCCTTTTATCGAAATCGTCTTTGCTCACAGGAAATTGTGGTAAATTAGACAGAGAAAGAAATACTCAATCATAGCATATAATGCTTAAAATACACATTACGCGTGAAACGCCTCTGATGCGATTTTTCTTTCTTTTCTACCCAATGGAACTAGTGATGTGAATGAATCAGTGAATCAATGAATGAACTGTTCACGACTGTTCAGTATGCACTACTGTTCTTCGCGCTTCTTTTAAGGAACGCTGCAAACGTAGGATTAATTGTTAAAAGCAGTTCAAAAGCAATTTTTAGCGATTCATATCAGCCAACCGCTGAATAAAGCCCTTCCCCATAGATTTCCACAATTGTGTCATTATCGGGAGAACCTGTGTGGTGAATACTGGTCACTCAGCTTGGCAGACGAGTTAGTGAGCGCAGAATTGCTGCTGTTGCACAGAAGGGACGCTATTGCCCATCCCTCTGGCTTAGAGTCCCTTAGTGCCCTTTCAACATCCACTCCATATCCTCTCATCAGCTCATGTGTGAACCATTTTTGAAAACGAAATGCAATAGACAAATTTTGGTCAAAACGAAATAAAATAAATGAGAGCGGTCAAGGAACAAATATTTTTATGATTTGCAGGTAGTTGTTCCGGATCGGGGTGTACTGTATGTGAAATTCATTTTTGTAAGCGCTGGGTGCGTACACAGGAGAAATCCTAGAGTGGGGGCAACGTTTAAAAACAAAAAAAATACGGGTTGCACTGCGGGAGTGCCGACAGAAGTGAAAACTTATTTTTTTTATTTATCTTGACGCGTTCGCGGTCTGCTATATGTACATGCATATATGCATACACTATAGCTGCGTCTCGTAACGGTGTCGCGAGTCCAGAGATTTTATCTCATCTAAAGATATGCGTACCGCGCTAAAAGAAGTTTTCACTTTTAAAAAAACAGCTTCACAGGGCACCGACCGAAAATGACTAGTTCTACTAGCCCTATCTATTATGGGATGCATGTGACTATATTTTTAATTTAATCAATTATTATAAAACATAATCACAAAATTAGATTAAAACCAACCACAGTTGAGCGCCAACCTGCTGTACTGCGGCAGTACTACTGCCATACATTAAAGGTGTTCCTGATAAAATTAGCTATATCTCAAAGCGTGCCTCGTAAACAATTGATAAGCCACGTAAAAAGATTAGTCAATTCTCATCATCCATCAAATCCCTTATACCTTTACAGGATGCAGGTGTATATATGCTAGATTGTGAATGTGGTCTCTCGTATATAGATCAAACAAAGAGACACATAGGAACCCGCGTAAAAGAGCACTGAATAGTGATAGCAGACGTTTAACATCGACGCTCTTTGAAGTCTACAGTCTGTGAATATGCCTTAGATGGTTCTAGCCACTGCATTGACTTTGATAAGCCACAAATCCTCGCTAAAGAACAGCGTTTTATACCTAGAATGATTCGCGAGGCAATTGAAATATAAAAAATTATGCAAATTTTAATAGAGACGATGGCTGGACCGTGCTTCTTGCGTGGGATCCTGTAATGCAAATTATTAAAGCTAAAACCAAGCAATGCACTGAAAAATCTCACGACACTGCCAGCTCACATAGCGTCATGCGGAACAATGTTTCACAGTGACAGGCAAACGTGCCACACCAACTCAGCATTATAAAAGCTAGCGATAACAAATCTTGCCCCGATGTTTCCCATCCACTCCCCCGCAATGTAGCCCATCGCCCGGATATACTCGCGCCCAAGACCAAGCGCATCTCGCGTGGGTCGACGCGGAAGTCAGACGTAGAGCCGCTTTTCCGCCTACCGAGGACACTGACGACCTCCTCCCTCCGGTCACGGTAGATGAGGTCAAATATATGGTGAAGAATCTTCATCGTGGTATCACCAATAAGATGGTTAAACACTTCCTAGACCAACTCATCATCTTAATGACCGTCATCTTCAATGCGGCATTCAACAACAACCTCTTACCGCTTAAGTATACGTAACAAGCCACAGTTATCAGAATTCAGGCCACAATTATCGGTATTCACAAACCCGGTAAACCTAAGTGCGAGCCCTCCAGTTACCGTGTTCTCAATACTCTTGCGACGATCTATGAGATTATTATATCCACACGAGTAAAGGATTTCGCAAAATCAAAAAAACTCATCCCCGACGAGCAGTTTGGCTTTAGAGCCAATCACTCTTATGTACAACAAATCTACCGACTAATTGAACACATCACGTTAGGATTCACACGAGGCACGATGACGGGTGTACTCTATTTCGATGTTACGAAAGCATATGACAAAGTCTGGCACAACGGCTTTATTATACAAGTTGTACAAACTCCGAGTGCCCGACCATCCCGTTCTCATCATTTGCGACTACTTGTCAAATTGCAGTTTTCTATATCGAATCACGGGTGCACTCTCATTCCGTCATCCCATCAGAGCCGGAGTCCCACAAGGATCCGTGCTAGCCCCACTATTGTTCACACTGTACACCAGTGACCTCCCCAAAAGACCTGCTAATACAACCCAATTAGCACTCTTCGCCGATGACACGGCCATTTTCTACTCTGGTCGCAGTCCCGATAATATAACTAAGATCCTCCAAGCCACAGCCAACGCCTACGGTAAATGGTTTAGGAAATGGCGGATCGAAGTTAACCCTATCAAAAGTAAAGCCGTCCTATTTTGCAAATTAGGCGACGACCACAAACATTAAAAATTACAATGTCATCATAATGCTTCGCTATTGTCGGCTCTAGGAATTTAAAGATATTATCGCAGTACTATTAGAACAACCTACTGTCTCGTCACTTAACCTCATCTTTATTATAACCAGTTAATATTATATGCTATCAGTGTAGCAATCAAATGTAGGAATGTCTTTGGAAGAAAACAAAACTTCCCGAGTCAAGTGCGAGTTGAACTCGCGTGGACAGGGTTCCGAAATTGCTGAATATATTGTCTATTGTTGAGTTAGGTCTTGTACCAATAACTTATCCCAAGAACATACTTAAAAATACGTTTTCCCATACATTCCAACCGAAAACGTAAGTTTGTACACACATTATTGAAAGGTTTACCATGTTATTTTAAGACCATCGACTTCTTATGGGTTTTCCTGTAATCTATAGGTAAAGAGCTATTATTTCAATATTTTTCACAATATTAGGCTTAGTGGTTTCGGAATGGTAAATTTTCGCCTATTTTCTCAAATAACTTTAAAATTATATATTTTAAAATGATAAAATAATTAATAGATTAAATTTGAGACCCTCACAACAGGCTCTATTTCATATGTTACAAAGTACAGTTTACAAAACTTTATTCTTAAGTTTTCCATATTGCTCCCTAAAAGTGACCCCCCATATTATAAATTCATTTATTTACGTTACATGTCCGTGTTTGGGTTGCAGAAATCCATATGTGTACCAAATTTCAACTTAATCGGTCCGGTAGATTCGGAGAAAATTGGCTGTGACAGACACGAGTGATCCTATAAGGTTCCGCCGTTTTTTTAGCGTCATCCTCCAGAAGGAGACTGCAGAGTAGGATCGGGAGAGAGCCCATCCAACACGGAGAAGGACGAGACGGCTGACCCCCTGTCGTCGCTATATGGTGGGCGGCCTCCGGGGTCGCGGACGTGCAGATTGGGGAGTCTCCGGTCCATGCCCCTTTACGGGGCCCCAGTGTGGGCTAACTCCCTGACGGCCCTCAGAATCGCTATACTGCGAAAACCGCAGCTAGCGAGCCATCGAGGTGATAGGGGATATCATACGTTCTCCTATGAGGCGAGGAGCCTCCTTGCCGGATCACGGCCCGGGGATCTGGTAAGGAGGCCACACGAAGATCTGGGGAAGCGAGAGCCTTTGCGTACCTATATCAGTGGCGCGGTGAGGCGTGAAGTCGGAGCGAATGGCAAATACGTCGTGAGATCGAGGTACGACGGTCAGAGCTTCGGTGGATCCTGTTGGTAGGATGGAAGGAACGAGTCGTGCATCCCAGTGCAGGAACTAGGGGCAGTCCGTCGCCCGAAGACACAGGCTCGAGATGGCGGCGCGTTGTGTTATGCACGTGCCTCTCTGAAGGGATGTGCGGCCGACCAGGTTGCCCGGCCCGTCAGACCAAGTGAAGGCCCAATAACTGCTTACAAGGCTAATACCTCACCCCCAGCCATAGGTAATTGGAAGTATTAATTAGTGTTTTTTTTTTTTTTTTTTTAAACGTTGCCCCACTAGGATTTCTCCTGTGTCGTGGGTGCGTTTACAGACACAAATTCCACACACAATACACCCAGACCCGGAACAACTACCTGCAGATCGTACAAATATTTGTTCCGTGTGGGAATCGAACCCACGACCCGGTGCGCAGCAGCCGACTGTATCAGCCACTGCACCAACTGTGCCGTCAGTTAAATCCAGTGTATTGGAAGGGTCCTAAATACAATAGCATATACCTACACAATAGATTAAATTAAAATCAGTAGTTAATTACATATTATGCTAATTACCTTTTTATTATAATATTAGAAATTATAATTATATGCTTTTACATTATGAAGGTATCTTCTATACGTAAGCATGTAGATAATACTACGACTGTACCGAACGCCTTGTTGACGTCATGAAGAAAATCAACATGGCTGGCACTGGTGACTGAAAGCGTGCTCGTGTACCGCGGCTACTCGACTCAACGCACGACGACTCGATCGACTCACTCGGGTTCCGAGTTCAGTACCCCGGTCGACAGCCGGTGAGGCGGCGGCGTGACGTGGTATTCTAAGTGTAAATTACGCGCACGCCGCCTCTGCGCGTTTTCTATATAAATATTTTTTGTATACAAAGTACTTAACGTGGAAATGAAGAATATGAACTACTTATTCAGTGTGTGATTCAGCTGTATTAAAACAATCTGAAATTGTGTTGTTTTTTATACGGAACGCTTAATAAAATTGTGTCTTTGATACTTCATAATTATACTCCAACAGGGATTAAGATTAAAGCACCGCGTAATTCACAAACAAAATAATATAATTCTTTGCGTTAAATATCGTGTGCTTGATAACTCGATCTAATTTTAGTGTACATTAATGACAGCCTTCGATGGATATAAAAAATGAGTTACGGATGATTTTGTATAAATCTACCCGAGTGTTTGAATATCCGCTTGGTATTTGGTGATTATACCTTATAACAATGGCGGATCGAGAACGTCCTGCAAAAACCCCCATTAGGGTGGGTTTTTATGACATCGAGAGGACCATCGGCAAAGGAAATTTTGCCGTCGTTAAGTTAGCACGACATCGAATAACGAAGACTGAGGTAAGGGATAGCAATTGTTAACTAAGTCACTTGCTGTACATGCTTTCTATAAATTTTACAAAATAATGAACGGTAGTCGTAGGTATGATAGTACACAAAGATAGTCAAGAAAATATCAGGTAATCCAAGACGGTAATATAAAATAAAATTAAGAAAAATTATGAATATATAATTAAGAATAAATATAATACACACTAATTTACTTAATCTGCGGATAAAACAAATAGGTAGGTAGGTACCCACTTTTCAATTGCTAGGGACTTGAATGTCGGCTCTAGTATGATCTTACGAGGACCCGGAGCCCCCCTTCGGTGCCGAAGATGACCGCTCCAGTGGTTTTAGCCGGTAGGAGTCCGGCATACCCCTTCACCCTTCCCCGGGGTGACGAAAGTTCCATGTAGAATTTCCACTAGATATCGATAAAAAAATAAAAAGGGACTCGAATGTCACTAACTGCACAATACACGCGAGGTAAGACCCGCGCACACGACAAATCTGTCATGAATCAAATACCTAGGTGTAGGTGAAACTTACCCTAGTACATACGTATGTAAAGGGTATTTCATCATATCCAAAAACAATGTAAAGGTTATACTGTTTATTATCGTACTTTATTTTTAACTCTACGGTGTACTCTGAATGTTTAATTTCGCCTCGTTCAATGGAAGTGACATAATAAACAATAATTTGGCAAATTCTTGTTTTTTTTAACTGATTTACCTAAAATGGACAGTCCAAAGATACCTACACAAATCCTCATAACGTTTGGTTATGCAGTATTAATTAGGTAATGTAATATGCAATGCTATTTATTTAGTACTAATGAATAATAAACCGCAAGACCTGACCATGTACCTACGCGTAAAACGCAATTACCCACAGAGTAAATTAAAAGTAAACTGTGAAAATAACTATGACTTACTTGTAATCACATTGTAAACAATAATAACTATTCATTATGTGACCGTCCTATATAAAATCATACATGATCAGTATCCGATCTTATTAACCTTGCTGACTTGTGGAATGCATAAATAGTAAATAGCAAAAGTAGAAACCTATACCTACGGTAATCACCCTGTGAAATTAAAAGTCTGAAACACGAAAAATCAGATGATGAAACATCCCAATAAATTTATAGTACATGGGTAGCATAGTGTGTATAGTGCATTGGGCTGTTTTGTAAGCTGTAGTGCAGGAGTAGGTACTAACTCGAATCTTGAGAATTCGTCATGGACAATAAGATATTACACTTGAAATATTTGCCAAATATGTTATCAGTCAAGTCAGTAGTAAAACTAGAAGTAAAAAAGGAGAAACTTTAGTTTTTAGGTAAAAAAAACTCATCGAATTGAGAACCTCCTCCTTTTTGAAGTCGGTTAAAAAAGTAACAATTTCTTACATACTATGACAATTTATACTCAATATTAATGTACTAACTGTAACGAATCACGTAAAAAGGCATTTCAGATTTTTGTTTGACACAAATATTAATAAAATATTCAATGTTCAAGCTGGCTAAAGCCCTTGTTGGTCTGGGTCAATATTCAGAAAACTTTGCTATCGTTTCTCGACCGAAACGTTGCCCATCCATAGATATGAAAAAACGACGTACATATGATAACGCGACGTGACCTCTGGCTTTTGTAATGGAAAGTTAGGTCTTTTTACTTCTCGGTCCTGCAGTGAGGTCCTGAAGGGAGTGGACTGAGATCCGTGTGGAAGACCCTACCGCATGATAATGGGAAAGTTGCGCCCGTGGTTTCTCCGGTGACCAAAACCATGGCCCCGTATTTGCTAGAGGGAGTACTTTTCACGCTCTTTCCAGGTCCCTCTTCGTCCCCGACTGCCTTGGACTGGGCCGAGGAGTGACAGGTTTTGAAGGGGAGTTAGGCTGAACCATTGGCGGCCTGAATGCCTCGGGCCCAGGTGGCATACCGGGCCGCGCGTGGGTGGATTTACTGTAGACCGAGGGCCGCTTAAGGCTGTTCACGAGCTAGCTGCGTCACAGCGTGTTTCCATCCGGCGGGAAGGAAGCAAGATTGGTTTTCATCAAGAAGGAGGGAAGGGCCGTGAAGCCTATCACTGCGTGTCGCCCCATCTGTCTGCTCGACCAAGCTTCGAAGCTATTCTGATTAGAGAAACGAATAGACTCGTTGAGCAGTTGGTCCCAACCTGACCGACAGTCAGTATGGCTTCCGGCAGCGGCGGTCTAACATCGACGCAATTCTTCGCGTTCGCTTGCTGATGGAGCACGCAGTGTCTCGGCGGGGTGGTGTGTTGCGTTGGCTATCAGTTTAGACATCGTCAACCTTTTCAACTCCATCGCGTGGGGCGCGATCAGGGAAGCTCTAGTCCAGCATCGTTGCCCCCCCCTACCTGTGGGGCATCACAGGAGCCTATATGCGCGAGGCAAGTTCGCTAAGTAGGCAGGGGTGGAAGCGCAAAGCAGAGGTAGTTAACGTGCAGGGTTCCGCAGGGGTCGCCTCTCGGCCCCTTCTTATAAAACCTCGCATACGGCGCGGTCCTGACTGTCATTCTTCCTGCTGACGTCGAATTAGTCTGTATGCTGACAACACTCTTGTGATGGTCAACGGGGAGCTCATCGAAGAAACCATCACCAGCTTTGTAGGTTTGAATTTTCAGAACATTACTCAAAAAATCATAGCTCATGTAGAAGATTTTTGAATAGGATCAATCTGGAATAAATAATACCCGGAAAAGTACTGGACCGATCGAAGTACCTAGCTTAAAAGAGATCTGAGTTAACATGGATTGCCATCAATGGTCACTGCGGTTTAAAAACTAGATTGCATCTAGGGTACGTGGCATATGGGAGGCGGAGAATATTTTTTGGCCGTTGTGGTACAATTTGTAGCACTATATTCAGCAGATAAATGGAACAAGCGAAAATGAACTGATAATATCCGGGATATATTTTATTAATGACGCATTTACTGATAACATCTCTTTTAATAGTTGCAGTTCTGAGTCATATGCCAAAAACTTACGCTAAATACCCCGGTCTAGGTTCTCCATGTTTCAATTATTCATTAGTTTACTAATTTAAGACTACGGTTTGGCGAAATTGTAGAGCTCCTCTACATAAGTTAAAACAAGTCGTCCCTTACGGATCTTGAACTTTAAGTATGGCATCGACATTCCTTCTAAATTGACTAGAGTAGCGAATGTATGCCAACGTCCCATCTCAGTTGCAAGTACATAGCAACCAGACGGGATATAGAATGCGCGATTGATTCTTCGTTCTTATGTATTACCGACCGCTCGTCCACTAGTCATTACTTGTGATATAGGACTAAAGTTCGAAGATGGAACTATCGATCGGTTTTGAGTAAAATTACTTCTTCAAAATGTCACTGCAAAGGTCATTTGCTATTTGTACATTTAAGTCTGAAGTATGTTTGTAAGTTGGAATAGACACAGTGAAGGTGAATTGTATTCTGAAATCACGTTTAGTAGGTACACAAACAGTATTATTTTTAAAAACGACAAGGTATCGAGTAATTCGTCGATTTTTCTAAGGTTAGACTATTACCTCATTTTTCGTCGAGTTCATGACTTAAGTAGTGAGCCAATGGAGCAAGCTAATATGTAACCATTGCAAAAAAAAACCTAGATATCAATCAAAATTTCTATTCTGTTTTAATTTTGCTGAAGCCAAGTACAGTTTGATTTATTACTAAGAAGTAACTACTTCAATAGCCATCAGATATGCAGGTTATACTTACGACTTACAGTCATTTGTTGTAGTGCGAGTCTATGGCACCCAAGTGGGTCATTGGCCGAATACTTACATCGTCGTCGTGAATGACTCACGGCGTTCGGTCAGCGTAGAATTGGAATGAACGACTGTTAACTGGCGTTTACATAGGTTTTAGAATTTTTGCTTCTGTACCTCTTTAAAGACTTTTGTTTACAATCACCAATAAAGATGACGCACCACAGAAAGTGACTTGCGAGGACGCGGCGTTGAATGAATGCACCAAAATAACAGAACGAACGCCTTCGGCCTTCGCTTCTGTTACAATGTTGCATGTGTAGTAATATGTGTACTATATAGGTATACCTTTGGTACCTTTGGACGGGTTTCATCTGTGATTTTGATGAACCTCGAAACCGTATATCCGTTCATACAAAATCTTAACTTATCTCGCTTTGGATTTACCTAGTTTTTGTACAATATATATAAATCATAAACATAAAATACATGCCAGGTTAGGTATACATTTTACGTGCAAGTTTCGTCATGTATCACGAAGTTAATAAATTATGATACAGTTGAATCGTTGACCCCATTTAGTGAGGTAGGTATTAAACTAAACGTCATTGTCACACACTAAACAAATAAAAAACGACCCTGCTGAATGAAGTCAGGAACGGAAGCAGAAGTTTGGTCCAATCCATGAGGCACTATGTATCGGTTTTCCAGTCAGAGACATGTTCAACAATTGCCAGCATTAGAGAAATGGCAAGGAGAAATGTGAAGGGTAAAACCTTATACATATCAGTGACCGATTAGTAGCCCTGAAGGCTTTAATCTCCTTCAGAGTAAATTCAAAACTGGTCAAGGAAGGAGTTATCTTACTAAAAACTAAGAAAGCACAACAACGACAAGCTAATTTGGGTACCAGATCACGTAGGTGTTGAGGGTAACGAAAAAGCAGACCAACCTGCAAGGGTGTGCTCGAATATGCAGCGCATTGGCCCAGAGCCATTTGTGGAATTACCTCATGGAAACTACCAACTCGGAGCTGCTGGAAAACAACAACTCGGAGAATATAAAAAGAACACCCAAGACTTTCTGCAGCACAAGGTTTTAAGAGAGTTACTACGAAACCCAACTAAGGGACTACATAGGTGCAATGACGGGCTGCTTCGGCACCAATGAACAACTTCACAAGATGAAGCTTAGTATGACGGACACATGCAGATTCTGTGTGGTTAATCAAGTTGAATTTTCTGCAGCTGCGTAGAAAATCATCTAGGAATGGCTTAGTTATCACGTGATGCGCGGCTACAGCCAGGACCTTTTTTTTTATTGGTGCCCAGTGGAAATTCTTCATGAACTTCCTTCGCCCCGGGTAAAAGCGAAGGGGTGTGCCGGACTCCTACCGTCTAAAACCACTGGAGCGGTCATCTTCGACACCTTAGGGAGCCTCCAGGTCCTCGTATGATCACACTAGAGCCGCCCACTAGTGCCACGCCTATAGGCACATCTCGGAGAGGGCGACTGTAAAGCGGTCACCCCCCCGGGGGGATTGTAAAGGATCCCCAAAGCGTCCCACGGCAGCGCGTGACCACATGCGTGCTACCGTCTTCTCTTGGGTCGCTTGGTGTGGGCACGCAGATTCCCCAATCTACGCAGCCGCGAACCCAGAGGTCCCCCGCCTTAAAACAATTGCAGGGGGTTTCAGGCGTATGGGAATTAGGCGCCAGGGTGGTTGTTACCCCGACGCCGTCTCCTCCTTCTTCGAGCGGGATCGGCCCTCTCCCGGTCCCGCTCTGCAGTCTCCTTCTGGAGCATGACGCTCTCACAGAAGGAGACCACTGCATTCCAGTTTTCGTGCTCTGCCAACATAGCCGACACTACTGCTAGCAGAGAGAGATCTTGCCCGATCCGATCGACCAGGATCCGCCGCTCGGCGGCCCACGCAGGGCACGCCTCGAGCATGTGCTGTGCGGTGTCCTAGTCGCTATCACAATGGTGGCATTGTGCTGGCTGGCCTCACGTCCTATCCTGTGCAGGTACGCACCGAAACAACCGTGCCCGGTGAGCACCTGAGTTAGGCGGTAGGTGTCGCTCCTTCTGAGCCAGGCTCCAAAGAGCGGCGGGACGGCCTCCACAACGCGCGTTGTCGCATTCTGCATCCGCAGGCGGTGACGCCACTTTCCAAGTGCGCGCCGCCGAGCTAGCCGCCTCAGCCTGTCCAACGCCCCTGGAGGCGCGCCTTCGCCGCTCTGGCGGAGGGAGCGTGTCTTATCGTAGACCCACGCATCCATCTCCGCCAGGATGTCGAAAGGTGGAAAACGCACCAGGAGAGTTGCCGCCTCGTAGGGCACTGTTCGGTATCCTCGTGCGATCCGGATAGCCACTCTGCGCTGCAGGCCCAGCCAGGACCTAGTACGTACCTACCCACGCATCCGTCTCCGTCAGGATATCGAAAGGCGGAAAGTGCCCCAGGAGAATTGCTGCCTCGTAGGACACTGTCCTGTATCTCCGTGCGATCCGTAAAGCCACTGCGCTGCAGACCGTGAAGCTGCCGTCGAGCTGACCATACAAGCGCTCCGATTGGGCAGCAGTCAGTGTAATGTACACACTACCCTCTCGTTTGGCGGGCGAGGTATTCTTCAAAGCCCCAGCGACTGTCCACGGTGAGCCACAGATACTTCATGTCATGGAGCACAACTTCTACTTTTTTCTGATTATCTTTGCGATTGACATCAATCAGTGAAAATTGAGTACTACACAAGGTTACTACATAAGTTCTGATCCTAAAAATAGCATTACACAAGGAAGTATTTTGGGCCATACTTTGTTCTTAATCTATATAAATGAACTGTGCAGCTGGACACTCCAAAATGGTGTCATATGTGGATGACACAGCTCTGTTTTTCTCAGCTAAATCGCGAGTCGAGGGCTATGAATACGATCAGAATGGCTTTAATATTGTATCTACTTGGCATCACAAAAATCGTGACATTAAATAATGACAAAACACAATACATTTCGTTCACAATTAGAAACACTAACATACCGCTTACTAACTTAAACATTTACGCACATAATTGTAGTTCATTCGCTGACATTGCATGTACTTGCCCCAGTTCAGCTTTTTTCCATCACACATTTCATTACAGTCTTATTCCATTGAGTCTACCCAGTTCAGTTAAAGCCGAACATATGCAATATCTAGGCGTCACGATTGACACTAATCTAAATTTTCGTAAACATCGATTTATTATGCACTAGAGTGCATAAATTATATTTAAGAGTTTACGTAACATAGCCGACTACAAATTAATTAAACAGGTTTATTTAGCTTTGTGTTAATCCATTCTTACTTATTGCATAACTTCCCGAGGACGTGCTACAACATCAACCTTACTCCCACTAGAACGTGCTTAAAGAGCAATTCTAAAGGTTGCTACTTTTCGCTCTTTTAGATTTCCCACGCACCAGCTTTACATGGCATGTGAGGTTCTAACAGTACGTCAATTATATATTCTGAACCTGATTCTACACCAGCAGACTGAACTCCCTTTCGATCCAGTCAGTACCTTCAGACAAAAGAAGGAAAGATTTGGTTTGCATAAAGCCTCACACTAGACATGTTTTTGCTTATAGATTTAATTATTTTATGTGTTCTTAGGACCTTTTTTGTATAATAAGCTCAACAAGTTACACATAACAAACATATATACTATAAGTTATAAAAAATGTAGTATTATGTTGTCAGAATATTTAACCAAACTCAATTATACAGACACAAAAGATGCTAGATATTTTGGAATGATGATAATATTACTTCGTAAGTATTTATTTTTGTATACTTTTATAGTCTAGTTTATATTTATCTACCTAAGTGCCTGTTCTGATAGTAGTTATAAATATATTTTCATATTAGTTTTACTTTACATGAATGTAACGTCTCATACCGCATTTTAAAGTGATGGCCTCAAACACAGGTTTTAATAAACCTAGTTCGGGCAGGTCGCTACATGTACCTAATTGTAATTTCGAGTAACATGTTTTGTACCCGTAATTAATATATTTTAGTAAAATACTAGTTTTTATTGAGTCACTAATGAAACCATTATGTAAGACTTAACTATTAATGTTACTCTTTTTGTAAAAGTGTTAAATACATTTTTATTTTACGTACTGGCCCACCCCAATTGGGTGGTTCTCTCAGTTCGGCAGCTTGTGGAACCGTGGCGACTTAGTTTTATGAGGTGCTATCCGCAAACCCAGAGCGTGGATTTTGGCCACGAAAATTGCCAACGCTTGCTCATTAAGCCGAGTGGTACAAGTAGGTCTACTGCAGGCTGCAGGGGCAGGAGAGCACCGGTGGTGGACTAGTGCCTCCAATTTGCATTTGACTATGTCTACTGACGGGCAACCCTACCCCACCCCGCCGGGACACTGCCTGCTCCTACAGCGAGCGAACGCGAAGAATCGCATCGATGGTGGACCGCCACTGCTAGAAGCTATACTGACTGTTGGCCTACTCACGACATGTGCTCAACGAGCCTTCGGGGAATAAATTATTCGAGTAGCTTCGAAGCCTCGTCGAGCAGGCAAATGGGACGGTACGCAGAGGAAGATTCCGCAGCCCTTCTATATTCATACACCCACGCGTGCCCCAACTCCTTGGCCCAGTCTGGAGCAGTTGGGGGTGGAGAGCCGAACCGCTGGAAAGAACATGGAAATTAGAGGGACCAGCAAATCGTAAGCAAACGTACGTGTAACGTAAATAAATGAATTTTGAATATGGGGGTCACTTTTGGGGGGCAATATAGAAAATTAAAAAATAAAGTTTGCGAACTGTACTGTGTAAGATATTAAATGGAAGGACTTGTTTTGAGGATCTCAAATATATTTATTTTATAATTTTAAAACTATAGTTTTAAAGTTATTTAAGAAAGTAGACGAAAATTTACCAACCCCCCGAACTACTGGGCCTAAAATTTTTAAAATCATGTAGAATTGTAGATTAAAGCTCTTTACCTAAAGATTACAATAAAACCTATACGAAGTCTATGGTCTCAAAATAACATGGTGAATATTTCAATATTGTGCGTACAAACTTATATTTGCGGTTGGAATGTATCGGAAAAAATGTTTTTCAACTACGTTGTTAAGTTTGTTCTTGGGATAAGTTATTATTACAAAACAGAATTCAACAATAGACAATATATTCAGCAATTTCGGAACCCTCTCCACGCGAGTTTAACTCGCAGTTGTCCGGTTTTCATCTTTGGCACCGAAGGGGAGCTCCAGGTCCTCGTAAGATCCTACAGCCCCCCATTGATGCCACGCTAAAGGCGCATATCCCGGAGGCGATGTCTGTAATGCGGTCACCCCTCTAGCGGAGGGAAGGCGACTGTGAAAAGGTCGTGCCCCAGGCACTTCTCGGGGAGGATTGTAAAGGATCCCAAACCTCGCTGTGCTGCGCACATGGCGGCAAGTGACCTCGTCGCCGTCTTCCCGGGGATCGCTCGGTGTTAACACGCAGACTCCCTAATCTGCGCGCCTGCGATCCCTGAGGCCCCCATGTAGCGAGGGCTTTAAGTAACTAACGAAAAAGAATATTATAAAATACCGAATATAAATGTATCTAGATCCTTATTTTTGTAAATTGAATAACACCGTAAATATAAACGTAGTATTTAAAATTAAAGCAGCAAAACTTGGCGAAATATTTCGTTTCGTGGAACGTAGCTATCAATCAGTGATTCAGCGTCGTCAGTTGGATGAGTTCAAAACGAGTGCCGGCGGCAGGCTGCCGCGTCCAGAAATATCACGGCATCGACCTTGCCTCCGGTGCACGCCTCGTGTTGTTTTTATTATTTTACTTTTTTCAGTACGAACCGTTAACACCAAGGTGACGGCCAGACGTTCGGCGCTCCAAACGTGCAGACACAGTTTTTTGCTGTTCATATGAGAAATACCAATTTAATTCAGATGTTATAACATAAATAAGCTATGCTCCGTTTTATTCTTCTACTAATCGATTTTATCGCTTATAATCAGTAGGTATTATACTGTCAACGCAAATGGCCACACGAACAATACATCGTGGCGTAAAATTGATAAACGATGTGTGCCTAGACAGCTTGAATTGACATTGCGTTGCGCTTGGTAAAATAAAGAAAGCGCGATCAGCCAGGAGATGCGTGATCGGTACAAGTCTGGCGTTTATTTTGCCAGGAAATCATATGGTACGCGCTCCGTGTACACTGCTTGAAAAATGTGCGCTTGACGCAAATGCGTTATCTATTTTGGAGCTCTGCGTCAGTGGCTGGTTGTTATCTATGTAGTTTGCAGTCTGTCGGTCACCCTCAACGACTTTTTCGTCTTAGCTCTTAAACCTTTTCTCATGTTTGACCGTACACGACTTTATTATAATGAACTTGATGATAAAGTAATACCTACTTACTTACAACTAGTATACTCTTATCGACAGATAATTCAACATGATAGCGTGGCGACACGCGTGTTTGTTTGCTCTCGATATGTAGTTATCTCCAGTGTTGACGTCAGTCGTTTATTGTGAATTGAAAATGCTTGTAATTAAAAATTATATATCTTACAAATCTCTTAATGTTGTACTTGTGTCGTGAACTCGTGACGTACCTATTGCTCAAGTGTTTCAATTGTTAGGTACTAATGAGAAGTGTACTGCAGTCTGTAGGCAGGTATATATGTATGTGTCACTTCTACCAAAGTAGACATATTGTCTACTACCATGCGTATTGAGGTTGACTATACACACGCTTATCACACTCATACTTATAATTTCCGTTTTTTAATAGGCACCGAAAAAATAGAATCATTTGTGTTATGATGTCTCCCGTTTTTACCATTAAAAAAGTAGTCTGTATTGCTCTGGACGGCATGGTGACTGGTGAGAGGTTGGCACTAGAATGGAGGGTACTACGCTTCCCTGTCGCTTCGTACAACATATTTACTAGAAGTCGCCTACCCTTGTTTGTACATCCATTGTTTTTAAACGCGTAGGCAGTAAGTTTTAAGCTTCGATTGTTAATTTATTTGGTCGATGGCGGTAGGTATGGAATAACTTTGCCCTCATGGCGCTTTCTAAACGTATTTTAGATTCCAAATATTTTGTGACAGAAATAAGCATTAGAATCTACTCGATATTTAAATCGTTTTTAAATAATGTTTCAGTATTTAGTAGTTGTGGGGATAGTAATGATAGTATTCTGTAATAATAGAAATACTAATAGAGCTTACTCATTCCGTTTTATTCCCCTATCACTTCACTTTTGATAAATAATTAACAACGTCAAGTGTCAATGTGCAACAAAAATATGAAAAATTGAAAAGTAATTTTGAGAAATCGTCAATAATGGGTGTATCAAAGCCATAATACATACATTTTATTAAAACAGCGAGTTTATTTTTATATCAAGATGTTGTCTGCAGTGAAAGTGCGCATTCATGGGGTGCAAGATATAACTGGGTCTAAAGGACAAAATCAACAAGTATCGGTGTCTGATAAAGTTATAGCAACGTACTGGAGAGTATTCATCAAGAGAACCCTAACAAGAGAAAACAACTTGATAGAATCAGATACACGAAGAACAAGAAAATGGAAAATGTTCGTTTGGCAAAATTTATGAAAGGACTATGAAATTGGACTTCTTGGACTGGTTGAAGGCCTGGTGACCTGATACAGGCTTCAACATAGTTTAGGCACCAGTCTCCCACAATAAATTTTAAAACAATAACAATGTACCAATATTTATGTGATAAATAAATAAATAAATAAAAATAAATAAATTTGGTAAGTAATATATTTAACAAATAAAGTATGATCAGAGGGCCAACTCTCGTAATAAATAGGTAATGTTTTAAAAATACTTTCGATCTAGTATCAATGTCGAATATGTCACAAATGGTGAAATGGTATTCTCTTAAAATAAAGATAAAGATAAGATAAGATAAAAATATTTTTATTCATGTAAAACCATTTATAGGCACTTATGAATAGTCAAGACTTTAGTTGCCTCGTTCCAAGGTGTAGATTTCCTATGGAGAAGAACGGGCAAGAAACTCCATGGTTACTCTTTTTAAATCATATTGGTACAATGTTCTCGAAATGATGGTAATGTGAGGACAATGCAGGAAGAAAGAGTCTATCTTAAAAAGTCTACACTAAACAAGCTTGATTTTAATATTCACCAGAATTTTTGATTCATTGTCATGACAGCATTAAGATGACCAATCCCAACAGACGGCACTCGTTCACGAGCATGACGCATGCATCAGCGTCGCTCAGCTCAACCATATTTTAGGGAAACTTAGCGACCCGACACACAACGCCACCATAAGCAGGACACTTGAGTGAGCATGACATACGTAAACTGCCAGACAAATATCACGTCAATAAAACAAAATAATTGAAAAACCCACATGGTACTCGCACTATTACAGTATCAAATCTAAATGCATAACATGAACATAAAAATAACATTGAAAATAAATAACATAATGTCATATAGAATAATGAAATGTCATTATATGAATTAATATAATCCATTTTAAGAAATGATGCAATTTAAATGTCAAATTAATTAAAAAGTACTGGTTTTAGATACATGTACATGGAATGTCAATATAAGCCTATGCATATCAGAGCAGCTCAATCCCAAGCATTTTTGTCGTCCATATAGTCTGTTACATTATAGAAAGCTTTTCTACACAGCTTCTGTTTTATAGTGGACTTGAATTTATTAACGCTTAGTTTTTGAATATGGCTTGGGATTTTATTGTAAAAACGTACACATTGACATTTAAATGATTTGCTTATTTTCTGGAGCCTAGTGGCAGGAACAACGAGTTTGTGTTTGTTCCTGGTATTAATACTATGAGTATCACTATTCTTTGCAAAGAGAGAGATATTTTTATGAACATACAAAACATTTTCGTAAATGTATTGAGATGGAACGGTCATTATATTAATCTTTTTAAATTGCTCCCTAAGTGAATATTTAGAGCTTAACTTATAAATTGACCGAATAGCTCGTTTTTGCAGCACAAAAATAGTTTGAATATCGGCAGCATTCCCCCACAACAGAATACCGTACGACATTACACTATGAAAGTAACCAAAATATACTAATCGGGCTGTTTCTATGTCTGTTAAATAACGAATTTTCATTACCGCGTATGCTGCAGAGCTAAGCTTTTTCGACAATTTAAGAATGTGTGGGCCCCACTGCAGCTTAGAATCTAAAGTAATACCTAAAAACACTGCGGTGTCCACAAGATCCAACTCCGCGCCATTCATTAATACACTGGTGTTCACCGTTTTAACATTAGGTGTTGTGAATTTCATACATTTAGTTTTTGTCTCATTCAAGACTAAATTATTAACATTAAACCAGTGGACCACTCTAGAGATAGCGTTATTTACATCGTCAGATGCCAGATGTTGGCGTTTAAGTTTAAATAAAAGTGATGTGTCATCTGCAAACAACACTATCTCATGATTATCCTTCATGATGTAAGGTAGGTCATTTATGTATATAAGAAACAAAAATGGGCCAAGAATTGAGCCCTGTGGTACTCCCATTTTGACCACAGACCCAGGAGATCGCTTTCCATTAACATCAACTGTCTGAATCCTATTATTCAAATATGAGACCAGAAGTTCCAGTGCAAAATCCGTAATACCATAGTGAAGCAATTTCCTGATCAATATTTCGTGGAGAACACAATCAAATGCCTTAGACAAATCACAGAAGATGCCCAAGGCATCATGTGAATCCTCCCAAGCGCCGAAAACATGTCCTAAGAGTTCAACACCAGCATCAGTTGTTGAACGACCCTTTGTAAATCCAAATTGTTTGCAATGTAATAATTGATACTTATTAAAAAAGGCTTGTAATTGATTCAAAATCAATTTTTCAAAAATTTTACTAAATGTAGGTAGCACTGAAATAGGTCTAAAATTACTAGGGTCAGATGTACTACCTGATTTAAACAAAGGAATTATTTTACTATTTTTCATAAGATCAGGAAATTTTCCACAGTCAATACATTTATTAAAAATTAGAGCCAATTCAGGTGCAACAATGTCAATAATTGATTTGGCTACGTTAACAGAATTTCCCCATAAGTCTGTAGTTTTTTTAACATTTAGAGTGTTAAAGGTTCTTATTATATCTCTAGAATTAACATGAACGAATTGAAATTCGTTACTGCAAAAATTTACATTTTGTTTAAGTAAAGTTTCTGCTACAGTAGGGGAAGAGTTTAATGATTTAGTAGTTGAAATGGGAATGTCAGTAAAAAAATGTTCGAAAGCCATAGCTACTTGTATATCTGACTTAATTATTTTATCGTCAATAAATAAGCTATAGTCACCGTCTCGGCTACTAACTTTTCCAGTTTCACCACTAATAACATTCCAAGTCATTTTAATTATGTCATTACTATTTTTAATTTTTGAACTCAAATAACGAGATTTTGCTATATGACAAATTCTTTTAAATAATTTAGAGTAATTTCTAACGTAAAGATTAAATTTATCAGTATTAATATATTTTCGTTCATCATATAGCTCATAAAGTCTCTTTCTACTTATATGAATTCCCACAGTAGCCCATTCACTAAAGGTTGCATTGCCATTAACCGTGATCGTCTTGGGGATAAAAGTTGCATTGAATTCTTTACAGTATATATTAAAAAAGTCATTATATAGTTTATTTGGATTATTGCTGTATGATAAAATAGGTATTTTACTACTGAGTCTATTTCTAAATCTTTCCAAGCGACTCACGGTTTTTGGATTAACAGTAATATGCTTCTTAGCCACGTTATTCCTTTTGTTCATTATGGTAATCTGCTGTCCACAGTGGTCAGAGTCCAATAGGTTAATAACTTTTTTGTAGTGTGGTATAACATTTGTATAAATGTTATCTAAGCATGTGGCTGTAGTTGAAGTAATTCTGGTAGGCTCCAGAAATAAGTTAACAAGATTGTATGACTGAAAAAGGCTTTTGATGTTTGCTTGCTTGCACTTGAATTTGAATTTGAATCTTCTAGTAAAGTAGTAGTAATAAATAATCAACATCAAACATGAACATAATATATTGTGATGAGATTGAAAATAGATCGAAATAGATCGAAAATGTATCGAAAGTTGATCGAAAATGGATCGAAAGTTGATCGAAAATGGATCGAAAGTTGGTCGAAGCGAAACGGTATTTTACTTACATTCTGAACTGACACAGGTAATAGGTAATAAAATATTACATATTTAAATGTTAAAACGGAAATTGAAATGAGACTGCAATCGGGCTTAATTTAAGATGAGCAGAATACCAATTTTTTGTCAATTCATAATTTAATCTAATAACTTTTAGTCATACTGTAAATTAACAACGAGAATTGGCCCTCAGGTAAAACTTGGATGTTTTAACAGTAAACTTTTCATGTACTTTAACAAATTACAATAAATTATTGTATTTTTTTTTTTATAAGTTTACACTGAACCTTTTGTAACATCTCCAGTTTTATTCACACTTAATCCCGTGTTAAATCCAAAACGTTTACTAAACTATTCTTATTATTTACTAAACAGCAGATCTGTGAATTTTACCACCCGTGCTAAGGATTCTAGAGTAGAGGAGAAATACTATAATGTATGTCCGTCTTTTTCCTACGCATGCTGTCTCACTTTACGGTGTATATTGATCGTCGTCTAGACTTGTTGATTGTGGCTGAAGGGCTTAACGTCCCTGAATTCGGTCGAAGTCAAAGCTTGGACTCTTGCTTTGGAATAAAAGGTGATATATTTTCAAAGACTTGTAAAACCCTATCTTGGAAAAACTAGAATGCGCAGACTTATAGCGCGACTTTCTAAGAATTTAAATGACATATAACTTTATGAAAATGATCAAAAATATACGTCTTGGGTTTGTTACTTCAGAAATTTAATTGTTTGACCGTCTGAAGACCCACACATGTTTATACATAAATTGCTGCCGTCATAAGCCTTCGTCAATAGGTTGTCATCATTACCTAGTGAGGATGTACTTGCTCCATAAAAGGCGCCAGCAACAACATCAAGCTAATCAAATAAATTTTCATTGTGAAAATTATCATAATTATACGATAAAAACCGTTCATAATTATGATAAATTGTTACACAGATTAATTATATTATGGACGCAAAAATATTGCTATTATAATTACTTACTAAATGTGTGACAACACTGCATTACAGCAAGTATGATTTATTTGTAATGCATTTCGTCTGTTCTGCATAAATAAAACGTCGAATTGAGAACCTCCTCTTTTTTGAAGTCGGTTAATATTACTTTCACATTGAAGATCTTTATTCGTCATTTTATTTATAATTTATGTGCTCTTTTTATGTTCAAAAATATTAAGAAATATTTGTTCCGACCGAGATGTGATATTGGTACAAAGAAGTGAATCGTGAATTCGTGACAAATAATCCGTTTTGTTCCTTCTGGAGGAAGCCATTAGGTTAACAACTTAAAAATAAAAATACAGAGCAGTTACAATTCTAGTTGCATACGTTTGCCCAGTTATCTAGCTTTTAAATTTAATAAATTCAGCTTACTACTACAGAGAATTAATCTTATCATAAATCATCATCTCGGCCGAATGAAGTCCACTGCTGGACACAGGCCTCCCCCAAAGATCACCACAACGACCGATATGGGTGTGTTGTGGGCTCATTGGGAGGTTTTGCCATAATCGCCACGCTTGGCAGACGGGTTGGCGATCGCAGTTGAGTTGTTAATGTACTCGAAGGACGCTGCTGCCCATCCTCCGGCTAATCCCTTAGTCGACTTTTACGACACCCACGGCAGGAAATGGGGTGGTGGTATTCTGAGCCGGCATAAATATAAAAATGACATCCTCACAAATGCAGAAAAATGAGTATGTTTTACAAAAGGCTTATCTTACCCAGCAACCTACAGCCGGTGCTGATTGAAATGAGTTTGTAAGTTACTTACGACATTTTAGTCACGAAACTAAATGCTACGACTAGAATTAGAAAGAATATTTTCGTCTTATATTTGTATTGTACATATATTTGGTTTGGTGTTGGGGGTATCCTAAATTAATTGCAATGGAAATTTAAGATTTACGTCTCGCAAGTCATCATCATAGGTTAGCAACGAGGTGCGAATCACATTTGTATCATTGTATGTACGTTATGAAACGACTGCTAATTTATACTGGCCTACTAATTATAGTTAATAGGGTTTGGGACGCTAGGAAACTAATGGTTTATGTGCGTCATGCGTATTGTGTGAGCGGTGACACTTATTAATAACTAAGCGTAAAGCTAAGCTAACAGCTTATTACACCGTTTTGGTTGTAGCAGTAGACCGCACTCGGCCCGTGAGTCGCCTTGGTGTGGCCCGCATAATAAATCCTAAAAAAACAGATACGAATGCTAACATTAATTTAAAGAATAAAGATTTAAAAAATATATACAAATTTATAACATGCGGTCCTTACTGATCTCCATATAAGTAGAGTGGCCCTAATATTACAAAGGATATGTAGACTGAGATCAATTCAGATTTTCAGATTTAACACAAAGCGAACAGTTTGATAATCGGGATTTACTTGGTAATAAGTATGTCAGTTCCATTGTTCCTCAGAGCTAGAGGTGTAACGTTATTGCAATCAATGAGAACGTAATGAAATTGATTGGTCAGGTTCAAATCAACAAACCCTCGTTGACTACCCAGTAAATAGATAAAATATTATACAATAGCTTAATACATACGTTGCTACGTTTTTGTTCATATGTCAAATATTGCGTTTTATACTTGTATTACGTTTATAAATTGGTAAAATTCTTGTTTTAATTGTATTTGTCTACCTTAATCAGGATGTCTAGGTACGCACCTGTTTTTCTACTCTTGTGTCAGGTTTTGTTTATTCTTAGTTCGGCTATGCAGTAATTCCAACCGATTCCAATAAAATGGTAATATTTTCTAGTCGGTGATAGTGCAAAATTCTGCTATGATGCAACTGCATCCGTTTGAAAGTCAGATGGATGTCGTAATTTATAACTTAATTCATTATTTCAGCCGAAGAACATCCACTGCTGGACACAGGCCTCCCCCAAAGTCCGCCACAACAGTCGTTCTGGAATTGTGTTGGGTGCGTATTGGGGGGTTTTGCCATAATCGCCACGCTTAGCGGGCGGGTTGGCGATCGCAATTGAATCTTAATTAATGTACTCGAAGGACGCTGCCGCCCATCCTTAGACTAATCCCATAGTCGCCTTGTACAACACCCACGGGATGAAATAGGACGGTGCTATTCTTAATCGGAACCAAACGCCTAAGTACCTTAACTTTGTTAACAGTAATGTATTTCTTGGATCATACGGATTATTAGGTATTTCTAGAAAATAACTGGGAAACATAAATAACGACCATTGTATTAAAGAAAACTTTTTGTGTAAACATAACCGCTTCGCAGTGGGAAACCACTTGTTTATATGCAATTCATTAACGATAATATATGAACAATAATATTATAATATTAAATAATGCGTTATTCACCTCAGTCACGTCGCAAGTATTTGGTAGGTATGTAACAGGATAAGGAAAAAATATTTACTTTATTTCAACAGTAGCTAAATTAAGTAGAAGAAAAATAACCATTTGACAAAGAACAAGAACTTTTGTAATCCATGGGCATATTTATTGTAACACAATAGGGTTAGCGTCCAATGACCCTCAATTTTCCCAACCATTAAGGTTATCGCATGATAAACGGAGGTTTGAGGTGTATCCGTACGCTAAATCCGGATATGCAGCGACCTCGGTGAATTCCATTAGAAAAGTCTACCCGCGTTGTGCAATCGAGATTCCGTGCCGGACACTTACCTTTACCATGGAATAATACCGTCTCTGCTCACAAGCCGTCGTCGTTGGACTGTTGGTACACTGTCCGTATTGAGATAAATTCTTCATTCAATGTTTATTTATGTCCAATCTAGAACAAATAACTTATAAAAATTCTATATAATAATATACCTACCGCAGTTTACGGTGTATTATGTTATCTACAGTGATATTTGATATCGTGACAATGAAATGATAAATACTCTTGCTAAAGAAAAATACTGCTTACATGTGACGCATACATACGAGATCAATCGTTTTGTTTGTTTGTTGCGACAATCAATTACAGGTACCTATTTTAAATAGATAAGATTTTCTGTAAACTATTGCATTCTTATGAAATAGTTTAGGGACATTTGATAGTTTAGGAACTTTTAAACCTTCACTCTTCAAACTTCGAATGCTAGCTAAACGTGCGTCTGATCGATATTTTCTCTGTTTAGTTTGTAGGGTTCCGAAGGGCTGTATAAAAAAAACGGCGGTACCCTTATAGGATCAATCGTGTGTCTCTCTGTCTGTCCGTCTGTCACAGCCAATTTGCTCCGAATCGACTAATTTCGTACACATATTAATTTCTGCGATCCAAACACGGGCGTGTAACATAAGTAAATGAATTTAGACTATGGGGTCAGTTTTGAGGGCCAAACAAAAGAAAATAAAAATTAAAGATTTGCAAACTATACCATGTAACACACAAAATGGGAGAGTTTGAAATGGGGGTCTCATTTTCCTTAAATTAAAAAAAAGATATTTTTACTGTTATTTAAGATAATTGATGGAAACTGATATGACTCTCGTCTTCGAATCTAGGTACTGGGGCCTTATTACGAACTCTTATTTCCAGGCAGTTCACACCGTAAACTGAAATGCCTTGTAATTTCGTATTATGAACTCTTAATACTAGACAGTAAGCGGTCACGTGATACTACGATGACTTCTGCCTGGAATTTGTCTGGAAATATGGTATTATGAACTAGCATTTGACATTACTTTTCATGTTTTCGCTCTCAAAAAGTAACCTTCAGTTTACGCTACATTTGTATAGCTTTTATTAGATTGTTTTTAGTTTATTTGGCGATATGTTTAAGTTGCTACATTTTTATACAAACAATGTATCATGGTTGATGTACGGAATGAAATACACACGCCATTTTAGTTACGCAGTAAATAAATTAAAAAAAAAACAAGACTAATATACTAAGTATAATAAATTATTATCTAAATAATTAACACAGACACGATGATTTTGTATGTACGAAGCAGCATTGCCAGATGATACTACGTCTATGGTACGTACGAGTCTCCACAATAGTACAGAAAAGTATAGCAGCCACACAAATGTATTTATTTTCATAATTTAGTATAGAAGGTACTTAACACAAACTACGTACTCGTAAGTAGTTACATAAATAGATCTTCAGAAAAGTGAGCTTCAGAAACCCGAGAAAACCGCAACAAAAGTCAGCAACAACAGTACGTTTTTACCAAGAATAAGGATTTCTATTAGCGTTAGCAATATACCGGTATGTATGTGTTACATAAGCTATTTTATGTTAAACTGTTCTTACAATCAATGTTGTCTGCGTTTAAAATAACCACCAAAAAAATGTAATACTTAAAAATACTTTAAGTACGCAAACAAGGCCCAGAGTACGCAAGTACACATATGATTGAAGTATACACAATTCGTACTATTCGTACCTTTCTGGCAACGCTGGTACGAAGCCTGTAATAGCAGGTAAAGCGTGTTAGACTAGAGTGACACCAACCTCAGCTACTTGTTTAGACAATATTATAACTAACTTTAAAATAATTAATAATCAATGACTTTAATTAGTGGAATTCGTTTAGATCATAAGTGCCCGCTTGTTAAATTACTCTATAAAGCAGTTAATGGGCACAAAATACATAGGCTGCACTAAAAGTATCGGGAATGGAATATTTCCACTGTTCCTGTCATATTAAAATCTTTTTAATTGAAAACTCCTTGGTTTTACAAATCGAATACCATTTATTTATTTAAAAAAGATTCACGGTCTTGTCACAAGGTTTTGTCAAACTTGTTTAGTCGTTGAGAAAATGGAATTGACTCGAGAAAATTCAAGAGCGATGATTTATTATGACTTTCGAAGTGGTTTAACACAAAAACAGTGTGTTGACCGGATGATTTCTGCATTTGGTGATGAAGCCCCATCCAAAACCACAATTTATCGCTGGTTTGCTGAATTTCAACGTGGACGTGTCAAGCTCAGTGATGATCCTCGTCAAGGTCGTCCAAAAACTGCAGTCACTCAAGAATACGTTGATGCTGTGCGTAAGCTGATTGAGGAAGATCGACATGTGACATACCGCGAAATTCATGCAACTTTAGACATTGGCATGAGTCAAATACAAATAATCTTGCATGAACAATTAGGTGTAAAAAAGTTGTTTTCCCGATGGATACCGCATTTGCTATGTGAAGAGCAAAAAGCGGCTCGCGTTACTTGGTGCGTCAGAACTCTCGAAAGATTCCACGCAGGATCCTCAAATGCTGTATACAACATCGTATCAGGTGACGAATCCTGGATATATGCGTACGAACCCGAAACAAAAAACCAGTCACGAGTTTGGGTGTTCGAAAATGAGTTAAAGCAAACAAAAATTGTTCGTTCACGGAGTGTTGCAAAAAAAATGGTGGCCACGTTTGTCTCCAAAACCGGCCATGTTATGACTATTCCTCTTGAGGGACAAAGAACGGTTAATGCAGAATGGTATGCTAGCATTTGTTTGCCACAGGTCGTTTCTGAACTCCGTAGGGAGAACTGCAACCGCCGCATCATCCTCCATCACGACAATGCGAGTTCTCACACCGCGCACAGAACAAAAGAGTTTTTAGAGCAAGAAAACATAGAATTATTAGACCATCCGCCGTACAGCCCCGACCTAAGCCCTAATGATTTCTATACTTTCCCTAAAATAAAGAATAAATTGCGTGGACAGAGATTTTCATCACCTAAAGAAGCTGTGGACGCCTGCAAAACGGCCATTTTGGAGACCCCAACTTCCGAATGGAATGGTTGCTTCAATGATTGGTTCCATCGCATGGAAAAATGTGTCAAATTTCGCGGAGAATACTTCGAAAAGCAATAAATACATTTTTAAATAGTAATGTAATGTTGTGTCACTTCCTTGATTCCCAAAATTTTCAGTGCCGCCCTCGTAACACACTGTAGGAATTTATAAATAATAAGTTTAGGTGATTTTAGTAAAAATCTAGGCGCTGAACTTCAAAATTTAAAGCCTCATCTTGCTAATCCTAATTAACTGTACCAGATCCTATTTAATGCTATAATATATGCTTTTTGATACTCTTTACATATATGTAAAGAGTATCAAAAAGCTTGCAATCTAAATAAAATATATTTTAAACCAAAATTAACGTTCAATGTCTGTGCAACCAAGGGTATAAGACACAGTAGAGACGAATACTGTCTTATACGAACTATATGACAAAAAGTCCTACACACCTCGTATCAATTTTCATATTATTACGTTAGAAAATATTCTAAATGATTTAAAAAGGTTTGTGTGCAAGCAAAAGCTGCCTATATTAGTGATCAAATTAAGAAGTCACACAATGAAATAAAAATGACATGGAAAATAATAAATGCTGAAACTAGTGATGGTAGGTTTAGTGACAGTACAATTAATTTAAATATAGATGACAAACTAGTTTCAGATAAGACTGTACTCGCAAATTTCCTAGAAACCTTTTTCACTTATATTACAATAGAGACTACTAAAAATCTTAAATCGTATTAGGATGCAGCCGAAGCATTCTTAAAACATGTAGATTTACGTGTGCCTAACTTTGAATTCGGTTCTGTAACACATACTGATATGATAAAAACATTTAAACCTATAGCATTTAAAAGAACTGAGGATTTATGGGGAATGTCAATGAAAGCCGTGGAATCTGTAATTGCTGCCGACCACTAAACCTAAATTTTTGAAAAAAAAAACAGTAAATAATTCTTTACTTATAGATTACAGGAAAACCTATAAGAAGTCTATGGTCTTAAAATAACATGGTAAATCTTTTAATATATTGCGTACAAACTTATATTTGCAGTGGGAATGTATGGGAGAACATGTTTTTCAAAATTACATCAAATAGCATGTACTGTCATGTTGGCAGTGCAGTGACCAGGGGCGGATCCAGGATTTTAGGGGGGGCAAATACATCATGAAATTCCTCCCCGCCCCGTGTAATGCATGACTCCTACGGCTAAAATCACCGGAATCTTCGTCACTGAAAGGGAGCTCCAGGTACTCGCAAACAATCAACTATCACGCATCTAACAAGGGATGACTTTAAAGCGGTCACCTTACCTAGTAGAGGGGAGGTGAGTGTAAAAAGGCAGCCCTGCACATCTCGTGGAGGACTCTAATTGTAAAGGTTCCCTGCAAAGCTTCATTGTGCGCTATGCTGAGCATATGGCGGCACGGGACCACGTTCGCGGCCGTCTTCCCGTGGTCATTCGGCATGAGCTCGCAGATTACCCAATCCATGCGCTCGCCCGAGTAACACCCGCCATATAACGCTGAAATAAGGCTCAAGCGCGTTGGGCAATAACCGCCTCGGCGCCCTCCGCTTCTTCTCCGTGCGGGATCAGCCGTCCCTGATTCCGCCCTGCGGTCTCCTTCTGGAGCATTAAGTTCTCAAAGAAGAAGATCACTGCACTCCAATGTTCATGTTCTGCCAGCACAGCCGATCAGCAGAGATAGATCTTGCTCGATCCGATCGACCAAGATCAGCCGCTCGGTAGCTCAAGCAGGGCAATTCTTGAGCGTGTATTGAGCAGTATTCTGGCGCTTCCGCACTGTGCCGTGACCTGTTTCCTATGCTGTACAGGTACGCACCACAACAACCAGGAAAGTCGCGTCGATAGTGAACTGCCGCTGCCGGAAGTCATATTGGCTGTCGACCAGGTAGGGACCGATTCGCGACAGGTGCTCAACGAGTCTTCGGGCAATTATCCTTGTCGAATTGCTATGAATTCTCGTTGAGCAGGTACTTGGGATAGTACGCAGAGTGAGACTCCACGGCCCTTCCTTCCTTCCTCAGAAGAACCAGTCGGCTTCCTTCCAGCCAGGCGGCAACACGCTGTGACACTGGTGAACAGCCACCTCAAACGGCTCCTAAGAGACTACAATGCAAACACTCACGTGCTGGCTTGAATGCCATCCAAGCCTTGTGCGGTGTCGCAAACCTTCAGACGGCCAACGGCTCGGTCCAACTGCCCTTCCGAAACCCCCAGTTCCTCAGCCCAGTCCAAGACGGTCGGGGGTGGAGGGACCAGATAGTCATGGACCGCCGGAAATAGACCGTAGAAGCACTCTCTCCAGCAATTCTGGATCCATAGTTTCAGTCGCTCTGGGGGACTCATGGGCGCAACTTGCCAATTACCATACAGTAGGCCCCCGATAGGCCTCAGCAGCCTCTCCGGCTGTAGCACCACGCCGGCGTCGGCTTTCGGTGTACCGGCGGCGGGATGTTAGGCAGACTGTGGTAAGCTACGCGATTCATAGTTTAGTAGGAGAGAGGAAGAGCTGCTTATTTTCTTTAATTTTATATTTTATTTGTTGTTATTACATTATTGCACTGCTCATTCCTAGTATAGTGAAGTATTTTTATTGTTAAATTTAGAGTATTGCCGTATTTGTAATTCAATAGGTATTTTATTTCAAAGTCAAAGTTGGTGCAGTGGCTGATACAGTCGACTGCTGCACTCCGGGTCGCGGGTTCGATTCTCGCACGGAACAAATATTTGTGCGATCTGCAGGTAGTTGTTCCGGGTCTGGGTGTATTGTGTGTGGAATTTATGTCTGTAACCGCCCCACGACACAAGAGAAATGATAGTATAAGGCAAAGTTAAAAAAAAAAACTTTTAATAAAAGTTGTATTACTATTCGACTACGCTATTCCTGGACAAGTTGCGTAAGTTGAAAGATGGGGGTGTTTCCAATATATCGTTGTATAGTAGTGTGCGCAATGCCGCTATCTGAACATTGAGGTCAATGTCAGAGCAACTGACCCATAGTTCAGGTTCTATTACTGCAATTACAATCATTACTGTCACTGTGTGTGTGTTCTAATAATAATATGTTGAAAACACTGTGTTTATTATGTTCTACTAGAAGCTAATTTTAACCACATTTGACCGATTATCCGATTATTTTTACACTGCATTTCTCTTCCTTGTTTTAAAATTGCTTTGCTGTTACTATGTTATAATTCGTGTATCACCGTCTAAGGGTAGAATGGTTTGGGTTTTCATAAAAAAATATTTTGAAGTATTAACTTCGCGGGGAGGCAAATGGTCTACAAGATATATGGTTAGAGTTTTCCCAAAATCCACATTATAGATTATATTATTCGCAATGGCTTCTTCATTCCAAATAACGAAATTAAGTAATCCATGTTTTACTACGGAAGCTTAAAAAATTTAATTTTTTAATTTAATTTAAATTAGTTTTAACGGGTGCGTATCGGACCCCCCCCCACAGATATGGTCCCCCCGGGCAGTGTCATCGCTGCCAACTTTACGGTCACGCGCAGCGACACTGCTACGCCAAACCTAGGTGCGTTAAGTACCTAGGTGCCCGCAGCACCTCCGACTGCGATCGCCCCAAAGATCGCACGCTTTGCACAGAGCCTCCGAGTTGTGTGCTTTGCGGTGAATCAGGTCATCCCGCGAATTATCGCGGATGCCCCAAAGCCCCGCGCGCTAACAACAAGGTAGCAAAGCGCAAAGCGGCTACCCAAGCCTTCGCGGCCGCCCAATACGCCTCTCAGGCCCCACCCACGTCCCAACGACTCAGCCCTCAAAGGCCATCGCCGTGGAATGCGCTGAATCATCAGCAAGCGTTCCCCGCCCTGAGGCCTAGTTTACTGACCCAACAGGCGACCCAAGCGTCAGCGATTCCCTCCGCCCCCCATACGGCACCGTACCTTCCCGTGCCGTACAACCAACCTGCACCACAAGTGAACTCTCAGAGGGCCGCCCCTCCCTCACCCCAATCCACACCATCTCAAAACCGACGACCTCTCTGTTTGCCTCGGACTCCTCAACTCTGTTGACCCGAACAGAATCGCCCAAATGGCCGCAGCCATTAGAGCAAACCAGGGCCAATACGGCCTCATGCTAGTTCTCAGCGACTTCGCTGACGTATCATCCGCCCTCCTCTCCTACCGCGTTCATCCGTAATGGATTCACATAGCAGGTGCAGAATAAAACCCCGATCCCTTAAAATAGGCATCTTCAATGCAAACAGCATTAATGGCCAAAAAGATGAAATCGCCTTATTCCTCCGCGACCACCTTATTGACATTATGTTGATACAAGAGTCCTTTCTGAAACCCTCTCACAGGAACCCTAGAATTGCAAACTATGGTATAGTGCGCAACGACAGGACCCACTCCCGTGGAGGAGGCACTCTTATCTACTATAAGAGATCCCTTTACTGCATGCCCCTAGATACCCCGTCCCTTTCCCATCTAGAGGCATCGGTGTGCAGGATAGGCATGATAGGTCATCAACCGATCACTATAGTGTCGGTTTACAAAACCCCCAATGGCCAAGACGATCCAATCCAATCGGATTTCGAAGCACTCTTCGATCTAGGCCAGGGGTTCCCAACCTTTTTTTGTCTACTGCCCACTTTAAGAATAAATTATTTTTTAACGCCCCCCTTTTTAAACATACTTAAAAACCGCTAAGTACTTATAACTGATTATTGAAACGCAAATTTATAGTATTCGGACAGAGTATCTTTTATTGAAAATAAAACAAACATAATTAATTCTTATATAAAAACTAATGTGAAGGTTGAATCTGATGCTGTTCAATAAGTTTGTTGATATCAGGTTCCAATTTACTCAAAAACAGCCGCAAGTCGCCACGTTCAGTAACACGCAAACGATTTCTCTTTTTAGTAAGCAGCGTTGCCACAGCACTAAATCCACGTTCACACAAATATGACAATGGGAATGCTATCAAAAATCGTTGAACAATTGACCACAATCCAGGGTACAATTGCGGGATCGGTTTTTGTAGCCAAAATTCTTGATATCCATTTTTGAACTTGATTTTTATTTGTTTTCGTTTGTTGTCAATTCTATAAGTTATTCTTCCAGCTGAGGTGACATTGCTGTGTTGACATTTGAAAACGGATCCAACACCCAGTCTGGTATTTCCAAGTTTAAAATGTCCTGGTATCGTTCGGTGAAGTCAATGTGGAGGTTTTCCAAATGTTGGCAGTAGGCAAACAAGTCGTCGTTACTGCAGTATACTGATAAATTCGGAAAATTGTGAAACTCACGTCTGCCCATATTCTTTTTGTGCAGAAGCAGTTTGGCTGCGAAAGCAGCAACGACATTTTTTGTTTTAATTAAATTTAGTTCATCGCCTTGCAGTTGGAGGTTCATGTCGTTGAACATTTTATACAGGTCTGTCATGTAAGCTATATCATTCTTTGATGTTATGAGCTTGTTGCACAGTTCTGTATCTTTAGTTTCCAAGAACTCTATCATAGAGTCAAACAGGTTGTAAAATCGAATCAGACAATTGCCTCTTGACAGCCAACGAACTTCAGTATGAAGCAACAAACGGTTGAAATCTTCGTCATTAGTAACACAAAGCTGATGAAATAATCTATCATTCAAAGAGCTGCTACGGATTTTATTGACTGCTTTGATGACATATTGCAGTGATTGAAATAGTCGTTCACTTAAGTTTCTAGCAACCAAATGTTGTCTATGAATAACGCACATTGCGTTATTCATAGACAACATTTGGTGCACCACAAGTGAACTCTCAGAGGGCCGCCCCTCCCTCACCCCAATCCACACCATCTCAAAACCGACGACCTCTCTGTTTGCCTCGGACTCCTCAACTCTGTTGACCCGAACAGAGTCGCCCAAATGGCCGCAGCAATTAGAGCAAACCAGGGCCAATACGGCCTCATGCTAGTTCTCAGCGACTTCGCTGACGTATCATCCGCCCTCCTCTCCTACCGCGTTCATCCGTAATGGATTCACATAGCAGGTGCAGAATAAAACCCCGATCCCTTAAAATAGGCATCTTCAATGCAAACAGCATTAATGGCCAAAAAGATGAAATCGCCTTATTCCTCCGCGACCACCTTATTGACATTATGTTGATACAAGAGTCCTTTCTGAAACCCTCTCACAGGAACCCTAGAATTGCAAACTATGGTATAGTGCGCAACGACAGGACCCACTCCCGTGGAGGAGGCACTCTTATCTACTATAAGAGATCCCTTTACTGCATGCCCCTAGATACCCCGTCCCTTTCCCATCTAGAGGCATCGGTGTGCAGGATAGGCATGATAGGTCATCAACCGATCACTATAGTGTCGGTTTACAAAACCCCCAATGGCCAAGACGATCCAATCCAATCGGATTTCGAAGCACTCTTCGATCTAGGCCAGGGGTTCCCAACCTTTTTTTGTCTACTGCCCACTTTAAGAATAAATTATTTTTTAACGCCCCCCTTTTTAAACATACTTAAAAACCGCTAAGTACTTATAACTGATTATTGAAACGCAAATTTATAGTATTCGGACAGAGTATCATTTATTGAAAATAAAACAAACATAATCAATTCTTATATAAAAACTAATGTGAAGGTTGAATCTGATGCTGTTCAATAAGTTTGTTGATATCAGGTTCCAATTTACTCAAAAACAGCCGCAAGTCGCCACGTTCAGTAAGACGCAAACGATTTCTCTTTTTAGTAAGCAGCGTTGCCACAGCACTAAATCCACGTTCACACAAATATGACAATGGGAATGCTATCAAAAATCGTTGAACAATTGACCACAATCCAGGCTACAATTGCGGGATCGGTTTTTGTAGCCAAAATTCTTGATATCCATTTTTGAACTTGATTTTTATTTGTTTTCGTTTGTTGTCAATTCTATAAGTTATTCTTCCAGCTGAGGTGACATTGCTGTGTTGACATTTGAAAACGGATCCAACACCCAGTCTGGTATTTCCAAGTTTAAAATGTCCTGGTATCGTTCGGTGAAGTCAATGTGGAGGTTTTCCAAATGTTGGCAGTAGGCAAACAAGTCGTCGTTACTGCAGTATACTGATAAATTCGGAAAATTGTGAAACTCACGTCTGCCCATATTCTTTTTGTGCAGAAGCAGTTTGGCTGCGAAAGCAGCAACGACATTTTTTGTTTTAATTAAATTTAGTTCATCGCCTTGCAGTTGGAGGTTCATGTCGTTGAACATTTTATACAGGTCTGTCATGTAAGCTATATCATTCTTTGATGTTATGAGCTTGTTGCACAGTTCTGTATCTTTAGTTTCCAAGAACTCTATCATAGAGTCAAACAGGTTGTAAAATCGAATCAGACAATTGCCTCTTGACAGCCAACGAACTTCAGTATGAAGCAACAAACGGTTGAAATCTTCGTCATTAGTAACACAAAGCTGATGAAATAATCTATCATTCAAAGAGCTGCTACGGATTTTATTGACTGCTTTGATGACATATTGCAGTGATTGAAATAGTCGTTCACTTAAGTTTCTAGCAACCAAATGTTGTCTATGAATAACGCAATGTATAGCAAGGACATCTGGAATTTTATTCTTTAAGTATGCTATGAAGCCTTTATGGCGCCCTGTCATAGCCGGAGCGCCATCCGTAGCAACTGATATAATATTTTTCAAAGGAATCTCTTTCTCTTCACAAAACTTTTCCAATGTATTGAATATGGTTTCGCCTTTTGTATCTGTTCTTCACGTATTTTCTCATCTTTAATAAACCTCACGTAAGATAGCAACAACGCTTCATTAGTTGGTAAAGTGGACTCATCGAGCTGAATTGAGAATTGACTAGTCCTCAGATGATTGCACAATGATTCTTCAATGTTTTCAGCCATTTCATCAATTCGTCTTTGCACAGAATTATTACTCAAAGGAATTTTTCGGATAATATCTGCGGCCGGTTTATGAAGCACCGTAGTTATTACTTCCTTTATTGCTGGCAAAATTAACTTTTCTCCGATGTTGTGTGGTTTGCCTTTTTGAGCAATTAACAAAGAGATATTGTACGAAGCTCGAAGTCCGTCGTCATCTTGCTTAGCAGCCGCCGAAAATAGTTTTGATACACTTGGCTGAGTATTATGCTTCTTCTCTAGGTCTTGAAAATATGCTACATTCTTTTCTGTCTTATCTGGATGCATTTTATTCAAATGATCTTGCAGTCTTGAAGGCTTCATTGCTTCGTTCGAAAATGTTTTTAGACATAGAAGACACAAAGGCGACGACGGGTTTGTGGGATTTTCAATAAATCCGAATTTAATATATTCCGCAGAGTATTGCCGTCTCTTCTTTTTTACTTCCGACATTGTTTTGTTTTAAGAAATACGTAAGTGTTGAAATCAAGTACTGCTTATCTATTATCGGCACGGTTGGTGCAGTGGCTGATACAGTCGGCTGCTGCGCACCGGGTCGTGGGTTCGATTCCCGCACGGAACAAATATTTGTACGATCTGCAGGTAGTTGTTCCGGGTCTGGGTGTATTGTGTGTGGAATTTGTGTTTGTAAACGCACCCACGACACAGGAGAAACCCTAGAGTGGGGCAACGTTATACGTATATATATATATATATATTGCATAAACAGCACGCACCAACAGGAATAAGACAAACGTGCATAAACTCGTTTATCTCATTCGACGCCCAATCGTACTCGACAAGCAAGAACAAGCATTATAGAACCAGCCGATTGGTATAGGAATGTACAATTCGGATTATTTAACAAAAACTTGTAAAAACATGATTGCCCGCGGTCTTTTATATCGAACCGAGTTTGAGCTATATCTTAATTAATATTAGTTGATGTTCACAAGATGTAGTCGAGAGCTCAGTCGGTGTCTAAGAGTCTTCCTAGCTAGGTAGATGAAATTATAAATCGACCCCAAAGCCCTACATGCGTCTACAATGCCCCCCTTTTTTTCTGGGTCTCTTACCGCCCCCCTTTAGGCCTGCAGCGCCCACGAGGGGGCGTTATCGCCCACGTTGGGAAAGACTGGACTTGGAACTGTCTCACCCACAACCGCAGAGGAAGTAAATTATACTCCCTCAGTACCCTCCTCAATTTTGACATCATCGCCCCGATGTATCCCACCCACTACCGCGGCAATGTTAATCATCGCCCGGATATACTCGACATAGCACTCCTAAAATATGTCAACCTTAAGTTGCATTCCATTGAAGTACTACAAGAGCTAGACTCCGATCACCGTCCTGTGATCATTCACCTCACCTCCCGCTTTGGCCCCACGGACACAGGACAACCCCCTCAGACCATTGTGACGACGGACTGGAGGAAAGTTTGGCAACGCCTCAACGACCCCCTCGTCCGCCCAGTTAGATAGAATTCCCGAATGCATAACGTCAGTCGCAGACACGCTAGGCGCGATACTCCCTCACCGGTCACGTACAGTCCGTCGTGAACGATTGTTCACGGTGAGTTCCTGCGATGAAAGACCATCGTATGAAACTCCCTGACGATGTACGTGCACTGATGACGGAGAAGAACGCAGCCCTTAGAGCGTACTCATCCTTTCCCAGCGAACCCAATCGCCTCTTTATGCGCCACTTACAGCGTGCTGTCAAGGAACGTATTGAGGAGTGCCGAGAGGCTAGCTGGGACAAGATGCGGGGCGACTTAGAACCAACCCACCTTGCGTTCTGGCATCTGCAACGGAAACTCAAATCCGAAACATCCAATGTTGTCCCCCCCCTCAACCGTCCCAATCAAAGCCTTTGACGACGACGAAAAATCCGAATGCCTAGCTGACAGTCTAGAAGCGCAATGTTCCCCAAGCACTCTACCTGTTGACCAAGCTCACCTTACAAAGGTTGACGCTGAAGTCTAACGTAGAGCAGCTATTCCGCCTGCCGAGGACCCTGGCGACCCCCTCCCTCCGGTCACGGTAGACGAGGTCAGAAATCTCGTGAAAAATATTCAGATCCGGGGATCTGACGGTATTACCAACAAGGTGATTAAACTCTTCCCCGACCGTTTTATCGCCTTAATGACCGTTATCTTCAATGCGACATTAAACAACAACCTCTTTCCGCATATGTGGAAACAGGCCACAGTTATCGGTATTCCTAAACCCGGTAAGCCTAAGTGCGAGCCCTCTAGCTATCACCCCATAAGCCTTCTCAATTCTCTTGCGAAGATTTATGAGCGGATTATTTATTCCCGACTAAAGGATTTTGCCGAATCCAAAAAACTCATCCCTGACGAACAGTTTGGTTTTAGAACCAACCACTCGTGCGTTCAACAAGTCCACAGACTAGTTGAACACATCACGTTCGGATTATCACGCGGCATGATGACGGGAGTCCTCTTTTTCGATGTTGCGAAAGCATTTGACAAAGTCTGGCACAACGGCTTATTATATAAGTTGTATCAACTAGGTGACCCGACCGTCTCGTTCTCATCATTCGAGACTTCTTGTCAAATCGCAGTTTCCGATATCGAATCACGGGCGCTCTCTCGTCCCCCACTCCATTAGAGCCGGAGTCCCACAAGGATCCGTGCTAGCCCCATTATTATTCTCACTGTACACCAGTGACATCCCCAAACGATCTGATAATACGACCCAGTTAGCACTGTTCGCCGATGACACGGCCATATTCTACTCTGGTCGCAGTCCCGATAATATAACTAAGATCCTCCAAGCCACAGCCAACGTTTGCGTGAAATGGTTTAGGAATTGGCGGATCGAAGTTAACCCTATCAAAAGTAAAGCCTTATTAAGTATTTTGCAAATTAGGCGACGACCACCCACGCTTCAGGTAAATCTCGATGCTGGGCCAATCGGTTCCTTGGGAACCGCACGCCAAGTATCTTGGAGTCACCCTAGAAAGAAAACTGACCTTCATTCCCCACACAAAGACGGTTCGTGCCCGCGCCGCCTTTGTGCTCGGTCACCTTCACTATATTTTGAACGCTCGTAGTAAATTATCCCTTAGAAATAAGGTGAGAATTTACACCCGCATCGCACACGCTGAATCACGCCCACTCCGTAGATTCGAAACCCTCCAAACCCGTTTCATGCGCAAGGCCACCGGAGCGCCTTGGTACATGCGAAATGATCAACATTTCATTCATTTCGACCTTAACTTGCCGACCATCAGGAAATTTATGAAACAAGTGTTCCAACGCTATCTCGAATCAGCCCTGTCCCACCCCAATCCCCTTGTGGTATCAGCCGTCGATTACCAACCCTCTCGTATAAGTAGTGTACGCCGCCCAAGGCACGTTCTGGTCGATCCAGACGACGAAATCACGTTAGATCACATAAAGAGACTCGCGTTGTCTCGTTCACTTAACACCCGACCGTTGTACCGCCTTCGCCGCCGAGGATGCCCGCCTCACCGACGTCGCGGAGGCCTATCGCCGCGCTACCTTCCTGTTCAAGTTAGCACTTCTCCCTCCCGTCTCTTGCTCGAGCTGGCCCGTGCCGAGCCTGTAGCTTTAAATGTCCCATAATACAATTTAAATAATACCGATCCAGCTGTCCCCAAAACAATAGCTTGTTATCCCCAGCAACGCCCTAAGCCGAGGTCCGTGTCCCGCAGGGGGCGCCCTTAGCGAAAGTTGCTTAGTTTTTAAGATTAAATTTAAGCCTGGATGGAGGCCTCTTTTGGCTTCGCCAGAAAATGACCGGTTAAGCAACCACATTTCCCAGAAATGTATGCGAGAAGCCCAAAAAAAAGAAGCATATCGGACCATTCCGTACCAAGCATCAACAACATTATACATACTTAGTTATTAAATAACTAGCCGTCATTTGCCCGCCTCGCTAGGCATAAATTATATCAATTTATATTAATATCTTCTGAACCCTTTTTTTTAACGTGGGGAAATCCTCTTGAACTTCCTTCGCCTTGGGAAGGGCGGAGGGGCATGCCGGGAGCAAACCGGCTAAAACCCCACGGTCTTCTGAACCCTGCAAGATATTGAAATTTAAGCTATAATTCCTGTTTTATTCCCTTACTAAAATTTTAGCATTTATTTTGAAATCACAGAGAGACGCATATTGGTGTAGATAAAATCAAATTTTCAAATATCATACGACAGAATAGTTGTTAACTGTATCTATTATATTAGAAAATACTTTAAGAACTAATATTATCTGTATTTTTTTCGGTAGGTATTTGTATGGAAAGTTACAGAGGGACATTTATTCCTGTGGCAGCTGTGGGCGACACGTCCACACTATATGGGTGTTAAGCACAGGAACCTTAAAATTAATTATCACGATGACAAATCTTACAGCGGACGGGTCTGGCCCGCGGGCCGTTTGTTGCCCATACCTGCTCTAGATATCTTAGTAGCTTTTTACGACGCCTACAGGTTGAACAAGGGTGACCTGGACACATCCTTAGCAGGTAACCACGCCACTCGACAGACACGGACTTTTGCATATGTAAAGCGTCATTGCAGCTGTAATTAACACTATTTATAAAGTAGTTGTCAAGTGTTGCGGTTGTCTTATCAAACTACATACTTTGCAAGACTTGAGTAGGAGGGACCTATCTTTCGTGGTGCGCCACATAGATTCGAAACGATAACAATGAAACGAGGTGAGGGTTAGAGTTGCCAGATCGGAAAACCAAATAATCAAGACAAACTTCTGAATTGTCAGTAATTTGGCGTGGTGGTATAGAGAAATAATAATAATTATAGATCTAAATGTAACTGTTATTTTCGAAATCAGCTTTAATAATACTTACTTCAGACGAATCGCGACCATCTGACAACCAGGTCCATACCTAGGCAAGCCATGCCCAATGCAGATGGCTTATTATGAGTGTTTAATAATAGGTCTTTGAAAGAAAGAATAGAATGTTTTTTTTTATTGGACAGCAACAACAATACTTATGATAGTTATACCTATTACATATAAAGTTCAAATAAAAATTAAAATAATCACGTAGGTACATTGGTTACAAATAATTTTTACTGTGCCAACAAAGGTCCCCCATTCAGCTATATGCTACAAAACAGCAAGGCGGTCTTGCAGCGCTGGTTTGTCCTATGAAATCGCTGTTCTGCAGTACTTACTAGCCATTTCAAATAAAATTATTTTTGGTGGCTATGAATTCTGAGTTCCGTCGTGGCAGCAACGCGGCACAAGCGGCATGCAACATTCACAACGTTTACGGAGCGAACACTACAAACGGACGCACAACCCGTTACAGGGGTGCAATTCCTTAAGCTCAAACATCCATACATCCTTAAATAAAGAATCGAACTAACGGTGGGAAACCAATTTGTTGTTCGCTAAGACATGATTGAAGCTATTCAAGGACACGTTGCAGAAGGTAAGCCATGAGGACCAGTCTTAGTGAGTACCAAATCGAGTTATCACCATTGTTTCAATTCTGTATGATAAATTATTAAAGATGTATGGATGTTTGAGCTTAGAGAATTGCACATCTGGTGTGCACGCTTACGTTCTGGAAATTTCGATCTGAACAACGAAATGAACTCCTTTTTTTTCTAGTCCGTGTTACTATACTTTATTTCGTACAAAACGGCAATTTCATGGGAAGACCTAATACCTACTTATTTACTTAGTACCTACTGTTATTCGAACTCTTGATATTCGTAGTAAAGCAAGAAACTTTAATTAATTTATCATGCCTGTGTTCATCTGTCACAAAAAGATCCCTTGACCTCATCACCTCAATCACTGCTGAACAAAGGCCTTGTCCATAGACAACCGGCTACGCTTGGCGGGTTGGTGAGCGCAGAATGCAAGTGAAGGGATGCTGCAGCCCATCCCTCTGGTTTAAAATCTCTTAGCCGCCTTTCACGACATCCAAGGGAGGATGGAGTGGTGCTAGATTCTAAATTCGGATACCACCCTTCCTTGATGTACATTTGACATTTCAGAAGAAGAAAAAATACAGCCTAATAATAATTGTATTAGGTATATCGATTACAATTGTTTCAACAGACTTCTATTTATTATAAATACATAGTCCCTAGTTCCTTAACTACCTACCCAGGCTTTCAAGTTTTTATGTGATGATTTAAAATGTTTGATAAGGAATTTGCATACTAGGCTATATTCACAGTTCACACACTGGCTTTTTGCTTTTGTCAGACTGACCTTTGTAGTATAACAGTAATGCTTTGGAAACAAAGACCTATAATACTTATTCTCGAGCAATTGACTCATTAAAACACAATAGAAACGCAAATAATGCAACTATTAACTTACACACGTAAAATTTACCCATTAATCCGCTTATCGTATCTTCAAAAACACTGCCTAAATCTGCATTTCTTCTAACAATTTTCTTCAGCAATATTGTACACGACGCTTTCTAATTTTCGTCTAGCGGAATTTGGATGACCTACTTTGAAAATTGATATTGTGGGTGACTTATCAGCAGAATGCTCCACAACTTACGTATTGTACATTAATTACTAATACAGATGAAGTGGTATTAGTAAAACAAGCTGAAAATCCTAATTGAGTCATCATAATGGTTGCCCCGAGCTTGACACATTATCATCATCATCCTATCAGCCACCGGAAGTCCACTGCTGAACAAAGGCCTCTCCTTTAGATTTCCACAACGAGCGGTTACATGCCGTCCTCATCCAAATACCTATGTATCTAAACATTCTGAAACAAAGGCGGTTATTATTTTTCCATCCATCTTATTTCTCACATTCTATTTAATTTAATGTAAGAAGATACTTTTTGCCGGCGTCCGAATTGCATTGTATGTAAAAATATTCCCTTATGTAATGTTAACGCAGAGGTGTCTTTTCCTTTGATCTTTTTGCTGGCTCATAATTTAACCTCGCTGCTGTGCACGGAACCGTTGGCGCAATCACGTCAATTGGTCCAATCGTTCAGAAATGATGCTCGTCTTGACGTCACCGCCCCTTGTGTCTGGAACGGTATTGTTCCGTTACGACCGCTGAAAAAACGTTATTAAATAGCAGTCTAAGTACCTACACTAACACTAGGTGCTTATATCCTTTGGCACACCGTTGTAAACAAATAAGATTAATTTGTTAGACTACAGGGAATCTGAAGAGTTCGTAGCAAAAATCGTCTAATATCAGGTTTACTTGTTATTTTCGCATTACCAAGAATATACATACGAAATTTTCCATAAGAACAAACGATTCGTTCATACGCTCTCTGAGTGATAATTTAATTACTTGTCATAGGTACGAATGCTAATTAACGTTATGTTTACTCTTTGTTGCAGGTAGCAATTAAGATAATAGATAAATCGCAATTAGACGCCAGCAATCTTCAAAAAGTCTACAGAGAGGTGGACATTATGAAGAGGCTGGATCATCCTCATATAATTAAGCTTTACCAGGTGAGTCTTCTAAAATATATATATATATATATATATTAGAGCGTACGTACATACATACCAGCAGATTTATAGACCATCTAATGCAGTGTAGTGTAAAAACGGTACAGTTACAGTGCAGTGTACAGTTATTGGGATCAGCGTAGGTCAGTAGCAGTCGGGAAAGAGAAACTCCTCCACATACGGTCACTGTTAAGCGGCGTGACAAATGGGTATAAATTAGCAGACTTGCCGGCTTGATGGATCGACAATTATATGCCTATTACGTTCTGCACATGACTCGTTCCGAATAATGCGACAATAATGTCATTACCCCGACGAAAGGAGCTAGTAGCACATCAGAACTGCTAACGGCATATCGTGATATGCCGTTAGTAGTTCTGATGTGCTCATTATTATGTTGAAAGCTATAACGTTAGTGGAATGGAAAGGTTTTGTAGACATATTATTGTTTCTAAGGTCAGGCATTGCTCATTTTGATTACGTAGCAACAAGAACGACTCACATACATCGTTCTGCGCCATTTATGATAAGAAATGTCTGTCTCCTACATGCGTAACTATAACAAAAAGTTGCTGCGGTCCCACAGTACACTTTGTCTTTCAAATGTTCTTTACGACAGAAACTTAGTCAATGTGAATCGCTTTTACGTATGAGGCGATTTACGTCAGCAGTCGCATGTTTGATTCTCATATTTCATGCCGAAATTTGGTAAGTTACATGTATAGGTTTCTTAGTTGAGTGGATAAAAATAGGTTAAGACGTAGATTTGTTATTATGGTTAACCTTAAACAGAAGCAAGGCTTTCTCAGGTTTTACTTACATCATTTATGAACATTAATTTGTATATGCTCCTCGTATTTACAATTTTTTGGCCGGTGGCAGAAGTTTAACTTATACTTCACTAGTTACTTTAAAATAATTCCTAACTTATAATACTGTTACGTTACATAGTAATAGGTACCTATATTTTGCTTAGTCGTCTGCATATGTGAATATATAATATAATATAATAATCATCATTCCAAAATTGATGCAGTTAGAGGTTACACTCAAGAATAGATTGATGTAATACGCTAAGAGTACTGATACTGACTCCCAAGCTAAGCTAATGCCCGTGTTTTGGGAGACAGCGGTTCAGTCGTGGACAATGGTATGATATTACGGTAGTAGTGTAACGGCGAGGTCGTCATTTCGTGATAAACACGGTCCGCCTAATTGGTCAGACGTGCATCACCCTCTTGTAATGTGAGTAGTAACCTTCTATCGTATACTCGAAGCCACCGAAATCATTGCGCCATTTGTCACTCCAAAAATACCATATGTGTTGCCAGTTGCATGCAAATGAATATGAAACTTTGCAGCCAAAATGTTGAAATATTTTTATGAACCAAACATACGTAACATGATGCTTCATATCATAAGACTCTTGTGTGGGATGAGCGAAATGGTCTCATAGGATATACATAATTATAATTGTATTCACACGTAGAATTCGTAGTTTCTATTCCTCTACAGTTCGAATAGAAAGTTGTACCTACATGATTTAAGAAAGGCCTTTTAAGGAAAATTTCGGATATATAAAAACAACACTGGATGGTCGGTTTACTAATAAACGTTGGAGAAGGCTCTGTTAATGAATACACATAAACACAATATTTCAAATGTACATTTACATTCATTGCGTCAGGAATTTTCTTAAGGAATCGACACTTGAATCATTTGTACAACTAATAAAATATGCACGAATAGTCCGCTGTGCATAGCAACAGTCCTACAGATGAAAATAACCAGGCAAATAGGTTACAGCACAATACCAATTCTTGTAAATGGAACAATGCAATGTTACGTAAGCTGGTTTGCAACACGTGCCAAAGTATGAATGGATTTGATACTATTAAAAGCTTGAATGGGGTACCTATTAGTGGTTTCTTGTGTACAAACATTGTCATCTTGAATGGAACAAGTGCTTATCCTTTGTCCTTAACCTACAGGAAGAGAACGCTTCCGCTTATTGAGATGTTATCATTATACAATCAAACACCCATATCCGTTGTTTTCAGTTACAAAACAATCGTTCTACCCCAGAATGTTTATTTTTAGACACGCAGCAGTGAACACGCTTTTCATTCATTTTCATGGCGTAGTGATGACTTCAGAACAGCTGTAAGTCGTTTTGAAAAGACAAAATAGAAATACTGACTCATTAATGTATTTATAGTGATATCTAACATGAATTTAAGGTCGAGGTCATGGGCGCAGTTAATCCGACTAATCTCGAAAACCTCTATTTTGATAGTGGATTAAAGTGCTCGGGGCCCTAAGTGGTGTTTCCTTAATAGATTCCATTTACCGATAGATAAACTGCGCGTTATAGTTAGTAAAGATTGACGTTTTGAATATTTTATTATGATAACAGTCGGTAATGATAAAGTAAACAATATGCTGCTTTAAGGTAATAGATATATAGTCTCATAAGCTATTCAATTACCGATGTATAACAAATATTTCTGTATAAATAAAAGTACCTAACCAAACAATATTAACAACATTTAGGTACCTATATCAATTCAGATATGAACTCTTAAAATGGCAACCTTTGTAAAAATAATCAAAAAACAGAAAACAGAGATATTTATATTACTGCTTAAAATAATGTGTATCTATTAATAAAAAGTTCAGTTTTATTTAATAACAACAGCTACAGAAATCCTACAAAGAAGGATTGGAAGTTTCGAAGCGAGCACTTTAAAAATAGTTACTTTGTTTGTTGAGAGTTTGGCTGGATTCATAAACGGTTTTCATTAACAGGTATATAATTACTTTTTGACGCCTCGGTCATCATCATTATCAGCCTATAGCAGTCCACTGCTGGACATAGGTGCACTCCACAGAGCACGATCCTCGGCCTTTCTCATCCAGAATCATCTGCGAAGATCGTCACTATACCGAGGCTGAGGGCGCCCTAAACTATGTTTACCGAGCCGCTGTCTCAACTCAAGAACACGTTTTACCCAACGGCCATCGGTTCTGTGGCTGCTTCGGTGGAATCACTTAGTTTCGGATTGGATTCTCTGAGAAACGCCAAGCCCTCACCATAGCTCGTTGAGCAACTTCAAATTCGTGGACCAGCTGTACCGTTAGTGTTCACATTTCGGCTCCGTACGTCATATCAACTAAGACGCATTGAATGAAGAACGTTGATGAATAATGAACTAAAGCACAATATGCTTAGGTTCCTATCTATTTACCGTACATATAAGTGAAGCAGGTAAATCGATTTTAGGGTAATTAAGATTAAATTAAACAAACCTCAGCTTTTTTGGGTTCAATGATAAGATGGTGTCGTTTATACGGCATGTACATAATTGAGACCACTGATCACTGAAATATAAAAGTGTAAGAAGGTTACAGATAATTTGTTCTGCCTTATTAGCTATTGTCACTGGCCTGTAAATAAGTAAATACGTACTATGACCCACTTATTGTATACCTACCGACAAGTTAAAGTGCTGAGGTGTTTTAAACACAAATATACTTTAGTCAGGGATAATTTGTGTTTAATGTAGTTACATAAATATAACGTAACTTTTTCTTAGCCTTTAAGCCTAACTTCCATTAAAGTTTTACGGTTTTAAAGTTTTAATTAATTAAATATTCGTGTTGTTTCAGGTCATGGAGACGAAAAACATGATCTATATCGTTTCTGAATACGCAAGCAAAGGAGAAATATTTGGTAAGTGGTATCAAAATAATCAATATAGACTTTTAACCACAGAAATAGGAAAGAGAGGAGTGCTACGGGGGCGTAACCGCGCCACCGCGACAGGCACAATCCGGGCCATCCGGAAAAAATGGCGGTTTTATAACATCAGATGAGATTCGATCGCGTAAGTGAAACTTTGTTAAAGTTTCGTGTTGTTCGGGGATGACACGCAAAAACCGAAGCGAAAATAATGACTTTATCAATGAAAGAATCATATACAATATGCAAGTGTAAGCATTTTCTTGTATTTAACAATATAAAAAAAAAAAGTTGCATTTGGATTGATGGAGCATAACGACATTATTATTTTTGTACAAAAACAATGCTTCTTATCTACCACTTTTAACTAGCAATCGCTGAATAACAAACGCAATGAATAGAACAGATAATGGTACTCCCAGTAAACTTACGCGTTGTGTGGTGCGGCTACCGTATGCAGTTCGTACGTTCGGCATGATTGGCCACCTTCAAAGTCGTGGGTGTGTTTTAGTATCAGCAGCCAATTATTATTTTGTGTTTACTCAGTTCATTTGATGAGAACTTATAACTGTGTGCATTAGTGTGTTTTTATGAAGAATGGGAATGGAAAATTGGATTTCTAGGCTCACATAAATTTACATATCATATCTCACTGTCTCTATTTCTTCCAATATCTTTGCTTTTAACTCACACGTCGGTAATTATGTATGTGCTAGTAACAATGTTTCATTTTATATTAGTATTTTGCTTCGTCGCTGCATTAATTTGTCGTAAGTATTTTATTAACTAATAAAGGACATGATATTAAAACTTCATATTAGTACATCTAGGGGTTTAAACCCGGAACCCAGTGCTCGAGTAACGAGTCCGTAATCCTGTGGGCCACCACGACATACAACCTCGGCCTCATATTATAATCTCATTAATATCGACTTTAGTGGCTATTTTAATGGTAACCAATGAAGTGCACACGTATTTTTGTTTTAATTAATTGCCATATTGTAAATGTTATTATTATATTATGATTAAACGTAGCCATACACTCAATTACGCACACAGACATACCTACGCACTAAATTCCCGTCCGCTGACTGTTACGTGTACACAATAAAATAAGCTTAAGAATGTAACACAATCTAAAACGTAGACCGTTTTTTTATTGGTCCCTAATGGATATTCATCGTGAACTTCCTCCGCCTCGGGGAAAGGCGAAGGGGCATGGCGAAATACCGGCTAAAACTATTGGGGGCGATCATTTTCGGCATATAAGGGCGGCTCCAGGACCTCGTATGACCACACTAGAGCCGCCTACTGGTGCCACGGCTATTGATACATCTCACGTGGCACGGCGGCGCGTAATCACACGCGCGCCACCGTCTTCTCGTGGGCCGCTCGGTGTGGGCACGCAGATTCCCCAATCTGCGCATCCCAATCTGTGATCCCAGAGGCCCCCGCCTTACAGCGACGGCAGGAGTATCAGGCGTGTTGGACCTGGGCGCCAGGGTGGTTGTTACCCCGGCGCCGTCTCGTCCTTCTCCGTGCGTGATCGGCCCTCTCCCGATCCAGCTCTGAAGTGTCCTTCTGGAGCATTACGCTCTCACAGAAGGAGACCACAGCACTCCAATTTTCATGCCAGCATAGCCGACACTACTGCCGGCAGAGAGAGATCTTGCCCGATCCGATCGACCAAGATCCGCCGCTCGGCAGCCCGCGCAGGGCACTCCTCGAACGTGTGCTGTGCGAAGGATACCCCTTATCGCTTCCTCAGTGGTGGCACTGTGCCGTGACCTCGCGTCTTACTCTGTGCAGTTACGCACTGAAAGAACCTTGACCGGTGAATACCTGTGTCACTCTGCAGCGGCAGACCGTGAAGTTTGGCTCTGCGGCGCTGAAAGGGTAGAAACCAGATGTCCTGAAATACAGGCCACAAGGTTAGTTTAGGCACCAAAAGATGCTGTCAAATCTGTAATTATCGCGTTGTATTGTGGCGAGAAAATAAATATTTACCATGTCCTACCTAGAGGATATAATAATAATATAATATCAATTAATAAATAAACAATGCGGGACGAGCACTGTGGTGCAATATTGACATTATGACATCATTCCGCTATTTCCTTAGCTTAGATTATTTACGGTGCCATCTATTTATGTATATAAATGCTGCATGTTTGTCTGAAAATGTTAGTAATATTCCACTAAACATATTCAAAATCACCATAAAAATATAATTAAAAAGATCTATTGGGTATAAGATTTCCTTACTGCTTGCCAATTTGATACCTTCTCATTACTCATACTGAATGTAATCAAATTAATTTCCCTTGACTAATTGTAATGTAAAATTATTTATTAATTCTTGACATTAGCTAATTAATTTATGTTTTAAGTGTAATAGTGAACATTTAAATATCTAACATTTAAATCAAGCAACTGATAATGTAATTTTAACTAATTCTGAAACCACTAGAGGTTAAATATGCTAACTACATAAGTTTTATGAAATATTTTTATTTTTGTTTTATAAGTTTTCATACTATTGTATTTAGGTATATTGTATTGTGAAATTGTAGTCAAAAAAGAATATGCTCAAATGGGACTGGCATATACAAGTGTATGTAAAAGTCCCGAAATTAAATAAAGAAAAAATACGGGTTGCACTCCGGGAGTGATTTTTTTTATTTATCTAGACGCGTTCGCGGTCTCCTATATGTACACACTATAGCTGCGTCTCGTAACGGTGTCGCGAGTCCAGAGATTTTATCTCATCTAAAAATATGCTTACCGTGCTAAAAGAAGGTTGCACTTCAAAAAAGTTTTCTTATCAAATATGAATAGCCCGTTAGCCGTGAGGATAAGGTAATATTACTCAGGCCCAGACATCAAGCATGAAATATTATGGAAAATAAATCCACCTTATATGACCATCAGTTTGGTTTAAGATAAAATCACTCCATAGTACACTAAGTCCATAATAGGCAGATAATATGGATCATATATAACTAACTGACTGTTTCAAATATTACATAGAAGATGCTTGTCCGAATTCATGGAAATAAAAGCTAGAGTACCCCAGGGAAGTGTTCTCAGACCATTTGTATTTTATCTATACAAATCTATACATCTATACAAATAAATAAAATTGAAGTGTCTGTTTGTAATGTCAAAATAACAGCTTTTTACTAAATGCATATGAAAGTACATACGTTACCTATAACAAAAAAGCATTTTTTTAATTTTTTGTCTGTCTGTCTGTTTGTTCCGGGTAATCTCCGAAACGGCTGGACGGATTTTGACGGGACTTTCACTGACAGATAGCTGATGTTATAAGGAATAACTTAGGCTACTTTTATTTTAGAAAAATAATTAGGGTTCCGCGCAAAAAAATAAAACCCTTGAAATCCAATATATATATTCTTTGTCAAGTGTCTATGTCGAAGTACTCTAAATTTCTTTTAAATTAAACGCGGGTGAAACCGCGGGTCGCAGCTAGTTTATAGTAAAATCTTATAAGTAAGTGTAGTAAACAGGTAGTGATAGTGCTGCTTAGAAAGATCACGTGAAAAGTGTCTTAACTGAAACTAAGATATATGTTTTTGGACGTACTCTTATAATTGTATATGTAGAAATCCATATTTATACCAAATTTCAACGTAATCGGTCCGATATATTCGGTGCAAATTGGCTGTGACAGCTGGACAGACACGGGTGATCCTATAAGGGTTTCGCCGTTTTTCCTTCGGACGTTCGGAACCCTAAAATTGATGTTATCCTTATTCTTTGATTAAAGTACCTTCTTTTTTAATGTGTTGTAGAATGTTTTTCACTTCACATATACCCGACCCCTTAACAAGTAAAAATACTATGTCGGTAATTTGAAAGACGCAATATTTAATTATCTTTCTATCGAGACTATACCTACGAATCTAGAAATCTAGAGCCCCTGTGCATGCTTTTTTCTGGCTTGCAACAGCGAACGCCCGAACAAGTCGTTGCGACAACCCTGAGACGCTGCGACCCACAGTTTGAAAAATACTGATAAACGGCCGAATTTAATAATTAATCTAATCCAGTATCTTCAGATATAAGATTTTGAAATTCATCCGTTGTTGTGTTTCACCACGTTTAACACAAAAAACAGACATATCCGATATCCAAAGATTTTGGATTAGATCGATTATCATCTAATTTCGGAAGAGGAAGTGGCGTAGTGCTACTTTAAAAAAAAATATCTCTTCATATCGATGTTTTTTTAGACATATATAATAACTCTGTATTACAGAATAGTGTTACATCTTTACAAGTTAATCGTCAAGATAGAAGCATTGAATTTCCTTCGTTAACAATATATTGTCAGATGTTAGATTGCGTATCTCTGTAAATCAAATCAAATTAAATATAAATAAAACTTAAAAGTAGTAGTAGTAGTAGTTCAGATAATCCTAAAACGAAGATAAGACATGAACAATGTTTATTAGCCTTAGGGTGAGATTCAGAAACGAGTCTAAGCGTGAACTTACGCATATCTGTCAAAATTAGGTGCGTAAGTAGTGCATTTTGGCAGATGGAAGCGTAAGTTCGCGCTCACCCAAAAACTAAGCCGAGGCCAATATTTCACGACACCATGTATTATCAAAAAGCAAGCTTTTTATGACACTGAATGCAACCTCCTTATCATGCTCTACTTGTACACTTACGTGATTTAAAAAGAATAGGTAACAATGGAGTTTATTGTCCGTTCTGCTCCATGGGAAATCTACTTCTAGGAATGCGGTTACTAAAGCCTTGACTGAATAGTCAAGTCTTAATAATTATGAATAAAATCTAAATGGATTTACGTAGATAAAATATATTTTATATCTTTATCTTTACGTGTGAATCAATGTGTTATGGAATCTTTAGTTTTTACATTATGGTGAAGTGAAATGACATTTTCGAACCCATTGGTTTAGGAAATATCTATGAATTTCTAAGCGAAGTTAAAATATTCATATTTATTCTTTGAATAGCAGCTAGCAGTAGGTACATTGCTTTTACTGAGACCATAAATATAACATAGTAAATAACCTCGAAATCGATTAAGGGTATTCGTTTCGTAAGTTCGTGGCCGCTTTGTCTATGACGTAAGCAGGCCTGGTGTGACGTCATGGGCCGGGTGTCGCTTACGGCGGTAGGGGTAGTGGGTGGCAGGGAAGCAATTTTGCGCGCAGCTGACTACATCCCCCCAAAATCCAACTGCGATCTCCAAAAGCTCGAATCCGGGTTCTTTTGCATGAATTTCATTAAATATGAAACTCATCATAGATAATGATTCTTACTAAAAGGGGTTTATGTTAAAAGTGTGCTAAGTATTGATTTTAAAGTAGCTAAATATTTACGTAATACAACTGCTTGGTTACATAGAATTGTGTTACTCTAAATATTGTACACATACCTACTCGCGAGGTTACCTACTAAGTAACTAATTTGTATCACTAATTATGTTTAAGGTCTAACTAGTTAGCACGATTATTATCAGGTTCCTTTAATTAAAACTGGTTACACCGGAAACTTGTATTATGGCTTCCTTTAATATTACTTTACCGAATGATTCACTTTGCTATTAACTTTAATGACACTATCCCAGATGCCTTATCACGAAAACTTAAAGTGCAAATGACCAGATTCCACCTTTCTTTTAATTCGTAATATAAGTGCCGAAGCATACAATTCTACATCAAAATCTCAAGTAATATTCAAAATTTATTTTAAGCGCTTTATAAAGCATAAGCTTTGTTATAAGCGTTTCTATAATGTTAAAGTATATATGGATTGATTGAGCTGCACTAATGTGACATACCTACTCATAATAATTATTCGTCTCTTTTATTAATCTGTTAACTCTGTTAAACATTGAGATTCATGTATCAATGTTTTTTTATCATATTTTAAATAACAATTGTATTTTTTATGACATTTTATTGATTATTATTTACATTGTTTTATGACGTTAAAGCTGATAATAAGTAAAAAATTTGAATGCGGGTAGTACGTAGGTCAGTTATCTATACAAATTAAATTGAAGTATCTGTTTCTAATGTCAAAATAACAGTATTTTACTAAATTCATATGAAGGTATATACGAAACTTATAACAAAAAATAATATTTTAGAATTTTTGTCTGTCTGTTCCAGCTAATCTCCGAAATGGCTAGTCCGATTTTGACGGGACTTTCACTGGCAGATATCAGAGGGCCAATTCTCGTAATTAATTTACACTATGACTGACTAACTTGACCGAACTGAGATTAAATTATGAATTGACCGAAAAAACGGTATTCTGCTACTCTTAGAGTTCAGTCAGATTTCAGTATAATCTCGATCTAGTCTCATTTCAATTTTGACGTTTATTCAATGACAATTTAGTACATGTGACAGTTCGAAATGTTAGCAGAATACCGTTTTGGCTTCGATCAACTTTCGATCCATTTTCGATCTCATCACAGTGTAAGTTCACGTTTGACGTTGTTTGTTAGTTTAGGAGAATACCATTTGTGACATTTATGACACTGAGACTAGACCGGAACTATATTTTGAACATTTTTAAATTACGAGAATTGGCCTTCTGATATAAGGAGTAACTTAGACTACTTTTAGTTGAGAAAATGAATTTATGTTCCAGGCAAAAAAGTTAAACTATTTATTTACTCTATAATATGTCAACTGTTTATTCTGAAGTACTTTAAATTGATTATAAATTATCCGATTTCTTTTAAATTAAACCTTTGAGTTTGTTTCGGCATTTATTCTAAGAGGCAGTCAGTCAGCAGGAAATTCCAGATTTGTCTAGATTTAGTGACGAGTAACAGTTTATCTTGAAACCTACTTGCTAAAAAAAAATGGCCAATAAGCTGGATGTTTGTCATAATATCGTTATGGTCGACATATTTTTGTAGAATGTTTTCACTGTAGAGAAAATTTTGTAAAATAGATTTAGTTTTTTTAAGTAACGTTGCCCCACTCTATGATTTCTCCTGTGTCGTGGGTACAGACATGAATTCCACACATAATACACCCAGACCCGGAACAACTATCTGCAGATCATATAAATATTTATTCCGTGCGGGAATCGAACCCACGCCTTGGAGCGCAGCAGCCGACTGTATGAACCATTGCACCAACCGTGCCGTCAAATTGAAAATCGTAGTTTTTTTTTTTGAGAAATATGTTTCGAATGTGTAAAGATTGATTAATTTGAACACCGTATAACGTTGCCTTATACATGACATTGGCTAAATTGTGGAATATGCTCTACAGAAGCCATAATCTAAGAGAAGTAGAGAAATGTTTTATGAATATGTAAAGATTGATTAATCTGAACACCGTACAACGTTGGCTTTTACTTGACATTGGCGAAATTGTGGAAAATACTCTACAGAAGCCATAATCTAAGAGAAGAAAAAGGAGATAATCGGAGCTTAACGGACTTGCTTGCGAGCCAATGGGTTGCGGTTTCAACCCTTATTTTTTTTTATTGGTGCCCAGTGGAAATTCTTCATGAACTTCCTTCACCCCGGGGAAGGGCGAAGGGGTATGCCGGACTCCTACCGGCTAAAACCACTGGAGCGGTTATCTTCGGCACCTAAGGGAGGCTCCAGGTCCTCGTATGATCACACTAGAGACGCCCACTGGTGCCACGCCTATAGGCACATCTCGGAGAGGGTGACTGTAAAGCGGTCACCCCCCAGGGGGATTGTAAAAGATCCCCCAAAGCGTCCCACGGCAGCGCGTGACCACATGCGTGCTACCGTCTTCTCTTGGGTCGCTTGGTGTGGGCACGCAGATTCCCCAATCTACGCACCCGCGAACCCAGATGTCCCCCACCTTATAGCAACGGCAGGGGTTTTCAGGCGTAGCGGGATTAGGCGCCAGGGCGGTTGTTACCCCGGCGCCGTGTCCTCCTTCCCCTTTCCCGATCGAGCAGTAGGTGGACAAAAGCTGTGAATGATAATGAAAAGCATAAGAGGTTGCTGCAGCTGTACTTCAATTCGTTGTGCTAAGTTTGCTGAAAATTATTGGCACATAACAGGGTTGCTGCGAACATCAGCATCTGCGGAACTTCAGCATCATTTTCAATATCAGCATCAGCATTCGCATTAATAGATGCTGATCATAAATGCTCATGTTCGAGTCGTGACATGATCGCAGAGGGCGCGGGATTTATGGCTCGTAATGTTTCCTTGCGAGTTTTGGCCAATCGTGGGGCCGACTGCGGCGATTTCGGGGATTGTAAACAAACACAAACTTCTCTCATGATAGGACCCGCTCTCCTGGAGGATATATGAGATTGGTTCTTTTGTTAATTAAAAGTCACACAGTAAAATTGTATCTTTTATTTCGATACCAAGGAAAACTGTGCAACTTTACGATATGAATTCATAATGATCTGGAGACTTTACCTGTTTTTTTAAGAAAATAATTAAAATCAGCATCCGCTAATGTCAATAAAAATATCAGCATTGGCTGATGTTAAAAGAAAAGGGGCATGAGCAACGACCTTGCCGTACGGAAAGAGAGGATGCCTTTACACCTAGCGTAACTAATTGCACCTGCCGCAAGGTTCCACATTTCGATTCAGTCCGCTGCACTTTGCACTGTTTTCTAATTAAATATGTGTAACTTGCCGTGTGGTGCCGGCTCAGAATACCACCACCCCATCTCCTCCGATTAGCCGGAGGATGGGCAGCAGCGTCTTTCGAGTACATTAACAACTCAACTGCGATCGCCAACCCGCCTGCCAAGCGTGGCGATTATGGCAAAACCCCCCAATGAGCCCACAACATACCCATATCGGTCGTTGTGGTGATCTTTGGGGGAGGCCTGTGTCCAGCAGTGGACTTCATTCGGCCGAAATGATTATGATGATGTGTAACTACCATAGACCATTAGTAGAGTACACATGTAGTTACAATTAATCATTCCGATTGCAAGTCGATGAGAACAAAGTAACAATGTCACGTTGTTTGACTTTATTCCACACCTGCGTCAGATGTTTTCATTTCGAAGCGGATGAATTTACAATTCGTGTTTCGCACTTACAGCTTTTATTATTAAATACTTGGTATGGTCGACTGTTCGTCATAACATAGGACCACCTGCGATGGCCTGTGATCCTTAGGGGTAAAACAAAAATGTCATGATCGTTGTTATAACGGTGAGCCGGTAATACGGTGGCCTGACTTTGGACTACAAGGCCGAGCCTCCATTTTTGGATACAATATTTATTTAAGTTCTGGCAGGGAAATTTTCTATATTATTAAATATACTAACTAAAAGACATTGCTTAGCGTATTTATTATACCGACACTCAAATCCTGGAGTCCTGGTCCACAGATGCTCTTGGTATTGGATCTGCAATTTCAGTAGGTGATAACCTCTGACTCTGACCTACTTTAATAAATAAACTCGACGGGTTCCCTGTAGCATTTGGATCGAGAGGATGTACTACGTTATTGTGTTATAGAAACACAGTTACTATCCTTATCGTTATTACATAAATATTTTGTACGTAGTACTTACGTACCCATATTATAGCATTTCCGCTGCTGAAGTTATCTGTTAGGAATTTTTGCAACTTGGTTTTATTATTGTTACATAATAGTTTATTCACCGCAGTTACCTATTTGTTAACAACGTACTAATAAGTGAAAAATATATTGTTTTGGGTGGTACTTTTGTCCTGTTATAGATTGATTGCAGTTTCAACTTAAAACTGCCTCTCAATTTTATTTGTTCGAGAAAGTCCCAGGGGTTTTATATAATTAAACTAAATAAATTATGAGCTTATTACGTAGGATGAAAGTAATAATCAATAAATTCAGTTCACTTCACTGGTATTTCATTAAAGTACTTTATAATTATTGAGCTTACTTCAAGTTTTCTCCGACATTTATTAAACCTTTTATTCATGTTAGTAGCCTTTTAATGAGTAATATTTACTTTGACACGCGATTAGTCAGTGATTATTCACCAATTATCAAATAGCTCGATGACAATCCTTTGACAGGCGAAGAAGCTTTCTAGAAACCCAAATATGCTCAAGCGGTTAATTGGAGATTTGACATATTGTTAACAGCTTGTCACATTTGTGTTTCGGAAACCAAAAAACACTTTTAATTTGAGATTAACAGCTTGTTACGTAATTTTCCTTTCGGAAACCGGCTGTTACAGAACTCTAGCAAGTCACATATTCTGAAGTGGAATGAATTTCAGCTGCAGTTGTTTATACAAACATGTAAGTTAGACTAGTTAAAATCCACTATAAGCATTTATAATAGACTAAAAACAATAATAAAAGCAGCGACTGACATAGTTATGACTGATTAAATAACATGAAGGTGATAAGAACAAACTGGTTCTTTAATGGGAACTGTTTATTAAAAACATCACATCGAAATTATATGATCTCATTCTCATTCAATGATCGCAAAACCTTAAGCCTTGTTTTCACATAAAGTCGGACGATATGAAAAATATAACAAGCTGTAGATAAACAATCATGTTATTGTTCTTTATTTATTTATATTGGTGTAACGGTTTTAAGTGACATCGTTAAAACTGATACCATAGATTTACGTAGGTACATGTTTCTGGAACCCTCAACGTTAGAATTTTGCGTCGATCATTTAATCAATTTTCAGTTTGTTTCCCAGATTATTTAAATGATTTCAGTATATAGTATCTGTACAATTTCATTAAATTATGTCACACGCCGCGCCGTGTGAAAGTATGTTGCCATGTAAACAGTGAACAGCATCTAATCAGGAAACTAGTGCGGGACTATATCCGCTACGTATGTCAAAAGTTAAGACTCAAGAAAAATACATCGATAGTCCGATGTTTAAAACATTCTCATTCTACCGTTCTTATTACGATAAGGTAATCTGGGTTTGGGTTATCGGTAATATGATAAGCACAGTTGATTGGTTGATAGAATTTGGGGTTTTACCTGAGACCAGACACTAAGGATTGTACTCTATCAGACGAGCGTATGCTGATGACCAGCTCATGTAACTGATAATTGCGTAACACCACAGCCAGACATAGGTATAAGCTCTTTATTAAAGGGCCGGTAGCGTAAAACGGAGGGACATCACGTGCGGGGTTCCACAGGGGTCGGTTCTCGGTCCCCTCTTGTGGAACCTCGCTTACGATACGGTCCTGCGTTCTCCCCGCTGGCGTCAGCTTAGTCTCTTACGCTGATGACACTCTCGTGTTGGCCGGCGGGGGGTCCTTCGAGGGAACCATCTGGCTTGCCGAGCAGGCGGTGGCAATTGTCGTGGCCGAAATCCACGCTCTGGGTTTACGGATAGCGCCTCACCAAACCGAGGCGCTATGGTTCCACAAACTGCCGCGGAGCAGGGAGCCTCCCAGTTCGTGGATACGCGCTGGTGACGCGCAAATCAGGGTGGGCCGGTACATGCAGTACCTAGGGTTCACCCTGTACAGTCGTTGGGGCTTCGAAGAGCACTTTGGGCGTCTTGTCCCCGGGGTCGAAAGGATAGTCGGTGCCTTGCACCGGCTGCTACCCAATCTCGGGGGACTGAGGGAAGAAGTTCGCCGCCTCTACGGGGGAGTCGTGTGGTCCGTGGCCCTCTACGGGGCGCCTGTTTGATCATCTCGATTTTCGGGCGTCCAGCGCTGCAGAACCAAGATCCATGGTCTGCAGCGTAGACCTTTGCGTGTCCTTTGAGGCGGCAGCTCTGTTGGCAAGCTTTCCGCCTTTGTGGCGGATATCTTGGCGGAGATGGATGCGTGGGTATACAAACCTGGCGGACCAGACCGGTGAAGGCGTGCCTTCAGGGGCGCTCGAAAGTTCGAGGCGGCAGGCTGGGCAGCGTGCACTCGAGCTATGGCGCGAGCGGCTTATGCTGCCACAGTACGCGCAAAAGCGCGTCTTTGAGGCTGTCTTACCGCTCTTCGGAGCCTGGCTCCAAAGGAGTGAGCGCGTCACATTCCGCCTGACTTAGGTATTTACCGGACACGGTTGTTTCGGTGCTTACTTGCACAGGATGGGACGCGAGGTCGGCACAGTGCTACCACTGTGGAGACGATCAGGATACCGCACAGCTCACGCTCGGAGAGTGCCCTGCGTGGACTGCCGAGCGGCGGATCCTGGTTGATCGGATCGGGCAAGATCTCTCTTTGCCAGCAGTAGTGTCGGCTATGCTGGCAGAGCATGCAAATTGGAGTGCTTTAGTTTCCTTCTGTGAGAGCGTAATGTTCCAGAAGGAGCTTGCAGAGCGGGATCAGGAGAGGGCTGATCCCGCTCGGAGGAGGAGGACACGGAGCCGGAGTAACAACCGCCGCGGTGCCCGTGTCCAAAACGCTGGAGCCGCCTGTCGTCTTTATATGGCAAGGGGCCTTTGGGGTTGTGAGCGCGCTTATTAGGAAATCTGCGTGCTCATACCGAGCAACCCCTGGAAAGACAGCGGTGTGCATGTGGTCACGTACCGCTGTGTGCGCAGCATAGTGAGGCTTCGGGGGAATCTTACAATGCCCTCGACAGATGCCTGGGAGGGTGGCCTCTTTACAGTCGCCTTCCCTCCGCTAGAGGGGATGACCGCTTTACAGTCATCCACTCCGAGATGTGCCTAAAGGAGTGGCACCAATGGGTGGCTCTAGGTGGAGATCTTTCGAGTTCCTGGAGCCTCTCTTCGGTGCCGACGATGATCACTCCGGTGGTTTTAGCCGGTAGGAGTCCGGCATGCCCCTTCGCCCTTTCCCAGGGCGAAGGATGTACATGAGGTATTTCCACCGGATCAATAAAAAAAAGGCTCTTCTTTAAAGAGAAGGTATCCCGCTGTGAACTCTTGTACAGGATATTGTCTTTACTAAGCATACATTCACATAAAAGAGTAATATCAATAAAAGACCAGATACTAAGGATTGTGCTCTATCAGACGAGCGTATGACCAGCTCATGTAATTGATACTTGCGTTTGCGTAACACCACAGCCAGACACAGGTATAGCCTATTCTTAAAAGAGATGTTATCCTGCAGTGAAGCCAGTTCTCTTGTGCAGGATATTGTCATTACTAAGCATACATTCACATAAAAGAGTAATATCAATAAAAAAATTAATATCTGTATTTCTTACAGATTACATCGCACGGTACGGCCGTATGGCTGAGCAAGCGGCACGTCGCAAATTTTGGCAGATCCTCTCCGCCGTGGAGTACTGCCATGAAAGACGAATTGTTCATAGAGATCTCAAGGTACATACATTAAGTATTTTAATTAATTTTCTTTTCGATAATGCTATAGTTAGAGTTGTTCACTACGCTGTGGTGCTCCCCCGCTCTCTTGTCTATAACCGTTTACATACCTTTTAAGCACGGGTGATGCGGCCAACGTTCAGCGCGAGGTCTTTATAATAAGTTTTGCAAATTACAATTTCCTCTTGTAAACGACTTTCAACTTATTTTATACAACCTGGTGACGAGGCCCCCAAGTTATTCGCCTGGTGGTAAGCGCTACGCCGTTACAATTGTAATGCTGCCCAGGACTAGTCCTGCGTTTAAACACTTCTGCTTAGCAGCACAAAAACGGCCACTGCGGTGTTACCTTTTTTCTCCCTTTGGAAATACATGATGCATTTTCTCCGTCCCGGGGAAATACAAAGGGGCATGCCGGAATCCTACCAGTTAAAACTACTGGAGCGGTTAACTTAGGCACCGAAGGGTAGCTCTCCAGGCACTCGCAAACAATCACATTGATGAATCACATATAGGCCCATTGTAGCCGCGCTTTTAGGTACATGTCGGAGGGGATGATTATAAAGCGGTTATTCCTCTAGCTGAGGGAAGGCGACTGTTAAAAGGCCGGCCTCCAAGTACAGCTCTGGGCAGATTGTAAAAGGATACCCGGGAAGCCTTGCTGTACGCTGCTGCACACTTGGCGGCACGTGGTCACGTCTTCCAGGGGGTTGGTCGGTATGAGCATGCAGATTCCCGATTATGGGCGCCTGCGAAGCATCGAAGCTCTACACTATTACTGGCAGAGAGAGATCTTGCTCGATCCGATTAACCAGGATCCGCCGCTCGGCCGCCCACGCAAGGCACTTCTCGGGTGTGTGCTGTGCGGTATCCTTATCGCTTCCACAGAGGCGGCACTGTGCCGTGACCTCATGGCCTATTGTATTTAGGTACGCACCGAAACAACCATGTCCGGTGAATACCTATGACTGCAGTACCCTAGCCGGGCTCTTGAAATGAAATAGCGTTTATTCAAAGTAGCCTAAAATAGTTCTTTTTGGACGTCAACGTAAGGCAGCACCCATATAAGCCCTTCACCTTGCAACAAGAGACCTACCACCAGTAATTCGAATAGTACACTGGATGTCTGAACTTATTCTCAAAGTCAAACTTCATTCGGACGAACTTCTATTCTATTCTTATTTATTTATTTTATTTATATACTCTTTATTGTACACCACATAATACATAGAGATAAATATTTAAAAAGATAAGATAAGATCTCTTCCAGACAACCTTTGGATGGACAGGAAGAAATCTTATTGATGTAGATGTAGAATAAATACTACGCGAAATATTTAACTGAACAAGATCAGTCGAATCTAAAATATGTCACATACATAGCTACCTATAACTTTCATTAAATCTATAAATTACTTGGCGTAATTTATTGCGGGGCAAGTTAAGCGCGAAGCCTTGGGAACAGTGACCCATTTAGATACTCCCTGTATTTATTATACCGAATAGCAGGTTAATTAAAATCTGAATGTAATTTTTAGTAGGGGGGATCGGTATTACTTATAATTTACTACGTTGGGGAATGACCTCTCTGTCTACGACAGAAGGCCGAAAGTTTTCCTATTATTTCTAACTAAACAAAATTTGGAAGTAGACTGAAATAACTGTTTAGTTAAGCTTTTTGCATAAATCTATTTCGAACTCCATTTTAGTTAGTCTTCCGGTATGCGATTTTAGTGATGAAATGTACGCTATCGTCCTTTCATTCAACCAACACTTTATAGTGCCCGGCACGGATTTTGAGCGCTTAGTGAAGGAGTGGATTTTCGTTTGCGCAGTTGCATACCGCCAAACAAACCCAAAAGCATTTCTGTGCAGATGAAGGTGCCTCTCGCGCGCTTTGAGATAACTTTTTTAGAGATAAACTCTAACCCGCTAAGTCGAAGGATAAAGTTACGAAAATTACATGTTTTATAAAATACGTCTATTAATAATAGAAATAAAATGTCACAGAATTATGGAATCTCTAGTATCACACTGAGCTACGTTAAAATATAATAGCGAAATTTAAATTTATCTAAAATGTTAGTTTTTGATTCTTTCAATATTATAATTCAGTAATATGATGCATTTTCTTATTCATATCGGCCATTTATTCGTCCACTGCTGAACAAAGGCCTCCCCCAGAGATTCCACAACTGTGTCATCATTTCGAGGGGTATTTGCCAATACTCAGGCTTGGCAGGCGGGTTGGTAAGCGCAGTATGGCTACCGGTTCACAAAAGGGACGCTGCTGCCCATCCCTCTGATTTAGATTCCCTTAGTCGCCTTTTACGACATCCACGGGAGGAGATGGAATGGTACTATATTCTTAATCCGGACACCACACAGACTCTTATTTTCTTATTATTAAATAATAATAATAAAACACAACTTTTAATAGTAAACATGACAAATTAAATTTTTGTCTCGGAACTCTTCATCGGCTGATATATAGAAATTTCTAAAATCACTCGGCATATCCTAATCACCATATATCTTACCTTCTAACATGTCTCTCAATAACCTGAATCAGCATTTTGCATCACCGGGTACCAAAGAGCATAAGTGGTTTTATAGTCATTGCCAGACGATGTAAAAAAGAAAACAATATTTGATATCAGTTCCATGCCGAAATTGCCTCCCGGCTCTTTTTCATTTTCTCTAGTGACTGATCTCAGCAAGACTTTTGCCACCTTAAAGTCCAAAGCTGAGGTCTGCGACGGTGTTAGCAGGATCATGATATCGCTAGTTTTTGACAGTGTAATTCCCGTTTTCACACATTATCAATTTCTCTCTGCAGAGGGGGGTATATATATGCCCTTTTATCTGGCGTAAGGCTTTATATTTTTTATCATCTGTGTGGTGTCCGGATTAAGAATATAACACCACTCCATCTCCTCCCGTAGAGGTCGTAAAAGCCGACTAAGGGACTATAATCAGAGGGATGGGCAGCAGCGTCCTTTCTGTAGAACAGTAGTAGTAGTAGCAAATTCCCCCCAATATGATGACACAGTTGTGGAAATCAATGGGGGAGGCCTTTGTTCAGTAGTGGCCGTTGTATGGCCGATATGATGATGATGATGATGATGAAGGCTTTCATTATCCCTCTTCCTAATATTTTTTTTCTCCAGTTCAGCTAATCATTTCAGGTCGATCTCCATACTTCCATTCCAATCTAAGGTTCTAGAAGCAGTTGTTCACAAACAAATCTCCTCTTACATCTTCAACAATAATTTGTTATCCCCATACAAATCCGGATTTCGGCCTGGTCACAGCACCGTACTGCTCTACTTTAAAGTCACAGAAGATATTAGGCGTGGCATGGAGGCTTCGAAACTAACGGTCTTAATTTTAATAGACTTATCCAACGCTTTTAATACCATAGACCACGATATCCTCCTTGCAATTCTGTCACAAATCGGGATCTCGGCGTCATCCCAAGATTGATTCTTATCGTGTTGATCAGGAATTATCTAGACTATCGTAGACTGATGTAACGTGGCAACTGCTGTACCATAAGGCGGTACACTCTCTCCCTTCTTGTTTTCATTATTTATTCATTTCATTACTGACATCCTCAAATGCTCTTATCATCTATATGTCGACGACTTGCAACTTTACGCTCAAACTGACATCGGCAATTTAAATAATTGTATTTCTACGCTTAACGCAGACTTAAATACTATCGGGGACTCGTGTCATAAATTCGGAATGTCTTTAATGTCAAGCTAATCTTACGGCCGGCTCATTCCACCTGATAAACCTAAATACTAATTACCTAACGCCGATTATATTCAACAATTCTGTCATTCCTTTATCGCCAGACATAAAGTATTTAGATTTACATATTAACGATAAGCTAAGTTGGGATAAGCAAGTCTGTCAGGTTGGCCGAAATGTGACAGTCATACTGCGATCTATAAATAGATTTAAGCATTTCCTTCCATCTAGCACTAAAACCCTTCTGGTCCAGTCTTTTGTGATCGCTGTAAATGATTATGCGGATGTTTGTTACTCGGATTTACCTCAATAGGTTCTCAATAAACTGGATCGACTTCTTAACAACTGCATTCGCTTTATTTATTAATTTCGTATATACGACCACATCTATTTTTACCGTTCCCAGCTTTTAACTTTATTCTATCCATCAGAGAAGTTCTCTCAGATCTGTTTGTCTCCTCTTCTCCGTTACTAACGCTTCCTTCCTGTGCTCCTGAGTATCTAACAGAATGTTTCCATGTTTTGGGTAGCTTTCACGTGTGCTGCCGAACATTTAGTTCTCCACATTCCTGCTTACCGCACAGGTTTTATTTCTAACTCCTTCGCTGTCTCAGCAATCAAACTCCGGAACGTGCTTCCTCTACACTAAAAAAAGCCACAAGTAAATTTTCTTTCAAACGGAAAGTTCGGTAATATTACTTGAAATGGCAGCATTCCTAATCGACACTTATGGGCGTCGTTATAATGGTAATTCGAATATAATTGCGTATTATATGTCGTATATTTCAATTTATGTATATAACATATATATTATGTATTTTACGTCCCTTCTCTGAAACAGCAGCCCTTCTGCGGTCACCAACCCGCCTGCCAAGCGTGCTCAAAATGACGACACAATCGTGGAAATCTATGGGGGAGGCCTTTGTTCAGCAGTGGCCTTCTGTAGGCCGATATGATGATTATGTATTTTACCGTACTTTCGTATCTATATCTGTATATATCTTATAATTATCATTCTTGAGGTATTTGTTTTTTATACCTCTTTCAATGCTTTTCTTTTTTAACCCAAAAGTTGACTGGTGGAGAATGCCATATGGCATTAAGTCCGCCTTGTGTGTCACCATTTTACATGAAAGTATAAATAAATAAATGTTGTTCTTAATGTTGATAAAACGTAACATTCTGTCAATACGGTGGGAACAAACACTAATTTATAAATAACTATTTTTGAAATTTGCTTTTTATGTGTATTCAAAATGAAAAAGCAAAAAAAATACTCACCATGTACCCATAGCGATATTGGAGGTTGATAAAGAACTCTTAAATGGGAAATTCTGCTATGTTAAGCAACGCTTGGCGCGGTCAGTCTATGGATGGTGACCGCATAGTGGTAGGTATATGGACTGAGCAAGGAGATGCTTCGGAGGGCACGTAAAATCATCGGCTGCGGATCGTGTCGTTAGGCAACAGTCGTTAAGGCAAGTTGAAGGCCTTTGGGCGACTTGAACTACTTCGACACAAGGTTGGCCACTAACTACACGAAAAAAAAGTAAGAAAACGATTTCCAAAACAAATGTATGATTAGATCCTCCGCAGACATCATTTATGTACTTTTATGTGTATAATGTCAGTGTGGTGTGCGGATTTAATCGTGTTGAGTCCTGGTTTATCCGTGTGGAGTCCGGATTAATCGCTGTGGTGTCCGGATTAAGAATATAACACCACTCGATCTCCTCCCGTGGAGGTCGTAAAAGGCGACTAAGGGACTCTAAACCCCTCTGGTTTGGGCATGGGCAGCAGCGTCCTTTCTGTGGAACAGTAGCCATTCTGCGCTCACCAACCCGCCTGCCAAGCGTGGTGAGTACTGGCAAATTCCCCCCAATATGATGACACGGTTGTGGAAATCTATGGGGGAGGCCTTTGTGCAGTAGTAAACGTTGTGTGGCCGATATGATGATGTAACAAACAAGCCCCGAGTCAAATTGCAACATATGGCACTGACAGTCCTTTCCATTCGACGTAACATGCAACATGTTCATCACGAGTGCCTACGTCCACTCGTTGCTTATAGAGCCCTGGAGTTGGAGATATCTCTAATGTGACATCATCAGAACACAATAAACCGTCTGCGATTGACATCTCGCAACACGCGAAAATTGCCCGTTGCCACTATACATGATATCTGATCTATCTATCTTATCCAAAACTTTAAATTAAAATGAGTCTATTCACTTCTTTATTTTCTTCTTTTTTTCAAGACCAAAGTTTAAATGTATTCCTCAACTTTTACTACCTACAACTTGTAATTTGAGAATAAGGAAATTATTATATTAGAGTTTTCATACTGGTTTTGGAAAATAAATAATCGTACTAATTGTTGGTTACTTTCATCGCACGCAGTTTATAAACTGAGCTTAAGGATAGAATGGGTTATCATCGTGTTGATTGCGTTGGCAACTATGGTAAATATTATTTTTGAAACTAGCGAGTACACGTGAGTGAGTGAGTAGACCTATACCTACTCGCGTGATTTCTTCGATTTCTTGATCTTTAGAAATTAATTGACTCATATTTATGAACCTTTTCTTATACTCAGGAAGGTTCTAGACTTCTAGCATATAAAATATTAAGGCACCATTCTTATTTATAGACTTATAGATATCATAAATTACGTTTATATGAAGTCGCTTTCATTTTTTCATAAAAAGTTTTTCTATTACTGTCTAATATATTATAACTGTATATATATATGTATATATATTATAACTATATTATAACTGAACTGTGTTTGTGTGTCTTCATAAAGCTTGCGAATTTATGCATGGCGCAAAGGAAAAATAGCGCGTAGTCAGTTTATTTCCTCTTCCATAAATGATGTCATTTATAAAATTAATTTCATGTCATTTAGGCAGAATGGCAGTTAGAATAAAGTTATAACGCCCTAATATTTAGAATTCGCGTAGTTCCCGGCAATTAATAGACCATTCCTGTTACTCATGGGTGTCGTAAATGGCGACTAAGGTTTATATTAAGAGGATGGGCAGCAGCATCCTCCCGTGTGTTAATACTACTGCGATCACCAATCCGCCTGCCAAACGTGGCGATTAATATCCCCTATGTGAGTGATGACCCGGAGGCCCATGTCGTCCTAGTTGCATGTCTCATGGACTAAAGAAAGGTTTTCCCTCTAGGCGGAAAACTTACTACTGGATGCGAACATGAACATCAAGATCGCGGATTTCGGATTCAGTAACTACTACGCAACAGGCGAGCTACTTGCGACGTGGTGTGGATCGCCGCCCTACGCTGCCCCTGAAGTCTTCGAGGGCAAGAGATATACCGGCCCTGAAATAGATATATGGGTATGTGATTCCTATTTTAAAATGATTGATGAACAAAGCAATTTTGTTAATGAAATGACGACACGTTTGACGGAGTGGCTACGCGATTGTCTTTCTGCGATAAGGGTCGCGGGTTCGATTTCCGCACGGAACAAATGTTTATATGGTCGACATGTAGGTACCTAGTTGTATCCGGTGTTGGCCGAGCCGGATTTACACCCGGGCTGCAGTCCAGGAGACTCCACAAGATCACCACCCCCCACAGTACAAAATTCTAGATATAAATTTGGCAACGAATAATTAAATTTAATTTTGGCAGTCCTTACACTTTTATGGGTCAGTTTTCATTTTAACCATTCCAAAAATGTTTATACCTTCACAGGAAAAATAAGTATGGGACATAGTAAAAAAATTAAAAGTAATTTCTAGTCAATTTTAATAGTCTAATCGAAAAGTAATTTAGCTTCTCGTTTCGGCACAGCTGATGATCCGACGCACGAGCAATACATTTGTTGCATTGGAACGTCATAGAACTAATTTCTAGTTTTATTATTTACGAGGCTATAAACATTTCTTTCGGCAAAGTTAAATAAGATTGGTTTTTAAAATTAAATAAACTAGGTTTACTCTGTGAGCTTTTAATAGGTCGGTCAAGATAAAATTTGATTGCTTGGTTTATTTATATCTAGTTAGTATTCATATCATACTAGATATGCCGTGTGGTGGGTGTCGTAAATGGCGACTCAGGGATTAGACGGAGGATGGGCAGCAGCGTTCGTCGAATACATTAACAACTTAACTGCGATCGCCAACCCGTCTGCCAAGCGTGGCGATTATGGCAAAACCTTCAATGAGCCCACAACACACCCATATCGGTCGTTGTGATGATCTTTGGCGACACTTCACTTCACTTCACATCTTTGGATACAGTCCACCAGTGGACTTCATTCGGCCGAAATGATGAAATGATATGTTTTACAATCATTTGTATCAATCAACATTGTAATCTCAATTATTTTAAAAGAGTATTTGTGAAATTTTTTGCCGGCTCTTCTCTACGAGCTCAACTATTTGGAACCGTGCAACTTAGATTCTGACGTTTCATAAGTGCCAATATTTGGTTTATTTGAAATAAAAAACTTTGACTTCGATGAGTAATGTTTTCCTAGGATCATACTAGAGCTGCCATATAAAGTCTTCTTTTCTTAAAAATGGATTACGAAACAAGTTTTTAAGACTAACGATAATGTGTTTTCCACAGAGCCTCGGTGTGGTGTTATACGTTCTGGTATGTGGGGCACTGCCTTTCGACGGCTCGACTCTTCAGTCATTAAGGGACAGAGTGCTCTCCGGCAGATTTAGGATACCGTATTTTATGAGTGAAGGTAAGCGACAAGAACCTCATTAGGTACACCCTAATTTTAAATTTATCAAATTTTCAATGTCTTTTACCATGATGTCGTGATATGCGAAACACTGTCGTCCATTTTCCAGCCTGTTTACTTTATAGATACTACTAGCTCAGTGCCCCGACTTAGTACGGGTAGGTAGGTACATATATAAAGATCATAGGTCATTTGTCACAATATTTTCTCAATCATTGTTAAATTTATTCTACCTAACTAACTACAACCTTGCCGAAGAACCATACTATCCAAAAGTGGAAAACCCATTCGAATCTTTTATGTGGCTTTGGAGGAGGGTAACAACGCGAATAGCAACTCTCATTTATAAGTAATAGTGATGTATTTGAAATTGTGAACATTGTACCAATCGGTTATTCGAAAAGGAAAAACGTAAACGATTCGCTTGCGAGCCTTGACATTGGTTTCTATAATAAAGATCGACAAGGTCAGAACGTTACGTCACATCACTACTACCGACTATCGTACCAAAACTGTAGCTAAATTACCCTTGGCGTTCTACAAATGGATGACGTGTGTGCTTAGAGTCGTACTTGCTTTATGATTCTAGCAAAATGTTTCTTGGTGCGAGATTTCCCTTACGTTTAAATTCCAAGGCACGTAGGTATTCCACTCATTTAGAATACTTCTGCAGACTGCCAATTTCGCTTTACCTATAAGGGTGATGTAGGTGAAAACTCATTTGTTCAAAAAGGTATACAACTATATACATGCCAGTAACAATGTCACTCTCCTCGCGTCGAGTTTGAAAAGAAAACCGTTTCTGTATGAGTAAGTTCAGTTAAGTAGGTAAGGCCAGGACTGACTGACACGTGTCGACTAACTTTACCAATTTTCTACCTAACGAAGAGGACTCTTTGTAGCCTGTTCGAGATTCTTAATAGCTTTGAGAGATGTTTAGTCACTTTCAATAAAACTGGAGTACTTATCATAATTATTGATCAATTAAGTCTCAGTATTTTATTAGGTTTTGGCCTCGATGTGCTTATACAATGTCGTTTGATGTGAGATCAGTTTTGTATCTCGACTAGTTTTCGTTCGAATTCATTATTTATATTGAAATAGCATTGTTTTCATAACAATATCCACTATATGTGTCAGTTGGTTAATCTATTCCAATGTAAGCAGAAACAAGTGATTAATACGTTATTGTCACTAATGTTTTTAATCGTGAACTATAAACGCACAAAAAGAAAACAGATACTTTCCTGATGGACAAAGTTATTACTTCTTTCCCTCTGCTTACCACGTGCTTACGTGCTTGCTTTTGCCTTGTCAGACTTGGGCACTGTAATGCACAGTATATTGTTTCCTTTTTTTCTTTTTTATATAAAACCTTGTGGGGCAAGGTCTAAGGATTTCTCCTGTGTCGTGGGTGCGTTTACAGACATGAATTCCACATACAATACACCCAGACCCGGAACAACTACCTGCAGATCATACAAATCTTTGTTCCGTGCGGGAATCGAACCCACAACCCGGAGCGCAGCAGCCGACTGTATCAGCAGCTGCACTAACCGTGCTGTCGTATCGTGTACTTTGTCTTGTACGCGCTCATATTCAGATTAATTTCTCGGCTGTTCTTTACCGTTTAAATTAGAATTTCCTACACGCCACTAAACATAGACGCGATTAGGACAGCGTCATCTGCGTATCGGAGGTTGTTCATCAACTAATCACGCCGACTCCTTTATTAAGATAGTCACAGAATATATTCTTTAAGCAGAGGGTAAAGAGCAGCAGTGATGGAACGTATCTGTTTACGATGTCGTTCTTAGGTAAACTCGTGCAGTTAAAAATAATTGTATTAAAAGTCCAGGTAGAAGTACTCTGAAAATAGGACATAACAATTTGTAACTACGAATTTCGGGCATTGTGCCGCGAATGTCCGCTGTCCTCGACGTAAAAGAAGCCTTTCAGCGCATTACGGTTGCAACCACATAACATAAAACTAAAGGTTAGTTAGTTAAACTTTAGTTTTCTGTTCTGTGGTTGCAACTCCAAACTCCCGAAACATAAAATTAAATACAATCAAATAGATTTGTCTAAAACCATCACAAAATAAAAGTAGTGCTACAGCCATGAAATTAGTTTATCATTTCTTCCCAATTGCAGTGTACAATCGGTACAATTCGTAGGTATAATTATGTTTAAATATTTATGTAATGTTTACGTCAAATACTTTATTATTTAAATATCCGAAAGGATTATCCGTAGTTTGTCAGTATTAATGAAGCATTTACTTTAGCCTGGAAGCTATAGTGTGAACGAGGAAGATAAAAAATAATGAAATCGATAAGCGGCCGGCCACTTGCGTCATCGGCGTGTTCAATCATGCATCCCGTGAACAAACCAATAAATTATGACTGTCTAACACACGTATTCTTGGGGAAATAACTTGAATTTGTCTAGCTTATCTTTATTTACAAGATTTGTTGGAACAATATTAAAGCTAACCCCGTTTTGAAGTGCGATTGAAATAAAAATAAGTATGGCTAAACTTTGTTCAATTTAAGGATCTAGCAACGATTAACTTGTAAGACTTACCTTCCACGTGGTTTCCGGATTAAGAATATATAAAGCACCACTACATCTCACAGGTGCATGTCGTAAAAGGCGATTATGGAACTCTAAACCAGAGGAATGTGCAGCACTGCGCAGCAGCGTCCTTTCTGTGGAACAGCAGCCTTTCTGCGCACACCAACCCGCCTGCCAAGTGTGGTGATTACTGGCAAATTCTCTCCAAAATAGAAATCTATGGGGAGGCCATTGTTCAGCAGTGGGCGTACTTTGGCTTTGATTATAATCATGATGACTCCTAGTGTCGAATTAAATGAAGATTTTACATTTCACTAAAATTTATGAATTCAGATTCGATTACCAACGACCATTGGATTTTGTATTATGTTAAACGATTCGAGCGTATAAAATACTGATAAGAAAGTAAAAAAGAACTCCCTTTTAAGTCAACTATTAATACATTTTAAGAATCATGAGCATGAAACTATTATTGCATGGATAATTTGAAGACAATATCGGGTCTATACATGTTTATATCAGTTTTAAGGAATTGAGCAAGTAATGTTAATGAGCAGAAATGGTAAGCGTTTGGCAAATAAACGACAAATCTGGAATTGCCACCAGGTGCTAGTTATCACGTAGAAGCTACTTGGTTTGAATGTCGGTATTGCTTAAATCGTTATATTTTATTTAAAAAATACAAAAAATATTTTTCTCCAACAATATCATACATTTTGAACCTAATCAGTAATGTTATGAAAATTAATCTTATCAGTATAGGTGATTCGTTATATATTCAGGAACATTTACAACTGTTGCTTGAGATAAACTTAACGAAGGATAAGCAGCAGTCAAGTAAATAATATTAGCATGCTGGATTAAAAAAACACTGTCTCCTTAAACAGTTTTCATTTGATTGAAATTGTTTTAATAGTTGACTTCAGTAGGATAGCGAAGACCTAACAGCTATCAAATGTTATTTTGTAACCTCAGATGTTGTCTGGATGACGAATCAAAGTCACCCTCAAAACTCGTACTTAAATAGGGCAATGTCTGTTACAATGTAGGTACACGTCCTTTTATTTTAATTCAATAAGCACCTTGATGGTAATGAAGAGTGAGATTCAAAAATAGTGGCTGCTGACGTTGGCTATGGTAGGTAGATACATTTCTCACGGAAACTTTGACGCAAGAAATTTTAATGACTGCATTAACATACTTCATAAATTCGATGTTGGTAAAAATCTGAAAGTTCACTTTTTATTTAACCGTGGCGTCAAAGGTTACGAGCAGGATTTTGTGAACAAATAATTTTTGATTTAACTCATTATTAATTTCACAAGGTTAGTAGGTTAGAGTTATTATCAATAATGATATTTGGGTTTAACGACCAGTATAATGTAAAGATTTATTTCGATAAAAGGTAGTTAAATGTAGATAAAGACAAGTCAAGACTTAAATAAAACGAATACCTACTTGAACTTTAATGAACTAACGGATTATATCCACGAGTTTATTTGAGGTTACACAGATTTAACTGGCTTAAATATTAACAAATCTAACCGAGAAAATTAAATTGCGCCATAACATTGATAGTTTTCTCCATATTTATTATATTTAAAAACGCTCTATTTCAATGCTATATTTACTAATTGTAACAAATTCGCGTAACTGCCTTCATTAAACAAACTATCCCTTTGCCCTTAGTTTGCCACGTTTTGCTTGTTATATTCTTATTTTATTTAGAATATTATTACGGACCTCTGGGGATTCGCTCTTGTTCAGGTGGTAGAGGATGTTACGTGACCTGGCTACTAATTGTTAATATATAAGCATTTAGCCTTATTCAGCGGAGTGTATACAACCAACAGATTTACTATTGTTTATAACGTGCCGTTTGAGAACTTTGCTAATTCTAAAGTAGAATTACCTTTAATTTATTTTATGTTATGTTAATGTCTTATATTTTATTGTTATATTGTGTTTTCTTATATGGCCTTGATGTCTGAATTAAATAAAAACATATGATCAGCTTAAACTATGTTCCACATTAGAAACATAAGAACAAAAGACTGTAAAGTTTTATTCGCACATAGATTTTTTATCAGTTTGGTTCACGGAGTGCTTTCGGGAGACGAGTGTAGTTGAAAATGTCCTCTAGACTGTCGTAGTTCGTAGGCTGTAGCCTTATTACGGGCGTTTTATGCCCCTCGCCCACGGAGCACCTTGACTGCGTCCTTATCGTGAATACTTGTTACTCAACTACCAGGGACGAAAGTACCCATTTCAACAAATAAAAAAACACTGCTAGTCCTCTTTCAGTCTTCTACGCTATAGCACTAACAAACGGTTTATTTCCTTTTACAAAAGAATTGAGGTCGCCTTATGGATGTTATTTGGTAATCTATGGCTTTAATCATCGTATTTAAACGCAAAATTTTCGTTTTTTAAATATTCTCTTGGTTTTAACGACATTACCCTACAGTTATAACCTTTTTATCAACAAAATGAGAACGTATCATATTTGGGTAACGAGCAAGGCTATTTTATGAATTATTCAGATTCGTAATAGGAAGTCTGTGTTGTGGAAAATTTGGTCTTGTCTTCGGAAGTTTACGAGATTTGATAATACGAGAAAACCCTTCCTGAATTAAGTAGGAAACTAGTAATCAAAACAAGTTTCGTTTACTCCATTCTAAACTTGTTGGATTGGTAGACTTCGGATTTCTATTACAAGAGTAATAAAAGTTATAAATTCTGTCTGTATCGATTGGTTTTTGACTAAACAGATACGTGAAACAAATTTCGAAGCGAGAAGAACAAGAAACCTTCGGTAATTTCGTTGCATTGGTCTACATTTATCTTATACCAGCTGTGCCCCGCGGTTGCACGCGCTTTTAATATCAAACAAAAGAAATCCGAATATTTATAAATAATTATTATATAATAAGATTATATATATTGGATTACATGATTCCCTGGCTGGAGGCCTCTTTCGGCTTCGCCAGAAATGACCAGTTAAGCAACCAGATTTCCCAGAAATGTATGCGAGAAGCCCAACAAAAAAAAAGTTTTTGTTTCGTGGAACCCCAATGCTTTTTCTAAAATAAAAGTAGCCTTAGTTACTCCTTATAATCTCAGCTATCTGCCAGTGAAAGTCCCGTCAACATTGGTCCAGCTGTTTCGGAGATTAGCTTGAACAAATAGACAGAAAGACAGTCCGACAAAAAAATGTTATTTTGTTATAAGTATCATATATACTTTTATATGCATTTAGTAAAAAGCTGTTTTGACATTACCAACAGACACTTCAATTGTATTTATTTGCATAGATTTCAAAGCCGGACTTTAATACTAGGTATGTATTTTTCATACGATCTGAGAATTTCTTATTATCCGTAACTTTTGCACAGAAATCATGTAATATTCAACTTAAGTCCTAATTTTCCAAAACGTTCCGTTGAACACAAAGTGATGTAGCGCACGTGAGCACGTGAGCTCTCCTAGTGCGAGGACGTAAGGTGTTTCAATTTGTTCTCGAATTGCCACTGATTATCGATTATCAGCCAATAAATTAAAGTTTTATTAAAATATTCTAAAAATAATTACATCCAGCTTCAAGCTGTGGTTTGGTTGCTACTAAAACCTACGCCCAAAAAAGTTGGCGAGTTATTATGCATATATATTGAATAGCTACTTAGTTTTATGCTACTCGACTTGTTCTTGCGACCAAGATCAGTGTGCAATTCGTAAATTCTGTTAGTATTTTCCTTTTATGGAATTATTGCGTTTGTATCAATTAATTATAATAAGTAATGTAGTTACCGGTAGTGTCCCGTTACTTTCCCTGATTAAGTAATTATCTAAAGGGCCTCTACGTGTTGGACCCATGTCTCCGCGTAAGCCTATCTAAAGACCGGATATCTTCATCAAAGGACGTCCACTGCTTAAAAAAAGACTTCCCCCATAGATTTCCACAACGCCCGGTCTGCCGCCTGCATTCAACGACTCCCAGTGACCTTCACCAAGTCGTCCGTCCATCTCGCTGGAGGTCGTCTCACGCTGCGTTTTCCGGTGCACAGTCTCCACTCGAGAACCTTTTTACCACAACGGCCATCAGTTCTACGAGTAATGTGCCCCGCCCATTATCACTTCAGCAAACTTATCCTTTCAGCTATGTCAGCAACTTTAATTCTACGGATCTCCTCATTCCGAATTCGAATCCCTCCCACAGGGAATATAAACTCATGAGTTTAGAGACATAGAGCATTAATGCCAATTAAAAAAACCAGTACAATTGGCGGTCTGATCGCAACTCGGTGGTCTCTTCCAGACAACCATATGGAAGGAATGGAAAATTAATGATTATTATAAAATCGTTGATGGAAAATTAATAAGGATCGAATGAATATTAAAACACAATGCCGTGTACACTCAATCCACCCACCTAAATACGTTATTAAAAGTGGTTTCATTACGATAAAGCCATAAAAGATATTTAATATAACATTCCGAATATCACTAGGCGTATTCGCTTAGCGTTTCACACGCAACTAACAGTAAGCAGTAATGTCTCACTTTTTATAATACTCAAGGAATTGCGTGTTGGTATTAACGCCTCAAATAAACTATTTACATTTGTGATGCGTGTATTTCCCTACATGCTCATGTACGTTGACGATTTCCTTTCCATTGCGAAATTATTTGCTACCTACGCTTGCATATCGTAATGTTTCGTATTAACCTAGTGTGCAGTGTAGTGTTAACATTGAGATTCGGATAGAGATTATGGAACTTTTAACCAAATTATATTATTATAAAACTATACAAAATGATAAATCTATTTAAATTTTGTTAATTATAAATAAATTTAAAAATAAATTACATTCGTATTTATTGTTTATGTTGGTCATTTATCCATTATTTACTCGTGATATGACTTGACAACATAATCAGCCCATTACTGTCGCACTGCTGGGCATGGGCCTTTTCTCGCGATGAGAAAGGTTAGGCCTTAGTCCACTACGCTGGCCTAGTGCGGGTTGGCGGACTACACGCATCATTGAGAATATATTGGAGCCCTCAGGTGCGCAGGTTTCCTCACGTTCATTTTGACCCAGTTGTTGTTATTATGTAGCTATCCTTTACGTATAGGTTTAGGACCTGAAGTAAATCTCTCAATCAAGTAAATTTATCAAAATCATCATGATCTCATTTTGTACTAAACTCATCCCGCTGCCAGTTTCTATTTTCACGGATACTATCATCATGATGACATAATTATAGCAAGACCTCATTGTCATACAGTATACAGACAAGTGCTTTCAAAAACGAAACTGAACTAACAGACTGCAGAGTAGTCCATATTTCGTAGATGGAGCATGAATTAAAACAGTTATTGTATAGAACGTATCCGGATGGCGAGCGGAAAAAGAGTAGAGAACCACTCCACCTCCTCCCGTAGAACTCTTAACCAGAGGGATGAGCAGCAACGTCCCTTCTGTGGAACAGCAGCCATTCTGCGCTTACCAACCCGCCTGCCCAGCTTGGTTCTGAAAAATTATCGCCAAAATGACGATACGTAGTATGTAACCGGTCGTTTATGGGGGAGGCCTTTGTTCAGCAGTGGACATCTTTTTGCTGATATAATGGTAAAAGGAAACATTGATAAAACGTAAGACCATAAACGCATTAAATGCACCACATGCTAACAAACATTATTATCCGTCTTAATCTAAATAACATTTACTTTTAAAGTCAAAACGTAAAAAAGAATGTGAAACAAAAATGGGGGAACGTGTGGAAGTACTAAAGGCTGCTTGTACATTGTACGCTCGTCCGCAATCACGTTGTCATACAAGGGGACATTATGAAAAATGAATTTTCTTTCAGAGGCGATCGCTTGCCCTCTATGACGTCAGCGGCGCGGTTCGTTGAAATTATAAGCTTTTTATGCAAATGACACGAGAAAACATTCGCTTCTAAACTAATACTTTCCGATATAAAAATATTGGTGAAATACAAAATAGATGTCCAGGTATATAGATAACCAACACGACCACTCAATGTTCCGTGCCGTCTGCGTGAGTACCTACCTAAATTTATTGGTGCCCAGTGGAAATTCTTCATGAACTTCCTTCGCCCCCGGGAAGGGCAAAGGGGTATGCCGGGTTCCTACCGGCTAAAACCACTGGAGCGATCATCTTCGGCACCTAAACGAGGCTCCAGGTCCTCGTATGATCACACTAGAGCGTGAGTACCTACCTAGAAACCTTTTTAAAAAGGGGATCCACCCTGTCGCGAACAGTCATATATGTTAAAAGTAAGTGATAATTAGAATAGCAAAGAATAATTTATTCCGTAATTAGGTCCTAACAGTAGCTTAGGCGGCTAGCTCGGCGGCGCGCACTTGGAAAGTGGCGTCATCGCCTGCGGATGCAGTATGCAACCAAGCGCGTCGTCCAGGCTGTCCTGCCATTCTTCGGAGCCTGGCTCAGAAGGAGCGAGCGCGTCACCTACCGCCTGACGCAGGTGCTCACCGGGCATGGTTATTTCGGTGCTTGCCTGCACAGGATAGGACGTAGGCCACGGCACAATGCCACCATTGTGATAGAGACTAGGACACCGCACAGTACACGCTCGAGGCGTGCCCTGCGTGGGCCGCTGAGGTCGATCGGATCGATCTCAGCGGCATCGATCTATGTTGGCAGAGCAAGAAAACTGGAATGCAGTGGACTCCTTCTGTGAGTGCGTCATGCTTCAGAAGGAGACTGCAGAGCGCGATCGGGAGAGGGATCGATCCTGCTGGAAGAAGGAGGAGATTCCCTCACGCCTGAAACAACCTGGTGTCGCTATAAGGCGGGGGGGTCCTCTGGGTCCTCTGGGTTCGTGGGTATGTGTGAGATTGGGGAATCTGCGTGCCCACACCGAGCGACCCACGAGATGGTGGCGCGCATGTGGTCACGCGCTGCCATGTGCGCATAGCACTTCCCCGCGGCGGAGGAAGTTCATGAAGAATTTCCCCTGGGCACCAATAAAAAAAGGTCCTAACAGTAACTTATATTGATACAAGGGGCATTTCGTTACATGACAACCAACTGAGTTGTAAAGTCCTCCCCCAAAGATTCCACACCGACTGATTACATGTCGCTCGCTTACGCTAAAATAAACATAATCGAACTTACAGTGCGGCCGCCGAAAGAATGCGTTCCTGACACCTGTTAGTTGGTCTAGTTTCTGTTGTAATATTTAATTTAGCCCTAAACTATTTAAGTTTATTGTAGGTTGACGTACTCGTATATTAAAATTCTGTTATATAATAAATTTTATCTATAATATAAAAGAAACCAGTCGAACTAACTAAAGGTATCAGGGAACACATTCTCTTAGCGGCCGCACTTTAACTAAACTTAATATACTGACATACATTTTAGAGTATTCCTTTTTCCTAGTCCGTGAGTATTCCCAACGATTTAACTATATGGTACGCTCACATTTAAATTGGTTGACGATTCGTCAACGTAGAGCTCTGCGGGCATTGACTACTCTGTCCTCTTTACTAGACTCTCCTTCTGCGCCCTCTTATCTAACTTCTCAATTCCAATATCTAAGCTCCAGTCATGTCAGAAATCTTCGCTCCTCAAACAACCCTACTCACCGCTCTGTCTTTATTCACTCTTCCTTCTTCGTACAGTTTATTCTTCTGTGGAATGCGCTTCCTCTGGATATCAGGATGGCTACCACTCGCTACTCTTTTAAAATAAAAGTGCGTGAGCACCTTTTCAATACATTGACAGAATCCTCTCAGCGGTGATTTGTCTATTATTTAGTATCTATTTATATATATAGTATATATATATATTATAAATGTAATTATGTACACATATGTATATATTTAATTATATATTCTTACTTTTTATTTTTTTTATTTTAACTATTTTAAATATATTGCTAATAATATCGCATTAAATCGAGTTGCAATAGATTTGTTAATGCACCTACCATATCTTCTTTCTGCATCACCCTAAGGTAGACTGGTAGAAAATGCCTATGGCATTAATACCGCCTGTGTACGTGTTTGTGCATAAAGAATAAATTAATAAATATACTTGGTAGATGATATCATTGTGAAATATACTAATTTCGGTAATTCCATTCTGCCGTAAATAGACGTGATCTCTATTCACCAAACTCGGTAGGAACAGCAGCGCGTTTTCCTTAAACGTTCTATATATAATTTTATAAGGAGCCAATACAAGCACAGAATTTCTCACACCACGCTCAGTGCAAATCATTCTTATGGGTCCTCCGGAGATATAGACACGTTACACCGTGTTTTCCCAATTATGTTATATTTGATATGTATTTAATTTAAATAATTAAATGATCATCATCATATCAGCCAAAGGACGTCTCCTCTAATTATATTATATTGAACTTAAGATTTTGAAATATCTGCAATGTAGCAAAATATTCGGTAGACTTGTCGGGCTTGAATTTTTTGCTGATGCCCATATCCATGAATTTAACACTCATAACCGAATTCCCAGCGTGAATATTATATTTACAAAACTTTATATTCAAAGTAGGCATTAGCATGGACCATAAAAACCGTTAAACTGTGGCTAGCTTCCTTTTATTAAGCCTTCAAAGTTGGCATTCTGTTTTACGACTATAGTTAAGGGTTAACCACACTGCTAGTCTTTTAAGAAATAAATAAAATAAAGACTAAAATGCGATATATTGGCGCAGGATTCTGAATGACCGAGGTCGGCGTGCCTTTGTAGTGTTATTGTAGTGAGCAACATTGTTGGATGGACGTCAAACTGGCTTATGGTTATGTTTACATGGCTTGTAAATAATTGGAGGCAAATTTAGCAGCGAGCCAATGCCAGCCACGCGGCACGAACGCGCGAGCTCGCGGTGACGCGAGTGACGGCGGGAGATCGTAAAATCGTACAAGTTCATGGAGCACCAGCATGCCAACGCTGCCGGGGCGCCCACCAGACTTTCCACCGTTTCATTAAATAACACCCGCACATTTTTCACCCGATTGCGTCAATGGTCAAGCCAAGCACGCGATATTTGCGTCCGAGCGATTATTAATAGAATCGCCTGGCAAAAAGACGACCACTCATCGACTTTATTTAAGAAAGCAGTGAAGGAAGGTAAATAAAATAGTATCTTCAGAATTACTCTTAGCGTGGCGTTTTGTTAGCGCGATTTTGGACGCGCGCGATCTATTTCCAGACCACAAGTGCGGCTAAACGAATATTTATAATCGTATTCGTCACTCGAATCCCAACTTTGTTTTGTTAATGCTAAGTAAAGAGCGAGTACTGCGAATGAAATATTTACATAAGATTATTTTCGGTATTGGATTTATTTATTTCTCCACGGGCACATTCTCTTTCGGCACATGAAGGCAATTATAAGTATTTTCGATGGTATGACGCATGACCTGAATGTCGAAAGGACGACAGTTTCTAAATAGATATCTTGCCTAAAATCTTTGATTTTCGAACATCAACCAACACCTCCAAAATCACATGGTAGATTGAAAATAAAAATAAAATACTAATTTATAACCAAATACCTGTAAGTACGTACGTATATAAATATTGTACGTACTGAAATTTAAAAGCCTCATGTTCATATCTCTCACTGTGTATTGTCTATTTTTTATAAATGTGTCGGTGATTGATGATAATGGCCATGAAAATATGAATCATCGCACATTGTACCTACCTATTACTGGCTCTTTCGTGTGGTAAAATATCACTTAAAATATGATAAAATAAAGCTACGCGTCATGGGAACACCGTAAAAAATATAGCTACCCAATTTTTCTAGATAATACGGGATGACACGGAACTTTTTTAGAACTGACCTGTTTATATAATAGAATTTAAAAATAAATACAAGTTTTGAAAATGGAAATCTTGTAAGAAGTTGACGACAATTTGTAAATTCTTCGTACCACATCAGGTCCATGTGGCCATACTCTACTATTTATGATGTATCGTTATTGTATAGTACTTTTAAAGGTATAACTAACTCTATCGATAAAAATATGATTTAAACTACAGTTTTCTAAAATCTAAGAATTATTAAAAAAATTGTAACTATATAACCCTAATATTCCGTGTGGTATCCGGATTAAGAATATATCACCACTCCATCTCCTCCCGTGGAAGTCGTAAGAGTCGACTAAGGGACTCTTAACCAGAGGGATGGGCAGCAGCGTCCCTTTTGCTGAGCAGTAGCAATTCTGCGCTCACCAACCCGTTTGCCAAGCGTGGTGAGTATCGGCAAATTCTCCCCAAAATGACAACACAACACAAGCACCGGCCCCCAGTTCCCGGCAGCCCCGCTGTTCCTGGTCATGGTAGCGGCCATGGTAACGGCGGGGCAGGGGGTGCTAAGAATCTCCGGATGGGATCCGGCTACCACCCTAAACGGAAACTGGCCCTGGTGACGTATAACACTCGCACACTGAGGGCAGACGAAAAGATTGTTGAGCTGGAAGACGAAATAGATAAGTTGCACTGGGATATCATGGGTCTATCAGAAGTCCGAATAGAGGGGGAGGACACGATAACCCTGAAATCCGGCAACTTATTCTACTACCGGGAAGGCGAACATCTGTCTCAAGGTGGTGTCGGGTTTCTCGTCCGCAGGTCCCTCATTAACAGCATAGTGGCCATCGAAAGTGTGTTGAGCAGGGTAACGTACCTTATACTCATAATATCCAAGAGGTATTCGTTGAAGGTTATGACCTTCACAGGTCTACGCACCGACCTCGACACACCCAGATGATGAAGTAGAGAGTATGTATGAGGACGTTAGTAGGGCCATACATACCTCGAAGACACACTTCACTGTTGTGATGGGGGACTTCAACGCAAAGCTGGGCACTCGATGCGACGGTGAGTTGAGAGTGGGGCAATTTGGATATGGGCAACGGAACCCCAGGGGACAGAGGCTGGCCGACTTTTTGGAAAAGGAGGAACTCCTTTTTCCAAAAGCCGCCTCACAGAAAATGGACCTGGATTAGTCCCGATGGTTCCACGAGGAATGAGATTGACTTCATCATGACCAATAAAAGATAAATATTCAATGATGTCTCTGTGATCCACAGGGTGAAAACCGGTAGTGATCACCGAATGGTAAGAGATTGAATATTAATCTCAATGTTGAGAGGTCTCGTCTGATGAGGTCTACGCTCCGGCCCTCTAGTGCTCATATCCAAAACCCCGAGAGCTTCCAACTCGAACTCCAAAACCGCTTCGAGTGCCTAGAACATTGCGTATCTGTGGACGATTTAAATGGTAGGTTTGTGGAAACTGTCCAAACGGTTGGATCCAAGTTCTATAAAACCCACCGTAAAGGTAGACCAAAAAAGTTCTCCGATCACACTCGACCTCATGGCAGAAAGACGCGCCATGACGCTGCAGTCCTCCGGTGATGCTGAAGCATACCGACTGCTCAATAGACGGATATGGAAGTCCTTGCGTCACGACCTTTAACACTAACGGTGTTAAGGTGTTACGATTGAGCGGAATCAAGGCTCCGAAGTGTTCGCAAGAGACAAGTCTATTGGGCAAAGTCGTATTATGAAGCTGAAGACCGAGGACGGCAGTGTAGCGTTGACTAAGCCAGAGGTTTTGAGAGAGATTGAGAACTTCTGCCGGCAGTTATACACCTCGGTTACTATACCTACCATTGGCTCTGACGAAGACCCGCGAGCCAAACTAACCCGACACTATACCGAGTATATCCCGGACATCAGCCTGTACGAGATTAGGATGGCCTTGAAACAGCTTAAAAATAACAAGGCGCCGGGTGGGGACGGAATTACGACAGAGCTTCTGAAAGCGGGTGGCACACCGGTACTTAAAGTCCTTCAGAAGCTATTCAATTCCGTCTTACTCGAGGGCACAACGCCGGAAGCGTGGAACAGAGGTGAGGTGGTGCTCTTCTTCAAAAAGGGTGATAACACCCTATTGAAGAATTATAGACCCATCTCACTTCTGAGCCATGTTTATAAGCTGTTTTCAAGGGTCATCACGAATCGTCTCGAGTGCAGGTTTGATGACTTCCAGCCTCCCGAACAAGCCGGTTTCCGAAAAGGTTTCAGTACCATAGACCACATCCATACGCTGCGGCAGGTTATACAGAAGACCGAGGAGTATAATCTGCCACTATGCTTGGCGTTTGTGGACTATGAGAAAGCCTTCGATTCGATCGAAACCTGGGCAGTGCTGCAATCTCTGCAGCGGTGCCAGATTGACTATCGGTACATTGAAGTGTTGAAGTGCTTATACAGAAACGCCACCATGTCGGTCCGAGTACATGAACAGAGCACGGGGGCGATTCCATTGCAGAGAGGTGTGAGACAGGGGGACGTCATTTCCCCGAAACTGTTCACCGCTGCAATGGAGGATGCCTTCAAGCTACTGGAGTGGCAAGGATTCGGCATTAACATCAATGGCGAGTATATCACTCACCTTCGATTTGCCGATGACATCGTAGTCATGGCAGAATCGCTGCAAGAGCTCAGCACAATGCTCAATGATCTCAACAGTTTCCCAACAGGTGGGCCTTAAAATGAACATGGGCAAGACAAAAGTCATGTCAAATGCCCATGTCGTGCCCATCCCAATATCCGTTGGGAGCTCTGTTCTCGAAGTTGTTGACGAGTATGTCTACCTGGGACAAACTGTCCAGTTAGGTAGGTCCAACTTCGAGAAAGAGATCAATCGGCGAATCCGACTCGGCTGGGCAGCGTTTGGGAAACTTCGCAACATCTTTTCGTCAACGATACCGCAGTGCCTCAAGACTCAAGTCTTTAACCATTGTGTGTTACCAGTGATGACATATGGAACAGAGACGTGGTCACTCACAATAGGCCTCATAAGAAAGCTCAAGGTCACTCAGCGAGCTATGGAAAGAGCTATGCTTGGTATTTCTCTACGTGATCGAATCAGAAATGAGGAGATCCGTAGAAGAACTAAAGTTGTCGACATAGCTGAAAGGATTAGTAAACTGAAGTGGCAATGGGCAGGGCACATTGCTCGTAGAAGTGATGGCCGCTGGGGCACAAAGGTTCTAGAATGGAGACCGCGTACCGGAAAACGCAGCGTGGGACGACCTCCAACGAGGTGGACAGACGACCTGGTGAAGGTCGCTGGGAGTCGTTGGATGAGGGCGGCATGTAACCGCTCGTTGTGGAAATCTAAGGGGGAGGCCTTTGTTCAGCAGTGGACGTCCTGTGGCTGATATGATGATGATGATGATGATGAACCCTAATATGGTATGGTAATCAAAATCATTTTTATTAAGCAAAAACTCTTCAACTGATTGTTTTTGCCCATAATAACAATATTCGTCCGAGAATAATTAATTATTGGGGAATTTAACAGCTTTATCTAAAAAGTAAGACAGACACTTATTAGATATACAAATAATATCTAAATAATCCCTAGCTACGTTTTGTAAATAGACTATTCGGGATAAGAAGCAATCTAATAAAAATGCCCAATTGTGCGGTGTGTATACCAGGGAGAGTTCTTGAACGAGGGGCATGTAGGAAGGGTCCAGTATTCGGTGCAAATATGTCAAATAATTTACATATTTTCTAAGATACTTACCAGTCGTCGCAACTTACTCATTACAATTATTATTCGATGATAAGTGACCCATAAACATGGTGGGTGTGTAAATATCATACTCTACACGGTGCTGTGGCACTTTTTAGGATTCACGTTTTTGATGATTTTATATATATAATTCTTCTGTACGTGTGTATGTCACTGAACTCCTTCTAAACGGCTGGACCCATTTTGATGATTTTTTTTTGTGTGTCTGTGTAGGTCCCTGGATTGTTTAGATCCATATTTGGACACGGTAGGTGGCGCTGCAATCGGGTTTGTATGCATCTCTCTGTGCGAAGCTGGGGCGGGCAGCTAGTATTTTATAAATTAGGTGACCTTAAGAAACCTTAAGTGGACGAGGAGGAGCATCCTTGACTAGCAAGATAACTCCAAACGAAGCTCGTAAACTTATACGCTCTTAGACTAGTTAAGTAATCAGTCAAGTTGGGTATTTTCTGTAAATAACTCTAACCTGATGGTCGTTGGGGTAATGGTTCTCGACTTGAGAGGTTTTCGCACACCGAAAAGCCCAACGAGATGGATAGAGGACCTGGGGAAGGTTGCTACGAGTTGCGAAAATCTATGGGGGAGGCCTGGGCCTATGTTCAGCAGTGGACGTGATCATGCATGCATGCTCAATAACTTTCCATATTAGTATGTTAGTCTAGTTAGAAGCTCAGGTATCTGCTCTTTTTGATCTGTTAATAAAATCTGAATCTGAGGGCGCTCCAACTAGCCTGATCAAGGCTTATACTAGAGTTCAAGAATATAACGACCGGATACCTATTTCGAAAGTTCAAAACACCGCTTTGCGCCAAATAACATATCAGTGTTCAAACAAAGGATTTTGTCGAAAATCTTAGAATAATCTTTTTGGGGATGTCTATTTTACTTGTACACTGACAAAGCACTCACCAAAGGCGTACCGTAGGTTGCGTCAACACAATTGTGTGGGGCTAAGTTAACTTGACTTCCGGTTTAACTATATCATAAACCTTGTGACTCATACCTAGCCTTTGTAAATGAATTAGCAATGCCCGAGGCGTGACAGAATCGAAACAAGAATCTCCTAATGAAGTAATATGTAATATCGTTAAGAATCTTCTCCCTGAATAGAGTATGCTGCACGGAGCAGTTTAAATTTCATTTTTGCGCTTGTGTGAGGGCACTTCATTGCAAGTTAAGAACCCAAGGTCACACGCTGATAGTAAAAATAAAAAGAAGTCTGACACATCATTTATCAGGACAGCGAGTTAGTAAAAGGATGTAGAGCATAAAATTGTTATCTCGCGTCTGCGTTGAAAATTACCTTGGTGCCCGTTAGTTTATTACCTAAAAAGAGCTCAGACAGCACAGGCTACTCGTATGTATATTGATGTTAGAAGTTCGTACACTTGTACATTTTGCAGCGGATGTGACCGTCATTTGGAGCAACAACCGTATTTGCTCGCCTACAGAGGTATGACGTCATCTATGTTAGCAAGCCTCCCAACGTGTGACCTTTCGGTGTTTTCCGAGCACCTTGTCATACTTACTACGCCGTTTATGACGTCAGTGGAAAGGATTAACTGTAACTAACCGTTACTTAATGGTATTTAAATAGCACCTATGAAGACGTAACTATAATATTTAGCCTTATGTAGCATAGGATATGTTCAAGATCTCGAGCCTCCCTTAGGTGCCGAAGATCCAAGAGAAGACGGTAGCACGCATGTGGTCACGCGCTGCCGTGGGACGCTTTGGGGGATCCTTTACAATCCCACCTGGGGGTGACCGCTTTACAGTCACCCTCTACGAGATGTGCCTATAGGCGTGGCTCTAGTGTGATCATACGAGGACCTGGAGCCTCCCTTCAGTGCCGAAGATGACCGCCCCAGTGGTTTTAGCCGGTAGGAGTCCGGCATACCCCTTCGCCCTTGCCCGGGGTGAAGGAAGTTCATGAAGAATTTCCACTAGGCACGAATAAAAAAAAAAAAAAAAAAAAAAAAAGGATACATTCAAGATACTGGATAAAAATCACAGTTTCTCTAACTGGGTGATCATTATCATCATATCAGCCATACAACGTCCACTACTGAACAAAGGTCTCCCACATAGAATTCCACAACTGTGACATCATATTATGGAGAAGTACTCAGAAGTACTGACTCACCACGCTTGGCAGGCGAGTTGGTGAGCGCAGAATGGTTACCGTTCCACAGAAAGGACGCTGCCCACACCTGGGTTGGTGGCCACCCACAGGTTTAGAGTCCCTTAGTCAACTTTTATGACCTCCACGAGAGGAGATGGAGTGGTGCTATTTATTCTTAATCCGGACGGAGTGGGTATTCAGTTCTAATTGCAGATATTTTAATAATTTTGAATATTGCATCTTTTTGTCGTTCACAGAAATAAATAATAAAAAAATAAAAACATTGGAAAAATAAAATTAAAATAAAATTTATACGTTTAATGACCAATAAATAAGAAAATATATAAAATGAATATAGATACTTATTATGGTTATGGCTTATGTAGCAAACATTTAAAAAAAACAATCCGTAAAGCAGACGTTGCTGTGCCCTAGCAGGGTTCATGTTTGACCAATCTACTCCTATATTAGTATATTATCTACGGGTCTACTCGTGACCACGGTCAATGCAACTTGATCGAAACGTCGAGTCTGTGCGCATATAGACCCGATACTAGCTTAAAATCATGATTATATTATATAGCTAACATCTTGTATACAACATGAAAGCAATAAATGATTATGATTATGATTATAATACTTACAGCCGAATAAGTAAATATTTTTAACCTATTTACTTATTCAAATCCTTACAAAGCGTTTTAATCGTAGGTATTTCGTTATAATCACACGGGTCATTATGTCTCAACGTATTCTGATTAGGTGTTATTCAGGTTAATGACCGTTGCAGATAAAAACATGAACTCTGCAGCACGTACCTACGTTGTTGATAGACCGCCTAGAACTTACCTCTTAGGATTGCGACATCCCCGCGCCGCCGGAATTATGACTCGGGCTTATAAAATTATGGGTACCGGAGCAGGACCCCACTTTACATTAGTCCTGGCATTAACGTCAAATGAACTATATTGCGTATTACGCCACGTCTGTATTGTATATTGATGAATGTACAGCAGTTGTAGCGTACGTCAGTTGTTTTATGAAATGCACATTACATTAAAAGGTACCTACGTAACATAATACAATGGCCAGACTGCAATAAGGTTACCGGTCATTATAATGACGTTATTTTATAACTTTTGAGAATCGCAAAATAAGTAAATACACGCGATGATTAATTCTAAGTAGTTAATTAAAAACAGCGAACGGCGCGAGGGCCTAGTGTGAGTTTCTACAATCGACCATAAAATAATAAATTACAACGATGCGAGATTATCCATTTGCCAAGGGAGTTTATTATGACAATTTCATATCTAGTTACATTGATATAATTGATATGCGGTTCTTTTTTAATTTCATGCTCAGCAATGTCATGTGTGTGTGATCATCACCATATAGACCATTACCATTATGACTTACAGATTGAATGCTTCTTTTCAGATTGTGAGTCCTTGATTCGCAAGATGCTTGTTCTGGAGCCAATGAAGAGGTACACGATAGAGCAGATCAAGAAGCACAGGTGGATGGCAGCGGAGCCCTACACGGTGCCAACGGTGTCCGTAGACCCTGCACGGAGCCCTGCGCATGTGCCTGCTCACGTTGAGCCTAACGACCAAGTGCTGAGGCTCATGCAGAGCTTGGGCATTGATCCTATTAAAACTAAAGAGGTAATTATCATGAGGCTTTTATCTCCCATTTATAATATGGTTCTCTGTTACGAATATGACTACCACCCGTAATATAATAGGGCTATTATCATGAGAGACTATTAAAGAATTCGAGCAGCAGTGCAACATCGAGAACAATAATCCACATACCGATAAACAGTTCCAGCAAGCGTCTGTTTTATCGGACGGCAATGTTCACTAGTCTCTAAATACATATTAAATTTTAATGCAGTGGTGTCTATGTCTTCTTAGTGTTTAATATACTTAATATCACCTTCACAGAGCCTCAGGTCTAATAGTTACGATCACCATGCGGCGATATACCTCCTGCTATTAGACCGGTTGCGGGCACGAGCAGCGAGCGGGGCCAGCGTGTCTAATGTAGAAGGCCGCACCAGGCCGTCACGCCGACCGTCGTCCGTAGCTGATCAGGCACTGGCCAAAGAAGCACATGATGCGAGACGAGAACATCAAACTAGGTAAGAAACAGATGATATAATAACATAGTGCTAAAAGTAGTTCCTCAATGAATACCTAATCTCAGCGTGGAAGGGATTTTTTTATAAACAATGGGGGGGAACCTACCTTTAGTCATCGGTTGACTTGAGCTCGTAAACGGGCTGGCTCGACCGGGGAAGTACCACGCCGTCACAGAATACAGGCGTGAAGTAGCAACATTGTGGGTAACTACAGAATTACTGGGTTTTGTACGGTGAATGACGTTTACCGAATATGGGAGACATACGACATGGGAAATCCTTTAAGGAAAGTTTGTTTGTCTGCTCTAAAGGTCGGCAACACATTAGCAATTACTTTGGTGTTGCGGCTGTTTATGAGCGGTGGTGATCGCTTACGCGACACGCACGCTCGCTTGTCTTCCATACTATTAAAAATACTGTGAATAAAATGGGAAGTAGAATGGAACAGCGAATGTAAGCTTGTCATACAACATTCCCAAACATTGATTTCGATGTTGATGTCTTCGTTGACGTCTATCGAATGGCGAAAGCCATTTAATAACCTAGGCTAGCTCTGTGGTCACTAAACCGCTGAAATTTGGAGCAGAGCCAGTACGATAATTGCCTGCATTAATGCAACATTCAGTACATCCTTTTTTGCAAGAGGACTAACTGAACTATTAATAGAGACGCTATAATTTTGCGTATCTTTATTGCAGATTACTCCATGCTGGCGATTCTCAATCACGAGAATACAACAGAGCCACACCGACACTATCGACTGCACCGGCGGACCCCTCGTCTGCCGAAACGCAGCGCCTGCTGTCGCTCGCGGCCGTCAACATGACCGAACAACGACTACTCCAGCGAAACTCCGACCCCACGGATACGCATCGGAGCTTTCTAGTCGGCAACCTTGATGCAATCTCCAGATGTCATGAAACAGAATCCACAAGGCTACTCTCTATGAGGAACATTGATGTCACTCAGTCAAATCAAAGGTTAGGTGCTAAAGAGTCCACTGTGCCAACACACAGACTTCTCACCTCAACTTATGAACAGCAACAAAACATATTGAAACAATCTAGCGAAGACTGCCGACGGCTGCTTCAGCAGTCGATAACCGTGGGACCTGAAACCGGCAAAAATACTATTGACGGTACCAGACTGCTTACTTCCTCAAGCTTTGATTCAAAATGTGCGATTGACGGTGGAAGAAGTTCCTCAGCGACTGACCATAACGCTATAGCAAATTTCCTTCAAAATTCTGCTTCAGCGACAAATTTCAATGTCGATTCTATGAAGTTACCAAATTCAACGACGTTTACAATGTGTTCCGAAGCAGCGAAACTTATGAATACTTTACAACAGTCACCGTTACCTTTGAAGGGAACTGTGAATTTGAGCACAAGCCCTATACCGTCACAGCTTGCAGAATCCAAACTAACTAGTGTCTTAGAACAACCAAAACCTCTAGAATCCACAAGACTAGTATCGCAAGCGCAACAACAAGATCTCAACCGTCTCCAAACCAGTACGCCACCATTTAAAGACTACATGAATCATCATCTTCCCGCTTATTCATATTTACAAAATTCCGTCTTGCCTCCGATGTCGAGCACCGCTGAAACAAATTTGTCTATGACTGCCACAGCTACCGGTGATTTATGTCCGAGTACGTTGTATAGACCGGATAGTAAATTTTCTCTTAATAGATATTCGGCGAATCAAACGTATTCTCAAAATCTTCAAGGTAGCAGCAATACAACGGAGGCGACAAAATTTCAACAGCAGTATTCTTCATCGACAGACGAAGGTTGTGAGACAGATATGGAGGACGTCGCGAACGCATCTAGCGGGGTTCAAAACAGACTAAGTTCGTACGCTAGTTCCAGTTCTAGCAGCGGCGTTGTAACTTTTTTTAACAACAAAAGTCTTAGTCAAAATCTAAGTTGCGATTCGTCACAAAGTAATTTTTCTACTTTTGAAAGTTTAGATTACCAATTGTCCGACTGTTCGAGTGAGTTAGCTAGTAGTCTTCCTAGCTGCACGTCCAATGAAGACAAATTGGCGTATGAGAATAATTCGCACGTAAACACGAGCCCGATGCATCCGTGCGTTTACATATCATCTTACAACAATAAAACCCCGGGCGTGGGATTCATTGCGAGACACAATCCATTGAACTATCAGTCAGTCAATAATAAGAATTGTCCTCGGGCAATCACGCGTAGTCCTGTTGATTTTCGGGAAGGTCGTCGTGCGAGCGACGGCCTCGTAGCACAACAAGTTGCACAGTCCAATGAATCACAAAAGAACAGTCTGGCTTTCAACAGTCAACGGTTAAATGAAAATTGTAAGGCGAAAGGGGTTTTAGAACTACATCTAGTGCAAAAAGAAGCTCAGAAGTTAAAAACACAGTACCAGTCATCGATACCACCAGAGGAGATGACACAGAGACAAATACAACATAATCAGTTTGCTGCAAGCTTCACTCCACATTACTTAGATACAAAAAACCCCACTCCCAAGCGTATCAGTCTTCCGGAATCGTTTACTTATTCGAGTACGTCGCCTCCGATGCCTGCGAGTCCCAAAATGGTTGCTCAACTGCAGGACCAGGCAGAGCTGCAACTCGGTGCGTCACAAGTCAAGCCTCCTCTACAGCAGCAGCTTATGCAACACAGACTATTCCAACAAAAGCGGCAGTTGTTGCAAAAACAAATGACTCCACCGAACCTCCCTGCCCACGAGATGGGCATTCACACCCTACAAGTCGGCCTTAGCAGGCGACAAATGCTCCGGCAGCAAAGCTACAAAATAGCTCAGCAACAACAAATCTTGCCCCCCTTGCCACTAACAGAAACTGAGAATCGAGATTTGCTCGCTTTCCAGGCGATAGTAGAAGGCCCAAACAGAATATCAAAGCACAAGCCGGACGAAAGCCAGGAGGAGGCGAAGTTCGCATATCAGGGCTCGATGGAGATTAGCATAATGAACAAGGAAAGGTTGGGTAGTGAAAATTGGTCGAACTTGCCATCGAGCTTGCAGACTGCCTGTCAGATTTCGGAGCTGGCGGGGAGGCGCGACGCGAGGGAGACGCGTGAAGTGGAGGGCGAGGCCGCTGCACACGGCGCGATGGACGCACCACTGTGGCCCGGACAGTGGAACGCAGCCCTATTCCAGCCCCAGCCCTGCTTCCAGGTATTCCAACAGATCAATTAAGTAGAACTACACGTAGACTCGTAGATTTCGTAGTATGGATAAAGTATACTCGGCATGGATATCGATCTCTGTGTATAAAAGCGCTCACCGACAGGACGGTATGTACGGCACGGAAAATGTTTTTTTTTGCTGAAATGATTTTAAATCTTATTACGGTTTAATTTTAATATCCTTAGCACTCGTATTCGTAAATATCAACACAACTTCTGAGACTTTATCATACAGTGGGATCCTTCGGCATGCTTCAGTATGGCCGACGTGTCCCGCCATATACGTTCAGGCCAGAACAGGACCTGATCTTTGGCGGAGCACGTATTTGTTCTTTTTCAGCTAGAACTGTTATTAACACCAAATCCTAGTCCACCAATTTTACAAAACACATAACTACTTCTTAAGCCGTGCCTAAACCGAATGTTTAAAATCACGGTTGCACAGCATTCCGTGGCATACTTTGGAAGGTCACGGAATCCTTCGGTACGCCATGGCATCCCGCGGCATTCTAATGCATCTTTTCTGTACTGTACCTACAGGCAGACTCCTGTAGGCGAGCGCTGGTCTTAAGGCCTTTGTTTTCCACGTCAGTTTATGATACTGTAGATGAAAGAATGGTCTCATTATGGTTTATACTCGTAAAAGCCGTATTGTATGTAGGTGCGTAGAAAATTGTAATTTTCGCAGATATGTTGCGTATATTTAGAGTGCATGACAATAACTAGTGCTTTAAAATTATGTATTATACACCAATAGTTCACAGAAATATAATCTAAACAGCCGTTATTATACCTTATAAACATCAATCAAATATTAATGTATTCTTAGCGTACTATGCATTGTATCGATACAGTAGAACACAAATTAATATAGGTACCGAACTCTTACTTAAAATATACAAGACCTTGTTACAAAGTATTCATTCCTGGTGTTCAGTACATATAATTTTAATCAAGTATCGTCACTCAATAGTAGTGTCTACTACTATTACGTAGCTATTCCATTTTTTACATTTTTACTTGCCAAGTATTGTATTAATTTATAGAAGTTGTACGGTAATTTAGCATTTTGCCACTTGTGCTACGACATCACATGAGAATGTTCCTACTTAATTGTTGTTCATTAATTTTCTCCATGGTACATTACTTTTTATTAGATATAAGTATCTATTTATTAGGTATTATAAGTTAATCATTATGAGTCTGTACTTGTTCTATGTGAGTCTGTATAGTCTTTGTTATTATTTGCTAATTATAATATTATTTATGTAAGATGTGATAGCTTTACTTAGAGGCAAGTTTTATTTAAATATAAGTTATTGTAAATTTATAATTATAGTTTTATTTTCACACCTTTTTAGTAGCTTTTTGTAGTTGACACAGTTGTTATGCACGTTTGAGACTGACGCGTATTTATTTTTGAAGCTTGGAAGGTAAATAATGTGAGTCATAACTCATACCAAAAAGCAAATGTTTAAAATTATGATATTCCAAATTATAATATTGGTGTAACACAGCTTATACTGTAGTATAAGTGCAAATTGATAAAAAAATTAAGGTGAAACAAGGCTGAATAATTTGGTATAAAGCACGGGTAAACATATCGACATTAAATCGTATCGTCATATTTATTGCACATCGCATTATCAGCCTTTAGTTTACTAGATAGCGGCTCCAGGTAACTCCGTTACACACGTTGGACGAGTGTTGAGCTTGGGCAACGCAGCGCCATGATCTTGTCGCGGCGGTCGAAGAGGGTGACCTCTCGCTTCCGGCCGTGGTTCAGTCCCATCGTCCGGAGCGAGAGCTCGTGTGATGCCGTCGCCTCCCTTTGCAAGGGTGTGATGCAAGCAAAGGAGGTGGTAGAGTGGGGACGGCAGGAGACCACCTCTGATCCTCGCCGCGGAAAGTGCACCGGGCGCCGGCAGAGGGCTCTGAACGATCTCCAGCCTCCACGAGTTGAGGCCTGCGGGCGACAAACTAGGGGTAGTCTGTCGCCCGAACAGAAACAGCCCCGAGTCGGCGGCACGTTGTGTTCTGCGTCCGCCTCTCTGAAGGGATATGCGCCCGGTCAGATGAAGCCCGTCAGACTAAGTGACCTGCCGAGGGTGTGGTTTGGCCATTGCTTACAAGGCTAATGATATGTTGTTGAGAAACCGTGGGGTTTTAGACGGTAAGAGTCCTGCATGCCCCTCCGCCCTCCCCAAGGCTGAGGAAGTCATGAGGATTTCACAATGACAAAAAATAATTAAATACAGTTAACTACCTTAAACCGTCAGAATATACGGTAGGTTAAAACTCACAATATTTCTTAGTCCTATCCACGGAGAACAGAAAGAAGCTTTTCTACGTGGACCTTTCTTTTCTCAATGCGGTGGAACTTATGGATAGCGATTGTTACTAAGATAAAAAAATTGTTATCATCGCGTGTAGCGGAGCGCGCTGCCGCGATTCACAATCGACGACGAAATGTCGATTGTGGAGCGTACTAGGGCGCGATTCACAATTCGCGACACAATATCGATTGTGGATCGCGATTATATTACTAGCTATCACGCGCTGTATGTACAATTTATTTATTAATCGAATAAAATTGACAAACGAATACAATCGCGCACAGCGCGTGATAGCCAGTGATAAAAGCGCGCTCCACAATTCTCAACAACAAATAATTCGATAAATAAATAAATTATATTTATTTATTAATGGAATGGAATTGACAAACGAATATTCGAACTCAATTGTACATCGAACATGCGACTGCACAAATTTTCGATTCATTCGATTCTTGTTCAGTAACAATAGCCCATCTCTAGTAGATATGTCATGTCATATATCATGGAATTCTTCCGCCCTGATTAAGGGTGGAGGGGTTTGCTGCACTCTTACCAGCTAAAACTATCATGGGGTCATCATCATCGACACCGAAGTGTGACTCCAGGTTTTCGAATATATAATGCTACTCCTTAAGGCACATCTCGGAGGGGATGAATGTAAAACGATAACCCCCTCCGCCGCCCCAGGCACACCTCGGGAGGGATTTTAAAGGCTCTTATCGAAGCCTCGCTTTGCGCTTTGCTGCGCACATGGCGCACGAGTGAGAGCACACAGGTACCCAAATCTGCGCGGCTGCGGTTAGGTAGCGCGGTCGTTTCTCTTGAGCCAGGCTCCGAAGAGCAGCAGAACGGCCTCGATTTAGCGCTTGATCGCGAACTGCAACCGCAGGAAATCGCGTCACTTTTCGAGTGCGTGCCGTCCAGCCTGCCGCCTCAGCCTATTGACGCCCCTGGCGGTGCGCTTTCGCTCCTCTGGCGGCTGAACCCACGCATTCAACTGCGCCAGGATTTCGAAAGATGGAAAGCTTGCCAGGAGAGATGCCACCTCGTAGCATTCCGTCCAGTACCCTCGTGCGATCTGTATGGCCACTGCGCTGCAGACTGAAGTTTCATTCTGCAGCGCTGGACGCCTTACAGGTGAGATAACACGGCGCCCTGTAGAGGGGCACGGACTGCACGAGTCCACAGTAGAGGCGGCTTCCTCTCTCGGTCCTCCAAGATTGGGCAACAGCTGGTGCAAGGCACCTCGATTCTGGATAGAAAGCACTCGAAGTGTTTTTATTATACAATAGATATGTTACGTCCATATGAAATGGCGCGGAAAATACAGTCTCGCTTGCACAACCATATGGTGAGAAAGAAGATACCAAAACAACGAGAGTAAAAGAGATAGCTGTCTAGGCGAACCGATTGCGAGGTGCTACAATTGGTGGAGTTTTGGTTCTTAGTTTTGGCAGTCATGTAACATATCTACTTCTTTTTGATATATAATATCATTGGTTTAGTGTGACATAAAATGTAAGGACCTGATTACCGCGTAAACGATTCTATTCTAAAGCCCCGGCGACTGTATTCGCGAAATGAACGGTTGCCTGCGCTTTAGTTTGTGAGGCGCTATCCGCAGATCCAAAGCGTAAATTTCGGTTACGAATTTAGTCATGGCTTGCACGGCAAGCCTAAGCCGCTGGTTCCCTCAGAGGGCTCCCCGCTTGCCAACACTAACTGGTGAAAAAAACTACGCTGACGCCAGCGGGAAGAACGACGCACAGGACCGCGTTATAGATGAGGTTTCACAGCGCGCGGGCGAGAACCGACGAAGCCCGCACGTAATCTCCCTCCACTTGACGCTACCGTCCACGCCTACGTAGCAGAGGTGCCTATCACGCAGATAGGCCCTAAAAATCCCTGCAAGTAGGGGGAGGCACTGATAGTGTACTAGTGCCCTCCTAATCGCGCCGCACGGGATGGAGTTGGAGGTGTTATCCCACCTAACTGAGCATAGTTTTTACAAACTTAAGTCCATAAAGTAATGTATGATGTTGCACTGTAAGTATTGAAGTATTAAAGATATATTTTCTGTACATGTAAAATTTAAAATAACTACGTAAGTGTCTCCAACAAAACTTCTAGAATTGATGATGTAGTTAATCGTCCCTGTCCCTTTTTATATTATTTATTACTGGCATGCCCTTTTACTGATTCGTTTTATAATATATTATTTAATCCAGTTGAAATATGGATTTATTATAATCTTCGCATGCCTTCCAAATGACAAGATGAGACCAACATGGCATTTGTTACTTGTTTATATAAATATTATCTCTGACGACTAAATTATCTTCGTCTTGAGTTTCACTGAAATAACAATCAAAGAGCAGCTAATAATAAATGTTACTTGTTATCAATATTCTACACTTATTCCATAAATCTTTGTTTTCAGTCGAACTGGCAAGGCCACAGTCTACCTCCGACATCGGGCATGCTACCTCTCAGCGAGAGCCCTATTTTGGAGCTCACTGAACAAATGGAGTCCATTTAATAGTATTGTAATCTTTGGAAAGAACTTTATTGTATTTTCCTTAGACGTTGTTAATAACTAGTTAAGAATGTTGATGGTCGTATTGAGTGCCATTTTTTTCCAGAAATAATATTCAAACTAAGTAAGGTATACTGCAGAAGATAAAAATACAAGAGAAAGTAGTTCGCCGAAAACAAAATATTGTATGGTAATCCGGCACAGTAAAATAAAACCATATTTACTGGTGAAAGGATGCGTTTTTCATTAGCATATAAGAAATATATTAAATATACAGTATACTTTACCGACAAACAAACTGAGTTTGTCCTAATCAGCGACATGATACGACTATTATTCTATACGCTTGACGGAACTAAGTACTATTGTTTAGTATAATAATATTACGCGATTGATGTAGCAAGTACCTGTACCACTTAAACGTTTATTGTTAGTATAATATAATGCACTGTAATGTTAGTCATAAAATTATATATTAGGCAAAAATCAATTTAGTGATAAATAACGCGACAATATCCATAGGTTAAGTTGTTACATAGATGTGTTTTAATTTTATAAGCAAATTTGAATGTCTTTATGATACTTATTTCGACTATGTTATCATTCCTTGGCCAATAAAAATGCATTTGAGTAGTTTGCAATACCAACGTATATGCTCGATTTTTAAAAGAAATTACTTTTATGTCTTTTACAACCGGTTTTAGGAACGCGTGTCTAATGCCAAATTAGCTGACATTCGGTCTCAATAACTCCAGTCTGTCATAATCTGCGGGTTTCTGAAACACTAATTAACGAAAGATTTGTTAATCGACTGCTAACGCATGATTTTTTATTCCTCTGGCCACCCCAGACAATACGTTCTCTTTATTCTATAGATGTTTATGCTTAATTTTTTTTGCATTGCAAAAATTTTGACTAAGTATATATACTGCAAACTGTTCTTTTTGTTTTTGACTAGTGCGTATTGACAGTTGTCTTTGGTTTGACAGCAAACCTGGAATGTCTTGTTTTGGCAAGTTAAGTGGTCAAACGACAGGCACCGTGGTTGTTTAAAAGTTGTTTAAAGACGTTTGCGTAGTAATATGAAATCATTTTATCAATAACGGTATACATTTTTTCTTTTACTAAAAAGTATCCTTTTTGGTTATGGAACTGTTTTTCGGATGCCTCACCAGGTGATTTTATATGTACATGGTTGCATTCGATTGCACCAATGACATTGGGGACCTCGCTGGTAGCATCGAACCCGTTTTTGGATATTGCCCATTCTGTACTGGTCACTGGCATTCTTACAAAATATGGCGTTAGTTGGACTATTTCTGTAGAAACTTTCTTAAAATAATACGGCATTCCGTTGATTTGTAAACCCTAATTTTATCCTGTATAGATATTTGGAATCCTTCTGAGACATAAAACATTATGACCAGCATCACATATACCACGGCGTTGATGGAATGATTGCGCTGGGTCACGTTCTAAATGCTCCAACAGTCCAATAAGTTGCTACATCATAGATTTTGATCATTTGTATCGATTCCCGAACTGCTGATCGTTGTAGTGCTGCGTGGCATCCATTCACATAGTATGCACGCGTATTGTGCCGTTATCATCCTTATCACTCACTAATCAAAGATATATTTTCAGCGGATAAATCCGATATCGACATTTCCGATCTACAAATTAAAAAGATACGTAACTTATTTATTTCGGTAATCAGCACTAGTTGATTTTGCTAAGATACTTTATAATTAGTGAGCTTACCTTTAGTTTTTTCCGACACCTATCAACATTTCATCGTGCCAATTATTATTAAAATATATATTTATGCTCATCACTGACTCACTGACTGACTCTGTCACGGTGTAAGATGATTAATGATTTTGATGATTCATTTTTTTCCTTTTCAACAGGCTCCTTAAGCGCCTTACAACTCACTAGTAGTATATAAACGAGTAATATTAATTTAGACATGCAATTCATCGGTCAATATTCACCAATTATAAAAAGGCTCGTTGAGAACCTGTTGACAGGCAAAGAGCATTCCGGAAACCCTGAATTGATCTGACAGACGGTTAATTCGAGGTTTGACACCTTATTTAGAAATTGTTGACACACACTGTTGACTGACAGAATTTCACATTTGTGTTTCAGAAACCCAAAACACCTTAAATTCGGGATTAACAGCATGTTACGTAATTATTTCGACAAATTTCAGAAACCGGGTGTTACATGTAGTAATTGCGTACGAATTGAACCCTCCCTCTATACTTTGGCCGCCTAATGCTACATTACTATCGGCTTTCATCGCTAGATAGAGTATACAGATATGCATTACCAATAATCTACGTCCGTACGTGTCCGTAAATCAATATTTCCTGAAATGGCCTTAAACATCGCCAAAGTCAAGGTTATCAAAAGTATGGGGGGACCAGAATAGACCAAAAATAACTAGGTTTAATGTTCAAATAAAGATGGTCATAAATATAAAAAAATGCTCGCAATAATATCTAATCATGCAAAATTAAAGTAATATGTAATCTAATAGAAAAGGGATCATACACATTTTATATCCTTATATTTTTATGGTGACTAAAGCATCATAACCGAAGGAAATTAATCAATTCATGTCATTCAAATCTACAGGCTGACATAATATGGCCTGAATTTTAGTGATGTTTAAACATTTTAAAAGCGTGAAAACAAGTCGTAACAAATAATGTACTGTAACTATTCAACTTAAAAATAATTCCAAAATAATGGAGTCCTCCTAAGCAAAAGTTAGATAATATTGTTACAAAAAGTATTAAGCTACAAACCATTTGGCTCTTTGATTATAACGATGTTTTTATCTACCGAATCCATACATGGTTTTGATCGTATGAAAAATACAATACTTTAAAATTTTATGTGATTTGGTTTGGTTGATTAATACTTACATTATTATGTATATTTGTGTACAAAGGTATCATATACTATTTTTGAATTTTTTCTCTTGTTATATCATTTGTGACGCTTTACGCGTAGGTTCAATTAGGTCGTGATTGTACCCGTGAAACAATGGAAGTTAGGTAATCGCAAGTATAACATACGTCGGCCCATGTATTACATGGGTGTGGAACCGTCTATATCACCTGCATTACGATTACGAGTACTACAGGTAAACTGTACAGCCAGGTTTACATTTTATCTCATGTGTAAGACATTTGCCTACCCATGCAGACCCTCATCGAGTTTCCCAATAAAGTATATATTTTATAGAATTATCTAAAACGTGCTAGGGTTGCCGTCCCATATCCGTGCATAGCTAATTTTGATTAAAACTTAATACATTATCTTTCAATACTCCGCTCAATCAGTTTCCTAAAAACTGCACAGTAAAGAGTACTTATAAATGTAAATAAAACGCTAAAGTAAGCTTGTCTACCTTTTTTCAAGCAATAATGAAAGCTTGCCAGGTATAAACAGGTAAGCGTGTATGAGTAATTTAATCTCCTATATAATTATATATAAAAAGTAGATAATTTTATTGCGAATACGATGGTATATGGTTGCATTACCAATAGTAGGCAAGCACTTAAAATCACGACAACCCTACCAGGATTGTGATTTTAAGTTACTTAGTCATAAGTTCTAATTACATAACATTAATGGCTAAATTATGCTCACACATTTATAGTTTTGTATGAATATTATATTTTAGTTATATAAGAACAACATTAACAGTAAATCAATGTCGGAACATTAAATTATAAAAAATCCATGCAATTTTAAATAAGTCAAGTAAAATGCCAAGTAATTTTTATGTTAATAACTTAATTACAGTTTGTAAACATTATAAAATAAATTAGACAGCGCCAGAGGGTCGCAATGTGTGGAGGGAATCGTATACATGTATATCCTCAATTTAATGATTTATGCTATAGTAGGTTTTCGACATTAAAATGCGCTTAAAGTGATTGGTAAGGTTTATTTATACACAATATTGTATACAATATAAATTTTATTGGGAAACTCGATGAGGGAAGGTCTATGTAAGGTGCGATCTTAGACAATAAGGAGTTGTTGTGTTCCATGGGACTCATGTTGGACATTAACTGGTAGTGGTCCGTCTTTCAAGTCGTTAAATTTTTAACTTGCATCAAAAATACTGGTGTCCTACTTTTAACTAGCAAACACCAATATTGTTTGTATTGTCGTAAAATTAATGACACTCAAGCCTATTTATATGGCAGTGGCTTATCGCCCTTAATTGCTGTAAGTGATTAAGTATCTAATTATATATTTGTTACGTTCTTGTCACACGATATTAAAGGTTTAACATAATACATAAATAAAGAGCAATGATTAAAGATACCATTTTACATTAGATTTATAAGTATAAATAAAGCATTCAATAACTAGAAAACACTAGAGGTTCATAGTGTCGTCAGAAATATTTACACGATTTTGCATTTGACTAATTGAAAGTTTTAAATGAACTTGTTTATAATTTGTTTCCAATGAAAATATTGTATTAAATACTACAATATTCCTTGTAAATAAACTACCTCTAATTAACTTCGAACACAAGACTGAATTCAGTGTCAATTCAGAACAATGTATTGGTCGCAAAATACCATCCAAAAGGCGAAGATTGTTTAATTTCTATTGAAAACACAATTTAATCACATTTGAGTACATTATGTTTTTTTATAAATCAAAAACGTGTTTGTGAAGATTAATAATATTATAATAGTAAGGACATATCACGTATGGCATGATGATACGTTAGTGTAGTTAGATCAACCAGTCGAAGCCGTGCCGGTACAGAAGACAAGGACGTGGTCATTTAAAAATCGAATACCATTTTCTGGACTACTAACATTCTAAATGGTTAAAGATGAAAATTATTAGGTAAATAAATAAACAGAGGTATACCTGTTGTTTCGTATGGAGAACAGGCATCTCGTTTTGTGATTTTAAGCAAAAGAGTGTTTGAAAGATTTTGATATAATATGAAAAGTATTAAGTACTAACTCCCAACGTACAAGCGCATTTTAACGACACTTCTATCGTCGCATTTCATCGATATCATTACACATATTTTATCTACTAAGTAGATAATAAATTACAAAAAATCGTCATGAAAATTAATATGATCAGTGCTGATCATTATAAAGCTTTACCGAACCGTAACAATAACTTACATACGTAAGAATAAACTTAATATTATATTGGAACTACTTTTCAATAAGTCATTACTTATGTAGAGGACAGTAGAATAGGTGTTTGGAGGCTTTTTACACAATTAGGAATATTGCCACTTGTATTATATTCTAACATTCAAGCAGACTTCATGTTATTCGCAATTAAATAATTAATTTTAGGGGATTAGATAAGTAGTCAATTTTATATAATGGAGGATGTAGAAGATGTAGTTTAGAAGACAGCAATATGTTAATTGTATGAGTATAACACGACATGTTACGGCTTATGGCTTCATTTTCAGATTTTTGTAGTGACGTTACCTATACATTATACATCTTTTTGTTGATTGTACCTTTTGGGTTGTGATAAAGTATATGGCTGATTGTTAATCAATGTATAGAAAGTCATAATACAATAATTAATTTTGTTTTATTTGTTCTCGAACCACCTTCTCATTTTCTACTCTTGCTGGGTAGTCGATTCACAGATCGGGCTAAGACATAATGGATTTTCTGTTAGAATGGTCATCATATCAGCCAAAGGACTTCCACTGCTTCGCAATTTTGAGGGTAATTTGTACTTACCGCTCGGCAGGTGGGTCGGTGAGCGCAGAATGGCTGCTATTCCACAAGAAGGTTGCCCATCCCTCTGGTTTAAACGCCTTTTACGACATCTACGGGAGGAGATGGAGTGGTGTTATATTCTTAAATCGGACACCACACAGGTGCCAGAAGTATAAAACCTCGTTTTTCACTTGGTGGAAGTATATCATGTTCATCCTCCGCCCCGAACAAAAGCGGAGAGGCATGCCACTCTTATCAGCTAAAACCACCGGAGCGGTTACCTTCGCTACCGAAAGGAGATCCACGATATCGGTTATAATCACAGTAGAGCCGCCTATTGGTGCCACGCCTTTAGATACATCTTCGAGGGATGACTGTAAAGCCGTCACTACCTCTGGCGTAGACGAGCCGAATGTTAATACCATGAGGATGCATGTGTCAGTTTGTGGCCCTCTTAAGGGGCAGTTCGTGACGGCGACATGCATCGCGACGAGGACGTACGCGCTAGTACTGCTGTTGTCCTGCTGTTGCGCTTGTCCGGGGCTGGTGTATCGTAAAGGAGGTGGAGACGCTGTCGGATCACCGATACATCCGATTTGACGACTACACCCAAACCTCGGGCTGTATGGCTCAGGTGGTCCCGGATGGTTGTGGTCCGCATTGGGCGCTAACACGGCTGCACAGATAGGCCCTCCTGGTAATCTCGATCGTACAGGCATGGGTGTGAGCGCCCGACAGGCTTATCGATATCGACAGGCAAGTGGCTCCAGGAGCCAACTTCGCATGTTTGCGGCGTGGCGATATGCATCGGGTGAAGCCCAGATCTGCTAAGCGTCACGTGTACTGACAGGTATTTACGCAGGAAATAGCAGAACTGTATTACGCGTGAATCGTGGTTCAACGCTAATACGCCAGGCACCGCAGGAGGCGTTGCGGCAACAAGCATTCAAAGCATTGAGCGCGGGCTCAAGATGCGGCAGCTGTGGAGCCGGAGCTGCTGGGGTACATAGCTTACCTGCGAAGAAAGCTCAGCAGACGGCGATAGCACGGGCTAAAACACCATCTAGACCGCGAGTAACTGCTGGGGACTGAACTGTGATCCGTGGGTGCACCCTTAATAGCAAGAGACAAGTTTCATCTGTGAGTCCCCTCACGTGTAGGAAATTGGCGCCAGGGTGGTTGTTACCCCGGCGCCGTCTCCTTCCTCGAGCGGGAGCGGCCCTCTCCCGATCCCCCTATGCGGTCTCATTCTGAAACATGACGCCCACACAGAACGAGGCCACTGCATTCCAGTTTTCATGTACTGCCAATATAGACACTACTACTGGCTTGCTGGATCCGATCGACTAGGATCCACCGCTCGGCAGCCCACGCAGGACACGCCTCGAGCCTGAGCTGTGCGGTATCCTGATAACTATCGTGGTGGCGGCGCTGTGCCGTGACCTCATGCCCTATCCTGTGTAGGTACTCACCGAAACAACCGTGCTCCGTAAATTCCCGCGTCAAGTGGTAGGTGACGCGCTCGCTCCTTCCAAGCCAGGTTCCGACTACGCCGCGCCTGGCTCTGAATGCTCTCGGGCTCCGACTGCGAGGGCACTTAAGCGTATGTATTGAGTGAGGCCAGTGTCCACTGCATCGTAAGACTGGCAAGCTGGTCCTGCTGAGGAAGCAGGGGTGTCCGGCAGAGTCTACGCCCGCACACCATCCCATCGTGCTGCTGGACGGGGTGGGCAAGCTCTTCGAGAGAGTAATTGAAGGCTGCAGCGACCTGAACGTGGTGGGGCCGGATCTGGCGGACAAACAGTTTGGTTTCCGCTGGGGGCGTTCGACCGTTGACGTGATAATGCCCGTGAGGGCCCTGGTGAATGAAGCAGTATCCAGAGGCGAGGTATCATCGGTTGCCGACCTACCTCCAGCTCATTGTCGGGGCCTATCTGGCTAATAGAGGAGTGATCTGGATCGGTAAGGATGGGGTCGACGAGAGACGGCGCACACTGATCGATTTATAACACGCTTTTATTAGCTTGGTATGTATCTATGGATCTATGTAGCAGAATTATTGAACTTTTTCATCCCCTTCAAAACGTCGGATTCATTTGAAACTTCGCACACTCATCAAGAACCGATAACAATGCAATAATTTAAATAGTTTTTCTCATTAGTCTTGCCAGGATCCTCAGGAGTAGCGATTTATTCATCTCTGATACCCGGAAAATATTAACAATTCATCGACATACCAAATTTGCACAAAAAATATCTAGTCAGTAATAATATCTACTTTATTAGTGATCGACAATACGGTTTACGACAAAACTGGTCTACTGGAGGTCTTCTTGCACATGCCACTCACATCTGGAGCGAGGTAATTACATAGGCTGCACTAAAAGTATCGGGAATGGAATATTTCCACTGTTCCTGTCATATTAAAATCTTTTTAATTGAAAACTCCTTGGTTTTACAAATCGAATACCATTTATTTATTTAAAAAAAGATTCACGGTCTTGTCACAAGGTTTTGTCAAACTTGTTTAGTCGTTGAGAAAATGGAATTGACTCGAGAAAATTCAAGAGCGATGATTTATTATGACATTCGAAGTGGTTTAACACAAAAACAGTGTGTTGACCGGATGATTTCTGCATTTGGTGATGAAGCCCCATCCAAAACCACAATTTATCGCTGGTTTGCTGAATTTCAACGTGGACGTGTCAAGCTCAGTGATGATCCTCGTTAAGGTCGTCCAAAAACTGCAGTCACCCAAGAAAACGTTGATGCTGTGCGTAAGCTGATTGAGGAAGATCGACATGTGACATACCGCGAAATTCAGGCAACTTTAGACATTGGCATGAGTCAAATACAAATAATCTTGCAAGAACAATTAGGTGTAAATTAAATTAAATAAACAATTGTGTGTTGTTTTCCCGATGGATACCGCATTTGCTATGTGAAGAGCAAAAAGCGGCTCGCGTTACTTGGTGCGTCAGAACTCTCGAAAGATTCCACGCAGGATCCTCAAATGCTGTATACAACATCGTATCAGGTGACGAATCCTGGATATATGCGTACGAACCCGAAACAAAAAACCAGTCACGAGTTTGGGTGTTCGAAAATGAGTTAAAGCCAACAAAAATTGTTCGTTCACGGAGTGTTGCAAAAAAATGGTGGCCACGTTTGTCTCCAAAACCGGCCATGTTACGACTATTCCTCTTGAGGGACAAAGAACGGTTAATGCAGAATGGTATGCTAGCATTTGTTTGCCACAGGTCGTTTCTGAACTCCGTAGAGAGAACTGCAACCGCCGCATCATCCTCCATCACGACAATGCGAGTTCTCACACCGCGCACAGAACAAAAGAGTTTTTAGAGCAAGAAAACATAGAATTATTAGACCATCCGCCGTACAGCCCCGACCTAAGACCTAATGATTTCTATACTTTCCCTAAATTAAGAATAAATTGCGTGGACAGAGATTTTCATCACCTAAAGAAGCTGTGGACGCCTACAAAACGGCCATTTTGGAGACCCCAACTTCCGAATGGAATGGTTGCTTCAATGATTGGTTCCATCGTATGGAAAAATGTGTCAAATTTCGCGGACAATACTTCGAAAAGCAATAAATACATTTTTAAATAGTAATGTTGTGTCACTTCCTTGATTCCCGAAATTTTCAGTGCCGCCCTCGTAAGAAATACGGGGAAACGATTGTCATTTTCCTTGACGTTTTGAAGAAAGGCCTTTGACAGGGTTGTGTAATGGCACGATAGGCTTATTAGCAAGCTTGGCCTATCCACTAGTTTAGCAGTGGTTGTTCTTGCGTACCCATCAATGCAACTTCCTGGCTACGCCAATGCCGACATAGACTATGACAATATTGTATAGGTACTATTTCTTGTAATAAAAAGGGTGTGACAGAAACTCGTTTGTGAGCACTAAGAATTTTATGCATTAGTATAATTTCAATTAAAGAACCGCTCAAGTGCGAGTAGAACTCGCTTGAAGAGGGTTCCGAAATTGCAGAATACTAAGTATCGCTGCAAATGAAGGATTATCCCTCAAACAGTTTGATATAACCACTGCCTTTTTAAATGGTTTACTAGATGAAGATATCTATATGAATCAACCTGAAGGTTTCAGTGATGGAACAAATAAAGTCTGTAAGTTGAAGAGAAGTTTATATGGTCTCAAACAAGCACCAAGGTGTTGGAACAAATGTATTGTCGACTATTTGAAATCGATTGGGTTTAAGCAATGTGACACAGATCCATGATTGTTCATGAGGAATCGGCTCGGCAATAAAATTATTCTTGGACTTTATGTTGATGATGGATTAATAGCTTCTACAAATCCAAAGGAATCTGAGAAATTTGTGTCGGAACTGAAAAGAAGGTTCAAAATTACGACAAAACCAATCTCATATTTTCTTGGTTTAGAAATCTTCAACGACAAAGATGGTTCAATTAAAGTATCTCAAAAACACTATACTGAAAAGCTACTAGATCGCTTTGGAATGAGTGACTGTAAAGCTGTCAGTACTCCAATTATTAAAGAAGCGCAATCAGACTCAGAAAATGAACTCAATGTTAAATTTCCTTATCGTGAAGCTGTTGGTGCATTGGCATACTTAATGACAGGAACCAGACCAGACATCTCACATGCCATAAGTGTGGTATCTAGAACGCTTACTAATCCATGTATAGAAGATATTCATAAGGTCAAACGTATTCTTCGTTACCTTAAAGGAACTTTAGATACTGTAATTGTATACAAGAAAGGGTACAAACCTGGAGTTTTAGAATGTTACAGTGACTCAGATCACGGTGGTGACTCAACAACATGACGTTCCACTTCTGGAATTTAATGCATGTATTCGGGAGGAGTAATCTCGTGGGCAAGTCGCAAGCAATCACCTGTAGCGATCTCGAGTACAGAAGCAGAACTCGTTGCTGCCAGCGAAGCAGCTCGTGAAATTGTTTGGCTAAAGAGACTCTACAATGAAATATCTCTACTGAAAGAAGTCCCTACGCTACAAATAGATAATGATGCAACTATTAAGCTATCACAAAACCCAGAGTTACATCGAAGAACAAAGCATATTGCAATAAGGCATTTTTATATCAGAGAACAAGTTACTGATAAAGAGCTTGAAGTGAAATATGTTCCCACAGAATACCAATGTGCTGATATTTTGACTAAACCTGTACATAAGCCTAGAATGGCACTTATATCTAAGATGATCGGCTTAGTGCAATAAAGTTTCCCAAAAAGGGAGGATGTTGAAAGAAGTTTTTAGTACAACTTTATTGTATTGGCTGGTTATATTTAAGAAATATTTAATTGTCACTCTGTCTAATGTCTTCTAAAATAAATATGTCTTTTCTTCCTACTTTTACATTTTATTTAATTCTTCGATCGATTGAGGACTCTCAACATAAACCATAGCGGTTAGACAATACAATAACAATAAGGAACAAATGTACCATTAAAATATAATAACAATTATATATATATAATTAAGTATATGATTTCTTTATACGAATAACAACTGCGCGTTGGCTGGAAGGTACAATAAAAATATTACTAATTACTTATAACTAATATTATAAATTGGTTTATCGATCACGTACCGCCCGCCGGCGATACGATTTAAGTATTTATAATTCTGTCTTATCGTAGGTATGCGATGAACGCACCACACCCGATCGCATAAGGTTAAATCCGGTCAGTCACTTGTTCTGCATGTTCGAGAAAAGTGGTGTTTATCTTCAATTATTCACTTTGTTGAACTTTACAAAAGCCACCAAATACATCAGCGCAAACTCTTTACAAAGCAAATCAGACCATATATTATAAATAAATAAAAATACATCAAGTGTCATATACTATTAAAATGTCAGAAACGAACAAACTAACCGAGTTGATAAAAAACAAAGGAAAATTCAGTTACTCATTTGAAGTGACTCCTGATGTTTCCGAAGAAGAGATAGATAGCTTGGAGGTGGATCCTGTATTTTTTTCGGTAACATGGCATGCGAAATCTCATCAATGTAGAGATTTCAATATAGAACCTCTCAGAACTGCTAGCCTTTTGAAGGGTAAGAAAAAACAAGTTTTACTGCACTTATCATGTGATATGATGAGAGCGGATTATCTGGAGCAACTGCTGATTACGCTCCAAGAAATAAATATTTGTAATTTATTCTTGGTTTTGGGTGGTGAGTATAATTTATACATTAAAACATAACTAAATTGCCATTTACCCAGTTCATCTCTGTTTCACCTTGTCTAATCTTATGAAAAAATAGAAGACTTAAATAGAGTACGGTCAGCCACATAAGTCGCTAAAAAATTAACAATTTTTAAATCGCTTGCAGCCTCTCGTTTTGCATCATAGCCATAATTTTTCTTACTCAAAACAATATTTAAATATGTTGCTATTGTCTGGTTTTGAGGTTTTTAGTTAAAATAAAGAGTATTACCGACTTGAACAATTTTAATTGTTCAGCGACTCATGTCGCTGACTGTACCTACATAGATTTTGTATTGGAAATAACAGCAGTAATTTTGATTTATTTAAATTCATAGTTTATTAACTCAAAGTCCCGGGGCACCACACGGACTTAGAGTTTTAAGAATATAGCACCACTCCATTTCCTCCTATGGATGTCGTAACAGGCGACTAAGGGACTTTAAACCAGAGAGAAATGAGCAGCAACCCGCCTGCTAAGCGTGGTGGTGAGTACTGGCAAATTCCCCCCAAAATGTAACCAGTCGTTGATGGGGGAGACTTTTGTTCAGCATTGGATATCTTTTGGCTGATATGATATGATAATTTACTAAAAGATTACATATACGTGTTACAACCACGGTCGCAAACCCAATCGCTTTTTTATTAATGTAGATTGAGTTTGGGTTAAAATGCGTGCCGCTCTACGTCGTACTTAACCCGCGCTAAATCACAACAACACCACAAAAGAACAGGCTAGTTACCTATCTCTGAATGATCCCGTCGCTCAACCTACCACGTATTATGAAACGCGGTAAGAGGCGTAAGTGCGGAAACCACGCACGGGGAAACCGCAGTGTGGGACGGCCTCCAACGAGATGGACAGACGATCTGGTGAAGGTTGCTGGCAGTCGTTGAAAGCAGGCAGCATGTAGCCGGTTATTGAAAACATGGGAGAGCCTTTTGTTCAGCAGTGGAAATCTTTCGGTTGATATGATGATGGATACGCATTTAACTTTCTCGGCGATATTGGAAGAAATTGACGTATATATTTTTTCAGAGGCATACGACCCCAGTTCCTCGGATTTCAAAAGCACTTTAGAAATGATAAAATTTATAAGGGAGAAAACAGGACATTACTTTTGTATCGGTATTGCCGGCTTTCCTGGTTGCACAGACGAGAAAATATTACAAATTAAAGAAAAAGTCAATACAGGTGCCAATTTTATCATGACGCAGGCATTCTTTCATGCAAAAGCGTTTAAAAAATTTACAGAGCAATGTGAGAAATTTGATGTCAAAGTACCTATTATACCAGGAGTATTCCCTTTTGAATCGCTAAAACAGTTAAATGGTTTCATTAACATGTGTAAAATAAAAGTATCTGATGACTTGTTGGAAGCTGTGCAAGATAGTGAGAAAATGAACAAGCCTTGCATCGAAATAATTAAACTTCTAGTACAAGATTTACATTCTCAATGTCACACGACGCATTTTCATTTTTTTACTTTAAATAAATTACAAAGAGCACATAGGTTAGTTCAACAAATAAAATAATTATATATATTACCTATAAATGTTTTTTTCCTAGCTCGTGTGAGATGCACCTTTTTCACTCTGTAGAAATACATCATGGTACCTAACCTCCGTCCAAGGGAAGGAACGAGGGACTTATACCAGCTAAAACCACCGAAAACTATAATTTTCTGCACCGAAGGGTGGCCTCAGGTCCTCGATACATGGTCATCATGGTCCGATATCCCTACATTCGATAACACTAGAGCCACCCATTGGTGCCTCGCCTTTAGGCACATCTCGGAGGAACCAGATATGCACCTGGTGCTCGGCTAATTAAGTAAAAAGTTATTACTGTAAAAAGCCAACTACATGATACAAATGGCACACCAGTAATTTACAGAGAATCATGCGTTTTCCATAACTAGAAGACCAAGACATGATAGTGTCACTATAAAAATCTGAAAACTGTTATCTGTAATTTAGAAGATAAATGGTAAAAAGAAACAAGAATGTGGACAAAAAAAAATTGAGTGAGCTTAACCCTCAATCCTTACCTTTATCTAAGAAACCGCATTAGAAAGTATCATAACATAGTTTAAAAAAATTGTATACCGTATCATCAAAAATTTAACGGTATAAAACATACAGAGGTTTTAATTATGTCCCTCAATCCTTATTTGTGAGGTTTGAGGGACACTTGATATAGCCGAAATCACAAATTTTACAAAATTATTCTATTATATTCAGTAAAAAAATATCATAATTTGTAACAAAAAAAAAGTTTTTCCGAACGTTTGGAACACTGGAGCATAGTCGAAGTGATGTAATTCGTTTGAAAGAATTTTATTATAATGAGTAATAATAGGTACTAAAAAGGAATATTGTTGAAATCTACTACGGTTCTAAAGTAATACCGGCAAAAGCGGTGTCCCTCATTCTTTGATCCACGAAAACAATGTTTGCTAAAGGTCTGAAACGTTATTTTGAGACCTAATTTAATTATATAACAAGATGTCAACTTATTAAGATTCCGTGAACTACCGAGGATATAGGGTGGCTATAAATGAAACAATGACGGAGAACTTACTTCTTAATATAACTTATAACTCCATAAACTAGTATTTATATAAGGCCATAGCCAACTGCTAAGTGAGTGTAAGAACCTGTATTTATTAAGTTAAATATATTATGTTATATAATTAATAATAAGAGATAATAGAGATTTAAGCTAATTAAAATAACTGTTATTTAATTTTGACGATCTTTAACTAAATACTTTCCAAAATAAAAAGTGTTGTTATATTGTGGATAGTTAATAGTTTCGGTCGCTGTCACCATACACATACAAGAATGCAACATTATATAATAAGTACGTACAAGACTAAAAACTAACTAAGTATATTATAAGATTGTAAAATGGCAAGCGTCTAAACTTACTACTAAACCCATGTACATTTACAGTGCGAGTACATATTTACAGTACGAGTCCTCGCACTTGACCAGTTGTTTGCAGGAGGCCTACCATGACCTTTTAGCTAGCGAATCAATTCCGACACTAATCAGTTTAGATTCCTAAACAGAAACGGTTTTTTTCCTACCATGACCTCATGTAAACATAATCTCATTTGGTTCGTAATGAATGAACGAATTCTGTCTCTAGTGGATTTTGAATCGTAATGTGGGAAAGAGATCGCGCTATTCAAACGTATAGCGTCTTTTTCACTCATCATCATAAGTTTGCGTTCTAAAACATACATTTCCAAACTTAAACGAATGTTATGGTTTTTCATCTTGGTAAATATGTAAGATATTATTCTATTTTAAAGAGTTATAACAAAATGACCCTTAGATTGTCTTATTTATAGATTTTATGCCTTTTTAAACCTAATATATGCCAATTATTATGTGATATATAATAATTAAGTAAATTAAGAAAGTTAAGGAAAATAAGATTTAAAGAAAACCTCATTTCGGCCGAATTAAGTCCACTGCTGGGCATAGGCCTCCCGCAAAGATCACCACAACAACCGATATGGGTGTGTTGTGGGCTCATTGAGAGGTTTTGCCATAATCGCCACGCTTGGCAGACGGGTTGGCGATCGCAGTTGAGTTGTTAATGTACTCGAAGGACGCTGCTGCTGTTGTATACATGTTATAATTGACGACACGATTGGCGTGGCGTTTATACTTATTTCATAACTTCATCATTTCAGCCGAATAAAGGACCACTGCCGGACACAGACCTCTGCCAACGATCGTTGTTAGCTACTCAACTGCGATCACCAACCCGCCTACCAAGCGTGGCGATTATGGCAAAAACAATATGGACACAACACATATCGGTCGTTGTAGTGATCTTCGGGGGAGGCCTGTGTCTAGCAGTAGAATTTATTCGGCCGAAATGATGATGATTAAAAATTGTAACAAAATTAGTTAAAAGACTTTTTAAAGTTAGATACACTATAAAATATCGCCAACCCGTCTCATCCCGTGGGTGTAGTAAAAGGCGACTAAGGGATTAGCCGGAGAATGGGCAGCAGCGTCCTTCGACTACATTAATGTAACTTTAACTAAATTTATAATAGTTTTGATACAGACCACAGAACAGACAGAGGCAGAAGAAAGTAAGTATTATTTGGAACTTACCAAGTAGCCATATAGATTCATTAATATTTTCTAAATATAATTTCAGTGGGTGCGCATTCCATATGAACACCCCCATAGCTAGCATAACAGCTGTATACAGTTGGTTGGGAAGTTAAAATATATATAGCTACATATAGATAGGTACTCGACATAAGATGTAGGTACTCGACATAAGATAAATTCTCAGAAAATTATTTACTTTATGATGACAACTTCATCCTTTGGTCATTTTGGTTACTTACATATTTTAGGGCATTTAATGTATGCAACCGTTGCCGTGTGGTGCCGGCTCAGAATGCCACCACCCCATCTCCTCCCGTGGGTGTCGTAAAAGTCGACTAAGGGATTGGCCGGAGGATGGGCAGCAGCGTCCTTCGAGTACATTAACAACTCAACTGCGATCGCCAACCCGTCTGCCAAACGTGGCGATTATGGCAAGACCCCCCGATGAGCACACAACACACCATATCGGTCGTTGTGGTGATCTTTGGGGGAGGCCTGTGTCCAGCAGTGGATTTCATTCGGCCGAAATGATGAACCTTCGACCAATATAAAATTATTGTTCGAAGTATACAACAAGTGAATTAAGAGGGTGTTTAATGGGGAATTTTTTGCCTTTGTTTGAATGGATAGATCGGTAATTTTTACAGGCTGCCTAAACAGTGGTGTTAACTCTCCGCACAAATCTAAAACTAATTGTTTAGAAAGCCGGTATCTTTTAATTAATTAAATTTCTTCCAATTCAATAAAAGGATCCGACTGTTCCCTTGTTACTCGCCTTCGTTTTTGACGTAAAATATTCGCATCATTATCGCACTCAAAAAATTCAAATAAAATTAAAACGTCCGACATCTAAGAACACAATTTTTGCATCAAACAATAAAAACATCGCATTATTTTACAATTAAATTGTTAGTATTAAGCACTTATTACCTATAATACACTTTATTTTCACTGAAATGAGATATTAAATCAATAGTATTTAAAACGATCCAGTTTATGCTAGTAAAATAGTAACTTTTAATATTTCGCTAAATTTGACACCTAAGCTCATAAATTGGTTCGCTTAAATGTGGTCATGGTACGCATCACATATGAATTGAATGAACGAAAACAAGGGACTGCGATTAAGATAGCGTTTTGTTTATATAATTAGATGGCAACGTCAACAGTGTCGCATTAGCTATTGTCAGAGTACAAATAATCAAAACAAATCAGTAGAGGTCTCCTATTGACTCGTATTAAGAGTTCCTGGTAGGCCTCCTGTACATAATAATTACACACGCAAAAGGACATTATACATATGTACTATACACACATATACATGGCGAAAACCATATGAAGCGTAAACTTACTACTAAATCAACGGGCGGAACCCTCAGCGCTATATTGACACGCACTTGACTAATATTTTATAGCATGGAAATTAAATTTGCATTATATAATTTTATATTTGAATAACAGAATCATATTAGGTTTGATATTTTTATTACTTAGTACCCGTCCGACAATAGTGTGTAGTTCACCCTAACAAAATCGCTTTGGCCTCGTGTGACCGCTAGCACACGGCCGAAATTAATAATGTATCTAATACCTGCGATTTGACTGTATCCGAAATACTATACAATCGAGATCTCGATCTACATGTGCGTCCTAATAACAAAAAGCGGTAATCCAACTAACAAATATCGCGGCACATATCCGCTCACCCTGCTTCTCACCTGTCAATAATCGCCGGTCGTCCCTATATACACGGTTCGTTAATTGTTTAGTTCTACTGGCTGGAGGCCTCTTTTGGCTTCGCCAGAAATGACCGGTTAAGCAACCACATTTCCCTGAAATGTATGCGAGAATCCGAACAAGAAAAAAAACACTTTTTTTTGTTAATTAATTAATTCATAAACATTAAGAATATATTCATTTATGTATTTATTAATATATACCTCTTTAAATAAATGTATATACAAATAAGTAAATAATCAATATAATTGTATATATGTATTTATAAATATATACCTATATAAATAAATACATATATAAATAAATTAAAATTCGGGTTCGCTCTCCGGGAGTACCGACAGAAATAAAAACTTTTTTTTTATTTATCTAGATGCAGTCTGCTATTTGTACATGCATATACACACATCAAAAAAGTCTACGCAACACATACAAATTTTACAATGTGTTTTCGCATTAAATCCTTCGTATTTTCTTATTTATGTTATTTTTGAATCCTTTTTTGACATTAAACAACAACTGTTTTTATTTTTTAATAATCTTAATTAACAATAATTACGAGTAAGTACTGTACGTAGTACAAAGTAAGGTGCCTAATCAACTAAACTTAAACTAAAATTAAATGGTTGTATAAATTAATACAAAGTGTGGCCTAGGACTGTTATGGAGAACTTGCTGGCACCGATTCATAGAATCGATGAGACTGTTAATGTTATCCTGCGGCAATTGCTCCCAATGAAATTTTAGTAAGTCCATCAGTTGTTGGGTTGTTGTCACTCCATCCAAGTCCTTTAAAACACGTCTCTGGAGCATGTCCCATGCATGCTCGATGGGGTTGAGGTCTGGCGATCGTGCAGGCCAAGGCAATACCAGGATGTTTTCCCCTGTCAAGTACTCCCGTGTGTGCAAAGCTGTATGCGAAGGCGCATTGTCATGCATCAACGTGAAATCGGAGCCAAGCGTTTGTGCGAATGGACGGACATAAGGCCTTAGAACATCCTCAACGTAATTTACAGCATTCATGTTATCATTTACAAAAACGAGCTCAGTTCGTCTGTTCTTCATAATACCCGCCCATACCATAACTGTTGAGCCGTTGCATGGACTTCCTGAACGCACCTCAGTGTTTCAGTATTTCCAGGACGAAGGCACACTCTTACCCTTCTAGTATCAGGCTTGAACCCAAATCGAGACTCATCGCAAAATAACATTTTATCCCATTGCTCCCGGGTCCATGTAACGTGTTCCCTACACCATTCATTTCGACGAGCGCGATTCCCGTGACGTATCGGTGGGCACTTAATTGGCCGTCGTGCTCGTAGGCCATACTCATGCAGTCGATTTCGCACAGTTTGGCAGCTAACAACAATACCACTTGAATTTTGTAGCCTTAACTCGGGCGGTTAACATCGGCTGGCGTCTTGGAGTCAGTTGTATGTATCGATCTTTCTGTGTGGTTGTACACCTTCCTCGACCTGGGTGCTGCTCAGCAGGATCTCCCGTGTTAGTGTAACGCTGATGAAGACGGCAAATAACGCTTCTGTTGACACCAAAATACCGAGATACCTGAGATTGACTTCTTCCCGCTTGCAACATCCAGCTCTTTGCATTTCATCTGCGTTCAAATGACGTCGCTCCGTGACGTAAAAAATGTCTCAAAATCCAAATTTGTTCAAAACTTTTTTCAAATAATTGTTTAAATCATAAAATTGATACAGAATACTAAATTTTAATTAGCAAACAAAATGCTATAAAATTCGAACAAATACATTCACTTTTGAATTTGTGAAAAAAAAAAAAATATGAATTTTTACAACCAGCCCGTATGTCCTCTAGATCAAAAAAGTTTACATAGGTAAGAAATAATATAATGATTAGATTAATAATTTGAAATAGTATGTGTTGCTTAGACTTTTTTTGATGTGTGTATACTATATATACACCGTTACGAGACAACGGTGTTGCGAAATTCCGGAAACAAGTGAGTAACGTTTATCCTTGGCATTCGTATTTATATTGGTGAAGAATCAAACAAGTTCATGCAAGATTGCAAGCACATACACCCACAAGTCGTGTTTCGTCCCTTTGCACGTCTGAACAAGCGTTGCGGACGGCGGCGGCGCTATGCAAGACTCGACAGGTTATACTGAATATGCAAAACAAGTACACAACACAATCACAAGTACAATCTCTAACAATTATCTGCCTACATTGAAAGGTGAAGTCAAGCCAACATTTTAGTTCTTCACTATCGAAGCAGATACATTTTTGTGGACGCCCGCTTACGAATTGTGAATCCCTATTTTTTTGTCACGCCAACGTAGACCCCAGTCGAGTCTCCCGTGGACTCCTGGGGGTCCACCTGGGCCACTTTGGGAACTACTGGTTTATACAGATCGAAGCAATCGTCAAAAGATACGTACATAGGCTGCACTAAATACTTTCATATTTGATACTTTCAATTGTCATATTAAAATCTTTTTAATTGAAAGCTCCTTGGTTTTACAAATCGAATACCATTTAATTATTTAAAAAAGATTCACGGTCTTGTCACAAGGTTTTGTCAAACTTGTTTAGTCGTTGAGAAAATGGAATTGACTCGAGAAAATTCAAGAGCGATGATTTATTATGACTTTCGAAGTGGTTTAACACAAAAACAGTGTGTTGACCGGATGATTTCTGCATTTGGTGATGAAGCCCCATCCAAAACCACAATTTATCGCTGGTTTGCTGAATTTCAACGTGGACGTGTCAAGCTCAGTGATGATCCTCGTCAAGGTCGTCCAAAAACTGCAGTCACCCAAGAAAACGTTGATGCTGTGCGTAAGCTGATTGAGGAAGATCGACATGTGACATACCGCGAAATTCATGCAACTTTAGACATTGGCATGAGTCAAATACAAATAATCTTGCATGAACAATTAGGTGTAAAAAAGTTGTTTTCCCGATGGATACCGCATTTGCTATGTGAAGAGCAAAAAGCGGCTCGCGTTACTTGGTCAGAACTCTCGAAAGATTCCACGCAGGATCCTCAAATGCTGTATACAACATCGTATCAGGTGACGAATCCTGGATATATGCGTACGAACCCGAAACAAAAAACCAGTCACGAGTTTGGGTGTTCGAAAATGAGTTAAAGCCAACAAAAATTGTTCGTTCACGGAGTGTTGCAAAAAAAATGGTGGCCACGTTTGTCTCCAAAACCGGCCATGTTACGACTATTCCTCTTGAGGGACAAAGAACTGTTAATGCAGAATGGTATGCTAGCATTTGTTTGCCACAGGTCGTTTCTGAACTCCGTAGAGAGAACTGCAACCGCCGCATCATCCTCCATCACGACAATGCGAGTTCTCACACCGCGCACAGAACAAAAGAGTTTTTAGAGCAAGAAAACAGAGCCCCGACCTAAGCCCTAATGATTTCTATACTTTCCCTAAAATAAAGAATAAATTGCGTGGACAGAGATTTTCATCACCTAAAGAAGCTGTGGACGCCTACAAAACGGCCATTTTGGAGACCCCAACTTCCGAATGGAATGGTTAATGATTGGTTCCATCGTATGGAAAAATGTGTCAAATTTCGCGGAGAATACTTCGAAAAGCAATAAATACATTTTTAAATAGTAATGTTGTGTCACTTCCTTGATTCTCGAAATTTTCAGTGCCGCCCTCGTATATGTTATTAACATTTCGAACAGAGGTCTAGCTGTAATCTATAATCAAATAAATTAAGTAAGTAAGTAATTAACAATATAGGTGAAAGGTAAAAATTCTGACAAAAGTGAGAAGCAGTAGAAATTTTCGTTTTGAGTCATGTGAACAAGTGTGGTATTTGCTAAAGGCGCACTACGTGTGTTAATAGTATTATGTTTATGGCAATTTCTGAGGTACAGTATTTAGGTTAGGCTAGTGTATATAGGGAAGCACTTTGTTTATACATACATCTATATGTATACTTTATTATTGTAGTATTTTTCTTACTTTCAATTTAAACAAGGCTTGAGACATAGTTTGATGGAGAGGCGGAGGTAAGTCGTTCCATATTCCAGTGGACTTCATTCTGCCGAAATGATGAAGGTTAGTAAGTTGTTTATAAAAGTTTAATAACAACAAAGTCAGGGGCACTGACGGCACGGTTGGTGCAGTGGCTGATACATGAATATATGTAGGTAACGGCTTTGCGTGGAGATCGCGACAATTGACATCGGTAGCGGTACCCTTTGATGCAGATTAGGAAAAATACTACGTTTAATCTGAGCTGACCCTTAACTTCACGTTTTGCTAAGGCAGCCATACCGTGATGTAATTCGACAGTAACGCCATCTAGTTGGAAGAAAGAAAAAAGTATTTAAACTTTATAAACTTAATCATTATAAAACTATGAAACCCAGAAACATCTATACATCTATACAAATAAATAAAATTGAAGTGTCTGTTTGTAATTAAAAAATGACAGCTTTTTACTTAATGCATATGAAAGTATATACGACAAAAAAGCTATTTGTAAATTTTTTGTCTGTCTGTTTGTTCCCGCTTATCTCCGAAACGGCTGGGCCGATTTCTACGGGACTTACACTGGAAGATAGCTGATGTTATAAGGAATAACTTAGGCTACTTTTAATTTAGAAAAATGAATAGTACTCCGTGCAAAAAAAAACCCATGAAGTCCAATATATATACATACATACTCTATGTCAAGTGTCTATGCCGAAGTACTCTAAATTATATATAAATAATCCGCTTTCAGTGGTTTAATATTTTATGTAGGGTTTTTGAAGTCGGTATATTTTTGTTAAAAACGTTTGTTTCTTTTAGTGTAAATAAATGTAAGAACTTTTTCCAATTTGGTATCAGTAGATAACACTAAAAATAGGAATGACTCAAATCGGTTCTCTGATCTGAGAAGAATCGAAACTATTAAGACATCATCTAGATAAGTGTGCATTCAATTTAACCTGTTTATTGAAGCTGGTTAAAAAACTAGTCAATCAAATGTAATGAAATTGATATGGGACCAACTCGAAAGTATTCTACACCAGATAAAAAAGAATTGCTCAAATCGGTTTACAAATGTCGGAGTAACCGGTGTACATACAGAAAAGATGCGTTTTTTTTCTTTTTCCTCCTCCTTTTTGACGTCGATTATAAATAGATTATATTATCCTTTATTTAACGATAGCAACACAAACATTTTATCACGCTTTTGGCTTAGGGGACACTGCAGTTACGAAATGCACTTTTGCACCGAGGTTAATAGTTTTTCACTAATAAATAGACAAACAAATACTTTATGAAACTGAGTCCATTTCATGATGACAATTTATGCGAAATACAAATGAAAACTTATGACTTAGTCCAAAGGAAAGAACTCCTAGCGACATCTAGAATATTCAATATAGAGATTGCTTTTCAAGAGAATAAAATTAATGCTAAACAAAATCCAAAAAGTAAGATTTTAGAGGTAGGTTTGATCCGTGAACAAAGCAATGACAACCAAAGGTTACGAAATAAGCTTTCTCATTTTTAAAATCTGTCGCTTATCTCCGTTTAGATATAGCGTGATGGTAATATTTTTTTTACATAATTCTTATTACGTACTGATAAGGAATGTGTTCACTTGTGTGATTATTTCATAACATTCACTGTAAAACAAAAATTTGTAGACATATTGTTATACAACTCACCTCCCATGTACATAAGCGTGATGATTTGTATTCTAAATCCATCCTTGGACAGTAACGGACATTTTTGCCAAATTTCAACGAATTATATACTGTAGTTTTAGCGGTAACATCCAACATAGAAACAGACAAACAGATAAACAGACAGAAATTCTAAAAATTGCACTTTTGGCATCAGTCTCGTTCCTGGAACACGGGGCAGTGATTTTTTTCCAAAAAATATTCATTGTACAGTTTTTGTCTCTATACGATTTTATTATAGTATAGTAATATATAGTAGATAAATGAAAAATTCAAAAAATCACGAATCGGCCATCTCTAACTGTCAGTAACTAGTGTCATTGTCACTGTCAACTCCGTTGTCAACAACGTTATTATCTCGAGAAATTTATCAATTTTATTTAAGGTTAACCTGACAAAAACCTGGTAATCAATAAATAAAAATTGTGGTAAAAGTCAATTCGGTTTACTACATTTTATTTAGAGTAATTATTTCTGGAGTTCGTCGTGTGTGAGTTTCCTTATTTTCATTTACTGCACTTAATTAATTAATGGTTAAAAATTAGCCGCACAGATTGTAAGAAATCAATTTGCATCATTATAGGTATACAAAACCTGTGGAAAATGTCGTTTCCCGATAGACTGCAGAGGAAAACATGTTGGGACTCCAGAGATCGTTACTGGGAATGCCTAGATAAGGAAAATGTTAAAGACCAATCAGAGAATCCTAAAGCATGCTTAGATTTAAGGAAATTGTTTGAAAAGTCCTGCCCTACGCAGTGGGTTTCACATTTCGATAGAAAGCGAGACTTTAATGCTTATAAAGAGAAAATCCAAAAAGAAGGATATGAGCCCATTAAAAATGTATAATGTAGCATTTTGAGTGTTATTGTAAATATAGACTATGTAGTAAATTATGTTTATTCAATACCTGTCTTTTATTTATTATAATAATGTAAAGATTTTTTACATCTTGTTATAATATATTTTGTATCATAATAGTGGTTCATATTTAAGTGAATGTATGTTTGCAGCTCCATGAGCACCGTCACACACAAACAGCTGAATTGATTCTTATGAGATTTGATTTAGAGATAGATTATATTGTGAATAAGATAAAGGATACATTTTATTAGAATTAGAAAGAAAATACCATACCAAATGCCGCCAGTGCAGCAGGTCACTAAAGGCTAAAAATTTCTTTGAGAAATTTATCATCATCATTTGAGTAATTATTACTCCTAAAGTATGTAATGATATGATACAGTCAATCACCTCAAACTATTGCAGCACATTGATGGACAGGCTTTTTTCGAGTCAAGCCTACACCTTGCTTTCAGCTGTATTTTTAACAGTTAAGATATTTAGGTATATTTAGGGTTGGTTTACTCTGATTTACTAAAACAAAGGTAATAAATATTTCAGATAAATTTATAGTACGCAATGGAGAGATATGATAAAATATTGACTGAGATTAATGTTTCTACCAATGACTTGGAGACAAAGTCTATACAGGTATTTATTGTATATTTAAATACTTTAGCTGTGTGGTGCCAGCTACGAATAGCACCGACCCATCTCATCCCTTGGGTGTCTTAAAAGGCGACCATGGGATTAGCTGGAAGATGGGCAGCAGCATCCTTCAAGTACATTAACAACTCAACTGCGATCACCAACCCGCCCACCAAGCATGGTGATTATGGCAAAACCCCCCAATAAGCACACAACACACCCATATTGGTTGTTGTAGTGATCTTTGGGGAGGCCTATTTCCAGCAGTGGACTTTTCGGCCGAAATGATGAAAATGATGAAATACTTTAAAGGATTATATATACATTTTTTTATTCAAATTCAACTTATATTTTCAGGATGTGTTAAAATTAGCAAAAGAAAAGTCAAACAGCAACACAGAGTTTTGGAATCATATATCTGATATTTTATGGGCTCACTTACAAACTGGCTTTAGTAAAATTGATGATCAATTGCTAAGTGCAACTTGTTTTTATACAGTGATACCACTTTCAGAAAAACAACAGTTCTATTTGACTGAATTATTAAATATCACTAACAAAGAATTATTCATAAAAAAAGGCAATGGAGAGTCCACAAGATCTTTTCATGTGGTGTCAATGATGTATGGCATGTTTCAATCAACCTTTCTTCTACAAAAAAATTATAATGATGTTTCTAAAATAACATCCATATTTAAACCACTTTTCGATTTACTTTTACTGATGGGATATGAGTACTCTAAATATACATTCATATCTTTCAAGACAATAAAACTATTCAAAAAGGTAATCGGTACAGATTTGCAGCAGTATATTTTTAATAAAGAAAATCAAATCAAATTACTTAATTTTGTCAATCACAACTGGGAAAACCCTGTTACAGGCATAAGAGATTTAAACAGGTCCATATTCCAGACAATTATATCTACACTAGATCATGACATGTATGCAACATTGTTAGTGGAAATCAATTCCTATTACTGGAACAAAGCAAAGTATTTGATGCTCTCTGAAATAGTCGAACATCAAAATGGAAGCTTATTTTGTTTAATACACGATAATAAACTGGTTGATGGCCTCATACACAGTTTATATAAACCAGGATTGGTTTCAGCTGGTGCTGATATGTACTTTGCACTGCTAAAACAAATTAACTTTGACCATGATTGGTGTAAAATATTTCAATGTGGCATCATTCAAGTTTTGAACGGTTCTAACAGGAAAGCAATTGAGAATTTCAAAAACTTTTGGTGTCTAACAACTATGAAGAAATTTCCATCACTATCTAATATTTTACTTGAAGAATTAAAATATTTGGGGGATTCTGAACTAAATCTCTATAGTCAGTTGTGTATAATGAAGCAAGCGAATAAACTCGGAATCATAGAAAAACAATGGAAATCTAGTACTGATTTAAATCAAATTCAAAAAGCTGTATTAAATGGAATAGAACATTGCAATTACAATATAAGAATGGCAGCCTTTGACATAATTTGTGTATCACGAAAGAAGTTCATTCAGAGTCAGTTGGAATTTGGTCTAATATTGAATTTCTTAAATAACAATGTGAATTCAGATTGCACAGTATTACGGTTGAGCATGTTAAATAGTTTCAACCATTTTTTAATACAAATACATTCTATATTTTTAAATGATATGATTAAAGACGAGAATAGTGAGGAATTACAACACTTACTTGATTTTTTCAAAAAGTTGCAGTGTTTTATAGTAGCCTCAATCAACTTTAATGGTAATTATCAAAGGATGATCACATCTGTGAAGCTATGCAATATCCTTTTAACCTGTTTGAGCGAAATACCCAAAAATAAAAGAGAACAGACAAGGCATTCTAACAGAACATTGATTGATTATATAAAGGAAAAGAAGTGTTGGTTATTGTCCACTGAAGAGTTTGTTTTAAAGCTAGTAAGTTTACTAAACGAGCCTTCAGATGATATCAGAGAAAGTGTGATGAAGGTATTGCTAAACCACTATTGTGTAGAGTTGACATCACCAAATGTTATGAAGCATTTAGTAAGTGACGCCTTGAAAAGCATGAAGAGCAAGTTCTTTTATGAAATCAGTTGTGGCCAAAGCATGTTTAAATTACTAACTCATTTAGTAATGAAAGAGGAAAATTCCATAACAGAATATAAAAATGTGGAAGATATCTTTTATTTTGGATATAATGATTTAATTACTGAACATAAAGCGCAAACAAACATCATGAAATCTATTGAAACAGGCAAACAACTGCATTCCTTCATGAGCATTTTGATTGTAGTATTAGAGACTTGTATTTCAAGTTCCTATAAAATTGATATTCATAGTATCATGGTAGAATTTGTTGATATTTTGGAAATAATATCAAACCAATTTAGCTGGGAGGAAGAAAGTACAAAAAGTTCAGATTTTTCTAAAATCAATGATATGGTAGAAAATATTATTTTAAATTCTGGTTATGATAATATTAATGAGAGTAACCAGATGAAAATATCGGGTCTACACCAAATTGTATTAAACTCTCTTTGGTTGAATGTTAAGGTAACTATTTACTTATGTGTAAGGTGTATCTTGTCCAAATTTGTTGTTTTACGTAGATATCAATGATATTATACCATATATATGTTACGTCCTTATTAAATGGCGCTCAAAACTCAGTCAGTACGTAGGTACAAAGCTATAAAACTAAACACCTATGGTGTAATAAAGATACAAAGCTACGAGAGTAAAAGAGATAGCTCTCTAAAATGACAACACGTGTACTCGATGCCTTTGTCGCACCTGTGATAGAATATGTAATATGTGTTGTCTCTTTTCTTTGCTTGGCCTGTTTTTGTTCGAGAATATTAGTATATAGAAAATTTGAATAGTATTGAATAGTATACATGGAACATCCTTCGCCCCGGGGAATGGCGAAGGGGTATGCCGGACTCCTACCGGCTAAAACCACTGGAGCGGTCATCTTCGGCACTGAAGGGGGGCTCCAGGTCCTCGTAAGATCACACTAGAGGCGACCACGAACCCTGCAAAGTGTTCGATACGTCAGGAAAAAAAACAAAAATCTAAAATGTACGCGATAGAATACGTTTAAAAGTGTTTTATTATGATGTGTAATACTCGCGAAAACCTAATACATTACTATCTTTTTGTTATATGGGACTAATACAAAGGATAGCATTCATGCGTATCCACCATATATTTCCACAGTTCCACCATGTGTCGTCAATTTGGGGGGAATTTGCCTGTACTCACCACACTTGGCAGGCGGGTTGGTGAGCACAGAATGTGTTATTTTCCACAAAAGGAATACTGTTGCCCATCCTTCTTATTTAGTACTTCAGTTGCCTTTTACGGTATCCACAGGAGGAGATTGAGTGGTGCTATGTGCTTAATCCGGACACCACACGGAATTTCATTAATAATACGTTAAGAAAACTATTTTTTTGTGAATTAATTTAATGAATCATTTAAAGACAGTTTTAAAGCTAACTAAACATATACCTACCAACCTAAATTCAATGTACAAACTGTACCACTTACTTACTTACTGTACCACTGCTGGGCAAGGGCCTTTTCTCAGGATTAGTAAGGTTAAGCCTCAGTCCATCACGCTAGCCAGGTGCGGATTGGCAGACCAAACACACCATTGGAGCCAGGTGTGCAGGTTTCCTCACGATGTTTTGCTTCACCGTTAACGCATGTGATAATCAAATTCTGATCTGCACATGAATCCGAAAAGTCAGAGGTGCGAGCGGGGATCGAACTCGGACCCTCCTGTATGGAAGGCACGCGTTCAATCACTAGGCTATGACTGCTATTTAGTGGGACAGGGACCCTTGTGTGGAAGGCAAATTCAATGTAATATGAAATATTTGTCGCATATCTTAATTTTGACGTAAAACTTGTAAAAGTCGAAAGTGAAACCATCATATTTTCATGTATATTATACTTGATATTTTACATATATTAACGTTTTGATCGCAGGCATCATGTGATCTAGTATCCATTTTGGTACAATATAATGTAAATGATTCCAGTATGTGTAAAAAGTGTCTCAATATTATAACTCATGTTTTGGAGACATCTCGACATAAAGGAGCAATTGAAACAGCAGGTGCTTCTCTTGGTAAATGAATTTCTGATGCTTTAATTTGATTAATATAAATTGTTTTAGAGTACTCTATATTTTTCTCATTTTAAGGAAGGGGTATTCAATTTTTAACTTCATTGCCAGAAGAAATCGAGGCTTCAGAAGTGCCTTTTAGTTTGCTTGAATGTAAACTAAACGATTTAATATCAGAAACAAATAAAATGTCGTCTATAACGCGAAGAGGAGCAGGCCTTTCCATTATGGTTCACAGGATAGTATCAAGTGATATGAAGAGAGGAAAAGTAATAATTTTCTTAATAACTTTAACCTATGTAGTGAATACGAATAGTAAGATTCGCGTTTTATTAATGTTACATACTTTTTTCAGCCTTTATTCCATTACTTCATAAATACCTTATTACAATTAATATGTACTACTACAGAAAACTCTTACAAGACAAATGATAAAGACAAAGAAAATCAAATTGACCTACCAAAAGCAATCTATATTCATTTTATGACAAGGATAGCAACTGATAGTAGTTTAGCTTCAGATATGATGTTTTATTTAGCAAAATTAGCTGAACTTGCTTTTGTCAATCTTACTAGTCCTCATTGGCAAATCAGGTAAATTGCTCTACCTACAAATTTATTTTCCTATACAACAATAATTGTTTTAATTATTTTAGTTGAAATCGACTTACAACACTATGCTGAAATGATTGCAGGAATGCAGCTCTCCAGTTGTATGGCGCTCTCATTCCAAAACAAATAGGAGAGAAGAAAGTTTCCGGAAGTGATGATGAAACGACGGCGACGGTTGCATTTGATGAGCTGCGAACACACTCACCGAAGTTGTGGAAATTCATTATGGAACAACTGAAACAAAGCATTAAAACTGATAAAGTTCAGACCCACTCAAACTTAGTACCTATTTTGAATTTGTTAGCAAACAGTGCCAAAAGATACAACTTTTCTTATGACATGGCAGAACAAAATACTGTAGATCAGGAATTATTTTTTCATCTAGTGATGCTGCTAAATAGTCCAATACATACAGTACGGCGTTTGACTGCCAAATGCATATTCAACATTTTTCAATTTAAGAAAATCTATAATGCGTTAGTAAATCATGATTGTTTATCAGAAAATTTTCTGCATGGAAGTTTAATACTCTTAAATGTATGCCACAAATACTATTATTATCAACTCTATGAAGAAAACTTTAAAAATTTGAGAGATAGATTCAGGAGAATATTGTGTAGTCGAAACCACTCATACCTAAGCAAAAGACTGTTTGAAGATATCGACAACAATGATATAAAATTTGAAGGTATTGAAAAAACAATATCGGAAATGAAAAGTAATGCACACTTACCTGGCGCACATCTGTGGGCAGAAACACGAATAAAAAAATATGTAAATACATGCACATGGAATGAAATCCCAGCTATTTTAAATATTCTGCTGTGGCAAAGTGATTATGAAAAGTATTGTGAATTCGTTCTTCTAAAAATTAAAGCACATGATATCATACCAACAGCAATATTATTTGACGTGGTTAGCATTTTATTATCATTTGAGCAGAAGTATTTTAGCAGTGTCATTTGGAGAGTGCTCTTTGAAACATCTTTAAAAGCCAATTTAGCTGGCTGTTTAGATACTGCAGAACTCCTGAAAAATGTAGAGGAAAGAGAGTCACTATACACTCTGAGATATATTGTTCCATTAGTAGCAAGAAATATTGCTAATGTTGAATATGAAAATAAATTGAGTTTGATGAAAATCATTAATAAGCTGAGTGACTTTGAAAACTCAGATATAGATTTGAGATACACAGCAGCGATTGCTAACAATGAACTTGCTAATGTATTTGATAAATTGCCTGATTCAATGAAAGTTACTTCAATAAAATGTGCAGTTATACTTTTGCAGGACGAAGATGAGGATGTTAGAAACTTAAGTGTGAACTTTTATTCAAGATTAAGTAACCAAAAAGCCATTGTTCAACCATATATTTGTCTGAATAATATTTTAAATAGGCAATTTTTGTACACACTATTTACAGAATCTCAGTATTTAATTCAACTTGTTAAAAAATTGTCTGAATTATTACAATTAAATCATAGTATAGATGAATACAATCCATTTGCAAATGATTCAAAAAATATTTACCATGAACCGTATGTACTAAAAAAACTGATTGAAAACCTAATGTTTAATTAATTATATTACACTATTACAATGGTTAAATAAATTTTTTTCATTGTTAAGCTTAATTAGCCCTTAGTATGAAGTACAACATAAAACTAAGAAGACAAATAGATAAAACAGGATTTTTAATAACAAAACCAAAAATTATTGCTATGAATCACTCATCATAACAGTAAATTTGTTGAGGTGTAGTATCATCTAATTGGATGGAGACGATGTGACGGCCGGGTACCATAACAAGACCAAGTACTCTAGGTTCTTCTGTTTCACCATCACTGCTTTTGAGGTACTCTGAACATGCCCCTAGAAAATGTGGAGAATATGTTGAGTTACACGTTTGTAAAAACGAAAATCATTGCTCACACTGCTTAAATCAGCATAAAATGCAGTATTGACTATGTTGCATGTACGTATGCATTTAAAACCTTTATGTTTTATAGGTAAGTTGCATCAAGTCGAGAAGAATAATAACAAGGATAAGATTATGAGGATGAGCCGCAGCATCGTCCTTCCTTTCGATATAGTATGTTTTATCCAATCTGATCCATTTAATGTTTGGCAATCATGTTTACGTTATTATTTATATGATCTACTTTAAGTACCTTACCTAAAATAACATTGGCATCTCGATCTGTGCACAGGAATACACCAATTAATACTCTACCATCTGTCATTTCTATTCTGAAATTCATATTGAGCCATTTCTTCAGCTTCGCTTTGCCATCTTCATTCTGAAATACAATTCAAATTCAATTTGTGTACCAAATATTTGGTTAATATAATGTTTTCAGAATGCATTCAATTAGAAATATCCAGACAACACACTCCAGTCCAGTGCGGAGCCCGGATTTAGAATATAAGCCTTAATCCCTCCTCTCATCTCCCGTGGATGTCATAAAAGATGACTAAGGGACCTCTTAATCATAGTAACGTGCAGCAGCGCCCCTTCTGTGTTACAGTAGCCATACTGCGCTAATCAACCCCCCGCCAAGAGAGACGAGTACTGGTAAGTTACCCCCAATGACGTCACAACATATATATGGTTATAGTAGCGGCGGGGCAGGGGCTGCTAAAAACCTCAACAGAGATCCAGCTACACACCCAAGCAAAAAATGGCCCTTATAACCCATAACGCACGCACACACTGTGGGCAGAGGAAAACATTGTTGAGTTGGAAGAAGACATAGATAAATAATAATAAATTGTACTGGCATGGGTTTATCAGAAGCCGAAGAGAGAGGAAGAAATAACCTAAAATCCGGTAACCTTTTATAACCGGCAACCGTTAGTATCGGGTTTCTCGTCTGTAGGTCCGTCATTAACGATATAATTGCCATCGAAAGTGTACCGAGCAAAGAACCGTACCTTATACTTGGAATATCTAAAAGGTATTCCTTGAAAGTCATACAGGCCTAAGTACCGGCCTTGACACCGAGATGATGAAGTAGAGAATATGTAGAGGGCGTAAGTAGCGCGATACATACCTCCAATACATGAGTACTTCATGGTTGTAATAGGGGACTTCAACTTTTTTTATTGTTTATTGCAAATTCTACATGAACTTCCTTCGCCCCGGGGAAGGGCGAAGGGATATCCCTTCGCCCGGAGCCGGACTCCTACCGGCTAAAACCACTGGAGACTGGAGCGATCATCATCGGCACCGAAAAGGGACTCCAGGTCTTCATAAGATCACACTAGAGCATGGGTGCCACGCCTTTAGGCACATCACAGAGGGGATGACTGTAAAGCGGTCAACCCCCTAGTGGAGGGAAGGTGACTGCAAAAAGGTCGCCCCCCAGGTTTTTCTCGAGGAGGATTGTAAAGGACAATGCCCTCCCCCAAGCCACGCCGTGCGCTGTGCAACGCACACGGCGGCATGTGACCTCGTGCGCGCCCGCGACCCCTTGGGTCCCCCACCATGTACCGACGGCAGGGGGCGCAGGCGTGTTGGAACCGGGGCGGCCGCCTTCTCGGCGGGAGCGGGTTCGGCCCTCTCCCGATCCGGCTCTGCAGTTTCTTCTGCAGCATGACGCTCTCGCAGAAGGAGACCACTGCGCCCCAATTTTCATGCTCTGCCAACATGGCCGACACTACTGTCGGCAGAGAGAGATCTTGACCGATCCGATCGACCAGGATCCGCCGCTTGGCAGCCCGCACAGGGGATTCCTCGAGAGCGTGTGCTGTGCGGTGTCCTGGTCGCTTCCACAATGGTGGCACTGTGCCGTAACCTCACGTCCTATTCTGTGCAGGTACGCACCGAAACAACCGTGACCGGTGAATACCTGCGTCATACGGTAGGTGACGCGCTCGCTCCTTCTGAACCAGGCCCCGAAGAGCGGCAGGATGGCCTCAACGGCGAGTTTGCTCGAGAACTGCAACCGAAGGCGATATCGCCACGTATCGCCACTCAGCCGTGACTCCGCGTGTTATCCTGTGCAGGTTCGCACCGGAACAATCGTGACGGGTGAAGAATACCTGCGTCAGGCTAAGCTAAAAAGATGGCGACGCAGGCGCACTTTTTAAGTCAGGCTCGCGACGCGTGAACACTCCAGTTTCTTGGGGGCGGTTGCCGCGGCCGCTCACCAGCTGCGACCGTCACAGCTTGTTGCCGCCTGGTTGGAAGGAAGCCGATTGGTTCTTCTTAGGAAGGGAGGAAGGGCCGCGGGGTCTCTTCTGCGTACCGATCTATTTACTTGCTCGACAAGGCTTCATAGCTATTCGAGTCAACTGTACCCCCGACTCGTAGTTTTAAGAGTAAATAAAAAATCTGACGTCGAAAGTACCAGAACCAGTGTGTTACCACTGACGTATGGCAGAGACATGGTCCCTCACTACTGGCCTCATAATGAAGCTCAAGGTCACATCAGATATGAGGAGCTCCATAGAAGTAAAATTGCTAAGGTCGTTGAGGTTGAAACGATTGAGTATTTGAAGCAGGAAAAAGTAGAAATTCTTGACCATCCTACATACAGTCCTGACCTAAGCCCTAACGATTTCTTTACATTTCCTAAAATTAAGAAGTCTTCGTGGTCAAAGGTTCCAGTCCGGTGAAGAAGCAGTCGACGCTTTCAATTCAGCCGTTTTGAACACCCCCACTTTAGAGTGGAATTAATGATAACTGGTTTGAGCGAATGGAAAAGTGTATGTACTACGTGGTGAATACTTTGAAAAACAATAAAAAGTACTATAAGGTTCTAGTTGTGTTTTTTTCTTCAAAGGACAAAACTTAAAAGGCATGCCTCGTATTATGAATTGGCCTGTCACCCGTGTCCGACTTGACGTCAACTTCGGGAACACCTGTATATACCCATACATTTTAGAATAAAGGTGTGAGGAAGCCGCTTTAATCAGTCCTCCGGGATTGCGTACTCCCATGGTGAGATGAGTCGTGATCTGATCATTATTATTATTACAAATTATCAGACAGGCAGTGATCCTTTTAGTGTGATCTTACGAGGACCTGGAGCCCCCTTCGGTGCCGAAGATGACCGCCCCAGTGGTTTTAGCCGGTAGGAGTCCGGCAGATCCCTTCGCCCTTCCTTCCTTCGCATTTCCACTGGACACCAATAAAAAAAAGGCTGCTATTCCCACCATTTACTCCATTCTATTTTTTGCAGTTAGAAAGATATTTGTTAAACTCGGTTATTGAACCGGTACACATTTTGGGCTGAGACTGCATCTTCTGGGAGCTTATTCCGTGCTCTATTTGGTTGCTTAGCATTTACGAGGATTGTTGTTTGAGAAGCTGGTATACAGCTTAAGAATCCGGCGGAGGCTAGGGCCAACTACCATTCGAGGCGAGTGATAAAAATCTGCCTAAACATTGCCATCCCTGTTTGACAGAGTGAGGCTGGCGCGGGGTACTGCACGCACACAAACATTTATTCATAACGTCTCGCAGCAAATCTTTGAAAAAATGTTCATTGATGGCGTTATTTTTGTTTTCCTTTTTGGTGAACCATTGATAAATGTAAAGATTAGTAATGCGTTTTTTGAACACTTCTCTACAAGGGCTAAATCTCAAGTTATAATATACCTACCTACTTCATATGTTTTACTTCGTCTGGGACTATACTTGACTTGTCGGCACGGTTGGTGCAGTGGCTGATACAGTCGGCCGCTGCGCTCTGGTTCGTGGGTTCATTTCCACACGGAACAAATATTTTTATGATCTGCAGGTAATTGTTCCATGTCAAATTTAAAGTCCCTATGTTGTTTTTTTAAAGTACCTATTGGTAAGTTTAATAAACGAGGCTTTTATTTTTTGTTTTAATTAAGTTTAGCCTTAACGTTTTTGTTCTAATTGACAATAAGGACTGATTACATATAAAATATATTTACTATTTATTTATATTCCAACAAAAAAAACCTTCAATTACTTTGGGGCATGGCAGAGCCCACGCGTTTGATCATGTAATTATCAGAGGTGCGTGTAACAGAGTGTTAAACTAAAATTAAAAATAAATACTAAACTTGGTACCTATCTTACCTATCTATAATACAAAAGTAAGTATTAGTACAGTGTTGTGTTGTGTCGTTTGTGAGCTAAGTATGATAAAATAAAGGACCAGGTAAACATTTATTGTTATGTTCATTGATTATATTGACACTTCTTCTATTCATAAAATGCTAATCAATTCGTGATGTCGGTAAAATAGTGTGGGGTGACATTATTGTCTGCGCCGAACTATTTAATTTAAAAAACATGGTTATCAGAATACACAGTATGAAAGATCTATCATCATCATTTCAGCCGAATAAAGTCCACTGCTGAACACAAGCTTCCCCCAAAGAGCGCTAGAACGACCGGTCTGGGTGTGTTGTGTGCACATTGGGGGTTTTGCCACAGTCGCCACGCTTTGCAGGCGGGTTGGTGACCGCAGTTGAGTTTTTAACGTACTCGAAGAACGTTGTTGCCCATCTTCCGGTTAATCCCATAGTCGCCTTTTACGACACCCACGGGATGAGATGGGTTGGTGCTATTTGTGGCCACACCACATGGCTATATGAAATATCCATATAGGTATATATATACACACTATATTAGACTACTTTTGAATTTGTGCCGATATTTTAATTCATCGTAGTATCATATTATTGTGATGTACATATGTGTATGTGAGTATTAAAATAAATATAGGAATATGAATAGACTATCCATGTGGTGTTCGAATTAACAATATAGCATATACTCCATCTCCTCCCATAGATGTTGTAAAAGGCGACTAAGGGATTCTAAACCAGAGGGATGGGCAGCAGCAGCCCTTCCGTGGAACATTAGCCATACTGCGCTCACCAACCCGCCTGCCAAGCGTGTTGAGTACTGGCAAATTCCCCCCAAAATGATGACACAATTGTTGAAATCTATTGGGGAGGCCTTTGTTCAGCAGTGGATGTCTTATGGCTGATATGATGATGATGGTGTATGTGGGTAGGATAGGAATCAATCAACAGTTTGTCGCTGTCAGTTGGAATATGCTTATGTGCACCTGTACCATTCATACTTTCTTTTAAAAAAATGTTACCCCACACTAGAATGACTCCTGTGTGCGTGGGTTGTCAGCGTGCGGGGAGCGAACCCACGACACGTTGTGCAGAAAGCCAGTCGCTTAGCCACTGCGCCAACCATGCCGTCGTTCATTTGTCGTTCATGTTATCCTGCTTTCCGACGATCCTGAATAATTCAATTATGTATAATAAATGTAAATCATGTTACATAAATAACAATATAAAATATTATTATTAAACAAATTCACGTCTCTAATAGGTAAATTTGCGAATTGGAGAACTATTAATTCGGGTAATATTAAATTCAAATAAAATTCGTCCAATTTCGAGATTGCAGAATCCCAGAATTGATTATCTTTTTCTATTATTTTATATGTCAATACTTTAGATGTCCACACAATGAATAAACAATATTGACATTCAGTTAGGTGTATCTGAATCTGTCCTTGGATTTGGACTGTATTTTTTTTTTTAAGTCATTGTCAATGTTTGTGAAAAGTATTTTTTTATTTGTTTATTAGTTAAACCGAGATAAATTGACACTTTTATTTCAACTAAAGCATCATCACATTTTTTTATTTATTTTTTTATTGATCCGGTGGAAATACCTCATGTACTTCCTTCGCCCCGGGAAAAGACGAAGGGGCATGCCCGACTCCTACCGGCTAAAACCACCGGAGTGATCATCGTCGGCACCGAAGGGAGGCTTCAGGAACTCGAAAGATCTCCATCTAGAGCCACCCATTGGTGCCACGCCTTTAGGCACGTGTCGGAGGGGATGACTGTAGGGCGGTCATCCCCTCCTAACGGAGGGAAGGCGACTGTAAAGAGGCCACCCCCCCCCCCCCCCCCCAGGCATCTCTCGAGGGGATTGTAAAAGATTCCCCCGAGGCATCACTATGCGCTGAGCTGTGCACACAGCGGTACGTGACCACATGCGCACCGCTGTCTTCCCGGGGGTCGCTCGGTATGAGCACGCATATTTCCCAATAAGCGCGCTCGCGAACCCCAAGGCCCCCCCCCGCCATATAAAGTCGACAGGGTGTTGGACACGGGCGCCGCGGCGGTTGTTACCCCGGCCCCGTGTCCTCCTCCTCCGAGCGGGATCGGCCCTCTCCCGATCCCGCTCTGCGACCTCCTTCTGGAGCATTACGCTCTCACATAAGGAGACCACAGCACTCTAATTTTCATGCTCTGCCAGCATAGCCGACACTACTGCTGGCAAAGAGAGATCTTGCCCGATCCGATCGACCAGGATCCGCCGCTCGGCAGTCCACGCAGGGCACTCTCCGAGCGTGTGCTGTGCGGTATCCTGTTCGTCTCCACAGTGGTGGCACTGTGCCGTGACCTCGCGTCCTATCCTGTGCAGGTACGCACCGAAACAACCGTGTCCGGTAAATAGGCGGAATGTGACGCGCTCGCTCTTTTGGAGCCAGGCTCAGAAGAGCGGCAAGACAGCCTCGACGACGCGCTTTTGCACGTACTGTGGCAGCATAAGCCGCTCGCGCCATAGCTCGAGGGCACGCCGCCGAGCCTGCTGCCTCAAACGTTCGAGCGCCCCTGAAGGCACGCCTTCCTCGCTATGGCGGAGGGAGCGTGTTTGGTGATACACCCACGCATCCATCTCCGCCAAGATATCAAAAGGCGGAAAGCGCGCCAACAGAGTTGCCGCCTCAAAGGACACCGTTCGGTATCCTCGTGCGATCCGTATAGCCGCTCTACGCTGCAGACCGTGGATCTTCGTTCTGCAGCGCTGGACGCCTGAAAGTCGAAATGACCAAACAGGCGCCCCGAAGAGGGCCACGGACCGCACGACTCCCCCGTAGAGGCGGCGAACTTCTTCCCTCGATCCCCCGAGATTGGGTAGCAGCCCGTGCAAGGCACCCACTATCCTTTCGACCCGGGGGACAAGACGCTCAAAGTGCTCTTCGAACCCCCAAAGCATCATCACCTATCAAACCATATGGGCTTGCTCCAAGATAAGGACGTTTTAAGGCTCGCAAGGCAAATCTAAATCCAAGTAACCTAGCGTAAAATTAAGTAAACAAATTGGTAGGAACGCATAGTAGGTAATTATTATTGAACACTGATCAAAATCCCGGACTACCTTGGACCTAGGACTCGTTGCGCACGCCTGTCGCCTACTGCTTACGATATATGATTTGGCGCGTCTGTGAGTATCGTAGAACAGCAGTGCTATTCTGTAAGAAGTCACTGGCAAACTCACTCGTGAATCCGCAGTGAAAAGTAGTAATAACAATCCAAAATTAGAGATTTTACTTCGGATTCAGAAGTGAGCTTGTTAGTGAAGCAAACTCATATAAGAATCCGAAGTAAAAAATAGCAATAACAAGATGGTAATAATAATATAATAATAATAATATTTATTTGCGTAAAACATGGTATAAAAAGATGTTAAGTATAAAAAGCGCATACATGTTTTGCTAATACATAGCATGCAAAATAAAACAAACCATTTACATTGTTTAACAGTAGGGAAGAGTCTATTCTTTCCTTTTTATAACTTTACAATATTAACTTTTCTTATCAAGGAATTCCTTAACACTATAAAAATTGTTTTCATTTAACCATACATGTAGTTTCGTTTTGAACGAGAACTTTATATTAAGCTCTTTTAGATAGCTTGGTAATTTATTATATACACGCACACACATCGCTAAGCAGCTTTTATAATATTTTGTTGAGTTGGGGATATCACTAAGTACGAGCCGGAATGGGTCTCGCCGATTTCTTACATTAACGTCATTAGCTGCTTTAAATAGTTCCATATGTTTCCATACAAACATGCATACTTCATATATGTAAAGAGATGGCAGCGGTAACAAACCAAGTTTCTTGAATACTAGTATTAGAGATTTCACCGCGGATTTAGAAGTGAGTTTGCTAGTGAGTTCTTACAGAATAGCCACGCAGAATAGAGTTAATTCCCGGTCGAGAATATATCCATTTATGGTTGTAATAAAAATTTACAAGATAATCTGTTCCCACTGGAAAAATACTTTAAATATCGTTGTCTTTAATACGAAAGTAATGTGATGAAGGACATCTATTATGACGTCATATCGGCCATTTATACGTCCACTGCTGAACAAAGGCCTCCCCCATAGATTTTCAAAACTGTGTCATCATTTTGGGGGGCATTTGCCAATACTCACCACGGTTGGCAGGCGGGTTGGTGAGCGCAGAATGGCTATCGTTTCACAGAAGGGACGCTGCTGACCATCCCTCTGGTTTAGATTCCCTTAGTCGCCTTTTACGACATCCACAGGAGGAGATGGAGTGGTGCTATATTCTTAATCCGGACACCACACGTAAAAATTTGCAAATAGCTATTCATTTACATTTAATTTTGGACAGGCATTTTGAAAAAGGACTCTTTCAGGAACCCAGATAATCATTATCTGAATCAGAACAATAGCACATATGGTGAAAATATGTTTGAATTAGAAATTATTTTGGATGTTTGTATGGGGATTTCTACCTCCGCTGCACTTTTAAAGTATATATCTGAAGTAACTACAGAAAAATCTCTTATAATCTCATAATAATTGCTCTACCTTTATGTCGAATATGCCAGGCTTTTATTTTATATTTGAAATTTGAAAATATTATTGTACTTTTTAGTTCATTTTTCATTAATAGCTTGTTTTTATGAATTTTTATTTTATTTATTTATTTTTAAAAATCATTGCTCCACACTAGGATTTCTCCTGTATTGTGGGTGCATTTACAGACACAAATTCCACACACAATACACCCAGACCTAGAACAACTACCTGCAGATCATACAAATATTTGTTCCGTGCGGGAATCGAACCCGCGACCCAGTGCGCCAACTGTATCAGCCACTGCACCAACGGTGCCGTCTGAACTATAATCATATTTTTATTTTGTTAAGTAGTCTCATACCAACACTAACTCTCAAAACCTATGAAAACATTACTTATAGGTTTGAATATTAATGCCTAGTTGTTTTGGTGGATGTATACATAGAAGCATTAGACTACAATATTTCGATTTATTATATATAATCTTTAAAAAAGCATTCCAGTGACTTCTTTACTATGATGATCAATCTATGTATAAGTAGTAATGTCTTAGGTTTTGAAATTATATCTTTAACAATAGTAAGTACTACAATATTCATATTCATTTGATCAAAAGCTGCTGGATATTTATAGATAAAATGCTTTCTTGGCTCCAAGAATGATGTCACATAATATTCAGTTCTCAGATTTGGTCAATTGATCTGACCGAGGCACTAGGTGATACTAGATAACTTTGATTCTTTTATAAACATTATTTTCTTTCCCGTTTTATTATATCTGACCACTGTGATATCTTATAATATCTCCAATTCCACGTATAAAAGGTTGGATAATACAATATTTACTGTTACCACCATTTACCAATTTAATAGAGTTAATATCTCTAAGACTCTTAGTAAGAAGTAATAGCGAGAGCGACTGCCTCAAGAGGAACATTCAAGAAAATCATTTAAAGGAAGTTCTTACCTGGAATGCATCTACATCCAGAAGTTGTTCTGATATTGAACTCATGATCACTAAAAGTAATAGGTACCTACTAACAAGTCAGCAAGAAATATCAATGGTTATGTTCTTCTTCCCTTAAATTATGGCTTCTGTATGGTTATGTTTACTAAATATTTTGACTTTTGAGGTTTATGAGAATGTCAATTGACTTTATTGAATGCTTAAACAGCGTTGCCAGAAACAGAAAGCCAAATAATATACGTCTATGGTACGTACCCGTCTCTGAAATAGTACACAAAACGTAGACAGAGTAAACAATAGACTGCTGGATATCTTCCTTATTCCTTTGCATTTGCAGAAGAAAAAGAGAAATATGTTATTCGACATTTGCAATGAAAAGAGACAGACTTACAATATTTTTGTCTCTTAATGCGTGTCGGCTTGGCACATCCAAAGAGATGCCCTTCATAAAAAAAGAGTATTTATCTATTTATCAGAATTGCACGGAATAGTTACTAAAGGGGAGACGTACTAGGTAAAATACGTACTGAGTCTTAGGGTGAGATTCAGAAACGAGTATTCGAATATGTCGTACTCTATGTCGTCATGTATGGGTTTAATATAAAATGTTTATAGAATAATGTTCATGCCTTCTGTTCAATGAGTCTAAGGGTGAGATTCAGAAACGAGTCTAAGCGTGAACTTACGCTTCCGTATGTCAAAATGCACTACTTACGCCTAATTTTGACAGATGGAATCGTGAACTTAGCTTATACTCGTTTCTGAATCTCACCCTAAGACTCGTTTCTGAATCTCACCCTTGGAAGTACGCGTACGTATAAATACTTGATCTAAAAACTTGGTCCACGAGTATTAAGGCGTCTCTAGTATATTAAATTTTTCCATAAACTAACGCGTCTTCATACGTTCGAGTAGAAGTGGGTAATTAAGCTTTTTGCGTGAACCGAACCGAAACTATGTATTGGTATCCGATAAAGTGTTTCAAAACTATGTATTTTCAAAAACTATTTATTGGACGATATGCGTATAAAGTGTTTATGAAATGATAAACGTTTTCGTGTCGGTTCATGTATTTGCTTCGAAACATGCTATAAACACAAAACTATGTATTTACGGTAACTATTTATTGGACGAGATGCGTATAAAGTGTTTATGAAATACTAAACGTTTTCGTGTCGGTTTAGGTATTTGCTTCGAAACTTGTAATCAATAGTAAACAAATTCAAGTTCGCTATCAACTGAAAATTTTATACTTTGGTTTTTTGTTCTTTGTCTGTGATAAATAATTATTATGACTGGTAAAATACAATAATTTGACACAATAAATTCTAGTCTTATGCAAAGTTCTAATATTTAATTTATACTCGTGCCAATATAGGATGGATATACCTAAATAACGTGTCAAAGATTTGATAGCAGCATAAAAATCATTCCTAATAAAATAGAATAAAATGTGATTTTTATTATTATTATTTAGAATGACTAAAATTCATAAATGCGCGATCTCGCTTCTTGTTCGTGCGATCGTCGGTATAGGTCGGGTTTACTTCGGAATAACTCGGTCGGAGTCATTCGGCTAGTTTCGGTAACTGTTTATCGACGATCCAATGCTGTGTGAATAAAGTGTTTCGCCCGATAAATAGTTTCTGAAGAGACCAATACATAGTTTTACGCATTGGACGCGATACATAGTTTCAATAACTGTTTACGGTTTGCAACGCACACCGCTACGTTCGAGTATTTAGGCATCTCTTCTCTAGTATATTGACGTTTCCGAAAAAAAAAGGGCGGGAAAGTCGAATTAAAAGGCGCTATTTTTTAAATAAAATAATTTTAATTCATTTCGAGCTATATTAACTAGTTATAGCCCTTATTTTCTAATTCCATGAGTGAATTTAGTAGTGGACTCATGGAGTCCTCTACTTCCGAAACCACTTTAAAGCGGAAGAGTACTTGCATACATGAAGATGAACCGGTTCCCAAGATGTTACCGAAGTTCATAAATACTAAGAGGGGTTTATTCAAAGACATCCTTCCCACCTATGAAGAATTGAACAGAAAAGATTATCCCGTATTACTTTTCCAGGACAACAAAGAAAAAATTGATCTATTTAAAATTAATAAAATTCTTAAGGACTTGGTTCCACTTAACACGTACGTTAAGCCCATTGGTCATTACTATATCAAGATATTCTTTCCAACAAAAAAAGAAGCGAACTCTTTCATTTTGAATAAATCCATTCATAGCAAATATAACTGGTCAGTCAAGATACCTTTCGATCAAATTGAAAGTCAGGGAGTCATCAAGGTTCCTACTGAAATTACCGATACTGAACTTTTGTCGTCTTTGAAATCACCTGGGTGTGAAGTTTTAGGTATCAAGAGATTTAAGAAGAAGCTTCCCGACGGCTCACTTACTTGTCTGCCAACAGTACTGGTAACTTTTTTGAATATTAACAGGCCCAGTCATGTTACTTATGAACATTTATGGTTCGAAGTAAGAGAATATTTTAAACCTTTAGTTCAATGCTTTAACTGTTTCAAATTCAACCACACTAGTGGTTCTTGCAAAAATGCTCAAGTTTGCTCCATCTGTGCAGGTAATCATTTCTATAAAGATTGTTTACAAAAAGATAAAATTAAGTGTAATAACTGCCAAGGACCTCATGTAGCAGTCGCATATGAGTGCCCCCTTAAAGCTTCGAAAGTTGCTGAAATTAAAAATAGAATTTTGGGAGGTACAACATATGCTTCAGCTATTAAAGGCACCAAATCAGTCTTACTTGCATCTAATGAAAAAACATCTAAAAATATCCCTTTGAATTCTAATGTTAATACCAAAACTACTTCACCTCAGAAACGATTTATTATAAGCGATATATTGAACTGTGATTCAACATTAAACGGCATTATAAAAACAATTGTAGATTTGATTTCTAAGAAAGATGGGGCACCAATTACATCCAAGATTATAAAAGAATTGTTAATACACAATTTAAGCAATACATAATCATTTATGGATAAAGTTTTAAAACATTTAAACATAATACACTGGAATTCTAGAAGCATTTCCCCTAAACTTGATGTTTTTAATGACTTTATTGACCTCAGTACTGATAGCATCGACATTATTTCAATAAATGAGACCTGGCTTAGTAACAATAAAAAATTTAAGCTTAAGGGTTATAATATTATCAGGAGAGACTCTGAGCGTCCTCACGGAGGCGTAGCCATTGCAATTAAAAGTTTATATAAATACAGTATTATTGATACCTATTCGGACTACAATTTTCAAAATATTTTGTGTGAAATTGAAATTGGTTCCTTGTACTTGAATATTTTATGTGTATATTGCCCTCCTCCACCTAACGGTAAGTTTCGTATTCATTTGCTGGAAGAAACTTTTAATAAAATAAAAACAGAAAATTTTTTAATCATTGGAGATTTTAATGCTCTTCATCTGTCTTGGGGTGGTAAAAATAATAATAGTAGAGGCAATTTGATTTACAATTTCATGAATGATAAAAACTGCATTTGTATTAATGACCATAATATAACTACTTTAGCTCCTTTCGGACAAGAGGGTAATGTGTTAGATTTAGTTTTTGTTTCTCAATCTCTCAGTTCCAGTTGTGCCTTTTCTATATTAGATGATCCTATGAGTAGTAATCACTATCCTGTTCTTGTCAAAGTCTTCTATCAGACTTCTGAGATATATTTTGCAGATACCCCAAGATGTGTTTCTACTGATGTCCCTGAAATTTCAGAAATAAACTTTAACAAAATTAATTGGCATGTCTTTGCTGATAAGTGCAATACAGCATTATCATCGTTTACTCTAACTAATGATCCTATTGGTGATTATAATAGATTTGTTCAATTATTATATTCAGTATTGTTAACATTCCAAAAAAAGTCTACTGTCCATCTTCGTCAAAAGAGAGTTGTGTGGTGGGATGAAAAGTGTGAGTTAGCAGTTGCGAAAGTACGGTTAGCACTCCAATCTTATAAAAGATATCCTTCATTAGAAAACTATTTGATATATAAACAGTTAGATGCTGAAAAAAAGTTAATTATACTAGAAGCTAAACGTACCAGTTGGCAAAACCTATGTTTATCATTTAGCCGCTTAACTTCCATTAAAATAATTTGGGATAATATACGTAAATTCAAGTTCTCTTGTGCCCAAGGAAGTAAAAGCAATGTCTTCATGCACAATCCAGAATATGCTTCTGCTTTTCTAAATGAAATCACTTCTCCGATTAATAATGCAGACTTTAACCATCTTAACACTTATTTCTCACAGTCTGGTAAAGAGTCATTTTCCTGGTTAATTAAACCATTTTCTTTTGATGAATTTATTGTCTCTCTGCATAATAAAAAGGTTACATCCCCAGGGCCGGATTCTATTCCTTACTCTGTAATACAGAATTTACCAATTAATATTAAAAAGATTTTATTATTAATATATAATACATTATGGTCTACTTGTTCTATCCCAGATAGTTGGAAAATTCAATATGTAACCCCTATTTTAAAGCCCAATAAAGACCCAAACTCTATAAGCTCATATAGACCTATCTCATTAACTTCCTGCTTTTCTAAACATTTTGAAACAATGCTCAAGAATAGACTTGAGTGGCATTTTGAACACCATTGTTTGATACCTCCACTTCAATTTGGTTTTCGTAAAGGTAAAAGCACTCTGCACAATCTCAGCTGCTTAATAGGTGAAATTAAAAATGGATTTCAAGTTAACAAATCTACCTTGGCTGTTTTTTTAGATATCCAAGGTGCATTTGATAATATTGATCAAAATTATTTAATATACACATTATATAAGTTAGGAGTCCCTGGTTTAATTTTGAAATGGATTCACAAATTCCTGAATGGTCGCAATACTTGGATAAAGGTAGGTAGACAACTATATGGACCTAAAAAATCCCATAAAGGTACTCCACAAGGCTCTGTAATCTCACCTTTAATCTTCATACTTAGCCTTATTAATTTTATGTCTAAAATACCTATTCAGGTCAAATATTTATTATATGCTGATGACTTAGTTATTTATTTACAATGTGAGGGTGTTAAAGAAGGGGAACAAACTATGAATAAGGCCCTCCATCACATAGGCTCTATATTAAATAATAAATTGAAGCTTAAAATTAATGTTGATAAAAGTGCTACCATATTTTTCTCAAAAAATGGACCTCATACTCCTCAAATTATCTATGACCATGCAATTATTCCTAATTATGTTTGCTTTAGATATCTTGGTTTGATTTTAGATTCCTGTTTATCTTGGAAACCTCATATTGAATATCTTTGTAGAAAAGCCGAGTTAGGTCTAAATATTATGAAATCATTGGTTGGTCTTAATTGGGGTTCTGATCCCAAAATCCTAAAAATTCTTTATATTAGTACTATTCGTAGTTATTTTGATTATGGCTGCAGCTTTTACTATGATGCTGACAGCTATCTATTAAGAAAATTAGATGTCTTACAGAATAAAGCTCTACGTATAATCTGTGGAGCTATGATGTCTTCGCCTATTAATTCTTTAGAAGTTGAAACTGGAATTGTTCCTCTCACTATTAGAAGATCTTATATCACTGACAAATTTTCTATGAAGTTAATTAGCCTTGATAATGTTATAATCTCTAAATTACTCCATAACTTTGATGTTCCTGACTATAATAATGAAAGTATAAAAGTAGCTATGTCTCTAATTGAATCAATAACATTTCTGAATTTCAACTTCCAAGATATTATATTCTGGTCTAAGCAACATCCTTATTATAATGTTGACTTTGTCTGTACTTATATGAACATTCCTATACATGTAAACAAATTTAATTCCAAAGTTGAATTTTTACAGTTTTTAGACACCAAGAGTAACTTCATAAAAATTTATACTGATGCTTCTAAAACTCCAGAAAGAACTGCTTTTGCCTTTTTTGATCAAATATATAACTATGGTAAAGTCTTCAGATGTAATGACTATATGTCTGTTTTTTCAGCTGAAATGCTTGCTATTTTACATGCTCTTCAATATGTACTTAAAAATTACAATAACTATACTCAATCTCATTTTCTAATATTATCTGATTCAATGAGTGTGGTAAAAGCTCTCTGTAATAAAAATATGAACATGTATTCTCACTATGCAATCTATAAAATAAGAAGTTTGGTTTATGAGCTTTCTTTCAAGGCCCTGTATATTGAATTCTGCTGGGTTCCGAGCCATTCGGGTATACTTGGTAATGAACTAGTTGATAGCCTTGCAAAATCTTCCTATTCTGTAATCTGTAATTGTCCTGTGCCATATACTGATTTGAATAATTATATCAAAGACTTAATGATTAAGCGCTGGGAGATATCGCTTAGCTATACTCGGCAAGTAAAAGGAAAATGGTTAGCAGAAATCACTCACAAACCATCAACGTCTTCTTGGTTTGAAAGAAACAAGATATTCCTTGGTAGACAGTTAATTACCACTATTTGTAGGTTAAGAATTGGACACTGTAAAATACCTTCTCACTTGTACAGATTAAAACTCATCGATAGTAAATCTTGTATATATTGTAATTATGAAAGTTGTGACCTGCAACATTTGTTCTTTGATTGTAAACAATTTTCAGTGCAACGAGTATTGTTGATTTGTCAATGTCAAGACTTGCTAGGGAAATGTGACCTACCTAAAAATATTTATGATTTATTAAAATTTCCTATTTTATATAATTCTATATTTCAATTCATCCAAAGTACAGTTGGATCTGTATGAATTTTAGTTATTATTTGCATAGTTAATAATTTTTGTTGTTGTAAAGATACATAATTTTAAGATAACTTTGTTTATCTTTGTAATTTGCGTTTATAATTTATAAGTGGTAGAGTCATTCTTAACTTTGTTTATAAGTATTTTAGTTATTTATAAGATAAATATTCTGTTACCTTGGATAAGAAACTGTTATGAGTTTGTAAATCTTTTGTTGGGTTGATGGTTCGTCCAATGCCCATAATAAATGAAAAAAAAAAAAAAAAATTGACGTTTCTTAATGACCGGTTATGCAGAAAAAGACATTTCTCATAGTTAATTAGTTACTTGGTCTGATTTGATCTTATCAAAATATATATATAATACGAGGTGTTTTTCAGTCTCTTTGTTAAAAATCTAAATCAAGAAATAATCTAGTATATACTTGGTCTGAAAAAACGTGGATTTATCTAATACGTATATATATATATATTTTAATGGAAGGCAATCCACATGAAGGAGAACGGTTTATGAAGAAATTTAAATATTATAAGTCTAATAGATCCAAGCTGTCTTTTGAAGAAGTAATAACAATAGATAAATGTTGCGCTGATAAGGTGTTTATGTTCCGCGATCTATTTGTATATCTTCGTTCTACACCTTTCTAACAAAATGAAATTACTTTATAGGTGACTCATTTTACCCCAGATACTGTTATTAAAGATTCAAGAGTCGAACAACTGGGTTTGAAAAGTTCTAAAGAATGGCAGATATTTACTTTTAACAGGCATCCTGGTTTATTGTTTGTCAGAAACCCGTTTACAGCCTTAGGGCAAAGATATTGGATAAGAAAATGCCTAGAAGAATATCCAAAGAAGCCAAATAAACTGAATATTGATATAGAAATTAATTTGCAAGACTGGTGGACAGAATGTTTTAAGAATAGACAATGTGATAAACACCTTCAAAAAAAACTACGATGGACAACATTAGGATACCACCACAATTGGGACACGAAAGTAAAATTTTATTATTATATTGCAGTTAAATTTATTAGAAGTAATTTATTATAAACAATTCTCTTGATATTAGCTAAAATTGCTGTTACTTCGGGTTTTGAAATTTATGTTTTACCGATGTATTCAGAAATATTATCAAAATACAAAAAAGAAGAGTGGACATATTCATCATCATCATCATCATCATATCAGCCACAGGACGTCCACTGCTGAACAAAGGCCTCCCCCATAGATCACCAATGAGCGGTCACATGCCGCTCTCATCCAACGACTCCCAGCGACCTTCACCAGGTCGTCTGTCCACCTCGTTGGAGGTCGTCCCACGCTGCGTTTTCCGGTGCGCGGTCTCCATTCGAGAACCTTTTTGCCCCAACGGCCATCAGTTCTACGAGCAATGTGCCCTGCCCATTGCCACTTCAGCTTACTAATCCTTGCAGCTATGTCGATAACTTTAGTTCTTCTACGGATCTCCTCATTTCTGATTCGATCTCGTAGAGAAATACCAAGCATAGCTCTCTCCATAGCTCGCTGAGTGACCTTGAGCTTTCTTATGAGGCCCATTGTGAGTGACCACGTCTCTGTTCCATATGCCATCACTGGTAACACACACTGGTTAAAGACTTTCGTCTTTAGGCATTGCGGTATTGTTGACGAAAAGACGTTGCGAAGTTTCCCGAACGCTGCCCAGCCGAGGCGGATTCGACGATTGACCTCTCTCTCGAAGTTGGACCTACCTAACTGGACAGTTTGTCCCAGGTAGACATACTCGTCAACAACTTCGAGAACAGAGCTCCCAACGGATATTGGGATGGGCACGACATGGGCATTTGACATGACTTTCGTCTTGCCCATGTTCATTTTAAGGCCCACCTGTTGGGAAACCCTGTTGAGATCATCGAGCATTGTGCTGAGCTCTTGCAGCGATTCTGCCATGACTACGATATCGTCGGCAAATCGAAGGTGAGTGATATACTCGCCATTGATGTTAATGGCGAATCCTTTCCACTCCAGCAGCTTGAAGGCATCCTCCATTGCAGCGGTGAACAGTTTCGGGGAAATGACGTCCCCCTGTCTCACACCTCTCTGCAATGGAATTGCCCCCGTGCTCTGTTCATGTACTCGGACCGACATGGTGGCGTTTCTGTATAAGCACTTCAACACTTCAATGTACCGATAGTCAATCTGGCACCGCTGCAGAGATTGCAGCACTGCCCAGGTTTCGATCGAATCGAAGGCTTTCTCATAGTCCACAGACGCCAAGCATAGTGGCAGATTATACTCCTCGGTCTTCTGTATAACCTGCCGCAGCGTATGGATGTGGTCTATGGTACTGAAACCTTTTCGGAAACCGGCTTGTTCGGGAGGCTGGAAGTCATCAAACCTGCGCTCGAGACGATTTGTGATGACCCTTGAAAACAGCTTATAAACATGGCTCAGAAGTGAGATGGGTCTGTAATTCTTCAATAGGGTGTTATCACCCATTTTGAAGAAGAGCACCACCTCACCTCTGTTCCACGCTTCCGGCGTTGTGCCCTCGAGTAAGACGGAATTGAATAGCTTCTGAAGGACTTTAAGTACCGGTGTGCCACCCGCTTTCAGAAGCTCTGTCGTAATTCCGTCCCCACCCGGCGCCTTGTTATTTTTAAGCTGTTTCAAGGCCATCCTAATCTCGTACAGGCTGATGTCCGGGATATCCTCGGTATAGTGTCGGGTTAGTTTGGCTCGCGGGTCTTTGTCAGAGCGAATGGTAGGTATAGTTACCGAGGTGTATAACTGCCGGTAGAACTTCTCAATCTCTCTCAAAACCTCTGGCTTAGTCGACGCTACACTGCCGTCCTCGGTCTTCAGCTTCATAATACGACTTTGCCCAATAGACTTGTCTCTTGCGAACACTTTGGAGCCTTGATTCCGCTCAATCGCCTCTTTAACACCGTTGGTGTTAAAGGTGCGGATATCGTGACGCAAGGACTTCCATATCCGTCTATTGAGCACTCGGTATGCTTCAGCATCACCGGAGGACTGCAGCGTCATGGCGCGTCTTTCTGCCATGAGGTCGAGAGTGTGATCGGAGAACTTTTTTTGGTCTACCTTTACGGTGGGCCTTAAAGAACTTAGACCCAACCGTTTGGACAGTTTCTACAAACCTACCATTTAAATCGTCCACAGATACGCAATGTTCTAGGCACTCGAAGCGGTTTTGGAGTTCGAGTTGAAAGCTCTCGGGGTTTTGGATATGAGCACTAGAGGGCCGGAGCGTAGACCTCATCAGACGAGACCTCTCAACTTTGAGATTAATATTCAATGTGCCTCTTACCATTCGGTGATCACTACCGGTTTTCACCCTGTGGATCACAGAGACATCATTGAATATTTGCCTCCTATTGGTCATGATGAAGTCAATCTCATTCCTCGTGGAACCATCGGGACTCATCCAGGTCCATTTCCTGTGAGGCGGCTTTTGGAAAAAGGAGTTCATCACGAAGAGTCCCTCCTTTTCCAAAAAGTCGGCCAGCCTCTGTCCCCTGGGGTTCCGTTGCCCATATCCAAATTGCCCCACTCTCAACTCACCATCGCATCGAGTGCCCAGCTTCGCTTTGAAGTCCCCCATCACAACAGTGAAGTGTGTCTTCGAGGTATGTATGGCCCTACTTACGTCCTCATACATACTCTCTACTTCATCATCTGGGTGTGTCGAGGTCGGTGCGTAGACCTGTATGACCTTCAACGAATACCTCTTGGATATTCTGAGTATAAGGTACGCTACCCTGCTCGACACACTTTCGATGGCCACTATGCTGTTAATGAGGGACCTGCGGACGAGAAACCCGACACCACCTTGAGACAGATGTTCGCCTTCCCGGTAGTAGAATAAGTTGCCAGATTTCAGGGTTATCGTGTCCTCACCCTCTCTTCGGACTTCTGATAGACCCATGATATCCCAGTGCAACTTATCTATTTCTTCTTCCAGCTCAACAATCTTTTCGTCTGCCCTCAGTGTGCGTGTGTTATACGTTACCAGGGCCAGTTTTCGTTTGGGGTGGTAGCCGGATGCCGTCCGGTGATTCTTAGCACCCCCTGCCCCGCCGTTACCGTGGCCGCTACCATGACCAGGAATAGCGGGGCTGCCGGGAACTGGGGGCCGGTGCATTAGTCGTGTCGTCATTTTGGGGGGAATTTGCCGATACTCACCACTCTTGGCAGGCGTGTTGGTGAGCGCAGTAATGCTTCTGTTCAGCAAAGGGACGCTGCTGCCCATCCCTTTGGTTAAGAGTCCCTTAGTCGACTTTTACGACCTCCACGGGAGGAGACGGAGTGGTGCTATATTCTTAATCTGGACACCACACGGAATTACATACATACACATACACATACTATTTTAATGAAAAACCGAAATTAAGAGGCATACCATATGCCTCTACCATACCATAAACCCATACAAAATGAGCATCCTTGTATTCCATGGTTCAATAGTTATAAAATGAGTCATAATGTTTTGATAACTGCTCATAGTTAGTTCCGGGCACATGCCGCTGAAGGCTCATATTTGATGAGAAAAGGAAATTCGCCTAATTGCTAGGCTTGCGGAAAAGTGGAAGATGTGCAACACCTTTTGGTGGAGTGTGTCAGGAACGAATCTAAAAGAAATAAAATAATAAAGAAATTTAAGTTTAAATAAGTTAGACATAAGTATATTCAACAGCATTTTAACTCAGCCTATATTGTGTGAAGCTAAAATGTTGTATGCATTATAAAATATATTAACAAGTTATTTACATAATTACACCGACATAAATTATGCTGCTTGTTTTAAGCTTAGGGTAAGATGGAACTGACATAACTGTTCAAAAGTTCCTAAAATTAAATAAAGAAAAAAATACTTGATATACACTTATGCTGTCCTCGAGCAGTAACTCTAACTTGTTGTTCTTGGCTGATATGATGATGATATTTTAAGTTGGATTGTAAAACTGAAATAATTGATAAATTGTCATTTTTAGGAAAAGTTTAGGCCTTCAAATAAAGACAAATATTGTTTGTAAGTATGTTTGCACAGCTTCATATCAATCACATTTCCAGTCTAATATGATCCTGCATTGTATAGGATTTTAGTACTGAATGGAATGATACAAATAATGGTACTTGGGTACCTTAATATTTTATATACTAGTACCTTCAAATCATTATATAGATAACCCCTGTGAAAGAATAATCATAGAAATTATGTATGCTGAAGTTTTCCTGACGAGCTAGTTTCTTTTGTGGACTAACCAAAGTGGCGGCACCAATGATATTATATATTAAAAGAAGTAGATATGTTACATACCTGCCAAAAGTAAGAACCAGAACTCCCCCAATTGTAGTACCTTGCAATCAGTTCGCTCAAAACAGGACAACGAGCACACACTGTCACAATCTGTATTGTTTTATTAATTAAGTAATAACAATGCCGTCGTGCGTATAGGAAATGCACAAACTATTAAACAAAAATAAATAAAGAAGAAGGGATCTCATACCACACGTGAGTATAAAACTACAAAATATTTGAATAAAAATACTATTCAAATTATAATATAGAATAATATTCTCGAAGAAAACACAGGCTAAGCAAAGAAAAGAGACAATATATATATTCTATTACAGGTGCGACAAAGACATCGAGTACACGTGTTGTCATTTTAGACAGCTATCTCTTTTACCCTCGTAATTTTTATATCTTCCTCCTTACAGCATAGGTGTGCAGTTGAATAGGTTTATACCTACATACTGCGAGACTGCATTTTGCGCGCCATTAAGTATGGACGTAACATATCTATGGTATAATATCATTTGGCGGCACCTTTAGTGTAGTGGTTAAGTTACTGGCTTTCTGTGCTTTGTGTTGTGGGTAAAATCCGCGCACTGAACAAATATTAGTAGGATCAATACAGTTTTGGGTCTGTGTGTTTGTGCAAGGTAAATTTAAATCTGTAAAATAAAACTATTTTTACTTGCATTTCAGGTGTACACTGAACAGAACAAGTCTCCATTTCCAGAAGACTTAGCAGAATTATCAGAAGTGCTGGCTAAAAACCTTGGCTACTCAGACTTCAGGGCTGAAGCAGCCATTGTCAACTATTATCATATGAACTCCACTCTATCTGGCCATACTGACCATTCAGAAGAGAATTTGGAAGCACCTTTATTCTCATTTAGGTATGTATGTTGGAAACAAATAACAGTACAATTATTGGAAGCCAGATCTTTGCAGGGGTTTGCAGTAACACATTACTTGCTGACCGTGGATAAATTAAGTCAACATTGTGTTTTTATTTATGGCCCTCAGTAGTTGAAATTGGGTACAAAAGTTTATATTTATGTCATTCTTTAAGTCGCCTAGAATGTTGAAATCTGAAACATTACATTTTTGTAGTAATGTTAGAAAACAGGCACCTAATGTAATTGCCAATCCTACAATTAGTCTTACATCTGACGATAAATACTAAAATAACTATGAACACGAGAATGATAACCCGTTTTTTAAACTAACATTTTAATCATAATAATTAACAGATGTATGTATGCTACACAGTATTCATTGGAATATTGTATTAAGGTTAAAATAAAATAAACACAAAATTTCCATCATTTCTGTGAGAGCTCGTCAAATAGTAAATTTTGTCGAGCTGCAAGCACTAAGCCCAAGTTGCCGCTCACCTGCCTTCTCTCAGTTTGTCGGCATAAGACCGAGCGAGTGCACGCGTGATCGTACAGCGCAATAATGTAGAAAATATTTTTTTTAAGAGTTATTTGTCTAATGTTTGACTTCCGTATCATTTCCACAAGGACAAATAAAAGGGTAAGTAATCAATATCTTGTTTTCTTATACTTTTAGAAATTTGCTTGGTATCTTACATATCTTAAATGAGGTTATTATTATTTATGATCCCATATTCTAGAACATGCGATGGACTCAAACAGAGAACATAGTTTCCAGTAATGTCATCTCCAGTAATGTCATCTCCAGTAAAATACTAAAGGTGAAAATGATTTGTAATGACTGGAAATGACCAACATGTTTATCTGTTTAGGTTTCGTGCAGATTTGTTTAAAAAAAGTGAAGTTTATTCAGTTTATTTATTAGTTCACTTATTGGTCTGGTATATGAAATACTGATTCATTGCACCTACGGCCAATCATAGTACATAAACAAAGAATAATTCCAGGTGGGGCAGTCGTGAGCCAGAGAACGCGAGTCCTAAAATATCGGCATATAAACGCGGAAAGTGCGAAGTGATCCAGAATTGTATGCAATAGAAAGAGAAAAAGAACGTATTAGGTACGGTACATAAAGAAGAAATAAACAGGACAAGTGATTCCAATTGATGATAAATCACCCAGCCATCAAAGATAACCAGGGATTAAAAAAGGGAAACGAAAAACGAAATTAAGAGAGTGACAGACACTAAATTACAAATGACTTCAAAAACTATGAAGAAACACGTAAGAAAAGCAAAAAAACTTTTGAACAGGGCAAAACTTAATAACACTTATTAAGCAATTCTATGACCAAGATTCAAACAGCCTAATTATTCTGGGCAAAAAGCAGTACATCACTTGCAATAAGGTCCAGAAACATAAACGACAGTTGATTTTACCGCACGGTGTCCTTTCACTTGCCTCTTGCCAGGGGTGAGGTGTACGCTTTGTCTGCATTAGACCGCGCCCCCGACAGGTATCGGCCCGTGACTGTCTGACGGGCCCCGTCTCTGTGTGTCCTGGCTGGCCGCACCTATATTCAGAGAGGCGTGCGCAGAGCACTCGCGCCGTGATCTAGGGCCTGATTCTGTTCGGGCAACGGGCTACGCTTGGTTCGTCACCCGCAGGCCGCTTCTTATGGTGGCCGGAGATCGTTCAGTGCCCTCCTGCGCCCGGTGAGTTTTCTGCGGCGGGGATCAGAGGTGGTTTCCTCCCGTCTCCGCTCTGCCGCTTCCTTTGCTTGCACCACGTCCTCGCAAAAGGTGGCGACGGCATCCCACGCGCTCTCGCTCCGGACTATGAACTGAACCACGGCCGGTAGCGACACCTCCTTGGGCCACCGCAACGAGATCACGGCGCTGCGTTGCCCAAGCTGGGCACTCATCCAACGCGTGCTGCGCCGTGACCTCCGGATAGTCTCCGCAGTGATAACTAACGGGCGTCCCTTCTCTGACTATTCGTCGCAGATACTTCCTGAAACACCCATGGTTCGAGAGTACCTGCGTCATTCGGAAGGTAAGTCCTTAGGGAGTTCGCCCACACTGGGGCCCCGAAAAGGGCCAGGGACCGTACGACCCCATGTACAGCCTCCGGCAGGAGGCATTGCCGCCTCCCAAATTGGACAGCAGACGCGAAAGTGCAGCCGCAACTAGAAGTTCCACCGCTTGTCGAGGACGGATCCTAGGCACTTCATTGTTGACTCGATGCTGATGCGAATGCCTCCTACCACAATGTGGGATTCCGAGGGTGGCGCGCGCCGGGGCCCAAGAGAACACAGCCTCTGACTTGGTGAGAGCCACATCGAGACCCAATTGCTGGATCCTTGCAACTAAACCGTGGAAACTCGTCCCCCGTGCCGTCACCAGCGTGTGTCATCGGCGTAACAGATTACGCCGATGCCGGGGGTGTTTACACCGCGCAGTACCCAGTCGTATCCGATGTTCCACAGGAGCGGCCCCAATACCGATCCCTGTGGAATACCACACATCGTCTCTCGCCGACCCCATCCTTCCCGATTCGGGTAGATACTGCTCTGTTTACCAGGTAGGCCCCGATAATGCGACGGAGGTACGATGGCACCCGATGATACTCGAGTGCCTCCCTAATGCAGCTCCAGGACAAGGTATTGAACGCGTTAGCAATGTCGAGACACCGCCACCACCATCTCGCCCTTGGATACGGCTTCCTCCGCCAGAGCCCTCACGTGCATGATCGCATCGACGGTCGAGCGCCCTCGGCGGAAACTTAACGGGTTGTCTGCCAGATCCGGCCCCACCACATTCAGGTGCTGGACGAGGCGGTCTGCAATTACTCTCTCGAAGAGCATACCCACCTCGTCCAGCAGCTCGATGGGGCGTTATTCCGATGAAGACTCCGCTGGCCCCCTCCTTCCTCAGCAGGACCAGCTCGCCAGTCTTCCACCTCAGTGGAAACTAGCCTCGCAGATAATTTTACCCCTAAAAGAATGACGCAATAAGATTATATCAGAGCATGGTATGCTTTTTTCTGTAGGTAATCTTTCCAAAAAAGCATCTAAGGGAAACTTGTGCTTGCATAGTTCACAGCAATATGGATGTAGCTATTGACTGTCTATAGAAAGCTGATGTAATAAAAGAGACCATTTTCGAACAACTATTGGTGTCTCTGTGCTGTTTTTAATATAAAGATATTTGCTTTAAAAGGGAATGCGAATCATGCAAGAATGTTTTTGTATCTGAACAATGATGAACTGGCAGAAAAGAAAAATCGGTTTTGTAATAATTAAGATTAAATGTAACGATATCGTTAAGATTAATGTTAAGATAAAACCTTTTCTATACCAAATAAATATAGTTAATATGTTAACTCTTTCACTGCGCGGCGGCCAGGCAGGTTACAACACGCCACGGCACAGTACAAACCAAACACGGTCTCGGCCCATGATGCATAAGTTGCATCATTGCGCCGCTTAGGTACTTTTGTGTTGTGTATCGCTTCTGACGTGACGTTGTGGGTGGTTTTATGCAATATTTTTTGTAACCAAGAATCAATTTACAAAAAAACAACTCCAGTGTTATTATTAAAAATGTAGGTAGCATGGTTCATGAAAAGGTTTATTCCTTTATCTTCAACATGGAATACTAACTAGCGTTAGTTAGTTAACGACTGCGTATAGATATTTCACATGGAACGACTGTCATCAGACTCCACAACCTAAATACTAGGTAATATTGAAATTTAGATCAAGATAAAGATATTGTATATATATTATATTGTAATTATATTAGATCTATGAAATTGCCGTTTGTATGAAATAAAGCATAGCAATTTTATTTATTTTAATCCACGTAATCGTCCGAATAACCGAACCTCCATTGCATAATCGATGTATCTTTGCCAACGCAGTGGCAGTTAATCGATGCCCTTTTTAAAGGTACCAGATAACCAACTTGCTGAGCGCTTGCAATTGTCAATCAGAATCCATTTTTCGTCACAGCTAACAATTCGACTAAAAATTTCCTCGTTTCTGTGTCTGTTGAAAAGCGCAAGGCTGGCCTCGACGCGCATGTTGCGCTGAGCTGATCGTTAAGTTCGTATGGCACCCATTTGTCAAGCCTTTTTACCTTGCCTTAGATTGAGTATAATCAGCTACCACAATAGCTATCGCCGTCATTGTCTACCAAAGTTTTCGGACGAGCACGGGGTTCATTTCTCAAATCGAAATTTCCAGCACGGAAGCGGGCAAACCAATAACGGGTTGTTAGCTTTGTAAACGTCGTTGATGTTGCATACCGCTTGTGCCGCGTTGCTGCCACGACGGTACTCATATTCCATATTTACTCTAATTTTCAACGCACCTACGACAACGTAAAAGATTCAAACGTGATGAAAACATAACACTTAACAATACACATAAGACTGATTTTGAATAATGAAAACCACATTTATAAAATTAATTTTAAATTAGAAAACATAGTGAAACAACAATATTTTTATTTAAAATAGTACTGCAGAACGGCAGTTTCACAGGCAAAGTCCTATTATTACTATAACTAGCAATATTTTGTATGTAAAGTCAGCGTCAAATAGATATGAGCGTCCACGGTATGACATAAATTCATTTATATGTACGCAGTCTGAACCCTCTTATTGTTGTAAGCATCCAAAGTGGTCAATATATCTAAGTAACACAGTTTCCAATGTTATGTAACATGTCAAGGTGCTCATTTTTATGTTTACGAATAAAACTTTAAACGGTATCAAAGCTTTCTTGATGTCTTTTAAAAAAAAATGTCCCACACTAAGATTTCATCTGTGTCGTGGGTGCGTTTACAAACACAAATTGCACACACAAGGCAACTCATATTAATAAAAATTTAAATAACCGAATTCTTTGTAATGACTGTATAGTTCAGCTATCATATGAGTAGCTGGATTATTCCACATCTAAATCGTCTTTTTAATTTTGTTTGTACTCTTTGACGAGTATTTTATTTGGAATACTTTTGCTATCCTGATTAACAAGATAAAAACTATCCTTTTCAATGCGCCCCGTATCACCGCAAGGCTCCCGCCATATAACGATGGCAGGTGGCTCATGCGTGTTGGACTTGGGTGCCACGGCGGTTATTATCCCAACTCCATGTCCTTCTCCAAACGGGATTGGCTCTATTGGCCGGCCTCTCCGTGATTTCCTTTTGGAGCATGACGCTCTCACAAAAGCGAAACCACAGCACTCCAATTTTCATGCTCGGCCTTAGCCACACTACTGCAAGGTAGCAGAGACAGATCTTGCCCAATCCGATCGACCAGAATCCGCCGCTCGGCAGCCCGAGCATGTGCTGTGCGGTATCCTGATCGTCTCGGGTGCAAGCCACTCCTTGACTCGAAGCGCTGCTAAAAGCTTCAGCGACTGTCCAGGGTGAGTCCAGGTACTTGATGTACCTGCCCACCCTGATTTGTACGTCACCAACGCTTATCTGCGACTGGGTGGTTATCTGCTCCGCGGCAGTTTGTGGAACCATAGTGCCTCGGTTTTGTGAGGCGCTATCATGTAGCCGCCGTAATCCGCTAGGAAAGATTTATTATTCATAGAGTCCATATCACCCAGCCGGGCTAATTGTGATAGCATAAGTCATCGAGTCCATATCACAAGCCATAATTGTAATAGCATTAGTTATCAAATCTATATTACAAGCTGGGTCAATCGTAGTAGATACAGAGGTCGAGTCCAGCGAGAGAGTTGAGAAAACCGTTGTGCATATAGAAGATATAGATAAAGAGAGCTAAAATCGCACTATCATATCGGCCATTCATACGTCCACTGCTGAACAAAGGCCTCCCCCATAGATTTTCACAACTGTGTCATCATTTTGGGGGGTATTTGCCAATACTCACCACGCTTGGCAGGCGGGTTGGTGAGCGCAGTATGGGTACCGTTTCACAGAAGGGACGCTGCTGCCCATCCCTCTGGTTAAGATTCCCTTAGTCGCCTTTTACGACATCCACGGGAGGAGATGGAGTGGTGCTATATTCTTAATCCGGACACCACACGGACAAATCGCACTAACATCATCTCAATAACTCACAAGGGACGCACAGACAGGCACAGATCAAGACTGTGCAATATTATTAACTTCATACCGACATAAGCACTTTTTCCATTCATATACAAAAGAACACACAATAAATCAAACAGTAGATAATCCTCGATGTCATACTTGGAAGCTATAAAAATAGTATTTCAGGTAACGACGTTTTACACATAAATGTAATTAAATTTACGATGATGCACGAAGTACAATAATAATAATAGGACAATGAAACTATCGGCCGCTTTGTGGTTAATTCTTGTTATTTATAATCCGGTAGCAAACGTAGACGTAACAAAAATTTTACTTGAAATATTTTATTTATTGATTTACTAAGTGACTACAAATGGCATTTTCTTTCGTAATTAACTTAATGTTAACAACAACAATTAATATCTTTCTGTATCCGAATCTTGTATCTGAATTAAATTAAAACGGGAGTGTAAAATTTCATTTAAAATAATAACTGAATTTAACTAAACTAAAGGCAACTTGGACGGCACGGTTGGTGCAGTGGCTGATACAGTCGGCTGCTGTGCACTGGGTCGCGGGTTCGATTCCCGCACGGAACAAATATTTGTATGATCTGCAGGTAGTTGTTCCGGGTCTGGGTGTATTGTATGTGAAATTCATGTCTGTAAACGCACCCACAACACAGGAGAAATCCTAGTGTGGGGCAACGATTTAAAAAAAAAAAAAAAACTAAAGTCTTGACTATTCATAAGTGCCTATAAATGGTTTTACATGAATAAAAATATTTTTATCTTTTTATCTTTATCTTTAACTAAATTTAAAAACTATTATACGCAAAGCAAACTATTTTGTTACCGAACAATTATTAAGTTCAGTTTACTTTATATGACATCGACTTACGTCGTTGTAATTATTGGCTGCTATACGGTATGTCTTCAACAGCGCGATGCTACACTTTGTGCATCATGGTTAAAAACACAGTTAATTACATTACAATATACAATTAAATATACTGAGTATATTTAAGAACATAAATCAACACGAAATAATTTATATTCATTCTTTGGAACTCTCAGTAATAATCCGAGTAAAGAATCAGTCGACATTATTACGTTACTTAGTACATTTTTATTTCACAATTTTTATGCCAATTCGATATTATGAAAGGTGTCAGCAACAAATATTAAACAAAAACATAAAACAATGTTGCAGTTTACTAAGTTTTTTGACACTTCCCGAAAGTGCGATCCATGATGCGTACCTTGCATCATGCGCCGCGGAGGATTATTTTTAACACGCTTTTATTAGCTTCACCTGTATGTATGTTTGTTTGTAACCGACTCCTTTGAGCTCGATTTTGCCCTACTTTGAACGATCAGATTTGATTCAAACTTTGCACACCTGTCAAAGGTCGATGACAATGCAATAATCCGATCAAAATATCCGATTATCCTAATTAGATTCGCCAGGATTAATTAATTTCTTTCCGCATCCTTTGCATGCGAGTAAGAGAGACAGAGCTAGTGCGCGAACTACGCATGCGTGCAGTTCCAGACTTGCTCTTTCGGGCACTCAGTTCAGCACAACCTAGCGTGTTTTTTTAGTTTTTTTAAACTATTATTATTTATTAAATGATGCACACGTTGCATCATTCGCACTCAAAGGGTTAATATACTATAAACAAAGAATTATTTTTGATTACACCGAGTTTTATTTTCGCACCCCGAGATTTGTTCTGTTGGTTCCTTGATAATTTAATCAAGATGCCTACATGCTTTATATAGTGGTTATAAGGTGTTTAGTAGCTTTAGCTACACGAAATCATTACCAGTCATGAAGTGTCATTTTCAGAAACCGAATATCATTTCCATATTACGGTCGTCATCCCCCATCCCTGCTATAAATGTTCAGTTGTGAATATATTTTGAATAAAACGTCTATCAAATGTGCCTTTAACATAAAAACGAACACTTCTATAAACCCTTGCAATTACTAAAAAAGTTCATTTGGCAATATTTGAAAAATATTTCAAATTAAATGCTGTAGAATGAAATGAAGTTTATTTAGTGATGTTTTCTCTGATATGTCGGACAGTTGCAGATAAATGTACAACTGAATGTGATACAGCTGGATCCTGTTAAGTCAAATGTTATCCTTGGCATAACTGGATCGGACGGGCACTAGATGCGAGATGCTTCTGTTTGATACCAATCTTGCTATGTTGTGATGTGTTGAAAGTTGAAGGTTGAAAGGTTCCGATCATGAAGTTGGTGCAGAAAAAATAAGACGAATTCATATGATAACTGGTTCGAGTACTTTATCAACTCTACTGCGTACAAGCGTGGCGATTATGGCATACCCCCACCATGAGCACACAGCAAACCCTGACCGGTCATGGTGGCGATCTTAGGGGGAGGAGGCGTTCAACAGTGGACTTGGTTCGGCTGAAATGGTTAAAATAGTGTGTAGATCAAATTACTCATAAATGACTGAATCCTGACTGGTAGTAATGTTGTGCCCGACGCACAAGTCGCTGAGCTTTTTAAAATATGGTTGAGCTACACAATGGCTGATGCATGCGTGGCATGACTTAGGACAGGTCCACTTAAATCGGCTCGGCACATTCTTCAAAAGGCCAGTCTACGTGCCTGTTGCTATGCATTGTCTTCACATACATACTTAATACATTTCTCAAATTTAAAAGAGACTGATCACTGAGTTTTAGTTCGGTGTTTCTTAGAGTTGTCATATATAGGAAATGCCGATTATTCTACAATCAATTTGCAGAAATAATTATTTGAAATTGTTTTTATTTGCAGTTTTGGCCAGTCAGCAATATTTTTAATAGGAGGTGAAGATAAATCAATTGAGCCATCTGCAATCCTCATAAATAGTGGAGACATAGTGGTTATGGCAAAAGAAGCCCGTTTATGTTATCATGCTGTGCCAAAAATATTACCATCATCAGATTCGCCTTGGGATAAAGAAGATAATTCTAACATATCTAGTAACCATCCTAGTTCAAAATACATGTCTGAATCAGAAGACATTGTCAACGAAAATGCAGTCAATGAGAAATGGCAAAGGTGTCGCAATTATATTCAAGAATCTAGAATAAATATGAATGTACGACAAGTCTTAAATAAAAATCAGAATACTTTAACAAATCTATTTATTGACATGTAAAATATATGCAATTTTTATTATGATTATAGTGTCATTTGTAGAGGTTTAACATACCTCTTCAATTCAATTTACAATTCTTAAAAGTTCATCATGAATAATTCTAGGATTTTTGTACGGCATCACCTGCGGTCTTGGTTGGTCTGTTACTACTGGAACAAATAACCGAGATTACTGATTTAAATATTATATACGGAAACTGAGCTCTAGTGAAAGAGCGAGGTAAAGAATGGAATTACAATTTGAAGTTATCGTACTGCCGTGTGGTACCGGCTCAGAATGCCACCACTCCATCTCCTCCCATGGGTTTCGTAAAAGTCGACTAAGGGATTAGCTGGAGGATGGGCAGCAGCGTCCTTCGAGTACATTAACAACTCAACTGCGATCGCCAACCCGTCTGCCAAGCGTGGCGATTGTGGCAAAACCCCCCAATGAGTCCACAACGCACCCGTATCGGTTATGGTGGTGATCTTTGGGGGAGGCCTGTGTCCAGCAGTGAACTTCATTCGGCCGAAATGATGTACTGCCTTCGCGCAGTTGTCGTTGCTGTCTTACTTATGACGCTCGTGCTGGCACATAGTCACTTCATTTAAACCTGGTCTCCTAGTATCCTGTGATTTGGAACGGTGACTTCATCATATCGGACCAGAAATGTCCACTGGTGGTGGAATGATAGGTCATAAGTAAATCTAAATCCACTACGTTTCGACATTGTAGCTAAGCGGTAAGAGGTAGCTAAGCGGTGCGCGAGGTAAAAATCCACCAATAAATTTACTTAATTTTCCTCAGCGCAGCTCTGGTGGAAAGGGCTTAGCGGGGCGACGACTTTATCTAAACAAAACAAGCGACAGATGTGTGCGCGGGACGCGAGTGAGGGGGGGGGGGGGGGGGGAATCGGTGTGGCTAAGCGACTGCTACTACTTCTACTAGCTACTCAGGGTCGTAGCCAGGCGGTGGCAACTGTCGTGGCCAAAATCCACGTTCTGGGTTTGCGGATAGCGCCTCACAAAACCGAGGCGCTATGGTTCCACAAAATGCCGCGGAGCAGGGAGCCTCCCTGTTCGTGGATATGCGTTGGTGACACGCAAATAAGGGTGGGCCGGTACATGTTACCTGGGGCTCACCCTGGACAGTCGCTGGGGCTTCAAGGAGCACTTCGAGCGTCTTGTCTCCCGGTTCGAAAGGATAGTGGGTGCCTTGCACCGGCTACTGCCCAATCTCGGCGGACCGAGGGAAGAAGTTTGCCGCCTCTACGGCTACTCATCCGTGCTGTTCGTGGCCCTCTACGGGGCGCCTGTTTGGTCATCTTGACACTCCAGCGCTGCAGGACCAAGATTCAAGGTGTGCAGCGTAGAGAGGCTATACGGATCGCACGAGGATACCGAACGGTGTCCTTTGAGGCGGCGACTCTGTAGGCGCGCTGTTCGCCTTGTGGGTGTATCACCAAACACACTCCCTCCGCCAGAGCGGCGAAGGCGTGCCTTCAGGGGCGCTCGGAAGTTTGAGACGGCAGGCTCGGCGGCGTGCACTCGAGCTGTGGCGCGAGCGGCTCATGCTGTCGCTGTACGCGCAAAAGCGCGTCGTTGAGGCCGTCTTGCCGCTCTTCGGAACCTCCAAAGAAGAGAACGCGGCACATTCCGCCTGACGCAGGTATTCGATTTGTCAGTCTTTATATGTCGGGGGGCCTTGGAGGTCGCGAGCGCGTCTGTTGGGGAATCTGCGTGCTCAGTGCTGCCAGTGGTTTAGACCAATAATAGGTTATTTTAACAAATGATTTAATATATTTGTGGGGTGGTCCAGCAAGATCCTGACCAGGGCCCAAATCACATCGCCCCGCGTGCCCTTTTTACGCCTGTGATCGATTAGGTTCAGATACCTATAACACAAAATACAGTCTAGGTATATTTTAGTTATTCGTGTATTGAAAAGAAACTACCTACAATTGGTTTATTAAAACATCCTTTAATAAAAATGCGCAGTATTATACTTTTAATAGAAAATTAATAAAATGTCGCAATGTAATAAAATATAATAGTTAAATTTATTGTAAAGTATATTAGGTAAGGCCTGTTTTAACACCCTTTCATAACCTTTGATTGTAAGTTGTAACTATGTAAACAAATCTTAAAAGTAGATTTTAACCTGATTCTAATTGTCATATCGATTTGAAACATTGCAAGTAGGTATATTTAATTCCGATGACAATGCAATTTTGGTACCATCAAACTAATCTGATGATGCCAGGATGTGGATAGTGGAACTCTTCAATGGCTACTGGTAAACCCCCTCCGGTTTGGGTTCATTGGATTTGTTTGCTAACCGTGAAGTTCCATAAAATTCAAATTCAAAATGCTTTATTGTGAATCATAGGTACAGAAGATGGTTAAAAAATAAATATGATCAGCTATGTCCCGCCTCTCGAGCATACGATGTTAATAGATAATTATGTAGTTAATAAATTGATTAATAAATTATTATTGAATAGATCTATAAATAGGAAACCTCCTATCCTCCTATGTTAAATTAAACACAGTAAAGAACAATACATGGTCAGAATATCAAATACAAATTATATTATATAATCAGCGTGGTACATACAATTCAATTCATATTATCGTATAGAATTAATTATTCTTATTTAATGTATTATTATTTAAAAAATCTATCACGGTGTGGTAAGTTTGTCAACAAGCAATACATACAACAATAAGACGTTCAGAATGCCACAGTTCAAAAGTTGTTAAAATAACTACTTACCGTAACACCAAGATTTCTAACGGAATATCGTTTTGTCGTAGTGTATGTAAAAAGTATTTTATTTTAACGTGAAATATCAATAAATTTACAATTATTACGTTTGTTTCAACAATGTTTGGGACACCGTGCCAACTATTGTGTCAAACATTGACTGATAATACCAGGAACTTAGTCTACTTTCAAAATAGAATCGCCACAGCTACATTTTTTTTTCAACCTTATCGCTGCTAACATTACATATTTTACTAGCTTTTGCCCGCGGCTTCGCACGGCCTTACCTTATAAACTTTACAATAAATTTAACTATTATATTTTATTACATTGCGACATTTTATCAATTTTCTGTTAAAAGTATAATACTGCGCATTTTTATTAAAGGATGTTTTAATAAACCAATTGTAGGTGGGTGCTCTTCTTCAAAACCAGAACACTCTGTTGAAGAATTATAGATCCATCTCGCTTCTGAGCCATGTTTGTAAGTTGTTTTCAAGGGTCATCACGAATCTTCTCGAGCGCAGGTTTGATGACTTCCAGCCTGCTAAACAAGCCGATTTCTGAAAAGCTTTTAGTACCATAGACTACATCCATACGCTGCGGCAGGTTATACAGAAGACCGAGGAGTGTAATCTGTCACTATGCCTGGCGTTTGTGGACTATGACAAAGCCTTTGATTCAATCGAAACCTGAGCAGTGCTGCAATCTCTGCGGTGCCAGATTGACCATCGGTACATTGAAGTGTTGAAGCGGTTATACAGAAACGCCACCAAGAGCTCAGCACAATGCTCGATGATTTCAACAGTTTTCCAACAGGTGGGCCTTAAAATGAACACGAGCAAAACGAAAGTCATGTCAAATGCCCATGTTGTGTCCATCCCAATATCCGTTGGGAGCTGTTCTCAAAGTTGTTGATGGGTATACCCTGATGGGGTAAATATAGGTAGACCCTCGGACCAACTGTCCAGTTAGGTTGGTCCAAGTTCGAGAAAGAGGTCAATTGTTGAATCCGACTCGGCTGGGCAACGTTTGGGCAACTTTGCAACGTCTTTTCGTCAACAATACCGCAATGTTTCAAGACGAAAGTATTGAACCAGTGTGTGTTACCAGTGATGACATATGGAATAGAGACGGTCACTCACAATGGGCCTCATGAGAAAGCTCAAGGTCACTCAGCGAGTTATGGAAAGAGCTATGCTTGGTATTTCTCTGCGAGGTCGATTCAGAAATGAGCAGATTCGTAGAACCAAAGTTGCCGACATAACTAAAAGGATTAGTAAACTGAATTGGGAATGGGCGGGGCACATTGCCGGGGCACATTGCTCGTACAACTGATGGCCGTTGGGGTCAAAAGGTTTTCGAATGGAGAACGCGCACCAGAAAACGCAGCGTGGGACGGCCTCCAACTAGGTGGACACACGACTTGGTGAAGGTCGCTGGGAGTCATTGGATGCGGGCGGCATTTATCCGCTCGTTGTGTAAATCTGCGGGGGAGGCCTTTGTTCAGCAGTGGACGTCCTTTGGCTCATATGATGATGATACAACTATTGCGAATTGTCGCGTCTGCAGTATTATTTTTCGTCTACATTTCACAATGGCTGTAGTTATTATCAATCATTTTTTATTTTCGTAGTTAGCAAAAGTTTTTAGTTACTAGCTGTGTGAACCGAAATATGACTAAATGGTAAACAGCTGATGATAGCGTATTTTTCATAAAATGTTTGGACAGCTATATTTCTATAACTTTTGACTTTTTGGGGAAAGTCGTAGAACAAAAGTTGTTCATTACCACCCTTAGTATAAATAATACCGTTTCGGATTGGTACACCCTTTCCGACCTTCCCTGTATACACACCCACCATCGGAATTATTTGATTAATTCAAATGAAGCCGTGGACAGACAATAATATTTATTATTTAGGTATCTATACTCAAAGAAGTAGATAAAGCCCGTGATTGCGTCGTACCTACACCCAACTTGCGTTAAGCTGAGATTGGGTATCTTTTTTATGTGTCATGTGGAAGCCTGCAGTACTGGTATTAATTATTTCGTCGGCATCCGCGCTCACAAAAGAGTTTAAGATTCTACACAAGCACGGCAGGCACAAGCGGACGCCTACCGTCTGGTCTTGCGTTTGATTACAAGGACGGGTAAAGTGTTATCAGGACTTGCTGTAACGAAATCTAAGTAGTAGCCCGAAGTACGGAAGTGTTTCCGGTATAATATATACCAGTGAATCCTCTCTTGAGTCTATAGCAAATTGGCAATAGAATCAAAATGACAAATAACCAGGTATCTTCGGGGGACTGTCATCATCGTTCATCATCAACAAAGCCAAAAAACGTCCACTGCTGAACATGAGCTATATGACGACCGGCTTTTGTCGTCATTTTTGAAGGAATTTGCCAGTAGTCACCGCGCTGGTAGGGCGGGTTGGTGAGCACAGAATGGCAAATGTTCCACAGAAAGGACTCTGCTGCTCATCCCACTGGTTTAAGTACCTTAGTCACCTTTTACGACATCCACGGCACGAGATACGAGTGGTGCTTTAATCTTAATCCGGACACTACACGGAACACGGGGGGACTCTAAGCCAGAGGAATGGGCAGCAGCCGTCCCTTTTGTGGAACAGTAGCTATATTGCGCTCACTAACCCACCTGCCAAGTGTGGTGTAGGTGAGAGATTACCCCATAACATGACGACACACAGTATGTTACTGGTCGTTCATGGGAGAGGCCTTTGTTCAGCAGTGGGCAACTTTTGACCGATATGATGATGATGATCAGGTGGTCTTTGCCTCAACTCTGGAGCTGGAGTATTTGTTTCCGATAACATTTTACTCCTCCAACTCTTGTAGGTACTATACAAATTTGTCCAGTCTGTACTGCATGACTGAGTAATAAACATCCTTTCTAATCCAAACTTCCTAGTTATCGCAGTTTATCATAATTGAGAGCATAAATAAATCCAATCATCTCACCTTTATTATTTGGTATGGGGACAAAATTCTCGTTACTTTTATGTAAATCGCAAAGTCCCCAAAAACATTTGACATAGCTCTCGGCGTAACATTCATACTCGTCCTTTGCTTGAAATAGGGCGAGACGCCGCGCTACCGGTCTTATGCAGCCATCACATTTTAGACGTGGCTTCACGAGCATATTGAATATGATGGTAAAATAAAAATAAAATCACTACAAAATTTTATACCATTTGTTCTAAATAGCTTCTTCTAATTCCAATTTTAATTTAATGGCTCCATAAATAGCTTCTTATTATTCTAGCATGTCAATAGTGTCAAAATTTTGCATGGCTACGAAAATAATAAAATATTGCACAAAAAAATAAAAAACCAAGAAGGTCCGTTTTATTTTAAAGTCTCAATAGTTTGTATTGTGCAGATACCGAACTTATCTCTCTGTAACGTTGGGTACTTATATTATGATTCTGAGGGAGCTCTTTCTAAGCTTCGCTAGATCGAAATGAGAATTTCGTATTTTGTACCGACACCATTGACTCGCTACTTGAGTAAGCTTCAATATTCCGATCAGCTCTTTGTATCGGGTATAGGTATTCATTCGTCGCTGCGATCGGCAGTTAGCTGCTCCATACGATATCGAATCCAGCCCTTTCAATCCAAAGCGAATAGCTGACGACAAAGCGGCACGGCTCTACCATATACTCAATGGGAATGCCATTTGGCGTTTCAATTCAAAAAGATGATTATTCTGAAGATATTTACAACGATTGTTAGTTTTTTGTTTACTAAAATGCATCTTGACTGTGTACAGTCAACAACACAATGTGTAGTTCTATCTATGACAGACCTCAGGGATGAGCACAGTAATTACTTAACAAGTTCTACACTGTTTAACAAGTCATAACTCACTATCACAATATCAGGTAAAGGACGTCCATTTGCTGAACAATGGCCTCCCCATAGATTTACACAATTGTGTCGTCGTTTTGGCGGGAATTTGCCTGTACTCACCGCGCTTGGCAGGCGGGTTGGTGAGCGCAATATGGCTACTGTTCTGCAGAAAGATTCTGCTGCCTAACCCCCAGAAGGTTAGGAGTTCCTTAGTCGCCTTTAAGACATCCACGGGAGGAGATGGAATGGTGCTATATTCTTAATCCGGACACCACACGGAAACTATAACTAATCAGCCGTATTACTAAACATGTGTAATGTGTATTGATCAAATCCACCTAATATCCTACATATTATTGTTCACCAAGACAAAAGCTAACCCCATCAGCCACGCTATCAACCATCCTTTAGCGAAGCGATTGAGTAGGTAGTGTTTACTACAATACGCAAATCGAGTTAGGTAGGTACAGTGTCGTAAACAAGCGGCGCAATTTGCGTGCGTGTCGACATGACTCCCTCGTCAAGCGATTAGATTCGAACAAGTATAGGTACTGTCATACGCAACGGAGGACTCAATCTAGCTTCGACGACGACGGTTCAATGGAATCTAAGCGATGCCTTCTATGGCTAGATGTCTGTATATTAATTAATGTATTTTGACGTAATTAAACGTGAACTTACATATATGTATGTACCTATATGGTCGGATGTAATTACAATACGCTTTGTATTACTGTGCAAATATTAACTCTCAGGCTGGTTGGTGTGAATGGTGTGATACAGAATTGGAACATATATTCCTGATAATTGGTTTTCTATGCTCATTTATATAAAAAGGTCACGCATTTTAATGTCTTGCGTATAAAGTTTATTTTTAAATAAACTCTTGAATTAGCCTTGTGCCAATGGAATGCAAGGATCTCGATCCCCGACGCACTAACTATAATCATTGACACATCACCTTTGTATGTAAAATGAGCTCGGTGACATTTGGCGGGCAGGGCAAAAAGCGCGAGCCTGGCGTCTCCTCTTTTATTGACATTAAATGGCCGATATAAATTCAGTTGGCGGATTACAAAATTTATTGGCTTCAAAATTAAAGGAGACCGATTTCAATGGCGCAGCTTGACAGCGTTCGTTTATGGGTGAACCAAGTGGATGAAAAAATAAGTATTTGCTAAAGCCCTCATTGAAAAACTTATCAATTTAATGGAGCGTTTTTGTGGACTTAAGCGTGTTGGGGAGTTGCGAAGTAGTGCTGTGCGTATTGATATTTTTTTGTTGCTGTGCTGTGGAAGGCTCTATAATGCCCGTATAACAAGCCGCTATGGGAAATAGGGGCGTTATATTGCAGTTGTTGGCAGTGTCCATCCATGCGCTTAGTTTGTATTTGTGCGTGGCCATAGAAATAGTACGTGGTCAAGAGTTAAAGGAATTGTAAGATTACCTTGTATTACATGTATATTTTACAGTTAAAGATAGGACAGAGGATAGAGGACATTTTGATTCGGTTGTTAACTAATGTTATTCTTATCTTTAACCGGCTGAACTCAGTTAAATTAAAGTATAGCGGCAGCTACACCTAATTAAATTTTTAACCATTAGGTTTCGGCTAATCTTAAGTGTAACCGATGAAAGATTTATCGAAAAAGAATTGTATCGAATATTAGACAACGGTGAAATTTAAAATTCACTTGAACCGGCGATCTGATCTTAAGTTTATATTCACACCTGTATTTACTAAGTTTACAAGTAATTTTTAGTAGTTTACTTTCAAGTAGTTTATTTAATTGACACCTTTATTAAAGTAACTAAGATTTATAAGTGCTTTATTTAATTTTACAGGTAGTTACATAAGAGCTGAACTTCAGGAAATTTAATAAGTCAGGTTAGATAATTTGCCTACAATTTACTACAAAATTTTACCATCATGACTATGTTAGAAGTACTAAATGGGTACCTGTGTTGATTTGGAATGTTGAAGTAAATGATTTATTACACTTATTTGCAGTTTTATTTACACTATTTAGATATAAGCCGAGGAGGCCACACGTTTTACTTTAAAAAATAAACATAATATATAAGTCTGTGTGGTTTTCTAGGCTATATAAACAAAATCGATCAATTTCCGTCTTTGGAAATAGCGAATACCGCAAAATTAATGAGAATTGAATACTGACATTGACTTGCATGAAGGTGTATTTTTTGTCAAAGAACTATAAAAATAAATGTGTGGCCCTTAATGGCGCAGGGTGGTGAGAGCCATGTCATTAATGGTCCGGTTAAAAAGTATTGTGATGGCAGCTGGGGACAAATATGGGTTTGGTTGAAAAAAGTTGACAGAGACATTGATTCCTCATCGACCCATGCTTTCGTTACGTGCAGACGTTATTAATTCGACCTTTGCCCTTTATCCGACTAGTCGAAACCAAAAGCTTTATAGCTAGCTCATTTGTAGATAAGACATGTTTAGTTCTTTTATTAACGCTTTGTATAAAGAGGCTCAGCAGAATATACTTTTATATATTAAAATAGGTACCTACTCAAACAAATATATCATCGGACATCTGGACAAAGCAGATATCAGAATCGGTATTGTCGTAAATAATAACTAATAACACAGATTAGTAGGAAGCTTATATGATTGTTAATAATAGGTATAATAAAATACACTTTCAGATCATTCACCTGACAGAAAATGCAGTGTTAGTTACAGTTTTAAAATAAATCATTTAGAATTTGGTAGTTATTACATATAGTAAACTAGCTGCCCGCCCCAGCTTCGCACAGGAAGTGAATGCAAACCCGATTGCAGCGCCACCTACCGGGTCCAATTTTGAATCTAAACCATCCAGGGGTCCACTCGAACATACACAAAAAAACATCAAAATCGGTCCAGTCGTTTAGGAGGAGTTCAGTGACATACACACGTACAGAAGAATTGTATATATAGGATATGTAGGTACTCTAAGATGTTTTATAAGTGTAGTATGTCACCCGCGTTCAGGCTAACGAGCATGCAGCTGCTAATGCCACGTAACTAAAGGAGAATATTCATCTCTTTCTAACAACAGGTATACCGCATGGTGGCTTTCATTTTTTTCGTGCACTGTTTGAGAGCTGTATATACCTATATAGCTGTAGGTATACTGATAGTAGCTATAGTAAAATTGACGCCGTTCTGTAGTGCTGTAGTTTTTTTTCATTATACGTAATTCACACACGCACGCGCACACACGCACCCGAGTGCAAACGCACACCCAACAATGATCATTACAATGAGTGGTCTGCCTGCCTAGCGTGCTTATTTTGCCATTATCACCACGTTTGGTAGGCGGTGTGATCATACGAGGACCTGGAGCCTCCCTTCGGTGCCGAAGATGACCGCTCCAGTGGTTTTAGCCGGTAGGAGTCCGGCATACCCCTTCGCCCTTCCCCGGGGTGAAGGAAGTTCCATGTAGAATTTCCAGTGATCATCAATAAAAAAAATAAAAAAAAGGCGGTTTGCTCATCGCCGCAGAAAATTACTTTTCTGTTCTGTGGTTATCGCAGCACCTATGTTGTTAATAGCACACGGGAGGATGCTGCTGCCCATCCTCTTGATATCAACCCTTAATCACCTTTTTATGACACCCATGTGTCGAGAGGGGTGGTCTATTCTGTGCCGGGAATCACACAGAACTTAATACATACTTAATTCACTAACTTAACAATATCACGCGAAATACAATAAATAATAACTTTGTAGTATTTATTTAGTGTGGATGGCTATAAGCTATAACTATCGTATAAAGTCGAGTTTCGTGCAGTGCACAATAACGAGTTAATTAAGAAAGTTTGGCCTGCCCGCAGAGCGCGGTCTCACTCAACCAATCAATTCTCCACTATTGCGGCCAAACATTATTGCGTTTAGTTGCCCTTAAAATATACATTTGTATTGTTTTCTTCTACCATTTTGCTGTTACGTTACTCAAGTATTAATGTAACGTTTTCAGAAAACTTGTATAATTACTGTTCTTTGCAGTGGCATTAAATACCACGAGCGAACTCAGTTGAAATTAAAAGTTCAATTACAGACATAACAAATGTTGAAATGTCGCGGTTAAAACTTGAAATGGCACAATCTGTCATTGCACAGCTAAAACAATATTGATTAACCTATCAGTCTCAATTGTATCGTTATAATATACCCTGTAGTCGTCGTTACATGAATTTAATCGGCTGTAGCGAGGCGTGGTTACAAGCCTATATTAATCGCAAAATTTCCAGACACTGGATGGCACACAATAGTGCAATAATGGGACAGGCCTGTTTGCCAGCCAGCCACAGCGTACAAAGCGTTTGTAAACAGCCTTATTGGTCTCGAAGCAATATTAATGTGTACGCATGCAGGTGGATTTTGTCGGCTTCAGATTGAGAACGATTACCCATTTTTACAGTTACGGTGCATGATTATTTCAGGGTTAAATTAATGCGGTTGAGGGTTGTGATGTAAGCTAGATTATAGTAAGATTATTTTAGATAAGGTGGGTATGGTAGACTATAGTATCTACATATGGGCAGAAATGCAAGTCAAATCTAGAGCCTTTTAATCTTAAGCAACTTACTGAATGCTTTTTCTGTTAAGTCGAGCCAGTCGGGCTGTATATAATCCGGGATAAGTGTAAGTGTGATGTTATCGAAGATTTAAAAAAAAACTTTAATCGTAAAAAGTCTTAGAAAATTTTAACAAATGCCACAAATAATCGGAGAAACCATAATTAGGGGAACTGTACTAGTCCTCTTAATTACTCAAAGTACGACATAATACCATAAAATAATTACCATAAATAGAAGATATACTGCTGTACCAGGCATCAATCGCTGCTCTAGTGTGATCTTTCGAGGACCTGGAGCCCCCCCTTCGGTGCCGAAGATGACCGCTCCAGTGGTTTTAGCCGGTAGGAGTCCGGCATACCCCTTCGCCCTTCCCCTGGGCGAAGAAAGTTCCATGTAGAATTTCCACTGGACACCAATAAAAATAAATAGAAAAAGGCATCAATCGCTTTCAACCTAAAATGTATTCGCAGATTTAGATTAAGTTGGGACGCCAGACGGATGGTCCTATCCTGTGAGCCTTCCATTTTCTAACCCCCGTGGAGTCAGTTGAGTGACGTCAACTGTCCTAATTACGAGGCGATTTCATAAATCATTATAATGATGCCTAGTTATTTAAATTGGGAGCCTTTAGGGAGAGTAACAAATGGGTCCGTACTTTATTAATAAAATAATCAAGTACCTAAAGCTGATTATTTTTATCGAATAAGTACCCTATATATTAAATTTTGGTTTATAATTTATGAAAACTAGTGGTAGCCGTGTGATCGAAATTCGACCGCATTTCATTATTTTTTAAGTTAATTTTAACTTTCTGCACTCCTTCATATAAACTTTAACTATGCCAAATTGCGCGCACAGAGGAGTGTGAGACTCCTCTGTGCGCGCAATTATGCTTCAAAAGGGATACATCATTTTCTCTTCACCTATTAATATACTCGTATAGATGTCGCTTACTTATCTCTTATACTCGGTACATATTATAAACATTGTATATTGATTGACCGATTTATTCTTGGCAGTAATCCTACGTCAAAAGCTTTATATTATTAATATGGAAAGTTTACTCATTTTAGGCAAAGGTATATTGGGACTCCGTGTGGTGTCCGGATTCAGAATCTAACACCACTCCGTCTCATCCCGTGGACGTCGTAAGGGATTCTGAACCAGAGGGATGGGCAGCAGCGTCCTTTCTGTGGAGCATTACTTGTACTGCACTCACCAACCGGCCTGCCAAGCGAGTGCCAAAATAACGACACAATTGCAGAGGGCTATAGGGGAGGGCTTTGTTCAGCATTGGCTGATATGATGATATTGAATTGAGGTAAATTTTTGCGAGAGGTGCAATTGCACTATTATTTTCTTTTATCCAACAACGGTCATTGTCGAATAATTTACAAATCATTAGACCATTTTAACACCTTATATCTATCTTCTGCTTACATTAAACAGTTCTTGGGTAAATTGGTGTAAAACGGAGGTAGTAGGTTCGCGAAGAGGTTTGCAGTTAGCTAGGTTGCTATAGCGGTGCCTTCGCCCGCGCTAGTCGAAGCGGGTACGTAACGCCACTCAAACCGCACGAATTTTAATTGGAACCAATTTTTTATTGGGCCATGTTTACCTTGCACGTACGTTATGTACGTATAAATATTGGTAGAAAATCAGGCTTTAGGTTTTTTCTTAACCAGTACGTTTAACGTATAACGGATATGATGCCTGTTCTGGAGCATGACGCTCTCGCAGAAGGAGACCATTGCACTCAAAATTTCATGCTCTGCCAACATAGCCGATACTACTGCCGGCAGAGAGAGATCTTACCCGATCCGATCTACCAGGGTCCGCAGCTCAGCAGACAACGCAGGGCACTCCTCGAGCATCTGCTGTGTGGTATCCTGGTCACTTCAACAATGGTGGCACAGTGCCGCACACCTTGCGTCCGATTCTGTGCAGGTACGCACCGAAACAACCTTGAACGGTGAATTCCTGCACCAGGTAGTAGATGACGCGCTCGATCCTTTTGAGCCAGGCTTCGAAGAGCGGAAGGATGTCCTCGACGTTGCGTTTGGTCGCGAACTGCAATTGTAGGCAATGTCGCCACATCTCGAGTGCGCGCCGTCGAGCCAGCCGCCCAGTCTGTCAAATGCCCCTGAAGTGCCTTCAAAGCGTGAACTTTCGCCGCTTTGGCGTAAAAAGCGTGTCTGATCCAAGATCCACGCATCCGTCTCCGTCTGGACGTCGAAAGACGGAAAACGCGCCAGGAGAGTTGCCGCCTCGTCGGACACTGTTTGGTATCCTCGTGCGATCCGTATAGCCACTCTGTGCTGCAGATTGTGAAGTTTGATTATGCAGTGCTGGGCACCTGACAGTCGAGCTATACAGGCGCCCCGTAGAGGACCACAGACCGCACGTCCCCACCGTTGAGACGGCGAACTTCCTCACATGGTCCCATGGTCAATCTCAGGAGATTGGGCAGCAGCCGGTGTAGTGCACCCACTACCATGTCGACTCGGGGGACGAGGCTCTGAAAGTTTCAACTCCTCCTCACGAGCAATAGCCCTGCGAGTCATTATGATTGAGCAAGCGAGAATAAATAGAAGTAAAAAGACAAAATAATGAGAAGTTGTAAAACCTAACTTAAATTGACTAAGGTTATGTTTACGTTATGACGGCAATCTAATCGGTATATTTATCATATTGGCCGATTCTAACTAATATATAGGTGGTTTCACGATACTAATTCTATTCAAATAAATAGAATAATCAACAAAACAATACCTTATGAGATGATAATGACATGCAAAGTATGACTAACCTCACTGATTCACATGTTATATTTATCGCACAATTGATACACAAAACGTTATTATTATTATTTAATACACTTATTTTAACAATTAAGTAGTGATTAATTGGGATAAGGCTGTATCTTTATGATTTTAAACATAAATTAGAATGTAAAATTTACGGACAAATTTAAATCAGCTGTTAGCTGTAGTGTTGCCACAGGAAAAACAAGTGCTCTTCGAAGCCCGAACGACTGTCCAGGGTAAGCCCCAGATACTTTATGTATCGACCCACCCCGATTCGCGCGTCAGCAACGCGTATCCACGAACTGGGTGGTTCTCCGCGTCTCGGTAGTTTGTGGAACTATATCGCTTGGATTTTTGAGGCGCTATCCGTAGACCCAGGGCGTGGATTTTGGCATCGACAATTGCCACTGCTGCTTGCAATAGCAAGCTGGAAGGTTCCATCGAAGCACTCCCCGCTGGCCAATACCAGAGTGTCGTCAGCGTAACAAAGCTGACGCCAGAACGGAGAACGACACGCAAATCAAATGAGACCTAGCTCTGGTTTCTTGCGGTATTTTATATACTGAAATCCCACCTTTCTTTCAATATAACATTTCTGTGTCTGTAGTGACCTAATTTGAATCGATTATCAGTTTGATTGCAAACATATGCCTAACTAGGTGGTCCTTACAAGAACGACGCGAGATGTTTATACAAGCGATACACACACATCACCCATGCCCATAAACATTAATTGCTGATCATAAGCCTCCCAATGATCTACAACTTGCGGTAATAGGGATATTATTATAATCACCCCTGTAGGTGGATTGGTGATCGCAGAATGTTGCTATTAACCCACGGAAGGATGCTGCTGTCCATCCTCTTGATATCAACTCTTAATCGCCTTTTATGCTACCCATTGCTGGAGAGAGGTGGTTTATTCGTTGCCGAGAACCACACGGAATACAGACAACACAACTATTAAAACTTAAATTTCCCAGCACTATTTATTTCTACCATCCGTACACACACATACTTAAGACATAAATGTCCAAACGTTGATGTGCACACACACCCAAAAACACATTCACTACACATTCTCTACACATCTACACAGATCTTTCACAAGACACACAACACACATATTTCAAATATACATTTAGTAAGATAGTAATATTGTTTGTTAACCCTAACTTTAGTAATATTCCTAGTTCCTATATAGTTATTCTTATCTTTTAATTTCATTGTCTGATGGAACGCAGAAGCCTCTGACCTATTGGAGGTGGCGTTAATGGCTGCGACACAGTTATGCAACTAATTTAGTCATTACCGTACACAAACTTATTGTATACCTGTTTTTAGTTTCAATAAATGATTATTATTTCAATAAATGATTAATATAATTGTTATTAATTTGTTGAAAATTTATCAATATAACGTCCTCAAGGTGAGTCGGGTTCCGAAACTGTATTATATGAATATGAAGAGCCGTGGTTGTGTCTACAGCCTTAATATGCATGAACTGCTAACTTATTAATTCACTACACAGCTATGTCGTAGGCACGGGCCTTACTGGCGTAGAGAGCGCGTTGACAGTGTGGCGAACGAATGTGCCGATGTATATTGAGTTTGTAGCTAGCCGTAGAACGGTTAAAGAAAGTACTTGTATAAAAAAAAATAGGAGAGTTAAGTGCTTAAACTTAGATGCGTAAATATCGTTCATCGTTTCAGCCGAGTAAGGTCTACTGCTGAATGATGATATGATTGAAGCTATTCAAGGACACGTTGCAGATGGAGAGCCATGGGGATGAGTTTAGGGAATACCAAATTGGATTGTCACCGTTATTTCAATTTTGTGATCAAGGATGTAGGGATGTTTGAACTTAAAGAATTGCACCCCTGGACACAAGGCTCCCCTGAAGATCGCCACAACGAGCGCTCTGGGTGTGTTGTGTACTCAATGGGAGGTTTGTCAAAATCGCCACGCTTGACAGGCGGGTTGGCGATCGCAGTTGAGTTGTTAATGCAATCGAAGGACGCTGCTGCCCATCCTCCAGTTAATGCTATAGTCGCCTTTTACGACACCCACGGGATGAGATGGGTTGGTACTATGGAAGTGTGGTGCCGCACACGGCAAAATACGCGAAAATGTACAAAGGCTACTTTGGTAGATTGCTTTTTTGTAAAGGCTAATTATTATATGCCCAGCAAGCAACCGATTAGCTTGTTGACTGACCAAGTCCTAATTGTGTTCAATGAAACCTAATCAAAACATAAAAGGACGGTCATAATACGACTGTAATAAAATAAATTTACGGAATGGTTGGCGCAGATTGTAACTGATTAACTTGCTGTGCTACGTATTGCCGGTTCGATTCCTGTTGACAGTTGTTTCGGATCTAGGTGTTTTTGCATGTGAGATGTATGTCTGATGTGAACTGTACCCTCGATACTGGAGCCACAAGGCCCCACCACAGTCTTTTTAAAAATACCTAAAGAAATATTACACCATTAATTACAAAAGAGACGCTTCATAATCTAACGTCTTGGTCACAAATAGCAGTTAGAAAGTAGCCGTATCAAGTCAGGTGTTCCGTATCCGTAACCCGGTATTACAGTCAAACCGATAATATTTTTCTAAGAAGTTAACAATTGCAGAAAGAGCTGTCAACGGTGGGTGCTGTCACGAAGTTTAAATGAAATCTCGGGGCTATGTCTGTGTAATTACAAACAACTTGGCGTCGTAAGGTCGACGTCGACGCCGTCAACCGTGTAATGGACTTTTCAAGTATTCGTAACGTGAAAACTTTCACTTCAGCCGACTTAAACGCCTCCGACAATGTGCTTAACGATGTTTTTAACTACTTCACTCCATTCCTCGACTATTGCAGGTTGAATTAATTATTTGGCTGTCATTCGATTGAGTTGGGCCTTGAAATAATCGTAATGCAGCGTACGAATATGTACGGTTAAAGATCTTTATTTTCTCACACAAAACATTCACTTACAGAGTTAAAATAAACTTATATTTAAAAAATGAGTCAATATGCCAATAATCCCATAAAACCCCATCTCCTCCCGTGGGCGTTGTAAGAGTCGACTAAGGGACTAGCCGGAGGATAGGCAGCAGCGTCCTTCGAGTACATTAACAACTCAACTGCGATCGCCAACTCGTCTGCCAAGCGTGGCAATTATGGCATAACCCCCCAATGCAACGACGAATACAATGCCCGCAACACACACCGTTTAGGTCGTTGTGGTGATCTTTGGGGAGGCCTGTGTCCAGCAGTGGGCTTAATTCGGCCGAAATGATGAAATAATGCCAATGAGCGCAGCTGAAATAAAGTATGTATTGCGCTTACTTTATTTATAACATAACAGCTGTAATAATTAAAACTAACATTTAACACATTATGTTGTCAACAAACCCAGAAGAAGGTAGTTTTATGCAAGGAACAACGGAGTTGTGAGCGGCGCAGGTAGACTGCGTTACATTAGTTGTAGCGTGTTTACTAAGGCTTATATACCTATATATATATATATATATATATATAGGATATATGAGAATATATCCTCTTATAGATTTCTGCATTCATAGGGAACAGTACGACTTAACGTTGTCGTTTATGGGCATAAATTGCTTCAAGTTACGGCTATCGCAGTTGATTATAATACCTTAACTTCCATTTTGGAAACAATACTCGATAACTATGCAAAAGGTCTAGTCACTATCAGCCCATAAACTTAGGCTTATCAATCATATATTTCCTGATCAATTATCGATACTAGAGCAAAACTTATAGAGTGGGTGTAACATAGGACACTAGGCTAGTCGTCGCGATATTCGCTTGGGACACATTAGTATGCGTGTAGCAGGTATTTGTTCGGAATCCAGGCGGTTTATATTGTTATCTTTGGCTTTAAAAACACGCCAAATGCACGTTTAGGGCAGTTAAACAGTCAGTTATAATGTTACCAAAAGTGCTTTTTCATTTTAATTACACTGTTTCGCTAGTGGACCGTTCAGGTTTTAATATTTGTGTTAGTTAATTTACTAGATAACAAAATTGGCAGACCAGTGCTGCCGCGCAATATGAAATGTAGACAATCTCTACATTCCAAATATGTACATAGCTCAACATTAGAAAAAAATGCGACTTACTGTGTTTATGATTTGCGCGGCAGAGTGGCTATGCAACAAGCGATGCTGGCTGCATGCATAGAGATGCACAAATAATATACACGAGTTACTCATACCTTGCATTACATAGACCCTGATATCTGTTAAATTATAAGGTTTACAGATTCCCGAACGGGCAATTAATGTTCGCAATGGCAGACACGTTTTCGGAGACTTGACGACATCGTGTTATCAGTCAATTACCCTCAGCGAAGAGACCCCGGCACGTCGACGGCGAATAAAACGCGCTGATTGCACAAAGCTTCTTCCTTTCCCCTCTCATTCGTTATAGTTGCAATTGTCCTCTTCTGTATACATTTCTTAATAACAGAGCACAGAAAATGATCAAATGCAATTCCAAGCGCATTGTAGTTCGCCACAAAGGCTCTACAATACAAAATAAAACCCAACTAATTAGGCAAATAATACTTAATTTTAACGTAAACTGCGTATTTTTATTTTGAAACGGGAATTTTCTGTTAGTGAATTTCCTGCATTACATCTAGGTAGCCAATGCTGTTGAAATAAGTACTTAATTATATTTTCCAAAAGGGTTTCTAATTAATATAGCTGTATTTTAATTAGCAACGAACAGTCTATGCATCACGAGAGTTAATTAAAGAAGTCATTATAGGTATTTTGTAAATGTCGAGTTAATTTGTGGGGCTTCATGTGATAATGATTAATTACCTACGTAACAAGGTAAAATTAACTTCACCATAATAATTGTGAAATATAAGACTTATAGGTTTCATATAATTATGTTCTCTTCTACAATTTTGAACGCTAGCCTATCTTTTCCCTGCGATTGACGTTGACGGCGTGGCTGTCGCAGTGACAACATGATTGGCTTTCTGCGCTTCAGGTCACAGTTTCCTCACATCTATACAAATACAAATAAATGAAATTGAAGTGTCTGTTTGTAATGTCAAAATAACAGCTTTTTACTAAATGCATATTCCTTTTTTTTTTCTTTTTTTAAAAACGTTGCCCCACACTGGGATTTCTCCTGTGTCGTGGGTGCGTTTACAGACATAAATTCCACACACAATACACCCAGACCCGGAACAACTACCTGCAGATCATACAAATATTTGTTACGCGTGGGAATCGAACCCACGATCCGGAGCGCAGCAGCCGACTGTATCAGCCACTGCACCAAAACCCGAATGTACCGTATAAATTAATAACAAAAAACATTTTTTTTGTCTGTCTGTCTGTTTGTTCCGAGTAATCTCCGAAATGGCTGGACCGATTTTGACGGGACTTTCTCGGGACAGCAGATAGCTGATGTTATAAGGAATAACTTAGGCTAGTTTTATTTTATTTCCGTGCGGCATCGAACCCACGTCAAGTTGCGCAGAAAGACAAGTGCTTAGCCACTGCGCCAACCGTGCCGTCGTAGATTACATATACCTACTACATATGTCCACGTTTAATCGTCCTACGATCCGTGTGGTGTCTGGATTAAGAATATAGCACTACTCATCCTCCCGTGGATGTCGGAAAAGGTTAATAAGGGACTCTGAATCAGAGAGATACCATTCCCTGAGCAGCGTCCCTTCCGTGGAACAGAAGCCATACTGCGCTCACCACTCCGCCTGCGAAGCATTGGCAAATTCCTTCCAAAATTGTGGAAATCTATGGGGGAGGACTTTGTTCAGCATTGTATTGTACGTCCTTTTATTGATATGATAATGATGATATATCCACGATACAGTAGAAGCCATAGTGACGAGCAATGTTCAAAAAGGAAAGAAAAAATTATTGGGGATTTCCAGTCTTATGATATGCGGCCGAATAACTATTGAATATTACACGGAGCGAATGACATCCCAGCGGGTTTGTTACAAATACCCTAAGGCAGGGAAGGAGCACAATTTTCCATCTACGTGCCATAAATTTGTAAGAAAAATAAAAATGTAGAGAGATGCAAAAGAGCAATTAATTTTTTTTGGAGCAGCAGTATAATTAAAATATAAATTATTATACTTTATTAAAGAAGAGTATAAACTTAAATAAATACTTTTTACATTGTAATGTATAATAACTGCTATAACTTTCACAACACTCAGGAGCTCAAAACGTTCTTTAATGAATGGGTGGAATGATTGAAGAGCACATTCTGTAGCAGTGAATTCCGGCGAAGGCGAATAGGTAGCCAATTGAGCTTAATGAAATTTTGAAATATGATCATTTTTGCGTAGCCCAAATATGAATTTTATACAAAGGTTTTGAACACGCTCAAGGTTATCACATTGAGCCTGAGTGAGATTGAGATAGGTGGCATCGGCATAGTCGAGGATTGGAAGGAGGAGACATTGTGCTAGTGCAATTTTAGTAGTAATTGGAAAAAAATCTCTCGGGGGCTGAAGCAAACATCGTATCTATAGCTTCGGATAATTTCTCAAGAGCAGCTTGACTTGAAATTTGAAGATCACCTACATAAAAGTGGTAGGAAAAAGCGAGTTCATGAGAGATGGAATTTATTAAGTTTGTGAAAAGTAAAGGAGATAGAACGCCACCCTGTGGTACGCCAATTATATTAATTATATTATTATATTAATTATTTAATTATATTAGTATTGCACCAAGACGAAATGGTATTGTCCAAGCCATCTGACCAAGCAGGTAACTATGAAACTAATCAATTGCTGATGGAGATGGGTGCATTTACAGACATAAATTCCACATACAATACACCCAGACCCGGAACAACTACCTGCAGATCATACAAATATTTGTTCCGTACGGGAATCGAACCCACGACCCGGAGCACAGCAGCCGACTGTATCAGCCACTGCACCAACCGTGCCGTCATTGCTAGTCTAATAGTGCAAGGACTGTTAGGTTTTCGATTTCTATGCCTGAACTGATATTCGTAATATTCACAACAGCTGTGGTAGTATTGTGGCCAGGACGGAATCCGGTTTGAAAAGGATTAAGGAGATTATGTTTGGAGAGGAATGAGCTAACTTGATTATGAACATGGTTTTCAAGAAATTTTGATAGAAATGATAATATGGATATTGGATGATAATCAGAAAGGGATGAAGTATTCGGCTTTTTAGGCAGAGGAACAATTTGTGTATCCTTCCATGCACATGGATAAATACTACCTACTTGTTATAGAATTATAATTGATATAATTGAGGACATGTTGAATTACAGGAAGGATGTCATCGAGGATAGGCATAATCATCTTACGACTGATACAATCACATTCAACTGCAATTGATGTTATTGATGCATTGCTCCTTTGAACATCACAAGCAGAAAATGGACTAAAAAAAAAACGGGGAAAGTCGAGTGTCGAGAAGGGTTTCGGCAAAGTTGAAAGATGATTCAACATAGTAGTTTTAATAGTCCTATCGAAATTGGACGAGGTTGTAAAATGTTTATTGAGTGAGTTAACATCTAAATCTCTAGTAATCTAAAGTTCTTTATAGGTATGTACGTAGTAGTAGTGCCATCAATCGATGCCGAGCCCCCAATTTGCTATCACGTGTGACTCACCCGTGACATAGGTTCGCCATCCCTGCCCTAAGATAAGACTGGTTCAGTAGACCTCCGGCCTTCTCGGAATTCAACCGTATACCAAGCGTGGTTAATATTAAAATACTTCCTCATAACCAATAATTTAACCGGTCAAGCATTTTAAGCACTAAGTATATGTATTACCTATCTTCCTGCGCGCTAATAAAAGTCGATTGTCGAAAAGGATTTTTATTACTAGGCCCCTACGTAGCATACACATTGGCAATGGGTCAGAAAACGTAATTCATATGCAGCAGTCGAGATGTTAAACAGGACCTGGAAATACAGCGACCGCCGCCGCGCCACTTATCATATAGAGCGACCAAGCCGTTGCGCTTTATAATAGAATTAGAAAAAGACGTTGCTCGTCGCTGCGAATGAATAAGCAAATACGTATAAATTTGGGGGTGGATCCCGCTAGTTTATACGTGGCTTGGCGTAGGCTCGCTCGGTGAGTGTACCGAGCGGCTGAACCGCTGCTTACGTAATTTGAAAGTTGGGCTGCTCAGTATGTATATAATTAAATAGAGCCTACGGAGGATGGACAGCAAAATCCTCTGTGCTAAAACCAGCAGTCCGGTCGCCAATGCGCCTGCCAAGTGCCAGCTGCGGAGATGTAACGCGCCACTTTCTAGTAGCAGTTATTGGCAGGCCCATGATCAGCATTTAGGGGTTTCTTGATGTGTTTTGGCACAACTATAACTACCGATCCTATTAGAGATCTTAGCCGTGATTATTTATAGTAAGTAGATAAACGATGAATATACAGACCCGTATGTTCATGGGAGTGTAAGTCCTGTAGGATGTTGACGCAAAAAAGACGAATCAAAATGAGCTTCATTTCCCGGCCATTTCCGGGAGTTTATTACACAGGCCACAGTTTTATCAACGTGATATTATTACGATCTATATCTGTAGCTTGAATATAAATATATTCTACTATGTGTATTTTAATTAACTATCTATTTTTAATACGATTGCTGTTTTAAGACGGGGGGCATTAAATAAAACTTTTTAACGAAAAAAATACTTCAAAATTCTATACGATATTAAAACCATTAAAAATAAAATTATTTATGAAGTCGGGTGTGGCCCATAAATATACCTCGTTGGTCTGCATGAACCATGGTTGGGGCATACCTGGCCCCGCCAGACTACATAAATAAAGTTATTTTTTTTTCTTTTTAGTGGTTTTAATATCGTATATAATTTTGAAGTCGGTAATAATCATAATACTTGACAAGATCGATAAAAACAAAAACGCCCAGAATGAATACATTTGTGACGAAGTCATCCTTCATCTTCATTTCAATCAACCTCTTTCATGACTTCATACCTTTTCATCACTGTCCACCTCACGATTCATTCTTTATTCAAATCAAAATTTGAATTTATGTGACGTAGAGTCGCTCTTCATATTTTGATGATTATCATTACACATTGGATTCTGAACGCTAGTGGTTCAACACACAGCTGTCGCTCTGACAAATAGTCTCCTGCAATATTACAATTACTTATTTTTAACCTAGCTTAAATATTGTGTTAATAAGCTATATTTGAAATATATAAACATCACCATGAAGATGAAGTGTTGAAGGTGTGAATATCAATATACCTATATAACATATATGCTACGTTTCATTGTTCTCGTTAACTGAACTCCGTTACTTGCTGCCGTGGAGAGAGCCTCCCAGTTGAGCTAACCGGGAAGGAACACGGAGGGAGGCACTCCGCGACACATTTTAATAGTAAGGTTAAAAAAGTTAACGCTTCCATCTGTCAAAATTAGGGGCGTAAGTAGTGCATTTTGACACATGGAAGCGTAAGTTTACGCTTAGACTCGTTTCTGAATCTCACCCTAAGTGCTGTACAAATAGTTTGTTTAGCACGATATAAAAAGTAATCGTAAGATATTATGTATTAACCAATTATAAATATATTATTCCGTTCCGTAGGGTTCCCGGAAAATAATAGACCACGAGGGGTGGTCCACTGGTAGGTGTCGTAAACGGCCACTAAGGGTTCATATAAAGAGGATGGACAGCAGCATACTCCTGTGTGTCAATAACAACGTACTGCGATCACAAGTCTGCCTGTCAAGCGTGGCAATATATGACCGCTCATTGTTGTGATCATTGGGAGGACCATGTTTAGCAGTGGACGTTTATTTATTTATTCAAGTACAGCCACATCACTTACATTAAAGTTATCGCTACTCAATTTAAAACAGTATTTTGTCTGATGTAAATGACAATAACGGCGTACATAACACTTAATAATTAGTTGGCTATGTTAGTAACAAACACATAAACAATGAGAATGCAAAAATAACAAAATAATAATAATGAAAATTTGGATAGTTGTCAAAATAACGAATTAAGTCATGAATTAATAAAGGAAAGAAAAATAAATAAACAAGAATAAAATCAAATCAAGACGAGCCTTCAAGCTGCAAATATTTGATCTTTTTTTTGAAACTATAGAGTTTATCATGGAATACGTTCAAATTAGGAATTTTTGAGACTAAAGTATGATATTCATTGATAATTCTATGAAATGGTGACTGTAGACCTAAATTTGTTTTAACAGTTGGGGAGTAAAAAAGTTTTTTGATTCTGCTTCGAGGATAGTTGACGGGGATTTTAATTGAAAAATTCTGCAAGAAGTAGCTGCATTGATTTTGACCACTCAGAGCTTTGTGAAAAAAACATAGATCCAGCAGAATTCGCCGATCGCGGAGACTACACATTTTAAATTTTTTAAGTCGCGTGTCGTATGTATTCCTGTGCGAAAATCCAATTGACATATAAGCTAAATGTCTAGTGAACGCCCTTTGTATGCTCTCTATTCATTGTGACTGTACCGCGTGGAAAGGGTTCCATACAGCGCTAGCATATTCGAGTTGGCTGCGTACTGCGTATTATAGAGTAGCATTTTGGTTCGTACGTGTTTAAATTTTAGTTTACTGTCAATAATCACACCCAGATCTTGGATTTCCTGAACTTCTTTAAGTTTTAAGCCGTCGAGCTCGTACCCCGTAACAAATGGCTTTTATTTTCCTGGTGAATTTTATATGAAAGCATTTACTAGTATTTAGATTCACGCTGTTACACCGACACCAATATGAGATCGCGTCCAAGTCTTTTTGTAAGAAGTAGGTATCACCCTGAGACTTTACAGTTTTGTATACTTTTAGATCATCGGCAAATAATGAGACCTTAGAGTATTTTATGTGGTCAGTAAAATCATTTATGAAGATAAGGAAAAGAAGTGGCACCAGATGTGATCCCTGGGGTACACCTGACTTCGCGAAATAGGTATTCGAAGTGCCGTTGACTACTACTGATTGCGGTCTCTGTTTTAAATATGATTCAAACCATTGAGAACTGTGCCACCTATCCCAAACGAAATCAGTTTTTTAAGAAGTATTGAATGGTTAACTCTATCAAAAGCGCTACTAAGATCAGTATAGATCGCATCTACCTGCATTCCTTTGTCGACCCCATTTGAAATATCAGACACAAAAGGAACTAGATTAGTAAGTGTTGAGTGACCATGTCTAAAACCATTCTGAGTGTCCATTATATTATTATTTACAAGTCGTGAAATTACAGGATATAGGATAGATTCAAACAGTTTTGCGAAGCAAGACAGAATAGATATAGGGCGATAATTTCAGGTATCAGAATGGTCTCCTTTTTTGAATACTGCCACAATGCGTGCTTTTTTCCATTCCTCGGGAAATGTACCTTCGCTTAATGACCAGTTAAACATTAGTGCCAGCGGAAGAGTAAATGCAGGTCCACATCTTCTTAAAAATATTGGTGGAATGTCATCGGGCCCAGCACCTTTTGTTGGATCTATTTTCTTAATTACTTTGAGAATTTTAGATTCTTCGATTCTCAGGGAGCACAATATTTGCTGCGTGTACACGTTAGGCTGGAGCATCTGAAAATCCCGTTGTGCGTTTACGTGCTGATGTAGATGACAGGACCCGACATATTGTATTTACTGCGTCCTAACAGCGTTTTATGTTGAATTATAAACAGCAAGACCTGTAACTGATGCATTACATACATTACGCTGACGGGACGGCTGCTGCGTTCCGGATCGTGGATTCGATTCCAGCATGGAACAAATATTTGTATGATCTGTAGGTAGTTGTTCCATTATTTGTATGATTGTCTTGGTTTCTTGGTTACTGGTCTGGGTGTATTGTATGTGGAAATTATGTCTGTGAACGCACCCACGACATAAGAGAAATATTAGTGCGGGGCAACGTTTAAAAAATCTATTTATGAATGCATTACAGTTTTGAATTGGAGTTCTATTCTAAATTGTATTGCAATTTCTAAATGTTGTTGTCGTTATTTATTTCAGATAGGCGTTTCAATCGCAAATACGAAAGACCATTATTTGCACAAAGGTTTAGTGTAAGTGTTATATGAATGTATGTTGTGTAACGTAAATTATCCGTGTGTTGTCCGGATTAAGAATATATGTATAGCACTACTCCATCTCCTACCATCAATGTCGTAAAATGCAACTAAGGGACTCTAAACCAAAGGGATGGGCAGCAGCATCCCTTTTATGGAACAGCAAAATTCCGCGTTTCCCACACGCCTATAGGGAAGCATTTGTTCAGTGGACGTCTTTTGGCTGACTTTGTCGCGGAGTGCCTCCCTCCGTGTTTTCTTCTCGGTTAGCTCAACTAGGAGGCTATCTCCACGACAGCAAGTAACGGAGTTCAGTTAATGATATTTAATGAAACGTATCATATATATTGTTATATAGGTATAGGTATTGTTATTCACAACTTCAATTAACACTTCATGGTGATGTTTATATTTTTTAAATACAGCTTACTAACAATAAGTAAATAAGTAATTGCAATATTGCAGGAGACTATTTGTCAGAGCGACAGCTGTGTGTCGAACCACTCGCGTTCAGAATGGAATGAGTTGTGATAATGATCAAAATATGACCGATTCGACACCACAATACTAAATTCGCATTTTGATTTGAATAAAGAAGGAATTATGAGGTGGACAGTGATGGAGATAAAAGATATAAGTCATGAAAGAGGTTGATTGAAATGAAGATGAAGGATGACTTCGTCACAACTTTATTCGGCTGAAATAACGATGGCATATCATACAATATTCTTATTTCTCAATAACTAAAAATATACACACTAAAATTAAAGTAAGTTATTTGCTTGTTCGATAGATTGTTATTAGTTGATTATTTATGTATTTAGTATAGGTAGCATTGTTTAGGTATACGAGGGCGGTTTGATAAGTCCATGACTTTGGAAAGAAGAAACACTCTTTTTACATATACATTTTTTATTTTTCTACATAATCTCCTTTCAACTCTACGCACTTAGTCCAGCGATGTTCCAACCTCTTCAACCCATCAAAAAAATATTTTTTGTCTAACCCTGAAAAATAGGCCTCAGTTTCGGCTACCACTTCTTCGTTTGACGAAAATCTTTGCCCGCCAAGCCATTTCTTCATGTTTGGGAAGAGGAAAAAGTCACAGGGGGCTAAATCTGGCAAACACGGAGGGTGTGGCAATAATTCGTATCTTAATTCGACAATTTTTGATGTCGCGATTGCAGACGAGTGGGCCGGTGCATTATCCTGATGAAATAGAATTTTTTCTTTGCTAGATGCGGTCGTTTCTTGATAAACTTTTTATTGAATCTATCTAACAATGCAGCATAGTAAGCTCCGGTTATTGTCTTGCCTTTACCAAAAAAATCGATGTAAATAACCCCTTAGCTGTCCCAAAAGACTGTGGCCATCACTTTACCAGCCGAGGAAACAGTTTTTGCCTTCTTTGGGGCACGTTCCCCGGTAGAAGTCCATTGCTTCGACTATTGCTTAGTCTCTGGTGTATAATATGGACCCACGTTTCGTCAACTGTTATGTACCGACGCATAAACTCACACGGATTGCGATTATACATGGCTAGGCATTCTTCAGAAGCTGTTACACGATTTCGTTTCTGGTCGACTGTTAGTAAACGCGGCACCCATCTTGCAGAAACTTTTTCATACCCAGAATATCATGCAAAATATAAAAAACTCATTCAGTCGAGATGTGCACAGCATCACTTATTTCGCGTATCTTCACTCGACGGTCTGCCAAAACAATGTCATGTATTTTATTAACCATGCCCTCCGTACTGACCTCAATCGGCCTTCCTGGGCGCTCCGCGTCATTAGTGGTAGTACGTCCACAACGAAATTCACTGAACCACTTATGTACCATCCCATGAGAAGGCGCAGAATCACCATACTACTTTTTCAATTTGTCTTCGTTCTGCTTAATAGTTTTATCACGTAAAAAATAGTGTTTAATTAGCACTCGAAACTCGCTTTTCTCCATTTTCAAAGAATACTTAGAAGTCGTCTAACTTTTTTGTTTCTCAAAAGTTCTGTTGCTGTTTTCGCGCCAAATTTGAAAAAAAGAACGGCGTTCATAGTGATTTTCCAAATATGAGATAAAAAATATATTAAAAAAGTTTTTATTTAACCTTCAGTCATTGAGTTGCCAAACTGCCCTCGTATTGTCATGTGTTTGTGGGCACCATAGACTGCCTTGTTCAGTTCAGTTTAGTCGCCTGAAAGAATTCGCCAAATGCGATAAGGTCGCCTATTGTAATCTATACACTAAGAGCTACTGTTTTATCTTTTATTTAAACTTTATGCAGTATAAGTACATAGGCTGACTTAATGCCATAGGCATTCTCTACCAGTCAACCATAAGGTGATAAAGCGATAACATGGCAGGTGCAATATGTTTTAGACAACAATACAATTTTCTAATTCTTACAATATATTTAAATATTCATACACATACATTTATACCTAATAGCAATAAATAAACATACATCATTGTTATATAAGTCATGTAAAAGATTTTATTATGATTCTGCTAAGGTATTGTTAAGCAAGTAATTCCGAACTTTCCGTTTAAATGCATACCTAGTCACGGCCATCCTGATTTCCTGAGGAAGCGCATTCCAGAGAAGAATAGATTGAATATAATACGAAGAATGAACAAAATCAGAACCATGAGAAGGATAATGTAGAAGAAGATTGTTTGAAGAACGTAGATTCCTTGCATGAGTAGAAGAACGATATTGAAAGTGTGCCATAAGATAAGAAGGAGGGGTGTGAGAGTGAAGTGGAGAGAAAAGCGTGGTCAACGCACGTGAACTGCTTCTCTGGCGAATAAGCATCCATTTGAGCTCAGACCTATAACTAGACACATGGTCATATTTACGCAGGTTGAATATAAAGCGAATGCAGTTGTTAAGGACTCTATCCAGCTAATTTAGCAAATATGCTTTCAAGTCAAGGTAGCACACGTCACCATAGTTGATTAAAAGAATGATAAATACTGCACAAGTGTAACTGTGGTCTTTTCAGGCAAAAAGTACCTGAGACGGTAAAGAGAGCGTAAAATCCCGTTAACTCGCTGACTAACACTGGAAACCTGTGTGTGCCAATTAAATGTAGTGTCCAGATGTAATCCAAGATCTTTTACACTGGGGCTAAAAGGAATGACGGAACCGTTAAATGTAATTGGTGAAAGGGAAGTAAATGTCACTTTACGAATCATTCGTGAGCTTCCAATTACTATGGCCTGATATTTTGTGGGGTTAACAGATGCCCTAAATCTTTCAGATGAATGGTTTACCTCCAAGTCACGGTTTATCTATATCTATGTGTAGTCTATGGCATAAGATAAACTATCCACCCGCTTTGATAAGTACAATTTAAGGTCAGCGGCATACAGATGATACGAACATTGAAGACTGTTAGTAATAAAGTTAATGAAAATAGAGAATAACAACGGGGAAAGAATACCGCCCTGTGGTACACTAGATTCCAGGTCACGCCTTATCGAAGAACTCTCACCAACTCAAACCGACTGCTGATGTCCTCGAACAAAAGAAGAGAACTATTCCTGTGCCTCGGGAGAAACCAAAAGATTGGAGAGGCTAGCTAGGAGAACAGGGTTACTGACAGCATTAAAGGCATTAGAAACTAATACCAAAACCGTGAACTTGGTATCCTCTATCACTGCTCTAATGTCACCAGTCACCTTAAGGAGAGAGGAAACTGTACTATGCTCAGGCCATAATCCAGACTGGAAAGGACTTAAGAGATTGATACGGTGAATAAACTCAGTAAACTGCTTATGTATGCAGGCCTTAAGCACTTTATATAGAAAAAGGCGAATAGATATGGGTCGGAAATGCTTAGGAAGGGATGGATTTGAAGTTTTGGGTAGGGGACGAACGTAGGCCTTTCTCCATAGCGATGGGAACTATCCAGAATTGAGGGAAAAGTTAATAATGGGAGAAATTCCAGAATTAAAATGACCACCCTGCGACTGATGTCATCGTAGCCTACAGCCTTGGATTTGATGGATAGGATAATTCTTATTTCTTAATTTCACCCAAGGTGGCCGGGGAAAAATGAAAAGGATCAATATGGAGATAAGATAGGCTAGCAATGTAGTCCACCGTCTGAGACAAAGTTAGGCGATCCAAATGATAAGAAGTGGTAAAATGACGGTTGACATTTTCCAAACTAATTATATTAGGGAAATCCAAATGACGCGGTTTACCGATACCAAAGGTCCTAAGGAATTTCTAGATATCGGCAGAAGAAGAAGACGCGATGATATAGAGAAAAGAGCGGCGTTTAGCGTTACTTATCACACGACGCATCCTGTCGTAACTTCTCCACGTCCATGCGCGCAAAACAACGCATGTGCGTGACTTTGGGGAGTGGTTTAGGGGGTTTTAAGACGTACGAGAGGAATATAAGGTCATGCTGAGAAAAGCCAGGCGCAGGATACTGATGGAATGGACGTTAGGATTAGGTCGAGCCAAGTATCGTCTCTTGTGCTATTGCAGTGAGTGGGTTTTACTTACTGGGGTGCAATAAATATTATGAAAATGAACAAATAGGTAAAGGAAATAAATTTACTAGGTTTGGTTTAGATAACAAGAATTTAGTTCCGTCTGCAATTCGAGTTTTTTATTTAGAAAAACTTGACATCAGTATCTCGAGCCTAGCCTGAACCCATATGTGTTTCAAGTTTGTTGGAAGCGCCGGGTATCGGGGCCCAACTAATAAATTAATTGGTACTTCTCGCAAATTTGTAGAAGCTGTACCCGACACATACACATCGACCCGTATACGTCCACTGCTGAATGAAGGAAGAAAACTCCCCAATGAACTTCCTCCGCCCTGGGGAAGGGCGAAGGGGCATGCCGTACCCCTACCGGCTACAACCACTGAGGCGGTCATCTTTGACACCTAAGGGGGCTCCAGGTCCTCATAAGCACATCTCGGAGAGGGTGTGCGCTGTGCTATGTTACGCACACGGTGGCGGTTAACGACATGCGCACCACCGTCGCCTCGGTTGGGGTGCTAGGTGTGGGCCCACAGATTCCCCAATCTGCGCACCCGCGACCCCAAGGGCACCATATAGTGGGATCTGGGCGCCGGGGCGGTTGTTACGCCGGCGCCGTCTCGTTCTTCTCCGAGCGGGATCGGCCCTCTCCCGATCCCGCTCTGCAGTCTCCTTCTGGAGCATGACGCTCTCACAGAAAGAGACCATAGCTCTTCATTTCTCATGCTCTGCTAGCATAGCCGACACTACTGCTGGCAGATAGAGATCCTGCGCTCGGCAGGCCACGCAGGGCACTCTTTGAGCGTGTGCTGCACTGTGCCGTGACCTCGCGCCCTATCCTGTACAAGTACGCACCGAAGCGACCGTGTCCGGTGAATACTTGCGTCAGGCAGTAGGTAACGCGCTCGCTCCTTTTGAGCCAGGCTCCGAAGAGCGGCAGGATGGCCTCGACGACGCGCTTGGTTGAGGACTGCGGAAGACGCAGCGTGGGCAGACCCCTACGAGGTGTACCGACGACCTGGTGAAGGTTGCCCTAACTCCTCCTCCTTCCTCGTGATTGAAATCTATAGTAAAAGTTGTTTTTTTATTAAAATTAGTCATTCATCAACATCAATCATGGTAACAATTCCGGAAAATGCTTTTTGTGTCCTTATAATTATTTTCAGTTTACATTTTCCCTGTCCGTATTTTACTTATTAATTGACATTCAGATAAGATTATAACTATCTGTGATCATAACTATCTGAACTCAAGTAATTAATATTCGGATGCATTGAACAAACTAGGCGACATTTCTTGATAAAATTGCTGACTTTTAATAGCACTAAAATCTTTATAAATAATGAATAATCACACCAAAAATTTATCCATGAATTTTCAAGGAAACTAGGACCACCTTCATACATACTTATGGCGTAAGGTCGTTGTACATTCAAATATATATCATCATAATAATTTATCATCAAGGAGCCTGTCCATTACTGACTTCGTCTTTCGTGATACATAGTAAAAATGCTTTAACAAATAAATATATGATGATCGTAGCAGTTTGTGGATAGAATTGCAAATATATGGGGAGATGTTTTGGGGGCACACGTCATCAGGCGAACTAACGAAGTGGGGTGGCAGTGTACGAGTACGTGACGATAATTCAGTCCCGTGGGACCCCTTTGTGCAATCAGTGCGGTTTCTTGGACCTCGAACAGCCCATTTTATTTTTGGATAGTTATTTTTGTGGGCAAGTTGTAGGAAACGGTTAAGTGGTCTTAACATTGAAAAAAAAGTTTCTTTAGAGATTGTTTGCGTAAGTGCAACAAAACACGGGTGTGTTGAAAATTAGTACAGTCAAAATGATGATGAATTTTTATAATAACTTTCATTAACGAAACAACAAACTATACATAAACAAGTACCTACATTCTTGATCTTGGGTAATGAAGAATTTGCTTTTTGCTCTTAAATGAGGGATAGACATAAAACGAGATAGTCTTAGTACTAAATTGTGGCTAAGGCTGACTAGATCTTCGTTCGGCATTGCATTGGTCCCCGCGCTAATATTTCAGCGGTACCGTATTGTCCTGCCTCGGACTCCGTCACATCGCGACTTTCTGAGCCTTTTTCGAAATAATAAGCCGTGTAATTGGGATTTATGTCCCTTTTACTATGGTTAAATGGTGGACTCTCATTTAAGCTTCCACCGTAATGCATTGCCTCAGAAACATTACTGATGAGATTTGCAATCAACGACAATTCATTCTACGCATGGCCATTTGAAGTAAGCTAGTTGGTTAAAAAAAAAACTTTATTATTTCTCCGTTGCGAACATATAGCGTACGCGATCTCATTGTACTTAGAAAAGAGCAATACAATTAAATAAAGTTGTATTGCACGATATTTCTTGGCCAGGACGCACTAAATAAGAACCATCTCATTAGCTAGCGTGGTGATTTAAGCAACAAGGTTAAGTGAGGTCAACGTAGAAATAAATAACTTTCTTACGAGGGATTTTTGGGAGTAGCCATAGAGACTTCGTCGGGAATATTTAATGTGCTCTCGGGGTAAGAGCTTCTACATACATGTTCTTATTTGAACCTTCCAGAAAAAAATCTTATTAATCATGTCTGAGCTCGGGCATCTCTTATTATTCCCAAGTTATCCAAGAAAATATTAAAAAGAATATTGCCAAGTTTAACTACTATCAAAGTATTCAAGCAATGGAATCAAGAATAACGCTGTGCTATAATAATGCCACGTAGAGGCGTTACATAACAGTTATGAAAGTTAAGCAGAAAACAATATATCTAAGCATATGAATTTATGAAACGAGATACAAATCGAATTACATATGTATAAGTTAGTATTTTTATTGGTAGTAAATTCTATGAATAAGTAATATACTCATGTTTAATGTTATCTTATATAGTTTTTATTCAGGTATAAATCGAAGTATGACCGACTTATGTTCTTCATCTAAGTCGAGCGAACCTCACCTTAAAAGCCAACGGCACTAATCTTACAATTTCACAGAGAAACGTAGAAACTTTCCGTGTCTGAACTTGGTAGAAGGTGGAAACAGAGACTGTAACATTACTTACAACACTTTTTCTAAATGAGGTAAGTGAATCAGTTCTACAAGTCTGGCAGGGACGGGGTGGCCTCACTTCGTAGCCGTCAATTAGACACATGGGAGATTTATATGGCTATCTATCTTGTTCCTTGTACAGCGCACCCGGACCCAAGCGGGCTAACGGAAATTGTTTTTCAAAGGATCGTTTTGAACAACGTTACTATAAAAATAGACTTTGGCAAGGTAAAGCAAAATAAATAGCGTTTTCACAAAACAAACAACGATACAGGATGTTAATGCTGTTGCTGATTTATGTCCTCGATTTTACCTCGCGTTGACAACGAAGAACTACATTTCTACTAAACCAGCGATTTATGGAAATTGCCAAAAAACAAGATTGTTGGCGGTGTTCGGAAGTTATGTCATATTTACCGGACTTTGGGCTTTTATAAACAGAATATGTAAGTAAACATCTTTAAAAATGTAAAGAAATCACCGTGGTTGCATGCTCATTGGGGGGTTTTGCTATAATCACCACGCTTGGCGGGCGGGATGGCGATCGCAGTTGAGTTGAAAATGTACTCGAAGAACGCTGCTGTTTCTCCTTCGGCTAATCCTGTAGTCACTTTTTACGGCACCCACGGGATGAGATGGGGTGGTGCTCTTCTTAGCCGGCACCATAGTAAATTACAGAAAGACTTAATGCGAGTATATTACCACCGTGTAACCTGTATATTACACCCAACAACTGGCAACCCTACATTAATAAGATTTGAAATAAAATTCCAGTAAAATTATCTACAAGATCTAAATAAAAAATAAAAAACCTGAAACTGTAGGATTAATCTACCAATCCTAAATTTTTAGGGTTAAAACCCATTTCGATTCGAGATAATTATAAGTAGAATCCAATTGGGTGGACATGGCAAATGAATTTGACTGTTATCTCCGCTTCTTTATATCAATACTTTCCAGCACACCTTGCAATAAATTTAACAACCCAGAACCAGATTAAAACCGCTTATCCAGATAGCAAAACACGACAAAATTAAGCGTGAAGACAAAAATTAAAACGATCAGTCGAACGATTTAGTTAATGAGTAAATATAATTCGAAGCGGGAACGTGAGGGGAATTAATAAGACTAAGTCGGGAATATACGTTGTGTTTGTGTACTGATATCAGTTGGTCTGGCTGTTTTCGTTTATTGTGCAAATGTAATAAAGAACAATGTTTTCTTTGTTTGTATGTACTTAAAGGGTTTATGTGAAAGGCTCTATCCGTTGAAATCATTCCCATCGGACAAATGAAGTAATTGCCTTGACAAATCTCTATCCAAATGAGGATTTAAAAATATAGTTTCGATTGGTAATTTGGAGCTGTTTTATTGTTATGTGATTATATGCCTAATTTTATCGCAATGTAGACCATTAGCAAGAGATGTTACCTCATAATCTAAAAAACCTGAAGTCGTTTAATCTATTGTGTATTTTAAGCGTTTCAATATTAAATTGTCAATAAGTTCGCGGAAGGTGTTTAGCTACGTCAAGTCGTTGTTTCGTTTAAAGTGACGGCAGCATTCTTGATACTTATCTTGTATTGACTTTTGTGATGCTAAGATGACACTTAGAATAAAAAAAAAAAAAAAAAATATTTTTATTTTGAAAATTCTATCACTTAAGTTATAAAATTCCTATAGGCACATTAAGATGTTTATACATGTCACTAGTGGATTCTATCCTCAGTTATGCCCTTGATTGCTATGGCCTTACATTTAAAACGTATATAAATAAACTAGAATCAATTCAAATAAGATTCTTAAAACTCCTTGTTAGCAAAAAAAGTAAAGAACAATGTAAAGATGACTACACAAAATTATTTAAAATATGTAATATCCTACCTATTAGGTTGAAACACAAATACTTACTGGCCGTAAACAACCATGGCAATCAGGAGCAAGACCTAATGTATGTAAATAATAAATATAACACCCGCTCAATGGCCACCGGCAGATTCATTGTACCTAGAATAATCAATTACTATGGGGATAGAACATTGAAAAAACGCTTGCCTTATCTATTGAACAGTTTGCCGGAGGTCATAAGGCATGAAAGTAACAAACGCATTTTTAAACGTAAACTAAAAAAATATTACATGGTGTTAGATATAAGTATATTATAATATATTATGTAGTTCTGTACGGAGACTCGATCCCACAGTCAAACCGACAACACGGTTTTGTGGGGCAAAGTGTTAACTTTGTAATAATACACATGTTAATAAATAAATAAATCGGCAAAAAAGTGGTATCTGATACTCAAACTAATGAATATACTTGTTTCTTTTTCAGACGAGCATCTTACAATTCACATTCGACTTTAATTGATTCTCAACCATGTTTCAATAAACCATGCTACTTGTAAATCATGTTTTACCAGGGCACTGAACTCGGCTGACTGAAAGGAGTTCCCATTTCTCTCATTATCGTTTGAGCTTGATTTTGCTTGGTGGGTTAGGAATTTTATCACAGTGCGTCAATATCAATTTTATTTGCTCTATAGTTACATTACTCTTCCGGAATGTTTGCGATTAGTCGTAGGTTAGGGTTGACATTTTATTTATATACTCTTAATAAGTCCGCAATTAGTATGGCACTATGTAGTATCCAGCAGACGACCTGGTGAAGGTCGCTGGGAGTCGTTGGATGAGAGCGGCATGTGACTGCTCGTTGTGGAAATCTAAGGGGGAGGCCTTTGTTCAGCAGTGGACGTCCTGTGGCTGATATGATGATTCTAATTCAAGTGGATGGCAGCAGCGTCCCGTCTATAGAATAGTAGCCATACTGCGTTCACAAACTGCCATGCGTTGTGAGTACTGGAAAATTACCCCCAAACTGACATAATTGTGAAAATCTATTGGGGAGGCCTTTGTTCAGCAGCCGACGTCTTTTGGCTGCTATAACTATGTTTTTGAACGCCTGTGATCCTGAGAGTTAAGCAGAGGTTTACATTTTATTAAAACCAATTTTATTTTGCCAAATTTGATCCCGTGCCGTGAGATAGACTTTCTCATAATCGGGGTCGGCTCAGAGCTTTAGAATTTGTACCTAGGAATTGCCATGAAGGCAATAATAGTAATTTATTTGACATTAAAGAAGCACAAAAGAAATTTCAGTCGATCCTAAGTGGTGACCATAAAAACATTTGTACGAAGTATTAGGTCTTTACCTATGAAATTGCAGTTTTGTATGAATGAAACTATAGTTTATTAAAAAAAAAATCTGCAGATGTGCGAGCTTCTCCATCATAGAGTTCAATTTTCCACAGTAAACATCTGCAGTAATGCTCATCTCATTTGGTAGGAAGTTGTGATGAATCACACCGGCACAAAACAGTGACCATCGCTTTTATAGGGGTCAGTTTTTGTTTAGGGCATTGATTAGGTGCTTATATTATAATGTGTAATAATCGCGAAAACCTAAGACATTACTAGTAAAGCACCTAGGTGCTTTTTGTATTTTATTATTATGATTTATTTACAGCCGTAGATTGAGTATCATCAGCTTCCACAGTCGTCTTTAATTCGTCATTGTCGACTAAAGTTTTCGGACGACCACGAGGTTCTTTTTTCAGATTGAAATTTCTAGAATGGAAGCAGGCAAACCAATGAAGGGTTGTGTGTTCGTTTGTAGTGTTCGCTCTGTAAACGTCGTTGATGTAGCATGCCGCTTGTGCCACATTGCTGCCACGTTGATACTCATATTCCATAATTACTCGAAATTTCAACTTATCCATGACGACGAAAAATATTCAGACGTGATGAAAACATAACACTAATCACTACACATAAGACTGATTTTGAATCAATGAGTTACACAACTAGAGATGCAAGCCTCTTCAACACGTGTAAAATAAATTGTAGCCACTATATGATTATGGAGACGTAGCTGTGAAACTAGGAAGATAATTTTCCCCTACGATGGATGAATAAGTAAATGGTTTAATATTATTTACTCATTTTTTATTGCTATTAGAGTGAAATCGAAACATAGAAACTATAAATATAATTTATTAGGGTGAGATTGGCGAATAGCAGACTCAGTCGCAAGGTTTGCGTATAAGATTTCCTGCAATAATTGCTACTCAGGCATTACTAGTCACAGAATGTCGATGCAGATGATGCTTGCACACACCCGCATGCTGCACCCAGTGTAGATAGATAAAGGTTTATTTTTATACAAGGTCTTAATTTAATAGTCCACGATATTTTGCATGGCGCTATAGTGAACGATGAAGATAATGTAGGTATAAAAAAAACTTGTAAATTTGCTGTTTAAAAAATATTTTATTAAATCATTTATTTCATTACTTCCTAGTTCTCTTTGTTGTGATAATATTCACATGCATCTAGTAAGACAATGGCGGACAGGGCTGGTTGACTGATTTAGATAGTCTGTAACGTTCAACAAAACAGACGGCGCACGGTAGCGACATCACACAAAAGAAAGAAATGGATTTTTACCATTTTTTTTTGCGTTCGGTACATCATCTTAAGCATTTACTGAGGCACCATCCAAAATATCGTGGATTATTAAAATAAGACCTTATATAGTTATAAAATCTAAATGTCATGTGATTTAAGACATTGACTCAGTTTAACTTTGTATAATATATATTTAGTGTGGATAGGATTTCTTTTTTATTCTGGTCCCAAAGTATCGTAAATTAGTAACTCTCCGCCAAAGTGGGGAAGGCGTGCCTTCAGGGGCGTTCGACAGACTGAGGCGGCTGGCTCGACGGCGCGCACTCGAGATGTGGCGACATCGCCTTCGGTCGCAGTTCGCGACCAAGCGCGTCGTCGAGGCCATCCTGCCGCTCTTCGGAGCCTGGCTCAGAAGGAGCGAGCGCGTCACCTACCATCTGACGCAGGTACTCACCGGTCACGGTTGTTTCGGTGCATACCTGCACAGAATAGGACGCGAGGTTACGGCACAGTGCCACCATTGTGGAAGCGACCAGGATACCGCACAGTACACGCTCGAGGAGTGCCCTGCGTGGGCGGCCGAGCGGCGGATCCTGGTCGATCAGACCGGGCAAGATCTCTCTCTGCCGGCAGTAGTGTCGGCTATGTTGGCAGAGCACGAAAATTGGAGTGCAATGGTCTCCTTCTGCGAGAGCGTCATGCTGCAGAAGGAGACTGCAGAGTGGCATCGGGAGAGGGCCGATCCCGCACGGAGAAGGACGAGACGGCGCCGGGGCAACAACCGTCCCGGCTCCCAATTCCAACACGCCTGAGCCCCCTGCCGTCACTTCATGGTGGCGGGCCTCGGGGGTCGCGGGTGCGCAGATTGGGGAGTCTGCGTGCTCACACCGAGCGACCCCCGGGAAGACGGTGGCGCGCACGTGGTCACGTGTCGCCGTGCGCGCAACACAGCGCAAAGCGAGGCTTGGGGGGATCCTTTACAATCCTCCCCGAGAAGTGCCTGGGGGGGCGACCTTTTTACAGTCGCCTTCCCTCCGCTAGAGGGGGTGACCGCTTTACAGTCATCTCTTCTGAGATGTGCCTAAAGGCGTGGCACCAATGGGCGGCTCTAGTGTGATCTTACGAGGACCTGGAGCCCCCCTTCGGTGCCGAAGATGACCGCTCCAGTGGTTTTAGCCGGTAGGAGTCCGGCATACCCCTTCACCCTTCCCCGGGGTGAAGGAAGTTCCATGTAGAATTTCCACTGGACATCAATAAAAAAAAATAAAAAAAAGGTATACAAGTAAAGATTTTACTACCCCAATAATTAATTTTAGGACCTATCCATACTTTATGTCACTTATATAACAACTGCGGAAATATTCGTGTGTGTTTTCACATTAATTCGTATTCAAGAATGGTAAACTTTATGACCCAAATGTTTGATCTTTCATGACAGTACTAAAAGAAAGTAACCTAGACAATACATAAAAGAGCTCGTTATCCGGCTGACGGTAGACTAAGACCAATTTTGTAACAAATCGAGCAACTATAAGGTGTAACCTTTAGTGGCGTCGGCGCGAACTATTTTCGTTACGTTTTATTAACAGCAATAAAGTTGGGTTCATTAGATTTTTTATTTTATTTTCTGCGTAGTAAAACAGATCTCTGCACGTACAGAGTTCATACTTCATTCAGCTCGTAAAAGGCAGGTCGGGAATTGCTCGAATTTATTCACGAAGTTGCGCGCGGCGAGGCTTGCGTGCTCCGAGTGCGAGTGTGAACTGACCTTTATGAGATGACATCACGTCACACGGAGGTTTTCCTGGGAAATATTTTGAATGTAAGGAATTCGAGAATTAAATTTGAATGAATGGAATTATTTATTCATTCGGACTACGGCTCTAGTGAAGTTGGATTGAAACATCAAACAATTTAATCAGAATTTTGTTTCAGTAAATCAAAAATATGGGAGAGTTAATCCGAAGGAACGAATAAAACTGTACCGAAACCATGTATATTGAATTGGTAACCCCCGGCTCTCCCACAAATCACAAGGAAGTGTGAGCTTTACATACTTTAAGTAAATGTAATAAACAAGCAAGCAATAACCGTTTGATTGTACACATCGGTATAAATAACATTAAGGGTACCTATATTGCGTTAGGCGTTCGGTATTTTAGCGAACTTCCTATCTTCATGTGCGAACTTTTGAAATCTATTTTGTTTAAATATTTTCGAACTTGTAGAATTGTGCTAAAACATCTTTAGAGAGACTTTATTGGTGGCGTTTACCATCTTCAAAATTACTTTGAACGTGCATACAGTAAATAAATTAGGTGTCGTGGGACACCCAACAGAAGTCAAGCTTAATATGGAGTGCCCAAACAATAAGGTGCGCTGCATCGCTTCGTTCACGCTTGCGTCCACTCGTTCCACATTTTGCGTATAAAAATCCATATCCCAAACGAGCTTTAAAGTTTTTTAAAGCTCGTTTGGGATATGGATGACGCTTCTTTACGCAGTTACAAAATCTCGTATGCTCTCAATAAACATAAGGAATAGAATCTAAACTCTTTTTGCATGTACTTGCATACGCCACAATTTATTCTGATATTATCGCAGTTATTTCGGACTCTCCGAGGTTGTGGAGACAGACCCAGTGTCACGCTCAACATTTTATTAAATTCTTGATGGTACGTTTGGCTCAGCGACTGGTCTCTTCACTTTCTGCGCTAAGTATCGTGGGTTTGATCCTCGCACGGAACAAATATTTGTAGGGTCTACAGATAGTTGTTACGGGTCTGGGTGTTTGTGTATGTAAGATTTATGTATGTAAACTGTACCCACGACACGTAAGAAATATATACACGTGGAGAAAAACATTTCATATATGTCCTAGAAATTATTAAATTCATTATTAAACAAACTAGACTTTGCCGGAATAACTTATTTTAGATTGTAATTTGATCTCAAATAAGTTTAAATAACCTTTTTTGGTGTCCAGTGGAAATTCTACATGCACTTCCTTCGCTCCGGGCCCTTCCCCCTTCCAAAGGGGTATACCGGTCTCCGACCGGCTAAAACCACTGGAGCGGTCATCTTCGGCACCGAAGGGGGGCTCCAGATCCTCGTAAGATCACACTAGAGCCGCCCATTGGTGCCACGCCTTTAGACACATCACGGAGGGGTCAACTGTAAAGCGGTCACCCCCTCTAGCGCAGGGAAGGTGACTGTAATAAGGTCGCCCCCCAGGTACTTCTCGAGGAGGATTGTAAAGGATCCCCCCAAGACTCGCCATGCGCTGTGCTGCGCACACGGCGGCACGTGACCACGCGCGGGACGCCATCTTCCCGGGGGTCGCTCGGTGTGAGCACGCGGACTCCCCAATAAGCGCGACAGTGACCCCCGAGGCCCCCCACCATCTAGTGAGGGCAGGGGGCAGGTTTAATCAACCTAGATGAGTAGAAACCAACAGATAGTTGCTAAGTAAGATATAAAAAGTAAATCAATCTAGAACATTCCAACATTATTCAAAAGTTGTACAACACAAGCAATTTATGTAATAAATAAAAGCGTAGCGTTACAATTTGACAGCGCAAGGCTGCAAATAACATCAGGCATGGCACATTGCAACGCTCGCTATCCACGCCTTCGCGTTACCGATAGATCTTGGGATACTATTGCTAAACACTGCAATACCGTTGATATGTGCCCATTGTTGTAGTGAACAGCTTCACTTCACACCGCTAACGTTTTTGGGTGCGAATAGTCGATCGTGGCAAAGTTTATTTGGGCCTCAGTTGCGATCCAGGATGGCAATTGCGCCAGAAGTATGACGATAAAAAATTGCAATTTGTGTGATGTCCTTCTTTACTATACAGCCGCAGCCTAAAGTAGTTCATTTCTTATTTATTCTTTATTGCACACAATATTTACAGATTAAAACAATACTAAAGAAAAGTTGATGTACATAGGCGAGCTTAACTCAATATTGAGTTCTTTTACGGTATACATTTGAGTGATAGAGTATTATTTATTATTTTTTTATTACATTATCAATAAAAATAAAATTCAAGTTTGTCAAATACAAAAAAGCACCACTTAATGTGGGTGTCACTTACAATTCAATATCGTATCAGTATATATAAGAACATGTCGCTTGTTACTTATACATATTAATAAAAACAATATAAATGTATTTTATTGTGGTGTTTGATCCACCTTATACTATATAAATGAAGTTTAGACAGTATTATGATGACATCTGCATGAATTATAATTCGGATAGGAAGTATGCTTTTAATTTTATGTTTTTATCAGTGATAATATTACGTATGGCGGAAGGTAAAGAATTAATGAGTCGTGGAATCAAATAAGCACACGTTCGCTCGCCGTAGCAATTTTTTGCCGGTATAGTTTTAAGTTTGTTTTCTGCGACTTGACGTGTAAACACAGAATGATTTATTTCTTTCTGTAGTTGCTTGTTGAAAAATTGTTCTTTTAAGAGGCTGACTTTTACCTTATCATGTATAGGAAGGGTTTTGCAGTACTTCAATAACTCAGAATCGTCTACAAAATTGGACTTTATTTTCGGTGAAACTATTAATTTTAATATCCGGAGTTGTAATTTCTATAATGAGTCGGTAGGTCTTATAGGTCCAACCATAGCTGGATAGTCCGTCAGCTACAACTGAATAAATTGTCGCATACTCGCAAAATATGTGGGCCCCAGTTAAATTTATTGTCATGTAATGTTTACATGAGGATCTAATTAAGTGTACAACAAGAATGAAGCATGACCAGATATTTATAAAATAATGTACATTAAAATGCATAACATATTAGGTATATAAATAAAGATATACTTAGAAAATAAGTCACATACAATTATATACAACAATAATAATAATAATACATTATTTTCATCTTATACAATAGTTTTACACCTCCGGGCACAATCCGAGACTGCATTTTATAGTGTAGCCATGGAGAGTTCCCGGTTAGTGTCCCATTACATTTTAGATTAAAATTCTCTAAAGGGCCTCTGCGTGTTGGACCCATGTCCCCGCGTAAGCCTATCAAAGGACCGGGTTCCCCCTTTCAGGGAATATAAACCCGTGTAATAGAGAGACATGTAGATAATAATACATACATAACCCCTCTGGGCAGTCGTTATCTCACCATAGGATAAGGTAATCCTGAAGGGCAGATTAAATTAGCTGCTTGATTTCTTCCTACCTTATGATAAAAAAAGTACATCACAAGAAAAAAAAATGTAAATTAATTAGCTTACAGAACGCAGGGCAGTTTGTGTCGAGCTGAATGTGAGTGGCGACACTGCGTACCCGAATGCTCCAGAGAGTCAGGTCAGGGCCTCGTCTCCGGCTTGCCTTTATTGGTTGGTTGGAGTGGTACCCCATGAGTGCCCATAGGATTTTCAGCTCTGGCTTGCCTTAGTTGGCCGATCAGAGGGGGGCTGCCAGAGCTATATGCTCAGGGGTGGAAGTGTCTAGTGGCATAATAACGAGGAAACCCGCGGGGAAGCCGCCGGAAATTCTTTTCTTGAAAACATCAGACATTGTAATTTTGTATCTCGTTCTTTTAATATTTGCGTTTCGAGTGTACTAACCTGTTTGCGGTAGTTGCGTTTTTACCCTGTTGATCGAACAGGATCACTTTTCACGGTATCACATCACAACCAAACACTGTTCAACTGTGCATACCAAAGCATGTTTATATGGTTCCCGCAGGCCTTAGTAATCATGTTATAGTTATAGTTCATTTCTCACAGGCACTACATAATTTCAACTTGGAATTTATCCGTTGAGGACATGTATAACGTAAAGTTAGTTGAAAAGTTTTCTTACATTCCCGCAGCCTGCCCACATTATGCTTTTAGAGTAAATAATGGAAAAATGAGCAAAGTTCCAAACGAGACGGCACGGTTTTGTTATTAAAATACTACACTGCGTCAGAATGGAACGTTGCAGTAGTAATGTCTAACGGGTATATCAATATCATAATTGAGAATTGGTAGTGACAGATAGTAGCAGTAGAAGCCGATAGATAGTCCACAAGCACCGCATTTACCTTATGAAATAACTCTCAGTAGTGACACATAATGATACCAGTTTTGCCGTTTGCAGCAGAAGAACAAGAAATGAAATGTATTATACATTTTCTTAAGCGACCTATATAATTTAGGCGGTTTATATCACTAAAACTTTTCATCAAAGAAACGGTTAACATTCGTCTACGTTCTTAGAAAAACTGTTGATCAAATTAACCATTTACAGAAACATTTAGGTTGCATTATTATGATGAGTTCACATAATATCAAATTATGAAAAGTATGTCGATAAAGTAATCATCACAGAGAGATTATTCGAATGAACGATCGATGCAGATGTAACCAGGGTTCGATGAATTGTTATTTAATAGAAAAAAACAAGTGCGAGTTGAACTCGCGTGGAGAGGGTTCCGAAATTGCTGAACATATTGTCTATTTTTGGATTTCATCTTGTACTAGTAACTTATTCCAAGAACAAACTTAACATCGTAGTTGAAAAACACGTTTTCCGATACATTCTAACCGCAAATGTAAGTTGGTACGCACAATATTGAAATATTTACCATGTTATTCTCAGACCATAGACTTTTTATTAATATTTCTGTAATCTATAGGTTATGAGCTATTACCTATATTTTTTCAGAATTTGGAGCAGTTTCCAAGTGTGAAATGGCAACATTTTCTTAAGAGTAAGTAAGAAAGTCGTGAAAGTGCCCTATATTTTACCAGCGGATTTTACGGATTGATATGGTTGTTTTTATGAGTTCTTTTATTAACTAATTTTCATTTCTGATATACCTTCATCTAGTTTACAATTCGTTGTTTCCGACCGAATAAGAATTCGGTATCCCGGTCCAGTGATTGTTAGTGGGACAAAATAAATCCAACGGCCGGTTCATCTCGTCAATTGAAGTGGTCGCTGCGTTTTATATTGGGATCTTGTCTTGGATTTTATTACATTAGATATTTGACTTACTTACTTGATCGTAATCCTTCCGTGGGGTCTATTCGAATGGCTTGGAGCATTTTTTATTTATTTATAGTAACTAGCTTCTGAGCTGATTTCTCAAAATTCTATTTTTATGGTCTCCGTAGAATCAAGTAATTAATTGAATGAAAGAATGAAGATAAGACCTACAATAATATAACTATTCATAAAAACAAGTAGGTGCAGATAAAAAAATGCAAACCTCTGTACCGTTATTAATAATCCAACAGTTGGGTAATGAATGTGTGCCTTTGATCAATCTTTACCGCTAAACATGGTTTTATTTGTGAGATTTTATTGAGGATCAACTTCAAAGAACGGTCCTCCAATATTCAGACGCGACTTTGCCTACGATTTGCGACTTTACTCCAACAATAGGGAGCTGATTTATCGCTCGTCGATGTAACATCGCTCCTTTTTAGGAAAACGACGCCTACATGGGACCGATTCGATATTGAACGGCAACATATTGTCACGTAACTGAAGGAAAGTATTGTTGTCAATAAATTATGCGAGTGCTTGATTGTGTTCATGAATATGTATGAATTCCTTTGTATACCGATGTTCTTTTTTTCGAAAAAGAATAGAATTGTCATTTATCAACCAGCTTTGTTTTTATATTTGTGGCAGATTACAGTAATACGCTTCAAGCATAAAACAGTGCAGAAAGCATTATGGGGAGAAAATTATACAATATAATACGTCTAGAAATTACAAGTATAATTAAAGTATTTAATTATACTTGTAATTTCTAGACGTACCTTATTCATAAAATAATGAATGTGGTTTACAAAATGTCACCGCAACGTTCCAGTTTTATTTTTGTTTGAAAATTACTGTTCGCTACGTATTACCTGTTGGTCTGAGTAGTGAGACATTATTATTATTTTTCAAATCGCTATTATCATCTCCCCATAGCCAAGTGTGACAGCCACTTTAATTTTGTTAGATACTGTTCTTGGCTCCTGGGTGAAATGTTGTCACCCACCGCTATTAAACTTGGAAGCGTACCTAAGTTAGTCCAAATGCAGTCTTCCTCCTGGTTTTTGAAAAAATATTGGTAAGAAACATTACAGCTTGCAGTCAAGTGCTTGCAAAGTGCCTAAACATGAATAATTTAACGAAGACGCCTCTTTATGCGTCGTGAGCAAATCTTTGAATTATAAAGTGGAGTGAGGTAGGAAATTCGGGGGAACTCGATGCCATCTGGTGGAGCTGGTTCGAGTTAACAAGTTACATTTATACATATTAACTTCGCGCCGATGTTATTCCATATTCATGCGAGAATTGTGAGGTAGCGCCTCTGAATGGCGCTGTGATTATTGTCTTTAATATCAAAATCATAAGAATATGAAATGAAATTTGCGCATGGCGTCTAAATGATAATTAGGACTTCGGCTTTACCTGTGGTTGTGTTATATTATAGATTTCATCATTTAAATGTAAATGACACGGGAGAATGTTTATTATTGACATTCCACAAAAGTTTTTTTTATCCTAAAAATATATAGAAACCTTATAATAAAAACACTAAACATGAGTTTGAATTATGTTCATAAATTATTATAAACTGTCCGACACCTTCGGGATATATTTTTTCCTCGATCACACGAGAGACTTTATTAATATTTAATTCCTTTGTTTGACAAAGCTAAATTCATCTAAAATTCATATCAAATCTTTATCGTCCAAGTCTTGTTATTCATGGAACTCCTTAAGGGCCAATCGTTAAGATTTCTGAAGAGTATAAAATGTATGATCCGAAATAAAATGTTACGTTTCTTGTTATTTGTTTTTTGTAAGCGCCTTTCGGCAAAGTTTATGATGTTACTTTTTGATAATGTAATGAATTGACAATACAATGGCGCATGTGGCCATACTTCGGCGCGCGTCATTGCCTTTCGTATAGGAGGATTTAGAATCATAATAATAAATATTTTGTCTGTTTATATGGTTTCCGATAACATCCGATCTAACCTCTCCGTAATTTGAATTATTATTGTTATGGTAGAACATATTACGATCACTTAGGATATCCTTACCTCTCGCTGTCGTGTAGCCAACTAACAGCCGGCTTCTGAAACGAAAATTATCTCAATAATTACGTAACAAGCTGTTAATCTCGAATTAAAAGTGATTTGGGATTCTGAAACACATATGTGACAATCTGTTAACAGCTTGTTAACAATGTGTCAAACCTCTTATTAACCGCTGGTCAGAGCAGTTTTGGGTTTTTGGAAAGCTTCTTTGCCTGTCTACAGATTGTCATCGAGCTATTATTTAGCTATTTTATCTATTATATCCGGCTAAGAATACCACCACCCCATCTCCTCCCATGGGTGTCGTAAAAGTCGACTAAGGGATTAGCCGGAGGATGGGCAGCAGCGTCCTTCGAGTACATATAACAACTCAACTGCGATCGCCAACCCGTCTGCCAAACGTGGCGATTATTGCAAAACCCCAATGAGCCCACAGCTCACCCATATAGATGGTTGTGGTGATCTTTGGAGGAGGCCTGTGTCCAGCAGTGGACTTCATTCGGCCGATATGAATATTGACCGATTAATTGCGTGTTAAATTTGATGTTACTCATTTAAAGGCTGGATTTAAGCTAATTATAACACAAGTGATATGCAATAAAGAATTGAATTGGGTGAATGAAAATAAGGCTTTATTGGTTTGCTGTCAAACGTAAGAGACAACGATATGCATAGAAAAAAACAAAAAATACTTTGTAGAACAACACATGTTAGTCAGTCAAGTAGCAAATTTTTCGGTAATTTGCGTTCCAGAAACCCGCAGACTGTTAACGGGCGGCTAATTATGACAGCTTGTTAGCTAATTCGGCATTTGAAACGCCTTTCAGAAACCGGCTGTAAGTTCATTATGTATAGGATCACTAATTATAAATAAATACTTATATTTTCTGTCTGCTGCGGAATCAGAGGTAGTTAATAAAGTCGACCACAATCTGTTTGGAAACTTTATTCTCTCAAGATGCGGACGTTTCTATTGATACGCAATCTATACAAGGAATCTGGTTGTGTCACCAAAATCCTTATTTCGAGCTCCGTTCAAGCGGGCTTTACGTCTCGTTTCCTCACAAATCCGAAGATAACGGGCCCGTGTTGGCAGCGCCGGCGACACTAGACGACTATAAAAGTCTGGACCGAGGAACGGTTAAAAAGATTTTTTTAAAGAAATTTGCGTTCACTCACTATGAAATTTTATAGATCCCAATCATTGCGAATTACCTCTTTCGATCAAAAGTTTGTGAATTTCTTTAAAGAACGAGGTAATATTCTGAGGACTCCCCAGTGAGATGTAATTTGGTAGCGACCTAGGTAGGATTTTATAAGTGAAATAAAATGTCTATTGAGTTGAAGTGTGATAAGTTATACGATAAAAAAACCGTCTGTCCTAAATTCCTAGAATATCATTTTAAAAAAGATAAATAGAGACGTGCTAAATAAACAATCTATTATAAATAAAGGTAGTGAAATTGTTTAATCTTGTGCAAAATGCGATACTGAGGGTCTGCATAGACAATCAATTACATTGTTTCTTTATTCTTCGTAATTTGAAAGTGGAAAATAAGACCTAAACTAAACTAAAACTAACTAAACTAGTCAAACGTGGCGCTGTAGTGTATAATACATTTTAAGTATGATTAAAGTGTTGTTTAGCCCGAAATCGATCGAACACCTTTATATATCAAGTTGAACAAGAAACACCTGAAACTGAAACAAGTTATTTAATGGTGTAAATAATTCGCGGTTGGTTCATTTGTCTCTTGGAACCTGTAGGGAAAGATAAGAGCTAGTATCCTTGTCAATAATGTAGTTTAGATTAGTTACATTAATCAAAATTATATCTCTGTGTTTACTTATATCCTGTAAAAACAGTTTTGTAATTAACTATAAATGTGAGATGGTGTACCCATTTTATAAAAACATTGTTTATTTTCTTTTATTGAATTAATGAATCAATTTGGTAAGCAAAGGCACCCCAGTGGACAAAAGATGGCCAACGTTTTGGAAAAAGAGGGACTCTTCGTGATGGACTCCTTTTTATAAAGGCCGCCTCACAGGGAATGGATTGAGATGAGTCCCGATGGTTCCACAAAGAATGACTTCATCATAATTAATAAAAGACAAATATTCAATGATGTCTCTGTGATCCACAGGGTGAAAACCGTGAATGGTAAGAGGCACATTGAATAGTAATCTCAAAGTTGAGAGGTCTCCTCTGATGAAGTTGACGCTCCGGCCCTCTAGCGTTCATATTCAAAACACCGAGAGCTTTCAACTTAAACTCCTTAAAATCCACCGTAAAGGTAGACCAAAAACGTTCTTCGGTCATACTCTCGACCGACCAAAAAGACGCGCCATGCCATGATGCCCAGTCCTCCGGTGATGCTGAAACATACCGATTGCTCAATAGATGGATATGGACTTCCATATTCATACCAAGGACTTCCTTGCGTCACGATATACGTACTTATCTTTTACACCCACGGTGTTAAAGAGACGACTGAGCGGACCAAGACTCCAAAGTGTTCGCAAGAGACAGGTCTATTGGGCAAAGTCGTATTATGAAGGTGAAGAGCGAGGATGGCAGTGTAGCGTCGACTAAGCTAGAGGTTTTGAGAGAGATTGAGAACATCTACCGACAGCTATACACCTCGGTAACTATACCTACCATTGGATCTGTCTAAGACCCACGAGCCAAACTAACCCGACACTATACCGAAGATATCCGGGACATTAGCCTGTATTAGATTAGGATGACCTTGAAACAGCTTAAAAATAACAAGGCGCTGGGTGGTGACGGAATTACGACAGAGCTTCTCAAAGCGGGTGGAACACGGGTACTTAAACTCCTTCAGAAGCTAATCAACTCCGTCTTACTCGAGGGCACAGCGTCATAAGCACGGAACAGAGGCGAGGTGGTGCTCTTCTGTCAAAAAGGGTGACAACAGCCTGTTGAAAAATTATAGACCCATCTCGCTTCTGAGCCATGATTATAAGCTGTTTTCAAGGGTCATCACGAATCGTCTCGAGCGCAGGTTTGATGACTTCCAGCCTCCCGAACAAGCCGGTTTCCGAAAACGTTTCAGTACCATATACCACATCCATACGCTGCGGCAGGTTATACAGAAGACCGAGGAGTATAATCTGCCACTATGCTTGGCGTTTGTGGACTATGATAGAGTCTTTGATTCGATCGAAACCTGGGTAGTGCTGCAATCTCTGCAGCAGTGCCTTAATGACCATCGTTACATCGAAGTGTTGAAGTGCTTATACAGAAACGCCACCAAGTTGAGTATATGAACAGAGCACGGGGGGTAATTCCATTGCAGAGAAGTGTTAGACAGGGGGGACGTCATTTCTCCGAAACTGTTCACCGCTGCAATGGAGTAAGCCTTCAAGCTACTGGAGTGGAAAGGATTCGGCATTGACATTAATGGCGAGTATATCACTCACCCTAGATTTGCCGACGACAACGTAGTCATGGAAGAATCGCTACAAGAGCTCACAAAATGTTCGGTAATCTCAATAGAGTTTCCCAACAGATGGGCCTTAAAATTAACATCGAAAAGATTAAAGTCATGTCAAATGCCCATGTCGTGACCATTCCAATATCCGTTGGGAGCTCTGTTCTCGAAGTTGTTGACGAGTATGTCTACAGGGGACCAACGGTCCAGTTAGGTAGGTCCAACTTCGAGAAACAGGTTAATCATCGAATCCGACTCGGCTGGGCAGCGTTCGAGAAACTTCGTAAGGTCTTTTTGTCAATAATACCGCAATGCCCCAAGACGAAAGTCTTTAAGCAGTGTGTGTTACCAGTGATGATATATAGTACAGAGACGACTCACGATAGGCGTCATAAGAAAGCTCAAGGTCCCTCAGGGAGCTATGGAGATGCTATGCATGGTATTTCTCTACGAGATCGAATCACAAATGAGGAGATCCGTACAAGAATTTAAGTTGCCGACATAGCTAAAAGGATTAGTAAACTGAAGTAGCAATGGACGGGGCACATAGCTCGTAGAACTCATGGCTGTTGGGCTTGGGACGACCTCCAACGAGGTGGACAGACGACCTGGTGAAGGTCACTGGGAGTCGTTGGATGCGGGTGGCATGTGCCCGCTCATTGTGAAAATGTGTGAGGGAGGCATTTCTTCAGCAGTGGACTTCCTTTGGCTGATATGATGATGATTGAATTAATAAGTAAAACAAAATCTTTTATCTTCTGCTGCAACTTTCGCCATTCTCTCATACGCCTCTCATCTCTTACTTATAGGAAACTGAAATTCCTACATGTATTTACATTGATACTTATGTATTTATTGATACATAAATATTTATTTTTACATTTTTTGTACCTCTTAAGGTAGGCGGTTACCGTAACCTATGAACGCTTGCAACACCACACACACAGGTATCTCTCGCGCGTTGCCGACCTCGTAAATATCTTTTCACGCCCTTTTTGAAGAGCCCCATGCTGTAGTCTCTTGGGAAAACCTCGGTAGGGAGCTGATTCCACAACCTAAGCGTGCGTGGGAGGAAGTTACTCTGAAACCGTACGGTACGAGACCATTTTGGCTATAGGGCCGAACTAACTAGCTATCACTACTAGAATATTATAATATCTGTGCTATTACTAATGAACTCGTGGTAGCTCGCAGGTTTACGGAATCGGACACCAAATGGCGGGTTGTGAACCCGCAATTTGATATTTATTAATAAATAAACAAATCCACTTTATTGCATACCAAAAACAGAATACAAGTATTTAAAAAAAAAACAAGTAAAATTGGCAGTCTTATCGTATCTCGGCGATCTATTCCAGACAACCTTTTCAATGTAGGTATTGTGTGGCACCTCTGACTTTCGGCTAATGAAGACATTCGGTGAAAACCAGAATATAATAGTTTGAAATGCGTATTGGCAAGTAATCAAGCGTGGTGATCAATGATCGTGCCATCGTTATAATTAAGAGAAGAGACCTTTGCTTTTGTAGTGGGACTTTTGTAGGCTGACATTAGATTGAATACCCTCTGTAATACAACTCTTCTTGTCACTTAGCTACAGTTAAGCCACCACGTTGGTCTAGGTTTCTCTCTCCGAAGGTTTCAGCCGGTAGGAGAACGGCATACCTTAGGGCGGAAGAAGTATATGATGTATTTCACCGGATCAACAAGGGTAACGGGTCGGCCTCTGGCCTTGCAAAAGTGAGACTGCGTATTTTGTTATTAGCATTATCAGTGGTTAGGAATTGTAGGATTTTTTGAATTACAGAGGTATAGTATTACATTAAAGTAGCTGCGTTGGACTTGTATACAAAGTGATGCTTAGGTTATCACATTAAATAATACTACGTATCATACGTACATGGTATTCATACCATATACAAAAAAATTGTCTCGGGATTTTTTGGTTTATTTTTCATAATTACCAGATGAATACTGGAAGGACGGCCGGGGTGACGAAATAGCTCTAAACGTTGCCACTCCGACATCACATTCACAAAGCCAGTAAAATAAATATTAGGTAAAAAAATACTTTATTTCGTGTTAACTTCTAGGCCAAGTTCCTATACATTTTGTTTGAAAATAATAAAAAAAATAAGATTTTTTTATTTTGGGTAGAATTTATTTGATTATCTAAACATACATATTATATCAACTAGTTTTCACCGCTGTACCGCTTAATATGACAAGCTAAGCGCCACTTTCTATGACGGTAGTTTTATGATATCAAGAATTCTAGGTATAAATGTTAATAATTTACATTAATATTCACATCATAAACACACATATTAGCAGCAATGTATTATCAAGTTATGTTTTATGTCGTTTCGGATTAAGACACAGTTTTGCTGTCACCGAGACGCTGGCAAAGTTGTTGTTGGTGCACAGTCCAATTTTAGTGGACGGGCGAGTTGCCTGCAAGTGCTGAGTGCTTTTATCCAACCAGTGTGGGTTGAGTTGTCAGCGGACAGCGGATGTATGTGGAAATTAGTTTATAACATTTTATTATAATTATGTTATGTACACTCAAGCTATCTATTTCAAGTATAAACTGATCTCTCATTGTACGTAGCGCCTATATAGTGCGAGATGAGCCTATACTGGAAATGTATAGCTTTATATGTAGTCGTGTGTACATGTTTCGTGTGGTTCAAAAAAATGTAACCCCCTCTACCCATAAGAGATGACTAACGATTGATATCAAGGGTATGGACAGCATCTTCCCTTATGCTGATAACAACATACTGCGATCAACAATTCGCCTGCCAAGGGTGGTGATTATGGGAATATCTCCAAGACTTAGCGGTAATTGGGACGCCCATGTTCAGCATTGGATCAAAAGGGCTGATGAGATCTGTTGATTTGATGTTACACGGCTTTTTTAAACATTGCCCCACACTGGGTTTTGTCCTGTGTCGTGGGTACAGTTTACAGACACACATTTTACAGATCAATCCAACAAAAACTCAAGTGACAGTTGTTGGTGGCTCTCGAACTGTCTCTAAAATTGTCTGGTCGACACTTCCCCAAGTTTCTCTTGGTAACTCTGTTATTCCTATATCCAACAACGTTAAGAACTTGGGGATTTATATCGACAGTACTCTTTCCTGGACTAAACAACTTCAGGAAGTCAGTCGTAAATTATTTGCTGCAGCAGGCTCCTTGAGACGTCTTCGTAATTTTCTCCCTATTAATACCAAAATTGCGTTAGCACAATCTCTTCTACTCTCGATCCTTGACTATGCTGATGCCAGCTATCTCGATCTCACGCAAGACCAATTTGACAAGCTTGAGCGACTTCAAAATCTTTGTATCAGATTTATATTTGGCCTACGCAAATATGATCACGTTTCTGAATTTCGAACTAAGCTCAAATGGCTTCCCATCTGCTTTCGCCGGAACGCTCATATTCTTTCTTTGCTTTATAATGTGCTCTTTAAACCTTCTACCCCTTTTTATCTTAAAGAACGCTTTCAGTTTATTTGTGAGACACATTCTAGTTTCTTGAGATCATCAGAAAATCTAAAATTAAGTATACGTATGCATTCCACTTCCTTCTTCGATAATTCATTTACTATTCAAGCGGCTCGCTTGTGGAATGCATTACCTATTGAAGTAAGACGTGCTCAAACACTACCTATTTTTAAGAAAATGGTGAAGGAGCATTACCTTTCTCTCTAATTTTTCTTCTCCTATCCTAGTTATATTTGATGTTTATTAGTATATTTTATCATCGTTTTATATATATAATATTTATTGTATATATTGTTATGTATTTTATATTTTTATGTCTAAGTAATATTGTGTATGATATATTGTACACTTGACAGCCCAATATCTCTCTCCTTTCTTCCTGTCCATCCAAAGGTTGTCTGGAAGAGATCGCCCTGTGCGATAAGACCGCCCATTGTACATGTATCTTTTTAAATTTTTATCTCTATGTATGTATTATGTGGTGTACAATAAAGAGTATATAAATAAATAAATAAATTTTACATGCTCAAACACCCAGACCCGAACCAACTATCTGGTGGATCATACAAATATTTGCTCGTTCGTTTGTGCGGGTCCGGATTAAGAATATAGCACCACTCCATCTCCTCCCGTGGATGTCGTAAAAGGCGACTAGGGGATTCTAAACCAGAGGGATGGGCAGCAGCGTCCCTTCTGTGAAACGGTAGCCATACTGCGCTCACCAACCCGCCTGCCAAGCGTGGTGAGTATTGGCAAATACCCCCCAAAATGATGACACAGTTGTGAAAATCAATGCCTTGCCAGGCCTTTGTTCAGCAGTGGACGTATAAATGGCCGATATGATGATGATGATTGTGCGGGGATCGACTCCGCGACACGTTGTGCAGAAAGGCAATCAATCGCTTAGCCACTGCGCCAAACGTGCCGTCAACATAAAATGTCGCTTAATGTAGCTCCTTCATGTATAAATATAATGACCACATTTTCAATCAAAAATTGCAATTCAATCAAAAACACAGGGCACGGTGTGGCTTGGGGGGACCCTTTACAATCCTCCCCAAGAAGTGCCTGGAGGGTGAACTTTCTACAGTCGCCTTCCCTCTGCTAGAGCCCTTTCCTGGAGCGAAGGAAGTTCACGTAGAATTTCCACTAGACACCAATAAAAAATTGAAAAATCGTAAATAACTACGCGACGCAGCTAATAGTGCATTAACACAAGACACCTTTTATCTTCAACCTAGCTTAAAAAGAACAAGCTAGTGAGCCCTCACTAGCTTGCTCCTTTAAAAAGTTAGGTCGTAACTTACACCAGCGTCAAGTTCAAGCTGTTAAGCCGATGTTACAACAGATTTGACGCTTTTATCCAGCGCAGCGCGCGGATACGGAGGGACAGTGTACACGCAGCGTAGCATATCGTTCTACCAATTTGAAGCGATAACAAATGTGTGAATCAAATCGGATTCTCTTTTAAATCTATGAATTTCAAAACTGCTGTGTCACATTTGGGGGCGCATAAACGCTTTTAATTACACATAAAGAAAATAGTAGTTATCCGTTAACATTTGAAAGCACTCGAAGCAACAGATTTATGAACTCTAAGATGTTTTTAAAAGTGCATGGACTATGTTTTAAAAATTAGTTATTTACTCGTGCCAAATAATAAACGGTGTAGCTGATTTATTTTTGTGTGGCGGTTCAGAATAGCACTACGTCATCTCACACCGTGGCTGTCGTAAAATGTAACTATGGGATAGCCGGAGGACGAGCAGCAGCGTGCTTCGAGTATATTTACAACTTAATTACGATCGCCAAACTGCCTGCTAAACATGGCAAAACCCCTAATTAGCATACAACACAAGCCCAAACCGTCGTTAAGGCAATATTTGTAGGAGGCATTATGATGATGAGCAGTGGACGTCTTTCGGCTCATTTGAATGATGAATGAATTATTTTCGGGAATGAGTACATTTATTTGTTCTAATTACAAGGCTTCTCGCATACAAATAATTGGAGCTTTAGCTGCTTGATCAGACAAATTTGACGAAGCCATAAGGCCCCAGGCTATAAACTAACTTAAGAACTAAGCAACACAGCTAAGGGTACCCTCTATTGGGACCCGGGCTCTGCACGAGCAAAGGTTGGGGCGAGCTTCGGTCAAGATTTTGTGAATACCGGTAAATCACGCTGAAATGTAAAAAAATCAATAATTAAAGGACGCTTGTAATTTGTAATGTGGCACAACAGATACGACGTATGTTCCATTAATTCCATGTGAAATAAAAATTGTGGTGAAATAATTCTCATTATAGTGGAGTAATAAATACATCCGTAGCAGTATAAAGTAAATAAGACAGATAAAACCTGGACATAATGCGACCCAAAGGTGTCGTTCGAAGATGCGGTGCAGGGAGGACTAGCGAAACTTCCGCACTAAGTTCTGCTTTTATATTCGTTCGTAATAAGTAAGGAAGACAAAGTTACCACTAACTTGGGGACACGTTTGTAATAAAAGGGAAATAGTTATCTATGATCCCAAATACAAAATTATTAGAAGAGGCCTGGAAAAGACAATTGTCATGATTTTGACGTAAACGTCGTATATGGGCGCTACAATATAAAATCACACATTGTTTACAACGAGCGATGAGACAGTGGTTTCCTACGCTTCTGAACTTCAGTTCTTCAGAAACTCATAGAAATAAGCATGTTACTCTAGCAACCTCAACATATGACAACAGATATAAGTATATAGAGATATTTGTAAACTTTTTAATTTTCCTAAATATATTTTTGTATAATAACGCTCTATAATAATGCCCCATAAAGCACATAACGCACAAACACGCAGATCCGGAACAACTATCTGTAGATCTTATAAATATTTGTTGCATACACGGATTGAACCCGCGATACGTAGCATAGAAATGAAGACAATCGCTTGGTCACAGCGCCAACCTCGCTTTAGCCGTACCTTTCTATCTGATCATTAATGTGTCCTCATCATAAAAAACATAACTTAATTAGTTAAATAATTAAAATCCGTCCAAACAAGGAAATTGTGCAAGAGACACAAAAAATCCTCCTTCTAAAATACCCTCAATTCCCAGTAAGCACCTAATCCTATGGACAATGATTTCACGAGGCGGGACCAACTAAGAGTTTTTTCTCATAACTCAAAATGAGATCATAACGTCGCAAATCTCGGGAGGCCTTAAAGAATAACAAAAGGAAAAAGCTCAAAATTACGTTGGCCGAGTAATTTTGGGGGCGAGCCACATAGAATGGTTCCTACGGGACTCTCATCGGGGACCCTCCGCGATTATGTAGCGGTTTTATAAGCTTGTTATGTTTTACGACCAAAATATAATATTTACGGATACACGTTTCTGCTTACAGTCGCAATGAGTGGACGTGGACGTATTTATTAAACTTTCCCTAATATAAATATTAACGACGTCCTACAACGGGTGGTCTTTATAACTAACGTGTTTCTGTTATGAAGTTATTTAATTCAATATTGGTGTGTGAATATTCGTTGTGTATAGACCACCCGGATGCGGGCGGCATGTGACCGGACGTTGTGGAAATCTATGGAAGAGGCCTATGTTCAGCAGTTGGCGTCTTTTGGCTGATACGATGATTATGATGATATACCACCCCACTCCTCCCGTGGGTATCGTAAAGATGACTAAGGGCTGAATATCAAGCGGAAGGGCTGCTGATAACAGCACACTGCCATCACCAATTCCAGTATCAAGCGTAGTCGTTTCAGTGATAATTGGGAGATCTATGTAGAGGAAACATTAGTTTTGTTTTTATTGGGCCCAGTGGCAATTCTACATGAACTTCCTCCACGGCGGGGAAGGATGGAGGGGCATGACGGACTCCTACCGGCTAAAACTACAGGGGCGATCATCTTCGGCACCTAGGGGGGCTCCAGGTCCACGTATGATCACACTAGAGCCGCCCACTGGTGTCACGCCTATAGGCACATCTCTGAGAGGGTGACTGTAAAGCGGTCACCCCCCAGGGGGATTGTAAAGGATCCCCGGAAGCGTCCATGTGCACTGCGCTATGCGCACACGGCAGCGCGTGATCACATGCGCGCCACCATCTTCTCGTGGGTCACTTGGTGTGGGTACACAAATTCCCCAATCTACGCACTCGCGAACCCAGAGGCCCCAACCTTATAGCGACGGCAGAGGTCTTCAGGGAATTAGGCGCCGGGGTGGTTGTTACCCCGACGCCGTCACGCCTTCTTCGAGCAGGACCGGCCCTCTCCCGATTCCACTCTGCGTTCTACTTCTGAAGCATGACGCTCTCACAGAAGGAGACCACTGCATTCCAGTTTTCGTGCTCTGCCAACATAGCCGACACTACAGCTGGCAGACTGGCAGAGAGAGACCTTGCCCGATCCGATCGACCACGATTCACTGCTCGGCGGCCCACGCAGGGCACGCCTCGAGCGTGTGCTGTGCGGTGTCCTGGTCACTATCACAATGCTGGCATTGTGCCGTGGCCTCGCGTCCTATCCTGTGAAACAACCGTGCCCGGTGAACACCTGCGTAAGGTGGTAGGTGACGCGCTCGCTCCTTCTGAGCCAGGCTCCAAAGTGCAGCAGGACGGCCTCCACGACGCTCTTCGTCGCCAACCGCATTCGTAGGCGGTGACGCCAATTTCCAAGTGCGCGCCGCCGAGTAGTTCTGTTTTACCTATTTGTGTTTGTGCTATACATGAAAATTACTTTCGCCAGATTTTTTCAAAATAAAGGCTGGTGTTTTGTACTTTATATATTGCCTTTAGTCATTTCTACAATTTGAGTAGAAATTAGCAAATATCATAATTACTTTTTTTCACCTAAACATAAAAGCTATTGTTGTTGTGTACTGGTACGGTAAAGCGAATGACCCGAAGATTTATCTCTTGAGATAAAACCCAAGTTTACTTTGCAAAGTAACCGTTGTTACGGACCAATCAGTTGGAGAGCTTTTTAAAATTAAAAAGTATGGCATTTGCGGCTTCTATTCAGTGGGCCACGTCCAGATTGGGTACTAACTTGTTATTTACGGAAGTGCTTTTGCATTAGTCGTCGTAGTGGTCTGGTGGTTTATGGACTCGCTTCATAAGCAGTACAATGCGGGTTCAAATCCTGACATGTACCAAAGTGACTTTTGTAATATCATTTGTAGTTTCTTCATTAATGTAAAACACCTGACTTTAAACCTGATCAATGAATTGGTCTGAAATTATCAACGCGTAGTAATCAAGCGTGATGATAAGTGCTCGCTTCTTATTTGTATGATCAGAAAGCATGTGCTGGTGGGATAGCTACAGGCTGATATTATACTTGCTATTTTTAGCGATTAAGTGATTTATTTCGCCTCCTTGTATGAAGATACAAAATAATAATGCGTAACATCGAAATACATTTTGTTATTTATTTATTTATACTATAATAAAATCGTAGAAAGACAAAAACTGTACATAGATTTTTAGAGTTATAAAAGACATGGCATTGGGTAAGGTCAAATAATGACGAGTGCTATTTCTTGCGCCTTTTATTGCACACAGTGCGGGGACCGACATCGTTTGCGTTCTTGAGATCAGTTGATGCCGTTAAGTTTCCCAAATATCGCCCAGCCTACGGACCGCTTCATCTACTTGATGATAAACACTGGGACGATACTCTCGAGGAGGTCAGCGACAGTCCCAGTCGTCTGCGACATTTATTCGCTATTATGTTGGTCTTCTACGCGCCGACAATCAGGCTTCGACTTATTGCTGTCCAGTCAGCGCACATTATAGTGAGTGATCTCGAACACGTGTCTGTATAATGGGCGGCCCTGGTGGCGTTGGCAAGCAGATGAAGCGAAGCGCGCGGTCTGCTCGCTTGAATTACTCTGTCTGTGGGATGGGAGGAAGGCAGTCGCGAAATTTTTCTTGATGTTATAAAGGTATTGTACACCACATGACGTTTACGCCTAGCCGTTAAAGCTCTAATTTAAATGGCAAAATGTGGTGTGGTTAAAGTGAGTGATTGGACTGTTAATACTGGGCAAGTTAAATTTTAGGAAAGTTATTAATGACGACACCGAGTGCCATGTGGGAAACGTTTCCAAACAAAAGACAATAGCGCCCAGTCTGGCACCCGGCTGGCTGGGCTGGATGCCTATGGGTCGTGTCATTCAGAGATATATCATGATCCCTTTACACCTATTACATGTTCCTAATAAAAGCGCAGGTAATCATTGCATGTTTTCAATAATATGATGTAGATTTCCAAATTCCACCCGTTCGAAGCCATGGGCAAAAGCTAGTATTAAAAAATAGATATTTAACTCGCCTTTTATGAAATAAGCAAGTCAAAGTCAAAGTCAAAAGTGTTTTATTCATGTAAACCATTTGCTGGCACTTACAAATAGTCAGAATTTAAATAGTTGCACGGTTTCAAGTCGTTGGTCCTATGGAGAAGAACCGGCAAGAAACTCTATAGATATACTCTTTTAAAATGATACATTACAGTCTTATTACTTAACATAATATATTCGTAAAAAAAGAGCTATGTAAGGATAATGCATGCCAATGTGCGGGATAAATACCACATATTTATGCACAATGATATTATTTGCCTTACAATAAGATTGCTATAGCAGTCAGGAGCTGAACAGTCCCGACAGAGGGCACCCGTTCAAGGGCATAACGCATGCATCAGCATAGTTCAGCTCAACCATAATGCAGGGAACTTAACCACCCAACATACAACGCTACCTTCAACAAGACATTTTAGTGAGCATGACAGACTCATACTGCCAGGCAACAGGCTGATGTATATGTTATTACATTAGTGGCTACTTAATGCTCACATTCACAATAATGTAAGTATGATTTATGTTATTAACAAATTGTGAATTTGTGAATGTTACAGGGTCCGTCACGACTGAACGGATTCTACTTAAATTAAATTCTAATTAAATTGTAATTCTAATTGTAATAAAAAGATCTAATTGTAATAAAAAGACCAAAAAAACATCAACAAATGGTATAAAATTAATGTGTGGTATGATGGTAACTCTCCTCCCGTAGGTGTCGTAAATGTGTCGACTAAGGGATTAGCCGGAGGATGGCCAGCAGCATCCTTCGAGTACATTAACAATCTACTGCGATCGCCAACCCGTCTTCGAAGCGTGGCGATTATGGCAAAACCCCCTCAATAAGCCCACAACACACCCATATGGGTCGTTGTGGTGATCTTTAGGGGAGGCCTGTGTCCAGCAGTGGACTTCATTCGGCTGAAATGATGACGATGAAAAATGATGATGATGGTAAAAGGCACCGACTTACCAATGTTGGCAGTGCGCAGTAGTTAAACAGCGCCCTGAATAAAGCTTATTTTAAGTCCATCCCCTTGTTCAATCCAGGGGACAAATTATATGGTCATATCAGCTATAGGACGTCCACTGCTGAACAAAGGCCTCCCCCTTAGATTTCCACAACGAGCGGTTACATGCCGCCCTCATCCAACGACTCCCAGTGACCTTCACCAGGTCGTCTGTCCACCTCGTTGGAGGTCATCCCACGCTGCATTTTCCGGCGCGCGGTCCCCATTCGAGAACCTAACCTTTGGATTATATAAAAATAAAAAAAAATATATTTAAAACAACCTTTACCCTTTCTCTCTTATAATTTAATTTTTTATGTCTCCAGTGGAAATTCTACACGAACTCCCTTCGCCCCGAGAAAGGGCAAAGGGGTATGCCGGACTCCTACCGGCTAAAACTACTGGAGCGGTCATCTTAGGCACCGAAAGGGAGCTCCAGGTTCTCGTAAGACCACACTAGAGCTTCATTTACCCCCAGCGTAGCGGGCGGGTAACGACTAGTTATGTAGGTATATAAATATTATTCATTGTTCCTAGCATAAGTGAATTTCTTGTCAGTTGAATACCTTTGACAGATGTTAGCCCCAAGAAAGTGTAATTACCTGTCTAACCTAAGGATTTATATGTATACACCCAGTGATTGAATTGCAGCGGTCAGATGACAGTTACTCTATGTAAAATTGGGTGGTTTCCCGTACCCAGTAGTCCTCAAGATGGATAAATCATAAATAGACATAAGGTTGCCTGGAAGAAATCGCCGAGTGCGATAAGGCCGCCCATTGTATTCTAAAATATACTTTTAAGCGCTACTGTTTTTGTATCTTTTACCGATTGGTGTACAGTAAAGTTATAATAAAAAAAAATAGATTTAAGTTTCTATCATAATATGAAAAACAGGTACTGATATACTGAAATTTGATAAATTTTATTTTGTATGAGGTACAGTTCAGTAGTTTAGAGGTTACATGGGTATACGTTCGTATCCTTAAACGAAAGCATACCCATGTAACCACTGTAGTGAATTTCTTGAACAATCTCTTAACTAAGCTTCTCCTTGTTAAGTCGAAAGGTTAAGATCTTGATGCGTGCGGCATACCTTATATTTATGGTTTGAGTACAGATATAACCGTAGTATCCTTGACTTTTTTTTACTTTTTTATTATTTAATTATAAACAATGTTTATATAATTAGTTTTAATGTGTATAAAAAAGTTAAATCGAAATTTCGCGTATGTCTTAACGTAGTCGAGAAAAACTGAACGTGTGGTAGTAGAGATTCCATAATTCAACGACATATCTTTGTCATACAAAATAATATTTCTGAAATCTCAGTATATCGGTACCTGTTTTTCATAACGTTATTACAATATATGTATATATAAAAATAGTACATGTACTTAAAGTACGGCGTTAAAGTACTCGTCCTCATCGCTGTCAGCTGATAATGTTCCCAGAAGGCTGGCAGCATTGCCACGTTGAATGGCGATGCTTATTCTTTGGCCAAAGAAAAGGCCAGCCCTCTGATCACGCGGTGTTGACATATTCGCAATTTTATTTTAATATAAATTAAAATGTAAAATCCGCAGGCATAATTTATGTAGGTACTTTAAATTTTTTTTATGTAACAAGCCGAGTAAAATTGCAATATATTTTGGCACCGAGAGCTGTTTCCATTCGACTTAACATGCGACGTGTCGATCTCAAGTGCCTACGACCACACGTTGTATGTCGAGAGCTGGAGTTAAAGATATCTCTAACGCGAGATCATGAGAATAAAACATTATTCTGCGATCGATATCCGTGCATATCCATGTTTCTTTGCAAATCTCTCTATCGACTTGATCTCGCAACGCGCGAGAATAACCTCCCTTTAATTAACTGTAATGGGGCACTTGAAGAACTGTTATGAGACATTCGATTAATATGTAGGTGAAACGTCCTAAATTCTCATACCTATTATATGTTTTAGTCCACCGTTCTTATGGAAAATATATAAGACAAAAAACTATATGAATAATGTCCTGAAAGGATTCTATATGAACTGCTACGACGTATACTCTTTCATTGCCAAATCAGCAAGAAATGTAACAAGGAAATAAAATAAGTAACTTTTTTAATATCGTAAATGTTATCTGATTACTTATTGTCGACAAGCACTGTCAATTTGTTTGGCGTTTTTCCAATATGACGGTTCTTTCGTAGCAATTGTTCTTTCTTGATGAATTGGCATTTATATTTGTTGCTTTTATTATTTTCTAGGACCTCGTGTTATTGCAGAAAAATATGTTTTTCTTTCGAATCGTAATATGTACTCCGTTCGTTGTAAACTAGCTCAAAAATTAATATGAATAAACAATAACTATAAGCCACTTGCATCTAATATTAGGAGTCTATCGATTTGTTACGTAATCATGGCTAAACTGCTGAATGTATTCAGATGAAATTTGGCAGAGAGATAGCTTGTTCCTGGATAAGGGAAAACTTCACGTGGGCGGAGCCACGGTTAGCTATAACTGGATATAACACAGTTGCATTTTCAATAAGCAAAATCGCTCTTTTTTATGTAATTACTTAAAAACAAATTAAACTAAGTCACTAGTCAGTTTTTATATGCCAGTATTCATGAGTGTATCTACAATTCAAAGTGGTAACACAGGCAAATAAACAGTACCTCTGTTGCATACACTAGCCAGCTACGATGCGTTAGTTTGAGACGCTCCACTCCTCACACCTTGTGTTACGATTTGCAGTAGCATACAATTACGGATTTGGAGTGAAAGGAATGTAAGATACAGGGAATGTCTATGTAAAATCTGTATGATCGGGGCTCTCATAAAACACATCATATATTAGCATACACCTTATTGAAGTGAAAATAAAGATGAATGAAAGTAATAGATACCAAATTAACCATATTATTATTTATCTGATAAATCTACGGGTCAAGGAAAACATTATTATTGGGACATTTGCTCATTATTGCTTTATTAGAAATATGTACGCAGCATGATTTTGAATGGTGGTACTTATTGTGTCAGAGCAGTGGAACTCAATTCACAAGATAATGGTATAGCTTCCAAAAAAAACTGGATATGAAAAGTTCATGACATTCGTTAACTGCACTTGTTCGATAAACTTTTCACAAAGCCTGTGAAAATCTGACTTATTTTTAAAACTCCTATTACCAGCTGTACCTATTACTTAAAACTTATGTATTAGTTAAGTCTTTGGCGGAGTACCTACATCAATTATTATAAGTAATGTATGCGTTGTTCGTTCCGTTTCGTTTGGTGTCCTGCATAAGAATATAACACCATTTCACCTCCTCCCATGGAAGTCGTAAACGGTGCCTAAGGAACTCTAAATCAAGGGATGAGCAGCAGCGTCCCTTTCCTTAGAACAGTAGCCGTTCTGCGCTCATCGACTTGCCTGCCCCAAGCGTGGTGAGTATCGGCAAATTCCCCTCAAAATGTTGACACGATTATTGCAGTCATTCCTAAATTAAAATGATAAAGTAACATTCTCACTCTTGTTAAACACGTATCACTTGAATGAATATTCTAAAATTAAGTTAAGTTAAAGTCAGTAAGTAAGACTTGAAGTTTATTGTAGAGTTTATATTAGACTAAGTGGCTACTATAATTTTTAACTTTTACTTACAACTTACTTCCTGGTCGCCTACGACGTAAAAGTTATTTTACTTCTTTGTTTCTAAGGTGCTTTTAAGCATCGTAAGTTTCCATTTTGTTCTGAACAAGTGGAACCAAGACTCGCTAGTTAGACGCCGTAAACTCGAAATTTTATTACTTTCACTTACAAACACAAGTGTTGCAAATACTAATAAAGTAAATGTTAGGCGTTTAGTTTCTTTACGGTGTAGCTGTAGAGTCGATACTTTAGGAATTTACACTAGCAACTCTTGACTTCGTCTACAAGGTAACTAATTTAAACAAACGCAATAAAAATATGTTATAATCTAGCCGTTTGAACGTGATGGAGCCTCAAACAATGAAACTTTCACGATTATATTAGTAAGATGTCATTTGTTTACAATATATTTCTACATACTTAACCTTGAAGAAATTGCCGTTTTGTACGAAATAAAGTTAAAGTATTTTGTTTCCAACTTTACTATCCATTTTCATTAAAGTAATCACCCATGCAATCTATGCATCTTTACCAACGTAGTGGCAGTTCATCGATGCCCTTCTTGAAGAAACCAGATGGATGGGAGGCGACAAACTCTTCAAAGGCATTTTGTACTACCTCTGGGGTATTGACTTTTTTCCCGTCAAAATGTTATCCAAATTCCGGATAAAGTAGAAGACTGTAGGCGCAAGGTCTGGTAAGTACGGCGGATGACGAAGAGCTTCCAACCTCAGCTCTTATAGCTTGAAGACCGTCTGTTGTGCAGTATGGGGTCGCGCGTTATAGTGCAGGAGTAGCGGGAGTAGTGGGGACGAGCGATTGATCAAAGCCGGTTGCACATCATAGCGTTCAATTCTTCACAGTACACATCTGCAGTAATGTTCATCCCGTTTGATAAGAAGCTGTGATTACGCAGGAACTAGACCACCAAACAGTCACCTTCACTTTTCCAGGGGTAATTTCTCGTTTAGGGCATTGATTAGGTGCTAAACCAGGATTTTACCAACTTGCTGAGCACTTGCGATTGTCAAACAAAATCTAATTTTCGTCGCAGGTAACAATGCGGTTCAAAATTCCTTTGATTCGATGGCTGTTGAGAAGCGCAAAGCAGGCCTCGACGCACACGTTCCGCTGATGATCGTTAAGTTCGTAGGGCACCCATTTGTCAAGCTTTCTTACCTTGCCGATTTGACGCAAATAGGGCCAATATTGTTTTGATGCTAAAGTCGACAGCTGCTGCTAATTCAGCCGTAGATTGAGTATCATCAGCTTCCACAATCTCCTTTAGTACGTCATTGTCGGCCAACGTTTTCGGACGACCACGGGGTTTATTTTTCAGATCTAAATTTCTAGAACGGAAGCGGGCATACCAATGATGGGTTGCGCGTTCGTTGGTAGTGTTCGCTCCATGAAAGAATATTTATACTACTTTTTACTGTAACCAAATGAACACTATGTAGGATAACTAATAATAATCTCAGCCTTCAACTGTCACACTTTAGGGCTTGCCCTAGAGGCCCGTGGGCCTCATCTCCTACATAGAAAGAACGAACATTGATCACCACGCTTTCTCACTGCATGTTGGAGATTTCAGACCATTGGATTCAGGTATGCTTGCGATGTTTTCATTCACCGTTAAAGGCAGTGGTTCTTAGATTAACTAAGTAAGTACATATCACATAGAAATGTACTTTCGAGGCGATCATAGCGGTAAACGATTGGAGAGGTTAAACACCGCTTAGTGCGGTCAGTCTATAGATGGGTAACTGCATAGTGATATTTGAACTGATCGTCTCCGTGCTTCGGAGGGCACGTAAAATAGCCGGTTCCGGTTGTTGTCATTGGATGGCTAAGCCGTTCGTTAAGCTAAGTTGGAGGCCTTTGGGCGGCTTGAACAACTCTGACACAAAGTTGGCCACTAAATATATGAAGAGAAAAGAAAGAAAGTTGAAAATGTCGCATTAGTACATATCGGGTTTTGAACCTACAACCATGTGCTGGAGAAGTGAATAAACCTCCAGGCCACGACGATACTGCGGGCCACCACAACTAAATAGATTATCGGGCAAGATCTCTCTCTGCCGGCAGTAGTGTCGGCAATGTTGGCAGAGCATGAAAATTGGAGTGCAGTGGTCTCCTTCTGCGAGAGCGTCTTGCTGCAGAAGGAGACTGCAGAGCGGGATCGGGAGAGGGCCGATCCCGCACGGAGAAGGACGAGATGGCGCCGGGGCAACAACCATCCCGGCTCCCAGGTCCAACACGCCTGAGCCCCCTGCCGTCACTTCATGGTGGGGGGCCTCGGGGGTCGCGGGTGCGCAGATTGGGGAGTCTACGTGCTCACCCCGAGTGACCCCCGAGAAGAGGGTGGCGCGCACGTGGTCACGTGCCGCCGTGTGCGCAGCACAGCGTAAAGCGAGGCTTGGGGGGATCCTTTACAATCCTCCCCGAGGACTGCCTGGGGGGGCGACCTGTTTAAAGTCGCCTTCCCTCCGCTAGAGGGGGTGACCGCTTTACAGTCATCCCTTCCAAGATGTGCCTAAAGGCGTGGCACGAATGGGCGGCTCTAGTGTGATCTTACGAGGACCTGGAGCCCCCCCTTCGGTGCCGAAGATGACCGCTCCAGTGGTTTTAGCCGGTAGGAGTCCGGCATATCCCTTCACCCTTCCCCGGGGTGAAGGAAGTTCCATGTAGAATTTCCACTGGGCATCAATAAAAAAAATAATAAAAAAATGCATGATTATGTAGATTAGTTAAACAAAAATCACGTCGGAACAGTCGCGGTCCTGCTAGTACACAAATAAACTAAGTACATGGTTAACATATTGTTGGTTCGTTTTAAATTCCCAGTGGTAACGCCGCTAGCTAAGCTTGTATCGTGGATACCGGACCAATCTATCACTTTCTGTGTTTGTTGTTTATAGCCCAGGTTAATTATCGCGGCTGATTTCAGGATTTCTCCGGGTATTATGTGGGAGGCGAGATGCGATAACAATATTAGAAATATTACTGATGATGCACATTCTTTTTTCTCATCATGGTGTCAGTAGTGCTCAATGCGAATGATAATAATATATATTAGATGCCTTTTATGATCATGATATCTATAAAATTTTGAGTGTATTTTCATGTATTTATTATAAACTATTACAGTTTAAAAGTGTATGTTAGGACCTAAAAACTCAATAAATGATTGAATTGAATCCCCAATAATACAATTAAATAAATTGTGTGTCAGTAATTGGTCCTTATCTATGGAACATAGATTTCAAAGATTTTCTGGCGATTTCACTACCGAGCAGCTATTAATTTGCTAGTCACCCAGATGACGACCTTTCACTTATTCAGTGAAGTACAAGGGCAGAACTTGAGTAATTGGTGGAAATTTGTTTACGTTTCATCTCTGAGTAGGATGAACTAAACCACTTGATGTTTGCACCACAAAAACCTTTTAACTATTTTTAAAAGGCAATTTTAATAAATCACCCGTAATTAAATTCAATAATATTGCTGTAAAATGAAAGAGTGCGTGTGTTCCCTTGGCCTTGTATTTGGAGACAATTTTATGCATTCGTTGAACACAAAATTTGTAGGTGAAAAAGCTTTATGGAACTTTTATGGCCTAATAAGGACATCAACAGCTACATGGGGTCTTTCATTTTGTACTAATAACTATTTATGTGTCCACTATTCACTCGCTTCGCTCTGAAGTCAGCATTTAACGTTGATATTCTTGTGTAAGGCAATATATAGGACTGTTAGATCTGAGTTTCATTCGTTCGCGACCGGCTGGCAAGTAGTTAAAATTTGATCACTGTGTGGCTCAATTTCTCAGTTCATGTAAAATAATTATTTAGTTTCAGGCTTGTTTGGCAGCAAAATGAACCCAATATTATGTTTGACGGTTTGTAAGTTACATCCGAGTTGTTTACTATACAGACTTTTTTATCTATCTCACAATATTATCATCATTCAGCCGAATAAAGTTCATTGTTGGACACAGGTCTCCCCTAAAGATTGCCACCATGACCGGTCTGATTGTGTTGTGTGCTCATTGGGAGGTTTTGCCATAATCAATACGCTTAGCAGGAGGGTTGGCGGTCGCAGTTGAGTTGTTAATGTACCCGAAGGACGCAGCTGCCCATCCTCCGGCTAATCCCGTAGTCGCCTTTTACGACACCCACGGAATGGGACGGGTTGGTGCTATTCGTAGCCAGCACCACACGCCACGGCTCACAGCATAGGACCCATAAATAAAAAAAGTAAAAAATACATCTTTGGACCCATGGCGCTTGGCAACTCGAGTTATTTTGGATTTACACCCATCTCCATTTTTGAGCTTATGGCCTGTGGTTCTTATATATCTAGTGCTTGCTACGGAGAGAAGTGAAAAGTATCTTCTTTCCTACTTGTCCTTCTATGTTTTCTGAATAACTTCTTTGTCGGTTCCAAGACAGTTATTAATTTGGGACACACCGAGCTTCACTGATCAGTGTCATCGGTGGTCTCCATTGTAGTTCCAAGTTTATAGAACATAAAAAGCAAATAGTATATAAAAATGCATTACTAAACTTAAATGGCAGCCCAACATTACAAAAGCAATTGCGGTACACGAAAACATATTAACAGCAAAACGTACGTAGAATTTATACGTGCTCCGACTTTAACAGCTACGAAATATGCTCAACGTTTGATATAAAATATCGCAAATATCAAGGACACGTTGTAACGTCATGTTTAAACCAATTACGAATGTCTCGAGCTATGAATGTCGAATTTACAGGACCGAATAAGTCGTCAGCGAGGTTCAGTGTCTTGTTGGATTGTCATCGGATGCCTAAACTAGTTGTCCTGTTTGCCTTGGAGGTGAGCCGTGTTGACAGTATACACGCCGTTGTGTCAACTGCCATGTCCTCGCCTTATTTGAGAGGTAGAGACTTAGAAATCGAATGACGGATCTGCTGATTGTAGATTGATGATCAGAAGTTTGTTACGGTATGAAAAGTCTGTTGCGTTACATTTATATTATGAAAATGTTTTTGTGAGCTTGTTTTTAAGTTTATTTATATAAATTAGTATTCGTAACAGTAAGTTCTCAAGAATAGGGCACATCTGTACTTTGCCTCGTAGTTAGTTTATTTAGTTAGATGACATAATGCTCCTGTGCACCTGTGCATCATTATATATATTATAAATAGCGAATACCAGTCTCCTATTAATTGAGACAAATCGAGGGTCAAGCAAATATATTTTTCGTTACATATATGAGCGGTTATTGCGCTGAGCACCATATGATTTTTGCACATGCTATTTTCAGAATTTATTTAGTTTGAAGCTATAAGTTGTAATAAAGTTTGAGTTAATTAAGATAATGTTTATTGAGCCTAAGAGAGGTCACAACGGAGTTAGATCGTTGTAATCTATGCAAATAAATAAAATTAAGTGTCTGTTTGTAATGTCATAATAATGTCCAAAACGCCTAGACCGATTTTGACGGTACTTTCACAGGCAGATAGCTGATGTTATAAGGAGTAACTTAGACTACTTTTTATTTTAGAAAAATAACTAGGGCACTGCGCAATAAAAATTAAACCCATGAAATCCAATATAATTATATACTCTTTGTAAACTGTACGAGGAGGGATCAAAAAGTAGTGAGAATGAGGTAGAATATAATGACTATTGATAACTTAATAATTTATTTTTCTATTTAGTTTCCGAGTCTCTCTACACACCGAGCCCAGCGCTTTTCCAAGTCTTCAATCCCTTTCCCAAACAAAATTTTGTCATAGTCCTGCACTCCACGGCATCCATCACCTCGTTATCGTCTTCGTACCTTCGTTTCCCCTTAAGTACTTTTTCAATTTGGGGACCAGATAAAAATCGCTAGCTGCCAGATCTGGTGAATAAGGGGGGTGGTCAACCAATTCGAAGCCAGCTTGCTGAATGGCAGCCATCGCAACTGCCGACCTGTGCGCGGGTGCGTTGTCGTGATGAAACAGCACGCCCCTTCGAAGTTTCTCTCTCCTTTTCTCTTTGATGGAATTCCTCTACTTGGGAATTAAAGCTGCATAATATTGGCCTGTAATAGTGGTTCCACGCTCCAAGTAATCAATCAAATATATCCCTTCTGAGTCCCAAAATATTGAGGCCATAACCTTGCCAGCGATGCCACGACACGAAACTTCTTCGGGGTCGATGATGATGGCTGTTTCCATTGCGAAGATGCTGTTTTGTCTCGGGATCAAAATTATGGACCCATGTTTCGTCTATTGTTATGAAACGAGACAAAAAGTTTTCAGAATCTTCTTGAAACTTGTCCAACAATATCTTCGAAATGTCAAGTCGATTTTGTTTCTGACTGTCGGTTAACATTCTCGGCACCCATCTTGCGGAGACTTTTCTCATATTCAACTCAACTCACTTTAACAGCGAAGCAAAACATTGCCAGGAAAATGGTATCTAATGGTCTGATGTCGCCAACACGCATGAACTGGACGGTGGCAAGGATCAGCTGAAGTGACACGAGGACACGATGGTGTTCCTGGTCACCAACGAATGCTAGTATTAACATATAACTGCAACTGGCGACAGTTTCTTGTCAGTGCGAACTGTAGAGCAAAGGCCTGTTATCACACGGAAAAGGAAATGAGCTTTGATCATATTTTATTACATTCTTTATTCAGATTACAACTGCACCAAGAAGCACTTGAATCGTCCACTCAACAAGTTCCAGGACTTGGCAGCATTCGTTGGTGACCAGGAACACCATCGTGTCCTCGTGTCACTTCAGCTGATCCTTGCCACCTTCCAGTTCATGCGTGTTGGCGACACCAGACCATTAGATAGCATTTTCCTGGCAATGTTTTACTTCGCTGTTAAAGTGAGTGGTGTCTTAGATTAAGCAAGAAAGTAAACATTTCATTGAAAAAGTTATATTGGTACATATACATGTCAGGTTTTGAAATCGCAAACTACTATTTACGAAGTAATTTAGTATTAAACCGAGACGGCGCGGGCAGAGACGGGGCCCGTCAAACAGTGATGGGCCAATACCTGTCGGGGGTGCGGTCTAATGCAGACAAAGTGTGCACCTCACCCCCGGCAAGAGTTAACTGGAAGGACCCCGTGGGGTTTTAGCCGGTAAGGGTCCGGCATGCCTCTCCGCCCTTCCTAAGACGGAGGAAGTCCACAAGGATGTCCTCACGACAAAAAAGTGCCGCCAGAACACATTAAAAGTTATCTTCTAAAAAATGCACACGGAGGAAAAGCTACCTTTAATAAAAATGCCTATTTGTTTTTCTTAAGTAGTGTTTTGCAGAAAATAAAAGATAATTACTCCGTCAAGCTTCTTCATATTGGATTCAATAGCTTTTAAAATGTAACGTACCCATGGTAAGATCCCCGGTATTAATACCCACACACCTGAAAATAATGTCTTCAAGCCTCGTAAAAACTACCATTTAATAAATATCGTAAATCTTTACGATAGGACACAACCGTATAAACGAGTCTTATTCATTACTATAAGTAAAACAAACAGCAAACTTCACATGCCATTGTTAGTAACATGAATGCAGTATCGATGAGTTGACGTCACATAAATCTTTAAAGACTCACTCAGTCCGTATTATTAGAGTTCACAGACCATCTTCTGAGACAGTCCAACTAGTTTGCGGCTGTAATAGCGAGTCCGTATAAAGTGGAGTCAGCTGACATGTGTCACTGAGGTAACGAGCACAGAATGCAGAGCCACTGTGTTCCAACAAAACACAGTGTAGCGTTTATATACCGTAGTAGGTATCAGATTAGATGAAGAAGTTGGTTCCGTGTTGGTTTGCATTAAGTTTTAGCCATATAGTTAATATTAAATGAAAGATACACATTTCATATATATATTTTTGTCTTATATTTGGTTTATACTATGTGTATATGTCCAGACCCCGGTATTTATAACACGTAGGTCCTCGTTAAGTCCTTTGTTCCTGTTAATTGTTATTGATTCTTAAAATAATTTATGCCTCGGGTATTCTCTACCAGTCTACCTTAGGGTGATACAGAGATAACATGGCAGGTGGAATATGTTTAAGACAACTATACAATTTTATAATTCTTACTATAAATTTAAATATTCAAGCAAGAGTATAATGCGTCTATGATCAGACACGCTCCCTCCGCCAAAGCGGCGAAAGCGTGCCTTCAGGGGTGTTCGACAGAATGAGGAAGCTGGCTCGATGGCGCGCACCCGAGGCGACATCGCCTTCGGTTGCAGTTCGCAACCAAGCGCGTCGTCGAGGCCACCCTGCGCTCTTCGGAGCCTAGCTCAGAAGGAGCAAGCGCTTCACCTACCGTCTGACGCAGGTGTTCACCGGTCACGGTTGTTTCGGTGCGTACCTGCACAGAATAGGATGCGAGGTTACGGCACAGTGCCACCATTGTGGAAGCAGCCAGGATACCGCACATCACATGCTCGAGGATTGCCCTGCGTGGGCGGCCGAGTGGCGAATCCTGGTCGATCGGATCGGACAAGATCTCTCTCTGCCTATGGCTATGTTGGCAGAGCATGAAAATTGGAGTGCAGTAGTCTCCTTCTGCGAGAGTGTCATGTCATGCAGACCGGGATCGGGAGAGGGCCAATCACGCACGGAGAAGGATGAGCCAGCGCCGGGGTAACAACCGTCCCGGCACCCAGGACCAACACGCCTAACCCTCCTGCCGTCACTTCATGGTGGGGGGCCTAGGGGGTCGCGGGCGCGCAGATTGGGGAGTCTGCGTGCTCACACCGAGCCAACACCCGGGAAGACGGTGGTGCGCACGTGGTTACGTGCCTACGTCTGCGCTGCACAGCGCACGGCGAGGCTTGGGGGGATCCTTTACAATTTTGCCCTAAAAGTGCCTTTTGGGCGACTGTTTTTACATTAGCCTTCCCTCCACTAGAGGGGGTGGGGCTTTACAATCATCCCCTCTGTGATGTGCCTAAAGGCGTAGCACCAATGGGCAGCTCTAGTGTGATCTTAGGAGGACCTGGAGCCCCCCTTCGGTACCGAAGTTGACCGCTCCAGTGGTTTTAGCCGGCAGGAGCCCGGCATACCCCTTCACCCTTTCCCGGAGCGAAGGAAGTTCATTTAGAATTTCCACTGGACACCAATAAAATAAAGGGTTTGATCAAGATGCGATGTTTGTCGAGTGCCATTATACTTACAATTCTATAAAAACAATATTTTATTTTTATAATCTCAGTGTTTTGGGTTATAAACACATTGGTTGCTTCCAAACTTATTATACGAGTATACTTTCATACATTTAGCTGTGTTTGATTGAAAATATTGAAATGTCAAAATCTTTGAAATAAAAATTGCCGCTAGTTCATTTGATGATGTCGTCCAATTTTGATCTTTGATTAAAACATTGGACCAAGATATTAGATGAGTAACATAAGTACTACCCTACTAAACTTTCCAGCTTCTGGACTTTCCATAGCTTCGAGTATATACCTTAGATACCTATATAACTATGGTAACCTAAGTCTAAGCTCCATAGTGACTGTCATAGAAGATACTGCGCAATATTGTATTTCGATTTTCAGGCGGTAATATTTACAATTGCTGCGTAAGTAGTATCATCTTATAGAGTATTCAGCAATTTAATGAGAACAAATCGGGTCATTTAGGGTCTCGATCAAGAGTCAATAAGAATATGCTCCAATATACTTCCACACCCTTGAAAATCATGACGTCCTGCGCAAATAGCGACACCTGGCTACCCTAACCGGGACTGACGGCTTAACGTGCTGTTCCAGGTTCGGTGGAATGTCGGTGTACTAGAGTGGTCATTCGAGAAACCAATCAATTTATTTCTGAGTTAGCGAATGGCGAGGGGCCCTCAAGTGCTAAACATTGGTTGCATACCACCTAACTTAAACAAAAATATAACAATTGTCTTTTCTGAATGTTTTTATCACCATCATATCAGCCGAAAATCGTCCACTGATGGACAGAAGCCTCCCCAAAAAATTGCCATAATTACCGTTATGGGTTTGTGTTATGTAGGTACCCATTGGTCTGGCATAATCGCCATGCTTGGCAGCCGGGTTGGCGATCGCAGTTATGCTATAAATGTACTCAAAGGATGCTGCTGCCCATCTTCCGATTAATCCCATAGTCGCCTTTTACGACACCCACATACTGAGATAGGATAGTGGTAATCTTAGCCAGACACCACACGGTAATAAATTAACAGAAAATGAAAATAACTCTTACTTACAATATTTATATTGCTTTATTCGTTACTACCTAACGTTGTAAAACCCAGGAAACGTTTTACCTCTATTACGAATTCAATTTAGAGGTTACAAAAGTTTGCATGAAATGTGACTCACATTGTGGAATACAAATGAAATGAGGAAGCCACACCAGTTTTCGTCCGATATTAGAAATAACAAGTTGCAGCGCACGTATGTGCGGAACTAGAATACCGCATACTATGTACGATTACCTACCATATTAGTATTTTTATACCTGCTCCTACATAAACGCGTTCGAGATGGTTGGTAGAAGAGTGCTTACGTCATAAAATATTTGAGCAGCGGATTAGACTACGGTGTGGTCACCGGCAACGAATAGACCACCCCTCTTTACCGATGAGATCAAGAAGATGGGTAGCATCATCCTTCTGTATGCTATTAACAACATATTGCGACCACCAATCTTCCTGCCAAGCGTGGTGATTATGGCAATATCATAGCTCTTATTCTAGAAAAATCCTTTTCTTGCGTGGTAACACCCTTGTGGCGAGTGTTTATGATATTAAAATAAATCTAAGTATTTTTTATAAAATAGTGATTTATTGTCATTCTTCTGAATGTGTGTTTATTACCCAAAAGGCACAGATATGTGGAGCAGCAGCACTACTGTGCTTACTAACCCGCAGTCAGACGTGGTGAATATTATAAAAATTCCGCCCAAAACAACGACACAATTGTGAAGTCTCTGGGGGAGGCCTTTGTTCAGCAGTGGACATCCTTTAGCTGATATGATGGCCCAAAACATTATAAACGATTATCTAATACAGTCTCTTTCTTATTAATATATACACAAACACACAGAATACTTATTTATAGTTTACAGCACCTCTCCATCTCCTCCCGTGGATGTCATAAAAGGCGAATAAGGGACCCTAAACCACAAGGATGGGCAGCAGCGTCCCTTCTGTGAAACAATACATACTGCGCTCACCAACCCGCTTGCCAAGCGTGGTGAGTACTCGTTAATGCCCCCAAAATGTCGACACAGTTGTGGAAATCTATGGGGGAGGTTCAACGTTCAACGGACGTGGACATCCCCTTTGGCTGATTTGATGATTTATGTTTTATAAAAACTTATGTTCGATGCAAAAAAATAATGTTTCTTTTAGTATGATGCTAGCTGGTCCCCGCGGTTTCACCCGCCATTTAATTTAAAAGAAGTTGGACTATTTATAAATAATTTAGAGTACTTCGGCGTTGTCTAAGACTATGTACCTATATATATATCCTATGTATATTGGTTTTCATGGGTTTTAATTTTCTTGCGTGAACTCTAATTATTTTTCTGAAATATAAGTAGCCTAAGTTATTCCTTATAACATCAGCTATCTGCCAGTGAAAGTCCCGTAGAAATCGGTCCAGCCATTTCGGAGATTAGCAGGAACAAACAGGCAAGACAGACAGACAAAAAAGAATAGTTCTTTGATGTTGGTCACGCGTTGCCGTGGGACGCTTTGGGGGATCCTTTACAATCCCCCCTGGGGGGGTGACCACTTTACAGTCGAGATGTGCCTATAGGCGTGGCACCAGTGGGCAGCTCTAGTGTGATCGTACGAGGACCTGGAGCCTCCCTTAGGTGCCGAAGATGACCGCTCCAGTGGTTTTAGCCGGTAGGAGTCCCCTTCGCCCTTCCCCGGGGAGAAGGAAGTTCATGAAGAATTTCCACCAAAAAAAAGGTACCGTATATACTTTCATATGTTTTTAGTAAAAAGCTGTTATTTTGACATACAGACACTTTAATTTTATTTATTTATATAGGTTGCACGCAATCGTACATCGTATGTTGACATGAAGTTATCGTAGTTGTACGATACTTTTGATGCAAATACGCAATATAAGCACGAGATGTTCTTACTAATTAATTATCTTAATATAATATATCCTATCATTACATAATTGTATATAACGATTGTAGGACGCCATAATAACTCATAATTACGTAAGCTGAGCTGGAAGCTCAATTAATATCAATTGAGGAACACATCAATACCCAGCATATGATAAGCTTCATTTATGTACTAACTATAGTTAGAATATAATATTCTGCTGTTTATTAAATGCTTTATTTAGTTCTATCGAATTGATTACTCCTGACTTCCTCCTGAATTGGTATACAAAACAAATAACAAGTTCATCAAAAACAGTGATTGTAGTAGCATGTTATCTTTCCGGTATTGCCGGCAGGCGCTGGGACCCGAACGTCCCAGCAGTACGTCATGGTATGTACCTTATATTATCTTATATATATATTACCTTATATTTGTTCCGTGCGGGATCGAACCCACGACCCGGAGCGCAGCAGTCGACTGTATCAGCCACTGCACCAACCGTACCGTCGTCAGTTAGACTTATAGTTTGTAATGGATAGGGTATTGCACCTCTATAGGGAAAAACTTATAGTACACATATTAATAGAAACCTACATCATAAAAACCCTACATACGAGTGCCATCGATCAAATGCCCTAGAAGTGCCTCCGAGTATATTCATTTATTTAAATATATGAATATAGTGATACTCCATCTATTCCTGTGGTTGTCGTAAAAGGTGACTAAGGGACTCTAAACCAGAGGGATGGGCAGCAGAGTCCCTTCTGTTAAACATTAGCCATCCTGCGCTCACAAACCCGCCTGCCAAGCGAGGTGAGTAATGGCAAACTTCCACCATAATGACAACACAATTGTGTAAGTCTATGGGGAAGGCCTTTGTTCAGCAGTGGATATCCTTTGGGTGATATGATTATGATGAAAATAAATGTCATTCTTAAATGATTTTCATAACAAATATTAAAGAAACTACTCTGAACAAACTAGTTCCTAAGTAAATGATAGAAAACTGTTCTATTCCAAACAGCCAGACATTCCAAATATGTTATCATACAAAATCCTAAGCTCCAAACAAACTCAATCCCAATTCATGAAAAATTAGCACTGGATTTTCTAAAGTTCAACCTATTCAGTTTCGTTGAGCTAGAAGCTAGAACTGGCTGGAATTCACGGTAACTAGAGATGTGACACTAAAATGGGTCAAGAGGCCACATTCACTCACTGTAACACCACAGTAATTTGTACACCTCGCTATCCCGTGTTGTTTCCCGTACCACAAACGGGATACATTTTAATGTGAAACTGCAGCGTGACATTAAAGGATCTGTACTTACTGCTTACTACTTACTGTACATTAAAATTAAATCCAATGACAAATATTGTGGCATCAGAATATTAAATTATGATTAATATTAAATATAATATATGTAAGTGGTGCCGGCTAAGAATACCACTACCCCAACTCATCCCGTGGGTGTCGTAATAGGCGACTATGGGATTAGCCAGAGGATGGGCAGCAGCTTCCTCAGAGTACATTTATAAATCAACTGCGATCGTCAACCCGTCTGCCAAGCGTGGCGATTATGGCAAAACCTCCCAATGAGCACACTACACAAACCCATACCGGTCGTTGTGGCAATCTTTGGGGGAGGCTTCTGTCCAGCAGTGGACGTTTCTGGCTGAAATGATGATGATGTAAGTGGCATGTGGAGAAACAAACGTGTCTTTACAGTAGGTATTCGTTTTCACGATAGTATTAAATGGCAATTTCCCAGAAGAAACCCTTTTATTGAATTATGACTTCGAGACGGTTTTATCGCAAAAATTTAAAACTTCAGTATAGAAATAGCGTATATTAGAATAAAAAACTTGGATCGCACGGAATCGTGAAATAGATAAAATGATTTATTCGTTTCCATTCCCCTAACCAAAATATTATAACGCAAATGCTATTTTGTAAATTTCCATTGGAATTTCCATCTCGCTGTCAAAGATATGGCTTTATTCGGCTGGGAGTTGGAGAATGCATTTTCTCGTAGGGTAAGAGGTCAATAAGCGTTAGGGGAGGAAAGTTTCCGCGAACCCCTCACAACTGTCAACGCGAGTTATTCACCCCGCGTCAACGGGGGCTAAAAAGTTATCGCCACGGCTCAATAGGAGAAAGTAATAGACGTCTATAGAGTTATAGCTAAAGTTAAAAGTTTTACTAGATATACAAAAATATTTGCTACTTCGGTCATCCCCGTGGTCCCTGAGGGCGGAACTAAATCTCTGATGTTAGCGGATAGTTTCCAATCAACTGTATGTGAAATGGGATTCTACTATTTGTTAAATGGGATTCGAAGTTGAAATTCATTTTTGAAGTCATCTTTATCTTCTTAATGCTTTGCTGAGTAAAGTACATGTAGCAATAAAACGAAGGCGGCCTGAGCGGTTGGGTATCCGTATACTGTCGTGTTGGCCGGTACATATCAATAATTGTAGAAAATCTAGGGTTGTAGAGAACTAACGTCATTCCGTGTGAAACCAACACATACGTAAGAGAGTCCTGGACCTTGGTATTTTATTTATAACGACCGGCCAGCAAAGGCCTACCTGATGGTATGAAGGAACCGCACCTATGAACATATGCAACCTTATATTTTATTTTATCCGGTGGAAATACATCATGTGGCTACTTCGCCCGATTCGGGCAAACGCGAAAGGGCATGCTTGTCACCTACCGGCTAAAACCAACGGAGCGGTCATCTTCGGCACCAAATACGCTACAGGTTCTCGATAGGATCACACTAGAGCCACCCTTGGGTGCCACGCCTCCAGGCGCATCTCGGAGTGGATGATTGTAAAGCGGTCAACCCCTCTAGCCATGGAGAGGTGACTGTTAAAGGCCACCCCCAAGGTACATCTCGGGGGGATCAAAGCAATTCCCCCGAAGCCTTGCTATGCGCTGTGCTGCACACGCGGCAGTTCGTGATCAAGTGCGCGCCGCCGTCTTTCCGGACGTCACTCGGTATGAGCACGCAGACTCCTCAATCTGTGCGCTCATAAGCTCCGAGGTCCCGCGCTGTATGACAACGGCAGGGGACTCAGGCGTGTTGGATCTGGGTGCCAAGGATGGTTGTTATCCCGGCGCCGTCTCGTCTGTTTTGGTGCGGGATCGGCCCTTTCCTGATCCCGCTCTGCGTTCTCCTTCTGGAGTATGACGCTCTCATAGAAAGAGACCACAGCACTCTAATTTTCATGCTCTGCTAAAATAGCCGATATTACTGCCGGCAGAGAGAGATCTTGCTCGATCCGATCGACCAGGATCAATGCTAGGAAAGGCCTACCTGATCCTGATGGTATGAAGGAACCGCACTTATGAACATAGGCAAACCTTTTTTTTATTTAACCTGGTTAGAATACATCATGTACCTACTTCATCTGCTCCGGGGAAGGGTGAAAGGGCATGAATGCACGTCTCCTACGGGCGAAAATAATCGGGCGGTCGTCTTCGGCAATGAAGGTGGCTCCAGCTTCTCGATAGAATCACACTAGAGCCGCCCATTGGTGCCACGCACATAACATAGGGGGGGACATTAGTAACTTACTAATTATTAATCCGTTGCCGACCAAAGGCTTAAGTTGGAATGCCTTTTGGTTCGATTTTCTTTATCTGTTTATACTCTTCACCCGTAACACAACAACGCTCACGCGTAGGTAGTTGTTATGGTAGGTGAAAGAGGTGAGTCTGTAGTACCGCCCAGTCGAATCCTTCACATAGAACTCCTATCACTAAACTAATGATAGCACGACGTGAAAGTGGCACTTTTCATACTCAGCATAAATATAATATTCAGCATAAAAATATTCATCTCTTTCCAGTTTAAAAATAGCATTTATTACAGGTACAAACCGCACAGAGAGTATCATATAATTCCACGATATCACTCACACAAAGTATGTAAAAGTTAATATGGGTATCCATTTCCCTTCGCTCGTAAACTCTTTGCGATAAAACGCTAAAAGGATTATTAAACAGCTGCTAATTACAGCTGTGAATATAAAAAGTAATGTATTATCTAGTTCATGTCCACGAGGGAATAGCAGAGGTATTTAATTATTGTTTGTACCGTAATGGACTTTACCTGTATTGATTTTTTGCTGTTTGGTCCAGCTAGGAATCAGCCAGCCTATTTTCTTTCGTGCTGTTATAAATGTCGGAAATAATGTATATTAGGTGAATGTAACGGGCAAAGTTCACGGGGTATGAAAAGTTGACACTGCCCAGGATATGCTGACTTTACTCTAGTCCACGCAACCTGTGAAGCGTTTTCGTGCATTTAAGTTAAAATTTGTCCGTGTATTGTACGAATTCAGAATATAGCACCACGCCATTTTCCCCAGTGGATTTGTAAAAGGCAACTAAGGAACGCTAAACCAGAGGGATTTGTAGCAGCACTCCTTCTGTGGAACAGCAGCCATTCATCGCTCAGCAACTCGCCTGCCAAAGGAGTACTAGCAAATTCCTCCCAAAATGACGACAAGTTGTAGGAATCTGTGAGGGAAGCATACATTTAGCAGTGGACGTTCTTCGGCTGATATGATGATGAAGTTGCAATTCTAAACTTATAATTATACGGACCTATGTTATTCATACTTTCTTAGAGATAACTCGGTTAGAGCTGTGACCAGAAAACAATCAGACATCTTCAGACTGCATCAAGTTGTACCTTTTCAAGTATAATGTTTTCAATGTGCAATATATGTAAATTGTCCAGATTTTGTGCGTCCTGCCGTCATCCTCCTTCAAATACATACAGTTCGTATAAATAAATAAAGAAACGGGCTCATCGTGATTGCATACATTTACATATTACATTTTGATTTGATTACATGAAATATGTTACATTTTTAGTTGTTGCTAGGGGTTAGAGGGTTGAAACGTGGCTACTACATTTGAAGAGTAAAAGTCTCATTACTCAGATTTCCAACGAAGCGAATACGATAAGGATGCATTGCCATCTAAATGCCCGGCATGTCCATTGCGGTTGATAGCGAGGCAGGCTACTCGCAGTAATCTACGACACCGCATTAGACGAGTTATATTGTGACGTTTACTCTTATTTTACGATGTATGAAAATCTATGCTAGGTCTGTACTATGTAGCAATATTTACGGCTCCAAGTATGGTCAGGTATGTGTATGATATTATAATTATGTGAATATAGTTTTCAGTTTCAGGCGGTTAGAAATTACGGGATTATTATTGCAAGTTATTCAATTTCTATTTTATATTATTTTGTTATTTGGTATCTTTTGCGGTTCTTTCTTTCTTTTATTTATATGTTCTGGATAGTGGAATTACTCGTAGATGGTTTCGTTTGTTACACAGAAGTTAAAGTATCTTATACTATAATAAATGCCGTATGGTGTCGGTTAAGAATACCATCACCCTATCACATCCCGTGGGTGTTGTAAAAGGCGACTATGGGATTAGCCGGAGGATGGGCAGTAGTGTCCTTGAAGTACATTTTCAACTTAACTGCGATCGCCAACCCGTTTGCCAAGTGTGGTGATTATGGCAAAACCCCCAATGAGCACACAACACAAACCCATAGCGGTCGTTGTGGCAATCTTTGGGGAAGGCTTCTGTCCAGCGGTGGAGGATTTTCGGCTGAAATGATGAATAAATGCATTTGTTTGTATATTTGAGGCTCCATCGCGCTGAAACGGCTGAACGGATTAATAATGATATTACGTTGTAAATATTATATCGTGGAACAGCCGAACAGGACATAAATTGCGGAATATAAAAGATTTCATTACATAAGAAATTGATCAACATAATTTTAATAAACAAAATTTAACAATACATTTTTGGTGGAGAGATGAGATGAAACACATTTGTATCGTCCTAGCCGTTTCCCAACAAGTTAGGAACAGCTTCCAGTCTCTCCAGATGAGGAGACTGCTGTCTGACCTCCACAACCAAATTACTGAGTAAAGATGGTATGTCACTTATCACATATAGCCACATTCAATTCTAACGCATTATTTTCTTTTTATATACGCCTTGTATTATGCAGACATAGATTGATGGACACGTGAAATATTGTGTTCAAACCCATTTAGATACAACTGATTTAACATATTAGAATGAAAAATCTTGAATCAAATAAAAACGAATTAAAATTTCATGTCATCATCCTATCTCTTTGATCAGAGTACATTTTTGGTAAAAGACATTGGATGCATCACATACCACACTACTACACCTTAGAATGTTGGTAACTCCCAGAAGAAATCGAAGTCTGTCAGTAACTGATGACGACATGGTGTAGTGAGATGATAGTCGATATAACATTACTATTTAGCGATTTCTAGTTACACTGGAATGCGGCTCTAATTTATACAACAACTAAACACAACAAAACCGGTCAAGTGCGAGTTGAACTCGCGTGGAGCAGGTTCCGAAATTGCTGAATATATTGTCTATTGTTGGATTCGGTCTTGTATCAATAACTAATCCCAAGAACAAACTTAACATCGTAGTTTAAAAAAAATGTTTTCCCATACATTTCAAGCGCAAACGTAAGCTTGTATGCACAATATTGAACGATTTACCATGTTATTTTAAGACCATAGACATCTTATAGGTTTTCCTGTGATCTAAAGGTCAAGAGCTATATTTTTTTTCAGAATTTTAGGCTCTGTAGTATTGGAGATAAAGGAGGAAAGGAGGGGGGATGGGCTCTTTCCGTCTATTTTCTTAAATAACTTTAACAGCCCTTCCATTTCCTATGTTACACGGTACTGTTTGCAAAACTTTATTCTTAATTTTTTTATATTGCCCCCCAAAAAGGACCCTTGTATTCAAAATTCATTTATTTACGTTACACGTACGTGTTTGGGTCGCAGAATTCTATATGTGTGCTAAATTTCAACTTAATCGGTTCAGTAGATTCGGTGCAAACTGGCTGTGACAGATGGACTGACAGACTGACACACGAATGATCCTATAAGGGTCCCGTCGTTTTTCCTTCGGACGTTCGGAACCCTAAAAAGCAACATATTTTCGTAAGAAAAAAACTTAATACGTAGGTCACTCGGTAAGTCTTATTGAAACCAAGTCCATGATGTGATATTTGACAGTTACCTTTTATACAATTCTAAATGAATTGTTTTGTTTTTATAATCTCGATACCTTATATTATAAAACATTGGTTGCTTTCATACTCAATAAATATTGTTTTCATAACCATTTAGTTGTGCTTAATTGAAGATGAAGACGGCACGAGTGCAGTGGCTGATACAGCCGGCTGCTGCGCTCCGGGTCGTGGGTTCGATTCCGGCACGGAACAAATGTTTGTATGATCTGCAGGTAGTTGTTACGGGTCTGGGTGTATTGTGTCTGGAATTCATGTCTGGCACCTACGACACAGGAGAAATCCAAAAAAAAAAGAAATCTTTGATAAAATAAATACAAAAATAAAACTTTCCAATTTCTTTTATCAAATAGTGCATTGGACAAAGTTATTGAATATTAGTGGCATACCATCCGTATACCGATATCCTTAGGTTAGACCCGTTGTCTGACATTTGGCCTTCTGCCCGTAATGACTATCATATATATTTGTATGACAACTGGAACCGTTGGCTTATAGTGCTGTTTGAGACATGGAGAGGTCTTAATGTAGAAAGAACTCGAACGAGATATGACCGCGGCAAGTGCCGCTTAACCTCACAGGACGATCAAAATGCGCGGCGACCACAAGCCTCTTTGGAAACGATGGACAGTACCTTAATTAAATTCTAAATAATATTTCTCCACATGGTGTAAGAGAGAGAGTAATTATAGATTTTAAGGATAGCAGATTCAGCAACAGTCTCGTCACACAGACTTGATTGGGCTTAAAAATAGTTACGTATTCTACCTACGATTGAAACTATTTGACCATATCTTATCTTTTCGATATATTGCTGTGAAATTCCCACACTAACCATAATCATAAACTACTATTTTATAGCCGTAGATTTGGATATCAGAGTTATCGTGAAATTATTGTGCGGTATATTACAGCATATCAGAATTTCCATTTGAATTTCGCAAATTTTGGTGAAGCTCTCAAAACTTAGATGTATAATTTTTATAACATCTAGTAATACTAATACGTTTTTTCTTGCATAAAAAACAAAATATAAACGAATGAAAGGGGTCAATTTAACTCGCAATGTCACCAACTCTATTTTACACTTAACTAAATTGTAAATTTTAATGTAAACACGATTTCTCGTTTTCATTCGCAATGGTTGTTCTTAACAGAGTTCGTCCCTAATTATTGGTGCGCGGTGCAGTCAATAGACCGAAAAGGCGATTTCAGGTTTCGAGGCTAGTTAATTGTAGAACACAAGCTATTGCTGCCCCATAAATCTCCGTCGACTTAACGTCGGCACTGTGAAATATTAACCACAAGCTCGTTTTGACGCCCCGCGCACACCACACTAAATAAATAATAAAGTAACGCTGGAAGAGCTTGTAAATATTTTTATATACGCGCACGTTGATTAAGGATGTCATTGTTTTTGTATCTTTGCGCATTAATTATCTTTCTGTGCGTATTTTCCGCAATTATTACATGCGTATATGTAGTCAAACAATGAGTTAAAGCTAAAATGCTACAGCCTTTCAATTAGTTCCATATCTTTGATTTAAAAGATTGGCAAGCGTGTTTATTGAAATTAAACCATGTGAATTAATGATGCCGAAACCTCTGAAGAGGCAAAGGAATAAAATAACATTGCAATTGTTTTATTCTTTTGCATGTTCTGATTGATTGATTTATAAAGATAAGAGAGCGTTCCAATGTTCCAAGATTAAGTTTAATGTCACGGTGAGAATGGTGAACATAGTACATTGCTGTTCATTTATTTAAAGATTGGGTTGAATGATTTTTAGGGTTCCGAACGTCCGAAGGAAAAAACGGCGGAACCCTCACTCTTGTGTCTGTCTGTCCGTCTGTCACAGCTAATTTGCTCCGTATCTACTGGACGGATTAATTTGAAATTTGTTATACACATGGACTTCTGTGACGCAAATAAATGAATTTTGAATATGGGGGTCACTTTTGGGGGGCAATAAAGAGAATAAAATAATAAAGATTTTGAAAATGTACCGTGTAACATATGAAATAGACGGGCTTGTTGTGAAGGTCTCAAATATGTATATTTTATAATTTTTGAATATATAGTTTCAAAGTTATTTAAGAAAATAGACGAAATTTGACCATTCCCATCCTGATCTCCAAAACTACTGAGCCTAAAATTTTAAAATGATAAAGCTCTTTATCTATAGATTACAGTACAACCTATAAGAAGTTTATGGTCTTAAAATAACATGGTAAATCTTTCAATATTGTGCGTACAATATTTTTTTATCGAATCTATTTATTTACAGCGGTTGGAATGTATGGGAAAACATGTGTTTCAACTACGTTATTAAGTTTGTTCTTGGGATAATTTATTGGTACAAGACTGAATTCATCAATAGACAATATATCTAGCAATTTCGGAACCCTCTCCACGCTAGTTCAACTCGCACTTGTCCGGTTTTTTATGTTACCATTTCTAGCATTATCAGCATACGATTCTGTGGTCTCAAATTATGACTTTACTATGCATACGGCGCCGCTGCGTGGGAGGGGTGGTTTAGCATCAATCAAGGAATTAGAGCGCTAATCTCATTTGTCCGTTTATACTGCTTGGTCCCTCACGACAATGCGTGAGCATTTGCATTGATAATCACGCAATACACAACGTGAATAATAAGGTACCTATGTAGATTAGATTACAGAAACTTTTTGACGGTTCTACCTAATTGATGACCTAATCATATATTATTTATATCTTGTTATCTTTTCTATGTCGTCACAAGTAATCAATCGAATTATTATGACGGTAAGATTACTTACGGCTTATAGATTATGATATGATGGACGTGACGAGTGGATACTCTATTAATTAGGAGGTATATATCAGGCCTTACTTTATTAATGAAAAATATTGTAAGAGGTAAATCTATAGGTTGCAATGATGCGTTTTAGCAACAAAAAAAACAAAACATCAACCTTTATTTTATACATATTCAAAATTTATTTAAATAATTAATGTTTCCGTTTGCATAAAACGCGAAATTCACCACGTAAAAACTAGGTAACTATCACTATTATGTCTTTCTAAAAATACAGTGGTACTGTCACCGAATACGCACACACAATAACACGAAAACGAGTTTGAAAATGATCCGGTCGAACAACAATGTGGTTGTTTAGTAGCGCACCAGTGTGTATTGATACTTAAAATTAATTCTATACCAGTCATAAAAATTTCACAGAGCCTAGCCTTAAAATATTATCCATGATTAAAGTAAGACCCTATATATTGTAGTACAAAAATAGCAAGCTTTATTTCAGAGGAAAGACGATTAACAGGGATAGCGTTTATAAAAACAAAATAGTTTTCACGTTTTTTTGGAATTATTTAATTAATGAATAAAGTTTCCATTTGAGCACAAAAACAAAACTTTTTTCACCATTTTATCACAAAGAACACGCGCCGCTGTAACAATATAGTGAATATACAACAATATTTTTGTTTTTTAATAACTGCGATCTCTATATAACGTACTGATTATCGGTTTAAAATCAAGTTAACTATTATTGTAGGACCCTCTACCACGACGTTGCAGGGGTGCGTGAAAGGAATTGTGCGGGAATTCCGATCCCCGCGCGCTCGCGCTAGTTGCGTGCCACCTACTCTACCAGCCGGCCTATGTATTTGCATTACCTGTTTTCCTGGCTTCTAAACAAATGTTTTTATTCTATTAATGACTTTTTAATAAAAAAAATTGACATTCAATCTGTATAATTTCAATAATTAACAACAACAAATACCTAACATTTAATGAATGAAAATTTCATAATGTATGATTTGAATTGGAATTTATAATTTAATTTACTTTAGATTATTATATAGGATTTCAGAATTAGATGCTATATTAATATTTCTACACCGTGAACGGTAGTATATGTGAATCTACTTAAATATTTAAGATCTCAATGTACCATGTACTCAGAAATAAATATATTATTATCTCCTTTATTATCATTTAACAACATATCTTATTCATTTTTAAATATACATATCAAAACAATACTTATATACATTTAAAAATATAAAAAATAGTGACCAACCGGCAGCGGGCACAGGGTCCAAGCAACCGGTGGTTAGGGCTCCAGAGAAAGGAACCTCCTCACTGTGCGTGCCGTGTCAAGGAGAACTGCTTTCTGTTGCAAGCCCTTGATCCATCCACCTAACGAGAGCCTCTTTAGATGTTGGTCGAGGCTCTTGGCTATGAGGCCATTGGCTGTAACAACTATCGGCACAATAATTGCAGAGTCTACATCCCACATGTCGACAATCTCGTGTGCCAAGTCAAGATACTTAATTTGTTTATCTTTCTCGGCTTTCACGAGATTCTCGTCATGCGGGATAGTAACATCAACAATCATTGTGCGACGCTCTAATCGATCTATCACCACTATATCAGGCTTATTGGCCACAATAGTCCTATCAGTGATGATAGATCGATCCTAGTACAACGTGACATGACCATTTTTAAGCACTGGGTCGGGCACATACCTGTAGTACGGTACCTCAGATTCCACAAGGTTGTATTTTAGAGCAAGTTGCTGATGGATGATCCTGGCCACTTGGTTATGCCTGTGCAAGTATTCGCTGTTAGCAAGACGAGAACAACAAGAAATAATATGTCTAAGTGATTCACCAGGTCAGTGACACGCCCGACAGATGTCAACGGTGCCATCCTTAACTATATATTTCCGGTAGTTGTTCGTCATGATAACTTCGTCCATAATTGCACAAACAAAACCTTCGGTTTCTCCGAATAAGTCACCGAAGCGTAGCCAGGACACGGACGCTTGCAAGTGCACATCAGGACAATAAAGAACCCGATAATAGCGTCCGTGTAGCTCCTTGCTCTGCCATACCTCCATGCGGTCGTTGGTACTAAGTACGGCAGGTTTGCGCCAGTTCTCCTTAGCCAAACCGAGCGGGATTAGTCCTTTGTCTACTGTGACTACATCTCGGTGCATCCCCCCTTCGGCATGGAGGAAATAATCCCTGAGGCGGTACACCTCGCGGTTGTGGAGAGTCTTAGCATTTAAAAAGCCTCGAGCTCCACACTTCCGTGGGATGTACAGCCTCATTACCGAAGACCGAGGGTGCATCCGACTTGCAGTCAACAGTGTACGGACCTTCCTATCCAGGGCATCAAGTTCCGTCTGAGTCCACTTGAGTATGCCAAAGGAGTACATCAAAACTGGCATGACCCAACCGTTGAAAGCGCGGACCTTATTGCCACCTGACAAAATACTTTGGAGTACTTTCCTCAGATGGCCAAAGAACCGCTCTTTCACCAATTGCTTCATGTCAGCCTCTTTGATGCCCAAAGCCTCCGACATACCCAAGTATTTATATGATTCGCTGCGGAGAGTGATCTAAGGTAAATAGAATCCGAGAGTTGAATTCCCTCGGATTCCATTATCTCGCCTCGTTTTACATGCATGACCGCACATTTATCCCTGCCAAATTCCATCCTAATACAGTTATTGAAAGTTTCAGTTACTTTTAGTAACTTTATTATTTGCAATTGATTTAGGTCATCCATGTAAAACAGGTGGGAAATTACCTTACTTCCTCTACGCAGCGGGAAGCCTAGCCTTGATCCCTCTAGCAATGTGCTGAGGGGGTTCAAGGCCAAACAAAACCACAGGGGGCTCAGACTGTCACCCTGGAATATTCCCCGCTCAATCTTGATTATGTCATCGTTCCCCTGAATCTGTCGACATCCTGGATAGCGAAGTACCGTTCTCCATTGCCCCATACATGACAACAAGAAAGTGCGTAAAGTTGTATTTATTTTATATAATTCTAGCACTCTTATGAGCCATGTATGTGGCACCGAGTCATAGGCCTTCTTATAATCTATCCAGCATGTCGACTAATTCTTTCGGGAGCGACGAACCTGCTGGCTAATCGTCATGTCAATGAGGAGCAGCTCCTTAGTGCCGCGGGACCCATTCCTACATCCATTTTGAGAGACAGACATGATGATATTCTTGTCAATATGATTGGTCATTTTCTCTCTCAAAATGGATGTAAGCAGTTTATAGGCCGTTGGTAAACATGTAATCGGCCTATAGTTTTTTGGTTCCGCTGCACTGCCTGATTTGTGGAGCAGGTGAGTAACTCTTGTCGTAAAGAACTGTGGTAGCGACCCAGCCTCTAAGGCTGACTGAAACTGGGATGCCAAGCGAGCATGAGAACTTCGTAACCATTTAATCCAATAAATGTGCAGTCTGTCCGGTCCCGGGGATTTCCAATTCAGCATCGGACGGGCTGCACTGGCCACGTCTTGGGGAGAAATCATGATTTCTCCCATCTCTTGTATAGAGTCACATGCTCGCTCGACGTCCCGTATCCAGTCGCCCTCGGTGTGGTTGACGGGCATCGACCAGATGCTGCGCCAGAACTCACTATTACTATTACTCAATATTATTATTATCTACATGTTTCTCTATTAAACGGGTTTACATCCCCCGTAAGGGGGAACCCGGTCTATTGATAGGCTTATGCGGGGGACACGGGTCCAACACGCAGAGGCCCTTTAGAGAATTTTAATCTAAAATGTAATGGGACACTAACCGGGAACTCTCCATGGCTACACAATAAAATGCAGTCTCGGATTGTCCCCGGAGGTGTAAAACTGTTGTATAAGATGGAAACTACAGTTATAAGGTCTATTGTAATGGGTGCTAAATGGATTATATACTTCTAATTATTATTATTATTACAGAAGTCACGCGAGACGCACGTTGACCGAGTGGTCTCGGCAAAGATTAGACCACCCCTCTCCACCTGAGCCAATAATCCATCCATCCAATCCAAGTTCAACTCAACCCTGACGTAAGGTTGGCCACGGGCTACGCGAAAAGAAAGAAAGAGCCCTCTCCACCCACGGATGTCGTAAAAGGTGACTAAGGATTGATGTCGGGAGGATACGCAGCAGCTTTCTCCAAAGTACTAATAACAACATAATACGATCACCAATCCGTTTGCCAAGGGTGGTCATGGCAGTATCCCCTGTGACTACTCATTGCAGTGATCATTGGGACGTCTATGTTAAGCAGTGGACGTTTGCGGGTTGATGTGATGACACGAGACGCATATAGCGAAGGATTATATGAGGAACAGCGTGTACACGCGGTTCTGCCACGTGGAAGGTAACTCTTCTCTCTCTCGATATGTGTTCAACGGCATTGGCATTTCATATGGATATAGGTCGCTCGCCAAATTATACGTAGAGAAGGCCGTAACATAAATAAATAAACCGATGAGCGGCTCGGCCGCGGCCGCTGTATATAGGTATAGCATAAATTGTTAGTAGTACAAGTTATAAGATTGCTGAGATCTTCGTTTTGACGGATAAATGTAAGATCAATCATTCAATGCACTTTGACAAACATAATGTGTGAATCTTCCGTACAAACGGCAGGCTCGGGTCGTAGGTCGCCTCTGCTATTGTCGCTGACATATTTCATGCTTTTTTAGCTAACATTTTTATTGCGGCACACACATCCGCTTCAGGCCGTAACTTACGCCAATCCCATAAAAGTGACGAGTGGACGAGTGATATATGAGTGAGGCTACGAAGCGATCCATACGTTCAGTTTTTACAGAGCCTCCGGTCAATGATGGATGGGGCTGACATTGACCCAAATCGATTACCGGTCTCTACTGAATTTGGTAGCACCTTCTTTATTCTGCTAATCATTAATTACTAGTATATTAGCAAAGTCTTGCTGATCAATGATTCTCAGATCTTCCTTGAGTGATCAAACTTGTTAATTCACTACGGGTTTAGATAGTACCTGCCTACGCCACGTGAATAGATTTAGACAAGTCATCATCATCAGACATCAGGAGTATTAACCTATGACGAAATAATCAGTCAAAAATGTTATCAGACTTAGTCTAGTAGATATTTGCAATATAGTATTTGATTGCTGAAAATTATTAAGTCATTGGAACTGATAGTTGTAATGTAATAAATAATAAATGTAATAGATAAATCGAGAACGTATAATCTGTTTATGAGGGAATAGAATAAATGGTAAATTGTAGATTACCCGTTACGTACGAATATCATGCAATGAGATATGTAATTCGTTTAGGGTCAAAGCTAACTTCACGTCTTGAGAATTACCTACGTCGATACCTATTTTGAATACACAGGTACATTACATACCTAAGCTATGTAGAAAACGGTGGCCACGCCCGAACTTTCGCGGCTGCTGCCTAATTTGGGGGGCGGCAATGCCTCCAGCTAGAGGCTCTACAGGGGGATTATGCGGTCTTTGCGGGTACGGGCGGACTCCTTAAGGCGGGGAACCTCTTTACTGGATTTTTTTCCCCTTTTTTTATCGTGTGGAAATTCTCATGGCCTTCCTCCGCCTTGCCGGACTCTTACCGGCTAGAATTACATTAAGTCCGCCTTGTGTACCAGCATTGTGCATAAAAATATGAATAAATAAACCACAGCTGAACCCATTTATTGTTGTGGTCTATTAAAAAGACCATTCTTTTGAATAGTGAATGGTTGAGAATATAATATTGTACGCTTGGCAAATGAATGGAGCGAATGATAATTACAGTTATATGATGCTACTGTTCATCCTCATAAGTACTTCGTTGCCTGACGATAAAGCAGATATTTCGCATACCTCTTAAAAAAAATGTATTCTCACAATTTCACCGAACCATTTATACAAGCAACTAACAATTAGAACGCATTGAATAGCTTTGAAGATTTGCGCGATTGTTATTTGAGTTTACTGTAACTGTTAACTTTACAGCTGGCATAAATTGCCAAGTTTATTCATCGTCCCTCCTCAAGCATGAAACAATAAACTTGAGGGCCTTTTCTCCTATGTCATAAATATCGCATTACTATAAGTGAAACTAATAAAATTTAACGATATTACCGCATAATGTCAGGGATTTGACTAAGAGTTTGTTTGTGTTGCGGTCATTATTTTTACGCGGCTATGAACAATACAAAAGGATTTATGAATTTGACATGTAAGTACATATATGATACCTCATCGTATATGGTCGTGTAGTGCAGGCTAAAAATAGCACCAGTCCATCTCATTCCACGGGTGTCGTAAAATCGACTATCCCATAGCAGGAGGCAATGCCGGCTTAAGGGTGGGGCAACTCGGAGGGTCGCCCGGGGTGGCTGAGCCCCTGAGCTCTAGCCACACTAGCGCGCGGCACCCCACGAATAAGAATACTACCTAAATAAAAAGAAATAAAGGGCGCTGAAAAATATCTTGCCCGGGGAGCCCGGGTGGCTAAAGTCGTTACTGGCCAGAGGATGGGCAGCAGCGTCCTTCGAGTATAACAAATGCGACCGCCAGCCCACCTGCCAAATGCCACATGGCAAAAAAGTCGTCGTTTTTTCCGCTGAAATGAATTATAAATTTGCTCTTCACTCTAAATAATTGTTGATGGATATTGGTTCTTATGGATGAGTTTCAATTGAGTTTTTAGGGCACTTTTCTTGACCAATTTGGTTTGTTTTATTGTGTGGGAAAAATGGCAGCCCATCAACCATTTTAATGTTTTACTTTATTTGAAAAGTGCTAGGAGGGATCAAAAAGTAGTGAGAACGACGTACTCCTTGGTAAGAAAAAAAAAATACTGGCAGGCATAGCTCAGATACATATTTGTTATATATATAAAGAAAGAAATCTTCGATTCTCTTTTGTTTTTTTCTGAATGTAGTCATTTGTTTGCTTCGTGTCGGAACGTGTTCTCGAAAATTGAGAAAAACGAAGTGCGAGCCGTTATTAAATACCTCTGTTTAAAAAAGTTAACGACGCAAGAGATTCATTGCGATTCGGAAGCAACATTAGGAGAGTCTGCTCCGCCGTATTCCACTGTCGCAAGGTGGGCTTCTCAATTTCGAGTAGGGAGAACGAGCACGGAAGACGAACATCGTTGCGGCCGTCCATCGACGTCAGTCACCCAAGAAAATGTTGCGAAAGTCGAGAAAATTGTATTGAGCGATTGAAGAATTACCATCCGATACTTAATTCAAGAAACGGGCATTTCATATGGAAGTATTCAATCCATATTAAAACAATCCTTGAATATGAGAAAAGTCTCCGCAAGATGGGTGCCGAGAATGTTAACCGACAGTCAGAAACAAAATCGACTTGACATTTCGAAGATATTGTTGGACAAGTTTCATGAAGATTCTGAATTTTTTTTGTCTCGTTTCGTAACAATGGACGAAACATGGCTCCATCATTTTGATCCCGAGACAAAACAGCAATCTTCGCAATGGAAACGGCCATAATCACCGACCCCGATGAAGTTTCGTGTCCTGGCATCGGCTGGCAAGGTTATGGCCTCAATATTTTAGGGATATTGTTGATAGATTACCTGGAGCGTGGAACCACTATTACAGGCCAATATTATGCAGCTTTAATTCCTAAGTTGAGGAATGCCATCAAAGAGAAAAGGAGAGGGAAACTTCGAAGGGGCGTGCTATTTTATCACGACAACGCACCCGCGCACAGGTCGGCAGTTGCGATGGTTGCCATTCAGCAAGCTGGCTTCGAACTGGTTGACCACCCCCCTTATTCACCAGATCTGGCGGCTAGCGATTTTTATCTGTTCCCCAAATTTAAAAAGTACTTAAGGAGAAACAGGTACGAAGACGATAACGAAGTGATGGATGCCGTGGAGAGTTTTGTGCAGGACCAAGACAGAACTTTTTCTGTGATACGGATTGAAGCCTTGGAAAAGCGCTGGACTCGGTGTATAGAGAGACTCGGAAACTATGTAGAAAAATAAATTATTAAGTTATCAATAGTCATTATATTCTATCTCATTCTCACTACTTTTTGATCCCTCCTCGTAAAACAAAATATGGATACAATTCGTCGACATGGTTGTTTAGTTAAAGCGCTCTGTCCTTTAGTTTTATCTTGTAGAAAGCACTCATCTAATGAAAGAGAGTGGAGCTGTTTGAGCAATATGCTGGTAGTTCAAAGCTCTTCAGCATATGTTATATGGATCTTATTTCATTTTGAGATACGATTTATGTGGTGGGAAAATAAAATAAAAATTGTGTAATAATATGACGTATTGAGCAAGTCATTTGCCTAGTGGGCCCAGCGTCATTCCTGCCTATAGCGATTGTAATGCTATCTAGGACTAGTACTGCGTAAGCGAGGCTTGGGGGGATCCCTTACAACCTTTTTACAGTCGCCTTCCCTCCGCTAGAGGGGGTGACCGCTTTACAGTCATCCCCTCCGTGATGTGCCTAAAGGCGTGGCACCAATGGGCAGCTCTAATGTGATCTTACGAGTAGTGTTGAGTAGGACATACAAGAGGCAGTACATTTGTCCCGTACTTGACACAATATTGTAAGAGCGGCTCAACATTATAACATGTACCACTTCAAATTTTATGTCGCGTTACTCTACTCCTCGCATATGAACTGTAGGGTGAGAGAGAGAGAGAGAGAATGAGGCACATGCTTTTTTTTTTTTTTTTTTTTTTTTTTGGGCTTCTCGCATACATTTCTGGGAAATGTGGTTGCTTAACCGGTCATTTGCTGGCGAAGCCAAAAGAGGCCTCCAGCCAGGCTTAAATTAAATATTAAAAACTAAGCAACTTTCGCTAAGGGCGCCCCCTGCGGGACACGGACCTCGGCTTAGGGCGTTGCTGGGGACAACAAGCTATTGTTTTGGGGACAGCTGGATCGGTATTATTTAAGTTGTTTTAAGGGACATTTAAAGCTACAGGCTCGGCACGGGCCGGCGCGAGCAAGAGACGGGAGGGAGAAGTGCTAACTTGAACGGGAAGGTGACGCGGCGATAGGCCTCCGCGACGTCGGTGAGGCGGGCATCCTCGGCGGCGAGGGCGGTACAACGGTCGGGTGTTTAGTGAACGAGACAACGCGAGTCTCTTCATGTGATCTAACGTGGAGGCACATGCTTCAAAAGCACGTCGTTTTATTCAACAGACATTATCGTGACTGCAAGAGACAACATGATGTTTTTATTCACTCTATTACAAATGTACTAGTTTAAAGTACGAGACGCGATAGTTTTAGAAAAAAAAGATTTCATGAATGCCTGATAAATACCTATTTGTTTTGCTTGTGTTGCTGTTTATGTCTGTGTATTAGTTATATTTTAAATCAAAATCATGTTTTACAAATAAGTCGCCTGCACAATAATATTACAGTGGCTAATAAGTAAAAACGTCGATACAATTGTCATTTGTCTATAATCAATCGCTTCTTATTACTTTTCTTTAAGTATTACGTCAATCACACTTTGTAAGACAGGGCAGTACAAATACAGCAACAGTACATGAAATACTCGTTCTTTCAAATGTACCGCTAAGCTTCATGTCATGACGCCAAGCTTCATGTCATGACGCCAAGCTTCATGTCATGGCGCCTCGCCTCATTTGAAGTGGGATATTGTACTGGCTCGGTACAAAAAAGAGGCTACTCTTACAAACTCATTTTTAAATCGTGTCCTACTCAACACTACTTACGAGGACCTGGAGCTCCCTTTCGGTGATCGAAGATGACCGCTGCAGTGGTTTTAGCCGGTAGGAGTCCGGCATACCCCTTCGCCCTTCCCCGGGGCTAAGGAAGTTCCATGTAGAATTTCCACAGGATATCAATAAAAAAAAACAACAAAAAAAGGACTAGTCCTGCACCACACTGCGCTCGTCACTTCGAGACATTAAATTATTTAGTCTCTTATGCCCAGTAATTTTACTAGCTACAGTGCTTTTCTAACATCAACGCAGTAAGTAATATCTAAAGTTTAAACACTACTGCTTAGCGGCGAATATCTGGCACTGGATTAACTGACACACACACGTGGACTAACATTGAAGTAAGTGACCTAACAGCAGTATTGTTTGTTGAATTTATAGAGGACTAGCTAGGACCCGCGGTTTCACCCGCGGTTTCACCCACGTTTAATACAAATTTAAAATTAATTTAGAGTACTTCGACATAGACACTTGACATAGAATATATATTTTGGATTTCAAAGGTTCTAGTTTTTTGCACTGAACCCTAATTATTTTTCTAAAATAAGTTATACCTTATGACATCAGCTATCTGCCAGTGAAAGTCCCGTCAAAATCGGTCCAGCTGTTTCGGAGATTACAACAGAACAAACAGACAGACAAAAATAATAAAAATTGTTTTTTGTTATATGTACCGTATATACTTTCATATGCATTTAGTAAAAAGCTGTTATTTTGACATTACAAACAGACACTACAATTTTATTTATTTGTATAGATGTTGTCAGTTCCGGACCCTCCTTCTACCTAAATCAATTAGGTTCTGCTATAATAAGTAGCTAATCACATAAACATAATCTGACTAAAATCATCCGCAGTAGTATCTAGATTATATCCTTGCTATATCACTAACAATGTACTGTATCTCTGTTTAATATAAAGCCGATGTAACCTCAACTACAACTCTGAACTGACCACGAAATTTAACATCACTCAGAACTTGCAGTAGAAATTACAAACTTATCATCTAAGCCGTAAGTTCCTTAATATATCGCGACCACTCTTAGAGGAAACTTCGGAACTTCATTAAGACGCTACGGTTTGCCTGCACCGGTCAAAGTTGGGCTCTCAGACATGCTCGGGCACCTTTGGATGCCGGGTCTTAATGTTGCTAACTAAAGATGTACGTATCCTGGAGTACTTTCGTTATTTTATCTCCAAGAAGCTTAGTGAGTTACCGCAAGTCAGTCTTTCACGTAAGTTGTTAAGTATTGGCACACTTTGCTACAAAGGTTTCTTTCATGTTAGAACATATTATGTCCGTAGGTAGGTTTTGTCATTATTTAATGATTTGCAAGAACAATAAGTCCGTACTTATTTTTTCTTGCAAATCGTGTAGTGTACACAAGGATAAGTACAAACTAAGTATGTTAATATAATCGAAACGGTGCCTAAAGCAACAGAGTCAAACGAAAATTCAAAACAATGAAAAATTCCTTTTTATCCTTAGCTCGTTATAATGAATACCTTGGTAGGATTCTTTTCGCATAGTTCTGATAAAGAGAAGCGTCGAAACTTCAAATTAAGATTCTTGGAGTTCCGCGCAAGGGAGTAAGATTAATGAAGGATGGCACCTGGGGGTCGCCGCCCCACTAACGATAGCACCGGGTCAGAGGGGAAATAACTGTTAAAAATAATAAGTGGAGAAAATCTCCTCGTAGATACTTGACTATACAAAGTGTAAACGTATATAGATTGAGAAAAGGTTTTCTGAAAAGGCCATTTTATTTTATGAAAGCTTGAACAAATTTCTTCAAAGAAAGTTTTCAGTGCGAAGAAATAATTAACCAATAATAATTCAATCAAACGAACTGTAAACTTGGTGTTGAAAATATGCTTAATAGACAAGCAATTAAATACTTTTGTATACTAAGGATCCCATAGCTTAATGTTTTACGCTATACCGAACATCCATTTATTTTATTGGGCCAAATAAATTGCAGCTACCGCACCTGTATTGTAGTACCCTTCTAAAACAAACACAAAATCGTTTTCTATTTAATGCCGCTATTCTGACGCAGCGTGCGTTAATAAGACAGTATGTATGTATGTGTCGCAAACAATGAGAATAATAACAGCGCATAATGGCGAATGAGAAAATTGCTCGTTGACTGCCACTAGCCTGAATATCACAATGAGACGAGACAACAATAGCCTAGGACCTATATTCTCGAGCCTAGACTAGCAAACTTAATGAAACAAAAACCGCTTTGGAAGTTGAACAGAAAGTGTATGCAAATTGGAGGCGAACGACGCTGTTATAGAGATGGAAAGGTTAATGTAAAATTCTTTGTCAGGCGTTTTTATGCTATCTGCTATGTACCTTATAGGTTACACTGTGGTAGCCAGGAACGAGTTAATCAATGTACTCCATAGTTAAGAATACTTTCCACAATGAACATATTTCATGGTATATAATCCACACATATTTATTACTCCACAATGACTGATAGTCACAGTTCTTCTGGCAGGACAGGTAAACTCAAAATGACTATGGAACGTTCTTCAAAAGGCCATTCCAGACGTTGGCCTTCATTTTTCCCACAGAATATTATCTCGTAAATAGTATGTCTGGACTTTAAAACAGAAAGTTCAGCCTTTATTCTCAGAGGCAATCAGTAGGATGGTAGGCTTAAATTTATTGCCTATACAAAGATCATTGAATTTTTCAGGGAATTTCACTATTATTTCAACTTGTTTACGAAGTCATGTTATCGGAATAACCGTTGTCAACGTATATTTATTGAATATTTGAAAAAAAACATTTCGTGTTTAGTTCAAACCTATTACTGATAACGATCACGGTGCCCCAGTAAAAACCTAACAATGCACAAATCAGCTGACAATGTAACAATCGATGTGCAATCTGGTTATACGTAGTTATATACTACTATGGTGCACTAAATCTGTGCTCGCACGGGTTTTTATTACTTTTTGCATGTCAACCATGAAGTTTATGGACGCAATTATTGTTGAAACACTACATGAGATTTATAGCAACAATCACGGTGACGCTTGGATAGTGCTGCGCCCATACTGTTTGTTCATCATGGATATATTGCTAAACTTGCAGTGTGTATTTATTTTTGCTGGTGAATGTTTTATTTGTGTTGATTTTTTTAAGCATTTATATATCTCGGCATTTTGCCTAAACGTCCGCCATAAACGTCGTCGCCTATTCTGATGATAATGGGTTTGATAATGTGATAAAATGCCTATTGAAACAGATCATAAATTAAATAGGTATTTAATCAAACACTGTACCTACATCAAAGTATGTGAATGTTGTGCAAAAGACGGCCATACATCGTTTAAATGGAAAGCATATATGTGAGAGAAAGTTCAGCAACTTCAAGGAGTCTTGAAAGCCTCTAAGACCCCAACATCTCATTTCGCGGGGAAAACAAGACAATGCTTTTAAGCGATTCTAATGTGGGAGGGTCCGCAGCTCATATATTTACATTTTCCGTAAAGAGTGTTTTCTAAAGTTTGCCGGAAATTTCATAAATATGCACCCCAATGAAAATAAGTCTTAGGCAACAAGATTGGTATAGTTTTATGTCGAGTTTGATCAGTATGTATAATATAGTAGAGATAAATAATTACGTGACACTGATATAGTATCTTTTTATTGTTTTACTATATATTTATGATATATGGATAAGTGATATCGGTGCATGATCTAAAAAATAGCAGGTTCACTCAATTAGTTGCGCGTAAAAAGTTTGGCCTGTTGTTTCATCATCATCATCATCATTTCAGCCGAAAAACGTCTACTGCTGGATAGAAGCCTTCCCAAAAGATTGGGTTCGGGGGTTTTTGCCATAATCGCCACGCTTGGCAGACGGGTTGGCGATCGCAGTTGAATAAAAACGTATTTGAAGGATACTGCTGCCCATCCTCCGGATAATCCCATAGTCGCCTTTTACGGCAACCACGGGATGAGATAGGGTGGTGGTATAGTAAGCACATTGCGCGCACGGAGGATTGTGAAATTTGGCATAGTTAAAGTTTACATAGAGGAGAACTGCAGAAAGAGAAAAATGTATGTATAATATGTGTTATAAGGACAATAAACAAAAAAAAAAAAGAATTACGGCCGAATTTCGACATCCAATTTTAAATTGCCCTCCCCTTGAGACTTAAATATAATTATTTTGTATTCTTGAAACTAGGCTTTGCGTAGGCAACACTGTCATGCGATGATGTTACATGATTTATATTTCGCTTTTAATCGGAGAATTCGTTTCTAAATCTCAAAATGGCATTTAAGGACAAAAACCCTTCCAAACTTACCGTGTTCTGCTAGTTAAACGAATGTAAGTGCGGTCCAATAACTGGTATAGGAAGAAAAAAGTTACAGAAGAAAACTTGCTGGCAATGAAATATGTAATATCTGTGTGTGTCTCGATGCAAAGATTTAAATCTTTGTGTCGAAGTGTGCATGAGATTCTACACGTGCACCGTCACATTAGGAGGATAGTTTTGTGCTGGATAGGTACCACACAACTTCAACAAGGCTCAGAAGCAGGCTGGTACGGAATGGTGCTATGATATGATGGATAAATATCAAGCAGGAGAATTTCGGCACGTTTACTACTTCATTACTGGTGACAAATCCTGGATCAACAAGTTTGTTTAAAAAGTGACAGTCGACCGTTTGGCTGTTTCAAATCTAACCATCGCATACCAAAGTGAATCAAGCAAGAAGTGAAGATAAAGTTTTATTTGCAAGGCAAAAGAGTTAAGATTTCGTAGATCTTTAACAAACCAAAGGAGCTAATCAAAATGCTATGCCCGAAAATTTTGCTGCTGCAAGACCTCAGCACAGTGCTCGATGATCTCAACAGAGCTGCCAAAGAGGTGGGCTTTAAAATGAACATGGGCAAGACGAATGTCATGTCAAATGTTGTACCCATCCATTGGGCCAGTATACGTTGGGAAATCTGTTTTCGAAGTTGTTGACAAGTACATACCTACTTGTTTGGTTGGTATAGGTTTGTATCTGGGACAAACCGTCCAATTAGGTAATTAGTCCAACTTTGAGGCGAACTCCTACTAGTCAGGGTTAGACTCAATTAGACAGGGTTCCATGGTGGAGACCCTAGCGTATGGTAGAGGGCAAGTTGCCCGTGAGTCCCCCCGATGTCCGAAACCATGAGCCCGGATTTGATGAAATGAGTACTTTCTATGCTCTTTTAACGGTCCGAAACTGTCCCGGTCACTTCCTGATCCCAATTGTCTCAGACTGGGCCGAGGATATCGGGGCTTCCGGAGAGGACTTAGTCGAGCTGTTGACTGCCTGAAGGCTCACGGCACCTCACTAGACCTGAATGGCATTCCATGCCACGCGTGGGGGTATGCACTGCAGTCTCTTGAGGACCGCTTGAGGCTGCTGTTCACCAGCTGCCTCCATCACAGCGTGTTCCGTTCGGCTGGAATGAAGCCAGATTGGTTCACATCAGGAAACAGAGAAAGACCCTCTGCGTTTCGTCCCATTTGCATACTCGACGATGCTCCGAAGCTATTTCAAAGAATAATTGACCGTAGCCTCGTTGAGCAGTTGTCGCGTTGTGGTTGACTGACAGTGGCGGCGGCAGTCCACCATCGACGCGATTCTTCGCGTCTGCTCGTTGCCAGAGTAGGCGATGTTCTGGCAGGGTGTGGTTGCGTTGGTTGTCAGTCTAGACATCGTCAACGCCTTCAAATCTCCATATCAAGGGGCACGATAAGGTAGCGTAAAGGGGAGGAAGATAACGTGTGGGGTTCCGCAGAGGTTGATTCCCGGCCCCCTCTTAGGGAGCTTCGCCTATGATGCGGTCCTACGTCTTATTCTGGCGTCAGCTGAGTCTGTTACGCTGTCAACACTCTTGTGTTGGCGTTGAAAGTCCTTCGAATCTCCTGTCATGGCCAAAATCCACGCTTTGGATCTGTGGATAGCGCCTTACAAAACCGAGGTGGGCACACTGCCACGGAGTTGAGAACCGGGTTCGTGGATACGCGTTGGTGACGCGCTTATCAGTGTGGGTCGGTACATGAAGTACTTGAGGCTCACCGTGGACAGTCACTGGGGTTGCGAAAAGCACTTCGAGTGCGTTGCCCTACAGATCGAGTGAGTAATGGGTGCCTTGCACGGGCCGTCAAATCTCGGGAGCCGAGAGGAAGTTTGCCGCTTCTATGAGGAAGTCGTGCGGTCGGTGGCCCACTACGAGGCGCTTGTATGGTCATCTCGACTGTCAGGTGTCCAACGCAGAGCCAAACATCACGGTCTGCAGCGCAGAGTGGTTATACGGAGTGCACGACGGAACAATACGGTATGCTACGAGGCAGCAACTCTCTGGGTGCGCTTTCTGCCTTTGTACATCCTGGTAGAGACGGATGTATGGGTCTACGACCAGACACACTCCTACCACCAGAATTGCGACAGCTGGCCACTAGAAGCGTTCGATAGGCTGAGGCAGCTGGCTCGGCGGGAAGCACTCGAGAAGTGGTGATAGCGCCTTAGGTTGCGGTTTGTGACTAAGCACTCGTCGAGGCCGTCGAAACCTGGCTTAAAGGGAGCGACCGTGTCATCTACCATCTGACTCAGACAACCTCCACGGTTTTTTCGATGAAAAAATTCACGGCACGGTACCCCACCACTGTGACAGCTACCGCACAGCACACGCTCAAGGAGTGCCCTGCGTTATTCTGTTTAGATTTGGCATTAATAGATGTAAAACATTTGGATTGTTGTCGCATTAATAAGCCACGAAAAATCGCAGTAAAGTGAAACATCAATCAGTATCTATGTTTATTAATAAAAATAGAATAAGTAACATTTTTCATTTTATTGATATTATTATATCAGAATAGTGAAATGAAATGATCATTTATTCAAAATAGACTAAATAAATTAGTTCTTTTTGAACGTCAACATATAGGCCCACCCTTCACTGCTTTCTAGTATTTAAGTTGCCTCCAGTGTTGTTTCCATTTGCTCACTCCCCATGAGAGCTACCGAGATTACATATAAGATATAATTACAATGTCAGCATGAAACATCACGCAAGCAAGGAACAAAGTCATCGTATGATATGTTCATAAAATCCCTACGATGTCTAACCGATTGCAAATTTTGCACCTTATCAATTTGCATGTTTATAGAAATTCTTGTAGGAGCTATGTAAATTCACACGTCCACCATAAATGATTTACGCCGTAATGAAGATCATGAATCACTGGCCATCGTGACTGGCCGTAATTGCTTTGCCAATCGAATTAATTCCTTCGCTTAGTATTTTATGGTACAGTTTTTGTAATTGATTCCACTGGGTTATCAATAAGTTTAAAATGTGTTTATGGTGGCCATATTTTTGAATGTTTATGGAACAGCCAGTGTTATGTAATGTTGTTTGAGAATTTATAAGGGTTTTACAATTGCTAGTGTTTGTGTTATTGTGTTTATAAAGTTTATTGCTGTTTGATAAATGTTTCTATGTTTATAGGTGGTGGCGTCAGTATTTTGCCAAGCCTTATCGTATTGCTCAGCTTCCTCCAGTCCAAGAAGGTAATACACGAAGGTAATGTCATATTATTACGCAGATTGCACACATACTTATGGGTGCAGCTTCTGGATGGGTTTTGCTGTTATCCTGCAGACAAATAAAATGTCATTGGATTATGAAGTGTAGTTATAAATTAGTTCAAATTTCAGTTTAAAATTATTAGGCAAATTAAGCTGCATAAAAAAATCATAGTAGGTAGTTTTGGGATATTAATGTGGCAGATATTACCAGAGGTTTTAGAATTCGTCTGCCTATTTTTTGCACATTGCCATTGCCACTATTAAATGTATGAACGCCTTGAGCACTCTGCGACCCCATAAAATACTTCTGTTTAGTGATAGGCGGTCTAGTAGAGCAGATATTAAAATATTATTTTCTGATTTGATTGTTCAATGCCAATTATAATATTACTGTTAATGCACATTTTTAATTTTATTTAATTAGTGTGGCCCGTGTGGTGTCCGGATTAAGAATATAGCACCACTCCATGTCCTCCCGTGGATGTCGTAAAGTCGACTAAGGGACTGTAAACCAGAGGAATGGCCAGCAGCGTCCCTGTCCTTGGAACAGGAGCCATTCGGCGCTCACCAACCCGCCTGCCAAACGTGGTACGTACTGGCAAACTCCCTACAAAATGACGACATACGGCATGTAAATGGGGGAGGACTTTGTTCAGCAGTAAACGTTCTTTGGATGACATGATGATGTTCATGTGTTGGTCTATTAATATTTATCTCATACTTAATGTATATTTTACGACCTGTTTTTCCACCTGTGAGTCACACGAAGGTCCAGTTGAAAACCAGCACAGGCTATTGTTGGCACAATGCTCAACTGGACACCTGTTTGGCGAAACCGCGGGCAAACAAAAATCTGACTGTATATTAGGTTTCGTGTTTTTTATTGGACACTATATACCTTTTTATTTAATTTTATTTATGTATTTGTTTGTATCGTGATGTCTCGATTTATAGACAAAGAATTTATTTCTTTGTCTTGTAATTTTGTGTTTTATTTGAACAAAATTATAAATTTGTTAAATTTGTACTTTTATTAAATATTTACATAGGACGCCAAAACTACACGAATTAATTTAAATTTAGGTAGGTACAGGGTAATGTTTTGTATATATCTATGAAAATAAACCATAAAATAACTAGTGCTAACCATAGTACAAACATTTTTATCAACCATACTGTTCTGTATCACTTCATACAACAAACATATTTTTACAAGAGGTGTTTACTCCAAAATATTTTCTGCTGTACTCTTTCGGTTTAGACGAATTATTCTTTGTATAAAGGCGACCCGAGATATTCACTTTTATTACGACAATTTCTTATATTTATACGTCAAAAAAGCAAACTCGTGTACCTTTGGAGTAATAAAAGGTAATGGTGGTAGGCGAAGCGTCGTATCGTTTTGTCAGTGGAGGACGAAATCTCTAAGGCAGAGTAATTTTGTCGAGGATTATGGCTTTATCCCTGAATGAGCATAAAACCACCAAGCTGGTCAGTGTTTCAGTCTTTCTCGCTGTAATTACATGTTGATTAAAATACGGACGGCGGCACCACAGGATTCGTTGACTAGTAGTAGAAAACAAATTACGCTGCTATGAACATTTTGTAGTAGTAGAAGCTAGTATTATAAGCGATTATTGTTCTACTTGGCGTTTCTTTTCTTTCTTTCATCCTAATAGGAATCTTGCAAAATGATGAAGCAACGCATAGACTAGATAGAGAGATATGTACCTACTTGAATAATGCCAAAGTCGAAGTCAAATATTTATATCTCAAATAAGTAAATTACTGGCACTTATGTAACATCAGAATTTAAGTTGCACTCTTCCAATATGGTTCCAATATTAGTTGATCCTGTGGAGAAGAGCCGACAAGAATTTCCATCGATACTCTTTAAAACTAATTGGGATTACAATGCTGAATGCGAGAAGGTTTTGGTCGTTAGATCAGATGGAGCCTATTGCTAGATGGAGTAGCGCAAATAGCAGAATCGTATGGCCAGTACTTCAGTTCTCACTTTGCCCTCACGTACTGTTTAAAAGTTAACGCACAGTCAACTCATACCATGAAATGCACAAAAAATGGTTTGACCAATATTTTGAGGCGATGCAGGACGATTTGTATGTTTTTAGGCTTTAGTTAAAGAAACTTTGATTTACGTTTCCGGCAAATTAGTAAAGTATGCAGTTTTCTTCATTAGCTGAACAAAATATGTACCAATTAGCTTCGGCAACTGAAGGCAATACATTTATCACACGGTTTAGCCACCAATGAAACCTTTGCAGGAGCTGATGTTTACGAGCTTCGAGTCCCAAAATGTTGCTACCGACACAAACTCGACAAAAACCCGAGAATGTGTGATTGGCTTTTAGAGATATTTAAAACAAGATCAAGATTATAAACAAGGTGCAAAAAATATTTCACTTTTGCAAAAACTTTTAATCTTACAAGAAGTAATATGGAGACGCCCTTTTGGTCGCATAGTAGGATAAAAATTTGGGTGTTGTAGAAAGGCTGAAAAAGGACATCGGTCAAAATAGGCCCACCAGCGGACAAACATTTTCTTTTTTTTTAAAACGTTGCCCCACATCAGGATTTTTCCTGTGTCCTGTTTCCACATAAAATACACCCAGAACCGGAACAAGTACATGCAGATCATACAAATATTTGTTCCATGCGGGAATCGAACCCACGACCCGGAGCGTAGCAGTCGACTGTATCAGCCACTGCACCAACTGTGCCGTCAAAATGAAATGTTTATGTATTTGTATATTTATCGTAATTTATAAATAGCTTAAAACGGCGGGATAGTGGAAATCCAAAACAAGGAACTCGAGAAAAGAAAATTATTAAAATTATATTGTCATTTGAGTGAGTTGCCATATGCAAAATATTATGATATTCTTCAACTAATAAATAACTCGCGATTTTAAATTAACATTATGATCTATCTCTGTTTATAAAGCACAGTTTTGTTTTCTAAGACACGTTTGCAAGTATTTGTATATTATATAAATATTTTGTCTTTGGCTAAAATACTATATGCCAAATCAAACGTCACGTCAAAATGGTTATTATTGTGAATATGAAGATTATTAAATATACCTATTCAAACAGCAGTTTTAGTTGTAAAATATGTAATTTATTTGTGTATTAGTATTCAGCTTTCACTAGCATTATCTACCCTCGTTGTCTTGCAAAATATCGTACCACATAACCTCAAAATCCGTATCTTTACATTCATATATCTTTGAATTCCCACAGTCAATTTTTATTTTAGTGTTTATAATTATTTGCTGATTTTTGATTATAGCATCGCTCTTGTCCTTCGACATGTCGAAGTGGGCCAGTCTTAGTATGGGCGATGGCCGGTGTCCATTATGAATCAGAATATACGCCATTTGGTTTATAGTATACGGAGCTAAGATAGGTACAGTAGAAGTTACTTTTTATACCTAATTGATTTTGCCCCCATTGCAGTTTAGAGTCTACTGTAATGCCCAGGAAGACAGTTGAAGCAACCAGATCTAACGTTTTTCCGTCCAGACTAACATTTGCGTTTATTTACATTTGGTAGAGAGAATTTCATACATTTGGTTTTCCCCGTATTTAAAAGATGATTATTGACAGAAAACCAATTGGAATTGACACTAACCAATTTAGTGTAGTTTGGGGTTCTACAAGATCCCTGTCCTTCCTTTTTACTTTAAATATTAATGATGTGTCATCAGCAAAAAGTACTATGTTTGATGTGTTATTATCATTTATCATATATGGAAGATCATTGATGTAAACTAGAAACAGGAATGGGCCCAGAATTGATCCCTGGGGAACTCCCATTTTATCAAGTAAGCCTACAAAAATGACATTTCCAATAGCCACGTTTTGTTCCCGATTTGACAGATAGGATGCTACAAGATCGATAGATCTACCTCGAATTGCGTAATATTTTAGCTTCAAAATGAGTGTCTGATAATCCACGCAGTCAAATGCCTTAGACAGGTAACAAAATACTCCCAAAGCATCCTGTGACCCTTTCCAGGCCCCCAATATGTTTTTAGCTAGGGTAGATCCAGCATCCTCTGTGGATCGTCCTCTTGTGAAGCCAAACTGCTTGTCATGTAGCATCCCATGTCTGTCAAAGTGAGCTAGCATTTGTTTTAATATAAATTTTTAAAATATTTTGCTAAGGGTTGGTAGGAGCGATATAGGCCATGGCTCTAGTCTATCTTACGAGGACCTGGAGCCCTCCTTCGGTGCCGAAGATGACCGCTCCAGTGGTTTTAGCCGGTTTTACCCCTTCACCCTTCCCCGGGGTGAAGGAAGTTCCATGTAGAATTTCCACAGGAAATCAATAAAAAAATAAAAAAAAGGAGCGATATAGGCCTATAATTCGAATGATTGTTTGAGCAACCTCCTTTAAAAATGGGTGCAATTTTACTAGTTTTCATCACATCGGGAAATATGCTGTCTGAAATACAAGAGGTAAAATCGCTACCAATATTGGGGCGATGTTAGAAATTACTGCTTCAACAGCTTTAAAGGACAGTTCCCATAGGTCCTTGGATCTTTTAATTGCTAAAGTTTTAAATGCTAATAACATGTCAGTGTGAGTCACACTGCTGCTCTGCAGCTGCTCATTATGTTTTTTTTTTAATTTTTATTGTTTGTTATCCATTATAATATAAGTTCTCTCTTTGTTTTAGTGCAAGTTGCATGTTTTATTTACATTTGTTACTCTTAAAAATGTCGATTATTTTAATTGATGTTAGTTCACAAATATTTATCAAATCATGAATTATTATAATATGCCTTAATAATGTTGATGTGTGTATTATCCACAAATCTTCCAACGACTATTTTAGGAATATTTATATTATATCGGACGTTGGTATATTTTGCATCAATTGTAATACACACACAATTTTAAACTAATGACGGTTTTATCTTAAAATAAAACTGTTTGCAGATATAACGGCTAGCCTCATTACTTTTTATGATAGCTACCGGATTCGCGCGAACCCTAGCTCTCAATAACAATAGCAAAATATACAAGTTTATTGAAGGTATGTACAAAATCGCACAAACAGGAAAATGGTTGGTTCTGTTCACAGTATTAGAACGTCATATCGGACAAATATGGAGAAAGAGAAAAAATGTGTAAGCGTCTTTATTAGTGTCATCATACTGACATCACTAAAATCTGTTGAGAGTTGAACAATGTACATACTTTACTCCACAGCTTAGAGCAAGTACTGCTTTGGTCTTTGCTCAGAGATTCAGAGCAAGGCTATCGATATGAGACCTTGTCTTTTCTCTGGAATTATTTTAATTACCCAATTAGCGGAGCAGATTACGGGGCTTGCGGATTTTGTAATGTTTACGACACGTAATGATATGTTTATGTCGATGATAATATATCTGTATTAGCATTTGTAATCCGTTGAATTGATAAGTGTGTATGTGACCTAATAAAAGTATTCTCTTGGTTGGACCTTTGTACAAAATTACGGAATAGTCAATGTAATAAACATACAAATTTATTTTTATTGACATGTTAAAATGCTTAATCAATTTAGGCATGTCGAATGCCAAATTCCAACAATTTATTTTGGAATAAAAATGTACCTTTCCGCGTGAGATCGTCGACACGGGATTGCGCCATGTGTACGTTTGCGATCCGCTTTTCAGGCTCTCATAACTAGATATACCAAATTGTTAAAGTATCTAACTATAACCTCATCTCTTTGGAATAGAAGTGAACATTTAAGATAACAACTTTGTACAAATATTGGTAGTACGATGGGAAACTTTCAAATGTCCCGTGGGCGGCGGTGCGTAAAACATTAAGTTCTCGTCAAATATTAATTGTTCAACATGCGTTCTTAATATTTTAGCTCACAGTGAGCTGAAATCTCAAACGATAAAGGTTATAAAGAAATTCTAGTAGGTTTCTACGAACCTAGTAGAATTGCTTTATAACCTTCATCGTTATATTTTGGCTGAAAAGGTTAATTATCTTTGCCTAAAATGTGCTACATTATCTGCACAAAACGGCGTTGACGGTTATTTGGAAATGATGTAATTTATTGTAATAGTAATTAATTTATTGTACGTATTTATATATTCTCTTTAAGTAATACTTTATTAAAATTTAGAAAGTATTACTATGGATATTGCTGATAGAACATGTAACCTTGAATGCATTCAGAAGGGGCCTCCTAGATATGAATTCGTGGGTCCTGTGAAAATAATTTTAGTTGACCCTCTACCCGGAGATTACAAACGTAAAAAATGGGGTTCAGCTTTGCTAACATTGGCGATGTTGATAATGGGAATCACAGTATTTACAGTATTTTTCTTTACGTTGAGATTCGAATTACCATCTTTTGTGAACGCACATATCTTTTTGTGTACAATGGGAGTAAGTACTTTTATTAATTTTATACTAGATAAAAGCTACAATTCGATTTTGTTTCTTTATTGGTAAATCGTATCCCCAATCGTTTATGTTGATTAATTTATTTCAATACTGTTCTGGGAAATAAAGAAAACTCTCTATAAACATATAAACTGATTTTCTGAAATACATGGAGTTTTTTTCTAATAATCGTAAATTTTTTGTTGGATAACATAAAATATTATAGTTAATACATAATCTACTAGTGGTAATGTTATTATTAGTTTCATTCCTGCGGTCCATTAATATGATAATTAGATCGGTATTTGTACGAAGATTTTTGAGATGTAAGTACTTAAGTCAGTATCCACAATGAGCTGCTTATGATCAGAAGGGGTCACATGTTCGTAATCATTAATCTAACTCTTATTATAAAAAGGTACTTAAAATGGAAATTTGTTACAGTATCAGCTATTTCTGCCCTCAGGAATTCTGATGATCAACGGCTTATTTGGCGGAGCGGCACAGCTGAAACCTGAAGATAGAAAGTTCCAGCACTTTTTCCTACAAGTTTGTGCAATCGCTTGTGGTGTTTCTGGGTCAGGCTTGATAGTCATAGCTAAAGGCGTAAAACTTACAGCACATTCAGTTACAGGTCCATCCAAATATGTCAAAGAATAGACTATAGATACTTTTTTCTGTGAATGGCACCGGAAGTTACTAAACGATCATTTATTTCAATTTTGATTTCATGGCAGCCCATTGTCGAGCGTAGGTTTTCCCAGTAATGCTAGTAAGCTCCACGTAAGAGCAATTCTACATCAACCGATACGATTCCAGTTTCGGCTGCTGATACATTTATTATCTGATCTATTTAGTATCTCTGTCATATAATAATTGAATCGATCTACGCTTTCACACACTCTGGATATCGTTCTAATACCAGTTCGCCTGGTAATTAAATATGCACCTTCAGGCAATTTTGCAGCTGAAATCGTATGAGATAATGTAGGACTGCTTTCTAAGAGCCAAGCACCTAAGTGCCCAGAGTAGGAGTGCTCTGAAGGCGTTATGTGACCGCTGTAGTAATAACATGGGTATATGGGGTTAGTTTGGTGACAATTTCGCACCGACCAGTTGCGAAACCAATAAGGTTACAGTAACCAGATGATGCGATTCGCTTCACCCATATTCCAGGGTATTCCTATTTTTGTTCCTGTATTTTGAAACCATTTACGTTGCTGATGTTGATGAGGAGATCTAACGAAGAACTAAAGTTGCCAACTTAGCTGAAAGAACTTGTAAGATGAAGTGGCAATGGGCGGCCCAAATAGCTCTTAGAACTGATGGTGTTTTGAGCAGAATAGTTCTCGAATGGAGACCGCACACCGGAAATCTCAGTGTGGGATAGCCTCCAACGAGATGAACGACCTAGAAAAGCTAGCTGGGAGTCGTTGGGCGGAAGTAGTCGTAGTGAAAATCTATGGAATCTATGAGATGGGGAGGCATATGTCCAGCAGCGTCCTTTAGTTGATATGATGATGATGTCGAAAATGAAAGAAGTAATAGTATGAGATGACAGTCTGTAAATAACGCCAGCTAAAGCTTCCTAAACCGAGTCAGTCAAAACTTCTGTGAATTCCAACTAATTTCATGATCTGAAATAATTTATTTTTGTTCCAGGTGGATTGACAGCATGTCTACTAGGACTTACCACTCTTATAGGTCCAACGGTTTATTTTACTAACCAAAGCAATCGATACGGGAAGTTCAACTATCATGCACATGTTTTCTTCGGTATTCCTTCTTTTTTAATGGCTACCGTCTCTTTTATTCTAGGATTGCTGAGGCCTAGTTTTGTAAACTGGGCCCCAGTTAAGGATTTGCATTATATATTAATTGGCTTTACTGTTATATACTCTTTATCTGTTTTAGCCTCCATTTATTTGAGAGCGAAACTCAAGGAATAAATATTAAAAATGTATATATTGTTTCTGTTGAATTCAGTAAATACACTTAGGAGGTGAAGAAGATGGTAAGGTGCTATAGGTACTCTTAATCCGGACCACACAAAACATTAGATTGATCCTTAACATTAGAGTTTTACAATACATTAACGACGTTTAATATTAAAACTTATACAATATATGCTAGCTTTCGCCCGCTACTTCGTATTTCGAGTTTCGGATGCTCCATTAAAATTCTCAATGCACATTTCACTACTTTAGCGGTTGATTTCGAAAAATGCCTTTTTAGTGCTTCTATATATGAAGAACAATATCTTCCAGCAATGTGTCTTCTGCGGTTTCCACAATTTAGGCGCACTAAGATTCCTTAGTAGTAGCGGTTCTTAGTGGAATTATAAAAGGTGCTCCAATTTTTTGAATCTGGGTACGGGAAAATCTCCGAAGGTATCTAATTTAAAAATTAAAACTGTGGGCTTAGTGGACGTCGTCATCATGGATGTTAGGATAGTACGTTCGCACAACCATTCTATGCGCTTAATATTAATGTTACTTATATAAATTATATTCTATCGATTAGCTCTCGTAAGGAGGTAATGACTGCACCTTAATTTGAAGGAATGGTGACCTTCCCTTCCAGACATTAATTACTTTATTTTCCTATATTTTATATTTAACTTATGGGGAACAAGGTGTGGTGTTCCTCCTTAGTAAAGGGAGGATCCTCCAGCCAGGCGGATGGTTTGCCTGGCGGGCCGAAGCCCAACGATTGATGTTGGGCGACTGTATATATGCTGCGTTTCGCGAATACTTTAATATCGTGATTCAGGATTCTTTGACGTCATCGGAGAGTTGCATTTAATAGTCAAGTAGATGTCGTTGTAAGATGTAGTTGTATTGCTGGCGATGTAGGTGTCGCCACAAACTCATTCGTTATGATTTGATACTGTAAGAGTGAGTACCGTGGGGTTATTCATTAATTTTGCTCAATTGATGTGATTTTTGTCTGGCAGTTTAAGTATGTCATGCTCACTCAAGGGTTCTGCTGATGATGGTCTCGTGTGGGTCGCTGAATTCCCCTGCAGTATGATTGAGGTAAACGATATTGATGCATGCGTCAGGAGGCTACTCTCACTCATTACCTATATCTTTAAAATAATTAGAGGGAGGGTACACAACGCGGAGATATTGGAGAGGTTGGGTCTATTCGTCCCAGACCGATATGTGCGTCGTCGGCGTCGGCCGCGGCTACTAGTAGTACCGCGCGCGCGCACTAACTTGTTGCAAGAGGCGCCGCTGACCCGCGCGCTCCGCACTATAAACCTCATAGACGGAGATATTGACATATTCATTTGTGCTCTGAGTGAATTCACAAGGATAGCAGTCTGTAAAATGTGCTATAGTATTTAGTTATAAAATTGTATGTTATAGTTTATTATTACATTAAGTATTAGTACTGATAATATTGTTACTAATGTTACAATATCGCATTGGGTTTAGCCTGTAAAGATATTTGTATGTATGAAATAAATAAATAAATAAATGTTCGTGAATGAGTGCCTACTGTTGGGATTGATCAGCCTTACGCTGCCATGACATTTAGATCATAAACTTTAATAAATACTGCAATCAGACTTGTTTAGTACCCATTAGACTTTTTAAGAAGGTTTTTTCTCGTAAATTGTTTACACATAACTTTAATTTCACTCATAAGTACTTATTATTGTAACATATTATGATATAAAAAAAGAGTAACCATGGAGTCTCTTGCTCGTTCTTCTCTATAGAAATACTACATCTTAGAACATAGCAACAAGTCTCAATTGTTCATAAGTACCAGTCAACGGATTAAATAGAAAAAGAAGTTTAGTTGTAATCTTATGAATGTTAGGTAATTTCCATTGCCTATGCTAAGTAGAACTTCCACAAAAAGCCCACTGAATCCGTCACCTCTAAATAAACCCTCACAGTTGGATGGAGTTAAGTTTCGAGTTGTGTCGCCACAAGCACCTATGCTGTGTTTTTTTTCTAACCAAACATGAGCGTATAATTTTTCATGAAATTCGCTTCAAAATTACGGATTTTTAACCGACTTCAAAAGGAGAAGGTTCTCAATTCGATGCTTCTTTTTTATGTATGTACACCGTTTGCTCCGAGATTTGTAGACCGATTTGAGCAATTTCTGTTTTTAACTGGTGCAGAATGCTTTCGAGTTGGTCTCATATAAATTTCATTACATTTGAAGTAGTTTTGTAACCAGCTTCAATAAACAGGTTAATTTGACTGCGCCTATCTAGATGATAGTTTCCTCTGAGATCAGAGAACCGATTTAAGTTATTCTTATTTTTAGTTTTAAGTACTGACTCTAAAGCGGAAAAATTTCTTACATTTATTTACACTAAAAAGGAACATATGAAACTTTTTAACAAAAAAATACCGACTTCAAAATCCCTACACGATATAAAAATGTTATAACCACTGAAAAGGAAAATAAAACTTTATTTTGTGAAGGTATAAAATATAACTTCTCGTTGGTCTGCATGAACCATGGTTGGAGAATGGTGGATATTGCCATAATCGCTACTAGGCATTTGTCGGTTCCCCAGGAAGTGCCTGGGGGACGGACTTTTTACAGTCGCCTTCCCTTCGCTCTACAGTCATCCCCTCCGAGACGTGCCTAAAGGCGTGGCACCAATGGGCGGCTCTAGTGTGATCTTATGAGGTCCTGGACCTTCGGTGCCGAAGATAGCCTGCTCCAGTGGTTTTAGCCGGTAGGAGTCCGGCTTGCCCCTTCGCCCTTCCCCGGGGCGAAGGAAGTTCATTATGAATTTCCACTGGAGACCATTTATAATAAATAAATAAAAGCTATTGGTCAGTAGATTCGTGATCGCATTCTGTTGTTATTAGCAGATGGGGGGATGCTATTGCCCATCCTCTTGATATCAATCCTTAATAGCCTTTTACAACTTCCACACGTGGAGAGTGGTGATCTCTGGTGTTCTTTGCCGGGAAACACACGGAATATTATCTACTCACACAAATTGTAAAAGTTTGATATCTATGTGTATATTTGCGTTGCACAATTAGTATAAGTACACACAAATTGTAAAAGTTTGATATCTATATGTATATTTGCGTTGCACAATAAGTGTAAGTAATGTTTTTGGACAAAATGCAAATTATGAAACAGAAACTGAATACAAAATGTGACGTAATAACAAAATTGGCTTACTTTTTATGCAGATACAACATGGTGAAAGAGACAGCCAATGCACGAAATATATCGATCTGCATCTGTCATCTCAAAGTAATCCATTATTTGTTGGCCATACAAATATTTTTACCGTGTGGGGATTGAACCCATAGTTACGCATAGAAAGCCAAGAAATTTAGCCAGGATTACTTATACTTCTGTCGGAACAGCATTTATAGTGTTGCGGTAGTATCGAGAAATGCTCTTGCATCATCGGGTGACAATTTATCCATACGATTGTCCATTGACCGCTTTTAGGTCACTATATCATTGCGTGTAGATATAGTATACGGATGTATAAGGTAATGCACCATTCAGTACCAAAATGGTGGTTGATATTTAGTTAAGTTAGCTTAAGTTATGTTTCACCAAATTTATTGATATTGGTGTAACAAATCAACTGTTCCGTGCGGCGTCCGGATCGGTTCCATATGTTGTCCGGGTTTGTAAATGTCATAAAAGGCGACTAAGGGACTCTGAAGTCCATTAGTCGGCCTTTTACGGCCAGACGTTCCGACCAGAGAGATGAGTGAGAATGAGAGTCAGTACCAATTGCTCCCAAAATGACGACAAGGCATGTGCCCGACTCCACCTCCAGCCCCGGCTCCGGCCTCCTCCATAGATTCCTCTATAGATGGTAAGGCCTTTGTTTAGCAGTGGACGTTTTTGGTTGATTATGATGATAATGATGAACAATGATTGTTACTGTTTATAGAAAACTTGGAAAGGACAGGTTCTTGTTACAGTAAATCCACAGTAAGAAATTAAACACGAAAAACTCCACTCCATTAAATTCTATTCTTTTTATTTCACACATGCATGCGCAGGACATTGACTTTTCGATAAAAAAATACTTTGTAAAGTGCATCTATATATATGCAGATGATATTCAACTGTATTATTCTTTCAACCCACTTGACAAGCAAATGATAACAGTGAAACCAATAAACAAGGAACAGAACCATATCATTATTATAAATGTGGAAGTTTGTATGTTTAGATGTTTTTGAGGCTCTAATACGCTGATTAAATTCTAATGAAATTTGGCGTAAAGGTAGATTATGTTCTGGAATGAGGTACAGGATAGTTTAAATTTAAGTATTAAAAAAACAATGATCACAAAATTTTAATTCAAGCTCAGGGAAGCGGTGGGCTTACAGCTTGTATTCTATGTATAAAAAATGGGCACATGATAACAATTTAGTACCAAATCCAAACAAGTCTATTTACAAAATACTTAGGAGCAAAGATCAGCGTAAACTTTGAATTCGCTGGATGGTGCGTGTTAACTGATTTGCAGACTATTATTATACAGGCTGTAAGTGACAACGTACCGAAAACTTTGGGAAGAGGTTACACTTTGGCGTATTATACAAACCATTTACCTCGTAAAAGTTACAGTTTTTGGCATTTTTGTGCACGCAATGTATCGTAAATACCCCGATCAAAACGCTACGTGATTATTGTACTATATATGATGTTATTATGCTACTGCAAGCGATGACCTTATCCATGAACTGTAGCGAAACAACAGCCATTTAGTTTTATGTGCAAATAAATACTTTATTCCGTCTCGTTATATTTTCGTAAACTTCCAAAATATTCCGGACGGCCACTCGCTTACGGGTTAGATTTTATTTTGTAAACCAACTCATTTAGGTACTAAGTTAATACATCATTTTGGAATATCTTGAGATTATATTATCTTTTTTACATTATATAATTCTGACTGCTTTCTGCACTTAAATTTGACGATAAACAATGTTTGTTGATTTGGCAATATTGATTTAATTTTGATTGCATTTAAGTGTCGTCAACATGAGCAGATTCTTATCGAATAAATTTTTTAGGGAGGTCATTAGCGTATTCAAATGTGATTAATACGCAATAAAATTGTCCGTATGGTCTCTATGGGAATGGGATTTAGAATAAAGCCCCACTCCATTTCTCCTGTGGATGTAGTAAAATGCTACTAAGGGACTCTGAATCAGAGGGATGGGCAGCAGAATTCTTCTTCTGAAACAGCTGCCATTTTGCGGTCACCGACCAAGCCAAGCGTGCTAAGTACTGGCAAATTCTGCAAAAAATGACACACGGCATGTAACTGGTTGTTTATGAGTAGGCCATTATTCAGCAGTGGACGTGTTCTGGCTGTAATTATGAGACGATGATGAAGCAATAATTACTACCAACCAACTACCAACCAAAAAATATTTTGTTTTGTATATTGCAAATTACGTTAGTTATTTATTACCCAAATTTTACCTAACTAATTAAACCCCCCAATGAGGCAAAACCCCCCAATGAGGCAAAACCCCCCAATGAGCCCACAACACATCCATATCGGTGGTTGTGGTGATCTTTGGGGGAGGCCTGTGTCCAGCAGTGGACTTCATTCGGCCGAAATGATGATGATGATGATTTATTAATTAGTTATTAATTACGTGCGAGAAACACACACGGAAAGTGTGAGTACGAACAACCTAAAACCTAATATTAGTAAACTAGACTAAATAATTCATTATTAATAATTTGGCGCCTAAACAGGGCACTGACTACGTGTGAAGATGTATCCTGTGACCAAGCATCGGACAGTTTTATCTGACACACAATGCATATAACAGTAATAGATTTACAATTTAATTTTATTTGTTAGTGAGAGAATGGTCTTTTAATAAACGTGTTTTATTAAGCGAATACCCTCTTATTGTCTACTGGACGCAGGCGCATCTGCCAATTGGCAAGGATAAGAATAAGTGCCTGGTACATGGCGCTTGGTGGGTACATTACTTGTAGAACTGATGGCCGTTCAGGCAAAAGGGTTCTCGAGTGGAGACCGCGCACCGGACACACAGTGCAATTCCCTAAGCTCGAATATCCACACTCCCTTCAATACAGAATTGAAATAACGTTTTTTTGGGCACAGGCTCGGCCCGGGCCGGTGCAAACAAGAGATGGGGGGGAGGAGTAGTTACTTGAACGGATGGTGTCACGGCGATAGGCCTCCGCGACGACGGTGAGGTGCCCACATTCTTGGCGGTGAGGGCGCTAAGACGGTCTGTTCAGTGAATGAGACAACGGGAGTCCCTTTATGTGAACTACAGTGATTTTATCGTCTGGGTCGACCAGGAAATCTACTGATATGGGAGGGTTGGTAATCGGCGGCCGATACCGCAAGGGGATTCGAATGGGACAGGGCAAAACCGAAGAAGCGTTTCGACGTTTGTTTCATGAATTGCCTGATGGTCGGCAAGTTTAAATCGATGTGGAAACTTAGCGGGCGTATACCAATTGCTTTTTATACTTTCATATAGATTAATAATTTCTTCATAATATTTCTAAGGCAGTTAAGTATCTAAAAGGTTACACTTACACTTAATAAAATATATCCCACAATCCCGAGTTTTTCGAAAAATCGGATGTATGTATCTACTTAAAAACTACCAATTCCGACACCTGGCACAAACAAATAATATAGGTATTGCATAAGACATGTGCAATATAAGGTATAATTAATGCAATAGAATGTTCGGATGTTTTCCAATCAATCATATTTTATCTCTCGTGTTTATCAAATACTTAACTCTTTGTACTTTTTTATATATTGATATCATGCTATCTTCTATTATGTTTAGAGTATAATAAGCTACGATCTCTTTGCAAATAATAATTTATAATCGCCTTTGCATCGGCATAAAGCGAATATTCACATACAATAGAAAACTCGTTTCTGTTTTGCAAAATAGTTTCATTATTTTCTTTGAATACAGCCTTCGAATTTTGCAGATTCACAAATAAGGTGGACATGACTTTTATAAACCTTAATAAATGCACAGACAACTAAGAATTAAAATATAATCGAAACTTTTTTGTTGGATGTATTTTATTCTACATAATATGAAATCTCTTTGTTTGTGTCCAACATTACAGATTTTGTATGATTAAAAATTAAAATAAAAGCAATGTAATCGTTCTAAATCAAATTGTCTTCTTGGTCAATTACCTATAATGACAAACAAATACGTTCCTTTAAAACATATCTGACGTAATATGTTGAGCACTGAGACCTGTTATCAAAGGCTGGCGATAAACTTCCTTCATAGAGTGCCTCAGCATCTTATCTTGTAAGTGTCATCTGAGGCATTTGATACTGTAATATCAGCATACGTCATGTCCTACCATTTGTGGATCTCGAACCCGCCGATAGAATACATATAATGTCACAGTGGGCTCCCGGTCAAAGGTCTACACACTCCTGCACGTAGTGTCGCATTTATCAAAAGATATGGTCGTACATCTCAAACATTAGCAATGGCAACAATACTCTATTCCAGAATGTGCGTATCGAGAGCCATTACTCTTCCCCGAGTTTCCTTTATATGTTTAGATGCCATAAAGATAGGTGGTAGCGCACCGACTAGTTATCCGTTGTGATCGCTTACCTACCTGTTCTCAATCGAATTCAATGATATCGCTTTTTGCTTTGATTGTGTGCCCTCTGCTTTATTTATGTATGTTTTTATTAAATAATTATTTTAAAGTTATAACTTATTTAAGTGACTTTGTATAAAAATGATCTGGGTTTGGGGGTATTGTGTAGGTACCTATATATCGGAATAATGAATAAAACGTCATATTGTCAGTGTTATCCTCTTATTTTTATTTAAGTTAAGCTTAATACTAAAAATACCTCCTAAAGTATTACTATTCTGTATAAACTGTAATAAGTCGTAGCTTGGTACGAATACATTCTAAGACATCACACATCATACTTTGGCTGCATACGTTCAATTCATAATCTCAACGTGGGAATTATAACAAAACCACTGATTCAGTGCTGATCTGGGGCAAAAATAACATATCTTGTCCAGATTATTCATCAATTAGGCGGTAATATTATGATGTACATAATTGTCACTACATTCTCCCCAAAGGAAATACCATAAAACAAATAATGGCACCATTGATTTATTACTAATTGCGCTTGAATTTCGTTACAAATGTGATCATAGGGTTGACGATTATGATAAAAGTGAAAGCTGCGGTGAATGCAATGATCGTGTATCCCATTTCGTCACCAGTCCAGGTTCTAAAGAAGTTCTTCTCGAATCCGTAGCAGAGGGCGATACCAGCAGCCCCAAAGCTAACGACTCCGAAACAAATGTGGGTGATTTTGGAAAGTTTCGCAGGGATGAACTTCCGGAACTCGTAAGCCCAGAGCGATGTTAGCCCGTTGACCAAGCTGACCACTGTGAATACTAGGGCCACGAGCGCTGTAAGACATTCAATGATTAGTTCGTTCATTCCCATACAGATTAACCTCTGACTTGAATGCCGTAATGAACTCGGATTCAAGAGTCCCAATATTTTCATATCCAGATATTTATGATACATAAAGTCTATAGTTAGGAACCACTACATCTTTTTTAGTATGTGTTGTTAGATAAGAATAAGAATATGATAAGTAAGATTATCAGTTGTATAAGCATCACTTCTAGATTGATAACCCCAGAAACCTGTTTTCACTAAGGTTAGCGGTGGTCAGCGGGATTATCGGGATTACCTATTATTTTGTCGGGATTACCTGACATACGTCATATTGTGACGTGCACGTAAACTAGGAACCATCAAACATATTGAATAAACCAATTTCGAAATAAGTCCAGATAATGCTAATAATTAATAATACAAGATTGCGTTCTATTAGAATATATCACAATCGTTATTCATTATAATCAACCATAATTTAGTAATATTTAGAGTTTAAGTTGTTGGAGATATTATGTTTACAAAACAACTTACCAAATTGTCCATGAAGAGTATTCCAATGTACCGACTTGTCCAGAATCTTCACGAAACTGCCAGCAATAGCTAATACTGATCCTAAAATCTGGAGAATCCAATGCGCTCGTCTTTTGTCCACCAGTTTGAGATGAGAAGACCAACCGTTATGGGGGGACAGGCTAAGGACGGCTTGTGCCATGAGAAGTTGGTACTGAAACAAATCATAATTACTTATTTACAACGTGTTATTTTTTAATGTATTTTTAAACTTTAGCGCATTCTATGTTTCCTCCTATGTCGTGTGTCCTCGTGTTCCGTGCGGGGATCGAACCCTCGACAGGTAGCGCAGGAGGCCAGTTGCTTAGCCAATGCGCCAACTGTGCCGTGTTTTTAAGTAGCTGAACTAATACAACTGAAAAAGATGAACAGATTGAAAAATGGAGTCATTTTGCTAACTAAGATCCTATATATTGGTATGAATTAGTCTCAATATTGTTAGTTTTCCACGGTTTACTATATCCTATATTTGAATAGTTTAGTATGTAATTACGGGAGGGCTAGAAAATGAAATATTTTTAATTATGCTCCAAAATCTTCCAAAGCCTTGAATGAGAAGAGTGATACAAAAAAAGTTATATCACACTTGAAGCACTTAGTGAAAGTTAAGCCAATTTAGGAAATTTTAATAGAAAATGAAAAGAGTAAAATTAAGAACGTATTAAGATATTCAACTGTTACAACATTTTCTTCAAATGCATTTAAATTCAATGTAGTTTTTATTCATAATATCGTAGAATCTTTACGTTTTGTGTCAATAATAAAATATGATTAGATTGTACGATAAAATAAGGAACCAGAGAATACACTCACCCCAATAACACATAAGACGATATGTATAGGTGTTGCTCCGATTGGTAATCCGTTTCTAAAGGCGAAAACTATAGAAATACCAACTACGATGCCTATTAGTATATGGGTTAATAGATTCAGTGATGTTAGAAAGGTCTTCAAATGATATTCGCTACCGGAGGCTATAGGCTTTGGTGGTGCTCGGGTTCCATTTTCAGCATCACCGTTCGTTTTAGTATTCCCGGTATCCATGATTCACTAATTAAAAACTATATATCCTACTTCTACTTCGCGCTTCAGACTATGAATGAAGGCGTTAGACAGAATACCTGGCATGTAATAACTGTTGATAAATTTATCAGAAACTAGCGATATCGCTTGTCTTGGCACGCCGATTTTTTTAATTTGCTGATCTTTTTAATGGAACTTGTTTGAGTGCGTTAATGTTATGTGACAATGTGCACTTGAACATGACTGTTTTTATTACAATGTAACCTTACTATTTTCTACGTAAAAAGAAACAATGAAATATTATTTCGCTCTACGTGTACGTATGGACAGGCCAAGTCTTTTTTAGCATATTACTGATAACGTGGCACAAAATCGATCTCCTGATAAGATTTAATGCGAATTATGGAAATTCCAAGCATTTAACGAAAATGATAAATATTTTTGCACAGCTATGGATGGTTTATATTGTATATCGTACATACCATCGTACGGGCTTGTCTGTAACCTGGCCCCTCTGATACATTAACATCGCTGTAGATCAGTTGATATGTCAAGTAATAATTTACATGGTACTAATTATAGTATAATACATATAATTATTTAGTGTCGCAATAAAAAAAAAATTGAAACTCATCCCAACTTGCTGGTGTCGTACTTGAACTTGAGTGAAGTATTTTTTTTATACCACCTATTGATGACAAGCCAGTCATTCACTTAATCGTGAGTTCTGGGTGGTACCACACTGCGCTCGTCAAGACGAAACATTCGGTCTTTAGTATCTTATGTCGAGTAATTTCACTAGCTACAGCGCCCTCCAAACTGGAACATAGTACCTAATGTCTAAAGTGTATACAATACAGTGCTTGGTGAAGGATTTCTGGCACTGCGGTGGTAACTACCTAGCTGGACTCATGGAGTAAGTGATCTACCACCCGTGAAATATTGAATATCAGGTGAACTGGTAGAAGCAACCTATCTGAACAGCTCTGCGTTAAGCCTGGCAATTCATCATACCATAGCTAAGAGTTGTACCTTTCTATGGGGCGTACCCTTATTGTAATGTCTTCATATAAAATATATGAAAAGTTCCGATAGCCATACACCGCGCTTGAGTGTAACAATAATTTCCAGCGTTATCGGACGCACTATTAGGGATAAATGTTTTTAGTTAAACAAATGTTTCCGTGTGGGATTAAGAATATAGCACTTCTCCATTTTCTCCCGCGGATGTCGTAAAAGGCGATTAGGGGACTCTAAACTAGAGGGATGGGTAGCAGTCCCTTCTGTAGAACAGTAGTCATTTTGCGCTCACCAACCCACCTGCCAAGCGTGGTGAGTCCTGGCAAATTGACCGCAAAAGGACGGTACACGGTATGGAACCAGTAGTCGTGGAAATCTATTGGGGAGGCCTTTGTTCAACAGTGGACTTCGTTCGGGTGGCATGATATTGAAACGTTAAAAATACGTAGTATGAAATTAGTTTTATTCTGCAGACATGGCTCGATTACAACAAGTTGAGAATTATGCGGAACGCTGTTGTGGCACCTTGCACCTAAAGTGATCATGACATACTTTTTGTTGGATACATCGATATCGATGATATTACCAATCATACTTTGATGATAAACAGTGTTGTCATAGGGTGAGTAGTAGTACCATGTAGAAAGCACTGTGTCGGTGTTATAGTCAACTTACACGGTTCTTTCGTTTGTAAAAGGTGGTGACAGGTTTTAGTTAGTGAAAGGCCTTGATGAAATAATTTATGCAATAATATTTCTGATCAACACCTTTGGCACATATACGAAAAATGATAGCAAAAGTTACTTACACTAGTAAAACACTTAAGCTGTTAAACTATGGTTAACTTTTTAAATTGGAGTTAATGGTTGAATTATATTCATTTTTTACTGGTCCGCAATTTTTATTGCAAGAGGCCGGCTAGGTAGGTACCGCCGCAATGCCAGATATTTGTTGCCAAGTAGAAGTAAATTTTAAACTTTACTGTATTCCGATTAGAAGTGCACTGTAGCTAGTAAAATGACTGGGCCACGCAGGTGCACGCGGTGTCTCGGAAGAGATAGGAACACGAACTACATGCCTTATTTGGGGTTGAGCTACCCTGTGACTGGGCCCAGAAATTCCTTTATCTAAAAAAGAACAATTATAGGAAAAAGAATCAAAATAGCACATCATCATATGAGCTAAAGATCGTCCACTGATTACCAAACGCCTCCCTGATTGATTTCCACAACGACGCCGTGTGCCACTTTTTTGGATGGAATTTGCCAATACTTACCACGCTTGGTGGGCGGGTTAATGTGTACAGAATGGCTGCGGTACCAAAATTTTCTACGATGCAGTTCGTCTCGGCAGGAATGTGGTACACCTTATAATCCGAAACGATGTTTAAGTTTCAGTTGCCCCTTCAATACGTCGCGCACGCAGGCTCTAGCCTATTTAGCCTTCATGGTAAATAAGGCTCTACCTAAGCGCATTTCTTTATTTAAATTTATTTCTCTGTTTTTTTTTAATATTCTGATAATCATCTACTTATTCGATTGATAATTCTTTTTCCTGTACCACACCTGCGGAGTGTGTGGTTCGTTATTTGGCAATATAAATGTAGTTGTTAGTGTGCGTACATACGTTTTACTGTAAAAATAAATTTACTTTAATGTAATGCATACATAGTATGCATTTGAGTCATATCATCAGTTTCTTTAACAACAATACGTAATGCTTTTTATCAAAATATACAGTACTTACTATCTGTTAATATCCGGCTCAGCCCAAAATTATGATGTGTAAATAACATCGAATTTAATAAAACTATTTGTGGGAATAGTCACATCAAGTCGCATGCCCATGGGCACACAATGATCAATTAATGGGTCGATGATATTACTTAAGCATTAAGGTAACCTTTAACCCTAGATCAGTATGCTGTAGGAACCGAGACTGGTTTTATCCTAAGATCAGAAGTATAACAGCTGTATTAACAACATACCTTTTTAATTTGGTTATTTAGGAAAATACTGTTTATATCACTTTGGAGGTTTGAATAAAAATAATTCCGTACGACGTACCGCAAATTGCAGAACAGATAAATAATAAAAACCGTTACATATTATAATTTTTATATGCATTTACGTTTTAGTTCAATATGTATACATGTTTAAATCTATGTGTACTGCAGCCCAACAGAATCTCCGTTTCGAATTATTGTTATTTAAATTTATAAAATATGTAATGCATTTTCTATTCATTTTGGTTCCGTATCCAAAACAGGTTCTATATTTTATTTTATACTGATACTAATGTACTTCCATTTACAAGCTATTTCCATTTACAATATACACTACAAGCTTTATTTCACCCGAGAATAGTTTATGCTGAGGTGAAAACATTAGCCAGTCAGCAAATTTTTGTGTTTAGTGTGTGGCTGTTTTAGTTGACTTAAAGGAATTGTCAAAACTACTATTGACCGTAGCCTGTAAAACAACTTCAGAGTAATTTCTTCATTGTTAGATACTTCCTACTATGACATATTATATTCGTAAATAACTAGTTACCTATACATAAACACCTTATCATACTGCTCGATAGTATCAGATATTAACAATATCTTCGTAAGTGGTGCAGTCACGTAGTATTACGTCATTATGATTATTATTATCGCATCTTTGGTTGGTGGCAAGCAAGCCTTTCCTTTGTGAGGTCCGGATTTAATTGTCAAAGTGATACAATGTGTCTGCTTTTTCTATATGTAAAGAAAAAGTATTTATTTCTGAACACCATAGCGACACACATTAATATGACCCGGGGCTTAAATACCTTGGGAACGATTCGATAACTATGAAAGAAATTATTCGATCTTGGAGCGACCAAATGGATGTGGATTGTGTGACGGAAATCACAAGAAACCATTGAATAAACGAACGAACGAAAGATAATGTAAGCAATAAATTATCTAAAAGTTATTACGTTAGGGCCAACTTTTGCAGAACGCATTGTACGTGTATTGGTTTTGATAATAAATACTAATAAAGACTTTAACATTTAAGTTTTAAGGTATAATTAACATTATAGAAACTAAAAGGTACAGTTCGAAGAATGAATGCTTAGCACGTTAACCAATTAATCGATTGAACGGGTTGAAAGAACTGGATCGTTTTTCAAACGGGTCAGTATTGATTGAGATCTATCAGATGAAACGAACGACACATAGCTACAGTACAGTTGCGAAGCCAGCGGGTTGCTGCAAGAGATTATCGTTAAAGTTCAGAGTGATAATTCTACACTAGCATTTAGCTTGTATGAGTCAATTTTCTAAATTGTCTTGTTGACTGGCTTCATGTTTAAGTGTGCTCTGAAAATGCACTTTCAAACTCTACAAAAAGAATCGACCACTTGCACTTACTTTTTGCATTATTGCTTCATTAGTTTTTCTACGTCAAGTGACGTCAATGTAGCAACGAATTACAGTTTTCTTTCTATATTCTAGTGTGTAAATCATAATCATTTTGGTTCGTATATGTCTCTAATATATTGCATTTCTATATACGTCACGATCTGTAAAATTTAAGAAATTATAACAAAAAAACTATGAGCGATATTGATAGATTTTTGAATATCGATTAACCGAATATTAAATACGTGGGATAGTAATACATAATACATCAATGTGTTGGATGTTATATATGTATCTACATATATATATATATATTAAACATATTGTATTATCATCACCAGGTTGTATCATTTTATACGTTATAAATTAATTTAGTTGGTGACGTAATAAATGCTTGCGCTGCACTGAACAGAATTTTGAATTGAAAATACTTGTTTCGCACATTTTTATTTAAACTAAAGACTTTATTCATATGTACGATGTGCGATTCATAAGTATGATACGAATTGTGTTTGTCGTATAAATTTATACGAAAATGCTATAGGATAGCTGTATTTTCAATTCAAAATTCACTCACATTAGCGATACGTTTACGTAAAAATATTTGTGCTTGGCCCTCTGGGTTCTCATTTTACGACTTTATTTTATTTTAACTATGAATACTGTTTTTTAAAAGCCTTCATTTTTCTTACTATCGTGGGTATAGTTTGCAGTCATAAATCTTACATGCACCAACACCCAGAACATTGTGTAAGAGTCGACCCATAGCGTAGAAAGCCAATCGCATCGCCACTGCGCCAACACTACAACTGTCAGCTTACACACATATATATACTCGTATACTTATTGTATATATAGACAAGCCGTTCATTCTTCTCTCATTTCATATTGACATCGACTGACAACTAAACAGTGATGCCACTTAGCAACTTTATAGCTAGATTTAGCAACTTTTGAACCCCCATCAGCTACAACTTAGATAAATTAGTAGCTAAAATGTTTAGCTACTTTTTATAGCAACTTTAGAGCTCAGCGGATTTTTTAAGTTATGGAGTGGTGGGAGCGTTCATAAACATATTTGTGTCAATATTTAGATACATTGTCTTCAGACACCGAGAGCAAGATTGTATATTATCTTGCAATACCATTCCAAGCGAAGGGATTTCCCTCCTTAGCTGTGCAAAGACTGCAAAGCTTTGTGATTTCGAGGAGGCAAACACAATAGTTTTAGTTCTTCTAATTTAATCCTTCATATTCATAATTATTACCTTATTTCTACGTGTTGGTTTTCCGTGTCATGTTTACAGTCCGGTTCAATTAGTATTTCGATCGTGTGCTTCCTTAAAACTTCTACCAAGCCATCCACCCATCTTCAATTAGCCATCTGCCATCTACAATTAGCCATCCATTCATCCATTAGCCATTTGTGTAGAAAATGGATCTACAAATGAAACTAATAACGTATTCCCAAAGATTTTAATGTGTGCAAAGTTAGATAATTTTCCTATATCTACTAAAATATTAACATTATCAATTCTAGCAACTTTTTAGGGTAAAGTCTGGTAAAGTGGCAAGTTTGTAAAAAAATCTAGCTACAAAGTAATTGGTACAGTTGGCAACATTGCAACTAAATCTTTTATTCTCGCTCCGACGTTTGCCCCTTACAGACGTGTTGCGCTCACCGCTCCGCACTATGTATGTGTTAAATATCTCGAATTTCGCTCGTGTTTTTCGCAGTTCGTTCCGTTACACTGTACTTCTAGGATGGCGTCTTGCCTACCGATTATATTAAATTAAAACTTGCCTTTTTCAAGGTGACCCAATGATTGATATTCCTATTAATTTTTTAAGACCCCTATTTGCTGGTCCTCGATGGATGCCGTACGGTGTGTACGTACAACAAAGCAAAGTGGGGTGTTGACCTAACACACCCGTTAAACCCCATCAGGGCTAAGGAATCTATTAGACGCCAGCTAGAATCAAGGCCCTTGGGACTTACCTAGTCAACCTTAGCTCTTTTTTCTTTACAGAAGGTTATAATCTCCTAAAAACGATATCTATCGCCCTTTGCACAAGAGCTGCTAGGGAATCATTTGTACAAAAGATTGACCACGGGAGTACAAGCTAAAGGCTCAACTTAGGCACTCACACCTCTCTGCCTACTTCCGGTGCGCCCGGGTTTTATTACACACTGCCAGGCCATCCAATCCGGTAGGTAGGATTCGCGTAAAAATAAGATTCTCTTCAATATTCAACGCTTATAGCGTGTTCACCAAAATGACTGAGTAAGCAATTCTAGCATTCTTTGCACGGTATGTCCTCCTAAAGGATACCCAATTCCTCGCCTTAAACGGCAATCGATTACCTCCTGCTCTTGCTCTCCCTCACCGGAGCCCCTCAAATCCGCCTCCGATTCCGGCCCCTCTGACGACTATGCTGTCATCGGGCAAAAAACGGGTCAGAAAGGCCGAATATTCCGCTCAAGTCCCCGCCAGAGCTCTTAAAACGGCTGACACCTCAACCGCAGCAGTAGCTCTGGCTGCAGTTGCGACTACCTCTTCGCAGGCCAATCACTGCTCCTCCTGCTTACCTGGGCCCACCCAAGCCAATACATTCGACGCCTCCGGTAAAAGCCCTCTCCTCCACTATATTTGCCTGGCTACAGAATGCCCAGTTAAGCAGCGGTTAAGTATCTTCCTGAGAAGCCTATGAGAAGCCCAATAAATCAAATTAACTACCACTTCTTTTTAGAGACGGTCGGTCGGTCGTTCAAGCGATTTACAACTATATATATATGTAGTTTCTGTCAATTATTTTCAGCCTAGGTCATCAGATTCCGTCATAGTCAAGAAAAAAGAAAAAACGATAACGACGTATATTTGGATGACAATAAAATAAAACACCAAGATAAAACCTTTATTGAAATATAAACTCGAAAAAATGTTTAATCTTGAGCTTCCAAGAGACTTCATTTATTTTTATTAAAAACATTACTGACAAATATATAATCAAAAAGTGCTAGTATGGATGAGCAAATGCAATGAAAATAGGATGTTAATGTAGAATGGGAAAGGACCACAAACAGGATATAACTGGAATATATAGCTGCATTATCATAATAAAAATAAGACCGCGAATTGTTTCCGGAAGCTGTACTATTAAACAAAAGGTTGCTAAAATTATCAGGTCTTGAAATGAGTGTCATATGGACGAGAAACCTAACTAGGTAGATGGCGCAATGACGCTTAGTCTCGCGTCGAGCACTACTCGCGTTACCACGCATATTTCCCCGCTCTACTTAAGCATGCACTTAGTTCAACTCCTCGGACCATTCTGCCCACAAAGTATCTCTACTTTGTGGCTACTGAACTTCAATTGTTAACAGCAATTGTTGTTCAGTGGGTCTTGATGAAACAAGCAGTGGTAATTGCTTTTCCATATTCGTTCAAAGTAAAAAATAATAATACCATGGCATGTCGTTGGATGTAGGCTGCATGAAACCAGTCCTTATAGAAATGAATGCAGGAGACCTTTGTTCAGCAGTGGACGTACTTCAGCTGATATGGTGATGATGATAAAACCGGGGGTTCACAGAAGTCATGACTAAATAGAACAAGCTAAATATAGGAATTGATAAAATATACTGCTTTTTGTCATAATATTTAATTTCAAGTAGAGTATTAAGGCAAGACAATCTGGGAATTCGACAAATTAGGAATCTGACCATAAACGAAGTTGGAGTCTGACGAACTAGGCCAAGACGATAGCTGATGTTTTCGACAACTCGAGTTCGAGTCGACAACAAAAACAGCGATAATTTTAGAGATATACTCGTGCGTACTCTTAGAAGCCATTGTGGAAATTTGTGACCTTGGCTACATCATGCTAACTGTAATCCATTGAACTCTATTATATGTACATAGATTATCGTATCTACCCATGTGGTCTACTATACTCCGTATCGTAGTTCGAAGTCGAACATAAAGAAAGAAAGCTGTCGGCTGTTATCTTCCTTTCAGAATAAGCCACTCCATCTTCCTGTTTGTTTGTATATCTGTAACAAAGGGTGGTAAAGACTATACCAGGTAGATTAGCAGTAGCTCAAAATTTCAACAGTAGGTGTACTTCTATCTCCCTCCACTAGAGGGGCGAAGGCGCGCCTCCAGGAGCGTTGGACAGGCTGAGGCAGCTAGCTCAGCGGTGCTCACTTGGAAAGTGACGTCACCGCCTGCGGTTGCAGTTTGCGGCCAAGTGCGTCGTCGAGGCCGTCCTGTCGCTCTTTGGAGCCTGGCTCAGAAGAAGCGAGCGCGTCACCTACCGCCTGACCCAGGTATTCACCGAGCACGGTTGTTTCAGTGCGTACCTGCACAGGATAGGATGCGAGGCCATGGCACAATGCCACCATTGTGATAGCGAGCAGGATACCGCACAGCACACGCTTTGGCGTGCCCTGCGAGGGCAGCTTTGCGGTGGATCTTGGTCGATCGTATCGGGCAAGATCTCACTCTGCCGACAGTAATGTCGGCTATGTTGGCAGAGCATGAAAACTGGAATGCAGTGGTATTCTTCTGTGAGAGCGTCATGCTCCAGAAGGAGACCGCAGAGCGGGATCGGGAGAGGGCCGATCCCGCTCGAAGAAGGAGGAGACGGCGCCGGGGTAGCAACTACCCTGATGCCTAATTCCTATACACCTGAATCCCCCTGCCATCGATATAAGACGGGAGGGCCTCTGGGTTTGCGGGTGCGTACATTGAAGAATCTGCGTGCCCACACTGAGCGTCCCACGAGAAGATAGTGGTGAGTATGTGGTGACGCGCCTCCGTGTGCGCAGCACAGCACAGCGCACTGAGAAGCTTCGGGGGATCCTTTACAACCCCCCCGGAGGGATGACCGCTTTACAGTCACTTTCGCCGAGATGTGCCAATAGGCCTCTTCGTCCTTCTCGGGGCGGATGAATAATTAAAAAAAAACGGTGTACTTCTATAGAGTAGGTCTACCTCCTAAACTATTCTACCTTCTCTTTCGTCTTCGTCTTTTAAGATTTACATTCCTCAATAAAGTGAAGAAATAAAGTACGCAGCGTGTCGTCACGCTATTGTTGAGAATAGATCTCTTGTTCTTATGAAGAAGAGATCTATTCCCAACAATTGGAAACATAACTGTTTTTAATAATAACTACTTATCACATATTTCTAACAGTCTTAATAAGATGAATCACTTTTTTACACAACGTAACTATAGGATTAATGAGTATAATCAAAGTAAATGTTCCGGTGATAGCAATCACACCGATCGCCACTTGATTGTTCGTCCAGGTTCTGAAGGAGTTCTTATCAAAGCCATAGCATAGGCAGGCAGAGGCACAGGAGAAGGCGACGATCCCGAAGACGACGTGAATCAGCTTGGACACGTAGCTCGGGATGTACTTATTTAATGGATGAGCGAAGAGGGCTGCAACGCCAGTGACTAGGTTTACTGTTGTAAATACCAGAGCGGTCAGTCCTGAAAGTAAAGAAATCGTGGTTTTAGAGTTACAGTTTTCAACTAATGTTTATCGTACTTGAGTGATCCGTAAGTGCTGGGCAAAGGTAGTCGTCCATTTAACACACATTTCACTGATGATGGTATCAAGTCCCATATAAGGGCAATCCTATTACTATTCACCGTCACGTATCTAAATTTTCTAGCATAAAACCCAACTTTCAACAACATGGGACGTCGTGAGCCGAGTCAAATGGTTTCAGATCATATAGAATGTTCGGATATATATTACATGGTTTCATGACTAACGAGATCATGAACAGATAATGATACCTACATTACCGTCAGCATTCATATCGGTTCCATGCAAAATATCGTGGGCTATTAAATTATGACCTTGTATATTACTTTTTAAATGTTGCCTCTCTAGAAATTTCTCCTGTCACGTAATTACAGTTTACAGACATTAATTTCACGTGCACAAAGACCCAGATCCGAAACGACTATCTGTAGATCATACAAATATTTGTTCTGTACGGGGATCGAACTCGCGACACGTAGCGCAACGAGTCAATCGCTTAGCCGCTGCGCCAGCCGTGCCGTCAATTATATATCAAGTGTGCATTATTAATACTGATCTATATACGATAACAAGTACGTAATTCACATTACACATAGTTACAGATGATAAGACAAAAATAAACCACCTCATTGAATACAAGTGTGTCTCTGAATCTGAAGCAAGCCTTGATTCCCACTTTTGTGAGGATTTGAGCTTGAACTCTAACTTCCCACTAAACCCCATCGTTTACTAGAGTTACCATTTAGTTCATTTAAAACTAATGTTAAATCTATACTTATTCAAAAAGCATACTATACCGTAAACGATTATTTAGATGATAAAAATTGTTGGTCGCTGTGTCCAGCACAAGACAATCTCATATAACATGTACAGAGTGAGTTGAATTCAGTGAATATTATATTATTCAAACATTTGTTTTTCTTTCAACCTTGACATTTTTTTGTAAGCATTTCTTACCATTTGTTTAATAACTTTTGATATTTAATATGATTGCAAGTGTTGCAACGTGCAATCAAAGGTTTAAAAATTGGAATTAATTATTCTATTTTTTTATTCTCTCATTCTATATCTATAATATCTATTATTATATTATTAATGTAAAATAATAACATGATAGTTGACATAACTCATTATTTTGATGTTATTTACTTATAAATTGCATTTTTTATGTTATTTACTTATAATTAATAACTTGACATTTGACTTGACTCAGTTGAATTTACATTTTTTACGAATTTACATTTTTTATGTTATTTAATAACTTGACATTTGAATTAATTAATTGAAAAAATCATATTTTTTTATGTTATTTACTTATATTATGGCATTGATTGAACATAAGTTATTGTTAATATTGTTTATTGGACATATTCATACAAAACTGTAAATGTGTGAGCATCATGTAGCCACCAATGTTATTTTTGTTACTTATATTGATTGTTTTTTGCCTGGCTGTATTGGTCTGTCATGCTCACTACAATGTCTTGCTGGTGGTGGCGTCGTGTATTGGGTCGTTCGGTTCCCTACAATATGGTTGAGCTAAGCGATGCTGATGCATGCGTCATGCTCGTGAACGGGTGCCGTCTGTTGGGACTGGTCAGCCGTTAACTGCCACGGCAAATAAACTATTATTATTATATTATTGTCTAACACATTGACCTACATTTTTCTCGGTATATGTTTTACAATATTTTGTATTAATCAACATTGTATTCTCAATTATTTTAAAAGAGTATCCATGGAGTTTCTTGCCGGCTCTTCTCCACGAGATCAACTATTTGGAACCGTGCAACTTAGATTCTGACGTTTCATAAGTGCCAATATTTGGTTTATTTGAAATAAAATACTTTGACTTTGACTTTGACTTCTTCAATTTGAAGCAATGGGTCAAACAGTCTTAACAACCTAAGATACCTCAAACCATTTTAAAGTTCCTATGAACATCATCATCATATCAGCCAAAGGACGTCCACATCTGAAGTTCCTATCGTTCAGGGATATACAGAAAGATGGAATGATAGACTGCAATGATGACGACCAATACACATATGACACGTTTTTGCCATTCGTTAATGGAACCGAATTAATTAGTTGGCGGAACAATATTATTCTATACATAGCACCACCCCATCTTATCCCGTGGATGTTTTCAAAAGGGACTCTAATCCAGAGGGATGGGCAGCAGCGACCCTTCTGTGGAACAGTAGCCGTACTGCATTCACCAAGCCGGCTACCAGGCGTGTCAGTACTGGCAAATTTCCCCCAAAATGACGACACAATTATGGAAATACACGGTGGAGGCCTTCGGTTGATTTAATGGTGAAGATTATGAATGGAACCCTATAAATATAAATAATAACCTACCAAGCTTTCCATGCAGTGTATTAAAATTGACATCTTTATAAATCATAATAATGAAGCTGCCGGCCATGGCCATTCCTGAACCCAGCAGTTGTAAGATCCAATGCGCTCTCCTTTTATTAGTTTTGTTGAGGCTTGAAGACCATGTATTGTAAGAGCACAGACTGAGAAGCGACTGTGACATGAGTAGATGATACTGAAAAAAAGAAGTGAGTTAGTGATTTCGCCAGAAGTAACAACAACAGGATCCTCCATTGGATAACAACGTATAGTAATCCAATGCGTTTGCAGATTGAATTATAATTTTCTTACGGCCGAATACGGAAACGCCAATTATTATTAAGTCCCGCTTTAACTATTCGAGAAACCTATTTCGGTAGGAAACCGGGCGGCGCAAATAGTTAAAGCGGGACTTAATATTAACTGGTGTTTAAGGGTTTGGCCGTTATGTCCATTGTTAGACAAACGTGGTAGATAATAAACATTTGACTTGCAGCAGTGACGAAGTGTCCGGAAAGACGATAAAATTAAATACCTACATCCTTTTTTATATTTTTCCCCCACTTTTGCTTGTCCTGTGTCGTCAGTTTACAGACATATATTTCACATGCACGAACACCCAGACCCGAAATAACTATCTGTAGATCATACAAATAAATGTTTCGTGCGGGGATCGAACCCGCGACACGTAGCGCAGGAAGCCAATCGCTTAGCCACTGCGGAAACCGTGTTTCGTTTAAACGTTATTGTAAGGACCGGGGAAGCTATTATTTTTGCTACAACTATCTACTACTATTATATACTACTACTAAATAATACATTTAATTCATATATGCCAATATATTATCGTAAGATAACTCGTATCAGATATGTTTCATTTTTAACATCCGTAATAGAATAATATGAGCTGTGGCGGTGGATGTTTCTAACATGATGTGATGATGTAGCGTATCAGTGTGTAACTACACTGATGAAACAAGAGAAGGATGATAGAAAGTCGATGAACCTTACATCAAACTACACGTGTGTTGCATTGTGATAGATAAGTTGTTGTTAGTTATCCTGACAGCGAATTAATACTACAATAGTATTCCTCGTAGACATTTCGAGAAAGGGAAACTATGAACCCCGCATACCGAGATGAATAAGGGAGGAGTTCTTTTATCATTTTAATTGGAGATTATAATGTTTCTTTTCCCTGCGCAATTACTTACTTACCCCAGGCACACAAAGCAGAATATGTAACATAATGATGTCCTCCGGAGCAGAAGTAGTATCGAAATCCTTCACAACAGCGAAAAGTAGCGGCACAGCGACTGTCATCCCCATCAGTATGTGAACCAAAACGTTGTATGACGACAAAGCCGTTTTTATCACCAAATTATCTTCATAACTGAACATTGACGGAAACATGTTGAATTTTCTATTACTCTATTACTTATATCATAAAATAATGCAAGTATTATTAAATATATCACAGGTCTTTATCACAGACTAGAAGTTAACTAGGTTAAAAGCAAAAGTAACTAATTAGTTGCAGTAGTAGTAATATAGTAACATATTTTATTTGAACGCACGCTTCAATATACCATGCTGATATGCCCGTAAAGACATGCGTATGTAAAATTTATTACAAGTATAAAAATATTAATGAAAGATTACACTTTATCAAGATATACTGATTAAAATAAGGTGAGTAGGTGAATATCATATTATTTGAACGATATAAAATGAATTCATTCAGCACGCTTTCCGCTTGTAGTGTTTGTTAGAAATACCTACTGGGTAAATTGCCGAGTAAATTATTTTTATTTACAGAAAATAATTTGTATTAATAATACTCAACCTTTTTTTATTGGTTTTTTTATTATTTCAACATGAACTTTCTTCGCCCTGGGGGAGGGCGAAGAGGTACGTAAGGTGTAAATTACATTAGAGCCGCCCATGATATAGGCACATATCGGAGGGGATGACTGTATAACCGTCACCCCCCCTAGCGGAGGGAAGGTCGCTGTAAAAAGGCTGCCCCCCATCAGGCACATCTTAGGGAGTATTTTAAAGGATTCGGGACCCCGAAGTGTCGCTGTGCTGCGCACACGTGCGCGTCGCCGTCTTCCGGGGGGTCACTTGGTGAGCACGCAAAATAATACTCAACCTATCAGGCTGTCAGAAGTCAACTTCTGACCGAATACTATTATTAACGATCGCTAAAACGTACGGTATTGAATAGCATCAGTTTATACATACGAGTAATATTAAATGGAGTTAATTGTAATCTATACTTAAAACAATATGAATATTAGAATTCATAAAAAACATACTATTATTTCCATATTCAGTATATGACGGTATAGCTGACATCCATAGAACGTAAATTGTTTTTAGTCGTTGAAAAATTTACTTATCTAAGAACATGGAACCCGCTTATGCTTAGTGTCACTGTTATGCGAAATGGTAATGCAGATAAACGCTATAAATACCATCATAATTAGTATGTTTTGCTATCTAATTGGGTAATAAATTTAAATAAATTAATAGTTATTAATTTAGGCATTTATGTCTAGGCATAAACATGTAGGTAGGTACCATTTATATCAAAATAACTCTGATTTATTGCTTTCATACAATACTGTCAATATTGTTTTCAATAAAATGACACTCTTGCAACACCAAAAAACACATGTATAGTTCAACGAAGATCGATCAAATAATTTTCAATTTATATAATTCACGTGGATTGAAAGGCTCATCAAGTCAAGTACGGTTTGCATATTTAACGCTAACCGTTTTGGTACTAACTAATGGAGTTAAGCCTCTTAGAATATGAGGGTGGGTTAAATGTTAAGATCCAGTGAATATGGAGTGGTCTTTTAAAGGTAGTGGTAGAAGATAAAATTATGTACTTGCTTTGTAGTAATTTAAGTAGACTGGGGTATATTGCTACCTTATTAAAACCGAATATCACCAGGAATATAACCGCCAATGAAATTAATGTGATAAATGACATTTGTAGATCACGTGACAGTTTGACTCTACACGTTCACGCTGTTGTTTCCGCCGGCTGCGAGACACAATGCAATTTTAATTGCGTCTGACATTGCAGCATACAAGCTATTACCCAACTGCCCCGGAAGGAGGGTAATGTCATTCGTGTGTATATGTGTACGTATGTCTATTTCTTTGGAACACTCTTTTGCCTAAACGGCTTGATGGATTTTTTAATTTTTACCTTAGATTCGTCCTTATTGTGGGAGTGTCATAGGGTACAATATTTAAAGCTGCGCTCCGGGTCGTGGGTTCGATTTCCGCACGGAACAAATATTTGTATGATCTGCAGGTAGTTATGGGTGTATTGTATGTGGAATTCATGTCTGTAATAACACAACAATGCTATTTAGTTCTATTTAAAAAAAACTAGGATTTCTCCTGTGTCGTGGGTGCGTTTACAGGTGCAAATTCCACACACAATACCGGGTGTATTGTGCCGTCATTATACTTATCTTATATCTTTAAATGAGCAATTCTTGTATATATATAATTGGAATCTCGGAATCGGCTCCAACGATTTTCATAAAATTTTGTATATAGGGCGTTTCGGGGGCGATAAATCGATCTAGCTAGGAATAATTTTTAGAAAATGTCATTTTATAGGCGTTTGAGTAGTCTCAACTGAAAAATATGACTCTTCCTGACATCTATTGGCGAATAATAATACTATTTTTTGTGAGCAACTAATTGCTTTAACGACACAACAGCAGATGGCGTTGTTAAGTAACGTCATCCAGGTACTTATTACTAATGTATAAATTATTGTTTTATGCATAGATTCAAGATGATACAGCAGATTTACATGGAGGCATGTTTGGTGACATTGTAATGCAAAAAAACGCATGTGCAGTGCAGTGCTCCATAATATCGCCATTGGCACGAGGGGAGACTTGTTTCTTGCAGAGGCTCACGGAAATCATCCACCTCCCACTAAGGAATTAGATGCTCAGCAAAACGTCAAAAACAGCGTACGCAGAAATATTAGGAGAAGGCAATTCATTCAAGTAATTTCTTATAATATCAAAATAAAATCATATGAATATAATGTTTTGTGAAATATACTGATTTATTTTTAACAAAGCATGGATATTTTATTTGCCACTGCCTGTACTGCACCACTGTCATAATTGTTGACTTCTATGACGAAGTCATGAGGAGCTATCACCGTGATATATGAGGTGATAGTTGGTTTTGGCTGCCAACTTCATTCGTTTCGAGGGCAGTTTTATTTCTCTGTCTGACCTATTATTTTCCATAATTATATTAAATAAAAAAAACATTACAATTGCTTTAAATCTAATGACATGCACATGTTATAGACAAATCAAAAACGTTATTTGTCACAATTTTCTTCCATTTTTCAAAATTAATAGATTTTTATTACATCTATTTTCTAATATATGAGCGGATTGAGAAATCTGCTGACGTAATATTTCCTGAAATCGTTTAAATTTGGGTTGTCTAAAGTACTAACTTTTTCTTCAGAATTCCAGTTTTCACTTCTTCGTGTTTTCTGTTGTTCTATTTTATTAATATTATTCCCTAACTTCTTATCAATAATAAGTACGAAGAAACGTCCAAATCTCAATAGTTGTACCTATGTTTAAAGATTTCGGCGCGATATAGACATTCTGTTACGCATTAGTGTTGTTTGAAAGTACATATTTCAGACGTGAAATAAATGTCATAAAAGTATTCCTCAGAAAGAAAATAAATGGCATTTATTTAAACAAGAACAACCATTCGTTTCTAATAGTTATCGTCATTAAATACCCTATTATGTATGTTAAAATATTGATACCATTAATATAAAAAAATTACAGAAATATTCAGCATTTGGGTAAACGGAACGATGTAACCGAATGCTATCTGATTGAATGAATGTTTCCAATGAATTCCGTGTTTAATCTGTGGAAATAATTGAAGAACTAAAGTCAGGTACTATCTCATCATTTCGGCCGAATGAAGTCCACTGCTGGACACAGGCCTCCCCCAAAGATGTCCACAACGACCGATATGGATGTGTTGTGGGCTCATTGGGGGGTTTTGCCATAATCGCCACGCTTGGCAGACTGGTTGGCGATCGCAGTTGAGTTGTTAATGTACTCGAAGGACGCTGCTGCCCATCCTCCGGCTAATCCCTTAGTCGACTTTTACGACACCCATGGGAGGAGATGGGGTGGTGGCATTCTGAGCCCCCACGGCAAAGCCGGCACCACACGGCAAGGTACTATCTAGTCCTGGCTTATTTTGATATTTGTAATACGGGCGGGTTTAAACCATGGTACTAACGTTTGTTCCGTACTAAGTCCAGACTTCATAGTTCTGGTTTAAACCTGAGACTAACAAGATTTTTGTAATAAGACTGAATGACTTTATTTATGGAGCCGGGCGGGGCCAGGTTTGCTCCAGCCATGGTTCATGTAGACCAACGAGAAGTTATATTTTATACCTGCCCCGCCCGACTTCATAAATAAGAGTTAGTTTAATTAGTAACATTTAAAATCAAACATCACTGCTGTACGATTCGAAATAAAGTCCAGGCTTGCAGTTGCAACCTCCACATTTTCTTTTTAATATTAAACTTCTTACTAAGTGGGCACATGTTTACTGACATGCTTAGACCTGGTACCGCTATAAGCGTGGCACTCATTGGCGGCTTTGGAGCTTTCGTTCTTGAAAGGCTGCTCAGGTGGTTAAAACCAGTACAAGCGCAAGGGTCGGAGGAAATACATGATAAAAAAAAAACAGTATAAAATATGTTATTTCGTTTAGGCAATGCTCTAACTAGCTGGTGATGTATAACGTTACTTACATTACGAAATATTAGTTATCGAAGGATAACCAAATTAATATCCAGAAACCTACAATAATTATTCTATTTGGTAGGCAGGTACAATTTTCACACGCAACAAAATATAAAGTTACATCGGCTGCAGTAAATACCTTCAATGAATGATTACACAGAAAGATTATTGACAATCATATAATATAATAATTACAATTACCAGTATAAATGACAGAATGTACTTAACTTGAATTACATAATGAGCAGCACTTAAAACAAGTTGTAAGGCGACAGAGGTTCCTGTGTTACTTGTTAAAAGAGACCGAAATGCGGTTTGTAAACAAACATTTTCTCCCGTTATAGCATCTCTTGAGTATGTGGAGGTGGTAGCCGATGGAGAGAGCACGCCGATGATGTTGCCAGTGTCTATGGGGTAGGCATTATAAAGATGAAACCCTTATCATCAATACCAATCAGGCGATGCATTTAGAGAATAATTACAATAATGTAATGTAGAACTTATGCCGTGTGGTGCCGGCTAAGAATACAGCCACCGCATCTCATCCTGCGGGTGTCGTAAAAGACGACTATGGAATTAGCCGGAGGATGGGCAGCCGCGTCTTTCGAGTATATTTATAACTCAACTACAATCGCCAACCCGTCTGCCAAGCGTGGCGATTATGGCAATATCCCCCAATGAGCACACAACACAAACCCATACCAGTCGTCGTGGCAAAAAAATACAATTAAAAAAAAACCAATCTTTCGGGGAGGCTCTTGTCCGGCAGTGGGTGTTTTTACGGCTGAATTGATGATGATGAATGTGGAACTTTACTTTTCGCTGTCACTGTCTCTTAGCGTTTAAACCTGTTTAGTATTGGAAATTGAGAGTCATTAGGAGAGGTAAAGATACCGATTGGTGGTGTAAATTAATATTCCGATTTCTATTTTGGGTTTACACTATTGGTAGCTATTTACGTGTCACAGCTCACAACAACATACTGCGATCACCAATCCGCCTGCCAAACGTAGTGTTAATGGCATTATAGATTCCCTATGAAAGAAAGAACGAAAAATCATCTATTGGCACATACAAAACACTTAAAACAAATGGTTAAAACATTTTAAAGTAATAAAAAATTAAAAACACATTTTATACCTCAGTTCCAAAGGGGCGAACAGCTCAGCATTATGTAAGGCACAGAGCACTGGCCACCTAACGCTGGTTTTCAGCTGCAACCCACGAGTGCCTACGTCCCCTAGTGTTTGGTGTATACGAATATACCATACTTTTTAAAATATTTGTATTTATAGTATTGTTAAATTGTATAAAGAATTGTATAAAGAATTAAATGAATATATGTGGTAAATGTGCAAATATTATAAGTGTGCAAAGTAAGAAAGACTTTTACTAATATAGTCAAAGGAATATAATGTGTATGTAATATGACTTTATATCCATAAAAGTAAGGTATCATGCGATCTTCCATGAATGATATTACCATCGGCATTGCTGGTCATCAGCAGTCGTTTGTACGCAGTGACTTCGTTATAACTAAATATACATTAAATAAATACATAAATAATCAAATAACAGATGCGAACAGATTACCTTGAACATTTTTGTATAGTTTTTGATACAAGTACGCTTTAAGTTTGGCTTTGAACCGGTCATTTGGAGAGCCAATATTCAACAGTGACCGTTTACGAGCTGATGTTTGTGAGAGTAATCTAAAATGCTGGGTGTGGAGTCTCCAGGGCTGATTAAGCTGTTCCCAAAAAAACTTTGATGTAAGTACAAAAGCTTTCTAACTCACGTTCACATCTCCACGTATTAGCGGGCCGAATTTATTTTGTTCCTTAATTATTATTTTTTTACGTTGCCCCGCGCTAGCATTTCTCACGTGTCGCGGGTGCGTTTACATACATGAATTCCACATAGAATACACTCAGACCCGGAATAACTACCTGCAGATCATACAAATATTAGTTCCGTGCGGGAATCGAACCCACGACCTGGAGCGTAGCAGCCGACTGTATCAGCAACTGCACCAACCGTGCCGTTAATCACTGTCAGGCTTGCTCAACCGGGGGATGGGCAGTGCCCTACTTCGAGTACATTTACAAATTAACTGCGATCGCCAACCCGCCTGCCAAGCGTGGTGATTATGGCAAACCGCCCAGTCATGGTTGGTGCAGTGGAACACGGAACAAATATTTCTATCATATGCAGGTAGTTGTTCCGGGTCTGGGTGTATTGTATGTGGAATTCATGTCTGTAAACGCACCCGTGACACAGGAAAAATCCTAGTGTCCCCAGCACTGGAACTTTTATCGGCTTAGGTGATGATTAGCTCAGATACAGCTAGGCCAGCATTCACGACAATATTGTTTGACCCATTATGTACAACAAAAAAGCTCAAAATATTGACTTGACCAGACAATTCAATAATCTTATTTATATGTCACACGTGCGAATATTGAGGTGCGCACACATTATAATTTATAACACGCGTAATGTTAGCTAATATTCTCATGTTTGCGAATGTTTTTCATAATGAAATGCACGCACGTTCAACGGCCAGGTCCAGGGCTCTATAATAAACCGGCATCGGTCAGCACGATTAAGGGGTCCCATTTGGACCTTTGCTAATGGAATTAAATCCAATTAGATTTTAGGGTTACGAGGTGAAGTTTGCCGACGGTAAACAAATGGCTTTCTATTAAGGTCTACACCTGCTGTTTAGGCTATTTGTCCACAGATAAATGTTGCTGTTCGGTTTGACGTTTTTCACATTAATTAGTTTTAGCTTAATGGTCGCTTGTCCCGAAACTTATTACGATGTGCGTTTGTTAAAATTAATATTGTTCTATATACCTATTTTAGGATTTAATTTTTTATTTCTGGTGGACTTATTCCTTTGTGCGTGGTGCGCGGAGGAATAAGTCATTTTATGCCTTGAATGTCAAAATAGATGATTGCCCCATTTCAGTCCTGTTTAGTTTAGTGATTGTCCTACTATCATTACGAAATTAAGTTTGGTGTTCATTTTTTAAATTTAATTTAGCCTATATGGGCTTTTAGTCCAAATTCGCAGGATACAATACACTTATGTTTAATTTCATACTTTCACTTGGTACGATCAAAGTGCTTAGAATTTTTTTCTTCATTTAATTAGTTCGCAGACATGCCCTTGGCAAGTGTAGACATATCGTTACGTAGTTCGCGAACATTGCCAAGATACTGGGTGACGCTTGCAACTTTTTCTTAACACAAATATGACTGGATAAAATCAATCAGAATCCATCTCACGAGTATCTGAGATCAAACACGCCAAGTGTTCCGAACTTGTTTGGCTTGGAGCGTGCTGGTTGCAGCATATTCGATAAAATCCATGAAAGTTCGGTAGCGAGAACATTTTCTCATGCTACTACATTTCTTGCTTCGTGCGGTTTTCGATCAAAGTTTTCCGTTTCATCGTCTACAAACAAGTGGGGGTTTACGACCGTAAGTATCTCTCCGCAAACTGCCATGTTTGGAAATTCAACAATTTGTGATTTACAGACATTTTTATGTCAACTTTAATACGATTTTTTCGTTGAGATTAACTGACTTAAATCACGTCACATATCTAATTTGATATTTCCAAATAAAATGAATGCGAGTAAATAAAAATTATAGAATCATGTTTTCTGAATATTTAAATTAAAGATTTTACGAAATGCCTTCAAGTTCTCATACCAAATTTTGAATACACCTTGATTATACAACTATTCCACTGTATGAGAATAATCTATTATATATAATCAACTAATTCATAAATTAGCTATAGTGTAATAGACGCTGCGGCCATAAGGATGGCTACCCAATGCAATATCAGCTACAGTTGCAGTAAAAATATTGGGTTTTGCCTTTACTTTCGGCTATTACACGGGCAAACAGTTCTAAGCGCACCAAGTAATTTACGATCAGAATTCCCCTGATCCAAGGCGAAAAATTCAATAATATAGAGACATTTGTTAACGCAACCGGGCCGGCTTTCATTTGGCGGTATCTCCCCTAGGCACTTAAGTTTACATTAAACTTGTCCAAGCGCGAAATTGATCTTTTAGTGAGGGGATCCCTCAACGAAAATATAAATTGCCACGCGATCCTATTGATATTACGGTCCTACGCTGAAATTTGAACGCGAAAGTATTTGCTTCTTGCTTAGCGGTTGTTCTTAGTGTGAGGGACAATATTAACGGGTAAAGGAACATATTATGTCAAGCGAGAGTTATTTATTGGGGAAATCTGGGAAATAAGTTCTCCGAAAGTGTCTCTAATCCAACATAAGTAAACAATTTGCTACCTCGATTACCCAAATGAAATAACCGTGGTCATATTGGGTTTACTTAATTGTACTCAGATTTCTATTTTGATTAATCGTATTCATCATCATTGATTACTTTCCAAATATGGGTTACTATCCTAGCTGACATATATATATTCCTGAAGCTCTCGATATTCTTGAATATGGCGTGCAAGTGTTTTAAATTCAATAAAACCACGCATGTTTATTGCATCGCAGAAAGCACTTTTCCTAATCTCATGAAATCCAGCAAAATTGTACCCATTTTAAAAATGTATGCTTAAATAATGCATTAAACTATGGGTCCATAACCGTACTAATTTACGCATTTTTTTAGAAAATCTCATGTTAAATCAAATGACAGCACATTGTAACAGAAATAGGATATTTCACGACGAACAATTTGGATTTACGAAGGGACGATCTACAGAGGATGCTAGATCCACTCCATTCTATAAGTCGTTTTCGGGGCTTGGGAAGATGCGCATGATGCTTTGGGCGTATTCTACTATTTTTATAATTAAGTTGCCGGTGTGCAGCTGCATACTTATTCTAAAACTAAAGTATTACGGAATTTAAGGTAGATCTAAAGATCTTGTGACATCACATTTGTCGAATCGGGATCAACGAGTAGAAACTGATAACTTATCATCCACAGCCTCAAATATTCAAATGGGGGTACCGCAAATTTTGAACTTGATCTATTTTTGTATTATGTGATCTTCTAGACAAACCCTCAACTCCTAATCCAAAGATTTTGGATTGGTTTGATTAATAATTTCGGCCGTTATCAGAAATAAGGTTCAAATTATTCATTGCGCTTACATTTTAATTTCGGAAGCCAATTATAATTCAAATTATTACATCGACGATTAATATGTCTGGCAAACAATGCCAGCACATTGTGTCCTCTGGCGTTTTCTAATATATTTTATAATTTTGGCATGATTGAAGTGCTGTTACTTACAATCAATGCTTTAATGTTTACAGAACATACCTACATAACAAGCCCATTACTGTCCCACTGCTGGGGCACGAGGACTTTTCTCTGAGAAAGTTTAGGCCTTAGTCCACCACACTGGGCTAGTGCAGGTTGGCGGATTATATACACCATTAAGAACATTATTGTCTCTGCATCACCCAAAGTTCGTCTGGCAACGTAAACTGGCAACACCGGACTGTGAATATGAACAGTCTGCACATCATATCCTGTGGGAGTGTATTCTTTGGCAAGATGAACGCAATATTATGTTTGACAGCATGCAAGTTACATCCGGGGTTGTTTACTATACAGACCTTGTTGCGACTAGGACGAATTTCCGTGCGTTCAAGTGTTTTTGCCATACCTACTATTAGAATCAGTCACAATAGCTCACAACATAGGACCTGTAAATAAAAAAAAATTGTACCCGTGGTGCTTGGCAACTAGGCTTAACCCTGTTGTGGACTCCCATTTATTGTGCCTATGGCCTATCGTTTTTCTCTGTCTCCTGCTTGCAGCGGAGGGAGGTGGAACGTATATTCTTTCCTACTCCTCCTTTTTCTTTTCTGATTAATTTCGGTGCGGGTTCCAAGACAGTTATTCATTTCTCTGGGACACACCGAGCTTCATTGATCGGTGTTCTTTTCGGTGGTCGCCATTGTAGATCCTGGCTTACAGGAGTTGCAGTGGTTGGGAATGTGTGGCGGGCCTGTCCCAATAAAAATAAAAAAATTAAAAAAATAGCTTTGAATTTACTAATAGACCAAAAGATTTGGCCCACTGGCTGATATTACCTAGATGATTACTGATGGCATCAATAGCTTCAGGGAGGTCTACAACTTTGAAGTGACGATAGACCTGCAAGTCGTCCGCATAGAGATGATAGGAAAAAGTTAACACTTTAGTGATAGCGTTAATAAAAACAGTACAAAGAAGAGGAGAGAGAACGCCACCCTGAGGAATACCCGCAGAAAGTTCACACCACTTAGAGGAAGCCTTTTCGGAATGAACTGACTGCGAGTGACCCCAAGGATAGGAGCTGAACCATGCAATCACAGAACAAGATATATTTAGAGAAAATAGGATTCATAAGATGTCATGGTCAACTGCATTAATGGATTTGCTAAAGTCAAGTATCATCTCGAATCTATACAAATAAATAAAATTGAAGTGTCTGTTTGTAATGTCAAAATACCAGCTTTTTACTAAATGCATGTGAGAGTATATACGGTACACAAAAAAACCGATTTTTATTTTTTTGTCTGTTCGTCTGTCTGTCCGTCTGTTTGTCTGTCTGTCTGTCTGTTTGCTCCGGGTAATCTCCGAAACGGCTTGAGCGATTTTGACGGGACTTTCACTGGCAGATAGCTGATGTTATAAGGAATAACTTTTATTTTAGTAAAATAATAAGGTTCCACGAAAAAAAAACTGTCAAGTGTCTATGACGAAGTACTCTAAATTTCTTTTAAATTAAACGCAGCTGAAACCGCGGGTCCCAGCTTGTTTTAACTAAAGCTGTTACAGTGGTATGGCCAGGATGAAGTCCAGATTGGTAAGGACTTAGCAAGCTGTTAGCAGTGTGAACAACACTCTCGAGGACTTTGGACGGAAGTGAAAGAATAGATATTGGACGGAACTGGGATAATGAAGAAGGATTTATATTTGTAGTCACAGGACTTAAAAGATCATAACAGGGCGTCAGTTTTCAAGATCTATTTTTTAATCCTTTTAATTTGAAGATTTTTTTCATATTGTGCTAATAACTGTCACGATTTGGTGTATTGCCCGTTTCCGGCTTGACGTTGATTTCTGCGACAGCCTGTATAAATAAAAACTTATCTAAAATTGCAATCTAATTTAATGATATAAATTATTTGCTTGTTTAATATAACGACTGCTTTATGTTTTTAATACTTTTTTTAATCATTTGACTTTATCATATTCATAACATTATTGTGATTTAAAAAAGAGTAACCATGAAGTTTCTTGCCGGTGCTTCTTCATAGGAAATCAACATCTTGGAATGCGGCAACTAAAGTCTTGACTATTCATAAGTGCCTGTAAATGCTCTACTTTAATAAAAAATATTTTTATCTTTATCTTTATCATATATAATTGTAAATGTGTGAGGATCATGTAGGCATTAATATCAAATATTTAGTAAGAACTACTACTATTGACTGTTTGCCTGGCGGTATTGGTCTGTCATGCTCACTAAAATGTCTTGCTGGTGGCGGCGTTGTGTTTAACGTTTAAACAAAAATATTCAGCCGCAACCACTGCCTAGTGATTAAGGTAGGAAAAAGAAACGGTGCAACAAACTCCCCAGCACCATGTCTCTGTCTGTCATTTAATTTTTAATTGCTGTTTTATTTATTTTATTTTTAAAAAAACGTTGCCCCACACTAGGATTTCTCCTGTGTCGTGGGTGCGTTTACAGACACAAATTTCACATACAATACACCCAGACCCGGTACCACTATCTGCAGATCATTCAAATATTTGTTCCGTGTGGGAATCGAACCCACGACCCGGAGCGCAGCAGCCGACCGTGTCAGCCACTGCACCAACCGTGCCGTCATTTACAATATAACATGTATTATGTACAATAATATGTTGTATAACGCAATAGTTACACTATTGCGTTATATAACATGGATATAATAGTTACACTATTGCGTTATATAACATTAAAAAGAATATTAAAAATTACAAGCAAAAGGCTGATGTAATGGCATATATACAACATAAGCTAGCACATATCCTTATACAAATGAATAAAAAAAAAAAGAAATAATGAAACACACTGAAATAAATTACACTGTGGGACACCATTTTTAACATCAATGATATGACGTGTATTGAATTATTTATTCCTAGTTTACAATACCTACTAAATTAATTTAATAACAAACGTAGGCACACGTAGGTAGGTAAGCCACATATAAAGGTTTTAATTAAAAATCTACAACGATATATATAGTAAGCCCATGAAATATCCATTGTAGGCTTGAGCTTGAAAAATTAAAGTAAAGCTCTGGTAGGGGTGTGTAGGTAAAAGGTGAAATATTTTGATTTCCTTAAATATATTCAGGGAGCGAAGTTAGGCGCGCCACTGATACTGAAGTGCAGGAAGTGCAAATAAAAGCTAATTTGTATGTACAAAATATTCCTTAGACCTTAGTCTAAGTCTGAACAAGACTTACGGTGTAGGTATCGCTTCTATTAATAAAACTATGATAAATATAATATAATTATTTATGCTTGCTGCATAATTGGTGCATTTTATGTATCTACAAGATAATTAGAACTTGTTCATTCGTTGCTGGGGTTACTAGGCCTTTGTGCTGTTTGACATTGATATTAATTTAGTGAATCAGATATTATACATATATTAATGGCTAAAGGTTGACTGGTAGAAAATGCCATATGGCATTAAGTCCACCTTGTGTATCATCGTTGTACATGAAAGTATAAATAAATAAATGAATAATGCATAAAGTATTTATAGTATAACTATTTTAATAATAATAATATCTTATCCATTTCCCTTGACATCTTTGATTCACCCCTCAAATCTGAGCAAGAGTGGGACGTAATCAAGGATTAATTTTCTACTTGGATTACTTTCAATCCACCTTCGTATGTGAGCTTTAGATGTGTCTTCAATTTAAAGGGCTCTTCAGTTCGCTTAATAATTTTGAGGCGTCATGTATCTAGGTAGTGAACTTAAAAACGTAACTCGAATTTCAAATGATTTCGTCTTAAAAGGCACCAAGAGACATCAAACGGACGTCTTAGGGCCGAAGTCATAATCAATTTAAACAAAAATCTTTAGATTGGGATTGAAGATTTGTTTGTTTTAGTGTTAATTGTGATCTTAACACAAAAAAATAATGTGCAGTGGCTCATACAGTCGGCTGCAGCGCTTTGGGTCGCGGGTTCGATTTTCGCACGGAACAAATATTCCTATCATCTGCAGGTAGTTGTTGCGGGGTCTGGGTGTAGTGTGTGTAGAATTTGTGTCTGTAAACGCATCCACAACACAGGAGAAATACTAGTGTGGGGCAAGGTTATTTTTAAACCCGGTCAAGTGCGAGTTGAGCTCGCGTGGAGAGGGTTCCGAAATTGCTGAATATATTGTCTATTGTTGCATTCGGTCTTGTACCTATTGGTAATTATCCCAAGAACAAACTTATCATTGTAGTTGAAAAACATGTCCCATACATTCCAACCGCAAACGTAAGTTTGTACGCCCTATATTGTAAAATTTACCGTGTTATTTTAAGACCATAGACTTCTTATAGGTTTTCCTGTAACCTGTAAAATAGGTAAAGAGCTATTAACTATATGTTTTTCAGAATTTTAGGCTCAGTAGTTTTGGAGATAACGGGGGCGGGGAATGATCAATTTTCGTATATTTTCTTAAATAACTTTAAAAGTATATGATTTCAAATTATAAAATAAATACATTTGAGACCCTCACAACAAGTCCTTCCATTTCATATGTTGCACGGTACAGTTTGCAAACCTTTATTCTTAAATTTTCTATATTGCCCCCCAAAAGGCCTATATTAAAAAATCTTTTATTTATGGTGCACGTACGTGTTTGGATTGCAAAAATCCACATGTGTACCAAATATCAACATAATCGGTCCGAAGCAAATCGGCTGTGACAGACGGACAGATACACGGGTGATCCTATAAGGGTTCCGCCGGTTTTTCCTTAGGACGTTCAGAACCCAAAAAAAAGATCGGCCGTTTAAGTAGCAATTTTCTTTCGGTTTATGATAGAACGCCTTAAACGATCCTTCATTATGAATTCATAAATTCCTAGAATAAATATTATTATTTAAATAACATAATTGCAGGTAAAATATATATAATAGACAGCGCGTTTATTATCAAAATACTTCATGATATACGAGTATTGTTTCTATATCTTAATTAGTGTATGTAGTTTCGTTGTAAACAAAACGAAAATAAATTTAATACCCACTGAAAACGTTAAATTCATACTCGTTCTCAAAATACTTTTGAATGAAGGTTCTTTCATTCCATTATGCGTGTGAGGTGATTTATGATGGTGTTAAAATAAAATACAATTTCATCTCCAGTTTCGGCCTCGGCAAGGAGAATTAAAAATCTACATATAATACCAGTTTTCATATTCAATGGGCATACATTACCTGTATGATGACACTTATTACGTTTATAAAGAGATCTAAATCGTTCCTAGACGTGTGTTATGTTTTTTTTAAATAAAATGCCTACATCATCGCAATACGTTACGTATGACATGAAACCGAAATCTTGTTATTTATGATCTATTTTATTAAATAAAGGCAGGATCCTCCTGTTTCAACATCAAAAGATTTTTCTTCATTATCATGATGAATATTCACAGACTGTCTGATATTAAAATACATAATTTTGTATTACAAGACAAGTTAATCTGTACGTGGGTTCAGAAGACTGAAGAATCAATTTGACCTAATTTTATTTGCAACATTTATAAGAGAGGGATGAGGGAAAACTCAAAACAAACCTGTTTATTACGAAATTCCGAATTTAAATACAGAATATTATTCAAGAGTATGTTTCAGATAATGCTTGATTGACTTGGTTCTTCAACAGCTTTTAATTTACAAGCCCGAGTTAAGTGAAGCTACCGGATAGAGACTACGCTAACCAGAGGCGGATATTATAAAATTGATTTTCAATGGAAAATAAACGGTGTTTTAGCGTGTCTCGACAATTTCCCATCGTTAATTAAATTTACTAAGGAATTTATCATTAATTCGTTAGATTCTAATTGCTTTGACATAAAAGCGTTTTGTAGTAGCTTATCCTTAATGTCATGATTAGGTAAGGCTATTGTGGTGTCGTTCTCTCTGCTGGCGTTGGGTCACAGTTAGTCTGCTACACTAACGATATTTTTGTGTTGGCCTTCGAGGGAACCATCCGGTTTGCCGAGGAAGCGGCGGTGGGCAAAATCCACTATCCGGGTTTGTAGATAGCGCCTCACAAAACTGAGGTACTATGGTTCCACAAACTGCCACTAGTGAGGGAGGTACATGAAGTACCTGGGCCTTACCCTTGACAGTCGCTGGGGCTTCGAAGAGCATTTCGAGCGCCTTGTCACCCCGATCGAGAGGGTAGTGGGTGCCTTACACCGGCTCAAATCTGGGGGACCGAGAGAGGAAGTTCGCCGCCTCTACGGGGGAGTCGTGGGGTCCGTGGCTCTCTACGGGGAACCTGTATGGTCATCTCGACTGTCAGGCGTCCAGCGCTGCATGATGCGCCTCAGTTTGCGGTTTGCGACTAAGTGTGTCGTCGAGGCCGTAGAGTGATCTAATGCAGGTGTTCACCGGACACTGTTATTTCGGTACGTACCTGCACAAGATAGGACGCGTGGTCACGGCATAGTACCATCAATTTGAAACCGACCAGGTTACCACATAGCGACCGCTTAAGGTGTGACCTTCATGCCTTGCCGAGTGGCGGCTCCTGGACGATCGAGGAAAACGAGACGGCGCCGGGATAATAACCGCTCTAGCACCCAGGTCAAATACGCCTGAGCTTCTTGCCTTCGTTATTTGGTGGGGTGCATAAGGGTTCCCAGGCACGTAGATTGGGGAGTCTGCTAATACCGAGCAAACTCCGGGAAGACAATGGCGCGCACGTAGTTACAGGCCGCCGTCTGAGTAGCACAGCGCACACCGACGCTTTGGGGGGCTCCTTTACAATCCCATTCGAGATGTACCTAGGGGGTGGCCTTTTTAAAGCCGTCTCTCTACCACTAGAAGGGTGGAACGCTGTACAGTCATCCCCTCCATGATGTGCCACAAGGCAACCAATGGGCGGCTATAGTGTGATTATATCCAGGACCTGGAGCCCTCCTTAAAGAAATCCAGCGTGCCTCTCCCGGTGTGCTTAGAAGAAGAACGGAGTCCTTCCCCGGGGCGGGGGAAGAAAAAATACATCGTATCATACTTGTCGTGTGGTGCCGGCTCAGAATACCACCACCCCATCTCCTCCCGTGGGTGTCGTAAAAGTCGACTAAGGGATTAGCCGGAGGATGGGCAGCAGCGTCCTTCGAATACATTAACAACTCAACTGCGATTGCCAACCCGTTTGCCAAGCGTGGCGATTATGGCAAAACCGCCCATTGAGCCCACAGCACAGCCATATCAGTCGTTGTGGTGATCTTTTGGGGAGGCCTGTGTCCAGCAGTGGAGTTCATTCGGCTGAAATGATGAAAATGATGATGAAAAAAAATACTGTTTTAATGTTTAGAAATAAAGCGATATTAGTTTGCATAACATATACACATTTGCATAAACATCCGCAACACCGAAGGAGGCACGGATGCGTTACTGACCCATGGGGCAGACATAAACTTTTTCCTTGAAGGCGCCCATTTCGTCGACCTTCATATTGGCGGGCTTTGCCGTTCGAAATTCAGCTACACAGCATTAGTGCTTCATGTCAGTATGTTGTGACTGCGCCGGTGTGGTTCTTTTCCAGCTGACGGTAACTGTAAGCAAAAAATATATATGTACTGCGAACACCAATCCGCTGTCTTTAATGAATGTTTTACTAACGTGGGCATTGAGATGCCCACGTTCAGCGGTGGACGTTAATGGGCTGATATGATAGCACATGTTACGTTTCTTTTTTATTTGGATAACAAATAATTGCTAACCAAACCTTAAGCTATTTTTAACCGACTTCATAAAGTAGGAGGTTCTCAACTCTATGAGTTTTTTTTAAATGTCTGTACACTGATTACTCTAAGATTTGTAGACCGATTTGAGCAATTATTTTTTTAATAGTTGCAGAATGCTTTCAAATTGGTCCCATATTAATTTCATTACATATGATTGAGTAGTTTTTTAACCAGCTTCAATAAATATGTTTATATTTACTGCGCTTATCTAGATGATGTCTTAATAGTTTCGATTCCTCCGAGATTAGAGAACTTGAAAGACTTCTAAAACCCACACGATATAAAAATTAAAACCACTAAAAAGAAAAAAAATCGGGATTTCTTTTGTCAAAAAGTTTTTTAATGTTCAACGGACTTCAAAGATATATGTTATTAGGTTTTATTTATGAATCCCGTAATTTAGTGAGTTTTGTAGGTAATTTAGTATTAAACGAGCAGAAAACTAAATGCACAAAGTTTACTTTGCCAAATGTAGTAAGTAGGCATTGCGATATCATAACAGATAACAAGAAACGAGAATTTGTCAATCAAACAGTTTTTTTGAAATTACGCTTGATTCAAAACTTCGATAGGGTTTGCCCCACATTACATCTCTAGCAGGACGGTTGAGTTGGGCTGCTTATGCTGTTAGAAAAATCAGACTCCTTACAGATGTAAGCTTAGCTGGGCTGCCGATATAGAATCAATTTTATATTGCAGAAGAGAGATATGAAGGCTATTTTACAACCTTGGTAGTCGTGATCCCTTGAGAGAACTCTTTAAAAACATTAACATAATGACAGGGCCTTGTCAGTATATGTATGAAAATATAATATACGTTAGGAAAAACATAAAACTTTTTACAAAAAAATGTGATCGGCATAACTATAATGCCAGATATAAATCAAAACTAGTACAGCCAAAATTTCGTTTAGCTAAAGTTCATACTTCTTTTATGGCATATAGTATAAAATTATATATTAAAATACCAGAGACCGTGCTACAATTACCGCAAAATAAATTTAAAACATTTGAAAAAATACTCTATCCAAACAAGCATTTTATAAATTAGAGGATTACATTAGAGATATAAATGTTTGGCAGATTGCCATGCCATTATTGACATGCCATCTTGTTGTTGCATGTTTTGTGACATCAATTTATTCAGACTTTTCTGACATTCATCATCATCAGCCAAATTTTTTTTTTGACATGACATTATTATTATTTTCCATTTATCGACACATTGCGGAAATTATTACGCTTGACATCGCAAGACATCGACATAGTGTCTTGCGTGTTTTATGCTACTGAAAGCTTTACGATAAACTTGGGTGAGTAATGAAATCATTTATTTGCATGAATTGTAGTACATTACAGATGTTACATTTTAAATAGAATCTTACAATTCTCATTAGACTAGCGTCCAAAATTATAATTGTGTTTAAAGTCACTTACACTTTAAACTTTAACACAATAACAGATTAAAAGCATTTATCAATTAGCCATTTTAATAGTACATTTTTAAATCAATTAATAGGAAGTTCCTTAAATGTAACAGGTAACTTATTATATATTCTTAAAACCATCGGTAACAACTCCTATGATATAAGTGACTTTTAATTTTTGGTAGGATCAGTTTATTTGTGTATCGAGTGTTGAATGTAACATTATCACAAAGTCGTTTAAATAAATAGTAGTATGTTTTAACAAATTTACAACATTCGAGTATATATAGACATGGAACAGTTAAGACTTGTACGTTAAGACTAAAACTTAATAAAAAGAGACACGTACCATACGAAAGAAGGAATTTCCAATATTTTCCTAAAAACTACTTAATGCAACATTACATAATCCAAATCAATGATACAATTATTTCGCCCTGGGGAAGATCGAAGGGGTATACCGGACTGCTACCGGCTAAAACCACTGGAGCGGTCATCTTCGGCACCTAAGGGAGGCTCCAGGTCCTCGTATGATCACACTAGAGCATCGGTTACAGTACCTAGTTCTCAAATACTAAGACAAGCGTCATTTATTTAAAATCAAAATCATATAAATCGCTAAATACTATCTTCATATCCCGATCAAAGCTCGGCAATAAACAATGCAGTTTATCAAAGCAGCAATGTATAACGTCCATATCAGTAAAATACGATCTATCACTAGAAGCGAGACGCATCGCCGGCGGACATCCGAAAAGTATTTCCGGGCCGTCTGTTGCAGGAACACTGTACGCGGAGCTGTGAATGTTAATGAAAGGCACATTCAAATTACAAAAACGTATTTGGAATTCTAAGCTTTTCGGCCATTGTTTTTGATAATGACGTCATTTTCCTAATGCTTAACGGTCGCCATTTGAATTTAGAAGAGTTTCTCTTAACGTAGTTGTACGCTCATGTAAGGTACTTGGAGGATCAAAATATTAAGAGGATGAAATAACAGTGTTTGAATTCTTGTATTATGAAAGCATAGGTCTTTGCCTAGGAAATTTCCATTCTGCAGTAATGGCCATTTCAAATAAAAATATTTGTTGATGATGATTGGCTGAATGATTACATGTTTATTATACATCGACAGTTATTTATCTTATGTTAAGCTACAATGGGGTATTATTTACAACTTGATGTGTATGGTGTGTTTTTGTTTGATTGTGTAGAGATGTACTGTTAAGCTTGTGATTGTGAGTTTTATGTGTGTAGTGTGTGATTGTATGTACCCATACAGTAGTATATAGATACGAATGATACTGGGAATTTGCGCAAAACTAAGATGGTTTTTTCAGTCTCTTCGTATGATTTACAGGGAATGAGGTAATGATCTTCTTTTTAGAGAAAAGAAATTCACAGACTGATCTATGACTCATCTATGACTAATCTATATAAAGGTACCACAATTTTATGTCTATTTCTAGTAAATTTGTCATGAGAGTAGGTTTTTACGTAATATAATTGGTTGGCTTTACTTCTTCTTCCTGGTAAACTTTTTCTTCCTGGTGCAAATATCGAACACTTTACACTAATTTCATTGAAAAATCCTTCACAGTGCAAGCTGCTTGCTTATGGAAGGTATTACCAGTATGGGGAACAGGGTGTGTTGTTCCTCCATAGAAAATGGAGGTTCCTCCAGCCAGGCGGATGGTATACCTTGCGGGCTGAAGCCCTACGGTTGATGTTGGGCGACTGTATATATGCAGCGTTGTGCGAATACTCTACAAGCGTGATTCTGGATTCTTTGACGTCATCGGAGAGTTGCAATTAATTGTCAAGTAGATGTCGTTGTAAGTTATAGTTATGCTGAGGATGTAGGTGTCGCCATACCAGTATTAAAATAAAATATTTAAGACTACTCAAGTCTACTACTATCTTACTCTGCAATTTCTTCTGTATATTTTTATTGATATTTTATACACATAAGTTCTATTATAATTATCATGTTAGTCGATATCATATTTTTATAATTGTGTTATGTATTAAGTTATAGTTGTTGTTATAACTCGAACTATGCCCTTCTATTTTACCTGTAAATCTATCAATCTCAAGGTTATTTGGCAGAAATAGCTAAGTGCGTTAAGACCGCCCTTTGTACAAGTGATTTTATGTATTTGATTTCCTTATTTTTATTTCTGGTATACAATAAAGAGTATTGTACTGTATATTTTCTATTATGTCTTAGCACCACCCTTGGTTATTTTTTAGTAGTTTATTTAGCACACACGGAAAGTATGTCAAATGTGTTCGTAGCTTCGAGAACGTACTCTTATCCACTGAGTCAATATTGGAGACACGCGTCTCCCAAGCGGCGAATTTAAATTGCAAATGGAGCCGCTGAAACATTGAATTGAGAATATAAGAAAAATATATGGTGAATTTGTTTCACGTACTGTTAACGTTCAGGGATTATTAAGTCAGATTCATGAGAATATTAACGTAGTTTTGCGAGACGAAGAACATTCTAGATTGCTTTATTTGGAAAATGACAATTGTAGCAATGGCAGTATAAATTATAGTTTGTAATTTTTTATTTGGTATCTATAGATTAGTCAGTGCCTGGCTAATTGCCGTCTACCTGACATATCACATAAAATCTTATTTTAATAATTATATATATGAATCATATATCTACATTTATATAATTAAGCTGAAGAGTTTGTTTTTTTGTTTGAACGCGCTAATCTCCGAACTTACAGTCGGATTTGAAAAAAACTCTTTATTTATTTGATAGCCCAATTCTTGAGGCTGTTTATAGGCTATTTAACATCAATGCTACGACCCTTAGGAGCCGAGCAAAAAGAAAGATCGCTAAGTGAAAAGACGATCTAGAGCGAGCGGGCGATGCGACGCGGTAGGTTGGGGGCCGAGGCCCAACCGAAGAGGACCGAGCATTACCGAGCAGAGCCGAACTATGTATATCTGTCAACTGTCTATGCCAAAATACACTGAATTATTAATAAACTAGCTGGGACCCGTGGTTTCACCCGCCGTTTAATTTAAAAGAAATTGGATTATTTATCAATAATTTAGAGCACTTCGACTATAGACACTTTACATAGAGTGACGGCACGGTTGGTGCAGTGGCTGATACAGTCGACTGCTGCGCTTCGGGCCGTGGGTTCGATTCCCGCACGGAACAAATATTTGTATGATCTGCAGGTAGTTGTTCCGGGTCTGGGTGTATTGTATGGGGAATTGGTGTCAGTAAAGGCAATTATTTTTCTAAAATAAAAGTAGTCTAAGGCCCGTATTACAGATCGAGAATCAAAACTCAAGTAGAACTTGAGTCTAAATTGCAACAATTGAATATAAAGCCTGCTATATAAATTACCACAGTTGAATATAAAGCTGAGCCTGTTACGTAGGGTTCCTAATTGATTAAAGTAATCTCGACTCAAGTTCTACTTGACTTTTGTTTCTCGATCTGTAATACGAGCCTTTGTCATTCCTCATAACATCAGCTATCTGCCAGTGAGAGTCCCGTAGAAATCAGTCCAACCGTTTCAGAGATTAGCGGGAACAAACAGACAGACAGACAAAAAAATGTTTATTTACTGTAGGTACCGTATAATAATAATACAAATCCTCTTTATTGCACACCATAATAAAATAACAGTACAATCATTTTGACCATATGAAAGAAAAGGTACAATTGGTGGTCTTATCGCAATTCAGCGATCTCTTCCAGACAATTTTGGATGGACTGGAATGTTATGGAAAGTACATGGGGTAGCGTACGGTGTAATATGAGAGTAAGGTATTCAACGTATTAATGACACAAAAACTATATATATATATACATAGACATACAATATATATAACTGTAAATACATACATAAATACCAAAAGGAGCACGAAATATTCTTATGATGAAAGTAGTAACTAGTGTTCCTTTACCAATCGTTTAAAGATTTGTAATGATTATGCACGTCTTACTAATACTGGTAGCGCATTCCACAAACGAACGGCCTGGACAGAGAATGATTTTTCAAGGAACTTCGTGGAATGTTATGGCATTTTCAGTTTCAAATTTTCCGATGATCTTAAAAACTTAGAATGAGTATTATGTAGGAACCGAAACCGCTCTTTAAGGTAGGGGGGGGGGGGGGGGGGTACATGGATTGAACAGAACACTGTATAATAACGAAAATATATGAGTATACCGGCGAAGGCGTATTGGTAACTATTTGAGCTTGTTACGATATTCTGATATATATTTGCGCAAGCCAAATATGAATCTGATACAAAGTTCTGGAGTCGCTCTAATTTGTTAAATTGGTCCTCGGTGAAATCGCGACTAAGTTCCTGCAGCTGCGGAGCCCAGGAAAAGTTTTTATCGATATATATCCCCAAGTTCTTGACCCTATCACTTACAGAAATGATGGATCCGTCACAAAGAACTTGAGGAAGTTGAGACCAGTCAACTCTATAGATCTTTTTTGAGCTCCCAACAACAGTGACCTGAGTCTTCACCGGGTTGACTTTAAACCCGTGTGCTCTACTCCATTTGCATATTTGATCCAGATCAACATTTTTGGCATTAATACCCTCCGCTAGCTTGTCCAAGGGAGTATGGCAAATTTGCAAATCATCCGCATACAGGTGGTAGGAAGAAAGAAGCTGTCAGGAGATAGAATTTATAAATATTGCGAGAAGTAACGGAGATAAAACGCCGTCCTGTGGCACGCCAGTAGATGTACTACATCATGAAGAATAGGTGTGGTCAATGTTAACACGTTGCCGATGGCCAAAAAGATAACTACGAAACCAATCAATTGCCGCTGGAGATATGTTTAGAGAGCATAGTATACCAATTAGAATGTCGAAATCTACAGTGTTAGAGGCATTGCTAAAGTCTAGCAAAGCAAGAACTGTTAGCGCACTATCCTCCTTCCAGACCTAATATCATCCGTAATATGAACCAAGGATGTGGTGGTACTATAACCAGGACGAAAGCCGGATTGGAGTGGATTAAAGAGATTATTCTTAGAAAGGAAATTACTGAGTTGATCGTGTATGAGGCATTCAAAAACTTCGGAGAGGAATGGGAGTATGGATATCGGACGATAGTCACAGAAAGTTATAGGATTTGCCTTTTTGGGTAATAGAATGACTTGGGCCTCTTTCCACGGAGATGGAAAAATACCACTGGATATGGAATAATTTAAGATATGGGATATGTTGGGAAGGATTTCGTCAAGGATAGGAAGGATCATACTACGGCATCATATTACGGCTGATGCAGTCAGTTCCAACCGCGTTTGACGTAATCGTTAATATGCTTTTATTAACACCACAAGCGCCCATATATACTTTCATATACATTTAGTAAAAAGCTGTTATTTTGACATTACAAACAGACACTTCAATTTTATTTATTTGTGTAATAAATCCGATTTCATTTAAATTAAACGGCGGGTGAAACCGCGGGGCACAGCTAGTTAGTAACAATAATAAATCATAATATTAGCCGGTGTTGCATTGTCCGTGTGGTGCCTGGAATAAGAATATAGCACCACTTCATATCTCTCTTGGAAGTCGTAAAAGGCGACTAAGGGACTCTAAACGAGAGGGATGGGCAACAGCGTCCCTTCTGTGCTCACTAACCTGCATGCAAGCGTGGAGAATCCTGAAAAATTCCTCCAAAAATGACGCATGACACACAGCATGTAACTGTCGTCTATGGGAGAGGCCTCTGTTCAGCAGTAGACGTCTTTTGGCCGATATAATGATGATTGCATTGTCTAAATTAAGTACTCGTAAATACCACGCCGTGTGGTGTCGGTTCAGAATACCACCACCCCATATCCTCCCGTGGGTGTCGTAAAAGTCGACTAAGGGATTAGCTGGAGGATGGGCAGCAGCGTCCTTCTAGTACATTAACAACTTAACTGCGATCGCCTACCCGTGTGCCAAGTGTGGCGGTTATGGTAAGACCCCCCAATGAGCCAACAACACACCCATATCGGTCATGGTGGTGATCTTTGCTAGAGGCCAGTGTCCAGCAGTGGACTTTATTCGGCCGAAATGATGAAATACTACTTACTGTATTTCACTGAGACCTCTGTCGGATTAGCTAGCACAGGTAACTAGGTACAATTACCGCCTTTGTTCTTTATATACATTTCAATAGGTATGTTACAAATAAGTATTTCAAATGATCGGTTGACAGATGTTAGTGTACTAACATTTAGATAAATCAATCTTTGCACAAATATACCTTCTGAAATATGATTGAATTTTCTCCCTAGTACTTATAAAACTAGATCAGCTTAGTCACACTCAAAGTTAGTCCTTGTATTTCGTAACTTTCAAGTTGGCTATAAAATTATAACTTACAGACGGGTCGCCAGTTGGGACTAGCTCTTGAATCTAGCTGTACGTTGGTCAGACGGAAACTTCAAAATTAATTTCGAAGTTTGATCGAAAAATGTTTTCTCTGTCGTCAAAGTGACTCGGCGGGCCGTGTGAACCTATGCTTTATAACTGGGAAATCGGGGATCGGGTAGGTGAGGTTCAAAAGTTTGCCTGATGAGTTTTTGTTTCAAATTGTGTTAAACCAGTACCAGGTCTATAGGATTGAAATTATATCATTGACTTAGAAAATTAAACTTAAGTGCAAATAAATGATTACACATCAAGTTCTGACCAAATTGGGTCAATGAATACAGATGATTTCTTACCGCTTCAAAAACGTATATTACTCACCGTACAATTATCGCCACCATATTCCCCAAAGTTTAAAGTTCTCTATCAAAAACACCTACCGCTCAAGTCATCAAAATATAATCAAACAATACCCACTCAGCTCGTCTCGAGCTATGTCATTGATGGACGGCGTAGATTTAATAGATGATTTTTCTAACATTTCAAACAATGAGCTTCGTATCATTAATCTCTGGACTACCGGTAACGGGCCCGTACTGCGGACAATGATAGCTAACTACCAACTGATGCTATCGGATTAGATGGAACTAATCGATTTACTGGTCCCCGGTTGACTTTCATTAAAACTATTGGGTCACGATGTGATGATGATGATAAGTGTTTTGCGCCAGTTAACCCATTACTGGTATGTCGGGAAGCCAAAACAAATTGTTACCAATACTCTTATCAATTAGCCCTACGAGATACGCATCTCCGCGTATTGTGAGATGCGGTTCAGCTTGTAAGTAAACTACAAGTTTACTTACAAGCAGTAGATTGGTGTTTGATTTTCACACGATGTAAAACAAGATATACACTAGGATAATGAATTAACAAAGGATATGTGTAATTCAATCAAGATTGGTGGGCCAGTTGTGATGTTAGATGAAATCATATATGTGCGGAAGTTCCATGACTTGGCTAACAAGATAAATTAAAAAGGGATTTTATCGCACTGTTTGCCGGAATAGATAGAAATTGTTCTGCAGAAGAACTAATGAAAGTTAATCTATTACTAGACTGACGGTAGCATTCATAATACTTGATTATTATCCCCTGTCTAAATAGAATAAACCAGCAGCAGTTATCGCGAGCGAAAAGCGTATAGAAGCAAACACGGTTACTTAACACGATGCACAGAAATAAAACTAAGATATTTAATTGGTTACCGTCCGCTCAAAGCTTCTATTGTTGCTATCAAATTGTAAACACGAACGTTTGGTAAATTGCCACAAAGCTGACGTTTGCGGATACACGCGTGTGATGGAAATGTCATGTCAACATCGTATTTTGGTTGGTCTTTATTGTGGTACGATTTACATAGTAGAAAGTCAAACCTAGAATTATAGACCAGTGCTCATGTTTACGTATAGTCAATAGAGTTTAAATCGATTCGCGACGTGTATTATTTAAATTGATTACGACATTTGTTGAACTTCACTTATTTTCGAAATTTACGAGCGTATCGTAATAAGTCTGATTGGGGAGTACTACTGTGACATATAGATACAAGTTTACAACCGGTTTAAAGCTTTCGAGATGCTCGCACCGTGATATCTTTGCAAGAGTCGGAATGGCTCCATGGAATTCTTTCCGATATTTAGAGGTACCAGCAGAGGAGATAGTGACACGCAAGCCAATGTAGGCATCGATGTGTACCGGATTGAATTTTAAACAAGAACGTTTGCGTTTAACAAGCAAATACTTGTAATTAATAGATGCGAATTCAAATAATGAAATTGATCAATATCTGTATTAAACTAAAAATGTTGCTCAAACGTATTTCTTCGCGTCGTCTTCTATATTCTAGGTATGATATGCTTCGGCTTTCGACATCCTCCGACAATGAAAAAAACATATGCTTAAAAATACATTTATGTTAGTTACTTTATTCCGAATTTGGGTATGTCAATTTGCTTTATGGAACTTTGAGCAAAATTTGAAATGAGAACAGACAAATAAAACAAATGTGTTTAACTTTTTTGTTCTCTTATAATAGTTTGACATAACTGGTGGTATAGGAGCTTATAAAGTTCATATACAGACACATAGTTGCAAAAGTATAGACTTTTGTTCATGTATATGATGCTACACATTTGAGTGCCTACTCGCTAATCGTAGGTATACGATCGGCTGCCGTCATGCGGAAGCAAATCTTTGATCTCGGCCCTAATCAATTGGTATCGATATATTGATGTTCGACAATCGAGTCAAATCGAAAATGATTCAACCCACGCGCTGCCTGCCTTATTCTATTAACGAAGGATTGTGATTAAAGTTCTTTATGAATCACCCACGCTATGTTGGTTTTATTGTTTGTTTACAAAGTAAATGCGATTCTATGAATGTCCATTTATCAAATAGATGCATAAAGTAAGACCTGACTGGAGTGGATTAACTTAATGCCTGCAAGATTTGTGTTTATTTACATTTTATAGCAACAGTAATTATGTGTGTACTATGCACTAAACGCTAAGACTAATTTCGGTAGCGACGCAGTAATAAGCAACGTCACTGTCAAAGTGACATTACACTTCAGTTCAAATATTATTTAACCTTATTACTCTTTTCAAACTTATTTTTTACTTAGCAATAAACAAAAAAGAACTACTAAAGCAAATTAAATCTATTTTTCAGTACGAGAAGAATTGTTTTCATATAATATAAATTTATTAGTGACATCATCAATGAGTCTTGAGCGAGTTAGCATATTTTGTCTGTCGTCATCAATGTTCATGTGATGCCGGCTACGTGTAGCACTAAACCATCTCATCCCGTGGGAGTCATTAAATACAACTATGGAATTAGCCAGAGGATGGGCAGTAGCGTCCTTCAAGTACATTAAAAACCCAACTCGGATCGCCAACCCGTCTTCCAAGCATGGCGATTATGGCAAAACCCCCCAACGAGTACACAACACATCCAGACCGGATGTGTGGCGATCTTTGGGGGAGGCCTGTGTCCAGCAGTGGACTTTAATCGGCGGAGATGATGATGGTTTTAAGTTACTATTGTAGTTAATTATTAAAATTATAAGTAATAAACCGAATGTTGTTAAGAGCAGACGTGTGCTCACTATAATACTTTTTTGAAGAAAACTCAGAATTTTATTTTCTTTACACATTAGCAATAATGTTTTTCTGTAATGGCAAGACTATCGCTTACCTTTTTGCTACGCAGTTTTCGAGTTTAGGCTAGCTTAAGTGTATTCAAACTAAACTTGTTTAAAAAATCTCGGGAGTAACATCTATTACAGGTCCTAGAAATAAAAATTAATATACTTCTATAGAGAGTGACGCAAAGCTTTCTTAGTGAAGTAACACAAAATAACAAACTGATTCCACCCCTGAATCACGAAACTCATATATGAACACGCGTGTAGTGAATATCGACGTAAAGTCAATTTGTGACTATTAATGTGAATTTAGAAGTCGAACATAACTCGAACGGTTAACCGGGGACTACTAAACACTGATATAATAATGTCGAAATTATAAAATATTGCTTTCAGTGTGCCTTGGGACTATCTGGGCATCGGGCTTACAAATTAACAATAAATATTCATGCGGGCAACGATTACACACACTCAAACGATACGTTATATCGATTTAGCCACGGTGTGCCACGAACAGAATTTTTATAAATGGATATGTCATAATGTGAGTAATGAGTCTCAATAACTAGGTACATCTTATCCTTTCTACGCTATTGTAGATTTTATATCCCTCATAAACTTTATATTTTGCGACTTTTCTACTAAGCCAGCAATGAAAAGGAAATACCAAAGGATTAATGTGTCATTCTTTTGTGGCCCCCTTTGACCCCTTTGAGATTTGCATATAAAGTGAGTTGCAAGCAGTCAGTTGCTACTTGTGCACGATTTATTTATTATCCTTATTTTTCTTTAATTACATTTGACATTAGGATTTACCAAACCCAAAAAATATTATGTAGGCTATAAAAAGTCTACCATACCGGAGTTTAGCCCGCGATCCGCGCAGTTAGCTAACCAATATGTAATACCTACATATAAATGGTAATAAACTTAGTTTTTCTGCTAATGGTTCGTTACAGATTTTTGTCTCTTTTTTACAAAAATGGAGAATGTAACGCAGATATACAAAACAGTAGTAAGGAGGACTAGAGAGTAATTAGAGCGAGTTAAGTGTATAGTTACGCAATTGTATAATTTTAAAACAGGGATGACTTTATGATGCCATTAATGTACATTGAAGACACCGGCATCGCTTACGGAACCTAAATAAACCTTGTGGCGTTTGATTTACAAAAAAATAGGCAATGGATTACTCATCTCGTGCATTTTTTTCACCAATAGCAACAAACTGTGATCACCATTCCGCTCGCTTGATCTTTAAAGCAAAATGTCAGCAATGCTCAACAGTGGACATTTACAGGTTGATGCGACTAATTAAATAAACCTTAAATGCCGGTTACGACACCCATCATATTATTCAGGTAAGTAAATTCTAAAATATAAAGTAGAAAACTTCATTATTACTAAAACATGTACACCATTTTGGTTGGAAAAATATCTTCGGTTGATGTAAAATAACAATTTAGCTTCGCTATGAGACTTTTGACCCGTCTCGTACAACATCTAAGTGAAAGTATCTCACTCTTCGTGAACTTAAGTCAATAAACACCAAATGTATGACTGATGAGAAAGAAGACTTATGATTAACGATGTTGAAAGCTTTACCGTTGCTAACTGAGTGTTAAGCTGTGTATTCATTAGCTATTATAAAAGTGTTGGGCAACATGTTGGCAAACTGGTTCCATAATATTGGACAACAACGATCACAGGGCTTGCAGTAATTACGTGTCATCATATCAGCTAAATGACGTCCACCGTTAAACAAAGACCACCCCATAGATTTATACAACGGCTGGTTACATGCCACCCGCATCCAACCACTCTCAGCGACCTTCATCAGGTCGTCCGTCTATCTAGTTGGAGGTCGCGTTTTCTGGTGCGCGGTATTACTCGTTTAAGAGATAAAATTATCGGCAAAAATAATATATATTAGGAAAAGCTATCAAAAAGTCATGGAGCTCTTGTTTATTCTACACATTCTCCATTTTTAAAGGTTGTACTTCTTTTAGGTGCATTTTATGAGAATGAAATGGGAAGCTGCGCGCGCATACCGTCATGAAAATCGAACAGTATGAAGTTTGCCGTCAAAGGTGATTAAAAGTACATATTTTGAAATATTTATCCTGTGTTTTAGCCAAACTCCGCATTCGTATTCATTCTCTCTGTGAATGTGGTATGGCAGAGGGTACTCTAGAGCACTGATTTTTCTCCTGTGCCAATCTCGTCGTCCCCTTGTATGATTATATTCCTTCCAATTTTTCTAGACCCATAAATATTCCATTTATGGGTGAGAAGCGCCGTGGCGAATCATCGTCAATTAAAATGTTAGTTAAATTTATTTTACTTAGAGGAGAGGAGGAGAAACATTTACCTGACATAATTAGATTATTGACTAATATTTGATTTAAAATATATTTGACTCGTTTAAATGAAAAATAGCTGGTACCCGCAGCTTTGCTCTCTCTATATATATATATATAGATTAACACCATATCGGTTAAAATAGGTTCGCAAATAATTCATTATTTTTGAACAAAATTAGAAAGATGAAAAGGGTTACTGTGGGTTATCATTAGAAGATAGACTTATCAAGAGGAAAGATTCAACCCCACTTTCTTTTCTTATTCTTACTGCCCAATATTTAATCGTCTGGTGTATACACATCTTTAAGACGATCCACTGTATGAACACTTAGATCATGCGCTGAATAATATATGTTTGCTTTAGCATTGCGTAGTGATAGTGACTGGTTTGAAAGTAAAAATAGATAAATGTTTATAATAATTACTATGGTTCACCATATCAACCAAAGGATATTCACTGCTGAATGCCTCCTCCATAGACCTTCGGACAACTGGGTTGTTATTTTGGGGGTAACTCATCGACAACCCAATACTCATCATGCTTGGCAGGCGGGTTGGTGAGCGCAGAAAAGTTGCTGTTCCACAGAAGACGGTTTTTCAGGATGCAGTCGGTTTTTAATAAGTCACGTTTGACTGGCTATTATGGTACGCAGAGAGGCATCTCTACATACCATAATAGCCAGCCATTTTATTGGTAACCCAGTGAAAATTCATCGTGAAATTTCTCCGCCCCGTTGAAGGGCATGCGGACTCCTACTGGCTAAACCACGGCACAGAACACAGGCTCCAAGCCCTCGATACGATTATAGTAGAACTAAGGTGGACTGCCTATGGCGCATACTGTTATAAGTTCTAAAGCTTGTCTAATGATAAGTTGCGTAAATTAATGAATGAAATTAAATGAAAGGTTATTAATAATAAAGTTGAATTAGGTTTATAAGTTATTGTGATCACATTGAATGAAAACCAATAGTTTCATTCTTTACTGAAAGTCAGTTTTTTAAACGTTGACCTACACTAGAATTAATCTTGTGTCGTGGATACAGTTTTCAGACATACATTTCACATGCACAAACACCCAGACCCAAAAAAAATATTTGTAGATACAAATACTTGTTTCGTGCAGGCATCGAATCCGCGACACGCAGTACAGAAAGCGAATCGTTTAGCCACTGCGCCAACCGTGTTGACTAGTTACTTTATTCACACTGTTTATCAACAATATAAATAATTATTATTGGAGATACAGTTTTCCCAAGTACAGGTATTACCGAAAATTCACAAAGAATTGCCGTGTGGTGCCGGCTCAGAATGCCACCACCCCATCTCCTCCCATGGGTGTCGTAAAAGTCGACTAAGGAATTAGCCGGAGGATGGGCAGCAGCGTCCTTCGAGTACATTTACAACTCAACTGCGATCGCCAACCCGCCCGCCAAGCGTGGCGATTATGGCAAAACCCCCCAATGAGCCCACAACACATCCATATCGGTGGTTGTGGTGATCTTTGGGGGAGGCCTGTGTCCAGCAGTGGACTTCATTCGGCCGAAATGATGATGATGACATAGATAGGTATATGTAAATTTTCGTTAACACCATTTACATGTTACAGTTTACATACACTTCATAGTATACCAAAGTGAAAGGTATCCGAACTTGTGACCATAGATAGATGTTGTGTGTTCCCTGACTGATTTGGTGTCGTCAGCTCTTAGTTAGGGGATCATTGTAGTCCAAAGATTGATGATAGACTAATAGCCAGTCGACAAACCCGCGGTGGCCGTGTACTCCTGGCTCTAATGAATGGATTCTGTTTGAAGCCGCTTTGTGAGTTCAAAAGGTGTATTTTGGATAATAGGATCTAGAAAGCAACAAGTGAGGTATTTAGAAAGAAGTTAAATACGTATTCATGGGGTCTTATTATGAAAATTGATAGTTTATCTGATCAAGAGATGTTTAATGGTTTGATGGTGTTTGAATTAATAATATAAGTTGAAGTTTTATAAAACTAGTATTGTAGTTTTTTTTCTTTAACGTTGCCCCCCTCTAGCATTTTCCCTGTGTCGTGGGTGCGTTTACAGACATAAATTCTACACACAATACACCCACACCCGGAACAACTATCTGCAGATCATACAAATATTTGTTTCGTGCGGGAATCGAACCCGCGACCCGGAGCGCAGCAGCCGACTGTATCAGCCACTGCACGAACCGTGCCGTCACTTTTGTTTCTTAACGTCGTGTATCGGGTTGCTTAGTTGCCCAACAATATGGTTGAGCAGAGCGACGCTGATGCATGCGTCATGCTCGTGAACAAGTGCTGTCTGTTGGTCAGCTTAATGCTGCCATGACAATTTAAACATACACTTTACTAAATATTAAAATCAGGCTTGTTTAGTGTATAGACTTTTTAAGAAGTTTACTCATTTCTCCAACATTGTCCTCACATAACTAACAAATGAGAAGAATGTATGTAATCAAAAATAGTGTAACTATGTAATTGTAACTATGTATGTAAATGATTTAAAAATAACAGTAAAGTAACCACTTGCTCGTTCTTCTCCATGGGAAAACTCCATATTCCGCACTGGTGCCTGTGATACAATGTTTTTATTAGTGTAGGTAGGTAGGTGTAACCAACGTTACCCCTTTTCCTGTCGTATTCTATATTCATTTGTAAGTTTTGTGAAAAATATAACTTTCTTTTTTTCTGGAATAAACGCGGCAACTGAAGTATCGACTATTTATAAGTGCCTGTATAGTTTTACATGAATAAAACATATTTTTAGCCCTTTTTAATAATTTTACAATAAAATGTCTATTTTATTACAGGATTCTCTCTATTTAAGTATTTTTCTATTGTAGAAAGAGTAATATTTAAATTAATATTTATAAATATATTTATATTTTTATAAAATTACTACACACGAAAAAATCTAGAAGACATAATGTAAAAGAAATCGTTGATTTCTAAAAGCCTTTCATACACTTTTGAAATTCTTTTGTGTGATAGTAAGTAACACTTAAAAAAATTGAAGTGCAAACATACAGAGGTCGCTAGTGTGTCTACAGTTATTTCGGTAAGGGTTTTGCAAACATTTAAATTGGGCTTTAGCAAACAATAAACAAATCATAACAAGCTCTCTGAGGGACAGGACAAACTTTATAAAGGCTGATATGGTTTATTTACTTTTACAATTTTGTCCTTTGTCCCGCTTTGATTGTGAAGTGCTTTGTAATTTGACTATTGATATTACGAAGATAGCACTATTTATATAAATAAAGTGGGTTATGTTAAATACTGTGCGTTGTCGGCTAAGAAGAGCACCACCTCATCTTTTCCCATGGGAGTCTTAAAAGATGATTATGGCGCTCTTTGCCCAAATGCCGGAGTAAGAGCGTCTTTCGATTGCATACATTTAGAGCTCACCAGCGATTGCGAACCCGCCTGCTAAGCGTGGTGATTGTGGAAAAACTTCCAAAACATCCAGACTTGTATAATCACAAATGGTGGCGATCTTCGGAGGCGCTTTTTTGGTCAATTTGTCATTTGAGATTATTTTATTTATTATTTTATTAAGAAGTAGATATAAAAATGGTATATGTAACACATGGTATGTATGGTATATGGTATGGTAACTAAATCAGTATCTTTATATTAACTATTTTTATCTTTATCTTTATCTTTATCTTTAGCTTAATCTTTGTCTTTGTCTTTAGCTTTATCTTTATCGTTATCTTTATCTTTATTTTCGATGTCGCTACTTTGGTATATGTAACACATGGTATGATATGCCACAGCACCTAATCAACTAAATCAGTACATTTATATTAACTATTTTTATCTTTATCTTTATCTTTATCTTTAGCTTAATCTTTGTCTTTGTCTCTGTCTTTATCTTTATCTTTATCTTTATCTTTAACTTTATTTTCGATGTCGCTACCGCTACCGCTACCACTACCACTGTCGCTACCACCACTGCTACCGCTGACGCTACCACTAACGCTACCGCTACCACTGACGCTACCGCAACCGCTACAGCTACAGCTACAGCTACCGGTACCGCTACCGCTACCACTGCCACTACCGCTATCGCTATTAACGTTTCGGCCTCAGCTTCGGCTTCGGCTTCGGTTTCGGCTTTCGGCCAAGTCGAATTTTTGTTACTGATACAATTTTTTTGTCATAAGCTGTAACTGTTCGGCTTTGATTTTGATATGTTAGTCAGTCTTTCTCCTTTGTATTAATTTCTGACGCCTACTTCACTTATAAGGGTTCCACCGTTTTTTCAATCGTACGTTCGGAAGCCAAAAACGAAAATATTTGTAGTTAATGCACAAGGCAAGCGGTGGATAAGCCGTTTTTATGCACAGTATCGAAAGAACCATTTGCAAGCATTTTAACATTCAATTTGTTAATCGGTAGTGTGCCAAACATGGTAACGGTAGATATAAAATATTTCAATAATATTCCCACACTCGATTGGTCCATATAAATGCAGCAGATAATTTCGGCACTCGATACGGAAATAACGAAATAACACCAGCCATTTTAACTCAACTCTAGGAAATTGAAGAATTATCGATTTCCCACCTGCAGTTATATTGAAAATAATGCAAACGTTAAAGAACTCCCCTGCTTGTTTGGTAGGTAACGATATTTACGTTTCTAGCGTTTTTAATTTCTGCAGCTTACAACGGAATGAAAATTTGCTATTAAAAAGGCATAACTTTGCTCCACGTCTTGTATTGTCCAAATATTTCTGTGGTCCACCACCTTCCGCCGAGCAGCCACATTTATGAAATCTATTTAGTCGTGTGGTGCCGGCTAAGAATAGCACCACCCCATCTCATCTTGTGGATGTTATAAAAGGTGTGTGCGCCGTCATGAATTAATCGACCCAAACTATCATAATCTAACGAAATATATGGATTTTGTGTGTTTAAGGTATGTAAACATGTATAGGATTTCTATTGTTTCGTTTGTAAGACGCGGGATTAAACGGATCATCACAAAGATAAATGATATCACGATAAGAAATTATCGTACTTAAATTTGATGAAGAAAATAAGAATATATTGCTGTAATATAATTATTATTGATGATCTCAGTAGAACCTCGGAAAGAGTCATCTCCTCCTGTGGATATCGTAAAAGGCAGCTAAGGATTTCTAAACCACAGGGATATGCCGCAGCGTCCTTTCTGCGGAACAGATCTATCATTCTGCACTCACCAACTCGCCTACCAAGCGTGGTGAGTATTGCCAATCCCCCAAATGATGGCCAAAATGATGACACTATTGGAATATGGAATTCTATAGGGGACGCCTTTGCTCAGCAGTGGACATCCTTTGGCTGATATGATGATGATGATGAGAACCTTTGTATACTTGCAACGTGGCAATTAATATGAATACGTTTAGTTATATTGACCTTTACTCGATTTGCTATGTGGAATAATTCCACGCACGGAACGCGATAGCTGACTTATAACTGTTTAAAAAAAACGCGTTCCGTGCGTAGATTTCTTTTCGATGGGACCATATCAAATAAGGAACCTTGTCCAACCGATAATGTGTTTAAAAAAGATGCGCCTAGTTTATTGGGGAACTACATACATGTAATATGAGATTTTTGATAAAATTGATAAGTGGCATAATGCGCTGTATCTCAATATTATCCATAAGTACATGCAAAAATATAACATTATTTTGGTCGACCTACTGACAGAACTGATGTTGGATAAAAAATTAAATAAAACTGCTTACTGTCGGGATTATCTATACTAAAGGTAAGGTTGTGGTTTTCTGCAGGACTACTTTGCACCGTTAACTTTTTTTTGCTAGGATTTTTCCTGTGTCGTGGGTGCGTTTACAGACATGAATTCCACATACAATATACCCAGACCCGGAACAACTACCTGCAGATCATACAAATATTTGTTCCGTGCGGGAATCGAACCCACAACCCGGAGCGCAGCAGCCGACTGTATCAGCCACTGCACCAACCGTGCCTTCAAATTGGTCCCTCAGTGTTGACGATCGTGATCGGTTCCCTATTTTTCTTGATCAAGTCTGCGCACATCTCATGGCCTAAAAGCCTGCAACAAACCCCGGTTAATAGCTCTTTTTAGTAATCAGTGCAAAGGATACAGGAGAAGTGAATGACTCGTTTTAATTCGAGTGCACACAGGAAGCATCCATATATTTTGCCAAAACTGAAATTCTAGCACGCACTAGATTAAGTATGAGGGTTTATTATATCTAATATTCTCATAAAAGATAAAGGTTCCATTTTATTGAAAATTACACGCGGTCTGTAACCCGTATATTGCGACAGCGATTCCTTTCTCAAAGTAACAGATCATTAGAACTTATTTAAACACACGTACATGCAACCGTTTTTAAAGTGATTTTAGACAAATAGTGGAGTCGGTCCCACAGTTGGGTGGGCTGTAATCGCCGTCATTACACCGTACCGGAGGGTTCTCGTGTTTCTTAGGGCTGTCGCCTTCCGATGAATAGGCACAAAAATTAAATAACAGGCAGTTATCATCTTTGTAATATGATGAATTTCGCAATATATATATATATATATATATTCCATGAACACTAGTTGTATGCCTACGAACCATACCATTCATTGCACTTCCGGCATTTGTCACTCGCCGTGCGAAATGCAGCAAATGTTGCTACTTCACACCGGTATTTTGTAACGGCGTGGTACTACCCATTCGAACCAGCTCATTTAAGAGCTCTAGTCAAGTGATAAAATGACTACAGCTAAGCTTCCACACTCACGAGGCATTTCTATAGGAGAATGGCGAAATTGGACCCACTAATAATGAAGCTATGTTGCAGTATGAATTTGGATTCATTATAAGTACATATTTATAAGCCTTTATTATTAAAAAAACACTGGGTTTACAGAAGTTGAAATGTTATAAAATAATAATAATATTAAAACGTATTGCATTAACAAAACGCAACCAGTTTCGGATTACATTCCGTATCCGAATTCCAATATACTTATTGCTCAAATTATACCATATTTATAATACTTAAAAATATCATACACTAGATACCAGTGTAATATAATGAACATATTTATTATTAAACAAAAACAAATATCTACAAGGTAGAAATCTTAAAAAATGTTTCTTTGGGTTTTTTGTGGAAAGGAACGTTGTGTTGTTTCTGTGAATGTAGGGATGTGCGATGTTGGTATAATATCTACTTTGAAATCGATAAAGAAGGGTTGTTCGTATTCGTTGTATATCGGTCGTCATCGATATTCTAAAATATCGAGGGCTTTTCTACAATTAAAAGGCGTTTATGTTTGATAGGTACTCGTGATCAACTATAATAGTGTTAAAAATAGAGGAAACATAGCATATCATATCTTTTTCTCAGAATATCTATCGAATTTGACCTCATGTTAGTGGTAACACTTGAATGACATTAACCACTCTTACTGCTTACCGTTCATCCCTACGTCTTCTCGGCACGCCTAGGCATTATTAAGCTGTGTTAATGAGACAGCAGCGCATGCAGCAGGTGTTACATATTACAGAAAATGTCCGAGTCAGTGCACCCCAATCTATCAAAAGCCACGCTGCCTGCACTGCTGACCTGTAACGTCATTCTTACAGCGTTGTGGTGCGCACGATTATGAGTTTAGGGAGATGTAGTGTGCTTGCAGATTAAATTCAGAAGCTCTGTCGTAATTCCGTCCCCACCCCGGCGCCTTGTTATTTTTAAGCTGTTTCAAGGCCATTCTCCTTTACTGTCTTGTTTATATCAATTGCACATCCCTGATAAACTTCTTACGTGGTAAAGGTAAGGCGTGGGGATGAACAAATTTATATACCAGTATCTCTTAATTACCGCTATACAGGGTTAGATGATACCGAAAAAGATAAAGTATGTTATCAGATATACCAACAATATTTGTTCTAATAATTTGAAGACGTCAGGTTTGTTGTTTGTTTTTTTTTCCAGAAATGACACGGGTAATTTATAATTAACCAGTGATACATATGGGATAGAGACGTGGTTACTCACTATGGGCCTCATAAGAAAGCTCAAGGTCACTCAGCGAGCAATACTCTCTGTATTGCTTGGTATTTTTCTACGAGATCAAATCAGAAATGAGGAGATCCGTAAAAGAACTTATGTTGCCGACATAGCTGAAATGATTAGTAAACATAAGTGGCAATGGGCGGGGCAATTGCTCCTAGAACTGATAGCTGATGGGGGTAAAAATGTTCTCGAGTGGAGACCGCGCACCGGAAAACGCAACGTGGGACGACCTCCAACGAGTTGGACAGACGACCGGGTGAAGGTCGCTGGAAGTCGTTTGATGCAGGCAGCATGTAACCGCACGTTGTAGAAATCTATGGGGGAGACATTTGTTCGGCAGTGGACGTGTTTTGGCTGATTTATGATGATGATAAATAAATAAATAAATGATGAATTTGTAACTAAATTATTTTCTACAATTATTTACTCTTATGTAAACGTATGAAAATTGGATTAATATTGTTGGCTCACTTTTAAATGTTTGTGTCATAATTGCAGCTGAATAAATTCCACTGATGGACACAGACCTCCACCAAAGATCGCCACAACGACTCGTCTGCTCGAGTAATTGTGTGCTCATTGGGGGTTTTGCCAAAATCACCACACTTGGCAGGCGGGTTGGCGAACGCAGTCGAGTTGTTAATGTACATTTCATACACAAAACATTTCGAGCTTTCAGCTTAAGCTTTCGAAGCTTAAGCTGAAAGCTCGAAATGTTTGTACATTGCATTTTGTTTACATTGCAACTGACAAATGCGTTTAGATTTTGTTTGGGGGTATGAATTGACAACCCTAGCTACAGCTACCTATATGATTGTTCAGCCCTGTGAGCGAACTCCTGCCAATGTCATAATTCGTGTATTGCATGTCTTAGTGATTTACGGTTTAGTACTTTTTAATTGTTACTAAATTGAAAGTGTGGCTGTCTAACGACCAGTTATGCTAAATTGTGGGTTATCAAGGGTTAATAGTGGTTGAAAATGTTGTTTTGTAGTTTTTTATTTTTCTGGGTAGTTGACTCCATATTTTCACAATATATTATTGAATCGTAATCAGGCCCTACGCCACGGTGCCGTTTAAATGAATTTGTAAAGGCGATTAATGGTTATTATCAAGAGGATGGGCAGCAGCATCCTCCCGTATGCTAATCACAAAATACCACGATCACCAATCCGCCTGCTAAGCGTGGTGGTGATGGCGAAATACCCTTTCATTGTAGTGATCACAAGCCTGTGTTCAGCAGTGGATGTGTGCGTGTGTTCGATACTTAATTAATCCACGTCGGCCACACCTACACCATTCAAATGCATCAAGGTATCTAGAAATTCATTAATGGCCTCTGCAGTTGCCAACATTGTGTCCTGGAACCATAAAAGTCAGCCGAGGGAAATGATTTAATGCATCGTTTCTATGCGATGCGCCAGCAGCTAACAAGTTGCGATCGATTGCTATTAGTTGCTGCTTGCGAATAAGTTTTAACAATTAAACATATTTTGACTATCTACTCGCACTGTAAGAGGAATCGGTAAATGATCGGTGAAGGGTGACCGAATAGTGGTATTGAAACTAATCGTCTCCGTGCTCCAGAGGGCATGTAAAATCGTCGGTGCTGGTTGGTCATTGGATGGCAGTCGTTAAGCCAAATCCCTTTGGGCGGCTAGAACAATTCCGGCACAAGGTTGACCACTAACCGCACGAAAAGAAGAAGAAGAAGAGAATTGTCTTTATAAGTACCCTTAAGTTTCGATACACAATCTTTCTGCAGCAAAATTGCGTTTGACGAATGACTAAAACGATTCTGACCAATTTTATAAGGTACGTGTTTCCGTTATGTACACATCAAACTATACATTTCCAGTATAGGCTGATCCCTTTTCGTACGGAAAACCTATACTATCATTTCGGCCGAATGGAGTCCACTGCTGGACACAGGCCTCCCCCAAAAATCCCCACAACGACCGATATGGGTGTGTTGTGTGCTCATTGGAGGGTCTTACCATAAACGCCACGCTTGGCAGACGGGTTGGCGATCGAAGTTGAGTTGTTAATTTACTCGAAGGACGCTGCTGCCCATCCTCCGGTTAATCCCTTGGTCGACTTTTACGACACCCACGGGATGAAATGGGGTGGTGGCATTCTGAGCCGGCACCACATGAAAAAGCCTATACTATGCCTGTACCTAATTGCAGTTCTTAACGTAATCTTTAAGTACCTACAGTATTGGGCAAAATAAAAAGAAACATTTTAGAAAAAGTTCTTAGAATCCTCAATTATTATAAATATTGTATTTACGAACTAATAGGAATATTTTGATCGTAATCGTAATTCGTAAAATAATATACTAACAATTTCTGTTAAAACCAAGTCACATTTATAAATAATGACTGCTCTTTGTTACTGTCTGTTTACTAAATTGGATTAATATAATAATTGGTCCGTGTAAATCTATGGGTGCCTTTGTTCAGCAGTAGACGTGTGATGATGCTGAACATAGCATAACAACAAGATATTAGAGCTACTAAACAGTACACTACACCTAATTTGATACATGTTCAACAGATTTTCAACATCACGTGACAAGACACACAGACCGCTGTATCAGATACCTAGAAAATGTATTTAGATTTATAAATTAAATACCTGCATGGGATTATTCCCATGCAGGTATTTGATTTATATCTTATGATCTTTATGATCTTATGATCAGGACAAAGCAAACCTCGGCGAAGCGAGGCAGTGAAGCGAAGATAACGGTCGAAGAAACTATATTACAAGCTAGCTTAGCTTAGCTAGTAACAAAGTTGTTATATTTTATTTAACAAAAGAGGACTCTGCTGGTCCTTCATTTGACATAACCAATATACAATATAAATAATCGAACAAAGATCCAACATTAAAACACCAAATTCTATAGAATTTATTTGCGTAGGGCAGTAAGGTTTTTTAATCGGTAGCCACTTGCCATATATAATGATTCCTCCTGTACTGTGCACTACCCATGAGTACAGTCATAAATCTCACTTGCATGAACACCCAGACTCGAAAAACGATCTATTGAACATCATCATCATCGTCATATCAGCCAAAGGACGTAACACTACTGAACAAAGGCTTCCGCCATTGATTTCCACAACGAGCGGTTATATGCCGTCCTTATCCAATGGCTCCCAGCGACCTTTACCAGGTCGTCTGTCTCGTTGGAGGTCCCGTCCCGTCCCGCGCTGCATTTTCCGCTGTGCGGTCTCCACTCGAAAACCTTTTTACCTCAATGGCCATCAGTTCTACGAGGAATGTGCCCCGCCCATTACCACTTCAGTTTTAGTCTAGCGATGTTTCCCGAATGCTGCCCAGCCGAGTTGGATTCGACGGTTGACCTCTTTCTCGAAGTTGGACTTACCTAACTGTACAGTTTGTCCCAGGTAGACATACTCGTCAACAACTTTGAGTACAGAGCTCGCAACTGATATTGGGATGGGCATGGCATGGGCATTTGATATGACTTTCGTCTTGCCAATGTTCATTTGTAGACTATACAAAAATGTTTATTCCATGTGGGGATCGAACCCACGACCCGTAGCACAGAAAGTCAATCACTTAGCCATTTCACCAACCGCGCCATCATCAACGGGATTTGGAAACAGTGTCCAGTATTTTCGTATAAGAACTTTGATATTGCCAGTAATAATTTTGTTAATAATATAATTATCATGTTTTTAACAAGAAAACGCGTATCCAAGTCATATGAAAGCCCTGCGATCGAAGTGGAATCCCCTTATAGCAACAATAGGTTTTGTTTACAATGAAAGCACTGTAGCATGTAATTTGAGCATCTAGTATTCACAACCATGCTTCAGTTACGCAAACCTTAGAATTAGATTGATGAAATGAGAACGGATTGAATACGAATAATCCGTTTGTGCCTAAAGTATTCAGAAGAAGTATTGTTACATGTCTTTATATGGGATCCGTTTTAAGCAGGTATACGAGTATACTGATTAATATACTATCAGAGGTGTTTGTTTTTCGTGTAGTTTTGTACTTCTAGTGTGCATAATGTGATTAAGGGGTGAGTTTGTCCTATACTCTTTGCGTCGACTAATAGAAGGTATAAATGGGGCCCTTTTATTTCTACTGCTAAATTGGTTTAGTGATCGCAAGTGTAGTAGAAAGGAGCTTCAAATACCCAGGTTGGGCAATGTGTTCATATCAGCCAAAGGACGTCCACTGCTGAACAAAGGCCTTCCCCATAGATTTCCCAAAGACCGATCACGTGCCGCCCATATCCAAAGACTTCCAGCGACCTTCACCAGGTCATCCATCCATCTCGTTGGAGATCGTCAATCTTTACATGTAACCTATTTGTAGTTATATATATACATTCCATAGATAGGTACAGTAAGCGTTCGTAAGTGCAGTAGCACGCTAAGGTTTCTGTTGCTGTGAACACACGGTACAGTCCGCAAGCGTCTGTACGTGTGGATAGTTTCTCAACATAGTAGCACACCACAGAGTTCCCACACTGCTGTCACTATATGAGACAGAACTATTTCCGTTGCAGATCTTGGCTAGTTTCATACGATTACAAAGATTTGCAGTTAATTAATATGTTCCGATAGCCGTAAGCGTCTAGTGTTGGAATGTTAAGCGCCTGGCTTGGGTTCCGATCTCGTTATGCAATTTTGCAACAATAATAAAAGTAACTCCTAAACTTCTTATTGTCTTCTAACAATTTTAAAAAAATATTCACAAAAGACCTTTTTGTAATAGTTCGCAGTTTAAAAGGTTTATCCAGTGTTGTCAACCGTGATCCCGGCCAAGTTTTCTAGATGATATTTTTTATATTGTTATTGAAATAAAGGGTTGAAAAGAAAAAAATGCGTAATAACTGTAATAAAGTGATAACAAAACAACAATGTTTATTCGTTATAATTACTGACAGAATTTAAACAAACTGCTACAATTATTTATTGGGTATTTAGGTTATAGCTTAAGTATTCATTTTCTTTACGAAAAGAAGATTGAAACTTAACCTCAAATCATTAAGTAATCACGGATATAGCGCAATTTATTTATAATATAATAATATTCCTAAAATAATGTTACCGTTAAATAATTTAGTTATTTATAATTCACAATAATCTTCAAATAGACATTAAAACAAATATAACACACAATGAATAAACCAAATTATATTAAAATACAAAGAAAAATTTAAAAACTATAACCCTCTAAAACTAAAACTATTACTCTTAATACAGTCAAGTTGACGTTGACGCATGGAGCTTATGAGATTAAAACATATTTCGGTTTCTCTTATATTTTTCCATATCTCCTTGTAATGCGACTTCAACAGCTCAATACGCCTTTCATCCCGTGCTTCCCATCTTCGCACCATAAAACCCCATTAACACGGACTCGCAGTAGCCACAGTATTTCTCTAGAACAAAAAATAAATAATGTTAGGTATATAAGCAAATTACTAAGACTGATTATTTTTTACTGTTCATAATTTATAATATTTAAATTATTACATCACTATCATTCATTATTCAAAATAAATAAACCTTGAAATTAATTATCTTCTTATTTTATTTAAACCTCATGATGAATTTAAAACTTTATTTAAAAGAATAATTAAAGCATCAACAAGTTTGTTATTTGTGTAGTTTAAGGTTTGATAAAATATTTCAATAGTAATGCTTAAACTCAGTCCTTTTTTTTTTTTTCTTTTTTTTTGTTGGGCTTCTCGCATACAGTTCTGGGAAATGCCTCCAGCCAGGCTTAAATTAAATATTAAAAACTAAGCAACTTTCGCTAAGGGCGCCCCCTGCGGGACACGGACCTCGGCTTAGGGCGTTGCTGGGGATATCAAGCTATTGTTTTGGGGACAGCTGGATCGGTATTATTTAAATTGTATTAGGGGACATTTAAAGCTACAGGCTCGGCACGGGCCGGCGCGAGCAAGAGACGGGAGGGAGAAGTGCTAACTTGAACGGGAAGGTGACGCGGCGATAGGCCTCCGTGACGTCGGTGAGGCGGGCTTAAACTCAGTCCGTTTTTATTTGTGTTATAACTATTACGTCACTTTTATGCAGCGCAATAATATTCGCCCTCATCATCATCATCGTCATCATCAATTCAGCTTAATAAAGTCCAGTGCTCCACCGTGTCCAATAGCTAGGTCTCCCCCAAGATTTCCAAGACCGGTTTGGCTGTGTTGTATGCTTATTGGGAGTTTTGTCAGAATCGCCACGCTTGGCAGGTGGGTTAGCGATCGCTTTTCCATTAGATTTTTGGTTTTGCTTGTATTTTGAAAACAACACTGCTAGTAGGTTACATGTCACTAACCAACCGGCCAGCCGGTATGCTTCAGCATGGGCAATGTGTTATTGAGTATTATTGTTAGGAATATCTAGCTGTCCGGAGATTAGTATTGTTCTTGGTAAATCAAAATAGGCTCACACCCTATTACAATACGACGTAGTACAGTCATCGGCGACTTGCGGGAATGTAACACTAGCTTTCCTTCGAACATTCATATCCATCCGTAAACCTCCACTGGTAAGCATGAGTGTCTCAATCACCACTTTGCACTTTGCACGCTTTGCAAGAATCGTAGTTATCAGTGCATCGAGTCGTTTTTGAATGAGCTGCTTTCTTACAAGCTTCTATTTAATTCGCCTTGTTAGTATGGGTCAAATCTTTGCAACTGAATTTTAAAATAGTTATTCTCAACCGATTGAGTTGAAATGTTGCATCACGTTTAGTTGGGATGACAATGCATGGTTAGCTAAGTGACGTCATTCTAAATCCAATATGGTGGACTCCCAAAGATGGCGGACCAGTTTTTTATGCACCCCCATGACATGGGTTTGCCGAGAAGGATACAAAAATAATGAAAATTGATCATTTTATTTTTTGTATATACGTGTGTGTACAAGTGACAAGCAAGTAATGGCCCGCATGATGGGAAGTAGTAACCGCACTCGTGGACATCACCAACGTATTGATTACTGATGCGTCCGACGTAAGGCTTAAGTTGGTAGGTGTTTCTTCCATTCCCCGGAACACAGCTATGCATACATATGTTGTTGTGGTTGTTCATCATAACATCAGCCAAGACATCCACTGCTGATCAAAGGTCACCCCCATAAATGATCGGTTATATGCTGTGTGCCGTCATTTTTGGGGAATTCGCCATACTGACCACACTTGGCAAGCGGGTTGGTGAGCGCAGAATTCTTGCTGTTTCACAAAAGGGACATTACAGCCCATCTTTTGGGTTTAGAGTCCCTTAGTTGCCTTTTACGATATCCACGGGAGGAGATGGAGAGGTGTTTTATTCTTAATCCGGACACCACTTGAAGAACACATAATTTTTGTTTATTATGGTGAGTGAAAAAGGTAGGACTCTACTACCGCTTCAGTAGAGTCCTTCACATAGAACTACCCGTAAATGTTGCCTATCTTCTGGATAGCTTATGTCACCGTGTAACGTATTCGGGGGAACAGAAGCTAGTCTTTTTTGCCAGGTAGGTACTGTATAGCCAGTTCTAGCATATCTATTTTAACATATATCTATCATAAAATACATTAATATTAAATTATTTATGTCGTACTTGCTTACAGATGACATGTATCCATTATACAATTTACGACTCTACAAACTGCCATTAGATGTCTAGCGTTAAGTGCGTAATTCAGCAGAGATTTCTCGTAATATTTTAGGCAGTACGCACTAAGTGTGGGACGTGCGATAAAACGTCGCAGATTGGCTTTAAAAACACTTTATGACGTCGTGAACACACTTCAATCTGACCTGTCTTATGTCTTTATTAGTTCATTCAACGGCTCTCGGTTAGTTTCTAAAGAATCTAGGTTATACGAGTACGTGCACAAATAACCTGTTTGGTTTGCTGTGAAACGTAGTGAGTTGATTAGGTTAGATTTCCTAAGAAGTTTGCTGCATGCGGCTTCCATTTACTACATGTTGCCGAGCGCTTATGGAATGTACCTATAGGTACTGTCTCAGTACGTAGAGCTACGTAATATTTGATTATATTTTCCAATCCTAATTGCACGCATCTGTTGTGGAAAGTATACCTTGCTATTACCTAAAAATGAATATGTTTTCTAACACCGCATACAAAAATTATGTCTGAATAATAAAACTGCTTTAATCTTCTAAGATTCAGTTAAGAAAGAAAAAGAAAAATCTTCCAGTCGTTCATAGATGGTCCCCAGAAGTCGAAATTCGACCGTAATTTATTGAAAGATTTGATTTAATGTGTTTGAAACAAATATTATTACATCAATTTTAACTTTCTGCACTTCTCCACCATGTGAACTTTAAATGCCAAATCTCACACTTCTCCGTGCGCGTAATGTGCTTTAAAAGGGGTACAAAGTGTTTTCTTCACGCATAAATTAATTAATTTATAGATAACTGAATCATGGTTTTAAGGGATAAATAATAGGATAGCTTTAGATACTAAATAATTTTTATTTAAAAGTTATTTTGAACAATCGCAGTTTGAGAGCCAATTCTCGTAATTAATTGACACTTTGACTGAAACTTTACCGAACTGAGATTAAATTATGAATTGACCGAAAAAATGGTATTCTGCTACTCTTAAAGTTCAGTCGAATTTCAGTATAATCTCGATCTGGTCTCATTTCGATCTCATTTTGACGTTTATTTAATGAAAATGTTGTACATGTGACAGTTCGAAATGTTAGCAGAATACCGTTTTGACTTCGATCAACTATCGATCCATTTTCGATCTCATCTCAGTGTGAGTTCACGTTTGACGTTGTTTGTTAGTTTAGGAGAATACCATTTGTGACATTTTTGACACTGAGACTTGATCGGAACTATATTTTGAACATTTTTAAATTACGAGAATTGGCCTTCTGGTATTCTAGCTGTTCACACGAGTAAATGTCAGGCTTTTTATAGGTAGTCCGTTCTACCTTAAGAATGTAAATACCAAACACCATTGTGGTAACCCAATGGTTTTTAATAATTCTGTTATTCCCCTGTCACCTCATGTAAAGGATTTGGGTCTTCATATTGATGACAGGCTTAGTTGGGTCAAGCAAGTTAGCCAGACAAGCCAGAACGTAACGACCACGCTGCGATCTATCTAAATATTTAAAAAAATCTTTCCATCCAACACAAAAACACTTCTGTGGACCAGAAGTGCCCCTTGTGCTTCCTGTAGTTGGTTATGTGGATGTTTGTTACTCTGATCTATCCCAAGAACTTCTTAACAAATTGGATCGACTTCTCAACAACGGTATTCGTTACATCTTCAGATTGCGTAAGTTCGACCACAAATTTTCTTACCGATCTAAGCTTAAATGGCTACCTGCCCATCAGAGGAGACCCTTCAGATCACTCTGTTTGCTTTTCACTATTATAAACGATCCTTGTGCTCCTAATTATCTTGAAAGTTTCTTTCAACTTTTGGGTGGCTCCCACAGTCATAACCTTCGTGCTTCTGAAAATTTAATTCTTAACATTCCATGTCACGATAAAGAGTTTATGTCCAATTCCTTCGCTGTTTGAACAATAAAACTCTGGAATGCGCTTCCCCTTGATATAAAGAAAGCTCCGAGTAAATTCACGTTAATAGTGTTTGTGTTTCAAAGTAAAGTGCGTCAACACTTATTGAAATTGTTACAATCCTGGTCATTCAAAACGGTCTTCGTCATTAGAGTTAATATTTATATCAGCTATTTTATTTTTATGTATTCTATTTAATTATTTATAACTATGTAATATAATGTAGTATCTATTTTTATATTAGTATATGTATGTATTGATATTTTTTATTCAGTCTATTTCAACTCTCTAAGTCTATTTAACGCAGAGATGCCTCATGGCATTAAGTCCACCTTAGGTATCTCAATGTACATAAAAGTTTACATAAACAAATAAACAATCATTTAAATTAGTTATTTCAAGTTTAATTTAATACTCGTTGAGTAAAAATAAAAATTCACTCGATTGGAACCATTCTTTAGAGTCTTCATTTGTAGGTCCCACTGACCTCTTAGATGGTTCAGGTCAAGGTTTCTCTTTGTCTCGCTTTGGGAAGGTAAATATCTCTTCAAGACATTCAGCATTATATAGTTTCATGTAAGGCGTCAATGATAAAACCTCTAACTTTGACGTCCTTTATTCCAGGATTTTATGCCAGCTGCAAATTTACACCTTCTTTGCTATCTGGCAAATTAGATAAAAAGAAATATACATATGTGATTATGAAAGATATGTCACCGCAACACCTAATCAGTCAGAAATGTAAACAGCGTCTAATTCATTTTAATTTTACACTGTTTATTGTAAACTCTAATCTTATTGTTATACTTCAGGAGCAAGCGAATATTGTGTTATTCACTGATGATACTTCTTTGACTTTTTAAATCGACAGACGTTTTCCGTATACTGACGATGTAAATAACTCTCTTCTGAAGGTTCATGAATCATCATTATCACCATATCAGCCAAAGAACGTCCACTGCTGAACAAAGGCCTCTCTCATAGATCTCTCACGGATCTCTTCATTTCTAATTCGATCTCGTAGAGAAATACCAAACTATAGCTCTCTCCATAGCTCACTGAGTGACTTTGAGCTTTCTTATCCGGGTCAAGGGTTCAATTCCCGCATGGAAAAAATATTTGTATGATCTGTGGGTAGTTGCTCCGGGTCTGCGTGTATTGTGTGTGAAATTTGTGTCTGTAAACGCACCCACGACACAGGAGAAATCCTAATGTGGGCAACGTTTAAAAATAAAAATGACGGCGACTGTATGGTATTTTTTTGGTATAAAATATTTATTGTAGTTTAAGTTTGTTATCAAACCCGAGAGTTTTCAATCATCAATGTATTTATAATATGTTGTGAATTCCGTAATACCTAAACTGCGGTAAAGCTGCGGTGGCGGACCGTTTTGTACGGAGCGGAATTTATAATAACCTTCGCGGAATACTTCTCTGGTTAAAATTTTTATGAGTTACTGCTGTACATTGGGAGCTTGAGACAACGAATAGTCTCTGAGAATAACAATCAAGAATTAATTAGAGGACGGCCCCCATTGAAAAGTTTGAATTGTCGCCACCTGGCAATCGTGATACAAAACAAAGTAACCACAAAAGCGCGGAAATCGTCTTCCCTCAGAAATTATTTTGTTGTATTGTTATAAATACATCGAATATTAATTCGGTCTCTCAGATAACGTGTATTATAATAATTCCTGGGTTTATTATTCGTCTATTTCAATATAACATAATTGCACCAATTACTTACCGCCAGTTTAAGCTAACTCCAGATTGACGTGCAATTGTTCGCGATTATTACTCAATATAACACTTTTAAACAGATTAAATCGCGTATATTATAGATTTGAACCTCTAATCTTTACGAAAGAAAACCGATACTATATATATACTGAGAATGTTTCATGAGGCTATTGAAATATAAAACACCCTAAATTTAGAGAAGATGGTTGGCAGATGTCACCAGTTAGGAATTCTGTTATTAAAATAGTAAAGTCCCAAACAACATACCACACTAAAAACATCAAGACACAGAGTAATTACGGTGTGCATCGAAATTACTTTAGATTAGAATTGTACGGTAGATAAAGAAAATAACTGTAAAAAATCTGTAACGACGCATGTCACCATGAGTCATCCTGCGACCACGAATGCTGCAAAGTGTTTGAAACGTCAGGAATCATCGATATAATCCGTTTAGAAGTGTTATATAAATTCCTGATTATATTCTTTTATGTTGAATAGATGCCACAGATCTTATCTTCCATATGGCCAGTTGCTCAATAAATACAAGCTTTTGTCGCTGAGCTCTAGACGCAAACAGTTAGAAGCAATGACATTGTACAATATTGTTAATGGAAAATTTGACTGTATTAGTCTTAACAATGCATTGTGCTATGCAGTCCCCAGAAATGTCTATAGACGGCAGGTGCGTACAGGCAAACTCTTTGCAGTAGGTACCTGCCGATCTAACACTGGCCTACGTTCACCAATTCGACGCATCGCAGCAACGTATAATGATACATTCGAACACATCGATATTTTTACCTGTTCCATGAAAATGTTTCGAAGCCTTTTATGTGAGACACTTTTAAGTTAATAGTTCTTTTTAATGTTAATATATTTTTTTTAATACAATAATAATAGCTATCGTGCACGTACAGCTCATTTCCTAGCGACTTAAAGTTTATATACATTTTGTGGTAATCTGTGAACAGCGCTGTGGGCTACATTATTATTTATTTACATACGTTATACTGTTAGTTATATTATATTATGTAGCTGTTTGATGTTCCTCTTTTTAATAAAATAAAAAAAAACCATTGAATATATAATAACGATTTAAAATATTACTGAAAATTGACGAAGAGACACGTGCTAGAACTTTTAGCGATCCGATAATACGAGCAAACCCTGCCCGGGTTTGCTCGTATTATCGTTCTTGCGGGACCTATTACCGACCGCTAATTTACGTAGGTCGTTGTAGATAAATAGTCCTTTTTTGCTTTTTTAGTTAATTTTCAGTTTTTTTTTAGTTCAAGTTATCTAATATCTAGTCAATAGTGCTATAAATAAGTAGTCAACAACCTTTTTTATCAGTAATGATACTAATACTATTATGGATATACATATGTATTATCCGTAGAAGAACTAAAGTTGCCGACATAGCTGAAAGGATTAGTAAACTAAAGTAGCAATGGGCGGCACACATAGCTCGTATAATTGAGGGCCGTTGGGGCAAAAAGGTTCTCAATTGGAGACCACGCTCCGGAAAACGCAGCGTGAGCGTGAAGTTTGTTTCTACAGACAACTTGACAGTCGGGATGACTATACAGGCACCCCGTAGAGGGCCACGGACCGCACGACGATCCCGTAGAGACGGTGAACTTTCTCGCTCGGTCCTCCGAGTTTGGGCAGCACCCGGTGTAATTGGGTGTACTACCCTCCCGACTCAGGGGATGAGGCGCGCGAAGCTCTTCGAAGCCCCCACAACTGTCCAGGGTGATCCCCAGGTACTTTATGTACTGGCTCACCCTGATTTGCACGTCACCAACACGTATCCACGAACTGGGTGGTCCTCTGCTCCGCGGCAGTTTGTGGAACCACAGCGCCTCTGTTATGTGAGGCACTATCTGCAGACCCAGAGCGTGGATTTTGGCCACGACAATTGCCACCGCTTGCTCGGCAAGCTGGATAGTTTCAGGAGTTATTCTCTCGAATAGCTTCGAAGGCAGGCAAATGGGGCGGTACGCAGAAGGAGACTCCGCGGGCCTTCCTTCTTTTCTCAGCAGAACCAATCAGGCTTCTTTCCAGTCGGATGGGAACACGTTTCGACTGAGGGAGCTAGTGACCAGCCTTATACGGTCCCTAGGAGACTGCAGTGCATAAACCCATGCGCGGCTCGTAATGCTGTCCGGGCCCGGTGCAGCGCTGCGAGCCTTTGGGCGGCCACTGGCTCGGCCCAACCCCTCTTCTGAAACCGTCACTCCGAGGCCCAGTCCGAGACAGCCAGGGTGGAGAGGGCCCGGGACAGTCCCGGAGCGCCTGAAAAAGCGTTGAAAGTACCCTTCCAGTAAATCCGGGGTCATGGTTTCGGGCATCGAGGAGACCCACAGGCGTGCGTATTTGGGACGTACGAGTATAGGCACTATAAAACGTATGCTATTTGGGGACACCTCGGACGAAATATTCAATTACTGTGTACGTTGTTGATTTACGTATACAACGGTAGGATCGTTGGCTGCAGTATAAACACATATGCATTTTTCTTAAGAAAGTATTGTTTCTAATTGGAACACAACACTTTAAATCGATAATTTTAAAATATACGCCGTGCTAGGTACACCTTTTGTCGAGTCGTTAGTAGGTCCTCTTACGTGGAGTATATTCATATATATAGGCATATAGTAGATGCGTCTATTCAGAAGGCAGGTAGTTATTTTCTGTTCTATTTCAGGTTAATTATCCAAAATATTGAATCCTTGACATACTTCTCCGGTATGTTTGGAATTAATTTCTGTAGCTAATTTGATTTGACTCATTACACAGCTTAGAAAATTACTACACTCAAATTTCTCTACCATTAAATTGGCAAAGATAACATGGTTTCATGTAGCCTTGGTGGCAAAACTAACAACTTGATAATATGATCCAAAGTAAACTATCGTTGAATGATTTAATACGTAATTATTATTTTGGTACGATCGTATTATTTTATCTTGAACACAAGCACAAACAACACAATTTTATTAATGAACAACCTATTGCTATCGGCCGAACATAATTCCGGAGACCGTGTCTAAATTGCGCGGTTATCAGATGTGAGCGGCAGAAAGCTTTCGCCTAAATAATGATAGTACTGACTGTAATAGTAATAATTACTGACATATATGAATATTCATTATCATATAGGGATTTGGCGAAATTCGATTACCGCTTAAAATGGTATCAAAGAATAATACTGTTGTTTTGCTGTAGCAGTACAGCTGGCGGTGTAATGAGTCTTTAGGACCAGAAAGACTATTAATATATCAGTTGTTGCGGTGACGCTACGTTCGATCAATTGAAGCTTCGTATTGCCCTATAGTTTACCTCATAGATGCCGCAAGTCACCGTCTTGCGTGGGATCTATTTCTCAATCCCTCAATTATTTAAATTAATAGAATAATCAATTAAAAATACGCCTGATTTAATAATAAATCGAATCCAAAAACTTTTACTAGCCTATAGGGCGGTCTTTATACAATCGCTTCCCTCCGCTAGAGGGGGTGACCACCTTACGGCCATCCCTTGCGAGATGTGCCTATAGGCGTGGCACCAATGGGCGGCTCTAGTGTAATCGTACGAGGACCTGGAGCTCCCCTTCGGTGCCGAAGATGACCGCTCCAGTGGTATTAGCCGGTAGGATGTCCCTCCGCCCTTCTCCGGCATGGAGTAAGTACATGATTTATTTCCGTAGGGATAAAAAAGATGGTAAGTATTTCTGCCTCCTCTAACATTATGCTGAGCTGTAGCCCTATTGGCACTAAAATATTGTTTTAATGTTTTACTTTCGTTTATGGCGTATTCCAATTTTAGTTTGTGGCTCCATCGGTTTGTCGATGATTCTGCCAATGTCAAGGTTGGATAAAACAAAAATGTAGATATTCTTTATGGCGTATATTTACAACCTTTAATTAGGGTGATTTAATTTTTTTGTACCCATAAACACATTTCATTTCTTCCTTTGATCTTTGCAAGAGTGTTTTAATTTGATTATGATGACGGTGATAGTTTTGAAGGGCTACATTTGTTCACAGAATAGCTTCCTTGATAGTACTATTCATGAACATTGAACGCTATTTTGATTTTTTTTGAGGAGTTAATTTAAATAAATAAATAAATCCACTTTATTGCACACCAAAAACAGAATAGGTATTATACAGAAATCAAGTACAATTGGCGGTCTTATCGCAACTCGGCGATCTCTTCCAGACAACCATATCGGAGGAATGGAACTTTAGGTGATGCACGAGGGGCAGTCTGCAGTGAACTAATAAATGATTTTTATACTTAAATATTACAAAATAATGTATAAACGAATAGATATCTACATGTATATACATATCTAAATAAATAAATATATATAAAGATAAAAATAAATACATACAATCATATATATATATATACCAATGAGAAAGCAGTAATTTATAATGGAATACGTGATCATAACTTATTGTAACAAGAAGTGCTCCTTAACTAGTGTCTTAAAAACGTGTAAAGATTGCGCACGTCTAACTGTTATAGGTAACGCATTCCACAGTCGTACTGCCTGGACCGAAAATGAGTTGTCAAGAAACTTCTTTGTATGGATTGGCATTTTTAATTTTAAGTTTTCTGATGATCTTAAAAACTTCGAATGTGTATCATGTAGGAACTCGAAGCGTTTTTTAAGATAAGGCGGTGTAGAAGGATTGAACACATTGTATAGAAGATAAAGTATATGAGCATTACGGCGAAGGCGTATTGGTAACCATTTGAGCTTAGTTCGGAATTCGGATTTAATACATCAAATCGAAATAACGTTGGCCCAAAGAATATCTTTTCAACCAATATAACATTGTAGTCTTAAGTAGATAGAAATTCTATGAATGAAAAAGGTCTGGCAACAATACAGCTACACCTACTAAATATATATTTACGTAAAATAAAATTTAAGCGAATAATAGTAACGGTATAAAATCAACCTCATTCGTAAACATTGGATTTGGAGAATTGAGCCGGTATATCTTAGCCGAATTTTCGTCTGTTTATCTCAAGCTAAGTATTTGAGTGAATTGTTAGGGAGGCCGGCGCCTCGAGCGGCGTTCATAATAATGGAGTAGGCACGTTGAGTACTGATCATCAAAGGGAGTTAACAATGAGTGTTTTTGACGGTCATTGCTCAATGCTCTTTGATCTAAACGTTCATGGAGAAATGTGCCAAATATTTGAGGTGGAATCACGGATCCTTTAGGTCAAGCGAGCAAAGGATTTGTGTGGGGGGCCGAGATCTTCACATCTGAAGCACCCTACAGTGGTTTGGAGGAGTGGGTTTTAATTTTACAATTTAGGTTATGTCTGCGTAAGTATAATTTTATCAGACGCTACATATTCACTAGGCTAATAACCATAACAATTTATCTTATTCAAGAAGTTGTTTTACGAATTAGTGATTTATTTTCAACCTATCTCATCCTGTGGGTGTCGTAAAAGGCGACTATGGGATAAACAGGAGAATGGGCAGCAGCGTCCTTCAAATACATTAAGAACTCAACTGCGATCGCCAACCCACCTGCCAAGCGTGGCGATTATGGCAAAACCCATGAGCCTGACCCCCCCAATGAGCTCTCAACATACCCAGACATGTCGTTGTGGCGATCTTTGGGGGAGGCATGTGTCCAGCAGTGGACTTTATTCAGCCGAAATGATGATCTATTTTCTATTTTCATAATTTTAGTTAATACGCATTTGTTAACTTGGAACAATTATTGTAATACGTCCTTTTCCATTCGTATTCATCCCTCGAACGCGTATTTGCAAATAAGCACAGAACAATACGCATTGCGTGCGTTAATGACCCCTAAACTGGTTAAATCCGTTTCATGCTCGGTTTGTTTCATTCACGATATTTTGATAATGGCGTAAATTTATGCAGCCGTACTTCGAAATCCGAGACTGCATAATGACTTGGTGTCGGGCTTGTTTTATGCTAAGTACGAGGATGAAAGAGCCTGCAAATGTATGCAGATCGCTTGCGTGGGAAGTGGCAACAAGTGGCCGAGATGTTGGTTTTGAAACCGAAAAAAGGCTTTTGGGTCTTTTTGGCAGTCGAGATTAACCTCGGGTTAATTAAAACATTAAGCGTCTGTTCAAGATTTCATGGAATCAGGACGACATTCGGTCATTGCAAAAAAATTATTGAATACCTTTGAGGTGTTATTGAAACTGTGCTATAGGTTAAACACCTCATGAGTATTTAATTTAGTAATATCTTAAGGTTTCACGATTATTACTCACTATAATAAAAATATTTTAAACTGATTACATCGCATATATTATAGGCTTTTGTTTTTCCTGACGTTTCGAACACTTCGTAGCATTCATGTTTGCAGGATAAAGAATAAAATAAATATAGACGAGAGTTAACAGCTATCTATTATATTTAATATTTGCGAAGCCATGGCAAATTATTATCTGTATTAAGAATCTTTCGCTTTAAGAAGATAAAGTATGTATTTCATGGAAGCAATTATTACTTTTATTTATGAACTTTGCGTTTTAAAATTAATGAACGTAACAATCTAAAAAATTAATACTGTTTTTGCCTCAATAAAGACTTCTTGACATGACCAGACAGACATTGCCGTGTGGTGCCGGCTTAGAATGCCACCACCCCATTTCATCCCGTGGGTGTCGTAAAAGTCGACTAAGGGATTTAACCGGAGGATGGGCAGCAGCATCCTTTGAGTACATTAACAACTCAACTGCGATCGCCAACCCGTCTGCCAAGCGTGGCGATTATGGCAAGACCCCCCAATGAGCACACAACACACCCATATCGGTCGTTGTGGTGATCTTTGGGGGAGGCCTATGTCCAGCAGTGGACTTCATTCGGCCGAAATGAAAAAAAAATGAAAAGACTTCTAGTATCTGTCATCTATGTACCTATCTATGGATCGTATATAGAACTACAAATAGCTTATATGTAAAGATCATTAAAACAAAACGCAGTGTAGGACGACCTCCAACGAGATGGACGGTTGACCTGGTGGAGGTCGCTGTGAGCCGTTGGATGCGTGTGGCATGTGGCCGAACTTTGTAGAAGTCTATAGGGGAGGCCTTTGTTCAGCAGTGGACGCCCTTTGGCTGATAAAGATGATAAAAGATCATTTACACGCAGTTATTGGATATGTTACTTAATTGTTTCAAAAGAGTGAAGTGGATATCACGTAGCGTCAACATTTTGTAGCCAATGAACACGAAGACTACTGTCGGAATTTAGACCAAAACTTTACCTTACTGTTTTATTATAAAGAAGCTAATAATAATAATCAGAGTGCCGGCTAAGAATACCATCAGCCCATCTCATCCCGTGGGTATCGTAAACGTAAGATGGGCCAGCAGCGCCCTTCGAGAACAATATAACTCAACTGCGATCGCCAACCCGTCTGCCAAGCGTGGTGATTATGGAAACCCTCCCCCAATAAGTATACAACACAGACCCATACCGTTCGTTGCGGCAATCTATACAACAGTAGACTTTTTTGATCTGAAATGATGATGATTATAAACTAGCTGTGTTCTGCGGTTTCATCCGTCGTTTAATTTAAAATAAAGCTGATTATTTATAACTTAGAGTACTTTGGCATAGACAGTTGAAATAGAGTAGGTATATATATTAGATATCATGGGTTTTAATTTTTATAACGGAATCCTAATTCTTTTTCTTTTTCTACAGTAAAAGTAGCCTAAGTTACTTCTTATAACATCAGTTATCTGCCAGTGAAAGTCCCGTCATAATCGGTCCGCCTTTTCGGAGATTAGCTGGAACAAACACACAGACAGATTTTTTTTAATAAATAGTTTTTTGTTATAAGTTCCTAGTATACTTATGAAAGTATACACGGTACTTCTAAAAATACAAGTTTTTTAATGAATGCATTCAGTAAAAAACTGTTATTTTGACATTACAAAAAAACACTACAATTTTATTTATTTGTGTAGATGTATGTTTTGAATGTTTGAGGCTCCATCAATGAACCGATTCAAATGAAATTTACCATAGAGGTTGAGTATGAAGTGTCTTTTAATTTGAATAAAAAATATCACTACATTTTAATATACGGCCAATAAAACGGGCGGGTAGCGGCTATTCAATTATAAAATCAGGTCTTACAAGAAAAATATCCACCTGACAAAATATCAAACAGGCATAAAAAAGCTATATAAAGACTTCTAAGGCTACATTGAAAACTACTTGACGTATTTATAATTAGTAAACTAAAATGTATAAAAAATGTACACTCACACTAGCCTTCATATTCCAAATGATCACTACAATGACCTATCCGGTCATTAGTAGTAGGGGACATTGTTTATCACCACGCTTGGCAGGTGGATTGGTGATCGCAGTATGTTGTTATTCGTAGACAGGAGGATACTACTGACCATTCTCTTGATATCAAACTTAATCGGATTTTACTACGGAGCCGTGTGGTGCCGGCTAAGAATAGCACCAACCCATCTCATCCCGTGGGTATCGTAGAAGGTGACTATGAGATTAGCCGAAGGGCGAGCACCAGCATTTTCCGAGTATATTGATAACTCAACTGCGATCGCCAACTCGCCTGCCAAGTGTGGCGATTATGGCAAAACTCTTCAGTGAGCACGGAACATACCCAGAAAACCGGTCGTTGGGTCTTGATCTTTGGAGGAGGCCTATGTCCAGCAGTGGACTCTAGTTAGCCGAAATTATGAGGTAGAGAGGGGTTGTCTATTCTTTGCCGTGAACTAAAGGTAATTTTCATTACTATGACAACAAAAAGAACGACTTGATTCAGGTACCTATTGCGACTTCGGACTCTGCCCTTTGCCTACAGACTTCTTTGAACATGTGCACGCATACACACGCATGCATATAGTGCGGTGGGGCGCGTCGTCGCGATCTTATCGACGATCCAGTAATTACCCGGCCATACACTAAATTTTCACAAACGCTCTTTATCTGATATTCAACGTCAGTATGTTAATAGCACATATCCCGAATGCCGGCAGCACGTAATCTTTTTTCCGTAGCGTTTATACGGCCTCGAGGGTGTAAACACTAATTATAGGTAGCGCTAATTTTATTTTTTATTGAATTTATTAGAAGTAAGGCGGTAATAAATAATAATCTGAGGGCCAATTCTCGTAATTAATATACACTATGATTGAAAATTGACCGAACTGAGATAAAATTATTAAGTGGCTAATAATAGGTATTTGCTCCTCTTAAAGTTCAGTCTGATTTCAGTCTCATTTCAATGTCAATTTTGACATTTACTTAATGACAATTTTAGTACCTGCGTCAGTTCAAAGTGTTAGCAGAATACCGTTTTGGCTTCGATCAACTTTCGACCCATTTTCGATCACATCAAAATATAAGTTCACGTTTGACGTTGTTTATTATTTTAGGAAATTTGTGATATTTGCGACATTTAGCCTAGATCGGAACTATATTTTGAACATTTTTAATTACGAGAATTGCCCCCTGGTGTTCCTCATTATGTCCCTGAAAATGTCAAATAAATCCTATTACTTTCTACACCAATACCATCATTGGGGAAACTAATCAACATAGCAAAATGTGTGTTGCAAGACAAATATCCCCACGAGAGTATTGGCATGATCCTGCTCATTGTGTTCAAGAATAATTTACCTTCTTCCTTATGTAATTATCACGAGAAATTGGAAAAAAAGTAAACCTTTTAACGAAATATATGAATAATAAGAAATAGGCCGAATTTGCATCCGCGTGGTGACCGAATTAAGAATATAGCACCACTCCACCTCCTGACGCGGATGTCGTAAAACGCGACTATGGACTCTGAACCAGAGGGATGGGAAGCAGCATCCATTTTATAAAACAGTAGCCATACTGCGCTCACCAACCCGCCGTCAAGCGTGGTAAGTACTGGAAAATTCCCCCCAAAATTATGACACAATTGTGGAAATCTATGCGAGAGGCCTTTGTTCATTAGTGGACGTCTGCTGGCTGATATGATGAAGAAATAAGCTAGCATTACATAAAAATATTGAACTTAGAATATGTTCAAAGTCATGAACTGCTGTTTTCCCCCTATCCGTGGCCGTGTTTAATTGCATTGCGTGAATTCGTACGGTATGCTTACTTTATGCATTAAGCTAGAAATATTATAGTTTTATGAGAGTTGTAAAAGAGCATGACGTGCCACATATTTTACTTGCTCGTAAAGTTAAATTATTGTAGCGGATTTTCTACCTTACATGTTTCTTACAACACACTATACCTATTGAATTATGCTGTGGTATGAAATGTATACGTAAAAGCAAAAAAAAGAATTAAGAAAGAATTCCACAAATTTGTCGTCATTTTCCAATTTGCCAGTACTCACCACGTTTCGCAGGCGGGTTGGTGAGCGTGGTATGGCTATTGTTTCACAGAAGGGACGCTGCTGCCCATACCTCTGGTTTAGATTCCCTTAGTCGCCTTTTACAATATCCATGGGAGGAGGTGAATTGGTTTTATATTCCTAATCTGGGCACCACACGAAATAAACACACTGCTTGACTTGAAAGATCACATCCAAGTTTTTCAAAAATTCCTTACTTTCCACCCACGCTGCCCGTAGGTACAGAGCTGATGACATTTATTGCTTACATAATTTCTGTCTTGATAGTTTAGAAAATAGGCGTATAATAAACGATACTTTTTTACATATTCATGGAACCTTGAACCTTTGATTTGCACATCAAACTTCACTGAAGCAAAACATCGTAGAAACTATGCGCTGCTGTAGAAGTTGCTCGATTTGGTCGACCAAATGCCATCCTGTAGGAAGGAACGAAGGGCCTCGAAGATAATTAATCAAGGTAATGAAAGAGAGTGACCTTCGTGGCGTCATCAGGGTCAATTCGGACCTTCGTGGCGAAAGATAATTTTGGCCGAAGGTGTCGTATACCGACGTTTCCGCGCTAAGTGAGTAAAATTACTGGGCATAAAAGTCTACATAACTACTAAAGAAAAAGGGGATTCTGGGTAGCATTGCAATTGTTATGGGCAGGCATGGCGCGTATCACCAGACGAACGATTTGCACGTCCAGTCACCACGTTCTATTTTTTTAAAGTGTAATTATTATTATTGGCATCTCTTGTAAAATAAATAAATAATTAATATTTGTCCACAGTATTTAATTGTACATATTCGGAGGTCAAAGGTAGGCTCTCTGGAGGAATGTGCGGCCGGCCAGGTCGCACAGAGACGGGGCCCGTCAGACCAAGTGACAGGCAATATCTGCCAAAGATGTGGCTCAATGCCTACCCGGCGAACACCAGTCCCCCAGCCATAGGTAATTGGAAGGAACACCGTGCCGTTTTAGCCGCCAAGAGTCCGGCTAACTTGATGTGAACTAACCCTTAGCGTAAGCATATTTAACATAGTTGGAGCGGTAAGATATAGATAGAAGATAAGAATGCTAGTGATGTCCACCCGTCATTGCTAAGCAAGATGTTGGCGATCGCAGTTGAGTTGTTAATGTACTCAAAGGACGCTGCTGCCCATCCTCCGGCTAATCTAAAGTGAACATCTGCACTTAATCGGTAAAAAATACTTATACCAACATTTCGAGTAACATTGACAAACTCCAATGATCTTTAAATAAGTTATGAACACATTTTAATAAGCAATTCTCCTAACATTTTTGCCGACAAACTGTAACATTGTAATTCATCTACTTATTTTGTTTTATATCTACATACGGCTTGCGCAGTAGCTAGTGTGTCTTTCAGCTCTACGTATCGCAGGTTCGACCCCCACACGGATCATATATTTGTATGATATACAGATAGTTGTTTCGGGTCTGGGTGTTAGTGCATGTAAGATTTTTTATGTGTACCTACGATACAGGAGAAATTCTAGTGTAGGACATCGTTAACAACAAAAATGTACGATTTTATACAATGCTGTATTAATCTTTAACGGTAATACGTAGGTACATATATACACAAAGCTCGGTATTATGCGCGCTCGGAAACGGACTCGCCTCACTGTACAGTTCAAATTGTATAATTCACGCTAACCACGGCATTTGCCATTTGCTGTCGTCATCACAATGGGTTCCCAAATCCCAAAACTTGTGATAAGTGAACTTCCAGCATTCTTACAAATCCAACTGTACGTCATAGACGATGTCAGCGTCATGCAGATTTGCACATCAAACTTCACTGAAGCAAAACATCGTAAAAACTATGCGCTGCTGTAGAAGTTGCTCGATTTGGTCGACCAAATGCCATCCTGTAGGAAGGAACGAAGGGCCTCGAAGATAATTAATCAAGGTTATGAAAGAGAGTGACCTTCATGGCGTCATCAGGGTCAATTCGGACCTTCGTGGCGAAAGATAATTTTGGCCGAAGATGTCGTATACCGACGTTTCCGCGCTAAGTGAGTAAAATTACTGGGCATAAAAGTCTACATAACTACTAAAGAAAAAGGGGATTCTGGGTAGCATTGCAATTGTTATGGGCAGGCATGCCGCGTATCGAGCGGGATCGGGAGAGGGCCGATCCCGCTCGAAGAAGGAGGAGACGGCGCCGGGGTAACAACCGCCCTGGCGCCTAATTCTCACACGCCTGAAACCCCCTGCCGTTGCTGCGAGGCAGGGGACCTCTGGGTTCGCGGGTGCGTAGATTGGGGAATCTGCGTGCCCACACCAAGCGACCCAAGAGAAGACGGTAGCACGCATGTGGTCACGCGCTGCCGTGGGACGCTTTGGGGGATCCTTTACAATCCCCCCGGGGGGGTGACCACTTTACAGTCACCCTCTCCGAGATGTGCCTATAGGCGTGGCACCAGTGGGCGGCTCTGGTGTGATCATACGAGGACCTGGAGCCTCCCTGAGGTGCCGAAGATGACCGCTCCAGTGGTTTTAGCCGGTAGGAGTCCGGCATACCCCTTCGTCCTTCCCCGGGGCGAAGGAAGTTCATGATGAATTTCCACTGGGCACCAATAAAAAAAAATAAAAAAAAGGCATGGCGCGTATCACCAGACGAACGATTTGCACGTCCCGTCACCACGTTCTATTTTTTTAAAGTGTAATTATTATTATTGGCATCCCTTGTAAAATAAATAAACAATTAATATTTGTTTGTTCAATGTGCAACAAAAATATGAAAAATTGAAAAGTAATTTTGATAAATCGTCAATAATGGGTGTATCAAAGCCATAATATATGCAATTTATTAAAACAGCGAGTTAATTTTAGGTCAAGAAGTTGTCTGCAGTGAAAGTGCGCATTCATTGGGTGCAAGATGATAACTGGGTATAAAGGACATAATCAACCAGTATGGGTGTCTGATAAAGTTATAGCAACGTATTGGAGAGCATTTATCAAGAGAACCCTAACAAGAGAAAACAACTTGATAGAATCAGATACATGAAGAACAAGAAAATGGACTTCTGGTGTGGAAGGCCTGGTGACCTGAAATACAGGCTTGAACCTAGTTTAGGCACCAGTCTCTCACAACAAATTTGTACAATAACAATATACCAATATGTATGTGACAAATAAACGAAAAAAAAAAAGAAAAAAAAAATGTCCACAGTATTTAATTGTAGAGTAGAGTAGAGTAGAGTATACTTTATTGTACACCAAAAGAAAATACAAAGTAATTTTACATACATAGTAATAGTACAATTGGCGGTCTTATCGCTAAGAGCGATTTCTTCCAGACAACCATTGGATGGACAAAAATCATAAAAGAAGAGATTAACGGGTAGTTGGTGTACTACTGTTGTATCTAATATTTATAAACAGTAATACTTTATTTAACAATACATATATTGAACAATGTAACAAAATGTATATACATAGTTTATTCCCAAATAAATACCAAAAAAAACAATAACTCTCAAAATATATAAATTAAAAATACATACACAAAAACAATACATAATATATAGAACAGTAACAATTAAAAATCCAAGTAATATTCCTTTACCATTTTTTTGAAAGTAACTAGCGTTTTAGCCCGTCTAATAAACACTGGTAGTGCATTCCACAAGCGTGTGGCCTGAACAGTAAATGAATGGTCAAAGAATCTTGTTGTGTGCACGGGCATCTTCAGTTTCAACGTTTCTGATGATCTTAGGGATAGTGAGTGTGTATCACAGGTGAATTCAAAACGTTCTTTAAGATAAGAGGGGGAAGCAGGATTGAACAGAATACTGTAGAGTAGTGAAAGAATATGAGCATTCCGACGAAGGCGTATTGGTAACCACTTGAGTTTATTACGAAATTCTGATACGTGATCATATTTGCGTAAACCAAATATAAATCTTATACAAAAGTTTTGAAGTCGCTCAAGTTTATTAAATTGGTCCTCGTTGAGATCGAGATAGCTGGCATCGGCATAGTCAAGGATAGGAAGAAGAAGAGATTGTGCTAGTGCAGCTTTAGTGGCAGTCGGGAGAAAGTTACGCAGTCTACTCAAAGATCCTGCTGACGCATACATCCTGCGACTGGTTTCTTGTAGTTGCGGGCCCCAAGAAAGGTTTTTGTCAATGTAAATACCCAAGTTCTTCACTTTGTCGCTTACCGGTATACGAGTGCCGTCAAAGAAAACCTGGGGAAGTTGCATCCAGTCGATTCTCGAAACCATTCTCGAGCTACCGATAACAGTGACTTGGGTTTTTGAAGGATTGATTTTCAGTCCATACGACCTGCTCCATCCGGAAATCCGGTCAAGATCCGTGTTGATGTTGTTTACGGCATCCGACAAAGTTCCTAATGGAGCCTGTGAATAAATCTGAAGATCATCAGCGTAAAGGTGGTAAGAAGAAAGAAGTTTATTAGAAATAGAATTTATAAAAATTGCGAAAAGTAAAGGAGATATAACGCCACCCTGTGGTACACCAACATTAGTATCACACCATGCAGAGAAAGTATCTTCAATGCGAATACGTTGTCGGCGACCAGACAGGTAACTGCGAAACCAATCAATTACCGTCGGAGATATGTTAAGAGAGCAAAGTATGCTAAGCAAAATGTCAAAGTCTACAGTATTGAAAGCATTACTGAAGTCCAGCAATGAGAGTACCGTTAACTTTCCATTTTCCATGCCTAGCCTGATATCATCGGTTATATTCACCAAAGCACTAACAGTGCTGTGACCAGGGCGGAAACCGGATTGGAAGGGATTTAGAAGTCTATTCTTGGAAAGGAATGAACTTAGCTGGGTATGAATAAGACGTTCTAAAACTTTGGATAGGAATGGAAGTATGGATATTGGGCGGTATTCGGAATAAGATGCAGGATGTGGCTTTTTAGGTAAAGGCGTAATTTGGGCTTCTTTCCAAGCATTTGGAAAGACACCACTGGATAGGGAAAAATTCAGGATATGACCAATAACAGGAAGGATTTCGTCAAGTATAGGAAGGATCATACTACGACTCAAACAGTCGCTTCCAACTGCGTTAGAAGTTATGGATAAAATGCTCTTCTTAACATCACAATCAGATAATTCATTAAAGACAAATGGGAAATAATCGGGGGTCGGAAGAGAAGAAAGAACATTTAAAGTACTTAATTTAGTGGTCCTGTCAAACTCAAATGAAGAAGAGAAATGTTGATTCAATAAATTAATATCTAAATCAGAGGGAATGGAGTCGTGAGCTGATTTTCCGATCCCCATAGATCTAAGAAATTTCCAGACTTTGGCTGGGTCTCCGTTTTCAACAGAGCTATGGATATAATGGCGTTGAGCATTCCTACACACCCTGTTGCAGTGATTTCGAATATTCACATAATTTTCCCATCTTGAGGGAGTAGGTCTACATTTGTACCTTGACTTAGCCGCTACCTTCCTCGTCATGGTAATTTTAATTTCGTCGGTAAGCCAGGGCGAGGTCAGATGTTTCACCCGTACCGCTTTAATTGGTGCATGGACGTCATACAGTTCGACCAAATTTGTAACAAAGATATTGACTTTATCGTGAACTGATTCCGATATGAAGAGTGGAGCCCAATCAATGCTGCTGGCATCTTTCCGTAGGTTGTCACAATTCATACCACCAAAACTGCGCTGCAAGAGAATCTTTGCCTTTGCCTTAGGAGGACGGATTTTATAGGAGAAAAAAATTAGATCGTGGTAAGAAAACGCATCAGCCGAGGACTGGCCGTGTTTAGCGACACGTTCACGACAGGAAACGAAGATGAGGTCAAGAAGTGACGGGGTAGAATTTGGAAAATTATGAGTAGCATTCAGTGGGAGAATAAATAAGTCACTAGATCCTATAATAGAGTTGATGGAAGAAGCACGAGAATCATTTTTAAGAAGGCAGGTATTGAAGTCACCCATAATTATAGTATGATTGTAAGCGGGTACTAAATTTTCTAATAAATTTTCAAAAGAAGGGAAGAAATTTATTCGTGCAGAGGGACAGTAGTAGACACAGCAATATTTTCGAATGATGCAGTGCTACTTCTATAAAAATATGCTCACCAGCGTTTGGCGGAGGTGGCTGTGCCGACACATTCACAATGGAAAAAGGAATGTAAGTTCGGAGATATATGGCAACACCGCCACCACCGCCACATGTTCGGTCATTTCTAATGAGTTTGAAACCAGGTTAAGAATAAAGAGACGAAGGGAGACATGGCTTAAGCCATAATTCGGAAATGAGAATAGCATGAATATTTCTACAGTCAAAACTTGCCAGCATATCAGGGAAATGAGCCGGAATGCTCTGGGCATTAATGTGAACAACATTAAAATTCCGAGGAACATCAGAAAACTGTGATATTAAAGTATCTGCAAGTGAAGGAATACTGACGAAACTGTCATCGTCGCTGCTTATTGACAAGAAAGATTCGGAATCATTACTATTTTCAAAATCAAACATTTAAATTAATCCTATATTATATAGTTATGTGTATATATATATTAATCGAAGTGCAATAAAATAATAAGTATGATATAGAAATAAAATGAAACAAAAAAAAAATATATATATATAAATAAAAAGAGATCTTGTCCACCCGCCGGTTAAGTGTTAACAAAACGTAAACAATTAAAACTGAAACATACAAAACGTAGGTAATAGGTAGTCCAGGCAAAAAAGCTAAATAAAAAGTTAAACAGGTTTCAACAATAAAATATTGTTATGAAAAAAAAAAAAAAATATACTATCATGTTATGCTCACTCAAAACAAGGAAACGTTTAATCGGAACGCGGCCACATGACAGCTATAGATAAATGATGACAATGACAGGAGTAACAATGACAGATTCAAAAAGAGTGAGTGATAAATATAACCTACAGTAGTAATTATTCTAAATCTTTGAATATGTAGGTAAACGACCGTAATTATACTTGCAAGTAGCTATTACCCGGACTCCGTATTCAAAACAAAACAAAACAAAAACAGATTCTCCTACTTTTTGGCAGCAGCACGCTTAGATTTTACTGCGATGGGCTTCACAGCAATGGGCTTCACAGCAATGGGCTTCACAGCAATGGGCTCTACAGCAATGGCAACCGTAGGCGACTCTGCAGTGACAGGAGACGTAGCACCAGCAGGTTTTTCAGTGCCTTGCTGTTCGATCGTGCTCAAGTCCGCGCGAGAGACAACCCGATGCCGGGTGCCGTCGGGTCCCAGAACATACACGCAACCATCTTTTGTCCAGCAGTTGCTTACTCCAAACCTCTCTCGCGCAGTCATGAAGACATCGTGTCGCGCCTTCGTCAGAAACTCTGAGATAGTAATGCCTGTACCCTTTAATTTAGATTTTTCGTACCAAATTTTGTTCCGTACCTCAGCATCTCTCAACTTAAAAAGTATTGGCCGCGATTTATTGGGGGCTGCAGATCGTCCCATCCTGTGACACCGCTTCAAGTCACTTACTGTGAAGACATTGTTCGCGAAGCGGTTTCTCACGACATCAGCCACCACCTGAGCCGTTTCCTCATCTTTGTTCTCGGCAACACCATGCAACAGCAGAATTTTTCGTCGCCCGCGCATCTCTATGTTGTCCAGGGAGCGGGAAAGCATCTGGATCTGTAGCTGCAGGCTACTCAGGGCCTGAGTTATAAACAATCGAAATGCAGCAAAGTCAGTGGCTAAATCTGAAGAACTAGACGGAGAAGGTCCAGCCTTCTGTAACTGCGCCTCAAATTCCGACATCCCGTTGTTAAACAGTACTGTCATTTCTGTGAGAGTGTTTTCTAGTGGATCCATTATTGAAGTGATGAAAATATAGTGATATAATTGAAGCAATCAGTGATAATAACACTTATCCGGCAAGTAGAACAAGTTAGTTGATTATATTGAACATGAAAAGTATGAATTAATGTTTTTAAAATATATTAAATATTAATTTTAATTGGGAGCAAAAATTATTTGTATTCACTTTGACACTACCCTACATATTCGGAAGACAAAATCCTTTAAATTTATTTCAAGACATGCCTCAAAATGCAGGCAGACTAGCATCTACTTCACTTTTAAACACGAAAAATGTCAACTCTTCCTTACCAAATGGAAGTAGTAGAAAAGTTGGCATTTCATCGGGTGATTCATGAAGGGAACCGACGACGTGGTAGATTTATGGTGCTTCCACCTGACGTGTGACGTTTATTGCGCAGAATAGCTGATGCTCGATCCACATCGCAACAATTTTGCTTCCGTTATGTGCTGAATGTGTTATTTGTCACAATATGTTACAAATATTTGGTGTAAAGGTAGACTTTTAGGGTTGGACGTCGCTTGAAGTTTTTTATTGTATCATTTATTTATGTAATGTATTTATCCATTAGTTTCAACCGAATAAAGTCCACTGCTGGACACAAGCCCCTCCCAAAGATGAAAGAAGCTACAACAACCGATCTGACTGTTCATTGGGGGCTTTTGCCATAATCGCCACGCTTGGCAGCGTCGCTTGAAGTTTTTTATTGTATCATTTATTTATGTAATGTATTTATCCATTAGTTTCAACCGAATAAAGTCCACTGCTGGACACAAGCCCCTCCCAAAGATGAAAGAAGCTACAACAACCGATCTGACTGTTCATTGGGGGCTTTTGCCATAATCGCCACGCTTGGCAGGCGGGTTGGCGATCGCACTCGAGTTGTGTACTCGAAGGATGCTGCTGCCCATCCTGTGGTTTATCCCATAGTCGCCTTTTACGACACCACCACCACCACGGTATGAGATGGGTTGATGCTATTCGGCACCACACAGCAAATTTGTTAATTGATACTATTTATTTATTTATATTCGCATTGTAGAGCTACATTGCACCGATAAGTTTAACTATGAGGTGCCAATTTTTCTAGCCGCGGATGCAAATCTGGAATGTCGGTACTACCAGATCTTTTCTTGCAATGATATCACTTTCTGCAACAGATTTTGTATTGTCACATCGCAGCGTATGCATTTCTGGTTTTCAGTCAGGTAGTGTAGGGAATTTGCTCACTTTGTTGAAAGATACCGAAAATAAAATCGTGTCCAATCGGTTATTAAAATAATAATATCTATTAAATTACTGGCAATTCTATTTTATCGATTTAAGTGAAATATAAGTTATAAGCTCCTCTTCTTAATTAACCCAGTAGTCTCGCATTTCAACGAGAATATCATTTATATCAATAAATAATTGCTATATTTGTAGTTCGTTATCTATATCTCATTCATTATCACTTTATTGAAAACAAGCTAGTGCAGAAATATTTATTTCAAATGTAACACGAATGCCTCTAAAGCATCTGCTCCAATAAAAAGTCTGTATCGTTCAGCACGCATGACTATGACCACTTTATTCTGCACTAAGGGACAAAAAAATGACACCCGTATCAACTATCAGATGCACTTATCACGTAATGTCATTACGTGCCTTTAATGGCAAGGTGTGAAACCAGTTAAAATGTCGCGCGCAGGATTTGCTTAGTAAATTGCATCGCATCCATTGCACCCAGAGAGGCGTAAGTCAGCAAGCGCCCGGGGCAATGCAGTTAAGACGTCATTAGCACGTTATGTGACGTCATAACTTAAGAGCTATCTTCCGCCTGTCAGCAATTACCGCGATGGATGGAGCTACACGTGGCCTAAATGTGCGTTATTATTTTATTCTAGAGTTCATTCAGCAGGCAGTTGCTAGGTGCAACATTTATTTTCATTTACTAAAAAATATTCATGAAATACAGAGTCTTAGTGGATATTTCGCACGGATATTTCGTTATCTCATACCTTTTAACACATAAAGTTTTACGCCGCGATAAGCATCTAAATTGCATTCAATTACGCAGAACTGTACGAAGCTGTAAACAAAGAAACACAAACAGTTAACAATAGAAAGTAAAAGGATAAATAAAAATCATCCATATATTCAAGTGCATCGCCCAACTTGTAGACGTAAATGAGAATAGTTTGTTCAGACAATGGATTCATAAATCGCGTGATCCTATCTACTTGTAAAACTGCTAAAATGGACGCTGGGCGACGTTCATTATGCGTGTTTAGTTCCATTGTAATGAATGTTTTACCAAAAGGGGAAGATATGAATATAACAATAAAGAATATCTAGTTAGGCTTTAGAAGTAGGTAGTTAGGTGGGAACTACTGTAGATAAACTGACACTAAAATTCTAATAGGTACTGTGGGAACGTAGCTAGGTTACCGGTTCTTATCTCAATAAAAACCTTCTTTTAATTAAGAATTCATATTTATTTTCATATGTATTTAATAATAATATCAACACGTCTTTCACTGTGGATTCTCAAGGCTAGAATTTTCATCAGTCTCTGGACAATTGTACGCATGATCCAAGAATGTCAAAGCATTTTTAAATTAAACTATATACTGGTTTATAGTGGTCAGGAAATCATACTAAGGAGGCGACCAATAATACTGTATTGTGTTATGATTGGCAAATAAGGTTTTGCGACACATCATCATCATCCTATCTGTCAAAGGGCACTCACTGCTCAACAAAGGCCTCCCCCAGAGATTTTCACAATTCCACAATGAGTAAATCAGTATGGGTCAAAGGTAGGCTCTCTGGAGGAATGTGCGGCCTGCCAGGTCGCACAGAGACGGGGCCCATCAGACCAAGTGACAGGCAATATCTGCCAAAGATGTGGCTCAATGCCTACCCGGCGAACACCAGTCCCCCAGCCATGGGTAATTGGAAGGAACACCGTGCCGTTTTACCCGCTAAGAGTCCGGCAACTTGATGTGAACTAACCCTTAGCACAAGCATATTTAACATAGTTGGAGCGGTAAGATAAAGATAGAAAATAAGCATGCTAGTGATGACCAACCGACATTGTTACGCAAACGATATAATTATATACACAGAATAAAGTAGTTTCGATAGAGAAGCTCAGAACATAAGGGAAATGGTAGATGTACCTACTTACTTTTAGGCTAAGAATACCACCACCCCATTTCATCCCGTGGGTGTCGGAGGGTGGGCAGCAGCGTCCTTCGAGTACATTTATAATGGAACAGCGCTCGCCAACCCGTCTGCCAAGCGTGGCGTTTATGGAAAAACCCTCCAATGAGCACACAACACAAACCCATACCTGTCGTTGTGGCAATCTTTGAGGGAGGCTTCTGTCCAGCAGTGGATGTTTTTCGGTTGAAATGATGATGATGATCACGACAAAGAATGCTGGTTATGGTGGTAACCCTTCAGGATAGCCCGTTGCAGCAATTGTGTGGAGGTAAGCGATGACCACTAGTGGACGTTTGGAGTGATGATGATGGTTAAATGGATTTTATATTCTTCATTTTGAGAACGGTGTAGTCAAAATAATTGTAATATATTATAATTTAGAAGAGTAACCATGGATAAAATATATATATATATATATATATATTATAATTAGATCATAGATTTTTACAGTTTATTGTTTTATATTCGTAACTTTTCCTAGTGAAGCGTATTTAAGCTCACTTATATCTAACCTGATAAAATACGCTCCTATAATAATCGCTAAGTCTGCTTTTTTATGGACAAAAAAAGATCAGATCGATCGATCGATCGAAATCCTAAGACTTTACTAATCAAATGTAGCATGTGTAGAGACATAGTATTGTTCGGGCGTCGCGATACATTTTTAAGTATCCTCGTGTCCATTTCAATTTTATTAGATCACGATTTGGTAATCTTTTATACAAATAAATTATCACTATATTTTCCTCTATTATGTACATTTAGACAATTTCCCTCGCAGCGCCGTATTTAGGTACGTGTTAGCTCCGTACATGTCTTTTGTATCATTTATTGTCACTTGTCTGCCCTGCGGCGATGACCTTTCCCTTTACTGTACATTTATCCGTAACATCTCTAATAGTCTAGAATGTTTTTATCTCAAATTGGAAATAAGGAAAAATCATTGCGCAGTATCTTGTTATAAAAAATTGCTAAGAATAGGTCGCCTATTTTTTACTCCAACCCTTGCCTATATATAGGCAAGGGTTGGAGCATTATCTTTGTCCTTGTGGTGTTCGGATTAAGATTATAGCACCACTCAATTTGCGGTCGTGGTTGTCGTAGAAGGTGACTCAGAGTTTTAAACCAGAGGAATGGGTAACAGCGTCCCTTCTATGGAACAGCAGCCATTCTGCACTCACCAACACGTCTGCCAAGTGTGGTGAGTACTGGCCAATTCCACCCAAAATGACTACACATGGTATGCACCTTGTCATTTATGGGGGAGGCCCTTGTTCAGCAGTGGACATCCTTTGGCTGATATGACGATGATGACGGTGATGCCCTTCTGCAATCAACGGGATCACCAATCCGTGTGCCAAGTATGGTGATTATTGCAATACATACGTAACGTATCCGTTTTGTAACTCTTTATTAGAGGCTCATATTTAGTATATGACGATAGCCAACGCATATGATGGTGATAAGTAGCAGCACACTAATAGCATCAGACTCCGAAAATATAATATTAATAATACATAGTACCAAACAGAGATTGAAAAACATTGTCTCATACAAAGTTTCCAGTCCAAATGTATCAGGTGCTTGTTAGTTTAGTACCTACATGAAGATGTTATCTTTTCCAAAATCGTAGAAGAAAAGTTGTTATTTTATAATGAGTATATTGCCCTCAAAAAGTTTTGACAGCAAAAAAAAAATGCATTGGTATTTGTTATAACTGAAACACTAAGAATCCAAGCACTTAAGAGTAAGTTTTCTGAAAGAGTGTCCTCGGAGTTTCTTGCCAGCCGATCACACAAATGGAATTGTGAAACTTTAATGTTGACGTTACATACGTGGCTGTAATTGAGTTGAAAGTCTGACGACGGTCTGACCGTTGGTTATTTATTGTGTAACCTAAAAATTATCTCATCTCATCACCAGCCCGTTAATGTTCACTGCCGTACATGGGCCTCCAGATGATCTCTACAATGAGCGTTCATAGAAGATATTGCTATAATAATCGAATCGACTTGATTTGAATATTGATCGAAGAATGTTGTTATTAGCATAGGCGAAAATATCATGCTCTTGATATCAACCCCTAGCGGCCTTACGATACCCATGTATGGTGGGGGGTTGGCTTTTTTTTGTCGGGAACCACACAGAACAATGAATAATTTAAGACTTCAATAACTTTTTTGCACTTTTTGATTGCACCGCGCTTCTTTGTTGGAAGAATTTATTGCAACGAGATTGTAAAAAAATGTGAATGTGACGGTGTAAGGTGTACCGGAAAATTTGTTATAGTGATTAATATGTAGGTCACGTAAAAATAAATTTCGTTCGTCAGTCTGCCTTTTTTCCTCCTGGGCACTTTGTACATATGTAATATATTAAAAGAAAGAAAACAGAATCCGTTTGCAATCGCTTAGATTTTGTATAGCTTCTCGCAGACTATCGGAGCTGTTGCTTTAATTGAGCATCTGGGCGAAGCCGAAAAAGCCTTATAAATATACTTATAAACTAAGCAACTGCTGCTAAGGGGACCTGCGGGACTCGAAGCTAGTTTAGGGCGTTGCTGGGCTAAATCCGGACAGCTGACAGCACAGAATAAATACTTATGTATTAATAATATTTATTCCGTATTATTCCATATGTAGGAGATATTTAAAGCTACTGGCTCGGCACGGGTCGATACGAGCAAGGATCTGGGCGGAGATGCCTCTAGAGGTCTCTCTGTTTATGTATATACCTAGACAACGTAGTGTAAATAACAATGGGGAATTTATTGGAAAATGGTTATTTATAGAGTAACCATAATTTTATATAATTATAATAAGTTAAGTATAAAATATTATTAACTTCAATAAGTGTAAAATATTAATATCTTCAAACTGAATAATGTATTCATTAAATAACCAACTGTTAAGTTAAGGTATCTTATTAAAGCAAAAGCCTTAAGATATCGTATCCGTAACTTGGTATTGGTCGCCCATTGGCAATTTATCATAGACTTCTTCCGTTCTGGGGAAGGCCGAAGGGGTGTGGTTTTAGCCTGTCTGGTCAGCTACGGAACCAAAGAGGGGCTGCCACGATTATAGGCACATCTCGGACGCGAGGACTATAAAGCGATCACTCCCTCTCTAGGGATTGTAAAGGATCCCTCCGAAGCTTCCCTGTGCGCTGTGCTGCACACACGGCGGCGCATGACCCCATCAGCGCCACCTTCTTCTTGGGGGTTACTAACTGTTCCTATCCTTCTATAGGAGGCACGGATATCAGATATCTATGATAGGACTTCAGAAGGATTTTGTTAGACGGGCAGCTGACCCCAAAATAGTAAAGGCTAGGCAGACAAAACATGTAATTATTATAAAAATGTATATACGGTCCCACAAAAATAATAAACTTTATTTTAAGTGGACAGTAGATGCACGGGATGTCTAGGGAGATATGTTTTATAAAACCGGACAAGTGCAAGTTAAACTCGCGTGGAGAGGGTTCTAAAATTGGTGGATATATTGTCTATTATTTAATGCGGTTTTGTACCAATAAATTATCCCAAGAACAAACTTAGCATCGTAGTTGAAAAACAAGTTTTCCCAAATGTTCCAACCGCAAACGTAAGTTTGTACGCACAATATTTAAAGATGTACCATGTTATTTTGAGATCATGGACTTCTTATAGGTTTTCCAGTAATCTATAAGTAAAGAGCTATTATATCATTGTTTTTAAAAATAAATGTTTTTTTTATTTTAGTGCTTCAACAGCAATTTTACATATGAATTATTCCAAAAACATTTGGAAATTACAACTTGCTTTTTATTAAATGCGATCCCCATAGTGTCCGTGTGGTGTCCGGCTTGTCCAGGTGGTGTCCGGCTTAAGAATCTAGTACCACTCCATCTCCTCCCGTGGATGTCGTAAAAGGCGACAAAGGGAATCTAAACCAGAGGGATGGGCAGCAGCGTCCCTTTTGTGAACCGGTAGCCATACTGCGCTCACCAACCCGCCTGCCAAGCGTGGTGAGTATTGGCAAATACCCTCCGAAATGATGACACACTTGTGGTATCTATGGGGGTCTTTGTTCAGCAGTGGACGTATAAATGGCCGATATGATGATATGATGATCCCCATAATGTAATGATTTTTATCTTGTATTCTATATTTGTAGGACTCTATCTCTATACAATAAATATTGCATACACTTTTTTTAAATGATGCCCCACACAGTGATTTCTCCTGTATTGTGAGTACAGTATACATGCATAAATCTCACATGGACCAATAGCCAGCCCTGATACAACTATCTGTAGACCATACAAATATTTGTTCCGTGCGGGGATCGAACCCGCGACACGTGGCGCAGAAAGCCAATTGCTTTGCAACTGCGCCGCTGTTGCCGTAAAATTGGTCTTTGATTGAATGTTTTTTCGAACTTCCAAAGAACTTCTATTGATCATAGATGTACCTAATACACGCAGATGACTAGGAATGCGTAATCATTCCATTAAAAGGCACGTTCTTAAGGATTTGTTGGTACCCCTTATCCTACGGGAATCCAAAGGAAAAAAGGTCGAGTAATTTGTCTTTACTTGGAGGATTTATGTAGTCGCCTGAGACTGGATGCTCTTGGAATGAATTGTTGATTATAATCGTCCTGAAAGGACATATCACGTAACTGATGTGAGTATGTCAAAGACTGGACGATGTTGGAGTATGATTATGGCCGTGCTATTTATGATATTCTGGCTTGTTTATTATTTGTGATTTAATGTTGCAATTCTCAAAATAGAATCTAATTTGTTCAATTACTTACATTCGTATATAAAGTTTATGAATAAATAATCGTTAAATGCTATAAATACATTATTTTAGTTATTGTCTTCATCATCATCATCATATCAATAGAAGGTTACTGCTAAACAAAAGGCTCTCCCATAGATTTTTTATTTAAACAAAATTTAAGATTCATATATATTACTTTAGCAAAGGATAGAAGAAGATGCAGAAAAAGAGCGCAAGACTGAAAACTGGCGCAGCATAGAATGCTGTTTATGGTTCATCATCATTTCAGTTGTAAAAGTCAACTGCTGGACATAGGCCTCACTCAAAGTTTACCACAACAACTTGGCACACTGCCCTGGGCTGGGTTTGTGTTGGTTCAAGTTGGTTGGCTCAATGGGGGTTTTTGCCATAATCGCCACGCTTGGCAAGCGGGTTGACGATATAGGTACTCGAAAAACGCAGCTGCCCATAGTCGCCTTTTACGACACCCACAAGATGCGACGGGTGGTGCTATTCTAAGCCAATACCACACTGAACACCAACACTACACGGAACACCATATAGTTTAGTGTTACAGGCTGACGAAAAGACAAAATCTTTGATCGGTGTCTAGTTATAAAAGTAGGTATCTATTAATTTTGCTGCCATGTAAAACTATAATTATAATTATTAGTTAAAGTCCGCTGCTGGATACTGGCTCCCCACAAAGATAGCCACAGTGAGTGTTTGAGTGTGTAGTGTACTCATTGGGGTGTTTTACCATTATCGCCACGCTTGTCAGGCGATGTTGCCGCAGCAGTTGAGTTGCGCTCCTTGGGTAATGGATCCGTATTTTGAGTACAATTCGAGCACAACTGTTGTGCTCTAATTAGGCGAACATGTACTCGAAGGACGCTGCTGCCTATTCTTCAGGTAATCTCATAGTCGCCTTTTACGGCACCTACGGGATGAGATGGGTTAGTGTTCTTCGTAGCCAGCACCACACCGCACAATAATTATTGGTATTGTAGTAGTAGTAGCATTATTATAAGCGAGAAGCACTACAACAATGTACCTATAAAGCAGTTTTCTTCTTAACCGTAATGACATCATCGTCATCATCATAATATCAGCCGAAAGACGTCCACTGCTGAACAAAGGCCTCCACCATAAATTTCCACAACGAGCGGTAACATGCTGCCCGCATCCAATAGCTCCCAGCGACCTTCACCAGGTTGTCTGTCCACCTCATTGGAGGTCGTCCCGGTGCGTTTTCGGGTGCGCGGTCTCCATTAGAGAACCTTTTTACCCCAACGGCCATCAGTTCTACGAGCAATGTGTCCTGCTGACTGCCACTTCACCTTACTTAATCCTTTCAGCTATGTTGGCAACTTTAGTTCTTCTACAGATCTCCTCATTTATGATTCGGTCTCGCTGAGTGACGTTGAGCTTTCTTATGTGGCCTATGGTGAGTGTCTCTATCCCATATGTTATCACTGGTAGCACACACTGGGTAAAGACTTTCGTCTCGAGGCATTGCGGTATTGTTTACGAAAAGACGTTGCGATGTTTCCCGAATGCTGCCCAACCGAGTTGGATTCGACGATTGACCTCTTTCTCGAAGTTGCACTTACCTAACTGGACAGTTTGTCCCAGGTAGACATACTCGTCAACAACTTCGAGAACAGTGCTCCCAACGGATGTTGAGATGGGCACGACATGGGCATTTGACATGACTTTCGTCTTGCCCATGTTTATTTAATCGGAATAATAACTGCAAAGAAAATATATTCATTGACATCTGTTTCTTGAGCTGAAATTTGTACAACCTCTTGGACAGAGTGAAAAAGGCATCTTCAAAGATACGTATACTATCGAAAACCCGGTCGTATGAGCTGTTGAATAGGCGAGTCAAAAAACATGGTAATTTTATCTTTTAAAATCAATTATATGCATAGATTTTGCGATAATCTAATTACTGAGTTACTTTTCAAATGGCTAATGGGTCGGAGCGCATATTGAGATGGCATGAGTATGAACCCATCTAATGCACTTTTGATTTGAAATAAATCTCTTTATTTTCCATTATTCATACCACGCCGCCCATGAAGCAATGTATTTGCTTCATGACGCCATCCATCCCCACGCCGGCTGGCGGGACAGCCTTACACGGACCGCGAAAACTGCGTTAACATTACTTTCGTAGTTCATTAAGTATTTGCCCGCATTCCGGCTACCGTTTATTTATGCTGGCTATGAGGCTATGCTCAGGACTAGTGGTGTTAAAAAAGCTATATGGCAATAGCGCGCTACAGACTCTATGCTTAAAAAAAATACGCGCTATTTTACACGCTACATTTTTAACGAACTGGGTGGACGCGAATGACGCCATAAAACGCGCTGAATATCACGCTACATGTCGTTGGACAGATAGCGCGCTGTAGTTAGACAGCGCACTTTATATGTTCATCGTGCTGGTTCAGTTTTCTTCTTGAATACGTTATATATCTTACGTATAATAATAAAATAATATCTATTAAAATAAAATGGAGCAGTAATTGACGTCATACATTTCATCTATCTTATATATTTTAATTTTACGAAATGTTAATGTAGGTATGTACTTTGTTGACGTACCTAAAATAAATATTATAATCAACGCGTTGGGGAGCGACCGTTGGCGCGCGAATTCACTCGATTACTTTTTTTTTTTTTTTTTTTTTTTTTTTTTTTTTTTGTTGGGCTTCTCGCATACATTTCTGGGAAATGTGGTTGCTTAACCGGTCATTTGCTGGCGAAGCCAAAAGAGGCCTCCAGCCAGGCTTAAATTAATTATTAAAAACTAAGCAACTTTCGCTAAGGGCGCCCCCTGCGGGACACGGACCTCGGCTTAGGGCGTTGCTGGGGATATCAAGCTATTGTTTTGGGGACAGCTGGATCGGTATTATTTAAATTGTATTAAGGGACATTTAAAGCTACAGGCTCGGCACGGGCCGGCGCGAGCAAGAGACGGGAGGGAGAAGTGCTAACTTGAACGGGAAGGTGACGCGGCGATAGGCCTCCGCGACGTCGGTGAGGCGGGCATCCTCGGCGGCGAGGGCGGTACAACGGTCGGGTGTTCAGTGAACGAGACAACGCGAGTCTCTTCATGTGATCTAACGTGATTTTATCGTCTGGATCGACCAGAACGTGCCTCGGGCGGCGTACTCTACTGATACGGGAGGGTTCGTAGTCGGCGGCTGATACCACAAGGGGATTTGGGTGGGACAGGGCAGAATCGAGATAGCGTTTGGACGCTTGTTTCATAAATTGCCTGATGGTCGGCAAGTTAAGGTCGAAATGGAGTTGGTCGTTTCGCATGTACAGAGGCGCTCCGGTGGCCTTGCGCATGAAACGGGTTTGGAGGGTTTCTAATCTACGGAGTGGGTATGATTCGGCGTGTGCGAACACTGGGCTGGCATAGGTCATGATGGGTCGAATGCATGTGGTGTAAATTCTCACCTTATTTCTAAGGGATAATTTACTACGAGCGTTCAGAATATAGTGAAGGCGACCGAGCACAAAGGCAGCGCGGGCACGCACCATCTTTGTGTGGGGAATGAAGGTCAGTTTTTTGTCTAGGGTGACTCCAAGATACTTGGCGTGCGGTTCCCAAGGAACCGATTGGCCCAGCATCGAGATCTCCCTGAAGCGTGGGTGGTCGTCGCCTAATTTGCAAAATAGGACGGCTTTACTTTTGATAGGGTTAACTTCGATCCGCCATTTCCTAAACCATTTACCGTAGACGTTGGCTGTGGTTTGGAGGATCTTAGTTATACTATCGGGACTGCTACCAGAGTAGAATATGGCCGTGTCATCTGCGAACAGTGCTAATTGGGTCGTATTAGCAGGTCTTTTGGGGAGGTCACTGGTGTACAGTGTGAACAATAATGGGGCTAGCACGGATCCTTGTGGGACTCCGGCTCTAATGGGGTGGAGGGAAGAGAGAGCGCCCGTAATTCGATATCGGAAACTGCGATTTGACAAGAAGTCTCGTATGATGAGAACGAGACGGTCAGGCACTCCGAGTTGGTACAACTTATATAATAAGCCATTGTGCCAGACTTTGTCAAATGCTTTCGCAACATCGAAAAAGAGGACTCCCGTCATCAGGCCGCGTGAGAATCCGAACGTGATGTGTTCAACTAGTCGGTGGACTTGTTGTACACACGAGTGTTTGGTTCTAAAACCAAACTGTTCGTCGGGAATGAGTTTCTTGGAATCGGCATAATCCTTTAATCGGGAATAGATAATCCGCTCATAAATCTTCGCAAGAGAATTGAGAAGGCTTATGGGGCGATAGCTGGAAGGCTCGCACTTGGGCTTACCGGGTTTGGGAATACCGATAACGGTGGCCTGTTTCCACGTATGCGGAAATAGGTTATTGTTTAATGCCGCATTGAAGATGACGGTCATTAAGGCGATAAGACGTTCGGGGAAGAGTTTAATCACCTTGTTGGTGATACCGTCAGAGCCGGGGGCTTTGCGAGGGTGAATCTTTTTCACGAGATTTCTGACCTCGTCTGCCGTGACCGGAGGGAGGGGGTCGTCAGGGTCCTCGGCAGGCGGAATAGCTGCTCTACGTTCGACTTCAGCGTCAACCTTTTTGAGGTGAGCTTGGTCTACAGGTAGAGTGCTTGGGGAACATTGCGCTTCTAGACTGTCAGCTAGGCATTCGGATTTTTCGTCGTCATCAAAGGCCGGCCTTTGGTTGGGACGGTTGAGGGGGGGGACAGAATTGGATGTTTCGGATTTGAGTTTCCGTTGCAGATGCCAGAACGCAAGGTGGGTTGGCTCTAAGTCGCCCAACATCTTATCCCAGTTAGCCTCTCGGCACTCCTTGATACGTTCCTTGACAGCACGCTGCAGGTGGCGCATAAAGAGGCGATTGGGTTCGCTGGGAAAAGATGAGTACGCTCTAAGGGCTGCGTTCTTCTCCGTCATCAGTGCACGTACATCGTCAGGGAGTTTCATGCGATGGTCTTCCATCGCAGGAACTCGCCGTGAACACTCGTCCACGACGGACTGTCCTCGATTACTGTTTAGTGACCCGCTATTTATAGCGTCAAATTAGAGCCGACATGGTGTGCGTTAAACGTTGCGTGCATATAGCGCGCTATTTAATCACGCTAGACGCTATATTGACCACCACTACTTAGGACATCGCCGCAACTAATGGGGCGTATACGGGATATGCGGTCGACTCCCAGATCTACCACCCGCTGGCTCCTGGGACAGATCAGGCATGCGATTTGCCGCTTGCGTGGACCTGTCCGCCTGATGTGAACTCATTCTTAGCAAAAGCATATTCAGTTTACTTCCGTTATAAGAATAACAGTAATTTATAACCACCACGATAGATGGGTAAACATAAAAAAAATGTTTAGTCTAGGCTGAAATATTCTTGTTACGACAACAAATCCTAAGATGTTTTTATAAGTGGAGATGCATTACCTGGGCTCTACAATGGTCACCTGAAAGCAAAATAATTGCGCGGAGTTCACTGTCGCGCACCGATCAGTGTAATGGCTTGACGTGGATCAAAAATGTAATTTGTAACAGATCGCGAAAAAATAATGCCATCCTGTGTTTATAGACGATGCACGAAGTATACTGCTATTGCGAAAGAAAAAGACGTTTTATATATCATAAATAAATAAATACGTAATGAAAATCAATATTGTAAATAAAACGTAGTATTATTTTTTATTACGCGGTCTAATGGCGGCCGGCCCGCCGTTTTGTAGTGCCATAATGTTTGTGTATGGTCCGACTATATGTAAAATGTCATCGAACGTATCTATGTTTCTTGCGTTTTCAAAGTGCCTACACGATTTATCTCGAGATGAGCACATAATAATTGTATAAATAAAACGTCTTGTTGTGGGATATAGACGCACTTAATCAGGTGTCAGTCATCATGATGAATGTCTGACACTCGGAGTATCTAGTTTATGAATAGACAGGTTGGCTATCCATTGCCATTTCCTAGATATCATACGTGTTTAGAATTATATTTGAGCTAGGTTTCTCTGCATTATAGTTATTTTATAGTGATGAATAATAATAGAATTTTCTCGAATGTTGAGTGATGCAAATAATGTTATGGTGGGAGGTATATGTATATTTTACACGAGCTAATGCGTGGCAATGCCTTTTTAACTATTTTTTTCTCTCTAATAAACTTTCAAGAAAGTACCAACAACAACTGTACAAAGCTTCAAATCAATCGGATCTATGTTATACAAGTACGAACAGGATTCGGGACAAGCAAACGAAGAAACGTTCATTTTTATATATATAATAGAGTTTCTCTGTTAGTTAATTGGGAATAATGGATCAAAAACGTAATTGCGTTTTTTCTGTAAAACAAAAGAATTTATTTATGTACTAGCTGGGACCCACGGTTTCACTCGCGTTTAATTTAAAAGAAATTTAGAGTACTTCGACATAGACACTTGACATAGAATATATATATTGGATCCAATATATATATTCTCTTTTTGCGCGGAAACCTAATTATTTTTCTAAAATAAAAGTAGCCTAAGTTATTCCTTATAACAGCAGCTATCTACCAGTGAAAGTCCCGTCAAAATCAGTCCAGCCGTTTCGGAGATTACCCGGAACAACCAGACAGACAGACAGACAGACAGACAAACAGACCGACAGACAACAGACAAAAAATTTAAAATTGTTTTTTTGTTATATGTACCGTATATACTTTCATATGCATTTAGTAAAAAGCTGTTATTTTGACATTACAAACAGACACTTCAATTTTATTTATTTATATAGATATAGATTATATAAACAACATTTAACCAATTACAGTATCTGTTAGAGTCATTAGCCTGTAAAACAAAAGAAACAACATGTAAAGCCTTTATTTCAGATCTTTTTGTATCTTAACAAATATAGAAACTATTATCTTTAGAAAAGTATATTTATTGCTTACTCTTCTTCTTCTTCTCTCTTCTAGTTTCCTATCTCTTTTCAGATTTTCTTTGTACACCTTGATTTCAAATCAAGTGGCAGAATATTTACATTTTCACCTTGCAAAAGGTATTTTGGAGTAAACTGAGTGACTGTGTGTTCTGTTGCGTAAAAAAATTCTACACATTTCTGTGCAATACTAGACCAACCTTTTTTTATCACTTACGTTTATTTGACATCTTATCTTATTAACCACTGTGTAGCCTTTAATTAAGCCCATTTGAAAATGGTGCATCCACAGTACCGAATACTATTCTTATGTTTTTATTGTTTAGAAATGCCGTCGGTCAGTCCATTAAAACCATGTCAATATTGTATATAGTGTCACATTTTTTATTAGTAAAAAAATCACTTTAGCTTTAATTTCTGGATGTTAAAATATAAGTATATCTTGAAATAATCAACCAGAAGATGTAACTAGTTTTTGACCGTGATCCTCCAAAGCCTCCAGTGATATCAATAGATATAATTTCATGGGCATGTTGCTGGGCCTAAATGTGAAATTCAGCCATATTTTGCCTTCCTCCTTGATTCGTTTTTTATACTAATTTCACATTCATCACAAGTTTGTTTAATGTTTGCGATGATATACTTTGCTGTATAGAATGGTTTTATTTTACTTATCATCTGGGTTCTCCTAATGTGGCAGTAAGAATCGTGGATATCTTTTATTAAAGTCATGCTAAGTTCTTCTGATAGTATGATTTCGTTTCTTCTTTTATTCTTTTTGTGGTATATTTCATTCTCCAATATAAGATTTCCATTTTGTAGGTCTAAATTTGTTGATAATTTTTCATGATTCATGATCTGTCGCATAGAAACTAAGTCGGATAGCCACTGCGCCAACCATGCCGTCACTTAATAGGTATAATATATGTTTTAGTGGTACCTTAATGTGAACATTCAACATAGATATCTGATATATGTGGGTATTAGGTATGTGTCTATGTGTCTATTCATCCAACAATGTAGTGTATTCAATTACAGTTATACGATAAAAGAACGCTCTAAAACTCTAAAATAATATTTTATATGAAATAAAATTTATCCATATTCGAACAACCCAGAATAATTTACTACTATATTATATATCTTACGTAAATAAGTGCATAGTCACGTCATATTACATGCGTGACGTTTAGGTTAATCTATGTGCAAACCGTCTTACGAGGCAGCAGCGTACCGACACTATGCACACTGGAACTCGTGCGTTAAAACTATTGCCTCATTAGTCGCACGAGTACACCAAGCCGTAGGCCCATAATAAAATGGATTTCAATAAAGTATTGTTAGTTATTATTCACCGAAGGGCATATTCTTATGATTTGAGAATAGAAGGAGCTGTTGCCTCATTATTTCTTTCCTTTATCAGGTACTGCCTGCAATGTATCTATTTAGTTGCATTGAATTCGATTAAATATTCTAAAAGTCATTTTTACATAGTCCTTTTTATATCGTAGTTTAGCCCCCTTACAATACCACTGGACAATTCCCCCCTTCGCTGCGTTGTAGGCAAACCAAAATCAGCGAGTTTTTTTTTCATAGGTATATGGAAAACATTTTATCCACAATAAACTTCAACCTAGGACGATTTAACCACTCCTAGACTTCAGCGCTTCGTTAATAATCAAATCATCATGGGTGCCTTGAACCACTCCACTGACAATGCGTTCTTGTATTTATCCCACCTGTACTAGTTAAGGATGTCGGATACTCGGCAAGTGCTCATTAAAATTATGAATAGTTCCCTAACTTTGTTGGCACAGAGACATAACGCAGCCTCTTCCATGATTGGGTTCCAGTGGTTGTTGTCTTTCAATAACCCACGGGCCTCACATGGTTCTCTGAATGTCACTTGGTCTTGTCTATTAGCTGCTATCAGTGCCTGAAAGCTCGGTGGATCTCGCACCCGATTCAGCCATTTGCGCAGACACAAGCATTAGGAGTTGCTGACGTAAAGATCCAGTGGGCCTCACGCCTTTATGTCTGTCCAGCTTGCGCTTCCACTATTTTCACGATACATTCCACCGATAGTATCGAGGTATTTCAGCATAAAGAAATGTTTTTTCGATTTTGTTTTCATTTTCGTAAAGGGGGACTCACCTGTTATCCACCATGACTTCCTCATGACCACGGTGAATTTTAATGATGATTATACTCTCCGCCGCGGCGTACTGTGGGTATCCAATATGATATTCCAAGATTCTGAGTGTCCTTCAGTAGCCTCAGGGATACTTTTTGGTGTTTTTGGGTTCCCCGTCCGTCGTGCTCAGAAATGATCTATTGTGTATACCGCACGGCCCATTGATCATGTTTTTGACAGTTGCGTCGTATAGTTTTTTGTCAGGAAAACATCGTAGAATCTATGAGCGCAACGCGGGATAGGTGTCCATCATGACTTCCAATAATATTTTGTTGCAATGGGCGGGCCATATTGCTCGTAAAACTGATAGCCGTTGGGGTAAAAAGGTTCTCGAGTGGAGACCGCGCACCGGAAAACGCAGCGTGGGACGACCTCCAACGAGCTGGACAGCTGACTTGGTGAAGGTCACTGGGAGTCGTTGGATGCGGGTGGCATGTCACCGATCGTTGTAGAAATCTATGGGGGAGGTGTTTGTTCAGTAGAGGACGTCTTTTGGCTGATATGATGATAATGAGGATTTTTTAATACTTTGGCTGAATGTAAAACTACGAAATGGTTTGTTACGTTAGGTCACGAAACGTGATTGAGTAACAAACATCCAAACATCTTTACAAACTTTCACATATATAATATAAGTAGGATTTTATAATAACTTCATTAAAAGTAAAACCTAAGAGAAGTTATTAACTATAAAATGTACGTTCATCAATAAATTGCAAATTATACCGCATAAAAACTACTTAGGGCGTGAACGCACGACACTACTCACCGGGCAATGCGTCTTTGCGTCACCTCATTACATTACACGTTGCGATTTACGTTGTTGCTGCACGCACATTTCGATCTCGCGTGTCTGGACATATACCCGTGGCCTTATTCCCTTTCATATTTATTTTAGTGGATTACACGATACTGAGATAGCAATCTAATATAGATTTGACGGATCTCGATGGAGCGTGGATAGTTGCTGATTAATACATCATCAGTATTTTATTCGATAGTCAACTCGTTATATATATTCAGTTAGTGAAAAAAAGTAACTTGATATTCTGCATAAGAATATACGCAAGGAAAGTAAACATACCAATCGAAAGAAAATATCTGTCATGAGCTTTATTAGAACTCTGGTGGAAAGTAAAACTATGATACTAACGTCTCTCCTATTCGCTTCCATAGAAAATTATATCTGCATTTTTTTTTCATGTGTATACAGTTTTGGTTGCGGTACAGGGTAAACTCTGCAACAAAATAATCGTGTAGCTAAATCTGGGAATAATGGTAAAGTTCCGCGCCGTAGTTCAAAAACTTCATACACATTTATAGAATTCCTCATTGTCCGTAAAAGCTTTTCCTTGTATCCAAAAAGCTTAAGTTTGACGAACATAGCGAGACAGAAATATGGACGAGAGAGCATTAATTCCACCCAAGCGACTTTCCCTCAGCAAATATTATGAGTGGCCTCAAACAACACTCACATATGAATTGTTCAGTGTAACGAAAACGATGCTATATCCCTACGGATATCGTATAAATTGTTGAAGAACTTTTCTTTCAGAACCTTTGTTTTACGGGAAATTGGATTCTCGGATCGTTTTTTAAAAGCAACAAAGAGACTGAATATGGGTATCCGACGAGGTTCCACATGGGTAGAGTACTCACGAGTTGTATTGTTTAAACACTACATTATCAGGTGGATTTGTGATTAAGATGGTCATCATTTAAGCCATAACACGATCGGTAAAACTCCGGCAATGAAAGATTTGGGAGTCACATTCGACCGAAAGCTCACATTCCATGACCACATTCTGCTGACGGCTAAGGAATCATACCGACGATTGGGCTTCGTTCTGCGGAATTCAAGTGAATTCCACAATGCAGATGTCAGTAAGTCCTTATTTAATGCATTGGTTCGCAGCAAACTCGAGTCTAGTTCATGTGTCTGGAATCCTCATGAAAGTACCTACACGCTCATGTTAGAAAAGATTCAAAAAGCTTTCCTGAGGTATCTTTATAAACGCGTAAACGGATATTATCCATACCTCTACCCAACTAAGTTTCTTCTCGGGTGCCTAGGTTACAACTCGCTTGAGGTAAGGAGAGCATGTGCCCAAATTACAACCGTTTGCAAGACTCTTCGTGGGTATATTGATGCACCGGATCTGCATAACGAACTGGCTAGATTTTTCGCTCCAGACAATTACCGCCGCAACAGGAAACACAAGCTCTTTGCTGTTCCTCCATGCCGCACGGTAGCGCGAGCTAATTCGCCAATACCTCGCACTCTCGCTGTACTCAATGAACTCTTGGATTCTCATCCGAGTTGTGATTTGTTTGCGGATGATTGGAAGAAGATATTGTTAGTATGTCAGAAGCATTTTGAGAGGAATTTATGAAAGACGAGTACCTTGCTGTTTTATGTTCATTGTCTTGTGTTATAGCTATGTTGTCTATCTTTAATTATTGTAATTGGTCCAAAACCGTTGTAATTAAAGTAAAATAAATAAATCATATTAACCCATAAACTTCCACTGCTGATGCATGGGCCTCCGATTAGACCACTGCAATAAAGTTTTGGAGACCACAGGAAACTTTTACTGCCTGGTCTCCTGATATACCTTCTTAGCCGCCATTAACGGAACACAGGAAGAGTATCTCCTCCAAAAAATAAATCTTTGCCTTGAACTGCAGTGGAGGTAAAAGTATTTATAACCATGTGAATATTGTTATTCATCGGCAGGTTAAGTAGTTATCTTATACTCACACTAGGATATCTCCTGTGTCGTGGGTACAGTCTACAGACACAAATCTCAAATGCACAAACACCCAGACCCGAAACAACTATCTGTAGATCATACTAATATTTATCCGTGAATAATATTGTTCCGTGCGGAGATCGAACCTGCGACACGTAGCGAAGAAAGAAAATGTTTAGCCACTGCGCCAACCGTGCCGTGCCGTTTATTTCATACACAACGTGAGGCGACTTTAAACACGACTTTGAACCATGCCCTATGTATGCTTTATTTATTATCAAGTTTAAACTGTTAACGACAGTATCGTGAGAAAACTCACTACTTACAGGTTTTCAAGATACCTCACATGTATTTACCACAATACAGGGTATTTAATAAACCACAATGTATCTTAATGGAAAAGAGTCCATATAAACCACTACCCCTCGGCTTCCCTTAAGGAATTGGTTAATGTATGGGGCTTTATTTATTGATTATACTCTTTATGGTTCACCAGTTAGTAAGATACAAAATAATATAGCCTAGGTATACAGGAATATATATTAGATAAATATCAGCGAACACTCTAAGTTCACTTTCTTTGAATTTATTTAGTTATAAACGACTAATCATTTTAATACATAGCTGTAGCTGTTGTAATAAGCTGAACAATCCTGGCCTATCTGTGCACACTAATATTTAGTGAACTTACTCGGCACTAGGCACCTGTCTCTTTCATTTCCATTATTTCGTCTAGCTTTTGCTTTCACAAAATTCTATGTTACAACTAAATGAATTTAGCTTAGGAATCTTGTGAGTTCTGACAGTGATGAAGAAACTGAAGCTTACGAGTCCAAGCGAGAGAAGAAAATTCCATTAATTCATTGGTCACGTCAGTTGATGACAGATGACACATGGCAGAGATACACTGGGTTTAATCCATGCATATACGTAAGTATACCGTGTGGTGCCGGCTACGAATAGCACCAACCCATCTCATCCCGTGGGTGTCGTAAAAGGCGACTAAGGGATTAGACGGAGGATGGGCAGCAGCGTCCTTCGAATACATTAACAACCCAACTCGATCGCCAACCCGCCTGCCAAGCGTGGCGATTATGGCAAAATCCCCCATTGAGCACACAACACACCGATGTCGGTCGTTGTGGTGATCTTTGAGGTAGGCCTGTGTCCAGCAGTGGACCTTATTCGGCCGAAATGAAGATACGTAAGTAATTTCGCAGAGTATGACCTACTTTCGCTTTATTACCATTTCTGTAATTAACATTCAGGTTGCAAAAAAAAAAACGAGCAAAGTAAAATATTCCAATTAGTTATTGTTTTGAGTAGAGAATTTAGAATTAGGTGTGTACATTTTTAAGCCTGGCTGGAAGCCTCCTTTGGCTTCACCAGAAATTGCCCCGTTAATTAGCCACATTTCACTGAAACGTTTTCGAGAAGCCCTACAAAAAATAAAATGGCTACATTCGTTTGCCTTGCAGTGAGACATGGCTATAAACTAATGCTAGCCAATGTATATGTGCCAATTAGTATGGGCACACATTAGATAATAACTTTGTCTGTGTGCATTGTAGGAGGTTCGGTAATCGCCAGTTATCACATGTACACGTGGGATTTGAATATGTAAGTTTTTTATTTGAATAATTGTCCCTAGTTTTTTTTTTTTTATAACATTGCCCCACCCTAGGATTTCTCCTGTGTCGTGGGTGCGTTTACAGACATACATTTGACACAGAAAGTATTGAAGCTTATAGCTAGGTTCTAGCTTATAGGTTCGCCTAATATAGAATAGAATCATTTATTCAGTAATTAGGTCTCTTTATACGTTATATGAAATAACGGAGGGCACTTCGTTATATGATAACCTCTCAGAAGAAATGCCGGTTGAAACAGGGTTCTCGTTGATATTTTTAAATTTTTTTTACATACAGTGTATTACAGAGTGTTTAAAATCGTTCTCTAAATAAAACACTGATATTTGATATCGTCATTTTCAAACAATCCCTATTGAATAAATAATGAATTTCATGCTAGCGTCATCATGCAGGTAAATTGGTGTAGCCGAGTACGTACTGTCATAAAAAACAATTCCGGGTGGGTGGCTCTAGTGTGATCTTACAAGGACCTAAAGACCGGCTGAGGTGGTAAGGTGCCGAAGATAACCGCTTCAGTGGTTTTAGCTGGTAGGAGTCCGGTATGCTCCTTCACCATTCCCCGGGGAGGAGGAAGTGTATGAAGAATTCCTACTGGGGACCAAAAAAAAATATTTAAAGGGTAAAGACTACTTCAAGGGCACGCCGCGATAGCGACGGTAAGACCCGTCATGTAGGAATGGCTCGAAACGTGGCATGACACCCTGAACTTCCAGAGGGCACAGATACTCTCGGACCATGGGTGATTCAGAAAGTATCTGTGTAACATAGAACAAGAAGAGACACCCGGTTGTCTTTACTGCGGAGACTGCCCGGAAGACACGGCGCAGCACACGCTGGAGGAGTGCCCAGCTTGGGCAACGCAGCGCCGTGATCTCGTCGCAGTGGCTGAGACCTCTCGCTTCCGGCTGTTAGTCATACTGCGCCTACCAAGTTTGGTGAGTAGGTACTGGCAAACTCCCCCCAAAATGACGACACACAATTGTGTGTGTGAAACTGTATGAGTATCATTTGGCTGATTTGATGGATTGATGATTGAAGAGGCGTAGCTAATATGATGATGTAATCCTCTTTGTGAAGATTATTGGCCATTAAAAAGAAAAAATATTTTAAAATTAGATCTACTATCGAAAATGGCACAACTCAACGTTTGTATAGCGAACCAATGTTAAATGTCGCAAAAGAATCAATTATTATTCCGACGATTGATCGAGACGTTTGTGTATTGAATATCATCAATATCATAATGTTAAAGTTAGTAGTGTTATTGTTATAATATACTGAGCACGTCATCCAATTCCCGTGTACCTTACAGTACTGCAGCGTTTATGAACAATGAGGTTACATAGCACGCTGAAGTTTCGTTTTCTTTCTTAAATAAGATGGCTAGGATTTCTCATGTGTCGTAGGAGTTTGCATACATTTATTGCACATGTACGACTGATCCCTAGAATACCTACCCGTAGGTCAAACTAACATTCGTTCCGTGCGGGAATCGAACGCGTGACCCGTAGCACAGAAAATCACTTAGCAACTGCACTCACCATGTCATCAAGAAAGAAAATCCCGTTCCCGTCAGAAAGAAACAAACATTCTGTTTTAGAACTATTTCTGTAGTGTTGTTATATTTTTAATGGTCGTTGCATTAGCTGCCGATCAAATATCATAATTAGACTTCTTTAAACGAAACTATTTTTTGTATATAATACTTACCTACAAGTGACCTGACAAACCTTACCTGAGAAACCTGTATTTGTAAGTTCTGCAGTACTTAGGTCGTAAAGTTTCTGTAAGCAAGGAGCTATTGGAAGGATTACTATGTAAATGACTGGGTTCTAGTGCTAATAACTTGGGTGTAAATAGGTTACGCCTACTGTCAAGTAGGTTTACGTTATTTAAGTAGTAAAACAATATATGCAAATAAATACAGCTTTAACATGATATTCTATTTAATAGTATTTAATAAACATTCTGTCACTTTCTGTGTTATGTTTTACGACGATGAAATTAAACTGGGTGTTAGATATCTGCATATCCTTGTTATATGGTTATGTATACATTAGTGTAGATCAGTGGGCCTAGCACGAATATTTTGACGTATAGTATCGTAAACATATAGCTAATGTGAGTGAATTTGGAATCGAAAATACAACTATCCTATAGCATTTTCTTTTACATTTATACGGCAAAGACAATTCGTATCATACACATGGTATATATATAATAGGTACGAATAAAGTCTTCAGTTAAAATAAAAAAATGTGCGAAAGCAGGATTTTCAAAAAAAGCAAATTGAGGTACGCACAAAATATATTGACATAACTAAAATTGTGTTTTTCTTATCTTATTAAAATTCTTTAATAAGCAGTTAGAAAAAAAAAACATATTTTCAGCTAAACAGTAATTGGACAAATTGTAAAAAATTACAGAACTGTTTTTCTTATGAACTAAATCACAGTGCTTGGATTTGAGCGTACGGTTTACCAACCTAATATTTTTTCTAAATGAACTTTATAATTTAATAACCTAAACAATACTGCTATTTCTTTTTTCACAAAATTTGGTGAAGTAGGCTCAGACTGCTGGTTCTGAACTTAACGGTCATGATTGTGGCATGACCGTTCAAGTTCAGAATATATTGCTAGTCTACTTGGCATCGCTTGATTTAAGAACTGACCACGTCTCTATAGAGACAAAGGCCTTCTCATAGTCCATAAATGCTAAACACAAGGGCCCATTGTACTCTTCGGTTTTCTGTATGATCTGCCGCACTCTGTGAATGTGGTCTATGGTTCCGTATCCTCCTCGAAACTCAGCCTGCTCCGGGGGTTGAAATTCGTTGAGTCTCCGCGCAAGACGATTTGTGATGATCCTTAAAAACCACTTATAGATGTGGCTTAAAAGCGAAATGAGTCGATATTTCTTCAAAAGTGTCTTGTTATACTTTTTAAAGAAGAGGACGTTCACTCTCATGTTTTCCACCCTTGGAGTTCTCCCATCAAAGAGGACAGGTTTAAAGGTTTTCTGGAGTTCCTCAAGCACAGGTCTTGATTTCAGAAGCGCAGTTGTAGCTCCTTCCTCTCACGTGGTTATTCCATTTTTAAGTTGCTTTAGAGCCATCTCAATGTCGCCGAGGCTGATTTCTGGCAGGTCTTAAGTAAATTAGCAGGTCAATGCAGCTCGGGAAACCGCATTTTCAGGATTAGGTCGCGATTCATGTGAAGCGTATAACGCCATGGAAGTTTTCAACTTCAAAAAGAATCTCCGGCTTTGAAACGATGACTTATTCACTGGCTGTGCTGTGTTGTGGTCTGCTTCGTCAGGAACGTTTTTGTGACGAACACTTTTGACCTGACAATTCTGCTCAATAGATTTTTCTATAGAGCGTGTATTGGAATAGCGTAGCTCATGTCGTACCAGTTTGCTTAAGTTTGTATCGAGTGCCCGATGTTTTCAATAGGAGATAGGTACCCTTCACGTCGTTTTGGGGTTAGTGTCTATCGAAAGCTTGGACATAATATTTTTTTGTTAAACATGATTAAATAACTTATTAAAGATTCACGCGACAGTTATAGTGATAAGGCTAATGTGTGTTTAACGTAACTCTTTGCATTATATTTACATTCTGGTAAGTATTATTATTATATAATTATACTAAAATACTTACATCAAAATGATTTAACAACAGAAATTTGTGATTTTAGAATTAATATGACTTGCAGCCAATGATTTCATTATTTAACATGTTGTGGACTTGTCGCAGCCAATTTGCTCCGAATATACTGAAATTGATGTTTAGTACACAAATGGATTTCTACGACCCTAACACGAACGTGTAACGTTAATTAATTAATTTTGAATATATATTTTTGGGGTGCAAATGATAAAATAAAAGAAAAAAGTTTTGAAAACTGTACCGTGTTACACAGCAAATGGAAGGACTTGCTATAAGCAGCTCAAATATATTTTATTTTTAAGTTTTAGAGTTATTTAAGAAAATAGGTGAAAATTTACCATCGCCCCCTATCTCCAAAACTACTGACCCTATAATTTTGAAAAAATTATATGTACTAGTTCTTTACTTCTAGATTACAGGAAAACCTATAAGAAGTCTATGGTCTTAAAATAACATGGTAAATCTTTCAATATTGTGCGTACAGACTTGTTTCTTTTTTTAAAACTAGGATTTCTCCTGTGCCGTGCGTGCGTTTTCAGACACAAATTCCACACAATATACACCCAGACCCGGGACATCTACCTACAGATCATACAAATATTTGTTCCGTGCGGGAATCGAACCCACGACCCGGAGCGCAGCAGTCGACTGTATCAACCACTGCACCAACCGTGCCGTCAAACTTACATTTATGGATACAGTTGGAATGTATGGCAGAACATGTTTTTCAACAACGTTAAGTTTGTTCTTGGAATAATTATTGGTACAATTCAACTAGGCAAAATAGGCAATATATTCAGCAATTTCGGAACCCTCTCCACGCTCTTCAACTATAAGTCACACTTGTCTGGTGTTTTAAAATAGTAATTACTACACAGATGCTAAGAACGAGAATAAATAATTTTTACGTAGAATAACTGTGCATTGTATGTGATTATGAGTCTACAGTAACATAAAATGAAGAAACTAAAAATGATCTGTTTCAAAATATCTACTCATTTCACTCCTGGGCCCTTAGTCACTATACCATCTGAAATAATTGCCCGCACAGATCGCGATCGTGACGCAATAACTATATAATTTATTGTAAAGAAATGAAAATATCGCGTTCCGCGCGTGTAATTATTTCACATGGCACAGCAAGTAAGGGCCCTATTACATAACACGAGTAGGTATCATTCCGTTAGTGATACGAAAAGCGCTTATTATAAAGGTAAATTGGATTTCTGATCTTCGAACATCTTAGATTATAGCTGATCGGATTTCTCTCAACAACATTATTTTAGATTTGCCAACAAGCACATTACTTTACGTCGAGTTCATTATCACGTGTAATATGTTCAAGTTACTTGTAGAGTAGGAATTTGCAACCCAAGTACTTGACACACCTTGAATATCATGTCGGTAATCTCAGGTTAGTAAAATGTCGAAGATACCTATGCGATACCTCGTGGTCGTGGTTTTACTCGCTACCTTAATGTCGATAGATAGGTATTAAAGTCTTCTGTCTGTCTTAAAGCCCTGGTCGGCGCAATATGTTAGTCATATTGCAAAGGTTTTTACAGTCAGCCGCCTGCCTAAAATCAATCCTCGTCAGGTATGCTACTGATGGTGGTTTACCCGCCACCTGTGGGTACTCCAAAGTGCTTAATAGTACGCACTGGTTTCAAACTCCCTTACGGCCGAATACTCAAACGACATTCAACTCGTTAAGCACTGCTCTACTGTTTGGCGCGCCGTTATCTTAGTTTTTCGTATACTCAAACGTCTATTAAGAGCATCATTTAAATAAATTTGGGATCCAATTAAACTTGCGCTTAAAATGCCACTCAATGTAAAATTCGTATACTGAAACGTTACTTAAGCCGTGACAGCTGTCAAATCGAGGTCTTAAATAACTTGAGTACCTGTCGAATTTAAGAGTGGTCGAGAGCTATCTTAAATAGCTTTAAGTACAGTAAAAAGTTATAAATAGAAATTGAAATGTCCTTATCATCACTTTCTGATGAAGAAACTACCAGAAGAAGTCGTAGAAACGTGAAAAGGCTTAACGCCTGTGAAAAATACAACGATATCGTTTCGAATGCGGTTCCGAATCTCCAAGGAAACTGTGTTGGACTTGGATTCAGTGATAGTGATAGGCAATGCTATCTACTACTAATATAGTAATCTGTGATGCTATCAAGCCTCTGACTAAGCGCAATCGAGCTTTACAGTCAATAGATCAATCAGCTTCTGATAATTCTGCGGTTTTATGCTACAGGCATTTATCAAACATTTATACCAGATGTATTTAGTGTGGAACAACCAACTGTTCACCGAATTGTGCACAGAGTTACAGCTAAAATAGTCGAATTAAAATGTGTACATCTTCACATGCCAACTCCTAGCGAATGCTTGGAAGTTGCACATGATTTTACACAATAGCTGGATTTCCAAGAGTATTTCCCATATTAAAATAAATTCACCAGGTATGTTCCATCTTATAACCAAGTTACTTGTTCTATAATGAAAGTAAGTAAAAACTGAAAGGTCTTAATAGAAACAAAAAATTGTTTGCAGGAGGAGTTCAAGCTGAAACCTTTCATAACAAAGGGTTACTTTTCTTTGAATGTCCAAATGGTGTGTGAAGCAAGACTGTGCATTAAAAATGTGATTCCAAGATGGCCAGGCTCTGTACATGACAGTACAAGTTTTAATGATTCACCTTTGTGTGCACAACTAGAGTGCTGCGACTTCGAAAACATGATGCTTTTTGGTGATAGTGGTTATACATGCCGCTGCTATTTAGTAACACCTTTATTAAATACAAGGACTCCTGCTGAAGAAGCTTATAAACTTATGGTGCACTTTCTAATCAGGTTACATCTCTAGAGGTTGAACATTCCTTCAGACAGTGCTGAGGAGGAACTTATTGAATAACAGACCCATCAAGGAAATTCGTTTTTTTATTGTGAGGACAATATTAATTAAAACACATTTTTCTAATTAACAATTGTTTTATTTTAATATAAAAGCTTAAAATGATAGCTAGCTTATATTGTTTAACAATAGTCAACCTAATGTTATCAATATCACAATTTCTATTCAATATAGGATTTATATAAAAAAGAATAAACTAGAAATAGCAATAATCACAGTAATATTTACAATATCACCAGTCTTTATTTAATATACAAATAATAATAAATAAGAATTAGTAATGCATAGTCAAGTCAGTTTTTATTTCAAATAGGACATGCAATTATTAAACCTTTAAGTTGAATGATGCCAATTGGTTAGTCCTATGGAGAAGAGTCAGTACAAAGCGAATTCATGTCTAATAATTGAGATTAGTGTTGATGGATACAAATTATGTTAAAGTATATAATGAGAAAAAATTGTTTGATGTGTAAAGAATTAAAGGTAGAACATACTATTACATTATTATAATTTATTTGCCATGGCAGTTAACAGCTGACCAGTCCCAACAGATGATACCCATTCACACAACTGCATCGCTTAGCTCAACCATATTGTAGGGAATCCAATGACCTGACACAATGCTACCACCAGTAAGACATTTTAGTGAGCAATTTATGTACATTAATGGCTACATGCTGCTCACACATTTACAGTTCTGTATATATCTGTGTAATATTGTACTTTAATGTCACAAGAAATGATACATATCAACCATTAAGTTATGTAAAGGTTTATTTAGATTAAATTCATAATTACATTTATTAACATTAACCATTGATTGAAAGTGTATACACACACAACACTTCACTAAAGTCAAGAACTGTAAAAGTAATTAAGACAGGGCCTGAGAGGCATCTTGCTTGATAATGTTAAGATTATCACAAGTTTTCATTCAACACAATCTTCTTCTTTTCTTAGATCATGGCTTCTGTAAGTATCTTTCACAATTTCGCCAATGTCAAGTATAAGGCAACGTTGTACGGTGCTCAGATGAATCAATCTTTAAATATTCATAAAATATTTCCCAAAAATGTAACATATCTAATAAATATGTCGGCAACGTCGTACGATTCCATTAAATTAAAAGCGCACGTTTAATTTGGCATCTTTTGATTAGTTCATCGCGTTATTTTCATCAACACAATCATGTATGTATGTTTATAAAAAATATATTTGCATATTTGTAAAACTGGTGATAGGTACATAACTACTGCCAGCTGTTACAAAATCGTTACATTATACGTAAAGTTTCTGACGATCCCAGTTTAATTTATTTCTTTAGTAAAACAGACAGAACAGGTAATGCTGCAGCTATAACTTAAAAAAAATGTAAAGCTCAGTCTCAAAATATATTCTTAACTGATTTATCAATTTTTTCTATTCATTTGCGTAATTTAAAATTGTTACTATTTAAGTAAATACTGCGTGAAACTGAAAAGTAATTAAATTGTAATCGAGAACAAACTGTTTCTAGATAATGTTGCCCTATTAGAAACATGTAAGAGACGCTGAGCTGATTATGGTCTTAAAACGTTTGAGTAGCGTTTGAGAATTCCATTTTAATTTGGGGGCTGTACCAAACTAAAGGGAACTCGGCTGACAGACTGAGTTGAATGGCATTTCAGTATTCGGCCCTTAGTCGCTTATTACAACACCCACAGGATGAGATGGGGTAACCCTATTCGTGGCGGGGGCAAAACGGCATATATATATTTAAAAAAATACAACTGGTTAAGTAAAAAATACAGCATACCTCTTGACCCACATGCCGAAGCAACTTTCTTCCATTCTTTGGCTAAAACAGATATGCTGTTGTGGTTTTTTTCTGCCTGCTTATCCCACAAAGCAGGAATAAAAAAAATCACATGTAATCGCCGGAGTGGCCCGTGACTACTAAGCCGAGCGGGTACGATGAGCTGAGAAGGCGAACCGATTTGACTAATCACGAGCCAGAACACAACGACGCGTGACGTCGACCGCGATGTATAAACAAAATCTATTATTTTCACGTAGGTATCTTTGTATTGCAGTGAGTTATCCTCCGGCATATGTGCGCGAGTGTCTATATGCAAAATATTATTTTACACGAGGTGACATCCAGGTAGCGAGCTAAACCGTGACTGCGAGGTGTCGCCTTATATTCGGCATGTTCTTACCCTTAGTAAAGGCACGTAACCGGCGGGGGCGGTGAAGTGCCTCCGGCATGTCGTCACTATCGCTGGTTAATAGGTAAGCGTCACCTGGGGGACAACTTGACGTGTGGTGTCCGGATTATGAATATAGCACCACTCCGTCTCCTCCTGTGGATGTCGTAAAAGATGACTAAGGGGCTAAATTTCATTTCGTTTAAACCTAAGGGATAGGCAGCAGCACCCCTCTTGTGGAACAGTAGCCCTTCTGTGCTCACAAAACCGCGTGCTAAGCGTGGTGAGTATTGGCAAATTCCCCCCAAAATCACGTCACACGGCATGTAACCGATAGTTTTATAGGGGGCTTTTGTCAGCAGTGGACGTTGTTTGGAGACTCCTAGAAAAAAGCTGTTTATGTATTAATTCTAAAAATCGTAATCTCCGTTATAAATCTTGTTGTCAGAAAGATAAAATATGTTGCAAACAAAATTAATGATAATTTATTCGCAGATCAAGAGCCTAGTTGCTCTTAGACGGCCAACAAATTAACATCTGACAAGATTAAAATTAATGCAAATGCACTTAAGTTAATTAAATCAAAGTTGAAAGAGGCTAGCACTTAGTCACAATTGTAAGATTACTAAAGCGTTTGATAGTAAATTGACTAATGATGTCTGTACCCTTGAAGTTTGTTAGGGTGAAGTATAATTTCATGTTCTTAAGCCAATTTTAGTCTGGTTTCATGTAAAAAAGAAGTGTCTAGCAAACGATAAATAAGTAAGATTTATACTATAATTTCAAAATGAAATATTTTTACTGTAAATTATAATTATATTACTACATCATATTATGTCGTAGTAGCTCGGAGGTTTACACACTCGCTTTTTAAGCACCAGGTTGTGGGCTCAAAACCTTGTGTGTGCTGATGTGATTTTACTATGTCATATCATGACATGTCACACCACTGACTTCATCATATCAGCCAAAGGACATCCTCTATTGAGCAAAGGCCTCACCCATTTATTTCCACAATTTTGTCGCCATTTTGGGTAGAATTTGCCAGTATTCACCACGCTTGGCGAGTGGGTTGGTGAGCGCAAAATGCTGCTGTTCCATCTTTCTGGTTAAGAGTCCCTTAATCTGAGTACGGTTATATACGGAGTTGACAAGGTTTCCCGTCTATGGATAGGTCAATCAGGTGATTATCATCATATGAATTTACGAACATTAGTAATTTTAAGAGAAGTGAGAAATTGTAAATGAAAATCTCGTATCTGTTAATTAGCTTACCTAGTGAACTGCAGCATTTGAAAAGTTGATAATTACGTACACATCACATATTTATATCATAGACCGAATATTGTCTTTCATAACGATCCCTATAGAACCGCGAAATTGGCCACTTTCCGGGGTTTGAGAAAAATGTACCGTGGTATACCAAGTGTTTGGTAATAAGTCCTAGGTGACAGGGAGAGAACTTTCATATTTAATTGACACATTTCCAGCTTACTAAACTTACTAACTTACTAACTAAATCACGTTCAAATCCCACACCGATGTCTTCAACGTATGGTGAAATTTTTGGAGGCAAGATTAGTACAAATATCACACTATTGCTCGACGGGATGGAGTTTTCTGGATTCGGCAAAATCCATTATTATTATTTTGAAGATGAGCCACTCATAGATATTCCAAAGGACATTAAGGCGACTTATGGTGGTTTAGTTACGGAAGCGCTCTTCTTCGATGTGGTGAAGTCTTCGACAAAGTCTGGCACAATGGCGTATTACAAGAACTGTAGAAACTCGGCGTGCTCGACCCACTTGTGTTTATCATTCGAAATTACTTATTACATCGCAGCTTTTGCTATCGCATTGAGGGCGCACTTTCGTCTTTCAAGGATCCTTGCCTGTCTCAGCCCGTTTCCTCCTGTACACCAGCGAAATTACGAAATGCGAAAAGTGGCTGGTCCCAATTGGCTCTCTTTGTAGATAACACGGCCATCTACTACCGGTCTTAGCCCTGACAAAATAGCTTACGTGCTCCAAACCACAGCCAATATCCTTGGCGTAGGGTTCAGGAAATGGAGGATCGAGGTTAATCCTACCAAAAGCTCAGCTGTAATCTTCTGTAGAAATGGCGACGAGCGCAATCGCTTCAAACAGATATCCACGTCCGGCAAACCGATTCCTCGGGAATCGCACGCCCAATACTTACTTTGAGTTACTCTTGACCGTAACTTGTCCTTCCGAGAACACACAAAGACGGTAGGCACCCGCGCTTATTTTGCATTTCTATTGCCTCTTAAATGAACATAGTAAATTATTCTTTAGGAACAAGATGAATTCTCGTCATGTGCAATCAGCCAATCATGATATATGTTAAAATTTATACGCAAAGTCACGTACTTTCGCAATAAACTAACTACATATCGATTTGAACTTCCCAATCGTCAAGCTTTTCACGAATCTTCATTTCATACTACTTCGACTCTACCCTGCTCCATTCAAATCCCCTTGTGATATAACCCCCAGGCCGCACGATACAGACCTTCCTTTAATAAAATCTACTGAGGCCGCCCACGCCACCCGAGGCACGCACTCATCGAACCGGCCGGCGATATCACCTGTACCACGTGTAACACACAATGCGGCCTCGTTCAAACAGACCAATTTACCACCTTTGCTGTCGAGGTTTGCCTCACCGCCACCACCACGGAGGCTGGTCGTCACGACAATCCGTTCTATGTCCACCCCCAAACCGTGCCCGATCCGGCCCGTATCGAGCTAGTAGTCTTAAGTATTCCCCTATACTAAATAAAACTGATCTAGCTGTCTCTAGGGTGGTCCCCCAGCTATCCCCTAAGCCGAGGTTCGAGTCGCGCTTATCTGTAGCTGCTTAGTTTGTTAGTTAATTTACGCCTATCTGGAGACCTTTTCGGCCTCGCCAGATCACTCGGTTATGCAGCAAAAGGTCACTGAACTGCCAGCTAACAGTCACAAAAAAAGTGTAACATTGATTATGTCAGTATTTTTTTTCTTTAAATATTGAATCATGATTTTCCCTGAAATATAAAATTGAGACACGACTTTACGGTGTGTAGCCGAAATTGGCAATATTGCCCCAATAAAGCCACTTATTTTATTTTCATAATTATATCATATTGCTACAATATGTCGTATCCCTTTGTGCGAGAAGATTGATATTGTATATCCGATAGCTAAAGTTAATTGCAATCAACCGGGCAATGTAATTCGATATAAATATTTAACAATCACAACGTTATTGTCATCAAACTCGTCAGCTCAGACGAATCTTTTCAGTTATAATTTAATTATTAAATTGTTCGACTTTTTCAAGTATAAATGTCGTAACGTAAAAGCTTTCATTTCGGACCTTTATTATTGTGGCAAAAGTAAGTAATAATTTAAATGCTCCAAGAGCATTAACAGAACGTCTCCAAGTTGTGATTGGGATAACTGGTGTGATTCCCTGAATTGGGCAAATATTTGAATGGTCTATCATCAGCAGTTCTACTCTTCTTCTATTCTATTTGTACATAGCAAGTGATTTTGTAACACTTTTTTATACAATTTAGACGAGACGAGCAAGTCATTCACCTGGTGGTAAGCGTCATGGCTCCCATATAATTTATAATGCTACCAAGATCTATCTAGTCCTGCGTTACTCGTATTATTTAGCCTCCCTCTCAAGCATCCCGCGCAGCGAAACGCAATAGCCGTAGGACAGGACATAGTGTCCTTTGAACTATTTGTTTATAAATTCAAGTCAAAGGACACTATTCCAATATTTCTCACGGTAAACCCAAGCGTTCAGTTAGCGTATAAAGTGGTAGGATGAGACAAACAATACTACTTAACATAATAAACGGGTTAAAACAACAAAGTTTTCATGCATCCACATTGCGTTTGCATTTAGACGTACCAAGGAGAGGTTCTAGACAAGTTAAAAGGAATTTCTGCAAGGAACATGCAAGTATGCAGATGTTAATGAAATTATTTCTGGGAAAGTAAGATCTGAGACGGGTGCAATGCCCTGAGTGCTGCCAGCAATTTGCATTTTGAATACTAATGACGGGGAGTGCTCACTATGGCGACATTGCCGTGAACACTATAGAATAAGAATAAAATTGTGCGAAATGTAATTATTGATTAAAATGTTGCTGGTCCTACAATGTTGCGAGGGGAAAATTATTCTTCTATGTTAACATAAGCAAAAATGTTTAAACACATACATGCACAGTAATACTAAAGGTGATTCGACGGGAATAACAGACTGACTTAAAATCTTCTCAAATACTTAATAGGCTTATTGCAATTCTGTTCGATTTAAAAAACCAACTTAAAAATGAAAAGTACATCAGTGGCTGTCAGCTTTTCGACAAATTGTCCATTTTGAAATTTCGAGCGACTCTCACAGGCTGCAAAAACTGTTCTCAGTGGCGGACAAGGCGATAAGGAGTGCTTTTATTAAATTTCTCGCATCGTCTGACTAATGCTGTCCAGCTGACGCGTATCCGACACACTTACTTTCTCTTTTTCGCTCGCTTGCGAAATTTATACGGATTGCTAAACACTGTCGTCATATTTTCCACGAATTTATTGCCTGGGGACCATTTTCATATATTTATATAGTGATACGAATAAATAATTTTACAGTTAGTGTTAGAGCCAGAGGCTAGGCTTATATCAACTAGAAGACAACAGATTGATAACATTATATTTCAAGAACGTTAAATTATGTGCTAATTGTGATGTGAATCACAACCATTAATTCGTTCTGGATCAAAAATGCAGTGTCTACAATAACAAATCATCCATAACATGTATTTAATCACGATGTTTCCAACTTAATCAATCCAAATGAACGATGGTTTATACAAAGTTATTTAAAATTGGCTAACATTATTGAACATCTACAATAGTAAAACGTTTGTTCTCGTTCATATTAATTAAGAATGTTCGTTTTGCGAGCACTACAGTCGATATCCCGGCGCTTCGCTCGTCTGATTCCACGAAATTCATTAATTAATTTAAACATTCATGCTTAATTATCGAACTCTTCAATTAAAAAGCTCTTTTAATTTGTTGCTTTATTTATTTACTCTATTAAACTCGTTAAGTTAAATGCAAATATCGAACTTTTTGCATGGAAATCTACGTTTATCGCCATGACCATCGGCGGTTGTAATGAACGAGTAATTAATGATGTAATTATATTTAACGGTGCTAATTAGTTGTGGGGTTGTTTAATGATGATCAAACACGTCCTTGATGTTAAATTAAATTTGACCTTGTAATGAATCAGTGAGTTGGTAAATAATTACATACTTGTTGATTGATTCTATAACAAACGTGAAAACATACAAACCAAAATTATACTTCGACACAAAAATAGATTAAATCTACCAACTTCTCGACTAGCTATGCACATCTCGGGTCCCTTGGTGATGTCTATAAAAATATATAACAAGCTACCAAATGTCATAAAAACTGAAAACAAATTTAATATTTTAGTATTTAAATTAAAAAAATATTTGCTAAGCAAAAGCTACTATAGCGTAAAAGAATTCATCGACGATACATTTTACTTACGATTTATTATTAATACTCTTCCTCTCTCCTAATTAACTATGCTGTGCCCAATAGGGTCCATAATTGGTCTATAGATATAAACCTACCATCTGTTTTTTTAAATAATTTACTGATGGAATGCAATAAAGAATTGAATTGATTTGATTTTGGAGCTATTTTGAAGAAACATATCTGAAATCATTTTGGTGGTTCTAAGGCATTTTTAGCGAACATTGGGTCGCATAAATGCTATAACCTCGATATTTTTCGAAATATACCTTACCTGACCGGTTCAGGTGGTCTTCAACAGTACATGACCCGGTTTATACATGAAAACCTAAATTTCAGGATGGATTCAAAGAGAATAAATTCGTTATCCTTACGTAAGCGATACGTATCACTGAATCAGAAACTTTTAATGGTGTGACTCGTCAGCGATCTGTCTCTGAGACTAAAGAAAGCATTCTATTAGAACGAAGTGTAAATACGACCGAAGCAAATGTCCTCGCATCGTAAAACTCCCGGCATTTAGTTTTTTGACAACAAAGCAAAAACGTACGCTACAGCTCAAACTAGATTTGATTTTTACGACGAAGTCCTGAATGCTGGAAAAGAAAAAGTTTTTAGACTGCAATGTCAGCAAAGCAGAGAATAATATCACCTTCAAAAGCTCTTGTTATTTTAATTTTATGCTTTACTTGATAGCCTAGGGATGCGCAGTATTTAGTGAACTATGTTAAGACCAAAAAGTTAATCTGTTGCCTGACATATAAACATTCAAACGAAAATGTTTAGTTCGTATTTCCAGGTCTTTAATGCGTTTATATGTGAATATTTATACATTCTAAGACGTGGCTTTGGTTTTTTATTATATATATATTTCCCGTGTGGTTCCCGGCAAAGAATTACGGTTTTTTATATAACCTGGTGACGTTACGAGCAGCCAATACACCTTCCAATAACAATTGTTACAGTACCCAGCACCAGCCCTGCGTGGTGACTGCAAACAAGTCAATACCTCTAGGTAGGAAGGAAGGCAACTGTAAACAGGACGTCGACAACGCTCATCTCGTTGTGGTTTTAAAATCTCTCCTCGCTTTTCGTAGCCTCGCTGTATGTCTTGTTGCGTATGCTAGCACGTGACCACATTCCTACCACCGTCTTCCCAGGGGTCACTTAGAATTTGGAATGAGCGTGCAGAGTAAGGACTCTATGCATCTGTGACTCCCGAGGCCTCCCGCAATAGTAGCAGCATATGGGTGTCAGGCGTGTAGGAAATAGATGCTAGTGCGATTGTCACCCTTCTCGCCCTTCTTTTGCGGTGTCTTGCTGGAGCATAACGCTCTCACAAAAGGCGACCACATCACTCTAATTTCTGTCTCTGTTAGCATAACCGACACTACTGCTCTATTCCATCGACCAGGATCTGTGACTTGACTGTGCTGTGCTGTGCGATATCCTTTTTTTTCTTTTTTTTATTGGTGCCCAGTGGAAATTCTTCATGAACTTCCTTCGCCCCGGGGAAGGGCGAAGGGGTATGCCGGACTCCTACCGGCTAAAACCACTGGAGCGGTCATCTTCGGCACGTAAGGGAGGCTCCAGGTCCTCGTATGTTCACACTAGAGCCGCCCACTGGTGCCACGCCTATTGGAATATCTCGGAGAGGGTGACTGTAAAGCGGTCACCCCTCCAGGGGGATTGTAAAGGATCCCCCAAAGCATCCCACGGCAGCGCATGACCACATGCGTGCTACCGTCTTCTGTTGGCTTGGTGTGGGCACGCAGATTCCCCAATCTACGCACCCGCGAACCCAGAGGTCCCCCACCTTATAGCAACGGCAGGGGTTTTCAGGCGTATCGAAATAAGCCGCCAAGGCGGTTGGCTGTGCGGTATCCTAGTCGCCTCCAGGACCAGGGCACTCAACATCTGACCTCACGTTCACTCTTGACCACATGTAGTTTCATTTTCCGAGCTGTTATTGGAACTACTAGTATGGAAATTTGATTTGCTATGACAGACCGCAAGTAGACCCGCTACTTGCGGTCTGTCATAGTTTTCGGTTAACGGTTAGGGATTATAGTTTTATACGAAACTAATATTTAAATTCCCTGGCCCTTTTTTATTTTGCCTTCATTATCGTCCCTGCTATCACAATCAAGAGAATTGGTCTCTTCACTTTTCCTTTTTTTGGGTGGAACCTGGCTTTGCTTAGTAGTGGGTCACTTCCCAAGGAGGCCGATCTTGGTCTAGAAATAGGCATAAATATATAAATAAAATCAAAGGCCCGCCTCACAATAATTTTTGGTGCCAACTGCTTTTTCGGACGCAGGAAACCAGTGCCACTTTTGCGTAGTTCCCGATATCATATTTCTATCTCTCGAACTGCATATAAGTCACCACATTCCATCAAGTTTATATTCCTATAAAAGTAGTGGGAGAGGTACTCACAACTCTTTCTATTTCTAATTAACCACTCCCTGTTGCGCGGTATTGCTCTTTGTTTGCTACTAACAGGGGGCCGTATAGGGTAAATTTAGGGTCTATACTTACTGAAGCGAATAGCTTCACCACCCAGATTTATTATATATTATAGGTGAATATATTTAAGCTCATCACTGATTCTCTGACTGACTCTGTAACGCTGTAAGCAAAATTGTACATACCTACATATGTGTATATTAAATGAAAGTGTTTGTCATAACGGGCGCTTAAATTAAGCTCCTTACAACTAACTAGTATGCAATAATTTCCTTGTTTCCGTAACGGTGTGATACGCAGACATCTCACGTGTACGTCCTTTAGCGCTTGTTATTGAACAAACTTTCCACGTGACCACTTCCTAACTGCTTAGTCATATTCATCGAAATAATATCTACTTGCAGTTAACAGATATTTCTGTACATGTTTTGTAATTCAAACGTTAACTTATATTAGAATCGGGAACATTGAGTATAGTGGTAATTATGCCCTATGTATCTTTGTGTGAAATTATGGTTTCAATGGAAGTAACAAGTTCTAGACAGCACACAGTGCAGAGGCGAAGCGATTCGCTTCCATGCAACTGGTCACTGCTTCGACGCCCGTCAGAACTAATGTCAGTAGGACCCACAGATAGTTGTTCCGGGTCTGATTGTTTGCGTTTGTGACTCACATGTTATAATTGCATCTGCTCGTTTTCCAAATAAACGTAAAAAAATACGGGTTGCACTCCGGGAGTGCCGACAGAAGTGAAAACTTCTTTTAGCGCGTTAGACATTTTTAGATGTGTACTAGGGTTATTGCGATCCCGACGGAACGCCAAACTAAACGTCTAGCGTCTCGTAACGGTGTCGCGAGTCCAGAGATTTTATCTCATCTAAAAATATGCGTACCGCACTAAAATAAGTTTTCACTTCAATAAATACATATAGTACGTGTAGTGCGTTAAGTTCTATTCACAATACAAGAGAATCATAGGTGTACTATTGTTTTATTATGTATTTAAAAATCAATCATATCAGCCAAAAGACGTCCACTGCTTTTCCCAATAAACGATCGGTTACATGCCGTGTGTCGTCATTTTGGGAGGGATTTCCAGTAAGAAAGAAAGAAAGAAAGATTTATTTCTACGCCCAAATTATCGCACTATAGATATTATAAAATAATCAATACAGAAGAGACAATATTTAAAATAGAGATAATATTTAAAACTCAACAAAAGCAAAATCTTATTATTCTACAAAAGCTAAATAAAGTATAAAATATAAATAGACTGGTAACCATAAAAATATTTAATCGATTCAGGGTATATCTTTTTTTTTTAAATAACGTTGCCCCACGGTTTCATTTCTCCTGTGTCGTGGATGCGTTTACAGACATAAATTCCACACACAATACACCCAGACCCAGAACAACTACCTGCAGATCATACAAATATTTGTTCCGTGCGGGAATCGAACCCACGACCCGGATCGCAGCAGCCGACTGTAACAGCCACTGCACCAACCGTGCCGTCAGTTCAATAAATCACTACAAATGTTCTCTATGGACATCATATGATCCTGGTCTATGACCATATATTAAATATCAGTACGTACCCACCACGCTTGCCAGGCTAGTGAGCGCACACAATGACTGCTTAGTCCCTTAGTCGTCTTTTATGACATCCACGGGAGGAGGATATATAAATATAATGACAAGTACAGCCTTGTGGTAGATGTTCTTCAATTAAGACATGTAAAAGCCGTATCACTCTGGGGACGACTCAGTCCTGCACCTGTGTCTGGAATTACAATTATGAAATGCTGTATGTACCGTGTGGCTAAGAATAGCATCCGCCAACTTTTGACGGCATAGTTGGTGCAGTGGCTGATACAGTCGGCTGCTGCGCCCCGGGTCGTGGGTCCGATTCCCACACGGAACAAATATATGTATGATCTGCAGGTAGTTGTTCCGGGTCTGGGTGTATTGTATGTGGAATGCCCACGACACAGGAGAAATCCCAGTGTCGTGCAAAGTTAAAAAAAAACTCGAAATGTGATTAGCCTGAGGATGGGCAGTAGTGTTCTTGGAGTACATTAACAACTCAACTGCGATCGTCAATCCGTTTGCCAAGCGTGGCGATTATGGCTAAACTGCTTAACATAAACCTAGGCCAGTCATTATAAAGATCTTTGGGGAGGCCTCTTTCGAGAAGACTTTTTCGGTAGTGATGATACTGTGTGCTATTTGACGACATGTTCAGCGCTGTGGCTGATTGGCTTTCTGCACTACATGTCGCGACATTGAGATCCGCACGCCACATATATTTATATAGCTTTCAGAAGTTGTGTCGCATTTGTTTGTACGTGTGAGATTTGTCTGTAAATGTAACACAGGAGAAATACAAGAGAGGAATAAAGTTTAAAAAATACGTCTTGCTTTGTCGATGATATGAGAAGAGTGGATACAACAGATGCCATCCTCTGAACAGGATATAGGCCATAAGTACACTAGTATTGTGTTATAAACTCAGATTTCTTTTTCAGAGTCACCTTACACAATTATGTATTATTTACATACTCTAGGGATCTCTTTTACCATTTTAAAACGGAGGACTTTTCTAGGAAATGTTGTTCGTACATAAAGTGTACCGTCTCCAAGGTTAGTTTGATCAGATTTTTATTCAAAGACAATTTTATGGTAAGGACAAGCCCGAGATATTGTTTACAAAGCATAAAGAAGAGGCAGAAAGAAATGAAGGCTGGTGGAACCGTACGTTAGCTTGCCCGCGGTTGAGGTGTGGTGCGTATAGTAAGAGGAAGAGGGAGTGGCCTATGATGCAAGATAAACGAAACGAATAACACTCATGCCTGCCTTGTTGCTCAACATCCGTGTACTACAACAGGGATCCAGCAGAATACCAGCGCCAGGTTTACAACCTGGTACATGCTGATCTGGAGACCCATTTCGTGTAATGCAGAGACGCAGAGGCACGCTGGTCAATATCTTTGGTATCTCGTTAAAACCTGTCCTGTCTTGTGTCAAATAAACCTTTTTCTTTCTTTCTATACCCATATTTGTTAATAATAATACCTGAAAAATCATACGGCCAATACACAACTAAGCAACACAGTTTGTATTGTAGAACATAAATGCATGCACGACAAATATATAAAATAAAATACTACTCTTAATTTATTTTGTAACATCAAAATAAAAGTCATACGATTTAATAATCTTTCGGCCGAATGAAGTCCACTGCTGGACACAGGCCTCCCCCAAAGTACACCACAACGACCGATATGGGTGTGTTGTGGGCTCACGATTTAATAACTATTTGTAAAATACGCATTTCATAATTTCATATCACATCATCGTCATCAACCTGTAAATATCCATAGCTGAGCCTGGGCCTCCTAATGATCGCTATAGTAAGAAATCATACATTGCCATAATCACCACGCTTTAGCTGGCGGGTTGGTGATAGCAGTATGTTGTTTTAAGTATACGAGAGGATTCTGCTGCCCTTCCTCTTGGTATCAACCCTAATTCGTCTTAAGATACCCATGGGTTGAGAGGGGTAGGCTATTCTTTGCTGGAAACCACACGGAACAATTTCCCTCTATTTCCCCAGAAAGTCAGTCAGTCTTTGTTCCCCGTATTTTTCTTTGCCAAATTTCAGGTAAATTTCCCATAATTTTCTACGACTTAGCTTAGGGATACACTGCCATACTTTAAGCAGTTTGTAAAGGATCCCCTAAAGCGTCCCACGGCAGCGCGTGACCACGTGCGTGCTACCGTCTTCTCTTGGGTCGCTTGGTATGAGCACGCAGATTCCCCAATCTACGCACCCGTGAACCCAGAGGTCCCCCGCCTTATAGCTACGGCAGGGGGTTTCAGGCATATGGGAATTAGGCGCCAGGGCGGTTGTTACCCCGGCGCCGTCTCCTCCTTCTTTGAGCGGGATCGGCCCTCTCCCGATCCCGCTCTGTGAGGTTAAACCTAAGCCCATAATTAAATGTATAAAAAAGCAACATGTCTCTATTCGCTTATGTTATAAACACTAGAGTAGAATTTGCATTCGGGGCGGGTGGCCGGCGGCGGGACTATCCCGGAAAACTCTCCCGACAGGACATTATCTGAAAAAAATATGTATTTCTAAGTGGTTTAACTCGTTCCCGTAGAGATATTTGTGCATGTAATTGTTTCTGGGAGTTGCTTGAGGTGAGGTATTTAAACTTTCGGTTGTTATTAGGTGCTGTTTGTCAAGTATTGCCTTCTAAGAATAGCAAATCTATTATCGTCCTGTGGGTGTCGTAATAGGCGACTATGAGATTAGCACACATATATTACGACTGTCTAGCCAGTCAGATCAGTAAACGATCACCGAAGGTATACTAAGCTTGGCCCGACCAGTCTATGAATGGGTCACCACATAGTGGAACTTGAACTGAGCGTCTCCGTGCTTCGGAGGGCACGTAAAATCGTCGGTCCCGGTTGTTGTCATTAGAGGACAGTCGTTAAGCAAGTTGGAGGGGATTATGGAAAATGCCCCAACGAGCACACAACACATACCCAGTCAGCAGTGGACGTTTTTGGCTGATAAGTTGATAATGATAACTAGCTGCTGACTAATTTTTAGTAAAGTTCTGGAAATTAGGGATTATTATCATTAGGTAGCGAGATCCACATTCAGTGCGGTGACCACAAATTTTATCTCCTTTTTAGGAATACCTTATGTCTTGTCGTGGACTGAACAGTACTTATAGTTGATCGCACTAAAAGTTTTACTTAACTCTTTTTCAGTGTAATAGCTCCGTGGTACAATAAGCCTTACAAGACGGGCAAATCTAGTGATAAGCGTCACACCTGACAATAAAAGTGGTAATACCCAGAGTATTACCATTAGTCCTGGAGGACTAATCCTGCGTGGGCCCACACTGCGCTTGTCACCTCGAGATATTAGTTATTTAGTCTCTTATGTCCAGTCATTTCACAAGAAACAGTGCCTTAAAACTGGAACACAGTAATATCTAAAGTTTAAACACTTCTGCTTCTCAGCAGAACTGGCACTATTCTGATAACTACCTAGCCGAATCCATCGATTATTGTGATATTAGTTAGTATACTCTGCTGAACTCATATAAAACGCCAGACCAGCGTACCTACACCTCACCTCACTAACAAACTCACTTCTAAATACACAGTCAAATCACTAATTTCATATTGTTTTTACTAATTTTCACTAGGGATTTAGCAATGAGTTCGCTAGTCAGTTCTTACAGAATATCACTACAAGGTTGGCGTTCACACTGGCATCGGCTTCCAGTTTACCGGTTTCAGTCGAAAACGATATTTCATTATCGTTTCTACTTCTACAAATCAATCTGCTTTCATAATTCCACTATGAGAAGAAATAACATGGTGTCCATTACCAAAATAGAAAATATAATTTCTATTCTAATACTTACTGGTCTATACTACGTATGTCTGCATTATTCTCCGGATATATTAGTTGTTTTGGTACAAGATGTGTTCTACTTACAATATGGTGAAAAATCGCCTGTTTACCGAGGCTCCAGCCAAGAAACTAACAAAGGCTTACTGTTCTGTATCTACAGAAATTTACTTAATAGTATTTGGCAGAGGGTACGCTTCCGACCGAGTAGCTGGATTATAAAAATTACTTGAATCATGTGACGGTTTTATAAGTGAAAATTGGTGAGTGCCTGACGGTATTGGTTTAGTTTTTAACATTGATATTTCGTTTGCACTGAGTGTAGATTTCATACAGGAGGGCTTGAGTTCGATCTTGGCCCACACCTCAGACTTTTTCATGTGCGTGCCAGAATTTGATTAACACTTGCGTTAACGGTGAAGGAAAACATCGTAAGGAAACCTGAACACCTTAGACGGTTCCAAAATGTTCGCAATAGTGTGTGTAGTTCGCCCACCCGCACTGGGTCAGCGTCAAAGCATAACCTTTTTCATCTTGAGAAAACACCCGTGCCCAGCAGTGGAGAACTAATGGGCTGACTATGTAGGTGTAGAATAGGATAAATATGAATGACAGTGATGTGAGGCGAATGTAATTTTATTGAACGACGGTTTGTAAGCTGAAATAAGGAGGATAAAATATGATAAAGTCTCATTATTCTTCCATTTTTAAAGAAATCTTTACCCCTCACCAAGATTCTCCTGTGCAGTGAGTATAATTTCAGATATAAATTTTATAAACACAAATACCCACACGCGGAACAACTATCTGCAGTCCATAAAAATATTCGGTCCGTGCGAAATTGAACCCACGACCCGTAGCACAGGCCGATCGTTTAGCCACTGCAACAACCATGACAACCATGCTGTCAACTTAGTGCAATCTTGGTGCAATAAGAGCTAAAGTGACATGAATAAGTTAAGGTTTTTTAAAAATATTAATCTCAAAACGACATGAGAATACTGTGGTAAGGCATTGCTTTGGAATTAATATAACAGTTATTATTTATTCACATACTTTTTACTAGTTGTTTTCTTCGAGATTTACTAACGTGGCCTTCACGATTAGCCAAACATGTTTACTGCTTAGAATTCTATAGATGTAGCGTATTTTTTTCCTGGCTCAGAATGGAACAAAATGTAAGCAGATGAAAACATATTTCATGGTTCAATACAACCATAGCTATCTCGGAGTAGAAAGGCAAAAGCAGTAAATTATTTAGGTTATGTAATATACGTGTGGTGTCCGCATTAAGAATATAGCACCACTCTAACCCCTTCCGTGGATTTTGTAAAGAGTGATGAAGGGACTCAAACAGAGGGATGGGCAGCAGCGTCCCTTCTTTGGAACAGTAGAAATTCTGTGCTCACTTCTTAAGCGTGATAAGTACTGGCAAATTCTACTCAAAAACAAGATCCGGTGGGCTGATCACGTATGTCGCAAAGAGTTTGCGATAGGCTTAAATCGTGCAGACGCCGCTGTCAAATGTCATGTTAGTATTACGTATTGACGATAGCGATTAAACAGGCGAAGATCTCTGATGCACGCTCTGTTGGACGTTCGATGAACTAGAAATAGCATCCTCGTCTGTCAATTTCAGGCGATTTGCCACCGGTGGATGCTTGGCCGCATGATAGCTGCTATCGCTTCTGCTTGTGGGAATCTATGGGGGAGGCCTTTGTTCACCAGTGAATGACCTTTGGCTAATATGGATGAATATAATAATGATATCAGCCCACTTAGGCCCATTTAGGTAGGCCCAAAAATAAGAGGTTCTTGAGTGGAGACCGCGCACCAGAAAACGCAGCGTGGGACGCCTTCCAACGAGGTGGATAGACGACCTGGTGAAGGTCCTTCACCAGGTCGTCTGTCCCTTTGATAAGGGTGGCATGTAACCGCTCGGTATGGAAAACTAAAAGGGAGTCCTTTGTTCATTAGTGGACGTCCAGTGGCTGATATGATGATCAACCCACTATACCTCGGCTGGGCTAATCCATCTCCTCATGCAGAGAAAGTACGAACATTGATCACAGTTGCTCTCAGCCTATTGGAAATTTCAGGGCATTCGATGTCCAGGTTGTCGTGATGTTTTTCTTTACCTAAAGTAGGTAGGTATCTTTACTGGGGGTCGCAAGCGCGTCTATTGCAAAATTGCGTGCTCATACCGAGTGACCGCTGGGAAGACGACGGTGTGCATGTGGCCACATACTGCTGTGTGCGCAGCACAGCGTATAGCGAGGTTTTGGGGGAATCCTTTACAATACCCGCGAGAGGTTCCTGATAAGGTGGCCTGTTTACACTCGCCTTCCCTCCGCTAGAGAGGATGACTGCTTTACAGTCATCTACTCAGAGATATGCCTAAAGGTGTGACACCAATGGGTGGCTCTAGATGGAGATTATTCGAGTTCCTGGAGCCTCCCTTCTGGACCACGGCGGTGTTTTTAGCTGGTAGGAGTCTGGCATACCCCTGCGCTTTTTCCCGGGGCGGAGGAAGTACATGATTTATATCCACCGGATCACTAGAAAATAAAAAAATGGTGGCATCTTTAAGAAAGCACAAATGACAATAAGAAAGTTATATTAGTATATGTACCAGGTTATGAACTAACAACCTCATTCTTAAGAAGCGAGTTAGTAAACCTAAGACTACCAAGACGTCTATAGAGACGACATATTCACAACGAATGCATCTTATCTACTCCAGAAGAGTAAAATGTAATGCCTTCGCAACTAATTTGTTTTCGATTTATCTACCAGCCAGACCAGCCAGGTGCAGCGGCGCGGTGGTACATAGTTCCAAACTTGGTTGCGGGGAGATTTGCATTTGAAATGGGTTCCTACCGGGACGTTATCGTGTCACCACGGGCCCAGCTCACTGTCTCGCCTTAAAAAGGTCCCATAGAAAAATGAGCGAAAACATTATTTTGGGAAGCTTAGAAAAAACCCTTTTAGACGCTCTATTAAAAAGTAAGATGTATCTGCACTGCCTTTGTGAGCACTGTCCGGCATTAAAATAAGTGTACCTGTTATTTCAAGATGTAGGTCAAAGCATGCGCTGAAGGTTTGCAATACAAATGAGAATTTATTTTGTCGTTTGCGTTTACTTTGGCTTGTTTTATTTATAAGGGTATTAAAATGTAATTATATTTATATTATGAATATATACATATATTCTGCAAAATAAGTGACAGGAAACTCAATGTCGACGGCATAAGTCTAAAAGTTGCAGTAGCTCATATAATTGTTTGGAATTAAAATTCAGTATGTAAAAAAACAACGCTAATTATCTTTTGATGAGTTAGCTTACATCAAACAGCCGCGTAATAAGCATACTCACGGCAATATAAGAGCGTAACATTTTTCGTACGTCGGCCTTTACGCGAGTGGTATCGAAATAAAACGCCTTAAGCTCTGGCACATTTCAACGGAGTTCTCTGCAGGTAGTCCTAACTTCAAAGCGGCTTACAAATGGACGCCCCTAGACAACATTCGCTAATTCACTTTGATGTCACCCCTCGCACCCGTCATTCCGCCCTGCCCCTAACCGGTAACGAGAAAACGCGCCTTAAAACTTTAAACTCGACGCAATGTAAAATATTATTAAACGCTCGCAACATTTTTTATACATTATTTTTTACGAGAAATTGTTTTCGAACTTCTTTGAATAGAAATTTTCTCGACGGCGTGTAAGGACAAACAGAATATTCAAACTTCTATTTTTTTAAATCTTAAAAGCTGAGTTAGAAACATCACTTTGATGTTTGAATATCTATATTTTTATTTGCAAGTCCAAAATAACTTAATTGGCCTCTCGCTGTCGCTTTATTACACTTAAGTTATTTTAAATGCTCACAACTATTTTAATTTTCTCGAGGATTCTTTCACAAATCGAAACCCAGTTTGATTATGAAATCACAAAGACAGCCATTTTCTTTATTTTAGTTTTAAAACTTAAACATAAATATTTTTTATAAGTGGGAGCGGTGTTATTCCACAGACTGTCACAGCTTCTGTTCTCAACATGTGTTAATTTGCCAAGAAAATTATTAATTCTGAAATATATGATCTATAGGTATCCTGTTGCGTCTACTAATGTTCTGTACACAAGCATCTTTCTAAAACACCATCGTCATTGTCAATATTACAATACACTTATTCGGCTATTGAAACATGCATGTACATTTCTTGTTTAAGTAGGTATGTTATTGCATATATTCATATACGCATGATCTACTACATATACGTATGACATTAGATTATACACGTAAAGTACAGCCATTGTTATCCGATAATGGTATGTAATACATTATATTCCACGCCTGAACAAAACCTGAATTTTAATCCCTGATACAAATTGAAAATAGAATTCAATAGCAGGTATGGGATTAAATTTCCAATTTAGATCAATAATATAAGTATGAAATCGGGCTAGGGCAATGCTTCATTTGTGTGGTCAAGCAATTATCCACATTAAAGATAACCCTGTCCAGATACACCATTCACCAAAAACACATAAAACAATATTGATATTAGCATATGAAACTCTGGACACAGTTAATACATATTAAGCTTTCAGCAATATTGCTTTGTGAAAGCCCAGCGGTTACAACGTGCTTTCATAACGTAGATTGAAAACGATACAAAGCGACCACAAGAACGCTTTGTGGTATATTTTGCGTCTCTTTTGTTTACAACTAAACTGGCCAACAACTCGAGTGTTTATCTAACAACGAACATACCTGCGGAACACGCATGTTTCTTGAGGTTAAATACTTTCAGTGTTATTCTTGGTTTTAATGAGTTACGTTACAAAAGACTATAAGCGGTTAATTAAAAGTATGGGTGGTTTTGTTTATAAAAACTTCAGTTATGACTGTATTTTTTATTAAAAGCGCAGCAGCTTTCATTTTTGCATTGAAGAGAATGTAATGTAGGGTACATTACATTTTTTTACACGATTCATATGAGCTGGACCTGTATGTTGTTTATATGTAACTATGTATGTTTAAATCTTTGTATATATGTAATGGGATCCTGCAATTTAATTTTTGCCCACTTCTTTAGATGTCAGATTGACTTGAATTTTGTAGACGTACAATGCCTATAACCTGGTGCTTTAACCAGGATCATCAGCTCATGATTTTAAATCCACCTAATAACAGGATATTATTATACACTAGACATGTGTGTAATAATAACATGTTATTACTATTAAGCTTAATAATGATTTAAAACTATAAAATAAATAGTTTTTTATTTTGCGTTAGTATGAGCAAGTCCATTATCTGTATCGACATTGTTCAATGTTTAATGTTGTAATTCGTTGAGTTGAGCCTCTACTACACATTGCGAGTTTAATATCGACTGAATAGTTTAGTAATCCGGCTAAAACTCTGTTTGCGTTGTTAAAAGCCCTGTTTTTATCGATACATGCTCGCACACCCAATATATCCTTTTATCTATAGGCAATCAAACGAAAGTGTTGAGTAATGAAACTGGAATCTGCATATTGTGCAGAATGTCACACACATCGCAATTTGACGGCATGGTTGGTGCAGTGGCTGATACAGTCGGCTGCTGCGCTTCGGGTCGTTGGTTCGATTCCCGCACGGAACAGATATTTGTATGATCTGCAGGTTGTTGTTCCGGGTCTGGGTGTATTGTATGTGGAATTCATGTCTGTAAAGGCACTCACGCCACAGGAGAAATCCTAGTGTGGGGCAAAGTTTAAAAAAAAAATTGTGTCACAGTTTCCTAGATCTGTTTTATATTTGGGCCCCCAAGTATACCAAAAATTCTAATAAATTGAACTAAAGCTCAGCTGATACGATGCCTACATATTTCCCATTTGCTTTATTTAGAATCTAAATGAACAACATGTGGGATTTTCATTATATCAACATTTTAGATTATAGGTAAGTCCACCCACGACACAGGAGAAATCCTAGTGTGGGGCAAAGTTTATTAACAAAAAAAAAAAAAAAAAACTTAGTATTCATTGTCTTAGGTTTTCGCGATTATTACACATTATAATAAAAACACGGATTGCTAGTTACTACTTACGGTACTTGTGGTGTCCGTATGTCCGTGTGGCCTCCGGGTTAAGAACATAGCACCACTCCATCTCCTCCCGTGGAATCGAAAAAGGCGACTAAGGGACTCTAAACCAGAGAGATGGGCAGCAGCGTCCGTACATTGGAACAGCAGCCATACTGCGCTCACCAACCTGCCTGCCAACCATGGTCAGTACTGGAAAATTCCCCCCAAAACGACGACACAATTGTGGAAATCAATGGGGAGGCCTTAGTTCAGCATTTGACTTCTTATGGCTGATATGATGATAATGAAACGGATTATATCGCGTATATTATAGATTTATGTTTTCCAGACGTTTCGAACACTTTACAAGGTTCGTGGTTGCAGGATGACTAAGGTGATGATACCCGTCGTTAAAGATTTAAAAAAGTTATTTTATTTACCGTACAGTACCGTTGTACGGTAGGTAAAATAACTTTTTTAAATCTGTAACCATGGGTTTAAAACGCCAGGAAAAACATAAACCTATAATATACGCGATGTAATCGTTAAAAGACTTTTATTTTACACTAGCTACCAGCGGTTTCACCCGCTGTTTAATTTGAAACAAATTGGATTATTATAAATAATTTAGAATACCTCGGCATAGACATTTGACATAGAGTATATATATTGGATTTCATGGCATTCAATTATTTTGCGCGGAACTTAGGGTTAAGTAATAAAGTATATATATATATATATATAAAGTAGCCTAAGTTATTCCTTTCCACACACATTCCTTATAAAATCAGTTATCTGTCAGTGAAAGTCCCGTTGAAATCGGTCTAGCTGCTTCGGATACTAGCGGGAACAAACAGACAGACAGACAAAACATTTTAATTGTTTTTTTGTTGTAGATTCCGTATATACTTTCATATGCATTTTGTAATAAGCTGTTATTTTGACGTTACAAACAGACACTTCAAGTTTATTTATTTGTATGTAGTATGTATTGATTTGTATAGATATAGTCTTAGGTCATTCACAATGATGTCTAATGACATATATCTCTGAATAAATAATCTCGTCTCTTGTTTAAGTTTCATTATAGTAGTAATTTTGTCTAATTAATGCCTTAAACTAATCGACCAACTCATTTTATAATCATGACTATGCATACATTAAAAACACCAGTATTTGAATTGAAAGATAAATACACAATTAACATTCTCGATAGTTTATAAATGTAACAAACATTTACGATACCTGATTATAAGATAAATCAAAGTAGGCCAATCAAATCAAAGATTTAGTAGCTACTATTATGCCACGAACATTAGTAATAACATTCACAATCTACTTGTGAACATGTGTCTAACTTGTCGCTATTTTAATGGGTCTGTAGAACACGTAATTACCAAGGAATCTACCCGCTGTTTGTGAGTTAAAAGGGCTCTGTATGCAAATGTTAGGTGGGCAATGTGCAACTATGTTGCCAGCTATTCGCATTGTCTAGCATCCTAGTTACGACTCAATTATCTTCAGAAAGTAAGAAACACCAATTAACATCCTTTTATGCTGTCCCTACTTCAGTTAGTAAAAAACAAGTTTTACAATACTCGACAACATTTATTTACCGTTCGTGAACTCTTCTTTCAGTAGAACACAACCTTTTATTTGGCGTACAAAGAGAAACTTTCATTTATTTCATAGTAAAATTATATTTGTAAGTACGTAAGGAGTGATGCACACTCATTTGAAAGTGTCCGTGGCTAGATTAAGTTTTGACATGTCTTAACAAACGTAACCAGTTGAACAGGAGTCGGATCTATTTGTTTTATTAATTTAAAGATGACTTTGTGGAATAACGACCGTGCTCTCTACTCTAGTTTAGTTATGAACAGAAATAACTTGAAAAAGAACCATGATAAATAGTTATTTTAAAGTATGTTTCATTCTACAATTCTGTGTTTATGAAACGGTATGCTGTGTATCTGTATTGTAAAATACTAACGAAATACTTGGGAGGTGGTAGTAAGGAATAGTTGCAACTCGAATATATTTATGTAAGCATTAAAAGCAAATAAGTCAGTGACAGCATAAAAGCACAAACATTTCTACGCGGACCATAGAATGGGAACTAGCGTACAGACGCGCGTAAAATCCTTAACTGAATTCCTTCCTTTAGTCTTATTTTTTCGATATCATATAAGATACACGTGTTTCATGACGTAAACGTTGGAGTGTTCTCTTACTTTAAAATAATTATTTTGATCTTGATTTGTAAAACATACAACAAAATTTAAATAATTATTATGCTATTAATTTGAAATTCTCAACCTGACACATGTAAAGTGCGAACATTAAAATTATTTCTTTTTATTTTTTGCATACCATTTTTTCTAATATTTAAGCACATTTAAACTAAATTGGACCAATTCCAGTTAGTTAGCTGTGTTGGAATTTAAATGGCTGGCACGTAACAATTGCACTGTAACAAAAAGAATGGGTGGTATGTCATTACTGCCCTGGAAGATGGGTAAGCCTCTGGTTTGGGAAGCAACTTGTGTTGACACGCTTGTGTTGGCACATTCGCTACGTGGGCAGGGACGGTAGCGTGAAGCGGAGGGAGATTACGTGGGGGGTTCCGCAGGGGTCAGTTCTCGGCCCTCTCTTATGGAACCTCGCCTACGATGCGGTCCTGCGTGTCGTTCTCCCTGCTGGCGTCAGCTTAGTCTGTTACGCTGATGACACTCTGGTGTTGGCCAGCGGGGAGTCCTTCGAGGGAACCATCCGGCTTGCGGAGCAAGCGGTGGCAATTGTCGTGGCCAAAATCCACGCACTGGGTCTGCGGATAGCGCCTCAGAAAACCGAGGCGCTATGGTTCCACAAACTGCCGAGAAGCAGAGAACCACCCAGTTCGTGGATACGCGTTGGTGACGCGCAAATCGGGGTGGGCCGGTACATGAAATACCTGGGGCTCACCCTGGATAGTCGTTGGGGCTTCGAAGAGCACTTCCAGCGCCTCGTCCCCCGAGTCGAGAGGGTAGTGGGTGCTCTACACCGGCTGCTGCCCAATCTCGGGGGACCATGTGAGGAAGTTCGCCGTCTCTACGGAGGGGTCGTGCGGTCCGTGGTCCTATACGGGGCGCCTGTATGGTCAGCTCGACTATCAGGCGCCCAGCGCTGCAGAACCAAAATTCACGGTCTGCAGCGCAGAGTGGCTATCCGGATCGCACGAGGATACCGAACGGTATCCTACGAGGCGGCAACTCTCCTGGCGCGTTTTCCGCCTTTTGACATCTTGGCGGAGATGGATGCGTGGGTCTACGATCAGACACGCTCCCTCCGCCAGAGCGGCGAAGGCGCGCCTCCAGGGGCGTTGGACAAGCTGCGGCGGCTAGCTCGGCAGCGCGCACTTGTAAAGTGGCGTCATCGCCTGCGGATGCAGTTTGCAACCAAGCGCGTCGTCGAGGCCGTCCTGCCGCTCTTTGGAGCCTGGCTCCAAAGGAGCGAGCGCGTCACCTACCGCCTGACGCAGGTGCTCACCGGGCACGGTTGTTTCGGCGCGTACCTGCACAGGATAGGACGCGAGGCCACGGCACAATGCCACCATTGTGATAGCGACCAGGACACCGCACAGCACACGCTCGAGGCGTGCCCTGCGTGGGCCGCCGAGCGGCGGATCCTGGTCGATCGGATCGGGCAAGATCTCTCTCTGCCAGCAGTAGTGTCGGCTATGTTGGCAGAGCACGAAAATTGGAATGCAGTGGTCTCCTTCTGTGAGAGCGTCATGCTCCAGAAGGAGACCGCAGAGCGGGATCGGGAGAGGGCCGATCCCGCTCGAAGAAGAAGGAGACGGCGCCGGGGTAACAACCGCCCTGGCGCCTAATTCCGATACGCCTGAAAACCCCTGCCGTTGCTATAAGGTGGGGGACCTCTGGGTTCGCGGGTGCGTAGATTGGGGAATCTGCGTGCCCACACCAAGCGACCCAAGAGAAGACGGTAGCACGCATGTGGTCACGCGCTGCCGTGGGACGCTTTGGGGGATCCTTTACAATCCCCCTGGGGGGGTGACCGCTTTACAGTCACCCTCTCCGAGATGTGCCAATAGGCGTGGCACCAGTGGGTGGCTCTAGTGTGATCATACGAGGACCTGGAGCCTCCCTTAGGTGCCGAAGATGACCGCTCCAGTGGTTTTAGCCGGTAGGAGTCCGGCATACCCCTTCGTCCTTCCCCGGGGCGAAGGAAGTTCATGATGAATTTCCACTGGGCACCAATAAAAAAAAAATAAAAAAAATAAATAAAAAAAATTAAAAAAAATTAAGGTGAGGTTCTCTGTACATTAACAGGTACAGACAAATATTCGTACCGATTATGTTGAGATAATCGTGAGTTGTTAATAGGGGCTAGAAGTTGCGTGAAATGTATCAATAGACTTCACCACAGCTGCAGATCTAATATGTTTTTCGATATCATCTCTAGTCTGTTTTTCTTTTGTGTTGGCTACTTTGCGCACAAATATTTGTCTATTCCACACACAGTAGTCGTGAACATACAATGTCTTGTCTGCTATAGATAGCTTTTCATTGATATAGATTACTGATGATGTACAGCAGATAATATCGTTGGATGTAAACCCACGTCTCTTCGTGGCCGGTAACAGTAACTCATCTGGCTTACCGAGCTGTGTCAAGTCCTCCCCATTTAATTCTACGTTTCTGCGCTTGTAATACAGGCCGCAACTATGTACATTATGGCATTTATTTCTATTGTATCTTAGAACCCACAATAGAAATATTCTTTTAAGTTAGAACACGTAACTATAATTTTAACATCAATAATCTTTAATTAACAATCTTATATTTGTGCTCCGTATCTCTCTTTAACATAACACAAAGCTGCTAACGGAACACCTAAAATCCCTTAAACAAACCCATTGTTAGTGGAGGTACGCGTGCAAGGCGGTGTTACCGGCAAAGCAGGTGCCAACTCGAGTTCCATTCAATATGGCCCTATTGTACCATTATGGGTAATCGAGATACATTTAGAACGAGATGAGGTGTCGAATTTATTACTAATATTGCCTTGTACGTGGGCTATTTGCTATTACTATTGTACGAAACGAGCAATTTATGTTTCGAAAAAAAAATATAACATGCCTGGCATCGATACCGATAGTGATATTTCTGTACTGAGAAGTGCTAAGTGTAATCTAAATTCAAAAATATTGTGAACAAATCCCGTTGCAACATAAACGTGTAAGTAAGGGAGCGATATCTTCTCGTTAGTCACTTTTTTCTTTCGTTTGGCACTAGCCCTTGTGTCAGAGTTGTTTATGCTGCCCAAAGGCCTCAGACGTGGCTTATTGACGCACGTGTAATAGGAACAACCAGGACCGATGATTATACGTGCCATCCGAGGCAGGGAGACCGGAAGTTCGGATAATATCTACCCGGTAGATATATATAATTATCATCGCATCATCAATGTATCATCATCATCATCATATAGATCATCTATAGAATGACCACACCGAGTGTTGCTTAATCTAGCTAATTGATCAGTGCGTGCAACTGGCTATGAGGGCCTCATTGGTGACTAGAAAAGTTCTATCTCACCAAAAAGTCCCCAGTGTTAAGAGAGACTAGATTTGAAGTTCATCATCTTCATATCGGCCATACTATGTCCACTACTGAACAAAAGCCTGCCCCAAAGATTATCACAATTGTGTCTTCATATTGGGGGGAATTTGCCAGTACTCACCACGCTCGGCAGGCGGGTTGGTGAGCGCAGAATGGATGCTGTTCCACAGAACGGATGCTGCTGCCCATCCCTCTGGTTTAGTCGCTTAGTCGCCTTTTACGATATCCACGGGAGGAGAATATAGCACCATTCCATTGGTACTATATTCTTAATCCGGACACCACACGGAAAGGGTTTGAAGGTGGTAAGCAGAAATTTTCCCTGCGGTGTCCGTTAATTTAGAATGTAACACCACTCCATCTCCTCCTGCGGATGTCGTGTCAGATGACTATAGGGTTCTTTTTTTTACCAGGGAGATGGTTAACTGCATCTCGTCTGTGGAATAGCCATTCTGCACTCACCAACCTGCCTGCCAATAGTGATGTGTGCTGATAAGATTCCACAAAAATGACGACACAACTGTGGGACGCCTTTGTTTAGCAGTGCAATTGCAGTGGACGTAGTTTAGCTCATTATGATGACATTGTTTTTTGCAAATTCTTTAGTTACACATATTCGTCCTCACTGGCGTTTGTAAAATGTATTAAGCATCTCTTAATGCTAGCATCTTGTTATTGATAACGGCCATATGACTGTCTTCATGTATAGGTATTTCCGATCGTTACGTCCATAGCAAAAAGTGAGTAAATTCCACAATGCAATACAGTAAATGGTTGATAACACCATAATTACTTGTATCTAATGTATGCAGTTAAGCGCATAAAAAAACAATGCGTTGCATGTGGACGTTGCGTCCTTTTAAATCACAGTCTAGACCAGGCTTAATAGATTATACCAGGTCGATGGGCAGCACCATATTTTTATTTCCAAGCTCAATTCCTATACAATCTGAACTTTTCATTAAAATGTTCAGTTTCTGGAAATAGACATCTTGGAAAAAGCTAGTCATACGTGCTAAAAACAAAATAACTTTGGCTTCAGGCTAACGATAGTATGGACGTATGGCTCAACAGGCGTCACGGCGCCGTGAGCCGCCTTTTCTCCGCAACCGAACCGCGTTTTATGATTTGGACATGTCTGTGGCATTACTAAAGAATTTATGCTTGTCTCTAAAAGAATAATGTGAGCCTAATTTTATTATAGTCCTATTAAGTCATGAATAACCTTTTATAATTATGTATAAAATATAACTTTCGCGTTAGTGTGCATGAACCTTAGTTGGGGCATACCTGGCCTCGACCGACTTCATAAATGTAGTTGATTTTTTCTGGTTTTAATATTTTTATAAACGATTTTTTTGTTAAAGAGTTTTATTTGTTTCTTCTTAGTGTAAATAAATGCAGGAACTTTATTTTTACTCCAAATTTATCAGTATTTAACACTAAAAATAAGAATGACTCAAATCGGTTCTCTAATTTGGACAAATCGGAAACTATTAAGACATAATCTAGATAAGTGCAGTCAAATTAAACCTGTTTATTGAAGCTGGTTAAAAAACTTCTCAATCATATGTAATGAATTTTACATCGGAGAAATTATTCTACACCTACTACTCCCACCCAATATAAGTATTCTACACCTATTAAAAAAGAATTACTCGAATAGGTCTACAAATCTCAGGAGTAATCGGTGTACATACATAAAAAAACGCATCGAATTGAGAACCTCCTCCTTTTGAAGTCGGTTAATAATGTAAGCCTAATTTTACTATAGTTCTGTTAAGTCATGAATAAACTTTTATATGTCTGTATATTATATACCTATCTACAAAGACTTGATGACCCCAAAATTCCCTAGCGGTCTATAAAGCCGAAAGCGTTATAGGTCATAAAAGGCCCCTAGTTTTTGTTAGAGTGAGCTCACTGATTACTATCAGCCACATGTTTCATAAAGACCTAATTTTTTCTGGACAACCATGAATTTTTTACTACATGATCGTTTGGAGTATTGTTGATTTTGATCACAGCGATATATTTTTATGTAAACTAGGTACTGACGTCACTGGCACAAGCGTTGCTAGCAGAATCTTGGCCTCCAACATATCTTGGACACTTAAGAGGTATTTTGGACTGTATCCAGCCTAGGTACATATTTTCCACTCCTGAATAAATATCTCTATCAATATTCTCCAGGTAAGTATGGAGGATTAAAGCTTCCTATTTTATTTTGATGGCACGGTTGGTGCAGTGGCTGATACATTCGACTTCTGCGCCGGGGGGTCGTGGGTTCGATTCCCGCACAGAACAAATATTTGTATGATCTGCAGCTAGTTGTTCCGGGTCTGGGTGTGTTGTATGTGGAGTTCATGTTTGTAAACGCACCCACGACACAGTAGAAATCCTAGTGTGGGGCAATGTTTATTTAAGGATATTTTTTGTTTTTATATGTATGTATTTTATATTTTAATATTGTAACACGTATTGAGTACTGTTATTATTATTTGATTTCGCTGCTTGTGTCATCTTCGACCGATTGGCTCAGGCTACAGGCGTTAAAATGTTCTCTTTTATTTCATAACCAGATCATCAATATTTTTTGATCTCTTAATTTCACATACTTATAAGCTTCATACATAAGCTTTTTATTTTGTTTATGCATAGAAATAAAAAAAACCAGCGCTTGGCATCTCTGCCTGGCATACTGCTGAGCTGGACGCCTATTTGGCACAGACGTGAGACACATATGGTTGTTCATGTCTTCTTTCTTTTTAAGCTGCTCGTGAAGGTGCTAAATGTTATCTGGTGATGGTAGATGATGTTCTGGCAAAAAAGCATTGCTGATATTTCATATCATCACCATCATATCAGCCAAAGGACACCCACTGCTGAAAAGTGGCCTCCCCCATAGATTTCCACAATTATTGTGTTGTGTTTTTTGGGTTTTGGGGGGAATTTTTCAGAACTCACCACACTTGGCAGGATGGTTGGTAAGCGTAGTATGACTACTGTTCCACAGGAGGAGGCTGCTGCCCATCCCTCCGGTGTAGAATTCCTTAGTCATGTTTTACGACATCTACGGGAGGAGACGGGGTGGTGATTTATTCTTAATCCGAATACCACACGGTCATGCTATTTAGTTTAATTTGTTCCTGCTGTGGTTTCAGTAGTACTTTGGTATTCATAGTACTCTTCTTTACAAATCAAGGATCTATATTATGGGATCTATATAACCGTGACTTCGTATAGATATTTTATAGTTACAATAGGCACTTAAAGTTTCGCAACATTAGTAGGCGACTTAGCGTAGTTACGTACGAATATATGCGGTGCGGTGTACCGCTGATGTATTTACGACGCACCCAACCTGACGTGTTGTCTCATCCGTGTAATTTAATCGGCAGTATGATACTGACTTTGTAATTAATGAGCTTTATCTGCTACATATTTTGGATTTAACAAAAAACCCTCCAATAGTAAAACTACCTAATTATGAACTGAAATGAATGTCGCTTCAGTATGAAATGAAATTGAATGTTTTCCCTGAAAATCTGGTCCTCTTGCAGTTTGACTTGCATACGTTGACATTCCTTGAAATCAAATGAAGAACAGTGAGTTGTAACTTATTTAATTTTATAACCTTAAGTTTTTTTAATTACACCCTTATCGAACATCATTTTCGAATACTCCGATAGTCATACAAGGTAATCTATTTGAATAGCGGCACCAATTCACTAGAATAGTAACTATATATATCTCGTAGTTTGTGGTCGTCCACCGCTTTTTTTGTTTCTTCACGGTTTGTTTAAAAATGACACACCACACTAACTAAACTTCATTTTAATCTGAAACCCCTTGAAGAAAATTTATTTGCAACATAAATTTTGTATAATTTACGACCTCATGCAATGACAAAATAAGCATTGCATGTATTCAAAAACGGCTCATAGGTAAATTCCCCATAAAATCTTCATTGGTAAAGCATACAATTTTATATACACGCCAGTCATGATGTCTGACGTTATGTTTATACTTTGTTCTGTGAATATTGTGGTATAATAACTTTTTGGCGTGGTACCTTTCTAAGGTTCAGCCCACATATGATACTTTTAGCTTCGGCAGTTAATGTTTTCATGTCTGACTTTTGTGGTATATGTACCTACATTCATACTAGAACACTTTTTTTGGATGAATGTTTAATATCATAATAATAACCTATAACGCCTACCTATAACCCCGCTCCGATTCTTCAAGACGCGCGATGGTGAAAACGGTGCCGCATCTCTTTACACATCGAGCTGCTCATGTGTGTGTTGCTCCCTGTCGCCTGTGGTGGTGATCAATTAGGAGGTTCATCTTGTGAGTCACTGTTTGCCACAGAATTTCACTTTAAAAGTTGAAAGGCCATTGTTTCTTAAACTTTTCATTCCGTATCGTTATAATTTCTATCTCATACATCACCGGGGACAATTCATGACTTTATTTTATAGTGAAGCTATAGAGAGTCCCCGGTTAGTGTGCCATTACATTTTAGATTAAAATTCTCTAAAGGGCCTCTGCGTGTTGGACCCATGTCCCCGTGTTAGCCTATCAAAAGACCAGGTTCCCCCTTACAGGGGATATAAACCCATGAAGAGAGAGACATCTATTTATAAATTACCAGTCAGTTGTAAGGTACCTGAGGCGCTCGTTATATACAAATAACAAATATATACAAGTATTTTCATTCATTTCAATGTATTAACAGATTGTAATTACAGGCAATAAAGGCATCACCATATTATAAGGTCGCACGGTTTTTCGAGTGTATTTGATGCATTATGTCACTTTATCGTCTATTCACGTGTATGGAAACAACAAATCGTAGAACAGTACTATAAAATTTCAGATTTTGGCGTTTAGTCGGGAGACTTAAGCTTTTTGTGTGTGCGCTGGGCCTAAACTGTAAAAGCATTTATGACCGGATCATTGTGGGGTATTCATTCGCATAGGAAGCTATTTAGTTGATACTAGAACCGCTAAAAGTTTATGCGTTTAGGGTAACTTGATATCGTTATCTCGAAATATTTTTATTTTAACGACTTTTACGGTGCAGGAAATAAGAGCAAATTTACCCACCGACATTTTGAATAGCAAGTTAGCGTGGTGTTTTAAAGTGGTTATTTGTGTATGTGAAAGCAAACCCCGGACATCCAATTTGCTAATGGTTTGGCGCCGAAGAAGCCGTGTTGTGTTATCGCATCATAATCTGAGCTTGGAGTTTCAACTTGATATAGGTTTCTTTTCCTCAGATGCTTTTAGAAAACAACATAAATTTACGTTTCTTATTAATTTTAATCATAGTTCTGACTGCTGGTGATTCAAATCATTATCATCGTTGACTTCAGACTCGGTTCTCTTGAAACAGTCACTCTGCTATTCCTCTGTCAGTTGATCATCACAGCCTCGTATGCCAGGTAGATACGCTATGTCGAATTTAACTGTCTATTATGTAACTGTATTTATGCAAATTTAAACAGTTTGCACACTTAAAACTTAGAGATGGCTGCGAAATACTGTAGGTGTAGCCCTCACGTCGTTGCGGTCTTAGATGTATTGTCAAGTGAAGATCTGATAGCGGACGGATTATCTTAATAAAATTATACGAGTAAATTTAGTTGATCTCTCGAATGAATCGAAGGAACTGCAGATAAAGGCGAAACACAGGTTTTTCTCTCCAAATGTTTAAAAATAAGTATTTGATAGTGGATATCAGGGGGCAGTGGGAATAAGATGATAACAGACATTCAGTTTACTTTTCCTTTGACAAAATTATCTAGCACAGTGCAACTGCCTTCTCGATGGCTAAGAGCAAAATTATTTCTTTAAAAATGAATATTTCATTTCCATTGAGTTCTTACATAATCAGCCTACTATTAACTGTCCCACTGCAGAGCATATGCCTTTTTTTACAATGAGAAAGGTTAGGCCATAGTCCATCACACTGGTCTAGTGCGGGTTGGCGACTACACACACCATGGAGAACGGTTTTTTTGGAGCCCTCAGGTGTGCAGGTTTCCTCACGATGTTTTCCTTCAACATTAACATAAGTGATAATCAAATTCAGGTCCGCAAATGAATTTGAAAAGTCAGAGGTGCGGGCCGGTATCGAACTCGGATCTTCCTGTATATAATGCAAGCATTCAACCACTAGGCTATCACTGCGACATTGAGATCTTAATTTCCTCGAATGTCGATTTTTGTAGTCTTGCGACTTGCATTATTTCAGAATACATTTGAATGTCCCTCGCTCCAGTTGTAAACAAGAGCTATCAAAGTAAACCATAATTGGAGAATGCATTGTAGAGACGAGCGGTCATAGAAACGTAGTTCACACGTTCCACAGGCAGCTGTCCAATGAAAATCTAATTCCCCTTTACTTAAACCACACACATACTCCCTTGCGGTCCAGTTTACAGCAGTCCTTTGTTTGGAGGCGACGCCCGCGGGCTGTCATCAACCGTTAAACGTTGTCGACCGTCCCTATGTAGCTTTGTTAATTTCACGCCGGTGTGAATACGTCCTTGGGTGAATGGTCAAATTTATTTTACAGTTCTAGGATAAATTACGTTGTAACTAACATGTCTGCTTGCTGGTCAATTTGTTTGCAATTTTGAAGTGGAGTTATTTTTATGAAATTTGTTGGTTTTTTATTCGTTGGGTTTTGTCATCCCTAAAGTCTTGGTTAAAGCTATATAGGTTCTTGTCCTCACAATTTTATCTCCAGTTGTTGTTGGTGGCAACAATAAGCGGAGCTAAACTTTGATAAAATCTAGTGATTAGGTTGAGTTTAAACACGAGGAGGGATTTTGAATAAGATAATGGTATGGGGATCATTCCGTGTGCCGGCCACATATAGCACCAACCCATCTCATCTCGTGGGTGTCGACAGGCGACTATGGAATTAGTCGGAGGATGTGCAGCACCGTCCTTGGAGTACATTAACAACTGAACTACGATCGCCAACCCGCTTGCCAAGCATGGCGATTATGGCAAAACCCCCCAATGAGCACAAAACACACCCTAACCGGTCGCTGTGACAATCTTTGGGGAAGGCCTGCGTCCAGCATTTTCCTGCATACGATATGTTTATTACATGTGACGTATGGACCCAAGCGTTATCATCATATCATCATCATATCGGCCATTTATACGTCCACTGCTGAACAAAGGCCTCCCCCATTGATTTTCATAACTGTGTCATCATTTTGGGGGGTATTTGCCAATACTCACCACACTTGGCAGGCGGGTTGGTGAGCGCAGGTTGGCTACCGTTTCACAGAAGAGTCGCTGCTGCCCATCCCTCTGGTTTAGAATCCCTTAGTCGCCTCTTACGACATCCATGGGAGGAGATGGAGTGGTGCTATATTCTTAATCCGGACAAAGCTTAAAGCGTTATCATTAAGAAGCAATACGCTTTTTGTCAACTTTTTTATCTAATTACTTCTTCAAATCTATAATGTAGAGCATGTGGCATATAAATGTCAGCCTGTAACTGTCCCACTACGGGGCAAGCCTCTTCTCATACACAAAGAATGAGCATTGATCGAAAGCTTGCTCTTATTGTTTTCTTGCTGTTGTTTTTTCAGAATGTGTTCTTTCACCGTTAATGTTAGCGGTGTCTTAGATTGACTAAGAAGGTATATAATATGATTAAACAAGTTGGTTTCAAAAACCAACAAACAATACATATTACATTTAAAAGACACAGTGTTACATGCCAGGTTTCGAATCCGCAACCTTGTGTTTAAGAAGCGAGTCCTTTAATCTCTGAGAGGTGGCATCTTATTGCTCCATTGATGGTTTCATCCTTACTTTAATATAAATACACAATAATAAAAAATCCTATGTAATTTAAATGTTTTATGCCTTGTTTTGTAGCTGACGGGATGACTTTGAATTCTTTGGGGTATGAAATATTTGTATACCCTTCCATAGACACCTATTTGATTTCAGAGTCATAACGGTGAACCCACTTACTTTCATCTCCAGTAACTTTTCACACAAACATATTTCATGGATCACTTTTACAACTCAGTGCAGCAGTCAATTCATTCAATTCGCGCTTATTTCTTTTTTAGTTTTATTTTATGCTCTAGTTTTTTTATTTCTTTTTATTGGTGCCCAGTGGAAATTCTTCATGAACTTCCTTCGCCCCGGAGAAGGGTGAAGGGGTAAGCCGGACTCCTACCGGCTAAAACCACTGGAGCGGTCATCTTCGGCACCGAAGGGGGGCTCCAGGTCCTCGTAAGATCACACTGATCCCCTAAAAATAAAGTTATTTTGTAGGAGGAGTAATATAAAACTTTATTCACATAAAATATTCTATTCAAATTAAATTACTGAGGCAATTTGGCACTTTAAGAAAGCAGTAGATAATATTTTGACAGTAACATTTATCGAAGAAGTTGGCTATTGGAAAATCGAACAATTTATCCGAATTTTTTATTTAAAATGGTGGAAACTGTATGAAAACTCGCAAGAGCCGGACTCATCTGAAGATTGCAATTCTCTTTTAAGCTAGGGTTGTCTGATAAGTCTTATTATGGGAATGTCAATTTTTTTGTAAATATTTTATTTATTTACTTGAATGCTTGTCTGTTTAAAACTAATATTTTCCTAATATCACATTTCAACTGTTCGTATGTGCGACATTAAAGAAATAAAAATATTTTCATCATCGAAAAAGATCCAAATAAATAAAGATTAAAAAAGTAATTATAATAAAAAGGAATAAGGTAAATATCTAAATAATATCATAATTGTATGATATAGATGTAACAGTTTGTTGAAAGTTTTGTCTTTTATTTTTTTATAACTATTTGGTATGTTCACATGCCGTTTGGCGAGGCCATGACAGGTGCGCAAGATCGGTTTGCCTCGCGCAAACTTGCCAGATGGGAAATCTGACAATTTGCGCCACGACCCTCAACATTCGTTAGACCAATGTAGAAGTAGAAGAAGAACGTACCTTGTAGTTCCCAGCAAAGAGTAGACCACCTTAGGTGTCCTGTCAAGTCTTAGGTGTCGTATAAGAAGACTAACGGATTATGTAAGAGGGCGGGTGGCAGTATCCTCTTGTTTGCTAATAACAACATATTGTCATCACCAATTCGCATACTAAACACGGTGATTATGGCAATATGATGTTAGCTTTATCAGCGAATATTGATTGCAGCGGTAATTGGGAGACCCAAAGAGCATGCTAACAGACTATGATAGTATTCAAGCGTTATATTCATATAATACTGAAATCTTAATGTTAAAGCAATAAGTATATATAGTACAAATGATGTAAGTCAGTGAGTGCACGTCTACTTTTCAAAGATATAGCTAGGCGGTTGATCGACACTTCACGCAATCAGAGGGCTGGCATTTTCTTTGGCCAAAGAATAAGCATTGCCATTCACCGTGGCAATGCTGCCAGTCTTCTGGGAACATTATCAGCTGATAGCGATGAGGAGGCGCGTGCAAATTTTTTGTTATTATCTTTTAGTTTTTTATTATTATTATTGTTTAGTTTATTGGTAAATAGTATGTATGTATTTAGTTCTGATATATATATAAATATTATAAGTTATAGAATATGTATTTATTATAATAAGATCTTATCTTACCTATTTTAATGAGGTAAATATTTATACATATTTTTTACAAATATTTTCTTCAATAATGGCGAATAGCCAATTTGTAAATTTGACAGCAAAGTTGAAATATCGGCTAAGCTTGCCAAATGTGCCGTTTGCGCTACGGGTCGAGGGTCCCCCCTCGCACAGAACACATATATACATATGTGGTTGTTCCAGATCTGGTTGTTTGTGCATGTGAGAAATACATGTCCTAAACTATGCCCACGGTACTGGAAAAATAATAATGAGTTCAACGCTTCATAAAAAAAAGATCATTCCAAGTATGTCAAGCTCAGCTTCTACTCTAAGCAGATCTGTTAGAAATCAGGTAGATATTTTTTAAAGAGTGATTACCGTCCGTACTCCGCTAGTCAGGTTTGCGATACTAGTACTCTCCTGAGGATATATTACAATATCCGATTTATCCTTTTGTTTGGCAGATGATGAGATAAAATATAAATCTCCAAGAAAGTTAGAGTGAATTGCACGCAATTGCTTTTATTCAACCAGATTGACGCCTAAAAAATAGTACCCATACTGCGAACGTACCTCGAGACATTAGGTATGTAGTTTTTTATGCTCAATAATTGCACTACTACCGTTCAAACAGAAACAAAGTAATGTTTGAAGTTTACACACTACTGCTTGGCGGCAGAATATGTAGCACTGTGGTGGTGACTTATATACAACAAAAGACCTTCCTGTGGAAATCCAAAGTCAAAGTCAAAGCTTTTTATTTCAAATAAACCAAATATGAACCGTCAGAATCTGCACGGTTCCAAATAGTTGATCTCGTGGAGAAGAGCCGGCAAGAAACTCCATGGATACTCTTTTAAAATAATTGAGATTACAATGTTGATTGATACAAATTATTGTAAAACATATACCGAGAAAAATGTAGGACAATGTGTAATGATGTTGATGAATTCATTATGAACCCCAACGGGAAAGGACGAAGGGGCATGCCGGACTCTTACCGGTTAAAACCACGGGGGCGGTCATCTTCGGCACCTAAAGGGGGGCTCCAGGTGATCGTATGACCACCAGTAAAACTTTACCGTATTTATCGACCTATTAGTACAATTGCTACTAAGCTCAGGCTCTTCAAAAGGTATCCAGAGGCGGAGTCACAAATGTATTCTAACGAGGCAACCCTAACCTTCTTGAAGTACTTTATTGCTCGCTTCATTAAGCAAAAAGTATGCTGATGTTACGATCCAGGAAAACAACCAATTAATTAGTTTAAGTAATTGGTAGTATCTGAACCCGTAACTTTTCCCATTCCAAATAAATCCTTAAACTGCTTGAATAATGTATGAAAAATTATTCTCTTGGGGACTTTTAGATGGAAATTCGTGATTTCTTGTGTTTGCTCTCCTGATAGTTGTTAATGAATGAGTCTGACTATTGATTGGAAATAAGTATTACAGAACAATAGTTTGATGCGCATTATATCTTCAGCCTAGTCACTTATTTATTGAGAGTTAGTTATTTATTTATACACACAGTTTTAGTTGATTAGAAAGCTCAGAACATATACAACTGCTATTTAAGAATACAGGCGATATTTTTTGTTTAACACCCATAGGTTTTTAAAAATGTCTCTATTTTCAGTACCACACCTGTTAATCTAGCGGCTTCTTGACAAAATGCATATAGAGAATACCGATTGGTCTGCGAAGTTAAGCTGCGCTGGGTGTGGTTTTACCGCAGCTTGGTTATCTATATCTATCGAGAACGTGCCTCGGACAGCGCATTAAGCCTCTCATCCCGGTTGTATACCCACAAAAGTTACAGACAATCCGTAGCCCGAAACCTTAGTTTAAAAACCTGTGAAACTATTATTCAAGAGAAAGGATCTGAGAATGAGAGAGGAATTTAAAAGTAAATCTTCTTTGGCCGCGATGAGTCCAACATTTTAAGGTCAAATTTAAATGCAACTTTTTATGTGTAATATTTCTTGTGTAACGTTGTAAAAGCGCATGTCAGTGCAGGTTTCATTTCTTACACCTGTACTTCTTTTTGCTTCTCAGTACATTTTAACATTTCATTCTTAGTTTTTTTTACACTTGTGGTCCTTTCCATGTTCTCCTATGAATTAAGTAATTGCTTTTGGTTGCATACGTAATATATATTTATCTCTACATTTTCTCTTGAGCTAGACAGCTCTATGAATAATGACAAGCACTAAGAGGCGGCTTCCGACAACCGCTTTAATGCTGGACTTGAAATCATAACTATCTGATTCAAGTCACGAGATCAAAAGCAAGACTTAATAGTCCGGAAGTCTGTCCTATCCCTAGATAATATTTTTCCTCCTTTGTGTAAGTCAGACTGTATTGTGGTAGCCCAGAGGTTAACGAACTGTATTGTGGGTTCATAATCGCCACATATATCAATGTGACTTTTTTCATGTGAAATGAACATACTTTCTAAGTCCACCACTTTTTTTGCCTTGTGATGCTGGATTTGAGTACGACCACCCCAACTTATCTCGTGGGTGTCGTAAAAGGTGACTATGGGATCAGCCCGAGGATGGGTAGCAGCATCCTTTTTCATAACTTAACTGCGATCGCCAACCCGTCTGCCAAGCGTGGCGATTGTGGCAAACACCCCCCAATGAGCACACAACACCAACCCATACCGGTCGTTGTGGCAATCGTTGGAAGGGGCTTCAGTCCAGCAGTGAATATTTTTCGGCTGTAATGATGATGAAGACACAACTGACTTCAACGGTGAAATAATCGTGAGGAAAGCTGAATCTAATTGGTCTGGAATCGTCAACATGCAGTGAGCAAGTGTGGAGCACAATGATCGCTTTCTTCTCTTAGCGGGACCCGGCCTTTGCCCTGCAGTGATATAGTTATGAGCTAATATTATTATAGTCGGATATAGTTAGATATTATTAGCGGTTTTAAATCCGTCACTAGGCAATTATTATAACGTAATTACACTGTAGAGTACAGATAGTTTTGTGACCTTATATTTTTGCTACACGTTATAGAATAGAATATTACTTTATTGTACACCATAATAATAAAAGGATAATTTACAATAGGGTACATTAATGATATTGATATATTTACAAGAAAATACACGCATTACTGGACAAAATTATATTTATATATTATTATATTAAATAGACATGTTTTTTTATTGTTGCCCCACACTAGCATTTCTCCTGTGTCATGGGCGTTTACATACATAAATTCCATATACAATACACCCTACCCGGAACAACTACCCACAGATCATACAATTATTTGTTCCGTGCGGGAATTAATCCCACGACCCAGAGCGCAGCAGTCGACTGTATCAGCCACTGCACCAAACGTGCCGTCAATGTCGATGTTGATTGAAAACTAAGTAAAAGTAAATAAGCAAGTACATATAAAGCCAAGAGATTTCTCAGAAACAAGTCGTGTACAAACAGACATGATAACTTTTCGATAAAGTTTTTCATCCAACGAAAAGAGTAACTTTGTCATTCGTCCAAAAAGTTATAACGACATCTCTGAGCCCGTTTGTGTGAAACGAAAACTAAAAATCGCTTATTGTAGAACGATTTAGTACAGTTTTAGAAATACTGTTTTTTTGTATACTTTTGGGGTTGCCATTCACCCTACTGCCCATCCCTCTGGTTTAGAGTCCCTTAATCGCCTTTTACGACATCCACGGAGAGAGATGAAGTGGTGGTATATATATTTATTAATCCGGGCACAACACGGATCACACCACACGGTTTCCCGTTAATCACTTACTAAAAAACTTGTCAGATTTTTTACAAAACATCTATTAATCTTTTTGGCATTTCGTAGTTAATGATCTCAAGACCGTCTACTAACTTCAGTCATAAGCATAATTATATTGAGTAAAACATTTCTGGTATTAGAAATCACGCTAGTTCAGGCGACACCTAAATCACCACAATGTAAGTACAATTTACAGTGGCATCTAGTCGAACCTCAAGCATCTATCCGAAGACGTCAAAGAATTTTGAATCGCTCTTGTGAAGAATTCGCACAACACTGAATATATTATACAGACGCCCAACATTAACTCTTGGGCTACGGCCCGCCAAGCATAACACCTACCTGGTTGGATGATCCTCCCTTTTCAACGGAATAACTCCATACCTTGTTTCTCCAAACTGATAACTCCGACGTGATATCTTTTGTATCTCGATAGTGGTGATTCTCCAACCCAGTCAATAATCTATTACTTAATATCTAGAGGGTTACAGCTGAAAATCAGCGTTAAGTGGTCAGTATTCTCGCAGATTGAGAAACCTGCGACTCATACGGACGGTTGGTTGACGGCACGGTTGGTGCAGTGGTTGATACAGTCGACTGTCGCTAATAGCGATAAGACGACCTATTATACAATTAATTTAATTCTAATGGTGTACAATAAAGAATATTCTATTCTATCCTATTTTCCTATTTTTTCTAACAAATGATTTTTTCTTTGTTTACTTTTTACCTATTTAGTTTGGTTATTGGCCAACTCGATGAGTTGTTCAAGCCACCCAAAAGCCTCCGACTTGGCTTAACGACTGCCATCTAATGATAACGACCGGGGCCGACGTGACCTCCGAAGCAGAGCGACGCTCCGTTCAAATACTACTATGCGGTCATCCATCCATAGACTGACCGCGCTGACCGTTACTTAACATCACCGATCGACTGCTGGTCAGTGACTGTAACTGAATATGAGTGTCTCAATATGAGCGTCCATTTATATATTCCTATCTATTGGAATTAAGTAACTGACACAACAAAATTCGTAAGTAAATTTAAACTACATACATGTCTCGAAGCACAACCTCTGCAGAGTCGACGATTTCACGCTACAACAATTCCTTCCACGTTGACTTTTAACGCACGTTTGTTACTAAGAAATTTCGCTTTAAATTCTCATTCCGTTAACAAAATGTAAACAGAAACTTCTGGCTGAAGGGCGGAGGAAGCGCGGCCCGTTTGCACTCCTCCGCTGATATAATTGAAATTTTGTTCAACGCTGTTCCTCCGCTATCTGTCCCCTCATTTATGGCGTAATGGGAGTATGCTAATAAATTTTCCTACTTCGCTATTTTGTTTATTATGACAGATATTTTGTGGCGTTCATTTGTCCCAGTTTATGAATTGGATTGCCGATGAGTCAGAAAAATATTATTTTAATGAAATCATTGCGTTGTTTGTGGTTGCACGGGATGATTTGAGCTTTTTATTACGGTTGTTTATACGGTTTAGTTTTGTTTTCACGGGGAATGAGGTTGACGCGTCTGTTTTCTCAGTAGTTGATCAGAAAATTTGTTTTTATTTCCGGTCTGTACTTCATTCAGTAATTAATGAGTAATAACATGTTTTCATCATCGGAGGATTTTGCCAGTGCTCACCACCTAAGGCAGGCGAGTGAGTAAGCTCGGTAAAACAGTATCAATTCAGTAAACCACTCTGGAGCAGTCGTTATTTCACTATGGGACAATCGATATCCCGCAGGGAAAATTAGGCCAGCTTCCTCAACGTTGTGATAAAAAATTATATCAAAAGATCTAATAAGAAAAGAAGCATATAAACCGCAGGGCCAATTGTCATCATCATCAGCATTTCAGCCATTTATACATCCACTACTGAACAAAGACACCCCCCATAGATGTCCACAATTGTTTCATCATTTTGGGGGGTATTTGCCGACGCAATTATATTTAGTTTACAATTTGTCAACTTGCTATAATTCTCTCCATATAAGCCGTTACAGTACATTATACTTAAATACTATTTAAAACTATAATTTAGGCCTGTAAAAAAATATATAAATTACATTACATTACATTATGGCCTATAAATTACTTTACCGTTTGTGGCTTCCATCTCATACTCTTACACCGAGGGTAATTCTTGTCTGTATTTCTATAGTTGCAGCCATGCAGAGTCACCGGGTAGTGTCCCATTGCATTTTAGATTAAAATTCTTTAAGGGGCCTCTACGTGTTGATCCACGTCCCCACGTAAGCCTATCAAAGGACCGGGTATCCTTGTAAAGAATTCTCCTGAAGAGAGGCAATTCCAATAATATCATAATAATTATATCAGCTTGTAACCGAGCATTGCTGAACAGGGCCTCCCTGTTATCGCAAATAACCAACAATAATGATTAAAGAGCTACTGGAATTTAATATATTTCAAAAACTTAACCTTGAATTTATTATATCCCACAAGGCCTCATTATCACGAAGTTGTGTAACTTCGTGTTAATGAGGCTCGTAAACAAATAAAATATGAACTTCAATATTGGCCAATGGTGTTAGATTGTTGATCGTATTAATTTAAACTTAGAATTAGGGTTGTTCCACAAAAACCGTTTGATTTGGGTATCACAAAGTTTCGTGATGAGGGTGAATCGAATGATCTCGGGTACTTCTAATTTCTGACCAAGCAATTATTTGTTTCATTGTGTCTTTTAAATATTATTTGCTATTAATAGGCATTCCTATTGATTACGTATTATTAACAGAACAGTAGATAAATGCGTTGATATCATTTCTTTAAATAAAAACTATGGACATCATAATATTTTGTCTTATTACAATTTTTTCTATGTTTGAACCTCCATCACGCTCGGATGGCTGAACGAATTCTAATTCTTATTCTTATTTGGCATAGAAGTATCCCAAAAAATAGGACATAGGATAGGTTTTATTGCGTTATTATGTACCCGGGTTTAAATTGTTTGCCTCGCGGACAAAGTCGCGGGAATTAATATTAATGTATTCATTAATATATTAGTATTAATATCCCATATAAAATTGTATTAATATTTTAATTTCATCAACAATTAATTTAAATAAAATTTTAATACGTAATATATACAACTATTTATGATTAACCTTAATAACTTAATACAAAAAGTAAAACTATAAAACAGTGCCCCCTGCACTCAATCGTTCCCAATAGACTGGCAGCATTGCCATTTTGAATGGCAATCGACGGCATGGTTGGTGTAGTGGCTGATATAGTCGACTGCTGCGCACTGGGTCGTGGGTTCGATTCCCGCACGGAACAAATATTTGTACGATCTGCAGGTAGTTGTTCCGGATCTGGGAACTAAACGCACCCACGACACAGGAGAAATCCTAGAGTAGGGCAATGTTTTTTTTTTTAATTTAGTAAGATAGTTATACTAATTATTTTGCTAAAGAAAAGGCCAGCCGAAGTGTTTACTAGTCACGAAGTCACTACGCGTCTAGAAATATCCTTGAAAAATAGACGTACACTCGGATCCCATGACCCAAAAGGTTTCAACCCCAAGGGGCTAAAAATAAAATAGTTCTAAACCGTATTAACCGATGAAAATGTAGTTAAAAAACAATATAACTTTTAATTAAATTTAGGTTTGGCGCCTTATTCTTCTATATATATATTGTCTTCTATCTATATATATCTTATTCTACCTTAGACATAAATGGGTTTCTTAAACATTTTGTTACATCATCGTGTGCATGTTATACAATATCAAAATGGCAGAATTGCCTGTCCCAAGTTTCAACTGAACTTAACGTCTTTATAAAAACTAACTTTACCGAACTTTATTATTTTAACTTCAAAAAAGTAATTAGTTTTCATCCTTTGTAGTTTATAAGCACAGTAAGAGATAACAATATTAAGCCTGAGGACGTATAACATCGATTTTTTATTTATGTTAAAAATGAAAAAGTTATTAAAACATTCTGCAGAAAAGCGTATAAAAAATAATTAGAAACCACATGCTTTTTAAATAACAACGGTTTGCTTTAATCTTTTAAAAAAATAATGTCTTGATGACATTGGGATTTTCCTGTGTCCTGGGTACAGGTTATATAGGGTCTAACATTAAAAATGGAAAATATTTTAAGGCTAGGCTCTATAGTCTCTCTGGTATCGGTTTTACTGATAACAAATAAATCAATATTCAAACATTCGACTAGCGAAAAATTTACTTACTCTGTACTATTTGATAAAATGAAGGTTGATGTTACGTTTGTTTATTTTGCTAAAACGCATCATTGCTACCTATAGATTTACGTCCTAAAACTAAAATATTTTCCATTATTAGAGTAAGACCCTATATAGATAAATTCCATAAGCGCATACACCTAGAATCGGAACAACTATCTGCAGAACAGACAAATGTTTGTTCCATGCGGAGATCGCACCCGCAGCACGCAGGGCAGCATGCCCAGTGACTAGCCAGTAGCCAGTAATTCCTTCTTGAAAAGGATATACGGAAAATCTAGTTTATTTAACAAGACTTATAAAAGTTTCATTTATTTATTGAAACTTTTATGTCGATTGATTATACACATGGCGGACTTAATGCCATGAGGCATTCTCTTCCAGTCAACCTTTGGGTTAAAAAAGCACTTTGATAGAGGTACAAAAACAAAGCTATAGGTGATGATGAAATGGACTAAATTAAAAATAAGAATACATACATTATACTAACATAAAAAATAGATACTATATTATATTACAAAATTATAAATAATTAAATAGAACACATATCTGATATAAATATTAACTCTAATGACGAAGACCGTTTTGAATGATTAGGACTGTAACAATTTCAAGATTGCATCACCACCATATCAGCCGAAGGACGTCCAGTGCAGAACAAAGGCGTACCCCATAGATTTCCACAACGATCGATTACATTATATACATAATAGACTCACGTTGTTAATATCGAGTTTGGCTTGAATTATTGTGTATTGAAAATAATACAATGCCTTCCGAAATCATATACAACATCCTCGTAAAAATATCGTTGATGTATATTTAATACCACAATCTTGATCCACCCGACACCCACACATTAGCTTCCTAATGGTCACTACATGAAACCTACACAATGGACCTTCTACTTCTTGTTTCATGTAGTTAGTGACTAACGTTATGTCAGAGTTTTTCAAGCCACCTAAATGCTTGAGGCATTGCCTTAACGACTGCCGTCTAATTATTACAGCCAGGACCGACAATTTTAATTTCAATTTTACGTACCTTCCGAAGCAAGAAGACGCTCAGTTCAAATTTGACTTTGCAGTCACCTATACATAGACTGACCGTGCCAAGTGTTGCTTAACATCGCCAATCTTTAGCCGATCAGCGAATGCAACTGGCTATGAGCGCTTCATAGATGGACCGCTGATCATATATCATAATTATAATCAGCCCACTACTGGGTACGGGCCTACTCTCACGATGCAGAAGGTTAGGTCTTAGTCCACCACGCTGACCTAGTGCGGGTTGGTGGACTACATATACCATTGAGAACATTTTAGAGCCCTCTTAGGTATGCAAATATCCTCACGATGTTTTCCTTCACCGTTCGCACATGAATGTGAAAGAGGTGTGGATCGGACTCTCCAAGACCTTATATGGAAGGCAAGAACTAGGCTGTCACTCCATGGACCACTCAAGTCATATTATATTGCTATAATCACCACGTTTGGCAGGTGTCGCAATATGTTGTTATAAGCACACGGGAGGATCATCACATAAAAGTCCTATCCTTTTGATATCAAGCGCAGTACTTCTCTACAATAAGTCTGAGTCTAATCAGAACTCGTAAGTTATAATAGATCGAGAAAATTCCGAGGCAATTACCTGTAGATAGAAAAGTTCCGGTACTTCCTTTGAATAATCTTACATAAAAAAACAAAGTGATCCAGGTTGATCTCTGATGGAACTAGATTAAAGTTAACTAAACTATTGAAAGTTAACTAGTCTAAGCTAGCACTGGGGATTAATTCCATGATGCTTTTTTTAGTTCCCAGTACTCCCTGTATCCCAGTTGGTTGAATTTCTAAGCCTATTAACAGTTCTTAACGAAGGTAGTACGTGTAAATGTTACTGAACTTTCTGCGCTAAGTAGATTTTCTGTGCTTAATAATTTGATTCTTTGTACCTGTTGTAGAATTGTTTTATTGAAATCTTCTATCGGAACGTTTTCTAAGTTACATATTTGTTGTTTTTGTAATGATTTTGATGAGATAGGTAATAAAGAAACTGATTTATATTATTATAACTTAAGAATCAATATCCATTGTAACTGAACTTGGCTTTAAGACAAACAAAAATACTTTTTGTTTTGTCTACGATAAAGTTTCCACAATACCAAATTCATAACATGACCCAATAAAAACGGCCCAAAACTGACCTACACAATCTGATCTTTCACTTCAAATCAGGTGATTTGATTTTTCGTCGTATTACAAGACATAGGGAGTTAAACCTACGTGTTTTTGGCATGTGCACAGAGCCTGGGACCTCGTTAGCGCGCCACTTGCCATCGCCCAATTATAAACCTAGTTCAGATGACGTAGGCCATCAATTAAATCTGTACGGGAATTTGTCACGAGTGAAATGATGTAAGCTTTGTTTGTTAATGTTCAACTGCTTGTTGTTTGCGCTGTGCCGTTTTTGTTTAGTTTTGTTCTATGGTCCCCAGTTGTTTGGTTGTGTTTGCTTGATGGATGTTTGTTTGGATTGGCTCAGTGGTTACGACGACTTTTTTCCCTAAGGAGATATACAGTTTTGTTCAGGTAGTTTGAATTTCTAATAGAAATTTAGAAAATAATCCGGAACACACAAACATACTAGATAACGATAACTTTAAGAAAAACAAATGTTTTGTTCACTTCACTTCGTATCAGGAAAAACGTCCCCGCCGAACAAAGGCTTCCCCCATAAAAGACCGGTGACGTACCCTGTGTCGTAATTTTGGGGGGAATTTTCCAGTACTCAACACGCTTAGCAGGCGGGTTGGTGAGCCCAGTAAAGCTACTGTTTCACTGAAGGAACGCAACTACCCATTCCTCTAGTTTAGAGTCCTTTAGTCACTTTTTACGACATCAACGGGAGGAGATGGCGTGGTGCTATATTCTTAATCCGGACATACTTTAATATTTTTATACCGTGTTTAAGAATCACATCTAAGCAAAAGAGTTTACAATACAGAAAGGACATTCACCCGCCATAACTGTTTGCAAAACAAGTACAAACAGGGCTGTATATTTTAGGTCTATGAAATGTGACCGCCTTTGTACCTCTGCTTACGAAGGTTGCTAGTCTAAAAATGCAAAACAAACATGTTTGGCCTCGTTTGTCTAACAAGCTTGCGGTGAACTAGGACTGTGGTTCGTTACTAGCCTAACTACGAGTACCCAACTGCTAAGGTCGCGACCGGACCCGACCGCAAGGCTTTTTGTACACCTATTTATATATTGTAATGTAAGCTAACGCTTGCGGAAGTTTGTTTACATTATACTGTTTGTTGCATATAAGTTTATTTAGGCAAGGATGAAAACAATGTGTATACATTTAAATGATTCTGGGAGTATTTTTTTCAATACAGATCAGTATTCTTATCAGCATGTAGGTACGTGTAATATGTTGTATTAGTATCATCTTATAAACAATAAAAAGTTTGTTCATCATCATCATATGAGCCAAAAAACGTCCAATGCTGAACAAAAGCCTCCCCCATAAGATGACCGGTTACACGCCCTGTGTCATCATTTTGGGGGGGAATTTGCCAGTACTCACCACACTTGGCAGGTGGGTTGGTGAGTGCGGAATGGCTACTGGTTTAGAGACCCTGGAGGAGATGCGAGTGGTGCTATATTCTTTATCCAGACACCACACGGATTTCCGGAACGTTCGTTACTCATAATTATATATCGCTTTTCTTCATAATCTTAACTTCATTAGTTTGATAGCTGCCTATTGCCATGCATGAAGAACAAAACATAAGTTTTTATATTTTTTTTTGATGATTGATAAAGAAAAGCCCTAAATAATCCTTGGTCAGAAAATATCTTCTCATTAAGACTTGACATAGCTATTTGAAGGCTTAACTTCTCTTCCTTTAAGACAGATTGACGCAATGTTGATTGACTGATGGTTGAACTTTCGAAATGGAAGGCTTTATGTTTGTCACTGGTGAAAGTTTTGTGTCCATGTGAATATTTATTTGTACGCTTTCAAGCTATTGTCGCAATGTTGCGACGATGCCGAAATAAGGGTTTTAAAAAAAACCGGACAATTGCAAGCAATTATTGAACTCGCGTGGAGAGTGTTCCATGCGATGAATATGTTATCCACCATGTTTTTTCTTAATGTGACCCAAAATGCCTGTCGTAACTAAAATATATTGTTTATTGTTGGATTCAGTCTTGTACCAATAACTTATCCCAACAACAAAATTAGCATCGTTGTTGAAAAACATGTTCTCCCATACATTCTAACTGCAAACGTAAGTTGGTATGCACAATATTGAAAGATTTACCATGTTATATTTTAAAACCAAAGACTTCTTATATATTTTCCTGTATCTTATCTATAGGTAACGAGCTATTCTAATGTGATCATACGAGGACCTGGAGCCTCCCTGAGGTGCCGAAGATGACCGCTCCAGTGGTTTTAGCCGGTAGGAGTCCGGCATTCCCCTTCGCCCTTCCCCGGGGCGAAGGAAGTTCATGAAGAATTTCCACTGGGCACCAATAACAAAAAAAAAAAAGTAACGAGCTATAAGATTTTTATTTTCATAATTGAATTTGAAAATTTTAGTGGTCACTTGTCGTCTATTTTATTACATAAACTTTAAAATGAAAAAATAAATACATTTTATACCCTTATAACTAGCCTTTCTACTTCATATGATACACGGTACAGTTTGCAAAACTTTATTCTTTGATTTTCTATATTGCCGCCCGCTAAAGTGACCATATTCAGAATTCATTTATTTCCGTTACACGTCCATATTTGGGTCTAAGAAATCCATATGTGTACCAAAGTAGAATTGGAGAAAATTGGCTGTGACAGACGGATAGACAGACACAAGAGTGATCCTATAAGGGATCCGCCGTGTTTTCCTTTGGACACTAACAACATGAAAAAATGAAAAAAAAAAAATGTTCAATAATTTTATATGCGTAAGTAGTACCTATATAATTGTTTTTATTTCTCTGAACAGTGAAATTGTATTAATATTAGGTTATGACAAAAAAACTGTACTACTGACCTTTTCATTGCCCAATAGTATTAATACTCCTCATTGTACACCAGAAATAACATAAAATAAAATCTAATACAGAAAAGGTATGCACGTACAAAAGATGGTGGTATTGCCCTTGGCGATAAATAATCAGAATTACAAAAAAAATGCTTTACTAGAGTTTCTCACTTCATATTATTCGTAATAGACGTTGCTGCTGACGAGTATGTTCCGAATTAAGATTTCCGTTGTAATAAAATATTTTTATTAATTACGCAACTGGAGTTGTTAATGAAGCATGTTTATTAATAAATAAACATTCTTCTGTATTTATTTAATATTCTGTTTAGTCAGAATTCGCATCGTTTATGAATTCTATTAGCTGTGATGAGTTCGGTACAATGCACGTTGGTTAAGCTCATTTTAAGCTGGATATTCTCTGGTATTTAGTACATGTTAAAGCAGGCTGCGTTTTTATCCTAATGTTCTACCCATACGTCTACTTTGCTGAACAGAACAGGCCAAACCAGAGGTAGAGATACATAAACATGATTTTTTTCTATTTTAACGATGCCTGACTCTAGCTAAAATAAATCTCTCCTGTGTTGTGGGTATAGTTTAAATATAAAAATCACATGCACAATCAATTTGTTCCTTGGCCTCTCTGGCGTAGGCCTCTTTTGGCTTCGCCAGAGAAGCTCAACAAAAAAAATCTATTTGTTCCGTCCGGGGATCAAATCCGTGATACATTGCGCAGAACTGGCCAAGCGATTGAGCACTGCGTCAACCAGGCTGTCAATTTGTAGGCTGATATACAAGGGCTCGTTGAAGACCGTCATTATGTACGGTACAGGGTAAATTTTCATGAGCCAAAAGACGTCTCTTGGCATTTTCAAGGTGTCTAATTCCCGCTGCGCCTCTGCTATTGTACCAAGCAAACAAGAATGCGATCCTCTTCGCAAGAGATACGTGTCGCAAACAAGCACGTGTCGAGGATTAAGTTGTTGTGCATAATAACCACCCACTTTATATACAAACCCTATTTTGATTACAACGCTTAGTTACAATAGTGGTACTTATGTAGGTATCACTGCGGCCTCATGTATTTTGGGTAGCTTTGGTGGGTTTGTTCGAGTTACGATGAATTTAAGAAACAAAATGATTTGGAATATTCACGCTACCTATTTCACTTGTTCATAGTTACGTAAAATAAGTAGAAATATTTTTTTAGAACTACGATTATTTGGTTCTATTTTCGGTGTCGAGCGGAGGCGTAAAACACAGATGTCGATGCAACACACCTCTTTCTTGCTATACAAAAACCTATAGTATGTCTACACTTTCTAATTGAATGCTACTTTTCTTATACCACTTATGTGGCAAACAAGCGTACGGCCCGCCTATGAACTGAACTATGAACGCATGCAACACAAACACTACTTAAGTTCGGCTTGCATTTCGTTTACGAATACAAGAAGAACGCATAATGATTCCATGTGGTGTCCGGATTAAGAACATAGCAGATGTCGTATATGTAAAAGGTGATAAGAGAATCTAAACCAGAGGGACGGGCAGCAGCTTCCCTTCGAACGGTGCTGCGCTCACCAACCCGCCTACCAAGCGTGGTGAGTATTGGCATATACCCCCCAGAATGATGACACAGTTGTGAAAATCTATGGGGGAGGCCTTTGTGCAGCTCATTTACAAGCTTAGGATTTAACTCGCATTATTTTTAGTACCAATGCACCAGCGTAAATGGTAATACAGCCTAGAACCGATAATACAGCCTGCGAGACTGCGAGTGTAGCAGGAGTCAAATGCGAAACATTGTAACTATATATAACATTGAATTAATACTACATACTGACTGCACATTCTGCTTAAAATCTAATCTTTATACATCATATCGGCCATTTATACGTCCACTGCTCATAGGCTTTCTCCTGTGTCGTGGGTGCGTTTACAAACACAAATTCCACACACAATACACCCAGACCCGGAACAACTACCTGCTGATCATACAAATATTTTTTAAGTTCATGATTCGTTATATGTGGCCAAAGATACGATCTTTTGAGAGATGCATTGATTTCATCTGCTCCTATCCCCCTCGTTATAACTAGCAAAATTTGACTGCAATCTCCAGAGAACATCCACCCATTGGGCAGTTTCTGTTGCGCAAATCTCGCATTGTCCTGTCTAATACATCAACTAAAGGCTTTATCAGTCATAGAAGCCTCGTCCCAAATAATCAAGCTGCAATCTTTAAATATTACAAATGCTCGAGACGTAGTTACTACTAATTTTCAGTGGAAGTTTCAATCTGGAATGGGCGGTTCACCCACCTTCCAAAAGTGTCGCTGCTATACCATTTGGTGCCACAGCAATGGCAATTTTTCTATGGGATCTTACTTTTGCTAATAGTAAATTTATTAGAATGTTTTCTCCGTGCCTCCAGGAGCATCTGAAAAAAACATTTTACCTTCATTACTATTAACTGATGATAATATTATGTCATAAACATTTTTTTTCAAGCGACATTCATCTTGAATGACTTGTAAAAGTCGAGAATGATTACAGTTTACTTCTCGTAAATACTCTGCATTGGTTGTTGCATTTAAATTGAAATTTAATGGTAAGTCTTTTTTTTTGTTGGGCTTCTCGCATACATTTCTGGGAAATGTGGTTGCTTAACCGGTCATTTTCTGGCGAAGCCAAAAGAGGCCTCCAGATAGGCTTAAATTTAGTATTAAAAACTAAGCAACTTTCGCTAAGGGCGCCCCCTTCGGGACACGGACCTCGGCTTAGGGCGTTGCTGGGGATAACAAGCTATTGCTTTGGGGACAGCTGGATCGGTATTATTTAAATTGTATTAGGGGACATTTAAAGCTACAGGCTCGGCACGGGCCGGCGCGAGCAAGAGACGGGACGTTAATGGTAAGGTGAATCCTTAACATTTTATAGATTTGCCGGATCGAGATTGCAATTATTTATTTAATTCAAATAAAGCTATTCTAAGACATTTTGGTCGAAATCTAAATTATCTGATGACAGTTCTTGAAATGCTAGGTAACTAACCTATTTAAGTTGATAAGGATTAGTACTGTATCTGTCAAAATAGATTTTCAGTTATCACATTATACGTGATCATTTTTTTGGAAGTTAGAATGAATATAGTAAGCTATCCTTAAAAGATAGATATATGCCATCGCGGACTTTTCTGTATAGCCCTGTCCCACCATACATTGTTTTGTTACATCTCAAAGAGATTAGGCAGCGTTTTCGATGAAAGCTCCTAGGCGGCTTGAATTTTTCCTACATTTTCAGCCAATTTACATAAAATCTCAACGAATTATACACTTAAACCTTCCTCATAAATCATTCTGTCTATTCGTGAAAACCGCATGAAATCCGTTCAGCAGTTTTTGAGTTTAACGCAAACAGGCAGACGCGGCGGGGGACTTTGTTTTATAATATGTAGTGTTTGTACAACTTAAAACATAAACATAGATTGTTGAATAAAGTATAACACACAAAGGCGAGCATAACTCAACATTGAGTTTTCTTCCAGCATACCTTTGAATGATAAAATAATAGAAACAAAAGAGGACAGTATCATGTCATTTTATGTTCTTATTTAAAGCTGATCATATCAGCTGAAAGATGACCACTGCTGAACATAGTGCAGTGGCTGACATAGTCAGCTGCTGCGCTCCGGGTCGTGGGTTCGATTACCACACGGAAAAAGTATTTGTATGATCTGCAAGTAGTTGTTCCGGGTCTGGGTGTATTGTGTGTGGAATTTACGTCTGTAAACGCACCCACACGGACACAGGAGAAATCCTAGTGCGGGACAACGATTATTTTGAGAAAATGAGAAAAAGATTAGACCTCCCCAAAGATCACCACAACGACCAGTCTGTGTTTGTGTTGTGTGCTCATTTGGGTTGTTTTACCATAATCGCCACGCTAGGCGCCTCGCGTTTGCGTTGCAGTTACGTTGTAAATGTAATCGAAACACGCTGCTACCTATCCTCTGGCTAATCCCAAAGTAGTCTTTATGACAACCATGGGATGAGATAGGGTGACTCTTTTCTTAGCTGGCGCCATACGAAAAAGCTCTAACGCTGTAGCCCAAAGCTCATACATCATTATTATTGGATGGCTAATGTGAAAGTACAGACCAGTGATCTGGTTTTAATTTTTTTAAAACAATAAAATACTGAAATTTTAACATTATATGTTAATACTATGTATGTCGTTTCTAAAGTAGAGGGATACTAATCCTGTGTCAATCTACGTGATGAATGTTTGCCTCAGTATTGTTGTTAGGGTTCGAACTAATGACGCGTTTCTGTTCACTACCCCTAATCACTGGGATATTGCGACCTCGTGATTGTTGGAAATGTTTGATCAGCGTCTTGTGAGGTCATCGTTATTTTATGATTCCATTTTTAATATTAAGAATTAGCAGGTTTTGTACTGCAAAATGTATCATTTGAGTTTAATTATGCGTGTGGGATCCTAATACTGTTTTTAGTTATACACGTGACAATATTGTCTTGCTCATGCATGTTGATGTCCGCTTCCAGTCCAAACATATTAGCGATCGAAAAATATTTATCAGTAGATATTTTAAACGCAAAAATGGCGGTAATTTTATATACTTTTATGCACAAGTCGGACTTAAGGCCATTTAGGATTCTCTTCCAGTCAACATTTAATTCATAGTAAGTATCTAGTCTAGAAAATATATGTGAACAATAATTTTATTTTATTGTCTTTACAGAACAAAAGAACACAACAAATTCATGTCGTCGAATTTAAATATAAATCAATACCATTAAATCCCAAACAGAATCCCAATCTGCGATGGAATATATTATTACCCAGTAGAATGTTCTCCAAAGGCCTGTTCCCCGTCCCCGATCAGAGGGACTGGCCCCCGGTCGATTATTTGCCGATACAGACGACAATCAACACAAATTTGCATGTGAGCCGTATTGAATTGAGACAAGCGACCGCCACGAGCCCGTCCTGATGGGTCACGACTAACGACGAACGTTTACTGGATATACCACTGTCGCTTAAAATTCTTAAGCGAAAATAAGCATATAAATAGTTTCCTAAATCACTATTATGTCGGGACTTTCTTTCATTATTTTCGTATGGTTATTAGGCAATCTTGTGTTACAGTTGTTAAAGCCACCCATTAGACAGTAGTCGATAAGCCAAGTCGGTCTTGGCTTATCGACTACCGTCTAATAACAATCGGGACCGAGACCGAGACGCTCATATCACATAGCACTATGCGGTCATCTATCCATAGAGTGAGGTTAAGCAATACCTGACTGATTGCTTTAAAAATCAGTGACTGGAACTGGCTATCAGTTCCTCTCTATTTCGGTACTGTATCGCGTAAACATTATTATAATAATATACACTTGCAGTGCCGGGAATATACTTTCAGCAAGTGCTAGACGTATTGTGAAGGAACCGCCTGGGATAGTATTACATTCCTACATATTTCACCCGCCATAACAACTAGCTATGCGTAAGCGTATATTTACATGTGTATATTACACCAGGCAGATTGCGGGTGAAGGGTAGGAACAGGCAGAGAATTAAACAAAACGCAAGGCACTCCATCTTAAGCCTCAGGTTGACAAGATTTCTGATGTCAACGAGTACAGTTGCTAGTTACATAGGCTGCACTAAAAGTATCGGGAATGGAATATTTCCACTGTTCCTGTCATATTAAAATCTTTTTAATTGAAAACTCCTTGGTTTTACAAATCGAATACCATTTATTTATTTTAAAAAAGATTCACGGTCTTGTCACAAGGTTTTGTCAAACTTGTTTAGTCGTTGAGAAAATGGAATTGACTCGAGAAAATTCAAGAGCGATGATTTATTATGACTTTCGAAGTGGTTTAACACAAAAACAGTGTGTTGACCGGATGATTTCTGCATTTGGTGATGAAGCCCCATCATCCAAAACCACAATTTATCGCTAGTTTGCTGAATTTCAACGTGGACGTGTCAAGCTCAGTGATGATCCTCGTCAAGGTCGTCCAAAAACTGCAGTCACCCAAGAAAACGTTGATGCTGTGCGTAAGCTGATTGAGGAAGATCGACATGTGACGTACCGCGAAATTCAGGCAACTTTAGAAATTGGCATGAGTCAAATACAAATAATCTTGCATGAACAATTAGGTGTAAAAAAGTTGTTTTCCCGATGGATACTGCATTTGCTATGTGAAGAGCAAAAAGCGGCTCGCGTTACTTGGTGCGTCAGAACTCTCGAAAGATTCCACGCAGGATCCTCAAATGCTGTATACAACATCGTATCAGGTGACGAATCCTGGATATATGCGTACGAACCCGAAACAAAAAACCAGTCACGAGTTTGGGTGTTCGAAAATGAGTTAAAGCCAACAAAAATTGTTCGTTCACGGAGTGTTGCAAAAAAAATGGTGGCCACGTTTGTCTCCAAAACCGGCAATGTTATGACTATTCCTCTTGAGGGACAAAGAACGGTTAATGCAGAATGGTATGCTAGCATTTGTTTGCCACAGGTCGTTTCTGAACTCCGTAGAGAGAACTGCAACCGCCGCATCATCCTCCATCACGACAATGCGAGTTCTCACACCGCGCACAGAACAAAAGAGTTTTTAGAGCAAGAAAACATAGAATTATTAGACCATCCGCCGTACAGCCCCGACCTAAGCCCTAATGATTTCTATACTTTCCCTAAAATAAAGAATAAATTGCGTGGACAGAGATTTTCATCACCTAAAGAAGCTGTGGACGCCTACAAAACGGCCATTTTGGAGACCCCAACTTCCGAATGGAATGGTTGCTTCAATGATTGGTTCCATCGCATGGAAAAATGTGTCAAATTTCGCGGAGAATACTTCGAAAAGCAATAAATACATTTTTAAATAGTAATGTTGTGTCACTTCCTTGATTCCCGAAATTTTCAGTGCCGCCCTCGTATCATTACATAGGCCGTGCGTTGCTGGATTACTGTGTCAGTCACATAACAACAGCGTTGTCCCCGGTAAAGAGTGGGGCACCGTATCTCTTACCGTGGGTATCGTAAAAGACGAAATAATTATTATTGAAGCATGGGCAACAGTTTGCTTCTATACGTTAAAAACCACGTACTGCAATGGCAAATCCGTATCTCAAAAATGACGTTAATGTGTTCGCGGTTTTTTAGCAGACCCGTCTTCAACAGTAGCCGTTTACGTCATCATCATCATCATATCAGCGAAAAGACTGTTGAACAAAGGAGACTTTCATAATGATGTAATTTTGGGGTGAATTTGCCAATACTAACCACGCTTGGCAGGTGGGTTGGTGAGCACAGTGTAGTTGTTGTTTCACATATATTATGCTGCTGTCCAACTAGCTCTTTCTGGTTCGCTGGTCTCTTAGTCGCCTTTTACGACATCCTCGGGAGGAGTTGGAGTGGTTCTGTATTCTTAAACCAGATACCACACGGAATTGTCACATCATACAGTATTATTCGTACTATGTACGTATGTACATGTGTATGTACTATGTATGTATTTTTGCGAACAAACAATCAAGGTTTCCTCTTTATTCACGTTGTGACAACCTGCCGTCTAATGAAAGCTTTGAGAAATGGTTACACTTAAGGCTATAATAAAAATAGGAAAGCCTCAGAAATTATAGGTTACAGTTTTTGTAATTTTGAGCACGCAATGTATCTTGCCGTGTGGTGCCGGCTCAGAATGCCACCACTCCATCTCTTCCCATGGGTGTCGTAAAAGTCGACTAAGGGATTAGCCGGGGGATGGGCAGCAGCGTCCTTCGAGTACATTAACAACTCAACTGCGATCGCCAACCCGCCTGCCAACCGTGGCGATTATGGCAAGACCCCCAATGAGCCCACAACACATCCATATCTGTGGTTGTGCTGATCTTTGGGGGAGGCCTGTGTCCAGCAGTGGACTTCATTCGGCCGAAATGATGAATGTATCGTAAACAAATCGATCAAAACGCTACATGATTATTGTACTATGATAGGACATTTTTATGGTACTGCGGGCGATGCCCTCATTCTTGAACTAAAGTGAAACAACAGCTGTGTTTCTTGTGTTTTTATTCAAAATAGCTTTTGGTGCAGTGGCTGATACAGTCGGCTGCTGCGCTCCGGGTCGTGGGTTCGATTCCCGCACGGAACAAATATTTGTATGATCTGCAGGTAGTTGTTCCGGGTCTGGGTGTATTGTATGTGGAATTTATGTCTGTAAACGCACCCACGATACAGGAGAAATCCTAGTGTGGGGCAACGTTTTTTTAAAGAAAAAAAATAGACGGTAATAATTACTTTATACAATTTTTTTTTACATTCTACATTCATTAGAAAAAAAAAACTGAAAGTTAATGAAAAGGCCAACCCAACGTTCTAACTCTGAGGGTAATTAATTGTGTCAGTTTTCGTTACTATGTCACTTCATACTTTATGCTTAACTAGCGCTCGCCCCGGCTTCGCACAGGTAGCACTAATTCTATCTATAGTCAGATCACTTATATGACACAAAATTGCCAATAAACCAAAAAAATGAAACTGTTGTTTCGATCGCTACCAAACTTCACAGGATCACCCGCTGGGCTAATCTGAAAATGTCATCAAAACCAATCTAGCCCTTTTGGGGTCCACACTTCCATAGGGAACATACATACACACATCGATTTATACTAGTACATAGATAGTAAGATAAGATATTACATGACATCGACGATTATGAGTCCTTGACACTTTCAGTACTTTTACATCTTGTTACGAATTTGCAATTCAGTAATCTACCGCCGAAGGGAAAGATAGACGGAGAGTTTAATTTAACCGTCTGTATCACGAGTCAACTGTTCCTTCCATTTCGTTAATGTTACGTATATTTTTATAGTATGAAATAATTATGTTCGTAATGAAAGAAAAATACTGCGGCAGCTGCGGTCCTTCCCACGCAAAATTAGAGAACGGGGAAGGCTGTTGTGATGGAAAGTACGAAAATAATTATATTTTGTTACTGTTGTGATGAAAGGTACCAAAATAACTATGTCGTGTTGTCCGCACTTTCATATGATTCTAAGAATTTTCGACATGGTGCCAATTTACAATAATGCCGGTCTCATTCCGGTTTTGGTACGTTTATCGTAAGTTAATTTGTATATTGAGAAGAGGTCTCATTGTTTGTGTTTAAGAATTGTATTCAAGCAAAACAGCATCATCATCAGCATATCACCTAAATGCCGTCCACTGCTGAAAAAGGCGGGGCGCATTGCTCGTAGGACAGAGACGGCCAATGAAATATAAATGAGGAGAATTTCGGCTTTCAGCCAGCCTTGAACGTTTTTCAGCCCGTGTTTATTACATTATATATACATTTGACGGCCCGGTTGGTGCAGTGGCTGATACAGTCGACTGCTGCGCTCCGGGTCGTGGGTTCGATTCCCGCACGGAACAAATATTTGTATGTTTCTGCAGGTAGTTGTTCCGGGTCTGGGTGTATTGTGTGTGAAATTTGTGTCTGTAAACGCACCCACGACACAGGGGAAATCCTAGTGTGGGGCAACGTTTTTATATATAAAAAAAAAATACAAGGTCTGGCTACGGACCTAGATCCGATGGTGCAGGAGCGGTCAGCTGATCTGAATATCAATTAAATATTTTAAACATATTTTTGGGACAAAATAATAGATGCTTTTGAAATTATTTCAATTGATTCTACTGATACAGCGCAAACTATTACAGGTTTAATATATACACTGAAAATAATTTTAGCTGTCCATTATTTTATACTATATTTGGTGCATTCACTACCTGCGCTACTTGTTGTGAGTTCAATCGCACGTAACAAATACTTGTATGGCCTTCACATAGGCATAGTTGTCTTGTGGACAGGTGTTAATTATGTGTAATTTATGTCTGAAAAAATAATTCGATACTGTTGAAATCATCGATAAAATCGAATGAAAAATATGTACAATATTAAGAAAAGAACAATTATATAAAACATATCAATAAAATTGAAGTGTCTGTTTGTAATGTCAAAATAACAGCTTTTTGATAAATGCATATGAAAGTAGGTACATACGGTACATATAACAAAAAACTTTTTTTTATATCATGTCTGTCTGTCTGTTTGTTCCAGCTAACCTCCGAACCGGCTGGAACGATTTTTACGGGACTTTCACTGGTAGATGATGTTATAAGGAATAACTGAGTCTACTTATACTTTAGAAAACGAAAAAGAGTCAGGCTACCGCGCTAAAAAATTCTAACCCATGAAATCCAATAAAATATATTACTCTATGTTAATTGTTTATGCCAAAGTACTTTAAATTATTTATAAATATATAATCCGATTTATTTTAAATTAAACCGCGGGTGAAACCGTGAGGCGCAGCTAGTAATATATAAATTTTGCATACATACAGCTTTACACTAAAAAAAATTGTGTGTTCTTTTTTTAGTTTTCTTTTTATAATTAACTCAATAATAATGAAATGTTAATTCAATATTCCAGTGTATAATGTAAGAACGAAAAAATATATGTTTTGACCTAAACTATGGTTGTGTAATTTTTCAAGTAAGCGAAATGTGCATTTTGAGCTAGGTACTAATCCAATGAAATATGGCAGTCTTTTGTGTGGCCGGTGCAGCAAGCTTCGTACTTTTAACAAAAAATAAAAACCTACATCTGAACGCAGATTTGGGATGAAGAGAAAACATTTTTGTTTATTAAGAAAATACTTTGGGGTCTGGGACTTTAATGACAATTTCAGTCTGAACATATTTCAAAATTAGAATAATGCAAGTGACACTACACACGACACAATGACACTACAATGACGTGTTACATAAATGTTGGGCACAAGGGTTTATCGCTTCGCTTTGCGCGCTGCGTGTCGCGAGGTCCACCCCTGCACGGAGCAATGATTTCTATGACATGAAGGTAGGTGTTCTAGGTCTGGGTGTTTGTGTATGTGGAATTTATTTCTGTAAACTTGACTCCCAGCTCAAGAGAAACCATGGTGCAGGGCAAAGTTAAAAAAAACAAATTATGTTTATACAGGCTGTCCAGTAAATAGCACGACATACTGCAGGGGGTGAGAGCTTTGGTCAATACCTACCAAAAAACACAATATATGTTCAGCAAAATCTTACGGATTTACAGTAGTATGTTGACCATGACCATGTTTTTTATTTATTTTGAGTTCCCGATATTTCGGCGCTGTTGTTGGTATACTTTCTTACAATATTATTGAATAAATAGATTTTTGGTTTTTTCGTGTGGTGCTAAGAATACCACCACCCTATCTCATCCCATGAGTGTCGTAAAAGGCGACTATGGGATTAGCTGGAGGATGGGCAACAGCATCCTTCGAGTATATTTATAACTCAACTGCAATCGCCAACCCGTCTGCCACGCATGGCGATTATGGCAATATATATATTGTGAGCACAAAACCAAAGAAACCTATACCGGTCTTTGTGGCTATCTTTGGAGGAGGCTCCTGTCCAGCAGTGGACGTATTTTCGGCTGAAATTACGAAATTGTTTTTATGCCAAATGGTATGACTTTAGTATAGGTACATATAAATAGTTAGGGTTAAGGGATTCCTGTTTATTCATGATTTATTGCATGAATAGCCAGCAAAGACGGCCTTTGTCTTTGTAATTTTAGTAGTTAGGATAGGCAACATTCATGAAACAAAATTGGATAAGGACTTTGTTTTGGCAACAGGATCCAATTCTCCCATAATTTTCGAAATTGTCCCATAACAACTCAAAATTTAGTACGAAGTCAAATTTTGATGGGACTTTTCGGAAGAGTTTGCTTCACCCTTCAAGTAAGGGCAATAAAAAAGTTTTAATTACTGATGCCATATTTTACAGAATTATCAAAGCCGGAAGCGAATCCGAGGGTTGAGGTAGTTCATCATAATTATAATTTTAAGTACTCATTGCGAAACCTTTTGGACTTGCGTTTATGAAATATGTCCGTGCACTAATTACGTATAGTATTGTATTCAAATAATAAACACGCAGATATATTTTATGTTTATTTTCTAGTTTTAATTTTTTTATCTTGTTAAGTTGGCCCACACTAGGATTTCTCCTGTGTCGTGGGTACGTTTACAGACACAGATTTCACACACAATACACCCGGACCCGGAACAACTACCTGCAGATCATACAAATATTTGTTCCATGCGAGAATCGAACCCGCGACCCGGACCACATCAGCCGACTGTATCAGCCACTGCACCAAACATTCAATACACAACACTTAAAACTTAGTTTTATATCAATCCTTAGCAGCAATGCAGCTGCATCCTCCCGAGTGTTATTAATAACTTACTAAAATTAACAATCCAATTGCCAAGACTGGGGATTATGGCAATAACCCCCATTTACTGTTATATTTATTATATTATATTGTATTGTACTTAGTCATCATTGGGAGTCCATCTTCAGCAGAATATGTTGAATTACATGTTCAGGCTGATGTATATGTGTGTACAATGTACAGCAATCTTTTTGTTAGGCTTTTCGACCCTATTAGAGAACGAAAGAAACCTATAGGTTTAGCATTTATATTCAATTCATACAATCTCTACTGAAGTAATGTTTAATGATAAATTTACTAACGTTGATTATATAACGTTGATAAAAGTTTTGATTCTCGTTCTCTAATATAAGAGCCTAACAAAAAAACGTGAATTCCGTTGTACTACTTGTCCAACTCAGAATTTTTTCGCCTAGAGCAGGCTCGGCCTGCCCTTGCATTCCCCTGGCTACGGTTCTGATTGCATTGGTAGATTAGGTATTTTATATTATAATATTTTGCTATTATATTCCACAACAAACGGTTACATGCCGCTCGTAATAAATAACTCCCAGCGACCACCCGGTTGTCTGTCCATCTAGTTGGAGCTCGTCCCACGGTGCGTTTTCCGGTGTTCACCGGAAAAAGGACAAAAGCCAACGATCACCACAACGGCAGGTCTGAGTGTATTGTGTGCTCATTGGGAGGTTTACCATAATCGCCACGCTTGATAGGCGGGTTGGCGATCGCAGTAGAGTTGTAAATACACTCGAAAGATGCTGCTGCGCATCCTCCGGTTAATACCATAGTCGCCTTTTACGACACCCAAGGGATGAGATGGGTTGGTGCTTTTGGCAGCCGGCATCATACGGCAAGATTACGATTTATGCTTGAATAAAATCTAAAATAATAAATAATGAGAGAGAATCTTCTCAATATGCAAATGAACTTACAATAAACGTACCAAGAGCGGGATGAGACCGGCATTAGTATAAATTGACACTATGCCGATAATTCTCAGAATAAGAAAAATACGTAGGGTTCATATTTGATTAACATAAATAAATGATTGATTGATTGATTGATTAACGCAATCTAACCTTCAGTTTAACGTAAGTGTTGATTTTCATGCTGTATGGGCCTAAGACATGTAGGTGCAACGATTTTATTCAGCCCAATTCTTCACAAACGTAAATTCTAGATTTGATTAGAGAAAAATAGCATTCAGCACTTTGTGGCGATCAAAACGTAAATAAGTTAACGAGTTCAGTGTGGGCCGTGACCCACCGTATAAAATGCTCTGTTAGATTGTTATGCCTTCAGGGGAAACGGTATCGGAATTATTGTAGAGAATAATCAATATTCTTCTCTGTAAAGGACAAAATCCTAGCAGTAATAAGTTAAATGTTAAGTAGTTGAATGTATCCATACAAGAGGATCTAAGTTAGATCCCGGCTTGCACTTCAGACTTTTCGGATTCATGTGCGGATCAGTATTTGATTATCACTTGCGTTAACGGTGAAAGAAAAACATCGCAAAGAACAATGCACAGATGAGAGAGCTAAAAAAAAAAACATAATAGTGTGAGGAGTCCCCAAATCCACACTAGGTCAGCGTGGTTGACTAAGGCCTAACCTTTCTCTTCATGTCCAGTGTCCAGTAGTGGGATAGTAATGTCCAGTAGTGGGATAGTAATGGGCTGATTATGTTAAGTATTTATATATTCATTATTATAAAGAATGATAACGAGGTAAATTATCCTCCTCATCCTATACCTCATTACTGAGAATCAATGTTTAAAATGATGTTCTTCAGGTATAAGTATATATATATTAGTATAGTCAGGTATAAGTCTTGAGAAAAGAGTAAGGTACATAAAAGTATAATCGATACTGAAGTTGTTGAAGCCTTTAACTCACCGGGGTCTAATATGATATTAATGTTTATTTATTTAAAGTTCTATGTACGTTGAGATTACAAGGTGGACTTAATGCCCTACGGTATTTTGTTTGGGTAAAAAAGTACTACGAAAGAGGTACAAAAACAAAGCTATAGATAATGTTGGAATGGGCGTATAATTATGACACATTTTATTGTAGATATTAAAAACATGTTTACGTTTATTGTAGAGAGATTAAATCACACCAGCGGGATTGTCAAATGGTAAGTAGTAGGTGGTGTCCACATACCCGTTGCCGGTAAAGAATACCACCACCCCATCTCACTCCGTGGGTGTCGTAAAAAGTGACTATGGGATTCAATTCAAAATCAATCTATTTATTCAGTAATTAGGTTCTAACAGACACTGTTACACGTCATATTGAAACAACGGAGGGCAATTTCACTACATATCAACCTCTCGAAGAAATGCCAAAAGATACTCAGGGCTAGGTCTTCTTTGATTTGGAGTGCTGTGGTCTCCTTCTGTGAGAGTGTCATGCTCCAGAAGGAGGTCACTCAGTGGGATCGGGAGAGGGCCGATCCCGCTCGGAGAAGGAGGACACGGCGCCGGGGTAACAACCGCCGCGGCGCCCGTGTCCAACACGCCTGAGCCCCCTGTCGTCTTCATATGGCGGGGGGCCTTGGGGGTCGCGAGCGCGCCTATTGGGAAATTTGCGTGCTCATACCGAGCGACCCCCGGGAAGACAGCGGTGTGTATGTGGTCACGTACCGCCGTGTGCGCAGTACAGCGCATAGCGAGGCTTCGGGGGTGGCATCTTTACAGTCGCCCTTCCTCCGCTAGAGGGGATGACCGCTTCACAGTCATCCCCTCCGAGATGTGCCTAAAGGCGTGGCGCCAATGGGTGGCTCTAGATGGAGATCTTTCGAGTTCCTTGAGCCTCCCTACGGTGCCGAAGATGACCACTCCGGTGGTTTTAGCCGGTAGAAGTCCGGCATGCCCCTCCGCCCTTTCCCAGGGCGTAGGAAGTACATGATGTATTTCCACCGGATCAATAAAAAAAATAAAAAAGACGGTCTTCTTTGATTGATTAGCTGGAGGATGGGCAGCAGCGTCCTTCGAGTACATTTATAACTCAACTGCGATCGCCAACCCGTCTGCCAAGCGTGGCGATTATGGCAAAACTCCCCAATGACCACACAATTGTGTTGTGTGGTCATTAGGGAGTTTTGTACCCCATGCCAGATGAAAGAGAGTTTCTAGAAACTATTGTAGGTACTTATAGTTAAGGTAGATTAGACACAAACCCATAAGACCCCATGCCGGTCGTTGTGGCAATCTTTGGGGGAGGCTACTGTCCAACAGTAGACGTTTCTCGGCCGAAATGATGGAGTAGTAGGTACAGTTCTCATGAAACAGACTCACTATTAAAATATCTTTGGTAATGTCCTTCAGATCTGAAAATTCGAAGCAACACTGTTTACAGTAACGTTTATTTTGCTGGTTTTAATCGCACAGTTCTGCCGAATGCGAGATTTGTTTCGAAACTAAACTGAAATCATATTAGAGTTGAGCGGAGTTTGCTTTGGCGTGTTTCCAGACGCGTTAGTCACGGACGTCCGAACTAAAATTTCGTCCATAATGAAACTTTGTGGCCAATTCTAGTGACGTAATTTGCTTAAAAAGAAAAGAAGCTATAAAAGTTATACTTTTTTTCAAACTTTATTGCTACCGACTGCTAAGCATTATTTCTATGGTATGTCTCCTATGACTAGTAGCTGCAGTCCTAAGATAAATAAGAGTCCCATTTTGAGCAGTGGCTCTAAAAGTAGCAGTAAACATATGTGTCGGTAAGTAAAATATTCAATCATATTAATATTATTACAAACATATTTCAATAAAGCTTTGTCAATAATTTTAACAGTCTCTGACTAGTTGCTTTTGTACTAATACTAAGCAGTAGGGTATCCAGTATTTAAAACATAAAATAAATATGAAGACTGGTACTATAAATACGTCATAAAATCGATATGTTCGAATATCGATATAAAACGAAGTATTGAAACTAGAAACAATGCCAGGTATAAAATATAACATTCTAATGTTATGGCACTTATGGCTTCTCCTTTCTATGGTAATAAGGAGACCGTAAATTTTTTACGACCGCCTTCAATAGACGTTCATAGTGAAATTATGCCGAGATCTCAAGTATGGCATCCGTTTTAGTGTCGACAGAAATTAAAAGGACGAAGATTAATGTGAATGAAGTGAATGAACCTTTCACGACATACTCATATGAAGAGAAGTCAGGGTTAGAATGAACAACAAGGAAAGTACGAGTAAGGGCGCTACTATGAAAACAATGCTAACTTTTATTCGTTCTGGATATTTATCGAATCAACTTAAAATGTTACGCCATGTCATGACTAGTTGATTGTATGTGTTCTGTAATAAGTATTCTGGAATATACTAAACCTGAAGATATGATTTTAAGATAGTATCGGGTCTATTCGCTCACAGATTAATAACAAAATAATATTTTGACTAACCTCGACGTTCTAACGATTCCACTCAAGAAGTTTAAGAAAATTTGCTCCGCATCAGTATTAGAATCGACTGCAATGATTTGATTGATGATTTTCTACCAAAACTAAGTTCAAATGTTTCAAGTTCTATACGTTAATACCCAAATCAACAGGACCGCGTTCACTCGATATCGTTCAGCGCCCTCCTCCGACGCCCGCACCCAGTGCGTTTTCTGCGGTGAGGATCCGAGGTGGTCTCATCCCATCCCCACACTGTCACCTCTTTTGCTTGAATCACGTCCTCGCTAAAGGAGGCGACGGCATTCCACGCGCTCTCGCTTCAGACGATGGACTGAACCACGGCTGGAAGCGAGAGGTCACCCCCTTTGACCGCCGCGACGAGATTATGGTGTTGCGATGAAGCTGGGCACTCCTCCAACGTGTGCTGCGCCGTGTCCGCAGTGATGACAACCGGGCGTTCTTTCTCGGCCTATTCGACGCAGATACTTCCCGAAAAACACATGGTTCGAGAGTACCTGCATCGTCCGGAAGGTGAGGGTACCATGCCGCTTCTCCAGCCATTTCTCCATGATCGGTCATACCGCGGTCTTCGGTGATACCTTGCAATCTCTGAAAGGCGATACCAATCGCCCTTTGCACAAGAGCTTGACTGGTAGAGAATGCCTCATGGCATTAAGTCCGCCTTATGTATAATCAATGTACATAAAAGTTTAAATAAATAAATAAGAGCTGCTAGGGACTCGTTTGCACACTAAGATTGGCTACAGGACCACAAGCAGGGAATAAAAGGGAGCAAGTGGCTCAAGAAGGGTCGCACATATATATTTCGGTACACACTTGTACCGATACGTACACGCATACTCGCACACAAACATTAACCCGTAAAAGTCAACTGCTAAACATGGACCTTGAGCTTACACTGAGCTGTCATAAGGGATATTGCCTTAATCACCGACGGATTGGTGATGCAGTATATTGTCACACAAGAGAGGCTGCCCATCCTCTCAATACATATCCTCTTGATATCAACCCTTACGCGCCTTGTAGGATACCCATGGGTGGAGAGGTAGTCTATTATTTACCGGAAAATATTATTTGCCTCACCTTGAAATCTTTAAACATTGAACCTTTAAACTTGTACGGTAACCATAACACAATAATTGCAGTAAAGTAACCCTATATTCATATACTTGTCTATAAAAAGAAAATTTACTTTTTGAGGAGTTTGTGGAGATTTTTTAACGATATCCCACACTCTGGTTTCTCCTGTATCGTTTGTGTCCTGTGTCGTTCGTCGTTATAAACATAAATCTCACGTGCTCAAATACCCAGACGCTTTGCTTTGTCGTGGAAAAATCTTCATGTAGTTCTTGTGCCCCGGACAGGGACGAAGGATGAGGATGAGGATGGAACTCTTAACAGCTAAAAGTCCATGTTGTTCGTTCTGATGACCTATGGCTGGGGGTGTGGTGTCTGCCTGTTAGGCAGTGAAACGGGCCCACGGCAGATATCAACCTTTAACTTGATCTGACGGGCCACGTTTCTATGCAACCTGGTCAGCCGCACATTTCTCCAGAGAAGCGGCCGCAGAACATAACGTGTCGCCACAAACTGAGATCCTACCCGCGACACGTAGCGCTAAAAGCCAATCACCAGCACATGATACCTATTAATATTTTATTGTAAGGATATTTAAACTACTACTGTAAATTGAGACATTGCTTTGCCAAAGGGCATGATTATGGCAATATCCCCTGTGATCGCTCATTATAGTGACCATTGGGCGGCCCATATTCCCTGCCAAGCGTAACAATAATGGCAAAATCTCCTAAGAGCACACAATTTTGTTTATTTTTTTTATTTTTTTTGTTTAGCCAGCTAAAAGGATGGTATGATGACGTACTACTGTAACATTTAAAGAGTAAAAAGCATTATGCCGTCTCTCCAATGACAATTTTATTTTAATTTAGACGGTAGGTGTTCCGATTGCAAATGTATGCAGATTATTTGCGTGGGACTCGGTAGACAGCAATCAAATTAAGCGACAGCAAAAAGACCGGCAAATGGTGCGTTAAAAACGTATTTTGCTGCTCTATTTTGCATTTTTTTATAGACAATTTGTTTGTGTTTATTTTGTGACTTAAACAAAAAATTTATGTGGCAAACAAAAAGCCCTTTTTACGGACAGAAACACAAATATTCGACTTAGTTGTGATGTTACCATGTATATGACGATCGGATTGGAGTAGCAATTGGCATTCTACGCTAAAGGTAGCAGGTTCGGTCAGCAATGCATTTTTATACTGATATTTCAAATTTATTTATTTATTTAAACTTTTATGTACATTGAGTATACATAAGGCGGACTTAATGCCATGAGGCATTCTCTACCAGTCAACCTTTGGGTTAAGTTAAACAAAGCACTTCGAAAGAAGTATAAAAGCAAAGCTATAATAATAATTATAAGTTATAATGTTAATAAAGACTGAATTAAAAATAGGAATACATACATATACTAATATAAAAATAGATACTATATTATATTACATAATTATAAATAGTTAAATAGAATACATATAAATATCTAATATAAATATTAACTCTAATGACGAAGACAAAACTGATTAGGATTGTAACAATTTCAGGAAGTATTGACGCACTTTACGTTTAAACGCGAATTTATTTATCTCTGCTTGTAATACCTGTGTCTAAACTAAATATAGCAATCTATTATCTAATCCTGTAAACATTTTTTCGTTTATTTGAAAATAAATATTACTTAACTCCAAATAACCCTTCCTACACAAAGGTACTCTTAAATTGATAACCATAACAAATCCAAAACAATTTTTGTCACAAAACTGAATCGCTGAAGCAGGTTAACAATTGTTGTTCGTGCAATAATTTAAATTGGATTATTTTACTTTCACAGCACATTTTCGCGAACAACCTAATTCCGGTTATCCCCGACGACACTCAAAACAAACGAAAGTCTGATAAATGTTGCTATTAATCTTCCAGCAGCTTCAACGTTCACCCGTGCGAGAAAAGGACGGAAACAATTATAATAAAAATATAGATTTGGGTGTACTGAGGCGGACAGTTTATGTCACTTTATGCATGGTTTTATGCAGAAGAGGTAATTTCTATTTTTTATTAAGGTCTATTTTACTATTTAATTATTTAAAAATGCTGGCGCACTTCATACTTTGGCACAAGACTATGTTATTGTGCTTGTGTGTTTTTTTTTTGGATTTTTTGTTGCTAGGCTACGGCACAATGTTAGACATACAGTTATTGGTTTGGAAGTATTTGGCAGCAGGTTCGTCATGCTCCCTTAGATGTCACTGCCTGCGGTGGCATCATGGGTTGGGTCACCTCCTTCCCTCTAAAATGGCGACGGATGTGATGGCTGGTCTTTGCGTCATGCTCGTGAATGGGTGCTCCTTGCGGTCGTCCACGACTAATTATTTATTTATTGTACTTAAACTTTTATTTCCAAACTATGAATGTTCTGGTCCTTTTTTATATATTTTTTATTGGACCAAGTGAAAATTCTTCATGAACATCCTCCACCCCGGGGAAGGACGAAGGAGCATGCCAGACGGGTGATTTTGGTCACAAGGGGGACTTATGGGCGCAACTTGCCCACTACCATTCGGTAGGGTCTCCCCACGGATTCAGTCCCTCCAGGAGCTCGCTCCAGGACCAAGCCTTCGCCTCGCTGATGGCGGTCTGAAACGCATGTATGGCCGCTCGGTAGGCCCTATATGCCTCGTCAGCCTCCTCGGCTGTAGCACTGCGCCGGCGTCGAATATTCAGATGATGTTGTGCTTTTACACGAGTCGGCGGGTGAGCCCATAATGAAGAATATATGTAGAGGCTTACAATTATTTAAAAAAATAATTTGTAGTGCTTCAGTTTTCTTCACCCTCTCCGAGATGTGCCTATAGGCGTGGCACTAGTGGGCGGCTCTAGTGTGATCATACGAGGACCTGGAGCCTCCCTTAGGTGCCGAAGATGACCGCTCCAGTGGTTTTAGCCGCTAAGAGACCGGCATACCCCTTCGCCCTTCCCCGGGGCGAAGGAAGTTCATGAAGAATTTCCACCAGGCACCAATAAAAAATAAAATAAAAGGGGAGTTTGTTGCGCCATTTCTTTCATTTCTTCTCCCCAGCTTATTAGAAACTAGGATGCGGCAAAGGTTTGGCGTTTTGGGGGTCTTACATTATGTTGAAGTTCAATAATTTTTTTTTTGTCTATTTTGAATAAATGATTATTGAATTTTGAATTTGGTTTTAATCTTTTAAGGTAAGAGCGGTTATTAAAATACCTAAATGTCACGCAATTGAGTTAGTAGATCCTCTGGAGTGCTGGAGACCAGTCTCCTTCTGTGAGATTGTCATCGGGAGAGGGTCGATCCAACTCGGGGAAGAAGGATATGGAGCCAGGGTAACAACCGCCGCGGTGGCCATATCGAACACGCTTTAGCCCCCTATCGCCGTTTTATGGTGGGGGGATCACGAGCACGCTGATTAGGGAATCTGTGTACTCATACCGGGTAACCCCTGGGAAGACTGCGGTGTGCAAGTGGTTACGTGCTACCATGTGCGCAGTCAGCTGTCATCGAAGCTTCGGGGAAATCCTTTACAATCCCCCTGAGATGTACCTGGGGGGCGGTCTCTTTATAGTTATCTCCCCTCCACTAGAGGGGTTGATCGCTTTACAGTCATCTCCTCCGAGACGAGCTTAAAGGCGTGGCACCAATGGGTGGCTCTAAGTGGAGATTATTCAAGTTCCCAATGCTCACTTCGGTGCCGAAGATGACCACTCCGGTGGTTATAGCCAGTAGGAGCACGGCATACCCTTTCCCCGGGGTGGAGGAAGTAAATATATTACTACCGGATCAATAAAAAAAAGTTAATAGATCTTTCCGAGACAATAATATGGCAAGTTTTGGGTGTTACGCTAAGGTAAGGTATTTTAGGGGTTTCGTTGTAAAACAAGAAACCCTTATTATTACGTCAAGTTCGTCTGTCACCCTATCACATTTTTTCCGGCCGTCAGTAAAAAATACAAATATACAGGTGCTACGTCAGGAAAAACTAAAATCTAAATTATACGCGATAGAATCCGTTTAAAGGTGTTTTATCAATACTATTACTAAATTAGAATTTTCTGTTAAATTTCCTTCTACCGACTTCCCAGTACTGGCAAATTCCCACCAAAATTATGCCACATTTGTTCAGCAGTGGACGTCATTTGGCAGATATGACGGCTTCCTTTAAAAACATTTTATAGTACAAAGTTATCAGGCATAGACGCAATAGTTACATAATATTCCCGGGCCGCTGCATAATATACTTTCATCGCATGTCTTGTGAAAATGTTGTAGGCAAATAAATAAATATCTCATAGAAGTATCAGTATCAGTACAGTACACTATCCTTCTTTATGCGTAGTCTGAATTGCGCTTAGCATAATTTTTCGTTGTTTTTTAGGGTTTCGAACGTCCGAAGGAAAAAACGGCGGATCCCTGATAGGATCACTCTTGTGTCTGTCTGTCCGTCTGTCATATTAGATAATTTTCTCCGAATCTACTGAGCCTGAATTTTGGACACATATGGATTTCTGCGACCTAAACACGGACATTTAATTTTGGGGGGTAATATAGAAAATTAAAAAATAAAGTTTTACAAACTGTACCTACTTTGTAACATATTATATGGGCTTGTTGTGAGGGTCTCAAATATATCGTTTTAAAGTTATTTAAGATATTAGGCAAAAATTGACTATTCCTCCCTCCCCCGACTATCTCCGAAACTACTGAGTCTAGAATTTTGTTTATAATTTAAAAAAGAAGTAGTTCTTTACTTATAGATTAAAGGAAAACCTATAAGAAACTTATATTTGCAGTTGGAATGTATGGGAGAACATGTTTTTCAACTTCAATGTTAAGTTTGTTCTTTGGCTGAATTATCGTTCGCCTTAAGAAGGCCAGGCATCCGTCACTTCTCGTACCTAAAGATAACATATTTATCGTACGGCATTAAGTCCGCCTATGTATTGTAATGCTGCATAAAGTTTAAATAAATAAATAAACCCTCTCCACGCGAGTTCAACTCGCACTTGTCCGGTTCTTTTGTAAGAAAACCCACACGTACTGTATGTACGTTCGGCTACATATAAAGCTACCATTTTTTAGTATAAGCTGACTTCTTATTGAACGGAAAGCTTATACAATGCGAGATCAGCTTATACTGGAACATTATAGCTTGATATGTAGCTGTGTGTACATGGGGTAACTATACTATTAACTATTCTTAGCCTTGAAACACAGCGTGTGGCAACTCTTTCGTACCATAACTATTTTTACTTAACGTTCAGTACGCATAATTGGGGATATTAAGAAATGCGACACCAACAATTATGTCGCAGTAATAAAAACTGAGCTGCAAGGAATGAAAAGCTTTAACTTTAAATAAAGGCGAATGGGGTCAACGAAGAGCCCTGCACTTGTCCAAGTACAATGGTAACAATACGGTGAAATATAACTAGGACAAATTGCATGGGGACATTTTGAATGACAACAAGTGGACTGAAACTCTGAAATATGATTATCATATTCCGGACCCGTATCCTCTCACCTGTTTCATAATGTTTTTGTTTTTTGTTCTCCTGCGTAACGAGCATCCTGTGCCGTGGTTAATTTGAATGCGTATTTTGTTGCTAGAGTTTCCCGTTGGATTTTAGACAGTTTTATTTTTGTGCGTGTACGTAATTTTTGCGGAGGGATTTGTTATTTTTGTTCATCCCACCGTCGAGTGTGTAATGTACGGAATGTATTTTTTTCAACAAGTAATGTAGTACGGTGGCCTAACATAACAACTGGGTGAGAACCGCTTCGCTCACGGTTCGGAATCCTACTGAATAATGGACGAAGCACTGCTAAGCACTGCCTGACCCATATTAGACTAACATGCCGCTTTAAACGGTATAAACACTTGTTCAAATGAGGAGAAAAATAACGTTGGATAGAACCTTTAGCTGGTTGAGTATTATGAATGCTTTTAAGTAAAAAAATGTAAAATAGAAAAAATAAGCAATGTCATTTGTAGTAACTTACAAGGTATGCAAATGACCGACATCGACGCATTAAATCTATACAAATAAATAAAACTGAAGTGTCTGTTTGTAATGTCAAAAAATAACAGCTTTTTACTAAATGCATATGAAAGTATATACGGTAAATATAAAAAATGAAACAATTTTAAATATTTTTGTCTGTATGTCTGTCTGTTTGTTCCGGGTAATCTCCGAAACCACTGAACCGATTTCGACGGGACTTTCACTAGCAGATAGCTGATGTTATAAGGAATAAGTTAGGCTACTTTTATTTTAGAAAAATAATTAGGTTTCTGCGCAAAAAAAATCATCCCTTGAAATCCAATATATATTCTATGTCAAGTGTCTATGTCGAAGTACTCTAAATGTCTTTTAAATTAAACGTGGGTGAAACCGCGGGTCTCAGCTAGTATTTAATAAGGAACAAATGATAAGTACCAATCTTTTAACCTTCAATACTCTCGATCGATAAGGACTTGGCCCTTTTCAACAAAAGGACCAAGAGCAGCTTGCAAATTAAATTACAGAAATAAGAATACAGTAAAGTTAAACAAAGTTCGCGAGCTAAGCCGAGCCTTTGAACAAAACGAGAGGGGAATGGTAGCTTCAAACGTTTTATCCTGAAAACACCTAAATTAGAATTAGATCCCCACCTACAAACGAGTTCACTAATTAATTTTGTGATAATAGGTTTACCGTTTTCGCATGTTTTTTGTCGTGCAAATTAGTTTTTTTTTCTCTCATTCTGGTTTGGAATAAATCTTCTGCTAGAAGATTTGCTACCAACATTTCTAATAGAAATTATTCACTGTTTTGGTACAAGTAGTAAGCAGAGCTTAAAGTGTTTCATATCTAGTAGTCTTAGGGTTTCGCGGTTATTTATTGCACATCGTAGTAACAAACATTTAAAAGGATCACATCGCGTATATTATAGATTATTGTTTTTCCTAACGTTTTGAACACTCTGCACCATTCGTAGTCATCCTGTGACCATCTATATACATATAATCGTTGGTGCGTCTGTTGGTGGTCGCGTAACTTCTGAACAACTGGACCAATTGAGGTCATATGTGTTTTGTCCAGACGAAGGTTTAAAGATATCCTAGAATCAGATAGTCATACTGTAGACAAATATTAAAAAATTCTATATTAATGAGCAATAATGTCTGATTGACAATATAATATGTTGGTTTCATGCTTAAAAATAAAATCACAAAATCTGGACCAGCGGGCTGATTAGCTAAAAACAGCAACAGCAGACGCGATAGCAGCTATCGCGCAGCCAAAGATCCACCGGTGGCAAAGCGTCAAAAAAATTGGTATTACGTAAAGCATCGCCCGCCTGTCGCTACTTGTGGAGGATGCATAGTTAGCGCCGAAAGCTACTACACCCGACCGCTTTTCCGCCCTCACTGACGAGGATGCCCGCCTCACCGACGTCGCGGAGGCCTATCGCCGCAATGCCATCCCGATCAAGTTAGTGCTTCTTCCCCCCGTCTCTTCCTCGTGCCGGAGCCTGTAGTATTAAATGTCCCCTAAAACATATTAAATAATACCGATCCAGCTGTCCCCAAAATAATACCTTGTTATCCCCAGCAACGCTCTAAGCCGAGGTTCGTGTCCCGCAGGGGGCTCCCTTAGCGTAAGTTGCTTAGATTTTAACGACCGGTTAAGCGACCCCATTTCTCTGAAATGTCTGCGAGAATCCCAAAAAATATATATTTAAATATATGTTAGTTTAGTCTTAAAAGGGCATCCAAAGCGCAGCTCAATTTTTTTTTATGAAGTCTGAAATTTTTTAACCGTGTATTCGGGCCGTCCTAGCACTCGTTAATAAATTATGATTCATATACATATACTACTATGTCAAGAAAGTAACGCAAAAAGATCAATAATACACAAATTGTTTGTTATTGATCCAAATTTATTTTATCACCTTCAAAGTATGCTCCTTCAGAAACGATACACCTACGCCAACGAATAATCCAATCATCAAAACATTTTTTAAACGCTGTTTCCAGAATTGAGTTCAGTTCTCGCCGCGAATTCACCTTTATGTCTTCTACCGATTGAAGACGGGTGCCACGAAGTGGTAATTTGAGTTTAGGTAAAGAAAGAAGTCGGCTGGAGCCATATCTGGTGAATATGGTGGTTGCTAGATGGTATTTGTTGAGTGTTTGGTCAACAATTCGTTCACAATGATGGCCGTGTGTGAAGGCGCATTGTCGTGGTGCAAAATCCAAGAATTTTCTTTCTTCAAATCTGGCTTTTTTCTTTGAATTTGCTCTCTTAGATGCCGCATAATGCTCAAATAATATTCTTTATTTACCGTTTGACCTTCCGGCAAGAATTCCGAGTGCACAACACCGCGATAGTCAAAGAAAACAGTCAACATGACTTTGACTTTTGATCGACTTTGGCGTGGCTTTTTCGGTTTCAGTTCAGTTGGAAGGCGCCACTCCGAAGCTTGTTGACTAGTTTGCATGTCAAACTCGTAAACCCACGTCTTTTCACCAGTAACAATGCGTTTCATAAATGTTGGATCGGAATTGACTCGTTCTAGCATGTCCTCAGCGACTCCCATGCGATTGAGTTTTTGAAGACAATTTAGGTCTTTTGGGACTAGCCGAGCGGTAACATGTTTCATACCCAAATGATTAGTTAAAATGGTACGGATCGACTCGTGAGAAACAGAAAGTTCGGCGGCTATCTTTCTCATATGAGGATTTTCAGTCACTATTTCCTTCACTTTTGCGATGTTAACTTCAGTTGAAGACGTTGATGGCCTACCAGAGCGAGGCAAATCTTCCATCACATCTCAACCGCTTTTGAACGCTTTGTACCACTCATAAGCACGTGTTTTTGATAAAGTCGATTCACCGTAAGCCTTCTGTAACATTTTCAGTGTCTCCGAACACGAAATTCCATTGGAGATGCAAAATTTAAGACAAAATCTTTGTTCGGTGTTTTTGTCCATAGTAAAATTCACTATACTCACTAGATATGATATAACTAAAAACAGCACTGTATTTATTATAAATAACAGATGCAACTCAAACTCCGCGCCAAAATGGAAAACAGTTGTGCCAATTTAACAACAACAATAAAACAAAAATTTGAATTTGGAACCATAAACAAATCATCCACTCCCGATACTTTTTTGACTGAATGTATATAAATCATAATTAATTCTCTCCTTCGAAATAAGTTATGATTTACATGCATATATGAATCATAATTTATTTCGAAGGAGTTGTTTCAACACTTTTTGCAGCTACTTGCTTAGACAGACTGCACTGCACGCCGACACTTGCGTCGATTGCAACGGATTTTGTTTTGCTTTGTGTGGATTCTTGTAGAACCACTTTTACTTAGACTCGAATGTACCGGCTGCACAGTCAGCATTTTCTAATAAAGCAAGAGAAAAAAAAACATGTCCTAAGTGGTTTAATAAATCATTGCGATGCGGTCATAGCCAGTTGCCGGTGAGGTTAAGCAACACTTGGAGGAGTCTGTCTGAGGATGGGTGGCCACCACAAATACTAGGTAACAGGGGCTTTCCTGTAATTTATATAATTTTTTACGCTATAAAAATCAAATTCATCGAAAGCGGTTTTATTTATTTAGTTTTGAATGCATGGTAAATAAGTACCAATATTAGAGTTATCTTCATAGAGTAGCACAGTAGCTCCTACCATTAGTATCATTCACAGGCCGCAGGTAAAATTGGCTTCTTTATAGAAATACCTAGTTTTGTGCGGTTGATTATGATTACAAATGTCTACTCATGACAAGTAATATGATTCATTTTTTGATATAGGAACTTGGCATACGAAACCACTGATGAGAATATTCCGCAAAGACTGACTTTCCTACGTAATGCATGAATAAGAAGGTACGCGCTCTATATTCAGAGAATCTCTCTCTATGAATGAAGGAACTCGTTGTTTTGAGTACAGAAGAAGAAGTTCTAATAGAATTTTTAACAGTCATTATCAGCCTTTTCCCAGCTGTCTTGGGGTCGGCTTTCAGTTTATCGAGATACTACTGTGTATGAGTACTATACGTGGAGCGACTATCAACTAGGGTTATAACGGATATCGTTTAGTGGATGAGTATGAGGATGTCGATGAGTATACGGATGTTGGGAAATCCTGTTTTGCGGATGAATATGTGGATGCCGCCCGAAAAAGAAATGTAGTCTTTGTTATGGTGTAATATTTCTAATAAAAATTTCTAAATAAATTAATATTTCTCAATATTTTAATATTTCTTTTAAGGTACTCATAATAAGCTTATTGTACTCACTGATCAGTTAGGTTAAGCAACGCTCGGCGTGGTCAGTATTTAGATGGGTGACGCATAGTGGTTTTTGAACTAAGCGTGTCCGTGCTTTGCACGTAAAATCTTCGGTTCCGAATGTTGACATTGAGTAGGCGACATTCGTTAATATTAGACCTTGATTTCGGGACTTTTCACGCACAGATAAATCAAAACAATATTTTGACGAACCTCAACGTTTCGGCCAAGTTGCATTGACCGTGGTCACGAGAAGACTCACGAAAGAACATTCGCTAAGCCAAGTCGGCTTGGGCTTTTGGGCGGCTTCACACAACTCTGGTACAAAGGTGGGCCACTAATCGCAGTCACACGAAAAGTAAGAAGCAAGATCAATTTTATATAATAAATGTATTAATAATTATTGTTTATATTTATATTATAAATTAAAAATATTCTATTAATTCATCATCATATCAGCCAAAGGACATCCACTGCTGAACAAAGGCCTCCCCCACAGATTTCCACGATGTCCGGTTACATGCATCCAACAGCTCCCAGTGACGTTCACCATATCATCCGTCCATCTCGTTCGTGGTCGTCCTGCTTTGCGTCTCCACTCAAGAACTTTTTTTCACCAACGGCCATCAGTTCTACGAGCAATGTGCCCTGCCCATTGCCACTTCAGCTTACTTATCTTTCAGCTATGTCAGCAACTTTAGTTCTTCTACGGATCTCCTCATTTCCGATTCGATCTCGTAGAGAAATACCAAGCATAGCTCTCTCCATAGCTCGCTGAGTGACCTTGATCTTTCTTACGAGGCCCATTGTGAGAGACCACGTCTCCGTGCCACATAACATCCCTGGTAACACACACTGGTTAAAGACTTTTGTCATTAATTCACTTACAATTTAATATATATGTAATAATGAGGAAGAGGTCCTCCTCTTTTTACGCTCGGCACGGAGCTGATAGATGAAAATTCGCAAATTCGAATGTATTGCGTGTATGTACATTTTTGAGGGTGCTCCGCAGTTTGGATAGCCATTACAACCCTATTACTAGGCTGCCTGACATTGCCACCTAATTACTGAGAGACATAAATATACTAATGGATATGAATATCTCCCAGAATGAAGAATATTATATAATTATTACTTACACACGGAAGTTCTTATTCAAGTTTCGAACAAATTCTAGAACTCAACATCATACATCATATGAAACATATATAACTCAAAAACTTTCCTTTAATTTGAAATTATTCTCTGTCATCAAAATTCCCATTCAGAATATATTTTTATCACGTAAGCTGGGACGCACCCCGTCTCTTTGCAACCGATCTAAGTGATTCGCGCTACTTGCGTCATCAGAATTCGTCCCTCAAACACAATCTCCCTCTGATAAGGTCAGAATATCAGTCGTTCGCTCTAAATGCAAATATTACCGCACCCGGGAGAGGTGTTATAGCCTCGGTTTTGAGGTAAAAAGGACGAAAACAGCGCTAAATGGCAAGAAAGCGCTTTTTATGCTGACGGAATTGGGTAGTTAAAGATAAAGAATGGATAGACTGGCTCCTTAGATAGTTGTTTTAGTATAGTATAGGTACATAGACACGTTACATTTTGTTTTATTTATGAAATGGGACGAATACGTTTTTTGAATTCTGCCTTTTGCTTTGAGGCGCGTTAGTTTTGATGGCGAAAGGTTCTTGGGAATGATCATGTTGTAAAATATGGAGGGAATGAGACTAAAGTAGATCCAGGGCCAGAGATTCACGTTAAAATAGCAGTCAGTGTTTTGCTGCCTTTTGTGAATATTTTTAAGATAAATAATATTTATTTAGCAAATAAGTTTCATGAAGCGTCAGTAAATGGCAATGTTAATGGTCAGTAAATAAGTAAATAGTAATATTGCAAAGCTAAATAGGCGAATTGAAAAACTACGTATGCAGGCATTAGCCAATTTTAATTGTGATTTGCTATCTATAGTAGTTGTATAGAAACTAATGCAGCAACCCATCTGAAACTTGGCATTTAAATATTACAGAAATGAAGTTATTGTAGTTTAATGTTGGAAGTAAGATATAAAATTAATAAACAAATAGACACTTCTTTCTTCACAGTAGTCAAAATATAAAACTCTCTTATAATTACTTTCTACCTTCGTTCAGTTACCGCCTTTTACTGCAATATTCATTTATGATTAAAAACCCGGAGGAGGTCGAACGTTTCCGTAGTCGTAGGAAACGAATCCTTCTGGGAAATGAAACTACGAAGCGCGGTTCATTCTCTTCACTCTTAGTTATAGTACAGCGAATTGATTTATGTATATTTTCTCAAGTATAATATTTATGTTCTTACGAAGATATGTAGAATATGTTGGCTTTTGTACAATGAAAATAGGTAACGCCTTTCAAAAACTTGCTGTTAATTCAGTAATAATACTTAACAAACTTTATTGAATGTTTCCTTTCTAAACTTCAAACTGATTGCTGTTGGACTATAGACTACTTCATTATTGTGACTGAAATTATAAGTAATTATAAATCGGTTACTGTATCTGAGTAATGACGAGGACATACCGGCTACATAGTTATTAGTAAATTGGCATCACGTCGTTTTGATTTAAGAAAGCCTAGGTAAATATAATTGACTAAAGAAATGTTTATATGTAATATAACAAACAAAGGATAATTTGTCGCTCGTTATCATAGGTTCAAAACGCGATCAAGAAACACGATATAAAATGATGTGATTGGATGGCCAATCGCCATCTTCAGTTGATTAATGGATGGTCTGTGACCAAAAGTGTCCAAACGATACCAGAATTAATACGTTTTCTCACTAACCTACGTTCCTAGATATGGGTAAGATAAGATCAGCCTGTTACTGTCCCACTGCAGAACTAGAAGAGGCCTGCTCTTCTCATACAGACATGGAACAAGCACAGATCACCACCCGTGCTCACTGTATTTTTAGACAATCAATCAATTTTAGACAATTAGGATTATATCCAGGTTCTCTTACGATGTTTTCCATTACTGTGAAAGTCAGTGGTGTCATAAATTATATAAAAAAGTACATGTATGAAATTTAAAAAAGTCATATTGAAATGAAATGAAATAATCATTTATTCAAATAGACTAAATTATTAGTTCTTTTGAACGTCAACATTAGACAGCACCCATTAAGCCCACCCTTCACCGCTTCCTAGTGTTTAAGCTGGGGAGAAGAAACGGCGCAACAAACTCCCCAGCAACACGTTAGTCTGTCATATACAATATTTATACATACATGTACACAAAAAATAAAAAATTACAACAGTACTAAAATGTACTTGTATGTCAAAAATTTATGTAAATTAAATATAAATAAAACGTAAAACTTCTAATATAAAACACATGTCAAAAATCTGTTTGAATTCAATGTCAATAAAAAGTGTATAAAATAACAGATGTCAGTTTTTGTATAAATAAAAAAAAAAAAAAAACTATGCTGACTGTACCTAGCGAGCAGCTCAGTCCCAAGCTTTTTTATCCTCAAGACAATCAGAAATCTTATAATATCCTTTATTACAGAGTTTAGATTTAATAAAAGTTTTAAATTTCTTAAGCGATAAATTTCTGACTTCAGTGGGAAGTTTATTGTAAAAACGTATACATTGACCCATGAACGAGTTGCTTACTCTGTGGAGACGAGTACAATGTACAGCTAGATTGTGTTTATACCTGGTGTTTACACTGTGAACATCGGAAATTTTTACAAAATTTGAAATGTTTCTGTGCACATACAATAAATTTTCATATATATATTGCGAAGCAACAGTCAGAATATCAATTTCTTTGAATTTTTCTCTGAGAGAAACCTTTGGACCCAATTTGTAAATGGCTCGAACTGCCCTTTTCTGTAATGTGAAGATGGTATTAATGTCTGCACGGTTTCCCCAGAGAAGAATCCCATATGACATTATACTATGAAAATAGCTAAAATAGACTATTCTGGCTGTATCTTCATCAGTAATGTTCCGAATTTTCTTAACGGCGTAGGCTGCCGACCTAAGTCTACTTGACAACTTGGCAATATGTGGGCCCCACTGCAATTTGGCATCTATAGTTATCCCAAGGAACACCGTTGACTCAACAGGGTCCAGCTCTATTCCGTTCAGTAGTACATTGGTATGTAACTGTCTGACATTAGGCATTGAAAATTTTACAAATTTTGTTTTTTTCTCGTTAAGGAGAAGATTGTTTACATTAAACCAATGGACAACTTTAGAGATTGCATCGTTAACTTCGTCAAAATTCTGTATTTGTCGCTGGATTTTAAAAATAAGCGACGTATCATCCGCGTACAACACAATCTCATGATTATGCCTTTCGTAAAAAGGCAAGTCATTAATATAAATGAGGAACAAAAAAGGGCCTAGAATTGATCCCTGTGGAACGCCCATGGTGACCGAAGATCCTGGAGATCTCTTACCATTAACATCAACCTTCTGAATTCTGTTGTTTAAGTAAGAAGTCAGAAGGTCAAGAGCCTTATCCCTTCGTACCAATGTACGGTAGGTTAGTAGGTTTAGTACCCGCAACCTTAAACTTAAGCGGCTCCGTAAACCTTCTGGCTATCACGATGTACGGGTATCATGTCGCTAAAATAACTTGTGTTAAAATGTATTGAGCATCCAGATGTTCACAGACTACTATACGTCGCAACATAGATAAAAAAATAAGTTACGTCTCACGACTTTTCTAAGGTAACGTGTAACAATAGCTTCTACCGGGAAGACGCGCGAGAGACGCAATCGCGGAGGACGGAGCGCAGCGTGCGTATGCGCAGTCGAAGGAGGCCCGAGAGAGCGAGATAACGCATTTGTTATTCAAAAGAAAATACGTCCTAATAGACTAAAACTATGGCGTAACAAAATAATCGACCAGCAAAGAATTCAACTTTCAACTTGGTATTTAAATGTTGAATCTGCATGCAACATACTACCTAACTAACTACTTTATTAAAGTTATGTTAGTGCCAATAAACACATATCTTTCTAATTATCAAAACTGACTTACGATTCAAAGGCGGCAAATAACTTTCTGCATTTCTAAGAGTACTGAAGTAGCAAACTTAAATCATCAATGATTATGTACACTAGCTCACTATCTACAGCTCTCGACCACAATAAGATCTTTTTTGCAGTTTGAGAGTAAAGTTTAGCAAGTTAGCCGCCAGATCTATTTTTCCGTGTTAGAGTTAGCGCTGATTATGCGGATAGCTGCAAGAGTATTTTCCCACTTGTATTTAAATATCGTCCTTATCGATTCAATTAGACTTGTAAATAGTATGCAAGAGAAACTTTGCTCTACGGGAAAGCAACGTATATACCTACTAGAGCATGCGCTTTCATTTGCTTCACGGTCTCCCTTGATTTGCTTCACGGTCAATAATATGTTCGAGCACGCGTGAGCACTTCTCCGCCCAATTTGCACAGACCCTTATGCGTAACTACGTCACAGTAGCTAGCTTACATGTATAATAGCGTGGATGCTGCTTTATTGTTACGGAGTACAGAAACATGATTAATTATTCATCATCATCATTTCAGTCGAATAAAGTCCACTGCTGGACACAAGCCTCTCTCAAAGATCGCCACAATGAACTGTCTGGGTGTGTTGTGTGCTCATTGAGAGGTTTTACCATCACCGCCATGCTTGGCAGGCGGGTTGGCGATCGCAGTTGAGTTATTAATGTACTCGAAGGACTCTACTGCCCATCCTCCGGTTAATCCCACAGTCACCTTTTATGACGTGTTATTCGGCACCACAAGGCTAAATAATAATAGAATAACATCGCTGCTGCCGAACAGTCAACATCACACATCATCAAAAGTAAAGTTATGGTACAGAAATCTGTTGTATACAGATTTCTGTTATGATGTAAACAGTTATTTGTTCCCAAGATAATGACTCCGAAATCAGTCATTGATTTGTGACGTTTACAGTACAACTATTTTTAAATTTTGTATTGTTCTTATTAGAACTCAGTACAATATACTATTGTACTAAGTATAGACAACAAGCCCATCGCCAAAGTGAAAGGCAAAGTTTTAGTCAATTGTTTAATTATTTCAAATAAACCAAATATTCCCACTTATAAAACGTAAGAATCTAAGTAGCACGGTTCCAAATAGTTGATCTCGTGGAGAAGACCCGGCAAGAAACTCCGTGAATACTCTTTTAAAATAATTGAGATTAAAATGTTGATTGATACAAAATTATTGTAAAATATAAACCTAGAAAAATTTAAGTTAATGTGTAAAGATGGAACATATCACAATAATATAATAAAAATGTATTTGCCGTGGCAATTAACGGCTGACCAGTCCCAACAGACGGCACCCGTTCATGAGCATGACGCATGCATCAGCATCGCTTAGCTTAACCATATTGTAGGGAACCGAACGACCCGACACACAACGCCACCGCCAGCAAGACATTTTAGTGAGCATGGCAGACCAGTACAGCCCGGCAAAAGACACAATGAAAATAAGTACCTACATACCTAGTATAAACATATACCTAACATTAATGGCTACATGATGCTCACACATTTACAGTTTTGTATGAATATTTTATGTTAATGTCACAAGAACAATATTAAGAATAATTAATAGTTAATCAAAAAATCAATCTATACAAATAAATAAAATTGAAGTGTCTGTTTGTAATGTCAAAATTACAGCTTTTTACTAAATGCATATGAAAGTATATACGGTACCTATAATAAAAAAACAATTTTTAAATTTTTTGTCTGTCTGTCTGTTTGTTCCGGGTAATCTCCGAAACGGCTGGACCGATTTTGACGGGACTTTCACTGGCAGATAGCTGACGTTATAAGGAATAACTTAGGCTACTTTGATTTTAGAAAAATAATTAGGGTTCCGCGCGAAAACAATAAAACCCTTGAAATCCAACATATATATTCTAGGTCAAGTATCTATGTCGAAGTACTCTAAATTTCTTTTAAATTAAACGCGGGTGAAACCGCGGGTCCCAGCTAGTCAATAATATAAAATTGATGTAAATAACATAAAAGTTGTGAATTTTTAAATTGTTCAACTCAAATGCCGATATAAGTAAATAACATTTTTTTTATTTTATTTAATTTCGGGACTTTTATACATACTTGTATATGCCAGTCCCATCTGAGCATATTCTTTTATGACTACAATATACCTAAACACAATATAGCTTAAAATTAAGTTACTTACTTTTATTATCTATAATATGCAAATCACGAGTTCGAACAATGTCTTTGCTTCTTCAGATGTTGGTTTGGTAAGTATTTGATGAAACATTCCGATATTTAGTCTGTTCAAACCCACAAGACCCACAATAGAATTTCTCCCAGATTGAAACCGTACACACTCGGTTAAAAGGTGTTGAACATCTTCAACTATTCCACACAGGTCACAATTAGGAGAATTAGTCAGTTTCATCATAAATTTAAATTTATTTAACGGAACATGTCCGGATCTCAATCTGTGAGCAATCACTAATAATTTTCTAGGTAAACTAGAATTAAAAAACCACGGTATATGAGGAGGCTCACACTGAATGGACTTATACCATATTCCCTTTTCCAATGATTTTACATCAAAGTATTCTTTCCAATGCTACGAGCATTGGAAATAATACTTTGATGTGACATAATCTTTTATACTTTATTAAAAATTCAAACTGGTCAGGTCTTATATTTATTTCTTTACCTTCTAATATTCCTTTTTTAGCCAGCGTGTCGGCCTCCTCATTACCTCTTAAACCAATATGTGATGGAACCCATTGCAGTCTCAGTTCTATACCCCTATTGATCAACTCATTTATTTTAGCCAGGATAACATATGCTATCGATGCACCTCTGAAAGCAGAGGTGCAACGAGCTATATGCTGTAAGGTACTTTAAGTAAATAACATAAAAAATATGAAATTTTTAATGAGCAACTCAAATTTCAAATTATTACATGTACGTCAATAACTTAAAAATTATGAAATCTTAACAGTTATTAGAATAATGTCAAAATTATATAAAGTTTGAACATATACTATTCACTCAGTCAAACTTACTGCATACGTATTTATTAATATTGTCTTGAACTGAACCCAGCGACCAGCAATTTTTAACTATACAAATAAATAAAATGGAAGTGTCTGTTTGTAATGTCAAAATAACAGCTTTTTACTAAATGCATATGAAAGTATGTACGTTACATGTAACAAAAACACTATTTTTAAAAATTGTGTCTGTCTGTCTGTCCGTTTGTCTGTCTGTTTGTTCCGGCGCAGAATGCCACCACCCCATCTCCTCCCATGGGTGTCGTAAAAGTCGACTAAGGGATTAGCCGGAGGATGGGCAGCAGCGTCCTTCGAGTACATTAACAACACAACTGCGATCGCCAACCCGTCTGCCAAGCGTGGCGATTATGGCAAAACCCCCCAATGAGCCCACAACACATCCATATCGGTCGTTGTGGACATCTTTGGGGGAGGCCTGTGTCCAGCAGTGGACTTCATTCGGCCGAAATGATGAATCTCCGAAACGGCTGGACCGATTTTGACGGGACCTTCACTGGCAGATAGCTGATGTTATAAGAAATAACTTAGGCTACTTTTATTTTCGAAAAATAATTAGGGTTCCGCGTAAAAAAATAAAACCCTTGAAATCCAATATATATATTCTATGTCGTGTGTATGTCGAAGTACTCTAAATTTCTTTTAAATTAAACGCGGGTGAAACCGCGGGTCCCAGCTAGTCGTCCATATAATTGTTTATGGTCTAATACGCCTTTTGGGTAAGTATGAATTTAATATTAGATTTAAAGGAACTATGGTAAATCTAGTAACGAAGTGGTAGTTTAATGTAAAAGCGAATACCAAGCCCAAACAAACGAACCATGCACTCTGTGTAATCTATGGTACGGAACACACAATTTATGCCTATTTTTAGTATTGACGTTTTGAACGTCACTATTTTGGCTTATGACCCTATATTTGGCTCATATAAATTATGCTGGCAAAAATTAATTGTGAAGCAACAGTGAGAATACCAATGTTTAAGAGAAAACCTTGCACCTAACTGGTATATAGCTTGAACAGCTCGTTTCCGCAGAATGAATTTACTTTTAATGTATGCAGCTTTGCCCCATAATAGAATTATGTAGGACATGATACTAGAAATAACTAAAATACACCAATCGAGCTGTATCAACGTCAGTAGAACCATTAAGCAAATGAATATTTAAATTGTACAATAATACCTACTTAGGCCTTATCGAACTTTATGAATAAAATAGTAGACTGAGGAACAAATAGGTTTAATGCCCTATAACTAGAAAGAAAAGAAAGAAAGAAAACACATTAATTCAGCACAAACTGATAGCACAAAACGAAAATAAGATGGACATTTTCATAGATAAATAAAAACAACTGTATCATCAATATGATTATTAATATACAGAAAAGGCCATTAATTATATTATATACTACTACGGTGACAAGCAATCATACAGTCTGACGGTAGGCGCATGGTGGGCGGATTATCAGGGGTGTCATATTGGGATCGTTGATCGTAATAGTGCATCTCTGAACTATGTCAGAAAGACTAAGCCGGTATCCAGATCTTCCCGCCCATATGTGGCAGTATGCACTTGGCAGACGCAAGTAGCAGTCTTTGCCCCGAGGTGAAATAGCCTTTCGCCATGTTGGGCACACCAAGTATCTTACTCTCGATGGCCCCCCAATGATGACGATGACCACGTTTGGCTAGGCGAACAGGTGATTGCAGTATTTTGTTATTAGCACACGGGGGAATGCTGCTGCCCATTTTCTTGATGTCAACCCTTAGTCGCCTATTAAGACACCCACAGGTGGAGCGGTGTAGTCTATGCATTCCTGGGAACCACACGGCATAATAATAAATATTATAATGGCGTAATAACTGGGAAACCCGCTCCGAGTCTTCGAGAGGTGCGATGGTGAAACCGGTGCCGCACCTCTCGACCCCCCCTAGTGGTTCCGTTGTTAGTGGTTCAGTGGCTCCCGGACGTCTGTAGTGGTGGCTATTTAGGGGGCCCATCATATGAGTGGCGAGACACTATAAAGGTTGATAGGCAGTTTTTCCGTTTTTAGAAGTATTTACTCCATTTAGCACCCATTTCAGTAGAACTTATCGTTATAGTTCAATCTCACACAATAGCCTTACATCGCTAGGGACTGTAGGTGATTTCATTTTATAGCACATCTATGGAGACTCGCCGGTTAGTGTCCCATTACATTATTTTTTATCCCCATTACTCTTCGCCGTATTTATAAATACTATCTCTAAAATATTTCTTTCATCTTATCACCTATATGCAGATGATCTCGTCAAATAAGTTTTCGAAAGCTTTGAACAAGATCAACTATGATCTAGAACAAATTAGCCAATGGAGCAAGGCTTATGGACTTATGGTGAATCTTTCGAAGACCCAGGTCATCGTTGTTGGTGGCTCTAGAATGATTTCAAGAGTTGACTGGACCCAACTACCCCCGGTTCTTTTTGATGGCACTATGATTCCTGTAACTGACAAAGTTAAGAATCTTGGCATATACATAGACAAAACCTTGTCCTGGGGACCTCAAATACAGGAAGTCAGTCGCAAACTACTTGCATCTGCGGGGTCTTTACGAGGACTACGTAACTTCCTGCCAATTGCCACCAAAACTGCGCTTGCTCAATCACTTCTTCTTCCAATTCTTGACTATGCTGACATCGGCTATCTGGATCTCACGGAGGAACAACTTGATAAACTTGAGCGACTCCAAAACTTCTGTATAAGATTTATATTTGGTTTATGCAAATCTGATCATATGTAAGAGAGAGTAATAAGCTCAAGTGGCTGCCTATACGCCTTCGTTGGAATACTCATATTCTTCAGCTTCTATACAGTATTCTGTACAATCCATCTACCCCTTGCTATCTTAACGAACGTTCCGAGTTCCTTCATGGTGCACATTCAAGATTCTTAAGGTCATTAGAGAACCTGAGGTTAAAAATGCCAACACGTTCCACTAATTTCGTTGGAAAATCCTTCACAGTCCAAGCTTTTCGCTTATGGAATATGTTGCCAATAACAATTAAACGTATCCCTGGCAATATTTAATAGAACACTATCATACTCTGTAGTGTCGTACATCCATCTCTCTGTTTATTTTAATTTTATATGTACCTACATATTATATATATATAAACATGTTTAAGTATGTGTTATGCTATAATTATTGTTACACCGTGAACTACCTCTTTCTTTTTTACTTGCAAATCTGTCCATTCCAAGGTTGTCTAGAAGAAATCGCCGAGTGCGATAAACCCGCCCTTTGTACATGTCATTTTATATATTCGACTAGCTGGGACCCGCGGTTTCACCCGCGTTTAATTTAAAAGGAATTTAGAGTACTTTGACATAGACACTTGACATAGAATATATATATTGGATTTCAAGGGTTTCTTTTTTTTGCGCGGAACCCTAATTATTTTTCTAAAATTAAAGTAGCCTAAGTTATTCCTTAGAATACCAGCTATCTGCCAGTGAAAGTCCCGTCAAAATCGGTCCAGCCGTTTCGGAGATTACCCGGAACAAACAGACAGACAGACAAAAAATTTAAAAATTGTTTTTTTGTTATATGTCCCGTATATACTTTCATATGCATTAAGTAAAAAGCTGTTATTTTGACATTACAAATAGACACTTCAATTTTATTTATTTGTATATATGTATATAGATTTTCTTTTTATTTGTTGTGTCTGGTGTACAATAAAGAGTATTGTATTGTATAGAACATTTTGGATTTTAAAATATCGAAAGGGTTTCTGCGTGCTGGACCCATGTCCTCGCGTAAGCCTACCAAAAGACCGGGTGCCACCTTACAGGGGATATAAACCCGCGAAGAGAGACACACATTGTATAATATACTCGTATATAGTGTTTTTGTTTTTACTTTGCCCCACACTTTGATTTCTCCTGTGTCGTGGGGACAGTTTAAAGACATAAATCACACATGCTCAAACACCCAGACACAACTACCTGTATATCATACAAATATTTGCTGCGTGCGGAGATCGGACCCGTGACACGTAGCACAGAGAGCGAATTATATATAATAGTCTATTGAGACTAGTGACAGCGTAAAAGTGCCCTCGAAACATAAAAATATTTTTTTAAAACATTGTCTATATTAGTGTTGCAATAGAATTTCTATTACACACGCAATTATGTGAAAACGTAAGAAGGCAATGCAGTGATTTACTTTACTTCTAATTAATGCAGTTCAAACGGTTAAACGTTCATGTCGAGCACTTAAATAAATCAGATCTACCTACTAATACAGCGATGATAAATTCACTAATTCCCATTATTAGTTACTAATACTAAATTGAATTCGCCTTAAATAGCTTTGCAGATAGAATCTAATAAGTTCCCGGGCAGACAGCATAAATATTATGGTAAGGAAAATAAATTATTATTATGTTCTGTTACACACGTAAACGTACCAATTAGCCTAGAAATTTAATTACAAGTAGTTGCAAAACAAAGTGTCTGCGTAAATCAGATTATGGACATCCAATCTGCAGAATCAATTCGTTCATCATCATTATTATATCAGCCAATAGAGGTCCACTGCTGAACAAAAGCTCCCCCCATCAAGAGTAATTTGCTAGTAGGTACTCACCACGCTTGGCAGGCGCGTTGGTGAGTGCAGAATGGCTGCTATACCATAGAAGGAATACTGCTGCTCGTTCCGATTGCTTAGAGTCCCTTACGACCGAAATTAAAATCAATTAAAATCATTTACATTAAAGTTTTTAAACTAGATCTGTTTTTGTGTTAAGATCACTTGTCACAAAAACAGACGAATCTTCAATCCAAAATACAAAGATTTTGATTCATTTCGGTCGTTAGTAGCTATTTACTACATCCACGGGAGGATATGGAGTGGTGCCATATTCATAATCCAGACATTAAAAGGGATGAAATCTCTTATCTATTAAAGCATCTCAAATTTCCAATTCCAGCTTTCTGTAGATTATGGTGAATCACGATTTTATCTTTATATAATGGTAAGGACAGATCCATTCCACCTCATAGATAGGATGTAAGTGCGATTTTTGTGTTTAAATTATGCACAAAGCTAAGATTTTTTCATGTATCGTGTTTTAGAGGACAGAAAATGAAAAAGCAATTGTTCTTCAAAATTGTTACATTTATTAGCACTTCTTTAAACCAGACTGTTTAGGTCGATGAAACCTAAAACTGGAATGTGTGTTGAACTGTCACTTGCTATCAGGTGAATGAATGGTTCCGGCTCAGAATACCACCACCCCATTTCATCCCGTGGGTGTCGTAAAAGTTGACTAAGGGATTAACCGGATTAACTATGCCAAATCTTACACTCCTCCGTGCGCGCAATGTGCTTAAAAAGGGGTATAAAGGTTTTTCTTTACTTATTAATATATAGATACTAGCTTTTGCCCGCGGCTTTGCACGCGTGGGATTTGGAAATGTACATCATGAATATTGTCCATACAAAAATACTAAAATCGCGATAAAAAATAGGGGGTGGGGTTAGGAGGGTGAAAAATACTTACCTACCAAATACACAAAAAAAAACATTATTATGGGTCGAGCCGTTTCGGAGGAGTGTGACCACAAACACCGTGACAACGTGAATTATAGTGATAAATATATAACTATAATTTTAGATGTAAAATAATAATGAATAACATGGTAGTGGTAATAGACGTCAGTACTCGGTAAAATTGGTAGGCCTTACAAAACTATTTGTTCTACTGTTGACCTTATATTGCGCACTCGACGTTAAAACGGTAAAATTTTAACTACGAGTATCATGCTAGTCTCCATAAAGGTTTATGTTTATATGAAATAGCAAAGAATTTTCCAATCCATCGGTTATAAGCACCACAATATTGTACATTATTTTTCCCCAATTGATTTTAACAACATATGTAAGATGATATTATAGGGGAGAGAGGGGGCCAGTAGTGATATTAAAAAAAAAGATAGTTTGAGTTTTTTATTCATCTAAGCTATTTTAATATTGACTATTTAGGTACCGTAATCAAAATCAAGAGTATTAATTTCATGTTTACTTTTGACCCTATTAACACTGTCCCCTCCTTTGGGGCAACTTCTTACACGCCCGGGGCAAATTGTTACAACATTATGTATTTTAAACAGCCTAAGATAATCCAATCGTTTTAATTAAAAATATTCATGAATATAAAATATATAACTTTTATTTATATAAATATTTAAGAAACAATAAGCTGAAATATGGTTTTATATACAATGTTTGGGAGCCACTGGGAGTCGTTGGGGGTGGCATGTGATTGCTTGTTATGAGGACGGCCTTTGTTCAGCACTGGACTTTCTTTGGCTGGTATGAGGACTTACAACAATTTGTCTAAAATGCCTCGAGGCGACGAGCGTAGTTTGGTGCCACGCAGGACTAGTCCTGGGTAGCAATACAATTATTTGTCGCTAGCGTGACGATTACGATGAGGTGAATGACATGCTAGACACGTCACCAAGTTATATAAAAAAACCAGCATATTTCAGTACATGTGAGCTGAGCTTTGTGTCAGCATCCAGTGGAAAAACTAATAATTTTCTTATCTGGAGAACTTGAGACTTCAGATGCCAATGCATTCCACCAAATTCTTCGATAAAAAATTTACAGTTCAGGCTATACGTTTGTGGATGCATTGCCAGTGTCAGTGAGAGCTGCGTAATAATTACCCTCCTTTAAAAACTTAGTAAAAGAACATTGTCTGTCCTCTTAAATGAGTAATTTGTCTATGCTATTTCATTGTTATCACATTGCGTTTTGTTTTACTATATCACTTTTCTGTAGCTATTCATAATTACCTAAAATGTATGTATCTATTATATTATATTGAGATTTGTTTTAAATATTTAGTACTATCATCTACTTATCCGTACACCACGGACTAACCCATTATTATTTTTCGTGACTTTCTTGTCCATCCTAAGGTTGTCTAGAAAAGATCGCTTTTAGCGATAAGACCGCCCATTGTACATTGTATTAATATTTAAGTTTTCTTTTTAAGATCCAAATGGTGTACAATTTCTGCTAGTCCATCTAAATCTCACCACACTCATTATCACCTCTAAACTCTTTGTGCCTATATTCGTTTTTCATTTATAGTGCGTCGTCTTACAACAATATTAAACCAATTATGCAATATTAAACATGCAAGTACTGACGTACTTATCTAATAAATTGAACGACGCTAGTTACAAATGATTGAAACTGCATTTATGATACATTATGTTAGGTTTAGGGCAAGTTGTTATAAGTAACAATGTGCTACAACATTTTGTAACAATTAACCTCATTGCATATTTTTCGGAATAATACAAGATTAATAAAAAACTTTTTAATTTTCATTTTTTTTAATTTTTTTAAGATTTATAGTCCTTTAACACATGCTGATTTTATGATAAAATAAGCTTTGACGTACCAACCTACGTTTTCAAGACATGAGTAGAATAAAACTATACCAAAAAATACACATTATTTTCAGACAAGAGAACCACAAGATATCGAAACATAAGACAATTGATTCCAATCCCCTACGTTTCTCTTATAGAATATTCAGGTTTTATGTGAATATATTTATCAGAAATATAAGCGTACGGACGATATCTGTTGAAAATGGAAGGCAACGTCTTTCCTCTGGGACCTCATTAGATTGTCGCGAGCTGGTCGCGTGGGACTCGACTGCCGGATAACCGATTCATCGCTTCGATTTCAAAACGAACCGTGTAAAAATACAGGGTACGGACAAATGTTGGTGTATTTTTGTAAATATAAAGTTTTATAATATATGTAGCCTATATTATGATTCTCTACGACATCGAATCAGATATGAGGAGATCCGTAGACATACGAGTAGCTTGAAGAATTAATAAACTGAAGTGAACTGTTCGTAAAACTGATGGGCAAAAAGGTTCTCGAGTGGAGACCGCGCAGCGTAAAACGCAGCGTGGGGCGGTGAAGGACGTTGGGAGTCGTTGGATGCAGGCGGCATGTAACTGGTCGTTATGGAAATCTATCGGGGAGGCCTTTGTTCAGCCGTGGACGTCCTTTGGCTGATATTATGATTGACTGGGTTTCTGTGTTTTATATCAGTGCAGTGGGTGTTATATAAAATGGAAACTTAAAGTAGTGTACTGAAAAAAAATGCGTCTTCCTTTCAACCTTCGAGTTAGATTCTGTGGCAGACGGTGATTCACCACTCACAAGGTGGGCTCCCTAAGTGGCCACCGCTACATGTGACAGAGAACAACAGCGGCACCTTGCGGGCTGTAAGCTTCTTGATAGATCTCCTTTAGATATACGTTTTTGTTTTTTCATTATTATTTTAGTAAATATACTATAATTTATACTTTAAGCAGAATTTGCAATATAGATTCATAATGAAACTAAAAATGGATAGCCACTTTACATGGTTTAAAGGGATAAATATACTAAGTAAAGGCAAATAACTTTCAATAAAGTTAATTTTGGTTGCAATTAAATACAATAAAATACCCTTTATTGTTTCTATTTTCCTTTTATGTGTTTTATGTCAATCATCGATATTGGACTGACGTCTTCCTTGACAATCAAAGTAAAGCTCACATTTTCATCTATCTCTTATAACGTTATTACTTCTTTATTGAGAGAATTGACTGACAATTGTAAGGTAAAGTTAGTGTGGTTTAATCTTGATTACAAGTTCACCTCATGTCTATTGCACAAACATTGACGGCAAATAAAAGTTTTCCCAAGCATCCGTAACACTTAAAACTTTGAAGGGCACGTAATAGCAAGCAATAGATCATAGGACATACTGAAGTATACCTACTGTTCTCAGCCATTGTGTTCTTGACAGATAGAACTTGGAAACTACAGGGAACAAGTTAAATATTGAAGTTGATAAACTAGAACCCAAGTCTGCTTGACGCTGAATCCAATTTGAGGTTAGCTTCGGCTCATACCATGTATGTTTTAATAAAATTAACAGGAGAACCGGCTTTATGAATAAGCGTGTCTAATAGTTTTTGATTCAGACAAAGATTTATTATTACATGATGTGACTTAGGACATCATTTACAATATTACAAGGGCAACGGGTAATAAGCGCATTAGAAATATTAGCTTAGGCGTGACACACGAACCTTCTCTATGGCGAGCATACAGAATTCTTCAATAATGATGCTGACACTGTTGGTGATGATATTAACGTTGATGCAAAGGATTTATGCTGGGCTCTATAAAACAACTCAAAATAATCACTCCGCTCCACTCGCGTTAATCTTTCAATCGAAATAAAAGTATCCTATGCACTTTAATATAAATCCTTATACACTAGCAAAATCTTCATCAAATTCCGTCAAGTCGTTTTTGGAATCGTGAACTGTTTAATTATACTATGTATGGATGAGATACATTCACCATTTATAAATATTATGTCAGATTAACCTTTTATTGGTAACATTAACATTACTTTGCTCGTTAAGTTGCACGACATTCAAATGTACTATGAGTAAAATAGAAAATATAACTATTCGTTAGGCATATGTGTCGGTAAATTACAATTTGTGACCGGGCGTTAACTTCACTGACAGATTTATTCTTCGTATACACGTCCTACTTTGTGTCACAGCTCATAAAGATGTCGTTACGTTGAATTAATATGGCCGCATATTGAATTAATTTATACTAATAATGTCGTTCGAAAATAAAAAGCTCCGTGACCAAAAATTGGTTTGTTTATTATATTGCTTCAGAGACGTGTGGGGCTGATAAAAAAATAGAACTCTTTATATATTTGACCTGAAATTAGTAAAGTATTCAAATAAGCCCTATTTTAATAATATATTGCTTATAAGGAAGATTTTTATGCATATGTGCTTTGGATTTAAAGAAACAAGACAAATTAATTACTTGGATGCAACGGGCTCTCCAATTGTGTAGCTAGATGTCGGGGATGCTAATAATTGTAATGTATAAACATTATATTAGGTAAATTGTTTATTTTCTATTATAGTATTTAACTAATCATTTTAACGACGATACCAGAAGGATAGTCTGACTTTGCTGTTTCTGCGCCGGAATTAGGTTGGCGCCAACTAATAATAATATTAGTTACTAATCATCCATATTATGACGGTATTTTTCCCTAATTTTAAAAAACATTTTGATATGATATTTCACTGACTTTAATAAAAATAACTTATAAACTGTAACCAATACTAAAAGCGATTTTACTTTCAATGGTTTGCAACCGAAATCTATAAGTTCGGTAATAATTATTTCTAAGAAGCTTCTTCCATCTGAATTAAATTTGTCCGGAGCAATGTGAATAAGAAAATGGATCCCGGGGATCCTGAGGAAATTAACTTGAGTGAGGATTTAAATTTTTCATCCAACCAACCTAATTAACTTCATAATTAAACTTGGCAATCTTGTGGAGTTTTATTCATCTATTGAGACTTCGCTCATTCACGCTTTGATCAAGTCTAATATATTATTTCGTTTTAGTACTAAATCGAATTACGTTTTCAGTTTAATCACTCAGTTTCTTATTAACAATTACATTTTATAAGTAATTAATGAATACGTAAAATTTACAATTAAGCAACGAAATGGCTTTCCTTCAATAAACGTTTCTGTTACAAAGCTACGTTCCAAATAAATAGGAAACGAGGAGGGTGAGGTCCCTTCAAAATAAGCATTGTTAAACCTTTTTGAAGTCCTTAACTTTCCGCCATTAAGTACAATTTAAGTATAGAACTTAAGTGAAGTGGAAAAGTTGACCGGAAAAGATTACCGCAGGGCACGTCCGTCTCATCTACAGTATGAGCTATATAAATAAATAATATTTATATGGGTTAGATCTTACTGCCCAAATTTTGTTTCTATGAAGCTTCGAACCGAACTGCTTAAAACAAATTAGCTACGTAAGGTAGATGATAGTATGATGCCAAATATAGTAATTACCTTCTACAGTGTGATTAATTAAGAGACTACTATGTCTGGATGATGATATTTATCATCATGTTCATTATTGTGATGTTGGTATCCTAAAAAAAGTCAGAATACGACTATAATGAGTGCTTAAATATACGTAAACCACTGCAAAGCAAAGGCCTCTATCCATATGGAGAAGTAACGAGCATTGTATACCACGATAACTCACTTCGTCTGGCCAATTTCGACCATGAAACCCAGATTTCCTAACAATGTTTTTCTTCACCTACTTCAGGTGTACTGGTGTCTTAGATTAACTAAGAAAGTACATATGAGATTAAAACAGTCACATTTGTACATACCAGGTTTTGCAATATCAGCCAATTGCTTAAGAAGCAAGTGCATAAAATTCTGACCACCATGACAGACTGTTTGATATGACTAAGTACCTATTTAGAATATATTTTTATAGAATAGAATATTCTTTATTGTACACCATTTAAAAAGCAACTACTAGGAACCATTCTATGAACAGTAATTGTACAATGGGCGGTCTAATCGCTATTAGTGATTTCTTACCGACAACCTTTGGATGGACAAGAAAAAGATGGTAGAAAAGCAAAGGGGGCAGTCCGTGGTGTAATATTAATATAATGAAATAGCGTATCTGGACAATTAAATATAATACATTTAGGTATACATTCCATAAATTACTTAAACAATATATCATATACAATGAAATAAAAATAATCCATAAGAATAAAGGATATCATACACAAATATAATAAATATATGGAAAATATAAGAAGAAAGTACTATACTATACCATATATTATAAGTACTATATATTTATGCGCTTGATTTTCACTAAACTCATGAATATTGTGAGCAATACTGCTTGATTGTTTATGGTTTATTTACCCTTTCATTTTGCTTTGTGCAAGTTAAAGGGTAATCGATTTAAGATAATTTAATATTTTATTAATTAAAGAAACAATTAATGAGCATGTTAAAGCATTTATGTTGACAACTTAAGCAATAATCAATTTATTTGATTAAATAGTTTAGTTGCTGGGCTCAACTGGATGCGGAATGCTGATATCCGGGTGCTGTGGCGCACTCAGGGAGAGGCATATGCCCAGCAGTGGACCAATGTATGCTGAAGATGATACTAATTAAGCAAATTTAATTAAAACAGTTAAAAATAACAGTCTTGCTTGAATTTATGAATAATGAATAATAGCTTCCATAGCGAAGCGTACTATACCCTTCCAGTCGGTATTAGAATCCATCGATAAAAGGGCAGTATGTAATATCAGAGTTCTACCATTGGTAAGAAAGGAACATTAGCAGTTAAACTACTTGTTCATTAAACTAAAAACGTTAATAGCTTTATCGCTTCCATATGACTATTTCAAAATAGAACAAAACCGAATGATGGCGTGCCAGCCAACCCATACAATTAAACAGCGATTATATAAGTACACACCATTCAATGTAATAGTTATGTCAAAGGCCATTAAACCCGTCTGCTAATTGTTAGTCCAAAGTAGGTCATATAGCCTGCACTACGATACTTGCTTAATATACAAACTTTGTTGACAAGGGTCCAATGTGCAGGGGCCCGAAACCGCTTCATTAGCACACGAGTTTTAGTTTGAGATTGTACTTATTTTAGTGTCGCTTTAACAAAACACGCTTCCTTGTGCGGGCTTGTGTTAATTACGGGTAATACACCCGAAATACAACAATTTTAATTGGATACCGAAAATTATTTGATGTAGTGTACTTTGGACTTAGGGAAAAGATTGAGCTACAGAGAATTACAATTAAAATATCTACTTGATTCCAAAAGCAAGTTGAAAATGTTTTAATTTCGTCTATTTACACTTCTGTATCTAACCCCTCCTCTGCAAACTGAATAAACTGGATGTCTAGTCTCATAAAAGCTTCTTTTTCAACGGCTTAATATAATATTCTGAAAGAAAGGTTATCACTCCAAAGCATTTTCCTATTTTACGGTTGTCTATGCAAATTGGAATTAAACTTTACGTTCAATTTATAGCGTCGGTAATACTCCCCGGCTCCACGTGTGGCTTGAGCGTACGCAAAAACTGCTCCGGTATTTCAGATCAAACCTTTGTTGTTAGAATTTAGTGCTGACCCGATATGAAAAAAGGATTCAATGTTTTTTATTAGTTTGGCTCTGCTTTTGCATCCATTGCCAGATAAGACAATTATAAACATACCTGCATAATTATAAGCTGCTACATCAACTAATTCCAGTAAGTTGATCATGGCAAGCTTATCTATAGAGTAATTGTACAGGGCTTGCAATGAGTGAAACCGGGCTCGGAATATATCCCAGAAGTTACTCTATCATACTGCCGAAATATATAAACTCCGAATATTGTTTTCACAAAAACGTTTTATTTTTAATTATTTTAGATTTTCCCCCCATATTTTTAAAGGAAAGATATTTAATAGTTTTTTTCCAATCACATATTGAGAGATTTTCCGTATGGAGCATGCAAGCAACAAGCATGTCTCAGTATTCTGGGTTGACATTTAGAAGATTGATACAGCATGATAGTCTGACAATAGTATTTCTGGAAAATTATACTTTGGTTATGAGTATTAAGATACAGATAAAAATATTTTTATTCATGTAAACCATATACAGACACTTATGGATCGTTGAGACTTTAATTGCCGCGTTCCAAGATGTGGATTTCCTATGGAGAAGAATGGGCAAGAATCTCCATGGTTACTCTTTTTAAATCATATTAAATGTTACAATATTTTATAAGCACATTGTTGTAAAAATCAAGGTTATTTGAAAACAATGTAGGAAAAAAAGTCTAAACTTCTTAAAAAGTCTACAAAACAAGCCTGAATGTATTTTTTTTAGTTTTGATTCAGTTGTCATGGCAGCATTTGGCTGACCAGTCACAATTTACAGAATAACTAAATTATGAATTGTATGTCTGGTGGGTAGTTCCTTAAAAATCTATTTATTGTTTTCGAGCATTTTTTATTCGGACAAAATAATCTAAAGTTTGATAGCTTACCATCCTGAACTATATTTATATTTTATATTTTAATATATATATATTATTATTTTTTTGGGCTTCTCGCATACATTTCAGGGAAATGTGGTTGGTTAACCGGTCATTTCTGGCGAAGCCAAAAGAGGCCTCCAGCCAGGCTTAAATTAAATATTAAAAAACTAAGCAACTTTCGCTAAGGGCGCCCCCTGCGGGACACGGACCTCGGCTTAGGGCGTTGCTGGGGATAACAAGCTATTGTTTTGGGGACAGCTGGATCGGTATTAGTTAAATTGTATTAGGGGACATTTAAAGCTACAGGCTCGGCACGGGCCGGCGCGAACAAGAGACGGGAGGGAGAAGTGCTAACTTGAACGGGAAGGTAACGCGGCGATAGGCCTCCGCGACGTCGGTGAGGCGGGCATCCTCGGCGGCGAGGGCGGAAAAACGGTCGAGGGTTGAGTGAACGAGACAACGCGAGTCTCTTTATGTGATCTAACGTGATTTTGTCGTCTGGATCGACCAGAACGTGCCTTGGGCGGCGTACACTACTGATACGAGAGGGTTGGTAATCGACGGATGATACCACAAGGGGATTAGGGTGGGACAGGGCAGAATCGAGATAGCGTTTGAACGCTTGTTTCATAAATTGCCTGATGGTCGGCAAGTTAAGATCGAATGGAGTTGATCATTTCGCATGTACCAAGGCGCTCCGGTGGCCTTGCGCATAAAACGGGTTTGGAGGGTTTCGAATCTACGGAGTGGGCGTGATTAAGCGTGTGCGAACACTGGGCTGTCATAGGTCATGATGGATTTTATAAGATATGGACCAAGTGATTAATAAGGATTCATAATTTTCGGGCAGTATGACTAATATTAAATCCAATCGGTCAAAATAATATTCAGTATTTTAGGTCAAACCAACATTAGGCAAGAAGTTCACGCGTGTATATAAGTATATATACGCATGAACTCCTTGAATATATACATACTTGCGGCACTAGGGTTGCCCGAGGACCCGAAAACCCGCTGCACCTTATTTTACTGTGACACTGCTGACTGTAACTGTTATTATTATTTGCTTTACCCGATTAGATTTGTAATTATGCATACTGCCTGGGTATTATTATAAATAATGTCCTCATTAATCACTTGGTTCATGACATATATAATGCAACTCGGGACAAATCATTCTGAGCATTGAATGCACTTGACTGATATTTAAACTTGCGTCCATTATGACGAGTCTATTATAATTTCAAAGACATTGATTCTCTCTCTCTCTCTCTATATCTTATCAGCCCGTATACGTCCATTGCTGAACATGACCTTCCCAATGACTGGTATGTACCAATGATACATAATGTACATACAGCAGGGATATTCAAGACATGAATTCATGACTTAAACAAGGCACTGCACATTCTTTGACTATTTTAATTAGTAATATAGAATATAATTATGTTTCTTCTCCTAAAATAATCTATTTACTGGCGTATTATAACACTGGATTGCGTGTGTGAAAAATGGTCGCATTTTTCACACACAAATTAGGTCGTTTACATAATATGAAAACTAAATTAACGTAATTAGTTTACCAACCAAGGAGTACCCGAACGAATACCCGTTCCTCAAACTAATGTAATATAAAAAATGTGTGTTTTGGTACAAAATGTATGCAGTCTCATATAGCGGCAACTTAAATGTAGCCAACTGGCTAACTTATAGCACAATATCTCTGCTCTGCTCTGCTCGGCTGCTGCGATAAAATTTATACAAAATCTTTTAAGTTCTTTTCCATCATAGAGTTTGCTAGGGATTTATTTTAAAGGAATGTATAAATTTTATAGGGATATACTATTCCTCGGTCAACATCTTTTTTTTTTATTGGTGCCCAGTGAAAATTCTTTATGAACTTCCTTCACCACGGGGAACTTCTACCGGCTAAAACCACTGGAGCGGTCATCTTCGGCACCTAAGGGAGGCTCCAGGTCCTCGTATGATCACACTAGAGCCGCCTACGCCACGCCACGCCTATAGGCACATCTCGGAGAGGGTGACTGTAAAGCGGTCACCCCCGGGGGGATTGTAAAGGATCCCCCAAAGCGTCCCACGGCAGCGCGTGACCACATGTGTGCTACCGTCTTCTCTTGGGTCGCTTGGTGTGGGCACGCAGATTCCCTAATCTACGCACCCGTGAACCCAGAGGTCCCCCACCTTATAGCAACGGCAGGGGTTTTCAGGCGTATCGGAATTAGGCGCCAGGGCGGTTGTTATCCCGGCGCCGTCTTCTCCTTCTTCGAGCGGGATCGGCCCTCTCCCGATCCCGCTCTGCGGTCTCCTTCTAGAGCATGACGCTCTCACAAAAGCAGCTGCATTCCAGTTTTCATGCTCTGCCAACATAGCCACTACTGCTGGCAGAGAGAGATCTTGCCCGATCCGATCGACCAGGATCCGCCGCTCGGCGGCCCACGCAGGGCACGCCTCGAGCATGTTCTGTGCGGTATCCTGGTTGCTATCACAATGGTGGCATTGTTCAGTGGCCTCACGTCCTATCCTATGCGGGTACGCACCGAAACAGCCGTGTCCGGTGAGCACCTGCGTCAGGCGGTAGGTGACGCGCTAGCTCCTTTTGAGCCAGGCTCCAAAGAGCGGCAGGACGGCCACCACGACGCGCAAACTGCATCCGCAGGCGGTGACGCTACATGCCAAGTGCGCGCCGCTGAGCTAGCCGCCTCAGCCTGTCCAACGCCCCTGGAGGCGCGCCGGTCAACATCTATAATACATTGTACGGTTTTTATGGGATACGATTCAGTGTGATTTCATTGTTTAGATGGTATAGAGCATGTTTCTACTGCTGAACAAAGGCCTCCTCCATAGATTTTCAAAACGACCGGTTACATGCCGCATGCATCTAACCTCTAGCTAGCTAGCTACCATCACCAGGTCGTCTATTTATCTTGTTGCAGAGCGGCCCACGCTGCGTTTTCCGGTGCTTTTTCTCCAACCGAAAAGTTCTACAAGTTATGTGCCCCGCTCACTTCCACTTCAGCTTACTTTTACGGATCTCCTCATGTCCGATACGATCTTGTAGAGAAATACCACGCATAACTCAAGCCGCTTAGCTCGCATGGTCACCTTGAGCTTTCTTATGAAGCCTATAGTGAGCGACCACGTCTCTGTTCTATATGTTGCCAAGGAATAAAATAATGATCTTTAACGTAATGCAGAACTATCATAAAACTCCATTTCTGTAATCGACTTCTATAATTTGTAAAGACTTTTTCCAGAACAAATCAAAAGGTGTTTTAAATGTTACTTGCTGATTAGGTTGATTTATAATTAATAAAATACTTCCTTTGTAATTGTAATTTATAATTAATAAAATACTCCCTTTCGTGGGTACACTTTACAGATAAAGGTTTCACGTGCGTAAATATGCTATAGGTAACGGAGTAACTATAGGTCATACAAATATTTGTTTCGTGCGGGGATCGAACTTTTAATACGCAGTACAGAGAGCTAAGCGATTGGCCACTGCGCCAAACTTGCCGTCAATATTATTGTAAAGTTTATCTTATATATTTGCTCTAAAAAAAAGTGCAATGGTTTGCTTTCTGTTACACTAATGGTGTAATGTGTAATGATAATAAGATGCCGTGTGGTGCCGGCTACGAATAGCACCAACCCATCTCATCCCGTGGGTGTCGTAAAAGGCGACTAAGGGATTGGACGGAGGATGGGCAGCAGCGCCCTTCGAATACATTAACAACTTAACTGCGATCGCCAACCCGCCTGCCAAGCGTGACGATTCTGGCAAAACCCCCCAATGAGCATACAACACACCGATGTCGGTCATTGTGGTGATCTTTGAGGGAGGCCTATGTACAGCAGTGGACTTTATTCGGCCGAAATGATGACACTAATGGTAAACACAACGGGTGACCTGCAATAACTATGTACAACAAAAATTAACGCACTTTGAAGACATCATAAAATACATAATTGTCTAATCAAGATTAAAAACTTTGACTTTAAATATCACGAGCGCTAGCGAACGTTTTCTCTAACTATAATCGAGCTCTCGACTTTTATGACCCGAAATGTTCCCCAATTTAAAGTTATATCGCAAGCCAATGTGACATTTAAAATCCTAAATCCTTGTAAGTAGCCACTTCAATTTGTAACTGACTGTGGCAGACTAAGTTGTACTGCCCGGGGGCAACGTCTCCTCCCTCTAGTTTCATACAAATTGATATTTACGGTAATAGCATGAGTTTTTCAACGAGAAGGCAAAGTTAGAGGATAACAGGCTCAGTTGGATACGCTCCGGAATCCAAATGGGCAAAAACGTTGAGCTAAAGAAGTGAAAAACGGATCTACAATTTTCCACGAGCGGAATTATTTAAGATCAATTTAATGTTTTACGAGTTAGCTTTCCAGTGAGGATTTTGTATAGAATTAAACCGGATGAGCTTCAGTGTGGATATTACATTAACAATGCCACCAACATTCTGCCGGAAGTGAGTTTTGGAGTGGTCACCTACTTAACATTTATAACGGATCGTACGTTTTAATGATTGCGTAACGTGAAAATAAAATCCACATTTGTTCTTTCATTACATAACATTATTACGCCCACTGTATATACATATATATATATTGTATGCGTTAAATGGTGGTTTACTTTTAATTGATTATTTTACTTTCGAAGTCTCAGCTTAAGTTGGATTCATTAAAGTAATCACGTATAAATACGAGTATAATGATAAATAAGAGTTTGATAACAGATTATTTGTTATGCATCAACGCAACAAGCCCATTATCTGTGTAATAGCAAATAAAAATGATAGCGTATAATAAAAATAGGTTTTCACTTTTTTCAATAAATATTATTGTCTAAGTGTGAATAAAAAAATACTCGGAAAAAACATGTGTGTGGTCATTACTTTCGTTTGCAAAAAAAAAAATACTACACTCTATTATTATTCAATTTTGATAACCAAGGAAAACATAATACGTGACCTCGTATAGTGACGCAACAACATCTATAAACACACACATATAAAGCCGTGATCCTCCGAACACAAACACCGCTACAACAAACACCCTGCGTATCCATTTCTTATTCAGCAACCTCAAGTACCCATCTTGGTATTAATAACAGCCGCAGAATACGTAACTATTAGATCCAGGTGCATGATTCTGAATAGAGCTTCGTAAATAAGCCGGGCGGCGTCCCGTCCGCGGTACAGCGGGTATAGTCAACCCAATAAATTATGCGGCGGACCACAGCACCGGGATCCGGACGCCTGTCGAATCCAACGGGAACCAATTAGTCGCACTCGAGAATATTTATTTGCGGTTTTCTCAAACAAGTGAGCATCCGACACTTTAACCCCGCACACGCTTCGTGACTGGACTTCTTTATGTGATAGATGTAGTGGCCATTCGGCTAAGTGATTACGATTAATGCCCTTCTTAGAGGTGTTCTCTTTATTTGGCGCCGCACTTATCGTAGATTCGCTGCAATGTATCAAGTTGTGTTGATCTCAATAAAGTTCTTTACGGGCAACTTTGTGTTGATAGTTTGGATTTTGTGTAAACGCCGTCTTTCTGGATGTAAGACCAAGCGAGGCGAGTACAGTAATTGATCAAAGCGATTCATGAGCTTCATGATGGATAGTTTTAACACTCTCGTAATTTTGTCTTGTAATTGAATGTGTAGTGTGCAGTATGTGAATTTATTTTGTTTATTTACAAAATCTAATTCAGAAATCAAAAAGAATCGAAACGAAGAAATCGTTATTTTCGTATAATCTCGATTAATAATAACCGAAGTTTTTTGTTTCAATGCTATAAAAGAATCACTAAATTCATCTTTTCCTGTATATGCTAAAGCGATATTAGTCGAACATCTAGCTGTCTATCTGATCCAGAGTAGTAAAAAATAGGTTTTAATGATGATAATAATCACTTCGTTCGTCTATTACAGGCGCGGGCGCTAAGTCGGAGCTCCTAGTTACGATTCTTAGGTTGGTAATATATTTTTGATACAGCTTTTGGTTTACTATTATGACTAACATTAGTTCTATCCTTGTTTTTAAAATCGATATTCATGCATAAGAGACCTTTTTTTAGCAGTGGACGTCTTTTGGCTGATATGATGATGATGATGGAAGCCTTTTCGTCTTCGCCAGAATGCCCGGAACAAACATCTTACTGAGATGACTGCGAGAAGATAAAACACTATCCTTCTCGTAATGACGGTACAAAAATAAACTTTGGCTTATTTGTTTTTGTTTTGTTTTATTATGGGAAATACTAAATTGGTCTACTTTAACAAAAGAACATCTTTATAACACAGTCGAATAAGATAAATAGTTATAATATGAAATTAATTAATTTGGTTATTTCCAAGGTTATTTTAGTTTACACTGTACTTCATATAGAAATGGCTATCAGACACCTTCGTAGGTAATTAAATCGTAATAATAACTCAGCGGTATACATAACATCCTTATTTCAATATCCCAATAAATAAACTGACAATATAATTCGATAAACGCAATCATTTTAGCTGTCTGTCTAGTTTAGCAGCAGGTCGACTCGACTAATATGAACCGATGTCGGCAAGTACCTTGTCACGCACGGTAAACACGCAACCGAATATCGTTGATCCCTATATAATACCATGATTGATCGATGTTAGCACTTACTACATTAGCTGTTGTGAAAAATATTAAAGAGGTGGCGAAAAATGTCGCTCGTTGTACTTATAAAAGTTCGCGGTAGGGACGTGACCTTTGCGGCCAGTCAATTCTGAGGTAGTTCCAGTTGACAAATGGTTGCTGAATCTTAAAGTAACTAGCCTATGTGTTGTTAGTAAACAGATTCACCCTATTTAAAATAAATGTAAGATATTGACAATGTTCAATTAATGATGAATGAGTGGGTCATTCATCATTAATTGAACATTGTCAATATTTAGTTACGTTTAGTTTGTAGGTTTGTAGGTGAATGCCGTGTGGTGTCCGGATTAAGAATGTAGCACCACTCCATCTTCTCCCGTGGATGTCATAAAAGCCGGCTAAGGGACTCTAAACCAGAGGTATGGGCAGAAGCGTCCCTTCTGCGGAACAGTAGCCATTCTGCGCTCACAAACCCGCCTGCCAAGCGTGGTGAGTATTGGCAAATACCCCACAATTGTGGAAATATGTGGGGGAGGCCTTTGTTCAGCAGTGGACGTCCTGTGGCCGATATGATGAGTGGGTGTTTTAAAATTAATTTTAGTCATGAATTCATGACTCAAACAACGCACTGCACATTCTTTGACGATTTTAATTAGTAACATTAAATATAATTATATTTCTTTTCTTAAAATAATCTATGTACTGGCGTATTATATTGGATTGCGTTGCGTGGTTGCGACCATTTTTCGCACACAAATTAGGTCGTTTACATAATATAAAAACTAAATTAACGTAATAAGTTTGCCAACCAAGGAACACCCGTTCCTATAAACTAATATATGTAAAGATTAACTTACAGGATAATAGGATTGACTAAAACGGAGTGTTTATTATTTTATGTTTATAGTTTATAATAATGTGCAAGATACGAAGATGAAATAAATTTTACAGCTGAAGATTAAAAATAAATAAATAATGAATTATTATAAAAATAACAAGTAACGAAGAAAAACAGGTAAGAAACATATTTAATAGAAATACCATATAATAATATCTGGAAATGTGGCAACTTAAGTCTATTTATAAGCACTTGTAAGTGGTTTACATAACTAGAAATGGTTTTAATCTTTTAGGTCGCTCCATGATTATAACCGCTTGTAAGTGGTTTACATAACTAGAAATGGTTTTAATCTTTTAGGTCGCTCCATGATTATAACCGCTTTGTTAGTGCTTAGGCTGACCGAACCCCGATCTTCGCCTCAACCAGCTACTGTGGACTCCTTTACACACTTCGTATGCAATAAACGTGTGTGATCTGCGGCGACCATACGCCAAACACTATGACAGTGATTACCTGCAGATGTCGACTGCCTCTTTTGTGGCCTCTTAGAATCTCGTGGTGGATCTGTAAGTAAAAATTCGTAATAATAAATTCTAACAATCATTATCATCATTTCGGCCAAATGAAGTCCACTGCTGGACACAGGCCTCCCCCAAAGATCACCACAACGACCAACGTTTTGCCATAATCGCCACGGTTGGTAGACGGGTTGGCGATAGCAGTTGAGTTGTTAATGTACTCGAAGGACGCTACTGCCGGGAGGAGATGGGGTGGTGGTATTCTGAGCCGGCACCACACGGCAATTACAATGGAATTTCAAAACGCAATTTCAATTTCAAAATTACAGCACTTTACCATTACGTTTTACAATTCAAATAATTTAAGCAGAAAAACTTCAACAATAGCGTCGCAAACTTTCTTTCCAGTTGCGTTTGTAATCACACAAATCTTGATTATGTATTAACCTCATTTGTTTAGCTAAAGTACGTAGAAAAGTAAACAGCTATTTTCTTACCCCGCTATTTTGTTTTAACCTAATTTAACTTTAGCTATTGAAGGCTCATTTTGCGTTAACGAAGTTATCGCGTAGGGTGGAATCACGTTCGTTGTTTTGTTACTGGCGATGCCATAACGTAAAATGTTCTTGGTAACAAAATATTAATACATTCTTGATTAAAACTGTTTTAGCGTGTGCAAGCAAATTATTTATTGAAAACGGATGAGTAATTTAAATTCAATACGATAAAATATGTTATTGTTTTATATTCAAATTTGGTTAAACAAAAACTATGTGCTAAAGCATTTTTTCAGACGTGATGTTTTGTTATAGACTAGTTCCCTAGTCTCAAACAGAACCACGCTAGGCGGTTGAATTATGTACATTCTCATTTCCAGTTACGTTACACTTTATATTTTATAAGTCCACGTCAACTAAATAATACGGTAAATGCTTGGTATTTCGCTACGAGATCGAATCAGAAATGAGGAGATCTGTAGAAGAACTAAAGTTGCCAACATAGCTAAAAGGATTAGCAAACTGAAGTGGCAATGGGCGGGGCACATAGCTCGTAGAACTGATGGCTGTTGGGGCAAAAAGCTTCTCGAGTGGAGACCGCGCACCGGAAAACGCAGCGTGGGACGACCTCCAATGAGGTGGACAGAGGACCTGGTGAAGGTCGCTAGGAGTCGTTGGATGAGGACGGCATGTAACCATTCGTTGTGAAAATCTAAGGGGGAGGCCTTTGTGCAGCAGTGGATGTCATGTGGCTTATATGATGATGATGATGATGATGAAATAATATAGGGTTAAAACAAAATAAACAAACAGTTCATATTGAAAATAACAACAGCATGTTATATAGAAATTTGCTCCACAAATAATATGAATTTTCATAGGCGACGTATTTCCTTTTTACCATTTACCGGATTAATATAAGGCAACTAGATTGTTCGGACGTGCTCTGGGCAGGTTTTCAAAAACCGTGGTTATGGCCAGACTCGACATTTACCGTCGGATAAATTGGTATTTATTATTATGAGTAACTTTTTTTTACTACGGTAAATGTCTGTGGTGGAACCCCAAATGAGGTCCGTACTTAACCGAGCTTAAACATTTTGTGTAGATAGGATTTGTGAAAAGCGGTTATTAAGGATAATATTTCGTATATAATAGCAGGTTCATGTATGTAAGATATCTGCGTTATATGTACGTGGATGTCCTTAGCATCTTATTTATTTTAATCGTAGCTATTTTCTAGTCTACGTATTCGGTATATTTTTGTAATGTGTAGGGTTTTGGGCAAAACTACTTCTTTCAGAGGTAGTTGGCTTACCATAGAGCGTAGAGAGAGAGAGAGCGGCTGCTATATAATATTGCGACACCATCGATAGATCGAAGTTTTTTATGACATTGTGATCAACAATTGAAAACCAAGTGTGGCAAACCGCACAGCCGAACGTAATTTGTCAAAAATTCAGAGTGTAATTAATTGCGAATTCACCGTCTCTATTGATGTACACATTTTAAGCACGTAATTGATGATCATGTAAAGTGAGAGCGTATTTTCATCATCACACAATACGATGACGGTCTTGTCACTCTTAATGACAGTGACAGTAGTAAAATCAATTGTGTGAGTCACGTGAGCGCATGTTTGGCAGTTGCCATCATTCATTTATTTATCGAAACTGAATATATAAGTGGATTCATACTAGCGTTCAAATTTTTTTAGTTTCTTATCTATAATAATACTATAGAACGATAATTCAATTACTTAGTCCATACTTAATATTATAAATCCGAGAGTGTGTCTGTTTAATACTTATTGACACCACGGAACTACATCACTACGGAACCAATTTCAACAAAATTTTGCAGAGCTTAAACACTACCTAAAGGGTAGGGGACATAGGATAAGTATTTTCCGTGATCGGTGTTCTACTTTACTGATTGGTAATTAGGAAGTGTAAGAGAAAGTATAATCCAGTGTGAGTTATCCAATTTTTACGAAAACATTATATTCAACCCTTACTTCCATACTGAAATAATTACTGATAACTGAAACACAGGCTTCAAGCACCAGTCTCTGTAGTCTACACAGTAGATTTGAATAATACTGTAACTAGGCAATATTGTATTTTGTTGCAACTTTTTCATTACTGTGACGAGAAAATAAATTACGTAATTACTTACTTAATTACTTCCATACTACATATTAAATTATAAATCCGAAAGTATATTTGCTGGTTTGTTATTTCTTGACATCTAAGCTACTTAACCGATTTCAACGAAATTTTGCAAAGAGCTAACAGAACCTGGGGAACATTTTTGTCCTGAAAACCCGGACTAATCTTACATATCTGATATATTACAACATAGCCCAATGAAATAATTCAGAATGAAGCCCTTACTAAAGTGGAAGACCAAATAATCACCACAGTAGGGAAAGTATTATAAGACTTTGGAATGCATATACCACGTCAAACCGGGGTTTAAGTTAAACATTTAACTCATAACGATTTATTGCCAGAAATAAACAAAGATACTGCGTTATTTTAACAGCTACTTTCAGTGTGTTGGTACACAGTGTTTCAGTGGTTGATTGGTTTTATATAATATAAAGGGCATTATATCCATCAAAGCTGTAAACAATATCACATTGTATAATTTAACATGTCAAAAATGACATATAATATGACCTGTATATAAAAGATAAATTCTAATAAGAATTGTATCCATATTCTTCGTACTTGTTAGATAAACATATATTGTGACAATAAGGTTCCAGGTAACCCACATTTGCAGAAAGGACCAGTGCCAAACATCAACATAAGCTTTTTAAATAAGGGCGCGTTTAGTATGGGCTTTAAATTTTCCCTCAGTAAGATCTGTAATAGATTTGGACAGCTTATTATAAAAACGTATACTATTTCCCAGGAATTAGTTACTTGTTTAGCTAATCGTTTGGGTACTATCTATTTAATGTTTATGCCGTGTATTTGTCTCATGAAAATCGCTTCTTGTATAATACTTGTACAGATTTTATAGAATATTATTTATTTATTTATTTATTTCTGTTAGGGAAACAAACAGCTTTTACATTTACCAATAATAGTTTACAATAAACAAATCTTAAGCCTATATAGTCTCCGCAGATCAAATACATAGAGTGGTAGTGTAAGTATGTTAATATCTTTAAACATGGTTGTAAGAGATTCACGATTGTTATAGAACTAAAATTAATAAAATATATAAAAATATTGTAATATAAAAGTAGAATCTACCTCGACTCGTGATTCTCAGAATAGAATATCATAACACATAATGCTATGGGAATATGCAAAGTAAACTAACCTGGCCATACCTATATCAGTCAACTGCCTTATTTTCCGAACAGCAAATGCAGCAGAACTTAGCCTACCCGATATAGCTTTGATGTGGGTATTATAATTTAGTATCGATGGTTATTTCTAAAAACACAGTTTCATCAACAGTTTCAAGTTGGTTGCCTTTGCTCGGGGTGCATTAGGCAATAAGAACTTTAAAAAATTGGTTTTATCAGCATTAAGTAGTTAGTTGTAAGATGCAAACCATTTGGAAAGGACTGTTAGACTCTTGTTCACGTGTAGAGCATTACTATCATTACTGTTTATTAAAAAAAACCGGACCAGTGTGAGTTTAACTCACGTGGAGAGGATTCTAAAATTGCTGAATATGTTGTATATTGTTGAATTCGGTCTTATACCAATAACTTATCCTAAAAACAAACTTAACATCGTAGTTGAAAAACATGTTTTTCCATACATTCCAACCACAAACGTAAGTTAGTACGCACAATATTGAAATATTTACCATGTTATTTTAAGACCATAGACTTCTTATAGGTTTTCCTGTAATCTATAGGCAAAGAGCTATTATCTATATTTAAAAAACAAAACAAAAAAATAATAGTTGTACTAGTTTCGGAGATAAGGCTGGGGGGAATGGTCAATTTAAATAACTTTAAAACTATATATTTTAAAATTATAAAATCAATACATTTAAGACATACACAACGAGATCTTGCTTTTCATATGTCGTGTAAAATTTACAGCACAGTTTGCTAAAAATTATTTACGTTACACGTACCTATTCGGATCGCAGAAATCCATATGTGTACGAAATTTCAACTTAATCGGTCCTGTAGATTCGGAGCAAATTGGCTGTGACAGACTGACAGACACACGAGTGACCCTATAATGGTTTTGTCGTTTTTCCTTCGGACGTTCAGCACCCTAAAATTAGGCCCGTGTCATTAGGATATTAAATTACATCTGATAAATTGGTCATCATATACAGAAACAAGAAAGGACCAAGAATTGAACCCTGGCGCACGCTCGTTTGGAACAGAGACCCCGAGGAGGTTGCACCACTTATATCAGATTTTTGCTTTCTAAAAGATAAATGCAAAAATACAAGATTAGCAGTTCCGCCACGAATTCCGTGGTGTAATTAACGTATTGGTGTATTGTGGTCAACGCAGTCAAATGCCTTGAAAATGTCACCAAAAATATTGGTATTTTGAGAGCAGCATCTTGAGAGCCTTCCCATGTTTCTAGAATTTGAGTTACTAGTTTCGCTGCTGCATCCGTAGTTGATCTACCCTTCGTGACTCAATCCAAACTGATGACTATGTAAAATCCCGTTAACAGTAAAATGTCACATAAAAGTAAGATTTTGTTCAAAGATTTTCTTCCATCCCGATTTAATCATTGGTATTATCTTACTATGTTTTATCAAGTCGGGAATCTCATAAAATTTCGCTATCTAAACATTGGTTAAAAATGCAAGTGCAGGGGGAATAGTATCAATTATCAGTCTTCAGTGTTTTTCATGTTAAGACTTTTAAAAGCTCTTATAATTGATGTAATTAAAATACGCCTAAATAAAAATAATTCCTAATTCCTAATGAATAATTGCTAATTCCTAATGAATAATTCCTAAATTCCTAAATAATATTGCTAATTTCAATAGTTAAGTCAATATTTAAGTAGCGACACAGCTATTATAGAGGACGAGGAGAAAGGGATTTCGTAATATCCATCGGGATATTCTTGTTAATTATGTTATGGTTACCTCATACCCCGTCGAGTTTCTACATTTATTGTAATAAACTGGGGTAAATTCCCACAAACTAAAATTTTAAATCAGTGTACCCCGTCTTTTTATATGTAATCTTGATGCGCTAAGACTTTATAATGGAATAAGGTTGCATATAACTGATCAGGGTAAAACATTAAAACAAGAGGAGATAGTGTATTCCAATAATGCTTACTGGATTGCCAATCTATCTACCTTTTAAACTCGCTTTCGTTATGAAGATAAATAAGGCTCAAGGTCAAACACTTAGAGTAACATCCAAAAGCCATATTTTTCAAATCGGCAACTCTATGTCCTGCCCATGTCCTGCCCTGTTATCAGCCACAAAAACCTTTATATCCAAACAAAGGACGGCAAAACAAGAAATGTGGTATACAAAACTGTATTGTAAAAAAAAACTATCTATTACCTACTCAGCTTTTTTTATTTTCTTTTATTGGCAGTACGGTTAAATTAAATAAAAACGATCCTCACGGGTGAATCAGCGGGCGAGAACTAGTTTGTGATAATAATTGTAATTATTTAAAATATACTTACGTTCTTTTGTGCACGCAAAATGAAAGCTTATTTATAACGCACAAAAAGATTTTATAATGACATTCATTTAGTTTAATAATTATTCTTTATCAAAATTTAAGTTGAATGAACAAAGTTTGAATTTTCAAAGCAAAAAGGTATGTAATTATGAAGTTTAGCTCAGACCTAACTTTTACTTGGTATAAGTTGTAATTTGAAAAATAACTTCGTTTGAAAAATTTGGTTAGTGTGCGTATTTTTGCCAACATGTTATAAGAGATCATACTATAGCAATTACTCAAAATATAGCGTTTTTCTGAACATAAATCTAATTAGATATCTGATTACAATAACAGCAACTTGGCAAATGTTTAGTCCAAGACGTAAACATTCTTTAGTTGACGCTGAAGTTGTGCAAAATTATAAGTAGCTGATTTCGTCTTCACTTAATCAAAACAGTCGATATTTTATGTCTTTGTATCTTGTCATTTATTTTTAGTTTAGTGAATGGCCAACCTTGTGTCAGAGCTGTTCGACCAACCAGTGCGTGCAACTCATCATCATCACATCATCATGTTAGCCAAATGTCGGCCACTGCTGAACAAAGGTCTCCCCATAGTAATCTATCATAATCATGTGTAATCACAACTCTGTTGTTTTTGGGGGAACTTGCCAATGCTCACAACGCTTTGCAGGCAGGTTGGTCAGCGCAGAATAGCTGCTTTTCCACAGAAGGCACGCTGCTGCCTAACCCTCTGGTATAAAGTCCCCTACACACCTTTTACGACATCCACGGGAGGCGATGGAGTGGTGCTATATTCTTAATCCGGACATCAGACGGTTAGGTTCCTTATTCAATAATTATGAATAAATTTGATTAGTTTCAAGTTAAAGTCATTTATTATGCCAAAATATACCCGATAGTGTTTAAAATAGAGACGATTTCGAAGTTTTTAAATCATCAGCTCTGTATACCTCGTAACGGTCCACCTGTAAACAAAGTTACATCGTACACACAGAAGCTAACAAAAGTACATAAAACAGGCAAGATAAGTTAACATTTAGGCGCATAGGTGCGGTTATATATCGGCTATGTCACAGGAATCCGTGACAGTGCTGAGTTATAGCCCGGTCCGGCCGTATTTTGGGGTGAATTGTTAATTAAACCACACCAATATGCCACTCACAAAAGCTTAATAAAATTATAGACCCAATTTCCGATCAGATTTAAATTACGGTGCACTTTACGTTTCAAGTAAACTATTCGGTTAAAATCGTTCTGAAGTTATTCTGTTTGAAATCGAGATAATTATTTTAAACATAACTTCGAGGCATAGGCTGTGTTCTGCGTCGACTGTATTTATTGTAGTTCCTGGTTAGGGTAAATAAATCTTTATGTATAAAAAATGAAAGTTCTTTTGTTTATTTGTCCCGTATGCTTTCCTATACCGTTCATCCGATAAGTTGAAACTTTGTGCAATTGCTGTTCTCGTGAATGTTTCTGACATAGGAAAGAAGCGGCTATAGCATGCTTTGCATTATTCCATAACTAAGGTAGTAGGTAATAAATCAAATAAAATTTTACACTAATACAGGCTGTTCAAGAATTATGGTGCAGGTACCATTCTGTTGGAATTTGCTCTATGTAAACACTTGAGCCTTCCTTATTCAATAAAAATAATACTGAAAATCGTCAGCGACATTGTTTGGAAAAGGCTGACGGGGTCTTCATAAAATATACTGTATCACATAGGCATATGGTGGCACTTATATATGGCGCAATGGCTAAGCGATTAGCTTTCTACGGTACGTGTGGCGATACCTTTTTTTTATTTTTTATTGTTGCCCAGTGGAAATTTATCATGAACTTCCTTCGCCCTGGGGAAGGGCGAAGGGGTATGCCGGACTCCTACCGGCTAAAACCACTGGGGCGGTCATCTTCGGCACCTAAGAGAGGCTCCAGGTCCTCGTATGATCACACTAGAGCCGCCCACTGGTGCCACGCCTATAGGCACATCTCGGAGAGGGTGACTGTAAAGCGGTCACCCCCCCGGGGACGTGTGGCGATACCTACGGAACGGAACAAATATTTGTATGGCAGTAGATAGTTGTTTCGAATTTATATTGTGAGATTTATGCCTGTAAACCGTAACTATGACACAGAAGAAATCCTAGAGTGGAAAGAGGTTTGAAAAAATAGTACTCTTTTCTCTTCTCGTTCTTTCGTATTTATACTCTGATGTAACATCATACCGAGCAGTATTATAAAAAATAAATGATTTTGGTATCTCTTTTTATTACGAAAGCATGATTCTATGAAAGCCCCTAAATATTAACCAACATAAAAATATAAATCTAAATTGAGTTGTGCAAGCCAGGGAGGAGTATTTAAAGGACCGTATTATTCCATATTTTAGTCATTTTGCAACGCTGCAGCTGTTGCAAGTTGATTTATGTTGGGAAATGAGTGCCGGGGGGATAACTGTAAGTTGAAAACCGAAGAGTTATATAAGGAAGGGGGAAAAAATAACAGAAGCTTTGGCTATAGCAATTTTTGTTTAGGTGGCGGAGCTTTCTTGGTCGTGGGCTAAATATCATTTTGTATTTACTCACAAACGAACACATCAACCCGTAAACGTCCACTGCTGAACATGGGAAACCCAAAGATCACTGCAATGAGCGGTCATATGGGATCTTGTCATAATCATCACGCTTGGTAGCCGGATAGCTGTACCCAGTATGCTGTCATATCACACGGGAGGATGCTGCTAACCTCATGATATCAACTAGTCGCCTCGGTGTCGTACTCCCTTAGGTGAAGAGGGATGATCTATACAAATAAATAAAATGTCTGTTTGTAATGTCAAAATAATAGCTTTCAACTAATTGCATATGTAAAGTATATACGGATACATATACATATAAAGTGTATATAGAAAGTATATCCTACCCACAACAAAAAAAAACTATTTCATTTTTTTGTCTGTCGGTCTGTCTGTTTGTTCCTGCTAATCTCCGAAACGGCTAGACCGATTTCTATGGGACTTTCACTGGCAGATAGCTGATGATATAAGGAATAACTTAGGGTACTTTTATTTTAGAAAAATAATTAGGTTCCCGCGCAAAAATATTGAAACCCATGAACTCCTATAAATATACTCTATGTCAAGTGTCTCACCGGGGTGCGCCGCCGTGTCAGGCCGTATCGGGCTATGGACTATTTCACCAAGCTATGAGTAATTTTCGTGTTTTTTAACTCCGCCTACCGAATATGTGGGGTGCCTACATTGTATTGTACTCAGTCCAAGTTCATTATAATAGTCTTCTGAAGCAGGATTTGCACATAAGGTTTTTTAAAGAAAAAATAACCTAATAACAAAGCTTCGACATCAACGCCTTTATCCATCTTGGACTGGTGTTGCTTCATTCGTATATAAAATAATTTAATAAAACCTTTGCTGAGTAATCCCCACAGTTAATAAGTCGACATCAATGATATTACTTCAAAATTGAAATCTGCAAAGCTGTATTTATGAATAAGAGATACAAAGCTCCACAATATTGTTCAAAGTCGTACAAACCACCAATTAGTAAAGTTACTAGGTATCCCTATTGCAAAACTGGTTTTTTATACTCAAATCGATAAAGACCGACATTCCACACTTTGACTGAAACCTCACCGACACCGTGGAGAACCCAAAACCCATGCTAGCATCAGCCTGTAGATTTATATAGAAATAATACCGATCCCACTGTCCCTACAGCTTACCAGCAACGCCCTAAGCCAAGGTTAAAGTCCCGCAGGGTGTGGCAGAAAAAATATTTTAGGTCTGGCTAGACGCCTCTTTTGTCTTCGCCATATTCGCCGGTTAAGCTGCACCTTTTCTTTAAAAAAAACTTTGCCTGGTAATGCTAACTGGAATATAACATATACATTCATAAAATCAAGAAAGCTATACCCAACATTACACGGGTCTAAATATTGGCATATATAGCCGGTGGCGTAAAGCAATTCTAAACACCAATTACGCGTCCCAGTTATCTTGTACTATCGTTATGTAATATTTTGAGAGCCCTGCCAATGACTTTAGTTTGAGAGCGTGAACCAATCGCTCGCCATTATGGACCCTGATAACGGGGGAAAGTTTCTAGTTTGATATGAAACGGTCCTGGATTCAGAGTTTGTTGTTTAGTTTGCATTTATGCGATATTTTATAGTAACGTAACATGATTTAAGCATCCCTTCCCCCCATATGGACAGTTGTGGAAATCTATGGGGGAAGTCTTTGTTCAGCAGTGGACATTCTCCGGCTGATATGATGGATTTATTGGTTTTTATTTGCTAGGAATAGACAAATAGGCATTTTTTAATTCAATATAAGTATGCGGGGCGTTAAAAAAGCTTATAAGATTTTAATTACTAAGAATTCCGGCTAAGAATAGCACCAAGCCATTTCATCCTGTGGGTGTCGTAAGAGGCGACTAAGAGATTATCCGGAGTCCTTCGAGAACATTTACAACTCAACTGCGATTGCCAACCCACATGTCAAGCGCGGCGATTATGGCAAAACCGCCCAATGACACATTACAAACCCAAGCCGGTAGTTGTAGTGATCTTTTGGAGAGGCCTATGATCAGCAGCGTACGTTTTTTCAGCTGAAATGGTGATGATTATGCTCTTAACTGGTGATGTGGTGAATACTACTCTTACGAATGAATAATAATCCTCGTTTTACTATTCGGTAAATAAGTTTTATTATTCGGTAAATTACGGGTGTAATTAGGAGGCAATAAAACAAGTTTGTCAATATAAATACAAGTACTTTGACAGGTATTTATATTACACCAATAAAAAAGCGCAAATGTGTTCGTTCTTGTATTGCAAGAGTCCGGCTATAGAATAGAATAGATTCAGTAAATAGGTCCTAACCACGTGGTATTGGAATAACGGAGGAATTTCGCTACATGATAATCTCTGATAAGAAATGAAGTCTTTATTGGTCCTTATTGTTTTTAAACGTCGTTTATAAATCTGTTCTTTACAAAGCATTTAAAACATATACATTGATAAAAGATAACTATGCAGCTATACAATGTAAAAATACTTAAGATGTTTTTGGTTTCCAGTAAAGCAACATGGGCAGAAATGTTTCCACATTTTGTTTTTATTTCTACAATATTTAGATTGCAGTTCCATGTCAAATACTTTTCAATAGGGGTCTATGAATAGAACTTTACTTAAGTCAAACTCAAACTGCATTTAATTTGAAGTGAAAAACAGGCAACCGATGCATGCTAGCAAAAACTTTTTTAATTCATAACTGTTGTACGAGGATCTGAAAAATATGTAGTACCAATATTTCTGCATGGCTAGTGAGGAGAGCCGAACTGCATAACTCGTGAAAAACCGGCGTAGTTACTTATGTGGAAAAAAATCAAACCGTACGGAAAATCGTCATTGGATACGTCTTAAGCTACTGCCACATCTGACGAAAGATGCGTCCCGAATCGTCGGCAGCGTAATGCTAGAACGGAAAAATAAATAATAGAACATCCAACCTCTTTTTTTTACTGATGTCCAGTGGAAATTCTACCTGGAACTTCCTTCACCCCGGGGAAGGACGAAGGGGTAGGCCGGACTCCTACCGGCTAAAACCAATGGAGCGGTCATCTTCGGCACCAAAGGGGGGCTCCAGGTCCTCGTAAGATCACACTAGGGTCGCCCATTGGTGCCACGCCTTTAGGTACACCATGGAGAGAACAACCAACCTACCATGTATTTTACCGACGTGCGACGAGCGTGCTGACCGACTCATCTTTTGTTAGATCTGCGATTATCCTTTTTGTTCCAAATTTTAATGATACCTGTAATTTATTTATTTAAAGGAAATGCTTTTTTGAATGTTACTATGATAAGCTGGATTTCCTTTCTCTCATTGGGCCGGCATTTAATGGAGTTGTACAAATAAACAATGTTGACCAAGAACTGCTAAGAATAGTGGTAGAAGAGTTCTATGTGAAGAGCTCAACTGAAACGGTGTAGTACATCATCATTTCCACCAAAAAAGTCCACTGATGGACATCGGCCTCCCCAAAGACCGCCGCAAAGACTGGACTGAGTTTATGTTGTGTGCTCGAGGGGGATTTGCCAAAATCGCCACAATCGCAAGCAAGTTGGTGATTGGAGTTCAATTGTAAATATACAGTTTTAATAAAAAGTACTCTAAAATACACCGGCACAGAAAATATTTTGGAAAAAACCCCAATTAATATTCAACGTTCAAATAAGCACTAGTTACAATATATAACCAATCTCGAATATCGGAATCCCCCCTCGTAGCACTTCCCTGTTTAATCTAAGGGCTTATATAAAATTTATTAAAGGTAAGGTTTGGCAAAAAAACGCGAAAGAAAAGTAGAATTCAGATTCAGAAATGAAATGAATACGGGCTTGAGGCGTTTCGTCGCCGATGAATAATTTATTTCAGAACTGGGTTTTCACGAAATTACTTGCCATCTCATTTGAAAGAGTGTGCCGACGTCTGCTGAATCGACTGTTAATGCTGTCAGTACGTAGGTCTTTTTATATTCATATTGTTTTGTACGGAATGGTATGATATAAAAGTTGTCAGGGAGATTATATGGCTGAGTTGCTTGCATATGTTTATGAAGAGTTATTTTAATGTTTTGGTCATCTGTCGCTAAAAACAGCCTGACACTTGTGGATCTTTTATGCTGACTATAGCCCTCTACTCCTTTGCCTCTACATCGAAGAGTTCTTGTAGGTAGCCTCCAATTAGGGCTGCAGAACGGGATCGGGAGAGGGCCGATCCCGCACGGAGAAGGACGAGACGGCCCTTGGGTAAGAACCGCCCCGGCGTCCAGGTCCAATACGCCTGAGCTCCTTGCCATCGTTACTTAGTGGGGGGCCTAGGGGGTCACGGGCGCGCCGATTGGGGAGTCAGCGTTATCACACCGAGCGACCCCCGGGAAGACGGTGGCGCGCACGTGAACACGTGCCGCCGTGTGCGTAGCACAGCACACAGTGAGGTTTGGGGAGATCCTTTACAATCCTCCCCGAGAAGTGCCTGGGGGGCGGCCTTTTTTCAGCCGCCTGCCTTCTGCTAGAGGGGGTGACCACTTTACAGTCATCTCCTCCGAGATGTGGCACCAATGGGCGGCTCTAGTCTGATCTTATGAGGACCCGGAGCCCCCCCTTCGGTGCCGAAGATGACCGCTCCAGTGGTTTTAGCCGGTAGGAGTCCCTTCGCCCTTCCACGAAGCCAAGGAAGTTCATGTAGAATTTCCGCTGGACACCAATAAAAAAAAAAGATAACCTGCAATTGTGCCAGTATGGAATTGTGTGTAATCATAAGATTTTTGTGGAGGACTCACAGGGTGAGCGCACATGTAATGCACTCACAGGTCTCAGTTATGATATGTAAGTTTAACAATGTTTTGGTTACAACAGAATATTGTTTTATGGTTTGATATTATAATCACACAATGCTTATGGTTTTTAAAGATGAGCTATTATTAAAGTTATACTCAACCACACTTAATTAAATGATTAGACGAATGAAAAATTATTAACTTTGGACGCCATATTCGACTATAATTTACCGCGCTAAAAGTGTAATGTAAGCGGTGTCAGCTATTTACGAAAATTTCGTATGTCTAAATGCGTTTTCCGCCGCTTCAGTGTACATTGTACATAAAAACGTTGCGTGTGTTCTCACACAGGAGAAATCCTAGTGAGGTACTACAACGTTTTATAATAAGTAATATGGTGGCTTATTTTCGTAAAATCAATTAGTGCATTACAGGAATCTTACCGACCGGGTGCATTAGTAACAGACAACATTATTAACATTTTCATTTAGTAACAGTAACTACATTTAGAACATCATAGTTTCATAAGAACAATTGAACTTTGAATATACTTTATGTTATCATTTTGGCCGAATGAAGTCCACTGCTGGACACAGGCCTCCCCCAAAGATCACCACAACGACTGATATGAGTGTGTTGTGGGCTCAGTGGGGGGTTTTGCCATAATCGCCACGCTTGACAGACGGGTTGGCGATCGCAGTTGAGTTGTTAATGTACTCGAAGGACGCTTCTGCCTATCCTCCGGCTAATCCCTTAATCGAATTTTACGACACCCACGGGAGGAGATGTGGTGGTGGAATTCTGAGCCGGCACCACACGGCTCAGAATACTTTAGGTATCGTATATTATGAAACATATCGTTTTTGACACTTCTCAATCTTGCTATTCTTACATTTTGGTCTTTTGGAGAATATTGGTGAAGGATTGCAGTGTTGAAAATTATCAGAAGAACAGGAGCGACAGGCGTCGGTCTGTGAGTTAACAACTACAAAAACAGTGGCATACTTATATTTCACTTTCCTCTACCGAATCGAACCCAAAACGGTTTCGTGTGGGCTTATGCGTCGCGGTTCCTTGAGGTCCCGGCTAAGGACAGACCAGCCTATCCATCCGTGGCTGCTGTAAAAGGCGACTTAGGGTTATCATGAGGATAGGCAGCAGAATCACAACATATTGCGATCATAATCTCTCCGCTTATTATAGTATTTATTTGATATTGCGTGTGTACTACGTATGAAAAGGACAACAATCTGCGCCCCTTCCGTGTCCGGTGTGTAGGTACGTCTCGTCCTCTCTGGGAATTGATGTATGTGGTATTTTTATAAATCATAACTATGATATAATTCAAAAAAAATAGTAGTATAACTTGGTAAAATAGGGAGAAAATATGTGTACGGATTTTAGCTGTTACGAACTAAGTTTAATGTCTCCCTGTGTGGGGGGCCTGATGTGAGGGTTCTGTGTAATACAAGCAACACATATTAACATTGACAGCTGCTATTTTCCCATTGCATAATAATTCTACTGTTTATACCTATTATTCAATTGTGTGTTGTGTTTCTACAAGGCTCCAAGAGTTGACAAACATAACAGTTTTCTTGTATTAATTTGTAGGTGCAATGAAAGTTTAATTGAGTTAGTCAAAAGCAATGATAGCCTAGTGGTTGAATGCTTACCTTCTATAAGGGTTTGAGTTCGTTTCCGCTTCGCACCTCTAGCTTTTCGGATTTATGAGCAGATCAGAATTTGATTATCACTTGCGTTAACGGCTAAGGAAAACATCATGAGGAAACCTGCACACCCGAGAAGGGCTCCAAAATGTTCTCAAAGGTAGTTGTAGTCCGAAAACCCGTACTCGGCCAGCGCGGTGGACTAAATTTCTCGTGAGAAAAGCCCCGTGGCCATCAGTGGAACTATAATGGGCTGGTTATGTATGTTTGTTATTAAAAGCGTTTTAGGGACTCTTGTGTGCTTTTACTTGTTTATATTAAAACAATTACAATAAATAAGTAAAAGTTGCGCACCACCGTCATTCTGATAGTGGCCATAGCGCCAAGTTTTTTTCATTGAAAATACTATTTCAGAAAAAATAATACCGACTTCAGAAAATTCCCTAACTACACTAAGAAGTATAAAAAATTACCCCATAAATAAAAATCTAAATGTTCATTCGCTAATTATACCTATAAAATCAAATTCAACAGATTTTGGAATCGGTGCCAACTGAACTAAATAGGCACATTTAAGGTTATTTGGTTGCCACCTTTTAGTCTTTTTGCATTTGGTAGCCCAATTCTTGAAGAAGGTTTTATGCTATTTAACATCACCCCCCACCATAACCCAGTCTCTTAGTAGGTGTACTTGGGTAAGACTGGGTTTTATTATGTTGTGTCAATGTGGGCGATAGGTATACACAGATTCTGGTACAAAAAGTTATAAACTGATTAATTGGTTGCAAATAACAGGTTAATATACTACCAATTTACCTATTGTTACTCGGTGGCAGGGATGACTGGTTAGGTACACCTAACCGGTCCTCCCTGTGATCTTTAGAACAATAACACGATCAATTTGTGTGCTGTTTGTCATTAAGGAGTTCCATGGGGGGGGTTTGAAGCCCATGATCAGTTCACCATGTACCTCAGTCACCATGCTCTTCGTCCCCCGAATCGAGAGGGTAGTGGTTGCACTACACAGGCTGCTGCCCAATCTCGGGGGACCATGTGAGAAAGTTCACCGTTGCTGGTCGTGCGGTCCGTGGCCTTCTACGGTGCACCTGTATATATGTATGTGCATATATGTGCCTGACTGCAGTGCATACACCCACACGCGGCTCGGAATGTCATCTGGACCCGGTGCGGTGTTGCGGGGGTATATGGGCGCAACTTGCCCACTACCATTATTCGGTAGGGTCTCCCCCACAGAGTCCTGTTCAGTCCCTCCAGGAGCTCGCTCCAGGACCTAGCCTTCGCCTCGCTGATGGCAGTCTGAAACTCCAGCGTGGCCGCCCAGTAGGCCCTATAGGCCTCGTCAGTCTCGCCGGCTGTAGCGCTGTGCCGGCATCGGCTTCGTTGGTACCGGCGGCGGGATGCCAGGCAGACCGCGCGCAACTGCATGATCTCATCCGACCACCAGTACACTGCCGTACGTCAGGAGCGCCTGGCCCGTGGCATGGATGCATCGCATATTGACGTCATCGTCTCCCGGAACCAGGACGCTTCATCTTCAGGATCGGTCTTGCATAATCCTCGGCCCGATCTGCACAGGATACGACGCAAGGCCACGGCACAATGCCACCATTGTGATAGCGACCAGGATACCGCACAGAACACACTGGAGGCGTGCCCTGCATGGGCTGCCGAGTGGCGGATCCTAGTCGGTCGGATCGCGCAAGATCTCTCTTTGCCGGCAGTAGTGTCGGCTATGTTTGCAGAGCAAGAAAACTAGAATTCAGTGGTCTCCTTCTGTGAGAGCGTCATGCTCTAGAAGGAGACCTGGATATATTTTTAATAATAAAAATGTTATGACAGACTTGCCTGTGAGCTGCGGTGGGTTTAACCCACTACCTATGGGGCCTATTTTCATTGACAATTTACAGGGTTAAGCCTTATTGTATAATATATAGTATAGATACTTATTGTGTATTTATTATATTTTACTTGGAACATTATATTCAGTAATTATAAAATTCCAAAACCGCCTATTTCATCCAACCTAATATAATAAATAAATCTTTTTCAGAGTTTGAATTTTACAAAAAGATTCACAAGATTATTTAATTTACCTGGAATTACGTAACAAATGATTGGAATCCGAGCTCCGTTCCCGGTTAAAACCTAGCCACAACTGTTAAAGTTCCCACATAAACAAGGAAAATTAACCATAACATGAAAATGAGTGGCCGGGTCCTCCAAATTTGAACGTTACCAACGGGATATCGCAGTAGAATACTCCTTGGAAGCTACGTTATTCATTTGAGACCCGAGAGGCACATTTGCTGGGCTTTCTGCATTATTTGTTGCGAGTTCGATCCTTGCATTTAACAAAGTTTTTGTATTTATTTATTTATGTATACATTTATTCCGAGTAAGGGTGTTTGTGTGTGTGATTTTATCTTCGCAGGATTATCTTTCACAATATTTTGTTTTCGCATATGTGTTTAATAATACGTATGTCAATATAACAATATTTATGTAGTATCAATATTTCAGCTTACTGCGGTACAGGCTGCGGATTCGATGCCCACACGGAACAAATATTTGCATGACCTACAGACAGTTGTTGCGGAGCTTAGTGTTTATGCATGTGAGATTAGTCCGTAAAATGTACCCAGAGAAATACTTAGTGAATGTTTAAAAAAGGTATATACTTAACATTAATGTTGTCTTGGCACTTGTTGCGTTCTTCAATGCCCGTAGGATCACAGGTAGGTCATATAGTATCACAGCTGAGGTCAAAATCAAAGTCGTGATTCGCGATTGCTTTCCAATAACTTCTACACGAGTATCTACCAAATGGAAGAAATGTAGTCAAGAACACAGCAAATATGTAATGTTAGAGTAATAAGGCTTGCACTTGATTAAGGACGTGCCCGAAAGTTAGTGGTGTTAAAGCATGCTAACTTAAAAGGTGCTCACCTGCAGCATGCTTAATATATATAATAATTTTAGTTCGGTTCTCTAAATGTAAACGTTACGTAAAACTGTTCTACGCATCTAAGTTCATAATATGCTTTGTAATTGTGCATTATTTTTCACCCAGATAAGATTGAACATTTCTTAAAATATAATGTTATACAGTAAAAAATAAATCTCAAGATCTTTTAGAGTAATGTTGCCTATATTTTATAAGGTTTAATAGTTCGTGCTGTCATATCTTTATAAATTCAATAAACCGGAATAATATAAAAACAGCTCCATTGAAACTCTACCAAATTAATTAAAATAGAACGTAAATTAAACAAACCACCTGAAAGCAGACAGCTATTCATTTGGGTGCTCATAACGAATTGCGTGATTGACATTTGCCATTCGTCATTCTTAATTAAAATGAGAACCAAGTTTCAATATTGCCGAATACCCGCTGAATGACAGCCACTCAAATCATTTCCCCGTGAAAGCGATTTTCTACAATTTGAAGAACATTGAACACGCAAAATATAGGCTCAGTTACGACAAAGTACGCAGACCTTTTCTAAACAAATGTTCTAAATTGATTAGGAAAATCGTGAAGTTCTTTTAACTTCATGAAAGTAAGGGCAGTTAAGCGTAGTAATCGTAAAATCTAGCCACGTGTTAGAACTAAGAAGTTACTTACAAATTAGGGTTTCATGGCAACCAAAGGATGGCCGCAATGAATGTAAATGAAATAAAATTCATTTTCATTTGTTTTTTAGGAATATAGGCTGCTTCGCTATTTTGGAAGAGAGCTTCAGGTTTATCTACTGCGGCTCTAGTGTTCTTAAGTTATAGCTTAAAAGTATTTGTTTAAAGAAACAGAGGCACTATTTCTTTATCTTTTCGATTCTAGTTTTCTCTATCCTTTTCCGCTAGGGTTCGTTACACGTAAAGAAACTGCTCGATTAAGGTTACTCTTGAGTATATACAATAACTATGTTCTCCAATACGATCAAGTTATAGCAAGCTTTGGTGAAAGAGAAACGAGCTTTTCACATGTTGTGTTATTTCTTTATTTGTACGTGGAGTAGACAATAATAAGAGGGCGGCACTGAAAATTTCGGGAATCAAGGAAGTGACACAACATTACTATTTAAAAATGTATTTATTGCTTTTCGAAGTATTCTCCGCGAAATTTGACACATTTTTCCATACGATGGAACCAATCATTGAAGCAACCATTCCATTCGGAAGTTGGGGTCTCCAAAATGGCCGTTTTGTAGGCGTCCACAGCTTCTTTAGGTGATGAAAATCTCTGTCCACGCAATTTATTCTTTATTTTAGGGAAAGTATAAAAATCATTAGGGCTTAGGTCGGAGCTGTACGGCGGATGGTCTAATAATTCTATGTTTTCTTGCTCTAAAAACTCTTTTGTTCTGTGCGCGGTGTGAGAACTCGCATTGTCGTGATGGAAGATGATGCGGCGGTTGCAGTTCTCTCTACGGAGTTCAGAAACGACCTGTGGCAAACAAATGCTAGCATACCATTCTGCATTAACCGTTCTTTGTCCCTCAAGAGGAATAGTCGTAACATGGCCGGTTTTGGAGACTAACGTGGCCACCATTTTTTTTTGCAACACTCCGTGAACGAACAATTTTTGTTGCCTTTAACTCATTTTCGAACACCCAAACTCGTGACTGGTTTTTTGTTTCGGGTTCGTACGCATATATCCAGGATTCGTCACCTGATACGATGTTGTATACAGCATTTGAGGATCCTGCGTGGAATCTTTCGAGAGTTCTGACGCACCAAGTAACGCGAGCCGCTTTTTGCTCTTCACATAGCAAATGCGGTATCCATCGGGAAAACAACTTTATTACACCTAATTGTTTATGCAAGATTATTTGTATTTGACTCATGCCAATGTCTAAAGTTGCCTGAATTTCGCGGTATGTCACATGTCGATCTTCCTCAATCAGCTTACGCACAGCATCAACGTTTTCTTGGGTGACTGCAGTTTTTGGACGACCTTGACGAGGATCATCACTGAGCTTGACACGTCCACGTTGAAATTCAGCAAACCAGCGATAAATTGTGGTTTTGGATGGGGCTTCATCACCAAATGCAGAAATCATCCGGTCAACACACTGTTTTTGTGTTAAACCACTTCGAAAGTCATAATAAATCATCGCTCTTGAATTTTCTCGAGTCAATTCCATTTTCTCAACGACTAAACAAGTTTGACAAAACCTTGTGACGAGACCGTGAATCTTTTTAAAAATAAATAAATGGTATTAGATTTGTAAAACCAAGGAGTTTTCAATTAACAAGATTTTAATATGACAGGAACAGTGGAAATATTCCATTCCCGATACTTTTAGTGCAGCCTATGTAATGCCATTTTTAATGGGCCACTTGTAGGCAGCTGAGACAACTATTACTCCTTAACCGAGCTGGCGAACACTGGCGAAGCCGAAAGGGGCTCCAGTTAGGCATATCATACTGAGCAACAAAGCTAAAGGCGCCCCCTGATAGGACTCGCGTCTCGGTTTTTCTTGGGAGGTCAAGATTGGAGAGCTCAATCAGAATGATTGTTTAGGATGTTAGAGTATTCTCTAAACCACTGGCTCCACACCAGCCGTATCGAGCAAAGGTTGGGGTGGGAATAACGATACCATTTATTGATACACAAATTTTGTACAAATTGGCTGCTGGAAGATGAACTCTGGGCAACGTGGGCTGCTGCATACTGTACCACCCTATCTATTTTCTATTAGGCCTTCATATCAGCCATTTATACGTCCACTGCTGAACAAAGGCCTCCCGCAAAGATTTCCACAATTGTGTAGTCATTGCCAATACTCACCACGCTTGGCAGGCGGGTTGGTGAGCGCAGTATGGGTACTGTTCCACAGAAGGTACGCTGCTATCCGTCCCTCAGGTTTAGGAGTCCCTTAGTCGCCTTTTACGACACCCAACGGGATGAGATGGAGTGGTGTTTTATTCTTAATCCGAACATCACACGGACTCTATTATTATGCCTATTTAACATTAAAATAATAGTTTTTAGTAGGTCTTATATATAAGATTATAGTATTAATATAGTATCTGTACGATTTCAGAACTCGGAATGTTCTAGTACTAACTTCGCTCAGTTTGAAATTGACGCAACTTGTGCCTCAACGCAAGTAGTTTGTATTTGGATGTCACAATTACGGCAAGCAATAAAAGTTTTCTACGAGACGCTACGTGACGACGATACGTAGACGTTACGTGTGACGAATGGACAATCCGAACTGTTGGTGATACCAGGTTTAGTTAAGATATCGGGGAATTATAGATTTTTTATACATTGGTAGTTTATCACATTAAATGATACGAATAATAAATCAAATACGTTCTGTCACGGGCTTTTTTTCGTCATATTTTTCAACATCATGTAAATGCTTAGTGATATCACCTGATGGAAGGACCTCCGGGTGACGACTAAGTTTTTAACGTTGCCACTCCAACACACTTATTAGGTCATTAAACTGATATTGTGCTGATGCAGCAGTAATCACTGGCAGTGTCTAAATGTTTTTCAGTCTAGTTTGAGCCTTTATTATTTTAATAACAGGGTTCCAAACTGGCGGCACCTGCCAACCATTCATTTTCTTTTTAAAGTCTTTTTGTTTTTATTTTGCTTATTTGAGTAACTTAACAGACATATTATATCAACTAGTAATAACTGCTGTACCATTTAATGTGGTAACCTAAGCGCCACTTTGTATATATATGATAGATACGGTTGCCTGCATCGGCCTACCCGATGGTACGTAGTAACCGAATCTATGGACATCAGCAACCAAGAGATTACGGATGCTTTGCCGACCTTAGGGTTAAGTTCGATTGCTATGTTTTCTAATAATGGCTTTTCCTGCCCTTCACGTGGTGACAACTACGTTTTATCATCATTCTATCAGCCAAAATACGTGCACTACTGAACAAAGGCCTCCCCCATAGATTTTCACAATTGTGTGGTCTTTTCAGGGGGACTTTGAAAGTACTCACCACGCTTCGCAGGCGGGTCGGTGAACGCAGTACGGCTACTGTTCAACAGAAGGAACCTGCAGCTCTTCCCTCAGGGTGAGAGTCCCTTAGTCACCTACTACGACATCCATAGCAAATCTGAAACGCTGGAAGAGAGGGGAAGCCACTATCAAGTTTCTGCCCCGGTTCGGAAAAATCGTACATCCGGGGCCGCATATCTGTAAAAGTAAACGGTTAGCGTCTGTATCGCTACTGCATCGTGACTGAATCACTGCAAAAAGGTTCAGTGTTTAAATTTTAATAGGTAGGATAGGCTAAGCATTAGTAAAATCTTGGATTACAATATAGAATTTTAATATTATGAAAGTCTAATGCTCTCTATATTTTGCTGGAATGGACGATAGAAAGTCCTGGAATAAGTATTCATTCCGTAAACATACATACCTTTTTTATTGGTCCCCAGTAGAAATTCTTCACGAACTTCCTTCGCCCTGGGGAAAGGCGAAAGGGCATGGCCAGACTGCTACGTATTACATCTTTTTTTGGAAAACGTTTAAGGCTTTGTACTGCATTAAGTAAGTAGATAGTGTCTAAAAGATTAAATTGAAATCAGACCCTGTTAAAATCGTCTGCGTCAAAGGAATTTCTAATGGACCACTTTGCGAAACACAAAAAGATTTATTTTTAAAAGATTCCACTGTTTTTGCATGGATACCTGGTAGCCCCTAAACTCTTCCCATAAAGGTACGTGTTTCGTCCTCACATAAAAATGGATAGAAGAGAATGTTGTGTCACTTTGGGAAATGAAGCCACTTGAGCGTTTATCGACGTTTTTTACTCTGATATATCTCCGATATTCGATGGAACGTGATATGATGCGAATAAAGTTTGTGTAAAACTTGTTTATTTAGATAAGGCATAATAATAAAGGCTCTAGTAAAGTCTCTGAATAAATATAGCTTCTTTCTAGAAAATATTCCGTGTAGGTTTTTCGAGAATACCCAATACATACTTTGGCAAAAAGCAAAATACATGAAAAGTTTATGTGATTGACTAAGTAACTGCCATACCTTCCTAACTAAACGCATTATGCCTGAAACTTAAAATCTGATAGTATAGACGCATGGGTTTTATGGAATCATTAAGAAAGAGGATTTAAACCACAAACTACGCGAACGTTTCGACCTATTCTTAGGATAAAGTTACGTTTACATAATCTTTACAGGAGAGCGATTTGAAGATTGCCTTGCTCAATTTTTGTTCTAATATTATTATTTTTTTATACTAGAGGATAAAAAAATATGTTATGTGTTTTAGACTATGACTAAGTATGGATTTTTATCAAAACCATGAATATGAAACCTGTATTTCGAAATCTAGGGTATATAAAATTTTATTACGGATGTATGTGGGTTATATATAGATACATATATATAGATATATAGCCACCTGTCTTTAACCAGTGTGTGTTACCAGTGATGACATATGGAACAGAGACGTGGTCACTCACAATGGGCCTCATAAGAAAGCTCAAGGTCACTCAGCGAGCTATGGAGAGAGCTATGCTTGGTATTTCTCTACGAGATCGAATCAGAAATGAGGAGATCCGTAGAAGAACTAAAGTTATCGCCATAGCTGCAAGGATTAGTAAGCTGAAGTGGCAATGGGCAGGGCACATTGCTCGTAGAACTGATGGCCGTTGGGGCAAAAAGGTTCTCGAATGGAGACCGCGCACCGGAAAACGCAGCGTGGGACGACCTCCAACGAGGTGGACAGACGACCTGGTGAAGGTCGCTGGGAGTCGTTGGATGAGAGCGGCATGTGATCGCTCGTCGTGGAGATCTAAGGGGGAGCCCTTTGTTCAGCAGTGGACGACCTGTGGCTGATATGATAGCCACCTGTCCACGGTGTCTGGATTAAGAATATATCACGACTCCATTTCCTTCCGTGGATGTCGTAAAAGGCGACTAAGGGAATCTAAGCGAGAGGGATGGGCAGCAGCGTCCCTTATGTGAAATGGTAGCCATACTGCACTCACCAACCCGCCTGCCAAGCGTGGTGAGTACTGGCAAGTACCCCCCAAATGATGACACAGTTGTGGAAATCGATGGGGGAGGCCTTTGTTCAGCAGTGGACGTATAAATGGCTGATATATGTATGTACATAGCCTTATTCTTGAAAGTTTTAGTCTCATGAGCGCATATGTCGTTATTTTACGTAAATATTGACAACCCCTTATCTCATTAACTGCCGTAAAACGAGACACAAAAATCCATTGTATCTACACGGCTGCTGGCAATTGATAGCCAAGAGGTTATGTGATAAAAAGAAGATTAAGTATTATGTGATATAAAGGTTAATTAATTAAAAATAAAAGGTTTATTGATAAAAAAAACTGCGCGCAACGTAATTTAAATTAATTCAATTTTTTTACTGTCTATGTGATACTATTAATTTCTTCAATAATTATCAACAAATAGGAGCAATTGGAAAAAAAAAAGTACTATTCATCGTCTTGTTTTTTTATGTCATCATCATCATTTCAGCCGAATATAGTCCACTGCTGGACATACTATAATATTCAGGACACCAAATTTGATTTTCCATAATTTTATATCATGAAAATGTAATTTATCGTAATTATTGACAATAGCAACATATTTTTACATCAATATTCAAAATGTCGGTTGTTGACACAAGTTTTCGAAACTTTGTTGTGTAGTTTGTCTCTCTGTGATTTTCGTGTGATTTTATTTCTTTCTGGTGACTTGGCTTTTATCTGGACTCGTTTGATATCTTATTCCTTTGACCCTGGCTCGTCTTTACTGGATCTTGATTCTGAACGTTTGTTTGACTTGGCTTTGCTTTACTGGACTGTGAGATTTCACAAAACTACATCTTTTTGTAACATTATCGCGTTATAATGTCGTCAAATAAGTATTGGAAGTGTTATTTTGGATGTGAAACGGATGGTAAGTAATAGAGTAAATCAGCGAACAACCACTTTCTGAAAATAGCTTCCCACTAAAGTAAAGTAACATAAACACTAACTTATTATTTCAGGTGTTCTGCATCGTTTCCCAAATCCGCATCAAAATCAAGACAGTTTTAATTTATGGAGTTTTAGATACCGAAATGCAGAAAAGGGATGCACAATATATTTATAACAATGTGAGACTTTGTGACCAACATTTTGAATTGTGCTATCGCACACCTAGTAAGACTCTTAAAAGGAATGCATTCCCAACATTAAATATTGGTAAGAATTATAATATAAATTAACTTACTAACGGACTGAAATGTCAGTTAATATTAAGTCCCCACTAACCATTTGAGCCACCAGGCAACAAAACGGGTTTCTCTAATAGTTAAAGTGGGACTTAATAACTGGCATTTCAGTATTCGGCCGATAATGTTTTAACCCATTAACTTGTGATAGAAGTTTATTGATGTGATCAGCCTATATAGTTATTGTAGATTTAATTTAGTTAATGTCCCTAAAGATATTTCATTATTTCAATATGAAAATGCAATTGGTTAGCATCTATTAGTGGAGATGCATGGGAAAATCTCACACTGATAGTGCTTGATACAATAAAGGAACCTCTGTTAGTGACAATACTAAGTGTTCATCCAGCACACCTTGGGCAGTCAACATCGCTACTAACTTGCTGACACGCTAATCTTTTTTACTATGGGATGAGCTATTCTCATATTGTTTGTTCTGACCTGACCTGAGAAGCAGGAGATTAGTGTATATTTCATGTTCATGTCAAACTGTTTAATGTTTCAGCTTCTCGCCAGGCAGCTAACCTACCATTACTTATGGATGAATTCATTTTGAGTCGGTCTTCATCTAAAGCTAATGAAACGCCCAGTGTATCAAGTTAGTAGTTTACCTATTAATTATTTTTATAATAATAATAATATAATAAATACGGGAACAACGTATTTATTAGTCTTTTTATTCCATGTAACACCCATTGCAATAGACCTTATCGTTATAGTTTCCATCTCATACAATAGCCTTACACCACCGGGGACAATCCATGACTTCATTTTATAGTGCAGCTATGGAGAGTCCCCGGTTGGTGTCCCATTACATTTTAGATTAAAATTCTCTAAAGGGCCTCTGCGTGTTGGACCTATGTCACCGCGTAAGCCTGTCAAAAGACCGGGTTCCCCCTTACAGGGGATATAAACCCGTGAAAAGAGAGACATGTAGATAATATAATAATAAATTTAATTCAGATTCCAAGATCCATAAATGTTAGTAAATACTTAGGGTCTATGTTAGTAAAAATACATTTTATTGAAATTTATTTGAAGACATGGAGAGCAACCCAATGTCTCATAATTGGACAGTCCCTTTTATCTGCCAACACCCTTAGAATGCTGTTGGTGCTTGTGCGGATACGGTGCAGTATAGATGCAGTTCTCTTTCTCATGATGGCGTGAAAGCCATCCGTGCGTGCCTCTGCAAACATGCCAGACGCACTACAGTACCGCGGCAAACCCAACAGCATCCTAAATACATTATTATATTGTACTCGGACACCATTGAGTGTCACCTGGGTATATGAATTGTTTAATGTGTTAATGTGTTTAATGTGTAATAAATGTTTTATGAATCCTGGCAAAGAATAAGCCAAACCACCTTTTCCACTGTAAAGGGCTACTAAGGGTTTATGACTGAGAAGACAAGCTCCAGTATCCTTACATGCTGCCAATCCTTCTGCCTGTTGTGGTGATTTTCATTGAGAGGCCTACATTCACTAGTGGAGTCTTATGCCTGTATTACAGATTGGGAATCAAAGAATATAAACGCTGGACTTATTTTGCCTTTATCCTTTTCCTTCCCAACAAAGATAGTCAATATTTGATTTTGAATTTATATATTTATTTATAAAGTTTGTTGTATACAATCTTTTATATTCACAAAGTTTTATTTACGAAATCCACAGACGCGCTGGACGGATGATCTGATGAAGATCGCTAGGAGTCATTAGATGAATGTGGCATGTAACCAGACTTTGTGGAAATCTGTTGGGGAGGCTTTTGTTCAGCAGTGGACATCCTTTGGCTGATATGATGATGAAATCTACTAGTTTACTGAAAAGTGGCTGAATAAAAAATAAAAATATCTTTATTCACCCATTATTCCTTTAAAATACAATATGTCACTAATAATTAGCATTTATTAATTTCGGTAGTAAACCTGATAATTATTATGTTCACTTCAAGTATTCACTAATATGAAAACTGTAAGAATCTTTGGAACACTGATGTTAATACAACGTTTTCTCTTTCAGGGCACAAAATATTGCCCACTGAGTGTCAAGACACAGCCAGTTTTTTACTAATGTTCGATAAACTATTTGATTCCTTCAATGGACACACATATTCGGGTACAGAAAAGGAATTTATTTACAGGTTGCCTTAAAAATGTTTTCCCACATATAAAATGTTGAAAAGAAATTCTTCCTGTTGTAAAATCAATACAATTTAAAACAATAGTAAAAACTAGGGATGGCACTGAAAAAGTTAAATATGAAAAAGTGCCATCAACTTTGAATTGGGCGGGGAATATTGAAACATTCATTTAAATGTGGGGAACACTACAAAGGGAACATAGTATGTCTAGTTTATTAACAAGAAATATTAACCAGGACCCTTTAGAAAATTTCTTTTGTGGTATCCGAAGTAATGGTGTCCGAAACACGAACCCAACCTGTGCTCAGTTTATAAATGTACTGCCTGTACTTAAAAAATTCATTGTTAATTTAGCAATTAATATTGTCGTACACAGTTGGTGTAAAGGTGTGAACCAGATATTAAAAGGCAAAATTATTAATTTCGACCAAGACGATCTTGTGAAAGCACAGGCTAGGTCATTTTATTTAAAAAGGAGTAAAAAATAAAGTAATGTTAATATTTTAGTTGTTTTCATTTGAAACATTTCCTTTTTTAATATTTACGAAATACTGAATTAAACCATTAAGAGAAAGCGACCTCTAGTGAATTATTTTGGTAAATTGTAATGCTAGCGCCATCTTTGGCACAGCAGAATAAGCTTCACTTGTTTCGTCACCCAATAATTTACCAGAGTGGCTCATCTATACCTATATTAGTATATTATCTATGGTGCAGTGACGTCACGGAGTTTACCCCTACCTTAGTATTACTTAAACAATGGGGACCTATAATCATAACTATCGTTCTCCACGACACATTTAACAGAGCTGTGCCGCTTCCGGCAAGCCGAAGCGGCTAGCTAATAGCGGCAGTCGACAAAAAAAATAATAGAAATGTATAGATAAAATGAGCCATTATTTTCGTATCTTCGTATTTTTAAGGAGAATAATAAGATTTCTCAACCACCTATAAACCTTATCGAATTTATTTAAATACATTTCTGAAACAAACTCACGAATTTATTTTACGAATAACGGCTTACCATTTTTTTCTTAAACATTGAGTTTTTATATATCAAATAAATAAGAGAAATGAGATATTTTCTTTATCTATAAACAGAAATAGGATTTACGCGTCTTACTGAAATAATAAATAATAGCAATATGTAAGGTGAATGAAAATGTTTCAGTTTTCTTTGTGTATGTTTATTGTTAGCTTTATTGCAGATTAAGTATAGTATGTAGGTACTTTTGATGTTTTACAGCAACGTTGATGCTGTAGCTACTTGTTTAGTTTTCTGCGCTAAGCTTCGCGCGCTTAATTCCCGCACAGTTATTTTTAAGACCTTCAGGAGTTTTTTTCGGGCCTGGATGTTTTTGGATGTAAGATTTGTCTGTAAACTGATCTTACGGTGCAGAAAAAATATATGTGCCCGCCCGTACCTAAACAAAAAACAAACCTAATATAAATAAATTTATATGCATTTATAATAACCGATAGTAGTCCAGTGGTTAATTAAGTTCCTGGATGGCAGATCGAGAGGTTGTTGAACCCCACCAATAGCAATATTGGTGATAACCCACACAATCATATTAAGCGTGGTTAGGTTTATTATTGTAAATGTTATCCGATGCACTCGAGACCATCCTAAGCTACCTGGACAAAGTCAGCGAGTGCGACGATGCCACACACTCATATGTTATACAATAACTTCCTAATTTGAAGATTCCCCACAAGGTGACCGAAGAATGGTGAAGGTTGTGACTGGTTGATGTGGTCTTTGGGGGAGACCTATGTCCAGCAGTGCACCTCTTTCCACTGAAATGATGATGATAACTGCCATACAATAAAGAGTGATTGAATAATTAATTTTAACCATATACATATTTAAACTAGGCTCTAGCTTATAGTTATTAGAGACATTTTATCATGCCTATATAGCATATACAATATTACATTGAACCTGTATATATGGTGTGTACGTAACGTCACAACGGATTGGTGAGCGTCGATGGCCAAATATTAGCATTGACATAATGACAAAACCGCAGAGTCAATGGGTTTGTCGGGCGTGCGGTCCGATTTCAGTAATTTGCGTGCCCTATACAGTTATGTGAGGCAATACGGCTGGTAAACATTAAAACATGAACATATATTGCTTCTAGAAATATCGACTGCGTGGGCCACAGCTACATAGATCGATATAGGAGAAAAATGGAGTAGTCAAGGCGTAACTAGTTAGCTGTAGTTCACACTTGAGGAGATGGCTTGCTAACTGTGGAGGTCACAAAGACAGTCGTTCGCTTCTTATATTATAATGATATATAGACTTTAGGCACTCATAACCAGTTGCAATGACTTATGGGTACACGATCAGTGGGGTTAAGCAACGCTTGGCGCAATCAGTCTATAGATTGGTGACCACTTAATGGTATTTAAACTGAGTATCTCCGCGCTTCGGCGGGCAGGTAAAATCGTCGGTCCGGGCTGTTGTCATCTGACGGCAGTCATTGAGCCAAGCCCGAGGTCTTTGAGCGGCTTGAACGACTCTGACACTATGTTGACTACTCACCACACTAAAAAGAAAAGAACAGAAGAAGATGATATTTAGAAGCGTCTAGATCGGCGGGATGCCGCGTGCCAACCCCAACATACTGGATATAAGGTTGCTGGCCTAGATATAAAATCAAATTTTTACCACAAATATATCTTAATACAGCAAAAGAAACCCTAATAAATAATCTACACAAGCCCCATGCACTCAATATGGCAAAAAACAAAACATGTTTAAAGGCGTACAACTGTACAACATATTACCAAAAGATATTAGAGACCCATCCTCCTTGAATGTATTTAAGCCAAACTCAAACATTACATATAATCGAAAATGATAAATTTTTAGTTTCGTCCACAGATAAAATAATTGGAATGGATAGTACTGATGATACTTAATATCTGCCAACTCTTCTACATACACATATAATTACCGGATAGTTCGTAACTTATACCGGGTTAGTCGGAAAGGGTGTATTAAGCCAAAGGGATTTAATAGTATGGTATGAGCAACTTTTACTCTACGACTTTCCCCAAAAAGCAAATAGTTACAGAGTTATAGCTCTACAACTTTTCATGAAAAATACGCTGACACAACCGTATCATCAGCATTTAACGTCATATTTGGGTACACAGACCTATTACTTTCCGACAAAGAATTATTTCGGAATGAAAATAATAAATCAAGCCCTGATCTTTGACTACAATTTGGATGTATATGTTTTTTTTATTAATATACGTTTTATAAGATGAGGCATTTACTGTGAAACAGTCATCAGTGACACTTTAAATTGGCCGCGGTAGTACACTCCTTCCGACTAACCCAGTATTTAGCCTAACATTTGTTCGCTAAGTGAAATATGTTCTTTGCAATAAATAAAGATCTTTAAACCCAAATTAAAGTATTACGTAAGACATCTTTGTTATGTCAAATGTTTAATTAAAGTTGTTAATTTCGTGAATTTAATAATGATAATATATTTAGAACTTCTGGTAAAACCAATCTAATCTACCTAAATATAGATCATGAGGTATTGTAAGCGACTAAGGGAGTATTTATCTACTTCTGTTTTTGTCTTTTTGATTAGGTTGCACATCATTAGGATTTTTCTGTGTTGTGAGTACAGTTTACAGACATAAATCTCATGAACAAATATCCTAACACAAAACAACTATATGTAGGCCATACAAATACTTCCTTACTTACTTTACTTACTTCCGTGCGGGGATCGAACTCGCGACATGTAGCGCAGAACGCCAACCGTGTCGCATATGTTTACATAACGTAAGGAAACTATTTCGTTCGAAGCCATTTTAAACTTGGTTTACTTATACGAGTTGTACACGAATAAATAAATAATGGGGTTCCAGGAAGGTCAGCAAAAAATAATTGAACAAGCTGTTATTATTTTCTTCCCAAATTAAAAGGAAGACAGAAAAGAAAAATGAATATATACTTACGTGTCTACACTACATATTCTATACATACAGAAATTATTTCAATAGCTCTTAAATCGTCTATCTTAACCTTCTAGGATGTTGTAGGTAGCTTATAAAAAACCGGACAAGTGCGAGTTGAACTCGCGTGGAGAGGGTACGATGAATATGTTATTTACTATGTTTTGTTTAAAAATCCGACCCAAATTTGTTTGTCGTAACTACATAAAGGATGTATGGTACACGCGGATACGGTGTCTTTGTGGCAGCAATCCATATGTGTACCACATTTCAACTTAATTGGTCCAGTAGATTCAGAGCAAATTGGCTGTGACAGACGAACAGACAGACAGACACACAAATGATCATCTAAGGGCTTTGTTGTTTTTTCCTTCAGAAGTTCGGGACCCTAAAAAGGACAAGTTTTGGGATTGTGTGTTGGACTTGGAATACTCAACTTTATATAGTTTTCTATTAAACTGTATCATGAAATTTGTATTTAAATATGAAAAAAAAAGAATGGAAAGTATAGATAAATAAAAGACCAAAGACTATAATTATTTATTTCTATTGTCCTCTTTGATTTTCTACTCTTCAGTGCAGTAACAAGCACAGTACAAAAGATAAGTACAATAAACGAGGGTTGAAGAGGGTTGGCCAGTGGGTCCTTAACGAATTGTTATTTTGATGCATTCATTCGGAAAAACAATCGGGGCTCGTGAATTGAAGGGACTGAATTAAAGATTTGTTAAGGTTAACGGTGATTTGGCTTGTAGTCAGTAAAAATATTTTCTTTTTTCTTTTAAGAACAGATGTGTGTGTTGTTTGAATTTTCTTCAAATACGAGTTTGTATTATTAGACCTTTACTTATTCTATAAATTTTATTTGTTCTTATCATATTATCATCATATCAGCCAAAGGGAATGCCCTTCGCCCACTGCTGAAACAAAAGCCTCATAGGTTTCCACGAATTTGTTGTGTTGAGGTAAATTGCCAGTAGGTACTTATCACGCTTGGCTTGGTGAGCGCAGAATAGCTGCTGTTCCACAGAAGAGACGCTGCTGCCCATTCCTCTTCTCCTGCTTTTATATTGAGTCCCTTAGTCGCCTTTTACGACACCCAAGGGAGGAGTGGTGCTTTATTCTTAATCGAGACCATACGGACTCGTTTCTATCATTCATTGTTGTTAAATGACTTTAATTTTTTTTCTTTGTTTTATCACTTTTATATATTATTATTTCTTTTCTCTAAATATCAAAGTCTAAATCCCACTAAGATTACCAGCTTCCTTCTTCACCAGTTGTTTTATCTATGGGAAGAGACTTGAAAAATCATAACCTACTTGAAATTGTTTACGTTTTTTTATTGTTAGCACACAGTTTGCAACAGCAAGAATCTTCGAGCTAAATCCGAGTGCTAAAAGACCGTTAGAGTTAGGAATAACAATAAAAAAAAGTAAATATGACATATTTTATCTATAAAAGCTCACAGTGTTGCATAATTTTACTTGCATGTCATATATTCTAAATACAAAAGAGTTAAACATCTGTAACCGAACTTGGTAAGGTCTCTATTTTATATTATTTTAACAATCCCCGCAAGCATATTTCCATTTATCAGAGTTCTTTTGATTGATAATAGCCTCTGCAAAAAGGGACTCGGTCTTTTGATAGGCTTACGCGAGGACATGGTTCTTAAACGCCGAGGCCCTTTAGAGAATTTGAATCTAATGGAATGGGACTCTAGCCCGGGACTCTCCAAGGCTGCACTATGAACTGAAGTCACGGATTGTCTCCGGTGGTGTAGGAATATTGTATGAGATCGAAACTATAACGATAGACCTTTTATGGCAATGGGCGTTATATTAAATGAAACCTCAAAGAAAAACGGGAACAACAGCGTCTGCTTTTCAACCCATTAAGTAAAATTCTAGCCCAATGAGGAAAAAACACAGGCGTGAGCAGCTTGGGGTGTAGAGAGATACGGTACCGGTTTCACCATCGCGCTTCTCGAAGACTCGGAGCGGGTTTCCTCGTTATTACGCCATTAGACAGTTCCACCCCTAAGCATACAGTTCTGGCGGCTGCCCTCTGTTCGACTAGCTAAGACAAGCCAGAGCTGAAAGTCCTGCGAGCATTAATGGGGTTCTAATCTAACCGACCAATAACCGTAAACCGGAGACGAGGGCCTGATTACTCTGAAGTATTCGGGAACGCAGTGTCGCCACTCACATTCAGCTCACCATAAGCTGCACTATATTCTCTAAGCTTCTTAATAGATCTAGTTTTAAGTCTTATGTTAAGTGTTGTGTGTGTCAATTGCGCGTATAAATAAAAACTTTTTCTTTCTTTCTTTTTATCTCCTTGCGATTATATATTTTTTGTTGTATGAAAAGAGAGGAAGTATTGAAGACGCTGTTTTAATCTGTCCTCCTGGATTACGTAATCCCCGGTGAGATGATGACTACCCCAGAGGATAGATTTATTACATAACTAGCTGGGACCCGCGGTTTCACCCGCGTTTAATTTAAAAGAAATTTAGAGAACTTCGACATAGACACTTGACATAGAATAAATATCTTGGACTTCAAGGGTTTTTTTTTACGCGGAACCCTAATTATTTTCCTAAAATAAAAGTAGCCTAAGTTATTCCTTATAACATCAGCTATCTGCCAGTGAAGGTCCCGTCAAAATCGGTTCTGCCGTTTTGAGATTACGCGGAACAAACAGACAGACAGACAGACGGACAGACATACAGACAAACATTTTTTAAATAGCTTTTTTGTTATATGTAACGTACATACTTTCATATGTATTTAGTAAAAAGTTATTTTGACATTACAAACAGACACTTCAATTTTATTTATTTGTATAGATTAACTTAAAACAATAAATATATAAACAACTATCCAACCAACCTCCTCCCATGGGTGTCGTGAAAAGTTGCCTTGTAGTTGTAGTAGGGTTGATATTAATAGGATGGGCCGCAGCATCCTCCTGTGGGCTAGAAGAGTAGTAGAATAACATATAGCGATCACCAATGGGCCTGCACGGTCATGGCAATATCACCTATAACCACTTATTGTAGTTTCAGCAGTGGACGTTTACGGGCTGTTGTGTGAGTGATAAAGGCGTTGAGAGACCACTTTTTACATAACGCTTTTAAGTATCTTTCGAAGCATGGAGACGTTCAGTTCAAATATCTGGTATATGAGGTTACCCATCCATAGGCGGATGGCGCCGAGCATTGCTTAACCTCACCTATCGTTTACCGATAGTGAGTACTGGCTATGAGCGCTTCAAGACCACAGGTTTATGTTAGATTACCTTTTGTTTCGGTAAATTCACAGACTTTCTACAATCCTACCCTTTTACCGGTTTACCAGAAATACAACGACGCTTTTACAGTCGTTATAGCGGGTGAAATAGGACTGGAGAACCGCGCCCGCTGAACCCTTAAAATTTAAGCCTACTACCACAACTAGTGGTTTGTCAAGACGTCCTTTTATCTCTAGTGTTATCATACAAGGTCCTGGCCCCCCTGAGGTGCCGAAGATGACCGCCTCAGTGGTTTTAGCCGGTAGGAGTCCGGCATACCCCTTCGTCCTTCCCCAGGGCGGAGGAAGTTTATGAAGAATTTCCACTGATCCCAATAAAAAAAGGATCTCCTTTTTGTAACAAGATGTTTAAGGATTGATATAAGGACCAAAGACTAACGCTATATACTTACTTTGTTTTATCCCCGTGTGGTGTCCGGATTAAGAATACCGGTATAATGTGGTAATATATGGGGAAGCCTTTTGTTCAGCAGTGCACGTCCATTGGCTGATACGACGATGATCCATAGTCTAGATTAACCTTTCTTGAAACTACGAAATAAAATAAATATTTTTCACCTAGAGAAAATTGTTCCAATCTGTATAATAAAGTAATCGTGGGCGAGTGCTCTCCGCTGAGGTGCCAGTTAACGCCTTCAGGAGGGTTAAGTGAGGATAATTTCCCTTTGCGTGCCCACTCCTAATGACGAGCGGGAGCTACGAACGTAAATATAACAAGGTTTAGAAGGTTCACTCCTGACAGCGCTCAATTGAGATTCCAAATCTGTGTAGTGTCCGGATTAAGAATATAGCACTACTTAATTACCTCCCGTGGATATTGTTAAATGCAACTAAGGGACTCTAAACCAGAGGGATGGGAAGCAAAGCGAGGTAAGTACTGACAAATTACCCTCGTTTTAAAATTGCAAGTACGTCGTAAACGACCGCTGCGAACTTGGACAGAATCAGCAGGAACAATCTCAAACTAGTGCAGTCGCCAATTGTACACGTTTTATCGACACCTATTTCGGTCTGCACTTGCAGTTAGGTGTTATCAGTAACCGTCGCTTGTATGCAGTTAATCTTCTGTACTTATCTGGCTAGTTACACGAGGGTGCCAGGGAGCAACGCACCCTCTGGGGGTGGGGCATTTTCGATTTTCTTCGTCTTAAATATATTTTTTTGTTTAATTATCCTTTTTTGGTTCGGTTGCTAATCGTAATGCGAAAAGGGTAATAAGTTTAGAATAGCGGGTAATTGTAAAATGTTTAAGGAAGATCGGTTTTTGGATGTTTTTATTAAACACAGAACTGTGGCTGCTTATTTTGAGTAGTGTCTATATTTTATTGTACAAGCTTTTATATTATTATGTCTCTGTATTCACAGGGTTACGCGGGAAATGGCTCCAACACGCAGAGGCCCTTTAGAGAATTTTAATCTAGAATGTAATGGGACCCTAACCGGGGCTCTCTAATGGGACTGCCCTGGCTGCACTATAGACGTACAGTCACGTATCGTCCCCGGTGGTGTAAAACTATGGTATAAGACCGAAGCTACATTGACAAGGCCTTTTTAAAGGAGTGTTATATGGGCGGAAATATTTCACTTAACAGAAACAATGACCTTTTAAGAAAAATCTGTTGCAGACTGTGACTCGCCACTCACAAGATAGCCCCCTAAATGCACACCACTACAGGCAATAGGGATACAATAAAAAAGCAACACCGCGTGAGCGCTTCGGGGTTTCGAGAGGTGCGGCGCCGATTTCTCCATCACGCGCCTCGAAGGCTCGGAGCGGGTCTTCGCATTATTACACCGTTATTAGACACTTCCTCCCGTGAGCATATAGCTGTGACCCCCCTGATCTTCTGATCAGTCAAATAAGGCAATCCAGAGTAGAGAGTCCAGTGGGCACTTATGTGGTCCACTCCAGGCCGAAGTAAAGGCAAGCTCTGGGTCATCCGGCAGTGACGCCACACACATACAGTTCGCCATAAGCTACCCTGCAGTTTGAAAGCTTTTTTTAGCAAACGAGTGAAGACGCTGATCAGACGAGCCCGCATTTGTCCCATGGTGAGATAACGATAGCCCAGATCCAGAGAGACTGAGAAGCTATAATGTATGTTTCTTTTAATTATAAATAATGCTTTTGGTTTTAATTTACCACGACTGTTGGTTCAATGACGAAGAAAATTGAATGAATATGGTCATATTGTAAGCGAAGGGGTTGTGAAATATTACGATCCTTAAGTCTCTATAGTACACATGCATCTCCTTACTGGTACTTTCTTCTGAAGAGAACTGTTTCCCTTGCTTGCCCGAACGGATACATGCGAAATAATTAATTGCTGTCATGGTATAAGCAGAGTAAAACGCAAATATTTATATATCTAATATTTGTTACATTTTTGAGGTTTCGGCATACAGGTGCGGCCGTTATTGAAATATTTACCAACGTTTTGTACGAGATCGCATGAGATTTTGCACAGCGCCGTATACTTAAGAGTAATTGCGATATGGTGTGTCGATATTTTAGTTGGTTTTGTATGATAACACTAGAGATAAAAGGACTAAGCACTAGTTGTGGTAGTAGGCTTAAATTTTAAGGGTTCAGCGGGCGCGGTTCTCCAGTCCTATTTCACCCGCTATAACGACTGTAAAAGCGTCGTTGTATTTCTGGTAAACCGGTAAAAGGGTAGGATTGTAGAAAGTCTGTGAATTTACCGAAACAAAAGGTAATCTAACATAAACCTGTGGTCTTGAGGCGCTCATAGCCAGTACTCACTATCGGTAAACGATGGGTGAGGTTAAGCAATGCTCGGCGCGATCCGTCTATGGATGGGTAACCGCATATACCATATATTTGAACTGAACGTCTCCATGCTTCGAAAGAACCTTTATCACTCACACAACAGCCCGTAAACGTCCACTGCTGAAACTACAATAAGTGGTTATAGGTGATATTGCCATGACCGTGCAGGCCTATTGGTGATCGCTATATGTTATTCTACTACTCTTCTAGCCCACAGGAGGATGCTGCAGCCCATCCTATTGATATCAACCCTACTACAACTACAAGGCAACTACCCTTTCACGACACCCATGGGAGGAGATTGGTTGGATAGTTGTTTATATTTTTATTGTCTTAAGTTAATCTATACAAATAAATAAAATTGAAGGGTCTGTTTGTAATGTCAAAATAACAGCTTTTTACTAAATACATATGAAAGTATGTACGTTACATATAACAAAAAAGATTTAAAAAAAATGTTTGTCTGTCTGTCTCTATGTCTGTCCGTCCGTCTGTCTGTCTGTTTGTTCCGGGTAATCTCAAAACGGCTGAATCGAGTTTGACGGGACCTTCACTGGCAGATAGCTGATGTTATAAGGAATAACTTAGGCTACTTTTATTTTAGAAAAATAATTTGGGTTCCGCGTAAAAAAAACCCTTGAAATCCAATATATTTATTCTATGTCGAAGTACTCTAAATTTCTTTGGAATATATATATATATATATTTTTTTTTTTAAACATTGCCCCACACTATGATTTCTCCTGTGTCGTGGGTGCGTTTACAGACATGAATTCCACACACAATACACCCAGACCCGGAACAATACCTGCAGATCGTACAAATATTTGTTCCGTGCGGGAATCGAACCCACGACCCGGAGCGCAGCAGTCGACTGTATCAACCACTGCACCAACCGTGCCGTCAAATTTTATTTGTAACAATAACTTATAATAATATTGATATACACATTAAAACTAATTACATATACACAATTTATGATTAAACTAACGATTACAAACAAATATATCTATGTATACAATATAACTAAAGATAAAACTTATAATTAATTATTAAGTTAATATTAATTTCTTTTAAATTAAACGCGGGTGAAACCGCGGGTCCCAGCTAGTTATATAATAAATCTATCCTCTGGGGTAGGATATGCGATGCAATTTAACGTTAATCCTCGCCGTTGTAGAAATAAAACTCTTTTTTATGTTTACATTGGATAACATGATCGGGGCGAATTTCCCGTCAAATTACCGCGTGGCTGTAATTTTAGTTTATATTATAATCGCAGCTGTCTTATCTATTATCTAAGTTGTCAAAGTTTTAACCCTAAAGGCAACTTAAAGCTATGTTTGTTAGTTATATCAGATAAAACAAATGAAGCTATAACATATTGTATAGCAGTAAGTGGGCTAGTAGTACAAAATCTAACTGTTACACCATACTGTTCATAAATACCATAAATTAAATGTGCCATATAAATCAAACACAATTGTAAACTTTAATACTCAAATATCGGATGAATCACATCTTGTATGATTTTCGATATCTCTAGCTAAACGGTATAATGGAATGTCCACATCGCAGCCCCGTGCGAGATATTTGCCTTAATTAAAACTTGTCCCAGTCCAGCGAAACAAGGAGTAAATAAATACTACTGGATATGATAGCACTAGAGGCTCGTAACAAAGTGGCTACAGAGCTAACCAGTTGTGCTCCAAGGTCAAGACGCGCCTGTCGTGCTGCATGCTTTGAGAAATTGACCATTTCTTCGAGGCACAGACTGAAATCCTTGAGTGCCTCGGAGAGGACATGAAACCATCAATCCTGGTTATCAAATAAACACCTATTAAAGCCGACGTCTTACAACCAGTCTTACCCTAGAAAGTCAGGAATACCCCAGTTATTGAATAGCAAAAATCAAATGGTAATATCTCCATATAAAGCATAGATATTCTGCAACACTTGGTGAGTCTGGAAGGTGATCCTTATATAGTTGGCAAATGGTAGTTAGTTGGCAGAGCATGAAAATAATGAAAGTGATGATGGTGATAAATATACCGATGATAGAAAACTGAATACCATGCAAAATGAATACAGATAAAATAACCTATAACTAAAATAAAAAATCTAAGCAATGAATCATTACAATAAAAAGTTAGACACTGATACTTTTTACCATCCAGTGGCCTCTACATCTCAGTCAGCGCGCTCGTGTCCAGTAGCCGAACAGTTTGTCTTACAACGGAACTCATTAAGTTACGAGCAATATCGAATCGGTGCTCCTCAGCTCGTTAATTGGCGCAATGTCCATTGCGTAATAGCTCCTCATTTCACAAAGATTTAAGCTTGAATTGCTTTATAATAATAAGATATACATTGTAGGATTATTGAAAAATTGTAAATATTTTTTGTATCTGGCAAATTACAGGTCAGATCCACATAGTTGGGCGTGATCTTTCTCAGCCAGTCGACTACTACCGGTACCTTGTAATCTTCTCCTACCAGCTAAAACTATCGGAGTGGTCTTCTTCGGAACAGAAGGGAGGCTCCAGGAACTCGAATAATCTCCAGCCAGAGAGCCAACCATTGGTGCCACGCCTTTAGGCACATCTCGGAGGGGATGACTATAAAGCGGTCACCTTCTCTAGTGGAGGGAAGGTGACTGTAAAGAGGCCACCTCCCTAGGCACTTCTCGGGGGATTGTAAATAATTCCCCCGAAGCCTCACTATGCGCGGTGCTGCGCATACGGTGGCACGCAACCACATGTACACCACCGTCTTCCCGGGGGTCACTCGGTATGAGCACTCAAATTTCCCAATAGGTGCGCTCACGGCCACCAAGGCCATATAAAACTGACAGGGGGCTCAGGCGTGTTGGTCACGGGTGCCGTGGCGGTTATTACCCTGGTTCAATGTCCTCTTTCTCCAAGCGGCATCTTCTCTCTCCCGATCCCGCTTTGCGACCTCCACCTGGAGCATGATGATATCCCAGAACGAGACCACAGCACTTCAATTTTCATGCTCTGCCAGCATAGCCGACACTACTACTGGCAAGATCCGGATGGATCTCGAATAAAACCTCGTTAAAACCGCTAAGATAGGTGTTCAAGTAGTTCTAACGGGTAAGCACCCCGAATGTCCCTCTGCCGTCCTCAGGGCAAAATAAGTCCATGAGGATATACACCGTGGTGAAAACAATGGTGGCGGGTTTAAAACCTGGCACATACCTATGTGATTTTTTCATACATATATGTATATACTTCCTTAGATAATCTTTGACTCCACTGACTATAACGGAGAAAGCAAACATTGTGAAGATACCAGGATCAAATGGCCTGAAATTGCCATTACGCAGTGACCAAGCGTGGTTATCAATACTTTTTCGTTCTCTGTATGAGAAAAGGCCTTTGTCCTGCAGTGGAAAAGTTACAGGCTGTTTTTCATTTTATTATACACTTGGTATCCCCGAAAGTGTTTAGGTATTATTTCTTTTACTGGTAATGATTGTTCATATCAGCCCATAAACATCAACTGTTGGATATGGTTTTCATAATGATCACTCGGCTGATGTATTAGTGATCGTATTTGGTTGGTTTTAGCACACATGAAAACTGCAGTATATCCTGGTGACGGTATCTAATCGCACTCTTAGACAGCAACCAAAGGTGAAGAAAGGTGGCCTATTCTTACCCCTGGAACCACACGGCTAGAACCTATTTGTAAAACCTATTTGTATTTGTAAAACCATGTGTAAAAAGCGACACCTAGCGCCTTTTTAAGGCGGAATATGGTCACTGTCGCAAGCTTTTTTAAACAGTAGCCATCGCGTCGTGGCTTTTGCCTATGAATTAATACAAAGTTTAATATTTTACCGTAATAACTCGAACTAAACGTAAAAGTTTAACTAATCTAGTTTTTATAATAGTGAGATTTTGTACATTTTGCGCGTCCTCGGAATAGAAGTCATCAACTTACAGCGTTGGCAAGCCAAACTATACTATATACAATTTAAGGTTTCTACAAATGGTAGATCACAGAGGATTTTCGTAATTATTGTTACTTATATGAGCGTCGCTCTGTGCTACATGCTGATATTTATTCGCATCTGGTTTGGTTTCATTTCAATGTTGGGAGCGACTTCTAGTTTATTCTATTGATAATGTTAGCTTGTTTTTCATCATATCAGTCAAAAAACGTCTACTGCTATACAAACGGTTGACGGCATGGTTGGTGCAATGGCTGATACAGTCGGCTGCTGAGCTGCGGGTCGCCTTGCACGGAACAAATAATTGTATGATCTGCAGGTATTTGTTCCGGGCACGGGTGTATTGTGTGTGGAATTTGTGTTTGTAAACGTAGCCGTAACACAGGAGTAATTCTAGTGTGGAGAAAAGTTTTAACAAAATAAAAATAAACATTTGCCTCCTCAATAGATTTCCAAAACGACCGGTTACATGACATTTGCCATCATTCTGGGGGAATTTGGCAGTACTCACCACGTTTGGTAAGGTGGGCTCGTGAGCGTAAAATGGATGCTTTTCTATAAAAGGGACGCAGCTGCCCATCCCACTAGTCTAGAGGCCTTTTACGATATCCATGGGAGGGGGTGGAGTGGTGCTATATTCGTAATCCGGACACCATACTTCATTAATTGATCATAATCCGAAGAACATACTACTAAGCCAATACATATTGTATTATCACTGATCGGATTGACGTATCCGTACAGATGTTTACTCGAGTATCATCGCCAATAAATAACAAATAGGCCATTAAATAGCCTACTTATCCAAATAAAGTACACATTTGTCCCGGCTAGTCCGGACCGGACAGAACTCATTGATGTATACGATGGAACGGCGAGGTCGACATGACTGCGGGACGGAAGCGGAACGTGAGAATGACGTGCGCTTTCCGGGTTTGGAAATATATAGATTCAGTTTTAATGTTGTTAGATATAAAATATACCTATATAGTGAAACTTCTTTTACACGTTATTATTTATTATGAGAAGGGTGCAAACAATAAGTCGCGACCTCACTGGTTTCAGTCAATTATAACAATAACAAGCAGCAGTCGGTAGCATTCCTTCCCTTTTGTACTAAGTCATAGATTTTCATTTGTATTTGAAATATAAATTATTTGAATCTGATTTTATTCTTTAGCAATACTCGTTTCCTTGTGGTATCCGAACTAAAAATATATGTAGCATCACTTCATCTCCTCCTATGGAAAAGTGTCGTCGTAAAAGAGTTGACTAACGTACTCTAAACCAGAGGCCATCCGTCTTGTTTAGAGTCCGGTAGTCGATGGCAAACGACAACACACACATGTAACCAGTCGTATTTGGGGAGATCATTGTTTAGCACTGGATCTATATGGTTGATAGGATGATGATGATGAGTACTTGTTTTGTTATAGCAGACGCTAAGGCAGCTACGTTGCGTGAGGTTTTGAATTTGATTCCCAGGTAATGTTATCTGTTAGAAAATGTTCAGTACAATAGCGATTTTCGCCTTTGTACCCGGTTGCCTGTTGGCATTTACAGGCTTATTTATTACATTGAACTTGCCGATGCCAATGTTATCAGCCAAAGATGTATTACATTCGTCAACTTCACCTAGGTACCCCTGTGGCAATTACCTGCATTATATTATACGAACGTATAGAACCATTTAATGAATATTTTAACATCTACTTTCGGTCAAAATGTATCAGCATTTGAAAAGAAAATATATGAATGAATGAAAATGAGAAATTTGTTACAGGAGAATCAAATTAAACTATATACGGACTGGCAGTAGTATGCAGGACCTCAAGCTCGAATGTCTCACTTCACTACAAGACCAATTGAGTGTATTTAATAAGCTATGGTCCTACGCTAGATTCCAATACTACTTTTTATCAATTGCAATCAGCCCTTTTGATATTGTATATTTTATATATTTAGGCTACTGCAAAACAACGAACTCAAGACTTTGGGAAAAGGTTACACTTACGTATATAATAAAGATAGGAATTAATCTCGGAAATAATTGGTAACATTTTTTTACTTTTTTGAGGGCGCAATGTATCGTTTTTAACGCGATCAAACCGCTAAGTGATTATAGTATTATGATATGATATTATGCTACTGCGGGAGATGACCATATCCACGGATAAGATCATCCCCCGCAGTAGCATAATATCATGCATAATATCATTCATATTATCATTCATAATATCATTTTGCTACAGATCACGATCTGTAGCAAAATAACAGCCGTTTGGTTTTAATTTATATTGCAGTTATATGTGAAAATAAATTGTTTGTTGTGTTTTCATTCAAAATAGTGTTAGGATAGACAGAAACAATTACTTTAAAATCAGTTAAATTAACTGGAAAATAGATATGGTAATTCATGAAAAGACTGACGCAAAATTCTAGAGCTAAGGATTTCAGAATCATATTCTGAACCAATGGTGTCAGTTTTCGTAACAGTGTCACTTACATCCGTTAAAAAAACTCCACAGAAAAGTAAACATGGGAATTTACTAACGGTTGGGCTAGCCTTAAGCGGCAGAACAAGACCCCTGCCGTTCAATAAGTCTGGGCTGAGGAAGACGGACTTATGAGTTACGGGTATCTTGAAGGATCGTTACTCCGTTTGATAAGTTTGCGACGAACGTGTATTTTTCTATTTTCTAGTTGAATGAAGTAGTCTTTGTCAACTCTACTGGCCTTATCAGTAGATACCGGCATTTGTTACTGAACTGAAGGTGCAGTCTGAGCAAAGAGTGATATGATATTTGAATTATTGTAGCTGCGGCAAGACACTTTAGCATGACTTCCTCGCTGCAGTTGCGATTTTGTCTCGAACAACAAAACGTTTAACTATGTTGCGGACGGCATGTCTAATGTTGACGATACTTTACTTATTTTATTTAGTCGTAATTTCTCATTCACGTCTCTTTATCTCATATTTTAAATGAAGTTTAAAAATGAAAGTTAGTCACTATAATTTTTTCAATAATTATGTAAAATATATTCAAACCAATTTTTATGACTTTAAACATTTCTGAAGCGTTCGTTAGAAAATAGATGCACATAATCTGTTTTATTTTCATGAAAGTTGTTTGGTTCTGAGGGTAAGCGTTCTCTTTATATTTAGAACCTACACGTATTTGAGACTCCGATTAGGAATATAAACAACGATCCCTGTACAGAAAATTATGCAGCCAAAAACGTTTCATTTTAATTAACTTTAATCGCCTTTGACTCCGGTCGTAATAGTAGCATTTTGTAAATTACAAATACAGTGTTAACCCCTAATACAATAAACGCTTGGTGTTAACAAATCACACCGGGTAGGGACGACATGAAGCCAGTGCAAAATATTAATTTTAATATATTCAGACTACGCCCGCTTCGGCCGTGGCAGTAAATTAAGTAAGCGGAAGAAAGCTCATTTATTTTTGGGCGGATGCGGCGAAATTCACATCCGCGTTAAATACACAACCCGCCGAAACGCACACTTTCCCGTTTCGAGTGTTTTCTATTAAAATTTAATTTCTCACCCAAATTACTGTCTTTTTGTTCATTCACTTTCTGAATTTCTGATGACGAAATTAGCTCGTTGCTTGATCATTAATTCATACGCTGAAACATCCTTAATTGAGAATTGTTATTAAATATTAATCAAAGATTTTAGCTTGGCGATGCGTAGATAAAACATACATATTTATGGATATTACTTTGGTAAATTAATTATTTGTACTGGGATGGCGAAAGTATACTAATCCCTGCGTTGGGAAAGTGGATACAACGTAGAAGGTGGCGTCCTGAATAACATAGTTGAGCTCCCTCAGTGGGATTCCACCCTTGCATTAACGAACAGTATCATGCCCTATCCGAAACTAAGTAATACCGATAGTAATCTCGGCTTTCCAAGGTTAATTCTATTAGTAAATTTCGGAAGGCTGGCAGTCTCGATTTAATTAAATTTTTATGATATCTAAACTCATATACTATATTATTACTAGTGTTGCTTTAAAGCAGTTACCATTTTCAAGGGTAAGCATTCAATCCATAATTATGTCACGGATTTATATATCGTCAGAGCTATTCTGTTATTCGATAGGTTTGATATCTATGTGCCGTGTGGTGCTGGCTAAGAATAGCACTGCTCCATCTCATCCCATGGGTCTTGTAAACGGCGACTATGGGATTAACCGGAAAATGGGCAGCGGTGTCCTACGTACAAGTACATTAAGTCTTGAAATTATGATGATGTTATGTTCCCCGCTACTGAAATAGGAGCTATGAGCGTGCCTGCTGGGATCTGTCAGTAGGTACGAAGAATAGGTACAAGATAGTTATATCTCCTCCGCGACTAAGGGACTCTAAACCGGAGGGAGAGGCAGCGGCGTCCCTTCTATGCCAAAGCAGCTATTCTGCGCTCACCAACCCGACTCTCAAGCGTAGTGAGTGTTGGCAAATACTCACAAAATAACGATCATGTAACTGGTCGTTTATCGGGGAGGTCTTTATTAAGCTGTGTAGGTTTATTTTTGACTGATGATTGATGACCGGTAAAGGTATACCAAACCAAAAGGTAGTTTGGTATACATTAGACAGATTATGTAAAGAACAAAGTTTTTTTTTTTGATGTCCAGTGTAAATTCTACATGGAACTTCCTTAGCCCCGGGGAAGGGCGAAGGGGTATGCCAGACTCCTACCGGCTAAAACCACTGGAGCGGTCATCTTCGGCACCGAAGGGGGTTCCAGGTCCTCGTAAGATCACACTCGAGCCACTCATTGGTGCCACGTCTTTAGGCACATCACGGAGGGGATGACTGTAAAGCGGTCACCCCCTCTAGAGGAGGGAAGGCGACTGTAAAAGGGTCGCCCCCCCAGGCATTTCTCGGGGATGATTGTAAAGAAACCCCCCAAGCTTCGCTTTGCGCTGTGCTGCGCACACGGTAGCACGTGACCACGTGCGCACCACCGTCTTCCCGGGAGTCCCTCGGTGTGAGCACGCAGACCCCCAATCTGCACACCCGCGACCCCCGTGGCCCCGCGCCATGTAGTGACGGCAGGGGGCTAAGGCGTGTTGGACTTGGGCATCGGGACGGTTGTTACCCCGGCGCCGTCTCGTCCTTCTCCGACCGACTAGGATCCGCCGCTCGGCGGTACATGCAGGGCTCGAGCGTGTGCTGTGCGGTTTCCTGGTCGCTATCACAATGGTGGCATTGTGCCGTGGCCTCACGTTAGGACGGACGTTAGGCGGTAGGTGACGCGCTCGCTCGTTCTGAGCCAGGCTCCAAAGAGCGGCAGGACGGCCTGCACGACGCTCATCCTTTACTCTATGAGTCAAATTTGTACTAGACTGTTTCTGTTCATCTGGGCATGGTCGCTGGTGAAGTTTTGCTGAACTGTGAGTGTTCAGCAGTCCACCTCGGCTGGAATCTTTGATGCTCATGAGTGACATAATGTAACAAGCGTTGCTTGTTTAAACGTGTAATAACTTTATAACAGAGACTTCGATTTTCATTTTTACATCACCAAAAAATCATTCAGTTCATCTGTCAATTCCAGTGGAAAATCATGTATATTTAGTTAAACCACATATAAATACATAGCTATGTTATACATAAATATACACATGTATCTACATACATACAATCACTTAACCCTTCCTTTTAGCTATAGTCAGATAAATGAGGTTCTTTCCCCAAAATCCCCAAAATCTCATTACGCCTAGCTAATTGTAGCAAAACTTTGGCCGCACAAATATAGCCCAAACATTCCCAAAACAACCTCTACCACGCAATTACAAACAAAACGACATATCGCCTACAACAACAACTGTCCACATGTTGTTCTATTCATTAACCCTCGGCTGCTGTATCGCACATCTAAAATACAACATCGAGCCAATTAAAGTTGACCCTATGGCGTTCCGGTACTGCACTCTTAATCAGCCGGCAGATACACGGTTAATTAATGTGATCCGCTTTTATTATTCTCCTGGTAAAATGGGATATTTGTCAGGATTTTAAAACGGTATAGTGCTTGGTAAAGATTTTGGTATTTATACTCACGATTTACGGGCTATTAAGGTTCTTGATTTTTTGTTGCAGTAATTTTGGGTGAGTAGTAGTAACTTTATAAATCAAGCGTTGATTATGATGTTGCTAAAGTGCTATTGGTTAAGATATTTCTACTATTTCTTTAGTTTTATTGAAGGATCTAACGTGGGTAAAAAAAATTGCTGTACCCACAACGTTTTTATTGTTTACATATCAATCAACAGACTCAGTCTCTTGCAATCGATTGCAGCACATGAATCTCAGGACAATTACGCCACAAAATTAAGTCTTTCACCTTTTGCATCCACTTTAGAAAACTTAATTTTATTAGGTTCTCGATCCATCGGGCTGGGAAGTCGCTCACGCTACTTTTAGCAACCCGTGGTCTCCTCTACGGGACTCGTCTGCTTCGACGACTATCAGATCTGTTTTTCACCATGGCAGGAATCCTGGTCCCTCTTGATACGTCCGGGGGAAGAGCAGTTGTCAGGCCGGTGCACCCTGGGTACCGTGCAATAACTGCTCCACTTTTTGGAGGACCTTGTTGCCCGGCGGCTAACATTATGACAAGGTCAGGCCCAGTTGGGCTGTAGATAGGCCGTACGTGGCTTCTCCGTTTTCGGAGGAGCATGGGCGGGCTAGCAGCGGGCTCGTTGTGCACTCACCCTGCCCTGAGCAGGTATTGGGAGAACTCAACTTCCCTGCCACCCTCGATATTGTAACCTCGGTTGGAGTGACATGGTTACGTCTCGCGGCTTCGACCGGGACCGAGGATCTTGGCTTAACCACCCGGATCGTGAGGAAAAAGGCCTCTATAAAATTTCCCCGAACCAAAGCTAGCATGTGGCGAGGGGTGCAGGAAGTTCTGTCGCGAGCACGCCAACCCCAGGACCAGTGGCACCTGAAGATGGGTTACGCTTTCCCGGGGCGACTTTTTACTTTTCCCCTACTCGTGGGACCAATTTCTCCTAAAAATAAGAAATCTATAGTCAAGAAGGCGGATATTGAGAAGGTGGGTGGAGGGAGTGTCGGAGTCGCTATCGGAGTCGGACAGCGACTGTCGAATCCGTGAGAGAGACTCTTCTTTCTCAAGTCCTCGCGAAAGAGAACCGATATGTGCCTAGAATGTTTCGTGAGGATATTGAAATTAAAAAACATCCTAATTTTAATAGAGAAGATGATTGGCAGGTACCACCTGTTTGGAATCCGGTTATTAAAATAATAAAGTCCCACACAACATACCGCACTAAAAACATCAAGATACTGAGTGATTACTGCGTGCATCGAAACTATTTTTTGATTAAAATTGTACGGTAGATAAAATAAAATAACTTTTTAAAATTTGTAACGACGCCTGTCACCTTAGTCATCCTGCGACCAACAACCCTGCAAAGTGTTCGAGACGTCAGGAAAAACAAAAATCTATAATATACGCGATGTAATCCGTTTAAAAGTGTTTTATTATAATGAGTAACAATCGCGAAAACCTAAGACATTACTATGTTCCATGCCATCTGAAATTAATAAATTCCTAAAAATACCTACCTTATGTTGCATGATTTTAAGATAATATTGGGTCTATTCACGCCCAGAATAATATCAAAATAATATTTTAACTAACCTCAACTTTTCGATCAAGTTGCATTGACCGTGGTCACGAGTGTCAGTATTAAGTGTATAGTCTATGGTCACGAGTAGACTAGTCTGTGCACGAATAGACCCGATATTATCTTAAAATCATGAATTCAATTCGTGAAAGCTTAAGAATTACTTATGTTGCATGCTGAAATATAGTAACTGTTTTGTGTTTCTAGACATAAAAACAATGCGCATTCGGTTATGTACATGCAATTTTTCGAAACTTATCTTGCTGTCACTCAAGTGTTTTGCGTGCTGGCGTGGTCAGCGTTGCAATTAACAGCCTTGGTGGGGTGTTTTGTGCGTCCGTACGAAAGTAATCTATACAAATAAATAAAATTGAAGTGTCTGTTTGTAATGTCAAAATACCAGCTTTTTACTAAATGCATATGAAAGTATATACGGTACCTATAACAAAAAAACAATTCTTAATTTTTTTGTCTGTCTGTCTGTCTGTCTGTCTGTTTGTTCCGGGTAATCTTCGAAACGGCTGGACCGATTTTGATGGGACTTTCACTGGCAGATAGCTGACGTTATAAGGAATAACTTAGGCTACTTTTATTTTAGAAAAATAATTAGGATTCCGCGCAAAAACAATAAAACCCTTGAAATCCAACATATATATTCTATGTCAAGTGTCTATGTCGAAGTACTCTAATATAGAGTACTTCGACATAGGCATTTAATTTAAACGCGGGTGAAACCGCGGGTCCCAGCTAGTATTACATAAAATTGTAGGAACAGTAGTATCATTTGTTGTTCCAAACTGAATATATAAAACAGTTATATATTTAAGAACGTTGCTTTACGTTTAATTCCGCATACCATACCATATCAGTTCATTTCAGGAACTTGTCGCAGAAGCTATTTCTGTAATAGAAAATATTAATTTTACAACAAATAATTACCCTACCCTAACCAGTTAATAAAGTGTAGGAAAATACATATCCAAACCCCAATGATAACGTTTCATCATCATCATCGTTGGGGCCGAATGAAGTCCACTGCTGGACACAGGCCGCCCCCCCAAAGATCACCACAACGACCGATATGGGTTTGTTGTGGGCACATTAGGGGGTTTTGCCATAATCACCACGCTTGGCAGACCGGTTGGCGATCGCAGTTGAGTTGTTAATGTACTCGAAGGACGCTGCTGCCCATCCTCCGGCTAATCCCTTATGAGACTTTTGCGATACCCATGGGAGGAGATGGGGTGGTGGTATTCTGAGCCGGTACCACACGGTACCATCAATAAAAATACCTCCCATTTGAACTTATGAAGCAATCTAAGGCTGTAATGGTAATAAAAATGTTCTGACACGTCATCACTTATAATGATCATGTTATGCTTTGTCAAAAGCTGCAAGCGACGTCTGCAATCTCCAGATATATTGCTCAAAAATACAACAGTTAAATAAATTGGTATAATATGAAACACGTGTGTGAACTGACACTAATACGACACCTATCACGACACGTTACATATTATCGCAAAACTGCAATCAACATAAATATTCCAATATGTCCCCACTTTGGTTGTTTAACCAAGTTACGAGTAACAACATTTGCCAGGGGCGACATATTATTCGTTTGCGAGGGGTACGTCACTCAATAGCTACGTGCTTGCAATCAGAATACGGAAAACACAATTCGTGCAACTGAAAGTTTGTTATCAAAGTATTGATTTTTAGATCACCGCTGGTTAGCCGCCAACGAGTTTATTGAAGCCTGCAACTTTCATGTTGTATAATAGATACTAGACGGTGCTAAAACTTATAACAGGTACGGTTGGCTACAGAAATGAAAATATAAATTTGACTTTATCACGTTTTCGTTCGGTGTTCTAAAATATTGTACAGGAACTTTAGTATTTTAAAACCTAAACAATAATGATTTTTCAGTATTTTAGTTTGTCTGAAATATGTCGTTGTGTAAATGGCAATACTGTTTTTTGTTGGCAGAAGACTCTTTTATTCATCATACCATATCAACCAAACGACGTTCACTGCTGAGTGAAGGCCTACCCCATAGATTTCCACAACGAGCGGTTACATGCTGGCCTAATTTAACGACTCCCAGCGATCTTCATCGTCCACCTCGTTGGAGGTCATCCCATGCTGCGTTTTCGTGCGCGGTCTCCACTCCAGAATATTTTTATCCCAACGGCCGTTACGAGCAAACGTGCTTTTTAATTAAGTTGACTTCATACGCTAGTGACGATGGTTCAGTCTAATTTTCGTTGTTACCAATCGAAGAAGCCGATTATTAACACGCTTTATTAGCTTCACTTGTATCGCATCACTAACGGATTATATAAACGAATCTCGGAAGTCGATTTTAATCAATTTTTTTAATATTATTATTTTATCGATTTGAAATTTTGCAAGTATAAGTAATCCGTATGACAATACTATAATGTGGTATCGTTGGACTGATCTGATGATGGAACCATCATTTCGGCCAAATGAAGTCCACTGCTGGACACAGGCCTCCCCCAAACATCACCACAACGACCGATATGGCTGTGCTGTGGGCTCAATGGGGGGTTTTGCCATAATCGCCACGCTTGGCAGACAGACGGGTTGGCGATCGCAGTTGAGTTGTTAATGTATTCGAAGGACGCTGCTGCCCATCCCCCGGCTTATCCCTTAGTCGACGACACCCACGGGAGGAGATGGGGTGGTGGTATTCTGAGCCGGCACCTCACGGCACTATGATGGAACCAGGAGATTGCTAACTCTTCAATGCTTACTAGTAAATGTCTTGAATTTGAGCTACGTCTGCCTTAAAGGGGTGCTGTACACGACAAGAAGGGAATATTATGTTACAACTTGAAAAACACTTACAGTCACTGGACCGCAATTGGTGGATAAGAAACTGCCGGATAAAGGATGGCTGCTCAACGTAAATAAGCATAAATCTCCTAATGCGGTCTCCAGCCCTGAAACGGAAAAATGCATATAAACAAAGAAAGAATGTGCATTAAGTAAACATATTTATAACTTTTAATTATGCATAATGCATCTTAGTTGGATAGTTTCCTTGCATTCTAGAACACGGAACAACAATCAATAACAAACTTTCTAGCTTTTTCATTGGCGTGCTCACTTCGAATTAGACGTTGCATGAAGATATAAAGTATTGCTTTAACTTTTACGTTCCAATTGCAGGAGTTGTATTCGTGCAATATTTTTCTTCTGCAGTTAAGGTGCGCTGGGATTAAAAGTTAAAATTACAACATTTGTAAATTGTGTTTTTGAAAATATTTTACTCTGCTATGAACCACACCGTGTGCTGTCGACCACGCACACTCCATATCTTCACATGTATGTCGTAAAAGGCGACTAAGGGTCTCTAAACCAGAGTGAATAGGAGCGGCGTCCCTGCTGCAGAACAGCGAATTTTCTGCGCTCACCAACCCGCCTGCCAAGCTCCCCCCCAAATTACGATACAATTGTGAAAATCTATAGGGGAGGTTTTTGTTCAGCAGTGGACGTCCTTTTGCTGATGTTATTTTTGTCATACTTAGCGATGCGTCACAGTTTCTCAGTTATAGGCTACTCTTAACTAATTAATGCAAAAAATCGGAATATAATATGCCTAAAATCGTCAGTTAAGGTATCATATTACACAACATTATCTTAACCCATACGAAACCTGAAAATAGTTTAGAATCTGTAATTAATAGAATAATAACAATATTTTTTAAACCATGCTTTAAATTGTCCCATTTATAAGTTAAAAATGTTTCAAGTTCGACACAGCTGACCACGCTGGCGACATTCCATGAGTAGATTAGGTATGTTACTCGTCTGGCGTTACCCCATCCCCCATACATTTGCACTCGTGCGGCATGTCATCCGTGGACAATGCGGCAGCATAAGCCTGTTACTTAGTAGGTTTTCGTTATATTTCTTAGATTTAATTCACGCAGATTCTTTATCAAAATCACTATGGGGTGGCTTTTGTTTAAACAAAAAACACTTATGTAAAGTATACAAAGGCATTACACCTCTGCTGCTTGCTCCCTGCACAAACTTTCCCGTCACTTTGCTTCGCACTTCTCTTCAAAGTTACATAGCAAGCCAGGACTCTGTCACACGTGCAATTTGGTTACTCAGATTATTTTCATAATCGAATGTACGCGTAGTTCGCTTAAATTTATCTTAACTCCAAAGAAAGTAATTATACTCTTTCTAATCTTGAAAAGTGTTTGTTTTATTTTGCTTGTAACGATACTCGCTACTGCAATCAGTAGCCGGAGTAACAAGGTCCTATGCCATTATTAATTTGCGATAAGCTACTAACACACTGTTTTTTCTTCTTCTTGATTGTGATTATTGTAAGGTATTTGACTACGTTGTAAAATTGCTGATTAAATTAGAGAATTAATCAGTTAAAAGCATCACAAGATCATGATGATGGACTAGATCACAAGTAACCAAATGGCGGACCGCGGCCCGGATCATCATCATCATAATAAGGCCACTGCTGAACACAAACCTCCACCAAAGTTTGTCACAACTACCGGTGTGAGTGTGTTGTGTGCTGAGGGATTTCACCATAATCACCACGCTTGGCAGGCGGGTTGGCGATCGCAGTTAAGTAGATATACACGAAGGATGCTGCTGCCCATCCCCCGGCTTATCCCATAGTCGTATTTTACGACACCCAAGGGATGAGATGGGTGGGTGCCATTCGTAGCACCATAAATTTGTAACTAAAACATAATCTAAGAATTATAAAATAAAAAAAAAGAGTAATTTAATTCATTCCGCGCTTTGTTTGTATATTTTTCATTTCATAATATTTGTTTATAATTTAATAAAAAGAACTCATTCCTTTTGATTTTATTTCTTCATTAAAATTTTTAATCTTGGTTAACAATCGTCTACCAAATAGGCCGCGACAGTTTTTAAACAGACTCCTAATGCGTCTATTTGTGATCCCTGCAATAGACTATAAAGATGAAGGTAGGTAAATTCAATTCACAACAACAGATTCAATTCAAGACTGTTAGTCTCGAACTGAATGTATTTAGTTACTTCAAAATTTCCTTTCATTTATTACATAGCTATACTATGGATGAAGATATTCTTAGCACTCACATACGAGTATATCGTTTACACTATGTCGAAATAACAATGCAACTCCGGTGCAAGTAAACCTTTAGAAGCATAAGCTCTGAAATTGGGCTAAATCCCAGTTTACTTAAGTGCGATTCCAACTCCAAACACAGGCAGCACTGTGTTAAGCCCGACTCAAAACTGAGTCAACTACATACGAAGTGACAAGAGTCATAGTGCTGCCTAGTTCTCTGTGTTCGTTATGGAAAACGTCCTCTGTATACTCGCATGCGTTATTTGAACGTATAATCCCTATGCTCTCGCGTGCCAAGGATTTTGTGGATTAGAAATATCAGCGGCATTACGTTCAGAAATATTTCGCAATAACCGTTGCTTCTTGTGCCTGGAGCGGAGTTTGGGCCGAATTCGCAACGTAGTCATGTTTGATTATTGGGTTTAAAACAGTGCGAGTTTACCAGTATTTCGAGCAACTTTTGCCAGTTTGTGGCTCTAAAATATGCAAGATATTGTTAATAAAGAGTTCTCGGTGAACATAAAATTTGATTTGTTGTAGCTACTCAACTGTACGTGGTATGGTTTGTTTATTTAGTATTTTACATCTGTATGTGGTTTCACCGAATATTGGTAGGAACGTTTTAATGAACATAATGTGTAGGTGATAGATAAAAAAACATTTGCACACAAATCTACGAGTAATAGACGCGTAAAAGAAAAGAAAATTAACGTATATTTTAGATATAAATATTGTAAGAAAACATGTGTCTGTGGCGCAGTAGACATACTGCGCTCACCAACCCTGGCCAAGCGTGGTGAGTATTGGCAAATAGCCCCCAAAATGATAACACAATTGTGGAAATCTTTGGGGGAGTTAAATATCACGTATAAATGGCTGATATGATGATGATGAAGAAAACAATGTACCATCAGTATGTTCATACCACAGAAATAGGAAATAAGGAGAAGTGGTACGGGGGCGTAACCGCGCCACCGCGACTAGATCAATTTGGGCTATCCGGAAAAAATGGCCGTTTTATAACATCAGTTGGGATTCGATCGCGTAAGTGAAACTTTGTAAAATTGTCGTGTTGTTCGGGGATAACATGCAAAAACCGAAGCGAAAATAATAACTTTTCTAGTATTTGTCTATAAAAAGAATAAATTAAACATTATTGTTTTCTTTATTATGTTACATTTGGATTGATGGAGCAGCACGACATTATTATTTTTATACAAAATACAATGCTTCTTATCTACCACTTTTAACTAGCAATCGGTGAATAACAAACGCAGTGAATATAACAGCGAATGGTACTCCTAATAAACTTACGCGTTGCGTGGTACGGCTGTCGTTTGTGGTCTGTACGCTCGGTATGCGTGGCTACCTACAAAGTCGTAGGTGTGTTTTAGTATGAGAAGCCAATTATAATGTTGTGTTTCTTCAGTTCATTGGATGGTAGTGAGAAAATGGTTTTCTAGGCTCGCATAAATTTTGATCTACACGGCATATCTCCTTTCTTCCAATATCTTTGGTTCACACCGAGCGGGTTAGCAACTCAGCATTTGCCAGGCGTTAGGTATCAGCGCTGATTTTCACTTGGTACACCCCTGCAGTGACACATAGGTGAGGAAACACACACGGAGGAAACGTATTATATCAGAATATTTAGGGAGTACTCTACAAATATTGTGTATAAAATAAAATCAAAAGTTTTGTACCTGCCAGTCAATCACTATACCACCAATAAAATAATTGATGTTGCATTATGCTTGAATACAACTAACTTAGGCAGACCGCCGTGTGGTCGAGAAGACCGGTTAAGAATACCACCACCCCATCTCATCCCGTGGGTGTCGTAAAAGTCGACATAGCTGGAGGATGGGCAGCAGCGTCCTTCGAGCACATTTATAACTCAACTGCGATCGCCAACCCGTCTGCCAAGCGTGACGATTATGGCAAAACCCCCCCATGGGCCCTCAACACTAAACCATACCGGTCATTGTGGCAATCTTTGGGGGTGGCTTTTTTCCAGCAGTGGACGTTTTTACGGCTAAAATTATGAGGCAGACCCTAGCTTGGGAATACAAGGTGATGATTTAAAAGAATACCTGGCACAACAGATTTCCCCGCAGGACGTCTGTATCTGTCATGAATCATTCAATCGTTAAATAATCAATCAGAATATAATAATTTAACTGAATCACTCAGACTATTATTAGAGATTTCAACAGCATTATTTTGAGTTTGTCACATAAAACCTAAATACACACAAAATTCGGCGGCAAATTACTTATAGTTATGTCAGAAATATCGATATACAGGTCCAGTAAATAGCACGACATACTGCAGGGGGTGAGAGCTTGGGTCAATACCTACCGAAAAAATACAATATATGTTCAGCCAAATCTTACGGATTTACAGTTACAGTTCAATTCACCACTGTAGGTTAAAGTTAAGCGATAAGAAAATTTTACTGTGAAAATTTAAATAAAAATTGTATTTCTTGAAAACATTTCAGTTTTTAATAGAGTTAAGACTTATCAATGAGTAAAGTAACTATTCACAAAAATTTGAGGTAAAAAAGAAACTAGAAAAGGAATTTTTCATTACGAGATGCTAAAAAATCTGTGTCAAGGTAGAGATTTTTCGATATTTCGGAAAATTTTGTACCTACTACTGTAAATCCGTAAGATTTAACATATATTGTGGTTTTTTTGGTAGGTATTGACCCAAGCTCTCACCCCCTGCAGTATGTCGTGCTATTTACTGGACACTGTATACTATGTTCCGTGTGGTTTCCAGCAATTAATGCAGAACCTTTCTTCATCCACGGGCGTTGTTAAGAGCGACTAAGATGTGATATCAAGAGGATGGACAGCAGCATCCTGCCGTATGCTAACCACAATATACTACGATCCTCAATCCGCACGCCAAGCGTGGTGATTATAGCACTGATCCCTATTACCATTCATTAAGAGGATGGGCCTTAGCGGTGGACATTTACGGGCTAATGTGTGTATATGTCATCAAGACAAATAAATTTGACAACATTTTTTTTACTGTTGCCTGTATTAACTTTGTTATATTGGCAAGTAACATAAATAAGATGGAACGCAGACGGGACGTTGACGGGCCTGACGACAGATTAGGTCATATCCTTGTCACATCCATGATACGTCTGCGCATATGAATTATAAATATTAGAGATTCCTACAAGTTCTGCAGTCATCCATCATCATCATATCAGCCATTTATTAATCTACTGCTGATTGATCGAAGGCCTCCCCCATAGGTTTCCACAATTGTGTCGTCATTTTGGGGGGTATTTGACAATACTCACCACGCTTGACAGGCGGGTTGGTGAGCGCAGTATGAATACTGTTCCACAGAAGGGATGCTGCTGCCCATCCCTCTGGTTAGATTCCCTTAGTCACCTTTTACGACATTCACGGGAGGACATGGAGTGTTGCTATATTTTTAATCCGGACACCACACGAACGAAAGTCATTCATTTATCGTAAAAACATTATTATACATGCAGTGTTACTACTTCATAACAAATACAACAGCTAATTCTAACGTGAGTCACAAAGCTGCAGTCCCCAAACCATCTTTTACTCTGTAGTCTTATTTTCTGAAAGGTTCTTCACAATGTATGTGTTCAGTCGTGTTATAAGCTCTCTTAAGGCCACTTTACGGTGAGCTTTACTTTGTGCTTTGTGAACTATGAAATTATTGCTGCATAATTTCAACGCCAGCTTGGAACGACGTCAGGTATTATTTACTGTCTAGAAACTTTCGATTACAGACTCCTAAAATGTTAAGGAGCATAATGTCTATACATTTAGAGCTTCAGTTGAACCGCAGACAATTTAGACATAAACATCCCGATATATTAATACTTTTGAAGTGAAAACTTCTTTTAGCGCGGTTCGCATATTTTTAGATGAGATAAAATCTTTGGACTCGCGACACCGTTACGAGACGCAGCTATAGTGTGTGCATATATGCATGTACATATAGCAGACCTAGATAAATAAAAATAAAAACGTTTATTGCTATTAAATTTATAACAACTGTTTTGCCTAGTGTTTAAACAACTGATAATACAACAATTGGTAACTCCCGATTTTTTTATTTTTTAGTAAATCTAATGTTACGATATCACAGTAACATTTACCGAGTATAGACGTTTAGTTTGGCCTTCCGTCATCGGGATCGCATTAACCCTAGTACCCATCTAAAAAACGTGTAACGCGCCTAAATACGTTTTCACTTCTGTCGGCACTCCCGGAGTGCAAACCGTATTTTTAAAAAATCTAATGATATATTTTAAACTAATTATTCCAAAATATGTTTTCAGTTAAATTTTAAGAAAGTCAACGAAATTTTTACCTTCTTTCGCAATGCCTTCAAACAGACTTTCTTAGCATTGTGATAAGCTCCTTAAGATAGGGCTGCACTCCATTTCGCGGGTGGATTTCTCTGTGGTCTCAAACGAATTTTGCGGTACCCGCTTATCAAGGGAATGCCTATTCACGTTAACAAATACGCAATCTACAAGAGCCAAGGGAACAATTTGGTTCATAGTACGGTTTTGATGGCGGGACGCGTAATATTTGCCGGTTGCGGTTGAATTGCATCTCTCGCGTTCTTGGCTGACAACTTTAATCAACTCGATGGGAATTTGTCTTACTTGCGAGTTCAGCTCACGTCTCCGCGGATCCACTGAACAATGAGATTTGCTTTAGATAAATTCTTGCGTTGGCAACGCGAGAACTGAATGGATGCCCTGTTCTGTTATTCTCTGTACCACATCTGTTACATGCTGCAAGCGAGAAATTACTTTATTTTCTTAACTAGTTTTAAGAATAGCTTTTGTTTTATAGTCCATGATAGATATTATACTTTACTAATTACATGATAACAAAATATTTCTAGGCATTAACAAATAATCGTTAGGGGCCTACGTGGCGGTAAAAACCTCTCTTTACCTGAATTTGTAAGCCAAACGAACAATTCCACTTTTTTATAACCTAAAAAGATTAAAATGTCATACAATTACCCTCCGCGTCGGGGATGAAGTTAAAACATTATAATGAAATACCAAGCCATTCTTTACGACTCCATTAAGTTGTTGGAGAAAAAATAAAGGGAGAGAGGAAATGGCAACCACTCAGCACAGTCCAGCCCTCGTCAAGATTGGACGGAGCCGCGAAAATTCTTTTCTCGATCGAGTGACTTCCATGAATACTAATGTTCGGGGGAATGGGTGAAACATCACCAATACAAATGACGTCACAGATAATAGCGTAACGGTGATAAGTAAGTGCCGAGAAATTTTATTTATTTTGTGTTTAATACGGATAGCAGAACTTAAAACTGAGAGGCTTTACATAAGAAATTTATGAGAAAACTTTCTAAATACGGTATGCAAAGTAACTAAAAAATAAACTGGAATCTATTTGGACATATATCTGCGATAATCTACCTCCAAAGTAATATTTTACACAAACGGCTGCCTTTGCAGAAGCGAAATTTTCCCCAGTAAGGTAACTTGGTGTTCAGACGTGGCGAAATTTACCTCAATTTCCATGCAGAAAATTCCATGAAAATGCACGTAGGGGAAAATGTTGTTCTTATAATTGGACAGGTGCAACACCTAAGTCGTGCGTGGCATTTCTACAGCGCAGCATTAGCATATAAATAAGCGACACCCCCTTGAAAGCCGAACGGCAAAGGGCGGTTCAGATACCGAGCAGTTTTTTACATTTTTATGACCGGAAATCCAATTATCACAAGCAATTATCGAGTCAGCAAGATAGAAAGAGAATTGCTTTTTCAAAATGCGAACTGCAATTTAGAATTCAATGGCCGTGGTTTTGGTTTTTAAATTTCGGTGGAAGAATTTTTTGCGGCTAGTTGAATTTTGGAGGTACATATTTGATCTAGTGGTGGCAATAGGAACGCTAAAAGTGAACAGTGTGAATTTAGGTACACATCGAGTCTCGCACATCACTGGCGCACACATTAATCTGGTGATATATTGTATTGTACGCTTACGCTCTCGCATTTAGAATGCGTTTGGAGCAAGAGTCAAGCATAAGCGGGGCGTAGCATGGTATCTGAATAAATATCCAGCTTTTCTTTTTCTTAAGGATCAGTTTGTGTGCCTACTTTAGGCCTGATTATCTTATGGGAGATAAGCTTGTCTTACATAACTTGTTTATATTCTATACTAGCAATCAGCATCCGTGTGGTGTTCGGATTAAGAATATAGAAAGAAAGAAAGAAAGAAAATGTTTTATTTTGGACTCGTACAAAATGATAATGAAACTTATTATTAACAATAGAATAGTTATGACTACAGTAGTGCTGTACGAGGCCAAAAAAGGTCCCTATCTAAGCATATGCTGCAACCATTTCTGCTGCAGCGCTGGTTTTCTGACAGAGCCTGTATGTAGATGCCACGGGCAGTTATATCATAATATTAACATGTTTATACATGTATGTTTATACATACATATTGAATATTTGTGTAATTACAAATTTAGTAAGTTTAAGTGTAGTCGGCATTATTAAAAATCGACTAAAGATTTACTCTGTACACCTTTCCAATTGTGTGCTTCGGTGCGCTCTACTTGTCATTTTGTCTATGCCATGAAGGAAGCGACGCTAGCGCCGCCGGTTGGTGTGAGTGAACGGTGAAGTGAATTGACTGACTGAAAGAAAATTGGAAATCGCTAAACCGCTGAAATTCAAAGTAAACAAGTGTTATAAATATAGTGTAATTATGATGAGTTATTGTATACAATGAGCATAATTTGTATGTTTTTGTTTCTTTACCATCCTAGATTAGTTTAGATTTGATATAAAAGGAAATAATTAGTGGAAAATTCAATTTTTTTGTGAGCGTGGGTAGAATATAGAATATATGTATATAGAACCAATACATCTCCTCCCGTGGATGTCGTAAAAGGCGATGAAGGGATTTTTAACAAGAGGGATGGGCAACAGCGTCCCTTCTGTGGAACAGCAGCCATTCTGTGCTTACCAACCTGACAAGCGTGGTAAGTACCGGCAAATTGAAAATGACTACAGACGGCATGTGGCCGGTCATTTGTGGAGGTCTTTGTTCAGCAATGGACGCCTTTTGCTGACGTGGAGAGCAATCAGCCCGTTACGCTGGGCGTAAATTAAAATAGAGTGATATTTTTTTCATATTCCCAGTATTCTATGTAAATCATATTTCTTCTTCTACAAACTTCAGTTGAATTTATTCAGCCGTTTGAGCGTGATGGAGCCTCAACATCAGTCAAACATACAATTTGGCATGTTTTACTTTTAACATAAGTAGGATAAAATAACTGCCATTTCTAATATTTTAAATAGCACTGCAGATGTTATTACCGACCTGTCAGATTTAAACTTGTAATTAATTAATAGCAAGTCTAGCCCAAACGTTGAAACCGTCCACAGATCCATATTTAAGTTCACTTTAGACCCATTTAGAGGTCAAGCTTAATTATTAATATCCTTACGTCATACCCCGCTGGATGTCATCAATCAGACTGCACGGTGACGTCGCCGTCGCGCTTCGGTTGACCGCAACGCTGATGTAGCATGCTACCCTTCGTGAGCAACACTGCTGCAGATGGCAGTGTTATATGCAATGTGCATTATTTAATATTTCTAAAGTTTTAGATATTTTTTATGAAATGTACACGGGACCGGAGTTATTTACAGAATAATAATAATAGTTCAAAAAAACTAAAAAAACACGCTGACACAAAAAAAGCAACTGAGTGCCCGAAAGAGCAAGTCTGGAACTGCACGCATGCGTAGTTCGCGCACTAGCTCTGTCTCTATTACTCGCATGCAAAGAATGCGGAAAGAAATTAATTAATCCTGGCGAATCTAATTAGGATAATCGGATATTTTGATCGGATTATTGCATTGTCATCGACCTTTGACAGGTGTGCAAAGTTTGAATCAAATCTGATCGTTCAAAGTAGGGCAAAATCGAGCTCAAAGGAGTCGGTTACAAACAAACATACATACATACATACAGGTGAAGCTAATAAAAGCGTGTTAAAAAGTTTGAATCAAATCTGATCGTTCAAAGTAGGGCAAAATCGAGCTCAAAGGAGTCGGTTACAAACAAACATACATACATACATACAGGTGAAGCTAATAAAAGCGTGTTAAAAAAGATTAAAGGATTTGAATCTTTTAAGGGATGTGACGTCATCAGTGGCGTAAAGTATTTGTATATACTAGTATGTATTAAGAACTGTCAGCTATACGCTGATTTGTGAAGATGCATTGAGGTGTAGATGTGTTGCTCGCGCTCTGTGACTGTCACATGAAAGCAATGTTATGGCCTGGAGTTCGATTAGTGTCGATGCTGGTCGCAACTGGACGTCATTCTTATACGTAATTCTTGCAACATATTGCGGAAAAAATGCATTCCTGTACAACTGTAAGAAAAAAACGTCATTCCATGCGTAGAATGTATACTATATATAAAATTACAGTATTTTGTTTTATTACGCGGTCTAATGGCGGCCAGTGCCAGGACTTCATCGAACGAGCATGTGCATAGCTGCTACCTGACGTAACTAAAGGTGTATATTCATCTCTTTCTAACAACCGGTATGCCGCATGGTGGCTTTCATTTTCTCTCCGTTCCTTCGCGCATGTTTGAGAGCTCTACTGCTAGAAGGTATGTTATTATTTACGCCATTCTGTAGTGTTATAATGTTCGTGCATGGCGCATCTATTAGTAAAATATCATTGACTACACGTCATTCGTCAAATAATTTTAACCTAAACTTTTAACCTGTATTGTATCATTTTCAATCATTTTTCATTCATCAATGTCATAGCTAATTTGAAACAGAAAATTGATTTTGAATGTGTGTAAGGACTCGTGCTCACGTCAAGCGACTCCCGGGAAGACGGTGGCGCGCACGTGGTCACGTGCCGCCGAGTGTGCAGCACAGCGCACAGCAAGACTTGGGTGGATCCTTTACCATCCTCCCCGAGAAGTGCCTGGGGGGCGGCCTTTTTACAGCCGCCTGCCCTCCGCTAGAGGTGGTTACTGCTTTACAGTCATCTTCTCCGAGATGTGCCCAAAGGCGTGGCAACAATGGGTGGTTTTAGTGTGATCTTACGAGGTCCTGAAGCCCCCCTTCGGTGCCGAAGATGACCGCTCCAGTGGTTTTAGCCAGTAGGAGTCCGGCATACCCCTTCGCCCTTCCCCGAGGTGAAGGAAGTTCCATGTAGAATTTCCACTGGACATCAATAAAAAATTAAAAAGGTACGCTATCGACGCTACGCTGTTTATGTTCGTTTTTCCAAACTACAATGGGTGATACTTTTACTAAAGCAGAAGGAGATGTTATGTCAACTCTTAATAGACATTATTTTTTAATTTTACTTATGAACTGGAAAAAAGGAATTGTATCATAATTCGTCTGGTGACGTCGTTGAAGGTGAAATATAAGTCAAACGAATATCTCCCAAGAATTTTGCAATCTAAAAATTGTTTTTAAATTTTAACCATTTAGACATCAAAAGCAACACTTTTACATCGAAATAGGTTTTTAGTCAGAACGATTTTTGACAAATCATTCATCTCATCATCATTTATTATCATCCACTATCATGTCCGGTATTATTTTTAGATAGTCAAATAAAAAAGAGAAATCACAAGTTTGGTATAATGGCGTCGTGAAGGTTAGGCGTCGTGAAGGTTAGGCGTCGTGTATCCGCAGCGCTGAAAAGGAATACTATCTGATTGGTTAACTTGCTAGGCATGGAAGTGTTTCAAATGGCAGAAAAAATTGAATGAAAGTGTATGTGAAATATTTCGTTTAGTAAAAAAATAATTTTAATTATACGAAATTACCGATATAGATTTTTACTATGATGATCTAATGATATTGAAATCTCGGTGTATTGCAGACAACACTGCGATTTCTCCTATATAATAACTACAGCACAGGCATACATTTCACATGCACAACCACCCTGATCCGACAACTATCTGAAGGCCATACAAATATTTTGAACCTTGCGACTCGTAGCGGAGAATGCTAAGCGATCAGCCACTGCGCCGAACGTACAAAATTTAAACTATTGCGAAAATAATAGGAAATAACCATTTTTATCATAATAATCTACCTATTTTTAGTGTAGACATGGAGAGGTTAGGTTTCCATTAAAGTTTAGATTAAATTCTCTAAACGACTTCTGCGTTTTGGCCCAAGCCCAATAAAAGACCGGGTTTCTCCTTGCAGATGATTATAACCCGTGAAGACTGGTTCTGAAAGATATTAGTTTCTGGTAGCGTTTATTTTGTATTCTAATATTAATTTGGACTCAATTTTACATCGTATTGATAGTAATATAGTCATTTCGGCCAAAAAATGTCCACTGCTGGACACAGGCCTCCTCTCAAAGATCACCACAACGACCGATATCAGTGTGTTGTGTACTCATTGGGGGGCTTTGCCATAATCGCCACGCTTGGCAGGTGGGTTGGCGAGCGCTGTTGAGTTGTTAATGCATTCGAAGGACGCTGCTGCCCGTCCTCCGGCTAATCCCTTAGTCGCCTTTTACGACACCCAAGGGATGAGATGGGTTGGTACTATTCGTAGGCAGCACCGTAGTAGTACGGCATAGTAGTTAAATAAAATAAATTCCGTCCTTAGCAATATTTCATCATCATCATATCAGCCACAGGACGTCCACTGCTGAACAAAGGCCCTTAGATTTCCACAACGAGCGGTCACATGCCGCTCTTATCCAACGACTCCCAGGGACCTTCACCAGCCACCACCACGCTGCATTTTCCGTTGTGCAGTCTCCATTCGAGAACCTTTTTGCCCCAACGGCCATCAATTCTACGAGCAATGTGCCCCACCCATTGCCACTTTAATCATTTCAGCTATGTCGACAACTTTAATTCTTCTACGGACCTCCTCATTTCTGATCACATAGCTCTCTCCATATAATTAAATATACCTGCCACAGGTTATCAAAATTTTATAAAATTACATAAGAAGCTGCGATATTACCAATTAATACTTCCTTTTATCATAATTATTCCTTTTTTATTATATGTAAATCCTATATTTTTGTAGTTTATATTATCTTTGCCATAAATCTCTAGATAATGAGATCTTAGATACTCATCTGATAAGATCTAAGAAGACCGTTTATAGTGAGTTCACCAATTCATAATTATTTAAATGGGCACATGAATAAACTCAATACTTGAAAATATAATGATTAAACTTTAAGCATAACTCATTAGTGGCTGATTAGGTTATCAGATATTATGTCAACGACTACCAGGCTGGCCACATGTAGAAACAATGATAAGTTCTTTTTAGGATCAATAGATGGCGCGAGGAGTACCTTCATATTAAATTCTCAGATTTGAATTATGAGCCGTTTTATCAACGTTATAGCAGTGTGTGATTTGATATAGGTAGCAAAAGTTTTGATGTTCAATATTGTTATGAATTTTTAGTTTTGAGTAAAATTTGAATTATTGTTGTGTGAATTCTTGTTTCATTTATTTGATAAGAAATTAGATATTAGAGGTTATAAAAAACTAAAAAATATTCATCAAAATCATATACTCGTATAAAAAACCCTCCCCTTAGATTTTCATAATTATGTCATCATTGCTCATAGAACACATGGCTGTTGGGGCCGAAAAGTTTACGAGTGGTGATCGCCTACCAAAACACAGCGTGGGTAGACCCCCACGAAGAGGATCTGTGATGACCTATGATGAAGGTGGTTTAAATCTAGCTCAGAACCGCGCGTTGTGGCGATCTTTGGTCGAGGCCTATGTCCAGCAGGGGATGTCTTTGAAATCTACATCTTGGAACGCGGCAACTAAAGTCTTGACGATTCATAAGTGCTATTAATGGTTTAAATGAATAAAAATCTTTTAATCTTATCTTATCTTTATTGGTGTCTAGTGGTTATTCTACATGAACTTCCTTCGCCCCGGGGAAGGGCGAAGGGGTATGCCGGACTCCTTTTTTATTTTTTATTGGTGCCCAGTGGAAATTCTTCATGAATTTCCTTCGCTCCGGGGAAGGACGAAGGGGTATATCGGACTCCTACCGGCTAAAACCACTAGAGCAGTCATCTTTGGCACCTAAGGGAGGCACCAGGTATGATCACACTAGAGCCGCCCACTGGTGCCACGCCTATAGGCACATCTGGAGAGGGTGACTGTAAAGCGGTCATCCCCCCGGGAGGATTGTAGAGGATCCCCCAAAGCGACCCACGGCGGCGCGTGACTACATGCGTGCTACCGTCTTCTCTTGGGTCGCTTGGTGTGGGCACGCAGATTCCCCAATCTACGCACCCACGAACCCAGAGGTCCCCTACCTTATAGCAACGGCAGGGGTTTTCAGGCGTATCGGAATTAGGCACCAGGGCGGTTGTTACCCCGGCGTCGTCTCCTCCTTCTTCGAGAGGGACCGGCCCTCTCCCGATCCCGCTCTGCGGTCTCCTGGAGCAATGCCGGACTCCTACCGGCTAAAACCACGGAGCGGTCATCTTCGGCCCCGAAGGGGGGTTGCAGGTCCTCGTAAGATCACACTAGAGCCACTCATTGGTGCCACGGCTTTAGGCACATCTCGGAGGGATGACTGTAAGGCGGTCACCCCCTCTAGTTCTCTGATGTTGGCAGGCGGCTGTAAAAAGGCCCCCCAAGCCTCGCTGTGCGCTATTCTACGCACACGGTGGCTCGTGACCACGTGCGCACCACCGTCGTCCCGGGGGTCACTCGATGTGAGCACGCAGACTCCCCAATCTGCACGCCTGTGACCCCCAAGGCGGGTACCATGTAACGACAGCAGGGGGCTCAGGCTTGTTGGACCTGGGCGCCGGGTCGGTTGTTACCCCAGCGCCTTCTCGTCCTCCTCCGTGCGGGATCGACCCTCTCCCGATCCCGCTCTGCAGTCTCCTTCTGGAGCATGACGCTCTCGCAGAAGGAGACCACTGCACTCCAAGATTTACCACTACCTACTATGTCATCATCATCATATCAGCCCAAGGATGTCCACTGCTAACCAAAGGCCTATTCCACAAAGCCCAGTTACATGCCACACGAAACCAACGGCTCCCAGTGACCTTCACCAGTTCATCCGTCCATCTCGTTAGAAGTCGTCCTACGCTACGTTTTCCGGTGCGCGGTCTCCACTCGAAAACCTTTTTGCCCCAACGGCCATATATCGCCACTTCAGCTTACTTATCCTTCCAGCTATGTCAGCAACTGTAGTTCTTCTACGGATCTCCTCATTCCTGATTCGATCTCGTAGATAATTACCAAGCATAGCTCTCTCCATAGCTCGCTGAGTGACCTTGAGCTTTCTTATGAGGCCCATGGTGAGTAACTACGTCTCCGTTCCATATATCTTCGCTGGTAACACACACTGGTTAAAGACTTTTGTCTTGAAGCATTGCGGTATTGTTGATGAAAATACTAAAAACACTACTGTGTGGCTAATAAGAGTTTTGATAAAACAAATATAGTTCAGACACGTCAGTAGAAGCAGACGAAAAACAAGTTTGTGGTAGATTGTAGACCTTACTACTACATGTTAAATCTACCGTAAACTTTATCAATACTTTCACTTATTGTTGTTGTCGTTCATTCTGTCACAAGATACGATTCAGATAGAAAGTATCGCTGCGAGAGGATTAATCATAAATCATGGGCGTCTCGACATTACATATTATCAACTTTTTACAAGTCACCTAAATCATTCTTATACGTTTACAACCGTAACAAAACTTGTTCCGGCCTTATTCGTTCGTGATGGCAAACTTTTTTACTCTGGCCGTTTACAGGGGGGTCCTAGATTTAGAAGGATTTTTGGGACACAACATTAAAAGTCTTTTTCTAGTTCTTTTTTTTACTGCATACGAACTACCGATAAGCAACAATATGAATAAGTGAATTGTATTGAGTCGAAATAGCTTACGGAAATATACTGCGTTTATTTCATTGATTCTATGTACACTTGTTTACAGCATGTATACTTCCCGTATACATACGTGCTGCGTGCAACCTTACAATAAAATACAATACAATACAATACTCTTTATTGTACACCAAAAATAACAAAAATAAGATCCAATGTAGAAAAAGACATGTACAAAGGGCGGTCTTATCGCACACGGCGATTTTTGCCAGACAACCTTGGGATGGACAGATTTGTAAGCGATAAAGAAAAAGGTAGTTCGCGGTGTAACCATAATTTTAAGTTAATACACAACATTTTTTTTTTTGGGCGGTAGGTGCGAAAAAGTACAGACATATCTCGTGACTATTTATTTAATTAAAAATACATTTAGCAAAGCTTTTCTAAAACAGAATACAAATAGGTAGTCTATCAAGTTATATTTAACAGTACTCACATTTGCAGTGTTTTTAATGTGATAGTAGCACTTATTATACACCACCTGCCAGCTCATCATCTACACACAAAATCTAATCTTAACACATCACTTCACCACCATGTCACAACTAGAAGAAATATTGACTGCCCAGAAGACCCTCGAGGAGTGTTTTATCAAGAAGATGGAAGATCTAGAAACACAGATCCAGAGTGTGGGACCAGCCAAAGACACCGTAGCTAAGATAGCCGAAGAGTTCCGAACTTTTAGGGAGCTTGTGTTCTCCATGCTTGGGTTACTTCGGCAGCAGATTGGTGAGTGCTCCAGGCAGGTTGATGTCTTAGAAACCAGGCATCGCAGGAAGGCACTTATCTTCTTGGGAGTGGACGAGGGTGACAAGGAGGACAGCAGAGCTCTTATTCTAGATATTATCACCAATAAGATGGCCCTTAAGAGCATTACCACATCTTCAATAAAAGTCTGCCATAGATTTGGGGCCTCTAACAAGGAACACCAACGGCCTATTTTGGTAAAGTTTTCCAGTGTGGATGATAAGTATGCAGTTTGGAGAGCAAAATCAGGTCTGAAAGGCTCTTCTGTGACTGTCAGGGAATTCTTGACCAAATCCAGGCAGTCCATCTTCGCCAAGGCACGTCTACACTTTGGAATGCGTGACTGCTGGACCCAGGACGGTGTTATCTTGATAAAAGCTCCGGACAACAGCAAGCACAAGGTTTCTTATATTGACGATCTGAACTCCCTCGTCGCGAAGTATCCAAAGGTCCAAGGCGTATCCTCGGCAGCAACTATGAGTGGTACAGCGGCTGGAGAAGGAAAACAGAAACCACGTAAATAATCATTCCAACATTATTGTCATATTATTTTAATACTTTTCTCTTTTATAATGTCCGTTATTTACTTACCGTAGCAATCTTAGTAATTTATTTACATCTATACAATTATTCCCTATTAGTGTGGTTTCTTTGTGTCGGAATAACATAGTGAAAGATATGTTTGTTAAAACATTTTACCCCACAAAACAATCAAATTATCCATCCATCATTGAAATGTCAAATTTATTTGTTCGTTTTAACTTGTCATGTTGACAGTTCTATGACAGTAACGTTGTGTTACCGATTGCTGTTGAGGTGCGAAAAGTAGCAAACATAAGTGCTGCGTTCTAAATTGCACTGCACATTTATGCGGGTGATCCGAAAATCTTCTTGTGCTTCTATTTCATACTATGTAATTTGTTTTATTTTTATGTTCCAATTTTTGTTCGTGTGTTAGTGTTAGCTGGCGGGTGGTGCAGAGATGCAAGCTTTATACATTGCATTTTGCACTTAATATTTACTTATTTAATCTACTTATATTTATTATTATATTATTTTATATACTTTTATTATGTTATCCGATACTGAATCGTTCCATTCTGCCAACGAATCTGCTTTGTCATCTGATGGCGATAGTTTTTGTTCTGCAACTGACACACTTGGTGATAGCTTGCGTAACAATTTTAACCAAGAACAAGGCCGGTTGTTGAATGTTTGTCATATTAACGCACAAAGTGTTCCCAGTCATTTCGGCGATTTACACGAAGCATTTAGTGGCACTAACGTTCACGCCATCCTGATTTCTGAGACATGGCTGAAACCTCATCTACTGTCTACCTATTACCCCATTCCTGGTTTCGTTCTTATCCGGAATGACCGAATTGGTAAGGGAGGGGGTGGTGTTGCCATATACCTCCGCAGCGACTATCCTTATAAAATCTTATCTTCTTCCTCTTCAAATTATTCTGCTTCCGCAGAGTTTCTTTTCTTAGAGGTTTGCGTCAGAGGAGCTAAAGCCATTCTTGGTGTTATTTATTGTCCCCCTACTATTGACTATTTCACTGAATTCGAATCGGTACTAGAATCTTTGGGTTCTGAGTATACACATCATATCATCATGGGTGATTTGAACACCAACCTCCTTTCTCACAACTCCCCTCGTTCCTGTAAACTGCTGCACTTGATCGAGTCAGCGAGCCTCCATGTCCTGCCTCTCCAAGCCACTCATCTCAACGTTCTGGGCGAGGATACCTGGCTCGATTTAATACTCACCTCCAATCCTTCCCTCGTTTCCTCTCATGGGCAGCTTTCTGCTCCCGGTTTTTCTCACCATGACCTTATTTTCCTCTCATATGTCCTGAAACCTCCCAAACCCAAGCCTAAGGTACTGTACAGGCGTTGTTTTGCGCGCTTGGATGTCGATAAATTAAAGAGTGATGCTACTGTCATTGACTGGAAACCTTTGGTGGAGGCCACTACGGTAGATGATAAAGTGCGCTTTTTCAATCAAGTGGTTATCGGCCTCTATGACACTCACGCTCCTGTGAAAAAAGTAAAATTAAAAAGACCACCTGCACCATGGATGTCTAGAGGAATTTTGATGGCGATGCGGCGGAGGAACCGCGCCTTCCGCAAGTATAAGAGAGATCGTATCGAGGATAATTGGAAGCTCTTCAAGGCTGCTAGGAATCGGTGTAATCAGATGATACGCAATGCCAAACGCCGCCATATTCTGGATAATATCTCTTCTTCCTCTTCTGCCGATATTTGGAAATTCCTTGGAACTCTTGGTATCGGTAAATCGCGACTTTTAGATCTACCAAAATCCATTGGCTTAGACGATCTCAACAATCACTTCTCCACTTCATTCTCATTTGATTGTCTAACCAAAAATCAAACGATCAGTTTTATAGATGGTCTAACGCGTCCCAACATAGATCCCTTTTATTTTTCTCCAGTTGACTCGGAAGAGATTATGAAGATCATCCTTTCCATTAAATCAAAAGCTGTGGGTTGTGATAACATCAGCCGCAATATGATCACCCCAATATTAGACGTTCTCCTTCCAGCAATCTCCCACATCCTTAATGTTTCGCTCGAATCCGGTATTTTTCCCTCCTTGTGGCGCAGTGCATATGTTTTGCCCTTGCCTAAGATTCCTAACCCCTCTCTTCCCAACCACTTCCGACCAATTTCTATTCTGCCCTTCCTATCCAAAGTGCTAGAGGCCTGCGTCCATAAACAATTTTCCCACTTCATTTATGCGAATAACCTCCTAAGTCCTCTTCAGTCTGGGTTTCGGCCAGGCCACAGCACTGTATCTGCCCTCCTTAAAGTGACTGGCGATATTAGGTCTGGCATGGAGGACAACAAGGTCACAGTACTAGTGCTAGTTGACTTCTCTAATGCTTTTAATACCGTCAGTCACGACATCCTTTTATCTATCCTTTCCCATCTTATGGTCTCTTCCGATGCAATGGAATGGTTTTCATCATATCTTCGGGAGCGTCAGCAATCAGTCCACGTTGAGGAGTCCTTCTCAACATGGTGTAACCTGAAAACTGGCGTTCCACAAGGCGGGATACTATCTCCTCTTCTTTTTTCTGTATTTATAAATCTTATTACCCAAAAACTTCAGTGTACGTATCATCTTTATGCCGACGACCTACAGTTGTACTTTCAAACTAAAGTGGAACATTTAGCCGATGCGGTCAAAGCCGTAAACCAAGATCTTGATGCCATAAATACCTGGGCCGAGAGTTTTGGTGTGGCGGTAAACCCCACTAAGTGCCAAGCCATTATTTTAGGAAGTCATCGAAACATTTATAAAGTTCGAAGCACTACCGTCCCACCTGTAATCTACAAAGACAAAATTATTTCTATTTGCTCCAGCGTCAAAGATCTTGGCTTGCATCTTGATCCTACTCTCAATTGGCGGTCCCAAGTTACAAATGTAAGTCAAAAAGTAACTGGAATCCTGCGGTCTCTCTATAGGCTCAAAAACTTTCTCCCGTCTCATACAAAAGCAATGCTTGTACAGACCTTAATTTTTCCCATAATTGACTATGGTGATGTGTGTTACTTTGACCTGAATGCAGATCTACTCAACAAACTTGACCGTCTTCTCAATAATTGCATTCGATTCGTCTTCAACCTCCGTAAATATGATCATGTCTCTGCGTATCGATTACTGTTAAATTGGTTGCCTATTCGCCAGCGCAGAAATATGAGAGCACTGACTACCCTGTTTTCTATATTATACACTCCTAATTCTCCTTCTTATTTATCTTCTCACTTCCAGTATCTTTGTTCCAACCACAATAAATATCTTCGTTCCAGTAATAATCGTCTTCTTCAATGTCCCACTCATAACTCTGGCTTTATTCACTCTACCTTCTTCGTCCAATCTGTTCTGTTGTGGAATGCACTCCCTCTTGAAATCAGGATGGCTAACAATCGGAACAACTTTAAAACTAAATTACGAAAATATCTTTTCAAAAAGACGTCAGCAGATTAATCTCAATTCTGATTTTTATTTTTTTCTCATCTTTATATATATATATTTTTTATATAATATGTATATATGTGTTTATTTCGTATATATAAATATATATTTATACATGTAATGTTTATGTACGTTTATGTATTTGTATAATATGTCTTCGCATCTATACCTTTCTTTCATATGTTGTCAGTGCATCTACCTTATTGTTCTCTGCATCACCCAAAGGTCGTCTGGCAGAAAATGCCTACGGCATTAAGACCGCCTTTGTACACTAGTGTACATTAAGTATAAATAAATAAATAAATAAAATAGATATATATAATAAAAAATATTGTTATAACAGATTAAAAAATATTATTATAAATATTATTATAATAAATACAAATAAATATACAAATGTAATAAATAAATAAAAGAAGTAAAGGATACAGTGATAGATAATGCTCCTTGACTAATCTTTTAAATATTGCTAGGGATTGAGCACGTCTAATTGCCACTGGCAACACATTCCATAAGCGAGGAGCCTGGACTGTAAAAGATTTTCCCATGTAATTAGTGGAATGCATTGGCATTTTCAACGTCAAATTCTCTGATGACCTTAAGGATCTTGAATGTGTGTTATGAAGGAACTTGAAACGTTCTTTAAGATAGAAGGGAGTGGATGGAATGTACAGGATACTGTATAGAGGATGAAGAATATGAGTATTCCGACGAAGGCGTATAGGGAGCCACTTGAGCTGAGTACGATACTCTGACACATGATCATATTTGCGTAAACCAAATATAAATCTTATACAGAAATTTTAGAGTCGCTCAAGTTTATCAAGTTGTTCCTCTGTGAGATCAAGATAGCTGGTATCGGCGTAGTCAAGAATCGGAAGAAGAAGCTATTGTGCAAGCGCAGTTTTGGTAGAAATTGGCAGGAAGTTACGTAGTCTTCGTAAAGACCCCGCAGATGCGAATAATTTACGACTGACTTCCTGTATTTGAGGTCCCCAGGACAAGGTTTTGTCTATATATATTCCCAGGTTCTTAACTTTGTCACTTACTGGAATTATGGTGCTATCAAAGAGAACCGGTTGTAAACGGGTCCAGTCTTGGGTCTTCAAAGGATTCACCGAGAGTCCATAGGCCTTGCTCCACTGGCTAATTTGTTTGAGATCACCATTTATGATGTCCACTGCTTCTGACAACTTATCAGGCGGTGCATGGGTATAAATTTAGTACATATAATTATTATATTATTAATGCTAATTATATAAATTACAAAATAAAACAATATTTAATGTTCTACTCACATTTGTTCATTATGAATACCTGAAACATTATACGTGCAATACACAATTAAGCACACATTTGAAAAGTGTATTAATAATATAATAATTATATGCGCTAAGGTTGCCGTTGCACGTATGTATATGCCACGTATAGATGCTGTACGTAAGTATTTAGAATAAATAAAATAAACGCGATATATTTCCGTAAGCTATTTAGATTTAATGGATGATATTCGCGTAAACTTCAGAAAATATTAAGAGGATTGTATATGAAAAACGTAATTTTAAAACTAAGTTTCATACATCGATATCTGTATTAAAATAAGTTACTTAGGCTTAGGCTTGATTTCAAAATTGATCGTTTTTGTTTATTCGTAACGATTATTCTTAGGTATACCATTTAAAAAAAATCTGGGATGTACTTCTACACGTACTTTTGTATTAGGAATTTGTCCTGAAATCCCGATCATCTGGAATACCTACTTCCAATAAGTCAGGATACGTTGTCAAGTTTTTTATAGCTCTGATGTTGGCGTACAAACATTATTAGTTTATGCGGTTATCGTGTCTGATATGAATTATTGTTGTATTTTGATCAACACTGTCACAAAGTGATATCTCGCGCAAAACTTGCTAAAAGAACGGATGGAGTTGTGAGGAATTTTACTCACACACGCACTCACACTTTACAACGGTAGGCGTGCATTTGTCCACTATGTCACTTGATGTTTAGCGAAATTGCTGTCTACGATGGAGCACGCTTGCCTAGAAATAACTTATTCACCCAAAATTTTAAGGCTCCAAGGTTGTAACCATCCCTTCCCGGGAAGATGGTGGCGCGCACGTGGTGATGTGCCGCCGTGTGCGCATCACAGCGCACAGCGAGACTTGGGGGGTCTTTTACAATCCTCGCCGAGAAGTGCCTGGTGGGCGGCCTTTTTACAGCCGCCTGCCCTCCGCTAGAGGGGGTGACCGCTTTACAGTCATCCCCTCCGAGATGTGCCTAAAGGTGTGGCACCGATTGGCGGCTCTATTGTGATCTTACGAGGACCTGGAGCCACCCTTCAGTGCCGAAGATGACCGCTCCAGTGGTTTAAGGCCGGTAGAAGTCCGGCACACCCCTTCGCCCTTCCCCGGGGTGAAGGAAGTTCCATGTAAAATATCCACTGCCACCAATTAAAAAAAAAGGTCGTAACCATCCCGGTGCTTGTCTGCACAGGATAGGTCGCAAGGTCGCGGCACCACTGCTGTGGAAGTGAACAGGATACTGCAAAGCACACAGCTGAGGTGCGCCCTGCGTAGGCTTCCGATCGGCGGATCCTGGTCGGGGGATCGGATCGGGCAAGATCTCTCTCTGCCGGCAGTACCGTCGGATATTTAGGCAGAGCCTGAAAATTTGGAAGAGGGCCGATTCCAATTATATCGTCCGCCTCGGGGGTTGCGGGCGCGTATCTGTGAGGCTTTGGCGGTACTTTACAATATTCGAGATGTGCCTGGGGGGGCGGAATTTTTACAGACGCCTATGCACTGCTAGAGGTTTTGACCGCCTTACAGATATCCTCTCCAAGATGTGCCTAATAGCGTGGCAACAATTAGCGGCTCTAGTGTGATTGTATCAAGGACCTGGAGCCCTAACTTAACCCGTACCCGAACCCTAACCAGTAGAAGTCCGGTATGCCCCTCCATACTTTCACTGGGTGGAGGAATACATGATGTTTTTCCAATGGTGTGGGTATCTAATAAAAAATAAAATAAAGGTAATCTGTCACAAAATCGTAGTGAAGATGTTGGAAGTCGTTGAACGCGGATGGCATGTAACTGATCATTGTAATTATCTATGTGCGAGCCTATTGTTCAGTGGTGGACGTCCTTCGGTAGATATGAGGATGAAGATTTGATAGAATTTTAAGATATAATTTAGACATTTTGCAAGAATGATATGTTACTTAATAGCGTAATCCCAAATACAGATATCTTGATAGAATAGATTATAGTAAACTTATAAAGCAGATTTTAGTAATAGACATGTGCTTGGAATGTAAATAGGTATCTAGATCTGGAATAAGACAACTGTGCATACTGAGAAATCATCCCAATGCTTAGCCGACGTGTGGGCTAGCTGTGCGACAGATTAGATGTAATTTTGTGATAAATTATTGTCCTAACTATTGTGACCCTTAAACCTAATGTGTTGACATGCTGTAGTATTGATTAGTTTTGAATTATTTTGGCACCATTCCACCAAAAAATACTTTAATTGGTAAAATATCTGACATCTAACATTTTATTATAAAATTTAAATAGTCGTGAATTCTTTATGTTTTGGAAACATGAAACTGGGACGTAAAATATGAAAGACGTGTATGTTTAACATCATAAATTAAGTGGATTAATAAAAATTAAACACGCTATCGACAGTAAACAAAGGAGCAGTAGAATTTAACAACGCGAAATTTGAAATTTTATAACCATCGTAAAAGTGAAGGTTAAGTTTCGAGTTGGCGTATCCGCGTAAGTTGCTTTATACACGAATGCGGAGCTAATGAAAGCAACCTACCATGTTTTATTATCCTCTCAAATGTAGATGACATAGTTTAGAGCTAAGCCATCGCATAACCTCCAACGGGGTATACAAATGCGTCTGTGTTAAAGAAAAAATACCTTTGACCGCACGACGAATTAGGGCGTGCGAAAGGAATTTTGGATGGCTCGTTTTTAGGCTTTATTTAAAGATGATGTTAGATAGTCATATTAATGCCTACATACCTTACGGTGCTACTGTTAGGATTACTCTTTGTAGTATTCATGTGCGTGTCAGTTATGTAACTCGAATGAATGTATAGATATTATAGATATTGATAACATTTGTTTAGGCAGTTTCTGGTTCATCATGACAGCCAAAGTACTTCCACTACTGAACAAAGGTCTGTAGTCATTTTGGGTGGAATTTACCGGGTACCGGCCACCACTCTTGGCAGTCGGGTTGGTGATTGCAGTATGATTGCTGTTCACAAGAGGGACGCTGCTGTCCATCCCCCTGGTTAAGCGTCCCTTCGTCGCCTTTTACGAAATCCATGGGAGGATATAGAGTGGTGCTATATTCTAAATCTGGACACCACACGGAATTTTCGGAGCTTCTGGTTAAGTTTGGCAGAACGCTGTATCTGCGAAGCCCCGTTTTACCTGAGTGGCTGAGATGGGTAACAGTTTTGTCCACAGTAAGACCCCTAGTGCGTAAGAGAGCACATGAGGTGATTCCGGCTATCATGCAATATATATGACAGTCGTTACGGGTGGTCAGAAGACCGAATTCTGACAACCGGCCTTAACTTAAGGATATCGGCATAACTCAATTCGGTTACGAAAGTCAGATGGCATTCATTCTACATAATATATTTGTAAGGGTGAGTGCCAACTCCCTATCTGACAAACTATCACACCCAAGTACAATGGTCAAACTAAAAGATTTAGAAAATCAAAAACGGAACGATGAAGGAACCTACTAATATTTTTATTGTTTTTCGGAGTAGTCTCAATTCCTTTCTAAGAACCATTGCATGCGATGAAACCATTGACTAAACTGAATTTTTTTAACGCAGCAACGGCATCATCGTTGTTCAGTTACAATTCCTCTAACTTTATTTTTATTTTGGGGAATAAATAAAAGTCGCAAGGTGGCCCGGTTAGGACTGTAAGGAGGATGACTCAGTAGTTCTACATCTTCCATAGACAAATATTCGATTGTCCGTCTGGCGGAGTGAGTTAGAGCGTTGTCGTGATGGAGGAGGAACCTACTTTGGGGCAGCTGTCGAGCATTTTTCAAGATAGCCGATAAGCAATAAACTGTTATACCTTACTTTTACTTTACTTACTCGAAATTTTAGGCTCTCGCATAGTGGTGCAATATAAGTAGCGGTTGGTTAGTACTACATTGTTCACGCAGCTCCGCTCGCATGGTCCTTCGGGCTTATATTTGATTTATTGCTCATTCCCTTTATACCAACTGTACTCTGTTGTTGGTAGGGCATAATTGGGGCTTTTGGTTGCTCAGCTAACAACTTCAAGATTCTCTAATAATCTTACGTATACCTATCATACTTAATAGCGTTCTATATAGCATCTATTCATATTTTGTTTCGTGATTTTTACTAAAGTTTTAAAAGATTATGTTAGTAGCTAGCCTTCTTTTAGCTGGATTTAAAGAAATCGCAACTACAAATTTCATATGTAGAATAGAGACAAGATAGCTACTTTTTTTTCTACTTTTTTATAAAAAAATTCCACCACTAGGATGTCTCCTGTGTCGTGGGTGTGTTTACAGACACAAATTCCACACACACACAAACTAACTAGGTATAATCTTTATTAATAAAACGCTCTCATGATATAAGCACACAAGTGTTCCAAATTATGAAAATTCTTGGTAAGAGATGGTCGCGCAATGCGGGATGCTGTTGTACAACTTGAACGCCGAACTTTCGTCAAACTATGCAAATTTCAGTTAACACTTTCAACAAACGCGCATTCCTACACTACGTCGGAGCTACGCTGCGTTTTTTATTAACTGCCCCCGAACCAATTTAATGAAAACGTTATTTCATTACTTTACAACACTTCCCGGCGAGCGTTGAAGTAAGAATTTTAATTAATTTTGTTTTTAAGTTTTAATGCGAGAAGGGATAAAGGAAAACAAGAATTCCAAATGAATTAGCCTTACAGAAACATATTTTAGAGTGAATAAAATGTTATTGTAGAACATTACTGCAATGTATTGTTGATAAGTTTCTATATTTATTACTAGCTATGCCCCGTGGTTTCACCCGCTGTTAAATTTAAAAGAAATAGGATATTTGATTATTTAAGCATATAGGTAGGTATATTGGATTTCATTAGTTTTTTGTTAAATTTAGTTCGAGTTTTTTTCCTTTTACTTTCATATGTATTTAGTAAAAGCTGTTATTTTGATATTACAAACAGTCACTTCAATTTTATTTATTTGTCTAGATTAAAGTGCTTGAATGTAAGGTATTCTAGTAACTTTCTTTCTACACGAGTGCTGGGTCTTTTTCCTGTTCTCTGGAATACGTTGAATACCTAATACGTTGTGACGGTAGAAGCATGTCATTGGCCTAGTGGTAGCTGTGATGCCTGCCCATAATAATTGTAGTACTAACCAGGACTAGTCCTGCTTGGCACCATACTGCACTCGTCATCGAGACATTAAGTTATTTAGTCTCTTCAGTTAACCGGAACACAGTAATGTCGAAAGTTTAAACACATTTTTTTTTTATTGGTGCCCAGTGGGAATTCTTCGTGAACTTCCTTCGCCCCGGGGAAGGGCGAAGGGGTATGCCGGACTCCTACCGGCTAAAACCACTGGAGCGGTCATCTTCGGCACCTAAGGGAGGCTCCAGGTCCTCGTATGATCACTCCGGAGCCGCCTACTGGTGCCACGCCTGTAGGCACATCTCGGAGAGGGTGACTGTAAAGCGGTCAACCCCCGGGGGAAAGTTTAAACACCTAAGCGACGAATATCAAACATTGCGGTAGTGCCAACCTAGCCTGTCCCTTGCAATAGGAAATTCGTTTGGACGTCCAGGACTTCTTAAGTCTTAAAGCTTTGCGCTACGCATTCTTCTTAGCGCTGAAGAGTCATATTACTACAGGGATACCTAATACATACATATATATATATATAGAGGACATACCTGAAGAGCCTGGATCTTAGTAGTAGTAACTATGTTAGATGATTGGATTAGGAGCCAAGAAGAACAACCATCACATTTGCTACGGTTCATGCTAGTGGAAATCCATAACTCTATTAAATAAATCAAGATGTCAGGCAGCCACTGAATTTTAGGTATATAAATAATAATTCAGTTAATTCTATTGAATGCAATGCATTCGGAAACTTCACATTGACTTTTCGTCTACAAGTCTACAATACCGCAGTGAGTGAAGACGAAAATCTTAAACCAGTGTGTGTTATTAGCGATGATGGTACAGAGATATGGTCAGTCAGTTTGAGCCTCTGATGAGAAATATCCGTAGAAGAACTAAAGTTGCTGACGTAGCTAGAAGGATAGTAGTAAGTTGAAGTGGCAGTAGACGAGGCACATAGCCCGTAGAACTGATGACCGTTAGGGCAAAAATGTTCTCGATTGGAGACTGCGCACCGGATAACGCAGCGTGAGATGGCCTCCAATGAGATGGACAGACGATCTAGTAAAGATCGTTGAGTCGATGGATGCGGGTGACATGTAATCGGTCATTGTGGAATTCTACGGGGGAGGTTTTTCCAGCAGTGGATGTCCTTTGGCTGATATGGTTATTATGATGAATTCTGATATTTAAAACTAATACGCGTCAGACAGAAAATAAGGTCTGGCATGAGTCTAAATGCTTTAGTTACATTTTTTATGGGAACTGGCTTTGACGTCGATTAGTTAAATATCACTATGAATATCTTCATAATATAAGTCTATCGAAACAGGTGCTACATCGCTCGATACCCCAAACTACTCACTGTTACTCTGTCGCCTGTGTGGTGACTTATTACGGAACCCATTTTGTAATCGCGAGTTATCGTCTGCCACAGAATTTCTATTAAAGATTGAAAGGCAGATATCGTTATTTCCATTTAAATTCCTTTATGTCAAGATAAAACCCATTGCGATAGACCCTTTTTTTGTAGTTTTTATATCATACAAAGTTTTAGTCCCCCAAGGACAATCTGTGACTTTCGATGTACCACTCTAGGATTTTCAGTATCGTGGGTATGGTTTACAGATAAATATCTTACTAGCACAAATTTTTATTTAGGCCATACACATATTTGTTCCTTACGGGGATCGAATCCGTGACACGTGCAGATAACTAAGCCATTAGATAGCACCAAATGTGCCGTCACATATTTTTGCCATGGAGAGTCTTCGGTCAGTGTCTCGTTTCAATTTTTATTGGAATTGTGTTATGACTCTCTAATCTCGGATCCATTTTTCACATAAGCCTGTAGCACTTTGCGGAGGATGTTATTCCATAAAAAGAGACAAAATTAAACTCTGTTGCTAAGCATAAATCTATCAGGCTCCAGTGTGATCATACGAGGACCTGGAGCCTCCCTTAGGTGCCGAAGATGACCGCCCCAGTGGTTCGGCATACACCTTCGCCCTTCCCCGGGGCGAAGGAAGTTCATGAAGAATTTCAACTGGGCACCAATAAAAAATAAAAAAACATAAATCTATCAAAGCTAACCATATCGTTGTAATAAACGATTCTGCAGGATATTGACAGTAACTGTTTAGTGGATACATTCCTACGTCACGCACAGGAAGTAATGGTGACTTATTCATAGTTAAGCCATCAAAGTATATATATATATACAGAATTATAAATTACTCTCAGATTATCTGTTTTAAAACCTGGTCTAATAACCAGGTCCTGCTTCACTTATCTGTGGTAATTATGCGTTTATTTAGAAGCGCGCGATCTAAGTACAGTGAGCGGTGCGTTGCTGTGATTTCTGACTTGATTCGCTTGATGATGATATTTTGTTAATTAAATGGTTATTATTAGAGTAAAATGTTACTATTATAAGTTTTATTCTTGTTGTGTGAGGTACAAAACCGGTAATTTCTTATAGTTCAGTTTTCTAATTGTAAATTTACTACTTGTTAGGTAAATTACAACTTGACAATTGAATTCTATTGCTATTGACATATTCAAGAATGTGTGTGATTAAGAATATTCGGTTATTCTATAATTTCTGGCTTACTTTGCTGCAAAAGAATCTTGATGAGCAAAAAACCACTTCCAACATATTTAGGAAAAGCAAGATGGTATCGTATAGCCGTGTGGTGCCGGCTCAGAATGCCACCACCCCATCTCCTCCCATGGGTGTCGTAAAAGTCGACTAAGGGATTAGCCGGAGGATGGGCAGCAGCGTCCTTCGAGTACATTAACAACTCAACTGCGATCGCCAACCCGCCTGCCAAGCGTGACGATTATGGCAAAACCCCCCAATGAGCCCACAACATATCCATATCGATGGTTGTAGTGATCTTTGGGGGAGGCCTGTGTCCAGCAGTGGATTTCATTCGGCCGAAATGATGAAAAAAAAAAATGATGAAGATGGTATCAACAAAGAGTAACCAATAGCCGTAGGTGCTAAACAAGTCCTTGAAATTACGGAATTCCACAAGATTACGTCAGATAACAATAGGTAAACCAAGTTAAAATTAATATGTCCTAGCAAATAGAAATCAAAAAGAATGAAATTTGAACTGGAACTTAAATAATTAATTAACATCGGTCCCAGCGTCTCTACCAAGAAACTTAGTTTCTCTCAATATTTGTCTTCCCCTACCGAGTTGAAGTTACACATAGACGAACAATTATTACCTGTTCATACCTATCCCAAGAAAGTTATGCTTGTTTTAATAATATTGATTTAAGTTAGCTCACTATCAATGCATAACTTATACCCTTCTGGACGAGTTTCTGTTAGTTTTATACAAATATTATTGTGTTCGAGTTTGTTTGGTCAGCTTGAATTTGAAAGTAATATGTGTACTTAGATGTTTGGTTTTTTGTTTTAAGTACCAATTTTGTAATATTTGTGTAGTGGAATTATGCTATTGTTTGATGTCTGTTACATTGTTTAAGATTTTTTTCATGACAAATGTTTTATTTGTTTCTTTTTAATAATTCAGATACAAAATTACACAATGAAGTAAGATAAGATAATTTTGCCTATTTTTTAGTTGACTTCAAAAAAAAATATTCCTTGTTTAATTGTAGGGGCAGTTTTTATATTTTTTATAAATGTTTATAAATATGATTTTAATTGAGAGTATTTACAATAACTAATGTATTTTGATGAATTAAATGTTATGTACCTACTAGATATCATCAACATTCAGAGTTAAATATCTCGGCCTAATACGGTAATATCAATTCTATTGTGTGTTTTTGTATTGTGTTCAAGTATTTATAGGTATGTATTAAACCAGGCAGTCTGGTAGTTTAAAAATGTAGAAGTGAATACTAAACATATCTTCATTTTACTAACATTTTAATGTCGTTGCAGGAATCTTTTAAATATAGGCGGGTATCAAGTTATCATTTTGACAACGGAATTTATATAGATAGGTAAGGCCAATTTAAGGAGGCCATTTTATGAAAAACGGTTCATCTATCAATTCAAAATTGGAGTTCTTTTAAAATGATTAGATAATGTGATTTTAAAATAATGTGGTTTTTTTTCTTTTCGTGCAACTTCACGTCTGCTCGCTTGAGGTAAAAAAGGATCCATCAAAATTACTTGTACTCTTTATATCTGGTTAGAATTTATTGTCATAGATAAAGATATCAAATGCCATGAATGTAGTATAAAATAATACTTGTTTTTTATTTTTATCTTATGGTAAGACTAGAGGCGTTTGCAAACATATTTTTTAAAGAACTGAGGGCAAGTACAGGTTCTCTGTTTCCGTTTGGCCTAAATACTCGTGTGTATATAGGTACATGTTCGTGGCATTGGGTGGCCCCGAGGCCACCCCAGCCACACCATAACCTATTGTCCTCGTCGATCGTTTACCGATCAATTAAAGCATCTGGCTATGAGCCCCTCTGAGTGGAGCGGTTATCGAGGTATTCATGTCAGTTTTTTCCACATAATCTATCACCGTAAGCGATTCATTGATGAAAAGTTTATTTAGAAGAAGCCAACACAACCATTGATAACAAGATAATAAACAATAACAATAAAGATAATAAATTCGACGGCACGGTTGGAGCAGTGGCTGATACAGTTGGCTGCTGCGGTCCAGGTCGTGGGTTCGGTTCCCGCACGGAACAAATATTTGTATGATCTCCAGGTTGTTCGGGTGTATTGTGTATGGAATTTGTGTATGAAAACGCACCCACAGAAGAAATCCTAGCGTGGGGCATTATTTAAAAAACGAACTATATTTTATTTTAAATGGTTTGCAAGTTATCGTAATTTATATCACAACCTATCAAATGCACTTCATATGCACGAACCGCCGTCTAATGATGGATGGCAAGTATGCAAGCAGCACTGCGCTTAGACACATTGTTTTATACAGCAGAAGGTATATGAGCATATGGTACGCTATAACCGTAAAATTTTATCGCTTTCGATGCTGAAATGATACACGAAACAATCTAAGTTATAGCGACCGGCGTGTCCCTGGCATCGGGCCAGTGTATTGGTAATGACAGGGCTTATCCAATTTGTAACTTTATCTGTACAAAAGGTTTGACAGCTTCCACGTCTGGACCTCGACTGCTGACGGTACGTAATATCAGGTATTGTTGGGTCGGATCCGTGTTAAGCTAAGGAAATAGGCATTTCGTATGGTATGGTATTTCTTGTTGACTAATAAGTCAATTTATTTTTACTACACTTTCTTATTTTTTTATCCTTTTTGACTTTGACCTTGACTTTGGTGTCCGGATTAAGAATATAGCACCACTCCATCTCCTCCCGTGAATGTCGTAATTTATTGAGTAGTGGACGTTGTATGGCCGATACGGTACGAATGAAAAAACGGCGGAACCATTATAGGATCACTCGTGTAGATGTCTGTTACAGCCAATTTGCTCCGAATCTACTGGATTTATTAAGTTGTGTAACATATGAAATGGGAGGGCTTGTTGTAAAATTTTAATAAAGCTACAGAAAATAGTTCTTAACTTAGAGATTACAGGAAACCTATAAGAAGCCTATGGTCTTAAAATAACGTAGTAAATCTATCAGTATTGTGCGTAAAAACTTACACTTGCAGTTGGAATGTATGGGAGAAAAAGTTTTTCAACTACAATGTTGAGTTTGTTCTCGGGATAAATTATTGGTACAAGACAGAATTCAACAATAGACAATATTTTCAGCTATTTCCCTCTACAATCCGATACTATGCATACTTTTTAGTTACGACAAACAAATGTCGGACAGATTAAATAAAAAAACACGATAGGTAACATATTAATCGTACGGAACTCTCTCCACGTGAGTTTAACTCGCACTTGTCCGGTTTTTTATACTACGTAGCGATAAGACGATCAAATCATTCGCGTATTGGTAAGCGTCACGCCTGCCCGTAACGATTGTAATGCTATTCAGGACTAGTCTTGCGTGGCACCACACTACGTTTGCCGCCTCAGGTATAAGTTATTTAGTTTGTTATAGCCAATGATTTTACTAGCTAAAGTGCCCTTCAAATCGGCACGCAGATCTGGTTGATGGTAGAGTATTATGCACTCCTGTGGTGGTATCTGTTTCTTTTTGTGGACTCAGTGCAAATTCTGCATGAATTCCTCCACCCCGAGGAAGGATGAAGGGGCATGCCGGACTCCTTCCGGCTAAAACCACTGAGGCTGTCATCTTCAGTACCTAAGGGGGGCTCCAGGTCCTCTTATGATCACACAAGAGCCCTGTGGTGGTACCTAGCCGGACTCTAGGACTCTTAATAAGAGACCTACTACCAGTAAAAAATGTTTCCTTTCTTATGAATCAATAATGATAATGACCAGTTACTTGTACTTGTAGTTGAAATACTGCATTGGAAGACTGCTCTGCTCATATCAGTTGCTTGATAACTTCTTGCAGAATTTAACAGAGCTATAAAGGTGTATTATCTTATCTATACATATAAATAAAATTGAAGTCATCATTTCGGCCGAATGAAGTCCACTGCTGGACTCAGGCCTCCCCCAAAGATCACCACAACTACCGATATGGATGTGTTGTGGGCTCATTGGGGGGTTTTGCCATACCCGTCACGCTTGGCAGGCGGGTTGGTGATCGCAGTTGATTTGTTAATGTACACGAAGGACGCTGCTGCCCATCCTCCGGCTAATCCCTTAGTCGACTTTTACGACACCCATGGGAGGAGATGGGGTGGTGGCATTCTGACCCGGCACCATACGGCAAAATTGAAGTGTCTGTTTCTAATGTAAAAATTACAGCTTTTTAAAGCATATGAAAGAATATATATATATATACTGAAGTCTGTCTGAACTGTATATGCTAAAATACTCTAAATTAAGTATAAATAATCCGATTTCTATTAAGTTAAATTCTTTATTTTTTTACTTGCCCCACACTAGAATTCCTCCTGTGTCGTGGGTGCGTTTACCGACACAAATTCCACACACATTACACCCAGACCGCTCCGTCTCCGTCCGTCCGGGTTCGATTCCCGCACGGAACAAACATAAACAAACAAATATAATTGCGCAACAACCGTGCCGTCGTAGTATAACTCAAATTCATAAAGATCAACTTCAACTCTTAGATTATGGCTTCTGTAGAATAATCTCCCACAATTTCGCCAATGTCATGTATATGTTCGGTGCTCAGATTAATCAATCTTTACATATTCATGAAATAAACAACACAAAAATTAAATTTAAAAAAAAGTCTTTGTTCAGTTTTTCCTTTAAAAACATTATAACAAATTAACTTATAACAGATTTTTTATTTATTGAAGCTATTGGTTAGTAACTGTCTTTCCAAAAACAAAATTTTCAATGCCCCTTCCCTCAATAAAACTATAAATAAGACTAGAAAAGTTCTTTTGGAACGTGCCCCAATCAAATTACTATAAAATACAATTTACAAAGTTTCCAACTTTATCTAGAACGCTAGCTTAAAAGGTTTGTAGTGATTTCGCGGCGGCTCCTCTATATTTCTTATAACAAGTAGCTACTTTCATTGGCAAGTAAGGCGGGCTAAGTACACTACTTTACGCCTGTATTGCCTAGCCGACGACGTCGTAAGAAAACTTGCTCCCGGCCACTGATCTCTCCTTATCAAAACAGCGGAGCATAACCGTGAATGCTCTGAGTAAATAAACTTTACTATTTTATGTCGACATGTAATTTTTTTGTCGGAATGATGTTATTTCAATGTATGAGATACGATTATGTTTCTGTTTTGCTATTTTTGTGTGTTAGCCCTTTGTTTGACCGGTCCACATACCGTTTCGTAGGCGGCCAGTCAACGGTTCTTTTTTATTCTTATCGAATATTATGATATTCGATATGTTTCACAAATCAAAACAATACGAAGCGAATGTAAATCAAAGTCAATAGTCGAAATTTATCCATTCTCATCATTTTAGCCGAATAAAGTGCGTGACACAGGCCTCCCCAAAAAGATCACCACAATAACATATCTGGGTGTGGGTGTGTTGTGAGCTCATTAGGGGGTTTTACCATAATCGCCACGCTTGGCAGGCGAGTTGACGATTGCAGTTGAGTTGTTAATGTACTCGAAGTATGCTGCTGCCCATCCTCCGACTTATCCCATAGTCGCCTTTTACGACACCCACGGCCTAAGATGGGTTGGTGCTATTCGTAGCCAGCATCACACGGCAGTCCATTCTCGCACAGTTCTTGTATTACAGTTATAATAATATATTAAAACACATAACAGCGGCCTAATTGCAAAAAATCACTGTCGAGCTCTCATAAAAAGGGTCCTAATCGCTTTAGTTGAAGTGCATCATAAAACCACGCCCTAACAATTTTTTTATAGGGAAAATGAACCGCAAGCTATCAAATCTGCACCGATGATTAACCCTCAAGTCTCCATTAAAAATAGATAAAACAAAATATCGTCGGAGCTCGGTCTCTAGGGCCCAGCGCACGTGACGCCGCCGCCGACGCTAGCTTGCAATTCAATTACCTATCTTGGTAGGTACTATTCTGGTCTACACATATCTGCAATAAAATCAAATAACTATGAGATACCGTGCCTTGAGAGGGTTGCATTTTATGTAGGATTAGAATTTTATATTGGGAATGCTTTCGTGATAAATCTGAAATTGGCAAAACGAATGTTAGAATCCCAAGAGTACGTAAATATCTTTGATATCACAGAATTTGCAGCAAAATGTATATACGGTACAACAAAAAGAACTATTTTAATATTTTTTTGTCTGTCTGTCTGTCTGTTTGTTCTCGCTAATTTCTGAAACGACTGGGTCGATGTCTACAAAACTTTCACTGACAGGTAGCTGATATTATAAGGAATAACTTAGGCTACTTCTATACTAGAAAAATAATTAGGGATACGCGCAAAAAATTAAAACCCAAGAAATTCAATATATATACTCTATGTCAAGTGTGTATGTACATAAATTCGTTATAAACAATCCAATTTCTTTTAAATTAAACGGCGAGTGAAACTGTGGGTCTCAGCTATATGTATTATATATATGTATTATATTGATATTGTAAAAACCTGATGTTTATTATATATTCAAAATTAAATATTCTCTACGTTTTATTAAACAACTAGCTGTGTCCTGCGGCTTCACCCGCCGTTTAATTTAAAAGATTATTTATAATTTATTATTCCATAATTAGTATATATATTGGATTTTATGGGTTAAAATTTTTTTCGTGGAACCCTAATTCTTTTTCTAATATAAAAGTAGGCTTAGTAATTCTTTATAACATCAGCTATCTGTAAGTGAAAGTCCCGTAAAAATCAGTCTAGCCGTTTCGGAGAGCAGCCGTAACAGACAGACAGACAGACAAAAAAAAATTTTTTGTTAAAGGTACCGTTTATACTTTTATATGCATTTATTAAAAAGCTGTTATTTTGACATTACAACCAGACACTTCAATTTAATTTATTAGTATAGATAAACATGGTCAGATCACTTATTTGCATTTATTGCAGTTATTACCATTATTGTTAACTAAGGCACATACTTAATGCTGGGTAATTTAATCACTATGTACATGACGCGCCAAACAACGGCGAATTAATTTTGCATTCGGCAATCTGGGGATGCACCGGCAGCAGCTGCCGTGACACATACTGACCGATTTGATATGCACCCTTCTGTAACGTCTAGTCTGTCATGCTTATTCTGTCAGTGTAGAGCGATATATTTGTCATAATTGATATTCAATTGTATCTATTTATATTAAAACCTGACCCAAACCTTTATATTTAAGGTTTGTATATTTGTAGTTAGTGTAGGTATTTAAATATTTGTAGTTTCGTTCGTTGTAGTTACTAGCACTTATTTCTGTTTAACCCTTAAACTGAGTTTATTATATAGGTAGATGTTCTAGAAGTGTAGTCGCCAGAAGAATGCATCGTTCGAGTTTCGAATTTACGACTTTTCGACGATACCTTCTCGTTTCTTATATCTCCAAACTAGTGTTTAGTGAAGTTTGATCTTAGGCCCGTATTTTGGATCGAGAATCAAAACTCAAGTAGAATTTGAGTCGCGATTGCATCAATTGAATATAAATGCTCGGCTTATTACGTAGGGTCTTGACTCAATATCTACTTGAGTTTTGTTTCTCGGTCTGTATTACGAGCCTTAGTGCAAAATGCGATTCGAATAACCACTAATTACAAAAACTAGTGTGACATGGGTCGAGCAGTCATAAATAACTCTACTATGGATTCGCGACGTGTAAATAACTTTAGTCGTGTCACGACAAAAAACCAAAAGTGCGAGTTGCAGTCGCGTGGAGAGGTTTCCGTAGGATGAATATATTAAACACTATGTTTAAAAAAAATCTGACCTAAATCAATTTGTCGTAACTAAAATATATTGTCTATTGTTGAATTCGGTCTTGTACCAATAACTTATCCCAAGTAGTTGAAAAACATGTTCTCCCATACATTCCAACTGCAAACGCAATTTTGTAAGCACAATATTGAAAGATTTACCGTGTTATTTTAAGACCATCGACCTCTTATAGATGTTTCTGCTATCTATGGGTTATCTATATAGCTATGAGCTATAGTTATTCAAAATTTTATGATGTGGAAATTCTACATGAACTTCCTTCGCCCCGGGGAAGGGCGAAGGGGTATGCTACCAGCTAAAACTACCGGAGCGGTCATCTTCGCCACCGAAGGGGGGCTCCAGGTCCTCGTAAGATCACACTAGAGCATATCGCATGTTGTTCTGAGATAGCATTACTAATCTAACGTAGAATGTCACTTGCATTAAAAGTGTTGACTATAGTTTATTGATAGACATTGGTGTGTTAAAAATAGTTATGTGTTCGTATCTTAATGTTCTTTTAAACAATAAATGACCAAGCCAAAGGCATTAAAACTTTCTTTGGTTTGTGGAACCTGAAATAAAACGTACGGGTTTGTTTGCAGGAACAATGATGTAAACCTACTTAAATACACAAACAATAAATTTATATGTGCACATGCTTTCATGCAACACATATTGTTATTGCTTATATACATCACTAATAATACGAAAAAAGCCGAATTTAATAGCAGGTTTTACGTATATACAGTATGTACATATATGGCCTATATTGGTGAGCGCAGAATGGCTGCTATTCGACAAAAGGAACGCTTTTGCCAATCCCTCTGGTTTAGAATCCCTTAGTCACCGTTTACGACATCCACAGGAGGACATGGAGCGGTGCTTATATTCTTAATCTGGACACCACACGGATAGATGAATACTTTTTTTTTGGTGCCCCGTGGAAATTCTTCATGAGCTTCCTTCGCGCCGGGGAAGGGCGAAAGGGGTATGCCGGACCCCTACCGGCTAAAACCACTGGAGCGGTCATCTTCGGCACCTAAAGGAGGCTCCAGGTCCTCTTAAGATCACACTAGAGCCGCCCACTGGTGCCACGCCTATAGGCACATCTCGGAGAGGGTGACTGTAAAGTGGTCAACCCCCCGGGGGGATTGTAAATGATCCCCCAAAGCGTCCCACGGCAGCGAGTGACCACATGCGTGCTACCGTCTTGGATAGATGAATCCTATAAATAATAAATTCTTTATTGACATAGGGTAATAACACTTTTATATGAGTTATTCTAGGTATTTTATTATGTTTTCTGGATCGTCATAGACCAAATTATTCAGCCACGTACATAAATAGACCTTTTTTATTTGATTCAAGTTTAGCTTGTTTTGATTAATATGATTATCACTTCCATTAACGGTGAAGGAAAACATCGTGGGAAACCTGCACACCTGAGAGGGCTCCAAAATGTTCTCAAAGGTGTGTGGCGTGGCGGACTGCAAACCCACACGAGGCCAGCGTGGTGGACTAAGGCCTAAGCTTTCTCATAGTTAGAAAAGACCCGTGCCCAGCAGTGGGACAGCAATGGGCTTATTATGTATTTAGCATCCTGGTGTTTATTGTTTTAATAAAAATATTACTGGTTCGCGGCGCTGCTACTACAAAATGTTTTTGGGCATACAGGCAAATTCCCCACAAAATTACGTTGGCTGGTACCATTGGCTGATATGATGACTCTCGTATCATCAAATAGGTTTTCGAACTGGTTCGTAGAGTTGGGTAAAAAGTGTTTGATATTATTAGTTTCCCATCTATAGCTTAAAAAAGTTCAGGTAATTTCTTTTCATGTCACCCCATGTACCCATGAATTAACATTGCCATCAATATGACAGTACTGTCATATTGATGGCAATGTTAATATGTCAGTACTGTCATATTGATAACACGTTGCACATAGCCCAGAACCTGTATCTTTCTTAATTTAATTTTTTTATTGTTAATTAAACGTTGCTCCGCACTAGGATTTCTCCTGTGTCATAGGTGTGTTTACAGACATAAAATTCCACACACAATACACCCAGACCCGGTACAATTACCTGCAGATCATACAAATGTTTGTTCCGTGCGGGAATCGAACCCGCGACCAGCAGCGCAGCAGCCGACTGTATCAGCCAGTGCACCAACCTTGCCATCCATCTATGTTAGCAGTATATTGTACCGTCTCAGTTAGTACAGTAATGTACTCGGAATCTTAGGGTCGTACTCTCAGTAACTCAAAGCCCTGATTATTAGGCTGATATTTTAGTCGTATATTCAGTTATTTGTAGACTTATTTTCTTTTTTTAATTAAATATTATGTTAAATAATATTATTTCTTTATTAAATATTACAAAGTAAATTAAAAAATTATCCGTGACTATATATACTGCCTTTATCAAACTGACATCTAAATTATCTATACAAACAAATAAAATTGAAGTGTCTGTTTGTAATGTCAAAATAACAGCTTTTTACTAAATGTATATGAAAGTATATACGGTACATAAAACAAAACGTTAATATTTAAAAAAATTGTCTCTCTGTCTGTCCGTCTGTTTGTTCCTGGTAATCTCCGAAACGGCTGGACCGATTTTGACGGGACTTTCACTATCATATATCACTATCACTATATAGCTGATGTTATAAGGAATAACTTAGGCTACTTTTATTTTAGAAAAATAATTAGGGTTCCGAGCAAAAAATATAAAACCCATGAAATACAATATATATATTCTATGTCAAGTGTCTATGTCGAAGTACTCTAAATTTTTTTTAAATTAAACGCGGGTGAAACCTCGGGTCCCAGCTAGTTTTAAATAATATTTTTTGAATACATTGTATATTGCACTGGTTGGCTATTTGGAAACGGAACTCCTTTGAGAACGATATTCAATATGGGCTTTACAGTACCTTGTATTTTTTATTATCTTGATCGTCTTATCTCAGCAGTAAGTAGTCATTTCTTTTTACAGCATGAGCTCGATAGGAACATTTACTCAGTATACAAAAACGAACTTATATAGAAGTTTTTGAATTTAAAATGATGATGAATAATAAAAGTCCTCATCATCTATATATATAAAAAGAGAAACTGACTGACTGACTGACTGACATACTAACGCACAGCCTAAACCACTGGGGCTAGAAACTTGATAAGTAGGTAGCTTTTATGACGTAGACATCCAATAAAGAACGATTTTTAGAAATGCCACCCCTAAAGGGGTAAAACAGGAGTTGAAAGTTTGTATGAAACTGCATCATTATTTAAGTAAGATATAGGAAAATTGGTATTTGGCTTTCTGTTTAAAAATAAAGAAATAATATATACGTTTCAGTGTTTTTGTAAATTCCACCCTTAAGGGGGTAAAATAGGGGGTGAAAGTTTGAATGGACAAACCGTTATTTTTGAAGCCAGATCTATGAAAATTAGTATTTAGCATTTTGGTTGAAAATAAAGAAATACGTGTTTCAGGACTCTAGCCTCGGCTTAAGGCATTGCTGGGGGAAGCAAGCTATGTAGAGACAGCTGTATTGGTATGATTTAAATATTTTAGACAATATTTAAGACTACGAGCTCAGCATGGCCGCTGTGAACGAGACTGCGTAAGTCTCTTCAAATGATCTATGGTGATTTTATCATCCAGGTCGATGAGTACGTGCCTCGGGCGGCGTATGCTACTAATACGGGAGGGTGTGTGGGCGAATCAGATGAATCGAATGGGTCAGAGCAGAGTCGTAGAAGCGTTTAGACGCTTTTTTCATGAATTGCCTGATGGTCGGTAAGTTCAAATTGATATGTAGTTGATCATTGCGCAGATGTACGGCCATGTCAGTGGCCTCTACCATGATTTTAGCTGGACCAGCCCGGGAAGACACAGTCTTTGTGCCGCGGTGGTCCTATGACCTCCCTTTTGAATTTAAGAGACCGTAATTCCCTGTGAATGTGAGTTTTGCGATAAGTTACAAGGTCAAACATCGAAGTTCGCGAGAGTTGACTAGAGACATGACTGTTTCTCCCATAGTTATCAGAGTTTCTACCACGGTCAGTTTTTTGTGGCGTGGTCACGTGTTAGCTCACTCCGTCATGTGATTATTCTGGTGCCAACTAAAAAATGTGGTACTTATACAAAGAAATATAAACATCATCATAACTTCACAATTTGGTAATACTTATGTTTAAGTACGACGAAATTAATTTAATTCCGTGTGGTGCCGGCTCAGAATGCCACCACCCCATCTCCTCCCGTGGGTGTCGTAAAAGTCGACTAAGGGATTAGCCGGAGGATGGGCAGCAGCGTCCTTCGAGTACATTAACAACTCAACTGCGATCGCCAACCCGCCTGCCAAGCGTGGCGATTATGGCAAAACCCCCCAATGAGCCCACAACACATCCATATCGGTGGTTGTGGTGATCTTTGGGGGAGGCCTGTGTCCAGCAGTGGACTTCATTCGGCCGAAATGATGATGATGATGAAGTACGACGAGTCCCATTTAACTATCTTACGCCCGAATACAGAAACGCCACTCAATATTTATATCCCGCTTAACAGTTTGAGACTATAGCTGTCCTACCGAAACCGGGTGTCTTAAATAGATAAGAGGGATTTAAATATTAAGTAGCGTTTCAGTATTCGGCCATTAGATACCATACTTATCTAAAGGACACTTTCAAATTCCGGGCTGTTACTAATACTTTTCCTACAGAAATCCTTCTTATGGCTGCCCGACCAATAAATTGGACCCTGGATCTAACGTTAAGCAGTTTTGCTATATCGTTCGTTCAGCCGTTCGTTTTAGTGTGCTGTGTGCTCATTGGGGGGTTTTGCCAGAATCGCTATGCTTGGCAGGCGGGTTGGCAATCGCAGTTGAGTTGTTAATGTACTTGAAGGACGCTGCCGCCCATCCTCCAGTTAATCCCATTCGCCTTTTACGACACCCACGGGATGAGATGGGTTGGTGCTATTCGTAGCCGGCACCACACGGCACATGCACGTGCTGTATCGTTTGATTTGCTCATCTATACTAAAATCATAAAGAGGTTTTGTTTGTTTGTATGTATGGGGAAATCTCTTGAACTACTGAAAAGATTCTAAATTTTATTTCACTAATAGGAAGCTACATTATCCCTGAGGCTATAGTTGATAAAAATAAATGCGCGGGTGAAACCGTGGGCAACAGCTAGTGTACTTATAAAACAATATTTGCATGTCCACATTTTTTTTTGTCTTCATTTTCATAAATATTCCCTAAGCGCCTGCAAAACTGATTTAAAAATGGAAAAGGTGGAAATTGATATTATAACCATAATAACTCGTTATGCTAATTTGATTGGCAGTTTAACAAAACGCAAATTAATTCCCGGAGCTCAAACATTACGCAGAATCCAACAAAATTATCACAATTAATTAAATTTGGCACCGTTTTAATAAAATTAAAAACAAATAACACAATTTAATGCAGCTTAATGAGACATTCAGTGTGAAATAACATTTCAATATACTGAAAATATTTCAATTTTATTTAACGTTAAGTAGAATAAACGGGCGTGTGGTCAAAAGTTCGCAGTTATGTAGCCATTGCATACGAATCACCGTTTTCATTCATGCAATTACCCGTTATCATCACATTAAAACATTTATACAGCGTAATTGTATAAGTGCACTTTAAGTGCTGAAATTGTAGTGTATTATAAACACGGCGACTCTAGTCTATTGAAATTATATCAGCGATTTTTAATGGGAGGTCTGTAACGTAGTCAGTCAGGGACAGAAATCGATAAGAAGTGCAACAGAATACCCTTAACATGTCAATTCAGTAAAAATCCATGAATATAAATGCTGGAATTAACAATTTATGAAAGTTCATCGACTTTTGTAGTATTATGTTTACCGATATTTGTAACCTTATGGTGGTAACCGTATTATATGGTCGTAGATGACGATGATGACGACTTTTGATGGTTATGGTGTAAACGATTTGTGGAACATGATTATACGTTTTCATAGAGTTATGTCGCTAACTGTACCTGCTTAAAAATGCATAGGTACTTTTGCTCAAATCAGTACTATTGATAACATACTTTTATAACTTCATTTTAAGCTCAATGTTAGCAAAACCGGTTGAAAAGCGCATTTTCAGCGAAAATAATAATAATATATGTATTCACGTCATCGAAAGTAAGTCAATTCACGATCATTTAAATCCTTCAATTATGTATCTAATACATAATGTTAACTGAAACATAACTAGGCCCTTAGATACAGATGCAGAGAGCAGGAGGGCTTAGCAACCTGTCACTACCATATCACGATATTACAACGGGTTGTAATATGCAGCTTATTGTATCAAATTAGAATTAGTGTTCAATACTCGAAACATAGGAATTATTGCGTGAGATGTTTATTAAGTAATCAAAAGCTTTGTCTTTAGATGTATTGGGAGCATAACTGACATGATAAATAGTTTTTTTACATTAAACGTAACAGCGGACCCCAATTACACTATTTCTAAGATGTTTTTATAAGTGTAGATGCGTTGCCCACGCTTTATGATGATCACATGAAAAGCAAGGTAATTGCCCGGAGTTCACTTAGTCACGCATCGACCCGTGTCGCAGCTAGGCAGTAATCTTAAATGTAATTCTTGCTAAGTATTGTAGAAAAAATGCCGATGATGCGCTTGTTCAGGAACTGCAAAATAAGACGCTCTCACCACTTTAAAGTGCGCGCCCAGCCTTCTCAGGTTTTCAAACACTGCAGAATGTGCTCTTTCATCGCTCTGGCGAAAGGAGCGTGTCTGGTTGTAGATACACGCAACCGTTCCCGCCAAGATGTCCAAGGGCTCAAACAGCTCACAGGTTTTAGTGTGAAGATCCAATAGAATAGGATATAAATTATAGGATATTTGTTAGGCATATGAGGCTGACCTCATCGTGTTAGCCAAAATAAGTCCAGTGCTGAATAAAGGCCTCCCCCATAGATTTCCACAGGTGTGACGCTGCTGCCTATCTCTCGGGTTTAGATTCTCTTAGTCGCCTTTTACGACTTCCACGGGAGGAGATGAGCTGGTGCTATATTCTTAATCAAAACACCACATGGAAGCATTTTTTTTATTTTTTTTTATTGATCCGGTGGAAATACCTCATGTACTTCCTTCGCCCCGGGAAAGGGCGAAGGGGCATGCCGGACTCCTACCGGCTAAAACCACCGGAGTGATCATCGTCGGCACCGAAGGGAGGCTCCAGGAACTCGAAAGATCTCCATCTAGAGCCACCCATTGGCGCCACGCCTTTAGGCACATCTCGGAGGGGATGACTGTAAAGTGGTCATCCCCTCTAGTGGAGGGAAGGCGACTGTAAAGAGGCCACCCCCCCAGGCATCTCTCGAGGGAATTGTAAAAGGTTTCCTCGAGGCCTCACTATGCGCTGTGCTGCGCACACAGCGGTACGTGACCACATGCGCACCGCTGTCTTCCCGGGGGTCGCTCGGTATGAGCACGCAGATTTCCCAATAAGCGCGCTCGCGACCCTCAAGGCCCCCTATAAAGACAACAGGGGACTCAGGCGTGTTGGACACGGGCGCCGCGGCGGTTGTTACCCCGGCCCCGTGTCCTCCTCCTCCGAGCGGGATCGGCCCTCTCCCGATCCCGCTCTGCGACCTCCTTCTGGAGCATTACGCTCTCACAGAAGGAGACCACAGCACTCCAATTTTCCTGCTTTGCCAGCATAGCCGATACTACTGCTGGCAAAGAGAGATCTTGCCCGATCCGATCGACCAGGATCCGCCGCTCGGCAGTCCACGCAGGGCACTCTCCGAGCGTGTGCTGTGCGGTATCCTGATCGTCTCTACAGTGGTGGCACTGTGCCGTGACCTCGCGTCCTATCCTGTGCAAGTACGCACCGAAACAACCGTGTCCGGTGAATACCTGCGTCAGGCGGAATGTGACGCGCTCGCTCCTTTGGAGCCAGGCTTCGAAGAGCGGCAAGACAGCCTCAACGACGCGCTTTGTCGCGTACTGTGGCAGCATGAGCCGCTCGCGCCACAGCTCGAGTGCACGCCGCCGAGCCTGACGCCTCAAACTTTCGAGCGCCCCTGAAGGCACGCCTTCACCGCACTGGCGGAGGGAGCGTGTTTGGTGATACACCCACGCATCCATCTCCGCCAAGATATCAAAAGGCGGAAAGCGCGCCAAGAGAGTTGCCGCCTCAAAGGACACCGTTCGGTATCCTCGTGCGATCCGTATGGCTATACGGCGGCTACTCTACGCTGCAGACCATGAATCTTGGTTCTGCAGCGCTGGACGCCCGAGAGTCGAGATGACCAAACAGGCGCCCCATAGAGGGCCACGGACCGCACGACTCCCCCGTAGAGGCAGCGAACTTCTTCCCTCGGTCCCCCGAGATTGGGCAGTAGACGGTGCAAGGCACCCACTATCCTTTCGACCCGGGGGACAAGACGCTCGAAGTGCTCCTCGAAGCCCCAACGACTGTCCAGGGTGAGCCCCAGGTACTTCATGTACCGGCCCACCCCGATTCGCGCGTCACCAACGCGTATCCACGAACTGGGAGGCTCCCTGTTCCGCGGCAGTTTGTGGAACCATAGCGCCTCGGTTTTATGAGGCGCTATCCGCAAACCCAGAGCGTGGATTTCGGCCACGACAATTGCCACCGCTTGCTCGGCAAGCCGGATGGTTCCCTCGAAGGTCTCCCCGCTGGCCAACACAAGAGTGTCATCAGCGTAACAGATTAAGCTGACGCCAGCGGGGAGAATGACACGCAGGACCGTATCGTAAGCGAGGTTCCACAACAGGGGACCGAGAACCGATCCCTGTGGAACCCCGCACGTGATCTCCCTACATGGAAGCACCTACTGGATACTAAGTAGCATTGTACCCATTGACATAAGCGACGTACTGATCACTGATGCGCTGCAGACCTAAGGCTTAATATGGATTGCCTTGTGTTCCGGTAATTTCACAGGCTGTTCCTACCCTTCGCCCGGAACAAAGCTACGCTCACACATAATTGTCATGGTGGGTGAAATAGGTAGTAGTTGTTGGTTTTTGTTTCAAGTAGATCACCATCATTTCAGCCAAATAAATCCACTGCAGGACGCAGCATCACCCCAAAAATCGCCACAACGACTGATCTGGATTTGTGTTATGGGGTTGTTCATTGGGAAGTATTGCCATAATAGCCACGCTTGGCAGGCGGGTCGGCAATGGCAGTTGAGTTGTAATTAATGTAGGTACTCGAAGGACGCTGCTGCTCATACTTCAGCTAATCTTATAGTCACCTTTTACGACACCCACAGAATGAGAAGGGGTGGTGCTATTCTTAGCCGGCACCACACGGCTTGTAATGCAATTACTGGATTTATGAAACATCAGAATTTAAGATGCAATGTTTTAATTGGTTGGTCCTATGGAGAAAAGCCGGCAAGACGCTCTTTTCACATAATAGGGAAAAAATATTAATATACAATTATGTGTATACATTTTTATATTAATATATATAATGAGAAAAATATAGGTATTGCGTAAAGAAGGAATAGTATTTTAGTACCACCTCAGTTGTGTCGTTACCATAGAACTAGCTAGCTGGCAATAAAGGCGCATCGGATGTTTCTGAAGCCCGAAAGATAGGCAACCGGTCGAACCATAGTATTCCAGTATCCTCTAGTAAGTATGTTGGGAAGGTCACATTGCAGTCACTGCCTATTTAATATTGATAATCGGTCGCTGATCCGTGTGGTGTCCGGATTAAGAATATAGCACCATTATCGAGTAGTGCTGGAGGATATAAATCCTCGCGTGGATGTCGTAAAAGGCGACTAAGCGACTCTAAACCAGCGAGTTAGGTAGCAGCATCCTTTCAATGGAACAGCAGCCATTCTGCGCTCAATAACCCACCTGCCATCAAAGTCAAACTCAAGAGATTTTTAATTCATGTAAACCATTTACTGGCACTTACGAATAGTCAGAATTTAAAAAATTGCACACCATCCGTGGCGAGTACTCTCATATTCCCCAAAAATTACAGCACAATTTTTTTAATCTATGGGGGAGGCCGGCCTTTTTTTTTTGTTTAGCTGTCGATGTCCTTTAGCTGATATGATTGATAATGATGCTGAATCAATCGAAAAATAATCTTTATTTCGGTCTTCATTCATTGTTCATCATCAAATTATCATCATAGCTTATCATCGATTCACCATCTGTGTCCCAGTGGAAATCACGCACTATTGTACAATTGAAGTCGAAAGAGATATTTTAATATTATATCGATAGTATACGCCACCTCTCTAAGTATCCTAATCGAAATTAACATCACTAGAAAACCTAAATCTCAAAGTGTTGCATATTTCAGTCATTGTTACGTATCACCATAAACTCGTCGTATTATGTTTGTTTAGAGGTAAAAAGTGAGGTCACCTATGTGTGTTATTTTATCATGTGTTATCTTTCATGCAAAACGTCGTGTTTGTTAGACCAAGAAAAGCAATAAACTAACAAAGGAAACAACTTCATCATTTAATCTTAATCAAACCTATTACAGATTATACTACCATTGTCGTTATCGACAATAAACTCTATTTTGAGTGCCGATAAATGAATCGTTGTACCAATTGCATTAATTCAACTGCATAAAAATCAGCCAATTATTCAAATAGGGCGCGCCATGAACCGAAGACCGTATCGATGAATATTAATTGTTTTCGATCGTAATAAAAAAGAGTAAAATAAAAATGAAATAACTGAATAATCGAGTAAGATTGTTTACGCGGAGACAATGGTAGTTAAGCGATTGTTTGTTCGATTAAAGTGTCAATATGCAGTGTCGTGTCATGCATTCTAGTGATTTTTTTCTAAATGTTGCATGGTAGAGCCGTGTCGTAGCCAGTTGTTGACTATAACCGAAAAAGGGCTGGTTTCACTGTAAGTACTACTTTGACAGAATATCGGCGTAAAATATAACATTGTGTCGCTGCGTTCGTGCTGTAAGTGAGAATCATTGGTGGTTATACTTTCCACACTCTTTCTTCCGTTCCTACAACACCCACAATCTCCGTCTCCTCTCTCCCTCTCCCCCTACGATGCGGTTGTTCACGGCAGGCGGTTACTGCTTTCGGCTCTAGTGTGATCATACGAGGACCTGGATCCTCCCTTAGGTGCCGAAGATGACCGCTCCAGTGGTTTTAGCCGGTAGGAGTCCGGCATACCCCTTCGTCCTTCCCCGGGGTGAAGGAAGTTCATGAAGAATTTCCACTGGGCACCATTAAAAAAAAAGGCGGTTATTGCTTATCATCAAGTGACTCACGTATTTCTTTACCATGTGATAGTTACAAATAATAACTCCCTTAAAAAATGTTTATTTCATGTTTTTGTTTCGCATCTCTTGTTAGTGTTACTCGTATTTTAAGATGCACTGAATGACAACGGCTGAAATTAATAATCAATGTAATCCAATAATTTTGGATTGAGGATTTATCTCTTTTGTGTTAAGTGTTATCTTAATACAAAAATACATTAAGTTTTGAATCTAAAATCTAAATATTTTGGATTAGATTATTCATTTTGGCCGTAAGTAATGATGGACTAAGAAAGAGCTACTTAAAAGAGAAATCTTAAACATACCTACATAATCAGCCCATTAATGTCCTATTGTTGGGCACGGTCCTTTTCTCACCATGAGCTAGGCTTTAGCCCATCACACTGGCATAATTGGCGGCTTGGCGAACTACACTACTACTACTACTACTATCATAAATGTGAAAGTTTTAATGTTCGAGACTGAATCACGCTGCAACGGCTGAATTCTTATGATGTTAGGCATAGAGGGAGAGATTATATCGTGGAATAAGTTCCCTTAACAAAGAGACGGGTGAAGTATAAATGTGTAAGTTATTGGTGAAGAAATGTGGCGGTCGACTAGAATAGACTCATTGCAAGAACTCTCAGAAGAAGACTCATGGTATGGAACCGGTCGTCTTATGGGGGATTTCGTCTCTTAGGAAGGTGGTCACAGGGTCTCTGCTGTATAATAATGTACGATTTGCATCAATATCAAGCAAGTAGGCTGACAGATGATGATCAGGTTTTGATGATGAAGCATGCGCGCTATGGTTAATGTAATTCCACCGAGTTCAAGCTCATTAGATTGCCCTCGATGAGCAGTTGGCTGTCGGAAGGACACCAGGGTTTCATGATGGAGCTGGAAGGTGGTCACAGGATCTCTGCAAATCAACAGAGACATTGAAGCTTTGTGTATACCATGAGCACGACTATTCGTTTGATGAGATGAGATAGGAGAAGGTAAACTTCTTAAGCGCAAGTAAGGTCCAATCTGACATAACGTATGTACGTTAATTTACTATGGTGAATTAAATACCCTAAAACCTTGTCGCAGGAATATTGCATGAACTACTTACTTATACGCGACAAACTTTGTTTTTTTTTTTACAGCTATAAGTTTGATACTTACTACTTTTATCAGGGTCTACCCAACCGAACCATATCCACTGACTAACAACATTCGGCATTGCCGTTTTACCGTTATAGTATGTTTGTTTCAAATTTTCTTTTCTTTTTTAATTTTAGTGGCACAAATTAAAAGCTTGAATTATTATTACATTGCATTTTTCAATCATGCCATTACGTCATCAATTTCATTTTATAATTTTACATGGTGTTAGTAAAATAAAAGATTTATAAATAAATAAAAATTATATATCAAACGAACTTCTAAATTACGTGTCACTTACATCAAAATCAGTTATATAAAATAAAACTTATAATTAACACATATTCTCACATAACGTAACGCACTGAACCGCAAATATATTACGTGCTACAGTTTTATCTTCGTCAAAGTCAAAGGTTTTTATTTCAAATAAACCAAATATTGGCACTAATGAAACGTATATATTTCAAATAGTTGATCTCGTGGAGAAGAGCCGGCAAGAAACTCCATGGATACTCTTTTAAAATAATTGAGATTACAATGTTGATTGATGCAAATTATTGTAAAACATATACCGAAAAAAATGTAGGACAATGTGTAAAGATGGAACATACCACAATAATAAATAATATGCCGTGGCAATTAAAGGCTGATCAGTCCCAACAGACGGCACCCGTTCACGAGCATGACACATGCATTAGCATCGCTTAGCTCAACCATATTGTACGGAACCAAATGACCCGATACACAACGCCACCGCCAGCAAGACATTTTAGTTAGCATGACAGACCGATACAGCCAGGCAAAAGACAATCAATATTAGTACTAAAAATAACATCAATGGCTACATGATTCTCACACATTTACAGTTTCGTATGAATATTCGTATTCGTCAATATACGCAAAATAATCGAGTCCGATTCCAACGAATCGATATTTTAGTATAAATATCAGACAATATTAATCCGCTTGTAAAAGTAGCAACCGTTGCACATTTTGTAGCAATGGTTGGAGATTAAAAATTCCATCTGGCTTAAAAGGATAAAAGTACTCCTGACTGATAAAATTTGTAAAGCTTGTGAATTGTACCTATATTCTTTTTATCATACTTATATGTTAGGGGCAAATACCCAAAACACTCATTGTGAAAACAAATCTATTACAATGTGTTGTGGTCTAATTCTAATAAGATATTTTAATCCAAAAAACAATTTGTTGCGGCATTGGGTGGCTCAAGTACTACCCCAGCCGCATCTTAACCTACTGTGACAGCATTTGCTTATACACAACAGAATTTATTAAGTGTTGCGCACAACGTTCTGGATTTTTTTTAGTTTAGTCTTATACCATTAAAAATATAATTCATTTTATAGTAGGACCACATTATCTCGCAACAATGCCAAAACCTTCATTAAAGTACGCAACCTTCTGGGTGCGACTCGCACTTATCTAGTTAAATATATGTAAAAGGCACGTATGTATGCTGCACGTATGGATGATGCACGTATGGATGCTGCACGTATGGGTGCTGCACGTATGGATGCTGCACGTGTGGATGCTGCACGTATGGATGCTACATGTATGGAAGCTGCATGTACGTATATAGAATTAATTAAATAAATGCGATATACGAGTATTCATCATTCCGGCCGAATGAAGTCCACTGCTGGACACAGGCCTCCTCCAAAGATCACCAATATGGGTGTATTGTGGGCTCATTGGGGGGATTTGCCATAATCGCCACGCTTGGCAGACGGGTTGGCGATCGCAGTTGAGTTGTTAATGTACTCGAAGGACGCTGCTGCCCATCCTCCGGCTAATCCCTTAGTCGACTTTTACGACACCCACGGGAGGAGATGGGGTGGTGGTATTCTGAGCCGGCACCACACGGCAAATTACCGTAAGCTATCTTATCTTAAATTATTCAGATCTTTTAATTAAATTTATAGATTGCTAAGACAAAAGGTATTAGAATAATATTAAATTAATAATTGAAAAGTTATACCAACATAGGTAGTACGTATTCAGCATATTACTGTCCCACTGCTGAGCATTTCATTTATTTCATCATCATTTCCACACGATGAGAAGGTTAGGCCTTAGTCCATCACGCTGGTCTAGCACGGGTTAGCGGACTACACTATTGAGAACATTTTGGAGCCCTCTCACATGCGCAGGATTCCTCACAATGTTTCCTTCACCGTTAACGAAAGTGATAATGAAAGTATGATCACAACAATTCAAAAAGTCAGAGGTGCAAGGCGGGATCGAACTCAGATCGTCCTGTATGGAAGGGCGTTGAATCGTTGAATCGCTAAACTATAACGGGGGTGGTAGGTAGTAACGACGACTATCTTTAAATTGTACAAGCAGATAATAGTTCAAGTAACACTTAACCAGAGGGATGGGCAGCAGCACCCTCTTTGTGGAGCAGCAGCTTTACTGCGCCCACCAAGCCGCCTGGCAAGCGTGGTGAGTACTGGCAAATTCCCCCAATGACGACACAAATGAAAAAGCGGTTCCTAGTGTAACTGGTCGTTGTGGAATTCTATGGAAAAAGCCTTTGTTCTGTAGTTGACATCCTTCAGCTGATATAAATAAATAAATAAATAAATAATAAATAAATAGTTTATTAATCAGCAGTAATTTTAGACGACAAAAACATTTTTTAAATCCTACTTTAACTTAGTACATATTATACGTTACAGATTTAGCTTAGGCTGTTTCTAAGTACAAAATGTATTAGCATCTGTATCCGAACTAAGCGTAGCCTGTATTTCGGATATCAGCGCCAATCACCTCGAATTTCAACATTTCTAGCCAATTACACGAGATTGTTCAGTTGTACAATACAATTCTATATTATTAATTTTGTCTTATTATCTATTTAAATAAATAAAAAATAAATTTGTATGCCTGGAGAGTCCTCTCTTTGTGTGGAGGTGAAATATGAGTGAGTGAAGTGTAAGAGGGTGTGTGGGCCGTGAATGTGTTGGTGCATGTATGTATGAGTGTGTGTGGGGAGTTGCATAAGTTGGTGTATATGTTACTAGTTGTGTCCGAATTCGGGCTGAATTTGTAAAAATGCAAATACAGGATTGGTTAAGTGCAGGAATGCTTGTTACTGTGGAATAAGTAGTAGAAGTTCAGTTTCCTCATAGGTAAGATTTTGTAGATATTCACACACTCTCTTTCTACAATTTAGTTTAGAAAGCTGGTAAATATTTGTAGTTCTGTTTATTTTGTTATATATATAAGGTCCAATGAAATTAAAAAATCTTGTACTGAATCTAGTTCTATAAGCAGACCGCTGGGTACAAACCATATATTTTCTACATTTTTGTAATAATGACGGATCATACATAAGTTTACTATGCTGCAGCAATACAATATTCAGAAGAAACAATTGTCTCACAGTCAGTACTCCACATTGCTGGTAGGGGGTTACGGTTGGGAAGTAGATGGGCCTAAAGGCACTTACTTTTAGAATGGCGCGCTGAGCTACCTCGATCGGCTTCATTGCCGTTTTCGGGGCTCCTCCCCATGAGGATATGCAATAAGATATTAATGACTGGCAGAGGGCATTATAGATATTTTTTAGCATCTCGGTATCAGCAATGTGCCTAAGTTTTAAAAAAATATAAATTAATTTCCGAACTGTGCCACATAGAAGTCTTATGTGTTCTTTAAAATCGAGAGAGTGATGATGACATCATATAAATTGTTCATCAAGGACCATTATAATCATCATTATATCACCCAAAAGACGTCCACGTATAAACAAAGGCCTCCTCCATCAATTTCCACGATTGTGTCGACATTTTGGGGGGAATTGGCCGATATTCACCACGCTTGGTAGGTAGGTCGGTGAGGGAAGAATAGCTGCTGTTCCACAGAAGGGATGCTGTTGCCCTTCCTTCTGGTTTAGAGTTCCTTAGTCACCTTTTACGTCATCCACGGCAAGAGATGGTGTGGTGCTATATTCTCAATCCGGAAACCAAACGTTGCTATTGTATCATTGTACGAAACGAGAAATTATACCAACGCATTGGCACCCTAGTCTGCCACATTAAGGTATTATTACACATTTAAGCTTTATAATAAGATAAACAAGTACCTCATTAAGTGAGTTTATTTACAAAATTACACCTTGTATAGTCCCACCGGCCTTGTCGACATGGTAGCCCTACTCCCATTATTACTTGAAACTAGAAAACGTATTTCACGTTACTGTACAACACTTGTACATCCCTATACATTTGTACGTGCTTAATATATGCCTACACTAGACTTATCACCTAAGCATTATCGTGTTTCTAACGATAATGGAACTTTCGAGTGTCTGTAACCCAACATTAATTTAACTGGTACCTCCACGTAATGGCGTCGGTTTCGCTAATTGTACGTTAGAATAATTATATTACGCCACACGCGTATTCATTTTAATGGATTTTGAGTGTTATATACGGTTAAATGTCACTTGTACCGGTATTTAATGTAAACTAATTTAAGCTAGGCAGTTGCTTTATATGGCTTTATGTCGCTTTAAAGATTAATTCAGGAAATGTATTTCTCTGTTTGCTTCACTAATTACTGCTATAAATTTGATATCTGCAGAGTTTCCTTAAGGAAAATGTTGCTTATATCTCTGTTTGTTAGCTATACAAATGGTTTTTAGAAGTATTGGTTCTAGTCTTCTTTCTAATTCTTGTAAACATAATTCTGATCCGTTTAGACTTGGCTGCTGTTTCTCTCGCATGGCTCGTTTTAGCTAGAATATTTCTATTACTCTCATGAGTTTAAGGTATGATTGAGAAATAAACATCAGAACTACCACGATTGCAATAACATAAGAGAGATTTACTCGTTTTACCAATAACAGTAACAAGCATAATTATTGTTTAGGTACGTAGTTGTTTCCTAACGTGAAAGGGTAAAGTTCCAAGAAGTATTATAATAAACCTTTGAGCAAAGTAGGCATTATACCTAAGTCATAGTTCTTAGAACTGCACGTAGAAAGGTTGCTAACTCATCGCTCACGAGCATAATTAAGTTACACCCATTAGTTGTTGGGATTTCTATCTGCTGCCAGCTAATATACTTCCCTTTCTTTAAACGATCTCTGTGGGTTATATTAAACACAGTGGTTAATTATTCCCTTAATGTTTTTATTCATGCAGATCGTTACCGTCCACACATCATCATATTGGTAATATTTATATAATATAAGTAATAAGTAAATAGCAGTAAGTCGATTGGCTTACATTTCCAATTCAATTCAGTCAGTGTCATTCGATATTTCTATTAGCAATTTCGGAATTGTTGGCCAGTGGAAGGTACGAAGCCGAAATTTTTCATAGGTTATTTAAAATTTTGCTGTATTGGTAGCGTTCGAACTGTAGAATGCGGTAGATTTTCGTATGCTATTTCTGACGAATAGTCTGCGAAGGAGTAGAAAAAGGACTCACCGAGTAGTTACTTCTTACGTAGTATATTCATAATACGAGTAGTCTTGTCATAATTATAGTAAGTCCAGTCTTATGATGGGTCCTTGTGATGCACTTCACTGATGGATAAGGGTAAGTATTTGAGGGAAATGGTTATTTTGCGTTTAAAAAGTATTCGGTCTAGCTCGAACGCGCTGCAGCTACAGCGCCACTTGCACAGAAGTTTGAAGATAGGCGAATCCTTTTCCTCTCTCTACCTTAGAGATTAGGGGATAGGAGTAAGAGGAAAGGAAACAGGAAACGGCAGAAAGTTCATCAATTATGGCTTAAATACTTTTTAATTTGACTTTGTAAGTCACAGATAATAAATTTGAGTTGCGGTTCTCAAAAATTGAAATATTAAATAAATTTGGCCAAAGCAACCGGAGTTGCTGTGTGGTGCCGGCTAAGAATACCACCACCCCATCTCATCCCGTGGGTGTCGTAAAAGGCGACTATGGGATTAGCCGAAGGATGGGCAGCAGCGTCCTTCGAGTACAACTATAACACAACTACGATCGCCAACTGGTCTACCAAGCGTGGCGATTATGGTAAATCCCCCCAATGAGCACTGAACACAAACCCATACCGGTCGTTGTGGCAATCTTCGGGGGAGGTTTCTTTCCAGCAGTGGGCATTTTTCAGCCGAAATGATGATGAACCGGAGTTAGAACTTCGTCCGGAAATAGACGATAGGTGTATGTAAATATACCGAAAATGAAATGGTACCGATGAGATACGAGAATATGGCGCAGACCTCTAATAATATACGTACACGCGATTGGCACTTAATGGTCACATTTAACTATCGCCATTGGAGTGAGTCGAACACCCAAAACTTATTAAATTCATGTCATGATGCAAAATTATTACGAAATGTGTTCCCAATTCTGTCTCGCACACTGACACAAATTAGCTGTCATTTGAAAGTTCTACTCTATCTAGTTTAAATTTTGCTGTTAACTTCTCTATGGTGTATGGTGATTGTATCCTTATCTCACTAGGTATATGTGATTTGCAGACATAGCATAGCTGTGTAATCTGCAATATCCAATACCTAGACATTTTCTACACGTACAAGCTGTAACATTAAATCACAACAAAAAGTTTTACGTACAAAAATGTTTGTGTATCGAAGTAACAAGCCACGATGGAGCATAGAAAATGGCGTCTTCAGTGCCAATATATTGCTTTCTCGCGTGCTGTCGTTATCCACAGCTGTTACCGTAACCTACTTGTTTTTGCCGCCAATGTTAAAACATTATAAAATTTTGTACTTTATCACTCCCTTGTTTATAAAGTTGGTTTACTTTGCAATATTAATTGCAGCTGTGGCATGCAATGTGATGATCGGTTATGGTCGTGTTTTATAGCTTGTGACTTTAGGTTTATGGAGTACACTGAGTTTCTGTGCATATTATAAAATTGGTAATGCAATGCTGTTTTATCGAATCGTGATTATTATTGTTATTACTTGGACATACATATTAACTACATATAACAAAAAAGAAATATACACAGGTATTGTAAAAGTTGTTCGCTCCCTATGGGCTTCATAAGAAAGCTCAAGGTCCTCAGAGAGCTATGGAGAGCGTTGTGGCTTTGTATTTGTCTACAAGATCAAATCAGAAATGAGGAAATCCGTAGAAAACCTAATGTTGCTGACATAGCTAGAAGGATGGGCAAGCTTAAGTAGCAATATGTGGAGACAATAGCCCGTAGAGTTGATAATCTTTGGTGAAGAAAGGTTCTTGAGTGGGACGGCCTCGAACGAGATGAACCTGGTAAAGGCAGCCTGAAAGACGATGGACGCGGGCGTCATGTAACCAGTCGTTGTGGAAACCTACGGGGCGGACTTTATTCAGCAGTGGTTGTGATTTGAATATTATGATGATCGTAAAAGCTTAATGATTATGAACAAAATTTTTCTGTCTGTTTGCTGGGAAGGGCTTGACCTTCTTACGCAATGTTGAGCAAAAATTTAAGTTAAAAAAGGGACGATGGAGACGACAGCTACTTAACCAAAACATCACACTAATTCTAGCCACGATAAATGTGCGAGAAACATGAAATGTACGTATAATCCTAATTTCACAATCCATTATTTTTACCGTGATAATGAGTAAGTATGATAGCTTAAGTTATAGGTATGACAGTACATGTACGGCAATTTATTCGAGAACAACTGATGTTATGGCATTATTATAACAAAGTTCAAATATAATAAAAGCTAAAAAAACCTGAACAAATATATCAAGGAAATATGGTGCAAACAAAAAAGGAATTAAAGTATTTGGCATAAGAGGATAAGGAAAATAAAAGCAAAATATTAAATATTGACATACGCGTAATACAATCTTTAATGAATCATTATTTTGATGCCGATGAAAAAGCATATTGTAACACAAATGCTAAAAATGTTTACAAGCAATACTTGTAACTTTAGGAATCGTTCGGATAATACATAAGAGGCCGAAATCATAATAAATTGAGTGGAGGTTAAAGGATGAAGGGAGATTGACAGCGGTCTTTAACACTGGCCTGAGGCAGGCATCAACTTGTGTTTTGTGGATAAGTCTCAATTTTATCGAGAGCCGTAATAATTTTTGAGGATTTTATATTGGAAGCTTTCACTTTTAATTGTAATTCGGTATAATACGGCTGGCATCTTTTCTGCGTTTCAAAAACCACAACTTTCTTGTCTTTTTTACTTTAGAAATACTCTTTCGTCTCCTGGGGGTTTTCTGTGGAAAGTAAAGGATAGGTATACAGTTGCAGATACCCGTGTATTAGTGACATCATAATGAAAACGAATAAAAACGATTCAGTAAGTACATGATTCTGGAAATTTGAGTGTTATTTAATATTTATTTATTTTATCCTCATGGTATTTTGAACAAAGACATAATAAACTTTTGTTATCACACAATGTAAATGAAAACTAAATGGCTGTTCTTTCGCTACAGTTTCCGGATGGAGTCATCGCTCGCAGTAACATAATAATATCATTTAACAGTACAGTAATCACTAATCACATACATTTTGCTTGCGCTGTTAACGATGCATTGCGTGCTAAAAATTTTCAAAACTGTAACCTATTATTTATGAGATAAATCGCTTTCCTATTTTTTTTATAGGTTTAAGTGTCACCTCTTCCCAAACATACATCCTGCATAGATACTTTTGACTTTCTTTAGATTTTTAGCAACTACCTCATATTACAGCATTTATACACACGTTTTACATAGATAGGGACATAATTATGCATTAACGATTCACACTCAAACCGTGTACGTATCATCATTGTCGAACTCGATTATATGTTTGAAACATTTTCACAGTAATTGTCCCGAAAATTGTCCTAAAAGGCTCGAAGAAAACGTTTCCGTCACAAAATGTAACGCCTATTCGACGAAAGGTGTAAAACTTTTACGATAATGGAAAGCGAAAGAGGCCGAAGGAAAGTTTAAAATTCATATGCTCGAAACGGAAAACACCTATAAAAACCAATTTCAAAGGGTGTTGGTGTGAAAATAGGGCGTTTAATAGAGCACTCTGGCTACACGTGTGATGACGTTCCTATCGCGTCCTAAATCTGTCCTATGTTACCTTGAGAGTATGTTAGTCGGTCTGTGTGTACAGACTGACAAATAATGTTGACATTTTTAAGGGTATCAAAACACATTTGTATTGCAACCGAACAACTTCTACAGCTTTCCAGTATTTAGTTGTGTAAATACTGGATTGATATCTAGGTTGAAGCTACAAAAAATGGTAAATTTTCTTATTTAGCGGAGAAATATTTTCCGAAGATGGACATCTTATTTACTTTCAACATGTGTAAGATAAATATGTACATATATCTAATATATAAGTATCTTGTGTCGAGGTGATTGTTTGGTTTAAAAAAAAAAACGTTGTTTTGGTTTTAAAAAACGTTGCCCCACACTAGGATTTCTCCTGTGTCGTGGGTGCGTTTACAGACATGAATTCCACACACAATACACCCAGACCCGGAACAACTACCTGCAGATCGTACAAATATTTGTTCCGTGCGGGAATCGCACCCACGACCCGGAGCGCAGCAGTCGACTGTATCAACCAACCAACTGCGTGTTTGTGGTAACACTCCTCCGAAATAGCTTGACCGATTTTAATGTTTTTTTTTGTATATTTGGTAGGTATGAGAATAGGTCGTAAAGTATTTTTCTCCCTCCTACCCCCAAACCCCCCATTTTAGTATCGCAATTTTAGTATTTTGTATGAACAATATCCATGATGTAGATTTCCAAATTCCATGCGTGCGTAGCCGCGGGCAAAAGCTAGTGTTGTGTATATTATTGTTCTGTACGTGTGTATATCACTGAACTCCTCTTAAACATGTATATTTGGGTGGGCTTCCCTGGATCGTTTAGATTTACAATTGGACCCAGTAGGTGGCACTGCTATCGGGTTTGCATGAACCAGCCTGTGCGAAGAAGCTACGGCGGGCAGCTAGTATTATGTAGATTACGAGTATTAGCATATCAAAACATTATTAAAATTGCGGGTTGCCCAATCCATGTATTCCTGTTACCCCCAAACTAATGTCTATCTTTGCGTTTTCTGTTTTGTTATTGGCCAACTTAGTGCCAGAGTTGTTCAAGCCACTTAAAGGCCTACGACTTGGCTTAACGAGTGCTGTTTAATGACAACAACTGAGCCCGACCATATTACGTGCCTTCTGAAACATGGTGACACCCAGTTCAAATACCTCTATACAGTCATCCATCCATGGGCCGACTGGGACTTGGGATATTGTCACATCTTGACTTAATAAGTTCTTTTCCGTGTTAGCCGTGTTGTGCCGGTTACGAATGGCACCAACCCATCTGATCCCGTGGGTGTCGTAAAATGTGACTATGGAATTAACCGGAGGATGGGCAGCAGCGACCTTCGAGTACATTAACAACTCAACGGCGATCGTCAACCCACCTGCCAAGCGTGGCGATTATGACTAAACCCCCCATAAGCAACAACACATGCAGATAGGTCGTTGTGGCGATCTTTGGGGCGGCTTGTGTCCAGCAGTGGTCTTTATTCGGCTGAAACGACGATGAACGAAGTTCTTTTCTGTTCTTCATTTATATTTTTTGACAACGACATTCACGTTATCGATTTCCAATTGGATTTGGAATTGTATAATTCTAATAACGCCGACAACTCAAAGTATTGTCTCTGGTATATACCGATGTACCAATTATTTTTCAAACAAAGATATGTGTGATAGAGGCAGATGAAAAAACATTGTTTTATTTCATATTGGTTAGGAGTGTTTGTGTTCAAAATATTTATTACGAAATCAATAGGATAACATTACCTATCTGAGTTTGCTTATCTAAATTATATTATCAGTCCACCGTATTCAGGTCACTTTATTTCCCGTTCATTCCTAAGTGAATATTTGCATGCCGCTAGTGGACTCTAGATTACGTTGAAATTGCCTATAAAAAGTAACAGGCTTTGTCTTCGACGGTTTAATTAAAAAATATACGGTCAACTTTTTTATGTTGAAAAAATAATTAGGCAGTGAAAATTGATTCATACTTCATAAAAGAAAAAAAGGCTGTTGATTAGGTTTCAGCTCCTAATTACACTTCATATTTCATTACAAACTTTTCAATAAATAAGTTTATAGCTTTGGGAGAATAATTACGTTTTATTGGAAACTTACATTCATTATGGATACTTACATCGTTTTAACGCGTAGGCAGGCCATATCAACCGCTGACCTACGGCAAAAGTAATTCATTTCTGAGAGAAATGATTAATGTCTTAGATATACTCAGCCATATACCGTAGTTGGTCATAAAACAGCAAGCATGCAATGAAATCATAATTTATGGGCAATTAATAAAGAAGACAAATGTGTCGGTTAACGGTTTTCATTTGTTTTTAGTAATGTGCCAAGAAACTAGGGAAACCTTTGTTTCATTACAAAGTTTCATCTGAACGTTACAACTGTATGGCTTGTTTCATTATCATTATCATATCAGCCAAAGGACATCTACTGCTGAACAAAGACCTCCCGCATAGATTTCTGCCTGTTTAGATCTGCTCATATAGTTATTACTGAGCCCGTAAACTTCATCCAGCCTCGTCCATATTGACCGTTTTTTAGCTCTCCACGACGAATCATCCTTCGGTGTTTATTGCACTGAGTTTTACAATTCCTAGTTGTAGTGTCTAGTTTTTGATGAGCATATGTCACATACTTGCTTTGCCTTTGAATGGTCGCAACCGTTCAATATGCATGTGCGACTATTTTTATCAATTGTGTTTTAAGATAAATACACGTATTCGGATAATAATAATGTATTATTTAAAATTTACTAATTATTATTAGAGATACTGGAATTAAAATGCATTTATGTGGTGCGGATCGACATCGAATAAGAAATGAGGAGATCTGTAGAAGAATTAAAGTTGCCAACATAGCTGAAAAAGCAGCGTGGGAAGACCTCCAACGAAGTGGACAGACGACCTGGTGAAGGTCGCTGGGAGTCATTGGATGAGGGCGGCATGTAACCGCTCGTTATAGTAATCTAAGGGGAGGCCTTTGTGCAGCAGTGGACGTCCTGTAGTTGTTATGATGATGATGACGTGGTGCGGTTTATTTTATAGTTTATTTTCCCCATCCACACTTGACACTTGATATCGTGACCACGACTACGATTACCAGTTGGTAACTTGGTGCGACCATCTGACGGTCATGGTCGCGGTCGCCTGCTATGCGATATTGATCACACCGTAATTTATGACATTAGTCGCTAAGACCATGGTCCCAATTGCATGGTTGCAATTGCTCAGTGCGGCAAGGGCTAACTTTTCTGATATTTTGTAATATTTTTAGTTTCAAAGTTCACGCTTTGTCACTAAATTGCAAGCAACATAAAAATGATAAACAAGCGCTGTGTCTCATCAACTGGTACAGGTAATAATCGATAACCACTAAATCACGAGAAGACAACGCAACAGCTATCAAAGCTGTGACCAATTTCAACACATTTGAGGCCGCAAGCGGAATACTATTAATCATAACTCAGCATATCCACACAGTGGTACCGCGTGTGCAATATATTACCTACGATAGTAAGGAGCACCAATGTGAACAGTTGGCGTTAATGGCCGGCCTTACCCCAGGGAAATGCGCTCTTGATAATGTGAACAGTAATTTTATGTTGCAACAAAAGCGATAGTAGTTGATTCCTCCGTACAGATAATTTTGAATTTAAATATTTAGAGATAGTTAATGGATTTTTCGACGGACTGTACCTACTGTTGTGTAACAAACGCCTATCTATATCGTTTGTCTTTTGTTTCAATTCATATTTTCATTTCGTATTTGCATAATATTATCTCGAGTCATTATTCTTAACAATTTAAAAGTATACAGTGATAAGTTTATAAATTACGTCAGTCATTTTGTGCATGTAAATTTATGTCTGCATTTGTTTAATAAAAGCTGCCTTTTTTCTATTCTCAACTTAAAAGAATATTATTTGATCCATATTGTAATTTACTTGTAAATTACACTCTTCTCTCATTACAACTACTAAGTAATGTGAAGTCAAGTTTTATTACATCTTTAAAAATAACTACGCGCTTTTAAACCAAATGTTATCTAAGACCAGATCATTAGCTGTAATACCTCTTAAACTATAGTGGTTCTATAAATATTTTCATATCACAGCTTAACTTAAAGTTCGAGTGAAGTTTCCGATAGCGACATGGTTCAAGTTTTAACGGTAACGTGTTCTGTCTTATATTGCGAGTGTTATCTACCCTCTTTGGTCTCCCTTGGAAAAAGTAAGTACTGAACTCGATAAATCAGTGGGCTTTAGATATTTTTGATGTAGTGTTGCAACTGTATCGATAGATTTGACTACTGTATCACCCAGTGGTTAATAAAATAAAACAAGACCTGAATACTGTAGGGTTTTTACATATTTCTTTCTAGTTGATTTGGTAGATGTGGTAGATTTTTAAATTTAGAATTTATAAGAGCATCTGGTGGGTGTCAGTAAAGATTACTTATCAGGTGCACGGTTAGTGCAGTGGCTGATACAGTTGGCTGCAGCGCTCCGGGTCGCGGGTTCCATTCCCGCATGGAGCAAATATTTCTATGATCTGCAGGTAGTTGTTCCGAGTCTGGGTTTATTCTTTCTGTGTGTAATTTGTGTCTGTGAATGCACCCACGGGAATTACGGAGAATTACTTTCATATCGGCCATCTAAACGTCCACTGCTGAACAAAGGCCTCCCCCATAGATTTTCACAACTGTGTCATCATTTTGGGGGGTAGTTGCCAATACTCACCACACTTGGCAGGCGGGTTGGTGAGCGCAGTATGGCTACCGTTTCACATAAGGGACGCTGCTGCCCATCCCTCCTGTACACGGAATGACTACTACGAAATTACTAGAATTACTAGGGTGGTTTTAAAAAAAAATGTCCCTAAATCTGATTAAGTTAGTGTGCCGTTCGAATAAGACCTATTAGGTACTTAGCTACAGTCCATGTGGTAAAGAATAGACCACCCTTCTCAATCCATGGGCATCGTAAAACTCTAATTAGGGATGCTATCAAGAGGATGGGCAGCAGCATACTCCCACGTACTAATAAAATCATGCTGCGATCACCAATCCACCTACCAAGTGTTGTGATTATGGCAATATGGAGCCTATGCCTATACCTTTCATTGTAGTGATGAAAACAAAGAAGCAGTTACATAAACGTTTACGGGGGTGATCATACGTGGTCTGTGTGTACTAAATAGAAGTAATTGTACATTTTTTATGTTAGCAACTTTAATTCATTCTCACTTTAGGTTCTAAATCTTTTAGTGAAGTTTTTTTTCTTGGATATTATTTCAGACCAATATTTAAAGCTTTTATATCCAATTATTTGATTAGAATATCGCACCGATCACATCACTACAGAACAAAGTGTCGTGGAGTAAGGGTTCCACATAAGCCCCATTACTTCCAGGCATCTAATGGAGCGATTTGAAAGAACACTATGTATCTAGCCCGTGTACTGACATTCCAATTCTAGGATTCAGGTCGGATAGTAAAGGCCTTTTGACATTGACGATGAAAAATACATTCAATTCTGAAGATACGTAGGTATAAAATTTAATAGCGCAAAAAAAAGGGAAAAGACCTAACTTAGCACTTTTTAACCTGTACAATAAAACGGTACCTTACTTATGGCCAAATTACTCTTTGTTAGGGGAAATATAATAATTAATTATGATCTTAATAAATAATGTTAAAGATAGGTTTGAATATAAACTTAAGATTAGCCGGTTAATGTTTAGATGAGATCTTTAAAGATAAAGATAAAAATATATTTTATTGATGTAAAACCTTATAATAGGCACTTATGAATAGTCAAGACTTTAGTTGCCGCGTTCCAAGTTGTAGATTTCCTATGGAGAAGAACCAGCAAGAAATGCCATGGTTACTCTTTTTAAATCATATTGGTACAATGTATTTCTTTACTACAATTTTCTTAAAATGATCATTGGCTAATGTTGTTCTACTACACGAACTCGGTTAAACTTAAGTCTAACCGCAGGCTACAAATATAAAAGAAAATTATAAAGGAAATAAAATGGTTTCATGGTAAACAAAATTACAATACTAATACTAATGTACACAATATACCTTCCTCCGCTCCGGAAAAGGGCGCATGGGTACGGCCAGACTTTTACTGGCTAAAACCACCGGAGTGGTCATCTTTGGCATCGAAGAGGGGCTTGTACGATCACACTAGAGCGGCCCATTGATGTGACGCTTTTAAGCACATCTCAGAGGGGATGACTACGAAGTGGTCACTCAAACCCCCCGAGATTATATATATATATATATATATGTTACGCTCGGCAGGTCTCAAACGCTTGTTGTGCGGTATCCTGGTTGCTATCACAGTGGTAGCACTGTGCCATGACTTTGTCTACTATCCTGCAGGTACGCACCAAAACAGCCATGACCGCGGTAGAAGAACGCGTCGCTTATTTTAAGCCAAGCTCCGAAGAGTGGCAGGACGGCCTCGATGACGCAGCCATATCTGCTAATCGAACGCCCTTGAACATGTACTTTGCTGCTCCGGCGGAGAGAGCGTGTCTGGTCTACGTATCCGTCTCCACCAGGATGTTCCAAGGCGGAATATCTCCCTTTATTAGGTTAGCCTGATAGCCTCTAACATAGCCTGATCGGATATTATAGGTAAGGTAGTAAATTCTAGTTGTAATAACACACATTACATTTCACAAAAATTCGGATAAACTAATTTTCCAAAACTTAAAAATCGGGTTTTCATACGATTTGTATAATACTTACATTTTTAACACTAGCCAACGATCTAATCCAACCTTATCATTAACCGGCTAATCTTAATTTTATATCCACACCTATTTTTAACTGTAACATATATATTATTACCTAATACGTTTTCAAAACTGGTATTTTCTGAACGATATATAAGAGATAACGAAGACAATTCCTAGATATTGAAATACAAAGACCACTAACGCAAATAATGTATGGCACAAAAAAGGAGCCTAAATACATACGCAACGGATCTCGAGAGGATTCTGTTGCTATAAACATGTATTTGCAAATCTTACCTTTTGAGATGTAAGGTGTCTGAAGTGCGTATTCCGAAAAACCTTTACGCATTCACAGGGTCTGTCGTGTAATAGTACGTAAATCCCACCCAACAAACAGAGACAAAATCCCTCCGCGTCCACCAAAGGGCCACGTATTAAAGCATTGAACGGACAGAATCGCCCAATATCTGAACCTCTAATTCCGACGAGAATCGTCTTATTCCCCACTCGCTCAATGAAATCTTCCTAAAAGCTTCTTTGTTATCGTTTAACAACGCAAAATAAAATACTATTTTGTTAGTTTTCTTGAAATTATATTTTTGCTTGCCGATTTAATATTACGTAACTTCTCACCGCCCGCGTTCGTTTGTCTGTTTTGTTACGATACAAAATAACTGAATAGAGGATACAGGAGACGAACACTGTGCTATGGTTAAAAAAGGAATACAATTATTTTTTTAATTCGTGGCCCTTAAAAATATTACCCTTCTTTCGGGTAAAGGAAAGCATTTTATTTAAAAAATCTGGCTGTAAGTCTGTAGGTAAACACTGAATTTGTGCAATGAAAACTAAAGTCAACGTTTACTTTTATGTTGAATTTACCAGGCGTATAATGCGGTGTGTATGCAAACGGGGAAGATCTATTCAAACATATGTTGATGCCCTCTACAATTAAAGCCTACGCACCCGTTAAACAAAAGTAACACATGTTTAATTATTCGGCGTAGCGGGATGACCTATGGCTTTGGATGTTTGTCCCCTGAAGTTGGGAAGAGATCCTTGATTTTAACAGTCAAACAGTGGCGATGTTTGCGCAAACAAAATATGCAAAGTAGGTGCGGGCGAACGAGATACGGGCCGCGCTAATTATGTGGGAGCACGGCCTGCTGTGTCCAACCGTCGTCCTACATTCGGGATGGCTAATAAAAATGCAAAAAATGTTGCAAATTATCAATTATAATTAGCCTCATGCTTCGTAGGTGGTTTTGAATTCAACAATTTAGTACCAAGGCCGTTAAAAGCTGTTCAAATTGTGGTTGTGACTATTGTTATACAAATAACCTAGGTCAATAAAAAGCTAAGAGAATCTGTGTCTTGGTCGCTGTGGTACGACATGAATGTGGACTATAAATATTGACTTCCTCTTTGTTTGCTTCTCAAACACGGTGCATTTTACACGCGGTATTTCATAGAATTATTTTATTTATTCGATGTAATCACTACATAGTCCGTATAGCACAGAATCAAAGATTTAAATCGTTAGATAGGCTCTTATGAACAAAATCCTGGTTAGCTTACTTACACATGTTCATTGTAAATAGCATAAACACGCAAGACATTGTGTCGATGACTTGCAATGTCACGCATTATAATTTCCGCAATGTGTCTATAGATGGAAAACATGTAGTTCGAACAATGAATTATCGTTGTATTCTTGACGAAGTAAAATCTATCTTTGGCACTTTCCTTCTCATAAGTATTTTAAATAGTTCGTTCTCTACCGCTATAGTCAGCGTCCGTGATGACACTAAACAAAAATGGCGTTATGAATTCTGACAGATTGTGACATTTATCTAAATATTGATAATATTACCTGTATTAATTAAATTACAAGTGAAATGTAAAGCCTTTTTTATTCTTGCACGTATTTCTAGTGATGTATTAATATTTCTTGAATGCCCATGTATGCCAAATGCCAAAGTACGACATATACTTTATATTATTTTCTTATTAATGTAAGATAGCGTTCTCAGAAGAGCACCCGGTCGCGTCTGAAGTCAAATGCACTCGATCACTCGTTTGAGTGATGACCTATTTGGAGTGTTGCAATGTATGGTAAGGCCTATCTAATGATTTAAACCTTTGCACAAAATGTTTCGTAGATAGTGAAGTATTTCATTAGTTCATTCAAGTTAAAACAATCTCAAAGTTTACTCTTTTATCTTATTATCCTCACAACTTAACACCTAAATATCGTTTTCTACCGGATGACGCCATGATTTATTGTCTGTAAGACGAGCTAGCAAACGAAGGTTTTTATCTCCCCCTCAAGTGCGATTTATATAACACCAAGATGTTTGAGATATTTCAATAAATCACAAAATGCGTGTCGAATTTCTAAAGTAAAGTCCCCTTCTGTTATTTCTTTTTGTCGGGGCAGCCAAGGGTTGGAAGGAATGTTAATCTTTAAAGCTCATTTTTAATCACGTGTCTCGAGCGTATCGAATGTTTTGTGATCGAGTAATCCTATTAGTTTATACGATTATCGATTATGTATGTAGGAAACTTTGAAGCGTTAAGACAATGTTGTAATTTGTAAACACGTTTGTGTCCGAGTGCAAGGCGATTGATAAACGATAGCGACCGTGGGCGAGCACTAACATAACAAAGCAATGTTAAACATTTGTTTTGCGCTATAGATTATTCTGTAAGATGTCGTGTTGGTAAATATTTTACAATGATGGTTACATCGTAGACAGACGTGATTTGCACCATGAGAAAGTGTAATTTGTTTTTGCAGAGTGCTTTAAGCTATGCATTAGGGGCTCTTTCGTCGCTCACGTGGGAATTTTAGATAATATACGTGCAGAATTTATACGAAAATTGATTTCTAATAAACCTACGCTTCTACATCCTCTCAATATTTTGTTGGTGTTTGTAAATATGACCGCAATTAACTAAGGCGCTCATAGCTAGTTGAACTCGCTGATTGGTTAACAATTGGCGAGGTTAAGCTAGGTTTGGCGTGGTAAGTCCATGGATTGGTTACCGTGAGGTGATATTTGAACTGAGCGTCTCAATGCTTCGGAGAAACCGTAAAATCGTCGGTACTGGTTGTTGTCATTGAAGGCTGTCGCTAAGCCCAGACGGAGGTCTTTAGGCTTGAACAACTCTGAAATCAGGTTGGCCACTAACTCCGCGTTATAAGAAGAACTTTCAATTTGGAGAAAATTCTATGAAAATAAACAGAAGATGACTTACTTTAAAGTAAGTAGGTACCTAAATAAAAGACTCAAATAATATTAAAGAGAAGGTATTTTAAACTATTTATCTTTTAAATGTCGATATTTTAAACTGTTGTATACATTTTTAGCGTATTTGTACCGTGTGGTGCCGGCTACGAATAGCACCAACCGATCTCATCACGTGGGTGTCGTAAAAGGCGACTAAGGGATTAGCCGGAGGATGGGCAGCAGCGTCCTTCGAATACGTTATTAACTAAACTGCGATCGCCACCCCACCTGCCAAGCGTGGTGATTATGGCAAAACTCCCCAACGAGCACACAAAACTCCGATGTCGGTCGTTGTGGTGATCTTTGAGGGAGGCCTGTGTCCAGCAGTGGACTTTATGACGGCCGAAATGATGATAATATATTTTTATAGTTTCATACTCAGTACATAGGTTGTTGTCTTCTTTAATTGCTTATGCGAAAAAGACAAGGCGACATGCTCCCACGCACAGTGCCCTCGCTCTAGCTATGCTATGGTTGCTTGTCGTCTAAATATATACATATTGGTAACTTTCCGTGATTGAACTTTCTTATCAAAGGTCTTATCGGGTGACCAGCGCAATGCTGAGATAGGACCCTTTTCTGTCTCACACAAAAATCAGTTTGCATGTTTTTTTTTGCATTGTTCTGTGTTATTATTTACAATTTTTATTTTGTTGTGTACGATCAGAATAACATTGCTAAGCCATAGCCATAGTCGAAAAACAAATTTCTTTACATCAGACAATTTTATAAGTATTCAAGCAATTTGTGATTTACTTAGTAACTAATCTGTGCACGTATTAGGAATTGTAAGTGCACAGAGTGTGCCGTGTGGTGCCGGCTCAGTGCCGTGTGGTGCCAGCTCAGTGCTGTGTGGTGCTGGCTCAGAATACCACCACCCCATCTCCTCCCGTGGGAGTCGTAGAAGTCGACTAAGGGATTAGCCGGAGGATGGGCAGCAGCGTCCTTCTAGTACATTAACAATTCAACTGCGATCGCCAACCCGCCTGCCAAGCGTGGTGATTATGGCAAATCCCCGCAATGAGCCCACAACACATCCATATCGGTCATTGTGGTGATCTTTGGGGATGCTTGTGTCCAGCAGCGGACTTTACTCGGCCGAAATGATGAAGTGCACAGAGTTCTGTTGTTTAGTAAATAATTAAATAAAGGCACTACTATATTCTATCCGAGAAAAACGTGACCGTTTTGTCCATATATTAAGAGAGTTTAATTTATGTTCATAATTATAATGCACCGTAAAATATTGGGTTTGGTTACAGTTATTACTATTAACTATAACCAAATCCAACATGCAGGATGGATCCCATATGGAGGATGGGCGGCAGTGTCCTTCGAGTCGGTACATAAAGCGTGGCAATTATGGTAAAACCCCGCAATGGAGCACACATTACACGTTTTTGGGGGAGGCTTATGTCCAGTCACGTTATACTTTATTTTATTTGGCCGAAAAGATGATAATGTTGATATTCTATCAAAATCTCGCGTCACAGACATGAGCATAAAGTAAAAGGATCGCCCTGATCACAATAAAAAATTGTTTTCATCGTGAAATAATTCGAAACTCAAAAGTTAAAAACTGGCATCTCTGCGGCCTGTTCACCGCGAAGGCTGCATCGTGTGCATCGTGAATGTAATGAATACCTGTCAAGCGCGCGTGTGGGCGATCCACCGGCCCGCTCTAAGTCGAACGCAAACATTTACCCTTCGCTCAACAGTAATTGTTTAAAATTGAGCCTAACTGTGTGGGCCTCGCCTGTTGCCCGAGTCCTGCCATGCACTCAAATACACCGTCTTTCTTTGTTCATACACAATAAGTACCCACTAAGTGATACTGTACTGCTTTCTCGTAATTCGCGGATATAATTTCAAAGGTGGATATGTGTATGTTCATGTGTTTAGTAATTAAATCTTCTGCCTCGATAAATAGAGATATCGACAAGTCAATGGAATTAATTGGACGTTAATTGTAAATTAAAATGGTCGATCCATTAATTTTAAGCCTCGAATTTTGTATAAAATAATCGTTGCTACGGCCACCTAATACGATAGTAAATTAGGGTGTTTCGACGCAGTGGCACGGCGGCCATGCTGACGCGAACAGTTTTAGCTGATTTATGTCGCGCCGTTATCAGGATTACACCGTTGTCACTAAGCCTTAACTATAAAGCATGAAACAATGTTTGCAATGAAGTTTCTACTTTAATTACTTGTCTTATGAAATGGCTTTGCTGAGAAAATTCTCTATTTTCACTTGATAGCGTCCAAAATTTAATTAAGGATAACAGTGACGCAAGTTGTTCAACTCTTAATTATTTCAAAAGTGTTACCAGAAGTTCTTGTTCATATATCATTAGACATTTTTATAACGTGTAAGTTCTGTACAACATATAAATCATGATCTTCAGGTCTCTTAATTTAAAAGGCAAAGCAAACAGTCGGCCTTACGGTCATTCTTGATTTTTCGATGACGGAATTAGTTTCCGCGCCGTCGAATATAAAAAGACTCCTTTATACACAAAAGTACACATGGAGAATTTTAAATACTTTTCCAATACTACCTATCTCTTCTTGGTTCCAGATCGATCAATACCACCACAGAGTTCCAGACTGCAGATAAACAGAATGAATGACAACAAGAACTAAAAATAAATCAGCCTTTTGCTGTATAAATGGAAAATAGAACATGATCGGGGGTTGGAAGGAGCACAATGCACAACCAGTGGACCATTGCGATGGTACAAAAGAGTATTGTTCTTGCCATGTCGAATGTATCGGATAGGAACGGCAATACATGAACTTTATTACCTTCTTTATTATAGGTAGATGATAGAAAATGTGGGCAATGAAGGCTATGAGAGGAATTAGGTGACTATTATAATGAAGTATATTGTCGGAAATGTATATAATTTAGGAACTTTATATAATAATAGGAATTGTGTGGGATATCAAACTGGTTGAAGAAATGTGTATTTTTAAGGGATTCATTGTTACATACAATATTTAAATAACATACATAAGCTATAACTGTCACAGTAGGTTAAGGTGCGGCCGAAGGGCAGTGGCCAATGCCGAAAATATGTAACTTACACAGTACGCGTAAAATTAATTAAATTTTCGCATACTGTTTAAGTTATATTACGTATATTATTGCAAATATTGGCTGCACGGTTGGTGCAGTGGCTGATACAATCGGCTGCTTCGCATTAAAAATATTTCGCATATTTCTTAAACTAGCTTCGTATTTTATACAATTCACAGAAATTTCTCTCCTAGATCGAACTAGAAATGAGGAGATCCGTAGAAGAACTAAAGTTTCCGACATAGCTGAAAGGATTAGTAAACTGAAGTGGTAATGGGTGGGGCACATTGCTCGTAGAACTGATGGCCGCAGGGGCAAAAGGGTTCTCGAGTGGAGACCGCGTATCATAAAACGCAGTGTCAGACGGCCTACAACGAGATGACCTGGTAAAGGTTGCTGGGAGTCATTGGATGCGGGCGGCATGTAACCGCTCGTTGTGGCAGTCTATGGGGAAAGTCTTTGTTCAGCAGTAGTTGTCCTTTGGCCGATTGATGATATTTCCAATAACATTTTACAAATATTGTTACCAGCGTAATAGTTAAACTAAATATAAAAAGTTCCTTTGTCGTACTTACAGATAACATACTCTTAAATTTCACATACTGAGAGATGGATGAAGACTCGCAATACAAATATACATAGACTTATTTTACTGCCTCGTTGTCCACTCATGATCATGCCGCATGGGTGCGGATGCATGGGGGTGTTCGTTTAAAAACGAATGCAATCGATTTTATTACTGTGAACGTAGTTTTACTTTCAGATTTCGCATGAGCTTGTTGTAGCAAATAAATAGATTAAACATCACTGTGAAAAATGGAAGATTTAGATTATTTGTATCTTTAGTTTTATTTAAAGAAATCGTTCTTCGGACAAATTGGTTAAGAGTGTATAGGGTTTATTTTGAGGCTCAATCACAATACCTAACTAATTAGTGGCCAACTTTTTTAATTGTTTGAGGTATATCTCTAGCGTACATCGATCATGAGTTAGTGGCTATTTTTAATAGAATTTATTTGATTACATTAGCACGCATTTATGTAAACTTTTTATAGATAGAGATAATTAAAGGTTTATTCTTTTAATCTACACTTAGTGGATTATATAACATTAGGGGTTATAAAATAAAGTCTAACCCACTTAAAATTTACATAGTTACGTCTCTAAAAATCGCCTGCCAAGCGTGGTGAGTATTGGCAAATACCCCCCAAAATGATGACGCAGTGGTGAAATCTATGGGGGAGGCCTTTGTTCAGCAGTGGACGTATAAATGGCCGATATGATGATGAGATATTCTTTATTAATTTTAGTGCACAATAAAAATAGTATATGCAAAGTAATTGAAGGCTACATTTATGATTTTTCATTTTAGATTAGGCATTTATGGTAACGATACGTGATCGATTACGGTGTGACATCATCTGAAAACAAAAAAAAATGTCTTTATACAGAGTCATATTAGTCCATGTGGTGTAGTCCGTGGTGAGTGGTCTTTCCGTGTAGTGTCTGGATTAAGAATATGGCAACACTCCATCTCCCCCCATGGGTGTCGTAAGAGGCGACTAAGGGAATCTAAACCGGAGGGATGGGCAGCAGCATATATTGTGTGAAACAGTAATCATACTGCGCTCACCATCCCGCCTGCCAAGCGTGGTGAGTACTGGTAAATTCCCCCCAAAATGACGGATGAACGAATACAATTGTGGAAATCTATGGGGCGGCCTTTGTTCAGCAGTGGACGTATAAATGCTATGAGTATATGATGATTATGATGATATTAGTCCACTATAATATGCAAGACATGCAAAGCTAAAATAACGTTAAAACTGTATCTAAATGTACAATGCTGCCAACCCCAATAAGCTTAAGCGGTAGCACAGAGCTTCACTTAACCACGAGACCCTTACTTAGGCCAGTTAGGCAATAGATGTAACAAATCCAATCAAGTGTGAAAGCATATTGAACGTCTGTTTTATTTATTTTGTTGTCAGTCTAAATTAATTTAAGCGTTGTGTATTAGCGAAAGGGTATTTGGAATGATTAACGAGCTTTAGTTTTTCAACTTGAAGCGGATCGATCGTAACGTTCTGTTCTATACGCTGAACGATGACCCGATTTTTTAAACTGTCTGTAGGTATGTCTAATGTTAAAGTTGGTATTTGTATGGTTTATGTTGACTTAGCTAGTGTTGGTGTTTGCTTTAGTAGAGCCAGACAGGTTATGTTGACTTGCGCAAATCTATGAATTCAATAGCTTGGACAATCCCAGCTGTAAAGTCTGACTTCACTTCTTTATGATTAGTAATTTTAGAGTCTTTAGAATCCCATTGGTATGGTTTTGCTGTCTCAGTTACTTCGCAGGTAAAGCTAAGATAAAATGGGTATTTGTTTTTGTACCAATATTTGCATGTCAATTACAACTACAAGAAAATTGAAACTTTGATATGGATATTAGGTTTCTTCACTATCACTGTCATCAATAAATTAGGAATCAATTAATATTGGTCGACATAAACTAAAGCTTTTCAAATATTAGCTAGCATTTAGCTAATATTTTACAACAATGACTATGAATAATTCCTACATAATTATAACGTTATTTAGTTCATAATAATGTAACTTGGTTATGGCAGGTAGTAGGTAATGTAGCGGTCGAAAATAATTCACAATTTAATACAACTGCGCGAATGCAAACAGAGCGTCATAGCGTGCATCATACATCATATGATTCTAATTATTATTGTGGCCGGTCTAAATCAATTCTGTCCAGCTGCACTAGAATTGCAGTGCGGCTCTGTCTCGTGCAATGCAATAATTTCGCTTCTTAATGGAGCAAACATAACTGTTATGACACATAAAATCGTGCGTTTTCTGTTTTTAAAACAAAACCGACGCGAATTTGTTGATGTTATTAAATAATGTCCACTATTTACCTCAGCTGGAGTAATTTGGCCGGGCAAATAGACGAGCGGTGACCCTACGGTCACAATTTGCCCTAGCGATGCCCCTCGGCCTTCCTTGAACTTCGGTAACATTGTTACACCGTCCCCTGCGTCCCTCGAGGCGTTGAATGTCTCTACATCTGTTCCACAATTCCAACTATAAAACTAGCGTAGTTTACAATCCGCAATTTCATTTTATAGATATAGCACAATAAATCATGATGAGTAAGACTTTCATTCGGTCTCTTTGTTCTGTGGTGGCTAAGCTCGTTTCTAAAGGATCTCGGCCGATTGCAAATGAAAAATTGCAGCCTCATTTTCTTTCACGCTATTGTTTTATCTGCTTTTATTTCAATGGGATTTCCCGTTTTAATATCAAAGCTAATTTATTGTTTTCATAGAGATATCTGTATTTAGTAATCGTTAACAAAAGAGGGTAGTTCTCGAAGATTGACCAGGATTTCTCAATCTATACGAGCAGGTGTCGTTTCCCAGTATAAAATGTTTTTCTATCGTGTTGCCCTGAAGCGGTCCGACCACCCCAGGGAACGTAGCAAGTCGTCTTAATAGACTTAGAGACGTACCGTAGACTGAATCCCTTGGGGCTAACGTGTCCCCATCCCGCCCTATGCTATACCATCAAAAAAATAAGATTAGCTTCTTTTGTGTAGCTTCCACTCGTTTATCTGGAGACATTTCGTATAATTCCTTCCATTCCTTAAGCGAATCTCTTTTTAATGTAAAACGTTTTCTTTGTTTTATTATTTCCTACATTGTTGTATTAACTAGTGAGTACTGTAACGTTTTAGGATTCATAAACAATATGCTAACGACATAGCTCGGGCCATAAACAGTGGAAAACTGGGTATAACGTTTGTTGTAATGGCCCAACTTCAATTTACCTAGTTTTCGAACAAAACTTTGAGTTAGTTGCAAAATAACCCAGCACAAAACAAATGCTTATAACACGTTTAAAACAGAGCTCATCGTCACAAAAGTAAAATTAGGGTAAATGAAGTCCCTTGCAATGTAATTACCAATATGCGAATTTCATGTTACCATTATGGCAAATCGGCACGTGCCTCCGACATAAATATTCACATTATTGCATTGCCCTAACGTTGTGCGATTTTTTTCGATCTCCTGTTGTGCATTTAGATATGAAGGGGACCAGGGCGTAACATATCGATGCAAAGCGGTGGAGGGTGACGCGCGTTTCGCCTACTGTTTAGCCATTATGTGCTATAATGTGGGTGAAATTTAGCTCGTTTCGTACAGCGTGCAATAATTGTCTCCGTTCTTTTATTGGGAACGCTTTTATTTATAGCGTGGTGGGGTTCGCATCGAAATCCCGGATTATTTGGCTAACAAATTATATCCAATCTGTTAAGAATAGGACGGGCATGTCAATAAATCAATGTAAGGATTTATTGATGAAAGCCGACAAATTTTTGCTATAGAATTTTGTGTTATATCCCCAAAATTGATGACGATGTAAAATAGGTCGGTCAGGATTACTTTAGCAGTGCGATATAGTAATATGTAATCATTATGTTAAATATTGCCGTGTGGTGCCGGCTAAGAATGGCGCGGCTATGGGATTAGCCGGAAGATAGGTAGCAGCGTCCTTTGAGTATATTTATAACTCAACTACGATCGCCAAGCGTGGCGATTATGGCAATAACTTCCAATGAGCTCACAACACAAACCCACACTGGTTGTTGTGGCAATCTTTTGGGGAGGCTTCTTTCCAGCAGTGGACGCTTTTGCGGCTGAAATAGTGATGATGATGTTAAATATACGAATAACATATTATTATACATGTATAAATTAGCGAAATATGTTATAAGTTTGACGTTCCGAAATCAGAAATCATCATATCAGCCACAGGATGTCCATTGCTGAACAAAGGCCTTCCTCTTAGATTTCCATAACGAGCGGTCACATGCCGCTCTCATCCAACAGCTCCCAGCGACATTCACCATGTCGTCAGATCATAACTATATAAAAAAAAAAATATTGTCACCTGATGCATGATAGTAATGTAAATAAATTGATACTAAAAGTGTGTCTCTGGGCATGGCTTTCGGGGGATCCTTTCCACTCAAGATTTGCCTGGGGATGGCAGCATTTTACCGTCGCATCCTCTCCGCTGGGGATGACCGCTTTAGTCTCAGAGATGTGCATAAAGGCGTAGCACCAATAGGTGAATCTAGTGTGTTCTTAACGAAAACCTGGAAGCCTACCTTCGGCGCCAAAGATGACTGCTACTGATGATAGGAGTCTCGCATTTGCAAACAAGCGCGTCGTCGAGGTCGTCCTGCCGCTCTTTAGAGCCTGGCTCAGAAGGAGCGAGCGCGTCACCTACCGACTGACGCAAGTATTCACCGGGCACGGTTGTTTCGGTGCGTACCTGCACAGGATAGGATGTGAGGCCACGGCACAATGCCACCATTGTGATAGCGACCAAGATACCGCACAGAACACGCCCGAGCGGCGCAAAACCGCAAAGCGGGATCGGGAGAGGGGACCGATCCTGCTCGAAGACGGAGGAGACGGTGTCGGGGTAACAACCGCCCTGTCGCTTAATTTCTATACACCTGAAACCCCCTGCCGTCGCTATAAGGTAGGAGGCCTCTGGGTTCGCGGGTGCGTAGTTGGGGAATCTGTGTGCCCACACCGAGCGATCCACGAGAAGACGGTGGCGCGCAGGTGGTCACGCCCGAGCACAGCGCACAGGGACGTTTTGGGGGATACTTTACAATCCCCCGGGGGGGTGACCGCTTTACAGTCACCCTCTCCGAGATGTGCCTGTGGGCGTGGCACCAGTGAGCGGTTCTAGTGTGATCATACGAGGACTTGGAGCCCTCCTTAGGTGCCGAAGGAGTCCGGCATGCCCCTTCGTCCTTCTACGAGGCGAAGGAAGTTCATGAAGAATTTCCACTGAGCCCAATAATAAAAAAAGGAGTCTCGCATACCCCTCCACCTATCCCCGAGGCAAAAGAATTACATGATGTATTTCGACCGGATTAAATAAAGAAAAAAAGGGATTGTGATTACTAGAAACTGTTTTTAAATTAAACTGTTTTGTATTTTTACAATTAATAACCAAACAGTTTTTATGAAATCTCAGAAACATTTTATGCGATTAGGTACACAAAAAGCCAATTCAGCAAATGACCTAGGAAACTAACAAAAATAGATAAAATTATCCGAAATCACTCAGTAGATTACGAACATTTCTGGCACAAATATTGTCTAGGTTGAGGGAGGAAAACAGTGAAATAAAGGAGCATATAGCAGCCACAAGGCAACCCACAGTGATTAATGAATCCACACTATAACAAATATGTCGCATTCGTATACGTATTCCGGGCTCTGTGAAGCAAATGTTTGTGTCGAAAACGTTATTTGTAAAATCATGCTGATACGAGTAGTTTGTATCATTCGAAGTTCTATAGAATTACTTCACCCACGTGGTACTGTATTTTGGAACTATCCAATATTTGTGGACTGAAATGTTGTCTAGTAATTATAATGACATTATTTACATAAATAAGCTTTGGTGGCTATAGTGCCCGTTATTCTGCATAATTTAATAAGTTCGCCGTGTGGTGCCGGCTAAGAATACCACCACCCCGTCTTATCCCGTGGGTGCGACTGTGGGATTTGAATGGAGGATGGGCGGCAGCGTCCTTCTAGTACATTTATAACTCAACTGCGATCGCCATCCCTTCTGCCAAGCGTAGTGATTATGACAAAATCCCCCAAGGAGCACACAACACAAACCCATACCACTCGTTGTAGAAATCTTTAGGGGAGGCTTCTGTCCAGCAATGGACGTTTTTTTGGAAATTACGATGAATCGCTTTAATTTTTTATGGGAATTTATATTTGTTACTTAGTGCTTACATGCGTTAGGACTGCTATTGTGTATTATTGATAAACGTATGATTTATTGTTGTTTGTATTTATTTCACAAATAGGTAACTTGATTTTCTTATACTTTATTTATCAAAATGCACTTTTTACGAATAGAGTATCCATGGTGGTTTTTGCTGGCTCTTAAACCATAGAACTGGCGATTCCAAACCATGCAGTATATGCAAACATATATTTTAAACGACGTCCTAATCTGTTATTTCTCCTGTATCGCGGGCACATAATTACAGACATAAATCTCATATGCACAAACATACAGAATGGAAACAACTATCTACATATCATACAAATATCAGTTCCATGCGGGGATCGTTTGCGAACCCAATGGGGATTGTTTGAAATTTCTAACCTATAATTTTAATATAGAACATTTTAAGAAACTGATTTGCGTATTTTGATAATCAGCTCAGTAATTATTTTGTTAGTTATTTAAAGAAAAAGATTTAAGGATTTGTATCGTAAGGGCTGTGACGTCATCAGTGGCGTTATATATTTGTGCATTTACCTTACTAGTACGTATTAAGAACTATCAACAACAAAAATAAAATAAAATAATGTTAAAATTATATTTATAACCCAATCTTTTAATCTGTATTGCACCATTTTCAATCGAAGTCATAGCCGATTTTAAACAGTAAATTGTTTTTCAATATATGTAGGACTAGGTACGTTAACGACGCTACGCTGTTATTCTTCGTTTTTTTTTCGTTATGTTTTGACACTGACACTAGCGCTTGTCCGACAACTCTTGATAGACATAGGTAAACTATGTAATGCGATGTAAAGCAATTTTATCAAAATTCCTTTCATGACGTTATTCAAGGTCAAATAAAAGTCAAACGTATTTTTACCAAAAATCTAGCATACTAAGTTTTTTTTAAATTCTAATCACATGAACATCAGTACCAAGTCTGATACCTCGAAACGGTTTCTCAATCAGTACGGGTTTGAAAAATGGGCAGACCCTAACCGTGCCCTCGAGAATTGATTCGTGAAGCCCTTAAACGCATATCATGTCAGCAAAAGGACCTCTGCTGCTGAAGAAAGACCTCCACCATACAATTCCACAACTACCAGTTACATGCCGCCGCATCCATCGACTCCCATCGACCACCTAGTCTTCTGGTCATCTCGTTTGAGACCGTCCCAAGCTGCGTTATCCGGGGCGCGATTTGCACTCAAGAACCTTTTGTCTTTTCTTTTCTTTGAAAAATATGCAATTTATGTAATGCATAATAGTGACGCGCCATGTCTGTCTACATTATTAATGCGATAAATTGTGATGTACCTACGAAATTGTTTAAACAAAAGAAGTGAATCTTGTTTCGTTGCAAGAAAAGATAAAGAAGTATTGAACTATGTTTAAAAAAATACAGTTCTTGATCACATGCATGTGATGAATAAATTTTTTCTGAAATTTACGTTAAGTCATAGCAAATTCATGTTTAGCTACTATAATGACTACTAAACTCTTTAGTTCCCAAGCTACTTGCTTATTTTGATTCTATATCAGCACAGCTTGAGTAAAAAAACACAACTACATCGTTTTACACTACTATCGAAATCACCTCTAATTTTATAGATTTCGCTCGATTTCTTAAACGCCCGTGATATGTGAAAAAGGAATTCTCATTGTTCAAATGAACGTTAAATTTGTAAACCGATTTTGATTTATTCTACCATTAATTCAATTTTTTCCCATATTAGCCGTGTCATACGGTGTTTGGTCAATATAAACCTCTCCAAAGCTGTTTTCTGTTAATCACCAAACCACGATCAGGAGAAAGTAGTAACCGATCCGTATACTTGCGGTCCTGTCGGTCGGCAGCTGTAAGTTTTGCATGCCAATTGTACGCTCATACATGCTGCACTATACCTAACCTACCAATTAATGTGATATCATCATTCAACCATCATCATATCAACCAACAATTGTTAAGGCAGTTTGGCACTGATTGGATTTTCACGCCAAAGGCAACATTAAAATAATGCCTTTTCACTTCCTTCGGCTATAATGCTACTTATTACAAGAGAAAGTTAAGGTACTGCTGCCTTATTAGCAAAATACGCAGTTCACTTGGTACAATTTTGGGGATTACTCGGCAAATATTAGGATTCAATTACTGGAAGTATATTTAATTAATTTAGTAAACTGTTCCAGTACTTAATTGAATAAAATGTTGGTTTATCCTGGTATATAGTATCGTCTATAGGTAATTCGTAGGGAGCTTTTTATTTTATATTTGATCAATATTATAGACAGCTCTTAACTTTTTGAGCTTCACTGGATAGCAATAATGAGTAAGATAAGTTATAAATGAATCCTGCCAATCTAAAATCAGAAAACGATATACACTAAAAAAGCATAGAACATAAAACAGAATCTCACACTAATAAAGCTGTCTCCTAAATCGCTTCGGTGATCCCATTTTGTTGAGGAGCGTACCTCATATTGCAATGAACGCACCATTACACACCTAAATTACAAGTCGGACACACTATATGTCACATGGCTTTATAATGCAAATATCTCGTAAACCCGAGGTACAAGTACGAGTAAATTTAGAATGAACAAATTGAGGCAGAATAGCCTAGTGAAATTGGCAGATTATTCTGATGAGGATAATAGTTTACGGTTCATTTATAGCGTTATTTATTTTGATGATAGTCTTAAATTAATTATTATTGTCTTAAACAAATTATTATTTTAGACGTTATGACGTTCGCAGTCAATAAGTATAGATTCTGTTTATTAAAATGTATCTTGAAACTTTCATTACTGTTTAATAATAGTTGCTTTAAAAAATCAATAAATCTTTAATGTTTAATTCTATCTATTCTATTAAATCTAACTTTTATAATAAAATGGTTGCACAGTCTTAATTTTTTATTAACCTATCATTTTAGTAACCTATTTATTAAGTAATGTTTTTTAATCAGATTTGGTTTAAAAATACATGAATCGGTAATGTTCAATCTTATCTTTTATCTTAGACCGTTTCTTATTAAATTTAGCATAATTATACACATACAGAATTTTTTATGTTTATAACTATAGTGGTCTACATACTATGCTAATATTAATTATATAGTATGCAAGTATCAATAATTTGTATTTAACTAACAATGAGCGAATCAATAGTTATCTGAAACATAAATAGATCAATAATTCTTAATACGTACAAACAAAATTTACAACTTCTTTTGTTTAGTTCACCTACAAATAATATCCACTACTAAGAAGAAACGGAAAGAAATAAAATACGCTTTTCAAACATTCATTTTCGATAATGATAAGGGGAAGCTAATATACACGTGAATAAAATCCAGTTAATGTGCAGTTGTATAAAAACTCTCTCGACACATAAACCTGAGTGCAATATTTACAAACACGGTCCTATTTCTGTACGCATTGAGTACATTCTTTATTACTCTTTCTCTGTACTTTTTATAGCCTGTGAATGAGTTGTAGCATCTGTGGTGGATTTCAATTTCCTTTACTTACCGAACTTCCGTTACAGCTACGAATCGGTGATAAAAAATTAACAACCCTTTTATTTTTCAGTTGACGTCTGAAACGAAAATAGCAGCAATGTTTCTTTAGAGCACGAGTATATAATTGTATTATTTCTTATCATGTAGTCTCCTATAGCTCCTACAATAATGCATACAATTATATCGATGGCAACACCAACGTTTTGAATAATGACATCATAGACAGATTTAGTAGTAGCCCGTGTGGTATCCGGATTAAGAATATAGCACCAATCTATCTCCTCCCGTGGATGTAGTAAAAGGCGACTAAAAGACTCTAAACCAGACGGATAGGCAGTAGCGTCCGTTCAGTGGAACATTCTGCGCTCATCAAGCCGCCTTTTTTTTATTTGGCCAAGTGGAAATACTTCATGAACTTCCTCCGCCCCGGGGAAGGACGAAGGGGCATGGGCAAGGGACGGACTCCTACCGGATAAAACCACTCGGACGGTCATATTCGGCACCTAAGGGGGCTGGCTCCAGGTCCTCGTATGATCACACTAGAGCTTCAAGCCGCCTGCCAATCGTGGTACTGGCAAATTCCCCTCACAATGATGGCACACGGCATGTAACCGGTCATCTTATCAGGGAGGCATTTATTCAGCAGTGGACTTGGATGATACAGATAGATACTAGTTCATTCTACAGTCGTGTTTTTTAAGGTTATGGTAAGAGCTGCTAGTTTTAAGCAAGAAAGCCAAGACATTATGGATAGCAACAGGACATTAATATCCGACTTAAGCCGAAATCTGCTGGATTCTTTAATTAAACCATGTTCGGTGTTTGCATTTAAATATTAAAAGATTCTAGGAATCTTATAGTGTCTTAGGTTTTTAGCAATTATTGATCATTATAATAAAACGTTCGGAACGTTAGGAAAAACGAAAGTGTATAATATACGCAATGTAATCCGTTTAAAAAAGTTTTATTACAATTCCGAGCATATTTTTAAATAATGAATATTCAAATGACTAGTCGATCAATCATATAAGATCCCATTATTTGTTTTCCCAAATAAGGTTATACTGAAAACGCATTTTATTTTTTTAAAGCCGCTTTTAAAAATATTAACTACTAACAGATCTGTAAATAAAAGTAATTTGAATGCAGTAAAAAGTATAAACACGTTCATTAAAAAAATTCTTGGTGAAATTAATTCTTGTATCTTGTTGACAAAGTCATTCGGTCCCCAAATGTGCGCTGGCGCAGCCATCAACAGAACATTCGTTTAAAACATGTGGCACCAATTAAAAGTTCTTTTACACAGAGCATAATAAAGATAAGACTTGAATAATGATCTGTGGAGAAACGTTTTACGAATGACTGCCACTTGTACGAGTGACAAACTTATAAATAATTGTTTGAAGTACACATCATACGTAGATATACTATAAGTCAGTTATTCCCGAAGGTATAAACAAAGAAGGGCTTCCACCTACCCACATCTCTCAAGTGACAGCTTTAGGTCTCTGCTTGATATATGATAGCCCTAGCGTTTTTTTACTCATGGCTCTTATCCTGGATTGTGGATAGTCTTATAGAAAAACCCAATTTTCAGTTTGTCCATCATAGTACGGTGACATTTGACGTTGGTGATGTTTGACGTAGTGGCTAGCCGTTGGCCGTTCTGCATAGTTCAAATATTTGTATGACTTATAAAATAGTTGTGTTGGTGTTTTCGCATGTGATATTTTTGCCTGTACCCACAACCCTGAATAAAACATTAGAGTAGACATATATATATAGTGCATGGCATTTTAGTGGTAATACTGCAAATCAATGATAGCCATGACTAAGCTAATGGTTTATAACTCTGTAACTGTATTTTGCGAAATGAATAGGCCAACAGCTCTGAATCGTGGTAACTACTAGGTAGGATAAGTGCTTCAATCTATAAATGGTACACGGATTTAAATTGAAATTGCTAGGCTGTAAGTTAGCAGAGAGGTCATCCAAAAAAGTTTGAATGTACTCGTGCTGTATTGAATGAGTGCAAAAAGGAGCTATACCTACTAATGAAGGTTATTCGGGAATGTCTTTGAGCCCGTATTTTGCCACATACCCAGAAATCTGATGTGACCTTGTTTTCACTAGGTGGAAATCTCTACTCCACCTCAGGGAAGAGTGAATAGAGTGCTGGATTGCTACTGGCCAAAACCGAGTGGGTCGTCTCTGGCACCAAAGGCTCAAGGATTTTGAGTTCAATCGCACTGTAGCGTCACTTTTTTTAGGAATATCTTGGAGGGGGTGATTGTAAAGTGGTCATCCCCTTTAGTGGAGGGGAGGCAGCTGTGAAGAGTTCACCCCCAATCACATCTCAGGGTTGTAAAGGATCTCCTGGTGCACCGTGCTCTGCACAAAGTCGATCTGACCTATATTTTGTACTTTAAATATCAAACTGCCGGAGCAATGAAATAATTTGTGTATAGTTTTAAGAACGTTAATTGACAAATCAATTGACTGCATACCTAAATAGCTTGAATTTAAATACTAATAAGTGTGTTTTCTGTTTTCAAACTAACCCATATTTCCGTTTTATAAATAACATTTCTGATTTTAAACCCTGCAGTGAATACATATTGAATCTCTAAGCGGTAAATATGCAACAAAACTTATGGCAATAAGGTTATGAAGTTTCGCTCACAGATTTAGTGTTAGTTACTGCGAAATAAGATTATGGATTTTCTAAGTGCATTTTTGACACTTCAAAGTTAAATATTTTACAATCTATTACGAATATTTCAAATCGTACAAGGACATAATCGTGGAGCGGCAAAAGCGAGCTGCAATAAGTAATAAAATACAATATTCATAATAATAAAATATAATAATCTGCAAAGTAAATAAAAATTATTGCTGTAAGCGCCAAGTTCACTGCATTGAATGTCACTGTAATTCTTTTAAATTACAAGCGTTTACTGAGGCAGGAAACTGCAACAATTATTTTGCATAAGCAACTGCTCGACGGGTTCAATTAAAATTGTAATTAATTGCTTTGCTCAGAGTACTGACAGGTTCACGGCGAACATCATTCACTTTTATATTTATGCGAATTCGCTTGACAGGTGAGGAACGAGGCTCATCATTTTCTAATACTCGTCCACTACATTTACATCGCTTCAATAGTTCGGCAAATAACAGAATTTAAAATTAATAACTTTGTTTATAAAACTGGATACAGATCAAATTTTACTTCTGATATTGAGTTTTAAGAGGTATATCGTCGAATCCGACTCGGCTGGGCAGCGTTTGCGAAACTTCGCAAAGTCTTTTCGTCAACAATACTGCAATGCCTCAAGACGAAAGTTTTTTACTAGTGTATCACCAGTGAAATGACATATGGAACAGAGACGTGGTCACTCACAATGGGCTTAAAAAGAAATCAGCTTTCTTTTCTCAGCGTGCTATGGAGAGAGCTATGCTTGGTATTTCTCTACGAGGTCGAAACAGAAGTGAAGAGATCCGTAGAAGAACTAAAGTTACCGACATAGCTGAAAGGATTAGTAAACTGAAGTGGTACCGCGCACCGGTAAACGTAGCGTGGGAAGACCTCCAACGAGCTGGACTGATGACCCGGTCAAGGTCGCTGGGAGTTGTTGGATGAGCGCGACATGTAACCGCTCGTTGTGTAAATCTAAGGGGAGGCCTTTGTTAAGCAGTGGATGTCCTTTGGCTGATATGATGATGACGGTGATGATTGACTTTTTGTATAAGTAGTCTAGACTAGGCCAATATACAAGTATAGACAATAATTCAAACTGTTATATGTATATAAAACATCGGTATTACATCCAGTAACATTCTCAGAAATCATGTTACGATTTCCAACACCATCCCACGTTCTTTATACGCAAGAATACACTTATGTAAATAAAGGTAAAGTATCCGCAATATGTAAATTGTAAATAGCTTGTATATGTGAACGTGTAATGCGTGTCAAACTTGTCAAAGCCAAAATACTCCGCATTAAACTGTATAATATCCTGAAATAACTGTGATTGGTTAATCGCTGGGATATTCAGCAAATGTATGGAGATAACTCTACAAGTTAGCTACTTATCGAACTCGTGTGAAACTTGAGCGAATTTATCTTTGGCAAAGGCATATTATAGACATTAAAGAGACGTTGTCTCGGAACGTCGTCAGCCCTTGACGACTGAAAACTTTATATTTAATTCGGTATGATAATGATTTAGCGTGGATCTAGAATATAGCACTACTCTATCTCATCCCGTGGATACCGTAAAAGGTGACTAAGGGATTTTAGACCCAAAGGTAGGCAGCAGAACCTCTTCTATGCTACAGTAGCCATACTATGATCACCATCACACCTACCAAGCATGGTGAGTACTGGCAAATTGCTCCCTATGACACAACTCAACAACCAGCCTCCAGTGTGCGGTGACCTCGCTTTCCTGATTATGGTATTGGTAACGGTGGGGCAGAGAGTGCTAAGAATCTCCGGCAGAGATACAGCTACCAGCCCAAACATCCGCTGGCCCTGGTAAGCTCACAACGCTCGCACACTGAGGACCGGCGAAAAGATCGTTAAGCTGGAAGAAGAAATAGATAAGTTGTACTGGGATGTCATGTGTTTATCAAAAGTCCGAAAATAGGGTGAGGGGTGTATATATGGAATGTAGGAACCTTTTTTGCTACCGGGAGGACGATCGTCTGTCTTAAGTGGTGATGGGTTCCTCTTAACAACATATACAGGGTGTCCAGTAAATAGCACGACATACTGCAGGGGGTGAGAGCTTTGGTCAATACCTACCAAACAAAAAAACAATATATGTTCAGCAAAATCTTACGGATTTACAGTAGTACAAAATTTTAGATAAGAAAATTGTACTGTGTAAAATTAAATAAAAATTGTATTTCTTGAAAACATTTTAGTTTTTAATAGAATAAAGACTTATCAATGAGTAAAGTAACTATTCACAAATAATTTGATGTAAAAAAAAACTTGAAAATGAATTTTTCATTACGAGATGCTTAAAAAACTGTGTCAAGGTAGAGATTTTTCGATATTGCGGAAAATTTTGTACTACTGTAAATCCGTAAGATTTTGCTGAACATATACTGGAAGAATTAGTAGGCTGATGTGGCAATAGGTAGGGCACATAGAACCAATGGCCGTAGGGGTAGAAAGGTTCTTGAGTGGAGACGACGCACCGGAGATGCTGGGAGTTGCCGGGAGCGAGTGGCATGTAACTGGTTATTGTGGAAATTTATGGCGACTTTTGTTCAACAGTGAACATATTCCAAGGTTAGTGAATTCCTGGGTAAGAGATTTTAATGATTACGCTCGTAACCGTAATTTTTTATTTCGTCTTCCCATTTTAGGTTGGTCATTAACCTTATAAGAGTCGTATTACTGAAGTACTGTACTACGAATATGAATCGTTAACGATCAACTGAGTGATTTTCCGAGTGGTGCCGGCTACAAATAGCACCAACATATGGGGTTAGCCGGAGGATAGCCAGCAGCATCTTTAGAGTATATTAACTACTCAGCTGCGATCACCAAATCGCCTGCCAAACGTGGCGATTATGGCAAAACTCCCCAATGAGCACACAACGCATCCATACAGGTCGTTGTGGCGATATTTGGGAGAATCTTGTGTCTTGACTTTACTTTATTCGGCTGAAGTGATTTCCTACTTTCATAGTGTCCATCTTACTAATATTATAAATGTTACAGTTCGTACATTATTAGGTGCCATGTTTCGTGTGGTATCCGTACTAAGAATGTTAACGATCTTAACGAACGTCTTTCAGCTAAGATTATGATGATGATAATGATAAAAACACATCCAAAAAATCTCGAGCTCTATATTTAGTTACCAATACTTAAGTCTATATAAAATATGCTGTAAAATAAATTCAGTGTAATATTACGAGTGCCGAGATTTATGCAGTCACGTTATATGACAAATAAGCATGGTTACCAATGTTTATTTTGCTGCCTTTTTTATGTAAATATGTGCACACAATTTTAATTATTGAACTTTACGAGGTGTCTTTGAAAAATGTTTATCTTACAATGACTATAAGCCGTAAATCACAGATCCAATATTTGAAATGGTTATTGATTATCCGAAAAACATTATGTAGGCAGTTTGGTGTGGATCAGATTTCCACGCTAAATACAAATTATATCGTTACCAATGCAGACTCTGTGAGATTCCTGGCAAAGAATAAACCATTCTTCTCCACTGATGTGGTCGTAGAACGTAACTAAGGGTTAATGTCAAGAGGAGAGGCAGCACCATCCTCTCGTGTGCTACTAACAACATATATATTATGGCAGTATCGTATGACGCCGTGTGGTGCCGGCTACGAATAGCACCAACCCATCTCATCCCGTGGGTGTCGTAAAAGCCGACTAAGGGATTAGACGGCGGATGGGCAGCAGCTTCCTTCGAATACATTTACAACTCAAGTGCGATCGCCAACCTGCCAGCCAAGCGTGGCGATTATGGCAAAACCCAATAAGCACACAACACACCGATATCGGTCGTTCTGGTGATATTTGAGGGAGGCCTGTGTCCAGTAGTGGACTTTATTCGGCCGAAATGAAGTATGACCGCTCATTGTAAAGATCATTGGGAGGCTCAGATTCAGTAGTGGATGTTCACGGAGTGATTGTGTATGATGTGGAGTGGAGACAAAAACATATTTTTGAACTTTAAAGTTTAATCTGTGTTAAAAAATAAAATAACTTTAGTTCATTTTACAGCTTGTATCTATTATGTATCTATGAATTGATGAAGGTTTATATGATAATTATTAGGAACTGAATGTTGTTCGGCAGGCATAAGCAAGGCGCTTTTGAAACTGCGGAAGCAATAATAGATCACCGTATCAAACAGGTTACTCTGGCAGAGTAGTGGTATAGTTGGAACTAGCTATCTTCTGCTAACTTGTATCTTTGTACAGTATGGGTGCATTAAATATGTAAATTTGCTTTTATTAGACCGATGAACAATATTGGTTAAAGAATACATAGAATTCATCATTATCATCAGCATCATTTCAGCTGAAAGAAGTTCATTGCTGGACATAGGCCTTCCCAAAAATTGCCATAATTACCGGCCCTGCTCCCGATGATTTCCGCAACCATCACCCCCTTGATCTGCCCTCGCCGTGTCTACCAGCAAGTCTGACTAAGGTATCTCGGGAGTTTTTTGGCCTCATCATCCCTCTGCGAGATCCAATCATAAACCACGAGATTCGCATAAGAACCAAGGTAACTGACATAGCCCAAAGAATTGCTAGTCAAATGCAGTGGGTAGGGCACATTGCTAGGATAGACATTAAACTGAGGAAATTTATCATCATCATCATATGAGCCAAAGCATGTCCACTGCTGAACAAATGCCTTTCCCATAGATTTATATATTTGTATCGTCATTTTGGGGCATTTATCTCGCTTGCCGGATGGGTTATTTTCTTTTTGAATCTATGCCCCACACTAAGATTTCTTCTGCGTTTACAGACAGAAATTACACACACGATACACCCGAACCCGGTACAACTACCTACTGATCATACAAATATTTATTCCGTGCGGGAATTGAACCTACGACCCACAGCCGACTGTAGCAGCCACTGAACCAACAGTGCCGTCGGTTAGTGAGTGCGGTATGGCTGCGGTTCCACAGAAGGGACGCCTGCGACCCATCTCTCTGGTTTAACTTCCCTAAGTCACCTTCTACTATCAACTATAAACTGCACCGTATCTCAATTGAATTGAAATCCCAGATTTGGCCTAGTATACCAAGCAAAGTTTATTTCCCGAATATGGGTAAAGTCAGTTTTAAAATATATTTTTATTATTTTTGTTTATATCTAGCAAGGTTTTGAAGTTAGGTAAGGTTAAGTTGTACCCCGAACCCACAGGACGCCCGGTATGAGTACGCAGTTAAGCAGGAATCCCTGCTGCTTATTTACATGCACACAATGCTATGTAAAATTATGTACAACATGTCCCACCGAATTAGGTGAGTTTGCACATGTAAACAGGCTAAGCCTAGTCAGTGTTCTGCAATTCACACACACACACACACATCATCACGTAAATGTCGACTGCTGAAAATGTGCCTCCCAACAATAATCACTACAAGGAGCGGTCAGAGGGGATGTCATAATCATTACGCTAGATATATGGACTATCTATATATATAATGTACTGCGCAGTATATTATTACGGAAGGATGCTACTGCCCATATCCTTGATATAAACTGTTAGTCTCTTTTTACCACCCCATGGGTGGAGTGGGGTGGTCTGTTCTTTGCCGGGAGCTACACGAAACTTCACGTTGCACTGCAATTGAGCACATTCTAAATTGGTTTGGTTCTGGTATATCTAGCTTCAAATCAGTCCACAATGACAAGTTGTTTTACTTAACAACCATACAATAATCCGATAATCGCATTTTTTCGTCAATTCGATGTCATTCTTTTATTACGAATCACATGAAAAAGAAACAGAATTTTTTGAAAGTACACACACTCTTTTTATTAGTGAATGGATGCCGTCTATATCTAAACGTGGAAGGAAAACCTCTCACAAAGAATATGTAACCCACATAAGTATGAAAAGACTTTGTATCGTTCACAATAGGTCGGGATTGATCGGGTCCCTTCGGACGAGCATTTTATCAGCCCGTGGCAGTTGAGAGGCATCCGTTGTCCCGCGTTCACATAAATAGGGCTTGAGAGGTTCTAAGGATTAACCTGGATAGGGACTAATAGCTTTGGCCTATCTGTAAAAATATTTTTGGGCTTTTGTTAACCTGTATTCTTTGGGGTCGCCATTATTAACGTTGTCCGACGAAGCAATAAATAAAGCGTCGAGTTTTTGGCAATATCTCTATTGAGGTAATGTACGTACAGTGCCCTCATTTTCAATTATACAAAACTTGACTAGACTAGTACGTACCTACCTAGCCATGTGGTGCCGTCTAAGAAAAGAACCACCCCATCTCATCTCGTGGGGCGTTCTATAAGGCGACTATGGGATTAGCCGGAGAACGGCAGCAGTGTCCTTCGAGAAAATTTATAACTCAACTGCGATTGCCAACCCGCCTGCCAAACGTGGTGATTATGGAAAACCAAACCAAACAAATGAACATGCAAGACGAACGCAGACCGGTCAGCGCGGCGATGTTTTGGGAGGTATAAGTCCAGTAAAAAAAAATAACTACTTGGTCAGGTCCGCCCAATAAAAGGGACAAGGGAAGACCAAAAGAGACATGGATAGACGAGATAAAAAAGTGGCTGGTAGAGACTAGATTACAAAGGCAAAAAATAGGGAGACTTGGAAAAACATTGAGGAGGCCTTTACTCGTTGAGAGGTCCTTAATAAATATCTTAAATTATAAAATATTAAGCAAATAATGACTGTTTACTTATAAAATGAATGTATGTAGTAATTAATGCATGAATCTATTAATAAAATTTAGTCATTATCTTGTATAAGTTATAATGAAAACTGCAACGAAATCTAAAATAGTTTTATTAAGGAAATAAAAGGCTATTATATATTATTTATATACGTCCAGCAGTGGACGTTTTTAGGCTAAGATGATAATAAGTACTTACCATGAATGATATTCATGTCATATGTAAGATCATATTTCTTTAACATAATAGTTGTATCTTAAACATCAATTAAATAAAACAAGGAGGGAAAATCAGCGTAGGGAATATAGGAAAATCTTGAGAAAGAAAAGACAAGGGCGTACTAAAACTGTTCGGTAATTCGGCAACACTGTTCAATAAGACGCTGACATCACACAATAGATGTACCATCAATTTTGTTCAGTAAATCGTTCAATCTTGTATAAAATTCATGGGGTGTAGCAGTGAGGAGAATGATAAATAAGGCGGAGGCTCGGCCGAATATTCTCATTTAATACGTGACTTGTTTTGTGAAAACATCTCTTAGATATGAGTATCGCGATGGATCGTAATACAGGAATGTTATCTATCACACGTTTTTATCAGTTCGTGTTTATATTTTGAGTCAGTTTTAAAGGTCGGTAACGAGAAAACTATTAATTGTACAGGAAAGTCATACTGTTTTGAAAAGCGTTTCATTCATACCACTAAGGTGGCAAACAAGCATACGACCCGTCTGATGGGAAGCAGCTACCGTAACCCATGTACGCTCGCAACATCAGTCGTGGCACGATGGGGCTGCCGACCCTGTAAAAATCTTTTCACGATTTTTTTGAAGAGCGCCATGCTGTAGTCTATGGAGAAAACCTTGATAAGGAGTTTTTTCCACTATGGGGCGAGGGATGTTAGCAAGGCCCATATTATAAGTGAGTAACTATAAACAATTAAGGCCATTGGTAGACAGCATATCATTGTGATGCAGTAAAAATAATTTCGGGGTCAGCATAGAGGGGGATGCCAGCGTTAATGTTATCGGAGCAATCGACTACGGCTCTCGTGCTTCTGTTGGACAAAAAAACAGGCGTAATCATTGCAGAAGTTCTCGAGTAATCCCTATCCCTGTGATGGTAACTCCGATAGGAGAAGAAGACTTTGTTACGTTGTCACCTTGACTCTCAATGGCACCCTAGAGCCCAACGGTGCGCGAGATACACTATAAGCAATAAGTTTTTAATTTATTACCCTTTTTCAGAATTATTTACTCTGTGAATTTTCCAGATTGGGGAATCTGCGTGCCCACACCAAGCGACCCACGAGAAGACGGTGCCGCGCATGTGGTTAAAAGAAAGATGTAGCAACTGCACACATCGATATCAGCAACTTAGACATTATTGAAGCGTCGATGACCTGGTTTAACGTGGGACAATCCTTATGAATATCCTCCGCTCTGGGGAAGAACCTAAGCGTTGCTGACTTAACGCCTTAAATTGCAATGCCTTTTGTTTCAGTATGCTTACTGGCTGTTCCTACCTTTAATCCAGAACACAACCACGCTTACAGGTGTGTAGTTGTTATGGCAGGCCAAATAGATAGGACTGTAGTTCCACTCCAGTTGAGTCCTTCACACAGAACTCTGCTACCTATATTTTTATGTCCATGTAGTTTCTGACAAAGATAAGATCAAGTCTTTTACCTATACTTTTAAGTAGGGCTAGTAAGTGCTGTGAAGGTCAAATAAGCAGGTAACAACGTATCATATTAGCCTTTATACGTCCACTGCTGAACAAAAACCCACAGATTGCCACAATTGTGGCACTCTATGGGTATATATAATTATAATTTATATAATTATATATATAATTTATATATATTTATAATAATAAATTATATAATTTTGGGGGTATTCATAATATTGGGGGGCCAATTCTCACCACGCTTGGCAGACGGGTTGGTGAGCGCAGTATGGCTACTATTCCATAGAAGAGACGCTGCTGCCCATCCCTCTGATTTAGAGTCCCTTAGTTGCCTTTTACAACATCTACGGGAGGAGATGACGTGGTGCTATATTCTTAATCCGGACACCATACGGTAACAACGTATGGCGACTACCAATCCATGGATGCCATGGATAATGTAATTGAAATATTACCTCGAAGGCTTTACCACCACACAGTCTTTCAGAAAACCCATTCATCAGTGGACGTTTACGAAATGATCTTGTTTTTTTAACCTTGACCTTCAACTTAATTTGACCTGTAACGTACAATTTAGGTAAAGACATAAACTTAAATGCACAAAGCACAAACACACAAACCCGGAACAACTATCTGTAGGCCACACAAATATTCCGTGCGAGAATGGAACCCGTGACACGTGGCGCAGAAAGCCAAGCAACTAGCCACTACGCCAAACGTGCCGTCATTACCTTGATCATGGAGAACTATTTGAGTTATTATCATTATTTGAATTAAAGCTATACGGCGTAATTGAACCGGGATTCTTTAGGCGATGTCCTATTATACTTTTATTACAATATCCGTTTCAGTCTATAATAACGTCTAACTTTGTAGTTATTTGGAGCCTCATAGAATATTTGATCTCGTATTTAATATCTGTTATTGTCAAGAAAAGAAAATAATCCAACTAACGAAAGAATACAACATTCAAGTGAAAACTTCGAACGACTTTTTCAATGTGCTGCATGCTTCTTATAGTCAACAATACAGAATAGTATCTGCACAGTTCATTGCTTCGACGACAATGTTGTTGAAATATCGTACAACTAACTATATTCGAAAAACACAGAATAGTTATGAGTTCTATCTTTTGGTCTCTACTTGAAAAGGTTTTGCAGAAAGCTAGGGATTTATTTATTCAGGTCAATGGATCTAAAATAAATGTGAGTTGACCTGGGAGTAAAATAATATAAAAGTCGCAATATAAATGTTGAAATATAGAAGAAGAATAATAGTGTAACTATTTGTCTATTTTATCAATTGTTTTTGAATCAATTAACAGAATCGCATTTTGCCGTGTTTTTTGATTGACTTGACACCGTAACTCACGTACCACGTAAAAATTACTCACACAGTCTCGTTTATTCAACAGACCGTTGTACTATCCCCGCCAGCGAGCCTCACTTTCTGACGCCACGGAGGTCTGTCACTGCGACAATCCGTTCAGTCTTCTTCCCACGACCCTTGCTCGCGCTGGCCCGTGCGAAGCCAGTATCTTAAATATTCCCTAAAATTATTTAAATAGTGCCGATCCAACTGTCCCTAGCTTGTTTCCCACAGCAACGCCCTAAGCAAAGGTTCGAATCCCGCAGAGGGCGCCCTTAGCTGCAGTTACTTAACTTTAGTTTAATTTTACGCCTGCCTGGAGGTCTTTTGGCTTCGCCAGATTCGCTCGGTTAAGCAGCCACACTTCACAAAACTGCCAGCGAGAAGTCTTTTTAAAAATCTTCCGAGCCCCCACTCCTACTACAGTATTTTTATATACCAGATTTACGAAAGCTATGTTAGTTGATCGACTACAATAACGATTACTTTAACCAAATAATATCCCACATTAATTATACGTTTTTCTTTTCTGTGGCTTATACGTTCGTCACGGGGGCTGTTGGCATAGAGCCTCGAACTATACCGGACGCGCCGGCTAACATCCGTTTCCTGAAAATGGCAGACAGTGCAAACGGTTCACTTTTATTGTTTTCGTCTCAACAAAAAGGTCCGAGGCGGTGATTAAGAAAGAGATTCTATTTGTATAACGTTTTTGAATTAAGTAGCTTTTAATTTGAAATTAGGTTAGGGATTGGGGGAACATTATTATATAGTGTTTTCCTTGAATGAAATTGCTTAAAGTATCGCGTATATTATAGATTTTTGTTTTTCCTGACGTTTCGAATACTTTGCAGCATTCGTGGTCGCAGGATGACTAAGGCGTCGTTACAGATTACAAAAAAAATATCTACCGTACAATTTTAATCAAAAAATTAATTTCGATGCACGCAGTAATCACTCACAGTGTCTTGATGTTTTTTAGTGCGGTATGTTGTTTGGGACTTTATTATTTTAATAACAATATTATGACGTCAAACATAGACGCTCCACAAAGACCAACCACTATCTTCATTTTGATCAACCTCAAGTCCTCGCGAAAGAGAACCTATATGTACCAAAAATGTTTCTTGAGGATATTGAAATTAAAAGATATCCTAATTTTAATAGAGAAGATGGTTGGCAGGTACCACCTGTTTGGAATCCAGTTATTAAAATAATAAAGTCCCAAACAACATACCGCACTAAAAAACATCGAGACACTGTGAGTGATTACTGCCTGCATCGACACAAATTTTTTGATTAAAATTGTACGGTAGATAAAATAAAAAAAATAATAAAATCTATAACGACGCCTGTCACCTTAGTAAGAAAGAAAGAAAGAAAGAAAAGTGATTTATTCTGTGAACCATAGGGACAGCAGTAGTATTAAAAAAATATCAAAGGAACATATTAATAATACATTTGAAAACATAGACAAAATGTACCAACAATAGAATCAGCTATATAAAATGTCAGAAGTGGTCAGTGGTACATACACTAAAAAATACAGTGCAGACAACAATTCCACATTGTTGTCACACTGTCTGACACTTCACAATTCTACAAGTTGGCTACACTGGAATAGACCAACTCTCGTTTGGCCAAAGGACTTGGAATCCAGTTAGCGTATTATCTATGATCTAGTCCAAACATAGACCATAGTAAATATCAAACGATTCTCACTCTAAAGCAGTCCTCCTAAAAATAATTCGGAAAATTTTACACAAGTGTTCAAGTGTTTCCCCCGTGTTCAAAGAAATGGGCGTCGCTCAGTTTATTACCATTGGTGTCGTAGTAACACCAATAGCACTGGTTTTCAGTGACAACCTGGTGACGTAATGGCGTCTCCCGCCGGTGATATAATAATAAACAAGCAAAAAGTAGTAACAAATTACAAATTGGACGTAGTTAAAGTTCTGTTACAGCTAGTCTAGCAATTTGCTATTACACTTACTGCAAAGTTATGTAATAGTGTGGAGATCTTAACATACTAATAGTAGGTTAGTAGTACTAACAGTAATTAGTAGTTAGTCATCCTGCGACCACGAATGCTGCAAAGTATTCGAAACGTCCTGACGTTAAAACAAAAATCTATAATATACGCGATCTAATCCGTTTAAAATTGTTTTATTATAATGTGTAATAATCGCGAAAACCTAAGACTTGCTATGCTTAAAGTTGTTCCGTTGAATATAATAATGTATTGCTGTTTCACTACACAATAATGTAATATATTACAGTAAATAAATTTTCATGGCCGATGCTATGATCACCTCCCCCAGAAAGTGGAATGTGGATCGCAGAATATTGTTATTAACTCATCGGAAGATGCTGCTGGTTTTTGGATTGATATAAGTCCACAGTAGCGCTTGCAGTCAGGGAAACAAATGAAAACTACAATGATAGTCATGGTGATACATGGTAGCGGACTATATATAAGCGAGAGATATGCAGTGAAAACTACTACTTGGACATTTACTATATGCCAGCATAGTTGACACAACAAGTCTGCGCCTAGGCTCAGATGGCAGCCCTGTGAAGACGGCGGCGCGCACGTGGTCATGTGCCATCGTGTGCGCAGCACAGTCCACAGCTTCTAGGGGATCCGTTACAATCCCCAATCCCTTCGGTGCCGAAGATGACCACCCCAGTGGTTTTAGCCAACAGAAGTCCGGTATACCCCTCCGCCCCGGAGAGGGGCGGAGGGGTATACCGAAGTACATATAGTACTGACCACGGGTAAATAAAAATAGGCTCAGATGGCAGTTGATTCCCGTATTTAGAGCTGAAACATCGCAATACGGGTGAAGGAACGTGGTCGCATGCTTAATTAATGCCTTAAAATACTTTGTAGCTTTAAATATAAGTAAATAGCAAGTAAAAAGCTAATTAGGTTTCATTTGCAATTTGAACCTAAGGCCACCGATGGCGTGTAACCGGTTGAAGTTTATCTTGGAACACAAACACCACCCATTTTCTTGACAACAAAAACTGCGAATTATATATACATCTATATTTGTATGGGCCTACATCTCGTGAAGGTTAGATAGTACTCATTGAAAGGTATACGCTCGGTGAATTCTGTGTACTGATACTGCACTGATAAATGAGATAGCGGGGAGACCAACTAGCAAGCTGCAAGAAAGAAGCGTCTGCGGCTGCTACGCACCGGGTCGTGGGTTCGATTCCCGCACGGAACAAATATTTGTACGATCTGCAGGTAGTTGTTCCGGGTCTGGGTGGAATTTGTGTCTGTAAACACACCGACGACACAAGAGAAATCCTAGTGTGGGGCGACGTTTTATTAAAAAGAAAAAAAAGAAAAGAAAAAAAACTAGTACCCGGTGCACTTTGCCACTATATTGTGATGACCGAAGGACGACTGGATAAAAACCAACATGGTAGCTCAAGTATCAACCTGTATACTGTGCTAGCCAGTGAAGTGATGGAGGCTCACTGGTGCCAGACAGCTGGCTTCGGTCAGTGACTTTGGTCATTTGATTATTTATTGCTTTATTTTCAGGCCACTAAGACAATATAATAGATACACATGCATACCACCGTGCATTCACCGTGTGGTGCCGGCTCAGAATACTACCACCCCATCTCCTCCCGCGGGTGTCGTAAGAGTCGACTAAGGGATTAGCCGGAGGATGGGCAGCAGCGTCCTTCGAGTACATTAAAAACTCAACTGCAATCGCCAACCCGTCTGCCAAGCGTGGTGATTATGGCAAAACCCCCCAATGAGCCCACAACACGCACTATTTCGGTCGTCGTGGTGATCTGTGAGGGAGGCCTGTGTCCAGCAGTGGACTTTATTCGGCCGAAATGATGAAATGACACAGGACAGATGCTGCTGCCCATTCCTCCAGTTTACAGGTTTTAGAGTACTTTAGTCACCTTTTCCGACATTCACTGGAAGAAACAGTGTGATGGTATATTCTTAATCTGGTCGATCCTATCACACCTCATCAATGCCTCGTATACACAAAGAATAAGTGGCCTAGTTTCGCCGGGAGCCAAACAATAACTTCTAATAACTAGTCCTTACAAAAATACAATTAAAGTACAATTAATTGTAATGCGGATAGCATAAAAAATTATTGTTATCGGCAGGCGTGACTTACCACTTAGATAATACATACATGCAAATAAGTTGCTCATCTCATCACTAGATTTATGGTTGGCAGGACTCTCATAATCATCATCATTTTGGCTGATATGATGATGATGATGAGGTCTCTTATTGCAATAGCCCGGCTATGTAGGAACCAATATAGTACCGGATATTTGCTGAAAGATCACCACAACGACCGAAATGGTGCTCATTGGGGGGTTTTGCCATAATCGCCACGCTTGGCAGACAGGTTGGCGATCGCAGTTGAGTTGTTAATGTACTCGAAGGACGCTGCTACCCATCCTCCGGCAAATTCTTTAGTCGACTTTTACGACACCCACGGGAGGAGATGGGGTGGTGGAATTCTGAGCCGGCACCACACGGCACCTGTGTAACAAAAGCCATACTGCGCTTAACAACCTGCCTGCTAAGCGTTGTGAGTACTGACGAATTGCGCCCAATGACAACACACGATATATAGACGGTCATCGAGGAAATCTATGTAGGAGGCAATTGTTCAGCAGTGGGCGTCCTTTGGCTGATAAGATGATGATGATCCATAGCCGATAAGATGATGATAACAAAATACTATAATCTGATTGCATTTGTAAAGCCTGAAGGTTTTAGTAACTAATATATAATTATGATTGGGATTGGGAGGCCCATGTTAAGCGACATTTTTGAGCAGATATGAGATAGATAACAACGACCTGTGATGATGTTGATAACATACCTACTTTATTCGTAAACCAATTAATTTTACCATATATATTCGCACTGTAAAGGTAATGCACGATGAGGTTTCATACTAGTGAAGCTGGCCGTATTAACCAAATTCTGAGAAAAATATATATCAAAATACCTACTTTAAATAAGAAAATTGTATTGTTGGATATACCTAGATTTATCGTCAAGTAGGTGGTAGTAATACCTCCCCGGGGAGGGTGATAGCTTTACAGTCACCCTCTGTGAGATATGCCTACAAGTGTGGCACCATCAGGTGGCTCTAGTATATACGAGGACCTGGAGCCCCCGTAATTTCAGAATATGACAGCCCCAGTGGTTTTAGCCGGTAGGAGACCTGCATGCCCGTTCGTCCTTCCCCGGGGCGCAGGAATTTCATAATGAATATCCACTGGAGAACTTAAAAAAGGAGTCAGGCATGCCCCTTTGCCCTTCTCCGGGGCGAAAGAAGTTCACGATGAGTTTCCACTGGCGTAATAAAAAAAACAATAAAAATGTAAAGTGTTTGTAATAGCTGTGGTTCAGATATAACAATATATTTCCTTTAACTAATCTCACTATTTTTATTGAAAACAATCAGATGTATAAGTGTTGGCCTAGCCTAAACCAAATAGGTGCTTCAATTCAAATAAAACAAACATGTATTATGAAATCCACATAGTGAAACATAATAGAAAATTAACCAGCTCCGCCGAAAACAAATCAAGAAATATATTTGCGAACAAATTAGTTTTAGAATAGACTCAATTTCAAACTGTTAACGCAAACAGCGCATTAAATTGAAACAAAACACTATCACAGACCCGTGCCTGAAGCCGACCCTAGAATGTGTGAGAGCGCGCACACATGGCGACTTAGACGCACTTTATAATGCGATTGTAGAGCGTTTATCAATCTGTAGTAAAATTATCAATTTGAAGTGGAGGACATCAGCCTGTTTTTATAAAGCACTATATTCCTAAGCTGCTGAATGTTAAATGATGTCTCCGCTTAGTATGAAGTAAAACAGTACTTGGTATCTAATAGCCTTACCTACATGTGAGTAAAAAAATACTTATGTTTTATAAAAAAGACATACTTATATCGAAGTCGTGGCGAGTGAAAGATAAGTACCTAATACCCTATGTTTGTACATAATGGTTATCATCATTTCAGCCGAAAAAATACGTCCACTGCTGGACAGAAGGCTCCCCAGAAATTTGTATAACGATCGGTATAGGTTTGTGTAGTGTGCGCAAATTCAAACAGATTTTTGACATGTGTTTTATATTAGAATTTTTACGTTTCATTTATATTTAATTTACATAAATTTTTGACATACAAGTACATTTTAGTACTGTTGTAATTTTTTTATTTTTTGTGTACATGTATGTATAAATATTGTATATGACAGACTAACGTGTTGCTGGGGAGTTTGTTGCGCCGTTTCTTCTCCCCAGCTTAAACACTAGGAAGCGGTGAAGGGTGGGCTTAATGGGTGCTGTCTAATGTTGACGTTCAAAAGAACTAATAATTTAGTCTATTTGAATAAATGATTATTTCATTTCATTTCATTTCATTTCATTTTATTGGAGGATTTTACCTAATGGCTAGCAAACGTGAAATCGGTGGATGAATTTATGGCATATGTACACACGGATACACATCAAGCGGATACATATCTAGGTTAAGCTGATCTCTAATTATAAAGAAACCCTATACAATGCGAGATCGGAGAAATGTATAGCTTAATATGTAGCCGTGTGTACACTAAAAATCAATCCCAAGATCTTTATCTAAACAAAAAATTAGGGGCAAAGTACCAATTGGTCAGGAGCTGAGAAGTAAAATTTAAATTAGAAGTACATAATATTTCAGTAACCCTTACAAAAAGTTGATTTTTGCCGAATACATAGCGCGAGGTAGAGCCGTGTGATAAAAATCCACCTTACCCGGGTTGCACCCCGAGTTTTCCAAAATAACTTAACCATAAACCAAGATCATCATATGTATCAGAATCATATGTTGCCAGTTGCAAACCAATCGAACTTCATTTTATCAGTGACTCGCTCTCGTAGTGATGGATTACAAAGCTAAAGCATACAATAAGAAATGATAGCGTTATTAAACTTTAAACCCTATGAAGCCAATTAGTAGTCACCGAAATCAGTAAAAAAGGGAAACATAAAATGCTCGTGCTACACAGGAAATAACAGATAGGATTATTCTAGAATTATCATTGTATTATTCTATATTAATCCTTAGTCTTACACAGACACAGCTCTGTGTGAGTACATAAGTACCCACACACACGTCCCCATAAAACTACATATTATTATGGTATCTATACACAAGCAACCTAGATTATTAATTAGTTTATACGGCTCGTGGCAACTTGCCGCCGGCATATTGGAATTAAATAAAAACACCGCGCTGATCAACGAAACTACATATATTAAACCAAAACAAAATAATTATCCAAACCTTGCATTTGCATTTAATGTAATAGGTATGTATATAGTTAGTCACAAGGCCTACAGTCTCTGCAGCTGTGTACACAATTAAACTGCCTAACAGGAACAGTCCTTAGGACTTACATATATCTCCATGCGATTATCGCGCCCTCAATCGCATTCTAATCGCTAAGTCGGCAGTGTGTAAGCTTCCAAAGTTCATTCAACCTCAATTCGTCGCAGTTTTTTGCCAATAGGAATTAAATCATAAACGTCGGATGGTTAAACATGGCATTTTTCTTCGAGCGGTGATCATCATTCAACGTCAGACTGTAATGAGGCAGGACTCGGTTCTGTAGAGACGATATACATAAATCAAAGAAAATTATTCACTCACGCCTCTACTTACATATTTCGATGGGTGGTGACTTGTCCTGTGTGGTTATCTGCTACAACGTATGTGCATTTAGTTGCACTTTATGTATCGATCTGAGTAATAATTTCCTGTAAAAGTTTGTGGTTTGTTAGTGCTTTAATAAAAATGGGCATAATGATTGCATTCAAATTTATTAGTATTATTGTTTATATTATGTTAACAGTATTTTGGTACTAATCAGTTGCACCAATCTCTCGCAACCCACTTCTGGACATCACTTCTGATGACTTTGATCAGTCTGGTCGTCACGTAAGTTGATTTGATTTTAATTTACCATTTTGAATATATATGTGATTTTCTTGCAACAGAATTGTTATAGTCAACCATTTTCCTACACGCCCATTAAATAAACAAGTTCATTGAAGTACCTACCTATATTAAAATAATTGGCAGAAATGCATGAAAAATTTAAATTACTATTGAAACCGGTACGATAATTAAACTTAGTTACACTGAATTAATTTTTAATACATTTACAGTATACTTACTATAAATTCCTGGAAAAGAAGAATAAATTACAAATTCAAACCATGATAGCGATAAAGTGACCACCAGAATAGGCCCATGGAAGGAGTATTAAAAAATATAACGAAGTAACTTTAAGCCACTGAGTAAAATGAGTATGGAATAGGATGAGTTATGGAACAACGACTATGTGCACTGGAAAGGAAAACATCAGATAGCACTGATCAAAACCAATTATTTAACAAAGAATGACCCTCGACTTGATATATTTTAAATGTCGTAAGCTTTGAAAATATTGATTAAACTCATAAATAAAATTGATCCGAAACCGTACCCGGTAATTTGAAAACACCGAAAGCGTTTGGGAGAATGGTTTTATAAAAAGGCGTCGCAACTAAAGTTTTTACCTACACCATCTTAATTGTTGTCCGATCGATGGGTAAAGTCGTAGCGATTAAATCTCGTATCGGACGCGTTATTCTGCAAGACTACTTTTTTTCTTATTTAAACTTTATGGCGATAATCAGCGATCGAGCGCAAGTTTAGTTTTAATTTTGTTCAGTCTTTTTATTTCTTCCCGAAGCGATTTGGAAGGAATTCTTAATGAGTTTTGTTATACTTGGTGGTAAGAGTTTCAGTTAAAATACAAGAAAATGTAGTAGAATAAAAATCATACTTTCTCTTTATGCGGCGTAATTATTTCTTATGTAATAATATTCTTATGTATATAATACAACTTTGCAATATTCGTTTTTATCATAATTGTACATTAAAATACATATTAAATCGTAAGTCGATCGCGCTAATTAATCAAAGCTAAAACTTAGATATAACTAGTTGTGCCCCGCGGTTTCACCCACCGATTAATTTAAAATAAATCTGATTACTTATGAATAATTTAGAGTACTTTGGCATAGATAGTTGACATCATCATATCTGCCATACAATGCCTACTACTGAACAAAGGCCTCCCCCATAGATTTCCACAACTGTGTCATCATACTGGGGGGAATCTGCCAGTATTCATCACGCTTGGCAGGTGGGTTGGTGAGCGCAGAATGGCTACTGTTCCACGGAAAGGACGCTACTGCCCATCCCTCTGGTTTAGAGTCCCTTAGTCGCCTTTTACGACATTCACGGGAGGAGATGGAGTGGTGCTGTATTCTTAATCTGGACACCACACGGATAACGGAATATGTTGACAAATTGAGTAGGTATATATACTCAACTTTCCCAACCAACAACCCTAATTCTTTTTCTAACATAAAAGTAGCTTAAGTTACTCCTATATATACTCCTATCAGCTATCTGTCAGTGAAACTCCGTCAAATCGATCACTCCGTTTCGAAGATAAGCTGGAACAAGCAGACAGAGAGGCAAAACATACACAGACAATAATTGAGAATGGATTTTTTTGTTATAAGTACCGTATATACTTCCATATGCATTTAGTAAAAAATTGTTATTTTGACATTGCAAACAGACACTTCAATTTTATTTATTTTTGTATAGATCAATATTTATATATACATATTAAAGACAAATGTTACTTCTTCCGACTTTTTACTTTCATTGTATTATTCGTGTTGCATCTGATATATGCTGACACCGAATTGAAATAAAAATTTATGACTGCAGCAACGCTGGCAGGTTAGAAACGACCCCCCTTCGGTGCCGAAGATGATCGCTCCAGTGGTTTTAGCCGGATACCCTTTCGCCCTTCAACGGGGCGAAGGAAGTTCCATATACAATTTCCAATGGACAACAATGATCAAAAAAGTCTTCTGCAGTCATCTTTTACAAGATACCCGCCAAATATCGCTGACCATATGACCATTAGCTGTCTACTAAAATTCAAGCTTAAGTTTACAACCGAGTCAAATTATCCAAATGCTTTTAGAATAGTCCATGGATGTAAGCGCGGAGCCCGGGTGCCGCCTGCGGCCGCCTCTGCACTGTTATTACATCCAGCTCCCGAGGTAAGCCGCTTCTGCAATAGATTTTTATCGTGATGACATTATTACTAAACTTGATAAAATAAAACCCAAAGTCTATAATTATTTTTTTATTTATTGACAAAAAATCTATTATCCGTAGACAAAACTAATATTTACAATCAAATCGTTCCAGCCTGAACGAATTTCTTTGTTGATACAATGAATAGTTGGTTTTTTAGTCGATTACGTGTTTTGAGATAGCCGTGAAAGTTTTAAGATTGTTCTACGATTTGTTGTATTGTAATAACCAGTGCCATCTATAAAAGAAAAGAAAACGACGCCATCTAATTACCACCATCATCATCATCATATCGGCCACAGGACGTCAACTATTCAACAAAGGCCTCCCCCTTGGATTTCCACAACGAGTGGTTACATGCTGCCCTCATCCAACGACTCCCAGCAGCCTTCACCAGGTCGACTGTCCACCTCGCTTAATGTCGTCCGACGCTGCGTTTTCCGGTGCCCAGTATCCACTCGAGAACCTTTTTTCTCCAACGGCCATCAGTTCTACGAGCAAAATGCCCTGCCCATTGCCACTTCAGTTTGCTAATCCTTTCAGCTATGTCAGCAATTTTAGTTTTTCTACGGATCTCCTCATTTCTAATTCTGCAAAAACATAATTATATAGTCATAATTTCAGCCGTAGCATGTCCACTGCTGGACATAAGCCTCCCTTAAAGAACGAACAACGACCGGTCTGGATTTGTGTTGTGTGCTCGTTGCCATAATCGCCACGCTTGGCAGGCGAGTTGGCTATCACAGTTGAGTTGTAAATTTTCTCGAAGGACTCTGCTGCCCGTCCTTCTGTTAATTCCTTAGTGCCTTTTACGACACCCACGGGATGAGATGGGTTGGTGCTAGTCTTTTTTTTGCCGGCACCACACGACAAAATTATAAAATAAGATTAACATTATTACCTCAATTTGACATTTAGAAAATGTTTTGAATTGGAATGTTTGTTAACTGTTGACACCAAATGCTTTAGTATCATTTGCAAGTCTTATACTCTTATACGTTGAGTTCAGAATCGCAGCATTTCATACATTGTAACACGTCGCTTCCTCGGTGAAAAGGGTCGTAGCTCGTAACAAAAAATGAACATTCTTGATAACAAAACAAGTAAGTTTTGATGAAACCATTTTACGTCTTCAAAGGTCTCGACGTCTCTATCTAGTAAAGGTTGCATAATTCAAAGTTCAACCGAAAAACTTGTGTCGAACTGTCGAAGTAGGATAATCTGGAGGATCGGTGGCAGACGAGATCAGACGTTCCGCACAGAAATTTATGCGTTAACTTTTGCACATCACTTTTTCTTATCTCCAACTTTGTTTGAGTCAGTAATCTGCGCTCTTTAGTGGCGTTTCAAATCGTTAAATCCTCTTTGGAATCGAACACCCGTGAATATTCATAGACCGTGTCCACACACGCAGTAGCTTTGTTATTGAATATTTTAAGGACATCCAATTGATATTCATTTAATGATTTAACCGTAGTTACCGACCAGTCAGTATTTGGCATCCAGTGAAATAAAGGAAGGAATTATAATATCATAATTATAATCGAAAAATTATATTGATAAACCTAAATTACTCGCATTCTGGTGAATTGAAAATTAAGAGGGGCTTTTACTGTGCCACTGCCGTTACACATATTTTATGTTTTCAAGTTTTATAGTTCAAATAACTTGGTATTTAATATTACCGATATGGCCACATAATGGCAATATGTATTCATTGATAATCAGATAACATTACTTTAGCGTTACTAGGATGTTTAACAGTAGTTTAATTCCAGTTTACAAGCTTGTACGATGCATTCACCGTGGGTGGCGTTTACTCAGTCTGCGCTTATCGAAGCACGCTCTTAATGACAGCTATTCGGTAATGGGCTCACGACTAAAGCAAGGATGTACTTTTATGATAATTAGTACGATCCAATATTTATTCGAGCGGCTTTATAAGCTGCCCTTTTATCTTGTTGTTTATTAGTATTGCCCCCGCTCCCAATCTGGCTTACTTAAAGCTAATTACGTATTTGACTTAAAAAATTCAAGTATTGGATTATTCCGATTTTTAATAACATGAAGTTTATAGATGCACTCCACTAACTGTTTTGTATTAGAATGTTCATCATTTATGTATTGTTTCGAAGAAAGATAATTGTCTAATGATGTAAGAAGAATAAGCGATAATAACGTGAGAAATGGTTACATAGCTCGGAGCGATACGCTCAGTCTAATGTTTGTTGTAACTACCGAAACATGTTACATCGTTCCGTCATTAGACGTAATCGTAGTAATTTTTCACACATTTTTTTACCACGCAGCAGTGAACACACTTAGAGCGTAATTCATTTCCATCAACTTGCATCAGAAGAAAATGATTGATGCGACCCGAGTAAGTTTTTACTAAAAACTGGCGACATTTTTTCTGTATTCATTAAATAAAGTTCCAGCAAAAAAATCAATAATCAAGCCTGTCAGATGGAGCGTATATAAAAAATGTAATAATGTGTGGAGGATAAAAAATACATTAGCATCTTAATAATCTCGGCTGACAAGAAACGGCAAGAAATATAAATTAAGGCGTTTGTTTGGCAATACCTAACCATTATGTAATCTACTAATAACACTAAAGCTCGTATCAGAGTTGATTAAATCGGTAGACGCGGTAGTTTTTAATCTTATATTCCAGTCTCACGCTTCAATTATAAATACGGAACATTTATTTATAGGATTTTTTGTTTGTCACAGATTTTTTTTGTAGAAGAATAAATATGTGCCTGTATATTAAAAAAATGTATATGGAAAAAATACTAGTTATAAATACCGATATAAGCGAGATATCATCATTTTTTTTTCATCATTTTGGCCGAAAAACGTCCAGCTGGACAGAAGCCGGGGAGGCTTCTAGCCAAATACTGATTCCATTTATGTGCAAAATTCGATGTCGTCACCTTTTTTGACATTAATGATTTTAAAATTAATACTAACAGAGTGAAACATCAATATAAACATAGTAATCGCGATTGTTACACATTATAATAAAACACTTTTAAACGGATTCTATCGCGTATATTTTTGATCATTCAGTCATCCTGCGACCACGAATGCTGCAAAGTATTCGAAACGTCAGGAAAATCAAAAATCAAAAATATACGCGATAGAATCCGTTTAAAAGTGTTTTATTATCAATATAAACACTTTGAAATCAAAATTACTTTGTACTAACTTCAAAAAGTAGGAGGTACCCAATTCGATGCGTATTTTTTATACTACACCGATTACACCCAAATTTGTGGACCGATTTGAGTAATTCTTTTTAATAGATGCACGTTGCTTTCGAATTGGTCCCATATAAATTTCATTAGATTTGATTCATTAGTATTTTAACCAGCTTCAATAAACTGGTTTAATTTACTGCGCTTATCTAGATGATGTCTTAATAGTCTCGATTCCTCCGAGATTAGAGAACCGATTTGACTCATACTTATTTTTTCGAGGGTGTGTTAATTAATCTCGAATTGGTTTAATATAAATATAATTAAGTTTGCTTAAGTGTTTCTTATGACATAAGCTCGGTCATCCGTAAGTTATGACTGTCTACTAACTTAGGTACGAAGGTATCTCGGGTTGATTACGATTTATCCTGATACCTAAATTGGAAAATGTTCTTACTTTTATTGACACTAAAAAGAAACAAATAAATCGTTTTAAACACAATATACCGACTTCAAAAACACGATATAAAAATATTAAAACACTAAAAAGAAAAAAAAACTTTATCTATGAAGTCGGACGGGGCCAGGTAGGTTATAGGCCTCAACCGTGGTTCATCCAGACCAACGAGAAATTTTATTTTGTACCTGGCCACCCGACTTCATAAATAAAGTTATTTTTTTCTTTTTAGTGGTTTTAATAATTTTATAATGTGTAGGGTTTTCGAAGTCGGTGTTTTTTGTTTAAAAAGTGTTTTTTAGCATCATCGAATTACAATAATATCAAATTCAGTAAACTAATAAGAACTTAAGAAAAATATGAATAAAAGTCTTAACGAAGAGCTTTATACATATTTTTGTGTTTAAAATAAACTTTTTATGTTCTACTGGACAGTGTCAAATTGTAGCATAACTTCTTCATGCTGTCAATATTATGTAACTATAATTAGCATTTTTTAAATATAATAATCCGAAAGAAAAATGTAAGTATGCTTACTAGAAGAATGTCAAATAGGGAAAGACTTAATTATAATTCAGCAATATACATAAATTCTATTATAATTAATATCAAACCAGAATAAAGAGATATTACTAAATTGAATTTAGTTGTCCACCGAAGCACTAGGAGAAAATATATGGACTTATAAATCACAAGTAAAAAGATGATAAACATTTCATTGTTACCGTCAGACATTCAGACACACAGTATTTCATAGAGATTTCATTCGAGCATAAATTTTGTTCACATTGTTCAGTAATTATGCTTAGAAATACATTTTGATATTATAGTCTCTGTTTTGTCTTCTTTTCGCGTTAGTTTTGTATCGTAAATCATGTGAGCTAATCTTATATTTAGCGCTCTTCCGAGTAATGTTGCGATAAACACTGGTATGTTGAACTAGTGTTTATTGTTAAAGTATTTGTCGTTTTTATCTCTCATATTCTCATTGAGACTTATTGTGCTTTTAATTATTAATTGAGGAGCGTCGGAACAGAAAAACGATAATTCGACTTTTTTTGACATATCAATTCATGATTTGTCTCCAAAACTTTATTTCAACGAATCGGAGCGCCGAACGCGGTACACGTGCAGTTTAATATTACGTTTCGGTTATACAAATAAACTCGTACGATTTATCGAATATGTTAAAATTTATTTCCAATAGCAACCAGATTTGATAATGTAACTGTACTGTATGTTACTAATTTGCGAAAAAATTACAAGATTTTCTAAATAATTACAACGGAAAAAAAGAGTTTAATTACACAGTTTTATTTTGACGCTCAATGTTACTGTTTGTTTGTTTTGTTTTTATTGAAACTACCTATATGCATTTTCGACATAAATTTTGCTTATCATTCATTCAACAAAAACTGGCCTTTAATCTAATTTTATTAAACGTAGTCAACTGAATATTGCTAGAAGAATTTATTTGAATGATTATATTTAGACCACGAAAACTAAATATTTACAAGTACCAATTTCCTATCGATAGCTCTGGTTGGCTTGCAACTACATGCTCGATGTGAATGTCACCCATTGCCTAACCACAAGGATTACACAAACCAAGATCTACACCCATATTGATTCTTACATTTATGACATAGAGTTTACTTTTGCTTGTGTGGAATATAATGGTATTTGCACAAGAGCACCTAGAATCGCACTTCCAAGCGGTCAGCTGCGAGCGATGGCTAATTAAGAACCTAACCTCAGAGGCTCGGTGGCCTAAGGTCCGCTAAATGCGGACTAAGTGAGCTTCTGAGCTTGTCTTCCAAAGCATTAGTAAGGTACTACGTATTTACATTTGGTATAGCACCCGTGCAATGAAGCGTTTCGACGCTCAACGATAAATTTTGCATGAATTGAATTGCAAATAGTTGTTAAGTTTACAGTTTCGTATTGATATGCGGGGACACTGACTGTGTGTGCGTGTGTATGAAGATTTATGATTTGATAATTTGTAGGTAGCGCATCTCTTGGATGTGTTTGTGTGGAAATAAACAAATCAAAGGTGAATATGATATTTACATCAAGACCTCGTTCCATTACGAATAATAGAGTACTCTTCATCATCATATCAGCCAAAAGATGTCCACAGGTAAACAAAGGCCTCCGCTATAAACGGCTGGTTAAATGCCGCGTGTCGTCATTTTGGGGAGAATTTTAGGTGGGTTGTTGAGCGCAGAATAGCTGCTGTTCCACAGAAGGGACGCTGCTACCCATCCCTCAGGTCCTTAGTCGTCTTTTGTTACAGCCACGGAAGGAAATGGAGAGGTGCTATATTCTTAATCCGGTTACCACCGGCGAGGGGATTACGTAAGTCGCAGACGGTTTGCGACAGGCGTAAATCGCGCAGACGCACCAACGTAATTTACGTACGTATTACAAAAAATTGTATCGTCGCCTTTCAATTTCAGGCGATTTGTACCGGTGAATGCTGTCGCTATTTTTAGCTAATCAGGGTGCCGGTATCTCTGACGAACTCTCACGGGGTAGTGAATTCAAATCCGATTGCCTTCTCTAAGTGTACCCTCTGTCTTGTGATAAACATCGAGTACTATTTTGTGTGCAATCATCAAACTAAGACATTAAATTAATAACAGTTCATTTTACTGCGGTTTTTACTCGAGCTTGACGAAGATAATCAAATTTTTCGACTAACAGGTTGAAGCTACCTACGACACTGAAGGTATTTAAGTTTGTATTTTTTACATAACTTGACGGATTATCATATTGGATGTCGTCTTTCGGCAAAAATGCTGTAAGACTGAATCGTTCAAAGCGTTCTCGAAGAATAGCGAAGCGCATTAATATTCTCAGTATGTGCAGAACATCAGAGAATGCTAGTGTGCCAACGAATCCCCGAGGATGGATATTACGTTCAAAAACTGCATTATTTTATTTAAAAGTTTTCACTAGAGAAACTTAATGTTTGGGTATATTAAACTTTATGTTATACAGACGTAGCATTATTTTTAAATTTATTATCATGTCCCTCTTTATTTCTTTATGTAAAAAGATTCTCTTTAAAAGTGTTAGAGAAGAGTGCAGAATAGGTACTACCTATGTAACGTTTTGCTTTGAGATCCATGTTTATAAATTCAGATAGAGTCTATAATAGTTAAGACGCATTCGGATACTAACCTTACGCTAGTGCCTATTGTATAATATAATCTTAGGATTTAAATAAATCATTTTAATATAATTATAATTTATGAATAAGGATGAATTTGATGCACTTTCACCGATTTCAATTCAATGATGATATTTAAATCAAGGAACAGAACAATATATTATTATGATTCATATTGGATTAAAGTAAGCATTACATAAAAGTATAATATTTTATCGTTCTGTAAAGTTGGATAGTCAGTTATTTTTATTTTCATGTTCAACGTAACTAATTTTAGTTTTCTAGGCACGTCTCCTGGATGATAACAAAGTCCAATATAGACGTTGGAGATGGGCACACTGATAGCGTCTTGTGGACCTATTTATAAATAAAAGCTTGTTGGTTTCCATTTTGGATTAAACATTTAGTTTTGATAATTTTATATTACTTTTTACCGCGTGTCACATAGAAATTCATTCTACGGAAATATACACAAACGCCATTTTTACATTTTTTTAATGAATATACATTTATTGATACATTAATTGACACATTAATTGATACATTGTAAAAGTTATATTTAAACAATATTAATAAGTACCTAATTGATTTAAGAAATAACAAGCTGTATTTAATTGATATATTAGATAAACTAAATAATATATTTAAAGAAAGCTTATAATGAATAGGATACATGGATCTATAGATTATTTGCCGGCAACCATTGAAACTTATTTTAATTGATAAGAAGAGGAAAATAACAGAACAATATTTCATCCCAACGTTTTAATCAAACTTCCAGTCTCAGCCCAAAAGGCACGCTCTATGTACACATTGCCCTTCGTGACGTCAAAAAGAAATTCCAATAAAATACAACACCAAATATACACAAACAATAATACATTGACATTATATTTTATTACAAAAGGTTCCTCGCCTACACTCTAACTGAACCCAGGCTGTGAGAGAAATGTCTAACAGATGAGTAGGAAATTTTCAAGATACTTTATTACCTCGTAAAACCAACTAGATTATTTATATTGAAGCACTTTTACTACCGATATCTTTTTTCGTGGAAGCTAATTATTACCAACTTCCTTCCTGGAATTAATTTAGCGTTTATAGATTTAACGAAAATAACTTCGGAATTCGCTGCTCGTAAACATTTTGGAAGAATTTACTAAGCACGATTGAAAAAGTTGTGACAGAATTCATAATTATCATTTGTTTTTTTTTTATGACAGAAGTTTTATCTCTTGACTACTACACTCATTAAACAGACGTTATAGCGTCACTATATTTTCATCGTTTTGATACGTTATGTCATAAAGTCACATCATCAATGTCTAAGCTTAAAAATTACATCCGGATATTTGTGTATTTTATGTCAGGCAAGTTGTCCGATGGGAAATAGAGACGTTCCGAAAGTTCCCAACACATAGGTTTTATTTTATTGGCAGATGCCTCCGTGTATCATTGAGGTTTACGATGCACAGTCCTCTTTATTTCAGAGTGCAGGCTTGCATTTTATTGTAATAAATTCCCTTGTTGTTTAGAACAAAGCTTCGGCTTTGGAAAAACTATTATGAACGATATTTTATGTGCCATACTAGTTATAATTTGTGGGCTTTATAAATGAGTACGTTTCCTATGTAGTAAAGTTTGTAAGATTTTTTTCTGAATTAGCTGTTATTTTATCTTGGTTCATCCTTTTGTTAAGTTTGTTAGCGCAATAATCAGTAAATTTGGTCAAGAATGCTGATTAAATACAAAAAGAAACAAGAAAGAAATTAATGAAATGAAATGAAATCATTTCAGCGAAATATGGGGTATATAAAAGGCATATTATAAAAGCGTGAATTGGAAGCCAATGCCAAAAGCAAACTGTTGAGTTTGAGTTACATAGGTAGTGAATAATGACTTGTTGCGAGACTATCTTGCTACACCATCACAGTTGCCAGTTTACCTTAGCTGACCTTACAGTTCACGTATAAACTAAGCGCTTGATAAATAGCTTCATTAATTTTGAGATCTTACATGCCCAGTGAAAAGTTGCGCTAAGATGTTTGACATCTGGATCTGTTTTACACTATTTTGTGTCCTGTATTTTAGGGAATAAATGTTTGGTGATATTGCTGCTTTGGTTAGGTTAGATTATTGTATTCTACTTATTTATTCTGTAATTTTTTGGTGATATAATTAGTATGCTTTGCAGTGGCTGGGCCTGTAGATAATGTCACTTTGTACAATATTGTTAAGGCGATCTAAGCGCATGGCGGTTCCGGCAAAGAATAGATTACCTCACTCCACTCATGAGTATCAGCATCCTCGAGTATGCAAATAGCAACATGCTACGATCATAAATAAAAATCTAATTGGTGATTATGGACACTCATTGTAGCGACTATTGAGAGGCGCATTTTCAACAGTGGACGTTTACGGGCTGATATGTGTATGTGCATATGATCGTATGTGCTTGAGTGTGTGCATGTACACACGCATGAAAATAAAAGTGTGTTGGATTGACATCAAATCATTTGAGAACCACACGGCAATTAGATTGATAGAAGCTATCAGAAAAATGATATAATACAAATATTTGTAAGTTTCCGACTTTTCTATTTTAATGCTCAACCGTCCGTTATGACAATGGTTTAAGGTTTAAATTGTAATGATTCAAACGCGCTCGTAAAATGGAACAACTATATTATTATCATGGATGTTTGTGGTAAGTGTCATCTATGACTTTAGTATGATGTTTTCAGTGTAGAATTAGATGATACTGCTGTTTTACTACTAATAAAATGGCTAATAAAACCTTTAATGACATATAACGCCACCCATGAGCAAAAAAATGAGTTCTGCCAGCCACATACGGCTTATCCTGGTGTTTGGATATTGATTGACAGACAGGTAATAAGCACAGTTAAAATATTTCAATTTTTTTTTTATCTAGGGCTTCTCGCAGTAATCCCAAGGGGGATATATCTGCTTAACCGGGCAAATTGGCGAAGCATTAAGTAGCCTCCAGCCTAGCTTTTCTTTATATTTAAGTAACTGCGCCTGAGGGCGTCCCCTGCGGGACACGGACCTCGGCTCAGGGAGTTACTGGGACAGTAATGATCATAAGATATTTCTAATTACCCACCCCAATATTTATACTGTGTAATGTCTCGTAGATGCAAAAGGGCTGTCTTTGGACCGAAAATATACGTTGAACGATCGTTTCTAGACACTTCACTTTGAACTGACAGGCAAAACAGGGGGACGTGTGTGAAATACCTATGTAACTACATACAGGGCCTAAATACTAAATCTATGAATAAAATAGGAATTTTCTTCGTTTAATAATTTTTCACGCCTGTTGTAAATGTCCACTTGGTTAGGTGTTTTACTAGTTATGCACTTGTTAGCAATCTGTTATTTCGTAACCCTTTTAAAGGTTTTGGGGTGGTCTAGATCTAAACATTTTTCTTGTTTTTGTACTTTATCCCATACTATGATTTCTCCTGTGTCATGAGTACAGTTTACAGACATAAATCTCACATACACAAACAAACAGATATCTGTAGATCACCTAATAGGCATTTTTCCCTGCGATGCTCGAACCCGTGACACGCGACAATGCTAATGATGTGCTTAATTACGATAACTAAATAACATTACATTTACAATATGTTATAAACCCAGTTGATATTAAATTTGATCACTAACTTTCGAGATAAGCCCAATAATATCTGATTGGATTTATCTACTAGTAATATCTATTAATATCAGCGTTCAAGATATCAAAGGTTGTGGTTAAGCTCATGAAAACATTGATTTTATTGGAAGGAAAAGATAAAAATATTCTGAGTAGAGAAAAAAATTGAGGCAGGAATTCAGTCAGATATTGATATGGAGCAGTGTAAGGATATTTACAAAGGGAAATATCCATTTCAGGCCATTGGACATAATATAAAGTATATAAATAGACCAAAAGTATAAATATGAGATACAAACAAATAAAATAAATGCACATCATGCAAATATTTTTCTCTGCAAAGGTATATTTTTGATAAATACCTGGCGTACGTGCGTTGATGATCGAATTTTCTCACATATTACACATTTACGAAACTAAAACCGACACACGTTTAGATTATTTGACTGTTTACTTTTGGGCCTACAGTGTGCGAAACGTAGTTTGGTAAAGCTTGGTATCGGGTTTTAAATTATATATTCTTCTTCTTCTTCTCTTAGATTATGGCTTCTGTAGAGTATCTTCCACAATTTGGCCAATGTCAAGTCGTCGTACGGTGTTTAGAAGAATGAATCTTTACAAATTCATAAAATATTTATCAAAAATGAAAAAATTCTATCAATTATGTGGGCAACGTCGTACGGTTCTTAGATTATCCAAATTATATCATGTAATATGTCAATTGACAAGGTATATCATATCGTCGACATTTTTACTCATGATTGTCATGTTACTGTTTTCAAATAAGTACTTTATTGAAATCGAATATTTTTTTAAATACTTGTTAGTAGTTTTTAAATAGTCAGCAACTTATACCAAAGAGGTGACCATTGTTAAGACGTTTTTTATGTGTGCCTTGTCATCTATATTTAAGGGAGATGTCGGCGCTTAACCGGGCAATCTGGCGAAGCTGAAAAGGCGTCGATCCAGGCATAAATACTTACAAACTAAGCAACTCTAGCTAAGGGCCTCCCCTGGGGGACTAGAACCTCTGCTTAGCTCTTGCTCGGGGACCAAACTAAGGTACAGCTAGATCGGTACTATTTAATAAATAAAAAAGAGATATATAAAATTACTGTCTCGGCACGAGCCGGCTCGAGCACATTGCGGGGAGATTGAATGGGTAGTTGCGACGAGTCTCGGTGGTTGAAACTAAAAAGCGTGATAAAATATTTATTTTATTACCCTTAAATAATGAATAATATATTCTTTATGTTAAGAAGTTTCCAGTGTACTTAGTTTCTAAGTATTAAATATATAAATGTTAAACCTATTTTATACCTATTTCTTTCTTCCTAACTAGATGGCGTTACTGGCGAATTAGATCATGCTATGGCTTCGTTGGCAAAAAGTTATGTTAAGGGTCAGCTGAGATTAAACGTAGAACTGCTCGAGTATTTCTCCCATTTGCTTTGCCGTTGGGAACATGTTCGAGCACGCGCACCCAATCTGCGATTCTGCGCCAAAGGGTACCGCTACCGATGTCAACGGTCACGGTTTGACGGCACGGTTGGTGCAGTGGCTGATACAGTCAGCTGCTGCGCTCCGGGTTATGTGTTCGATTCCCACACGGAACAAATATTTGTATGATCTGCAGGTAGTTGTTCCGGGTCTGGGTGTATTGTATGCGGAATTCATGTCTGTAAACGCACCCACGACACAGGAGAAATCCTAGTGTGGGGCAAAGTTTTGCCTTTGTAGTCTTTGTGTTTGTACTTTGATTTGAATTCTTGGACTCTCCTATTTTTTTAGGAACAACTCGCTAACCTTATCTACGATATTTTACTATACCTGAATTATTTGATGAATCGGTGATTCTTACGGACCTGTGTTGATTCATTTTCATTGATTTGGTTGTTATTGATATCGGATTCAAAAGTTTAAAAAGAGTTAACCCTGCCTCCTAGAAAGTAGATGAATCTCACTCGAAACTCACGGGTTTCTAAGATGCAAAGGCTAGCTCGATCTCTCAAAACTGCAGATGATCATGAGGCTCAGTTAGCTACTAAACGTGAGCGCAACGCACAGTATTTTTGGGCACCTATGCTTTGAGCACCAAAGATATGGCATTTTAGAGCACCAATCAATATATAGTTTAAATATTTCTTTATCCCACATCTCCTGGCTGGAGGCCTCTTTTGGCTTCGCCAGAAAATGATCGGTTAAGCAACCAAATTTCCCTGAAATGTATGCGAGAAGCCCAACAAAAAAAAAAAAACCACATTTAGCACCAAACTAAAATATTGATTAGATCTAACTGGAATAAACTTGGTGCTCAATGCATTGGTGCCCAAAAGTAGGTGCTCAAAATGCAATATTTATAGAAATATTCCACTTTGAGCAACCTATAGGGGGTATAAACTATATAGAGGTTGGCTATATAGTTCGCAGACTGGAAGTAGTCAAGTAGCGAACATAGGTCGGAGGCGACGCGTGGGATGAGCTATGTCAGATGAACAGATGACCTGACAAGAGCTTCGAGGAGGCGTTGGTAGAGGAATAGAACAGTTGGTTTTCGAAATCTTAGAGGTCATGTGATATGAAATAGTTTCTATGGTTTAGTTTTTTTCTACTCTGGTACAATTTGACTCGGCGACCTTTTGCGTTGTTGTTAACGAGAATAGTGATTCTAGTAACAAAAAAATCATCATTAATTCACTCTGTGATACATTTTGTTGCTGTTCTAATTTAAAAACGAAATATTTCGTATATATTAATACATTAAAATTCAGGTTATTTAAAACTCTAATAACCACATAAGTAAAATCATGTGCAAAACTGATGTCTAAATGCGCCTTTATGTTGCAGACTGTACACCATAATGCAAAATCGGCATACTATAAATTTGCTCATGAAATAGACGTGCGTGCGGGGTTCGCTTGCAGTAATAAATAAATGTTATGTGTATGTATGTGTGTACCTTTGTTTTGGTCACTTAGGGCTCGGACAAACGATCGACATTTCATCGCTAGAGTTTTTCGGGGCAGTATTTGGTGCATATAACAATTGTTGGTACAGGGCGCTGTGGTGAAGTATATAGCAGCCCCACAGCATTATGCTGAGCGACAAATCTGAAGGACTTTGTAGTTCTTAGATATATTATTAACTAGGTAAAAGGTACTGCATTTTACATTTGTTGATTTAGATTTCGTTTTACATTTACATCTGTCAAGTTGGCAGTGACCTGTTTAATGTTTAAGTATTTTGGTTGGCTCAATTGTTAAACGAATGCTGCCAGCTTAATTGATATTTTTTATTTTCCGACTATTAGCTTTTTTTATTGTCTAGTTTTGCAAATGGGATTCCTATAGGAGAGAAGAGACAGATAACTTTTTTTATCTTCATTCTAATGATTTTTATATATGTAGTTCATTAAATAATAGCTAGGATGAACATGCGCTTCTACAATGTGAGCAAAATTTGACTACGGACATAACAGTAGTCACTTCAATAATAGATCGTGTAGCCTTCCCCTTATTTATTTTCGCAACAAAGTTTCAGTTGCGGTTGGCGAAAGCTTTGTTCCGAAAGCAAACTGATTTATCCTTTGATAAAATAAAAGTTTTACCTGAATACAATCGACTTTTTGGCGGTTTTTTCGTAACGGGTTATGCAATTATAAAATAAACTGCTGATATTGCTAAAGATAACTTGACCTTAAGTTTCGTTAGTGATATATTAAATATCTTTATTTCTACGACAGCTACTTTCTATAGATATATAAAACAGGAAAACTAATGTAATACGTAACATAATCAGCCCAATATTGTCCCACTGCTGGGCACGGGCCTCTTCTCACCATGAGAAAGGTTAGGCCTCAGTCCACCACGCTGGCCTAGTGCGGATTGGCGGCCTATACACACAATTGAGAGCATTTTGGAGCCCTCTCAGGTGTGCAGGTTTCCTCACGATGATTTTCTTCACCGTTAATGCAAGTTATAATCTTATTCTGATCCGCGCATGAATCCGAAAAGTTGCGGGCTGGGATTGAACTCAGACCCTACTGTATGGAAAGCACGCATTCAACCACTAGGCTATCACTGCTTCACTCTAGTGTGATCATGCGAGGAGCTGGAGCACCCCTTAGGTGCCGAAGATAACCGTTCCAGTGGTTTTAGCTGGTAGGAGACCGGTATGCCCCTTCATCCTTCGCTGGGGCGGAGGGAGTTCATGAAGAATTTCCACTGGGATATATAAAAAAAAACAAATAAGGCTATCACTGTTATAAAACTAATATTAGTTTAGTAGTAGTTAGTAGGAATATACCTACACAAAATAAACGTAAGCCATTTTAATACGCCGCTCACTAAAGTTTCCCATGAGATTATAATAATCCGATCCAAAACCGCTGTTACAGAATAATTTCAAATTTTGTGACCGGAATAACGATTAATTTAAAACAGCGCATTAACTCGCAAAGTTTTTACCACAGAAGTAATGAGAATCGATTGAATCAGTTTATTTCGGGGCAATGAAATTCTCTTTATATGATTCCGTGATACGATTCGATGGAATCGATATAACATTGTTTTGCAATGAAAATATGTTTCGTTTTGCAAGCCACGCACACAGGAATATTATTATAAGGCTTTGCACATAAAATATCATGTTACATTGTAAGCCAGTATCATTCGAAATACCATATACCGTGGGGTTTGATTGTAACAGCTTGGTTTAGTATCAATCATCCCGGTGGATACTTACAGCTCAATGTTTTCAAGACACGCTAATGTCTATCATATCTATGAAGTCTGAAGGTTAGTTAGACTGAAAAATCTGTGTGATAAGTCAGCTCAGCTTATTGTATTCTACAGCATCATATAACAAAATACTTGGGAGAGGCTTATAATCAGATAAAAAGCAAGTGGTTTGATACTTAATATAGCCTAAGTATTAGTACGCTAGCAGGGAAGTCACACTGTACTGAACTGAAGAAATCAGTTGGTAAACCGCTTTTCAGTAAGTAGTACCACAAAATTTAGCTGATATAGCTTCACTTAAAGTACTAAGTCATGTAGTGCTAGCTAAGAATAGCACCATCCCATCTCATCCCTTGGGTATCGTAAAAGGCAACTATGGGATTAAGCGGAAGATGGGCAGCAGCGTCCTTCTAGTACATTTACAACTCAACTGCGATCGCCAGAAGGGTGCCAAGCATGGCGATTAGGGCAACCCCAATAAACACGTAACGCAAGCCCAGACCGGTCATTGTGGCGATCTTTGGGGGATGTCTATGTCCTGAGTTGGTGGTTTTTATTTGCTGAAATAATGACGAACTATGAAATAGCTTAGGTCCTACTAAGTAGTTTAGTAGTCCCTACAGTAGCTAAACATTTAGTTTCAAACAACTTAAATTGAAGTAACTAATTACTAAGCATTTATCAATAAGATATCAAAGCTTATTTACTATACACAAATTCCGAACTGTAACTAAGATTTTTCTTTTCCAGCCTGTGACTAAGTGTTTTACAGAAAAGCCAACTAAACGTTTTTCGACATGGCAATGAAATATATCAGTAGACACGCTTGTCGTTTATACCAACACCGGTGGTCACTGAAGGGAAAGTATAAAAAAGTACCTACTAAAGGTACCTTTAAGAGTTTATGATGTACTAACACATCATAAAGTGTATTATTCTAGTTCTCTATATTATTTAGTTTTTTCTATAACAGAAACTTTCACGCCTGTGCCAGCAGCATCGGCACAATGTTTCAACTCAATCGGATGAATGGTATAGAAACGCACACCGGAACAACAAAGAAAAAAAACAGCCATCTTTATATATAGGGTCTTACTTTAATAATGGAAAAAAATTTGGAGGTACATAGGTTACAATGATGCGCTTTAGCAAAAAAATAATATAACATCAGTCTTTATTTTATAAAACAATACCGTGCGTAAATCTTTCGCTAGTCGGGTATTTAAGTATTCTTTTATTTATTATCAGTAACACCGATACTTGATATTTAAAATGAATTCTATACTATCCATAGAGCATAAGCCTTAGCCTAGAGGCTAAAATTCAACCGTTTTTAACGAAATTTTAACGTTCTGCACTGCACCTCCATATGAGCTTTAACTATACCAAATCTCACACTCCTCGGTGCGCGCAATGTGCTTAAAATAGGGTTCAATGTTTTTTCTTCTTGTATTAATATATAGATGACGATTATAATATAACAAAACGTTATGAAGGTAGAACATCAAACATATTATGTTTGTGGCCGTTCCATTATAAAGTATTCTTAGATCTTGGCTACGCATTACTTAATACTTACGTTCCGAGTATGAGATAGATGATGGCAAAAAAATAGACCGGCCCTATCCATCTATGAGTTTTGTAAAAGACAATAAAGGACATTAGGATATCAAGAGGATAGGCAGCAGCATCCTCCCGTGTGCTAATAACAACATCCTGCGCTCACCAATCCGCCTGCCAAGCTAATTGCCCATGTTCAACAGTGGAAGTTTACGGGCAACAAAAATAAAATAACAAAATCTTTGACTAGAGCGTTTAGCAAAATCACCATTGCAAGAGCAGAAAATGTCATATGACTGATCATGGTTCGCGTTTATGATTACCACTACAGATAGTATAGTGACTTTTATTCGTAAGCTATGCTACCAGCTAAAGTATCAATCATTAGAGTGAATATGTGGCATTAAACATCCATTCCAGAATACATTGCGAAGATAATGAATAATTAAACACTTTGCAATTACTAAAATCTAGACAACATCTACTATAATTTAACGCTATTGCAATTAAACCGACACTACGCTGACTGAAATCAGTAATAGCTGTTCTAGAACACTCTGGACTATTGTTTATGCAAATAAATCACAAAATCGCGATACACGCTGTCACAAATTACACAGATTACAGAGTTCGAGAAGCGCATGTGGGCAAAGTGCTGGGAGACAATCCTTAATAGTAGGTCAGGGTGTACCGAGATTTAGCCGCAGGCTCCGCGCCTTTCTAGATTGCTTTCTGTACCTAATGGGGATACGTCTTGTGGCTTATGTGTGGCCTGCGGTATTACGAAAGAGGTCAATTACGTATTGAGTATTATTGTGTACTTTGGTATTGGCGCGTTTGTTCGTTATTACTTATTAGGTGTATTGCCGTGTGGTGCTGGCTCAGAATACCACCACCCCATTTCCTCCCGTGGGTGTCGTAAAAGTCGACTAAGGGGTTAACCGGAGGATGGGCAGCAGTGTCCTTCGAGTACATTAACAACTCAACTACGATCGCCAACCCGTCTGCCAAGCGTGGCGATTATGACAAAACCCCCCAATGAGCCCACAACACACCCATATTGATCGTTGTGGTGATCTTTGGGGAAGGCCTGTGTCCAGCTGTGGACTTCATTCGGCCGAAATGAGGTGTGGAGAGGTCTTTACTTTATAGCATATGTGATTAATACAAAGTTGTAAGTGCGTTATTTCTCGCCTGTCTTCTGTGAAGTTACATTTACTTATGTGCGAGAATTCGTTTATGTGGCTAGCAAATAGCAGATGTTTTGTTTTTATCTTTTGCCCGGTAGCCCGTCATCGTGCACTTCCTCCACCCCGGGGAAGGGCGACGAGATATGCCGGGAACTACTACCGGCTAAAACCACCGGAGCAGTCACCTTGGACCACTTTGGGCTCCAGGTCCTCGTATGATCGATCACACTAGAGCCACCAAGTGTTGCGCCTTTAGGCATATCTCGGAGGGAAGGAGTAGATAATATAGCGAGTTAATGGGCATTGAGTGAAAAATATACTAATATGTTTAGCTTTTGAAAATGGAACGAATACTGTCAAACGGTCTAATGTCGCGTAGACAGTTTATTATTATAGAAGCGATTGAACTGTGTGGTTGTTTGTCAGTCTCTGTAGTAAAACACCAATAAATACATATAAAAGAGGAGAATATCAATTATTTCAACTCTACCGAGCTCGCCGCCCAGTCTCCCCTTGTTACAATATCGAGCAGAGATCTATTTAACAAAACTCTTACACTGTCTGACTGACGGAAAACGCAAAGCTTAAAATGCTTGGTCTAGAGACTAGAGAAGCACACAAATTTGGTGAAGGGTTACCTTAATTTTAGATTGTTGAAAATGTGTCCTGTATGAGCATTTGACCGGCCAAACGGCTAGTTGAATAACAAACCGATGATTAAATGTTATAAATAAACAGTTTTTTTATATATATAATAATACAATAACAGCATCTGCTTCTTCGAATTAATTGAAACTTTGTTACAACCCTAAAGACAGATTTGCTATCTATCATGAATTACAGCGTATATTTGCATTTAAAACAAGAATTTATGTTCTAATATATGTCCCGTAGATTAAAATGTTTAACTTAATTAAATAAGTAAACTAAGAGTTAAACCGTTTATGTACTAACAAAATATTATGATTATGTTATAATGTGATTCCCCCCAAGTACCCGCAGTACTTCAATTCTGGTTTGCCTTAGTTCGCCGGTCAGCAAGGAACCACTAGATCAACGTGCTCTGTGGAAGTGTCTAATAGTGTAATAACAAAGTGGACTGCTCCAAGTCTTCTAGAAACTAGTGCCGCAACGCTCGTCACCTCAAGCTGGTAGCTATTTAAAGTAGCCCATCCTGTGAGTGGTGTTATCGTCTGTCACATAATTAAAGATTAAAAACAGAAGCCAGTGTTTAGTTTAGTTTCATACCTTATGTTTCCTGCCTATTGAACACCTATTGCAATAGAACATATCCCATCCCATCTACCTCTTAAAATTGTCCTAGGAAAAGGAGGTAGGAGTACTCCTTTTCTATAAAACAGCTATTTAGAGCAAGAGTACCATTAAATACAGTTTTTCGAAAGGGTCTTTGCATATAGGAGCCATGTCCCGACGTCTGCAAATCAGAAGGCCAGGTTTCTTCTTGCAGATGAAGTTAATTCGTGAACAGATAATGATTAACTATTAATTCAATGTCTGGGAGGTTCTTATACTTTCAATTAACACAAGGAAAACAACTGCCTGCCTAGATCCTACAATGCTTGTCTTAGACAGTACGAAATGACATACTTAATCGTTTATATATTTATTTAATGCTGCACTAAAACCGTACAAAGGCGGACTTAATGCCATTAGGCATTATCTACCTTTCGACCTTAGGGTGATGCAGAGACAAAACATGGTAGGTAACTGTAGTCCAAACAGTGTAACTGTGAGTGGTTAAATTGCGAAAGGCAATTTACGCAGGACGTTTTAAATCATTGACATAATATAAATATACGTACATGTATAATAATAAAACCAATTAAACCGTTTATTCTAAAATAAATGATTAAAATACATAAATTGAACGCGAAACATTTTACAATGTCGTATCGGTTTTCACATATTACACACGACACTTGGCTGGCTCAGTTGAAAATTTGTAATAATTTGTAATTGTAATTGAGACTGGACGACTTGGTACAGAACATAAAATTTTACGAGTGTTGTCATTTGTTGCACTTTACGATATGAGCTAAAATATGCTTTCTTGCATTACTAGGAACCCGCGTCTCGTTCACAATGAATTATTTATTTGCCAATTCACAAACCAAAATTCATTATGTCCATCCTCTTTGTCTGCCTAACCGGCTGACTGTAAACTTGCATTGAAACTAAGTGAGAAATTGTAAATCTGAAGATACGACTCATAAATACAAACTAAGCGCTTATTTAACTTCAAAGTCTTGAACCCTATAATTTTTGCAGTTTAATGACTCAATTTATTGCATGTGAACATGTTTGTACAATGTGATGAATTCTGTGATTTTATACCTCTGTGGTATAACGAATTAATAAATGGTTGCGAGTACTTTTTTATTCTAAAAAGTACGCATCAATTTTATTCTTCCTGCAAATAGGTAGTTATTTAAACAAAAGATCGACCGCTGAAGGCGGTATTAAGAAGCTGATAAGCAAAACTCTCAGATGTCAAATGCAATATTCAAAGAAAGTTTCCTTTTTCTCTTTTCGTATTCCCAAAGCTACTCCCGGAGCGCAGCTAACTAACCGTGATAAGAGTCAAAGAAGGACTCAAAAACTTCACAAACTAAATCACCGCCCAGTTTAGAAAGATCTATATCTCCCTCTTGAAACATTACCATAGCCAGTTCTAAATATAATTTAATCAAACAAGGTTCTAGCTGCTTTGGTGAGTGATGCAAATAATAATATTTATTTATATTTGTATAGTCCGTGTGGTGCCGGCTCAGAATGCCACCACCGCATTTCATCCCGTGGGTGTCGTAAAAGTCGGCTAAGGGTTTAACCGGAGGATGGGCAGCAGCGTCCTTCGAGTACATTAACAACTCAACTGCGATCGCCAACCCGTCTGCCAAGCGTGGCGATTATGGCAAGACCCCCCAATGAGTAAACAACACACCGATATCGGTCATTGTGGTGATCTTTGGGGGAGGCCTGTGTCCAGCAGTGGACTTCATTCGGCCGAGATGATGATGATGATGATATTTGTATTCCGAAATACACAAATAACTATTAAATGCATGCAAGAAAAATCAATTATTACTATACGCCAAGCCTTGATTCAAGCGAAAATTAAAAACTGATGTTCGAAAATTTAAATTAAAAATCGAATGCTATAAACCTGAATCGTTATTTCACATGAAACACAGGCTACCGAAACCGAAATGAAATAAAACTGTAGCGATTACGGTAAATGAGGCAAATTGTATTTGTTAAGTGGCATAAGCACTCACAGCGCACTTTACTTAAGTTCTATATTCAAATACTTTTATCCCACTTACGGTACGCTAATGCACTTTTTCGTTGAGGTGGCCAGTAATAACGTAGTCCATTAGTTGTTTCGACCCAAGGAGTCAATACTGCGTTAGTGTTGAGAACGCAGCTAACTATCGATAAACGATTAGAATTTCCAATGGAGGATAATAATCTCAGTATACATTCAAGCCACAAAGCCACAAGGTTATATCGATAGAAATGATGTACACAATCGTCAAGCTTAAACAAACATTGCCTTCGACGTTTATAAACTTTCTCACAACGGACGAAATACTTGAAAGTAAAATATTGTGACAACAGTGACATAAGTTTAACATTCAATGTAAACATCGACTTCTCGGAATCAAAACCATCGACTGGGTAATAGAGTTTACTGAGTAGAGAGCAAATAAAATAACAAACGGGCAAGTAGTGTAGGTACATTCGCAATGCCACACGAAGACTGGCTCGTTACGAACCGGGGTGTTTTATCCATTCTGTTTCTTTCTTTGTACTTGGCTACTTACGTGGGTACTTGTGTTTAGTTCAGCTCGTATCGAATTATATAGCGAACTTTATAAGTTAGCTATAAAATAGCTTAAGCGACTTTAAATGACAGATTTATGTGATTTTATTGAGATTCGTAAAATGTTACCGTTCTTGGAGGTCGAATTTTATTGCTGTCTAGATTGATCGAAACCTAGATGAAAATACGGTCGTTAATTTAGTTATATCAAAGACTGAATGGTCGTCATCCTGTATAAGATTAGGTGCGGCTTCTTTGATAAATTATCTGGCTACATAATTATAGGTGCAGATAAAAAAAATCCGTTTTAACTTCAATCGTTTTTTATCCTGGTGAACAGTAGACGGAATAGCTTAGGAACTCTGTAATTCGACTATTCACTATATAGTTAAATACCTATTAGACGGTAACGGATCTATTTTTTATGAAATAGCTTGTTCAAATGTGTAACATGCCATTGACTAGCTTGTTCAACCTTCTTCTTTGGCAAAACCAGTCTCACCAATTGCCGCATTACTATTGATTTGACGTCACTTATCATCAGGCAGTGGTCTTCCTATCATCGATTCCTTATTCTTAACCAATACTTTACATTGACGTGATTAACGTTTAGTAATTCCAAATTGAACAAAATAATCAAGAATCAAATCCAGTAGCACTGATACAGAAACAAAACTCATCACACATATTTATCAAAAACACATTCATTCATATTTCAAAGTTCTAAATAAAGATATGTAAAAATGTTTATTATGGCCGCGATAACAAGTGCCTAAGCCCTTGTCACACGTTCAAGTAGCTGGCTCATGATTTATCATCGCCTCGGCTAATTTATTCACCGCGACCACGACTCTTACCTTATTTTTATACACGAAACGAACGGGTTAATTTATTATGTTAATTGGTGTTTGTTAAGTCATATAAATGTAGGGGTAAGGTTAACGAGGATATTTTTATTGTTATATAAAACAGGAAATTCGTCACGTACACCTGTACATGCTTTGAATTCTTCAGGTATGGTCACTTTTTACCTATTAGAATTTGTAAAATAAAACTAGTTGCAGCTACTTTTTTGTGTTGTTTGGATGCATATAAATCATCATCATCATCAAATCAGCCAAAAAACGGCCTCTAGTGAATAAAGACCTCGCCCTTAGATTTTCACAACGACGGATCACACGCCGCCCTCATCCAAAGACTCCCAACTCTCAATTCACCAAGTCGCAAATGTCCATCTCGTTAGAGATCGACCCACACTACGCACGCTACTTTAACAATGCGTGGTCTTCATATTTTATAAAGAATACATCGACGAAATAGCGAAATTAAGGTGCAGAGAAACAGATGGATTCTGAAATATGATATAACGTTTTTTATTATTATTGTACTAATATGATTTACTGAAATTAAAGATTTGTTATACCGTTAACTTTTAATTGCGGGTAGCTGTTAACAATATTTGAGCGTTTGTAAAAACAAATGCGTGTAATCGTAAATGTGTAGTTAGCGTACTACATATTTTATGTTACAAGAGCTGTTCCTTAACATCCGCAACACCAAAGAAGTCGCTGAAACATTGCCGTCCTAGTAGGGGGAGAGGGTAAGTTGCAGAAAGAGGAGAACGAGGAGGAGAAGGAGGTGGGCTTCCAATAGTCGTGACGGGTGGGTCGTGTGGTGACACGAAACTGTGCTCTCCTGCTTTCTGTGAATATGGTACTTCCCCTTCGAGCAAACTGTTTTCGGCCTGTAGATAATTGCTGGCTACAGCTAGGTTCTATTATAAAACCTCCAATAAATTAGATACTATTATAATACAAGCTAGATAGGACGTTTAAACACATGTATTTCGTAAAGTTAATATTACTTATCAATACAAGCCTGTAACTGCCCCACTGCTGGAACCGAGAAGGAATAAGCGTTGATCACCCACGCTTGCCCACTGCGTGTTGACAATTTCAGAGCTTTAGATCTGGGTTTTCTGATGATGTTTTCCTTCACCATTAAAGTGGTTATGATTAGCTAAGAAAGGCTATCGTCATATTTTATTCCATTCGTAAAATTTTAAATCCTATAACATTCCGCGTGGTGCCCGGGGCTAAGAATAGCCCCACTACATCTCCTCCCGTAGATGTTGTAAAAGGCGACTAAAGGATTTTTTACCGGGGTTTGGCAGCAACCTGACTTCTGTAGAACAGCAGCCATTTTGAGCTCACTCAACCGCCTACCAAGCGTGGTGAGTACTGGCAAATTACTCACAAAATGACGACAAAATTATGGAAATCTATGCAAGAGCCCTTGGTTTAGCAGTGGATGTCCTTTGACTGATATGAGGATCCCACATTTTCCTAGGATGACAACTCTTAATGTTCATCTTGATCAGTTTTCCACCGACTAATGCCATAAAAATCGACTGTGAAAACTGTATGTACACAAAATCCTTACCGAAACAAATACAAGGAATGATTTGAGCAAAATTCCTTGTCTATCCCAGCATATTTCTTAGTAAGGTCAAGTAATATCTTATATTTGTTTTCCATTTCCCATTCCCGATAGTATGAGTCGTTCGTAAAGATTTTCTACATCATTGACTGTGACCCTCAGTAATAACATTATTCAGAACAGATAGCCTTCAATGTCGCTAGATGGACTCTTTATATAGAAATATGTGCGGTGCTTACAGGTTTTCGTCGAATTCTTCTGTTTGGCTTAAGTAATGCAATGTTATTGAATGAATTAGTTAATACTGATCATGTTTTTTGTAGGTCTTTTCGCAGTAAATTGGGGAATCTGCATGCCCATACCGAGCGACGCACGAGAATACGGTGGCGCGCATGTGGTCACGCGCCGCCGTGTGCGCAGCATAGCACAGCACAGCGCACAGGGACGCTTCGGGAGATCCTTTACAATCCCCCTGGGGTGACCGCTTTGCAGTCGCCCTATCTGAGATGAGCCTCTAAGCTTGGCCCCAGTAGCCGGCTCTAGTGTGATCACACGGGGCCCGGGAGCCCTTCTTAGGTGCCAAAGATGGCACCGCAGTGGTTTTAGCCAGTGGGAGTCTGGCATGCCCCTTCGTCCACTTACACGTGACGTAAATTCTTACTTTATTTCTAACAGACAATTTATTGCGTGCATTTACGAGAGAATGGAGATGACCGCAAAGGCGGTGTGATTGTGCACCGTCTTTATGTGTTCTTGGAAGATCAATTTATGGTCAAAAGTGACACCTAGATATTTAGCGTGTAGTTCCCAAGGAATTCGACGTCAATTTGCAGGCACGGTTGGTGCAGTGGCTGATGCAGTCGGCTGCTGCGCTCCGGGTCGTGGGTTCCCACACAGAACAAATATTTGTATGTTCAGCTGGTAGTTGTTCCGGGTCTGGGTGTATTGTATGTGGAATTCATGTCTGTAAACGCACCCACGACACAGCAGAAATCGTGGTGTGTTTTTGTTTATGTCAGTGGGGCAACGTTTTTCTTAAAAGAAAAAAGAATCATTAGCTGAACATGGATATCTGTTTGAATGGGATTGAGCTGCTCTAATGTCTATAGGCTTATTTATGTTGCCATTCGGTTTTGATGTATTAAAGTTAAGATATTAAGATTTGACACTAAGTGCGAGTAACATGTGGTTTTGTAATTCATTTTGTTTAATGGTTATTTAATCATTTAGGTATGTTACGCTCACTCATGGGTTCTGCTGATGGTGGCGTCGTGTATCGGTTCGCTGAGTTTCGCTAAAATATGGTTGAGCTGAGCACCGCTAATGGATGCGTCATGCTTGTGAAGGAGTACATTCTGCTGGGATTGGTCAGCTTAGTTCTGAATCATAAACTTTAATTAATAAATAATGAGTTCGGATGATACATATAATCGTTGGTCTCGGTTGTTGTCATTAGATGGCAGACGTAAAGCCAAGTGAAGGTGGATGGGTAGCTTGAACAACGCTGATACACGCAGATTGGCCACTAGCCACACGAAAAGAAGGAATAAATACCTTCAGATTTGTTTGATGTAGACTTTTTAACAAGTTAGAAATAAAGAAAGAAAGAAAGAAAGAAATATTTATTTTGATCACAACACAAGAGACACGATTGTAAAAACAGGGACATAGATAACAATATTTAAAAATATAAAAATGTACAAGTCCAAATAAAACTAACGTAAACCTTCGTAGGTACCCGGTTGGACCAAATAGGTGTCCAGATCAGCTTCATGCCAGGCTTAAGTGCTGGTTTTCATCTGGAACCTTATGTACACCACGGATGTCACGTATGACATAATACAAAATGTATTATGATTTATGTTGTGTGTAATGAATGCACGAATGGAGTGTGTAATAATTGTGCTGAGTATCAGTGTAGTAAATAAGAAATAAAGAAAGTTATTTGTTTATAATGTATTAAAAAGTACGTACTACGTTACTAGTAGTTACGTACGTTAGTACCACAGTCAATCCAACCAAAGTCATAAATATTGTATCATATGTTGATTTTAAAAGAGTAATGGCCAAAGATCTTGGAATCCAGGCCAAACATAGAGTAACCATGGAGTTTGTCCCGAACTTCTGTAAAGGAAAACTACATCATGGACCGCGCCAACTAAAGTTCAATTATTCACTAGTGTCTGTTAATGGTTTTACTGTACATAAATAAAAAATAGATTTTCTTTTAACTTTTAATATTTCTAGGTATATTGCGCGCAAATCAATACATTTAAAATTTGACTACGAGTAATTTTATTTTTGTTGTTCATATGCAAGTAAAATTAACATTAAATAATCTATAGACGTAGTATTTTTATTAAGGTTGGTTGGTATTCCTTGTTGAACATGGAACTTCCCTAACTGCTTAGGGGAACTTCTAATAATCGCCATGCTTCGCCAGCGGGTTGATAATGGCAATAAGAAGCCATTACTGCACAGGTGGATGTTACTGCCCATCCCCCTTGTGTAATCCCCTTGTCATGTCTTACGACACACATGGGAATCAATGGGGTTGATCCCATTAGCACGCGGAAAGTACAGCATAGGTATGTAATGATAACCTAAATTATTTCGCCACGTAAAATATTATGTGGATAAATGTAAAATTGCATAAATGTATTGCGTAGTTGCACTTTTACGGGTGGACAGCCATATTTACGTTAATTTGAATAGTTTATCATCATCATCATCATATCAGCCAAAAACGTCCACTGCTGAACAAAGACTCCCCGCAAGACGACCTTGCCGTGTGTTGTCATTTACGGGGAATTTGCCAGTACTCGCCACGCTTGGCAGGCGGGAAACGGGTTGGTGCGATAAGACCACCCATTGTACACGTATCTTTATAAATATTTATCTTTTATGCATTATGTGGTGTACAATAACAAGTATAAAAATCTCTAAAACTGTTTAAACACGGCCTATACCACCATCAATGACAGGAAGCATAACATTTGCAAAATCGTGGGTACATTAGCAATTTAACCAAGTAACACTTTACCCTCTGTGGAGTTCCCATTGTCAATCAATCTACATAGTAGCGGGTTGTCACGCTAAACACGCACGTTTCGTGCAACGTCGATGTCATGGTAGGTTCACATGATTCACCAACTGTTGGTACAAATAGTTGGTGAATCATGCCAACGTTTGATTCGAGGGATTAAGCCACGCGATCGTACTACACTTCCTTTGTATAAACATAAGACTCAAGTTTAAAACGCTTACTAGTGACAATCAGACTTCTGGAATTTTTAGATCACATAACAATAAGGCGTTAGTTATCTTAGCAATTCGCAGTAGTGAGTTGTCACGCTTAATACGCATATTTCGTGCAACATCGTATTTATGGTCGGTGTACATGTCTCGAGAACTGTTGGTTTTTGCGTACTCATGATATTTTAATACAAATAATTGTAATTTGTTTTGTAAACGTATCAAAGCAAAACTCTGTAATTGGAAAACAATTGCAGTTATGTAGTATTTGGCAAGTACTAGTTTTGGTATCCATGGCGTATCGACATTAGGCGGCGCGAGTGCCTTTTGTGAAACCAATGCTTTATATGTATCCATTTTTGCAGTAAATTGTTAGTATGCCTGGTTATATTATCCATCAATCTACATAGTAGCGGGTTGTCACGCTTAACACGCACGTTTCATGCGACGTCACGGTCGGTTCCACATCACTCACGAAATGTTACCGACTGCTAGTTGTTGAAAAGCAAACCGTTAATTTTTGCGAACGTATATTATAAATGGCTGTAATATAACATAGTTGATACAATGAATAAAATTTGCTCTGTATTTAATTGTAATGTCATTTCAATCATTATCTTCGTAAATCATCACCATCACATCAGCCAAAGAACGTCCACTGCAGAACAAATGCCTCCCTTACAGATTTTCACAAGGAGTAGTAACAGATGTGTGTCGTCATTTTGGAGGGAATTTGCCATTACTCACCAAACTTCTCAGGCAGGTTGGTGAGCGCAAAATGGCTGCTTTTTCATGAAAAAAACACTGCGGTCCATCTAGCCTAAATCGGTATAGATAGATAGAAATCTAGAATCTAGTTTAGAGTCCCTTAGTCACCTTTTACGACATCGACTAGATGAGGTGGAGTGGTTTTTTTTTACAACTTAGTGATCTGCCACGTCCACGTCATTCGCCTGATGGTAAGCGACATGCCTGTCCATAACAATTAGAATGCTATCCAGGACTAGTCCTGCGCAGCATCACACTGCGCTCGACACCTCGAGACGTAATTTTATTTTGTCTCTTATGCTCTGTCATTTCACTAACTACAGTGCCCTTCAAACCAGAGCACTGTAATGTCTTAAGTTTAAACACTACTGCTTAGCGGCGAATATCTGGGACTGGTACCTTTTTTCATTCATGTCCAGTGGAAATTCTACATGAAAATCCTTCGCCCCGGGGAAGGGCGGAGGGATATACCGGACTCCTAGCGGCTAAAATCTCATCATCGTCGGCACCGAAGGGGGGCTCCAAGTCTTTCGCCCATTGGTACCACGCCTTTAGTCAAATCTTGGAGGGTATGGCTGTAAAGCGGTCACACCCTCTAGCGGAGGGCAGGTGGCTGTAAAAAGGCCGCCCCCCGGGTACTCTTCGGGGAGGATTTAAAGCCCCCCAAGCCTTGCCGTGCGCTGTGCTATGCACGCGGGGGCACATGACCACGTGCGCGCCACCGTCTTCCCGGGGGTCACTCGGTGTGAGCACGCAAATTCCTTAATCTGGGTGCCCGCGACCGAGACTGGAGTGGGACGTACCTTACCACAATCTTGCAATAAGAAACCTACCACCAGTTATATTTTTTTTCCAGACACACGAGGCGTCGATAATATAGCGTCTTTAAAATTTCATGTAGTTTAGCTAACTCCTTAAAGACTTCGTAACATTTTATTTTCGTTACTATTTATTCACTTACAAAGCAAGTATAATAAAGACAATTATTTTAGTTCAATTGTTACGACCTCCACGGTATGTAAAGCAGCAAACAAATAATGTTTCTCTCATTCTTAGGAACGCATAGAAACCCAATCAGCATCGAGTTCATGATGTCTATTATCGTAAAGAGAACTCGAACGCATAGCATACAACTCATTACAACAAACGAGTTATGAATTATTTATCGTTCAAAGCAATATATTCTAATTATGCTGTCTTATTTACGATGTCAAACGCGCTCATTTATTGCATAAATCGGTATTAAGTACAATGGCTACCGTCTGTTAGCTGACGTACACCGATAATCGTAGATAATAAGACAGCGCACTAAGTCTACAAAAAGTGGCTTAGTTTACACGCGATGCACGTGAAAAGCAACTGATAACTTGACAATGTTTAACCTCCGTGCAGTCACTGCGCGATACCGTGTCACAGCAACGTCACGCTCGCTGTCAACGCGCGTGCGACTGTGACACGCAAAATTTAAATCCAATTCATTGCTGTCACAACAAAAGGTATCCACGCAACCGTTGGAGGGTTATATTGTCTTTTTGTCGTAAAATAGAGGGTCTGCCTTGACAATTGACTCATACATCCTGACAAATAGATTTTTTGTATCGATGGCGTGCCAAAAGTTTTATTTCATTCTTTCAGTGGTGAAGCTTTAATTTAACAGGATTTAAGTTTCGTATGGGCAAAGCTATTGACACTTCAGGTGTCGTATAAACATAGTTTTAACCTTCATCACTCGCAAGTATCTACAGCATTGGCAATTGTTTTTGCTTCAATATATTTCAATACAATACTCGCAAGTATCTACAGCTTTGGCAATTGTTTTTGCTTCAATATATTTCAAAACAATAAGTAAATAAACTCTGTTACATTAACCTGTTGATTTGAATACATCAAGAAATTTACGGATAATGTCCACAAGATTTTGTAACCCACGATCGCAATGGGCTTTGTAGAAACGGCGCACGAACCAATGTAAATAGAAAAGCTAGTCTACGAATATCACAGGAATTGAAAAAGAGATTGGTTATCTTTAAAACAAACAGAGTTGCAAGTAGAAATAAAACCAATTTATGCCCAGCCAGGCCAGGACCAAACTAGAAATATACAGTCGAAGTTTTGGTCCCATGAGACGGACGGATGTACGATCTGTACAGTATAAAGGATATGTTTTCTATTCTTTTCCTTTTTTGACTACTAGGCACTGAGCATTTGTAAAGTATTTCAATAATTGATATAAAGATTTATGTATGTAACATTATATGTATATTACAAGTACGAGGGCGCCACTGAAAATTTCGGGAATCAAGGAAGTGACACAACATTACTATTTAAAAATGTATTTATTGCTTTTCGAAGTATTCTCCGCGAAATTTGACACATTTTTCCATACGATGGAACCAATCATTGAAGCAACCATTCCATTCGGAAGTTGGGGTCTCCAAAATGGCCGTTTTGTAGGCGTCCACAGCTTCTTTAGGTGATGAAAATCTCTGTCCACGCAATTTATTCTTTATTTTAGGGAAAGTATAGAAATCATTAGTGCTTAGGTCGGGGCTGTACGGCGGATGGTCTAATAATTCTATGTTTTCTTGCTCTAAAAACTCTTTTGTTCTGTGCGCGGTGTGAGAACTCGCATTGTCGTGATGGAGGATGATGCGGCGGTTGCAGTTCTCTCTACGGAGTTCAGAAACGACCTGTGGCAAACAAATGCTAGCATACCATTCTGCATTAACCGTTCTTTGTCCCTCAAGAGAATAGTCGTAACATGGCCGGTTTTGGAGACAAACGTGGCCACCATTTCTTTTGCAATACTCCGTGAACGAACAATTTTTGTTGGCTTTAACTCATTTTCGAACACCCAAACTCGTGACTGGTTTTTTGTTTCGGGTTCGTACGCATATATCCAGGATTCGTCACCTGATACGATGTTGTATACAGCATTTGAGGATCCTGCGTGGAATCTTTCGAGAGTTCTGACGCACCAAGTAACGCGAGCCGCTTTTTGCTCTTCACATAGCAAATGCGGTATCCATCGGGAAAACAACTTTTTTACACCTAATTGTTCATGCAAGATTATTTGTATTTGACTCATGCCAATGTCTAAAGTTGCCTGAATTTCGCGGTACGTCACATGTCGATCTTCCTCAATCAGCTTACGCACAGCATCAACGTTTTCTTGGGTGACTGCAGTTTTTGGACGACCTTGACGAGGATCATCACTGAGCTTGACACGTCCACGTTGAAATTCAGCAAACCACCGATAAATTGTGGTTTTGGATGGGGCTTCATCACCAAATGCAGAAATCATCCGGTCAACACACTGTTTTTGTGTTAAACCACTTCGAAAGTCATAATAAATCATCGCTCTTGAATTTTCTCGAGTCAATTCCATTTTCTCAACGACTAAACAAGTTTGACAAAACCTTGTGATAAGACCGTGAATCTTTTTTTAAATAAATAAATGGTATTCAATTTGTAAAACCAAGGAGTTTTCAATTAAAAAGATTTTAATATGACAGGAACAGTGGAAATATTCCATTCCCGATACTTTTAGTGCAGCCTATGTATGTATGGTTGGATATGTCTCTTTTGTGACTTACCTACTCCTGAAGTCTAAAGGTATATATATAACTAAACTGTTAATTTTAAGTTAATCACGTAGATACTATAAAGCATTCTACTTCGACATACTCAAACCAATTTTAATATATTGCAAAAGGTGGCTCGTTCTTATCTACATAAATTCGATTAATTTGATAGCATTATTATAAATTTGTCAGTAATAACAGTCTGCTTTAATCCGGCGAATCTTAATTTAAAAATGCTAATGTGATGTTCTGAATTCTTATTTAAAGGAAATAATGTAAGTTTAAAAAGCATTATATTTAGTATCGTATTAAATTCCTTGAATCGTTGAGTGTTGGTTACAAACATCATTTACCTCCGCGCGTTGAGTATCAAGGTAACATATTATTGTGTTTGAATGGCACAGATTAAGGTTTGTTGTTGATACGAGATATGGCAACAAGGTGCTAAACGGAGATGAAAAAATGAAGGTGTAGAACTTGGCGAGTGTGTGTTGGACACAATATCGTACGAAACACTTGTCTGTCTGCGAGTCCGATTTATTGTCAATATTACAGTTACTCTGGCCTGTAAATGATTATCTTTATTTATTAAACGATGAAATTATGTACTAGGATTTCTTCTGTATCGTGGTTACAGTTTACCGATATAAATCTCACATGCACAAATACCTAGAATCGAAACACCTGTCTGTAGATCACACAAATATTTGATAGAAGCTGCGACAGGTAGCGCAGCAAGCCTACCGCTTAACAACTCCACCAACCGTACGTTAGTTGTTGTTAGATAAAAGTGGGACTAAGGTGGTGATTCTCGTTGTCACCATGCTATGTAAGTGATAACATTTATTTAGTATATTTTTACAATAAAACAATTTTAAACGGATTAAATCGCGTGTATATTGATTTTTGTTTTTCCTGACGTTTTGAACACTTTGCAGGGTTCGTGGTCGCAGAATTTAAGTGATTAAGGTGACAAGCGTCGTTACAGATTTAAAAAGTTATTTTATCTACCGTACAAAACTAATCAAAAATTGTTTCGATGCACGCAGAATCACTCACAGTGTATTTATTGATGTTTTTTGGTATGGTGTGTTGTTTGGGATTTTATTAATTTATTAACCGGATTTCAAACAGGTGGTGGTGTATTGTTTTATTATCATGTGTAGTAATCGCGAAATCTTAAGACATTACTAGTAGGTATATTTTTTGTATATTAGTATTTTCAGTTGAATATATTATTTTGTAACACGCGTTTATTAGCTTGGTATGTTTCTATGAATCTATGTAACAGAATATTTGAACTCGATTTACATCACCTTCAAAACGTCGGATTAATTTGAAACTTCGCAAACTTATCAAGGACCGATGACAAGACAATAATTTAAATAGTTTGTCCCATTATCCTTGCCAGGATCCTCAGGATTAGGATTTTCTTTTTCATCTCTGATCCCCGGAAAAAATTACAAATTCTTCGACATACACAAACTTGCACAAAATATAGTATCTCCATAAGACTCGATGTTCCGCGGCAAGAGTGCGATGAGACTCGAATAGTGTCTCATTCTTCACATGATTTTATCCTAATGGAAGGAGAATTTGTTTACTTAAACGTCGAAAGGAAGATTATTTGGTAAATAATTAGCAATCGGAGTTATTGAGACTATGGACAGGCAACATGGACATTCAGCTAAGCGCAAAAAAAACGAGCATTTGTAGTTAGTTGATGGCCGCACAAAAAAAAAGAAAATAAATAATAGTTTAAAAAAAGACGCTTTTGTAGATAACCGAACTAAAAAGTAGTAAATAATTTTCAATAAGTTTAAAATAATAATAGTGATAAACAAAAAAGAAAATTATTGTAAAAAAGCGTGGGGTGATTTATCAGATATTTTCATGGTGATGCTACTTTTACAAATATTCACAAAAATATTAACAATGTTTTTTTTTTTTTTAACACGTTACCCCACACTAGTATTTCTCCTGTGTCGTGGGTGCGTTTACAGACATGAATTCCACATACAATTGACATCAAGCACCCCATACTTTTTTATAATAATTATTTTTTTGTTAATCACTATTGTTATTTTAAACTTATTGAAAATTATTTTCTACTTTTTAGTTCGGTTATCTACAAAAGCGTGATATTTTAGTTTTTTAAACAATTATTTATTTAAATTTAATATGACGTGTGGTGCCGGCTACCAACCTATTTCATCCCATTTGTTTCGTAAAAGGCGTCTACGGGATTAGTCGGAGGATGGGCAGCAGCGTCCTCCGAGTACATTAACAACTTAACTGTGATCGCCAACCCGCCTGCGAAGCGTGGCGATTATGGCTAAACCCCCCCAATGCGCCCACAACGCACCCAGACCGGTCGTTGTGCTAAGTTGTTTCTTATAACATAAGCTATCTGCCAGTAAAAGTCCCGTCAAAATCGGTTCAGCCGTTACGGAGATTACCGGGAACAAACAGACAGACAGACAAAAAATTAAAAAAATGTGTTTTTGTTATAGGTACCATATATACTTTCATATGCACTTAGTAAAAAGCTGTTATTTTGACATTACAAACAGACACTTCAATTTTATTTATTTGTATAGATATATTGGATTTCAAGGGTTTTATTTTTTTGCGCGGATCCCTAATAATTTTTCTAAAATATAAGTAGCCTAAGTTATTCCTTATAACATCAGCTATCTGCCAGTGAAAGTCCCGTCAAAATCGGTCAAGCCGTTTCGGAGATTACCCGGAACAAACAGATAGACAGACAGACAGACAAAAAATAAAAAAATTGTGTTTTTGTTATAGGTACCATATATACTTTCATATGCACTTAGTAAAAAGCTGTTATTTTGACATTACAAACAGACACTTCAATTTTATTTATTTGTATAGATATTTATTGGTCTTCACGTCTCATGCCATTAAATTGTTCAGCTAGCTTTCAACTATCTTTAGCAACCTTTTTCAAGAGACATATTATCTGTAATTGTCCCAAAAAATGCACATCGCAAGCCTTCACAAAGCTTTCCAGATACTCTACAATTATTTTCATATAGTCATAAACTGTCCGAGGAAGGCGATGCAACGAATAAACAAGTTTCGACAATTTATGAGTTTCAACAAAAACTGTCTTGACCAAAGATCTACTTAGGATATGTTACATGAATAATATATGAAAAAAAAAAGGTTTATTCTGATGAATAATCTGTTTGATTTTGTAAAGGTGTATTGTAATAGTACCTTTTTTGGTCCCCAGTCCAAATTCATCATGAAATATGAGGTTTGAGGATATGGCGAAGGGGCATGCCGGACTTCTAACAGCTAAAACCACTGGATCGGTCATCTTCAGCACCGAAGGGGGCTTCAGGTCCTCTTAATATCAGAATAGAGCCGCCCATTGGAACCACGCCTCTAGGCACACATCGGAGGGGATAACTGTAAACTGGTCACCTCCTCTAGCGGACGGAAGGCAACTGTAGAAAGGCCGACCCCCAGGCACTTCTCGGGGAGGATTGTAAATGATCCCCCCAAGCCTCGCTGTGCGCTGTGCTGCGGGCGTGCGGCACGTGTCGCGCGCCACCGTCTTACTGGGGGCCGCTCGGTATGAGCACACATACTCCTCAACATGCATGCCCGCAACCCACGAGGCCCCCGGCCATATACCGATAGCGGCGCGCTCAATTTTAATAGTACCTACTAAGTACTTGGTAAAGTATAAACTTTCGTTTAACTCTTTTTACTTTAGGTTTATAATGCTATAATTGGCTCTAATACCTTTTTTTTTTTTTTTTTTTTATTGATCCGGTGGAAATACCTCATGTACTTCCTTCGCCCCGGGAAAAGGCGAAGGGGCATGCCGGACTCCTACCGGCTAAAACCACCGGAGTGATCATCGTCGGCACCGAAGGGAGGCTCCAGGAACTCGAAAGATCTCCATCTAGAGCCACCCATTGGTGCCACGCCTTTAGGCACGTCTCGGAGGGGATGACTGTAAAGTGGTCATCCCCTCTAGTGGAGGGAAGGCGACTGTAAAGAGGCCACCCCCCCAGGCATCTCTCGAGGGAATTGTAAAAGATTCCCCCGAGGCCTCACTATGCGCTGAGCTGCGCACACAGCAGTACGTGACCACATGCGCACCGCTGTCTTCCCGGGGGTCGCTCGGTATGAGCACGCACATTTCCCAATAAGCGCGCTCGCGTGGCTCTAATACCTACGACACCCTGGATCATTGCACCCATCATATCCTATGCCAGCTTAGTTACACCTCCCAAATTCGTAGAATGTAAAATCTTCAAAATAGATTCATGCGCGTGCATCTCGTGGAGCACTCTGGTACCTTCAAAATATACAACTTCACATCGATTTATATCTTTCAACCATCAATTAATTCATGAAAATAGCACTTAAACGCTATTTGGGATCTACCATCCGAATCCAATCGTGGTATTGGCTGGCTGAACCGGCCTTTACCACGATTGGATTTTCAACCTTTCCTCAACAATGTTCGTCGACGTCCGAGGCATTTTGTCATCGATCTGGACGATGAAATCACACTCCACCACTTAGCATTCAACAAGAGAGAATCGCGTGGAAGAGCCTAGCTGTAGTCATTAGTTGACTAGATCTCGTAAATGGGCTAGCTCGACTACGGAAGTACCACGCCGTCATAGAATACAGGCGTGAAGTAGCAACATTGTTGGTATCAATTTAACCGTGTTGCTGCGTTTTATATGGTGAGTGATGGATTTCGGAAGCCCAATCGTCAAGAATATGGCAGATATACGATATGGGGATCTTCAAAGAATAATTATATATTGGCCCTGAAGGTCGGAAACACATCAGCGACTCTCCGGGTGTTACGAATGGTTATGGGCGGCGGTGATTAGGTGCCCCGCATACTCGTTTGCCTTCTTATACAAAAAATATATAGTCGCAAAGACTGAGTCCAACAGGCCACTATACCGTCCTTGCTGGCAAAGACCGATACGACGATCTATTCCATTCTAACCCTAACCTTTGCTTGAGATGGCTAGTGCCGTGCCAGTAATTTATAAAAATGCCTTATTAACGTAAATAATCATTCTGATTCAGCTCTCCCAAGCACTTGACATAGGGAACGCCTACGCCTTGGCAGTGTTGCTTAGTTTGTTAGTTGTTGCCTGATTAGAGGCCCTTTTGGCATCGCCAGTTTATCTGTTTAAGTATAACAGCTCCATGAGATGAACAACAGCTCCATCACAAAAAAAAAAACTATCACTAGGATAACAACAGAATGTTTAAGGTTATCTTAATTTATAACAATAATAGTTACAAACAGCTGACTTAAAGAATAATATTATTTTATTGTGCATTTTAGATTATAGCTAGAAAAATTATATGTTTCTTAGGTTAGTAGCATTATATTATAATAATCATTTGAAATAAATAAATCCTGCTAAATAATTCTGGACTATGCAATGCTGCAGTTTGTCGAACTAGTAAGTGAAGTGTTAAGTGACCAATTCACCACGAGTTGGTGACTTAACATAACGTAGGATAAATGTACTATCGGCTTTACATCTAACAAGTTAGATGTTACATAATGAGAAATATTTACGTTCATTTTATGCATGAGCAAATATCAGTTCTTTTTAATTACCAAAAAAAGCCGGTTAACGAACAAACAATCATAATAACTTTTTATTGTTATCGTTTTTAGACTGCGGTGACTCCTTTGTATCACATGAATGATATTTTTAAACGAAATAAATTATAACAAAAACAAAATACTATTAAATGCTAATAAGGTTACAATTTATTACAAGAACCAAACCCGATAATGCGTTGTGTTTAGGTGTTGAATAGGCATTACTCGTATAACTTACATCGCATCAATATTATACCAAAAAATACTAATAACCAGAGTGAAGGATAGACCGCTTTCAACTATTAATCGTGTAACAAACTCCTTACGATAACAGATAGGAAGCGTGACAGGGCTTAGAAACGTTATTTATTGTCATATTCGTTAGCGTGCTATAAATTATGAAGAAAATATAAAATACTAAACGATTTCTGACTCATAAAAATATGAAACTCATTTAAAATATTTGGGTAGACATTAATTTGGAACCGGCACAAGAACTTATCTGTTTACTTCGTTTTGTAATTAAGTTGGACTTAAATAATTACTAGAAGCCGTGGAAAGTTGAAATGACAATGATTGTTTTTTTGTTCATTTTAATTCGTGGGATCGTTTCAGATGAACATGTGAATTCTCTCGTCTAAAAAGTAATAATTTTTCAATATGTATTATTGAATACGTATTTGAATCAAAGTTACCTACATAACACAGTCCGTGTGGTATCCGGATTAAGAATATAGCACCACTCCATCTCCCTCCTTAAATATCATAAAATGCGACTAAGGGACTTTAAACAAGAGGAATGGACAGCAGCGTCCCTTCTGTGGAACAGTAACTATTCTCCGCTCACAAACCCGCCTGCCAAGCGTGGTGAGTACTGGCAAATTTCCCCCAATATGATGACGTAATTGTGGAAATCTATGGGGGAGGCCTTTGTTCAGTAGTGGACGTTGTATGGCTGATATGATACCTACATAATACAGAAAAGATAGGTTACCTCTGAACAAATCTTGACACAAGCGACGTACATAATGTTTATAAAGGTTATGCCTCAAAAACTATTCAATTTTTCACCACTGAACTGTACGCTATATGTAATGTTCTAACTCTTAGACACGCATTTTTTCTCCACGTTGTACTGCATAAACACTCGGACCTTCAATTTGATCCTGATATAGCTAAACAAAAATGTAGATTTGATCGTCTGAACGTAGAGTCTACCAGGTTGAATCTGTCATACTTAAGCATGTTGAGTCGTACGAAGGCAATATCATTTTCTAAGTCCAGTTTTGTATAACAGAGTAAATAGACAGCTTAATACGAGTATAATATATTCAGTAACCTTGCGATAATCTCGAATGCTCACAAATAAATAGCTTCAAACTCTCTCTTATGAATAAATAAATAAACATGCAAAACTTAACTTCCTTGTCTAAATAGACTTTTACTTAAACGCACACACAACCACAAACATAGACAAAAATGCATATGCACGCACAAGTGCACAGACACGAACGCACACACACACACGATATAGAATTCAAAATGAAATAAAAGGAAACCGAAACCTTTCATACTGTTGGGCCCGGAAGATTATTTAAATTCAATTTAGATTAATTAATAGCTTACATATTTAAATCAACAGAAAACAGATAGCTGTATATTACACTCCAACTTTCAGCTGTCAAAATGTAGGTTTTTACCAGGAGGTCTTACCTTACTTCACTTTGACTAGCTTTCAGATTGTCAAAATCCGCAGAATTTTCTGTTGATTTCTGTCAGAGTCATGATTATTATTTAAACAGAGTGAGAAGATGTTAAGAAACTCACAACTCATAGATTTAATAGCAAGATGGTCATCGATCTACCGAATATTTCGTTTGACAAGATTGTAACAAAACTAAACTAGCACCATCTCTTTTTTTTTACTTTGCATTTATTATTTATCACCCTGTGATTTTTCCTATGTCGTAGATGCAGTTTACATACATACATTTCACATGCGCAAACACCCAGACATGAAACTACTATCAGTAGAGCATAAAGTTTTAGTTACGTGCGGAGATCGAACCCGTGACACGTTGCGCAGAACGAATTGGCTTTCTGCTTAGCACAACGCACAACTTCAGTGGTGCAATTCCTTAAGCTCAAACATCCATACATCCTTGAATTCATAATCGAAATAACGGTGTAAAACCGATTCGGTATTCTCTAAGGCATGATTGAAGCTATTCAAGGACACGTTGCAGACGGTGAGCCATGAGGACCAGTCTCAGCAAATACTAAATTGGATTATCACTGTTATTTTAATTCTGGGCTGCAATTCTTTAAGCTCACACATCTATACATCCTTGAATATAGAATCGAAATGACGGTGAAAAACCAGTTTGGTAATCGCTAAGCCTGGTCCTCATGGCTCACCATCTGCAACGTGTCATTGAATAGCTTCAATCATGTCTTAGCGTATACCAAATTGGTTTTATACCGTTATTTCGATTCTGTATTTAAGGATGTATGGATGTTTGAGCTTAAGGAATTGTACCCCTGTATTCAAGGATGTATGGATATTTTAGCTTAGAGAATTGCATCCCAGCTCTTACGTATCGTGCAATAGATTGTACTGTATTGGTGCCACGCTGTAAGCCTTAGCATCAATATATTGGTGACAACTAATCAATTAGGTAAATAATATAACAACAGAGAACCCACTCAAAACGTAAAACTCACAAGCCGATTACAGAATGAGTGATATTTTACCGGAAGCTGTCAATAGTCAATTTGTCAGTAGCACAGACCACAGACTAAAAATACTGGACCAATGAATAGGTACTCAACTAACGAATCGAATTATAAACGTAAAATAAATTTTGAAAGTTTTTTTTATATATATATGCTTTGTTTTGTATGTTGTCTAATATGTAAATACTAATTGATATAATGGATTTGAATTAATAAATCAGCTGGTTCTAGCGTTATTTAATTTACAATTGTTGGAACTCAATCACATTAAATCAATTATAATTTCATCGATTATTAATTGCAATCATGAATTTTTTTTGTGAATTGGGTTGATTTTTACATATAGGAAATATAAACATATAAGCCTTTTTTACATCTTATTTCAACTTGCTACAATTTGGCCCAAGAATCCCCGTCTCCTTTAAGTTTTAGATTAGCCTTAGCTGGGACTGTATCATCTTACACTTCGGTTCCTAATAAAAACAAGTAACAATTCTACTCAACAACAAAACTGTCATTCCCATATATTTAACATACACAATTACGCTAGAAAATCTAACTTACGTAATTTTGTTAACTAAGTTATTATTGGCTTTACCGTAACAGCTACCAACTGAACTTATCTTTGGATGAAAATGAAAACAAATGAGAATTGCGGAGCGGGAGATAACAGTAATTAGATCTAATAGCCGGTCCAGACGTAGCCCAAGGGTTTTTTCTTCAATTGCAGCTTGCCGGAGATAGCACGTCCATCAAATTATATGATAATCGGTCTGAGTTAATTCCATTACCCACAATCTCAATGCAGCTTCTATGCGACCGGTTACAGTTTGTGCCACTTAAGACCACAGTTTGAAAATTCCCTTTCTATTTCATATAATAAACTTCCAGCGCCTCAGTAACTTTTTATAGTTACATCTTTATTCTGTGGCTATGAAGGTTGATTCGTTGTGGCTGTAAGAACGTGTAGTTACTAGATGAGTTGGATGGTATCCATCGCTACCATTACGACGGATTATGACATCAGTATAATTATATATTAGTGCAATAAAATGAGAAAGTCCAATTTGGTAGGACGATGATCTCTTTAATTTTCCCATCCAGTTCCTGCTTTTGAACAGTTAATGTTTTGACTTCAGAATAGTGTTGGCACAGCTTAGTTATGTATACACATTTATATAGATTAAACCTCATCATCATCTTATCAGCCAAAAGATGTCCACTGCTGAACAAGGGAGATAGATGGTTAGATTCGTTGAAATAGCTCCTGCGCTCACTCCCCGAAGTATAATCTGTAGAAAACAGACAGGAAAGCAACGTTTCGTCGATGGCTAGCCTGTGAAATTTGCCCAGCAGTGTCTTATCACCTTTAACTATTTTAGCTCTGTGTTCTACCAAATTGAATGCAGAAAGCAGGTACTTCGCTGAGCCGTCTCATAGATACAGACAATAAGACATACAAGATCGGACCTGTGCTTTATAAGAATTAAGAAGCTATTCAGGTGTGAAGTATCGCTTCAATCTATTAAGGAACTTTTTGGTAGCAGTTTGAGTTTTTTACTCGATGGTAGCGCCGAAGTTTAGGTTTGAAATCAGCTCTATACCCAAAAGCTCAAAGCGGTCAGCAATAGGGACGGATTCACTTCGGAAAGTAGAATCAGTTCAGATTGTTGTCACCCCACTGGTAAACGAGATTTAAGGTCAAATTTGTTCGTTCCACCATGGCCCCTTAAAGAGAAAGTATATCCATCCTCGCCTTTGCACTGGACTGAAAACTTTCTGAGACCACACTGCTGTCATCATTTGATAAATACCAGCACGAGACTTCCATGACACGCGCTTGCACTCTTTGGCGTCATCATTGTGGGCTCTCCATTGCGTGGACTCACCGACACCGTTACATTTGCGACTGCAAGCCAAAGTCCAAGGTTCATATAACTGCTCTTAACGTGCCTAGGTTTAGGCACTAGATTAGATTAAGAAGGGGTTAGATTGTGCCTAAACCTAGGCAAGGTCGGACTGTACTTGGCTATAGGCCTAGTGGAACATCAGAGATTGAAATATATCAAAAGAAAATCTCGTAACAGAGTCAGTCAATGATCAAAGACTCACTGACTGACTCTGTTACGAGATTAGTTATAAGATACTTTTTCAACGGGCGCCTGAGACGCCTTACTACTCACTATCAGAATAATATTAAGCACAATTAAATATATTAAAACAAGATTGTACTCCCGAAACAAAAGTTGTAAACTTTAAAAAACCCCACTCGATCACTTAACAAACAGTCATTAATCGAGCTTAGACACTAATAACATAGTGCTGAAGATTAATCGTTCAAGCGTAGTAATAGAATATTCAGTCACACACGCAACCTGCGAGTTATTATAAAATTGAAGTATACGCTTTGATAAATTAGCCCTATCCGTCACGATTGGTCACGGAAGTCTGGTAGTACGCTACGGACCATGGGCCCCACCCAATGTTGAGTCGCTTTCACACTTATTTCTTTTACGCAGCGATCACGGATCACGGTTAGTCGTCAAGCCTTTTTTTTAGTTCGCCTGCTGGGTCCTTAAATTACTATACGAGTCAATTAATGTGGGGCATTTGTTATGCTACTATGGAATTCCGTAGAATCAACTGTAACCTCTTGTAGGATTATCACAAATGAGCTGTTACTTCGATGTTTTTTTTAACTTAGGACAAGCATCCACTATTTTCCTTTTTGTCGTGACGAAATCCTCCCTGACTTTCTTCTCCTTGGGAATGGTGGAGAGGCATGCCGGACTCTTACCGAATAATACCCCATGGTGTCTTTTCACTTATGGCAGGGGTAGGTTTGTAAGCTCATGTTAAAAAATAGCGTCAGTAAAGTTCACAGATATATTTCATTCAATTTCAATTATCTTGTGCATAGTTGACACTGATACACGCGTATCACATTGGTGCTGTATTAATATATAATTATACTCTAAAGCTGCCCTATATAATTCATATCGAGTTGAAAAGTTGTTTCCTGAGGCAGTGGGATGAGCCGCTCTGCAGTTTGGTACGGAAGAACTTAATTAATACGTCTACCAATGCTGTTGAGCGTGCTCGTCTACTTGCTGTGAATGAATGGGAGTCAGGGTTTTGGATTCAAGTGCTCCCGTCATAGACACTATGTTGGATGACACTAGTTTTCGGCTTGCCGCCGCCTTCATTTTGGTGCTCCTTGTGGTGCTCTTCATCAGTGTCATTGTGGTCCAGTTGTTTACCCGTTCGAACACCATGGCCTATCTTGCAATAGAAGTGCAGGTCGTATAGCACGGCATGCCGATATTGACGGCATTATTCGTCATGCCTGGCGTGCCAGCTCTATTAGAACCAACGGCTTGGCACTCGCCGATGGCAAAAGACCGGATGGTATGACGTTACTGCCTTGGGAAATATGCAGACCTCTGGTGTCTGGTATGCAACTTGTGTCGACACCCTTGCTCCTTCCCATCTTCCAAGCACGGCTGTCTGTGCTAGCGCTGCCGCTTCTGCAGTGAAAAACCTCAAACACACATAGTGCAAGAAGGCCATTCGCTTAGCCATTGCACCAGATATGAAGTCATAATATATTTTTAAAAAATACACTTACATAACACTCCATCATAGTGGCCAGAGAACATGTATTAATAAACGAAGGGCCTCCCCCACATCCATCGGAGAGGCCCTTCGTTCTTAATAGTTTAAAAGATTTAATCGTACCTTTGAGTATTAAACCAGCATTATGACACTTGATTTCGATTACATACATTGTATAGGTTGTATAAGCTGACCTCACATTGTATAGGTTTTCCGTACAATCCGAGATCAGCCTATACTGGAAATATATTGCCCTATACTGGAAATGTATTGCATGATATGTCGCCGTGTATATATATAATCAAAACAAATCACTTGAGGTCTTCAATTGACTCGTATTAAGAGCTCATGGTAAGCCTCCTGGTCATCTGTTTATCTCGTCGGAGGCTGCTTGATGCTACGTTTTCCGGTGCTTGGCCTATCTAGTGATATTATACCTATAACTCTTTTATTTGCCAATCGATTTATCAAGGATTAACTTTGTCACTTACAATAAAACATTTGATTATAAACTATATTTCCTTTACTTATTATTATACCACACGTACACGCAATAAACTCCAGTTTACGACATTATCACACATCTGTATTGAAATGAGCCCTAAATATGTTGAAGTGTTAAAAATGTTACAAATCTAGGCTCATAAAGCCATTAAAAAATAAATTTTATTATGTGCCGACATCGTTAAGACTACGATTTATATATAACATCTGACTCGATGACAGGGCGTATTTTAAAAGTCTGGTACAAATTCATTAGACACTGAAAAACCAATGCACGTGAGCTGTAAAAATTATAACGGGTGCAATAAAACGTGTTGAAGACAAATATTAGTCACAAATCGAGTACATTAATTATTTCCACTTATGCTAGCATTTTCTAAATAACGCTTTCCACGTTTTTATTTCGTTGAATCTCTTTATTTTATTACTAAGTGTGATATCAATGAAATGGCTAGTAAAGGTTGTTTTATATCCTACTAGCTGGGACCCGCGGTTTCACCCGCGTTTAATTTAAAAGAAATTCTGAGTACTTCGACATAGACACTTGACATATAATATATATAGTGGATTTCAAGGGTTTTATATTTTTTGCGCGGAACCCTAACTATTTTTCGAAAATAAAAGTAGCCTAAGTTATTCCTTATAACATCAGCTATCTGACAGTGAACGTTTCGTCAAAATCGGTCCAGCCGTTTCGGAGATTACCCGGAACAAACAGACAGACGGACAGACAGACAGACAGACAGACAAAAAAAATTAAAAATGTTATTTTGTTGTAACTACCGTATATACTTTCATATGCATTTAGTAAAAAGCTGTTATTTTGACATTACAAACAGACACTTCAATTTGATTTATTTGTATAGATTACAAAACGAAGTGGAAATTACAACTTGTTTTTTAATAAACGCTATATCTACATAATCTACATGCTATTGATAGTACCCTTGAAATTAAATACACAATTTTTAAAGTACCTTATATATTATACAACAATTTAAACGGATTCATCACTTCGCGTATATTATAGATTTTGTGTTTCCAGAGATTTCGACCATTCATTCAACAAGCATTCGTGGTCGCAGGATGACGTCATCCTCATCCATTTATTGAGTAATAATCGCGAAAACCTAAGACATTATAACCCTATATATCTTTGGAATAAATTACACGAAACCTTCACAAATCACTGAGGATCCTGTCCTCCAGCTATATTCCACGAATATTAAAAATATGTCACACAAAAGACATTTAAATGACGTAAGGTATCACCAAAACTGGTATGACACCGAGCACATGGCGCCGTAATGGTTTCCTGTTTCCTCGAACCATGCACAATGGTGCCTTCGGACTAAAATTATAAATATTCTCATGCAAAATTCCCCTTTTTTGGGAGAAATAATAGCTTTCGTAGTGAAAGATGATATTGTGTGTGGTGATTTAAAAAGCGGTGGACTGAGTTACTTTAACGTTGATATTCACAGATAAGACTGTAAAAGTTACAGCGTAGTTAATATAAAGGTGTAATGTATTAATGTATCTTTAAATATCTCTGCAGTAATCTTAAGTGTTAAACCTAACAGTCCAGAGTACGGTTAGCACAGTGGCTAAGAGATTGCCTTTCTGTGCTACATGTCGCGGGTTTGATCCCCGCACGGAATAGCTGTTTCGGGTCTGGGTGTTTGTACAAAATCGTAGTATGGGGGCGTGGATAAAAAAAGAAGGAAAATGTGTGGTACGGTTGTAACGTGAATATACCGTGGGCATTAGGGTATTGTTCGTTTCAAATGATAATGGGTCAGTGATCGAAACTCTATTCAAACTTTTAAAGTCAAGAGACAATGTGCGGCTCCCCGGGCCGCATAGGTAGGTACCGATGGTATATAATATGTAGCATGACAGATGTATAGGAAATGAAAAAAACAATAAAGCTGTGTAAAATTGATCGTGAATGTAGATTTGTCTCAAAATTACTTGTACTTTTATTGTGCAGTGTATTTTTTAAAATTTCGTTTAAAGGCCGTGGCCTTCTACTTCTTGTCCACACGAATCTACCCGCATGCAGTCCTCGCATGCGATGTTTAGGTCGCTTTTTTTACGAACGAAGCATTAGTTACTGATTTATTTATTTATGTACACACAGAAATTTTTCAAATTTAATTACATACGATAGAGAAGAACAAAGACACTGCTTATTTCTTTAAGTAATCTCTTCCAGCAGACCTGCGAGAGGAGAGTTCGAAGGCAAGAAATATAGACATGGTGTGTAGGAGATATAAGCACGATACATATAAACATACATAAAGACTCGTTTCGACTGCCACTGGCTGGGGGCCTCTTTTGGCTTCGCCAGAAATGACCAGTTAAGCAACCACATTTCCCAGAAATGTATGCGAGAAGCCCAAAAAAAAAGTTTCGGCTGAATTAAGGTAGGAAAAGGAGAAAAGGAATAATTCCACTGCTGGACACAAGCCTCCCCCAATGATCGCCACACCAACCGGTCAAGGTATGTTGTATGCTCATAGGGAGGTTTTCCCATAATCGCCACGCCTGAAGGCGGTTTGGCGATCGCAGTTGAGTTACTAATGTACTTGAAGGACGTTACTGCCCTTCCTCTGGTTAATCCCATAGTCGCGTTTTACGACACCCACAGGATAAGATGGGTTGGTGTTATTCGTAGCCGGCACCACACTGCAAAACATATCTCCGTATTAATATATACATAAACATCAATATGAAAACATACATAAACAATTAAGTGGATAGAGAGGGACTTTAACTCGTTTATTTAAACTATAAGCTGCGTTTTACAATATCTTATGTCAGGCGGTCGCGAATTCCATAACCTAGCCGCATGTACAAATAAGGAATAGGAGTAGAAATCAGTTTTGTGGGACTGGAATTTAAGAAGGGTTTTAAGATGCGACCTGCAGGCCGCATAGGGCAGACGGGTGTAAGAAAAGTATTCCCGCAAGTATGACGGAGCCTTAGGTTTATATAGGATATTGAAAAGGATACACAATATCCGAGTATTCCTGCGAAGATGAATTGGGAGCCACTTTATAATCTTGCGTAAATAAGAGTTTTGTAATCTTTCAAGTTTATTTCATAGCTCCTCTGTGGAATCTAAATAACAGGCATCATTATAAGTTCATAATATTATCCTCTTTTAGAGTCGGTTCAGTAGTCAATTAGAAATAACAAAAACATGTTCCATGGAAACTATTTTAAAATGAGGAGAAGTATAAAAATACTTTAAAAACAACAAAAAAAAATGTCTCAGATATTACAAAACTGATTTATTTAAAAAAGGGTAAAACTAAAACTAATAAAATAAGATCTGTATGCAGCTGCGCCAAATAAGGCTTAAAGTTGTATGAGATGTCAGCAACGGATATTCAATTTGATATCCGTATTTTATACCGTGTAATCAACTGAACTTCGCAACCTAATTATTGAGGGATACAGATATTGCATGGTATCGGTTGTCAGACGTTTGAGCTTTCGTTTCTTTCCTAATCCTCCTTTTTCTTTTCTGATTAATTTCATTGCGTGTTCCAAGACACAATGAGCTTCGTTGACTTTTCCGGTGTTTACCAGATCCTAGCTTACAGGAGTTGCAGTGGTAGGGAGCATGTGGCGGGTTTGGCCCGTATAAAATAACTTAACTTTGAGCTTTTGACTGCCTTAAATGAATGCCCGAATGATTACCGAATGACTACTGTCATAGGTATTTGGAATGACAACCTAGGCCGAAGGCTGACCGTGCTCTCTCTGAGGCACGGAGGGGCCTCAACATGTAAGTTATAGTCACTTATCCAAGGGAAGATAGCGGCTTTATTTTTTTCTTCTTCCTTCTTTTTCGTTTACTTTGTGGCTAACCTTGGGTCAGAAGGAAGGTGGAATTCCACTATGCTATATACTAGTTACTCATCCATACATTGACCGCGCTGAGCGTTGCATTACCTCACCGATCGTTCACTGTTCTGGCTATGAGCACCTCGCGCGGTGCAGCAAACCTTGCAAAGCAATCGATAGGTGAGGTAACCATTCATGAGCCGCTTTCACACAGAATATACCTATTGTAAAATCAAACATCGGAATGCACACAAAAATGATATGTAACTGTCCTGCATCCTATTCATAAATATAATAGTAGGTACAACCAAAAGATAACGTGCCGCCGTGTGCGTTGCACAGCACACAGTAAGGCTTGCGGGGATTCTTTACAATCCTCCCCGAGAATTGCCTGGGGGTGGCCTTTTTACAGCCATCTGCCCTCCACTAGAGGGGGTGACCGCTTTGCTGTCATCCTCTCCGAGATGTGCCTAAAGGTGTGGCACTAATGGGCGGCTCTAGTGTGATAGTACGAGGACCTGGAGCACCCCTTCGGTGCTGAAGATGACCATTCCAGTGGTTTTAACCGGCAGGAGTCCGCTCTTCCCCGGGGCGAATGAAGTTCATGTAGAATTTCCACTGGACACCAATAAAAAAAGGTACAGCCAAAAATCGCCAATAAATCGTTCCGACTAAAACTGTCGAACAAAAACCAAAATAGAATTGAGACACCATAACATTCAAATGAGGGATCACAGTAACGAATGGCCAGCATGGCCGCATCGCGTATTTGTTACTCGCGGGGGGTCAGCGAGGAAGCACGTTCCTAGCATTCTTTCCGAAATAACGCCTCGTCGCATGTGTGCCCACTGGCATCGATTAATCACTTCACACTTGCGTTCAACTACCAAATATTTGGGATCTAATGTTCTATTTTTTTGACCTATCGTTTTCGAAAATGCTGATTTGGGTATTGATAAAGTTAATAATAGCTGTTAGTAACATGCAAAAGAAGTTGGGTGGAAAACTCATTAATACCTCATTGTGAATATTATTGTTTTGGCCCGTTTGGGTCGTCTGCTTTTCGAAAATATAGCGAGACAGTTGATCGGCACTTCACGTGATCAGAGGGCTGGCCTTTTCTTTTGCCAAAGAATAAACATTGCCATTCAACGTGACAATGCTGCCAGACTTCTAAGAACATTATCAGCTAAGAGCAATGCGAAGCAGTTTAATCATAAATAGTGTGTATGTTTAGTTTTAATGTCTTTATAAATATTATAAGAATGTTTAATAAACAAATCTGCCTTTTCAAATTCAAAATTTCTGAATCTTCTTGATAGGTCTACGAGCATGGTGAAATTCCATGTAAAGCGTAAACATGACACAAATAAGTTTAATTTAGGAATTATTAGACCTTTTAAATCAGTCCTATTATTCAATCAAACATATTCCTTATTAAAATAAGTAAAGCAACGAAACAAAAATTAAGCCGATGCACAATGTTTAAAAAACTGAACAAAATTATTTCACTCGGAATATTATAGTCATCATCATATCAGCCAAAGGACGTCCATTGCTGAACAAAGGCCTCCCCCATAGATTTCCACAAAGTCGAGTCCCATGCCACACGTATCCAAAGGCTCCCAGCGACCTTCACCAGGTCATACGTCCATATCGTTGGAGGTATTATTATGCTCCTAATAAACTTTGTATGTAGCATACATACAACTGCTCATAAATTTTTGGTGTAGTAATCATCTGTACTCTGTGCTCCGTAGATGCTCATCACCTTAGTTGAGCGTCAAATACGCGCAACAGCGCGACGGTGCGACAGACGCCACCCGACGCAATGCGGTGCCAAAATATCAAACAATTGCTGCTCCTGCCAGGTGGCCTACGCTGCTGTATCATTTCTGACACGCATCACATAATATCAGCTAGTAAACATACACTCGTACAATTAAGTATTAATAGATTACAGCATAAATCACCGATAGTCGGACATTAGATAATTTAAATTTTATGATGGTTTTATTTTCTGTTTTGTTAGTTTTTCATTCTAGATAGAATGTTATGAATGTTAAAAATTATAAAAGAACAAAACCAAGTTAGTTCTTAAATTAATTGCGGTTTTTGAAGATAATCCATGTGGTGTCCAATACAAGATTATAACACCACTCTCATCTCCTACCGTGGATGTAGAGGGCATATTAAGCCAGCTTCCGCACTTCTTCCTCCCTTTTGATACGAAAAAAGTATATCTTAAGGAGATCTGTAAGAAGGTTACAGAACGCAGGGCAGATTGTGGTGAGCTGTATGTGAGTGGCGACACAGGGTACCCGAATGTTTTAGAGAGTCGGTCAGGAACTTGTCTCCGGCTTACCTTTATTCGTCTGTTGGAGCGAAACCCCATGAGTGCATGCGGGCACAGGACTTTTAACTCTGATTTGCCTTATTTTTCTGATTAGAGGGGCACCGCCAAAGCTATATGCTGGGGAGTGGAATCTTATGGCGTAATAACCTGGAAATCCGCTCCGAGTCTTCAGGACGCATGATGGTGAAACCGGTGCCGCACCCCTCGACACCCCGAGCCGCTCACGTCGGTGTTGCTCTCTGTCGCCTATAATGGTGGCTATTTAGGGGGTTTATCTTGTGAGTGACCTTGTCTCCGTCTGCTACTAGATTTCAGTTAAAGGTAGACGGCATGTTTCCCTTTTTAAAAATATTCTATACATTTAGCACCCATCGCAACAGACCTTACCCTTACCTTAGACCTTAACCCACCAATAGAGAGACATGTAGATAACAATAATAAATTATCAGTTCAGAGAAATACTCCATATAGGTACTTAGCTATAATTATAAAATAGAGGAAACTGCACGATCATGACTATCTAGCCCCGACCAATGTTTAATAAATGGGCTATTAATGTTATCAGAAAAGATTCTCAGAATACTGTCATCGCTGCTGCGAAGTCTGCTAAGTATAGACGCAGACTGTTTGCGTATGATTGTAACGAAACTATCCATTCGAGTCCCGGAAAACATACCTGATGCGCTGCAGAGCCGCGGCAGCCCGAACAACATCCTGAGAGCGTTGTTATATTGCACAAAATGACGACACAATTATGGAAATCTATGACAGACGCTTTTGTTCAGCAGTGGACATCCTTTGGGTGAGATGATGATGAATGAGTACATGTAGAAATTTAGTGGCCTTTTCTGTTTGGGGAACCACACAGTACTGGATGCAGTGCAATCTTATTTATTATGTGACTTTATTTACCAATGAGTCACATAGTGTAGTCATTTTTTATAAAAATCCGGACAATTGAGAGTTGAACTCAAGTGTTCAGGGTTCCGTACGATAAATATGTTATTTCCCATGTTTTTTTTTTAAATAAGACCTAAATATGTTTGTGGTAACTAAAAAATATGTATGGTACCGAATTGCAGAGGGAAATTTCTGAATATATTATTTTTTGTTGAATTTTGTTTTGTACCAATAATTAATCGTAAGAACAAACTTAACATTGTAGTGTGCAAATGTGAGCTTTTACGCAGATTATAGAATAATAAAATTTACCATGTTATTTTAAAACCATTGACATCTTATAGGTTTTGCTGTAATCCGTAAGTAAAGAACTATATTCAAAATTTTTCTTCAAAAATGTTGGCTCAGTAGTTTCTTATTTAAGTGGTCGTGTATGCACAATTTTCATCTATTTTTTTAATAAATTTAACATTATTACATAAAAATGAAATATATTTGAAACCCACAGCAAGCCCTTCTATTTGATATGGTACGCGGTACAGTTTGCAAAACAGTTTTCTTAAGTTTTCTAATTTGCCCTTAATAGTGAACCCATATTCTAAATTCATTTATTTACGTTACACGTCCGTGTTTGGTTCGCAGAAAATCATGTGTAGGTACCAAAATTCAACTTAATCTATCGTAACGTATAGTAAAATCGGAGAAAATTGGCTGTGACAGACGGATAAACAGACACGAGTGATTCTATTAGGGTCCCGCCGTTTTTCCATTCTGACGTACGGAACCCTAAACTGAAAAAGAGTATGATGCCGTTTCGTGTCGCGCCGCATTATTATCTGGTCGCCTGGGACAAAGGGCTAGAACTGTATTTTCTGTACGTGACTTCAAAAGCTATTTCAAGATAATAGAGGATAACTTCTTTAAACAGCCTTTCTTTTTCAATTTCCTTTAACCTGCGCTCTCCGCGTACAGTTGCAGCGGTCACGTCTAACGCAGGTGCTCGGCTTAGCTTAGCGAGCCAAATTGAGCATTGTTCCGTTTATTTACATTCGCCTAAAGACGGCGACCGCACCGGCTTTCGTTCGGCATCAAAATATATATTGTAAGCTTATTTAAGAAGAAGAAAATTGTATAAGAAATACGACTTATTTTTACCTTATTTGTAATTCCGCTACCTTGTAAAAAGCAAGCCGCTTTTACTATTGCTGAAAAACGACATATATTTTTTCCTCAAGAGAGTAAACAGTAATAATTGAATGCGTTTATCCTTGTCACGTTGTACCTGATCTAAAATTGTTTATTCACCTAAATTATGAAAAAATCAAAGAAAGGATTATCTTTCTGAAGCAAGTAGAACAGAGATCATGCGCATTTTCCGCCATCCGCGTACCTTCATAACGTTTACATTTTTTTTAGAGTACAGCTACGTGACTAAATACGCTCCGCTCACTAATATGAACAATGGATTTGCTGGAACGGATTACTTTATGTGACTGGAATGTTCAAACATTTGAATGTTTCAAACGAACACTTTGTTGGTTTTACATGTCAAAGCCAACCAAGTATGAGGATTATTACACTTCCGGGCGCACACAAAGAAAAGGTGCTTTCAAGAACACCTAATTCGATTATAATGGAAAATAATACCACTACACAATTTTAATGAAAAAATAGGAATGTCCGTATCATCGCAAATAATGAAGGCAACATACGATTGGGCCGAGCACTCTGCGCCGCTCTGTCATTATAAAATAAAAACTAAATGCGACGCAAATTACTAGTTAGCCCGAAAAAACTCTCTACCTTTTTGGAGACACAAAATGACAACGAATTCGCGTTATAAAGTAGCGTTTTATCGAAAGACGGCCACTAAATGAACACGGCAGGCCGATTGCTACCATAAAGATAACAATAATTAGCCGTAATGACCACGTCGTCTGTGGGCCCTGGTCAGTTTTTTTAAGTGCAGTGGGCGGCACGTACCAATGATCGGGAGATAGTGCGTCCATCAAATCATATGATAATCGGGCTCGGTTAATTCCATTACCAATAATAAATGCACGTATTAAATTAGACCTGTCGGATGAGTCGACGGAACGCGGTCCCGCGATCGCTCCCATCACTCGGATTATGATATGAATAATTTATCAGTTAAAAATAAAGGAATTCCAACTTATTATTGTTTTGAATTTCGAACGTCAAGCGCGATGTGTCGTTGATCGTAGAGGCGATTGTCTCTGTGCTCAAAAATAAAATGATTACGAGTGCAAATTTCGCGTTCAAGGTAACTGATGTGACAGTTCGTTTAAATTACTCGTTTTTTCCTTTAATGTCTGTTTAAGCAGCCTTGCCTTTATAAACTTTTTTAATTGACAATAAATATTCGTCAACGTGTTTAAAGGACGCACATAAGGATTAAAAGAACAACTGAAAAAGTTATGTAGAACCTAAAGTTGCAATAGTTCCCTGTTTGGTATCTATGGCATGCAGATGATTTCTGTTCGGAAAGATATTCCGATGTCGCTTATCCATAACAACTATTATGTTATGTCTATATTAGTGCATTGAGTTTTAATTAGCCTAATGATCAATGGTAAGAGACAACTTATTTTCTTTTCACATACAAAAATCACAACTTAGTTAATGGGAAACGCTAATACGAGACGCATACCAAAACTCGCATATCCATACATCATACGAGCATCAGGCACTAAACAATCTAGACGCCTACGCAGAGAGGCAAAGAGAAAGCTGCATTGTTAGCAAGTGTCGCGCTTAAAAGAACATAATTCAAGAGAGATTTTGTTTCGGGCGTAAATCAGCGACTGTCACAATTTTATACACGGTGATATTTTTTAGGAAACAGTGGCGTAACGGGTGTTACAATAAATTTTGGAAATGCACGAATAAATTATAAAGGCATATTTTTGTGAGTAGAAATTAATTGGGTTAAAAAGTATTGATACTGAATAATACTGGACATGGCAACGCATCACCCAAAAACAAAACACTATGCCCGTAATCATGACATTCAGTGTAAGCAGTACTTTATTTAACTGAGAATAAAACGACATAAATGGATGTGCTGTTGCTTATTAATATATTTCATACGTAATGTACATACGACATTAGGTGTACGATAACCAACGACGTAAACGAGTTATAATTTCATTTATATGAAAGTACTTAAAAAGTATTGGGAGACATTGACCTATTATGTACTATGTACTAGCGGAGACACCGTACTTCATTACGACGTCTCATTCAATTGCGGCGATATCACCTCACTTCATTAACAGCCGAAATTAATAATCAATCAAATCCAAAATAAGAAAGAAACATATTTATTCAGCACAAACAAACTGATAGCACAAAACTAAAAGATAATAGACATATTTTTAGATTAAGGATTTGTCTGTTTTTTGTGTTAATAATATCCTAACACAAAAACGGATGAAGTTCAGAATCTTAAATCCAAAGATTTTTAATGAAGTGCGGCGATATCGCCTTTATTGAATGGGACATAGTAAAGAAGTGCGGTGTCTACTCTTGTACGTAGTACATAATAGCTCAATGTTGGCATATTATGTAGTTAGTCGCATTATTTTTTTACTTATTAAGCGATTTATACACTTGTAGTAATTATCAGCAACTGACATATTAAACTGTATAATTTTTTCAGAGGAATTTCACAATTCTTTTACCTTTTGCCCGAAATCATGCTCGCGAAATGTTGCGAACGTTGCGAAAAACACAGCCCCTAAAAGTTTTGACAAAAATGATTACCGTATTTATTTGGTAACGCGATTAATAAACCGGATGACTTTCTTCTTCTCGATGACTAAGAAAACGATTAACTTAATTTTGTTCCGTACTAACAGTTACCAAGTTTATTCCTAAGTCACCGTGAGACGCCTTATTCGTGCTGGAGTTGCCTAATAAAGTGTTTTTTATTAACGTGTCAGTTTTAATTACGATATGATACCTTCTTGATTTTACTGTCTCGTATTCCAGGTAGCAGTTAAGTGTTTTATTGTATTGTTAATAAAAACGGTAAATCAGATCGCTATTTTAAGAGCAAACACGTTAAAAGGTTGACGTAAAAATATTTGCGTGAAAGGCTTACCGAGAAATGGAGCTAACTAATAAATTATCTTGAATTTATTATTGTAGTCATAATCGAAATGTAGTTGGATTTCTTGTCGTTAAATAATGCCATGAAATATAAAATATAAAATTTTATCATCTTAAAAATTCTATGCAGGAAGACGAAAAATGAACCTAATAAACCATCTTGTCTATCTGGTCAAACTCAAATCAAACTTAAAAAAAAGATAGTTCGTAAAAAAAATATGAAGTATAAATAATTTTTCGTCATCAAAAATATTCTAATAGGTACAAAAAATATTGTAGACGGCACTGCAAATACCAGAGCCTGTGCTAAAAAGTTGGAACAACCGCACTTGTAAGTCGGAGGCAGATGTTGGCAGAAGTTCCCAATTTCCAGTTGTAAGGTTAAACTTTTGTAACTTTTTTCCAACGTCGTTTGTACGGATCAAACCACGTTTTGTGTTATAATTAATGGACTGTCTCTGTTCATTACAGAAGCTAATTAGAATGGGATGGGTTGCGACGCAAACAAAGTCAATGCTTAGAGACAGGTGGCTTTGGTTGATAACAGGAAAGAAGCATTAGTGTGTGGTTAATTTTAAACAGAAGATGTTAGTTCAAATTGCTAAAGGCTTAAATTAGAACTTGCAGTAGAATGTGTAAAATCTTGTATTTGTACTTTAATTGCATAATCACTCATTAATATGCAGTTATGGACATATTTAGAGGTACGCAGTAAAGGGATGAATTAGCATACAACCTGTTTTACTCGCGTTTATTGAGGGATTGTTTAAAATAAATTATTAAAACTAACATTGTTGAACAAAATAAAACAAAGTAGAGAAAATAATCTCAATACAGTAGTTATAAGAAAAGTGATTACTTGTGTCGATTCATTAAAAAAAAAATTAAATTGTTCTAACGGTTGAAAGATTTTCTAAAACTTGCCATTAAAAAATTGTTACCTCCTGTTGCTGTCTATACTACCTGCATCTATCTGGGAATACTTTTAATTTAACTATAATTATAACTTATTGGCATGAGATTCCATTTTTCACTTTTTAAGACTCTTATGTTAGGTGGTTTTGGATTTCGTGTTTAAGTTATCTTCCTATCCCAAATATGATCTATCGGGTTAAGGTCTGGGGAGCGTGCTGGTCACTCCAAAACTTCGATTTCAACGTCTCTAAGATAATCCGAAACTATCGCTGCTGTATGGGCCCAAGCATTATCATGCATTAAAAGAAAATTATCTCCAATGTATGGGGCAAAAGGCGTCACAATCTTTTCTAAAATATCCGCTACGTACCGAGCCGCAGTCAGGGACCCAATTGCCATGGTATGTAACTCCGTGCGTGCTCCTATGCAAATGTTTCCCCATACCATTACTGACCCACTACTATAAGGCTCTCTTTCAATAATGTTTCACTGACCAAATCTTTCTCCGGGCCGTGTCCATATCTTGGTCCTTCCATTATCTGGCCTAAGATAAAAGTGGGACTTGTCAGTGAAAAGTAGGCTCTTTTCCAAGCATTATCATCCCAGTTTTGGTGTGAACAAGCAAAATTAGACCTGCTACTCAATGACTTGTGGTAGATAGAGGTCATCTGGCAAGCACTTTATGTACCTATTCCAGCCGCATTAAATCTTTTTCTTATAGGTTTAGTGCTGGCCGTCACTTGTCGAACCTCCTGGAGCTTGGTTCTCACGAGTATTCGAAGTACGCTTAAAATTAACCATTTTCAATTCAAGTTACAGCTCGCGAGCCTTGAGCTACAATGAGATCCGGTATTATCACTTATCACTTGAATCAGTCAAATGACGTTTACGAAATATTTAAAAACCACATAGGAATTCTCCGAAAACATTAAACGTCTCCGAACGATCGTAAGCGATGCGCATTAATTAAATTAATACATAGAGCCGAAAAAAACTAGCGAAACGCAGAAATAACAGATAGCTAAAATCTTCTTTTTTTCAAATTACATAAACTGATATAGGTGGCTCGTATGTAATGAGAACATATAATTCAGCCTTTTTACGTTTTTCTTAATACGGCCAGGAGTATTTTGTATGTATTAGGGACGACTATATCTCATGTACTTACTCAAGCAGATGTATGTACATATGTATATACTATATATGCATCTATACATATTGTACTATATGTATAAAACTTATGTTTTAATACTTCTTATTAATTTATTATTTAATAACCATATGTATGTAGATCATCATCATATCGGCCATTTATACGTCCACTGCTGAACATAGGCCTCCCCCATAGATTTCCACAACTGTGGAACAACTACCTACAGATCATACAAATTTTTGGTCCGTGCGAGAATCGAACTCACGACCCGGAGCGCAGCAGCCGACTGTATCAGCCACTGCACCAACCATGCCGTCAATATATTCCTAATCCAGACACCACACGGATCTACGTAGATATGTTCAATTAAATGAAATATTAAAACATTAATTTTACACTTATACTAAAATTGTGAAAGCATCGATATCAATAACAGCATTACAAATCGAAATAACATTTAAAATTTCAAGTTGAGTTATATTTTTTGTGAAATCACTTAAAACATTATTATTATGAAATAGAAACCTTTCATCAAAGAAATCGTTTTAAAATGGCGATGCAGAACGCATTCACTTCTATTTTTATGCCAACTGATATGATTAATGTATTCAATCTTCCGTGAGGAACATGACACATTCATTTGAATTATTTATGCGAAACTAAAACACTTCGGGTATTCGTAACAAATATATATTTTATTTTATTTTATTGTATAACTAGAATAAAAATGTCGAATAAAATATCCCAAACATTTTTTTAAATATAGGAAATTAAACCGTGGAGCGTCATAGAACAGGCCGAAAATAAAATAAATGATAAAGATCAACATGAAAATTTCAGAAAATGAGAATTATATCCAAACAAAAAAATTGAACATGGACGTAATTAGAGCACAAAGTGTTATGTTAAATTAAAGGTAGCTAAATGTAAGGGAAGGAGGAACAAGCGAGTTAGCGAACCTTTAAGTCAGCACTTAATTTATGGTCAATTAACCTGGTGTTAAAGTTAAATAAGGTGACATTTAGATAGCCTCGGCTTAACGTAATGCTACTGTGAATTTAAAAGTGGAAAATTTGTGGCGATAAATGGAAATTTGTTTTGCCTGATTAGTCTCATAGATAAATATTTAAAAGTATAACTTCCATTTTTATTTATTTTGAGGATGCTGCTAAGGCAACGGGCCTTGGGTAAATGTGTCTCGTTTTTTCTTTATCTATAAAAATATTGTCAAAATCTCCATACTTACAGTTTTTTATGAATTAGTTTTGTAGTATATTTATTACTGACTAAAACTGCAATATTTGTATTACATAGCTACTATAGATGATTTTGAACCAATGAAATAGCTGTGTGGTGCCAGCTACGAATAGTCATAAAATGCGACTATGGGATTAGCCGGAGGATGGGCAGCAGCGTCCTTCGAGTACATTAATAACTCAACTGCTATCGCCAACCCGCCTGCCAAGCGTGGCGATTATGGCAAGACCCCCCAATGAGCACACAATACACCCATATCGGTCGTTGTAGTGATATTTGGGGGAAGCCTGTGTCCAGCAGTGGACTTTATTCGGCCGAAATTATGATGACGATGATGAAAATAGTAACTTGTGCCCATATGAAAGAAGCAGTAGCTTTAAATGTTTGAATCTTTCAAACTTTTTCTTTCGTGGTTTTGGTTTCTTGAGTAACTACTATAAAATATATGATAACGTCACCAATAATGTTATTTAAATAATGAAATCATGCCCACGTAGTGACAAGGCCCTATCACTTACAAGTATAATTTAATTTCCAGTTTCTCTAACTTACATATTCCACCGATAAGCCGGTACAAATGGATACTTTCTTAAAACTCTTCTTTTATTTGGCCGTTTTATTAAATATCATCAAGAACGATAAACGTCACTGTGACATTTCATGTTACACGCCTGTTATACTTGTTACATTGACTTAACAATCTCAATATCGAATCTAGATATAATAATAGATAGCGCAATGGATAACGTGGACCAACGAAGTGGATGACTTGGGAATTAATTAACTATTCCCGGTGAAACTATAACACCTTCAGATCTATTGGAAAGTTGTCTTGTTAGAGGTGCATTGCTATCATTAGTTATCTTTTGATCATGAAGGGTAAATGATGTTGCGGAAATTATGGCTGTTACACACTTATGCCTAAGAACTTTATTGATAAATGAAGCTAGTGCAGAATTAAAAAACATTCAATTTCACGATAACAATCTAACAATCACAAACATTATGAAAAAAGCCAGCCTAAACTCGAAAATGCGGTTTGAAGGACTTTATTAAAACATCATAAGAAAGCTGTCAATTTTAACATCTACTATTAATTGGTCGTGTGGGCCTTCTAAGAATAGCGCCACCCCATCTCATCCCGTGGGTTTCGTAAAAAGCGACTATGGGATAAGCCAGAGAATGCGCGGCAGCATCCTTCGAGAACATTAATTACCTACAACTCAACAGGGAACGCCAACCCACCTGCCAAACGTGGTGATTATGGAAAAACACTACACAAACCCAGGCCAGTCGTTGGCCACAACGACCGGCCTGGGTTTGAGTGGAGACCGCGCACCGGATAACGCAGCGTGGGACGACCTCAAACGAGGTGGACAAATACCTGGTGAAGGTCGCTGGGAGCTATTAGATGCGGACATCATGTAACTGCTCGTTTTGGAAATCTAAGGGAGAGACCTTACTTCAGCAGTGGACGTCTTTTGGCTGATATGATGATGACGATGCCTAGTTGAGTCGGTTTTAACGATTGACCTCTTTCTCGAAGTTGAACCAGGTAGGTTGGATAACTGGATGGTTTATCCCAGGTAGACATACTCGTCAACAATTTCCAGAACAGAGTTCCTAACAGGTATTAAAATGGGCACGTCATGGCCGTTTGACATCTACTTTCATCTTGTCCATGTTCATTTTAAAGCCCACCTGTTGGAGAACTCTGTTGAGATCTTTAAGCATTGTGCTGAGCTCTAGCAGCGATTCTGCCGGTGACTACAATATTCAAATATGCAAATCAAAGATGAGTGATATACTCTATCTTATGCCAAATCCTTTCCACTCTAGTAGCTTGATGGTATGCTCCGTTGCAGCGGTGAAGAGTTTCGGGAAAATGACGTCCCCCTGTCTCACACCTCTCTGTAATCGAATTGCTCCTGTGTTCTGTTTATGTACGTGTATACAGACCAACATGGTGGCATTTTTGTATAAGCACTACAACATTTCGACGTATCGGTAGTCAATGTGGTACCGCTGCCGAGATAGCAGCACCGCCCAGGTTTCGATCGAATAGTTCACAAAAGCAGTGGGAGATTATGTTCATAGGTCTTCATAAAACTTTTCTTTATTTTTTTTTCTTGGGCTCTATGGAATTACTTCACGAACTTCTTCCGCCCCAGGGAAGGACGAAGAGGCTGAGGCAGACTCCTACCGGCTAAAACCACTGGGGCGGTATTCTTCGGCACCTAAGGGGGCTCCAGGTAGTCGTAGGCACATCTCGGAGAGGGTGACTGTAAAGCGGTCACTCCCTGAGATTGTAGTGGATCCCCTAAAGCGTTCTTGTGTGCTGTGCTGCGCACACGGTGGCGCCTTCTGTATAACCTAAAACCGTTTCGAAAACTGGCTTGTCAGGTGGCTGGAAGTCATCAAACCTGTGTACGAGACAATTCGTTATGATTTATTATCATTAATATACGGCATAATTTGTTTATTCACACAACCAAATACATAATAATCTACAGAAGTAATTTATACCATGAGTACACATAAAAAATGAATTTGTAATAAGTTAGAGGTTTGGATACAAAATAAAGAACATGGCTGATTACACTGACCCCGGGCGAAACAAAGCACAATTATTCCCCATTTGATTTATAATGTTTGCTTTTAATAGCTGTGAAGCGTAATCGTTTATTTATATTACTCAGGTATATTACGAACCGGTTCTGTCTCGTAGTAAGCTTTTACCCTTAAATAAATGCTTGGAAATGCGGGCTATTTACTTTTGCTTTAAATGAACTGTCTCACGGAAATTGGCGAGGAGTAGACAAGGAACAATAGTAATGCTAATCCGATGTTTTAAATTTCAAGCCAGATGTTTCATCAAGTTTGGTATGATTGTGTGATCAACTGCTATTTGACTCTTGTCAGCAGGTATTTTAAACTGAGTACAGTCCAGGCCGCGCATAAATGTTAAACAGAAGCACACAGGATTCAAATTATATTTATTAATCTATGTATTCTAATGTTTATTTTCGCTTTTATTTCATTTTGTTGCTTTTTGATAATATTTTTAGTTCCCGTACTCGAACTCCTGGTTCGAAGAACAAGGCTTCTCGACATCCACTTATTATAATACAAACGTGAATCGTTCCAGAAATTATACTACTTTAGAACAATGTGTACTAAATCGTAACGACGCAATTTGTATTCCACTCCATATAAACTAATACAAAGTACGTACAGACGTTGCCTTAAAGCTGCGTCTAATAAAAATATATTGAGTGTAAAGATTTCTATAGCTTACAAGCAATAAGAAGCAGAGGTTTTAGGCGAGTCCAGACTATCAGCTTTCAAGCCATCCCTTTATAATATCCTGCGCATTAGATACCTTGTTTAGTAACTAAATTAAGATCCCAATACTGAATAACATCTTGTGTAACCCTTCGTTTTACGTAAGACAGGAAACGAAAATTATCATGGGGTTCCTTTAATAAAGAGCACAATAGAAGGGCAATATGGTGCTCGAGGCAACAGAGTACAAAAGACCGGATTAACCCTAAATTAGATGTATAAAAGAGACATAATTAAAAAACCAATTTGCGAAGTACATGAATAGAAAAGATACCGCAAGCAGGAGTAAATTATTTCATATGTTATTGTATTCCGATCTTATTTTTGTATTGTACAGAATATTGTTTATTATTCACGTACGACTGAGTTGGCAAATAATTATACTTCTTATTTCTTGAATCACATTATTTTTTCGGTTTACTGGTTTAGAATTGGGATTTATATTAGCATTGAGTGTAGGAATGAATAGACTCTAGTAATAATGAAATTAACAACTATTTAAATTAATCAGGTACCTTTTCTTATTGATCCTGTGGAAATACATAATTTACTTCCTCCGGCCTGGAGAGACTCCTACCAGGTAAAACTACCGGAGTGGAGTGGAGGCTCAACATGAGGCGGCACATGACCGCATGCACACCGCCGTCTTCCTCGCTCGGTTTGTGCACGCAGATTCGCCAATAGGCGCGCTCGCGACCCCCAAATCAGGTCTTATTGAAGCCCTGAAGAGGCATTCTGGAGGAATTGGATGATGGTGGCATGTAACTGGTTGTTGGGGAAGTCTATGCCTTTGTTCAGCAGTGGCTTTTTGACCAATATGATGGTGACAACGAAGAGTCATGCATTCATGTTCTAAACTATCTAGACCAGGCTTTTAGTGTGTAAAATCGTCAGATCTTTGGTTTAAACATTGTTACACTATGGTGATATAGAATTATATTTAAACTTCACCAACTCTCTCCTCATTATCTACTTGTAAGGATAAATCAAAAGGGATTTAAAAAATGATAATCATTGTTGCGTATGGTTAGGATAGGTGGTATCAAAATTTCGTAATCAAATCGAAACTGTTAGCAACATTTGAACACAAATAAACTAAAGACAATACTTTGTTATTTCCAATTAATACTGAAGAGCCGCCTGTCAATGGTCTATTAGCGCCAAGATGAGATATAATCAGTACTCTAGCGAGACAATAAGTATCCGTAGGGCGCCATGTTATTGTTTGTCTTGTCTCAAATCCCCAGCGGGACACCTCACTACGAACAAATTGACAAAAATATTGTAACGGTCTACACATACGAGATTTATATTAATAAATATGTATTTGATGGCGTATAAAATGCAAATGTTGATGTTTGATTGCCAATGATTATATTATAATGTTCTATCCAAACGCTATTCGTATCTTTATAACGAAAATTATGTACTTGAATTTCACAATTTTGTCGAAGTTTTATGTTGATTTTTTCGTAACTATTTACTCCTGCTGTGTTAGGTTGTTAATAGTGTAAATCTAGACACTTTCCCTATTACAATTCAATATAAGTTTTCCATACATATTTATTGCTGTATACTGCCATTCTATTTGGGTCGAAATTAAATAATTCAAATTCTTGTAATGTTAACTTTATTGAACTTTAGCTTGGTTCACCGTATAAGTAGCAGTATGTATAGAGATTATTTTGATAGTGACTTATAATTAGTAGTGATAAAATATCAAATATTTTATTGAAGCATATTCAGAGTATTTTATTCAGAGTTAATGGTGCACCGAAAGCTGCTTTCCTTTTCGAACACAATTCTCCATTGACACGTCATCAATGAAACCCAATCAACTATTGAAATCGATATCGCATCGATCTATCGTATCCCTTGCCTCACCAACTCATTGTGGGACATAATTAGTTTTTGTCACTTCACATTGACAAATCCCATTCGAATCTATGGACCGATAGTACGGACCCCACCACTTATCCCGCTGCAAACCGGTTCTTATCAAAGAGAATATTATTTCAAACGCCCCTGTCAACCCCGATGGGCTTTTTGAACCCCAAATCCAGTTTGTTATGAATGAAATTACAGAAATCGAATAAGGTAAACACAACTCGGAGGCAACAAAAGCTTGCTTGAAAAAAAGCTAAATTGAATTCAAATTGGTTTCGTCGGGTATTAGGGATAGCCGGGGGACGATTCAAGACGAGCTTAGCAACATATAGCGGGCAATGATTTAAAGTAAGTTTTTTGTCAGAGGGCGACAGACCGCATCAGATAAAAGCTACAGAGTGCAATGGCGATTGGATGAAAACAAAACACAAAGCAGGATAAGCTATGGCTTGTTTATAGCAGTTTTGATAGTACAAACATGCAGTAGTACAGTTTCAATTTTCATCATTGAACTCAATACAGATTTCAACCGCTAAGACATTAATAAACCACATTAATGAATCATTTTAAGCGAGATGAATTTGTTCAAACTCAAAATTATTATTGTGTAATTGTTTTTACAAACGTAAATTATACTATAGAACCAGGTGCCCAATCATTTTCGTCCAATATAATTGCAGTCATCTATCGACAGAACATTTCAAACATTTGTAAAAGAAATAATCTAAAACCAAATCGTTTTACGCCCCGACAAGCGATCACGTGCGTTTTCATCCAAAGTTCAACAGGTACGCAAATAGTTGTTCAAAAACATTGATGCGCTATTTGAAATATTTAAGGGTTTCGGTTACAAACTGAGAACTCAAACGTAAACTTTCAAATCCATGGGTTACCTGACAGAAAGCGTTGTGGTTAACCGCGCAAAACGATTTGACTTTGTTGCCTGCAGCTTATTTTATAACGGTTTGTTGAATTGAATTTTGCGGTTATTTATTTAACTGGAGCTGGAACGGCAACATAAAGTTGGCTGATGATGAAAAATGGGATGCTGTTTACGCTTTTACTTTTGAAATGATTAAAATTGCAATTTATATGAATCACGAAGTTTGACGAGTTGGTCACTAACCAGGAATAATATCATCATCAACTAGGATATCGCCACTGTCGTATTAATTTGAAGCAAAGACGAATTATTCATTGTGCATGCGCATTAAAGTCTAATTGTTTGTTTTTCGAAGGCAATGCAAACATGCTAAAGTTGAATCAAAGTAAGTATGTTCACGATTAGTGTTCTGAATTCAGATTCTCAGCATGTGATGTTAGTCAATATTTTAAGCTTAATATCCATTTTAATGAATTAGATAATCTTTGATCTTTAAAATAGACGTGATACAAAAAATACATTAGGATTCGCATGGGACTAATAGAGTAGCCGAATCAAGGTAACGTCTCAATGGTCATAAATTTACTTGTATCTCCTTTATAGTCAATTCAAGAGCTAAAAGATCGTTAAAACGCGGTATCCATTACCGTAATCATTCGGGAGCCAATAACGTCATACAAACATGCAATGGTTGAACGTAGAGAGCAAGATTCGTTGTATAGCTATCGAAAACTAAAATCCCATTAATCTTATCTTATTTACATGAATAATTAATACGGCTTTTGATATTACCGCGTTCCGTTTTATCCATGTTTTTTTTAAGAGTCAATTTTAATGTTATGCTATTGCATTGGAATCTTGGTACTCAGTCTAACAGTTACTATGATTGCTAACAGAGTCATCGATTATTAAAGTTGGTTGGTTGGTTCCAGTATACGTTGTTTTTCAGATTATAAAGTAGAACAGGTTCTGAAAATATTTAGGATATTTTTATACGTTTCATACTCATACTATGGTGATATGAATAAAACTAGGCAGTCAATTCTGTTGCCACTTAAATAGCGTAGTTCAAATGAAGCAACAGACAGACGTTATTATTACATTGAGCACAATTTTACCATCTGGTAACTGCAGAGGATCGGTGGGTAGGCTGCACGTGACGTCACGTCGGCCTCGCTACAACGGACATATTCGATTATTTGATACTACGAGTGTATCTATAAATATACGTAATACTATAATGTACATAAGAATTTTCCTTTGATATGGTTATTATCCTGTAATTAGTGGAAATAAGAAAGAGATATAGCATATATGAACATAATTAAACTTACCATATTTCCATATCGGTACATACATACAGTGCTGTACGTTAAACAACAAAACCTTAGATAAGAATATACGTTCCACTTCGTTTCGTATAAAGCAGGAGACAGATTTTTTTGTATCTCGCGGATTCGCCAATTTTATGTACAGACTTGAAGCATCTGAGTAGAGCATACAACTTGGCTCTAAATGAGATTTTAGAACTTCATGCGTCAAGAGACACGAGATTCGGCCACATTACAGGCTTAAAAAATCTATTTTTCACTGTCAATATGGGTTCAAATTATGCTTCATCATTATTACCCTCATATTCGCCAAAGGACGTCAACTGCTGAACAAAGGCCTCCCCTAAAGGTTACATGCTGTGTGTCTTCGTTTGGGGGGAATTAGACAGTAGGGTTGTGGAGCACAGTATGAATATTGTCCCATAGAAGGGATACTGCTGCCCATCCCTCTTGTTTAGAGTCCCTTAGTCGCGTTTTACGACATCTACGGGAGGAGATGAAGTGGTGTTGTATTCTTAATCCAGATAGCACATGGAAATGCTTCACTGATGGTTATACCCAAATTGTCATCATCATTTCGGCCGAATGAAGTCCACTGCTGGACACAGGCCTCCCCCAAAGATCACCACAACGACCGATATGGGTGTGTTGTGGGCTCACGCCACGCTTGGCAGACGGGTTGGCGATCGCAGTTGATTTGTTAATGTAATCGAAGGAAGCTGCTGCCCATCCTCCGGCTAATCCCATAACTTTTACGACACCCACGGGAGGAAATGGAAATGGAGGAAATGTATTACAAATTGTATTACAATAATAATTATAATTCTAATATAACTACCACAGTTTTAACTTAATATTGGGTAAGAAAGGACGTGTCGGTGTGGATTAAGAATATAACAGCACTCCATCTTCTCCTATGGATATCGTGAAAGGTGACTAACGGACTCTTTACCAGAAGGATGGGCAGTAGCGCCCCTTCTGTGGAACAGTGGCCAAACTGCGTTCATCAACCTGCTTGCCAAGCGTGATGAGTACTAGATAATTCCCCCCAAAATGACGACATCAAACCAGCCGTTCTATGGGGGAATATTTTGTTTAGTAGTGGACTTTTTTGGCTGATGTGAAGAGGATTCATCATATCAAGACTTTGTCTAGTTTGCAGACCACGCTTCAATCCAAATGCTTATATTTGGATGGTTAAATAAATATATTATTTATTTGCATATTACACTGGTATAATGTCTAGATATATCGTGGTAGTAGTGGGCAATACAACGCGCTCCAGTGGGCGTAGTGATTGGTTGTAATGGCTGCGGTATCAAATTGTTCCTAATTCGGATAATTCAATATTTTTATTGTCTACCTGTGAATTGCATTCTCTTAACTTACAAACCAAATATTTCTTAGTGGGCAACATATTTGTCTTTCAAATTCGTAATGTGACTCGTAAGACTGTTCAAACTTTATTAGCATAAACACAAAACAGTTTGTTTGCCTTCGAAAATTCATCTTAATACCAAGAAAAGGTCAAAAGACAAAATTTAAGTGTAATTTTCGACTTAGACAAACAATTTCCGTTTACTTACGAATGTGTGGGTGTCATTCTGCCCAACTACTACAATAATTCTGCCGTCCAATAATATCCGTAATAATTTAAGCACCTTACAGTTCACGGAGGTTTTGGTTAAGTTTCCACTATTTCTGCTATTTCATAAGACTTGAATGTCATTGGTACGACTAATAGTTCTTATCGGTCCGATTTATCGCTTCGTGGGTTAGCTAATTTTAGTTTGATGCAAATAAAAGTAAACCTTATATTTTAGGGTTAAAGTGGATTTAGTCATAATGCTGCTTAGCAAGCGTAATCGTAAACTAGCTTCAAGTAATCAGAAATTTAATTAGACCTATAGTTAGCTACAGATGTCATTGCTGTCAACGTCATTCCATTTACCAATAATAAATAGTGAATAATTTGATGCTGTTTTCAAATTCAACAACAAGATCTCATTGGCTTTTTTCGTCATGGGAAATGCCTCATGGACTTCCTCCGCCTTGAGAGGGTTGTAGGGGCATGCCGGACACTTACAACCTTTATTGAAGGTTGCACAAGCTAATCTTAGCATCAGTGTTTTCAAAACAACAACTATGTCTCATTGGCAGTCTTTTTTTCCATCGTGGCCAATTATTCGTCATGGACTTCCTCCATCTTGGGAGGTGCGAAGGGGCATGCTGGACACTTACCGTCTAAACTCCACGGTGTTCCTTCCAATTTTACTGTGGCTGGGGGTGACCGTGTAGACATTTGACTACACGCCTGGCAAGTATCCGCTCGTCACTTGGCCTGACGGATCCCATCTCTGTGCGACCTGGCCGGCCACACATTCAGAGAGGCACGCGCAGAACACCACCCGCCGCCGTCTCAGGCCTGCTTCTGTTTGGGTCTCTGTCTTTCTGGTACCAAGTTTCTAACGCCTAAATGTTCGTGTAAGACTTTTTGCATTTGACTCATACCAATGCCTAAACTTGCCCGCGTCTGTTGATATATCACTCTTTTATCAGCTCCTATCATTAGCCACACAGTACATACGTTATCTTCATTTGTCGCCGTAGAAGGACGTCCTTCGCGCAAATCATCTGTGAGATTGCTTCGGCCACGTTTAAAATCTAGATTTTTGGTTTTCTTGTTTTTTTTAAAAACGTTGCCCCACACTAGGTTTTCTCCTGTGTCGTGGGTGCGTTTAGAGACAAGAACTCCACAAACAATACACCCAGACCCGGAACAAGTACCTGCAGCTCATACAAATATTTGTTCCGTGCGGGAACCGAACCCACGACCCGGAGTGCAGCCGCCGACTGTATCAGCCACTGCACCAACCATGCCTTCAAAATTCTTAAAAACCGTTACAAATAGTGGCACGAGATGAAACTTCATCATGAAATGGCAATCAAAGTATATGTTATACATAGTTGCCGATTATGAGCACAGAGAAAATCGTAATCAATCACGGAGCGAAAATTTTCTCTATTCTAGTTCATTTCGTCGCACGACGCGCACTTTTAAGTGTCGCCAATTTGTAAAAACAAAAGACACATGAATTCGATGTACATCTACACCTTCCTAAAGAGAAATTCGAAATTTAAATACATTTTTCATTGGCACCTTTTCTTACTGGCCAATTATTGAAACATTCAGTATGACCCTCGTAATTATAATATTACTGGAATTTACTCACTCCTGCGGAGTTTCTAATATTATTTTCCACATTTGGGCTTTGTTCGTGCTTATGTTCATCGAAATAACAATAAATTAACATTCTCTCATAGATATAATCGGATTCCGCAAGTTATGAACAGTCAGATGTCAGGTTCCTGAATACCGTCTGCCCGCATCGGTTAACCGCAACTGTTCTGCAGGCGACATGCCGCTCAGCTTTACAATTCGACCAATAACAATGTTATTGCGTTATACGAAGATATATATATATATATAGTGCTTGCTTTCGGGGATAAACTGCGGTTCAAATGGTGATATAAATGAATCAATAACATTCAATGACGAAACAACGAAGAGTTACATATAGCAAGACCTACAGTCAGGTAACATGTTGTTTTAATCGTATAGATATTCATAAATCTTGTCTATTAATTTATGTATTTTCGTGTACAGGAAAAAACATGATTTGCTTTACGCCCGATAATTCGTTCTTTTTATTTGGAACCTTCTCGTTTGAAAGTCAAATAGTTATCAATAAAGCAACATTTTCTAACCAGCAACGAATATTTTTGCGTCGAAATACCAGTAGACGCACCGCGGTGTTCACACATAATACCTGAGTCATATTTTAACAGTTTAATCTACACCTGTAGTATCAAATATTCCAACTCAATCAACTCGCGGGATACATTCCACCGTCCTACATTTAGAGAACAGCAACAGGAGGCACTATCATTCATATCTGTGTTTATTTAGTCATTTCCACAGTAAATTATCGACATAACGACCAGCCCTATCTCGAATGTTAGTGCTGTATAGACTCCCATCTCACATGCGACGAAAACAATGATGATATGTCACTGGAAGCGACTAAGAATCGTCAATGTATGCAACATTAAAGCTTATTGTGGAATCATTTCTTGCATAGTATAACATTTATATTATAAGTAGTTATCAATCAAGTGATACCTTATACCTTACGATCTTCTTATTTCCCATACTAGAGACTAGTATAAAAAGCATAGTTAAATAATTATTAAAGCGCATATTTAAATTATTACAGGTCATATAGAGATAATGTAAACATTCTCGCTGTATAACGATTTTAGTAAGACAGTATTTTCAGGTATTGATATTAATAGCCCATGTGACAGCCACTTACAATTATGTCAAAGTAACATTTATGTTGCATTGGTGAAGGCAAAAACTATTTACTCTGAAAACAATTGACCAATTAAAAAAGCACATTCAATTTTAATCCAATTATATACAGAGTTCAAGAAAACAAGCCATCAAGGACTTCGAGTACCAAACTGCTTGCCGATAAGGGCACGTTCCATTACCGGTTCTTAAAAGATTAATCTATACTTTTTTCATGCTATGATATGTCAATCAACATCAATTTACTATTAATACATGTGTAAGAAGTAATATTTTTTGTGGTCTTGTCAGTAGTTGTATTATGTGTAAATTTATTAACTACAAGAATATCTTTCTACACAAAAGGCAAAGTTTATCGTCCATTTATCAATTCGCGTTGGAATTAATATCAACATAAAAAAATTATAAGGCACTGGTCTTCAGTTGTCCACTGAACAGGTATACAAACAGCTTTGCTTTGAAAGTAATTCATATGGCTTTTACTATGGCGTTTATTTGTTGGTTAACGCCCTTTCCATGTGTTCTAATATCCATGATTCACAATAAAGCGCAACATGGTGTCCAGCCATTACCATTATCATTTGCTTTACAATGAAAAGGGCTTGTCCTGATCCGATTCAAAGGAAACCCATTTTGGCCTAATATCACTAAACATAAAGAAACAGCAGGGTGTATCAGTGTCACCCTTTTATATTCGTTTAAGAATTATTTTAGATAAATCTACTGGCAATCGCAAGCGTTATTTATTTAAAGTATTAGGCGTAACGTATATGGCAAGGTTGTTCGAAGATTGTGTTTGTTTTGCAGCTACCAATATCTTAAAACTAGCTTTATCATACGCCTTCGCTTCGAGTCTCTAATGTATTGGTATTTTGTTTATAAATATATGTTTTGATACTAATGCTTTTGATATTTTAATAACTAACGATGCATACTGCATAAAGTTATTATAAAGTAAGTGATTGCGGAAGCAAGCAAAATTATTATTTAATTATTTTATGTTTTTTTATTCAACTTGATGACGAGACTAGAAAGTCATTGGACTAGTGGTAAGGGGGGTCATGGCCAATCATATCAATAGTAGTAACCCAGGACTAGTTCTGCGTGGCACCACACTGAGCTCGTCACCTTGTAACATTCGTTATATAGTATCTTATGCCCAGCAATTTAATTAGCTATATTGCTCATCAAACCAAGTTTAAGTTACCATGAAGTTTTAATTATTTGCACGTTTATACATTTAACATTTCCAGTGGGACTTACGGCAGAAATTAGCCGATAACTTAATGGCCGTACTAACAAAGCCTCAGGGACTACATGACCGCTGAATAACCCTTAAATGCTGGCCTTAAATCCATGATCGATTTCTAAGAATAATAAAACAGAGATAAACAGTTAGTCTACTGGTAATAACAAACAGTGCCTCGTTTACGGGAAGTCTTGGGGCGTCACACAATTGCTGTTATTATTGACCGACGGGAGCGGAGTATTCCAACGATAACGGATATTTTGTATAAACAAGTGAGACGAATGGAATATACATACAACTCATTCATTCCTTTTCCATATTAAGAAATGTATAGTTCGGTAACTAGTTTAACTTTAGGAATGCTTGCCGATTCTGTCGTTGCAAAATGTAAAATGCAGCGGCGTTTTTAAAATATTAATATTTTTTTGGATATATTGTATAATTCTAATTAATAGAAGTAAACCTCGAGTTTATTTACAGCATTTATTTTTAATTAATATAAATACATCCCGCGTTATTAGGACTCGGAATTCTCATCCATATCTCGGACGAAGAACACGTACCGAAAAACGCAGTGTGGGATCTCCAACGAGATGGAGCCTGGTGAAGGTCGCACGAGGTCGTTTTATGTGGATGTAAAGAACGTGGCATGGAATCGGAAAATTATTGTGGAAATCTATGTGGGAGGCCTTGGTTCGGCGTTGGATGTCATTTGCCTGATATGATGAATCCACGATAGATTGTGAATATTTATTCAAATACTGATTTTAATAAAAATAACCTCACTTATAAAAAAATACGGGCTGCACTCCGGGACAGAAGACTGCCTGAATGACTGCTGACAGAAGTGAAAACGATTTTTTTATTTATTTAAACGCTTTCGCGGTCTGCTATATGTACATGCATATATGCACACACTATAGCTGCGTCTCGTAACGGTGTCGCGAGTCCAGAGATTTTATCTCATCTAAAATTATGCGTACCGTGCTAAAAGAGGTTTCCACTTAAAAAAATCATAAGCATTATGCTAGCATAATTATAAAAATTATGTTAGAGCTACGATTTTTGGCAAAATACTTCATTAAATAATTTAGAGTAAAATACCGGAAAACACTAAGATTAATGAAGTACTTATGTGGTTAATGCATTATCTTTGATTTTTTTGGGTATATTAACACACCAACTTAAAATCATTTCTTATAAACTAAGCAGAATGTGCATGATTATTATTTTAGCATTATTTTTCGATGGACTCTTTTTAATTAAATAATAATCTATGGTACTGTATCGTTCTGTGAACGAATACCTGACTCAGTCATAGAAACCGACTTGTAGAAAGGCTAGGAAAAAGTTGATAATGTAAACAAAAAAATGTAATTAAAATGTTATGTAATGTAAATAAATATTAAATATAGCACCACTCCTGCTGTGGATGTCGTAAAATATGACTAAGATAGTCCAAGCTGTATGGGCAGTAAATTCCCCCCAAATGACGACACACGGCATGAAACCGGTCGTATAAATGGGAGGCGTTTGTTTAGCAGTAGACGGCTTTTAGCTGATATGATGATGATGATGATGACAATCACAGTAGCTATGAAATATTAAAATTTGGATCTTATTATGTAAATAAGGGTGCAGTTGCACTGGTAGTGCATTGATCAGGTGATAAGAATTAAAAATTTCCAATTTCCGTGTGGTGTCCGGATTAAAAATATAGCACCACTTCATCTCCTCGACTAAGAGACTCTTAACCTGAGGGATGGGCAGCAGCGTGCCTTTTGCTGAACAGTAGCATTTCTGTGCTCACCAACCTGCCTGCCAAGCGTGGTGAGTATCGGCAAATTCCCCCAATATGACGACACAATTAATCCACCGGCCCCCAGTTCCCGGCAGTCCAGGCAGCGGCCACGGTAACGGCGGGGCAGGGGGTGTTAAGAATCACCGGACGGCATCCGGCTGCCACCCCAAATGAAAACTGGCTCTGGTAACATTTAACACACGCACACTGAGGGCAGACGAAAAGATCTTTGAGCTGGAAGTAGGAATAGATAAGTTACATCATATCATGGGTCTATCAGAAGTCCGAAGAGAGGGCGAAGACACGATAACCCTGAAATCCGGCAAATTATTCTACTACCGGGAAGGCGAACATCTGTCTCAAGGTGGTGTCGGGTTTCTCGTCCGCAGGTCCCTCATTAACAGCATAGTGGCCATCCAAAGTGTGTCAAGCAGGGTAGCATACCTTATACTCAGAATATCCAAGAGGTATTCGTTGAAGGTCATACAGGTCTACCCACCGACCTCAACACACCCAGATGATGAAGTAGAGTGTATGTATGAGGATTTAAGTAGGGCCATACATACCGCGAAGGCACACTTCACTGTTGTGACGGGAAACTCACCAACGCATCGAGTGCCCACTCAATGTGATAGTGAGTTGACAGTGGGGCGACTTGGATATGGACAACGAAACCCCAGGGGACAGAGGCTGGCCGACTTTTCGGAAAAGGAGGGACTCTTCATGATGAACTCCTTTTTCCAAAAGCCACCTCACAGGATATGGACCTGGATGAGTCCCGATGGTTCCACAAAGAATGAGATTGACTTCATCATGACCAGGGTGAAAACCGGTAGTGATCATTGAATGGTAAGAGGCACAATAATTATTAATCTCAAAGTTGAGAGGTCTCGTCTGACGAGGTCCACGCTCCGGCCTTCTAGTCATATCCCTCATATCCAAAACCCCGAGAGCTTTCAACTCGAACTTCAAAACCACTTCGAGTGCGCAGAACATTGCGTATCTGAGGTCGATTTAAATGGTAGGTTTGTAGAAACTGCCCAAACGGTTGGGTTTAAGTTCTTTAAAATTCACCGTCAAGGTAGACCAAAAAAGTTCTCCGATCACACTCTCGGCCTCATGGCAGAAAGACTCATGGCGCATGACGCTACAGTCCTCCGGTGATACTGAAGCATACAAATTGCTCAATAGACGGATATCCTTGCCTCACGATATCCGCACCTTTAACACCGTAGGTTTAAAACCTACGGTGTTAAAGGGGCGATTGAGCGGGATCAGGGCTCCAAAGTGTTCGCAAGAGACTAGTCTATTAGGCAAACTCGTATTATGAAGCTTCAGATCAAGGACGGCAGTGTGCGTGGGATTTCCTCCAGCGAGGTGGACAGACGACCTGGTGAAGGTCGCTGGGAGTCGCTGGATGCGAGCGACATGTGACCGCTCGTTGTGGAAATGTAAGAGGGAGGCCTTTGTTTAGCAGTGGACGTCCTGTGGCTGATATGATGATGATAATGAAACAATTCAAATTTCATGCCATTGGTAAAAAACATTTTGTTCGCTATCGCCTTACCACCGCGATTGTGGTTTTACATTTTACGAACAAAAATAATATTGTCTGTTACTTTAACAAAATAGATATTTTATCTTAAGTTAAATTCATAACCAGAAACTATTTAATTCTATACGTAGTGAAACGTAATTATGTCTTTTACTGCACATTAATATTTTTATGGCAAAATATTTTTTTCAAGAGACGTAATTTTATGGTTAATGTACAAGAACCTATTTTACTTTACTGTGATATCAATGTGAATCATGAATAGTTTGAAGAATATAAAGAGGATTCATGGTGATTCGTCTAGCTCAGGGGTTCCCAACCTTTTTTTGTCTACTGCCCACTTTAAGAATAAATTATTTTTTAACGCCCCCCTTTTTAAACATACTTAAAAACCGCTAAGTACTTATAACTGATTATTGAAACGCAAATTTATAGTATTCGGACAGAGTATCTTTTATTGAAAATAAAACAAACATAATCAATTCTTATATAAAAACTAATGTGAAGGTTGAATCTGATGCTGTTCAATAAGTTTTTTGATATCAGGTTCCAATTTATTCAAAAACAGCCGCAAGTCGCCACGTTCGGTAACACGCAAACGATTTCTCTTTTTAGTAAGCAGCGTTGCCACAGCACTAAATCCACGTTCACACAAATATGACGATGGGAATGCTATCAAAAATCGTTGAACAATTGACCACAATCCAGGGTACAATTGCGGGATCGGTTTTTGTAGCCAAAATTCTTGATATCCATTTTTGAACTTGATTTTTATTTCTTCGTTTGTTGTCAATTCTATAAGTTCTTCTTCCAGCTGAGGTGACATTGCTGTGTTGACATTTGAAAACGGATCCAACACCCAGTCTGGTATTTCCAAGTTTAAAATGTCCTGGTATCGTTCGGTGAAGTCAATGTGGAGGTTTTCCAAATGTTGGCAGTAGGCAAACAAGTCGTCGTTACTGCAGTATACTGATAAATTCGGAAAATTGTGAAACTCACGTCTGCTCATATTCTTTTTGTGCAGAAGCAGTTTGGCTGCGAAAGCAGCAACGACATTTTTTGTTTTAATTAAATTTAGTTCATCGCCTTGCAGTTGGAGGTTCATGTCGTTGAACATTTTATACAGGTCTGTCATGTAAGCTATATCATTCTTTGATGTTATGAGCTTGTTGCGCAGTTCTGTATCTTTAGTTTCCAAGAACTCTATCATAGAGTCAAACAGGTTGTAAAATTGAATCAGACAATTGCCTCTTGACAGCCAACGAACTTCAGTATGAAGCAACAAACGGTTGAAATCTTCGTCATTAGTATCACAAAGCTGATGAAATAATCTATCATTCAAAGAGCTGCTACGGATTTTATTGTCGTTCACTTAAGTTTCTAGCAACCAAATGTTGTCTATGAATAACGCAATGTATAGCAAGGACATCTGGAATTTTATTCTTTAAGTATGCTATGAAGCCTTTATGGCGCCCTGTCATAACCGGAGCGCCATCCGTAGCAACTGATATAATATTTTTCAAAGGAATCTCTTTCTCTTCACAAAACTTTTCCAATGTATTGAATATGGTTTCGCCTTTTGTATCTGTCTCCAAATTTCTGGCAAAGAATAGTTCTTCACGTATTTTCTCATCTTTAATAAACCTCACGTAAGATAGCAACAACGCTTCATTAGTTGGTAAAGTGGACTCATCGAGCTGAATTGAGAATTGACTAGTCCTCAGATGATTGCACAATGATTCTTCAATGTTTTCAGCCATTTCATCAATTCGTCTTTGCACAGAATTATTACTCAAAGGAATTTTTCGGATAATATCTGCGGCCGGTTTATGAAGCACAGTAGTTATTACTTCCTATATTGCTGGCAAAATTAACTCTTCTCCGATGTTGTGTGGTTTGCCTTTTTGAGCAATTAACAAAGAGATATTGTACGAAGCTCGAAGTCCGTCGTCATCTTGCTTAGCAGCCGCCGAAAATAGTTTTGATACCCTTGGCTGAGTATTATGCTTCTTCTCTAGGTCTTGAAAATATGCTACATTCTTTTCTGTCTTATCTGGATGCATTTTATTTAAATGATCTTGCAGTCTTGAAGGCTTCATTGCTTCGTTCGAAAATGTTTTTAGACATAGAAGACACAAAGGCGACGACGGGTTTGTGGGATTTTCAATAAATCCGAATTTAATATATTCCGCAGAGTATTGCCGTCTCTTCTTTTTTACTTCCGACCTTGTTTTGTTTTAAGAAATACGTAAGTGTTGAAATCAAGTTCTGCTTATCTATTATGCGCGAAACCGCAAATGAAAATAAAATAAATTTACGTCGTTTATATAGGATTGCATAAGCAGCACGCACCAACAGGAATAAGACAAACGTGCATAAACTCGTTTATCTCATTCGACGCCCAATCGTACTCGACAAGCAAGAACAAGTATTATAGAACCAGCCGATTGGTATAGGAATGTACAATTCGGATAATTTAACAAAAACTTGTTAAAACATGATTGCCCGCGGTCTTTTATATCGAACCGAGTTTGAGCTATAGATTAATTAATATTAGTTGATGATCACAAGATGTAGTCGAGAGTCGAGAGCTCAGTCGGTGTCTAAGAGTCTTCCTAGCTAGGTAGATGAAATTATAAATCGACCCCAAAGCCCTACACAATGCCCCCTTTTTTTCTGGGTCTCTTACCGCCCCCCTTTAGGCCTGCAGCGCCCACAAGGGGGCGTTATCGCCCACGTTGGGAAAGACTGGCTCTAGCTAGATGAAAAATAAAGTAATTCGATAGTCATCAGACAGACATTGTTTTACTTTTAGCCTTTGTAATAAACCATATTTAATACATGAATTTAATTAAACAAATTCATGCACACCAATTTACCAAATACGAAATTTTTATATTAAATTCATGTATATTATTTTCATTGACCTTCATCGCTCAACATTTTTATTATTTTATTCTTCAGGTGGAAGTAGTCCATGTACTTGCTCCGCCTACAGGAAGGGCGGTGTGGCATGCCGGACTCCTACCGGCTAAAACCACCGGAGCCGTCACCTTCGGCACCGAAGGGAGGCTGGCGCATTTTCCGCCTTTCCACATCGTGGCGGAGATGGATGCGTGTGTCTACGATCAGACAAGCTATCTCCGCTCCGAGCGGCGAAGATGCGCCTCCAGGGGCGTTGGACAGGCTGAGGTGGATAGCTAGGCGACGCGCACTTGGAAAGTGGCGTTACCGCCTGTGGATGCAATTTGCGACTAAGCGCGTCGTCCAGGCCATCCTGCCGCTCGTTGGAGCCTTGCTCAGAAGGAGCGAGCGCGTCACCTACCACCTGACGCAGGTGCTCACCGGGCACGGTTGTTTCGGTGCATACCTGCGCAGGCTAGGATGCGAGGCCACGGCACAATGCTACCATTGTGATAGAGACCAGGACACCGCACAGCACACGCTCGAGGCGCACCCTGCGTGGGCCGCTGTGCGGTGGATCCTGATCGATCGGATCGGGCAAGATCTCTCTCTACCAGCAGTAGTGTCAGCTATGTTGGCAGAGCACAAAAACTGGAATGCAGTGGTCAACTTCTGTGAGAGCGTCATGCTCCAGAAGGAAATCGCAGAGCGGGATCGGGAGAGGGCATATCCCGCTCGAAGAAAGAGGAGATGGCTCCGGGGTAACAACCGCCTCGGTGCCTAATTCCCATACGCCTAAACCCCCTGCCGTTGCTATAAGGCTGAGGACATCTAGGTTCACGCTTGGGGAATCTGCGTGCCCACACCGAGCGACCCAAGAGAGGACGGTAGCTCGCATGTGGTCACGTGCTGCCGTGAGACGCTTCGGGGGATCCTTTACACCCCCCCCCCGGAGGGGGGACCTGGAGTCTCCCTTAGGTGCCGAAGATGACCGCTCCAATGGTTTTAGCCGGTAGGAGTTCGGCATACCCCTTCGCCCTTCGTCAGGGCGAAGAAAGTTCAAGTAGAATTTCAATTGGACACCAATGAAGAAAAAAGGTCATGACCAACTCGAGATAGGTGCTGAACTAGTCATCGGGCAATTATTCTCTCGAATACCGTTGTAGCCTCGGCGAGCAGGCCAATGCGGCAAAGGTCAAAGGCCAAAGGCCCGGTGCGGTGTTGCGAGTGGGAAGGGTCCTGGACCGCCACCGGAAAGAGCGTAGAAACTACTCCGCATATCTGGGGCCATTGTTTCAGTCACCGGGGGCTCACGGGTGCTCTCTCGGTCTAACTATACCAACCCCATTAAGTAAATAGGACGATTCGTTTGCCAGTGTAGCCTAATCGCTTGGTTTTGTTTTGTGCTACGGTTCGTAGGTTTAATTTCGACCTAAAACAATTATTTCTATGGCCCAGAGATAGTTGTTTTAAGTCAGGAGTTTTGTATATGAGAGATTTATGTCTGTTAAGTGAAACCACGGAAAAGAATATAGGTAGATGGGTACCTTTTATTGAATTTACACGGTACTTACGTAACCACTGATTCTAATGAAATGCTGTAGAACTCGCTGGTACTTTTAGCAGTTAGCAATAATAACTGAAAAATAATTATTTTGTTGTTGATACAGAGCCGTCATCGGACGTACGAAACGGAAATATAATCATACGTAATAAAACCGCAAATAAATATAAGTATTACAGTCGAACTGAATCGAACTTTTTAGATCTGGTAGTAATGACCCACGCGGCCCAACCTCTGTGTTCTTGGTATTATAATAATGTTCATATTTCATGCGATCTATTTACTTTTTTGTACGCCTATCCATGAAGCTTATTCAGTTTTGCGATGTAATGAGCAAAAACTCGGTCATGCACGAGCGGTAACTTTATTTATGGTTTACTGAGAGCAGAAGGCACCGTGAGATTTGTGATCGTTTGTTAGTAAAACCGTAGCAAATTTTATTGGTATTAAATTTAAAAGAATGCGCCAAATGAAATGAGAGTTCGAGCTGGACGGCTAGGTTATAGATATACTTTGGACCTTTACTATTTTAAATTGTATCTGTAACACTTCAGAACTCAGTATGATGTAGGTGTTCCAACATGGATCTAGTGTGATCTTACGAGGACCTGGATCCCCCCTTAGGTGCCGAAGATGACCACCCCGGTGGTTTTAGCTGGTAGGAGTATAGTATAATGATGATGATGAAATAGATGAATTATTATGTATAACCTCTTTGGGCAAACGTTATCTCACCATGGGATAAGGTAATCCTGGAGGGCAGATTAAAGTAGCTGCTTGATTTCTGCCTACCTTCTGATATAAAAAAAAAGTATGTCATAAGAGAAAAAAAAAGTATATTAAGTAGCTTACAGAACGCAGGGCAGTTTGTGGCGAGCTGAATGTGAGTGGCGACATTGCGTACCCGAATGCTCCAGAGAGTCGGTCTGGGCCTCGTCTCCGGCTTACCTTTATTGGTTGGTTGGAGTGGTACCCCATGAGTGCCCGTAGGATTTTCAACTCTGGCTTGCCTTAGTTGGTCGATCAGAGGGGGGCCGCCAGAGCTATATGCTCTGGGGTGGAAGTGTCTAATGGCGTAATAACGGGGAAACCCGCTCCGAGTCTTCGAGACGCGCGATGGTGAAACCGGTGCCGCACCTCTCTACACCCCTAGCCGCTCACACCGGTGATGCTCCTTGTCGCCTGTAGTGGTGGCCATTTAGGGGGCCCATCTTGTGAGTGGCGAGTCACCGTCGAGATGAATTATTTATTATTAAGAAAATGTATTTATGATAATATAACGCACGGAAATCCTTGGTCAAAATAGCAATTATTTTTAAGTAGGTTTTGTAAAATATTATTAAGTCCTTTTATACAAAAGAGGTTCTACTTGATATTCCGAAATTCAAATGACTTCGGGACTAACTTTTGAACACAATTGCGATTGAGTAGAACAGAACTCTGTAGGTATACAAAAGACCTTTTTTAATTTATTCGGATATCTACAAAACAAAGTTACATAGAATTTTATAATCACGACAACTTTCTAGGACATATCGTTACATAAAAATTTATGAAACATCAAATAAAATGCTTGAGATAACGTAATGAGAGACGCTTGTAAGTTTTAACATAACAATTTTGTTCCGAGAATCGTGATGTTCTTCAAAGGCCCGATAATAGGACAAATGGTTACCATCTCTGCGTATCTCAAACGATACTGAGACGTTTAACAATTATGCAAAGCCCGAGGCTTCTTGAAGGTACTTGATCAAGAACCACTTATTAAGATATCGCGGTCACAACGACCATTACGCAACGAAGGAGGTTGGCGAGGCAATTTCTTTACCCCATAATACCAGCCCGCAGAATTGCCATGACAGTCATCAATAAAAATTTACCGCACCTCGAACTTATGCGAACAAGGATTTCATCGATTTTTCTTAATCTATAGGAGATAATTTATTCGATGCCTCTTTTTTGAAGAAAAATTACGCCGTTAAATTTTAAACATTACAATTATTCTACAATCTAAAATTACATCAATACAATACATAATTTCGAATTCTAAATAAAGGCCCAAAACATCAATCACCCTAAAGTTAAACATTAGTCAGGTAACAATTTCATAGTTGACATGTTGCGTGGTCGCTCCTGTCAGACGGGGCGGTCAACTTACATCAAATTACATCGAATGTCATTAACGAAACCTTACTAACTTTATTTTACTAGCAATATTCCAGCAAATAATCGTTGCACCTCGGAGATAAAGGTTGAAATCCATTAATATTTTTGGTGATGCCCCAAATGCAGTTTGGTAGCGGTGTAAAACGAAAAACTGCAGCAAAAAGGTGGTCCCACGAAAATGGACGTCGCAGATGACACTGAGGTGACTTTAATGACAATTTAATAGCATCGCCTTCTGTTACCGGAGAGAACAGGATAGGACGTGTAATCAGCGCAAACGATAAGACCCCATTATGGCAGGATGTTTTTTGTCGCAATACAAATTGACCATTTCTTAGAACATGATCCAGTTCAGCTGTGTTGATGTGAATTTATATTACAAATGTAGCGCCGGATGTATCAAAACCAATTGGGTTTGTATTATATGACCTTAGATTTGAATATTATTTCGCCCTTTGAAATATTCCTAATCCTATTAACAGGACTCTTCGAAGATTTCGAAGAGTCCTGTTAATACATTTTTCCTTCATGAGCTATTGTCAGGGTTCAATACGTCCGAATGAAAAACGGCGGAACCCTTATAGGATCACTCAATTGTCATGTCCGTCTGTTCGTTGTCACAGCCGATTTGCTCCAAATCTACTAGACTGATTAAGTTGAAATTTGGTACACATACATTTTTGCGACCCAAATACGGACGTGTAATGTAAATAATTGAATTTTAATTAGGGAAATTAGAAAATTAGATACCAAAATTTGTGCTAATTGCACCGTGTAACAAATCAGATGGAAGGACTTGTTGTAAGGGTGTTTTATATATATAATTATTTCAAATATAAATGCAAATCGACCATTTCATCACTTACCTCTGGACCTTACTGTCCATAAAATTTAAATACAGAAAAACGTTATTTTGTTATAGATTAAAGGAAAACTTACAAGAAGTCTATGGTCTTAACACAACATGGTAACTCTATCAATATTGTGCGTACAAACTTACATTTGCAGTTGGAATGTATTAGAGAAAATGTTTATCAACTACAATGTTAAGTTTATTCTTGGAATAAATTATTAGTACCATACAGAATTCAACAATAGGCAATATATTTAGGAAATTCTCTGTACAATCTGGTGCTTTATACATATATTAATTTTAGTTACAACAAACAAAGAACGCTCTCCACGCGAGTTCAACTCGAACTTTTCCGGTTTTTTACATAGTACTTAGTGCCGAGATGAGCTAATCATTCGCCTGGAGATAAGCGCCTGCTTATATAAATTGTAATGCTATCTAGGACTAGTTCCTGCGGTGCCACCACACTGTTCGTCGTTAGATCGAAAGACTAGTTACTAGTATACCCTTCAAAACGATACACAGAAATACGTAAAGTTTGATAACTATGGCTTGGCGGTTCTACTCACTGCGGTGGTAACTTTTTTTTTATAGATCCGCTGGAAATTTATCATGAACTGCCTCGGCCCCGGGGTAGTGCGAAGGGCTATGCCTGGCCACTCATGACTCTTACCGGCCAAAATCACTGGAGCGGTAATTTTCGGCACCGAAGGGGGGCTCCAGCTCCTCACAAGACCACACTAGAGCTGCCCATTGGTGCCACGCCTATAGGCACATCTCGGACAGGATGACTGGGATGACTGTAAAGCGGTCACCCCCTCTAGAATAGAGAAAGCGATTGTATAATGGGCGCCCCCCAGGAATGTTTCGGGGAGGATTGTACCGGATCCCCCCATGTCTTGCTATGCCCTGTGTATACATGGCGGTATGTGATCACGTGCGGCCCACCGTCTTCCCGGTGGTCGCTTGATATGAGCACTCAAGCTTCGCAATGTGCACTCCGCAACTCCCCAGGCCCCCCTGCCGTACAGTGATGGCAGGGGGCTCAGGCGTGTTAGCTAGCCGGACTCTTGCATAAGAGATTTACCACCGGTATTTTCAGTACTAATTAAACCTAGATACTTAGCAAAGATTTTCATAAACATTTCGCGTTAATGCCATCATTTTCATAACTAAAATTCTCGGTGTGTTACTTAGCATGATTTTTAAGGGAGGTTTTAGGTTAAAAGTTTACAAGGCGACTTTTCGCGTCGCCAGAGCTTAGTTAAGAATTTTGACACGTTAGGTACATTTGAAGGCTTTGATATAGGCGTCACGTCCTGGGTTATCTTAAACACTCTGACAGCGGCACCCTCTAAAATGATAGGTAGGTAGATACCGGCATTTTATATTCCCTCCGAGTTCTTATTACCATGCACGGGATGTCTCTTTAGTATGCGGCCTTTGCTACGACACTTATTAGTCTCAAAAATTCCGAGGATCTTACAAACTTTTCGATGTAAAACGCCCCTACTTCGACCGCATCTAAAAGTTAGGTACCTAATGTTTAATACATAGACGATATTGCTTTTGATAAAGCGGTTTACAAATCTAAAATTTAAAGCACGATCGTATACTAATGCGGCCATGTTTTGTTTGTGTCGCGGTCATAAATATTAACTTGGAACACGCAGAGGTGAAAATTACCAAGATGCACTTTTTTGAAAAGCCCAAACTTTGAGACTACAAGCCAACGTTTATGTATGCTTCGATGAATGTGAATGAAGCAATTTTATATGTATGTAAGCTTGTAAGAGCAAATGGAATACTTTTCTTTGTTTGCCTTCAACGCGGCGTAAAGATGAATGATGGCTGAATGCACAAAAAATCATTGAACATTATAAATACTTTTGAATTTAGAACTTATCTATTTGTAATTTCTCTAAAAAAGGCTGTGTGTTCATAACTAATCAAACATATTTTTATTCTTCACAGTCATTGTTTCTCAATGATCTTACAAGTTTTGGACGTGTCTACATCAGCGAGTGATGGCGAACAAGAAATATTAATTCACTCTTGTCACTTCGATGTTATAGTATGGAAATGGTTAAGCCTACCCATTGTTTAGAATTGGAACATAATGTTTCATGTTAGAATGATAATATATTGTCCCGAATAATATGTTCATATTTGACTTGTTGAAAAGTTCTCATTGTTTAGGCAATGTAAGTAGGACAAGATTAATAAAAACGAAAATAAAGTGAAAAAGAAGATACCTATTGTTGTTAAGGGGACTTTGTTTATTTAAAATTTGGGGATTACATCGCTCAAATTGCAAAAATAGCGTAAGTTTAAAAGATTTTGTTGACTAATCCTTTTGTGCACTGTCTATGTAAAAAATATATGTTATACTTAAACCATCACAAAAAAATTGTATACTTTAAAATTATGAAGTCATCAGCCCAAATGTTGGAAAAAGAATTAAGTAAATATGCAGTTTTTAACCTAAATTGAATTTTCTCTCCATGCACGGCTCTATAGTTAGGCATGAATTTTAACACTAATCACAAAAAAATGCAGAATGACGTCTGTATTATTGTTATCTCATTTATTTTAATATCTATCTATTGAATAATAAAGAAAACCATGAAATGTCACAAGTATCCCGCGTTTCCGGGGTAAACACCCCGGAAATGCCTGTAGCGTATGCTCGGTACGCAATACATCAGTGTCAAAGACTATAATATTATACTGATCAGTGTCTTGAGGACTCTTATGACGGGTCGACTGTACTTGCGTTATTTTTTACAAAACAATCCAAATTGAACAACTTTAAATAATTTATGAATTAAATCCTGTTGTAAATAATACAAATATAACAATTACGTAAAATAGAAATTAAGTTCGTAAATATATTCGAAGTACTTAGTTTTGTGTTTTGAGCTTATCATAGAGTAAGTCTGACAATGCCTACATATAAACATAAACGTAAAGTGAAGTGTGCCCGAATTGTTAATAAATATGCTTAGTACTTACATTATTGCTAAGATGTTTATTTTTGCTTTTAGTTTACTACAGTACTACGTTTGTCGGTACTACATAAGAAATATTGAAAGCGGTAAGCATTTACCTGATCATCATCAGACCTTCAGAATGTATTATGTATAATATCGTAACACTTATTGCTAAATAATGTAACTAATGAAACTCATCATTGTAACTATTTTAATATTAAAAAAAGTATTAGGGTCTCTCAGAGAGTGAATAAAAACAATGGACAACAGTGCGACACATCTGTGTTTTTGCCCAATCTTTAGATTATTTTGTTGTAGCATGGTCGTTTATCGGTAGAAGCCTAGAATGCGGTAAAGTAAAAAATACTAGTACAGAGACTAAATCATCAAGGTCATTGGGCAATGCGGGGGGCAAAATAAATAAATGTAGTGCCCTTAAGTGACCTGACATGATGACGCGTCTGATGCCACGGTTGGCAGTTTTGTTTACAGTTGTTATTCCCAGTCTGTGAGTTTGTGTTTGTGAGATTAATGTCTGTATACTGTGCCTGAGGGAAGGAGGAGGAATCGTAGTGCGGGCCAACGTATTCCAAAAAAAGGTACTTTTGATCATCCAATTTGCATCAAAATGCGAAAGGTGCGACAGCGTACTGCGGCATACTCAAAGGTATTGGAAGAAATGAGATGTCCATGTAGTTCAAAATGTATGCGAGCCTAGAGATCCAGTTTCCTCTACCATTCTTCATAAAAACACACTAATGCACACAGTTACAAGTTCTCATCCAATGAATTGAATAAACACTATAATTGGCTACTCATACTAAATCAGACCCACGACTTTGTAGGCAGTTAATCATGCCGAGCGTACGGACTGCACACAGCGGCCGTACCACGCAACGCGTAAGTTTATTTCGAGTAGCATTCGCTGTACGCAGTGAATATGCGCTTGTTATGCACCGATTACTGGTTTAAAGTGAAATATAAGAAGCATTGTATTTTGTACAAAAATAATAATGTCGTTCTGCTCCTTCAATCCAAATGTAATATGAAAAAGAAAACAATAAGTTTTAATTTATTATTTTTATAGACAAATACAAGAAAATTCTTAACTTACATACGGTATGTGTTTCCTTCATTAATAAAGTTATGATTTTCGCTTCGGTCTTTGCATGTTATGTCTTGTGTGCATTTACATAAATTTCACACACAGTAAACCCAGACCCGGAACAACTACCTGCAGATCGTACAAATATTTCTTCCGTGCGGGAATCAAACCCGCGACCCGGAGCGCAGCAGCTGACTGTATCAGCCACTGCATCAACCGTGCCGTAATGGACAAGCGTGATGCTTACTACTAGGCGAAGTTCGATTGGTTATTCATAATCATCCAAAAGATGTTCACTGCTGAACATAGGCTTCCCTCATAAATTTCCACAATTGTGTTATTATGGGGGAATTCGCCAGTACTCCCCAAGCGTAGCAGGCAGGTTGATGAGTGCAATATGGCTACTGTTCCACAGAAGGGCCACCGCTGCCGATCCCTCCAGCTGTTTTTTATTTTGTCTCCAGTAGAAATTCTGTGAGTGAAAGTGGGTATGGCCACTCTCTTACCGGCTAAAACCACTGGAATGGTCATCTTCGGTGCCGAAAATGAAGGGGGGATCCAGGTCCTCGTAAGATCACACTAGAGCCGCCCATTGGTGCCACGCCTATAGGAACATCACGGAGGGGATTGTAAAGCGGTCACCCACTCTAGCGGAGGGAAGGCGACTGGTAAAAAGGTCGCCCCCCGGGCACTTTTCGGGGAGGATTGTAAAGGATTCCCCAAGCCTCGCTGTGCGCTGTGCTGCGAGTCGTCTTTTATGACATCCACGAGAGGAGATAGAGTGGTGCTATATACTTAATCCGGACACCACACGGAGCGGAACGTAATATCTTATTATCTTTTCTTTTTTCATATGCTAACTGTGTTTAACTGAAACTATAAAACAAAACAAAACCTAGCAATACCGTACTAAGACCGTAAAGTAGTTGTAACAGCGTCTGTTTAGCATATAGTTGCAACTTGCAAACTTGTAGTTCATTTCGCCTTCGTTTTAAAATGTCGTACGTGTTATTTCCACGGCAATTGTTTCGCTTGCCACACAGTTTCCCTAAGACTACTTATACCACACGTCTGTTCCCTTTATAATAATTTAGCCGATAATGCGAAAAATACGTGCCTTTCGCTCTCTCAGCAATGCGTGAGTGGGACCTTATTGCCACTTATTGCTCTCGAATGAAGCGAAATTATAATCTTAATGTGGTAACATTCCGCTTTGATTAGACGAACTTTTACCTACACGGTACTGCTTCTATTGTATGGAATGATCTCCACACTAAACAATTGCCGCCGAAATTAGATATGTTTCACGTAATTTCTGGTGATTATTAGAGGATTGCGGGTGTTATGTTAATATCCGGTTCAGAAGTTTTATGTATATAAGGTTTAAAATAAACAATGCCAGCTCACTTATTTTATTTTGGTTTTGTTAGATCATACAGATATCTAATTACTTATAAACTTGAAATGCCCATTGTGCTTAGTACTGTGGGCCTAGAAGTGGATTGGTAAATACTGTAATGCGTTTCAGTTTTTAGTATTGTAAATGTGTAATATATTAGAAAAGTCCATTAAAAAGTACGCCACGCTATTACAATGAATACAAATTGCTAGTAGAAAAATATTTGAATGATGTGCATTAATTTGTGTCTGTGTTTGACTATTGATACCTTTGTCGTTTTTATATTATTTTGTAGTAAAACTTCATTCATATCAGCCACAGGTCGTCCACTGCTGAACAAAGGCCTCCCCCTTAGATCTCCACAACGAGCGGTCACATGCCGCTCTCATCCAACGACTCCCAGCGACCTTCACCAGGTCGTCTGTCCACCTCGTTGGAGGTCGTCCCACGCTGCGTTTTCCGGTGCGCGGTCTCCATTCGAGAACCTTTTTGCCCCAACGGCCATCAGTTCTACGAGCAATGTGCCCTGCCCATTGCCACTTCAGCTTACTAATCCTTGCAGCTATGTCGATAACTTTAGTTCTTCTACGGATCTCCTCATTTCTGATTCGATCTCGTAGAGAAATACCAAGCATAGCTCTCTCCATAGCTCGCTGAGTGACCTTGAGCTTTCTTATGAGGCCCATTGTGAGTGACCACGTCTCTGTTCCATATGTCATCACTGGTAACACACACTGGTTAAAGACTTTCGTCTTTAGGCATTGCGGTATTGTTGACGAAAAGACGTTGCGAAGTTTCCCGAACGCTGCCCAGCCGAGTCGGATTCGACGATTGACCTCTTTCTCGAAGTTGGACCTACCTAACTGGACAGTTTGTCCCAGGTAGACATACTCGTCAACAACTTCGAGAACAGAGCTCCCAACGGATATTGGGATGGGCACGACATGGGCATTTGACATGACTTTCGTCTTGCCCATGTTCATTTTAAGGCCCACCTGTTGGGAAACCCTGTTGAGATCATCGAGCATTGTGCTGAGCTCTTGCAGCGATTCTGCCATGACTACGATATCGTCGGCAAATCGAAGGTGAGTGATATACTCGCCATTGATGTTAATGCCGAATCCTTTCCACTCCAGCAGCTTGAAGGCATCCTCCATTGCAGCGGTGAACAGTTTCGGGGAAATTACGTCCCCCTGTCTCACACCTCTCTGCAATGGAATTGCCCCCGTGCTCTGTTCATGTACTCGGACCGACATGGTGGCGTTTCTGTATAAGCACTTCAACACATCAATGTACCGATAGTCAATGTGGCACCGCTGCAGAGATTGCAGCACTGCCCAGGTTTCGATCGAATCGAAGGCTTTCTCATAGTCCACAAACGCCAAGCATAGTGGCAGATTATACTCCTCGGTCTTCTGTATAACCTGCCGCAGCGTATGGATGTGGTCTATGGTACTGAAACCTTTTCGGAAACCGGCTTGTTCGGGAGGCTGGAAGTCATCAAACCTGCGCTCGAGACGATTCGTGATGACCCTTGAAAACAGCTTATAAACATGGCTCAGAAGTGAGATGGGTCTGTAATTCTTCAATAGGGTGTTATCACCCTTTTTGAAGAAGAGCACCACCTCACCTCTGTTCCACGCTTCCGGCGTTGTTCCCTCGAGTAAGACGGAATTAAATAGCTTCTGAAGGACTTTAAGTACCGGTGTGCCACCCGCTTTCAGAAGCTCTGTCGTAATTCCGTCCCCACCCGGCGCCTTGTTATTTTTAAGCTGTTTCAAGGCCATCCTAATCTCGTACAGGCTGATGTCCGGGATATCCTCGGTATAGTGTCGGGTTAGTTTGGCTCGCGGGTCTTTGTCAGAGCCAATGGTAGGTATAGTTACCGAGGTGTATAACTGCCGGTAGAACTTCTCAAAACCTCTGGCTTAGTCGACGCTACACTGCCGTCCTCGGTCTTAAGCTTCATAATACGACTTTGCCCAATAGACTTGTCTCTTGCGAACACTTTGGAGCCTTGATTCCGCTCAATCGCCTCTTTAACACCGTTGGTGTTAAAGGTGCGGATATCGTGACGCAAGGACTTCCATATCCGTCTATTGAGCAGTCGGTATGCTTCAGCATCACCGGAGGACTGCAGCGTCATGGCGCGTCTTTCTGCCATGAGGTAGAGAGTGTGATCGGAGAACTTTTTTGGTCTACCTTTACGGTGGGCCTTAAAGAACTTAGACCCAACCGTTTGGACAGTTTCTACAAACCTACCATTTAAATCGTCCACAGATACTCAATGTTCTAGGCACTCGAAGCGGTTTTGGAGTTCGAGTTGAAAGCTCTCGGGGTTTTGGATATGAGCACTAGAGGGCCGGAGCGTAGACCTCATCAGACGAGACCTCTCAACTTTGAGATTAATATTCAATGTGCCTCTTACCATTCGGTGATCACTACCGGTTTTCACCCTGTGGATCACAGAGACATCATTGAATATTTGCCTCCTATTGGTCATGATGAAGTCAATCTCATTCCTCGTGGAACCATCGGGACTCATCCAGGTCCATTTCCTGTGAGGCGGCTTTTGGAAAAAGGAGTTCATCACGAAGAGTCCCTCCTTTTCCAAAAAGTCGGCCAGCCTCTGTCCCCTGGGGTTCCGTTGCCCATATCCAAATTGCCCCACTCTCAACTCACCATCGCATCGAGTGCCCAGCTTCGCGTTGAAGTCCCCCATCACAACAGTGAAGTGTGTCTTCGAGGTATGTATGGCCCTACTTACGTCCTCATACATACTCTCTACTTCATCATCTGGGTGTGTCGAGGTCGGTGCGTAGACCTGTATGACCTTCAACGAATACCTCCTGGATATTCTGAGTATAAGGTACGCTACCCTGCTCGACACACTTTCGATGGTCACTATGCTGTTAATGAGGGACCTGCGGACGAGAAACCCGACACCACCTTGAGACAGATGTTCGCCTTCCCGGTAGTAGAATAAGTTTGATAGATTTCAGGGTTATCGTGTCCTCACCCTCTCTTCGGACTTCTGATAGACCCATGATATCCCAGTGCAACTTATCTATTTCTTCTTCCAGCTCAACAATCTTTTCGTCTGCCCTCAGTGTGCGTGTGTTATACGTTACCAGGGCCAGTTTTCGTTTGGGATGGTAGCCGGATCCCGTCCGGTGATTCTTAGCACCCCCTGCCCCGCCGTTACCGTGGCCGCTACCATGACCAGGAATAGCGGGGCTGCCGGGAACTGGGGGCCGGTGCATTAGTCGTGTCGTCATTTTGGGGGGAATTTGCCGATACTCACCACGCTTGGCAGGCGTGTTGGTGAGCGCAGTAATGCTTCTGTTCAGCAAAGGTTCGCGGTAACAACAAAGATATCGCAGTGATAGCAAGTATATTTTTTATGTGTAATATGTTAGATACTTATAGTAAATTTGTCTAAAAATTTAAGTAGCACATAATTTTTTCTTAACTACAAGATGTTTTGATTGATGGAACGGATTTACATAATAAAAAGAACGAGAATCGATGAAAGTATTATCGCCAGTAATAATATTTGTTTTAATTCATGGTTTATCAGTCTAAATCCCCATTAAATACAAAACTTGTAATAAACTGCGGCCAGACTTTTAATTTGGATTAAAAATCGCGTTTAATTTTGTCTAAATCGACCCATAATTCATATAAATCCTATTGTTGGATTGATTGATTTTCCAGGATTGAGCCCAGAATGGGCATTCCCCTTTGCAAGTTTAAACGAAAAGTGCCCGAGAGATAGATTATGTCGTGGAATACGATATAGAATATTTTTTATTACGTTATCGAATTTAGTTAAGGGTGTTAATTAGGTCCCTCGCTTCCCTCACCGACGAAGTCACGGAAACCTTGTATTGTGCTTTTTCGTAGTCGGGTTTTAGTTTCTTAAGCTTATTTTTATGCCGTGTGGTGCCGGCTATGCCGTGTGGTGCCGACTCAGAATGCCACCACCCCATCTCCTCCCGTGGGTGTCGTAAAAGTCGACTAAGGGATTAGCCGGAGGATGGGCAGCAGCGTCCTTCGAGTACATTAACACCTCAACTGCGATCGCCAACCCGCCTGCCAAGCGTGGCGATTATGGCAAAACCCCCCAATGAACCCACAACACATCCATATCGGTGGTTGTGGTGATCTTTGGGGGAGGCCTGTGTCCAGCAGTTGACTTCATTCGGCCGAAATGATGAAGCTTATTTTTATTAAATTATTAAGGAGTAAGACTCACAACTAAAAAAATGGGGTTTATGTATGAAAAATAATAGGTAATCTATATATGGATGGCCAAAAGTATTCTATACTATACCTATATAGTTTTGTAATGTACTCGTAAAAAATTATTCGATACCAACCGCTATAATTCTTAATTTATTTTTTGTATTTGTTTATGTCCGGTTTGAACCACCATGTTGGATTTTTTATGTCACGTCATTTGGCCTATAACCTGCAGAAAAACACGTCGCTTCCAAGGATACCTCAGTTTAGGCGATCTGAGGGAGCAGATGAACATAGACGCTAAAATCATAACCCTGTTTTTGGCTTCACCGTAATTGGGTAAAATTATTAGCTTTAGTAACGAACGGATTAAACAATTGCAAGTATGCAGTGGTAAAGCAAAGGTGCTTGTTCAAGTGTGTGAACACGAATCCACCATTGCTTTCAATCGACTGTTACAAATTGCTCGGTCACGTGTTTTTTTTCAATCATCATTTACCCGAGTCAGTACACCTACCTAATGTTAAATTATATTATTGCGTAGACTACCGCAGTAGTAATCTACTACGGGAGTCTACAAAATAATACAATTTTGATAAATAATCAAAATGGAGCTTTTACCAAAATAATATGGTGTATAAAAATATACAATTTTCCGCTTCTGTGCGTCGATATTGACGTTCGTAAATTGTATGAGCTGACGTCATTATTCTGTGGAGTAAGATTGACTCGTCTATCGGAGACCCGTCGATCTTATGATAAATCTGTGATAAATGATGAACACGACATGCAACCGCGGATGTTTGTTAGGTCTACCTATCTGTACGTCAATCTATCTATGTTGTTTAGGTGTATGACGCAACAGTTATAAACGAGTTCGCAATTAAATCTGCTATTAATTTACGAGCTCGTTCTAATTACTGTGATGGAGACATTCAAAATGCTCTTTAGTTTAAAATTATATGTATACCATTTATGAAAGTCTTTTATAAAGCTAATGGCCATATTCAAATCTAAATTAAAAGTGAAAAACATATCGTAAAAATGGATGAATTTCTAAAAATTCATATTTAAATGTCTATATGTCATTACTAAGAACTTTATTAAGTGTGATTAAGTCTTGTGATATTACACTAAATTATGCTATCTTTACACCCAAGAGCTGATTCATCAATCATTCTTAAAGCGTTAAAACTGATTTATGAATTTGATAGCTTCAAAATGAAGCGTTTCGTTTTAAAAATCTGAGATTACTCATACTTGTAACCTTTAAAAGTCCGTTGTTATGAAATGTAATTAAGTATTTTTATTAAGTTCACCATGAGATTCCGTTGAACTTTGTGGTAACGATCGCTTGATAAAACCGGCGCTTCCAAATCAAAAGTAAAAATCATACTAAAATTGCGTTCGTGAAAACTTTAGGACACCTCTAAAATATTTTCAAATATTTTCTGCGCGACAAATACCTATATAAGAGGGTAGCAAATAATTTGAAGATATGAATTGAAAATGAAAATGAATATAGAATGAAGATAAAACGCAGAAAATTTATTTTTAGCTCGAACAAAAAGATAGTATGTTTACGCCCTGTTATGCAGTGAAAAAGGTTAGTTGTTTAATGTATATAGCTCTTCATAAAGGTTACGAAAATGTAAAAAATATTCAGCAAATTATTACGTGTGGTGTCCAGATTAAAAATATAGCACCAATCCATCTCCTTCCGTGGATGACGACACCCACAAAAGGCGACTAAGGGACTCTCAACCTGATGCCCGTCCATCTGGTTGAGAGTCCCAGCAGCCCTGTACCTGATGATATTAATGTTTACAAAAAAATGTCTCCGAGAATTGTTAATTATCAAATGAAATTATTTTATAGATAGGCATCTATCAGGCATCCTGAAATACAAATTGTAATTGGATTATATTGTTAACAATAATTATATTGATATATATTCAAAGTCAAAGTCAAAATTTTCAAAGTCAAAATTTTTATTTCAAATAAACCAAATATTGGCACTTATGAAACGTCAGAATCTAAGTTGCACGGTTCCAAATAGTTCAATAATAATATAATCAACACAATATTTTTTTTATTTTTCAATTAAAACGTTGCCCCACACTAGGTTTTCTCCTGTGTCGTGGGTGCGTTTACAGACATGAATTCCACATACAATACACCCAGACCCGGAACAACTACCTGCAGATCATATAAATATTTGTTCCGTGCGGGAATCGAACCCACGACCCGGAGCGCAGCAGTCGACTGTATCAGCCACTGCACCAACCGTGCCGTCAAATATAATAATGTTTACAACGAATTATTTATAATTATTTTATTATTGACTGTTAACCATCATATTGTATGCCATAAAGGCAGGACGTAGCAGTGCTTTGTTTTTAATATTTTATGTCTTATGTGACCTGTAATCCACAATAAAATTATTGCTTGATTGATTGAAAAAAATAACTTTTCTGCTACACAAAGTTTACCAAGGTGTTTTTGTGATTATTATTACATTGTTCACTGCGTACCTACTGAACGTTGGGTTGTCTTTACTTTGAGACAAAAACGTGCTCAAAAGTGCGTGCATGGTTCGAATATAACATATATTCGATTAGACCGTACACAATTCTTGGGAATTATAATTGAATTTACTGATCCTAACGACACGTCCATGACAATGAAAGATAGTCGTGACTATTGTTATCCACCGCACATATTTATTTAAAGTTCAGTGTCATGGCGGTGGCGAATCACATTTATCTGTCTTTTATCTCACGAACCATCTGCTTATAAAATACAATGTGATATAGAAACCAAATTCAGCTACATCTACTTTTTAGAAACAATATATCACAGTAAAACAACGATTTATAAAAGTCTCGAATCAGTCCCTTGTCGGCATTCGCTCGGGCAGGTTGTGTCTTATTGTCGCGGAACCTGTCCTTATCGCCACTTTCACTTGTTTACGCATTACCCCGTGCAGTGGCCGCGCGCCGGACCTCTCGGTGCCGGTGGCACGACTATCTTTGCAATGACCGATTCATCGCGATCTGAGTCGCCGTTGCTACAAAATAATATAGTGCGCCCATTAAATGATCCCATGGATGCGATAGATGTTTGTAGCGAGAATGAAAAGGAGCTGATAAGAACAACGAAGAGACAAAGAGAAAATGGTAGTTCGGAAGAAGAGGGTTGGACAACAGTTAAAGGAAAAAAGTCACGCCATAATAGTAATAATTCAGTAAAAGAGGATAAGTACGAGGTATATATTTCTTCAAAAGACCGTCTTCCAAAACAATTTGCGTTGGCACGCACTCTTAAGGAAAATAAAATAATAAAGATCTGTCAAATTAAATATTTGAGCCCTTTTAAAATACGTCTCCAATTTGAAAATGAAACTGCTGCTAAAAACCTTATCGAATGTGAGAATCTGTTACAAAAAGGGTGGAAGTTTCAGAAAGCGATGGAAGTGTCTATAAGCTACGGCGTTATTAAGGATGTTGACCTTGACCTAGCCGATGACGAGATTCTTAATAATATTTCATGCCCTGCGCCTGCAAAACTCTTAACATTTAGGCGGTTAAATCGTCGTAACAGGGATGAAGGAGGCTGGTGCCCCAGCGAAACTATCAGGCTTTGTTTTAGTGGTGATTGTGTCCCTTCTCATGTTCGTGTTTGTGACATTAGTGTTAAGGTTTTCCCATATATTCACCAGGTATCGCAATGTTCCCTATGCTGGAAACTAGGTCATGTCCGCAAAATGTGCCCTGGAAAAACGGTCATTTGTCCTAAGTGTGGCGGGCGGCATGAAAATTGTGACACCAAATTATTCTCTTGCGTTAACTGTAGTGGGAATCACATCTCCATGAGTAAAACTTGTCCAATATATAAGAAGGAGAGGAAGCTTAGGGAAATTATGGCCGAGTTGAGGTGTACCTATAGAAAAGCTTTAGAATATTACACTCCACCTGAAAATTGTAAACCCCTCCAAGGTCCGCTGGCTACTGATTCCCGTGACCAATTTCCACCACTTCAAGGCGATCCTGATCACCTTTCCACGCCTGATACCCCTCATCGTGCTACCTATGCGAAAATCGCCCAGCCCAAGATTAACACCCACAACGTGGAGATGCATACCAAATCGACACGTCAATCTAATAAAACCGATCCGAGGTTGACTAAAAACAAAAAACACCCTAGTGAAGACGATTGGACATCTTGGAATGTGGATACCGATTGCGAGAATGTACATAATGTAACCGACGACGGAGCGAACCAAAAGGATAAATGTCCCCCTTTCAGTGAGCTATGGTCCCGCATTAAGGAAGTAATCTTTCTCCGACAAGCCAGTGTTTCCTCAAAAATAAACTCTGTTATCCAGCTGTGCCTTGAATGGTTGATGTTAGTGTCAGTTAATTATATTTCGGAATGGCCGTGGATTAAAAAATTGTTCAATTTTACTGCTTACTGTGATGGCTAATAAACCGATTAAGCTAAATATCTTCCAATGGAATGCCCAGAGTTTTAAGCCGAAGTTAATCTCTTTTTTAGAAATTTTACGCCAGGAAAAAGTCCATATTGCTGCCCTTAGTGAGACGTGGCTCGAGCCAGAAAGTTATTTTAAAGTAAGTTGTTATGATGTTTATCGCACGGACCGTGATGATTCATACGGTGGTGTAGCTATAGCAGTACACAAGTCGATTAAAGCACGACAAAGACACCTGCATATTGACAATACCGGTATCGAGTTAGTGTGCGTACAGCTATTTAACTGTGAACCAATAAAAAATATCGTTTCTGTCTACTGTCCTTCTAGTATTGTTACTACTCAGCAAGATTGGGCTAGTCTTTTAACATTATTACCATCAAAAACTTTAATTTTAGGCGATTTTAACGCCCATCACATCAACTGGTCATATAAAACTGATCTTAGAGGTAGTTTAATTCATGACTCACTAATGGATAGCAATTTCATTTCTCTAAATGACAGAACACACACACGAGTCCGATTAGTGGATGGCAATTTGCAACAATCCTCGCCTGATATCTCACTTGCGTCCTTGGATATTGCACTTCAACTTAACTGGGCTGTTTTAAATGAAAATTTGGGCAGTGATCATTTAATTATTAAAATTTCAACCCTATGCTCATCTTATTTTCCCCCGATAATTAAAAGAAATTTTAGCAAGGCAGATTGGGTCTCATACAACAAATATTTAGAACAAAAATTTAACAATTTCGTCTTACCAAGTGACCTTCAAAATGCTTATGACTTATTTATAGATATCGTTAACGACGCCGCTAGTAAATTCATTCCGTTATTTAAATTCAACCAAAACCCTAACTCAGAGTTTGCTCCTAAGTCATATTGGACTGCCACACTTTCACACTCTATTGCTCGTCGTAGGCTGGCTTTGGCCACATTTAGAAGCAACCCTACTCCCCATAATTTAGACATTTTGAAAGAAAGGATTCGTACAAGTCAAAGGTTATTGCGTCAGGCTAAGAAAGAGGATTGGCAATTTTTCTGCTCTTCAATCGATGAGTCAACATCTTCCAGTGAAATGTGGCAGAAAATGAAATGGCTCAGAGGATACCGTGTTGCGAGACGTTATGTTGACCCTCAAAGAGCCGAAAGGTTATTAAATTCTTTAACCCCCGATTATGTGGCACCCCCGTCTCCGAATGTTTACCATAGTAATCTTATTTTAGAATGTGAAGTCTCTATCCAAGAGCTCGAAAAATGTATTAAATCAAAGGATACATCTCCTGGGTGTGATGATATATCATATTCTATGATTAAAAACATTCCTGATGTGGGTAAGCGTGTTTTGTTGTGTTTGTATAACAATTTTTTTATTTATAGCTTTGTCCCCTTTCAGTGGCGCGATATTTGTATAGTACCTATTCCAAAGCCTGGACGTAATACAAATGACATTCCCTCCCTCCGTCCTATATCTTTGATTTCTTGTGTGTGTAAAATTTTCCATTATATTTTATGTCGTAGATTAGAATGGTTCCTTGAAAAAAAAAAAAATTTTTCCACATTTATGGTGGGGTTCCGTAAATTTAGGTCATGTTTAGATAGTTTAAGCTGCCTCGTTTCTAGAATTCAAGCTGGTTGGTCTGAGGGGCGTTCCACTGTGGGTTGCTTTTTAGACATTAATAGTGCGTATAATAATGTTAATATTTCTGCTTTAATTTATGTTTTAGATAATCTTCAAGTTGGGACACGTATTTGCAAATACTTGTGGAATTTTCTACACGAAAGAACTCTTAAAATAAAATTAGACAACAACTTTATCAGTAGATTTTCTGGTCACGGCTTGGCTCAAGGGGACCCACTATCTCCATTGTTATTTAATATAATAACAATGGAGATATGCAAAAAATTGCAGAATGATGTTTTTATCTCTCAATATGCTGATGATTTTGCAATTTATGTGCAATGTAAATCGGTTCTCGAGGGGCAGACTAAGATACAATCGGCACTTGACTTGATCGACAGCATGTTAACACAAATAGGTTTAGACATTTCTCCAAATAAAAGTAAAATTTGTTTATTTAGTAGAGGATTTCGTCAACAAGTTGTTGATGTCCGTTTAAACGGTACATCATTAGAGTTAGTGGATAACGTTAGGTATTTAGGTATGTGGTTGGATAGAGGACTTCGTTGGAAGAAACATATAAACGAAGTTTGTCAAAAAGTTGCCAAGTTTACAAATATTTTTAAAGTTTTAGTAGGACCTGGGTGGGGCGTCCATCCCCTCCAATTGAGACGACTGTATATTGCGCTCGTTCGTAGCCGGATGGACTTTGCAAGCTTTATATTCGATACCAGTGCCGATACGCATCTGACTAAACTTGACCGAACACAAAATGTGTATCTACGGCTGATCGGTGGTTTTATTAAAAGTACTCCGATCCACGTAATGGAGTCTGAACTTCAGTTGTGCCCCTTATTTGTACGCCGTCGATTTTTAGCTGGCAAGTTCTATTTGAAATCGAAATGTAATGATTTCCCTATAATAAATATCATCGAAAAATTGCATGATCTTTGTTATAATAATAATTATTGGAGACGTAAGAAAAAACCACTTCTAGTTATATTACATAATAGTTTAAGACATGAACCTATTTATTGCAATAGTAATTCTGATATGTTTTCAATGGTCACTTGGGTCAGCAATATGGACTTATCTCTTATTATTAAGCCTAGTTTAGATTCTGTTGTCAAACCTAAGCGTTGTTATAATGAACATAATTTAAGGACGCTTTGTTGTGAATTTATAAATGATCAATACTGTGACTTTTACTCTGTTTATACCGACGGTTCTAGGCACAAGAATTACTCTGGCGCTGCGTTTTTAGATTCACAAAGATGTACCTTTTATAAATTCAAAATTAGTGCAAAAGTGTCCATTATGCATTTAGAACTAATTGCCATAGCGGAGGCTTTAGCGTATATCGAATCTTTAGATTGTGAGCGTTTTGTTATCTTTACAGATTCAAAAAGTGCTCTTCAACACTTGATTCGCTGTACTTCACCCTTTAGAGGACTTCCATTGGCTTATTCTATTATAAGAAGCATCTACAAAATTGTTGCCAAACAGAAAAAGATTATACTACAATGGATTCCTTCTCACATTGGACTACATGGAAATGAATTAGTTGACCGTCTAGCATACGAGGCTGGCTCTGATGGAGAACACTTTAGTTGCTTGCCTTGGCACACTGAACTTATTCCCATAGTCAAACAAACATGTTTTGAACTTTGGTCTGAATATTTTGACAAGCGATCTTTAACTAAGGGTATTTGGTACAAGGTGATTCAGCCTTCCCTTCCTCATTCGATGTGGTTCAATGTGAGAAGGATGTGTAGGCAGGAGGTTGTGACGGCTTTGAGACTTCGGTCAGGCCATGTACCACTTAACAGCTTTGGATTTATGATGGGCAAAGTGGAATCCCCAAACTGTGCTGTGTGTGGAATCGTTGAGGACACCCATCATATTTTAGCTGAATGCAGACGCGTAGAGGCTCAGAGACGTCACATTTTTGGTGACATAGACTTTAGCCTAGGATTTTATAATAGTATTCTGGCTTCACCATTATCGCGTGATGCTAGAATGCTGTACAAAATTATTTTCATATGTCTAAGATTACGAGTGGATGAGTTTGATATTTAGTTTAATTAATTAATATTTATTTATGTTTTGTATTCAATCATGGGGGTGGCGTTTTCATGTATGAAAAAACCCTCTTTAAATAAATAAAGAATTAAAAAAAAAAAAAGTCTCGAATCAAAACAGAGATCCGGTCTCCATCTTAAGCTCGTACGTGCCTGCTCTTGTGTTTTTGTTGGCGAACTATTCTTGGATTTCATTTTTTTGTTGTTCCTGTTTAATCTAATTTTAAAATCAGAAATATTTTACGATTATGTTATCTAAAATTATATACATTAATTATTTCGATTACTAATAAATGGCAATTCATCGAGTTTTGGTTATCACTAGGTTTTTTTATTGAAGCCTTTCTTTGACTTTCAGTATTAACATTTCCTGTATTCATAGGATATTGTTACTTTAAAGTTACTTAGTAAAACTACTTTTAAACACAATATCATCATCGTCCGTGTTGGGTCCGGATTATGAATATAGCACTCTCCATCTTCTCCCATGGATGTCGTAAAAGGCGAGTAAGGGACTCTAAACCAGAGGGATGGGCAGCAGCGTCTCTTCTGTGGAACAGTAGCCATAATGCGCTCACCAACTCGCCTACCAAGTGAGGTGAGTACCGGCAAATTCCCCCCAAAATGACCACACAATTGTGGAAATTTATGAGGGTGGCCTTTGTGCAGCAGTGGACGGCTGATATGATTATCATATATATATATATCATCAGTTATGGCATGTTCCATAAACATTTTTTTCTTCAAAGAAACATGACATTCGTAATATACCAGTACCATACTAACTCTAAAATTTTACATATAGTTGGTTAAGAAAATCTGGCATATTCGCTGTCAAAATTCAAACTTCAAGAATACGTCCGTGGCAGTACAAACGCATAGCTAACACACCTAATGCATAAAATATGAATCGCCTCTTTGAATTTGTCATATCAAAACGATACCAGTCGATACGGCTCGGATAAACCACGCCCACCATACAAACTACAAGAGATTTTACTCGTTATGACTAGTGAAATATATGCGCATAATTTGTATCGAGTAAGTGTCTGATTGGTAACAAATTGAAATTAGCTAATTTGGAGCTGTGTTGCAAACTGTGTCGTTATATTTTGTAAGCACTAGGTACAATAATCTATGTTTTGAGCATTATATCCGGGGCGACCGATCTTCGCTCGGCGTCTTTCGAGTTTGCCGTGGGAATGTGGTTACTGCACGCAGGAAAAGATGCTTATATTCATATAATATTATTTCTATGAAAACGAATTTTCCTATATATAACCTATCTAGATAAACTTGGAAAATAAAACATTATCTAAACACAAAATTTTATCTAAGTCGTTAAAGCCGTTTCCGTTTTTTTTTTTGGGCTTCTCGCATACATTTCAGGGAAATGTGGTTGCTTAACCGGTCATTTTCTGGCGAAGCCAAAAGAGGCCTCCAGCCAGGCTTAAATTTAATATTAAAAACTAAGCAACTTTCGCTAAGGGCGCCCCCTGCGGGACACGGACCTCGGCTTAAGGCGTTGCTGGGGATAACAAACTATTGTTTTGGGGACAGCTGGATCGGTATTATGCCGTTTCCGTTAAACCAGTATGTAATATTTATTAACGACAGAGGAAAATATGACACAAAAGTGGTTCAGTATTTTGACTGCACATTGCTACGGTGTGATGTGGTATTACTCTGCCTTGAAAACAATTCTATCAATATTCTTGAAAAATAGACCAAAGCAACAATGTTTACAAAAACAGAGTGTTTATTTATACTTGAAATAAAAGCATTCTTAGATCCTGGTAACGGTGATATTTCGGTAAATGTATAGTTTTATGCAAATAAACGCTTAGTCACAGCGCGTCGCATCAAATAAAGCAAATTCAAACAGACTGTAAAGTGGCTTTTGCATTAAATCTTTGTTTATTTACGATGCACATCGAAGCCTCGTTGTATTGTAAATTATTACCGGCTGAGTTTTAAAACGATAAAATGTACGTGAAATACAGTGCCCCGATCAAGCGTAGGGTGTAAAAACCGGAAAGCAATTAAAATTAGTCAAACAGCAAAACTGGAGATCTTTATAGGCAGCTAGAGTCATAAAATCATTCGATTTATGTCATGAGATGACTCGGTGGACGGAGCTCTGCTACGTTGATGTCATTTTGCTCAAAAACCTGCCGCTAAATCAGGTTTCTGAGGTGCCAACAGAATGTTCCGAAGAAAATCAAGAAGAAACTAAGACGAGAATAATAGAAACTTTATAAGTGCTAAGCTATGAATAATAAGTATTGCTTAAAATGTTATAGATTTAATTTGATACACTGATACACCCACGTTGGTGAATAAGGCAGAAAACGAACATTCAAATAGCTAGAAGATTTAACGACGCGATCGAATTACGCGTGTGTTTGTATTCGATGTGAGTTTTGTTTCTATTTGTAAGAAGTATCAGATTTTTTCTTATCGGAAAGATCTACTTTAATTTAACACCAGAAACTTTAAGTGGCGATGTCATTTAAAAAACTGTCTATTATTTCACTATATTCAGACTTTATATTCCCACTTAACGAGAAGGTTTAACGGATAAATTTAATATTATAATTTATTTTGTAATGCTATAGAAAGCCGTCAAGCAAACTTTTCTAAAGCATCCTGTATTAGGCTTAATTAGAATCATAGTAGGTCCTTAAGTTATGAGAGAAAACCCATAAAACAAGCAGCAGGTATTAAGCTATAAAGTTCGATTCAAACGCCACAATTCGATTTAAAAGTAAATTATTGCTGAGTCAGCGCAATGGTAAATTGAATATCCGATCATAATGACCTTCGTTTGTGCATAAAGGCGAGTCCGATGCCGGCCAACTTCTTATTACCCTTACTTGGGACACACGGCCGGTCCGCTTATAAAACCCTAATTACTTTGAATAAATTATCATTTTAATCGAAGGTTTCCATTTCGAGGACGAAACAAAAAAGTATGCGAAGTGAATTGGTTTGCAAACACGAAGCAAATGAGAAAGATGATGATGGAACATTCTTAATTAACGACTTAATAGAAGAAACAAGATTTTTATGTTATAGAATGGATAATTCCAAACGTGTTAAATATATTATGTCTATACTCATATACAGTAACGGCCAGGAGTATTTTATAGGCGATTATAACAAAAATATAGCTTTATTTAATAAAAGTATATAATTTTCTTCTCTATAATGTTCCAGTCACAACTTTTTTCTTTATGGGATGAATATTCCAAGTGTGGTATTTCGCTAAGGTTTATTTATGCAACGCAAAGTTACATCGTTTTGAGCTTAAACATTTCAATTGCACATAAGTAGTGATCGCTAGGCCATTGTTACTTTCCCTTTCTCAGTTAACTTTTGCAATAGCAAACAATTAGCTATTGTTTGTCGAAGTCGATATAATGAGCAAATTATTGAAAATTACCCTAACAAACTTTATGTTGTCGTACAGGAACATGTTTTCTATATTCGTCACCATAATCTTTTCCCATATGTTGTGGTCAGCTTCCAGTTTAACTAGATGTGATTATTTTACGCGTAATGATTCGGTTGCCATACTTACCATAGTTTATTTGTGTTAGGAAAATAGTGATTCAACGTTGTCACCTTTTCTAGCTCATCCCAGCAGTTTAGTATTTATTTATTTCGATCTTTCTTTCTGTCTTTTAATACATTACAACATCGGTCGGCAACCTTTTGCAACAATTGACTTGATGGTTTTCAAGGCTGTTACAATATCCTTACAGTAAACCCCCAGTGTTACCTAATGGTACACCCCTCAAAAGAGTAAAAATGTTCAAATATCTTGGGCACTTGGTGACAGAAGACTTACGTGATGACGCAGACATGGAAAGGGAGCGTAGGGCATTAGCTATTATAGCTAATATGATCGCTCATAGTTTACCGATGCACGGCGCAGGTTAAAGGGACGCTTTTCGGAGTCTACTGTACGACACAGTCAAAATCATGTAATGCCTTACGCGTCCGATACAATAACGCGTTCAGGTTGTTGTTTCGGCTGCCGCGGGCTTGCAGGGCATCTCGCATGTTTGCGGATGCGCACGTTGACGGTTTCCACGCCATACTACGCAAGCAGGGGTGCAATTCTCGAAGCTCGCACATCAACATCAACAACATCACATCCTTGAATACAGAACTGAAATAACAGTGATAACCCAATTTGGTAATCGCTAAGTATGATCCTCATGGCTGTCCTTCTGCAACGTGCCCTTGAATAGCTTCAATCATATCTTAGCAAATACCAAACCGGTTTTATACCGTTAGTTCGATTATATATTCAAAGATGTATGGATGCTCGAACTTAAGGAATTGCACCCCAGAGCACCGCCACGCTCTGCAAAGTCCACGCCAGTACTAATAATATTCTTGTGATGATAGCGAGCAGGCTGTACAGTTGCTTTAGTAGGCACTGGAACGGGCACTTAAGTGCGTGTATATATACCTACTAACATAGTAAATAAGTTAGCATACAAACTCATGTTTCTTTTAATGTCTGATTGTTGTGTAACTTGTATGGATCGTGAAGGTCTAAATAAATGATTTTTATTATTTTACTTAATAACAGGATCACCAAACGTTACGTGAAGATTAATGTCTGAGTACACAAAAAATTAATACACGTAATAGTATATGTTTCATTCACATTTATTGTTAATTGTGCGGACCACGTGCCACCGTTGCCGATCGCTCCATAAAAATGAAGATAAGTACCCGTGCATGTATGATTTCAATAAATACAATAATATTTGTATCATCAGCCGCATAAAGTCCACTACTAGATACAGGTCTCCCTAAATCAATCGCCACAGTGACCGATCTAGGTCTGTTGTGCGCTTGGCAGGCGGGTTGGCGATCTCAGTTGAGTTGTTAATATACTCGAACTGCTGCCTATCCTCCGGCTGATCCCATAGTCGCCTTTTACGATACTTTTTGTTGGTGCTATTCGTAGCAGGCACTACACGTCGTAACACTATAAATGTATACAGATATTATCAACTACATATTTACTTAATACATCAATTTTATTTTTAATTCCATAATCCATTGTGATGATAGCTAATGCTGTCAAAAGGTCCTTGCAGTTGCATTAATGAGATACTATTAGCGCGAATGAACTAATAAAAAAGTCCATCTTCTCTCTTCTGGTGGGTATTGTAAAAGCCGGCTATTGAAAGGATGGGTAGGTACAAAATCAAATGAATGGCATCATCAATCCAATTGCCAAGCGTGTTAATAGCAGTCTAACAAGACGCCTTTGTTCAGTGGATGTGCGAGTGCGATGCTCGTAGTATGATGAAAAATTATCTGACCTACTGAAAATCATCCTATGAGCTTAAGAGAGGGTCAAAAACATGAAACATATGAAACCATTTTTGTATTCTGACTACCACCAGTGACGAATTTGATTGAAGGTCAGCCAAGATCGACGCAACGGCTTTGGCATGGAAGGGGCTTCAATGTGTAATCAAAATGAAAAGAAATATGTTTAGTGGATTGCCACAAATCCAAGACTTGACCCATATTAAACTTCATGAATCAATTGATCTGCGCCGGAGTCATTAGTACATAATGAGCCATCATCAGCGTTTCCAAAATTACGCCACTCCACCACCAGCCATCTGTTTTCTATATTTTGAAGCGCTATGTCACATGACGTAAGTATAGTTTCACGCATCGATTACTATCCAATTTTGAGCTCACCGAATACCTGTCGGACGATCTTTTGTCGCCTTGTCACGTGCCTCGGGCTACCTCCTCGCCTTTATTTTCCAACGAATCCAATGAAAAACGTGCTCTTTCTTGTGTCAACAAAACTACATTGTTGTGTAGAGCTTTATTAGCGATACTGTTTCTGTTTTATTGTTGTCTCTGTGTTGGATGATCATAACAAAACAGTAAACAACAGATTTGGAATATGTCACTCATATTTTTAATTTTTGTAAGATAATTATACCATCCTGTTGTTCGTGTACTGTCTGAATTAAGATAATAGCACCACTAGTGGATGTCGTAAAAGGTGACAAAGGGACTCTAAACCCCAATGCGTGAGTAGCAACGTGCCGAGTGTGATACAGCAGCAATTTTGCGCTAATCTATCTTCTATTTTATTTTTTATTGATGTCCAGTGGAAAATCTACATGAACTTCGTTTGCCCCGGACTCCTACCGGCTAAAACCACTGGAGCGGTCATCTTCAGCACCGAAAAGTGGCTCCAGGTCCTCGTAAGATTACACTAGAGCCACCCATGGGTGCCTGGCCGTAGGCACATCAAGTAAGGGATGACTGTAGAGCTATCACCCTTTCTAGCGGAGGGACGGTGACTGTAAAAAGTTCATCCCCCAAGCACTTCTCGGGAAAGATTATAAAGGATCCCCCCAAGACTCGCTGTACGCTGTGCTGCGCACCCGGTAGCACATGACCACGTGTGCACCGCCGTCTTCCCCGGGGTCACTCGGTGTGAGCACGCCGACTCCCCAATCTGCACGCCCGCGGCCCCCGAGGTCCCTCACCATGTAGCGATGGCATGGGGCTCAGGCGTGTTGGACCTGTGAGCCGAGCCATCTCGTCCTTCCCCGTGCGGGATTGGCCCTCTCCCGATCCCACTCTGCAGTCTTCTTCTGGAGCATGACGCTTTCGCAGAAGGAGACCACTGCACTCCAAATTTCATGCTCTGCCAACATAGCTGACACTACTGCCGACAGAAAGAGATCTTGCCCGATCCAATCAGCCCCTGCAGGGCATTACTCGACCATTTGCTGTACTGGTCCGTGTGGTTTCCTTGTCGCTATGACGGTGGTGGTACTGTGTCGTGACCTCACGTCCTTCCACAGAAGTGACGCTGCTGTCCATCCCTCTGGCGACTAAGGGAATTTAAACCAGAGAGGGTTTAAAGTCCCTTAGTCGCCTTTTACGACATCCACGGGAGGAGACGCAGTGGTCCTATATTCTTAATCTGACCACCACAGGGATAGCCCCTGTCTTCGGTATATGACGGAGGGTCGCGGGGCTCGCGAGTGCGCGGTTCGGGGAATCTGCGTGCTTATACCGAGTGACCCTCGGGAAGAGCGCGATGTGAACGTGGTCACGTGCCGCCATGTGCGCAGCACAGTGCACAGCGAGGCTTTGGGGAATCCTCCATAACCCCCCTGAGATATGCCTGGGGAGTAGCCTATTTACAGTTGCCTTCGAACCGCTAGAGGGGGTGACCGCTTTACAGTAATTCCCTACAAGATGTGCCTAAAGGGCACAAATGGGTGGATCTAGTGTGATTGTATCGACGAACCTTTTAGTGCCGAAGATGACCACTCCGGGGCTTTTAGCCAGTAGGAGGAGTCCGGCATGGCGCTCCATCCTTCCTTATTTCCATCACTTATATTAAAAAGAGGTAGCAGAGGCACATGACGCTGATTTTCAGATGCAAACCTGGAATGACGCATGCACAATACTACTAAAGGTAAATCAAAGTAACATAACAGATTGCGGTTTAGCAAGAATAGAATAGGACTTCTCCATTCCACTCGTGGGATTCGTAAAAGATGACTATGGGTATCTACCCAGACAACTGACACTCTGATACTGATACACTATGTTAAAATGACTCATTTGATGTTAGAAAAATTATAAGTTTTTAAACTGACATGGTCACTGACACTTTTATTGGAAGACAAATTGTAATGAAAAGTTAGGAATCATAGAATATATTTTTATTGCGGGGTTTTAAAAATATTTTAAATACCTTAAGCTATTCTTTAGGCACCAAAGATCAACTATAACGTCATTCAAACTTCTCTAAAATCTTTATTTGTTTATTCAAATCAATGTATGGAACTCATCTTCTTTAAACACAGTACAATAAATAATATTATATATAGGTATGTAAATACATTTTTGCTAGTAATTTTATCCATATGTTTTAGTCAGGCGGACTAAAAATTTGTTCGACTATATTGTGATAAAGATTTTTATTCTGTATGCTCCTTATTCGAAAGATAGTATTCAAATAATATATTTCATATATTACACATTTTGCTGCATGCATTATTGTGTTGTCGTACAACTCGGTCCTTATGCATCGTGAAGCATAATTTTATAGACGACTTTACAAAACTAACCAAAAAGAAATATCTTTATGTTACAATGCTTGGTTGCGTCGGTTTGAATTCCAAATAAGCTAACAATTCACGCATCGCCAAAAAATTGAGTATTTTACTTGTAGCTACTTATCATTTTATTAATACTATAGTTATTTGATATTTCGTCTATCCCTATGTTAAATACCTACTACATGTGAATTAAATTATTGGTTGTTTTTTTAAAAGCTTCTTATTAAAGTATATTTTTATATTGCTTAATCAAAAGCCAAAAAAGATTTACTTCATTAATTTGTGAATCGTATTATATAATTTAAGACGGCACGTTTGGTGCAGTGGCTGATACAGTCGGCTGCTACGCTCCGGGTCGCGAGTTCGATTAGCGCACGGAACAAATGTTTGTATGATCTGCAGATAGTTGTTCCGGGTCTGGGTGTATTGTGTGTAGAATTTATGTCTGTAAATGCACCCACGACACAGGAACAATCCTAGTGTGGGTTGCCCCACACTACACACGCACGTTTTATTTAAAAGTAAATTTAAAATAAAGACAAAATTAAAAATTTAATTTAACAAAAGAGTTGCTACATCCACTCTACCATAGGACTCCTTATCATACCATAGGACATACAGGAATATTAGTTTTCTCGTGACTCGTTTCTCGTCATGAGAAACCGAAAATGCAAATTCGCGAGTTGGATACTTTACGTAGAGACAATCAATTTGTTAGCGGAAATATTTATATTGCAAAAAAGATGCAAATTTCACACATTTTCGACGTCGACGACGTTTTACATATTTGGTGCGAGCCCAATTATGTTATCATTAACAGAAGCATGTGTTAATTTGGTATAGTGCAAACTAATTTTGCTGTTGATTGGAAACAAAAAATGTGAGACAATGATTTTCTGAAATTAATAGGTACCCATGAATTTCCATCGAAAAAGTTTCGGTCGTAAGTTGAAAGTAGAGTCAATGTTTAATTTCAGCAAAGGATAAATTTCACCAATATTTGAGAATAATATAAAGACTTTTCAGCTTAGACCAGAAAGTCGCCTCAAGTGTGATAATAGACATTTTACTCTTGTTGTAAATATATTTGCCGTGTGGTGCCGGCTAAGAATACCACAACCCCATCTCAAGCAATGAGTGTCGTAAAAGGTGACTATGGGATTAGCCGGAGGATGGGCAGCAGCGTCCTTCAAGTACATTTATAACTCGACTGCAATCGCCAACCCGTTTGTCAAGCGTGGCGATTAAGGAAAAACCCTCAATGGGCTCATAACACAAAGCCACACCGGTCGTTGTGGCAATCTTTTGGGAGAGGCTTCTGTCCAGCAGTGGACGTTTTTCGGCTGACATGATGAAATATAGTATAAATGAGAGTTTTTACTTTTATTTATGCTGATTCAATCTTATTATTCTCTGCTTTATTTACGGTGTCATAATATTCTTCGCCAGAGATGACCATTATGTGTAAGATTACACGATTTTATTAACGTTTTCGGATGTTATCAAAAGTTCTCAGATGTCGCTTAAATCACGCTTTTGTTTTTTATTTCTCGCACAAAATAGCTAAGAAAATGTTGCATTAAACTGAGTCATTCATTTTTAATCACCTGTTTTAATAATATGCGTTACTAATCCGGATGGACAACTTTTACACACATAGGTACCAGCGGAGCAGGAACACTTGAATAAATTAGAGCGTCATATACGCATAAAAGCTTCAATCCCACTCTTATCAAGATTAGATCATAGTACCGATTATGACACGATTATATATATATGAATATAAATTTCGTTACTGCCGCCTCGTGGTTAATTCGATTAAACTTATATTGTAAGGGATTAGACCACATGTCAATCACCTTAATAAGCAATTCAAATTTGGTTAATCCAGTGTATTTGGTCCATGGGTGTAATGACTACCTACCATATAGGTTAATTAAAGTGCCACCATTTTCCGTTTATGGCTAGGAAATAATTGAGCTTTTTTTAACATTACGTAAATGACTCGGGTACGATTATAGCTTTATTACACGTGTTTACGACGATTTCGGGACATTCTTTTATATTAGGTATATGAAGAGAATAGGTAACACAATTTCTATAAGAAACGGCAATGAGATATAATGATTTACACTTGACTTATATTTATGTTACAGAATATGTCTGCTGGCGACGGACTTGGGCAGTCTGTCACATACCCAGAAACAGGTCTGAAACGGCAGCGTGGCGGCGCTCCACGGTATACCGTGTCCTGCGCACGCTCTTGGAGAGAATTGTGCAGATGGCCCAGCCGCGACGGGACGGGGTTCGACAGATCAAGTGCCGGTTCGAGACCAGCCAGGGGTGCAATGGATTTAGAAATTCTGCACCTCCAGCGGTAAGTAGATCAAATAAACACCATCCGCAGGGAGAGAAAGACAACAAGGATAGTGATATATGTGGTCTACGGATCAAATTTGAACTCGAGACTTTTTGATCGCTCATCAAAGCTTTCTTCCTTGAGTTGTCTGATCGCTCATCAAAGCTTTCTTCCTTGAGTTGTCGTCGTCACTAATATTCTTTTGACATACCCCACTAAAAATAAATTTATGATACAAATCATTTATCGCAATTCTATATAGACGGATGAGAATTAGTGCCTCATAAAACTTATCATTATACACCTGTATCATTAGAGATCCAAATTTTAACATTGTAAATATGTCACCTGTTATTTACAACATAATTATATTTTTTATTATTTTTCTCCATCACATATTCTGGTTTGCAGATAAATAAAATATAGATAAACTTATTAGCATTATATGAAACTGCAAATAAGTTTATGTTGGAAATCTTTTTCTATATTTAATATTGATTATATTCAGTTGGATAATTAACATACTAGCAGATATTCATTCGTAATGTTCATTATAGTGTGGCATTAAATGATGGCGGCGTCTATAAATCGTTTAATGTCAATTATGTTGGAAATTGCCATACCAATTAAGATTAGGTTATAGTGATTCAATACATTGAATAAAACATTCTCGTCTGATATATACAGGACGCACATTTAAGCCAAAGCAGGTTTAAACGAGGGAACTGTATATTTGAATCGGAATCAAAATCTTTATTAATAAGGATACAAAAATCGAATTTGGTCGTGGGCTATTAACAAATATTTTTATGGACTACACATAGTAACAGTGTTGAAATACGGAGCGAAACTGGGGTGGTTGCCTGTTCAGCAACATCTAGACTCTCACATTAATTTTCTTCTCTGTTCTATTCTTCACAACCCTAAGTCTCTCATTTACCATCTTGGGCCCAGGAATACAGTACCTCCACTTCTCTTCTCTTTCGTACTCCCCATCACACCTCCTCCAGCCTTTATGATGGATCATTTACGTTGGAGTACGTTTCTGGAATTCTCTTCCACAATCACTACGCGATAGTCCTTCTCCAGTAGCTTTAAAGAAAGGATTTAAAAAAAATCGTTTCTGTTTTTTATCACTTGTTTGCTGGTAGTATACTCAATAGTGAGCTAAGCTCGCCTTTGTACATGAATTTTATTTACTATTCTATATAGTATCATCTTATATTATGTGCAATAAAGAATAAGAATAGATCCCGCTCTGGGTATTTGTGCGTGTGCGATTTTTGTCAGACTGTTAGTAACATGGTGCGCTACTATTTCTCCTGTTTTCTTCATTTCTATTAGGATAGTTTAGGTTCAGATCAGACATGTGTTCTTTTCGGCGAAGCTGGCTGGGATTCAAATGTTACATCCTGTATGTGACGTCATTAGCAAAGACTTTTAATACTATTTCGATCTTTAATATAAAAGTTTGAAGGTATATTATTGATTAACTCTTCAATATGCTAATTTTGAACCGTAGGCGTACGTAATTAAATCTATTTTCATATCATATTGTTTGGGTTTTTTTTTCTTCGTCCCCTAGTTTCCTGTCTTAGTTTTTTTACATCTTAATGGATTTTAACACCATATTAAGCTCGGTATAATGAACATACAAGAAGGCTATAAAAATAAGTTTTTAAGATAAACAGTAGATAGCAATTTATAATGTTTGTGAAGGAATTGATGATTTAGTTGGTACAGGTTTTTTATTGCAAAAGATATATAAAACTACAGTTATAGTACTATTAGGAAAAATTACTCATACATAATAATATTCTAAAAAAATTGTTTCGTAAGTTTATATTATTGGGTTTTCACCCCAACCCATCTGTTCCGGTATCGTAAGAAGTGACTGAAAGAATTATGGTAAGAGTACGGGCAGTAGACGGCTACTCAAAAATAGCCGCTAATCCGTTTGCCAAAGGGTGACGATGATAGGCAATATTCCGTCACGACCTTTTTCCAGTCTAAGATAACGCCCATCCGTCTTATTACAAAACATGGTTTATCGATAGTCTCAGACTAAAAGTGTGGTTTAATAAAATTTCTTATTACAAAAAGTGGTTTAACTCTTAGTCTTGGACTATCTATGGTACTAAAGATAAACCTGATGGGGACCTAGATTAACTCTATAAACCTTTGGTCTAAGTCACAAATATACGTCAAATTCATTGTTTTGAGGTTAGATTTGGTTTCTTTTTGTATGTTATATTGTAATATTACCTGAAATAGTTTAAATTTTCGTTGTCCTAAAGATAGTAATGTGCCGTAATTACAATCATTATAGGCAAGTACTAACTTTTTCTTCAGAATTCCAGTTTTCACTTCTTCGTTTTTTCTGTTGTTCTATTATATTAATATTATTCCCTTTTGATAAGAAATCAATAATAAGTACGAAGAAACGTCCAAATCTCAGAATAGTTGTACCTATGTTTAAAGATTTCCGCGCGATATAGACATTACGTTACGCATTAGTGTTGTTTGAAAGTACATATTTCGGACATGAAATAAATGTCATAAAAGTATTCCTCAGAAAGAAAATAAATGGCATTTATTGAAACAAGAACAACCATTAGTTTCTAATAGTTATCTTCATTAAATACCCTATTATATATGCTAAAATATCAATACCATTAATATAAAAAATTTACAGAAATATTCAGCATTTGGGTAAACGGAACGATGTAACCGAATGCTATCTGATTGAATGAATGTTTTCAAGGAATTCCGTGTATAATCTGTGGAAATAATTTAAGCCAGGACTAAAGTCGGGTACTATCTAGTCCTGACTTAATTTGATATTTGTAAAACGGACGGGTTTAAACCACGTACTAACGTTAGTTCCGTACTAAGTCCAGACTTCATAGTTCTGGTTTAAACCTGAGTCTAACAAGATTTTTGTAATAAGACTGTACATGATCAGCAATTAATCAATATTTGTAACGGTTACCATAACAATCCAGAAGCATGCCATTACAAAACTTATTTTGCAGATAAGGACAATAAACAAAAGTTAGGTAAATCGTGATTAGTCATGGAAACGTAATAAATATAATTGCATCAGTTTGTAAATGCCAATCCGTTGTAACAGTTGACATTAAAACGGTTTACCAATACTAACATTCAGCGCCAAAGAATAATGCATATGGAGTGTTCATAAGTATATTGATCACAAAAATCAAATTTTTTGTATGCATACAGACGAGGTCAGGACGAATTGACCTTCATTAAACGATCACTGTCATAGCACACTGTGAGTCGGTAAAAGCAGGTACTGGCTAGTGGTAGTTCTATTATTGCAAGAGTACGGCTGGCTAGGTACAACCACATCGCCAGATATTCTGTTGCCAAGCAGTAGTATCTAAACCGTAGTCTCTGTTCCGATTGAAGGGCACTGTAGCTAGTGAGAGGGTAAAAAACTAAAGTCTTGAGGTGAAGACGCACTCTTGTGGTGGTGCCACGCTGGACTAGTCCTGGGTAGCATACAAATTATTATGGGCAGGTCCGACTCTTATCACCGGGTAAGTAGATGGGTCGTCTTGTTACTAGTAGTATAAAAAAAATACGCTCTGCAGTTATTAGAAGTCCGGCCGTGAAGCAGAATTACGACTGACGTAGGCCACTTTGATGAACTATGAACTGATTACGCCGAAGTTAATAAAGACATTCGGGGTCTCACATTAGCACTCCATTCGCTTCCTTCTTCATGTAGCGCACCTGTAACGGATTGGACGAAGAATATATTTCATAATGTTATAAACCATTATCATTTTAACCGAAAGATGGCCACTGCAGCCGGTCTAGGTTTGTTTTGTGTGCTCATTGGCATGTCTTGCTATAATCGCCATGTTTGACAAGCGGGTTGGCAATCGCAGTAGTGTGAAAAATATACTCGTAGGTGCTGCTCATCCTCTGGCTAATCCCATCCCATTCTCGCCTTTCGTGACACCCAGGGGTTGAAATTGGGTGGTACCATTATTTGCCCGACCACATGATATATGTTATATGTTTAAAATACCCACCTGCAAAAAGGGGAACTAGTCCAATAATCAATTCAATTTGTAGGTTAGGTACTTCTATATTTACATACTGAAGTACTTCTATATTTACATACTGAAGTAGTAGGTAGTTCCCCCTTTTGCAGGTGGGTATCGTCCCTATTGAACTGAAGGTCTGCAGCCTTTTGGCAGTTTGTTCTGTATCCTATATAAAATTATGTCTTTACGATCTGCAAATTCTTCAAAGAATTTGTGTATGTAACTAGATATACCGAGTAATCTCTACTATTTAATAATGATTTCATCATTATATCAGCCGAAGGATGTCCACTGCTGAACAAAGACCTTCGTCATAGATTTAAAAATCAACCAGTTCATGCTACTCGCATCCAGCGCCTCCCAGTTACCTTTACCAGGTCGCCTGTCCATCTTGTTGGAGGTAGTCCCACGCTGCATGTTTCAGTGTGCGATAATTTAGAACCTATCTATCTCGACGGTCGTTCAATTCTACAATATACGTGCCATAATTATTCATAATACATTAAAAAACACAAAGAGGTAAATCTAGAGATCTTTTACATTCATTTTAATGTTACTGATCTAGAAATGAACGAGTATAATTTAGATGGTTGTTAACCCTTGCAAGTTGCAAGAGTCAATTGCAGAAACTAGTTCTGTGATGCTTGCAAGCGATGGATTACTAACCTGTCACTACTTCTACAGATAGTATGCAGAAAATAGTACTTATTGGTACTCATAATCATGAATGATACCGCAGCAATTAATTTAAATACAGAAAACAATTGATTGGACAATTTGTGTTGCCGTAATACATATTCTTATATCTAAACTTGAGTATACCTGTTGATACTTGAAGTACCTTTTAGAAAAAACAATGAGATCAATTTGAATCAACAGAAGCTGTTAAAAACCCGAACCAAGCCACGTTAATTTACAGGTTGAACTATCATATTACCTAGTGGCCGTTTCTAATAGAAAGGTATTGAGTCAACGTACGTCCGTAGTTTGTAACAAAATTACCTTTATTGCGGGCTTGAGACAAAGCGGAATGCTGGGACGTCGGGCGGCTCCTATAAATCATTGGTCGACGCAACTGATTCAGATTACCGGTGCAGTAAACTGTTAGGTGAGATGCAAGGGTTAGTCTGCGACAGGTGATATTATAGCAGGTATGTGTAATAGCAGAGAATTGTAGAGAAATCATTGCAAGGTGTTGTATTTGTTTTGGCTATTGACGGATCAAATATTGAGGTCGGTAAATATCAAACTAGAATCAACAATATCATAAATCGAATTAAATATTTCAGTATTTTCAACTTCAGACTTCAGTTTTTCTCCTGTATAATGGGTACAGTTTACCAACGTAGATTCCACATGTATAATCACTTACGGTCGAAATGAATAATCAATTTAACCCAAATTCTTTAGATTTAAGATTTTGAAATTTATCCGTTGTTGTATTACGATCACATTTAACGCAAAAAACCGACATATCCGTAGTCCGAAATCCAAAGATTTTGTATTAGATCGATTATTAATTTCAGCCGTTAGACCAGAAGCAACTATTCGTACATCGTACAAATATTTGCTCCGTGCGGGAATTGAACCCACGACACGTAGCGCAGAAAGCTTATCCCTCAGCCTCTGCACCGACCATGCCGACAAAAATCTAATACTGCAAATATATCAACAACATGAGTGCATACAACCCAAATATTGTGAATTATAGCAATTTTTTTATTGATAGAAAGAATATTTCTATCAAGCATCAAAACAATTTATCTCAATTTATCGATGTACTATAGTTAGGCCTAAACATCCTTACAGTGAGATTGATTATACTGTATTACTAAAAAATATATAACTAGAAGCAGGCTAGACCGGCCGTACAGCGCCTCGGGTGCTCTACGATAGAAAATTATTAAGAAAATTAAATGTTCTACCGTGTGCTGGTTCACAGATATGCCAATTATTGATACTATCTACAGACGAGCCCTGAAACTGTGTAGGCCGTTTCTCTACATTTTGCAATTTACCTACGTTTTATCTATTAACTGTCTCTGTTTTAAAGCTAATAGTAATTGATTTCGTGTTTCTAGCAAGGTAGTGAGAAATGAGTTCCTTCGGTATGAATGTTTTAATGAGGTGAAAATGTACAGGCGTGTTTTATGTCAGTTGACTATTCGATAAAATGCTAGCAATGAAATGTTAAGTTTAATGTTTCCATTTGATCTTGTGTTACGAAAACTAATATGATAATAGATGAACATGAAAGTTTATGGTTTATATGGAAAGTAAGTCATTATTATACGGGAATGGTGATTGATCGTCTAACAGGCACTTACATTTGTTCCCCTATGACTTCACAATAGATTGCGCACATTTGCCGATTCTTTTGTGAACCTATCGGTCTTAATTTGACAATTATTGGTAGTTGCTACAATGAACATGACTGACATGGAGCACTCCGTTTATATTTTGGATTTCAATTTTTTTTTAATGACATTTTTATGTATTATTTCTGCCCTGCAATAGTATTTCTCATATGTCATGGGTACTGTTCCACTGCCGTGTGGTGCCCGCTACGAATAGCACCAACCCATTTCATCCCGTGGGTGTCGTAAAAGGTGACACTGACCGGTGACCTTCGAGTACATTGACAACTAGACTGCGATCGCCAACCCACCAGCCAAGCGTAGTGATTATGGCAAAACCCCCCAATGAGCACACAATACACCCAGACCGGTCGTTGTGGCGATCTCTCTTAGGACAGAGAGAAATCCTCGGAGGCCGCGGGCGCGCAGATTGGGGAGTCTGCTGGAACACGGTGACGCGCACCTGATACATGTCGCCGTGTGCGTAGCACAGCGCACGGCAAGACTTGGTCGGAACCTGTACAATCCTCCCCTCGAAGTGCCTGGGGGGGCTTTTTTTCAATCGCCTGCCCTCCGCTAGAGGGGGCGACCGCTTTACAGTCATGCCCACCGAGATGTGCTTAAAGGCGAGGCAGCAATAGGCGGCTCTAGTGTGATCTTACAAGGACCTGGAGCCCCCCTTCGGTGGCGAAGATGCCCGCTCCAGTGGCTTTAGCCGGTAGGAGCATACCGCTTCACTCTTCCCCGGGGCGAAGGGAGTTCATGCAGAATTTCCACTAGACACCAGTAAAAAAAAGGCAGTAAGAAGTGTACATAAAATTACTGTATGTTTTTGAGCGTGGACCGTATTTTTGTGGTTCTGGTAATAAAACTATCCAGTTTCTACTATAGCTATCGTATCTACGATAGGCACGGAATCTTTATAGTCATCAGACTATTGGCCGAAATTATCAATCATTCAAATCCAAAATCTTTAGATTTAAGATTTCGAAATTCATCCGTGTATGTGTTAGGATCACATTTAATATGAAAAACAGACAAATCCTTAATCCCAAATCCAAAGATTTTGGATTAGACTGATTATTAATTTTGCCGTAAATCAAACTAATCTAATAATTAATTATACAGCGGAAAAGCAAGCACGGCTACTAAACTTTGAGATATGACCTGAAGAAAGGGTTTACTTATTTTACTTACTTAGACTGTGTTACCAGTAATACAAAAATATTAACAAGAAATACCTAATATTCGTTCCACGTATGTTCCTATAAGGATTCCGCTGTTTTTTCATTCGGACGTTCCGAACCCTAAAAATGTGTAGAAAATATAATAAATATAAACCACAGACACATATTAATCACATACATTTTGCTTTTTATAATTTAGATTTTACTATTTTGTTTTATTTATATCATTGCTATTTTACAATTGTGTGTTTTAGTTTTAGTTTATTCGAGAGGTGAAAATCTGGTGACTTATAATACAGGTTTTAATTACTGATAACCAGAGGCACCAAGCGCTTCATAAATATTTCACTTGTGTAGGTACTGTTTATGTTAATAAAACATTATTATTGTTTGTTATTTTAGAACAAAATAAAGTAAACTAAAGCGTCATTTTATCTGCCAATGCAATTACTTTCCAGACAACCAGAGAGTATTAAAGATAATCGGCTCGGGTAGACATAGAAACAGGTTTCTCAAAGCTAATTCTTCGTCAGTTCCCAAGTTTATAACATTCATACTTAAACAGATAAAGACAGATATTTTAAACAAAAATCTAATCGATTCTTGATCATTCCTATAAATATACACTGTTATTTTTCGTTTGTTAACCCTAGATTTACATGACCCACGACAATGTTATTTGCCTACTCATCATGTATACAGGATACATGCAAGCTATCAGTTGCCCCGTCACGTAGACAATAAAACTCACAACTTCACCACGAACGTTAGTTTGTCACAAAAACTCCGCCGTCGGGGCCTGCAAGTGAATTAGGCTATTAAAGCTGTAGTAAGCCGACATAAGATTGGCTCCAACGTTGGTAGTAGTGTTGGATGTTTTATAAACTATAAACTTACAAAACTTCTATTCTGGAGCATTTTTTTTACAATATGAGTGTAAAGCCCTTGTGCAAAGACAATGATAGGAAAATTACAAAAAAATATTAGTATTTTATAAATGTGGCAACTGTATAAGTAAGTATTAGATTCTTATTCTCTAATTTAGACTCTACAAACTTGTTTATAGATAACATAAAGTAGGTAACAAACGTTGAGTAACGTGTTATATTTGCATAATAGCCTTTACTTTAACGAAAACAACTTTACCTTGGTCCATCACGAAATGTTGACCAATTATTGGCCCCAACATTAAACTAAAACGCATCCATTGAGTCACGCGCAGTACGCACGATCATCGCACGCGCAGCGCAAGCTAAGTAGAGTTTAGTAAATTGTACGCTGATTGCCGCGTGATATGGAGTTATTATTTTGTTTTTTACTACAAAATTATGTGATTTAACATGAAGCTACTACTGCATATGGCAAAGCAAAAAAGCGTTCATGAACGTGTATGACATGACAGTAAGAAGTTGAGTCGAGATATTCCTAAGTTGATCTTATGGTAATAATATTTTGTGACTATGTGGTTAGATTCATACTAGTATGTTAAACATTTGTCACAGTGTATAAGATTTATTAAATGCCGTATAGTGCCAGCTAAGAATACCACTACCCCATCTCTTCCCGTGGGTGTCGTAAAAGGCGGCAGCAGCGTCCTTTGAGTACATTTATAACACATCTGCGATCGCCGACCCGTCTGCCAAGCGTGGCGGTTATGAACAAAAAACCCGGGTTTGTGTTGTGTCTTTGTGACAATTTTTGGAGGAGGATTCTGTCCTACGGTGGATGTTTTTCGGCTGAAATGATGATAAGATTTATAATATAAAGCCTTATGAACCAAAGCCTCATTCTCATTTGAACAGCACTTCTCTTCGCCGCTCACGTTTATTTGTCGCATACTATCCCAGATCCAAACATCATCGGATATCACCATAAAAGCTTACAGTAACGACATAGTCATGTGTTAAATTATACATGAGTTTGAGTCGCCGAAAAGCGACCACGCCTTTACGGACAGCGGCGTGCCCCTCCCACTACCGCCCCCTACTAATTATTATAACCGGTTTGGTTTATCGTAATTAACCAGTAACGCCACCTGTTGTACTTATTAAATGTTATACGAAGTATTCGTGACAGCAGCTTCTGGAGCAACCGTCCAAATCGGATATTAAAGTTGTTTTTTTTAAATCGATGTCTCGCTATGTTTTCTCCTGTATCATAAGTACAGTTTACAGACATAAAGCTCACAAGCGCAAATACCCAGATACGCGACAGCTATATGTAGATCATACAAATATTTGTTTCGTTTGTTGTTCGGGATCGAACCCACGACACGTAGTGCGGAAAGCTAATCGCTTAACCACTGCGTCAGCCGTACCGTTGATACTTAACTTCTTACTTTTGAATCAAAATCGGTGGGCCTTAAGTAATAGGTGCAGAGGGTTGGTGCAGTGACTGATACAGTCGACTGCTGCGCTCCGGATCGCGGGTTCGATTCCCGCACAGAACATATTATGATTACTTCAAGTATATCCTGAAACGTATATTTCCATTTCCTTAATTTCCACGGTTTTTTAATATGTAATCCACGACCTTCGTCAAAGTACGTTAATTAACTTCAACAGGCTTCCTTGGTATTTGATCTAGCAACGGTATGTAATTACTAAATGGTATAAACAGTTACTTCGCAATAATTCCCCGCTTCCGCGAATTATTGATTGATTGCTTGCAATGGGAAGCAGTGTTTTGTTGTGTATAGCCACATTTTATAAACTTACCTTACCTAAGGGAGATTCGATATAATATAAAATGGTACCTATGTTGTTTAGCCGAGTTGTTCCATCTGACTTTCAAAGTGCAAGCGTTAGTAGATATCATGTCATCAGTTACAGATTATATGGATAACTAAAATGCTTTGGAGCTGCACTAATCAAACATACTTAATATTATTTGCATCGTCATGTTATTATTTTAGAAATTTAAATGACAATGTTGTATAACATTTTAATGAATAAGTACTTTACATGTCATTTAATGAATAAATGTTTTTGTGACAAATAATGATTTATTTATGACAATAACGTTTTTTTATAACATTGATTAGATAATTATAAACCAACGTAGGCGGTCTCACCATCTTTTCCAGACACAAATGACTTTAATTGTGGCTGGAAAAGATAGGTAGGCCACTCTTGCTCTTACCTCCTCATTTCAAATTACACATGTCCCTGTGCCATTCAAACTCTAGTCTACAATTAATATATGTTAACAAACAATCTCTATCGTTTATAATTTTCCTGTACATTGGATTGAAACCAAGATGACCTTTCGAAGAAATTACTATTCAGGGTAAATCTTGAATAGTAGCTTGCAACCCTAATGATAGGCGTAACGGGCTGCATTCAATATCGCTAGGTGTATATTCATAAGTACCACAGATATCGGTGCCTATGTTATGTTAATAGTTATGTTAGGTACTACAGGTTCTTCTGAATTAATCTCTGAAGAACCGTACCCGATTATTGACGGACTAATAACGGGACTGGTATGTACTTTGGTTTTAATTAAATAAGTACTGGGTATATGTAGCTGGTGATTCATTAACGTGGAATACAGTTTATTTTTTCATTGCAAGTAGCGGTTACTGTACAAAGTTAAAGCAGTTATTTTTGTATATCATCATCATTATGTATATTATTAATCATAGGTTTTTTCATAACACTAAGGTGGCAAACAGGCGTACGGCCTGCCTGATAGTAAGCGGCTACCGTAAGCTATGGATGCTTGCAACACCAGAGGTTTCAATCGTGCGTTGCCAATCCTGTAAAAATCTTTTTCGCCCTTTTTGAAGAGACCCATGCTGTAGTTTCTTGAGAAAACATCGGTATGGAGCTGATTCTACAACCAGAGCGTGCGTGGCAGGAAGTTCCTCTGATACCGTACGGTACGAGACTATTTTGGCTCTAGGGTATGTGGGTTAACTCCCCGCCGGTGGCGAGAGGTGCGATAGTAGAAACTAGCCGTTTACATCATATCGAACAATTCCTTAGAACACTGTCCATTATACAAGCGGTAGAACAAACACAGGGAGACAAAGTCTCGACAATCCTAACTGCACGTTTCTGTACCGAGTCAAAAGGCCCAAGCTAGTTTCCAGGTGCTCCCATAAATGGCAGCAGTACTCCACATGGGGTCGGACTTGCGACTTATAAAGCAGCAGTCTTTGCCCCGATGAGAAGTACCGCCTTGCCCTGAGGAGGACACCGAGTTTTTGGACGCCAGCTTGACCTTATCATCTGAGTCCGTGCGAAACTGAACACTGCTGGAAATGTGGTGTTGGTGTAATTGGTATCTATAAAATATTTATCTTTAATCTATTACACTATATTTATATTAATAGTGGATTAACCAGCCATGTTTTAAGTTTAAAATGTTCTATTAATTTATTTCTATATGTCTCTCTTTTCACGGGTTTATATCCCCTGTAAGGGGGTTCCCCCGGTCTTTTGACAGGCTTACGCGGGGACATAGGTCCAACACGCACAGGCCCTTTAGAGAATTTTAATCTAAAATGTAATGGGACACCAACCGGGGACTCTCCATAGCTGCACTATAAAATGAAGTCATGGATTGTCCCCGGTGGTGTAAGGCTATTGTATGAGATGGAAACTATAACGATAAGGTCTATTGGAATGGGTGTTACATGGAATAAAAAAACTAATTTCTATGATTATTATCAAGGCTACATATTATCAAGCTAATACTTCCAGTATAAACTGATCTCGCATTGTATAGGCTTTCGGTACGTTGAGAGATCAGCGTAAACTGGACCAGTATATTTTTTATTTATGTAAATTGAACAACCAACAGCTACAATATAAATTATTAAAAAATACACGAAACATCGAAACAATATTGTAGCCCACAGCGCTGTTCACAGATAAACTATAGCTTGCTATGTAGCCGTGTGTACCTATCACTAGAAATTTGTTTCGTATGGTAATGCTTATTGTTAAGTAGGCATGCATGCGAGACGAGCAAGTCATTCGCCTGATGGTAAGCATCACACCTGCCTATAATCAATGTAATGCTACACAGAACTAGTCTTATGTAGCATAACACCGCGCGCGTCGCCTTGATACATTGGTTATTTCGTCCCATTAATTTCACTACCCAAGGAGCCCCTCAAACCGGAACACGGTAATGTTTAATGCGAATGATGGCACCGCAGTGGTAACAACCTTTTTTTTATTGGTGTCTAGTGGAAATTCTTCATGGAACGTCCTTCGCCCCTGGGAAGGGCGAAGGGGCATGCCGGACTCCTACCGGCTAAAACCACTGGAGCGGTCATCTTCGGCATCGAAGGTGGGCTACAGGTCCTCGTAAGATCACACTAGAGCCGGACGGTGGTAACAACCTAGCCGGTCTCTTGCGAGAGACTTATCACTTGGTCGAATGTCTTTCTCTTCGACAAGCAAACAAATCAATATACTTTTCTTTACCAATGGAGGTATAATTTATGAGCCCTTTTTATTGATCCCCAGTGGAAGTTCATCATGAACTTCCTCCACCCCAGGGACGGGCGAAAGGCACGATGGATTCCTACCGGCTAAAACTACTGGAGCAGTCATTGCGGCACACTGGTGCCACGCTTACAGGCACATCGTGGAGAGTTTGACTGTAAAGCGGTAATTCCCCCGAAGCCCCGCTGTGCACTGTGCTATGCTGCGCAAACGGCAGCGCATGACTACATGCGCGTCATCGTATTCTCGGGGTTCGCTTGGTGTGAGCGCGCATATTCCCCGATGGCAGGGGGTTTAGCTATATAGAACAATAGGCGCCAAGGCGGTTGATAACTCGGACCAGTCTCTTCCTTCTTCGAACGGCAACGGCCCTCTCGCGATCACGCTCTGCGGTCTCCTTCTGGAGCATAACGCTGTCACAGAAGGAAATCACTGTATTCGTATTTTTATGTTCTGCCAACATAGCACATTATGAGCCCAATCGTGTGTAAACTAAGATAAAAGAAATCAATTTAAACCTTTTTTGTCTGGAAGTTAAATCTCAAATTGATAATACCAGATTAATCGGATTCTTTTGCTTCCATCTCTTAACATTAACACCTCAAATCATCAGTAATTTTACTCAATTAATTCAATGAACGTTTCATCAGCGTTTTCTCGAACAATTACAGTAATTATATCGAAGACAAATATTTACCGTGTATTTACAACTGATGTTTAGTCGATCGCCCACGCGTTGACAGCCGCCCATTACTGCGCCGGCGCACCAGAGGGCTTAAGCCCCTTCACATAATCTAGCTCATTCGAACCAACTATCTGGACGGTGTGGCGAAATTGAACATATATGGAAAAAAATACAGAAGCATTTTTCGATGACGCCGTTTGGCGTTATTAACACACACAATTATAAAAGGCCAACTAAATTTTGAATCAATAACTTTTTTGTATTATGAAATTCGGACATTAAAATATCAATTCGTAACTCAATGTTGGTTTGCATCCTGGTGGGCTTTTAGTCTGTAATGAAAATAAATTTGACTGTGATAAAACATTCAGCTAAAACATGAATTACGTTTAGCCTCAAGTAAATAATGTAAAAGAAAAACTAAACATGGACAATGTTGTTAGTCCAATTTATTTTCATCAATACGAATAAACTTGATTTGGTTCAGGGTCGTATACAAAACATAACTACAATAATAGTTTACTGCCTCGTAGATGAACAAATTGAACAATTTGTATAGAATGTTTTTATATAATTACATTTTGTTCGTATATTCCGACAGTTCTTCATCGTGTTCCAACTGGCGCGTATTTCCCTGGGGTGTTGGGATCGACAATTGAGATGTAATAAAGCAGGGCATATCGTAGTAATAAAAATGTAAACAACCTTTTTATTTTTGCATAAAAAGGACATGTTTTGTTTATACATACGGATGTACCACTCGAAGATTCATGGAAATACATAAAATAAATGTTATTTCAATGGTTTGATATTTTCTTTTCTTTTTTTCTTTTTTAGAACATACATTGCCCCACACTAGGATTTCTTCCATGTCGTGGGTGCGTTCACAGACAACTTTATCCGTAGTAGTTTAAAAAGATTCTTCAAAATAAGTTATAAAACCAGTTAGTAAAATAAAATAAATAACGAACTTTATATCTCTCTATCTCCATACTTAAGTGGATTTTGGGTTTCAAAAAGCACTGTACCTACTGAAATAGTTAAGAACCAATTCGATATCAGTATATCGTATCTCTTTACAATGCTTTTTATCCTAGAAATAGTGACATGATCTGATATTATAATCTTTACAGATCGAACCTTTTTCTACGAAATGTTACATATGGAACGGCCTCTGTTTGATAAATGCACTCTCGTGAGTGCAGATAAGCATACACGCTTGAAGTTCCAGCACTCTGCTTATCTATACTGATGCAGGTCTTGGTTTGTGCGTCTTATCCGCTATGAATAATGATTATGCTTGAAAAGCATATTTATGGAAAAGCTTGTCATATATTTGCCTATTTACCTACTTTTATCAGATAATTAAATATAACAGAATATTAGGTCATATTACAAGTTTGGAAATGTTTTATTCGATATTTTTTAGCTATTCAAGTTTAAGCAATAACTTATTGTATGTTGAATAGTGCAGACTATAGTCGTCAAAATGAAAATCAGTGTATAGTACACAAAAAATCTTTTTCAGCATGTTATACAGACTGTGTGGGACCCGCGTGGCTATGTTGTGGACCAAATTTTAATCGTCTGGTAGAACCCTGTATGATACTACGAAGAACACCAACGTGTTACCAGACCAGTTTATGTGTCTCACGTAATGTTTCCTTAATTTTACCAATCGCTCACGGATTAGAAGTTGACAATGGTGGACATTTTCTCAGCATATCTTCAGCTTGTGTAATATTTTCTGAAGTTTACGCGAATATCATCCATTCAATTGAAATAGCTTACGGAAATATATCACGTTTAATTCATTCATTATATATACTTACGTACAGCATCTATACGTGTATTAATAATATAATAATTGTGGTAGGGCTGCACGTTTGCACGTATAGACGCTGTACGTAAGTAAATAGAATTTAATTAATTAAACGCGATATATTTCCGTAAGCTATTTCAATTCAATTCAGCTTGTGTTCTTCCCATTTTTGTTAGAATGCAGACACCTCACTGCCCTTTTTTACTGAGTGCATTGGGGATACACATTACATTTCAATAACAAGTGATATCAATAGGGCATTACATTATACAACAAACCGTGATACGTGACCGTTATAAAAAACACAACTCTTCACAAATTTCGATGTTCTCGAAGTGGAATGGATGTCTTCGATATTCCATTTAAAAATATACACTGGCTTTCGAATGAAAGCTATCAAAACACACAAAACGTTATTAACTTTAATAGCTAAAGGAATATTGAATAAAATATGTCGAAACCAGTGACCCAGTAAATTCATCCAATAAGGAAAGAAAGAAATTCTGCTATCAAGTAAAAATATGTTTTAACCGAAGGTTGAGTGTGAAACGGCCTCTGTTTGATAAATGCACTCCCGCGAGTGCAGATAAGCAGACGTACTGAAGTCTCTTGATATGTCGGTCTGACAGTCCCTGAGACTAGTGGTAATTGCTTTACGAGAGTATGCGTTCAATTAACATTCAATACTTAAGAAATTATTTGATCTTCATGTCGCCAATCCTTAAATTGCAGGTTTTTGTTGAGCTTTAAAATATATATGATACTATGCTATACTATTTTTTTTTCTTATTTATGCTCAAATATATACAGAGGCGGACTTAATGCTTTAGGCATTTTCCACCAGTCAACTTAAGGGTAATGCAGAGACAAATACCTGGTAGGTGCATTATAAAAAATGTTGTGACACGAATTAATATGCCATAATTGTATGACAAAATTACACTTACATAATATATATTTAAATATTTAGATACATAATATATACCGTATTTAAATATGTAATTATATACATACATATCATTACATAATTATAAACTGATGCTATCTAAAATATTTATTATCATCATCATTTTAGCCGAATAAAGTCCACTGCAAGACACAGGCCTCCTCCAAAGATCACCACTACAACCGGTCAAGGTGTCTTGTGTGCTCTTTGAGGGGTTTTGTCATGATCGCCACGCTTGGCGGGAGGGTTGGCGATCGCAGTTGAATTGTTAATGTACTCGAAGGACGCTGCTGCCCATCCTCCAGCTAATCCCACAGTCGCCTTATACGACACCCACAGGATGATATGGGTTGATGCTATTCGTAGCTAGCCACATGGCAAAAAATGAGATGAATTTGCAAACTTATTACGGATTAGATAACTACTACGATCCAAAGAAAAGAAGTCTCACATCTTTTTTCTTTTTCTTTTGTTTGGTTAGTGGCCAACCTTATGATAGAGTCGTTCAAGCTGCCCAAAAGCCTCTAACTTGACTTAATGACTGGCGTCTGAAGACAACAACCGGGACCGATAACTTCACGTGCCCTCCGAAGCACGGAGACGCTGATTTCAAATACCAATAGCGATCACCCATCCATAGACTGACTGCGCCGAGCGTTGCTAAACATCAGTGATCATTTGCCATCATCGTTTGATCGTTTATTATTGAGTGCTACTTACTGCCTACGAGCATCTTAAGTATTAAAATTGTAATGCCTGTAACAATTTGTATTATAGTTTTCCATTCTAGTTATCTATCATTATCGTATGCTGATGGGTTTATAGCTTAACATGTCTTGGTATTAAAATTTGTCTTAACACTATATTTAAAAATTACTGCAGGAATCATAGCATATAATCTAAATTTCACCTTCGCGCTTCGTATATATGATAAAGGAGCTCATGTCAAATGTGTTGAAAATTTTCCGTTCTTTTCTTCAAGATCAGTTTGCAACCCAATGATGGTAACTTTTTCATTTGTGATTCCAGATATTGATTGCCTATCTTAACTTTGTGGGCGATCAACAGTTCCGTACACACAGAAAAAAATGATTAGTAATTCGTTACTTAAATTGAAGTTACCAGTAGCTAAATGTTTAGCTACTGTGGTGACTACTAAACTATTTCATATGTAGTGAGAGAGTGTACAGTAAATCAAATAACTTTTAAAAGTAAAGCTGTAAGGACGCCTGTCACCTTAGTCATCCTAATAAACATTAGGATAAATATAAATCTATAAAATACGCAAAGTAATCCACTTAAATGTTTTATTATAATGTGCAAATTTTATACTTATATTCGACATTATTTTTTATTTTCTCTTGAAGTCAGATTTAATGATTTTTAAAGTTCTAATTCAAATTTTATAGTATTCAGTATTTCATTCCCCTATACCTTTTATATATCGACTGCAATTATTTAAATTGAAACCGCACGTTTAGATAAGCCACGCTTCGGGCTCTTGAACTGTCCATCTGACAGTCATTAAGACTAGCGGCAATCGCATAACGTGAGTTTCCGACGTGCAATCTGCACTAGATGACTTGAAGTAAATGGACGTATTAAAATTTAAATGTTCCTTGTGAGTTCGCATTAATATTGTGTAATTAAAGTCTTTAAGAGCTAATGCATCCTGTGCGACAATATCCTGAATTCATTATCATAGCCCTTAGCGTAATGATATTTTATACGAGATCGAATCAAAAATGGGGGGATGAACTAAAGTTGTCGACATAGCTGGTACGGCACATAGTTCGTAGAAATAATGGCCACTGGGGCAGAAAAGTTCTCGAGTGGAGACCAAGTGCCAGAAAACGCTCGTAACAGTGTGGGTCATCCTCCAACGAGGCATTGGATACGGGTGGAATTTACCCAGTTTTTATGAAAGATTTTGGGATGGGCTGATATGATGACAGAGCACGCCGCGATAGCGATGGTAAGACCCGCTATGGACGAATGACTGGAGAGGTGGCATGGCGCCCTCACCTAACGCATAATGCAGATACTCTCGAACCATGGGTGTTTCGGGAAGTATCTGCGTCGAATAGGTCGAGAAAGGACGCCCGGTTGTCATCATTGCGGGGACTGCCCGGAGGACACGGCGCAGCACACGTTGGAGGAGTGTTCGGCTTAGGCAACGCAGCGCCGTGATCTCGTCGCGGTGGTCGAAGGGGGTCACCCCCTCTCGCTTCCGGCCGTGGTTCAGTCCATCGTCCGGAGCGAGAGTGCGTGGGATGCCGTCGCCTCCCTTTGCGAATGCGATGCAAGCAAAGGAGGCGGCAGAGCGGAGAGAGAGAGCTGGCGCCGGAGAAGGGCGCTGAACGATCTTCGGTTACATGAGGAGCGGCATGCGGGCGACGAACTCGGGGCGGTCCGTCACCCGAACAGAAACAGGTCCGAGATGTAGCCTCTCTGTAGGATAAATGCGGCCAACAAAGTCGCACAGAGAAGGGGCCTGTCAAACAATGGTGGGTGATGGGGGCGCGGTTTAATGCGAATAAAGCGTACACCTCACCTCCGGCTAGAGATAAGAAGAAGGTTACCGTGGGGTTTTATCCGGTTTGAGCCTGGCATGCCCCTGCACCCTACCCAAGGCGGAGGAAGTCCATGAGGATTTCTCAACGATAAATAGAAAAAGAAAAAGGCTGATGTGATGATTATGATAGCGTAGTGGGCTATACTTTTAGCAGCCTAATGCATCAAAGGCTGCCTCAAGTACGTCATCTGATATAATGCAACAGCCGATGCGGTAAGTCTTTGGATGGTTGACCGCATAGTGGTATTTGAACTGAGTCTCTCTGACTGTGGTCTCCTTGCTTCATAGGGCACGTAAAATCGTCGGTTCCGGTTGTTGCCACTAGACGGCAGGCGTTGAGCGAAGTTGTTGGCCTTTGGGTGGTTTAAACAACTCTGACACAAGGTTGGCTTAACTAAACAAAACAGAAAGAAAGAAGTCATTTATATTTGAATAACGACTAAACTGGTCGTTTAGTAGGTTCATGTCATAACCCTCAGAGATGTGCCTAAAAACGTGGCATCAATGGGGGGTTCTAGTGTGATCTTACGAATACCTGAAGCCCCCCTTCGACGCCGAAGATGACCACTCCAGTGGTTTTAGCCGGTAGGAGGCCGCATGCCCCTTCGCCCTTCCCCGGGGTGGAAGAAGTTCATGTAGAATTTCACACACATTTATAGTCACGTGCTATACTAAATACTGGAGACGTGTAAATGGCGGTTTATATGGTTTCTTTTTTAAGTAACAAATTTTTATTGTTAACAGCCGTATAAAAGTTCCTGGTCCCTACTCGTTTTCTATGAAAATATTTCGTCTTAAAGCTATTCAATTATTTTAAAAATAGAATATCAGTAACATTTATTTCGTTGACGTTGGTCAAAGCCTCGCATAACAATAGTGATAAACAATAAACCGAATTACTTTCACTAACACTAACTTTCTAAGGCTGTTGCTGAAAATCAGCGCTGATGGCTCGTTGAGATGCCACAGTATTATGCTGAGCTTCAACCTATGTTTTGCGAAGATGCGACGCACAATTTCCTTAAGACCGTAACTTATGTAACCCTGCCCTGTACCCTGTATTGTAGGCACAGACTAGGTAGTAAGATACTTCGTATATTGTAGGCATTGTTTTTTTCTTTTTTGTATTTGTTTCTTTTTCGACCACAGACAAAAATGTGTACTCTTTGGTAAAAAATATTGTTGTTATATTTTGACTGGATACCAAGTCTTTTGGCCATTTTTATTATAACGGTGTTGCCAGCGCGGATACGCGTTTGGTTTCATGAAGTGTTAGTTTTTAAGCGTATAATTATTGTAGTATGTAGTATCGATTTTAGCTATGTCGTTAGTAATGCCTTATGTAGAATTTTTACATTTTAATCTGTACTTGTGCGTCGACGTTCGCCGCAAAAATAAACTGTTTTTCTTTCTTTCTTTCTTTCTTTCTTTCTAACACAGATTTTTCTTAGAATCTGGTACTTAAAGTCTATGTTAAAAACATTTTTTTTATTTTTTATTGATGTCCAGTGGAACTTCTACATGGAACTTCCTCCACTCCGGGGAAGGGCGAAGGTATATGCTGGACTCCTACCGGCTAAAACCACTGGAGCAGTCATCTTCGGTACCGACAGGTCCTCGTAAGATCACACTAGAGCCATGTTGGAACACCTACATCATACTGAGTTCTGAAGTGTTACAGATACAATTTAAAATAGTAACAAATCCAGCTTTTAAATAACAAGCCGTCGCTATCGGGCAACATTTCAGTTACATAAAAGATAGTTGTACTGCAGGTCGTTAACAAGAAAGTCTGTCCCACACATTCGCTTTGCATCGGCAGTTTAGATAGGATCAACTTAAAATATACCGATTGCAATATCTCCAGCTATAAGTTAGGTTATCTATCGACGTGGAATAAGGATTTGTAATCGCAGGATAATCCAGATCATGGAGCATTACATGTTGTGTTATTGGGGATCGGGTTCTCTCTGAATACTTCGCCATTTTCCTGTTACCTTATGAGATTTTCGTCGATATATTTTATGGATAAAAATAATAACATATGTAACTTATAACGTTATCATTCTAAGTAAGGCTACGTATATAAAATTATAAAAGCTGTGCCTGTATAAAAACATCTGAGAATTTATTATGATTTAACCTTTATAAACTAATTAATTTTGAAAAGATGCATAGTGCGATCACAAAATAGTTGACTTAGCGTGATGAACTGATGATTAATATTGTATTTATTTATAATAATTGACTTTGCTTCATTAACGGTCTGAAGAGGACCATTTGTTTTATGATAGGAACAGCAAACGATTAGCGGTCTATCTGACAGTAAGTAGCTACCGCATCCATGGATATCAGTAACCTATTGATTAAGCATGCGTTGCCGATCTAAGGTAAAAGTTCGAGTGGCTTTTGTTTCAGTAATTTTGTTGGCTGTTCATACCCATCACCTGGAACTTTCACCATGTTTGGCATGTAGATCTTTATGAGCCGGTATGCTGATAAATCCACAGATTTTTTACCGTGTGGCGCCGGTTAAGAACACCCTATATCATCCTGTGGGTGTCGTAAAAGGCTACTATGGGATAAGCCGAAGGATGGGCAGCAGCGTCCTGAGAGTACATTACATACAACTCAACTGCGATCGCCGTCCCACCTGCCAAACGTGGCGATTACGGCAAACCCCCAATGAGCACAAAACAGAAACCCAGACCAGTCGTTGTGGCGATCTTTGGGGGATGCTGTGTCCAGCAGTGGAGTTGAGAATAAAAACGCTGATAATGAGCATTTTTGATTACTAAAAATAACATAGACATAGCATACAGATAGGAGCAGTAAATCACTATTAATATTAAAAATGCGAAAGTGTGTTTGTTCTGGCTGGGGTCTCTTTTGGCTTCGCCAGATTTTCACGGTTAAATACCCACAAATGAAAATTAAAATAAACATGTGTTTTCTAGGTGCGTGTCCTTCTTTCACGCAGAAACAACGGAGTAACGGATCAACGTGATTTTTTGCATAGAAATAGTTTATGGGCCAGAGAGTGACATACGTAGACTATCTAATTCTACTTTACTACTTTATCTCGGGAAAAATGTAGTTCCTCGGAAATTGCGGTTGAAGCCGCGGGGTGCATCATCCATCTTATTAAAGTCACAGAATTAATACCAATCAATATGATAAAAAAAAGAAATGCACTAAAAAAATGTCTACATTTAAGGGACTATCCAAAGGCACATAAGGAATAAGTAATGTGCTCAAGTTCTGTAATAAATCTTAAAAGAATGCTTTGCCCGCTCCCAAAAGGATACTCGTGGAAGCGTTCACCTTCTATTTTCCTTGTTATTTATGAGCCTATGCTTTATACTAGAACCGCGGGCCAAGAATAAAATGGGTAACTAAAATAAATGGCTTTACGTTACCATAATCATAGATTTCCAAAGCGAACTGAATAACTTTTTTCTTAATGAAAACTAATGGGAAAAACTAGAAGCCGGTACTAAAAGGCGACTATCTTAACAGGCTTTTTATAAAAAGAAAACAAGCACCGTGATTCGACTTTAACGATGTGAAAACAAAAAGCCTATATCTAATCTTACGACGTGAATTATGGGGATCCGTGGATGCAGTCGTCTATTATAGTTCAGAATGTCGGTTCTGTCTTCGATTTACACGTAATTTACATTAAGATGCCCTCGCATTTGCATGTCGGAATAACCTTTTCATAATCGTCACGTCGCCGTCGGTGGCTCCCAACTTAGCGATTAGCTTAATGGATTTCTCAATTTAATGAAACTCAAACTTCGTAATTGGCTTTTTAAAAGATAAGACGGTATTTACGATTACTTACTTATTTCAGTTTCTTACTGTGCGTCGCCGACTGCCAGTTGCTTTCTGGAGCAGTAGGTTTACAAGAGTATTTATTGTTGTATCCCGCTATTCTAAAAACGGTTAAGTATTTAAGCTGGCACGGCCAGGACGACAATAGTTCTGATATAGGGTAGGTTGGTAAGGCACAATTCTTTTTGTTTGATCAGGCGTTTGTTGACATCAAATTCGTTGACGTTAATCCCTAGACAATAGTACCGTTTAATCCAGGGAAAGGCATAGACCGCCCCAACGGTATCCTTTAACCGAATTTAAATCTGAATGTTTGTTTAAAGGATTTTTAGAAATGATTGATGTGCATTCAAGCAGAAAATCCCTGCACCACCCACAAAGTATTAAAAATTAATATTGGTATTTAATATTTATACATAGCTATTACTTTTATTGCTAACGCTTATGGGTATGTATTGCGGTAGCAATAACAGCACCCGCTTTTATGATGACACTTTTTAGAGTAGGCGGTTTGAAAATTTCTATGTTTTATAAAATAGCTACCCTTGTGTGTCACTTTATATTTTTCCAAGTCCTAGCAAGTAAATTAATACTAAACTACAGTACAACAGTTTTCGTTTGCATGCATATCGTAAATAAAATCAGTGACTCCAATTTAAAAATAAAAATTGAGAGCAACAGTGAACTAAAACTATTCGTTGGCATTAACTGAAATATGCTTTAATACTGTAGTCTTTGATGCCTTTAAAGTATCAGTTCATAAAAACGGTAATGACCCAACGTTGTATAAATCGTCAAGAAAGTTCGAGAATGCAATGAAAAAGTTCGGTAATCTCGCTCAAGGTGTCAGAACCGTTCGTTAGCCGTCATTCTTTCTTTCTACACTAAATTATATAAATTACAAAAGTATTTAGTTTTTATATAGACATCGTTACGGCGACACTGGAAAGATTCTTTGTGCAGTATTTTGAGACAAAAGATGATGAGAACAATAGCACATACCTATATTTTTTCCATCGTTAAGATAATGTCGATGAATTAAAACTCGGCTCTAATTTGGCAGACATATTTATTTATACACGTTAAAGATCAGCGTCGTCATTTATAGCAATTCATTTATTTACAAAATTGAATGAAGGTACTAATTAATCACAAAAAATAAATAAATTGAATTAAGCTTCTAACTTACGTTCCTACTCGGATTTTGGTTGTCACAGAACCAAAATATGTTTTAAATAAAATATAATTTTGGTTTCTTTTACACGTTTGCACTACAAAACGAAACTTAAGTTATTAAGTACAGTGGTTTAAAGTCTAACATCAACTTCAAACAAATAATCATGACACTACTCTGATATAGTAACGAATTGATACGTGTATGGCTAATAAACTGTGAGGGATAATAATATGTATCATTCGGGAATTGGCATATCCTATTTGAACCAAGTCATCATATTTTGTGGATAATTCGTTTATTGATACATTCACCCGTAACTTCTACAAATATCTGTCATAGGCCAAGAAAAATATAATTTCTCTGTTATTTTTTTACAATAAATGTTTCCATTATTTACAAATACATACATACATATATTATGTTTATTGCTGAAGAAGACATCGTAAAGTTCACTAGAATGAGTAAGAACCTCATCAAAACTATGATTGTAAAATATATCTAATACCTATGTTTTAACTAAACAGTAATAAGGACTAGTTGTAAAAATAGTTCTAGATATTTATAGGTACCGATTAATTTAATGAACTTGATTCCGTATAACACTTGACTACAATAATACGAAACTATTTGATTTTCCGATCTGTATCCCGTCTTCGAAAGATAACATTTTTTATGATACTCGTATCACTGAAATAACGCAATGGAATAGAAAACGAAATTCAAATCCGTCATTTCGCGTTTCCTACTTTCGTAGTAAATTTCTAGATTTTCTTTTGAAATACGAAACGAATTTAGTTATATTGAACATTGAAATCCGGTACACGCATTACAGTTTTTTTTATTTACAAGCCGTATTAACAAAATTATATTTTAGAAAATTATCTTTAAAGTACTATTTTCTTCTTAACATATGTACATAACTAATTTTTCTGGTGTTAACCTTACTGTGTTTCATAAATACATTTATAAGTAGTAACTTTTTAATTTACAATCACCTAAAACTACGTACAAACAAAATTACAAGAGTAATTTTTATGATAGCAGCATTTATGTTTCAAAGTTTATTACAATTTACAGCGTAACAAGTTACACGACATTCCACATAAATGCAACTTAACTTTCACTTATATCTCTCGTATAGAGTTTTAGAGTATCACAAACAGCACTTATTTTCACTTGAACTACTTGTCTTTCGGAAATCCAAATGCTTAGGAACTGAAGACGCGGTCTTCCACCGATAGCATATCGAAGCTGTGACGTCACACGACTACGTCACGCGGCACCGAGTCGTTGGTTGGTGTCTCTGGCACCAGTACTGGCTGGAAACCATGAGCGGCTGGAGTGAAATCCTCAACTAGCTTCCGCTTTAACACCGACGATGAACCGATGTATACGTTGGTCCCTGGGAAGGTTCCTCGTCGTCTCCGCCTCCACAGGACTGCGGCTAATACAGCTAATCCAAAAGCGATCATAGCTGATAAACAGCCGAGTACTAACTCAGAGTCAGGAGAACGCTCTGGCACACGTTCCCCCCTCATAGAGCTTACCAGAACGGACATCAAGCGGTCTCCTTCACTAACTTGGACATCCTGAACGCTTTCAGTTGAAACGCGTTGAGCTCTGCTAGTATCGATGGTCATGGTTTCTGACCTTTCGTTGTCAACACCCGGGGTGCGAGAAACAAGTTCCACTTGAATGTGATAGATCGTGTCAGGCCATAATGATAAAGTGACTCTGGTTGAGTCCGTAAATAGGTTGCCTTTCAGGCCTCCACCGTCCACTTCCCAAGTTACTAAATATACTCCTCGTGCTATTCTAGGTTCCCATGCAATTTCACCAATAACTAGGACTTTTTGGTGAATGAGCGATATTTCTTTTAATGTCCATTTATGTTCGTCGTGGTTAGAAGAGTTCATATCGTGAGCTACCCATGTTTCGTCTGGACTGTAGATAGTGACTAGCCCAAGCGGGTCGACAACAAGTACACGAAGAAGGGCTCCCTCGTTATTTGAAGGAACTCGCGTTGCAAGCGCTTGAGTTTGTATAATCTGACGCCACGGGCCTTCCGCAGCGCGACGCATGACGACGTAGACGAGAGGCACGGGGCGAGACGCGGCGCGAGGGGCGGGAGGTGGCCAGCGGGCAAGCGCTCCGCTCACACGCATCACCCCTTCGCCCTTTGTGTGGATGACAGGCTGCGTTTGAGACGCACGCGCCGCTTCTGAGTGAAATTCACATGCGATCTTGCAACCAGGGAACTGTAAATAAAACATAATTTAGATCCACTTTTCTAGTGTAATACTAGAACCATAGATATAGTATATAGATGTCAACTTACACAAATATCTTTCTCGTTGCAGATGGCTCCCCAAACTTGGTAGTTCGACTGCAGTAGTTCACAATTTTCCCAACACTGCAACAACAAACTCATGTTGTACAAAACCATCACATCACAAATTCGTCACAATTAAACTAGTCTTTTGATCTCCTTTGATTTATTATCACGTCGGTCATTACGACAAATGAGTAGTGTGTACTGACACAGACAAATTTAAAAGTTAATGCTCATCCCAGATACAGGCAATGTGTTCAAACGGAATCTTTTTGTCAAATTAGTGTGTGTTATCGGGTGGTCGTTGACTTGAGTGTGGATACACTCGTTTGTCATTACTTCTGGAATTGGGGCGAGCTCGTTACTGACATAGAAATACGAGATACGTAATGTGGGGCATAATTAATATCAGATAGTTACTACGCCAAAATTATTATGTACAGATAAGTAATTATGGATACTCAAAATTACTCGTAAGGCTAACTGTTCAGTTAGAACTATATTTCTTACAGATTTGTCGCTTTACTTGTTAAATATAGCACTTTAATTTGTTTAACATCCTCTAGACACAATGATTATTTCATATTTCTTTATTAGTATACAAAACGTTTAGGAGTCTCAGTCTAAATATATGTTTCGTTTCGTAAGCAATACATAAATTTCGTTAATCCCCGGGACAACGCCACATCCAGCCAAATTTGATTACTCCGTCGCTTCGAATGCAGCATTTGTCATTGGAAACGCTCATTAGTTGGAGTTGACGTTAACTTGACGCCGCCCTCGCCTCGGTAAGCTTTAATAATTATAAGAACGGGCGAACCGCGATTATTAATTACTGGTATTGACAAAAGGTACGTCGCACCGAATCCACATTTCAAGTGAGAATTTATTGAATATTTATTATAATATTATTATTTTAGCTGTAAACCCAATGCTTTAAGGTCAATAATTTTACTCAACTCTTTTAAAAAACAAAGCAGAATCACCACGCTTCGTTTTATAACGTTATAAAAACTCATTGCAAAACATGAGGAGAACTACCTACTAAAATTGAAATCGTTATCAAAAATGGATGTTGTTAACTTTTACAGCTGTTGTCATAAAGAGAAGACTGCGACCGAGTTAATAAGGAAGCTAATATCGGTATCGTTGGTGGTTCACTGTTTACTTTAATTACTTTAATGTTTATCGCATGTCTTTTACTTTCAGAAGAACGAGTTACGGCTTAAAATGATGGGAGAGCATCATCGATATCCAAAATCATACACTGAGAGAGACCGTTATTATATATTAGTGTAAAACCAATTAGAAATGCTTTACGAGTTTCATCAATGCAGGGATAATGGTTAAAACTGCAGAATTTATTATTCAAATTAGTATTTTTGCAATGTTAGTGAAGTAAAATATATTGCTGTCTTTAAGCCAGCCGTGAGACTTTTGTTTGTTCCAAACACTAATTAAAAAGCAATATTTCCTGTGGTAAGTTGCGATAATAATAATATTAAAGGATTGCCTGCCGGTTATTATAATCTTACTAATATCATAAATATGAAAGTTTGTATATATCTGCCTATTTTACACTTTAAGTAGAAAACAAAACAAAAATCACCTAATTTTAATTGACGCCCAACGAAGCAGGTTTTCATTGCTAGATTATTGGCTACCTATTGTGCTATTTCACCATAATTACCTAGTATTATTTTTAGGGTGTTTCATTACTTATGTCTGTCGGAACTGGTCAACCTTTAACGGCCATGGCAAATAGATTATTATTACATTATTTTAGTATGATGTTGTTTACAATATTAACCTACATTGTTCTCGTTGTATGTTTTACCATCATTTGTATCAATCGACGTTCTATCACAGTTATTTTAAAAGAATATCCATGTAGTTTCTTGCCGGCTCTTCTCCATAGGAACTAACTGGAACAGTGCAACTTAGATTCTGACGTTTTATAAGTGCCAGTAATTGGTTTATTTGAAATAATACTATACATAAATTTTACTTTGACTTTAATATATTTCTCTGAATTTAAACGTTAATTCTTAGTTTTTATACGAGAAAAGCAGTTTTATAATTATTCAAGCATCCAACACTATACGCTGGATTATATAAGTGGAAAGGGAAATTCATCGTTATTCCCCCTTCGAGAAACAGGGACTTAGTTATGCTTTAGTCATAAGCGAAACTGAATTCTATACAAGCAATATTTTCTCGTTACACGGCATTCTGTTTGAAATAATACCGATCTCTCAACTACACAAGTTTCTAAAGGAGTTTCGTCTAAAAACGCTCAAATGTAGTTGGGTTTAATGTGTCTGGGCGTAGGTACAAGCCAGCTAGGCACAATTCCCTTGAACACTCACCATAAAACAGTCGGGGCCTTGCAAACACGATGACTCCCCGCCAGGCCTCGGCGCCGCGAACTGTGAACAAACATCAAACATGTCACTCTATCGACCTTTTTGAAAATAAACGTTCAAAAACAAAAAAATCATATTTAGTATAACATAAATCTCATTTTTGTAATGATTATAGACTTTATTATTCAATAAAATCACTTTTATATTTTAATATGTGAACCATGAGTTTGCTATTCAAATTAATCTTATGGATGCGTTGTTTTTGAATAAGGTATCACATATCCCACTCGTTTATAGTATTCCAAAGAACTATAAAATATCACTTTACAATGCTTATTACTAGCATCAAAGTAAACTTCAAATATCACTGCTAGTAGGAAATCAAAGCCACAACTAGCATTGTAATAGTAATTGTAAAATATTAACCTTTAGAAACTAAACAACGCGCAACGGATAGTTAAAGTCATAGTTTATTATCGCTAGACATATAAAGACATGGATAAATATTTCAGACGGCGCAATTACAGAAGACTAACTTTATGGTTTCCAATATGCTTTTAGTTAATGTGTTTGGGCTTAAAAAGGTAAGTAATTTTCTCTTCCTAAAGAAAAAATATAATAGTACTTAGGTAATCTCACAAGTTACACGTAAGTATGCACTTTATGATCATTGTATTCAAAATGGAGTCTATATCAGCAAAAGTCATCATCCATCATCTCAGCCAAAGGACAGCAACTACTGAACAATAGGACTCCGCATGGGTTTCCACAACGACCGGTTACATGCCACCCACATCCTCCAGCTAGCTTCACCAGACCGTCTGTCCATATCGTTGGAGGCCGTCGCATGCTGCGTTTTCCGGTACGTGGTCTCTACTGGAGAACTTTTTGTGCCCCAATACAAAAGCGGGGCACATATTTCCACCCCTAAATTTACTATACCTAAGTCAAGATAGCCTGTGATAGCCTAGTAGTTGAACCCGGGAGGAAAAAAGGAAGTACTGAGTTCGATCCCAGCCCGCACTTCTGATTTTCGGATTCATGTGCGTATCAGAATTTGATTAGCACTTGCGTTAACGATGAAGGAAAACATTGTGAGGAAACCTGCAAACCTGAGAGGCCTCCAAAATATTCTAATTGGTGTGTGTAGTCCGCCAACTCGTACTAGGCTAACGTGCTAAGACTAAGGCTTTCTCATCGTGGGAAAAGGCCCGTGCCCAGCAGTGGGACAGTCATGGGCTGATTATGGAAGTCAAGATAACCCACAATATTTGTCATAGTTAATCATCCTCTATTTGGGAACGTAATTCACTCAGTTCTATTAACAAATCCATTTAACAGAGCTATCATCTGACCGATACTCCAAACAAACTACTAAACAAAACTTAAAACGCTTAATTAGCGCTTCAATCACACTTTAATTTCGGCCAAACTCAATATAAAAGTGACATTTAATTATTCGACGGAGGACCAATACATTACTCGTTATCTGAACAGTGTTCCAAGAGGGTTTTATGTTGAGGCCAAAAAAAAGAAAATAAATGTTCGATTCGAGCAACCAGTTTAATGTATTTGATAAAAGTGACGGGCATCTGCTTACCGTCGGCTGGACGGTCGCTTTAATTGCCTGATATGCCAATGGGAAACTGTCGGAACACAGTGCAGTGGCCTAAATGTCAAATGTTTTAATGTCGTGATGAGGAGTTTATGTCGGGAGCGACGATTTGAGTGCTTTTAATATTTTCCCCAACGATTGGCTCTCGATGAGCCGATTGATATATTTATGTGTAATAGAATCTGTAGATGTAGGATACTGTCGCAGTAAAATAAAAGTTTTTTAGTTTGATATTTTTTTATAATTATATTATCACCAAAGTAAAATTGTGCACGCAATTCTGTTATTTTGATGTTACGAAATGCCATATAAAAACATCGATAGATGTTCAACGTTATCTATAATATGCGCCTTTTCATATATGTGTAGTGTTTGTACGATATTTTATCTAAATGACAGTAATTCAATGAACCTATTTCCTTAGCGGATGTTATTATTGACATTTAGATAACTTTACACAAGAACATCTCCGGAATGTACCAATTTTTGTTAACGACTATAATTATTCCAACTTACTCATAAAACAAAAGCTTTAGAAAGTAAGCAAGTAGCAAACAAAGAGTAGCAAAGGAAAACAAAATTACTCTTTTAGGTCACTATCATTGCGGCTAATGATGCCAATCTGTGGCAGAGGCCATCAAACGACTCCGTCCATCCACCCGTTATTAGATGTAATCATCGTAATTTTTCACACAATTTGTTTTTTTTCTACCACGGTACTACAGCTCAGGAGTGTTATTTCACGTCAACTAATGACAACAAAAAATACACTCGAGATTGAGAGCGCAATGCGCCCACAATAAAAATACCCGCTATATTTTACTACCTACATTCTTATTCCAGTCGATCTTAAAAATAGACTTCGTAAATCATGCGAATTAAAAAGATACCACGCCGAAGGCCTTTCGAGCTGAACTAATAGTTTTACTTTATTTTGAGCTACAATTTGTACTATTTCCGTGTGGTTTTAGAAGTCAAGGTTATGTGAAAAGAATGTAGGAGAAAAGAGTCTAAACTTCTTATAAACCTAATAAACAAGCCTTTTTTAAAGTTTTGATTAAATTGTCATGGCAGCATTTATCTGACCAGTTCCAACAGACGGTCATGACGCATGCATCAGCATCGCTTAGCTCAACCATCTTGTAGGAAAACTTAGCAACCCAATATATTTGGTTGGTGCAGTGGCCGATACAGTCGGCTGCTGCGGTCCGGATCGTGGGTTCGATTTCCACACGGAACAAATATTTGTATGATCTACTATTGTACCGGGTCTGGGTATATTGTATGTATGTGTATGTACATGTGGAATTCATGTCTGTAAACGCACCCACGACACACGAGAAATCCTAGTGTGGGGCAACGTTTTTTAAAATAGAGAAACAAAAAATACGACGCCACCAACAGCAGAACACTTGAGTGAGCATGAGATACCTAAACTACCCAACACTATCACGTCCATTATACAAAATAATAAATAATCTACACTGCAAGTACAGTAAATAAATGTCCGGAATTTGAGCACCACTTCATCTCCCATGGATGTCAAAAAAGATGAGATGCCCAGCAGCGTTCCTTCTGTAGAACTGTAGCCATACTGTGCTGACAAACCCGCCTGCTAAGCATAGTGAGTACTGGCAAATTCTCCTCAAAATTACGACACAATTGTGGTAATCTGTAGGAGAGGCTTTGTTCAGCAGTGGACGTCCTTCAGATGATATGGTGAAGTAAATATTCTTAAATACTAGATGGTCAACTTTCGCCTTTCCAAATACGCAAACAACGAACTTCTAACCAATTCAATTAGTACAAGTATTGTATCGCACAACGAATTCGCCTTTGAGAGATTGAAATATGAAAGTAAAACAAAACAAAACGACGTGAATATAGGTACTTCGGCAACTGCAAAGGGAAGTGAGTGAATAACGAATGACGGTGATTGAAAACACAGCCTGTCGAGTGGTCTCGTATTTGTGTTAGATGCCGCCACAGATTACCCTTTTGTTAATCAAACAACGTTTAATGAGTATTATTTAATTAATCTTTCGTATTTGACTTCGGATAACGTCCCAGAAAAAACGGATCACTTACGAGATTAAACGCGAGTCGATACTTACAGAAGGAATTTAAATATCGATCAAGCCTATAAACTCAGTCGAGTAATTAAAAAATTCGATAAACGTTCTAACACGCGTCTTAATAGTTATTTCAAGTCAACAGTTAATCTGAATAGAAAATTAGGAATCAAGTATGTATTACACTTAAAGGCGAGCCAGGATGTTGCATACCAACACTTAAGAGTTTACAAAATCCATTAAAGATAATCGTCAATAAGTCAGGCCCGGGGCTGCAGCCGAGCAGGAACTAATCGATCGATGGGCACACACGGTCGTTTACAATCAATCCATCAGCGTTTATGTAACGCGCAACTACCGATGATCTTCATTTATCATTTTGTTTTGTGGGTAGCGAGCGCGCGCTCTTGGGGGTCAAACCAGAGGTCCGTACAAAATAAATGCCAGTGCCTTACGAAATATGATATGTAAACAACTTTTTTTTCCCTTTAATCTAACGACACATCGTCGAGATTAATCACTTGTGCAATCGGTAGTTTGGAGTTGATTAACTTTTGATTTATCACTTCGTACTGCGAAAGAAAATTGAAATTGTAAATAGAAAAAAGTTTTATTAAAGTAGAGGTAGCATCAATTAAAGTGTATCACAAATTGTGATCTTATCGAATAAAATAAACAATGGTGACTGCGACATTTGCGTGCGACTTAGAAGGAAAAACATGAAACACCTAAAAGCAACTGTACGGCAAAAACAGCATGAATTATGATTTCGCATAAAGATAAAATACAATCTAAGCTAGCGCGCCAAATGGCGAAGAAAAAATTATATTTGCTCCGCAGACAGATTGTAAGAGTTGAAGAGCGTAACAAGAAATAAGGGTAGTAACCGAAGGCCTGATTCGGATTACGAAACTGATGGTGCAAGAGAATTTATTGAAAGGGCTCTGAGAGCAGGGCTATATTTTGCTATTTAGGTGGGACTATAATATTATATTAACAGTGGATTACTGTGTGATGTCCGGATTAAGACCGGATTAAGAATATAGCACCATTCTATCTCTTCCCGTGGATGTCGTAAAAGACGACTAAGGGGCTCTTAACCAGAGGGATGGGCAGCAGCGCCCCTTCTGTGAAACAGTAGCTAAGCTCACCAGCCCGCTTGGCAAGCGTGGTGACTACTGGCAATTTCCCCCAAAATGACGACACAATTGTGTAAATCTATGGGAGAGGCCTATGTTCAGCACTTTCCTCATACCATGTGGTCCCGGCAAAGAATAATCCAGTCCTCTCCACCCATGGGTATTGTAAAAGGTGACTAAGGGATAACAAGAGCATAGGCAGCAGCATCCTTCCATGTGTAACATACTGCGATCATCAATCACCTGCCAAGCGTAGTGATTAAAGCAATAAAATGGTGATTATTGGGATGCTCATGGTCAGCAGTGGACGTTTCTGAGCTCATGTGTGTAGATTTCGTTCTTTGACATAATGTCGGCCATGAGACATCCACTGCTCTTTCGCAAGGGTCTAATCCTAGATTTTCACAATTTGTGTCGTCATTTCGGGCTAAATTTTCCAGTACTCACCAAGCTTGGGGAGCGCAGTATGGATGCTGCTCCAAAGAAGGGACGCTGGTGCCTATTCCTCTCGTTAAGAGTTCTTTGTCGATGTGATACTATTTATGCATCCCAGAAAACAATAAGCTATAGTAAATGCATAAAAAAGACTTAAGACGATAGTAATGTGATGAAATGATAATATGCATTACACCGGAGAATTAAGTTGCAATTCTCCAACAAACAATTACTGAATGAAAAACATAACACTCATTGCGAAATTCTTTCAATAGTACGATTTAAGATAACTACATAAATTTCTAATGCATTTTCCAACACAATTTAATTACGTTTCTTGATAAAAGTCGAACGAAACTATCAGATCCTAACGGGAAATGTGGGTAAGTGTACCGAGGCAGATGTGTACCCGATCCTCCTCGTACACTAGTCTTTATTTTATTTGATCTGCTGTAGGTAAACTCTATTACCGGTCCGTTTTTACAAGTAGAAATTCAATTTCAGTTACGTTCGGCTTCAGGTTCTTAGTAGAAAGTAGGTTATTCGATGCAGAGGAATAAACAAAATATTTGATGAAACAGATATATTCCATAAATTCTGTTTGCGGTCTTAGGTTTCGAGTTCATAATTAATTTGGGAAAGGATACAAAGAAATTGTAGACAATGCTTGTGCTTTGACTCTAGTTATAATTAAATGTCGTCTCAACTGGTAGGTACTTATAAAAAACAAGATATAAATAGCCGACATAAAATAATAACTTACAATTTAAAAAGGCTACATGGCTCTACGTCCTACCTGGCTTCTAATTGCCGATTCCTCTGGTCTATTTAGCTTCTTTTATATGGTTTCAAGTAAATTTATCACGGGCATGTAGTATCATAATATACGATTAATGAAAAATATGTCCCCGGCGGCAATAAAAGATGGCATCGACATCATTAGGTCTCAACGAAGATATGAATTTTTCATGAAATATGGACTCGTTCAGTTCTCGTACATCGCGTTGGGTTGAAATGACCGAGGTATCAACATTATTATTTCCATCAGTTCCATCCGTTGTACAAGTTTTTGCGATCGTCTGACAGACCACAACAATTTTATCTTGCCTTTAGAACAAGACCATAAAATGTTTCAAAGTCGATGTAAACGTGAGACTGAATTCATTACTCACTTTTGGAACAAAGCACTACTAAAACAACTTTCCTTTACAAAACTGGTCAGTATAATTTAAAACAAAAATGTTAAATATACACACAGCAAAGTGTTGACCCATTTACTTATTATGAACACATCCTGCCAATTTACTTTATTGATGTTATATTATAGCGTCATTCAGTTTTTATACCCATTGCCTTGCGTCTCTGACGGACCGCCTGTAATTATGATGATATGAGGCCGCAGTCCTTAAACTATTTTTAAATTATAAGAAAACGATCTAAAATATGCCCCAGTATTATAAGGATCATGTATATTATGAGGGCGATATTTTGATTGGCGTTCACCCAAAGTTAAAAGCTTTTAAACAATTCGTTTTTAAACTATGATAAACGGCATAGCCATTAAATATACACTTAGAACAATCACGTATGGAAATAAAATTGTATGCTAAGCAAACGACTTTCTGAATACAGTGTCAAGCCTATCCTTATTTGAATATACTCTGTAATTTTGCAATGATTGCAGAGAAACAAACATTTTAAAAGTAACTCCAGACGTGCATTTAAATAGGGGCAATGTCGCCGTTACAGCATGCAAGTCTCCGTAGAAAGCAGAATTAAATCAAGCTGCCACTGTTGACCTAACAATGATATAAATGGTCACAAACACGTACCAAATTTGATCATGCGGCGAATAAATTAAATGGGAACACAATCAAGGATTAAATTACTGCTTCATTCTACCTCCCACACGAGCGGGCGTTGCGACACATGTGCGACACATCGCTTGCAGCCGACCGATGCGTGTGATGTATGTAGGTGCCTTAACATATAATATTGTGGCACATTGTGCCGCTCCGCGACCGCATACAAATGCGCTGAGAGCAAATAAAACAGTGCTATAATTTCAAATCATACGGACAGAGAATGGGTGTGGACGGCGCTCTCATTGTGTGGAAATGATGTAACCACTATTAAAAGTGTGGGCCGTATCCCTTGAATATTTCTTGCAACGAAGACGTCGTAGGGTCATATCGGTATTTTATATCTCACCGGAGACAATAGCATACATTTCCAACAAGAAAACTGGCTTCGTACGTTAAGTGGTCGTGGGGCCGCATTTCAATATTCGCCTCGATCTACCGGTATTGCTCTCTTGGACGATTATGTTATTAAATATTCCACATCAGATAGCGATCAGTGATTTATGTGTTGAATGAACGTCTAATGATAAAGAGCTATTATCTAGAAACGCTTTGTTATTTGATTTCATATCATAAAAAGCCTGATTTTTATAAACGACATCGTTTCATGTGACAAATGAAACAACGACGATAAATTTTAAGAGTTTATGTAAAATAAAAGAGCCACTTTTATGGCATAGTAAAGCGTTTTAATATTAGTAGCGTTCAGAAACAATATTTCGTTGGTACTATAAAATGCTCAATTTATTTAGCCTGCCATCCACAAACGGCCATAAACGGCTCGAATTGTCAGAAAAAGCACTAAACGACTCATCAATTTAGACTGTATATGCGCCATTTTGAATAAACGTAAAAGCCAATCAAGGAAAATATTTGAGATCAACGTACCTTGTCTCATACCAACAATTACGAACTAATACCAATTCTATTTCGTATCAAATCCCAGCCACAAATCACTCTCCTTAAGATAAAGACATGTAAAGGATTACCAGAAACTATAATGTTCTGTTTAGTTTAGGAGAACCCTTTGGTTTAGATGTTCGGATTTTGAACTAATTTTGGAACATTTGGAAGAGCATAAAATAATACGCACACACAATAACCAACGTGTGGGTATAGTAAAAATAACTTAGGTACCTACTATTACGTGAGAAGGAGTAATAAAAAAAACCTTGACAATATCGTTTATGACAGCTTATGAATTCGGATTAATGCAATTTCTGTTAAACCAAATAACATTTTTCTTCGAAATTCATCGAATTCGAAGGACATTCTTGTATCCGTTAGGGATAATATGGATTCAATGTCGTCCCTTTCCAGCAAATGAGTGTACATATATAGCTATCCTTTTCGGGCAGAGGCTGTCAGTTTTTGTGAGTCTCAGAAGTTCCGTGGACCATGCGACAGATGTGCGCATGGTTGCGGTTGCTAACGAACCATGATTCAATCGGAATAATCTATAAAATAAAATATCTTTGATTGTTTGACCGCTGTGTGGTTTTTTGACATTCGATTGACAAAATAATTTTTATTTTTACTAGTTTCATTCTTCAAAAGTAATCTGATAAACTGACATTCCAATCAATCAAAATATTTGTCGTAATTATAAAATTGCAATATTTGTATTCATATATAGGTAATGTACCTACCTATCTGTAGTCATATCAACCTAAAGATGACCACTTTTGAACAAAGGCCTCCCCCATTGATTTCTACAACAATTGTGTCATCATTTTAGAATTTGCCAGTACTCGCCCCCTTTGGCAGGTGAGTTGGTGAGCGCAGAAAAGTTAATGTTTCATGGAAGGGACGCTGCTGCCCATTCCTCTGGTTTAGAGTCTCTCACCTTTACGACATCTACGGGAGAATCTAACGAAGTGGTGCAATATGCTTCATCCGGACACCACATTACCACTATTTTGTTACGATTGAACGGAAACATAATATATCAAATGTCTAGTTTTCCTTATTGCTTCTCATACATAATACATACTTCAAAACTAATTTAAGATAAAGCGCAATATAATCAAGATTCAAGTTTGAAGGAAATCGTGTAGAATGCAGTCTCGATGCAAGGACCGTTATGAAGCGATATCGGCACCGAATCCGATCGCCGCAATGCGAAAATTATCCGCAACCGTAGAGTACAGTGGAGGCGTAAAGAGGTCTCAGAAATGGTTATGTTTTGCTATGTATCTGATTTAAGTTGTGACGTGTCGTTTATACTGCTTACATTGAGTTAGATGCGATCTATTTATTCCTATTTTATGGTTATTTCACGTCAAATATAACTAAAATAATGCCAGGAAACTTCAGTGTTTTAGCGTTTACGAGGTTATTTACATTTATCGTATTGGACTTCATACAGAAGTTAGTGGTACTTATTTTATTCATGTAACGCGTTTGTTATTTCTTTATTGCATTGCCTTCGAAGATATTAAAGAAATGTGAGAGACAAATTAATTTGCAGCCATTTCGTACATAACAAAATGCATGTTTGTGAATTCCAGTAACTGATAAATAACATGATATCAGTCAAAGGACTAAAGGCCTCTTCCTTAGATTTTCACAACGAGCAGTTACATGCCACCTCATCTAACGACACCCAGCGACCTTCACCAGGTTGTCTGTCCACCTCGTTGGAGGTCGTCCCACGTCGCGCTTTCCAGTGCGCGGTCTCCTACGAGAACCTTTTTGTCCCAACGGCAATCAGTTCTACGAGCTATGTGTCCCAACCATTGCCACTTCAATTTACTAATTCTTTCAGCTATGTCGGCAACTTTAGTTCTTCTACGGATCACCTCATTTCTGATTCGATCTCGTAGAGAAATACCAACAGGTGGGTTGGTGAGCGGAGCAGCTGCTGTACCACAAAAGGGACGCTGCTGCCCATCCCTTCGGTTTAGTGTCCATCATTCTCCTTTTACAACATCTACGGGAGAGATGTAGTGGTGCTATATTCTTAATCAGGAAAAACAGTAACTAAAATATTTACAATGCATCGTTAAAAGCATTTGTTTGAAAACAGAAGATTTCTTCTGTTGTTTACAGTATACATTGTATATCTATACAATAGATTATATTATACATAGTATTTCGCTCACGAGTGTACTTATCGATCAGAAACGTGAACCATAGAGATATCATTAGTCCGAATGTACAGTTGCACGAAACACTTAGGCCGATCTCACAATCTAAAGGGCACTTCCTTTGATCTGAGCCACTGATGAGAACGGTAACCCATATCAAATCGAATATGATCTCTAATGAGATTAGCGCTACACTTTTTTCAACCAAACTGGAACACACGTTTTTTTACGAGTGCGTTTACGAGCGGCGGTATAACTTAAAATTATAAAAGAACATATTCCAAAGGCATAAAATAAGAAGAGCAATTAAAGGGTTCATAACCAGGCCAGTAAATGGCCGCATACTATTACAAATATTTATGTAGGCGGGCGAACAAACAGTAGCGTTAAAAGCAAAGACATGCGTTTAATCCAAGACAAACAGGCTGAAAGAATTACACGAGAGGGACACAAACACCATAAAGTCCTCTCTTTCCTGTAGGGTAAACACGAGAGTGCGTGAAGTGAGGTAATCCCTCCTAGGTGTAGCCGAGCTATGTAGACCTATTAAGGCCAAGTACCTCTATTCAAAATGTAAATGGCTTACTTAGAAATTCTCCAGGGGATTAAGCTGAAATCAGCATATGTGCGGTATTTTTAGATATATAGTTACAGTTACAATAAAAACTTTAATTAATTATAATGTAGCATTTGACACACTCTGAGTAATAGCTATAAACATGAAGTAGGTGCTGAATTTACATAAAATACTTCTAATACACCTTTTGTATTAATTTTTAAGTAAAGTTAGTACAAAAAATATATAATCGTTACTAACACAAAAAGACAATTTCTCGCAATTCGAATATCGAATATAATTAAAGCTCGAAATTCAAACAACAAAGTGTAAAAATACCAAAAACAAATTACTCTGATTGATAATTCAAACATTATACAAGTAAAATAAAACTGAAGTTTCTCGTGTCATCGCTTCGCTTTAACAAACTAACATCGCAAAGGTGGGCGTACGTCAGACACTTAGGTACTCTAGTTTTACCACTAATTGTGACTCCACCTGTTTTAAGCCCCAGCGACTAGGAACAACCTTGTGTTAGAACAAGTGGGTAGGGGAGGCATCAGTATGCAAGTGTGTTCATGTCCTTATGAATCATTTATACTATGTATATCAACATTGGCTCCTGAACGTGTGAATGTGTAGTTACATTGAGCTTTGGAATGATTTGCGAAAGTGTTATCTGCGTGGCTATTCTGTCAGAACTCACTAGCAAACTCACTTGTGAAATCTCTAATTTCGTATTGATTTTACTACTTTTCATTACGGATTCATAAATTAGTCGGCTTACCAGCAAACTGACTTCTTTATCCGTAGTAAAATCTTTAATTTCGTATTGTTTTACTACTTTTCACTGCGCATTCTGAAGTGAGTTTGCCAGTGAGTTCTTACATAATAGCACTGCTGATCGATTTGTTACGAATTCGGAATACCAATTAAAGTGTTGCAAAGCAGTTCTGATTGTGTGGTGACAGAAGTGATAAAGCAGACTGGAATTTTCAACACCAAAATATAGATAGTTTTAATAAGTATTAACATTGATTTAACCAAACGATATTATTCCGTTAAAGGCATTCATTGAATAACGGAATGAAAACATTCAAGTATCAAAATGTATTTTGTTCTATTTTACACATGAGCATTACTTTCTATTTCGTGTGTTTTCCGGATTAAGAACTATATTCTAGAGTGCTATCACCACTCCATCGCCTCCCGTGGATGTCGTAAAAGGTGACTAAGGGACTCCAAACCAGATGGATGGGCACCAGCGTCCCTTCTGTGGAACAGTAGCCATACTGCTCTCACCAACCTACCTGCCAAACGTGGTGAGTATTGGCAAATTCGAGTGCTTTTTTTGTTCAGCCTTTGGCGGATATGATGGTGATAATTTATTTTTAGTAGTAGTTTTAAGTTGCACTAATCCAAAGCGTATCAGTCAGACGAATGTCTCAAAACCAGAAACGGACTTATGTTTTAATACAATCCGAACTTACCGATGGTATCCTAAACAATAAGTATTTATTATAGCTGAACGCGGGAACTTACAATACATTCATAAATTTTTCGCATAATATAGGCAGCAACAAGACGAGAAAGCGTACTGTATAACCAATAACTAGCTAACTTGCAGGGGCTTAATTTATAGCCAATTAAGTTGGTGTTAAGCTAAATAAACTGACATGAAGATAGCACAAGTAACCGTAATACAAAATACTCGCCCCCAGCCGCTTAGCACAACCAACAAGTTTGTAAAGGCCCACGTTTAATGCTAAATCCCTGTCGACAAACGAACATTTAAAATATCCCGGTTTATCTACAACGAGCTTTGATATTGCGGCATTGATGACAAGAACACGACTATTTGATTTATAATATTAACCAGTGAGCTAGAAAGTGCCCCTTGGTATACAGCTACAGGTCTTGTCTTTCATTATTGCTTATTGAATCGGCTTCCAAATGAGGATTAATAAGGATTTATGGAGGCAAAAACAGAACGAAACTTTCCATTGCAAAGTCGATTAAATATTCTCATTTACTATTCATGTGTCTCGATGCGCATTTGTTCTTCAATCTGTTGAGTATTGATATTTATTATCCAGAGCGCAGATCACCAACATCAGGTAGGTACATCGCGTGCCGAAGTTCTTAAGCACCCCTTAAAATCATTTTACGTACCAAGTTTAAAATGACAAAGTTCTCAAAATGGCGAGTAAAAACTGAACTAAAGAAGCCAGATGCTGCAGACAGTTGGAAACAACTGGCCGGAGTTGCTTTATAAAAAGTTAGCTTTTAAAACCATCGCTATAAATCAATAGAAAGGAGTTCAGAGGAAGTGGAAGCGTAAGGCGGATATTTACGGTGATGGTATACTCGCTCTACTTGCAACGCGATAAATCTTTGGCCAGCACGCTTTGTAGCTTGACTTTATGGAAGTGCTAATCATTGTTGTAATAGAACACGACAGCTTACTAACTCGTTGCCGAAGATAGAATTTAGCAGGTCAACCAATTCAAATCTCTTCAGAGTATATAATTCCAGTTTGAAACAATGCAAATCCAGTCCTCAGAATTATTTCTTGTACTTACCTGTTTTATTTACACTTTGGAACGGTTACGAAATTTCCGTTTTATCGCAAATCTGTTTCTACGTAACGGTTGCCAGAAAAGCGAATAAAAGCAACAGACATTCGACGGTATCGTAACATTTATTCACAATATTATTCTTTACGAGAATAAAGAACTACCAAGACCTGTCCATTGTGTGTTCAGAATTACGTAAAGATAGCAAAGAAAGGGTAAGATTTTTTTTATAAGATAAAATCGTCACGCTTCGATTGGTATCCAATTTACTTAGGAGAGGCCGCCGTCCGATGCTACCTGACTCTTTGTCACGTGGCCACGGCAGTCCAGGCCCCGAACCGTTTGTAAACGTAATAGCTTCTTATTTAATGTTGGTACTTTCAAATTAAAATATCTGAGAGACGATATCGTGCTCGACAAAAAACTACTATGAGAAGACTTTGATGAGAATAAATTGGATTGCGTCCGAGACTGGACGTTTGAACTTAATAGAAATGCAGGTGAAGCATGTAAGCGGGCTGGAGTTAAATGTCAAATGTATTGCGTCAAGACATACAAACTCGGTTACATAAGGTCGGAGTAAAGGCTAAGTTCGTTATTTATACACTACCTATATATTTGTAAGCTTACTTAGGCTAGAAATGAAGTAGATCTTAAACATAACTCACATAGTGCTCAGCTTTGGGCCATTTCGCTAATTACGTTGCGTAACTTTTCTTTGCCTACTTTATTGCGAGCGAACTAATAGTACAGTTATATATTATATGTTGAATATCTATACAAATAAATAAAATTGAGGTGTCTGTTTTTATGTCAAAGTACAGCTTTTAACTACATGCATATGAAAGTATAAACGGTACTAATAACAAAAAATCAATTTAAAGAAATGGTGTTTGTTTGTCCATCCGTCTGTCTGCTTGTTCCAGCCTATTTTCGAAACATCTAGACCGGATTTTGACCGGACTCTCACTGGCAGATAGCTGATGTTATAAGGAGTCAACTGGCTGTGCCTTGCGGTTTCACCCGCCGTTTAATCTTAAAGAAATCTATTTATTTATGACAGTTGACATTAGTAAAAACTGCTATTTATACGATGCCTAATCATAAATTACTGTTTTTAGAATTTTCTGTTTGTCTGAAAGTTTGTCTCGAGTGAGAATTTTAACCTTAATTTTCGTGTATGTGCCATTTGGATTCATGTAGGTTTCAGAAGATATGAACATAAATATATTTTACGCCTATCGAAGCGGGTGGGTAACGGTTAGTTCAAAATACATTTTGATCTTTAATGGAAACTATTTACATCAAGTGTACCTTTTAGTAAGATAGAATAAATAACCTTTCTATCCCTGCCATTAATTTCTATTACGAAGCTTTCAAATGCACTGTTTGTATTACAATTTCCAAGGCTTTCAACATTTCTGCAAAAATATTCAGTAAATATTTGTAACTAATTGGGATTCTTATCCTTTGTTTCTAAAGCTAATAAAAACAACTAGAAATCCGAACAAATTCGAAATAATAACTTCGCATATAATTAACTAAACAATACAATTTCTTTTCGAAGAATTTTCATAAATATTGAACAAAAGTTTTAAGAGAATTTCCTTGAGAACATTAGGCGAAACAAAAGGGAAAAAAAGATTATCTACTTACCAAGTCTGACTAGCCACTTAGAGCATAAACGGTACTTAAATAGCAAAAACAAAAGCCGACTAAGTAAATGCTTTTGTCCAGTGCCAGCACTTTGTACTTGTATATCCTTTGCTTATCTAGATCAACTTTCTTTCACAAAAACCACCCAGATTTAGGTTTAGAAGAACATAAAACATTTACTTGTTTGTTTTGTTTGTTTAATAAAGGAATTCGAATGTCATAAACTGTTTCCAGTTTGAAATTCAACCTTTTTAGACACAAACCGTAATGTTAGGAGTGCAGATCACATTTTTTACACGTTCGGCAATGCGGGCCATATACTAGAAACAATCGATATTCGATATGAAGACAGTAAAGGGGTCTCCAGTAGGCGTAGCATGAACACCGAAGACAACGGTCTTGTCGACGGAAGAGTAGACAAAAATAACATTTGGATGTAGACAGTGGCAATAATTCTACCATTCCGAGCATGGCGATCTCGAGAATAAACGGAAAGTGTTGTTTCTACTCTTCCCTAGACAACAGTCTTCATCGTCAAGCATGACCAACGTATTTTGTCTATCTTTGACGTTTAGGGATAGAGATGTTTCTTCTCAAATAGTCTACATCCTAAGAGACGTAGACAAGAGTTTCTTCGTATCTATATCGTAAGATTTTGCATTGCGTTAAAGGATTACGGAAACTTAGCTAACACAAAATAGTAAATACGCAATTGCGGGGTCATAACGCAACTATTTAATAAGTTTTTGTGCCGAAAAGAACTCCAGGAAGGCGGAGAGGAACTCTGTGAGAGAGCTCACTGGGTCCTCGACCTGCCGGAGAATGAATTCCTCGAAAATTTAAAGTTAGCAAGGAAATGGTCTTCAAAAGTCTCAACTGCACTCTGCCTTAGACCGATAGCGGAGGAACTTTTTTTCTGATAAGATGACAAATTACGTAGTAAGTAAGCTAGCTAGGGTGTAAGTAATATGAGATACTTTTTTTGTTGCCATTATTTGCTTTCACTTCACAAGAATCACAATAGAAATTGCAAAATTATCCCGGTTCTAATTTTAAACTTTAAAATAATACCACAGATAAAATTGACGTTAAGCGTTTCGTTTTTGTATTTACTTCTATTTAAAAAGTGTAGCAACCATTTTCCATCCTAAGGTTGCCTGGAAAAGATCGCGGATAACGATAAGGCCGCCTATTGTACTTTTACTTAATTCAAAACTTTTGTGACTATTTTTCGTGTCCACCAAAGAGTATATTAAATAAATAAATACATTGTTCGACGTATTTTATTGGTAACGAAACGCAAAGAATGATTAGAATTGAATGGAATTTCTACGTAACTAGCGGCATTCCGTTGCTATGGAAAGGATTTACCATGTCTATGTCTACGAAGACAGCCGAGTCTTCATGTCGGCTCATGCTCAGGAAGAAGAGATATCGAGACGTGTAGAGAGCGCGTTGTCTATCTTTCGAAGAGAAGACTTTGAAATCGCCATGCTACGCCTACTGGAATAGTTACTTCATCACATCGAATAATAATAACTTCACATTTAAATCTGGAAATTTACTTATTTGAATTTGGAAACAGTAGAATACGTTATTAAATTATAAATATTCTTCGAAACACGCTCGAATGATTACGATACGTCGTTTTCTTTAGCTAATTTATTTACTAATATAAATTATGTCATGACTATTCATCCACCATTAAAACTGACTATTATTCTTTTAATCTTCAGTCATATGTTTCCCAACTTGTAGACGGTCTTTCCTGAGGACAACGGCGTTTCTGTTCCAAGCACATAACTGTCACATTATAAGTAACCGTTAAATGTCGAACATTAAAATAAGTGAAGCTTCTAACACAAACATGAAAAGGCTATATTGTTCAACGTATCCTAATCGTGGTCTTTAGATTGTTTTAAACGTACATACAACAGTTAAGTTTCCGTTACACGTCATGTTTTTTGTCTTAACATGTTTCCTGTATCTAATGACGCATGATAATTGCTGGCTGGTGTTAAAATACAACTGATGCGTTGGACTTTGAGTTTTGAAATTACCTTACCTTGCTAAGTAAGTTAAATCAAAACGTAACATGGCGCTTATCATTACATAAAGGCTGTAAAAGCAAAATTTTGACTATAAAAGTTCTGGGGGCGATTTCAAGCAAATGGATCACCCATTTCACCTACACTTGGTAATCTGCCAGTCGCTAGTTGATTTATTTAATAATAATAATAATAATTAACTGTTTAATTCAGACAAAAACATCCATATTATTGTTAGTGAAGGCTTAAACTATGTTAGTAGCAAAAATAAATACTATACAAAACAAAAGTCAAATCACGCCAGCTATGCCAAGTGAGACGGTATTATCGCTTTTCTCACTTGCCATATCTGGCAAAACCAATCAATTGTTTCACCCAGAACGTTTGGTTCGGACAATCCCATTTACCCACCACACTTGACTTCAACGTTGCAAGTAGCAATATGACAATGTTGCTGTCAAATTTAAATGTAATTTGTTCTGAGAAAAATTATCACACACGTCACATCACCATACCACGCCTGGCGCGTGGATTGGTGATTGCAGTATGTTTATTAGCACATGTGATGGTGCTGCTACCCATCCTCTTGATATGAACCCTTAGTCGCCTTTTACGACATCTCATGGGTGGTCTATCTTTTGCCGGGAACCGCACGGAAGAAAAATTATATTTATTTGTATTATGATGTCCTGAAAACATTCCACGAGAAAGGTATACCATTATGTTAATATAAAATAAAAAGCTTTCAATTTTACATGCCAGTCACAAAATAACACTGCGCCCATATTTACAGGGCGGTAAAAAAGGATAAGTAAACAAATTTATTTTTTTATTTCATAAATGAACTTATGCAAATACAATTAAGGCGGAGTAACAAAATCATTTAGTATTATCTGCCTACTTAAAGCTAAGATAAAGATAACGGAACATATCAGTGCCCGCAATTTATTATCCTTTAGTAAACCAACATAATCTTAACTCTTGCAATTTTGTCTTGCATTACTGGCGGTTAATAAACGTCAATATTATCTTCGAATAAACGTCAAATGGCTATAAAGTGGTCATAAATAACTGACTAATAAATCTGTGTAGCGCCTCGATGCCGTATCGAGTCAGGATATTCAGTGTGATATGGAAGTAGATCCAGCTTTCTTAGATAAGTCGGGCTCAGTGCAATGCCGGCTCAGCTTGACAAATGGTATAGTGACGTCAGTAATACGTCTCGAGTGAGAGGCGATGGAGATATTGGATGCTTTGATACGAATTTTCGAATGGAATCAGAGAATTCTAGATTTGAATTATATTTAGAACTTTAATTATTTGCAACGAGGCAATTATATTTTAGATTCGTTAGTTATGTCTGTTTATCTATCTTGTGCAACTAAGCTTATTTAACTACTGCTTTTAAATATTAGCATTAAAAAAATGTTCATCTATACAATATAAATAAATAAAATTGAAACGTCTGTTTGTGATACAAATAAATAAAATTGAAGTGTCTGTTTATAATGTCAAAATAACAGCTTTTTACTGAATGCATACAAAAGTAAAATACGGTACTTATAACAAAAAAGTACTATTTTTATTTTATTTGTTTGTCTGTCTGTTTGTTCAAGCTAATCTCCAAATTGGCTGGACCGATTTTGACGGGACTTATACTGGCAGATAGCTGATGTTAATAAGGAGTTATTTAGGCTACTATTACTTTTGAAAAAGAATCAGCCGAAAGGTTCCACGCAAAAAAATCAAAACTGTATAACTGTCAACTGTCTATGCCGAAGTACTCTAAATTATTTATAAATAATACGATTTATTTTAAATTAATAGGCGGGTGAAACCGCCGGGCACAGTTAGTACTTGCACAATATAAAAGCGATTCAATTCAAAATTAAGCCATTACGCACATTTAGCAACATTCTATACAGGTCGTAAACTTACATGTATCGTGCTTAGAATTTTAATAGAGCATTTTAATATAGTTCACAAACGGCAATAAAAATCACATAAACAGTTAACGATTGACCCACTAGGAGGTCCCGAGTCGGCCGATACTAAAAACTGACCAGCATATCTTGATCTTTCGGAACTACATTGTTTAGAATACAATATCGTTTGAAAATAGCAGTTCTTCGTAAAATGGTTGCAGTGAGGCACTGGTGTATCTGAGTATCAGATGCAGATGGGACTGGAGATAACGTCTATCATACTGTATGAAATATCGGGGAATTAATTATTAACAGACGTAATGCGATTAGCCATCGCGCATTCTCGCGGTAGCCATTGTAATCTGACTACTGGGAGGAGATTATAGGAAAATTCCTTAAGGGGAAACATTTTGACATTACATTGCGCGTCCGACATAATTCTTATACAGAACGGTTTATTAAAACGGGTCTTATAGAACTATCAGACGCATTGATAGTTTATATCATCATTTCAGCTGAATAAAGTCCACTGCTGGACACAAGCCTCCCACAAATATCGCCACAACTAACCTGCCTGAGTGTGTTGGCGATCGCATTTGAGTTGTTGTTGACTCGAAAGACGCTGCTGCGCATCCTCCGGCTAATCCCATAGTTGTTTTTACGACACCCACGGAATGACATTGGTTGGTGCCATTCTTAGCCAGCACCACACGGCATGTAAATATTACAAATAATGCGTTACTATATAACCATCGTTATCTATGATAACGTGCCTATTATAGGATGAACAAACCGAAATCATTAGAAGAATAACAACCTAATAAATAATATTATTGTTAATTAAACAAATTGATACATTTTACTCAGCTTATTATAGACTAGCTGTGCCCCGCGGTTTCGTCCGCCGTTTAATTTAAAAGAAGTTGAATTACTTCGACATACAGTTGATTTAAAGAGTATAGGTATATATATTGGAATTAATGGGATTTCATTTTTTACGCGGTACCCTAATTCTTTATCTTTTTTGAAAATAACAGTAGCCTAAGTTACGTGTAGTCCAATGCCTACACGGCGAACATCTCACCCCCGGTCTTAGTAACTGGAAGGAACACAACCCCTCCACTCCTCTCAAGGCGGAGGAAGTCCATAAGGATTTCTCACGTAAAAGACAAAAAAGGTCCGTCCATCTCGTCATCGGTATTTTCGTTTAGTAGTTAATATTTTTTTATCTCCGTAGTACGATCACTGATATGTTTGTAGAGCGTAATGATTTAGGTACAGCGTCCTTTATGTGGAACAGCAGCGTCCATTCTGTGGAACAGTAGCCATTCTGCGCTCACCAACCCGCATGCCAAACGAGGTGAGTACTGGCAAATTCCCCCCAATATGATGACACAATTGTGGAAATCTATGGGGGAGGCCTATGTTCAATAGTGGATGTTGTATGGCCGATATTATGAATGATTAGGGCAATACTCATAATGATTGGGCTATGTAATGATATCTTGAATAAGGGCCCCCTTTTCCATTTTCAACAAGGTCGGGGTGACCTGGAAGTTTCGGATTCACTTCTCAAGAAATGGGTTGTGGGTTCAAAATCTTTAATGTACTAATGTGACTTTTTCAATGTATTTTCTCAGGTAATCTAAAGCTACACTAACGATGAAAAACAGCGTGAGGAAACCTAGATCGATCTGTTTGAAATCGCGAATGTAGTGAGCAAGCGTGGTGATCAATGCTCGTTCCTTCTTTACATGAGGAGAAGCGTTTGCTCTGCAGTGGTGCAGTTATATATATGCTGATGTATTTACTTATTCTCATTTATGGTATTTCTAAGGTTGGCAACTAAGTACCCGTTGTTTTATTTTTAGCATTTCGCATGTCATTAAATTGACGTAATATTTTAAATCATTGGAAATATTCTGTTTCGTTCTATCAGAATCTACGTTTTGTGTTTATTTTTTTGTTCGCATAATTCATGATAATTTTCAGATCATAAAAATGGAATGTCAAGTTGAGATAAATTTACATTTTTGACACCTACATTTTGCTTTTAATCAAAGTTCTAAAGCTGCAAAAGCAGTTTGTGCTGCGCATGGAAAGTGTACCATGACTGTAAGAACCGGTCGTGATTAGTATGCCAAGTTCAAAAATGGAAATGTTGACATCAACGACGCACCTCACTCTGGCCGTCAAGTTGAGATCGATGAAGAGCGATTAAACCAACTTTTGCACGAAAATTCACGTCAAACGACAAGGAAACTGGCAGAGAAAATGGAATGCTGCCTCACGCTCTAGATAAAAAACGGCGAGAACTTAGTTGCCAACCCATTATATAACTACTGTTACTGTTCAAAGTGTGGATTACATTATAGGATGAGAAACTTTTATTCACTAGAACTACAACAGCACGGTTGGATTGTTAATTGAATTATTTTACAGATTTTAGTCAGGTTATTATATATGTCTAATGTCAGACAGCAACTTTGCTGTGCAGTGCTATGAGCCTACTTAAAGCACCGCTTGCCGGCTCTCCAAACATTCACACTATACAATCTGGCAGAGATACAGCATGTAGGGCCCCACAAGCAATTTGAGTAAGGCACTTTAAATTGCAACCTGCGAAACATACTACAATACAGTACCAGTTACCATGTAACTACAACTTACAGCTTAAATCTCCGATAACGTCAAAGTATCCAAAATTTTATGGGCCATGACATTTGACATTTCGGGTGGGGGTCTATTGCGTACGCGCAGAAGAACAAAAGTGGTGCAACCGTTGGGCTTCGGCCCTGGCGGGCCACCACATACCACCAGACTGGTTGGAGGATCCTCCATTTTCAACGGAGGAACGCTACACCTTGTTCCTCCATACAATCAAATCAAGCGAACGTCCATCTCTGGACAAATGCCTCATATATTACCGCAACGATCTGTTGCATGCCACCCGCGTCTAATGAGTCCCAGCCAGCTTAACAAGGTTGTCTACCCATCTCGTCATCAACATTCGCTTGATAGTTAATAACTTCTGTAGTTAATTTCTTCTTAGTTCAAGTTACTGTGATTTTACATATTTTTGCTTGTCTATAGCCTTACATACACTGCATGTACTGATTACATTGCATCTACCGTGGTATTTTTATTACATTGAACCATCCAGTCCTTTTGGTCCCTTGATACTGACAACTCTTTTATTTTCCTACAAAGGACAATCCCGAAAAAAAATGTATCGCTATTCATTCACAATTTTTCCATCAATTACGTTATTTATCGGGATATTTGTGCGTAGTGTGAAAGCCAATTAGAAAGGAAGTGCATCGGTCGCCCGTTCGCGAACAATAGCTATGGCGGTCGCTGGACACGTTCCATTACATGTCCACAATGGACAAATTATAAACAGTCCACTTGCTCCAACACAGGACACATCACTTCCTCTACCTATTGTCAGTTTTCAATACAATAACTTTTATTGAAATGATGCTAGAACGTGACTTTTGCCAACTATGAATGGCTACGATTTATTTTGTGGGTTCGATTGTGTTGCGACCAATACGTACGATTTCCGCTCTATAAAAGGTTCAGATGTACAAGGAATACGTAAAATACCTTCACAACAAAGAAGTTTTATTTCTGCCTTATGTGAGTTAGTATAATTGAAGCCTATTCATGAATGTAGCTACTTACAATAAATTGCTGGCTAAGGAAGTCGATTTACAAATTACCAGCAACAAGTAAGTTTGTAAGATATAAATAGCAGCAGATGTCAGAAGACAAGAAAGCAAAAAACAGGATGTGGTTCAACACTAAATGATAGTAAGTTGTCGCTTGCTAACAATTCATACTCATACTAAGCAGGTAATAATTAAATAATAAAGTATAACGACAAAATTTTGCCACGATAATTTTAGTACACTGTGCGAACTACGAAGCATATCTGCAGTAAACACTAAACGAGTTTATATATGTGACCTATGTATCCAAAACTATACGATCTTAAACTTCCTAAGCCCGGCCTCCAATCTCAACAGGGAATATTCTAAGGGAAAGGGAAAGGATACCGGAAAGGGTTGATATACATTTCAGACCCCTTGCATAACTACAAACGAAATGGTAGATAAAGAGATCTCGTTCAACGACACCTATCACTTTTGAGAATCGGAGAACGTGTACACATTAGAAAACTTGTTGAGTGCATATTCAAGAATGAAGTCTACTGTTAGTAGTCTAGGCATCAAATGAAAAGGATAGGTACAACCGATGACGTAATCACTACATATGTAGTTTGTATAAAACTGAAGCTGTCATACATATTGCAATCCATTTAGTAGATTGAACTCTGACAGACGAATCAGATCCAATAGATATCGTAACAAATTTCTTATTGATTGATGCATTCCGGTCCGTCAAATATAGAAGAAAAAGAACAAAATCAAGATAGCTCTTAACGCTAAATTGGGGCGAAGATCTTGTCTGTACCGTAACTAATAGATTTAGATTCTAAAACCTGATAGAGTCCATGTATTCCAGTTTATATCAATTACGTGCTACTGATTTAGTCTTTCGCTTTAATTAAGGTTTATCTCGTTTTGATACCGTCATAAAGTTAAGTTGCTCAACAAAGGCGTAGCCAATACACATACAAATTGTAATTTCTATATTATTCCGAATGTCTGTTTGTTCATGACTCAATCATGCCGCAGCGAAGCATTATTTAGGGCAATTTTTTACCTTGTGGTCCTCGGCAAAGCCTAGCTGTGTGCGCAGCACGGCGCACAGCGACGCGTCAGGGGATCCTTTATTTATTGATTTAAACTTTTATGTACATTATATACACGAGGCGGACTTAATGCCATGAGGCATTCTTTACCAGTCAATCTTTGGGTTTAAAAAGCACTTCGATAGATGTACAAAAATAAAGCTTATAGACAATGTTGAAATGGACTACATTAAAAATAGGAATACATACATACACTATTATAAAAATGGATACTATATTATAAAACATAGGTACATTATATATTATCTGATATAAAAATTAACGCTAATAATGGTTACATAAAAGAAAAACTAGACAAATAAATAAAATTAAAGTGTTTGTTTGTAATATCAAAATAACAGCTTTTTACTAAATGCATATGAAAGTTTAAACGGTACCCATAACAAAAAAAAAACAATTGTTTAAATTTTGTTCTAATTTTGTTCCAGCTAATCTTCAAAACGTGACTACCGATTTTGACGGGACTTCCACTGGCAGATATCTGATATTATAAGGAGTAACTTAGTATACTTTTATTTCAGAAAAACAATTAGAATTCAGCACAAAAAACATTATACCATAAAATCCAATACATATACCTACTCTATGTCAAAGCTCTATGCCAAAGTACCTACTCTAAATTAGTTATAAATAATATTCTTTTTTTTTTATTAAATGGCTTCTGGACACCGCGGTGCCCAGCTAGTAGTACATAAAACCTTTACAATTCCCATGGATTTTTGCAGTCACCTTCACAACGCTAGAGGGAGCGCTTTACATTCATTCCCTCCGAGATGTTCCTAAAGGCGTGGCTCTAGTGTGATTGTATCTAGTATCTGCAGTCGCCCTTAGGTGCCGAAGATAACCGCTCCAGTGGTTTTACCCGGTAGGAGTTTTTCCAATTTTATCGGCCATACCCCTCAACCCTTCTCCGGCGTGAAGGAAGTACATGATGTACCACCATGATGTTCCACCCGGTTCATAAAAAAGGTCACCTAATTATAAAATGAGTAGACTTAAGTGGCTACTTTAAGGAGATAAGTAACAGAAACGTACAACATCTCTTGAATAAGGGCCCCAATGTTGATGTGGCACGGAGGTTTACAGACTCACTTCTCAAGCAATGGATTGTAGGTTCCAAACCTGGCTTGTGCCAATGTGCCTTTTTTAATGTCGTATGTACCTTCTCAGTTCATCTAATACACCACTGACTAGGTGAAGGAAAACAACGTGAGGTAACCTGAAATGGACTACATTAAAAATAGGAATACATACATACACTATTATAAAAATGGATACTATATTATAAAACATAGGTACATTATATATTATCTGATATAAAAATTAACGCTAATAATGGTTACATAAAAGAAAAACTGGACAAATAAATAAAATTAAAGTGTTTGTTTGTAATATCAAAATAACAGCTTTTTACTAAATGCATATGAAAGTTTAAACGGTACCCATAACAAAAAAAAAACAATTGTTTAAATTTTGTTCTAATTTTGTTCCAGCTAATCTTCAAAACGTGACTACCGATTTTGACGGGACTTCCACTGGCAGATATCTGATATTATAAGGAGTAACTTAGTATACTTTTATTTCAGAAAAACAATTAGAATTCAGCACAAAAAACATTATACCATAAAATCCAATACATATACCTACTCTATGTCAAAGCTCTATGCCAAAGTACCTACTCTAAATTAGTTATAAATAATATTCTTTTTTTTTTATTAAATGGCTTCTGGACACCGCGGTGCCCAGCTAGTAGTACATAAAACCTTTACAATTCCCATGGATTTTTGCAGTCACCTTCACAACGCTAGAGGGAGCGCTTTACATTCATTCCCTCCGAGATGTTCCTAAAGGCGTGGCTCTAGTGTGATTGTATCTAGTATCTGCAGTCGCCCTTAGGTGCCGAAGATAACCGCTCCAGTGGTTTTACCCGGTAGGAGTTTTTCCAATTTTATCGGCCATACCCCTCAACCCTTCTCCGGCGTGAAGGAAGTACATGATGTACCACCATGATGTTCCACCCGGTTCATAAAAAAGGTCACCTAATTATAAAATGAGTAGACTTAAGTGGCTACTTTAAGGAGATAAGTAACAGAAACGTACAACATCTCTTGAATAAGGGCCCCAATGTTGATGTGGCACGGAGGTTTACAGACTCACTTCTCAAGCAATGGATTGTAGGTTCCAAACCTGGCTTGTGCCAATGTGCCTTTTTTAATGTCGTATGTACCTTCTCAGTTCATCTAATACACCACTGACTAGGTGAAGGAAAACAACGTGAGGTAACCTGGATCGAAAGGTCTGATCGACAACACGCAGTGAGCAACATTGTTGATCAATGCTTGTACTTTACCTCTACATTAGAAGAGGCCCTTGCCCTGCAGGGGGATAATTACAGGCTGATATATTATTATTATTTATCGAACAGTGTTGTTGATTTCCATTCTTTATGTTTTTCCATCTTATCTTTATTTAGATTGGTCATCCTTTTCTGCATTAGAAGAGGCATTTGCCCTGCTGTGGGATGATTACAAGCTGATATGTTATTATTATTATTTATCGAACAGTGTTGTTGATTTCCATTCTTTATGTTTTTCCATCTTATCGTTATTTAGATTGGTCATCCTTCTCTGCATTAGAAGAGGCATTTGCCCTGCTGTGGGATAATTACAGGCTGATATTTTATTGTTATTTATCGAACAGTATTGTTGATTTCCATTCTTTATGTTTTTCCATCTTATCGTTATTTAGATTGGTCATCCTTCTCTGCATTAGAAGAGGTTTTTGCCCTGCTGTGGGATAATTACAGGCTGATATTTTATTGTTATTTATCGAACAGTGTTGTTGATTTCCATTCTTTATGTTTTTCCATCTTATCGTTATTAAGATTGGTCATCCTTCTCTGCATTAGAAGAAGCATTTGCCCTACTGTGGGATGATTACAGGCTGATATATTATTATTTATCGAACAGTGTTGTTAATTTCCATTTTTTATGGTTTTGCAGTTTTATCGTAATTTATTGGTCATGCTTCGCTACATTAGAAGAGGCATTTGCCCTGCTGTGGAACGATTACAGGCTGATATATTATTATTATTTATCCGACAGTGTTGTCGTAAAGAGCGACTATGGAAATGGCCGGAGGATGGGCTGCAGTATCAAGTACACTTACAACTCAACGGCGATCGCCAACCCGCCTGCCAAGCGTGGCGACAATGAGAAAATCCCCCTAATGAGCATACAACACAAACCTATAGCAATCGTTGTGGCGATATTTGGGGGAGGCCTGTGTCCAGCAATGGATGATTTTCTCTTAAAATGATGATGATGATGAACAGTGTTGTTGAATTTACATTTTTTCCAATTTTATCGTCATTTAGATTGGTTATTCGATCATGACTTTATTTTAACCCTGTAACATGTAGTATTTTGAAACTTGAAGCATAATAAAGATCCATGCATGCGCAAAGTTCAAGCATCACTTGCACTGGTATTATCGGAACCACATGTAAAACACATCTTGTTTAAATACTGTACTAGCGGTAAGCGTTTGCAAGTGCATCCGTTATGGGCATTAACTAACACATTTCCTTTAATTACTTGCTTTAGCTACAAGAGAAACTTTATTTGTCAAGTCTTAATGTAAAATATGGTTAACTGAATATTAAAATATTGTTGGGACGGCTCGCTTCATTTAGAGCCTTTATACATCTACATATGTTAGCCATCCAATTGAATCGCCATATCAGTAGAAAAACGTCAACTGCCATACCAACTGGACATACCGGTCTGGGTTTTAGTTATGTGGTCATTAAGAAGTTTTGGCACAATTGCTACGTTTGGCAGGCGGGCTGGCAATGGCAGTTGAGTTGTTAAGTACGCGAAGGGTACTGCTGTCCATCCTCGGGCAAATCACATTTTACGACATCCACGTGATGAAATGGGGTGGTGCAATTCTTAGCCGGAACCACTGCTATTTAATATAGATCTTTTTTTAGTCTTGATAGCGTCTGCAAATCTCATCTCGCGTAATAGACAACGATGGATGAGGTCTACGATAGTTATCAAACGAAAAAGCCTACTCATATTACTTCTTAACAAACAAATGAAACGCTACGCACTATAAGTTAAAAGTATGATTTTTAAATAAACTTTATGAATAGAACTAGACCCGAGCGTACTTCCCGCACAGATAGTTAAACATAAAGGAAATAACGGCCAGATGTATCGATATATTTAAACGTTTGTATGGAACATAAAAACCTTTCATAGAATAAAAAAACCAAATAATTTGTATTCAACCAGTTAGCAAACTTCGTTTTATAATCATAGACGTGTTATTAAAGGCAGGCCATATGCACGTGGGACACATAATCACTATGTACGCTGAATCGCTACTTAGGAAGTGGTTACATGAGACATAGGTTAATATATATGGAACAACTATTAGTACTCATTTATAGCGTGAACGGAGCTTGTTCAGGTCAATGCACTGGTTCTACCGTTATCTTAGGACCCATTCTAACACTGGCTTATGGGATTAGGATTATTGGATTTGATATGAAGAATTGTGTACAAATTTTGTCTTTGTTATCCGGTATGCCAATTTACTATTAGTAAGTTACTATAGCCACGTAAAGTAACGGACTTGCAAAATTGTATTTATCGATAGTTACGACAAAAATAATTTACTTTATTATACGGCGAATTGTAGGTTGTACGGTTCACATTATAAAGCATGTATTTTTTGAATGTTAGATTACTTACGCCATATAAAAATGTACTTGAATAAAAAGCATTGCAATTAACCATAAAAATGCAACTTTGCAGGTCCGATACTTTACATAGGGACAGTTAATTTCTCCTGTATCGTAGGTACATTTTGCAGACATAAATTCCACATGCCCAAACACCCAAACCCGGAACAACTACCTGTAAGTCATACAAATATGTCACGTACGATAATCGAACGCCGCGACAGCAAGCTAATCGCTTAGCCACTGCGTTTTAAATGCTTTATTGGTCCCAGTGGAAATTCATCATGAACTTCCTCCGCCCCAGGGAAGGACGAAGGGGCATGCTGGACTCTTACCGGCTTAAATCACTGAGGCAGTCATCTTCGGCACCCAAACGGGGGCTCCAGGTTCTCGTATGATCGCAGTGGAGCCCACAGTAATTGTAAAGGATCCCCCGGAGCGTCCCTGTGCGCATGTGCTATGCTGCACGGCTGCGCGTGACCACATGTTCACCACCGACTTCTCGTGAGTCGCTCGGTGTGGGCACGCAGATTCCTCAATCTACACACCCGCGAACCCAGAGGCATCTCGCCTTATAGCGACGGCAGGGGATTTCAGGCGTATAGGAATTAGGCACCAGGGCGGTTCTTACCCCGGTGCCGTCTCCTCCTTCGAGCAGGATAGGCCCTCTCCCGAACCCGCTCTGCGGTCTCCTTCTGGAGCATGACGCTCTCACAGATGGAAACCACTGCATTCCCGTTTTCGTGCTCTGCCAACATACCCGACACAAATACTGTACACTAAAGAGATTTCAACAACGTCGCAAATAACATTCATGATCACGGACCAGCCATTTTCGTTTGAACCAATACCAAACACATGAATGGACGAATTGTTTTCTTATATTTCTTTAATTTATTAGCGCGAAAATAAAATCGTATATCATTGTGTTTATCAAACGAAGAACATGGTATTTTAATTACGCAAAGGAAGCCCGCATGTTATCGTATTTTTTTTACTTTAATACAGTTCTATTGTTAATTTTATATGCTGCTGCGATACTTAGAACAATGAGAAAGTAATTATACACCGCTATTTTACTTTATTACTTACAGCTCAGTTTATAAATTCTTGTAGTTTTCCTAACTTCATCACTGAAATTCTAAGTTATCAATAGGGACGGTACGCAGGCATTCCTATACAATTTCGACAAAAGAAATTTAGAAGGCTAAGTCACCTCTAATTATAATAATCTGAACTTTAAAGAACATCGCTTTGTTAGTATGATTGATGGTTCTAATAATACGTAGTTACTATACACCTACTGAACAAATATTTAGCTGCAAGGAAATTTGACAGCAATGATGTATGGAACGTTACTTATTACTGTAGTTGTGTTTTGTTATATTGCTTGTTTTACTGGAACAACGAACAAATAAGATACAACGTGTTTATTATTAACTGTTCTTCAAGGGTTAACTTCTGTTATTCAAAGGTAAGGCTTTAATTATTTAAAAATGTGTGTGTTTTATGTAGAATCGATAAAACTAACGCCTTTACACCTTAAAGTTGCATTTCACTTCATTGATGATGCTTTGATGAAACACCGCCCCCAAAGTCATTTGTTTCTATCTACCAGTCCAAGTGCGTTAGGAGTTATACTTCTTTGGACTAACTCGTCTTTTCAGCCAAAGGACGTCCACTGCTGAAAAAAGGCCTCTTCCATACATTTCCACAATTGTGTCATCGTTTTTGCCAGTTCTTACTACGCATGGCACCTGCACTAACCCGACTGGGTTGGCGAGCGCAGAATAGCCGTTGTTTTACAGAAGGGACGCTGCTGTCCATCTCTCTGGTATAGAGTCTCTTAGCCGCCTTTTAAGACATCCACGGTAGGAGATTGAGTAATACCATATACTTAATTCTGATACCACTCAAACAGTCTATCATAGTCTGAAAGCTAGACACAGGCCTCTTCTGAATATTTTTTTGGTAACTAAAACAATATTTCTTCCGCATACCATTTAAATAACGTAAATCGATAATATGATCGAAGATAGATATAAAATACAATTAATAATGTTTTGACTAAAGAAAATAGTTCAATTAAAATTATATTTATACATAAAAAATATAACAATACAACTTTAATTATCGCTGACAGCCAAGTTCATATACAGTATACACTATCGGATTTTCATGGCGGTATGCGCGCACTGATCTCTAGTTTACTCTCATCAAACATCTTTCACGGCCAACTTCATACTGTTGACTTTTCGTAACGGTATGCGTGCGCAGCTCCCAATTTAACTCAGATCATCAAACGCGCCAAAAGAAGTCGGCATAACTTCAAAAACTCGTTTCCTTTGGTTGCTGAATGTGTCTGGTAGATCAATATTTGTTTTAAGAGTCAGATATTTATGATGATATCTCCTTTACGGACCCGAAAAAATGAGTTTGAGAACTTCAATCATTGTCTGTGGTCCTTGTACGGATATTAATGAATAAATAAAATATTTCGGACTTGCGGTAGGTACATGGTTAAGTCTACTTTTTGTTCAAATATATGACAATGGTTCAGTGATCAGACCTGTTGCCGAACCTATTCTACGTGATCATTTATCATTACTCGTGCCATAAAATTTAGAGCTCTATCTGCTTGTTGATTAAACGAACTGGTCATGCGTAAGCACACTTAGGAAGTATACGGGTGGCATATTTAATAAATAAATAAATTACTATGATTCAAGTAGGATAACATTTTCCAGAAACATACTAAGGTTCTTAATCCCGTGTTATGTAATAACCTGTATTCCGTACCTTTAAGTGCGATTAGTGCCAGTGTCGCGGAGTGCCTCCCTCCGTGTTCCTTCCCGGTTAGCTCAACTAGGATGCTCTCTCCACGGCAGCAAGTAACGGAGTTCAATTATTGTGATTCAATGAAACGTAACATATATATTGTTATAACGGTATATTGATATTCACAACTTCAACACTTCATCTTCATGGTGATGTTTATATATTTCAAATATAGCTTATTATCACAATATTTAAGTTAGTTAAAAATAAGTAATTGAATATTGCAGGAAACTATATGTCAAAGCGACAACTGTGTGTCGAACCACTAGCGTTCAGAATCGAATTATAATTATTTCATGGAATTATGATAGCGACAGGATTTTGTAGTTTTTATAGTTTATTAGCGTTATTGATATAAAATATATACCTATAGCGTCATTTAAAAAAAATATCCGATATAAAAGAAACACATGATTAAAACACATTGTTCTGCAGAAGGAATTTTATGAGGTTAGTTAGGAACACATACCTACCGACGTATACAGGCATACAGTGCAAGTATGTATACTTGTATTAGTTTCTCCAAGTATAAGGTCACTAAGATACCTCTGAAAGGGCGCACGAAGTTCAACTTAGTAAAGGATCTAATTTTCATGAGACATCGAACCGTGATGTAACCACTAAGGAGATTAGGCACTTGTTACTCTAGCCGCCCTTGGAAAGATTCCCTTAATACTGTGTTGGGTGAAGGGTCTTTGAATGCGGAATTAGTGGTCATCGGAACTTTCAGGTTGAACCATACCTTTGAGTACCTTTGGTATTAGAACACCTCTAGTTATCGCGTTTGTTCGTATAATATTACCTACTGTATTTTCAGTTTAAAAAAGCATTTCAAAGCTTTTGATAACTTAGGTTGAGCTGAAGTCTCTGCGTGCTCGTGGTTACGCACTGTCACGTGCGCAGCACAGCGCACAGCAAGGCTTCGGTGAGATCATTTTAATTCCCCCGTGCCTGGGGGGCGGCCTCTTTACAGTCGCGTCCCCTCCGCTAGAAGGGGTGACCACTTCACAGTAGTCACCTCCGAGATGTGCCTAAAGGCGTGGCTGATGGAGAGATGGAGGTTTTTCGAATTCCGGGAGCCTCCCTTCGGTGTCGAATGACCACCCCGGTGGTTTAGCCGGTAGGAGACCGGCATAGCCTTTCCCTGGGGTGGAGGAAGTAAAAGATGTATTTCCATCGGATGAATAAAAAGTAAAAGAAAGCTGAAGTCATTTCCAAAACACTTTAATATGCTATGTTAGGAAAATTTACTTAGATAAACTTAGAATTAACATAAGCTACAACTGCTCTATTTTTTTTATTAGGCTCACCATCTATATTGTTTACATTAAATTTCACATTAGCTTTATAGATGACCTAAAAAGGCTGCTTTAGGTGAATCGTATTGAGATCATATTTTTTTATTACAATGTGTAATACTCGCGAAAACCTGAGACATTATTATCATATTATGATTCACAAAAAAAATATAAAGCAGCCTTTTTGGGCCCCTTCGACCATTTTATGATTTCTAATGTGAATCGTATTATGATTCACCTAAAGCGGCCTTTTTAAACACCCTAGTACATTATTCTGTGTGAATATGTCCACTTATCACACCTCACGCTTAATAGGAATTTTATGAAATAGTTCGAAATAGTTCGTTTTAGTCAATGTTAAGAACATTCAATTAATTTAATTTTAACAAATTCAGTTACTATAATTTAGAGTTTAAATAGATAAAATTTAATTAATAAAAAAATAAACAATATTTATTTGGGGTAAGTTATTATTTAGATAAACACTACTCTGATTAAGTTACTAAAGAAAATGTATATTATTGATAATGCTTCCATTACAAAATGAGAAACAAATAGAAGAAGAAATAATAACATACATAACTGAATGAACACACACACAATTTTTTATTTTAAACACATAGGATTTGAGTTAAGGTAAGCTATCGTAACATATGTTAATATCAGTATTAATGGAGCAGACTTTGATATATGTATCTATCCATATTTGCATGGTTGGCGCTGTGGCCAAGCGATTAGATTTCAGTGCTACGTGTCGCGGGTTCGATTCCCGCACGGTACAAATACTTGTATGATCCGCAGATAGTTGTTTCGGGTCTGGGTGTTTGTGGGTGTGAGATATATGTCTGTAAACTGTGCCCACGATACAGGAGAAATTATACTGCGGGATAATATTCTTAAAAAAAAACAACTTTTCTGTTTAACGAAGCTGACCGACTTTAAGACTACGAACTGATCTGACCAGGCATTAGTGTGGGGCACAGTCGGATGCAGGTTAGAATTTAGGAAGCTTCTTAATTACAATCATCAATAAATCTATCAAATGAAGTGACGGCTCAAATTACGAAATTAAAATGTGATGTGTAAGCCAAATAGGTCATCATAGAGCATGTCCGAGTCATGCGCCACCTGCGCGTGATCATGAATATGAGCAGATTGTATAACAATTATACAAACCAGCTATTAACCGCAGCCATATTAATATCAAGTCAATGACTTTCTGATTATCCACCTTACAACGTTGCAGCTATGTAATCCATATTATGCAAATTATATACGCAAACGAGAAATACTCATATCAAATAGCCCCTTGCCCGTTTAATTAAAATAAAACCTTTTAAATAATTTATGCAATCCAACGTTGCGTAAAGACTCCACAGCCACAACAATAAGAATACTTCATTCCAAAGTTGACGTCACATAAAGTCGTGGGCGAGGAAGACAGCGCGAATAAAAACAAAATCTTTTTTTAATTTAAAGCGCAGAGACAATGAGCAAACACAGCTGGCGGAATGCAAAACGATACTGAATAAAGGGAGAAATCCACGAGTTGTGACATTAGCCGAAGCAATCCTCGGTAGCACTGAACAGTAAAGTAATTTATGTGAAAACAAAGTGTCGAGGATAAAAGAATTGTCACGTCACATGCGATAAACGAGACCCAGGATAGCGGGAAGATTGACTTGGGTGTCTGCGGTGAAGGGCTGCGACGACCCGGCGGAAAAGCTTTTTATTTAGTGTAGAGATAAGTACGAACAAGACAACGGACCTCTGACGCATCCCGATAGCCACCGATACTCCTTACGACATCAGATAAGCCAAGAAAGCATCCTCGGGCAACTGAGAAAGGAAACGCAACCGCTTGAGATGCATTATTGTTGTGACTATTGCCTACCATAAACCGTAGATGCGAATCCTTAATTAACAAGCAAGGGAACTGTATCGAGTGGTGCCTCGTCCACAGCTATAAAACTGTGTACGAATGGCTCACTTAGAAGTGCGCTTCCATGCTTTCAAATAAATATGTCTGATTAACACGATTCATGGCCAAAATCAGCGATATTTAGGAGTCAATTAAGAATAAACACGTTGGAACGCCCGGCGCGTCTCGCGTTAAACGTTACTAATAGCCGTTTAGATGGCAACACTGAACAGCAGGAAGCCATGTTGAGAAAACCTGTGGCACTTGCACCGCGGGCGCCGCTTACCACGGCCGTGTTTACGACACTTCGCCTGTTATTATTGATTGAATTCGCCACAAATTAAAAAGTTTATTGCCCCCACTCTGTAAAGTTCGCTCCAGGTTTTTTGCGTTCATTAATAAACTTTACAATACGGCCGCTTTAGAAGTTTCCGAAGTACGTAAATATAAGTTAAGGACTTTCAGACACTATACCATAGCATAACGTTTCACAAATACTCGTATAATGTATACTTCATGAGAAAACTAAGCTGTAGCAAAAAAGCAAAGGTTAAAGTAAAAAATATATTTTTAAAGCAAAAAAACCAAAGCAAGCGTTTCAACTTCCAACATCGCTTGGTAACACAAAGATCAAATTAATTGTGAAATGAAAATACAGTATTCGTTATGAAAAGACAATAGCATCTATTGTGTAAGGTGATACCATTTTACGACTTAAGAAGCCATACGAACCAGACTGATGGTGCATTGAGGCGTCATTTCTTAAAGTGCAAGCGATACGGTAAATCGGTTTTAAAGACTGATGAATTCACAATAATCATAACAAATGATTGATAAATCGCGCTTGTGTTGGACAATAAAATATGGAATGAACAGTGAAGTTAGCAGGCTAACAAACAGTCTTCACGTAAATATTCAAAAATACTCAAAAGACGCGTCAAGTCGTCAAGTCGGGATCCCCTCCAAAGTACTTCCCGAACACGTCAATTTGTTTACGAATTACGCATAAATTCGTCCCCGGAGACAAGACATCTCGTGCGGCGATCGCTGTGCGACATTTCAATAAAATTTACGATTGTGACTTAAATGGCGTGTCCGATGAACAAAAAATGTCCCGACATGTTCCTCTTTTATTTTAGACATACAGTCGGTTCGTTAAAATATCTTGGTCGTGATAATAAAACTGTCCGTGTACTGTACCACTAATAAATACACCAATGAAATCGATATTATTCGGATAAAATAGCCAGCTAATTCAATGCCCAATCCGATTTCAACATGTTGTTGAAATTTTATAGACTCATTACGTTTCTTTTTCGAGAATATACTTTTCACGTGTTTTAATTCATTTTTATGAAGCAATAAAAATACTTTTATTAATATTGGCATTCTTATGATACAATCTTCAACAATATCACAAACATAATAATGATTTTTTCGTAAATTTGAAATAACTCTATTGTTTTCAAATGCATTATTAGACAGAAAACCATTTTTAAAATTTCGTCAATCTCCACTAGAGGAAGCAATTATAAATTCATGTACCATTGTCCAATAAATGTCAACGTGTTGCTCAAATTTTACTAAAACAAATAATTCATTATTATTTGCTAATGTTGTTCTTTTAAGCTAGCGAATAGATTCGTAATTATAAATGAAAGAAAGTCTGAATTTAAACCAACGCCACGATATCTAAAGAAAAAAAATCAAAGAAGAAATACAGCACCCAATTTCAAAGTTACTATCCGTCAGTGTCGCAACGCGTCACCTTCCAGATGCTAATACGACACAATGGTTGAAGAAGCAGAAAGAACAATATTATTTTAAGATTCTAAAATAAGTGTGTTACGTGCTTCAGCTAAATGTACACGGAACATTGATGGGTGCTATTGGCCATGACAGGCAAGTATAAGACGAATGGCTTTGAACAGTTTGAGCCCCATTGGTATTTCAGTCTACTCCTTGTTCCAATCGTTCGTGTGGTTCATGTTTACTCAGATGAGTCGGAAATTTAAAATTAGGGAGGTGATTTAGTGGCTACGCGGGAAGAATATGTAAATGGTTTGACAAATAATATACATTGTTAAATAATTCTAGAGAATTATACTCTCCATTGAATCATGCCTATTTTGTGCATTGTGCAGGACGATGTACATTAAAATCGGTAAAACGATGTATTTTATCGTTATTCGTGAATTTAGAAACAGTATTGTTTTTTGATTAAACGTAAGGCATTTCAAACATTTCGTGTATAAGCAAATAATGACATGAGACATGACATGTCTGTAAAAGCAGACAAATATAAATTGACCTGATGAGTATACTCATTCAATTCTATGGTCCTTTCCTGTTCATTGAAATGAATAGATTTAATTTCCACACAGACACATCTGTCCAAATTGAAGCAACCCATTTTATACGACAAACTTGAATCTATTATAATTATTCATACTTGTTTAATTTAAAACGCTACCTCATGCTTTTCATACATAAACAAATTTATTTAAATGTATGACTTCTCTATCAAATATGAATATACATGAAATATTAGATTAAATGAAAATAAAATTCAATTATGCCTATATTATTGAATGTTAATTTTCAAAAACAAACATTTAATACGAAACAATCTCAATCCAAATCGATAACAAATACAAACACGCCCGCCACGGGTTGTACTTTTAAAAATCTAACCTTTAAAACTCTCAACATTTAACATAAACCTCTATAAAAAGGCATATTTCATTACTTTTTTCAGCTCTAAAACAACGGGGTGCCTCTTATTTTTTGTATGAAGAAGACCAACTGTGTCGCGGCCCACGCGGGCCCCCAATGATCGTTTCACACTTTAAGTGGCAGTACGGTAGTGATATACATGACCGACTATTTTTAAAACCAACCACTAGAAGACGACTTTGGACGTTGGATTGTAATTAACCATTCTACTACTTCGTATTCCGTGTGGTTCCCTGCAAAGAATAGACCACCCTTCTCCGTCCATGGGTGTCGTAAAGGCGACTAAGGGTTAATATCAAGAGGATGGGTAGCAATAGCCTCTCAAATATGCCAATAACAACATACTGCGAACACCAATACCCTGCTAAACGTTGTGATATTGGCAGTATCTCTTATGACCGGTCATTGTAGTGTTCATTGGGACTTATGTTCAGCAGTGTACGTTTACGGGATGATGTGTGTGTCTCAGTGTATTCTACTACTTGCGAACTAATAGGTTTACTTATGAAATGTTTACTTTACCTATGAAATTGCTGTCCTGCAGTACTGACAATTTCATCTAAAAAATTTTTTGGCTGGCTTTGAATTCAAATTTCAAATTTACTTTATTTTATAAACATGGTCATCATTATTCAAAATCAGTCTTATGTGTTTTGATTAGTGTTATGTTTTCATCACGTTTTAATCTTTTTCGTCGTCATGGATGCTTTAGAAATTCGAGTAAAATGAGTACCGTCGTGGCAGCAAGGCGGCACAAGCGCAATGCAACATTGATTTGCCTGCTTCCGTTCTGGAAATTACGATCTAAAAAGTTCACCCCATGGTCGTCCGAAAACACGACGATGACGAATTAAAGGTGATTATGGAAACTAATGAAACTTAATCTACGGCTGAATAAGCAGCAGCTTTCGACGTTAGCATCAAAACAATATTGGTACATTTGTGTCAATTTGGCAAGGTAAAAAAGCTTGACAAATGGGTGCCCCACGAGCTTAACGGTCATCAGCGCAACGTGCGTGTCGAGGCTTGCTTTGCGCTTCTAAACAGGCACAGGAACGAAGGAATTTTGAAACGCGTTGTTACCTGTGGCGAAAAACTTATTGAAAAATAAAAGTTTGACAATCGCAAGCGCTCAGCAAGTAATCAATGCCTTAAACGAAAAATGAACCCTAGAAAAGTAATAGTCACTGTTTGGTGGTCTAGTACTGATGTGATTCATCATAGCTCCCTACCAAACGGGATGAGCATTACTGCAGATGTGTACTGTGAAGAACTGAACACTGTGATGGAGAAGCTCGCACATCTACAACCAGCTTTGAAGAATCGCTCGTCACCGCTGCTTCTGCAGGACAACGCGCGACCCCATGCTGCACTACAGACGGTCTCCAAGCTACAAGAGCTGGGGTTTAAAGCTCTCCATCATCCACCATACTAACCAGACCTTGCGCCTACAGACTTCTACTTTTTAGAATTTGGATAACTTTATGGCGGAAAAAAAATCATTACCCGAGGGGCAGTAAAAAATGCCTTTGAAGAGTTTATCGCCTGCCGTCTATCTGGTTTCTTTAAGAAGGGCGTCTATAACCTGCTACTGCGTTGGCAAAGATGCAGCGATTGCAAGGGTGATGACATTGATTAAAAAAATAAAAAAACAATGCTTTATTTCGTACAAAACGGCAATTTCATAAGTAAAACCTAATATACAACATATTAGGTTTTACTTATGAAATTGCCGTTTTGTACAAAATAAAGCCTTAATATTTAAAATATAAACTAACATTGCTGACATAGCCGAATATATGAGTAAGCTGAAGTGGCGATGGGCAGGGCTTATAGCTCGTAGAATGGATGGTCGCCGTGGAAATCTATGGGGGGAGGCCTTTGGTCAGCAGTGGACATCCTTAGACTAATATGATGATGATAATGATTTAAATAATCTTCTTAACATGTAAAATGTCTTTCCGAAGGCGAGCTATCATATTTTACTTTATGCAAAAATTTTCGTATTCCATCGTTTTAACGTGCAATGGAATTAATTGGGGACTCAGAATATTAATGTATTCCAGCGTAATAAAAACGACAGTAAAATTAATAACTGGACTTAGCAACATTTATTTACAACTTTTTCCTTTACATATTTAACTACGGCCCTTAAAGTCAAAAATAAGCAATAATAAACCATAATCTCTTACATCTGTGACATACTCTTGGCTTGTATCGACACCTCTAGGAATTTTGATCGTCGTATTATAGATTTGAGCTCTAGATAAAAAACGGTCCCCCATCAATTTCGTACAAAATATTTGGTAAGATCCAAAGATTCGTTTTTATGGGTTTTAAAAGATTAATGCGGAGATAAAGAGATTTGGGGCGGTTCTGACGGACTGGAATTTTCGGAACACGATATATTCTGACACCTTTATTTTTGTATCTTTTAAAGGAAACAAATGGATTGGAATTATCCCTACTTGGTTTTTATATACCCGCTATAATACTTTAAACATTTTAATTAGGGTAGAAGTAATAGTCCCCCACTTAGGTCTCTTCCCCACCCTATGGAAAACGTTTTTGCTGCGCATACGCATTGGCTCCGCCCATCGTGGACATCCTACTGTGCTTTGTTTAACGACGTTTTCGAACCGTGAAGCGTTTACGTTTGTATTATTATACTAAATGACGTCATTTCATATCCAAATTAGGTATTACGGTCGTTGTAATGTTGAATTGTAATTTATTGTTTATCATTTGAAAGCAGACAATACGAAAATAACGTAAATACAACTTTATTTAAAAAAAAAATGTTTGGAGTCGAATGAACTGCTACTTAGTAGGACATAGATCGTGGTGGAGACGTGGTGCCAATCAAACACTTTTAACTCGATAGTCGTTTAACTCGATAAGTACTATTTAATGGATTATAAGATAACTGCTTTTTACATGATACACGCGTTAGGTTAGCGGAAATCTGTACTCGTCAGTCCCGGAAATCACAATGCGAACATAATTAATAAAATTGCCATACTAAAAAATACAGTAGGTATATAAATCTAAATGATGCAAACAAACATTACAAGGGAAATATACAGTGAAGTCTTAGGTTTTCGCGATTATATCTAATTATATAAAAAAACAATTTTAAACGGATTACATCGTGTCATCCTGCGACCACGAATGCTGTAAAGCGTTCCAAACATCAGGAAAAATCTATAATGTACTTGATGTGATCCGTTTAAAATTGTTTTATTATAAGGGAAATTTGTGTGGAAATTGCCGTGTGGTGCCAGCTCAGAATACCACCACTCCATCTCCTCCCGTGGGTGTAGTAAAAGTCGACTAAGGGATTAACCGGAGGATGGGCAGCAGCGTCCTTCGAGTACATTAACAACTCAACTGCGATCGCCAACCCGTCTGCCAAGCGTGGCGATTATGGCAATACCCCCCAATAAGCCCACAACACACCCATATCGGTCGTTGTGGTGATCTTTGCGGGAGGCCTGTGTCCAGCAGTGGACTTCATTCGGCCGAAACGATAAGGGAAATATAGTATAAAAAACTCATAACGTGTGTTCAACGTGGTATATGTTTCTCTTTTTTACAATTTCAAATTTCTACATAGTTGAGGCACATTTGATTTTTTTTTTATTTGAGGACAATATTCTCAAGTCAACATTATTTCAGCCGAATGAAGTCTACTGTTGGACATAGGCCACCTCGAAAAATCGCCACAATGATCGGTCTGTGAGTTTTGTGTGCTCATCTTGGGGTTTTACCATAATCGCCACGCTTGGCAGGCGGGTTGGCGATCGCAGTTGAGTTGTAAGTGCAACTATAGTTGATTTTCCGACACCCACGGGATGCGATGGGGTGTTTCCAACTAACAGTAACATATTTTGAGTGCAAATTTTAGTTTTGAAAGTTGCACAAATTGTTGTACGAAAGTGATTAGTTGATCGGACGTCGGAGTCTCGGAATGAAATTTACGAGCATTAAAACTATCTCCATTTCATCGCAGCCTGCAGGGCTTAGTCTACGCCTCTAGTGAGGGCAGCTGCTTTTAATCGAATCCCAATCAACTACGGTACGTTGTAAAATAGTTTACTGAAACATTAAATATGTAATCAAAACTGCCGCTCGGGCACACTACACACCATTAAAAGTGAATGATTGTTTCATAATTTTTAATCTTTACATCACTGATATAATGTTTATCTTACTTCTTTGTTTATGAGCGCCCGTAATTTGTTTCCGAAGGGGATTTAAAAAGTAATATGAAGCCTCAATTATGAAATATGCGTTCGAAGAAACCGAAGTATTGGACAGCTTAAGTCCCTGGGTTATTTAACGGTATTAAAAGACAAGCAGATAGAAATCCTTATATTGTCCGGATTAAGAATTTAAAACCGCTCCATCTCCTCCCATGGATGTCGTAAAAGGCGACTAAGGGTCACGAAATCACAGGCGAAACCCCTTTTATCGAACAGTATCCATTCTGCGGTCACCAACCCGCCTGCCAAGCGTGGTGTGTACGGTGCTGGCAAACTGATGACACAACTAAAAAACCGATATGTAAACATGAGGCATTGTAGAAATCTATGGAACCGGTTTTTTTTTTTTTTTCAAGCTTTGCCCCACACTAGGATTTCTCCTGTGTCGTGGGTGCGTTTACAGACACAAATTCCACACACAATACACCCAGACCCGGAACAACTACCTGTAGATCATGCAAATATTTGTTCCGTGCGGGAATCGAAACCCACGACCCGGTGCGCAGCAGCCGACTGTATCAGCCACTGCACCAACCGCTTGCTTGTTTGTTCATCAGTGGACGTTTCGGCTGATATGATATGAAGCTCTTTCCTAATTATGTTGGGATCATCTAATCTAGCCGGGCGATACTTTATTATTACTATTTTACGCGGAGTGACTGACACCTTAGTTCTGTCAACCAAATTTAGTCATTGCAGCGAGCTGATAATTTAACCGTTTGGTGCTAGCTAAGAATAGCACCAGCTTATATCTTCCCATGGGTTTCGTAAAGGTGACTATAGGATTAACAGTAGAATGGGCAGCGTCATTCTGGTAAATTTACAACTCAACTGCAAGCGCAAACCCGCCTACCAAGCGTGGCGATTGTGTCAAAACCCCCAATGAGCACACATCTTATACCCTGACCAGTCGTAACGGCGATTTTTAGGAGACCCTTGACCAGCAATGGGCTATTTTTGCTGAATAAAATATAATTCAACAGTTGACGATTATTTTGTTGATGTCGGCACGGTTGGAGCAGTGGCTATGAGAATAGCTCTCAGCACTACAGGTCGCTGGTGCGATACCCGCATGGAATAAATATTTGTAGGTCCAATTATAGATCGTATATTTTTCCTTTCAGGGTGTGTCTTATAGAATAGAATAGAACATTCTTTATTGTACACCATTTAAAAACAACTACTAGGAATCATTCTATGAACAGACAAGAAAAATGTGAAATCGTATCTAGACAATTAAATATAATACAAATAGGTATATACTGTGAGTTCTCGTGTATCTTGGTGGTAGGTAACACATACATAGGCATGTGAGATTGTAGACCGTACTCAAGACATAGGAGAACTCACAGTCACAGTAAAAAAAAGACATTAGGAACCTGAGGCTGAACCGGACATTACCGAGCTTTTGATTGACCGATCAGACTAGAGCGACCACCAGTACCTACTGTCAGCTTTATGTGAAATCCGAGCTATGGAGGGTTTTTGTTGCGAAAATAATAATTGGGTGGGTCCCAAGACCTGACCGCGGCAAACGCATTTTAAACTCACGTATCGTCCCATCTGCGCGGTGGCCATTAAGCCCAACAAATATCCTCAAAATGTTGATTAATTGTCTACAAAGATAAATGCGAATAGATCATTAATTTCTTATTTACCAACCTAAATAACGTATGTGTCGTTTGTGAAAGAAAACGGTTAACGTCAAAAATTGGACGGGGACACAATGGTGAAGCGAGGATTAAAAGCGAAGCGGTGTAGCAGTAGCGGACGCATCATTTATCAGAAGAAGTCGAGTCGACGGCGTCGAGCTTTAACACCGATGGAACGAAACCACCGACCCAAGAAATAATATAGAACTAAATTACCCAACCATTTCTGGCTCAAATTAAAACTGTCCGATATGCCCAATAAATTTGACTTGTTTTTATGGTAATCAAGAGGTCATATACCATATGTCATTGACTATTCGGAATTTCCAAATTAATAATGATCGGTGAAAAATCGCAAAATATTTTTAGGTAACAAATATTTTATCACAAATTTCATAAATAAGGTACCTACTCATGTCTGTGAAACGTTGCACAATATTTTTTAAGTAACAAATATTTTATTTCCAATTTACTAAAGTTTTACAAAATAGGTACGTATACGTATGTCGGTAAAAAATGGCAAAATATTTTTAAGTAACAAATATTTTAGTACTATTTAAATCGAATTTATTAACAGTGTCAATTAGTACAATACTCGATGAATAAATTCATTTCAGTATTGAAATAGAAAATTCAATAGTTGACACAGTCTTAAAGGATACTGATAATAAATTTTAATGAGAATTATTGTCGAGTAAGCTATCAACAAAGTCCACAAAGACGGTATCAATCAATGTTTGTGTAGGAATCCAGTGAGTCTACGTTTTACTTAGTTTAGCTCGAAGCGTGCTTTATCGTCGTATCGCGTGACAAGAGACTCTATGTCAACATTTGTAACGGAATGTCATGTAATTTCTAGTAATAACTTGTTTCTTTTATTGTCACATATTATATGTCACATAGAACATTAAAATATTGACTTAACCAATAAGCAATCATAATAAGATGATAAGCCAGATTCATCTCTAAACTTTATATAAGAGATCATAATCATCATGGGAACTAAAAGGAACACGTAAAATATTTTACAGTTCCACAAACGCTATAACGAACTTTATAGCGGTGAAAATACGTTTTATATTATTTTATGTTATTTTATATTGTTTTTTTGGGCTTCTCGCATACATTTCTGGGAAACGTGGTTGCTTAACCGGTAATTTCTGGCGAAGCCAAAAGAGACCTCCAGCCAGTTTTATATTCTTTGAATGTTTTATATTTTATGAAATCTATCTTCAGCAGAGCAGCGCAGGGCGACCTATGGCGCGACGGTCAAAACGATACGTATCAAAATCACATGGAACCTATAACTTCACACTAAAACCGATTGTAACATCAGCTTATTGCCAACAAACGAATAAATTCCTTCACCTTCCTTATCTATAATCTTTAAGAGAAACCCGAAACCGTAAACATGCACGTTGAGCATACAGTGTTAACTATTCATTCGGTGTCTCTAGGGAATATATTGAACAAAAGACGGGCTCAGCATCCGACTACACTATTTCTCACTACATCGGTGCGATGTAATCAGAGAAGACGACGTGTCGCGCTTATTTATGTATGAACGGGGCGCGGGCGAGGGTGGGCCAAACGCGCTGGATACAAACAGAATAATATTGATGACACTGCGCTACGAGGGGTCATGAATCATTAATCGTCTGCTCTGGTATACGGCTCTATTACGACTGCCTTGCCGGATAAGCCACCCTTCACGAGGTGAGGCCGTATGAGCGCGAGGCGCCGTGAGCAACGCTTGCCTTTTCCACATTACTATGAACTCAACAATATTTTTTGTCTATAAGACGCCAGAAGAATTTACACTGGTTGTTTCCTAATTTTATACCTATTGCAATCGAAAAATTACAAATTTACCACAAAGAGGCTGGTCTGAATGAAATAAATTCTAAATTATGAATACCTTATTTGAAGACAATATTGGGTATATTCGCACACAGATTAATATCAAATGAATTATTTGATTAACCCCGACGTTTCGATCAAGTGGCATTGACTCCTACTCTAAGTTGCATAGTCTACTTGGGACCATGGTCAATGCAACTTGCTTGAAACGTCGAGGTTAGTCAAAGTATAATTTTTAATATTAATCTGTGCGCGAAAAAAGTTAAATATGTAATTACTAAAACCCTAATGTACAAAAAGATTGTATATTTATACTATAAAGACATTTATACCTCAGCCCAAAAATGAAACCAAAACTTGTTCACCTATGTCAACCACAACCAAAATTGTAACCACAAAAGGCACTTCGAGCAATTTTCTCGAATACAAAAAGCTAAGGCAATTTAAGTAAGCAGCAGACATGGCTACTTCTAAATGAACTCAAACGTAACAAAAACGAAAACAAATCGTGGACAAAAACGCAGGTCATTTCGGCGTGGACTTTCTCGTTTATTTTTTCTAAACGCCGCGTGGCCCGAGGACGTGCATCCGAAACCTTGAGGTCGTTTTTTATTTTTACTCGTACCAAATTTTTATTCTACCTCTTGTGCATGGCTGAACAGCGATAAAATAATAATGCTCGAAGCTGGAATGACTGCTTCAAAAAGGGACCGTAAAGGAAGGCCGGAACGTTCCTAAATTTCTAATCGAGATTTTATTTCACGATCACCCGGCCCGTTCTTTATGGTCTCTTTTTGCAATGTTTAAGGTCTCAAGGTGAAGCCGGCATTATTCTTTTTCTAAGTAGGTACAGTACAATGGGTAAACATATTTGGGTAACTTTTTAAATTTTGTGCAATAAAATTTACAAAATGAAGTAATAAAAGTTGTTGAGTCAAAAACGTTGAAACTGTGCCAAAAATCAGCTAATGGTTTCAACAAATTTGTTACTGAAAATAGTGTGACCTGATTTAAAATGTTTATAGGTTATGTTTATTCTGACATGAAAATAATGTCAAAGGCTATCAGATAACAATCACTTTGTTTGGATTTGTAATTAAATACTTTATCCGTGTTGTGTCTGGATTAAGTATATAGTACTACTCCATCTCCTCCCATGGATGTCGTAAAAAGCAACTAAAGATCTCTAAACCAAAGAAATGGGCAGCAGCGTCACTTCTGTGGAACAGTAGCCATACTGCGCTTACCAACCCGCCTGCCAAGCGTGTCGAGTACTGGCAATTTACCCTTAAATGATGACACAATTGTGGAAATCTATAAGTGAGGCCTTTGTTCAGCAGTGGACGTACTTTGGCTGATATGACGATGAAGAATTAAATACCTGCAGTATCGTACAGAATAGTGAAAGATATTGTTGTTTGTTGGATAAAAAACAATCTAGAGAATGTAGAAGGCAATAAAATCATTAATAGAAGACCTCATTCTGATTCCAAGCATACAAATCCTATAACAATTTTCCAAACATGAAAGTATTCAAAACGATTTTTATAAAGGAGCCACACATAAAATTTACATGACAAGTCAACTTACATGCCATAATGTAGTCATAACCATATCTATATCTTGGCACTTAAAGTACTTTTTAAAATTCATCACGTGTTCCCAAAGTCCGACTTGCCATCGAGGGAGGCACGCTTCTAACAAAAAGGCTACCCGAAAAAAAGAAACGGGAAAAAACACAAGCCAATATATTTTAAAAGGACCATGTTTCAATGATACACAATAGAAGAAAATAGTTTCTGGCGACAGCGTGTCCCGCCATAGTCCACATTTTTTTACGAGAACGGTTACTGTTTGTTACGTAGGAATGATGTGTTAAAACCAGTTTCAATTGTCTTAGGTACTCATTTATATTTAGCAGTTACCCGTGCCGGGTGGTGCCGGCTACTAATAGCAGCAACTCATCTCATCCCGTGGGTATCGTAAAAGGCGACTATGGGATTTACCGGAGGATGGGCAGCAGGGTCCTTCGAGTATATTAACGACTCAACTGCGATCACCAACCCACCTGCCAAACTTAGCGATTTTGGAAAAACCCCCCAATGAACACACAACATACCCAGACCGGTCGTTGTGACTATTTTTGGAGAGGCTTATGTCCAGCAGTGGAGTTTATTCGGTTGAAAATAGTTATCCTTATTTAAATCAATAATTTTTACTAATAGTTTTTAGCTCATAAAGTAAACATAAACAGTTTGCTTGAGACAGCAAACCAAAAAGTGAAAAACGTTATTTTAAGATCACCCCTGTCTACTTTTTTAATATAAAAGCAGGTAGGCCGTCGGTTTCCAAGCCTACAGTTAAGTAATCTGCGTATTTCCTTAACGTACCCTAATAATGTTAAAAAAGAAACTGCCTATCCTTCCGCCTCAGGCAAAGTCACGCACATCCCTTTACAAAAAAAGTAAGACTATTGTGCCCTTGTCACAGGTAGAATTTGATTTAAAAAAACCGCCTACTAAAAGCAAAGAAATTGGTCTGCAAAAAATCGAAGCGTGATCGCACTAAATACGTCTTGGATTAGCAGCAGATGTCGATTTTTGAAATATAGATGATGTGCATGATATGGGTGCACGTTTTTGTAACGACCTTACCTGAAATCATAAACATATTAAGAGTTTTGAACAAAAATATGAAATAGGGAATACATTGTGTGTTTACGTGTCTTATTTAAAAATTACTGAGGAATATCTTTAATTGGAATCTTGTTTCTCAAGATTAATTTTTGGAATGATGTTTGTCAATCAACAGAAAATCTGAAACCAGTCAAACACTACTTCAAACGGGATAATTAAGTACATACATACTTAATCAGTTCAATACTGTCCCAATGCTGGGCACGGGCCTCTTCTCACGATGAGAAAGGTTAAAGCCTAACCTCCACCACGCTGGCCCAGTGCGATTTCGCGGACTACACACACCATTGAAAACGTTTTTGGAGCTCTCTGAGGTGTGCAGTTTTTCTCACGATGTTTTTCCTTCACCGTTAACGCAAGTTATAATCAAATTCTGATCCGTAATTGAATTCGTAAAGTCATAGCTGCGGACCGGGTTCGAACTCAGACCATCCTGTATGGAAGGCAGCATTCGTATAATAAAGTAAATCGAGTTTATTTAATCAATATCGAGACATCGTATACTTATCAAGAGATAGATTACAGATAATATCAAAACGACTAGCATAAATGTGTTGTAATAATAAAGGTAACCATCTTGACACTAAAGTCTGTTGTCCTCAGTAAACACAGAATTCAATATACCAAGTACATATCATTCATCGTATCAATGTATGCGATCAATTTTCTTCAACAAAAGGTTTCGATTAAGAAAGTATTTCGATTTAAGTAATTTGATTCACTACGTTGATATTTAAATAGTTAAACGCGGCTGACACTACTAATTTACCATTGAAATCTGATTTGAAACGTGGTCCTCGTTTGATAAATTAATGGACTTTGAAGCTATTTATTGGCAGCTACTAAGTTATTCTTTAGATGCATTCTTTACAGCTTCACTATCTAAACATTCTCTGATAAGCGTACTATTTTTATTTCATCTTCTTTTTTATATACGAGTCTCCCTTTCATCATAATCCGAAAGTAGACTTTAACATCATTATCTTTCCAGCCCAAAAACAAGCTGGACATAGGCCTCCCACAAAGATCGCCACAACAACTGGTTTGGGTTTGTGTTACCTATATGCTCTTTGTGGGGATTTACCATAATCGCTACGCTTGGCAGGCGGGTTGGCGATCACAATTGAGTTGTAAATGTATTTTAAGGTCGCTCCTGCCCATCCTCCAGCTATTCCCATAGTCGCCTTTTAAATCACCCACAGGATGAGATGGGGTGCCTGCTATTCTGAGCCACCACACAGCATTTCATTAAAAATAGATAGATAGATTATACGAGCAGTATATTTTTTCGGCGTTTGGACTGTATACTGATGACTCACTATGAATATAAATATAATTTCATATTCATTGGTAATAAATAATGTTTCGTAAAATAAATGTACGAGAATAACTTAATTAAAGTTTACTGAACCAAGAAATTGATTAACCAACATAATAATTTACGGCGTAATCTTTTAGTGCTGAGCTGAAACAAATAAGCTTATTCCAATTTAAAGGGGATAGCCGATACAAATTACGTTTATGGAGGTCTGGTCCGCGCACCGATAACCAGCAGGCAACCTGTTCCGAATGATTCGAATAAATAATGTGACCCGTATAGATATACCCTATCTGTGAATACAGATCAATATATTCATTGGGTATGATTTTTGAATTTTGATAAACATCAAAGAAAATAATTTTAATTTGAAGTAGATTGACAAGTTAGGTAATTTTTATTTATAAAAGTAAATAAGATGGTTCATGCTTAAATCCTTACAAAATGTCTTTGCATTTCAAAGCTTAAATTTTATTTAATTCAAATTATTTATATAGTTTTAGTATTAATAATCTCAGAGGCTACACTTGAGAATATGTTGGCCTAAATTTGATCCTTCAGTACAAATCTATCATATCATAGTACAGGGTACAGTAATTTTATTAACAATAAATCAATGTACACACATTACATCAGCCTCTAAACCGTTAACTGCTACGGCAAATAATTTATTATTATAATATTTTTGTGGTATGTTCCATCTTTACACAGTGTCCTACATTTTTCTCGGTATATATATATGTATTACAATAATTTGTATCAATCAACATTGTAATTTCAATTATTTTAAAAGAGTATCCATGGAGTTTCTTGCCGGCTCTTCTCCACGAGATCAACTATTTGGAACCGTGCAACTTAGATTCGGACGTTTCATAAGTGCCAATATTTGGTTTACTTGAAATAAAAAACTTTGACTTTGACACGTTCACTGCTGAACTTGGGCCTCCCTATGATCACTACAATTAGCGGTCATAGGGGGGATATTGCCATAATCACCACGCTTGATATGGCGCTTAGTGAACGCGTTTTATAGTTTTTTTTTAAACTTCGCCACTCTAGGATTGCTCTTGTGTCGTGGGTGCGTTTACAGACATAAATTCCACATACAATACACCCAGACCCAGAAAAACTACCTGCAGATTATAGAAATATTTGTTCCGTGTGGAAATCGAATCCACGACCCGGAGCGCAGCAGCCGACTGTATCAGCCACTGCCAATATAAGCACACGGCGCCCCAAGCGCTAATCAGCAGTATCCTCATGCTGCTGCCCATCCTCTTGATATCAATCCTTAGTCGCCTTTACGACACCCATGGGTAGAGAGGGGTTGGTCTATTCCTGGCAAGGAACCATACGGTAATACAATGTATCTATAGGTATATAAATATGGTTAAAATCATATTTATAATGTATATATATATATATATATAAATTGGTTTTTAAAATTAGGTAGGCATTTAAGACTAAATTGACAGGAATCTGTACAAAAACCTTTTTAGGTTCTTGTCAAGGTAGAGGATTCGATGAATTAGTAGACTTTTGGTTTGAAATTGCTTTTTAAAATATATAATGCTCGCGAATGACTTTTTGATGAGTAGAGGCCTACTTTAAACGTGCATTCGGGATTCCAGGTATACATATAAAACTTAATACACATTATTTGATGATTAAAAGAAATAACTATGCGAATCTATTTCTGTTTGTCAGCTATTAATTTCTAATGAAATAATAGTAAGTTAGGTAGGACACTATACCAAAAAAAAAATGGCATGATTGTTAAAAATGGGAACTATGGTCGCTACATAACATTAATTTATTCCAATTTATTATTACTTCTTTGATGTTTTTACCCGTGGTAGTAGTGATGCCGACGGCTGCAGCGCCACCACAGAGTCAGATAAGCTGTACAAGTTAATAATATATATGTTTAAATAATAATATTTTATATACTTGATTTAAAGTATTATTATTTAAACAAAACACATTTGAATTAAACCATACTGAAATAAGTAATAACCACCTAATTTAAATCAACGCAAAACACATACCTACCTACATACATTTTTCTCAAAATAAAGGATTGTTGGCACAAATATACAAAAAATAACTTTTATTACATTGATTTTAAGTTTAAATTAACCCAAACGAAGGGTTCTGAGGTCCCACTCGATGCCCGTCATTGCAAGTTTACTAGAATTTAATTAAAGATTTCCAATGCCAATCGAATCAAAGTGCCTATGAACTATCTTCAACCCTATTCAATCATTTAAGGATTATACCTGTTAATAATACCCAAGTTTCATGGTATGTCTACACATACCTACGTATATTGGAAACTGTCATACATCTACGCACGCGTGTCGCATTTTCCATTCGTTTGAACAGTCTAACAGGTAACTAACAATGAAACAGCTTGATCGATGAAAAAACGACAAAAAGGCATTTCAATTCTATTATGTATTCTAATTCCGTACAAGATTCGATTTTGATTACAAGTTCATTCAAGATCTAGTTCAACGATAAGTAATTTGGAAAAGTCAATACAATCAAATTGGATCACGTCCTTGTTCTCTTGTTTTCTTTCAAATGCCTCCAATTATTACAGTTGTTTAACAATGAGGGAGCTCTGTAATTGCGTCTCTTGCTTCTCTTTCAATGTTATTTGTAAAATATTTAACAGCCGTAACAGAAACACGTGATCAACGTGCGTAGCAATTTGATTTTGATCCGTTTTCGTCGCTAATCCTGACCGACGCGTAAATGGCAGTATGTGCACTTAATTTAATTTAAATTATAAACAAATGTATAATATTATGCTATACTACACTTTTTGTGATTAATGTGTGCTTTGGTCAGTCTGTTGCTTCTGTAGCAAACTAGCAATATATGATGATAAAAGAGTTGGTTTTGGAGCTATTCAACCGAGGTCTGGGATTTTACATTCAAGTTGATCAAAGCTCACATTGTGCACACAATATACACACGAATTCTAAAGGAGAATCGTGTTTATTCCTGAAAAGTATTATTTATATTATGTATTACTGATCTCTCTAACACGGCAGATATATTGACGTTGCATTCGAAATTTATAATTTCCTTACCTTCTGTAAACACGTTGCTCTGCATTGTGCTACTCGCAACGGAGATGACACTTCCTCTTCAGCCGACACTCCAATCCATGACATTATAAGGGTAAATAAGGAGAAACAATAAAATAACATTTTGGCACACATTTTCTTTGGTATTCCTATTTTTCAAATCCAAGTTTGGTCAAAGCTCCGAGCTTATCATAACCGGCACATCAAATTAGGCGACAAAATATCGCTCATAACGTCTTCTTGATTTTTTCTGTGTTTAAAATTCCAATCTTTACAAGTTTTTCGTCACAACAACATCGTACTTTACATAAATACGAAAGTCTGTTGCTCCAATGTTGAAATCCGTAATCCAAAATACAGCGGAGGCCGTATCAATAAAAACTTAAAATAAACACAAAACGTTAACAGTATGAAATCGCACTTGGAAAATATGTTTCACGGTTCGAATCGTTTCCGGCGAAATATTCTCCGAGAGGCGACGTTACCGCCGACGCGGTCGAATGCGGACTAACCACCCCGCTTGAAGAAGCTCAGTGCCTCTCCCCTCTGTTGGTTAATTTTTATGTCTGTCTCGCTCACACGCGGGAGCTTTCCCTCGTCTTTGTCCCTCCCAGCACAAAGCACCCATCCATGGCTACGTTCGTACTACTACGTGTGCCGCTCTCTCTGTCCTCTCTACTAGTGCATATACATTATTCTATCTCGTTTTATCTCAGGCGGTTTCACGTTGTTTTTCCTTGATGCAGTTTAACGGATGGGAATGTAGTGGTTATTGTTAGACAAAGACGGTGGTAGTAAAAATTTTAGGGTTGCTCGAAAGGGGTGACAAAGAATCGAGCTAATTCAAGGCTTGCGTTTTTATGGGATCTCACGCGGTAAAAAGTATCCCGCCTCTCTAGTTTGTTCAACTTTATGATCCTCGCCTCGTGAAACCATATTAATAATATTAATGGCTGCCGCATCAACTATTAATCCAGTTTTTATGACAGTGTTTATGAATTCTTAATTTTATTATAGTTTATTTGGATCTATAAGGTTTTATGAAAGACAGCTGAAACGATTTTCATAAAAAAATTATTGTGTTATAAAACCATGAGCTTTAAGATAAGTTTGATGATTCATTTTATGATGAATTAAGCTAAACGTAAATAAAAAGCTTTTGAACGTATTTTGTAGAATAATTCATCATCTAATCCTGATGGAAGAAGAAACAATACATTGAGAGCGGGATGCTCTGGCACAAAACCCCGTAAGCAAAAAGATTAAATAAGAATACAGTGTTCGTGACAGCGCACAAGCCTTTACGTCAAGGCATTTTTCGTTTTCTGTCTTCAGAATCTAGGCTCGTTCTATTCATCTCTCTGTCTTTAATCTTCCAGCCTCTTGGCAGACTTTGTCTACACGAGGCCGTCCTGAGGTAACTGCGCACAATTTCGATACGGTCGAGCCAGGACGAATGTTTCTGTCGGACCTAAGTTATTAGTTTCGTATTTACTGTGAAGAGTAACAGCTACGTACAGGCTTTACTACGCTGTACCTAGGACTATTAGCTTAAAGCGGTATTATTTGGACGATATTATCTAAGATACTGAAGTTATTTACGTTATAACTGGTAAAATTACTGGGAATAAAAGACTAAATAATTATATCTCGAAGTGACCAGCGTAGTGTAGCATTACATTTCTTATGGGCACCGTGCGTGGCGCTTCCACCAGGCGAATGGATATATAAATGTCTCATCACTATGTTGTATAGAAACTGTAAACTAGTTTTGAGTCCAAGGGTTGTTACATTTAAAGTAGTAAAGTACTTAGTTTCGTGTTACACAGGAATAGAATAGAATATAATCATTTATTCAGTCAATCGGTCTTGACAGACACTTCCCGTCATATTGAAACAACGGAGGGCATTTCGCTACATTATGACAACCTCTGAGACGAAATAGCGACTGAATCTTAGGGTTTGGTCTTGTTTTGGTCATAATTAATTGTTTTTAGAGTTCCGAACGACGGAAGGAAAAAACGGCGACTTATAGTATCACTCATGTGTCTGTCTGTCCGTCTGTCACAGCCAATTTGCTCCGAATCTACAGGACCGATTAAGTTGAAATTTTGTACACGTATAGATTTCTGTGACCCAAATACGTAATATGGAGGTCACTTATGGGGGCCAACATATAAAATTTAAGAATAAAGTTTTGCAAACTGTGTAACTTATTCCATGGTAGGACTTGTTGTGAGGGCGTCAAATGTATTAAGTTTATAATTTTAAAGTTATTTAAGAAAATAGACGAAAATTGATCATTCCCCCATCCTTATCTCCGAAACTACTGAGCCCAAAATGTTTAAAACAATATTGCTTCTTTACCTATAGATTACAGGAAAACCTATTAGAAGTCTATGGTCTTAAATTAACATGGTAAATCTTTCAATATTGTTCGTACTAACTTACGTTTGCGTTTGGAATGTATGGGAAAACATGTTTTTCAACTACGATGTTAAGTTTGTTCTGGGGATAAGTCTGGGGATAAGTACAAGACCGAATTCAACAACAGACAATATATACGGAAATTTCGGAACCCATTCCACGCGAGTTCAACGCGCACTTGTCGGGTTTATTTCATTTAAAAAAAAATTAACAAGTCTGTTCTTTACAAGGTATTTAAAACATGATACATTGATAACAATAAAATACATAATTACCTGAAGTACGATAATTATATTTGCCGACCACCGTCCTGTGATCCTTCATCTCATCTCCCGTTTTGGCCCCATAGACACAGGACAACCCCCTCAGACCATTGTGACGACGGACTGGAGGGAAATGAGGAAACGCCTCAACGACTCCTCGTCCGTCCAGTTAGGCAGAGTTTCCGACTGTGGCACAACGGCTTATTATATAAGTTGTATCAACTCAGATTGCCCGACCGTCTCGTTCTCATCATAGGAGACTTCTTGGCAAATAGTTCTTTCTCAAGCGCTCTCTCGTCGCCTTACCCCATTAGAGCCGGAGTCCCACAGTCCCAGTCCAGTCACTGTTGTTTACATTGTACACCAGTGACATCCCCAAACGACCTGCTAATACGACCCAATTAGCACTCTTCGCACTTTCACTCATATTCTGCGCTTCTTTGCCATATTCTACTCCGGCCGTAGTCCCAATAATATAACTAAGATCCTCCACATCCACAGCCAATGCCTGCGGGAATTAGTTGACCACCCACGCTTCAGGGAGATCACAATCGGTTCCTTGGGAACCACACGCCAAGTACCTTGGAGTCACCCTAGACAAAAAACTGTCCTTTCTACACCACACAAAAACGGTGCGTGGCCGTGTCGCCTTTGTGCTCGGTCGCCTTCACCATCTCATGAACGCTCGTAGTAAATTATCCCTTAGAAATAAGGTTAGAATTTACACCACGTGCATTCGACCTATCATGACTTATGCCAGCACAGCATTCGCACACGCTGAATCCGCCCCACTCCGTAAATTCCATACCCTCCAAAACCATTTCATGCGCAAAGCCACCGGAGCGCCTTGGTACATGCGAAATGATTAACTTCATTTCGATCAGGCAATTTATGAAACAAGCGTCCAAACGCTATCTAGATTCTGCCCTGTCCCACCCAAATCCCCTTGTGGTATAAGCCGCCCAAGGTACGTTCTGGTCGATCAAGACGATAAAATCACGTTAGATCCCATAAAGAGACTCGCGTTGTCTCATTCACTCAACATCCGACCGTTTTACCGCCCTCCCCACCGAGGATGCTCGCCTTACCGACGTCGCGGAGGCCTATCGCCGCGTCAATTTCTTGTTCAAGTTAGTACTTACCCCCCGTCTCTTGCTCGCGCCGGCCCGTGCCGAGCCTGTAATTTTTAATGTCCTTTAATACACCTTCAATAATACCGATCCAGCTGTCCCCAAAACAATAGCTTGTTATCCCCAGCAACGCCCTAAGCCGAGGTCGGTATCCCGCAGGGGGCGCCCTTGGCGCAAGTAGCTTAGATTTTAATATTAATTTTAAGCCTGGCTGGAGGCCTTTTGGCTTCGCCAGAAATGACCGGATAAGCAACTACACTTCCCAGAAGTGTATGCGAAATACCCAAAAAAAAAAAATGGTTTCCAGGGAAGCCATACTGTGCAGAAAAGAACTAACCCCGTATTCCGTCCTTATCGTCAACATAGACTGTAATCCTTCTTTTCTTTGGGCCCAGCAAATGCTACATGAACTTCCTTCGCCCCGGGGAAGGACGAAGGGGTATGCCAGACTCCTACCGGCTAAAACCACTGGGGCGGTCATCTTCGGCACCTAAGGGAGGCTCCAGGTCCTCGTATGATCACACTAGAGCCACCCACTGGTGCCACGCCTATCGGCACATCTCGGAGAGGGTGACTGTAAAGCGGTCACCCCCCCAGGGGGATTGTAAAGGATCCCCCAAAGCGTCCCACGGCAGCGCGTGACCACATGCGTGCTACCGTCTTCTCTTGGGTCGCTTGGTGTGGGCACGCAGATTCCCCAATCTACGCACCCGCGAACCCAGAGGTCCCCCACCTTATAGCAACGGCAGGGGTTTTCAGGCGTATCGGAATTAGGCGCCAGGGCGGTTGTTACCCCGACGCCGTCTCCTTCTTCTTCGAGCGGGATCGGCCCTCTCCCGATCCCGCTCTGCGGTCTCCTTCTGGAGCATGACGCTCTCACAGAAGGAGACCACTGCATTCCAATTTTCGTGCTCTGCCAACATAGCCGACACTACTGCTGGCAGAGAGAGATCTTGCCCGATCCGATCGACCAGGATCCGCCGCTCGGCGGCCCACGCAGGGCACGCCTCGAGCGTGTGCTGTGCGGTGTCCTGGTCTAGCGACCAGTGTGATAGCTCACAATGGTGGCATTGTGCCGTGGCCTCGCGTCCTATCCTGTGCAGGTACGCGCCGAAACAACCGTGCCCGGTGAGCACCTGCGTCAGGCGGTAGGTGACGCGCTCGCTCCTTTGGAGCCAGGCTCCAAAGAGCGGCAGGACGGCCTCGACGACGCGCTTGGTTGCAAACTGCATCCGCAGGCGATGACGCCACTTTACAAGTGCGCGCCGCCGAGCTAGCCGCCGCAGCTTGTCCAACGCCCCTGGAGGCGCGCCTTCGCCGCTCTGGCGGAGGGAGCGTGTCTGATCGTAGACCCACGCATCCATCTCCGCCAGGATGTCAAAAGGCGGAAAACGCGCCAGGAGAGTTGCCGCCTCGTAGGACACCGTTCGGTATCCTCGTGCGATCCAGATAGCCACTCTGCGCTGCAGACCGTGAATTTTGGTTCTGCAGCGCTGAGCGCCTGATAGTCGAGCTGACCATACAGGCGCCCCGTATAGGACCACGGACCGCACGACCCCTCCGTAGAGACGGCGAACTTCCTCACATGGTCCCCCGAGATTGGGCAGCAGCCGGTGTAGAGCACCCACTACCCTCTAGGGGCATGGGACTCCTACTGGCAAAAACCACGGGGGAGGTCATCTTTGGCACCTAAGTGGGCTCCAGGTCCTCGTGTTTACACTAGAAATATGTTTCTGTCTGTATTCCTATAATATGCTTTTTATGAGAATTGATTTGACGTGCGATTTAAACTTCTTTATTGTGAGATTTTTCATGTGGCGGAGCACCACTCCATCTCCTCCCGTGGATGTTGTAAAAGGCGACCATGGGATACTAAACCAAGGGGATGGGCAGCAGTGTCCCTTATGTGGAACAGCAGCCATTCTATGCTCACCAGCCTGCCTACCAAGCGTGATGAGTCTTGCAAATTCCCCCCAAAATTATGACACAATTGTGGAAATCGATGACGGAGGCCGTTTTTAAAAAAAAACATAGTGCAACGTTTCTCCTGTGTCGTGGGTGGGTTTACAGACACAAATTCCACACATAGTACACCCCGACTCCGATCAACTACCGCAGATCATACATATATTTGTACCATGCAGGAATCGAACCCACTACCCGGAGCGCAGCAGCCGACTATATCAGCCACTGCACAGTGCCGTCTAACCAGCAGTGCGTCTAAAATCGTACTTGAACTGTGAGATCAGTAATTGCTTTAGATTTCATATTATAAAATCAAACACAGATATCAAATAATGTTTTATTGGTTTTGGACAAACTAAATTTTCGGACCACTTTTTATGTCTATTTCTGATATTATATAATTAATGTCACTTTAAACATTAAACATAAGTTGGTTTTTAATGACAAACATGATATTTTCAAATTTGTAAAGGGAATGCATTGTTAAGCTATAGGCACTGTATGACGTTGTGTGACAGCTTACAATAATCATATATGTACATTACGTTGTTTGTCCGCTATGGACTCCTAAACTATTGAACCGAATTTGATAAAATTGTGCACACTGTGTGCAGTTTATCCAACTTAAAAGATAGGATGGTTTATATCTCAATTTATAAGCGCAATATTATTTTATTGCGATTTATTTGTTTATTAGAGTCATAATGATCTGTTGGTTCGATAAGATTCTAACAGATAGCGGTTTAAAGTAATTAGTTGACTGGATACAGAAATATGGATAATAACTTTGATGTATAGCTATGAAGAATTGCAATTTGAAATATATTTGTTACTTCAATAAAGAATAATTTATTAACTGAAATAAAGTATGCTTTAATTGTCTACAACGCTTCATTCCACTTTCAATCATAACTACATCCCCACATACTTCTAGTAAGTTAGTTATTTTTTATTTAACGACAAAATTATTTCCTACAAATAATGTATATGGCAAAACAACGTTTGCCGGATCAGCTAGTATCTTTATAGATTTCAAATTCTTGTAACTAATAGCTCCGGCAGTACATTTACTTTGCGGCGCCTACAACAATGAAGTAGCCGATTTGTTCCGTCACAGTTAGCTGTCAATATTTACGAAATTGTTATATAAGTGCACACGTATAGGCCATCATACGATACCTCTACTGTGCTATTAATATACACAGACACAAACACATTTTATATATTGCGGGGATGGCTCTCTTCTGTAATATAAATACTTGAATCTATAGCAAACGCTGCTCCCCACAGCATAATGTCTTATGACATTATGCTGCGAAAATACACGAAATAAACCAATCTGCCCGTGACGTCGTCAGTTATTTTTTGTGATTGCAAATACGGCATAACTTAACCTACTTGATAGAGCCTTTATATGAGCACCACAATAAAATTTTAAATCAACGGATGTATCTAGAAATGAGGTTTCATTTACAATCTCATGTTTGTTGCCTGCAATAATAATTTCTAATCCAACTTGAGGTTCTTTATTTTTAAAAATTAAGTTTTATAATTTCAAGAATTTAGTTTTATTAGCATTTAATATGAGATTATTTAAGCCATGTTGTGTCCGGATCAAGAATAAAGCACCACATCATCTCCTCCCGTGGAAGTCGTAAAAGAGGAATGGGGGAAAAGGGACGCCCTTTCGTGAAACGGTAGCCATACTGTGTTCACCAACGCGCCTGCCAAGCGTGGTGAGTATAAGCAGATACCCCCAAAATGATAACACAGTTGTCGATATATATGGGGTAAGCCTTTGTTCAGCAGTGGACATATAAATTGCCGATATGATATAAGATTATTTACAGAAAACCATTTAGACAGAGAGGATGAACTACTATTAACGTGTACAACTTCATTGGCTTTCCTATTGATATTTAAAAAAACAGTAAAGTGTCGTCAGCAAATAAAATTATACATGATAATGCCGAAATTGTATAAGGCAGATTATTTTTAAGGTTGTTTGGAAAGTAATTTTAGTTTTTTCTCAACAGACGACATCATTGTATTTTTTTTATTAATTCGTATGTGAACACTTAAGCCGCATAATCATTATATATTTTGATAGCTGGCAGGCTTGCTTGTGAAAAAGTTTGATTGATTCTACGCATTCCTCTTTGGTTGGTAGGGTTTCAAATGTGGAAAGTGAAAAGCAGTATTTTTTGCATATTTTAATTTTTTACTATTTAAAAGCTAAAAATCATGTCCATGCAAGAAAAGAATTATCCGATGTGTATGCAGGAGATGTATTGACAGAACGCCAGTACCAAAACTAGTTTGCAAAATTTGGATTCAGCTATTAAGATTTTGAAGAGCAACCACGTTCTGGAAAGCCAGTTAAAGGTGATGAATTGATGATGATTGTGTCTAATTGCAAAATAGGCATTAATTGATGCAAACCTGTGAAAACAACTAGTGAGATCGCTGAGAGATTAAATTCATCGAATTGGACTGTTCATGATTTACTAGAAGAAAGAGGTGTTGCATTTTAATTAAAAAAAAAAAACAAAATTACTTGTCAAATAACATAAAATATAGGCTAGGAAAAAGAACAAACAGGTCCAGAATTAGAACAGGAGGAACCAAAAGACAAGGACAAGGAGCAAAAAGACATTATTAAATTAAATTTCTTAATTTAATAATGTCTTTTTGCAGACCGTCCCTCTGGTTTAGTGCGGCTGCAATACTGGCGATCCTACGTTTAATGAAAAGCGTATTGCCGACCAACAGGTCCAGCAATGGTTTATCGAGCAAGAGATCATAATTACGATCCCCATAAGTTGCAGTATTGACGTGAACTCATCCATAGCACACCTACTACCTATATTCAGCGTATAGAAAATAGAATAGAATCGTTTATTCAGTAATTAGGTCATAGCAGACACTTTTACACGTCATAACTGAAACGACGGAGGGTAGATTTAGGAATACTTGTAATTTAAAGACGATTGTACGGAACCGTACATGTTTTCTACATTTAATTTGTAATAGGTGAGCAGATTTGCGGTCAAATGTAGCATAAGCAATTATTCACTCATATTTTTTATGTAATATAAATCGAGTGTGTTAATAGCATCAAACCAGAGCGGCTTTATTTTTAGCATCAACGCTTTTCGCACTCTAGCATCCTACAATAGGATATCACCAGCATCAAACTTAAGCATACAATTATACATTTAGCATACAAGTGTAGGTTAACCCCTACACCGACATTTAAAAAGTAACTACTGGTAACCTAAAAAAGGATATTTAGAATTATATTATAAATGAGTAATTTTTTCGTCTACTTCTTATTAGTACAACCTTGTAACAACCCAGGTTGGTTTTCCCGTTTGTCTATTAGAATGTGTTCGTTCGCGATTCTTCCGCGCTACATGTTTAAATGGTGTATAAAGTTATTTCCATTATTTCTAATTTCAAGTTTGGTCACCTTTCCATTCGGAGGCATGAAGTATAGACCGAACATAGACCATGAAAACACATTTTATTACAAGTAATAAAATGTGCCTCCGATTTTGCATAAATGTACCATTCGGGTATGTATTATTAAATGTAATTAATTACTAACTTGTAAGCCCCCAGAACTTTGTTCGTGCATTGACATACATGATACATTTATAACCCCATTAATGAAAACTTAACTATAAACCAGAATTTATAAATGAACCCTTATCCGCGATACTGAGTCCTTTATGACAGCAAGATCTCAAGTTTATATTGTTGACAAATGCGATTCGTCCAACACGTCGACAGTTTATAGCTCGCCATGACAGCCGACGCATTGTCAACCACGTTGAAAGGTTTACTGCGGCCTCGTAAAAACAAGTGTTCGCTTTTGGGAGGTCAAAGTTTGCTTGATTGTTTGGCAAGACAATTCGTTGGACGCTCAGTTTTATTGAGAAAATTGGGGTCAATGGGCGGATTATGTATTTGCCACTTACTGTGTGGTGCCGGCTAAGAATAGAACCACCCCATCTCATCCCGTGGGTGTCGTAAAAGGCAATTATGGCATTAGCCGGAAGATAGGCGTCGTGTGCCCGAGTACATTAATTACAACTCAACTGCGATCGCAAACCCGCCTGCCAAGCGTAGCGATTATGGCAAGGATCCCAATGAGTCCCAACACAAATCAAACCCAAACTGGTCGTTGTAGCCATGTTTGTGGAAGGTCTACGTCCAGTAGTGGACGTTTTTTGGCTAAAATGATGATGATGATGTATTTACTAATTCTGCCAAGTTAGTCCAATACGGAGTTCGTAATTTAAATATCCTAAGCTAAGGCTAAAACCACTGAGGCGGTAATCTTTGGTACCTAAGAGGCCCCTCTTAGGTGCAGGTCTTCGTATGATCACACTAGAGCCGCACCAGAGTAGTAGAGCAGGATCGGCCCACTCCCGATCCCGCTCTGTGGTCTCCTTCTGGAGCATGACGCTCTCACAGAATTCCCACTGCATTCCAGTTTTTCGTGCTCTGCCAACATAGCCGATACTACAGCAGGCAGAAAGAGATCTTGCCCGATCCAATCGACCAGGTTCCACCGCTCGGCGCAAGCAAAGGAGGTGGCAGAGCGGACGCGGGAGGAGACCAACTCTGATCCCTGCCGCAGAAAACACACCAGGCGCGGACCGGAAGGAGGGCGCTGAACGATCTCCGGCCACCATGAGGAGCAGCCTGCGGGCGACGAACTAGGGGCGATCCCTCGGCCGAACAGAAACAGGCCTGAGATGTTGGCGCATGTGTACCGCGCGCGCCTATCAGTAGGATAGATATGGCCATTAATGTCGCACAGAGAAGGGGCCCGTCAAACAGTGACGGTGCGGTATAATGCAGACAAAGACCCCACTCCCGGCTAGAGGTAAGAGGAAGGATGGGGTTTTAGCAGGTTTGATCCCAGCATGCCCCTCCACCCTGCCCACGGCGGAGGAAGTCCAAGAGGATTTCCCCACGATAAAAAAAAAGTATCCGCCGCTCGGCATCCCACGCAGGGTACGCCTCTAGCGTTTGCTGTGCGGTACCTTCTTGGTCGCTATTGCAGTGCAATGGCGGCATTGTGTCGTGAACAACCGTGCCCGGTGACCACCTGCGTCAGGCAGTAGGTGAGGCGCTCGCTCTTTCTGAGCCAGGCTCCAAAGAGCGGCAGGACGGCCTCGACAACGCGCTTGGTCGCAAACTGCATCCGCAGGCGGTGACGCCACTTTCCAGGGCCGCACCGCTGAGCTAGCCACGTCAGCCTGTCAAACGCCCCTGAAGGCGCGCCTTGTCTGGACGTAGACCCACGCATCAATCTCCGCCAGGATGTCGAAATGCAGAAAACCCGCCAGGAGAGTTGCCACCTCGTTTGGACACTTTTTAGTATCCTCGTGCAATCCAGATAGCCATCCATTCTGAGCTGCAGATCGTGAATTTTGGTTTTGCAGTTCCGGGCACCTGACAGTCGAGCTGACCATACAATCCTTACTATCTAGGCTAGTTACTCATTTAACTTTAATAATATAGATGAACATCTGTTCCTATATTATAACTTCTAATTATTAATTGGATCTGTAAGTGCATTTTATTGAACATACTGTAAATATAAAAAATTGTCGCTGATGAAAGCTTGTGTCGGTATATAGCACAAAGCACTTTTATAAAAAAAACAATGTTGCTATCGCTATAATATGCTCGTGTTATCCTCCTTAGGAAGGGGAAGCTTCAGTGAAACGTAGAGATAAATTATGGCGTAAACAGATATATAAGCGATACCAGAATGCCCAAAACTTTATTGTACGGCGTCGATATTGCGAAAGCAATAATGTTTGATTAAGATTAACATAATCTGTGACATACACTTATGTGGTAATTAGTTGTATATTTAGATTTATTGTGTGAATTTGAGCGCTTATACCAAGAGATAATTGAAGGCATTGGAGCATACACAATGTTCGGCGGAAATCATTTATGAAGGTCAAACAATCTCGCTTTCTTTGACCATCGTCAAGATGGATTTATTTCGTGTTTATAAAATCTAATGGTGGTATCGCATGATTAAAATTTTGATACGCGCTACGTTAAAGTCCGTCGTAAATAACGGTACGACTTACACATACATAATAATGTTTTGTTCTTAGCGCAGTGGCTAGTTGCTTGGCTGTCTGCGCTACGAGACACGGGTTCGATCCCCGGGCGGAAGAATTATTTTTATGGCCTACATATAGTTGTTCCGGGTAGGTGTTTTCGCATGTGAGATTTATGTCAGTTCACTGTACCTAAGTTGGGAGTCGCATCCAACGACTGACCCGATGCGGGCGCCATGTAACCCGCTCGTTATGGAAATCTATTAGGGAGGCCTTTGTTCAGCAGGGGGCGTCCTTTGGCTGATATGATGATGATGATGACTGTACCCAAGATAGTGGAGAAATTTTAGTGGGGTGGGGAATGAATCGTTCAAAAAAATATTCTAGTCTTACCTTTTTTTTTTTTTTTTTTTTTTTATTGATGTCCAGTGGAAATTCTACATGGAACTTCCTTCACCCCGGGGAAGGGCGAAGGGGTGTGCCGGACTCCTACCGGCTAAAACCACTGGAGCGGTCATCTTCGGCACCGAAGGGGGGCTCCAGGTCCTCGTAAGATCACACTAGAGCCGCCCATTGGTGCCACGCCTTTAGGCAAATCTTGGAAGGGGTGAATGTAAAGCGGTCACCCCCTCTAGCGGAGGGAAGGCGACTGTAAAAAGGTCGCCCCCCAGGCACCTCTCGGGGAGGATTGTAAAGGATCCCCCCAAGCCTCGCTTTGCGCTATGCTGCGCACACGGCGGCACGTGACCACGTGCGCGCCACCGTCTTCCCGGGGGTCGCTCGGTGTGAGCACGCAGACTCCCCAATCTGCGCACCCGCGACCCCATTCTAGTCTTACCTAGTAAAACAGTAATTTTTTTTTTCATTTTATTTTCCTTTAGTAACCTAAATCAAATTTCTATTTCTAGCAAGGCAAATCCCCGGTATATAGATTAACGGGCCATTAATAATTAATTATTCACACAAGACGTACTTCATAACACTGACACCTGTAAGTTTATTAAAGAAATCTACCGTGTATCTATTGTCCCTTTACATTTTCCTGGTTCCCGTATAAACACATTTATCTTCTTTCCGAGAGATTAAAGTACTCGAGAAATTAAGGCACAATTTCCTGGAATATAATATCCGGTGAATATAATTAAAGCATTCAGGTTTCATAAGGTATTTCATTCGTATTAGTATTGTTTTTTTTAATTAATATTTACGTTGTACCCACACTAGTATTTCTCTTGTATCGTGCGTATAGTTTACACCTAGACCCGAAACAACTATCTGTAGATCATAGAAATATTTGTTACGTGCGAGGATCGAATCCGTGACCCGTTTCTCAGAAAGCCAATTGATTAGCCACGGCGTCAACCATACCGTCCGATTGTAAAGTTGAAACGTCAGTAACTCCGTGGCTACTCATTGTCGTAAGTAAAGCGGATACTAACAATAATAAACATTTTTATACTAAAAACCATCATTATCATATCAGCTATGAAACGTCCACTGTTGAACAAAGGTCTTCCCCATAGATTTCCGTAACTGCGTCGTTATTTTGGTGGGAACTTGGCAGGTGGGTTGGTGAGCGCAGTATGGCTGCTTTTTTAAAGAACGTACGCTGCTGCCCATCCTTCTGGTTTAGAATCAGTCACATTTTATTACAGTCCGATTACAGACCAGGAGATGGAGTGATGGTATATTCTTAATCCGGAGACCTCTTGGACACACCCCACACACCCATCCGTAAACATCCACTGCTGAACCAACAAAGAATAGACCGCCCCTCTCTACCCATGGATTTGTAAAAGGCGACTAAGGGTTTATTTAATGAGGATGGGCAGTGGCATCATAACATATACTGCGATCACCAAGCCACCTGCAAAGCGTTGTGATTATGGCAATATACAGGTTGTAAGTGACAAAGCACCAAAACCTTCGGAAAGAGTTACAGTTTTTGACATTTTCGCAATGTAAACAACGTAATCGAAACGCTAAGTGATTATTGTACTATGATATTTTTGAGCTACTGCGAGTGATGAGCTCATCCGAGAACTATAGCGAAACAACAGCTGTTTAGTTATTATTTACATTGCAGATTAATGTGAAAATAAATTGTTTATTGTGTTTTTATTCAAAATAGCGTTAAGATTTATTTATATATTTTATACTGAATACACAAAATAAACTAGATAAGAATCTGAAAATTCATGAAAGGACCGACGCAAAATTCTAAGCTGAGGGTACCAGAATTATTTACTGAATTCGTGGTATTAGTTTTCGTTGCCATGTTACTTACACCTGGTATATGACAGCTCATTAAGAAGGGTATATAAAGCCGAACAGAATATGGACTTGTAAAAAAGACAAACAGTGACATAGCAACAAAACATAATTGAGGTGGTGAGAGCAAGAGTAGCTTATCTTTTCCAGGCACAATTAAAATCATTGGACTGATTCCCCTTAATCTCTCGCGTGTCTGTGAGTGTGTGTGATTGCCGGCAACCGTGTAGACACAATAGATTTTTAATTGTGTCGGGTGTCGTAAAACGTATCACAAATAGGTATGCTGAAACGCTTGCCATACAGGAGGGTCTGATTTCAATGCCGGCTCGCACCTCTGACTTTTTGGATTCATGTTTCATCATTCATCAGGGGTGCAATTCCTTAAGCTGAAACATCCATACATCCTTAAATACAGAATCTAAAAACGGTGTAAAACCAATTTCGGTATTCACTAAGACATGATTGAAGCTATTCAAGAACACGTTGCAAAAGATAAGCCATGAGGACCAGTCTTAGCGGATACCAAATCGGGTATCACCATTATTTCAATTTTGTATTCAAGGATGTATGGATGTTTGAGCTTAAATAATTGCACCCAAGAATTTGACTATCACATGTATTAACGGTGAACCTGTGCACCAGAGAAGGACCAAAAAATGTTCTCAATGGTATGTGTAGACCTCCAACCTGCACTAGGCCGGCGTGGTAGACTTAAGGCTTATCCTTCATCATCGTGGGAAAGGTCCCGCGCCCAGCAGTGGGACAGTAATGAGCCCATTAGACACATAAACAGCCGATTAAACTGTTATGTTATGTATGTTGTTAAACCTTACAATATTACAATAGATACTGAAGATCTGATAACACTGAAATGAAATAAGTGGCAGATATTTATTATATACTTTATATTAATATTCTGGGATCAACATAGTATCAAATACAACGGCAATCACATTTTGTATTATAGTAAAATATCCGGAGCCAGCAAATGTAATAGAAATAACTGAACACCGTCGTAGGTAGCTGTTTCCAGAAACAAGAGGACTAATTAGAACTTGTAAGATGGTCGAAGCAACTAACACTGAGGGCTTAGGAACAACTTGTGGCATTAGCGCGACAGTATGTACAGTACTGTAATTTATGTGATATACGTAGGTATAGCCTCAGCTACCGCACCTTCATACTGTAGCTACAATTTGTGCCCGAAAATACCGGTTGGATTAAAATAGCCCCTTTAAATTCTAGGGTTTAGTTGTCTTGGGATACGTCGTTGTGAATTAGAATGCTGTAATTTAATTAAATTTGGGTACAATGCGCTGGAACAAAATGGCTATTTTTTCGAAACAGATATTCTTAGGAATGTGAAATAAAAAGTTATTGTCTGCTGTCTTTTTATCCTAGGAGGGAATTGAATACGTTTGTGCTCATAAGAACAGTTTAGTTGACTCGTTAGTAATCTCTGTAGTATAGTAATTTTAAACCAGTGCAGTGCTTTTACTATAAATGACAATTGGTGATCAAATACGTCTTTTGTGTTTGTGGCTACTACCCGAAGGCTTACACAAGTACATCTGATGCTTGCAATATTTTATATCAATCTCGGATTTAGTATTCTAACATATTTGTGTATATATGATTATTATAAAACGATGGAAGGCTGTGTGTGCAAGTAGTGATGCACTATAAATCGTTACACTTTAGCTGAGATTAGCCTTTTCTCGCCTCACACAGTTTTATCATAAAATGAATGTTAGAATAGTACTTACAATGTTGTGTATCCTTCTATTTTTTATATCATAATGTTGGAAGTATTACTTTAAGTAGGTAACTTTAAGAATAAGAATAATTTATTTGCATAAAATGTAAGTTACATAAAAGATGACATTGTGATTTATATTGTACAGTGCCAGATACATTTTGCCACAATTCGGCGTATAAATCTTAAAATCATCAAAATAAAATGTCTAAGAATTAATACACTATGTACATTTTAACTAATATTGTAGAAATAATAATCATTTACAAATATATAAATTAGGAAAATTCATAATAATAAATGCAATTTATAATCAATAGTTAAGTTCACAATTACAGTTCTTGTACTGCGTAAAACGATTTTTCTAGAAGCCACAATTTTAGTTTTCTACTGAATTGACTCATAGGTAAATTCTTAATGTCAGTAGGAATAGCGTTGTATACGCATCCACACATAGCGTAACATTTTTTTAAGTATATTGTTGTCATTGGGATCTTTGACAAGACAATTCGCCTTGATGCCTTGTATTTCTAGGAAAGCTTGTGATGAAGTCATTCTTCATCTTCATTTCAATCAACCTCTTTCATGACTTCATACCTTTTGTCTCCATCACAATCCACCTCATGATTCATTCTTTATTCAAATCAAAATTCGAATTTATTATGTGACGTAGTTGCTCTTCATATTTTGATCAATATTACATCACATTCGATTCTGAACGCTAGTGGTTCGACACACAGCTGTCGCTCTGACAAATAGTCTGCCTGCAATATTACAATTACTTATTTTTAACTAGCTTAAATTGTGACACTTGAAATTGTGACAGTAAGCTATTAAAAAAAAAATTAACATCACCATGAAGTGTTAATTGAAGTTGTGAATAACAATAATATAATATACCTATATAACAATATATATGATACGTTTTATTCAATAGTATTAACTGAACTCCGTTACTTGCTGCCCTGGAGAGAGCCTCCTTGTTGAGCTAACCGGGAAGAAAACACGGAGGGAGGCACTCCGCGACAATCTTTGCTTAGCAGTTTGAAATAAGTTCAGTACAGTCCTTAAGAGATACTAAGTCTGCCGGTTATGACAGTATTAATGCAGAGCTCTTAAAACGTATATCATACTACATAGCAGAGCCACTGGCATATATAGTTAATTTATCTTTCGAACAAGGTTGCTTCCCCGATAAACTGAAAATATCAATTATAAAACCACTGCATAAAAAAGGTTCAAAATTAGATAAGAATAACTACAGACCCATAGCGTTAACTCCTATATTGTCAAAAATACTCGAAAGGGTAGTGTACAATAGGCTTCTTAAATTTCTAGACAAGTATGACATTCTGGCAAAGGAACAATATGGTTTCAGAAAATTTAAATCAACTCAACTGGCTACTTTCACTTTGGTAAAGTCTATTGTACATAATATAAATTCTAAAATTCCCACATCTGCCCTTTATCTGGACCTCAGCAAAGCATTCGATTTTGTGGAACATTCAATTCTTATTGCAAAATTAGACAAATGTGGTATAAGAGGTCCGGCTTCACAATGGTTCCAGTCATATCTGAACAATAGAAAGCAGTTTACAAGAGTGACAAAATTTAATAAGATGACTCAAAGCATACAAAACTTTGACTCGGAGCAACGTATTAACTATTTTGGCGTGCCCCAAGGAAGCATCTTAGGGCCACTATTATTTCTTATCTATGTAAATGATCTCCCACGTGCGGTATCGCATGATTGTGTTTTGTTTGCGGATGATACTACTGTCATCATAGAATGTAAAAATCTAAATTCTTATGAGTCCGACGTAAATGAAACACTTCGAGGAATCATTAAATGGTTGGATGCAAATAAATTAAGAATAAATATTGAAAAAACAAAGGTTATGCACTTTAAAACATATAAGAGTAAACAGATAAAATTAAATATTAGCTATAGCAATAATACAGTTGAACAAATACAAAGCACTAAATTTCTAGGAATAACATTAGACGCACATTTCACATGGAAGAATCATATAGACAGTATTTGCATGAAGATAAATAAGTTCGTTTTTGCCCTCCGAAAAGTTAAAGATGTAACTTCTAGACAAACTTCTCTATTGGTGTACCATGCATACGTTTGTTCGATTATACGTTATGGCATAGTTGTTTGGGGTAATTCTTCTGAAGTGATGAGGGTCTTCATAGCGCAGAAAAAATGTATTCGTGCAATTTATGGAATGAAATGGTTCGAGTCCTGTAAACCGGTATTCAAGGCAAATAAGTTATTGACTTTCCCTAGCCTTTACATATATGAAGTCGCTAAATTTGTAAAGTACCATCCCTTTCTTTTCGAAATTAATGACAATAAAAATAAGCGGCAGATAACTCACTTGCCTCTCAAAATGCCAGTACCAAAATTGGAACTGTTTAGACGTAGCTGTGTTTATATGGCCCCACTGATTTTCAACTCCTTGCCTAAATGGATTTCTGAACTACCATACAGAAAATTTTGTCGCGTGTTGCGGGATTGGTTGATAGAGGAAAACTTCTATTCCATTAAAGATTTTTTAAGGAAGAGCTTATGTCGTTTTGCCATTATGGAAATGCATTGTAATCCACAGAATTTCAAATGACAATTTTTATTTTTTTATTTATTAGAATTAATTTAATGCTATTTTAATATAAATTTGTATACCTGTAAAATAGGTGAAATATGTCTTGGTCACGCTATTGCATTGTAAAATAACAACTTATGTACCATATTTCGTGCAAATAATTTTTTTTATTATTTATTTATTTATTTACAAAAACGTTCATCCGCTCGTAAGCCCTAGAGAACTTTCATCCAAATTAAAAGTAAGTCCTCAAGCTTTTCGTCTAACCAGAATACAGAAAAACATAAAAGTAATCGTCAATAATTTCCATTCGTATATTTGCGGAAAGCCAATATGAGTTCCCCAAAGTGGATCGTAAATTTTCACGCTTACAGAAACAAATATAAAAAATAACTACAATTGCGTATGTTTTCCATCGTATCATCGTGCATAAAACTTGCAACTGAGGGAGGCTGGGGACCGCAATCCTCTACTCCTTCATTGATTTTACGGGTACTAAGACGGGGGCTGAGTCGACATTTAGATTAAAATTCAACAGAAAATTATTATAGCAGATAAAGTCATAGTTATAGTATTGTCTGTATTTATTTTTACTGTAATATTGTTTCTACAAAATACGATCGAGTAGAGAATAGTTTACACAATAGTATACCAATTAAAAGTAATAATTTATCTGAATAAATCAATTTATTAAGTTCATATTCGGCAGTTTAATATTTCTAAATTTCATTAAAATTATCTAAATGTGGAAATACATACTGTGTGTGTGTGTACCTACACAAAGAAAACTAAACAAAGACGAACGTTCGTTTAACGAACTTCGATAGACAATTCAGAAAATTTGTCTTATCTGTCTTACTTAACCACAAAAAAATACAGTCCTTTAACTATTTAATGTCAGCAATATATAAAATTCCACATATGATTCTCCAGCTTATATTAAGAGATAACAAAAATATTAGGTGTATTTTTTACCGTAATTATTATACTCCTAAGGAATCTCTATACATTCTTGTTCGGAATCGTCATCATAATAATGCATACTTTCGTTTATTTCTTCTGTCTCAGCATTTTTATTTCACTCGTTCTGTCTGCTATGCAACTACAGATCTTAAAACATCAGAGATTTTTATGGCGTTTATTATTTCGTTGCTACTATATCTCTCCTTTATTTTTCGTGTTACCTATTTTTTCTAGTAGGTACTAAGTCAGCATCTGTACCCCTAGTACGAGTTTCTTTTCACAATCGAATCGTAATAGTAAACTACACGTTTACCGAGTTCGGCGCTGCGATTGGTTGATGAGTTTGGAGCGGGCCTATCACAGCGCCGAACGCGGTAATAGTCACCACACTTAGCTGGCGGGTCAGTGATCGCAGTATGTTGTTATTAGTAGACAGGAGGATGTTGCTGCCCGTCCTCTTGATATTAACTTTTAGCTACCTGTTACGACAGCCATAAATGGAGACTAAAGAAGGATGGTTTATTGCACGGCTACCTAAACACAGGCTCACAAGCTACCAAGTAGCTCGCCACCTTTTTTTAATTTGCCCGTCAACAGCGATCAGCTGGTGATATTGGCAATCCCACGTGATCCACACACTTTTAAGTTGAAACATATATTTACAAAAACATATTCATCACAACCACAGCAGTCTTCAGAAGTTTTCACAATATTTTTGAAATTGGTACTAAACAAAGACTTCCCTGCAATGTGTGATCTTGCAGATTAAGTTCAACATTTCGGCCAAATGAAGTCCACTGCTGGACGGAGGCCTCCCCCAAAGATCACTACAACGACCGATATAGGTGTGTTGTGTGCTCATTGGGGGGTTTTTCCATAATCGCCACACTTGGCAGGCGGGTTGGCGATCGCAGTTGAGTTGTTAATGTATTCGAAGGACGCTGCTGCCCATCCTCCGGCTAATCCCTTAGTCGACTTTTACGACACCCACGGGTCGAGATGGGGTGGTGCTATTCGTAGCCGGCACCACACAGCCATTCGTAGCCGGCACCACACAGCCAGGTTCAACATATATATATATATATATATATATATACGAAAAAGTGTTTTCAACCCTCAGCTTTGTGACAAGCAAATACCGTACTTCACTAACTGCAAAACATATTTCATCCTTGATTTTACTATCGACCTCAGAGTTCTTGCCAAATATTAATAAATTGTTTGCCCAAAATCTCTTCATAGGTCGAATTTACTTAAAAATTGTATTTCTTGAAAACATTTCAGTTTTTAATAGAAAACAGACTTATCAATGAGTAAAGTAACTATTCACAAATAATTTGAGGTAAAAAAAAACTAGAAAAGGAATTTTTCATTACGAGATGCTTAAAAATCTGTGTCAAGGTAGAGATTTTTCGATATTTCGGAAAATTTTGTACTTCTGTAAATCCGTAAGATTTTGTTGAACATATATTGTGTTTTTTTGGTAGGTATTGACCCAAGCTCTCACCCCCTGCAGTATGTCGTGCTATTTACTGGACACCCTGTATATTGGATCTCATGGGTTTTATTTTTTTTGCGCGGAGTTCTAATTGTTTTTCTCAAATAAAAGTAGCCTAAGTTATTCCTTGTAACATCAGCTATCTGCCGGTGAAAGTCCCGTAGAAATCGTTCAGCTGTTGCGGAGATTAGCGGGAACAAACAGACAGACAGACCGATAGACAGACAGACCGACAGACAGACAAAAACAAATAAAAATTGGTTTTTTTGTTGTAGGTGCCGTACTTTCATATCCATTTAGTAAAAAGCTGTTATGACATTACAAACAGACACTTCAATTTTATTTATTTATATAGATATAGATTATTATTAAACTATGAGTAACTTAAAGTTTTGTTTAATTACATATCTATCTACTACCGTAGGCAAGTATTATTCCCTAGTTGGCCCACCGGCTCACACGGAATCGAAATGATGGCCAACCTCAAGATGGGTTGGTCAGGTAGGCTTGGTCTATTCTATACCGGAAACCACATGGAACCCGGTACAGAAGCCAAATTACTCAGTTCTGATAAAAAAAACCAAGGTTAGTTGTTCTTTATAAGGCTTTGAATCACTCGTCAACGTTAAAGTCCGAAACTTGTTTAAAATAAATGTTGTCTCTATATTTCTAGCCTACTCTGCGTTCAGAAATGTACAGTTGTGAAGATGGAACTGTTACACCAAAGGAAGAACAACGCCATCTCTCCTTGTTTAACTATTTTTATGACATTATTTTTATAATGAAATGAGTTTTGTAGTTTTCATATTCATGGCGATGTCAAAAGGTCTCTCCAAGTTTCAATCTTGGGAGTACCTTTACTGGGCATTTTATTTTGGAACAGCTTTCTTTTGATGGTGGTTTGTAAAATAACAAAATTCCATTTAAATGTCTGTCCTTCAAACCATTTGTCATCATATCTAAAACGGCGTGTACTGTGTGTGTATCTAAAAGTGTCCCGTGTAAATTTAACGAAATTTAATTCGTTATGTTTTTAAGAACATTCAAGTGTCCTTTATTTTGTTATATCATTATAACTAGAGCCACAGAAACATAGACAAAAACTTTATGATAATAATATTTCAATTCAATTTACTTCAATCATTTATTCAGTAATTAGATCTAAATAGACTCTTTTACTAGTCATAATTATTAAAACAACGAAGGGTATTTCGCAACATGATAATTCTGAGAAAAATTCCGAAACAAAGTGGGGGCTTTTTCCATTGGTTTTCTTTTTTATATTTACATTCTTCTACAAATGATTTAAATAAGCTCTTTAAATTTGGAAAAACATTTGCAGCTTTACAATGTAATTACAATTGGTTTTAAGGAAAGCCACATGTTCAGAAAATAATTAATAATAATAATAACTGGCGTCAACATAGTTTTTAATTTTATACATACTTGTTATACACTTATATATACTTTTTTTATTAGAATTGTTTTAATGATTGTATGTGTGTATCTGTACAAAATATATATTATGTCGATGTATTAAATCGTACGTACAAAATTCTCCCGAAAAACTCGTTCTTCAAAAGTTTAAGTGTTGCTCCACCATAGTTCTATTATTTGAAGATATAAAATACTTTTTGGTCTCAATGGAGGAGGAAGAGCTCATGTCGTTACTTTGATTAGAACATCTACTAGAACTATTAGTAGCCGGCACCACTCGGCCATATTGTTAAAAAGATTGAAAATCTTTAACGTTACTACACGTGGTAAATTCCCTGACAATGAATAAGATAATTCTTTATTTTAATTGTTTGTATAATTTTCTTTTTGTTTTGTTTGTCCGCGTTTCCTTTTTCATTATTGTAATTATTTACGTTTTGGTGTGCTGAAACCATTTTTCTTTCTTTTTTTACAAGCGATGCCTGTCACTAAGGTTTTTCCTGTGTCGTGGTTGCGTTTACAGACATAAATTCCACACACAATATACAACCAGACCTGGAACAACTACCTGGAGATCTTACAAATACTTGTTCCGTGCGGGAGTGCAGCAGCCGACTACGTCAGCCACTACAACAACCGTGCCTTGAAAAGATATAGAAGTTATACAAAACTAAGTGAGTGATTTGACTATAAATACGCAAATATTAGCGATAAGGTCATTATACTTATGCTTTAGTTTTATTTGTATGTTTTAAGTGGTATTCAATAAAGTGTATTTTACGCAATGAATTTTAGTTAAATAATTATAGAACTTATTATTTATTTTTAGTACCAACTAGATAGTTTGCACGTAACTTTTGAAATTGTTTGTTTATCGAGCTACTTTGTTTTATAATACAAAATCCTTTATTATTTATCTCTGTATGAACTATACCTTTCATATCATATATGGTACCGTTGATAACTTTCTAAGAAATATACGTTCAAAAGATGATATGATATCTTACGAACAGAGTTCATATTTTGAATAAAAAATTATGTTCGTAACATAATATTATAGTTCTAATACTTTTACACACAGAATAGTAGAATGAGGTACCCTTTGTTCTGTGTTACGTACTGTTATCTTAGAATACAAAGAAAATCATATCATGTAAATAACCTAGCTACTACTATCATGAGCTTGTTCATACATAGTTTGCTCTTGGAAAATTGTATTAAGATTATAAGTTGGCGTTGTCCGTCGGTAGCTTGTTCAAGTCCAGAATTACTTGGCCAGTATCTTTGGCTAACTTTAATGAAGTTTCCCTTTTATTACGAGAGTCTTAACCCCAAGGATCTTTGTGTTTACGATCCTGTTATAACTTTAAAGAGATTGCAACAGCGTTGCCTTGGTTAATATATTATTTACGTCACTAATGAGATTTGGTTATTTTGCTTTCGTATGCCATTCACGTCTCAGATAATCACTTAACTTGTAACATGAGTTGAATTTTACTTCATCCTTCATAAATAAAAAATAAAAAAATTAACTTGTGATCTTGCTGTTTGTAGACTAAACCAAAATGTTTTTGAGAAGAAGTGAGACTATTAACTTGAAAAATGCTCAGTGTCATAGCTTCCCCTAAATAAAAGCCTTCTGCGAACTTACATTTCACCCTCATATCGGACATAATGCGGAAATGCAATTTCCATAAATTTTACACCCTGTGAGCAGAGTCTCCATCCGAAAAGATTGGACGTGACCACATGATACGTATCATGGAGACGATAACTCCTGCGTACGGCAGATTTTAACTGTCTTTTTGGGCGATCAAAAAGGTAGTAAACTCTCTAGAGAAACACATTTGTAAATATAAAATTAGGGTTTAATAAGTTCAGTGCCGGCTCAGAATGCCACCACCCCATCTCCTCCCATGGGTGTCGTAAAAGTCAACTAAGGGATTAGCCGGAGGATGGGCAGCAGCGTCCTTCGAGTACATTAACAACTCGACTGCGATCGCCAACCCGTCTGCCAAGCGTGGCGATTATGGCAAAACCCCCCGATGAACCCACAACACATCCATATCGGTGGTTGTGGTGATCTTTGGGGGAGGCCTGTGTCCAGCAGTGGACTTCATTCGGCCGAAATGATGAAGTTCAAAAAACTTATATATGTCTTATTTTTTATGTGCATCCACATTTTCATGAGAGTAACTAGGGAAGTGCGCTCGTAACAAACCAAATAAATTATAAAAAGAGATCTCGGGTAGGAGACAAGGCTTTCCTTGGGACAAGTCGTAAATTTAACGGTCGAAGGAATCCTTATTTCCCTCGGCTATTCACGTGGTTGAGCTAGCAAAACTATCTCCTTTATGAGTAATAGAAAAAGCATGTTACCACTAAAATATTAACCGCTACCGCCGCCGCATAATTTCAATTTGCATAATGTTCAGTATATATGTTTTATCCGTGAAAAACGCTCGTGTTTTCATTAACAGCGTCCATTTTTTTCTCAGCTAAAAGCAAACGTAATCCCAAATATTCTACCAAAATGTAACTTCATGTGTAACTCCCTTAATTAACGCAGTCGATCTCCCATTCGCCTCAGAAACTGCTCCATTGTACAAAATTTGTAACGTAGTAAAATTGTTGGACCGCAACAGAATTACCACGGAATTATGAGAATAATTTAATTAAGACATAACAGCACCTTTAATACCGATTAGTCACACGATCCGTGGTTTGGGCGTACTAGGTAATTTGAGATCTTAATGGGTTTACTGCGGCTTTGGTCATACCTCCTCCTCCACACTGACCAATCACGAGCGCCAAGCTTTCGGTTCTTCGACGGCTTCACTGATTCATCATGTGATTAACACTTGGTGGTATTCTGTGTTAATTTACTTACGTTTGCCATTTGGTGTTCAATCAAAGTTTCATTACACGATACTAATAACATCTCATCATAGCTCATAAAACAGAAGCTTATGACAGTAATTTAATCTTGAATTTCCCCTTCATTAGATTCCAACTTTCATATAAGAGTATACTGGGCAGAAACGGTTTTGTTTTCGCAGCAAATAACATTAGTCTTGTCAGTTACAAATGACGGCTATCACTAATTTATTTTATTATTTTTTAGCATGGAAACAAGTAATTTATATAATGTAGCGGAGTCTAAGACAAAGCGGAGCCTACTGGCCGTCACAGCGGGCGTGCTAATAAGCCCCTTACGTCAGTTGACTCAAAGCTAGTATTATTTTTCTTAAAGATAGCATTGCGGGGGTTTTCAATGTAATTGCCCCGGTTTCTTCAAGAGGCTGACAGCTCAAAGGCCAGTCAGTGACGTGCTCATTGTCGGAACGCCCACGGTTTACCTTATTCAAAGTTAGCGGGTTTTTTCTTTAAATATTCACCGGGAGTCAGTTGGTAATACTCGGTGATAAGTGTTTTATTTGCCGTATTTTGCGTAAATTTATATGTTTCTGTTCAAAGGCTTTGTTGGTTCCCGAATATTTTATTTATCTTCTAAACTTGCTAAGTATTTTCTCCGCTAAATTATTGTTACAAATGCGAATGAAATTCAGTATTATTTTGATCAACATCTTTATTGGTTTTACTTTTCCTTTAAAAATAACAAATTTTGCTAACAGCACTTTATTACGTAAAATTATAGGATGCCGTAATAATTTCTTTATGGTTCATCCGTGCCGTGTATTTCAGACCTCCAATAGAAAATGTTCCAATAGTCATAAAACTAAATTGTGGTTGTAAAATCTTGTAATTAGTGAAACTAATGGTGGTAATCGACTTCCATATGAAAATTACAATCATAAACTTTTTTCCATCGTAAAGACTTTAAATGCTTTCATAAAATTAAATTGTTTTGATGATTTTACAGATACGTAATATTATTTATGGGAATAAACAATCAACATATTTGGCTTGTGTTAGTAATGTTATCGATTCATTTTGTTCGTATTTCTTTAGGCAAAACGTATGACAAAATATACAAAAGGACAAAAAGTGAGACCATTCTTTCCTCTTGGGTAACCTGATATTGCTCATTCAGTTGTTTTCTGGCTGTTTGGGTATAAGATTACAAGCAATTTATTTCAATATGGCAATCGAATTTACGAACGCAGTCGGATTGTTTAAGGAGACCATTTTATAGTCGACAAAGTTTTATTTTATTTACAATTCTTCCTTTTCTTATAATTAGAATATTATGATTACGCTTGAATATTTAAACAATGGGGCTTTCATTCTTTTCGTATGGCGTAAAATAATTATATGATCTCGGTCGGAAGCCTTTCCGTGTGCTTCCCGACAAAGAACTGACCACCCCTCTCCTCCCATCGAAATCGTAAAAGTCGGCTAAGGGTCGATATCAAATCAAGAAGATGGGCAGCACCATCCTCTCATGTGACAGCGACAGTGATAGCATAGTGGTTCAACGTTTGCCTTCCATACAGGAGGGTCTGATTTCGAATCCAGCCTGCACCTCTGACTTTTCGGATTCATGTGCGGATCAGAGTTTGACTATCACTGGCGTTAACAGTGAAGGAAAATCTCGTGAGGAAACTTACACACCTGAGAGGGCTCCAAAATTTTCTCAGTGGTTTGTGTAGTCCACCAACCCGCGTTAGGCCAGCGTGATGAAATGAGGCCTAACCTTTCCCATCGTGTGAAAAGGACCGTGCCCAGCAGTGGAACAATAATGGGCTGATTATACATACATCCTCTCGTGTGATAATAACAACATACTACGATCACTAATCCGCCTGCCAAGTGTAGTGATTCTGGCACTATGGGGATATTATATGGGGATATAACGGCTCAATTTAGTGATCATTGGGTGGCCCAGGTTCAGCAGTAGACGTCCACGGGTTGATGTGTGGAAGCTCCTGATTTTGATACTTAATATTTTGTCTTATCAAGTTTTATTTTCACGATCGATTCGACATTTTTACGATAGATCTAGGACTTTTAGTTGCGGGGGTCCGCGTATGAACAGTCTATCCCGTTTATTCTCGTGGGTATTGTAAAAAGATACATGTTTTATTTATTGTTCGTCGTGAACCGAGCAACAGCTTACCTGATAGTAAGTAGCACCCACGGACGTCAGCAGCCTTGTTTTATTTATAGTTATCCCGGTGGAAATACATCATATTCGCGTGTTTATTCCCGGCAGCCGTGTAGACACAATAGATTTTTAATTGTGTCTCGTTTTACGACACGCAATGAGATATACTTCATGCAGACTCCTTTTTTTTATTGGTGCCCAGTGGAAATTCTTCATGAACTTCTGCAACGAAGGCGGGCTTTAGGGCCTCGATACAATCACACTAGAGCCACCCATTGGTACCTCACCTTTAGGTACATCTTAGACGCGATGACTGTGAAGCGGTCACCCCGTCTAGCAAAGGACGCCGTCTTATGCAACTCTTGCATTAGACGGCGGGTGAGGCGAGTTAGTATGGGTTATCGCGACGGGCCTTGCCGGTGAGGACGTTACAGCGGTTTGTTTGACTGAGGCCTTGCGAGTCTCTAATAATGTGCTACGTGGAGGAAAGTTATGGCATCATCTGCACTATTGCAGGGCCCAGTCGAAATAGCACTATTTTAAAACGTTCTTTTGACTGGTCTTGTACATCGTGCAATGCTGCTAGCATGCTATAACGGTAGTCTTTTAAAGCCCTGGTAACTTTGAGTACTTAAACATAATCGTTATGTTTTTTTCCCAGTGAAAGCCTCATGGTATCGTACGCCGTGGGGAAGGCAGAAGAGAGGGGACCACCACACTGTTCCCATCAACCCAACCGGTGTAGGGTCGCGGAATTCACTCACGCATTCACCGCACTCTCACACATCCTCCCAATAATCAGTACAATGGAACAGAGTTATGCAAAAGGGATCCAATCCACAAAAATATGTTTTTTGAGCTGAGGTCATAAACGGTATAAACACGTCAACGTTGGTCTATGCAAAAAATATCCATGCCGCTAAGTTTTTTTTTTCAATTGAAAGCTACTGGGTTGGGTGATACCAATAAATTTACTAAGCATATTTATGGAGTTACAAGGGACCCATACCACGCGGTAACCTAGTTAATGGTTTTCAATAGATCCAAGCTGCATTGGGTCTGTATCCCTTTTTTACAGTATTACAGAAACCATGGTGTTTGGATCTATCTTGCATATTAGTATTATATATAGTGCATTAAAAATCCACGTTGCATGCTCCTGAAATAAGTATTAAAATTGCAATGCAAATAAGATTCATCCACAATGTTTGCTTTTTGTACAAAGGACTACTTTCAATGCTAGATTTGGCACATCACTATTTAATAATAAATGTCATTCTTCATTTGCTAAATAATTCTAAGTCGATTCTTCATTTGCTAAATAATTCTAAGTCGGTGCACAGTACTTTTCAAGTTGCTATTTAAAAACAGTGTTTCCTTAGCAAGATGGACAAAATAAGTAGTGTGCTGAAAAGTGGAAATTTAGGTTACGATGCAGATGATGAAGATTCAAGTAATAAAACTCATTGAAACTGAAACTCAAAACTACTTCCTAGTACCTATATAACACCTATGTAGTATGGCGGTGAAGTCCCGATTTGAATTGCGACAGTTTAAACTTTAATTATGTACCTATACGTAATAAACTTATATTTATGAAGCTATTAGCGTCCGTAGGTATATGTACTTTTACTTCAAGTTTTTACCTAATGGCAAAGCAAAGGAAGGGTTATGAAATATTTAACAGTTATGTATGTATGTACGTCGAACGGTATGTATTTATGTTCGCACGCGTACTTTTACGCGTACTTTTGTATACGAGTATGTATTTATATTTCTATCATATCGGCCATACATACGTCCACTGCTGAACAAAGGCCTCCCCCATAGATTTTCACAACTGTGTCATCATTTTGGGGGGTATTTGCCAATACTCACCACGCTTGGCAGGCGGGTTGGTGAGCGCAGTATGGCTATCGTTTCACAGAAGGGACGCTGCTGCCCTTCCCTCTGGTTTAGATTCCCTTAGTCGCCTTTTACGACATCCACGGGAGGAGATGGAGTGGTGCTTTATTCTTAATCCGGACACCACACGGAAAATTATATATCTATGCCTATGTATATATGTACTGTTTTGTTTGTAAGATGTTAATTATTTAGGAGAAAACTCATGATGGTTATTAATGTAATATCGTTCTTGTGTTAATAATTCACGTAATTTTGATTTAATTATTTAACGAGAACTGTTTTATTTGCAGGTACCTATTATACAGAATTCCCCAGAATGTAGCCTAACCAAGTGTGCCCCATCAAGTCAGATATCTCTAAGTTTTTTGTAAATATTAGTCGGTATCTATAGGTATATTTAGAAACTACTATTAATAAATAGTCATTATTTTGCAGATTCTCCATATGCACTCTATGTGGCGGGTAATATTGGAGATTTGGTTTTAGCGGGGCGTCATTCAAACATAGCTCCAAAACCATTGGTATTTGTTACGCAAAAATACTGCTCACCTTTATGCCTTGCAACCACAAACTCACCCGTTCTGCCAACTAACCTCTCGGAGGAGAAATGCACTCAATCCTCGCAATATCTGCCTGTAAAAACCAATTCACTCATGGAATGAATAAAAAAATGAATAAACATGGTAAATAATTTCCTGGGAAGAAACGCATAGAAGCTACACCATTCTCCCCTTTAACGCCTCTACTTACTAAAGTACAAATTGTTGCTGGTTCTTGCACGAATCCCGCTAAAGGTGCTTCCCCTGGCAATGGTCCTAACATCAATGATGATATGCTTTCTTGTAATGATAGTTCAGCTTCTATAGCTCCATCGCCGCTTCCGCCTATGTCATCCAAAACTAAGGATTTATTTCAAACCCTAATTGGTGATGGTTTCGAGTATGAGAGTGATGACTTGGTGGCTTATCCCAATTAAATTGTTAATGAAAACAGTTCTAGCTTCAGTTTACATGAATCGACGAGAAACCAAAGTATAGAAGATGAGAACAACATTGAAATTATGGAAATCAAAACAATCCCGATAATGCAACTGTCGAAGTGGCGACGCTTTGTGATATTGCTCTACTACTAGCGTTATTAAGGTCTGATCACTGTTTAGTAAACAGGCGTGTTAATCAAGGAGGGTATAATAAAACTCCTCCTGAACTTGAATCAATTTTGATTAATATAATAAAAATCTTCCTACATACGTGTCACATTATCACCGAAATGAGTAAGGTGCTGCGAAATAACTAAAACCGGACATGACCTTTCCTAAAATTTACAAACTTTATTGTGATGAATCAAAATTATCCGGAATATCGTCCGTCTCGTATGATAAAGTAAAGCAAGTCTTTTGACCAAGTTTAATTTCAGAACTAAGAAATTGAAGTAAGATACGTGCAATAGATGCGATTCATTTCATAATAAAGTTAAAAAAGCTTCAGATGAAAATAAACCTCATATTGCATTGGATCATGACAATCTTTGTAAACGAAAAACACTATAAGAGTAAAAGAGACGGTAACACCTAATTTATTTGTATGATCTTATTTGTATACTTTAGTTGCACATAAACATATACCCTTATAATGACTCCTTAAAGCCTTTTCAAGTAAAGGTCAAAAAGTTGTCACGTCTCTAAGGCTTCCTACAACTTTGTAATTCAATAAACATTCCCAACTTTGAGTTATATTACTCCAACAATAGACTCTATCTAAACTCCTAGACCTTTTTGAGACGTTTTTCGAGAGTATCGGTTATCGGTACAATTATCGATGGCGAGCACTGGCGGCCACAAGATTGTAATCTCCAGATAGGTTGGTTTAATCCACAGATTTATGGGTCCAGCTACCACACTTTAATCCGTTCGCTGAGAAAAAATAACTCGGATTTATTTCGCAAAAAGATTGGCTTGTGATTTTTCTTCAAGCTTGTTTGTTTGTTTTGAGTGTTTACGAAATTTAAAGACAAATGTTTGTTCTAAAGAGGTTGTGAGAGTAGGAATCGTCATTATAATCTCAAGAACTATGTCATAGAAATTGGTGTGTCTATAATTGTAATCAAACGAAAATTATATTGAATATTTTTTTAACAGTACAGGCCATATTTTTATACGTTATTAATTATAAGATATCTTTGTAATGTGTTCATCATATAAGGATATCATTTTATAATCTCCCATATTTCGACGTAAGTTAATGAAATCAATTAAAATTCTTCCATTAGTTTTTAACGAACAAATTCAGGTTCTCGTTCATACTAATCTACATTGAACCTATAAATAACTCAGATATTGAGATACAACTTTATTATTGTTAACATTTTTTGCGGCTTAAAGTGGTAGTAAAGATTAGTTACACTTGTGCTTTTTATTTCTTTAAAAAATACTATCTACTAACATTCCGTTAATTCCGCTACCCGATGTTCTCACTGAGAAATCACTAATAAGTACAATAAACTTAAGAAGGAAATTGTTTACGTTTATTGTTACTATGATTAGCATGCATTAAGTGTGTCCGGTTTGTGATTTAGAGGCTTATTCCTATTAGAGCTTACCCGTTTGTGTTGTTCGTAAATGGCTGGATTTTGTGTACACCTTAACGTATCATGTAGGCATGTGAAATGTTTTGGGGCATTTTTTAATCATCATTATTCAACAAAGTCCATAGTAGAGGTTACGATCAGTGTGTGGGGATTTAACTTTTTGTATTTTTGTTTAAAATACTTCACTTTGTTTAGATATATGTATACATGCTTTTTTGGTACAGATCCGTTGTATGCTTAAGTTATCATTGGCAAGATTTTCTTACAAGTCTTAAATTTTAGATATCGAGTTTTGATTTATATACAGAGGCACTTGCCGTATGGTGCTGTCTATGAATAGCATCAACCCAGCTCAAGCCATTGGCGTCGTAAAAGGCGACTATGGACTTAGCCGTAGGATGGCCCCAGCTTCATTCTCACTTACACTGTGACCTGATAATTGACTATACAAGGTAATGTAGGGATGCCTAGTTTTCTGAAATGCTGTCTACTAGACACATTCTGTAGTATCCGGATGATGGCTCGCACAACGCAATTCAGCATTCGGAATGCGCGTTTCTAATCCGTAGCACGCCAAGAAACCATATTAGTGATCCGGGTGATAGCAGAATACGCACTCCCCCAATTTGTTACAAATGTTATTTATGTGGCTTTGTCACTTTAGACATCCCCAAAAGTTTCGTATCGTACCTGGATAGTAAATACTCACTTCATTCGTTTACACCGTCAATCGTCTTCCTGCGGTCACAAAGTCCATTGTCGGCCGATAGTCTCACAGTATGAAGTATTTGTAAGGTTGAGCATGATACCGTTCACTTAGAATCATTTAGCTACTTGGTTTGCAACGTTATTTAGTTTCTACTCTAGATGATGCACCGAAGTCGCTGCAACTGTTGCGGCAACGTCATCAGCATGAGTGTTTCAGCGTCGGTTACATAGTGTAGGTTACGTAGCATTGAAAACAGAATATTCAAAATACGCTAAACAAATGTCGATCCGCTAAAGCTAAAACTGGTGGTGGTTGGATGTGGTTTAAAGTCATAAGGAGACAATGTTTTATCTATCCAAATAATGTCGTGTTAATATAAACACAGCAAGTTTTTATAATGTAATTATATCATTACATCAACATTGAAAACTTTGAAAATTTTAAATAATACTATAATATCCAGTTACATATCGTATATATTCTATAGTATTATTCCGTTTCTTAGACTATGAATATTTTAGTGAATATCTACAAAAGATTTCATTCGACCCACAACCGCATACATATTATAACGATAGTAATACTTATTATTATTTTTTATAAATATTCATCATAATAGCCAAATGACGTTTTATGCTGAATAAAGGCCTAAGGTAATCGACTGGTCTATACCGTGTGTCTTCATTTTGAAGGGGAAATTTCCAGCACTCACCACCAGAGTACCACGTGGTAATGTACGCAGAATGGCTGCTGTTCCACAGAAGAACGCTGCTGCCTATCCATCTGGTTTAGAGTCGCTTAATCCGGACACGACACGGATATGTAAATATTGCTGTACGTAATTTTTTTCTGCTAATCCGACAAGACAAAACGACAACAAATACTGTACAAAAAAAATATAACTCTCAACCAAAAAAGCTAAAATCCCCAAATCGCTTACGTCACATCCCCATATGAAACCGTATTTTACAACTAGACATATTTGAAAATTCGCGTTTCAGTTTTATTTGCAGTGTTGCAGCTGCATTGCAACGCCGTAATAAAAGCGCATGTGGGTGTATAAAAAACAAAGGCAATAGACGAATAGCAGATCAATAGTCACCGAAAATTAAGGTTCTATTGAATGCGAGAACAAAATTAAAATGTTTTACAACAAACTTTGCCTTAGAATAATAATACCGAGAATGATAGTTAACACACACAATGCGTAATATGACACCATTCGCTGGGTGCAACCTCGATTTATTTTAATTAAGAATCAGTTTTTAATAATCTAATGAATTAATCATTGGATTCTATTAATAATGAAATCTCAACTATATTCAGTTTAAGTTATTTTGTCGCATTTGATATCTTCGTTACGGAAGTAACATCTCTACATCTTAGTTGTTGAACTATATTCATTACTTTAATTGATCAATCCATCAACAGCCTATCGGAATTCAAAGCTGGTCAAAAGCCTTTCCCAAGATGCACGTTTACAGCCCCAGTTATCAATATTTTTGTTAATGTATATTAGATATTGTTTTATATTTGTATCAACCCATAATTTTGTCAGTATACTCAGGTTTAGTATGAAATTAAACGTATACAAAACATAGATACATTTATAAAACATGTACATATCATAGTCAATTGTTTTAGTTAATACCCACCCACTCATAAACCTTACTCCGAACACGAACCAACAATTTAATTTTCAAAAGCGCGTCTTTATATTTTTGCCCATAAAACAAAACACGCTCTCCAGTACCGGTGTGGTATAATTCTGATGACTTAATAAGAGCTGATGTCCAAAGGTTAACAAGAAAATTACATGAGTAAAGCCTACCTCCTTACATAGCCGTACTGAACAAACGGAATATTGTAATTAATTGATGTAGAGCAATTGACTTATCCGTCGACAAAAACGTCGCTTACAATCGTAAATTATGAAAGAAAAAGTTGGGCACTGGAGGTCGTGGAGGCTAGGCTATTCAACAAGATTAATCACCATTATCATATCACCCGAAGGATCTCAATAATTTCCACAATTATTGGTTACATGCCGCCCGCATCCAACGAGTCGCAGAAGAAGAAAAAGAAAGAAAAAAGCGAGCTGGTGGCAATTGACGGAGCACATAGCTCGTAGACATACTAATGGCTGTTGGGGAAGGGAGATTCTCGACTGGAGACCACACATCGAAAAACGCAGCGTGGGACGGCCTCCAACGAGATATACAGACGACTTCACCAGGTCGATAACGAAATCATTATGTCATCATCATAAATATTCTTTTTTTCTTTTCTGTCTATTACAATTTGCATTGTTCGTAACGTTTACCGATCAGTGAGTCTAATCAACGCTCAACACGGTCAGTCTATAGATGTATTCTTGCTTTGGAAGGTACGTAAAATCATCGGCTGCTTCCATTAGACAGTCGCTAAGCCAAGTCAGAGGCCTTTGGGCGGCTTGAACAACTCTGACACAAGGTTGGCCACTAACAACATAAAAAATAAAAAGGATTAGATTTGACAGATCACATCCAGTGGAAATTCTACCTTAGGCATGACTCCAAAGCGTTCGTTCTCTTGATCGCGGAGCTTCCATTCGATGCAGAAGATGATCGGCTTTCGGGTGATTTTCGCTGGTAAGAGACACATATGCCCCTCCCCCCTTCCCAGGGTACAGTATTTCCAAACGGTATATAGTGGCATTGTTACACAGCGTGAAATAATTAAAACAAACTATTTGCTACATGTTACAAAAATGATGCATGATTAAAATATGAATGGCCCCATTCTTTTCATTATCAGCTATAGAACTTACCACGCGTAGTGTAGCGACTTACTTACTTGTACCATGCCGAGTTTAAAGACTACAATAATAGCAGTTAATTATGTAGAACCCATAATAATTAATATAACAATATCTTGCATGCACCAAGTAATTTATATTTACTGCGTACGTGTCTTGGTAAAATTGAATTACTGCATTTCAAAAAGTAACAGTTTTTCATAGGGTTGTTTTTCGAACATTAATAATAACTTATCATTACGCTCTTACAAGAGATACGCGCCTATTACAATAATTTTTGAAATACGCATCTCAGTATATAGAATAGGTTTAACTATATAACTATTATACTGCTATTACATATTTTTGGACAGACAAATTGATTAGCTATTATTTCTTTCTATTTTTCAACTAATTTTTACTATATAAATAACATGTACGCTCATCACTGACTCACTGACTCTGTAATGCTGTAAGAAAAAATGTGTTAAAGTGTATATTAAAATAAAGTGTTTGTTATAACGGGTGACTTAGGCACCGTACAACTAACTAATTAGGTATACTTATTGGATTCGAGCATATGGCACTCGTGCCACTGAAAACCAGCGTTAGGTGATCAGTATTTGTCTCCTAACATTATGCTAAACCCCTGTCCAGAATCTGTGGCCTTTATGGCAGTATAATGCTGTTATAATGTTTAACTTTAACCGTGTGGTGCCGGCTCAGAATACCACCACCCCATCTCCTCCCGTGGATGTCGTAAAAGTCGACTAAGGGATTAGCCGAAGGATGGGCAGCAGCGTCCTTCGAGTACATTAACAACGCAACTGCGATAGCCAACCCGTCTGCCAAGCGTGGCGATTATGGCAAAATCCCCCTATGAGCCCCATATCGGTCATTGTGGTGATCTTTGGGGGAGGCCTGTGTCCAGCAGTGGACATTATTCGGCCGAAATGATAATGGTTAATTTTCTTTTTGTGGCCTGTATCTATAAATTTTATTATGCTGATTATGTTATATTTGTGTATTTCTTTTTGTGCCATTATTGACAGAATTACTAAAACGAGTAGAAAGACAGAGAGAAGATGTCTACAAAGATTATTATATCTATTAAGATGATAATTTTCTATTAACTCAAAATCAAGTCAACTTAAATCAACAATCAAGATTATCAATGTTATAATAATAATAAAAAACTGGGCAGTCGTTTTCTCACCATGGGATAAGGTAATCCTGGAGGACAGCAGCTGCTTGATTTCTTCCTGCCTCTTGATATAAAAAAAGTATATCGTAAGAAACGGACATACGGAACGCAGGGCAGTTTGTGGGGAGCTGAATGTGAGTGGCGACACTGCGTACCCGAATGCTCCAGGGAGTCGGTCAGGGCGTCGTCTCCGGCTTGCCTATATTGGTCGGTTGGAGTAGAACCCCATGAGTGCCCGCAGGATTTTCAACTCTGGCTTGCCTTAGTTGGCCGATCAGAGAGGGGCCGCCAGAGATATATGCTCGGGGGTGGAAGTGCCTAATGGCGTAATAACGGGGAAACCTGCTCCGAGTCTTCGAGACGCGCGATGGTGAAACCGGTGCTGCACCTCTCAACACCCCTAGCCGCTCACACCGGTGTTGCTCCCTGTCGCCTATAGTGGTGGCCATTTAGGGGGCCCATCTTGTGAGTGGCGAGTCACCGTCTGCCACAGAATTTCACGTTCAAGGTTGAAAGGCAGACGTCGTTGTTCCTGTATTTATTAGTCTTTTTATTCCATGTAACATCCATTCAATATACCTTATAATTACAGTTTCCATCTCATACAGTAGCCTTACACTACCGGGGACAATCCATTAGTTCATTTTGTAGTGCAGCTATGGAGAGTCCCCGGTTGGTGTCCCATTACATTCTAGATTCAAATTCTCTAAAGGGCCTCTGTGTGTTGGACCCATGTCCCCGCGTAAGCCTGTCAAAAGACTGGGTTCCGTGTGAGTGCTCTTTGAAGCCCCAATGACTGTCATGGGTAAGCTCCAGGTACTCATGTACAAGTGATGACAAATGGAACAGAGACGTGGTCACTCACAATGGGCCTCATAAGTCACTCAGCGGGCTATGGAGAGAGCTATGCTTGGTATTTCTCTACGAGATCGAATCAGAAATGAGGAGATCCGTAGAAGAACTAGAAAAGTTGGACATAGCTGAAAGGATTAGTAAACTGAAGTGGCAATGGGCAGGGCACATTGCTCGTAGAACTGATGGCCTTGAGGCACAAAGGTTCTCGAATGGAGACCGCGCACCGGAAAACGCTGCGTGGTATGACCTCCAACGACCTGGTGAAGGTCGCAGAGAGTCGTTGGATGAGAGCGGCAAATGTCAATCGGCAAAGGCATTTGTTCAGCAGTGGACATCCTTAGGCTGATATGATGACTTCATGTACCTGCCCACCCCGATTCGCACGTCACCAAAGCGTATCCACGAACTGGGTGGTCCTTTGCTCCTCAACAGTTTGTGATGGATGAGTGGCAGCGTCCCTTCTGTGGAACAACCCATCTACCATGCGTGGTGAGTACTGGATAATTCCCTCCAAAATTCCGACACAATCATGGTAATAAAAGGAGGATGCCTTATATCATGTGCAGTGGACATTGTTTGGCTAATAATTATGGTGATAATGATAAAGGAAAGTGTCTATGTGCAACTCTTGAAAAACACCTATGGTTACGGCAGTCACAAGTCACATCGTGTTAAGTACTGATACTCGCCGCACTTGGTTAGACGCCAACATAGTTGAGAAAAGGCTGCACAGATGAATAGATAATTACAGACCTTTCTCAGTTTAAAATCAATTAGAAGAAAGTAATTAACCAAGTCAACCCTCTTCTATACCTGTTAATAATTCCAGAAAATTGTAGAAACGATAATTATTTTATATTCAATCCAGCGGATTTCGTCTTCGATTCGTCTATATAATTATTTTCTTCCGCTTAACCAGCGCTGAACAAAGACAATCTGACAAGGTGGGTACTGTTTCTTCGACCCGAAGCGTTGTCCCGTGAAATTGACAGATGTTCAAAATAATAACACAAAGTTACAGTCGAACGGGTACGACTGAGCGTAATTGGGTTGCCAATGGCTTCAAATCAATTTTGAAATAACAAAAATCAACGACCAAGTTTTAAAATACGAGCACCGAAATTCGGTGATTGGAAAATAACAGAATTATACAGCACACGCCTACAATGTTATCTCGACTTTCAAGCACTAAATTTAAATTAAATTTTAGATATAGGTGAAGTTATTTCTTAGTTGTTGAAATAATTCGAAAAATCACTCATTTTAATTCTTGGTTAATTTTCGTTTAAGAAAAATATTAAATGTTCTATAAAAAAGTATTTAGCAGACCGTGGTTTCGACCCACGGACCTCTGGGTTATGCGCCCAGCAGTCTTCCACTGCGCCACTCTGCTCACCAGTTTACATGATGAAATATAACTTTTGTATGCGTGCTGATTCAATACCAGCAAAATGTTTATCAAGAGATTAGTACCAACTTTGTTGTTGAAATGTGAAATGGCGTCGCTACAAAAAAGAAACGTTAGCAGAGCGTGGTTTCGATCCACGGACCTCTGGGTTATGGGCCCAGCACGCTTCCACTGCGCCACTCTGCTTATATTGAGATACAGTGAAATATCGCTATTGTATTAAATAATTCTTTCGTTTCCGAGTATCCAGCTAAATTTTTAACATTACAATTTAAATAAAACTTCAGCTGTTTTATTGTCTTATAGTACTTTTAAACTCTTTCAATTTAATAAACGTATATTTGTATACATGACATTTTATTAATCAATAATACAATCTAATATAAAAAAGTTACAAATAATATAGGTTTTCAGCTTTTTAGTGTTGGTTTTCGCGATTACACAATGGTGAGATGTAAGGCGCCTAAGGAGCCCGAAGTAAAAGAAGAATCATCAAAAGAATGAATCATCTTACACAACGACAGTGTCAGTCAGTGAGTTAGTCAGTGAATCCGTCATTAAGTTCGTCAGTGAGTCCGTCAGTAAGTCAGTCAATGATGAGCGTAAATATAACATTTAAATTATAATAAAATAATCGTCATCGTGCGACGTGTGTAAAAGTTAGGAAAAAGAACAATAATATACGTAATGTAATGCGTTTAAAAATGTATTATTATAATGAATATGGTTACCACTTAATAAAACAATATAATTGCTTTTACTCAGTTCACTAGTTAGCAGTTAAAGCAAAATGTGATTTCGAACTGCGTTCCTCTGGCCTATGGGCCCAACATAATACAGCATGTTAATTACCAAAAACATCCCAGTTTCGGAATCTTGGAACAACATGGTTTCGTTGGAACTTTGCCATATTACAACAGTGTGCTGGATAACTTACCTTGTTTGCTGTATTTAAGAGAACTATTAGGTACTACAAGGAATGAACATATTTATATGTTTATTTCACACTAACTACAGAAAATATTAAATCAGCTGTTTATTCTTACAATTCGTAAAAGGAGAGTTCCGTGTAGTTCCCGGTAAAGAATATACCACCCCTCTCAACTCATGGCTGTTGAATAGGTGATCAAGGGTTGGGAGGGGGCCGATCCTGGATGGAGAAGGATGAGCCGGCGCCGAGGTAACAACCACCTCGGCGCATAGGTCTATCATGCCTGAGCCCCGTGCAGTCGCTACATGGTGGGGCCCTCAGGGGTCGCAAGCGCGCACATTGGGGAGTCTGCGTGCTTATACCGAGTGACCTCCGGAAAGACGATGGCGCGCACATGGTCACGTACCGCCATGTGCGCAGCGCAGCACACAGCAGGGCTTGGAGGGATCCTTTACAATACTCCCCAAGAAGTACCTGGGGGGCAGCCATTTTACAGCCACATTCCCAGTAATCCCCTCCGAGATGTGCCTAAAGGCGTGGCACCAATTGTTGGTTCACACTAGGATCTGAAGCCCCCCTTCCGTGCCATAGATGACCACTCCAGTAGTTTTAGCTGGTAGGAGTCCAGCATGCCCCTTCACCGTTCCCTGGGGCGGAGGAAGTTCATGATGAATTTCACTAAATAAAAAAGTTGTTTTTATTTCATCAGCATATCAGCCAGAAGACGTCCACTGCTGAACAAAGGCCTCCCCCTTAGATTTCCACAACGAGCGGTCACATGCCGCTCTCATCCAACGACTCCCAGCGACCTTCACCAGGTCATCTGTCCACCCCGTTGGAGGTCGTCCCACGATGCGTTTTCCGGTGTGCGGTCTCCATTCGAGAACCTTTTTTTTATTTGACGAAGCGTTAATATCAAGAGGATGAGTAGCAGGATCCTCACGTATGGTTATAACATACTATTGCGATAACCTATCCGCCTACCAAGCGTGGAGATTATAGCAATATATATGACCTCTGATTTTAGTGATCATTGGCTCATGTTCAGCAATGGACGTTTACAGGCTGCAGGCGTCCATTGCTGAATATGAGCCTGACATACACATGAGAGAGAAACAGAGAGAGGAAATCAATATATAATGAATCCACTAAATGCGTGCCGCTGGTCTTATTTGAGACTTGTCTCTATTATTGATTAAAACCTTAAAATGCATGTTCTTTAAATGTTTGATTCACATAAAAGTTAACATTGGGCGTAGTAGGAATGGAACTAATATGTGTTTGGCCTGCAGTTTTGACGGTTGGCGCAGTGGCTAAGTAATTAGCTTTCTGCGGTACGTGTCGCGGGTGCGGGTGTTGTTTCGGGTCTGGGAGTATATGCTTGTGAGATGAATGTCTGTGAACTATACCCACGATACAGGAGCAATCCTGACGAGAGCATCGCTTTACAAAAGAAAAAAAAAATTGCTGACAATATTTCGGATTTATATAGATAATAGTATTGATTTATCATTATTTGTTAATACCACAATGATATTTTAGTATACATCAATGTGAGCAGAGTGGCGCAGTGGAAGCGTGCTGGGCCCATAACCCAGAGGTCCGTGGATCGAAACCACGCTCTGCTAACGTTTCTTTTGTTGTTGCTACGCCCTTTTATATTTGAACTACAAAGTACTATAGTCTTGATAAACGTTTTATTGTTATTGCATCAGCCACGCATACACAATGAGCATTTCACCGTATAAACTTGTGAGCAGAGTGGCGCAGTGGAAGCGTGCTGGGCCCATAACCCAGAGGTCCGTGGATCGAAACCACGCTCTGCTAACGTTTCTTTTGTTGTTGCTACGCCATTTTATATTTGAACTACAAAGTACTATAGTCTTGATAAACGTTTTGTTGTTATTGCATCAGCCACGCATTCACAAGGAGCATTTCACCGATAATCTTGTGAGCAGAGTGGCGCAGTGGAAGCGTGCTGGGCCCATAACCCAGAGGTCCGTGGATCGAAACCACGCTCTGCTAACTGCTTTTTGCATTTTCTACGCCTTTTCTGAGTTAATAGAGTAAATCATTAACTTAGAAGGTACCGCACATGGAGAAATAATTTAATCCACGCTTACTTATTATAGACATAAGTATTGTTTATTTAATGAACTTTCTTCTAATTTTTATATACACATTAAAACTAGATATATACTTATACACTATTTATGATTTAACTAAATATAATACATGTATATAAATGTAGCACATTTACTCAGGCGTCAAAATACTCCTCCTCATCGCTGTCAGCTGATAATGTTCCTAGAAGAGTGGAGGCATAGCCACGTTGAATGGCAATGCTTATTCTTTGGCCAAAGAAAAGGCCAACCCTCTGATCACGCGAAGTATTGACCAACCGCCAAGCTATATCTTTGAAAAGCAATAGTGCACTCGGACCCCATGATCCAAGCGTCTCGACCCCAAAAGGCTCAAAACAACAATTACTAATGAAGTTATTGTATTTGCGCCGTTTGAGGGCTTCTGCTGCAGAAGCGGTAGCACCAGCACAGCCTGCCGTGCTTGGAAGATGGGATGGAGCAAGGGTGTCTACACAAATTACATCCAACACCAGAGGCTTACCCATCTTCCATGGCAGTAACAACATACCGTCCGGTCTTTTGCCAGCGTTATGTGCCAAGCCATTGGGTTCTAAAACAGCTGGGACGCGTTGACAAAAGCGCGACGAATAATGTCGTTGACATTGGCATGGCGTGTTATGCGACCTGCATTTTTACTGCTAGACAAGCCATGGTGTCCGAGGCGATAGCTTCACCACAATAACATCGATGAGGAGCAACACAAGGAGCACCTAAACATAGGCATGCAGTAAGCCAACAAGTGTTGTCGTCAACATAGTGTCTATGTTGGGCGACGGGAGTGCCTGAAGACAAAGCCCCGACTTCCATTCAGCCACAGTAAGTAGACGAGCACGCTCTACAGTAGTAGTGGACGTGTTAAAAATTGATTCCGTACCAAACTGCAGAGCGGCTCATCCCATTGTCTTTGGGAAGAAGGATTGCTGGGCAAAACCGTATTGGGGCAAGTCATTTTCCAAGCGTTCACAGCATCAGTCAAGCACGGTACCTCAAAACCCACCAGTGTCGATGCTAAGATTTTCCTGGTTAATTTATCAGTACTTATAGACTAGAATGTGAACTGACGTTGAATTTTGAATCCATGCTGACTTTTTAATTATTATCGGAGAAAATTAAGTGTGACCTTGCCAAGGATAAAAGGTAATAAAGCTAAGAAAAATAGTTTAAATTGAATTTTGATTAGAGCACTCAAAAAAAAATCCGCATGTTTTTGCACCATGTATGTGTGCTTATCAAGGGCGAAAATCATACTTATTTTTTCTTCATCAGCCGAAATCCGAATAATAGACACGGATGTCGACATGAATGTACTATGTAGCTTTTACGAGAAAAACACAAATAGTCCTCATTAAAAAAACTCTGCTCTTTTTTCTATCAATCTATATGGAACCAATTTTATTACGGCAACAGAAGGTATCGGCAATTTTATTAGACTAATACAACAATAGTTTATGATTCTTCGGGTTGTTTGAATAGGATGACGTAATAAAATTCAAGGAAGTAAAAGATACCGCGTTATAGGGCACGAAGGTTTGTTTGTGCATTTTATTGTATTGTCCATGATTCCGGCAAGTCGGTTTTTGCGTGGCTAAAGCCGCCACATTACGTCAGGCATCATTATTGAATCGTTTACGTTGCGACCACCCGCATGGGACACACGGCTACGCACTTGGAAGCACTTGTGTGTCAGGCCCCTAAGTTATTGCGGGAATATTGCAAAAAAACCCGGTGAGATTGGCAGAACTGGGTTAAGGGCGTCTGTTAAACGACTGGTATTAATATTTAAAATTATGCCTGTATTTTTTTATTTAAAGTAGTACAATTTAATGTCTTTATTTTACAAATTACGGTTACACAAATAAAAAAAGTTAATTATAAACTAAATCATTTATGAACAAAGTAATCAATGTGTATTTTATAAATTATGTTATAATTAATATGTAGCGTGTTCATTCTCATAGTCACGTTTAACAGGATTTTTATTTGAACAAAAAATAGTATCAAACAATATAAAATAAACATTTAAAACTTTTAAACAACTTTTAAAACACCCTAAAAAGAGTTTAAAATGAAATTAACTTACCCTTTTTCCTGAATAACATTTTGCTGTGAGGTCCACCTTGTGTGTCCTCGATCAGTCTAGTCGGTGGTCTGCCAATTCTGCTAACAATTAGTTAAAAACCAATTCGAAGCATCTTATAAATGTTTGCAGGCCGCACGTCCTATGACTCTCCGTCGTATTCGTTGGTGGCCGCCGACGGGACTATTCCAAATATTTCACAAATTGCAAGATTGTTTGAAGCGCCACGACATCACGACGCGATGCGGAGACGAACCATGAAAATGTCAAAGATCGATGGTCTAACGAAACGGTAAGTTCTTGCATTTTGTATGGTTTTTATTAAGTTGGAGATTTTATGTTACAAAGAATAGGTAAGCAGTTCTGCTGCCCACAGGCTAAAGCCTTGAACTGGCATGGGAAGATTTAAACCCATGTGGGATTAGCATTATTGTAGTGAATTCACTTCTAAAAGAAGCATATCTTACTTATTTGGAGGATTTCTGGAAATAGTAGTACAATAATGTTTAGTCTTTTGTAATAATTAACATTTTTTATGTCAAAACGGGGTGCAGAAAAGGTAAGGCATGCCACGATGGCGGCGGTAAGGCTCGTCATGGAGGAATGGCTTGATTTGCGGTGATTCGGACCATGGGTTTATCGTGAAGTATCTGTACCCTGTAGCCGTGTGGTGCCGGCTCAGAATGCCACCACCCCATCTCCTCCCATGGGTGTCGTAAAAGTCGACTAAGGGATTAGCCGGAGGATGGGCAGCAGCGTCCTTCGAGTACATTAACAACTTAACTGCGATCGCCAACCCGCCTGCCAAGCGTGGCGATTATGGCAAAACCCCCCAATGAGCCCACAACACATCCATATCGGTGGTTGTGGTGATCTTTGGGGGAGGCCTGTGTCCAGCAGTGGACTTGATTCGGCCGAAATGATGATCTGTATCACATAGGCCGAGAAGACACGCCCAGTTGTCATCACTGTGGAGACTGCCTGGATGACACGGCGCAGGATACGCTGGAGTAGTGCCTAGCTTGGGCAACGCTACACCATGATCTCGTCGCGGAGGATGGGGAAGGTGACCTATCGCTTCCGCCCGTGGTTCAGTCCATCGTCCGGAGGAAAAACGCGTGAGATGCCGTCGCCTACTTTTGCGAGGACATGATGCACCCAAAGGCAGAGTGGGGATGTGAAGAAACGACCTCTGCTCCTCGCCGCAGAAAACACACTGGACGTGGGCGCTGGCGGAGTGCGTTGAACAATCATCGACCTCCATGAGTTAAGGCCTGCGGATGACCAACTAGGGGTAGTCTGAACAGAAGCAGGCTCGAGCCGGCGGTGGCGCGTTGTGTTTCGCCTCTCTGAAGGAATGTGCGGATGGCCAGGTCGCACGGAGACGGGGCCCGTCGGTTAGACGGTTGGTGCAGTAGCTGATACAGTCGGCTGCTGCGCTCCGGTTCGTAGGTTTGATTCCCACACGGAACAAATATTTGTATCATCTGCAGGTAGTTGTTCCGGGTCTGGGTGTATTGTATGTGGAATTCATGTCTGTAAACGCACCCACGACACAGGAGAAATCCTAGTGTGTTGCCCCAAACTAGGATTGCTTAGGTTTTATAAAAAAATGTAGTGACGGGCTGATTCCTGCCAGGGGTGTGGTCCAATGCGTTAACTGGAAGGAAAACCGTGGAGCTTCAGCCAGTAAGAGTCCGGCATGCCCTTCCAAGGCGGAGGAAGTCCATGAGGATTTCACCGAGCCAAAAACAACCAGCGCTCCTTACTTGCGTGCTTGGCATTTAGATGATCTGGTAACCTATTTGGTCCAGCCATTAGACACATTATTTATGTATTTATATCTTGTACCTGAATGTTAGTATGTACTTTTTTTCTTTATGCGTTTGATCTGTGTGTGATTGTCTATTTGAGTTAAGACAAAATTAATGATTTTCTTAGTAAAAAGTGATCCATTTTGCTCTCTGAAATGCATCCTTAAAATTCTAAGGATTTATGTGATATTACATTCATTATTCCTAAATAAAAGTAAAAAAAAAACAGGTTTATGATGAAAATAAAATTAACAAATTCCACCTCACAAGAGAAGTCCTCTCCAAACGTTCGCAGAACATTATTAATGAATTTCCTTGAAAACTTTGCTCAAACGTTTCATTAGAGGCCGTGTACAAAAAGTCTCGACTTAATAGTTATGTTTTTGTGCTTTGTGGGTAAGTGAATTAAAACAATGCGGAACAGTGGATCCCAGGTAATTAACAAAAATATTACAGGTGTAAGATAAAGTTAGTTATCATAAAATGAAGAAATAATAAACATAATATCTTACTATTAAATGTGAAAGCCAGTATGTTTGAGAATTCATCACGAATGAATTATAATGAAGTTTGGCAGATAGGTACATACCGTCGACTATCGAATACTAGATATTAGATTTTTTTTAAACCGGGCAAGTGCGAGTTGGACTCCTGTGGAGAGGGTTCTGAAATTTTTGAATATATTGTCTATTGTTGAATCCGACTTTGTGCCAATAACTTATTCCAAGAACAAATTTAACAACGTAGTTAAAAAACATGTATGGGAACATTTCAACCGCAAATGTAAGTTTGTATATATAATATTTAACGATTTAACAGGTTGCTTTAAGACCATAGGCTTCTTAGACCATAGGTTTTTCTGGAATCTATAAGTAAAGAGTATATAAGATCTATAAGTATTTAAACATTTTTTCAATTTTTTTGTCTCATTGTTTTCAGGCATAGTAATGGTAAATTGTCATCTATTTTCTTAAATAACTATAATACCATATATATTAAAAATAATATATAATATTGTAAAATAAATATATGTGAAAACCTCACAACAAGACCTTCCATTTCATATGTCACACAGTACAGTTTGCAAAGCTTTATTCTTTAATTTTCTATATTGCCCCCCCAAAAGTTATATATAAAAAGTATACTCATAATTCATTTATTTACGTTACTCATCCGTATTTGGGCGCAGAAATCCATATGTGTACCATATTTCAACTTAATCGGTCTAGTAGATTTGGAATAAATTGGCTGTGACAGACAGACAGACAAACGATTATATGACGGCACGGTTGGTACAATGGCTTATACAGTCGGCAGCTGCGCTCCGGGTCGCGGGTTCGATTCCCGCACGGAACAAATATTTGTATGATCTGCAGGTAGTTGTTTCGGGTCTGGGTGTATTGTGTGTGAAATTTGCGTCTGTAAACCCATGATCCAAGAGAAATTCCCACATCGTCTAAAAAGAAGTGATCCTGTAAGGGTTCTGCCATTTTTTCCTTCAGACGTTCGGAACCCTAACAATCACTCCATTTTATTAATTTACATTCAGCGAAGCGGGCTACTTGGCAGCTAGCGTGCGGCTAATACCACCACCCTATTTCATACCGCGGGTGTCGTAAAAGGCGAATTAGCCACAGGATAGGCAGCAGTATCCTTCGGTTATATTTATAACCAAATTGCGATCGCCAACCCGTGTTCAAAGCGTAGCCATTATGGGAAAACCCCTTCAATGAGCACTCAACACAAACCCATACAATCATGTCGTTGTGGTAATCGGTGGGGGAGGCTTCTGTCCATCAGTGGACGTTTTTTGGCATAAATAAAGAAGCGGGGAATTTAACGGCTAGTATACATTAAAACCTAAGAGTACTAGTAGCATCAACTACAGCCAGCAGACTGATAACATTACAACAACTTAACGCTAGTGAATTATGAGATATTTAATTGAAATATTCCTTTTGTAGAGGATGTTCAGAGACTGGGATGATTTGAGGCGCTCATAATTATATCGCTTACCAATCAGTGAGGTGGAGAGACCATGAATGGTTGACCGCATTGTGTTGTTTAAACTGACATTCTGCGTGCTTGTGATCAGATGCAGACGGCAGTCGTTAAGGCCGTTCTTTGCCTTTAGGTGGCTTGTATAACTCTGACACAAGGCTGGCCACTAATCAATCGAAAAACAAGAGGTTAGGCTGATAACAATTAAATTTCCTGATGAAAGGAAAAACATACGACCACTACGCAATATTTGGCATCTAAAATTGATACAGACCTTGTTCCTAGCATAATCTCCTTCATGTGTTACACAAATACAGCTTTGGCGATAAATAACAAAAGATCCACAAGCGATGCTTGCACTTGTCTATCGCTCAAGATTCCTGGCAACAGCTTCATTACAGCGTCTAAATAATGACTACTGATGGAAGTTTTCAATAGTCCCGGCTTTGAATAAATCAAATAACTCCGCTGGATTCGCTGTCGTTGGCAAATGTGTCTTCATTCATGACGAAGCATTAGGAAGGTATGGAGATGAAAACCATGGCGATAATTTTGATCTCAATGGGAAATTGTTATTAAGATAAACAAAGGGCAACATGGAGACATAATATGGAAGGATCGATGGACATAGGTACCTAAAGTATAACGGTTTCTAAAATAAAACAGATTTACTTAAACTAAAATGAACTTAAAACAATGATAAACAACTTTTACAACAAAACGGTGACTTTACTTACTAAAATAGTGTGTTCTGAATTGATCTACATCAATAAAAGTGGCTTCAACTTTTTGTCCGTATATCTATCTATGACATCCATCTTCTGACAAAACATGAAAAATACATAGCGCCGTCTCACTTCTAAAGTTTCCAGTCATTGTAACAACTCCACGACATTTTTTCCATGACAGACGCGGACAGGTTTGAGCAAAAATAGTCTGGACTGTGATCGGGTACGTACCGACGCACGGACAATACATTCATTATTGAGATGCGAGTGGGCACAGCTGCAATAGCCGCTACTCGATGGACGCATTGAAAAAGCTAGATATGGTCGATACTTTGTAGGAAACCTTCTAAGCATATTTGTACTTTGAAGTAGAGACGCTTGTAATCGATTGAGAATATCCGAATGAAAATGTATAATCGATTATTTTTCTTTATTTATTTACGGACTTTTATCGTTTAGAAATATGTTATTCCAATCCTCACTTATCGTTAATGTAATCTTTGTACATTCAAAGATTTTTTTTTTTATTAATAACTTGTAGCAAAATAGCAAATTACATACTTTTTCATCTATGTAAATTATGTGTACAAGTCGCCATATTGCAGATTTTTTTTGCAACAACAGTCCTTGGGGCTCTCAAAGTGCGCTGTAAGTGCACCAACATTTAGCAGTATTTTTTTGTAAAAACTTCTCTCTCCGAGCCGTTCCATCAAAAAATGTTGTTCATCGTTAATACTATTGCTACAAACAGCGCAATTAAGACAGCCATATATGATCACGAGGTATCCAAACTATCTTGATGTAAAGTTTCCCGAACGAAGTCTATAAGCAAAGTATTAAATACGATCTTCTTAATCTCACATCAGCAAACACAGTTTCATGAATTACAATTGCACGCAAGTCTTTAACATGGCACCCATCTATTGCGTCTAATTTCACTAGTATCCAAAAGCAGACGGCAAACATTACATCGCCAATATAGTAAACTACGTACAGCGATGTTTAACAACGAAATAACATCGATTGTTATTCGATTGTAATCGATTTAAATTTTTTTTTTTGTGCCGCTTCTCGCATACATTTCAAGGGAGATGTCGATGCTCAACTGGACAATTGGCGAGGTGAAATACCCTCAAGCTTAGCAAGGAGTCATCCAGTTTGTTTTAATTTAAATAGATCTTTACTGTGGTAATTTTATGGATTCCTGGTAGCGCAAAACCATGACTAAATTAAATAAAAATAAGCGAACCTTTTGTTTACTTAGTGTTACAATTGACTGATGAATACTCATAATATTTAGAAAGTATAAGTTATTACTAGCTAGCTATTACTTATTTTTACACACATTAGCCCTCGTCTTTTTTAGTGGGTCTTATATGATGAATACAAGGGATGTATCACAAGTATGTTATACTGTATTAGCCAAATCAAAGACCTAATACTGTGACTCGTGCTTTAATTATCGTCGAAGTGATTCGTATGCAACGGTTACAGGTTCGATATACGCACGGAACAAAAAATTATATGGCCCACAAATGGATGACTGCTGCTAAGATATCTAGGTCTTTCCAGGAGTGTCCAGCATCGGATCCAGGGTGATTGGATCGAGGAAGATCTTTCTCTGCCGACAGAAGTGTCTGGCTATGTTGGCAGAGCACTAAAATTATAGCGCAGTGATCTCCTTCTGCATGAGTGTCATGCTTCACAGGAAGAGCTGGCCCCCAAGTTGACGGCGGCCGCGTCTGCACTGTTGCGGCTGCTGCCCAATTTGAAGGGCGGAAATGCTTCCTGCCGGAGGCTCTACATGGGGGTCGTGCGGTCCATGGCCCTTTACGCCCCATGGCCCCAGTGTGGGCTAAATCCCTGAGGGTAGCCAACGTCGCCGTGCTGCGAAGGCCGCAGCGAACGATGGTCCTCAGGGCAATAAGGGGATACCGCATGGTCTCCTACGAGGCGGGGAGCCTCCTTGCCAGATCACCGCCCTGGGATCTAGAAGCGAGAGCTCTCGCGTCGCTGTATCAGTGGCGCGGGGAGGCGCTAAGTCGGGGCGAACCACCAGTACCTCGTGAGATCGAGGTGCGACGGTTCGAGCTCCGGCCGATCCTGGTGGCGGAGTGGAAAGGGCGACTGGAGTGGCCCACTGCAGGGCACGCCGCTATAGCGGTCGAAGGGGGTGACCTCTCGCTTCCGGCCGTGGTTCAGTCCATCGCCCGGAGCGAGAGCGCGTGGGATGCAAGCAAAGGAGGCGGCAGAGCGGGGACGGAGGGAGATCTCCGATCCCCTCCGCAGAAGACACACCGGGCGTGGGCGCTGGGGTAGGGTTCTGTACGATCTCCGGCCACCATGAGGAGCGGCCTGCGGGCCGAACAGAAACAGGCCCGAGATGGCGGCGCGCGTGTTCCGCGCGCGCCTCTCCGATGGATAGGTGCAGCCAACAAGGCCGCACACAGAAGGGGCCCATCAATAATTGACGGGCCGATACCTGCCGGGGGAGCGGTCTAATGCAGAAAAGCGTACAACTCACTCCCGGCTAGAGGTAAGAAGAAGGACACCGTGGGGTTTTAGCCGGTTTGATCCCGGCATGCCCGGGAAAGGCGGAGCTTCCCAAGTGCAATAGGATTTCCGACGTTAAAAAAAAAAAAGTAAGACAGTAGAGCGGGATTGAGCGAGCGTCAATCCAGCTTGGAAAAGGAGGAGATGACACCGGGATAAAAACTACTCCGCGCCCCGGCGTTCAACATCAAAACCTTATCCCCCTGCCGTCGCTATATGACGGGAAGCTCGGGGGTCGCAATCGCCCTAATTGGGGAATCATCATGCTCATGCCGAGTGTCCCCGGAAAGATGGTGGCTGCAGTGTGCGCAGTCCAGTGCACAGTGAGGCTTCGGGGGATCCTTTACAAGCCCCCCTGAAATATGCCTAGGGGTGGCCATTTTACAGTCACCTTCCAGTGGGAACCCCCCAGTAGCGATTACGTTGCGGGCCCTCAGGGTGGCCGCGTACACTTAGGCCCCTTAAAGGGACCGCACGGTCCCAATGTAGAGTCTTTAGTAGGAGGCATTGCCAATAATTTGGGGACTGATTGTACCTATCTAGCCGGACTCATACAATAAAAGAGCTAGCAAAAATAGCGTACGAATAATTATATAAAATTATTATTATATCTTGAAAACCGCCCCAATGGCGATAAATAGGCAATTAAAATCTAAATTTTATAAATGCATGCTTTTGTTAATTTTTATTCAAATATTGTAAACAGTTTAACCTTAAACATCAATAAACTCTCTGATACAAAAATATCCATCTAAATATAAACTTATAATATCCGAAACATTTCTTTATCTCGCAATAGTGGAACGTCATTCTATCGGCAAGCGATCTCCGAGCAAAACGAAATAAAAGCTTAAAGATCACCGTTCGCCGACCAAAATAGCGTTGGACTCTATTCAAAACTCTTCGGAATTACTACACTATTTGTTGCCATCGTCCATTCAGTAAGTCAACGCGTCACAGTAATTTGTTACTACAAGAATTCGACAGTTATTAGACGAATATAAATTTTTAACGCTACTTTAAGCCCTGGTATATGTTTACATTATATCCGCTGGAACGCAAACGGTTTTAGTTATTTATTACACATATTAATTTTGATGATTTCAAGCAAGTATTTTAATATGGCGGCTATTTGTAGACACTTAACTACAAAATGCCTTAGGCATATTGAATGCGATTATATTCATTCGTTTACAAAGCGAGAAATCCCTTCATTTTTATTGTTCTACTGTAATAATAAATAAATAAATTATAACAAAGTACAGATACATTATCTTGCTCCATATTAACGGACGAAGAAATGTTCGTGTGTTAAACATAAACTAGTAAATTAAGAATAGCACCACTCCATCTACTCCTGCGAATGTCGTAAAAAACGACTAAGGGACTCTTAACCAGAGGAATGGGCAGCAGCGTGCCCCTCCTGTGGAACAGTAGCCATACTGCGCTCACCAACCCGCCTGCCAAGCGTGGTGAGTTTTGCAAATTCCCCCCATAATGATGAAACAATTGTGTTAAACTATGGCTTTTGTTCCGTAGAGGACGTGCTTTGGCTGGAATGACGATGATGACTCCCAAGATACGCAGCAAGGGTTCTATGTCTAATAAAATTTTAAATAGATACCACTCTACCGTACTATTACTGGTGCTAGGTTTCTTATTGCACAAGGGTTCGTTGGAATCCTTATAATTCTCCCCGAGAAATACCTGGGGGGACGGCCTTTTTACAGTCGTATTCCCTTCCTTGAGGGGGTGACCGCTTTACAGTCATCCCCTCCGAGATGTGCCTAAAGGCGTAGGCGGCTCTAGTGTGATCTTACGAGGACCTAGAGGCCCACCTCGGTGCCGAAGGCTGTTCCAGTGGTTTTAGCCGGTAGTAGGGCGGCATACCCCTTTGCCATTCCCCGGGGCGAAGGAAGTTCATGTAGAATTTCCACTGGAAACCAATAAAAAAGGTATCTTATTGCAATAGGCCGGTTACGTACGTATCACCCCAGTGCCAGATATTCGCCATTAAGCAGTAGTGTAAACTGTAAACTTTAGACATTGCTGTGCTCCGGTTAGAAGGGCAAAGTAGCTGGTGAAGTTACTGAGCATAAGAGACAAAATAAGTTCGAGGTGATGAGCGCAGTGTGGTTTCACGCAGGATTAGTCCTGGGTAGCATTATAATTGTTATGGACAGGCATAAATCCCACCACCAGGCGAATGACTTGCACGTTTTAGGACTAAATATTGTGTTATATGTTCTATTTAAAAAAATACCTCAAATAGTCGTACGGAACAATAATATTGTTATTCTTGCATTTTATATTAAGTAAGCTTTATATATATGCCGTGTGGTGCTGACTCAGAATGCCACCACCCCATTTCATCCCGTGGGTGTAGTAAAAGTCGACGAAGGGATTAACCGGAGGATGGGCAGCAGATTCCTTCGAGTACATTCATAACTTAACTTCGATCGCCAACCCGTCTGCCAAGCGTGGCGATTATGGCAAGACCCCCCAAATGAGCGCATAACACACCCATATCGGTCGTTGTGGTGATCTTTGGGGGAGGCCTATGTCCAGCGGTGGACTTCATTCGGCCGAAATGATGAAGCTTTATAAGTATAAGATACTCATATTGTGCCGAAATACTCCACTCTACCTTTTAGTTATACAAGAAGTTAAATAAATCAAAGGATTTACACCAATAGATTTTATTTTATTGTCTGTGTGGTGCCGGCTACGAATTAACACCAACCCATCTCATCCCGTGGGTGTCGTAAAAGGCGACTATGGGATTAGCCGGAGGATGGGCAGCAGCGTCCTTCGAATAAATTAACAAATGAACTGCGATCGCCTACCCGCCTGCCAAGCGTGGCGATTACAGAAAAACCCCCCGATGAGCACAAAGCACACCCATACCGGTCGCTGTAGTGATCTTTGGGGGAGGCTTGTGTCCAGCAGTGCACTTTAGGCATTCGGCCAAAATTATGATATAAAATAAAAACTTGTTTCAATATTAAAGACAAATTTACTATGTTTTTATAAGTCAGACCAATCTGTATTCTTTTCTTAAGCTATACGTTATTTTCAAAACAAAAACAAAGACAGCAGAAAGTGAAAAAAGAAGCGAAGTCGAAGTCGTGCCCGGGATGTTATGTCCAGACTGGGCACCACTGACATTCTACACATTAATTACGAAGGAAAGGCAGACCACAAACGTTAAACAAAAGGTAATACACTCCGCACTTAATCTGATTCGTATTATTGCAGTCGTAACGCAACATTCCCTGGGATTTATTGCAAAAGAGCTGTTAAGAGCGTTTTACACTGAAGACGGCATCGGCGGTCTGCATCAGCAAAATGAAGCGTTAGGATATTTTAAACGAACATGATTTATCGATTAGGCTCATGTTTTAAGAGAAAGTATTCGCTTTGATGCTTACGCGAAATGTAGCTTCGTGCAGAATGAAATTCTAGTTTCACACGCAACAAATGTGCTCATTATCTGATGAACTTTGCGAAGCGGCGCGTCCAACGCGTAGACTAGTTAATAAAACAGATGCGAATTAAAATATTAAAGGGAAAACTACAAAAGTTAAATGAACGGTTCGAGGAAATTCCTTTTTAGAAATAAAACAGCTTTGGAATAGATGTATTGACACAATAAAACTATTCTAATGCGTGACTTATCATATTAAATCATAATGCAATTATCATTAATCGTTTAAGGTTTTTATTCAGAAGAATAGGCTTCCAACTACTATATATTCTTCTTCCGTCTGCCCTGGTCCTACATTACTTGAGGTTGGTGCAAGATGAAATCTACAAAGGTTTTACTGTCCGCCGCCTGCCTGACACCAGGGTTGGTGATACTTGGGTATACTAATGTTGATGGTTTACCTGCCACCTGCGGGTAACCCAAAGTGATTAATGCTACAGACCGAGTACCAACCTCCCTTAGTCACCTTCTATGACACACATGAGAAAACATGAGGTAGCCCTATTCGTGACCGGCGCTACACGGCTATGGGCAGCCGGATGGACCCTCCCGACTGCTAAATAACGTGGAACGTTAAACAAGCTTACTTACAATGCCCGGAGCTATCGATTGACTAACCCGTTTGGACACGGAGCCTTATCTAATTTGAATATTTATATTCCAAGAAAGAGAATTCTAAGAAGACCCTTAGAACTTACGCCAAATCCTAAGCTAAATTATAATATTGACTATTGGTTTGGAAAAGGAGCATACTATCTCGTAAGATTATATAGCCTCCTACTGGCTGATTTCTTTTGTGATAGACAGACAGGTAGATTTACAGTCGCATCGTATATTTAAACAACTCTCACTATCGAGTCGCGCATTATAGGGTTCAAAAGAATGCTCATGATCCTTCATCGAGCTGTGGAGAGAGTTATGATTGGGCTCTACGAGATCGAATATGAAATGGAGAAATCCGTAGAAGAACATTCAAGTTGCCGACATGGCTGTAAGGATTAGTAAGCTGAAGTGGCAATGGGTGGAGCATATAGCTCACAGAACTGATAGCTTTTGGGGAAAAAGGTTCTCGAGTATCGACCATGGACCTCAACGCAACGTGGGACGGCTGGTCAGACGATCTGGTAAAATCAACCGGATGTCGTCGGAACAAGCTGCATGTAACCAGTTGTTGTGAAAATCTACAGGGGAAGCCAATATTCAGCAGTGGCCTTCGTCTGATATGGTTATGATGTATGAACGTTACATTCTTCTCGCGACAGTCTGTAAACTGTTGTACTTCAAGAAGCCATTCTGTGAATTTGTGAAGTTCAGTTTAGTTAATGCTAGACCCAGATTTATTTTGTTTATTGCTCTGTTAAAAACTAAGCTCTATTTGAAACTTTGTTGAGGCATATTCGCAGACGGGAACCCTTTGTAAAAGTCCGCTCCCTCTTTCCCCGGGGTATCGGATGTTCATGAGATTTCCCTGCAAAACAAAGACTGTTAAACAGCATTTAGGAACATCGCAGACTTGTTCGAAACCTAATGTGATGCATATGGGCACTCAACAAGGGTAGCTGGCAGTTCGAATTTTTTTTTTTTATTCTGCCCAGTGGATCGCTAAGTTCACTGGAGTGCTAATCTTCGCCATCAAAGGGGGGCCTCTAGGAAAATAAACAATCATACTGGAACCACTCATTGGTACCACGCCTTGAAGCGAATCGCGGAGAGGATGACTGTAAAGTGGTCACCCCTTCTAGCTAAGGGAAGGCAACTGATAAGAAGCTAGTCTAAGTCTTGTCAGAAATGTATAAATTCTTTCCGGGCATGCAGTCTAATTTAAGGACGTTATGTGCCTTTGATTTGTTCATTTAGGTGTAAGTTGGTAAATAATCTATTAATACATATGTGTCGTAAAGTAATAATAATAGCATTTAATAACACCCAGACCAAACACTCAGAATGATACAACAATAGTACGATACTAATATGTGCCTCTCCGTACCTCATTAGTAAGAACGAAGTAATATATAACTTACAAACTAGAACCCACAATCACACCTCTATAAACAAAATACCCAACAACAAAGTCAATAAATGCTGCAACAAAAAAACCCATACATAACCCTCGTAAATCGTTATTCACCTCTGGGCATTGTTGGTCTGTGTCCCCTGCGTGTCGTCGCGGTTCGATCCCGATCGACATCCAATGTATGGAAGCTTCGATGCTCTGTATTGCCTCTCTCACTGATATCATTAATGCACAACGGGAGATTGTGTTGCGCAATCAAAGTTAATTATAGCTGCAATAACTACGGTACGAAGTACGGTTATGTTTTACTTTAGAGTGGTTACAAGGGTGAAGGGTGTGCTTATATAGGTGCTGTCTAATGTTGACCATCAAAAAGAACAATTTTATTAGTCTATGTGGAAAAAATGATCATCCCATTTCATTTTATTACATAAAGCGACTTTTTTCAGCGCTTCTGCAGTGCTTCTGCATCGAGGCAATCGCGATGCAGTAGCGACACAGTGGCTATCCGTCTGCTTAACTACGCTACTGTCACAATGCAGTCGCGCGGTTCAAAAAGCTGCAAGAAGTCGCTGTGCACTGTTGTGTTGCGTGAAGAGCAATGGAAAGTGTGTATAATAAGGGTATTAAAGTCATATTTGATAAACATCCATATCTATCACAAGATTATTGATTGCTTGTATTGTTTAGTAGCTAAACAATAAACAACAAATAGTATGTGGATGTACATTAAAGAACTTCGTACAATAAAAAAAAAACATTGCGTTTCAGTAACAATCGACATCTGCTTTTGGCCCATTGTTGCGTTTTAATAATGAAAGGCTCAGCAAAATCTAATTCGTTTAAACTATTCTGAGGCAGCTAGAATTAGATTGTGAACGATTTTAAAACTCATTCCACAAAATGATGTTCAGCTGAGCACAACATGCACTTCGAACGGAAATTGTGCCGAATTACGTAAATTATCTCAAATTATCGTCTGAGTCGGTTACAGTGGATGCTACCCATCATCAGTGGGTAGCATTAAGGCTTGCCTTGAGGCAACCCGTTGCGTGACAGCAGCGAAATATTAATAATTATGATAAGTAATTACGGTCGATCAGATCCTTACGGGCGCACGATTCTTATTTTATGCAAATATACGCTTTATTTTGAAAAAAATTAAATCCCTTTTCATAATTCAGGGAATTTTTAAGAGACTTGAAATTGAGGTAACTTATATGCTGAAATCGTTACATGTTACGAGAATATTTACAAACATCAACTGATCGATAAATATTAATTTAAATGGGCAACCTTAATCGTCAGCAATAATCTTATGGCCATCGTATTTGCACTGTTCATATGCTCCATTCGGTTTTCACACTTATAGCAGACTTAGGTATGTATAATAAAACTCATCAAATACATCACTGCAACATGATATTAGTTTCCACATCACTCACACAGATTTTATTACATTCGTTGAACTCTAACAATACTTGTGTGATATCCCAAATGTGCATTCACAGAAAAATAATATATATCTAGAAACCAAACGGGTTGAAACAGGAAACTTTCAAAGACAACGAAATAAACTATAATCAATCTCGACACTTATACATAATATAATGCTTACGATAGATGCTTAGCCCTTTTAATACGATATCTAATATGTTTATTTGTGTGGTCTAAACGTCATTACGTGACGAAGATTTACTTACAACGTTCCGGCCGCACGAGGATTATGGACCCATCTCAAATTTATAAGAGAAAAAGTTTAATGTAAAGATCACTGACAAATTTGTAACAGAACAATGAATCGGATATTAAAGTATCTTCTTTCATGACATGGGCGAGCGGATGGTTAGATTAGGTTGTGGCCACAGTGACGAGATATCGAGATGTTAAATGAAGTCCAAGGCAGAGTGGTGGGCAAACTTTAATTTACCTTAGACATTATGAAACTTATGTACGGGTACAAAGTGTAGTTTGTTTTGTTTCGGTAAACTCTAAGCTAAGTTTAACATGCTGTAGATCTTTATCTAAGAACTAAACTTACCTTGTAACTTCAAAGCTATGCCAAAGTAGTGCAAAGCACGTACCAAACGTGCGTGACATCTAGTAGTCTCCAGCAAGATTACAGTCGTTGTAGAATAACTTAACAACGCTGTACTATCGACGGCGTCCTTCGACCTACGCTCGCCGCATCGCTCATCGCTCCGCGTAATGCTTTGCGCTCACGCAACGCGACCGCTTGCGAACCTCTCGGTGGTGTTAAATGTATCTGCCTGCTTGTATCAGGTTACCGTACCAAAGGCGTGGGCATTGACATGTTCAACTTGTTTTGTTTTGTTCACTCGACCATCGTAAAGGTTGACTTTCTACGCGCATCGACGTGACGTCCCTGCCGATTGAATTACTTTAAACTTCATAGGAGACGCTTGTCAAACGTCACGTCGAAGCACTGTTGCCCCGTTACGATGACGCTGTGAACAGTAAACTCCGTGTTGTATCGGGAAACTAGTCATATTATGATCACCCTATTCGAAATCGAACACGCATTAAACCTATTCAAGCGACAAAAATTGATGTTAAATTAAAGGATCGGTTCATTCTGTGTCGAAATAATTAAATTTCGTGCTGGCACTAAATTATTTATTCGCACATTCGAATTAATGTAGTCGTAAATTTCTGGGCGCATTAAAATTATTTATTTCTGCGTAAAATGTCACTCCATTGAAAAATAATTATGGTTGTGTTGGGTACGCGTCGTGCTGGGCCGACATGGACCTTCAGCGGATTATTAAGATGTTCGAGTGCAGTGCGCATTTAACGGGTTGTCTCTCATTGTTGGCGGACGAAGATATGCCAACTGATAATCGGAATGACCGAACCCGGAGCGACGACTCATTTAATGCTTGTCGATTTGAATGCGAGGGAATATCACAAACTCATAATTAATATTTGTACTTCTTCTTTATAACTTTTATATCGTAGGGCACGACGATTTTCTGTCGTATATTAAAAACGTAGTTGCGCAGCGGTAAAAGCTATTTCGGTATTATGCTACCTTTTTTATTGTGGGGAATTCCTCATGGACTTCCTCCACCTTGGAAGGGTGAAGGGGCATCCATCAGGACACCGTGGGGTTTTAACCGGTTTAAGTCTTAAAACCGGCTAAAACCCCATGGTGTCCTTCCTCTTACCTCTAGCCGGGGATGAGGTGTACGCTTTGTCTGCATTAGACCGCGTCCCCGGCAGGTTTCGGTCCGTCACTGTTCGACGGGCCCCTTCTCTGGGCAAAAACAATGTAGGTAGGAGATTTAAAAATTATCAAAAACATCGAAAGTATTCAGTGAACGTAGTAGTAAGTATCTTATTTATCACGTATTTCATCCGGCGTATAGTATTGACTAGTTTTATAGCTTGAATTATAATTTTAAGCGCTTTCTTAAGTACCAGATAGTTATGATTATATTTTAATGCCGTCACAAATATCAAATGTTTTCATATCATCATGCATCATTTATGAGCTATCTATCTAATAAGGGCAAGGAACTTTTAGTTGCAACAAAACGTCACCATGCGACGCCAGTAGTGCGTGAGACCATTCTATTACTTGGACAACTTTAATATTACTATACTATCAAACTCTATCTGAAGGAAGTAAGGTTAAAAATAAGTTGGGATACAAATGAAAATTGTTGTAAGGCGACGTAAAACTAAGCACTACACTTGAATACATATTCGGTTATTATGTTGATAAAAACTGTCGCAACATGGTTGGAACTAAGTCGGGACACGGAGGGAATACATTTCAAATGCCGTTATGTGTGACAGAACAGAACATTGTGATGATGTCATTTGCTAGCGTAATATCCTAATTACGTGGAATATATTGTAAGTACGCGCTTTATATTTAAATTTTAAGTTTCGAACATACAATGAGATGCAAATGATATCCAATTTAAACGTTTGATTTTGACACAAATCCTGGCAGTTACCATCACCACCACCGTTATACAAAAACGTAGACCTATTTTCTAAAATTTTTAATATAATATTTCTTTCTTCATTTCTATTTTTATTAAAAAAAAATATTTATGGCACCTTTAAAAACTATCCAGTACTTGATAAATAGAAGGGAAATCTAAGGCCTTTGTTCAGCAGTGGACATCCTGTGGCTGATATGATGATTTGATAAATGGCACCATTTTCCTGTGGATATCAGCACACTACTATTACCATTACATTTTCCAAACGTAGTGCCCATGGCTAACATTCTTTCTTTCATCATCGATCGCGAATTCGCGACCGATCATTGAAGTTAATATATTATGACGCTTCGATCCATATAATTACGCAACAAGAATACAACAGTTTTTACCAAATAAGAGCCCATTACTGAATATTTCTATTAGCTAAATATCGTGATGACGTAAAAAATCACTTTGAGTAAAACTGAACCAATCCGTAATTGTTGATACATCTATCCGAACCATTGGGGTGTAATGTATGTGACGACACGTTGATGCAGTGGTTGATACAGTCGACTGCTGCGCTCTGGGTCGCGGGTTCGATTCCCGCACGGAACAAATATTTGTATGATCTGCAATTGTATGTGCACCCATGTGGTAAACAACGGAGAAGTCTTCGCTTCGGCGCCTATTGCTGACACCCAAGGACATCGCAGCTAACTACACGATCAAAACTTCACCGGCAGTCGTCTCCAGTTTGACTCATCGGCAACCTTCGAGTTCTACGGGTCACCTTCGTCGGGAAGAATCAACGATCAGCAAGGGAAGCATTGCAGACAGTGCACAAAGACCGTGACATCGTTCTGTTCGCCTCTTAAGTCACTTATCATTCACTTCTCAGCTGATTCCTTCAACCATTTCTTTCACTTTTATTTTAGAAATAATTAGGGTTCCGCGCAAAAAGATAAAACCCTTGAAATCCAATATATACCTATTCTATGTCAAGTGTCTATGTCGAAGGACTCTAAATTTCTTTCAAATTAAACGCGGGTGAAACCGCGGGTCCCAGCTAGTCACTAATATTTCACTAACTTTCAAATTTAACGTCCTATTGATACCTATTAATTCCGTCCTATTAATTCTATTTACTACATACCGTTGTAGATTTGTCGAGTTGCATTCCACGTAGAACTGATTCAATTACACCAGCAACTATTAAAACAGTCCACTAGTTTCATTTACCATCTGAAGGAACCCTTTTAAACATGGTTTTAAAAGATGAAAGAAATCACCTGTCACTAAAATTAGCAACTACTATTCCTTTTAAATAAAAAGTTACGAGGAGTTATTTTGATTTGTATTTTACTGGACTAGTGTGCGCCCTTGTGTGTACTTTGCCTTTGACTTATTCATCATCATCATCTTTTCAGCCAAAGGACGTCCACTGCTGAACAAAGGCCTCCCCCATGGCTTTTCATAACAATTTTGTCGTCATTTTGGGGGGAATCTGTGAAGGAATACTCACCATGTTAGGCAGGGAGTTGATGGATACTGGTCCACATGAACACTGCTGCTCATCCATCTGGCTTAGATTCCCTTATTCGCCATTTACGACATCCGCGGGAGGTGATGGAGTGGTACTTTATTCTTAATCCAGACACCACACTGAACATTTCACCCACATTAATATCCAGAAGATCAACACAGACACGTTCCTTATAGTCCTCGACTTTTACAACTCCAAATAAAAACAATCTAGACATCTCAATCAAAGTCGCGCATTTCATCCCCGAACAAAGAAACTAACAAATTGTTATCCCAAGGATAAAAATGCAGCATCAACTACAAACCTTACCTCGCCTTATGAAATCCACTGCTTACTTATTCAATAAACGTTTACAGTGTGGGAACGAAATATAACCCACTTTGTTCTGAAGAAACTACAGCAATTTGTCAATGTGCATCCGTATTCTGTGAATTCGGTTTGAGTTTACTTATCTAGGCGTTTGTGTGTATTTCTTGAGTATGTTAGGACAGTTTACATTCGTTGGATTTACACGAGCTGACGACTGAGTTGATGTTTTATATCTTTTACGGAAATAGGATGTACTTGGTATTATAACATATGCAACCCAATATTTTAAGAATACCGTGTACTGAACTGATTGTTAGACTTTGTGTGTGAGGATCAAAAGACCATGTTCTAGCGCTTGTTAACATATGGAATGAGCAAATATCATTTTATTTCTTCACACCCTAATTGTGTTGGCAGTACCCGCATTTCCTATCTCTCATCCTTGTCATGCATATTTTTGTAAAAGAGCGGATCAAAAACCCTCTAAAATATTACGCCCACAGTAGCAAATTTGAGGTCTCGTATTGCGCGTTGCCGGCTAAGTAGGTACCACCGCAGTGCCAGATATTCACCGCCAAGCAGAAGTGTTAACTTTAGACATTAAAAGGAAGGGCCACAGTAACTCGTGAAATTACTGGGCAGAAGAGACTAAATAACTAATGTCTTCTTCAGATGACGAGCGCAGTGTTGTGCCACGCAGGCTTAGTCCTAAGTAGCATTACACTTCTTATGCCCATAAGGCATGACGCTTACCACCAGGCAGATGACTCACTCGTCTCGTCATTGTGTTGTATAAAGTAACTGTGTTAGCCTTTTTTTTATTGGTCGCCAGTGGAAATTATACTTGAACTTCCTTTGCCCTGGGAAGGGAGTATTCCGGTCTCCTACCGACTAAAACCACTGCAGCGGTCATCTTCTGCACCGAAGGGTCTCCAGGTCCTCGTAAGATCACACTAGAGTCACCCATTAGTGCCACACCTTTAGGCACATCTCGTTGGGTATGACTGTAAAGCGGTCAGCCCCTCTAGCGGAGGAAAGGCGACTGTGCAAAGGTCGCCCCCCAGGCACTCAGGGAGGATTGTAAAGGATCCCCCCAAGCCTCGCTGTGGGCTGTGCTGCGCAAACGGCGTTACGTGACCACGTGCGCGCTGCCATCTTCCCGGGGGGACCTGTCCTTTTTTTTTTATTGGTGCCCAGTGGAAATTCATCATGAACTTCCTTCGCCCCGGGGAAGGACGAAGGGGTATGCCGGACTCCTACCGGCTAAAACCACTGGAGCGGTCATCTTCGGCACCTAAGGGAGGCTCCAGGTCCTCGTATGATCACACTAGAGCCACCCTCTGGTTTTCGCCTATTGGCACATCTCGGAGAGGGTGACTGTAAAGCGGTCACCCCCCCAGGGGGATTGTAAAGGATCCCCCAAAGTGTCCCACGGCAGCGCGTGACCACATGCGTGCTACCGTCTTCTCTTGGGTCGCTTGGTGTGGGCACGCAAATTCCCCAATCTACGCACCCGCGAACCCAGAGGTCCCCCACCTTATAGCAATGGCAGAGGTTTTCAGGCGTATCGGAATTAGGCGCCAGGGCGGTTGTTACCCCGGCGCCGTCTCCTTCTTCTTCGAGCGGGATCGGCCCTCTCCCGATCCCGCTCTGCGGTCTCCTTCTGGAGCATGACGCTCTCACAGAAGGAGACCACTGCATTCCAGTTTTCGTGCTCTGCCAACATAGCCGACACTACTGCTGGCAGAGAGAGATCTTGCCCGATCCGATCGACCAGGATCCGCCGCTCGGCGGCCCACGCAGGGCACGCCTCGAGCGTGTGCTGTGCGGTGTCCTGGTCGCTATCACAATGGTGGCATTGTGCCGTGGCCTCGCGTCCTATCCTGTGCAGCACCTGCGTCAGGCGGTAGGTGACGCGCTCGCTCCTTTTGAGCCAGGCTCCAAAGAGCGGCAGGACGGCCTCGACGACGCGCTTGGTTGCAAACTGCATCCGCAGGCGATGACGCCACTTTACAAGTGCGCGCCGCCAAGCTAGCCGCCGCAGCTTGTCCAACGCCCCTGGAGGCGCGCCTTCGCCGCTCTGGCGGAGGGAGCGTGTCTGATCGTAGACCCACGCATCCATCTCCGCCAGGATGTCAAAAGGCGGAAAACGCGCCAGGAGAGTTGCCGCCTCGTAGGACACCGTTCGGTATCCTCGTGTGATCCGGATAGCCACTCTGCGCTGCAGACCGTAAATTTTGGTTCTGCAGCGCTGGGCGCCTGATAGTCGAGCTGACCATACAGGCGCCCCGTATAGGACCACGGACCGCACGACTCCTCCGTAGAGACGGCGAACTTCCTCACATGGGGGGGGACCTGTCCTAGCCAAGTACTCAGAATGTTAACATTTGGAAGTGTGGCGAGTTGAGTCATAGCTCAACTACCATTAATAATAGAAGCTTCAGTCGTGTTTAGCCTGGACTCTACCTTGCCAACATTGCTTTGCGCCTCTTAAGGTATTTTGCTCTTCATTAAAGGAAATGATCGATCTACTCGTACTTATATTTTATTTCCATCTTAGCCGCAGAGATTAGAATCACCTACCTAGTTTATTTCACACATACATGCCATCTATATTTTATAGCTCATCCAATAAACATTACCTAAAAACGTTACAAAATTTATTTCAGTTCAAGACTAATCTTTCGTTTCAAACATTCCACAAAATTAATATATTCCGAGACCTACATGTGTCAAGTACATCGGCGGTGTGACAAATGCGACACCATCACTACCACACGGAACACATCAGGAGCACTACATCTAAATTTCACAGCCGTAGTGCGCTCCCATAAACAAATACCACCTATTCGGGGAACAATTTCACGCCCTATTTTACCCTTACGAATTTTCTAGTCCGGCCAGTAGAAAATTTTACGCTGAGACTCCGGGGCCTTTGTATGTGGATTTTTTATTACACACCATTTTAGTTTCTGTGAATAAATGACCTCCATTCTTTACTCAATTTAATTTTGTTGGTAGTCGCGAAATGGAATAAATTGGTGAATTTATTTCTGAAATGCTTTAGTACACAATTATACGCTGTGGCTACTGTAAATAATTAAGATTCAAAAGCAATTACTCCCTGCGGCATAATAGTGCATTTTATGATAACGAAATGTAAGATTCTTGTTCAGTAAATTACGACGACCGTCGAAAAAATAGAACATTTGAATAATATGTATAACATATAATTTAGACTTTTTGTGGTCAATACTAAATACGAACTCGCATACTTAGTATTATTTGATGCCAATTACGATATTGTTTTAGATTCGATTTTAGAAGTAGGTATGTTAATTGTGAAAAAAATACACTTTAAAAATACTAATCGAAACATGATTTTTCAGCCAAAAACGTCCACTGCTGGACAGAAACCTCCGTCAAAGACTGCCACAACGACTGGCACGGGTTTGTGTTGTGTGTTTATTTATTTGAGTGTTTTGCCATAATCGCCACGCTTGGCAGATGGGCTGGCGATCGCAGTTAGGTTATAAATGTACTCGAAGGACGCTGCTGCCCATCCTTCGGTTAATCCCATAGCCCCATTTTACGACACCCATGGGATGAGATGGGGTGGTGGTATTCTTGGCCGGCACTACACGTTAATCAAAACACGCTTTTTATTAAATATAAACTAAAAAACACAAAATATGTTTAAATGTCAAAATAAAATCTTTGGGTAATATCAAATTAAAGGTAGATTCATTTTGCGAATGTAAGTAATATTAAATTATTATTTCTTTAGTATTAAAGCTAAATTAACTTAAAAAAAAACTAAAAATTCATAACTTACCTACTTAAATAATCAATTAAATTTTTATCATTTTTTTAATTGTTATACCTACACCTTTTTTAATAATAAGCTGATGACTCTGGTGACAGCACCAGGTCATAGTCATGTCAAATTTTTATAGTGTCATTGATTCTTGATAAGGCTGCAAAATTTCAATTCAATCAGACATCTGGACGTGGGTGAAAATTGTATTGCAAGATTCCATTACATTCCATAGTTACATATATACAACTAGGTGAACCTAATATAAAGCGTGTTATAAAAACGGGAGGTTTTTAGTGCGACTTCTTTTATAATGGTTTAGTTTTATGGTTTAATTTCTAATCGTGTTTAATGTTCAAATAAACAATTATTTTTACGTTAAACGGGATGAGAAGGATTTTGTATTGTATCTACAAAGGTCTACCTGAAGTTATAACATATAACCCGCATCGTTAACATCTATCTTTAGGTTATTTCTTCAGAGACTGTAGTAGAGTAGATAGTAGTTGGCGTGTTTAGTAGAGGCTCGACGAAGCGAAAATAAATAAAACTGAAGCGACAATAAATGAAATTGAAGTGTGTTTGTAATGTCAAAATAATAGCTTTTTACCAAATAAATATGAAAGTACGGTACTTATAACAAAAATATTTTTTTTTTATCTCTCGGTCTGTCTGGTCGTTCTGTCTAATCTCCGAAACGGCTGGATCGATTTTGACGGGACTTTCAGTTATAGGTAGCTTATTTTATTAGGAATAACCTAGGCTACTTTAATTTTAGAAAAATAAATATAATTAGGGTTACGCGTACGAAAATAAAACCCATGAAATCCATTGATATATGACCTACTGTATATGTCAACTGTCTATGCCGAAGTACCTACTCTTAATTATTTATAAATAATCCGATTTATTTTAAATTAAACGGTAGGTGAAACCGTGGGGCACATCTAGTTTGCAATAAAACTATGCCGGAAAATGTTGTTTATCTCATTGATTCACACACACAAATATGGCAGTAAATATTTATTTTCCTTTATTTATATTTTCGATGCTCGGGTTTATCCTGTATCATGGATTTTTGTTTCTTTTTCTTTTGCTATTTATTTTAATGCCACAAACAATACACCCAGACCCGGAACCACTACCTGCATACCATACAAATATTTGATCCGTGCGGGAATCGAACCCGCAACCCGGAGCGCAGCAGCCGGCTGTATCAGCCACTGCACCAACCGTGCCGTCTTATATTATAGTTTTACTTATATATGATGTAGATATCATATGCATAAATACCTCAGTGATACATAAGTAATGTTTTTTATGCAAATAAAACGATTTTACTACTTAAATTCTAAAAGCCCACGTCAATACTTACTACAAATATACTACGACAATATACTTCTCAGACGTTTTAATCAGACATATGTGGCAAAATCCAACTGTGAGAATTGAATTTTCTTTAGAGGCTTCATTTCTTTCATAATAGCATCCGATCCTGTTTTATTTATTATTGAAATACAAGAAGTAAGGATACCTTAAAACTTTGGAAATGGTATTGAATGTTTTCTAGATTAATTTCTTGAATAAAGTATCGGGTTAAAGCTCCAGATTTTGAAAGACTATGAGGGTTATGAGAGAGCTACGAGTAAATTTATGTAAAAATGTATAGTTTTTTTGGCAAAAGAACATCCAATTATCGTACTCGGTTAAATATGCTAATGGAAATGTCAAGGAAAATGAAATACAACCTTGCAAATATTGTTTAATTTACTAAAAAGTTTGATCAAGACAATGTGCAGGTGAATAAAATCGTTGAGTTTGTTTTCTTAATTCTTGCAGTAACCCCAACAATTTAAGGTTATGTTAATTACATGCCATAATCTACTGTTTTTTGTTTAAGGTGTTGCAAACCTGCATTCACGAGTTGGTCAACTCTTCTAGAACCATTTTGTTTCCTTGTACACCGCAGTGAGCGGTAGATGTGCTCTGCAGGATGCCACTTCTCAGCTAAGTGATTTTATTTGTGTCCACATTCCAATGTGTATCAAATTACGCGGCTCCGCGACCAGCTGCTTGATCGATTGTCTGCCGCTTTGCTAAAAGCGCTATATTGACTCAAATAATTATCTCGGGGAAATTGTGGAGTATGAATTTATCTGTTAGCCTTACATGGTTCATACAAGCTATTGTTTCAGCTAAGAAACGTTTTAGGAGAATGTTTTATTACTACACGAATATGAGAAATAGTAAGCAATCCCTTAAACAGGAAATTTAAGGAGCCGGCAAGGAAAACACTTCCAAATTATCCGTTATGACAATAGCGTTACTGTCATTTGTGAAGAAAAGTCAGGTTTTGTAGAGCTGACCGTATATTTAATGGTGATACTCACACGCCCAACTGGGGCCAGTTGGGCGTGTGAGTGGCAATCAAGATGTAAGTTCAAACCCTTCACGCTATTGGCATGAAACTACTCCTGCACTGACTAACAAAATCTGATAACATATCAAAAACATTAATTCACTCAGTTGGACAAGTTAATTGGGACATTGCATAAAAACGTAGATATGTGATCTTTACATTTTACATTTATTTAAACATTATGATTGTCTTTTATTGTCTTTTTTTAAAAACGTTGCCCCACTCTAGGATTTCTCCTGTGTCGTGGGTACGTTTACAGACATGAATTCCACATACAATACACCCAGACCTGGAACAACTACCTGCAGATCATACAAATATTTGTTCCGTGTGGGAATCCAACCCACGACCTGATGTGTATATGTGATCCCTTTATATAAGAAAGAAATATTTCGATAAGAAATTGTTTAACTTAATCAGGATATAAAATTGTAATAATATAAGTAGATGAAGTAAGTACCAATATAAAGACACCAATAAACCATACATGTCAAGTACGTACTGTAAGTAAAAAGTAGCCAAAAATGTAAAGATTATTATCTGAAATAAAAAGTGTTGCGAAATTATTCATCCACCAAAGGTCCCCAATTACACATGTTAGGGGAAAAAATGCGGTCCGGACCTAGGTCCGGGCAATAAAAAAAATAACCCACGACCCGGAGCGCAGCAGTCGACTGTATCAGCCACTGCACCAACCGTGCCGTCATATGATCATTTAGTATTAATTTAATTCATCTGAAAATATGTTTGTCATTCATGAATTATCTTTTAAGGGGAGAGCACAGGTCAGTAATTTATGTAATCATATGTTTTGAAGCGTTTAGTAATGTTTTGAATTCATGTTTCATGCTTCTAATGTCTTAATTCTAAACCAGAACGGGGAGCAGTATATATGTAACAGGAAGGAAATTATATGTACTATATTGAACGACTTCACTGAGCTGGATGCATCATGTCTCACACAGAACCATTCATTTGTAAACAGTCATCAGACGTGGCTGCGCTCAACATCATTAGTTGTGTTGGCACCGCTCTAGGACATAACATGTTAGATTTAAGGGTCATTACTTAAGGTAAAGTTCTAAGTTTAATGTTGGTGAAATGAGCTTCGATCTTCTGATATCGGAAGCAAAGCGAAGAAACGCAGACCAAGAGTCAGAACGATATTGAAGAATATTTTAGCGAGAAAATGAAACCCAGCACTGGAGGTATCTGAGTTTCAAAGCTAAATTCTCATGCCACTAATAAGACACTAATTACTTAATAGTTACTTGTATTTTTTTATTTACTGTTTCATAACTCTGGATATTTGAAAGGTATCTGTTAAATAAAATCACAGTCATATGAAATCCACTTGAAAATAGAAACGAGTCAATATAACATTTTATCCTCACTTAACGAATGCTTGATACTTCAAATCTCTTCAATGTTCAGACCCCCAATAGGTTGATGTGTTAAATGGCTCGAGCCGGGTGCAATAAAACTGTTGCGGGCGGCATAATGTTAACATTTGACATTTTTACGTCCGTTTCACGCAAATAAAAGTTCGTTGATACATTCTATTCGTTTATTATGACTTATTTATACTCATTATATAGTGTAAATATTCAATATCGACCTAAAAATATGAAAAGTGCCCAATGTTTATGATTTACTTTACATGAGAAATAACTACAAGGTATACCAACCAAATATATTTGTAGATGTTAGAGATAGTGAGCGAACAATTTATGAAATTGCACTATATACGACTGCATTGTTATGATTTTGAATAAGAATATTTCAAAAAGAAAGCGGCAAATTGCGAATCTCTGTCGCAGATACTCCCATATCCAATATTCGTCTTTCTATTCTTTATGCAAATGAAGAAACGCTGAAACGCGGGCCAACCTTATCCAAGGGTGTCACTCTCAGCTGTGGAATCGATTTGGAAGTTTATTCAGGCTGACAACGCGTGAAGCAGGGCTCAGCTCGAAATCTATTCCACTCTGTACACCTATATAAGCCGACGTCTCAACTCTGAGCTTACGTATTACTAGAGCGTTCAAACGCCGATTCGAATTTGGTACACGAGAGATATCCAAATCTAATCTGTCGAAAAACATTAGTCTACCTTGACTGAAAGACTGAAACAAGCCTGTATTAGAGTTGTCAGCTTATAGGTATTTCGGTTGAAATCTAAATTAAACTCTGTAGGGTTGTCATTGTCATTGTTCGCATCGGACACTTGACGTTAATAATCTTTTGTGATGTTGTACATTTAAACAACTCCGTAGCGTTGTGGAGATAGCATCGAAATTTATGTGTTGGGGTTGCGAAACAGTGGCCGTGTACAATTGGATGTGACAGACAACGCGCCCTGTTTCCCAGAACAGTTCAGTCGAATACAGGCCCGTCGTGTAAAATGGGAATATTGTAAAAATAAACGAGAACGTAAACGAGTAAATGGTTTTTATTGGCAGTAAAATGTGGTTAAATAGGGTTTCTGTGAAACTAGCACCCTTTTTGACAGCATACTTAATAATAGTAGTAGTAGTAGTAGTAGTACTAATTTATAAAATACTGTGTTCTTTCATTTGACGAAGACCAAATATCATCATCATTCATTTCGGCCGAATGAAGTCCACTGCTGGACACCGGCCTCCCCCAAAGATCACCACAACGACCGATATGGATGTGTTGTGGGCTCATTGGGGGGTTTTGCCATAATCACCACGCTTGGCAGGCGGGTTGGCGATCGCAGTTGAGTTGTTAATGTACTCGAAGGACGCTGCTGGCCATCCTCCGGCTAATCCCTTGGTCGACTTTTACGACACTCATGGAAGGAGATGGGGTGGTGGCATTCTGAGCCGGTACCACACGGCAAAGCCGGCACCACACGGCAAACCAACCAAATATGAGTCAAATCAAAATATATATAACCAAAATTGCGCAAGACATGATATCTATGTGCCCGTTTTGTGACGAATATTATCAACATCAACCGTGGTAAAGCCATCTTCATTAAAATACACTCCACAAGATTCTATGGTAATATCGAAAAGCTAATTTCACACATAATTACGTAGTATAGTAATAATCTTTATTAAGGTCAAAATCATACATTATCCAATTAAAATTAACATAATAAGTACCTACACTACTGCATACAAGCCAGTATTACCTTATTGCAATAAAATCTGTACTTTAAAAGCCAAGCGAACTTGCAACAAAGTACGCTGGATATGGGGCGAAAATAATAATTATCATTACTTACATCTATGTTCTTTTATTAAGTTCATATATCGCAGACCGTATCTAAATATGAGTTTATCGGTTATTAAACATTAAACATCGGTTGTTAAACAGAACTTAATATTTGAATATGTAATTTTATTAGTATGTACTTCTTCATACATTATTGTTATGTAGGGGTGAAAAGACCGCGGCAAACTCATCATATCGGCCCTGCAACGTTCACTGCTGAACAAAAGCCTCTCCCATAGATTTCCACAATTGTGCTGGCTGTTATGCTTGGTAGGTGGGTTGGTGAGCACAGAATGGCTACTGTTCCACAGAAGGGATGCTGCTGCCCATCCCTCTGGTTTAGAGTCCCTTAGTCGCCTTTTACGACATCCACGGGAGGAGATGGAGTGGTGCTATATTCTTAATTCGGACACTACACGGTATAAAGGACTTTCATTGTACTGATTTGCTGGCTAAGAATAGCACCACCCTATGGGTATCGTAAAAGGTGCCTGTGAGCCAGAGGAAGGGCAGCAGTGTTCATTATATTATATATTAACTAAGATCGGCAAGTGGCCTGCCAAGCGTGACTATAATGGCAAAACCCACCCAATGAACACACAACACAAACTCAGACCGGCCATTGTGGCTAACTTTGGGGGAGACCTATGTCCAGTAGTGGACGTCTTTCAGCTGAAATGACGATGACGCTGATGAAAACTGTACTTTATTTTTAACTACATACATGTAAATTTAGGCCCGCGCCTAAGCTGCTGCCCCAGACACATGTTAGAATCGTTCAAAATGAAAAAGCATGTCAGTTTCATTGATAAATTCACATAGAAAAGCCTTTGACTGGTTGCTACAGGCGGTTTCTAGTTTATCTGTGCATCGGTACATGAAGACATAGAATTCTTTGTTCCATTCATCTTTGTTTCAGTTGTATGAACATGGTTGCTCGTATGAATATATCTTGGATGCATGCAAAACCATTTCTAATCGGCAGTAGCTTAATGTTACGGTAGATAAATGTTCTTTAAATATTAAATAAGTACAAAAGAATCTCTATTTACCAAGTATCTACGCTTCAAGAAATACTTGTAATCATTAATCTAGTTAGATAAAGGTCCTATTGACTGACTCTGGGAAAAAATGTAGAAACAATCTTAAATGATTCCGTTATAAAGCCCAGATATATTTATGACATAATATTATATAAGAAAAATACTGGGCAGCGTCTGGAATTAAGTTTTGAAGAAAGATCCATTCATTTTGAGATGACCTATCCTGACAGACAGAAGCATGAGTCAGTCATCATGTATCTCAACCACATTTTAGGGAGCTCAAACACCTGTCGCACATCAAAACCACCAGCAGGACATTTGTGTAGGAATTCATGATGTTCGTTAACAGAACAGATAAGCTAATCTTTAGAGATAAACAAGTGACACTACCTGAATTTCGAATAAGTATTCATAAAAGTGAAGAAAAACCGGACTGAAGAACGGTGTAAATCCCCAGAATCGATTGAAACGAGATATATGTGAATTGATGCGCTGTAACGTGTGCTCTTTGTAAAGTGATAATTCACAAGAATACGGTAAAAGATTTACGTTATACCTATATCATTACGTTTGTTTAGATCGCCTACCTGGGACGTGGACGAAGGCAAGAGCGCCTCCCGTGACCCCGGCGCTACATGTATGGAGGACCATCCTCGGATTTGGCTGGTAAAAATCCATGGCATGGCGAAAGCCATGTTGGAGGAAGTCTATTAGGGTTCCCCCACTTACCATTAAGGGGATTAAAGGGGGTAAGAAGGCGGTTAGGAAAACATCGCATGGTTATTTTTGTACGTCCTGGTGACGGGACTAGCAGTTCATTCGCTTGGTCCTGCCTAGAAACAAGCCTCTCCAAAGATCGCCATAACGACCGGTCTGGGTGTGTTATTTGCTTATTGGGGAGTTTTGCCATAATCGCTTCGTTTGGTAGGCGAGTTGGTGATCGCAGTTGAGTTGTTAATGTCATCGAAGGACGCTGCTGCCCATCCTCCGGTTAATCCCACAGTCGCATTTTATTTTGTAGCCGGCACCACATGGCTTACTACAGTATTAAGTAATTGGTCTGGTCTTTACTGAATCAAATCAAGAGATTTTGATTCATGTGAACCAAATAGGTACCGAATAGTCAGAATTGAAGTAGTGGCATGGTTCCAAGTAGTTGGTCATACAGAGAAGAGATGGCAAGAAACTGCATGGACGCTATAAAATATAAAAGATACCCGTTCTATATTATCTGTTTATATCGCTAAATAAACTACAATGGTGTTTTTTGCATATCATGTTTTGCATCCAAACCTTGGATTATTCCAAAAAGCAGCCCAAAGCTAAGTTTTGTCTTGCCCTGATATTAACCATCTTATAAAATTTATCGTTATAAGATTCTTACAAATAAATTGAGCCACTTTTTTCATTTATTAACATAGACAACGAAGACACAGAATAATATTACAAGCAAAACCGTTTTATGAATAATGATAACCCAAAAAATACACGACATGAATTTTAATTTAAAATCAAGATAAGTTATTTTGTAACTGATTGGATACAAGAATCTAACAGTTTCTCCAAATTGCGTTGCTAATACCAATATTAATATCCACTTAATTTAAAATTAATGGTGTTTTCAATAGCTTTAATTTTAAGCAATCTACATTTTCTCTTGAACATAATGGATACCGATTTAATTAGCCTTATTGCCGTATACCCAATACTATATCGTTGGTATTATACAATCAGAAGGCAGTAGAGGACGTTAGTTAAAAACAGTTGGATTGGTTACTTTATAGCTCCTGTAACAATAGCTGATTTAACTCATACTGCAATGATTGATGGATCCATTTAAGTCTTTTTCAGTTAAACACGCTTAATCTCGGATAAGTTTGAGCATACGAACATGAATCCAGGAGCGTTTAAAAACAAATTTGATGATTAGCCGTATGTGCTGCGAGTCGCGGGTTCGATCCCCGCACGGAACAAATATTTGTATGATCTACAAATAGTCGTAAGATTTATGTTAATAAGCTGTACCCACGATACAGAAGAAACACTCGACGGAGACATCGTTTAAAAAAAACTTGTTTTCTGTTATTATAGAGCATATCGAACAATATGCTCTAAAATCACTGCTAAATGTGCTACACATGCTATTTTTTTCTTTTATACTCGTAATTCATTGTTGGTTGACATTTATCGTTGTTGATAAGTTCAACAGATGTTTTTATTATTTTTTAATGTCGATTCATTAGAAAACAGCAGAGTTTCTTTTTGTACTACCCGGCGATAAGATAAGCATTTAGTTATTCGGCTGGTGTTAAGCATCACGCCTGTTCCAAAACAATTGTAATTCTACCCACAACAGTCAGTCCTGCGTGGCACTACACTGCGCTCGTCACCTGGAGATGTTAGTTATTTAGACTCTTATGCCCAGTACAGTGTTCCGTGTGGTATCCGAATAAAAAATATAGTACCACTATTTGACTAAGAGATTCCAAACCAGAGGGCTGGGCAGATCCTTTTTGTGGAACAGCTATACTGCGCTCCCTACCCTCCTGCCAAGTGTGGTAAGTGCTGGAAAATTCCCCCAAAAATGACGACATAATTGTAGAAATTTATGGGGGAGGGCTTTGTTTAGTGGTCATAATTGGCCTGATATAAAAAAATAGAATGCTCAGTAATTTCACTCGATACAGTATTCTTGAAACCAAACACAGTCAAAATGTTTAAAGTTTAAACACTACTGCCCTGCCTCACCGAACCCGCAGATGCCTGTCGCCGCGAGACCATCTCGTTCAATTTACTTCTCCTCCCCGTACCTACTCGTGCCAGCCCGTGGCGAGCCTGTAGTTTTAAATATCCCCTATCCCCTAATATATTTAAATCATACCGATCCAGGTGCCACTACATAGCTTGTATCCCCCAACAACGCCCTAAGCCAAGGCTTAGGTCCCGCAGGGGGCGCACTTAACAGCAGTTGCATAATATATAAAATTATTTTAAGCCTGGCCTCTTTTTGCTTCGCCAGAAATTGTCGGTTAAGCAGCCACATTTCCAAGAAATAGTTGCAAGAACGTTGAACATTGAAAAAAAAACCGGTCAAGTCCGAGTTGAACTCGCATGGAGAACGTTCCGAATTTGCTGAATATATTCGGTCGTGTACCAATAACTTACCCCAAGAACAAACTTAACATAGTAGTTGAAAAACATGTTTTCCTATACATTTCAACCGCAAACGTAAGTTTGTACGCACACTAAAGATTTCACATGTTATTTTAAGACCATAGACTTCTTATAACTTAATCGGTCCAATAGATTCAGAGCAAACTGGCTGTGACAGACGGGCAGACAGACCGAAACACGAGTGATCCCATAAGGGTTCCACCGTTTTTTCCTTCGGACGTTCAGAACCCTAAAAACACTACTGCTTTGAGGCAAATATTGACACTCGGTGGTACCTACCTAGCCAACCAATTAGAGACCTAAAAACATCTTAGCCACCACCAGTTTAATTTGTTCCTATCATTTCAGACTAAAAACGTCCACTGCTGGACAGAAGCAGTTGTGTGCTCATTAGAGGGTTTTTGTCATACTCGCCACGATTGTCAGACGGGTTGGCGATTACAGTTGAGTTATAAATTTACTCGAATGTTGTGTGAATGTATCTAAACATACACAACTTTATTTGTGTGATTAAGTTGTCAAATGCATTTGAAGGATAAAAAGTAAGAGGCTTCATTACTTAGAAAATATCAAAAGAGCCATCTTCATCAGAAAGAGCTTGACGATAAACTTTTATACGAAAAATCCTTAGTTCTTAAAAGCAAAGTGTACATAGTAAAGAAGGCTACAAAATTTTACGATGAATTGATACGCTGAATTAAGACCAAACTTCGTGATGTTGGTATCATTCCAAGTTTGTATGATACTATACTAAAAAGAGTTTTCTAAGTACACTTGTAAAGTCACAAAAACTTTTGCGTCTTGTAATTTTATACTCGTACTTAGTAATCCGTGTAGTGTCCGGATTAAGAATATAGTACCACTCCATCTCCTCCCACGGATGTCGTAAAAGGCGACTAGAGAACTATAAACGGGAGGGATGCGCAGCAGCGTCCCTTCTGTTGAACATTAGTCATTCTGCGCTCACGAACCTGCTTGCATTGTGAATACTGGCAAGTCCCCACCAAAATGACGACATGTTACCGGTAGTTTATGGGGGAGGTCTTTGTTCAGCAGTGAACGTCTGTTGCCGGATATGATGATAACGATGACAGTTTTTTTTCTTAAAAAAGGTTGCCTCACACTAGGATTTCTCCTGTGCCACGGCACTTGTGTCTGTAAGTAAACGAACCCATGCGTTTACTTACAGACACAAATTCCACACACTTTACACCCAGATACGGAACAACTACCTGCAGATCATACAAATATTTGTTCAGTATGGGATCGAACCCGTGATCCGGAGCGCAGCAGCTGACTGTAGTAGCTCACTGCACCAACCATGCCTCAAGTTAGTGTAATATGTTAGAACGGAAACTTAAGATATTGTATTTGGTAATATACTGTTATGAATGCATCAATCGCTCGTAAATGGCTGGATGGTTTCTAATAAAATTCGGCATAGACGTAGATTATATAGTGAAATAGGACATAGGATAGGTTTTACTGCGGTGCCAAGTTCCAATAAGGATTTAAATTAGTTCAATCATCATCAATCATATCAGCCACAGGACGTCCACTGCTGAACAAAGGCCTCCCCCTTAGATTTCCACAACGTGCGGTCACATGCCGCTCTCATCCAACGACTCCCAGCGACCTTCACCAGATCGTCTGTCCACCTCGTTGGAGGTCGTCTCACGCTGCGTTTTCCGGTGCGCGGTCTCCATTCGAGAACCTTTGTGCCCCAACGGCCATCAGTTCTACGAGCAATGTGCCCTGCCCATTGCCACTTCAGTTTACTAATCCTTTCAGCTATGTCGACAACTTTAGTTCTTCTACGGATCTCCTCATTTCTGATTCGATCTCGTAGAGAAATACCAAGCATAGCTCTCTCCATAGCTCGCTGAGTGACCTTGAGCTTTCTTATGAGGCCCATTGTGAGTGACCACGTCTCTGTTCCATATGTCATCACTGGTAACACACACTGGTTAAAGACTTGCGTCTTGAGGCATTGCGGTATTGTTGACGAAAAGACGTTGCGAAGTTTCCCGAATGCTGCCCAGCCGAGTCGGATTCGACGATTGACCTCTTTCTCGAAGTTGGACCTACCTAACTGGACAGTTTGTCCTAGGTAGACATACTCGTCAACAACTTCGAGAACAGAGCTCCCAACGGATATTGGGGTGGGCACGACATGGACATTTGACATGACTTTTGTCTTGCCCATGTTCATTTTAAGGCCCACCTGTTGAGAAACTCTGTTGAGATCATCGAGCATTGTGCTGAGTTCTTGCAGCGATTCTGCCATGACTACGATGTCATCGGCAAATCGAAGGTGAGTGATATACTCGCCATTGACGTTAATGCCGAATCCTTTCCACTCCAGTAGCTTGAAGGCATCCTCCATTGCAGCGGTGAACAGTTTCGGGGAAATGACGTCCCCCTGTCTCACACCTCTCTGCAATGGAATTGCCCCCGTGCTCTGTTCATGTACTCGGACCGACATGGTGGCGTTTCTGTATAAGCACTTCAACACTTCAATGTACCGATAGTCAATCTGGCACCGCTGCAGAGATTGCAGCACTGCCCAGGTTTCGATCGAATCGAAGGCTTTCTCATAGACCACAAATGCCAAGCATAGTGGCAGATTATACTCCTCGGTCTTCTGTATAACCTGCCGCAGCGTATGGATGTGGTCTATGGTACTGAAACCTTTTCGGAAACCGGCTTGTTCGGGAGGCTGGAAGTCATCAAACCTGCGCTCGAGACGATTCGTGATGACCCTTGAAAACAGCTTATAAACATGGCTCAGAAGTGAGATGGGTCTATAATTCTTCAATAGGGTGTTATCACCCTTTTTGAAGAAGAGCACCACCTCACCTCTGTTCCACGCTTCCGGCGTTGTGCCCTCGAGTAAGACGGAATTAAATAGATTCTGAAGGACTTTAAGTACCGGTGTTCCACCCGCTTTCAGAAGCTCTGTCGTAATTCCGTCTCCACCCGGCGCCTTGTTATTTTTAAGCTGTTTCAAGGCCATCCTAATCTCGTACAGGCTGATGTCCGGGATATCCTCGGTATAGTGTCGGGTTAGTTTGGCTCGCGGGTCTTTGTCAGAGCCAATGGTAGGTATAGTAACCGAGGTGTATAACTGCCGGTAGAAGTTCTCAATCTCTCTCAAAATCTCTGGCTTAGTCGACGCTACCTAGAAAGCAACAAAATTAAATTAGTTGTCGTGGACAAAGTCACGGGTGGCAGCTGGTTTGATAATGTATGTGATTCTAGAACCGAAAGAAAAAAACTTACTAAAATCAACTCTTACCCATAGATTATTATTACTTCAATATATGTATCGTTACAGAGTTTATTAAAATTTATTTTTCGATGATAAATATGTTTCCTCTACGAGGCGACATTTTTTATCCATCTTTACTGTCGACGCTCACATATCATTCGCCTGATGTTAAGCGTCTGTCGATGACAATTGTAATGCTCCGCAGGACTAGTCCTGCGACTTGACGTGTCACCTCGAGACATTAATTAGTTCCATATTTTATGCCCAATAATTTCACTAGCGACAGTGCCCTTCCAACCATTTATGTCTAAAGTTAAAACACCACTGCTTAGAAGTAAAAATTTGGCACTCTCGTATTACAGATCGAGAATAAACACTCAGGTAGAACTTGAGTCGAGATTGATGACATTTATATTTAATTAATACAATTTTGACCCAAGTTCTACTTGAGTTTTGATTCTCGGCCTGTAATACAGGCGCCCCACATACAACCAGTCCTTATGAGTTTTAGTTTAAGTAATTGTATGTAAACGACATGCAAACTCTAGGCAACTCTTTATGTGACTCAAAGCAATGTTTAGTAAAGCAAACAGCTAGTTCTGGCGAATACTGATCAAATAGTGAACTAACTCGTCACGACCACAACGATTCATTTCACTTCATTGCCAATTTAATCATATTATTTTCTCTTCATCAAAAACCTAGAAAGCAACAAAATATCACAGTAAATTCTAGTCCATTATATTGCACACGCTACACTGTGTGGCCCTATTACACGCGATGTGGGTCTGGGTGGGCCGTTCTGGGCTCAATGACGACAGAATTATCGACAATTACGCTTCGACGTCGTCAGCCTGTGACTGTCATCCACGGATGAAGTTTAAGGGCCTTTAATTGCTCCGGCGTTGAGTCGGTTCTACTACGGTATTAAACAATGTGTATGAGTAATACGAGTTCGTGGAACATGTTTAATGAAGTGTGAAGGGTTTGTCGTCTTATTTGGAAGTAATTGATTATGACGATTCAGTGATAATATTTATTTAAATGATGTGTTTTGACGAGATAAGCAACGGAAGTAATAATTAAATTTTTATAACTGTTTATAGGGCCATTCGCAGTGTCTCAAGGTAGCTAGCTATGTTTGCTTTAGCAAGACCAAAAGGGTTGTCTTTTTACAGGGCAGTGTACATTGCTTATACAGAGGCCCGAGTTATAATATTACGTACTGATATACCAAAAAAAAAAAAAAAATTTATAAGCAACCAAAATGCAGATTATCTATACAAATAAATAAAATTGAAGTGTCTGTTTGTAATGTCAAAATAACAGCTTTCTACTAAATGCATATGAAAGTATATACGGTACATACAACAAAAGAACAATTTTAGTTTTTTTGTCTGTCTGTCTGTTTGTTCCGGGTAATCTCCGAAACGGCTAGTCCGATTTTGACGGGACTTTCAGTGGTAGATAGCTGATGTTATATAACTTAGGCTACTTTGATTTTAGAAAAATAACTAGGGTTCCGCGCAAAAATAATAAAACCCTTGAAATCCAATATAAGTATATATTCTATGTCAAGTGTTTATGTCGAAGTACTCTAAATTTATTTCAAATTAAACGTAGGTGAAACCGCTGGTCCCAGCTAGTTGTATATATAAATATTATATTATTTTAAAATTCAATTATTTAGGGCAGCTCTCGCAGCAAGCTGAAGTGGGTGATCTGTTTCACTATACGAACTGTCAAGGCCAAAAGGGCTGCCTTTTGGAGGCAGTGTACCTACATATATTGGGACCGAGTCATAGTTGCATATTTATCAATATTCAGATAGCTCTGGATTTTATTCAATTCAGGTACAAAAACTTCTACCGTCATCTTTGGTTAATATTACAGTAGAAATTTCCACCAAAACTATGGTCTCCAATAAACATGTGATATGTAACCGAACACAGCGTTCACAAAGCCTCGCCCCGCCACGGTAAGCCCGCCGACTCGCTGGCGATTGGTCGACGAACCATGGCTTACCTTATGTATAGGGTTTCAGCATCATTCACATGGATAATACTGGTAATGCTACGTCACTCCGATAAAAGTTTTAAGCTGTTAAAAGGGATTTTTTTGGTGGCTTCTTAGGTGACGCTAAGGTGTGAAGTGTTGCTTAATCCGGGATACGATATGTTTGGTTTTATAAATATACAGTAACACTTACTGTGGACACTTAGACTTGGAAGTTTCGGTCATGCACCTCTGTATTGTACACCAATCTTCGGCAAAAGTCGGCACTGAGAAAGACAGATTTGTACGTCGCAAAAATGAGGAGTATGTAGGACTTAAAAATGTGTAGTCTTACTAGGCTCTATCAACACCTTCAGTATTACCCTTCCTTCGCAGTGATTCGACGTTGACCCCTCCTAATGATGTAGGTACTGAAAGAGATTATGTTCCGCTGTCTGTGTCCAACATAGAAATAAAGAAGAGCATGATGGGCGGCGCAGCTTCAAGATACTGGCTTGTAGGAGCACTACCGCTATATTAACGTAAATACAGTTGGGACAAAATTATCGCAAATTCCGATGTTGTTGACATGTTTTTTCGGTAAAGAATTGGTGGCTAATAGATTATATCAAAAGGATGGATAGCAGCGTACTCCTGTGTGCCAATAACAACATACAACGATCAACATTCCGCTAGACAAGCGAGATTGAGGTTAGATTCTCTATTATTAGTTTTGCTTTCAGGCTACATAGGCCAATAGACATATTTACATACATATTATATTACAGGGATATCTTATACACTAATAAAAATAATATAACTCAAATAACTATAGAACACGTTGAGGTGCGCTGTGCCGTGGTGTCGCGTAACCTTCCGCAAAAACACGGTACACAATACGCTTCGGCCAAAATTCTTCCTTCATGAAGGTCTGAAGATGTTGCGTTGGAACCCGCACCACAAACGACTTGGAGTTGGCGCGCGATTCCAACTTTTTGGCCTCCAATATTCAGTTTACTCTGCGATCTCCTCGACCTTCGTGTAGTGATGTAGACTGGAAAGGCACAGCTGTGTTGAAGGTGTAGCAGAACGCAGCAACGTAATTTGTTCTATTAGAGCACTACCACACCATCTTCTCCCCAAACGTAACCCTAAGACTAATGGACCCAATAGGGTCGAAGTGCGTTCAGCTGATGCTGAGCCCGTTGTCGGATCCTTTCTGTGGAACAACCGAACTGCGATCAACAATCCGCCTGCCAAGCGTGGTGAGTACTGGCAAATTCCCCCCAAAATGTCGACACAGTTATTTATTTGCCTTTATTCAGCAGTGGACATACTTTGGCTAATATGACGAGTGCACTACCACATTGGTTACGGCTAAATCACTTCTTCTCTGGCCGTTTACTGTAGCGTAATCTCATGATGAGAGCTCATGTTTACCAGCGGACGTTCACGATATCGGATATTTGGATCAAGCTTCTTCTTGACGCCATGGTTGGCGCACGGACTAAGTGATTGTCTTTTTGCGCTACGGGTCGCGGTTTCAATTCCCGCATGGAACTAATATTTGTATAGCATACAGGTAGTTGTCCCGGGTCTGGGTGATTGTGCATGTGGAATTGAAACTGGTAAACTGTACCTACGATATGAGAAATCCTATTGTGGGATATCGTTATAATATAAAAACAACCTTCTATACATTATAGCGTCACGACTCATCATTATTATATCAGCTGAAGGCTGTCCACTGCTGAATAAAGGCGCCCCCCGTAGATTTCCACAAACACCGGTTACATACCGCCCGCATCCTAAAGACTCCTATATATCTTCACCAGGTCGTCTATTTTTCTTGTTGGAGGCCGTCTCACGCAGCGTTTTCCGGTGCGCGATACCCTCGAGAACCTTTCTGCCCCAATGGTCATCAGCTCTACGAACTATGTGCATCGCTCATTTCCATTTCAGCTTACTAATTTCAGCTTCACTTAGAATTTCTAATTGCGATTAGTGTATCAATCTGTTCATCATATAGATACCTTACTCCTAACCGCATCTATTGGAATATTTACGAAGTCTAGATCATCATCATAAACCCGTAAGTGTCAGAAAATCTAGACCTCCTAGACCTCGTCATCATCGTCATCGTTTGAGCGGAATATACTGCACTGCTGGAAACAGGCCTCACCCAAAGATCACCACAACGACCGGTCAGGGTGTATTGTGTGCTCATAGGGAGTTTTGCCATAATGGCCATGTTTGGCAAGTGGGTTGGCGATCGCATTTGAGTTGTTAATATACAAGAAGGACACTGCTGCCCATCCTCCGACTAATCTCATAGTCGCCTTTTACGACACCCACGGAATGAGATGCGTTGATGTTATTCGTAAGCAGCACCACATGGCTTGTTCGTAGCCACCACCCCACACGGTTTCTAGGCCTAAAGTCAACGATCAATCGTATGAAATGAATACCTCCTAGCACAAACGATGATGTTGCTACCTATCCTCGTCACACAATCCTAAAGGTTGCCCCTATTCTTACCACAGTGTACACACTTCTTAACCACAGTGCTAATAAACAATCTAGAAATGGTATGTGTAAATTTAAATTACTTAAGTAGCCTAAGCATCTTTTCTTTACTAACGTCAGTAACAAATTTATCTCGTGTCTGTAACACATTCTTAACTACTTAATATAAACCAAAAACAAGAACAAACGACCTCGCGGTATCTTCGACAAAGTTCGCAACCTTATTGCCAATTGACATCCAGACACGAATACCGCTTTTGGTCGTGATCGAATGAAAGAAAGATACTCGTTATTTGCGAGCCGGCGTTCGCCCATAAACGTTATCACTAACTAGCGATCTGGGCGGATCGATCCCCTTGATTCGCTCACGAAATTAAGGAAATCGCTCATGGGGATATTATTCTTGGTGTCGGAGATACCATCTGCTCTGGATGTGGGAGATTTGCGCAGTTCTTTCACGAGACTTTTCGGAGGCTCGCCCAAGTTTTTGTCGATGATGTGCCCTTATCTGTTGATGAATCGGTGCCAATAGGAAAATCTACGGTACAAGAAAATCTGTTTGAGCAAACCAAGTTAGACGAAAACGCTACAGAAAATGCTACGGTATATTTTATTACAGAAATAAACGTATCAGGTTTTAGGTTCATTTAAATCACAAAGAATCTGTGAAAATAATTAGATTTTGAATAAGTAAAACAAATTTTCTTAAAGCTTTTAGTTGACGACCCTATAAAATGTTATGGCCTTTCAAAGATAGCAATTAATACGAATCTATTAAGATCTTGATTACTTCGTTTAATCGTCTAGATTAAATTAAAGTCTATCTAGATTTTGGGTATCATATAAATAATCAATTACAATTCTTCAATTTACATTAATAGTCAGCCACTGCAGAAAACTGCCCGGTTGAAATTTATATTCAATAAAATATATTTATAAGCGTTGGATAATCTTTTTTACATTTGAATATTATTTAATCAATAATATTTTATTGCTTTTACATTTGTTTCTTAACTAGATTCGTGTTTATATTGCCAACGATAAAAATACTTAAAAACTATCAAAGTGTATTCGTGTCCTATATTCAAGTCCATATAAAACAGCACAGAAGTCTAACTAAATTCGATCTTCTACTAAATGATTTCCTCTACACACAATACTAGGAATCACACTATTATTTGAACTCAAACAAAAGCATAACGCCCACTGCCCACAATTATCTGTTCTCTATCCTTTTTGTCTGGTAACAAATTGTTTCAGCCGGTCATAGCTGACGGCCGTCACCGTCCCTTTTGACGTATGCTGGGTGGTCCCACTAATTGCCCTGTGACAATGCTAGTGACAAATCGGACTAAGTCAAGAAAAGATAACACATAGTTTGATCGATAACCTTTTGAATCGAATAGTTATTGTTTTGTTTTAATTTGTTGATAAAGACAGGAACGATGAATAATTCTATGTTATCGATTTAGGCTGTATACGATAGATTGACTGAAGCTTCAAGTTTAAGTGAAAATATTTCTCGCTGTAGGTATTCGTTTTCTTTTAACTAAATGGTGCTATAACAGAGATTTTTATGTTTAAATAAAATCTGTAAATAATAAGTGACATGTACTAAACGTTAAAGCAAATATTTTATGTTACTTTACACTTATCTATGGGAAATATGAACACTACACTAATTAATATTTTCGTTGGAAAAGAATATACCTTAAAAATCAAGAAACAAGATCTTATTTCATTGTCAGTGGTTGTTGGTTGATACAGTCGACTGCTGCGCTCCGGGTTGCGGGTTCGATTCCCGCACGGAACAAATATTTGTATGATCTGCAAATAGTTGTTCCGGTTCTGGGTGTATTGTGTGTGAAATGTATGTCTGTAAACGCACCCACGACACAGGAGAAATCCTAGTGTGCGGCAATGTTTTAAAAAAAAAAATAAAAAAACATTATAAATAGTAATTTACAAAGTTAACGAAGCACAAAGTCCGTCAGTATATTTTTCACCAAAGTTTCCTCGCCCGGGGATGTGCGCCTTTAGTTTTTATTTTATTACTATGCCTTGACATCAATTTGCGAAGATTTTAGAGTTAAAAATACAACAATAAAAAAGTTTGAGATTACTTCCGGGCTGAAAAGATATTTGCGAAACAAGCAGCATTTGCTCCTTTAATGACATTAAATTAAAAATTCTTTCACTAAAATATCTCCGTCTCTAGGCTCCGTATTTTTTGATTTTAGATTATTTAGAATTTAGATTATTCACAATCGTAGGAAGTGGTCAAACATTGAAGTAAAGTTACACGCGCAGTAATTTTTTTTTCCTCCGCTCTAGGATGGGCAAGCGGGCATGTCGGGACTATTAGGCCACGTAAACTTGTCATAAACGTAATTATTATTATCAAAACACCTTTACATTATTACCCTATTATTTTTTAGTAAAAATTGGCAATAATATTCAATAGATTTTAGACAAAAGTATTGGCAATTTTTAAACTAACTAGGTATTGTGTTAACTTTTATTAGGTACGAGGTGTGCTTTGTAAAAATTAAGTTGACGATAATAAGCGCAGACGTGTGGTACTGGCTAAAAATAGCACCACCCCATGTCAACCCGTGGGTGGGTCCTTCGGGTACCTACCTACATTTACAGCTCAACTGCAATCGCCTACCCGTCTGCCAAGCGTGGCGATAATGGTTAAAACCCCAATGAGCACACAACACACACTCAGATCGGTCATTGTGACAATTTTTAGGGCGGCCTGCAGTGTACGTTTTTCTGATTCATGATGCTTAAGGTAACAGTACAACAGCAGTGATAGCCTAGTGGCTGAACGCTTGAATTACACACAGGAGGGTCTGAGTGCGATTCTGGCGCGCACCTCTGACTGTTTGGATTCATGTGCGGATCAGAATTTGATTATCACTTGCGTTAACGGTAAAGGAAAACGTCGTGATGAATCCTGCAACCCTGAGAGGGCTCCAAAAACATGTTCTCTATATGTATATGTGTATGTATAGTATGTAAACCCGCACTAGGCCAGCGTGGTGGAATAAAGTCTAACCTTTCTCATCATGAGAAAAGGCCTGTGCCCAGCACTGGGAAAGTAATGGGCTAATTATGTGGGCACTAGCATTCTTAAGCAAGAAAAGAAACCAGCCATAAACACCGTTTTATCGTGCAATTTTGATCACAAAAATGATGAAAACGCTTCACTCCTACAACCATTAAAACAGTACATCTCAAAGGAATTCATACATTTTCATTTACATATAAATAATGCATTGGTAATATGTGTGAAATTACTCTGGGGAGTTTGCGAACACAGAAGGATATTAAATGCATATTAATCAGTTTAGTGCCGGCTGATGCTTTGCCGTTCTGAATTATTTTCCTGGCTCATAGAAAAATATGATTTTTTATAACAGGAAGTTTTTTTTCTCAATTTTCGTTTGGCTGGAAATTATAATGAGCTTTTTAAGATACCCATGACTGGAGAAGAGTGATCTATTCTTTGCCAGGAACCACTCGGGACCAGTACAATTTAGTTTATAGACATATATATATATATTTATATATCTCTCATGATTAAAACACCCAATTGGAAATATTATTTGTAGGCCGTAAATTTTTTAGGCTCACATTGTTCAGTACGGGAATGGAACTCGCGCACCATAGCGCAGTAAGCCCATAGATTGACTACTGCGCCAACCGTCAGCAAAAACATATAAGTATAGATTTTCTGTAACATCTCTGAAAAATTACGTTGACCAAGTTGCTTACCTATTCTTTATACTAATCAATATCTATAACTATTAACCATTCCTAATTGGAATGCCAATCGGATAGCGAACTCAAGAATCTCAATATAAATTTTCCGCGGTTTAAGACTGAGCCATAAATCGTGATAGAACTGATAACCCCGACGCGACGTGCAGTTTTAAAATACCCACCCAAAGGCAAGTCGTAAAAGTACTGGCAAGTGACTTACCATAAGTCGGGCGCACATATGAAAGCACTTCGCGCTAAGTTGCATAATTCGCGTCATTTATTTTATCAAAGATCGACGCTACCGCTCGGCCAGTTATGGCACCAAAGCATAAAATATTTCGCCATAAAAGTTTAAGCATACTTAAAATGTTATCTTGCAAGTCGATGTTATTTGTCACTGTAAAGATGTTGCACAGTGGACTAGTTTCGCTCAAACACTGAAAAGACAGAAGAAATCGGCAAGTCACCATACAATGTGGGGCCCACAATTACAGAAAGGACGATGTGTCATTTAATCGATAAATTCAAAAGGTATATTAGGTATGTATCATTTCTATTTATCGAGGCAATGGGAAATCTAAGGGGGAGGCCTTTGTTCAGCAGTGGACGTTTTATGGCTGATAAGATGATGATGATGATTAGTTACGTATCTAATTCCTTAAGAATGTTATTTTGCATCTGATACTATATTTTGTGTATAGACAATATCATATCACATCACAGATGCGTGTGGGCTTTGTCAAAAGCGATTAAGAATCCACCTGCTAAGCGTTGTGATTATGGCAACATCCCGCAATATGACCGCTTTTGTACTTGATCATGGGAGGCTTCATGTTCGGCAGTGGACATTTAAGAGCTGAAGAGCTGTTCCGTGTGTGTGTGTGTGTGTGTAGAGGTATAATAGGGGTTTCGTAGGATAAAAATAGAAAAAATCTTCTAAATAAGTCTGAAACCAAGGAGTAGAGAATCGTCGCGGGACGCCTGGTCGATGTTTCACATAGAAATTTTGACATTTGTTAATAAAGTACTTATTCTATTTTCGTAAAAATACGTACAAAAGTAATCTATTTTAAATACCTATTAACAACGTGTACACTCCAGTATACTTATAAAAACATCTTAGCTTCTATGTACATCATTGACATATATAACTAAAGTGTCAAGCGTAGAACCACAGATAAACAAATATTTATAGTAGAACGCCGCGCACCGACTCGAGGCGGTCAGGCGAATAGACCCGAGTCATCACGAAACTAGCCGAACAGGCGCGCCATTAGGAATTTCACCTCAACAACTCAAAATACTTAAAACTAAACTTCTGTTCCATTCCGACGTCACATACCTACCACATTGTCGGCTGTCGTTACTGTTAAAGCGCACATGTCCTGCCATCTTTCGTCTGGCTTAATACAGTTTATACTACAATTATTTTCGTCTGATGACATTACTGAAGTTAGGGGTGAACTCTTCGGCGAACAGATACTGATCATAACTTTAATTGTACGTGGCGCTAACGTAACATTCAGCTACAAGTGACTGGAGAGTCGGTTTACATGCTGCATTTTATTAATAGTAAAAACATGTTGTATTTTATTTATATAAAAATAAAATATATTTACATAATTTATACGACACTAGTGTTGGTCATAGAGAATTGAATGTATTGTAAACAATGAAATTTTATGATGCCAATAAAAAGTTATAAAGTAATATGAAACACATTCGATATTAAGTCGCTGCCGTGTGGCGCCGGCTACGAATAGCACCAACCCATTTCATCCCGTGGGGTGTCGTAAACGGCAACTGTGGGGTTATCCCAACTTTTGTATACTTTATATACCGACTTAATATCTTATCATCATCATTTAAGCCGAATTAAGTCCACCGCTGGACACAAGCCTCCCCCAAAGATCTCCACAACGACCGGGCGGTTTTGCAATAATCGCCACGGTTAGCAGACAGTTTGGCGATCGCAGTGGCGTTATTAATGTAGTCGAAGACGCTGCTGCCCATCCTCCGACTAATCCCATTGTCACATTACGACACCCAAGGGATGAGATGGGTTGGTGCTATTCGTAATAAATTAAATTTATTGATATTTAACTTTTAATAAATTTTATAAGTTAGATCTATGAAAATTGTTACTTAACTTTTTGGTTGTAAATAAAGAAAGACGTGTTTCCGTGTTTTGGTAACGGGTGACAGCTAGTTTACCTATATTAATTCAATGCATACATTAAAGCGTCGCCCAACAATAAAATAATAGGTGCCTCTATTAGTAGACAATAAAGTCCTTCGTGTTGTAATCTGCTATTTATTAATGAAGGGAAATAGCCCTTAATGTGAACTAAGTGTACATAACAACAGTTTTACTGCTCAACGTCACGGATGATTTAACTGACAAGGAAATTTAGACAGGGCGAGCCCTTTCACATCGTTATCGAATTATAGTATCGATAAACATATATCAAGTGTTAACTACACCGAATAATGAAAAGTTAAGTAGTGAGTAGAGACGTTATAATGATTTGTATAAACACAAAAATATTAATATCTGTAATAATTCTTGTAGATTTTAAGCCTGTTTGGTTTATATGATTTCTTAATATTTCACAATTTGAATTATTAATTATTGTAAATCCGCTCACGTCATGCACAGCGTGAAACATTACAAATAATTATAGTTATTTGTAAAAACAATTTGTTAGATAGCTTTGCTGCTTATTAAGATATTAAACAAAAGTCAATTCTCGGAAAATATTGATAGCTAAACGTTATCTGTCATGTTTTTTTAAAATTAAGTGGTTTAGTAAATATAACTTATTAATTTGATCTTCTACAAGGCTGGTATTTTTTTAAATAACTGAGTGGGTTGTTGTGCAATTCTTGGCCTGGTGGCGGTGATGATTGCGTATTGATGATGACTATTAGGTAATATTTGGTGACTCTAGTTTGATCATACGAGGACCTGGAGCCCTCCTTCGGTGACAGCTCCAATTGTTTTAGTCGGTAGGAGACCGGCATGCCCCTTCCCTTTTCCCGGGGGCAGAGGAAATTCATGATGAGTTTGCACTGTGGATCAATACAAAAAGGCTATCATCACCGCCTGCCCTGCTTGGGTGGTGCAGCGCCGTGATGTCGTAGCAGTAACCGGAGGAGCCTCTTGCTGTCTGTGTTGGTAAAGGCCATGGTCGACAGCGTAAGAGTTTAGGAGGCAGTCACAGCGTTCGGCGATGGAACTCATTTCGCAGAAGGACCGCTAATCATCAAGGTGGTGTAAATGGAATTTAATAAACCTTTTTAGTACAAGATTTACTATTCTTAATAATTTTATAAAACAGGAGACCTAAGACGGAACAAAACATTATCTAACATGAAGCTTGACGGTACGATCAGCAAATGTGATATCTGCTCCCCGAGGTCAGCAGTTCGTATAGGGTTAACTCAGTTTGTTAGCTGGAACAGATTCTGTTATTCAAAATATCAGACTATGGGATGGCTAGTATCAAGAGGATGGGTAACAGCATACTCCCGTGTGCAACATACTGCGATCACTAAGGTTCTTACTGAGTCGGTAGCACGCGATAATACCTCAGGTATTCCAAGCGTTAATAGGTTACCGTAACCACTTCCCGTCAGGCGAGCTGTATGCTTGTTTGCTAATAGCGTTATTTATCAAAAAAGTTAAATAATCCCCTGCCAAAGGTGGTGATTATGGAAATATGTCCGGTCATTTTAGTGATTATTGGGAGGCCCATGTTCAATAGTGGCCGTTTACGGGCTGATATGTGTGCTTGCTAGACATGTAGAAAGTGACTTAGACTTCCACTGCTAAACAAAGTCCTGCCCCATAGATTTCTACAATTGTGTCATTTTGGGGGGAATTTGCCAGTACAAAATGTTTTAAAAACAAACAAACGAGTACTCACCACGCTTGGTAGGCGAGTTGGTGAGCGCTGCTGCCCATCCCTCTAGTTTGGAGTCCCTCAGCCTCTTGCCTGTCAATTGCCGGCAGCCGGCGAGGCACAATACATTTTTAATTGTGTCTGGCTTTGTAACAGTTAATGAGTTACTCGCCTTTTACTACACCCACGGGATAAGCGGGATAAGATGGAGTTTTATGCTCTTAATCGGGATACCACACGGAACCCGTAACCATTATAATATTAATAACTTATAGCTGCCGCATGTAAGCCGCGCCAACTTATGCGTCTAATTTGGGCCAAGTTGATTTTGTCGCTTTCTCATTATAGTGAATGCCCGGGTGGCCGTCGGTTGACAAGAGGAAATTGTCCCCACGGATAAATAAAATTTGACTTGGTTGAAAGTGACAGTTTTGATATGTTTATTGCTGCAGTTTAGGATTGCAAAATTTACCAGGCACGTTTCATGTATGGGATCACGAATTGCAATAATAAATTTTAATCATAATTTTCGAATCTTATCTCCTTATTAAAATAATACAGAAGGTAAGTATTTACGCCCTGCATTTTTCTCAAATAATTTAGTATCTAAATATGTTTGGCCGTTGAGTTTGTTTTGGCAATTCTTCTCGGAGGCAAAATTTTAAGACGAGTGCAAGTGCTTTTTTTAATATCTACTTGTTTAAATAATGATAATGTCATTATATTCCGAACTCTGTAATCATCAGAATTGATTACTTCGTTTCAGCAATATAAAGTCCACTGCTGGACACAAGCCTCCCCCAAAGATCGCCACAACGACCGGTCTGGGTGTGTTGTGTGCTCATTGGGGGGTTTTACCATAATCGCCACGCTTGGCAGGCGGGTTGGCGATCGCAGTTGAGTTGTTAATGTACTCGAAGGACGCTTTTGCCCATCCTGCGGTTAATCCCATAGTCGCCTTTTATGACACCCACGGGATGAGATGGGTTGGTGCTATTCGTAGCCGGCACCACATAGCATGATTACTTACTTATGATTTATTCGTATTTATCACAACAGAAAATAATGAAGCAATAATTTCGATTCCAAACACATTTAAATTGGAGTAGTTTCAGCGTTCAGATCCAAGTAAAAAAGGTTAATGTTGATGTCGATTCCCGGAGAGTGAGCATGGACGCAATTACTCTCTTCCTCAACAAATTGGTCCACTTATTTATGGTTAGTGAAATTCAGATTTTATAATAACACCCTAGGTTTTACGCTCTCGTTTACGCGTTTGTAGTACAAGCCCATTATTTTAAAGATGCCCACGTGTCCTGTAAAAGTTTTAATATCACCGTTGTCGTTGTTATGCTCTAGTCTTTTCACATTTATTACCCAGCATCCCGGTGAATGTGTTGCAGGACCGCAACGCGTAGCCAACGCTAAGTAATTTGTGGTGGGCGCAAAAGTTGTATTGCTTATAAAACATTTTAAACAAAAAAATAACTTATAATAAAACACTTTTAAACGGATACTATCGCGTGTATTTTAGATATTTGTTTATCCTGACGTTTCGAATGCTTTGCAGCATTCCTGGTCGCAGGATTTTTTTATTTAAAATGTTTTATAAGCAATACAACTTTTTTTTCCGTTTAAAAGTGTTTCATTATAATGCGTAATACTCGCGAAAACCCAAGACATTATTATAAAAAAAATAACTATTTCAAAACCCCTAAACCTCCTATAGTGGCTTTTTAGTGATTTAAATATTTTGATATCCTGTAGGGGTTTTGAATTCGGTTTTTCTTTTTAAGTTTTATTTACTAATTTTAAACAAATGTAAGAACCTTTCCAAGTTAGGTATCCGTTTAAATCGTAACCAACCCGAGATACTTATCTAAGTTAGTAGACAGTCACAACTCACGGAGGACAAAGCTGATGTCATACGAAACACTTAACCAAATAGAATCATATTTATATGAAACCCAAATCGAAAGAATTTAACACTAAATTAAAATAAGAATGACTCAAATCGGTTCTCTTATCTCGGAGGAATCGAATCTGTTAAGACAACATCTAGATAAGCGTAGTCAAATAAATCTGTTTATTGAAGCTGGTAAAAAACTACTCAATCAAATGTATTGAAATTAAATGGAACTAATTCGAAACTATTCTGCACCTATTAAAAAAATAATTGCTCAAAGGAATCGAAACTATTTCTAGATTAGCGTCAAATAAATCGGTTTATGAAGCTGGCTAGAAAACTACTAAATCAAATGTAATGAAATTGATATGGGTTCAATTGGAAACTATTTTGCACCTATTCCAGAAATAATTGCTCAAATCGATCTACAAATATCGGAGTTATAGGTGTATATACAAAAATAATGCATCGAAATGAGAACCTCCTTCTTTTTAAAGTCGGTGAAAAATGAATCTAATTCCACTATGGATAATTAGGAGGGTAACATTTATGCCAGTCATTTACAGCACGTATGGTATTACTAAGGTTCTTACTCAATTGCTTCGACAAACTGAAAATCAGAATCGTCATTCATTTAGACCCATTGTTATATATTCATTCTATATTAACAACTGTGTTCAATTATTTACGGTTCAATGATAGAATCAAAATGAGAGGCCCCAACTGTCTCTGTAGCCTACGCAGTGGCTAAGCGTTCAGCTTTCTGTTATTTATTTTTTTATAAAAAAACGTTGCCCCACACTAGGATTTCTCCTGTGTCGTGGGTGCGTTTACAGACATACATTTCACACACAATACACCCAGACCCGGAACAACTACCTGCAGATCATACAAATATTTGTTCCGTGCGCGAATCGAACCGGCGACCGGGAGCGCAGTAGTCGACTGTATCAACCACTGCACCAACCGTGTCGTTCGAAACAAATATATGTATGGCCTACATGCCATCTGGATTTACGGGTTTGTGTATGTGAGATTTGTCTGTAAACTACGCCCACAATACAGAAAACAAATAAAGTCTGGGGCATAGTTTAAAAAATTAGAAAATACAGCAGTAAAGTCTGAAACACGACGCCCCGTTGCAGTTAAGTCTTAAATTTTAATGTACTGAAATAAGATAAACAAATCTATTCACTATTAGAACCATACAGAAGCTTATTTTACCTCACCCCACTTAATTTATCAACACTTAATGACAAACTACGAACACTGCTAATAATATAATGTCCCCTTGACGCTTTTATACTTCGCCGGAATATTAACTAACTCCATCCCTTTGAATCCGTGACGGAGGATTTCAACCTTCGAAAAGTCCATCAAAAAAGGTAATTAAGATGAATTAACGATCACAAAGCCGCGTTGCGTGCTAGCCCTCCTCTGTAACCTTTATTCCTTCTAATTGGCTCCCACGCCACATAATTTTTACAGCAAATTGCTGGACTAACGATTAACTTCACCCGATGTCTAATTTTCTGGGACAATAGTCGACTTGAAAATTAAAGAAATATGTTAATTTATATCTTTGTCCCGGCCCGTCAGAGCGGAAGATTATAATTATTAGGAAATTGTTAAAAAGCACCTTGCTTTGTTATTGGAGTCATCCAGCTGGACGGATGCTTAATGGATCTTTTCACTAAATCTTTTTCAAGTCGAGAGTACGCTATCGTTTTCCTTGTTCGTGAACAGTCGTTCAAAATAAAAGGAAAGTAGAACACGAAACAATAACGTCACTCAATGTTTTATTTTATATTGGATTTTCTTTTTCGCTCATTTTATTTCTTATTCGGATTGGACTAAAAATAATTCAAGTTATAACAATGTTTTTGTTTATACTATTCGAAACTTGTTTAGAACTAAAATGTATGTTGACTTCTGCTAAAATCAGCTCTAAAACAAACCGGTCTGTGTAAATATTTGTCTCGACTTTTGAAATTATTTCAACTGTACCAGCGCTTGCCTACCCAAATATTGTTCATCATCATCATATCAACTGAAGGGCCTCTGCTGAATCAAGGCATCCCCCATAGATTTCCACAATTGTGTCTTTATTTTGGGGTGCATTTGCCTTTACTCACCACGCACGCTTTACAAGCGGTTTGGCGAGCACAATATGGCTACTGTTCCACACCCCTCTGGTTTAGAATACCCTAGTTACCTTTTACGACATGCATGGGAGGAGATGGAGTGGTGCTATATTCTTGATTGGCACCCTAATGAACTAAATACAGCGACAGCAGACGCGACAGCAGCTATCGCACAGCCTAGAATCCACCGGTGGCACATCGCGTGAAATTGAAAGGCGAGGATGCAATTTTGAGTTTATTGATCGTTCGACAGAGTGATCTTCGCCTATATAGTCGCTATCGACATTATTTGTCACATTAACTTGCTATTCCTTAATCATTCTTCTTCATCATTTTTATTTACGATTTTATATACACATATAATATTTATTTGTATATATAATTTATTATGCTACTATGTATTTTAATTATTATATTTGTGCCTTGTGGTGCCGGCTACGAATAGCACCAACCCACCTCATCGTGTGGGTCTCGTAAAAAGTGAATATGGGATGGAGTGAGGATGGGCAGCAGTAGCAGTACATACGAGTAACAACTCAACTGCGATCGCCAACCCACCTGCCAAGCGTGGCGATTATGGTATAACCCCCTAATGAGCACACAACACACCCATATCGGTCGTTGTGTCGATCTTTGGGGGAGGCCTGTGTCCAGCAGTGGACTTGATTCGGCCGAAATGATTGATTTGTGTAATGTAAAATTTGTACAACTTTGTGCATGTATACCTAGAGCCCGATAGACCATCTGTTTCCTATTTCTCAAATCCATCCAAAGGTTGTCTGGAAGAGATTGCTGTATGCGATAAGTCCATTTACATTGACTATTATGACCCATTATTTTTGTTATGTGGTGTACAATAAAGTGTATATAAATAAATAAATCGGCAAACACGTAATACTAAACTGAGATTTGACAGCAGCATCTGCGCGATTTACTCCTGTCGTAAACCGTCTGCGACATACGTAATCAGCTCGCCGGACACCATACGGAATATAAATAAATAACGTTCGCTACCCAAAAACTAACTATTAATTCTCCTTTGTCACCAAAACGAGGTAATTTTTGTGTTATCCTAGTTCCTTGCTAATAAAAAAGTGATGTACTTTAATTAAAGTGACAGCAGCGAACCGTACACGTGTGTTGATATTACTACAAAGGTCAGGTGAGAGTCTAACCGCTTTTTGCTTTTACAAACGTCCAACTTTCCTAGAGCCTTGGTGTTTTATGGTGTCCCATCATACTTGCAATGTTTTTAAAGTAACCTTTAGAGATGTTCACAACTGTTTCTGTGATTCATAATTCTGAATATTGATATAAATATCGAATATTTTATCTCCCCTTCTTTCACGACCTACATATTAGAATATTTCCCTACCGTTTAATTCGATAGTACCCCAGAATACCCAATCTAATCAAGAAGTTTATACGCAAACATCCTTGTTTTGTTCCCGTAAATGTTCCCACTCATATCCTTTCACTCAATAATTCATAGGAACAAATCTGCGAAATGCATAAAACCATCATACTAACAACACAATCAACTTACCAAATGGAGAAATAATAAATTCATACCTGCAACACGTGTTGTTGCTAAAACATAAAAGATCATTGATAAAATAAGTCCCATTTACTCGAAAATAAAACTCATGTTCGAAAAATAACGTAAGCCAGAGGTCACAATATTCTGGTTCGCTTATCTACCTCGGCACGGCGTCAGCGGTCGTTATTCAATAAAACGTCGCAGTAGGACTCGCCCTTTTGAGCATTAGTCGCAATATCTTTCACTACCAACGGGACAAAAAACTATGGAGTTATTATTGCCATCAGCACCTCAATCTGTTCTTATGCCCTCCATAAATATGAGGATTTCTATATTCTATATCTATCTATCATCATCACCATCGTCCTGGCAGGAGGCTCTTCAAGCTTCGCCAACTGCCCAGTTAAGCATCCACATCTCCCTTGAGATGAATGCAAGAAGCCCATTAGGAAAAAAAAAAACATCACCATCGTCATATCAGCCACAGGATGTCTACTGCTGAACAAAGGCCTCCCCCTTAGATTTCCACAACGAGCGGTCACATGCCGCTCTCATCCAATTTTATCTATACAGATGAATAAAATTTAAGTCTGTTTATAATGTCAAAATAAGCGCTTTTTACTAAATGCATATGAAAGAATATACGGTAAATAAATATCACAAAAAAAAAATCGTCTGTCTGTCTGTTTGTTCCAGCTAAGCTCCGAAACGGCTGAACCGGTTTTGATGGGAGATTTCACTGGCAGATAGGTGGTGTGTTAAGGTGTAACATAAGCTACTTTTTTTACAATAATTTAAGTTCAGCGCAACAAAATTAAAACCCATGAAATCCATATATACTCTATATCAATCAATCATTTAAGTCGAATTAAGTCTACTGCTGGACACAGGCCTCCCCCAAAGATCACCACAATTACCGATCTGAGTGTGTTGTGGGCTCATTAGGGGGTTTTGCCATAATCGCCACGCTAGGCAGACGGGTTGGCGATCGCAGTTGAGTTGTTAATGTACTCGAAGGACGCTGCTGCCCATCCTCCGGCTAATCCCTTAGTTGACTTTTACGACACCCATGGGAGGAGATGGGGTGGTGGTATTCTGAGCCGGCACCACACGGCTATACACTATATGTCAACTGTCTATGCCAAAGTACTCTAAATTATTTATAAATAATCAGATTTCTTTCAAATTAAACGACGCATGAAACCACGGCGTCTAGTAGTTTCTACATGTAAATATTATTTTGTTTTCATATAATATTTAACTTTTGACTATACGCTTAGTACTCTGTCTGCCGAATATTGATACGCTACTTAACTGTTTAAGACGCCCGATTTGATAATATAGTGGCTATCTCAAATAGTTGAGTAGCCTTAAATATTGAATGTGATGCAATATGAAGCCGAATACTAGAATGCTTCACTACGAGTATTCAGCTGTATATTCCTTTTTTAGATAGGATGTATACGTCATATAATGAGTCATGTAAACGGATTTACATTGAAAATACTAAAAGAAATAGGTATCATATTATAGTGAAATATATCATAGCCCCGGGCTAACATATATTTACCATTAATTCCCCTTAAAATATGAGGAATATTAACTTGAGCATAGTTCTTAATTAAATTCATCTGAATTTAAGGGAGAACTCCTAAATATATAAGGTAGTTATAATATTTTAAATTCCTACTCCACTCCTATTCCAATAGTGCAAAACTTCATCGTGGTCCTCAACTTTGGCGCTAAGTCTCTCCAAAACTGTCTGTTCCCACCAAACGAGATAAATTAAATTAATGTGAGTATTAAAAAGCACTGCAATATTAGAAATTTTGTGTTTTATGTTTTTATTTGTTACTTAATGAATACCTACGGGATTCCATAGAGTTATCATTTCATTTAATTTTATAAGGAGTAACTATACATTTTTTGTGCTCATTACTATTTATCAAAAGTCTCTAAGACATTTTTAACACGGGTTTGGATGCATGGATGGATTGAACTGTACCCTTATTTCTATACTAAGGGTGTTTTTATAAATATTGACGATGTAAGCAAGCTCATAAATTTTTATTATTAGAACGCAGTACCGTTTGCCAGCAAACAACGGCGAATTTTTACTTAAGGGCATACATTTTATCTTTTCATAGAATATAAAACAGCTTAAATCCCGGCGCAAAAACATATAATTATCAAAATGAAAGAATTTAATTTAATTTGAATGGATTATTGTTTAAGCAAATTATTATTATAGGTAAATACTAAATATTTATTAAATAAAGATTACCTGAAAATATGGCGTGTGGTGCCGGCTCAGAATACCACCACCCCATCTCCTCCCGTGGGTGTCGTAAAAGTCGACTAAGGGATTAGCCGGAGGATCAGCAGCAGCATCCTTCGAGTACATTAACAACTCAACTGCGATCGCCAACCCGTCTGCCAAGCGTGGCGATTATGGCAAAACCCCCCATGAGCCGGCAACACACCCATATCGGTCGTTGTGATTATCTTTTGGGGAGGCCTGTGTCCAACAGTGGACATCATTCGGCCGAACTGATGACCTGAACAAGCGTAACGTATCGTAAAAAATTATATTCATCAATTCACAGTCGCATATAAAACATGACGAAACAACGACTAATTTATAAATAGTAAGCGAATAAATTTAAATTAAAATAAATGTGTATGTATTAAAATTGAAGCTCATCTCGCTGAATAAAATCTAATTATTTAAGACCTTTTTGCATTACAAAGTACATGAATAAAAATATAACGCTGTAATTTACTCTATCATTATGAACAAAAAAAAATTTGGGCAAATACCTTTATAATTATTTTGATCGGGTAGATGACAATTCATGTTGTCATTAAGTTACTCAAACAGGTACTTCAAAATAGACATTAATTACGAATGCTAACTTAGCTACGAATTCTGCCTACCTCTATACTCTGCTTATATTATGTAAATCTAAACAGACAGAAATGCTTCTGATTTAGGGAATATATCTTACGAAACTTTTCAATTACCGTCTTCAATTTTAGTGATCTTACATTTCGCATTTAATTTATTCGTTACTGTCTTTGATCAAGAAGAAATAAACGTGGATGAATTGAAGGACTTCAATGAGAATTTCTTAGAGTGCTCCGAGTAATATCTAATGATGAGACACATAATCCGTCCTCGATCGCCTCTTCGCTTATTGAGTTGGAATTTTCGATTAGTCTGTGATTGATTGAACCAACTTCTCTTCGAGCGACGTGCATTTTATGATCCGTTCTACTTCTTCGATCAGTTCCTTTTATGTAGTAAACGGCAAAATGAGATGCTACATTTGCTTTTTAAGATAAAAAGTACGTTTTATTGCATAGCTTGTAAGTTTCTATGCTATTCAAAGCAAACTTCCATATAACTTTTTTTTTTTTTATTGGTGCCCAGTGTAAATTCATCATGAACTTCCTTCGCCCCGGGGAAGGACGAAGGGGTATGCCGGACTCTTACCGGCTAAAACCACTGGAGCGGTCATCTTCGGCACCTAACTAACCTAACCTTCCATATACCTGTTTTAAAGGATATCCAAGGATTTTTCTTCACTTATAGTAAAGAATTTTTCTTATTAAATGTTCTATTATGTGTAAAAGGTAACTTCAAAGCCGTAATGTTTTTTTGTTGTAGAAAATATGTTCTATTTGGATATCGGTTTTAGTATCACAAATCTTCAACCTTAGGCGACATAATCGTTCTTTGACAATTATTGATTCGATCTGTGATGTTGACATTTTATTATTATTCTCCGTAGTCCTGTAATTAGCCCCAGTATACCTAACAGATTTAATACATCTCTGAAAATTGCACAGCTACACTTATAAACATAAAATTAAATAGAGACCTGTTTAAAATTATTTAATACGGGTACGGCTGTATTATTCTCTCATTCCTCGATTACAAACAAAACATTACTTTTCCAGGAATATCCTTGAAAACAGAACACTACACTTAGACCAATGAAACTTTGTCTACATTTTCGGTGTACTATGGAATATCCACACAAGCCTTAATGCAATTTGCGGTAATGTAACATTGGAGCCGTGTACGGAACGTCTTCGAGCGCGCTGGTACGATTCCGAAAGTATCATCTATGTACGTCACTGCTACACTAAAGCACCAATGATCCTGGATTACAGTCACGCTTATCTAATCATGTAGACAGATTGAAGATCACTTTGATACTTTGCAACTGAAGGTAATTTAGAGGCCTGATTGAAATCCTTGGGAATTTTGCTTAGACTAGATACGTTAAGAATGTAGAGATTGGATCGAGATAAGCTTTTAGTTCATTACCCAATTCAGCCGTTTTATCTGTTTCCACGAAAAAAAGCTCCACATTTAAAGACCGAATTCATTTTTGTTTTTACTTATATTAAATTGCCTTGGCAATAAAGCATTACAGGACCCCACTGGTCCTTTAATGCTTTACTACGATATAATATTAACGCCCAAATATGAGGCGACATCTTCAAAACCCAATTTACGAATGCACACCAATTATCCATTCGCATAATAAATAAATTACATTAAGTTAATATTGCATTTTCCTTTCCCGTTGAAAACAAACCACTATTTCATTTTGCAAGCGTGAAAGCTGTAAGCTGAAATTTTTATGACTTCCAGCGTCTGGCTACGTGTGGTCCTTTTAAAAGGGATTTTAAATTTTCGTGATTCATCTTTCCATTCCTCTATAACTGGGTACCATCATACACATATCTTTGTTTATCCTCACCACATTAAACATGTGTTTTTTGCTAGCATTGTCCAAGATTTGCGTGCCCTTACGGCTAGGAGTTTTTTTTAAATCATGCAAGAGTCGTCAGTTTCCTTGCGTATTAAGGATTTATCCACGCATGAAGCTTGCTACACAATTAAGGTAAAATAGTCCCCCTCAATATATTTCAGTAGTTCCATAAAATATGTGCATAGGGTAATTTATCGTTTGTAATTATTCGTCGAAACAACAAATCCGTGTTTCACTTTGATTCGGTGTCGTCCGAGTTTTATTTATGTGGTGGGCATTTTTCCACAAAAGCACGCGAGGTCAGCTTAAGAGGGAGGAAACGACTTTGGCCTAATCCGCTGACTTTTATTTATTCAGTGAATTAATCTCGCCGTACCCGGGGGTGGGGACATTGGCCCTTATTTCCTGTCGCCTCGGAGCGATACCACGGTTTCTCGACTGCATACAGTGATAAAACACAAGCCAGTGTCTCTTGACAAGGAGGATTTATAGGTGTGCCAAGTATCGTAGTTTTCCACGGCGTCACTAAGGCTTATGTAACATTAAATAATAATAATAATAGTTAACGTTATGCTAAACTAATTTAAAAAAATACATTTTTTTTAACCTTTTTTTTGTGCATAAATAACTTTTCATAGGCAAAGTACCTTTAACAAAGTTGTGGTGCATAATGAATCTAAGAAGTTTTTAGCGCCATGGGAACAACGCCATAATTTAACACAGGCAACAAAACCATAATACTCTCTAAATTTCAGACTATTCGTTTTTTTGACTGGCTGCCTTATTCGTTATTTTATGTATCTGGAATTTTATATAAGTATTTAAAATCTAGTAGTTGTAAAAAGTATCGTAGTTTTCCACTGCGTCACTAAGGCATATGTAACATTAAATAATAATAAAAAGCTTAGGCAAAACTACATTAAAAACATATTAGCTGTTTAAAAAATATTTAAATAATAAATTTTCATATGCAAAGTACCTTTAACAAAGTTGTGGTGCATGATAAATCTAAGAAGTTTTTGGCGCCATGGGAACAACGCCATATATTTCATTTAAATAGCTCCTCACAAGGATTTCTCTCGTGTCGTGGGCGCGTTTACAGACATGATTCCACATACAATACACCCTGACACGGAACGACTACCTGCAGATCATACAAATATTTGTTCCATGTGGGAATCGAACCCAAGACACGGAGCGCAGCAGTCGACTGTATCAGCCACTGCACCAACCATGCCGTCAATTGGACTTCCTCTATGATAAACCATAATACAATCTGAATTAAAGTTCAGACTATTCGTTTTGTTTATTACATTTATCTCTTTAGGTACTGGCTGCCTTATTCGTTATTTTATGTATCTGTAATTTTATATAAGTAAAATCTACAACCCATTATACAACGTATTTGAACTTAAACTTCTTCTTCCTGCTCGGGACCCAAGTTACTTGGAGTCGGCGCAATATAAAATATTACCCGCCACCTGCGGGTATCCCAGCGTACTTAAAGGTACGCATCGGGTTCCGGGTGACTAAGGGTTACCATCTATGACACCCATGGCAAGCGATGGGATAACCCTATTCTTTACCGGAGCTACTTTTTATTTGAACGTATCAAACCATCATCATATCATCCAAAGTACGTCCACTGCCGGACAAAAACGTACCCTGTATATCATTTAGGGGGAATTTTCCAGTACTCACCACGTTGGCAGATGGGTTGATGAGCGCTGTATGGCTACTGTTCCACAGAAGGGACGCTGCTGCCCATCCCTCTGGTTTAGAGTCCCTTAGTCGCCTTTTACGACATCACGAGAAGAGATAGAGCTGTGCTATATTCTTAATCCGGACGCCGCACAGACACGTACGTATATATTACCCATATTTAATTATTTCCTAAAAATATGATGTTACGCAAATCTTGGAGTTCATGTCTGATATTCTCACATAACAACTTACTTTGATATAAAACAGTCAATATTAACTGCGGCACTGCGTCTGCACTTCCTTATAAGGGCCCGTACACAATATTGCGTTGTGACATCGCATTATAAATATTGGTACTACAAAATATTTGCATCTCAAACGGATCTTCATGGAACAGTACCCGTAGTATGCGTTTCTTTTTACAATCGAAACGTAGAAGTAATCTATGTGTTTATCCGGTTCGGCGGTGCCGCTTCCTACTCTCCTCCAAACTCGTCAACCAATTAGATTTATAAAAACAAATATTCAGCTAATGTATCTACGAGTATATATAATATACCTACCAAATTTGTTTTTATCAATTGGGAATGACAAATTTCTACAATGGTTTTTGGTTTAGAGTGAATTTAATTTTTATAAACGTGTGTGTAACGGCATTTCAAATCGCATCACCGAATCCCAGGCATTTATTTATCCGATTCGTTGATCGCCTCTTGCCAGATGCAATACTTAATTACCTAGTAAAGCAGGATGTTCTTAAGACCATTAATAGTCTAATGAATACACCATTAACGTCTATTTTACATGACGAGTTCGAAATAGTTCGAAAAACAATTTAACTATCCGTGCGGTGGCCGGATTATACAGCGCCACTCTGTCTTCTCCCATGGATGTGGTAAAAGGCGACTGAGGGTCTCTAAACTAAATAGACAGCTTTCAGTGGAACAGCAGCCATTTTGCGCTCACCAACCCACCTACCATGCGTGGTGAGTACTTGCAAAGTCCCACCTAAAGAAGGACTGAAAGCGGTAGACAATACTGATTCAAACTACCGGTATCATACCGGTATGAAAATCTGAACCCGTACCTTTACTCAACCGCTTTGCAATTTCGGTACCGAAAACACACCACGGGCAAGGCGCGAGAGAGAAGTCATTTAAAGTTTTTTTCAGTAAAATGCTTACTACAGACACACTTATTGCAATTTTGTTATTATTCTGTCTGACATTTTGCATTTTAGTTTAATAATTGTGCACGTTCATACAAATATGTTCGTGTATACGTGTATACACCATCTACGACCTAAAAACCTGTAACGGTACTTAAATTATATAGGTTGACAATTTATCATAGCGTTAGCGAAATAGAACCTATAATAACACTTGTATTATTACCGGTTTTTGATTTTTATAAACACGTTGCCTCACTCTGTGATTTCTCCTGTGTCGTGGGTGCATTTACAGTCATGAATTCCACATACAATACACCCAGACCCGGAACAAAACTACCTGCAGATCATACAAATATTTGTTCCGTGCGGGAATCGAACCCACGATATTTTTTAAAAGGGTATAACGATTACCGCTTTATAAAACTATCGATATTTTGTGGTTTTTCAGTCCCGCACCAAAATGATGACACACGGCATGTAACCGGTCGTTTATTGGAGAGGCCCTTGTTCAGTAGTTGACGTTTTTCGGCTGATATGATGAGATCCAAATTCATAGTAAGTGTGTCCGTTCACAAAGATCGCATTTGGCTTCAGAACGTTAAAAAGCAAAATAGAAAAAACGCGATTGCGTGGGCTAAGCGGATTGGAATTCCATTCTTTATTTACGTCACTGTCCATAATAGTTAGTACGCTGGTACCTATATATTTTGTAGGAAATGACAATAATTACAATTAGATGTATGTAAAACGGGGGAACTTAAAATCCCCGCAAGGAATAAATATTTGTATGGTCTACAGATAGTTGTTTCGGATATAGATGTTTGTGCATGTGAGATTTATAATAATATGAAAATGTCCAAGTTGTTATATATTTCTTATAGGTACCTATTTTTTAAAATAAATACTATCACGTGTAAAAATATTTTATATTGATATAGAAGTGGAGACGGGTTTTAGCAAAAAAAAATTTCGTTAGTTCCAAAAAACATTTTTTCTTTAGCAATATTAGTTATATTATACATTAGTTATTCAGCTATTTTTAAAGCCACAAATTACATCAAAAACGTAGATACAGTCTGAATGAAAGGCATATAAGAAAAAGTCTGGTGTTTATACTTACTCCATTAACAGGGCTGAGGTACCTAAAAGCAAAGGGAAAGTATTAACAAGGATCTTTTTCAATTAAATAATTCCTAGATTAAGTAATTTTGTTTATCAAAATGTTTTAATCCACTTAGGTTCCATTTAAATAACGTAGTAGATTTAACAATTACAAAAATGAAAGTATCTTATATGTTAATTAACAATAATTATTTAAATAGTTTTATTTCGCCCATTTAAGTCTCGAAACACTCAAACATAACAATTTAAATTATAATTATATTGTAAACAATCTCAATTTAGTTACTGAAATCTTTAACGACTTAGTTTAATCAGGCAGGTTAAAGCTAATTTGTACTTATTTAAATTATAATAATTGTTCACATTTAACGAAGAGGCAATAGCTGTTGATGATGTCTATTCTTCGTAATCATCGCTTGAGAAACAATTCAGGTACCTGGAATGGCTTCTAGTGTCGCGTCTGATACAAGTAATGTGATCCCATCCCTTACACCGTATGCATTGAGTCCTATCAAACAAGTTTCTTTATGCATTTCCCCACAAACTAAACAAAAGCAGTTTTCTTCTTCTATTTCATTATCATCTAGGAGAATTTTCTACTACTTCTACCCTTCCAGATTTTTCTCCTTTCCTTTATCTTTACCTTTTATCCTTACTTTTCATTTCATCATGCTGGTCATGTTTCTTTTTTGGGTAACTCTAATTTGGTTTCCTTCTAAGGCCAGTTTCTCAAATGTATCAGTGAAAATACTGGACTTAACCGTTTGTATTCAACATGTGGTGGATCTTGTCGAAGCGGTCTTACAGTTTAAGTTAAACTTTATTGTAGTGCTGGGTCATTTGAATATGTTTCTTGAGATATTTACACAATAACCTCCAATAAAATGATATCTATTTTAGGCATGCTATTACTATTCCTTGGATTATTGAGGACTCAAAATTTTATGAAAATTCTTCCGGATTAGCTGAACCACTACCAAGTTGAACTGCCTTATGGCTTTTCGTCAGAACTGCCTGTGGTTGAACAAGTCGGGTCGAGATGCTTCTAAATCATCATGCATGTTTGGATTCGAGCGATCTGTAACATATCATGACACAAAGGCTGTAAATTCTGGAAACATATGTTTATTACACGGCCAAATACCAGCTTTCATGAATGAGTTGAATATATTTTTGTGAGGAAATGCTTCCTTTATAACTCCAGGGACACCATTGACTGCCATAGGTCTCCTTGGATGATTAATCATCCAATTAATTTGTTGTCTCCTGGTGTGATTTTTCAACGGTCCATACACTCCGACATCTAGAGGCTTAAGATTGTGGGAACAAGGTGGAGGGAATGACAAAAGAACGATCTGTTTAATTTTGGCCTTGTTCACCACTTTTATATTGACATGGGAATGATGATTGTCTAACAGAAGTAAAACTGGAGCATTTTGTGACAGTTTGACGTATACTCAGAGGGTATTGTAGTGGCCCATAAATTCAAAAAAATGATTTCAGTCATTCACGTGGAACCTTGTAACTTTGGGTGGCCCATTTTGGACGAACAAATCGCTATACCTCATTCGCGGAAAAATGAACATGCACGGCATAGCTTTGTAAATTGCGTTTGTCAGTTCTACTACCGCAATTGTTACCAAAATGCCTGTTTTGGCAGATGTGACAGCTCTTGGAGCTTCGTTGGTCTACGACTTTTTTGGGCTTCTGAACCATCGTAACTCTCATCTACTTTCCAGATTCTACTCGAAGAAAGATGTGTCTGATGATCATAATCATCATTTCGGCCGAATGAAGTCCACTGCTGGACACAGGCCTCCCGTAAAGATCACCACAAAGACCGATATGGGTGTGTTGTGAGGTCATTAGGGGTTTTGCCATAATCACCACGCTTGGCAGACGGGTTGGCGATCGCAGTTCAGCTGTCAATGTACTCGAAGGACGCTGCTGCCCATCCTCCGGCTAATCCCTTAGTCGACTTTTACGACACCCAAGGGAGGAGATGGGGTGGTGGTATTCTGAGCCGGCACCACACGGCACGTCTGATGATGCTCTGCCTAAACTGGTCGCCTCAGGGTTTCTAACAGACAATTTAGGGTTTCGCTTCATGAAGGCCGCAAACCAATCATTTTTGACCCTTTCCTCCTTTTTCTAATATTCTGGATTTTTTTCTGTCTTGTAATGAACAGTTAACTGCTGAACAGAAACCTCCCCCAAAGATATCCTAAACGACCGGTACGGGTTTGTATTGTATGCTCATTGAGGGAGTTTTACCATAATCGCCATGCTTGGCAGACGGGTTGGCGATCGCAGTAAGGTTATAAATGTACTCGAAGGCCGCAGCTTCCCATCCTCCGGCTAATCCCATAGTCACCTTTTATGACACCCACGGGATGAGATGGGGTGGTGGCATTCTTAGCCGACACCACGCGGAGAAATCATCTAATGATTTATTATCATTAGGAATTATGATAAACGCATAGCAAAGTATTGATATCTACAAACTGAATCCCCAGTCCGAGCTAAATGTATTATATTCGATTGAGTGAATAACTACGTCTTGAGTCAACTTATTTGCAAACCACGCAAAGCGCGGGCTCACTGCACGCAACTCTGACAAGCGACCTTCAGGCTGCAACTGACAACTCGGGAGACGTTCGGCGGTGATGTCAAACTGAATATCATGATAGTACCGTTTATCGTTTGGCGATAATAGCTTTTTTAATTTTTAAATGTTGTTACACCCGTGAAATCCAACCCTGCTCTCCTAGTGTGGCTTGCCCTAGCCAGACAGGCTGACGTCCTCAAGAAGGTGGCTGGTATACGGCTAAATGCAAAACGCCAAAGATCGAGTGTTGGAATATACCATGGGACAGATCTATGTCGTGTAGAGGATTACGATGGGCTAAGATGCAACCTTATGAAGTGGAGGCATTCCAATAACATTGGGAGTACAGTCGAAAACGCAAGAATGCCAGAAGCACCGACTGAAAATAGGCTAAGTCATTTTCTTCCAATCGTAGAAAAAGATTTTAAAAAGCAGGCAACACTGATATCCACAATTAACATACTGAAAATCGATTTTTTAACGTTAGGGAATGCTGTAGTTATGTGACAATTGCCCAAAATTTAAAGACTCATTTGAATCAAAATCGTGTTGGGAGCACGATTAAATTCAGTTTTTTGTTCTTTACCAAGCCCATGACTCAGTCAGTACCCGTCTCTAGGCCTGGCAACGGGCCAGGAAAACAACAAAAACAATCATTGCCCTGAGACCATCATGACTTATATTTTGATATTGTTCCCACAAATATGGCCGATATCATTTAGGTACCCTCGAAATTGAGGCCCCTGCGGGATATAGGCTTTGGTGGCTTTGGGGATCTGCGTGCTCAGTTTGAACTACCCCCGTGAAGACGGTGGTATGTGGTCACAGCGGTCAGCGGGGCTTCGGGAGGATCCTTTACAACCAAAAGATGGGCCTGTGTATCTCTGTTTCTTCCTTTCGCTAGAGGTAGTGACTGCCCTTCAAGATGTGCCTAAAGGCATGATACTACTTGGTGGCTCCAGTGCGTTCATTTTCGAGAATTGGGAACCCTCTTCAATACCAAAGCTGGAATATGGTTAGAAAAGTTGAAAAGAGCAAAGAAATTGATCGGTGACTGAGGAATTATATGGTGATGAGGGGAATCAGCATTCTATGACATCATGCGTATCATAATAACATACTGCGGTAACCAATCTTTTGCCTTCAATTTTTTTGAAGATCTCTAACCATGCAGCGGTGTTTTAGGAGGATTTGCAGCGACAGATTTTTTTTGGTTTGTTCACTGATGAACAGCAATGTCTACAAACTATAATAAGAGCAAACCAATCCAATTTCTACGTTTGGTTGTCCATTATATAGTAGCGATTAATATAAGATTACACAAGTGGTGTAGATAAATTAAACATAAAAATTCTAAAGCCGTTATCAATCTCGATAGCAAATAAGGATTTAATAAATAAAATTCAGAGTATTTACATACGTAACATACATACATTTTTAATATATTTCAACCTACAAATAGAACTATTTTAAATAACATAATATTTCATTTGATTTCGTTCCGTAAATAAAACTAGGTAAACAACAAATTTAAAATTTCTGTGAACGTTGAACGCTGTGAATTGTTGTCTGTTGATATGTTTATTATCACTACAGTTGGAAACCCAAGGAAATCGTATGTGGCTATTTCCGAAAAAAGAACTTTTATAGCAGCCCCTCGCTTTGATCGCGTGTGGTCCAGGTTTCTACCGAAACGTAGTGATATACATAATATTTATTGCTTGTTAATTTTATATCTATTTTCTTTACAGTATTGGCATTGACAGCTTCCTTACTGGAAGTGATAATTTAAGGCTCATTTACTAGTCGGATAGGTGAAAATAGCTCCCAAAAATATTGTCAATAGTTATCAGAGTAATCTAGCCTGTAAAAAACAAGTAGGTGATATAAAAGACAGAGAAAATCATCAAAATCAATCATCATTATCGTCGTATCAGCCAAAGGACGTCCACTGTTGAACAAAGGCCTCCCCCGTAGATTCTACAATTGCATCGTCTTTTGCAGGAATTTGCCAATACTTCTCACTTTGGCAGGCGGGATGGTGAGTGACGTATGGCTACTGTTTCACAGGAGGAACGCTGATGCCCATTCCTCTGGTTTAGAGTCCCTTTTACGACATCCACGGGAAGAGATGAAATTCTTAACTTGGACACGAAAAGTATTCTGTATAATGACTAAACTTTTATAATTATAATAATACTAGTATAGAAACGTCCTAGGTTTTCTCGATTATTACACATTATAATAAACCAATTTTAACAGATTACATCGCGTATATTATACGCGAATGACTGAAACGTTAGGAAAAACAAAAATCTATAATATACGCGATGTAATCCTTAAATGGATTTATTATAATAATATTAGTAATTAATTTATTTATTACTTTAATTTCTGTTGTTATAATGATTATGTTAATGAGTATGATAATATGTTTCGATTATTGGTTCTATTTTATCATTTTTTCTATCCTATTAACTGTATTATACAACCAACCTCGTATTAGTATTCATCCTATTAGTAATACTAAGTCACGCAGCATAAAGTTACCACCTAACGGGTTTAAATGGGGCCCAAAAGTTAACCGAGTCACAAAGTAGAAATATTTGTACCTACCCGTTACTTAAACAAAGGAAACATTTACCTTTGTTCTAATACCACGCTTAAATACACGCATATAAGCACCTAATAAAAATGTAACAGTCATAAACTTATTAATTCACTCACAATTATAGTTCTTAGTCTTGCGGGCAGAAGGACCAAAGTTGATAAATTTATTTTTACTTTGAGTTACCGACTGTAAGTTCATCGGTGATATTAAAGTTTGAATGCGATGGTTCTTGTTGTATAATTTTTATTTTTAAGTAATAAATTAACAACAATTATTGATATGTCCAATACTAATATCTTTGTCGCAGTCCTCAATTAGAGGTAGCTTGATATTATAACAACAAAAAGATCGATGTGACAATATTACTAAACAATATCTTGTTGTAATCAGTTTTGTTCCAGCCGAAGATCGTCTAATGCTGGACAGCAGCCTCCCCCAAAGATTGCCACAAAGACCCGTATGGGTTTGTGTTGAGTGTTTATTGGGGGATTTTGCCATAATCGCCACACACGTGTGGCACACGGGTTGGCGATCGCAGTTGTGTTATAATTGTACTCGAAGGAAGCTGCTACCCATCTTCCGGTTAATCCCACGGGATGGAATGGGGTGGTGGTATTCTTAGCCGACACCACACGGGCCATTTATCCAGTTTTAACATAGTCTACATTCGAAACGTCAGTTACAACAAAAATTTATAATATACGCGATGTAATCCGTTTAAAAGTATTTTATAATAACTTATTTATATTTACGGGTTATGATTATGAGTTGCAGTGACATCTATTATGACTAAAGTGAACTAACATTCAAGTTTCTAAACGGAAGGAAGACTGGTTCCGCAGAATAACAAATTCAGTGGAGTGTCTAATTTATGATTAATTCTGTAAAGTTTTATTGCGGGACAATAAACCGAAATCTATTGTTTTACTTAAGAGACAAATTTACATACCAAAGCCTCCGAAGGAATGCCTAATAGAAGTTTCTGCATTTGTAACGAACCACAAAAATCAATAAGAATTAAATGAAGCGTGCTCAAAATCCCCCACTAGCTAGGGTTACCATTTATTGCCAGTTCTGTCGTAAAATTGCTAACTACTGGTTTTGTTGAGTACGTCTGACTCATGTAAAATCTTTTATATTTTTCCTGCTGAGTATTTTATTACTTCTCTCTAAACATATTTCATAAACTCAAAGTTCTTTAAATTCTTGGATCGACTTTTTTTTATTATTTTAAGAAACGTTGCCCCACACTAGACTAGCCGTGTGGTGCCGGCTCAGAATGCCACCACCCCATCTCCTCCCATGGGTGTCGTAAAAGTCGACTAAGGGATTAGGCGGAGGATGGGTAGCAGCGTCCTTCGAGTACATTAACAACTCAACTGCGATCGCCAACCCGCCTGCCAGGCGTGGCGATTATGGCAAAACCCCCCAATGAGCCCACAACACATCCATATCGGTGGTCGTGGTGATCTTTGGGGGAGGCCTGTGTCCAGCAGTGGAATTCATTCGGCCGAAATGATGAAATGATGACACTAGGATTTCTCCTGTGTCGTGGGTGCGTTTACAGACATACATTTCACCGTGTCGTCAGCCTGCTACTTTAGTATTCAATGAAGTATAACGTCTAAAATGCCCAGTTATCTGGACTAACCTTTGTCACTACATGAATAATTGGACATAGGTAACTTTAATCTTACCTAAACTGCCAGTTCTCCGGGTATTTTGTCAGAACTGGTCTGAATTTTAAGTTTGCCAAAAATTCATGCGACTGTATTCGGGGATAGCTTGAATCCTATCCACCAACAAATGTGGATAATGTAGATTTCATAAATTTACTGCAAAAATATTTCTCTTACCTAAAGGTAAAAATGTATTATCTTCCAATTCGCGTTTCCCTCATTCTCAGCAAATGCGGCTTGAATTCAGTATATTCCACAGAGCGACTGGTACAATAATCCACCTATTCCTACATTAACCCAAATATACAGACGGTCTCGGCAAGGAATTGTTTTGCCTTAATCTGACAGGCGACTAGACATTCCTTGTGTTTAGCTGTAATACCTGACCTACTTCGTCATCCTCAGGCAATACGATTTCCTGATACAGAAAGACTAACTAGTACAGTAATGGTTTCATTTATATCCTTCTGCTGCCTACTGCCGCAAAACGAGACACAAGTAAAAATCTGTTATGTCTACACGGCTGCCGGTAAAAAACACGCGAGGGGTTAAATAATGTCTAGTTAATATATCAGGTGCATACGCAGTTATGTCTAAGTACATTATAAAATTAACTTATCCCGTTTAAATAAGGTACAATGAACAATTAATTACATTAATAGATTTTTTTAAACAAAGATAGCAAAATAATTGAACAATATTTATCCTATACGAGGCATGCCTTTTAAGTTTTGTCATTTGAAGAAAAAAACACAACTAGAACCTTACAGTACTTTTTATTGTTTTTCAAAGTATTCACCACGTAGCTTAATACAGTTTTCCATTCGCTCAAACCAGTTATTATAACATTTATTCCACTCTAAAGTGGGGGTGTTCAAAATGGCTGACTTGAAAGCGTCGACTGCTTCTTCACCGGACTAGAACCTTTGACCACGAAGACTTTTCTTAATTTTAGGAAATGTAAAGAATTCGTTATGGCTTAGGTCAGGACTGTATGGAGGATGGTCAAGAATTGCTACTTTTTCACGGTTCAAATACTCAATCGTTTGACGAGCGCTGTGTGGGCTTGCGTTGTCGTGGTGCAGGGTGATGCGTTGCTTTGAGTTAGATTATCGAAGTTCGGCGATGACTTGTGGTAAACTAACTATGGTACACCACTCTGAGTTAACCATTCTATGATCTTCAAGTGCAATAGTCGCAACATGGCCGGTTTTTCCAACGAACGTGGTCACCATCTTCTTTGAAGTGCTTCGAGAACGAACAACTTTAGTCGGCTTTGGCTCGTCGTGAAAGACCCAGATTGTAGATTGTTGTTTGGAATCAGGATTGTAGCCATAGATCCAAGATTCGTCACCACTGATGATGTCATAGACGTGATATGACTCTCCTCGGTTGAACCCTTGCAGAGTTTTCTTACACCATCTGACGCGGGCCGCCTTGTGATCGTCGGAAAGCAGATGCGGTATCCAACGGCAAACTAGCTTTCTCACACCAAGCGCTTCATTCAAGATCTTCTGAATGGTTGTCCTTGATATGCCTAATAGAGCCTCTATCTCTCGATACGTCACATGACGATCTTCGAGAGTTAGTTGTCTCACAGCAATGATGTTATCTTCAGTGAAGGCGGATTTTGGGCGTTCTTCGCGAGATTTGTCACTAACACTATTATATCTACGCTGGAATTCTAAATACCGGGGTTCGACAGACCGCAGACATGGGGCTTCATCACTGAACACAGATGTTACCTCTTCAAAACACTGAAGCCGTATCAGGCCTCTTCTAAAGTTGTAGAAAATTATTGCATGAACATTTTCCTTAGATTCATTTTCGTACGTAACCTGACAGATTCCAATCGACGCTGTGGCTAAACAATAGCATTAATCCTAATACTTTCAACTGTTTTGAGATGCAAAAATTAAACACATTCGAATAAAGAAAGTTCTAAATTCAGAATTGCTGGGAAATATGGAAACGACAGAACTTAAAAGGCATGCCTAGTACACATGAAAATCAGTCAAAATTGTTATATAATATTTAGTGAGGTTCACCAGTAAATTTCTAGCAAATAATTTTATACAAATGTTGGCTCTAAAAACCAAAAAATACCACAACGTGCGTTGTGTTGTCTTTAAATCATCCACAACACGATATTTATGTTGTGCCCAAAATGAATATTGCGAAAGCGTAATTAGCGTCATAGCCACCAAATAATGTTTTTCTGTGACAGTTGGGCCAAATACTGTAGCTGCTCCTGCACTATTTGGCGTTATGTGGCTTTTTCTATAAGTGCCATATTACGAATATCGCATTGTGCATGATTTAAATATATAAATAAAAAAATAAAAAAATACAACGCGGTGCAGGTTCGTTTAATCAACATTTTCGTTTGATGAACGTAACGTAGATTATATGTTGCTGTAAAAGCTTAATCTACGGTAAATCTTAAGATTTTTCACTAAAATCTGAAATTTCCGTCTTAATGGTAAAACTAAAGAACTGAACGGTGACAATCGTTAATTTCGTACTTTTACTAGCATTTCATCTTAGGTTTTACCTCAGATACACGGTAAATATTGAAAATACCTGCACCAGTGTATCTTAAGATATTTTAGACACTCGCTTATATACTACCCTTATAATGATAAAAAGTTATTATTAATCCTAAAGAAAAAATACTGTCTCTGTAGGTTACGATGACACCTAGTAATTTGAATTTACAATCACTCGTTTAAATACTACCCTTGTATTATTCCCAAAACCAACATTTACTTATCGTCATTGGTAAAACCTAGGATGTGCTGAACTCTAATTGTAAAAGCTTGACATATTTTATTAAACCTTATATTTACCAACTCAAGTTAGTAAGATTTACAAGTACTACTGCAACAGACGAAGTTTTCCTACAAACTACATCATTTGGCGCATATAAATTTAATTTGTATTTGTAACAATTTTAAATTATGCTCTCAGAGCCAACTAAAATTTAATAAACACTGAATAATTAAATTTAGTGTTACCACTCGTGCATGGAGGATAGCCAATAAAGGCGATTTTATGGCATTTTTATTATGATGCATAAACGTGAATCACCCATAATGGGGGCCATATAGTAAGAAAAATAACGTCTGGCACTCGACAAATATTAAATTATACATTTTTAAATACGGTCGGCGGGAATAAACAAATCATTTTCAGTTTCATCTCGACGTCGGGATGCGCTCGCTTGGAACGAGGACGCTTAAAAATTCATGATAATGTGCACGTCGTAAATAATCTTCCATGATTTGATGCAGTTGCAGTAGATTATAGGCTAAGAATACCACCACCCATCTCATCCCGTGGGTGTCGTAAAAAGTTACTATGGGATTAGCCGGAGGATGGGCAGCAGCATCCTTCGAGTACATTTATAACATAACTGCGATCGCCAACCCGTGTTCCATGGTCATTATGGCAATACGGGGGGGTATTGCCATAATCATACTATCTACATAAAACGATGAATCTTTATTTTTGTCACGATATCCTTTAAACCGATATAGTCTCATATGATGGTGTTTCTCACTTTATCAATCAAAATACACAGTATCATTATTGTGACCATTTTTGAAGTAGTCTTGCCATTATATATACAGAAAATTTCCTTTACATAAAACGGCTTTTACCATATACCTATGTTATTTTTATATAATCCTGCTTCTGCTCCTCTAATTTTAAGAATCAAATACGACGCTAATAAAATAACCAACAATCGTACGTATGTATATTAAAAGACAATTCTTTTCACAAAACAGAAGCCAGCACACATCACGTTCTATTAATATAAATATTATTACTTAGACGATGTTATTGAAACGTATTGCACCCATAAGAACACAACCCCGGGCTTACAATAAATTATCTGGAATCAATTTCTAATACGAAACATAGCTTATCGGTAGGAAGTGTATTGCAGTGAATGGCGGCGAACAAGGACGCAGGAGTTGAGAGGTATTCCACCTGCATTATTTATCGCGTTACATTATTAACTGCATATCAGCCGTAGATGACTATCGTGTGCACTACACGCCCGGTCGAGGCGCACGCGCTTTCGACTGAGGGAGAGATATGGATCGTAAGGTTTGATTCCATTATCTGCCACGGAGCGAATTGTTTGAGTATTCTGTGTCTCGGCTATTATATTTTTGAAGAGGTTGTTGTTTTCATTTTGGATTACTTATTTTTAATTAACAAACTTTGGAGATGCTGATTAGCGGTTTAGTTTTTTATTGTTAAAGGGTACTAAAAATACACTTAAATATTGGTTTATTTTATTGTTACTTGGCTTTGGTATAAATGACTAATCCAATTTTATTTTAATCACTTATATTATACCGCATTCATAAATTCAGGCTAGTATTAATATTTTTCGTATCGTATAAGCGCAAATTAATGTATTAGAGGGCAAATATTACTTACTTAGAAACTCGCTTGAAACATACTTTTTATTTAAATCTATAGTAAACAAATTAGTATTTTTAACGCTATGTGAAAGTCTACCAGAACACAGAAGACAGGCCAGCCAAAGGCACTTATGTTGTAATCCTTTGATAATTTTACGTCGTTGTTGTTACTTATTAGATTATATCAGGTTCAAAGTATTATTCTAATCATTTCCATCCTTCCTACTTACTTAATGAAATCAACGAAACTACCAAGAAAATATTTTGCAAATATGACGTCAATAACAGTAAAATGGACACAAACATGTTTTGAACTTTGTGCGCACATAATTCTTTTGTCTTAGCAATTACACTTAAAAATATTGATTTCATCTTTTCTATTATTTTAATACGTAGAAACTTTTATTAGATTCTTTCAGCGAAATATGATTTATAGATTTCAATTTCCGTAACTGTGTGAAATAGTTCACCCTAGTAAATAAGGCTCATTATAGTTGTATTTGTACATCGAAGTGCTGAAGTGCTTATGCGAAAACACCACCATTTCAGTCCGACTACAGGACCAGAACTCAAAACCTATCCTCATGTGGCGGGGAGCCAGACAGGGAGATCTTATCTCTCCAACGCTGTTGCCGCACTGGAAGACATTTTCAAAGTTCTGGACTGGAAATAGCTAGGCATCAATATAAACGGCGAGTACATCACTCACCTTCGGCTTGCTAATGATATAGTGGTCGTGGCTGAGACCACGAAGGACCTCAGTGTAATGCTCGATGACCTCAGCAGAGCCTCCGAAAAATTTGATCTTAAAATGAACATGGAAATGAAGATCATGTCAAATGTCCAACTTCGAGAAAGAGGTCAATCGTCGAATCCTACTCGGCTGGGCAGCATTCGGGATACTGCGTAATATCTTCTCGTCCAAAATACCATAGTGTTTCAGGACCGATGTCTGTTACCGGTGATGACTTATGGTACTGAGTCATGGCCGCTCACCATGGGCCTCATAAGAAGGCTCAAGTTCACGCAAAGGGCAATGGAGAGGGCTGTGCTCGGAGATTCCCAGCGACATCGAATAAAAAATGAGGATATCCGCAAAAGAACGAGAGAAGATAACCGACATAACCCGAACAATTGCTAAACTTATGTGGCTCTGAGCGGGGCAGATTGCTTGTAGAACGGATGGCCGATGGGGCCGAAATGTTCTCGAGTGGCAACCGCGTACTGGTAACCGCAGCGTGGGCCTGTTGTTATTTTTTATTGGTCATTAGTATTTAGTGGAAGTTCTTCGTGAACTTCCTCCACCCCGGGGAAGGGCAAAAAGGCATGCCAGTCTCCTGCCAGCTAATACCACTGGAGTGGTCATCTTCAAAGGAGGGATTCAGGTCCTCGTAAGATCACACTAGAACCAACCATGATGCCATACCTTTTTGTTTTCATGCTCTGCCAACATAGCCGACACTACTACTGGCAAAGAGAGACCTGACCCCGGATGCCCGATCCGATCGACCAGAATTCACCGCTGGGCAGGCCCCCCTACGAGGTGGGTAAAGGTAACAGGAATCCGCTGGATGTGAGTAGCGCAGGAGCGGTCGTTGTGGCGATCTTTGGGGAAGACATATGTTCGGCAGTGGACATCTTTCGGCTGAGATGATGATGATGACAGTTTTATTCGGTTGCGGATCCGTAAAGAATGCCAATAATGGCTGAGAAATCCCTAGTTAATTCATAATACCAAAGGCACCAATCAAATAATTACCGAATAAATTATGTATCGACAGCAAAGCAAACAGATCCTAATACGAAGAATAAACTTCATCCAAAGCAATAATAAAGAATTGACAGGTTTGCGAAAAAATTAAGAGCCTTCAAAAGAAAAGAATCCGAAAATATTTTAACGATATCCTGTAATGTAGTCACGTAATCCTTCTCCAGTCATCTCTTATTGCGATTGAATTTTCGATCTGACTTTGATTGATTGAAACGACTGCTGTGGGACTGTATTGACTCCTAAGTAGACTTAAGCAAGAAAAAGCTTTAATAAATCGACTAATGCTCGATACAAAGAAACAAGGGGATGAAATTCTATTTACAGGGATTTGACAGAAATAAGATTAGGGCTTCGCTGCTAACATTTTATTTTAAATTAATTTTATAAAATGTTTTCTTCGTACTTACATAATTTAATCGACTTAACATTATCTGCTTTGGGTTTATTCTCTTTGCTCAATGTATTTATAACGAACACTCAGGAGAAATTAGAATTTCATGTCTTAATAAACTTAGCATTGAAGCAACTACGTGTACCATGCGCGCTAGTCTTCACGGATATTATTATATTCTACGTACCAAATTCTTTGCTTGGGTTATGTTGTCAATGTAAGCAAGATATTTTTTTAAAACCTTGTACTTTTTTTTCGTGTCGTAGGGACAATTCTAAAATATAAATATGACATGCACGAATTGCCGTGTGGTGCCGGCTCAGAATACCACCACCCCATCTCCTCTCATGGGTGTCGTAAAAGTCGACTAAGGGATAAGCCGTAGGATGGGCAGCAGCGTCCTTCGATTTCATTAACAACTCAACTGCGATCGCCAACCCGTCTACCAAGCGTGGCGATTATGGCAAAACCCCCCAATGAGCCCACAACACACCCATATCGGTCGTTGTCGTGATCTTTGGGGGAGGCTTGTGTCCAGCAGTGGACTTCATTCGGCCGAAAATGATGCACGAATACCCAAGCACGAAAAACTATATGTAGGCCGTACAATATTGTATGTTGTGATATGCTTAGTGGGCGAAATGAATCCGCGACGCGCAGACACAAAGCGACTAGCCAATGCACCAAAGTGCCGTTTTGGCTAATTCATGTATTTGAGTGTTTTGTTTTTCTTAAAACCTACTTATTTTAGCCGAGCAACAACATACACACAACCAATAATAAAAAAATCGTCTATCAAGAGTTCGCCGATTCATTTGATTTCGTAATGAAAATTGTAATTATAATTATATCAACTTTTAAAATTAATTTATTAGAACAACAAGCCACGAGCCTACGGTTGTAGGTACAGATACAATATTTATAACCACTATTCCCTTTAGTGGCACATCGACATTCAGGTGAGGCCCAGAATTAACATGAACACGGGCCCAGTTCATTTAGAGAAGACAGGGGTGGGAAGTAACGTATAGAATTACTGGAATGGACAACTAACAGTGACTAAGGAAATTACACATCAGCCTGTAAACACCCATTGCCTCTCAGTTATCGCTACAGTGACCGCTCAAAGGAGATATTACGATATCACCACATTTGACAGGTGGATTGGTGACGGCACGGTTGGTGCAGTGGCTGACACAGTCGGCTGCTACGCTCCGGGTCACGGGTTCGATTCCCGCACGGAACAAATATTTGTATGATCTGTAGGTAGTTGTTCCGGGTCTGGGTGTATTGCGTAAACTTTTTAAGATTAAAATATAATATTAGATATAAATTTCATACAACAACCGCAAAGCAGAATGTAAGAAAGAAGATATAAAAAACACTTTATGCAATAACAATTATCTCTAGTCCAGGTAAAGCGTTTTAAATAAAACAAAATTGTAATAGTTTCTATAAAAGCCGCAGCGCAGTCATCAGATTAAGGGCCGATTTTTCAATCGTCAGATAAGTCGTCTAGTAACTACCTAACGAATAAAATTATATTAAATCATTTGACTGTTTATCTGTATGATAACTGGTTGTAAATTTTTCAATTGCTATTTATCTAACGAATAACTATCCGACCGATTATTTCGCCTCGAACGAAGTTAACGTCTCCCGGCATGCCCCTCCCCAAGGCGGAGGAAGTCCAAGAGGATGTCCCCACGTTAAAAAAAAGAAAAAAAAAGTGAGATGAAACAAACATAGTGCATATATAGATGTTAGAGCAGGACAGACTATTCCATGCTTTATTTATGACAAAATATATTACTATTATACGTAGATTGAGTATTGTTTATATTAAATTCGAGGTTATGTTTGTTGTTTGTGAATGTTTACTTTCAGTTTATAAGTTTTTAAACTGACATGGTCACTGACACTATTATTGGAACTGAAAACGGGATATTTACCATGTTTATCCGTGGACACGGCGCTTGCAACAGCGCCGAAATATCGGGAACTCAAAAGAAATAAAAAACATGGTAAATATCTCGTTTTCAGTTCCAATAATACTTTCAGTTTGTTTACGGCTCCCGTTATTGTGTACGTAAAGTAATTATATTTTATTTCCAATGGAATCGAAGAAAAGAGAACATTCGGCGAATTTTCTTACTGCTGAGATTCAGTTAGTTGAGAGTTTAATCGACAAGTATAAACAAAATGGACTAACGCGGTAACGTATGAAGGCGATTTAAATATTTGAATCAAGAACTAAAAAAATTGCAATAAAATACTGTCAAAAAAGGTAAAGTGTAGTGTACCACATGGTAAAATGATTGGGCCTGGACCTGAGAGTTCTTACATTTCTTCCCGATGGATTAATGAATTCATTTATTGAGTCAATTCTATCAAAAATATCCAAAATAATAACAATTTTACTTGAAATGAAACGCAAAACCAAGAAATAACTTACCTAATAGTAAATGTATTGTTTACACCATCTGTCCCGCATCTATCGAATGGTATATAATCTCTCGGATATCGCTCTATTTAGCCGTCAAAGGGACAGATACATTTATTCTTCAGGTAGTCGCCTTATTCGTCAAAGAAAGACTATCTGACCATTGACAAATTGAATTAATTTTTTGCCAACTGTCGAATAAATGCTATCTGTCTGTTTATCTGATGATCGAAAAATCGGCCCTAAGTAAAAAAAAGTTTTATCTACTAAATTCCCTTCCAGAAACGGAATCCTTATTCCGCGAATGCGGCCGCCTCGCCCCGGGACTTGTCCCAATGCCGTAATTACGAGTACACACCCTACTAGCGCAAATAGAAACAAAACCGCACACATTCGCATATGTAAATAAGGAAGGATCACGGCCGAAATTCGGCGTACATGCGGCCTACCACCGACATGTTAAGGAAATGCTCTTTAATTTTGTGGAACTATGGGGCGTAAAAGAAACGTGTAAGTATCTATTAATACTATAAATATTACTTCATATATTTCACACTGGCAGTACATTATTCTCACATAACTTTATGCTACTATATTGCAATGTATGTAACATTTTAAAATTATTTTAAAAGAGTGACTATGGAGCTTCTTGCCGGTTCTTCTCCATAGGACCAACTTCTTGGAACCGTGCAACTACATTCTGACTATTCATAAGCGCCCGTAAATTGTTTATATGAATAAAAATCTTTTGAATTTGAATATTCATAATTCCTTTTTAGCAGACTAAGTAGAGATGTGTTTACTTTCGTCACCGATGAATTCATCATCCTCATCATTATCATGTCAGCCAAAGGACTTCTACTGCTGAACAAAGTCACAGATTTCTATAACGACCAGTAATATGCCGCCCGCATCCATGAATTAAGTGGTGATGATTCCGTGTGGCGTCCTGATTAAGAATATAGCACCACTCCATCTCCTTCCGTGGATGTCGTAACAGGCAAATAAGAGCCAAGAAATCATTATCATCATATCAGCATATACGTCCACTGCTAAACAAAGGCCTCACCCATAAATTTCCCCTATTGTATCCTCATTTTGGGGGGAATTTACCAATAGTCATCATGCTTGGCAGGCGTGTTGATGAGCGCTAAATGGCTACTGTTCCATAGAAGGGACGCTGCCGCCCATCCCTCTGGCTGGTTTAGACTCCCTTAGTCGCCTATTATGACATCTACGGGAGGAGATTGAGTGGTGCTCTATTCTTAATCCGGACACCGCACGGTATAAGGATGAAAGAAAGAATTATTTTCTCCTAGCTGGGACCCGCGGTATCACCCGCGTTGAATTTAAAAGAAATTTAGAGTACTTCGACATAGACACTTGACATAGAATATATATATTGGATTTCAAGGGGTTTATTATTTGCGCGGAACCCTAATTATTTTTCTAAAATAAAAGTAGCCTAAGTTATTCCTTATAACATCAGCTATCTGCTAGTGAAAGTCCCGTCAAAATCGGTCCAGCCGTTTCAGAGATTACCCGGAACAAACAGACAGACAGACAAAAAATTTAAAAATTGTTTTTTATAGTGTATACTTTCATATGCATTTAGTAAAAATCTGTTATTTTGATATTACAAACAGACACTTCAATTTTATTTATTTTTGTAGATCATGAATCAATTTTTATAGCTGTGTTCGACTAAACGCCATTTCAGCTTCGCCTTGTGTTGCACACGAATTGCGTCTTTTTAACTATTATTTTGTATATAATGGGCTTGTGGCTGTGTAGCATTAGGTATATTTAAGATATGATTTAATTAATGTTGAAGGTTCTTCTCCTAATTAAGTTTCCAAAGCCCTTGTAGTCTTCAAATATTAAAGAGCCTAGGGATTGTATAATAAAGCTATAACGTACCATTTTATTACAAGTTCAATCAGTAACATTGCAGACGAGACACTGAAAACAAAAAGATCGCCTGGGGGTTTTCCTTTTTAATATAATTATTTATTTAAAGCGAGTTCGCAATCTTGTTTTCAGAATAGCTTGCTAGTTAAAATGACTTAACTCTTGTAATATCATATAAAATAATATTAATTCATTTAAATGTTTAAATATGAAGCATAGTTAATACACTAAAACAATGATATGCACTTACATGCAGACTTTAGTTCATTAATATGTATTAAATGATAGAAAAAAACTTCCATTGATAAAACCACAATTTGTTTGTATTTGTATACCTAATCTTTGGTATAGTTATTAGTTGTATATAATTCCACAAATTCACTCACGATTAAATACTCATATTAAATACAATGCTATACTAATCACTATCTTCTCATACATCATCCCCAAAATTATCGATGCCAAATTCCCCGTGTACAACATGTAGCCCCATTTTAATATTTCATAAGGGACCAATAATTATTTATTCAATGTGCGGCATAGCAAACAGGCTTGTTGTGAACTAACCACAAACTAAATAAACAAAATATTCGATGAGCCGGCAGTAATTTCAGTGGCATTACAATGTTATAAGTGGTTATGATAGGATATGTAATCTCGTTTCGGCGTGGTTTTGCGCACGCAAATATAGAAGCGTTAAGCTTGTGTGATATTAGTATCCATTTAAATTTATTGGTTTTTAGGGTTCCGAACGTCCGAAGGAAAACGGCGGAACCCTTATAGGATCACTCGTGTGTCTGTCTTTCTGTCGGTTTGTCACAGCCAATTTGCTACGATTCTACTGAACCGATTAAGTTGAAATTTGGTACACATATGGATTTCTGCAACCCAAAGACGTACGTTTATAGTAAATCAATGCATTTTGAATATGGACGTCCTTCATGGGGGGCAATATAGGAAATTAAAGAATAAAGTTTTGCAAACTGTACAGTGTAATATATGAAATGGAAGGGCTTGTTGTGAGGGTCTCAAATATATTTATTTTCTCATTTAATAATTTATAGTTTTAAAGTTATATAAGAAAATAGAAGAATACATAGAAAAAGAAATTGACCATACCCCTACTAGACACTACTGGGCCTGAAATTCTGAAAAATTAAGGTCTCTTTACCTATATAATACAAGAAAACCTTTAAGAAGTCTGGTCTTAAAATAACATGGTAAATCTTTCAATATTGTGCGTACAAACGTACGTTTGCGGTTGGAATGTATGGAAAAACATGATTTTCAGCTACCATGTTAAGTTTGTTCTTGGGATAAGTTATTGGTACAAGACTGAATGTAACAATATACAATGTATTCAGCAATTTTGTAACCCTCTCCACGCGAGTTCAACTCGCACTTGTACGGTTTTTTCTTTATATTAGAGATGCACTGAGCGATGGCAGATTAGTCAGCAATCAAATCAGCACATCCTAAACAAATATTTTTTCAATTCTTCTCTTCTAAGTGACTAGATGCCAATTTAAATTGTGTCAGCCCAGAACTTAGCTACGAGTACTGAATTTTCAGTAGCGTCCATGAGTTCCTCTGGTCTCACTGGAATGTGGTCCCAAGTTATTTGTAGATGGATGTGATAGTGCAATAACAGCCAAAGAAAGTCCGCTGCTGAACAAAGGCCTCCTCCAAAGATTTCTACAATTGTATCGTCATTTTGGGGGGAAATTTTCCAGTAACCACCACACTTGGCAGGCGGGTTGGTAAGCGCCGTGTGGCTACTGTTAAAGACGCTGCTGCCTATCCCTCTGGCGTAGAGTCCTTAGTCGCCTTGTACGACATCCACGCGAGGAGATGGTCACGGAGGAAAATCTATAGTTATAATTTACTTATTTATAATTCAACCGCTATAGGCATAAAACAATTTACTGGGGCTCGGTCTCTTATTGCAAGTTGGGCTAGGTAGGAACACCGCCTTGGGGAGTCTGCGTGTATGTACCGAGCAACCCCCGGGAAGCCGGTGGCGCGCACGTGATCATTCGCCGCCGTTAGCGCAGCACTGCGCACAGAGAGTTTTTTTTTTTTTGGGCTTCTCGCATACATTTCTGGGAAATGTGGTTGCTTAACCGGTCATTTCTGGCGAAGCCAAAAGAGGCCTCCAGCCAGAAAACACAGCGAGGCTTGAGGGGGTCTTTTACAATCCTCCTCGAGAAGTGCCTGGAGGGGGTGACAGCTTTACAGTTACCCCTTCGAGATGTGCTTAAAGGCAATATGGGCGGCTCTAGTATAGTCTTACGAGGAGCTGGATGATGACCGCTCCAGTGATTTTAGCCGGTAGGGGTCCAGCATGCCCCTCCGCCATTCGAAGATCAATATGAATTTCCACTGGGGACCAACAAAAAAAAGGTAGGAACACCGCGATGTCAGTTATTCTGCTGCCAAGCAATAGAGTTTAGACATTACTGTGGTTTGGTTTTAAGAGTACTATAGCAAGTAATAGACTAGAGGTTACTAGAGTATTAATAGATTAGAAATATATCGTGTATCATTATATAATTACTTGCATAATTGTTATAGTGTTACAGAGTATTATTATAATTTTTTTTCTCATTATAAATAACAAAAATTAAATCCAGTAAACAACTATCTGGTTCGATTATTGATTTGCGCTTAAATTCATAAATTAGGTTATAATCGTCAATAAAAAGCTCCCGCACTTGCCACCCCTGTTTATATCGGAATATCAGAATCAATAAATTAAATAATAACAAACATTTGGCAACCCTATCGAAGTCAGTCACGTGCAAGTTAAATGATCCGAAACGGGAAGCAATAAACCTATTGTTTACAACACTCGCTTGTCGTTTATCAATATTTATAATATTCAATAAACTGATAAAGTCAACAAAGATTTATTCGTACACATTTTACAAATTGGTATGTCTGGTTCACACATCAGCGTTTATTCCTTGCCGAGAATAAAGGGAAGTGTGGTTCATACTCACATAAATACTGTAACTTCATTTGATAGCAATTACTGTAACAGCAAGATTCTAGAATCGTTAACCATTACTATAAGACAGTACCAACAAAGTGACTATTACATAATCAAAGACTTCAATTAAACTTACTGTGCTTTGAACGATGAGGATTCCTGAAAAGCAAGACCTGGAAAAGTTTCAATATATGCCCCAGTCAAAACCCATTTGAAAAGTTGATTAAAAATATTTAGCAATATTATTCACATACGTAGATTCGGTACAATTTTCTGACAAGTTATATAACCTTTGGTATCAAAATATACATTTTATTTATATTTTATGACGTTAATAATCTGAAAAATAACAATAAATAGTGAAGTTAATAAAAATTAAATTATACGTCGGTTGGTGGTTATTTGCCCAAAGTTTATACCGGCGGCCATTTTGGTTAATTGATACTCAAGCTCCATAACCGCAATTTGATACTGCAGCGGAGGGTTGAATGCCGCTATTCTTTAAATTTTAACCAATCGGAGCGCTCCACTTTGTTCAACAGTATAATACTATATGCACCGAACTCTTTATTATTTTTATTGTAAATAGACACATCTGGTTATTCTACCTACCAACAATAAACAACTACCTATATAATAATGTCTTAGGTTTTCGCGAGTATTAGACATTATAATAAAAACACTTTTAAACGGATTCTATCATCCTGCGACCACGAATGCTGCAAAGCATTCGAAACGTCAGGAAAACAAAAATCTAAAATATACGCGATAGAATCCGTTTAAAAGTGTTTTTATTATAACTACCTATATATTGAATAGAAATACAATGACGCACTGGGTAGGTACGCACTCAGAGGTAGGACGGTTCGGCAACACAATTATTTGTGATTAAATCTTGGCAGTTCTATGCCATTACAGTTTAATAACGGCAAACAAATTACTAGTTTAATTCTGATCATAGAATGAAAGTAGGTAGTCGGTAGGTATCTATCTCGTTAGTATAATTATTGTCAGATTCTTGCTTATCGCTATAAACTACACAAAATCACGCTCTGATAACTAAAACTTCGATTTAATCTGGGTACTTAATAAACTAATAACTGACATTTGATTTTCAAAGATAACTAAAACTTCTAAAACACAATCCATTTGTTGTCGAGTCTTTTCAAAGCAAAGCTCTACAAAATATTTGTAGTATTATTAAAACAGAAGTTGTTTTAACATAAAGGGGGAAACAGACGTAGAGTGGGGGAAAACTAGACTTGTAGAACAATGAGCAATGTCTGTAAAGGGACGGTGGACGACCAATCAGAGGCTGTCACAGCCCAGAGTGTACTTTGTTTTAATAGCACTAGGCTGGATTAGTTTTTAAGTACGCTCTAAACAATGCTTCCTGCATGTTTGTGGGGGAGCTAACGTGACGCCATGTTGGAATATAGGAAACGCTTTTTCGCGTATAAGGTGGTTTTATATGGGAGGTTTACCGTATCTTACTTACTTAAACATATATATATAATCTTTTACGAGAAAGTCTTTCACAACTTCTTCTTTCTTCTTTTCGTGTGGTGAGTGACCAACCTTCTGCCAGAGTTGTTCAAACTTCCCGAAGGTCTCCAAGTTGTCTTAATGACTGCTATCTTATGACAACAACTGGGACCGACAATTTAACTTACCATCCGAGACGCTCAGTCTCAGTTGAAATACCACTTAGCGATCCACAAACTGACCGCGCCAAATGATGCTTAACCTCGTCGAACGTTTACCAATCAGTGAGTGATTTCAGTTGTGAGGCTATGAGACCCTCACAACTGAAATCTTAGCATTAAAATAAAACCGAATCGACAATGAGTATTTTGATTCTACATAAGGTTATGAAGGATTATAAAAAAACAATCATTAGTCAAAATAATTGTAAAATATTTTAGCCCAACATTGCAACATTTAAGATGAATAATTGTGTGTTTGTGTTTTATCATTAGCCTTAGCTAATAGCGCAATAAAAGAAAATAATTAACATTAACACTAATTTATGCACTATCTAACACAAAACAGTGTAGGTATTGTAAACAAAGAGAATACAAGTTTAATTCCAACGACCTTTTTATATGTTTTTGGATTCGTGTAATCTACGGATTATGTTAGCCTGTGCGAACAAAACTGGCGAGGTACAAGGCTTTGCTGGAAACCGCATGAGGATTTAAAGGGATTTAGCCCTTTATAAAACGTTGTCTGCCATCAACCCGTAATTTTAATTTTCTCGTTAATATCTACGTCAGTTTCAGACTAAATTAAAGAGGTATTATTATGAATACCTCTTTAATTTAGTCCACCATAACCGTATGGTGCCGGCTACGAATAGCTCCAACTCATCAATAAAAGGCGACTATGGGATTAATGGGAGGACGGGCAGCAGCATCCTTTGAGCACAGTAACAACTCAACTGCGATCGCCAACCCGCCTGCTAAGCGTGGCGATTGTGGCAAAACTCCCCAATGAGCACACAACACACCCAGACCGGTTGTTGTTGCGATCTTTGGGGAGTTTGGGTCCAGCAGTGGACTTTATTCCGCTGCAATGGAGCTATCTGAGGTTTAGGTTTCAGTGCTATTACCGAATCGTAAAATGGTCGGATTTTATGTCCCTTTCATAGAACCTAGTGAAAGAACGAGTAAGCGGTACACCTGCTCATAATAATTGTAATGCTTCTCAGGGTAGTCCTAAGTTGATGAGTTGATGCCGTCACCTGCTTTGGCGAGGAAGTGATGCAAGCAAAGGAGGAGCGGGGACGGAGGGAGATCTCCGATCTGAAAAAAAAAAGAAGTTTAGTCCTAAGTTGCATCACATGACCTCGAGACATTTATTATTTGGACTCGTGTGCCTAGAAATCTCACTAGCTACAGCTCCCTTGAAACCGGAACATAGTAATGCTGTTTGATGTTTAAACACTACTTACTGCTTAGCAGCACAATAACTAGCACTGCGGAGGTATCTACCGGCTAGAAACACTGGAGTGATCGTCTTCGGCACGTGGGGAGGGGGCTCTTCGGTGCCGAACAATAATAATAGGTCCTTGTAAGATCGCACTAGAGGCGGAGGTAGCACCTGCCTAGTGGGTCTCTTGCAATAAGAGATCCCCGACTGACTCGTAAGTCGATGAAAATTTACGAATTTTGTGATAAAAATAATCTTAGAAAAACCATTATTCTCAATTTCACAATCAATGTCCATCATTACATTTGTTACTAAAAACTAGATTTGGGGGTCATCTTTTCAGCCGAAAGACGTCTACTGGACAGAAACCTTCCCGAAAGACTGCCACAATGACCGGCACGGGTTTTCATTCTGTACTCATTGGGTTTTGCCATAATCGTCAGCCTTGGCAGACAGACGGGTTGGCGATCGCAGTTTGGTTATAAATGTACTCGAAGGATGCTGCTGCCCATCCTGCGTCTAATTCCTTAGTCGCCTTTTACGACACCCACGGAATGAGATGGGGTGGTGGTATTCTTAGCTGGTACGGCATGTCCTTGGAGCTACAGTTTTGGGATTGCCCTCACAAAATCCTGTTGAAACCTTGAAAACCCGTCACTTACTTTGATGTTGTGTGCGTATATGTTTTCTGTGCTACTTGGCCTATAATCATCAACTGCTCAGTAGAGGTATCTTAGATTCCCTACTTTATAGTTTAACCATCAGTCTGGTTGCTTTGTTTAACACCTCTATATTGCTTGTGCAATAAGCAAACTTTCGTAGTTTATTAGCCGCTTAAAGCTTACCTACTGCAGTTAAATAATAACACGACAGAATTATTTTACAAAAATGTCTCCTGTATCATTTAAAACTCTCTGTCTATAGATTTTCACAATTATATCGTAATTTTGGGGGGAATTTACCAGTTCTTACCACGCTTGGCAGGTTGTTGAGTGCAGTATGGCGGTTGTTCCACAGAAGGGACGCTGCTGCCCATCCTTCTGGTTAAGTATTTCTTAGGCGCCTTTTACGACATCCACGGGAAGAGATAAAGTGGTGCTATATTCTTAATCCACACCACACGGATGCCAATGGATCATCTAAGATGGAATAATAAAATGCGAGGGAAAGTGGTCCTACATATCACATAATCCTTCTTATATTACGGCCAGTTTTCATCACAAAATCTCTAGAATTCTAAGCAATAACTCAATTCACTACTCATAGATCAAAACGTTGCATACCAACTACTAACTGGCTCACACCTCTTAACACTACAATAACGCATCCATCTGAGCCGCTTCTTAGAACTAGACGACAACCAATGACAGGCAGCTGATACATTGTTTGTCAAAACGTGAAAATCAATAAATACTTTCCTTCAACCGGTCCGTCCCATCTGGCGTCAAACGTCAAATGTCAGACGTCATTAGTTAAAATTTCCAACGGCACGTCACTGCAACACAAGGGACTAACAACAGTTGTTTCATTTCATTTAGCGCGTGCTGGCCCCTTTACGAATTCGCCACAAAATGTGGACCGCATAAATTATATGGCGTGACACATTTTATTTACGTTGCAAGTGTTGCAACGCTTGGTTTTTTGGATTATAAATAATACCTGTTAAAAATGTGTTGCACTTAAAGTTGTAATAATTATTTTTAAACTATTTCACACCACGAACGCGAAGCTGAGATGTTATATAGATAGACGGCACGGTTGGTGCAGTGGCTGATACAGTCGGCTGCTGCGCTCCGGGTCGTGGGTTCGATTCCCGCACGGAACAAATGTTTGTATGATCTGCAGGTAGTTGTTCCGGGTCTGGGTGTATTGTATGTGGAATTCATGTCTGTAAACGCACCCACGACACAGGATAAATCCTAGTGGGGCAACGTTTTTCAAAAAGGAAGAAAGAAGAAATATCACCAGAAAATAAAACGCGATTCACTCAGCTTTAATTATTTATATCAACATAATATTGCACTTACATAGGCTGCACTAAAAGTATCGGGAATGGAATATTTCCACTGTTCCTGTCATATTAAAATCTTTTTAATTGAAAACTCCTTGGTTTTACAAATCGAATACCATTTATTTATTTAAAAAAAGATTCACGGTTTTGTCACAAGGTTTTGTCAAACTTGTTTAGTTGTTGAGAAAATGGAATTGACTCGAGAAAATTCAAGAGCGATGATTTATTATGACTTTCGAAGTGGTTTAACACAAAAACAGTGTGTTGACCGGATGATTTCTGCATTTGGTGATGAAGCCCCATCCAAAACCACAATTTATCGCTGGTTTGCTGAATTTCAACGTGGACGTGTCAAGCTCAGTGATGATCCTCGTCAAGGTCGTCCAAAAACTGCAGTCACCCAAGAAAACGTTGATGCTGTGCGTAAGCTGATTGAGGAAGATCGACATGTGACATAACGCGAAATTCAGGCAACTTTAGACATTGGCATGAGTCAAATACAAATAATCTTGCATGAACAATTAGGTGTAAAAAAGTTGTTTTCCCGATGGATACCGCATTTGCTATGTGAAGAGCAAAAAGCGGCTCGCGTTACTTGGTGCGTCAGAACTCTCGAAAGATTCCACGCAGTATCCTCAAATGCTGTATACAACATCGTATCAGGTGACGAATCCTGGATATATGCGTACGAACCCGAAACAAAAAACCAGTCACGAGTTTGGGTGTTCGAAAATGAGTTAAAGCCAACAAAAATTGTTCGTTCACGGAGTGTTGCAAAAAAAAATGGTGGCCACGTTTGTCTCCAAAACCGGCCATGTTACGACTATTCCTCTTGAGAGACAAAGAACGGTTAATGCAGAATGGTATGCTAGCATTTGTTTGCCACAGGTCGTTTCTGAACTCCGTAGAGAGAACTGCAACCGCCGCATCATCCTCCATCACGACAATGCGAGTTCTCACACCGCGCACAGAACAAAAGAGTTTTTAGAGCAAGAAAACATAGAATTATTAGACCATCCGCCGTACAGCCCCGACCTAAGCCCTAATGATTTCTATACTTTCCCTAAAATAAAGAATAAATTGCGTGGACAGAGATTTTCATCACCTAAAGAAGCTGTGGACGCCTACAAAACGGCCATTTTGGAGACCCCAACTTCCGAATGGAATGGTTGCTTCAATGATTGGTTCCATCGTATGGAAAAATGTGTCAAATTTCGCGGAGAATACTTCGAAAAGCAATAAATACATTTTTAAATAGTAATGTTGTGTCACTTCCTTGATTCCCGAAATTTTCAGTGCCGCCCTCGTATATGTTAAAAACTTACAGTAATGGCAAGAGTTTATTTAAATTATTATTAAACAAAAGTGCACAGATTTTCTTGGACGTCATTTGGTCCGTATATATCACGATTTCTCTCAAACATCTCGATGAATCTCGTAGTTGTTTTAGTTTCGGATTTTAACTGTGTTACTGCCTTTTAATTTTAATACTGTAAACCGTCACGTAAATAATATTTAAATAATACTCATAAATGTGTGTTATCAACTAATAACAAATCAGCCTTTATTTTAACAATGATAAATCTTCTTACAATTTTTTCAATCAGTGAGAAAGGAGCGTTCGAGGTATGCACTTTTGAATTTTCCATTTTCAGAGTTTCTTTTTTTACAATACACATTTTTTCTGAACCCAATCGATGGCGAAAGCACCAAAAATATGACTTCACAGTACTAGCAATTCTTTTTGTTTTGCGTTTTCGTTTATGGCTTATTCTCAGCTCCGAATTGGCAGCTAACTATCTGCAGGGTATAATGACGTGAGCAGTTAACTGGCAGGTTAAAGTGTTCCTAGCTTTCAAAACTTACCAATCAAACCAAATAAACTAACCGACTAGAGTTAGTGGGCCAAACAAATTTGCAACTAAATAGATGTACAGTGTGAACAATCCATGCGAAAAGGCACTCTCCACTCTGTAATATGCTAATCGATCAAAGCACCATGGACGCGGAATGTGCTGATTTGTACTTACTTCTTATTAATTGTGATTTCAGAATTAAGTTCCTTCGTACTTGAGACATAAGGAATGAGCTAACACAAAAAATACCTTTAAATTGAATAGATACGATTAGAAAAACTAAAAAGATCTTCAAAAAAAATGTAACATTTCTATTCTCATCTCCGGCTTAATGTTTAGGACTACTAGTTAACCAGAAACATCTGAAACCCTGGTTAAAAGTGGTGCTTAACTTTTTGGATGACTGGTCTCTTCGACTAGTGGTTTACGACTCTACTTCTATTGCCTGGTCTAATAGTGCTAAGAACTTAGTTGTTTTTATCAACTCGAACCTATCCTCAGATCTCATCACGATCATCTCCACGTCACAACAGTAAGCAGTGTAGTGCGTTTTTCAATCTCCCAAAAGCCTCAAAAAATTCTTGACAGTTCGTACTAAGCTTACTTATGCTCAATTTCTTTGGAATGGAGGCACTTGATAGCTTACCGAATTTGTATATCGACTTCGTTTTTTGGCCTCTGCCTGAAATTGCAGTTAATTGGTTCTCTATTCGGTGGCACTGAAATACTTATATACTTTCTTTTCTCTATTACATCCTTCATAGTTCTTAATTTCCTGCAAGCTTACGCAATCGCTTTTAGTATCTTATCTCTAGGAATAAACATACAGGCATACAGCTTCTTCGGATTCTTTGTAAGACTTCCAGCTGTTATGGCGGTTTCTTTGCCGTTTCTGGAGTGCATTTAAGGAGTTCTCTCCTGCACTCCTTATGGCCTTCCGTGTACGTCATCAGAGAAATAATTTATCGATCATCATAACCACTATTTGCTCCGTATGGTGTTCGGTTCAACATATAGCACTTCACTCTCCTTTCGTAGATGTCGTAAAAGGCGGCCAAGGGCCTCTAAACCAGAAGGCAACAGTGTCCCTTCTATGATATAACAGTTGCCATACTGCGTTTACCAACCCGCCTGACAAGCGTGGTGAGTACTCGCAAATTCTCTCCAAAATAATCACACAAAATCTATGGTCTTTATCTAGCTATAAATAAAAAAACAGCTTTTTACTAAATGCATATGAAAGTATATATGAAACGCGTAACAATTTTTTATTTATTAATTTATCTGTCTGTCCGTCTGTCTGTAGTTTATCTCCGAAACGGCTGGCCTGATTTTGACGAAACTTTGAAAAGCAGATAGCTGATATTATAAGTAGAAACTTAGGCTACTTTTATTTAAAAAATAAAAAGAATTCGTGAACTGCGTAAAAAATTAAAACCCTTGAAATCCAATATATGTATGAACTCTATAATGTCATCTGTTTACGCCAAAATACTCTAACTTAATATAAATAATCCGATTTCTTTTAAATTATATGATAGGTAAAACTGCGTGACACATCTACTTTAAAATAATTTTCTTGCATCACCTGAAGCACAACAGAGAAATGCTACCAAACATAAAATTCACGGTCAATTTACGTGATTCGTTATAATTTTAGAATTAGCCATAACAGCCAATCACCAAATGAATATTAGAAAATTGTATTTATACAACTTTACCTAAGAAAATTACGTAAATAACATTATTTTTGCTGTACAACTGTTGCCAGGACTCGGTTGGAGCAACTGCGGTTAATAATGGCCGTAACGGCGCTAATTTGACCGAATTTGCTTAATGCCCCACAATTTGCACGCTGACCCTACCGCATATTATAATAATTTAGCAACCAGTTGCAGTTTAAGAGGTTTATTCTACAAGTCGTTATTTAAGATAATGTTGGCGTCTTACAATAACATAAGTGATGACTTAAAATTGCATATTTAAGTGTTTCGTGTGTGGTATATATTCTAAATTACAGTATAACTTACAATGCATAATATTGGTATACTAGCTTATAAATAAATAAAATATACGCTTCGATGATGAACACATTTTAATTCCCATCATATGGTAACGATAAGATAAGATCAAAAGATTTTTATCCATTTAAACCATTGATAGCACTTATGAATCGTCAAGACTTTAGTTGCCACGTTCCAAGATGTAGATTTCCTATGGAGAAAAACGGGCAAGAAACTGCATGGTTACTCTTTTAAAATCATGCTACAATATTTATGAGTACAATGTTCTCGAAAATTCAGGTTATATAAAGACAATGTTCCTACATTAAACATAGTAAAGTCTAAACCTCTTAAAAGTGTCAATATCAAATCATAAACCAGTTGAATATAAAAATAACAATAAGTTCAGGTGTAAATAATTAGTAATTACTAATAATGTCATGTCAAAAAATAATTTTAATGTCAGAAAAGTGAGTATGAATAAATAAATGTCACAAAACATGCAACGACAAGATTCTTGTGTTTGGCATGGATGTCATATATCTATACTCTATACAAATAAATAAAATTGAAGTGTCTGTTTGTATTGTCAACATAACAGCTTTTTACTAAATGCATATGAAAATATATACGGTACATATAACAAAAAAACAAATTTTAAATTTTTTATCTGTCTGTCTGTTTGTTCGGGGTAAACTCCGAAACGGCTGGACCGATTTCGCCGGGACTTTCACTGGCAGATAGCTGATGTTATAAGGAATAACTTAGGCTACTTTTATTTTAGAAAAATGATTAGGGTTCCGCGCAAAATAAATAACACCCTTGAAATCCCATTGATATATTCTATGTCAAGTGTCTATGTCGAAGTACTCTAAATTTCTTTTAAATTAAACGCGGGTGAAACCGCGGGTCCCAGCTAGTTGAATATAAATAATGTCTGGGTGAGTCTATGCCTTGTAGATTTCCAATGCTTTTTGCGTTGCTAATAGCTAATACATACAACAAAGTCTCCAGAATAATCCACCAGCAACTTGCCCTGAAATACAACCTGGCTTCACAAGTATGTGCCCAAACAAGTTCTCAAGAATGATCATGTCACATTGTACTCAAATCGATATATCATCACTAGCAGGACTATTGTAGCCATTAAGTTTGATATAGTGGTAATAGATCGAGTGGATCGCCGCACTATGATTGTTGATATTGCCATCCCGCATGAGGAGAATCTCGTAAGCGCTAAAATCTGGTGCATGAAATTAACAGCATGTGGGAAATATACTCTACAATCGTTGTGCCGATTGCCATTACGGCTAATAGGAAGTCTAATAACCAAGTCTCAACTAACACCTTGGATTGATACTGAAAACGATATACAGCAGGACACGGCTCGTAGTGTAAAGAGGTTTTCGCTCATAGAGTTCTAACCATTGCATCAGTAACTTAGACTTTGTTACCGATGCAGGTTTCTACTTTTTGGGATACTACTACCTATTAGATTAGATATGTAATTTATACGTGTTTCTTGTAAATAAATAAAATAAAACGAGATAGTACATAAATAAAGAAATTATTACTATAGTTTAGTACACAAATATGAATAAATCAATACAGCCAGTAATAATGACAGCTGTCAGAAATTTTTGCGTGTCAGTCTGTTACAATTTACATAATGTGTGCTATTAAAAACGTTTAAATTTCACTGCGGGCATTTTTCAAAGTATACACCTATGTTGTGTCTTAAAATATTTTTGAAATAACAATGGTTTGGACCGATGCCAAAGCAAAAATACACGACACACCTGACATACGGTGTAACAAAGATTTGTAAGCAAATCATAATTTGGCACGTATTGTTAGTTCTTTTTACATTCTTTATTTAGGTTCGGCACGATAACACATTGGGTAGTGATAAGTGACAGAATAATATTAGATATTCGTGTAAACATGTTAGTGAAATATCACACTTTTTAAATATTTTGTTATTTACATGGTACTTTCCCGCTGATATATAGCCTCGTTTTCATTTCAAGAACTATAAGACTTCAATCATCATCAACATATTTTTTATACAACGTGGTGACGAGATGAACCAGTCATTCACCTGGTTGTGAGGGTGAGATTCAGAAACGAGTCTAAGCGTGAACTTACGCTTCCATATGTCAAAATGCACTACTTACGCCTCTAATTTTGACAGATGGAAGCGTGAAGTTAGCTTAGACTCGTTTCTGAATCTCACCCTTAGTGTCATCATATCTGTCCATACCAATGAACGCTACCCAGGGCTAGTCCTGCGTGGCATCACACTGCTTTCGTCACCTCGAGACATTAAGATATACGAGTAATCTCTTACGCCTAGTAATTTAACTAGCTACAGTGCTCTTCTAACTGGAACCCAGTACTACTACCTTCTGTCTAAAATTTAAACACTACTGCTGAGCGGCGAGTATCTAGCACTGAGAGAGAGACCTACCTCTAGTAAAGGTACCGACTCGTTTTATATTTATTTATAATCCTATGATTTCAACACGCTTTAGTTTCGCTCAATATGCCGAATTATAACGATTACAAAGTTGATAAAGTTTTCAAAGCTATTTGACTTAGGCTTTGTATTTTCATTTTTCTCGTAGTTCATCATATCAGCTAAAAGTCCACTTATGCACAAAATGCAACTAGTGCTTGGGGAGGCCCCATAGACCTCCACAAGCACTAGTTGCATCCCGTAGGTCGTCATTTTGTGGGGATTTGCCGATACCACGCTTAGCAGGCGGGTTGTTGAGCGTAGAATGGTTGCTGTTCAACAGAAGGGACCCTGCTGCCCATGTCCTTGGTTTTCATCCTCTAGTCATCTTTTACACATCCATGGGAGGAGATGGAATGGTGCTAAAAATAACTGAAGCTCAAAAGTAAACACCGCGATTAAGATCTTTGTGTACAAGAATAAATTTGCCGTCGGCCATCCGCCTGTTTGATCAATAGATTAAAAGTCAACGAAAGCTCCGAGCAAATGGTGCATTTTAAAGTTGAAAACTTCTATAATATATAGTTGCTTGTTGCATGTTTCGTTGCTATACATAAGGTAGGTACAATATGTATTTGAATTTAATCTTAAAAATGGTGATATGTGATTGAAGTATCTTAGTAAAACAGTAAATCTTTAAATAAAATGTTGTAATCGATCAATTTTGTAGTAAGAAGGATCTCCGAAGTATTAATTTTGTCACAATTAATAACAGCTGTGTGGTGTCCGGATTAAGAATATAGCACCACTCCATCTCCTCCCGTGGGTATCGTAAAAGGCGACTCTAAACCAGAAGCATGGGCAGCAGCGTCCCTTCTGTGGAACAGTCGCTATATTGCGTTCACCAACCCACCTACCAAGCGTGGTGAGTACTGGCACCTTCCACCCAAAATGATAACACAATTGTGTGAATCTATGGGGCAGGCCTTAGTTCAGTATTGGACGTCTTGCGGTTGAAATCAATCGATCAATCAATAACAGCTGGTAGTTTGTTATACCAGAATCAGCGTAATTGTTTTGCGAATATTGAATACCTACAATATTATGCGAATATTTAAGTAATATATTTGTGTGTGGAATTTGTGTTTGTAAACGCACCCACGACACAGGAGAAATTCTAGTGTGGGGCAACGTGCATTAAAAAATGGAATGAAAGAAAACAAAAAATGCACCAGTTTGACTACGCTGCTGAGGATTATCTGTAACTCTGTAACAAGTCCTCGTAATATTTCCATGTTATCACGTGATCAAGCCGACAAAAGTGTCCATTAATTTAAGGTCTAGCCGATTACCGTCTTCTTGAATGATTATCCTATCTTTGTAGGGAATTTAAACGAATTATTTGTCACCCCTTTGTTGTTACTGTGAAGCGCTTATTAACAAAAGCTTAATCGCCTAAATGGAGCATTCTCGTCGTAGTTAATCTTTGTAAGAGGTATATTTAACGTTCACCATAAATCTATTCTTTTGTTTAGACTGATTCTAAGATTCAATTATAATCAATTGAAGACACTTTTAAGTTAATGCTGTGTCATATCATCATCATCATCATCATATCAGCCAAAGAACGTCCACTGTTGAACAAAGGTCTCCCCATATATTCTACAATTGTGTCGATAGTTGGGGGGAGGGAATTTGCCAATACTCATCACGCTTAGCAGGCGGGTTGGTGAGCACAGGATGGATACAATCCCATAGAAGGGTACTGTGTAATGATTATATATAACCCATATAAATAATGTAAGTACTTAACTTCTATTTGAACATTGATAGGTATACAGAAAAATCGAATGAGGAATTAGATAAAATTAGAAGTAATTAAAAATTAAGTCTTTCTTTAAAATTCCGTGTGATGCTAAGCACCAACCCGTCTCATCCCGTGGGTGTCGTAAAAGGTGGCGGCAGCAGCGTACTCCGAGTACTTTTACAACTCAACAGCAAATTGCGATAGCCAACCCGCCTGCCAAGCGTGGCGATTATGGTAAAACCCCTCGTTGGGGGGTGCACACAACACAAGCCCAGACAGGTCGTTGTTCGTTCTTTGGGGGAGGTTTGCGTCCAGCAGAGGACGTCTTTTGGCTGAAATTATGTTTAAAAACGGCAAGATGAGGACGTGTTTTTACGAAAATTAGGCCTTTTACAGTAGACAACCGTGAATGTGGTAAGTGACGAATATAGAGAAATATCAAAACTAGTATAGTAGTAGTAGCATCCTCATTTGCAACAATATAGCAGCGATCGTCGATTCATTTACCAAGCACTGTAATTGTGACACTTAAAGATAAAGATAACAATATAAAATATGCAGGCACTTATGAATAAAATTCTCAAGACTTTAGTTGCCGCCTTCCAAGATATTGATTTCCTATGGAGAAGAACGGGTAAGAAACTCCATGGCTACTCTTTAAATCATAATTATTACTACAATGTTTTTGACTATATTATTCTCAAAATAACGGCTGGTTGGTTTTATAATATACTGTACTGGCAGTCATAAAGGAACAAACTTTTACAGCTTGCAGGTCAACATTTAAAACTATACATTTTCGTTCAGGTGCATCCTTGTCGTTTTATTTTGTTACCTAGCGTTATTTTTTCTCGAAAATGCTGTCCCTTCTGATAGGTCAAACAGGCATCACACGTATCTTTTTTTTTATTTGAATATTGCAATGTTTTTTATTGGAGAAAACTATGTCAAACTTTGTTCTGTAAAATTGACTACAATGCTTATGTATACAAAACTTCTTATATATTGCTTCTTTATCTTCTCTATTTCCGAATTCTAAGTTACGACTACTTTCATCATCATCATCATTTCGGCCGAATGAAGTCCACTGCTGGACACAGGCCTCCCCCAAAGATCCACAACGACCGATATGGATGTGTTGTGGGCTCATTGGGGGGTTTTGCCATAATCGCCACGCTTGGCAGACGGGTTGGCGATCGCAGTTGAGTTGTTAATGTACTCGAAGGACGCTGCTGCCCATCCTCTGGCTAATCCCTTAGTCGACTTTTACGACACCCATGGGAGGAGATGGGGTGGTGGCATTCTGAGCCGGCACCACACGGCAAACGACTACTTTGCATGTCTGATAATTTATTTTTTACGTCTTTCAGAAAACTGTCAGAAGACGAACTATCAGATTCTTTAGGCAAATATTCACTATCTTCCTTTGCCGACATATCAACATTGACGTCGGCTCTTTACAGCAATGTTGACTGTAAAAACATATTATTAAATCCTAACTCTGAAGGCTGAATCAGTGTCGGATCAATTGCTTAGGATACTTCTATAGAAGGTTCTGAACTACCTGAATTTCTTTTTGTCTTAGGGGAGGTAAGCATTTGATCATCGTACATTCGACATTTTTGTAAATTCGGCAGCACTATGCTCTAACGTAAATTCTATAATTTCTTGGAAGACTGCGTGTATTTCTGAAGAATCAATTAAAGACATGCTGTTGATGACTGAATTCTCAATGCTAAAGATCTGTAGTGAATCAGAAGTGTTGGTCTAAAAACTATATTTGCATAGAAATCGGAAGAGCAAGTGGGTGGTGGTGCGATGCAATCTTGTATTGTATCGAGTGCTGCCGAATTTACAAAAATGTCGAATGTACGATGATCAAATATCATCGTACATTCGACATTTTTGTAAATTCGGCAGCACTATGCTCTAACGTAAATTCTATAATTTCTTGGAAGACTGCGTGTATTTCTGAAGAATCAATTAAAGACATGCTGTTGATGACTGAATTCTCAATGCTAAAGATCTGTAGTGAATCAGAAGTGTTGGTCTAAAAACTATATTTGCATAGAAATCGGAAGAGCAAGTGGGTGGTGGTGCGATGCAATCTTGTATAGGTGAGCTTTGGCTTTCATTTTGTTCTGTGTTAGCATTTTGTTTCTCAGGCTTCAAACAGAGCTGGACCAAGTTTTTCTGATGATTCTGATCTATGAGAACTCATTCTGAAATTCATAAACCCCCACTATATATTAGAGTATAATAACTCCTAAGTGCTATCACACTGAGTTAGTATAATGAGCCATCGCGCAAAAAATGTTACAGCTGATAACTTCTATCTACAGATATCTTGTTTACGGCAAATTTATTCATAATAAACAATCACCATTACACAAAAAAACATTAGAATTATATTAATAGATATTTCTAACAACAAGATATTGGTACAATGTAAGAAAAAATCAATAAAACTTACTTTTAAAGCGGAGAGGGCGCGATAGACGCCACGAGTTCATACGAGTTGCGACGCACATGCTGAAGTTAGCAGTAATTGTGGCCAAATTTTGCATTCGCATATTTAGTAGATATTGCTATGATTGTAAAAATACCCGAAATACTGCGAATTCTACTTAAGAGATTTTTCTATTGGGTAAGATAGAATGTTTACGTTGAGAATTCGTAAAAAAAGCATTTTGTCAAAAATGTCAGTTAGGAGGTCTTGGTAGTTAACCGTCGATATATCATATCAGCCACAGGACGTCCACTGCTGAACAAAGGCCTCCCCCTTAGATTTCCACAACGAGCGGTCACATGCCCCTCTCATCCAACGACTCCCAGCGACCTTCACCAGGTCGTCTGTCCACCTCGTTGGAGGTCGTCCCACGGACATATAAGGACAATATAGAAGGGATATTTCCCTTGTCAACTGTGGATGTTCATGGAATTATAATTTCGCATGCTCTTATACAATTTGAGTATTCAATTATCTTACCAGACATAAAACAACAAAAGAATACGTTGGCAAATTAAATTAAACATGCAAATTTCCAAGAAAATACTGTCAATATTAATGTTTATTTTTCGCTGTAATTTGGTTCTAGTTACGTCACTGAACTTATTTGATTAACTTTGTGCCTATGACGAAAGTCCATGAAAATAATTTTGAAGTTAATATTTTAAATAATTATTTTACAGGAGCGTTGGACAGCATAACGCTGAAGGCTAAAATCATTTGCATATTGCGGTCCTTTGCTGGCCTCGCACCAGACTCATAATCATTACTTGCCAAGTGAAATTAGCCCCTAAGGTGCTCTGGGTGACTACCACTACCGCTTTATTATCCCTCAAACGTGCCCGCTCATGCTAATTCGGTCCTTTGATGTGGTTTACAGTATCGGAACTTATTAGTATAGAATTAAACACTATGAAATGATGAAGGCACGTACATATTACATATGCTAATCGATTTCGGATGGATACTTTATTACCAGTCTAATGCCAAACTACGCTTGAAAATGTGTGGTATTAAAAGATTTCGCCTTTGATTACTTGAAAAAGGGCGTTCATCGTCAGTCGATGAATGTGGATATCATTTTTGTTTGAATTTACATATATTATTTTATTTATACATTATTTCCTATGTCATTTTTGACATGATAATGAATAACATTAAGACGTTGTGCCTTTCTTTGGTGACTATATGGACCTTTATTTTATATAGGTATTTAATAAATGAATTTCTACATTTTGTGACAGCTTCGTTCACTCCATTAGGGTTCACGTGTGTGTGAATAATTTAAAATTTCTAATTATGTAATACGTAAGCAATAGTGTGTATATATTTCAAATATAGTACACAAATCTAATAAATCAAAATTGTAACATCATTTTTCTAAAAGAGTATCTATGGAGTTTTTCGCCGACTCTTCTCCATAAGACCGCCTTTTCCGAACCGTGCACCTTAACTGTTGACTCTTCTTAAGTACCTATTGGGATCTATATGAAATAAAAACGTAGAGTTCGAGTCCGTAATACTGGTATCATTATCGTATCAACCAAACGACGACCACTGCTGACCATAGCGCTCCCCCATAGATTTCCGCATGGCCGGTTACATGCCGCTCGCATACAACGACTCTCAGCGACCAGGTCATTCATCCATCTCCATGGAGGCCATCTTACGTTGCGTCTTTCGGTGCCTGGTCTCCACTGGAAAACCCTTTTGCCCCCACGGCCATCAATTTCTTAACAAGAACGTATCATTATGTCAAACTTTTCTTTTGAGTTTTTTTTTTTTGTACAAAATGGGTACTAGACGAACAAGTCATTCACCTGGTGGTAAGCGTCATGCCTGTCCATAACAATTGTAGTGCTACCCAGGGCAAGTCCTGCGTAACATAATTTACTTGAGACATTTTTTTTACCTATTTTTTAAACTTTGAGCCACACTAGGATTTATCCTGTGTCGTGGGTTCGTTTACAGACATAAACTCCACACACAATACACTCAGACCCGGAACAACTACCAGCAGATCATACAAATATTTGTTCCGTGCGGGAATCGAACCCACGACCCGGAGCGCAGCAGCCAACTGTATCAGCCACTTCACCAACCGTGTCGTCCGTAATTGATGATTTGATACTTATAAGTCTTTTAAATCCTAGACTATAGAGCATGTCTGTAATCAACTTGATGTTATTTACTTGTATTTATATACTTGATATCCAAACTAGTTGTCATAGACAAACTATATTCTGTTCTATGTTTGGTGGTACCTAACTCATTCATATGCAAACTGTGACATTTAGCGAAACGGAGATATCGATACCCAGGATGCCGAATGCGGAATCGATACTGCTGCAGTTATCGGTAGGAAACTGTAGCACTGTTCTCAACTACACGATTACGATGGAATCTCAAGAGAATTAGGGCTAAGTTTTAGAGGTGCGCTCAAGAACGCGTAGACTTGAAAATGACTTTGTCGAAAATATATTACTAAAGTATATTTTTTCTTAAATCAAGCGTTTATTCTGTTACAAAAAACTCAATTTGTGCAGATAATAACATTTATTTTGCATGTCACTGACTAAATTGAATACAAAATCTCTTCGAAGCGCGAGTCACTTGAAAACGAAAACGCGCAAAGAAAATAAGTCATACATAGGCTGCACTAAAAGTATCGGGAATGGAATATTTCCACTGTTCCTGTCATATTAAAATCTTTTTAATTGAAAACTCCTTGGTTTTACAAATCGAATACCATTTATTTATTTAAAAAAAGATTCACGGTCTTGTCACAAGGTTTTGTCAAACTTGTTTAGTCGTTGAGAAAATGGAATTGACTCGAGAAAATTCAAGAGCGATGATTTATTATGACTTTCGAAGTGGTTTAACACAAAAACAGTGTGTTGACCGGATGATTTCTGCATTTGGTGATGAAGCCCCATCCAAAACCACAATTTATCGCTGGTTTGCTGAATTTCAAAGTGGACGTGTCAAGCTCAGTGATGATCCTCGTCAAGGTCGTCCAAAAACTGCAGTCACCCAAGAAAACGTTGATGCTGTGCGTAAGCTGATTGAGGAAGATCGACATGTGACATACCGCGAAATTCAGGCAACTTTAGACATTGGCATGAGTCAAATACAAATAATCTTGCATGAACAATTAGGTATAAAAAAGTTGTTTTCCCGATGGATACCGCATTTGCTATGTGAAGAGCAAAAAGCGGCTCGCGTTACTTGGTGCGTCAGAACTCTCGAAAGATTCCACGCAGGATCCTCAAATGCCGTATACAACATCGTATCAGGTGACGAATCCTGGATATATGCGTACGAACCCGAAACAAAAAACCAGTCACGAGTTTGGGTGTTCGAAAACGAGTTAAAGCCAACAAAAATTGTTCGTTCACGGAGTGTTGCAAAAAAAATGGTGGCCACGTTTGTCTCCAAAACCGGCCATGTTACGACTATTCCTCTTGAGGGACAAAGAACGGTTAATGCAGAATGGTATGCTAGCATTTGTTTGCCACAGGTCGTTTCTGAACTCCGTAGAGAGAACTGCAACCGCCGCATCATCCTCCATCACGACAATGCGAGTTCTCACACCGCGCACAGAACAAAAGAGTTTTTAGAGCAAGAAAACATAGAATTATTAGACCATCCGCCGTACAGCCCCGACCTAAGCCCTAATGATTTCTATACTTTCCCTAAAATAAAGAATAAATTGCGTGGACAGAGATTTTCATCACCTAAAGAAGCTGTGGACGCCTACAAAACGGCCATTTTGGAGACCCCAACTTCCGAATGGAATGGTTGCTTCAATGATTGGTTCCATCGTATGGAAAAATGTGTCAAATTTCGCGGAGAATACTTCGAAAAGCAATAAATACATTTTTAAATAGTAATGTTGTGTCACTTCCTTGATTCCCGAAATTTTCAGTGCCGCCCTCGTAAGAGAACTCTTATCGTAATTGGTTATGTTGTGGAATGAATAACTTAAAATTAACGCAATTTTACATGAAAACACAATTTTGGTCAGCATAGGCGTGGCAATTGCTGTGATTTAAGTGACCATTTCACATTTACAGCTTTTGTCACGCTTTCGTTTAATAAATTGAGACATTTCGCCACGTTATGTGCGATATTTTAAATTACACTTTATTATTTATTGTGGCACTTTTACGATCATTACTGTTTTAATGTAATGTTTGTTTTGTAGATACTTTCTGCTATCATTAGCTCTTGATCTTTTAACGTGATAAGAATTTATAATAAAGTTAGAGGGAATTTGGGCTTTCTTTATTTATCTATTTCGCTTGGTTAGCGGCCAGCGGTCTCCACTCCAGAACCTTTTTGCGCAACGGCCATCAGTTCTACGAGTAAACTTCAGTTTACAAATCCTTTCAGCTATGTCGGCAACTTCAGTGCTTCTACGGATTTCCTCATTTCTGATTCGATCTCGTAGAGAAATACCAAGCATAGCTCTTTCCATAACTCGCTGAGTGACCTTGAGCTTTCTTATGAGGCCCATTGTGAGTAACCACGTCTCTATTCCATATATAATCACTGGTAACGCACATTGTTTAAAGACTTTCCTCTTGAGGCATTGCGGTATTGGCAAATACGTAATACCAAAATGCGTTAGACCGCGGCGTCTGCGCGATTTACGCCTGTCCCAAACCGTCTGCGACATACGTGATCAGCTAGTGGGACCGCGGATTTAAGGTGAACTCCGAAGCATGGAAACGCTCAATTCACTATGCAGTCACCCATCCATAGACTGACCGCGCCAAGCGTTGCGTAACCTCACCGACCATTAATCGACGAGTGAGTGCAATTAATTGGCTATGAGTACTTTTAGTACTCCGCTAGTAAATCCAGATTATGTTTGTTACTTTCTAATTTTTACTATACACGTCCGTAGGGTTTCATTTAATTTGATTAGTTTGCACATATAACTAACACTTTATCTACTGCTTATTATGGCTTCAGTGTCGATTAATTAAATTTGAACAACGCATTAGGCTTTCTAAAAAGGTAAGAACGTATAAATATAAGGCGGAACGCAGGTTAGAAAACTAAAATATATTTGAAAATAAAAACTCTTTTCGCAGCGTTTCATTCGCTACACTCACTTTTTGCGACAATTGCGTCGGACTACGTAATCGGTGTTGATCCACCGATTCAGTTGTACGAGTATGTTGAAACAAAACAGAATCCATTGGGGGATACCCGTGAACCGTGAAATTGCCAAAAAACTTCCGAAATCCATCACGAATCAAATGACACTTTGAAATTGTAAAGCTAACTGAAGAGCGAATTGGATCGACTGGGAAAACAATTAACGGGAACGGCCAATGCGAAAAATTGGAATAATCAACGGACGCCATGTTGGTTAACGTTTGCAAATTTAATAAATGTAATTTTTCAGAAGCGTCGATCTGCTCAAAAGCTCTTATGTTTGGCGCTCGGAAGCCTACAACAGTGTTGCTGACCGACTAACATGTTTAAATTAACAAAACCGTGGCCTGAAATTCAGCAGCGCTTTTGTTTGATGTTGAATGCTAGATTTGCAATTTTAATTTATGATATTCTAAATGTATGTTAGATTGATGAAAGCTGAAATTAGGAAAAACTACGTCACGAGCCAAAAATATTTCATAATTAAAAGTATTTTAATACTTATAGCTCCTACCGTGGACTTCGTCCACGACCGAACTAGTTAAAGCTCTTAGACCCTTCTTACACAAGGCTACGCAAGTCTCCGATACTAATGTTACATACTTACGTGGCGAACAACTTTGAAGCGCACACATGGTCCGTACACATGGAATGAAGTTGCGAGACACAGGTTGCCATACTCAGCCACACAAGCGTAGCGTGCTAACAGTTCACACGGATTGTTACAAACTGTCTGCCCCACGTGACTGAGATTATCAGCATTGCTTACTATATTTACAGAGAAAAAAAATTGTTGTTACAGAAACTACTGAAATCATCCATATGTAGAAAAAAACATAAACTTCGCAATGCTTGTTGCAGCAAATGAATTACAACAAACAGATGCTAAATTCTTAACATTTGGATGGATGCATATGATGTCCAAAGAGAGTTATGGATATTTAGATATTTCTCCACCTCAGAAACAAATGTTATATTTAATAATTGCTCCGCCATCTTGAATATCTCAGCTTTGTGAGTAGCAACGACCTCGCCCGGCGGGTTGCGCGAGACCTATATGTAGGCGACGAATAAACCATGCGTAAATTTGTATTGTGGTAGTCGCCTAGATACTAAAGTCATCGGGTATCGGAGATTTGCGTAGCCTTGTGTACGAAGGGTCGAAGTATCAGCTCAGATTAGGCAGAGAACTGCTCACGCGTGCTCGAACGTGTTCTCGACCGTGATGCAAATCAAGGGAGGAGCTTGCTCGAGCATACGCTGCTCTCCACTAGAGCAAATTATCTCTTACATACTGTTTACAGCTTTCTATTTGAACTGGGTAAGGACAATATATCCGTGTAAAATACAACTAAGGAAACCTAAACCAGAGGGGCGGGCTGCAGTGTCCCTTCAAGCCGCCTGCCAAGCGTGGTAAGTACTAGTAAATCTATGGGGAGACCTTCATCTAGCAGTGGACGTCCTTTGGCTAATATGATGAAGGGTGATATTTAGATATTAGTGATAAAAAGCTCGAGCAGTTCTTTGCCTTATCTACGCTGATCCTTAAGGGAACTTGATAAAGCAATAAAACATCACAACTTATGTCCCATTCCATGACATAAACTACCTCTCTGCCAAATTTCATTAGAATCTGCTCAGTCGTTTTAGCGTGATGGAGTCTCAAACATTAATATTTATAATATTGAGACCTCTTTGTTTAATTATATTTATGTAGGTGTATCGTTTAATACCACGGTTTTCTTTTTAGGTCATAGTTATATAATATTTAATTACGTTTGTAAATCTTCAACGTTCAATGCCTCATAAAACGCAGTTTTACGGTCACATAAACCACTAATTAATATCCTCCCCGATAAACTAAAACAATGACGCGCCTTATTTAAACTGCTAATTATCTATCAACTAATTCTACCAAGTATTCCTATTAACATTTTAGAGGACAAAGTTACCGATAGCTACTCGTTGAAAGCCAGGAAATTGAGCATAACGTACCCATTAATATTTCAACAATTTCCTGGCGATCAACAGTATTAAGTACGATATTCTAATATCGACTTTATTTTAAAAGATCTAAGGTAGAAATTTAGGAACCCAGTAGGCCTAAAGAGAAAATCCGATGTAAGGATGTATACGTCTGTAGGTGTGTATACACGTGAATACCAAAACGCATCGCCTCGCACTCCCTAAAGTTAAACTCTGGAAATTTTAATAATTCCTGTCTGAGGGGTTAAACTCGTGCGTAGCTTACATGGCGGTTTTTTTCTCTTTTGGTATTGCGATTTGTACGTTCCCTTTCACACTTAATTATTTTTTAATCCTAAACAAATGTGTTAAAGCGTAGTCCAGTTTAATTATATAATAAAGTAGCGTTGAATTATTTTGCATAAAATGGCAAGCTTTGGTGGGTGCATTAATGTGTTAAAAATTGTTAAACAGATGAACCTGTTAAACATTTACTGCTACAAATGGGCTTTTTAATTAACGTGACAATGATAAAGGGGTCATAATACCAGGCGAGGCACATGAATTAGTGATCACAGCGTATTATTTTTAATTAGCACACAGACACGCACAAGATCCTGTCGTCCACCCTCTTGATAGACAGCAAATTTATTACGCACAGATATCTACTCTTTTCTGCCAACTATGTCCTTATCCTAATACCCTTAGCACTTTCTAATCTATGTATGTATCTAACAATATTTTTTTTATATATATCATGTTATGTACTCGTATTAACTTAAAATTATTGTTACACCGCGAACTACCTTTTTCTTTATCGCTTACAAATCTGTCCATCCCAAGGTTGTCTGGCAGAAATCGCCGTGTACGATAAGACCGCCCTTTGTACATGTCTTTTTCTACATTGGATCTTATTTTTGTTATTTTTGGTGTACAATAAAGAGTATTGTATTGTATTGTATTATATTGTACGGGATAATAATAATACAAAATTTTATGTTTTCAGTTTAAAATAATATATTAATTATAATTTCCTTCATGCTGAGGATGATAACTGTCCGTGGACTAACGTGTTAATAGAATACCGTGCTGCATCGCAACGAAGTCTCACAATGCTGAGATACATTTCTATCACTCATATAAATATCAGTCTATATTTTGTTATTTGATATATTTATTATTTCCGCCGAATCAAATCCACTGCTGGACACAGGCGTCCCCCAAAGATCACCACAACGACCGATATGTGTTGCGTGATCATTGGGGGGTTTTGCCATAATCGCCACGCTTGGCAGGCGGGTTGGCGATCGCAATTGAGTTGTTAATGTACTCGAAGGATGCTGCTGCACATCCCCCGACTAATCCCATAGTCACCTATTACCACACCAACGGAATGAGATGGGTTGGTACTATTCGTAGCCGGCACCACATGGCCGCCATTCTATATATTAATCTTTTGTTATTCTATATCTATATATCTATTAACTTAAAATATTAAGATGCCGAATGAGACTAAAATAAATACATTTTCTTTGTTTCAATTGACTTGTGATTGATTGATTGACAAGGTGGCATCTTCTAACTATAATCACGGTTACCTCTATGTTTTAATCTATCCTTTATATATTTTACTAAATCTCTAGAACCGGACAACCTGCTCAGGTTGTACATGCCTAGTAGATTGACGTTATACCCCCTTGGGGGAAAAGCAACCCTAGTTTATAGTTCGGCGGGCTCTTTAGGTTATCAGCCAGTTGTCTGACATGCTACTAACTTCACAATGTAACTGTTCCGCGTGTAGCGCGTAGACAACTAGTTTTATTGCTGTCGTTTTATTATAACATATAGCACGTATTTTCATCATTTACAGTTCATATTTTGGAAATAATTTATTATGCTTTATGCTCAAACATGTACAGAGATTATACCAGTCTATACTAATAATGTAATTCATAATCATTTTTCTTAACTAATTAAATATGTGGTTGGGAAAATATATTTTAATTCCTGATATTTATAAATTTAAAAACGGCTCTTAGATATGTTTCACAGGTAAGCTAAAGTTTTATAAAAAGTTAAAAACAATTCTTACAACAAAACCACTGCAAGGGACGTGTTATCTAAACTGGAACTTGTTTTTTATGTTTCAATTTCATACGACATATAAACGGAATCTAAAATTAAAATCTATCTCACTACCCAGTTTTGTGGCAGCCGTGCTCACCAATGTTAGAATTTTCGTGGCACTTTTTATAAAAGGGAGACTGCTTTGATTCCCCACATGAAACGCAGCATACATATTTTATTAATGTGTATAAGTTATTTTTTATAAATGGATGCTAAGTAATTCTACAGCTGATTTATAAAATCTTAGTCACGCTTTGACATAAATTACCTGTATCTATAAAGACAAGTAATACATTAGAAGGAAGATTTTAGCCTTTACTTATTAGCATAGTGCAAGCTTCATGATTTTAATGAAGTCTTTTAGAAACCTGTAGGACACCCGTTAATTAAAGGAATCAAATCATGAATCTTATCTACCGCTCCTTAGTATAAAAGAGCTAGTTGAAACAAGCACCGTCAATTGTGTGCTTTCAAGTCATACCTAGGTATGATCCCCGAGTGTCAACCGGTAATAATGAGTTATCTACTAATTGAATATTTATCAATCTGGGAGGCACTTAAAGGATAATCAAAGCAGTAGTTGTAAACAAACGAAGAAAGTTCCCGAGAGCCCCGGCAACTACAGCGAAGTCAACGCGGACTTGACCCAAGTTTAATTATAAACTGAATGAACAAGTTGTGAGAACAATCACGAACTTAGATCATGCTGTTGGTATCGAAATAAGTGCTTTTTCCGATACATTGAGATTTTTGATAATACTTTATTGAGGAGCGGGTTGAGAGTCATTTTGGGAAAGATTTTCTTTATGTAACGAAGACATACAGCCGCACCCGTATTAGCTAAACATAGCGACAGCAGACGCGACAGCAGCTATCGCGCATCTAAGGATTCCCAGTGGAAAAGAGCCTGAAATTGAAAGCCGAGGGTGCAATTTTTTGTTCATTGATCGTCTAACAGACTCTGCGTCAGCGATCTTCGCCAGCTTAATCGCTATCGGCAAATACGTAATACCAAAATGACGTTTAAGAACGGCGTCTGCGCGATTTAAGCATGTCGCATAGTGTCTGCGACTTACGTAATCAGCCCGCGGGTCAAGTGTAGACGTTCTGCGTTTCTTGTATTGTATATAGGAACAAGGCTCAGTCTTACCGAAGATGTCATTGCAAAAGAAGACGGCACGGTTGATGTAGTGGCTTATATAGTCGACTGCTGCGCTCCGGGTCGCGGGTTCTATTCCAGCACGGAACAAATGTTTGTATGATCTGCAGGTAGTTGTTCCGGGTCTGAGTGTATTGTGTGCGAAATTTGTGTCTGTAAACGCAGCTACGACACAGGAGAAATCCTAGTATGAGGAAAAGTTTATAAAAAAATACCTTTAAGAACGCTTGACCTCAATCTGCGTCGAGACTAAAGATCGCGAATTTTGGTTCTATGATTGAACGTACTTCAATCTTTGTTTATTGAAGACTTTAATAGTTACCAAACTGAGAGGTTGCGTAAATTTTAAAGTATCGCTTTGCCGACTAATGGCTCTGGCGCCAATGGCAAAACGAAACCATTTCGTTAGTGTGTGGGCCCAGATAGACATCAATAATTGGACGTAGTTAATTACATTAATGACTCGCACCTGCAGTAGGTATTTATGGCACGCCAATATATTATGTAGATAGTAGTTTTTAAATTAAACTGCCAATCTCTAGTTTCCTATCATTTAAAATTTGCGATCTTTCTTAAACGACTTAAAAAAAATGCATGTTTCTCTGTTTCCGCGTATATTTATATGTTTTCAATAAAATACATGTCTATACTCATTGTATTCGAAAACCTGCAAACTTAAACATTACATAAAACAAGTATGATAAATTGATAACATTTGATTTTGTGTTTCATCATCATTTCAGCTGAAAACCTTCCACTGCTGGACGCAGGTCTCCCCCAAATACCACCACAACGACCGGTCTGGATTTGTGTCGTGTGCATATTGGGTGATTTTGCCATAATCACCACTCTTGGCAGGCGGGTTGGCGATCGCAGTTGATTTGTAAATATTCCCGAAGGACGCTGCTGCCCATCCTCTAGCCAATCCCATAGTCACCTTTTATGACACCCACGGGAAGAGAGAGGTGGTGTTATTGTTACCTAGTGCCACACGGTAGTTCTTATTTGAATTAAAATACATATTATAAATCCAATAAACCAACTCCATATTATTTGTAATTTATTAAAATAAATGGTTATCCTCATATTTTTCATAATTTGACAATCAAAGGAAATTAATAGTATTACAGTACTGACGTAGTTTGAATGCGTTTATGCAGATCCGGCATTATATAATGGCTATTATTTTAATCCTCAAAAAAAGTAGATTAACAAGCCTATTAGCAGAATAATTAATACATTTCAAGCTTGATTATAGTTTACAATTATAAAACATTTATATGTATAAATAATAAAGTACAGCCCTGCTTACTAGAATCATTTGGACATTTTCGGAATTTCTTTATCTTTACCCATTCTCTGGGAACCTTTCTAGCAAGTTTCATCAAAATATGTGTAGCAGTTTAACCGCGAAGCAGTTACAGAGAGAGAGGCACACAAGTTCACTTCCTTGTTTAAAAAAGCTCTTACTGGTGTTCATAGCCATTTCATGTTAAATCGAGTAAATACCATCATAGGTTAATCTGGATCCTAAGAATGATTATATAATAATTAAAGGTCGGTTCAAATCCTTCATGTAGTTTAAGCGTGATACAAGTACAAACAGACCGACGTCTCCATGATTGTATAATATAGATAAGGATGGATTGATGCTCTTCCTAGCCCGCGTGCTATATAGCACCACTACATCTGCATTCACAGATGTCGTAAAAGGTGACTAAGGCCCGTATTACAGATCGAGTTTGGAGTTATGGAGTTTCTTGCCGGCTCTTCTCCATGAGATCCACTATTTGGAACCGTGCAACTTAGATTCTGACGTTTCATAAGTGCCAATATTTGGTTTATTTGAAATAAAAAACTTTGACTTTGACTTCGAGGATCAAACAGAACTTGAGTCGAGATTGCATCAATTGAATATAAATGCTGGACCTATTGCGTAAGGTTCACAACTCAAATTCTACTTGAGTTTTGATTTTCGACCTGTAATTTGGGCCTAAGGGACTCTATCCCAAAAGGGGTGGGAGCAGCATATTTTCTGTGGAACAGCAATCATTCTGCACTCACAAACCTACAGCCAAATTCTCGCCAGTTTGATATGGACACGAGTGATCAACTACCAACATGTAAAAAGTTGCTTAGGTTGACAGTCAACATGCAAAATGAAAGCTACCTCACTCCCCGTACCTACTGTAAACCCCCCCCCCATCTGTCTATTTTGAAATGACGTCATCTTTAGTTTTACCGGCAGTCATAGGACGTTGCCATGACACTGAAAAAATATCAGTCTTGTCAAATTATTAAATTCTAATGCTTTCCTTGTTAATGTGAAGTATTTTATTTAACAAATTGGTGGCGAGGATGTCGGAATCGCAATGTAAAAATATAAACGAATACGAGGTTAGTTACGAGGCATCTTAATCCGAACAGACAAATATCTAAATACTAATACGACCTAAATACGGAAACCAATTTACAAAATGAACAAATACAAACCAGGATACAGGATTCTAGATGATTAAATCGATAAATCCATATCTCGTTTACAACAAGAAGATGAAACAGTAATTTCCTACACTTCTGAACTTAGGGAAATTACATTAAATTGTGAATTTAAATGTTAGAACTATAAAAATCAAAACATAATAGTTTACTTTGCCTACAATTTATAAGAGGTTTTAAAGACGGTGATATTCGTACAAAAATTCTCCAGGATAAAGTCATTCTCTTCTACATTCCCTAAATTGGTGCAAATCGCTACTGCTTCAGAAATGGGTAAAATTTAAAAGGCAGTAATGTCTTTAGACACTCTAAAACAAACTGGTTCAATTAACAGAATTACAAAAAATACAACCAACACATCAGCCAACACTCCACCCGCTTAAACTAAGATAAATACAAGGTCACCATTGACAAAGAACTGAGATGCATGCTTTCGATGTGGAAAGGACGACCACAAGGCTAATGAATGCGGTGCCATCAAAAGCCTTTGCCGAAAATGTCACAAAACAGGCCACCTTGCCCGAGTTTGCTTGCAAAGAACTGCCAATACGCATCAATTAGACGACTCTACAAGCAACGTTAGCCAGGCAGTGTGGCAGACATCAATTTACTATGAAATGAAATATATGAAAATTACACGATATCAATCGAATAGAAGGAAAGGTCGTACGTATGGAATTCGACACTGGTGCAACTTTATCATCAATGTCACTAAAATACTAAAAAAAGGCTTTCAGTAACAGAACTAGAATGAAATATCTTAGGTCAGTTTGAATTAGTAGATATATTTATTTTAAGAAAAAATATTACTAATACATATGGAGATACTCTAAATAAATGGATAAAGTATTAATATTTTTTTATTTTTCACTGTAAATATTATCCCTAATAAGAAAATAAAAAATAATAAAGACGTTTTGGTACATACTATGGAAACTCTTTTCTTTGGCATTGTGGCTATTATGTCGGTGCATAAACCAGGCCTCTTTATTAAAAAAAGTGTCATTTTCTATGTTAACTGTCTGCTATTGGCGAGAAAATATGTTCCGAGTCAACCGTCTGATACGAAGTAACTTACTACCTAGTCTGTGGATATGGACGACACACGGCATGTAACCGGTCATTTATGGTGAAGCCCCTTGTTCACCGGTGGACGTCTTTTGGCTAATATGAGGATGATGCACACTGTAGATTCTATCTATTTTTCTTTATGCATAAACATAGCGGACAGATGCATATGATTTTTTACCAGTCTACCTCAAAAACAAAAAAAAACTCTTAGTATTTTTTCCATTAAAACATATTTTATTTACCATCATAGCACCCGTGTAACGGTAAAGCATACAGTAAGGATCATAAGTAAATAAATGTTTTTGAATTTTGAGATACTTTTGTCTTCAGTGTTAAATATTGTAACAAATATCATTAACTAGCAAGTACTTCATTGATTTTTACATGACCTTACTTATACATGATATATCTCGCACCTGACTGACGAGGCTCTAGAGTCCAGAGCATCATAAGGTCGGTCTAGAGCCTATTCTACCAGCAGATGGGCTTGTGAGACTAGCTACTCCTTGAGCATGTGATACACATCTAGTACTGTCATCAAGTGAACTAGTCCTGTAGTCAACCCCCACACTTATCAAATGCCACATATATTGGTCATTTTATAAGACACGGAGTCATATCGGCCATACAATGTCCACTACTGAACAAAGGCCTCCCCCATAGATTTCCACAACTGTGTAATCATATTGGGGGGAATTTGCCAGTACTTACCACGCTTGGCAGGCGGGTTGGTGAGCGCAGAATGGCTACTGTTCCACAGAAAGGACGCTGCTGCCCATCCCTCTGGTTTAGAGTCCCAAATAATGACGTCACGGTTGGCGCAGTGGCTAAGCAATCGATTTTCTGCGCTACGGGTTGTAGGTTCGATCCCCACATGGAACAAATAAGTGTGGAAAAAGAATAACGAATGACTCGAGGCGACGAGCACAGTGTGGTGGCACGTGGGGCTAATCTTGGGTAGCATTACAGTTGTTATGGGCAGGCGTGACACTTACCACCAAGCTAATGATTAGCTGCTTTGGGGGATCGTTTACAATCGTCCCGAGAAGTGCCTGGGGGCGGCCTTTTTAAAGTCGCCTTCCCTCCGCTAGAGAGGGTAACCGCTTTACAGTAATCCCCTCCGAGATGTGCCTAAAGGCGTGACACCAATGGACGGTGTCTCTAGTGTGATCATTTGAGGGCCTGGAGTGGTTTTAGCCGGTAGGAGTCCAGCATGCCCGAACGGCCCTTCCCCGTGGCGGAGGTAGTTCATGATGAATATCAAATGGGGACCAATAAAAAAGGCAAATGACTAGCTCGTTAGTCTCCTCACGTGGTTGTTTGAAAAATAACCTGGAACCGAGTCCTATTTATGTTTCAGACTTGCCAAGGTAAAAACCATATTTTGTAACCAGCTTGCTATCAGGAAACTAATTTCTCCGTTGACATTTAATACCAGGGTACGAGCAGGGCCCGTATAAATAACGTTTTAGACGTAAGATGATTATGCTTGGAGCTTACATGACAGATATAGAAACATTTTTTAACCGCCCCGAGCCTTACAAAGCAATTTTCTTGAGTAAACAATCTGTAACTTCGCTGGGCTCAGAGTATCTTGTGCTAGGTAGCGCTGCGGTTGCTGAGCATACATGAAGTTATATGTAAGTTCTTCAGTTTTAAGAGTGTAAGTATATGGCTTTGAGAACTTATTCTCTGGTTTTAATTTATTTTACGGAAAGTACTTAGAGGCTGGCTTTAAGTAGTGCACATACGAGATACTATTGACTATTTACCGAGCGACCCCCGGGAAGTCGGCAGTGTGCATTTGGTCACGTGCCGCCGTATGTGCAGCACAGTGCAGGACAAGGCTTCGAGGGAATCCTTTACAGTCCCCCTAAGAGGTGCCTGGGGGGTGGCTTCTTTATAGTCGCTTTCTGTCCGCTAGAGGGGGTGACTGATTTACAGTCATCCCCTCTGAGATGTGCCTAAAGGCATGGTAACAATGGGTGGTTCTACATACAGATTATTAGAGTTCCTAGTCTCCCTTCGTTGCTAAAGATGACCACTCCGGTGATTTTAGCCGGTAGGAGTCCGACATACCCTCTGCTCTTTACCCTTTCCCGGAGGAAATACGTAATGTATTTGCGCCGTATCAATAAAAAAGGAACACTTGTATACCAGTTTGGACCTTTTAATTTAGTATAGAAACTGTACTTTTAGGATTGTCGATGATCCCAAGTTCACACGTCTTTGCCTCTTTATGCGTGTCCTACTGCTTGTACAACAGTGTTCTAAGGAAATAGGAATTGTTTGATATAATGCCAACAGCTACTTGCTAACATCGTACCTTTCGTCATCGGCGGGGAGTTCACTCGCATACCCTAGAGCCAAAATAGTCTTGTACCGTACGGTTTAAGAGAAACTTGCCCCCGCGTTCGCTCACCTTATTGTATCAGCTCCCTACCGAAGTTTTCCCAAAAGATTACAGCATGAGGCTCTTCAAAAAGGGCGTGAATAGATTTTTACAGTGTCGGCAACGCACGATTGTGTCCTCTGGTGTTGCAAACGCTCGTAGCTTACGGGATTACAGTAACTGCTTAGCATCAGGCGGCCAATATGCGAATTTCCACCTTCGTAGTAAAAAAAAAAAAAGACACGTATTTTTTAAGTATTAAGGCTGAACCTTGGCTTACGGCGCAATTTTCTATGTAAATTTATCGTAGCTGACGTTAAAACATCTATCCTCTGAGCGGATTTTCGACGTCACTTCAAGTTACTGGTCGACCTCCATAAGAAAAATATCGTCGATAATGTTACTGACTCATCAATCGACGCCTTGAAAGTTGCAACAACTGAAGAAATAGTCGATGTCCTTAGCTCCGACCAAGACTATGACAGTTATCTTGAAGTATCTGGAAAGGCTTGGTTTCGCCAGACATAACGCCGGCCTGGTTGGAGGATCCCTAGAATGGAGGAACACTATACCTTGTTTCTCCAAAGTGACTCCTGACTTTGTAGTGGACATACGAGATACTACGCTGTTTTTCTTATATTGAGAGGATTTTGTGTCAACAGTCGGTAACTGTTCACTGCTGAACATGGGTCCTCAGTAATCACTACAATTAGTGTTCATAGGTAATATTACCATACCCGACACGTTGGCACGTTGATAAGTGATCGCAGTATGTTGTTATTAGCACAGGGAAGGTTGCTGCGACCCATCCTCTTGATGGCCTTTAGTCGCCGTTTACGATACCAATGGGAACTATATGGAACCCGGAAACGGCACGGAACACAACAGACTTATAACATACGGGTGCCTAACAAGCATATTTGGTTTTTTAGGTAATAAGAGTCGTGTTGTGCCGGCTCAGAATACCACCACCCCATCTCCCGTGGGTGTCGTAAAAGTCGACTAAGGGATTAGCCGGAGGATGGGTAGCAGCATCCTTCGAGCACATTAATAACTCAACTGCGATCGCCAAACCGTCTGCCAAGCGTGGCGATTATGGCAAAACCCCTAAGGCCTGTATCCAGCAGTGGACTTCATTCGATCGAAATGATGAATGAAAAATGATGAGGTAATAAGTAACAGCTACGTAAACTCGTTATCAGCAAAATCTATACCATTATAATAAAATCGAAGTATCTGTCTGTGATTTTAAAATAAATGCTATTATCTATGTGAAAACTCCTATACATACGATGCATAATCATAAATAAACGTTGTATAAATGTTTGTCTTGGTCTGTGTTAAAGTTTGTCTCGAATGGGCTCTGAAAGGGCTTAACGGATTTCTATGAAAATTTTAGGGATCAAACAAACAATTTAACTGAAATTTTCAGCTATGTTCCATTTCAATATCGTGCAGGATTCAGAAGATATGAATATAAATATAATTTACCCCTTGCGAAGCTCAGCGGCAACGGCCCGTATCAAATACCTAAGATATCAAAATGTTGGTCATTTATTTTTTATATTGAATAGGCTTACGTTTAACCACTAGCTCACCTGATGTTAGGTGACGATGAGGTTGAGGATGGTGCACGTTTGCCAAAAAGAAACCTGCTAACTCGTGACTTGAAGATTCCCAGGTTATAACGGTCGGGAAACTTAGACTCTGGCAATGAGTTCCGTGCCTTAGCGTACGCATGTAAAACGTGGAATTAAAACACTTCGTACGTGTGGGTGGGAAATCAACCATATAAAGATGGCACAATGTCGTTCGTTTGGTTGTCCGATGATGGAATGAACTTGGGTGAATTAAATCGTGCAATTCCAGCGCACGCTCATCGAAATGTACCCTATAATAAAAATAATAAAGAAACTAGCGTCATAATTTTGTAAGTTCTCGACCACAATGAAAACGCCATAGGTTTCATATCACAACTGGACCTCGCTCTTAAGTCTTAACATGTCCTCAGGAACACGGAAATGTATACACTATCAATCCATGTATCGAAACAGTTACCTATCAAAGTCACGACCGCGGCGAATGCGGCTTAACCTCGTAAATTCATCGGCGTAGCAGCCAATTAGTGTTGAGCCCCTTTGACCAGTAATTACTAAACCAACAGTAAGTATTTGCGTCCCGAATCCAACAAGCAAGCAAATTACATGCCCAATTACATATCTGTGACAAAATTCTCAGAAAGATGGCGGCGTCAGAAGCGAGAGCCCGAGAATCAGTTAACCACCAAACGAGGATACGGGCCTAAAGAGCACCCGGCAGATAATCCAATTATCTGCGAGCAAGCTGAACAGACGGCCAGTTAGACACCAAAACTACAACGCAATGCCTTTATTAGGATAGAGCTAGTCTGGTCAGATCTTAGTATGGACACTTTTTTTAGCAGTTGCGTAATTTGTAAATTGATAAAATGACAATGTAAAGTGATGCCTAGAACAGGTTATGTGTTACGAAACTATGGTCGTAATACTTTTTTTGTATGTGCAATCAAAATTTCTTACCATATTATCAATCAGTTTTATTTATCTATCTATCACAGTCCTGTGCCTCAATAGCAAGATGTTAAACATCAACGTAATTTGAAATTATATACAAAATATGGCATGACTAAAACTATAAGTGGTGGTATTTTTTTTGTTGAATAATATTGGACGAAAGCAAATTTTTAAAGTGTTCTTTGCTTGGTCATATCTACCAATTGTTCTTAGACCGGTAGGTAGACAATTTGCCTGTTGCGAGCCTTAATTATATAAACCCTTTGTTTAATCCCAAGGCTACGTAATCCTATCTTTGAAAATAGACCATTACCGCTGTAGTCGTAAAACCTACACAACATGCTAATATAACTCCACAGTCCTTAGAAGCTAATTACTAGATTAAAAACATAGATCTAGACGATAGTGCCCGCCCTCGGGATGAGTCTGTTCTCACACAAAACAACTAAAGATTCTCTCTATTTTATTAGCTAGAACGTGTAGGTGGAAAACTTGTAGTTTATTATTCCGAGGGATTATTATACTTTTTAAAGTAAGCTTCACATATTTTATTTCAAATAAGTTATCTTATTGCTGTTTTTATTTATTTTATTAAACTTAATATTTTTGGGTTCATTTGATGAGAGTAATATTAGGAGTTACGCTCGTATACCGTCAGAAATCCGACAGTATGAAGTTGACCGTCAAAGATGTTTGATGAGAGTAAAATTGGGAGCTGGGGTGCAATTAATACATACAGAAATACATTTTTAATTTATATGCGCGAAACTCTAATTGCTATTCTAAAGTAAAAGTAGCCTAAGTTACTCCTTATAACATCAGCTATCTGCCAATGAAAATCCCGTCAGAATTGGACCAGCCTTTTGGAGATTAGCTAGAATGAACATACAGACAGACAAAAAATTGGTCAAGTGCGAGTTGAACTCGCGTGGAGAGGGTTCTGAAATTGCTGAATATATTGTCTACTGTTGGATTCGGTCTTATACCAATAACTTATTCCAAGAACAAACTTAACATCGTAGTTGAAAAACGTGTTTTCCCATACATTCCAACCGCAAACATAAGTTTGTACGCACAATATTGTAAGATGTTCCATATTATTTTAAGACTTCTTATAGGTTTTCTTGTAATCTATAGGTAAAGAGCTATTACCTATATTTTTTCTGAATTTGAGACTCAGTAGTTTTGGAGATAAGGGGGTGCGAATGGTAAATTGTCCCTCACAACAAGCCCTTCTATTTCATATGTTACACGGTACAGTTCGCAAAACTTTATTTTTTTTCTATATTGCCCCCCAAACGCAAATTTATTTACGTTACACGTGCGTCTTTGGGTTGCAGAAATCCTTATGTGTACCAAATTTCAACTTAATCGGTAATTGGCTGGGACAGACGGGCAGACAGACAGACAGTTTTTTCCTTTGGGCGTTCAGAACCCAAAAATTAAACATGTTTTTTTTTGTTATACGTACCGAATATACTTTCATATGCACTTAGTAAAAAGCTGTTATTATGACACTACAACTTTATATACACACTTTTAGAACTTCTATTTTATTTATTTGTATATTAACTCGTTTGTATGACAATAATTAAGTTAATATTCATTTGACTGTATAAAACATAAATATAGTTTTAATTTATTTATTTTCCTTAAGCAAATCATAATAAATTGTATTTAATATCTTTCGTCACTATACCTTTTTTCTACTTACATAAATGATTGAAATGTGTTTTTTATAGTTATGCCAAAGATTTTATAACTGATATCGCGCATACTTAAATACACACTACGTTTTTATTAAAATTATAATGCATTTTCTACCTCTGTCACATTTCGAGTAAATTAAATTGTCATGAAGACATAACTCGTCATCAATAAATAAGAGACTTGAACTTAAATTAACATAAGACACTTTTAACGGATTACATCGCGTATATTATTGATTTTTGATTTTCCGAACACGAACACGCGATGTAGGTAATGCGTTAAAATGTCTGATAATAATAATCACGAACTCTTATAATAGATTTTCAAGTATAGTTTTTTTAAACGTGCATAAAAGGCCTTAATAAATAATGTATCAGTTGGAACGTAAGCTATCTTATGATAAGATCATTTTTCTTCTTTGACTTTGATTATAAATAAAACAGTTATGTAATGATCTTTCATCATTTCGGCCGAATGAAGTCCACTGCTGGACACAGGCCTCCCCCAAAGATTATCACAACGCCTGATATGGCTGTGTTGTGGGCTCATTGGGGGGTTTTGCCATAATCGCCACGCTTGGCAGACGGGTTGGCGATCGCAGTTGAGTTGTTAATGTAATCGAAGGACGCTGCTGCCCATCCTCCATCCTAATGATCTTTACTAAAAGTTAATTATTTTCTCAGTTAGCTTTTTAACACGCAGTTATACACATACCTAAAGATGATGATGATACAAACAATATCCAACAATAACAAAGGTATATATTATTTGTATAATTGTGTACAAACAATGAGAGGATGTACAAAAGTCTAAATGGCGTTTGAATTTTTATGGTAATTTTAATAATAGATGCTTGGCAAGATATGTACACACTCACATATCAGCCTGTAAACGTCCGCTGCAGAACATGGGTCTCCCAATAGTTACTACAATATCGGGGCCTGATAAAGTTATATCAAAGTATTGGAGAATATTTATCAAGAGAACTTACAAGAAGAAACAGCTTGATAGAGAGATAAAAAATTCACTTGACACAGATTATGAAAGAGCAAAATTCCACTTCTGGGGTGGAGGCCTGGTAACCTGATACACAGGCTTTGACCTAGCTTAGGCACCAGTCTCCCACAATAAATTTGAATAATACTGTAACTAGGCAATATTGTATTTTGTTGCAACTTTTTAATAATTGTGTTGAGAAATAAATTACTTAATTACTTACAATGAGCGGTCATACGAGATATTGCCATCATCACCACGCTTGGCAGTTGGATTGGTGAACGCAATATGTTGTATTAGCACACATTAGATAAGCATCTACTACAAGCTTTGAAAAGTTAAGTTTCCGTAGTATTTAACCAAAACCTAATTAATTATAGGCGCAATGACAGGCTACTTCGGCACCATGGAGCACATCCATAGGATGAAGCTTAGTATGACAGATACATGCAGATTCTGTATAAACAATCAATCAGTGCTGCACATTTTGGGCATCTGTGACTCCCTGGATAAACGTAGGGCAAATCATCTAAGAATGGCTTATCCATCACCTGATGATTTTGCGCGGCTCCAAGCAGGTATGATTGCCAAGAACCTACAGGGATTTCTTGATTTAGCAGCGGGGGAGTAGTGCAGGGCTTTGGGCAGCACAATGGGCCCAATAGGGTTGAAGTGCGTTCGGCTAATGCTGAGCCCGTGAAAGCGACAACAATATAATAGAATAAGTTTTAATAACTACTTACGTAACTAAGGATGAGGCTACATCAAAGAGCGGTCTGGCAACGATGCAAAAAAAATGTGTCGTTTAATTTGCTTTGAAACACGTTACACAAAATCTCGCCACACAGATCTTGTATGTATCCTTGGCTGATCGAAACGGCAAATGAAACTAGCGTAAAATAGTTGATAAACAGCAACAGTTTCCATGTCAGAAAAGGTCATATTGACTGGGAGCATTGATTTGCTTGTTACCTACAATACGTAATGGATTACAATGTTGCTCTATATACATACGCTCAAACAAGGTAGATACCGTTAGAGGTTAGGGAAAATAGCAGGTAGCGTAGAAATATTTATTTAATTACTTTTAGAGACTTCGTATATTATAATTGTCACAATGGAAGTATGTCGTTAACACGAACAGTTTGAGCGATTCTTATGAATTGCTACTCTGCGTAGCCTTCATGGTCTGACAGACATTCATACCATTTTCAAAATGATTTAATATTGTCTCTTTTTTGAATGGCCAAATACACCCTATAGTACTGCCTCGTAATACGAAGATTAAGATGCCTGCAATGATTCCAGATGTCCGGATTAAGAATATAGCACCACTGCATCTCCTACCGTGAAGGTCGTAAAAGGCGACTAAGGGACTCTAAGCCAGAGGGATTGGCAGCAGCGTCCTTTCTGTGGAACAGTAGCCATTCTTCACTCACCAACCCGCCTGCCAAAGCGTGGTGTTTACTGGCATTTTCCCCCCAATATGCTGACACAGTTGTGGAAATCCATAGGGTAGACCTTTGTTCAGTAGTGGAAGTTGTATGGCCGATATGATGGAAGCCACGAGTGACGATACATAAGTGCGTCCGACGCAGGGTACAGTAATCTTTGTCACCAATCTTGTAAACTGGCAGTTTTGTTTACCGTTACATAGGGTATTTCTATGTAAAACATAGCCCATGAGAGGAAAACAAGATTGGAAGCTATTTGTGTGTGTAAAGCATAGTATCATGTTACTATTGTGTCCTCTGTTATATTTGTCACATCAACATAGGCAGTCATTAGGAAACGCAATATTCTAAATACTACGTTTTTGAAGTGATAACTTCTTTTAGCGCGGTACGCATATTTTTAGATGAGATGAAACTTCTGGACTTGCGACACCGTTACGAGACGCAGCTATAGTGTGTGCATATATGTATGTACACATAGCATCATTGCTGATATCACTGTTCCTCATCTCGTAGGTAAATATTTAATTTAATTTAATAAAATTACTTGATTAATATAATAAAAAGTTGAATAATAACAAAGTGAAAACTTATTTTGGCGCGTTGGACATTCTAAAACATGTCTAACGCGCCAAAATAAGTTTTCACTTATGTCGGCGCTCCCGAAGTGCAACCCGTATTTTTTTTTTATTCCCCAATTCCAGTATTGGACTTGAGACTTTGCCAGTAGCTTTACACCTTGGAAGCCTTTTTGACACCAGTATCCTTCCTTCATACTTTTATGTCACCTATGAGAAGAGAGGGTGTGGCATAATCAACTATGGAAACAACTGTGAGAATAAAGCCCAATTTATGCAACGGTATTTATATTATTCGCTTTCGTGTGTGACAATGAAAGTAAATATACGCTGTCTGTGCTCACGTGCACAATGTTTAACTTACGCGTATGTGGGCTCTATCCTTCTAGATGTTATTATTCTGAGCATAAGGCATGTTTTATTGTCTACAGTTCTTCAAATAAAAAACCTTTGGACAGCTGTCAAAGCCAATTAAAAGCTGTCATAACCACGTCGACAGGCTTTGACAGCTGTCAAAAAATATTATTCTGATTTGCAGAGCCTAATTAAGTGTTTAAGCTAAAAAATAATCCGTTGCATCGGTTTTCGTGGAATCACCTGCACCTTTCATAAGGTTGAACTCCTGAATCAAAACACGTATATTAATAATTAATTTTACAAGATTCAGTTGAATTCCTTTATCGAAAGCTTCAACTATGCAAGGAGACGATACGAATGTCTAAATAGAGAACATGACGACGCTATGCACTTAAGATTGGTTGAATGTACAAGATGCGCTGTTCTTACTGTTCAGGTTCCCACTGGAAATTTCCTTTGAATTTGAGAGGTTCGTATTAAGAACTCTACTTTCTATTGCGGATATAGAGAAATCTTATAAAGTATACGTAATGTGTTATGAGAAAGCGGAGCATTCATGTTGTATTGATATTTTAATTTTTAATGGCACGGTTGGTGCAGTTGCTAAGTAATTGACTTTCTGTGCTACGTGCTGCAGGTTCGACCCCCACACGAACAAATATTTGTATGATTTACAGACAATTATTTGTCTCAGGGTATTTGTGCATGTGAGATTTCCCACGACACAGCAGAAATTCTAGTGTGGCATATAGTTACTTAAAAAAACAAGAAATTGGCGCTTTATAAGAAACTTAAAGAAATTGAAAATTAAGTATATAGGAATATGAATTTAAAAGCCCAAAATATTTATTTTATGTATATTAAAAGCTTAAGGGGCTCAATATTAACGGTAGTTTAAATTTAAGAATATAAGTAGAGAGCACCATACTACGCTTTTATTTTATTTTACAAAAATATAGCGTATATTTCATTAAGTGTGTTTTTTTTTACAGTATATTTTTATAATGCAATAGACCCGTTTATACAAACCACAGGAGCCCAAACTCAAAGGGTTTAGGCATTGAAGAAATCCACTATCCACGTCCTGGCTCCATTAAAGACCCTCTTCACCAAGTGTAATATATGTTACTTGTTAAAATAAACTAAGGGATCCCAAATTTGACGGGTTTACTGGTACCTATTGAAGAGTTCCACTATCCACCTCTCGATCATCAGACCCTCGTCACCAACTGTACTGAATTGAAGGGTTCCACTATCAACCTTCTGGCTCCATCCATCAGATCAGTTTGATGTTACCAATTATTATACGATATGACGGCACGGTTGGTGCAGTGGCTGATACAGTTGGCTGCTGCGCACCGGGTCGAGGGTTCGATTCCCGCACGGAACAAATATCTGTATGATCTGCAGGTAGTTGTTCCGGGTCTGGGTGTATTGTGTGTGGAATTTGTGTTTGTAAACGCAGCCACGACACAGGAGAAATCCTAGTGGGCCAACGTTTTATTAAGAAAAAAAAATACCAACATCCGGATTACATAAACTTGCAAAGTTTTAAATCGATACTTAAAAGTAGGTACGATTTTACACTAACTTAAATTGCATAACTTGTTTACCTAGTTCGTTTTAGTTAGTTAGTTAGCTTGTAACTATAAGTGAAGCTACTTAAATTGTGTAAAAAGGAACAAAGCTGGTCAATTATGTGAATATTTATTTAAAAAATCGAAAGCTGGTTGTCTTCAACTGTCAGAAAAAAATCTGTATCGCCAATATAATCATGAAAAGTTTATAAAATAAAATCTTTTAACTCTGCATGGGGTGACACCTACATTGCCACCATGTAACTACAACTTACAGCGACATCTACTAACACATTAAGTGCAATTCTCCGATGACTTCAAAGAACCCTGTATCGCGCAAGTGAAGAGTTCGCACATAGATGCCTAACATTAACCATCGGGCTTCGGCCCGCCAGGCATAACATCGTTCTGGTTAGAGGATCCTCCCTATTCAAAGGAGGAACACCATACTTTATTCCTCCCTGCGTCGACGCACCATAGTGGTGATTTTTTTTTAATGGTGACTAGACGTAGTCCTTTTCTACTGGCGGTAAGCGTAATGCATGCCCATTAAAAGTGTAATTAAAAAGAAACATTTATTTCTGGACATAACCCATAATAGAAAACATTTTTAAATTATTCAATAATGAATACATAATCACACATAAATAAATACAATATAAATACAACATCAACACACAAATTAGATACAACAAATTCATATTCAATCAAAAGAAACTCATATTCATTACAGTAGTCTCTTAGTTACGTGCGACACTATATGTAACTTGTCTGTCACAGCAGTGTCGCACATAAGGACAGTCCAACCTATTTACTATCATACTCAGAACGGTATTGGAGCTGTCCCGCACTCTGCGCACAAGAGACGCACAGCGCGCCCATGCGCACATACCCGAAGCGCTACAGCAGAAACTATACTACCCAGGACTCCTACGTGGCACCACATTGCGCTCGTCACCTCAAGACATGCAGTCATTTAATATTTTTGCCATAGGTACCGCCATTTCTAATATTCTTAAGAACTCGGCGTCAGAATTATTTTACATAAATCCTCACAGCCATAAAATTATATCACTATTTTAAAATAAGAATTTTAAACAAAAATTCCGTTGTGAGCAAAAATCCCGAGCACCTGTACAAACTGCAACTGGAGTGAACTATGGGATCGCATTGTGTGCCCGAAAACATTGAGCCATTGTGTTGGATATAGGTCGACTGCATTTTAGCTTTAAAACACGCTATTCTCCTATGAACGCCCGTTTCTTATAAAATGTTATTCGCGGTAATATTTTGACTCTAAAATGCGGTCGGACTTAACAGTTATTAGGTTGATATCAAGAGATTCGGCAACAGCATCCTCCCGTGTGCTAATAACGACACACTGCTTTTACCAATCCGGCTGCCGAGCGTGGTGATTATGACAATATCCCCTACGACCGCCCAATGTGGTGATCATTGGGAGGCCCATGTTCAGAAATAGAAGTTAAAGGGCTAATGGGTGTAACAGCGGTTAGTATCATGGTTGATACTCGTATGGTTGGGTTTCATTGATGAGTAATTAAGCTTGCCTTTCCATAAGGAAAAGCACATAATCATTTTGATCACCTATGCTTTCTTATCGGTTACAGACACCATTATTTGAGTAATCCAAGTTCAGTATAATAGTAGCTGGCACCAATCTTGAATGATAGTTGGTTTGGCAGTATGCAACTGCGCAGACTGATTACCAAATATTTAGTAACGCCAATTTTGTACCATGGTTTAAGTAAATAAATAATCATTTCATTTATTTCATTTCCTTTCATAACATTTCATTTCATTTTAGACAAAAGCTGTACTCTTTGATGGACGGATCTTCAGTGCTCAGTGAAAGATCACTGAGCGCTGAAGATCCGGCACGAACAGCAGCTAATACTTAATTATCAATGGAGTAAAGCTTTATTGTATCATAAATAACTGATAAATCAAGTTGCATTTCATATTCCTTTTTTATTGTACAAAAAATACAAAAAATTTACTACAAAACTCTACTTAGAAAGTTCAAATTTAAAAAGAGAATAATAAAACGACAGTAACATCAATCAAAGTATTTAATAGCAGATATCCAGGAGTTATCCTTACTACTAATACAGTCACGTAATAATTCACTAGTTAACGTCATTATATGTCGCCAAGCATAAATTCCCGGTTGAATAGTGTGCGTTAATGAAGTTCCCTATAACAGGCAAAACGTGCCGAGAACTGATAAACTTCCTCTACTATTAGTAGATATACTCTAGATCGTTATAGGTACTCGTTGGTGAAGTGCTGTGTTCGTGTTTACATTAATAAATACGTAGACTAATACAATGATTGCATATCCTATTATAATTGCGCAAATAATACCTCGCCTAGAAGTAGCTCCATGGACTAACAATAATCATATATTCAGAATGGAAAGACAATTTGTAATTATTGCACGATATGATCGCTGAGGATCCCTCAGGATATCCTCCATTGCATTTATGAACAATTTGGGGGAGATAACGTCCCCTTGTTTCACACCCCAACGCAAGGGAATAGGCTCAGACTCCTGGTTCTGAACTTGGATAGTCATAGTTGCGGCATTGTAAAGATATGTCAGTACTCAGCTATCAGCTTTTCTAATCCTTTTGAATTTTTGGACGACTCCAAATTGTCCATTTCATTATTGTCCATCCTTAGGTTGCCTGGAAGAAATCACCGAGTGCGATAAGGTCGGTCACTTATACAAATAAATTAAATTTAAGTGTCTGTTAGTAATGTCATAATAACAGCTTTTTACTCAATGCATATGAAAGTACCTATATACGATAAATTTAACAAAAAACATTTCCCAATTTTGTTTTCTGTCAATGTATTTGTACGTTAGCTGGACCGAATTTGACGGGACTTTCTACTTGTAGATAGCTGACGTTATAAGGAGTAACTTAGGCTACTTTTATATTTACAAAATGAATAATAATTAGGGTTCCGTGCAAAAAAAAACCATGAAATCCAATATACATACTCTATACGCCAACTGTCTATGCCGAAATACTCTAAATTCTTTATAAATAATCCGATTTCTTTTAAATTTAACGGCAGGTGTAACCACGGGCACAGCTTGTTGTACTCTGTAATACATATAAGCGCTACTAATCGGTGTACTAAAGAGTATAATAATAATAAATCCCTCTGGGGCAGTCGTTTTCTCACCATGTGATAATGTAATCCCGGAGAGCATATTAAAGCAGCTTCCATCTTGTGATACAAAAAAACTAGTATGTCTTAAGGAGATCTATTAAGAAGCTTACAAAACGCAGGGCCGCTTGTGTTGTACCCGAATACCCCAGAAGGTCAGTCAGGGCCTCGTTTTCGGCTTGCCTTTATTGGTCGGCTGGAGTGGAACCATATGGGTGCCCCCAAAACTTTCAACTCTGGCTTGTCTCAGTTGGCCGATCAGAGATGGACCGCCAGAGCTTAATCTCGGGGGCAGAAGTATCTAATGGCGTAATAACGGGGAAACGAGTGTTCAAGACGCGCGATGGTGAAACTGATGCCGCACCACTCAACCCCCGAGCCGATGATGTAAGTAGCGAGTTACTGTCTGCCACAGAATTTCACTTATAGGTTATAAGATACATGCCCATGTTCCCGTTTTTCTTAATGTTTTTATTCCATATAACAACCATTAATAAACCGTATCGTTATAGTTTCCATCTCGCAGAATAATCCTACACCACCGGGGACAGTCGGGTACTTTATTTTATAGTGCGTCTATGGACAGTCCATGGTTAGTGGCACTCTTACATTTATGTTAAAATTTTCTAAAGGGCCTCAGCTAGTTGGACTTATTTCACCGCGTAAGTCTATCAAAAGACCGGGTTTCTCTTTGCAGAGGCTATTAACCCGTGAACAGAGAGACATTATAATAAATCGCAACGAGAGATAATAGTGATTTAAGATTTTATCGAATGTGGTGTGCTCCCGCCTCAGAATAGCACCAACCAATCTCATCTCGTGGATGTCGTAAAAGGGAACTATGGGAAGCCAGAGGATGGTAGCAGCGTCCTTCGAGTACTTTAATCACAACTCAATTGCGATCGCCAACCCGTGCCCGTGTCAGCCATGGACATTTTTTTCGGCTGAAATGATGAAGTAAAATCTTATCTCTAAGACTATCTTTTATGTAAAAAGAGTCGGATTGACTACTAGATACATACATAGCGTAGGATCACGCATAATATTGATCACGGGGGTCGTTACGAGTGCTCTCAAACCAGAGGGCCGGTCATTTGGTCGTCCAAAGCACTGTTGACCGTTGTGAAACTCGAGTGGTTCTTTTTAATGTACTAATTCATAAAAAATCGGCTTTCATTTGTAGGCTTTTGAAAGCACCCATTCTTTTGATCAGCATGAATGTATAATTAGAACTAAGTGGCATTAAGCCTGCGTCCAACCCGCCTCTTTGTAGAGCACTTCGTACTTTAACTGGTACCCGCGCGTGTGCGTACTTGTAGTTACATACATATTTTATTTGCAAACCAGCAAGTGTTTTTGTCCTAAGTATGTTATGTATTTTTGAGCATTGTATCGTTGTGGAAATCAATGGGAAGGCCTATGTTCAGTAATGAACGTCATTCAGATGATATTATGATGATTATGAGAATGTAGCCACGATTTAAATTAAATTAAGCTTGAACTTGGAACTTTCAATGCTAAACCTAAAGTATTCATCATTTCGGCCAAATTAAGTACACTGCTGAATACAGGCCTCCCTCAAAAATCACCACAACGACGGATATCAACTCAACCCTCAACGAGCATACAACACACTGTTGTATGCTTATTGAGGGGTTTTGCCATAATCTCCACGCTTGGTAGGCGGGTTGGCAATCGCAGTTGAGTTGCTAATGTATTCGAAGGACGCTGCTGCCCATCCTCCGGCTAATACCTTAGTCGCCTTTTACGATACCCACTGGATGAGATAGGTTTCGGTGCATATCGGTTCTCTTTCGGTATGTTTAGATTAATAATTAATAATGAAACCCCTCTGTGCAGTCGTTATCTCACCATGGAATAACGTAATCCCAGATGGGAGATTAAAGCAGCTGCTTGAATACTTATCTACTACATTTAGGACACAAAAAAAAGAAATGTACAGAACGCAGGTCAGTTTGTGGTGAGCTGAATATGATTGGCGACACTGCGTTCCCGAATGCTCCACGGAGTCGGTTAGGGTTTCATCTCCAGTTTGCCTTCATTGGTCGGTTGGAGTGGAACCCCATGAATGCCCGCAGGATTTTCAACTCTGGCTTGCCTTACTTGGCCGATCAGAGGGGGGCCGCCGGAGCTATAAGCTCGGGGGTGGAAGTGTCTATTGGAGTAATAATGGGGAAACCCGTTCAGAGTCTTCGAGACGCGCGATGGTGAAACCGGTGCCGTGCCTCTTGGCACCCTGAGCCGCTCACACCATTGTTGCTGCCTGTTGCCAGTAGTGGTAGCTAGAGCGAGCCCATCTCGTGACCGTGAGTCACCGTCTGCTACAGAATTTCACTTTATAGGTTGAAAGGCAGACGCCGTTGTTCCCGTATTTCGAAAACTTTTCATTCCATGTAACACCCATTGGCTTTAATGGATGTAGTTTCTATCCTATACAATAGCCTTCCACTACCGAGGACAATCCGTAGCTTCATTTTATATGCAGCTCTGGAGAGTCCCCGGTTAGTGTCCCAATACATTTTAGATTAGAATTCTCTGAAGGACCTCTGCGAGTTGGAAAAGTCCGCGTATAAGCCTATCAAAAGACTGGGTTCCCTCTTACAGGAGATATAAACCCGTGAAGAGAGAGAGACATGTAGATAATAATAATAAATGTTTATTTCAGACAAAGTCCTAGATTGTTAGCAATATAAAAATATCTTACATACTAGTGTTAGTATCAATAAATATAAATAAAATAAGTTTATTCTTAGGCAGAGTCCAATCGCATCCAGTGCCGCAACATCGGCAAAAACTCAACAGTCTGCAATACGCTCAGGATGCCTTTCGAACTGGTTCGCATCCGCTCTAGCAGAGAGGCAGAACGCTTTCGTAAGATGGCATGAAAACCGTTCGCGTACTTCTCCACAAACATAGCTGATGCGCTACAACGGCGCGGCAGCCCGAACAGCATCCTAAATACGTTGTTATACTGTACTCTCAGAGCGTTGTAAATGGGCTACGTGTACTTCACCACTTTTTCTGTGGCTGCAGATGTAAAAAGATGGGCAGTAGGCCTTAAACATCATCAACAGGGTCATCTTGTACTGATCAGCATACCATGCAAATCTGCAGGCCAGCATGTTGCAGCAAACACATTGCACCCTGCGCTCGCGCTCTAAATTTAGGTTATCACCTAGGTCCTCCGAGACCCTGTCACCCAGATACTTAAGCGATGCTTTTTTTTAATTTAGGATAAAGCAGATTGTTTCATCTTTTAAAGTACCTCGACATTTCTACTATTAATGGATCATAAAATGCAAAAAATGAACGTTTATCTTAATAATGACAACGATGAAAATTTTCTTCCGCAAATTATCTCGAAAGAATTTTTTTACAGCTCAATTTCCGTAATTGAATATCTCGATACCTGAGAAGCCCCCATATAAAATTAGTCCATAAATCTTCCCCCCATTGGCTGCGCTCACGACTCTGTAAACTAATCGGTAAATTAAGTAATTACTGCGCTCCGTGAAAATCAATGTGTAGGAAATTTAATTTGTCGGCCAGACAGAGGTGATTTTCAATGTAGCTCCTAGGGGGATGTCTGCTCACTCGTTTTTCTTTATTAGTTAACAGTGGAAATAAATTAATAGGGTGCTGTTTTATATCTCTCGTGACAAGGGTAGGCCACAAATGAAGATACCCCATTTGTGAATATTAAAACTTGGGAACAGGCCGGTGACTCAGCAACAGATGTAATTCTAATTGTTACTGGCTAATGAAATAAAAGACGTTGAAAATGGGTGGAAAAATATTTTGAAAATAATACGATCCGTATCATAATGATCATCGTCATTTCATCCGAAAAACGGCCACTTCTGGACATATGACTTCTCCAAATATCGCCAGGTTTGTGATTTGTGCTCATTGTTTTACCAAAATCAGCAGGCGGGTTGGTGTAGTTGAGCTCTAAATATACCTAGTCGAAGGACGCTGCTGCCCGTCCTACAGCTATCCTATCATCGCCTTTCAGGACATGAGATGGGGTGGTGCTAATCTTAGCACCTTAACGTAATAACTCGTAAGTATGTAAGCTGCGGTACAAGGAACAAGCAAGTATAATATTATGAAGCCTGGTGAAGAGGACTTCGATCTCTGTTGGGACCCAGTGAGTTTTGGCCTTGTGTCAACATTTTTGCTTGTTTTATTCGATATTGCTCTGAAATTTTCCAATAATTCCAATATTGGATATTACAGACAAAAATCAATCAAGTTAGGAATTACTTTTTTCGCAAAATGATTAAAAATAATTGCAATAATGTCTTTGTTAAGCAGGCATTTATGTCCACTCCGATATAAAGTTCAGTTGCAAAAAAGCGCACCAGAAAAATTTCATTAGGCCGCGACAACACAGAAACAACGATCCTTTGTCCCATATATTGACTGAGATTGATTGTCAGTCGGCATGTGCTAAACGAGTTGCACGACGAAATAAAAGCAAATGTTCGCAACCCCTGTCGACATCCGTCACGAACATGGATCGTTTTATTGAACTTCACTACGACCATATTAACTTTTGGTTTCGTTATGTTTATTTGCCTCAAACGATTTCGCTCTTCCACACCTATGTACCGGAATGAGAAAGTTTTAATCTCGTTAAATAAACATTTCCGTTGCGACTTGCCCAGTTTATAAATGCGGTTTTATTTGCGAAATCGTCGCGTTTTGAACGTGTATTCATTATTTTGCTTTGGTGAAAACATTTCTTAAATTTCACTGTACTATACAAGAATAATATTCTTGGTGCCTTATCAAATTCATCCGAGTGTTCTTTTGTCATGACAAAGACGAAATCTTTTCCCAAGAGTTGAATACCATCACCGGAACCTTGTATTTATTTTAAAATTGGTATCATTAAGTGCGTTCTTGGCTTACTTCTAAGATAACAAGCATTGTTGAAAGTCTCTCGAGCTTCCGACCCTTTTCTCACTTTGACAAGTCACCCGTAAAGATTGCTTAGATCCCTAGTGACTGGCCCTTAAGTTGAAACAGCCTTATCGCCGAGATAGGATTAATTGCGGAAACACCGAGACGATAACGAGCGAGTTATAACTAGCCGAGCTTTGTGAACGTCCCAACGTTTCAGCTGTGTTGTGCAACGATTGTCATGGTGCGGTTTTACGGCACTGTAATTCATCCCCCGTTAAGGGAATCAATAATTTGGCCGTCAGTAGATAGTGTTGATAGACTCGAGATTCTCAGGGTATTTGTCTCTTTCTGATTTTCAAATGAATTTATATTTACTCAATCATCATATCGGCCATTTATACGTCCACTGCTGCACAAAGGCCTCCCCCATAGATTCCACAACTGTGTCATCATTTTGGGGAGTATATGCCAATACGCTCACCAACCCGAGGCCGGATGTCTGCTGTTCCTCAGAAGGGACGCTGCTGCCCATCCCTCTGGGTTAAAGTTCCTTAGTCGCCTTTTACGACATCCACGGGAGGAGATGGAGTGGTGCTATATTCTTAATCCGGACACCACACGGAATTAAACAATCGTACATTATTTAATTATTAGTAAGGTTATAACATAATGAGTAACGCTTTGCGTCGACCCAGATTGTCGCTGAAAATCAGCGCTGTGGCACTGCTTTGTGAATGTACCACAGCAGTATGCTTAGCGAAAGCCATTTTGCACCGATGTGACAACATATCTTCCCAACTTCATTGTTTTGTTCATATTCTTATATTTTTTTATATTCTTGACTTTTTTCTGTTTATGTGCGTCATACTGGGGAAAATAAATTATTTCAATTTCTGTTTTTCTAAAATAAATTCATAGTAAACTGAGACGTCACAAAAGATAAGTTCGTACACGAAATAACCAACAACGCTTTAATTACCAAACTTTTATTCAAATAAGCCAAATAAACTGTAGCATCATAAAACCCTAACTTTTGTCAGTAGTAGTATTTAATACGATACAGATAAAGCGTATTTATAGTACTGTATTACGTTGCTTTATGAAATTCTGTGGAGTCACTTAACTTTCTAATTAATGAGAACGGGCTCCCGTGGTATTAAACAAATAATATTACCGAGTGAATTGCTCAATGTTCCTCGTGTCAATACTAAGGAATATGAACCAACTTTCAATGCTATTTTTTATTCACTGAGCAATTAGTTTTTATCTGCTGAAAGTATCGATTTTAAGATATATTGATTTGCTATGTAAATCGAATCCATCAGGTCTGTTGCCCTTACGAAAGTTTTGAGGTTTAATATTTTACTACTGGGATGACCGGTGTTGTACCGTGGTGGTCCGGAGGTTTATTGACTCGCTTCTTGCGTACTGGGTGGCAGGTTCAAACCTTAGCATGTACCAATGTGACTGTTTTTTAAGTCGTATGCACTTTCTTAGTTCATTTAAAACACCACTGACTTTATTGAGGAAAGCTGGATACATAATGGTTTGAAAGCACCAACACGTACTGCAAGCGTGAAAATCAATACCAATTTCTTCTTTGTATGCGAAGAGGCTTTTGCCCTGAAGTGAAAAACTTGATTAATACCTTATCATTTACACTTCAGAACTACTTTATTGCTCTAGTAATCATAATGGTGACTAGAATCACTGATACATTGACTGGGCATGGCTGGTATTGTTTGCGTTGAATGTTCCAAAATTCTCTTCTCTCGACGATTGGATGTAACAATGCATATTGTTGAGCTGTCAACAGAAAAGATTGCGAATGACTTACACAATTAAGGGACAGCTTATGGTCCAGTCTTTTTACGTGGGAGAGTCTGGCTGTAGTTATTAGTTGACTAGAGCTTCTAAATGAGCTGGTAATTACATGGGTAAGTAACACGCTATCTCAGAAACATCATCATCATCTCAGCTGAAAGACATCCACTACTGAACATAGGCCTCCCCCAAAGATCGGCACAACGACCGGTCCTGCGCTGCTCGCATCCAGATGATTCCCGCAACCTCCACCAGGTCATCGGTGCACTTTATGAGGGGTCTGCCCACGCTGCGTCTTTCGGTATGCGGTCGTCTCTCAAGAACTTTCCAGTCCCATCGGCCGTCCATTCTATGAGTAATATGCCCCACCCACTGCCTTTTAAGTTTAGCAATTCTTCGGGCTATATCGGTTACCTTGGTTCTTTTGCGGTTTTCCTCATTTTATATTTCGATTTCGCAGCGAAACTCCGAGCATTGCCTGTCTCGGAATACCGGCGTGAAATAGCAACATTTTTGGCAGCAACAGTGTTTGCTGCGTTTTGTAAGTGGCGAATACCGAAGGTACCAATGCAATATGACATATGGTATAAATATGATAGATAAACGACACGACACGACAAAGATAAAGTGTAGATCTACCCTAAAGTCCGGCAACCCATCAGCGACTCCTATGGTATATGCCTATATAAAAAAGCATTCAACAACGTTTGTTTTGTTTTTATTTTTTCTTACACAAATTTTTTTTATTAAACATAATGTATTTCTTCCCTTCTTTAAAATAGCGAGACCTCACACTAGTATTTATTTTGTATTTTAGTGTACACAAACTGTAGTTTACAGACATAAGTATCACATGTATGAACGCTCAGACCCAGAAGAATTGTCGTTGGGCCATATAAATATTTTTCGTTCGGGAATCGAACTCGCGATCCGTAACGCAATCATACGCTTACCCACCGCGCCAACTGTACAATAAATTGATTTTTAGGTCAGACGTGTTAGTGGATTTTTCTTTTAAGAAGTTCCCGATCCCAAAGTCGAGGTCAAAGGTTGGAATTGTGCCGGGATAATAGCAACAGGTCTGTGACCGCCTCTTCAAGACCTCATACTGAGGATAAGCAGCAAGGGCAGCAACTTTTACCATTACTGCTTATGGTTCTAGAATTTCACTATCACGTAATACGACTTGTATAATAAGCAAATTCTACCTTCATAGTCAATTGCACTCACTGATCGGTAAACGATCGCTAAGGTTAAGCAACGCTCGGCGCGGTGAATCTATGGATGGGTGACCGCATAGCGGTATGTGAACTGAGTGTCTCGTTGTTCAGAGGGTACATAAAATCGCCAATCCTGGTTGTCGTCTTTATAGGGTAGTTGTTAAGCCAAGTCATATGCCTTTAGGCGGGTTGAACAACTCAGCGGGCTGGCAATTAACAAAAAAATAATGTTCAAATTGAAGTGGGTTATGTCATCATAAAATTCATCGACTATAATCCTGGCCATCTGCGGCGGATGCATCATCGTCATCATCATATCAGCCAAAGAAGGTCCACTGTTGAACAACACACGGTTACATGCCGTATGTTACGGGAATTTGCCAGTACTAACCACGCTTGGCAGAACGGCTGCTATTCCACAGAAGGGACTCTGTTGCCCATCCCTTTGGTTTAAAGTCCTATATCCACCTTTTACATACGTTATCCACGGGAAGAGATTGAGTGGTGCTATATTCTTAATCCGGACACTGCACGGAACACAAGCACAGAGGTATGATTTTCCTCACAAAAAATTTACTCTACATTTTTTGGTAAATTATCAACAAAAATAAGTAATAATGTTGTCAGTCAGTCATCAGTTTGTTTTATTATCTGTGTGGGCGAAGTCAATTCGATCTTATACAACTTCATTCTAAATTATGTGGGTGGACCCACTCTACTTTAGTATTATAATAAAACTCGATTATGTAACTGCAATATAAATAAATCAATTCTATTCGGATTTCGTTGATTAAAATAATGATTACGGCCTTCTTTCAATATTGATAAAACAACGCAGTAAATCTATTTTGTTGAAGTAACTAATCATTAAAGTCAGTGTTATTAAAAATTGTCCATATATTATTATCTTATTCTCCGTCTCTTTACGGGTCCCTTCGTCTCTGCGGACAGGAACCCGCTCTTTTGGTAGGCTTATACGGGAACGCGGGTCCAACATCCAGAACGTTTTGAGAATTAAAATTTAAATACTAATGAGATACTAACAGAACATTAACAAAATTTTCAAGTAATGAAAGTCCGTTTACCGGTCACCTTGTATATAACCACTATTTTTTTATTGGTGTTCAGTGGAAATTCTACATGGAACTTCCTTCACCCCGGGGAAGGGCGAAGGGGTATGCCGGACTCCTACCGGCTAAAACCACTGGAGCGGTCATCTTCGGCACCGAAGGGGGGCTCCAGGTCCTCGTAAGATCACACTAGAGCACCTTGTATATTACCTACTGTGACAGTATTTGTACTTTAAGATTAATAATAACCTTTTATTAAGGGTAGTATTTAATCGCGTGACTATAGATAACTTAAGATACACTGAGGCAGGTATTTTCAACATTTACCGTGAACCGTCTGAGACAAAACATTTTGTTGTTGTCGTCTGTGGTACAACCTAATATTTACTGAGTGAATACTAGTGTTTAATCTTGAACATCTGTGCCATGGCACAAATAAACAACCACGGCCCAAAATCACTATTACAACATACCTAGTAGAGTACTTGCTGCAACAGCATATAATATATTTATAAAATATTTGGTTTTCAACGTTTCTGCGTCAGCATACAAAGTCTGATTATAAAAGGCCGCTGCGTCGGCACAATACATGGACGGCACACTAGCCAATAAGCGTAGATGTGTATATAGTTTAAGGTTAATATGTAAGATGTTAATAATGTAAAATAAATCAGTCATTACGTTGAATCCGACTTTGACTCATTACCCGTCCAACCACCTCTCACTGCGGCCAACACCTTTAGCCGTCAGTACGATCGGTCTTGTGAACCTGCTTGACCGGCAGTGAGAAAGCCATTTCCATAAACCCAGATCCCGCCCACCTTCCGCCTGTTACCTTAGGTCTCCTGATAACAGGTTTCCCTGGGACTAGGGACTGTAGGGTATAACTAGGGACTTAGGGTGTGGTAGTAAGTCAGATAGGTAGTATTACGTTTAGTTCACGTACGGACGTTGATCAATAAAACGTTGGCCCTCACCCGTACAACTAGTAAAAGTATGAAATTCACGATTAAGACTTCGTAAATCTTGGGTTTTACTGTAAAGTATTAGGATTTACCCCTGGTTGGACTTTTACAATAACATATATATAGACTATTATGTGTATCTATGTATTGTAACAAAATATACCTATATTATAATAAGAAAATAAATGCATATTGACATATAGTATAATAAGAACATCCTTAATATATCTTAAGAGTTTTATATTTCAAACACTATACTATATACTAGTATACTAGTATTCTTGTAAACCCCTCTTACGACGATACTCATGGGAGGATAGGGGTGGTCTATTCTTCACGTATGGATGTTTAACTTTTTTAGTTATAGTATATTTTTATCCAACAAATATTATAAATTAATAAGCGAAGATTCCTTTTTAAGTTTGAAGCACATTGCGCGCAAGAAGGAGTGTGAGATTTGGCATAGGTAACTATGCCGGTCCTCCTCCAAGTTAAAGCAGAGAGTTAACATTTATGTATAATATGTGTTACAAATACATAAAAATTAAAAAATGTATTATATATATATATCTATACAAATAAATAAAATTGAAGTGTCTGTTTGTAATGTCAAAATAACAGCTTTTTACTAAATGCATATGAAAGTATATACGGTACCTATACCAAAAAAACCATTTTTAAATTTTTTGTGTCTGTCTGTCTGTCTGTCTGTTTGTTCCGGGTAATCTCCGAAACGGCTGGACCGATTTCACCGGCAGATAGCTGATGTTATAAGGAATAACTTAGGCTACTTTTATTTTAGAAAAATAGTTAGGGTTCCGCACAAAAAAATAAAACCCTTGAAATCCAATATATATATTCTATTTCAAGTGTCTATGTCGAAGTACTCTAAATTTCTTGTAAATAAAACGCGGGTGAAACCGCGGGTCCCAGCTAGTATTGTATAATATGTGTTACAAATACATAAAAATTAAAAAAAGCTGTCTAATTACGACTATTGGGCGACCACTAGTCTTTACTTATATTCTCATAATTGATCTACCTTTAATATCGAGCAACCCATACTTTTTAGTTACCTACATTTAAATATTAATTTGTGCTTTTAGTTCATATTTTATTAAAAGCGTGTTCTTAGTTTTCTATTTATTTGCAAATTTCACCTATAATAATAACAATTCATTACTTATAGATTCAAATTCAATATTTACAGATATTTGCTATTGTACATATTGTTGTTGTTGTATCTAGTGTATAATAAAAAACTGTTAGTAGGTTTTTTTAAATCATGCGCTGATGATCCTGGCGGCGTCACCAGGTCATAGTGCTGTCAAATTATTGTGCCTAGTGTCTTTGATTTTAGGTTTGCCTGCTAAATATCAAGTTAACTGAATATCTAGAAAAGGATGAAAATTGAATAGCAAGAATCCATTACATGCATACATAGTGACATACATGAATACATGTCAATATAAAGCGTGTAAAAATAACCTTTGTTTTGTTTGTTTTAATCACAACAACATTCTCTGTTGAAATAATACATACTTGTACATGCATTTATTCGCTGGCATCCAGTCTCTTACTCAACTCAAACCACTATCGCTGACCGCATGTAAACAACCCTCTATATGGGGTTGGTTTTGTTCAGCAACATTAACAAAAGCTCGTTGTTGGTCTATTATGGATTTCTAAGTAATCTAATTTCAAATACTTGCTAGGATATCTTGTTACCTTTAAATGCATGACTAGGTTGATATAAGCAATATATTATGAACATAATAAGCATACCATTTGGGCTGTTTAGTATTGGATATTTGTTTTATTATTTGTTATTTGATTGTATTAATAGAAAAATAATGATCCGATTTTATAACAGTAGGTCATTTTATTCTACAATAATATTGATGTATTTAGAAAGCCACATATTAACAATAAATATATAATTATTCTCCAGAGAGATATATAAATTGCTGTTCACTTCTTTGTTGTAGTTTTAGCCGTGGAATTCCTGTACTTAGTTACAGAAATTCTACGGCAGTCTTCTTGAATCAATAAGACAGAATACAGGTCACCATTAAATGGGAACAACGATTAATGAATAATAAAAAGAAAATTAATTAAAAGTATCAATGAATAAAAACAAAAGAAAAAGAGCCTTCCAGCATTTAGCATAAATGTAATCATCATATCAGTGGAAGGAAGCTGAACAAAGGCCTCCCCTAAAGATTTTTACATTTACTGGTTACATTCCACCCGCATCCAACGACTCCCAGCGACCTTCACCAGCTCCCCGATTCACGTAAAAACAAACAATCCAAATATCGTTGAGGTTTGAAAGTCGTTCGATCTAAGTCCAAATCTATCCAAAGTTGGTATTCACGCTGTTCGATAGGCCTTTAACTGGATAGGACCAAAACGACTTGTTGCCTGTTACATTTTTTATATTCTACCGAGTTATTGGAAAAGTTTTTCACTTTCAATATAGTTTTATTCATCATAATGATTTAATAGATTTGCCGTGTGGTGCTGGCTCAGAATACCACCACCGATCTCCTCCCGTGGGTGTCGTAAAAGTCGACTAAGGAATTAGCTGGAGGATGGGCAGTAGCGTCCTTCGAGTACATTAACAACTCAACTGCGATCGCTAACCCGTCTGCCAAGCGTGGCGATTATGGCAAAAACCCTCAATGAGCCCACAACACACCCATATCGGTCATTGTGGTGATCTTTGGGGGAGGCCTGTGTCCAGCAGTGGACTTCACTCGGCCGAAATGATTGATGATTGATTGAATTAAATATGAAATCAATAAACTAAAACTGGAAATTGTAATTTTTTATTTTAATTACTCGTATATTCTGCAGGTTGGAATCTGCCGTCTAATGACAACAACCAGGACCGACAATTTTACGTGCCCTCCGAAGTACGGCGACGGTCAGTTCAAATAATCACTATACGGTTACCCATACATAGATTGACCGCGCTAAGTGTTGCTTAACTGCGAGCCGCTTGAGTTTGTTGATAGCCACACTTACATCGGTCTCGTCATAGATCGTAGATTTAACTGGGGTCCTCATATTGAGCACATTTCAGATAAATTGCGTGCAATTATTAGCAATATGGCTATTTTACGATGTAAAATAGCAGCAAGTATGCTCAGAATACATTACTTGTCTATGGCAGACTCAATAATAAACTACGGTTTGAGTAGCTACGGTAGAACATATAAAACATATATATACTACAGTCTCCTTTAATGAAAATAATTGTACCAGAAAAATATCGCCACAAACTGAACTTAGTAAATGATGAAAGTTTATTCCAACATTGTAAAATATTAAATGTTTTTGACAAGTTTAACATGTCAATACTAGTGGATGAGTACTCAAATCGACATGAATAATAACTTAAAACTAAATACTAAATAAATTAAATACTATTTATCTAAATATTGTCACCTAGCCAGGTAATTTATACTGTAAAAATTGTAATGTTTGTAACAGCGGCTGCACCACGGGCTATATAAACCAGCAATTGGATCGATTTCCGTGGTGATAATTATATATAGATATAGCTTGTTACTACAAAAAGAAAAAAAAACCTCGCTGATCGTTTACCAATCGGTGCGCGGTCTCCACTCGAGAACTTATTTGCCCCAACGATCATCAGTTCGGCTTCAGCTTATTGAATCCTTTTGGCTATATCAGCAACTTTCATTTTTCTACAGATCTTCTCATTTCTGATCCAGTCTCTCCAATCATGGCATAGTAAAAAAAATCAACACGCAAAATCGATTAAAAACTTCATCATCATTTTGCTACAAATTTAGCAAGTTACCTATTAAACTAATCACCAAACAACCCGGGAACAGTTAACTTAAACTTCTAACTTTTATAAATAACGTGTTTTGGTGTACAATAAAGAATATACAAGCAAATAAATAAACAAATAAAACTACCAACGTTATTAATAAATAAATGTATACATACTCGTGCATAAATGAAACCTGGTTTCACTCAAACCCACTCGCAAATACATATACACGGTCATAAACAAAAATAATCTTCAAAGAAGGTTGAACTCATACAGTCGTCTTTCAAGAACGTCGGTTGCTTACAACAGACATTCCCAACGAAATTAACCCTACAACACACCACAAAACCATTAACACACCACACTACCATTTCAGGGTTATGCGCCAAAACTACGATTATGTGTTCAGATATAAGCAATATTCTTTGCCATCACGATCGAGATATTTATATGGGCGTACTCATAATACATATAGTTTCATCGTCGTAGTTTCATAGTCGTTCATAGTAAACGGTGTAATAATACGGTAGGATAAAAATGTTCGAACTGTACAGATTCGTAGAAACAGTAAGAAGCGCGTAGAATTTATATCTGAATAGGCCTTAACAGACGCAGTGAATTAAAATTCAGTGATGTGACAACACTGTGATGTGTCATGGAGTTCGTTCTAACGTGTGATTAGTGGAAAACAAGCATGAGTCTCTGTGATATATAGGTAATTAATAAGATTGTTTTAGTTAGTTAATGTAAAATAACGTAACTCTATAAAACTTATGCTCTGGGCAATATGAGACTACAAATCATGATAATTATTAACAAAACACTTGGACGGATTATATCGCGTATATTATTGTAGATTTTTATTTTTCCTAACGTTTCGAATAATTTCCAGCGTTCGTGGTCGCTAGATGACTAAGTACTCAAGTGTCACTACATTTTGTAACCTAACCAATTCACTCTGTGTGTACATAAATTATAAAATAAATAAATAAATAAATAGATGACTAAGACGACAGGCGTCGTTAGAGATTATAAAAGTTATTTTATCTACCGTAAAATTCTAATCAAAAATTGTTTCGATGACTACTGCGTCAATTGTTCTGAATGTTGGGAAAAAAAAGTCTATAATAAATAAATCTTAATGTAAGCCGTTTAAAAGCGTTTTATTTTAATGAGTAATAATCGCTAACAACATTGCTATGATAGTAACAGTTTCGTATGACATATGTGCATCCTTGTCACTAAAGAAATCAATTGAAAATCCGCACCAGGTATCAGATCTATTTGGCGTGACATTGAGATACATATCATATTACCTTTCTATGTTTTGTTTCTTAATTGTATACTTGTGATGTCTTATTCCCATCATAATCATACCGGCCAATCGACATCTACTGCTGAACAAAGGCCTCCTCCATAGATTTCCATAATTGTGTCGTAATTTTGGGGGGAATTTGCCAGTACTCACCAACCTTGGCAGGCGAGTTGGTGAGCACAGTACGACTACTATTTCACAGAAGGAACGCTGCTGCCCAACCAGCAGATTTAGAGTCCCTAAGTCGCCTTGTACGACATCCACTCCAACATCTCCTCCAGATGGATTGGTGTTATATTCTTAATCCGGACACCACACGGAATAGTGATGTCTTATGTAGCAGTATAAATGTTTCACTACGTTTAGAAAACATATTGTTCACAGTAGTAAGTTATTGTTATAGAGCACATCACTGTGAGCTGGACTGCTTTACTAACAAGAATAAAAGAAAACATTAACAGACAAAATTTATATTCCATCCAATCCTAAACCTTTGGATTAGGGATTGAGGATTTGTCTGTTTTCGGGTTAAGTGTGATCTAAACACGAATACAGATCAAGTTAAAAATCTTAAATCAGATTTGGGATTACATTGATTATTTCCATATATATTTCCACTGTAATTGACTAACTAGGCCCATACCGAGCGATCCCCGGGAAGACAGCGGTGTGCATGTGGTCACATACCGCTGTGTGCGCGGCACAGCGCATAGTGAGGCCTCGGGGGAATATTTTACAATCCCCTCGAGAGATGCCTGGGGGGTGGCCTCTTTACAGTCGCCTTCCCTCCGCTAGAGGGGATGACCGCTTTACAGTCATCCCCTCCGAGATGTGCCTAAAGGCGTGGTACCAGTGGGTGGCTCTAGATGGAGATTATTCGAGTTCCTGGAGCCTCCCTTCGGTGCCGACGATGATCACTCCGGTGGTTTTTCCGTTTGCCGTTTCCGGCATGCCCCTTCGCCCTTTCCCGGGGCGAAGGAAGTACATCATGTATTTCCACTGGATCAATAAAAAAAAGGCCCATTGGCTAAGCAATTGGCTTCCTGCACTAGGTGTCGCGGGCTCGATCCCCGCACGTAACAAATATTTGTATGAACTGCATCTACCTAGTTATTTCGGGCCTGGTTGTTTGTTTACGTGAGATTTATGTCTGTAAACTGTACCCACTATTCAGCAGAATAACTAAGTGTCCGGGCATCGTTTAAAAAAAAGGAATGTAGTAATGAAAATGAAGTACAATATTATTGTACTTTATTATGCATTAAAAAGTTACATCCAGCAGGCACGTAGTTCTCTTTAGTGAATAGCTCTTAGACGTTTGCACCTTTTCGCGTCGGCTACCAGCGACATGTATTACGAAAAATAAGAACCCCGCGCAATTAAAACTTTAAGTAATTTTCAAAGACTTGGGTTCATGTTACCTTTTCAAAGTGCTGAACACAATAGACAAATGCATGATATAAGTTTATATATTATTGATGACGCCACCCAGTGCTATGCGGGAAGCGCTTCCAAGCAAAAGACAATAGCCCACGGGCTGGCGCTTGGCTGGCTAGGCTGGATGCAATATGAGGCAGGCCTATGTGATACGCTTATATCATTCGGAGATATATCATGATCCCTCAACACCATAAAAAAGCGCAGGTTATTATTCAATGATGTAGATGTAGTTTTCCAAATTCCATGCGTGCGAAGGGTATAAGCTAGTATGTAATAAATATCTTATTATGATTTTAGTCGTATCTGTCTCTATACTATAATAAGGCTCTATCAGAATACCAGCGCTAAAGTATTTAATTGTTGCAGCACAATGCTTAAATAGGAGCCTATTCTGGCCTCATTCTATGTTTCTTATTTTTACTGTATGTTTTCCTAATGTTGGTTAATATAATGACGTATTTTGCAATATATAGTTGGCAATATCTACATATCGTAGCGTATAATATCGGTATAAAAACAGTAAAACAATACGTGTATTTTCTTGTATGTATTATTCAGTCCACCACAGACTACCTGGATTTCTTTATTTCTCTACTATTTAATCCATCCAAAGATTGTCTGCAAAGGATCGCTATTTGCCATAAGACCACCCATTGTTCCACGTTAACTATTGTGAATAATTCTTCCGATTATTATGGTGTACAATAAAGTTATAATCTATTTTATTCTATTCTAACCGTAAATTTCTTGATCTTTGCATTAAAAATTGTTCCTACCTTAAAGTGCATAACCTTTTCGTCTCGCGAGAGTAAGTAGGCATTTTATTAGTACCAAAGGTAAAATTATTTTCAATGATTTCGGCCAATTGATGGCCGTTGGGGTAAACAGGTTCTCGAGTGAAGACTGCGTACCGTAAAGCATGGGACGACCTCCAACCAGGTGGACAGAGGACCTGGAGAAGGTCGCTGGGAGTCGTTGTATGCGGGCGGCATGTGACCGCTCATTGTGGAAATCCATGGGGGAGGCTTTTTTTCAGCAGTAGACGTCCTTTGGCTTATATGATGATGATGATGATGATTTCAGCCAAATAAATCCACCGCTGGACACAACTTCTCCCAAACATTGCCACAACGACGGATCTGGGTTTGTGTTGTGTGCTCATTGTGGGTAATTGCTAGAATTGCCTAGCTTGGCAGGCGGGTTGGCTATTACAAACTCGCATAAGAAAAGTAAGTTTCACGCCTGTACAAAACAAATTGTAATGATATCCAGGACTGGTCCTGCTTGGCACCACACTATGCTCCTTACCTCAAGATTAGTTAATTTAGTCTCTTATGCCAGTATCGTCACTAGCTACAGTGTCTTCAAACTGGAACACATCACGTGTTTAAACTCTACTGCTTGGCGGTAGAATATCTGGCATCGCGATGGTGCCTTCCTAGCCGATTTCTAGCGATAAGAGACCTACCACTATAGTTTGACCAATACCACTGCCGCTCTGTTTTGTCATTTTGTCTCTTTCCTTTCCACTCCCCATATCCCCGCGCATACCAAAGTCGCGGTATAGCGGTATTGGGTAGGTTATTGTAAGAAAATTGCACACTACAATCGAGTTTAGCAACCGAAAAATTTGTCCAACTGTCTAAAATTTAAAGCGTCTCTCTATTCAAATATTGTTAAATTATTCTCCTCATTCATTATACCGCTCGTTCTGCACGGACAATTTATTACAACGCAGAGCTAAATACACTGCGTTTAGCGAAATCCTATTTCGGCAGTCTCGGAAATGACGGGGAGAATTTGCATGGCTGATTGCCGTCCGTTGCTCAATCAAGGATATTTAACAAAATTAACTAATTGAGTGAACGTTCCACCATGCCGTCCCCTCGACTAACTTGCCGACGATAAATTTACTACACAACAGAAAAGCAACGTATCGAGGAAACCTAATAAACGATAATAAGATGATTTCGTGCGGTTCCGCCGCTGCTCGTTTTTCATTATGCTAGTAACAAAGTAAATCTATATACTTAATATTATAATTTTTATGCCTAGGTTATGAATTAAATATGGTTGTTGCAGTGATAGCATTGTGGTTGTACGCTTGCCTTTTTCTTGCATATGCATGCTTGCATACGGGAGGGTCTCAGTTCGAGGCAAGCCCGCAGCTCTCACGTTTAAAAAAAAATTCTCAGGTGTGTGTGTAGTCTGCCAACCCGCACTAGGCCATCGTGGTGGACTACTTTCTCATCAAGAGAAAAGGCCCGTGCCGAGCAGTGGAGCAGTAATGTACTGATTAAGTTATGAGATGTGGGTGGCTCGTTGGTGGTGTGTGGCCGACTAAGAATAGCACCATCCCATGTGCCCCACCCCGCAGTCGTAAAAGGCGACTATGGGATTAGCCAGAGGATGGGCAGCAGCGTTTGTACACACAATACAAATTCAGACCGGTCGTTGCTGCGATCTTTCATCATCATATCAGCCAAAGGACATCCATTGCTGAACAAAGGCCTTCCCCATAGATTTTCACAAGTGTATGGTCGTTTGGGGGGAATTTGCCAGTACTCACCACGGTGGGCAGGTGGGTTGATGAGCGCAGTATAGCTACTGTTCCACAGAAGGGACACTGCTGCCAATCCTCTAGTTTAGAGTTCCTTAGTCGCCTTTTACAACATCTATGGCAGTAGATGGAACGGGGCTATATTCTTAATGCGGACACTACACGGAAAAAAACACTTTAGAGAAAAGTCATAGATTTTATTATTAACTATTCTCTTATCTTTTTACTGTTCTCACGTTTCTGAAAGAACTTCAATTTATTAAGATTAACATTTTGAGTATTATTTGGGATTTTGTTGTACTCGTATTATCAATGTCAATGGATAGCTGGATAGCGCCATACAGTAATTAGCGCACTGTCCATCAGTATCTATGCCTACAGCCGTAACGTTAGTGTGAAAATATCAGAAAAATATCATTTTGTAGGTATTCATTCTTTGTTTCATGAATTAGGCAGTCGAAACCATTGTTTCATTTAACAAGAGAGTATTTCAAATAGCATTCGTATGAAACGCGTAATATTTTTTCATTGTGCTTTTATTGTTATTCTTATTATATTTTGGTTTATAAAGCCTATTAATTTCTCGTTTACAGTCTGGAATTGTTCCAAACAAACTCTAATTAGGTGATTGAGTTACAAATTCGTTCCTCTCAAGGAAACTCTCTCACATTATGTAAAGCTATTGTTATAGAAACACGTAAATTGTTAATTAATATGATTCAAGACAAATTAATTTATATATTATAGCTGCGTCATTTAATCGATCTGGAATAAGATGCTACACTTTTCTTTCCTCTCGTACTTAAAAATATGATAGAAGGAACCAACTAGGAGAAACATGATAGGTACGAGACATGATACATAAAATTATAATTAACACAAAACAACTACTAGATCTGAAAAAAAAAAACCAAAAATAGACTTACTGTTTCGAAATGTTTTCTATCTGAATAGGTTCCTCGTGACGGAACGTCTTTCTTGTATCATTACACTCGACCCTCGAGCAAAAACATGAACCCCGAATCGACCTTCTGTCGGCAAACGCTAGCAAAAGATTTATACCCTAGATGAATGATTGGTATGTCGGTAGGAACCTTTGAGCGTTCGAAGACAAAGGACGTAGAAATTCTGATTTAATATTAATGTCTAGTGCTATTTGAATAGAATCTATTTCTCGGATTAATTAATGACTTTCTTTGACTTACAGAAACTTATTTACAGGAATTGAAATTACAAGGATTCTGTTATCAAGTCTTAGACTATTTTTCGACTTGCTTATTGAATAACTACCACCAAGGCCAGGCAGTGAACGGAAAGTGCGTCGTAGCTTTTTGTGGTTACGTATGGATAACCACAACGGTTTTAATCAAAGGAAAAGTGCCACAATATATTAATTACACTATCAATCTTAATCTAGCGGCATGTGCATGGATGTCGAAGCGGCTTTCTTTGATGCTGAATGACGATTTCCAGATACTATAAGATGTCCAAGTTATTAAGCGGACATTTCTGTAAATGTCTCTCTCATATCGTCGTCGGTTTCTTTCGTTTCAAAGGTTTAGTTGTTTCAGAAAAAGTTTTAGGTAGATTCAAATTTAGATCTGTCCTTCATAGACAGCAAAAATAATGCATTGGTCTTCCCATTTAGAGCACACAAACTTTTGGGTGAGAATTTTGCCAAGTCCGTAGTGGGTAAACTCATGACAGCTATAAAAAATATGGACTATATACTATCGATATATTCAACCCTCGTTACCTCAATTATGTGTATAGGCCAGTTCATCATTTCAGCCGTAAAAACGTCCACTGCTGGACAGAAGCCTCCCCAAATGATTGCCACAACACGACCGGTATGGGTTTGTGTTTAGTGCTCGTTGGGGGATATTGCTATAATTGCCACGCTTGGCAGACGCCAACGCCAACCCGATCGCAGTTGAGTTATAAATAAACTCGAAGGACGCTGCTGCCCATCCTCCGACTAATCCCATATTCGCCTTTTGCGACACCCACGGGATGAGGTGGGGTGGTGGTATTCTTAGCCAGCACCATACGGCACGCCCTAATCCAATTATTTACGCCAAATTTACCAGTCTACAGCTACTCTCATTTTTTGTCACCCTACCTATCTTATGCCTAAATGTACTATAAAAATTCATACTAGCGAGACTACTGGCGGATGCAGTACAAGCAGGAACTTATCTAGGCTAATGCCTAATGCCAGATTGATATTGAATATAACGGCTATAGCATTCAGTGGCAGCCCGCTATATGGTTGATTTATCAATAGGACCACAACACGTATTTGGCTTCGCAATATTTAACATACCTACCACAACATTTGTGGTCCAGGTTTCCGCATGATTTGCATATTTAAACATTGAGGTGTGTAATAATTGTTCAAATTGTAAATATTTAAATTGAAAACCTTCTAGTACTATAAACAAAAAGCGATCTGAAAAACCACTCCCAAAAAAGTACCATCGGTCTAAAAGAGTTGAGTTAATTTTCAGGTGCCTAGTGTACCAAAAGTAAGATTAAAGTATTACAGTTAATATTAAAGCACTTCGTTCTAAAATCCTCGTTATTCATCAATTTAGGCTTTGTTGACATGAAACGTTTAATCCCGCCCGGCTAAGAACAGGTTATTAAGTACTAAACCTTAAGTAAAGGAGCTTGAGCCTCCATCATCGGCATTATGTAACTTGACTAATTTCACAATTAATTCAAACCCGCCTTGCTCAAACCACAACTATATGCTCAAGTTGCCTTAGGCCTATCCATAGTTTAAAGTGAATATTTAAACAAGCTCAAAACTGTTATGACGTTATCTCAGTTTTGAATTAATTAAAATATTTTAAAATTACTCGTACATAGCTACGCTTTCATGCAATTATTTTGCCTAGGCCATTCAAATCAACTAGGAATCTTATTGATTTTAGGATGTGTCGTGACTGACTAAGAAGAGTTAGTATATGACGGCACGGTTGGTGCAGTGGTTGATACAGTCGACTGCAGCGCTCTGGGTCGCGGGTTCGATTACCGCACAGAACAAATATTTGTGTGATCTGCAGGTAGTTGTTCCGGGTCTGGTTGTGTTGTGTGTGAAATTTGTGTCTGTAAACGCACCCACGACAGGAGAAATCCTAGTGTGGGGCAACGTTTTCTTAAAAAGTAAAAAGTATGGCTCAGAATGCCACCACCCCATCTCCTCCCATGGGTGTCGTAAAAGTCGACTAAGGGATTAGCCAGAGGATGGGCAGCAGCGTCCTTCGAGTACATTAACAACTCAACTGCGATCGCCAACCCGTCTGCCAAGCGTGGCGATTATGGCAGAACCCCCCAATGAGCCCACAACATATCCATATCGGTCGTTGTGGATCTTTGGGGGAGGCCTGTGTCCAGCAGTGGACTTCATTCGGCCGAAATGATGATGATGATGGTGTACTCACTTAAATCATCGTCATGACCATGAATTATGTACGCTATGAAAATTAGAAAACATTGTATGATTAACCGTGCGCAGAAAATACTTTGTAGATGATTAAGCAGCAAGGCTTTCTTTATTTTGCCTTCTCGCAATATTTTTTTTGGAAATGTGGTTGCTTCACCAGTGTATCAGGCGAAGCCAAAAGGCCTCCAGCCAGGCTTAAAATTCATTTTACATACTAACCAACGGCTGCTAAGGGCGTCCCCAGCGGGATACAAGCTGTGTAGGGACAGCTAGATCGGGGATGATTTTAATATATTAGGGAACATTTAAGACTACTGGCTTGGCACGGGCCAGCGGGGCAAGGGACTGGTGGGAGAAGTTAATTAGACAGGATGGTGTCGCGGCAACAGTCCTCCACGGTATCGGTGAGCGCACGGCATGGCACGGATCTGTTACTACTTCTAAGTTCATCATTTTTATTTTTATTTACAGGCCCATAGATAGCATACATAAATACAATAAAAGCATATTAACTGATACATATTAACATAATTAACTCTATTTATCTCTAGTCAACAAATTTGACCGTGGATTTTGCAAGCGTAGCTTCGTTGTCATCATTCTAACTACAACTTAATAAAAGAAGGTAAACAACTGAGAAATAAAAATGTTTCCTCTAACTATATGTCGCTTTCTTGGTAAAAATAAAATCAAATCACTGATTAATTCCAGAAAATAGTACCAGTTTAGCACTCAACACAAAATAGAGAACAGATAATTCAATTAAATGTCTTGTTCTGCGCATTTAGAGTCGCGTTAAACGTTAATGTCATTTTACGTTGCAGAACTTCATGGAACAGATTACATTTTAAAGTGAAAAGTAATTGTAATCTAAATTGGAAACTGTCTTGTTAGGCCTCGAACAGATGACCGATTTTTACCAGTTAGTTTGTATCCCTACTGCCGGTTACGGTATGTCTCTGCTTAATTATCGATTACTCGGCACTCACGTCCTAGTACATTAGTCCAGCATTAATGCATGTTTACTTGTATCTATATTCTTCTCTTTTATCTGCCTTGCGTCGCCTGTTTATGTCGGTAATTTTTCTATGATTGATTTTTGTGAGAACTTTACAAGAAATAATTGGCAGATGTTCTTTTTGAACCGATTATTGAACGGCCAATATTGTTAGTAGATCGTCTGTGATCTACCTTACGGACCAGAATTTAAACTGACGACCGGTTACAGACGTTGCCTTTTGTTCTATTTTGCACGCGTCGTTTAATGTGCGCCTAACAATCACTTGCAGCTAGGCCGCTCGGTGATTTGTTCCCTCCTCAGTGGGTTCATAATTGATAATAATTATTTTTACTCATTTAGCCTAGCTCAGCATTTAGCCAATAGGTCCGCTGTTGAACAAATGCCTCCCCCATAGAATTCCATCCAATTGTGTCAACAGTTTGTGGGGGATTTGCCAATATTCACTACGCTTGGCAGGCGGGTTGGCGAGCGCAGAATGATGCTGTTCCACAGAAGGGATGCTGTTGCCCATCCCTCTAGTTTAGAGTCCTTTTACGACATCCACGGGAGGAGATGGAGTGGTGCTATATTCTTAATCCGGACACCACACGGATTTACTTAGTAGCCTATATCTAGTATTTTAGCGTTCAGATAATTATTTTGATTAGTTTTAACCATAGCACCGTGTGGTGCTGGCTACGAATAGTACCAAGCCATCTCGTCCCATTGGTTGTGGATTGATCGGAGGATGGGCAGCAGGGTCCTTCGAGTACATTAACAACTCAACTGCGATTGCCATCCCGTTCGCCAAAGCGAGCAAGTGGCGATTGTGGAAAAATCGTCACACGAACACACCATGACCGGTCGTTGTAACGATGTTCTGCCTGTTCCCAGCAGTGGACTCTCACTGTGTGGACTCAGCTGAAATTATATTCATAATGACCCCTGGTGCTCACAAACATGTGCCTTAATATCGCTTAGCAGGCATTTACTTCAAATTGCTTCATTAAGAAAACAGTATCTTTTATTACCTGAACAAGTTGACGTTGAACCTTCAAACTAATACAACGATAACTAATAGTTATAGATAATAGTAGTTTTTGCCGTTGCTCCACTTGCATTGTACTTTTGATAGGCATAAAAAGTACCTTATACTTTTGATCCAAATTTAAAAATGTGGGTTGTCAAACGCATTGTAATCCTTTTAAGTGTTTTATTACAACAAAATAAAATAGTTTATAGAATGAATAAAATGTCTTTAAACCATAAACAACCGAACAAATTCTATAGAAACAAAATAAAATTGTATTCGGTGACATATACCTGTACTACTTAATAAACTTGTTGCAAATGGTTTGATATTGAAATTTTCTGGATTATAAGTAGTTAACATAATTTATAGTGAATTTGAACGATTACACTTTCCAGGCACCATTTGATACCACTGTAGATGTCCAAAGTACAGGAAACAATTTTATTTGCTCCAACTAGCGATGCGGTGACATTTATTTTTCTATTTCGTGCATTTTGCGTGCTTAGCGTGTTTTGTTGACGACATTGAATGAATACATCTTTTATTTTATTTCGGTACCTACAATTTAGATTAATGTATCTGGAATCGATTCTCCCGGCAATCGATGTTAAGTGAAAAATTGTAGTTTCACTAAAGTCAGTTTGATTTTGAATATAGTGAAAATATATATCGTACCGTCCATATGATTGTTGCGATTATTACTCATTATAATAAAACACTTTTAAACTGATTACATCGCATATATTATAGGTTGACTGACGTAGTACTCCTTAATATACGTGATGTAGTCCGTTTAAGTATTTTATTGTAGTATAATTTATCATATTTTGTAGCTGGTTAGCATATGAGCCAACAACAATCATAAAGAAATATTAGCAAAAGTAGTTATTGTTTCTATTAAAATATTGGTACCTCGTCAACTTCACGTATAAAAAATTGCTATTACCATAAACTGCTAACAAACATTGTAATCATGATATCGATTTTGGATTTTCCTATATTATTCAAGGTGTCTCTCACCAGTAGAAAAGAATCATTTAATGTATAAATTTTCTCATAAAACTTAACATTATGTAGCGATAGTAAGATCTTGGGTTTTTGCGATTATTACACATTAGGTATAATAAAACACCTCCGACCACGAATGCCGCAAAGTGTTCGATACGTCAGGAAAAGCAATCTATAATATACGCGATACAATCCGTTTAAAAGTGTTTCATCATAATTATGTAGCGATTTTACTGACTTCAAAAAGGAGATCATTTATTCGAATAGGTATATATTATTATGTTGTTTTTGTGTAAGTTTACTGTATAATATCTCCAGCTTTTCGGACGATTCGGTGTCATGTCAAAGTGTAGCGAAGAATCGACTGACATTGACTACGGAAACTGTGATTTTTTTTTTTTTTTTTTTTGTTATCCAATATTTTAACTCTTTCAGCGATTTCTAAAGTTTTCCATTTACTTATATTGCATTTTTGTGCATAACGCAGTGGTTTTGAAAAGACGTATGTCGATATGTGGGAGGTAGACTCTGCAGTCATTGTGCCGATAGTTGTTACGGCCAATGGCCTTATGGCCAAGAGCCTCGACCAACACCTTAAGAGGCTCACGTTAGGCAGCTGGGTCAAGGGCTTGATACAGAAAGCGGTACTCCTGGACACGGCTCGTATTGTTAGGAGGTTCCTCTCTCTGGAGCCCTGACCACCGGTGGCTTGGACCTTGTTCCCGATGCCGGTGGGCTACTATTTATACTATATACGTTTGGACACAAAAATATCGTTGCTTTACCCTCCTGATTCTAAAATCATCTCTAATTTTTGATTTTCGATGGTCTATAATTTATTTTAAATATTTTATTTGCATTTAATGAGATCTTTAATAAAACAATCCCAGTGTAGGGAAAATGATTCTGAAGCTTTGTAAACATTACTCAGTAACTTAACAGTGTTAGTAAAAGTTTTGTTTGTGAACTCATAATAAACTCTAAGCACACACATTTTATGGACTTTATCAATCGACTGCTTGATTATCTACGTCACAATATATAGTTAATGCTTTTTAAAATTTAAAGTTGAAAAAATATGTATTTAAAACACATAAAACTCCTCCGAGGTTCCCAAAACAATGCACTGCCGCTAATTATATAACTATTAATTATATAACTATATGAAATAATAAACTGTTTCTTGTTCTAATATTTGGCAACCGGTTGCTCGGAGCACTCGTGGTTCTTAGCGTTACCTTAACCAAAAATAAGTGAAATAATTTAAACGCTCCATAAGGACACTCATCAAAGCAAATCTACTGAATGAGAATAATGGAGTATACTCGACGGCCTATAGCCGGGGAAAGGAGTGCTTATTTCTGTTTTTATATTTCATTATTGGCCCTCTCATCTCATATTGCACTTCATTCGGATTCATAGCGGCCGCTATAAAAGATTGAAACGCGAGAGGGGCATTTGAATGGCGTAATTGCAAGTGCACTTTTTTTTAATTCAATTCGTGGCGGCCCCGGTAAAGCTGGAATGCACTTCATTGATATCGTTTTAATGTAATGAGTTTTTTTTAATCTGGTTTCCTTTTGTTTGTTTCGGGACAAATTGTATTCGATTTTCGTACAAGTAAGTTAAGTACGTAGCATTCGGGGTAGGTATAGCAGATATATATTGGAAGCATTAAAATGTATTTAGCTTAGGTTTGAAATGTGTGATATTTTTATAATAATGTGGTTATGTAGGTTGTAAATAAAATAAGCTGCAAGTAAAAGAAACAGGTAGTGATAACCTAGTGGTTTAACACTTACCTACCATACAGGAGGGTCTGAGTTCGATCCCGGCCCGCACCTCTGAGTTTTCGGATTTATGTGCTGATCAACCTGCATACCTTAGAGGGCTCCAAAATGTACTCACTGGTGTGTGTAGTCCACCAACACGCACAAGGCCAGCGTGGTGGATTAAAGTCTAAACTTTCTCTTCGTGAGAAAAGGCCCGCACCCAGCATGCAGTGGGACAGTAGTGGGCTGATTATGTATGTATGAAAGAAAACATTTTAACATTACCATCAATAGCCATTTCCACACCGTGTGGTGCCGGCTAAGAATGCCACCACATCTCATCCAGTCAGTGTCGTAAAAGACGACTATGTTATAAGCCGGAGGATGGGCAGAAGCGTCCTTCGAGTACATTTATCAACTCTACTGCGATCGCCAACCTTTCTGCCAAGCGTGGCGATTATGGCAAAACCCCCAATGAGCACACAACAAAAACCCATACCTGTGGTTGTGGCAATATTTGGGGGAGGTAGAAGTCCAGTATTTTCGGCTGAAATGATGATCAATTGCCATCAGCCTGGATGTAATTCTTTTTTATGATTCCGCTCACACTAGAATTTATCTTGTGTCGTGAGTACAGTTTACATACATAAATTCTATATACACTAATAACCAGACCGACAGCCTGTATGTCATACAAATATTGGCAAGATATTCCGTACTGTACATATTTTCATTATTATATAATTTATAGTATTCAAATTGAATGTGAATACAATGGAATAATAATTTGGTGCAGCTATACTGGTTCAGGTAATATGTAGATAAGACAAAAAAAGCTTTTTACAACCCAATTAAAATCAGAATTGAGCCACCTTTTGCATTTTTTGTTTTTGAATTTGAATTTTGAATTTTGATTCGTGTACCCACACGAATCAAAATTCTATTAGCCTGTAAGATTTTTCCAGGAGATGACGAAGAAAATGAGCAATTACACGCCGACGGTGGCTTGAGTTAAACGCCTAATGAAATTTAGAGTATGCCGAATGGAAACAGACTGGTATAGAGACGACATTCATTAGGTTTTTCGAGTAAATTAACTACTTCACCAAACCAACAAAATTGGAAGATTCAATTTTAATAATTTTTTTATAGATATAGCTGTTTAACAAATAAAGAATGCAATTGTCGTAAGTTTCTTTGTTATATTTTTTTTTTACTTCCCACACTACAGTTTCTTCTTTATCATGGGTACATCTTTAGAGATATATATGTCACATGCACATATACCCAGACCCGAAATAACTATCTACAGATTTTAAAAATATTTGTTTCGTCTGAGAATCGAACCCGCGACAAGTAGCGCAGAAAGCTAATTGCTTAATCACGGCTGTCACGTGGTAACGGCTATGAATAGCACCAATCCACCTCAACCCGTGGGCGTCATAAAAGACTTTGGGGTTAGCCGGAGGATGGGCAGCAGCGTCCTTCGAGTACATTAACACACCTGTCGAGCGTGGCGATTATGGCAAAAACCCCTAATGATCACACTAAACATTCAAAATGGTCGTTGTGGCAATCTTTGGGGGAGACCTGTGTCCAGTAGTAGACTTTATTGGGCTGATATGGTAGCCACTGCACTAACCGTGCCGTCCAACAATCCCGTCCGTTTGAACTCCACCTGTTGCACTCTTGAACTTAACCCACTTCCACTTAAACATAGTTCAACGGAATTCTAGTAAGGCATATAACAAACTGTCAGTATTAAAAAAATTACGATGGTCACACTGAATGTTTTTAGAATTGGCAAGTAAGAAAAGTTGCCTATAAAAAAATACGCATCGAGTTGAGAACCTCCTCCGTTTTGAAGTCGGTTAAAAATGAAAATAAATTTCGATTAAAGAAATCTTTAGGAAGCTGTAGATGTACATTGAGTTCATACGTTATTTGCGTTACAAATTGGCGACAATTTAAAAAATGCGCGTCCTGGGGTGCAATTCCTTAACGTGAAACATCCATACATCCTTCAATACAGAATTAAAATGATGGTGAAAAACCAATTTGGTATACGCTAAGACATGATTGAAGGTATTCAAGGACACGTTGCAGACAGAGAGCCATGGGGCCGAGTCTTAGGAAATAACAAATTGGGTTATCACCGTTATTTCAATTCTGTAGTCATGGATGTATGGATGTTTGAGATTAAGGAATTACACCCCTGCGTCGAAATGAATTTGACTAGAAAAAAATTTCGCCCCATGATTTATCCTCTAGCCTGTCAATTGCCGGCAACCGTGTTGACACAATAGATTTTTAATTGTGTCTCGTTTTGCGGCAGTTATTGAGTTAGTACGACTTTCGTTGCGGTCTTAATCAACAACTATGTTATGATAGACTTCGATTGGCATTTCATGATGTAGCCTCGTCTCGTGCTACTGTTTATACTGGTCTAATGAGTTTAAAGGATTAAACGTGGCCGAAGCAATTTTACTCATGACTTGCGCGTACCTTCTTCTACGGCGACCACTAAAAATAACGTGAGTGCTAATGACAGAAGCTGATAAAAGAGTGATCTAATAATTTGACGGAAGATCAAAAACATTATCGTTTGAATTGGTACCACGACGCTTAAAAAGTATAACAGAGGTGACTCGACTGCTGTGTTTGACATCTTCACAGGTGATGGAAGCTGGATATATTGTTGCGTGCCCGAACCGCGAAACGTGAAACCATGGGGCACAGATAGTAAAATATAAACCCAGAGGTATTCGCTTTATAAAGACCGAAGACGCCCTGGACGCGTTCGATCAAAACCCGGAAATGATGGCTCACTGCTTCAGTCAACGGTTCCATCGCATGCAACGGTACTTAGAAAGGAACGGAAACTACTTCGAAAAATAATAAAAAGATTAACACGTTCCTACGTCATTCCGCGTTAGTTTTTTTTTTTTACTTTTAGTGTGATCCCATATATATTCCACGTACGGAAAAACAATCAACATTATTAAGGCAAATGCAGCCGTGTATCTAGTTGTTTGATAAATGTATTATTATTAGATAATTACTTTACTATACTTTAACGCTGCAATATTTTGCGTCTATACTAATTATTAAAATATTGATTATGCAACTTGTAGATTCATTTTTAACTATTTGTTTATTTAACGATGGCCCAATTAGGCTTTCTCCTGTGTCGCGAATACATTTTACAAACGTAAATCTCACATGCACAAACACGCAGACCCAACCAACTGTAGATTATACAAATATTTGTTCCATGCGGGGATTGAACCCGCGACACGTAGCGCAGAATGCCAATTGCTTAGCGACTGCACCATGCCGTGCCATTTAATACTGAATTCTGCACACATTTATTTACTTCTAGCTCACCTCCACACCACTCAATGTCTTCATATCTTCATACCATCAGCTAGCAACTCTTGAATTCAGGAGCACGGAAAATTATCTTCAAATACAATTAAAGTGTAAAGCAATTTATTTTAATTTTAATCCGCCTCTACCCGCCATCTTCCACGAGGATTTGGTCCCTAATAACTGGTGTTAATATTCAGAACTTTGAATAACGTATATTACTATTACGACATAAGCTTCTTATTACAGTATAATCTAATAATATATATTTTCGAATATAAAGTGTCTGCCGCAGTAATACAGATATCGGATTAACTTCATCGCTTTAATAAAATCCACCCATAATAATAATTTTGACTGTCATTTTGTTCGTATTTAATTAACATTTCAATGGTTACAAATAATAAATGACGAATCGATTCGCAAATGAATTGAGCGTCCCCTCAGCAGTTGGTTCAGTCATCAATCATAACCTATTACCGCATGTCTATACACAGTACGACGATACTTGTGTAAGAAATAGTCACAGAGTGAGAACTATCCATACAATTATTTTGACTTACTGCGTGTTTGTGTATTCGTAATCCTGTGACTCCCCCTTATATGTACTAATGCCAACACAGACCTTGCCTTAGTATGTAAGTATAATGACATAGTTTGCTAGAATTGGTCGCCATTCAATAAAGGGAAGCTATTAACTGCAATATTAAGGGCGAACTGCATTTTACATTTCGTCAAGATTATTTGCGATAGCTAAATAATTTTAGAGCAACTAGAAATTAGATTCTATAACAGAAATGTTCGGTTGCCACGTTATTTTGTTGCAACTACTTCAAACTGCCAATCATTTTGGAGATCTGGTTTCGTAGGCGGGGTTGAACAAAATTTGGGTTATCTTAATCCAGTTAGTTTACCTTTAATTCTCATTTCAGATAGGAATTGTGTTTGACAGATAGTATCATGTCACCTAGCTAGATTACACGAATTTGACAACTACTGACTGTCACGTTTAAGTTAAGTTATATTTTTACTTATATCTATGGAATAAATTTAAATATAACAGAAACTAACTGGATTTTTCAACTGAACAGATAAGGGCAGAAATGTGGCAGTTTCCACGAGGAATTTCATTACGATGACAATGTTGGCAAGTTCAATTTTCTTGCGAGATAACGAACGTTGTTGAGATTGTTTCAAGCTTCTAAGCTGAGGCCACTTTGACCCCTGGCCCGTGAACATCGCCAAGATTCTCATTAGACGTCCACAAAAGAATACTGTTTGTTTAAAAAAGAAAATAAACGAAATAAAAACGACAAGTGAATATTTAAATTGTTCAGATTAAAAGCGTTTTGTGCCTACTTATGTTTTCATACATTTGTGTCAGCGGTAGCTTTTCCCGTCCCATTCGTAATGTCAAAATGATTTCTCCAGGAAAACACGTTTAAGAAAACACTTGCCATATCAATCAATTAGGGGACGATTCCGTGTTTTTGTATCTTTATGAAAGATTGCTGTCATTTTTTTTCTACACTAAATGTCATGTTTAGAACCGTGTGATAAATACCCCTGATAGGATAAGAAGAGTTATTTACCAGTGCTAAATATTATGTGCTTTAAACATGCCAGTTATAAATACTATGTAGAGAAGGGTTTTGGCCGGTAGGAGTCTATATCTCTTCGCCCTTTCCCGTGGCGGTGGAAGTTCATGATGAATTTCCACTTGTGAATAATAAAAAATAGGCCAGATATTGCCATAATTACCGCACTTGGCAGGCATATTGGTGTTCACAGTACAGTTGCTATTGGCAACTGCGAAGCTGCTGCCCATTTTATTGTAATCAATATTTAGTCGCCTTTTGGGATACCCATAGGTTAAGAAGGGTGCTATATTCTTTGCCGTAATCGACACCCTTTAAGAATTCTATATTTTTTTTTGTAAAACAAAACGTTGCCCTACACCAGGATTTCTCCTGTGTCGTGGGTGCGTTTACAAACAGAAATTCCACACACAATACACCCAGACCCGGAACAACTACCTGCAGATCGTACAAATATCTGTTCCCAGCGGAAATCGAACCCGCGACACGTAGCGCAGAAAGCCAATAGCATAGCCACTGCACCATCCGTGCCGTCATAGTATTTCCACTATGATTGAACATTGGAGACTATAACATCTACTAATACAAATGTGTGCCGGCTCAGAATACCGCCACCCCATCACCCCCTATGGGCGTCGTAAAAGTCGACTAAGGGATTAGCCGGAGGATGGGCAGCAGCGTTCTTCGAGTACATTAACAACTCAACTGCGATCGCCAACCCGCCTGCCAAGCGTGGCGATTATGGCAAAACCCCCCAATGAGCCCACAACACATCCATATCGGTGGTTGTGGTGATCTTTGGGGGAGGCCTGTGTCCAGCAGTGGACTTCATTCGGCCGAAATGATGAATACAAATCTAACAATGGCGATGACAATTTCTAAGATCTGCTTTAGGGAAAAGTTTCCCTTTTTATACTTAAATTACATGGATTTGACGCTCTCACAAAACATAATAATTCCAACCTATATGCCTACATATTACGCTACACTTTGGCACAAATACGGCCGGGCCGGAATTCCATGCCATTCCATTATAATTGCATTAATTCCTCGGCACACTAATTACAATAGCTGTTAAATCATTGTCCACGCAAATTGCTCAGACCACAGAAATCGCTAAGTTACACGAGAACTATTTAACCGTGACATGATTCGGACTTATTGGCTTGTTCAATGTGGTCCAAATGTAATCAGAAAACCTAAACATACAATCGTTTATCGAATTCATCATGTCAGTTAGAAAACGTCCAATGCTGAACAAAACCATCTCCGACCTATAAGGTGACTGGTCTGATCATTTTGGGGGGAATTTGCCAGTACCACCAGTTGCTCACCACGCTTGGCAGGTTGGTTGGTGAGCACAGTATGGTTACTGTTCTACAGTTAATCGAATTACTTTTCCAAAGTCAGGCGACGTGCTTTGACGTTCTTTTCACAGTGATAGTTTACGGGCTGAAGGGTGAAATCGGTTTTTATCCCGAAAAACGTACAGTTCCTGTGAAATAGAAAGAAAGAAAAATCATTTATTCGCCACAGATATATTAAGACACGTGTTACAAAACAGTATATATTTTTTCTAATCCAATCATTTTATTTTGTCTTGTGAACACAGGTTACTTAAATAGATGTTGTTTACAAGAAAGGGGTCCGTGCTATGTCCCGCTAGAAGGCATACAAAAATCTTAGGTGCAGAAAATAGAACATTAAAATATAAAAAATACAGTGTCACATATAAGTACAATAATCAAATAAAAATGTCATGGATGTCATAAATCATTATCATAAGCTAAATTTTAATTATACAGATAAAAATTAAATATTATTATAATTGGTCATTAAGATATTCATTAACTGAATAAATATGCTTTGTCATTCAGTAATTTTAAAAGTTTACTTTTGAATACATTCATGTTTCTGCTGAGTTTAATTTGATCAGGTAATTTAATGTGTAGTTTTGGTGCCATTGCATATATGCTTTTATAGAGAAAAGTAGTTTTAGTGGGTGGTGAGGTGCAACTTTTTTCAGCGTCGTTTAAACAAATACCTCGCATATATAAAGTGATGGTACAGTCAATATTTTTAAATTTTGGAGATGTGGCTTGCACGTATCTCTTCGTTTTAAATCTCCTCAACGGTAGTATCCGTTGCCCCAAAATATTAGGCCATATCGCAACGTAGAGGCGACATAGCCATGATAAGCTGCCAGGACTGCTGTCTTATTCACAATTTTACCCAGCATATAAAGAGCATAGGAGAACTTACTAAGCTTTCCACACATGTTATTAATTTGCGTCCTCCATGACATATCACTATCAACATGTAGTCCTAGAAATATTTGAGATAAGAATATTTGAGTCCTAGAAGCATTTGTTTCAAGTATAGGGTCTCCTTTATAGTTTATCTCAAACTGCGATTCTTTTATTTGTCTAGATTTAAAATTCATAATTTTAGTTTTTGAAAGATTAATCTTAAGGTTATTCGCATCCAGCCAGTCAATAATCAAAACAAGGCTCATATTTATGTCGTCTTCTATTTCTTTATTACTACCAGTATTAAATATGATTGTGCTGTCGTCAGCAAACAAGGACATTTGGTGTCTGATTACCTACTTGGGGAAAGTCTTTAATGTACTTGGTAAATAGTAATGGCCCCAACACAGAGCCTTGTGGAACACCGTGCGAAAATACTAGATAGTATACTACTTCAGTTTTGGACTTAATATTCATTTGACTAATTTGGGTAATTTGTTGTCTTTCTTTTAGATGGACTAAATGAGATTTAGCATGTTACCTCTGATGCCATAGCTATAGAGCTTAGTTGATAGTACTTTATAATCCACAAAATCAAATGTCGGGGTCATATCCATACACAGTGCCATCACCGGTTTTCTGTTATCCATGTTTAGGTGTATTTTTTCAAGGAAGTTGTATATGGCCATTTACCCTATCGTTCCTTGCAAAAAATATTTTCTTTTTCAGAATAATTATAAACGCTATTATAAATTACTTTCTCAAAAACATTAGAGAAAATTAGTAGTAACGCGATAGGCCTATAGTTACTAACATTTGTTTTTATTTCCTTTTTATAAAAAGTTAATCACCAAAAAAAGCTTGTAGAAATAAAATTACAAAAAACAATTAGATATTAAATAGTGGATCAAACCGCAGGGCTCAGTGGGAGTTGCAGCAGCGAGAGCAATCTAATTATGTTATTATAAATTATTTATAGGTTTGTTAAACTGTGGCCCAAACATAACTGTTCAGTAAAAAAACAAATCATTTTGTATTAACATTTTTACTAAGCAAGAACTAATTTAATTTCTTTATCGACATACGCAGAGCCAAAGATTTAAATCGTAGAGCGACATATACTCTACAAATGATACGGCTCCTATAACAGCATTAACATATTTTATATAGAATTATGAATGAACGCTGAAACGTTGACGTGATTTGAACACTGCTGGCTCTATAGTAAATATTTTAAATCCGAATCTATCGTGAATCTTTAACAAACAAAACTTTCTCTCTAATTAAGTAAATTAAGAAACATTCTTACATCCAGAAGCAAAGTTTATTTAGTCGTCCAACCAGTTGATTTATACTTGTTATAAAGCCTACATAAATAGCTAATGCATGAATGTAAATCATGAACTTACCTACGTATTGTCCAGAAGACCAATATTGGAAAAGCACTCGACTATGCGCTAACGAGATGCGAAGTCTAATGAACTTGAAATCCCGCGCTTCCATTTTGTATAATGGACACAAACGTGGAACTATGAATGACTAATCGAATAGTACCAATGAAAATCACCATTTTTATAGCGCTGTATCCTGAGTACTTATTTCTGTTGGCAATTAATTACGGAAAGTGCTTTAATATAAATTCTTACGTTAATCGGTATTCTTACTGTACGTATGTACATATATTACTAAGTTAAGGAAATTCTATTATTACAGTTGCAAGTAACTCATTAGATATTTTTCTACTTAAAAAACAAAAAGCAAAAAAAAATCCTTTTAAAAAAAATGTATCCTGTGTCGTGGTGCGTTTACAGACATGAACTCTGAATATGAACATACAATACACCCAGACCCGGAACCTGCAGATCATACAAATATTTGTTCAGTGCGGGAGTCGAATCCAAGACCCGGAGCGCAGCAGTCGACTATATCAGCCACTGCACCATAATTATATTAAAAAGTAGACCTATAAACACTTAGCGATTAACTAAAATTGCTCTCGTTAACACATTTATAACGCTATATTATTATTTCAGTAAGTATATAAAAATATATAAAGTACATATATATATTGTTGAGGAGTTTCCGGAGTAATTTAAAAGTAACAGTTAACTCATTATAGATCATAAACAATATTAAAAAGTTAATTTCGGCCGAATGAAGTCCACTGCTGGACACCGGCCTCCCCCAAAGATCACCACAACGACCGATATGGGTGTGTTGTGGGCTCATTGCGGGGTTTTGCCATAATCGCCACGCTTGGCAGACGGGTTGGCGATTGCAATTGAATTGTCAATGTACTCGAAGGACGCTGCTGCCCATCCTCCGGCTAATCCCTTGGTGGACTTTTACGACACCCACGGGAGGAGATGGGGTAACTTTTATTATAATTAGGTAATTATGTTTATTGTGAAGGTCACCATTTGGATGCGCTCAAACAAGGGTGACCAAGCTTTGCAAATCTGTTCCCAATATACTTATTCATAAACTTTAATTTTTGTGACTATTTTTTCTCGTATTGTAGATGTAAATTGTCACGCTCTTAAATAAGCCAGTCGTTTAACCAGAAATTCTATATACGTTTATAAGAGATTAGGGTACGATCGCTAAATGTTATGTTTTCTACGAACATATAGGTTATTCGTAGCTCATAGTGATGTTTCATCAATTGTGATGACGCGTTCCCGATGTGCTTTTCGTACAACGTAAGCCCTGAAATGCGTTTGCGGGAATGAGTCGGTGTTTGTAAGCAGGATTATCTGGTTAGTATGTCCAGTGGGTACTCATGTAATGACATACCGCCAATATTTTATATCGCACTCTACATACACACAATACATTGTGGCAGATTATAGGCGGTTGTGTGCCAAACACATAATTTGATAATTAATATTCATTAACTTAATAGCAACGGTCGTTTGTTCTGATTGGAAGATTGGCATACTGAGGCTCAATACATATTATACTGTTATATGTATCGTGGCGTGCAGTGCGTAGAGATCAGTGATAGCCTAGTGGTTGAATACTTGCCTTCCATACAGGAGGATCTGAGTGCGATCTCGCACTCTGACCGCTGACTTTTTGGGTTCATGTACGGATCAGAATTTGATTATCGCTTGCGTTAACGGTGAAGGAAAATATCGTAAGGAAACCTGTACACCTGAGGAGGCCCTAAAATATTCTCGATGGTATGTGTGTAGTCCACCAACCCGCACTAGGCCAGCATGGTGAACTAAAGCCTAACTTTTCTCATCGTGATAAAAAGCCAGTGCCAAGTAGTGGAACATTAATGGGCTGATCATGTATGTATCGTGGCGTACTCATACCGTACCCGTAGTAATCGTTTCTATTAGGTAGCCATTTTTCTGACTGCACATATTCTTGTATGTTGTACTTACCTACCTACGTACATTAGTATATATGGAACATTATAGCTGTACCTGTGCCTACGTATAAGTGGAACAGCGTACTGTGATGAAATAGGCGTTTGTTTTCACTACATTACATGGGTCATAAACCTAGTAAAAACAAACATATGGCAAGCAAATACTTGCCTTACAAATCCATGGCTTACAATTACATAGCTAACAAAATAATTGACTAAGGGCCGATTTTTCAATCGTCAGATAGACAGGTAGCATTTATTCTACAGATAGCAATTTTTCAATGGTCATATATTTGTTCAGATATAGGTCGACTACCTGAAGAATAAATTTATCTGTCCCTTTGACAGATAGAACGATATCCGAGAGATAGTACCATTCGACAGATGCGGGACAGATGGTGTAAACAATACATTTACTATTAGGTTAATCATTTCTTGGTTTTGCGTTTCATACCAAGTAAAATTGTTATTATTATGGATATTATTGATAGCATTGATGACCTAACAATTGACAAAAAGACTGAATGAAAGAAAAAATGAATTCATTAATCCATCGGGAAGAAATATAAGAACTGTCAGGTCTAGGCCCGATCACTTTACCATGTAGTACATTTTACCTTTTTTGACAGTATTTTATTATATTTTTGTAGCTCTTTATTCAAATATTTAAATCGCCCTTATACGTTGCTGCGTCAGTCCCTTTTGTTACTTGTCGATTAAACCCACTACTAACAGAATCTCAGCCGTATGAAAATTCACCGAACGTTCTCTTTTCTTCGATTCCATTGGAAATTAAATATAATTAATTTACGTACACAATAACGGGAGCCTTAAACAAACTAAAAGTAAACATTCACTAAACATAACCTCGAATTTAATATCAACAATACTCCATCTACGTGTAATAGTGATATATTTCGTCATACATAGAGCATGGAATAGTCTGTCCTGCTCTAACATCCGTATATGCACTATGTTTGTTTCATCTTCCTGAAGTTAGCGTCGTTCGAGATATTCTTTAGATAAATAGCAATTGAAAAATTGACAACCAGTAATCAGACAGATAAGTCAAATAATTTATTCGTTAGGTATATATTAGACGTCTTATCTGATGATTGAAAAATCGGCCCTAAAATACACGTCTTACAAAATAAATGGCTTACAAATACTTGAATAACAAATACACGTCTTACAAAAACATGGCTTACAAATAGTTAGCTAAACTCCGAAATCCTTGAAACTCCACTCAATATTTAAGATCCTATCAACTATTTGAGGCGCCCGTCTCAGGTATAAAGCAGTCGACTTTTTTCTCCCAGGTATTTATTAATATATTATTCTATCAGGCCGTGACAAATACAAATACGTGCCTTAAAAATACAAAGCTTAAAGTTACTCGAGTAACAATTACACGTCTTACAAATACATAGCTTACAAATACTTGACTTGTCTATCAACAACATAAACTTTATTTGTAAACAATACTTGGTTTACAAATATGTAGCCTATAAAATCATTGCTTTATAATAAAGGCCTTAGTCGTCTGACTTTTGTCCGGGTGGTGACTGGCTTCAGAATTAGCAGCACTCCATCTACTCACGTGGAGGTAGTAAAAGGCGCTTAAACGATTCAAAACATGGAATTGGAACGCCTTGGCTTGGCACGTCATGACTTAGCTTCGTTTGACATGGCATGACACAAGAGGAGGGCGGCAGGAAGTGACGTAGCGGCTAGACGTGGCTGTCTTGGTGGGCTAAAAGGCTCAGTAGCGACATCTAGCGTAACATTACACAATTTTAGATACCTACCCAGGGGCCGGAAATAAATTTGGTTAATACCATAAGAGCTCATTGTTGTATGTACATTGTACACGTAAATGAGCTGTTACGTTCCTTACACACATCTACTTACCCTATCGATAATAGCAGGCATGACGGCGCCAACCTTGTATATTTTGCAACAAAAAAGAATTGTATCCTCCATTACAATTTTTATTCCAAACAACACTGTCCGTACATTTAAAGCACAATTTATGAGCGTTCCACGTAATTTATAATGCATAATCAAGCTAAAAGCTTGCAGCTGGGTCAGAAACAACTAGTCTATGTATGTCCACATTAACGGAGCTAGAAGCAAGTAGCTTAGCAATTTCGACGGCAGTTTCGGATGTAACGGTAGCTACTTAGTACAGGAGGACGGTTAATATGATTAGAACGGTCTTGCTTAGTTGTCGAGCATTCTCTTTGTGAAACTTGCCTGAATAATTCAAACTACTGTCCTTAGTTTTAGAGTTTGAACTGTAGAGGTGTGTATGTCTAGTTTAGACGTGTGGTGTAAAGTTATGACAAGGAATTATCCTAGTGCTAATTCGTGTTGTGTGTGTTCAGTATGGAGGGCGAGAATAGTATTCCTACTTACTCGATATTTTCGTATGTCAAAGGCTTTTTGTACAACTTAGGGAAGACACGAGCAAGTCATTCACTTGGTGGTAACTTTTAACAATTGTAATGCCGCCCAGCACTACTCCTGTGTGGCACCACACTGCACTCGTCAGCTCCAGATGCTATAGATATTTAGTGTACTCCTATCTGTACAAATAAATAAAATTGAAATGTCTGTTTGTAATGTCAAAATAACAGCTTTTTACTAAATGCATATGAAAGCATATACAGTACATATAACATTTTATTTTATTTTTTGTCTATCTGTCTGTTTGTTCCGGGTAATCTCCGAACCAAGTGGACTGATTTTGACAGGAATTTCACTGACATATAGCTGATATTATAAGGAATAACTTAGGCTACTTTTATTTTAGAAAAATAATTAGGGTTGCGCGCAAAAGAAATAAAACCCTTGATATCCAATATTTATTTTCTGTGTCAAGTGTCTATGTCTAAGTACTACAAATTTCTTTTAAATTAAACGCAGGTTAAACCGCGGGTCCCAGCTAGTGTCCAATAATATTACTAGCTTCAACACAGTAGGTTATATTTCAACACTATTGCTTGACAGTAGAATATATTTGATGTTTAGTGCCGGCTTAAGATACCGAGTGGTGCCGGTTTAGAATACCACCACCCCATCTCATGCCGTGGGTGTCGTAAAATGCTTCTATGGGATTAGCCGGAAGATGGACAGCAGCGCCCTTCAAGTACATTTATAACTCAACTGCGATCGCCAACCCGTCTGGCAAGCGTGGCGATTATGGCAAAACCCCCCAATAAGCCGACAAACCCATACCGGTCATTGAGCCAATCTTTGAGAGAGACTTCTGTCCAGTTGACGTTTTTAGGGTGAAATTATGATGATGATGATGAGAATATTTTTCACAATTATGAATATACCCTAGTAGTATACAACGTATATATATGGCACGGAGACGTGGTCACTCACAATGGGTCTCGTAAGAAAGTTCAGGATCACTCAGCGGCCTATGGAGAGAGCTATGCTTGGTATTTCTTTACGAGATCGAATCAGGAATGAGGAGATCCGTAGAAGAACTAATGTTGCCGACATAGCTGAAAGGACAAGTAAACTGAAGTGGCAATGGGCAGTGCACAATGCTCGTAGAACTGATGGTCGTTGGGGCAAAAGGGGTTCTCGACTGGAGACCGTAGGATGCGTGTGGCATGTAACCGGACTATATGGAAATCTGTGGGAGAGACCTATGTTCAGCAGTGGACGTCCTTTCACTGATATGATGATAATGATGATGAAACTACATGATTAAATTTTCATATGCAACGCGATTACTCGTATAAAAAGACAGTTTCATCCTGGTATAGTATAGTAGTTTTACCATAATAAAAAATATGATCAATCAGCAGTGTTCTCACTTTAAGCCAAATCTAGAGACCCCAGAATAGAAGTGACCTTAATTTGGGTTAACTCAATATGTTTGAGGCATATTGCAAAAGAGTTTTACAGTCGGCCGCCTGACTGACACCAACACTCCTCGGGAAGGAATTGAACCAATTATATATAATATACTAACTTTACCCTGCCACGCATTGCTGTGGCTAAATGGTCATAATTAAGATTTGCGATTTCTTACATATATAAATAGATAGATTATATGTCTCCTGATTTAATAAAAACATGCGCGTATATCAATAAAGCGACTTGTAAAATTTTCAAAAAAATCGGTAAAGGACTTTATGAGATTGCGATTTTGAACAAACGAGCATTAATTTTTGATATACTAGATAAATATATTATGAGTCTCCTAATATAATAAAAACATGTGCGTATGTTAATACTACGATGTGTAAACATTTTAGAATTTTACCAATATTCGCAAACATACAAGCTTGGTGCTTGGCAGGTGAGTTGATGAGTGCAATATGGCTACTGTTCCACAGAAGGGACGTTGCTGCCTATCTCTCTGGCTTAGAGTCCCTTAGTCGCCTTTTACGACATCCACAGAAGGAGATAAAGTGGTGCTTAATCCAAACACCACACGGAAAGATCAGGTAATAAAGGGCAGTAAATTCAACTATGACAAAATCACTCGCTAACCAGTCTAACACTTTAAATCTCCATAGTATTGCCCATGCGACGTACTTATAAAGCAATTTCGTCGTACATTCACATCCATTCATAGCATCATCTCAGTCAAGATTACGCGGCGTTTTAATAGGTCAGAATTAACATATGAAAGCTTGGGTCACCTCTTCTGAAGGATTACGTGTTAATAATGCCTTAGATGTTAATATCTTATGAAGGGTTAAGCTTATGTGTCGGTAATGGATATTATTCAAGACATGGCTGAGGGACAAAACGGTCTCCGGGCACGTTCTAATTGTGCTTTGATGGCTGGATTTGAAGTTACGACTTATTACCGGTGTATTATAGACGAGGCGAGAATTGTGGCCGTGTATATTGCGGTGTAAAGTTATAGAGCAATATTGTGTCTGCTTATGTGGCGGTGTTTTTTAATCTATGTAATACTATGATTATAACGACAGATAGCACTATGCCGTTAAGTGACCACTATTGTATATTAAGAGAGAAGATTGAGCAGAAAGATAGACTGGACCCTGATAAAAGGCTATGCTTTTACCAATCCTATGATTTATTAAAGGAGGTAGATTAAGAAGAAAAATATTATACTTATGATTTAACGAAAACTGTTTTCCTGTATATTTTTTGTCACCTGTCACGACTGTAGTATAAGATGAAACAAGTCTACGATGTATGTAATTTAAATCTCGTGCTACATTGCTATTTACATTAGAAACTGCCGACCCAGGTAAACCCCCCTTCATTAAGAGCAATTATGGCAACTGCTTGTCTCTTATATTCGTTTCTTAAAATAATATTCAAAGAAAGTAGAAATGGAGACAAAATCAACATGCCCATGACTGTTTACAATTTAAGGACCTTTAATAACAAAGGATTCTCTACTATAATATGATTATAAACTAGACAATAATATAAAAAATGCAGGCCGCTAGTTTCGCCCTTCTTTGTCGACTAAAGTCACGCAACATTTCTTTTAAAAATCCAGTATTATTCACTTTGCTTCTACGTCATTTATCCGTTGGAAGACGGAGAAAGAATTCTAATATAGTTAAGAGAGCAGAGACAGGCAACGAACTTTGATATTAACTAGTTTTATTATGCTGAGGTCACGTCTCATGGTTAAATTAAATGAAGGTTCTAGCCACATCCTTAGGAAAAAGTAGGATTACATGTCGTTTTCTTTACGGTTGTGAAGAAAACCACTTGTAGGATTTGGTGCATTTAGAATAATGTGTGAAAGTAAGGTTTCTCGTGTAATATCTAGATTAAGCATGTAGCACCACTCTATCTCATAAAAATCTTTGGATTTGGGATTGCATATTTGTCTAGTCGTCCGTGTGGTGTCCGGATTAAGAATATAGCACCACTCCATCTCCTTCCGTGGATGTCGTAAAAGGCGACTAAGGGACTCTAAACCAGAGGGATGGGCACCAGCGTCCTTTCCTGGGTGTCAGATATATAAGCCAGGATCTGCAAATTGTCTAAGTATTTCTTCATTGACATAGAATCGTCATCAAGCTTACACATATCCTTTGAGTAATCAGAAATGCATAATCGAATGTCAATCATTGTAATTAAAGCTCGGAATTCGCGCACAGTGACGCTACGTGACAGCCGATAGTACGCAGCCAGCTACAAATACTTGCAGTAAATAGCATATTTTGATGCCAGTATTATGCTAGTGTTGGAAACTTCGATGAAACTTCAACTTCAATAGTATATACTAACAAACAATATAATTATATTGTAATATTAAACAGAATGGTGTGTGGTGTCTCTCCTCCCTTGGATGTCGTAATATGTAACTGACGGCTGAATACTGAACCGCCAGTTAATATTAAGTCCCATTTTAACTGTTTGAGCCGCCTGGTTTTGTACTGAAAACGGGTTTCTCGAATAGATTAAGCGAGACTTAATATTAAGTGTTGTTTCAGTATTCGGCTGTAAAGGACTATCTGTTGGGATGGTCAGCAGCGTCCCTTCTAAGAACAGTAGCCATCCTCGCGCTCATCAACCCACCTGCCGAGCGATGTGGGTACTGGCAAGTTCCTCCAAAATTATGCCAAAATAGTGGAAATCTAGGCCTTCGTTCAGCAGTGTGCGTATAGACTTGGAACCAATGGGTGATTTCAGAGTATTCTCGAAATCCCAGAGACTCCCTTCAATGCTGAAGATGACTGGCCAGGTAGTCTCAGCCACTCTCCGTAGGGGTGGACTTGCATCGGATGATGCAAAAGAATTAAGGAAAATAAGTATGCTAAAATAATGTTTGTCACATACCTCCACATTGGGTTAGAAATTAATGAAAAATAAAAATACGATTACTAGCATCTTGTAGATCAACTAAATGTAATGTGTCTTCTTTGATGAGTAGTATTTAAATAGTGAAATAGTAATAAACATACATCATCACATCGGCCAAACAACGTCCACTACACTGAACAAAGGCCTCCCCCATAGATTTCCACAACTGTGTCATCATATTGGGGGGAACTTGCCAGTACTCACCACGGTTGGCAGGCGGGTTGGTGAGCGCACAATGGCTACTGTTCCACAGAAAGGACGCTGCTGCCCATCCCTCTTGTTTAGAGTCCCTTACTCGCCTTTTAAGACCTCCACGGGAGGAGATGGAGTGGTGCTATATTCTTAATCCGGACACCACACGGATACAAACATACATAACAGTATTTAAATAGGTTGATTCGTGTTACTGCTTTAAATGTGAAAATTAATTTTTATAGTATCTACTTGATATAGTACTATAAAGTTGTAGCAACATAATAGCTCTGGGTGTTCTTGAGATAATATATCTTGACGGACAGATAGACAATCGGAAAGACAACAAGTGTAAAATAAATGAAATTAAAACAATACATTCCTAACAACTTGCATAGCTAAGATAATTGGTGTAATGCCAAACATTGTTTGCCAATTCAGGCTGGAATCCCTACTATGCTGACGACATTCGCGTACGTCAGCAGTCGCGCGTGACAATATATGTAGGAGCTTTCAAGGCGCGTACATAAGTAAACTTTAGTCACGCTGACTACAAATGACTGATAAAAATATCGCGTTATTAAGTTGTAGTATTCAAATACTTATACTGATATCCGTGTAGTGTCCCGGTTAAGGTCGTAAAAAGCGACAAAGGGACTCAAAATTAGCGGGATCTGCAGTAGTGTCTCTTTTGTAGAGCAGTAGGCATACTGTGCTCACCAACTCGCGTGCCAAGCATTGTGAGTACTGGCAAATTCCCCCCCAAAGTGATGACACAATTGTGAAAATCTATGGGGACGCCTTTATTCAGCAAAATATTTAAATACTTACAACCCGCTAAATACTCGGGTCATGTAAGGGGTTTAATTAGATTCTCCATTTTACTCGGCCTTTTCGCTTCTCTGTGGTTATAATTATGAACTCTTTATACCTACCTTACTTTACTTTCAGTAAATATCTTATAGCAAGAGTCAGGCTATGTAGGTACCAGTGCAGTGCCAGATATTCTAGTACCAAGCAGTAATGTTTATAAAATGTTATTGTGTAGCGGTTTTGAAGGGTTCTGTAGCTAGCGAAATCAGTGGGCATAAACTTAATAACTAATGTCTCGAGTTGACAAGCATAGCGTGGTGCCATGCAGGACTTTTCCTGGGAGCATAACAATTATTATGAACAGGCGTGATGCTTTCCACTAAGCAAACGAAATTGCTCCTCACGGCACCAGTTTAAATTAAAAAAAGTGTGTGTATCAGCTCTGGCGCACGACAAATAGCCAGTGAGGGTTAAAAATAAAAAGCATGGATGTTTATATGTACGATACATACTATATATAAAAACGAATCATAACCTACCTAGGAACTACCATCCACGTGTTCGTCGGATTTTCTTCCACCGTCACTTAAACTAGATTTATCCACATTTATTTGAAATTTCAATATTTATATAAAATTTAAATAATTTTTAATTAATTATTAATATTTAATGTGTATGTTAAATGAAATAATATAAAACTTTGACATCAAACGACATTTGACACATGTGACTTTAACACAGAAGGTGCGCAAAGTAGGTGCTCAGAAAAACGTAACGCATTTTAGTTAACGTTCGACAAAATTTTACTCCTCATAATTTTTTTATACCGAGGCCTTATATATAAATCGATTCGTAAGGAGTAAACTCTAATAAAAAACTTACCTAATTTGCCAAGATTTTCGCAGAATGTATGGTATGAGTAAAGTGAACAGACTTGTTTCCACTCATTTATTTTTGAACGTCTGAAGATTATGTTCGCTACACACAATTTCATTTTCTACTTAAAATAATATCGTCTACTTCTTTAAATGTCAGCATTTTTAAATAAGACTAAAACCTTTTTTGAAACTATGTTTACTTAAGCTGCCTATTCGATTAAATTTAGATTCGAACTTTAATATTAGCATTCTAAACGAGATTGGAATCTTGATTGCAAAAAAAATTCGAAGTGAATAAAAAGCTAATCCAATTACCTTTTATTGCGCAGAAGAGTTCAATAAAAAGCCCGTTGCCCAGCTGTGGGCTCAACCGCAATCTTATTAAAGGTCTAATGTCTAAACATCTTGTGTTTGGTTAACAACTTAGGTACTTATTCATAAAACTAAGAAAATATTAATCAGCAAATACTGAACATATGGGACTGACCTCGCACTTTATTATCGAAGGCGCATTATCAAACCGACATAACGGCCAGTATTTAATTTTGTATATGCCTACTTACATTTAGTAAAGTACATGTTTTTAGGGCACCCTACACTAGCATTTCTCCCGAATGTAAGTGCGTTTTTGGGTTACAAATCTTATATGCACAAACAGCCAGAACAAAATATTGTCTGTAGACCATCGTAATGCTTGTTGCGTACAGAAATTGTATTCGCAATCCTAAGCAAAAATACCTCAGCACGCAGACACATTGTCAATCGGGTTATGGTAATGAGTATTTTTGATTATATATTAAACTGCACCGTAGTTTCACCCACCGTTTAATTTAAAAGACATTGGATTATTTATAAATAATTGAGAGTACTTTGGCGTAGAGAGTTGACATAATTATCTCATAAGTGTCTGTTTGTACTTTCAAAATAACATTTATTTTTGCAGATCTGTCAGTTACTCAGTCACTCCCTATAACATCAGCTATCTGCCAGTGAAAGTGCCGTCAAAATCGGTGTAGCCGTTTCGGAGATTAGCTGGAACAAACAGACTGATATTTGTTTTAATGTTTTTTTTATTGTTTCCGCATATAATTTCATATGCATTAAGTAAAACGCCGTAATTTTAACATTACAAACAGACACTTCAAATTTATTTATTTGTATTGAAGACTAAATAACTGATACTCTACTGTGCTTTCTAATATTGGATATCATGAACATAACTGTTGGTAGGCCCATAAGTACGTCAAACGTATACCTGACACCTAATTGCCATTTGAACATGACTGTTGATATAAAAATATGATTGTTTGCCCTGAAAATATCAAAGTTAATGTGATAATAACTTTCATATCGTAACATACAAAGCATAGCCTGTAAATTTATAAAGAAATATTGAAACATCAACGCCAGCAAGTTACGATTCTTTTTACATATAACATTGTTGTAAATTTTTACGATGCAGGAGCATCAAGATATGAATATTAGGTGTTGTCGTTTATATAAGATGAAACCATAACTTTTACGTAGCGTAATCTTTACAAGGAAAATCTTGGGACAACATGTGCCTACAACAAAACATTTTAGGTTAATGAGTCAGACAAAATCGAGTCTCGAAGCCACCCAATATCGCCTGCCGGGTAACAAGACACACATATAAACCCGTAAACCTCCATTGCTAAATATCAGCCTCCTAATTGTCAATACAATGACCGGTCATAAGGGATATTGCAATAGCCATCACGCTTGGCAGGTGGATTGTTGATCGCAGTACAATTGTTGTTGGCATACTGCAGGATGCTGCTGCCCATTGTTTTGATAACAGCCACTACTAGCCTCTTACTACACCAATGGGTGGATAGGAGTAGTCTATTCTTTGTCAGTAAAATGACACGGCACGACAAGACTCTGTTTAAATTGATCTTCACACGTTAGACGCACGGTGTTTCAAATGTCTTGTCGGTCGATTTTTTTCTATCCGTGTCAAGTAAGCAAACAACGTTTTTTTTATACTACTTGGAGACTATATGAGGATGTTATTTGCCTAGCCGTGTGGTGCCGGCTCAGAATGCCACTACCCCATTTCATCCCGTGGGTGTCGTAAAAGTCGACTAAGGGATTAACCGGAAGATGGGCAGCAGCGTCCTTCGAGTAAATTAACAACTCAACTGCGATCGCCAACCCGTCTGCCAAGCGTGGCGATTATGGCAAGACCCCCCAATGAGCACACAGCACACCATATCGGTCGTTGTGGTGATCTTTGGGGGAGGCCTGTGTCCAGCAGTGGATTACATTCGGCCGAAATGATGATTTGCCTGGTGGTAAGCAACTTGCCTGCCCATAACAATTACAATGCTACCCAGAACTAGTCCTGCGCTGCATCATACTGCACTCATCCCCTCGAGACATGAGGTAATTTAGTCACTTCAGTAACTTCACTAGTTACAGTGCCCTTCTAACCAGAGCACAGTAATGTTTAAAGTTTAAACACTACTGCTTAGCGGTGAATATCTGGCACTGGGGTTGTACCTTTTTTATTTGTCCCAGTGGAAATTCATCATGAAGCCCCTCCGTCCTTCCCAGGAGCGGAGGAAGCTCATGATGCTGAACTCCTTTTTTTTTATTGGTGTCCAGTGGAAATTCTACGTGGAACTTCCTTCACCCCGGGGAAGGGCGAAGGGGTATGCCGGGCTCCTACTGGCTAAAACCACTGAAGCGGTCATCTTCGGCACCCAAGGGGTGGCTCCAGATCCTCGTAAGATCCCACGTCCTTCCCCGGGGCGGAGGAAGCTCATGATGCCATACACCTACCGGGTAAAACCACTGGGGCGGTATTCTTCGACACCTAAGGGTCCTCGTACGATCAAAGTAGAGCCTGGATTGGGGTGGTACCTACCTAGCCGGCCTCTTGCAATAATCTCTACTACTCTACCACCAGCAAGTTAACTATAAATAACAATACTGAGATAACATCAACAAAAGGACCGCAGAGTTACAGAGATAATGAACGCACAACACTAAAATCTTAGCAAACAAAACTTAATACAGTATGAGATATGTTCTATATATGTTCGTGTACTCTGATCTCTGCCCTCTCAAGCCACAGCCGCTCCATATGCTCCGAATAATTTATACTGCGAGCCAAATCTGACCTTACCCTTAAGAAATACGACACTAAAGACGTTCCTAATAAGGGCGGCGATGACCCTTCACAGAGTCGGCTATATCTCGACATTCCCTTTTACGAGTCAGGGGTGTGAAGAATGTCGTCTACCCCGATACAATAGCGGTAAACGTACGGTTTCCCAATTTAACGAGGTCCTTGGTTACTAGGATATTGAGATAGTGAATAAGACCTGAATCTACGGGTAGAGGTGGCTTTGAATTTTGCCAATCTGTTGCTTGTGAAGCCAAGTCCCTTTTGTTTTCAGATATCTTAAATCTCTTTGGGATTTAAATGGAAAATTATATAAAGCGTAGATTATTATTATGTTTGCTAAATTCGATGTACAATTTAATTTCATGTTGGGTCTATAATAATATGCAGAAGAAGATTATAATTACAGAACATTTCTTTTGGGTGAACAGGATTTCAATGTATGCTGTCAGTAAAACATAACTAAATATAAATTATATGTAAAAATCGCCAACTTCGACCCATTTTTCAAAACCATATTAAATTTTTTTTTTGTTTTTTTTTGTTTTGTTTAATAAAACGTTGCCCCACACTAGGATTTCTCCTGTGTCGTGGGTGCGTTTACAGACACAAATCCCACACACAATACACCCAGACCCGGAACAACTACCTGCAGATCGTACAAATATTTGTTCCGTGCGGGAATGGAACCCACGACCCGGTGCGCAGCAGCCGACTGTATCAGCCACTGCACCAACCGTGCCGTGCCGTCATTTAACTTTGATGTTCCTAATTCATAGCTACGTAATAAAAATATTTTGAATCAAGCAAAAGTATTATAATATTTCAAACAATGAAATTGCTAACACAATGCGAATTTCAAAAAACATATATGAACTGTGAGATTTTTCATTACAGTCAAGTAGAACAAAATGAACATACTTTTAAACGTACTAGACATTTTTAAAAGGCTATTTTGAAGCTTAAAATTGACGATTCATTCAGTGGCCAGTTGTAAGAGATTGAATGAGTAAAACCTAGTGTTTGGTGCAAGCGATAAGAGATGATATTTTATTCACACCATGAGCAGTTTTGCTTGTAGATCTGATGGCCGCTGGGGCTGGGATGGGGAAATGTTCTCGAGTAGAGACCGCTCACCGGAAAACGCAGAACGGAACGGCCTCCACTAAGGTGGACAGACGACCTGGTGAAGGACGCTGGGAGTCATTGGATGTGAATGGCATGTAACTGGTCGTTGTGGAAAGGTATGGGCTTCCCCGTCCCCCCTTCAGCAGTGAACGTACGTCTGCAGAAGGGACTTCGGGTTTCGCAGTAGCTCAGCGACTGTCTTTATGCGCTAAATGTAATGTGCGCGGATTCGATCCTCGCACGTCTACAAATAATTGTTTGAGTTGCGTAAAAGAAACGCAAATTTGGTAGTTTTTTTCTGGGATAGCAACACTTTAACAATCAAATCCTTTTCTGTAGATGCATCTACGCAATGCGCGATTTAATATAAATAGGAAGTTTTGACCAAAGTCACTCCGCTAATCCAAGTAACCCCTAAAACTGTAATATTTTTCTTATTCATACTACAAGTTTTTGTTGCTCTTCATACAAAACCAAAATATATCAATAACAAAAGTTATTACACAAAAATCTTAACCAAGTGTAATAAATCTCTTATACGTAATCACAACAAATATCATAATTTATTCATGGAAACAATTAATACACAAATATATTTGAAAGTAAATTAGATTGATTAGCTTAATTATAAAATTATTCAGGATATGTCAATTAATTATTATTTATAAATAGGACTAACAAGTATACAACAATTTTATTGTAAAAATCTTCTTCCTAGTCTTATCCATACTGCTGTTACCAGATTCATAACAGCTTTACATAAACACCAACGCACAAAACTGTGTCCCGCAGTATCAGTTACTAACTTCTACCGAACACTTAAAATGTGAAGCTGTCGAAGTAGCCGCGGTCAGGCCCTCGCGTCGAGTGCGGCATTATGAGCGTCTGGTATGCTCAACCCTCTTTAAGACTCCAAATTGAAAATTTAAGAAATATTCTTTTGTTTGCTGTAATCCTGGTATTGTTGTTAGTTATTATGTTTAATGATACTTTATTTTATGATCTAGGTTGTTTAATAAGAACTTTTATTTAAAAATGTTTGCTGTTGGTTTAGTCATAAAGGGTTTGCCAAGAAGTGGGTGCGACTTTGTTTTATAATGAATGTGTGATTGTGGGCATCATAAGAAAGCTCAAGGTCACTCGGATCAAGTGACCGCTTTACAGCCACCCTCTCCGAGATGTGCCTATACTCATAAAAGTATCTGGAGGGGACCTTAGGTGCCTAAGATGACCGCCCCAGTGGTTTTAGCCGGTAGTAGTCCTTCGCTCTTTCCCGGAGCGGAGGAATTTCATTTATAACTCACCCCATTAAAAAGGCCTTTATTCAGCAGTGGACGTCCTTCGACTGATGATGATAATTAAACAGAAAGATTCAGAGAACAGGTGTAAATGAATTTTAGTGTTATTTTTAGCATTAACCCTTTTTTGCTCCCAGTGGAAATTCATCATGAGCTTCCTGCGCCCCGGGGAAGGATGTCGGTTATATTCGGCACCTAAGCGGGGAATTGTAAAGGATCCCCCGAAGCGTCCCTGTGCGCTGTGAATATGAATGTGAGCTGTAAATTTGATATTCGCCAAAAGATCTCAGTCAAAACTTCAATTACCATTTAAAATCTTACTTAAGGTTCCATATCTCTTAGCATGTTAATAATTACTAGTCTCCAAAACATATACAAAATAAAATCTAAAGCTTACATAAAATCATAAAAAGAAGAATAATTTAAGAAATAATCATTTCGTAACATTGTAATTTTGTACGGTTCTTAACATTTGACAAACGTCGAAATACCTAATACATTCCGTAATCAGAAAAATAATAACATTTTCCCTCAATTTTTCTTTGTTCATTATTCGTTTGGAACTCTTATATGTCAAAAAAATTAATACTGCCCGAGGCTCATAGACTATATATATATTAAGGACGTCATAACGGGACTGTATGAGAAATAAAACATAAATTATTCAACAAAGGCAATGAGCCCACGTTTCATCTTTTCCATTATGTATAAATATTTGGAGAGATACGTACTCATTTAACCTTATTTCGTAAATTAACAACGTGCCTAGATTACATGGCATGTTTGCAAATTAATATCTTTGAAATTAATTCAAGTACGTAACTATGATTTATAAATTGTGCCTACAATCTACATGTGCAAATATTTATTATCTTGCTGGAGATTGGCTAGAACAGTATCTACACAAAAAAATAAAATTGAAGTGTCTGTTTGTAATGTCAAAATAACAGCTTTTTGTTAGATGCATAGAAAAGTATGTACGTTACATAAAACAAAAACACTATTTTTTTTAAAATTGACTGTCTGTCTGTCTGTCTGTCTGTGTGTTCCGGGTAATCTCCTAAACGGCTGGACTGATTTTGACGGGACCTTCACTGGCAGATAGCTGATGTTATAAGGAATAACTTAGGCTACTTTTATTTTAGAAAAATATTTTTTTTAAATTAGGGTTCCGCGTAAAAAATAAAACCCTTGAAATCCAACAAATATTCTATATCAAGTGTCTATGTCGAAGTACTCTAAATTTCTTTTAAATTAAACGCGGGTGAAACCGCGGGTCCCAGCTAGTTATAATATAAATTAGACTCTGCGTGGTATGAAACAAGAAGTTATGCAGCTTAACTAAAATAATATAATTACTATAAAATTAACAGTGATAATGTCCGAACACACACATGTACATATATTTAGGAATTATTTGTAATATAGCAAAGTAAAAGTAACTACCCAGGACTACTCCTGCATGGCACCAAACTGCGCTCGTCGCTTCGAGATGTGAAGTTATTTAGTCTCTTTTACTCACTAATTTCACTAGCTGTAGCTTGTATGCCCTTCTAACCGGAGCACAGTAATATCGAAAGTTTAAACACTACTGCTTAGCGACGAATATCTGGCACTGGGGCGGTACCTTTTTTTTTATATGTGCCCAGTGGAAATTCTTCAAGAACTTCCTTCGCCCCGGGGAAGGCCGAAGGGGTATGCCGGACTCCTACCGGCTGAAACCACTGGAGCGGTCATCTTCAGCACGTAAGGGAGGCTCCAGGTCCTCGTATGATCACAGTAGAGCCGACTGGGGCGGTACCTGCCTAGCCGACCTCTTGCAATCAGAGACCTTTTTTTATTGGTCTCCAGTAGGAAATCTACATGAACTTCCTTTGCCCTGGGGAAAGGCGAAGGAGTACTCCTACCGGCTAAAACCACTGGAGCGGTCATCTTTGGCACCGAAGGGGGGCTCCAGTTCCTCGAAAGATCACACTACAGTCGCCCAATGGTGCCACGCATTTAAGCACATTACGGAGGGCCTGAGGGGCGACTCTAAACAGGTCGCCCCTCAGGCACTTCTCGGGGAGGATTACGCAATAAGAGACCTACTACCACTGATGTTACAAAGCCAAAGATCGTGATTCTGAACGCAACATAATAATAATAAAGAATTACATTTTCCTGACGTGAACATCACTCAGTTGAAATATATTTCCCTAATAAGAATATTACCTGCGTCTTGAATGCGCAAAATTATACAAGGCCCTGTAATAACTTTTCAGTTCACTCCTCCACTCTTGAAACCGAAATTAAGCCTATTTGTTACCTAAATATTTTACTGGGTTTATGTTATAGTTTAACCAGCCACAACTAACGGATCCAACTAAAAGTATGTGAGTACTGAATTAAACAGAGGGACCGTATCATGAATAATTGTAAGGCAACAGACATTGTTTAGTTTAATCAAAGAGCCAACGATGGCCTTCAGTAACCTCGTCTGTATAAACTTTAGAGTAAATTCAATTAATACTGGTATCGCAACAATAACAGTTTTAGGTAATTATGTTTGTATTACGAACTGCGTTTGCAGGCTAGCCTTAACTAATTACCTTTGATTACGTAATCTGCTGTCAATTTGTATTGTAATTTAGTCATAAGATAATTTGAAAATGGATTAAATAATATGATGTCCGACAATATCAGCATGTAAATAAATTATACGTATTATATATAAATTATAAATACGTAGTTTTTTAAATAAAGCACTACATTTAAACAAATTGTAATAATCTAGCCTTAAAAATAACCTTTCAAGTTTATTTATTTATTCCGTATGGTATCTGGATAAAGAACATAATCATATTTTTTTTTCTCCTGCCATGAATATAGCAAAGGCGACCAAGCGACTCTAAACTAGAGGGATAGGCAGCAGCGTCTCTTCTGTGCAATACCGTCACTCTAATAATTCCCCCCATAATGACGACATACAGTATGTAACCGGTCGTTGTGGAAATCTATGGGGGAGGCCTTTGTTCAGCAGTCGACGTCCTTCGGCTGATAATTAAGATGATGATAAACTTAATTTTATAAAACACGTAGAGCTAAATGAAAACATACTGTAATTAATTTATTACATAATTGGTCAATGTTATAAGCACAAGTAACTGATTTAAATTTCAAAACATTACATTTTTATTTTTTATTATCAAATTATCAAATTTCCGTGTAGTGTCCAGATTGAGAATATAACACCACTCCATCTCCTCCCGTGGATGTCGGAAAAGGCGGTTAAGGGACTAAACCAGAGATATGGGTAGCAACGTCTCTTTTATAGAACAGTAGCTTTACTGCGTCATCATCCTTCCTGCCAACCATGATGAAAGAAAGAAAGAAAAGAAAGAAATAATTTATTAGACCATACAAAATACCACACCAACCAAGTAAAAACATAAAAGTAGATATAAATACAAAAAAAAACCATTAAAAATAAAAACAAGAAGTACACACCGAAAAAAGAAAAAACATGATACATGGGACACAAACAAGGCGTCCTTTGTACATTTATATCTATCGTGTCGTAGGAGGGTTCGATGTGGTATTGCGTGTCTAAAAGGCCCCAGCTCAGCAAGTGCTGCATGTAACTGCAGCGCTGATTTTCAGCTGAAGCCTCAGATGGCTGATGGACGTTAGACAAATAATAATAATAAAATAACTACAATCATACATACAGACATTGCACAAAAATTTTACAAAACTAAATAAAAAAACATTATGTACGTGGGATTGGTAAACTCGAAAGGTCCCACCAAAAATGACGGCATAATTTTGGAATTCTATGGGGGATTCCTTTGTTCAGCAGTAGACTTCTTTTTGTTCACACGATGAGCTGATTAAAATATCATGAAAATACTTTAGGTAATAGTGAAAATTTATTTTTAACACCTTGCCCCACACTAGGATTTCTCCTGTGGTCGTGGGTGCGTTTGCAGACATGAATTCCACACACAATACACCCAGACACGGAACAATTGCCTGCAGATCACGGAACAAATATTTTGTTCCGTGCGGGAATCGGACCCTCTGTGGTCTCATTTAATGAGATCACTCTGCAAGCAGTGCTTATCACACTATCTTTTTGAGCCTTTTCCCAACTATATTCGGGTCGGCTTGTAGTCTAACCATATGCGGCTGAATATCGATATTTTACACAAAGCGATTGCCATCACTCGTCCAAAACCTATATACTGGGCAATATCTAAATTGTTAGGTTAGACCAGTTTTTGACAGACTATTGGGTTTCCGACTACCCATAACCCCATAACGACTGTCATAGATATTTATATGACAACCGGGACCAACGGCTTAACTTGCTTTCCGTGGCACTCTCCTCACAAGAGGTAACATGACGATATTTAAAATTGCAGAAATTTCAGACTCTGAAGCCTACCGAATTTTATTTTGTTTGCATTTAAAAAGGAAGATAAGAGCTAGCTACACAACACCTCTTACCTTCTGCAATTAACAACTGAGTTATTAAGAGGAAGATGTTTTGTTATTTATGAATTAAACAGTAAGTTTAAGGAGAAAATTGAAATAACAATTATAATTTTATCATCATATTAGCTTTTCATCATAACAGCCCAAAAAACTGTCCACTGCTGAACAAAAGCTTCCCCCATAAGACGAACGGTTACAGACAGTGTGTCGTCGTTTTGGGGGGAATTTTCCAGTACTCACCACGCGTGGCAGGTGGGTTGGTGAGTGCAGAATGGCTACTGTTCCACAGAAGAGAGAGAGAGAGTGGCCATCATTCTGGATTAGAGTGTCATCTTTTACGGCATTCACGGGTGGAGATCGAGTGGTACTGTATTCTTAATTTTTGCTTTTGAGGTACTAGATTTCGAAGAACGGTTTTCGATTCATTGATTTGTCAGAGTTGTTTAATCTTCTGCCATCACAGATTCCCTTGCCTAGTTACCATTTGAAAATGGTTTTTCCCCAATGGTTGCCGGCCCTCTGAGCATTGTGGCCTGTCCATCTTCCAAGATGCCCAAGAGCTACATCGAATACTTTGGTATTTCTACAAATTGTCTCATTCCAGATCTGATCAAATAAAGACACAGCGATATAACTTACATGACTTACACTCAGTGTATCCTAATTTAGTTGCAAAATTCATGTTAGTATTCAACATCGAAAATCAAGAATGTAAGATGTTACTTAGTAAAAGCAAAAACATAGACACTTAATATAACCATTGTTAATTTAAATTATAAGTACGTGACTTTAGGCTTAGTTGCCTCGTTAGCATAGTAAAGACTTAAATAAGCCTAAGCCTAAGTCTAGCCAGATCGCATAAAATGAAAGTATGGGTAGTTTGTATTTATAATGTTCTGTCTCCAAGCTGAGAAATGGGACTGTTCAATTATTATTAAGAATAGGGCCTTCGTCTGGATTCGGTCATTTAACAAATGTTGTACACTAAATTACACACTTCCATCTTAATACTTGAGAATTACAGATATAAATAACGCTTTTAGTTTTACGTCTAGCCTGTAGCGCAAACTTTGATATGTTATGACATAATTTTCCCAACAACAACTCATAACGTGGGTAATGAAAACGTTCTATCGCCCTTCAAGGCTTCTACAAATAGGTGTAGGGGTACACAAGGGAAATCATAAACAAACACGCTATTGTAGCAAAGTGTGAGCTAAAGTTACCAACATAAATAATTCTATATTTTATTTCATAAATAAGTACTGGTGGAACAACGTTTCTATAGGTTCCTTGAGGATTAACGGATTAGATTGTATTTTTCTTCTTTATTCGTTTGACCTCCGACCAAATCCTTGTGAATGCGTCAGTGAGAAGAAATCTTTAAGATTATGTTCGTACTTCAAATCTCTAAGTCTTACATTCTTACCTTCTCACAGAAGTCTATTATATGAAAACCTTTCGGGTTTACAGATAATCACCTAACTGTGATGATTGCAAACTATTTTTATGATGCTCAAAGTATATACTATACATGCTATGAACTTATAGAACGTCAATCTTAAGTTACATAAACATTTAAATATACCATTTTCTGTACTATATTAACAATGATATTTTTGAACTACCCTATAATATTTAAAACAACATGAATATGTGCACCTTTTTAACGTTTCTTTTTAACTGAAGTCGTTCCAAAGCTTTCATGATACGGGGTTTTAAAAGCAAAATTTTTAACGGATACATTAAAGTTTGACTTTCACATTTATTTTTAATTCTAGCCTTTACATCAACCAGCTTGACACGTACATACTGACCCTACTCTAAAAACCCAAATGAGATATTCAAATGATATATAAAATTTTTAAACTGTCCGCTCATTAACTAGGTCTTAACTTAGTCATCGCCAGCTCTGCTAATTACGGGAACATCTGTATCACACGCTTGTACATGATATGGGCATTAAGTACGCCCCATTGTCTGAAGGGCCGCTACACGGCTGTCTCGTGCATCAAGTGACTTGTTTTTTATCGCTTATTCTTTGTGTGTCGTCTTCTTTACATAGGCTGTAATTTTGTGCTGTAAATTCATGTTATGGCGTCTGGGCTTTGTTTGGTGTTCAGTTATGTTGGGATTTTGGCATGTTTGTATTAAGTGAGTCATATGATTCATAAAATTCTGGGATGCCAAAATTAATCGAATTGATGTCATCATGACTTCCTCTCGTGGATTATCTTTGGTTGAATTTTTGTGAACTCCATTAATTGGTGACCATTATCACTATCGGCTATACTACTATACTTCAGGTGACTTGTATTTTCTTCTTTACATGGGATGTAATTTATTTTGTACATTCGTGTTATGACGATGTAAAGAATTTGATTTTTAATTATTTCATGTTGTAATTGTGTTTTTGTCTTTACTTTTGTGAAGAAGGTTGTGGTTTTTTCAGTTATTAACCTCGGTAATTTTAATTTTGTCATATCATCATACCGCCTAAGGATGTCCACTGCTGAAAAAAGACCTCCCTCAAAGCATTCTTCCAAAATTGTGTTGTCATTTTGGGGGAATTAGCCAGTACTCACCACGGATGACAGGCGAGTTCGTGAGAGCAAAATGACTGCTTGCGATGAAAGCGATGCTTTAGTCATAATTTGTTTTATCAATAATTCTATTATGTTATTGATTGTTGACTGGTTCCATTACGTATGTATGAACTGATGATTCATCATCTTTTCACCCTGGTCGCAAATCACATGGGATCGGCGTAACATGTTTTTCTCTTCTATTATCAGCAGTCATGTCATAATTTTCTGCCCTTTCCTTCATATGCTCCGCTCACGCTCCATCCCTATTTTTTATTTGGTCTCCTTCTCGCCCTCCTTTTATCAAAACTCATATTCACTACTCTCTTAGTCATATGTGTTTCATTCCTCCTCATTACATGCCCATACCAAGACAAACGGTTATCTTTGTTATTAAAATTTTGTACCATTGAACTATTACACTTTTCGTTGGGGATGGCTTCTTCCTGTAACAACTTATTGATAAATAAAGCTAACCACTTCCATCCATCCACCCACAATAACTTCCACACTTCAGCTGGTATTCCGTCCGGTCCTATTGCTTTACCTTTCTTCATACTGTTTACTGCTATTCTCACTTCATCCACAATAACCTTTCTTACTAGTCCCTCATTCACAGGTTTGTTCTCAAGAACACAACTCCAATCATTCTTTTCATCCATAAGTCCTTTAAAATAGTCCTTACATGTATCCTTACTGTTCCCGCTTCATCCCTCACACACTTTATCTGACATACATTATGACGGCATGGTTGGTGCAGTGGCTAAACAGTGGACTGCTGCACTCCGAGTCGCGGGTTCGATGACCGCACGGAACAAATATTTGTATGATCTGCAGGTAGTTGTTCTGGGTGTGGGTATATTGTGTGAAATTTGTGTCTGTAAACGCCTTTCTCTCTGTGGCCTTCATCATTTCGGCCGAATAAAGTCCACTGCTGGACACAGGCCTCCCACAAAGATCACCACAACCACCGGTGACGGTGGAGTATGTGCTCATTGGGGGGTTTTGCCATAATCGCCACGCTTGGCAGGCGGGTTGGCGATCGCAGTTGAGTTGTTAATGTATTCGAAGGACGCTGCTGCCCATCCTCCGGCTAATCCCTTAGTCGCCTTTCACGACACCCACGGGATGAGATGGGTTGGTACTAATCGTAGCCGGCACCACACAGCACTGTAGCCTTACCAATCCAGTATAGGTGTTTTAGCCAGTTGAACTGTCCACTAAATTATATAATTTTCGATGGGCTTTTGCTCTCGCTGTAGCGACGGCTTTTTTCTTCCACTCATCATAGTTTGTCTTCTTTATTGCTTTCAAACTTCCATTCCCTTCTTCAAATCTATAACGACGCCTGTTACCTTAGTCATCCTGCGACCATGAATACTGCAAAGTATTCGAAACTTCAGGAAAAACAAAAATCTAAAATATACGCGGTACAATCCGTTTAAAAGTGTTTTATTATAAAAAAGAAGAGGTTTTGTTTGTATGCAGGGGCTAATCTTTGGAACTACTAAAACGATTATAAAATGTATTCCACTAATACACTACACTATTCCTGAGTGATATAGGCTATATTTATATCTATATGGATAAAAATAAACGCACGGGTGAAACCGCGGGTAACAGCCAGTATTACATAAAACCCTAAAAAGATTGTATGCAAATCCATGCAAGCTTATTTTCTGTAGTTATTTGTTTTTATTTGCTACTTCAAACGATTCTCACCAACCGAGTAACTAACTTGTTCAAATCCCAATGATATTATATTTATAAAGAAGTAGATATGTTACGTGCGCGCCAAAAGTAAGAACCAAAAACTCCCCCAATTGTAGCACCTCGCATTCGGTTCGCCTAGACAGCTATCTCTTTTACTCTTGTTGTTTTTGTATCTTCTTTCTCACGACATGGTTGTGCAAGCGCGACTGTATTTTGCGCGCCATTTAATATGAACGTAACATATCTATGGTATAATATCATTGTCAAATCCCTATAAAGTGTATACATATATATCAACCTAACTGAATACATAAGCACATTACACTAACCGACAACTTGTCGATAACTAACGGACTTTCACTTTGAAAATCATTACTTATACCGTAATTTCACGTGGTGACTGGTTATTTAGGGATATTGGAAACTTGGGTGTGCATAAATGTTCTGACAAACATTTATGTGTGTACTAACTTTCACTCGTAAAGGTATGTGGAGCCGATATGTTTGGTTAGGCCCTCTGTCGTAGCGGCCATAAAATTAAATCGGTGGGCGATACTATGGAGACTTGTACAACTAAAATACGAAAATTGTGAATCGAACTTGGACCAATTAGAAATTTGTATACATGTATTAATTGTAAATAAACTGTCGCATGCATTCATAATTCAGGGAATGATAGTAATTCTTGATATTAAAAAAATAAAAAAACGATCATCACCATCATCATTTCAGCCGAACAAAGTCCACTGCTGGACGCAAGCCTCCCCAAAGATCGCCACAACGACCGGTCTGGGTGTGCTATGTGCTTATTGGGGATTTGCAATAATCGCCACACTCGGCAGGCGGGTTGGCGATCGCAGTTGAGTTGTTACTGTACTCGAAGGATGCTGCTGCCTATCCTGCGGTTAATCCCATAGATGCCATTTACGAAACCCAAGGGATAAGATGGGTTGGTGCCATTCGTAGCCGGCACCACACGGTTAATGATGATGATGACCTTTTTAAGAGGCTATATAATTTAATGGCTCATGAGTACATACGAGCAAGTGTTGAAATTCTTTATCAAACGATGCTTCATCGTAATAATATCCATGCCTATTGGTATAATCTAGTACCATAAGTGCAAAAAAAATAATGAATGTCTGCGTGTCTGTCTACGGGTTACATCTTCTGTAATACAAAACGTAAATTGATTTAAATTTTCGTAATTTTCGTTTCGTAGTATTAAAACCCGAGTTTCCTTTTCGTCACGGAAGTTTTATAACTTTTTATGCGGGAAGAGTAGGCACAGCTACTTCCTTCAATATAATCAAAATAACTAGTTACGCTTTTCCTTCAATCCAGCGATATTAAACTCAACTTAATAATACAAATATTTAAAAGGAAACAACCTTTTAGATGGGGCCGGAAAAATACATACGCAGAACGAAATAATAATATACCAGATTTATTATATAGGGTACTTTCGAACAATATTGCTTATATTAGTTTTTTAGCCTGCGTTTCTAGGCCAGTATTAGGTACTTACGTAATACTCAATATTGTACACCCAGACCACGAGTTTGCTATGAATAAATATGATTTGGTTGTCTAGGTTCTGATACTCTTACATTGTCTTTTTAGATACAAATATTGTAGACAGCCTTGATTACCGCTCATTTGTTATTTGGGATAAAATCAGTAGCCGCAGTACATGTTTTGCTTTTGTGTTTTCTTATTTATTATGCTATCTTGTGCTGTACGTAACTACACGATTATCATTAGCTTCTACCAGATTAAATCAATTTGTAACAAAGGTGTAGTTTTTAAAAATCTAAGGATGGCAGGGTTGGCTCTGTGGCTAAGCAATTGGTTTTCTATGCTACGGGTCGTGGGCTTCGATTTCTGCAATGAATAAATATTTTTATGGCCTCGGGTAGCTATTCCGGGTCTGAGGGGTATTAGAATTTAAGTTTATAATCTGGAACCACGACACAGGAGAATTTCTAGTGTGGGCATCATTTGTAATAAGGAAAAGTAGATATACTAGAGCAAAATGGAGGTCTATGCCCAGTAGTGAAATAAGATGGAATGGAGTTTATGATGATGATGTGATACAAAGTCAATGTGTTGTGAGTAGAATGGTCATAAACAAGTTAATGCAGAATTACTTCAAATCACGCCGCGTATAAAAAGGTGTGTATGTCTCTGAACTCCTCCTAAACGACTGGACCGATTTTGACGATATTTTGTGTATGAGTGGGTGGTTGGATGGTTCAGATTCACAATTGGACCCGGTAGGTGGCGCTGAAATTGGGCACAGTGTACCTTTTTTTCTTTTATTGGTGCCCAGTAGTAAATCTTCATGAACTTCCTTCGCCCCGGGGAAGGGCAAAGGGGTATGCCGGACTCCTACCGGCTAAAACCACTGGAGCGGTCATCTTCAGCACCTAAGGGAGGCTCCAGGTCCTCGTGTGATCACACTAGAGCCACCCACCGTTGCCACACCTATAGGCACATCTCTGAGAGGGTGAGTCTAAAGCGGACCTTCTGAACCTGCTCGTGCGAAGCTGGGACGGGCAGATAGTATGATATATAATATTGATATGATACAACGCAATTTCACAGATTATATAACGTGCACTATGTAGCATTCCGTTGGGAACATATGCAGAGTAAGTGTCATAAGATAACGATAATTTTGGAATGAAATTAATTATTATAGAAGCTAATTTTATTAAGTGTAATCATACTGTTTTCTAGTGAATAGCCTCTAGCTAGTAAAACAAACTTAAAATCAGCATTTTGTGGCATTCCAGATTAAAATATATTAAACCACGTCAACATATACTCTTCTAACATATTTAGACGCTGTACTATTAAACAAAGCGTTCAACCGTTAATGCAGTACTCGCATAGTCCTATACTCCACTCAAACCGAGTAGAGGGGTGCGCGTTGGACCAATGACGTCATACTGCACCCTTATACCGTGTTTTTACATACACGTGCGATTCGCAAACATGGCAGTCGTGAGTGTGAATACGAATACCCACTAAATGCCACTGTGTGTTAACGACAACGTAAATTCATTATGTTTTATTGTGACTTTCGCAGCTTCGTAGCTTGTTTGCTTGTTCATAATTAAAATTCTGCTGTATTAACGTTACTGTTTTATAGCTGGTGCGGTGCGGATGCTGAATGTAAAAGCATGTGTGTATTTACCCCACACATTGGCATGCATTATCCTCACATAGTTTTTACGATTATACTGAAGACTGTAATACTTTCAAATATTATTTCAAAAGAGTATTTCCATGGAGTTTCTTTCCAGTTCTTCTCCATAGGATCAACGACTTGGAACCGTGCAACTATATAGATTCTGACTATTCGTAAGTGCCAGCAAATGGTTTACATGAATAAAAAACAATTTGACTTTGACTTTGAAAGCAAAGGCTTTAAAACCGTGAATATTCTCTATTATTCTATTAACTTTTATTTGTTGACTGGCATGGTACGATAATAGCCTGGATGAATATCTACTGGTGCTAAAAGTTATCAGACATTTCCACTGCATCTTAATAACCAAACAACGACTAAGCCTTAAAAATTGCATTGCTAATGCACAAGTTATTATGAATGCCTTTTTTTATTTAGACGGTTATAGTCGATTGCTCGCATTGATCGGCAAACGATCGGCATGGTTAAGCAACGCTTGGCGTTGCTGTCTATGGATGGGTGAATCCATAGTGGTATTTGAACTGAGCTTTTCCGTGCTTCTGAGGGCACGTAAAATCATTGACCCTGGATATTGTCATTAGACAGCAGTCGTTAAGCCAAGTTGAAGGCCATTGGCTGGCTTGAATAACTCTGACAGCAGGTTGACCACTAATCACACGCAAAGAAAGAAAGAAATAAAGATTACGAAAGATGACTTTGGTTCGAAAGCGAAGATCTTCACGGTTTGGCAGCATCTATATATGATTGCCATCGTTAACACATTCCTTCTAAATCTTAGTTCTCTGAACTCCCAGTCAATACTTATGAATAATTATTAGCAACCCAGTATATTGGATGACAACACAGCGGCCATGACGTGGCATTCGAGACATGGGCAGGAGCGGTGGCGAGGCGAGCGAGCCAGCCGTAGCGCCCGTCACGTCCGAGCAGCAAGTTTCTGAGACGAGTTCCTGTGAACTCAAACCGAAGAGACGTTCTGAATCTGATGCATTGCTATTCCTGGATTCATTATTTTAATGAAGTCTGTTTAACTAAGCCACGAATTGATCTTGTTTATAATAAACTAGCTGGGACCCGCGGTTTCACCCGCGTTTAATTTAAAAGAAATTTAGAGTACTTTGACATAGACAGTTGACATAGAATATATGTATTGGATTTCAAGGGTATTTTTTTTGCGTGGAAACCTAATTATTTTTCTAAAATAAAAGTAGCCGTTATTCCTTAAAATATATATATCTGCCAGTGAAAGTCCCGTCAAAATCGGTTTAGCCGTTTCGGAGATTAATAATAAATAGTTGATTAATAATAATAATGAAATTGTTATAGGTACCGTATATACTTTCATATGCATTTAGTAAAAAGCTGTTATTTTGACATTACAAACTGACACTCCAATTTTATTTATTTCTATAGAGTATAGATTGATTTCTTTCTTTCTTTGCGTGTGGTTACACGCAAAGAAACATGCATGCTGCACACAATGATCATAAGTAGAGATAGGTAAATAATACACTTGGTCTGTATAAGTTAGTGATGACATAATTATAAACCATCCCATCCACGTGCGCAGCTATATGTGGTAGGCTTCAGATCCATGAAACGTATAAAATTAAACAAGTAGATGTACGTTCGAAAAACATTTTATTATTCCCGGTGGGTGTCGAGCTAACGCGCGTGTAAACTCATCGTGGTTTTTTGGGAATCATAGCCGCTAGGCCGTGGTTAATTACTTTCGGGCAAATATTTCCGTAAAGTTACTCGAAACTCGTAATTTTAGACAACCATATTCCGAATAAAATAAGAAAATTTATCAAATTAGGAAGCTACCTACGTAGTATTCGAGTATTTCTATTTTTGATTCGGAAACTAAATGTTGGTTATAATAAATACTTTAAAAAATCGTGAAAAATTACCTAATATAACATTATAATAAAACACTTTTAAACGGATTCTATCGCGTATATTTTAGGTTTTTTGTTTTTCCTGACGTTTCGAACACTTTGCAGGGTTCGTGGTCGCAGGATGACTAAGGTGACAGGCGTCGTTACAGATTTTAAAAAGTTATTTTATTTTATCTACCGTACAATTATAATCAAAAATTATTTCGATGCACGCAGTAATCACTCACAGTGTCTTGATGTTTTTTAGTGTGGTATTTAGTTTGGGACTTTATTATTTTAATAACAGGATTCCAAACTGGTGGTACCTGCCAGCCATCTTCTCTATTAAAATTAGGATGTTTTTTAATTTCAATAGCCTCACGAAACATTCTTGGTACATATCGGTTCTCTTTCGCGAGGACTTGAGGTTGATCGAAACGAAGAAAATGGTTAGGTTTATCTAAGGCATGTTCGCACACTGCAGACTTTGTGGAGCGTCTATGCTTGACGTCAGCTATGTGTTCTTTTAACCTGGTGGCTATACTACGCTTTGTTTGCCCTATGTATGACAACCCACACTCACAGTCAATCTTGTAGACTCCTGCATCTTGTAAAGGTATGTGACATTTCACTGGTTTGAGAAGTTGGCTGATCTTCTTATGCGGCTTGAAGTAGGTTTTAATAGAAGCACGCTTCAAGATATGACCAATTCTGTCCGTGACTCCCTTAATATATGGTAAAACAGCGGGTCGTCGATCAACCGTGGTGGGTTTCGGGCGGCTTCTGCGACGGGGATGTGGTGCTCTCAAATTGTTACGCTGGAGAACTTCCTTCACATGGTGAAGTTCCCCTGCCAGATGGTCGGGGTCGCAGATGCCGTGTGCTCTCTGTAACAAAGATTTAGCCACGGTAGCTAACTGACAAGGATGGTGGTGAGATTCACCGTTAAGGTATCTGTCTGTATGGGTAGGCTTTCTATACACGGTGTGACTAACAGAATGATCAGGATTATGGATGAGAAGTATGTCAAGGAAGGCTAAGGATTTATTATCCTCCAATTCCATAGTAAACTGAAATCAAATCTTTGTTACAGAGAGCACACGGCATCTGCGACCCCGACCATCTGGCAGGGGAACTTCACCATGTGAAGGAAGTTCTCCAGCGTAACAATTTGAGAGCACCACATCCCCGTCGCAGAAGCCGCCCGAAACCCACCACGGTTGATCGACGACCCGCTGTTTTACCATATATTAAGGGAGTCACGGACAGAATTGGTCATATCTTGAAGCGTGCTTCTATTAAAACCTACTTCAAGCCGCATAAGAAGATCAGCCAACTTCTCAAACCAGTGAAATGTCACATACCTTTACAAGATGCAGGAGTCTACAAGATTGACTGTGAGTGTGGGTTGTCATACATAGGGCAAACAAAGCGTAGTATAGCCACCAGGTTAAAAGAACACATAGCTGACGTCAAGCATAGACGCTCCACAAAGTCTGCAGTGTGCGAACATGCCTTAGATAAACCTAACCATTTTCTTCGTTTCGATCAACCTCAAGTCCTCGCGAAAGAGAACCGATATGTACCAAGAATGTTTCGTGAGGCTATTGAAATTAAAAAACATCCTAATTTTAATAGAGAAGATGGCTGGCAGGTACCACCAGTTTGGAATCCTGTTATTAAAATAATAAAGTCCCAAACTAAATACCACACTAAAAAACATCAAGACACTGTGAGTGATTACTGCGTGCATCGAAATAATTTTTGATTATAATTGTACGGTAGATAAAATAACTTTTTAAAATCTGTAACGACGCCTGTCACCTTAGTCATCCTGCGACCACGAACCCTGCAAAGTGTTCGAAACGTCAGGAAAAACAAAAAACCTAAAATATACGCGATAGAATCCGTTTAAAAGTGTTTTATTATAATGTGTGATACTCGCGAAAACCTAAGACATTATTAATATAACATTTTTTTTAGTAAGTCTATACTTTAAGCGTATTTCCATGTTTTCTAGAAAATACCTAGGTGTTGTTTATCGTTTCGAACAAATCAAGAAATATTGTCTACAGCTAAGTATTTTATGGTGTTTCTACAAAATTATGGTGATAAAAGCCATACATTACTGTTAAGTGGGTACGTACAACTGAGAGGGTCTTACTGTTACTGCTGAAGTCTCTGATTATTATTGTAGAGAACAATCGCTAAGGTACGTGAATATAAATAAGAGATAATTCCTATTCATTAATATAAGAATCAGATAACACCCTCATTTTAATACAGAAGATGGTTGGCAGGTACCACCAGTAATGTCTTAAGTTTTCGCGATTATTACTCATAATAAAACACTTTCGTCAACGTCAGGAAAAACAAAAATCTATAATATACGCGATATAATCCGTTTAAAAGTGTTTTATTATAGGTACCACCAGTTTTTAATCCTGTTATTAAAATAATTAAGTCCCAAACAACATACCACACTAAAAAACATCAAGACTGCGTGCATCGAAATAACTTTTGATTAGAATTGTATGGTAACTAAAATGAAATAACTTTAAAAAATGTAACGACGCCTGTCAGCTTAGACATTCTGCGACCACGAATGCTGCAAAGAGTTCGAAACGTCAGGAAAAACAAATGTATGATATACCCGATGTAATCCGTTTAAAAGTGTTTTAATAAAATAATATAAGAAACTCAATTGTGACATACGAGACACGTAAAGAGAATGCATTTTATTCTAATAATGTAGAAGGCCACCCAGAACTTTACAGTGAGTATACAGGGTGTCCAGTAAATAGCACGACATACTGCAGGGGGTGAGAGCTTGGGTCAATACCTACTTAAAACACAATATGTGTTCAGCAAAATCTCTCTTCTTTTGGCATAAGCAAGCTTGGTGGTTAATGCTCATTCCTTCTCAGTATGAGAAGAGACGTTTGCCCTGCAGTGGGACAGTTACAGGCTGATATTATTATTTTTTATTTTATTATTATTATAAGCGGCGAGTTAATTTCTTATCACATTAAGGGAACAGGTATATTATCTATATTGTATGCATATAGATAACATATATTTTCATACAAATAAACACAACGAAGCCTTAGTTCTCAAGTTTACCAGGAAACGAATAATTATGATGGAGTCTGGTAGATAAAACTCTTACCAGAAAACACAAAAAATTCAAATGAAAAAAGGTATAGCCAACCTGCAATTACTACACTAATTTCTTATGCAATCACTTCTGATGTGTCTTTCTTTAGTGGTTAGTGGCCAACCTTATGTCAAAGTTGTAATACTGCCCAAAGGCGTAGGTCTCGGAGTCGGATGACTTCCGTCTGATGACAACAACCAGGACCGACAATTTTACGGGCCTTCCGAAGCACAGTGACGCTCAGTTCAAATACGACTATACGGTCACCCATCCATGGTCTGAGTGCATCATGCGTTGCTTAACCTCACCAATCGTTTACTTGAGTTTAACTGGCTATACTAACTTATAAAGAACATTTGATTATATCAGTATATAAACACAACTCCAAAAATGTAGTCTTTAGTAAATATCTATTTCTATCCTCAGCGTAAAACTTCTAGTTTGATAAGGTTTCATACGGTCTTAAATTTCAATTTCAGAGGATCAGCTTGAACATTTGTAGACAGAGCCAGACAACGCCGGGTCGTACGCTGAACCTAATTCTTCCATCTAAGTTCTTATGAAGAAAATTTCATTTCATTACATCGGATTCCTAGAATGTACAGTAATTTGAAGATATGCGAGTCTAGAATAAAATGTATTACTTGAGAGCTTAGGTGAATTTTCGAGTTGGATTTATTGAACTTTATAATCGTTGAAATAAATAAATGTAATTATCGGGAGCAGAAAGCTCTGTGTTAATATACACGTATACAGGGTCTCCAGTAAATAGCACGACATACTGCAGGGGGTGAGAGCTTGGGTCAATACCTACCAAAAAACCACAATATATGTTTAGCAAAATCTTACGGATTTACAGTAGTACAAAATTTTCCGAAATATCGAAAAATCACACAGATTTTTAAGCATCTCGTAATGAAAAATTCCTTTTCTATTTTTTTTATCTCTAATTATTTGTGAATAGTTACTTTACTCATTGATAAGTCTATATTCTATTAAATAGAATTTTTTTCAAGAAATACAATTTTTAAGTAAATTTTCACAGTACAATTTTCTTATCTTAAAATGTTGTACTACTGTAAATCCGTAAGTTTTTGCTGAACATATATTGTTTTTTGGTAGGTATTAACCCAAACTCTCAACCCCTGCAGTATGCCGTGTTATTTACTGGACATCCTGTATGTGTACTACTGCGATTACCAATCTAGCGGATTAGTTATTGTCCATTACAGCAACATTCCTTTAGAATAATTATTTGTGTTTGAAGCCAATGTTTAGCAGTGGACAAAGCTGATATGTTGATATTATTCACATGAACGCACTGCTAACAGAAACATAGTGTATTCTTTCTTTTTAAAAACATTATGCCTCTAGGGTTTCTTCTGTATCGTGAGTATAATTTACAAACATAAATCTGACATGCACAAACACGCAGACACGACTGTAGATACAAATATTTGTTCGTGCCGCAGAAAGGCAAGCGATTGAACATCACATTGAGCGGCACATAGCCGCCAATATTGCCTTGATTAACTTTCTGCACTCTGGATCATAGCAGCATGATCATGACAGCAGCGTCCTTCGAGTACATTAACTACTCAACTGCGATCGCCAAACCGCTTGTCATGAGGGGCTATTATGGCAAAAACCCCCAATCAGCACGCAGCACAACCAGATCGGTCGTTTGGCGATCTTTGGAGGAGGTCTATGTCCAGCAGGGAACTTTATTCGGCTGAAATGATGATGATGATGAGTATGTGTAGTAATACGTATTTCAGCCCTCGCGCAAATTAATGTATAAAATATTATTATATTATTATTATATTACTGTTTTCATTCAACTAAATCCTTATTTCCTGTGACGGTATGTTTTCACAGCAACCAACTGAGAAAGAATAAACCTTACACAGATTACCCTCAAAAAGCATCTCCATGAAGAAAATAGATTTTATAGCCTTAAAAACAAACAAAATGCCATAACATTTTCATGTATTTTATTAAATTTCTTTTTTACCGAGGCGTTGTCGTTTTGTGAAACAATTTCAGCTCTGGTCCAGTTTCGAGTGGAACATTCGGGGAGGGTCTGCGATCGCGATGTATTTGCTTGAATATTTCATATACGAGTGTACAGACTGCGGTGTGGTAAGTAAGCGTTACTCAGAAAGGAATGCTATCTAGTCTCACTCAAAAGCTATGGCTATAACTTTTTTCCATAAACGTCGTGTTTAAGCTTACATTTATCATGTATGTGAGACAAAGTATGTTCTGTGAATATCGAACAGATTACTGTATTAAGCTGGTTTCTGGTATAACTATAATTTATTTACTAAAATTTTTGTAGCGTAGCTTCTTTATGCACGTTTGGAATGGGTACCTACTTAATTCACAAAATGTGAAACGAGTCAACGCGAATGGTCCAACACACCCAAATGGCTGGGCAGGGTTATACTATTGTCCATGTGAATGAAAGAAACAGAATACAAGAGAGTGTATAGTATGAGTAAAGAGACATATCGAATGTCTATTTTCTTCTGCTTTTCTTTTCCGTTTCTTTTCCTTGTATTTTCATTTTCGTTTCAGTTCTTTTTCCTTTTCTGTCCCTTTTCTTTGTCTGCCTGAGCTGCGGTCGAAAGCTAGTATTTTAACAATTTTAATGTTTTAATCTGAACAATCTAACGTCTACCTACATCCAGGCATCCAACAACGCAGGACCAAGAACTTAACTTGAACTACAGCCAACTTCAACTTCTTGGCGCTGAGGAATGGTCCCATTATGCCTGTGACTGATTTGTTATTTATTGGCCACTCGTGAGCTCTCGTACCCTACTTACACGAATTTGCATTTTATGATGAACAATGTTCAAAAATATAACTACTTTAATGTGTTGGAATAATAATTATGGGATCATTATTTTTTGTCTTTCCACTAGAGAGAGTATTTTATAGTTTTGTGTCTCCTTCAAGTAGTAGGTATTGTCTCTACCCCCGGGAAGACAGTGGCGCGTACGTGGTCACGTGGCACCGTGTGCGCAGTACAGTACACTTTGGGGGATTTTTTATAATCCTACCCTAGAAGTGCCTTAGGGGTGACCTTTTTACACCTTCCCTATGCTAGACCACTTTACAGTCATCCCCTCTGACATGTGTCTTTATGCGTGAACCAATGGGCGGCTGTAGTGTGATCTTACGAGGATCTGGAGCTCGCCTTCGGTGCCGAAGATGACCACTCCAGTGATTTTAGCCGGTAGGAGCCTCTTCGCCCTTCCCGGGGGCGAAGGAAGTTCATGATGATTTTTTACTGGGAACCAATAAGAAACGGTATCGTGTCTTGACTATGCTCCTAAAAGACCAAGCTATCACTGCACATCGATTACGAGCATCCATATATCACACATCACTGCTGAACATGGACCTCCCATTTATGACTTTAATGAGCGGTCATAAGGGATATTATTGTTACAATCACTACACTTGGCTGGCGGATCGGCAGTTGGTTGTTATTAGTACAGGAGAAGATGTTGCTATCCTATAGATATCAACGCTTAGTCTTTTTTTAAACATTGCCCCAGACTATGGCTTCTCCTGTGTCATGGGTGTGCTTAGCGACACAAATTCCACACACAATACACCCAAACCCGGAACAACTACGGAATCTAACTCGCGACCCTGAGCGCAGCAGCCGTCTGTATCAACCACTGCACCAACCGTGCCGTCGCTTTTACGACAACCTCCCCACAAATCTTCTTTGCCGGGAACTACAAGCAACATATAAGACGCATATATAGCGGGGATTTAAAATAGATATCACGTTACGTAATTAGAGTTGGATGGTATATATAGGTTCTTAGTTTAAAAAAAAAGGAATATATTTTAAGGCTACGCTCTATTAATGGTATAGAATTCATTTCAAGGATCAACAAGGAACTTTAAACCAAAAGGATGGGCAGCAGCGTCCCATGTGAGAAACAGCAATCACTCTGCGCTCATCAACCCGCCTGCCAAGCGTGGTGACTACTGGCAATTTCCCCCCAAAATGACGACACAGTTGTGGAAATCTATGGGGGCGGCCTTTGTTCAGCACTGGACGTATACATGGCTGATATGATGATCAACACATACTGGTGGGCTACTAAACAACCACATTGTTGTTCGACCGGACCATTTTCAAACACCTTTTAGTGTTACTGTCTGTGCGTGGTTGGTGACAGTACCGCGGTATTTTTAGAAAGACATAATAGTTTGAACCAACTGTTTTTACGTGGTGAATTGTGATTTTTATACAAACGGAAACATTCATAATTTAAATTAATTTTGAATATGTATAAAATAAAGGTAGATGTTGTGTTTCAATTTTTTTATTGCTAAAACGCATCATTGCAACCTATAGATTTACCTCCTCAAATATTTTCCATTAATAAAGTAAAACCTTATATGTTTGATTTCAAATTCTTAGTAACATTACCCACGGATATTCGAGATAGTAAAGTATATGACGGCAGGATAGGCGCAGTGGCTTAGCAATTGGCGTTCTGAGCTACGTGTCGCAAGTTCGATCCCCACACAAACAAATATATGTATGACTAGCTGGGCCCCGCGGTTTCAACCACCGTTTAATTTAAAAGAAATTGGATTATTTATAAATAATTTAGAGTACTTTGGCATAGACACTTGACATAGAGTATATATTGGATTTCATGGGTTTTAATTTTTTGGGGGAAATCCTAATTATTTTTCTAAATTAAAAGTAGCCTTAGTTATTCCTTATAATATCGGTTATCTGCCAGTGAAAGACCAGTAGAAATCGGTCCAGCCGTTTCGAAGATTAGCGGGCACAAACAGACAGACATACAGACAATAAAATGAAATAGTTTTTTGTTGTTGATACCGTATATACTTTCATATGCATTTGGTAAAAAGCTGTTATTTTGACATTACAGAAAGACACTTCAATTTTATTTATTTGTATCGATGAGTTATTTCGGGTCTGTGTCTGTAACTGCACCTTTTTTTTTATTGGTGCCCAGTGGAAATTCTTCATGAACTTCCTTCGCCCCGGGGAAGAGCGAAGGGGTATGCCGGACTCCTACCGGCTAAAACCACTGGAGCGGTCATCTTCGGCACCTAAGGGAGGCTCCAGGTCCTCGTATGATCACACCAGAGCCGCCAACTGGTGCCACGCCTATAGGCACATCTCGGAGAGGGTGACTGTAAAGTGGTCACCCCCCCGGGGGGATTGTAAAGGATCCCCCAAAGCGTCCCATGGCAGCGCGTGACCACATGCGTGCTACCGTCTTCTCTTGGGTCGCTTGGTGTGGGCACGCAGATTCCCCAATCTACGCACCCGCGAACCCAGAGGTCTCCTGCCTCACAGCAACGGCAGGGGGTTTCAGGCGTGTGGGAATTAAGCGCCAGGGCGGTTGTTACCCCGGCGCCGTCTCCTCCTTCTTCGAGCGGGATCGGCCCTCTCCCGCTCTGCGGTCTCCTTCTGGAGCATGACTCTCTCACAGAAGGAGACCACTGCATTCCAGTTTTCGTGCTCTGCCAACATAGCCGACACTACTGCTGGCAGAGAGAGATCTTGCCCGATCCGATCTACCAGGATCCGCCGCCCGGCGGCCCAGGCGGGGCACACCTCGAGCGTGTGCTGCGCGGTGTCCTGGTCGCTATCACAATGGTGGCATTGTGCCATGGCCTCACGTCCTATCCTGTGCAGGTACGCACCGAAACAACCGTGCCCGGTGAGCACCTGCGTCAGGCGGTAGGTGACGCGCTCGCTCCTCCTGAGCCAGGCTCCAAAGAGCGGCAGGACGGCCTCCACGACGCGCTTGGTCGCGAACTGCATCCGGAGGCGGCGACGCCACTTTCCAAGTGCGCGCCGCCGAGCTAGCCGCCGCAGCCTGTCCAACGCCCCTGGAGGCGCGCCTTCGCCGCTCTGGCGGAGGGAGCGTGTCTGATCGTAGACCCACGCATCCATCTCCGCCAGGATGTCGAAAGGCGGAAAACGCGCCAGGAGAGTTGCCGCCTCGTAGGACACCGTTCGGTATCCTCGTGCGATCCGGATAGCCACTCTGCGCTGCAGACCGTGAATTTTGGTTCTGCAGCGCTGGGCACCTGACAGTCGAGCTGACCATACAGGCGCCCCGTAGAGGGCCACGGACCGCACAACTCCTCCGTAGAGACGGCGAACTTCCTCACAAGGTCCTGTAAACTGCACCTACGATACAGGAACAATAATTAAATATCATTAAAAAGGAACTCCTATCGCGAAGTGTAGTTCTACACTTCAAAATCATTTCAGTAAAATTTTAATCTTCCCAATGTGAAATTTTGACGTAATTTACATTGTAGCAAATATTGCACGCATAAAGAGATTCATGAAATATTATCGAATATTTTTGATACTCTTACAAAGAATGGTTAACGAATACTAGTTTCCATTGGCGTTATTGCTTTTGTTCACTGACATGAACGGATTACTGCCATTGTATTGGGATTTAACGCAACACAATGATACTTCATCACGATTTCATTCAGATACAAAGCAATCGTATTAATTTCGAAATCGCATTGCTAATAAATTAATAATCGATTAAAATTATGAATTCATGCAGATGCTTATGATTTTCATCTCAGCATTTTTTTTTATTGGGCTTCTTGCGTACTCTTCTGGGAAGTGTGGTTGCTTAACCGGTCATTTCTGGCCAAGCCAAAAGAGGCCTCCAGCCAGGCTTAAAATTAATATTAAAAACGAACCAACTTGCGCTAAGGGCGCCCCCTACGGTGCACGGACCTCGGCTTAGAGCGTTGCTGGGGATAACAAGCTATTGTTTTGAGGACAGCTGGATCGGTATTCATCTCAGCATGTTATTTTTCTCAGTATAAGTACTTACTGATAGCCTCTTACTGGTCTCACTCATCTTCAAAATCATGATATAACCCATTATTATGAATTACAGGCATCTGATTCAAGATCAGAAAATCTCATTTTTCTATCTCCTGTAACTCTGGGTGCGCTCGTTTCATTGTAGACCTCATCCATCGCTTTTCATCAGGCGAGATCGAGGCAAGGGCCAATTCATGAAAAAAAAACCAACCATTTTTTAAAGGTTGCCCCAGCCTATGATTTTTCATGTGTCGTGGGTGCGTTTACAGACACAAATTCCGCAACCAATACACCCAGACCCGAAAAAATTACCTGCAGATCATACAAATAGTTGTTCCGTGCGGGAATCGAACCCGCGACCCGTGGCACAGCAGCCGACTGTATCAGCCACTGCACCAACCGCGCCGTCAATAATAGTTTATTATATCAAAGTAAATAGACTATCGTCAAATTGTATCACTACAAAACCTAGTGCAAGAATCGTTATAAAAAATTCACCGTATCCGCTAAATACGTAACCACTACGCGATTAAAACATTAAAGTGCCAGAAATGTTCGTTTATTTATTTGTTTGTGTTTATTTCTACAGCAATATATAATATTTTTGTAATAACTATATGAATATTTTGTTCAACATTTTAATTGAACTCGTACAAGGTACCTATAACTTGTACTGTAGACCAAAACTGTGTCCCCCGACCGTTGGATCCTTTTGTTTTGTCGTGTGGAAATCCTTATTGACTTCCTTAGCTCTGGAAAAGGATGAAGGGGCGTGCCAGACTCTTCTTAATAACCCTACGGTTTTACTTCTACTTACCCATCGCTGGGTGGTGCATAGTTCACTCACGCTTTGGACCACACCCCTAGCAGGTTTCCGCTCGTCACTTAGTCTGACTGGCCCCGTCCCCGCGTGATCCAGTCGCGCATTTCTCCCATAGAGGCGCGCGCAGAATACAGCTCGCTGCCGCCGTCTTGCGCCTGTTTTTCGCCGGGCGATACCCTCATCAGACGCGGTCAGCGTTGATATCTTCTCACCCCCGCTCCACCACTTGGATTACGTACATCAGATCCTTGCAAAAAAAAGCGACGGCACTGCACGCGCTCTCACTCCGGACCATGATAAGAACCACGGCCGGAAGCGGGAGGTTACCAGCTTCGACCACCGCTATGTGGTTAATCTTTAGTTGGACATACCTCAGGCGTATGCTGTGTCCTGTCCTCCAGGCAGTTACTACAATGATGACAATCGGGCGTCTATTCCCGGCTTACGGAACAAAGCTACTTCCCAAAATACTCATGTCTCGAGAGTATCTGCGTTAGGTGGAAGGTGTTGGTAGGCTACCTCTTAGCAACTTCTCCATGACGAGCCTTACCACCGCTGTCGCGATGTGCCCTCGACTATTGTAACCTGGTAATCTTCAAGTCATGACAGGTTTCTTCTAGGTAAGCGTGCACCATCGTCAACCGCATCATCGCTTAACATCAGGCGAGATAGTGGTCAAGCGATAGGCTACAGATACATATTGAAAAAAAAGGCCTAATATTTCTGCAATTTTCAATTTATAGATCCGATGGTCATGTCGCTCCTCCACTCCGAAGAAGGGTGGACGATCAGAAGGATGCTGGTCTCCTAATGGCTAAAACCGCCGAGGGGTCATCTTCAGCACTGAAGGAGGACTCCAGGTTCCTGAAATATCTACATCTAGGGCCACCCATTGATGCCACGCCTTTAGGCACATCTCGGAGGGGATGACTGTAAAGCGGTAACCCCCAACAACTTATGGGGAATGACAAAAGGGATCCTTTCAATCCTACTTGGGGATCCCCGAAGCCTCGATATGCGCTTTACTGCACACACGGTGGTAGGTAACCTAACCACGTGCACATCGCCGTTATCCTGGGACTGTAATATTTTTGCCTAATGGTCTAAATTTAGGGGACCGAAAGCAGGACAAAAAACACTATTTTTGACAAACTGAAAATGTTGTTTGTAATAAACTCACAATTTCATAATAAAAAGAATACCTTTCGCGAAAAATTGTAATTTCCCAGTGAGCACAGATTAAATCAGTGTCATTTTATTAAAACAACATTCACCGTGACCGCTCGGCCGCCGCTTTTGGCCCGGTATTTGATATAAGTACGGTCACCATCTATAAAATTAAAAAGTCGGGACAATATAATGGGAAATAATCTAAAGTTCCTTTTTATTCCCTTCCTCTGTTAAGTCTAGTCATGTACATATAGTAAAATAACGGTGTTGTTATATTATTGTGAAATATTTGTTTACTGTTTGCCCACCGATACCCTTTTTTTCTAGTCGTGGGGAAATTCTCATGGACTTCATCCGCTTTGGGAAGGGCGGAGGAGCATGCCGGATTCTTATCGGCAAAAACCCCATAGTGTCCTTCTATTTACCTTTGGGTGGGTTGAGGTGCACGTTTTGTCAGCGTTAGACCGCACGCCCGTCAGGTATTGGCCCGTCACTGTTTGACAGGCCCCATCTCTGTGCGACTTCAGCGCCCTCCGCAGGCGCCCGCGCCCTGTGCGTTTTCTGCAGTGGGGATCAGGTGTAGTCTCCTCCCGTCTCCATTCTGCCACCTCCTTCGCTTGCATCACGTTTTCGCAATAGGAGGCGACGGCATCCCACGCGCTCTGGCCCCGGACGATGGACTGAACAATGGACGGAAGCGAGAGGTCACCTCGTCGACCGCTGCAACAAGATTACGGCGCTGCGTTGGCCAAGCTGGGCGGTCGTCCAACGTGTGCTGAGCGCTGTCCTCCGGGCAGTCTCTGCAGTGATTACAACCGGGCGTCCCTTCTCGGCCTTTCGATACAGGTACTTCTCGAAACACCCATGGGTCGATAGCATCTGCGTCATCTGGCAGGACAGGGTGCCATGCTGCCTACCGATTTATCGACAGGTTCTATCGACGTTCGTAAAATGATAGCAAAAAGATAATTCTGATTCAGTATTCGAAAAAAGTTTACCTGTGTATTTTGTAAACTCAAGTTTTGCCGGTATTTTTATTCAGTTATACAGTAAATAAGTAATACGGCATTACCATTTACCGATTACCGAGTCCAAACTCTAAGCAGCTACTAGGAATTTCATAACGGAATCCTCCAATTACATTTTACCCGTGCAGAACAGTACCTAGAACCAATGATGCAGTTAATTTAAATGCGATTAAAAGTACCATCATCAACAGGTATCGGAATCCACTGCTAGTCAAAACTACCCCAGATACTTAACTCGGTTTGTTATCCTGCTATATGTCGATCTATAAATCCAGAAAGGCGCGCGAAGCAGCGACCCGAGCTTAGCTTGGAGTGCGGGTAACTCGCATCACACGCAAACTCCGCGTCGTCTACACCTTTGTAATATAACAGATGATCGGTCTATAGATATTTACCTATAGGCCCATCGCAATTAAGTAAACATCTGAAAGATTTCCTAGTAGAGAAAGAACTCTATGCAGGTACTTAATGTAATAAGATATATTATTTAGTCAATTAATTAATGAAAAAGTCATGTGTCAAGACACCTTTAAAAATTAACAGATTCAGAGAAATCAGACCGGTTGGCTACCCTATGCAAACGAAATGTTATTCGGGGCTCGCGGTCAAAAGAGTTCCGTACATCGTACGTTGCCATCCTGTGTTTGCATTATCTAGATTTGACCAGGCCGCTTCTATCTCACGCTTTAGCCATATCAAATACAATTTACGATAGAATATTTATTGGATTTTACATTTTTCTATGCGTTTATGTTTGTTTGTGAAAATGTAGCTAACATTTCAAAGTATGTTTTCGTCGATTGAAAGCATGGATGCATGGATACGGAATCTATAAATCGGTACCTACTTGCAATCATTATTAGCCCATAGAAGTCCACTGTTAGACACAGGCCTCTCCTCGTCACGCTACTTAGCAAGATCCTCGGATTTATTTATCCAAGCCAGCAAACTAGCGAAGATCGTCACTATGTTTTTCCAAGCCACGCCTCAAGAACACGTTTGCCCCAACGGCCGTCGGTTCTACGACTAATATGGCCAGCCCACTGTTACTTGAGCTTGCTAATCCAATATAGCCCAGTGACTCCCATTCTCTGTTGGAACACCTCATTCCTTTAAATTTGTGGACTAGCCTTACCGTTAGTGTCCACATTTCGGCACCGTACGTTATAACAGGCAGGAGTAGGACACACCGATTAACATAGCTTTTAATTCACGTATTTTTATCACCACTCATTATCACTTTAAGGTTTTGCTGGTAGAAAACTCGTGAAGCGCACCTTTGTGCATAAAACTTCAAAGCTTCTGCAATAAGGAGTATATAAATAAATAAATAATATTATGATCTTCTGCTAAAACCTCAACGTGGTGTTGACCATGTTGATGTTTTAGACGTCATGTTGAAGCTTGCGAGCTATTGTATTCAATTGTACATTTTTATTCTATTGTTATTCAGCAACAACTCTCTAGCGTGTCTCCTGAAATATATGACGTCCTCTGTAAAAAAAACTACCCTTCCATGTCACGAAATGATAATTGATAGCCTTGTTCTTATTCCCATAATACTACTGGCACAAATGCACTCCACACGTCCACACCGCATATACATAACTTCAATTCCTCTCAAACAAACACCCCCACTTGTTTGTCCAACTGCATATACCTATGAATATGAACATATACTTATTTAATAGCTTTCTTTCTCTTCCATTGAGGTCATAATGTTATCCTTAAGTACTATTTTATTACCTACAATGTGACAGCATACTGTACAACATACTTAAAACTAGGGTGAGAGCCTGGTGATCTGTAACACAAGGTTCCCTAATACGAACTCCAGTCTCTTGCTAAGTAGCTTATACTCTATATATACTATATATAAAGCTAACCTTTGTAAAGAGAGGATTTTGACATTTCGTATTTGCCGATAGCGATTAAACAGGTGAATGTCTCTAACACACATTCTTTCGGACTATGAATGAACTAAAAATAACATCCTCAATTTTTAACACGCTTTTATTAGCTTCACCTGTATGTATGTATGTATGTTTGTTTGTTTGTAACCGACTCCTTTGCGCTCGATTTTGCCCTACTTTGAACGATCAGATTTGATTCAAACTTTGTACACCTGGCAAAGGTCGATGACAATGCAATAATCCGATCAAAATATCCGATTATCCTAATTAGATTCGCCAGGATTAATTAATTTATTTCCGCATCCTTTGCATGCGAGTAAGAGAGACAGAGCTAGTGCGCGAACTACGCACGCGTGCAGTTCCAGACTTGCTCTTTCGGGCACTCAGTTCAGCACAACCTAGCGTGTTTTTTTAGTTTTTTTAAACTATTATTATTTTATTTCAGACGATTTGCCACCGGTGGATCCTTCGCTGCGCGATAGCTGCTGTCGCGTCTACTGCCGCTGTTTTTAGCTAATCATGGTGTCGGTCTTTTGATAGGCTTACGTGGGAACATGGGTCCAACACACCTCTGTGTAAGCTAATCATTCCCCAAATCACATTCAAATTCTCTCTCTTGGAGAATTTTAATCTTAAATTTAATGGGACACTAACCGGTGACTCTGCTTGGCGGCAATATAAAATGATGTCACGGATTGTCCCCGTTAGTGTAAGTCTATTGTATGAAATGGAAATTATAACGATAAGGTCGCTATAAAAGATCTATTTCAGTAGGCGTTAAAAGGAATGAAAACTTAAGGAAAAACGGAAACAATGGCGTCTGCCTCATCAACCTTTACGTCAAATTAATAATACACACAGGCGACAACGAGCAATGCAAATGCCACAAGCTGCCTCGAGGTTTGTAAGGTTCTTAACAGATCTCTTTTAGATATAGGTACTTTTTTGTATTAATAGAGCGAGGAAGTTGTTTTAATCTGCCCTCCACGATTACGTTTGTGCCATAACGACTGCCCAGATGGTACTTTTTCCATAACAGTGGCCCTCCACTAGGCGAATAAACGGGTCATTGTTAGAGATTATGAAAAACAGTGATTTAACTACCAACTGTAATAATTAAGTAGGTACACCAATAACGATCTATTGGGTACCCATATTTCTTTTTGTATCCTTAAGAAAATACATTCCTTTTCTATTAATTGACTTACAAAGTTCTTATATTAATATTTAAGATGCATCATATCTTGGAATAAATATATTAATACGTGAATAGAACACGTTGTATCCCTTTTGAGCATAATGCGTGCACGGAGGAGTGTGAGATTGAGCCATAGTTAAAGTTCATATGGAGGAAGAAAGGTAAAATATATGTTTAAAAAAACCGGTCGAATTTCGAGCATCGGTCCAATAAAAAATAAAAAGGCCATTATAAAGTCACATTCAATTTAAATTGCCTCATCAGTATATATGTATAGCGATTGAGAGAGAGTCTCAAACATCTCATTCTACAACGATGTTTCTGAAACAGTTCCAACTGATAAAGCTTGCCATTAAACACCTTAAGCCTCAAGTATAATTAGTACCTAAACAATTCTATTGAAATGTCCCCAAGATAGTGAGGACTTTTATCAATCCGGTCACGCCTCATTCTAATGAAGTGAGGAGTTTGTCACGTAACTCTCGGGGTAGCATTCGGAATCGCGATAAAAGGAAGATTTACTGCCGCCCTAAATACTTGTAAGCACCTATACATTATTTAAGTTGTAAGGCATTGCGGGTATGGTTATATATTACTGCACTGCTTTGCTAATATTGAACAAAAAGAGATTTTCACTCTCCAATATCATCTAAATCAAGCCAAAAAAGGCAACATTTTTTATTGGCTAACACATTTGCCTCATTGTAGATTACTGATACCATCTCCTCCCATGGGTGTCGTAAAAGTCGACTAAGGGATTAGCCGGAGGATGGGCAGCAGCGTCCTTCGAGTACATTAACAACTCAACTGCGATCGCCAACCCGCCTGCCAAGCGTGGCGATTATGGCAAAACCCCCCAATGAACCCACAACACATCCATATCTGTGGTTGTGGTGATCTTTTGGGGAGGCCTGTGTCCAGCAGTGGACTTCATTCGGCCGAAATGATGAAAAAATGATGATGATGATGACTAGGGTCTTGATGCGTCGCGACGGACTGTTTTCCAGGACGGAGCTTCATTGAAATGTAATAAAATAAAAAAATATCTAAGTTATTTAAAAGTTTTAGCTTAAGCACGGAGTTGTAACATGTTCCTGGGGTCGCGAGCACGCAGATTGGGGAATCTGCGTGCTCATACCGAGTAACCCCCAGGAAGACGGCAGTGTGCTCGCGGTCCCATGCAGTCTGTGCGTAGCATAGCGCACAGCGAGACTTCGGGGGAATCCTCTACAATCCCCCCAGAGATATGACCGCTTTACAGACGTTCCCTAAACGCTTAAAGGCGTGGCACCTATGGACGTCTTTGGTGCTATAGTATCGAGGACCTGGAACCGGTGCCGAAGATGACCGCTCTAGTGATTTTAGCCTGCATGCCCCTGAAGCCTTCCCCGGGGGGAGGAATAACATGATGCATTTTCACAGTTAGAAAGGTTAAAAAGAAAAAATAAACGTGTAACAGGTTGTAAACAATAAAATATGCAATTTTATATTTTATTACGTACCTGGCTAGCTAGTTTAGTATATTACGGGCGAATTTTATTAGTTTTACAGTGTAGTTTTCAATCGGGACAAATATAGGTATTTTGTTGGGACATCGCGGTCGCCGCACAAACCACAGGGCTCATTAACGTATCAGTCTCGATATATCATGGCAACCCTACTATTTTTTTTTACATTTGAATGAAACGATCGTTCTTGAATATTCCAGAATGTCTCCTCTATGAAATATTAAACGTACATAAATTAAGTAGATCTTATACCATCGAAATAGTTTTCCAATTTAAACCATCTCCAATTTATAGCAAAACCTTTGAAACTAAGAGAACGTTCGGACGGTATTCCGATATCAATGAATCTTGGCTCTGTTCTCGATCTTGAGACCCGAGGGCCGAGGCCGGGTCGTGACCTGCTTGCCAGGTGCAACTAAAGACTTTTCCATAAGGGAGACTAGGACCTTTTTAAGCATAGTAGGTGTTGTTGTTTAAAACTATCTAAGTACTTCAACTCAGTATTAATAATGTGAATTAATTGATGTTGGAATACCATATTTTTTTGTTTAGTATTTCTCCCGTGTCATCATCGTCATCATGTCAGCCAAAGTAAGTTCACCGCTGAACAAAGGGCTCCCCTATACATTTTCGCAATTCTGTCATCATTTTGGGGGGAATTTGCCAGTAGGCACTCACCACACTTGGCAAACGAGTTAAAATATAACTTTGATATTAATTTGTGCGCGAATAGACCCGATATTGTCTTAAAATCTTAATGAACGTAGTATGGCTTTTCCACAGAAGGGACGTTACTGCACATTCTTCTAGTACTCTTCATTCTCATTTAGTCACCTTTTACGATATCCATGGGTTAGGAGATGGGGTGGTGCTATATTCTTAATCGACACCACACGGACTTTCACGTGTCATGTGTATTGTTTACAGCCATAAATTTAACATGCACATACACACACTACCGGAACAAATACCTCGAGGCTATACTTTGTTTTTCCCGTGCGTGAATTGAACCCGGTAGTGTCTAAACGGTAGGCTAGATTGAATTTTAGAGGTAAGTATAAAGTGGACCGATCAATGATATTATGCCATAGATATGTTACGTCCATATTAAATGGCGCCCAAAACTCAGTCTCGCTGTATGTAGGAAAGAAGATACAAAAACAACGAGAATAAAAGAGATAGCTATCTAAAATGACAAGACGTGTAGTCGATGTCTTTTTCGCACCTGTGATAGAATATATGTGTCGTCTCTTTTTTTTGCTTGGCCTGTGTTTTGTTCGAGAATATTATTCTATAGATAATTTGAATAGTGTTTTATTAAAATATTTTACATGGTTCGTTATTCAGGTGTGGTATGAGATCCCTTGTTCTTTATTTATTTTTGCTTGATTGTTTGTGCATTTTCTATACGAATGACGGCATTGTTATTACTTAATTAATAAAACAATACAGATTGTGACAATGTGTGCTCGTTGTCCTGTCTTGGGCGAACTGATTGCGAGTTGCTACAATTGGGGGAGTTGTGGTTCTTACTTTTGGCGCGTATGTAACATAACTACTACTTTTAATATATCATTGGGACCGATGATTGTAAATCAAGTTATCCTTTTTTTATTTTTTATACGACTGATGTCCGTCCACCAGGACGGAGTGTTGGACTTGCTTCATAAAGACTAAGTTGCGGGTTTTGAACCTAACTTGCAGCAATGTGCCTTTTGCAATTTCATATAATTTTTTAGTTAATCTAATCAATGCCCTTGTGGCGCCAGCTACGAATACCACTACTCCATATCATCCCGTGAGTGTCTTAAAAGGCGACTATGGGATTAGCTGGAGGATGGGCAGCAGCGTCCTTCGATTGCCTACATTTATAACTCAACTGGGATCGCCAATCCGTCTGCTAAGCGTGACGATTATGGTAAAACCTCCCAATAAGCACACAACACAAACCATATCGGTCGTTGTGGCAATCTTTAGAGGCTGTACAGCAGTGGAATATTTTTCGACTGAAACGATGTTTTTTTTTTTTATCTGAGACGTCACTGACTGTACGAGAAAAAATCTCTGGCAATCAGGAATAATCGTGAGGAAAACTATCTAATAGTCCGAGTCCTCCAATACGCTGTGAGCCAGCGTGATATTAATATGTAGAGGCATTTGCTATGGGAGAACTCAACTAGTCCCAATAAAGAATATTATTTATTATTATTAACTGACAGGTGTCCGTGTATCCGTGTGGTGCTTATCCATGTGGTGCTCGGATTAAGAATATAGCACAACTCCATCTCCTCCCGCGGATGTCGTAAAAGGCGACTAAGGGACACTAAACCAAAGGGATGGGCAGCAGCGTCTCTTCTGGGGAATGGCATCATTCTGCGCTCACCAACCCGTCTGCCAAGCGTGGTGAGTATTAGCAAATCGCCCCCCTCCCCCCCTCCCCCCAATGATGACACAATTGTGGAGTTCTTTGGGGGAGGCCTTTCTTCAGCAGTGGATTCCTTTGGCTGATCTGATGATGACGATGATGATTATTATTAACTGTCCTGTAACCACAGACTGATATTATATCACACCACTTATTCTTTCCACTTCGGAGTACCAATTTAATATTTAAATTGGATACTAAAATGTTAGGAAAGCACTTCGCATTTATTAGACGTAATGTTTATACCCTGTTTCGCAAAAACAAAACTTTAAAATATTCTTTGAGAGTAAGACGGCAAATGTCATAATATTACTTTTAATATAGTCCAACAAAGAATTCTTTTAAGTCGGACCGAACCCGCATAATGACTATGTAAGAAACTTGTGAACGCCTGAATAGACAACAATGAGATTATTAGCTAATTATTCAAAGTCGTGTCGCGTCGTCTGTCGCGTATAACGCAAGTGTGTCGGCAGCCTTAGCTGGACCACCCGAACACCGCTAGCACGACGCCAATCCGAACCAACACTTACTATTTTATTTTACAAGCACCGGTGCCACTGAAGTTCAGATTGCAGTTTTCAAATTTATTACAAGTGGCGAAGTGATGACATTGAGTTTCATGCGTTCAAACTTTGTATCATCATTCATCACACACACCCACGCCATGATCACTACAATGACCGGTTGTAGGGCATATTGCCAGAGTCACCACGCTTGGCAGGCGGATTGGTGATCGCAGTATGTGGTTATTAGCGCTCGGGAGGATGCTGTGCCTTTTATAAACCCTAAGTCACTTTTTATGACATCCATGCGTGTGAAGACCGCGGGCCGGAAAACGCAGAGTGGGACGACCTCCAATGAGGTGGACAGACGACCAGGTGAAGGTCGCTGGGAGTCGTTGGATGAGAGCGACGGCATTTAACCGCTTGTTTTGGAAATCTACGGGGAGGCCTTTATTCAGCAGTGGACGTCCTTTGGCTGATATGATGATGATGATGCGTGTGTCATAAGTTTAGTGTTATAATTTTTTGTTTTTACGAATATTCCGGTTAACCCGTCCAACTAGGCTTTATGTTTATTACTAATTGACGGTGCGATTGGCATTGGTCGGCTAATTGATTGGCTTTCTAGGCTATGGGTCGCGGGTTTAATTCCTGCGCGGAATATAAGTATATTTGTAAGGCCTTCAAGTAGGTATTCAGAGTCTGGGTATTTGTGCATATTGCGTTTGTCTATAAACTGTACTCACCACAGAGAGTGATAGAGAGTTAAAGAAATAAGAATATATGCTTGTGCTAGAAGTGCATGCATGTAAAATTGATTAATTTATTAATTATTCTATTCTTATTACAGACTTTTGTACTAAGCTTATGTACATAATTATCAATCCCATCGTACATTTTATGATGTTATAAAATTGTTAATAGTGCAATGATTGGGGTTCAAACACACAAACTATCGATCAACAATCCAACACCTCATTAATTGGGTTAATGCCGCTTTTGAATTATTATTTCGTAGGTATATTAGAAAACTATTAGTTGGTTAGTTAGTTTTGTAGCTAAATATACCTAAAACGGCTGAAATTAGAGATCGACATAATAAAAAAACACCAAAAAAATATTCTTACATTGCAAAAAAGAGCCTCACCGTTATATTAATATTTATGTTGAAGTTGTAATATCTATATATCTAAAGCTTTTACATGATTATAAACTTGTATAAATATTTAATTTGCTAACAAGACAATTTAAATTATTAGCACAGCAAAGAGCACCTGCTGCACTCAACGATGATACAATAGAAAATTGCTAATAAGAACGTAAATAATACTGCAAGCGCTATGTCACGACATTTTAATGTTTTATGCAGCAAGCTACTACGTGTTAATGGTCCACGATGAGCCCCGAACATAAATTTAAGGGCCTTTATCCCATTTTTGTGGCATTTTGTTGAGCAATTTCCTCTGCGATCTCCCGTATGTTTAATGACAGCGCCGTACTCTCAAGATTGTCGTAAAATACCTATATCACACGAAAATTGCTATAAAAATATTGGAATTGGTGAGACTGCGAAGATTTTTTTGGTAGCCTTTTAAACCGTTTTAAAACTGCAGAACTTCTGGATAGCACGATTATCTATTGCAATCCATATTATACATACGGATACAGGTACATTTCCAGTATGTTGGTCGCAAAAATAATAACTTAAAACGTAAATCATCAGCATTTCAGCCGCAAGACATCCACAGCTGGACACGTTGCTGGATGGCCTGAATAGCTTGAATAACCACTCTGGATTTGTGTTGTGTGCTTGGTGGGAGGTATTGCTCATCCTTCAACTGATACCATAATCGCTTTACAGTATGAGACGGGTTGGTACTATTAGCCTGCACCACACTGTACATATAAATTTAAATAGCTGTAGCAAACAAAAATCCAGATGAACCTGAAATGCAAGGTTGCAAAGCCGGTACTAAATATTTTATTTGCTCAGTATGGATGTTTCACCATGTTGCTTGGTTGTAAAGATAAGATTAATATGGGCTCTCGGTTAAATCCAAAGCGGGTGAAGGTTTCGAGGAATATAAACATTAGCGGTACATTTGCCGTCGCACTTTACCGATTTTATTGGCAATCAATCCGCGAGTACATTGATCCAACTTTTCAATTATCTAAATCAAAAAATTTACTACAAAATGCATCTAAGCTAAGTCCCATATACAATGGGGCGTATAAAATTTACTGCGTGTTTTGCCGAAACGATGTGTTTTGTCTGTTTTTAGTGTCGATTTTACGATAAATAGCACCATTTGTTGGTGCCCATTAAGGCTTGACGACGTATAGAATGGGTACTTGAGATTGTGTGCGTCGTTCAGTGTGGATAAACTGCAGTTCCTAGCGTCCCCAATTGTTGCAGCCATGATACATTTGAGGTGAGAAAACAAACAGTTTATTTGTGATTGCATAACGGCTTCACAAACAAAATGCATGTAATTAGACACATATTCGAGAAGCATTGCCGACGGTTTCCTTTAAGTGTTTCTGCTTTCAAATACTGCACACATTTCACGGTTGTTACTTGGAAAATTCAGAGAACTGTCGTCAAAATAAAGGATGTCGCGTGTTTTATTTTATTGATATTTGAACTCATACGAGCATAACATAATCACTTTTGCAATCTAACTAATATTATAATTTATGGGTCACCCAATCCCGCTCAGACGGATGACCGGATTTAAATAAAGTGGCAGAGAGGTAGATTGTGACATGGGGGGGGGGGGGGGCAGCCATGTACAGTCCGTCGTGGACGATTGTTCACCACGGCGAGTTCCTGCGATGGAAGACCATCGTATGAAACTTCCTGACGATGTACGTGCACTGATGACGGAGAAGAACGCAGCCTTTAGGGCGTACTCATATTTTCCCAGCGAACCCATGCCTCTTTATGCGCCACTTACAGCGTGCTGTTAAGGAACGTATTAAGGAGTGCCGAGAGGCTAGCTGGGACAAGATGTTGGGCGACTTAGACCTTAGGCCAACCCACCTTGCATTCTGGCATCTGCAACGGAAACTCAAATCCGTAAAATCTAATGTTGTCCCCCATAACCGTCCCAACCAAAGGCCGGCCTTTGATGACGACGTAAATTCCGAATGCTTAGCTGACATTCGAGAAGCGCAATGTTCCTCAAGCACTCTACCTGTTGACCAAGCTCACCTCAAAAAGGTTGACGCTGAAGTCAAACGTAGAGCAGCTATTCTGCCTGCCGAGGACCCTGACGACCCCCTCCCTCCGGTCACGGCAGATGAGGTCAGAAATCTCGTGAAAAATATTTACTCTCGCAAAGCCCCCGGCTCTGATGGTATCACCAACAAGGCGATTAAACTGTTCCCCGATCGTCTTATCACCCTAATGACCCTCATCTTCAATCGGCATTAACCAACAACCTCTTTCCACATATGTAGAAACAGGCCACAGTTATTGGTATCCATAAACCCGGTAAGCCCAAGTGCGAGCCCTCTAGCTATCACCCCATAAGCCTTCTCAATTCCCTTGCGAAGATTTATGAGCGGATTATTTATTCCCGTCTAAAGCATTTTGCCGAATCCAAAAATCTCATTCCCGATGAACAGTTTGGTTTTAGAACCAAACACTAGTGTGTACAACAAGTCCACCGACTAGTTGAACACATCACGTTCGGATTCTCATGCGGCAAGATGACGGGAATTATCTTTTTCGATGTTGCGAAATCATTTGACAAAGTCTGGCACAACGGCTTATTAAATAAGCTGTATCAACTCGGAGTGCCCGACTGTCTCGTTCTCATCATACGAGACTCAGAGCCGGAGCCCCACAAGGATCCGTCTAGCCCCACTATTGTTCACACTGTACACCAGTGATATCCCCAAACGACCTGCTAATACGACCCATTTAGCACTCTTTCCGTGCGGTGCCGGCTCAGAATACCACCACCCCATCTCCTCCCGTGGGTGTCGTAAAAGACGACTAAGGGATTAGCCGGAGGATGGGCAGCAGCGTCCTTCGAGTATATTAACAACTCCACTGCGATCGCCAACCCGTCTGCCAAGCGTGGCGATTATGGCAAAACCCCCCAATGAGGTCACAGCACACCCATATCGGTCGTTGTGGTGATCTTTGGGGGAGGCCTGTGTCCAGCAGTGGACTACATTCGGCCGAAATGATGAGCACTCTTCGCCGATGAAACGGCCATTTTCTACTCTGGTTACGTTCCCGATAGTATAACTAAGATCCTCCAAGCCACAGCCAGCGCCTACAGGAAATGGTTTAGGAAATGGCGGATCGAAGTTAACCCTATCAAAAGGAAAGGAGTCCTCTTTTGCAAATTAGACAATGACCACCCACGCTTAAGGGGAATCTCGATGCTAAGCCAATCGGTTCCTTGGGAACCGCACGCCAAGTATCTTGGAGTCACCCTAGACAAAAAACTGACCTTCATAACCCACACAAAGACGGTGCGCGCCCGCGCCCCCTTCATTATATCCTGAACGCTCGTAGTAAATTATCCCTTAGAAATAAGGTGAGAATTTACACCACATGCATTCGACCCATCATGACCTATGCCAGCCCAGCGTTCGGTCACGCTGAATCCGGCTCACTCCGTAAATACCAAACCCGTTTCATGTGCAAAGCCATCGGAGCGCCTTTGTACGTGCGAAATGATCAACTCCATTTCGATCTTAACTTGCCGACCATCAGGCAATTTATGAAATAAGCGTCTAAATGCTATCTCGATTCTGCCCTGTCCCACTCAAATCCCCTTGTGGTATCAGCCGCCGATTACCAACCCTCCCGTATCAGTAGAGTACGCCCCCCGAGGCACGTTCTGGTCGATCCAGACGATGAAATCACGTTAAATCACATAAAGAAACTCGCGTTGTCTTATTCACTTAATCACCCGACCGTTTTACCGCCCTCGCCGCCGAGGATACCCGCCTCACCGACATCGCAGAGGCCTATCGCCGCGTCACCTTCCCGTTCAAGTTAGCACTTCTCCCTACCGTCTCTTGCTCGCGCCGACCCGTGCCGAGCCTGTACCGATCCAGCTGTCCCCAAAACAATAGCTTGTTATCCCCAGCAAGCCCTAAGCCGAGGTCCGTGTCCTGCAGGGGCGCCCTTAGCGAAAGTTGCTTAGTTTTTAATATTAATTTTAAGCCTCTTTTGGCTTCGCCAGAAATGACCGGTTAAGCAACAACATTTCCCGGAAAAGTATGCGAGAATCCCAACAAAAAAAAAGTGACATGGAAAAATAAAAAGGCACATATTATTCAAAATTCAAAGTCATCTCTGGTATGGGCCTTAATAGGTTCTTAAGAAAAATCAACAGTGATGGTGCACGGTTCAAAAAAGTCGATCCAAAGGAAAAGAGCCGGGCAGAAACTCCATTCTGTTTTTCAAATGTGCAAACAAATCAGACTTTATTATGTTAATTAAATACACACAATAATAAAAAAAATGATTACTTCTAGAATACATAATAGGAAAATGAGAATTATTAAAGCATAGCACTAATCAAGTTGACGAAGTTCACACAATTACAAAATGTAGAAGATTTTAAGTTATTCATTTTAGCCGCTAAAGCTTTCAATGCCATACTGGATATACTAATAATATGAACATATTAAAAGTATATCTCAAGAGATATAAGATCTTGTTATAATAGTCCATGATATTTTGCATGGCGCTTTGTACTCCACAAAATTTAATAACTAAATCTTATCATTTTAATAGTTCCGGGTCTGAGTGTATTGTATGTGGAGTTCATATCTGTAAACGCACCCACGACACAAGATAAATCCTAGTGTGGGGCAAAATAATTTAATAGAAAAAAAATTGATAAAGAGAAAGTTATACCAACCGTTTGAATTCTTATTTACAGTCGAAAGTGTGCAAATGCCTTGAACGCAATTGTTTAAAGGTGTAGGTATGCCGCAAAAACATTTGATTGAGAACTAGCCCGCGAACAGGTTCACAGTGAACATAAAATACATTGCAGCACATTATTGTTCCCAAATCTTAGTATATAATCTATGCCCAAATCTAGCGACAAGTCATTTAAATTAAAATAATTGCTACATCCAACCGAGTTAAACAGTGTTATAAAAAATTATAATGAACTATTCTGCTATGACAAAAGCAAGCTGTTAAAATTTTAACACAATAAGTTTCATCTAGCCGAAGGATGGGCAGCAGCGTACTTCGAGTACAATTATAACATAACTGCGATCGCCAACCCGTCTGCCAAGCGTGGCGATTATGGCAATACCCCCCAATTAGCACACAACACAAACCCTTACCGGTCGTTGTGGCAATCTTTGGGGAAGGCTTCTGTCCAGCAGTGGACATTTTTCGGCTGAAATGATGATTATAAAGTTTCATCTCTATGAAGTACGTATGCATGTAAGTTTTAGGTAACAATACTGATGATACAATATCTTGTTCAAAACTTAGAGACTTCAAAATGAATCGATGGTTTTTTAAATGCAGTAAACAGAGAAAACACAAGCCAACTTCCATGAAAAAAGTTAACAGAACAGAATTATATACACTAAGGTAGTCGCAGCTACTCATAAAATTGCGTACCTACCATAACTCACTGTTATTTACTTATTTTATTAGACGGTGAACTATGTATTTGGCCGTCGATTATACTACTAATAGACTATAATAAAGGTCTGGCTGTATAGCGTGATTTTAGCTCAACCACTGAATTGTCGTTAGGTATAAAATAGGCACCAATTTATTTCATGTCGCCTTTATCACCATTTTCTGTGTTAATTGAGACATTTGCACAGAAATTGCCTACTGTAACAATGGGAATGAAAGGTCAGAGGTGCGTGCTAACTGTCTGATTTGAAAGGCGATTTTTTTAACCGCGGACGCTTTGCTGTATCTGTTCAATTTTTTAAAACGATGCGACGTTGTTATGCTGTCGCAAAACGATTTTTGTGTCGCCGAAAAAATAATTGGAGCTGATCGCGTATCGTATCGAGTGTGAAATCGTATAATTTACAAAGACAAAAACAAAAAAACAAAACAGGTTGGATATAAGTTTTCTTTTGGTATTCTAGGTAAAGGGCACATAGTTCCAAAATGTATATCATCATCATCATCAGCCTGTACTGGTCCACTGCTGGACATAGGCCTCCTCCAGCATGCGCCACAACATACGGTCATCAGCATTCCGCTTCCAGTCGGACCCAGCAACCTTCAATGTGGCCGGTGGGCGTCTCACACCACATTTACCCATACACGGAATGTAATCTATACCTACTATAATAAAACCGTAGAGAGACAAAAAACTGTACATTATTTTTTATATCACTGATTCGTGCTCGTGCATGCAGAGATGAGACTGATGCTAAAACTGCAATTATTAGAATTTCTGTTTGTATGTTTGATAAGAACACCAAAACTACAGTAAAGAATTAGGTAGATAAATTTGGCGAATATATCAGTTATAGTCCGGGTCAGAATCTAGACTACAAATTATTACACTTTTGTACTTGGGAGGTGAGTAGTTCACAAATATGTCTACACAGTTATGTTTTACAGCGAATATTATCAAAAGTTCACACATCCGATACACATAGTCAGCCATCGTCTGATCACGTCGAACGGGCCCGTAGTCTCTTGTGACAAAATTAGATAGGAGGTCGTATCACCATTTCAGCTGAATAAAGTCAAATGCTGGACAAAGGTCTCCCACAATGACCGGTCAGGGTGCGTTGTGTGCTCATAAGGGGATGCATATAATCCTACTTAATTTATATTAGTAAATCTTAGTAATATAAATTAAGTAGGATTATATTATATTAATGTAAGTATATTAAATGGATTTATTCAGGGTAGACAAAACATCAGTATTCAGGCCACTTCATAATAAGCAAGACAGTTTATGAAAAATTTGAAGGTTTTATTGTAGCACCATTACTCCTGAGACTCAGGAGATTTATAAAAAAAGGTATCACCTTTTTTTATAAATCTCAGGTGGAAATTTATCATGAACTTCATGATGAACTCGATGAGTCCGGCCCCTACGGCCTACCCTTCCCCTTCAGCCTACCCCAGGGTGGACTCTGGGGTAGGCCGAAGGGGCATGCCGGATTCCTACCGAAGGGGGGCTCCAGTTCATCGTAATAACACACTAGAGCCGCCTGTTAGTTCCACGCCTATAGGCACATATTAACGAAAATATTTATTTAATTTAAGTAATTTATTTATTTAAGTAATTTACAAAGCACTGTACACTTAGCTTTTTAATACGTAGGAAAGCCCTCATGGACTTCATCCACGGGCTTGATGGACTCTTGCCGACTAAAACTTCATGGTGTTTTCTTTTACCTATCGCTAGAAGTGCCGGATTCGCTTGTCCATTCACCGCACCCCAGACCTGAGGTCTGTTCAGCCCACCTAAAGCAGATCCAGTCTCACCAGAGGCTTCTTGGCTCTTAAATAGCACCCCTGCATGAGAATTAGTGCCACTAATGCACCATCTCCTCTCTTTCCTCTTCTTGGGCCTCAGGGATGGCTGGACGGTAGTTGGACTGGGAACTTGGGTGGAGAGCACGTCTTGCTTCCCACACTATACTCCGCAGACTCTATCGCTTGTGGAAGTTGCAGTGAGCCACTATGGAGCACCACTTCACTGCATCTGTTTTGGCCTTTTATCGATCCCGACTTGCTCCAGTTAAAGACACAAGAATCACCTCAGCACGCTGCAGCAGCAGCTTAACCTGCCCTACAACCCAGTGACCTTTTTGCTACCGCTTTAGATTCCCTTAGTCGCCTTTTACGACACAGGAAGAGATGGAGTGCTGCTTTATTCTTAATCCGGACACCACACGGACATAATTACCGTAAAAGGCCAGACGAACATGCCCATACCGAAAGGGTAACCAACTCAGCATGTGCTGGCTGTAACAACCAGCGCTGGTTTTCAGTTGGCACCTCGCAGTGACACACGGACGAAGGTGAGGGGTAATAATAAATAATAAAATATTATTGCTATAATAATAATACATTTTACTGTACAGAAAATAGGAATACTGTATACATAAAATAGATAAAATATAAATGTAGTTGCATCCGTTCACCAATAGCATAAAGCATTCATTTCCGGTCGATGCGACGTGAAAAGTTCTCAATAATTTTATGTCATTAGTGATTTGACCACAGGCTTGTCTAGTAAATGTTTTTTTTTTCCTAACACACTGATATAACACTTACGCGTACATAAATACTGTCGTCAAGTGTTCAGGGATTCAACAGATTACATACTTAATATATAAAATATTTACAATGCATGGGGTTATTCGCTCCTGCCAACAGAGTCACTACCCACCAATTTACCAAACGAAGGCTCTTCTGCCGGTAAGTTCCTTCATCAAATAAAATTAAAGTAAGTACTAATTAGATAAATAAATATAATTCAATAAATTGGGCATCAATTAATTTCGATCGAATCGATGTCGATCCTCCTCACTGTTCTCCTCCTTTTTTTTGGTCTCCAGTGGAAGTTCTACTTGAACTTTCTCCATCCCGGGGAAAGGTGAAGGGATGCCCCTTCTCCCCCGGACTTCTACCGGCTAAGACAACTGGAGCGGTCATCTTCGGCACCAAAGGAGAGCTCCAGGCTCGTAAGATCATACTAGAGCCCCCATTGAATCCACGCCTTTAGGTACATCTCAAGGGGGATGACTGTAAAGTGGTCACCCCCTCTAGTGGAGGGATGGCGACAGTAAAAAGGTCACCTATCGCGCATTGTAAAGTATCCCCCCAAGCCTCACTGTGCGCTGTGCTCATCCTTCTCATTGTGTGATTGGCCCTCTCCCAATCCCGCTCTAAAGTCTCCTTCTGGAACATGACGCAGAAGGAGACCACTGCATTCCAATTTTCATGGTCTGCCAACATTGCCCGATCCAATCGACAAGGATCCGCTGCTTGGCATCCCACGCAGGGCACTCGCACGCGCCGAAGCAACCGTACCCGATGAACACCTACGTCAGGTGGTAGGTGACGCGCTCGCTCCTTCTGAGCCAGGCTCCAAAAAGCGGCAGGACGGCCTCGACGTTGAGCTTGGTCAAGAGAGACGAGCAGCTACCGAGCGCACGTGGCGCCTACTTTCACTTCCTCGAGCTGACAGCCGCCCTGCACCGAGATGATATCAGCTACCTCCTAAGGCGTGACAGCGCCGTCCAGGTTGCGTACCCTCATCGCCACCGTCTTCATTGGCCGCGCGATCTGCACGGTGAAGACGAGGGGAGCACCTGCCACATACGGCGCGCCAGGCTGTCTGCACCACCGACGAACAGCACCATTCCACCACTGGCTGCCCTCTTGATGGTCACCGTATCAGGACCGATGCTGAGGTCGGCGGGCTTTATTATCTTCCTGGCCTCGGCCATAATCTCACCCAACCGACTATCGTCGTAGCCCTCCGGCAATGTGACTGTGATGGCGGCCGTTACGGGAACTTTCGGGAGGTTGACCTTTCCCCTTCCTTTTTGTGCCCTATTATTTCCCCCTTTTTACGCCATCCTCCCGTGAGAGATGAAGTCTGAGCGCCCTGCACATTAGTGGCCTTCTGTGTGGGGTTTTTTAACCAGCTTCATCAAACAGGTTAATTTGACTGCGCTTATCTAGATGTCGTCTTAATGGTTTCGATTCCTCTCAGATCGGTGAACCGATTTGAGTCATTCTTATTTTTAGTGTTAAATACTGAACCAAAATTGAAAAAGTTCTTACATATATTTACACTAAAAAGAAACAAATATTTTTTTAACAAAAAAAATCCGTCTAAGAAACCACACACATCATTTCGGCCGAATAAAGTCCACTGCTGGACAGGCCTCCCCCAAAGATTACCACAACAACCGATATGGGTGTGCAGTGTGCTCAGTGGGGGGTCTTGCCATAATCGCCACGCTTGGCAGACGGGTTGGCGATTGCAGTTGAGTTGTTGTGTGCTCGAAGGACGCTGCTGCCCGTCCTCCGGTTAATCCCTTAGTCGACTTTTACGACACCCACGGGATGAAATGGGGTGGTGGCATTCTGAACCGGCACCACACACGATATAAAAATATTAAAACCACTTAAAAGGAAAAAGAACTTGATGAAGTAGGGCGGGGCCAGGTATGCCCTAACCATGGTTCATGCAGACCAACGAGAATTTATAGTTTAAACCTGGTCCCGTCCGACTTCATAAAGTTTTTTTTCCTTTTAAATGGTTTTTATATTTGAATATCGTGTAGGGTTGAAGTCGGTATTTTATTTGTTAAAAAGTTTTTAAATAACACTACTGCATTTCATAGCAAATATGTAAGTTATAGCTTCAATATTAAAACCACTGTAATTTGAAATTACCAGTATTGAATTAATTTGTACATCAAACATATCCATTATGGTAAATAAATTTTATCAATTAAGAACTAATTGCAGTCATTTATAAACTTAAAATACAAAATTACGTATTTGCTCAAGGCAAATCATATTATTGTCTCTTTCTACCTTAGTGTCACATCTGACACACAATTATTGTAACCCAACCTATGTTACAAATAAAGCATTCTGTATCTGATTCTTAATTCCACATTTCGTCAGGATTAAAATACGAAAAATGCAAATTTATTTAATGTTTAATCCTACTCCTAACTTTATTATAACAAAATAATTATCTTTATTATCAAAGCAAATAATGTTAATATGATCCAATTTCATTTAAATTAGGCAGGACATTATTATTATCTCTAATTTAATGTTATTATTGGAGACGTAATTAAGTTTCTTTGTTCTGCTGTCGCTCTCGTTTTTAATATACAAAAAATCCAATCTTTATTTAATCTAATGATGAATATTTAATTTGATTCCCTTCTTCAAAATTACTTTTTTCTCTACTTTGAAGCGGACCATCAAGCCAGTTGTATGAAGCTTTTTCGTTGCAGTTAATAATATTGACTTTGCTTTGAACTTTTAGAGAGGCTAATCATGGCTAAATGGCCACGCAGATGGATGACCTACGAGATAAGCATCGCGGCTGCAGTCTAGTCTTGGAGGCTCTTCCGTATACGATGAGTCGAGGATCCCAGATGTCATACAAATAACGTGTGCCACTGGTTTAGAGCAGTCAGAAGCCCTAAAGACTGGTAGTTGGTCCAACTTAGCATGTGTAGGGCGAAAACTAGACGGCAGTTGCTCAGAAGTAATAACAGCATCGCCTTCTATACCGATAACTGTTTCATCATCATCATATCATCCAAAAAACGTCCACTGCAGAACAAAGGCCTCCCCCATAGCTTTCCATAGATGTGTCGTGATTTTGAGGGAATTTGCCAATACTCACCACCCTTGGCAGGCGGGTTAGTGAGCGCAGTATGACTACTGTTCCACAGAAGGGACGCTGCTACACATCCCTCTGGTTTCGAGGAATTGTTTACCTTCTCCTAATAGGTACCGAATATCGTTGAGAGTGGCTGAAGTCAGACAGGATTACGGTTGTCGTTACGATTGGCGCAGTGGCTAGTCGCTAGTACGGAACAAATGTTTGTAGGACCTTACAGATATTAATCAAATATGAACCCTATTTAATAGGCCCAGCGTTTTATATTCAATTGATACAATCTCGACTCAAGTTCTGCTTGAGTTTTGATTCTCGATTTGTAATGCGGGCTTATGTGTTTATGCATGTAAGATTTAAGTCTATAAACTGTAGCCACGACACAGAAAACATCCAAGAGCGGGACAACGTTTAAACAAGTAAAAAAGGGTTCCGTACGATGAATGTGTTATCTAGTTATCATGTTTTTTAAATCTGACCCAAATATAATAGTGATAACTGAAAAAAGTATGTATGGTACTGGATTTTAGAGGGAATATATTGTCTATTATATATAAGAACAAACTTAACATTGTAGTTTAAAAACATGTTTCCCATGCATTCCAACTGCAAATGAAAGTTTGTACGCACAATATTGAATGATTTCCCATGTTACTTAGACTCCTCATAGGTTTTCCTGTAACTTATAAGTGAAAAAAATATTTTCTGTGTTAAATAAATATTATCAATACTGTCGGAGATGAGGCAAGCGGGGATGGTCAATTTTCTTATACATTATAAATAACTTTAAAATGTTTACTTCAAAATTATAAAAGAGATAGGTATATTAGAGACCCTCACAACAAGTCTTTCAATGTCAACTTTATTCATTAATTTTCTAATTTGTCCCCAAAAGTGACCTCTTTAATTAAAATTCATAGATTAACGTTACACGTCTGAGTTTGCGTCACAGAAATTCATCTGTGTACCTTTCAACTTAATCGGTCCTGTGGATTTGGACCAAATTGGCTCTGACAGACGGACAGACAGACAGACACACGAGTGATCCTATAAGAGGTCCGCCGTTTTTTCATTCGGACGTTCGGAACCCTTCTCTTTTCCCCTTTAGACTTCACCCCTAATCTAAAGGCATACGAAGTAACCGTTTGCTAACAAAAGCATAACTAATAAAACTAGGTAGCCAAGTGGACCTTGACAACAAGCCTGGAAAATTCTAGAACGAGAGAATTCCTATTTTCTTAGTAGATTTAGTATTTAGGCCCTGTACGTAATTACATAGGTATTTCACATGCGTTCTTTGTTTTGCCCGTCAGTTCAAAGTGAAAGGTCTAAGCGATCGTTCAACGTTTATTTTCGTTCCGAAGTCAGCCCTTTCGCACCCTTGTCTTCTCTTGATACATTGTTGAGGGGTAAATGAAATACATTCTACTTTTGCGTTTTTATTAAAAACTACAGCTGACGCAGTGGAAGGTATATTGAGGTGGATTTCCCGAATAAGAAAAGGATAGATGAATCACAGATTAAAACATAATACTCGCTAGAAAGTTTTAATTTATATACGACACCAATTATTACATGGCATTGAAAGCCAGAGCTATTAAATTATTGTTAATTAAGATGTTCTTCTGGTACTTCATTAACTCCTTATATATCTATCATTCTGCTATATGTCATCATCATCATCATCATTTCAGCCAAATGACATCCACTACTGAACAAAAGCCTCCCTCATAGATTAACACAATCGTGTCATCATTTTGGGGGGAATTTGCCGATACTCACCACGCTTGGCAGGCGGGTTGGTGAGCGCAGAAATGCTACTGTTCAGCAAAACGGATGCTGCTGCGACATCCATGGGAGGAGATGAGTGGTGCTATATTCTTAATCTGGACACCACACTGACATCCGGACACCACACGGACAGCCGAACACCACACGGACAACTGCTATATATAGGTATGCTAAAATGAGAGTTTAAAAGATGCGCGCACTGTATAGTAACAGCCAGAGAGAAAACGTTTACTGCTGAACTATGGCCTCCACCATAGATTTCCACAAGACCAAAACGGCCGTTCACACGCTCGCATCTAACGACTCCCAGCGATCATCACAGAGTCGTTTGTCCACCTCCATGGAGGCCGTCCCACTTTGCGTTTCCCGGTTCGCTGTCTCCATTCGAGAACCCTTTTTCCCTAACGGCCATCAGTACTACGAGCAATGTTTTTTTTTAAATCTCCTCATTTCTGATTCGATCTCGTCGAGAAATACTGATAAAAAATGGAAAGTGGAAATTTTTTATGGGCCTTATCTTCTTTTTTTATTTTATAAATATATGGTATAAATTTGGTGTTGAATCTTTTATTTTTAACACCCACTTAACGTTACAGGTTATTGTCGTAAAAGACGAATTCTTGCAGAACATGATAAAAGAAAAAATATTCGCTTGTCTTATACAAAAGCGCTTTCTGATCAAATGCTAGAATGCAAAACCAAACACCAAAACTGATCTCATAACCAATATCAGCTACATCAATACATTGTTATTACACTTCTTAACTTTTAATCCGTAACACATTGTTTCCCTTTCGACGAAAATAACTTGGTACGGTACAAAATGTTCCATTACGATTTTCGGCAACAGGAGCTTAACTACATTTGAGCGGGTCCCTGCAACAGGATTCCATTTAAATCCTGCTAGAAATCCTATTATTACAGTGAGATGTCGAGGGCTAAGTAACCATGGCATCGCTTACTGTTTCGCGACAAAGCAATAAATTAAACAAATCCGATTTTCACGTGCGAAAGGAAACGGAACTCGTTTTGCTAAGCCCTGGTGATCGTACTGTTTGTTTGATGACAAAGGGCAGCCAAAACGTAACACAGAATCGCTGAGATGGAAAAATTATGAAAAAGTATTTCCTTAAGATTTTGTTTTGTAATTACTTTTCGTTTGGATTTTAAAGAGATTTTAATGACCCTCGGATTTTAGATTAAAATACTAGTATACAAGTCAAGGTGCTTTTAGAAGGTTATTTTTTATTATTGCCCATAACGGTTTGGATGGTCTCATCATCATCATCATCATTTCGGCCGAATGAAGTCCACTGATGGCCTCAAGCCACAGGCCACAAGCCTCCCCCAAAGATCACCACAACGACTGATATGGGTGTGTTGTGTGCTCATTGGGGGGTTTTGCCTTAATCGCCACGCTTGGCAGACGAGTTGGCGATCGCAGTTGAGTTGTTAATGTACTTGAAGGACGCTGCTGCCCGTCCTCCGGCTAATCCCTTAGTCGAATTTAACGACACCCATAGGACGAGATGGGGTGGTGGTATTCTGAGCCGGCACCACACGGTTATTGTTATTGGATGGTCAACTCGATCGAAATTATCGTAAATTAGATTGATTATTAATTTCGTCCATACGGGACTCCAAGCCAGAGGGATGGGCAGCAGCGTCCTTTAGGTAGAACAGTAGTCATACTGCACTCACCGACCCGTCTGCCGAGCGTTGTAAGTACTAGCGAACTCTCCTTAAATGACGACACAATGGTGAAAATATATGGACAGCAGAAACTATATGAGCCCCTGCCGTCACTACATGGTAAGGGGGGCTCGAGGGTAGCGAGCGCGCAGATTGGGGAGTCTGCGTGCTCATACCGAGCGACCCCCGGGAAGATGGTGGTGCTCACGTGGTCACGTGCCACCGTGAGCGTAGCACAGCGCATAGTGAGGCTTGGGGGGATCTTTTCCAATCCTCCCTGAGAAGTGCCTGGGGGTGCGACCTTATTACGGTCGCCTTTCCTTCGCTAGAGGGAGTGACCGCTATACATTCATCCCCTCCGGGATGTGCCTAAAGGCGTGGCACCAATGGGCGGCTCAAGTGTGATCTTACAAGGACTTGGAGCCCCGCTTCCGTGCCGAAGATGACCGCTCCAGTGGTTTCAGCCGGTATGAGTCCGGCATACCCCTTCGCCTTTCCCCGGGGCGAAGGAAGTTCATGAAGAATTTCCACTGGGCACCAATAAAAAAAAAGGTCTCTTATTGGTGTGACATAATCTCTGAAAAAAAAAGATGAACGCAGTAAGGGAAAAGGATATGGTATATTCAGTGTGAGCCCCTCAGTTTCGAAACTCTCGGCCTCGTTCAGGTCACCATCCGTCAGCAAAGTTAGTACATCTTATGAAGAAGGTTAACTCGACAAATTGCAATACTGGTGGCGAAGTTGAGGATGTGCAACATTTGCTTATGGAGTGTGCCAGGAACGAGGCGAAAAGGGAGTTGGTTCTGAGAAAGTGTGATATTAATAGTATGAATGTAGGAGTTATTCAGCGTGTATTAGCTGATCTTTTAAAATTGCGAAAATGTTTTACCGACTTCTGCCACAATTTCTACATCGACTCTCTCATTAACTGTATATATTGTGTAGTATTAGCATGATATTAGGTTGTATCTTTTTTATTTATTTGTATTGTGTTACTATACTAAAGGTATGGAAAAATAAAGGCTAAACAAAAAAAAACATAAATTACAGGCATTAAATTTTTTTCCCTTTTTTGAGAGTATGTAAACAAACTCATCTTTTGTTCATATAACTCCTTTACGGCTTGTGTCAATTGTTTACATTTCTTTGACCATGGCGGTTTACCATCATAGAAAACTAAGTTTTGTGATGCTGTAAATAAACCTTATTGGAGATAGCGGCCAACATCGCTGTCATTTTCACAGTAGCTCCATTAAAGTAGTAAGTGATTCAGCAACTGACTTAAAAACGTGTCAAACTTAAATTACTGTAACTACATATATATCATATCATCAAAATATAGATCAAATTAATTTAATTATCATCAGTCAATGAAAACAATACAGAAAAAATTGCTACATCAAAATTATCCAACATTAAGTTTATGGGGTTCATACCTTAATAGAGAGTAGAGGAAAAAAGGGAGAGAGAAAAATAAAAAGGAAAATCCGTAAGTAAGCTATGCCGAACACGTCCATAAGAGTCGACTGATTTCTACGTCACGTACACAGAAAAGAGAACTTTTATTACTTCCGAGTGACGTAATTGTTATGGAGAACCCGTTTCCCTTATTACTCAACTTTGTCCTAAGATAGTAACGAGTGTAAATGCTACCGCACTAGTTGAATGTTTCTGTTTTCCCCGACATGATAGCTTGGTATTGATTTGATGGTAATGTGGCTCAATATTTTGAAGTAAAACTGCCTAATAGATGTTATCCGACAAATGTTTCCTCCTCTTGCAAGCTGCTTAAACCGGGGTGACAGATTTTTTCATCGGCGACGAGCGATTGATCTAAACTGGTTGCAGATGTGCGATCCATCACCATCATAGTGTTGAATTCGTCACAGTACACATCTACAATAATGTTCATCTCTTTGGTAAGGAGCTGTGACGAATTACACCGGCACTAGACCACCAAACAGTGACCATTTAGCTTTCTAGGGTTTATTTTTCTTTTAGGGCATTGATTAGGTGTTGATCCGGGATCTAACCAACTAGCTGAGCGCTTGCGATTGTCAAACAGAATCCATTTGTCGTCGTAAGTTACAATGCGGTTCAAAATTCTTTCATTTCTGTGCCTGTTGAGAAGCGCAAGGCAGGCCTCGACGCGCACGTTGCGCTGATGAGCATTAAGTTTGTGGCAGCTAGAACCAGAAGTTCATGAGGCACCCATTTTTCAAGCTTTTTTTACCTTGGCAATATGACGAAAATAGACCAATATTGTTTTGATGCTAACGTCGAAAGCTGCTGCTAATTCAGCCGTAGATTCAGTATCTTCAGCTTCCAAAATCGCCTTTAATTCGTCATTTTCAACCAAAGTTTTCGGACAACCACGGGATTCATTTTTCAGATCGAATTTTCCAGAACGGAAGCGGGTAAACCAATAACGGGCGTGGGCGTATAGTTGTGCGTAGGTTTATTGTGTTTGTTCCGTGAACATCGTTAATGTTGCATACCGCTTGTGCCGCGTTGCTGCCATGACGGTATTCATATTCCATAATTACTCAAATTTTCAACGTATCCATAACGACAAAAAATATTCAACCGTCATGAAAATATAATACTTATCAATACACATAAGACTGGTTTTGAATAATGATAACCAGTTTTATAAAATAAAATAAATTTGAAGTAAAGATTCGATGCGAAACAAAAAATATGTTTATTTAAAATGGCCAGTATTGCAGAACAGCAATTTCATAGGTTAGGTATCAGCTATGATATTGACTATTTATCTAGTGCTCAATACAGGCATTAAAATCGTTATTCTGGTCACTCATAGTATATATTCTTTACATATACATATGCACATTGAAGGCCGTAATTTAACATGGTCTGTTTTTTATTTCGTAGACAAATGCTTAATCATACTTCAAAGATTTTGGATCTGATTGATTATTAATTTTGGCCGAGTTATATAACTCTGTAACGTTATATAATTACACTGAACTACGAAAATATTGAAGTTGTTACAGATATCAAAAAATATTTATTTAACATTTGTATTCAAGAATCTAGAATAAGAAATCTAACTTGTAAAGCATACTTAAGCATTCGCTTCTATTTGTGAATAATAAGTAACTTTCGTTTATAAATGAACCGATTTTTCAAACGGCCTCAAGTGATCTGAATTCATTGAATCTCTTCAGTGAATTAGCTGCTTTTTGAAGATCAAAATTTGCAATGATAAGTAGGCCAGTATTTATTTATTTATTTATTATATTCTTTATTGTACACCAGTTATTAAAAAGTACAATAAAAAGTAACACTTTGAATATAGAGTACAATGGGCGGCCTTATCGCACACGGCGATTTCTTCCAGGCAACCTTATGATGGAAAAAAAATATTACTGGACAAGATATGGGGTAGTCTATGGTGCACACAAATAAATATCCTTAAACTTAAATAATAAATATGTAAATAATGAAAATTATAAATACACTACATACATAATGATAAACATATATGGTAATATATACACATATAAAATATATAAATATACAAGTATAAACAAAATTAGGACAACTGACATCAAAGATGTAACAAAAGGCAGAGTAAAAGCAAGAAATATAATACTAATAATAATAATTATAGTGACAAGTAATGTACTTTTATTATTTATCTCACATTACTTATTTATTGATTATGTCAAATGTTGAGTAACATGTTCTTTTTATCTGTAGCGTTACAGCTTTACTCAACTGAGTGATATAGCGGTATAAGATTGCAGAGCACTTAAAAGACAGCAAACTACACGCAGCTGCATGTAAATTTTTCAATATGGGAAATCCTCATGAACTTTCTTAACCTCTGCAAGGGCGGAGGGGTATGACTCTTACCAGCTAAAACCCCATGATGTTCCTCTGTGGACACTGCACCGGGGTCACGGGAGGCGCACTTGCGACCCCTTGCAGTGCCAATCCACCTCACTTGCAAGGAACACAGACCTCACCACCTCGCGTGCATCTAGACGGCACGGTTGGTGCAGTGGCTGATACGATCGGCTGCTGCGCTCCGGGTCCTGGGTTCGATTCCCACATGTAACAAATATTTGTATGATCTGCCGGTGGTTGTTCCGGGTCTGGGTGTATTGTATGTGAAATTCATGTCTGTAAACGCACCCACGACACATGAGAATACTTGTACATATAAAAAAAAAAATAGTGGTGGAGCAATGGACTTTCCCAAGTCTGCTGTTCTCTGGCCACTAATACGGGGGCCCGAAGAGGATGCTGTTTGCCCGTCTTCGCCCTTGGATCGATTCTCCGCATCCTAGAACACAATGCTCCAACAGCTGTCACTCCCAACCATCTTCAGCACTATGGACGGCAGTGAAGATCTCTCTTGACCTCAGGTCCTTGGTCCTGGCAACCCCATCAGGACACACGTCACCTCATGTGAGATTGTGTGGTACTGGATGACCCTGATGGCCATCGCCCGTTGCAGCCTCTTCAACAGGATGACGTAGTGGGCCGCCAAGTTATCACCCATATTGGGGCCTTGGATTGCACAATCTCCATATAAAGTCGCCTGCTGTGGCGTTTAATCCCTAGAGATCGAGAACCAGTGTCAAAAGGCAGCAGCGCTCATCAGCTTCGGCGCCAGAGGAGGATCACCTCCAGACCCAGTGCACTACTTGTGCTGCTGCAGCCATGGCGAACATCGCTCCATTTCCACACGACAAGTCAAATACTACTACCTGGATATTCGTACTACTTGCTAATGCTGATTTTTGTTTTAAAAAAATATACCACAAAACTGCCCCACAGAATGCTACATGCCATCTCAGGTGGCTTTCATCTAAACATTCTTGGAACCGCTAGCGTAGCCATGGGGTAGCAAGACTAAGTAAACTTTGCTCTATTTATTACATTACAGAAGAAACCAGCTGGAATAATGCTCTGGTGTGTATGGTATTTATGTTATACAGGTTGACTAGTTAATTAGTATAAACATTTAGTACTACCTGTCACCATCTGATGTAATAACTGGGAGAGATATCCTCAATTTAAACTAATTATTACACCTATCGCACTTTTTAGCGGCATGAAAACCTTTCAGTGTTGATCATGTTTGTTAAAATAAACACTTTTTATGCTACGTACTCTGGAAATGAACCAAAATAAAAATCATTTCGTTTATAAAATCTTCAAACTAATCACATTTCTTAGTCATACAGGTTGCTATACCGAAAATTATTATATATTAGACGGCACGGTTGGTGCAGTGGCTGATACAGTCGACTTCTGCGCTCCGGGTCGTGGGTTCGATTCCCGCACGGAACAAATATTTGTATGATCTGCAGGTAGTTGTTCCAGGTCTGGGTGTATTGAATGTGGAATTCATGTCTGTAAATGCACCCACGACACAGGAGAAATCCTAGTGTGGGGCATAAATAAAATAAATAAAAGAAAATTAAGTTATGTTATACCCTCAAAGCTTTTTTGTACCACTTATAGTAAACAAACACCTTCGCCTAGTCTACTGGTAAGCGATTATAAGTTATGGACGCTTGCAAAACTGACGCGCCTTGCAAACCTTCTAAAAATCCATTTTTAAGAGCACTGGGAAAACCTTAATAGTTGTAAAAGATCTGCCTCATCATCATCATCATCATTTCGGCAGAATGAAGTCCACTGCTGGACACAGGCCGCCCCCAAAGATCACCACAACGACCGATATGGGTGTGTTGTGGGCTCGTTGGGGGGGTTTTGCCATAATCGCCACGCTTGGCAGACGGGTTGGCGATCGCAGTTGAGTTGTTAATGTACTCGAAGGACGCTGCTGCCCATTCTCCGGCCAATCCCTTAGTCGACTTTTACGACACCCACGGGAGGAGATGGGGTGGTGGCATTCTGAGCCGGCACCACACGGCCTGCAGTAGCTAAACATTCAACCAGGACTCCTCTATCCTAGTCAGACATCAACGACTCGTGCGTGTTACATGTATTTTTCTGCTCGATATTATTAGACACCACATACCTAATAGAGCCTAAGCTTTAAAATCTAGCTTACAATATTTGCTGCCTTCAGGTAAAATATTTTGTACGACGTAAAAAGAGCCTGTATAACGGGCGCTTTCTACTGTTATCAGGGGCTATAAATATTCAAGTACTGAAAAGCTAATAGGTCAATAAGCTGTTCGTTGGTTGGTTATTATATTGTTATGAGTTAAGTCACGCTTGACCTGACCAGGCTTTAGATTGAGCAATTTTCTTCGACAGCAACCTCTCACGACACCAATATGATTAACACGTTGCTCTACATAACACGAAGTTATTATTTGTAATTATTTCTGTGGGAATTAATAGTTGGGTGCACCTGACGTGGATTATTTAAGCGTTTGTTTATTCTCTGATCTATAATAGAGTTTTTACGCGAGTTTATTTAAGAATTTCGCAGAGTAATTTTTTGAAATGAAGCTTTCTTAGTAACATTATTCACAAAATTAGTTCATTTTACATTTTAGTATTGTGTAGCTCTGCTTGGAAAATTACATAGACCTCTTTAAAAATCGGCAGTACCTCAATAGACAATATCTATGCCAATCGCGCGGCTAGTTCCATGGATGACGTGTTTCTGGTTGAACACAGAACGATAGCCAGTCTACTGCGATACTATATGGATAATCGCAGTATCACAAACGTACTTTTTTTTTTGTTGGGCTACTCGCATACATTTCAGGGAAATGTGGTTGCTTAAACAGTCATTTCTGGCGAAGCCAAAAGAGGCCTCCAGCCAGGCTTAAAATTAATATTAAAAACTAAGCAACTTTCGCTAAGGGCGCCCCCTGCGGTACACGGACCTCGGCTTAGGCCGTTGCTGGGGACAACAAGCTATTGTTTTGGGGACAGCTGGATCGGTATTATTTAAATTGTATTAAGGAACATTTAAAGCTACAGGCTCGGCAAGGGCCGGCGCGAACAAGAGACGGGAGGTGTATCACAGCCCTCTGCTGCCCATATTTATTATACTTGACCCAAGGGTTCAATGTCAATATAGGATGCAATATAGGACTTATTTATTTATTTATTTTAAGGGAAAACATACAGTAGTATTTTAAGTCTTATACAATGGTTTTAAAACTAGACTAAATGAATATACTACTCACTACATTTTCCACAGATTATTTTATAGAATTTAAGCTGTTAGCAGAAGTTAGCTGCTGTCACAGCAATTTCACTTTATGAAGCAAAATTAAAGGTAAATAGAAACAAAAGTCTTCAACCAAAAGAAAAAAAGCAAATCACAAGAATAATAACCACACATTCATCCAAGTGTGATGTATCATACAAGTATCATGGAACTTACAGAGCCTACTGCTGATCTTTTAGAATTTTAATTATATTATTTTAAATTTATTTTTGTGTAGAAATAATACGTCAAGTTGCACAAAATTGCTTATTGTATGTATCGACTAAGCGTTGTAGTGGTGAGCGCATTCCGGAATTTGTTTTACAAACGCTGGTAGCAAAGAGGCGCCTAGTGTATACTAGGCGCCTTCCGCCAGTAATCTATTCTAGGAACCAGGTAGCATAAACTTCACCAAGTCAGGGCAGTCAAACTTGTTGTGGTATATACTAAACAGAGTCATCATTTCAAGGAGTGTGCGTCTTGATTTTAAAGTAAGTGAATCGTATTTTTTAGGAAGCATCTAGACTGAAGCTTTTTTATGAAAACATCTATATTGCATAGCACGAAGGTATTTACGCTGCACGAGTTCTATCATTTCATAATATTTTATCTAATAAGGATTCCAGATCGGTACTGCGTATTCCAATTGCGGCCTGACTATGGATTTGTATAGGTAAGTAGAGGGACGATGAAATTCTCTAGAAGCTCTCATTACACGGTTGGTGCAGTGGCTGATACAGTCGGCTGCTGAGCTCCGGGTCGTGGGTTCGATTCCCGCACGGAACAAATATTTGTATGATCTGCAGGTATTTGTTCCGGGTCTGGGTGTATTGTATGTGAAATTCATGTCTGTAAACGCACCCACGACACAGGAGCAATCCTAGTGTGGGGCAACGTTTTAAAAAATTACAATTCTAAACATTTGGTACGCCTTATTAACAATGTTTTCTATATGGCTATCTAGATGAAGTTTAGAGTCCAGTTGTACACCAAGGTCCCGTAGACTAGTAACTTCACGTATAATGCTATTAGAAAGTCGGTAATTAAAACGAATAATACTTTTCTTTTTGTAAACGTTATACTTTGACACTTAAACAGATTAAGACATAGCTTGATAGATGAGCAACAGCTTGAGAAACGATCAATATCAAGCTGGAATGCAAAACAATCATGGATATTAGTAATTTTTTTAAAAACCTTTAAATCGTCTGCATATTGAAGTAATTTTGAATTTTGAAAACATAATTTATGTCATTTATAAATATATTAAATAATAGTGGGCCTAAAATTTTACCTTGAGAGACTCCTGATGTTACTTGAATTGTTCTAGACTTGAAACCATTAATCACGACCTTTTGGGTCCTATTCGTAATATAAGAAATAGAACAACGAAGGAGGTCCCCTCTTATGCCATTGTATGCAATTTTATTTAACAGCAATCTAAGATCAACTTTATCAAAAGCCTTTTGAAAATCTGTGTATATCGCACCAGCCTGTTGTCTGTTACCAATATTTTCGAAAAGTTGGGTTGTAAATATTAATAAATTGCTAATGCTAGACCTATCTTTGACAAAACCGTGCTGCTCTTTTATCATAATACGACGAATAATTGGATAAATTTCCCTATGAATAAGTCTCTCAAAGAGTTTAGAGTATGCTGACAATATAGAAATCGGACGGTACGTCTCTACATCATTTTTGGATCAACTTTTGTGCACTGGAACGATATTTGTACGTTTCCACACCTCGGGAAAGACACAACACAAAAGACATTTATTAAATGTGATAAATACGGGATAGCATAGTGTGAGTATTTTTCAAAAATATTGCCAGTATACCACCTGGGCCAGATCCCTTCGTCGAATCGAGTGATTTTAATTCTCTACGTATTTTATCTAATGACAGGCATAGTTTGGATAGATTAATATCATGGTCAGCACTTGTAGACGGCGGTTTCCATGAGTCTAAATCGAATGTGGATGGTTCATAAACGGAACTTGTCCTTTTTTTTTTTTATTGATGTCCAGTGGAAATTCTACATGGAACTTCCTTCACCCCGGGGAAGGGCGAAGGGATATGCCGGACTCCTACCGGCTAAAACCACTGGAGCGGTCATCTTCGGCACCGAAGGGGGGCTCCAGGTCCTCGTAAGATCACACTAGAGCCGCCCATTGGTGCCACGCCTTTAGGCACATCTCGGAAGGGATGACTGTAAAGCGGTCACCCCCTCTAGCGGAGGGAAGGCGACTGTAAAAAGGTCGCCCCCAGGCACTTCTCGGGGAGGATTGTAAAGGATCCCCCCAAGCCTCGCTTTGCGCTGTGCTGCGCACACGGCGGCACGTGACCACGTGCACGCCACCGTCTTCCCGGGGGTCGCTCGGTGTGAGCACGTAGATTCCCCAATCTGCGCGCCCGCGACCCCCGAGGCCCCCCACCATGAAGTGACGGCAGGGGGCTCAGGCGTGTTGGACTTGGGAGCCGGGACGGTTGTTGCCCCGGCGCCGTCTAGTCCTTCTCCGTGCGGGATCAGCCCTCTCCCGATCCCGCTCTGCAGTCTCCTTCTGGAGCATGACGCTCTCGCAGAAGGAGACCACTGCACTACGGACGGAACGGAACTTGTCCTATATTGAAATTGGAGTGACATGAAATCGTATCAAAGCAAGATTCAAGAATCTTTCTTACAAGCTATCTTTCTTAAAATCACCTGTATTGTGGATTTAATTTACAAATGTCACATGCGCAAACACCCTAACCCAAAACAACTAGCTCAGGCCATACAAATTGTATTTAGTTGGTTTGAACTCGCGAAACGTAGTATGTAGAACCAAGCAATTAGCCACTGCACCCAACATTCCGTGTAATTAAACTCTAAAATAGTGAGCACTCATGTAAACCTCACAAAATTTGTTACTAACAAAACAGAACAACAAGAATAACAAAATGGTTTCATTTTTTATTAAGACACAAAGCAAACACCTATACAAACTAACTTACTAATAAATTACTATAAAAAATAACCACACTTCTACTCTAGTAAGTATGCTTTTGGGCGCTCTGCCAGTGTTTTCGGAACAAATGTCCTGCGCTGAGAAAAATGGACTTATGCATCGTGTCCACCCCGACAGCTTCACTATCTCCATTCGCTCGGACCGTGACTTGACATTTGCTCCCCCTGATGATATAGTGAAGTAGCTCCTCTCCAAATGTCTCCAGCCAGTAAAGTCCAACTGGGAGAAGTTCAGGAACATCGTGAGCACTGCAGATTGAACGTGTTCATTTTGAGGAGCGGTACCGCATTTGTTGCAGTTGTGACGAGATCGACTGTTTCTGTTTGCTACCAGGGTAAAGCCGTCCATGTTCACTTCACTAGCCTTAGATGTAGACGCCTTTTGCCTCTTCATCTCATCACTCGGAGTAGAGGGTGGCTTAGTACTTGGGAAGTGGGTGTGGGTCTTCTTTGCATAGTTCTACTTCCGCGGCTGTAACGTTTGTGTTGGATTTTCTTGTTGTGACGTACACGTGTCACTTTTCCTCTCCTAAGCTTAGAAAATGCCCCACGGAGTGAAATTTAATAGGCAAATTTCCCTATTAAAACGGCAAGTAAACACAGGGCTCTACAATATACGTTTGCAAGAGGTTAAGTCATCATTGCCATAATCGCCACGCTTGGCAGACGGGTTGGCGATCGCAGTTGAGTTGTTAATGTACTCGAAGGACGTTACTGCCCATCCTCCGGCTAATCCCTTAGTCGATTTTTACGATATCCACGGCAGGAGATGGGGTGGTGGTATTCTGAGCCGGCAGCAGACGGCACAGAGGTTAAGTACATGCATGCATTCTATAGAAACCGGTACCAGACTACCATAACAATAGATAGTTATCTATTTTCATCTTAAACGCAAACTTTTCGCAAGATATTTAGATTTAAAAACTTTGTTGCAAGTATTACGCTTTGGTTGTTCCCGAGGAAAAAGGCACTGGAGCCGTCCATTGCAGCTAACGTTTTTAGGCACATCTCGGAGGGGATGATTGTAAAGAGACTAACCCCAGGCTTCTCAGGCAGGCAGTCTCTGGAGGGGGGATGTGAAGGATCCCCCCGAAACCTTGATGTACGTTGTGCTGCGCACCCGGCGGTATGTGAGCATGTGCACGCCACCACCTTCCCGAAGTTAGCTCGGTATGAGCAGGCAGATTTCTCAATCAGCTCTCTCCCGATCCCGCTTTGCTTTCTTCTTTTGAAGCATGACGCTTTCACAGAAGCAAACTTCCAAAGACATTTAGATCGAAAAACTTATGTTTTCTTTCTTGAGTTTGCATGTAAACTATGCTCTTTAAACGTTAACTTTTTAGTTTTCGAATCCAATCACATGCAGTTTCGCTATGGCGTTTCGCGTACAGCAAACTCTTGGAGTTCGAACCGAATGCGGCAATAGTCGATTCCCTCTGCGAATAACAGAATTTCCGATCAGACAGGACGCTTCTTCCGATGCTTCGTCACTGTTTGTTTAGTTTGTGTGTATTCCACAAGGCACGAATTTGTTTTCAAGTCGTAGTTGGAAAAGTATGTGATTGAACATCGTGGATTACGTGCTTTTAAGGAGAGCTACAATAAATGCAGAACGACGACAACATTTACATTTCGTGTGTGAATACCTATTTTATTACTTAGATTGAAGATTTTTCGATTTAGATGAATAAGATAGTCTTGTTAAGCTTACATGCTTATCTATCTGGAAATCTATTAGAAGGCCTCCTTCGGCCTCCTTCGGCCTCCTGATATGATAATGACATAAGCTTATGTAGGGGAGATAGGGGAGGGTTAGGCAGTCGGGAGACATGGGCACCCCCTGTTCCATCATCATCATAATTTCGTCCGAATGCAGTCCACTGCTGGACACAATCCTCCCCCAAAGATCACCACAATGACCGATATGGGTGTGTTGTGTGCTCATTGGAGGGTCTTGCCATAATCGCCACGCTTGGCAGACGGGTTGGCGATCGCAGTTGAGTTGTTAATGTACTCGAAGGATGCTGCTGCCCATCCTCCGGTTAATCCCTTAGTCGACTTTTACGACACCCACAGAAGGAAATGGGGTGGTGGCATTCTGAGCCAGTTATTCCAATTCAATTATATAATTTTTTGTTTCCTATTTTGGTAGTTTAGTTTGTCGCGGAGTGCCTCACTCCGTGTTTCATTCCCAGTTAGCTCAACTAGGAGGCTCTCTCCATGGTAGCAAGTAACGGAGATCAGTTATATATTGAATGAAATGTAACATACATATTGTTATAACGGTATATTGATATTCACAACTTCAACACTTCATGCTGATAATTATATAAATTTTAAAATATAGCTTACTATCACTATTTAAGCTAATTAAAAATAAGTAATATTGCAGGCAGACTATTTAACCACTAGCGTTCAGAATCGAATCCAATGTGATAATGATAATAATCAAAATATAAAGACCGACTCTACGTCACATAAATTCAAATTTTGATTTGAATAAAGAATGAATCGTGAGGTGGACAGTGATGGAAATAAAAGTTATGAAAAAGGTTGATTGATATGAAGATGAAGGATGACTTCGTCACAAGTTTACCTATTCGCAACACTGTTCATCCATAAACTATCTGTCATTTCGTTCAGTTGTCAAACACAGACGCATTTTTAGGCTAGACACCGGTCAATGCAAGTATTTTATTGTGATTTCAAAGTATATAAACACGAAGAACCAGCCAAAGGTATGTTTTTCCTTTGAATATTTGCTAACGTATAAATTTGTTTGTAAGTCACGCGAAAACATCTAACCAAAAATTTTAACGAGAATATTAAATCGAAATATTAATTCAATTCAAGGGGGAGAAATGGTCACTTGTTTTGTATCATGTATAAAATGATACAGTTTACTATACGTTACCTGATTTTGTTGTATAAATGTATTATATTATTACAGAAAGATGCCGTTTAAGTATTAAAAGATGCGACGCAAAATTCCAAAAGATATAATACTTATTCTAGAAATATATAAAAATAATACGAATAGAAGAAGTGTCAAAAGGTGGAAAGATAATAACAACTGCTGATAAATTTAAAATTTCTGATGAGGACGACGTGATTGATGTTTATAGTCACTTTCAAGTCAATGATTATGTGCTCATGAAATTCGATATAAAAAAAAATGTTCTGCATTATGTCGGACGAATTGAAGAAATTAGTCACACTCCGGCTACAGTTGTTAAACATATTTATTTATTTACTCTCTGTTGATTACTTTTGTAATTTAGATACTATTTGAGATTATATAACTTTTTATTATGAAAATTCATAAAATAAACCAATTATTTTATGAATTTTGAGTATTTTATATGCCATGCCTAAACCTCGCACAGGGGGTGCCTGAGCCCCTACCATGGGGAGCTTTGGGCACAATCTACATTTTTCTGAAATCTTGTTATAACTTAGAGACTGATTATAAGTTGTATACTGTTCTTTGTAAAACATCTAGCCAAATAATAATAATAATAAATAATCTTCATTTCAGACCAAAATCCATAGATATTACAATAACAATTTAATAAAATAAAACACACCTTACTAAAAACTTAAGTGCGCTCATATGCAATTAAACTTTTCAACATGTTAGCCCAGTGATGTTGAATGGGGCACATAAAATTTTCCGATATCATTTTCAGGATCCCATTTTTTTTTTTTTAATCTTTGCCCCACACTAGGATTTCTCCTGTGTCGTGGGTGCGTTTACAGACATGAATTCCACATACAATACACCCAGACCCGGAACAACTACCTGCACCTCATAGAAATATTTGTTCCGTGCGGGAATCGAACCCACGATCCGGAGCGCAGCAGCCGACTGTATCAGCCACTGCAACAACCGTGCCGTGATACCTCCTCGCAACCTATACATCATGGAGCTTGATTTTTTGCGCATCGTGGCGAAATATCGTCTGTGTGTGCTTCAGCAAACATACCTGATGCACTACAGAAGCGTGGAAGCTTCAGCAGGGCCCTAAAAATGTTATTGTATTGGACACGTAGGACGTTGAAAAAAAAAAAAAAAAAAAAAAAAAAAAGGCACGCTGGGTGTACGATGTCCACATGCTGCTCGCTTAAAAGCATTGGCAGTACGCCTTAAAAAGGGTGATCTTAACTGCGTTGGAACACCGTGAAAATCTATGAATCAGCATACCGCCACGCACCGCCACGCACCGCCACGCACCGCCAGCGCCCTACGTTCCTTTTCAATATCAGTATCGTCACATTGATTTTCAGTGATACAGTGTCCAAGATATTTAAATTCAGTTACCTGTTTAAGGGTAGTACCCTTTAATTTAATGGGTGATACCAGACCTAGCCTACTACTATCAGCTTTAAACACCAGTATCTCACTCTTGTTTTGATAATAAACCAAGCCATTCACATCTGCATAGTCCTCACAAACCCGCACAAGCTTCCTCAGCGCAAATGTATGGTGCAACTTACCTTAGCTAGATTAGATAATTTGATTTTTATTAACTAATTATGTGAAAAAGTGCCCATCCCTCCCCTATCTCCACTACGTTATAAATAGTACTAACGCGAAAGGGCATTACTTTATTTCTCAATATTTTCTCCCTTCCTTCCTTTTTGTTTTCTTAACTTGTAATCAGGACTTTAACTAAACTATGAAAAACTGTTTGCATAGTTGCCAACATAGGTGCAGTTCTTGCTTGCGAGTTAACTCCAGCCATAGCTTGTGATTAAAAATCTGAGTAATTATTCTTAGCAAAAATACTATTTTGACTTGCACCATCAAAGTGATGGTGTCAAAGCATCGTTATGCATTTTTTCGGCTCGCCTCGAAGCGGCGTCGCGCTTTGCCTCGCTCTTCAGACATCTTTCGCAGTTTTTTTTTGCAAAAAGTAAAGTCGTCATATCCTCGTTGCGCAGGGTTCAGATACGATCTGACGGCATGTCTCAAGTGGCCAGTGACCTGTCGCCTTCATACATATCAGTTACTCTGTATAAAGTAATTAATATTGATCATAAAGTCGAATAACGATACGATATTTGAAAGAATATCGAGATATCGAGATAGACTTCAAGTTCATTATAAAACATATTTGATATTGTTTTAAGTTTTATCTCAAAGAGCAGCAGAATATAAAACTTTGCCGATATGAATGAAGACTATAAATTAAAAGCATTCATAATAAATGAAAACATGCTATACATTCTTGCTCCTAAAGGGCCTTGTGTCAATAAATAACAATACAGTAACTGCATCGTGTCTAGTTTAGCCATACGCTATCTTGCTCTTTTGTAGCTAGGCTCCGCTTTTTCTATGAGAAAAAGTCGACTGCGTCTTTATCTACGATATGGTAAAATTCTAGATTTGCGCGCTGTGATTTCAGTTAAATACCTCAGTTATTCTCATTCAATCATATAAAAAATAACATGTGTTTGCACGAAAATGCCTGTTATATTTTGTACTTGGCCTTCTACTTTGATTATCTGATAAAATTTATCTTCCCGGCAATACTTACATTTATAAAGACGTTTTTAACATTTATTTTTTCAATTTGTAAAAGGAAATTAAAGGCCTGTTTGTTTTCCCAAGGCGGCACTTAAAGTATTTATTCTAAGCTTATTGAGCCGACTTCATCTTATCTGACGACGCTTATGACGAACTCGCTTCGCCAAATGACATTTGGGTAAACATTTTGTTTTTACACTTTTTATTTTTTCATTCTTAATGAGAAATTATGCGTTAAATTTTTTATGTTATTCTTCGTTCTTCAAGTCTTTTGGCTAAACTAGAAGCTGAATATCCATACTTAATTTGGAGCGATTGCCGTTAGACCTCCACATCCTAGATACTAGGAAATATCAAAATTCTTCTAGACCAGTTTTTGACAGACTATTGGGCTTCTGACTGCCCGTAACGACTGTCATAGATGTATGAATAGAATAGAATTTTTTTTTTGTAAATTGGTCCTAGCAGACACTACCACGTCATATTGAAACAACTAAGATACTTTCACTAGATGATAACCTCTGAGTAGAAATGCCGAAGGAAATTCATAGATAGGTATATAAAAAAAAGTTAAAATCTTTTACAAATATGTTTTATAAAAAGTGTTTGCAACATAATCTGTACATTGACAAAAGATAAAAGATAAATATGGCAGCTATATAATGAAAATAGTACTACAGATGTCTTTGGTTTCCAAGCCACATGGCTTCCCTGGAAACAGCAGCAGCAGGAAAAACCTTACGCCATAATTATGTCACTATCGTCCACATAATCCCTTATCGTGTAATATGCTTTTTATGAGAATTAATTTGACGTGCGATTTAAACTTTCCAACTGTCAGATCGGTATCTTATTATAAAACCGAACACAGTTACCTAAGAATGACTTATTGGTTTTGGACAATCTAAATTTAGTTACTATTACTCTGTCTATTTCTAGTATTTATACAGTGAATGTCACTTTTTACATTATCAGATTTACACATTTAACTTATCATTTTCAAAAATGTGAAGGGAAAGCATTGTTAGTACGTTAATATTTTTAAAAGAGGTCGCTAAGAAATTCGCGACGGCACATATTAGATATATATTGCGCGGATGGACCTGTTCTTTAAGTACCTAATGTATATAATTGAAAGCTGCTGCTCCCCACAGCATAATACTATACGATATTATGCTGTGGAAATATGCAAAATATACAATTCTGGCCATAGCTATGTCAGTGGGTTGCCTTATTTTTCTGACAAATGTAGCAGATCTTAACCTACTTGATAGAGCCTTTATATGAGTAATCTGACAACCGGGACCAATGGCATAACGTGCTGAGGCATAGAAGGATCTCGATGTTTTAGGAATGGTCACTCATTTAAGGACTGATCGCGGGTACATTGTTAAACCTCGCAGATCTTTCAATCCGCATAGCCGGTTTTTAATGCAATCATAGTTACGAACCAATTTTTTTGTTATTGTCGTTGGAATTTTCATGTTGGATAATTTTATTTGTGAGTTGTATAACCTTAATTTTCCTAAGGTTTTATGGTGTCACAGTCTCTTGCGACCAATGTCACCATTGCTGTCTACCAACAAAATAACCTACGCAAGCCACATTAAAATAATAAACCAAAATTGTTTATGAGTTTAGAAATTAAGTTAGTAACTAACACTTGAGAGCTATCTTGGCTTCAACAATAAAACTTTATTTAATTCTAAAGAAAATCCAGTCTTAGAACTTCACTTGAAACTTATTAAATACATTGAGAGAGCTCGTTTATAAATGGTATATATATATATCGGGAGGTTTTCCTTAACGTTCAAGCTTTTATATTAATATCGAGTTATTCAGTATTAGGTTTTATCTATGAAATTGCCGTTTTGTACGAAATAAAGTATAGGTATATTTCTCATTTTTTTCAAAGTATCACCCATGCAATCGATACATATTTGACAACGCAGTGGCAGTTTATCGATACCCTTTTTTGAAGAAACCAGATGAAGATGAGAACTCTTCAAAGACATTTTGTACTACCTCTCAGGTTAAGATTTTTTTCCCGCCAAAAGGTAATCCAGACTCTGGAAAAAGTTAAAGTCTGTAGTCGCAAGGTCTAATGAGTACGGCGGATAACTGAGAGCTTCCAACCCCAGCTCTTGTAGCATGGTGATCATCTGGTGTGCAGTACGAGGCCACGCGTAGTCATGCAGGAACAGCGGGGACGAGCGATTGATCATAGCTGGTTGCAGATGTGCTAGCTTCTCCATCATAGTGTTCAATTCTTCACAGTACATATCTGCAGTAGTGCTTATTCCGTTCTGTGATGAATCACACCGGCACTAGACCACCACACTGTGGCCATCACTTTTCTAGGAGTCATTTTTCGTTTAGGGCATTGAATAGGTGCTGAACCAGGATATAACCAACTTGCTGAGCGCTTGCGATTGTCAAACAGAATCTATTTTTCGTTGCAGATAACAATGCGGTTCAAACTTCCATCGTTTCTGTGCCTGTTGAGAAGCGCAAGGCAGGCCTCGACGCGCACATTGCGCTGATGACTGTTAAGTTCGCGGGGCACCCATTTGTCAAGCTTTTTTAGCTGACCAATATGATGCAAATGGACCAAAATTGTTTTGATGCGCTAACGTCGAAAGCTGCTGCTAATTCAGCCGTAGAATAGCTCCACGATTGCCTTTAATTCGTAATTGCAGAGCAAAGTTTTCGGGTGACCACCGGATTCATTTTTCAGATGATAATTTCCAGAACGGAAGCGGACAAACAAATAAGTGAAGTGTTGTGCGTTCGTTTGTAGTGTTCGCCCCGTAAACGTTTTTTATGTTGCATGCCGCTAGTGCCTCGTTGCTGTCACGACGGTACTTATATTCCATAATTAAGTGAATTTTCAACGTATCAATGACGACGAAAAGATTCAAACGTGATAAAAACATAACACTAATCAATACACATAAGACTGATTTTTAATAATGAAATAAAATTAAATAAAATTAGAATATAGAGCCTAAGTTTATTAATTTATTTGAAATTGACAGTACTGCACGGCAATTTCAAAGGAAAAGACCTACTATTTGTAACTTATCTACATGTAAACGGTATACGTGTTTTTATCAATGCATAGAAGTTATCGGTTTATTGATACTATACTCCTTCTCTCGCTATTTATTTCCCTTTTTAAATGCATCCTTCCTTCCTTAAATGTACATATTTCCTGTAGCGTAATTGACATGTCAGATAAAAATCTTCACTTATAACTTACACCCACACCATTCATCGTCATCATTTCAGCCAAATGATATCCACATATGCCTCCCTCAAAGATCGCCACAACGACCGGTGTAGGTTTGTGTTATGTGATCATTGAGGTTTTGCTATAATTGCCAGACTTGAGAGGCGGGTTGACAATCGTTTTTAATTACGTTGTAAATATACTCGAACGACGCTGCTGTTCATTCTTCGGCTAATCCAATAGTCGCCTTTTACGACACCCACGAGATGAGACTGGTATGATGCCACTATTAGCTGGCACCACAAGGTTACTTAATATACTAACGTAACTAGGTTTACGGTTACACCACTGCCGAATCGAATCCGCAACCTAAAACAATGTTATAAATGAGATTACTACCAAATTCAAAATTCATTCTACTGTAATAAAATACGTAATTACAACAACGAAAATAGCTCCTTGAGGCAAGTCATCGGTCTGAGATTGGATCCTGTAATTTTAGACGGCGCAAGTCACAAAAGTAATTTGCCAAAAAAATATTCTCTGATCAACAAAGACGACCACAGTCGACCTTTCATGTCATAAAGGAATCCTCTTAAGAATCTTACAGTGGATAAGGGACCCTGATCTGCCGATTTCTACCTATTTAATAATCGATTATTGCCCGAGGGGTTGAACGGATTACCATATCAAAAGAATGCATGATCTCATGTCGAACGTCAATTTGGTAAAACATTCGGCTCAAAAGGCGTGAGCAGTTTTATTGCGTTCTAAAAATTCAAAGAATATTACGGTTTTCTATGTAATTTCGTTACACATATATTCTTCCCTTTTACTAACATGTCACGTGTCGAAGTTTCCTTTCGTAAAGTTTTGTGTGCGGTATTTGATGTCATCGTTAACTTTGGTTCTACAGTCTTCGTTCGTTTATTTTTTTTTAACTGTAAGCAATCGTCTTTGCATTGTATGATTAATATTTACCAGTAAGTAAATAAGGACACTCGTATACGTACTCTTATAGGTCCAGGTGGAAACCAGCGTCGGGATTTATTCGTAAGCTGGTAACCCTTTTGGCGCAAACTCGAGATACATGCTACAGGCTATAGAATCTTTATATGTTTAAGTGTTATTTGTTTTACACTTCATTATTTATTCATTTTTTGCGTGCTTTTTATGTGTCGCTATTTGTGTCAAATAAATATTTCATTACTTTTTCCTTCATTATTTCTATAAACCAGAGGGATGGGCAGCAGCGTCTCTTCTGTGGAAACAGTAGCCACACTGCGCTCACCAACCCGCCTGCCAAGCGTGGTGAGTACTGGCAAATTCCCTCCAAAATAAAGAAATAGTTGTAGAGATCTAGGGTAGAAGCCACTGGTTAGCTGTGGACGTCTTCAGGATAAGGGACAGAAGTGCTAATCCTGATTCATCCCAACTTTTACGTACTTAATCCATTACGTACATATGTCTATACTAATATTATAAAGCTGAAGAGTTTATTTGTTTTATTGTTTTAACACGCAAATTTATGGATCCACAAGTCGGATTTGAAAAAATCTTTTGCATTTGATAGCCCAATTCTTGAGGAAGGCTATTTAACACCACGTTACAACTCTTAGGAGCCGAACAAAAATGTTAGAAAGAACGCTAATTTAGAACGAAGTAATAGCGCCGGTTGCCAGCTATGCGACGAGGAGGGTCGGGGCCGAGGGCGATTGCCAGATCTATATACTAATACCGCACGAAAAATGGCAAAAAATAATCTCTTAAGTACTTTAAATTATTGAAAAACCAACCGATTATTTTAAATTAATCGACGCGTGACCCCACGGGGCACAGCTAATCAGTAATAAAAACCATGTTGACCCATTAGAATAGACAACGTATTTGCTCAAAGCCCCGTCTAAAATATCTAGTCCATTCGTTACAGTATAATGTCCATTACTTTTCATGAATTTGACAAGACTTTTTTATTTAGATATTATTTATAGCTCTATGAAATTGTATTATTAAACTTGTTTTTTACTTCAAAGGGGCTATACATCATCACAAATTACTCATTAGTGTCATCTTATAATTGGGAGTTGATTTCTTATCCAAAAAATATCTCAATTTGTTTGGTTATTTAAAAATAAATCTAACAGAAGTTTCAATTTATTGAAGCTTTGTCAACGGCATTTGCCTTTTAAAACGAATATTTAAAAAAATTATTAACGTAACGTCTGGTGTCTGGATTAAGAATATGGCACCACTCCATCTCTGCCCGAGAATGTCGTAAAAGGCGACTGAAGGACTCTACAGAGTGATGGTCATCAGCGTCCCTTCTATGGAACAGCAGCCATTTTGCGCTCACCAACCCACCTGCCAAACGTACTAGCAAGTTCCCACCAACATGACGATATACAGCATGTAACCGGCTGTTGTGGAGATCTATGTAGTGGACGGATCTTAGGCATCAGCCTAAGATCGTCTAAGATATCAATGATGATGATATGAGGTCACGCCGGGTATAAAAACGAATCCTTGTATCATACTTAGTATGTCTGTTAATACCCATTAGTGAACGAAGGCGTCTTTATATATCGCTGTGACGTTCGGTATTTATTAGCTATGCTATAATGACAACTGGTCAATTAATTTACTTGATATGACTTTTTTGCTATCACATATGGATGCTAGTGTTACATAACATAATCAAACCATTACTGTCTCAATGCTGGGCACGGGACTTTCTCATGATGAAATAGGTGAGGCCTTAGTGCACCACGCTGGCCTAGTGCGGAGTTGGCGGACTAAACACACCATTGAGAACATTTTGAAGCCTTCTCTAGTGTGCAGGTTTCCTCACGATGTTTTCCTTCACCGTTTACGCAAGTGATAATGAAATCCTGATTTGCACAGGAATCAGTCAGAGGTGCGGGCCGGGATCGAACTCGGTCTGAGTTCGATCCCGGCCTTGATGATGATGATTCGATCCTGTATGGAAGGCAAGCGTTCAACCACAACACTGCTAGTGTTGTTCTAACTAAATCCCTCACTTTACTTTCACGACACATTAGGGCTAATGATGCCCTATTTAAAGCTGGAGACACAGTCGATACTCATAGCTTGTGTGTGCTTTAATCACTTAACGGGGAACTTCGCTGTAGCTTTTTTACCAGGCAAATTGTCTTCTGGATTGAAAACATTTAAAGTAAATTGCTTCCAAGAATAGTAGAATATATCAAATGTTTAAACAGGCATAAATTGTAAAAGATAATTAAAAGATACGACTAGGAAGTTATTTATTGTCACTGTGTGACCGTTTTAATGCGACATTGCTCGTAAGAATGATTTGTATGTTGATGTTATATACGTAATTATCGATAATGCATAAGATTGATATAAGGAATATAAGGAAGGAAGTTCTTGGGTCTACACATGATTCCGCCATCATATCAGCCATTTATACGTCCACTGCTGAACAAAGGCCTCGCCCAAAGATTTCCAGAATTGTGTCGTCATTTTGGGGGGTATTTGCCAATACTCACCGCGCTTGGCAGGCGGGTTGATGAGTGCAGTATTTGTACTGTTCCACAGAAGGGACGCTGCTGCCCGTCCCTGAGGTTTAGAGTCCCTTAGTTGGCTTTTACGACATCCAACGGGAGGAGATGGAGTAGTGCTGTATTCTTATTCCGACAACACACGGAAAGTGTTGCCGTATTGCCAATTAATTGCCAGTGATTAACTCTCACTGGGCAATTAAAAATTAAAATTCACTTACGACTGGTAACTATCTTATATTGAGGCCCCTAGAACAATATTTTGGTCGCATGGAGCACGATGCTACATAGTGTCACATGCAATGTTATTATATATTAAAAGAAGGTCACATACAACAACAATATTTGCAGTACCACTTTCTCTTTGTCCACATTCATGTGTCATACATGCAGATCAGTTGCAAGTACTAAGCAGTCAATCTTGACGAGCATCCTTGATATGATCAAGATGTTCTTTGCAAAAGCCATTTTGGAATTCCTACTAACATTCCCACGATAAATCCTTTTCATAGTCGCGCGATAAATCCTTACATCTTTAGTACCTTCATCAATTCTTCCCAAAATGTTGGACCCGGTTTGATCTCTCTTTCTCCAACAATAGGAAAGGTAAAAGTATTATCTGTACGGCCCCATCCTACTAGCAGTCACAAGTGCGGTTGCCGAGGGTGAAAGCTTGGTTTTTGTTCCTACTTCGGATGAGGTGTGCCTATTTGGGTTTTACTTTGGACAATTTGACTTTGAAATTAATCAACTAGCTTTTATTTCATGTAAGCAGGTTTCAAGTAGTTTCAGAATTTAGGTTCACGGTTCGAAGTTGTCACTCCTGTGGAGAAGTGCCAGGATACAACAATATGGAAAATAAAAAATAAAAAGCAATTGGTATATTAATAATAAAACACAAGTTTCTTACTCTTATGAGAACCCCTTTTTCCTACTGTCTGAAATGACCAGTACCGCAAATGATGTTACCTGAACAAGGGTAGATAGGTTTTCTACGTAATCATATCATCAACAACCATTCATCAATGCACAATCGAGGTTCGATTGCGTATTGTCGAATTCTTAGTCGGTACTGCTCTGTAAGTTATTGCAGTGTGTTTTAAATGTATTAATAAAGTGTATATACTAAGTATACAACAGTTTTATTTATTCATGAAAATTTACTTTCCAGCGGATCCGATACTCTCAACGGCGGGTGTCTTCCGGTAAGGGTACCCACATCCTTTATGAGTTAGAAATTTCGCATGTTAACCTTCGAAGCGGTGGTGTCTACGGCCGGATGCTTTAACCACCAACTATTAAGGCAACATAGTGTTAATACATAGAGATGGTTCTAATAGGTATTTTTTAAGGAAATGTTTGCCGAGGTCCGCTCGGTAACTGATTTGTTAAAGAGAAAGTAAACGGAAATATGTATAATATGTATAAAACTTACAATTTCATCGATTAGAGCCAAAATATTATAAAATACACAACAACTTTTAGGAAGCTTGTATCTGTGGGTTGCCTTCACCTCCTTTTGCCAAGACGCGATACACGCAAAAGAGGTGGCAGAGTGGGGACGGGAGGAGACTACCTCTGACCTGACGCAGAAAACGCACCAGACGCGTGCGCTGGCGGAGAGCGCTAAACGATCTCCGGCCACCATGAGTTGCGGCTAGCGGGTGGCGATCTAGGGGCAGTTCATAGACCGAACAGAAGCAGGCTCGAAACGGCAGCGTGTTGTGTCCTACGCGCGCCTCTTGAAGGAATGTGCTGCCAGCCAGGTCGCACAGAGTAGGGGTCCCTCAGATCAAGTAATAGTTGTGAGTCAGGTATCGCCCTGCAAGGGGTGTGGTCCAATGCCTACACAGCGCACATACAACCAAAGGTAACTGGAAGGAAAACCAGGGGGTTTACGCCGGTAAGAGTCCGGCATGCCCCTCTGCCCCTCCCAAGGCAGAGGAAATCCTCGAGGAATTCCTCACGAAAAAGAGAGGTTCTATGGATAGTTATACACGTCTACGCATAAACCCAAACCTAACGCAGAATCCGAGAGCTATTTTAACCCATAAAAGTCTAGAAAATATATTATTCAGATCTAGCATTTGGCACATCCTCATAATAACGATAATAATCATATTTTCCAAAGGAAGAAAATAACTAACAAAACAAATCTATTATTAGCTAAAAAAAAAAAATTTTATTTTTGAAATTTTGTGAGACTTAAACTTTAATATATAATAGCTTACGGAAATATATCGGATATATATATTTCCCCCAAAGCCCCATAAAAGATGGGAAAGAGCAAGGGTGTCGACACAAGTAGCATCCCACACCAGAGGCCTTCCCAACATCCATGGCAATAGCGACATACCGTCTGGTCTCTTCCCACATCATCACGTGCCAAGCCAGTGGGTTCTAATACAGCTGGCACGCCGAAGGAGACAAGAGCTCAACGAATTATGTCATTATTATTCATGTCGTGCTATGCGGCCCGCGCTCCTACTACAAGATAGGTCATGGTGTCCAAGGCAGTAGACAGCTTCACCACAATGACAGCGATTCGAAGCAACACAAGGAGTGCCTAAGCGTAGGCAAGGAGCGAGCCGAAAAGTGGTGTATGTTGGGCGACGGAAGTGCCTGAAGCCAGAGCCCCGACTCCCATTCACCCACAGCAAGTAGGCGAGCACGCTCAGCAGTATTGACTGACGCATTTAAAAGCTCATTCCGTATCAAACTGCAGAGTGGCTCATCCCACCGCCTTTGGGAAGATGGATTGACGGGCAAAACTGTATTTGGGCAAGCCATTTTCCAGGCGTCCATAGCATCAGTCAAATTAAAATTTGTAAGTAAATCAGTCTTTCAACATTAACCTTAAAAAAAACACTTACAAGGAAAAGAAAACTACATTCGTGCTTGCACTTGCCATTAAGCTGATCTGGACACCTATTTGGTCCAGTTTTGAGACACATACTTAGGAATATTCATTGTCTTTAACTTTTACACTATTTTTTTTCTTCTCTTCTTGTCTTTTTTGTACATTTTGTGTCTCAATGTGCTGTATCCAAATAAAAGTTTCATTCATTCATTTCATTCATTCACATACCATACTACAAGTATCGTAATTAAATTGATAATAAAATTCCTTTTCATAAATACACGTATGTTACGTTAGGTAAACAAACAATGAACAAACAACTTTCTGAATTTAAAACATTGAATTAATTCAAGAAGTTCAGGTGCACCGAGGTTCTAAAGAAAATATCTGCGTTATTTAAATAGCAAAGGGAACTCACCCACTCGAACATGAAATCCCCGGCGTATTCGATGGAGGAACTTAAAGACAAGCTTACACTATAACGAGTATTGTTAGCGTACCTTGTCTGGAACGCTTTGACCCACCACCGGCCACTTAACAATTCCTTCCCTATTAAAATTCTTTCCCCCAACTCGGGAAAACTTTATCTCAAATTATAACGGGCCCATCTAAATTCGAAAATAACGGGAAAGTACTCCGCTGCTTATAATTAAACGAATTCTGAACATTTTCGGTGTGTGAACTTCATTTTTTACGACGTTAAAAGGAAGACGGATAGATGGTACTGGCTAGTCGTAAAAATAATGTTAGTTGTAGAAATTTAGAAGCTTGTGCCGAGTATCTGGTAGAGGACTGAGAAGATATGTTCAGTAGTGGACTGCATTAGGCTGAGTTGACGATGACGATGTATCGTTTTTCAGGTTCCGCAAGTCCGAATGAAAAAACGGCAGAACTCTTATAGGATCACTCGTATGTCTGTCTGTCTGTCCGCCTGTCACGGCCAATTTGCTCCGAATCTAATGGACTGATTAAGTTAAAATATGGTACACGTATGAATTTTTGCGACCCAAACACGGATGTCTAATGTAAATAAACTAATTTTGAATATGGGAGTTAATTTTGGGGGGCAAATCATAAAATAGTTTGTTACTTCCTTATAAGGTGACAAGGCAAGTTTAAAAAAATACACAAATAAATTAATAAATAAACAGTTTTAGTAGAGAGTAGTAGAGTATAAAATATTGAAAAAAGTACAGATAATATTTCTTTACTTATAGAATACAAGAAAACCTATAAGAAGTCTATGGTTTTAAAATAACATGCTTAATATTGTGCGTCCAAACTTACATTTGCAGTTGGATTGTATGGGAGAACATGTTTTTCAACTACAATGTTAAGTTTATTCTTGGGGTTAAATTATGTTAGTCATCACAAACTTTGGGTCAGTTTTAATAAACACGCTAGACAATATATTCATCGTACGGAATCCTCTCCATGCGAGTTCAATTCGAACTTGTCTGATTTTTTTACAAAATTGTTTTGCCGTCGGAACTATGAAAAGGAAAACTAGAATTATTCTTGACGGTATCTCTGAAGACCCAATATTCATTTTATAAAAAAGCGTTATCAATATCATAACCTAACAGAAAAGAAAGATCCACATATATTTACACTTTATCTTTTATCTCACGAAAGTAAATAAAATGTGCAAGAAAGATAAGTAAATTTATATTCATAAGCATAGTAAGATGTTGGGGGTTGGAAATTCGGAATATTATCGGGGAGCCACCCTCACAGGTAATCGACTGACAAATGTCTTAGATATTTTACCGACTTCATTTCGTGGATGCTTGAAATTGTGATGGGTGAAGCATACAGGGAAACATCCTACACTTTTCCTTTAAATGGAAATTTGAAAAAAACACTTATTTCGTAAAATTAATACTGGTTTGGATAAGCTTTTAACATTCTTCTTGATTGTCGTTTGTCATACAAGTATGGAGGCCACAATTGTTTTCAGAAAGTATATTATATACATATGTTTATATTTCGCAGCGATATATTATTATGAATATAATTTGATGTAAGTATGTATACATTTTTATTTATTTCATATAATCTATACAAATAAATAAAATTGAAGTGTCTGTTTGTAATGTCAAAATAACAGCTTTTTACTAAATGTATATGAAAGTATATACGATACCTACAACAAAAACACAATTTTTAATTTTTTTGTCTGTCTGTCTGTCTGTTTGTTCCGGGTAATCTCCGAATCGGCTGGACCGATTTTGACGGGACTTTCACTGGCAGATAGCTGATGTTATAAGGAATAACTTAACTTTTTTAACGCATAAAAAATAAAGCCCTTGAAATTCAATATATATATTCTATGTCAAGTGTCTATGTCGAAGTACTCTAAATTTCTTTTAAATTAAACGCGGGTGAAACCGCGGGTTCCAGCTAGTATAAAATATATTTGAGTGAATCAACAGAGAAATTTTGTTGTACAAATTTCATCACATTTAACGTATATGCAGAAATATCTATTTTGCTAACAATAACCCATTTATATTTAGAACATAATCTTTTCTGTTATAGGTATTGACCGTGGGTGGGCACCGAATATACCGAGCGCTAGTTATTATCCATTAGAACGAACAAAATATAAGGGTAATAAAAGTTCATAGACCTGTAAGCGTGGTGTTGAATTTATATAAAAAATACCCATTTTCTTACCACCCGCCAACAATAAGGTGTGAAATTAGGAGGAGAATTAGGCTCCCCCAACGTGAGGCGTGCCTCGAATGGTGATGCAGCGGGGTGCAGAACAAGAGGATAAAATAACCCACCCCTTCCACGATAACAATATATCACAAGTCTATTGATTTATGCGGCGAAAGGTATTTCTTAATTTAGTCCCTGTAGATAAACGCTGTAGGCACCATTAATAAAGGTGACAGAGGTGCTATTATGAAACTTTATAGAGTTTTGCGGGTACGTAAAAGGAATAACAATGCATTGAATTACTATAGTACGCACAATGGAGTATTTGAGGGAGGCGAGAACCTATTTTGGACAGTATTTATAGCTAAGAAGAAAAGGGAAAAATTGCGTAGACGACGCAGTAGCTATCATAACATAGCCTTGTTTTTAATTTCGTATCTTTATTGGTCCCCGTAGGTATTCATCATGAACTTCCTCCGCCCCAGGGAAGGACGAACGGAATGCTGGATTAGTGGCTAAAACCACTGAGGCAGTCATCTTCGGCACCTAAGGGGGCTCCAAGTCCTTGTATGATCGCACTAGAGCATGAATACATATCCTATCTCATAATATGTAATGTCTTGATTGTTAAGTTTAATACAAGGTTATCGAAATGTACGTCGACTACTATGATTTTCCAAGTAGGTAGCTGTGTGTGCTGCAAGCTGCATTCCACCAAAACCATAAATGTGATAAACAGGGGTCAAATATTCCTTCGGTGGTTCACTTAGGCTAGCAAGAGTATTGAAATCCAAAGTAATGCGATGTTCAAAAGCATTTTAAAATTAAATGAACTATCACATTATATTACGTCAGCTTTGAACCTGCCAAATTTTTGTAAGAGAATAATTTCTCTAATGTAATCAGTACAGCATACAGGGCGGCGAGATCAAATTTTGAATAGCCAAGAAGTTTACTGAAATAAAAAGAAGAAAAAGAAAATTAGTACAGCCTTTTGTAGTTTGTATACTGTTTACTGCTGGACACAAATCGCTCCAGCAACTCAACACCTGGTCCTACGATTTATAGTCCAGTCCACTCCAATAGTTTTATTCATGTTGTTAATCGTGCCAATTTGATTCAACTTGGTTGAATTTAATATACCGTAATGTTAGCTATTTTAATTAATTGTTTTAATCATTCCAAATACTGGTATATACCTAACCTAATTACATGATTAAAATTGTACTAGAAGTATACCTATAACGAAAACTATTTACGTTCTGAGCCTCGCACGCACTACCTTTTATTAAGATGCGGACAAAACGTGGCGTACCTCTGGGTATTTTACAATGCCTACTCAAAAGCATGCTCTTAGGAACTTGGAATTTACGTAGCTCTATTTTAACTTAGATTTAGATTTAACGTAACACATACGTCCGAGACTTTACAACCACGTAACTTCTTAGGAATGCTTGTGTCCAAATATCCCGGAAAACGAGGATAATTTTGTGTTTCAAATGCTTATCTTCCAAGCTTTCAAGCCAGTCTGAATATCGCCATAAACACTGCCAAGAAAATTCAAGTTAGATAAGCCTACATAAAACCAGAACTTTGTTAGCCTACATAACATAAGATTTTCATAAAAATTCTAGAGACATATTTTTCTTATTTAAAAGCTCTCTTTTGACAAAAGCGTGCTCCACGATAGAGGTCAGCGAAAAGATATTCAAAGTATGTAAAGATGAGTGTATACAGGCAGTATTTACCCAGTGCAATTATTAATATTATAGAACGTACGTAGAAATTTCAGTCGATAAGGTTTCAGCAATTGTCGGGCAGCATTGATCCATGTCGACAATAAATTATCGTATATTATTGCGTATGGCCGTGAAGTAAAAATCCACGTGCTCGCTTTTCTAGCATTTTAATTGCTCGTGTATGAGCACCTTGAAAATAAAAAGAAGTCGCGTAACAAAACACCGCTGTCTATTTATGAGTCATAGCTAGGTACAAAGTTATGTCAATATAAGGAAAGCCTTGGAAAACAAAAGCATTTTTCTTACTGTAACCTCGTGTTTACTGCCAAGTGTTTGCCGTCCTCGGGGCCCAGATGTTATTCGCCATAAGCCTCCCTTATTAGGGATTCCGTATGTTCAGCCGTAGGAACAAGCTGAACTATGTATTTTTATTTTAGCGACATTATTAATATTTTCCTCTTACTAAAATGCGGAGGAACCAGAAAGGTCCCATGTTTGTGTAACGCAAAGAAAATTAGGTAAACAGAAGCCTAACCTTGAGACTGGGAACAAAGGTTGTGTTAGCAATTCGTAATCGTTTGTGAGGGAATACATTGAACACTTTCATCTGAGTAGACTTTATTGCCTACTCTTGTAGTAATATTAAAAGAAATATAATTAAATCGTGATTGTATGATACAAACCAACAAAAGTAATTGGGCATCAACACATCAGCCCGTAACGTTCATTACTGCACATATACCTCCCAATGAGCGGTCATAAATGTACTGAAATGATCATATATTGATTATTCAAAATAGACTAAAAATGAGTTCTTTTTTAACGTCAACAATAGGCAGCACCCATATAAGCCCACCCTTCACAACTTCCTAGTGTTTAAGCTGGGAAGAAGAAGCGGCGTTACAACCTCCCCAGCAACACGTCAATCTGTATACAATGTTTTGAAATACATGTACAAAAAATTATAACTTAAATGTAAATGTAAAAAGTTATGTCAATTAAATGTCACAAAATTATAACAATATAATTAAATATTAATGTCAAAAATTGATGTTAATTAAATGTCACAAATACAAAACTGCGTAAATAAAAGTAAAAATATTATAAATCATATTTAAAAGAAATCAGTATAAATCCAAAGTCAATAAAAAGGCTACAAAATTAAAGACGTCAGTTTATTTATAAAAATAAATAGGATATGGAATATTGTCATAACCACCATACTTGGCAGGCAGATTGGTGATCACAGTTTGTTGTTATTAGCACACGGGAAGATGCTGTTTGTCATTCTCTTGATATCTGCACGTATTCGCCTTTTACAACACCCATGGGGAGACTGATGATCTATTATCTACCGGGCACTACAAAAACACAAGGAACTAAAGCTATCGTGGAGAATTACTTATTGTAAAATAAATTCATTTTAAGATTACTTTGTAATGTTAAAACAATTTCTTGCTTACAGTAAAGTTGGCTTCAAGAAACATAACATTTCAAAAGAAACAGGAAGAAATTCTTGTCCATCACACCAGGTATGAACAAAGATCCTGGCTTGAAGGTTGAACTTCAACTTAAAATATAAGAACCTCAATCAAAAGAGTTCCGCTGTAGCTTTTTATAATATTAATATTTTATAGGTACTACGCACATTTAAAAATAATGTTTTCAACATAATTTTAAATAACTTGCACAGGATTTGTTTTAAAGTTCTTTCAGAGAACATTTTTCTTGTAGCTTCATTATAACGAGCTAGCTTTGTGCTTTGCGGTACGCCATCACTATTCAGGTAGGTATGTAGTTTATCCTATTCTCACTCCTAAATCTAAAATTCTTTTCTTTAAAGAGATTCATAATAGGTACTATGGATTCAGTTTTCATTTCATTTACATAACGTTTTACACAATAATGTAGAAGTCTCTTACCATAAAGGTAATTTCCATATTTTAGTTTCCTTTTTCATTATTATCATCATCATATCTGCCAAAGGAAGCTGGCTGCTGAACAAAAGCTCCCCCCATATATTTCCACAACAAGCGGTTACAGTCGGTCAGACGGCGGTCCCAGCGACCTTCACCAGGTCGTCTAACCCACGCTGCGTTTTTCGGTGCGCGGTCTCCACTCGAGAACCTTTTTACCCCAACGGCCATCATTTCTACAAGGAAAGTGCCCCCCCCATTGCCACTTGAGGTTACTAATCCTTTCAGCTATATAGGCAACTTTAGTTCTTCTACGGATTCGTCATTTCTGTTTCGATGTCGTAGAGAAATATCGCGCATAGCTCTCCATAACTTGCTGAGTGACCTTGAACTTTCTTATGAGGCCCATAGGGACTGAACACGTCTCTGTCCCATGTGTCATCACTAGTAATTTTTGGCCTTTTTATTCATGGGGAAATCCTCATTGATTTCATCCGTCTTCGGAAAGTGCGGCGTAGATACTCTTATCCTCTAAAACCCCACAGTGTCCCTTCCTAACGGTTACGGAGTCCGCTCAACAAAGGGACCGAGCTAGTGCCAAACTTGCGAGTAAATACATTATTTGCTGTACATCATATTTCATCATCATTTCGGCCGAATAAAGTCCACTGCTGGACACAGGCCTCCCTCAAAGATCAACACAACGACCGACATCGGTGTGTTGTGTGCTCATTGGGGGGTTTTGCCATAATCACCACGCTTGGCAGGCGGGTTGGCGATCGCAGTTGCGTTGTTAATGTACTCGAAGGACGCTGCTGCCCATCTTCCGGCTAATCCCTTAGTCGCCTTTTACGACACCCATGGGATGAGATGGGTTGGTGCTATTCGTAGCCGGCACCACACGGCTCTTACTGTACATTTATTAATATTAAAATATATAATTGGGTGACCGCGTCGTGAGTCCGTGAGTGCGTGTACGTGTGTCTTTCTAGATGTGCAGTGAATATCAGTGCATGTGCTCATTTATCTGTGGTGTCTATTATATATTACTAGATTTCACTGGTGGTAGGTCTCTTAATGCAAGCGGCTGGCTAAGTAGGTGCCACCCCAGTACCAAATATTCACCACCAAGCAGTAGTGTTCAAACTTTAAACATTACTGAGTTCCGCTGTAGCTAGTAAAATTACTGGGCGTGAAAGACTAAAGAACTTAATGTCTCGATGTGGAGAGCGCAGTTTGGTGCCACGCAGGACTAATCCTGAGAAGCATAACATTACAAAGGATTGAAAATACTCAACGTCTCTCTTCAACTTGCCTACAGCGCAACGGAGTGAGGCAACGATTGAGAAGAAAGAAGAATATTGTCACAATATCATTACGTAATGGCTCACTTTTAAACATGGGCCTTTTCATAGACAACTTCATAATATCTGGTCTTGAAGAATACTACATTAACCATAGCGCTTGCCAAACGTATTGGTAATTGCAGTATGTTATTACTAGACAGAGAAAGGCTACTATTCTGCCTCTTGGCACTATCCCTCAACCAGAATTAAGGTGACGCGTTCGTTGAAACGTTACTTGCCTCTCAGTCTTTAATAAAATTATACTTTGTCAGTGTGCGAGAGAGCTGCATGAACTGGTGCCACCGCCCTTCTACCATCGAAATTCCAGGGACACGGCAGGTTACCATACGAGCCTAGTTGGTATCCTGGTACGTTGTACTCAGCGGTTTTTATTTGTCATGGTCATATCCTCATGTTTCTTTTCCGCCTTGGGAAGGGCGGAGGGGCATGGACTTTTAACCGGCTAAAACCCCACGGTGTCTTTCCACTTATCTCTAGCCGGGGGTGAAGTATCCGCTTTGTCAGCATTAGACCGGTACCGCCTCTCTGTGCGACCTGGCTGGCCGCAAATATCCTACAGAGAGGCGCGCGCAGAACACATGCGCCGTCTCAGGACTGTTTCTGTTCGGGCGACGGACTGCCCTTAATTCACAGCCAGGTTTAAACTCTTTGCTAGAATCTGCTTTCCGTACTACATATAACCCGATAACTTTCAAAGTAAAAATAAATCTACTGGGTGCGTCTATCGTACTCTTAATTCATCGCTTTACATCAGGTGAAATCGACATCAAGAGCGCTGCTGCCATTCAAGAATATATAAAAATATTAATAAAAACCTATCTTTATTCTTACGCAGACGCATACTAAGACGCGTAGCGCGCGCATTGGTTTTATCGAAGAACATAATCTGTCCGATTTGCTAATGCGATCTGACTATCAGATCAGACAATGCGAAGTTCAAAATATTATCGGTTTTCTCATCCATCCGGCACCAACGACTGCTGATAGGATTTGAAATCGTTAGTTTGATTCCCGCTTCAAAGATTGAAGTCATTATATTATATTACTCCTTCTTCTTCTTCTTGTCGCGCTGGTACATTTAAGATAAGTGATATTGGTCCAGTGGTTGGCCACACTAATAGCGCTGTTTGTGGCCTTGTTAAGTTCTTCTAAAATACAGGTGAACGAGTACTTTGTACATTCTAATAAGTGGTCTGGTCAGAGACAACGCACTCGCGCTGGGTGTAGGACGAGACAATATTAGCCCATTTTACATACCTGGGCACGTTAATGATTTAGTGCCTGCCAGTTAAACCACTACAGTTGAGTTGTAAATGTTCCGGTGTCCGGTCCGGCCTTTGCGAAATCTGGTAGTGGAATACTATTATTCCTACAGCTTGCGCCTAGCTTTCAAAGTCAAAGTCAAAGTCAAAGTCAAAGTCAAAGTATTTATTGCTTTCATTCATGTGTACATAAGATCTTAACAATACAATATGATAAACAACATGAAACCCTGTCAGGGCACAGCACTTATACACAATTTTATAATAATAATAATTTAATCTAATTTAATTTATTTTATTAATAATTTTATATCTAAGCAATAGTATATACGGGCTTACGAATTTAATTCTTAGAATTACATTCATGGTGTGATTATTATTATTGTTTATTTTATTATAATTATGTTTTCAATACTATTATACGTATTATATTGTAATCTAATTATTGCACAATAAATTTTCTTACTACTTACTGTAAATAATTTTTATCATCGAAAAATTCCTGCAGTGTATAGTAGCATTTCTGCAAAAGATGTTTAAATAATTTATTTTTAAATATGTTATTATTAAGACTTTCTTTTAATGTTTGAGGTATTTTATTATAAATTTTTATGGACATGACATATGGACCTGAATGGAATAAGGATAGGCTAGATGTTGGTAGCGCTAATTTATTTCGATTTCGTAGGTTGCGGGGTTGGGTGTAGTGGTCTTTATTTTGAGAAAAGAGTGATGTGTGTTTTCTTACAAAGAGACATACTTCAAATATATAGAGAGAGACGAGTGTGAGAATCTGATGTTCTATGAAATGTGGTCTGCAACTTTCCATGCCGTCTATGTTTGACAGGATCCGTATGCACTTTTTTTGCAGTCTGAATACTTTGTCCGCGTCTACACTGTTACCCCAAAGCATGATGCCGTACCGGAGCCAAGAGTGGGCAAATGCATAGTATGATGCTTTTGCTGATTTTAAATCCGTACTTATTTTTAACTGATATAGGGCGTATGTGAATTTAGATAGTTTATTAGTAATATGTTTTATGTGCGATTTCCAATTCAGATTAGAGTCAATGTGTAGGCCTAGTAATTTGAAGTTGTCTACACAGTCCAATTTTATTCCGTTAAATGAAAAGTTAATGTCTAAAGAACGTTTCTGGTACGGTTTAAATTGCATGAGTTTAGTTTTGGAAAAATTTAATTCAAGATTATGTTCATTTAACCAAGTTGATATGTCTGACAGTATTTTATGAATATTTACGTTTGGGTTTTCGTTGCTTGCACATGGGAAGACTACGGATATGTCGTCAGCAAATAAGACACTAACATTGTTTATTGTTTTTGGAAGATCATTTATATAGATCAGAAACAAAATGCATCCGAGTACACTGCCTTGCGGAATTGATTTGTCTGTTTTTAGTTCTTTTGATTTGATATTTGAGATCACTCCGGTTTGATAGTTATAGTTCTCAAGTTCTACGTATTGCTTACGGTTAATGAGGTAAGATGTAAACCAATCATGTGCAACGCCACGTATACCAATTCCGTCCAATTTTTTCAAAAGGATGTTATATTGGACTCTATCATACGCCTTGCTCATGTCTAGTAGAATGCCTATTGCATATTTTTTTACATTTATTATGTTTAATGTTTCTTGGATATATCTATAAACTGCATTGGCGGTCGATCTGTTTTTTCTGAACCCGTTTTGACTTTCGTCAAATATATTAAATGTTTCGCAATACGAGTACAAGCGTGTGGTCATAGCGGTCTCCAGTATTTTAGAAAAGGTAGGCAGGAGAGATATTGGCCGGTAGTTGGTGCAGTCTGATTGAGGGCCCTTTTTGTGGACTGGCTTGATGATAGAAATTTTAAGAAGATCAGGAACGATCCCTTCTGAAAACGATTGGTTTATGAGAAGAGAAAGAGGGATGACTAATTCATTAGCACATTTTTTTATTAGTATTGGCGGAAGTTCATCAATGCCGAAACTGCGCTTATTTTTTAAATTATTTATTATAGTGAGGACTTCATAGGGATCTACTGGTTGGATGAAGATTGAGTTCTCAGTGCGTGATGTGACAGGTAGACCAGCCTGTTTACCAGGCTCGCCACCTACTGAAATGAAAAAGTTGTTCAAGGTGTTTGCTACCGTGATAGGATTATCCGTTATATATTTATTCACGTTTAATTTTATATTTTTCTTAGGTCTTTTTGTTGTTTTATTAGTTCTTTCTTTTATTATTTGCCACATAGTTTTTGAGATATTGTCTGATTTTTTCATTCTTTGTATATATTGTAACTTTTTAGATTGTAGGACCGTATTTTTTAGCAATTTTTCATATTTTTTGTAGTATTTTTTGAGGATAGAGTTTTTATTCTGAGAAATAAATATTTTAAGCTGACGTTTGTGTTTACAAGATATTTTTACACCAGTTGTTAACCACGCCTTTTTCTTATTGTTGTTTAATTTTTTGCTACGTTTTGGTATACAAATATTTAATGCATTTTCGATTATGTTATGGAATGATTCATAGTTTGCATTTACATTTCTATCATTTAATAATATATAGTTCCAATCTATTTTTGCTAACATTGACTTGAAGTACTTTGTGTTTTTTTCGTTAAATAATCTTTTGTTTACGTACCATGTTTTCCGTTCGTTTGTAGTAGATATTATTGGTATTGTTACTAGGATTCCTTTATGGTCTGAAAAGCCGTATTCGTTTACTGTGGTGGTTAAGTTTTCCATTTTAAAATTTGTGAAGACTAGGTCTATGCATTTGGCACTTGTACTTGTTATTCTAGTAGGTTCCTCAATATACTGTTGAAAGTTGTAGCTATTCATAACGTTCAGAAAATTTACTGTCAAGCTAGAATTATCTAAAACATTGATGTTAAAGTCTCCTCCGATTATAATGTTTTTCTTATTGTCTTTTATTATTAATGCTTGTAACAGTTTTATTAAAGAGCAGAAAAATATATGTGTTTCCCTGCTTTTTTCTGGCCAATATATGACTATAATAACCAGATTTTGCTGTTCAATTTCAATTGCACATATCTCAAATATATATTCGACAGTCATTGACGTTATATCGCTTCTTTCTATGGTTTCAATGTTTTCTTGTATAAATATGCATACGCCGCCACCTACATAGTTCTCTCTTGTGTAGTAGGATGCCGGATAGTACCCCTCTAGGTGTAATAGGTCTATTTTTTTGTTAGTTATCCATGTTTCTGTTAGGCAAATTGCATATATGTTTTGTTTTTCTTCTGTAACTGATTCAATTAAGTGAGTTTTATTACTTAAGCCACATATATTTTGATACAATATTTCGAAGTTATTCACGAAAAGTAGGGCGCTCCGTTGTTAGTTCTTTTTGTGTAGGCTTTTGAATGTGATTTCTGGTATTGTAATAGATACCAGTTTCTATAGGGTTTCGGTTGTTTTCGCTTTGTGAAGGAGGTTGTGTTGTTGTTGTGTTGTCTAATATTTTAATGCTGTTGTTAATATCGTCCTGTTCATATGATCCTCTATATTCTTTTCCATTGATTATTAATTTATTATTTTTGATAATAGCAAAATGTCCTTGTTGTCTCGCTTCCAGAAGTACTTGTCTTTGTAATTTGTATTCTTGTACGGACTTTTTATCCATAAATTCCGTTACGGCCAATCCAGTGTTTCTAAAGAGTCCGTGGTTCTGTAGTAGGTATCGGGTCATTCTTTTACTTAGCAGTTCAATTGCTATTGGTCTTCGGTATCCTCTTTTTCCAATCCTCGATACATCTTCTATATAGCCCACAAGATTAACATTAGCTACATTTTGGAATATATGTGTTATTTGGTTATGTAAATCGGTTTCAGTTTCATGATATTGTTCAGCTAGACCAAAGAGCACAATTTTTTTTTGAGTTTTCAATGATACGGTCAGTTTTTGATGCGATATAATCGGATGTGGGCACGGCATGAGGGGTTGATGTTTGTTTTAATTCCTGCAGTTCAGATTTTCGCCAGCTGGTCGTGAATTTGAAAGGCCTATTAATGTAAATACAGCAGCTCGGAGGTTTGGACATGTGCTAATCAATCACGTCGTAAGGGCTGGACAAATTTTGATGAAATTTGTTACGCCAGTAGGATGCTTTCTGGATTAGCACATAGAGTATTTTTCTATGGCACAGTTAATATTTTCCAAACATAGGTAGTATTAAATATACGTGATCCGACTCTTCTGCCGCAAAAAACAATATTGAAACCCTTAAGGGGACTCGATAACTCTATTTTTTTATATTATTAAACGTCCTATGTCCTACTTTATGGCATAATCTACATCTCTGCCAAACGTCACTTGAATCTGTTTAGTCGTTTGAGCATGATGGAAAGACAAACATCCAAACACACAAACTTTCATAATCATATCAGTCAAAGGACATCCACTGCTGAACAAATCAAAAATATATTCTGATTCCGAACACCACATGGAATAAAGTTTCTAATATTAGTAAATATAAAATAGGCGTTTGTTTGACGTCATTTGGATTTGTATATCAGTGACAATGAAAATACTGCCTATTGTAGGGTTTATTTAAGATTTTCTTATTTATCGAACATAACAAATCCAGACAAGTACACACAAACTTATCGTTTACCTAACTCAACAATATTATCATATTTCAACGTAAACCTGTCTCCTAAGCCGTGAAACATCGCGTATATAGTCCTAATCTATCATTTGGAAGTCGAAAAAAAATCGAGAATATATATTACGTTTGGTCAGGTGTCGTGGAAGTCCTCGGGGAAATCTAACTTTCCCGGAGGCGCAGACACCAATCGATTCTATTCAAATTTATGACAGAGAGAAACGGTTTGTGTTATATTAATTTGGAGCTGATAATACCAAGGACCTATTCAAGATATTTCGATTTTGACAAAATCTTTTGCCAACAATTTTGTGTGCTGTTGCAGTGTATCTTACTTCATAGTTTTTGCCCTTTATCAGATTGCAATCCATCATCCTCTTTATTTCAGACGAAAAATGCCCACTGCTCCCAAATCCCCCAAAGACCTCCTAAACGACCGATCTGAGATCGTGTTGTGCTTATTGGGGGACTTTGCCGTAAACGACACGCTTGGCGGGTGGGTTGATGATTGCAGTTGAATTGTAATTAATACACTTGCAGGAACCTGTTATTCTCCCAACTAAGCTCATAAGTAGATAGCATTTTATGACTTTTACGCCTTTTATCATAAGAGCCTATAAAACCCAATTAAACAAAAAAAATGTTAGGCAGCTTAAATAAAGTTTTATAAAATATTCAGTAACTATTTATACTCCAGAGTTGTGTTCACATCGAAATTATATAAAAAAACTACCGGTAGGTATTAACAGCTCTATGTAGGCAGCTTAACATTCGAAACCCTATCGATAGCTGTCTGCGACTGGCAGGCTTGGCGCCGACTTCTCACAAAATTCCCGCCCTTATTTTATTGCCTTCTGTCCAAGATTAAACTTTCCTTCACCGTTTTTTAACAATACATTCACTCAAATACACTCTGCGATAAAACTTGGTACAAAATAAACGAATCAGAATAAAACACGTGAATTTAACAGTATTACCGTTCACAGGAGACTGATGGATACTGGAATTGTGTTTACGTATTCTAGTGGATACTTTGCAGACGAACATAAAAGTTGATTTGATACAATACAAGTTCAGCATGCATGCTTTGTACAGCTGCAATCTGTATAAAATATTAGAGATGGATTTCTTGCTATTTTGAGGGTAATGAAATGCAAATAAAAATAAAATTCAGCAAAAGCAAACAGCAGGTCTTCAACATTAAGGGCACGTGACAGCTGCGGTAAGACCTGTCATGGAAGAATGGCTGGAGAGACGGCAAGGCACCCTCACTTTCCGGATGATGCAGGTGCTCTCGAACCATGGGTGTTTTGGGAAGTACCTGTGTCAAATAAGCCGAGAAAAGACGCCCGGGTGTCATCATCTCGCTTCCGGCCGTGGTTCAGTCTATCGACTGGAACAAGAGGGGGCGGGATGCTGTCGTGTCCTTTTGCGACGATGTGATGCAAGCTGATGATGCGACAGAGCGGAAATGAGAGTTAACCACCTCTAATCCCCACCGCAGACAGCGCACTGTCAGTGGAGGGCGCTGAACAATCTCCGGCTACCCTGAATAGCGGTTTGCGGGCGATGAACTAAGAGCAGCCCGTCGCCCGAATAAAAACAGACCCGAGACCGTGGCTGCTCTGCGCGCCGATCTGAGGGTATGTGCCGCCGGCCAAGTCGCACACAGATGAAGCCCGTCAAACAATGGCGGGACGATACCTGCCGGTGGTTCGTTCTAATGCTGACAAGGCGAGCACCTAACTCCGCGCCAGAGGCAAGTGGCAGGACCGTGGGGTTTTAGCCAGTAAGAGTCCGACATGCCCCTCCACCCTTCTCAAGACGGAGAATGTCTATAAGGATTTCCCACGACAAAAAACCAAAAAGGGTCATCAACATCAAAGCCATTAACGAAAACTACCGAACGTAAGTATTCAATTTGATTCTTTATTAACATCCTCTTCCCGCTCTAGTTGCAAGTTACTTGGGGTCAGCGCAATATGTTAGTCATATTGCAAAGGTTTTGGCATAAGGGTTTTACAGTCGGCCACCTGCCTGATACCAACCCTCCCTAGGTATGCTAGTGTTGGTGGTTTACACGTCACCTGCAGTTAACCCAAAATGCAACTCACATGAAACATGTTAAATGATGTCTTACAAACTATCTTTAATTACTGTGTTATAAGCTGCTCAAGCACTATTTGTAACCGAGATCAAACATGCACAATGTGTAAGTCATCACCATCATTTCAGCTGGATAAAGACCACTGCTGGACACAGGCCTCTCCAAAGATCGCCACAATGACCGGTCCGGGTGTGTTGTGTTGTTAATGTACTCGAAGGTCGCTGCTTCGGCTAATCCGCCTTTTACGACACCTACGGGATGAGATGGGTTGGTACTATTATAATATAACAATAACATAAACTTATGTCGAATAAAAGTATTTTTATAAATATTTACCCATAGTATACGGGAGAAAAGATGAAGTCTTTTTTTTTATAATTTTGCCCCACACTAGGATTTCTCCTGTGTCGTGGGTGCGTTTACAGACATTAATTCCACACACAATACACCCAGACCCGGAACAAATACCTGCACATCTTACATATATTTGTTCCGTGCGGGAATCGAACTCACGACCCGGAGCAGAGCAGCCGACTGTATCAGCCACTGCACCAACCGTACCGTCTATCTAGAGGACGGGCAGCAGCTTCCTGCTGTGTATTAAATAAACGTAATATGAGCACCAATCCGCCTACAAATCGTGATGATTATGGCAATGTTGTAATCGATTATTGGGAAATACGTGGATAGGAATCTATATGTACAGACTGATATGGGAAACATTTCTATATTCATGCACAGCCGTGTCTGGGATTACACATACCTACGTATTATGGATATTTTTTTTAACAATGAAATGATGTATTTTGTACCTTAGGGTTTTATTTTTCCAGTGTATGTATACATTTAACATAGCTTTGAAATAAAAATAATTTAATATTTATTCCCGTAGTAATATTACTACTTTCTGTCAAATCCCCAAATAATAAGGCTGCCGCCATTTGTGACTTTAAAGAAACTAATTTAAATTCAGCTGACTTACAAAGACTGACAGACTTCAGCGGGACTCAACTGATAAATTAAGACACAATATTCATAAACTTATTTGTTTCTAAAAGTCTTGAAGATTAATATTCTATTTGCTTATTCAACTTCCATAAATCAGAATGGAAATTAAAGATGAGGCCAACAACTGTAGGTATATTGCTTTGTAAGAAAATTTGCTCAAATATAAGGCAGCCGAATAAATTTCCTAGAGGTAAGTAACATAAAGAAAGAAGTAACCGAGGAGTGCCGTGGGCAACAAATCTCCATTTTGGTGGATTAAAGCACCTCTCTGTTTTATTATAATAGAGGTGGTGTGAAACACCCTGAATATTTACTAAAGTCAACTTCAGAGTTTAAGATTGTTGTATTCTATCTTTGTCTGACATTGAGAACACTGTTTGGTGCAACAAGGACAGTGAACAAATTTGGAACATTTGCTACGTGTTGACTTCTACAGAGTTCCATACAGTATAAATTAATTCTGTTTGAGTAAGTAAATACTGGCTTACGTAATCTTTGAAATTACATTACATGTTTACACACACACATTTATACGAAGTTGCGGAATAAAATTAGCGCTAAACAGTTAATTAAATAAAGACCTTACCGGTTATATGGAGGAGCTGTATCGTATAGGAAGAAATGGATTACGACGACCACAAAGGGTGAAACTCATTAGTAAAAAAAATAATTCACAAATATATTATTACAAACATAGGATACCTAAAACAACAAGGATTGTACGTATCTGAGTTTCTTTATATCTCAATCTTTAATTTAATCAGTAATTATTGGGTAAAATAACTAACGGACTGTCTGCTCCTTCTATCTTTTCTACGCCTATTTAATTCATCGTTACATGTATTTATTATTACTGTATACTAAACAAATACCATTACATTATGTACCTAATTATTATATCTCATGCTGTTACATACATTATATACATACAGAATTTTTTCAAATTTATTTTACTAGTTTCGTGCGTATGGCACTCGTGGGTTGCAGCTGAAAATCAGCGTTTGGTAGTGGTACTTGGTACTAACACCTGACATCATGGTGAGCTGTTGGCACTTTTGTTTTAATATTATGTTTTTGTTTGCTGTGTAATTGTTTGTGCCAATAAATACTTTTCTTTCTTTCTTTCTTTCTTATAAAGACTCGCTTCAGAAACGTAGAAAACAGAGAAAATAACTACATACAATACGTCGCAACACTGAAAAAACTACATTCAACAGTGACAATAGAAAAACAAGGACACAAGATCCTGACGACAGCGACACAAAAGATACTCCCAAGCATCACCAATTACAAGCTCTGCCAGACCCGATCCCTTTCGGCTTTAATATACTGATACAAAATATAAAAAGTATTAAGAATAAAATTCACATACTCGAAACCTTCTTAGAAAATAGAGATTATTAATCAATATGTCTAACGGAAACATGGTTACGTGAGAATCAGAGGGATATGATCTTCATTTTGGTGTTACGTATTTTCCGATAGGGATTCAACAGGCGAAGATATCTGAAACACACTTTGTCGGAAGATAAATGAACTATAAATTGCATCCTTGCCTTCCAGTTTCAGGCGACTTGCCACCGGTAGATCCTTGGCTGCGCGATAGCTACTGTCGCATCTACTGTCGCTGTTTTTAGCTAATCAGGTCTGGCCGACAGCCAGCATGGCTTCCGGCAACGACGGTCCACCATTGACGAGATTATTCGCGTCCGCTCGCTGTCGTAGCAGACAGTGGTCCTGTGGAGTGCGGTGGCATTGACTGACAGTCTAGACATCGTCAACGACTTCAACTTATCCCGTGGAGGGTTATTAGGAGGTTATTAGTCCAACACTAGTGCCCCCCTTAACTGCATGGCATCATAGTGGCCTTTTTTTGTTTTTTTATTGATGTCCAGTAGAAATTCTACATGGAACTTCCTTAGGGCGAAGGAGTATGCCGGACTCCTACCGGCTAAAACCACTGGAGCGGTCATCTTCGGCACCGAAGGGAAGCTCCAGGTCCTCGTAAGATCACACTAGAGCCGCCCATTGGTGCCACGTCTTTAGGCACATCACGAAGGGGATAGCTGTAAAGCGGTCATCCCCTCTAGCGGAGGAAAGGCGACTATAAAAAGTTCGCACCCCAGACACTTCACGGGGAGGATTGTAAAGGATCCCCCCAAGCCTCGCTTTGCGTTGTGCTGCGCACACGGTGGCACGTGACCACGTGCGCACCACCACCTTCCCGGGGATCGCTCAGTGTGAGCACGCAGACTCCCCAATCTGCGCACCCGCGACCCCCGATCATAGTGGCCTATCAGCGCGATAGGCTAACGTAAAGCGGAGGGAGGTTATCTCCTTGTGTGGGATTCCGCGTTGTGGGACCTCACCTTCAACGCAGTTCTCATCACAGCTTACACTGTTAGGCTGATGACACTCTGGTGTAAGCCAGTGGGCAGTCCTACAAGGGAAGCATCAGGGTTTCCAAGCAAGCGGTGTCAATTGTCGTGGTCGAAATCCACGATCTGGGACTGTGGATAGCACTTCTCAAAACTGAGGCACACCCCCGAAACAGAGAGCAAGGTGAGGCTTCAGGGGATCCTTCCTCGTGCTAGGGGGCGTTTTTCCAGTCAGTCAGTCACCTCCCCTCTGTTAAAGTAGGTAACCGTTTTACAGATAATTTCATCATCATCATTTTAGCCGAAAAATGTGCACTGCTGGACAGAAGCCTCCCCCAAAGATAGCCACAACGACCGATTTGGTTTTGTGTTATGAGCCCATTGCGGGGTTTTGCCATAATCGCCATGCTTGGCAGATAGGTTGGCGATCGCAGTTGAGCTATAAATATACTTGAAGGACGCTGCTGCCCATCCAATGGCTAATCCCATAGTCGCCTTTTACGACACCCACGGGATGAGATGGGATGATGGTATTCTTAGCCGGCACCACACAGATAATCCCTCTGAAATGTGCCTAATACACTCTATTACATACAAAAAAAAACCGACTGGATTGGAGATTTTTTGAGTTCCTTGAGCCTCTCTTCAACCGAAGATGACCACTCCGGTGGTTTTAGCCGGTAGGAGTCCGGAATGCCCATCCACCCTCCCCCGGAAGTAAATGACGTATTTCCACGCGGTAACAACAAAGAAAAAAAGGTTTATAGGCTCATGGATAAGATGAATAAATCACACGTGAAATTATGATCCAAAATCAAGAGACTAAATAGTTGTATGTGATTTTTAAGTCAAGGATTTTGATAATTAACTTGAATTCTTAACCCATTAAAGTTACTCAATGAGTTAGTTTTTAAAAGTGTTGTTTTGATATTAGTGCATGTTATATTAGACTAGTGGTGTCCAAAAACTTTTAACTATAATCTTTTTTGACTATAATCAAATAGCGCGCTATTTTACACGCTATAGTTATAACATAACGGACTGGGCATACGCGACTGACGCGATAGAAACGCGGTGAATATTCTTGAATTACGCTCAATAATTTCTTACAGCAGTTTTCATGGAACGGAATTGTTGATGTTGTGTATGCCTATTAATGACGTCATCAAATATCATGTATGTTAATATTTTAATTTTACATTTTATATACAAATTTTAATGTACGTACTATGTTAGCGTATCTAAAACAAATAAATATTATGATCAAAGCGTTAGATAACGATAGATAGCGCGCGAACTCACGCGATGATTGCCACCCGACTCGCCACGCCCGCGCTATGCCATTGCTCGCGCGATTATCCTCGCTACTCGTTATTTATAATGGTGCTATTTTAATAGCGTCAAGTTGGAGCCGGCACAGCGTGCGCTATACGTTGCGTGCATATAGCGCGCTATTTAATCGCGCTATACGCTATATTAACCATCACTATATTAGACGTATTAATATGCAGGTAATCATTCAGACAATCGATGATTATGACAAAGAACTTTATGACATCCTAATTCACCTATGCTTATAAACTTCATGAGAAAAAATCCATTAGCATTACTACTAACATAAGGTATACCTATTAATAACTACTTATTTTGATTACAATTTAACGTATTCATTTCAAGAAAATCAGTTTTCCCTCAATATATTACTCGGTATCAACGTCCATTATTTCTAAAGTAACGAATCTAGGATGGTTTTCTTAAATAACATTTATATTTCGTACCAAAAGAACTTCAACCAATTACGTTTCGCTCCGGGATGGGTAAGCAAAACAATCTCTGTTATGATATTAAATATTATTTCTTAGTAGATACGTAGGTACACTACACCGTTTTTTGAGTGAAAAAAACACGACCTCTTTATAAAGTGAAACTTATCTAACATCTTGGTTGAGATCAACACAAATAGCTCTGTAATTTTTAGATAGGAACGGCAACATAATGAAAGTTATAATTTTCACTAAATCTTTCGTCGTTTAATATCGCATTCTCAAACACTGCTTGCCCTAAATAAAATGTGATTGTAACAACGACACAAACGAAGCTTTATTGAAATAGATTTTATTGATGCCGTGTCGACATGTGGCAGCTTGATATTAGAATTTGATATTGCCGAGAACCCACCAACGTGATGGAAACTATTAAATACATTGAACCTTATTGGAGATTGTTCTAGAACATTCGCATATAATACACGATGTATTAAATATTAGCGTTTTAGGATACGGAATCAATTTATTCTTCCCAATGATGTCGTAAAAGGCGACGAGATGGGCAGCAGCATTATCCGGAACGCTAATAACAATATACTGCGATCTTCCCTTTACCATATTTGGTGATTACTGCATATACAGTGAGTCAATGTCGTAATATGTATGGCTCATATGTTTTTAAATCTGAATGAAATATGCTTTGTGTTATCGTTGGGTTCCCGATAATACCTATCAGGCAAAAGTAAACGGTATCCACCATCCATAAGACTAATAGGCACGCGCAACTACTGTGACATTAATGCAACAGCTAACTGCTAATTACCCGACTTCAAAACGGAGGAGGTTCTCAATACGGTGGTATTTTTTTAATGTATGTACACCAGTTACTCCGAGATTTGTGGACCAATTTCAGCCATTATTTTTTTAATAGCTGCAGAACACTTTCAATTTGGTTCCATATAAATTTCATTACATTTGATTTAGTCGTTTTTAACCAGCTTCAAGAATCAGGTTTAATTTTACTGCGTTTATCTAGATGATTTCTTAACATTTTCCATTCCTCCGAGATCAGAGAACCGATTTGAGTTAAATACTCTCGAATTGGTTTCGTATAAATATAATTAATTATGACGTCAGCTCCGTCATCCGTGAGTTTTGACTATTTACTAAAAGATTAATATGTATGTCGGGTTGATTATGATTTACTAAAGTTAAAAGTTAAAAGTTCTTACATTTATTTACACTAAAAAGAAACAAATAAAACATTTTAACCAAAAACAAAACCAACTACAAAAACCCTACACGATATAAAACTATTAAAACCACTTAAAAAGTTTAAAAAAAAATATTTTTTAATAACATTATTAATTCAAGTCAGCGTTAAAGGGACAGAGCTCAATGGTCGGCAATGGACGTTTGATATGTAAATATTAAACGTAGACAAAGAGCCAACAAGTGATTGCAAGAACTAAATTAATATCGTCATAATGCTGTAGGTAAACAAACAACGGACACGAGGAGTAGCTGAGCCAGTTTTACAACAAAGTAATGAACTTCAAGTTACAAACTTCTTCCATAATTCCTTTTGAAGTTGCATCCCCTTTGTATTTATGGGGAAAATTAAAAAGTTGTGCACATGAACGCAAAGCAAAGTTTAAAAGAATAAAGAATATCGTTGCGTTTATAAATACATAAACATTAATATTCAAAATGGTCATTTATATTTTACTTTTCGTATACGACGATTTTCACTCATAGTTCATAATAAGCTTATCTAAAAGTGAGTGTTGCTAGTTTAATCTTCTTGATGATCCTCTACACAGCAATAGGCCACGCCCGAATTTGTACGAGCTAGAACGTTACGCAAACATGAGACAATAAATTTGTATTATGTTTAAAAAACTTATTGGCTATTAAATACATTTGATATCCAGTGTTGCTCTAATTGAATACTTTTTTATACAAGCAAGCAAGTCAAGCACCTAAGCGCAAGTAAGCGTCACACCTGCCCATTCCAATTGTATAGCTACCCAGGACAAGTCCTGCGTGGCACCAGACTTGATCATCACCTCAAAATACTAGATAGGTATTTAGTCTCTTGTACCCAATAACTGACTACGCAAATATCGGATAGAAAAAAAAAATTAAAAATAATAATATACCGGTGTTGCTCCTTGTTGTCTGTAGTGGTGGCCATTTAGGGGGCCCATCTTGTGAGTGGCGAGTCACCGTCTGCCACAGAATTTCACTTTCAAGGTTGAAAGGCAGACGCCGTTGTTTCCGTTTTTAGAAGTATATAATCCATTAGTACCCATTACAATAGACCTTATAATTGTAGTTTCCATCTTATACAATAGTTTTACACCTCCGGGGACAATCCGAGACTGCATTTTATAGTGTAGCCATGGAGAGTTCCCAGTTAGTATCCCATTACATTTTAGATTAAAATTCTCTAAAGGGCCTCTGCGTGTTGGACCCATGTCCCCGCGTAAGCCTATCAAAGGACCGAGTTCCCCCTTTCAGGGGATATAAACCCGTGTATAATCAATAGAGAGACATGTATAATATAAATAAGATTACAGAGATCCATAGTGTTAGTAAATAAAAATAAAAAATAAACTAATGTTAATATAATCTAATATTAATATAATCTCGAACCACACACTATCCACGTAGCATGTAGCACGTACTCGTAGACGTATGAAGTCCAATCCAATGACGCAGCATCGGACAATCCCACCTACTGCATAACGTGCTCAGGATGCTATGGGAGCTGGCACGCATTCTGTGAAGGATCGAGGCACACCGCTTCCGTATGATGGCTTGAAAGCCGTCAATCCTCGCATCAGCAAACATCTCCGAAGCGCTACAAAAACGTGGAAGCCCCGCCAGCATCCTGAACGCATTATTATAGAGCTTGACCCTTTTTTATAAACCGACGACAGCTGCAGCCACAGTTACTGAATTTCACAGCCACTTGGTTCCCCTGTGTAGCATATTTTTAACAACGAACATGAAGAAATAAATTTAGTATTGACTAGCTGGGACCCGCGGTTTCACCCGCCGTTTAATTTAAAAGAATGTGGATTATTTATATATAATTAACTACTTAGACTACTTCGGCATAGACACGACATAGAGTATGTATTATTATTGGATTTCATGGGTTTTATTTTTGCGTACGGAAGCCTAATTATTTTTCTAAAATAAAAGTAGTTTAAGTTATTCCTTATAACATTAGCTTATTATACAGGGTGGGCCATAAGGGTGTTGGCGGTTTCAATATTCAATTAAAAAAGAACTACGAAACATAACAAAAATAAATTTTTATTTTTAAAAAGTAGAAACATAAGAATTTTTAAGATCTAAAAATAATGTTGTCCAAATGACTTCCCTCGGCTGCTTGGCATTCTTAGAACTGAAGTCGCAACTAGTCGTACTTATACTTATTTTCCAGTGAAATGCTCGTAGAAATCGATCGAGCCGTTTCGGAGATTAGCGAGAACAAACAGATAGACAGACAGACAAAAAAAAAAAACAATTAGCTTTTTTGTTGTAGGTACCGTATATAATTTCATATGCATTTAGTAAAAAGCTGTTATTTTGACATTACAAACAGACACTTCAATTTTATTTATTTGTATAGATTAACACGAAGAAGAACGGCGCTGTTGCTCTCACGTGATCCACGTAATACCCAGCCTATCCCGTATAAAATAGATGATTCACTCTTCACGCGTTGGGTGTTTGCCCGGTTAAGCAGCTATATCACTCTTGGGATGAGTGCGAGAAGCCCAAAAAAAAAAAAAACTTCACGCTTTAGTGCAATAAAAGCTACAAGAAGACTGACACTAGCGTCATTCTGCGAAATGAAACTTTGAAACATACTTTGATTACCAATCCGTCTGCCAGGCGTGCTGCTTATGGCATGGTCCTGTGTGACCCATCAATTCAGCAGTAGGCGTTAACGGACTGATATAATTGATGTACCTATATACGTTTACATTTGTTTAAAAAAATCGAACAAACAACGACAAATTCGAAGCATTTTTATTTAAGCTTTTACAATGAAATTCCCAATAAATAGATTTAACATAAACGACCAATTTAATTTAGGTTCTAACTTCAGCTCTACACATACACAATAAATAAAACACATGTAGGTAATTTATTTTATTTAGTACACTGTTTATATTTTTCGTTCTAGAACATTTTAGTAATTGAAAATTGCGATTTTTTTACAAAAAGATTATAATGGTCTAGTCTGGTAAATCTATCGGGCACTGGATATATTTAATTGAAAATGGGTTCACGTGTGTAGGATTTACGAATACATACATGTGACCGTATGGTGTCCGAATTAAGAATATAGTACCACTCCATCTTCTCCCGTGGATGTTGTAAAAGGCCCTTCTGTGGCATATCAGCTATTCTGCGCTGACCAACCCGCCTGCCAAGCGTGGTGAGTATTGTCAAGTTCCCCCCAAAATGACGACACATCTGTGGAAATCTATGGGGAGGCCTTTGTTCAACAGTGAACGAAAGTTGGCTGATGTGATGATGATGAGATATTTCAAACTAAAATCCGCATACAAACACATCGTATTTATTTATAACAAATATATTGGTAAAATTTATTATTACTTTGGGTTGCCATTTCATAAATAGTCTCATGTTTGTATTTATAAAGTAGTTTTTGCAATAGTCGTTAAGGGACTTGACTGCAAGTTATCACGTGGATCACTGAGTAATCCTATTTTCATCGAACTGCAATTTAATGGCCCTGTTAGGACCTAGGAGGACTTTGGGTGAACATGTTACACTACTAACTGTTTTAGTATTTTTTTCTATGAACTGTATAATAGTAGTAAACCAATATTGTTATGACATAATATTGGTTTTCTACCTTGCGTTATCACGAGCAGGAGTGCAATTCCTTAAGCTAAAACATCCATACATCCTTAAATACAGAATCGAAATAACGGTGTAAAACCAATTTCGGTATTCGCTAAGTTATGATTGAAGCTATTCCAGGACACGTTGCAGAAGGCAAGCCATGAGGACCAGTCTTAGCGAATACCAAATCGGGTTATCACCATTATTTAAATTCTGTATTCAAGGATGTATGGATGTTTGAGCTTAGAGAATTGCACCCCAGAGCCGCTTTGTACCTGCCCTACCGGCAAACACGTGGTAACACGAGCGAGTTCGCGCCGTATGGGCCGCACCGCTTACGACGGACGCGTTTGCGCGAATTGACCCTCACTCTGGTGAGCTAAAAACAGCGACAGCAGACGCGACAGCAGCTGTCGCGTAGCCGAGGATCAACATGTGTCAAATCGCGGTTGTCAAAATGCATTACCTAATGTTAATTTATCGTCCGACAGAGGGCGTGTCAGAGATCTTCGGCTGTATAATCGGCAAATACGTAATACCAAATGACGTTTGAGATCGGCGTATGCGCGATTTATGCCTGTTGCAAACTCGTCAGCTGGCCCAAGAAAACACGCACCGTGGGAACCATTAAACATTGCTGATAATAGTGCAATCGACTCAATAACTTATGCTGCCGTCCTTTTGGCCGTTAAGCCCAAAAAGTACTTTTCAAGAAACAGCCAAAAAAGGTGGGATGTCGTTATATCTAAAGACACTATAATACTTAGAGTAAGACACATTATCTACATTTATTTGCGTCCATAATTGGTCTTATTTGTTCAGAAAACTATTTTCAAACATTATTAAGTCTTTTATTTATTTATTTAGCTAATGATTTTAGCTTGTTTTTGGCTCTAATTACTATACTTAAAGGTGGCTAACCTTACCTTAACGGCTTTTATAGTGTTTCTAACTCAGGAACTTTCACTAATATAATCATGGTTCTTAGATAGGAAGACAGAGAATTTAAAACTGTATCATTTTGCATTAAAAAGTCAAAACCGACCTTCTGAGGGTTAACGCCTTTTTAGTTAAATGACGGCAGTATGTTTTGATGTACCTTTACATTTCTAGAGGGCGCTACGTCTAGGCACGGAACTCTTAACAAATGGCCGACGGTTTCAGGTATCCTGGAGTCGCCAATTCGCCGTCCACCAATAAAAGATACTAAGATAATAATTAACTTATTATGTTATCTTATATTATTGAACAGTAGTTAGTCCACGAATGATTATCCAGATAATAAACTAAAAACTAAAATTGTTCTGTAATTGCCAAAGTGATATGAAAATATGTTTACCTATATTTTAGAAACTTTGAATACCAGTTAAACTTCTCTTATATTAGTATTACAGAAGCTTATCTATACACTATACTATATACGAAAATATTATGATACAATCAGCGTTCGACCAATTTCCCGCATTTACTTTTAACTTACATCATAACCGAACGCGGACGGCTAGCAAACATCGATATTAGTTTTCTGTATAAGCAATTTTCGTAAGTGTCCCCCGTTATTTGTACGTAATACCTCCCCATATTGGCTCCATAGTTGCCCCTCTTCAAATAATATGTTACACTGTTATTTAAATGTAATAAAATGCGACGATCTGCTAATAATAATAATTTCGTTATTTCTCGGTCGGATCGTAATTCAATTGCTGGAAAAGGAAGTGTCCAGATTACTACATATAATTTATTTACATAAATTAAGATTAAAAATATTTGACACGAAATGTTATAATGAATACACGGGATAATTAACTTGATAAGATTTATGAATATAAATGTAATAGCTAGATTACAGTAGCAAAGCCGACGACGGGTGAACGAAAGTGGATCGCAATATTGAAGTGACGCCAGTTGCAGTTAGTGGTAGGCGATTACAAGGGTTCTGCATTATATAATATACTAAACAACACAAGACAACTAGCGATTCGGAAAGAAAACTCGACACAGAAAATAATTAAATTTATCATTTGTGTTTCCCTTCGGCAAATACAATTGCTTGTGAAACAAACGACTGGCCACTTAAACAAAAAAGCATCTTCGACATAAAAAGAACACAAACAACACAGCCAAAATATTGTCTTATTTTATGCACGTCAAGACAAACAAAACAAAACATAATCATAGATTGTAGAACACAGCAGGTTACTTTCGTACATTGTGTGAGTTGAGCGAAATTTTATGAACTAATTTCCCAGAGACAACATTCCTTATATGCGAGGGAGACGCCTCCGGCTGTGTAGGCATTTTTTGGACAAAAACCGAGCTCTGTGTTTAATGAAAACTCTGTACCACAATATGCCTCAGGGGGCCGCTTTCACTGATTGTAGAATTTTTTCCATACTTCGTATGAATATTTTTATAGCGCGAAACGGCGCTTCGTGCGGGCACAGTGACGTTAGCTTTGACTGGTCCATGATGAAAAGGTTTAGAGGCAGTTTGTTTTTCATATTTAAAACATGTATGCGAGAAGCTATAGATTTATAATATGTGCGTAGTCGACGTGTATTGTTTCAGGTTTTCAACATCAAAAGCTAAATAAATAATAAACTTAATTAATATATATGCATAATATATTTATTTATTTATGATTCTGTGGACAATGATGGTACACAAAGCAGACTTAATGCCATATTGCATTTTGTGCCAGCCAGTCAATCTTCGTGTTAAAAAACTAAATGCATCAGAAAAGGTACAAAATTATTAAAAAATATTACGTGACAGATAGCTCTTAGTCTATTTAACCTTCAAACGGCATGTGAAATTGTAAAACATTATAAGATAAAAATTAGGAACATACTCGTACAAACACAATCATGTCAAAACACAGTAATGGGTTTTATTTTAAGTATCCAATAAAATGTCAATTAACAACTCATTTATGGCTATTTAATACCAATATTACATTTTCTGATATTATTGTCAAACCACTCCTGTGTGGAATATATCAGTTTTCCCAGTAATAGTACCTTCAGTTTGCGCTTAAACTGAGGTAGAAGCACAAAGCACAAAGTTGCCATTAGATAAACTACTCCACGGACTCACGACGCGGTCACCCAATTATATATAATATAATTATATTAACAAATATTTGTTCTATGCGGGAATCGAACCCGCGACCCGAAGCGCAGCAGCCGACTGTGTCAGCCACTGCACCAACCGTTAACACAAAAACAAACAAATCCTCAACCCCAAAACCATTTTGAAGTAGATTGGTTATTAATTTCGGCCGCTAGGCAGGTTGACAGCCCGGGGGTCGAGAGCGCGCAGATTGGGGAGTCTGCGTGCTCACACCGAGCGAGCCCCGGGAAAACGGTGGCATGCATGTGGTCACGTGCCGCCGTGTGCGCAGCACAGCGCACAGTGAGGATTGGGGGGATCCTTTACAATCCTCCCCGAGAAGTGCCTGGGGGGCGACCTTTTTACAGTCGCCTTCCCTCCGCTAGAGGGGGTGAATGCTTTACAGTCATCCCCTCTGTGATGTGCCTAAAGGCGTGGCACCAATGGGCGGCTCTAGTGTGATCTTACGAGGACCTGGAGCCCCCTTCATTGCTGAAGATGACCACTCCAGTGGTTTGGTTTTAGCCGGTAGGAGTCCGGCATACCCCTATGCCCTTCCCCGGGGCAAAGGAAATTCATGTAGAATTTCCACTGGACATCAATAAAAAATTAATTTAAACAAGGCACAACCTGCCTCGTTTAAATTAATTAACAACCCCGGGGGTCGAGAGCGCATAGATTGGGGAGACTACGTGCTCACACCGAGTGAGCCCCGGGAAGATGGTGGCGCGCACGTGGCAACGTGCCACCGTGTGCGCAGCACAGCGCACAGTGAGGATTGGGGGATCCTTTACAATCCTCCCCGAGAAGTGCCACTCCTTCCACCTTTTTGCGGTCGCCTTCCCTCCGCTAGAGGGGGTGACTGCATTGCAGTCATCCGAGGAGTCCGGCATACCCCTTCACCCTTCCCCGGGGCGAAGGAATTTCATGTAGAATATCCATGGGCACCAATAAAAAAAAGGCAGGTTGCCAACCTCCCAACTGCCAAGGACTAAAAACGCTACTGAAGTATACTACTAGATAACTACTATATATTGACTGAAGTTCGACCTGTCATATATTCCTAAAATTCCATTCTCGTATATTTCATAAAAATTGGACAGGGACCAGTATTCTGTCTAAGGTACTTGCAGGTGTGCAGTTGTTTATTGCATTCCACTGCTTTCTCCTTTGTCAAACAATAAAAATTAAACCGAGTGACTACTTAACACAACAAAGAAGATTGATTAGACAAAACTTACGTGCCTCTCTATATACATACTGTCGGTAAAAGAGAGATTTACAAACATTATATTGCAGTATCGCAAAGGAGGTTTAATAGCAACGCAAGGTGAGCGTAGGAATTTGCAATAAGCTCCACCTTTGTCTCGCCAAGCCGCCCCTTTATTTCCCAAGTTCCCTGAATTTCATCCACTATGTACATAGTGTAGCAACACCGAATTGTTCAAACACATTTTTCTTCTAGTCGTGACATTTTCTCGTTTTGTCGCCAAAAGTTCTAGATGCCTAGCAATGAACTTACTGAACTTCGTAAATAAACTTTGAGCTATCTTACAAACCTAGGTGATTTATTGAAATTCGTTTATTAGTCAACCATAAAGTTTTGATCAACAGGCTTGTAATAATAATAATAAATGCTAATATTATTTTATTGACTGCACAGTGTAACGTTTAATTATTACAACACAGTACAACTTTAGTAGTGTGTGTAGAGTGTTCTGGATAGTTAGAGATATAGTTAAAGAGATCGTTACTAAGGCACGTGGCGCCATCTGTTGTCTGGTAGTTTAAGGACAATAAAAACTAAATTATATGAGAACTGCAACCACGAATGCTGCAAAGTATTCGAAACGTCAGGAAAATCTAAAATATACGCGATAGCATCCGTTTAAAAGTGTTTTATTATTATTTTATTTATTTAAACTTTATGCAGCAACAGTACATAGGCGGACTTAATGCCGTAAGCATTCTCTACCAGTCAACCATAGGGTGATATAGAGAGAACAACGCAGGCGAAACATGTTTAAAACAAACATGAAATGTAACAAATGGTACATTAAACAAAACTAAATTTATGAATAATAATATACATACATACATATCTATTAGAAATAAATACATACATAATTATATCATAAGTCTTTGAAAAGGTGTGAAGATAATTCTGCTAACGTTTTGTTAAAAAGTATTCATGAACTTTCCGCTTAAATGCATATATACTCGTAGCCATCCTGATTTCCGGAGGGAGCGAATTCCAGAGAAGTATGGATTGAATATGAAAGGAAGAGTGTAGAAAATCAGAATTATGAGAAGGCAAGTGTAGGAGAAGATTGTTAGAAGAACGAAGATTCCTAGAGTGAGTAGAACAAAGATATTGAAAGTGAGTCATAAGATAAGAAGGAGGGTTGGGAGAGTTGAGTAGCGAGAAAAGCGTAGTTAACGCACGCAAACTTCTTCTCTGGCGAATAGGCATCCACTTGAGCTGAGACCTGTAACTTGACACATGGTCATATTTACGCAAGTTAAAGATAAAGCGGATGCAGTTGTTAAGGACCCTGTCAAGCTTATTCAGTAAGTCCGCGTTCAGGTCAAAGTAGCCACGTCACCATAGTCAATTATAGGGAAGATTAAAGACTGCACGAACGTTACTTTTGTCGTTTCAGGCAAAAAGTTTCTTTATTATTATGTGAGAACTGTTTATATATATATATATTTTTATTGGTTTTCAAAGTAGTCTCCGTTCCTTTCTTAGCACCGTCGCATGCGATGGAACCATTGACTGAAACAGTGAGCCCACTCTTCTTTAGAGACCTTTTCCAAGTTTATCATATATTTTGGGGAATAAATAAAAGTATCACGGTGCCAGGTCGGGGCTTTAAGGACTAATTACACCAATGACATTTTATATATTGACGCGCCATACACGAACATTATTGCACTACAAAACGGCGGGCCGGCCGCCATTAGACCGGAATAAAAAGTAAAACAAATTACTATTTGGATAGGTACTTTAAGTGGATTAGTAGGTAACTATAGACAGTTTTTCTAAATAACCAAATTAAACTAATTCTTTTTTTTCATTACTCATGTACGCACTTCAATAATACTATGATGCGCAAAGTGTGTGTAACATTACAGAAAAAGAATCAAAATTATTGCATTTAAAATATTTATTTATTTAGTTTCGAGCGTATGATACAAATGGGTTACAGCTGAAAACCAGCGTCAGGTTGTCAGGACCACTGCCGCCTAGCATTATGCTGAGCTGTTAGCCCTTTGGCACTATAATTTTGTCACTGCACGATCTGTACGTATAGCGATGCTCCTTGTATTTAGATTATAATTGTTATACTTAAGTATTTTATTGTGTGTACTTTTTGTGCCAGTAAAAACATTTTTCTTTCTTTCTATTTTTTATTTACAATGTTACGTATTTATTTATTTGTGAAATAAAACGTCTTTATCTCTCACAATAGCAGTATACTTCGTGCATTATCTATAAACACAGAATGGCATGATTTTTTCGTAATATATTATATTAGACTTTAATTAAGCTTAAAGTTTACGTCGAGCCACGACACTGATCGGTGAGCGACTAATTGAACTCCGGGCAATCATCTTGCTTTCATGTGACCATCGTAGACCGCGGGCAACGCATCTACACTTATAAAAACATCTTAGAATTCCATACCTTCCATAGACAAATATTCGATTGTCCGTCTGGCGGAGTGAACATCATGTAGCTGGAACGTTGTCGTTATTGAGGGGGATCCTGCTTTTTGGGTGCTGCTGTCGAACAGTTTCCAAAACAACCAGTAAACAATTACTAACATACCAATCTGCAGTAATAGTCCTTTTATCCTCTAGCGCAATTGCTGTGAATTATCTCGTCCATCCAAAGAATGAGGCAATTAACATTTTTTACCTTGACTTCTGTCCTTCTTTACTTTTGTTGTAAAATCTTCGAATGGAAACATCCATTGGGCAGATTGACTTTTTATGTTGGGCTCGTAACAGTATATTCAGCTTTCGTCACGTGTGACGATGTCAAACACAGCATTCGAGTCACCTTCGTTATAATTCTCAGGTATTTCGCGGCACCAATCTAAAAGACGGCGTTTTTGATCTTCCGTCAAATTATGAGGTAAGTATCTATCTGGTGCAAAGCTATCCGACGCCTGTTATAAATGTTCGTGTAAGACTTTTTACACTTGACTCACATCAATGCCTGAAGTGCCGTGTGGTGCCGGCTCAGAATGCCACCACCCCATCTCCTCCCATGGGTGTCGTAAAAGTCGACTAAGGGATTAGCCGAAGGATGGGCAGCAGCGTTCTTCGAGTACTAAACAACTCAACTGCGATCGCCAACCCGCCTGCCAAGCGTGGCGATTATGGCAAAACCCCCCAATGAGCCCACAACACATCCATATCGGTCGTTGTGGTGATATTTGGGGGAGGCCTGTGTTCAGCAGTGGACTTCATTCGGCCGAAATGAGAAAATTCCTGAATATTAGCCGCACAACACTCACTTTATCTTCAGACTTCGCCGTAGAAGGACGTCCTTCGCGCAAATCATCAGTGAGATTGTTTTGACCAAGTTTATACTCATTAAACCAGTCATTAACAGTACCACGAAATGGAGCTTCATCATGAAATGCCAATCGAAGTATATCATAACATAGTTGTTGATTAAGATTAACGAAAGTATCTTGGGGCTAAAATATGAATATAATTTTATAAGAACAATATTAACAATAAATAACAGTAAATCAATATTTTAGTATTAAATTGTAAAAAATTATGCAATTTTAATATGGTCCTACTCAAATATAATTTTACGTTAATAATATAATGACTCAATTACAATTTGTAAAATATAACATTAAATCTTTGATTTCAAGTTACACTTCGATCAATTCAAGAATTATAAAATACTTTAGACAGTGACAGTGTGCCTGCCCTGAAGGAATCGTGAGAGGAAATCGCGAGCACGACAAGATGGATCGCAATATGTTGAAATATACCAAAAGATATCGTAATATAACTTGCTATACATTTGCTATATTTCAATGTAACATACATACAATATCGTGATATGACTTAATATAAAGATATATATTTTATCTGCGTGTGAGGTAATTCAAAGATTATTATAGAAAATATATCGTAATACGTCTTGCTATAACTCATATTAATACATATCATGACTACTCTTTAATTCATTTCCATTAGACTTTTTTTTCAAACTGATTTCACATACGAAATTACATTGTTCTGCGGCCATACATTGTTAGCCTAAGAACCAACAGGCACGTAAAATTACTTTCTGTGTTCTAAATGACGACTACATTCGACTGAAATTAAATTAAAGTAACAGACACGCCTACTAATTGTTTAGTATACGAATAATTTGCGGATTTTGAGGTTATAATAGTTATTAGACATCTAACACGATTTATCATACATACGTTGCATTTGAAAAATATCTGTAACAAACGCTAAAACGCAGAATAGGTTAAGATTAACTAGGTTTTACCTTTAAGCACTTCATTTCATTATATTCGGCAGATGTAGTCTAAATTTCCAAAAGCTTTCACGAATTATAATTATTTGTCTGACTTAGGCTAGTGTGGTCGATTATTTTGTTTATTTGCGACCGGCTATAGTGTATGCATTTTACTACTATATTACCTACACCTATTACTATCGGGCAATATCTGCATCTGCCTGCTTAATAATCAGAATATGGAGCCACGAAGGTTCTAGTATTTCGAGGCGAAATTGGTAAGGCTCTGTAGACGTAAAGGAAACATTCTGAAATAATCATTATAATAGTAGATAACTTGTTATCTATGCAATTCTAATATTATTGAAAATAATTATTAGTTTAGGGAAATCTAAACACTTGAATAAACTATAAACCTTTTGGTTAGGTAATGTTTTAATTTTTTTAATTGAGTATCGGTTCATTGTAGTGTTGAAGTGCTTATACAAAAAATCCACTCACTCACTTCACTCTTTGATTCTCTCACCTTCGATTTGCCGATGACATCGTAGTCATGGCAGAATCGCTGCAAGAGCTCAGCACAATGCTCGATGATCTCAACAGAGTTTCCCAACAGGTGGGCCTTAAAATGAAAATGGGCAAGACAAAAGTCATGTCAAATGCCCATGTCGTGCCCATCCCAATATCCGTTGGGAGCTCTATTCTCGAATTTGTTGACGAGTATGTCTACCTGGGACAAACTGTCCAGTTAGGTAGGTCCAACATGGAGAAAGGGCTCAATCGTTGAATCCGGATCAACAATACCGCAATGCCTCAAGACGAAAGTCTTTAACCAGTGTGTGTTACCAGTGATGACATATGGAACAGAGACGTGGGCACTCACAATGGACACACACAAGAAAGCTCAAGGTCACTCAGCGAGCTATGGAGAGAGCTATGCTTAGTATTTCTCTACGAGATTGAATAAGAAATGAGAAGATCCGTAGAAGAACTAAAGTAGTCGACATAGCTGAAAGGATTAGTAAACTGAAGTGGCAATGGGCAGGACACATTGCTTGTAGAACTGATGATCGTTTGATCGATCGATGAACCTTTATGCCCATAAAGGTTCTTGAATGGAGACCGCGCACCGCAAAACACAGCGTGGTACGACCTCCAACGAGGTGGACAGACGACCTGGTGAAGGTCGCTTGGAGTCGTTGGATGTGAGCGGCATGTGACCGCTCGTTGTGGAAATCTAAGGAGGAGGCCTTTGTTCAGCAGTGGACGTCCTGTGGCTGATATGATGAGGTAATGTCAAGGTCAATGTATTGTCACTCACTAAACTCGCCCATTCAGTGAGTCAGCGATTTCTATCGCTATGGCGCAAAATGCATCTATTTGAACCAATAAAATATTGTCTATAGATCAAGCACTGAAAGTGCTAATATGAAATTTAATTTAATTATTTATGATCTAATAGTTTCGTACAGTCATTTTGCGAGGAAATTGCAAGGATAGTAATACTTTGCGACAATTGTATGAACTTTGTTATAAAAACACTGCCATGAGCCAGTCAAGGTTCAAGTTCAAAAAAAAAACTGTCACAAGGATCTCTCTTAATATAGTAACGAATCAACAAAATGTGTTATCCTCTTTCTAAGACGCCTGGCCACACGATTCGTCCATGCTCACTCGCTCTCTACGTATATGGTATACGATGATATCCGAGCGAAATGAGATTTAGCAGTATAGTAAGTGTGACAAGTGAAAATTCTTTATTTTGATATGCAATGCAATTATTACAATGTATAATGCAATTATCATTCTTCAGTAACTAGTCATCGCTCAGTTCTGAGCTGATTCATTGATCCCCAAACGCTTTCATGGTTCGTTAGAAATGTAAAAAGTTCCCTCCTGCTGGATCAGTATTAGGGAGTAAGATTAAACTTTAACGCAGTTCACGGATCCTATTCAAATTAGCCACACTGAATTTGGGAAACAAACGTTCCGAATCTACTAAAGTTTGTGGTCAAACTTCCAATTCGCGGCCGCTTAGAATACTGATCACATTTCGGTAAGTTATTCCGGCAATGAAAACCAATAACTTGTAATTTACCTGGAAGTGCTTACAAGCTTCAAGTAGGTCAGGCTCTCTGGCGACATTTCTAATGATCATATCACGCAAAGTGCAAAGAATTGGACCGTAATAAATGTAATTATAACTTCAAGTACTAAGGAGAGCAATGAAATTTTATGGCTACTGCTGAAAATATTTTCACGCTAACGCTTTTTGTTACTCACAGCTGCAACCAAAAAGTTTGAAGGTCACATTTCAAGTGGCAATAGCCAATATTTTCTCATGTCCGTTCGTTCCTCTATAGAAATTAGATAAGAAGCAACAATAATCTTTTTCTTAGCATAGTAAAGCTTCTACAGCTGTAGAGCAATGATTGCCGAAGCTACATACATTCAATATCGTTTTCCGATAAGAAGGGAAACTTTGGTCGATATTACTCGGGTAAATCTTTTCTGGGTTTAGAAAAATAATTGGATTGCTACATTGAAGGAAAGCAATTACATTGGGCAAGAGAAGCAATTTCGATTTACTCAACAACGACGATTTAGGTAAACTTCCCGTATTAAATTTTGCTACCCCATTTTATATATTTGCTTCATAAATCCCGTTTAAGGGTTCGATTACGCTTTTCCCTATACTTATTTAAATGAGATAGGAATGGGTACATTACTGGGTCCTTTACCGCAGGTTGAAATAAGGACTGCTTGAAATCGGTACTTACATACAGGTGACTTGAAATAGATATAATTGCTTCAACGTAGATTCGTTAACGTAGTAATTGCATACAAATGTTTTATTCATATTGTTAAGTTACATACCACTTTAATATCATTCAATAGTTTCTACCTTACTTCCGTTCTGCGATCATAATATTGTTCTCTTTACACTTTATATTATTTATTATATTTCACTATTTTCCATTTCACAAATAATTCTTATCTTCATAATATTGTGAGATAAAGTTACCGCCAATCCCAATCAAGCCCGGGTCTGCACAACGAAATCAAAGACTAGTTACTTGAAATAAACTCATTGATTAATTTAGATACATGTTCACTGAAGGCATAGCGTGGAGATGCTCTTTTTAAAACTTTTTACCTCGTTCTAAGACTGATATTTTGTTTTTCCTAGTCATCTTTATTAAACAAATGATTTTATAATCTTTGAGAAACCAGCTAGACCATGATTTTAAGGTTACAATTATCACACATTCATTACGGTCATTCAGAATCCCGAGGTCTGAAGGCAATCAATCTGTGTATTATGAGTATCACTGCCGAGTTCTGAAAATTTACTCATGTTAACGTCAAGTTGATTTCTGTATTAATTACTCAGTATCTGATTTACAATATCTATTTTATCCTTGCATTTTAACCTCTACTCTATCATAAGAATAACAGTTTTACCTCATCAAGTTGTAGTAATCGACTTTGCCACTGTATCAGAATGCAGCGGTATATTATACAATTAATATAGCATTGTTTGGATTTCCACCAGGAACTTCCACTTCTACGTATAATGTTATATTCACTCATATAGCATTTAACTCATCCTTGTTTTCGCAGAAGTTAAGCATAAAATATGTTTATAAAGAAAATGTTAGGTTTATAATTCGGGACTTGGTATAATCAACGTCTTAAATGAGTCTTAAAAGAGGCTGACTGGTATAATTTCCAACAGTTCAGTAACAAGTAATAAAGTCTAGACTACTAAACTTTTTATGGCAACATTTGTCAAATGAGAATCCTCTTTAAATTTTTAACGAGACTCTCGGAACAAGTCGAACATAAAGAGGATTTTACTTTCGCCTGTCGGAGAACTAAAATTGTAATGATAATGCCATACTAAGCGAGCATTCAAGAGCAGCCCGAAATTGTATTTGAAGCTCTTCAGAAACTTAGGCATTAGCGAGCAAGTTTTTCCTGTAACGCACATGGTTGGGTAGCCTCTAATGGCGAACGGTCTTGCGAACTTTTAGCCGAGACGATGGCATAAAAAGTTTTCTTTGACTGAAAATTGCTAAAGACCGGTCTCATCCCTGTTCCGAACTTTTTACCCGGAAAATCTTGCAAAAATCTGACTCAATATATTTTATGTACAGTACAAAATACAGAAAAAATGCCTTAATAAATTCTATATGTACAGCAATTATACGAGGCATAACAAACGAGAGCAGATAATCCATACAACATATTATACAACTCATCATAGAAACCTATTTTTCTCATTGATTTTAAACATTCTGCTTCCGTTTCTCAGATACAATGCTCGTATGTAAGATCTTCGCATACCGACTAAAGGGTGGCGCAGGGTAGATACGAGACAGGTTCAGCCAATATTAACTTGCCGACGCTAGTTTGAGGACGATGGTGGAATAAGAATGGCATAGTGTTGGGTTCCCCCGACTTACAATTCAGTAGCGTAGGTGGTGGAGTGCATTAATTTCGTAACTTAGGGTACCGTTGTTCAGCTTAACGTTTGTGTTCACGAAACTGACATTGGTAAGACGATTTCAGATTTCCAGAGATTTAATATCCAGTTGTATGTACCAGTAGCATATTTTTGTGAAGTATGTATGCTAGGTTTGTTTTTGTAGCATATTATTATAGATCGTCTCTACATATTTCATACTATACACTTCCTGGTATCAGCCAAAAGAGGTCCACTGCTGAACAAAGGCCTACCCCATAAATTTGCACAATGTCTGGTCACGTGCCGCCCGCATCGAATGACGACCTTCACCTGGTCATCCGTCCATCTCCTACTCGTATTCGTACTTAATAATATGATATACATCCGATGTTGCCAATATTTCGCGTATTACGGATTACAAGACAAACACTATAAAGTATATATTTGTATTAAGGTTAAATTCTAAAATTGAATCGTGAGATGCGATTATCGGGTTAAACTGAAAATTAGCAACAGTAAACTTACTTGACAAAAGGCTACGTACTACAATGATGATGATTATTTACTAGTGAATCTGCAGGAACACTACAATTTATTTTGGTGAATCGATCAGATGACATCCATGAGAAACGTCAATCAGTGATATTACATTGTCATGATCGTCACGCTCTTAATCAGTCTAATACTGACCCACTGCTGGGCACCGGCCTTTTCTCACAATGAGAAAGGTTAGGCCTTAGTCCGCCACGCTGGCCTAGTGCCGGTTGGCGGACTACACCCATCATTGAGAACATTTTGGAGCCCTCTCAGGTATGCAGGTTTCCTGACGATGATTTACTTCACCGTTAACGCAAGTAATAATCTAATTCTGATTAGCACATGAATCCGAAAAGTCAGAGGTACGGGCCGTATCGAACTCAGACCCAGTATGGAGGGCAGGCGTTCAACCACCAGGCTACTCACTACCACGCTCAGCAGGTGATTTTTATGATTTACAAACAAATCGTTTTCCAATTCATGTTTACAAATAAACAACGGCAAATAAAAGTACAGACAATGATACACAATAAAATATTGTACCCAACAATAAAATGGTGGTCGATAGCACGCACAGACTTGGGATCAGATGGCATGTTTGCGAACACTGTCTGAAATACCAACAAGCTGTTAGTTAACACAATGCTGTATTTATATGCTTGTCGTGTGCTTATTGTTTTTATATTTCTACTGTTTTATACTTTGTGTTATTTTCTTTATTACCAGAATACACTTTTCTGGAATATTTTCCTCACGCAAAATTTGCAGTGGTATGAATAGAATTCTAGTATTCTTAATATTTGAACACTCTTGTTTTGTTTACTACAGTCAGTTGTGTTTTTGGATCTAAGTGGGTTTACGTTTTATTTAATAATAAATATTTAATTACTTTTTATCATTTAATAAATAATAAAGTAGTACTTATTCAAATTTTAAATGAATCGTTGTCGGCAAATCGCAGTTTCAATTTACAATGGCAATTATTTTCATAACTCTTACCTCAATAGTAGTCTAGTAGTTAGGTAAGCAAATTCACGAATTAAAGTGTACTATCGAGAATAGTTGGTTCTATGGAGAAGAACCAGTGAATTAGGTTATTTATATATCTATATGATTACAGATACAGAACACCAAAAGACATAGAAATAAAGTCAATGTTCAATAAAATTACATATTTAAGCTTAATAACTGAGCTATCCACCATACATACACGGTAAGGAAGTTCCCATAAGTCACCATGCAACCACGTGGGGTTAATTCTACTAACTCAATTATCGCATTGTGTACACACGAAGATTGAGTTGTGACAGGTAACGAGATAACTAGCTAATGGAGTCACGGTTGCTCTCGCGTTCTGATTAGAAACACTGAAATCCATGATTGGATATACGACCTTTGTATAAATGAAAATAAATTTTCAAAAATTTGTAAAATTACCTAAATTAAAATCTTAGTAATATCTTAATATTTCAACTAAGAAAAAACAGTACATTTTTGACATCAACAAAACTAACATCTGATAAAGTACGTAATTCCAAAAATATTTCAGCAACTATTAAACTTCACACTTTGTATAACAGCTTTTAGCAAAAAGTAATCAGAAACGTGTGCGTTCAAGAAAGTATTAAGTAATTTGAAGGGTTAAACTCAACCCCTGAGAGTTTCATCCATCACCGATGCTGCTCAATTGACATTGACGTCAACGCTTAACCCCTAGTTGCTTAAACTTGTCTCACATGACAGTAAGTGTGTAGGTATGTTTATTGATGTATTCTAGTGCCAATATATCAGTATTTTAGTATTAATGCATACTTGCATAAATTATAACGTTAACCACCACATATTTTGCAGATTCCTAATGACATCGCCCGTATCCGTTGTATCAATCTTACGTGTTAAAGTGTCTATTAGGTTCTAATCACTAAACATAGGATTTTATTCTACTCGATGGTCCGTTTGCCTTTGATCATATGAATCTTGTATTTGTGGTTTGTATTCATATACGAATAATCAGAAACGTGTGTTTAGTTAAGAATGTAAGACGTCTTTAATATTTTTTATAATTTGTTTTAACAATTATATAACTAATGTTTTTCAATTTTTATTACATCTAGTCATCTAGATGTAATATATTATGACATGTAGATACTAAGCAATACTCGTTGTTCTTTTTAACGCAGGTTTGCTTCTTCTAGCGGGACGTAAATATTGAAAAACATTAGTTATTTAAATATTAAGACAAATCATAAAAAAATATTAAATACGTCTTACATTCTTAACTTCAACCCTCATACCACCTTCTTTTTCTCTAGGCATTAAATATGATTTATTGTTTTAAACATTAAACGTAAGAAATGCATGCATGTGTGTAATATTTTGATAACACGAACTAACAAGAAATATGAAGATACTTTTTTATACGTTTTGACATTCTTTTTTGTTCAAAATAGGTAACACTCAAACTTTATACGCACTACACCATGTAAACCCCGTCTATACTAAGATTTATGAGAACATTCTGCTTCTACGTGCTCTTACGTCAAACGTGATGATTTCTGTCAATCAATCCCGAAGTTGTCGTTCACATCTTATACCATTATTGTGATTCCACCCTAAATGCATTTGATAATTGTATATACATACGGTTAGATAAAAAGCAATAATAGATGTTCGTTTACATATCTGTACATAAAATATTTAAAATTAATACCACGAGTACAAAGTAAATTCCAAATTTATGTACCAACATTAGGGCGTTTAAAAACAAACTAACCAGGCTCAAAGGTTACGTTTAGATGCCGCCAAAATAGGTCTCTGAAAATATGAGCCCTAAATATTAATATTAAGGTAGTCCGCATCGCACTTTTCGATTTCCCATAAGAATAACACAGGAAAAAAGAACTGATTTTTGTAAATAATGAACCATAAAATGCTCTGCAATTTCCATCGAATATTTTTGTAGAAAATTTAACGCTCTACAAAAAAGTACTGATATCAATTTTTTGAAACGCCCTAACCAACCTATATTTTAATGTTGGTTGGTTGAGTATGTAGTTCAGAATTTTCTAATTAAAAGATTTCGTAAGATTTTTCGCAAGGGAAAAGTTGTAACAAAAGTTTCTCAAAATGAATGGCATGTAATCAGATTTATTAATAAAATTAAAGCTAACTATGCAAAAATTCCGTTTTCAATCTCCTAAGTTATGTAAAACTATAAATATACCCTTACATACGATAAAATCATATAAATAAGCTGTTGCAATAAATATCTAAGAGTCTAGATCCGCTATTCATTTAGAAAGTAAACCCCAAGTTGCACTCTCGAAACTCATTAAAAGTAAATCCGGGAGTATTTTCTAAAGACGTTGAATTAAGGATTCTTTGAAGAAATTTCTTAAAACTGCAAGCGGTGAACGTGCCTCATTTGCCACTATTGAAGCGTTTCCTCATAGTTCAATGCTCTGCCTTCCGTTTAAATGAAGCTAAAGATTGAATTGCTCCGGTTTCGTCTCTTTGAAAAACCTGGTTTCGTCCAGCAAGGATGTCATGCATTTCACATAACTTGAAAATTATTAATCAGGCTGTGTTAGACGAATTTTATACCTCAAAAACTGACTTGGTTCATGATGTTTTATTATATCACTCGTGTGTCTGTCCATTTGTCACAGACATTTCGCAAGATTCGGATCTATAGGACCGATTAAGTTGAAAGTTGGTACACATATGGATTTTTGCGGCCCAAACACGAACGTGTAGTGTAAACAACAGATTTTTTTAATAAAGGGGTCACTTTTGGGGCGTAATATATTGACCCCCCACCGAAACTACTAAGCCTAGAATTTTGAAAAAAATATATGAATAGTTCTTTACTTATAGATTGCAGGAAAACCTATTAGAAGCCTGTGGCCTTAAAATAACATGGTATATCTTGCGTACAAACTTACATTTGCAGTTAGAATGTATGGGAGAACATTTTCAACTACAATGTTAAGTTTGTTCTTCGGATTAATCATTGATACTACTCGTTCGCCCTAACTAGGCAAGCATCTCTACGCGAGTTCAACTCGCACTTGTCTGTTTTTATTTCGTCCTGAAATCATTACAAACGAAAATGTTTAACCGAAACGTTCAAAGGATTAAAGACCAATTGTGCATAATTTCATCAGCAGCTGTCAAACTGGCACTATACTAACTTTATTGCATGAAAAAATATTATTATCGAATTATTATCAATCAATACAGTACAATTACAGCAAATAATAGCAACCACTCCAATTGATTCCTGACGACAAAAAGCCAAAATCCATGTAACATCTGCAGCCATCAACAATTTTGGATTTCAATAATTTACCGAAGCTTCTGTCTGCTTCGTCCACAGATAACGATACAGTCTCGTACGAGTTGCCTGTTTATTTAATAACGTTGCGCCGTCTCGATAAGCGCTGTATTGTGTGAATCTTGTAGGTCTCGCTGACGGTAGACGCGCTGTAATTTTGAGTTCCAATATTCGTAATGTTTTGGAAATGACATTGGATGTAGACTGAATTGCTATAAATTCGCCTATTTAGTTTTATTGCTTATAATATATTGGAAGTTTGGGGTCGGGTAGACGCGTGTGGCTGAATATCTTTTTCAATACAACGGTTAATTACACTCTACTGCTGAAAAAATATGTACTTGCCAACATTTTTGTGTTTTGACTAACTTTGTCTGGGTTAGATAACAATAATTCATAACCGGGAGCACTCCAAAGATATCCATCCATTTGTACGGTCTACAAAACTTTCGTACTTGCAATTCCTGCATATGGCCTGACGTGAATACCTTTTCACCTAAATATGTAATTATCGTGTCATTTTCTTTCTAGGCATTTATTCCCTAATACTTTCGATAAGTCAAATGATTCATCTTTCTATGTTATCATCACATTAATAATTCTATAAAAACTAATTCTATTCCAAATATTATATTCTGTCTGCTCTATTAGTTAAATTGTCTGTGCTGTCACCCCAATTCACGAAATGCGAACTGCTTGGCAAACACTGATATTAGTTTTCTGCAAAAGTACTCTTCTTAAGTGTTTCCTTCTATATATCATTTAGGACATAACATCGTAATAACTTACATATTATTTACATTCTGGTCGTTATTTCTTTTATAATGTATGTGGAATAAAAATGGTGTCCTAAATTTCAGCGTGAACTTATTCTTTTGTCTTGACACCCTGTTTGATGAAGTAAATGGATTTTATTTTTTGTTTCTTATGGTTACTTTCTTAGTCTTATAAGAATGCCCGTAAAGTAAAGTTTCGATCTCACATGTTTTTTTATGAAAATACATCGTAATGTAAAATCACATTCCTCGTTATGACAAAGGTGTGTTCTTTGTCATAAACAATGTCGCAATAAAACGAATTAACGTACAAGTTGACTTATATAATTTTTTTCTTAAGGTAAAATAACTTAAACGTAAGTAAGATGAAGACGCGAAATTTACCTTTCCAAGTGAAAAGTTGCCCTCAGAATCTAACGTCTTGGTGCTCAGCCCGCTGGAAAATGGCCATCTTCAAAATTAATGGATATTTTATTGCGTTACAAGTTAAATTATGCGTGAATTCGTAAAATCTCTCAAATATATTCCGAGAACCTTTTATATCGACGTGTCCATTTGGCGACGTAAGCTATTATAGGTGGAGCGATCGCATCGTATGGATTCAATAAGCCAAAGCATTTGCTAAAGGATTTTCCAACGTGTTTCTCAAAACCGAAATTGATTTTGACGTTATGTTTTACAGATACAATTGAGATGCTTTTTTAAATCCTTATACTTTCCTTTCAATACAAACAAACAAAAATACAATTTATAGACGTTATTCAGTTTGATTTCGCTTGATGGATTTTGAATTTAGATCAATTCACCACATTGAAAATGTAACGTGTATTTCCATTTCAAATTGATTTGTCGGCGCAGTGGCTAAGCGATTGTCTTTCTGTACAACGTGTCACGGGTTCGATCCCCGCACGGAACAAATATTTGTATGATCTACAGATAGTTATTTCGATCTGGGTGTTAGTGTATGTGAAATGTATGTCTAAACTGCACCCACGATACAGGAGAAATTAAATGGGCAATGTTTTAAAAAAAACATTCCAGGTTAGATTCGTTTTGTTAAACAGTCCCTTTAAATTGCTAATGACACTAAAAATATTGCTGATAACATTAAACATGATTAAATAAAACTTATGATTGCCTCATTGCGCATCGGTATAAAGAAGTAATGAAAAGAACATATCTGATTTCACGACACATAGATTAATCTTAATGCTCTCTTTTGTCCATAATGTATGTGAAGTTTTCATGTAAAATTTTATGAAAGTAGCTTTCGAGTGAGGTCCGAATTCAATTTTATGTGCCACATAACGACTGATTTTATGAAAATTCTTTGTAAAGTAATCGCTGGCACTTTATTTTTAATACAGTGAGTCTACGTGAAAAGAACCCAAGCATTTGAATATCTCGCATTATACGTTTAATATTTTGCTACAGCAAAAGTGGCTTGAGAATTTTTCAGTCTCATTTTTACGTGATTTTTAGGGTTCCGAACGTCTGAAGGAAAACACGATAGAACTCTTATAGGATATAGAACTCGTGTGGCTGTCTGTTTGTATGTCCGTCTGTCACAGTAAATTTTCTCCGAATCTATTGGACCGATTAAGTTAAAACTTAGTACACATATGGATTTCTGCGACCCAAACACCGACGTGTAACGTAAACAAATGAATTTTGAATATGGGGGTAACTTTTGGGGGCCATATAAAAAAATTAGAATAAAGTTGTACCGTGTAATGTAAGAAATGGAAGGGCTAGTTATGAGGGTCTCAAATATGTATATTTTATAATTTTAAAATATATATTTTTAAAGTTATAATATGATTGATTCTTAGCACCTTACATTGTATTATAAAATATTACGTTAATATATTTTCGTTACTCTGGGTGGTCTATTCTTTACTGGGAACTGTTCCTTGTGGTTTCCAGCTAATAAAAGACCACCGCTCTCCACCCATGGGTATCATAAAAGGCGACCTAGGACTGATATCAAGAGGATGGGCAGCAGGATCCTCTTGTGTACTAATAGCAACATACTGTGGCCACTAGCCCGCCTACCGAGCGTGGTGATTGTGGAAATATCTCCTATGACTGTTCATGTTCAGCAGTGGACGTTTACGAGCTATCTTCGTGTGTAACGACTGTGTGTGTATGTGAGTAAAAAAAAAGCGTTGTTTAAGTTAAATGTCAAAATAATAGATGTTCACTAAAATTTATATCATTACATACCCTGTTACTTATATCATAAAATGTTAACAAAATACTTGACTGTTTGTTACTGTTAGGTAAGCTAATTGACTCTAAAAAGCTTTGTTCGTGGCATTAGCGGCATTAGGATGGCCCAATGGCCAACCGCACTGAAACCTTTTTTATTGGTCTCCAGTAGAAATTCTACATGAACATCCTCCGCCCCGGGGAAGGGTGAAGAGGCAGACTCCTACCGGCTAAGACCACTGGAGCGGTCATCTTCGGCACCGAAGGGAGCTCCGGGACCTCGTAAGATCACACTAGAACCCCCCATTGATGCCACGCTTTTAGGCACATCTCACTACACCAGTGATACGTCGATCGAAGTCGCTCCAAGTCTTCAAGACGTGCGATGGTTAAACGGGTGCCGCACCTCACGACACCCCATACTACTCACGCCGGCGCTGCTTCCTGTTGCCTGTAGTGGTGGCCATTCAGGGGGGCCATCTTGTGAGTGGCGAGTCACCGTCTGCCACAGAATTTCACGTTACAGGTTGAAAGGCAGACGCCGTTGTACCCGTATTGATTACTCTTTTTATTCCATGTAACACCCACCCCCGAGCATATAGCACTGGCGGCCCCGTCTGATCGGCCAACCAAGGCAAGCCAGAGTTGAAAAGCCTGCGGACACTCATGGGGTTCCACTCCAACCAACCAATAAAGGCAAGCCGGAGGCGAGACCCTGACCGACTCTCTGGAGCATTCGGGTACGCAGTAACGCCACTTACATTCAGCTCACCATAAACTGCCCTGCGTTCTGTAAGCTTCTTATTATATTATGTTTTTCTTATGATATACTTTTTTTATCAAAAGGTAGGAAGAAATCACGCAGCTGCTTTAATCTGCCCTCCAGGACTATTATCCCATGGTTAGATAATATTTGTGATGCATTATTTTTACTTTTTGTAATTTAGTACTTTTTCGTGTATTTGTTTATTATTATTATTGTTGTTTTGTATTTATTTATTGTGTTTTGGGAAAAGTGACTAGGGTCTATATAATATTCAATGTTTATTTTGGTGAACCTTGTATTTGATCCCTCATTAAACTAAATTGTGTTTAGATCATACTCGAGACTCACTGACTCCTATGATTTCACATCTAAAATTCATATATACTCATAAACTCAATAACATTATCTAATCATTTTCGTCACACAAACACGTATTCAAAGTCAACACCTACACAATGAACGTTAATCCACAATTCGTCTCATTGTCAGAGCACATTTGTGAGCTAAATCGTCCAAACAAAATTAAATCTCCTCCACTTCATGTTTACTGAAGCAAAATTCAAATGCCATTATTCGCAACACCATTACGATTCTATAGCACTTTTCCAGCTGAACGGGATGAAATCGTCTCCGCGTCTGTGTAATGGTTTCCCTGGTTCAAATTTGTGCAAGTAAGTGCACTTTACATAAGAGCCGATAAATGGAACCAACAGAATATTTCATAGTCGGTACAACTTGGCTCATACTCAACCAAGTTCAGGCTGACTGCGAATGCACGCCATTGTAACACCACCTGATTGGTAATTTATTGCTGCATTTCCCATTTGGGTATACAGTTATATATTTTCGCCAGTTGTCTACACATTGGATACGGTATCTTTCGGATATTAGTGACAAATATTTTGGCACAGGGTTTCAAAACATAAGAAGTTTGAACTATCAATACAAATTGTGTTTATGAGTTTTTCTTTGACGTTGACTTTCAACAGCCTACTACAGATCAAACTGCTTTTATGAGTATAATGCAAAATTGTACCAACCTAACTATTATTCTCGTACTTGAATGTAGACCTGTTTTTTTTTTTTTTTATTGGTCCGGTGGAAATACCTCATGTACTTCCTTCACCCCGGGAAAGGGCGAAGGGGCATGCCGGACTCCTACCGGCTAAAACCACCGGAGTGATCATCGTCGGCACCGAAGGGAGGCTCCAGGAACTCGAAAGATCTCCATCTAGAGCCACCCATTGGTGCCACGCCTTTAGGCACATCTCGGAGGGGATGACTGTAAAGTGGTCATCCCCTCTAGTGGAGGGAAGGCGACTGTAAGGAGGCCACCCCCCAGGCATCTCTCGAGGGGATTGTAAAAGATTCCCCCGAGGCCTCACTATGCGCTGTGCTGCGCACACAGCGGTACGTGACCACATGCGCACCGCTGTCTTCCCGGGGGTCGCTCGCGCAGATTTCCCAATAAGCGCGCTCGCGACCCCCAAGGCCCCCCGCCATATATAGAAGACAGGGGTGAATGTAGACCTAAGACTTCATGTACTATAATGATGATTTTCAGGAGGTACAAAATCTTGAGCCTTTACAATCCTCTCCGAGAAATGACTGAGAAGCGACCTTTTTACAGTCGCCTACCCTGTGCTCGAGGGGGTGATCGCTTAACAGTCATCCCCTCTGAGATGTGCCTAAAGGCGTGGAATCAATGAGCGGTGGTGGAGCTCTAGTGTGATCTTACGAGGATCTGGAGCCCCCCTTCGGTGCCGAAGATGATCGCTCTAGTGGTTTTAGCCGGTGGGAGGCGGAGGAAGTTCATGAAGATTTTCCACTGGGGACCAATAAAAAGAAAAGTTTACCAAAGATACCTTATTATCCTTAGGGACTGTTAATTCCTTCCAAACCCTCGCTCGCACCGACAATACATCGGTGGATTGTCCGCAGATATATTAGCAATCTGTTTACTCGGCGGGGCGTTACACGAACTCGTTAATATACGTCGTGATGCCGACAAAATATTGCCGCAGAAATATAATAAAAGCGATAGCTGCCTCTCCGTTTGCTTAGCTCCTTTTACGACGATTCGTGTTGATGGCACCGCAAATTGGACGACTGATACTTTTCGAGTAAGAAGTTTTTAGTATAGGTGCTAGATTAAATGGAGGCTTATGAAAAGGATAGTGTAAGATTAGAGATAAAGCGTCTACATTTTGAGGGACTGTTCAAAAAGTATTAAACTAAAAGTAGAAAAATAATACAGGTTTCTGACTAATTATGTGATTATTTTGATTAAGCATGTCCCCGACTGGTGACTTAACATAGATGAACGATTTTTCTCATTAACTATAATTAAATTAGTTAGTTACTAAGGTATATATATTTATTTATATCTATTATTTTCTTGTCAGTAAAAATAAACAAAGAATAATAAGAGTTTTCATATAAAATGTTAATGTCAAAAAAGTAGTTCATTTCAAAGTAAGAACTTTTTCACGCACATGAACCATTTATAACAAAGATTTATAAATGTTACCTAAATACAGGTAGAGGCAATAATATAATACTTAATGTTTATAAACCCACCTAAAATGTTCAACGGACTACACTGTTCTACGTAAATTAAGCCAGGAAAGTCTGTCTTTTAATTCTAAGACTTGTGCTCCCAAACTTTGTCCAGCTTTTCCATTTGACATTCAAGCGGTTTAAATGTTCCACGAGCTCTGAATTTGTTTCAAAATTATCACTTCCACCTCTTCGAAACTCGAACTCTGGTACTGAAAGTACTAAAAGTGCAATTAACTTTAAATGCAGCGAAAATGTTTCTTTTATATATTTGCACACCCTACTACAGGACTTCTTTTGTTATTCATTCGCTACCTACGTCATACTGTTAGTCCATTATCTGAACGAAGAGAATTCCGCGGCGGACAAAGAAAAAAGTCACGTTAATTAGGGGATGTCAGCTACGCAAATAATAATCCCAGTGTGGCTCATTTCGTATGCAGACCCGGCTTCGGCCAAAAAATTTATCTTCGCATTTTTTAGACAACGCAATTACAGGAATATTTACTTAATGTGGGCCCACGGTCCGACGGCAAACATGTACGACAGGATTTTTTATTCGGCATCGTCATGCCCAGGTTGACATTATTATAGCAATAAATATATCGTCTACGACGATATGTGCTTGTGCTCTGTTCTCCACGGTTTATGCGGGTATCTCTACATTGTTGAGCGGCCTTTGATGCAGGCGACAGTTAATAAAATTCATAAAAACGTTAGCGTATGGTATATGCATATGGTAAGTACCTGAGTACGAAAAATGTATTATACATACATAATCAGCCCATTACTGTCCCACTGCTGGGCACGGGTCTTTTCTCATGATGAGAAAGGTTAGGCCTTAGTCCACCACGCTGGCCTAGTTCGGGTTGGCGGACAACACGCACCATTGTAAACAATGAATTGCTATCATCGTAAATAGAAAAAGAGTACTGCTCTTTGCTTGTACTTTAAGTATTATAATAGGGTTCAAACTCTTTGGGAGAAAAATCCTAGACACATAGAATTAAAAAAAAAAACATAATTTGAAATAAGTATATGAGAATATTTTGACGAAGAAAATAAAAGAAGAGAGAGAATTCGGGCTGCTGTCAGCGAGCTTGTCGATTGTAAAAAAATAAAATTACCTTCTGAGAAATAAATTTATCTAGAAGTAACTAGAGTTTTATAATTATAATTCCAAAGTCATATGTAGGTTCTTTCCCGCGTACCAGCACGCTTACCCAATTAGTCGTTACATTATTTACCCAAATGACAAAAGAGACGTTAAAAGGTGCGTAGAATTTGAATATAGTCTTGTTCCCTGAAATTATACTCACATAAAACCGTTGTAGCATGGATAAACTCTGACCCTTGAATACAAAAAGTCAACATGAGACATTGAAAATTCCAGAGTACGTTGCTTTGCTTCCTTATGCATTGGACGTAAACGAATAATGTAGTAACAGAATAGATACATATTCTATTTTCGTATTACGTGTAGCTCATTCATATTCCCAGGTTCGCTGAACATAAACTGCACGCTTCTTGCGGATCAATAGAAAAGCTCATTTTGTTTTATTCCACCACTCTAAGGGAACGCCCGTACCCTTTCAAGGGTGCTGTGTTTACTTACATTTCACATCACAGCTGTTCTAAAACTTTTGGCTTAACTACACTTTATTGTAACTGTTCTAAACTGCCCAAATAGTTTTTTAACTTTCTGAAAGCTATGTTTCATTTTTTCCTAAATTAGAAGAATTACTACAAAACTTATTTAGAAATAGTTTAGGTTTTCTGATAAGTTCGTATGTATTTAAATTATCTTAACTATGGTTTTCATTTTCACCATATCTTACACAGATTTCGCCTACGTCTCTAATAAAAATAAGTCTGAAAAGTTATTTCACTATATCTATTGCTACCGCAAAAGTTTGGAAGCCTCGGTTCCATATAGTGGGAGTGAAGATGCGGGAACGTAGGCAATTATCGTGGTTGAAACAAACAATCGAAGTGGTTTGTGAAGAATGGATTTTGGCTGAGTATCTATTTGGTGTTTATAGATTCACACCTAAAAAGAAGGTGACACTTTTGCCTACACCGACCTTTAGTGTTAAGTAACCATTGTATTCGTTGTCGTCGTGATTTTAAAGGTACCACCTGAAACCTCATCCTGTGGTGTGATACCGTAAGTATGTACTTAGTAAATAGTAAATTTATTAAAATAATGTTAATATGAATTACTTTTCAGGCCCGATTTTCTCGTGATATGATGATGATGATTACTCCAGAAACAAAAAACCTATATAATTCCAGATGTCTAAAAAATCTGTCAGAATATCTAATAAACGGAAAATGTAGAATCCAATGCGAGTACTTATCTATTTATTATTTTCAGAGTCTAACGCATACGGTTCCAATATTACAGGGAACTTTTGTGTCAGGCTGACAGAAACAGTGGAAATAGACACATCATCATATCAACCCGAAAATGTCCACTGCTGAACATGGGCCTCCCACTGAGCATTACAATGAGCGAGTATAGAGGATATTGCCATAATCCCCATGCTTGGCAGGCGGATTAGTGGTTTCAGAATGTTATTATTACCACAAGGGAAGTTGCTGCTACCTATCACCTTAATACCAATCCGCAGTCGACCTCTGTAACACTCATGGGTAGAGAGCAGTGGTCTATTTTTGTAGAGAACCACATGTAAGTGGTGGACATGGGCAAAGCACCTTAATAATATACGATAAAGTTATTTATGTGGTGCCCTAATAATGTATTGTTTGAAGCTAACCGACTTCAGAAGTTGTTTTTTATTTTACAGTGAGAAACTTAGAGGAACTAACTATTTTTTGAAATCGATGGTTTCTTAAGTTTGAAAACAGCCTGGATATATAAGTACCTATAATAATTATCAAAATTATGTACATACACACAGCTATATGTTGATCCAGATTATGACGATCTCATCGTATGGAAAGCCTGCGAGATCAGCTTATACGGGAAAAATCAGATTAATACGTAGCCGTAGGTAGCGTACACAACAAAATTAAAAACTTACTCATTAAGGATAAAACGTTTTTCAAACTCATTTTAGTTTCAGTACCTATGTTTTGTCGTTATCTTTCATTGGGAAGTTTCGTTTTGAATGACAGAGACAAAACTCTTTTTTTTTTGTTAGATCCAGAACCACGTAAAATTATTGGTATATGAAAGGATCACAAATACAATTCTAAAAGTCAGCGTTTGTTTTGGCTTAGTGCTCAATATTCCAATCCATACAAAACCAATATCACGGCCAGCCAGATGTTCGAAAGAACTAAGTTCCGAACACGCTTCGGAAATTCTCATGTTGGCCCGACGGACCTGAGGTGCAATTCTCAAAGCTCGAACATCCATACATCCTCGAATACAGAATTGAAATAACGGTGATAAACCAATTTAGTAATCGCTAAGACATGATTGAGCTTAAAGGAATTGCACCCCCGGTTCCCATTTGAGCATTGTTGCTAGAACACTATAATATATTTCTTGTAGGTTTTCGGCGTTGTAACTCGACAGGTAGAAAGTGTAAATAGGGCCATGGAAATTCTTTTGTCGTGGTAACCTGCTATTTGTTTCGTGAAACGGCAGTGTTTCTCATCCATTCGCAGTGTTTGTATTAGAAATACACGATAAAACAACAATTTGGAGTCAATTGTTTAAGGCTTATATCTTGTAATTAGAAAAAACGTTGTGTTTCAATAAACTGAATAATAATACGAACAAGTTTATTACGGATCGTTCGAAATATTATTTATATTATAATTTGAACGCATTTATAGTGCCAAGTCCTTAAATAATTAGAACGTAGCTTTTGTTTAGAAGAACAGCTCGTCTTGCCCGTTGAATCGTCTTGACATTTAAATCGTTGATGTTTTGATTGACTGGTGTTTGGTCGTTTGGTCCGGTGAAACAAGCCTGTAATAAATATAAGTTTTGAGCGTAATGGCTGATTCTTTGATGTAACTAAGTAGGTGTAAAAAATCTCCAATATGCACATAGTACCCAAAAAGTACATGTCAATAAAAAAACAAAATCGGTTATGTATTTCGAAAAGGCTATGAAAAGTTTGAGTGAGGAGTATAATCTGCCACTATGCTTGGCGTTTGTGGACTATGAGAAAGCCTTCGATTCGATCGAAACCTGGGCAGTGCTGCAATCTCTGCAGCGGTGCCAGATCGACTATCGGTACATTGAAGTGCTTATACAGAAACGCCACCATGTCGGCCCGAGTACATGAACAGAGCACGAGGGCAATTCCATTGCAGAGAGGTGTGAGACAGGGGGACGTCATTTGCCCGAAACTGTTCACCGCTGCAATGGAGGATGCCTTCAAACTACTGGAGTGGAAAGGATTCGGCAATAACATCAATGGCGAGTATATCACTCACCTTCGATTTGCCGATGACATCGTAGTCATGGCAGAATCGCTGCATGAGCTCAGCACAATGCTCGATGATCTCAACAGAGTTTCCCAACAGGTGGGCCTTAAAATGAACATGGGCAAGACAAAAGTCATGACAAATGCCCATGTCGTGCCCATCCGAATATCCGTTGGGAGCTCTGTTCTCAAAGTTGTTGACGTCTACCTGGGACAAACTGTCCAGTTACGTAGGTCCAACTTCGAGAAAGAGATCAATCGTCGAATCCGACTCGGCTGGGCAGCGTTTGGTAAACTTCGCAACATCTTTTCGTCAACAATACCGCAATGCCTCAAGACGCAAGTCTTTAACCAGTGTGTGTTACCAGTGATGACATATGGAACAGAGACGTGGTCACTCACAATAGGCCTCATTAGAAAGATCAAGGTCACTCAGCGAGCTATGGAGAGAGCTATGCTTGGTATTTCTCTAAGAGATCGAATCAGAAATGAGGAGATCCGTAGAAGAACTATAGTTGTCGACATAGCTGAAAGGATTAGTAAACAGAAGTGGCAATGGGCAGGGCACATTGCATTGCTCGTAGAACTGATGGCCGCTTGGGCACAAAGGATCTAGAATGGAGACCTTGCACCGGAAAACGCAGCGTGGGACGACCTCCAACGAGGTGGACAGACGACCTGGTGAAGGTTGCTGGGAGTCGTTGGATGAGGGCGGCATGTAACCGCTCGTTGTGGAAATATAAGGGGGAGGCCTTTGTTCAGCAGTGGACGTCCTGTGGCTGATATGATGATGATGATGATGAAAAGTTTGTAATGAAGAGTGTAGAGCATATAATTATATATGAAAATGCCCTCCTAACTTTTCTGACTACCCTCAAAACTAACGGAGATAGTTATGGCACGGTTGTAACCATATGCAAAAAAATAATACGTGAAGCGTATATTTTTTTATCAAGTTAAATAATGCGAACTTTTTTCAGTTTCAAGTTTTTCTGTTGTTGTATAAATAACAATTAGAGTTAGTTTTTATTGTTTATTTTAGTGATTAAATTGCGTAAATGTATTGTTTTGTACCTTCATTTTCAGGCAGGAACAAATTTATTCAACTGTCGAATTTTATTTAGATCTTACGCCATTGAGTCATACTCAACACGCATGCGCCAGATCGTTCGTAACTAAACAGTCCCAGAGCTTCGAGCTGTTTTACTTGAGTATTGAGTGTTTTCGTTTGTTGTTCTATTTAATTACTGAGTAATTATTTAAACTATTTGAAAGTAAACATTTATGCATAACATGTTTAATTTTTTTACTTTTTCTAGCTGTTACACTTTTCGAATCATTAAAGAAAACCCCCTTTTTCAAAATCTTCTCAGGACTGTTTTTTATTTCCATAACATAGTTTTTGTATGCCTCAAACTTCATCATATCGGCCAAATGATGTCTACTGTCATCAGTAATCAAAAATGGCACGGTTTTTCACAAGCTGCAGACATTTCTTCAGAACTGGTGCATTAGAAATAAAAACGATACGACATCGAAGACCCTGTGCTGTCAAAACTCCAACCAGTACCAGCTCTCTCCAACAATTTCAGAGATCACGGCCCAACATTTATGCCCCTCATGGAAGTTGTGCCACGCATAAGTGTGTCGTTTAATGTCAACCGAAAACAGCAGATAGACGATCAATGGAGAAGATTGTCTATTGCAAAAGCTCGCTTCCCTGAACATCTTCAAGATACTAGAGAACCTGATGAGTTCTGAGCAATTTTACCGAAAACAGAAGATTGCTCTGAATTTGGCCAGTTCCGCTCTCACAGTTCTATCTTTGTCTCATGCAAATGCACACTGTGAGCGGTTTTTACTAAAAATTTAATAAAATCAGCCCTTAGAGATCGCTTCATTACAGACACAGTAAATGATTCACTTTTAGCTGCAGAAAGTGCTAGAGGCCCAAATCTCAAAGGGAATTGTATAAATTTCAAACCATCTAAGGAAATGTATTCCAGAATGACAGCTGAAAATCTATACAATAAAAACCTAGATGATTTTACCAAAAGTTTTGACATTGCATTAATAATTTTATTCCATAAGTAAATTATTTGTGTTATTTTAAAAAGCGTTTAGTAAAATTATTAAAATATGAACTACTTATTGTCATGATTTTTTCATTTGGCGGCTACAAACTGATAGAATATACCTACTGGCGCATCCAGGGGGGACTAAAATCCTGGATTCGGCCTTGGTAATAGTGTGTTAGTAATAGTTTATGACATGAAAGTACGAGATATTTGGCCTGGCCCTAGGTACGAGAAAAAATATTCGCCATCTGGCAACCCTGCGTTGGTTTGAAGGCGGTTGATAGTATTACCAATGCCCGTAACAAAAGACAAAAAACAGTGAAAATGATTTGTCAAATTTTATCAAGTTTGTTTTCATTGTGAAATTTATTCGCTATTCATTGGACACCAGATATAAAACGTTCCTTTACACGCAATTTTCTCTATACTAGGAAAATTTAAATTCCTAACTGCATTGAGTAGTAAAGTATAAATATGTAATTAGATTTTATTTTAACACAACATTATTCCTTTTTATTATGTAGCATAAAATTATTAACACTTTGTTGTTTTAAAGTTCTTATAAAAATCAGAAGTAACGATAAGACATTTCTAGCAGAAAAGTTATATGTAATAGAAAACACATCAATGACAAAGTAAAGTAAACCGACAGACCGAATTGCTTGTCATCGCCGCCGAAAACTAAAAATTTGCTACTGAGGTGAAAAAGAGCTACACCGATATTTTATTAAGTATTTGAACTCATAAATAATCATAAACATGAGTTCTATTGGCACGGGTGTAAGTATTTATCGTAAAATTCTATTTTAACGTTTAGGTTATAATCCATTTCTGATAAACTTTGGTATATTAATTAGTTTGATCGTTTCATTATGTATATGTAGGCTTCAAAATTCAAGTGAGAATATCTAATTATCTGGCGAATGTAACAAGGCATACCTTGAAAAACTTAACAATCATATTGAGTAATTCCTAATTTTTGCATAATTACAGTACGATCTTTCTGCTTCACAATTTTCGCCTGATGGCCGGGTATTTCAAGTAGAATATGCTGCGAAGGCCGTGGAGAACTCCGGAACAGTAATTGGCCTGAGAGGGAAAGACGGAGTAGTATTTGCCGTTGAGAAACTTGTTACATCGAAGTTGTATGAACCTGGTGCTAATAAGAGGATATTCCATGTTGATGAACATGTTGGCATGGTAAGCAGATTATGTGTAATGTATTGTTTGTTAAATTATCAAAGCTTGACTGGTAGATGATGCCAAACGGTATTGTCTGCCTTGTGTAACACATTATAAAAACATCTGATTCTTAATATGTATGTAATTTTTGGGAGCTAAACATTGGCCATGTTTAAGCTGTGGACATGTGGTGTTAATGATATCAAAATGTATAATGGTGAGTAATCTGCATACAACCTACACAATATTTTCTCCCATTATTTATTTTCTGTAACTATCTTGTGCAGTTTGAAAGAGGAGCGTAAATAGTGATAAAATACATACACAAAGCACATCAAAGATTGTTTAACTTTAATTTTCCTAGAGACTGGTATCATCTTCTAAATAGAAACTTTGTTTAACTTGTGATGAATATGGAAAATTAAACTCACAATATACCAGTAAAGAAAAAAGGCCTGCATTTTTTTAATCATAAGCTAGCATAAAAACTAATCTATTTAATAACTTTCAATATTTCAGGCAGTAGCAGGACTCATTTCCGATGCAAGACAAATTGTAGAAACTGCTCGTTCTGAAGCATCCAACTATAGATCTCAGTATGGTGCCCAAGTACCACTGAAGTACTTAAATGAGCGTGTGTCAATGTACATGCATGCCTACACACTATACAGTGCTGTTCGTCCTTATGGGTGTTCAGTGGTCATGGGAACATGGAATGATTATGAAGGACCTCAGATGTATATGCTTGATCCTAGTGGAGTGTCATTTGTAAGTACCTGTTAATTTAATAAAGTTGGTGGTTGTTTGACGTAATATTGCTGATTACGATAGTATATATAATAAAATACAAACTGAAATAGTTTTATTGGACTTATTAAGTCTACTGGAGTTCTCTAGAAGAAATTGTTTCATTGTTTCGAAAATGATTTTTACTTTCTTTAACTACAATAACATGCGAGTGCTTTAAGCAAGATCCCAAATTGGTTATTGACACATAAGTTTGGGAAAACAGAATATTTGTGTATTATGCTTTATATGATAATGTGAACATTTGGATGACAGATGCAACACAATATCTAATTGCATATGCTTGCTGTATCATACTGTCAATTCCCTATTTGTTTTGCAGCTGCAGCTTTGTTGTGTGAGAATGATGCTACAAAAGTTGTATATTAATTTTATTAATTATTTCCAGTCATACTTTGGATGTGCAGTAGGCAAAGCAAAACAGGCTGCCAAGACAGAAATTGAAAAACTTAAACTGGCTGACCTCACTGTTAAAGATCTTATTAAAGAGGCTGCCCGAATGTAAGTATATTAGTATAATATGGGGTAAATCCTTTTTTAAGGATTTCTCATGTTGTGTGTGCAGTTTACAGACGGAAACCTAACATGCACAAACACCCACACCCAGAACATGATCCGTAGATAGTAACCATAACATTTAGCGGTAGCAGAAAGCCAACTGCCTGACCACTGTGCTAATTGTGCCATAAAGTCAAGCTGTGGGTGAATTTTCTACAGATAATCAACAATGATGCTAATGCATTAGGTGGTTTGTATCTGTCTCCTTCCATTCCATGTTTGTCTGTATCTCTAGTCACTGATACAATAGATTGTTGCTTTCAAATAAATGTTTATGACAAAAATCAAAATTATAACTATGTGTACAAAGAAGGCAATGGCTACCCAGTTGGGGAGGTTCACCCTCTCCCTGCACAAAATGTTTATTACTTTGTCAACTACACCATCTTCCTAGAAACTAATATGAGCCACCAGGTTTCTGTTTTAAAGTCCAAACATATTTTGTGGTACAATATTATGTTAGAAAAAAGTAGGGCAATGTCTGGAATGGCCTTTTAAAGAAAGTTCCATATCTGTTTTGAGTTAACCTGCCCTAAACCCAGCGCAAGCATGAATTAGTCATGTTTAAGATATCTGAAACTATGATAATAATATACTATTAGGGATATCAAATATGCAATCACCATTGTGCCTACCAAGCTTGGTGACTACAAATGCTATGATAAGATTATTGTAGCTGTCATTAGCAAAAACATGCTCAGCACTTGTTTAGGGGCTAATATGATTCCGTTTGGACAATGCGGTGACTACAAGCTCTCATATAATGGATTGAAATACCCAATATTAGACGTGATTGGCTGGCTTGGTAGTACAATAAATTCATTGTTGGAAATTGCATTTTCAAATAGCTTCATACCAATGCCTATTGCCGTCTCCAACATATATTTTTACCATTCCCAAAATAATGTGAAATCATACCAATAAAAAGTAATATTTTTCTTCTTATTCATATTTCAGCATCTATCTCGTACATGATGAGTTAAAGGACAAGCAGTTCGAACTGGAGCTTTCATGGGTTTCCAAGGACACTAAAGGCTACCACCAGCTAGTGCCAAAGGAACTCGCCAGTGAAGCTGAAAATGTGGCCAAACAAGCCCTCGCTGACATCGAGGACTCTGATGAGGGAGAAATGTGAATGTATTTAGATAATAAATTTATATAATATAAAACTTGCTATTTTTATTTCAGCATATCAACTTGGTTTGCAAATAAATATTTTGGTTTTGTTTTTGATTTTGTCTGGAGAAAATTAGATCTAAACTGATGATGATGTGGATGTGATACCTAAGTAGTTAAAAGCTACATTTGATATTCATTCATACATATCGGCCATTTATCCATCCACTGCTGAACAAAGGCCTCCGCTCATAGATTTTCACAACTGTGTCATCATTTTGGGGGGTATTTGCCAATACTCACCACGCTTGGCAGGCGGGTTGGTGAGCGCAGTATGGCTACCGGTTCACAGAAGGGACGCTGCTGCCCATCCCTCTAGTTTAGAGTCCCTTAGTCGCCTTTTACGACATCCACGGGAGGAGATGGAGTGGTGCTATATTCTTAATCCGGACACCACACGGCAATATATATATTGGATTTGGCCTTTGTTCAGCAGTGGACGTATAAATGGCCGATATAATATATTATGATGAACAATATATCCAGCTTTCATCAGCTTTAGGGTAACGAACGTCCGAGGGAAAAAACGGCGGCACCATTATAGGATCACTCGTGTGACTGTCTGTCTGTCCGCCTGTCACAGCTAATTTGCTCCGAATCTACTGGACCGATTAAGTTGAAATTTGGTTCACATGGATTTTTGCAACCACGTACGTGCAACGTAAATAAATAAATTTTGAATATGACGGTCACTTTCGGGGGGCGATATAGAAAATTTAAAAATAACGTTTTGTAAACTGTATTTAAGAAAATAGACGAATATTTACCAATGCCCCCCTATTGGTAAATATATAGCCTTATCTCCGAAACTACTGAGCCTAAAATTTAAAAAAATTAGAAATATAAGCTCTTTTCCTCTAGATTACAGGAAACTTTATAAGAAGTTTTTGATTTAAAATAACATGATAAATCTTTCAATATTGTGCATACAAACTTATGTTTGCGGTTGGAATTTATAGGAAAACATATTTTTCATCTACCATGTTAAGTTGGTTCTTGGGATAAGTTATTGGTACAAGACTGACTTCAACAATAGACAATATATTCAGCAATTTCGGAAACCTCTCCACGCAAGCTCAACTCGCACTTGTCCCTTTTTATTTTTATTGATCCCAATGGAATTTCATCATGAACTTCCTCCGCCAAAAGCGTCCCTTCTGTGGAACAGTAGCCATACTTCACTCACCAACCCGCCTGCCAAGCGTGGTGAGTATTGGCAAATACACCCCAAAATTACGACACAATTGTGGAAATCTATTGGAAATCAATTGTGTAACTGTGGTATCCTTCTGGAGCATGACGCTCTCACAGAAGGAGACCACTGTATTCCAGTTTTCGTGCTCTGCCAACATAGCTGACTCTACTGCCGGCAGAGAGATCCTTCCCGATCCGATCGACCAGGATCCCCCGCTCAGCGGCATGCTTCACGCGTGTGCTGTGTGGTATCCTGGTCGCTATCACAACGCATTGTCCCGTGGCCTCGCGTCCTATCCTGTGCAGGTACACACCGAAACAACCGTGCCCGGTGAACACCTTCGTCAGGCGGTAGGTGATGCGCTCACTCCTTCTAAACCAGGCTCTGAAGAGCAGCAGGATGGCCTCGACGACGCGCTTGGTCGCAACTGCAGGTGGAGACCCCACTTTCCAAGTGTGAGCCTGTCGAACGCCTCTAGAGGCGCGTGGTGGTGTTAGATCTAATCTCAGAGGACAACTCATAAAATTTAAAGTGGAAAAGTCTGTTTTAAGTAAGCATATCAAAATTAGGCCATTAACTGAAAACAGACTGCTTATTACGGGACAACATTGAAATGCGACTATAAATTTTATTACTGTAAATTTTATTTCAAATGATCCTAACAACAAGTGTAATAAGTTTCATGATATACTTAAGCGAATAATTTAATAAATCCTGCCTGTTAAAAAAAATAAAACTGAACAATAAATTTAGATTTCATGGATGGGTAGCCCATAACCATTACAAGGCATTAGGAAATTCACGAGTATGTTAGGAATTACTCAAAACTATTTTAAAGGATATGCGCGTTAGCAAAATCAAAATTAATCAGTAGCAAAATATAAGTAAATCTGACAATGAAATTAAAGCAGTGTGGAACGAATAAAATAAAAATACTGAAACTGGGCAAATAAATCAACGGGATTCTGAACTATCCTTAAAAATCGAAGATAATACCATATCAGACAAGGCTGAAGTCGCTAACACATTTGAAAGTTTTTCACAAATATATCTATCGAAGTCACTAAAAATCATCACTTGACTCGTCCCATCGTCGTCGTATAGCAGTCATTGCTAAAGCAATATTTTTGTAAAGACATACCAGCTATTCAATTTAGACATGTGACTCTTTCTACAGTAATAAAATAGTAATCTAATCTATCTAAATCTAAAATATAGAATTATAGTTATTCAGACTGCAAGCATAATCTAATTATAGACCTGTTTCTGTTCTTCCAACATTGAGTAAAATATTTGAAAAGATGATGCTTGATCAAATGATGGTTCATTTTAACGCTAATACTATTTTGCACCATGGGCAGTTCGGCTTCACGAAGGGTAGATCGACTACAGACGCGGGTGTAAAACTTGTCACTCATATTTTAGAATCCTGAGAGGGCTCACGTGATGCTATTCCGAATGAATTCACCGCTGGACACAGGCCTCTCCCAAAGATGTCCACAACGACCGATATGGATGTGTTGTGGGCTCATTGGGGGGTTTTGCCATAATCGCCACGCTTGGCAGACGGCGATCGTAGTTGAGTTTTTAATGTACTCGAAGGACGCTGCTGCCCATCCTTCGGCTAATCCACGAGTCGACATTTACGACACCCATGGGAGGAGATGGGGTGGTGGCATTCTGAGCCAGCACCACACGGCAATATATATATATATATATATTGGATTTGGCCTTTGTTCAGCAGTGGACGTATAAATGGCCGATATGATACATAGGCTGCACTAAAAGTATCGGGAATGGAATATTTCCACTGTTCCTGTCATATTAAAATCTTTTTAATTGAAAACTCCTTGGTTTTACAAATCAAATACCATTTATTTATTTAAAAAAAGATTCACGGTCTTGTCACAAGATTTTGTCAAACTTGTTTAGTCGTTGAGAAAATGGAATTGACTCGAGAAAATTCAAGAGCGATGATTTATTATGACTTTCGAAGTGGTTTAACACAAAAACAGTGTGTTGACCGGATGATTTCTGCATTTGGTGATGAAGCCCCATCCAAAACCACAATTTATCGCTGGTTTGCTGAATTTCAACGTGGACGTGTCAAGCTCAGTGATGATCCTCGTCAAGGTCGTCCAAAAACTGCAGTCACCCAAGAAAACGTTGATGCTGTGCGTAAGCTGATTGAGGAAGATCGAAATGTGACATACCGCGAAATTCAGGCAACTTTAGACATTGGCATGAGTCAAATACAAATAATCTTGCATGAACAATTAGGTGTAAAAAAGTTGTTTTCCCGATGGATACCGCATTTGCTATGTGAAGAGCAAAAAGCGGCTCGCGTTACTTGGTGCGTCAGAACTCTCGAAAGATTCCACGCAGGATCCTCAAATGCTGTATACAACATCGTATCAGGTGACGAATCCTGGATATATGCGTACGAACCCGAAACAAAAAACCAGTCACGAGTTTGGGTGTTCGAAAATGAGTTAAAGCCAACAAAAATTGTTTGTTCACGGAGTGTTGCAAAAAAATGGTGGCCACGTTTGTCTCCAAAACTGGCCATGTTACGACTATTCCTCTTGAGGGACAAAGAACGGTTAATGCAGAATGGTATGCTGCATTTGTTTGCCACAGGTCGTTTCTGAACTCCGTAGAGAGAACTGCAACCGCCGCATCATCCTCCATCACGACAATGCGAGTTCTCACACCGCGCACAGAACAAAAGAGTTTTTAGAGCAAGAATACATATAATTATTAGACCATCCGCCGTACAGCCCCGACCTAAGCCCTAATGATTTCTATACTTTCCCTAAAATAAAGAATAAATTGCGTGGACAGAGATTTTCATCACCTAAAGAAGCTGTGGACGCCTACAAAACGGCCATTTTGGAGACCCCAACTTCCGAATGGAATGGTTGCTTCAATGATTGGTTCCATCGTATGGAAAAATGTGTCAAATTTCGCGGAGAATACTTCGAAAAGCAATAAATACATTTTTAAATAGTAATGTTGTGTCACTTCCTTGATTCCCCAAATTTTCAGTGCCGCCCTCGTATATTATGATGAACAATATATCCAGCTTTCATCACCTTTAGGGTAACGAACGTCCGAGGGAAAAAACGGCGGCACCATTATAGGATCACTCGTGTGACTGTCTGTCCGCCTGTCACAGCTAATTTGCTCCGAATCTACTGGACCGATTAAGTTGAAATTTGGTTCGCATGGATTTTTGCAACCACGTACGTGCAACGTAAATAAATAAATTTTGAATATGACGGTCACTTTCGGGGGGCGATATAGAAAATTTAAAAATAACGTTTTGTAAACTGTATTTAAGAAAATAGACGAATATTTACCAATGCCCCCCTATTGGTAAATATATAGCCTTATCTCCGAAACTACTGAGCCTAAAATTTTCTTTTCCTCTAGATTACAGGAAACTTTATAAGAAGTTTTTGATTTAAAATAACATGATAAATCTTTCAATATTGTGCATACAAACTTATGTTTGCGGTTGGAATTTATAGGAAAACATATTTTTCATCTACCATGTTAAGTTGGTTCTTGGGATAAGTTATTGGTACAAGACTGACTTCAACAATAGACAATATATTCAGCAATTTCGGAAACCTCTCCACGCGAGCTCAACTCGCACTTGTCCCTTTTTATTTTTATTGATCCCAATGGAATTTAATAAATCCTGCCTGTTAGAAAAAATAAAACTGAACAATAAATTTAGATTTCATGGATACCCATAACCCAGCCCATAACCATTACAAGGCATTAGGAAATTTACGAGTATGTTAGGAATTACTCAAAACTATTTTAAAGGATATGCGCGTTAGCAAAATCAAAATTAATCAGTAGCAAAATATAAGTAAATCTGACAATGAAATTAAAGCAGTGTGGAACGAATAAAATAAAAATACTGAAACTGGGCAAATAAATCAACGGGATTCTGAACTATCCTTAAAAATCGAAGATAATACCATATCAGACAAGGCTGAAGTCGCTAACACATTTGAAAGTTTTTCACAAATATATCTATCGAAGTCACTAAAGATCATCACTTGACTCGTCCCATCGTCGTCGTATAGCAGTCATTGCTAAAGCAATATTTTTGTAAAGACATACCAGCTATTCAATTTAGACATGTGACTCTTTCTACAGTAATAAAATAGTAATCTAATCTATCTAAATCTAAAATATAAAATTATAGTTATTCAGACTGCAAGCATAATCTAATTATATACCTGTTTCTGTTCTTTCAACATTAAGTAAAATATTTGAAAAGATGATGCTTGATCAAATGATGGTTCATTTTAACGCTAATACTATTTTGCACCATGGGCAGTTCGGCTTCACGAAGGGTAGATCGACTACAGACGCGGGTGTATAACTAGTCACTCATATTTTAGAATCCTGAGAGGGCTCACGTGATGCTATTGGTATGATCTGTGATCTCAGTGTGCGTACCTGCACAGAACAGAACGCGAGGTTACGGCACAGTGCCATCACTGTGGAAGCGACCAGGATACCGCTCAACACACGCTCGAGGTTTGCCCTGCGTGGGCTGCCGAGCGGCGGATTCTGGTCGATCGGATAGGGCAAGATCTCTCTCTGCCAGCAGTAGTGTCGGCTATGTTGGCAGAGCATGAAAATTGGAGTGCAGCGGTCTCCCTCTGCGAGAGCCTCATGCTCCAGAAGGAGACTGCAGAGCGGGATCGGGAGAGGGCCGATCCCGCACGTAGAAGGACGAGACGGCCAAGTCGAACACACCTGAGCCCCCTGTCGTCGTTACATGGTGGGGGGCCTCGGGGATCGCCGACGGGCTGATTGGGGAGTCTGCATGCACCGAGCGACCCCCGGGAAGACGGTGGTGCGCACGTGGTCACGTGCCCGCCGTGTGCGTAGCACAGCCCACAGCGAGGCTTGGGGGGATTCTTTACGATCCTCCCCCAGAAGTGCCTGGGGGCGGCCTTTTTACAGCCGCCTGCCCTCCGCTAGAGGGGGTGACCGCTTTAAAATCATCCCCTCCGAGATGTGCCTAAAAGGTGTGGCACCAATGGGCGGCTCTAGTGTGATCTTACGAGGGCCTGGAGCTCCTCTTCGATGCCGAATATGGTCGACTCCAGCTCCAGAGCGCCCTTCCCTGGGGCGAAAGAAGTTCATGTAGAAAAAGGGGGGGCACCGATGATGGCCTAGTGCCGCCCTAATCGCGCCCCACGGTATAGAGTTTAAGACGTTGACGATATCTAGACTAACCGGCAACGCCATCCCATCCCGCTGGGATACTGCCTGTTCCGACAGCAAGCGGACGCGAAAAATGGCGTCGATGGTGGACTACCGCTGCCGGAAGCCATACTGAGTTTCGACCAGGTCGGGGCCAACTCGCGACAGGTGCTCAACGAGTCTTCGGGTAATTATTCTTTCGAATAGCTTCGAAGCCTCGTCGAGCAGGCAAATGGGACGGTATGCAGAGGGAGACTGCGGCCCTTCTTTCTTCCTTTAGTAGAACCAAACCGGCTTTCTACCAGTCTGACGGAGGCAACTGGTAAACAGCCGCCTCAAGTGGTCCCGAAGAGACTGCAATGCATGGGTGTACGCCCGGCCCGGAATGCCGTTCGGACCAGGCGCGGTGTTGCGAGCTTTTAGGCGGCCAATGGCTCGGCCCAACCCCCATTCTAAAACCTCCAACTCCTCTGCCCAGTCCGAGGTACTTGCGGGTCCACCCCTCCATCCTCTACAGAGGGACCGAGCTTTCATCAACTATGACGATGTCAAACACGGCATTCGAGTCACCTCTGTTATACTTTTCAAGCATTTTGCGGCGCATCCAAACAGCGTTTTTGATCTTCCGTCAAATTATGAAGTATCCATTTGCTGCAAAGTTTTCTAACGCCTACATGTTCGTGTAAGGCGTTTTGCACTGACTCATTTTTTTATGTCCCGTTGCCGTTGGCATCCTTTCGGTGCAGAATACTAAAAATAATGTATAATTTTCATTCCTATAGAAACGAAGTTTTCCAAATTATACGAAGTTAATCTGTCTTATTTCCTTAAATCACATGGCCTACAAAAAATATAATACTTGAAATGTATCTGATGTAGTATGCGAAAAAATACCATTTAATAATAAAGGTACACTGCCGAGCGGTGCAGTATGCGGATGCGAGTATGCGTCATGTGTCGACATTCTCTGAGGTAGTGCATGTTTCGCCTCTAGGCGCGTGGCTCGCGTGGTGCTGGCAGAAGTGGCATGAACCTGTTAATTCGACAGTGCATGCATTGCTCCAATACAGTGCGGATCTGTGGTGGCGCGCTGCTGATAATTCAGGCAAGCTCTACTTCAAAGTACTCGTTATCCTTACTATGTGCGTTGTGCGTTGTAATATCCACGTCAAGCCACGACAATGGTCGTTGAGCGACTATAAGTGAACTCCGGGCAATTACCTTGCTTTCATGTGACTATCGTAGAGCGCGGGCAACGCATCTACACTTATAAAACATCTTAGGGCAGTGCACAATAACTTAAAAAAAACACAACGGTTTTATTTCAACAACGCCAACAGTAGCAGCCCCCTTAAAATCTTCATAGGTGCTGTGGATACAAACCTGATCTGATCTTTGCCAGTGATCACATTGGCTCTTTGTGAAAAAAGATAAGCCTATCTTAAGAGCCCAACATAGACCAATTGGTTGTCGCGTTGAATCAGCCAACTGGCATATTATGTTCGTCGATGGCATTGACTCTAGGTTATAGAAAATAGATCCCGTGCCGAACACTAGTGTTTCGACAGCACATTCCACGTGGTTCAGCAACGCATATAATCTGGGTTTGAGCAAGGATTCCGCCACACCTCTTATAGATTATGAATCCTCTTAAACCATAGTGAGGCGGTGTTGGTAAGCCATAGACCCATTTTCCGAGAACCCCCTGGAAATAGGTGAGGAACCCATGCGTGATATTGCCGACTGAGATATTGCCACATATTAGTAAAAAGACGTTTGGTTTCATTGACACGAAAAGAAAACGCAAATAAATTCAAAATCGTAACTGTTTGATTTTTACCTAAAATATTATAATATGAACCAGCATTAACATGCTTTTAAATCGCTAGAGAAGCTATCCAGTACAATTTTTCTCCGGACCGTGAAACCACTTTTCCGTTACCTCTCCCGCTTGACTATGATAGGCAGTATAACTTAGTACACAATTTGAACGATCGTACATGACAAATAAAACTCCATACATAATTCTTCATAATTATTTGTATTGTCAGTTTATGTGTAATAGTTCAACAACATTTGCAGAACTAAGATATACAAATTTTATGACCAATAATATCAGCGATGACTCAAAATATTTATAAAATGTACAATATAATCTCATTCATTTGACTTACACAGTTAAATATTTACAAAATATTAGTTTTGATAAAATTGTATACAGCGTCGTTACTTTTAGATTACACTGATATAAATACATAAAAAATAAAAGTAACTAATAGATATTTACAAATTAATCAGGTCATAATTTAAGACTTTATTCTTGCTGTGACGTTACTCGTGGATATAACTGGAACAAAGACAGTGTTAAATTAATTTAAGTGTAAAAATAAGGTTCTTATTGACTAGAACATATATATAGAATATATAAGTGCAACATTAATTACTATTCCACAGACAGAATTTAGGTTTGATAGGTATTTACCAAATTTCATTTTTATATCTGGCTATAAACTACTGAGATGTGTGTGGTGTCCGGATTAAGAATATAGCACCACTCCATCTCCTTCCGTGGATTTCGTAAAAGGCAACTAAGAGACTCTAATCCAGAGGGATGTACAGCAGTGTACATATGGCAAAGACACGTGGTCACTCACTATAAGCCTCATAAGAAAGCTCAGGGTTACTCAACGAGCTATGCTTGCTATTTTTCTACGAGATTGAATCAGAAATGAGGAGACCTGTAGAAAAACTAAAGTTGCCGACATAGCTGAAAGAATTAGTAAACTAAAGTGGCAATGGGCGGGGATATTGCTAGTAGAACTGATGGCCGTTGTGGCAAAAAGGTTCTCGAGTGGAGACAGGCATGTAACAGCTCTTTATGTAAATCTATGGGGGAGCCCTTTGTTCAACAATGGACGTTCTTTGGTCGTTATGATGACCTACAGAGAGAGTTGTACCTAGTAGAAAACCTTGCAGTTTAACTTAGGCCACTTGCTGATGGCAACAGAGCTAACAGAGCATAACCAGTTTACTTAAACCAAATCGAATCGATATCCGAATCGGACAGGTAAACCCTCCCCGAATTTAAAAGTGATGACAATAAAATCGTGGCTACCTGCTCTGCATACCACTAAAAGATGAATGGCCATGTGGTTTCTAAGGGCCTATCACGAATATTTTGACGTATAGTATCGTAATCGTAACGTTAATGTGAGTGTGTCAATTTGGAATCAAAAATACAACTATATAACGTATAAATTTAAAAGAAAATTTTATAGGATAAAATTTTCTTTTAAATTTATACGACAAACACAATTTGTATCATATATAGGTATGAATAGTCTTCAGTTTAAATAACAAGTATGTGCAATTCAAAATACACTCACATTAACGTTACAATTCCGTCAAAATATTCCTGCTGCGTGTTCCTGACAAAGAACAACGGGGTCCCAGCTTTTGTAATAGACGGCGACATCATCATCATCATTTCAGCCGAATAAACTGAACTGAATAAACTGGCTGGATACAAGCCTCCCCAAAAGATCGTCACAACGACCGGTCTGCGTGTGTTGGGAGGTATTGCCATAATCGCCACGATTGGCAGGCGGGTTGAGTTGTTACTGTTAGCTGTACTCGAAGGATGCTGCGAGGAAGAGAGCTAGCAAACGGACGGCACGGTTGGTGCAGTAGCTGATAAAGTCGTCTGCTGTGCTCCAGGTCGCGGGTTCGATCCCCGCATGGAACAAATATTTTTATGATCTGCAGGGAGTTGTTCCAGGTCTGGGTGTATTGTGTGCGAAATTTGTGTCGGTAAATTTACCCACGACATAACAAATCCTAGTGTGGGGCAACGCTTTTATTAAAATAAAATAAAAATATTCGCCGATTACAACATCACGGTAGAGAGGGGAGGTCTATTATTTGCCGGGAACCACACGATACTTAAAAAATACGAGAATACCGTATGCCGTCATTCATTGGAAGGCTGACCGCGCTGAGCGTTGCTTAATCTCACCGATCAGCAAGTAGTAATATCGATAAACAACACCATCAACTCACCCCAAGCAAGTTCCTAGGCACGTAGCCCTCGTTTCCCTGGTCGTCGCGGCACCACCACCACTCCCGCTCGTTGTCGTCGCCTTTCCTCAGCACCTGCAGGCGGCCGCCCGTCTCGAATGATAGTTCGTCGTTGCGAGCTGCGTTGTAGGAGAACACGGCATAGACTAGCCCATTGTTCATAATGCCGAGTTTCTCTTGTACACCTGGAAAGGACAAGGTATAGGTTTATTGAAAAGTTCAACAATATTTGGAATATCCAGAAGTGCGCCATTCCAGTGATCTCGATTTTTTTTTCATTTTGATTTTTTTTTCTCTGCGCTGTCTCTCATCATTTACATGATATGTACAGAGCCAAACCAATTGACCACCATAAAAATACTTTACAATTGTTTTTTTTTAACTTTGCCCCACACTAGGATTTCTCCAGTGTCGTGGGTGCGTTTACAGACACAAAAACAATACACCCAGACCCGGAACAACTACCTGCAGATCATACAAATATTTGTTCCGTGCGGGAATCGAACCTGCGACCCAGAGCAGTCAACTGTATCAACCACTGCACCAACCGTGCCGTCAAATAAATAAATATATTTTATATTGCTTCAGATTTTATTTAAATGTCCTCGTGACATTATTTGTTTTGCAATGTGAGTGCAGTGTTAAATTGTGGAGATCATTTAAGCACGAGAAATTCGCTCTGAGGTGACCATATGAGGCAACCTCTTCTAAGCGTGCAATGCAACCCCAAGTGCACGGGGAGCCCCTTGAATGTGGGTCTCGTAAAAGGCGATTAAGAGGAAGCTGCAGTATCATTCTATAAGATAAAAATAACATACTCAAATCTTCAATAAACTGCTTAGTGACCCTGATATGGCTGATTATTATGACAGTCATTGGGAGACCAATATTTCTTTATTTATCCAAAGAAATTTTATTGTACTCCAGTTAACAAAAACAAGAAAAAGAAAAGGTCACAATCACAATAAACATTAGGACAATATTCAGTAATAGATTTATAAGGTCATCAGTCTATGATGAATGAATATTAATTACATCAATGATGTTCGTTTTCAACTAAGTATAATGGAACGCTAGGCAGTCATAAACCTGAAAATCGGTGCCCTTAGGAAACTGGCATCCCAGTAGGTTGGGTGCTGTATATTGTGTTAAGGTGACACGAAAATAGCTGGAATAGTACATATCAAATCAGCAATCGCTATAGCATCTTCAAGTCAGGTATATAAGTTTTTAAAAGCATGAGGGTATGTATACTGAACTTAGCGAATGAATTTACAAAAAAAAAATATAATTGTATAAACAATAAAATATAAGATTAAAATAATAAATTGACGGCACGGTAGGCGCACAGGATCTTGTATATTTATTTCTCTTTACTGGAACATCGTTGTTATACAAACGTAGCGCCATCTATTAAAATATGCCTGAATCACATACTCAACTCAACGCGTAAAAAGACTGCGCAATGTACTCACTGTAAAGATATTCCGAGCATCCGTCGAACCCCTCCTCGTCTTCTTCGCACTTCTCGGCCGCCGTCTCGTGATCAGACAGCGTGGTTGCGAATATACACGCACCTGAAAACGTATTTGCAAAATGTTACGTCAGATGGCGTTAGCTAGAGTAAAATATATTTTTCAGCCTAGAGCTATATTGGAGGTCTGGAGAGATTCATGATTTTGTGCTAAAGCAGTAAATTGATAGGGTAGGGTTTTTTGGGCAACCGGGTTTTAGATAACATTTTAAGAGCAAAAAATAAACATACCGTGGTCGACGAGGAAGCGCACCATGGCTAGGTTGTTGCACGAGGCGGCGCAGTGCAGGGGCGTCCACCCGTCAGAGTCCTGCGCGTTTACGTCACAACCTAGCTCCACAAGGAATCTGGAAATATACATGATGGATATATTTTGTTTGTTTACTAAGGCTTGGCTAATAGCACCTTTGTCTTCTGTCATGGGATGAAAATAGTGCATACGTTATATATGTATAAAATAAATATTATTTAGCTGTTATCAAGGAGCCGTTTAGTTTGAGAAAATAATTATTTTATACTCACTTGACGATTTCGAAGTGCCCCGCACAAATTGCGTTGTGTAGAGCAGTGATCCCTTCGTCATTTGCAGCGCTTGCATTCTGCACCTGAAATCGAATAAACAAAATATTGACTATAAACTTACTCAATAAACTAAAAGCTTGCAATAAATTAATTACAAACAACGAATAAGCTACTCACATATTTATGATCTATATTATTAATTTTATTTTGTAAAGTAATCATAATGAGTGTTAAAGTATAAACATCAGCTCGTAAACTTTCACTGCTGGACATGGTCTCTCAATTATCATAGAGGATGTTGATCACCACGTTTGACAGACTGATTGATGATCGCTGATTTTTGCTATTAGCAGCTGCTGCCCATCCTCTTGATATCAACATTTAGTCGCCTTTTACGAAACCCATAGGTGGAGAAGGGTGTCTATTTTGTGTTAGTAAGCACACAGCAAGTATACAAAACGCCAAGTGGCACCAGGGGAAGATAAGTAAACTGTAATTGTTTTAAAACCTGATTATTATTACATAATATAACCACTTTGGCTAGTTGGTTATGTTATATCTGAAGTGGTGAAGACGAGGAAATTACTTCTAGTTGTTATAACAAAAATGAATTATGCTAAAAACTACAAATAAAAGGTCCATTAAATTATGTATTACTGTAGTATGATGAAGCAATGTATGTCTATAAATGATAATATTGACTTTTAGATGAATTTCGAGTTACACACAGTAGACACATGCATACACATCAAATGCATAGGTAAATTATAGTAATTATATTTGCAGTGGAACATTTGTGGTGCAGAGTTGAACCGCACTTATGTGTTTTCGCCCTTAGACAATACCAGGACCACGAGGGTGTTACTTGGTGCCGCCTGTTCCGCGGGCTTGCGCACGTGCCACCGTGTGCGCAGCACAGCGCACAGTGAGGCTTCGAGGGATCCTTTAAAATCCCCCCGAGATGTGCTTGAGGGGCAGACTTTTTAGTCACGCCTGTCCGCTAGAGCTGGAGCTCCCCTTTGATGCCGAAGATGACCGCTATGGTGGTTTTAGCTGGTAGGAGTCCGACATGCTGTATTTCCACATAATTTCGGCCCAATAAAGTCCACTGCTGGACATAGGCCTCCCTCAAAGATCACCTCAACGACCGATATCAGTGTATTGTGTGCTCATTGCATTGGGGGTATTGCCATCGCCACGCTTGGCAGGCGGGTTGGCGATCGCAGTTGAGTTGTTAATGTATTCGAAGGATGCTGCTGCCCATCCTCCGTCTAATCCCTTAGTCGGCTTTTACGACACCCATGGGATGAGATGGGTTGGTGCTATTCGTAGCCGGCACCATACGGCAAATTACGGTATTTCCACAGCAGTCATAATAAAAGGTAACGCTTATATACCATGAAAACGTCCAAAACTATTAAATTGATTTTAATATAACAAACCTGTGTTGCTGTTTTCTTGACAAGTTCCAACTCTCCTTCTAAACTAGCATCCAACAGCAGCGCGAGGGGATCGAAGCTCACCCGCCTGGCTAGCGGAGCTTTTCCGCCTTGCTTCAAATTACCTTTCTTTCGCCTCAGGACATTCTCAGAGCCCTGAGAATCCTGACCGTTCAAGTCCACCGAGCTGATCTGCTCCGTTATATCTGACACAACTATATCTTTACTATCATCCTGTCTTTCAATTGATATGTTATTATTATTCAACGCCCTATCAACTTCGTCTTTCTGCTTTTTATCTTTCAGGCCATTTTCGTTAGGCATGGAATCCACTAGGCGATCCATTTCGGGAAATAGGAATGCAGGTGGCATTTCTATGCGACGGTTTAAACTGATGCTAATCCCGTTTTTCGCATTACTAGAATTTCTAAGTTTGGGCTGTTCGCTCATCGGTGGTTTTCTTATAGTTAATGGGCGAGCTTTGATGATCATTTCATTGCTACTCGTACTACTGACTGATTCTTTCTGGTTCTGTTGTTCACTTTCATTTGATGAATCTGTAGGTAAGGGTATGGTGGGCATTGGCGTAATGTTGTCAGCAGATTGATTAAAGCCAACATCATTGTTTACTGACTGTCTCGGTGGTGTCTGGAATTAGAAATGATATTGTTAAAAAAAATATATATCATAATTAACTTTGTAATTATCTTCTAAATTATATGAAGATAATTTATAATTCTGTAACATAAACATTATCTTTCTGCAAACATTCAGTTTGTTCAATTCAATTAAAACAACAATTCCATGTGGTATCGGATTTAGAACATAGCACCACTCCATCTTCTCCAGTGGATGTTGTAAAAGGCGTCTAAGGGACTCTAAACCAGAAAGGATGGGCAGCAGCGTCCCTTCCTTGGAACACAGCCATACTGTGCTAATCATACCGACTGTCAAGCATGGTGAGTACTAGCCAATTCCCCATAAAATGACACATTTATAAATGATAAATCTATGGGGGAGGTCTTTGTTCAGCAGTGGAGTGGCTTCCTTTGGCTGATATAACAATGATGTTGCTGTTGAAACATTGAATTAAGTGTATGATCATGAATCAAATGCATATGATTACCAAGTTATGCATATGTACTTTATTCTTTTTAACAACATAGGTAATTATTTACATACCTTTATTGTTGGCTTTGGAGGTAGGGCTGGTTTGGGAGATTTATCTGCACCGCTAACATCAGGCGTCGAGAGAGGCGTGCTTGCACTCTGAGGTGGTGACAACAGGATACTCTGTGATGATGCATTTTGACCGGCGAATGAACTCCCCGTACTTGTGGACAGTCCTGACGCCGTGTTCCTAACGATCTGGGGTTGGGAGGTCACCACATTACTAGCTACATGATTTGATGATGATACAGTGATACTTTGGGTCTGAACGGTCTGTGGTTGAACCGGTTGGATCTTTGTGGAGGATGTCTGGTATATGGGTGATGGTTTCCCACTTGAGACCTGAACTGATGTGGGTGCTACACTCGATACAGGTTTCTGGAATGAATGAATGATGATGATATTTACAGGTGATGCATGGGTGTCCTGTAGCAACTGATACAAGCATTCTATAGGAACAAAAATATGTATATTTTGAAAATAAACAAGAAATATGACTTCCTAAAGTGATACATACATCCATACATTTTGTACTTACTTTGTGCAAAATGTATGTTTACTTAGTTAAAATTATATACTTTTAACAATATTTCCAATGTTTATGTTATCTTTTTACATTTTACATAATGGCCTATAATATGATTATTAATATGCATATTTAAGTACATAAGGCTTTCAAAAAACATCAATCCAATTTATTTATTTTTACTCTAAAGACTAAAGATAAAACTTGGGTTTTGTAACTCACCCCAAATCCAATAGTACTGCTGGCAGATGTTGTACTTGAACCTAAACTGGGTGAACTGCCCTTCAGCACCTGCTGACTCTTGCCTTTTGAAGCATCATTGCTCTGACTATTACTCTGACTTAGCCTACTCTGTGGATATGCATGGTTCTCCTTCCCTTCCTGGTTACATCTACTAGAAGAGTCAGATTTTTGCAACTGATATGTATTTTCTTGCTGATATGCAGCTTCTGTTTGACTTAGAGGTGTCGCTAGACTTTTATTCACAACCGAAAGAGGTGTAGAATGAACAGTCATGTGATTAACGTTGATCGCATTTTTCGCGTCTTGGCTTTCATTGTTCTTACCATTGACTTCAGGTTTTAATTTCCCGTTGGTACTTTGAGGGAATTTAGTGTTGTAAGGCAATGTTTGATACTTGGGATCTGATTTGCTTGCAGCGAATTCTGGGAGGAATTCTTGTTCGTTTATTTTCAGATCTTTGCCAGTTTGATTGCTGTTAGAACTGCTGGTACTATTTGGACTGTATTGGGGTTGTTTCAGGTAGTCCACATATTTGTTCTGATCAAGCATTGACTTTTGATCGTAAGCGTTGCTGATGCCTTGTTGTACATGACTAAAGTTTTCATGCTTATTCGGATATTGCCCCTGATATTGGTTTTCTTGGAACCCCTGCGTATGAGGATAGCCGTTGAACAGTGGATTTATAATTTGCTTCTGTTGTAAATAATGCGCTTCCTGCGTTATATGACTCTGAATATTGTCGCTTTGTGTGTGTTGTTTTAATGGCACATTATTTTGTATATTCTGCTTCATCCCCTGGAAGTTATTATAACAATAAAAGACTAGTAGTGGAAACTATTAAGTAATGTAAGTTAAAAAAAATAGGTAGGTACTTTTAGAATCTTAATCGTATGTTAAAACTTTCTTCCCGCCAACAAAAAAAATGTAATTTGATTTAAATCGTTGTCATTTTGAGTAAAGTTTTGAATTTGATGTCAATTGTCAAATATTATCAACAATGTCAATGATGACCTAGAAAACTACAGGTTATATAGGAAAATAATGTTGACAGTTTATAATTTCTATAATTGTTGTTAATGATTATTGCAGCAGAATCTACAGGATGCGAGTTCATAATAATTACCTGGAAATTGGCATTATGGCTAACGCTCTGAGCATGCGGTACGTGATTATAAGGTTCAACAGCAGCAACATTGCCACGGGCTTGTTGGTTCTTTGGTTGACTGTTTACCCCTGTGCTACCAGCAGAGTAGCTGGGTAACTGTTGCATGGGCGTCGGGTTCGTCGCTCTGGAAGTAAACAAATTAAATACTGAATCTACTATAATATTTTTATAAATGAATGGCGGACATAAGTATTAGGTACTTTTTTCTGCAATCTCAGTCTCGCGAGCGTATCGTGGTGTCGTGAATTCGATCAATGAGTTCACGCTCGAATCGCCACTTAAGTTTAATTTTAAGACTTTTCCCAGCAGTACAAAATTTAGTATGTCTTCACATAGTTTAATAATTTCATCTGGATGAATATAGAAGGCGACATTCATAATTTATAAATTCGAATGTTCATAGCCTTTTGTACTTGCAGACTCTATTGTTCTGTTGTTCTGCTCCGATCCGACAGCGGCGGGACCACATTCACCGAGGAGCGACAGTTTATGAACCTGTGACATTTTACGTTGAGGTAGTAGGTACCTAAGTTGCTGGCATAAAAACATTTATACTTATGTCAATAAATTATGTATAATGTTTTACGTAATAATAGTTAATCCGTATTTATCCCTAAAAAGATTTTTTCCTCGAAATATCTGTATAGTTTTATCTTCTGTGCTGAAAATATGTGAAATTACATCCAATTGGGGGCTAATAGTGCTATATGTGTTAGCACCTATGGAAAACAAAAATTGTTTATCAATTCGGAACACAGACCTCTGTTGCTGCGGCTGTCGATGCGCGGCTGCCAGCTGCCTGTTTAGGGCTCGCTTCCTCAGCAGTCGCGCTTGTAACTCGGAGACGCGGCGGTCGATGCTGCGCATCTCCTCTTGCCGCGCGCCCAGCGCCGCCCGCTGCGCTGAGAGCCTTCCGTTCTGTTGCTCGTTCAGCTTGTTGCGGTACTGGAAGACGAAAGTATAACTATGTTGTAGTAGCACAGAAAAAAACGTCGAATAAGTACTTTTAGCGTACTTTTATTATTAATTAAACCTAACTTCCTGTACAGCTAACTTGGGTTTCCGAGAAATCCTTTTTGATTATTACTCTCTTAACCTCGATTAGATTTGTATTGAAGGTAAACAAAGTAACATTTGGGCTAAAAATAGTTAAAACACACGATGGCAACACTAGCGACCGCCTAGGAGAAAAAGCCGTATGCCGGGAGTGTTAAAATTTAATTAAAACATTGATCTCATAACACCTGCATTATAATCACACGCCACGCCAACAGGGTGCTGAAATAGTAAGCGTTTTTTATTTATTAATAAGAAATAAAAAATAAGCTCCTACCAAATAACTGTAAATGGGAATACCGCACACAGGTGATGCTTTCCCATAGTCGACTTTAAGATGCTCAAAGTACCGTGATGTTTTTTGCCGATGGTAGAGGAAGTTGTCATTATGATGTCACCGTAGGGTCTTATAAACAATATTCTTTTGTTTTCCTCGTGGACTATTGATCTTAGTATAACGCCAGCAAATAACTTTTCGGCGGATGATTTACAAGTTTATATATATTGTTCTTTCGCAACCGCGCTGAAAGGATTTTTTAAAGGTAATTCCTAATTTATTTTTTTATGTTGGGCTTCTCGCATACATTTCAGGGAAATGTGGTTGCTTAACCGGTCATTTTCTGGCGAAGCCAAAAGAAGCCTCCAGCCAGGCTTAAATTTAATATTAAAAACCAAGCAACTTTCGCTAAGGGCGCCCCCTGCGGGACACGGACCTCGGCTTAGGGCGTTGCTGGGGATAACAAGCTATTGTTTTGGGGACAGCTGGATCGGTATTATTTAAATTATATTATGGGACATTTAAAGCTACAGGCTCTGCACGGGCCGGCGCGAGCAAGAGACGGGAGGGAGAAGTGCTAACTTGAACGGGAAGGTGACGCGGCGATAGGCCTCCGCGACGTCGGTGAGGCGGGCATCCTCGGCGGCGAGGGCGGTACAACGGTCGGGTGTTGAGTGAACGAGACAACGCGAGTCTCTTTATGTGATCTAACGTGATTTCATCGTCTGGATCGATCAGAACGTGCCTCGGGCGGCGTACACTACTTATGCGAGAGGGTAGGTAATCGACGGCTGATACCACAAGGGGATTGGGGTGGGCAGAATCAAGATAGCGTTTGAACGCTTGTTTCATAAATTGCCTGATGGTCGGCAAGTTAAGATCGAAATGGAGTGTAATTCCTAAAAATCTCACACTCCACAAAATACTGTTTCGAGACCCAAAATGCAGTCCTTGAAGAAAAAGAAGAATCGGGGCAGCAATAGTCAAAATTTAACTAACGCCATAACATCTTTACCGAACCAAATCCAATTCAACACTCGACAATCACCCACAAGCACTGACTACTTAAGTTAATAGTAAAACAGACAAATTACTCACACAAATCATCCCGTAAACATCAACTGTTGAACATGGGCTTCCCAATGATCACTACAATGAGCGTTCATATGATATATTACCATAATCACCACGTATGGCAGACGGATTGGTGATCGCAGTATGTTATTAATCAGCACACGGGGGATGCTGCTACCCAGCCTCTTGATATGAAGCCTTAGTCGCTTTCTAAGCCATCCCCATGGGTGTCGTAAAAAGCGACCGCCTCTCTCAACCCATGTTGAGAGAGGCGGTCTATTATTTTCCTGGAACTACATCATTTAGTTACCAAAAAAATTTTTTATCCTCAAAATCTAAATCGTCCGTTCTTAACTTTATCGAGGGAATCCTATAGGAATCGGATGGTATGGAAGTTCGCCATTGATACCTACGAGAATGGATCTCCTGAAAAGGTTTAGTTTACAAACTTTATTTGATTAAGGAATTGATTACCGGGTTTAGTGAACGATTGCTCAAACAAGCAAGCCAAAGAAAATTTTTATAAAAACCTAAGATCTGTACATATATTTAACCTCAATACGAACTACTGTATCAAAGAAATGCGGGTAAATTGCACTGCAGTCGTTAGTCACTTGGGAAAACTATAATATGACATGTGTACACAGCAAAAAACATAATATAGAAAGCAAGTTCTACTTCATTAATAACTTTGCAGGTATAAACAATTTCGGACGCTCTTTAATAACACGCAGTTCTTAATGACCATTCTCGATGCTATTTATGGTAATGATAAACTGCTACATTCATACAATTTATAAGGTACCTACATAGGTAGTATGATTGCTAATATCTCTGACTCTCTGGTATTACCTACATCCTGCCGGGGGAGCGGTCTAATGCAGAAAAGCGTACAACTCACCCCCGGCTAGAGGTAAGAAGAAGGATACCGTGGGGTTTTAGCCGGTTTGATCCCGGCATGCCCCTCCGCCCTTCCCAAGGCGGAGGAAGTCCAAGAGGATTTCCCCAACTTAAAAAAAAAGAAGGTAATACCTACATGCCCGACCCGACGCGCCGTACCTATTCTGCGCGCGGCTCTATGAAAATGATCTGCGGCTGGCCAGGAGTCTGGGGTTGTACCAGGAATAGATAGGTAGAAGGAACACCGTGGGGTTTTAGCCGGTAAGAGGCCCCTCGGTCTTTTCCCAGGGTGGACGAAGTCCTGCCAGCAGTAGACTGTTGGCAGAGCATGAAAATTGGAGCGCAGTGGTGTCCTTCTGCGAGAGCGTCACGTTCCAGAAGTAGACTGCAGAGCGGGATCGGGAGAGAGCTGATCCCGCACGGAGAAGGACAAGACGGCGCCGGAGTAACAACCGCCCCGGCGCCCAGGTCTAACACGCCTGAGTTCCGCACTGTCGCTACATGGCGGAAGGCCTCGGGATCGCGGGCGCGCAGATTGGGGAGTCTGTGTGCTCATGTCGAGCGCTTCCCGGGAAGACTGTGGCGCGCACGAGGTCACGTGCCGCCATGTGCGCAGCACAGTGCATAACGGAGCTTTGGGTCATCGTTTATAACCCTCCCCGAGAAGTTTCTGGGGTCGGCCTTTTTGCAGTCGCCTTCCCTCCGCTAGAGCGGGGACCGCTTTCCAGTAACCCCCTTCGAGATGTGCCTAAAGGCGTGGCACCAATGGGCGGCTCTAGGGTGATCTTATGGGGACCTGGAGCCCCCCTTCGGTGCCGAAGATGCCGCGGTAGAAGTCCGGCATGCCCCATCGCCCTTCCCCAGGGCGGAGGACGTTCATGATGAATTTTCACTGGGGACCAATAAAAAAGGTGGAGGAAGATTTGATACATGAAGATTTCTTCGCAAAAAGATAGGTAGGTTTAGGTACAATTTTGTTCATAATTTTTTCTAACACTGGCAAATAAAATATTGTTCATAATACAAATGTATCTGACTTGACACACAAAGGAATACCAAAACAAACGTAACAAAAAGTTCCTCAATAGGCTTTAGAATCTTTTTCGCACAGAGCTCAATCACAATCATTATATCCCTGATTTATCTGACCACGAATTCATTCTTGAGCTAAATCAGTTCCATGTGAATGACTTTTTCCATGTCAATGGGTTTTCTGGTCAACATTAAGAGCAATTTATATTTTTCGTTTCATATAGGGTTTAACGAGGAGAAAAAAGTAAACTACTTGAAAAAGTCAAAACGATAGTAGGTAATTTAATACTGATCTTTGTCCACTTCGATCAACAATTTTGTCCATTAACTAATTGAGTAATACGGTTGGATAGGCACCGATATGCCCAGTTAGTCTCGGCTGTTATTTTCAAGTTAACAAAGGTATAGCACAAACAACTTACCTTTTACTAAATGTAGAAGCATATTTTTATATACCTACTTAAATGACTGCTGTGGTTCCCAGCAAAGAATAGACCACCCCCCTCCCTCCATAGGTATCGTAAAAAGTGACTGAGGGTTGATGTCAAGAGATGGGCAGCAGCATCCCCCCGTGTACATACCCCGTGTAACATACTGCGATCACCAATCCACCTGCCAAGCATGGTGATTATAGCGATATCCCTATGATCGCTTATTGGCAGACCATGTTCAGCAGTGGAGTTTACGGGTGATGTGTGGAGAATGATTTCTGGGTTGAACAAAGAGTAAATAGTTTATACCAAATACTTGCCAAACCAACATCTGAAGAAGCAAAGACCTTGTTCGAACTTGTGATTTCCATATTATAGATAATAAAAGTAAGTAACTTAATTTTAAGCTATATTGCGTTTAGTTATATTGTAGTCATAAAAGAATATACTCAGATGGGACTGGCATATACAAGTATGTGTAAAAGTCCGGAAATTAAATAAAGAAAAAAGAATAGTTTATTTTTTCTGTTCTCACTTTTCTCAGACACAATGTCTAGATTTAAATTAAACATGCGATATTATATATAATTGATAATGTTTGTAACGCTCGGTGCCAAAAGGTAGTAGAATTGTTGTTTTGTATAAAAGTGTTGTGATGGGAATGTGCGTGTGTGTATTTTTTCACATCTGGTCGCTAGGTCATCGCTAGGCTGTAATTAATTCACGATCAATACGATATCACAATTACAGGTCGTGTGGGAAATTAACAGCTGATACACAATGCTTTTAATTATTTATTACTTCCCTCTACTGTAGCTTTTTATCTATATATTTGTTGCATGTTTTAGGTATTTTTTTACGTAGAGGAAAGTTGAAGCCCTCTCTTTGGACGTGGGTAAATCCTAATGGAGATGTCCATCCTGAGCAAACCGCCTCCCGGTTGGTGTGCCGTAATCGAATAGCCAAAAGCACCACTGTGGCCTTCGATCTACCTATCACCGGTGGTGCGAAAATAGATTCTGCTCACGCATTCGCCGCCAAAGATACTGGAAGAAAGGAGATATGCCATGTAGGTCAAAATGTATGCGAGCCTAGAAATCCAGTTTTCCCCTACCGTTCAACATATAAATACACTAAAGCACACAGTTACAAGTTCTTATCCAATGAACTGAATTAACACAACATTATAATTGGCTACTCATACTAAAATACACCCATGACTTTGTCGGCAGCCAACCATGCCGAGCATAAGAACTGCACACATCAGCCGTACCATGCGACGCGTACGTTTATTGGGAGTATGATTCGCTGTTGTATTCACTGCGGTTGCTATTCACCGATTTCTAGTAAGTGGTAGATAAGAAGCATTGTATTTTGTACAAAAAGAAAAATGTGGTTCTGCTTCATCAATCCAAATGTAGCTTAATAAAGAAAACAAAAAAAAAATACTATTTTTATAGACTAATACTAAAAAATACTTACACTTACATTTGGTATATCGTCCCTACCTTGATATAGTTATTATATTCGTTTTAGCTTTTGCATGGTATCGCCGAACGACACGGCATTTCAACAAAATTTCATTAAGGCGATCGAATCGAATGCCGTGTGGTGCCGGCTCAGAATGCCACCACCCCATCTCCTCCCATGGGTGTCGTAAAAGTCGACTAAGGGATTAGCCGGAGGATGGGCAGCAGCGTCCTTCGAGTACATTAACAACTCAACTGCGATCGCCAACCCGCCTGCCAAGCGTGGCGATTATGGCAAATCCCCCCAATGAGCCCACAACACATCCATATCGGTGGTTGTGGTGAACTTTGGGGGAGGCCTGTGTCCAGCAGTGGACTTCATTCGGCCGAAATGATGATCGAATCTCAACTGATGTTATAAAACGGCAATTATTCCCGACCAGATCAGATTGCGCATGTCACGGTGGCGCGATTATGCCCCCGTACCACTTCTTATTTCCTATTTCTGTGTTCGCCACCATACCCCCGGAAAGATGCAGACCTAATGTATAGAGGGTGCAGTTTTCGGTTGTTTCATTTCAATTGGAGGTGAACCAATCAAATATTATGTTGGCTAATTAGTTAGTCGTTTATTGCATCAAAAAACAAATTCTAATCTTATACTTAATTATTATTACATAAATATATTTTCTAGTCCTAAAAACTTATATTACATACATACATACATATAATCACGCCTCTCTCCCGTAGGGGTAGGCAGAGACCACTTCTTTCCACTTGCTACGATCCTTACATACTTGTTTCGCTTCGTCCACTTTCATTATTCCCTTCATACGTGCTCTTCGGTTTAGGGTACTCTTGACCTGGCCTTTTTCCAAGACGTCCCTGATTTGGTCTTGAAACGTCCGCCTAGGTCTACCCCTTCCAGCACTTTCATTCACACTCGCCTTATACATTTTTTTCGTCAATCGTTCTTCATTCATTCTCTTAACATGGCCAAACCATCTCAGCATACCTTTCTCAATTTTTGTCACTACATCTTCTTTCAGACCACAACGTTTTCTTATCTCACTATTTCTTATCCTGTCACTCAGTTTAACTCCTATCATACTTCTTAACGCTCTCATCTCAACTGCATTTATTCTGCTTTCATGTTTCTTCTGCCATACCCAACTTTCACTTCCGTACATGAGTGTCGGAACCAACACCCCCTCATGCACAGCCAAACGAGCCTTGTTAGACACCTTCCGACTGTTCATAAAGGAGTGCAAAGCTCCATTCACCATGTTTCCTGCATTCACTCTTCTTTCAATATCACTCTCACACTTTCCATCTCTTGTAAACTTTGAACCCAGATACACAAACTCATTCACCTGTTCAATTTGTTGATCTCCAATCACGATATTGCAGTCTGTCACTGCCTCATCTCTTTCAAACACCATCACTTTCGTCTTCTTTACATTTATCTTCATTCCCTTTCTAACAAGAGCTCCACTTATAGCAGTTACCACCTCCTGCAACTCCTCTGCCGAGGACGCAAGTAATACTTGGTCATCAGCATAGAGAAAACATTTGACGATTACTCATTCATTCTCAACCCACTAACATTCTCTTTTAAATCTGTCAAGCAATTGTTCATGAACAGATTAAACAGCCACGGTGACGCTACACATCCCTGTCTAACACCTTTTTCGATACTAAACCATTCAGTGTACGCCCCGTTTAACTTATATTGAACGTGATATAATTTAGATTTTTTTTATACCGTATAAAACTCTCTCACTATAATTGAGGAGGAACCCTCGGGTTCTTTAAATAGAATGACTTATGAAAATTAAGGTCTTAGTCGAGGGAATTCGCGTCCCAAAGGCACAGTGTTTCTTGTAGAACAAGTTAGCAAATAAAACAAATAATTTTTAATTCTTTAAGATAACTCAAATTTACTCGATTAATTCGGTGATTACTTAATGTATTAATTCTCCTAACTTTAATGAAGAAATATATCCAGCCCTCATGCTAATGACATTCATAATCATGACTATTCATCTGATGATAGTAATGATGACTGAGTATTATAGTTTTTGTAGTTGTTTTTTTCGTTTAGTTATAAGATAAGATTGATGGGTCGTCCCGTTTTTCATAGAATAGATTGTATTGATATTGTCTTAATCACAGTAGATAATTATTATTTTTATAAAACAAAGTCATATTCTCAACTCTAATTTTGGTAATAATGCTAGTATTGAGAAATAAATACAACTAAACTTATTGCTTAATTTGCTCAAAATTACCGTTTGTGTTTGCTTGTAAAAATTAAAATAATTAACTAAAAATATTTATTCATAAGTGGAGAATAAAATGCTATAATTTAATAAGTGTATGTGACAGGATTTGAACCATTGGCATCACTGCCCAATAAACTATCGCTGGTTTCTGTGTTAATTTTAACTTACGCCTAATGACTTCATATGGGTCCGTAACCATGCAGAATAACACCATTTAAAACAGAAAAACGATTTAAGTAATTTTGTCTGGGTGGCTTATTCAACACGAAACACTGTGCAGGGACTTGATATAGGTACCGCTGGGCCGCCTACGTTTCGTTAGATAAGGTACTTACGCGGAACACTGGCTGTAATTTTTTTTTAAATATTTGAATAACTGGGTGTAAAATCTAGAATGATCCATTCGAGATTTTACTTTCAGTTCAATATTACTTTCATTTCAGTTAAATTATAACAGGCATAGAAAAAATAAATAAACTTTAGTGTCATACATTATGAAGAGTATTGTTATATTATATGATAGATATGTGTCCAATAACGTGCATTGTAGAAACTTCTGAGTGACGTGAGTTCACCAAACTCCAGATGGATAAAATTATGATTTAGAGTCATCAAATATTGTCTACAGTTCAGTAATATTTTGTATGACCTTATAAAAAGAAGTATGCAATGGTTTGAAAAAAGAATTGTTCGGCGGCCATACGTTACATACCATACCTTGTTCGCTTAAGAAGCAACAGGCGCGTAAAATTACTTTATGTGTTCTAAATGAAAATGAAACTTTAGTGTCATACATTATGAAGAGTATTGTTATATTATATGTTAGATATGTGTCCAATAACGTGCATTGTAGAAACTTCTGAGTGACGTGAGTTCACCAAACTTCAGATGGATAAAATTATGATTTAGAGTCATCAAATATTGTCTACAGTTCAGTAATATTTTGTATGACCTTATAAAAAGAAGTATGCAATGGTTTGAAAAAAGAATTGTTCGGCGGCCATACGTTACATACCATACCTTGTTCGCTTAAGAAGCAACAGGCGCGTAAAATTACTTTATGTGTTCTAAATGAAGACTACATTCGACTGAATCTAAATTAAAGTAACGGACACTTCTAAGAATTGATTAATATCTAAAAAGCTTTCGAATTTTGAGGTATTAGCCATTTATGAATACATCACACACATCACGTTAAAAAAATATCTTTAGTAAAAACTAAAACGTAAAAATAGAGAAGATTAGCTTTAGTACACCCGTGCATAACAGTATTTTGATTTGACTTATTGTTTTTATGTGTGATTTATTAATATGGAACAGAAGCGAAAAATAGACAGTGAATGCAGAACGTTCAAAGATAAATGGAACTTTCAGTATTTTGTGATTGAAATATATTAATGAAACCATAGCTGTTCTCAATGAACACACATTAATCGACACTATGAATCGAAACATCTTCAAAATTACTCCAAATATACAGGAAGTTTGCGGACGGAAAAATTTGAACTGCGGACTGAAATCGCAGCAATCTTTGTTTACCAAAGCGAATACTGAACAAGAGTCTGCAACTCGCACCAGCTTTCGTGTGGCTCTTGAAATCAGAAAACGTGGAAACCGTTCACCAATGGAGAAATGATAAAAGAATGATAAAGAATTGATTGCAGTAGCCGAAGAAATATACCCCGAAAAGGTAAATTTATTCAAAAGTGTCAGTTTGTCAGCAAACACCGCGAACCGGGAAAAACTAGAAATCTATCACAACTGATGGAGGCAAAAATATGTGTGGTAAAAATAAAGGATCGGTTGCACTTGTGTCAAAGGCTGTAGAAAATGATGGTGGTTCAAACCCATTACATTACGTCTTACATTGTATCATTCATCAACATCCTTGTGCGGAAAATGTTTGGATATGTCTGGTTCTAAAACCAGTCATATTCAGTCATCATAGTCAGTTGTTAGCTTCATCAGATCCCCTGGGCTGAATCACCGACAAGTCCGCGAGTTTATTATTATTTAAACTTCATCATTTCGGCCGAACGAAGTCCACTGCTGGACACAGGCCTCCCCCAAAGATCACCACAACCACCGATATGGATGTGTTGTGGGCTCATTGGGGGGTTTTGCCATAATCGCCACGCTTGGCAGGCGGGTTGGCGATCGCAGTTGAGTTGTTGATGTACTCGAAGGACGCTGCTGCCCATCCTCCGGTTAATCCCTTAGTCGACTTTTACGACACCCATGGGAGGAGATGGGGTGGTGGCATTCTGCATTTAAACTTAAATCTCTTTTAATAATTGGTACAAGTAAAATTGATCCACAACTACAAACTATCGTCGGTGGAAAATCACAATGACATAAATCTCATTAGTGTTTTTGTTTGACTGTGATTAGTGGGATTCGTTTTAATTATTTGTTAGTTATTAATATGCTTAAACTTAGATACTTAAGTTTTCTGCGTCATCATTTCTGTCGTATCATTTTGTGTTTTCTTCTTCAACTTATCACAACAATAAGACACAATAAGAATAATAACATTAGCTGTCGCAGGCCAGATTTGTGACACTAGTCTTAAGCTGTCGCGGGCCGGATTAATGGCACTGGCGGGCCGGATATGGCTCGCGGGCCGTAGTATGGAGAACCCTGTTCTAGTATGAGAGGCAAAATTGGTAAGGCTCTGCAGATGTAAAGGAAAACTTCGGAAATCATATTATAATAGTAGTTAACTTGTAATCTACACAATTGTAATAATAATTGAGTATATTCTTTATTTGGTTAAATCCAAATTTAAATACCAACTACTTCAATAAAATAAAAACCTTTTGGTTAGTGTTAATGTCACTCCTAATAACCTCGCCCATTGAGCGAGTCAGTGCTTTGGAGGTAATATATATTTCTGCAACTAAAAATATTATCCATAGATCAACCGCTGAAAGCGCGATTTATTGTATTAGTCCAAATATGGCGTCGGTGGATATGATCGAAAATAAAGTCGTTATAAAACTTTTTTAAATCATTATGCGATTGTGAAGTGGCTGTTCAGTTGTAATAATTAATATTTAAAGCATTTTTTTTCCTATTTTTAAAACGTTGCCCTGCACTAGGATTTCTCCTGTGTCGTGGGTGCGTTTACAGAAATAAATTCCACACACAGTACACCCAGACCCGGAACAACTACAACAACGGTAATTGTTCCGGGTCTGGGTGTATTGTATGTGGAATTCATGTCTGTAAACGCACCCACGACACAGGAGAAATCCTAGTGCAGCGTTTTTTCTAAAAACAAAACTACCTGCTGATCTTACAAATATTTGCTCCGTGCGGGAATCGAACCCACGACCCGAAGCGCAGCAGCCGACTGTATCAGCCACTGCACCAACCGTATTATAGAAGTTGCATACGTGTTGATCCATAGGCAGTTTTTAACAATGTCCTTTACACATCATAAATTGACGAACCCTCACTTTTATATATAAACGAAGAAATGCAATACAAAATACAATTTTCTTTTTCAATTTACCTTATCTTCTAGGTAAGCGAGTTAAATTCCTTCTTTATTCCTTTAGTAATTCAGACCTTATATTGGATATTTTCAGGTCCTGACAGTTACGTACAAGTGTCATCTTGCAGATGATTCTGTAGATTGACACTGTAAATTTAGATAACGAGCGAATTAAACAGCTAAGATCCTAAGTGAGGATATTAATCTGATGTAAGTATATCGTCTTCTGTTGGTAATTACTGTAAAGGGATATCGGTGATACTGGGTTTGATAGTGACCTATAATATAGTTTCATTTGGCAATTTGCAAGCGTGGTGAGTACGGCAAGTTCCCCCCAAAATGACGACACACGACATATAACGGGCCGTTTATGGCCTTTGTTCAGCAGTGGGTGTCTTTTGGCTGATATGATATGATGCAGATGTTAAATAAGTATATATGATTGTTATATTATGTGAATATACATATATTAAAACATATTTCTGCAATTTCACAACTTGTTACTTAAGCGATTTGATTTAAACTGAATTATTATTATATAAGTTAACGTCTCCGTCTACGTACTCGTCTCCGTGTGGTGTCCGGATTAAGAATATAGCACCACTCCATCTCTTCCCGTGGACGTCGTAAAAGGCGACTAAGGAACTCTAAACCAGAGGAACGGACAGCAGCGTCCATTCTATGGAACAGTAGCCATACTTCGCTCACCAACCCGCCTGGCAAGCGTGGTGATTATTGGCAAATACCCCGCCTAATATGTTGACACGGTTGTGGAAAACTATGGGCTCCCCCATAATGATGCTGCTGATGAAGTTACAAAAATGTATTGAATGTTTTTCATCTCGTTTTAACTTATTGTGGCTTGACGATTAATACACGCTACGGCACATTCTGAAAGATCGGAAAGTTATGAAATACCTATTATTAAATATAAAATAATATATCAGAGTAAGTGAGGTCGCATGTATTGAATTCAAATACACCAAAACACCCACATGTACGTGACAGTTATTGACGATAATATATAATAATATTATAATACTAGGCATAGATTATCACAAATCATTGAAGACCGACCCACCTTGCATAAACTACGAACTTAAAAAGGATCCAAAAAGGTCCAGTTTACGAAATAAACGACTAAATTGAAACGGGTACTAGCAGAATAACTTGATTTAGTCCGATACCGACCTTTCGTCCTCGTCCCACTTTAGATAGGTAATATATTTCAGTTATTTCACTCACTTCACAACACGTAACTGTCTACATTAAACTTTCACTACCGCTTAAATGATTTACTACACTAAAGTTTTATTTTTGAAAGGTGAACACTAGACTGCTTGACTGTCGCGTCGGTAACTAAATTGTCAAACTGAACTGAATCAAAATGTTGGCATTAGACGCACCAGCGAAATTAGTCCGGTGACGTGTAGGTCTAGTTACCTGTAGGGTTGGTATTCTTGAGTGTATACAGTTATATAATAAAATGTACACATATACTTTTATAGCAACAAGACAAGAATCAGTACATCGGCATATATGTTGCATAGCTTATCAAAAAAGGTGAATCTGCCAACAATATTAGTTGCCTATCATGGCCTAGTCGTTTCCGCTTTAAGATTTGGTGTAATATTCTGGGGCAATTGTAGTGAAAAAGAAAGCATTTTTAAAGCCCAAAAACGCTGACTCAGAGCTATGTTCAGTCTGAAAGTAACAGACAGTTGCCTACCTATATTTAAGTCGCATAAGATATTAACCTTCCCATGTCTCTATATTCTAGAATTAGCCTTATTTGTCAAAATGAATAAAAATATTTTCGCTACCTTAAACGATACTAGAAAACGATCTACAAATATGAGATCACAATATCAGAACTTATTGTGCACAGGAGCGTACAAAACATCGTTATTAAAAAAAATAATTGTATGGCACCTATAATTTTTAACAAAATACCAGATAGTATAAAATGTCAGCCTTTGAGACTATTTAAAAAACACATAACAGCATTATGATTACAAAAAAGTTATTATTCAGTGTATGAGTTCTTAGCCGATAAGCTTTTATAATTAATAGATTACTTAAGTAAGTTTCTTCGTTACTAAATTTGCATGCTAAATTAAGGCAGAATGTACAAGGATTCGTTAAAAATTGTAACACCTAACTTTTGTACCTACTAACTAATCTAATCTATTCTATTCTAGTACGGGTTAGTTAATACCTCCTATAATCGAACCCTAGGAGGGAAGTATTGTGTTCTTTTTACCTGTGACATGATTATCTGGTAACTTTTAGGCCGATAAAGGTTATATAGAAATACTGTACAAGGTGTAGAATTAATGTTAGCTCTTAATGAAAAAAGCAATTGTAAATTTATTATTTGTGCCCTGCCATATTCATCAAACTTAACTCATTTGCAAAATAAGCACATCTATGATCTTAATATGTTTATTTTTAATATAACCAGTCGTCATAGTGATGCTATTTTATATTTTGACACTAATAAATTTATTTATAATTTTAAATTGACAAAAGATACAATGTATCTGCCAACTAGTTGTAGGAGACAAATTGCTAAACTCTTAGCATATAATATACAAGCAGACACTGGTACCTTTACTGTACCTAAGGTTGTTATTAGTGTTAGTATAAGTACTAATATTGCTATTGATACACCTTGTAGTTTAAACTACTAGGTGGGACAACGGGTAGGCCGCAGCAATTGAATGTGGTACATCAAAACATGCAGGGTCTATCCGGCAAAGAGCTAGAGTTAAGTTTATTTTTGGAAAAGCATAATGTTCATGTTTTATGCTTAACTGAACATTGGTTAAAAAGCCATGAAATTTCATTTATCACTGATGACAATTATTCCATACAAAGTGCGTTTGTAAGAAAGAGTGCAATTCGCGGTGGTTCTTTAGTAATTGTTTCAAATATGTTAAAATGTAAAGAACGTTTAGATCTAGTTAATCTTTCTATCGAGCGCACTGTTGAGTTGTCTTGTGTTGAACTCGAGCTATACATAATTATTTGCGTATATCGACCACCCTTAAGTGATTTTAACTTATTTGAATCAGTAATGGAAGATACACTGACTAAAATAAAATCCAGTAATAAAAGGTAAAGCTTAATAGTATGTGGAGATTTCAATGTTAACATTTTAGATGCTTCTCCAATAAGTATTAGAATACTTAATCTCTTTAAATCGTTTAATTTAAGGAACTTATTTTTGGAACCAACCAGAATTACAGCACTTTCTGCTACTTGCCTGGATAATATTATAGTAATTGCGATGCCACAAATAAATTCATTATAAGTGATTTGACATCTGACCACTGTGGACAAATAGCGAGTTTTCCCAATCTTTTTTTAAACAAGTCACATAAAATAGTATGCATACCGTTCACAATCAGTAAATGTATTTGTTTTAAGAATAGTATTGCCTCCAAAATTAAACCTTCGATATTAGAGCATAATAACCCGAATGACATATATAAAGCTCTTTTCGATGTAGTGAAGAAAGAGTTTCAAACTACTTTCAAGACAAAGACATTAAATATCAATCGTACTACTGCCCCTTTTAACCAATGGGCCACTGAAGGCATATACAAAAGTCGAGCGAAACTATACGAGTTATATGGTATGAAAAAATACAAATTTGATGCTCCGTTTGTAAATTATGTTAGAAACTACTCTAAAATATTTAAAAAGGTTTGCACCATGGCAAAGTCTAAATTTATTAGTAATAAAATCAAACATTCGAACAACAAAATAAAAGCTACTTGGAAAGTTATCAATAATGAAATGGGTAAGTCATTTAAACATGACAAACTTTTTGAGATTATTCATAACGATAAATTAGTTAGTGAAGGATCTGAGGTAGCTCGGGTCTTTAATCAGTTCTTTGCCAACATACCTGTAACCACGACTCGCTCCTTAAAGTCATCTTCAATCGCCGCTGAAAAGTTATTGCGTGATAGTGTGCCTGAATGTAGTACTTCTTTCGGATTTGAACATATTGTACCACATGACATCATAAACGTTTTTAAGTCACTTAACCCTAAAAATACTGGTGATTTTTGGGGAATTTCTGTTAAACTTATAAATAATATAATTGATATTGTCGCCCCTTATCTTGCTGTTACTTTTAATAAATGTGTGGATGAAGGTATTTTTCCTGATCTCATGAAGTATAGTAAAGTCATACCTTTATTTAAATCTGGTTCCAAAAGTGACATAGGGAATTTTAGGCCGATTTCTATATTACCAGCGTTTAGTAAAATATTTGAAAAATTAATTCTTAAACAGCTTCTGAGATACTTTAATCTAAATTGCCTGCTTCACACTGAGCAGTATGGCTTCACGAAAGGTCGTTCAACAACAGATGCAGGTGTAGCTCTAATTAAACATATTTATAATGCATGGGAGAACTCAATGAATGCAATTGGAGTGTTTTGTGATCTTTCGAAAGCGTTTGATTGCGTTCACCATGACACGCTTTTACGGAAATTTTCTCATTATGGTGTTGATAATATTGCACTTAGTGTTATTAAATCTTATCTAGATCATAGGGTTCAGTGCGTTGATATTAATGGAGAAAAATCTTCCGGACTGCCCATTAAATTAGGTGTGCCTCAAGGCTCAATACTGGGGCCGTTCTTGTTCTTGGTATACATTAACGATTTACCGTACTTTCTAAAGGATAGGTGTGACGTTGTACTGTTTGCAGATGACACCTCCCTTATTTTTAAGGTAGAGAGAAATAGACAACACTTTGACGAAGTGAACAGGGCACTGTCACTGGTTACATATTGGTTTACGGTGAATAACTTAGTACTGAATGCCAAGAAAACGAAGTGTATTAAATTCACAATGCCGAATGTAAAGAATCTAGGACCCAACATTCTTTTCTCAATAACGAGTTACTCGAAAATGTAGATACCACTGTGTTTCTAGGTATTACAATAGATAAAAGACTCCAGTGGGGGGCACACATGTCATGTCTCGCAGGAAAGCTCAGTTCTGCTGCTTATGCTGTCCGAAAAATTAGACAACTTACCGACGTGGATACAGCTCGGTTAGTATATTTTAGTTATTTTCACAGTATCATGTCCTATGGAATTCTATTATGGGGCAAAGCTGCAGACATTGAAAGTATATTCATTCTGCAGAAACGAGCTGTTCGTGCAATATACCAGTTAGGCGCAAGGGTTTCTCTTAGAGATTATTTCAAGGACATTGGTATTCTCACTGTTGCATCACAATTTATTTTTGCCAACATAATTTATATCAGGCAAAATATAAGTTCATACGCCAAAAATAGTGACGTTCACAACGTCAACACTAGAAATAGGCATAAATTATGCGTTCCCTACCATAGATTACACAGAGTGCATGGCTCGTTTGTGGGGCTTGGTATTCGCTTTTACAATAAACCACCACATCGTTTACTAGAGTTGCCATTTCATTCCTTTAAATCTAATATTAAATCCATACTTGCCCAAAAGGCGTATTACACCATAAACGATTATATAGATGATAAAAGTTGCTGGTCTCTGGGTTCAGCTCAAGATAATCTTTATTAACACGTATGGAGTAAGTTTGGCTGAGTGAATATTATATATTCAATCTTTTATAATTTTGACATTATTGTAATTTACTACTGTTATTATCATTTGATCATTTTTATGTTCATTACATAGGCTGCACTAAAAGTATCGGGAATGGAATATTTCCACTGTTCCTGACATATTAAAATCTTTTTAATTGAAAACTCCTTGGTTTTACAAATCGAATACCATTTATTTATTTAAAAAATGATTCACGGTCTTGTCACAAGGTTTTGTCAAACTTGTTTAGTCGTTGAGAAAAAAAACAATTGAACCGTACGACGTTGCCGACATATTTTTTAGAATTTTTTCATTTTTGTGAAATATTTTATTGAATATGTAAAGATTAATTAATCTTAACACCGTACAACGTTGCCTTATACTTGACATTGGCGAAATTGTGGAAGATTCTCTACAGAAGCCATAATCTAAGAGAAGAAGAAGTAGTCGTTGAGAAAATGGAATTGACTTGAGAAAATTCAAGAGCGATGATTTATTATGACTTTCGAAGTGGTTTAACACAAAAACAGTGTGTTGACCGGATGATTTCTGCATTTGGTGATGAAGCCCCATCCAAAACCACAATTTATCGCTGGTTTGCTGAATTTCAACGTGGACGTGTCAAGCTCAGTGATGATCCTCGTCAAGGTCGTCCAAAAACTGCAGTCACCCAAGAAAACGTTGATGCTGTGCGTAAGCTGATTGAGGAAGATCGACATGTGACATACCGCGAAATTCAGGCAACTTTAGACATTGGCATGAGTCAAATACAAATAATCTTGCATGAACAATTAGGTGTAAAAAAGTTGTTTTCCCGATGGATACCGCATTTGCTATGTGAAGAGCAAAAAGCGGCTCGCGTTACTTGGTGCGTCAGAACTCTCGAAAGATTCCACGCAGGATCCTCAAATGCTGTATACAACATCGTATCAGGTGACGAATCCTGGATATATGCGTACGAACCCGAAACAAAAAACCAGTCACGAGTTTGGGTGTTCGAAAATGAGTTAAAGCCAACAAAAATTGTTCGTTCACGGAGTGTTGCAAAAAAAAAGGTGGCCACGTTTGTCTCCAAAACCGGCCATGTTACGACTATTCCTCTTCAGGGACAAAGAACGGTTAATGCAGAATGGTATGCTAGCATTTGTTTGCCACAGGTCGTTTCTGAACTCCGTAGAGAGAACTGCAACCGCCGCATCATCCTCCATCACGACAATGCGAGTTCTCACACCGCGCACAGAACAAAAGAGTTTTTAGAGCAAGAAAACATAGAATTATTAGATCATCCGCCGTACAGCCCCGACCTAAGCCCTAATGATTTCTATACTTTCCCTAAAATAAAGAATAAATTGCATGGACAGAGATTTTCATCAGCTAAAGAAGCTGTGGACGCCTACAAAACGGCCATTTTGGAGACCCCAACTTCCGAATGGAATGGTTGCTTCAATGATTGGTTCCATCGTATGGAAAAATGTATCAAATTTCGCGGAGAATACTTCGAAAAGCAATAAATACATTTTTAAATAGTAATGTTGTGTCACTTCCTTGATTCCCGAAATTTTCAGTGCCGCCCTCGTACTTGTATTGACATTTGAGTTGACTTATTTAAAATTTCATAAAATTCTATGTTATTTACATCAATTTAATATTATGGCATTGATTGACTATTAGTTAATATTAATATTGTTCTTGTGACATTAATTTATAATATTTATAAAAAACTGTAAATGTGTGAGCATCATGTAGCCATTAATGTTATATGTTAAGTACTTATTTTGATTGTGTCTTTTGCCTGGCTGTATTGGTCTGTCATGCTCACTAAAATGTCTTGCTAACGGTGGCGTTGTGTATCGGGTTGTTCGGTTCCCTACAATATGGTTGAGCTAAGCGATGCTGATGCATGCGTCATGCTCGTGAACGGGTGCCGTCTGTTGGGACTGGTCAGCCTTTACCTGCCACGGCAAATTCATTATTGTAATTTTATTGTGGTATGTTTCATCTTTACACATTAACCTACATTTTTCTCTGTATATGTTTTACAATCATGTGTACCTATACAATTAACATTGTAATCCCCAACTATTTTAAAAGAGTATCCATGGAGTTTCTTGCCGGCTCTTCTCCATGAGATCAACTATTTGGAACCGTGCAACTTAAATTCTGACGTTTCATAAGTGCCAATATTTGGTTTATTTGAAATAAAAAACTTTGACTTTGACTTTGTAGCTACTGACATTACATTATATTACTGGCATAAGAGACTAAATTACAGGAGAATGACTTTGCTCGTCTCGTCAGTAATTAGTACTTATAAAAAATATAACATTATTTAATTAATTGAGAAACTTTTAATTAATTGGTTGTGGTCGGATCATCATCCACGAGGCAAAATATATGGCGATATAATTTATATGTAACCGTACCAGTGTAGGCCAAGCAAGCACGTGGCATAGATAATTTATTTATCAATATATTTAAGAAATAATGTTTTTTAAATCGTCAAATCAAATACCAAAGGTGTTCAAAATTCAAAAATTCACACAGACGCAAGGGCCGGAATTCCGGGACGGATTTCTTTAACACGCAGAAGAGTATCGTATGGATATTCACTACGCAATAGGTTTTCACAGAAATAATATTAATGTTATAAACAGTTCTAACAGCTACAATATTATTTCTATGAATGAAAGCTTAAGAAAATCCTACGATTTTACTCACACAATTGCAATTTCACCACAGTATTCGGGAGAAGACATAAACTGTAATGAATGTGAAAGCACTAGATTTTGTTGTACAACTTAGTGACTAGACGAGCTTGTCATTCATTTGGTGGCAAGTGTCACGCCTGCCCGTAACAATTTGTAATGCTACCCAGGACTAGTCCTGCGTGGCAATACGGCACGGTTGGTGCAGTGGCTGATACAGTCGGCTGCTGCGCTCCGGGTCGTGGGTTCGATTCCCACACTGAACAAATATTTGTATGATCTGCAGGTAGTTGTTCCGGGTCTGGGTGTATTGTATTGTATGTGGAGTTCATGTCTGTAAACGCTCCCACGACACAGGAGAAATCCTAGTGTAGGGCAATGTAAAAAAATAAAATAAACATATATATATATATACTGCGCTCGTCAACTCGAGACTAGTTATTTAGTCTCCTATGCCTAGTATTTTCACAAACTTTTGAACGATTGCTTTTAAAGTAAGTCCCCTTTTCTCAGAATAACTACTGCTCGAATTTCATGAAGCCCTTTTATCCGAAAGCTGTCGCTTCGTAACTAATACAACCCTAACACGTGTCACCTACCTAATTACGTATGGTATAAACGTTCGCACTACCGCTCTTATAAATTCGTATCACGGTCAAGTATGCTGATTATATAGACGTCAACTAAATAAATATATCAGAAATGTACTCTTACCGATGTACCGTGTTTTGATGTTAAACTGCAAATTGCATCTATAATTGCAGCTTGTTCAAATGCTCGACGTTTCAGTTTAGCATGCATTTGACTCAATTTAGCTGTGGCTCCAACTCGTAATAATTTAAATTCGTTTCCGGTCCATTAGTATAAATTATTTTGCAGTGTTTATCCCGCTATCCATAACTTAGAGAACAGCCTTGGGTGTTGAATGTACCTATATGTGTTGTCATGCTTAATGATCGTTTCATTTTTATATACCTTTGATTGTTTGCCATGTCTGCAGATCTCCAATACCACAGCAACTGTCAATTTAACCCGTTTACGAAATGAGAAGTTTTTCTCACCAATATTAGGTGCCTTTTATTTTTCCTGTTATCCGCTCAGAAGACGGAGTTACTTTATTATTTTTATGTGTTATATACTAAGCATCGGATGTTTTTATACAATATCTCTGTAGGAAAATATACTGAGCCCAAGAGTCTTGTTAGACGCATGTCTCATTATTCCAGTTCGACGAATTCAATATTGTTTCTTTGGCAATACATCTCAGCCAGTCGCGTGAGTTTTATGTCGCCTCATATACAGACACTATTCTCAAAATTTTGTTTTATATAAAAAGCTATATAAAATTCAAATTTAAATACACACATATTGTGTGTTTCTACGTCAATGCCTTCGTAAACTCGTTTGATCGTATTCATGGAATTTAATGTAATTTGAATTGGAATATTATTTTGGCTATAAATAAAATAACATTTAATTAGCTTAATTTTAGATATTAGATTTAGACACTGAATTTCAGGATAATGTCTCGTAAATATTCGCAAACAACCTTTATTAATTGTGGTTAAGTATATTAGTGCGCTTTTTACTAGCTTAGATTAGGTTTATGTTATATATATATTATGGTAGATAGAGATTAGAAAACGATTAGGTAACCTGGTACTGATCAAGTCAGTCCCAGTTGCATCAGTACCTATGATATCAAAGTTCCTTATTAATCATTATCAGTTTAAGAAATGATACACGATCCGTTAATGTAATATTTTTACTATTAAGAAACAAAATAAAACTGAATGCAGTTAACGTTAAACAAAAACGTCGTGTAAGTTCTTATAAAAGAAAAATAGGTTTATTTATAAACGATAAGCGTACAGAATAGTCCCCCAACCATCAAGTCCAAGATGTGGGTTCAAGCATCCGAATGCCCGCAACCTAGTTGGCGGGCCACTCTCTCTACAAATATTACTGGGTGTCCCGTGTGTTAGCGATCTCGTTAGCAATCTGTGGTATCTCCCTGGTGAATGGGATCATCGCCTTTATTACATTGTTAGGACAGGGAACAGCCCTATTGGCTATAAATGACTTTTTGTTTGTTATATAAAACATAAAAAGTATTTCGTGTAATCTAGGTGTATTAGGTAGGTCGGATAGTCGAGTTTTAGTTTCATGGTTAGTAATAGTGTGCAATTTACTGGTGGTCTCTTATATCCGTGTGGTGATCGGATTAAGAATATAGCACCACTCCATCTCCCATCGTGGATGTTTTAAAAGCCGTCTAACTGCTGAAATTAATAATCAATCTTAACCCAAAATCTTCAGATTTAAGATTTTGTAATTCATCCGTTGTTGTGTTACGATCACATTTAACACAAAAAACAGACATATCCGTAATAAGAATCCTAAGATTTTGGATTAGATTGATTATTAAGTTCAGCCGCTAGGGACTAAACCAGAGGAATGGGCAGCCGCGTCCTTTCTGTGAACCAGCAGCCATTCTGCGCTGACCAACCCATAAAGTGTGGTGAGTACGGGCAAATTCCCTCCAAAATGAGGACACAATTGTGGACATCTGTGGGGGGGCTTTGTTCAGCCGTGGACGTTCTATGGACGATGTGATGAGGTCTCTTATTGCAAGAGACTGCGAGGTAGATACCACCCCGCAGTGCCAGATATTCACCACCGAGCAGTAGTGGTTCGAAGGGCACTATAACTAGCTGACGAGCGTAGTAGTGCCACGCAGGACTACTCCTGGGTAGAATCACAGTTGTTATGGACACTCGTGACGCTTACCAGCAGGCGAATGAGTTGGTTGCCTCATCAAAAGTCTGGTAAAAAAAAACATGATTAGTCATTCGCCCAGCAATGATTACAGATTCATATCGCGTCACTTTTGATACAGTAGTCTTGCCCTTTATCAAAAAACAAGCTATTTACTTTCCCAAACAGTAAAACTGAGCCATAATGGTACAACATTGCATGTGATGAAAGTGATCAGCGTACCGCACTTTCTCAATTCGACTTTACTGATGTCTTTTCAGAAACAGAAAAGTTAAATTGTACCGTTTCGTGACACCTACTACACACTGTAAAATCTGCAAAATGTTCCAATCATATCAAATAAAGTTGCGATCGATAAATTGATTCGTAAATAAAGCGTTCTTAAAAATAGTAATCGATATGTCATTGAGTATCGTAAAACGAGACACAATTAAAAATCTATTGTGTCTACACATCATTTCGGCCGAATGAAGTCCACTGCTGGACACAGGCCTCCCCAAAAGATCACCACAACCACAGATATGGATGTGTTGTGGGTTCATTGGGGGGTTTTGCCATAATCGCCACGCTTGGCAGGCGGGTTGGCGATCGCAGTTGAGTTGTTAATGTACTCGAAGGACGCTGCTGCCCATCCTCCGGCTAATCCCTTAGTCGACTTTTACGACACCCATGGGAGGAGATGGGGTGGTGGCATTCTGAGCCGGCACCACACGGCCATGTGTCTACACGGCTGCCGGCAATTGACACGCGAGAGGCTCAACCTGGGTTGTGTATGGAAACCTATAGCGTAATAATAACCGAAAACTTTTTATAATTCCAAAAATAAATGGAAGAAATGCGTATTGTTTGTCGTATTCTAAACTTGATGTTGAAAAATACGTACCTAATTCTTATTTGACGAACCATCAGATAATAAAATTTGGTATTGGTTCTAACGATAAAATAAAATTATTAGGACAGGTTTGAGAAAATATCGTAAATGAGAAATGGATTTTCATAATACGGAAACTGCATTAATTTATCCTTCAAAACATAAGGAATACATGTTATCTTACCGTTTACTAATATTTTAATGTGAAACTTTGTATGTTTGTTCATTCACGAACGGATTTCAATGAAATTTTGCAGAGTGATCGATTTTGTTGACTTTGGATGAAAAACTAAGTTTTATTTCGTTATCGAATACCCATAAGAGTTTTAATTAGTTACCTCGTGGGCGACGTTGCGGGTGACGGATAGGTATTTTTATAAAACTATAAAGTGTCTGGATGTAGGCTGCTTATTTCAGTAAGTAGAAGAGAGAATAGGTGAGAAGAAAGTAGATTAAAGGAGGTGCCTAATTTTGAAATGGGTAACCCTCTGTGTGTAAAAAGGGAGATCACCAAGCCGAAAGATACTTACAAAATAATTACTGGAAAATGACTTATTTTTAGGTATTTAACTGCTGATGTTGTAGCGCGCAATGTAATGCACGCCACCGACTGTGTGTATTGTACGGGACGGGGATGTGGTGTATGGTGAAGTTTATTTGGCAGAAAGTATTGCATTAAAAAAAAAACGCGAAAAATTTAAAACGATATTTAAATTCGAAATCTATGTAGTCTAGTAAAATAAAATCATCGCAATTATTGGTAGAACATGTGGCTTTCGTATTTGCTAAGGATCTTTTTAAACCCATTACATTATAATCTTTCTTTAATGTGATCACCGACTTTACATGTATAGGTACTCATTATTAAATAATAATGTCTATAAGAGCCAAATAAAAAACAAATTCACAATAATTGAATTTTCATCATCAACATTTCAGCCACCGCTGAACAAACAAAGGCCTCCCCCATAGATTTCCACAACTATGACAACATTTTAGATGGGGGTATTAGCCAATACTCATCGTGGTTGGTAGGCGGGTCGGTGAACGCAGTATTGCTACTGTTCCACATAAGGGACGCTGTTGCCCATCCCTTTGGTTTAGAATCCCTTAGTTGCCTTTAATGACATCCACGGGAGGAGATGGAGTGGTACTATATTCTTAATCCGGACACCACTAGGGGTATTTATTATCTCTATTGTATCCTCAATACAATGTCAATTAAATAAGGAGTCAAGGGAGCATATCAACTGAGTGGATGCTGATATTCGGTACTAGCTCACTTAATCTTAAATTCAGACGTGCGGTTAGTATCTAAATTTAATTAATTAAGATAAAATAAACCGCTGTCGGAACTTTCGGTCCTCCCCTTGTACGAGATGGGGAAGCAATAAGTCAAGTTTATAAGGCACCTTATAAATAGGTCATTGTTATCTTAATTATTTTGAGAGTAAATTGTTTGAAGTTGTTACAAAGTTGAATGAACGGAATGAAATTTAACAGAAAAGTGGTATAACTTACACCTGTTTAATATTAAAATTATAATCAAAAATACTCTGATCTAATTAATTTTAACAAGGTACGTTTTTTTTAAAGGTTGCCGCACACTAGGATTTCTCCTGTATCGTGGGTGCGTTTACAGACATGAATTCCAATACACCCAGACCCGGAACAACTACCTGCAGATCATACAAATATTTGTTCCGTGCGGGAATCGAACCCACGACCCGGAGCGAAGCAGTCGACAGTATCAGCCACTGCACCAACCGTGTTTAGTATTAACTTGATGTTATCGGCTTATGTTTGTAATAGTAGCTCAACTTTACATCACTTAAAATATAATCAGTAAGAACTGCTCGTAATACATTGGTTTTTGGTTTTTGATTGCTTGAGAAGATTTGGACGTCTTACGGTTGAATTCGTAAAAATACATGTAATACATAGGAGCCTGTAATAATTTTATAAATAGCTACACTACCGACATATTTTCCGAACAAATATATCACATCTCACATCAACCCTTCTCACGGTTATCGTATAGGTGTCAAAGTGCTAATATCAGCCCCATCCGCGATGTATCTACAGATACTATTAACATTGCTCTCACACATCACAACCTGACAAGCGCTGTGGCTTTTGTATTGGTTAAGACGGCAACTGAAGGACACTTAAAATTGTATCAATAAAGATTGATTATCAAATGAACTGTAACGAACCCATATTGGATGAACGATTACTAAGTTTATGAGCAGCTGCTTCCAACAACACCATTTAAATACGAACTGTAGACATGGCAATTCCATCTTATGACTAGCAAATATCAGTTCAAGCTTACTTCTGAACTCACCATTAACTCTCGGCGCAGCTTGTCAAGCTCATGGGCAGAGGGTGGCGCAGGCTGCACTCTTCCTCTTCTCAATTCTTCGAGCTGTCTCGTCAGCTCCTCCACCTTGGCCACAGCCACTGATAACTCCTTCTCCTTTTCATTGAAGAGCGCTCGTATTGATTCTAGATCGCTCGCTGTGAACAAAAGAGAATTATGTTAATATTATGCTATCGAATTGCGTATAACTCTTCATAGCCAAAGGACATCCACTGCTGAACAAAGGTTTCCACAGCTGTGTGATTTTATTTTTGAGGAATTTTCCAGTACTCACCATGCTTGGTAGGCGAGTTGGTGAGCGCAGTATGGTTACTGTTTTACAGAAGTTGCCTATCCCTCTGGTTTGAAGTCCCTTTGTTGCCATTTAAGACACCCATGAGAGGAGATGCGATATTCTTTATGCGGACACAACACGGAAATCACATGCATTTTCTTAGCTTACTCAAATGACAAGGTCGCCGTCCCCCATACGCGGCATATCCTATCGCTAGCTTATAACAATATTGCTCATCCAACTCTACTTGTTCTATTTTCGCCAAAACATTTGCCAACAATTATTTCCGGAAAGTCATAAGGAGATCATCACCTTTATGTCATAAGCACCTGTTGTTATACACTCACAATCATCATCATATCATCATATCGGCCATTTATACGTCCACTGCTGAACAAAGGCCTCCCCCATAGATTTCACAACTGTGTCATCATTTTGGGGGGTATTTGCCAATACTCACCACGCTTGGCAGGCGGGTTGGTGAGCGCAGTATGGCTACCGGTTCACAAAAGGAACGCTGCTGCCCATCCCTCTCGTTTAGATTCCCTCAGTCGCCTTTTACGACATCCACGGGAGGAGATGAAGTGGTGCTATATTCTTAATCCGGACACCACACGGACTCATAGTGTATACATAATTTTGATAAAACAAGCTTTAAATTTTTAGTTTTTGTATTTAGTATCCGCTCCTATTACATAATTAGTAGCCTATTTGGCGCCCTAGAATATTTCTCAGTAATTTTATAAAGTTTTTCTGGTAAACCCAAAAGATGAACAGAATTAATAGGAAGATATTATATTTGAGATGACAACCATATTTTAATAGTACTTTTGGAGATATCTGAATATCTACTTATATCTTCTTATTAAGAGTGACTGCTCTTTAGACAAGGCAGTAATACTATAAATTCCTTCAAATTTTTAAGTGCTTCGTGTGTTGTTGACCTGCTGACCCTGGTTGTCTCGTAAAGGATAAATATAGGTAGTTAAGGTATTTGTTACAAACAAAATAATTATTTCAGGAATTACGAAGAAACACAACATTAGTATCAAAACAAGTAATTAACTTTCATTATTTAAGTACAAGATTTACGTGATGAACGATATCAAAGAAAATAACATCTGTAAATATTGTGACATTGATGATATTGTTTCATTTCTCGGAAAAGTTGTAATGCCGATAATGCTTTCGTAAAATACAAAAATAAATCAAGGCCAGGGTAAATCATTTCAAGTTTTCAAGTAAACGAAAAGAAGATTAACATTGTTAGGAATATCTGGTACTATCGAGAAGTCGGTAAACTAAGGACAGGGAAGTACATTGTTACCAAAAGCGTCTTTAACATATAGGGGTCGTACCAAAATAGTAACCTTTATTTTAAGGGGCCTATCAGTAGGTAGCTTAAAGGGTAGCGTTTACTTGAAAAAGTGGATTATTAGTGAATAAAGCAGTTGTTTGCGCATTGTTTTTATCGCGTTATTACGAATCGCGCATGAATTAAGAACAACCGCCGCAGTGACAAAATTGTGAAAATCTTGTATGTTAGCATTGTTTACCGATTGTCTTGGAAAATGTTCGACAACAACGCCCAAAAAGTAGGATCCTCCTCCATCATGACAACGCTCCAGTTGACTTCTCCAGACAAACAATCGAATGTTTTTCCATGGAAGGTGTGGAGTGGAATTAGTTAGTCACCCTCCTTACAGTCCCAACATGGCAACTTGCAACTTTTTATTCCCTTTCCTTATTTATTCCTCAAAATAAAAGATGAACTCGGAGGAAGTCGGTTTATGAACCCCGAACATGCCATGGCTGCGTTTGAAAAAAACGTGGAAGAGACCACTAAAGAAGAGTGGGCTCACTGCTTCAGTCAATGGTTCTAAAGTTTTTATTAATGCTTGAATAGTATCTATACTCATTACTAATTGCAAGAAAATATGGAAAATGCAACCTGTTTTTTAATAAACGCGAAAACCTGCTTATTGTACTTTTAAAATAAATAACACTATTTCTGTAGAACCCTATACACCTACTCAAGTAACGAAAACAATTTCATCATGTTTAAAAATGTGCCTTTAGGTCAACAATACGGTTATCAGCTGTTACTTTGAAACAATAAAAAATGCTATAACGTGGGTGCGGATGTTAAAGTGACTGTTCACATTTCCAGTTAAGTCTACTTTGTGTAAATGTTTTGAAATATTTGACGACAGGACCCGCCAACAATCCAGAGAGGGTTATAAAAATGCTTTGATACTCGTTTGGCTTCAACAAACACTAATGCCTGGACCATGACACGACTTTGTCCGCGTGGTTGGCCAGCCTATACTGCTAACTGTGTGTTATATGAGACCACATTTTAAAGATTTTTAAAGATACCAAGATGAACCATGCCTTAGATTTTAAGTTAAGTATTATCTACATGTATCTCTATTTACGGGTGTATATCCCCCGTAAGCGGGACCCGGTATTTTGATAGGCTTACGCGGGGACATTGGTCCAACACGCAGGGCCTCTGCTTTATAGAATTTTAATCTAAAATGTAATGTAATGTGTAATGTCTACATGTACATGGAGGTTGATAAAACTTCCTGTGATTGTGATGTTTGTTACATTATGTATTGCACTTGAATGTTCTACTAACATAGTTTCAAGTAATTTGTAATATTAACACGCAATGGCCACGATGCCTGATAATAAAAAATAGAATTTTAATTTTAATTTTTATGGTTTAGTAATACAGAAGTGAGGAGTTTTATTGTAATCCATCCTGCTGTTCTTACGTGATACGCAAACAAAAATATATATGTAAGCGATAGGCCCTAAATATAACAATGAATAGAATCCCTTGGGTGTCGTAAAAGGCGACTATGGAATTAGCCGGAGGATGGGCAGCAGCGTCCTTTGAGTACAATAACAACTCAACTGCGATCACCAACTCGCCTGTCAAGCGTGGCAATTGTGGCAAAACCCCATAATGAGCAAACAACACACCCAGGCCGGTAGTAGTTGTGATCTTTGAGGGAGGCTTGTGTCCAGCAGTGGACTTTATTCGGTCGAAATAATAATAATAATAAATTGAATTTGCTGATAAAATCGCAAGAGCTACCATGTAGTCTTATAAGCAATGGGTTACCAATTTCTATAAGAACTTGGCAAAAAGCCTGTCGCTAAACAAATTGAAACAAACGATCCAGCTTATATAAAAGGTACTAGCAATACTTGAGCCTCTACTTGTGATTCTAGTGTCCAACGTCACAAGTTGTTAACTTCGATTTATAGCTAAAATAACCATTGATTTCTCACTAATGGTTGCCATTAGAACGACAATAAAAATTATTTGGAATGAAATTAACAATTGAGAAATTCTAACGTATTGAGGGACAAAAATGCTATTTTACATTACCCAGACCCAGCTGAGGCACATTTAAAAGCTCCGAGAGAGAAATACCGCCGACCTTTCAATTACAGAAGACAATAAAGAGGGCTTTATCTGTATGAGGAGACCTTCCGTTTGTACACGACGCGATGTCTCGATGGAGCAACATCATTTTTTCGTATACTAAAAATACATTCTGTATGTTTAATTTTACAAAATGGTGAGATTTTGAATTATATTTTAGTCTAGTCATGAAGGACCAGCACGTGAAGTTCGCACATAATGAAATAAAAGTAAGGCTTCTACACTAGAGCTATTTGAGGAACTAAATAGCTATCATCATCATCACTTCAATCGAAAACAGTCCACTCCTGAACATGGTATGGGTTGGGTGCTCACGTGTGCAGATGGTGACGAACGCAGTCAAGTTTTAAAGGTATTCGAGGGACGGTCAACGTCAAGTGTCAATGTGCAACAAAAACATGAAAAATTAAAAAGTAATTTTGAAAAATCGTCGATAATGGATGTATCAAAGCCATAATATATACATTTTATTGAAACAGCGAGTTTATTTTTATATCAAGATGTTGTCTGCAGTGAAAGTGCGCATTCATGGGGTGCAAGATGATAACTGGGTATAAAGGACAAAATCAACCAGTATCGGTGTCTGATAAAGTTAAAGCAACGTATTGGAGAGTATTCATCAAGAGAACCCTAACAAGAGAAAACAACTTGATAGAAGCAGATACACGAAGAACAAGAAAATGGAAAATTTTCGCTTGGCACAATTTATGAAATTGGACTTCTGGGGTGGGAGGCCTGGTGACCTGAAATACAGGCTTCAAAATAGTTTAGGTACCAGTCTCTCACAATAAATTTGTACAATAACAATATACCAATATATACCAATATTTATGTGATAAACGGTACTGCCCATCCTCCGGCTAATTCCATAGTCACCTTTAACGACAACCACGGTATGAGACAGAGTGGTGTTAGTTTTAGTCGGCATTACACGCAACTAAATAGTTAATATTTATACATTAGTAGATGCTACGCGTTAGATGATAGATATACAGACTTCCACATCAGTAGCTCTCATCATATTACGACCATTATCCTAGCGTTTTTACTAACTATAATCGGCCGGTTTCGAATCTGCACCGGAGTATTAGTACCTTCCTATTTTGACACGGAGCTACTTCCTTGGTGCGATCCCACGCCCGTAACCTAATTAGTGAGGGATACCGATATCCTAGGGAACCTGACATGATTATACGATACTCAGGCATATCTTAACGTTGTATTATAATTTTATCGCAGCAGTTTATAAGGTTCCACACCTTATAATGTACGTATATATGTGTGGTGTCCGGATTCAGAATATAGTACGACCCCATCTCCTCCCGTAGATGTTGCAAAAGGGCGACGAAGGGACTCTAAACCAGAAGGATGAGCAGCAGAAAGAGAGAAAGAAAGAAGAAGAAGAGTCCTTTCTGTGAATTAGCAGCCATACTGCGCCCACCTTAGATATTCGAGCTTACCTCCGATGTGCGCTTACTAACCTGCTTGCCCAGCGTGGTGAGTACAAGCGAATTCCCCCCAACAGTATGACACAAAGTTGTGGAAATCTATGGAGAAGATCTTTGTTTAGCAGTCGATATCTTTTGGCTGATATGATGATGACTTCCTGATGAAAAAACAGAACTCATTTTTTTTTGTCCTTCTATTTTGTATTCTTTCTTTTGTTTCTTTTCTTTTGTCTTCTTTTGTGTCAGGGTCTTTTTTTGTCCTTTGTCATCCCGTGTGTAATTATTAAGGGACAAACTTATATTTGCGGTTAATTTCGAACACTTCGGATCACTTCGGACACTTTCGATCACTATTTTTCGATAATGATATGGAACTTCCTCAGGGCGCGAATCCTACTCGTACTTGACAGTCTTTTTATTCTGCTCAATTTAGTGTGTCTAAATTTCTAAGTTAATTTCTCACTGATTTGTACCTTACAAATGAAAATCGCTATTTCAAAAGTAAGTAGCATGTGGCAGGTTATACACTCGGTTTCGGCGTTTCAATATCCGACCTATTGAAATATCCAACAGGATAACCGGGGTAGTATGGGTTCTCATAATGGTCAGTCCTATCAGACTTGCTTAACACGTCACTACACATCAGTGGTTGATTTGCCGCGTCAAAAGGCCGAATCACACCATGAAATAAAGAGTGAAAATAATGTTATCAGTGAGCACACAAGCTAGTTCGGGATACAATAGGATGTTTCTGGATTTTCATGAACACTACGCGAGGAAATTGATTTTGCTGTTCCAAATGTTCTATCTAGTATAATCAAAGGTTTATTTTTGTTGTCAAGTTGTACCAACGGTACAAAAAGAGATAAAGTACCAAAGATGACTCATATATACATAGACGGCATGGCTGAAAGCCAATCGCAATGGCTATGCGATTGGCTTTCTGCGCTACCTATCGCGGGTTCGATCCCCGCACGGAACAAATGTTTATTTGGCCTGCAGTTCTCTCGGGTCTAGGTGTTCGTGCATGCACCTCCAGGTGCGTTCGACAGGCTGACTCAGCGGCGCGCACTCGAGAAGGAGCGGGACCGCCTTAGGTTGCAGTTTGCAACTAAACGCGTCGTCGAGGCCGTCGTGCCGCTCTTCGGGCGCGTTGCCTAAGACCTGACGCAGGTCTTCACCCAGCACGATTGTTTCAGTGCATTCTTGCACAGGATAGGACGCGAGGTCACCGCTCAGTACCACCACTGTGGACGCGACCAGGCCAGCGACTTGGCCAGACCATGATTAAAAGGACATTTTGCATTATGCAAAAATTAAAATGAAATAGACTTAAAATTCTTTCCAGTTTTTCGGGCGGGTATAATTTAGATAATGCAGTGCAGGACGAAAATATACCAAGTGTAAATTTCATAATAAGTTTGATATGTGGAAAAGTTATTTTGAACTTGCCATTGGTTTGGATTTTAACACTCTTCCTGTGTATTTTCCCATTGTATCTTAAAAAGGTACTGAGCTGCAAGGTATTCGAAACGGTTAGTGTAATAGTTGGCATGCGTGCGGCCAGTCTTGGGAACTTGCCTGCGCACTCCTGTGCGCTTCTACATAATACGGTTTCAGGAGCCACATCTCTGAACTAAAAGCGATCAAGAACGTAACTGATCGTAACGAGAACGTCAGAAGATCTGAAGTTGTAGACGTCGAATAATGGATTTTTTCTCCAGAGCAAATGTATCGCGATCTGCGCGACCCGCCCAAATTGATTTAACTACGCGTCTCTTAGAAAACGTATCCTACTTTTAGTATCCAATGTACGAATAGAAAGAACCTTTTTTTCCCTTTTTTCTTTGGTAACAATTTACGCGCAAAGGGTTTTTCACTCGTTATCTCGCATCAAATATAATGTGCTTAGCTTTAGGAAACAGTTACTTCGCTATTTGCGAACGAAGGACTTCTGTGTAAGTTTAAGTCAAAAGCGTCTTATTTACTAAGTACTGTGTTCATATATTTTGTACATACGTACGACTTGTCTGATAGCTACGGGATTAAAGGATATGTTGAATGTATGTGAACTACCTTTTGCTCGTTTACAATAGACGGCACGGTTAGTGCAGTGGTTGATACAGTCGGGTGCTGCGCTCCGTGTCGTGGGTTCGATTCCCGCACGGAACAAATATTTGTATGATCTACAGGTGGTTGTTCCGGGTCTGGGTATATTGTGTGTGGAATTTGTGTATGTAAACGCACCCGCGACACAGAAGAAATCCTAATGTGGGGCAACGTTTAAAAAAAAAGAAAAAAAGTGTAACGGACAATTAAACTTCCATGTAAATAGGCATATAATGGCTGATAAGATTTATATTGATATATATCAATGTAACAGATATGAGATTTCCATTTCCATTTTATTTGCCGGCTCAGAATACCACCACCCCATCTCCTCCCGTGGGTGTCGTAAAAGTTGACTAAGGGATTAGCCGGAGGATGGGCTGTAGCGTCCTTCGAGTGCATTAACAACTCAACTGCGATTGCCAAACTGCCTGCCAAGCGTGGTGATTATGGCAAAACCCCCCAATGAGCACAAAACACACCCATATTGGTTTTCAATGCTTATTGGATTAAAAAAAATGTTACGGCGTACGCGCCCTATAAATGAATACCCCATTCTTTTTGATGCATGATTAATATCGATTTGCCAAAGGTCGTATAACGAAGTGGCTCGATTTAGGCAACGGAACTATGAACTAGCTCGGTTCACAATCAGCTTAATGAGGTGAAACTTGTAAAGTGATTAGCCGCAACAGAGTGTTGGACCGCTACACTAAAACCCACATTTGTAGGCGCGGAGCTAATGTAGGTGCGACCACAAAAACCTCCTTGCTGACGCAGACTGATGTCTAGGGACGAGAACAAATGGAACTTTCAACTTTAACAACGATTAGGTCGAATGAAAAATAGCAACATGTAAATATGGGGTACATTTTTTGCTCGCATTTGTCCGCCTACGAGGCTTAACATTCGGTAGCAAAATAAAAAAGTAAATAGGTCGTTTATTAAAAAATGCTAATTGCAAAGCGTTGAAATTACTTACTACGCTTTATAACATAAATTGAAAAAACGATAAAGGACCGGGACTCTTTAAGCTTGTTTGACTTTGGAATGGAAAAACTACACATATAAAACGTTTTCGAAGTAAGTAAATTCAAAATTAAAATTTCTACCACTCAATTCATCGCTATTCTAAATTCAAATACCTTGTTTCATGGTTTTAGGTAACTATTTAACATGTAAATTATTTTAACATAAAATCAAACCTACTTTCCACGCCTTATAAAACATGAAATAAAACCTACTTTCCACCGTAACATGGTCGGTATTGATTTTCCTAACTTTAGTCGATGCGTCACCGCGGTGTCATTTGAAGACTGGTACCATAGGCGATATTAGTAACGAAGAATTTTATGTAACCTCACCCAACGATATTTCATTTTTATGGACATCGCTAGACTGATAAGATGAAAAATGTTTGAAGATAAATAAAAACTGAAACGCTTTCTCCTTGAACATTGAACATTTTGTGATTTTATATTCGTAGGTACCTATTAAACAACACATTTACAAATAATCGGAAATGATAATTAAAAAAATGCCGTTGTTAAAATAGTTATGTTTTGAGTTTCCTGAATTAAGACATAGTTACAATATAGATACATAACTGTAGGTATAGGTGTTGCATTAGATAGTGTCAGCAAGCCCGAACATCAAACGGACATATAATGCAAAAGGAAATTGTATTCTTGATAAGATGGAAATCTTATTCATAACTGGAAATGGCGTGGAATAGTAATATAATTTTATCATTATAGAAATCAAGAAGCCGATTTACGCATTACACACAAAAACACTAAATGGCAATAGCCCAGTTAGACCTCGGCTTGTTGATTGAGAGGTTATGACTTCAAAAGTGAACAAGCGCGGTTTCGATCCCCGCACGGAATCAATATCAGTATTTATTTTGTTTGTATTTATTTATTTATTTTAATGTTGTCCCACACTAGGATTTCTCCTGTGTCGTGGATACAGACATGAATTCCGCATACAATAATACCCAGACCCGGAACAACTACCTGCAGATCATACAAATATTTGTTCCGTGCTGAAATCAAACCCACGACCCCCGGGGCAGCAGTCGACTGTATCAGCCACTGCACCAACCGTGCCGTCAATGATCTACAGATAGTTGTTTCGGGTCTGGGTTTTTGTGCATGTGACATTTATGTCTGTAAACTGTACCCACGAAGAGCAGAAACTATAGATGAAAACAATTGGATATTTAACACTTCAGTAAGAAGAAGAATCCGTGTGGTGTCCGGATCTTCTGCCGTGGATGTCGTAAAAGGCGACTAAGGCACTAAACCAAAGGGATGGGCAGCAGCGTCCCTTCTGTGATATAGCAACCATTCTGTGCTCACCAACCCGCCTGCCAAGCGTGGTGAGCACAGAATATTCCCCCCAAAATGATCACACAATTGTGCAAATCTATGGGGGAGGCCTATGTTCAGCAGTGGACATCCTTTAGCTAATATGATGATGACGATGAGGGAGAAGAAAAATATCCGTCATTTTCAAGGTAAAACAAAGGGTGGGGCATAATTTAAAAGAAATACCTTAGTTTGAGGGATCAATCAGAATACTAAAATTGTTAATGCTAGTAAGCTTTACTTTATAGTAAAAAAAACTTAAGTATTGTGTTAATACAACTATCTATGTATAAGAGTTCCGTGTGGTGTCCGGATTCCGTGGCTTGTCCGGATTTAGAATATAGCGTCCGTTCCTTCCCGTGGATGTCGTAAAAAACGACTAAGGGACAATTAAGAAGAGAGATGGGCAGCAGCGCCTATTCTGTGGAACTGTAACCAACGACCGGCCCCTATGGTAATCGGTCGTTGTGGAAATCTATGGAGGAGGCCTTTGTTCAGTGATGAACCTCCTTCAGTTGATGTCATGAAGAGTAAACTAATCGACTAAATCGTAACTATTTTGTCGCAAAAGTACGCCTGTGAACTTCCTGTTTAAAACTAAAATAAAATAAACACGTTAGTACAGAATTAGCATGTGGTTTGTCTAATTATATTACAGTTAAGTATACCTTGTTAGTTTAACGCCCGTTGATTAGCCTAAGCCCTCCCTGCTTAGCAGTAACATTACCTTTGTCATAATTAAGCATATGAGGATAAGGGAGAGAAGTATTCATTTTCTTAAGTTATTTTTTATGTTGTGAACTTAACAAGTGGTTGTGGAGCTCAAGAACATACATTAACTTAGAAAATTTAAAATATATCATATCATCATTGCCGTCCAAAAACGTCCATCTGGGTTTGTGTTGTGCACATTGGGGGGTCTTGTCATCATCGCTACGTTTTGCAGGCGGCATTTATTTTACATTTAGTTTACATTGGCAGGCGGGTCAATCGCAGTTGAGTTGCAAATAAAGTCACAAAGTTGCCAGTCACCGTCGTACGACACCCACGGGATGAAATGGTGTGGTGGCACAACCCACACGTAAAACCCGTTAAATAGTTAAATATTAAGAAAACAATTTAATGTAAGAACAGCAGTTTTAATAATTCAATTATAATTTCCATTATCTAGTTATATAATGGAATTTTTATTGAGCTTAGTTTTAACTCTTCTAGTAAACTATGCTGTGCCCAACAGGGTACATAATTGATACATATTTAAATCTACCATCTGTTTTTAACTTTACTTATGTAATGTAGGTAATAAATAATCGAATGGAATTGAATATTCCTTTAGGTCAAAACATAGAAATAGCTATAAATTCTGTACTAGCGAATGTAATTTAATACAAAATAAAGCCGCACACCATAGTACTTATTATTTACTGAACCACGACTGCGATGGATGCAATATATTATCGCGATTAACTGCAGGGAATCAACACTTCCTAATAGTATTCGTAGACGGATAGGATTTTATTATCATCCTAACGACGTACATCTTCAAGAGAAAGCTCGACTGCTTAAGTAATTGGATGTTTGCTTGAATGTGAGATAAAATCGAATGCCTACTCGAAATAAACCCTCTAAATCGAACAATCTGTGCGGATAGCAACGTTACCTAGCAATCGTGAAGAAACAGCCCAATACTCGATACGGATTCATTCTTTTTATTGATAAGTGGGTCAGACATCATTATTGTCTTTATTGTACGTATGTATTTGCTGTTTCATCAAGTATGAATATGAGTGAGTAATCGGTAGCTGTCAATCATGTTTAGCGCGATTAGGGCTTAATCGATTGCCCCAACGCGATATTTGATTTTGAATTTGGAATGAGCTCTTGTGTTATTATACTTCTGTGTTCCTTCGAAGTTCTAAGGGTAAGTTCATTTAGATATTGGAAGCTTTAATAGGTACACCTACATACGTACATAATTTGCTAGTTCATTGTCACTTGCACAGCTTTAATCGTATTTCTTGCGTTATCTCTTGTAACTTATGCCCTAACTGATTCAAACCGCGTATTACCTACTTTATGAAGTTAGTCTAAACTATAGTTCCGATATCGTTTCACTCTTGATATGTATTCGCTATTTGATCAGAATTTAATTTAAATTATATTGATGTGAGAGCGTTAACGATTGATATGCGGATGATTTTATATCGTATCCAATTTTTTTACTAGATATCTTTAATACAACCCCAATGACCGCTTTACAGTCAGCCTCTCCGAGATGTGCCTATAGGCGTGGCACCAATGGGTGTGATCATACGAGGACCTGGAACCCCCCTTAGGTGCCGAAGATGACCGCCCCATTGGTTTAGCCGTTAGGAGTCCAGCATGCCCCTCCATCTTATGCCGCTGCGGAGGAAGTTCATGTAGAATTTCCATTGGGTCAAGTAAAACAAAAAATGTCGATAATAAGTTTATTGATGCCTTCTCAATAAATCTTGTTCACCAATGAGCCACATAATTTTTGTTAAAAGTTGCAAAACATGTGTCAACGTTTACAACATTATCTTTATTTCATACACGAACAAAATAAACCACGCACGTTACACTAAAGAAAACCGAAGACTACACTCAATCACTTGATTTTCGCTCGTAAAGCACAATCTATCTCTATCAAGTCACTAAAGTTACGTAGGAGTAAAGAAAATTGCCTCAACGAACATTTATAACCCCACAAAATTCAGACGCCCCCCAAGTTATCCTTGTGAGTAATCTTAATATGAACTTTATCTATTTTGAGGACAACACAAATTGCGGTTACAACACAAATTTCACGCTCCAGCGGCGAATCAATGGTCTATAAAATGTTGGCGTTATTTATTTAGAAGCCCGCAAATAGTTAAATATTAAGAAAACAATTTAATGTAAGAACAGCAGTTTTAATAATTCAATTATAATTTCCATTATCTAGTTATATAATGGAATTTTTATTGAGCTTAGTTTTAACTCTTCTAGTAAACTATGCTGTGCCCAACAGGGTACATAATTGATACATATTTAAATCTACCATCTGTTTTTAACTTTACTTATGTAATGTAGGTAATAAATAATCGAATGGAATTGAATATTCCTTTAGGTCAAAACATAGAAATAGCTATAAATTCTGTACTAGCGAATGTAATTTAATACAAAATAAAGCCGCACACCATAGTACTTATTATTTACTGAACCACGACTGCGATGGATGCAATATATTATCGCGATTAACTGCAGGGAATCAACACTTCCTAATAGTATTCGTAGACGGATAGGATTTTATTATCATCCTAACGACGTACATCTTCAAGAGAAAGCTCGACTGCTTAAGTAATTGGATGTTTGCTTGAATGTGAGATAAAATCGAATGCCTACTCGAAATAAACCCTCTAAATCGAACAATCTGTGCGGATAGCAACGTTACCTAGCAATCGTGAAGAAACAGCCCAATACTCGATACGGATTCATTCTTTTTATTGATAAGTGGGTCAGACATCATTATTGTCTTTATTGTACGTATGTATTTGCTGTTTCATCAAGTATGAATATGAGTGAGTAATCGGTAGCTGTCAATCATGTTTAGCGCGATTAGGGCTTAATCGATTGCCCCAACGCGATATTTGATTTTGAATTTGGAATGAGCTCTTGTGTTATTATACTTCTGTGTTCCTTCGAAGTTCTAAGGGTAAGTTCATTTAGATATTGGAAGCTTTAATAGGTACACCTACATACGTACATAATTTGCTAGTTCATTGTCACTTGCACAGCTTTAATCGTATTTCTTGCGTTATCTCTTGTAACTTATGCCCTAACTGATTCAAACCGCGTATTACCTACTTTATGAAGTTAGTCTAAACTATAGTTCCGATATCGTTTCACTCTTGATATGTATTCGCTATTTGATCAGAATTTAATTTAAATTATATTGATGTGAGAGCGTTAACGATTGATATGCGGATGATTTTATATCGTATCCAATTTTTTTACTAGATATCTTTAATACAACCCCAATGACCGCTTTACAGTCAGCCTCTCCGAGATGTGCCTATAGGCGTGGCACCAATGGGTGTGATCATACGAGGACCTGGAACCCCCCTTAGGTGCCGAAGATGACCGCCCCATTGGTTTAGCCGTTAGGAGTCCAGCATGCCCCTCCATCTTATGCCGCTGCGGAGGAAGTTCATGTAGAATTTCCATTGGGTCAAGTAAAACAAAAAATGTCGATAATAAGTTTATTGATGCCTTCTCAATAAATCTTGTTCACCAATGAGCCACATAATTTTTGTTAAAAGTTGCAAAACATGTGTCAACGTTTACAACATTATCTTTATTTCATACACGAACAAAATAAACCACGCACGTTACACTAAAGAAAACCGAAGACTACACTCAATCACTTGATTTTCGCTCGTAAAGCACAATCTATCTCTATCAAGTCACTAAAGTTACGTAGGAGTAAAGAAAATTGCCTCAACGAACATTTATAACCCCACAAAATTCAGACGCCCCCCAAGTTATCCTTGTGAGTAATCTTAATATGAACTTTATCTATTTTGAGGACAACACAAATTGCGGTTACAACACAAATTTCACGCTCCAGCGGCGAATCAATGGTCTATAAAATGTTGGCGTTATTTATTTAGAAGCCCGCACTTTCAATCATGTTTTTATAGCGCTATGTGGACTGGTACAGTTATTTTTCCTTAATGGATTATGAATTATGTACTAACAAATTATTTTTATTCAAACGAGGTGTCTATGATCTCCTTCTTCGAAGGAATCTTTAAAAAATACTGCCTATTTTACCCTTCGTAAAGAATTTGAATGGAATTCGAAGTAGTTTTAATCAAAATGTATTCTGTTAGTAAATATCGAAACGAAATAAATAAAAAGATGCTTATAATATTTTTTAACCTCGGCTACGGAACTTATTTAGAACCAGAAACAAATCATCTGGAATTTTACTACTCTAATAATATAGTCGTAAAAAGTTTAAAACTGAGCCTGCATATTGATAAACGAAGGAACGTAAAAATAAAACCGTCACGATAAATTAATTCGGCAAACGAGTTGTTTTCGATCCATTTTCAGTCCCCAGCCCACATTTTACTATTCTAAATATATGATAACTGTGCAGCAAGATATTAATATCATATTTTTAACTAAGCAATAAAACACTTAAATTTGGATACAATAAAAAGTTTGGTACAGTCGACTGTTGCGCTCCGGGTCGTGGGTTCGATTCCCGCACGGAACAAATATTTGAACGATCTGCAGGTAGTTGTTCCAGGTCTGGGTGTATTGTGTGTGGAATTCATGTCTGTAAACGCACCCACGACACAGGAGAACTCCTAGTGTGGGGCAACGTTTTTTTTTAAAAAGAAAAAAAATGTTTCTACAACGTGCGAAATGTGCCTGAAATTGTGTGAATAATAAAAGATTTATGACTAATAAAAATGATAATTGACTTTTTTATTTATGTATTGCCATTTATTGATATTTTGAGGCAGATTGCGCCCGCAAATTCATTAAATTTACAAATTTCAGTTTAGCGAGGTGGGTGAATAGGTTTAAAAATTCAAAAGGTAATTTAGGTCAGCGGTCATAAACCACACCTGGGTCGCTGTACCCTGCCAAATCAGGATGTAAATTAAGCCGTCTTATTTACAAAATAGAATTAAATATATTAAACTATACACTAATAAGTAATTATAATAATAACTTCTCTGGGGCCGTCGTTATCTCACCACGAGACAACCACAGTCCCCGAGGGTGGAGTATGCCAGCTTCCTTTCCCGTTTGATACAAAAGCTGTTTGACGGGCCCCGTCTCTGTGCGACCTTGCTGGCCGCACCTATTCTACAGAGGGGTGCTGGCCGTTCGTTCTAACTAAGTGCCTCTCCGCGCCAGGAGGCAAGGAGGTTCCCCGCCTCGTAGGAGACCGTGTGATATCTTCTTTTCACCCTGAGGGCCATCGCTCGCAGCGGCCTTCACAGCACGGCGAAGCTGGCTATCCTCAGGAAGTTCGTCATTCAAGGCCTCGTCTCCAACATGCCTTTATTGTATAGCTGGAGTGGAACCCCATGAGTGCTTACAAGATTTTGAACGCCGTGCTGGCTTGCCTTAGCTGATCAGAATAGAGCTCCCAAAGCTATATGATCGGGGTAGAAATGTCTAACGGCTTAATAATGAGTCAACCTGTTATTCCAAGTATTCGAGATGCGCGGTGGTGAAACTGGTACTGCACCGCTCGACACCTGAAGCAGTTTATTTCGTGTTCCTTCGTTCCATCAAATGAGTGGCGACTAACTCTATTGCTACAGAATTTCACTTTTAGTTTGAAAGGCAGCCATCATTGTTCCCGTTTGTTACTTTAAAGTTTTCATTCCGTGTAACATCCATTGCAATAGATCTAATGTCAAAGCTTCCATCTCATTAGTAGTCTTACACTCATGGAACAATCTGAGACTGCATGGTTTTAGTGCAGCTATGGAGAGTTAGCATGCCATTATATTACAAGTGCCTCTGCCTTGGGAGCATATTCCAGCGACATGTTTTCATAAAACCAGTTTCCTTCTTACAGAGGACGTTCTATTTCTTTGGTTTTGTTTTTTAAAACGATGATGCATTAGGAATTCTCCTGTATCATGGGTACAGTTTTTTTCTTTTATAACTTACCTCCATACTAGGATTTCTCCTGTGACGTGGGTGCATTCACAGACAGAAATTTCACACACCATACACCCAGACCCGGAACAACTACCTGCAGATCATTCAACTATTTGTTAGGTGCGGGGATCGAACCCGCGGCCTGGAGCACCAAGAGGCAAAGCGAGAGAAGATGAGAGACATAATCATCAGCCTATAACTGTCCCATGCCGTGTGGTGCCGGCTACGAATAATACCAACCTATCTTATCCCGTGGGTGTCATAAAAAGCGACTATGCGATATGAATTAGCCGGAGGATGGTCAGCAGCGTCCTGCGAGTACATTAACAACTGAACTTCGATCGCCAACCCACCTGCCAAGCGTGGTGGTTATGGCACACCCATATCGGTCGTTGTGGTGATCTTTGGGGGAGACCTTTATCCAGCAGTGGACTTTATTCGGCCGAAATGATGAGGATGATGATAACTGTCCCTCTGCAAATACCTCTTCTTATATAGAGCAGAAACTTGCTCACTGCGTGTTAGCTACGAGTGGGTACATACGAGTATAAATATGTGCTAAAAACCAAAATGAAATTTGGAAGTCATTTAAAATCTTTATCTACTTATTTTGTGAAAACATGTCAAGGTGGTGTTTCATTGCAGACGACAAACAAATATTCAGAACTACATTGTATCAATATCACTGACTTACTTCTAAAGTTGAAAAGCGACGCGCCGTTGCGAAAACGAAAACTGCATACAGTAGAATATAAAACCTAATTTCTATAGACCAAACCGATACTGTTTGATTTCAATTATTGGAACTTTAATTGGCAAAATACCAGCCCGCAGTGGCATTGCAGTGCGGTTATGATTACTTAGTGAACCAAACTGGATTTGACTCAGAATGCTTTTAATTAACGGCGATCGTATTCTGGCCGCTTCTAGAACGTACTATGATTGGTAGACGTTCTTCGAGTCCCTACGTATCTGAATTATCCGTGTTACGACTAACCTGAGTATTTGGAATATTTCAGTGGATAGGACAAATAGTTGATGTTGTATAAGCATAGCGTCACAATAGAGCTGTTTCGAAGAAGAAGAATTCAAAGCTTGTTGAAGTAACTTTGACGTGTGCGTAGGTATTTATGTATGTCATAGGTACTGTTTTATCTTTTTTTTTATCCCAATGGAGATTCATCATGAACTTCCTCCGCCCCGGTGAAGGGTGAAAGGGCATGCCGCTCGCCTACAGGCTAAAACCACTGGGATGTTCATCTTCGACACCTAAGGGGGTTTACAGGTCCTCATATGAGCACACTAGAGCCACCCGCTGGTGCCACGCTTATAGGCACATCTGAGGTCAAGTGGTCAACCTCCACGGGGAGATTGTAAAGGATCCCCCCCGACGCCTCACATACGATATGTACCTAGTTTTAAGTTATAAATATTTGATTGTAAAAATACAAAAATGTGCAATATTTTGACAAAGAGGCATGCATCGAGCATGTCTGGCAAGACATGCTTTCTAAATTGAAAATTAAACCATAGTAATATATTTTAAATTTTTATCAAAAGGAAAGAAAACAAGCTTCGCGTATACATACATTTTACTTTGGACCCCAAAATGATTTGCATTTCTTGTTCAACATTTTTACATTAGATCGTTCAACTGACATTACAAATGTATATTGCCAATAAATAGTATTAGCGAGGCAAAGGAAATCCATTTAGACCTTATAAACGGCAACCCAATAAGTACATGTGTATTGATATTTATCGGGCCATGGCATTTACCGGGGTGGCACGTTTTTGAAAATCCCTCTGATATTATCTATGTTTATGGGCAAAATACAGAAACTAGATTCGTACATTCTTTGTTGTGGTGAATTATAGGTAGACCCTGTTTTACGTGAAAATATAGTATTGATAACGCTTCAAGAGATATAGACTGAGTTTTTTGAAGTAGGTATTATTATAAATTTGGATTCTGTAGTATTTTAAGATTATATTGACTTATTTATGAAAAGTGATAATGCTTTCTGAGTTCACGGGGATCACTTACTGAAATGCAAGGAAAGTAATGTTCATACCATCCATATTTATGTAGGCATCTTCTTTTCAGTGCATATGCAGTTTTTACAGTGACATACTATGCCGTAAAGAAAACCGACCCCGATAACCAGTGCTATAACGCCCGCTTTTTTTAAAAATCTCTGTAACATAGATAATAAATCTGTTAAACTTAGAATTTAAAGGGTTTATAAATATATAATATATTCATCTTGTTCCAAATAAGATAAGGTAGTCTCCACTGAAGATCGCATTACGCAATAGAAAGCTGTTGAGTTAACCCTGTTGATTCAGACGGGGACAATCGGCCCATCGCCTGGTCACTATGCGATAAAACGACTACCCCCAGTTGGACTGTAAAGCCGCGATACGGCAGGATTGACATTTCTATTAACGGTTATGATTTTTGAAAACTGAATAGGTACTATCTGACGCCTTATTGGAGCGGATAATTGAATTGTCACGTTACAAGCCGAATGATTGGATCTGTATCTAAATGTATTTTATAAAAATATTATTATTATTCTACATATTTCCAGGTTTTTAGCCAGAAATTACATAATGTTTAGGCTTTATAAATTGTAAGTTATCAAAATGGGAGATGACTGTCCGTCGGACTGTTTCAGGATTTCGTTTCTAACACTTAGTACACAAGTAAGTACTTTATAAGCTTCAATTTTATTGCTCTATTTTAAGCTGTGAACCATAAACAGATCTACTGTGACTCCATTCAACGATTCCGGATCATTGGCTTCCAGAAGATTCACAAAATCAAAGGCATTTCTGCTAAGTAGTTTGGAAATATGGGCGTTACCTTTAAATCAATCCGATTTTAACCAGACTTGCTCTCTTAGTTATACGGCCCATCTTAGTATATAACATCATTTTAACACACATTCTACCCTTCCATGAAGTTAAACAATCAAATTACTGTTTTCTCATTAGACCAGCAGTGAACCGCATGTAGTCAATTAGGCCACACCTGGCAAAAACTACTGTTGCAAATTCTGGGCGTTGTTTAATTAATTTAGTTTATTTTTTCAATAAGTGCTTTGTCTTTGTTTTACTCAGTTCAAAAGACTACTAAGTAAGTAAAATGCTTGAAATAAGTATTTATACAAAGTACGACGTTAATGCACAGTATGAGAAAGCAAGAAAACATAGTCAAATAAATATACTACTTATAATAAATACAAGTGATTCGTATAGTGTCTGGATTAAGAATATAGCACCACTCCATCTTCTGCCATGGGAGACGTAAAAAGTGACTAAGGGACTCTAAACATGAGGGGTGGGCAGCACCGTTCCTTCTGTGGAACATTAGCCATACTGCGCTCATCAACCCAATTGTAGAGGCAAATGACGACACAATTGTGGAAAACTATAGAAAAGGCCTTCCTTCGACTGATATGATGATGATGCTGATTCAATATCAGCCTATTCTTTTCCCAACTATATTATAGTCGACTTCTAGTCGAACCAGATACGACTGAATATCTGCGTTATACACAAAGCGACGAGGTGGACAGACGACCTGGTGAAGGTCGCTGGGAGTCGTTGGATGAGGGCGGCATGTAACCGCTCGTTGTGGAAATCTAAGGGGGAGGCCTTTGTTCAGCAGTGAACGTCCTGTAGCTGATATGACGATGATGATACAAAGCGACTATAATCTGACCTTAACCAACCAATCACTGGGTAATGTTGATATTATTAGGTTATATTGACGGCACATATATGTTTAGATTGTGAAAACCAATAAGTGATTTTTAGGAAACGGTATTCGATTTTACAACAAGATACCCAAAGCAATTACTGATCTCGCAGTCGGGAAGTTTAAATCACACGTTAAAACAATTCTCATAAAAAATCCTTCTATAGGATTAAAGACTATTATATCATATTAAGACGATAGCAACATGATATGGCTCTTTTCTGCACATGTCGCTACCCTGGAAACCAAATATATCTGAAGCACTATTTGTATTGTACAGTTGTTATATTAAGTTTTAACCACCTTGTATGTGTTCATAATATCGTGTTTAACATTGTAATCTCAAGTATTTTAAAACCGTTTTCATGGAGTTTCTTTCCGGCTCTTCTTCATAGGATCAACTAATTGGAACCGTGCAACTTAAATTCCGACGTTTCATAAGTGCCAGTTTATATGGCCATTGGTTTATTTGAAATGAAAATATTTGGCTTTGACTTTCACTTTGATGGGAAAGACGATGACAATCGCATCGTACCTAATTCTTATTATATTCGGCTAGAATGCTATGAATCGACATCTAAAACATTTCATAGGTATTAGTGCATATAAAATGTATGTAAGTATGTAAGAAGCAGGGGGCAACGTTTATATAAAGTAGAAAAGTTCCTGTTGTTAAATGATCGTATGCGATATTCATAAGTCAATCGGAACTGAAATTAAAAAAGAAAACATTTATATAACTTCAGATACATGAAACACAATTTGAATTTTCTTTACATTAAAATGCAGGTAAATAAAAATGTGTCTTACCTTATACTTAAATAATGTATAAAAACTTACTTAAAACGACATACTATCGCGGTGAGTCCTATGTTTGCGTCAAATTGATATCCCCAGCCAAGCATAACGCCGGGCGCTGATTTTCAGCTGGAGCCCATAGTGATGTTACACGGATACCAACCAGTAAAAATAATAAATCATAAATATATCAGCCTAAGAACGTCCAGCTGAAAAAAGGCCTCCCAAAGATGGCCACAAAGAAGGGTACAACCCTTCTTTGTGGCTATAATCGCTTCGGTTTTCCGGTCGCATTTGAGTTGTAAATTCCCGAAGGCCATCTTCTGGCTAATCCTATAGTCGCCTTTTACGACACCCACGGGATGAGATGGGGTGATGCTATTCTTAGCTAGCACCAGACGGAAATAAGCGCTACATACATATATTGTTATAATAATTGCTTAACGTGCACGCAGGGACCTTGATGTGGAAAAATCCTTCCAAGTTATGACCGCAGCAAGCGTAGCTTAACTTCTCAAATCGATATTTCTTCACGATGGCTTAGTCACGAGCCCCCTTAATAATTATTACCGCAGCAAGTAACGTAAAATGATCAATAAAGATCATTTATCCGATAATTCTCTTTGAGATGGGGAATTAAAGGATTTCGAATATTAAATTATTCATCTTCCCAATGGGGCACGGTGAGATTATTAATTCAATATTCGTAAATGCGATTTTTCGGGTCTCTTCATGTGTTTAATTTGCATTTAACATGAACCAATTATAATTTTTGCATACACCTTTTATTTCTTTGAATATGGTTATGGTTTTACGTTTCCCTTTTACTTTTCTCATCAAGCGAAACTGTTATAGCACGTAATTGCTAATTTTCAAAGCTGTGATTATTTATTTGTATTACATCCAGACATACATATCCACTTTTGAAAATATATTCGGTATAAAAACGGTGATAACTTGAAGTGTGTTATTGCCATTTTAACTTATTTATAAACATAAAAACTAAACAGTTAAAAGTAAAGACATACTACCATGAATTGGTTACCGTCAAAACAGCGCAGCATATTATCATTTCAATAAATGCAAGTCCAATGTCAGAGTTTTCGTCTGCACTCTAAATAGATTGCTCTTGGTCCAATAATGTGACCCATTTACACCGGATCGGCCAGTTGGACGTGAATTTGAAATTGCGCTAAATATAAATCTATTTACATATATAGGTATAAGGTTATTATTTATTATTGTTATTCCTTCACTATTGTTAATTGGGTAGCTGGGAGTGGACGCGGCAGAAATAGAAATCTATGGGAGGAGACTAAGTATTGTTTAGCAGTGGACGTCTTTCGTGACCGTGTGGTGCTGGCTACAAATAGCACCAACCCATCTCATCCCTTGGGTATCGTAAAAGGCGTATGGGATTAGCTGGAGGGCAGCAACGTCCTTCAAGTCAAGTACATTAACAACTCAACTGCGATCGCCAACCCACCTGCCAAGCGTGGCGATTATGGCAAAACCCTGCAATGAACATTCAACCTACTCAGATTGGTCGTTGTCAAAGATCGCCTTTGGGGGAGGCTTGTGTCCAGTAGAGAACTTTATTTGGCTAAAGTGCTGAATCAAAACTGGACATCTTTCGGTTGACATAATGATGATAGTCGTTAATTGGAACAACGGACGTCGATATACATGCTGATCTACCTTTCGTGAACTGAGCCTAGAGGGTATGATGCTGCGGTTGGCGCAGTGGCTAAGCTATTGGCTTTCGGCGCTACAGTTCACGGGTTCAATTCCCGCCCAATACAAAAATTTGTATATCCTACAGGTAGTTTTTACAGGGCTAGGTGTTTGTGCATGTGAGATTTATGTCTGTAGACCACGACACAGGAGAAATCCAAACAAGAGGCATAGTTTTCCCTTTAAATAAAAATATAAGGAGCATCTAGAAGACCGACCGCAAAGTAGAACAGGTTTGTAGGACGACCATGGCAAAAGCTGCCCGTTCCCGACGGCCAATATTAATAATCAATCCAACCCAAAATCTTTGGATTAGGGATTGAGGATTTTTCCGTTGTTGTGTTAAGTGTGATCTTAACACAAAAACAAATCAAGTTTCTATGCTTAGATCCAAAGATTTACGATTAGATTGATTTTATTAATTTCGGCCATTTTAACAGTAACCGCTAATGATCTCAGCGTAGGATATCGGTAAACCTCAGCCATTGGATTGCGGAAGACAGATGCATTTCATCTTTTTTTTTACATATCAGCCGATAGATGATGAGAGCCGAGAGATATAACTTGTTAAGTGTAAACTACTGATATCCAGCCTCAACTGGAAAGACTGGAAACCGTCCTAACAAAAATTGTAATCGCCCATGCTGCTGAATTTCATCACCGTATCAGCCAAATGACATCCATGTTGATCAAAGCCTCTTAACATGCCGTGATTTTTGGGGGAACTTTGCCAGTAGTCACCACGCTCGGCAGGCGGGTTGATAAGCGCAGAATGGCTGCTATTCCACAGAAGGGACGCAGCTGTCTATTCTTCAGGAGGCCAATTCTCGTAACTAGTTTACGCTATTGACTGAAAGTTGACCGAACTGAAATTATATAAGATCACGATAGAAGCAGTTTGTTAGTTAAGGAGAATACTTGTAACATTTACGAGATTGAAACTAGATCGGAATCAAAGATATTGGAAGAAAGGAAATATGCTATCTAGTTCAAAATGTATGCGAGCCTAGAGATCCAGTTTTCCCTACCATTCTTCATGAAAATTCTTTCATTCATAAAGTTACAAGTTCTCATCCAATGAACTGAATAAACACAACATTATAATTGGCTACTCATACTAAAACGCACCCACGACTTTGTAGGCAGCCAATCATGCCGAGCGTTCAGACTGCATGCCGCTGGGCCCCGTTACACCCCCGTGCTACTTCTCCTTATTTCTTATTTCTGTGATCGGAACTACATCTTGAACATTTTTGAATTACCAGAATTGGCCCTTTAGTATATAGTCTCTTACTCGCATTTAACGACGTCCACTGGAGGAGATTGGTGCTATATTTTTAATCCGGACACGACACGGAATTTAATCCGGACAACACACCGAATTTTCTGCCATTAAATATAAGTATTTATGTCACGTAGGTATAAAAAAGGCAAATACATTTATCTACAATTGGAAAAGCCAAGTCGGATAGCGTAATAGGAATGTAAATTGCAGTGCAGACATGCATATTCAATGGGAATCGGAACACGCCCAATTTAACTTCTTTCTGTATTACATAAAACTTATATGTATTCAATAAAATTGCAGAATTGAGCACTGTAATGTTTTCTTTGTTTATGTTTTAATTAAAACTATGCACTAGGAGTTCTCCTATATCGTGGGTTCCTACTGGGTACAATTGACAGACATAAACCTCACATGCACAAACATCCAGACCCGAAAAAAAAAAACTATCTGTAGATTATACAAATATGTGTATCATAAGATCGAACCCGCGAAACGTAGCACAAAACGCGCTTGTTCTAACCACTGCGCCAACGCTGCCGTCAAAATACACAATTAGTAAAGGAATATTACATATTATCTGCCATTCAGATGTATTGTGTTGCATTATAAAGTATCTGTTGAGAGCATTCTAAAACCATCTTATGTCATGATATAATAGAAACCGATGTCGCATAAGCAGCGAAGAAAACAAATTTACCACGTCCCATAAAAAAAAAAGAATGAAACTGAAAATTCATTATAATGTTTTCAACTACTTCAAATTCACTCCTCTCCTCATTTAAACTACGGCTATTTCTTCCTTAATTGCGTTGGTTTTAAATCCTTTCTTATTTATTTTTAGAACAATCCACCCTTTAATGGAACATTGTTTAGCAGTTCGCATGAAAGTTTTCTAACAAATAACTCTTTGGCAGAACATCGATCGCCGGTGTCCGTCTCATAATGAATGAACGGTTATTGATTTCGTGCCATGAACAATGTTTGTGGTACATCGATACTTATGACTTCGCATTGCAGTTAAACTGTTAAATTTTAAGTAGAATTTTAAGAACATCGAAAGATAGAAATTTATTTCGGACTCGCATAAAACTTACTTACAGAACAGAATAAAAGAAAAGCAGTTATTTCTATAAATAAAAGGATACTATACGAGGCCAAAAAAGCCCCTAAGCATTATAACATTTCAAACATGGAATACCTCACTGCGTAAACAAACTGTCTCTGGTGTTCTTGCATAGTATATTCATGTCACAGAAATACGTAATTAACGTCAAATGTCTACTTATAATCTCTCGGGTTGCGTCATCTATCTCTATATATATATAAAAAAAATCGATGTTTGTATGTGACCTATGTACTCCAAAACTGCTGGCCCGATTTAGATGACATTATGAGAAAATCCTCAGATTAGCCCAGCGGGCGATAGATAGATAATTAGTGTTACCCGTGCGAAGCCGGGGCGGGTCGCTGTTTATTATAAAGTATATCAGTGATTAATATCCTAACTTTAAGATGTATTTGTGTCTAATTATATGCAATAAAACTATGCAAATATATGCATAGCTAGCAATTCGTTTTCACATTAATGAAGCAGCTTAATTACCTCTTTAGCTTAAGCTAAGTCGTAATGACACAATAGCCTTAAGAAATTGAATTTAAAAGCACCACTATAACACTATTTTTACGACCTAGTTACAGTACTGGCAAGACATTCGCATTTGCGTTGTGCCAGCTCATAACAGTTTTAATGCTGCGGACAGGACTGCCTTGTCCTGAGTAGCATTACCAAACTGCCCTCATCATCTCTAGACGTTAGTTTTAAGACTCTTATGCCCAGTAATTTCACTAAAAATGTTTAATTATAATACTATTTATGAATTATATAGTCTTTAACACGTCATGACTAGTTGGTACACTATAATTATATATTATGTATGTATGTCGTATGTAAGCCATTTTGTAATGCAACTAACACCAACAAATATGTAAGTATTACCTTTTTATAAAAACCTTTAAGTGCAAGTAAAACGAAAACGACTAACGCGAATGGTTGTCAGTACATTTCACAGAACATGAAAAACGTTTTAGGTTATTGAAACAATTCTAGCAACGGTTGCATATTATAAAAAAAAAACATAAAACCCAATTGCAAATATTCAGTGGACGAGGCCAGTGCAGTGTCAGCGCTGACAGACTATCAACTTATTTTTTCAAATCTGTTCGGGATCAGGTACATTCAAGCGTATCACGGACCGCAACCACGTCAGCCGTAAGCATCTACGGGCCGATGTGTGTTTAATAATCGAATTTCAAGGCAGTGTTTTTGGGCTTATCAAAAGAAAAAATATTTTCTTGGAAATTCTGTCCGGTTTACCTATAAACAGTAAGCTTGGCCCCCACAGTCATCGTCGAAGTACAAGTACAGTAAGATGTCTGTGTATCGTATCCTTCGGGGGACAGCCAAGATGTTATATTCGTATATCTCATCAGTTCTGACCAAACCGATCTATCAATAAAGTAAATTAGAATTAAGGTAACTATTAATTGAAGCATAAACACCTGTGAATTCATCAATATTGTTCAAAAGCAGCGTTCAAATGATTTTGGTAATTGAATAGGACGCGATTGTTGACACAATCTTCTCGTATTAATACTGAATGAGACATATTAGCATACATTTTGTGAATCTGTAGCGGGCTAACAGAGTCTAATTCAAAGTAGATATATTTAATGCTATAGGAGAGTACAGATTTTGGTTAGTAATACTGTTATAATATTCTACTATAACAAACGGTGGAGTTACTCCCCCCTCAGTCCTATTCCCGATTTCTAAAGATTGTGACCCGCAATTCGTAGAAAAAGGGATTTACGGGAAAATATAAACATATTCTGATTTCCTTGGCCAATAATAATGGCATGTTAAGGATTATTTGTATTGTAAATCTGTTCGATAATACCGCATGTTATAAGTGTACCTGTAAAGTATCAATATGAGTACGTTGTTAAGAATGAAAAACAAATTTTCCCCATACTAACATAAATATAAAGTACAGGGTATAATAATCCATATCGAAGTACTTACTAAGTGCAATATTCGCTTGCTTGTTTCTGTCGAGCTGTCCCCGTAGTGCACGTAGCCGACGCAACTTCAACTCTTGCGCCTCTACGCGCTCGCGTAGCCGCCGTAGCCGCTCGCCTTCTACCGCCACCTATCAACAAATTGTTAAAATGAGTATCTACATTCTTTTCCCCGGGCGTTACTAACCCCAGCTTTCACCAGGGTCCACCTAGATTTTTTGCTTTGCCGCCCCCGGTACAACTTACTTCGGATCTATTGTTCAAAATAAGGGCGGTTGAGAGTGTGGGAGATTTTTATTTGAATTTATTTTAATAATACTTATATAATATTGTTTATTATATTATTACGCACACAACTACCGTAACAGGATAATCCCAACACGGCAGTGTGGTCTTATTAGAATGGCTATTGTTTCACTCGTCAAGCATTATTGCATTCGGTAAGTAAGTAATATTAAATTTATTTAATCTCTACAGTAAATCGATGAAGCTGAAGGCTCATAATATCAAAGGGGTATTATGAATATAAAATAAGCTCTTATTTCAGAGAGATCTTTTTAAGGTCCCGACCTCGGGAAATTCTGTTTATTTGATAGGCGTACTTATTGCGTGAGAAGAGTTTATTCTTAAGGCAGCGATAAATATCGCATTAGGCTAACGCGCGTCCGACCCAGCCCAGGAGATTTATTAAGAACGGGGAAAATAATATTTATTTGCTCTCTTATCTGTTCACAAATTATCCAAAAGATTCCGGGACTTTTTCCGTGACATCTCCGTTTGACTTAATAAATATTAAAAATAGAATAGAATATTCTTTATTGTACACCATTTGAAAATCAACTACTAGGAAGCAATCTATAACAGTAATTGTACAATGGGGTGTATTAATGTTTAAATCATTATTAAGTAATTCGTTTACCACATGCTTAATCATGGTTAAACATCTCTATCTTAATACAACTTACTTTTTGATACTATGGTTAACTACGATTAATTTTATAACTTAGAACCTTCGGTTTAGCTCTTCCACGCTGGACTACGTATTTTTATTTTCGGACCAATAATAAGACTTGCCGCGTTGCCGCTGTAAACATGCCCTTAATATTAGCAGGTAGCAAGTCACATATTGAAGCTTCATACACCTCAATAGTTTTTATCTATATCTTGCTAATTGAATCAAAGTAACTTTAACTGTTATTGGGACGAAACGTGATCAATTTTATCATCTGTTTATTTTTTGCTTATAGCCGTAAAGGATTCTTGTCATAATCACCATGTTAGCCAAAGGGTCGGGAGTAAGTTGTAACTAAAGCAGAAACGCACAGAGGATGTAGCTCCCGTCATGTTGGCATTATCACTCTTACGGCCGAATAATCAAACGCCATTTAACGTTAAGTCCCCGCTTAAACAATTTGAGGCGCCCGGTTTTGTACCAAAAACTGGTTTCTCGAATAGTTAAAGCGGGGACTTAACGTTAAATGGCGTTCGAGTATTCGGCCGTTAGTCACCATTTACGGCCCTCGCGGAATGAAGAAGAGAAGTTGATAAGAGGTAGTCCTTTCTAACTGATATTTCCTCAATATCAGCAATATAATCTAAATTCCACTTTATCTTGAGATATTTCTTAATTAATTCGACTAGATTGTAGATCTGGGCTATAAAGTAAACAGTCGTAACTCGAACATACGTAATATGCGATTTTAACGATAAACTGGCAGAGTCAATTACGAAGCGATAACAACCCGCTTAAATTATATATAACACAGTTATAATTACATAAAAGCAATCTTAAACTTCGACGTACAAAGTTGAAACTAAGAACAAAGATTTTGCGTTCCATTTACGTTTTGTGTTCCTCGTACTTCATTAAAAATCCTTTGTCCCTCATAACGGATTTCTGGAACCCTTTTAAAAAATTTACACTTTCCCCTTTCATACGTGTCGCTCTTTGTCGTGTCCGTTATAAACACAATCCGAGTTTTTTTTAAATGCCCCACAATATCATTCATATATAAATATAGTACCTTTTTTTTTTTTTTTTTTTTTTTTTTTTTTTTTTTTTTTTTTTTTTTTTTTTTTATTGGTGCCCAGTGGAAATTCATCATGAACTTCCTTCGCCCCGGGGAAGGACGAAGGGGTATGCCGGACTCCTACCGGCTAAAACCACTGGAGCGGTCATCTTCGGCACCTAAGGGAGGCTCCAGGTCCTCGTATGATCACACTAGAGCCACCCACTGGTGCCACGCCTATTGGCACATCTCGGAGAGGGTGACTGTAAAGCGGTCACCCCCCCAGGGGGATTGTAAAGGATCCCCCAGTGCGTCCCACGGCAGCGCGTGACCACATGCGTGCTACCGTCTTCTCTTGGGTCGCTTGGTGTGGGCACGCAGATTCCCCAATCTACGCACCCGCGAACCCAGAGGTCCTTATAGCAACGGCAGGGGTTTTCAGGCGTATCGGAATTAGGCGCCAGGGCGGTTGTTACCCCGGCGCCGTCTCCTTCTTCTTCGAGCGGGATCGGCCCTCTCCCGATCCCGCTCTGCGGTCTCCTTCTGGAGCATGACGCTCTCACAGAAGGAGACCACTGCATTCCAATTTTCGTGCTCTGCCAACATAGCCGACACTACTGCTGGCAGAGAGAGATCTTGCCCGATCCGATCGACCAGGATCCGCCGCTCAGCGGCCCACGCAGGGCACGCCTCGAGCGTGTGCTGTGCGGTGTCCTGGTCGCTATCACAATGGTGGCATTGTGCCGTGGCCTCGCGTCCTATCCTGTGCAGGTACGCGCCGAAACAACCGTGCCCGGTGAGCACCTGCGTCAGGCGGTAGGTGACGCGCTCGCTCCTTTTGAGCCAGGCTCCAAAGAGCGGCAGGACGGCCTCGACGACGCGCTTGGTTGCAAACTGCATCCGCAGGCGATGACGCCACTTTACAAGTGCGCGCCGCCGAGCTAGCCGCCGCAGCTTGTCCAACGCCCCTGGAGGCGCGCCTTCGCCGCTTTGGCGGAGGGAGCGTGTCTGATCGTAGACCCACGCATCCATCTCCGCCAGGATGTCAAAAGGCGGAAAACGCGCCAGGAGAGTTGCCGCCTCGTAGGACACCGTTCGGTATCCTCGTGCGATCCGGATAGCCACTCTGCGCTGCAGATAAATATAGTACCTACTCGTTAAAAATAAATAAGAAGCAGTATTAAAACTTCTAAGCATTTGGAACAAGTATTGGATAAGATTTTTTCACCCCAGGTATTATTTCATTAATTCATTATGCTTACGTCTTTTACCTAGTGAGCATTAAAATTCTTAATACTTCCCATAAAATAGCTATTTGATAAAAATCAAGGCACTTGCAAGTTTAAATATATACATATATATCTTACCTAAGAGCCGAGGTAATTTTGGTTAAAAGAAACCACAAGAGTTGTGTAAAAGTTATATCTTTAAGCACATTTCCAAGGAATTATACATACGCCTTATTCCCATTCTACGTATGGATTGGATAATTAAAGCAATATACGCATATATTTTTGAAGCAAACAATAGACTCACTTATTAGATCCCCCGCGGAGGTCGCCAGTGGGTCGAGGACTCTGCTTCGAGTGGATTATTTGCAAACTCGTCGATACACAGCTGTGCCTTGTTGACTGAGCTTAACATCCTATATTCCACATATTTATGTTCAATACTGTTTGTGTACCAAAAGTTTATGAAATACTGCTAAGTATTTGTCTACCAGTTCTTTTTTTGTAAAGTAAGTAATATTATAAATAAGCTTTCTAAGCAGAGGTTTTATGCGTAATTTTGTTATTTCGTCAAGGATTTGACTTACGGTTACAGATTACGAAATAATGTAAAAAGGTAAAATGTTTTATGTTTATTTTTAATTTTACCAAATACGAACAAAATGACAGAAGAAATACTTCGTAAGCAAAATAAATCATACGCACATGTTTAATAATATAACAGGAGAAACATGAATTCTTGATGCCGCGAACGTAACATAAACAAAATCAAAAGACAATAAGCGATTTATGATTTCCAAAGTCAGCGTTTGACTGAATAACACCCGAAATAAATGAAACGAAAGTGTAAAAGGGAGAACAATCTTGATATTTCTCGGTTCCAAAGAAAAATCGTGCTTTTGATCCACTGAAGTTAACTGCGAATTCATTTTCGTAAATTCTAGTAACTAGTTAATAAGTAATAGTTAATAGTAATTAGTTTTTCGCCTTAACAAATCTGTAGAACAAAGTGAAATAAGAAGCCTATTTGTATAAACTTTCAGAAAGTTGTGAGTGAAACAATAAGGTGTTTATTGCGTTATTCAGTTGGTTCCTTAAGGAGTAGGGTATTAAATGGAGAGTTTGTAACTGACTATGAAAGGGTACCGCGTTTTATGTTACATACATGTAAGGTGGGTGAATCTTGTACAATGTGTTACAAACCCTGTCCGAGTCGTGAAGGTGATATTCAATATCAATATGTGATCAATGATCATATATAAGTAAACATTGAACATCTAATAACACGGGCTTAAATTTGTAACTACGGCGACGCTGCAGGTCACGCGACCTACCGGTGCAAATTTGTTTAATCATGCGGATATAATTTAGGCTATTCTATAAGATATAAGTACATTTTCGCTACTTACTTAATAGTGTAACTTAGGATATTTACACAATTTGAAACTATTGTCTAATCTATGTTCTATGTCAATTAATATAATTATCTCAATCACGCTTCACTAGAGGTGGATAAGGTTGTGTAAAAATAGATTTATTGATATTTACGTGAATAATAATATATTATGTAGAACTAAAATAAACCCATAGATTTTTTTCGCGTTATTATTAACGTACATACCTTTTGTTCATACAAGCAGCAAACCTACACGTGCAATATATGTTGGTATTTCTTAATTTCCCGACGTTTTAAATCCTTTATTTTACCTTAATCCTTTCCAGTGCTCATGGTCAGGGTTAGACCTGATTGTTGTGTTTTTCATGGCTTATCGCTTGCATCTTAAGACCATGTCACTGCTTAACCGGGCAATCTGGCAAAGCTAAAAGGCCTCCAGCCAAGAACAAAACTTAAAAATTTGCAACTGCAGCTAAGGGTCCTCCCAGCGGGACTCGGACCTCGGCTTAGGCCATTGCTGGGCGATTAAACTAAGTGATAACTGAAACGGTATTATTTGTTATATTTTAAGGAATATTTGAAACTACTGGCTCGCCATAGGCCGGCTCAAACAGAGTCGGGGAAGATTAAATGGTTCGTTGTGACGGGCCTCGGTGGCGAGGCGGGCCTCGGCGAAGAGGACGGTATACTGGTTTGCATGAAACTGCGCGAGTCTTGTGTGCTTGTTGATATAGGGTGATTTTACTTTCCAAGTCGATGAGAATGTGCCTCGAGCGACGACTATCGTTGATGAGGAAGGGTCTGTATTGGACGGCCGATATCACAAGGGGGTTTTAATAGTGCGGGGCAGAGTCGAAATGCGTTTAGACGCTTGTTTCATAAACTGTTCGATGGTCGGCCGGTTCAAATCAATCTGGAGTTGTTTATTACGAAGTTACCAGGGTGCTCTTTTGACCTTGCACATGAATTGGAACAATTTTGAAGGTTTTGCATACTTTGGAGAGGATAGAAGTCCACGTGTGCGAACTCTACGCCATGATGGGCCTTATGCACGTGATGTAAATTCTCACCTTATTTTTAATGGATAACTTTCTACGTGCATTTAAGACGCAGTGGAGATGATCGAGTGCAAAGGCAGCGTGAACGCGTCCCGTCTTTGTGTGTTCTCGGAAGGGCAAGTTTTGGTTAAGAATATCACCACACAGGAATGGATCCTGCGGCGAGTTGAAATCTTCTGTGAGGCAATTAATATAGTTGCTACTTACTAACCAGTCTGGTCTGTGTTTATAGCATATTTAGCAGTATTACAAGTATGTTCTGAAAAAATCCGTAGGTTTGTTTCAGTTTTACTATGCATACTATATAAAACGTTCTGCGATGTACGTTACCAGTGGGCATTTCCTTTCAGTCTCCGTTTTAACCGGTGTTTATTGAGACAATATTGACTTTGTAGATTGCTACTCGCAACCGGAATACTAGGTGTATTCCACAGGTATAATCACTCACTACTAACCACTCCTCAAAGTGCGTTAACAATTACTTTTGCTATAGTAAAACTCTTTCAAACGGATTCGCATCGCGTATATTACAGATTGTTTCCCAAACAACATACCGCGCTAAAAAACATCAAGACACTGTGAGTGATTACTGCGTGCATCGAAACAAATTTTTGATTAAATTTTACGGTAGATAAAATAAAATACCTTTTTAAAATGTGTGACGATACCTGACAACTTAGTCATCCTGCGACCACGAACCCTGCAAAGTGTTCGAATCGTCAGGAAAAACAAATATCTATAATATACACGATTTAATCCATTTAAAAGTGTTTTGTTACAATGAGTTATAATCGCGAAAACCTAAGAAATTACTTTTGTGTTTTTAGAGCATTTCTCAGAATATCGATGTCCATTATTATTATCATATGCTATAATAATGGGGTTTTGAAACTGAAAGAAACGAGAAATGGTATTTCTGTGACACTTTAACGTAATTTATTCGATATACATCCGACCTATCGTCATGACAGCGATCTAGTAACGATGCCCGTTGAGACTATTAAGTTTCTCTTGAACTGAGTCTTACTCTAACAAATTGAATCCATCACTATATCCCAGCAGAAATAGATACTCTTTTATAAAGATGGAAGTTGGTTTGTCTATTAGAAAGTCAGGAGAAACGGATTATCAAAATCATAGGAAATTTCAACTTGGCAACAGGACACTAATATGAATGGTCTTACATTTATTTTTGTTTTTTACCTACAATCGACTTCTGTTATTCAGAGATGTTCACCAGTTCATACGTGTAAGTTGAAGAAAAGATTCAACTGAAAGCTATTATAATATATTTAAGTAAGTGGTCCATATGACGTAGTACTTTGTTTTCATCTATAATTATGGACACAATCCTAAGCCATCTTCAAAATAAGAAAGCCTTACCTTACCTTTTTTCATAAAATTCTACCATATCCTTCATTTCAGAAAGGCTGTTACACAGAACTCGGGCCCTCGGCGACTGTATGTTCATGTGCTAGTATTAGCAAAGTTACACTGAGAGCATGAAGGCTGGGCGTTGCCCGCACGGCGACGCCTATTGCAGTGTGTCTCTGATATTAATACCAACTGTAACTAGTGACGAGACGAGCAAGTCATTCGTCTAGTGGTAAACATCATGCCAGCCCATAATAATTGTAATGCTAACCAGGACTAATGCTGCGTGGCACCACTTTGCGCACCTCAAGACATGAAGTTATTTAGCCTCTTATCTATACTCTATACAAATAAATAAAATTGAAGCCTCTGTTTGTAATGTCAAAATAACAGCTTTTTACTAAATGCATATGAAAGTATATACGGTACATATAACAAAAAAACAATTTTGATTTTTTTTGTGTCTGTCTGTCTCTCTGTCTGTTTGTTCCGGGTAATATCCGAAACGGCTGGACTGATTTTGACAAGACTTTCACTGGCAGATAGCTGATATTATAAGGAATAACTTAGGCTATTTTTATTTTATAATATCAATTAGCGTTCCGCGAAAAAAATGAAACCCTTGAATTCCAATATATATAGGTATTCTATGTCAAGTATGTCTTTGTCGAAGTACTATAAATGTCTTTCAAATTAAACGCGGGTCCCAGCTCGTATCCAATAAGTTCACTAGTACTGTAGTGGTATCTACCTAGCTAGATCCTTACAGTAAGAGCCTACCACGAATTAAACCACCCAAATTATAGGGCTGCGTGAACCACGCTGACCGATCTCCGGTCTCCATGAATTGCGGCTTGCTGGCGACGTACTTGGGGCATGGTCGATCACTCAACCAGAAGCCAGCCCGAGACGGCGTGGGCAAGCCGGGTACTACGCGCGCCTATGGAGGAAAGAGCGGACAGAGCATCCCGAGCCACAGGTAAGAAGAAAGAACACCATGGCATGTGAGAAAGTCCAAGAGGTTCTCCACAACAAAGACAAAAAACGGCTGCGCGGACCCACGCCGTTTCCGTCCCGCTACCGATCCAGGTTCACAGCAGAAGCATTAATAGTATCTACTCACTTATGCAGCCTTGCATAGTTTATCTATACTCTTCCTACTCGCCGTAATTAATAATATAATATAAGTACTTTTTTCTTACTTTTACGGCACATTATAATTCACTTTCTGTGAAACTTAAATTTTCATTTTCACGTATTTGCAACTTGTACCATAACTTTAGTAAAGGTGACGGTCATACTTATATTATGTGTGTGTGTGTCCTAGCGCACAGGTTAATGTGTACGTAACGACATTATGACTACAGAGAATCGCATCGTAAAAGCCGCACTAGTAAGTAAGTACTTAGTACACTTAGTCCCGAGAGAGGTCAACCAAAATTTACTGCTCAAACTTATATTTTAGATTTATAACTCGCTTTATCGACATCTCAGCTATTGCGGCTTTGGGACCGATTCTAATCGTCTTTATCTACATAAGGCTGACAGCAAATTTAATATCAGTTATCCTGAAGAATCTTTGTCACTCTGGGGTGTAAGAACGATGAGCACAATAGCCAACAGCTTTATTCAGCCACCTCACCTCACAAGGTTTATTTATGTTCAGGGCCTGTACTCACTATGACATGTGAATCTAGTGCCAGTTATTGCGTCACGTACTCTATTTGGAATTATTGATACCGAGCTTGCTAGCCTCCTGCTACTTAAGACTCTGATCTCACATTACAAGGGCTGTAGCAACGCCTCTGCCAATTACTACGTTAAAATAACAACAAACAGTCGCTACCGTGCCTCATCCAAACATCTTTGAAGCACTGACCTGATGTTGCCTAGCTTCTTGCTGCTTGAGGTACCGCAGTCGCTGCTCCTTTGCGCAGAGCAGCTGGTGCTGAGTGTCAATCTGCTGCTGTTGGCGCAGCGCCATCGCGCGCAGCTCGCCCAAAGTCAGCTCCACCCCTTCCCCCAACTGAGAACAACACAAAAGTAACTATTAGGATCTTAGTTTCAAGCCACAATAATAAATATGTTCTACCGACATCTTCATCTTAAAGTAGGTTAGAGAGGTTTACTCTCAGGAAAACGGCGGCACGATGGCGGGGGAACGGCATGTGCGCAGCACAGCGCACGGATTAACACCTGGTGGATCCTGCGCCCCACTATTAAGCGGCTGCCCCCTGGGTGTGCCTTAACAGTCACCTCCCACCGTTAGAGAGACCTTTAGAGAGACCTGACCTCTTTACAGTCACCCCCTTCGAAATATGCCTATAGGCGTAGTACCGATGAGCGACTCCGGAGTGTTCGGTGGAAATGATGACCACTCAGGTGGTTTAGTAGGTAAAAGACCAGCATGATGTTCACCTATTTCGTCAGGGGCGTTGGAAGATTAACGAGGATTCAGACCGCTGCAGTGTATTTTTTATTAGAAAGCTTTTCCCGTTGCATCAATTAAAACCATACGAGGCTCAAAGTCTTTCTTTCTTTATCGTGTGTAGTGGTCCACTTTGTGTCAGAGTTGTTCAAGCCGCCCAGAGGCCTCCAACTTAGCTTAACGATTGCCGTCTAACGACAACAACCAGGACCGTTAATTTTACCTGCCCTTCGCAGCAGGGAGATGCTCGTTTGAAACACCACTATGCGGTCATCCATCACCCATACAGACAGACCGTGCCGAGCGTTGCTTAACCTCACGGATCGTTTAGCGATCAGTGAGTGCAAAGGCTATGAGTGCCTCAAAGAAAGACTCAAAGTAAGTACCTATTATATTTAAAACTATATTTGCACGATAAAACCAGGAGAATGTTAAGCAAATCTAAGATAGTTAAATGATGACGGCACGGTTAATGCAGTGGCTGACACAGTCGGCTGCTACGCTCCGGGACGCAGGTTCGATTCCTGCACGGAACAAATATTTGTATGATCAGCAGGTAGTTTTTCCGGGTCTGCGTGTATTATATGTGAAATTTGTGTCTGTAAACGTACACAGGAGAAATCCTAGGGTATTTTTAAATAGAATAAAAATGCACCGGAGAAATGAAAGCTTGGCGTAGTTTTAAAAATAGAAGTACAAAAATCTAGACTACATCATGTGCTACCGAAATGCTGTATTGTTATCCTAGATAAAAGTAACCCTTCTGCCTTTGTGCCAAATTTCAAGATTGTAGGTTACCGAAAAGTACCCTATAGGTTTTGATGATCAGTCAGTGAGTGGAACTTTCAGTATGAAAATACGCTTTGAAAGGCCTATCTTTCTGTTGCGTTGAATAAGATACTAGATTTATGTACAGTAGCATATGACTATGAACCTTTGTATTCGATATAAATTTCAACTTAACTACGTCAAGCCGTTTTTGAGTAAAAACCACACGGACAGACGGACAACAAAGTGATCCAATAAAAGTTCCATCTTTTGCATTATGAAGTTCGAAATCCTATAAAGTAACCCAGCTTAATATATTTTGTTAAAAATGTATCTATAAAATGTATTGCTATCACTACTTGTAAATACTAGTTTTATATATTTAACACCTAGGTACAAAAAACAAAACCTTAGGTATGGTTATATATGATTATGGTATGATCCGAGATACTAAAAAGCTAATCTATACAAATAAATAAAATTGAAGTGTCTGTTTGTAATGTCAAAATAACAGCTTTTTACTAAATGCATATGAAAGTATGTACGTTACATATAACAAAAACACTATTTTTAAATTTTTTGTCTGTCTGTCTGTCCGTCTGTCTGTCTGTCTGTTTGTTCCGGGTAATCTCCAAAACGGCTGGACCGATTTTGACGGGACCTTCACTGGCAGATAGCTGATGTTATAAGGAATAACTAAGGCGAATTTTATTTTAAAAAAATAATTAGCGTTCCGCGTAAAAAAATAAAACCCTTGAAATCCAACATATATATTCTATGTCAAGTGTCTATGTCCAAGTACTCTAAATTTCTTTTAAATTAAACGCGGGTGAAACCGCGGGTATCAGCTAGTAAAGATATATTATTATAAAGCTAATCTTATAAACACCTATTTAATGACTAGAAAAAAATGTATGAAAAAATATCTCTGCCATAAGTTTATTCGTACTTTATTATCATGAAAAAGACATTATACGTTCACCTCGATACTGAAAGGGAAACTTTGGCAATTTTCTTTTAGACATACAGAATTGAAACTTTTGCTTGCTTGGCTTTATACATACGTTATAAGACGACCACAAATATATTATAAGTTGAAATGTCATGGGAATATAAGTCAATGGAATTACCTATGCTCTCTTCCCGCGTGTATTGATTGTAGGTAGTAATGTCTCTAGAACGAAATCTAGATAATATATTGTCTCAGTGTTTATTATTTGCAGTTCACATATATCAGCCTGTAAATTTCCAGTAGTGAACATGGTCTCCTAATGATCACTACGATGGGCAGCCATTGGGGATATTGTTATAATCCCCACGCTTGGCTCGCGGATTGGTGATCGCACCTATGTTGCGATGCTGCTGCCCATCCTCATGATCTCTTAGTTACCTTTTCGACACCTCTAGGTAGATAGGGGTTAGGGTAGGACGTGTTCCTTGTCGGGAATCACATGGAATAACGGTTACTTAGAGCGATATTCAGTAACCGGTGTTACTTTTATGTAAATAGTACCACTGCTTCAGCTATCTTTTTTTTTCACAGTTGAAGGCATGTACGACGAATTTAACTGATATCTCATCCCCCAAAGAATATCTCCTAGGAGTACTTTGCTCAGTCAAACCATCTATTTGTTTTTAGAGTAAACAAATCATTAACTCGTTTTAAAACAACTAGGCGTTATCACAATAAATTCATCACTATCATCATCATATCAGCCAAAGGACGTCCACTGTAAAACAAAGGCCTTCCCATAGATTTCCACAATTGTATCTCATTGTGGGGGGAATTTGCCAGACCACGCTTGCCAGGCGGGTTGGTGAGCGCAGAATGGTTTCATTTCGCATCAAATTCATTATGGGTTTGGACACGTTGAGCTGTCGTTTATCGTGCCTAAAGGTTTACGGTGTATGGTAGGCTGGGAATCATTGGATTGCGGACGGCATGTAACCGGTCGTTGTGAAAATGTATGGGGCAGTCTTTATGCAGTAGTGGACGTCCTTCGACTGATATGATGTCGATCCTGCGTAAATAATAATTTCCACTGACTAGAATAGTATGTAACCTATCTATATATTATAATGACTTATAAGCATAAGCCGTGTGGTGCCGGTACAACCTGATCCTATTCCGTAGGCGTCGTAAAAGGCGACTATGGGATTAGCCGGAGGATGGACAGCAGCGTCCTTTGAGTACATTAACAACTCAATTGCGATCGCCAACCCGCCTGCCAAGCGTGGCGATTATGACAAAACTCCCCAGTGAGTACACACACCCAGACAGCCCGATCTTTGGGGGAGGCCTGTTTTCAGCAGTGGACTTTATTCGGCCAAAATGATGATGATGATAAGCATATGAAAAAGAAAATGAGTTTCTTTACAAAGCGATGTTTTTCTGGTTATCATTGGTCTCAAATTGTGTATATTTTAGTCCTATAAGAAATCAACATGCATGGTTGTGGAGGACACGAAAGGCATGTAAGTTTGTACACGTAGCATTTTCTAGTTACTGCAAAAGCCCATGGGAGAATCACGTGAACACGTACATGCGCGCGCGGCTGAATCGACAAATGCCTTTGCTTCCTTATATTTAATGACGACAGATGTATCTGTCATCTATCTTTAATCAACCGATTATTTACCCTACTCTGTGTACTTTGTAAGCGTGTTATCACAAACGATAGTACGTTACTTTAGTCCGGCTTCTAGCTTCGTTTCTCCTGTAGTAATAGAAAAGCTGCCGCGATACGCAATAAGACTGGTACAGGTGCAAGAACGAAGTAAAGTGGTATTAGATATATTCTACCCACTCGTTCCAGAGACGCCGAGAAATAATGTACTTACGTGTTGCAAGTGACTTAAGTTAAATGTACGTGATAAAATAAATGTAGAACATTTAACTTAACACTTCGTCTCGGATGCCGAATGAAAACTTACTTACGAATTATTGTATTTTAACGTGGTATGAAAATTAGGTCAGTAGTGAATAATTTGATGGCATGTTTGGGGCAGTGGCTAGACAATAGCTTTCTATGCTACGTGTCGCGGGTTCGATCCCCGCATGGAACAAAAATTTGTATGATCTACAAATAGTTGTTTCGGGTGATGTATGTCTGTAAGCTGTACTCAAGAAACATGAGAAATACTAAGGTGGAGAATCGTAAAAAAAACTGCTGTGCCATCTCCTACGCTAGGTGTACAAGTCCAATGTATTAAATATTCACGGTACATCATGTCAATGCTAAAAATTGTTTTAAGTGGGTATCTAATTAGAAACTTAAAACTAGGTAGCTACCTACTTACATTGTAAGAATCATATTTTAAAAGGGTCATATTTCTTGGGACAAACAACCGTAGAATCCTTTTAAAAAGTACGCACTACCATTTTTTATGTACAACAGCAACATAAGAGGACTTAAGTCGGATTGATCACAATACAGAGAGAAAGTAATTGCATCATTGTGTACACCAGAAAGTCCAGTAGAGCAGGATTAGCGAGTGAGTGCTCAAATCTGAGTGTCTTTTAGAGATAGCTGTAAGTCAGTGGATGAGGGGGTTCGTCCACCGAATGGTCTCGGCTTTTAATACGGCATTACTGGGACTGCGATTGTTTGAAATTGTCTTCATAATTCAGTTAGGTCGCCCTTTTTCATAACTCAGCCGTAATGTATTATAGTGAAGGGCCGCGGGCGTATTCCTGGCATTTATTATTTTTATCATAGGTTGTAATAACCGTTACAGTTAACAATAACAAGTTACAACCATTTTATTTCAAAACATGTTTGTGGCTTCCATCAAAATTATAGATCAAGCACTGAATATACTGCACTAGTAATAACTTAGATTCAACTTGAACAATTCTTGTAAAACTGAATAACCTAAGTAAAGTAAGTTATTTCAAATAAAAAATATCAGAACAATACAAATCACTAGAAACATTCCTTAATTACTTGATATATACCGTTATTTGAATTAAATAATATCCGCTAATAAGTAAAACGATATACCTACAAGTCTAGTTCTATCATCATATCTCGTCACAGCTAACGAACATAATTTATTTTGAAATGTTACACATAGAATACCATAATTATGTCACTTGAGATAGTGTGTGCGAGTTACGTCCATTACTCAGTAGGTATTTTACTGTCAACTTAGTATGATATGTTTATAATTTGAGATTAAGTACCGGAAAAACACTAACCATTGAAAAAGAAAACAATTTATCCTCTGAGGCAGCTCATAACAATCTTAGCACCACACAACGCACATGATATCACAACAAAATCCCATTGAAAGTTTTCATAAACGTTTCTCACGAACAAGGTCGTACAACATTCTTGGATTAGGACCCTTTTGGCGTATCGGCGGAATTAAGGGCGTTTGTGGCCACGATTTATTTATATCTTGACACTTGTTGATAGCCGGTCCTGTCTGAGCTCTGATGTATCGGCGGAAAGATAAATTGTATTACTGTCAAGCCGTGAAAGAGTATAATGACGTTGACCTCTGTTTGTATTGAAATTCGGGATGAATGGAGTAGGATCCCGCGATAAAAATATAAAGCCGTAAATATTAATCTATCATTCTGTACGAATGAGTTAAATAAAAACAGATAAAAAGGTTAACGATATTGATTGAAAGTGTTTTGGATCAGTAATAATACATCCCGTATTCAATATTTTTGATGAATATAAACTTATAATAAATTTGCATAGGCATGGGAGCTGTTGCTATCCTCTTGATATAAATTTTAGTCGCCTTTTACGACGCTCATGGGCGGATAGCGGAGGTCTAATTTTTGTCGGGAACCACACGGAACTACTGGGAACTGGTATTTGTATATAACAGCTAGCAAGGAAATAACAATAAAACTGTTAATTTGTACTTCGTTACATAAACTATTCTCATTATATAACAAAACAGGGTACATAAATATACGTCGGTGGTAATAAAAACTCAGTCTGTCACTGCCATTTAATTTAATTACACTTTGCGACAACATTTTCTCTTTCGTATGAGTTTATAATAGAAAATGCTGTTACCAGGATTGATGTTGTACTCTCTAAATAAAATTTATTGTTCGTGTAAATCGGATTTATACTTTCAATAGCAATTTCTGAGAATCAAACGACAATTCTGAATAAAACAAACCACTATATCAACAATTCTGTTTATTTCCGTTCTTCCGCCAAATGATATTTATTCTTTTATTTATTTATTTTAAAAAAAACGTTGCCCCACACTAGGATTTCTCCTGTGTCGTGGGTGCGTTTACAGACATGAATTCCACATACAATACACCCAGACTCGGAACAACTACCTGCAGATCATGCAAATATTTGTTCCGTGCGGGAATCGAACCCGCGACCCGGAGCGCAGCAGCCGACTGTATCAGCCACTGCACCAACCGTACCGTCATGAATCATGTGAATGAATCATGGATGAATGCGGGCAAAAATACAGATATTATGTATGGCCATAAAACCTCAACAGCCAACAGGCATATGTTAGTATACAATTTCTACAGTGTTACAGTAACAATGTCGTTGTTGTATGAAAAGTAACATTCAAATGAATAAAGATTTTAGACCAAAAGAATCGTGTTTTTATTTGCATCTAAAAAGTGTCCTATAATAATAATCAGTCTTCAAGTATTTTTTTGCAAATTATACATCGATATGAAATCGGATGCCAGTCAATTCGGACTCTTCAGAGACACTTTGACACTATCTCAAAGGAGATTACACAAAAAAGGTATGTACATACAAAATATAACAAAATATATTTCTGTGCCGATTTTCATGAGCTAGTGAAAACAAGGCAGTGGCTCTTTTACCTATTTTACTCTCGTTACGGGATGAAGGTTACACAAATATTAGGTCGCATAACATAGAGAACTGGAATTTTGCGATTCCGTATAATAACCCCGGGAATAGTTTAGTAGCATATAAACATAAGTGAATTTCTGTGTCGGACCATTGTAAAAATGTGGATAGCTCCTCCGCTTCCCTGTGGCCATGAATAATGTATTTATTCACGGGATCACTTATGGTTATACTACCAACTGCAACTGTGTTTACAATTTGACAATTGTTATTTTTGCATGACGAATTCCACTAAATGGAGTTTCCACAGCACCATTTTTGGAAAATCATTTGTATTTTGTAGAACAATGCCGCACACTAGTATTTCTTCTGCATCGTAGGTACAGTTTACAGATGTAAATCTCACGTGAGCAAACACCCAGACCTGAAAGAACCATCAGAACATACAAAAATATTTGTTCCGTTCCGTTTAGGAATACATCCCGCGACCCGTAGCTCAGAAAGACAATCGTTTAGTCACTGCACCAGTCGTGCCTTCAATGAACGGTTTGAACGGTTATCATAGCTAAACTGACTATTTCAAGAACGATTGACATGATCAGCCAATTACTGCCCCACTGTTGGGCTCAGGCCTTTTTTCACGATGAGAAAGATTAGGCCTTACTACAGCACGCTGGCCTAGTGCGGGTTGGCGGACTACACACACCTTTGAGAACATTTTTGAAGCCCTCTTAGATATGCAGGTTTCGTCACGATGTTTTCCTTCATCGTTAACGCAAGTGATAATCAAATTCTGATCCACACATGAATCCGGAAAGTCTGAGATGCGGGCCAAGATCGAACTCAGACCCTACTGCGCAAGCTTGCTCCAAGCGTTCAACCACTAGGCTATCACTGCTATATATACAAGAACGATTATGTTTGTGTAATGGGTGTTTGATAGATTCGTTGTTATAATCCAGCATAATGTCTGATGTGTCATTTGGCCCACGATCAATTAAATCACAGCTCATCTCATTGCTTTATCACCAAATAAGTCCGTAAATATGTTTTGATAAAAGGCTTCTTATGTAAACGTAACTAACTATCCTCAGAGGATATTCCACAATCAAAACGCTTGACTGGTCACTGGTGACCGGTCACTTATTTTATTTCTAAACGTGATGCATGCAGTGCATGGTTATTATAACGTTTTTCTGATATTTAAAGTACCATTTCTGTTTCTGGGGTAACAGTAGCCAGAGCGGCAGTAAGGAAATGTAGCCGTGAGACGTATTAACCAGACCAGAAAATCTAATGTTACTCGTAATACAGTAACAAAGGCAAGTTAATACATAAGCAACAAAAATTACACCAAAGTTAACATCCATCTAAAATGTATTACGTAGCTACTTTGCCTGTCTCGTGACCTCGGGATTACAGTCATTCCTTTTTAAATTATATCCAACATATTTTCAACTATACAAGATCTGCTATGCAAGCATGGCAAACTAGATTTTATTTTTTTTGTATAGTAATTGGTGTACAATAAAGAGTTTAATAATAATAATAATTATCGGAAGTAAGTGAGCAGAGAATATCAGATCAACTTCGAGTTATACTGAATAACAAAAGGATTAGTGATCAAAGACTTCAACAGATACGTGATGAAATATTAAACGAGCTTAGTCTGCGCTGTGGCAGCCTGGAGAATAGCTTACCACACATTATAACACAACACTCAACACTTGCACCAGAATCAGAAGTCATTCAAGAAATCCAGGATCATCCGTACGAACAAGAAAACAATACTCATACACTCAATTTATCAACGCAATCCCAAAATCATGAAAGACTATTGGAAAATACTATAGAAATACAACAAAACCAAACGGTTGACTACCGTGATGAGGAAAAAGTAAGGAAACAGTTCAAAGTTTCAATAGAGAATTTTCAAAATACCAACCCGATTAACCGACCCTATATACCAAGACAAAAAACTTCTAAGAAGCTAGCTCAAATTGTTGACTTTATTAACACCAATATACTACCGCAAAACATATCAGCAGAACAAGATTTTGGAACTACTCAAACCATAATTTATTGTGCGGCATATACAGCTGCTATATGTAACGGAACTAAAATAAGAAATACATACACTCCACCTAACCAAAATCAGAAGAAAGTTCCTGCCTGGCAGAAGAGACTACAAAAAAAGATACAAGATATTAGGAGAGACATTGGACGACTAACAGAATATATCAAAGGCAATAGAAGCAATAGACTTGTCTCATTAGTAGAAAAAATTAAAATTAAATACAGTATACACTCACAGCATGAAGCACCTAACTTAAGCAATGAACATTTCCTTGACACGATGGCGGGGGAACGGCATGTGCGCAGCACAGCGCACGGATTAACACCTGGTGGATCCTCCACCCCACTATTAAGCGGCTGCCCCCTGGGTGTGCCTTAACAGTCACCTCCCACCGTTAGAGAGACCTTTAGAGAGACCTGACCTCTTTACAGTCACCCCCTTCGAAATATGCCTATAGGCGTAGTACCGATGAGCGACTCCGGAGTGTTCGGTGGAAATGATGACCACTCAGGTGGTTTAGTAGGTAAAAGACCAGCATGATGTTCACCTATTTCGTCAGGGGCGTTGGAAGATTAACGAGGATTCAGACCGCTGCAGTGTATTTTTTATTAGAAAGCTTTTCCCGTTGCATCAATTAAAACCATACGAGGCTCAAAGTCTTTCTTTCTTTATCGTGTGTAGTGGTCCACTTTGTGTCAGAGTTGTTCAAGCCGCCCAGAGGCCTCCAACTTAGCTTAACGATTGCCGTCTAACGACAACAACCAGGACCGTTAATTTTACCTGCCCTTCGCAGCAGGGAGATGCTCGTTTGAAACACCACTATGCGGTCATCCATCACCCATACAGACAGACCGTGCCGAGCGTTGCTTAACCTCACGGATCGTTTAGCGATCAGTGAGTGCAAAGGCTATGAGCGCCTCAAAGAAAGACTCAAAGTAAGTACCTATTACATTTAAAAATATATTTGCACGATAAAACCAGGAGAATGTTAAGCAAATCTAAGATAGTTAAATGATGACGGCACGGTTAATGCAGTGGCTGACACAGTCGGCTGCTACGCTCCGGGACGCAGGTTCGATTCCTGCACGGAACAAATATTTGTATGATCAGCAGGTAGTTTTTCCGGGTCTGCGTGTATTATATGTGAAATTTGTGTCTGTAAACGTACACAGGAGAAATCCTAGGGTATTTTTAAATAGAATAAAAATGCACCGGAGAAATGAAAGCTTGGCGTAGTTTTAAAAATAGAAGTACAAAAATCTAGACTACATCATGTGCTACCGAAATGCTGTATTGTTATCCTAGATAAAAGTAACCCTTCTGCCTTTGTGCCAAATTTCAAGATTGTAGGTTACCGAAAAGTACCCTATAGGTTTTGATGATCAGTCAGTGAGTGGAACTTTCAGTATGAAAATACGCTTTGAAAGGCCTTATCTTTCTGTTGCGTTGAATAAGATACTAGATTTATGTACAGTAGCATATGACTATGAACCTTTGTATTCGATATAAATTTCAACTTAACTACGTCAAGCCGTTTTTGAGTAAAAACCACACGGACAGACGGACAACAAAGTGATCCAATAAAAGTTCCATCTTTTGCATTATGAAGTTCGAAATCCTATAAAGTAACCCAGCTTAATATATTTTGTTAAAAATGTATCTATAAAATGTATTGCTATCACTACTTGTAAATACTAGTTTTATATATTTAACACCTAGGTACAAAAAACAAAACCTTAGGTATGGTTATATATGATTATGGTATGATCCGAGATACTAAAAAGCTAATCTATACAAATAAATAAAATTGAAGTGTCTGTTTGTAATGTCAAAATAACAGCTTTTTACTAAATGCATATGAAAGTATGTACGTTACATATAACAAAAACACTATTTTTAAATTTTTTGTCTGTCTGTCTGTCCGTCTGTCTGTCCGTCTGTCTGTCTGTCTGTTTGTTCCGGGTAATCTCCAAAACGGCTGGACCGATTTTGACGGGACCTTCACTGGCAGATAGCTGATGTTATAAGGAATTACTTAGGCGAATTTTATTAAAAAAAAATAATTAGCGTTCCGCGTAAAAAAATAAAACCCTTGAAATCCAACATATATATTCTATGTCAAGTGTCTATGTCCAAGTACTCTAAATTTCTTTTAAATTAAACGCGGGTGAAACCGCGGGTATCAGCTAGTAAAGATATATTATTATAAAGCTAATCTTATAAACACCTATTTAATGACTAGAAAAAAATGTATGAAAAAATATCTCTGCCATAAGTTTATTCGTACTTTATTATCATGAAAAAGACATTATACGTTCACCTCGATACTGAAAGGGAAACTTTGGCAATTTTCTTTTAGACATACAGAATTGAAACTTTTGCTTGCTTGGCTTTATACATACGTTATAAGACGACCACAAATATATTATAAGTTGAAATGTCATGGGAATATAAGTCAATGGAATTACCTATGCTCTCTTCCCGCGTGTATTGATTGTAGGTAGTAATGTCTCTAGAACGAAATCTAGATAATATATTGTCTCAGTGTTTATTATTTGCAGTTCACATATATCAGCCTGTAAATTTCCAGTAGTGAACATGGTCTCCTAATGATCACTACGATGGGCAGCCATTGGGGATATTGTTATAATCCCCACGCTTGGCTCGCGGATTGGTGATCGCACCTATGTTGCGATGCTGCTGCCCATCCTCATGATCTCTTAGTTACCTTTTCGACACCTCTAGGTAGATAGGGGTTAGGGTAGGACGTGTTCCTTGTCGGGAATCACATGGAATAACGGTTACTTAGAGCGATATTCAGTAACCGGTGTTACTTTTATGTAAATAGTACCACTGCTTCAGCTATCTTTTTTTTTCACAGTTGAAGGCATGTACGACGAATTTAACTGATATCTCATCCCCCAAAGAATGGCTCCTAGGAGTACTTTGCTCAGTCAAACCATCTATTTGTTTTTAGAGTAAACAAATCATTAACTCGTTTTAAAACAACTAGGCGTTATCACAATAAATTCATCACTATCATCATCATATCAGCCAAAGGACGTCCACTGTAAAACAAAGGCCTTCCCATAGATTTCCACAATTGTATCTCATTGTGGGGGGAATTTGCCAGACCACGCTTGCCAGGCGGGTTGGTGAGCGCAGAATGGTTTCATTTCGCATCAAATTCATTATGGGTTTGGACACGTTGAGCTGTCGTTTATCGTGCCTAAAGGTTTATGGTGTATGGTAGGCTGGGAATCATTGGATTGCGGACGGCATGTAACCGGTCGTTGTGAAAATGTATGGGGCAGTCTTTATGCAGTAGTGGACGTCCTTCGACTGATATGATGTCGATCCTGCGTAAATAATAATTTCCACTGACTAGAATAGTATGTAACCTATCTATATATTATAATGACTTATAAGCATAAGCCGTGTGGTGCCGGTACAACCTGATCCTATTCCGTAGGCGTCGTAAAAGGCGACTATGGGATTAGCCGGAGGATGGACAGCAGCGTCCTTTGAGTACATTAACAACTCAATTGCGATCGCCAACCCGCCTGCCAAGCGTGGCGATTATGACAAAACTCCCCAGTGAGTACACACACCCAGACAGCCCGATCTTTGGGGGAGGCCTGTTTTCAGCAGTGGACTTTATTCGGCCAAAATGATGATGATGATAAGCATATGAAAAAGAAAATGAGTTTCTTTACAAAGCGATGTTTTTCTGGTTATCATTGGTCTCAAATTGTGTATATTTTAGTCCTATAAGAAATCAACATGCATGGTTGTGGAGGACACGAAAGGCATGTAAGTTTGTACACGTAGCATTTTCTAGTTACTGCAAAAGCCCATGGGAGAATCACGTGAACACGTACATGCGCGCGCGGCTGAATCGACAAATGCCTTTGCTTCCTTATATTTAATGACGACAGATGTATCTGTCATCTATCTTTAATCAACCGATTATTTACCCTACTCTGTGTACTTTGTAAGCGTGTTATCACAAACGATAGTACGTTACTTTAGTCCGGCTTCTAGCTTCGTTTCTCCTGTAGTAATAGAAAAGCTGCCGCGATACGCAATAAGACTGGTACAGGTGCAAGAACGAAGTAAAGTGGTATTAGATATATTCTACCCACTCGTTCCAGAGACGCCGAGAAATAATGTACTTACGTGTTGCAAGTGACTTAAGTTAAATGTACGTGATAAAATAAATGTAGAACATTTAACTTAACACTTCGTCTCGGATGCCGAATGAAAACTTACTTACGAATTATTGTATTTTAACGTGGTATGAAAATTAGGTCATTAGTGAATAATTTGATGGCATGTTTGGTGCAGTGGCTAGACAATAGCTTTCTATGCTACGTGTCGCGGGTTCGATCCCCGCATGGAACAAAAATTTGTATGATCTACAAATAGTTGTTTCGGGTGATATATGTCTGAAAGGTGTACTCAAGACACATGAGAAATACTAAGGTGGAGAATTGTAGAAAAAACTGCTGTGCCATCTCCTACGCTAGGTGTACTAGTCCAATGTTTTAAATATTCACGGTACATCATGTCAATGCTTAAATTGTTTTAAGTGGGTATCTAATTAGAAACTTAAAACTAGATAGCTACCTGCTTACATTGTAAGAATTATATTTTAAAAGGGTCAAATTTCTTGGGACAAACAACCGTAGAATCCTTTATCTACACAGTATGTGTGAAAAGTACGCACTACCATTTTTTATGTACAACAGCAATATAAGAGGACTTAAGTCGGATTGATCACAATACAGAGAGAAAGTAATTGCATCATTGTGTACACCAGAAAGTCCACTAGAGCAGGATTAGCGAGTGAGTGCTCAAATCTGAGTGTCTTTTAGAGATAGCTGTAAGTCAGTGGATGAGGGGGTTCGTCCACCGAATGGTCTCGGCTTTTAATACGGCATTACTGGGACTGCGATTGTTTGAAATTGTCTTCATAATTCAGTTAGGTCGCCCTTTTTCATAACTCAGCCGTAATGTATTATAGTGAAGGGCCGCGGGCGTATTCCTGGCATTTATTATTTTTATCATAGGTTGTAATAACCGTTACAGTTAACAATAACAAGTTACAACCATTTTATTTCAAAACATGTTTGTGGCTTCCATCAAAATTATAGATCAAGCACTGAATATACTGCACTAGTAATAACTTAGATTCAACTTGAACAATTCTTGTAAAACTGAATAACCTAAGTAAAGTAAGTTATTTCAAATAAAAAATATCAGAACAATACAAATCACTAGAAACATTCCTTAATTACTTGATATATACCGTTATTTGAATTAAATAATATCCGCTAATAAGTAAAACGATATACCTACAAGTCTAGTTCTATCATCATATCTCGTCACAGCTAACGAACATAATTTATTTTGAAATGTTACACATAGAATACCATAATTATGTCACTTGAGATAGCGTGTGCGAGTTACGTCCATTACTCAGTAGGTATTTTACTGTTAACTTAGTATGATATGTTTATAATTTGAGATTAAGTACCGGAAAAACACTAACCATTGAAAAAGAAAACAATTTATCCTCTGAGGCAGCTCATAATAATCTTAGCACCACACAACGCACATGATATCACAACAAAATCCCATTGAAAGTTTTCATAAACGTTTCTCACGAACAAGGTCGTACAACATTCTTGGATTAGGACCCTTTTGGCGTATCGGCGGAATTAAGGGCGTTTGTGGCCACGATTTATTTATATCTTGACACTTGTTGATAGCCGGTCCTGTCTGAGCTCTGATGTATCGGCGGAAAGATAAATTGTATTACTGTCAAGCCGTGAAAGAGTATAATGACGTTGACCTCTGTTTGTATTGAAATTCGGGATGAATGGAGTAGGATCCCGCGATAAAAATATAAAGCCGTAAATATTAATCTATCATTCTGTACGAATGAGTTAAATAAAAACAGATAAAAAGGTTAACGATATTGATTGAAAGTGTTTTGGATCAGTAATAATACATCCCGTATTCAATATTTTTGATGAATATAAACTTATAATAAATTTGCATAGGCATGGGAGCTGTTGCTATCCTCTTGATATAAATTTTAGTCGCCTTTTACGACGCTCATGGGCGGATAGCGGAGGTCTAATTTTTGTCGGGAACCACACGGAACTACTGGGAACTGGTATTTGTATATAACAGCTAGCAAGGAAATAACAATAAAACTGTTAATTTGTACTTCGTTACATAAACTATTCTCATTATATAACAAAACAGGGTACATAAATATACGTCGGTGGTAATAAAAACTCAGTCTGTCACTGCCATTTAATTTAATTACACTTTGCGACAACATTTTCTCTTTCGTATTAGTTTATACTAGAAAATGCTGTTACCAGGATTGATGTTGTACTCTCTAAATAAAATTTATTGTTCGTGTAAATCGGATTTATACTTTCAATAGCAATTTCTGAGAATCAAACGACAATTCTGAATAAAACAAACCACTATATCAACAATTCTGTTTATTTCCGTTCTTCCGCCAAATGATATTTATTCTTTTATTTATTTATTTTAAAAAGAACGTTGCCCCACACTAGGATTTCTCCTGTGTCGTGGGTGCGTTTACAGACATGAATTCCACATACAATACACCCAGACTCGGAACAACTACCTGCAGATCATGCAAATATTTGTTCCGTGCGGGAATCGAACCCGCGACCCGGAGCGCAGCAGCCGACTGTATCAGCCACTGCACCAACCGTACCGTCATGAATCATGTGAATGAATCATGGATGAAAGCGGTCAAAAATACAGATATTATGTATGGCCATAAAACCTCAACAGCCAACAGGCATATGTTAGTATACAATTTCTACAGTGTTACAGTAACAATGTCATTGTTGTATGAAAAGTAACATTCAAATGAAGAAAGATTTTAGACCAAAAGAATCGTGTTTTTATTCACATCTAAAAAGTGTCCTATAACAATAATCAGTCTTCAAGTATTTTTTTGCAAATTATACATCGATATGAAATCGGATGCCAGTCACTTCGGACTCTTCAGAGACACTTTGACACTATCTCAAAGGAGATTACACAAAAAAGGTATGTACATAAAAAATATAACAAAATATATTTCTGTGCCGATTTTCATGAGCTAGTGAAAACAAGGCAGTGGCTCTTTTACCTATTTTACTCTCGTTACGGGATGAAGGTTACACAAATATTAGGTCGCATAACATAGAGAACTGGAATTTTGCGATTCCGTATAATAACCCCGGGAATAGTTTAGTAGCATATAAACATAAGTGAATTTCTGTGTCGGACCATTGTAAAAATGTGGATAGCTCCTCCGCTTCCCTGTGGCCATGAATAATGTATTTATTCACGGGATCACTTATGGTTATACTACCAACTGCAACTGTGTTTACAATTTGACAATTGTTATTTTTGCATGACGAATTCCACTAAATGGAGTTTCCACAGCACCATTTTTGGAAAATCATTTGTATTTTGTAGAACAATGCCGCACACTAGTATTTCTTCTGCATCGTAGGTACAGTTTACAGATGTAAATCTCACGTGAGCAAACACCCAGACCTGAAAGAACCATCAGAACATACAAAAATATTTGTTCCGTTCCGTTTAGGAATACATCCCGCGACCCGTAGCTCAGAAAGACAATCGTTTAGTCACTGCACCAGTCGTGCCTTCAATGAACGGTTTGAATGGTTATCATAGCTAAACTGACTATTTCAAGAACGATTGACATGATCAGCCAATTACTGCCCCACTGTTGGGCTCAGGCCTTTTTTCACGATGAGAAAGATTAGGCCTTACTACAGCACGCTGGCCTAGTGCGGGTTGGCGGACTACACACACCTTTGAGAACATTTTTGAAGCCCTCTTAGATATGCAGGTTTCGTCACGATGTTTTCCTTCATCGTTAACGCAAGTGATAATCAAATTCTGATCCACACATGAATCCGGAAAGTCTGAGATGCGGGCCAGGATCGAACTCAGACCCTACTGCGCAAGCTTGCTCCAAGCGTTCAACCACTAAGCTATCACTGCTATATATACAAGAACGATTATGTTTGTGTAATGGGTGTTTGATAGATTCGTTGTTATAATCCAGCATAATGTCTGATGTGTCATTTGGCCCACGATCAATTAAATCACAGCTCATCTCATTGCTTTATCACCAAATAAGTCCGTAAATATGTTTTGATAAAAGGCTTCTTATGTAAACGTAACTAACTATCCTCAGAGGATATTCCACAATCAAAACGCTTGACTGGTCACTGGTGACCGGTCACTTATTTTATTTCTAAACGTGATGCATGCAGTGCATGGTTATTATAACGTTTTTCTGATATTTAAAGTACCATTTCTGTTTCTGGGGTAACAGTAGCCAGAGCGGCAGTAAGGAAATGTAGCCGTGAGACGTATCAACCAGACCAGAAAATCTAATGTTACTCGTAATACAGTAACAAAGGCAAGTTAATACATAAGCAACAAAAATTACGACAAAGTTAACATCCATCTAAAATGTATTACGTAGCTACTTTGCCTGTCTCGTGACCTCGGGATTACAGTCAGTCCTTTTTAAATTATATCCAACATATTTTCAACTATACAAGATCTGCTATGCAAGCATAGCAAACTAGATGTTACAAAGCTGCCTCAAATCCAGGCTATTTTTCTCGGCGTCGGTATCATCTTGGACACGGATTAAGATGAAAATAAATCCTTTTTTAAAGTTCCAGTAAGTGCAATCTGTTGCTCGAACATTTCACTTGACTCGGTGTAGGAATCGATTGTAATATTTTAAATGGTCAGTTATCACAATCTCTTGCAATCGATTCTATTTGTGGTTGATTGAAAACGATCGAGTGAAAAGTCAAAGCTATTCCTTTGAAAGGAAAGGTATTCAGTGTACCGTAATAACATGTTCACGTGCATGAAATAACGATCAACTTCAAACAATTTGAATCTCCTTTTTTATCAATTTATGGAACGTTTTTGTCTTCGCGGGATAAATTTTGTTTCGCTGTTTATGTTATCTAACAGCGCGCTGATTATATTTTGCTTAAAAAAATCCTCTTGTTTCCATTTATATTATGTCTTAAAGCCTATAATGATTTTATACAGTAAAATTGGAAACAGCGAGAATACTATTTTAACGTTCATTAAATCTACTCGATATAATCCTCACTCAAAAACGCCATAATGACCGTTCTGCGTTTGTGTTGTATGCTTATTGGAGGGTATGATACGGGTAGTGCGGGCTAATGCTGACAAAGCGTGCACGACCTCCCAGCCAGAGGTAAGTGGAAGGAAACCGTGGTTTTAGGGGATAAGAATCCGGCTTGCTCCTCCGCCCTTCCCGAGGCGGAGGAAGTGCATGAGGATTTCCCCACGACAAGGGTATTTCCATAACCGCTACACTTGACAGGTGGGTTGTGGATTGCAGTTGAGTTGTAAATATACTCAAAGGACGCTGCGGCCCATCCTCCGGCTAATCCCATAGTCGCCTTTTACGACTCCCACGGAATAGGATCAGGTGGTGTTATTCTCAGCCGGCACCAGCCGGTAAGCTGGCATCACCACATCTCTCTTCTGAGCCTATGAACATCCACTGCTGAACATGGGCCTCCCAATTACCGCAACAATGAATTGTCATAGAAGACATTGCGATAATCACCATTCTTAGCAGGCGGATTGATGTTCGCAGTATGTTGTTCATGTGTCATACGCAAGGATACTTACTGCTGCCCTTTCTCTTGATATCAACCTTTAGTCCCCTTTTACGATATCCATGTTGTAAGTTGTCCGGATTAAGAATATAGCACCACACCATCTCCTTCCGTGGATGTCGTAAAAGGCGACTAGGGGCTATACCAGAGGATGGGTAGCCGCGTCCTTTCTGTGGAACAACAGCAATACGGTACGCATCAACCCGTCTGCCAAGCGTGGTGAGTACTGGCTAATTTCCCACAAAATGATGACACAGTGGTATGAGTGGTGGTCTGATCTTTGCCAAGAACCACAACCGTGTGGTTCTTGGCAAAGATCAGACCACCACTCGACGTGCCAAAAGCTCAAATTAACAGACAACGTTTTGAATTTATTTTCAGTGGCTCGCTAATGAAGTTATAGTAAAGAAAATGTACTGAATTAAATACGCAGCATTTTTTTTTAACTAAACCTTCCTACTCCTTTTATTGTAACTATGTATATTGATAATGTTAAAACAATAAGACCGGGTACCGGGTTTAATTCAGTACATTTTCTTTACTATAACTTCATTAGCGAGCCACTGAAAATAAATTCAAAACGTTGTCTGTTAATTTGAGCTTTTGGCTTTTAAAGTTGTAATTAAACATGAGAATAAGCACGAAGTCACGGGGTTAATCCGACGTTGGCCTATAAGAGATAATCCTGGCGTCAACTGCGCTACTGAACACGATATAAATAAAATTTATAAAAACAAACAAACAATCCTCGTGAGTCCTTAGTCTTAGAGATCCTTTAGTCGTAGTTTTGTAACACTTATAAGTGAAGAGGAGTAGCCTATTATATAGAGAACCACACGAAACTAGGGCGTAATTTTTTTTGGCTTTAATGGACGTTCATTTTGACATTACGCTGAAGAAGATTTTTTTAATACATCATAGTGTCGAGACGAGCAAGTTATTCCCCTGGTGGTGAGCGCCATGCCTGCTCATAATATTGTATGTGCATAATATGTATTGTAATGCTACCCAGGACTAGTCCTACAAGTTTATATTTAATTTTTTTATTGTTGCCCAGTGGAAATTCTTCATGAACTTCCTTCACCCCGGGGAAGGGCGAAGGGGTATGCCGGACTCCTACCGGGTAAAACCACTGGAGCGGTCATCTTCGGTACCTAAGGGAGGCTCCAGGTCCTCGTATGATCACACTAGAGCCGCCTACTGGTGCCACACCTATAGGCATATCTCGGAGACTGTGAAGCGGTCACCCCCCGGGGTATTGTAAAGAACCCCCCAAAGTGTACCATGGCAGCGCGTGATGACATGCATGCTACCGTCTTCTCTTGGGTCGCTCGGTGTGGGCACGCAGATTCCCCAATCTACGCACCCGCGAACCCAGAGGTCCCCCACCTTATAGCAACGGCAGGAGGTTTCAGGGGTATAGGAATTAGGCACCAGTGCGGTTTTTACCCCGGCGCCTCCATCTTCGAGCGGGATCGTTCGTCTCCCGATCCCACTCTGTGGTCTGCTTCTGGAGCATGACGCTCAGAAGGAGCCCGCTGCATTCCAGTTTTCATGCTCTGCCAACATAGCCGGCACTACTGCTGGCAGAGAGAGATCTTGTCCGATCCGATCGACCAGGATCCGCCACTTGGCCGCGCACGCAAGGCACGCCTCGAGCGTGTGCTGTGCGGTGTACTGATCGCTATCACAATGGTGGCATTGTGCCGTGGCCTCGCGTCCTATCCTGTGCAGGTACGCATCGGAACAACCGTGCCCGGTGAGCACCTGCGTCAGGCGGCTAGTGCCCTATGTAAAAACTAATGCCTGGTAATAATTTACGAGTAACTATTATTTATGTCTACATGACGTGTGCAGGTACGCATCGGAACAACCGTGCCCGGTGAGCACCATACATGACACGTCATGTACGGACATAAATAATAAGTAAATAATAAGTAAGGTAAGTTGACATGCAGCCAATTTCATATTTTATAAATATAGGCATCTAAATAGCTGGAGGGTGGGCAGCAGCATCCTTTGAGTATATTTATAACTCAACTGCGATTGCCAAGCCGTCTGCCAAGCGTGGCATTATCCCCCAATGAGCACACAACACAAACCCATACCGGACGTTGTGGCAATCTTTTGGGGAGGCTTCTGTCCGGCAGTCGAAGTTTTTACGGCTGAAATGATGATGATGATGATGATCTAGATTGTCTAATTTATGGGGTGAATCTAGAATTTACTCGATAATAAAGTGCAGTATACTAATAAAAAAACCTATCGAGTTAGTACTTTATTCTTCCCTTAAGGAAGCCTACCTACCAACATTCATAAGATATAAAAAAAATGCCCGTCGACTTGTCAAAATATTTACGCTATGTACGGATATATCCTCTCAATAACCCACAGTTATTTCTCTAACCATTAAATTATTGCATGAACATTCAACATGTTAACACGAAAACTGGCGAATGCAGCTGTTGCGATAACCAACGTCAAAGCTAATGACGGCGATAAACATATTATAACTGTTACAACTTCATTCCTGGTTCTAATAGCAGTACCCCTAGTACGAGTTTCTATTCGTATAAACGTGAACGACGTTTACCGCGTTTGGGACAGCGATTAGCCTGCTTCAAACTCTTCAACCAATTGGAGCGCTGAATGCAGCAAACGCGTCGTTTACGGTTAAGTTTCGTTGTGAAAAGAAACAGAAACTCGTACTAGGGGTACAGAGAGAACTAGGTTCAGATAATAATCTAAGAGCTTTCTAAATGGGTTTCACGTTATAGTTCAGAAATGGTTAACAGTATTCCTTACGCCACTAGTGTTGTTTCAAAGGCAGTGCTGGCTCTCACAAATTAATTACTCGCTAGAGTAAAACTGTTACTTTTCTTAGTCTAATTCAGTCGGGAATGGCCCTTGCGGGTAGCTTCCAGCTGCGCTCAACTAAACTTAGTTAATGCTTTACATGTGTTTTAATTTTAAAACGTAATTATATGAAAGGGGACATTTAGATAACATTATCCTGGATTAATGTCAACGCTTCAGCTCTTGACAGCGTTTGTGTGAAGTTGTATTTAGTTTGTTTTGATCTGAAAGTGTAGCAGTAAGCAGTACTAGATGCGGTAGTAGCCCGACCGTATGGTTTTCGCAGTAGATTTATAATGAGGGTCGCATCTGAGCAATATTTAGCTCTTTGAACTATTGACCCTATGGTTTACAGTGGTCAGATATTATTACAGTATCCTACGGTATATAATATCAACGAATGTTATCTTGAGGTCAAGTTAAGGAAATTATCAAAAATTTAAGTTAGAATTTACATGAACATTATATTTATATATATATAAATATAGATTTTTAATTGTTTCTTGTTTTACGACACTTAATGAGTTATTTAATATTTCATTAGTGTAAAAAAGGTAATAAAAAATGAAGAAAAGTAAGAAAAAAGTTTAAATAAACGGTCAAAAATCCCTGTTCCGAAGGTAATTAAACCTATTGAGTGGACGAGCGTGTTGATGAGGAGTTAAAGAACCTTTAGCGGGCGGGCGCGGCCTATGAATAATACATAGTACCGTGTGAGTCCGCCCTTAGACGGAAAAAAGTTGGCGCAAACTATAGAATTTAATTGAGTCAATAAATATTAGGGAGAAGTATTATTATGCGGCGCTGTAATAAATGTCACATAAAAATAAATAGTCGTTTACAACAAAAAACGCGGTCATTAACAAGAATTATTATAGACATCTTTCTTCTCACGAGCTAAAGAATTTGTCTAAGTGTTTATTTAAGGGCGTTATACATATGGCCTATTTCGTAACAAAATGGATTTTATTCGATCATCTTTGTACTTCCTTATGCTTATTATGACAGACAGACTGTGCCGTGTGGTGCCGGCCGTGCCGTGTGGTGCCGGCTCAGAATGCCACCACCCCATCTCTTCCCATGGGTGTCGTAAAAGTCGACTAAGGGATTAGCCAGAGGATGGGCAGCAGCGTCCTTCGAGTACATTACCAACTCAACTGCGATCGCCAACCCGTCTGCCAAGCGTGGCGATTATGGCAAAACCCCCCAATGAGCCCACAACACATCCATATTGGTTGTTGTAGATCTTTGGGGGAGGCCTGTGTCCAGCAGTGGACTTCATTCGGCCGAAATGATGATACTTATTATGATTAAAAACGGATTTATATATTCTCATAAAACCTTTATGGTAGTTCTATGGCTACATTAAATATGATATACTCCGGAGTAAGAATATAGCACCATTCCCATATGGGAATGCCCACATAGGAAGACATCCTCCTGTGGATGTCGTAAAAGGCGACTAGAGGACACTAAACCAGATAAGTATGGCAGCATCGTCCCTTTTGTAGAGCAGCAGCCAAGTTGCGCTCACCAATTGGTGCAGTGGATGATACAGTCAACTGCTGCGCTTCGGGTCGTGGGTTCGATTCCCGCACGGAACAAATATTTGTACGATCTGCAGGTAGTTGTTCCGGGTCTGGGTGTACTGTGTGTGGAATTCATGTCTGTAAACGCACCCACGACACAGGAGAAACCCTAGTGTGGGGCAACGTAACTGCCTGCCAAGCGTGATCAGTACTGGCAACTTTGCTCCCAAATAACGACACAATTATGGAAATCTATGGAGGAGACCTTTGTTCAGCTGTGAACATCCTTTGGCTGATATGTAGATGATGATTATATTAAGCATAAAAAATTCGTTATTCGATCACTTCTGCCATCTTGTAAATCACAAATTCACAATATAGAAATTAATCAATGATTTTATTTGTTATTTGGCGTCGCGGAAGGAGCTTACAGTACCAAAAAATAAATATGAATAATTAAACTGCTACGATTTTAAACGTAATAAAAACTACGTTCTCTCTTGAAATGTTATTTTTCCACTCAAAAAGTTGCTGTCGATTCCCATTAAAACTACGTTAGGTTACTCAGGCATGAAAAAGTTTTTTCCTTGAATGATATTAACATATTTTGTTCCCCTTATCATGTTCATTCATATGAAAATTTAATTTAATGTTGTTTACTTATATGTAACGTAAACTTAATATACTTTACGTTAGAATATTAAGTTTATAGTTTTGTAGGCTTGACTAACATAAAGGTGGTTTTTTTTCTTCTTAATATTGATTATAATAACTGAATTGATTGAATATTCAAACGAAATCAACGCTAATCGTTTTAAAAATTGAACGAAATAAGGAGGAATTTGTTTTATAATTAAGAATATTGTAGACAAACGTTGCTTATAACAAACTGGTGTGACACACAATTCTTTTAGTTATTTATTTCACCGCAGGAACATAGTCAATGTGCGATGAAGTTTCCAGAAATAAACTGCGTGAAACTTACGCATTGTGCAAATAGCTTTATGTTCCAGTAGGTACATTACATTCTGATTAATATTTATGGCGCGGCGCTACGTGTAGACGGGAACTTTATCAATTAATTTTCACACCACCCCTAACAAATATGCAAAAACTGTTCGTGTGCTTTAATTAAACATTATCTATAAGCAATGAGATGATCACATCGACAATGTATTATGTTCTTTTTGTATGCACGTCTTCATTAATAACTGACCAGATTACGTGCAGTTCGGCCTGTATTGTGAATTATTAAAATATTTTATAAATATATCCGCTCGAATAAATAAATGAAACAATAAGCAATCGTTCTTAGCCAAGATCAATTAAGTAAATCACAGCATGTAACTATCTCCCTGCGTAGGCCTCTTCTCTTAAAGAGAAGGGTCAAGCATTTATCAACATAAGCATGTTGATGATTGCTTGCCCACTGTGTGTTGGCGAATTTAGACCGTCAAATGGACAGGTTTCTTCACGATGTTTCTCTGCGCCTAAAGTCAGTAATCTAAGAAAGATGTTAAGTATGTTGCCGCACGTGACCAGAGGACTGGCCTTTTCTTTAGGCAAGGAATAAGTGTTATCATTCAACATGTCTTCTGGGAACGTTACTAGCTGACCGCGATGAAGAGGAGTACTTTGATGCCTAAATCCACTCATGATTTATTTTTATTTAGCGTTAGTTAATTTAAGCATAAATAGTATAGTATTTTAGTTATCATCGTTTCGGCCAAATGAAGTCCACTGCTGGACACAGGCCTCCTTCAAAGATCACCGCAACGACCGATATGGGTGTGTTATGGGCTCATTAGGGGGTTTTGCCATAATCGCCGCGCTTGGCAGACGGGTTGGCAATCGCAGTTGAGCTGTTAATGTACTCGAAGGACGCTGCTGCCCATCCTTCGGCTAATCCCTTAGTCGACTTTTACGACACCCACGGGAGGAGATGGGGGTGGTGGTATTCTGAGCCGGCACCACTCGGCTCTGAGCCGACATGTTTTTAGTTATGAATTAATATATTTACGTGTATTAAATAAATTGAAATAAGTATATCAATTTATGATATTCTAAAAATTACATGTGTATTATGATATTGTAAAAGCCAGATTGGTACATGTCAGGTGTTGCAGGGCGGCAGATTCTGGGTTAGGTTTTATTTAACGTACTTTATTGTGTAACACATTATACAATGTTATATAGTCGTACATTATTGAGATTTAATAAGCTCAGAAATGAATGTATCTACCCTGAAATCTATTTATTATGCAACATCAAAAAAATTGCTGAACTGAAAAATTGACTAGGAACTGACAGTTGTAGAGTAGCAAAAATGCCTACACTTGGATAATCTGTAAATCCACCATTGAACAGCTTGATCATCGTTAATAGAAACCATTACATACGAAACAATCCATTGTACAATAACTGTAAGTACCTGAAAGGTAATCAAAACTCGTCTGTACTTAAAGCTACTACAGCATAATGTATTCAGTGTATTCAATAAACCTATTAAATATCATATAATAATGCTCAGTGATAGATTGTTAACCTTGCCTTCATTTCTCATGAGTAACTTAGTGGGTAACCAGCTTTTCTAAGAAAATCTTATAAATTAGCTTGCGCTAGAACAAAAGTCCCATTGTGTGAAAAATAGAAGATATTTTTATTGCATTAGTTTTATTATCGAATATGGTTTGCTCCATGTTATGTACGGATTAAGAATAAAGCACCAGGTGACTAAGGGATTCTATACCAGAGGGATGGGCACCAGCGTCCCTTCTGTGGAACAGCAGCCATACTGCGCTCACTAACCCGCCTACCATCGTGGTGGGTTCTGGAAAATTCCACAAAAAATTACGACATGGACTATGTGGAAATCTATGGGGGATTTGAGTGATCTCAAACGCGTGTCTGTTTAATGGGCGGTGGTAGTGTCGGCAAGCAGATCGCTCGCAATCGGCACGCGCCTCGCTTGCAGCGCGCGATCTGCTCACTCGGTCTATACGCTGTATGTGGGATGGAGCATGGCAGTTGCGAGCGCACTCGCGAAAGGTATCTTCATATTATAAAAGTATTGTACAACACACGACTTAAAGCCCTAATTTAAATGACAAAATGAGCGGTGTAGCTATAATGAGTGATAGGACTGTTATACTGGGCGGAAAAAGGCAAAATACATTTTATGAAAGTTATTGATGACGACACCCAGTGCCATGTGGGAAATGTTTCCAAACAAAAGACGTTTGGAAATATTTCCATGGTTTCGGCTGGCTGGGCTGGATCATCGCGCAGCGCTGGACGCCTGACAGTTAAGTTAACCATACAGGAGTCCCGTACAGGGCCGCGGACCGTACGACCCCCCGTAGAGGTGATGAACTTCCTCGCGCGGTCCTCCGAGATTGGGAAGCACACGGTGTCATGCACCCACTATCCTCTTGACTCGGGGGATGGGGCATACAATGTGCTCTTCAAAGCCCCAACAACTGTTCAATGAGCGGGCTATATTGCCCGTAGAACTGATGGCCGTTGGGGCATAAAGGTTCTCAAGTGAAGACCAGATAACGCAGCGTGGGACGACCTCCAACGAGATGGACAGACGGCCTGGTGAAGGTCGCCGGGAGTCGTTGGATGAGGGCGGCATGTAACCGCTCGTTGTGGAAATCTAGGGGAGAGGCCTTTGTGCAGCAGTGGACATCCTTTGGCTGATATGATGATGGTGAATGCCTCAGCAGCAACTTAAACGCAAAAATCTCGTATTCACTTATCGGTAATTAAAACAGTTAACAGGAAATTACGTTTCTATCATATTGTCGATATACTATATCAAACCAAAGCAATTAGTAACATAGCAAGTTATCAACTGTGAATAAAACCTAATATCTTTTCTATTCATCATTTCGGCCGAATGAAGTCCACTGCTAGACACAGGCCTCCCCCAAAGATCACCACAACCACCGATATGGATGTGTTGTGAGCTCATTGGGGGGTTTTGCCATAATCGCCACGCTTGGCGGGCGGGTTGGCGATCGCAGTTGAGTTGTTAATGTACTCGAAGGACGCTGCTGCCCATCCTCCGGCCAAACCCTTAGTCGACTTTTACGACACCCATGGGAGGAGATGGGGTGGTGGCATTCTGAGCACCTCACTTTTCTATTACTTTCAGTTAACCCGAACTAAAAAGGCTAAATTAGAAAAGTTTTGACAACCTATAATTTACGTACTCATTTTGAAAACTATGAAATTAAGTAATTAGTTTCCCGAATACAAATTAGATGTATACCAGGAGCACAGAAAATTTAGGAGTTGCAATTTTCGTTGTAAACATATTTAATTGCGTAACTACGAATGTTTCTGCACCTAGGATTCCACTGGAATACAGTTAAATTATTAAGTTGCACTTTCGTCTGTATTTCTTAATTAGGAAGTCAAAGCTAGGAAGCTCAAGTTATTTCATTTCTGAAATAATATCTCATAATTTTGCAAAATATTCCTCTCTAAACTTAGACGGTGATAAATTGAAAACACTCACATCGAGGTAGCGGCGGTTTCTTTCAAGGGGAGCTCAAAATCAGAACTACTGGGGAAAAGTGCGAAGAAAAATTTTCTAGAATTCGTCTTTGTCCCAGGATTTAGTGGCAACCGCTCTATTAATCCAGAAAAGCGTAGGTACGCGCTTACTGACAACATAATGAACTAAATTCAAACTCTAACTTCATTTACTTTTGGGATGACTTATCCATTATGATATACTGGCATATATACAGGGCATGATCGACATAGCAGCTAAGATTATCATCATCATTAATCATCCGCCACGTGGCACTGAGCTAACATGATTTACATCATGAACACAGCACGCTGATATAGAAGACTAGGTTTATAATAATAATGCCTAGATACAAATTTGGTAACAGATCGCTAAAACAAAGAGTAAATTGTAATTTTTTCTTTTTTTTGGTTCTCACAAATTTACTTTTAATAAAGACTTATACCGGAATAATCCGATGGTGATGTGATTATCCCTATGATGTCCGGAATATTAATATAGCACCACTCCATCTCCTCCCGTGGATGTTATAAAAAGCGATTAAGGGTACTTCTGTGGAACAGTAGCCATAGTAGAATACTGCGCTCACCAACCCGCCTGATAAGCGTGGAAATTAGCAGATTCCCCACGAAATGACGACACAATAAAATTGTGGAAATCTTTGGCGGAAGCCTGTGTTCAGCAGTAGACGTCCTTTAGCTGATATGATGAATGTGAAGGTTTTATACACGACAACGTTTTACACAAAAAAGTAAGACAGTTATAGTGTGATTACATTACTAATTTTAATCTCATAATTTGAATTTAAATCGATGATCGAATTAAGGAGGCTGTGGACCAGGTGTTGTGAGGGCGAGGGGGGAGGCTATATCCAGCAGTAGACAGCGATAGGCAAATTTGCTGACTAATTGATGTAACCAAAACAAGGCCACGTCTATGTGAAACAATTCCTAAATGAAACTGTAGCTTTAGTTATTTTACAATGTTCATGAAAATATCGATTACTTTTGTGGTAGTAGAGTTCTGTGTAAATCAACTGTCTGGTAGTAGGTTTCTTATTGCTGAAGCCGGCTAGGTAGGTACCACCTGGTATATTTCTGTGCCAGACCAGAGACCTCAGTGCCAGATATTCGCCACTAAGTAATAATGTTTAAACTTTAGACATTACAGTGTTCCGGTTAAAAGGGCACTGTTGGTAGTGAAATTACTGGGTATAAGATACTTATTAACTTCATGTCTCTTGTGACGAGCGCAGTGTGGTAACACGCAAGACTAGTCCTGGGTAGCATTACAACTTTTTATTTATTTATTATTACAAATAAAATACAAAAAACAATAAAAAAGGTAAAAAAAACACTTTTAAATTTGATTTTTGTTTTTCCTGACGTTTCGAACACTTTGCAGGGTTCGTGGTCGCAGGCTGACTGAAAGTCATCCTGCATCCTCAATCAATAATATACGCGATTTAAACCGTTTAAAAGTGTTTTAATATAATGTGTAATAATCGCGAATACCTACGACATTACTATTAAAAAAATGCCAGTTATTCAGTGCTCGTAGTATAAGCAAAACGTTGTCACATATCAAACGAAACGGTTACACTAACAGCTTCAAAACTTGGCCAAGGTGACATTTATAGGGGTTATAACTTATAACATGAAAGGTCGACTTGTAGCGTGCAGTGAACTAGCAACATTATTACTTTCCATTTTTGTACCACAATAATATTAGAAATTTATACGGACATTTGTGGCCTCGTCCTCTATATAGCTGTGATTTCCATATGAAACAAAGTTAATCTCGCAAGCTTATTATGTAGTTTGAAACTATAATTACTTAACTGCATAATTTTTTGACTAAATAATGTTCGTCCACCAGCTACATTATTTGGGAATATTTGAGGTATGAAATTAAACCGCATGCAGAGTTTAATTACGTCCATGAGAGTATTCTAGTTGGTTGTAATTATGAACCACAGTATATTGCAGGTCCGTAACGGTACCGGTCGTTGGTCTAGTTAAATTGCCTATGGCGGCAAGTTGCGAAAGCTCAGTTACTATAACAAAATTTTATTGAAAAGGTACCAAATATTTTTTATTCCTGTAACATAACATATGTATACGTGACGTTGCCATATATAGTATGAATGTAACAGAACTGATTGAAGATCAAGAAACTGTCTTATTAGTTTCATCATTTCGGCTGTTACAAGTTACTCAATTGCAGTCCGAAGTTTGGAACTGTGCCCGGTAAATGGCAATAGATACATAGGGATGTTCCTTGTTATGGGAACTTTTCCAGTAATCACCACGCTTTGCAAGCGGCTTGGAGACCGCAGTATGACCACTGTTAAACAGAAAGGACGCTGCTTTCTATCCCTCTGGTTTAGTCCCTTAGTCACTTTGACGACATCCACGGCAGAAGATGGAGTGGTGCTATATTCTAAATCCGGTCACCAGACGGAGTATCTTTATTAGATGTCACAAAATTCCTGCTACATGATAAACTCTATAATTTATATTGTTTACATTTAATTTATTCGTGTGTACATAAGTACAACTTGTAATTGAATTGGTATTGTTTAACCGGTTAAATGGAGCCGACATTGATTTACAGTTGAGACCGCACCTGTATCCCTGTCGTGCATAGTAAACTTGTTTTATTTCTACAAAAATAAATACCACTCGTAAAGCGTGTAAAGCACGTTATGCTTGTTTTGAATACGAACGAGGAGTCTATCTATCTATCTACTATAATTGATCCCTATACAAAAAATCTGTTAACATGTAGTGTGGTAAATACTGGCCTACTCATGTCATGTTATCCTAAGAGTATTGGGAATCTATGTCAGCAGGAAAACGGAAACTACTGAACGTGAGCCCCTGTAGTCCGGCGCACGAATGTCCTCTGGGGATATTGCAATAACACTCCGCCAAGCCGGATTAATTATTGCACTATAATGTTCACTACTGAACATAATAATAACTCTTCTGTAGCCTGTTATGGGCGCCAAGGGAAGACTGTGGAAACATTTGACACCTACTACACCTATTGATATTTTGTTACATATCCATAACATTTAAAGCATCGGTCGGGCCCTAATGGCAGGAATGTGATGAAAACCAAATGATGTGCAAAAGTACAGTAAGTAAAAATAAAACGACATGACATGATAATAGTTTATTGTTAAGAAGTACAACACTTGCAATATCATTAAGATATTAATAATAGTAATGCTTCATAAAGTATAATATGAACTTCAAATCCCAAAATATTTTTAATACGTCTTATGTCATTTTTACGCTTGTAGCCATAATTATAATTATTATTATTAATCACATTTACAACAATTTTCGCCCGCCAGATTCTTAACATGCAGACTCTGAGGTTGGAAACGGTATATAGTTTGATACAGACAGTAAACCTCATTCCGTGTGGTGGCCGGACTAAGAATACCAAGCACCACTCCATCTCCTCCCGTGGATATTGTAATGAACTGTAAACCCGTGGGCTGAGTAGTAGCGTCCATTCTGTGGAACAGCAGCCTTTATCCCTCACCAATTAGCCAGCCAAACGTGGTGAGAACTGACAAATCCCCCAAAATGATGACGAAATTGTGGTAATCTACAGAGGAGTATTCTTTATCATGTTAAGTATCCTAACTCAGTTCAAATTTAAATACAATGTGTCTTATTTGTGAATGAATAAATCATACCTTCGCTTCTCAGTATTATAAAGGATCCTTGTGCTCCTAGTTATCTTAAAATTTTCTTTAAGTTTCTCTGTGGCTCCCACAGTCATAACCTTCGGGCTTCTGAAAATTTAATTCTTAACATTCAATTCCCACCATACAAGGTTTATGCCCAAATCCTTCCTTGATATAAAGAAAGCTCCGAGTAAATTCACGTTTAAACGTAAAGTGTGTCAACACTTCTTGAAATCGTTGCAATCCTGATCATTCTAAACGGTCTTCGACATTAAAGTTAATATTTATAACAGATTATAATAAAACACTTTTAAACGGATTCTATCGCGTATATTCTAGATTTTTGTTTTTCCTGACGTTTCGAACACTTTGCAGGGTTCGTGGTCGCAGGATGACTAAGGTGACAGGCGTCGTTACAGATTTTAAAAAGTTATTTTATTTTATCTACCGTACAATTATAATCAAAAATTATTTCGATGCACGCAGTAATCACTCACAGTGTCTTGATATTTTTTAGTGTGGTATTTGGTTTGGGACTTTATTATTTTAATAACAGGATTCCAAACTGGCGGTACCTGCCAGCCATCTTCTCTATTAAAATTAGGATGTTTTTTAATTTCAATAGCCTCACGAAACATTCTTGGTACATATCGGTTCTCTTTCGCGAGGACTTGAGGTTGATCGAAACGAAGAAAATGGTTGGGTTTATCTAAGGCATGTTCGCACACTGCAGACTTTGTGGAGCGTCTATGCTTGACGTCAGCTATGTGTTCTTTTATCCTGGTGGCTATACTACGCTTTGTTTGCCCTATGTATGACAACCCACACTCACAGTCAATCTTGTAGACCCCTGCATCTTGTAAAGGTATGTGACATTTCACCGGTTTTAAAAGTTGGCTGATCGTCTTATGCGGCTTGAAGTAGGTTTTTATAGAAGCACGCTTCAAGATGTGACCAATTTTGTCGGTGACTCCCTTAATGAATGGTAAAACAGCGGGTCGACGATCAACCGTGGTGGGTTTCGGGTGGCTTCTGCGACGGGGATATGGTGCTCTCAAATTGTTACGCTGGAGAACTTCCTTCACATGGTGAAGTTCCCCTGCCAGGTGTTCGGGGTCGCAGATGCCGTGTGCTCTCTGTAACAAAGATTAAGCCACGGTAGCTAACTGACAAGGATGGTGGTGAGATTCACCATTAAGGTATCTGTCTGTATGGGTAGGCTTTCTATACACAGTGTGACTAACAGAATGATCTGGATTATGGATGAGAAGTATGTCAAGGAAGGCTAAGGATTTATTATCCTCCAATTCCATAGTAAACTGAATTTTACCATGTATTGAATTTAGGTGTTTTAAAAATGCAGTCACCCTATTGTGAGGCAAAATGGTAAGTGTCATCTACGTACCGTTTGAACATCTTCGGTGTAGTCGGAGCTGACATCAGTGCTCTCTCCTCAAAGTCCTCCATGAAAATATCGGCGACTACAGGAGAGACCGGTGAACCCATGGCCACACCGTCAGTTTGCAGGTAAAACTCTTGTCCCACAAAAGGTAGCCATTGGTAAGGCAGTGTTCTAGTAACTCTGCATATTGAAGAGGCATGTCATGCTCACTTAACCGTTTCTTAACAACATCCATGCAGTCCTTTACTGGTAAGTTGGTGAATAAGGACTGCACATCAAAACTGACCATCACTTCACTTTCAGCTAGTTCAAGGTCTTTTATATGGCTGACAAAGTGATAGGAATCCTTCACATATGTGTTAGTCTTTCCACGAAGTTGAGAGAGTATCTTCGCTAGATGTTGTGCCAGTTTGTAAGTTGGTGTATCAATCTGGCTTACTATGGGTCGCAGTGGAACATTGTCTTTGTGAATTTTTCATTTTTCATACATAGGGCAAACAAAGCGTAGTATAGCCACCAGGTTAAAAGAACACATAGCTGACGTCAAGCATAGACGCTCGCTCCACAAAGTCTGCAGTGTGCGAACATGCTTTAGATAAACCCAACCATTTTCTTCGTTTCGATCAACCTCAAGTCCTCGCGAAAGAGAACCGATATGTACCAAGAATGTTTCGTGAGGCTATTGAAATTAAAAAACATCCTAATTTTAATAGAGAAGATGGCTGGCAGGTACCACCAGTTTGGAATCCTGTTATTAAAATAATAAAGTCCCAAACCAAATACCACACTAAAAAACATCAAGACACTGTGAGTGATTACTGCGTGCATCGAAATAATTTTTGATTATAATTGTACGGTAGATAAAATAAAATAACTTTTTAAAATCTGTAACGACGCCTGTCACCTTAGTCATCCTGCGACCACGAACCCTGCAAAGTGTTCGAAACGTCAGGAAAAACAAAAATCTAAAATATACGCGATAGAATCCTTTTAAAAGTGTTTTATTATAATGTGTAATACTCGCGAAAACCTAAGACATTATTATTTATAACAGATTTATTTTTGTATTTTATTTTGTTATTTATAACAATGTAATATGAAAAGATAAAGATAAGATAAAAGCATTTTTTTATTCATGTAAAATAAAGTATAAGAGTATATGTATGTACTCCTATTCTTTTTTCATTTCAACATTATGTATATCTTAGTTTTTGTCTTCTGCAACGCAAAGGTGTACTGCTGAGAATGGCTCATGGCATTAAATCCGCTTTGTCAATCAAATCTTTGGCAAAATTTGTCAAATCAATATACATAAAAGTTTAAATAAATAAATATCAATACCAATACTGAAAGTGACAAATACATAGACCAAAACAGTTATATTGAATTAACATAATCGGCCCATTACTATCCCACTGCTGGGCCTTTTCTCATGATGAGAAAGGTTACGCCTTAGTCCACCACGCTGGACTAGTGCAAGTTGGCGGACTACACATACCACAGAGAACATTTTGGAGCCCTCTCAGGTGTGCAGGTTTCCTGACGACGTTTTCCTGCACTTTTCCTTCTTCATTGAACAGGCAGGCCAAATTTTAGCCAAGTTCAATACAAGACGACAAAAAATATCAATGCGAGTGCCAATATCCCGCATCTATAGTCCCCCTCAAGCATGTCCCGGGCAATGGCCCGGCCAAGCCAATGGGCTTGGGCCATAACTTTGCTCGCACCACTACCCCCGTTCTGAACTTACTGCCTAAAGAAATATGTTCTAAGGTGAATGAACTTGTGTAATGTCTTTTGGTTAAACGTTCGGGATGGAAATCGGGATTTATGTTTCTTTGACGTGACTATAAAAGCAGTAAAAATTAGCAAATTAAAGTTACTGTCGCGAAAAATCAGTTGCCACTTCATTTACATTGTAGTGAACCGTGTCACTTAGAAAATTATGATCTCGGGTATACATAATATTACCATATTGAAGCTCATACTTTGTTGCTCAGTTCTTGCACTGACTACAAGTACATATCACATGTACTAGCGGGTCTTTAAAAATGAATTACACTCTGAATTTATTTCTCTTATCTCGATTTACTTCATCATCATCATTTCAGCCAAAGGACGTCGACTGCTGAACAAAGGCCTTCCCACAGATTTCCACAAAGTCCGGTTACATGCCATATGCATCCAACGGCTCCCAGCGACCTTCACCAGATCATCCGTCTATCTGTTGGAGGTCGTCCTACGCTACGTTTCCCGGTGCGCGGTCTCCACTCGGGAACCTTATTGTATATATTATTGGCGATTTACTTATTTCTATGCAATGATACATAGAATTGTTTACAATATCCAAATACACAAACGAAATGATTCACGGAAAAAATAAACCTGCAGCTTCTGTAAATAATTACTGGCGTATATTTTTCACACATAACACATGTTTGGGTCGTGCTGCAATATCTCGAGCAACAATAGCGCGACCCCGGCATGCCACTTCAGCCTGTTTTGTTCCACCCTTATTCTTCTAGTGGACGTTATTACTTAGTCTATTGTCTTCCAAGGTTTTACAAACATGCGAAAAATAAAGCATTGTATGGTTTAAGAATGTATCATGAGACCCACCCCAGCCAAGAGCCTACCTATAAAACGTCCGCTTTTATCATTTAATCCCGAAAGGAATGAATGTAATTTACTTTACGATGTTACGTCGTCTAAAGTGTATAGTTTTAAGACTACTAAAGTTTACAAGGTTCATCGCGAAAGCCAAGTAGCGTTCAATAAAAAGCGACATCTAAAAGCCCTATTGCCAACATTCTTGGGCCGCGAGCAGTCAAGGCATCCCGACACTTTCTGCACTTAGCCTCGGATACATACGTCTCAGTATGGCGGACCACTATGTGACCGCAATTCGTTGTGGAAAAATGAGATCGCTTTTATTGTCAAGAAAATAAATTGCGATAAAAGCGCGTCTTGCGTCTAGCAGTTTGCGGCAGTCAAAACAAAGCCTGGCAGCTCTTGTTGGTTACAATTACGGAAACCCTAATATAGCCGAAGACTGTAAACAAATTTATGCCCTGTTTTTTTCGCAATTCATTAGCGTTTCCCGTTTAGAATAAGATTTCCTGCGGTAATGAAACAACGATTTTATGTGGTAACGATGCAATAAATATATCTTTTCGAAATGAATGGTTTACTAGATTTTCCGAGACTGAACAAGGTTATGTAACTCATTTATCTCAGCCGCCGAGCTCTACCGGTGGTTTTAATAAATTAAGTTGTCGGAGTGATGCAAGTTTGAAACTTCTTCTACAGCGTTATCTCTGCCATGGCTAAGATCTTCTATCTTTCTAATAAGTAATTGCTCTAGGTACAAAAAACATCGTGGAACATTATTTGCCGCTTTTTTAAGATTGAGATTGTAGTAGATTCACGTCGTGAGATTATAATTTGAAATTTATAGAAGAAAACTCGGACAGCCGAAGGATTTTCGTAAATATCTAGTCAAAATATTTAGAGATAAAAAGTTAGTATAAACGTTTATAAAAAGCAAATTTTAATATTCAAACGGTGAAAGTAGATATGAATATTTTATGAATTTTTCGTCGACCCTTGTTTTGTTTTGACAAACAAAGTATTTTGATAGATTGCCCTAACCACCTCAGTCGTGAAATAAGCTATATAAAAATAGCCAACATTTTAATGTTTTTTTTCGTTCACCTACAAACGAGAGTACATAACCTGATAAGCAATATATATTCAGACCAACAGATAAAAACGTAAACTCTTCGATGACACTATCACAACTACTGTTGAAAATCATGTGGAAGTTTGACAATTTGTCTGTTTGTTTGTTATGTCATTTGTTATAAAATTTGGTGAAAACACTTGCAATAAAGTAGGGGATTTAAAAACTAAATACCAGGAAATTATCGCGGAGGTAAAAAGCCGGGCTGGAAATAAAATTTATTGATTTCTCAACGGAACCCTACATGATCTGTTTATGTCCCAATAGACGCAGGGCTCTGGTTAGCAAATCATTCTACGTGCTCGATAAGTTCACATCCGCTGTGTAATGAACGGCTATAATTATATTCACTTCGATATAAAATGCGATGACTACTTAGATACTAGTTGATTTATAAATCTAAAACTAGAGCATCAACACACAGAAGGCCACTTCGAATTTCTAAATAAAATAAATGTGAATTTAAACGTACTTTATTTAAGTTTCAGTGCATTTTAGGATATTACCACATATCCATGTATATGTTGGAAAACAATAGTACCGGGAAACAGTACTACCTCCCCATCTCATCCCGTGGGTGTCGTAAAAGGAGACTATGGGCAGCGACTTTCGAGTACATTTATAACTTAACTGCGATCGCCAACCCGTCTGCTAAGCGTGGTGATTATGGCAAAACCTCCCAATGAGAACACAACACAAATCCTTACCGGTCATTGTGGCAATCTTTGGGGGAGGCTTCTGTCCAGCAGTGAACGTTTTATTGGCTGAAATGATGAATAGCGAATAAGCGGTGCCGCATGAAAACACACGATAATCAGGAATCAGTATTTACTACATATCCTATTTTCCTTAACTGATGCGTTGTCGACCTTTAGGGGGGATGGAAGGGGAATGCAGAAAGATGAAGTAAAATTGGGCTTCCGATACTCACTGCACGAAATGCAGCAACATAAAAGATAGAGCAGTAGAATATATTACAAAATATATAAATTTTAATAGACACGCTGAATACCATGATTTTGTTTAATATTCATTCGAAAGGAGTGTCAAGATATTTCATTCAACAGTTGCAGTTTCTATGATTCCCTTGTATTTAGTCACCGTTAAAGTAAAAGGTAATAATTCTGTCGCAATCTGTATACTTTCTTGCACAGGGAGGTACCTATATTCGTGTTTTAGTTGTTTAACAGTCGCATGTTATAATATCAGAAATTGCATATATTTTCCCACTTAATCTATTCAAGAAGATACCTACTACTGTTACTCTTTTCGTAAAACAGATAAAACTTTTCTTTGGTGAAGGATGTAAATAAACAAAATACGCAGAACGCTAACTAGTTGACAAGTCACGTACAATAGTCCCTTAGGAACGAACTAAAGCAAAGACGGCGCCTGTATTCACAAGTCGAGAATTTGGAAAACTCGCAACTTCCAAGCGTACAACAAAAACTTTAGCCAAAATAGGGTATTGTTAGAGTTAGCGTTTAGCATGACTAAGCAATACAATTTGATTTAGCTGCGGCTTAGTACTGTACAGTTAATATCAATCATCTGAGCTTTATGAATGCACCAATGTTAAGTGAATACGACTAATGCAGATTGCGAATCCACGCATAAAATCGGAGTTAACACAGCGATAAGGAAGCTAAAAATACTAAAACCAAAGTCGTGTCAGCCGGAGAATGTCCACTGCTGAGCAAAATTCTCCCCATAGATCAGTAACATGCCGTGTGTCGTCATTTTGGGGGGGAATTCACCAGTACTCACCACAGTTGGAAGGTGGGTGGTGAGCGCAGAATGGATGATGTTCTACAGAAGGGACGTTGCTGTCTATCCCTATGCTTTAGTCTTTTAGTCGCCTTTTACATCCATGGCAGGAGATGAAGTGGTGCTATATTCTTAATCCGTACCATATGGAACCAGAGTAGACCAAATGTATAATATAATGAAAATAATTGTTCAATCATCTATAAATACGATTTTTCGGTAAGCAGATTTGGTTCAATGATTACGACCAAAAATACTGTAGTCGCTTGATAAGCATCTTAAACAAAGTTTCAGCGATAAAAAAGATAGGTAGATACATATAGCTGGAATATACAGAGGAAGTCAGTTGACTGTTGTTTGGGAAAAAACAAATCCAAATGAAATTAAAGACGGGAGTTTGCGCAAGAAGTCCGCACTTTTCACTCGATTATTATTAACGCTGCACGAAAAATGTATTCAGTTTCTCGTTAGCATTAATCTTTAAAAGCGACCATTCGTTTTCGGTTGCATGACATCGGTGGAATTTATATTTACAGTAGCGATTAATTGAAGTGGGACGATTAATATTGAGTGTAGAATATGCCAGTAGATTAATTATTGAGATATAAATAATGGATGGGATAAACAAGAATTCAAAAACTTTCAGTTCAAACAATCGGTTTGATGGTTTTAAAAGTTTATGGTTTCTATTGCAATCATCATCATATCAGCCAAAAGAGGTCCATTGCTGAACAAAAGCCCATCGTTTTGGGGGGAAATTGCCATGCTTGGCAGAATGTTTGGTCAGAATAGCTGCTGTTCCACAGAAGTTTAGAGTCCCTTAGTAGCCTTTTACAACATCCACGAAAGGAGTTGGAATGGTGCTGTTTTCCTAATCCAGACACCACACCAATTCAATGAATACATGAAATTAACAGGAAATAATTGATTCATCAATTATCATATATTAAAACGATCGATATTGACTATCTTGACTTCCTCGTTAATGCTCAAAGCAAAACTCAATCGAAAAATCGAGATCAGTCGAAACATTTCAATCACTGTGGAGAGTAATTAGCAAATATATGCCGTTCGAACATTGCCAAGTGAGCCAATAAAATTATACGAGGCGTCCCCGTAACGCCAGTAGATCCCTCATATTAATTTTAGCTGCCGATTTATATTAACGATTTCGCAAATAAATGTAGTAACTGATTTTGTTTGATGCCCTTTGCGATGCGACTTTTGGAACATTAAAATATAGGTATATTTTACTGACACTGTATTTGATCATTAGAGTCTTTAAAGTTAGGTATGTTGTATATCCCAATTTAAAAACACGGAAAGAATTTATATATCTAATATATTATAAATAAATAAGCGGACTGACGGGACAACATAATGTTATTATGTAAAGGTGTTTACTATGCAGTGGGACAGGCAGATATAATTATAATTGTATCAGATATACCAGGAAAACACATATTTCTAGGGGGTCCGGGGGTCGCGCCGTGCGAATCCCGGAAAATCTGAGGCGCGCACGCCGTGGTCACGTGCCGCCGTGTGCGCATCACAGCGCATTGCAAGGCTTGGGGGGATCCTTTACAGTCCTCCCCGAGAAGTGCCTGGAGAGTGGCCTTTTCACAGCCGTTTTCCCTCCGCTAGAGGGGGTGACCGCTTTACAGTCATCCCAAAAGGAAATCACCTATTTATTTTGAAATAGAATCTTTGTGGGTGTGATTTGTGAATTTAATGGACAGAACATCTCTGCGTGGAGTTATGAGCGACCGAAATAAAACGAAGAATTGGATACTTACCTAAACAAAAAGCAAAACTATTAAAACTATGATACAGTTCTGTCGGCACGGTTCGCGCAGTGGCTAAGCGATTGGCTTTCTGCACCACGTGTCGCGGGATCGATCCCCGTGCGGACCAAATATTTATATGATTTACTGATAGTCTGAGTGTTTGTGCATGTGAGGTTTACGTCTGTAAACTGTACCTACGACCCTAGAGAAACCCTAGCAGAGCAATGTTTAAAAAGTGTGTATATAAAGACATAACTATGCAATGTCCTGCTCCTTATAGTAAGTGCTGACCTTTTCATGCGAAGGCGGTACCATAAAATTTTACAGCGAGTAATTACAGGGTTACAAGCTATAAAAATAGTCATTATGCTATGTAATATTAAGTATAGATAATAAAGTGCTCCTGTCATTGGGTTTAAAACAAAAATTGGTAAAGGGTAACGAGCGGTGTTAAGTAAACGTAACACATAAAAGGGATTTAATTAAAATTTTAATGAACTTCCAGACCACTATCACGAAACGAACGAGAACTGGTAAGTAGGCAGGCTGAAATGAATTCGTGATGATAAAAGCTTAATATTTTATTATTATCTCGTTATTACATCTATAGTACATTCTACAATAAACGCTAACCTGTCGGTTTTTTGGCATTGAATATCCATTTTTAATCACTATGAAAACAAAGTGTAAAAACATTATCGACTGCACTGATTTTATACCTATTGATAAATCTATTGCTGTAGAAGCATAAAAACTTTAGTTTTCTGCCCACACAGGCGGTCTTTTTTGACAAATGCATAAAAAAGCAGCCTTCCATATCATTTCGGCCGAATGAAATCCACTGCTGGACGCAGGCCTCCCCCAAAGTACACCACAACGACCGATATGGGTGTGCTGTGGGGTCGTTGGGGGGTTTTGCCATAATCGCCACGCTTGGCAGACGGGTTGGCGATCGCAGTTGTGTGTACTCGAAGGACGCTGCTGCCCATCCCCGATTAATCCCTTAGTCGACTTTTACGACTCCCACGGGAGGAGATGGGGTGGTGGTATTCTGAGCCGGCACCACACGGCAAGCCTTCCATAGCTTCCGTGCAATCTATGAAATACAAATTAAATGTTCCAGCTGTCACCCAGTAACCTATCTTGGAACGGTGGACGTCATTAGGATCCATATCCATTGAAAATTAATCTCTACAAATATGTAAAATTGAAGTGTCTGTTTGTAATGTCAAAATAACAGCTTTTTAGTAAATGCATATGAAAGTAGGTATATACGCTACATATAACAAAAAAACAATTTTAAATTGTTTGTCTGTCTGTCTGTCTGTTTGTTCCGGGTAATCTCCGAAACGGCTGGACCGATTTTGAAGAGACTTTCACCGGCAGATAGCTGATGTTATAAGGAATAACATAGGCTACTTTTATATTAGAAAAAGAATGAAGTCTAATATGTAAACCATTACAGACAATCTAGTTTATAAATAACAAAAATGAGATGGATAATATTGGTTTGCCACCACTTCAAAACGTGTCGTAGACAAGTTTATAGTAAACTTGCATATGAGTACAGTTGTAAAATAATGGCTATTGAACAAAAGTACCATTAACTACCAGTCAACAGCAGTAATTTATCTCACTGTGAGTTAAAAAGGCCTATATGCTTAAATAATCAAATATCCGATTTCTTTTAAATTAAACAGCGGGTGAAACCGCGGGGCACAGCTAGTTGTCAAATAAAAGTCTAATCAATAGCATTAAAACTGTACAGCCAATCATATCTTATAAATAAAAAAATCAAAAAACCGCTAGCGTTGAGGCCTGGTGGCTGGTGTTGACCTAGCTTGATATAATAACAAATTTAAATTCGAAACATCTCTGCAATAACAATATCTTATAAAAGCATTAGCAACAAATAAAATTCGTCACACAAAACTGAATTGAACAACATTGAGTAATAAGCTATAACACGACTACATTTACTACTAGGCGATGGATTAGCCACCTGACGTAACTTCGTACCACGTTACAATCTCAAGATTTACTGCCAACTCAAGTGCCGCTTTGTAATTTGCGGTAAGCACAGCTGTAAAGGCTGAAAGGCAGGTACCTAATAAGGTAAGGAAGTCATACATGTACTACATTCGGAGCGTTTCTTTTTCTTTTTCTTTTTTAAAAAACGTTGCCCCACACTAGGATTTCTCCTGTGTCGTGGGTGCGTTTACAGACACAAATTCCACACACAATACACCCAGACCCGGAACAACTACTTGCAGATCATACAAATATTTGTTCCGTGTGGGAATCGAACCCACGACCCGGTGCGCAGCAGTCGACTGTATCAGCCACTGCACCAACCGTGCCGCCAGAAGATACGCTTTCGGAGCCAGCAGACAAACCTTACTTATGTTATATAGAAAATTGTTTTTACGTTAAATATAATTAACCTACTTGGTTATTTGAAATTTTTTATTACTGTTGGATACCTACTTATATTATTCAGAATGTCAAACACTGGGTATATAAATACATCTAGAAATTCTGGATATGCGAGTAATCATTATTAGAAGGAAGAAAAGCGATGTTTTACACAATAATTTAGGCTTTGTCTATAGTATTTGCTAATTTCATGGCCACATACATACTTAATAAATAATATCGTCAGGAGCACGTAGATAATAACAGACACAAATGAAAGAATGCTTGAATGCACGAATGTGCATTCACACACAAACAAAGACTTAAAATAGGCTTTGTTTTAATTCCTTATTCAAAATGTAAATGCTTTTAATAAAACTAGGTTTAGTACGTAGGCTCTTATACGTCAATATATACAATTCCAAGCACAACTATCCAATCCATTAAATAAACAGATGTATAACACAAAGCAATATCCTTATGAAAGTAATCCTTCATACGCATAATCGTATGTAACTTATTTTTGACTATCCACGAGTGGGCGGCGCTCGCCACGTGATAAATTATTAAGTTCGAGGTCACATAGTAGCTACCCACAAAGTATATTTCCCAAAATATGAGGCACTTCAATGTATGTAATATTTCGTCTTCATACAGCACTAGATTTCGTACGTGGTTTTAATAATGCTCACTGCAATGAGCGGTCATATGCGGATATTGCTACATATATTGCAGTGAGATGATGATTAGTTAATTAACAGCTGAGGGATTTGGTCAAATCATTTACTTTCTTTAGGGAAATCACCCCACTGAGTTGATATTTTAACATCTTTAATGAATTGATCAAGAATCATCATGATGGCAGATCCTTAGGGATTTGATCAATATCCGTTTTCATAATTTCCCTACGACACCACGCTACGCGGGCTAATAGATATCAATCTCTAGTCGTATTTTACTACACCTATTCGGTCTATTCTTTGTCAGGGTCCACTAGGAACTAAAAACAACGGCTATAGTGTGATCTTACGAGGACCTGGAGCTTTCGGCCCTTGCGGCTTGAGACCCTTTCGGTGCCGAAGATGACCGCTCCAGTGGTTTTAGCCGGTAGGAGTCCGGCATACCCCTTCGCCCTAACGACGAACTAAAAACAAGCAATTATACTATGTTAACGTACCAGTTTATTTATGCCCCACAAGCTATACTCTAAAACTTCGGTGAATGCAGTTCAATGAATTATCTAAAACAGCGAGCTTACTATCTCCTAGGAAAACAAACGGGAAGTAAGTTTTTGATATATTGCTGGTTACCAGCTGGTCACTGTGCTGTTGCCTGGAAGATTAAGCGCTTTGTGTGGACAATATTCAACTTCAGTAGGTATTAAAGCACCATAACGGTTTAGACTAGTTCAGATAACAAGAGCTTAACGCCAATGTCCGCTTAAAATCGCGTTAATGTAAGCAAAGCCTTATAAAATTATAACTACATAATACCACGAATTTATAACTACATAATACTGACCATTATGTAGTTATAAATTCGTGTAATCATAATGAGCTTCAAGAAGTTTGTACTTTAGTACCTAGCCTACATAGAAGTAGAATCAGTGATAGTTCATGTTTCACGCGGCATGGCAAACAAAAAATTAAGAAAGATACCGTTGATTCAAAACAGACAAAAAATCGTTATTTTTGTATGTTAACATATTATTATACTTCACGACTGTTTAATGTTTAAATTGAGAGGATGAAACGACGTAACAAACTTTCCAGCAATAAGTATTGATTAGTCCCTTAGTTTAGACGGCCCGGTTGCAGTGGCTTTGCAATTGGCTTTCTGTGCTAAGAGTCACGGGTTCGATCCTCGCGCGGCTCGAATATTTGTACGATCGACACATACCTAGACGATGTTGTTTTTAAACTATCCCCACGATACAAGGGAAATCCTAACTTGAGGCATCTTTAACTGGAATTGTACACAACACAATTTTTATAAGCCTTATTTCATTGAGTAATTGTATAATATTCTCTTTTACAATAATACCTGTTAATTAACTTCTAAAATATCGGTCTAACCGTCCGTCAATATCAATGGTTTTGGGGCGTTAATCTGCCATCCGCCTGTTAGTTTGGGCGTAATCCTCTCGGCCTAGATAGTCTCTCTGAATATAAATTCGGGAGTCCTAATAAAAAAGGTTTTCGTTCAAAATTCATGTTTTGATTAATAAAATAGTCCTAGTTCCCTCGTCTGAATTAGGAAAATTGTTATTGAGATTTTCTCTGTAGGAATACATTATAACAATATATTATAGTACAACCTCCAGAATTTAACTAGACGGCTGAGTACTGTAAAGTTGTTTGAGATGTCGCTGATACTAAAAACTTGTCTGGGTAGTTCGGCTCATCATCATAAACAACATAATATCGAGCCATAACCGCCGAATCACGCTACAGGACAATTTTCTTATTTTTGAATTTAAAATTTGTGTCTTAAGCAATGGGTGCTTACGATTAAAAAAAGCAAATCAAAAAGTTTTCGACTTCCACAAAAAAACAATGGCCTCCCCAATAGATTTTCACAAGGACTGGATAGTTCCCGTGTGTTGTCATTTTGCATGGAATTTGCCAGTACTGGCAGACGGGTTAGTGAGCGCAGAATGGCTACTGTTTTAAGGGACGCTGCTGCCTATCCCACTGGCTTAGAGTCCTTAAATTTGCCTTTTACGAAATCCACGGGAGGAGGTGGAGTGGAGTCATACAGCTCCGTATTAAAAACATTCTTAATAAGGACACCACAAGGCCATGAACCTCGGATAGTTCGGCTACAGAGGCTAAACTTCAAATATTATTCTACTTCTAGGCTAAGTATATTTTAACATACTTTTGTACTTTTGAAATAAACAATTATTTGTCTCCCTATTCGCCAGGAATCCGAAGGAACCTGGTCTTTTGCTTACGTGGGGACAAGGACACTAACCGGGCTTGCCATGGCTGCACTGTAACAATACAGTCACGAATCGTCCTCGTTTGTGTAGGACTATTGTATAAGATGGAAACTACAATAATAAGGTTTATTGCGATAGGTTTTATATGGATTATTTATGGATACACTTTGGCTTAAGAGAAACAATGGCGTCTGCCGTTCCACCTTTACATGAAAATCTGTGGCAGACTGTGACTCGCCACTCACAAGATGCGACCACTACAGGGGGCAACACCGGCGTGAGCGGCTGCAGTGTCGAGAGGCGCGGCACTGGTTTCACCAATAAGCGTCTTGAAGACTCCGAGCAGGTTTCCCCGTTATTGCAGCGTTCGATATTTCTACCCCTGAGCATATAACTTTGGCAGCCTCGATCGGCCAACGAAGGCAAGCAAGAGTTAACAGTCCTGTCGGCACTCATTGCGTCCATTCCAGCCAGTCAATAAATATATGCCGTAGACGTGGTCGTGACCAACTTTCTGGGACATTCGGGTGCTCAGTGTCGCCACTCACATACATCTCGCCACAAGCTGCGCATTATTATTATGGTAATTCTAACCAAAGTTGGGGCACTGGTGACCTGTGACACAGGTTTTTTTTAAAACCTACTTCAGGTACCAGTCTTTCACATAGGTGGAATCTAGTTAAAAGGCATCATTGTAAAATTATTAACTCTAAGACCACCATTGTGAAGAGAGAATAAATGAGATATTGTTATTATTATTATTCTCAGCAGCAACCCCTTTATCACATTAGATTAACATAGTCAACTTTGAAATGCAGGTGTACAGCAGCACCTCTACCAACCTTTAAGGTATACTGGCGTGATATTTCAATTTCATTTTATTCATGAGACCTATTTCTTCGCCCAAACTGCACCTTATCAAAAAAAGCTGAAATGAAGGAAATTATCATAGCTTATAATAATAAATCTTCATGACCACTCCTACCCTATTTCGTGGAGTGACGAAATGAATAATACGAATTCTCACATCACGTAATCCTATTTGTAAGGGACGAAGGCAAGGGCGCGCCTATCTCCGTATTTATACAAACGAGCTTTGCGTGTTAATACAAATAATTATTTGTATATCTTCGCAGGTTATTATTTTCATACATTTGGAAGTAATTCTCCTTGATGAGTAAAGAAATTTTGATGTTATCAAAGTCTTACTTAGAAGTGGAACTGGAGAAGTGGAGTGTCGTGTTCGGATTAAGAATATCACCACCACTACCACTCCATTTCCTCTCGTGGATGTCGTAAAAGACGACCACCAACCCGCTTGCCAAGCGTGGGGAGTACTTACAAATTCCCCCAAAATCATGACGCCTGACACGGCATATAACCGGTTGTCTATGGGGAAGGCTTTTTGCTCAGCAGTAGACTTTTTTTAGCTGTATGATGATGATGAACTCTGATTTACATTTTTGAGTACCGTCGTACCACTGTAGTTGCTATGTAATGGACAATATAAACTTTTTCATTTATTTTCTAAAAAAGCATGGTCATGAGCTTTCAGCTGTCAAAATCATGTCAAAGTTGTCAATCATCGGCACTTTGGCGCAGTGACTAGTCGCTTGACTTTCTGCGCTACGTGTGACGATTTCGGTCACCGCACGAAACAAATATATATAGAAGCAGATATAAATCTTAAATTCAAAAGTACACAGACCCAGAACACCTAACGACAATACAAATATTTGTTTAGTGCGAGAATAGAACTCTCGACCCTTGCAGAAAGCCAATAGCTAACCACTGTGCCAAATGTTCTGTCCCATTAGGTACGTAGATTCGGTGTAATGAGGTAAGTACCTACGCACATACTACTATGCAGGTAAGTCCGCCTTAATAGGTACGTACACACACCTGTTTTTATTTTTATTGGTGCCCAGTGGAAATTCTTCATGAACTTCCTTCGCTCCGGGGATGGACGAAGGGGTATGCCGGACTCCTACCGGCTAAAACCACTAGAGCGGTCATCTTCGGCACCTAAGGGAGGCTCCAGGTCCTCGTATGATCACACTAGAGACGTACACACACCTAATGAGGTAAGTACCTACCTAGGTACATGACAATGCAGGTAAGTATGCACGTAACGTACGACATCTGTTTCTGAAGGTAATAACAAATCAAGAGTTTAATACTGTCCTATAAATAGCTCATTCAGTCTATGGTAAAATAGAACTTACCAAGTCGCAAGGATTACATTAAGATGGTGGCGTAAACATTCAGTGCTTCCTTAATGCACTGCAATATCGCTTCCTAGTTATTAATCTCATTTAACGTAAATATAGTGGGAATATGGAATAAGACAAGTAGATAATTATCAGCACACATTTGTGTACCTGAGGATATTTCCACAATTACATCCTCACAAAGTTTAAATTTAGAATTCTCCTATTAACATTCACGTCAAGTTTGTTTAGGCTGTAGGTGAGTAAGGATTGGAGTTTGGACAATCGTTTTCGGTAACATTGTACTGTCTATCTGGAAGCGGCCTAATGCCGTGAATAAGTAAGTAGACTGAGCGAGCCTGTTAATGTCGGTACCCCCGGAATAGCGGTACAGGATACGCGTTTATGGTACGAGATAAACACTCATCTACATAAGAAACTAAATAGTGATTTTGTTTCGGTCGATCGGATTTGTTTTCGTCTTTGCAACGTTTTACTCAATCAACATGGATGATAAGTAACTGAAAAAGTGTTTGTGCAAATCTTTAGGTGTGCAGGGACAATTGAAATTGTGGTTAAAATCCTTGATGAAGAGTAAGTGTCGAGTCTGGTCACCATCATTATCATCATCATCATATCAGCCAAAGGACGTCCACTACGAACAGTTAAATGCCACGTCGTCCCACGCTGCGTTTTCCGGTGAGCGGTCTCCTCTCAAGAACTTTTTTACTCCAACGGTCATCAGTTCTACGAGCAATGTGTTCTTCTAAGGTCCTCATTTCTGTTCGATCTCGTAGAGAAATACCAAGCAAAGCTCTATAGCTCACTCGCTTAGTGGCCTCGAGCTTTCTTATGAGGCCCATAGTGAGTGACCCGTCATCATCCATTTCAGCTTAAAATGGTCCACTGCTGGACAGAAGCTTCCCCCAAAGATTACCACAACGACCAGTATAGGCTTGTGTTGTGTACTCATTGGGTGGTTTCTGCCATAATCGCCACGCTTGGCAGACGGGTTGGCGATCACAGTTGAGTTATAAAAGTACTCGAATGATGCTGCTGCCCATCCTCCGGCTAATCCCTTGTACGACATCCACGCGATCAGATGGGGTGGTGATATTCCCGTCACCATGCATAGGTATAAATCTGTGGGGGTCGCGGGTGCGCAGATTGGGGAGTCTGCGTGCTCACACTGAGCGACCCCCGGGAAGACGGTGGCGCGCACGTGGTCACGTGCCGCCGTGTGCGCATCACAGCGCAAAGCGAGGCTTGGGGGGATCCTTTACAATCCTCCCCGGGAAGTGCCTGGCGGGGCGACCTTTTTACAGTCGCCTTCCCTGTGCTAGAGGGGCCGCTTTACAGTCATCCCCTCCGTGATGTGCCTAAAGGCGTGGTACCAATGGGCGGCTCTAGTGTGCTCTTACGAGGACCTGGAGCCCCCCTTCGGTGCCGAAGATGACCGCTCCAGTGGTTTTAGCCGGTAGGAGTCCGGCATACCCCTTCACCCTTCCCGGGGGCGAAGGAAGTTCCATGTAGAATTTCCAACGGACATCAATAAATAAAAAAAAGGTATAAATCTGTGATCCCTTAGTAATTAAGTGCGAAGTTGATTGTACATATACAGAAACACGCCCATATAAAGATAAAAAAAAAGTCTTGAAAGTATGCCTGTTTTGTCGTGCAGTTCCCAGTTATAAACAGATCAATTCATTTCCCGTAGGCGGCAATTGAAAATTAAGTTAGTGAAGTAATAAACCCAGTGCCTTAGAAGGAATCTGTTATGGAGATTATTATGTAAATGTGTTCATGGTTACCCAATATAGGTACATCGCGATGCAGTATCTACTGCAGTTGATGGATACCGTTGCAGGCTATCACTAATCTATTATCTGGGTGACTGTACTCTACTATCTAAGCGACTCTACTCATGACGAACAATAAAGACTTATTAGGAACCGCCTCCTCGTACTTCATACCATTCATATGGAGGGAATATTGATATCTGCACCTCAAACCAAAATAAAATAAATCAAGAATACTAAATAAACAAAATTTACTGATAAATTGCTTCTAAACTATCTTTAGACATGGTTTATGGAGACGCTATGAGGATCGTTGAGTAGTAAGCGGCGCGTATGTGGTGTTTATGCTTGTGAAGTGGAGGCGGAGCAGGCAGCGGATCAAGTGTGGTGTCTTGGGAGTTCCGCCGAAGGAATTATAATTGATTTTGCTGCGTAATATGATAGCGATACTACATATTACGCCTTCTTCCTTGTCGCATCGTATCCTACGGGTACTGACGTACTGGTATATATCTACTTAAAAAAATCTTATTACAAAACAGGTCCATATAACCGCTCTCATGCAACATCAAAATGTGTACAATTACTCGCTTTATAGTCCACGTATAGCACTAAGTGTAACACCGGGGTCGAATAAATTATCCATACTTAATTCGTGCACATATGGCCAGAATTAATAAGTTGGTAAACAATCATGCGAGCCATAATAAAATTGGATTACTGGCCAACGAAATTGTGTTTAACTAACAGCGTAGTTCACAGAGTGGCCGAGTAAACTTCATCTCAGTAAGATGAACGAACTTTGAACTTTTGAACCAGCGCGGCGATGCACTGGCTAATAACGTTTGGTTTGCAGATTAACTTTTTCGTAGGCGATGCTGCTTAAATGATAAATTGAATGAATTGTGGGCATCTTTTATCATATTTTGGAATGGAGCTATTTTTAATCGAAAATAATAGGTACTTGGAAGTGTTTTATACTTAACTATATGAAAAATTCTAAACAGTAAACCTTGCTTAATCCGGTGAATATTTTTGATAGAATTTACTGGTAGTGAAGATTTCTTATAATTCGGATAAAATCCTTATGTGTCAACCCCTAACAAAGTTACGCACTTTATAATTAGACTAACCTAATAGTGTGAAGGGTTTGACAAACTTTTACATATACTAAAACGTTTACAGGGAATTGGAGCAAACATTTGTAAGCTGTGGTGTGGACAATTTCCTGTTATGTTTAATTTTGTCCCTGCAGAAATGGAAGGCGGTCACTGATACAGAAAGCGGCAAACATCTTGATCAAAAAGTGGCATAGTGGAGAAAATTTGGAGAATATAAATACACCTTATACCTATATATGTATGTATGTTCATACATATATTATGTTCGCACATACGCTATATTAGATCTAAAATTCGACTATGCGCAGTTCAAGTCACTTTTTAAGATATTTGCTGAATTTTTGTTTCGTCAGTTTGGGGGAAATTTGCCAGTGCTCACTACTACTCGGCGGGTCGGTGAGTGCCACAATAGCTGCTGCACAAAAGGGACGCTGATGCTGATCCCTCTGGTTTAGAATACCTTAGACACCTTTTACGACATCCATGGGGGCGATGGAGTAGTGCTTTATTCTTAATACGGACATCACACGGAATTGGTAACAGATAAAACATATTCTTTGACATTAAACAACATTATTATTTTGATCAAATCAGCGTTCATAATTTGCCTAAGAATTACGATAAAAACAGAACTCCATTAAGAGTTATTTGTTATCAGACAAGAACTGTTTTTACCAGAAACCGTAGAAAAATCATTGCCCCGCTGGTTACTCAACTTTCGTAAGAATCGCGGAAATTTCACAGGCAAAAAACGAATGGAAACTTTTAATTGAAAATCAAAATTCTCAAGAGAAAGGCTTCATATTTCAGGTTTCTTAATAAAATTCGCGAAGTTGATACCTATCTAATTGAGTGACGTTAATATAAATTCTTCAAATCAGTTATAAAGGCATTTTAATTACAATGTTCAGCAGCCGGCTGAAATTGTATACTGAATTAATTTACTAAAATATAAGAAAATTCCGAAAGACGTTTTAGTACAAAAATCTTGTGCAATTTTGCATCTTTACCAGCGTCGTTACTTATGTAACAGCCTTCAAAAACCTTCAACAAGTTGTTCTAAAAGTACGCCGCTGAAAACAGCGGCAACTCGAAACAGTACTTAATAGAGCATCTGTCTTAGTCATAGACCATTCATTTCGCCTCTGAAAGTCCACATCGCTCGCAACCTTTGACCAACTGTAAATAGACAAGGCCACGACCCACAAACAACCTGAACAACAGTTCCACTCACCAACACTCGGCCCATTTTCTTTTCACATAAAAAAATGAGGTTTCTGCACGTCTCTTAAAAAATGTCCCCGTCCTAGACCGTGCAATAAAAAGAATTTAAAGTATTATTTACCTTGCCTTACAATTCGCTCATTGAAACGGATTCTGAATGTCGCCTAATTTCTATAGAACAAACATAAAGCGTTGTTAACGCCACATAAAATATTTGAAGGTCCGGGATCGGGAAGGATATTGCAGAGCGAGATCGGAAAGGATATTGCAGAGTGGGATCTGGAGAGGGCCGATCCCGCACGGAAGAGAGACGAGATGGCGCCAGGGTAACAACCACCCCACCGTCCAGGTCCGGGGTACCTCAGGAATTGCGACCGCGAATATTAGTGAGTTTGTGTGCTCATACCGAGCGATCCCCGGGAAGATAGCGGCGCGCACGTGGACACGTGCCGCCATGTGCGCTGCACAGCGCACAGTGAGGCTCCGGAGGGATCTTTTTCAATCCCTCTAAAGATGTGCCTGGGGGTGGCGGCCTTTTTGGAGAGTGCCTAAAGACGGGGCACCGATGGGCGGCTTTAGTATGTTTGTATCGAGAAGCTGGAGCCCCCTTTCGGTGCGGAAAGTGTCCGCTCCGGTAGTTTTAGCCAGTAAAAGTCCGGCATGTCCCTACGTCAACCCCCTGAACAGACGAGTTCTAGAGGTATTTCCACTGGGGAACAATAAAAAAAGAACAAAGAGACGGTAGGTAACACCGCAGTCCAAGTTATTCTGTTGCCAAGCAATAGTGTAGGACACTGTGTTTTGGCTTAAAGGATACTCTAAGAGATTAAATAACTAATGTCTCGAGGTGACGAGTGCAGTGTGGTGCTACGCAGGACTAATCCTGGGTAACATTACAATTATAATAAGCAGGCGTGACGCCTACCACCAAGCGAATGACTTACTCGTATTGTCACCAGTTGTATTGTATCTCGTAAAAGGAATCGTTCCAGTCAATGCAAAGCTAACGAAGCGATCAAGTAAAATAAATGAAAAATTCATAGCGAGAAGTGAAGGACTGCTATGTAGCGTGTGGTGCCGGGTAAGAATAGCCCCACCCCATCTCTTCCCGTGAGTGTCGTAAAAGGCGACTATGGCATTAGCCGAGGGATGGGCGGCAGCGTCCTTTGTGTAAATTAATTACAAATCAACTGCGATCCCCAACCCGAATGCCAAGCGTGGCGATTATGGCAAAACTAAAGTACAAACCCAGACCGGTCCTTCAGGCGGTTTTTTCGGGAGGCCTATGTCCAACAGTGGACGTCTTTCGGCTGCAAACGTTGCCTACGAGTATAAACAAAACAAAAACAGGAATTTATTCTGTAGCCGAACACTTTGGATGCTTGTGGCATGTGACCGGACTTTGTAAAAATCTATGCGGGAGGCCTTTGTTCAGCAGTGGACATCCTTTGGCTAATTTGATGATGATGATGAACATTTTCAATAATTTTGTACAAAAGCATCTAAAAAACAAGTAAAACAACTTTCATTTATTTCGATTACTAATAAGCTGGTAACGATTTTAGTCACAATAGTTAGGTGTGAACCGACTTCATGACCATTTTTAAAACTCGAAACTCGAAACGAAAACTCACTTTATGAAACCTGCGCTAACTCCATTATGTCACCCACAGCGAACGCAAGGCATTTTAGAAACGTTCATTGATCAAATAACCCCGATTTTATTTAGCTTTTGTACTAAAATGATAAACCTCAAAAGTAATAGTGCCCTGACAACTCCTTCGAAAATAACGTGGAGAATAGATGTTGAAATGTTCCCCTTTTCCATTTGTTTTTCCATTTGGTGACCGCGTTAAAATATGTTTTGTGGTAACATTAGTAATATTTTGAGGTATAAAAGTTCCTTTCGTATTATTTATTGTAAGTAAAACCAAGATCTTAACATAACCAACCAATTTTGGATGCGAGCTATTTATTCGAATACGTTTAAATATTTTAAAGCAGTTTCGATTAATATCATTGTTAATCGATCAATCAGCACACAAATTCCTCATCATCAGTATGTCGACCGAAGGAAGTTCTTTGCTTTAAGGCACGGTTCGTGCAGTGGCTGATACAGTCGGCTGCTGCACTCCGGGTCGCGGGTTCGATTCCCGCACGGAACAGATATTTATATGACCTGCAGGTACTTGTTCCGGGTCTGGGTGTATTGTGTGTGGAATTTGTGTTTATAAACGCGCCCACAACACAGGAGAAATCCTAGTGCGGGGCAACATTTTTTCTAAAGAAAACAAAATGCTGAACATAGGTTTCGCCCATAGATTTCCACAGCTGTATCGTAATTTTGGGAGTCATTTGACAGTACTCACCATGCTTGGTAGGCTGATTGGTGAGTATAGTAAGGCTACTATTCCACAGAAGGAACGCTGCTGCCCACTCTCTGGTTTAGAGTCCCTTATTCGCCTTTTACGACAAACTCGGGATGAGAAAGGGTGGTGCTGTATTCTTAATCTGGAAAGCACACATATTGCTACTTCATAAATACATTTTAATAACAATTCATAAACACACATGACACACTAACATCTCCCTAGAATTAATAACAAATATGATTACATAAACTGTTTTAATAAAATATTCAAAATAATAATTAAGAATACGTCTACGTGTTCTCAGTTATATGGCAGACAGAACTTAACTTCACTTAATTAAATACCTTTTACGCGCGTACACTCGGATGCCATTACTTAAACGCTTACCTGAAACAAATAAAAGGAAACGTTTAATTTATTTTCAAGTTCAAGAATCAACGTAGTTATTGTTCGCGTATAATTTTAACAAGTAATTAAGCGTCGTTTTGTAGGATCCTGTTAATATTGAATATTCATCATCGCGTTTGAGTTTCGTGATGTCATGAACAGAACTTGTAAGTGTAGCTACGAAGTATTTGAAGCCGTGATCCACCGATTGTAGATAGTCACTGTGGATTGTGGCATAGATCATAGAAAATACTTGCTTTACTACTGTATCTGTACAAGTTATCATATCGGCCATACAACGTCCACTACTGAACAATGGCCTCCCCCATAGATTTCCATAACTGTGTTATCATATTGGGAGAATTTGCCAGTACTCAACACGCTTGGCAGATGGGTTGGTGAGCGCAGAATGGCTACTGTTCCACAGAAAGGACGCTGCTGCCCATCTTTCTGGTTTAGAGTCCCTTAGTCGCCTTTTACGACCTCCACGGGAGGAGATGGAGTGGTACTATATTGTTAATCCGGACACCACAGGGACGGTGGACACCTGTACTATATAATATCGATCAATCCCCTCTGTTTGTTTTCACAACTCATTTCGACGCTGTCAATGCTACACAGAAACCGTCTGTTGCTATTTTACTATTTACTATAAATATATAAAATAGGTATTCAACAATGAAAAAGAGTTTATACTATTCAAGAAAATGACTGTAATAATACTTTAGTATTCTTTTTCTCTTTTTATTGAGTACTTGTATTCCTATTGGCCGTACAGCACATTAGGATACACACACGAGAGGCTTTATCATTTCCGAGCCTTCCATAGGTATGACTGGCTTCTTGCGAAACATTTCCTAATGACTACAAACATCTGTTGCTGCTATGACAATGCCTCTAAGCATTAGGATGATGCGTTTCGTCTCCACTTTACATCAAATAAGATTGCTAAAAGCTCTTAAAATATCTCTTTTAAACTTCTTTATAATAAAACAATTTTTCAATTTTTTGTCGCAGTACTTCCTTACTTTTTAAAAAACAAGATTCTGAATGAATAAAACGAGAGTATGGTCAATATTAGGTTAGTTAAACATATTTTCAAAGATTTTTGTTAGTACACAATTTCTTTCACACGTTAAGTATATATGTAATATCTACGTATGTATCTATCTACTGTAATTTAAGCAATATGAAGAAAAAACGTTCACGTTCACGAAACGTAACATTAACCTTAACGAGACAACTGTAGGTAGGTCAATGATATACAAAAGATTCAGCAAGATACATTTACACTAAACACGTATCATTTTTTTTCTAGATTCATTACAATTTAAAACGGTTGAATCTAAAAAAAATAAAAAATATTATTCAGTCAAAACATATGTAACATTGACTTAAAAAAAAAAACAAATTTAGCTTCATTGCCGTTAAACCAAATAATATTAAAATTCATGCAAGTATCGATATTAAAATCATTCGCCGCATAGACCAGAATATCAATGAAGCATCAAATTCGGCCGAGAGTGCCTTTTTCGGTACGCAATCGACACAGAACCGATTTGCAATGGGATTTAAACGAAGCCACAATGAAATTATCCGGGGTTTGAGCACCGGATATTAAACACAGATGGGCAAGAGACAATCAGATAGAAAATAATTCCAATATTTCCGCATAATATACGCGGTGTTGACCAATGGTTTGGTTAAATAAATGTTTATTTGTCTTGGTTGTTGTCTGTTTATTCAATGGTCATTCACATGCATGTGAAACAGAGCAAATAAGAATAAAGAAGAAGAATTTGTCACTATTCTTTCTAATACTATAACAAAAAATACCAATTATATTTTTAAGGACCTTTAACAGTCAAAAGGGCAAAAGAAAAAGAAGCTTCTATTTTATTATCAAATACGGGAGAATCCTATCAAATACAGAACTATACAATAAAAAGCTCCAGAAATTCTCATTATCGGTTGAATAACTTAGTTCTGGTAATGAGTGTTATCGTCAGTCCATTGAGAGAAATAGTAATGAAAGGGCGAAGAGATGAGTGCAATCCAAGAATGTTCCAGATCGTCATTAGCATACAGATTGATCCACACGCAGAGACGACCGAAATGCTAGTAATGAACCCAATTCAATATACAGCTGAAAGATTGTGTTTCAAGTTTTACTTGTATGTTTTTGAAACATTCGGTGTGCAATTTAATTACTTGTTCACTACTTTCCTTTGAGGGTATATTATAGTTTTATTAAAAACTACAAATTATAGTTATTTGACGGTAGAAAAAGCTAATAGCTTACCGTTTTTTCCTTAACTGCTATAGTGGTATCAGTCTTTCCCGTGCCCATTTGGTCATTCCTTAACATCGTCTGGTCGGTCATAGTGCTTTCGTCTATTAACTTTTCTCTGCTATTTTTCCTAGAATGGTTAATAATATCCGGCTTCTCGACGCTCATCAGATTACTCGCATTTTCATTTGTACAGTTCTCTTTCGCAGATTTTCGGTCTTCGACTGAACGTGATTTATCTTCGGAACTTTTTATTTTGAAACAAGATATCGATTTCTTATCTTCTTTAACATCGCTCCTACTAATTGGATCATTTTTATCACGTTTGCGTTCGTCTTTCTTGTGGTTTTTCGCGACACTTTCTGACTTGAGGCGTTTTTTCTTTCCATTCCACTTAGAGTTGACATTTTTAGATCGATTGCTATCATCGCTTGTGCCAATACTATCGGAACAAACGGGGTTAACTAAGATTTTCGTTGATTTAGCTTTTCGTTCAATTTTTCGTAAATTCAGTAAGCTTCCAGATGAGTTTATGAGAATTGGCGATGAATTGTGAGACGGAGAACTGTCTTTCGCCTCATCGCTGGAGCGTCGAACGGTTGCGGGTATCAGTTTGATAGCTTTCATGGTTTCTGTAGGGTTATGGCGTACTTTGTGAGTTCCAAGTGGCCCCATAGCAACAGGTGGTCCTCCTTTAAACAATAATGCTGTCTCCGTTGGTTGACACACACAAGCTAACATTTTCGAAGGTCATTTAATTTACTTAACACTATTATCACTCACATATTTGGTGTATTATTATGTTGTACGGAAACAGTATTACCTAAAAGATATTTATATATATATAGAAGGTGGGCTGGAAACCCTTAATGATAAATAAATTAAAAAAGAACCAACTGACAAGATTACATTAGATTGCATGTTATAAAGACAAAACTGCAACATAAACTTAGATATACACGACATTGTACGTGTAGCGTTTACGTAAGTACGATACGAATATAACATATCTTAATGCATCGCACACGTATGGCGCTTAGGTATATTAAACTTCCCGCCCGACGCGAAGACATGTTATTTCTAACTGAATAGCGGTAATCATCACCATAATTTTGTTGCCTGATGTGTCTTTACTCGGAACTAACTTCCTCATTTCTGTACATACCATGTAGAATTTTTAGAAAGAGTTGTTAATGGAGTATGTTAGAATAAAACAGACAGTACGAAAAGTAACTATTGAATCAAGCTTTAAACGTTAAATCCCACACGAAAAAGTATTTGCATCTAAAAATATTCAGTCATTTATAGAGTTTACGGAACAAAATAAACCGTAAGCGAGCCGCAACATTCTGTCCCCCAATCCTTTCCCTGCGGAGGAAAAAGTTCAAAAGCCAGTTACTGACTTATTCCACATATACGTACATACTTACGACATGAGTGAAAAGTTTACGTTATCGAGTTTTCTGTTGGGGCATGTGACAATGCCTCTCCGTTGTATTTATCGTGTTACAGATCTGTTACGATTCTGATACGTTACTTTCTTGCTGAGGTTGCCCTCGTTTCAACTTTAACAAAAACCTTTTGAGGTAGCTTTATGAGTTTCTAAAACATTGTAATGGTTATGGTTGAACTACATAGAAAAGACTTTATTTCCCTGGCTAGAAATCAATCTCTGTGCTAAAACAGTATTAATTAATTCTATACTTTTATTTTAATGGTCATTATTCCATAATCACAAATATTCGTGAGACAATATTTTAAGTTTCCGAACACAGGCTGTTATAAATATCAAATACCTAGTGAAATGTGTATCAGTCCTTTCTTAAAGCGTTCACCGAAAGCCCTTGCGACTTGCATAATTACATGAATAATCAATCAGGAAAGGGCAATAAACGTGAATCATTTGAATGCCAAGCATTTGTGCTCAGAATTTGAGTGACCGTAAAAAGCAACGATTGGACTATCACCCCTCAGTCACATTACGAACGATTGCTATTCGATGACGAAGGTAACTTATGAAATATAGTCACGGAACAACAAAATTGAGGATAGTATATTAAAAGTACGGTTGACGAAACCCATTATAGCCAGAATACTGTTATTTTATTTTATAAAGAATGAAAACAAAATTGTTCTCCCACTACAATAAAAGCAACCGGTGTGGAACCGGTGAAGAAAAGAAAAATTAATAAAAATCTGTACGAATTAAAAATGGACCCTATCTAAGTACTTACACACGAAATGTTGCATAGCTGATTTTCGGACAGAATAGTAGCGCTATATCTATCAGTCCTTTCGTTATTCTAATTCAATACAATATTAACTCTTTTTATATAGAACATTGGAAAACACGTCAACTCCAAATGAACAACGCGTGTAAAATAGATATGGAATTAGAATATAATCCATATTTTTCAGAGAGTCCATTAAATTCTCTTATAATATTTTTATATCAAGTGCATATAAGAGTTTTTAAAACATAAATATGAAAATGGCATTGAATACTGAATACTCGTAACTTCATGGTGTCCATTACAAGAAGAAAAGCAAACTGAAAACGTTTTACTCTCCACATGAAACAGGTCTAGACTCATTACACCATCCTAGTACTACTCAAATCAGTCATTTATGGCTTGTATAGAAAAATAAAATAGATTATTTTGAATCAAAGTTATAGTTATATAGTTATAAATATTTTTATTTCAAATAAACCAAATATTGGCACTTATGAAACATCAGAATCTAAGTTGCACGGTTCCAAATAGTTGATCTTTGGAGAAGAGCCGGCAAGAAACTCCATGGGTATCCATGGAGTTTATACTCTATCGAAGATAATACTCTTTTAAAATAATTGGGAATACAATATTGATTGATACAAAATGGTAAAACATATAACGAGCATGATGTAGGTTAATGTATAAAAAGAAACACTGTACTGTATACTGTAATATAATTATTATTTGCCATGGCAGTTAACGGCTGACCAGTCCCAATAGAAAGGCTTTGACTTAAAACAGCAGTAAATGGATGGTGCTATGCTAAATTTGCACGTAGGGAATTCTGCCCTCGCCGAAATATCTAGGTATGGTGAGGTGTAGTGGACGGAATGCTTAAAATTAAGTCTGAGAGGGCGGTCAGAAATGTAGGTATTCGGGTCTTTTTTCATTCAGTCTAGCTTCGTAACACAAACTTTGTAGGAGATAAGTTTTGTTTAGGATATTTCGTTGTGTTTCCCAATTATGTAAATAAATGTGAAACTGTAGGTTCTTTGTTATAGCGACTTCAGATTTGTGCTAGGATTTAATAATAAAACCATTAATTCGCTATAATAAAGAATGTATAGGTATATAAACATGTTTTGTGTAAATAACATTACATTTAATAAATATTACCAACATTTGTTGACAGGTGGCAATGTACGTAAATATACAAGATTTGTTATCCAAGTTCGGCTACAGATGCTCTCATTTTATGTAATTTAATATTTACCGAAGCATCTAACAGGGTAAACTAAGCAAAACTTTTCATCATCATCATTTCGGCCGAATGAAGTCCACTGCTGAACAGTTTTGCCATCATCGCCACGCTTGGCAGACGGGTTGGCGATCGCAGTTGAGTTGTTAATGTACACGAAGGACGCTGCTACCTATCCTCCGGCTAATCCCTTAGTCGACTTTTACGACACGCACGGGAGGAGATGGGGTGGTGGTATACTGAGGCGGTACCACACGGCATTTACGAACGAAACGGAGTATAAATTACCGATGTTATTATTTCTTCACTTACACACATGGGCTACAGCCCCTAGTCCCCCTTACAATTCTGACTGTATAACAAAGTACCTATCTACATCGGGTTGATAACCCTGTCCAAAGTCGTAGCTGACATATTATTGAGAGTGCGCACACTTATGGCACACGACACTGGCACATCGGAAGTAGGCTCGGAAGCCGAAGTGAACCGATCTACCCGCCTCCACCCTCAGTTTCCTATCCTCCTTATCACCGTTCATGTAGCGAGAACTAGTTCAAAGATAGACAAGTTTGGGACATTTTAGAAATAGGAAGTTACAGTATCAAATTGTAGGTACGTATAACAAACAGAAGTTATCTCGTAAACAAATCTTGGCTAATAGTTATTATAGCTTCTTAATTGTATTCTAGACTCTAAAGGGTAAACATAATGAATTTAAAAGTCCATTCGCGAAAATCGCATTGATTCACCCGCAGAAACACTTCACTTTCGAAATAAAGGACCAGGAAAAGCCCATTAAAACAGCGTTATTATTCAACCCAACGCTCTAGCGGAAAATTAAGAAGAATTTCCACACAATGGTTAGTGAAATTGCTTGTAACTTTGCAAAACCGTTTTTTACTGTGACATCAATCACGAAAAAGTTAGTCCGTGGCGCAACGCTTGTTAATTGAAAGTTATTGCAGAATAAAATGTTACAGTTTTCCACTTCAAAGTTTCAATTTCATTTCCTGCTATAGACTGTGCTGTTGCGAAATTCTAATTTTCGTCTTAGAGGTGTCTTTGAAAAACAAACAAATTTCGAAGAGCTTAGCGGGGCCGTAAATTCATTTAATAAAAATTATTTATGTATAGCACAGAGGAACTGCGGAATAAGCTACAAACAAAATAAAGATTTATTTTCTTGGTAAAAAGAAATAATTTTGTATTCCGTGTGGTGTTCGGAATAAGAATATAGCTCCACTCCATCTCGTAAAAAGCGACTTAGAGTCTCTGAACCAGAGGGATGGGCAGCAGCGTCCCTTCTGTGGAACCGCAGCCATTCTGAGCTCACCAACCCACCTGCCAAGCGTGGTGAGTACTGGCAAATCCCCCAAAATGACGATATACAGCATTTAATCGGTCGTTGTGGAAATTTATGGGAGAGGCTTTTGTTTAGCAGTGGACGTCTTTCGGTTGATACGAGTTATGAGTAAAAAAGAAATCACTGCCATAACATAAATCATACTTTGAGTTATGAAGCAGTACAAATTTTAATTAAAGATCCATATACTATTTACCTAGCGTGGAGATTATGGCAAAACCCCCCAATGAGCCCACAACACACCCATATCGGTCATTGTGGTGATATTTGGGGGAGGCCTGTGTCCAGCAGTGGATTTCATTCGGCCGAAATGATGATGATGATGATGATACTACGTACTTTATGAATTTACACCATAACCTACGTTCTCAGTCCTAAATAAAACGGTAGACATTTTTTGAAGTACCGCGAATACTATCTATACAAATAAATAAAATTGAAGTGTCTGTTTGTAATGTTAAAATAATAGCTTTTTACTAAATGCATATATGGAACATATAACAATGTTTTATTTTTTTGTCTGCTGTACGGAATAACATAAGCTACTTTATATTTTAGAAAAATATTAGGGTTCTGTGATAAAATTTAAACCCATGATATGCAATCCAATATATTTACTAATTATACTTATATATTTTCATCTAAATATATTATTATAAATAAAAGCGCTGGTGAAACCGCGGGCAACAGCTAGTTTTAAAATAATTTGCGTAAGATAAGATTACTAAGCAATTTTATTTTTATTAGTTAAGCAATTAAATTTAATTACGAAGGCATGTAAGTTAAACGGTCAAAAAGTATGCTTATCTAAAATATAATGGAGGTTATATAGGGTGCTACGACAATAGTGAACTTTATCTGAAGGGAACATCAGTAGGTTATAGGGATCGTGTTTATTAAAAATAAGTTGTAATTTCCATATTTTCTTGCAATAATTAACGAGTAAAATTGCTATTCGATCACTTAATTTTTTTTTATTACAGCGGACCGTGTTCTCGATTCTTATGCGTATTCGTAAAAATAAATACAATTTGATGTGTCTGTTTTTGTATCAAAATAACGGCTTATTATTAAATGCATATGAAAATACATATGGCACTAACGAAAACTTAAAAATTGGCGGTTGTCTGTCTGTTTGTCCAGCTAATCTCCGAAACGGCTCGACCGATTTTGACGGGACTTGAACTGGCAGATAGCTAATGTCATAAGGAGTAACTTAGGTTACATTTATTTTAGGAAAAAAGGATAAGAATAAGGGATACTGACCCATGAAATCCAATAATATACTCTTCATGTGAACTGTCTATGCCTAAGTACTCTAAATTATTTATAAATAATCAGATTTCTTTTAAATTAAACTGTGGGTGAAACCGCGGCGTACAGCTAGTTCGTAATAAAATGGTAATAAAGAAATAATTTTAGTGCTCAAATCGCAGCTTACTTCATTTCACTTCAATCAAATTTAAAAAAAAAACACTTATTACCTACTACTTTTATTTGAATGTACGCTATCCACATAACCTACTGATTGTCCCCTTAAAATAAAATTCACTATTATTGTAGAACTAGTACTATTAATTTGAAAAAGTAATGTTAACGGCGCTGTAGTTTGTCACGCGAAAGCTGCACTGGTCGCTCCTAACACTATACCATACAAGGACGTTCTGAATGGTCAAATTAAAGCCGCAATTCGATAACTGCCTTTTGTTTGTAATTCTCTAAGATAGCGGGTACAGCCCCACTTGCGAATGACACCGAATTTGGTTCATGAAATATGGATGGGTACATTAATCGATCCCTGCTCAATTAGAGTAAGATTTAATTATCACGATCGCATTGAGTAGTTTCCCAAGTGTGAATCTGCCTTTACGGAGGAACGTGTAATTATTTGCATTATATCGCCACTAGGTCTGATATTTATGGAATTTCAGTTATTATTCAGTTCAAGAAACTTGAGGTACATCCAATAGTAAGAGTTGTTTTAGATAGTTGTGCAAATACTAATGGTGTACTAATATATAATGTAATAATATATAATATTTATTGCCACAGAATTTTATTTAAAAAGCAGACGCCGATTTTTCCGCCTTTCAGAATATTAAATCCATTTAGCAACCATTACAATAGACCTTATAATTGTAGTTTTCATTTCATATAATAGATTTTTACATCTCCGGGGACAATCCGAGACTGCATTTTATAGTGCAGGCGTGGTGAGTCCCCGGTTTGTGCCATCACATTCTAGAATCAAATTCTCTAAAGGGTCTCTGCGTGTAGGACCTATGTCCCTACGTGAGCCTATCAAAAGACTGGGTACCTCTTTGTTGAGGTCTATTAACTCGTGAATAGAAAGACATACTATACTGATAACAACATACTGACATCAATAATCCGCCTGCGCGGAGTTATGGTAATATCCCCTACCACTCAATGTTGTGATTATCATCATCAGTGGGAAGCCTACATTCAGTAGGGGATGATATGTGCGTAAACAAATACTGGTAAAGCTCGTAGAGACAACATTATCTTAGCTGTTGTGTTTCATGTATCGTATTTACTAAGAAACTTCAAAGTAATTGTGATACTGCTTCTTATCATAACCATCATATCAGCCAATGGACGTCCACTGCTTATGACAGCCTTTGTGATATCATTTTGGGGGTATGGCCCGTACCCACTATACATGCCAGGCGGGTTTCCACAGAAGGGACGCTGCCGCCCGTCCCTCTGGCTTAGAGTCCCATAGTCGCCTTTTACAGCACGGGAGGAGATGGAGTGGTATTATATTCTTAATACAGACTATAATATGTTGGTAAAATCAATAGAATCGAGGTAAAATTAATTGCTTCTTATAGAATGTTGGTAAAATCAATATCGGGATCGTTAATCTACAAGTAAATATTGAATTACTTTAATAATATCTCTTTCAGGCATAATTTTAGCATGAAATCGTATTTTTCTCTTATTAGAACTTATTTTTATAACACTTGTTACAAGGAATAGGCGTAATTGGAATATTTTATAAATTAATCAGATTGAAAAACTTTCAAGTGAATAAATTCAGTTCACGACACCAGTGAATTTCGACAAGTTTGGTATTTGTACGTATTAGAATTTCTATTGACTTTCGTTCAGTACGCCATTTTGTGGATCTCTTGAATTATTTAATAAAGGACTTTGGCCGTCTTTTGATGACACTTCTACCAATTTAACTAATTATACACCACTCTACACAATTAAACTAGATAACAAGTAAGTACTTCTTAACTTAGTTTCGATACTAGTTTATGTTAAGTATAAAATATGGACTCGAGTATATCTGGAGGAGTGTCCGGCTGGCCATGTCGTACAGATACAGGTCCAATTTCTTTGCGAACCTATCGCTTATTTAAACAAGAAATACCCAAAGAAACCATAGAACGGCACGGTTGGTGCAGTGGCTGATACAGTCGGCTGCTCCGCACCGGCTCGTGGGCTCGATTCCCGCACGGAACAAATATTTGTACGATCTGCAGGTATTTGTTCCGGGTCTGGGTGTATTGTGTGTGGAATTTGTGTCTGTAAACGCGCCCACGACACAGGAGAAATACTAGTGTGGGGCAACGTATAAAACAAAATTCATGCAATCCATTATTTTGTGTTATTTTTGAGTAAGATTTATAATATGCGTGCTCTCGTGTCGATAATACGGACTGTATTAAATAACTTATTGTATAAAAATCTATCAACAGAGTACCTAATGTTATAATTATTTTATAAAAATAAATAAACTTATCAATGTGTTCCGCTATATTGTTGCTCGATATGCTGTTGATGTTTGCTTACATTGTAATATAACCACCCTCATAATATTACACCAGGTAATGAAACCACATTGTTTCAGCGAAACATATGATGTTCCATACAATAGCAATTTATTATTAAACTCCTTGCAAGCCACTTCCACTGTTATGAGATAAATCTACACCAAGTTCTCACTCATCTACTTAATTGGTTTATTATTACTTATGGCAATTTGCTACTATTTAGGTATCATAATATATATACACAGGTAATTTTCGTAGACCAGCCAAATTTTAAAATTAAGATTTAGAGATCCAACCGAAAGTGAAATTTTGAACATTATTGTCAAATATAAAATAAATGTTATAAAACATTCATTGAAAATATCCGAAAAATTTAATAACTTATAAAATGGTGAAGGAGCGTCACCATTCTCTTTCATTTTTCTTCTCCTTTCCCAGTGATATTTGATATTTATTCATATATGTTATCTATCGTTTTATGTATTAAATACTTATTGTTTGGATTTTATATTATTATGTCTAAGTAATATTGCGTATGATATTTTGTACACTTGAAAGCCCAATATCTCTCTCCTTTCTTTCAACCCAAAGGTAGCCTGGAAGAGATCGCCTTGTACGATAAGACCGCCCATAGTACATGTATCTTATTAAATGTTTATGTATTATGTGGTGTACAATAAAGAGTATATAAATAAAAAAATGAACATGACGTCGTTTGTCGCTTGAATCAGGTACATGTGTGCTTGATCTTAACCAAACCAAATGTATGTATGCATACCACGTTCAGATTTTTATTGGCGGACAAGAATAACATCAACAACATTGTAAAAAATGAATATACTTATATTTTAGTTCATAGATCGAAAATATTATCGATTCTGAAATCTCTCTGAATATTTGGATGCTTATTGAAAGCGAACGCTGTATATGTTATGGACCAAATGATTAATGAGGGCATTACTTAAAATGCCCACGCAGTATGGATAATGAACAATCAAATTAGGTTATGTAATTAATAATTATTTAAACATTATTATTTATCATTATCACAGTGCCTGGTCATTACGAATTACTACGTGATAGTTACGATTTTGATAATTTGGGTACCCACATCAGTTTTTCACCAGCACAAGCTATACACAGATGATTCAAAAAGTAAAATATTGAAAAGAAAAGTGTCGAACAAAAAACCAGAAGATTCTCAGCGTTTGCAATTTGATAAGTATTTTAGGTCAGGTCAATATTGATCAAGAAGTTTGTGTGTATACACATTCGCGGCACAGTATCTTTACCTACTGAGCCGGTGCACGCAAACAGCCAAAAAACGTCCACTACTGAACCAAAGCCTCCCCATAGATGATCGGTTACATGCCATGTGTCGTCATTTTGGGAGGGAATTGACAGTATGAACCACACTGGTAGGTGGGTCGGTGAGTGCATTATGGCTACTATTCCAAAGAAGGGAGGTTGCTGGTCATCCCTCTAGTATAGAGGCCCTTAGTTACCTTTTATGACATCCACGGGAGGAGATAGAGTGATGCTATATTCCTTATCCGGACACCATATGAATATGTCCACACTTGACAGTGTTTGGACGAAATTCTTCAGAAAAATTTAAGATATGTACTTATTATTTATAGCCTCAAATCTGGCCAAGTTTGGCGAAGTATTAACGTTCATTTCTGTAATAATAACTAATTTCATCATCATTCATTTTTGAATAACACATTCGAACGAGCAGGCGCAGAAGTCCCTAAATCGAGAAGCAATGAAACTTGAGATAAGTGGGACAGTGGGGTGCAGGCTTAGATTAAATTCGAAATCTGATGATATCCAATGTGAGACGCATAAACTGATTTCGAAAGTAATAAAATGATACTCTATTGTGTGCATTGAACAATTCCTTTCAATTGACAATTCGCAGATATTCATAATTCATAATAAATTACGTATCCTTAGGAGTCATTAAATAATTCTATATAACACACATACCTCATAATAACTTTACTCCTCTCTAATAGGCTCAATAAATAATTCGCTTCGCATAGTGTGCTGGCGGGGAGACGGATAATCTAACGACTATTAAACCCAAATAATCTAATAGAAAACGAGCTTAGTTTTAAACAGCCGTAAATCAATTTCGGCTCAAACCTCTAATTCAGTTAAGAGAACAATTCAGATGGAAGATATCCGTTAAAGGTAATTTCCATTAAATCTAAATTGTTTTTACTACATACAGGTAAAGCTCGCGTCGAAACAAACTTGGCTATTAAATAATGCAGAAAACAGTAGCCCCTTTAGGCTGCTTTGATTCATTATAGGATATTAATTTTCCTCAATCTGAGTATTTCGAATGAGCCTGATTTATTTTAGAAAGATTATCTACTGGAGATTGTCTAACAGAAAATTTTAAGCTCAGGAGTATCCATTGTTTGTTCTGACATCTTGGATACTTAGATTTATTACTTTTTATGATTCCTTTTGTTCTAACCTAACGAACTCGTCTCAGTTTAATGATTATTCTTATAGGTACTATGAATTAACTGTAACAGATCGTAGACTTTTCTTTAAACGATGCACTAGGATTTCTCCTGAATCATGGGTAACTATAGTTTAAAAACGAATCTCACATGTTCAAAGACTCTGAAACATCTATCTGCAAATCATACATATATTTGTTCCCGACACGAAGCGCAGAAATCCTATCGCTTAGACACTGCACCAACCATGCTGTCCATTATAATCTAACTTGGGTATTACAATTAGTTATGTAACGGATACTACTTTACCGAATACGAATACGGACTCCACTATTCGGCGAATACGATACGCTGAAAGTCAAAAGCAATAAAACCAGCAAGCCCCTGGTAAAGGACAGCCCGGTTTTGGGCCTAACGTGACAAGTAGGGTATGTCGAAAATAACGTAGTTTTTTTACAGAATTTCGAAATCATAAAACATGTCGTGTTTCTATAGGATAGCGGCATAAACTTATTAAAAAGGATTGATCATCATATAGCCAAGCTTCATAACTGCACAAAACACGCTTCGTAAACAAATCTTTAGGTGTGGGAATAGTGGTGTATCGTTTTGATTATTTCGATAACGTTTTGTCTAACGGTTTCTTTGTTTGGGTTAGTTACATCAAGCTATCGCATGCTTTTAGAAGAAAATCGTATCTATTACACTATTATCAGTCTTATTAGCACTTATGGTGTAACACCATAGAGGACAACAGAGATGTTTTCCTTGTCTATTGCCTCGATTTACAGAAATAGTACATAATTTATCTTTTGAATTTCTCTACTAAATGACAACGCTTTTTTTCTGTAACTGTGGGCCCCACACTGTTTGGTGATTTGGCGATATACATTTTGTAATTTTTTGGTGACATTTTTTTTTTGTACGTCGTCATTACCAGCTCTTGAAAATAGTCTTGAGGTGACAGTGGAAGGTTTGGGTCATTATCATCACCGTTATCAGCCAAAGAACATACAATGCTGAACTAAGGCCTCCCCAATAGATTTCCACAACGACTGGACAGTCTATCGGGATCATTTGCCAGTACTCACCACGCTTGGCAGGCATGTTGGTGAGCGCAGAATCTCTGATTTAAAGTCCCCTTAGCTACATTTTACGATATCCACTGAAGGCGATGCAGTGATGCGATATTCTTGATCCGTACACCACACCGAACACGGGGTTTGATGATAATCCCCGAATTATAAAACTAAAACGCCAACACAATATGTCCGGGTACATGAATCCTAGCTCAACTATTTACGGGTGCGTTTCGATTTACTCATATTTTTTACAAGTGTCATCATGATATTAATGAATACGATTATTCGATTAACTGGTTGTTATTCGGTAAATATATTCGCTATATCACTAATTATAATACGTACCTAAAACGGTCCTTTGTTTTAAATTACTGTGTAGATTTTATCAAGAGAATTGAGAATTGAATCTCGACAAATAAAAACCATAGTCTTAAAACATCGCAAATTAAACAAATTACCAACTCAACTAAACTCTGAACAGTTTAAGCAACACTTTGAAGTATTCCTTAGTGGAATTTTCGACTCATATCATCTTTAGCGGAGAATTAGCTTAACGGGCTTACTCCAATATTCCGCTCCACTGGCGTTTATGAAGACTTAAATGTTACTGGCGTAAAATTATATGACGCTAGGGAAGTTGCATTAAAATATCAAACTTTACCTTATATAGAAAAACTTTTTGCCGTTCTAATATAGTTGGCTCAGTTTCTGGGCCACGCGGAGCGCATTATTTTATAATTTATTGATGACTCATAAAGATTCTAACTTATATTTTCCGGATAAACCATATTTTTAATTTTATATTAAAGGAAGCTATAAATATTACGGAAGCCAATTTTTCAGCCCTTAGAATTTATATTTTAACACGTCCAGTTCCGCCACATCACGACTTTCCTTCCGCCGCTTAAAAGACATCGGAACTGATAAAATGGTGCTGTCAGTTTGTTTCTGTTAGCTTGAGTTTTGTAAGACGGTTCGTTTTTTGAAATCGTTCACTCCTAAAGTAATCATGATATATTTAGAATAACGATCAAATGTTGACTGGAATTATATGCTTAGTGAAATTCCAATACGTCCGATCAATATTGTTCTATGTATATTATGTATATATAGATTAAAGATTTCAGTTTTATCTTATCTTACTTAGTACCTACACTTAGAGGGAACGTTTGTTGGTTTGTTCGCAAAAACTACTGGACCACCCCTTAATTATGACAGTTGCTTAATTATGTACTTTCTCCGAATTGTCGTAGGCTACACTATCAGGTATTATAAATGGAAAGTGTGTTTCCCAATTACGCTCAAACGGCTTAATGGATTCAAATGGAACGTTCCATATGCAATATTGCGTACCTATTAAATGTAACGCTTCAAGTTACTGCTAGAAGACAACACATGTAATTATCAACTTGCTTGCAACGTGTATGCTCCTAATACGAATCTTGCTTACGGTGAAACAAGCTACACACACATTGACACAAGAGTACAAAGAAAAGGAATCCAGTTTAATATACTTAGGTAAGTAGGATGTTTATATAAGAATAACAAAAGCACACACACACACACACGCTACCACATATGCACATGCCCACTTTCACCTACATCCATACACAGTGCACATGTATGACAACAACATTAATCACTTGCTTTTTATTATTATTATTAAATCATTCTCATTTGTTATATTAAGTGAAATTGTAGATTCTTATTGCATAGAATCTAGAACATAAATAGCAATGATATTTGCAGAACATTTTTATGCAAATAAAGAAGTTTATTAATATTATGTGGCATGGATGTAGATTATGTCGAAGTATAGGACATAAGCGGAATACCTTTTATTGGGTTTAAATTAATTCTATCGCGGGTAATAGCCAGTTTAGTTATAAAATGCTTAGTAACAAAAATCTTCTTGAATTAATATTATATACAATATCAACCATTGAAGTTCTTTCACGTATTATAAAACGTTTACGGCTTCCATTTTAAATTAAGTACAAATACATAATCAAGCTAACTCATGCATCAGTAACTTTTATGTAAATTTTCACTTACGATAATGCCTATACGCGAAGAGATTTCAAAATGTAAATCTGCAAAGCATGAATGAAACACGAGGCTTAACAATACGCCATTACCATTCAGAATAAATCACTTTTCAAAAAGTAGAGCGAATGTTTGTACAACTCCACCCTCCGTTTACGACTTCTAAGAGAAAGGGCATTCATTCATCCGAGCGATTATATATAGGTACACAGCTCTTAACATACGAGTTTTATCAAGTGACGCTATCACCGGACGACAACGGTCTGGGGTGCAATTCCTTAAGCTCAATCGTCCAGACATCCTTGAATACAGGGGTGCAATTATCTAAGCTCAAACATCTATACATCCTTGAATACAGAATTGAATTAACGGTGATAACTGATAACCCAATTTGGTATTGGCTAAGACTGGTCCTCATGGGTCACCGTCTGCAATGGGTCCTTGAATATCTTCAATCTTAGCGAATACCAAATTCGTTTTTCACCGTTCTTTACATTTTGTATTCAAGGCTGTATGGATGTCTGAGCTTAGGGAATTGCACCCCAGAATTGAAGTAACCATGACAACCCAGTTTGATAATCTCTAAGAATCATCCTCATGGCTCACCGTCTGCAACGTGTCCTTGAATAGCTTCAATCATGTCTTAGCGAATACCAAATTGGTTTTTCACTGTTAATTTTATTCTTGATTAGAGGATATATGGATGTTTGAGCTTAGAGATTTGCACCCCTGATCCTGACCTAAACATCAATAAAGCATCCCACTTATTTGCAACTTTAAGCTTGTTGCGATTACAAAAGCGTTGTTGCGAAGTTTTAATGTGGATATAGTAACTTTACGCGACATCTGTTACACATTTTGCCAGTAAAGCGGCTAAAGTTATTTGCGCATTGAATAGCGTGCCTAATTTGCGGTGGATATTAATTTTCTGTATTAACAAAATTCGGTATTCAGATTATATAAACAGTAAAGCATTAGATTATCGGAATAGAATAGACATATCATTATTGTAAATAGACTAAAATCGGTTATTGAGCAATAACATAATATAGCGCCCATATAAAATGTAATTTTGATATGCTTACATCATCACCATCATCATTTCAGAATCGAATCGAGTTGAAGGCATGCACTGCTGAAAAAAGGCCTCCCTCATACATTTCCACTACGACCGATTCATGCCGCCCGCATTCTACGATTACCAGCTACCTTCTTCTCGATGCGCATTACATTTTCTGATATGAAATCGTCGTTAGTATCCGACACTTTCGCTGTCAACTGTATGTTGTTTAAATTGTAATATATTGAGCTTCGATTCGTCGATTTTCTTGTCTTGTCTAGTCTTGGGTGCAGTTTTCTGAAAAAATTGTCACATTTAATGTACCTAACATTAAATGTGACAATTTTTATCTGTGAGTATTTAGCAAATGTCGGCAATAAAAATATCAACGGTACGTAGGCTTCTGCGCTACGAGTGGCGGGTTCGATTCCCGCACGAAACAAATACTTTTATGGCCTACAGTTAGTTATTCCGGATGTTTGTGCATCTGAGATTTATGTCAGAAAACTGCACCCAAGACTAGACAAGACAAGAAAATCGACGAATCGAAGCTCAATATATTACAATTTAAACAACATACAGTTGACAGCGAAAGTGTCGGATACTAACGACGATTTCATATCAGAAAATGTAATGCCGTCCTTAAGCTTCGTCGCATAGCCGACTAGTTCTAAATATTAAATAGTTTGTCTGTGGTGTAGGTACCCGTCTGTATAACCCAATAATAATAGCAACATTAATAAATGTATCTTTAAAAATTGGAATTGAAAGTTTTCCAGCGTTTGGCCTGTGGTGTACCGAGATTATTCTACCTGTTGGATGCGGTGGGATCATTAAGTTAATGCCCCTTTTTACTTGGCTTACGTCGGGCTCCCAAAAATGTTTAGCTGTTTACATGACGCATTTTTGTTCCTTACTTTCGTCTTATATCTGGAGATTTATTATCTCATCTGACAGATGAGTGAAAAGGTTTTGAAGTGCTGTTTTAGGAAGAGGAACTTGTTTTGAGTGATTCTTCAGATTTGGTAAGACGTTTCATCTTCTTCTTGCGGGCCTGTGCTCATGTTAGTGATATTGGTAAAAGGGTTTGATAGACAGTTACCTGTCTGACTCCAACGCTCCTTGGGAACCCGTAGCCCGTGCCTTGTTAATTCGAATGCACAAAAAGTTCTAACCGTCGCGTGATACAAGGATGCACAAAATAAGTTCGCATATATTGGGCATTGAAATACTACGTTATGATTGGCACTCAAGGCAAATTTGCGTCCAGTTCGGTCATATTGTTCATTTGTGATTGGTTCTTAGTATATTTCATAGGAAATCTTAACGTCACGTCAGAGTTAAACAATAAAATGCGACGCAATTGCGGCCGGCCGCCATCTTTGTTGAATATTGGTTTGAAGTGGTTTTTTGTCGTGTTGTAAAAATGTTTGCTAATTAGAACCGGTGAATATGTAAGATATTTACATAGAATTACTGAGAAATAACTGTAGTTTATGTGTGAAGTGACAAAAATTTAAAAGGTGGTCAAATTGTTAATATGTTTACAAACTTATGAAGTAGTTATTTTTTCAACGTGGCGAGTACCGTATTTCGTAATGTTTTTATAATACATATTCTTGTAAATGGGTTTAAATACATATAAGTATGTAGATTATGTATCTACGAACATAATTTGGGCAATAGTTGGTTATAATATTACGTATTTACATTATTTCGAAAGACAAAAAACTGGCGATTGCGTGGCCCGGGCCCATTTAACCCCTCGGGTGTAAGCCCTTCAAACGCTGCTCTACTCACCAATGTATTGCGCGTAGTAAATAAATAATAATTAACAAATTAAACTGATCGGCAATTCTATAATCGAGAACATATATTTAAGAATTACATTAGTAAAAAAAGTTCTATGAAAACCTTACAGAGGAGATAATATTTAGGTAGTCCGCGGTATTCAAGTTTATACATTTTTAATTTTATGATTTGCTGCTTCGACTCCCTTTTGATTGGACGTTTTAGAAGTAAATACACTTAAAATGAATTCAAATGAAGTACGCCTACAACTTCGTGATGTTTATACAATTTTTTTTTTGACTATGTGGTAATAATAAATTAAAGTTACCAACAACACTGGTACGTAGGTCTGCTGGAACAGATTTCTTAAGAAATAAGCAGTACCTTTGTACCTTTTACTCCTATTTCATCTTTCTTTCTGTGTGAGCATACCAGTCATCTTCACACGTCGCGTACATTTGTCCAATCAGTGACATTCCGCGAGTGTACCGCTCGAAGTTCCTCTCTAATCTATTTAACCGGAACCGGGGTGGCTATTCTGTAATAACTTACCGTTTAAATCCGAATCCGCAGTGAAATCTCTTACTTCGTATTGTATTTTTTTACTACTTTTCACTGCGTATTCAGATCAAGTTCAGGTTTGCTCGTGAGTTCTTACAGAATAGCACTGCAGGCTACTGTGACACTCGTAGGCCGTTAATTCCATAAAATACGATCAGGAAAATTAAAACGCAGAAGTAGCGTTAACGACCTACACGACTTAACAAGGGCCGTATGGTTATATTACAACCAAGTCGCTTTTTGGAAAGAAGTTCTTTTATGCGGCTTACAGTGGAGAGAACTGGCAGAAATCATCACGTAAGGAAAAATCGTTACGCCCCTTCCTTTCAGGTGAGCTTTCCCTCTCTTTCTTTTTTCTATGTATCTTTATATTATATACGGTTGTATGTATGTGTGTGCGTGCAATTATCGAGATTCCAACAGCTGGCATTGGGCGCGATCAGCTTTATTACCTCAATTCTAAACACGTGTAAATATTATATAAATTTTTGTTTTAATGTTTTGCATCACATGGGATTTATATTGTCATTATTGCAAGTAAGGAACCTTGGTCCTAACGGGGGTCCCCAGACCGCACAATTTTCACTCAACGCAGATGGTCTCAACTCTACTAATAACAAATCAGCCCGTTTTTAACAATGAAAAAGCTTTTCCTACTTTTTCATTTAGTAACAAAAGGAGCGTCCGAGGTGTGCACATTTGGATTTTCCATTCTTTTCAAATATAGTGATACAAATGTTACTTAATTTTTATTAACAACCAGCGAAGCGTGGGTAATGGTTACTAACTTATAATCTACGATAATATACAACGCGAGGACTAAAAATATTTCCATTGATCTAACCTGTCGCAATTATCACTTGTCTACTGACACAAAATCAGTGTTCAAAGACTGTTGTGTATACATCGTACATGCTTGAACAAACATGAAACTACGCTTTGAACTAAAAACCTATCGTGTAACTAACCCTTGAAAGAAAACGAGTCGTAACACAATAATATATTTGAATAGCAAACGGTAAAATCGAATTTGCACGCACAATGGAGGTTGGAAATACTTGGTAAAGCGTCATAACGATGCGTCAGAGTATATTCAACGTGAAGTGTATTACTACATATATGTCATTCATCATATAATCATTGGTTTGAAAGCATTGTCGTTCACTAACCATAACTTGGGTGAATCAGCTTTTTTGTACCTACCTTTTTATTATCGATCTCGTGTCATTAATGGCAACTACAATATATACGTAAACGCTATCCGACTAAAAAGGAGTGTGTATTATTTCGATATTGATCTACGTAATGAAATGACAAGAATTACGAATAGTAAAAATATCGAAAGTCATATAAATACTAATAAAGACAAAAGTCTTTAACCAGTGTGTGCTACCAGTGATGATATATGGAACAGAGACGTGGTCACTCACTGTGGACCTCATAAGAAAGCTCAAGGTCACTCAGCGAGCTATGGAGAGTTCTATGCTTGGTATTCCTCTACGAGATAGAATCAGAAATGAGGAGATCCGTAGAAGAACTAAAGTTGTTTACATGGCTGAAAGAATTAGTAAACTAAAGTGATTGCCACTGGGCGGGGCACATTGCTCATAGAACTGATGGCCATTGGGGCAAAAAGGTTCTTGAGTGGAGACCACGCACAGGAAAACGCAGCGTGGGACGATCTCCAACAAGGTGGACAGACGACTTGGTGAAGGTCGTTGGGAGTCGTTGGATGAGGGCGGCATGTAACCGCTCGTTGTGGAAATCTAATGGGGAGGCCTTTGTTCAGCAGTGGACGCTGATGGCTGATATAAATACTATTTAAAAGTAGCGAAAATAAATATTCTTATAAAATAAATATTGTTATATTCAATCAGATCATTTGAAGACGTGTGCACCGCTTCGGTGCCGCAGCGGTCGCGTGACGCAACGTTGAGGCCGTGGTTAGTCGCAAAGGGTTAATGCCCATTTGATAATGAGATTTTGACAGCGTGGCGACCATGAAACTACCACCATTTTTCACATAGAATTCAGCCACACTTTTATAAAGAATTAGGTACATAAAATACGCTCGATGTAGTTAAAAAACAAACATTATAGGTTGCTATTAGTTCTTAAGTCGTCATCCGTGTGGTGCCGGCTCAGAATACCACCACCCCATCTCCTCCCGTAGATGTTGTAAAAGTCAACTAAGGGATTAGCCGGAGGATGGGCAGCAGCGTCCTTCAAATACATTAACAACTCAACTGCGATCGCCAACCCGCCTGCCAAGCGTGGGGATTATGGCATAACCCCCCAATGAGCACACAACACACCGATGTCGGTCGTTGTGGTGATCTTTGAGGGAGGCCTGTGTCCAGCAGTGGACTTTATTCGGCCGAAATGATGATAGCCTCAAACTTTGTACTGCCTAAATTGGACCTCCCTCGATTTACGTACATATTTTCATATTCTTAAAATATGTAAATAAATCATGAAATTACCAAATTAACTTTGTTTCAGCACAAAAGCTAATAGAGATCATGTAGGTAGAATAGAACGACTCTAGCGCAATTACGCCGTGTTTATAGCAGTTTTGGATAATGATCCATCACGTGTAAACGATGTGTTCTTAACACGAGAACATTAAAACCATCGATTCTGGCTAACTACTTCATTGCAAATTATATGTCCGTTCACAACTTTATTGCAAATTATACTGGACTAATGGCTTCCAAACACTTGAAGTAGGTACTACTACCTACTAAAAATGTAAGACCTGCTCCTTTATCTGATGATTTTGATTTTCATAGGAAAAGCCTTTCACGTATATCATAATTGTATATGGAGATATTAAACTATATCTAATTCAAAGGATTTTTATTCATGTAAATCAATTTACCTACGGATAGGAATGAAGTCAGAATTTAAGTAGGTGCGCAGCTGCAAGTATACATAATTGATCCTTTTTATTTATGTTCATTTTACCCGGTGGAAATAAACTCCTCCACCCCGGTGAAGGGCGGAGAGGTATGCCCCATGCCGAACTTGTACCGATTAAAAATCAGCGGATCTTCGGCACCGAAGGGAAACTCCCCTCCAAGCTACCTTTAGATCAACCCATTGGTTACACGCCTTTAGGCACATCTCGGAGGGGACAACAATAAAGCGGTTACCCTCTCTAGCGGAGGCGGCCGACTGTAAAAAGGCCGCCAGCCTAGCTACATCTCGGGGGATTGTAAAAGTTCCCCCCAAAGTCTCGATGCTCACTGTGCTGCGAACACGGCAGTCCTTGACGAGATGCGCGCCGCCGCGCCGTGGCGTGCCTCGGTATGAGCACGCAGATTATTACTATTATTTTATGTAGTTGATCCAAGAAGAAGAACAGGAAAAAAAAATCCTAGACACTCTTTTAAAATAATTATATATAAAATTTAAAATAACAGAATGCTGATATATATATATATATAGAATCGGGACATCAACCGAGCTTCTCTGAATAACCATAAATTATTAACTGTCATTCGTCTAAATAAAGAAGGCCTATAAAACTGCAAATTAATATAGCCAATCAATAGTCAATATGACATTGAAAAAGAAACTGATAATCAAAAAACCAAGTGTCGTCATAAATGCGAGCTTGTTGCGAATTCATTCAACCTTTTATGTAAATCCAATAGATCGGTTGTTGGTGTCCCAACGGAGATACGTCAGGTATATGACGTAAAAGGAAGCTTTCCGATATATATATGGAAAACATCACAACTGTCAACAGTATGGAATAATGCTTAACTTGATGTTTATGAGAACCAACAGATGTGTTGCTATATATAACTAAATAGTCGGGTAGCTACATAAATATTGAGTAACAATTCGAATTTATTTTAGGCGATTTTATGGAATACACGATTTGTTTACTTGTAATTATTTGACCACGGCTGGTGTAGTTAGGTTCGATTCCCAAATATTTATATGGCCTACAGATACTGGGTTTAAATGATTATCTATGGTAAGATTTGTCTAAAAATTATACTATAAATTACGCACAGAATACATGAAAAATCCCACTGCGGGATATTAGAATCATCAACATTTTAGCCGAATAAAGTCCACTACTGGACACAAGCCTCCCTCAAAGTTACACAACTACCAGTGTGGGTGTGTTGTCTGTTCATTGGGGGGTTTTGCCATAATCGCCACGCTTGGCAGGCGGGTTGGCGATCGCAGTTGAGTTGTAATATGCTCTAAGGATGCTGCTGCCCATCCTCCGGCTAATCTCATAGTTGCCTTTTATGACACCCAAGAGATGGGTTGGTGCTATTCGTAAGCGGCACCACACGGCATGATATTAGAATACCGGCCTGAAATAGCAAATACATAGACTTGCTGCGTTTCATTAGGTGAGAAACGAATACCAAAAGCGCAACCCCCAAAAATATAGCAGACATAGAATATGGGCCTTCAAGGAAAAAATGTATGTCGGCAACACAGCCGCGACTCCTCTAGTATTGCGGATGTTATGGACAGCAATCAAGACTTTGCCGAACCACATGCTCGTTTAAAACATCTTATTTACAAGACGAAAAGTTCTCTTAATTTAGAATAATTTATTTAAATACAACAGGATTTAATTGTATACGAAACCTTTTTGAACCCCACTTATTTGATTGAAATTTCTTTTGGGACGAAAGAGAGACAACTCTGTGTGTGTTTGGGTAGGTGTGTATGCATGTCTATGGGTGTGTATGTATGCATATGTTTGTGCATATGTTTATCACCTCCATAGTGTATTCAAATTCATTCTCTTACAAATTAATCAAAATACAAACTTTCACTTCTACCACGTCTGAACTCACACTAGATAATTTTAAAGTGAAACTTGGGACGGTGTGAATTGGTCTTTATGAAACGAAAATGTACAACGAAAGAGTGACAACTAAACAAATACGACTAAAGGACTAAACCAAAGCGATGAGCAGCAGCGTCCTTTCTGTGGAATAGTAACCATTCTGCGCCACCAACCCGCCTGCCAAGCGTAGCTAATACATCTGGCATGTAGCCCGTCCTCTACGGGGGAGGCATTTGTCCGGCAGTAGACGTTTTTTGGCTGATATGATGATGATGAGGATGATACGGGAGAAATCCTAGTGTGGGTACGTTTGTTTAAAAAGGAAAGTAATATCTTAGGTTTATTACCCAATTATAATAAAACACTTTTAAACGGATTATATCGCGTATGTTTTACTCATCATGAAGTCATCCTGCGACCATGAATGCTGCAAAGTGTTTCAAACGTCAGTAAAACAAATATCTAAAATATACGCGATATAATCCGTTCAAAAGTGTTTTTATTAAAGAAAGAGGACTTACCTATATTTAAAATAAATTTTAGTCTAGACGCCTTTCAAATGAGAACGACCCATTAAACAATATAAAAGCTCTTAAATAATTAAAAGATAATGAGGAGTTTACGGCACAATTAACTGGCTATTTGGCACAAAATATAATTCTTAGAAGAATAAAGTTAGTCGTTATTACAAATAGGACTCAGAAAAAAAGGAATGTCACATTGTGTGGACCCATAAATTTGGTTGGACTACGAGAATATTAGTTTTGGTGGTAACGTATATTTATTACATATGGCAAGGCAAGGCCACGATAAAAAGTACAAATGGAGTTTTTGTGCTTAAGTAAGCTTTTGTACTTTTTGTTATTATCATTTTTATATACCTACAAATATACACATTATTATAAATAACATTTATTGTATATTCTTTCGCCTAAGAACAGGCCAGCGCTTTGGTCGCGCGAAGGGTACACCATCGTCCAGCATATTTTTTTTTTAAAGAAGTCAATTTCTATTTGTTCATGTCTCTCTTTTCACGGGTTTATATCCCCTGTAAGGGGGAACCCGGTCTTTTGACAGGCTTACGCGGGGACATAGGTCCAACACGCAGAGGCCCTTTAGAGAATTTTAATCTAAAATGTAATGGGACACCAACCGGGGACTCTCCATAGCTGCACTATAAAATGAAGTCATGGGTTATCCCCGGTGTTGTAAGGCTATTGTATGAGATGGAGACTATTACGATAAGGTCTATTGCAATGGGTGTTACATGGAATAAAAAAACTAATAAATACGGGAACAACGGCGTCTGCCTTTCAACTTTGATCGTGAAATTCTGTGGCAGACGGTGACTCGCCACTCACAAGATGTGCCCCCTAAATGGCCACCACTACAGGTGACAAGGAGCAACACCGGTGTGAGCGGCTAGGGGTGTAGAGAGGTGCGGCACCGGTTTCACCATCGCGCGTCTCGAAGACTCGGAGCGGGTTTCCCCGTTATTACGCCATTAGACACTTCCACCCCCGAGCATATAGCTCTGGCGGCCCCCCTCTGATCGGCCAACTAAGGCAAGCCAGAGTTGAAAATCCTGCGGGCACTCATGGGGTTCCACTCCAACCAACCAATAAAGGCAAGCGAAGACGAGGCCCTGACCGACTCTCTGGAGCATTCGGGTACGCAGTGTCGCCACTCACATTCAGCTCGCCACAAACTGCCCTGCGTTCTGTAAGCTATTTAATATAGTTTTTTTTTTTTTTTCTTATGATATACTTTTTTTTTCTCATAAGGTATGAAGAAATCAAGCAGCTTCTTTAATCTGCCCTCCAGGATTACCTTATCCCATGGTGAGATAACGTTTGCCCAGAGGCCTATTTGTTCATTATTATTATAAACAGGTTTTTGATTTATTTGCGACAGGGCTGTTACTGAAATTACAATGTACAAATTGTGAATACAAATTTGATACCGTAGGTATATCATTAAAATTAATTTTTTTGTTAATGAATATCAAACAAGAATTATTTTACCAAAATATTATCTAACAACTACAATACTTTTTTTCCGTTTATTCGCAGTACTCCAATTACGAAATAAGGCCGGAGGGCAGCAAAGACAAAACATGTACCTATAACATACCATGTAACTACTCGTACATAAGTCCATTCCGCCCTGTTGTGCTCTCTCAGGGCTGTCACGCGAACCTTATGCGACCCAATAAAATTTTATTGATCTTAGGTCTCGGCAACCCAAAACTAAAGTAATTTAGCGTATATTGTGGGTAAATACCAAAGTTTGTTACCGAGAAAACGAAGCTACTATCTCGTTTTCTATTTTCTGAAATGTATATTACAATACCCATATACAATTGCCCACTTGTCTGGTTGTCGAAAGTGTGAATTCTGAGCGTGAATTCCGATTCGAAAAATCTTTTCCGTGTGGAAAAACTGATAACTCCATAACCGAATATGGGAAACGTTGTACATTCGTATTTATGTCCGTTAATAACAACAGAAATTTAAATAAACATTCAAAACTGTCGTATATTCCTATAAAAATACATTCTATACTCTCAGAATGACAACGACTATTTTGAAATGGAAATCAATATGGCCCAGATATACCTCCCGAGAATTGTAATCTTAGATCAAAAGCAAATAATTACTAATTTAATATTGGAAGACAGAACAACGTAATTTATGTAAGACTACCCTTCATAGGGCCAAGTATTTAACTAATGGAAAGTAACTTATTGTAGCCTGGAGGCAATAGGATAGCTACGGTCATTATTTATATAATATCGTGGAGCTGAAATTGTGAATTAACTTGAAGATAATATAAAGGTCAATAAATCTGAGTTGTTTTTATGAAGAACCCTAGCTGTACGGGCCCTAAATTCGGAGTATTATGGCGGTGTAAATGATACACATGTATAATTGTTGATTCGCGACTGGCGCTGCGCCCGGTGACGTCACTCCGTAACACGCGCCGCGCACGCATAGCAATACACCTCAAAAAGCAGGGCAATTGTATACCCCTCCTTATCAATATAGCTTGTTCCCCCAGCAACGTCCTCAGCCGAGGTTCTCTGACATACGTCATCGAAAACTACCTTCCCCAGGAGGCCAGGACGGACGGAGTCCACGATGATTTCTACACGAGAAAATGAAGGCCAATAGTGCTCCGGGTATAGTAGCCAAAGAATTACCACCTCTTAACTATCACTTAACATCATCATATCGCCAAGCTAAACATGGGCCCTCAATGACACTAACAATTAATTGGCCATAGAGACATTGCCATAATGACCAGACTTGGCAATAATTACATTAATTGAAATGAACATTGAATACGACAAAATATTTAAAATAGGAATTGCTTTTCAAGAAAATAAAATTAATCCAAGACATAGTCCAAGGCAGATTGAGGGTGGTTTCGAAGCCGAGAACAAACAATCACAATCTACGTATCACGTCAGCAGGCCACGTAACCAATTACGAAAGGCTACGAACTACGCGTTTTTATTCTTAAAATCTGTCATTCAACTCCCTTTAGATATAGCGTGATGGTTAACTATAAAATAACGCATCAGTTCACTTGTGTGATATTTCCATAATATTCGCTGTAAAATATAACTGTGCGGACATATCGTTGTACTACCCACCTCCCATGCACAAAAGTGTGACAATTTTGTAGTCTATAACCTGATACGGACTGTAACGGACATTTCCAAATTTCAACTAATTCTGTACTGTAATTTTGGCGTTCCCATCAAACTTACAAACAGACAAAAAGACAGGAGTGAAAAAAATGGAGCTTTGGCACCAGTCTCGTTTCAGAAGTACGCCGCATTGATTTTTTCCGAAAAATAATCTTTGTCATTTTTTGTCTCTATGATTTTAGTATAGTAGTGATTAATTCCCCTGCCAACCGCAGTAATCATATCAATGTAGTTATTTATTCTCACTACGGTTCTATAAAGTGGGGTACGCCCATCTTAAACAGTGGAGGTTTACTGGCTTTTATGTTGTGTAATTAAAAAGTCAAGAGAGTCTGGCTCGTTTCCCTTCAAATAAATACTTAAACGGAATTATAGCTTATACCAGTAGCAATAACTTTAAAGTAACATTGGACTCTATTCAGCCGACATAATTAGAGGAATACTTATTGTTTTCTTTAGTCTCAATAATTTAATTACGCAGAAAGACATTATACAGTCGAGGAATTATTAACTTAAACGCTAGCTGTTTATACATTTTACTGTCTACATCGTAACTATTGCTGTGAAAGTCAAGTTTGAATAATGTGTACAGACGTTGTTCTATGTAGTTGGCACTACACTCAAGAATAATTACTTTATGCGACGCACTTTAAATGTAAGTGGAGCCTAAAATATTCCATATTTCATTTGCAGAAACGCTTCTAACTCGATTTGATAGGCAGGCGTTCATTATCATCATAATCATATCCGCCAAAGGACGTCCACTGCTGAACAAAGGCTCATAGATTTCCACAACAGAGTCATCATGTTGGGGGGAATTTGCCAGTACTCACCACACTATGCAGGCGGACTGGTAAGCGCTATATGATTACTGTTCCACAGAATGGACGCTGCCACCCATCTCCCTAGTTTAGTCCCTTACGGCCGAAATTTATAATCAATCTAATCCATAATCTTTACATTGATTTGATTATCAGTTTTGGCCCTTAGCAGCTGTTTATGACATCCACGGGAGGAGATGGAGTGGTGCTATATTATTAATCAAGACACAACACGTAATGAACAGACGTTACTGCCTCCGGTACTTTTAATAAACTGTTTGAAAGATCCTATCAACCTGTACGTGTCCTTGTAGTAACAAAACTTTGCCAGGAAACGCGCGAGAATCTCACGAATCTCATATTTTTATGTTACACTTGAGGTTATTGAAGCTTGTAAGGTATCGATTTTCAATATTTTGATAAGCAACTCGTCTGAACGCAGAGGTGACAGCAAGGAGAATAACGTCAGTATCCACAATGTACGTATGGCAAAGCGTTTATGACTAGAGTAGGTATTGTTTGTTGCGTTATGTACCTACTCTACATGTACACATGTAAGTATCTAGGTACTTATTCACACGTGTTAGTTTTAGGCTCCTTGTGGCTGGAATTCAAAAAGAAGAATATTAACATATAAATGTCACCAGCGTGATAAGGCGGCGAACACCAAAATATAATTTCGCATTTATAACCTTAAACCCACTCCTAGCTTAACAGTATTCGGCATAATTGAAAGATTTAACTAGACTACATTTTTGTAAGCGATGCTCTTCACTGTTTTTTCTCCTGTGTCGTAGGTACAATGGCCGGACATAAGTTCCACATGCACAAACACTCAGACCTGACACAACTACCTGTATCTACCTTTTTTTATTGATCCGGTGGAAATACATCATGTACTTCCTCCGCCCCGGTAAAAAGGCGGAGGGGTAGACCGGACTCCTACCGGCTAAAACCACCGGAGTGGTCAACTTTGGTACCGTAGAGAGGCTCCAGGAACTCAAAAAATCTCCATCTAGAGCCACCCATTGGTGCCACGCCTCAGGCACATCTCGGAGGGGATGACTGTAAAGCGGTCACCCCTTCCAGCGGAGGAAAGGCGACTGTAAAGAGGCCAACCCCCCAGGCATTTCTCGGGGGGATCTCGACCCGCGCTAAACTATTGCGGCAACCGTATCGACAGAATACCTACCATTAATGTGTAATCCATATAGCTAGTAAGAATAAAAAAGTGCGAGTTGAACTCACGTGGAGAAGGTTCCCTATGATGAATATGTTATCTTTAGGTATTTGAAAATTATAAAAAAACAGATTTCAGACCCTCGCAACAAGCCCTTCCATTTGATATGTTACACAGTACAGTACGCAAAACTTATTTTTTTATCCCCCGAAAAAGTGACCTCGATATTCAAAATTCATATATTTACGTTACACGTTCGTGCTTGGGTCGCAGAAATACATTATTTTTATTATTTCGGCCTAATGAAGTCCACTGTTGGACACAGGCCTCCCCCAAAGATCATCACAACCACCGATATGGATGTGTTTTGAGCTCATTGGGGGGTTTTGCCATAATCGCCACGCTTGGCAGGCGGGTTGGCGATCGCAGTTGAGTTGTTAATGTACTCGAAGGACGCTGCTGCCCATCCTCCGACTAATCCCTTAGTCGACTTTTACGACACCCATGGGAGGAGATGGGGTGGTGGCATTCTGAGCCGGCACCACACGGCAGAAATACATATGTGTACCAAATTTTAACTTAATTAGTCTAGTAGATGCAGAGCAAATTGTCTGTGTCAGACGGACAGACAGACAGGCAGGCACACGAGTATATATATGTACCCTATAAGGGTCTCGCCGTTTTTTTCATTCGGACGTTCGGAACCCTAAAAATTAAAAGGTTTAAAAAATAATAAATCTTGCTAGTCCAAAGAATAGTACAAAAGAAAATTGCCCTCTGCCGTGCTCTGCCTTTATAAAGGACGTAACTATAAACTCCTGCGTTGCAACTATCGTCCTTGGCGTAAACAACCCTAGTAAATACAGTAACCACATGTAAACTTTGTATGGGCCATATGAGTATTTGCCTCATGATTTTTCATCACTGAAGTGTTCCAGTGATTTAATTTAGCGATATATATAAATATATAAAATTGACTCACCCATTTTTCGTTTTTTATTGGGAGCAATGATAATATTTCATTTGAAAATTATTTTCCCTCATTCGAATCGGTTCAAACGGATACAACAGATTTTTATCATATAAATATTGTTTTTATGCATTCGAGTAACTCGTATTTTGTTACTTCAGCGAAATATAGTTGAATAAATGAAGTCAAAATTATATTCATCAATTGATATATCAATCTTATTTTGAAAACGCCTTTATTTTTTAGCTTATCTTGTGACTATGTAAAATATCTTGGAAGTCGACTTTAGCCTGCTTCTAACTGTCGTATTGATTTCAAACTTTTCAAGTAGGTATATAATTGGGATTACAATACAATAATCTGGTACCATCGAACTGCCATGTTAATAAAACTCTCAAGTAAACCCCTCGAATTTCGGCTCATTTGGTTTGTTTTAACGAGTCCTATACATTGCACTTGGGAAGAGTCGGATGATAGAGCCAGCCAGGAGCACTACGAACAAAGCGTGTTTTTTAGTTTATTTAACTATAAACCATGTGGTGCCGCCTACAAATAGCACCAACCCATCTTATTCCTTGGATGTCGTAAAAGGCGACTATGGGATTAACCGGAGGATGGGATCGCCACCTGCCAAGCGTGGCGATTATGGAAAAAGCCCCCAATGAGCACACAACACACCCAGACCGGTCGTTGTGGCGATCTTTGCGGGAGGCTTGTGTCCAGCAGTGGACTTTATTCGGCTGAAATGATGATGAAACTATTATAATGTATTTAGTATCCATGACATGAAAATATAACAAAATAAACTTCCACTAGGCACCGGTGAAGCCCGTGGGTCCCCCCGGTGACCGAAACCTTGGCCCCGGATTTGTTGGAGGGAGTACTTTCAACGCTCTTTCCAGCGGTCCGGGACCATCCTGGTCCCTCTTCACCCCCGATTCCCTCGGAATGGGCCGAGGAGTTAGGGGTTTCGGAAGGGGAGCTGGGCCGAGCCATTGGCCGCCTGAAGAGTCGCAACACCGTACCAGGTCCGGACGGCATTCCGGGCCGCGCGTGGGTGTATGCACTGCAGTCTCTTGGGGACCGCCTGAGGCGGCTGTTCACCAGCTGCCTCCGTCGAAGCGTGTTCCCGTCCAGCTGGAAGGAAGCCGGATTGGTTCTGTTGAGGAAGGAAGGAAGGCCCGCGGAGTCTCCTTCTGCATATCGTCCAATTTGCCTGCTCGACGAGGCTTCGAAGCTATTCGAGAGAATAATTACCCGAAGACTCGTTGAGCACCTATCGCGAGTGGGTCCCGACCTGGCCGAAAGTCAGTATGGCTTCCGGCAGCGGCGCTCCACAATCGACGCGATTCTTCGCGTCCGCTCGCTGTCGGAACAGGCAGTGTCCCAGCGGGGTGGGGTGGCGTTGGCTGTCAGTCTAGACATCGTCAACGCCTTCAACTCCATCCCGTGGGGCGCGATTAGGGGGGCACTAGTCCATCATCGATGCCCCCCCTACCTGCAGGGCATCATAGGGGCCTATCTACGTGATAGGCACATTCGCTACGTGGGCAGGGACGGTAGCGTAAAGCGGAGGGAGATTACGTGCGGGGTTCCGCAGGGGTCGGTTCTTGGCCCCTTTTTATGGAACCTCGCCTACGACGCGGTCCTACGTGTCGCTCTCCCCGCTGGCGTCAGCTTGGTGTGTTACGCTGATGACACTCTTGTGTTGGCCAGCGGGGAGTCCTTCGAGGGAACCATCTGGCTTGCCGAGCAAGCGGTGGCAATTGTCGTGGCCAAAATCCACGCTCTGGGTCTGCAGATAGCGCCTCACAAAACCGAGGCGCTATGGTTCCACAAACTGCCGCGGAGTAGAGAACCACCCAGTTCGTGGATACGCGTTGGTGACGCGCAAATCAGGGTGGGCCAGTACATGAAGTACCTGGGGCTCACCCTGGATAGTCGTTGGGGCTTCGAAGAGCACTTCGCGCGCCTCGTCCCCCGAGTCGAGAGGGTAGTGGGTGCATTACACCGGGTGCTGCCCAATCTCGGGGGACCGAGCGAGGAAGTTCGCCGTCTCTACGGGGGCGTCGTGCGGTCTGTGGCCCTCTACGGGGCGCCTGTATGGTCATCCCGGCTGTCAGGCGTCCAGCGCTGCAGAAACAAACTTCACAGTCTGCAGCGCAGAGTGGCTATACGGATCGCACGGGGATACAGGACAGTGTCCTATGAGGCGGCAACTCTCCTGGCACGCTTTCCGCCTTTCGACATCCAGGCGGAGATGGATGCGTGGGTCTACGACCAGACACGCTCTCTTCGCCAAAGTGGGGAAGGCGTGCCTTCAGGGGCGTTCGACAGACTGAGGCGGCTGGCTTGTCGGCGCGCACTCGAGATGTGGCGTCATCGCCTACGGTTGCAGTCCGCGACCAAGCGCGTCGTTGAGGCCATCCTGCCGCTCTTCGGAGCCTGGCTCCAAAGGAGCGAGCGCGTCACCTACCGTCTGACGCAGGTGTTCACCGGTCACGGTTGTTTCGGTGCATACCTGCACAGAATAGGACGCGAGGTTACGGCACAGTGCCACCATTGTGGAAGCGACCAGGACACCGCACAGCACACGCTCGAGGAGTGCCCTGCGTGGGCGGCCGAGCGGCGGATCCTGGTCGACCGGATCGGGCAAGATCTCTCTCTGCCAGCAGTAGTGTCGGCTATGTTGGCAGAGCATGAAAATTGGAGTGCAGTGGTCTCCTTCTGCGAGAGCGTCATGTTGCAGAAGGAGACTGCAGAGCGGGATCGGGAGAGGGCCGATCCCGCACGGAGAAGGACGAGACGGCGCCGGGGCAACAACCGTCCCGGCTCCCAAGTCCAACACGCCTGAGCCCCCTGCCGTCAATTCATGGTGGGGGGCCACGGGGGTCGCGGGTGCGCAGATTGGGGAGTCTGCGTGCTCACACCGAGCGACCCCCGGGAAGACGGTGGCGCGCACGTGGTCACGTGCCGCCGTGTGCGCAGCACAGCGCAAAGCGAGGCTTGGGGGGATCCTTTACAATCCTCCCCGAGAAGTGCCTGAGGGGGCGACCTTTTTACAGTCGCCTCCCTCCGCTAGAGGGGGTGACCGCTTTACAGTCATCCCTTCCGTGATGTGCCTAAAGGCGTGGCACCAATGGGCGGCTCTAGTGTGATCTTACGAGGACCTGGAGCCTCCCTTCGGTGCCGAAGATGACCTTCACCCTTCCCCGGGGTGAAGGAAGTTCCATGTAGAATTTCCACTGGACATCAATAAAAAAATAATAAAAAAAGGCACCGGTGAAGACTCTAGTTGCTATGTTTCAAGTCGTGCATTACAAAATATCGGCTATGAACTCCGGTTTATTTGCCTATACCAATTTTATGTGTTGACATATCAATCGAAATTTTCCAAGCTATATAAAGCCAGGCCAGTGCGACACATTTCACATAGCAAATAGTATCCTAAGCAAATAACTACGAGATGTTTATCGATGTTTTCACGAGTATCCTTTATCAAAATTACTTGTTTATTTACTAACGGAAACAGGCGAACTTGTTGTATTGTAAGAACTTAGTATGGAGCAAATTTAACGGTCATCTAGAAAGACTCAATAATTGTTGATAAGCTAATAAGATTTCGCCGTGAGGTGCCGGCTCAGAATACCACCACCCCATCTCCTCCCTGGGTGTCGTAAAAGTCGACTAAGGGATTAGCCGAAGGATGGGCAGCAGCGTCCTTCGGGTGCCTTAACAACTCAACTGCGATCGACAAACCGTCTACCAGGCGTGGCGATTATGGCAAAACCCCCCAATGAGCCCACAATACAACCATATCGGTCGTTGTGATCTTTGGGGGAGGCCTGTGTCCAGCAGTGGACTTCATTAGGCCGAAATGATGATAATAAGATTAATTCTTTGCATTTTTACCCATCTGCGGTAAAATCACTATGAGTGATCATAATTGATACTTTGAGAGATTCGATACGCGAGTGATGTCTTCGAGATTCGAATACGATACACGATCTCATTCTGTACTCATTATTTTTAGTTATTAAATTACTGGTAGGTTTTTATTTATTTAGGGATCAGTAAAGTAATATTAGCTCTTTTTATAAGTTTCTAATGTTTTTTCATATATAATAGGTTTTTATTTCTATTTCTTCTTTTATAAAGTTAATAAATAAAAATGTTATGATATCTGTGTATACTTAATTTTAGTTGTGTGTGTTGGTTTTGATGTAAAGTTCATTAATTTTCCATGATTTTTTCTTTCTTTACGTTTGAATGATAATCTAGGTTTTTAAGATGAAAGAAAATGTATTGGTAAGTTAGTCTTGGAATCAGAGACAGTCAAATTATCAAATAATTACTATTTGTACAGTAAGTAGTAGTAACTGCTTGAACAGTAACCCAGTTATTCACATATTTGGTTCGGCTGCTAATAAGGACAATATGCAATTAGGTCAGAACTAAGTAATTCATTTCTCAATATCATATAACTCTCTTATGTAATCAATGGTGTTCAAGTGGTTTGTGCACTAACAAAGTATTATATACAGCTTATTTACAGTTAGTTCGAACCTTGAGCTAGAAACTAGTCAAGTTGTGATAGAAGTAATAAATTGCAATCACAAGTGCACAGTCCCAATAAGATATGGTTGGACATTAATATACTCTGTGTGCTAATTAAGTTCAACCAGGACTATTTATCGGACACTTCCATTACAGGATTATAGTCCTTTAAATCATGACTTTGGCCGGTTTGGCTTATTATGTGATATGATTTTGTTAGTTTATATACGTTTTTGTAAGGGACTCTGCGTTTATTGCGTTGTATTGCCGTTTTCCTGTGTAAAATATGAACTTTTAGGAGTGTTAATTATTATACTTTGTTCAGCACTGAATGTATAAATGGCTGAAATGATGATGATGAATTATTGTAAACACACGAATACAACAGATCTGTGCGTCCATTGCTGAACACAGCTTCTTAATGATCATTTCAATGACTTGCGGATTGGTGATCCCAGTGTGTTGTAATTAGCACATGGAAGGATGCTGCTGGCCATCCTCTTTTTGTTCTTCTATTCTATGTCAGGAATCAAACGGATGCTATCATCATCATCATATCAGCCGAATAAAGTCCACTGCTGGACGCAGGCCTCCACCAATGATCACCACGACAACCGGTCTAGGTGTTGTGTGCTCATTGGAGGGTTATGCTATAGTCGCCACGCTTGGCAGGCGGGTTGGCAATCGCAAATGAATTGCTAATGTACTCCAAAGACGCTGCTGCCCATCCTCCGACTACACTCATAGTCGCCTTTTAAAACACCGACGGGATGAGATGGGCTTGGGGCTATTCGTAGCCGGCACCGGCACCACACAGTTTCATATTATATGAAACTTTGATTATATGTAATAATTTTATTTGACATAATATTTTCTATAATATTATTTAGAGCAATAAAATTATTTTAATTGGTATATATTTATTCCTATAATACCAATGTAAGGCGTATCAATTTTACAAACGGAAACAACGCAAACTAAAATGTCGTCGCAAATAAAAGTGTACCAAAAATATTAAATTGACGCGCGATGGTAGTAACAGGTGCTTTGACCCGACTCCCAAGTGTAAGGTGCTCGTCCCAATAAGCGTTGGTTTGACACAAAAACCCTCACAAAAGTCGCGTCAACTCCACTAAAGTAGACAATCCCGACAAAACTTTCAGGGTATATTTGCAAGGGTCATTTCGGAGCTGTTTCTAAGCCGATATGGGTACTAAAGAAATGTGAAGGACCAATCTTGGTTATGATATTCATACTAAGGCAATAGATGTGCGACCCTGAGCACAGATTGAGTCAGGCTCAATCTGTGCTCAGGGTCGCAGATTCAATTCTTGTGTCCGGGATATACTATACCTACAGAATAATAGTGTGGACTGGATTGGACTGTCGATTACGCTACATGTTTTTCGGAAATAGAAATCATATATTACACGATTGGCTTATTGGTTGAAAATGACACCTGCCTTGCCAAAAAGTGGTGTCGTCACGCATTAAATGGGATTCTGTAGATGACATTCATTTTCTGAAATATTTTATGAATTAATAAGCCAAAGATTTTTTGAAATAATTCGCTTCAAAGTTATTTGTGGAGCCTATTGAGAACCTGGTACACTATATCTCTAAAATTAATAGAATAATTTATTTCAAATAATTTCAATTGATAGTTTTAAACAAAGGTAAATAGAATTAATAAAAACAGCTGTTGTAAAGTTACTCTGGTAGGATACATTTTTGTGACTGTCAGCTGATGGACATGCCAAAACTATTATAATTTTACTGCAGTAATATTAGACGCACTTACTTCCTGGTATACATACTAGTTTTTAGGTTCTAATACCATTAACCAACTAGGTAAATACCTTGGTGGTTCGCAAAAATACCATTTTTTTTACATGAATAAAAAGAAACTGTAATAGTTATTTGTAAGTCTTCAGTTCTTCGTCAGCATTGCGAGTATTTATACTATAGTTTCCATTATATGAATATACGACCAGCTTTTTGCGACATCTAGAATTACTGTTTTGTGCATACGATATCCTGAAAACGTCAAATTACAGCCCCATTTACACGAACAGTTACTGTATACGTTAGTGTCTACCCACATAATGTCATTCGTTTGATCATCTGAACTCAATATGTTGAACATATAATCATTAGCTGCTATAAAATAGAGACTATGGCGCAGTGGCTTAGCAATTAGCTTTCAGCGCTACGTTTCGAGGATTTGTTCTGTGCGTGGATCAAACGCACAGAACAAATATTTGTATTATATATATATATAGTTGTATCGGGTCTAGGTGTTTGTGCATGTGTGATTTATGTCTGTAAACTTTACCCACGACACAGGAGAACCCAACTGCGGGACAACGATTTTTATTTTAAAAAAACGGAGGGAACCAGCTTCGCTTCGGTTCAACATGAAGTTAATCCAATGGTATTTCTTTTCAAACGAGTAAACTTTTTGCGGCATTTCCAAAATAAAAATAATTTAGTATCACCTGTTTAGTTTCCCACGCAAATCGTTGAAGTATACATTTCTCGTAAATAATCATCCACGTCTATAACTCGGGCTGAGACCTACTGATTTCTTACATTCCATTAATCATAATTTATTATGTATCTCTATTCACGGGTTTATATCCCCTGCAAGAGGGAACCCGGTATTTTGATAGGCTTACGCGGGGACACGGGTCCAACATGCAGAGGCACTTTAGAGAATTTTAATCTAAAATGTAATGGTTAACAGTTACCGGGGACTATGATTGCACTATAAAAATGCAATCTCGGATTGTCTTCGCAGGTGTAAAACTATTGATGAAAACGGCAAGTATAACTACTAACTAACTATTGCAATGGGAAATGGATTAAATACAAAACGGCGTCTGTCTTTCCCCCTGTAAATGAAATTATGTGGCAGACAGTGACTCGCCACTCACAAGATGGGCCCCCTAAATAGCCACCACTACAGGCGACAGGAAGCAACATCAACGCGAGTGATTTGGGGTGTCGAGAGGTGCGGTTTCACCATCACGCATCTCGGAGCAGGTTTCCCCGTTATTACGCGATTAGACACTTCCACCCGCGAGCATATAGCTTTGGCGGCCCCCCCTCTGATCGGCCAACTAAGGCAAGCCAGAGTTGAAAATCCTGCGAGTACTCATGGGGTTCTACTCCAGCCGACCAATAAAGACAAGCCGGAGGTGAAGGCCCTGACCGACTGCCTGGCATTCGGGTACGCAGTGTCTATTATCGTAATTGTTAACCTCATCATCATCTCGTTGACAGACCTAAGGATCACACAACACAGTGATGTGAGCAATGTGAATTCAGGATTCATATCACTGTGCTTCTAAGAACCTCCACATCTTTTGAAATTTGTTATGAATTGCAATTTAATGTGAAAAGGAAGTTTCGACCAATCACCCCGCAAATCAAAGTAACCCCAATCTACCGGTATAATAGATTCCGTTACCACAAAAGCGTTGTTGGTGTTATGGCAGTCCGACGAGAGGTCCTGGTTTTGATCCCCAGGTCGAATTAAGGGTTAGAAGTTATGGTCTATAAATAGCAAGGCTCCATCTCCTGACACCAAACTCCAATAGATGTGAACTATGGCTGTAGAAACAATATACTTTTATAGTTTTCGAGGCATTAGGAGCGATGGCCACTTATGTACGACAAAACTAAAGTTTCCAATCTGTCAAGACTTTACTTAACCATAGGCAGAAACCGCATCAGTAACGCGATAAGATATACTCATACTAACCGCAACGATAAGTCGCGGTTCATCATTCATTCATCATTATTCATTTCGGACGAATGAAGTCCACTGCTGGACATAGGCCTCCCCCAAAGATCACCACAACGACCGATATGGGTGTGTTGATCTTTGTGTGTTATGGGGGGTTTTGCCATAATCGCCACGCTTGGCAGACGTGTTGGCGATCGCAGTTGAGTTATTAATGTACTCGAAGGACGCTGCTGTCCATCCTCCAGCTAATCCCTTAGTCGACTTTTACGACAGCCACGGGAGGAATTGGGGTGGTGGTATTCTGAGCCGGCACCACAAGTTGCGGTTAAGAATATAAAACTATCAAGTGTATGTTACCCACTTAAGCTAAACTTTTGAACAATTTATTTGCTTCAAGTTTTCCAACCCGTTTCAGGCCGTGGGATGATGACGTTTTGTTAATATAATTAACATGAAAACCTGGTTCAGTTCGCTCAAACTATTTGTTAGTTAAAAGTAAATTTAAAGAAATGTTGAAATTCAAGTTGGGAATTATTTAACGTAGTTATACCTAAAACTGTTCTATTAGGATTAGAAATACTTATTACTTCTTGATCAGTCAGTTAATGTTTCATAGAAAGAATACACGTTGCATTGATAGAAAAATGTATCCAACTACTTGACTATCATAACTTTCGAGTAGAAACATGTGGCCACAAGCTGAATAAGCTTATTGACCTGCCGCAACTTAACAAAAAGTTTTGAACTCAAGATTTCAACCAAAAAAGCATCTGTTACAAAGTCAAACCATACTTTGAAAAAATATATTGGTATGCCCAAAAAAATAATTTAATCACGACTTAAGTTAAATACTTTCAAGTTTCAAGTATTTACATTATACAATGAACAACATTAATTTACAAAGAAAACATCGATAACATTAAAGAATTCCTGCCCAGTGAACCCTTCCAAATTTGATCAAAAAAGATTTTATAACGAAAATCTTTATCAATAAATAACTTCTTCAAAATAAAATGTCTAAGAAAATCGAGGTCAACAGAGTCCCCTTCATAAACAAACAGTAATAAGGTTTCCAGCCAATTCTAAACTCACACATAATCCGAACAACATAAAATGTCTTTAAAAATAAAACTTCACTAAAATACACGGATATATCGAAAGAGGCCGTATTGCGGCATCGCGGGAGAGCGCGACCTACCCTTACCAAGGGCTCGAAGCTACTGAACGTGAACTGACGCAGACGGACACACCGGAGGACGACGACAGAAAGAAAGCTAGTGTGCACCCCCCAGCCCTCTTCCCCAACACCTCATTCCAAAAAATGCAAACATTAAAAACGAAAAAGCCCGGCAAAGAAAACGAAAAGTGTTGCACGTTGTATAATTACTTGTGCCTTAGATTTTGGCCTTTGTTTATGTACGGTATTAAACGAGGCATCAAGCCGAATTGCGCTACCTGTATTGTTCTGTAGCACTTGTTGGAATTCAGTTATCTGCCACCCTCGTAATTATCTTCCGTGTTCTTAGCATTTTGAGTTGGGAGCAACGAGATAATTAAACGTTGTTCATCATAATTGACACCTACCCCGACTTTGAATACGACATGTTGTTACAAAGTGCACGTATACGTTCAACGTTGTGGACATTGCAGCTGATAGATTAGTTGACGATAGAGACCTTGTGTCGAATATTTTAAATCATATAGGTATTTATTTTAACGATGGAAGAGTAGCTTTGGTTATCGATACAATTGATTTGATTTTTTGCATAATAAAACTTAAAGAATGAAACTCTTTTCAAATTACCTTCAATAGGGCACTTTTGTGGAGCGTCGTCTAATAAAATTCTCCATTGTTCAGCGGACTGCTGCAGGCGTTTACTGAACTTCACACTGAATACTGAATTCATATCACGCTGCATTGGCAAGATACAAGAAACCAAAGGAAGTTTGGATATCTGTTTGAATAATACAGAACGTCGAAGAGTTGTTGGAATTTGTTTATCATTTTTACGCTAACCCAAGGTTTGGTCAAAACATTGAGTATTATGACACCGACACTATTTTTACCGTAACAAACAGAATTAACCATTAAATAAAGCCATTGTAAGTAATGAAATGAGGCAAATAATTAAATCTGTAATGATAAGATAAAGATGAAATTTAATTTCATTGTCAGAACGGCTACCCGTCGGCGTCGTTCGCAAAAAGAATTACGAATCTTTGAGTTGACGTTGAAATGGAGCGAATTCATCGGAGACCGCCAATCTAAAAGTGTCCCACTTTGTGCAAGCTCTGAATGAAAGACTGGCGAGCGACGAGAGCCCACACCTGGCCGTAAATCAGATACCCCGGCCACAAAGGGAAAGCCGAATGACAACCGTAACAACCCTACGAAAAGGTTTAAAATTACTACAGTAACTTTGGACGTTACATCTTTCATGTGGTCGAGAATGTGCTATTGAGAAAAGGGCGCTCCCAGATAAGGGCTTTATCGATGCATAAAATATGTTATTATGAAGTTGGTCGGCCGCCTCTAAGACGCGCCCGGTAAAAAGAAGTATGCAGCCTTTATTCATTGAAGTATTTGTGGTATCTCTTTATTTGAACCTGTCGTAAATTTGCGACCTTCTCGTGACATATTTATGTGACACATCGCGTGAGTGTATTACATCAACACTGCCTGACGGGATTCCTTTTACTGTTACCATTAAAATAATTTTGATTACACATCAATAAATTAAGCAAGCCATAAAAACATTAAAGTAGGAAATGTTAGATAAATATACAAATGGAAATTATTAAGAACAAGGTTAACTTGAACTTAAAACGTGTTTACTGATTCTCAATTATGAAAATATTTAATATATAAAATGGAATTGAGCAATGTAAGTAAATATTTTTTGACAAGAGACATGTTTTGAGATTAAATAGGCCACCGAACCGTTGTAACGCGGAATTAAATTTAGCGAAGCTGTTGAATGCTATCGTCTGTGATGAACAACGGAATCGAAAAAAGGTTAATAAGATTAGAGGTTCTTTCTGACGTTTGAGAGACCGTCATCAATATATATTGCTTTGAATTTTATGTAGATTAGGGTTCTTCATTGGCTAGATGTTCTTCATGTGTTTAATTTTAAATGAAATTAAATGACTGATACAATAAGCTATACAGAATGCTAATCTATTGCTCATCTACTAGTAAATTATCAATGCTTTCGTTCAGTCAATATTTACTACTAGCTATTCTAAAAGAGCTACAGTTGCTAGTATTGATGAATTTAATGTTTATACTTTAATTTCCTGGGCATGGAACTTTAGATGTAAAATCATTAAAGATTTCCATAATTGTGTCATCATTTTGGGGGGAATGTTCCAGTCCTCACTACGCTTCGCAGGCAGGTTGGTAAGCCCCCAAAATGACGACATACTTTTGGAAACATATAGCGGAAGCCTTTGTTCAGCAGTGGATTTTATACGCTGCTATGCAGATGATAATGTTTTTCTTAAAATATAATGTTTATAAACACATGTTTGAGTTTTATGTTAAATGAGTTTTTAGAATAAAGTGAGTTATAGAATTAAGTATTAGTATTGAATCTTGCTTTGCTTAAGTTATTAAGTACCTAAGTTACCAAGATGTTATCAAATTAGTACTAACCAAAAATGTTGTGTAGGGTAAAGGTTACCTGCGAATAGAATTTATCATTGTTTCATAGTTTGAAAGCTTGTCATAAGTATGCTAATCATGTCACGAAACGTAGCACGTATTATGTTGCCAAGAATGTTGGCTGCATTAATCTCTCCGTATATAATATAGTCCTCATAATACAGCCTAGAATTGCCTATGATAGTGTTTGTTGTGCTGCGACGCCAATGACAGCTGATGCCCTTAAGCTTCCTTGATTGATCTCTGTATTTGTATGAAATAATCCTGGATTCGAAATTTGGATCGGTTATAATTGAATGCTTAAAAAAAATGTCGTGTGGCCCGGATCTATACGGACTCGCTTCTAATTTCTCGCGTAATAGCGTATACACGGTGATATAACGTACCTATATTGCTTTTTATAGCAATATGTTGGCAAGGTTTCATTTATATTGAATTTCTGCTATCGTAAACAGCGATTGTTCAATAAAAGCAGATACATTTATTTAGCCCAGAACCATTTAAGTTGGAAAATGCAGCGAAACAAAATACACAGTGTAAAAAGCACTCATTACCATTCTTTTTGTATACTCTGGAATTGAAGTAGGATGTAAGCTGTCCATATTTTATTCAATTCTCACTGGATTTTCGTTTTCTTTTTAATTAAGAAGGACTCAGATAAATTTTTGATTAATGTTTACCAAGGTGAATTGCACGGAGTGACGAGTATTTATTTTCTTTTCCACCAGATTGTTCCTGTGTCGTGGGTACGTACAATTTACAGACATAAATCTCACATGCACAAACACTCAGACCTAAAACAACTATCTGTATATCAAACATATATTTCCATGCGGGATCCGAACCTGCGACACGTAACGTAAAACACGGTAGAGTTGCCACACGCAAATTGTTCCAGATATCATATTTATTTTAACGGCCGTGACAAGGACGAAATTTCTGTTACTGAACAATCGCTGTCACTTCATACCGTGAGTCAGTAACGGCCAAAATTATTAATCAATCTAATCCAAAATCTTTAGATTTAAGATTATGAACTTAGTCTATTTTAGTGCTAAGATCACATTCCACACAAAAGCAGACAAATTCGTAATCCAAAATCCAAAGATTATTAATTTCGGCCGTAACACGCCCTAGTAGATCTGTGCAGTAACCGTCAATCGCGGCAGAATTGCGATCGTTAGGCGTTGTCCTAACTGGCAGTCGCTCGCACGAACAGACGAATCAAATTAATCGCGCGAACTGATTGTGCGAACATCAGATAAGACACTCAATAATAAATGTTTAATTGCGAGTTCGTACGATCAACGCGATGCAATGATGTCGCATGTTCATGTTCGAAGTCAGAACTGTATTCTGCTTACACTTCGAACTGTCACAGGTACTAAAATTGCCATTAAATAAACGGCAAATTTGAGATTGAAATGAGACTAGATCGAGACTATACTGAAATCCGCCTGATCTTTAAGAGTATAAGAATACGACGTTTTTGTCAATAATTGAATCTCAGTTTTTATTTATTTTATTTTATTTTATTTATTTATTTATTTATTATCACATGGAATGCCTTATTCTAATACATCATATTAAGTAAGTAGATTCTTTATTAAGGCCACCGTAACTAATCGCAATACCCCCTGTACTAGTTTGTACTGTATTACAGTGGGATATTATTCTTTGTTTCTGTGACCATAATGTTTACTATCAACAAATGACCTGGTATGCTAATTACAATGTATGATTATGAATATAGTTTTCCTATTTGCTAATACAATACTAATTTTAAAAAAAAATATAAAAATAAAATGCATTGGCGGACACTGCGTGAGTGTGTATATATTATATGTGATTGTGTAGTGTATATGTTGTGTTGTCTTAAATAAGCGTGTAAGAAAGGTACCTTCGTTACTGCAGAATCTCCAAGATCTTTTCGGTGCTTTCATAACTTAAAGTTAGTAAGTAATTTCGTAAACACTCTTTACATGAGTGTAAGTTTAGTTTTCTTAGTCTCAGAATTATATTAATTTTATTGTATATAAAAGGAGCAAGAAACAAAAGATAACGTTGAGCAAACTTTGTGTTACAATGTGGTTTTTTAAATACATCTTTCCTTCGCCTTGTATCAAGAAAATCCGGAGGTTTGTTATGTTGTAAACATATAATTTTTGCGAAGTATAATTGACGAACACTTAAAACAGAGTTCAATCTGTACAGTTCATACGTGCGAAATTTAAATTTTTTGAAAGACATAGTCTTGAGAATGGCACGTTGGGCTCTTTCAACCTTAATCAACACAGTTTTGGCACATCCTCCCCATATTGCAATTCAGTCAAGTTTCAGTCATAGTGTAAATTAATCACGAGAATTGGCCGTCTGGTTGTACCGGATGAGATATGAAACCCTTACATTAGCACTCCATCCTTCCTCATCACAGCACACATCTGCCCGTAAACGTTCACTGTGTCACAGGTACTAAAATTGCCATTAAATAAACGGCAAAATTGAGATTGAAATGAGACTATATCGAGACTATACTGAAATCCGCCTGATCTTTAAGAGTAGCAGAATACGACTTTTTTGTCAATAATTGAATCTCAGTTCAGTCAAGTTTCAGTCATAGTGTAAATTAATCACGAGAATTGGCCGTCTGGTTGTACCAGATGAGATATGAAACCCTTACATTAGCACTCCATCCTTCCTCATCACAGCACACATCTGCCCGTAAACGTTCACTGTGGAAGACGGGCCTCCCAATGATCACTTCAATGAAGGTTATAGGTGATATTGCTTTAATCACTACGCTTGGCAGGCGCACACAGTATCAGATCCATTTTTCCTACACCATAGTGAACAGGCTGTATTAGTACTACGCTATCGTTTTTGACAACTGCCGCCAATGACTGTTGGACGAATGTTGGAATATAAACAGAATATTTGATCAATAATCTGTGCTTTGTGAATTCACAGGTACCTCAAAAGTTTACACCCATAAATTACACCTGTTGTTTCAGGTCTTTAGCCTCGGAAGTTTAGTATTGTAATATTTTAATCTACGGATTAAATGTTAGAGGATTTACGAATGAACTAAATTACTTTACGCAAGACTGCTTGGCACTTATTTCGTATATATAATTAGAGCAACTTGAGGCAATATACGGAAGTAAACAAACTGAATCCTTGCCAAAGCCAGGGCTAGTTACATCAGGCAGAAAAAGAAAAGTTATGGAAATAATCAATTTTTATACTCTTTCTCACTGTGCAATTAAATATTCCCCCAGAATTGCTACAAATGCGCGTTTGTTTGTTTTCCTTTTTGCTTGTAAATTGTGATAAAGCCATTAAGTATTATTTTTTTATTGGCGCTCCGGGTCATGTGTTCGATTCCCGCACGGAACACATATTTGTATGATCTGCACGTAGTTGTTCCGGGTCTGGGTATATTGTATGTGGAATTCACGTCTGTAAACGCACCCACGACACAGGAGAAATCCAAGTGGGGGCAACGTTGAAAAAAAAATCTATTTGCCATAGGTACAATAAATGGGAGTTTACAATAAGGTTAAGCCCAGTTGCCAAACACCACAGGTACAAAAAGTCATTAGTAGTAGTAGTCAATAGTAGATAAATACCAAGTCATAATTTGTCAGAAGTCCATGTGGTGTCCGGATTAAGAATATAGCAAAAATAACCAAACCATCTCTTCACGTGGATGTCCTAAAAGGCAACTAAGGGACTCTTACCAACCAGAGGGATGGGCAGCAGCGTCCCGTCTGTGGGACAGTAGCCATACTGCGCTCACAAACCCGCCTACCAAGCGTGGTGAGTACTGGAAAATTCCTCCCAAAATGATGACACAATTGTGACAAATCTATCGGGGAGGCCTTGGTGAAGTCAGAAGTTACAGTAAAACTTGGACATTATAATAATGATGGGTGTAGATTATGTAGCGTCCTATAATAGTGAACTTTATTTAAGGTGAAAATTAGGTAATCAGGCATCGCGTTTTATAAATTAAAAATTATCGTTTCCTTTTTTTTTAACAATAATTGTTGATTAAAGTTGTCATAAGAAGTAATTAAAAGACTTTTTTAGTTTTGTTTCGGTGCGCGTTTTCGTAACAAAATGGGAAACAAAATTGTATTTTGCTCAAATTCCTATTTTATTTATTAATTTGGTACTCAAATTCTGGCAAAAATAAAAATTGGAATTGACTTTTTTTATTAATGCTATCCCTATTTTTACTTACTGACGTATAGGCAAATATACATATGTCTGGACAAGACAGATAAAATTTAACAAATAAGATAAAATATAAATATATAAATAAAATATATAAAAAATTATAAAATTTGATAAATAAGTTAAAGAAGCACCCGTTATTTTATACTGTCAATTAATGTAAATGAAGTAGAAATGAAAACATTCTCATCAATGTTTTCTTGACATAATTGTTGCGGGTAACTTAAACTTAAAAGTCATCTCAAAGTCAAAACTAAGACTTGTATTTTATCATATTATGTACCGTGCCGTGTGGTGCCGGCTTAGAATACCATCACCTCCCGCGGGTGTCGTAAAAGGCGACTAAGGGATTAGCCGGAGGATGGGCAGCAGCGTCCTTCGAGTACATTAACAACTCAATTGCGATCGCCAACACGTCTACCAAGCGTGGCCATTATGGCAAAACCCCCCAATGAACCCACAACACACCCATATCGTCGTTGTGGTATCTTTCGGGGAGGCCTGTGTCCAGCAGTGGACTTCATTCCTATATGTTAAAATTCAAAAGTCCTTTAAAGTTTTTCCAAGATTTATTTATTTAACATAAAACGTGTGATGTTTCCGTTCCATGTTTACATGCTCAAGGGATAATTCGTCGGCGTCAAAAAGGCGACAGGAAGCAATGTCGTGAAATTGTAAAGATCAGGCCCAACGTCCTCTAATGACCTGCAAACGTTGGGATGTCACACGCGATTTACGACGGGGCCTTTGGCTTTGCTACGTGGTAATTGATAACAAATAGGTGTAGATAAGCAAGGTCCCTAAAGCTGAAATCTGCTGACGGTGCTTATATGCGATTTCAAGGGTAAGTCGTGTAGTTATGTAAGCTAATGTGGTTAACTTTAGGTAGGTTATCAAACGGACACCACACAAAATATGATATATTTAAATGGCTGGCTATTGTTTCCTCTGACGCATAAAGTAACCTCTCTCTTTCGTTTAATTAGTGGCCAACCTCGTATTAGAACTGTTCAAGCCGCCAAAAGGCCTCCGAATTGACCTAAAAACTGCTGTCTAATGATACCTTACGATTTTACATGTCGTCTGAAGCACGCAGATGCTCAATTCAAATACTACTACGTGGGCACCCATCCATCGACTGACCACGCCGAGCGTTGCTTAACCTCACCGATCGTTTACCGAACAGTGACTTTGATTGTAACAGGTTATGAGCGCCTTAATGTGGGGCTATAATGTAATAATAGCAGCTTGTAACTGTCTCACAGATATAGGTCTCATCGTACAGAAAAGGAAAGAGCAAGGATCACTGCATGTTGGCGATTTCAAACCATTAAATCCAGATTTCTTCACGATGTCTAAGTCAGTACATATGACACTGAAAAAGGCACGTTGATGAATGACAGGTTTTGAATCCACAACCACTAGGTTCTCTATCTTTATTCTAAGAATCGAATAGAATCATTTATTCAGTAGGTTAGGTTCTAACAGAGACTTTTACACTTCATATTGAAACAACGGAAGGCATTTCGCTACATGACAACCTATGAGAAGAAATGCTGAAAGAAACGTATACGTACTTAAGAAAGGAGTACGTTGCTCTGCGGGCCACCACGGCACCGTGGATAAAGCACAACTTAACATTAAAAATAACTGTTTCATTCCAGTTCATTCAGCATTAAATTAAGATCGGATAAAACAATTGAAACCCATACGATGTGGCCGACAGTTTCTTGTAGATTTTTTTCGTTTTTGTGCAATATTTTATGAATATATATCGATATTCTGAACGTCGAATAACATTGCCAATATATCGCATTGGCGAAATTGTGGGAGATCACGCTACAAAAATCATAAACTAAAAGCTAAAGTTGAAATTATAATCCATTCCATAACAAAAACATAGGCGTATTTGTTAAGCTATGATAATATTATGTAAACGATATAGTCACAGAAGTTTTAACTATAAAATTAAATTCGAGTTCAAATGGTACGCGCTGTAACTGTTTCTACATTTTATTTTCCTCCATTTTCGGTTTTAGTGCTTTTAAAGTACTGTTTATGTTTAACATTAAATACTAATAGAATTAAAGTCGAAGCGAACCTTCGAAATTAGTTACAAATTGGCCCTTTAAAATTCTATATAAATGTAAGTACTTGGTTATACGGGAATAATAACATCTTGTAGTGCGAAAAATGCACTAAAATGCCATGCGCGTAATAGAAGTCATTTAGAAGGTCTTTTATCTAACCCTTGATGCGATAGTACATACGTACCAATAAACTAGACAATGTAGTGTGCGGCGACGTCGCAACATTTTTCAATACGCTACAAACGTATAGAGTTAAAGCTCAATGTCACTCAGCGAGCTATGCTGGAATTTCTCTGCAAGATCAAATCACAAATGAGGAGATCCGTAAAAGAACTAAAGTTGCCGACATAGCTGAAAAGATTAGTAAACTGAAGTGGCAACGGGCGGGGCATATTGCGCATAGAACTGATGGCCGTTGGGGTAAAAAGGTTCTCGAGTGGAGACCGCGCACCGGAAAACGCAGCGTGGGATGACCTCCAACGAGGTGGATAGACGACCTGGTGAAGGTTGCTGGAATCGTTGGATGAGGGCGGCATGTCACCGCTCGTTGTGGAAATCTAAGGAGGCCTTTGTTCAGCAGTGGACGTCCTTAGGCTGATATGATGATGAAAGTTTATCTTAGTTGCGTTTGTTTGTTTCGCTTATAAATATATTTGAATATAGCTGTATTATGTAAAATAGATACAATAAATGTTTATAAATTTAAATTCATTCCCCGCCATTAGTATTTCATACGCGTAGAATCTTTTTTAGCTGGCAAAGATATTAGGAGCTCAGATTATTGCAGCTCCGCCTACAGTGACCCAAATTATTGTTTTCTTTGCCTATGTTTTGCTTGAAAAAGTTACTAAGATAGTTCAAAAGGACAAAACTATCCGAGTTTCGCACCCTTTTCTGTTTCCCTATTGTCGTTAAGGCAATATTGTCTGTCAAAGTTAATAAGTTATTGTTTTGCTTTAGTAGAGAAAGATAACATAAAATTAGTTTATTAATATTTCAGGAGAACATCAAGTTTAACAATGGTTATATCATTTATGGCCGAGTTTTCAATCGTCAGATAAATAGACAGATAGCATTTATTCAACAGATACCAAACATTATTTTTCTATGGTCAGATAGGCTTTATTGGACGAATAAGGCGACTAACAGAAGAAAATTATCCGTCCCTTTGACGGCCAGATAGAGCGATATCCGAGATATAGTACCATTTGACAGACGCGGGACAGATGGTATAAACAATACATTTACTATTAGGTTATTTATTTCTTGGTTTTCCGTTTCATACCAAGTAAAATTGTTATTGTTCTGGATATTTTTGATAGCATTGGTGACCTAACAATTGACAAAGAAACTCAAGAAATGAATTCATTAATCCATCGGGAAGAAATATAAGAACTGTCAGGTCCAGGCCCGATCACTTTACCATGTGGTACACTTTACCTTTTTTGACAGTATTTTATTGTATTTCTTTATACGTTACCGCGTCAGTCCATTTTGTTTATACCTGTCGATACACAACTAACTGAATCACAGCAGTATGAAAATTCACCGAACGCTCTCTTTTCTTTGATTCCATTGGAAATAAAATATAATTACTTTACGCACACAATAACAGGAAGTACACATTCACAAACAACAAACATAACCTCTAATTTAACAAAACCGATATAAGCAATACTCCATGTATGTATAACAATGATATATTTTGTCATACATAGAGCATGGAATAGTCTGTCGTACTCTAACACCCGTATATGCACTATGTTTGTTTCATCTCCCTGAAGTTAGCGTCGTTCGAGGCGAAATAATCGGCTGGATAGTTATTCGTTAGATAAATAGCAATATAAAAATACTACAACACAGATACTACAATACAGATATCAGACAGACAAACAAATAACTGTATTCGTCAGGTAGTTATCAGACGTCTCATCTGACGGAAAAATCGGTCCTTAAACGAAAGACGTCCACTTCTGGACTTAGGCCTCCCCCAAAGATCACCCCGATGATCTTTCTGGGTTTGTGTTTATTGGGGGGTTTTGGCATAATCGTCACGCATGGCAGGTGGGTTGGCAATTGGAGTTTAGTTGTTACTACTTTACTCGAAAGACGCCATCCTTTGGCAAATCCCATAATAATAGTTATAATTATTATATATTATGTTAAAAGTCTCATTATCACATATTTATGAAATTTTGTTTTAACCTCTATTAATATAGTTGGTAGGTCTATAGTTCCAAGTTAAACGATTTACTATTGATTGTGAGTTATTTGACAGATGCATTCCCCAAAGGAAATAGTCTCTATACAGCAAAATAATGATTTATTTCCTTGGTATGGCGCGGAATCCTCCTTGTGCGAGCCGACGTGACCAGTTTTTGCTGGGAAAAAAGGCTTCTTCTGCTGATTTTAGCTTTGTTAATAACAGACATGAGTTTTTCCGAGGATACCTAAATACATAACATAGCGTCTTTTCTGAAATGAACATTAAATATTTTGGTTGGCTTGGCTGGATGTAATAAAGTGTACCTAAGTTTCAAAGCGCTCTTAGCCAGCTGACTATGAGCGCCTTGAAGTGCAGCTGCACTCACTGATCGGTACACGATCGGCGAGGTTAAGAACGCTTGGCGCGGTCTTCTTAGTCATGTGGTGCCGGCTAAGAATACCACCACCCCATCTCATCCCATGGGTGTCGTAAAAGACGAGTATGGGATTAGCCGGAGGATGGGCTGTAACGTCTTTCGGGTACGATCGCCAACCCGTCTGCCAAGCGTGGCGATTATGGCAAAACCCCCCAATGAGCATACAACACAAACCCATACCAGTCGTTATGGCAATCTTTGCGGGAGGCTTCTGTCCAGTAATGTACGTTATTCGGCTGAAATAATGGCGCAATCAGTCTTTGGATTAGTCACCGCATAGTGGTATTGAAATTTGACTGAGCGTCTCCGTATTTGCGCACGTATAATCATAGGTCCCGGTCGTTGTCATTAGACGGCAGTCGTTAAAGTTGAAGTTTATTTAATATCTTAATACACGTTTACTCTAAAGACAAAAAAAAAACCCGTAAAATTGTACCTTAAATATGTGGAAAGAACGAGAAACAACGGCAAACAAAACACCGCTCAATAAAATAGATAGCAGTACCTTATTCAAACTTTTAACATCCTCTTATGGAATGTGAAGAATTCAGGCTATGGTCCTTGACATACATCCCTTATCACCGGTTTTATGGTAACCAGACGTCTCTGAGACCACTTAAAGGACTCGATAACATGGTGCACTCGGTTTTAATAGGATACAGAGTAGATGACCGTAAATACCTTACCCAAACGTGTTACGGACAGTTGAAGAAAATGTTAAATACATAACGTCGTAGGAAAATAGTAAACTTCCAATTCAATCAAGAGGTTATACATGGATCGCGTTTATTAAAAACAATTGTTTGCAATAATGTTTAATAATTAATGTATAAGTGCATATTCGAGAACACAAAAAAACTTTCACCATTTTTTTCCGAAAAAGGCAAGTGTTCTTTCTATCTAAATAAAGTGGTGTCTTTGTGATAAAATAGTGAAATTACTTATACATAATTGCAATTAAATGGGAAATTGCAACTTGTTTGTGGTTTACAATTTTTGTATATCATTAAATAAATACATATATACTTGCGTATACAAAATATTGAGACACATTACGTACAGTTCTTCATCCATTTACATTTATATTTTTATTTTATTTTAGTATTAACAGAACTGCATTGCTTCTGTAATTAAATTAACCTACTTTGCATTACTGTTTCAACATTATTTTGGAATACCGCATGTAAATAATATTACAGTATGTATGTTCAATACGTGGAAGGCTCTGGAGTCTGTGATACAGTTTATACTACTTCAGACTCCGCTGTCTTTATCTGGACACTCTCGTGTTAACTATAAACATATTGTCTATATAACATGTTACTTTAAACTGTGACAAGATTATTATAATATTATATGCTTGTATTTCTATTTGAAGGGTACATATAACGCTTATAATGTATCTAGCCATAGTTTTATTGTATATGGGCGTAAAGATAAGTTCTTCTTTATGTCTAAATACAAAGAGGTGCTTTCATTTGCTATCCAGTGGATATTTTTGGGCTACAACTTTAACTACTCAGAAGTTTTTCATTCAAATATACATAGTTAATAAAAGCAAAACTACTTCTACCACCACGCCTGTTAAATGCCCATTTAGATGGAATTTTAATTCCGTCATACATGCCGTTGTGAGGTTTGACAGCGAGCCGGGGAATTTCACGCCCCCTCCTAATTTATACTTCCTCGTTTCTTTGAAAGCTTTGCTTAGCCCGACAGTCCATTCAGCTTAGCTTGTTTTGTTTATACAACCATTTATTGTGCCAAAAAAGGAATCGATATTTTGGATAACCTAATGCACCAAAGTATGTACACTATAATGGGTCTTATGTGTTGTGGTAGATAGCTGGAGGTTTTACCTTAAGAATTAATATACAGACATCAATACTTCTATCTCAGACAAAGTAGGTTGCGGATCTGGAGATATTTTTATTTATGAACTGGGTATTGACTCGAAGATTTACAGAAGTTCATAATAAATAAACATTGAGATCTCGAAATAAAGTAGGTGAAGTAATAACAGAATAATATAATCAAAAGCGACATTATTGGACGGTTCAAAGATCTCAAAAATGTAAGCGAACAACGATGAATGGGCTGTTTATCAAAACCCTTTACCTATAAGTTGTTTATTGAACTTGGCAATTGAAACAATCCTGTATATAATATCATGCCGTCAGAAATGAAACAATGGCCGTGGGCGTTTTAACACAATTACGAATTTTGTGTTTTCTCGAAACTTCGGTTTGTTCTACGCATTGTTTCAGTTACTTTTTTTGAGTACAATTATCAGAAAAGACATCTGTGTTGATAAATGAATTTTAAATTAAACGTATATTCCTGAGGGATAAAGCTCGGGCCGACTCACACAGGCAGAATGGCTGCGGTTAATTTAATGTCGCTGTTCTGACTCGGGAATGCTTTATGAGAATAAAGTGAGAGATAATAAAACAGCTGCCCTCCAACAAAACTCCTGTCGGATGTTTCAGATATTTATTCAATACTATCTTTTATGAAAACCCGTCGGTTATTTAAATCTCTTTTATTACGCCCTTGAAATAAACGCTGCGTTCGTACACCGCCCGGCGCCGTTTATTTGGAACGAGTGAATCATTAATGTGCATAAATGTGCGGCTTTGTCGTATAATGGAATAAATCTGTAGAACTTGTTCGGAGACACAGTGGACGGGTATCGAACTGGTGTTTACCGGGGTATTAGTGTTTCCTGAACCACTATCAAAATGTCATTAGAACGCCATTTTGGTTGTTATCGAAGCTGCTTTCATGTTTAATGTTGGCAACAAGAATTACATTAAAACACATCCTTGTTAGTAATAATACTCCATGCACAAAATATTTATTTAAAAATGTTATGAAGTTTATTCCTAAGTTGAAAAAAGAGGTGTACCAATTAATTGTTATGTATGAGGTAGGTACCTACTTTCTGAGAGAATTAATTTATTGTAAAAAAACTAGATTTCTGCTTTTTAGGTTTTGTGGTACCATCTTTAACTAGTTACGAATCTATAAAAGATGAAATCTGTTTAATGCTTGATCACGATGGAACAGCTAAGTGGATTTGAATGAAATTTTGAAACACATAGTTTCATTACGTTATCAAGATTTCTTAGGTCTTTAACTTTGTTACCTCAAGGGCGAAATCGCTGTAACAGCAGGTATAAGTAACTTACTATAGTTCGTTATACTAATAAATCAAGGTGAGTAATAGAATTCCATGTGGTGTCCAGATTAAGAAAATAGCACCACTCTGTATCCTCCTATGGATGTCGTAAAAGGCTACTGAGAGACTATAAACCAGATGGATGAGCAGCAGCGTCCCTTCTCTCGAACAGCAGCCATTCTGCGCTCAACCCCGCTGCCAAGCGTGGTGAGTACTGGCAAATTCCCCTCAAAATGACGACATAACTGTGGAAATCTGTGGAGCAGGCCTCTTCCAGCAGTGGACGTCCTTTGACTGTTATGATGATGATGAGCGTGCGATGCTCAATCTATAAAAAAGGTACCTTTCAGTGCCTATATTGCTTATCACCGGTAGCATTACATTAATTATTTACAAACGTAAAATGAATTGTATACTTTAATTACTGACAAAAAAACTTACTCTATGTCAATTGTAATTTAGAACTATATATTTCAGAACGAAGATTTGAATGCAATGTCATTGATGCTTTGTCATGCTTTGTTCAGCAGTGGATGTGCTTTGTTTCATATGATGACGATAATATATTCACACTCTGACTTTTCGGATTCATGTGTGGAACAGAATATGATTATAACTTGCGTCAACGGTGAAGGAAATATTGTGAGGAACTCTGCACACCTGAGAGGGCTCCAAAATGTTCTCAATGGTGTGTGTAGTCCACCAACCCGCACTAGGCCAGCGTGGTAGACTAAGTCATGATCTTTCTTATAGTGAGAAAAGGCCCGTACCCAACAGTGGGACAGTAATGGCTGATAATGTAATGAGTAATAACAAAAAAAAAAACTAAATTAAATAAAAATAAATAACATAAAGTAACTGTAGACAACTAGTTACAAATTAACATCACCAAAATGTATGTAGAACGTTTAGTATTAATGAAAGATCTGAAATCCAAACACATGCACACGATACTGATTAGATGCAACGCGAACGTGGAGTAAACCGAACCGTGTTTGAATTAGCGATGAAGGCTATGTTATTTGAGAACCGCCATCAAATTAGTATTTACCTCTTTGAACGATGTAATCGTTCATTAACATATATATTTACATTGTTGCGCCATTACGTACAAACCAGAAGACGCCATGTAATCTAAAAACAAAATAACAAAACATTTCGTTGTTTAATTTGTTCGATGTCAGGATGATTACAAATTCAAACTGTTACGCACGCAATTATTGGAAGTTTATATTATAGGGCGGAGGCCGAACCCTGATGGTTACTGTTAACATAATATTTTTGTTCTTTCGATTGTTTCTTAAACACATGTAAGCACACCATACTTTGGTGCCTGTTTTTATATTTTTTGACGAAGTTTAGTAATACTGTGATGCCATAAACGTGATTTCAATGATTTTTATAAAGTTTTATTCATATTTGTGTTTTATTGTAGCTTTCTTGGTAGTGGTGTGCAAGTTTCTTTTCATCTTTTTTAGATAAACTTAACTTCGCGTTGCTAGGCGAAAATGTAATTAGAAAATTATCTTTTAGAAACGTGCGACAACGTAGATATACGTTCCGTTCTGAAGGTTAGCTATCGACCTCATGAAACCGCGCCTCGCAGTGTTCTATGTAGCGAACTTTGCCGACGAATGTGCATATAATACGTCTGTCTCTCATAATGCAAAAATGGGAAGGTGTTTTAAGTATGTCCCAGGAGCAGGGAACGGAAATGGTGAAACTAATGCGCCATGTGCAAAGCTTCTATTTGTCACGTGCATCAGACTAAAGTATGCCTGAGTTTCTAGATAATTTTCGTAATAAGGCTGTTTTTATTTTAATGAAAGGCTGATTAATATGTCTTTATTTTAGTCAAAGTTGAATATCTAATAACTAATAATAAAATACTAAATTGTTTTATTGTACGGTGTACATCTGGTACTGTTCGTGTCCTTGCCAGTATGGGTACGGTTTAAGCGTTAAAAACAAAGTTTTTGGCTCCTTGCAGATATGCTTTTATTCCCAGATCAACACAGGAAATTTACCAGCGATATACGTTAACGCTGAAAATATTCCGATCCACGAAAATAAAACAGCACACTATTCGTGATTGTGAACACACAACATTAGGGCGAAGCTACATTTACATACATGAATAAGGCAGGCACAGAAGAGCTTCCTTTTACGCGACGAAGGCAATGTACTCACGACCTCAAAAGGATGTCGTATGACCATTTCCTGATGGAAGTAAGCTCTCATCTGAGAGTTATATCGAAGTATTTTTCTCATCTCTATTGTACGGTATGCAAATACAGTACGAATTTTACGAAAAATTACATACGGTAGTTTGTCTGCGTGTGTTAAAATTGCTTATAAATCGATATTTTTTATCTAATCTTTAGAAAGTGCATGCACAGTGCAGTGCATGTACACTTGTTTATTGTGTTTTGTATACTATACTCAGACAGCTTATTATAATTAATACATACTCGTACATGTAACGTTGACTGATAGCGTAACTTTTAAATATATTGAAGCAATTAGTAGGGATTCGATGGCGTGTTTGGAACTAGCCAATAGCTTGGCTTTCTGCGCTACATGTCAGGGGTTCGATTTCTGCACGATAAAAATATTTATATGGCCTACAGATTATTCCGGGTTAGGTTTTGTGTGCAAGTGAGATTAGTCTGTAAAGTATACCCACGACTCTGGAGAAATCCTATATAGTGTATAAAAATAGTAATATTGCAAATAACACACACACTTGAATACTTTCCGCTTAAGAAGAAATATGCTTGAAGATATCTGTATCTTCAAGCATATTTCATTATAATGTTCTTTCGAACATTATAATGAAATGGAAAAAAGTAATACCAGCTATTTTTTTTAATAACATGTCCAAGCTCACGTATGTATAAGCCCACCCTTATACATAACAAGGAGACATAAAGCCCAAAGAAGTTAATTACCTAAATAAAACATTGATTCCTTTTTGCACACGCACCTATAAAGAATAAATAAACCTGAACTCCTGTATTAAGTCTTCAATATATCTTCTTTTACGGGGCTTAAAGTAATCTTGGCTAAGTGTGATATATTATTTCGAAAACAAACTTGCACGCATCTCGAGGCTCAGGATTTCAAATCCTCATGAAGAAAAGAGAACAGGACTTAACCATCGCTTGATAAGGCAGCTTTTTGTTAGCTGTTTTTTTCGGCTTTACAATATAGACTTTTAGTACGTTGTTAATGTAATAGAATTTGGGGTTAGTTAGCTTCATTTCTCTAATGGTGTGGGCCCAGTAGGCGAATAGTTTGGAGGAGACTATAAGCCCGTGCACGGGAACTATTCAAACGGAACGTTAATATGGTCGTGGGCACTAACAGTTACCCGAAAACTATTTGCCTAGTTCGGCCACGCACGATGTAATGGTAGGGCAATCGTCTTGTATTTCGAACTTTGAGTATCAGGCTAGAGAAAAAGCATAAATGGATCTGATTGAGGAAATCGAATCAATAAAAATAAATGCATTAAATTCAGACACTGTGTATCCATAAAATGTTAGTATCATTATTACATTATGTTATGTTCTTACTAAGGTAATATATGTACATGAGAATAAACAAAATACATGATGACTCGTCGCACCACTTGCAACTTGATGAGCCTTGCAAGAGTTGGAGTCTATTCTTGGAGTCTGTTTTCTCAGCAAACATGTTTAGGATTCCGTTGGTGTTACCCCGAATTAGGCGGCAGTGGAATTGGCTTTTTGCGGATCAATATAATTTCAGCCGAAATACGTCCACCGCTGGACATGAGCCTACCTCAAAGATCGGCATAACAGCCGGCTCTGTTCTACCCACATCCAGAAGATACCCGTAACAAGGCCCTCAGCCATTATTGTTACGCATGATATGATATGACATAAAACATCTAACCTTGCGTAAGCAAACCTACTCGAGACGATGCATAATCGAAACAGCCTCAGCAGAACCCTAAAGAGAAACTTAAACTTATTGTAGCTGGTACCATTCGGAGTTCACAGACTTAACGCTTTTTGTTAGGGTAGATCAAGATAAATGATGAATGCATAAAACACGAATTCCTAAACATGACCACATCCAGCCCTGACCAGGACTTTCTTCGGCTATTTATAGTAATGTCATTGTTTTGTAGTAGCGACACGCATCGTGTATGACCAACAAACATGCAAACTTTTCTAATATTAGTAAGACTTAATATTGCGATTCATATTATTACATCTTTTATTAAAATAATAATGGCATTTAAAGTTAATTAGAAGCGAATCTATTAGTTCTCGTGTGCGCAGACGGTATGTAATAAGGTCGGATTGTCCCCAGGGTATAAGCTATTCCCCGTCTTGTCTCAGTCTTTATTACCTATCTCTAATACTTTTATAATTAGCTTCAGTATACCATATTATAAGTAATGAAATAATGTGGGAATGTAACATTTACTCTTTAAGATTGCATTATTGTTTCCTGTTAGCTGAATCTTCATAATTATATTAATAGATACCTTATCAAAAACAGTAACACTAGAAAAGAGAAACTGCATGAATTGCATTGGTTTATTACATCTATTCATGTAAATTTTGAGTAATGAGGGCAAAACTACCACTTAGCGAAACCCACACAACGTAAGCATAGAATAGAATATAAATGAACCAAGAGGAGTAGGAGGGGAGGAAGGATCACGGCCAGTAATAATAAGTTTAGTTGAACTTAAATAGTGAAAAGCGACGAATTTTAAAACCGCCAATAATCGCTATCATTTTATACTTCATCATAATGACCAAAGGACGTCACTGCAAAACCAATACATTCCAACAGATTTCCACAATTATTGTGTCGTTGTTTTGCCAGTGCTCACCTCACTTGGCAGGTGGATTGGTGAGCGCAGAATCGCTGCTGTTCCACAGAAGGGACGCTGCTACCCATCCCTCTGGTATAGAGTCCACTAGTCGCCTTTTACGGCAATTTCAGGGAGGAGATACAGCGGTACTATATTCTTTGGTTATTATTTTATTTACGTTATTTAAGATAACCGTTGCCCCACACTAGGATTTCTGAGTCGTGGGTGCGTTTACAGACATTAATTCCACATACAATACACCCAGACCCGAAACAACTACCTGCAGATCATACAAATATTTGTTCCGTGCGGGAATAGAACCGACCCGGATCGTATCAGCCACTGCACCAACCGTGCCGTCAATTCTTAATCAGAATAGACACAGAACAAACTCCACATGGAACTCACGCACTGCTTAAACTTAGATAGAACTAGCAAACACGTTTCAACGGACAGAACGATCGCCTTCCTGTCCATAGCGATATATTCGTTCCACGGTCTTGAGTCAGTAAGCTATCTAGGCCATCCAGTAGGGAGGTGTATCTTTTTCTCGTAATGGCTGCAAAACCATCTATCAGTGTCTCCGCAAATATTCTTGATGCACTACAGTGCCATACAAGATTTAAATATATACATTACTACTTTTAAAAAACGTTTGCGAACAGACAACGAGTTATTTTACGTAGAAGGTGCACTATGAAAACGTCAATACCAGAAGCATATTCAAACACTCGTCAAAGAGATTCTCCATCAATAGAAACCTTTGAACCTGTCTGTCCATCTTTTTTCTACTAGTACAATATTCGGTTTATTTTTATTTGGTTACACACTTTATCATATTCTATTGACTATTACGATGTCAGCATTGCCATAGTGAAAAGAATCAAGCAGTCAGCTCCATTGAATTACAAGAGGTACTTCCCATTATATTCAAGAAAATGTTACAGGTACAAACTTGTTTTATCAATAATATTTTACAATGGAAATGCCTAACTTTAAGCTTAGAGGGATAATTAAATGATGATTTCTGTTTAAAGACGTGCAATAAACTCGAGGAAATTGATGGTGTCCATTTTATTGAAGGACGGAATGAGGGAGCCTTTTTGCCGCTGTGGGACAGTATAAAGGGCTAGTCCTGGGTAGCATTACAATTTTAGCACACTAAAGAACGCTACTGCCATATAAGCAGCTAACTTAACCATATAGCCCATCCACCGTGAAGCCCGCGCTCCGTATAGACGCTGGTTCACCCTTTTATGACAGAGTAAATAGGGGATGGTCTATGATTTACAAATTATGGTCAAGGCACAATTATTCCTGTCATTTACAAATGTTCACAATGCTCCTATTTGCGACAGTTCTGTGAAAATGGAGGAATGGATGTAACATTGACTTTTGATTAATGCATCCTAGAAAGGGTACATTGTGGTTGAAAGTAGCTACTAGTGGTCGCCCACTTATTCTCCATATAAACTTTAACTATGCTCAATCGCACACTCCGTGCGCGCAATTATGCTTGAAAAGGTTTACAAAGTTTTCACTTCACGGATTAATATAAAGATTACCAAGTCCGCCTCTGTACGTGTTTGTGCATAAAGAATAAATAAATAAATAAATACGTAGTGTCATTTTCCTCCCGAAGTATACTGATATGTATTACAAAAAATCTGTGGCTACAAAATTTGTTTGAACAAAGAACAAAATTGACACGTCCGAAACGTCGAGTTCAAATTAATACAATTTTGTACAACTAATCCTAGAGCGATAATTGTACATTGCGAAAGTGTATATTTTTATTGGCGCTTATTGCGTTACCTGCTTGCAGTTAAACGTTTTATGGCTGAAATTACGACCTCCTCAAGCACCATTTACCATTTTATCTTGTACTAGATGTCTATGTTCACTTCACATATAATGATATATCAACGCCACACAAAACAATAAATTTGTAATTAATTAATAGGTGTGTATGTAACAGTTTTAGGAACCCATTTGTCAGTCAAATAAATAATATTGTATAGCTAGGTTATCACTTACACGTGTTTCCATATACCTTTTAATATAAGTCTCCAGTGGAATTTCTGCATGAATTTTCTTCGCCCCGGGGAAGGGCGAAGGGGACTCCTACCGGCTAAAATCACTGGAGCGGACATCTTCAGGACCGAAAGGGGGTTCCAGGTTTACATCTACCTAGTTAACAGCCGTTATACGATTCAAGTTCAATCATTAAAAGTTCAAGCATCAAATTGCTAACTAAAGTCGCTGAGGCTACGCAATTAGCTTTTTGCGTTGCGTGTCGCGGGTTCAATCCCCGCACGGAACAAGAATATTTGTTAATCTACAGATAGTTGTCTCGGGTCTGGGTGTTTGTGCATGTAAGATTTATGTTTGTAAACTATAGATACTGTAACTGCATCACAGGAGAAAGCCTAGTATCATATAACGATGAAAAAAAATGAACATCGTTTACAGATATTTAATCAAACTTTCAATAAATATTCATATCAAAATAACTAGTTGAGTTTTAGTTCATACAATAATAACAGACACACCAACATCTGTTTTTTGTTAAGTTTGAAAAATGGCATTTTAAACGTACGCAGTACCGATCAAAGGCGAGAAGCGAAATTCGGGCTATAAATATGAATAACTCGGAGAAAACTTCACAAGCGAGGATTCACAAAATATGCCAACGTGTCGCGTTTCCAAACAAATTTATATCATGGCTTCTCGTACTTCCAGCAATATTTACAACAGTTCATTCTTCTTCGCATTAAAGGGACGTTACATCAAAACATTTATTGTGAACCGAAACGGGACTTCCGAATCATATGCAGAAACGAGAACAAACATTTGCGTAAACATGATTAAAACCAACGAATATGTATGAGGTGACTTAAATGTCGAGGACGCTGGGAATGGGTGCGCCAGTGATGGTAATGGAACCGTGTGCCCTGCCTACCCTCTGTTTATACTACACACAATAAGCAAATATGTAAACGGTGCTTAATGTACGTGTGTTGATACATCGGGTAGGTATCAGCCTCTCGGATAGAGGTCTGATAGAGAAATAAGCCGTTGACTCCGTAAAATGAATGAAAATTGACGTTTTCCTCCAGGCACCGCTACCACGTGGGCTTTGTGACAACTGATAGTGACAGGACGGGGAAAATGTTCGGTGTGACCTTTATTTGTTGCGAACAGATGTTTTATATTTAGGCACAAACACTGACACATTTTCTTTTTTCGGATATACGAAGCAAAAAGTATAAGAGTTTTGTACCTAATCTCTTTACAAAATAAATATGAATTCTCTTGTAGTTTTTTGTTCTCACTACAGAGCTGTAGCATTGTTTTGAAATAACATTTAGTGTGTGCATCGGCTATGTAGTTGCTCTCTACAATAGATGCGCAACACAAACTTTTATAAAGGTTAAATTACACACACCACATCGCATGAACTTTGTACCTACAGAAAAATAAAGATGGAAAGCTTCCTAAGAAGAACTGCGTCATTGGCCCAAGAGTAGCAATAGCTGATTCAGTCCGTTTGCACTTTTCATACTCTTAAATTCTTTGTTCGTTCCCCAGATTGAATTTGAAGAAAAGTATAGATTTCCAATTTTGTTTATCGGGTTGACTGCACTTTGCAGCGATAAAATTTGATAGTTATGATAACTATTATAGTTGTATGGCTAAAGAACAGGCCATCTTAATGGTTTTCGTCATCATCGTCATATCAGCTCTGGGAAGTCCACTGCTGAATGAAGGCCTCAACCACAGATTTCCACAACGATAGGTTACATGCCGCTCGTATCCAACGAACCCCAGCGACCTTCACCAGGTAAGGTACTCACCTTCTTGATAATTATGATTAAAATTAATTATTCTGTTATTTTCAAAAGTCATAATACTATTAAAGTACTTGGTTCTAATTATAAAAAAATTTGACGGCAGTAATTTTTCAATAAACCCTAAATATACCTACAGTGTACCTTCATTAACGAAAGTTCTAGATACGAAATACTGCCGTGGCAAAGGTCGTTCGTCCCATAAAGCTTCCTGCACAGGGACCGACTAATTCAGACGTCTGGAATCGCACTCGGTATTGTATCCCCAAAGGAAATAACGTAAGTGTCGTTATCAAAGTTGTCATTCTCAGTGGAAACTCGGTTCACTGTTTAGTTCCAAACGAAGGTTAAGTGACATATTCAAGCGGAATAACACTATGCTGAATATATGTAAGATTATGCAGAATTAGTATTAGTATCAAGTAACTATGTAAGTGCTTGACATACTGCGTGCGAAAGAACCGAGTGTCGTGTTGCTACTTGGGAAAGGCATATGTCTAGCAGTGAATTGCAATACACTAACATCATCATCATCATCATCATGTCAGCGAAAGGACGTCCACTATTGAACAGAGGCCTCCCCATCAATTTCCACAACTGTGTTGTCATTTTGTGGGGAATTTGCCAGTACTCACCACGCTTGGCAGGCGGGCTGGTGAGCACAGTGTAGTTACTGTTTTACAGAAGGGACGCTGCTACCCATCCCTCTGGTTTAGACTCCCTTAGTCACCTTTTATGATATCCACGGGAGGAGCTGGAATGGAGCTATATTCTTATTCCAACCATAAGGCACAAAGCCCTTTCACCTTTAGAGGTACTTTTTGTTAAATTTAAACTGACATTAACAAAGAAGTTATTTCATGTAAGCTATTACAGCTTGAACAATTTTATGCGTGCCTGTTATAACATAATTAAAACTAAATTCTACTCATATCATATTCAAAACCCGAACAATAACTTTCACTTGGTACATTGTTCTAACTCCTTGAAGACAAAGTTTGCAAAGGAACCTATTTCTGAGTATACAAAAAGTTTCTCCTACACATGAGAAAAGCTGCACCCATAGGAAAGTAGAAACAAACACGAAGTAATTCAATTAAGTTGTACAATTTTTGGTGCAGTGGCTGATACAGTCGACTGCTGCGCTTGTACGACCTGTGGGTAGTTGTTCCGGGTCTGGGTGTATTGTGTGTGGAATTTATGTATATAAACGCACCCAAAACACTGGAGAAATCTAAAAAATAATGTTTTTTTATATATATATTGGACTCATCGTCATCAAATCTTCAGTATATATCTGTACTTAGCAGCACCCATGATAGACCCGTGTAGATGACTGTTGAAAGCTAGGTCATCCTATTTCAGTGTCGTGCCGGCTAAGATCACTACCACCGCATTTCATTCTGTGGGTGTCGTAAAAGGCAACTATGGGATTAGCCGGAGGATGGGCAGCAGCGTCCTTCAAGTACCCACATTTATAACGCAACTGCAATCGCCAACCCGTCTTGGTAGACGGGTGTAGCGACTATGACAAAACCCATGAATGAGCACACAACATAAACCCATACCGGACGTTGTGCCAATCTTTGAGGAGGATTCTGCCCAGCAGTCGTTTTTCAGCTGAAATAATGATCACGCCTTAAAATATATTTGTTCTATATTCTAAGATCTACGCGTAGTCGCGTACTATGCTAGGGATGTGTATCGATGAGTAGGAACTATGTATGTACCACTTAGTGCACATTCACTCAGTAAGCGACATACTTAGCAAGCGGCAAAACGTGATGATAAATGTAATAGATAAAAATAAATGTGTCCTAAACGTAAATATTTTAACATTGTTGTGTGAAACTGTTTCTAAAATATAAACCACACATCTTTGTCCCCATGACGTGTTCCAATAAAGTAACCTTACCTACTTATTGTTAAAACAGCTAAGTAAGGGATTTTGTCAAACACAGTCTTGGACTGCTTACAACCATACAGCGATTACCAATTAATTAAAAATTAATAAAAAAGCCCTGTTATCTAGAAAATTTAACTATATGTAAAAATTATTTACTTATGTTAGAACATTCGTAGCTTTTTCAGAGTTAGCAACTAATGTTATTGGGAATTTCACTCATATTAGACTATAATTTCGGGACTTTCTCTTGTCGTGACCACGGTCAATGCAAATTGGCCGAAATGTTGAGGTTAGTTAAAATTATGTTTTGATTTATCTGTGCGCGAAAAGTCCCGAAATCATAGTCTCATATGTGTATTCATCGACCTGCATTATTCACAAATATCTTTTCACAATTTTACTATAGCGCTGGAATATTTTAAAAAGCATTTTACCGGCTCTTCTACATAGTCTAAATTTCTTTAATCTACTTGGTGCAAATGGTTGACATGAATAAGAAATTCTCGGCATTGACTTATAATTAATGCTCTGGTAACTGTAGACATTAGTATTCTTTAGCCATTTTGCCTACAGGGTAAGTAGCATCAGATACTTTGATTATGACTATTATACAGAATCAAACAAACAGTACTCATCATTGTATTTAATAACACACAAAAGGGCTACAACTACTACAAGTGACGACGCTAAATAATGTTATCATCATCATATCAGCCACAGGATGTCCATTGCTGAACAAAAACTATGACTGAAATCTGACCGAACTGAGATTAAATTATGAATTGACCAAAAATAGTATTTTGCTCCTCTTAAAGTTTAGTCGGATTTCAGTATGATATCAATCCAGTCGCATTTCAATCACAATTTTGACGTTTATTTAATGTCAATTTTAGTACCTGTGACAGTTCGAAATATTAGACTTCGATCAACTTTCGATCCATTTGCGACCACATCACAGAGTTAAGTTCATGTTTGACGTTCTTTGTTGGTTTAGGAGAATACCATATGTGACATTTATGGCATTGAGACTGATAGATCGGAATCTATATTTGATATGTATATTTATAGTGTGATATACGTGTCTTTGAAGTGGGAAGAGAAAATTTCGTAAAGAAATTTCTCACGCTCACTTTATAATAGCATAAATTTGCAAGATCGAAGCTTAACACAATTTTTATCAAAGAAAGGGATTGTCCATCGTCACTGTACCAAGAATACTTCTTACTTTTTTACAATAGACTCTCCATGATATTGTGTCAGGTAATCTGCTTGATTTACACGCTACATCAAACTGTCGCGGACCCATAAGCACGATTGATCGCCGTGTGTTTGACTACAATCACATCTCGTTTAGATAGATGACGGTTGACGTGATTGAACGTCGACTGCGTTCATATGCCGTCGTCGATAACGTTTGCGAAAAAATAAAAATATTTCGTCTAGACTACGCCTTAACCACGATAAAGCACTCAATGAAAAAGTTCTTTCATAACTATGAATAGCGCTCGTGTAAATATTGAAAAATATAATTCCGTTTGATGATTGATTGTTGGCGGTGAGTTGTAAGTCGTTTTTATTTAATTGCATTGGTCTATAAAATAACTTCAATTTATAAGTACGAAGTATTCAAAAATATTACCAGGCATTTCTGGTACAATGGCAATAAAACGGTGGAAGTTTATATATGTAAAAACATTTATAGTGTTTAATATGCATTATGAAAAGTATCGATAGGTATCACGCACAAGGAAGTTTGACTCCCAAATCACTTCCTTGTATTTTTATGGTTAATAAAAACCAGGTCGGCTGCCGCCTTCGACAAAACTGCGCTTCGGCTGGCGTGGACTAGGCCTTTATACTGCGTTGGTTGACGCCTTTGGCAAGCAAGTGAATTTAACCTCTCAACCAGGTGTTAATGGAACATTAATATAGGTACTAAGCTACACCAACCCCGGGTTTACCCACGTCAAGATTTCTGACATTACCACGATGTTCTAATCCAGCATAAATACTCTGTAGAATTTCATACATATCCGTTTAGTCATTACTTACGGCGTGTCTGATAAACATATCCAAAATTTCCCATTAACATTATAAATGATACAAACAAAATATATATCAATCAATCAAATCGGCGTATCGCATCCCACTGCTAGATGTAGGCCGCTCTAGTTTACGTCACAGTATACAAATAACACGGGTAATGAATAAACAAGATGTGAATTAAAATTCTATCACAGCCTCACGCAACGCACTTACGTGTCTTCGCGGTGTAATGAACGAGGAAATTAACGAAATCCCGAGTAATCCCTGGTAAAGCGACACTGCTGTAAAGGATTAAATATATCTACGCAGGAATAGATTAACATAACAGAGGGATCCTCCCAGATATTCAGTATGTGGTCCTATTAAGGATAGAGTTTGGGGAGCGGGCGAATGACTTTCATACCGCGGTGAGCCGCAATTGTTTTTTTAATAATTAAGTTTTACTTTCAACTATGGATAGTCATAGTATATCGAATAAGAGACAACTTATATTAAAACATCTTATTTTTTTTTTCCTCCGAAAATAATTAAAAGCAGCATTCAAAAAGGTAAGTACATATATTTTTTCTTACATCGCCTTAACATGCAAAAGTATATGGTAATGGCATGAGCTACTTACATTAAAACTTGGATAACATACACTCTTTGCGAACAATCGACATAAAAATAACAACCGAAGGCCGTAACTCAGTTGTCAAACTTGGTTGAGAGAAAAATATGAAAATCTGTATTGGGTTTCCATTCAATTTTCACTTGGAATATTTTATGTTCAACTGTGTTGTCCGCGGAATCCGGGAGCAGTCACATGGAGAATGAATTTTCGGCTAAATTGTCGGTGTCACACTCGTGCTCGCGCTGGAAAAGTTCTGAAGCCGGAAATCATTTCTATAATTAACCCTCGCATTCATATCAACTTTTAGTGGGTTAATAAATCGTGATTAACAAATAGCTACCAAGCCTAAAGTTTGCAGGCATAACGGAGTACTCTTAACGTCCTATCCTTACACTAGGGCACATACATACATAATATAACTTCATAGTAGTATATAATTGAGTCTCAAAATGTATGAAGTGAGATGTATGACTACGTCTCGTCGTGAAACTTTGCCAGTAGCGAGAAACGCGGACGCTTTATTACAATTAAAAGTCAGTCACCGTGCATTCAAGATGGCGACGGCTCATTTCACCGTAAGTTACTTTAATTAGCGCTTTTGCGACAGTAAAAGATGAATAAAACTATGCGATTTTATTTCAATGTGACTTCATATACTCGTGGTAACATTCATTAGCTGTTAATGACGACATTAAACAAGTGAAAGTGACTAAGTAACTTAGATTTTAGTTTCACATAGATAATATCAGTCAAGTTGGTAGTAAACTGTTTTTGGTTGGCAGAATTGTCAAGTTAATAAAATTATTTCTATACCCGCTTTTGCCCGCGGCTTCGCACGCGTGGAATTTAGAAATGTATATCATGTTATTGAAAACATGCAATCGTGACCTAAGCTTATATATTATTATATATATTTTATTAGGAACTTATAGAGAACTTGTAGCGGATCATGATATATTTCCGAATGACACAACCTATAGGCCTGCCGCATATTGCATCCAGGCCAGCCAGCCGAGTCACAAACCATGTGCTCTTGTCTTTTGTTTGGAAACGCTTCCCACATGGCACTGGGCGTCGTCATCAATAACTTTCATAAAATGTAGCTTACCATTTTCCGCTCAGTATTAACAGTCCAATCACTCATTATAGCCACACCGCTGTTTTTTTTAATTTAAACTAAGTATTTAAGTCGTGTGTTGTGCAATACTTTTATATCAAAATAATTTTCGTAAGTGCTCTCGCAACTGCCATCCTTCCATCCTACATGCAGCGAGCCGACGCCACCACTGCCTCCCATTATACAAACACGCGTTCGAGATTACTCACTATAATATGCACTGCCGTGGTGGTGTGGTGCCGGCTATGCCGTGTGGTGCCGGCTCAGAATGCCACCACCCCATTTCCTCCCATGGGTGTCGTAAAAGTCGACTAAGGGATTAGCCGGAGGATGGGCAGCAGCGTCCTTCGAGTACATTAACAACTCAACTGCGATCGCCAACCCGCCTGCCAAGCGTGGCGATTATGGCAAAACCCCCCAATGTCCTCACAACACATCCATATCGGTGGTTGTGGTGATCTTTGGGGGAGGCCTGTGTCCAGCAGTGGACTTCATTCGGCCGAAATGATGAATATGCACTGACTGGACGGCAATAAGTTGAACCCCAACTGTCGGCGCTTAGAAGACCAACATGACATGAAGCGACTTTAAATTCAAATCACAAGGTGTCACAAATACCGAATATGAGTAAAAAAAATACTAAGACTGAGTGTGAGTGAAAAAAAAAACAATCATCATCATCATTTCAGCCGAAAAACGTCCATTGCTGGACAGAAGCCTCCCCCAAGATTGCCACAACGACCGCTATAGGTTTGTGTTGTGTACTCATTGGGGGGGTATTTCCATAATCGCGACGTTTGGCAGACGGGTTGGCGATCGCAGTTGAGGTATAAATATACTCGAAGGACACTGTTGCTTATTCTCCGGCTAATCCCATAGTTGCCTTTTACGACACCCACGGGATGAGATAGGGTGGTGCTATTCGTAGCTGGTACCACGCCATAACTTACTGTAACAGTATTTGTTCTTAAAGATTAATTACAACCTTTTATGATTATAAAGGTAGTATTTAAGCGAGTGACTATAAATAGCCGCCCACGCGGTATTTCTAGTCGCCCAGTTAGTATTTACACTTACCATAGTGTTATTATTTCCGTCTATTTTTCATAACATCGACCCACATACACACATTATTTCGGAAGGGGCATTTGAATGTAATGTCATAGATAATAACTATATTAAAACTACCACTGCACGTCAAAATTGTCTCCAACAACTTGAGTTAACTGAACCCAACCGAATAGTCACTACCTTCCAAGGTGCTAGGTTGAACTTAACTCAATTATCTAAACGCTCAATCACCTAAGGAATTGTATTCGGGGTCAAGGACCTCATAAATAAATACATTATGCGATTTCAGGTACACCGAACAAGCACCCTAACCATTAGAACTATATAATGTCCTCTGTATTTCCCATAGATCTTTGTAACTTACTAACTTGAAGTAGGAAAGTTGGCCGAGTGGTTCCATCGTGCAACCGAGACTCGTTGGTGAGTTCTGTCCTAAGTGAGTTACTTAAGATATTCTGGCTAGTATACCAGGGCACAAATGTTAATGGAAAACAATAATTAAACAAGTTAATTGACTTAAGTTTGGTGCAGAAATGGTACGTCTGCGCAGTGTTAAGGAAACTAAGTATCAACAATTTTAAAGTTGTATAAGAGGTATACCATCGTCGTTGTCAAACCAAAATCTACGTGCACTTTTCTGAGGTTTCAACATTTTGACTATAACGACTAGTTCACGAACCAAAATTTCGTATGTAAGAACTGATATGTGTTTCAGAGCACTGTACGACGAACAACGACCACTTTATAAAATATGCTATGTGCAGCAGCTAGAATATGGTCAAATAAAAACTGTCACGTGACAGAATGAAGTCAGAGCATTTTTGTATAAGTCTACTGGTGAAGTTTGCTATAAACTTCGCCATCCGCAGGATTAAACAATTCTACCGCAATGAAGGCATCATTCTCAAGAGTATCCTGAACCATTAACATTGTATGGTGGGCCATTAGAAATAACTTGATCTAAGTTCAATCAATTACAAGAACTAGAACTTTTCATAGACAGTGACTACATTTACATTTTGTAATTGTTAGAAATTTAAGACTGTTAAAAAGTTGTTTTATGTATCATTTACTATTAAAATGCTATTGTAAATCAGATATCTTTTTTTACTAATAACTGTTATGTTCTAAATAAATAACAATTTAAAATCTGCTAGGTGCACAAATTAATAAAAAAATATTAAATTAATTGTTACATTTTAACTCTAAGAAAACAAATAAAATAATGTATAACATCTTTAGCTTTAATTAGTTTATAAATTTCCCTTTCATATATAATTTTACAGGAGAACTTCGTTTATCAATATCTCAAAAGTATACTTTTTAGACATAGCAGATATTGGTTTGTCAATGACGATACTACAGGAACTATTACGGGTGTATACAAAGTTTCAACTCAATTGGATTAATAGTATAGCAACGCATAGAGGACAAACAAACAAAGAAACATTTATTAAGACTAGTGGTCGCCCAGAAGTCGAAATTCGACCGTAATTAAAAATACAAATATATTAAAACAAATAATTTTATTTAATGTATTTGTAACACCTATTACACATAAATTTTAACTTTGTGTAACTCCTCCTCCATGTGAACATTAACTATGCCAAACCTCACAGTCCTCCGTGCGCGCAATGTGCTTAAATAGAGGTATAACATTTTTCCTCCACGTATTATATACTCGTATAGATTAAGATCTACCCGTAAATGTCCGCTTTTCATACAGAGAAGTAACAAGCATTGATCATCACGCTTACTCACTGCGTGTTGCCGATTTCAGACCATTTGATCAAAGGTTCCTCACTATTTTTCACAGATTAACTAAGCAAGTATAACATCGGGACATCATCATCATCATATCAGCCAAAGGGCGTCCACTACTGAACAGAGGCCTCCCCCATAGATTTGCACAACTCTGTCATCATTTTGAGGGGAATTTGTCGGTACTCACCACGTTTGGCAGACTGGTTGGTGAGCGCAGTATTGCTGCTGTTCCACAAAAGGGACGCTGCTGCCCATCCCTCTGCTGATTCCCTTAGTCACATTTTAAAACATCCACGGGAGGAGATGGAGCGGTGCTTTATTCTTAATCCAAATCCCCACGGATAAACTTAATTTTTAATAAAAATAATACTAAATGCACATGTACTGAATACCTGTCACCTTACTATGACGACATCATTACTCTGTTGTGAAATACTGTGATTGCATATTAAAGGTCATATCATTGTACCTTTAATTACATACCTGTAACAAAAGAGAACGAGCAATTAGAACAGTTATCACGGATAACAATTATCTTGTACAAGCGAAAAAAATGGCTGCATAATTTTTCAATGCCATTCAAAGAATGTTTAAAGTAAACGACTTGTAAATGAGTAAAAATTAATTAGTTTGTTCTCGGCCGTGGTTCGTTGGGTGCGACGTCAAAAGAGAAAAAGATAATTGGGGGAGAAAGAAAACGGGAAAGATTAGATTAATGTTGTTAGCCATTAGTGGATACTTAATTGTTTCACGCGTTAACTTGAAATACAAAAACTTATGAGAGAGTATTATCTGCCATTCCAAATAATAAAATGATTGATTACAACGATATGTTATGCTCTTTGTTTACCTATGTCTGTCAACTGCGGCGCGGAGTCCAGAGAGTATATTGCACGTACTACTGTAGTAATCTCTCTGAATCATGTTCGATGAAATAATTTATTCTACGAGTATATACGTTACAAAAGCCGTGTGGTGCCGGCTACGAATAGCACCAATCCATCTCATCCCGTGGGTATCGTAAAAGGCGGCTATGGGCTTAACCGGAAGATGGGCAGCAGCGTCCTTCGAGTACATTAACAACTCAACTGCGATCACCAATCTGCCTGCCAAGCGTGGTGATTATGGCAAAACCCCATAAACAATAAACGCACAACACACCGATACCGATCGTTGTGGCGATCTTTGGGGGGATCTACATTCTGAAACGGAATGAGAATTTTCATAACGTTAATTTACTTTATTTAAAAAAAAACGTGTCTGGGTCCACTCTTACCCCTAATCTCGCTCGATAGAAAGCGATAGATGAGGTCTAGAATTAAACGACATCGTCTGGATGTGCAGAAGATACCTTATTCGCTCGTATTTTATAAGGTTATAGATAGCATGAAATCATACGGTGGCAAGGAGTTCTACTCCATGGTTGGGCGAATAATGAAGGTTGTGGAGAAGCGCTGAATACAACATACTGGGACTTTTGACATTTTCCATTAATGTCAACATACTAGTTTGAAGCAATATGTTGTAAATTTCACGTGAAAAATATCTCGCGTACGTAGCTTGTTTTAGGGGCGAAAACTTGGGCAAGGGCAAATAGCCGACCTTGATGCGAGTATTGAGTGAGGAATGCTAAAGTAAATTAGGAAGTAAAGAGATCACACACACACATCAGCCCGTACATGTCCACCGCTGGACATGGCCTTTCCAATGATCACTATAATGAGCGGTTATAGGAGATATTGCCATAGTCACCACGCTTGGTAGGCGGATTGGTGATCCCAGTATGTCGTTATTAGCACACTGGAGTATGGCTACTCATCCTCTTGATATCAACCCTTAGCTTATACGACACTCATGGTTGTTGCCAGCAGAAACTAAAGATTTCATCACATGGTGTAGTGCAGCATTACTATTGGAAATAATGCGTATTTAGATAGTAAAAACCGGACAAGTGCGAGTTGAACTCGCGTGGAGTGGGTTCCGTACGATGAATATGTTACACATAATGTTATTTTTTTCACCGTAACTAATATATTGTCTATTGTTGAATTTGGTCTGGTACAATAACTTATCCCAAGAACAAACTTAACATCGTAGTTAAAAAACATGTTCTCCCATACATTCCAACTACAAACGTAGTTTGTACGTACAATATTGAATGATTTACCATATTATTTTGAGACCATAGAGTTCTTATAGGAAATATAATATCTATAGTTTTTTCAAAATTTTAGACTCCGTGGTGTCGGAGATAACGGAGGATGGGGGATGGTCAGTATTCATAATTTTTCTTAAAAACCTTTAAAACTCTATATAATAAACTATAAAATAAATTTATTTGAGAACCTCGCAACAAGCCCTTTCATTTCATATGTTACACGGTACAGTTTGCAAAACTTTATTCCTTAATTTTCCATATTGCCCCCCAAAAGCGACCCCATATTCAAAATTTATTTATTTACGTTACAAGTCCGTGTTTGGTTCGCATAAATCCACATGTGTCCCAAATTTTAACTCAATCGGTCCCGTAGATTCAGAGCAAATTGGCTGTGACAGACGGACAGACAGACAGACACACAAGTGATCCTATAAGTGTTCCGCCGTCTTTTTCCTTCTGACGTTCGGAACCCTAAAAAACTACCCTTTTTGTGAAAATTGCTGCATCTCAAACTCGGGTTCATGTAGCAGTGCATGAATAGATCCAGAATCCATGACTAACGATACGGACTACTAAGTACATCCGTCGGACCCTGAGCAGTCATCCCCGTAACCAAAACCTTGCTGACAGGCTAATATTTTTACCATGGCAGGAACCTGCTATTTCCATTTAAAAATAGCTTGTGCAGACGCGAGATAAGAAGATGGACACTATTATAACTTTCGCCTTTTATAGCTAGCAGTACATTGTCCGGGGATGGTACAATATTTCGTAACTAGCATGAGTAACTACCGTGTAAGTGAAGAAAGTAGCCAAATTGAGATTTGCCGCCAGTGCACTGTAATGGCTGAAGTATGCAGTACTTTATGCTCACTTAAAATAAATAATGTATCTTACGCGGTATTGAACTATCCCCGACGATATGGTTTTTTGAGCTTTGATCGAAGTTGGGAGTAAGTATATTGAATTCATATAGGTTGTCAAAAAGTCACTTTTCCTTCTTCATCTTTGTTGTAATCTAGGGAAACATAATAATAAACAAAAAAAGATCATGCTATGACTGTCAAACTCAACTCAAAGAATCGGAAAGAGACAACAGGCCGTTTAGGTGTGCTATATGTAATAATCGGTAATAGTAAATATATTCACTAATAGATAATAAACCGTATCAACCAGTAGTGTCCCAGGGCAAAGGCCTCCTTTTATACAGAGAAGCATTGATCACAAAGATTGTTGACATATTTTTCTTCACCGTTGAATTTACATGTCCTCTGTTAACTAAATAAGTACAAATGAAATAGAACTATTCACATTGGTACATAACTGGTTTTGAATGCGTAACAAAAAGATAGCAAAAGAAGCGAATTCGTATACTTTCGGTACCACCACGATTCATATATAGTGTGAAAGTGACAATGTACTGAAAACTATGAAAAGAGGTTTTACTTAGACTTAGCTATTTATCTCGGAAATAGTAGGTTACAGTTTTTGTCAGCCGTTCTTACCACCGTATGCGTGCGCCATTAGATGTTTCACATCAATAAAATATAAAACATCATCATCATCACGCACATAAATGTCCACTGCCGAGCCTGTCGTTGCTCATAATATAAACGATAGCAAATCATATTACTTTATATTTTCCTGAAATTTAACCAAAATTTAAATCCTACGTTGAGCTAAGCGAACCCATTTCGCTCCTAATGGAAATTTGGCCCTATCGTTTGGAATTTCCGCTGAATTAGGACTAAGATCCATTTGAAAATAAGAATTAACTTCATCCCCTAAGCGATCCACGGTATGGAATTTAACGCCGAAGATAAAGGGGATGATGAAATTATTATACTGGCTAAAAAGTCTTTGCACCCAACAGTATTTATGCCTTGTTTATTAAACAGTACGGTTTATTAAATAAACTTAATCTTTAGTGATGATTTTTTTAATTCTGAAAATATTACTCGTAAATGTATTGTAATGTATGTACTCGTAATTATTATTTAAATACATACATAATATTACATAAGTTTTAAAAATGGCTGTGTGATGAACAATCAATATGTCTATATGTCGTAAGTGAGGTCACTTTTCCGAAAACACTACATAGACATTTTAATAGTTCCTACATAATGCCATACATGCCATTTATTTCTCCAGGCTCTTTCTAAAAAATACAAAACATGATATAAAAAGACTTTACGAGGGCGGCACTGAAAATTTCGGGAATCAAGGAAGTGACACAACATTACTATTTAAAAATGTATTTATTGCTTTTCGAAGTATTCTCCGCGAAATTTGACACATTTTTCCATACGATGGAACCAATCATTGAAGCCACCATTCCATTCGGAAGTTGGGGTCTCCAAAATGGCCGTTTTGTAGGCGTCCACATCTTCTTTAGGTGATGAAAATCTCTGTCCACGCAATTTATTCTTTATTTTAGGGAAAGTATAGAATCATTAGGGCTTAGGTCGGGGCTGTACGGCGGATGGTCTAATAATTCTATGTTTTCTTGCTCTAAAAACTCTTTTGTTCTGTGCGCGGTGTGAGAACTCACATTGTCGTGATGGAGGATGATGCGGCGGTTGCAGTTCTCTCTACGGAGTTCAGAAACGACCTGTGGCAAACAAATGCTAGCATACCATTCTGCATTAACCGTTCTTTGTCCCTCAAGAGGAATAGTCGTAACATGGCCGGTTTTGGAGACAAACGTGGCCACCATTTTTTTTGCAACACTCCGTGAACGAACAATTTTTGTTGGCTTTAACTCATTTTCGAACACCCAAACTCGTGACTGGTTTTTTTTTTCGGGTTCGTACGTATATATCCAGGATTCGTCACCTGATACGATGTTGTATACAGCATTTGAGGATCCTGCGTGGAATCTTTTGAGAGTTCTGACGCACCAAGTAACGCGAGCCGCTTTTTGCTCTTCACATAGCAAATGCGGTATCCATCGGGAAAACAACTTTTTTACACCTAATTGTTCATGCAAGATTATTTGTATTTGACTCATGCCAATGTCTAAAGTTGCCTGAATTTCGCGGTATGTCACATGTCGATCTTCCTCAATCAGCTTACGCACAGCATCAACGTTTTCTTGGGTGACTGCAGTTTTTGGACGACCTTGACGAGGATCATCACTGAGCTTGACACGTCCACGTTTACGTTGAAATTCAGCAAACCAGCGATAAATTGTGGTTTTGGATGGGGCTTCATCACCAAATGCAGAAATCATCCGGTCAACACACTGTTTTTGTGTTAAACCACTTCGAAAGTCATAATAAATCATCGCTCTTGAATTTTCTCGAGTCAATTCCATTTTTTCAACGACTAAACAAGTTTGACAAAACCTTGTGACATGAACACGTGAATCTTTTTTTAAATAAATAAATGGTATTCGATTTGTAAAACCAAAGAGTTTTCAATTAAAAAGGTTTTAATATGACGGGACAGTGGAAATATTCCATTCCCAATACTTTTAGTGCAGCCTATGTATATTTTTAAATCTGAAACTAAAGGATTCTTATCGAGCGCCTCAATTTTACCCCAGATGTATATCAGAATTTCTTATAGAATTTTCGTAGAATACCCAAATATTTCTGACGATATTACATCCCCAATATAAAGCAAGTGTCGTCCTTTTATAAGGGCGCTAATTTTTTCCAGTGTCATTGATGGATCGTGTTTAGGGAACAGCCTCAAAAGAAAGTAGATTATCATTGAGATTAACAATATAAGTATATTATTATAGCTCTGATAATGTAACTTTATCGACGTCTGTGTAGTCGTAGTAGATAGATAGTTGATTATGTTCATTGAAAATATGACTCTCTACAATACAGGCTCCTCGGTCACCCTGGGTAGGAAAAGTTGATCTAGGGTTATTAAACAAATATTATCAAGCTTATGATCTGTTACGAGATTCAAACTTTGCCTTAATTCCATCCAAAGTAGAGAAGTTATAAATAGATATCAGAAATGTTTAGTTTAATAAGATCCTGCAATAATGTCGAAATAACTAGCACCTTACACAGCGATCTTGGTCTTATCGTAAAGTTACGGTTAGAACTAAATCGAGATAATTATACTATTGTAAAGATAGACCAAGCTTCTGCACACTCCCTTACATTAAGGACTGAACAATGTTTATAAACGGTGTCCAGAGTTATCTACCAGGCCTACAAGTCAGAACAAGTTCATTCTATTAGAAGTCCCCCGTTTCAGCGTCTACTACTACTACATTTCCACTGGTATTACACACATCTCCACTGTTTTGAAATTATACTTGATTGCGGCATTGGGGTGGCCCAAGCGTATGTGTTACGTTTATGCCTAAGGGATTCTTGTAGAAAAATGTAGTTATCCGTACTAGTATGTAAGTCTAGAAAATATTTTGCCTTTTCTAAGTTGTCAGATATAATGTTAAAGACCCTAGTGCTTCTTATAAGCTTTGTTCTTGAACTTCTTGTTCTTGGTTTACTGTCTGTTCTAAATTACCCAGGTTATGAGTACTAGACGGCTAGGGATTGCTATGATATTGGTTAGACAAAAAAAAAAATGTTCATGACTTCAAGTTTAGTAACGATGTTGATATCGGTGTAATCCGGAACACAATCTTAATATTAAAACAACTATCCCCACCAGTAGGAAATTGAATTGTGACTAGTGCATATTAGCTTTTCTTTTTTTTTCTTTACGGTTTCAAATGGTATGTACTTATTATCTCAATTCCAATCGCGTATTTTTAAATTTAGATTAAAACCTGCTTACGGCGAAACTCAGGTGAATATTCTAAATGAATACTAAGTTGTTTCTGTACTTGGCCGCAGTCTCTGCTTACGCATTGCACGTCACTCAATTACAGATTTTCGTCGAATTCGTATCCTATCTGTCTAGTAAAATCGATGGCTGAATATCCGCCACATGGTACTATCAGGTGCAACATATCTAAAACTCTTATAACCTAAACACAATAGTTAGGTATTATCATCATCAGCATGTTACCCTGTAAACGCCCTCTGCTGGACATGGACACTTTCGACGGGGATCGAACTCTCAGCCTGTAGCGCAGAAAGACAACCGGTTAGCGACTGGGCCAAACAGATAGTCAGCAAGTCAGCATAAATGGAAAGTTACAATTTGTACAATAATTTGTCACTGGCTAATTATTTCAGCCTCGTCTTGCCAAGATCAACAAGAATTAATAAAATCCTGGTAAGTTCATATTTCGTCAATACTAGGTATCATTTGGAATTCTGCCAGGAATAAAATTAAAACGAAATTCGTGGAATATCGGTCCACTGTCCGGACAAATTAAAAATAAACTCAATTGTACCGAAAAAGGTGCTTATGAAAATTGTAGCCAATCGAAATAACACTCTACTTTGTGAATAAAAACGGTAATATTGCGAACAATGAATAATTATAAACAAAGCTTTTGGGAAATGACAAGAATGATAAAATTACTTTAACGGAATTAAGTTTACTTGAGTGACAATATGCATGTCTGCATTTTTCTATGAAACAATATATACTCGTAGTATGCATTTATCAAGGTATTTTTACCGAAATTCCCAAACTCTTATTTCTCTATTAAGCTGGGTACAGTTTACAGAAAAAAAAAATCACATGCACAAACATCCGGGGCTACAATCTGTAAGCCATACAAATATTCGTTTCTTTCGAGACTCGAACTCATGGCCCGTCGCGCTGAGAGCCTATCATTTGGCCAATATGCCAAGCATTTTCCAATTCAAATGACTGGGCAGAAGACACATAATGTCTCAACTCAAGGTGACGAGTGCAGCGTGGTGCCACGGAGTACTAGTCGTGGGTTTCACCAGGCCAATAACTTGCTAGTATCGTTACCAGGTTACAGAGTGTGGTTGTATCGAAGACCTCACCCCCCCTTCGGTGTCGAAGATGACTACTCCGGTCTTATTAGCCGTTAGGAGTAGGAGGAAGTACATGATGCATATCCATTAGCGAAATCTATACAAATAAACAAAATTGAAGTGTCTGTTTGTAATATCAAAATAACAACTTTTTACTAAATGCATATGAAAGTATATACGGTACATATAACAACAAAACATTTTTTTAATTTTTGTCTGTCTGTTTGTTTCGGATAATCTCCGAAAAGGCTGGACCGATTTTGACAGGACTTACTTTTCTTTAGAAAAATAATTAGAGTTCCGCGCAAAAAAATTAAATCCTTGAAATCTAATGTTTATTCTATGTCAAGTGTCTATTTCGAAGTACTCTAAATTTTTTTTTAATTTAACGCGGGTGAAACCGCGAGTCCCAAAAATATAAAATAACAATATGGTTACATTACATACATACATTCCTTGGGTGTCGTAAAATGAGATTATGGGATTAGCTGGAGAATGGGTAACAGCGTCCTTCGAGTACATTAACAACTCAACTGCGATGGCCAACCCGCCTGACAAGCGTGGCGACTATAGCAAAGCCCCCCAATGAGCACACAACACGCCCATATCGGTCGTCGTCGTGATCCTTGGGGGAAGCCTCTGTCCAGCAGTGGACTTTATTCGGCCGAAATGATGACAATGGTTACATAAAAAACCCTAGAACGGTAACAAACTGACTAACTGTAAAATAATCCATAAGTTTGCTTTAGTTACCCGCGTAAATATAAACAATTTCACTAAAAACCTTCTCATATAATTTACCGTTTTGCAAGTTAGATGACCCGCAAAAACTTTAACAAATCTGGATTATATTTCGCTTCCGTAATACAAAAATATAAATCTTAGTAAAGGTATTGAAATTATAAAGGCTCGAAGAAGCCAACATGTAGGCATGCCCTATATAAAACCGCTGATTTCCGGCACCAATACCCGACCCGATACCTAAGCAATATTCGGTTTAATAACTACCTACTATCATCAGTCTTTCGCATAGAAATACATTTCGTCATGGCGTGACTAAGAGAACTGTAAAGCTGTATGAAATTAGGTCTCTATTATAAAAATCGTGTGCAGTGTCACAGTCTCTACGACAAAAACGAAAATCCATAAAAGCAATGCCTAGACTTCTTCTACCTATATCGTGAGTGCCATTTACAGACACAAATTCCAGAAGTGTAGACCCATTCTAATATTTATTTCGTGTAGGGAATAAACCTGAAATCTGTGATGAAGAAAGCTAAGCATCATATATATATTAATCCGTAGTTGCTTTTTTAAATTCAACCTAGTGTCGAGACGAGCAAGTCGTTCGCTTGGTGGTAAGCATGACGCCAGACATGACGCGGTTGGTACAGTGGCTGATACAGTCGGCTGCTGCGCACCGGGTCGTGGGTTCGCTTCTCACACGGAACAAATATTTGTACGATCTGCAGGTACTTGTTCCGGGTTTGGGTGTATTGTGTGTGGAATTTGTGTTTGTAAACGCACCCACGACACAGAAGAAATCCTAGTGTGGGGCAACGTTTTTTTTTAAAACTATATTTAAAAAAATATTATATTCATTTTATACTGATGTTCTAAAAATAATCATTAGTCTATAGCAGTCCACTGCTGGATATAAGCCACTTTCCACTGTAATGCCATAGAGCACCACTTTTCTCGTCCAGGTCGTACCAAGCACTCTGCGAAGAGCATCGCTCTACCCAGCTTGAGGACATCTTGCACTATGTTTGCCGAGCCGCGATCTCCACTCATGAACACGTTTGCCCCAACGGCCATCGGTTCTGCGGCTAATATGGCCAGCCCACTGCCACTTCGTACTTTGTAATTCGACGGGCTATGTCGGTGAATTTGGTTCTCTATAGGGTCACCTCGTTCCGGATTCGATCCTTCTGAGAAACGCCGTGCATAGCCCTATCGGTAATTCGCTGAACAACTTAAAAAATTGTGGACCAGCCGTATCGTTGCGGTGGAGCCCAGGTTACGGCTCCGTATGTAATAACAGATAGGGAGCGGCACAGATTGAAGATTTTCGTCTTTAGGCTCTGTAGAATAGGTGACTAGAACTACACTAGTCGCTATTTCCCCAATGCCACCCAGCCCAGCTGGAAAACCGTTCTTGTAGCTAGAAAACCGTTCAAGTTGATGTTCATGATCATGAGTTCATGATGATGGCAGGAAGGCTGGACTGCCATATCATTAGGCATTGCTGTGACAGACATGTCGCAGTGCAGTTGCCGCAAAGATTGTATTAATCTTGACACCTGACTTTACTCAAATTAATGAATGTTTGGTATACTTGTTTTGATTTTGTTTAATTAAATTTTGTATTTACGAGTAGTTGTTTAATTAATTAATCCAATGTTATTGTATGTTTATTTAAAATGTTATTTGAATACTTTAGCTACTCGACATTTTATCCCTTTTTGCTTTAATTGACTAGATTATAAATTAGTTGACATATGTTTCGATTGATTGTGTCTTTGATTATTATTATTGTTCCTGATCTGGCATTTTTTTATAATTATCTTCGTATTTCCTATGTATGGGTGTAAATTACCTGAATAAAGATTATTTTATTTATTCATTATTTACTTATAGATTCTTCAAACGTTTTTGAGTTAAAATAAGCTCAGCTGTCACGGCTACATTCGGAATAACTTTTGAAAATCTATAACTTCCGCGGGTCCTGGTGACGCTATAGAGGAACAATTAGCGCATCTCAGTGCAGGGCACGCCACGACAGCGGCGGTGAGATTCTCGTGGAGAAATGGCTGGAAAGGCGGCAATGGCGCTTTCAGATTGCGGCTGACACAGATACTTTCGGGATGTATCTGTATCGCATAAGCCGGGAATAGACGCCCAGTTGTCATCACTGCGGAGACTGTCCGGAGAACTCGACACGCTGCAGGAATCGGCTTGCGCGACGCAGCGCCGTGACCTCATCGCAGCGGTTGAACATTGTGGCCTCTCGCTTCCGGCCATGGTTTAGTCCATCATCCGGAGCGAATACCGTCGCCTTTTTTGCAAGGATGTCAAAGGACGCGGCGGAGCGAGCTCAGCAAAGAAACGACCTCTCTTTGCCTCCGCAAAAATCGCACCGGGCGATGAAGGGTACTGCGTGATCTCGCGGTCTGCATGCACCTCTCTGAAGGAATGTGCGGATAGCTAGGTCCCACAGAAACCAGAAAACAGATACCTGCCGGATTCAGGGGTGTGGCCCGATGCTTAACGGATTCTGCAGCCCCCCGCGATTGGTACATATAATACCATGGGGCTTTGGCCGATAAAAGTCCGGCACGCCACCCGCCCTTCGCCAGGACGGAGGAAGACCAAGAGGATTTACCCACGACAAAAAAGGGAGTTTGTTGTTAATAGCATCGGTACCCTTCGGTTCGTATAATATGTTCCTACGACAGAGTATTTTTAAAATTAGATATCCAATATAAGTACCTACCTCTCAAAATGTTTGTGACCATTAAACTCCTCAATTTCCTAGCAACGCTTCATGCATTCACATTACTTGCAAAACAATATTAATTTACACTTACGTAATGTTCTATGTAATACACAAAGCAAACCAAACACGTGTATCTCACCTCTGTGTGGAGTCCAATTAGGCGCTGATCCACGCGGGCTCCCCTTTTGTTTCTCGAGTGCCGCGTTGTTATGACAAAAATGCTGCATTGTATACACATGCACGTTGTAGTTACATTTCGTGCCTAGACAGCTCGAAATTGAAAATAAAATGCCTGTCTGTTCGCCATCTCGCTCATGTACCTTTATTGTGTAATTTGCTCTTTGCTGTGTAGGTAATTTGAAATATGAAAGAAACATTAGCTTGAGAACTGCGCGGGAGCTGCAATTTAGAGCTAGTTCTTTTATGCACATTTTAGAATTATTCTAGATGAACTGCTTTCATTTTCTACTAGCGTTTAACTAATTAGACTGAAACTCCAAGTTCTAACAATGAGACTGGCTTGCAAATAGTCTTTTGCTAACAAGACATTTTCATTCCGCACGTAACTGACTCATCAATGTACTTATATAATTATGCTGTCGTCTTGTAAATGATAAAATGCAAATAATAAGATCAAAAACTTCCTTTTCCAAACGCTTACTAATTAAACGAAGTGACGGATATACTGAAGGCAAACAATCACTTTTATGTAAATGGTGACTTTGGCCCGAGCATGCAGATTAAAATACTTTACGTATATAAAGTTTGGCGCCCTGCTGCCGAGGTATTTTCGTTTCAGAACATAAGTATAAAAGGTGAATATTTAACTCAAACTGGGAACTTCGCATCGTCTTCATCATACAGTTTTTTCGTACTCGTTGTGGGATACTCGTCGATATTATGAAACGATATATCGACGTAACACTTCCACTTCTTAATGTGGCTTTTATATTGATAGTTCGAGTGGATAGACACGATAAATCATTTCATTGTTGTACCTTGTAACTTTCATTTCTTTCGATAAGCTATCAAGTTATTTATGGTTTGGAATTTCGGACTACAGAATATTGGCAGAGGTGAATTTCGATAACAAATTCAATTAACTATTAATGTACGTAATATGTAACGTTATGATGAGTTCTTGATATTCCTGTCTATAAAAATCGTTTTCAAGATTATTAAATAATAACCTTTAGTTAATAATCCAGCCGCTCGACGAATACAGGGGTGATGGAATATTTATGTTATCACAAATGTATATAATTCATCATCATCATCAACTAGTTTAGGAACTATTTAGTTTTCATTTACAATAAAAACGCCCTTGATCTAACTGACCTCTTGAAAACGACATCAATAATCCACATTGTGGGAGCGTTGCGATTTTCTAGTATAAATTGTCGAACTAGAAACCGACTGAAATGTACACGGGTATGACGTCACAAGGCTTGAATGCAACTACATTTATAACTGGAGTATAATGGGTGAGAATAGACAACAGCTGTGGTGTCAACAGAACGGAATATCGAGGGGAAAATCAGGCTGCAGTCAACTCACTCTTAGCTCTAGTAATTTGCGTTACACTTGAAAATTTGCTTCAATATTTTATAACTGACCTTCGACCTTTCCGTCTGCTGTCCGGATTAAGAGCATACCGCCACTCCATCTCCTCCCGTGGGTGTCGTAAAAGGCGACTAAGGGATTCTAAACCAGAGGGATGGACACCACCTGCCAAGCGTGGTGAGTACTGGCAAGTTGCCCCCAAAAAGACATTTAGCCTAGGAGGCCTTTGTTCAGCAGTGGACGATCGAAGAAAAATGATGCAACATACGCTCACCAACCCGCTTGCTAAGCGTGGGGAGTATTGGCCATTTCCTCCCAAAACGACGACCGAGTAACCATTCGCTTATAGGGGAGGCCTTTGCCTTTTTGGTCAGCACTGGACGTCTTTTGGCTGACATGATGACAAGATACACTATTCAAACGTTTAAAATTATGATGTATAGATATTAGTTTATCCCCTGAAATCTAAATGGATGTTGCGTGTCGACGATAAGCAATATTAATTCTTAAGCTTTCGCGAAATGAATACTTAAAATTTTAAGATAGGATCGGGTCTATTCGCACACAGATTATAATAATATTTTGACTAACCTCGATGTTTCGGTCAAGGTGCATTGACTGTGGTCACAGTAGACTGAAGTTAACGGGTGTCAGCGTCGAGATGGGTAGGAGTTGTTACAAACTACCCGCACTTGTTCTTGCAGCGCACCGTCACGATACACACTAGTTAGTCAAAATATTATGTTGATATTAATTTGTGCGCGAATAGACCCGATACTATCTTAAATTTGAATAAAAAGTAAGTTATGAAATCGCAATCGAATTGAAATCAATGAAATAATGATTGTTATAATGGAGCATAAGCACGGAGACGCTCAGATCAAATACCACTATGCTGTCACCCATGCTAAGACTGACCGCACCAAGTGTTGCTTAACCTCACCAATCGTCTTCTGAACTCACTGAGTTCAACTGGCTATAAGCCCCTCCATTGGCAAATTGGGATTGTATTTTGTTATTCGTGCACAAGAGGAACGATTCTGCCCATACTTTATTTACCTCTGGTGATGAGAGATGGGTACGTGTAAAGCGAGGGTCTATTTTTTGCCGAAGACGACACGGTCATTCCCAATGTGACTCAATAAAATATTTTTGACCAATCTCAAACATGCCTCAAAATAAAATCAACAAACAAAAACTTTATATTTCACATATATCTTCACGCGTGAAAGTAGAGCATAATTCAAACTAATCTATCAATTTACAAACGCTGTTTCGAGCTAAGAAAAGGGCTTACACAAGTAATCTCCTACTTGTGAGTTTAAATTAAAGTGTAAAGGAAATGCTAACTGAATTCGATTTTCCGCTAGTGGGTGTCGTGATGTCTCGAACCAAAGACATCGATGGCGATGGCAAGGAAATTGGCCGGGATCGACTGTGCGCAGTATATTGTTACGGGGTTGTCAGGGCATGGACTTTGAATTGCACGAAGTCATGTTAAAATAAAATGTTTGCTACGAGATGAGAATTTCGTAATTTTCAGTACCTAGTATGCACCATATCAGTAGATATCACTTAGGTTATTATTATTTCAGTATATAAAAACGAGCGAGCCTTACAGTAGTCACATATAATGTGTAACATTTGACATCTCACCTTGGTAATAAGCAACAGTAATAAAAGATCGTAATTCAGTACAACAAAATGTACGAATAGCGCCAAAACCCAGCACATCACCGCGCATGCACTAAAGCGGGCACTGCCACAGATAAGTAATATTATTATTGGAATCTAAACTTTTTTGTAATGCTATAAAAATGGAGGGATCCGCATATGCGTTCCATTAGAAGATTTTTTTTATGGGATCTCCTTTGTGATATTAACTCCTTGGATTTGCCTTGTATCCTAATGAAAAAAAATGTATTATAACATTATTTTGTTACAGAAAAGTGTTATAATTTGATCCAATTTTTAAATCTTCCCCAGCTTCCTGTTACACAATTCCATTCGTTTTCACAGAATCTCTCCCTGCAGGAAAGCGAGAAGAAAGATGTTAAACATAAAAAATTTAAATGCATAAGCGGAGATAAATCAATTTCCATACATTTTTATTCTGATTTCTGATTGCTGTGGTGCTGCTTAGGATAGGCTATAATTATGTTCGGCAGTGGACTACTAGGTTGATTGAATATTTTTCTGATTAAACATTTGATTTAAAGAGAGTACATATTTATAACACTATTCTTATTAAAATATAGAGTCAACTTATTGACCTACATCTCTATTATATACTTGAAAACGTAACAAAATATCCCATATTTGTGGGGAATACAAATTACCAAGCAACTCCGTATTCGCGAGACTTGCTCCGGAATGTGTGACACTTCCCGTGTGGAACTGAGCCAACAGTCTAGCAATATGTAGAAAAAAATGGATGAAGTATATCTGCGAAGTGACTGATATAGACAGCCGCTTTTACCATTAAATTGGCTGCGGTCATTGACCGCAGTTTCGCAGTTACTACAATATTTTAAGATTTGTGAGCAAAGCTGAAGTGGCAGTGGGCTGGTCACGTTTGTCGAAGGACCGATGACCGATGGAGCAGACGAGTCCTAGAGCGGAGAACGCGTATGGGCAAACGCAGTGTGGTACACCCACCAGCTAGATGGACGGACGACCTGAAAAAGGTTGCTGGGTCCGGCTGGATGGGGAAAGTTGATGATTGGGTATTGTGGCGTTTGTGTCACACTGAGGCCTACGTCCAGCAGTGGACCGGTATATGCTGATGATGAAGACCAAATAATATACATAATATATTGTGTAACCTATGAAATAATTCAATGATAAGCAACTTTAAAAAAGAACTGGTTAAAGTGATTATTATATTCATGCTTGTATTCTCTAACGGGGTAAGCAGTGTTCCGTACAAGAATGTTTTAGTTTATATTATGTATTTTGTTGAAAATGTGTCAAATCAGCATACTTCAAACCCTATCGTGAACGAGTGCCGTTTGTTGGGATTGGTCATTTTAATGCTGTCATGACAATTGAATCAAAAACTCTGGTAAATATTAAAATCAAGCTTGTTTCGTGTAGACTTTTAAGGAGTTTTCCTCACATTACCATCATTTCGAGAACATTGTATCAATATGATTTAAAAAGAGTAACCATGGAGTTTCTTGCCCTTTCTTCTCCATAGGAAATCTACACCTTGGAACGAGGCAACTAAAGTCTTGACTATTCATAAGCGCCTATAAAGGGTTTTACATGAATAAAAATATTTTTATCTTATCTTTTTTATAACAAGTGATTTTCCGGAACAAACTTTAAACAAAATTGCAACCTGAAGGTGCGATATAGCGACGCGACACTATTTTTCGCCGTACTTTTTTTATACGCGAGTACATCCTCAAGGACTTTCTCCCTCATCCTGGGAAAGGAGGACGGGGTGCCGAACTCTTGCCGGTTAAAACCCTGTGGTGTTCCTTCGATCTACTATCGCTGAGGGTACGGAATGCGCTCGAGCATTGGCCGCACCCCCGGCAGATCTCAGCTCGGCACTTGGTCTGACGGGCCTCGGCTTTGTCGGAGAGGCGCTTTTTACTTCAAGTTTTGACATGAAACCAAAACGCGTTTCATTTTTATGTTACCTTCATATAATAGAATATTATATATGTATGATATATTGCGTATTTATTTTTCTTCTTCATCAACATCATCATATCAGCCATAGGAACACACACGTCCACTGCTGAACAAAGGCCTCCCCATAGATTTCCACAATTGTTTCCATATTGAGAGGAATTTGCCAATACTTACCGCGCTTGACGCTTGGCGGATTGGTGGGCGTAGTATGGCTATTGTTCCACAGAAGGGACGCTGCTGCACATCCCTCTGGTTTAAAGTCCCCGTAGTCACCTTTTACGCTTTCACGGGAGGAGATGGAGTGTTGGTATATTCTTAATCCCGACTCTACACCGTCCTTTTGTTATATTTATGTAATTTATGTTACAATGTTAGCACAATTTCTTCACCATTTCGGCCTAATAAAGTCCACTGCTGGACACAGGCCTCCCTCAAAGATCACCACAACGACCGACATCGGTGTGTGGTGTGCTCATTGGGAGTTTTGCCATAATCGTCACGCTTGGCAGGCGGGTTGGCGATCACAGTTGAGTTGTTAATGTATTCGAAGGACGCTGCTGCCCATCCTCCGGCTAATCCCTTAGTCGCCTTTTATGACACCCACGGGATGAGATGGGTTGGTGCTAATCATAGCCCGCACCACACGGCTTGTGTTCCTTCAGTGCCAACTATTTCAGGATTCTTGTCCATGCATTGGTTGTCTGACAGAATTTCTTTTAACGATAATACTGATAATTGTGGCCATTGTATTTATAAATACCAATTTACTAATTTGTATTTTCTTTTAATGTACAACAAAGTATACTCTATTCTGTTCTTTTTGTTCTACATGTCATTTAAGTTACGTTTTGTTTTTAACATTAAAAAAACATTTCGTATATTTTGACAGTGCTATTAGAGTTTCACTTGGTAAATTAAAAAGAACTTCCTGCCCAACATGAAGCAGACATGGACTGTTTCCGTTTATACCTTTGAAGGAAGATAAAGCCGATAACATACTTAGCGAACAAAGTAACTTTTGTGGGGTTATTGACATCGACCTTCGGGTAGGTTTATTGACAAACTTATTTATGTGGGTACGTTGCTTTACAGGTACATCTGTTATCACAAGCATCCGGCTACCGCCGCAGTGCCAGACATTTACCGCCAAGCAGTATTGTTTAAACTTTAGAAATTACTGTATTACGGTTTCGAAGGGCACTCTAGTTAGTTGCTAGGCGCCGTGTGGTGCCAGCTACGAATAGCACCAACCCATCTCATCCTTTGGGTATCGTAAAATGCGACGGTGGGATTAGCCAGAAAATAGCCAGCAGCCTGCTTCGAGTACATTAACAACTCAACTGCGATCGCCAGCCCACCTGCCAAGCGTGGCGATTATGGTAAAACCCCCAATGAGCACACAACACACCCAGACCGCTAGTTGTGGCGATGTTTGGAGCAGGCTTATGTCCAGCAATAGACTTAATTTGGCTGAAATGATGATAGCTAGTGAAAGTATTAAGCATCTAATGTTTAATGCCTTAAGGTGACGAGCGCAGTGTGGTCCCACGCAAAACAAGTTCTTAGCATTACAATTACAAAATAGTTATACGCAGATGTGACACTTACCACCGAATAACTGCCTCGTCTCGCCACGAGGTTGTCACAATAATTTTATGTTACGCAGACACTTTGTATGTACCTGTTTAACGGTACCCTAGATAGAAGATGAAACAAACAAAATCTGGGGGCAACCAACTACTCGGTAATAAGCGGACAAGTATAGGTTTGTACACAGAAAATTAAAAGCTATTTAGTAAAGCTCTTCAAGCTTGACTGACTAATTAAGGAATTTTAATTACATCAAAATAATAACAAATGGTGAAAAGTCGTGGAAAGTCTCTTTAAAAGATTACTGTAGCTGCTATTTGGAGGCTCATCTCCAGCAGCTGGTATTTACGGGTGAAGTTCTTCGCAGAGCATATTAAACCAGCAGTCCCATAGCCATCTGAAAAGTCCGAAAGTATGATAAACGGCCCAACCTTACCATATCATAATGAGTAATAGAAATTAGATGGTAGTCGCCCAGTGTATCATAATTATTTGGATACATATTGTAACGTCGAAAATTATTATACCTACGGGTAAAATGTCAATGTTCAAAACATCGAAAATTTTAATGTCGAACGATCATAAAACCGAAAATCAAAATGACGTAAGTTTATATTGTCGAATGGATATAGATAAGCAACGTCCAATTTAACTAATTATCTACAAAATTAATATCGAAAGACCTAAATATTGAAGTACAGAGTATCGAATGTCGCCGTTCAATCTTCTATGGAGGATCCGACTCGGATGTTTTAGATTAGAAGGTCAAGGTGGCCTTCGTGGTTTATTTTTATATAATGAACTTAAGTGTATTAAATGTTGACATTTTGAACTTTAAGTATAATAACTATCGACATTTTTAATCATTCGATATTTTAATCACTCGGCATTTCAATCTTAGACATTTTAAGCTTAGGTATAACAATTTTCGATGTTTTGAACATTGACATTTTACCATTAGGTATTTTATTTTTCGACGTTCAAGTATGTATTATATTCAGTCAGACTCATCAGGGCCTTATGCTATATGAAATAATTCTATGTATGCAACGTGGTTTTTTATATGTATACAGTTATTGCGCCACGAGCGCTTTTCTTGCGTGGAATTATATCACATGACATAGCGAGTAAGGGCCCTGTAATATTTAGTAACAAATCGTAACTATTGTCGTCACAAGACGGACTGTAGGAAGTACTGTGTGTCGGCGTACTGGTGACCTTACACAGCTTTTTCGTCTGAAAAAGCTAGTGATCGGTTTGGTTATGAATAAAAATTAAAATTAATATATTACAGCTTATCACTTTATCGTGTATAGGCTAGGCAGACCATTCAAAGATTTAAATCATATTTATATATTCCTATTAATACAAACATTATACAAGTCATAAACGAAACTGCCGGAATAAAACCTCACACAAGGACGTTTTAAATATAAAGAGGCAAGATTTATGAATCTTAACTTAAGGTGTGCATTACGCTTGCAAGGCATCTTATATTCGTTTAATCAAAACATCCGCCGCCTTCCACGGCCGCTATATTACAGTCTTTGAAAGGAGTGGCTCAGGTAATATGAATAGGGATTAACTGTAGTGCGGCTTTCGTACCAGCAAACGAGCTGTGATGCCTTTGAAATTCGTTACACAACGTTGTTAACAAATAACAGTTAACTATGTCACGCATATAACACATAAGAGCTTTTTCGGTGTTGAACAATTTGATTGGTTTTATACAAATGGAAAACTCCTTTTAATTTATTTATTTAACTTCTTTGGAAGACTTACAGCCAAACAAAACAAAATAATGAGAGTACGTTAAACTGACAGCCAATTAAAAGTCTCCACGTTTAAAAATTGAGTAATCTATATCTATAAATATATATTTCGATGTTTTCTTACGCTGTGTTGGTCTAACAGCCTCATTTTCAGAGCGGATTGAGTACAACATTCAGTGTGGCAGGTAACATAGGTCAAATGTGGCTTTTATTTAATAAAAATATTAAAATGTCTTATTTGTTTATGTTGTTATTTTTGTTCTATAGAGTCATCATATCAGCCAAAGGACGTCCACTGCTGAACAAAGGCCTCCCTCATATATTTCCACAACTGTGTCGTCTTTCTGGGGGAACTTGCCAGTACTCACCACGCTTGGCAGGCACGCTTGGTGCTGGGGACCGAGCGAGGAAGTTCGTCGTCTCTACGGGGGTGTCGTGCGATCCGTGGCCCTCTACGGGGCGCCTGTATGGTCATCCCGGCTGTCAGGCGTCCAGCGCTGCAGAAACAAACTTCACGGTCTGCAGCGCAGAGTGGCTATACGGATCGCACGGGGATACAGGACAGTGTCCTACGAGGCGGCAACTCTCCTGGCACGCTTTCCGCCGTTCGACATCCAGGCGGAGACGGATGCGTGGGTCTACGACCAGACACGGTCTCTCCGCCAAAGTGGGGAAGGCGTGCCTTCAGGGGCGTTCGACAGACTGAGGCGGCTGGCTCGACGGCGCGCACTCGAGATGTGGCGACATCGCCTTCGGTCGCAGTTCGCGACCAAGCGCGTCGTCGAGGCCATCCTGCCGCTCTTCGGAGCCTGGCTCAGAAGGAGCGAGCGCGTCACCTACCGTCTGACGCAGGTACTCACCGGTCACGGTTGTTTCGGTGCGTACCTGCACAGAATAGGACGCGAGGTTACGGCACAGTGCCATCATTGTGGAAGCGACCAGGATACCGCACAGCACACGCTCGAGGAGTGCCCTGCGTGGGCGGCCGAGCGGCGGGTCCTGGTCGATCAGATCGGGCAAGATCTCTCTCTGCCGGCAGTAGTGTCGGCTATGTTGGCAGAGCACGAAAATTGGAGTGAAGTGGTCTCCTTCTGCGAGAGCGTCATGCTGCAGAAGGAGACTGCAGAGCGGGATCGGGAGAGGGCCGATCCCGCACGGAGAAGGACGAGACGGCGCCGGGGCAACAACCGTCCCGGCTCCCAAGTCCAACACGCCTGAGCCCCCTGCCGTCACCTCATGGTGGGGGCCTCGGGGGTCGCGGGTGCGCAGATTGGGGAGTCTGCGTGCTCACACCGAGCGACCCCCGGGAAGACGGTGGCGCGCACGTGGTCACGTGCCGCCGTGTGCGCAACATAGCGCAAAGCGAGGCTTGGGGGGATCCTTTACAATCCTCCCCGAGAAGTGCCTGGGGGGGCGACCTTTTTACAGTCGCGTTCCCTCCGCTAGAGGGGGTGACCGCTTTACAGTCATCCCTTCTGAGATGTGCCTAAAGGCGTGGCACCAATGGGCGGCTCTAGTATGATCTTACGAGGACCTGGAGCCCCCCTTCGGTGCCGAAGATGACCGCTCCAGTGGTTTTAGCCGGTAGGAGTCCGGCATACCCCTTCACCCTTCCCCGGGGTGAAGGAAATTCCATGTAGAATTTCCACTGGACATCAATAAAAAAAAAAAAAGGCACGCTTGGTGCTATGTTCTTAATCTGGATGCCACACGGAATGAGTGAACTATGGTAATAATATAATCATAATTACGATATCTAATAGCTCAGTTGAACAATATAAAATACTTGTGTCATCTGGTCTACATCAACCGAGCCCACAGCCGTGGCACGCTCGCGCAGCATCTCGCATAGTGTACCATAGGCATCAACTATGGCTTGTTTACATATGTATGTAGCACGTGCTTCTCTGCTTTCTCACAAAGCAAGTCCCCGAGGCTGCCGCGCGAGGTTACGTAGTTGGTTTGGACCCAGCGCACATCACAATAATATTATTGAATATTATCACCACATTTTGTCTTTCTGTACAGGCTATATATAACTCTTCACAATGAGGAGGCTGATCTTTTGATATGCTATCATGGCAAATGGGTCCAACACGGAGACCTTCTTCAGAGATTTTTAATCTAAAATATAGTGGGACTCTAATCCGGGATTCTGGCATTCTAGCTTATAGCTGCTCTTTAGGAATACAGTCTCGAATTGTCCTCTGTGCTGTTGGACTATTGTATGAGATGGAAACTGCAATCAGAAACAACGACGACTGCCTTTCCATATAATAGTATAATTGTAAATTTATGAGTGACGGGACCTCGCCACTCACAAGATAAATGGTTATGACCACAGGCAACAGTAACACACAGTGAGCGACTCAAGATGACGAAAAGTACTTTAGCGGTTTCATCATCGCACGACTCGAAGACTCTGAGCTGGCTTACCCGTTATTATGTCATTAGACGATTCCACACCCGAGCTTATAGCTCTGACGGCTCCTCTGAAATCCACAAGTAAGTCAAGCGGCAAGAGTAAATAGTCCTGCGGACACTCATAGAGCTTCGTTCCAGCTGACGAATTAAGGCAAGCCGAATCGAGTCTCAAGATCGAATCTCTGGGGCTTTTAGATCACATACAGCTAGTCGCTAGCTGCTCTACAGTTTGTATGCTTCTTAGACCGCCATATGATTTTGTTTTTTAAATCATAAGGATGGATGAACTGATCTAATTCATTATTATCATTACATTAACATAACATTCAAAATAGTACATTACTATTTTCATGTAAACATATTACGTAGCTTTGTTTCCGTAACAAAGATTTGATATTACTTATATCGTATTCGCATAAATCATGAATTCATGAACAACAACCAACTCAAACTTAAGAGTTTGTAAATTACGTTGCGGAACGAAGAAATTCTGCTGTTTCTGGTGTCTACTTGAGAAAAGTTTTTCCCGGTACCTTATAATTTCATTCCTATGATTTCATTTTCTTATCTCGGATCATCGAAATCTACGAAGACTCCAGGAAAACAAGTATCTAACGGCCGAAATTAATATTAAAGAAGAAAGAAAGAAAATAATTTTAGTTCTGAACACCATAGATAGAGACGCGCTTAATAATAAATACCATAGAAGTATAAAACATGTTTTTGTTTTTTCCCCTTGCAACACTCACGCAATGCAATACAGTACCTGGCCAAAGGACTTATGGATTCCAAGTTCCAGCAAGGCAATCCTTCATAACAAAAAAGCAATAAGAGTACTGCTTAGTGCTTGAATGATGGCAAGATATTAAAATTTCTGAGCAACTTAATATGAATGAATCAAACTATATAAAACTATGATTAAATTAAAATGAAGAAAAAAGAAAATGGCTTACACTTAGTATAATGCCGCAGCATTGAGATAAAATCAACACCACCAGCGCTGGTTTTCAGTAACAGCCTCCTAACCTAAGTAACGTCATGGCGTCTTCATGCCGTTAAAATCTAAATCTTGTTTATGTGGAAAGCAAAATACTCTACATAATATTATGTGTAAATATACCAAAAAAAAATTAATAGTATTCAATGTTGACGGCACGGTTGGTGCAGTGACTGTCGGTTCACAGTCACATCGTTCACAGTCGGCTGCTGCGCTCAGGGTTCGATTCCAGCACGGAACAAACATTTGTATGATCTGCAGGTAGTTGTTCCGGGTCTGGGTGTATTGTGTGTGGAATGTATGTATGTAAACGCACCCACAACACAGGAGAAATCCTAGAGTGGGGCAACGTTTGTATAAAAAGAAAAAAACAAGACAAAATAAATATGTAAATCATCAATTATTAGTAACAGAAAAACAAAATGGAAATGATCTATCTAATTCAATACTTTAGATTTAAGATTTTGAACCTCATATGACAGGATCACATTTAACACAAAAACAGGCAAATCCGTTATCACAAATCCAAATTTATTTTAAATAAAATTAATTTCAGCCGTAATTATATAAGAAATTCATTTTTAAATCACTGAATGTCAAGTTACTGTATCTGGATACCTCTTCAATGATACTCCGGAAACAAATGTACTTAAGATCTCGCGACAACGATTTAATCTCATTTCCGTTTCGAGTATCTTCTGCTCACCCAGCTATAAACAACTGATGTTTGTGCTTCCAAATTACGACCAGTTGTTTAGGTATCGACTATTAGTCAGAAATTATGTTTCAAGGTCGTTCAATTCATAGTCGATAGTTAGGAAAATTAATTTAACCTTCATAACGAGCTCTGGTTTTGAAGCCTCTTCCAAATTAATTAAAATCTTCAGCAAATGATTTATAATTTTGTGAAGGCGTTAAAGGACCATTCATATAACGAGGCAAGTTCAAATGTGTAAGCATTATGCTGAAGAATTTTGGTTAAGTGAACTGTATTTACAAAGTTAGAACTGGGAGTGACTGGCTTGCTTACCTCTCTATAAAAGTATTTGGAAAAAGTTACACGTAAAAAATTAAAATGTTTCGATTAATTGTCCCCTTAGTCTAAATATTTATGTACACCACATAACAAAAACAAGGAAAAAAGCAATGGGTCATAATAGTGAATGCACAATGGGCGGTCTTATCGATTACAGCGATCTCTTCCAGACACCTTTGGATGGATTTGCAAAATAGGAAAGAGATAACGGGCATTCTAGGTGTAAATATACTAAGTTGTACATATTTTAAGCCGACATGCCCTTTCCCGAACCGAGAAGTACACGATGTATTTCCACCAGCACAATAAAAAAAGTTATGGGTTCAAAAGCTGGCTTGCGTGTGTCAATGTGACTATTTTAAGACACCGTTGACTTTAACCGGTAAGGCAAACATCGTGAAGAAACCTAGATATTAATGGTGGGCCTTATGCTATGTGAAATAATTATAATCGCCAACACGCAGTGAGTAGGCGTGATGCTCGTTCCTTCTTTGTATGAGAATAGGCATTTGCCGTATAGGGGGGCACAGTTACAGACTTAATTAGATTATTTAATATATTTAAACTAGTGGTCGCCCAGAAGTCGAAATTGGACCGTGATTCGTTAAATTTTGAAATTCGATTGAATGTATTTGTAACACATATTGTACATACATTTTAACTTTCTTCACTCATATAATTAAAGTTCATATGGAGGAGTCCATAAGAACTTTAATGTAATTATAATTTAACTTTAACCATGCGCGCAATGTGATTAAATAGGGGTACATTTTTTTTCTTTACATATTATTATATAGATTTTATATAAATTATATATATTATTTTTCCGTAACAGTGAGCATTTCTTATAAAAAAGATTGCAAACATTTCCATCGCTACTAGAACTTATAAAATAACTGTTTCAAAATCGAATGATATTCTTATGAGAAGTTGAAATTCTACAAAAGTAGATAATAATTTCTGAAAAAGATCTGCTGCCTTAAACTATTAGACGATATAAAATTGAAACAGTATTCTTTGACGTCTCCGTGGCAACAACGCCTTATTTGTTTGCCCTGCAAATAATTTAAAATAAAATAATTTAAAGTGCAGCTACAGTATTGTAGCACTATAGTTAGAGCTCAACTCAATTACTACCACGCAGGATAACAGATTTGCGAGGACAAGCTGCACCAACTGCAGCCTGCCGTGGACCGGTGACTATTCGGTCCACACGTCAGTTCCAGTTACGTATACGAATAGGTGTAACGTGTAAAAATCAATGTGACATCAAAACCCCAAAAAATCTGACAGCTGGTCTAACCCAAGAATGATGGTGGAAAGAAGATATTCAATCTGGTACTGAGCGGCATCTAGTTAAACTGGCAGCTCAGACCAATACAGTTGGGAAGAGGACAGCTCATGATCAGTGATGAGTGATGAGTTCTAGAACAAACGGCATCGCAAGCCATTATTGTTTTACTCTGCCAAGTTATGTATTCTAATAATGAATCGTCTAAAAATACCGAAAGCACCAGGACGCTCCTTATATATCTCCACCCTAGCAACAGTTGCCAGGGCTCTAAACATCAACGTCAATTTATTTATATTGATATTTTTGTGATATTCTGTGATATTTTTTGTTATTCGAGTTGTATATTTTGTTAATAGTGTAAATATTTCCCAAATGACCAATGATGATGGTTGCAACGATGTCGAAAAAAGTGCCAGTCAAGCTTCGCTGGATAACTTGGTAAGATGTCCCCATTGTTCCCAGGCACGTTTTTTTAAAGGTACGCGGGGTTTGAATGTACATTTTGGTAAGGTTCATAAACCCCAAAATGTGCCATCATGCTCCGCAACCACACCTACACCTACATACGACCAAATTCCCATTTGGCAAACACTATCTAAGTTAAAAAATTCGATACCAGTTCTAAAGAGGGTTCCCCGTGCCGCAAGGCCTTTAGTTGCCCAATACCTAGCTAAAGCGGTCCGTCTGGTTACCCGGGAGAACTCAGAAAACGCCTGGGAACAATTACTCACCTTCCCTTATCGTATTCTACATGTGCAAAAAACTTTGGCTACTAAAAAAACTTTAACTGCTCAAATTAAAGATAATTGTAATGTTTCGACCACAACTTTCGATTCAAAATTTACGACACAAAATCATGTATCACCTAAAGGTTTATTTCACCATGTAGAATCGAAATTAAGCGATGGTGATATTAGGGGAGCGGCCAGGTTACTTTTCAGTAGTGATGTGATTGCGCCTTACTCTTCAGACACAGTTACAGCTCTGAAAAGTAAACACCCGGCCCCAGCGGATGTCCTCTCCTTCCCTGACCCTCCAGATCCTAATTTAAATACACTTACAATTTCAGCCCGCCAATTGGTCGCCGCTATAAGCTCCTTTAAGAGCGGATCGGCTGGCGGCCTCGACGGCTTGACGCCACAGCATTTAAAAGATTTGACGTGTTCAAGCGCCGGGGAAGCTGGTGAGTCGCTTTTGAAGGAGCTTACTGCTCTGACCAATTTGATGCTCTCCGGCAATGTGCACGAAGCCGTTATTGATATCTTGTACGGGGCCAATTTATGTGCCCTGCGCAAGAAGGATGGCGGCATTCGTCCCATTGCCGTAGGTTGTACTTACCGCCGTATGGCAGCCAAAATTTGCTGCAAAGTTTACAGTGAAACGCTTTGCAGCAAATTTCAGCCTCACCAACTTGGTTTTGGTTCAAAAGGAGGCTGTGAGGCTGCCGTGCACGCCCTGTCCACATTTTTAAATCATAACGAAGGGGAGGTCATCGTTAAGGTTGACATTAAAAACGCCTTCAATTCCGTTAACAGGGATACCTTTTTGATGGAAGTAAAAAAAGAATTACCCGAAATTTATAGTTTTATTTGGCAATGTTACAGATATCCCTCTAAATTACTTTATAAGGACACACTTTTGGAATCTGCAGTTGGATGTCAACAAGGTGACCCTCTCGGGCCAGTCATTTTTAGTCTTGCAATTCACCCCATTATCCGCCAACTAAATTCAAAATTTAACATGTGGTATTTGGATGATGGGACGCTAGGAGGTAACGTAGATACTGTTCTCAATGACCTAATATTCCTGAAAGAGAAATTCCACTCAATCGGCCTGGACCTTAATCTCTCCAAATGTGAAATTTATTTACCTGACTACACCGACAGACAATCGACTTTATCAAAATTTTATGAAGTAGCCCCAAATATCAAAATTATCGAAAAAAATACTCTGCACCTCCTAGGGTCCCCAATTCTAGAAGAATCATTTCCATGTTACATAGACAAAAAAATACAACATTTCAATGACGTATCCGAAAGACTATTCAAAATTAATTTACATTCGGCTTATACTTTAATTAGGTACTGTTGTTTTGGCCCAAAATTTATGTATAACCTTCGCTCCTCCCATTTATGGAAGCAGCCACAACTTTTGGAGAAATTAGACATCATTATAAAGAATACATTAACTTCCGTTTTAAATGTGGCTCTGGACGACCGAGCTTGGATACAAGCCTCACTACCCATACGCATGGGTGGCCTTGGCGTCCGTAAAATTTCTAGTGTAAGTTTACCGGCATTTCTGTCCTCGGTCCACAGTACTGATAAATTAACCAGGAAAATTTTAGCGTCCACACTGGTTGATTTTGAAGTACCGTGCATGACTGATGCTGTAAATGCATGGAAAATGGCTTGCCCGAATACGGTTTTGCCCCTGAATCCTTGTATCCAGAGACAGTGGGACGAGCCGCTCTGCACTTTGGTACGGAAGAATTTAATGAATACGTCCACCAATGCTGTTGAGCGTGCTCGCCTACTTGCTGTGGGTGAATGGGAGTCAGGGTTATGGCTTCAGGCGCTCCCGTCATCCAACATAGGCACTATGTTGGATGACACTACTTTTCGGCTCGCTGCATGCCTTCGTTTAGGTGCTCCTTGTGGTGCTCCTCATCGGTGTCACTGCGGTGAAGCTGTCGACCCTCTCGGAATCCATGGCCTATCTTGCAGTAGAAGTGCAGGTCGTATATCGCGCCATGCCAACATTAACGACATTATTCGTCGTGCTCTTGCCACCGCCGGCGTGCCAGCTGTTTTAGAACCCAATGGCTTGGCACGCGACGATGGCAAAAGACCGGACGGTATGTCGTTACTGCCTTGGAAAATGGGTAGGCCTCTGGTGTGGGACGCAACTTGTGTCGACACCCTTGCTCCTTCCCATCTTCCAAGCACGGCTGGCTGTGCTGGTGCTGCCGCTTCTGCAGCGGAAAACCTCAAACGGCGCAAATATAATAATCTCATCGGAAATTATTGTTTTGAGCCGTTTGGGGTCGAAACGCTTGGGTCATGGGGTCCGAGTGCACGTCTACTTTTCAAAGACATAGCTAGACGGTTGGTCGACACTTTACGTGATCAGAGGGCTGGCCTTTTCTTTGGCCAAAGAATAAGCATTGCCATTCAACGTGGCAATGCTGCCAGTCTTCTGGGAACATTACCGGCTGACAGCGATGGGGAGGAGTACTTTGACGCCTAAATGTCTCCTTTTTTTTAGGGTTTTTATTTATTGTTAGTTATTTAAGGCATACATATTGTGTATATTTTTTATTTATATGTATATATAAGTTTTATCTTTAGTTATATTATATATATTTGTTTGTAATTGTTAGTTTAATCATAAATAGTGTATATGTAATTAGTTTTAATGTGTAATTCCATAGTATATATATAAATAAATATAATATAATTTTGTTTTAGACGATATATAGATCAATTCAACGTTTCTATAATAAGGTATTTTTGAAATTACAAAGCGTTTTTTCTAAAAGTTATTAAAACCGGTAATCAAGTCCGAACAAAAATAACTAGAAGACGGACCGTTGAACGATTTACGTTCGCGTCCGATAAGATGATTGCGATTTATTTGCGACTATCCAGACGAGACCTATTCCAGACATTCCCGTTTTAGTTCTCATCGGCTAGTTAGTTACGCAACTCCTTCCTATCCCATCCACGATTTTATTCCATCTTTCTTTTAAAACAGGCTTACAGGGATTTAAGGAATTGAACGCTTTCGATATTGGATGGAATCGAGCAGCGTTACGGACGGACCGAATGAATGTTAAAGACTCGGGCGGATACTATAAAAGACTTTGATTTCGATCCAATCTGGTATACTGTTCTCATTTTCTTTTGATTCGTGTAAATGAGTTGTAGATTTTCCCACTTTTAATAAAATTCTAGGTCTATATTTTAGCCACTCGTACAATGATCGCCCAGGCTACAGATTGGCGAGGACCCAAGTTTGATTCCCTGGTAGGGAAGCGTGATTGGGTGAAGAAATTCCCAGATTGTAATTGAGCCCGTACAGTATTTAAAATATTATATTATCTAATCTATTATATTATATTATCTAAATATGTACCGGGGATAGTATTCTATCACTACTCCTTACAAGAAAATGGGAGCGTACCATCATCATTTCAACCGCCAACTGCCGACTGCTGGATATAGGCCTGCCACTATCCAGACGTAGGCTATGATCGGCACAATGACAAATATGGGTTTGTGTTGTCTGCTTATTAGGGAGATTTTCCATAATCGCCACGTTTGCCACACGTATTGGCAATCGGACTTAAGTTGTAAATGTACTCGAAGGACGCTGCTGCCCATCCTTCCCATAGTCGCCTTTTACGACACTCACGGGATGAGACAGGCCACCCCATGTTATATTTTTTGCCGGCTCCAAACGGAAAATTCATACAAATCTACTTTTACACGAATAATGCGGACTGGGTGCAGAGTTCACTGACAGTACTAATTAAAATCGTACAGCATACCGTGAATTCGTGGCGTGGGTCCGCATCGAGTTTTCACGCGCGACTGTTTTTTGAGTTTCATTTGTAGCTTCCAATTTGAAGCTTTTAAATTTAAATTAACAATCCATCCCAAAATGTTCCTAAAATAAAATAATAAAATGAACCCGAGGAAAATGGCTGAATACAAATAATATTAAAATAACCACTGTTTTAAAAACTTATTTCATGTTTTGTAAATGTAATGAATACAATGGAAGGCATATTATTTTACAATATAATTATATTCACTGCACCATGTAAAGTCTATAAAGCTGTATATATATCATAAATTTGATGGGAAGAAGAAGTTTGCTTTGTTTCGTACTGTGAGTGACGAATCCGAAGAATATAACAGACATAGATAAAGCCTTCAACGAAAAATTGTAATTTAGGCCCAGGGCGGAACACATCAGCGATTCGTTGCGGATGTTTACCCGCAACAGTTAAGATAACTTTTGCTTTACAGGATAGTATATTTGAAGTAGCATCATTTACTATTGTTTTGTTTACAAGGTAACTCTTAATTAAAAAGAACGTTCTCGGTGCAGCGAAGAAAAGCAAATATTAACTCTGTACTGTTATTGCCGGGCACTCTGACCTACGAGCTACGTTACGCTTCGCAGTCCTTCGTCTCGTGACTGCAATAGCTCAATATATTGTTATTTAGTGGAAAGTGTGGAAGCGTGGATTTGACACAGACGAACTTTACCAAATATGAACAATAAAATGGAAATATGAATTATAATTATAAGTAAAACTGATATGCCCTGCAGGTCTCATCTTAGAACCATCCTCAAATTCCCACCCCACAAAACTGATTTCTATTCCTACTCCTTTTCTGTACATGCGGTTAGATTGTGGAACTCGCTCCCGCCTGATATAATGAACTGTACAACCGTCGCTATATTTAAAAAACGCCTTAATGAGCACTATCTCTCCACGTCTCCATAGTTGCATATGTATTTTATTTTTGGATATGTATATTTATGTATGTGTGTATTTTATATATACCTATATTTTATGTATCGTATAATTTTATATAAGTAATTATATGTTTATGTTCTTCATTTATTTACTCCTTTACACACTGTGTCTACATTTCTTATTCAAAATCTCCTCTCACAGGTCTGCTGGAAGAGATTTCTTAAGAAATAAGCAGTACCTTTGTACCTTTTAGTCCTATTTCATTTTTCTTTATTTTTGTTTCTGTGTGTGCATAAATTATAAAATAAATAAATAAGTATTCAAGTAGGAAGCAATGAGGAGATACGTAGAAGAACTATAATTGCCAACATAGCTGGAAGGATTAGTAAAATGAAATTGCAATGAGCGGAGCACATTGCTCGTAAAAATGATGGCCGTTGGGGTAAAAAGGTTCTCGAGTGGAGACCGCGCACCGGGAAACGCAGCGTGGAACGAGCTCCAACGCAGTAGACAGACGACCTAGTGAAAGTCGCTGGGAGTCGTTGGATGCAGGTTGCATGTGACCGCTCGTTGTGGAAATCTATTGGTATGGTATAAGCTATCCTTTGTTCAGCAGTGGACGTCCTTTGGCTGATGATGAAGTAGAAATTATTCGGATTTCCCTATGGCGAGTATTCGAGTTATTCGACATCAAAATGATGCTATAAGAAGTAATACATATCTTAACAATAACACGCCACCACGTAAAAATCTAACGATCTTTCTTTTCTTGTGGTTAAGCGGCCAGTCATGTATCATAATAGTTCAAGCCGCCCAAAGGCCTCCAACTTATCTTAACGACTGTCGTCTAATCACAACAACCGGGACACTTTAACGTGCCCTCTGAAGCGCGGAGATGCTCCGTTGAAATACCACTACGTGGTCACCACAGAAATAGGAAATAAGGAGAAGTCGTACGGGGTCGTAACCGCACCACCGCGACAAGCACAATCCGGGCCATTCGGAAAAAAATGGCCGTTTTATGTCATCAGTTTAGATTCGATCGTGTGTGAAGTGAAACTTTGTTAAAGTATCGTGTTGTTCGGGGATAACATGCAAAAACCGGAGCGAAAATAATAACTTTATCAAGGAAGGAATCATATACAATACGCAAGTGAAAGAATATCCTTGTATTTGTCTATAAAAACAATAAATATAAATTATTGTTTTCTGTATTGAGTTACTTTTGGATTAATGGAGCATAAGGACATTTTTTTTTTATAAAGTACAATACTTCTTATGTACCACTTTTAACTACTTATCGGTGAATAACAAACGCAGTGAGTAAAAAAGCGAATGGTACAATAAACTTAAGCGTTGCGTGGTACGGCCGCTGTGTGCGGTCCGTGCGTTCGGCATGATTGGCTACCTACAAGTCACGTGTGTTTTAGTATGAGCAGCCAATTATAATGTTGTGTTTATTCAGTTCATTGGATGAGGACTTGTAGCTGTGTGCATTAGTGTGTTTTTATGAAAAATGGTCGGGGAAAACTGGATTTCTAAGCTCGCATACATTTTGAACTACATGGCATATCTCCTTTCTTCCAATATCTTTGGTGGTCACCCATCTACAGACCGACCGCGCCAAGCGTTGCTTATCCGCGCCTATCAGTTACCGATAAGTGACTGCAACTGGCTATAAGCGCCTCTGTCGTTAATCATTCGATTTCACTACGAATACCGCTGCGCACGGTCAGTCTGTGGTTGCGTGACTACAAAGTGGCGTTCGAACTGAAGGTTCCGTGCTTCGGATATCCCGATTGATCACAGGACAGTCATTAAGCCACGTCGGAGCCCTTTGGGTGGCTTAAGCAACTCAAGCATAAGGCTGCCCACCAACCACACGAAAATGTAGTGGGTACTGGCGAATTCCCCCCAAATTGGCCTTTATTCGGCAGTGGACGTCACTATATTCAGGATTATTAGGGTTCAGAATTCAGGTCCGACAAATTTTATTCGCCGTCTTGTGGTGGCTATTACAGTCGGCTGCTGCGCTGTGGGTTGTTGGTTCGATTCCCGTACGGACAAATATTTTTATGATGTATGTATGTATCTGCAGGTAGTTTTTGCGGGTCTGGGTGTATTATGTGTAGAATTTGTGTCTGTAAACGCACCCACGACATAGGAGAATTCCTAAAGTGTGGCAACGTATTAAAAAATGCCGAATTACGTCGATTATCGATCAGTGTCGCCTTAGGAATTAATGGTATACAACCTTATTTCAAAACTTGTAATAACGACTGGGCTCGCTAATAGAGCCATATTATGTAAACATATTTGAATAGCAGATCAAAGTATAACTACCATCCGTTCTAACTACTCTAACCTACATACAATATGAAATATTAACAACAGTAATTAACAAGCTAGAGGAGCATAGTACACCGAATTATGTGCAGACATTGTAGCACTGATTGAAAACTTTTCACAATTGAGCGCTCATTATTTTTGTGACATTTCAATTTCATCACGATGAAACAGACAAAAACATCGGATTGAACACATCAAAACGGGCGTCACGACAAAAACGAAAAAGAATAATTAAATGTTAATTAGCTGTCACAAACTTTGACTCCAATAAGTCTCCCACAATGAGAAAAAACGTCAAAATTGTTTCCATAAAAGAGCGGTAGCGATATTAATCAAAGGAGAAACCAACCTTTTTGTATCCGGCGAGGCGAAGTGATCTCTGCAGCCGCGCGGCCCGCGTCGTAGACAGGTACACTATAGGCACCGCCTCCCCCGCTTCCAACTCGATGTCGAAGTCGTTAACTGCCTCACAAAACTTATAATCCTCAAACTTTTTTGCTTCACTCTTCATTAGTTCCTCACTGTCCCCGTCGTCACTTATCTCGTCTTTTAAAACTTCGCTTGCCGGGATGAAAAGAGGGTTTTCGTAGCAACGATTAAGAAGTTTAGGAGCTTCGTTTAAGATGTCTATGTCTTTGGAAATCTGCTTTTTGATGTCGTGAGGTGGTTTAAGTTCACTGTCCTCCTCCGGATAAGTTATGATATAATTGTCGGTCACTGGACACTGTTCATCGTCACACCAGTCTTCAATCACTACGGGTGGTATGTTTGCATCTGATGTTGCGGAAGTATAAGAACTCCACCGCAACCCGTTGTCAAGACGATCGCACTCCATTGTTTCCAGAGTAATGTTTGTAATGATTAAATAACTGTTTATTATTCAGCGACTTCTAATAATTATGCTTGTTACATACTTTCAGTGCGACAGTAAAAGTAGAATAATGAATGCGTCTGTCAACGAGTGGGCGTATTGGGTATCTGATTTCGATCTGCAATCTCCTGACCACTGCACGCATGCATGGTCGGCGTTGAAAAATGAACCTTTTGTCTTTAGGCAAAGACGTTGTTTTTGGAAACTCCGCTGGCGTACAAATAGAACGGTGTAAATATTTTTCTAATTCAAGCGAGGAAAATATATAAATCAGTATATTCGTAAAATCACGTTATATTTTTTAGGGCGCACTTTGCCTACGAGTGTCCGTACCAAAGCACATATTTTTCCTGATATAATGTGTATATAAATATAGAAGATGATATTAAAAGGTTTTAACGTTTTTAAAACTGGTATAAAATTGTAGCAGACTGTCCAAAGGTGTTGAAAGGTAGGTGATAAGGGTCATCGAGGGAGCCCACGCTTGTTTATATCACTCCTCTCCAATTATCTATGTATTCAGTCTCCTGTACACACACACTCTCTGTATAAAATTTCATCTGTATGTTATGACATAATTTTGTTTATTTTTGAAACTCTGATGTCATATTTATTTCTATAATGCACTTCCGTAATCTGCACATTAAAGAGATTTACGATCATTATACACTGAAAATTCGAAATTAGAAATATCGTTAACATGAACATAAACCGTTACAAGACATCTTTAGAGAGAAAAAATCAGAGGTCTTATATTTACTATGAGACCGCTAACATGGCACATGAGTTGATTTTGATAAACCAACTCATGTAGCACGAACGTATTTGTAGTCAGTAGCACTTTATGAAGGCGTCTGAAATAAATCAGACGGAGTCCAGACGGGACAACCCAAAACGTAAATGTCATGCAACAAAACTATGCTCGGTACGGTGTCATCGCACTCCCGGCCATCTATTTAGAAGCTACTTGTATTAAAAGAGGAATATCATCACTTATATAGTTTGTTTCGAAGGAACTAGGAATAGAATGTCTGTTAGTTCAGTGCTGGCAGAAGTCTTGGCACTGTATGTATTCGATGACTGCTCCGTGTAATTCTCTATCACATCTAGCGCCACCTGCCACCGTTCTAAGGTATTTCACGAAGTTATCTAAACATTTCTAAAATAAGCAACTTTCTTTGTTAGTTAAATGGTAAAAATATACCTAACAGAAACTTCGTTTACCATAAATTCATCAACGACTACACCTCGGTGACTTTCAAACAAAATTTTGTGATTTCTATTTAAATTTAAGACAGTAATAGAATACATCCTGATGAGGAACGAATTACCTTTATGTCTACGGCTTCATCATCTAAATATATAAAACGAGATCTAAATGATTAAATAAATAAATCATGTAGATCTCTATATTTAATGTTCGAAACCAAATTAAGTTCAGACGTTAAAAGTTGTCCTAATAAATAATCGTTTATTTTATGTAATTTGCTTCTGACAAAACTGACACATAATATATACATTGTTAGTATTCCGTAGCGTAATAGCAAATCTAATTTCGCTACGACTGTCAGTCCATTTGATATATCTGAACTTTAAAATCTGATGAACCTGAATCTGAACCTTTGGTTAAAATATCAGATCAGATTAGTCCGTGTAGTGCCAGCTACGAATAGAACCAAGCCGTCTTATCCCGTGGTGTCGTAAAAAGCGACTATGGGGTTAATCGGATGGGCAGCAGCATCCTTCGAGTACATTCACAACTAAACTGTGATCGCCAACCCGCCAGTCAAGCGTGGCGATTATGACAAAACCCCCCAATCAGCACACAACACATCCAGACCGGTCATTGTGGCGATCTTTGGGGAACGTCCGTGTCCAGCAATGGACTTTATTCAGCTGAATTGATGATGATATTATATCAATAAGTTTTAGGAGATATCGTGGACCACGTAATAATTCGTAAGATGCTTTATACTGAGGGCCGAGTGTGAAAAGAAACTTACACTCTGCTGTCTGTACACTTAGTAGCATAGTGTGCAATAAAGTCGTTTTTATTTATTTATTCTAGCTAAGGAACCATACTTTATGCGCGCCCCGACACGTACTTGGTACAGGAGATTATTTAATCACGCTCTTTAAATTTATAGACCATTTTTTATTTGCCAGCCATATTTTTTCGCTTTATACCACAGTTACTTTGTAAGTTGTTATTGAATTTATATTGTATGCATACGTGTTCACTATGTATTGTAAGCAATATTTTAGAGAAGTTAGTCGATTTTCTTCCGTAAGTGCAAGTTGTAAGTCGACGATCGACGGAGGGTTTGCCGTCTCCCAACATTTAATTCTGTAGACAAGCGAAAGCGAAGCAAAGTGTAGTTGACTAGACCAGACAGAAGTTACTGACCAGAGGGCGAATTCGGTAATTTCAAAAACGTTTAACGTATAGTTCCGTCTATTCTATCTATCTAGTCTCAACGTCGTAAATGTTACAAATGGTATTCTTCTAAACAAAAAAACAACGTCAAACGTGAACATAAACTGTGATGAGATTGAAAATGGATTGACTGAAGCCAATACGGTATTCTAAAAACATTTTGAACTGACACAGGTACTAAAATTGTAAGTATGAACAAATACATGCGCTTTGAGTTTTTTATTTTTTATAATCTAGAACAGGATATAAATAAAAAAGGTGTTTTCTATAGTCAATCTATTTTAGAAAAATATCACTAGCGATAATCATATTGATCAAGTGTTTTAATGGTGTTACAGTGAAGTCTGGCCGACTACGCTTCGAGAGGAAAGCAATATATTTCAATTCGTCTCGGAGAGGTATTTTCCAGAAAGTAAACATTCAGAAACCCAGATAAACACTATCCGAACCCGATTACTATTTAAATAAGAATATTTAATTTACATATTTCCTTTGTATGAGCAATTAACTCTCCGTCACTTAAGATTTCATAGTACTGAAAATTCTACTAAAACACTGTAAGAATAAATGAATTAATGTTCAAATATTACAGATAATTATTATCAATGTAAAGCACTAGACTTTGTCATCAGTAAACAATATAACGACACCTATATTTTAGATCACAAAATGATTACAAAAAATGTTTGATGACAATAACCAATTGTGTTAGAGATGTTGTTGAGTAAATATTGCTAATGTCAACGTTAAGCTAATAACAGGTTCAATTCATTGTTAGGCCAGGCAAACATTACAATGTTTAGCATTTACAATGATAATATCTTTACTTGAGTAGTTACTGCACTATACCAGCGTCAGGCAGTATACAATTTATAAGTAATATTATTTGTCTATATACTGTATTTTAGAGAACCTATTGCGGTATTCCCAAAAACAATTTAAAACTTTTTACAGAGTAGGGTTAATGTAAGTAATACTTTTACTCAATGCCCTTGGTAAATCTTAGACAGAAGCTCTAGAAGTTTTCAAAGTATTTTCTTTTCGTTTCCTCAAGGGATACTCTTTTATTAAACCCGTTTCAATACAAAATAACCTCATAGTAATGTCAAATATACTACAACAATATCAAATGGAGTCATATTTAACAATACCAAATAGACTATATATAAGAATCCAAGCAAAGAACGAAGTTAATAAAATAAGATAACTAATTAATAAAATACAGGTTATTTATTTAATCTTAACCACTGTCCACTGATCTATAAACAATTACTTATAGAGTAGTGTATCGACCCTGAGAAACACTGAATCATCACATGCAAACCAAGAAATGTCAAAGACAGTCACAGAAAACCGACTTTATTAAAATGAAATTTACACTTAATTATGTCATACGCATGAACTTGTCGCAATCACTTCATATGTGTCCTAACTATAATATTTATTTCTTGACTGATAGTTTCCTATTCAAACGTCAACGATACGTGAATCGGCGCACGCGCCGCGCGGGATGAATCGAGACTGAACGTTCTAATTTTGAAATGAAGTGGGTTTAATAACATTGCGTATTTTCCCGTTTTCTCCCGGTGACATCCGCGATGACTCACCGACTCGAGTTTTTGCTTTGATTATCAAACAATTTTTCTTGGCTCTTATTGAAATTCTGACGATATTAGAGCCGTAAACGTCAAATTTGTCTTATCCAGAACCACAGAGATAATAAATTAAAAACAAAAGGTTTCTATTCGATATTTTTGAACATCAGTTGTTGCTGATGATCCCTCTGTAATATCATATGTGATTAGAACTGTTCAAAAACGCAATAATAACAGCAAGATAACCTTTTACCTGGCAGCAACTAAAGATGCTAATTACATAAGAACAATGTCAATCACAACATTATGCATGTCTCACTACTACATTCAGAGAGATGTTCAAATCAGCACGCTCTCCACTTTTGGACCTTGAATTTACCCGCATGTGTGTGTACGTGTACACAGCACGAAACAGAATATTTTAAGGTGAAACACAATTCTTACAATAGTATTTAATGTAACGAAGTCTCCGACTATATACTAGAAAGAAAAGGGAAAATTATAGTACACAATTTATAAATAGATGAGAATCTGTAAACCCTACAGATTCTCCGAATTCTTCAAATAAACAACACACATGACACAGTGTCCGTCAGTGACCTTGCAAACGAAGACCTTCGAATGCTCTCCCTGTGATTACCGTCGCGGCGCCATAAAACATGCAGACAGCCTTGAATATGGACTTTGTTATTGTTTATAAAACCGCACCAGAGGATGTAGACTGAAACTGTGTGAAGTTTTATTAGCTAGTAACCGCGACCTTGTGTTGTCCGTCATCTTGATCCCGTGCCAGGACTACATTTGCACCGATTGAAAACATTGTGGATATGTTCCCAAAACTTTGGATAAGCATTATCAAGCATTCAGTCGCTCTCCGCTTGTGAAATATTACATGTCTACATCACTGACACGGTATTGATCGGCCTACGAAATGATAAAATGGCTCAGACGATGTAAGCTTTTGATCTTTTTATTTCCACTTTGGCATATCATTTTCGATATCAACGTTCACAAATTTACTTTCAATAATGTATGATTTCAGTCCAAAAGGCTGATGTCAGCGACCTTTAATCGTTTTAAATGAAATAAAATAAGGCTTATATAAGACCAATCAATTAATCTTCATAACAGCCTAAAGCCTCCAATATGTCCAAAGCGTAAATTATTCACTACCGTAGTATTCATTATCATAAAATAAAATGGCTCACATAATAAATGATAATGGGTCCTCCATTATTGAAATTTCAAACTCGCGAAGAGGCTCAGACAGTGGGTAACGAACCTTGATCTGAATTTTCGACCATCGCGTATCGGAGGTTTTTGTTTATTAAAATAGGTAATGTTTGTAAACTCTGGAGGTATAGGATAAGTATCTAACTTCTCTCATGGCTGATCGTCATCGTAATTTATGTACCATAGTCATCATCATCAACATATCAGCCAAAGACCGTCCACTGCTGAACTGCTGGTGCAGCGGCTGATACAGTCGACTGCTGCGCTCCGGGTCGTGGGTTCGATTCCCGCACGGAACAAATATTTGCATAATCTGCAGGTAGTTGTTCCGGGTCTGGGTGTATTGTGTGTGGAATTCATGTCTGTAAACGCACCCACGACACAGGAGAAATCCTAGAGTGGGACAACGCTTAAAAAAAAAATAGGCCTCCCCCTTTGATTTCCACAACGAGCGGACACATGCCGCCCGCATCCAACGACTCCCAGCGACCTTCACCAGGTCGTAGTCCCCGTCGTTGGAGGTTGCCCCACGCTGCGTTTTCCAGTACGCAGTCTCCACTCGAGAACCTTTTTACCCTAACGGCCATCAGTTCTACGAGCAAGTGCCCCCGCCCATTGCCACTTCAACTTAGTAATCCTTTGAGCAATTTCGGCCACTTTAGTTCTTCTACGGATCTCGTAGAAACCAAGCATAGCTTTCTCCATAGCTCGCTGAGTGACCTTGAGCATTCTTATGAGTGACCACGTCTCCGTCCCATATGTCATCACTGGTAACACACACTGTTCTGGCTAATGATCTGTCTGACACACCAGCCTTAGGATCTTGAACTATAAGTAATAATTTTTCTACCAGTAATACCTTCTATTACTTGGATAGAATCTAGAAATACGGAAACCCGATCCCTTACTCGGCTTGTGATTTTGCAGGTAACTGTTTCTTTTCACACAGTTAACACAAAGGGAGGGATTTTTATTTTCCCTCCGCCTGTTCAAATGTTTGTGGTGACAACGCTAACGAAATCCCGGTTGTGGCGAGCTCGCACACATGTTGCGGAGATATATAAATAAGCTTATACCGGATTTACATGATATATTACGTGCAAAGTGTCCCATTAATGCTGAATGGCTTTTTTACTCGCAGCACTCGCAATATTGTACTCTCTTCTCAAACTTCTTGTGCTTGTTTGCGCTTACTCTCAGTACAATAAAAACTCTCAACAGAGGCACTAAAGAATTTTATAACTGGTTGGATAAAATCGATAAAGAAAATGAATGGTAAAAAATAATTGACTCAATCCTGAGACTTATCCCAAACAAACCGTAAAAGTGAGGCCTTAAGCATGTGTGCTGTGTAATGTGTGCAAGGCCCACCATGTAATATAGCGAGCCAAAATAATTACTAAACGTTTGATTTACTGGTGGCCTCTTATTGAAAGAGTCCGGCTAGGTAGGTACTTTACAATCTCCCCGAGAAGTGCCTGGGAGGCGGCCTTTTTCCAGTCGCTCTCCTCCACTAGAGGGGGTGACCGCCTTACAGCCATCTCCTCCGAGATGTACCTAAAGGCGTGGCACCAATGGGCGGCTAGTGTGATTGTACGAGGACCCAGAGCTCCCCTTCGGTGCCCAAGATGACAGCTGATGCAGATCTGTTTTTAGTCAGTAACAGTCCCTTTACCCCCAGCCCTTACACGAGCCGGAAGAAGTACATGATATATTTCCTCCAGAATAAGAAATAAAATGTAGTAGGTATTCCGCAGAGCCAGATATTCTGCTACCAAGCAGTAGTGTTTAAACTGTGGAATTGCTTTGTTCCAGTTTGAAGGGCATTGTAGCTAATTATAATTATTAGGGGTAAGAGTAAATAATTAATGTCTCGAGGTGACGAGCACAGTGTAGTTCTGGTTATCATTACAACTGTTACAAATAGGCGCGACGTTTCCCACCAGGAATGACTTGCTCGTACCGTCACTGTGTTACATATAAAAAAATGAAATCCTTATTTAACCTGGATATGAATAACTCGTCTGAAGGGGAAAGAGCACATACAGTCTGTACTGTGTGATCCTGCTTTGAATTCCAAATACACGTAAAGGCCCGAAACAGTTGAGATGTTAATACATTAATAGTCCACTGCACTTTTAGCATTTATAGAAATATAATATGAGCTACGTTCGCATTTAAAGCGTGTATTATTCACTACTGTACAACTAAATTGGAATCAGATTGGCTTCGAATGTTGATGTATTTCTATTGGTTGTTACGGTATAATATTTATCGAATGGCTCGTTTTACCAGTCTCTGATTAACTCCAGACTAAACTATTCCTAGCTTTTATACGTGTGTTCCAGATTAATTGCAATAACGGAGCTCTGAAACCATTATTTGCTATCGAATGCTACTATACATAGTGATGAACTATAGCCGATGAAATCAAATAGTACACCATCAATTATAATACGCACTGATGAAATTCAAGGATATCTACAATATTGTTACAATATTTATTCATATTTTATATATTATGTTTGTAGCACAAACTGTTGCATATCTTGTGTCATCATATCAGCCAAAGAGCGTCCACTGGAGTGTCATCATTTTGGGGGGAATTTGCAAGTACTCACCTTAATTGGCAGACAGGTTAGTGAGCGCAGTATGGCTGCTGTTCCACAGGAGAGACGCTGCTCCCCATCCCTCTGGTTTAAAGTTCCACAGTCATATTTTACGACAACCATGTGAGGAGATGGAGTGGTGCTTCTTAATCCAGACACCACACGGAATATATTGTGACCCATTTATTTTAAGCCATAATAGAATGCTTTACACAATGTGAGTTGTATTCTTTCTATTTTTTTCCGCTCATTACGGCCTAATATTAAAGCTGGGTCGGTTGATACTCTGACCATGCTATAATAGCTATTGCACAAGACCCGGTGGTAATTTTTTGGGTAAAAGCTTTACCAGTATTGTTTTCGGGAAGTAGGAAATCGGAAATACAGGAGAAAAACAGGATATTATAATTACTAAAGTTACTAATATAGCGAAAAAATTCCTACCATTATTCATTCTATCGCGAATAATGCAGACTTTTGTATGAAAAACTTATTTACGCTTTTAATACCAGCTTCATTAATTATACAAACCTAAACCTCTTAAATGTTAATATTATAGTGTTCAGGGCACGATGACCTAATTTGATACAATGTAGATTGTAATTACAAAATTGTGGTAATTTTGTAAATAGCCAATTTTAGTTCCAACAAATTAGATCCAAATAGAAACCGTTTACTAAATGCGAATATTGCGTGCGTTTTCTAATCGAGAATCCCAATTTGAATGTTCGCCCATCAGCTTCCAGACAGTAGCTGTTAGGAATTAGGTTGGCTTGCCAAATACTTAAACGTCCCGTCTGGACATGCAACTCAATGCCGCACGAAGCTCTCAACTTCCACACTACACGTTTATTTTGATCTGCGTATTTTTTTCCGAAACTTTAGTTAAGGTGAACCAACTAGGAATTTAGACCACAATGAGGTTTTCCTAATGACGCTGTTAACAGTACAAATAACACTCAAATCAAGCGAATCAATAAACCACGCGCCGGGTTCCAGATCATCAATCATACGTGAGCGGGTCCTTTTGAGCTCATAAAAACTGACGTCACACTGGCGTGTACATATTTATGAAGCATCCAAGTGATCTGCTATTGATGGGCTGTCCCATTCATCAGTCAGGACAGCCATCGACTAACAAAAAGTTGCTCGTAACAACATTTTTGTAGGTGGACAGTGTTAGACGGAAATGCGTAGATGTATTACTTTACTACTATTCAAAATGTAAAAGTTTGTATATTTTTAGACTCCATCCCGCTAAAACGGCTGAACGGTCTAATTAACTTTGGTGAAGAATAAATTAGTTCATGAAATAGGATAGGATAATTTTTATTTCAATAATAATAAAAACACTACATTTTTATTTATGCCCAGCAAAGTGGGCTGGTAATATAAATGAGAACCTAAAAAGAGGATTGCTTAGCGAAATATTTTAAGTTATAACAGGCAACAATATCTTCGCCACGTCTAAGTTAAATGCTGGTGTACTATTCATTCACGGTGTCTTTTATAAATATAATTGTAAAAGGCCAGCTAGGTGGATATCACCACGGTGCCCAGGTCCAACATGCCTGAGGGGCGCCTCGGGGGTCGCAGATTGGGGAATCTGCGTGCCCATACCGTGCGACCTACGAGAAGACGGTGGCGCGCATGTGGTCACGCGCCGTCGTGTGCGCAGCATAGTACAGCGCACAGTGAGGCTTCGGAGGATCCTTTACAATATGCAATATGACCGCTCTACAGTCTCCCTCTCGGAGATGTGCCAATAGGCATGGCACCAAAGAGCGGCTCCAGTTTGATCATACGAGGTCCTGCATCTTCGGCGTCGAAGGGGGGCCTTCGTCAGCTCCAGTGGTTTTAGCCAGTAGGAGTTCGGCATGCCCCTTTGCTCTTCTCCGGGGCGGAGGAAGGTCATAATGAATTTATAATAACCCCAATAAAATATGGATATCGCCGCAGTGTCTGAGATTTAGCACCAAGTTATAGTGTTTTAATTTTAAACATTACTCTCTTTGAAGGGCACTGTAGCTAGTGAAATTACTGGGCATAAGAAGACCAAATAACTATGGTCTTGAGGTGACGAGCGCCTGAAGTCCTCTAGTGTGATCTTACGAGGACCTGGAGCCCCCCTTCGGTGCCGAAGATGACCGCTCCAGTGGTTTTAGCCGGTAGGAGTCCGGCAAGTGAAGGAAGTTCCATGTAGAATTTCCACTGGACAACAAAAAATAAATAAAAAAAAGGTAGCGTTACAATTGTTATGGGCAGGCGTGACGCTTAACACCAGGCGAATGACTTAATAGTCTAGCAGTTTACATTACACAAACTTCATATCATACGTCGTCGCGTCTTGATTAAACGAAGCGTCATAAATAAAGCAATGTAAAGTGCAATTGTCGGTGAATGTTATTGATATCAGCTGCTTTATTGATGGACGCCGAGACATGGCTCGTAAATTGCCACTTGCATATGCATGCGGGGAGCGGCCGATTGGCAACGGTGCAACCGACCCGTTATGAGTGTCGTTTCAACCCATGCTGTCACAAATTCACAATTAACGGATGTTGTGTTATTTTTTACCCGACTACGGCGAAGCAAAAAGGAGGGTTATGATTTCTACCGGTATGTATTTATGTGGGTATGTATGTATGGATCATCATCTGTTCCCTCACAACTTCAAAACTACTTATCATAATTTAACAAACGCGGTATCGTTAGAAGCTATGCAGGACATAAAGTCATGAACAAAAAAAAATATGGGTTGCACTCCGGGAGTGCCGACAGAAGTGAAAACTTATTTTTTTTAATTTATCTAGACGCATTCGCGGTCTGCTATATGTACATGCATATATGCACACACTATAGCTGCGTCTCGTAACGGTGTCCAGAGTTCAGAGATTTTATCTCATCAAAAATATGCGTACCGCGCTAAAAGAAGTTTTCACTTCAAAAAAAATACGGGTTGCACTCCGGGAGTGCCGACCGAAGTGAAAACTTATTTTGGCGCGTTAAATATTTGTTAGATGGATACTATTTAAAAAAAAAATGGGTATAATTTCTAAAATCACGCCTCATATGTGAGCCGAGAGTGAGTTTTTGAACTTACTTTTTATTTCATTAACATTTTTATGTTATGATTGATTGAATTATCTACATATATGTCAAATATTTTTGGCCATTGTTTTAAATTTTCGGTGAGTTGGACAAAATTCATATTTTTGTTAATGTCATAAGAATGCTCGTTTATCGATATAAATATGCGAGTAAGCTAAGCAAAACTCAGTCGAAAAGCCAAACAAGGCAAAAGTTAAAACAACCTGTAACTAAGTAAAATCTCGCCATAAATCTTGGCAAAGTCAAGTAGAATCTGTAAAGCTAATATCTACAGTTATTGAATCCATTTCAAAGCTACGTTAGTATTTGGAAACAGGATAAAACGATGATCCATACAGTCCATCCATCAATGACTCATATTTATTGAAGCGTTTATCGCAGACCGATTTAGCACAAAAACGTAACAAAAATATTTTTTGGTATATATTTTGCTGAGATAAATCGTGAAAGTCGGATCAGTGCTTTCAGCTCGGGGTTTACAGTTTTAATCCAAACTATGTACATTGGTGCCTCCCCTATTTCACAATGGGATTGACATTTGATTGGGAACGAAACGCTTGGACGTTCTTAAATCTGGTGGCATTCGCATGCCAATCAATACTAGCATAGACAAACAACTTGCGACAGCAATCGCTAGCTGAGCAGGCAGAGAATTTAACAAGAGTTTTGTTTAAATTGTATTACAATTATAAGATCCACCAGCCCTTCCACTTCAAATCGTACGAAGATGTGGGTGTAGATTTGACCTTACTTAATCACTTTTAATAACTGATTCTCTAACAGCTTGCCAACCGATCTATAAAAATCTTATAACACACTTCATACATCAACGAGATTGGATCCACTTATCTTTAACAAGGACGCAATGGGTCGCACGATTGGCAAGTGACAACTATTACATAATAACCCATCGAATGCCGTGTAGTGTACACAAACGTAGCCAAAGGCTCGTTGAAGCAGTAATCCGGTTGGCCGACACATCGATCCCGGTAACGCAATTAAATGTAGGCGTATTTAAATTTAATCGTAGCCAAACGTCGGGAATCGCGTAGGAGTCGATCAGAGCTGCTAGGAGCTGTTAAACGAAAAATAACTTCTTGTTTAGCAAGAAACGCTTGCAATTTGACTTATATACTATAATAAATCGTAGAATTTAACTAGAATTACTGACGACGGAAGATAATAGTAGGTCAAACCAGCTAGTTCAATATACGATCTGGTAATATACCTTTTCTAAAGTATATACTTCAAAACTTATTTCGTCCAAAATAAGTAACTCCAATCTGCGTGATACAAAAATGACCACCGCAGTGTTGTGAAAGATATCCATCCAAAAGGAAATCTCGCAGCGGAAGGGCAGAAGCATCAAAATACTGGAATCAAGCCAAGCGGAGCGATTAATTGTGGTCTATAAGAGTACACGGAGAAAGATATGCTTGGTATCTCTCTACAAGATCGAATTGCCAATCCACATTCCGTAGAAGAACTAAAGTTGCCGATATATCCAAAAGAATTAGTAAGCTGAAGTGACAATAGGTGAGGCACATAGCTCGTAGAACTGACGCCCGTTGGGGCAGAAAGCTTCTCGAGTGAAGACCACTTACCTGAAAACGCAGCGTGGAACGGCCTTCAGCTAATATGATGACGATAGTAAAGGGGTGGATCAATAAAGTCTAGCGTGCAGTGGACAGCCCTATTGCCAACCTTACTGACTGGCTGTGAATGTGTTGGCCCTTCTAGGGAAGTTAAAATTAAACCTCTAAATGTTGAAAGTCTTTTGGTTTCATTTACATTATCCATAATGAAAAGATTATAACCATTTTACTACAGCATGAACTATTCCCATGGCAAATATAGCTCCCGCTGAAAATAGACAGGAAAGCTAAGGTTTGCAGTGGTGATAGCCTACAGATATGAACATTAAGCATCTCTTCTTGCACCTATTATTATAGTCTTCAGCTAGATTAAATCCTAAGGTCGTGTTGCAACGTGAAATATTCTTGACTGCGATCCCTAGAGAACTCCGGTAGACTGCCCACCGGAGTTATCTTCTTAAGGTATATCATAGGTTCACTCGGCTGGAAGGCTTTCAATATTTTTTTAGTTTTTAGTTACCGATTAGCCATGGTAAAAAGGTATCGTTTCAACCCAGTATCAAACATAGCGTATTCATTTATTTAAAAATAAACATCGTAAAAGGTATTCTATTCGTTGTTTTTCATGTACCAGTACAATATATTAGTGAAATAAATTACATAGTAATTTGATAAACGCAGTATTGAATTTCTATTGACTATCTATTGGGTAGATACCTACTTGCATAAGTAGGATGGCCTGATGATGTCAATGAAAACAAACTGGTCTTTCAACATTTAGAGGTTTACTTCGAAATTCTCCAGGAGAGCCAACAAACTCTAAAGAACTTGCTTCCTTACCTGTTGATTGATTGGTATGCTAATGACCTAAGCTCGTTATAGCGAGTCACTCTATGAAGTATTCGACAGAGTAATTTTACGCATGTAACTAACATATTGTGTAGAATATAGATACAGAATTATGCTGGAAAGCAACAAGGGCTCGGTGGAACAGTTGACATCTAGAATTCTGCAATGAATTGAACACTTGCTAAAATTAGAAATTAAAACAAATCAGATGTAATATTTTTATATGTTTATTACAGGTAAACGTGATAATTGACTTTTTGCACCGCTTTTAACTTAAATGGCTACCTGTCCATCAGAGGAGAGTCGTTAGATCACTCTGTTTGCTTTTCACTATTATAAACGATCCTTGTGCTCCTAATTATCATAAAATTTTCTTTCAGCTTTTGTTTGGCTCCTACAGTCATGAACGCGCTTCTGACAATTTAATTCATAACATTCCATCTCACCATACAGGGATGTCCAATTCCTTCGCTGTTTCAACAATAAAACTCTGGAATGCGCTTTCTCTTGATATAAAGAAAGCTCCAATTAAATTCACGTTAAAAGGTAAAGTGCGTCGATACTTCCTGAAATTGTTACAATCCTGATCAGTTTTGTCTTCGTCAGTTAATATTTATATCAGATATTTTTATGGATCCTATTTAACAGATTACTTCACATAATTGAGGATCGGACGTCACTAGGTAAGTTAGTCCGATCTTTGTAATTATATAGTATACATTTTTTATATTAGTACATGTATGTATTCCTATTTTTAATTCAGCCTTTTTTAACATTATCTATAGCTTTGTTTTTATACCTCTTTCGAAGTGCTTTTTTTAACCCAATGGTTGACTGGTAGAGAATGCCTCATGGCATTAAGTCCGCCTTATGTATACTCAATGTATAATATGTTCTGAAGTTTACGCGAATAGCATCCATCGAATTGAAAATAGCTTACGGAAATATATCGCGTTTAATTAATTCATTCTACTTACGTACAGCATCTATACGTGCAACGTGCAACCCTAGCACATACAATTATTATATTATTAATACACAAATATATGAAATACAAAATAAAACAATAATATATTATTCTACCCTATATACTCACACTTGCTCATATACATAATACCTGAAAAATCATACGTGCAATACACAATTAAGCAACACCTTTATATTGTGGAACATAAATGCATGCACCATAAATGTATAAAATAAAATACTAATGCTAATTCGCTCGACGTTTCGAATACTTTGCAGCGTCAGCGTCTATACTCAATGTACATAAACGTTTAAATAAATAAACAGTACTTGTTTAGCAACGCGTAACATATTATCATTACGTGAAATTTGATATCTTCAAACGAGACATATATGTGCCCTACATATATGCATCTAAAATAACTACTCAGCTTTTTTTCATTCGATTTAGCTGTAGTTTGTTACGATCATATAGTACTATGAGGTTGCCTTAGAGGTATAAAAAACAGAGTGGGCCAGGGAGCAGCCCGAGGCAAAACACCGCCTTATGGCCCCCCTGACAGGAGCCAGGTTTGGCAGGAGTTTACCGTCCGAATTGCACGGCCCTGAAGTTGCGGCCATCGTGTCACGTGTCAGATAGACCGAACGCGGGCCAAAGCCCGATGGGCTGCGAAGGTAGCATCCGCGCCGTATTAATCGCGGTCCATCCAAATGGGGGAAGTAGGTCATACGGCGGAGTTTTTAATGGGTGCAGGCCCCACATAATCATGATGTCTCCCCGGACAGCGGAGTATGAGTCAGGCATTTCATCCGCCAAAAAAGTATAGATATAAAAAATAATGCAGTATCAACACAGACATCAAACAAACATACCAAGGTCCGAGCATGCTCTGAGTCTAGTCAAAGTTCGTTTGGATTTGATTATTTTAAAAGACTCGCGATTCTTTCTTGTAGCTACGTTATCTATTTAAGTTGTTCTGAAGTAGTCAGTCCAAAGTATGGGGCGACCTGTATAAGGCTCCACTCACGGCGGCGCGCCAGACAGGTTACCCTCAATGTATTGTCTTGCTGACCGTCTGAAGTTAACATAAATATTTGATCCAAAGTTAGAAAAGAAGAATAAGGAGTAAAAGTAATAGTAACGTTTATAAAAGAAAACATTTAGCGTAATTCCTTGAACAATTAAAAATCACACAAATTTATCAAATGTCGTAAACGCATCATGCATGGCCTACCAAAAACGGAAGAATTACGAGTACCTCCACATGCCAACTAATCACGTGATCACCAAACATTAATAACAAATACATCTTAACTCTCTTGACACTTATAAAAAAGCATATTCAGTAAAAGAACTATGTACTATTCTTTAGTGGCAATGGCAGAGGCTATTTTACTCGGAACATTAAAGATACACTCAACTTAACTAATAATAATAATCAAAAGAGGCAACTTAAGAAGAAAAACCGTAACGAAACAGATAAGATTTCCGATACAATATCTTATAGTACACAATAAACATAATATCAATAAATTCCTTTCTATAAAGTCGCTCGGTATGAGCACGCGAGCTCCCCAAACTGCGCGCCCGCGACCCTCAAGGCCCCCCTACCATATAGCGGTGCGATGCACCCTGGACAGTTAGCCCCATTACCAACCTTGCTGACTTGCAATTCTTTTCACCACGCGGCATCAGCTATTTCCATGTGTAACAACTCGTGCTGACACGAGAGAACAAAACTGCCTATGGTCGTTGATTGCTGCTTAGAATCAGCCCTAAAAAATTAATCGTAATAGTATTAATAAGTACACCGACTACCCTCTTTGTCTTTTCTTTTCTTGTCCATCCAAAGGTCTGTAAGAAATCGCTAAAATACAATTGCTGTTCAACGTTTCCTACCTAACCCCACCGAGTTGCTCGAATACCATATTATATATTATTGATTCCACAATCTATTTTTTCTCACCAATTAACGTAGCTTAGTAACACGAGGCCTCCGGGAAATATGGCTGTATCGACATCAGAAACAAAACCTCTCGTGTACATTTCATATTTTAAAATATCGAGGGGACACAGCGATAAAACCTGATACTGAATTTGGCACATGACCGATCAGAAACTTTTCCAGACAATATAGACCGTTGCCATTATGTTCGAAAACATCAAAGCGATACATAATTTGATTTTTTTTGCGAGTTATTGATTCATATCAGTTCTGTTAGTAATTCGATGAACCTATCTGAGATAAACAAAACTGTATTTGCATGTTATATTTATTATCATGGAGTTGTCTAAAATTTTTGATTTTCAACCAAGATTTTATTCGATTTTAATTTGTATAACAAATTATAGAGGTCTCGTTCAGTTATCACTAAAAATTAATCTTCGATTCAACATTATTTACCCAGGACGTAGTAAATCTCTTTGAAAACTTATGTAATTCTACATGTACGGTTGAAGCAAGAATTCGGAATTTCAGAGAGTATAAGCCTCGACAGTAAGTGATGGACAGCAGATTACTGATATCTCATCAAAACGAATCGGATCGCTTTGACAACGAACAGAGTTGCCAGAACTAGAATGGACTTAAAGGTGGATTACAGAGGATTTCGTATTCGAGCCCGTATGTTTATTTAGGTGATATACTTTTCGATTGTGATCTGTGGACTTTATCAGAGGAAATAGCTGTTGTTGTATATGATATACGTTAATGTTTTGGGTTTTATAGTCTGTAGGACCTGAGGATACCTTAAATTAACTGTTTAACATTAAACCTTGTTATAATGGCTCTAGTAACCCCAATGGACACAATTCAGGATTGTTCAAATGCGCCATGACACCGTAGCTATGTATGATCTACGTTGTTGCCTCTGAACGCTATGCTGAAAGTATTTTATTGACATTTGTGGTAATTTTGTTTTAGTTTCATTCTTTTGTTAAGTTTTATTAATTAAATTTTGTTTTTAATTAGAAATAGTAACATCATTATGGGTGGTTGTTATAGTTGTCATAGTAATTGGTTTCAGTCTTTTAGGCAGTTCGTACTTTTTATAATTATACTTTTTTGTGTGTGGTGTTATTTTGTTATAGTTGACTAAATATTTCTTCTTTCTTTTCATCCTTTCCTTCTTTATTTCTTTCAATTAAATTTAAGTGCAGCATAACCCAGCAAAGCTTTATCAGAACGCAATGTTAGAGCACTATTGGCATTTCATCGATAGCCGCACCAGATTCAAATTGAGAACATTCTATCAGAAAATCTAGATCAAGTATCTGACCTACACAATAGCCTACAATAAATAAATTCTTGCGTAATTATTATTTATCGTAGTCGACAAGGATATCGATTTTTTGCTCTAAGACAATGAGGTGACTTTCAAGTTATCTGTTTTCAGTAAGTAGCGTCTACAACCTAGAATTATTTCATTTTTTCATCTTCATTTCGGCGGAATTAAATCCACTGCTGAACACAGGCCTCCCCCAAAGATCACCACAGCGACCGATATGGTGTGTTGTGTTCTCATCGGGGGGTCTTGCCATAATCGCCACGCTTGGCAGACGGGTTGGCGATCGCAGTTGAGTTGTTAATGTACTCGAAGGACGCTGCTGCCCATCCTCCGGTTTATCCCTTAGTCGACTTTTACGACACCCACGGGATGAAATGGGGTGGTGGCATTCTGAGCCGGCACCACACGGCAAAATTATTTCCCTTTACATATTATTGATTGTGTCCATTCTTGATGTTGATCTCGCTAATCGCTCTAATGGAAAACGATAGGATGAGGTCTACGCTGGAACAAGTCCACCCAGAAGATACCTAATCCCTCTTTAAAGGTCAACGGGTTTAAAGTAGTACAGAAAACACGCTGGCAAGGAGTTCTACACTTTAGCAGTGCGTATGATGAAAGTAATAATGTTATTAGGTACCGATAGTCGAAGTCAAAAGTTTTTTATTCATGTAGACCATTTGCTGGCACTTACGAATAGTCATAATTTAAATAGTTGCACGGTTCCAAGTCGTTGGTCCTATGGATAGGAACCGACAAGAAACTCCATGGATACTCTTTTAAAATATGATGTATTACAGTATTATTACGTAGCACAATATAATCATATAAAAGAAGCTATGTGAGGATAATGCATGCCAATGTGTGGGATAAATACCACATATTTATGCACAATGATATTAATTGCCTTACAATAAGATTTTTATTTTTTAAACATTGCCCTACACGAATTCCACACACAATACAGCCAGACCCTGAAAAATACGTGTGGCACTCGGGGACTGCCGCGGTAAAGCTATTGCATAGCATTTTGTCTCTATAAAACGAAAATATCTAGGTATAAATAATAGGTATAAATAATTAGGTATAAATAGTGTAATGACACACCAAAACAAAATTATTCATTTAAAAAAAAGTAACGATATTAAGAAGTGATTATCGAATTTCGCGCGATGTACATATAAATAGATATAATATCATATATACTTTCTCTGCGCGGCATTCATGTGCATTATCTATACACCAAAAACAAAGGTACTGAATAGTACACGTGCTTGGTTCGATGGCTTCTGTTATATACATAATGAAGAATGAATCTATTTATATATATATATATATATATATATATATATATATATATATATATATATATATATATATATATACATATTGAGAATCTAAATTGAGAATTTAAACTATACGCGTATGTGTGTTTGTGTGTATAAAAGAGGGCTACTTTTAATATCGCTCATTTTAATATCAAAAATTTAGGTAATAGTAGTAGTACTTAGGTAGGTAAATCTTTATAGCAGTATTATATTTTCAATTCAAAATTAATACTGCATTTGTGATAATAATAAAATGTATGTATATAGAGTACTCACTCATTTTCTTTCACTATTTTTTCGTGACTTTCTTCATTAATAATAAATGCACTTTGTTCATTCATATTCAAAACACTTTATACACAAATTTTACAAGTACAGCTATTTACTGTTGTACATAAATACCTATACACCTATATACTTTCTCATAAACAGCTGCTTATGTATTCGTCCGATTTCGGAGCAGCTCGTCTCGATTCGTGCGAGCTTCGTAGAGTCGTACAATACGGCTAGTTGCACGCACACAAACACCGTGTCGAAGACTGCCGAAAAGAAACGACGTTAGACAATGCACGGCCTTCAAGCCACACCTCCGTGCCCGTCGGAGTGGGGAGCGTGAGGTTTTTTTTCGTTACGGAATTTCTGGATTCGGTCCCCGCGCTCAAGGCCCTCGATAGAAGCTATGCAATAGCTTAAAAATACCTGCAGGTAGTTGTTCCGGGTCTGGGTGTATTGTGTGTAAAATTTGCGTCTGTAAACGCACCCACGACACTGGAGAAATCCTAGAGATAGGTAACGTATTTAAAAAAGAAAAAGAAAATAGAATAGGGCACCCATTCACGGACATAACGCATGCATCAGCATAGTCCAGCTCAACCATAATGCAGGGAACTTAACCACACAGCGCTACCCTCAACAAGACATTCTATAGTGAGCATGACATAGTATTTAACATAATAACAGTTGAGTATCGTATAGTTCTTGTTTACTATTTATAATCGGGTCGCGACGCCGCAACAGGTTTGGCGTCACTCCAACTCCCATTTTTTAAGGAATTTATTTTAATTCATTCGCTTTGGCTTTTGCATTCGTATATCTCCTGAATAATTGGCATTACTGGTGAGCACACTCATTTAAACGGTTTGCTTAAATAAAACAATCTACAATAACACGGTGTAATAAAACGAATTTATTTTTAACCTACACGTTAAAAATGTATCGATCTTACTTTAAAAACTAATTTACCTGGTACATAGATATAATAATATCAGCCCGAAACTGTGCCACTGCAGGGCAAATGGCCCTACTTATACAGAAAAGTAAAGAGCACAGACGCTTTAATAAAAATAAAACACGATATAATATAGATAGGGTTTTCTAACACAATTTCTTAAAGAAAGATATTTCAGACGAATGTAATCAATTATCTACATTTTAATAATATTTGAAGGGTAACCGCCTTATTAACTTCCAAAATCATATTAGCAAAATATCAACAAATTATCTTTAAAGAAATCAGTTCGCCCATAAATTGATGTTACTTTATGAAGTCCAAACACAATGTGACAAACGCAGGCGCGCGCTCTCATTTTGTAAGCTAGTGGTGGGGTAGTTTGTCAAATGGCAACTTGGCTTTGCTAATAATATATTAGACCAAAGTACATAAATATACGACGCAGGTATAGTGGTCCGTAGAAAACATAAACATGTAAATTTAATAGCACCAATTAAACCTGAATGTGAAACGAACAATCGCCAAGGGCCGAGAGCAATCTATCATCGACAGTTTGACAGGTCATCTGTTGAATACGACCCTAACGTCCGAATCGTAATCGATACCCGCGTGTTTGATTGGCGCATGTAATAGTCGCTAAAGGCTGATAAACTCGAGAAATGTGCTATTATATAAGTGTAGCCCGTTTCAGGAGTATATCAGGTAAGTCTATAAAACGGTGAAAGATGATAACTATTACATTGGGACGATTTTTGGACTGGATTGGACGAAATTTGCACGTGGTATCCGGAATATAGAAAAAGCACCACTCCATCTTCCCTCTATAAACCAGATGGATGGGGATCAACGCCCGTTCTGTGGAATACTAGACGTACTACGCTCACCAACCCGCCTGCTAAGCCTCGTGAGTACTTACTGACAGATTCCCCCCAAATTTGGCCTTTGCATTTTATTTTGCTCATAGATAGGATTTTTAATGTGGTAAATCTCTGTACACTCCTTCTCCCCTGGGGATAGCCGAGGGGCTTGCCGGACTCTTACCGGCTACAACCACCACAATGTGCCTAATGCAGAACAAAATTTGCCAAGCCAGCTAGTTAACTATAAATTATTATATTGCAGATGTACGTATCTCATAGACAATCAGTAAACGAACGAATGCACTAATGGTAGATACATTTAGTAATATCAATGCTTATACCACACCTTCAGTCGACGCTCAATATGCTGATTGTAAACTACATTCATCTTAAATTAACAAATCTACCGTCCGTGTGGTGTCCGGATTACGTCCGTCTGGTGTCCGGATTAAGAATATAGCACCACTCCATCTCCTCCCGTGGAGGTTGTAAAAGTCGACTAAGGGAATCAAAACCAGAGGGATGGGCAGCAGCGTCCTTTCGGTGGAACAGTAACATTTCTGCGCTCACCAACCCGCCTGCCAAGCGTGGTGAGTACTGGCAAATTCCCCCCAATATGATAACACAGTTGTGGAAATCTATGGGGGAGCCTTTGTTCAGTATAGACGTTGTATGGCCGATATTATGAACAAATCTACTATTGAATCATATCATATCATAATATGCGGTACGGGATAATTTCAATAAATATAACAGAAACGATGTTATCCGTAGCCAGAGATATAGCAAAATCAAAAACTTTTGATACGTAAAAGAAATAGAACTTCAAGGCGATTAGGCCCGCGCCACCGCCGCAAACAAGATCAACAAACGAATCGCAAAAGCGTCTGATTTCAGATCTCTTTGTGGAGATCAATCCGACCCGCGCATGTAACGATTCAACGTAGAGTATGAAAAAGATATGCTATAGAAAACTTATTACGCCTAACACAATCCTGCCGTCACAAGTAAAAACAACATTTTGTAGGACCACTAATCTAGACTTATTTCGCCTAACACAATATCGCCGCCACAAGTAAAAACATCATTTTGTAGGGCCACTAATCTAATAGAGTTTTATAGTGTTTATTTAGAAATAAATTTTCATTACGATTTTTATATTGCTTATTTTTGTCTGATAATGGCTTTGATATTAAGGAGATCGACCAAATATAAGTAATAGACGTGACTTTTGAAGAACGTGTGGGCCATACGTAGATCTCAGCGACATCGCGAATCTTCGCCGATAGGTTGGACTGGTCCGCCACAGCGACTAGTGACTAGTGAGTATTTATTTATAGGTATGTATCTCAGAAATGTTACTCTCTATACCTTGTCTTCTTCGAACTCTAACGTTGCGACTCTTTAAGTCATTTCCGAAACCTAAGGAAATCTAGTATTAGTGATTGGATGTATTTTGAAAGAGAGATTCGGATCTTGTGGTGAGGAGCTGTAAAATTTAAGTACGTAGTTGCAATTTTAGGGTGTTCAAAGCCACTGTGCTACAATTTTAAAGTCTTCTAGAGTCATTCTTGTTACCAAACTACTCACAATTACAATTGGTTACTAAACATTATATCAGTACCTAATGTTTAATGAATATTGCGGTCTAAGCATATTTTTATACCAGCATAGCATCGTTTGTTGTTTGTTTGTCGTGTGGTGCCGGCTACGAATAGCATCAACTCATCTCATCCCGTGGGTGTCGTAAAAGGTGACTATGGGATTAACGGAAGGATGGGCAGCAGCGTCCTTCGAGCACAGTAACAACTCAAACGCGATCGTCAACCCGCCTGCCAAGCGTGGTGATTATGGTAAAACCCCCCAATGAGCATACAACACATCCAGACCCGTCGTTGTAGCGTTTTTTGGGGAGGCTTGTGTCCAGCAGTGGACTTTATGCTGCTGAAACGACGATACATAGCGACCCTGGTTTTTCAAAGGAAAATATAAGTGCGCTGTAGTTTGTACCAATAATAATATAAATATTAGCCTGAATCATACGGAGAAGGAACGAGCATCACGCCAACTCACTGCGTGTTGACGATTTCAGACCTTTTATAGCCAGATGTATTCCTTCACCTAATGTCAGTGGTTAGTTTGGCATAGATTAACTCATACCAGTCAAATGACGTTGACTGCTGAACAAAGGATCCTCCCCCATAGATTTCACAATTGTGTCATAATTTTGGGGGGAATTTGCCAGTACTCACCACGCTTGGCAGGCGGACTGATGAGTGCAGTATGGCTACTATTCCACAGAAGGGGCGCTGCGCTCATTCCTCTAGTTTAGATTACCCTAGTTGCCTTTTACGACATCCACGGAGGAGACATAGTAGTACTATACTCTTTATCCGGACACCACACGGTTAGATTAACTAACAAAGTACATATTAAAGAAAAAAAAGTCACATTGGTACATGCCATGGTTTGAACCCGCAATCTAGTTTTTAATGAAGCGTAGTCGTTGACCTCCGGGCCACCACGGCATTCATGCACTTATGTTAGTTTATTACTCCGGGTATGTAAAGTATCTATAAAACTTGAAAAGAGTAGGCACTCACATAACTAACATAACTTGGTAAGTATACCTACTTAGAAAGTAAATTGATACACAAAAATGTACATACCAATTCCTCGGGTGATCCCGGTTCCTTCATACCATTGCTCTTATCCGTGCTCCCCGTCTCTGTAACAATACAATGAATAATATTATTGTAAAGCTAACTTTGTAGCTCGTACAATCAGCACCTAAGTCGATGACCACATCCGGATTTCTAAACCCTCTATACACCATAGCATACGTTAGTAGCTCAACAAGACTAGCGCCAAAATTGGATGAACATCGTAAAAGCCAAAATTATAATTTAATTTTTTTTTTTATTATTATTAATAATTTTAATTTAATATATACAAATGTCACTGAACAATATTATGTTTATTTTAGCTGCTTAGTGTTTAAAATAACAGGTTTTCATAAGTAGCTGAACCTTATTACATTCAAAATATCTTAACACCACACAACCATATTGCAAGCAACCGAACGACCCGATACACAACGCCACCGCCAGCAAGACATTTTAGTGAGCTTGACAGACCAATAGTGCCATGCAAGACACAAACAATATTGATACTAAGTGTACAACATTAATGGCTATATTGATTAAATAGGTACCTACTTAATCGTAACGAAATTCAACCAAGCTTTCGCATAAAAACACATTTTATATTACACATTCAATACGGTTCACGGTTACGAATAAATTACATGATATATCTACCTACCTATAATAGTATAATATTTTTGTCCAAACTTGTAACCAACCATTTTATCATAAACTATCCTTATGTACTAAACTACGTACAAAGTATTTCTGTAGTATATGGTACTTCGACAAAACAGATGAAAATAAAAATACATAAAAGACATCTTGGCGACAAATTACTCCCCCGCATCGCTGTAACTGGTAACGTATCCAGGAGGCTGACAACAATGCCGCGTTGAGTGGCAATCCTCATTATTTGTCCAAAGCGTAGGCCAGACCCTTGTCGCGAGTAGTCGACCAAGTGTCTGGTAAGACGTGCCGTATGACCCGGGCGTTTCGACCCCAAACGGCTCAAATACATAACTTCTGACGAAGTTATTATACATGCGCCGTTTGATAGTCTCTGCAGCAGCAGCGGTAGCGCCAGCACAACTCGCCGAGCTTGAAAGATCAAGAATGTCGACACAAGTTGCATCCCACTTAAAGAGCAACATACCGTCTGGTTTCTAACCATTATCACATGCCAAGCCTACTGGGTTCTAATACAGCTGGCACGCCGGAGGTGACAAGAGCACGATGAACATATTAATACACATTAATAGTGTCTACACTACAAGACAAGTAATGATGATCGAGGCAGTCGTCAGTTTCACTGCAGTGACATCGATATGGACACAACACGGAGCATCTAAGTGTAATCATATAAGGTGAAAAGTTCAGTCATCCACCATAGTTAGGCGTGTTCATACATCGTACCTGTGTTGGTTGATACTCCCGTCAACCTTGAGCCGGACTCCCAACTCCCATTCGCCCGCAGCCAGCAATCTAGCATGCTTAGCAGTATAGGGTATAAAGTAACTGATTCTACACTAAAATGCAGAGTGACTCGTCCCACTGTCTCTGGGAATATGGGTTGGCGGGCAAAATCGTTTTGGGCAATCCATTTTCATGGCGTTCACAGCACCGATCAAGCACGGTACCCTGAGGTCAACCATTGAGGATGCTAAAATCCTCTTTGGTAAATGTCTTTGTACTGTGAATTAAGGAAAGGGACGCCAGTAGACATATACTAGAAATTTGTGAAGACCGAGACCACTCAAACGAATGGGCAGTGTCACTTGTAACCACAGACGGTCGTCTTGGGCCACATTGAAAACTAAAGTCTGAACTGGAGGTGTTTCGTATTATTGTGTCTATGTCTTAAAGCTGTAAGTTCTTCCATAAATGTGAAAAGCGGATATAGTAAAATCCGAATGCAAATTAAATTCTTGGACTTCTTTGGTCTATGAAAATAATCTTCTGAGATTGTTTGGAAGCACATACAGAGTCCGTTTATGACATTATTTTTAACATCAACAATATATCACAATGTTCTGACATTGTTAAAATTGGTATTGTTCTGTGACATTTAGTACTTTACCACCTAATGACACAAATAATTTGACTACTAAGCACAAAAAGAATTTGGGCATCACTTAGGCAAGTACATATGTTTCCAAATTGTATAACGGTCTGTGTCTGGCAGTATGAGTCTGTCATGTTCACTAAAATGTTTGACATTTTGTATCGGGTCGTTGAGTTCCCTGCAGTATGGTTGAGCTGAGCGGCCTTGATGCATGCGTTATGCTCGTGAACTGGTAGCGTCAGTAGGGATTGGTCAGCTATAAACTGCCATCCATACTTATTCAGCTGCAAATAAATTAATATTTGAAGTAATTAATTTTACATTTTTGCATTAAATTACTTTCACATAAATGTATCTGTCAGGAATATAACTGAGTTTTATGTATTTAGGAGCGCTCTCATCATGGAGTTTCTAGTAGGCTCTCATCCAACAGGATTACAAGTTATTGAACTTGTAACTGTGCTTCTACTTCAGTTCTAAATATTCATAAGTACCGGTTTACTAGAAAGTAATTTTTTATTTTATTAGATTTGAATAAAACCAAAAAGATTGTATGTTTTTCGTGAATACAGTAACTATTTTGTTTCAATATATTGCGGTGTGCACATTGATAGCATTACAATCAGGCCTCAATAAGATCTGTTTAAGCATTCACGTTTTGTTACTAATTTACGTTTAACAATTCATGTAATGTTTACAGACATTATTTTACTGGTCGCGTAAGTGTTTTGTAATTTTTTTCTCTAAAATCTATGACTTCAATTCTTACTAAACCAAATTCGTACTCTATGATAGTCACATGAAAGTAAGGCAAGTACCCGATATTCCCTATCCCCTTACTATAATTATCAACCGTGTGGTGCCGGCTACGAATAGCACCAACCCATCTTAGTGGGTGTCGTAAAAGACGACTATGGGATTAACCCGAGGATGGGCAGCAGTGTCCTTCGAGTACATTAACAACTCAACTGCGATCGCCAACCCGCCTGCCAAGCGTGGTGATTATGGCAAAATCCCTTAATGAGCAAACAACACGCCCAAACCGGTCGTTGTGGCGATCGTTCGGGGAGGCTTGTGTCCAACAGTGGAGTTTAATCGGCTGAAACGATGACGAGTCGTCTTTTACAACACCATGGTGGCGAGATTAGTCTATTATTAGCTGTGAACCACGCGGAACAATTAAAAGATTTTCTCTACATGTAATACCAATTCATGAACGTTGCATATGAATCCGAAGCATAAACGCTGACACAACGCGCGAACGCGACGTGAAAACTGTTGGTGCAAATATACGAATTTTCAGGTTACAGAACATTTAATTGAAACGTCAAAAATCGCGCATTAATTAGTTCGTGAGAGCTCACAATAAGGTATGATGCGTGCAAATTAGTGTAATACAATTTGCTAGAACAATGACGGTCGGGTGGTTCGTGATAAACTATGGGACGTAATAAGCCGGCGTTAAATTGAATTAATAATTAACTACGCAAAATAATGGCTTTCGGTACATTCGTTGGGCGTTACATAAGCTACACGCCTGATTTCCACGAAGTTATAGATTTACAGTCGTTCGTTTGCCGATAATTATTAGTTCGGTGTTGGATCTAGTGATATTGTGATAAGAACAAACATCTGAAATGTAACCTCTAAATGTATCTAACAGAGATCGGTAAACATCTTGAAAAGTGACCGCACGAGTGATGCGCAGTCAGCATAGTCAATTTATTAGTGAGTGTGGGCCCCGGCTGAGAGTGTAGGACGATCTCCGGCCTCCATGAGTTGCTGTTTCTGTTTGGGTAACGAACTAGTGGCTGTCCGTCGCCTTGGGCCGAGGTAGAAGTAGGCCCGAGGCGGTGGAGGCACGTTATTCAGCGCGCCTCTCTTATGGTATCTGCGGCCAGCTAGGTCGCACAGAGACGGGGCCCGTCAGACCATGTGACGGGCGGATACCTGCCGGGGATGTGGTCAAATCCAGGCGAACACCGCACCCCGAGCCATAGGTAATTTGGAAGGAACAGCGTGGCGGAGAGGGTTAGCCGGTAAAAGTTATGCTCCTCCGCCCCTCCCAAGGCGAAGGATGTCCATGACGATTTGCCCACGACAAAAAAAAATATCGTAGATAGTTTATACGAACATATGTTATGTATGTACAAACACACATGCATGTATATATACATGAAAATACATTTATATAAATTATGTATTTATATTCTCCGAACTCCCAGCACGATGTTTGCCAGGCACGGTAATTGAGAATGTATTTGATATTAATTACGAGTGAGCGAGCATGTCTACTTTTAAATATTGATTAAAAAATGCAGCAGCCGTTATTGCCTTAGGCATTCTCTACCAGTCAACCACAGGGTGACGAAAAAAATACATGGCAGGTGCAATATCTTTAAATCAAGTGAAAATTGTTATTTTTAACCATATTTAAGGTACCGTAGTTGCACTCACTGATCGGTAAACAATCAGCGGGGTTAAGAAACGCTCGGCGCGGTCAGTCAATAGATGGGTGACCGCATACTGGAACTGAGCGTCTCCGTGCTTCGGAGGGGACGTTTAACTGTAGGTCTCGATTGTTGTGGTTAGATGGCAGTCGTTCAACCAAGTTCGAAGTCTTTTGGCGCCTTGAACAACTCTGACACAAGATTGGTCACTAACCATAACCCAAAGAAAGAGAAGACAATTCAATTTGAAATTATAATGTACATACGCATACAATAGATATCTAATAGAATTAATTGCCTATAATTTTACAAAACGGGTTATTCTATTAATCGTAAACACAAATAAAATATGACTATTATACACCTACACAATTAAGATGTTGGTATTTTCTTCGTGACTCATCATTGACATGTGATTGTTCTAAATATAAAAGAGGAAATATTGTATTACCTTATTCGACAGAAAATATCAGTTATGCGATTATGGTTGAAAATAAAATATTAAGTGTGCAAAAACACTCTCTCTTTCGTTCCTATACTCAATCATAAGAAATTAGAGTTAATAATCTAATAAACATCCAAATTCAATACAGTATAATTCAGTTTACTATGGAACTCGAGGATGTCAAACCCTTGGCTTTTCTTAACATACTTCTCATCCATAATCCTGATCATTCTGTTAGTCGCACCATCTATAGAAAGCCTACCCATACAGACAGGTACTTAAACGGTGAATCTCACCACCTTCCTTGTCAGTTAGTTACCGTGGCTAAATCTTTTTTACAGAGAACACACGACGTCTGCAGCTCTGACCATTGGGCAGGGCTTCGCCGTGTGAAGGAAGTTCTCCAACGGAACAGTCTGAGATCGCCACATCCTCGTCGCAGAAGCCGCACGAAACCACGGTTGATCGAAATCCTTATTCATTAAGGGAGTCACCGACATAATTGGTCATATATAGAAGCGTGCTTCCATTATATTAGTATAAGAAGATCAGCCAACTGCTCAAACCGGTGAACTGTCAAATTCCTTTACAAGATGCAGAGGTCTATAAGATTTACTGTGAATGTGGGTTGTCATACATAGGGCAAAAAAGTGTAGTATTGCCACCAGAATAAAAGAACACATAGCTAACGTCAAGCATAGACGCTCCACAAAGTCTGCAGTGTGCGAACATGCCTTAGACAAACCCAACCATTTTCTTCGTTTCGATCAACCTCAATTCCTCGCGAAAGAGAACCGATATGTACCGAGAAAGTTTCGTGAGGCTATTGAAATTAAAAAACACCTTAATTTTAAATGGAAAAGATGGTTAGCAGGTACTACCAGTTTGTAATCCTGTATTTTTACATTAAAAATATAGAACCACTCCATCTTCCCGTGGATATCGTAAAAGGTAATAAAGGGACTCTAAACCAAACGGATGGGCATCAGCGTCCCTCCTGTAGAGCAGCAATCATTCTGCGCTCACCAATCCGCCTGCCAAACATCGTGGGTATTGGTAAATTCCTTCTAAAATGTCGACACAATTGTGGAAATCCATTGAAGAGGCCTTTGTTCTTCAGGGTACACACTTGGCTGATACGATGATGATTATCTATAGGTACAACATTTTTCTGCCTTGTTACATACTACTGAACTTAACAGTATATAGGCAGGCATTTTAATAATAAATACCTCTTAGTAAATATGATTTTCTAAAATTCACGACGCAGCGGCGCGTTATGAGCCCAAACACGGAGTTTGTTATAACATTATCAAGAAAAATATTAAATTCCTGATTACCTTCGTAAGCAGATTTACGGTGTTATAAATACTGGTAATATATTCATCATAGTTCTTGATTTTTTCCAATCAATTCGGGGTCAGCTTCCAGACACTAGATGTCTTGGTTCAACTCAATTACCGGGTATATGGATACCTAAGTATGATAGATCATTCAGATTTTCAGGGTGTTCATTACCCGTGACACGCTGAATTATTTTAATTTGTAGTTATGTCAGCTGGGACTGTCTGATTGACAGTTTATAAGGAACAGGGTCTTGATGTTTAAAAAATGGGTGACATTTTGAAGTGACAATAGTCTAACGTGGTAGATAGATAGAACACGTCAGATCTGTACTCTCATAACTTATTGGAGGGTTTTATTTGGGCAGATTAATAAATAATTGAAAACCGTACGACGTTGGCGACATAAATTCGTAGTATTTTTACTATTTGGACTCTTAACCAGAGGGAAGGGCACCAGCGTCACCAACATTGTTTGTACGTTCACCAACCCGCCTGCCAAATTTGTTAAATACTGGCAATGTCCCCCGCTAAACGTTACATTGGTTGAAATTTATAGGGGAGGCCTTTGTTCAGACTTCAGGCGATATGATGATAATAGAAAAATGGAGCAGCGCCGCCAAAACTAAACTAGCCCAGTGCCAAATTGTACAAAATTAAATAAATATGTATATAAATAAATACATTTCCGCTATAATATTTAAAATAAGTATTTATACAAAGACGCAGCTATTAAATATACAAAAATAATTTATTACCAATACTTGAATTCCACTCAGTAATATTTTATTCATCTCACACCATAATAATTATCCAACCTATATACGTTTGAGACAAATAACCCAGCGAATTACGTGTAGAGTAAGTTTTCTAGTTCTACCCAATATCAAAAACAGGGGGTTATCTGTGTTAAAAACGAACTTCTTATGGAAAACAAGTAGTAACTAGTTCACTAAGATGAACAGCTGTATAACAAAATACCATCAGGGATTAAAAATGTACCTAATCTTATTTAATGCATTCAAACTTGGTCGTTTTTGGTTATCGAAAACTAAAAATACTGACTATCAAATGATTTAGACGATTACAATTAACGACAAACTTATGAGATTGTTCTTATATGAGGCCCATAGTGAGCGACCCCTTCTCTATGTCATCGTAGGTAACACACAGTAGTTTCTTTCTTTACTTTACTTTCGTCTTGACGAACTGTGGTATTGCTGACGAAAAGTAATTGCGAAGTTTCCGGAACTCTGCCCAGACGATTAGCACGGTAACGGCCGACAGGCGACTGTTGAGGTAGGTGGGAGTCATTGTATCCGGGCAGCATGTAGCCGGCCGTTGTGGAAATCTATGGCGGAGGTTTTTGTTTAGCAGTGAAAGTCCTTCGGCTGATAATGATGAAGTGTTTGAAGGGTGACTGCCCTATACAATACATACTTGCGGCTACTTTGCTTTACCCCGCAGATCAATCGGTCTCCGCAATAACAATCTGTACTTTTTGGAATTTCTACATGAACTTTTGCCGTTTGGTGCCAGCTCAGAATGCCACCACCCCATCTCCTCCCATGGGTGTCGTAAAAGTCGACTGAGGGATTAGCTGGAGGATGGGCAGCAGCGTCCTTCGAGTACCATTAACAACTCAACTGCGATCGCCAACCCGCCTGCCAAGCGTGGCGATTATGGTAAAACCCCCCAATGAGCCCACAACACATCCATATCGGTGGTTGTGGTGATCTTTGGGGGAGGCCTTTGTCCAGCAGTGGACTTTATTCGGCCGAAATGATGACATGAACTTCATCGCTCCGGGGAAAGGCGAAGGGGTATACCAGACTCCTAACTGCTAAAACCAATGGAGTGGTCATCTTTGGTACCGAGGGAGGCTCCAGGTCCTCGTAAGATCACACTCACATCACGGAGGGGATGACTGTAAAGCGGTCACCTCCTCTAGCGGAGGAAAGGCGACTGTAAAAGGGTCGCCCCCAGGCACTTCTCAAGGAGGATTGTAAAGGATCCCCAAGCCTCGCCGTGCGCAGTGCTGCGCACACGGCAGCACGTGATAACGTGCGCGCCGCGGTCTTCCCGGGGGTCACTCGGTGTGAGCACGCAGACTCCCCAATCTGCGCGCCCGCGACCAACGTTCTGTACCTACAAGGAATACCGATATACATTAATCCTTGGAAATTAGTTTTGTGTGAATTAAACTTAATGTCGCCAACAAGCGGGAGGGTAATTTGTTTCGATTCATCGCCTCTGAAACGACATTGATTGCGTCATACGCAGACTCAATCAACCCCTTTGTGTACTAACAAATTATAACAGGATTCGCATAGAGTGATCCACTTTAAATTTTTAACGGATCTATTCATTAACGAGTTGCTGTTCTGTTTAACAACCATCCCCACATTTTTTCCCCATTTCTTTACCTCAAATTTCTGATAAATAACGTCATCTACTGTTTTTATGATGTTTGGTCTTATATAGATACGGTTGGTGCAGTGGCTGATACAGTCGGCTGCTGTGCTCCGGGTCGTGGGTTCGATTCCCGCACGGAACAAATATTTGTATGATCTGCAGGTAGTTGTTCCGAGTCTGGGTGTATTGTGTGTGGAATTTATGTCTGTAAGCGCACCCACGACACAGGAGAAATCCTAGTGTGGGGCAACGTTTTTTTTTTAAAAAAAGAAAAGAAAGAAAAGGAATTAGTTTTGAATAATTATGCCCAATATTACCTTTTGTCTGTGTTACGTATTCGGTACACATATTTGGCGAGTTACATAGAGTGTCTGTGCCATTTACGGTACATGGACAGCTAACGAGCTTAATATAGTACAAGCGTTTTTAACAACAGGCAAAGTGTGTGTGTGGCCTCGGGCAATTACTGTTCCGTGCTATCAAGGTACGTCACATACCTTTTTCGATGTACATAAAACAAAATAGTAATTATATAGGTATATAAAGCTATCCAAGGTAATACAAACTTCATAATTTTTGTTCAATCTACTTCTTATTTCCAATGTTAGATTTTTTTGTTACTTTTTTTTGAGGTTTGCTTTACTGCATTTGTAAGCGATCTTTGAAAATGTAGAATAACATAATAAATATTTTTAACTTCCTGCAAACATTGAAAAAAAAAATTATAGTTGTTTTTCGGCTATATTACTATAGGTACTGATGATACGATGTCGTTCGGCCATCAGGTGGGTGGGCTGCATCTGATTATCTCTGTATGTCTGTAATCTGTTTATGTATCATACATACTTAAGAAACTGCTACAACTAACATTTTCCTTCCTTGTAAAACGAAAAGCGATCCCCACTCCAGCGTTTCTCCTGTGTCGTGGGTACAGTTTACAGATAAATTTCACATGCACAAACACGCAGATCTGGAACAACTATCTGTGGGCCGCACTAATATTGGTTCCGTGCGGAATCAAAACCACATCAGCGCAGAAAGCCAAGGCACTACTGAGGCTTGTGTCAAACCAGTCTAGTTTAAATATATTAAAAAATGTTTAATTTGTTAGATAAGATATAGAAATTAAATTGCAGACATGCGGGATGCAAGTGTGATAGTAAAAGTTACTTGCTAGCCGGAAAGTAATGCTCTAATAAATTTAACAAATTAATCTTAAAAACTTTTGCATGAATACGAATTCACGCTACTCTATATCTTTTCTGTCGTTCCAATTTTAACATGCAAATGAGTTCGGCAACATATTGATTATAAGCTGTAGTAAAATTGTAACCGACGGCGCTGTAATCATTAGCCGTCATAAATCGTTTTGATAATAAACTAGGTATGTGGCTATTTCCCCTAACCAGTTTGTCTCTAGGGAAGGTAAAACCTGTTATATAAATACGTTAGTCTTTATACACTGTGCCAGTGACGCGAGATCCAGACAATGCATAGGATGTGGCAGACGGCTATTCAATCACCTCGCAATGCCACAATAGCCCAATTTTCCCATGTGACTGCAGACAGCGTAACAGACGGCTAAGATCCGCAGTCCGATATGTTAACCAATCCGTTTGAGGAAGTTAGGAATATGATGTAAAGCATTTGATGTATTTATTTCTGACTTCCCCGGTCGGCAAGTTATTGTGAATTTATCATTATACAAATATACTAAGAAGTATTTTCGATTAAATAGCACAACAAGACTCTTTGCTCGCAAGAATATTTTTATTAAATCTGAGTTTTGTCGCAAATGAAAGTTTAAATTTAAGCCTATTTTTTCATTTGTATACAAATCAGGCATATCTTTGTATGATAAATAGTTGTTTTCCTTTTAATATACATAGCAACTTATTTTATTGCACAACTACAGTGGATTGTATTAGTCGTCAATTATATCAATCACAAAGAACACAATAGTGTTTGACCGAGCCAAACACACTCTAGGTATCTCAGTATACGTTGGAGGGCAAACGGAAATATTGCCATGTCTAGAACGACACGCACAATTGTGCAAAGCCTACACAAATGTCATATCAGATTGTTTCGCTTATTGGCACAGCAGGCATAATGCCATCACTGTACATTCAATGCAGAATATGGTCTGATTTGTCCCCGATTGTACCGTTTGACTCAATTTAGTTTCGACTTTATCTACTTCAAGATAAGTGTGAGTTTACCTTACAGATTATGTTTCAAAACAAACGTGCATCACAACAGAGATTGGCTGATATATGGATAGAACAAAAAACAATGGTAAAATTCAAATTCTATAAAATAAATCCTGTCTCAAGCGATATTTTGTGAGAATATGGTATGTAAATTAGAAATGATTCATCATAATTTTGTTCCGCAACAGACGCCAACAATATAAGCATTGCTTGCGTAAGTTAAAATTGGTAAAATAAACCGTATAAACTTCTGAATATTTCCCACGGTGTAACCCTTAACGTTTCCGACAGTTTATGTTAATTTGTAGGTATATAGCTTAATCGTTCCTGGTTCGAAATAGATTCCTTATAGGAAATAGACCTAGCATTCGCCCATGTATTAATAACAAATACTAAGATTAGATTGGTTATTAATTTCGGCCGTAATCAATATCCGTTCATTGTAGTATAAATCATGTTCAGCAGTAAATGTTTACGGGCGGACGAAGATGATGGTGTGTGTGTCGTGTGTGTGTGTATGTCTCAGATCAATAGTCAAAAACATACAGAGTTTTGCAGAGTTAAATATAAATTTGCCTCGTTCATTCCCCGCTTTCAATTAAAAATCTAATCAAATCTAGATATTAGTTAGTAAGTTCCTTTTAATGGCATAGCAAGTTACAAGTAGCTGCATTAAAGGGCTGAGTGATTAATTGATTATACGATGGGATCATTACCAGACTTTTATTCCTTTTACGCCCTCTCTGAGCTTTCACAGATACCAATTCTGTCGCTTCATGGTTTGTGTCACCACAAATATAACGCCTAGTTACGTGTGACCACGAACACTAAGTATATCTTATTATCGTAGCTACCTCCATCGATAAATTGTCTACTTTATGGCCTACATGTGAAGAATGAAATACGTTAAAATGTTAGAGTTACAGTTGTCGCAGTTTTTTATCAGTTAACCGCAAAAAGTAAATCGTAAATCCGTCCCAGGAATATTATATCACTAAGCGGAAACATTTTACAATTCTGTCTGTCGAGTTATGGTAACGTAACAAATCAGAGGTCAAAGATGTTTCGCCGGGTCTCCCGAACTGGCGCGGCCATATAAAACGGGTATAGTTTATGCAACTGACGATAGGAACCGCTTTCAAAACTTTCGCCGTCAATTAAAAGGCGGCTACCGCTTTTAGCGAGACGCCCGGTCACGTTTCGCGCCGTGACCGATGACTTTCTGTTACATGAACCACTATTGTTCCTACTTTTAGCATCTGTCAAAGCTAGGCTATTATGGGACGGAATTGTGTCATAGCACGCTCATCAATCAATGTTGCTGGACATATCGTACAATTAATCACAGCTCTGAACGTTATCTGTGGAAGTGATTTAGTTTCCTCTAACACTGTATCTATTTGATTGAAATAGATTGAATCGAATCGTCCAATCCAATATTGGCAAATTCAATAACTTCAATCATGAACTAACAAAGCCATGAGCTTTTAAAGAAGTAAAATAATATGTCCTTGTATAGCACTTAAAGCTATTTGGATATTTAATAATATGATATGCACACTGAACATGAACAAGATAGCAAGTTCAATGAAAATTGCCATGGAGAAGATGGAAAGTCAAAGTTCAAAGTACCATCCTTCACCTCTAAGTTACTTACACGATAAGAACGTTGCCCCACACTAGAATTTCTCTTGTGTCGTGGGTGCGTTTACAAACACGAATTCCACATACAATACACCCAGACCCGGAACAACTACCTGCAGATCATACAAATATTTGTTCCGTGCGGGAATCGAACCCACGACCCCCGGCGCAGCAGTCGACTGTATCAGCCACTGCACCAACCGTGCCGTCAAACTAATCCTAAACTAAAGTTTAGTTATCGAAATTAAACCAAAATATAATAATTCTCAGGGGCAAAAACATTTCGTAGATATAGCTTCTTACATAAGAGTAATATATAGGTAGTATCAAGGGACACGGTCATGAGCTGTAGTTTTTATAAACCTACATAAACAAGATTCGTCGGAAAGGTTCGTAGAGGTACTAAACCGGGGTGCGGTCCATGTACAGTGAACTCCGCACCCATAGCTATAGTAAGTGAGTAAGTAGCTAAGTACTTCGACTACCACCGCAGTGCCAGATCTTCTGCCGCCAAGCAATAGTGTTTAAACTTTAGACATTACTGTGCTCTGGTTTGAAAGGGTCCGTAGCTAGTGCAGTTACTGGGGATACGAGACTAAATAACTAATGTCACGAGGTGACGAGCGCAATGTGGTGCCACGTAGTAGCAGCCGCAGCAGTCCTGGGTAGCATACAATTTTTACGGGCATGATGCTTATCACCAGGGAATTACCTGTGACCTGCAAGGTCTCGTCACCATGTTAAATAAAAAAGTAGGATGACCGGGTGGCAGTCTTACCGGTACGCGACGCCCCTCCCCCTCCCTTGCCCTTCCCTAGCTCTAGAATTACTCTATAATTCTATGAAACAAAAACAATAGAGTTCTAAGCCGCCTAAATTACAGTAAAATAAAATGCACAAATCCTTAACTGACTCATTCAAATCATAACATTTTGATGGACAACGCCTTTCTTTGGGTCTTAGTAAGGTACGTCTGTATTATCTCTTTATATCTAAACACAGCTGTTGATAGAGTTACCTCTAGCCTTTGTGGCGTAATTTTTTATGTCATCTTTGAACAGTTGTTTCTCTAGTATTCAGTTTTGAGAATAGGTATAGAACAACCCGTGGGACGCTTTGGGGGATCCTTTACAATCCCCCGGGGGGTGGCCGCTTTACAGTCACCTTCTACAAGATGAGCCTATAGGCGTGGCACCAGTGGGCGGCTCTAGTGTGATCATACGAGGACCTGGAGCTTCCCTTAGGTGCCGAAGATGACCGCTCCAGTGGTTTTAGCCGGTAGGAGTCCGGCATACCCCTTCGCTCTTTCCCGGGGCGAAGGAAGTTCATGAAGAATTTCCACTGGGCACCAATAAAAACAAAAAAAGGTATAGAATGTTTTTATTAAATTTAAATATTCATTTTATGGGTAATATATGTTGTGTGGTTCCTGGCGAAGAATAGATGACTCCTCCCATAGGTGTAGTAAAAAAAACTAAGGGTTGTTATCAAGAGGATGGTTAGCAGCATCCTCGGGAGGCCCATATTCAGCAGTAGTGTTCATGGGGTGTGTACCTTGTCGGCCCCTTTTTGACTAACCTTGAATATAATCGCAAAGCCACCTTTAATTTCTGCACCCATGTAATATAACCATTACCAATTAACTATAAAAAACGTTAACAAGTTATTACCATTTAGTTAAATGGACCGCGTAAGTGGCGTGTCAATATTGACGGTAATTACCGGTACCTACTGTGCCATTCGTCATGTTTCCTGTCACAATGTAGGCAATTAGTCTTTTGGCGAAAATTTGCGTTCACAAATTAGTTAACAAGACTTTGTTTAAATAAGTAAATTAATTAAGCATTTGGAGACACCAATGAGCTGCGAAATTGAAAACGATAAATTACCAAAATTTAATAATTTACAGATGCAATTATTTCTGCAATACAATTTATTTAAGCACTTATCCTCAAAACTAGCTATACAGTCACTGTGTCAGTTTAGATTTCCTGGATAAAAGCTGATATGCTAATTAAAGATCATCATCATTACCATATCAGTGAAAATACGACCATTTCTGAACAAAGGCGCCATAGATTTCCACGATTAGTTTACTCTGTTGGATAGTATGGTATCAAACGGTAAAATCCGGGACAAATAGAAGATCAATTCTCTGCTAATTTCGCCCATTCATAAAGCCGACAAAATTACATCGTGGCTATTGCATTTATTTTAGTGGAGTAGTTCCATAGAGCTTAAAATAACTGTATTTATTTGAAACTAGGGTAGCTACGAGCCGCCTTCACATTAGTGGGTACTCGCATAAAGCTAATTTCTCTTTGTAACTATGTTTTCCCGACGTAAAATATGCCTGAAACCTTGCTTGCTATGCAACACTGAAAGTTCCATTCAGTGGTTTTGGAAGAGGTAACAACGCGAAAAGCAACTCTTATTATGAAGCAGAAGTAGTAGTAACATATATAAAAAATATATTTCATGCATAATATTAAACGTTCTTCCCCTTCAGGAAAGACGTAAAACTGCGGTTTACTTTTTGTGAATTTCTTGTATTTAAACACGTTATATTCACAGCTGTTTGTCGAAGCGAAAGAGGTGAGGATACCGGCGACCGCGACGTTCGCCAAGAAGCTAAGATTTCGTCTCGTCGCATCTCCTCTTATGTTCATGAGTATCCGTTTACATTAACTTTCGGAGCAGAAAAGCGGGCTTTGGAAATACATTTCGCTTTTTCACAAAAACATACATACAAGTAAAAAGTTTTGCCTTTTCTTTATTAGGAACATCATTTTTGCACGTACTGGTAATATTATGTCCATAGATGTCTGCACAAGTACCTAAAGTCGCTAACCAAGTATCTGATAGGTTTGGAGCATTTGTATTGGAAACTATTTCTGAAAACAAAAGTGCTTGAGATAAAAAGATATCCACATGTCGAGTTGTTTTCGACATCGAAGAGGATAACTGAACCGAATGCACACAACAAAGTAGTACTATTTTCCAATTAGCACCTCAAATGCCACTCCTGTCCCACAGTTAGACAAGAATAATGAGCTCGCTTCTTATACCGCCAGCCCACGGTACTCATGCGTTTGACAAAGACTTATTCTTAAGCAACTTGTACACTGACGACGAATAAACTACGATACGCTTTCTTTGCATTGTTGCTGGCAATATATGGCGCTATTTAATATGTATATAGCTATCAATACATAATCCCACTCCTCGGCACAGGCCTTTTCTCGTGATAAGAAAGTTTAGGCATTGGTCCACCACGCTAGCCTAGTGCGGGTTGGTGGACTATACACACTATTGAGAACATTTTGTAGCACTTTCAGGTATGCAGGTTTCCGCACGATGTTTTCTTTCACCGTTAACGCTAGTGATAATCAAATTCTGATTCTGAGAGATGCGGGCCGGGATCTAACTCAGGCCCTCCTGTATGGAAGGCAAGCGTGCAACCGCTAGGCTATCACTGCTTATAATTATCAATGTTTGTAGTATAAGGGTTGATTTTAACAACTCAGCACAAGGTATCAGAACATATAGTATCAGATGAAAATATTACGGATGTGACATATTTGGGACGTGCAATTTCAGAAATAATTGTAAGTATGCCAGATGAATTGTTAGTGCTTTCCGGACCCTATAAGAAAGTATTTAAATAAGCGCAAAGGTGGTTTCTCCAGAATGTTTAATCCCCCAATTAGGTAAACTTGTACTGTGCCCGTTCCGTAAAAATTTTGAAAGTATGTGGCGACGTGGCCGTTAGTTAGATTATCTATACTAGCCTACAGCAAATCAGTTATCATTAACTTACCTCATTAGATATAGCAAGGTCAAAAATATTAATATATAGCTATATTTTAAACATTATTTCAAATGTAATTACAATCGGCTTTATGCTTGAAAAATATACTATATATAATTCAATAAAATCGTAAACAAGCAGTACATACTTTTTAAATTTTCGCGTTGCGTCATCATTTCGGCCGAATGAAGTCCACTGCTGGACACAGGCCTCCCCCAAAGATCACCACAACGACCGATATGGGTATGTTGTGGGCTCATTGCGGGGTTTTGCCATAATCGCCACGCTTGGCAGACGGGTTGGCGATCGCAGTTGATTTGTTAATGTAATCGAAGGAAGCTGCTGCCCATCCTCCGGCTAATCCCATAGTCGACTTTTACGACACCCACGGGAGGAAATGGGGCGAAACGTTGCGTATATGAAGGTTATAAATTCGATTCGGCAATTATCGCGAATTACCACAGATATTTCGACTAGGTGGCACTGATGATGGTCACAAGTGGGAAAAGAAATAAGTAGTGTCGTTAACTTTATTTATAAAATATAGGGAAACGAATCATAAATTTAATCATCATCATCAAGAACCCACTTCTGGACATGGGCTATTACTTTTATTATCACTAAAATAATATTAGGCAAATCAGTCAAGCTATGACGTAACGTCCGGAAAGTGTGAACGAACTCTTTACAAAAGCGAAGCAATAAGACCTGTATTTACACGGAGACTTCTTTGCATTTTTAAGAAGTTAGCAACTGTGTGTTTGATAATATATTTCTTAAGGAACGCAGGATATTTAGATCTTCAAAGGGTACTTTAATTAAGTTTTCAAGTTTCTTATACCACTTTGTAGTAGGATTACAGGTACTTAATTTGAAGGGTTCCGTCTAATATCGTTACAAGTGACGTAAGTTTTAATTAAAATAGCCGTGGTTGGTGTATTTGCGGTCGTAAACTTGTATCTACGGTCCCCAGACGTGAATTCATATGTGGGTACCTAAATGTTGCTTCAGAGCGGTTAACTGACCTACTCGAAATTAGAATAACAGTTTATTTGACCCTCTGGCTTGATAATCAAGATCCTAGCTCCTCGACTCCGCCGTTCAAGACTTGGATAGTACATAATACAACCCATTTTTTTTCCTGTGATGACATATGGATCAGAGACGTGGTCACTCACAATGGGCCTCATAAGAAAGTCACTCAGCGAGCTATGGAGAGAGCTATGCTTGGTATTTCTCTACGAGATCGAATCAGAAATATGGAGATCCGTAGAAGAACTAAAGTTGTCGACATAGCTGAAAGAATTAGTAAACTGAAGTGATTGCCACCGGGCGGGGCACATTGCTCATAGAACTGATGGCCATTGGGGCAAAAAGGCTCTTGAGTGGAGACCACGCACCGGAAAACGCAGCGTGGGACGACCTTCAACAAGGTGGACAGACGACCTGTTGAAGGTCGCTGGGAGTCGTTGAATGAGGGCGGCATGTAACCGCTTCTTGTGGAAATCTCAGGCGGAGGCCTTTGTTCGGCAATGGACATCCTTTGGCTGATATGATGATGATGATGATGAAATTAAATTTATTCTCTGAAGCATGCCTTCTGCACAATTTTTCCCCAAATTCTTGAGACAAGCGCATTTCTACAGGGCACATTAGATCGATACCTTCAACCTTGAGACAGAAAAAGAAATAGCTTCCTCAAGTTAATTAAGAAGTATAAGCAGCTTGTCTCGAACTTCCCTTAATTGGTTGGCTAGAGTGTAATCCCATGAGTGCCCGCACGGTTCTCAACCCTAGTTAGCCGATCGGCGAAAGACGAAGAGAAGAGGCACTCATTAGGAGCAATTATTGCTTGTTAGTAGTAAACGAGACTATAGATAACCGCAACTACAATAATCATATCACATGCAAATTGAGCTCGAGAATCACACCTTCCAAATCAATTTGTAAATATTAGACTAGAGTAGAACCTGCAATACACTTAAAATCTTTTAGTACAAAGTATAATTTGAAGTATAGAAGGAACGTGTACCTACATTTAAACCACATAACTTACTATCCCAGAAATTTCCTGGTTAAAGATAACACGGTGAATACTAACAAAAATACTACGTAATAAAGATAATTCGCACACGGGACCGCTCTACTTAATTCTTATTCTCTCAGCCTTTTCCCAACTTAGTTGGATGTATTACAAGTTTAACCAAATATGGCTGAATATTAGTATTCTAGAGCGCGTTCCATGTGTTGTCCGGACTTAGAAAATTGCACCGCTCCATCTCGTCCCGTGGATGTCGTAAAAGGCGACTAAGGGACTTAACTATAGAAAAAGGCAGCAGCCTCTCTTCTGTGGAACAATAGCCATACTGCGCTCACCGACCTACCTGCCAAGAGTACTACTCATCGTACTGGTGAATTGCCCCCAAACGACACTATTGAATCTAAGGCCTTTATTCAGCAGTGGACGTTCTTTGGCTGATATGATAATAATAATGAGAGAGCGATTGCCTTCTGGCTTCTGCAAACCAAAAAAAAAAGGAAAGTAAAATACCGATGTCCTTCTGCGCGCGAATCTGAAGGAATGTGTGGCTGGCCAGGTTGCACAGAGACGGTGAAAGGCCTGCATGGGGTGCAGTCTAATAACTAGCAAGCTCTGCACCCCAGCCATAGGTAAGTAGAAGAACCACCGTGGGGTTGATAGCCGGCAAGAGTCCGCCCCGTCACCCCTCCGCCAGGAAAGTTCAAGAAGATTTCGATTTCGACTTCCTATTATGACTTTTATAAATAGCGTGCTCTCCAAGGCACGGGGGTTCTTATTTAGGAAAAACTAGCTGGGACCCACGGTTTCTCCCACCGTTTAATTTAAAAGAAGACAAAAAACGTAGTTGATTTTGCAGGCACCGTATATACTTTCATATGCATTTAGTAAAAATCTGTTATTTTTACATTAATAACAGACACTTCAATTTTATTTATTTGTATATATGGTCGCCTATCCAAAGCTTGACCACGGCAAGCTTAACCTCGCAGATCGAATGCAAATGGCCACAAGCAACAATAGTTCTATTAAAGTATAAAATCAAATCAAATATTATCAGAAGTTACATAGCAACGTATTTCATTTGTTACATTACATTATTATAAGGCACGGTATACAAACATATTCCATTTATTGGCCAGAAGGGTACAGTTGTAAACGCGGAGCAATAGGTCGCACGTTAATTACTCCTTTATGTGGATTGCTGAACTCGCCCTGGTGATGATCGTTTGACCTTTGTAAACCAAAGACAAGATATTATTTACATCGTACTTATGAATTGCAATATCACTATGATAACTTATTAAACAAACAAACAACCTTGAGTTTGTAAACTTATGTTTTCGAATGATGGTCCCAAATATATATCTATCGATGCGATTGTAATACATTTTCAAGACATACTGCTGAACAGTCTGAAAATAAATTTAATAATATGAGACTTCATTGTGTAATAATGTTAGCCGCATTATAGTCTACCTAATGGCCGTTCCTTTTTAGAGCCAACCATTTGGAAGCCCGCCTTTGTACACCTTTATTGTCAAACTTTTACAATTGTCGACTGTCTATATTCTTATAAATATTTAAAGAAAACTGCTCGAATCGTAGAAAGTTGAACAGCGTGACGATCCGTAAAACTTTCTCCATTTGAGATTACCATAATCATAATATAATCTTATTATATAACTAAATTACACAATTATCAGAATATAATACGCGATCAAAACACAAAATAACTCTATCATAATAATATTCACATAAATACAGTATTTGGTTTCGTTCAGGAATTCCGCCCACCCACGTATTAAGCTTTAATCACAGATTACATGCCTAATAGGCTTAATTGATGACATTTGTTTGAAACGAAGCGACGTTGAGACCGATCGCCTCTAATGTATTATAAACCGATATTCATTTATAAGATAGTAACTACGATAGCAAAACGTCTTGCCTTTATTAAATCCACATTTGTTCGTTAATTTCTTGGAAATTACGAATGAAAATGTTATTTTATACATATATATATATACAACAGCTTTCAGTCCTGAATTTATAAATAAAAATTGAGACGACAAAACATTTAAGTTCATAAATTTATGTAGCCACATTCTCATAATGCTCTATTCTTTTTGACATTGTACCACAAATGTAACTTTTCTATTAAAACTGTAACATATTAAATACCTACATTACATAATACGTTATACGCATTTCACATCAATGGTTCGGAATTCAACTGTTAATAAGTCAATCACGACTTCATTTATATCGATTGATTAAACTTACAAGTTCCCATCACTAGATAAGTGTCCCTGATTTTTTGTACAATTACCAACTCGTTTGACTGGTATTTTTTTATCGTAATTACATCAACTGGCTCAGGCTACAAGATAATATGAAGTGGATCTAATGGGTCTTCCTTTAATTTATTGGCAAGGTAATAGTAGTTTAAATATGCATGTATTCAAACGAAGCTAAACACATTATTACATTATCTTATCAAATTCTCTTGAAAGAATTTATTCCAAGCAATCTTTACAAAATTTACACTCGTATATATAGCTACTATATACATACTTAAACGAGAAAACATCACAAATATGTTCTTTTAATAACAAACCATAAGTGCACATACTTAATATCATAAAAAGTTACTAGTAATCTCAGTTTTCCAAGCACCCATAGAGTCAGTTGCTAGAATCATAGCTTGGCCAGGCTGGGTCTAAGAATGCCGCCGATCTTGCTCTGCAGCTTCATAAATATGGAGTTGGTGATTAAACGGCGTACTCTCAGAGTTTTTGTACGACACCCCCTCCCTAGCCGTCTGCCAGTTAAACCTTGGATTAAATCATGAGTTGCAGACGATATTTCTTTTTGTTTATACTATCTGAATACAGCCGCGAGGTATCACATCCTGCTTTGCATTGCTTTTAAAATGAATAATCATTTAAAAGATGACTCGTTACATATATTGTTACTTTAGAAGAACCACTTTAAGATGGTCCTTCATTGATTCGCTATAGCAAGAATTAATACAATTATTATCAAGTAGCTGTGCCCCGCGGTTTCACCCGCCGTTTAATTTAAAATAAATCGGATTATTTATAAATTATTAATATATAATTAGTATACATTATATTGGGTTTCATTTGTTTTATTTTTATTCGCGGAACCCTTACTATTTTTCTTAAATAAAAGTAGCCTAAGTTACTCCTTATAACATCAGCTATCTGCACGTGAAAGTCCAGTCAAAATCGGTCCAGCCATTTCGGAGATTCGCCGGAACCAACAGACAGACAGACAAAATGTTATTTTGGTATCAATACCATATATAGTTCTATATGCATTTAGTAAAAAGCTGTTATTTTGACATTACAGACACCTTAATTTTATTTATTTGTATATAGAAGAACCTTCCTTTGGATTTGCGAATCAAGCTATGCGTTTTCATGTTGAATATATATTTCAATCGCTGAGATCCTTTCTATTAAACCAAACCCGTAATGGCACCCTTTAGTACTGAATCATAGGTCCCTAGAGCGATGTAAGTAGGCGTGCGCACGCGGTGAAGATCCAAGAAAAGATGAACGCACCACCATTTTGCAGATACATACTGGAATTACTGGATTATTGCTCAAACGTTTGCAACCAGGCATTAGTGGTTAGCTTAATCACTGGCAATGAAACTGAGTCGCAGATGAATTGTGGTCTTTAATGTTAGATTGCAGGCTTCAACTATGTTTTTACAAGAAGCTTATATTGTACTACAGTGTAATTTGTAGACAAGAATGTAGTTATTCCAGGTGTAAAAGCAAATGCGTGTGTCTAAAGCTTAGCTAAATGGGACAAGCGTTTGTATCAAAGAACGCTATTCAAACTGTCATCATCATCATTTCAGCCGAAAAACGTCCACTGCTGAACAGAAGCCTCCGCAAAGATTGCCACAATGACTGATTTGTTTTGTGTGCTCATTGGGGGGTTTCGCCATAATGGCCACGCTTGGCAGACGGGTTGGCGGTCGCAATTAGATTATAAATGTACTTGAAGGAAGCTGGTGCCCATCCTCCGGCTAATCCCATAGTCGCCTTTTACGACACCCACGGAAGAGATGGGTTGGTGGTATTCTTAGCCGGCACACACCACATTCAAACTGTACGAATAGTTAAATCGATACTATTCGTACAGTTTGAATGTGAAAAATTTCGACGGCACAGTTGGTGCAGTAGCTGATACAGTCGGCTGCTGCGCTCTGAGTCGTGGGTTCGATTCCCGCACGGAACAAATATTTGTATGATCTGCAGGTAGTTGGTCCGGGTCTGAGTGTATTGTGTGTGGAATATATGTCTGTAAACGCACCCACGACACATGAGAAATCCTAGTGTTAGTGCAAAGTTTAAAAAAAGAAAGAAAAAGATAATCTTGTTTATGTTTTATTTAAACGGTTTCCATTCTAAAATGACCTACTCAAAAGCACTGCTTGCAGGACCCTAGATGCAGTATGTCCACCGGATTGTATAGTGTGAATGTATGCACAGCCGATATTTATTACACAGGCCATTTTAGCTTTCTCTTGTGTCGTGCGTACAGTTTATAATTTAATCTCACATGCACAAACTGCTAGAATACTTTAATTTCTTGATTTAAGAACATAGCCACATTTTTGGACCCAGTTGATATACATCATTCACCTCCTCCACCCCGGGGAAGGACGGAGGGGCATGCCAGACTCCTACCGGCTAAAACCACCAGAGCAGTCATCTACGGCACCGAAGGGGATGCTCCAGGTTCTCGATACAATCATACTAAACCCGCCCATCGGTGCCACGCCTTAGGCACATCACGGAAGGGATGACACTAAAGCGGTCACCTCCAAACTGTCATCATCATCATCATATAGCCATAAGACATCCACTGCTGAACAAAGGCCTCCCCCACAAATTTCAACAATTGTGTCACCATTTTGGGGGGAATTTGCCAGTACTCACCACGCTAGGCAGGTGGGTTGGTGAGCGCAGTATGGCTAATGTTCCAAAGAAGGGACGATGCTGCCCATCCCTCTGGTTTAGAATCCCCGAGTCGCCTTTTACGACATCCCCGGGAGGACATGGAGTGGTACTATATTCTTAATCCGGACACCACACGGAAACTGAAGAAACTGTAGACACAGTTAAATTAATAATCCACAAACTTGTTTGTTTATTTAAACGGTGTCCTGCACTATGTGTTCGCCTGTATCTTGGGTACAGTTTATAGATTAAATCTTACATGCACAAACTGCTGAATACTATAATGTCTTGAGTTAAGAACATACCCACCCGCGTTATGTTCATGAACCATATTTCATACACTGGTATGTAGTGAATACTTTTTTACAACAAAAACATGGAAATAAATAAACTACTGCTCGTGAAATTGGTTGCTCAATTCATATTTCCGAGAATTCGGCTGCTGCGCTCCGGGTCGTGGGATCGATTCCCGCTTGGAACAAATATTTGTATGATCTGCAGGTAGTTGTTCCGGGTCTGGGTGTATTGTATGTGGAATTCATGTCTGTAAATGCACCCACGACACAGGAGAAATCCTATTGTGGGGCAACGTTATAATAAAAGAAAAAAAAATATCACGTAAACGAACCGGAATCACAATCCCTCGCACTCTATTCGATACCGATAAGTGGTAGCCTACACAAGCTGTTTGCCGTCGAATCAAAAGAAACATTTCGTTTCTATGCATCAGCAGCGTTCCCAAAAGGCGTCTAGCAAAGGCTGAAACCGCGGAACAGGCGCCCCGGGCCGGGAAGCAATCTATTGCGGGACCTGGAACCATGCCTCGTTTAAACCGCCGATTACTCGACTAGACTTTATATACTTATAGGCTTTGCTCAAAAGCCCACGCCGGTTATAGTATCAACAAAATACTTATAGCCAAGAGTGAATCCATTTGCAGACAAAACTAAAAAGCAATCGGTCTTAGCTTTAATTGTGGTACTCAGACTATTTTTAAAGGGTGTATTTAACCAGATTATTGCAGTTTTATTTTGAGTACTTTGGCAGAATAGGTTTTATATATTTAATCAATTCGTTTCATTGATTTGATATTCAATATGATTTTTATTTTATTTTATATTACTTACATTTTTTATTTTATAAAGAAATTATCTAAAATTCGTATTTAATATAAGGTTGAAAGTAGAGGAAAGGATAGTTTTGAGAGTGGTATCTATTTAATGTATAAAACCTATTATGCCAAAATATTCAAAATAAAACTGCAATAATCTTTGTTATAAAACCTTTTAAAGATAGTCTGAGTATCACAATATAGCTAATAAGCTATAAGCTAAGGCCTTTGCTTCCACATTCCAACAAGATTTAAAGGATAAAAGCAAATATTTTCTGGCAAATCTTTACGTGTACAACATATATTTAATCGAGGCAGTATTGTATAACCTCAATAGGATAGTTGCCCAATCAATTTCACAGTTAATCATTTACCATCGGTAAATGGTAATTTACCATCATATACTCTATACTGCTCTGCAGCTGCAGCTTACTTTACCATTTTTAATCAATTATTTTATGTACCTGCAAGCTAGGTATTCCGAACAAAAGTTTTTACTCCGGGTTGAAGACAAAATCTGTCTCTTTTTAAACCATTCAACCATTATAGCAGAATTGAGTAGCAATTTGACCTTATTATTATTAGTCAGATTTTATATCCATACATACACAACAGCCCGTGAATGCCTACTGCTGAATATGGGCTTCCCAATTATCACTATGATGAGGTCATAAGGGATATTGCACAGAGATTGATATCTACGGAATATTGCCATAATAACCACACTTGGCAGGCGAATTCGTGATCGCAGTATGTTAATTTATTAGCACAATAGAAGACGCTGCCCATCCTCTTGTTGTCATCCTTAATCGCTTTTTACGATACCCACGGGCGAAGAGGCGTGATCTGTTCTTTACCGATTACCACACAGTAGGTTTGTAGGTAGGTAGATTTTATACAAGTAGGATATCAGTATTCCCGTGTGCGCAGTACAGCGCATAGTGAGGCTTCGGGGGATCTACAATCCCCCCTGAGATATGCGCCTTTTTAAAGCCTACCTAGAGGGGGTACCGTCTTTACACTAACTCCCTCGGAGATGTGCCTAAAGGCGTGGCACTAATGGGTGGCTCTAGGGTAATTGTATCGAGGACCTGGAGCCCCCCTTCAGTGCCGAAGATGACCGCTCCGGTGTTTAGCCGATAAGAGTCCGGCATGCCCCTCCACCCTTCCCCGGGGTGGAGGAAGTACAAAATATATTTCTACAACAAAATATATTTGAGTTAATAAAAAAAACAAGTTAGTATTCAAGTGAACTGGCACAAAACAATACGAGTAGTAAACAGCGATACCTAAGCCCGCTGTGTACTTGTGTAAACGAAGCTGCGCTTAACGATTCCCTGTCTTGTCGCTACTGTTACCAGCCGCTGATTGGCAAAGTTCGATTGAATGTATCCCACACTCTTGTTTCTTTTGTTCCAATATTTATTAGGCATTCTCTGAATGGCACAATATTTTGTAAGTAGCATTTGAAATAAATATTGGTGGCGGTGCAACTTTGGACTAGTTCTAGGTTTAATGCTTGACTAGTTATCATCATTTCATCCAAAGGATATCCACTGCTGAACAAAAGCCTCCCCATGGATTAACACAACTGTGTCATCATTTTGGAGGAAATTTGTCAATACTCACTACGCTTGGCAGGCGGGTTGATAAGCGCGGTATGGCTACTGTTCCACAGAAGGGTCACTGCTGCCCATCCCTCTGGTTTTGAGTCCCTTAGCCGCATTTTACGACATCCATGGGAGGAGATGGAGTGGTGCTATATTCTTAATCCGAACACCACACGTGTAACAATAACTAGTTAGTTAATCTAGATTTTATGATAAAACTAGCTGTATCCCGCGGTTTCACCTGTCGTTTAACTTAAAAGAAATTGAATTATTTATAAATCAGTATGTATATTGGGAATCACGGTAACCTAATTCGGTTTTCGTAAAATATGTAGCCTAAGTTATTCCTTATAACATCAGCTATGCTACTAGTGAAAGTCCCGTGAATATCAGTCGATCCGTTTCGGAGATTAAAGACAGACAGACAATTTTGTTTTCTGTTATTTTGTTATAAGTACCGTATATACCTTTGTATGCATTTAGGAAAAAGCTGTTATTTTGACATTACAAACAGATACTTCAATTTTATTTATTAGTATAGATAGGCACTACGTTTAAGCCCGATTACTATTAACGTTATCTATCGCAATATTTAAGTCGTCTTTAAAACGTATACCCAGATTAGATATTTATCGACATCCGTATAATTTAATAAATAATTTCTTATATTTATTTTATGCAAACTTGTACCGTTGCAATAAAATGTAATTACAACAAGTAAATATGCAGCGTATACAGCGCTTTAAAGCTATAATTTAAAATTCACGAGTAATAAACTATAAAGGTCTCACGGTAGGGGGTAGGTGTGCAGTGTGAAGGAAAAGTACTTTGGAACCCATTCGATGCAATCAGCGTGCTAGCTAGACCAAACGGGCCGTATAAGGAAACCTGCCTAAGAGGGCATTGGTTGAAGTGCCGTCACTATCCCCTGCTTACCATGGAAAAAACCACTGGATCTTGCCTTTGTGCCAAGGGAATTCATGAATATGAACACTATTGTTTTGATGTTGAAATATGGTACCTACATATAAATAACTTTATTGGTACAGTTCACCGAAATTTTCAAGTGCCTACAGGGGTCGCTTAGTCATATTTTTGACAAAAGTTATGAAGCCCGTGCAATGCTAGAGTTTGACAAAGACATCACTTGGCATTTTTTGTCGTTATTAAATATAATAGCGGAAGATCAAAGCAGTCTTAACGGTCCGATATTTTCAGTGTTACCAAAAAAAGAGGTTGGTTTGCTAAATATATTTGGTACTGGAGAATTCATCATCATACCAGCCAAAGGACGCCCTCAGCTAAAAAAGGCCAGCCCCATCGATTTTCACAATTGTGTCGTCATTTTGGGGGGAATTTGTCAGTACCAAAGTTTTTTTGGTGCGCAGTATGGCTACTGTTTCACAGATGGGACGCTGCTGCCCATCGCTCTGGTTTACCTTTTACGATATCCACGGGAGAAGATGGAGTGGTGATATATTCAAAATCCGAACACCAGACGGAATTAAATTATAATAAAACACTTTTAAACGGTTCTAGCGCAGCATTCGTGGTCGCAGTCACAGTCATCCTGCGACCACGAATGCTGCAAAGTATTCGAAACGTCAGGAAAAAATCTAAAATATACGCGATAGAATCCGTTTAAAAGTGTTTTATTATAATGTGTAATAATCGCGAAAATCTAAAGGATTAAATTAATTGGAGAATTAACTTGAGATATTTCTCTGAACATCAGGAAAAGGTACCTTCATAACAATGATCCTGGATAGTCATTAGACAAACGGTAATGAAACCAAGCAAAAGCATAAGTGACTTGCAAATTGAGCTTCGCCAAGGAAATCTGATGCAAACATAGTTCACTACACTATCTTCATAAATGCATACTTGGCAGCACCATGTGGTGCCTACAAATAGCACCAACCCATCTTATCCCGTGGGTGTCGTAAAAGGCGGCTATGGGATTAGCCGGAGGATGGGCAGCAGTGTCCTTCGAGTACATTAACAACTCAACTGCGATCTCCAATCCGCCTGAAACCGTGACGATTATACTAAAAACCACCTATTAGCACAGGATACACCCAGACCAGTCATTGTGGTGATCTTTGGGGAGGGCATGTATCCAGCAGTGTACTTTATTCAGCCGAAATGATGATTTACGCAAATAATCTTTGTAAAAAATTTCGTTTTATTATTACGTGCAATATCTAAATTGAACATACATGCCACAAACCATTACGTGCACATGCTTCCATGCAATACCTGTTGACATTTCTTAATTTCCCGATTGTTCAAACCCTTTTCAACGTTTATGTTCACGGGCAGACTGACTCTCCGTTAATGTCAAGAAAAACGTAAAAAAGATAAAAGTAACGTTCCTTAGTTAGTTGACGAGGTCAAAGCTTGCTTCAAAATCTGCTCCGAACATTAAATTTAAACTTTACATATCGCCTTGACCCTGTGTAATAGCGAAAACCCTTGTTTTTCTTTACGACCCTTATTTTTCTTAAGCTATGCCCCACACTACTGTTTCTCCTACTTGATGCAGTTTACAGACATATTTCTAACGTACGCAAACCTAGGTGTTTGCGTACGTTAGCAACTACTTATATGCTGTAGAAGTATTTGTTCCTTGCGGGAATCTAACCCGCGACCCATAACGCAGAAAGCCAATCACTTAGCCACTGCACCAACCATACTATCGCTAAATAGTTTTGTAAAATAACCCTTTGAGTAGTTAACGAAATGATTGCATTTATACAAACATTTATTATAATTATTATATTCTGTAATATGTACAATTTTAACTTCTTTGTAAAATTTACTTCCTTTACAATCGCAATAAAAACAAAAATAAGTAGAGCTCTGGAAATTTAAATTCCCTTTGATATCGTTTGCACAAAGCATAAAAGAATAAAGAACATCAGGAATGCCTATCTAGAGCACTTATTTTTCTTTTTGGAACGATCCGGCTACAATTGTCACGGAAAGCAAAAGGAAATAAGAGTGACGCTTTTCATTTCTTATAAACTTGTATATGGAAGTCAAAGAGACCATTTATGTATAACAATTTGTTACACCCACAATTTCTTTTTATTTAGGTACTCGAAGACTGGCCAGCTTTTAACTGCTATGCCAATGTGATTGTAAGCCATGTTAATTACCATTGTACAAATGTGTGTATATTTATCTCACACATTGGTCTGCATTACACTAATTTTCACAATTCTATTATAAAATAACAGGGTAATACTTTCATATATTTTAAAAAGTAGGTATTTATGTTATTTTATACTGTGTCTTCTCCATAACACCAACTAATTGGAAACGTGCAATTATTGAAACATCTATCCGTGTGGTGTTAGGAATAAGAATACAGCACCACTCCGTCTCCTCCCGTGAATGTCGTAATAGGCGACTAACGGCCGAATACTAAAACGCCACTTAATAGTGAACCCTTTAACTATTATAGCTGCGCGGTTTCCGACCGAAAACGTGTTTCTCGAATAGTTAAAGCGGGACTTAATATCGTGAGGGTACTCTAAACCAGAGGGATGGGCAGCAGCGTCCCTCTGTGGAACAGTAGCCATACTGCACTCACCAACCCGCCTACCAAGCGTGGCGAGTACCGGCCACGGAACTGACAAATTCCCCCCAAAATGACGACACACGGCATTAGGCGGTCGTCTTATGGTTAAGGCTCTTATTCAGCAGTGGACGTGTTTTGGCTGATATGATGATGATGAATTATTTCAACTCTGAATATTCGTAACTGCCTGCAAATGATTTAAAAATCCAACATTTCTAACCCGAAAGTATTTTTTGTGCCTCTGGCATTCCCTCTACCCTGGCAAAAGGCTGAGGTAGAGCCGGTCTCTTACGGGCTAAAACTATCACTCTCTCTCCCTCACTCACTCTTTGACTTAACTAATCGTTCTATAAAGACCTTAAGTTAAAATTGTTCATTCAGTCCTTAGTCTAACATCATCAATGTTTGCCGTTTGCATTCAATAAACTACTTCTAAAATTTCTCACTACTGCGAGGACAAAATAGCTTGCTATTGCTATTCATACATATTTGAACAGGTCAATATTTGTTTTGGTTCATGTAACATGCAATGGCTGGCGGTAGGCGGCTGAATGTACGGAATCAAAACTAGAGGTCTGTGGCCTCTGAATAGGATCTATGTTTTATAAATCATTTAGAGAAACATACCTATAGTCATTTTTATGTAGATCCAAAAAAGTTGCCATGACTGGTCAACTAACGTCATCAGATATCTGTTAAGTAAAAATAAAAATTGTTTGATAATAAACGTATCGCTATTTTACAGGGATAGGAAAATTTTACCCTATTAGGGCATTACAGCGTTTCTCCTCTCAGCGAGTTATGCCCGTTATGCCCCATAGTTCTGACCAGTCGTAAAGGTCCTCTGGCCTTGACTCCACCATAGCAAGTCTCGACGGCGACCTTGCATCTTGTTGAATATACAGAGTTACACCGCAAAATTAATTTAACAGAAGGTTAACTACATAAAAGTGTGGTTGTGAACTCACTCTCAAGACGTCCATCGTCTGCTCAACTAGATAGTGGCAATATTGTACTGTTAACACATATGCTTTCCATGAAATGTATGGAAAAACATCATGGGATCCCGTGGCTATTTAATAACGTTGTCTATCTTATTGTCAGTGAGTTTTTCTACACGTTAACAATTACAGAGTTTACTATATTACAAAGTTAAGGTGCATAGCCATAAGAGAGTTCCATTTGACTACGCCATAACATTTTTTGTTTCTATTCGCGCGTCGCATGGGGTTAGCCTTCTCTGTCTACGTATTTTGTGATTAAACTGCATTGCGCCCGCGCCCCACCCTGTCTTTTGCGCCAGGAATGCTAGAGCGAGACAATGTACTCAAACCAGTTCCAGAAACGTCGGAAGCCTTTCTCTTGTAACGATAACCATGTGCATAGAAGTGTTCACTGTAACATAAGATTTTAAACATATGAGCTTTTTTGAGCTATAAAGAAAATTTAGATTCGTCTGATAAATGCTTGATCAATACTTCAGTCTGCCCGTATGTAAGAACCGGCGTGTGAAACTCGCACTGAGTTTATGATAATGTTCACACATAAAATGGTGTTTCCTGACATGAAATTAACTATAACTACCTTTGCTGTATTTTATATGTAAGATACACAAGAATTCTGTATACCCGCTATTTTTTATTGGCTTAATACTCCATCTCGCAACACCTTATCATCATATCACCCAAAGGACGTGGACTGCTAAACAAAGGCCTGCCCCATATACCTATTTCCAAAACGAGCGGTTACATGGTGCCCGCATCCAACGACTCTCAAACAAAAACCATACCTGTTAATATTTAGAAGGTTACTAAAAGATTGTATAGATATAAGATAAGAAGCAGCATTCAGTTGGATGTGGTGTCCGGATTAAGAATAGAGCACCAATCTGTCCCTCTCTCTCGTGGATATCGTAAAAGGCGATTAACGGGCGAAATTAATAATCAATTTAATCCAAAAATTTTAGATTTAAGGTTTTGAACTTGATCTGTTGTTGAGTTAAAATCACACTTAATAAAAAAAAAACATCGAAGATTTCGGATTAGATTGATTATTAATTTCGGCCGTAAGGGACTCTAAACCAGAGTGAAGGTGAATTTCCACAATTGTATAGTATTTTGTGGGGAATTTGCCAATACTCACTACGCTTGGCAGGCGGGTTGATAAGCGCAGAATAGCTACTGTTCCCCAGAAGGGACCTGCGCATTCCTCTGGTTCAGTTCAGTCCATTAGTCGCCTTTTACGACATCCAAGAAAAGGGATGGAGTGCTATATTCTTAATCTGGACACCACACGAACACACTCTGTTTAGTGTTGCTGATCCTGATCTAATTAGAATGGAAAACGACCCCAATATGTCGGGAAAATACTAATGATAATTATTGTTTACGATAAGATTTAGTTCTATATTTAAAATATGTTTAAATATATAATCTATTATATCAGACCAATGTCTCTAAATAAATCACTTATCAAATCATCCAAATATTAAACAATCTCGGCGTAAACCCACCAGAAATTGATTGATTGACAAAGTTAAGATTGTTTGTTTAACGTTTACCCAGTAATGGTACAAGAAAGCCTCGCGAAAACTTTTTATCTTTTAATTACTTATTCTGCAAGAGTAATCTAACAGAATTATCGAGGCCTATGAAATTTAACGAAACATTAATGTTTAATCGGATTTTATTTAAAAGTATGTTTATTTTTATTTAAACATAAGGATTTCTCCTGTATCGTGGGTACATATCACAGACTTAAATCTCATCTCATCTTTGGGAATCAGTGGCGTGGTTGTCCCAATAAAAAATTACCTATGGCTGGGGATGCGGTATCTGTCCGTTAGGCATTTGGCTACGCCTCCGGCAGGTATCGGCCCGTCACATGGTCTGATGGCCCGTCTCCGTGCGAACTAGTCAGCTGGTGAGTGGCGACAGAAAACGCTAAAGCCAAGCGATTAGTGACTGCACCAAACTTGCCGTCAATTGATCGATTTCACAAACTCAAGGTCAAATTTGTAAACTATACAAAAGGAACATTATATCTTGCGACAAGCCACATGCACGTTTAATATTACCCGATCAAGGTTATTAATGAGTTAATACCAAACTACAGTTATACATTAAGACTGGTGGAACCTCAAGCGCACCTAATCGACGTAGAACCGAGATTAAATTCCGTCAGATTCACGTCTCTATTCGATGCTACCCAAGTCTATCCGCATTGAGACCGATTCTAAAACATTCCTGTATTACCTAGATGAATCATAATCTAAAGTTTATTGCACTCTGAATCATGACTATTCAACTACATATGTACAGACACAGTAGGGTAAAGCTACAAATTGTTCACCGAGGCAAATATGTAGTAATTACTGTGACATAATTAATTCTCACCCGTGTGGTCTCCGGATTACGAATATAGTAACACCCCATCTCCTCACGTGGATGTCGTAAAGGCCAACTAAGGGACTCTAAATCAGAGGGATGGGCAGCGGCATCCCTACTGTGAAATAGCAAATGCAAACTGGCAAATTCCAAAATTACGACACACGGCATGTAACCAGTCGCTATGGGGGAGGCTTTTGTTCAGCAGTGGACATTTTCTGGCTGATATGATGAAGATGAATTATTTCTTGGACATATGGGCATGGATATTGAAGAATGAAGCGTAATGATTGTTAACGGTTCGTTTAAACTAAAGCAAAGATTCATGAGTACTGCTGAGTTTTTATGGGTATATTTAGTCTAGAGTGTAGCCCATAGAACAGTACGTAACCATTAATCATCATCATATCAGCCACAGGTCGTCCACTGCTGAACAAAGGCCTCCCCCTTAGATCTCCACCACGAGCGGTCACACGCCGCTCTCATCCAACGACTCCCAGCGACCTTCACCAGGTCGTCTGTCCACCTCGTTGGAGGTCGTCCCACGCTGCGTTTTCCGGTGCGCGGTCTCCATTCGAGAACCTTTTTGCCCCAACGGCGATCAGTTCTACGAGCAATGTGCCCTGCCCATTGCCACTTCAGTTTACTAATCCTTGCAGCTATGTCGATAACTTTAGTTATTCTACGGATCTCTCATTTCTGATTCGATCTCGTAGAGAAATACCAAGCATAGCTCTCTCCATAGCTCGCTGAGTGGCCTTGAGCTTTCTTATGAGGCCCATTGTTTGTGAGTGACCACGTCTCTGTTCCATATGTCATCACTGGTAACACACACTGGTTAAAGACTTTCGTCTTGAGGCATTGCGGTATTGTTGACGAAAAGACGTTGCGAAGTTTCCCGAACGCTGCCCAGCCGAGTCGGATTCGACGATTGACATCTTTCTTTCTCTTTCTCTCTTCTGGACCTACCTAACTGGACAGTTTGTCCCAGGTAGACATACTCGTCAATAACTTCGAGAACAGAGCTCCCAACGGATATTGGGATGGGCACGACATGGGCATTTGACATGACTTTCGTCTTGCCCATGTTCATTTTAAGGCCCACCTGTTGGGAAACCCTGTTGAGATCATCGAGCATTGTGCTGAGCTCTTGCAGCGATTCTGCCATGACTACGATATCGTCGGCAAATCGAAGGTGAGTGATATACTCGCCATTGATGTTAATTTCCACTCCAGCAGCTTGAAGGCATCCTCCATTGCAGCGGTGAACAGTTTCGGGGAAATTACGTCCCCCTGTCTCACACCTCTCTGCAATGGAATTGCCCCCGTGCTCTGTTCATGTACTCGGACCGACATGGTGGCGTTTCTGTATAAGCACTTCAACACTTCAATGTACCGATAGTCAATGTGGCACCGCTGCAGAGATTGCAGCACCTAATAAAGTCCCTATTATCAAGAGCTTTTAGTCAAGCAGCAGAACAAATTGCAAATAGTAGAAAGAAAGAGTAGAATCCTTGATACTAGCAATATTATGACTGTCGGTATCGTCATCATCATCAGTCGAAGGGCATCCACATCGGCTAAACGAAGGCCTCTCCATAGATTTCCACGATTTGTACCGTTTACACGCCCCCGTCACCCAAAATCTCCCAGCTGCCTTCGCTTCATCGTCTGTCCCAAACTGCGTTTTCCGGTGTGTGGTCTCTAGTCGTAATCCTTTCTGCCCGAACAGCCATCAGTTTTAAGAGCTATGTGCCACCCATTACCGCTACAGCTTACTAATCCTTTCAACTATGTCGGCAACTTTAATTCTACAGATCTCATCATTTCTGATTCGATCGGAGGAAGAACTACCAAGCATTCCCCATAGCCCATAATGAGTGACCGTCTGCGTCCTATATGTTGTCGATATATCATATGCTAATCGTCTATTTCAGTTACCAATCCTCGCTAGTAATCGGCAGCCCCACCCTACACGGGTGTATAATGGCGACTGTTGTGTAAGCACCCACGTATTCGAATAAATATACCAGTAATAACTTTCCTATAGAAACTAAATCGTCTAGTCACGAGCAAACAAGTCATTCCGATGTATACCGACTGGTTAGCTATCTGTGCTGTCATTATCTATCTGTAACAACAGACGGAATAGTTTGAGATGGGATTGTTTCGACAAATACAAATTATATGAACTGACGCATTGGTTAACAGAACTTCATAGATACAAAAGATCGTCAGTACCGAGTTGCTTTTTAAAGAAATTTGTGGGCCAATACAGTTAGTAGTTTAATTTGTGGCAATGATAACAATAATTACAGTCTAGAAACTCATTGAAAAAATAAATGAAAAACACTCTCCCTCACTAAAGCCCATATTACAGAACGAGAATTAAAACTTAAGTAAAACCCAAGTCTAGATTATATTAATCAAATATGAACCCTACGCAATAGGTCCAGCATCGATATTCACTTGGTGCAATCGCGGCTCATGTTCTACATGCGAATTGATTCTCGATTGTAACACGGACCTTCATGTTTTCACAGACATTATCACTTAATTTACTAAAATTGGTAAAATGATGTAGAGATTCACGCAGACTAATAATGCATGTCAAATTATACGAGGATACGAGTAACCCTTTGTAATATATTATCTAATGCAAAATATTTATAATTAATAATAAGTATCACTCTGTAATGTCTCACGCAGGGCACGCCTTGTTCTCACACAGAGAAGGAACGAGCATTGATCACTACGCTCGTTCAGTCCATATTGTCCATTTCAGACCGTTATAAATCCAGGTTTTCCCACGATGCTTTCCCTCACCATAAGTCAGTGGTTTCTAGATTAACTATTACAGTACATATGACTTTCAAAACCACATTGGTAGTGGTTAAGAAGCGAGTACATAAAACTCCGAGCTCCACGACAGCCTAAAGAACATGTTACATTACTTCTGTTACGACCACGTCTCTGTTACGTAAACCTACATTCGTCTAATGTGAGTCACGTGCTACAAAAACAGCATACTCGTAACATCTCGTCACAATGTTTAATAACAACATCATACACAAAGGTAATGGAATTTTCAATTTCATGCGGCCAGTTGACACCGATTTCCAGAACCAAAACAAAAATCATTCGGGTACATACAACAAGTAACGACCACTGTGTACCTACTGCAAGTTCGTTTTATCGCTTCAGTCAAACAGACTTGTAAAACTCTAACATCAATTAAACTGGCAGAAGTGACATAGATTTGATAACATTCAGCCTTATTCAGCCTTTACAACAATTTACAAAAATGTTTGTCTTTTTTTTTTACACCTTGCCTCACACTAGGATTTATCCTGTGTCGTGGGTGCGTATACAGACATGAATTCCACATACAATACACCCAGACCCGGAGCAACTACCTGCAGATCATACAAATATTTGTTCCGTGTGGGAATCGAACCCACGACCCGGAGCGCAGCAGCCGACTGTATCAGCCACTGCAGCAACCGTGCCGAATGAATACGAAACGAAATGAATAGGTAATCATTGATACAAATACAATTGATACGTTGAATAAAGCCATTCTTAATACTTTCGCGCTGTCGACAGTACCAAATCTGGTTTTACCATTTAAGCTCACCCGGTTACGCCACTGAACTAACACCTGAACATTTTGTCGAACAATATGCGGAAAGATCAATAAAAACAATTCACAAGTTTTTTCAAGCCAATTAAGGTATAATAATGACCACTAGGCAAATATAATAAAAACGTCTATCTAATAAGTCCATGTTCGCCCACTGCTAAGTACATTTTGTAACTTCGTTCGTATTAGGCGAGATAATAAAACGAATATACGAGAATAAAACGCCGCGCGGCGCGTATGCCAGGTGTTTCACGTCGTCATATCATCATATCATTAAAGCTCTTAACAGCAGTGTAATTTAAACCAGTTCTTTAGAGCCCTACCACTATTGCTTATGGTTAGGCAAATCCTAAAAATCCAGCAATAATTAGAATAACCACATCCTAACAAAGATATTCATATAAAAAAACTCTGACAGCTCTAACTAGTTATTTGCTATCTCTTTTTGCTTTCCCAATAAAGGATGAGATCTAAAGTTGTCCTAACTCGTAAGATGAAAACTGCTGGTAAATTATAAATTATACGAGCCAATTTCGTATAATACTGTGTGTAATTATTATGGAAACTTACGAAAATTTTAATATTTTCTATTGTTGCTGAACTAATCAATCACACGGTAATGTTTAGGTATATTTTCACCGCAAAATAAAACGCTACAAAAATGCATTTAGAAAACGAAACCGATTTTTTTTTCAATATTTGTGTCTCTAACATATTATTCGGATTTACGCAATAAGGTACCAGGGTGAAGACTCGGCGCGATTACACTCCAGTCCCGCCTCGACCCGAGACCCGAGCAAGTGCCCTCCAGCGGCGAGCACGTCGAGATGTAGCTCGAGTTGCCTCGAGTGGCCGTGTGGAGCATTGTGTTTTAATACATACCTACTAGCACAGCGTTGGATTTTAAAATAATATATGTTTAGGAAAAAACAACGAAAAACGTAGAGTATATATACCAGCTGGCTTTTGGAACGCTAAACCTACCTGAGAGGAATTATATTTCGATAAATTAAATCAGCTTACCGGTACCGCGGTCTACAGCTGGACACATAGGTTTCTTTCAATATAGCTAAGGAAGGCGGAAGTCGAAGGAGTGGCGCAACTTGGGCACAGTCCTATTTGGATATGTATAGATGATGATTATTTTATTCAATAAGCACTCATATACCAGTTGTGCCAAAGCAGTTTATGTTGGTGTAGCTTTTCAGTAAGCCCCTTTGGGAAAATAAGCCTAAAGCTATAAATAAATACAATTCTTCAAGAAATTAGATATTTTGGTAGTAGAAATTTTGCCGCAATGTACATCTTTTTCGCTGTTATAACATTCAGGCTCCACGCCGTGTGACTATGGATTATAATATCAACTTGATTCTTAACCTAAGTCCGTCCCTTAAACTACTCTAACCAACTAATATAGAAAATTATACATTAAAACTAAATATACGTTATAGAAACACATTATTTATGAATAAACTGAATAACATAAACTCGGTGTCCTCAACAGGGCAAGACGGTACAAGAAGCACCGCCTTGCCCCGTTGGGGTCTTGACCGATCGGGGAAAAGACGAGTGCTTTATAAGTTGCATGTTCGGCCACATATGGAATACTGCTGCCATTTATGGGCGGGTGCACCTGGATAGCATCTTGGACCCTTTGATTTGGTACAGAAACATGCAGTTAGGATTGTCGCCGATCCCAAGTTTACAAGCGATCTAGAACCCCTAAGTCTAAGAAGTACCGCTTCTACAACGGACAGTGTTCTGAGGAATTGTTCGATATTATCCCAACGGCTGCTTTCTACCATTGCACCTCTCTTCATCGGCGGGGAGATTATCCACATACCCTAGAGCTAAAACGGTCTAGTACCGCCTCAGGTCAATCGGTTTCAGAGGAAAGGTTGTGGAATTAGCTACTTACTAGCAGTTCTCTACTGAGGTTTTCCCAAGAGACCACAGTATGGGGTTCTTCAAAAAGGGGTGAAAAGACTTTTAAAGTGTTGGTAACGCGCGAGTTAGACCTTTGGTGTTGCAAGTGTTAATAGTTAACGGTAACCACTTAACATTCAGGCGGATCGTATGCTTGATTGCCACCTTAGTGGTATAGAACGAACACAAAGAAAAAAGAATAAAATTGACACATGTATTTAGGAGTCAAAATACTCCTCCTCATCGCTGTCAGCTGATAATGTTCCTAGAAGACTGGCAATATTGCCACGTTGAATCGCAATGCATTCTTTAGCAAGAAAAGGCCAGCTCTCTGATCATGATCACGCAGTGTGGAACTGTCGAACAAACGTCTAACAATAACTTTGTAAAGCTAAAAATATCTTCTACCAATAAATAAATAGGTTATCTTTCTTTTGGCCACGGGAAGTCGTAGCCAAAAGAAAGATAAGCTATACACAGCTTATTTTTGGACACTATTAGAATAACGAAACCAGGATATTAATTGAGATTTTACAAGAAACAACTAACTTCAAGGTCTGTCAGTTTGATATCCGTGTCCCATGTAAACGGCTAGTAAAAGGCCGTTAAAGAGCGCTGAGTATTCGAAACAAGACAGACCATTTCGACCTTCCAACCTTCATAATAAGTTACCTGGTCCCGAACAAACACGAGTGTAACAGATCCCGTTCGTCATTTACGGATCGTGCTTGACAAACAAAGACGTCTGTGTAATCCGATCCGGCGATGTGCAATAAACATTCTAAGTGTTACGTTTACTGCTCACGAACAATGAACGCACTCGGCACTGCAATCCCTGGGCACTCGAAGCCTTTGAGTACACCCATTGTAGCATCTTCGTACAACAACTTACGTCCGAAACGAAGTGGTCAAACATAAAGATATGGTGAGAGTGGAATTGTTTGTCGTTTTGATGAAGCGATTGTTCTCCCATTCAAACGATAATTCGTTAAGAATTTTTTTTGGTAGCAAATGATCTCAGAATTTAGGAGTAATAAAGATCCCAGACGAAATACTTTTTGTAGATCAGATAGTCGGCCAGTGAATATGCTGAAACTGCTTATCTTTTCGCCGCGCAGCGGCTGAAAGACAATCGAAAGTTCGAAACGTCCTTTACAGATTTTTTTAAGGATTTTTTTTGTTCAAAAGTATGGTCTAATTTAATATATACAAAACGACCACTGCTAGTATGTAGCCTGTCCTAAAGTGTCATTGCTTACAAATGTTATAATCCTAACACCATTATGTGGCCGTAACTTTGATCTGCTATTAAAACAATAAAGGACATTAAGGTACGTCCTAAATATCTCCTCTAGAATATTGAATAGTTCCGAAGCCACGCAAAATCAAAATCGGGAGTAAAGTAATAATCATATTACGTAAATTAACATGACGTCTCTTTACGTTGGCTTACCTTAGTAAGTTATGAAAAAGATTATAAACAAACTAATAATCGCTAAGCTTTGTGTAGCTTTCATTGCCTACATTAGCTTCACATTCAACAATATTTACATACCTTTTTTACAATACTCATCGCACTACGTACTCGTACGTAAATTTTGTTTACACGGCCATTTTCAGCTTGAAGACTATCGATCTTCGACGTTATAAAACACATTATACTGCAGTTGCTTAATTGAAAATTTAAACATCAGAAATATAAACTACTTTATGAGAGACTGAGGAACACAGTTTGAAATCCCAATTAGTCCGGATATGCTTACTAAAAATATTTTTTTTTTTTTTTTTGTTGGGCTTCTCGCACACATTTCTGGGAAATGTGGTTGCTTAACCGGTCATTTGCTGGCGAAGCCAAAAGAGGCCTCCAGCCAGGCTTAAATTAAATATTAAAACTAAGCAACTTTCGCTAAGGGCGCCCCCTGCGGGACACGGACCTCGGCTTAGGGCGTTGCTGGGGATATCAAGCTATTGTTTTGGGGACAGCTGGATCGGTATTATTTAAATTGTATTAGGGGACATTTAAAGCTACAGGCTCGGCACGGGCCGGCGCGAGCAAGAGACGGGAGGGAGAAGTGCTAACTTGAACGGGAAGGTGACGCGGCGATAGGCCTCCTCGACGTCGGTGAGGCGGGCATCCTCGGCGGCGGGGGCGGTACAACGGTCGGGTGTTTAGTGAACGAGACAACGCGAGTCTCTTCATGTGATCTAACGAATAATATACAGTCCGACTATCTAGTTTTATACTACGCTTAACTAATTTCTAGAACTTTCCGTGTAACCGGTCTCCTCACGTGGATGTTTTAAAAAGGCGACTAACGAAACAGACAAATCCTTAATCCCAACTCCAAATTGATTCTTAATTTTGACCGTAAGGGACTCTAAATCAGAGGGATGGGGAGCAGTCCTTTCTGCGGAACAGTAGCTATACTGCGCTCACCAACCCACCTTTTTTTTTATTGATGTCCAGTGGAAATTCTACATAGAACTTTCTTCACCCCGGGGAAGGGCGAAGGGGTATGCCGGACTCCTACCGGCTAAAACCACTAGAGCGGTCATCTTCGGCACCGAAGGGGGGCTCCAGGTCCTCGTAAGATCACACTAGAGCCGCCCATTGGTGCCACGCCTTTAGGCACATCACGGAGGGGATGACTGTAAAGCGGTCACCCCCTCTAGCGGAGGGAAGGCAACTGTAAAAAGGTCGCCCGCCCAGGCACTTCTCGGGGGTCACCAACCCACCTGCCAACTGAATAGTACTGGCAAATTCCATTATCCAATCTCCAAATGACGACACAACTGTAGGAAATCTGTGTACAGCACTTGGCTTGACTTGGCTTTTGGTTGATACATCGTATTATGAATTCTAAAGAAAATTAATTATTAATTTTAAAAAAAATACTTACTCGTATAACATACAAAGACGCGGAAACTTTTAAAAATCACACGAATGGACGTATCAATAATATATAACAGTAGTACCGTGAAAATGGCGCTACTTATAATAAAAATAGCAGAGAAGGCATAGAATAGCAAGAAATACACTCTATACATTTTACACTCTATTGCCATTAAATCTAGTAAATTAAAACATCGTTATACCAAGCGAAATAAAAAATATCGAATTATGTAGAACCCATGGACTCGATTATTAGTTTAAAGATGCAATATGATATTTAAAGATTCCAAATCCCTACTTCCTCTAAAATTCTCTTTTGAATTCCATACAATATATAACGTACTGATTAACGCTCTGATATCGATTAATCTCGCTCCAATATATTATACAAACCAATGAGAGCATTCGCAGGAAAAATAAAAAGAGTACCACAAGCTACGCGATATTGGCACTCTAGTCCGTATTGACTATGTGATATTAATAAGCATTCTTAACACTCTTTCTCAGGAAAACGAAGAATATTACTATCCTTACATACAAGTCAATATCTAGTATACAAATACGGCTTCAATTATTATCTGCATGGTACGCCGCAATAGTCCAACGGAGTCGAATCGGATCAAACTCCCACACTGCAATTGTCGGTTATATAAGACTTTTTTAAACACGCAAAGAGTCGGATAATGTTGGCCTCTAGGCGGCCATTTTGTGCGTGTTCCGTTTGTTTACGTTTTATAGAACGTTGGATAGCGCTACATAACCTGTTCCCTACAATTTAGCAATTCTCAAAGGTCAATCTACTACGCACGCAAAGTTATCCCACTTCGGCTATCAAGGTTGTACTTGTATGTTTAGTATCAGTTTAACATAGGATGCTACGCGTGTGTACGGGTTTTTATCAATATTCTATGAGTTGACTTGATATACGGACTGGAGACATGACTTTAAAATTTAGCAATTGTAATGCACGAAGCACAACTATGAGAGCTTAGTGGTTAAACGCTTGTCCTCGATACAGAAGGGGAAGAAAAACATCGTGAGAAAGCCTGGACACCCAAGAGGGCTACAAAATGGGCTGATTATTTTAGTTGAAAGTTTATGGATGGAACAGGCCACTTCGGCACCAAGGAGCACCTACATAGGATGAAGCTTAGCACAACGGATACATGCAGATTCTGCATGGATTATCAAGAGTCAATGCAGCACATTTTGTGCAGCTGTGACGCTCTGGGAAGACGTAGGGCAAAACATCTAGGAATAGCTTATCCATTGCCTGATGATTTTGCACGGCTCCAGGCAGGTATGATTGCGAAGTACCTACAGGGACTTCTTGATTTGCCAGCAGAGGAGTCGTGCAGGGCTTTGGGCAGCACAATGGACCCAATAGGGTCGAAGTGCGTTCAGCTGATGCTAAGCCCGTTGTAGCCACAATAGAATAGAATAGAATTATGGATGGAAGATACGACAATTTCAGTCTTTCAAAAGCTACCAGAAATAGAATCTTTTGAAATTCCAAATTCAACAGCTTACGATATAAATTGGATGAGATTTCCTGTTCGAAATGTTTTGCCTACGGTCTAGCTATGCTTATTTTTTTAGTCTATGTTATGATTCGTTCAGTACACAAAATAAAAAAGTATAGTAATTTATTTATTTATTTATTTCTTGGGGTCTCGCGATTATTACTCATTATAATAAATTACTTTTTAGCGGGTTTAGGATGTTTGTCCTGCGACCACGAATGCTGCAAAGTGTTCGAAACGTCAGGAAAAACAACAATATAATATACACGATGTAATTCGATTAAAAGTGTATTTAGAAAGATATAAAAGTATATTTGGTCCAATTTAGGGTTATTAAGTTGTAAGCTTTTTCTACACGGCGATATTTTATTTTAATTTTCTAACACCTTAGTCAGTAAATAAACAAATCATTATGTTACGTGTCCAATAAGTGCACGCGTGGTTATATTATGCGATATAATTAGCCATGATAATTTCAATAAGCGTCCAACCATAATGACGCAACTAATAACTGTGACCGCAACACTCAACACGCAACCTCGCCTACTTTCTATTCATCACAACAACATTGACGTTGCATGATAATAGTGGCATAAAATTAGCTAAGCACGTGCTTTATTTATTGCGAAGATGCATAAATGTGAATAAATAAATTTGAATAACAGCATCGTCGATTATGTTCGAGACAGTAAAGGATGTTTTATATCAACAGTTTACTGATAATATAGTAAAATATTATCACGTTTTAACATTAATCGTTAATAATAGGGTATTTAGGGAGAGTTTATAAAAGAAAGAAAACGATGTATGTCCAACGGAGTAAGAGCACATAGTTCCCGGTAACACACGGCACAACATTGACAACTTACTACTGTAAAACCTAATAAGATTAAAACATTGTGCGTTGTGGTGGAAGTTTTAATTGGCATATACCATAGTACCACTCTATCTCCTGCTATGGATGTCATAAAAGGTGACTAAGGGACTAAATCAGAGGGACAGGCGGCAGTATTCCTTCTGTGGAACTGCACTATACGCCATACTGTGCTCACAAACCTACCTTTTTTTTTTTTTTTTTTTTTTTTTTTTATTGGTGCCCAGTGGAAATTCTTCATGAACTTCCTTCGCCCCGGGGAAGGACGAAGGGGTATGCCGGACTCCTACCGGCTAAAACCACTGGAGCGGTCATCTTCGGCACTTAAGGGAGGCTCCAGGTCCTCGTATGATCACACTGGAGCCGCCCACTGGTGCCACGCCTATTGGCACATCTCGGAGAGGGTGACTGTAAAGCGGTCACCCCCCCGGGGGGATTGTAAAGGATCCCCCAAAGCGTCCCACGGCAGCGCGTGACCACATGCGTGCTACCGTCTTCTCTTGGGTCGCTTGGTGTGGGCACGCAGATTCCCCAATCTACGCACCCGCGAACCCAGAGGTCCCCACCTTATAGCAATGGCAGGGTTTTTCAGGCGTATCGGAGTTAGGCGCCAGGGCGGTTGTTACCCCGGCGCCGTCTCCTTCTTCTTCGAGCGGGATTGGCCCTCTCCCGATCCCGCTCTGCAGTCTCCTTCTGGAGCATGACACTCTCACAGAAGGAGACCACTGCATTCCAGTTTTCATGCTCTGCCAACATAGCCGACACTATTGCTGGTAGAGAGAGATCTTGCCCGATCCGATCGACCAGGATCCGCCGCTCGGCGGCCCACGCAGGGCACGCCTCGAGCGTGTGCTGTGCGGTGTCCTGGTCGCTATCACAATGGTGGCATTGTGCCGTGGCTTCGCGTCCTATCCTGTGCAGGTACGCACCGAAACAACCGTGTCCGGTGAGCACCTGCGTCAGGCGATAGGTGACGCGCTCGCTCCTGCTGAGCCAGGCTCCGAAGACCGGCAGGACTGCCTCGACGACGCGCTTGGTCGCAAATTGCATCCGCAGGCGGTGACGCCACTTTACAAGTGCGCGTCGCCGAGCCAGCCGCCGCAGCCTGTCCAACGCCCCTGGAGGCGCGTTTTCGCCGCTCTGGCGGAGGGAGCGTGTCTGATCGTAGACCCACGCATCCATCTCCGCCAGGATGTCGAAAGGCGGAAAACGCGCCAGGAGAGTTGCCGCCTCGTAGGACACCGTTCGGTATCCTCGTGCGATCCGGATAGCCACTCTGCGCTGCAGACCGTGAATTTTGGTTCTGCAGCGCTGGGCACCTGACAGTCGAGCTGACCATACAGGCGCCCCGTAGAGGGCCACGGACCGCACAACCCCTCCGTAGAGACGGCGAACTTCCTCACATGGTCCCCCGAGATTGGGCAGCAGCCGGTGTAGTGCACCCACTACCCTCTCGACTCGGGGGACGAGGCGCTGAAAGTGCTCTTCGAAGCCCCAACGACTGTCCAGGGTGAGCCCCAGGTATTTCATGTACCGGCCCACCCCGATTCGCGCGTCACCAACGCGTATCCACGAACTGGGTGGTTCTCTGCTCCTCGGCAGTTTGTGGAACCATAGCGCCTCGGTTTTTTGAGGCGCTATCCGCAGACCCAGGGCGTGGATTTTGGCCACGACAATTGCCACCGCTTGCTCCGCAAGCTGGATGGTTCCCTCGAAGGACTCCCCACTGGCCAACACCAGAGTGTCGTCAGCGTAACAGACTAAGCTGACGCCCGCGGGGAGAACAACACGCAGGACCGCGTCGTAGGCGAGGTTCCATAAAAGGGGGCCGAGAACTGACCCCTGCGGAACCCCGCACGTAATCTCCCTCCGCTTTACGCTACCGTCCCTACCCACGTAGCGAATGTGCCTATCGCGCAGATAGGCCCCTATGATGCCCTGCAGGTAGGGCGGACACCGATGATGGACTAGTGCCGCCCTAATAGCGCCCCACGGGATGGAGTTGAAGGCGTTGACGATGTCTAGACTGACCGCCAACGCCACCCCACCCCGCCGAGACACTGCCTGTTCCGACAGCGAGCGGACGCGAAGAATCGCGTCAATGGTGGACCGCCGCTGCCGGAAGCCATACTGACTTTCGGCCAGGTCGGGGCCAACTCGCGACAGGTGCTCGACGAGTCTTCGGGTAATTATTCTTTCGAATAGCTTCGAAGCCTCGTCAAGCAGGCAAATGGGACGGTATGCAGAGGGAGACTCCGCAGCCCTTCCTTCCTTCTTCAAGAGAACCAATCCGGCTGCCTTCCAGCCGGACGGGAACACACTACTACGGAGGCAACTGGTGAACAGCCGCCTCAAGCGGTCCCCAAGAGACTGCAGTGCATACACCCACGCACGGCCCGGAATGCCGTCCGGACCCGGTGCGGTGTTGCGACTCTTTAGGCGGCCAATGGCTCGGCCCAGCTCCCCTTCAGAAACCCCCAACTCCTCGGCCCAGTCCGAGGCAATCGGGGGTTCACAAACCTACCTGCCAAACGTGGTGAGTACTGGTAAATTTTCCCAAAATTACGACACAGTTGTGAAAATTATGAAGTAGGCTTTAGTTCAGCAGTGAACATCCTTTGGCTGATAAGATGATGTTTAACTGAGCATCAGATAATTATAGTAAAACCTAACTTTATAATACTTTTTATTGCGAACAATAGTAAATGACCACCAAAATTTAATCTCCATTTTATGTAACTGTTTTCGTTTTAATTTTGTGCTATCAAAAGAATTAGAACCAAGTATTCGTGTTTGCGGAACCGTAAACTACTGTGACAATATTTGGGCCAACTTAATTTGAAGTGCAATAAGATTTGGTGGTAGGTAATTACTAAATTTGGTCTGCCGAGATCATTTTCGTGGTGATTAGATTATTTAGGTGGTATATTTGATCACAGATGGTACTAACTTAGTATCAATCGATTTGCAAGATGTTCAAAACCTCTCTATTTCATCTTCATCATTTCAGCCGAAAAACGTCCACTGCTGAACAGAAGCCTCCCCCAAAGATTGCCACAACAGCCGCTATGGGTTTGTGTTGTGCTCACTGGGGGGTATTGCCATAATCGCCACGCGTAGCATACGGCTTGGCGATCGCAATTAAGTTATAAATGTACTCGAAGGACGCTGCTGCCCATCCTCCGGCTAATCCCATTGTCGCCTTGTACAACACCCAAGGGATGAGATGGGGTAGTGGTATTCTTAGCCGGTACCGCTCGGCGAACACGGCTCTATATCTACTATCGCGATTATTACGGAATAAACGAGAGCAATGAAGTAGTTCTAATAGAGCTGAAACCCCCAATTACACACTATGGAAACTTTGAGGGAAGGACCTCCAAAGCGTTGGAGAGTAATAAGACGCTGCATTATTTAATACATTCACGACGTCCGATGTCAGCAGTGCACTCTATCGTGTAATACCCCAGACACTAGACTCGTTCGTGACACGGGGCTTAGATGTCCCAGAAAGCGACAAGTAAAGCTCCACCGAGCCCCTGTGACACTGGCTGTAAACCTACGTTGCCTTAACATTTGCAATTACGAGTAAAAACTAGGTTCATATTAATTTCGTTCTTATTTTAAAAATAAATCTTTATCAAACATTTATATACACCTTATTCAAACTCTATGGTTTATGGTTTACCGTGTGGTGCCATCTACGAATAGCACCAACCCATCTCATCACGTGGGTATCGTAAAAGGTGACTATGGGATTAACCGGAGGATGGGCAGCAGCGTCCTTCGAGTACATTAACAACTGCGATCGCTGACCCGTCTGCCAAGTGTGGCGATTATGGCAAAACCCGCAATTAAGCACACAACAAACCCAGACCGGTCGTTGTAGCATTCTTTGGGGGAGGCTTTGTCATGGACTTTATACGGCTGAAACGAAACTCTATGGACAATAGATCGTTCTAACTATGATTAACCAAAACATCCTACTGGCTTTTTCCAAAACACTTAATCAAGTCACCGTCATATTAAAGCAGGGCAGTTAAAAGTGCCAACCAGAAAAGGAAAATTTAAGGTCGTCGCGGGAAATTAAAGTGACCATAGGTAACACACTAAAACTTCCTATTGTTCTTAACCGGAGACAATGTGTAGTTAAAGGCGGAGCTCGTCCATAAATTTAGACATACTTTCTACATTCCGCCCACAAACTTGTCACAATTGCCGCTGAGAGGCCGAGTGACAAGTAAGACAACCAACACAATTGAACTATTGTCTCTATATTATAGGGTGCATCTTTTTGTCATTCTAGATTATCAGACGGGAATAACAGTTGTCAATCATAACAGCCAAAAGTCGTCTACAGCTGAACAATGGCCTCCCCCATAAACGACCGGTTACATTTTGGGGGAATTCACCGGTTCTCACCACGCTTAGCAGGCGGGTTGGTGAGCGCAGTACGGCCGCTGTACAAAAGGTATGCTGCTGCCCATTCCTCTGGTTTAAAGTCTCTTAGTCAACTTTTACGACATCCATGGGAGTAGACGGAGTAGTGCTACATTCTTAATCCGAACACCACACCGACTGTTTTCACGGTCAGATTTCAGTTGTTAATTAAACTTTATGATTATCTTCTTTATATTACTGAATCTTTTCTACATTCTTAGAGATGAGTTCCACCCCAATCCACTTGCCTATCGCCCCACTGCTGGGTAGGTATAGGGTTTCTTTTTATCATCCTTTCAGGTTACGACCATTTTTCTCCCGCTATTCTATTTATTTTTATGCAGCCTATTGGCTAGGCGAGCAAGTCATGCGTCACGCCTGTCCATAACAATTATAATGCTACCCAGGACTCGTCGTGGCACCAAACTACCAACCACCACTACCACCAAGCTCGAGACATTATTTATTTAGTCTCTTAGGTCCAATAGTTTCACAACCTACAGTGCCCTTCAAACTGAGACACAGTTATGTCTAAAGTTTAAACACTACTGCTTAGCAGCAGTCAAGATCTAGCACTTTGATAGTGCCTACCTGGCCAGACTCTTGCCATAGAGAGATAATATAAGATACTTACCACCAATGTAAACCATAAAACTATTAATTGGCAATATGGCAATAAGAGGGTAAGTAAGTGGAATACGATGATAAGCTATCCGTCACAGATGTATGTATAATCGAGTTAGCAACAAAAACGCTGCATTTGTCTCGAGAGCCCATGGTACGCTCGGATTGAAACCCAGACGTGACAGTTGCTAAGCACAGCTAACAGACGCAGACGCCTGCTGACCTCAGTGCGGAAGTTGCGCAGTGATAGCGTTGTATATTCACGGGGAGACTACATCGCCACAGAATAATTGGTTAATGAAGCACCGACACTTAAATTTCTTTGTGATTTACGTGGGAAGGAAGATGCGGTTTGCGTGACGATCGATGATCTTGTTTCTAATGGGCTTCTTGCCTGTGGCGACGATATAAGCAGTGTTCGAGTAGTCCGTAGTCTCTGGCGCATTCACCCATACATTATCATTTCATTTGCATTTTACTCTGATCTAAGTATTCATGACTGTATAATGTTGTTACTCAATGAACCTTTGTCTACTTAAAGTGAAAATAGTGTTGACTTTTTTGTCAATTAGTTTGTTTTCGTACGGCCAATTTTACAAGATGATATATCTATGATATTTTCAAATTGAGTTTAATAAATATTAGAACTTTTCTTAAAAGTAAAAATTGCAGTCAAAACGCAGTTTAAATTGTTAGTAAGCTTCCGCCCTTTATAGTCTTGTTCGAACCACAGAACAGTAATGTTCTGTGGTTGGAACGAGCAAAGTTTAAGCGTAAATTACATTGTTTTGATTGACTCTATGACAATAATATAGACATTTTTCAAGAACTCGTTGAATTTAATAATAAATCGGTAACTTTGGAACTTTATCATTAATTAGCTGTTGTGTGAAGGGCGGTGACGTTAAGCAACGGTCAGCGCAGTCAGTTTATAGGTGGGTGACCGTATAATAGTAATTGAACCGAGCATCTGCAAGCTTCGGAGGGCTCTTTAAGTCGTCGGCCCGGTCGTTATCATTAGACGGTGTAAGTTAGTCGGAGGCCTTTGGGCAGCTTAACAACTCTGACATAAGGTGGCCACTAATCTAACAAAAGAAAGAAATCTACTGACTGGTATATCATATCATATACCATCATATATATAAACGTTGCCCCATACTAAATATTTATTCTGTGCGGGAATCGAACCCACGACCCGGACCGCAGCTGTCGACTGTATGAGCTACTGCACCGATCGTGCCGTCAATAGTATATCTTATCATTTAATAATAACGTAATTGATTAAACAGTTAGCAATTTGAATTGCAAAATCTATTTGCATTTCAATTTGGACTAATATTTGGAACCAGAACATAAATAATCAGTCCATTACTGCCCCACTGCTGGACAAGGGCCATTTTCTCATAATGATAAAGGTATAAACCACTACTTAAAACAGCATTTATGTTCAACATTTAGGCAAATATGATGTATCTGAATATAAAAACGCTCGATTACACCCCAATGGTATTCATAACGGCAACTACATAGTATAACATGTGTACTTGAGATATCTGATTTAATCAAGAGTGAAAGCAAAGCAAAGCATTAAGTTTGGTTGGGCATGGAAATAACCGTTACGTTACTTTAAATAAAATACCACATCGACGGCTCATCCGTACGCCATATTGATGCGAGACAAACTGGACATTTTATTTATCAAAAAGAACATAAATAAAAATGTTTCACTATTCTGGCTTTGTTTACAGAACCTATAAACCAATCAAGCTCATGTTTACTATTTTTGATTAAATCGATTTTTGAATACATTGTGCTCGTCACGTAGGAACGGTTTTTTAATGTTATGTTTCAGTTTATTTTATCGAAGATTTCTTCCAATTATACAAGCCGACTATAACCGAAGGAAAGAAAGAAATGAAATAAAAAAGAAAGAGGGTTTAAGGTTTTTTTTTGTACAACATGGTGACAAAATGAGCAAGTCATTCGCGCGGTGGTAAGCTTCATGGCTGCCCATAAAAATTGTAATGCTACCCAGTACTAGTCCTGCGTAACACCACACTGCGCTTTCACCTCGAGACATTAGTTAGTACCTTACGCCCAGTAATTTCACTAGCTGCAATGCCCTTCAAACCGGAGCACAGACCACAGTAATGTCTAACTAAAGTTTAAACACTACTGCTTACCGGCAGAGAAAAAAACATATTTAAATAAAAACTAAACGGCTGTTTTTCACTACTGTTCGTGCATTAAGTCATCGCTCGCAGTACCATGATAATATCATATCATAGTACAATAAAGCGTCTTGATCGCGTTGTTTACGATATATTGACTGCTCAAAAATGACAAAAACTTTAACTTATTACTTAAGAGATAAATAGGTTTCTTATTTTTATTATAGGCCTAAGTGTAACCTCTTTCAGTGTGTCTAATGGAACATGGTCATAAATAATATAATAATATTAAAATAAAATATTACTTCTAATTATTTGGATGTTGAGGAGCAAGCTCAACAAACATTTAGTGTTAAAAGAAAAATAGCATATTAATAATAATTATACTACTCAATATTTGGCATAGCTTTCATTTCAACACTACAGCTAGGTAAATCAGGCTCCGCCAGCCATGGACTGCCTTAGGCTAATTTCATTCATCATCATATCAGCTACAGCACGTCCACTGCTGAACAAAGGCCTCCCCCTTAGATTTCCACAACAAAGCGGTTAAATGCCGCCCTCATCCAACGACTCCCAGCGACCTTCACCAGGTCATCTGTCCACCTCGGAGGTCGTCCCACGCTGCGTTTTCCGGTGCGCGATCTCCATTCTAGAAACGTTGTGCCCATTGCCACTTCAGTTTACTAATCCTTTCAGCTATGTCGACAACTTTAGTTCTACTAGGGATCTCCTCATTTCTGATTCGATCTCGTAGAGAAATACCAAGCATAGCTCTCTCCATAGCTCGCTGAGTGACCTTGAGCTTTCTTATGAGGCCTATTGTGAGTGACCACGTCTCTGTTCCATATGTCATTACTGGTGATTTCATTCATAGAAGTAATATATCTTTTTAAGCTTAAATTTCCATTAGTGCGGGATGGCCTATACGTGTTAGTTTATGCCTATATGACAGCTGATACAATGTTATTGAGCAGTTTATCGCTGCAAGAACACAATGCTTGATTATCTCATCAGTTTACCAACAGGTAGGCCTTACAATGAACATGGACACAACTAAAGCCATGTCAAATGCCCATGTCGTGGCCATGCCAATATCCGTTGGGAACTATGTTCTCGAAATTGTTGACGAGTATGTCTATCTGGGACAAACGGTCCAGTTAGGTAGGTCCAAATTTGAGAAAGAGCTCGATCGTCGAATCCGACGGCTGGGCAGTGTTTGGGAAACCCCGCAAAGTATTTTTGTCTACAATACCGAAGTGCCTCAATACCAGTATTTAACCTGTGATGAAATATGGCACGGAGACATGGTCGTTCACTATGGGCCTCATAACAACGTTCAAGGTCACTCGGCGAGCTATGGAGAGAGCTATGCTTGGCATTTCTCTGCGAGATCGAATCAGAAATAAGGAGATCCATAGAAGTCCATCTGACATAGCGGAAAGGATTGGTAAGCTGGCAATTGGCAGAGCACATAGCGCGTAGAACTGATGGCCGTTATGGCAAAGGGTTCTCAAGTACCGGAAAACGCAACGGGGGAGGGCTGCAAACAAGATGGATAGACGACCTGGTGAAGGTTGCTGGTAATCGTTGGATGCGGACGGCATGTACTTAACCGGTCTTTGTGGCAATCTATCTTTTATTCAGCAGTGGTACACCTTCGGCTAATATGATGATGGTAATGAAAATTAATTTACGTCACATATATTAAATTTGACTATTGTTTTAACGGATATTAAGACAATGAATATTCTCATCCTAAGATACAAAACAGTGGTATGTGATTGTGTATATCACAAACTACACAAAGGCTCGTTAGAAATACCAAGAATAGTAGAAGGTACACTATAGACAATATAAAGAAGGATAAGACGTGTCGGATAAACATGACTTGAGTTTACTCGAAGACAATGCATAATTTCTTACTATCGTAACCCCTTTATCAATTGAAGTAAATATTACTAATCGATTAATTAAGAGGCATATTTCAAATAGCTCCATATACAATAAAACGCATATCTATCTATACCACTCACTCCTGGTCCCGTTTGAAAGAGTGAAGCCGGTACTACGCAGGCGACCTAACAACTGTTACAATACTTTATGGCTTTCCTACACTACAAACAAAGCCATACGTTATTCTGTTATAATTACTGCACAATGTCTATTCTAGAAAGCCAACTTTCATTTTTTACTTTCTTTCATCACACCTACTTGATAATATAATTACGAAACGTTACATAAACATTCTAAGATTCCAAATTTAAGCATGATAAAATTCAAAGATTCCAAATTTAAGCATGAGAAAGTTCATGAAATTTATTAGAAAGTGTTAAAATCTCTAGTAGGCAATTATACTGTTCAGCGAAATGCAACAAACCGGAAACCGGGTGCCGCTATAACGGATATTAATATGACGTCATTGAATCCCTCGACGCCACGAGCCGTACTTCCGGCCGAGGACTGGAACAATACACCTACATTCCATATTTTATGAGTTTTACTAACGTACGGTAAATATCCCGACCATCATGGTGTCCATACATTATTAAATAGATTTTTTTATTCCTTGTAGATAACATTTGAATAAAATGCTCCACTGAAAATTGTTTTAAATAAAACGACTTTTTATTTAAAACAATTAGCACGAACAGGTACATGTATTAAGCTCATCTGTGATGTATCACATTTTCCCAAGGTAAAATAGCCCAAACCTTGCCAAGGAACCATGCTTTGCAACAGTAAAAACCCTATTCGAATACACGAGGAGTGGTGATAAAAGCTTATGTTTACAATATCAACTGGTTTCAACGAATGAATCATATGATAATGGTTGTGAAATGACCAATGCTGTGCAATACTTTAAAATAACTAACACTAACTTTGCTACACAATTAGTTATATAAATAATAACAAACCGCAATAAGCCAACTTATCAAACTGTTTAAACCAACTTCAAGAGTAAAGCTAAATAATGTTTTAAAAAATCGCTGCGTGACATAATTCTCACTTTAAAGACTTCGTAGGGGTGAGCTCTGTACCCCGGGGGATGGGCTTAAAAACGGCCAAGTTTCAATTTTGCTCCCCCAACTCGCGGATAAACGTCGGATGATAAATTAAAGCAGAAACGTCATCATTCCTGTCGTCTTACGGGGAATCAAATTTACGAAATCAACAGGATTCAAGATTAGAAGCGTCTGTAGAATTTGAAACGGAGGTTAATGATAGAAATGATCATACTAACGCATCATTATCATTTTGTAGTGTTAACGATGAGTTAGTATGTTAATTTCTATTCAACGGTAACTTATACGTGAGTATAACACCATAACATATGATTTCTAGGAATTTCAGTAAAACTTAAGATATATTTTTTTAAATATTTCTTACCTACCTCCATTTTACGGACAAAGTAGCTGAGACCCGCGATTTCACCCGCCATTTAATTCAAAAGAAATTGCTCTATCTATACAAATAAATAAAGTTGAAGTGTCTGTTTGTAATCTATACAAATAAATAAAATTGAAGTGTCTGTTTGTAATCTCAAAATAACAGCGTTTTACTAAATGCATATGAAAGTATATACGGCACGTATAACAAAAACACAATTTTTAATTTTTTTGTCTGTCTGTCTGTTTGTTCCGGTTAATCTCCGAAACGGCTGGACCGAATTTGACGGGACTTTCACTGGCAGATAGCTGATGTTATAAGGCATAACTTAGGCTACTTTTATTTTAGAAAAATAATTAGGGTTCCGCGCAAAAAATATAAAACCCTTGAAATCCAAAATACATATTCTATATCAAGTGTCTATGTCGAAGTACTCCACATTTCTTTTAAATTAAACGCGGGTCCCAGCTAGTTATAAATAATTTAAAGTACTTCGGCATAGACATTTGACGTAGAGTATATGTATTGGCTTTAATTATTTAGCGGGGAACCCTAATTATTTTTCTAATATAAAAGTAGCCTGAGTTATTCCTTATAACATCAGCTATCTGCCAGTGAAAGTCCCGTAGAAATCGATCCGGTCGTTTCGGAGATTAGCGGGAACAAACAGACGAACAGACCGACAGACAGACAAAAGAAAATAGTTTTTTTGTTGTAGGTACCGTATATACTTTCATATGCATTTAGTAAAAAGCTGTTAGTTAGACATTACTCCAATTTTAATTATTATGATGTATAGATGTAAGAACAGCGATTCTACGGACATTCATTATACATGTCATTAAATGATTTAACAATGTTCTTTCGTTATTATTTATTGCCAATATGCATAATAATGTATTGCGATGTTAAATACAGACAATCATACTGGGGCATTAATTAACTTTCTGTTTATTTTATGGATATTTAATTATATAATTCTGCAACCCAGCGGGCTCATACATAAACAATATAATTTTATTTGTTTAAGTCATTGCTATCTTATTACAAGCATAACAATAAGACTGATTATATTATATCAGAAGGTAGGAAGAAATCAAGCAACTACTTTAATCTGCCCTCCAGGATTACTTTACCCCATGGTGAGAGAACGACTGCCCAGAGGGGTTTAAGAGAAGAATGATTATGTCTCTCAATTCACGAGTTTATATCCCTGTAAGAGGGAACCCAGTTTTTTGATAGGCTTAGGCGGGGGCATGGGTCCAGGATTTTAATTTAAAATGTAGTGAGACAAACCGGGGACTCTCTGTGGCTGCACTATAAAAATGCGTCTCGGATTGTCCCCAGGGGTGTAAAATTATTGTATGAGATGAAAGCTACAATTTTAGGTCTATTATGTACAATGGGTGCTATATACTTCGAAAACAGAAAATACGGCGTCTGCCTTTCCACGTTTAAATTAAATTCTATGACAGACGGATTCGCCACTCACAAGATTGGCCCACTGAATGTTTATATATAGAATGCTTATTATCTTGAAGTATGCATATATTTGATAGGGTTCAGCAGCTGCTTCAGGGATCAAAAATTGACTTACAAGTGAAGACGCAGGAGGTAGCTGTTTTAATGAAATCTTTTATTTGTCAATGCATACAATATTGAAACAGAACCTTTAATACTCAAATAAATCAGTTACGACGTCACTAAAGAGTACATCAAAGAAATATTTTCTTAAACGCATTTCAATATCCACGAGATTTATCTATACTTTCGCCGTTAGCGGGAAACTAAAGTGAAAACCTATTTAAGTCGTATTAGGAACATTGCGGGGAATGCAATGAGTTAGAACTTATCTCATTTTAATGTCAGCCTCCCGGTAGAGTAATGAAGATGTATTCTGCATCAACATAGTTACACGACTTCTGATGTTAGATCTACGACTTACAAGTTCTTTAGTGTATGTATACTTTCATATTTTGTAGGATAAACTTTTATTTATACACATCCATATTATCTGTATATCTAATTCTGAGCAGGAATATAACTGACGGCTCCTGCCTCCGCTTTGTGTTGGTGAGGGGGCGCGGGGGTCTTGAGCGTACTTGTTACTTCCGAGTGACCCCGGGAAGACCCTCACATATATCGGTACGCGCCACCGTATGCGAAGCACAGCACACAGCGAGGCTTCGCGTGATCGTTCTCCTGGATACGCTTGGAGGGGGCGGCCTCTTCACAGTCACCTTCTCAGATATGTGCCTATAATCGCGGCACCAATGGGCAGCTCCAAACTGTTCGTTCTCGAGATCCCATAGCCCTCCTTCGGTGAGGATGACCGGCCAGGTGGCTTAAGACGGTAAGAGTACGGCATGCCAGAACTGAACGATTTCCGCGGAATTGAAAAAAGGTATATCTTAGTACCTATATTAAGACCAGTTTACCCTTGTTAACGCTCTTTGCTGTGCTCCATCAATGATTTTCTGCCTAGCGGAATTAATTTTTAATTAGTAACAAAGATTAACTATTACCGCACCCTAACGTCCCTAGCTCTACAATTCCAGTGCTAAGACGCTCGTAGTGGTGTACACCCGTACATAGGGTTGTCTTCTAAGTAAACAATACGTAGGCTGTTCCATAAGTGTTGCAATAGAAATAATGTAACAAGTTTGGACATGTATGACTGAGCGTATGGTTATGTGCCACTTATTACAAGTCCATGTACGCAGTGTTTGTTGAGCTTGACATCAGTAATCTTTAGTTAATAAATAAAAAAAAAGTGAAAATGGCTAGTCTCGGTAACCGCGAGTACAGAGTGATTTTCTTTTACAATTTCAAACGTGGATTGTCTTACCAGGAGTGCCGCGAGGAAATGTTTAATACCTTCGGTAAAGAGAGCCCTTCTCTTTCTACTGTGTTCAGGTGGTATAAGGATTTTCAAAGAGGTAACTTTAATTTAGACGACGACGAAAGACCGGGCCGACCCATTACAAGCAGGACCCTAGAAAATATTGACGCTGTTAGTAAACTGATAACTACTAACAGGCGAATTACGTGCAGACAGATTGAGGAGATTCTTCACATTGGTGCATCAACACTTAATTCATTTTTACACGAAGACCTAAAAGTTAAAAAGTTACGTTGTCTCTGGGTCCCCCATACTCTCGACGATAGTCAGCGCAAGGCGAGTATAGAGTGGTGCAAGAAGATGTTGAAAAAGTATGACTCAGGCCGATCTAAGAATGTTAACTCAATCGTGACTGGAGATGAAACTTGGCTGTACTACTTTGACGTTCCAAGTAAAGCAAAATCAAAAATCTGGGTATTCGAAGGCGAGCCAACCCCAACCAAAGTCAAACAACAAAAGTCAATTAAAAAAAGGATGATCGCAGTTTTCTTTGGAGAGAGAGGCATTGTCGCTAGAGTTGTGTTAGACAAGCAGAAGACTGTCAATGCTACCTGGTACACTGATGTTTGTTTGCGGCAAGTTATCCGCGAGCTGAAGAAACTGCGACCAAACTCGCGTCTGGGCAGTTGGCACTTGCACCATGATAACGCTCCTGCCCACCGAGCGACCACTACTCAGGAGTTTTTGAAGCAATCTGGGCTTACTTTGCTGGACCACCCTCCTTATAGCCCCGACTTCGCACCATGTGATTTTAGTCTCTTCCTGCTGATCAAGAGCCAGTTGAAAGGGCGACGATTTGCAACTGATGACGAATTAATAAGTGCATGGGATGAGGCCTGTGCCAGTGTCACAAAGGATCAGTGGAAGATTATGTTTAATACGTGGTTTGAACACATGCATAACGGCCGAATACTCAAACGCCATTTAACGTTAAGTCCCCGCTTAAACTATTCGAGAAACCGGTTTTTGGTACAAAACCGGGCGGCTCAAATTGTTTAAGCGGGGACTTACGTTAAATGGCGTTTGAGTATTCGGTCGTTAGTGTATTAACAGTAATGGTTCTTTTTTGAAAAAGTTGAATAAATAGTTAGATTTTTGCAAAACCTATGGAACATCCTACGTACATATTGATGGTAACGCCCTGTGACTGGAACCAAGCTTGAGTGTATAAGTACACGAAAACGCAAGTCTGTAACGCAAGTAAATACAGGTGTCACGATATATCTAAGTAAGTACTACTAACTTGGTTTTACATGCTGACAACCTCTGCATTAATGCCATAAAAAGTTCACGATGGTACCTAATAGTAGTTGCCCCAAGTCTTATGCAGCTAACTTGTAGCTTACTGTACTTAGTCTCTCTTGCTATAAATGCTATAATCAAACATAAATTTAGGTTTTGTTGTAAGTAACGAAAGAATAGATGCACTACACATGAATTCGGACATAATCAAGAACACATATCATACACACATTAGCACGTCAACTGCTACACATTGGCCTATGAGCGATCATATTGCCATAATAACCACGCTTGGCAGGTGGACTAGCGTTTGCAGTATGTTATTATTAGCACACGAGAGGATGCTGCTGCCCATCCTCCTGATATCAACCATTAGTCGGCTTTTAGTCAGGTCAGATCTTGGTAAGAGAAGAGTCGTCTATTCTTTACCGGGAACCATACGGTATACATAGATGTTGTACGGTATATAAATAAAACCACACATATACAAGATCCCAGCTGCTCAACGCGTTTAAACTCTGAAAAATACTTTTAAGAGCTTGGGCGAACATTTTCTTCTTCAGCAGAACAAAAGGAATTTTGTACGCACACTTAAGAAAACCTTTTTATATAAATTTATCTACGAGTATTTAAATAACCTTAATAAGTTATGTACATACAACTTCACTGTTTGGAGATTCCTATATCTGCTACATAGGTAAGCTATTATCTTCTACTTACTCTAAATTAAATGCTATTTGGTATTGCTGAAGGAATTGTCAAATTGCAGGACATTTATGAATTGAAGAAAAGGAACTGACCTCCATGAACCAGGCGGATGGACACCTATTTTTCACCAGACTGTATTATAAAGATAAGTACAGTACATAACAGTACCTTTCCTATCCAGTTCAGCTGCTTTGGACTAAAATGAAGTAACTAGGTTTGGTTAGGTCTAAGATTGCAATATCAGTCAATCCATGGGGCACTCACTATACATCGGTTTTCCAGTCGGAGACCTATGCAATAATTGATAGCATTAATATGATTTGATTGCAATAAATGCTAAGGAGGAATGTGAAGGACAAAACCGTATACATACACAGTGACAATCAAGCAGCTCTGAAGGCACTAATCTCCTTCAATGTAAATTCGAAACTAGTCAAGGAAGGTGTTATCCTACTAAACAAACTATTAAAACACAACAACATAAACCTTATCTGGGTACCTGGACACGTAGGTGTTGAGGGTAACGAGAAGGCTGATCAACTAGCAAGGGCCGGCTCGAATATGCAGGTTATTAGCCCAGAGCCATTTGTAGGAATACCTCATGGTGCCTACCAACAGGCATTACATGAATGGAGGCAAGCGAGAGGCCTAAACCATTCCAAGACTTTCTGCAGTACAAGGTAGACGCGTTTAAGAGACAATTAAATCTAACCTAAACCCATTTAAGGCACTATATAGGCACAATGATAGGCCACTTCGGCACCAAGGAGCGCTTCCATAGGATGAAGCTTAGCACAACGGATACATGCAGATTCTATATAAACAATCAAGAGTAAATGCTGCACATTTTGTGCAGCTCTGGGAAGACGTAGGGCAAAAATCTAGGAATGGCTTTTCCATCACCTGATGATGATTGCGCGGCTCCAGGCAGGTATAATTGGTAAGCACCTACAAGTACTTCTTGATTTTCCATCGGAGGAGTAGTGCAGGGCTTTGGGCAACACAATGGACCCAATAGGGTTGAAATGCGTTCGGCTGATGCTGAGCCCTCGAGAGCCAAAATAGAAAAGAATAGAACGAGGTTTTGAAAATTTCACAGCAGTCGGTTTTCAGAATTTTTATTTCATAGAATATTTTAAGCAATTATAAGTTCGTTTTCATTTTCAGTTGATATTATTATTCCTTTTCAAAAAACGGGAGAAATTTGCCACACACTAGGATTTCTCCTGTGTCGCGAGTGTGTTTACAGACATGAATTCCACATACAATACACCCAGACCCGGAACAACTACCTGCAAATCATACAAATATTCAAATATTTATATATGTTCTGTATCAGCCACTGCACCAACCGTGCCGTTAATATTAGTTTCAGTTTTGTTGTTAGATAGTTTGTTTTCCTTAAATAATTGAAAAATAATAATTGAAAGATTCGGAAATCACAAATACTTTTAATAGAAATGTGCATCTTGGAACGTGGATTAGCATGGCTATACATTTTATTTAAACCTGCTTACTTGCTTTTACCAGAAAAACACGGAGTAATATTACTCATAAGCTTTGCAGTATACGAATAGCACCACCCCACCTCATCCCGTGGGTGTCGTAGAAGGCGACTATGCGATTAGGTGCAGTATGGGCAGCAGCGTCCTTTGAGGACATTAACAACTCAACTGCGATCGCCAACCCTTGGTTTTTTGTGTTACCTGTCGCGGGTTCTATCTCCGCACAGAATGTTTCAGATCTGGGTGTTTGTGCATGTGAGATTTATGTCTGTACACTGTACCCACGACACAGGAGAAAGCCTACTGTGGGGCACAGTTCTTTTTAAATGCTTTCATACCACACAAAGTTATGAGTACGTATGTAACACCAGTTTGTAACTACTTTTATTTAGCAATAAACGTTCTAAGATTCAGTAAAGTCACAAGCACAGTAGCATGTATCCTCATTTATTCAATTTGCTACTTTTAAATTCCTGCTTTCCTCGTACAAGAAGCCCGCAAGAAAGATTACATCACATAGGTGCATGTGCAAGTACCTATTTAATAATGTAGCTGAGCGAGTGGTTGGGCTTATACCTACGCGGCTACGACGTGAAGGCATGCGACAGACGAGACATCCAGACGAACGACGAACCACTGCACTGCTTAGATTTATTTTGTAACATGCTATTATTGATTGAAGATGCATTTGTACTGGGTCCTTACTAGCTATGCTATGTGAAATAATTCGAGAAAAGGCCCAGTATAGATTTGATTCGATATTTGAATATAATTTTTTTAGTATAAAAATGTGTACATGTTGTTTCTGTGTCAGGATTTTAATACACCTTGCATGAGTGTGTCGATAACTCGATATCACGTAGAGTAAATAATGATGTGTGTATAATTATTATAACACGGCATGTCGCGTCATGTCAGCCACAAATAGGAACAAAAAATATCGAACATGGTACGTACTTGTAAAAATGATGTGCGAATATTTCAACCGTGTATTTTTACGTACGTAAAAAATAACCTTTTCAAAGGGCAAAAAGACGGTAAAAGGCTGGATTCTGTTGCTGAATAAGGCTGTGAGAGGCTCGTGACTCGCACGAGCGATCCCGGCGAACATTACGGCGGCGTGACCGCGCTCTCGGTTTAGTAATAACTCTCCGGACAACTTAAGCGTAATTGCATAAAATCGTTTTTGTTGGAATTTCGCTTGCTCAATCCGCGGAGGGTGGTATTTCTGCTGTTTCCTCGAAAACTTTGCAATTTCTTTCTCGAATAGTGAGCCTCACGTTGCCGTCGATCATGCGTACCATGGTAAAATTGTTGTTGATGCTTAAGTCTTTCCTTATGTACCTATCATCACATTATCACACAAAAGACGTTTGAACGAAAGCCTCTCTATGATGATCAGTTACATGTCTTGAGTCGACATTTTGGGTGGAATTTCCCAGTACTTACCACGCTTGGTAGGCTGGTTGGTGATTGCTATTCCACATAAGGGACGCTACTGCCCATCTCCCTGGTTTAAAGAGGAGGAAATGGAGTGGTGCTAATCCGGACATCATTCGGAAATATTATCTAATTATAGCTCAATAGAGAAGATGGGCCATGTACTGGCTACTGCTACCTACACGTATAAGCAACAATATTGGCAAATAATATTAAATATTTCTTTACGCTTATAGCTGCGCTATGCATCACTAGTAATATTTATAATTACCATAAATCAATACTTTTTAAACCAACTTTACTGAAAAATCACAGTGCCGCATCGCGCCACCTAGCGTGTTCTTGAAACACAATATAACATTATAGATTCTACGTCATTTGAAATTCTAATATAAAGTAAATATAGAAAACGCCTGATTTAATATTCGAGTAAACCATTTCTCTTTCCCAGACATCGCCGCGACATAAAAATTCTAATGTAATCGCTATACAATACGTATAAGGCAATAAATTCTTATCTTGAAATTAGCTACTATTTCAAATACTACCTACATATGATTACGTCATATGCACGTGCGCCAGGCTTGATATTTTGATATAAACGCCAATATTAGAATTCAGTCAATTTGCTCTAATGAAGATTTTCCTGTTATCCTTAGTTACAGAAGCATTATTTCAATATCTTTATCACAGACTGCTTCGTCCGATCTCACAGTGTTTGAAGTTATTTTGTGATTTGATAGGTTTGGAACAGCTTCTTTTGGGATCAATCATCATATCAACTACTACTAAGAAAACCATATTTGCTGTAGCTCTACAATTCCAGAACACGTCCCTCAACAAAGCTAATAGTATTAGGATCCTTGGTGTCGACATTTCCAGCAGCGTCCAGTTTCGCACGCACTTAGATGATAAGGTCAAGCAGGCATCCAAAAAACTCGGTGTGCTCAACAAGGCAAGGCGGCACTTTACAGCGGGGCAAAGACTGCTGCTTTATAAGTCGCAAGTTCGGCCTCATTTGGAGTACTGCAGCCATTTATGGGTGGGAGCACCTGGATACCAGCTTGGACCCTTTGACTCGGTCCATAAGCTCACAAGTGACCTAGAACCCCTAAATCTGAGGAGAGACTTTGCCTCCCTATGTATGTTCTACCGCTTCTACAACGGACAGTGTTCTGAGGACGGCTACTTACTACTATCGCACCTCCCGCAATCGGCGGGGAGTTCATCCACATACCCTAGAGCCAAAATGATCTTGTACCGTACGGTTTCAGAGGAACTTCCTCCCACGTACGCTCAGGTTGTGGAATCAGCTCCCTACCGAGGTTTTCCCAAGAGACTACAGCATGGGGCTCTTCAAAAAGGGCGTGAAAAGATTTTTACGGTCTTGGTGGTTTATCTCTGGTGTTGCAAGCGTTCATAGGTTACCGTAACGGCTTACCATCAGGTGGGCCGTATGCTTTTTTGCCAAATTAGTGGTATAAAAAAAACAGCCGGAGGACAGCTAGACAAAGACCGGGACCATTGATTTTCACAACAATTGTATGATTTTGAAGGGAATTTTCCAGTACCCAGCACGCTTAGCAGGCGGGTTGGTGGTGAGCGCGGCACAGCGCACAGCGAACGTTTTACAGTCGCTTTTCCTCCCTAGAGGGGGTGACCGCATACCTTCGGTTTTCGGTCGGTTTACAGTCATACCCTCCGAGATGTGCCTAAAGGCGTGGCAACAATGGACGGCTCTAGTGTGAGCTTACGAGGACCTGGAGCCCCACTTCGCCCTTCCCCGAAGCGAAGGAACTTCATATAGAATTTCCACTAGAGACCAATAAAAAAGGCATGTTGGTGAGCGCAGAATAGATGCTGTTCAAGAGAAAGGATGCTGCTGCCCTTCCGTCTGGTTTAGAGTCCCTTAATCACCTTTTACGACATCTAACCACACGGAAATGGAATTTATATCGAACCATTAATGCGAGATACTCTTGCTCTAAACATTCTGATTATCATTTGTGATCCATCAAATTATGATGACCATATCAGTACATCATAAGGTAAACGGGAGACAACTCGTAGAGGTCACTGAAGCAACAAATTGGAAATGCATTCATTCAAAACTAAATATAAAACAAAATACAAATTACTAACAATAAATTAAACCAAGTAAAACGCAGTGTCGACGTAAACGTACTTACTCAGCTAATGTTCACAAACCGTTCTTTTACATTAAGTCAAAACAAATGTTTTAGCGTTCGTCTAAATAAAGTTTACACCTACTAGCTGTCTTAGTAACGTATTGCAGAGAAAATAATTTACGAGCTGAGGTTTCAATGGATGAATAATCTAAAGGATCTTTAAGTATTAGACTATGGTTTCGGGACATTTCGCGCAGAGATAAATTAAAACAATATTACAAGACGATGACACCCACATACTTCAGTCTTCTCGTGACGACGGTCAACGCGACTTGGTCGAAATGAAGTTAGTCAAAATATTGTTTTGATTTATCTTTGCGTGAAAAATCCTGAAATCATGATCTAATATAAGTGAAATTATCAAAACCATTTTCAAATTAATTTAAGTAGTTTCTATAAAATCGGTTTTTTTCCAGCTGCGCACGGATATCGTCAATTGTCACACGTGCAATCCTAATTTATAAGTAGTAGTGATAGTGTATAATAAATAATCATCATCCTATCAGCCAAAGAACATCCACTGCTGAACAAAGGCCTCCCCAATAGATTTCACAATAGTGTGTTCATTTTGCGGGTATTTGCTCATACTCACCACGCTTGGCAGGCGGGTTGGTGAGCGCAGTATGGCTACCGCTCTACTGTAGTGTTGTCCATCGCTCTGATTAAGAGTTACTTAGTCGCCTTTTACGACATCTATGGTATGAGTTAACGTGGTGCTATATTCTTAATCCATGTGGTGCCGGCTACGAATAGCACCAACCCATCTCTTGGGTGTCGTAAAAGGCGACTATGGGATTAACCGGAGGATGGGCAGCGGCATCCTTCGAATAAAGTAACTCAACTGCGATCACCAACCCGTTTGCTAAGCATAGCGATTATGGAAACACCTCCCAATGAGCACACAAGACACCCAGACCGGTTTCCAGTTTCCCTGTATGATAATAACAATACACTACAATCATAAACCCGTCTGCCAAGCGTGATGATTTAGGAATATTTCCTGCTCATAGCAAGTCTTTAAAATCGAAGTATTTGGTAAAGGAAAGGTGGATGTGATGGGTTCTGTCCAATGCCTTGGGAATGCCGTACCCCCAGCGATAGGTTCCGGCACGCCCCCCACCCTTTACCAGGGCGGAGGATGTCCATAATGATTTGCTCAACGACAAAAAAAGGGTTGATATGATACGATAATATAACGACCTCCAAATGTCCTGGAGTACGAACACAAACAAAACATAGTTAACAAAAAATACCTCGTAACAGTACCGTCAATTAAGGCAGATGTGTATAAAATAATCAACTCACTATAAAGTGTATTGCGGCGCCAGTTCCGAGGGGTGACAACAGACGTCATGGCAGTCGGCACTGCATGAGTCACGTAGGAGCCGCACGCGACTAAAATACCAATTATATGGTCGTGCAGGTGGAAACATTAATGCATTGGCATATTTGATTGTTTACTTTGCGGTTGTAGAGAGGTAATTTAGATGGGGTTTTCGATTTGTTTGACTGTAGAACTGACTGGCTGAACATTGAGAAGCTGTTAAAATGTTGGGACTATGTTAAATAAGCGGGGTAATAATAACAAAAAGAACTCTTCATTGACTTTGGCATCGGCTTTAATCACTGAAGATTTGCGGGTAGTCGGGCAGTGATAGTCTAGTGGTTGTACGCTTGCCTTCCATACGAGGTCTGGGTTCGATCCCGGCCCGCACCTCTGAGTTTTCTGATTCACGTGGATCAGAATTTGACTACCATTTGCGTTAACGGTGACGGAAAACATCGTGAGGAAACCTACACAACTGAGAGAGCTCCAAAATATTTTTTTCTCAATGGTGTGTGTAAATCGGCCTACCCACACTAGGCCAACATGGTGCTCACCGGACACGGTTCTTTCGGTGTGTACTTGCACAGGATATGACGCAAGGTCACGGCACAGTGCCACCACTGTGGAGAGGATCAGGATACCGCACAGCACACGCTCGGAGAGTGCCCTGCGTGGACTGCCGAGCGGCGGATCCTGGTCGATCGGATCGGGCAAGATCTCTCTTTGCCAGCAGTAATGTCGGCTATGCTGGCAGAGCATGAAAATTGGAGTGCTGTGATCTCCTTCTGTGAGAGCATAATGCTCCAGAAGAAGGTCGCAGAGCGGGATCGGGAGAGGGCCGATCCCGCTCGGAGGAGGAGGACGCGGTGCCGGGGTAACAACCGTCGCGGCGCCCATGTCCAACACGCCTGAGCCTCCTGGCGTTTTTATATGGCAGGAGGCCTTGGGGGTCGCGAGCGCGCATATTGGGAAATCTGCGTGCTCATGCCGAGGGACTCCCGGGAAGACAGCGGCGTGCATGTGGTCACATACCACCTTGTGCGCAGCACAGCGCATAGTGAGGCCTCGGGGGAATCTTTTACAATCCCCTCGAGAGATGCCTGGGGGGATGACCGCTTTACAGTCATCCCTTCCGAGATGCACCTAAAGGCGTGGCACCAATGGGTGACTCTAGGTGGAGATTATTCGAGTTCCTGGAGCCTCCCTTCGGTGCCGACGATGATCACTCCGGTGGTTTTAGCCGGTGGGAGTCCGGCATGCCCCTTCGCCCTTTCCCGGGGCGAAGGAAGTACATAAGGTATTTCCATCGGATAATTTAAAAAAAAAACAGGCCAACATGGTGGACTAAGGCCTAAGCTTTCTCATCGTGAGAAAACACCCGTGCTCAGCAGTGGGACAGTAATGGACTGCTTATTATTTGCTGTACCCCTAGTAAGAGTTTCTTTTCACGACCGAAACGTAATAGTAAACTACAAGTTTACCGCGTTCAGCGCTGCGATTGGCCCGCTCCAAACTCTTCAACCAATCGTAGCACCAAACGCGGTAAACGTGTAGTTTATTGTTACGTTTCGATTGCAAAACGGAACTCGTATTTAGGATGCTGGCAGGAACTCAATTTAGAGTAAAGCTCGACTTTGTACATAATCCATTTCGTATACTTATTATTATTTAACCTACTGACGGCACGAGCTCGTCATTCGCCTGGTGATAAGCGTCATGCCTGCCTATTACAATTGTAATGCTACCCAAGACCACTCCTGGCACCACAATATACTCGTCACCTCGTGCTACAGCTACAGTGCCCTTCAAACCAGAATACAGTAATAATTCATATATTCTCCCGATAGCTTTCCACAACGAGCGGTTAATAATTTAAAAGTTTAAACACTTAGCTTGGCGGCACAATATCTGGCATTGCAGTGGCACTTAGTTAGCTGGACTCTTGCAATAAGACAAACAAATACCAGTAAATTGTGTGTACGCAATAACAGCAAAGGAAAACAACCATGTATAACAAATCGTATGTTACAGAAGCGTCATTATGCGAGTGACATATTCAAGCATATGACAGTTCAACCCTTTTTTGTTTTTTAAATTACACGGTGACGATACGAGCAAGTCGTTCGGTAGGTGGTAAGCGTTATGCCTGCTCATAACAATTGTAATGCTACCCAGAACTAGTCCTGCGTGACATCACACTGCGCTAGTCGCCCGAGGCGTGAAGTTATTTAGTCTCTTATGCCCAGTAATTTCACTAGCTACAGTGCCCTTCTAACCGGAGCTCAATAAAGTCTTAAGTTTAAACACTACTGCTTAGCGGCAAATATTATCTGGCACTGAGGACCAAGGTACATACCTACCTAACAGGCCGCTCGCTTACACCAGACGAGCAAAAATTAAAAATAATCACAAAAAGCATTAAGGTAAAGTTTATGAAAGTAGAGGATACAAAAATTGGATAAACATAACAATTTTTAAACAAGAATTAACTTTGCAAGAAATAATGGAAAATAGATCAGGTATTAAAGTATTAATTATATATACATATTTGGAAAGAGAATCGTGTACTGAATATGTTTTTTGTTCTGTTTGTTTTGTTTATTTTAATGCACATTTTGGTCTATAGCGTAAAGCATTCACAACTCACTAATATTATTATTTATAAACACTTTGTATTCTGCTCATCACGGAAGGGTGTGTCCACTTTAATACTATCACATACATATTAAATTAACTTAAATTCAGAGAATACTCGAGTTACTTTAAATTCTATGTCGTGTTAGTTGACGCATAATAAATAAATAGAGCCGTGAATAATACATAATAAGTAACAAGAATTATGTGTATGTTTCTCTGTTGCATTAGTTTTGATCAGCATCGTTCATTATTATAATATCAGCCAAAGGATGTCCACTACCGAACAAAGGCCTCCCCAGGCCATAGGTATTCAAAATTGTCTCGTCATTTTAGGGATCGAGAATTTGCCAGTACTCACCACGCTTGCTTGGCGGGTTTGTGAGTGTAGTATGGTCGCTGGTCCACAGAAGGGACGTTGGTGCCCATCCCTCTGGTTTAGAGTTCCTTAGTAGCCTTTTACGACATCCACTTGAGGAGACGGGAGTGGTGTTATATTCTTAATGCGAACACCACACGGAAATCAAAGAAAGAAAGAAAGAAAAAAAATATTCTTGCGGCAAGTCGACGCACAAACACACAGTAAGGAAAATATTCGACAAAGGCATGACTACTTATATGCTTAAATATGTACTTATTAACAAAACACTTAAATATATATATACCATTTTAATCTATAACAGAAACAACCAAATTAACTCTCATCAGTGTTACACTGATTAGTGTTAATATACTTGTGGCCAAAAGACTTGGGACTCCAGGCCAAAAATAATAAATCAATAATTTTCTTTTTTTATGGTTGACAATTGACATTGTTGACGACTAGAAATTACCAATGCCGAGAGGAGTATGGTTTTGTCAAAGATTCAAATCTTTGGGTTTTGTAATGACTGGAAAAGTGGGAATTGTACGTCGTATTTGCGCAAGACTTAGGTCGTTGCTCAGCGTAAATGCTGTGGCATCAGAACGAGCCACAGCGCTGATTTTCAGCAACAGCCTCGGTGAGTGATGTAATGGCGTTAAGTAGTACAATGTGTAAATAATAGTGTTTGGTGGCGTTCTTCAGACTCTACTACCTACGTCCCTCGGCGGAATAAACCAAGCCAAAAGGTTTAAAGTAATTCTGATTGTAGAGTGAAGTATAAAGTAATTATGATTGTGAGTATATTAAATGTACGTGATAAAAAATAAAAAATTGTAAACACTGTGAAGCATATTTAAATACCTATACATCAATCTCTGTCCTGCTTAATATGACAATTTGACAGATGAAAACAATGACGCAAGTTAAGGCGGTCAACATATAAAATGTACTCTGTGGGTCAATGTAAGCGACGCGTATTTGATGCCACATATTCTTGCACTGCCTCTTAACTTTAGGCCGTGAAAAAACAAAAATAAAACACATTATCAATAATGTTTGTGAAACTGACAATGTGATAATTAGTTGGTTACTCAATACTATGTTATTTTAGTGATTGTACAGCAGGATATTGTGGAATGACAGGACCATTCAACACAGGAAACACAATCATCAACTTGTAAATGGACATTCTACTCCTTCACACAACCTCCGTGTTACTTGTGACTCGTCCACTTTCAGGCCATATCAAGATAATCATTTAAATATAGTTAAATAGTTTTCTTGTTTTCCATAAATTGGAACAGTTTTATCTCTATATCGAATTGATCTTTACAATCATACCATTTTATTTACTATTCTCAGCTTATCACTTTCAATTTTATCTAATAACAATTTTACTAGCAACTCGCCAGCTTGTTTTGTCCACGTAGATCTTAGATCGTTACCGTCCACTGCTGAACGTGAACTTCTCAATGATCACCACAATGAGTAGTCATAAGGGATATAGACTAAATCACCACGCTTGGCAGGCGATTGGTGATCGCAGTACGTTGTTATTAGTACACGGGAGAATGCTGCTGCGTTGGAGGCCTCCTGACATCAACCCTTAGTCACCTTATACGACATCTTTATTATTCTATGGTTGTTTAAAATTCTTCTAATAACTTAAGATTTGATATCAATAATACCCTCACGCCTATTTACCATAATGGGCTAGGCAGAGGTGACGGCGGGTAGCGTGTTACAGTTATATGTTAGGTTCCAAAACCGGTCTGTAATTTAACTTCCTAAGAGAAAAACCATTTCTGTTTTCAAAATGATGTTCTTGTCTTTTTCTTCAAATTCAAATGTTATAGAAACAAAAAACAAACTTAACTATGTTTATGTGTGTTTTGTCACGTGCACCCTTTTAAACGCAATACCAGCTGTTCTCAATAAAAATGCAGGTGTAAGTAGCTGGCACGCGTCTTGACTAACTGCCAGTGCCACCTTTGACGAGTAAAGGTTACATGCTCGACTGGCTCTTAGACGAAACCCTCGTTTGACGACGGGACTTAATTGATTGTTATTTTAAGCCTATTACACCTTTCAACAAAATGCTCGATTAGCATTAAATGGGAAACTTTGTATAATTTAGTCACAAATCGTCTATTTACGTTATATTGGTCAAAATCTATACAAATAAATAAAATTGAAGTGTCTGTTTGTAATGTCAAAATAACAGCTTTTTACTAAATGCATATGAAAGTATATACGGTACCTATAACAAAAAAAATATTTTTTATTTTTTTTTGTCTGTCTGTCTGTCTGTCTGTTTGTTCCGGGTAATCTCCGAAACGGCTGGACCGATTTCGACGGGACTTTCACTGGCAGATAGCTGACGTTATAAGGAATAACTTAGGCTACTTTTTTTTAGAAAAATAATTAGGTTCCGCGCAAAAACAATAAAATCCAACATATATATTCTATGTGAAGTGTCTATGTCGAAGTACTCTAAATTTCTTTTAAATCAAACGCGGGTTATACCGCGGGTCCCAGCTAGTCTTAAATATTATTGTTAGTGATGTTAAATTTAATTTAACTTTGATGTTAAATTTGATTGCAAATTTGAACAAGATCCACACACAAATATTATACTGGTTTTGAACAAGATCCCGTTTCCACAAACAAATATTACCTATACAGGAAATGCATGCTTGATCATAAAAAAATAAATAACCAACATTTAAGTTTGTACGTATTGTTTAATCTATCTATCGGCCGAGTGGTGCTGGTTACGTATAGCCCCAAATCATTTCATCATTCTGTGTCGTAAAAGACGACTATGGGATTATCCGGAGGACGGGCAGCAGCGTCCTTCAAGTATATTAACAACTCATCTGCGATCGCCAACCCCCCTGCCAAGCGTGGCGATTATGGCGAAACCATTCAGCACACAACACACCCACACCGGTAGTTGTGGCGAACTTCGGGGGAGGCTTGTGTCTAGTAGTGGACTTTATTCGGTTGAAATGATGTTCAATCTATTAATAATATAATAAATTATTACTGTACCTAATACTCCTAAACCTACTTAATCACTAACCAATGTCATAGGTATAAATTCTAACCACGTATAAGAAACAATTAAAAAGTTTATCTAACGAAACGAGTGAGCTATCTTGACTTAATGAAATGTCAATATCTAAAGAATGCAGCCAAGTATATTATACCTGATGTTACTTTAAAGTAACGACTTCGGTCATCAATGTAAAGAGAGATTACGTAGACGTCGATTTAATACTCCATATCTGTCACTCCGATAAGGAAATATGTAAATAATTTCGAAGAAAGCTTAGACCATTCAAATGACTATCGATGTCAGAGATATCAAAGTTCCTTTTGAATTTGATACCAATTTTATTTATCGCCTTTGGTGGAAGGAAGTCTGGAGTATGAATTATTCTTCAATGTTTGATTCTTGAAACTTTGCTTGAGAAACTAGACTAGATAAGACATTAGATCAAAGCTCCAAAGTCATTGTAATGGTAGTCAGATTGTTACTAACTATCATAATTATCGTCATATCAGCGGAGGGACGTCCATTGTAGAACAAAGTCCTCCCGATTTCCACAACGACCAGTTACATGCCCCACACATCCTACGACTCCACGCGATCATTAACCAGGTCGTCTCTCCATCTTGTTGAAGGCAGTTCCACGTTGCGTCTTTCGGTGTCTACTAAAGAACCATTCTGCCCCAATGGCCATCAGTTCTACAAGCTACATGCCCCGCTACTAATCCTTTCAGCTAGCCTCATTTCTGATTCGATCTCGCAGAGAAATACCAAGAAAGGATCTCTCTATAGCTCGCTGAAGGGTAGGTACCTTGAGCTTTCATATGAGGCCTATAGTGAGTAACCATGTCTCTGTACCATATGTTATCACTGGGAGAAAAAATAAGAACATATGAGAACTTAATTTAGTCTCATCAATCTGCACGAGTCATCATATCATCATATAGCAATTTATATTTCCCCTGCTGAGCAAATACCTTCCCCATAGAGTTCCACAATTGCAGTCATTTTGGAGAATATTTCTCAACACTCACCACACTTGGTAGGCGAGTTGGTGAGCACAGTATGGCTACTGTTCCACAAAAATGACGCTGCTGCCCTTTTTTTAGAGTCTTAGTCATCTTTTACGCTGCTATATTCTAAATCCGGACACCACGCGGCACATCTGCATGAGTATACTGTCTTAAAACACTATAAAAGTATAAAGTAGCATTATAACCTTTTTCGAAAACGTAATCTCTTGAGGGAAAATACTAGTACCACGATAAATTACTTCGTTGCGGTCGACACTAAACTAGTATCCCATGGTAATCCCCGAACAGCCCATAATAGCGTGTTGTATAAAATTTATGATGGTGTCTGTATGACCTTATTAATTTTATAGGACCACTTGGTCCATTTGAAAACCGGTTTCAAGAAGTCGGCGATGAGACGAGACTTGGATACTCGGACTTATAAGCTGCTTATGAAATATCGGTTAGTATACTACATGCTACCGATCTGAATTTATTGAGTGCGTTATGCAAGAATGAGGACGCGTATGTATGGATTTAAACATATGAAGTATCACTATTTTGTGACAAAAATTCCCATATTGAAGATTATTTAAAAGTTGTAAATCATTCGAACGTCTCCGGGCATTTGGATACAAAATTCTTTTACGAGCCTTGGTTGATGTTTTGAATTAAATTCTATAAGGCAAGGCATGCCTTTCAAGAATTTATAAATACCCTTTATCTAACCTATCAATCGTCTATTGTATTTTTATCGCTGTCATGATCTTCGATATTTCATCAAACAATTGCCATTATATGAAATAACTCGCAAAATAATGGTTCAAGTTTGGCATTAAGCGTTAATCAATGAAATAGTTTCTACTCCCACATTGCTCAATATAATTAGACACCGCGATAAGATCTACCGAACGGTAACCACTAGCTATTTAAATGTAAATATTTGTAAGATAAGCTAGGCCGGTATCCATTTGCACCTTTGTTTACTCAACTGAGACCAGCTAACTAGCGAGCTCGAACGCTAAATGGAATTTAGTTCACACATAGCTAATGTTATCTGGTGTTACCTTGTCCCCTCTACCTTTCTAACTTGGGAAGTTGGGACCGATTTTAAGGCTGGCTTGATTAATCTAGAATGGGATTCATCACCGCCCATCGGGTAAGACTTTAGTCAGAGGTATGCCTAGACTTGCGTGGGAGAGTCTAGCTGTAGTCATCGATTGACTAGAGTTCTTAAGTGTGCTGGCTCGACCGCGGAAGTATCAGGTTGTCACAGAATAAAACTGAAGTTTGATTGAGTGTCATACGGTGACTGACGAATACCTGAAACGCAACTTCCAAGAATATAGAAATAGTGTATGTCAGGCCTAAAATTGGGCAACGCGTCAGCAACTCCCTCTGTAGTTGTTAATATTTATGGGCGGCGCCGATATCGCTTAGGCAACCCCAATGCTTTTATGCCTCCTATACAATAAAAAAACGCCGTTTAACAATAAAAAATACCTCTTAAGTTTGCTTATCATATAACCGATTTGTCTGTTTTTAATGTTATGTAAAATCTGCAAAGAAAATATGCAAAACTAGTTATACTATAATGATAGTAGCGGCGTCTAAATTTCAAAGTTCATATTTTAGACAACTGTTTCGAACAAAACAGATGTACTCAATCCAAGGACTTAGTCTATGTCTCGACAGTACCATTGCCGTGAGATCGCAGATAGCAGTGACAATGAGTCCACAACAATTAAACGTCGGCATTTAGATAGCTGAAACAATTCACAATGGCACGTGAGAGGAATACCATGGGAGATTTTTTCTCCATTCATTTGGATAAGTCGACATAACGTATTCAGTTGTTCACGGCTACAGATATAGAGCATTTAACGGCATTTGTGCCAGAAGTAATTATTGAACTGCAATTAATCCGAGGCGAAACCACAGCGGAACGACGTTACGTATTCTATTTTATTGTTATATGTTATGGGAGTTATTGTAATAAATTTCAACATTCACAAGATACGTATATCATTCATAATGCGATCTGCGCTGAAGCTAAGCGATCACGTGCAAGCCCACGTCACACGCGTGGTACGCGACTACGGTTATTGTACCAAAAACTATAATGACATTTAACTGCTATTATGAATTCTCTATCTTTAGATCCGCCCTAACCCGCTGACATTTTACAACAAATTTACGTGCACCATAACTGTCGCCGGCCGGCATGGCCTCGTAGAGTTGCGATTTTATCACGAGCAACCATTTAAATCTCGTTTTCTAGTTTGGTATATTTATTAATGATCTATTTCCTCGGACCTGTTGTCGGTTGAGGCCGGTTTCGCCGTAGATTCCTAACTCATCGTTGCCTACACTTGCCGATTCACAAAACTGGTTCCGCCGACCCATCCACTTGATCTTGAGCGAGTGTTGGCCAACTTTCACGAGATTCCTCTTGGGGCCCGCGGGCGTCTCGTCGACGCCCGCGCCGCGCCGTGAGAACATCTGACGACGTCGGAGGGTTATGCGGTCGATGTGCCAACACCGCGACGCCCTTTTTCCTGTTTCCTCAATCTTTCCTCACTTTCCTTCTTCATAAGTGCTTTTGAAACTTCGGAAAGCTCTCGGATCATTTACATTTGTGTCGAGTCTTCAGCCTTTTATTATCTTGAGGCAAATAAAACCAACAGTACACGTCAAAAATACAATGTTACAGAAAAACTTTGCTTGTTAATATTATGTGGGTGATAAATGAGTTTGTGAAATATTTGTCTTTTTCACACGACTTTAACTTTACACTTTGGTATTAAAACTACCTAAGTTACAGCAACACTATATATATTCATATCCGCAGTATTAACTGCTGATATGAATAATAGTGATATAGTGATACAGAATAATAGTTTGCATTAGCAAACATGCTATTTATTCGAAGTGACCGGTAACCAAATCATTATAATTATTATACTTTGTATCTAGCAATTTGTAAAGAGGTAATAAAGTTTTGCTATCCAATATAAAGCAACCTGTTGTAGTAATATCCTGTCAAATATTTAAACGGATTCTATCGCGTATATTTTAGTTTTTTGTTTTTCCTACAATTAAATATTCTTTACCAAAGTTCTCAAAGATGATGGTGAGATAGATGGTATTTATCCTTTCCGTTCCTGTATTCACAATAAATAGTTAAAAAAAAAACTATCACCATATCAGCCAAAAGAAGTCAGCGCCTGAACAAAGGCCTGCCCTGTACACGGCCGGTGACATGCCGTTCATTTTGGAGGAAATTAGCACTGGCAACTATAAGTACTGACTCATCAGTCATCAACCTTGGCAAACGAGTTGGTGAGCGCTGAATGTTTGCTGTTCCCTTCCCTGGTTTAGAGTCCCTTTGTCGTTTTTACAACATCCATCATCCATGGGAGGAGCTGGAGTAGTGCTATATTCTTAAGACTGTACTCAACACCAAATCTTACAAAATATTTACAATGGAGAATTAGATATAATGCATATTTTATGTCTTGAATTATTAATTGCTTCCCACTGCTGTCTGGTAATAAAGCAAACACAGGGGTTATACCTAATTTGATTTAGGCTAATTGCATAGTCGGCTTTTAACGAAAATTTTGCTAAGACAATTTAACATCCGTCCGTGTGGTGTCCGGAGTCCGGATTAAGAATATAGCACCACCCCATCTCCTCCTGTGGATGTCGTAAAAGCCGACTAAGGGATTCTAAACCAGAGGGATGTGCAGCAGGGTCCCTCTTGTAGAAGAGTAAATACTGCGCTCACCAACCCGCCTGCCACGCGTGGTGAGTATTGGCAAATTCCCCCCAAAATGACGACACAATTGTGCAAATCTATGGGGGAGGCCTTTGTTCAGCAGTGTACATCCTGTGGCTGATATGATGATGAATTTATCATCAAGACCTATTATTTTAATTGAATATAATGACTAAATTACACGTTTAACTTTTGACGAATTAATACAATAATTTATCTAACCATTTTGGATTGAAGATCTTGCGTACCTAACTCACTCAATATAAATAAATAAAATTAAAGACTAAATGTGTTTTGCAACAAAGTAGGAAACTTTTTTAAACTATGCGTTTGTTACAAATAAACATTTAGGCAGGCAGCCCTATAAGTTAAGACGTAAATGTCATGTTCGAAAGCAACGCCGCGCACCCGACTTTACCTGCCTCTAATTAAAGGCATCTCTGGAATGTGCTGCGTTGTCACCCGAGATGTTTTACGAATCTAGCAAACGTTTCGATCGATTTCACACCGTAAACCATTATAATAAAGCCCTTATTTGTTTAAAATATAATAGCGGATTTATTATTGAAATCTGAACAATAGTAAATTGGTGAAGTTTGTTGTATATTCTAGTGTTGATATAGAATCTCCTTTGAGTTGCGTTTATGTTTAGCTGTTTGGAAGTTCAACTGGCGTGTTGATTTCAAAAGGATATCGACGAATGTTTACGGAACATTGAGCGTGTAGCGGTATTTATTATATTTATAGTGACATGAATGCGGTCATCTCTCGCTGGTCGCATCGGAGTTCACATTTTCAGATTGTTATTTAAAATTCTGCGGTATTCTCCGTATATATATACTTAAATATATATACATACATCACAAAATTCATTGTAATATTACAGGTACACGTAGGTACGACACTACTAAATGTACGTCATAAAATTCGTTTGTTATTAAAAGAATCTTTATAGCACATTATTTATAACATCATAGGTCTCTTTAAACGTAGCCTATCTTTTTTCGTAATAATATTTCGTGGCGTGGGTAATCAAAAAGTAATAAAATAATAAATACCTTATTACTTAATAACCATAAAACAAATCAATAATAGGCGTTAAATAATAAATAGCACTTCGGTTACTCAATTCCATCAATTAATAACGCACATCGTTATTACAGCATAAAAGGTAGAAGCAGCAGAGTAGAGAGGTAAGAGAAGAAAGAAAATATCGGTTCAGTCTTTGGTGCTTGTACAATCAAACTTCAGCCTTCAAAATAAACCCGTTAGACCTCTTATTGTAAAATTCCAGGTATGTACCTAAACGGCGGCGCGCATGTGGTCACGCGCTGCCGTGTGCGCATAGCACAGCGCACAGAGACGCTTCGGGGGATCCTTTACAATCCCCCCGGGGGGGTGACCGCTTTACAGTCACCCTCTGAGAGATAGATGTGCCTATAGGCGTAGCACCAGTGGGCGGCTCTAGTGTGATCATACGAATACCTGCAACCCCCCTTATGTGCATGTGTGCATGCCCCTCCGTCCTTCCTGGCGGCGGAGGAAGTTCATGTAGAATTTCCACTGGACTCAATAAAAAGGTATGTACCTAAAACAGTGGTACCTTAGTGTCGGGTATTATATCGCCATGAAGCACTAGAGTTTAGTCTAGGTGGCGTGCACAAAGTGGTGCCACGTAGGACTAGCCCTGGGTAGCATCACAATTGTTATGAGGAGGCGTGACGCTTACCACCAGGCGTACGAAATACTCTTCTTGTCAAAAGATTGTAAAAATAAACAAAGGCAATTACCATTAAGAGTAGATAGGTATATACGAGGACCTCAAATGACAAAATACAAACCGCATCAAAATATTATCATTCATCACATATTGACTTCAAAGAAATCACGTTATTAACCCCATTGTTGGTTTGTTTACATACACAAGAGTTAACATTTCACTATGGATACCACATTCTATTTAGTCTATGCAAGAATGCTAGATATTAGAGCTAGAAATCTTAGATACTAGATAGCATATGATGTATACCTACCTACTATTAATGGTAATTGCCTAGTTTAATGACCAATATCGTTGAAAAACAACAACCATTTAGAATTATCAGTTGTTATATGACATGACAGCAAGTAAATCAGCACATCGAAGGTTTAAACAGAAGAGAGTTCTAGAAACCGGGGTTTAATCTTTCCAATCGATGTCTGTGTGGTGTCCACATTAAGAATATGGCACCACTCCATCTCTTCCCGTGGATGTCGTAAAAGGCGACTACGAGCTTTATTACCAGAGGGAAGGGCAGCAGCGTCTCTTCTGTGGAACAGCAGTCACCAACTTGCCTGCTAGGCGCAGTGGTAACCTGTCATTTATGAAGGAGGTATATGTTCAACAGTGGACGTCTTTTGGCTGATATGATGATGTTCGGGAAATCATTTCATATTTCCCGAACTGTCTTAAACCGATCTATGGTCAACCATACAAATCTACTCCTACACTTTGTATACGTAAATATTTTTTCATACGTTATATTGTGTTGTTTTCTAGGTATGTCCATTAGCATGCATGGTACGAAGCGTCCTATTCCTCTCCTTGCATATGCCGCGCGTTGATGTTCTTATAAAGGCAGATTCGCCCGGCGCAATATTAATAACATTTTTCTGCTATAGTAGACATCATATGCTATCTAGTATCTAAGACGTCTAGCTCTAATATATCTAGCATTCTTGCATAGTCTAAATAAAATGTGGTATCCATTGTGAAGTGTTAACTCTTGTGTATGTAAACAAACCAACAATGGGGTTAATAACGTGATTTTTGAAATCAATATGTGATGAATGATAATATTTTGATGCGGTTTGTGTTTTGTCGAGTATTTCGACACATCCTATCATTTTGACGGAAATTCTTGCTACCCTCGAACTAATAATATTTTTTGTAAGGAAAAAATGCTTGTAATAAAGGTGCCTTATTTTATAGAAATATAAAAGACAGTCTTATTAATAATTTGACTTGCAGATACATACAAACTAATTGCAATACAAGACAATCAAATTTCAACGGTGAGCTTATTATAAACAAGAATCGTTTCACTTTTCGACAATTCTTCAAATTTCATTCCAAAAACATTATAACATTTATTTCAATTTTACGGTTGACCCCACCTCCTTTGATGAATAACAAGACTGGATTGACCACGATAGTAAATACCGGTGTCAAGGTTCAAATCCCCGGCCACACGAGTTACTGCGCCGGCGCAGCGCCACTCTGGACCACTACGTTATTAAAGCTTTTAATAATAATGTATTCATTCAACTTAATTCAAGTTGTTACTATATTTATTTTAGGAACACGTGTCTGTGTGTTCTTGAATAACTTTGGGCATGGATCAACAATGTAATCAACGTCATCATAAATAATATCATACACCTACCATATAGAGGTGTTTTCGACTATCGATACCGTTAATAGATAGACACAAATCGATATAGTAGAAAGTATTGGTACAGTGCACACGGTACATACCCTGTTTTAGTCTGAAGTGAATCGCTCAATCCTTTATCAGTTTCACTTATTCACAAAACACAATCGCACAAAGTATAACGTGTTAGAACCTTATTTATCTCCACCACAAATTCGAATTTTAACTTTGCACTGGCACTTTTAACGAACCTACATAGCACTGGGGTACATGGCGTGATTTAAGCATTCACCATACGAAGGCTGTATCACTAACAGGCTTTGCCACAGCCAACACATAAAATACACATTTGCCGTCACAAAAACCACACAAACGGTTCTCTAATTCAAATTATGACGTGTTGAACACAACACTGCTGAAAACCGACCGTTAAATCGAATAAAACAAACGCTGCGTTACAACGTTAAGTTAAAACTAAGTTAGGTCCGCTACGCGAGAAAGACCGTTGATCCAGTCGGCGGTCGGTACAACAGGCAGCGCTGCTTTACCGACGATGAAAAGTTCAACGCTCCGTCTCTTTCAGAACACACTAATGAGACGGGGATGGCGATACTACTATGGCAGCATAGTGGGAGAACTTACAACCTGCGCCTGCGCAAAGCCTCTCAATACAACCATAGCAACAGGTGAATTGTGCGCATGTGTGCGTGTGTCGTTCCAGCGTTGTGTGAGTGCTTTCTTGATTGTGGTTTAATGATAACGTAGTATTTTGTTCGGTGCTATTTTATCAGTTCTCCCCGCTACGGTAATGATCCAACTAGTATGCAATTAGTGTTATTTATTAAGGTTAAACACTATTTAAATGCTTCTAGGTCGATAAAGTAGGCGTGACCGAAATGTTTATTAGTCAATGTGAAATGTGTACTGCGTACCTCGTTTTAGATTGACGTGAATACTACCTAAATACAAAAAATAAATAAACTAGTTTTGGGCTCATGTATGGATAGATAATAGGTATGTAGCTAATATATTATCTATCCATATTTCAAATTATACGAACGGGATTTCTTACGAATGTTTTATGTTGTCACCTTTGGTTTATCTTGAATCACTTTATGAATAAAAATTTAACCAATTATGTGAAATTTCATAAAAGTGCTAAGTATTCCAAAATTCTTGGCTATGTAATATATATAAGACTTTTAGTTCAATACTATTAATTGGACGAGTCCAAATAAATATTTCATAAAAATGTATTTAGTTACATATTTTATAAAGAATTTGTTTGAGTGAGTGAAGGCCAATTGAAAAAGTAAGTTGAAAAATCCCTGGTAAATAAATGAGGTTTATCCATTTTGACGGACGCAGACATTGGCCTTCCACTTATTTATATCAACAAAAATAAATTAGCCCTGGGTTTTATTTTCATTTCTTAAATTATGTTTGATATCAGCCTAAAAATATCCACTGTAAAATCTTTACTACACGCAACAAACCGCGAGACAAAATTTAGACTTCTAACTTCGGTTTTGTAAGCCTCATTCTTAGTCGAAAAACCTTAAACAATGTACTTCCGTAATATGGTGATATTGTAATAATCACCACGTATCAGTTGGATTGGTAATATGTATAGCAGTGACAAAGCCAAACAATTTCTTTTTTTTTTAATGACGACGTGGTTTTTCTTTTCAATATTAATTAAAATCATTTTATTTACCGCTTATACTAAGGAAATTACCTCCTCTTAACATTTATCATTTTCACGCCGTATAAGCTCTTACTCGCGATACTTACGATCCTATTCATCTCTCCGAATAAATGAGACCACACGACACATGAAATGATAAAATTAGAAAATATATATTATAAAGATTCCTAAGTAATATTCGTCATCATATCACCCAACGAACGTCCACTGCTGAACTGAACATGGTCTTCCCCATAGATTTCCTCAATTGTGTCATTGTGGAACTTGCCAGCACTCACCACGCTTGGCAGGCGGGTAGGTGAGCGCAGTATGGCTACTGTTCCACAGAAGGTTTAGAATCCCTTAATCGCCTTTTACGACATCCACGTGAGGAGTCGCGAGTGGTGTTATATCCTTAATCCGGACACCATACGGATAAGGTATGCTAATAGCAAATGATTTTACAATGGTTATATTTGGTAAGTTTTATGAAGTAAGAGAGCGAAGGAAATTAAATGAAATTAAATGAACTTATACCACATAAAATAGATTATATTTGGTGTTAGGTTATAACATAAAGGTTCTCCTATTTAGCCTGTGAATGCATGTGAAATTTAACAATTGAATAAATTTACATTATGACATTTATTATAAATTTATTTCCTTCCTGGAAATGAATACTCCTTTGAAATTCTGAAATAAAACATTAAGTTGGTTGGATGTTTAGAATATCAGCATACGTTAAAAAAGCGGGAAGTGTATGTTTGTTTTTAAATATAATAATAAAGCCTAGTCCCGTTACCGTTTTTAAACGTAAACCGAGTATAACTCGATAAATGAATTTTATTCACTAGCAGATGCTGTTGTTGTTGAGATCATAGTTAATCCTGACGTTAGTTAACAATGTTATGCTCTAGTGTGATCATACGAGGACCGGGAGCCTCCCTTAGGTGCCGAAGATAACCGCTCCAGTGGTTTTAGCCGGTAGGAGTCCGGCATACCCCTCTGCCTTTTCCCGAGGCGGAGGAAGTACATGTGAATTTCCTACGGAACAATAAGAAAAAAAGTTGCCGAAGATGACCGCTCCAGTAGTTTTAGCCGGTAGGAGTCCGGCATACCCCTTCGCCCTTCCCCGGGGTGAAGGAATTTCCATTGGGCATCAAAAAAAAATTGTAACAGTCTAATGTTACCTAACGTCAGGATGAACTATGATCTAATTTAATTTGGCTAACAATATGTTAAATTGTAAACGCATTTTATCAACAAGCTTTATTAAAGATGTGTAATAATTGAATAACAAACATTTTAACATAATTATGGCTAAACAAAAACGGAAAACAACACCGAAATAATTGGTTAGTAATCCATAGCACATCAAAGCCACTATTTCAATATCTACCAAAGTTAAATAAAATAATCCTAAACTTATCTGAATGCAATGGGGGCACTACAAACGTCCGGTTAAAATTCATGTCCTCAGTTCCAAACATAAATTGACTTTGTATTCATTGTTTTCTAACGAGACTTGGTTAGGAATCCATAGAACATCAAAGCCACTATTTCAATATCTACCAAAGTTAAATACAATAATCCTCAACTTATCTGAATGCAATGGGAGCACTACAAACGTCCGGTTTAAATTCATGTCCTCAGTTCCAAACATAAGTGACTTTGTATTCATTGTTTTCTAATAAGACTGTCGTCTCATGAATAATTATTGTAATTAGGTCTGTTGGAAGGCTGGCACTGGCGGATAGCAGACGACACCGAGCGAAAACTAATAATCTATCCTGCTGGAGTCCAATTTGTAAAGAGTGCTCTCGCCCATTAATCTTTATCCGTCCACCAGTCGAGAGGAAATCAATCAAAAATAGGAAAGCAATTCATTTGAAACCTCTTATAAGAAATATCGGATAATTATAGTGACATAATCGCGGAAGATATCGATAGCGGACGGCACGGTTGGTGCGGTGGCTGATGCAGTCGGCTGCTGCGCACCGGGTCGTGGGTTCGATTCCCGCACGGAACAAACAATTGTACGATCTACAGGTAGTTCTTCCGGGTCTGGGTGTATTTCGTGTTGAATTTTTGTTTGTAAACGCACCCACGACACAGGAGAAATCCTAGTGAGGGGCAAAGTTTTATTTAATTATATTTAAAAAGAATGACAAAAAGGAATAGTCATATTAACAGCTGACTCCTTTTGTAGTGAAGAGTGGAAAAGGGGAAACGCTCTTTTAGTCGAAAGTCTTTATACAAATATATCACAGTTCTCGTATAAATCGTGTGATGTTTTGTTTGTGGCCCCTTTTTAGGGAATTTACATAACCTTTACCCTTATCAAATAGAATTCAATGCTGTAAGTAGGTAGCAGTTGAGGTAAATCTAAGCACCTTTGTGGGATTATACACAGTTAAGAGGAAAATAAAGGTCTATAGACCTATAGGTAGATTAAATAGGTATTTTACAGTCTTACTAGCTGTGCCCCGCGTTTCAACCGCCGTTTAATTTGAAAGAAATTGGATTACTTCGGCATACGCAGTTGACATATGAGTATATGTAACTATTGGATTACATGGGTTAGATTTTTTTTACGCGGAACTCAAATTCCTTTTCTAAAATAAAATTTTATTAACTACTAGTTGTGACCCACGGTTTCACCCGCCGGTTATATTTAAAAGAAATCGGATTATATTACATTTCATATACATTTTTTTCGCGGAATCCAATTTTAATAGAGAAGATGGTTGGCAATTACCACCTGTTTAGAATCCGGTTATTAAAATAATAAAGTCCCAAACAACATACCGCACTAAAAAAACATCAAGACACTGAGTGATTACTGCGTGCATCGAAACTAATTTTTGATTAATATTGTACGGTAGATAAATAAAATAACTTTTTAAAATCTGTAACGATGCCTGTCACCTTAGTCATCCTGCGACCACGAACCCTGCAAAGTGTTCGAAACGTCAGGAAAAACAAAAATATAATCTACGCGATTTAATCCCTTTAAAAGTGTTTTATTATCCAAGTTTCATTATTTTTTTTAACCTAAATAAAAGTAGCCTTAGTTACTTCTTATACTATCAGCTATGTGCCAGTGAAAGTCCCGTAGAAATCGGTCCAGCCGTTTCGGAGATTAGGCGGAACAGACAGACAAAAAAAATAATTGTTATTTTGTTATAAATACCGTATATACTTTTATAAGCATTTAGTAAAAATATGTTATTTTGACATTACAAACATACACTTCAATTAGATTTTTCTATAGATAGATATAGTATTATGTTTTCTTGCTGTTGTGACTTGAGTTTTCATCACAATTGTCTACTGCGTGTTATTCCCAGAAAAATAATACACCATCCCCTATCCACCCCTCGGTGTCGTAAAAGGCGACTAATGTTTCATATCAAGAAGGCAGCAGCATCCTCCCGTGTGTAAATAACAACATACTGCGATCACCAATCCGCCTGCCAAGAATGATGATTACGGCAATATCCCTATAAGTCATTGTAGTTGTCATTGAGAGGCCCATGTTCAGCAGTTGACGGTTAACGGCTGAGGTATCTACTGCTTGAAACTAATCTGGAAATAATGGCATTGCATGTAAGAACCTATTTTTTCAGTGTTTAGGCAAGGAACTACTAATCAGCTGGCGTCTGTATAAGCCCAAGTATCATCAGCTTCCACTACAGCTAGCTTTTTATCCCACCTTTTAAAGTTTAACGCAGTTTCAGCGGTGGATAAACAGTAATACATTTTTTTGTATTTATAAAACGTTGCCCCACACTAGGATTTCTCCTGTGTCGTGGGTGCGTTTACAAACATAAATTCCGCACACAATACACCCAGACCCGGAAAAACTACCTGCAGACCGTACAAATATTGTTTCCGTGCGGGAATCGAACCCACGACCCGGTGCGCAGCAGCCGACTGTATCAGCCACTGCATCAGCCGTGCCGTCACTGTATGTATAAGTTTTAGTAAAGTCGTTCGCGAGTGATTTGGTGAGGGCAAACTGGGTAGTATCAGACACAGTACAGTGTGATCTCACAGTGCGCAGAACGCTGTGTCTGATACCGAACAAGGTAGATAACTTTATTTCTATTTATAAACTAGATACTTTGCTCAGTATCAAAAACAGCACCCTAACCATGGCGCACAAACACTGGAATACGTTCTTGCAAGTGATAGCTGGCTTATCATTTTTCCTTAGTTTATAGTACTTACCCGGTAACCTGTATGGCTCTTTAAAATAAAAAAAGTAAATAGGACATGGCTGGCGCAGTGGCTCAGCGATTCACTTTCTGGGTTATGGGTCACAGATTTGAATCTCGCACGGATCTTTTTATTAGCGAGTGTTGAATAGGTTTGGCTGCCATAGAGGTTGTTCTGGGTCTGAGTGTTTGTGCATGTGAGATTTATGTCGGTAAACTGTACCCAAGATTTTAGAGCTAACGTAGTGACGCTGTTAACGAAAGTAAAATTCACAAGAATATCTGCACCGAAGAAAATATTTGTCTACAACTTTAGACTCAGGATTTTTTTTGGGACAAACCCGCCTCTCATTAGCAACCACTGCAACTCCTGCAAGCCAGGATCTACAATGGCGACCACCGGAAAGAACACCTATCAATGGAGCTCGGTGTGTCCCAGAGAAATGAATAACTGTCTTGGATCCCGCAACAAAATTTATCAGAAAAGAAGGAGTAGGAAATAATACCTTATATTCCACTTCCCTCCGTAGCAGGAGACAGAAAAAAACAATAGTCCATAGGCACAATAAATGGGAGTTTACAACTGTAAAAGTCCAGAATCTTCTATTTCGCAGATAACCTGAGAATCGTGAACAAGCACACAATATAAAACTACCTTCGTTTAAATCTAACAGCCAATGCACACGAACTAGAGGCGACAGTTATCGGGTCACCCCAGACTTTCGCTAATGAAATGTTTGCAGCACGAAACTGATAATTCGATTGCCACTCCTCCACTGACAGTTTTATGGTGTCGTCCGTAAGCTAAGGCACAAATAAACGAAGTAATTACGAGCCAAGTTCGCGATAAATAAACGCTCACGAATGTCGCTTACGATGCCATTTAATTAAATCCACTGCAAAAATTTGCGAATATTACATTTTTTTTATATGTATTGGGATAATTCTTAGTTTCTTCTTCTATGTTTTCAAATATACTTTACCATAAAGTTTGTAAACTGACATAGAGCTCAATGTAAGTTTACAAATCGCAAAATGACAAATTTATATTTATATCTAAGCTCGCTGTGAGCTGTGCTGCGCACACGGTGGCACGTGACAACGTGCGCGCCACCGTCTTGCCGGGGATCACTCGGTATGAGCACCCAGATTCCCCAATCTGCGCGCACGTGACACTTGAACCTACATACTGAATAGGAAAATAAGAGCATGACGCGATGCAGGTAGGGATTAACAATACAATCATTTGGATATAATAACGTGGTGGAACGGAGGTTAACAGACTCGCTTTTTAAGCACAAGGTTGCGGATCCAAAACATGGCTCCTGCCAAAGTGCTTTTGACTTTAATGGTGAAGGATCCAATGGTTTCAAATCACCAATGCGTAGTAAGCAAGCGTGGTGATCAATGCTTGTTTTCTTTGTATGAGAAGAGGCATTTTCCCTGCAGTGGAACTTAAAAGGTAATAATATTACGAGTATAGTCTCATTTCCAAAAAGTCTTTGTTTCAAATAGACTACAAACCTGTATTTTTTAATAAAGAATAACTCACCTTGTGTTTCCTAGGCGACTAAGCTATTATGAAAAGAGGATGGGAAGCGGTGTCGCGACCGCAGTCCGATATTATTAGCACTAATAACAACATAGGTACTGCGAAATCGTTAATTCAAATCTAACGTTTTTTATTTATGTATACATTTAGCATAAGGAGGAGTTCTGTGTGGTTCCCGACAAAGAAACACCCCTCTCCTCCCCGTGGTTGACCTGAAAGGCGACTAAGAGTTGATATCAAGAGGATGGGCAGCAGCATCCTCCCGTGTGCTAATAACAACATACCGCGATCACTAATCCACCTGCCAAGCGTGGTGATTGTTGCAATATTCCCTATGACAACTCATTGTACTGATGATCGGGAAGCTTATTTCCAGCAGTGAATAGTCAGAATTTTGTCTTGTCGTAAGGAGAGGAACCGGTAAGAAATTCAGTAGACACTCTTTTAAAAACGTTATATTCTTGATAGTTATACATATAAAATTATATTAATATATATAAAATTTTAGTAGTAGAAAATTGTACTGTGAAAATTTAAATAAAAACTGTATTTCTTGAAAACATTTTAGTTTTTAATAGAATAAAGACTTATCAACGAGTAAAGTAACTATTGACAAATAATTTGAGGTAAAAAAAAAACTAGAAAAGGAATTTTTCATTACGAAATGCTTAAAAATCGGTGTCAAGGTAGAGATTTTTCGATATTTCGGAAAATTTTGTACTACTGTAAATCCGTAAGATTTTGTTGAAGATATATTGTGTGTTTTTGGTAGGTATTGACCCCAAGCTCTCACCCCCTGCAGTATGTCGTGCTATTTCCTGGACACCCTGTATATACAATCATGAGAGTTCAGCGCAACACTTCTCTCTACTACCACTATTCTCTCCATTCTGCTGTAGGTAGGGATACCTGGCCGGATACCAATCAAATAAAAAATGGCTCAGTGGGGGGAACCACGATAGACAAAGCGTACAGCTCACTCCCGGCTCCAGAAGGAAGAGGTAAAGGGAAGGACGCCGTGGGATTTTAGCTGGTTTGAGTCCGGCATGGCCCCTCCGCCATTCCCAAGGCGGAGGAACTCCATGAGGATTTTCCCACTATAAAAAGGGGGTACCACGATCCTCTACAGTAACGAACCCACGCGAGAAGTGTTATGTAAGAATAATGTTATTAAATGTAAAATGATTGTAGCAATATTTTCCTGTAACTTCATTGTATCGGTTATTAGTGGATTCTTGTTGAGCAGTGAACGTTTACGTGCAGATATGATGAACAGAAGAATATATGCTTACCATCGATGTACTTGAGTACAAATTGGACGTCGGGCCCCAAGGCTGAAGCGACTTCCAACGGCAACTCCGTATCTCGCAGCACATGCACTGCAAACAAAAAACATATGAATACTTTGATGCTTAGAAAATTATTATTTATTTGAAAGAAATCATTCTTCAAATTCCATTTTCATCATCATTTCAGCCGACTCCACTGCTAGACAGATGCCTCTCCCAAAGATCGCCACAACTACCGGTTTGGGTTTGTGTTGTGTACTCTTTGCGATTTGGCCATAATCGCCACGCTTGGCAGGCGGGTTGGCAATCGCAGTTAATTTGTAAATGTACTGCTGCCCATACTCCGGCTAATCCCTTAGTCGCCTTTTACGACACCCACGGGGTGGGTTTGGATTGATGATTGATGGATTGGTACTATTCTTAGTTGGCACCAGACGGCAACTTTAACTTATTCCGCGAACATAAATATGAAATATTGTAAATGATGTTCAACACTTACTGGTGGAATTTGTCTAGAACCACAATAAAAGGAATTAACTTACGGAGCAGCTAACATTCAATCTTAGGGATGTCGGTATAATTGAAAGCATTTTGGTTTTACCGACTTCGAAACTATAGCTATTAGCTACTAAGCTATGAGTCTATATGATGTAGCATATTATAGTAATAACTGTAAAAGTTATTTTGTTTTAAGGTTAAGGCCTTATGTGTGACTGACATATCCTTGCAGGAAAAATACTTATATCCTACAAAATAAAGAATTAAAAACATACTCATACCGCAGTAATTTTCGGCACTTCCGATTTTTAGGCCCAGATCATTATCATCATATCAGTCAAAGGACGTTCACTGCTGAACAGAGGGCTCCCCAACAGATTTACACAATTGTGTGGTAATTTTAGGTGGAATTTGTCAGTACCTACTCACCACGCTTGGCTGGCGGTTGGTGAGCGGAGTCACTTCGGTGAATTGCTGACGCACGGTTGCACAATGACTAAGCGATAAGCTTTTTGCACTACTTGTCGCCGGTTCGACTCCCGCACGGAACAGATATTTGTATGATCTACAGATAGTAGTTTCGGATCTAGGTGTGAGATTTATGTCTGTAAACTGCACCCACAATACAGGACAAATAAAATAGTAGGTATTAAAAAAAATGAGCATATGACTGTGAGAGTACAAATTCCACCCATTAGACTCTTGTCGTGGATCCATTTCTGTAACAACCTCCTCTTCTCTCTGGTACAAGCTATATTGCGTATAGGAATAGCTCATGCTATGGTTAAAAGATGCTGCTTGTCAGAAAAGCGTGTAACGAGACTAATTGCCGAGAAGGTGCTGAACATTGTCACGTAGCAAATTGCATGGGTGAACAGGAATACAGTAATTTTCTGTCACCATCGTAGTAATAAAACATATATAGTAACAGCAGCCTATCCTAATGTGGCGGGGGGATACTAAAAATTAAAACATAGAATATTCAACAAGAAATCAATATGGAGGATATGCAACGATATCAGGATAATAATAATAATTAAATCGTTTATTTCTCCTCACATAATATAACTAGTGTAGATACGCAATACATATTCCATTAATCATGTTCTATAATTACAGAAATGGCAATGACGGAAATACCTGGTATTTTAAAAGAATAAGTATCTTTCATTACGTCAACGAAAATTGTCTGGCTTTCAACATCGCGAAAGAAAAATAAGTGAAGATTTTTCAGCGTCTGTATTAAACTCATTATGCCTCAAGACGAACCAAGTTGACACACAAACAGATTTCTCGTCGTAGATTATTGTTTAATTAAAATAACCGTTTTTAATTATAAGCATATAATGAAGGGCATAAATGTTCGCTGCATGTTTTGCAAATTGTTATTTGGGTTGTTAATAGATATGCCGCGAGTAGAGCAGATTACAGCGAATAGTCGTCGATTATTCGGCATTCCCTATAGAGAATAGTCGAATTATTTGCCATAATTATTCGAAATCAATAGCAATACTTTATAAGTAAGTAATAAAAATAATAATAAATAAATGCCCTCTGGGCAAACGTTATCTCACCATGGGATAAGGTAATCCTGGAGGGCAGATTAAAGTAGCTGCTTGATTTCTTCATACCTTATGATAAAAAAAAGTATATCATAAGAAAAAAAAAAGTATATTAAGTAGCTTTATAGTGCAGCTATGGAGAGTCCCCGGTTGGTGTCCCATTACATTTTAGATTAAAAATCTCTAAAGGGCCTCTGCGTGTTGGACCTATGTCCCCGCGTAAGCCTGTCAAAAGACCGGGTTCCCCCTTACAGGGGATATAAACCCGTGAAAAGAGAGACATAATAATAACATTCCTCCAGTGGTCACGAATCTTTTTTATTTTATTGGACTCAGTGGAAATTCTACATGAACTTCCTCCGCCACGGGGAACGACGAAGGGGCAAGCCGGACTCCTACCGCCTAAAACCACTGGGGCGGTCGTCTTCGGCACCTAAGGGGGCTCCGGGTCCTCGTATGATCACACTAGAGCCGCCCACTGGTGCCACCCCCATCAGCACATCTCGGAGAGGGTGACTGTAAAGCGGTCACGGGGGTTTGTAAAGTATCCCCCGAAGCATCTCTGTGCGCTGTGCTGTACTGCACACACGGTGGCGCGTGGCCACATGCACGCCACGTCTTCTCGTGAGTCGCTCAGTGTAGGCACGCAGATTCCCCAATCTACGCCCCCGCGAACCCAGAGGCCTCCGCATTATAGCGACGGCAGGGGGTTTCAGGCGTATAGGAATTAGGCACCAAGGCAGTTTTACCCCGGCGCCGTCTCCTCCTTTTTTGAGCAGGATCGGCCCAATCCCGATCCCGCTCTACGATCTCCTTCTAGAGCATGACGCTCTCACAGAAGGAGAGTGGTCTCGAACCATCGCCATGTCATGGAATCTTCTCCAGGGCTGGAGAATTTTTATTGGCCGGCCGACGTCGTAGAGGACGCTCAACTCCGGGCTCCACTACCAGTCTGACGCCACTGAGGCCTCCAGATCAGGGTATGGGCGCGCACCTCTTGTCAGGAGGTAGCCGAGCTCCAACCGGAGGATGTGAGGCTCCAAAATTGTCTCGCGCAGCTGCGATAGGAGCGCGCCGCCCTCAGGGCTAAGTTGGCCCAGACAATGGGTAGGGTCATCAGATACGATGAGCTGCCTTCCGGCGCGGTTGGTGGAGTAGATGAAGCGTCTTATCTGCGTGATGGAGGCCAATTTCACGTCGCTGGAGGACAGACTTCTCCCGACCACGACTCTCCGGCCTCCATTTGCTGCTAATGAATGACAGCTAAACCGGGGTAGAAGACCTCCTCTTCTTGGATGAGGAATGTGGGTGCTGTTAATAAGGCATATTAATTTGAACCTATGGACGTAGACTGAACCACGGCGGTCAAAGGAGGAAGGAAATGAGAGGACGAAGCCAGAAGCCCAGCCTACTCAGCAGTCCAAACAGCAGCCACCGTGTACCTCGTGGGCGGCTGTGATGTTCACGCGGCAGCCGAGAGTTGCAAAGCGGGGCATTAAGTAGGGGTCGGTGCTCATTGAGGCTGGGCGGATTATCGATGTTACTGGTCTTTGCATCGAGGGCTTGCGGTTCCGGAAGGCGGAGACGGGCGCCCGTACGACGGCCCAAGTTAGGAGGTATCACGACAACTCGACTCCGAAATAACTCGAACCAAACAACTCGTCCCCAAAAAACCGAACCTCCACGACTACTCGCCCCGACAACGCACCCCGTAAACTCGACCCCGAACCGTGCCGAATGCCTCAACCACACGACGTTGACAATTAGACTTAATTTAAAAAAGACCAAAGTGTTCTTGTATTTATCTGGAATTGCTTTATCTTCAGTTATTTAACTCTATACCTAATCAGCAAAAATCCTCGCATTGTAATATACAGGCATATCAAAGCAGCTAGAATAGATATTTTAAGTTATGTTCCATGGTTTTTCATGGATATACCTGGAGATCTCCGGTGTTTTGATAAGGGTTAGTTATACACAGGGAATAGTTCAACACGTAGAGGACATTCATCATCATCATCATATCAGCCAAAGGACGTCCACTGCTGAACAATGGCCTGGCCCATAGATTTCCACAACGCCCGGTCAAATGCATCCAACGACTGCCAGCGACCTTCACCAGGTCGTACGTCCATCTCGTCGTGGAGACCACGCACCGAAAAACGCAGGTCTTCTCAGGTCTCAGGCCGAAAAAGCAAACCGGGAAGTCAGTCACGAATTGTCCCGGTGTATGTGTGTAGGACTATTGTAAGAGTGGGAAACGTTTGTCTATCTTTAATTCTTTGAATTTAACAATAATATGTAATTTTTATGAATTTGTCAGTGAAGGTTTACAGTGGATACACAAAGAAAATAAAGCTATAATTTTATTAAAAAAGGTAACATTTTATATTAACTTCCAAAAGGCAGCGTACCTACCAAAACATAATATCTTGGGAAACAATCTGTTTTCGCATTTCGCTAAGTTTGACGGCTGGCACGGTGGCATACCTACCTTCATTTCATTGAATATTTCCAACCATTTTTCTCGGGACCAGGTGTTCACATTTTTCTCTTTAATTTACTTATTTGAAAGCGCCTTCCGATATTTCACTTAACAAATCTAAGGTATTGATGCCCTGCACGTACCTTCATTATAACATACATTTGACATGGTAACGACACAAGGTTATTGACGTTGGTATCCTATTAGATCATATATGCTATCATTAAAATATAAAGTTCGTCTGATTGAAAAAAAACTTGGAAATCATGCAAACATTTCTCAGTTTCAGTCTAGGATTATGACTAAAACCATGACTATAATTCATGCAAAGCAGTCGAACTAGAATGCTAAACAATGTACTTTTAGGCTAAGTGACCGATTCTCTGAGATAAGCATAAAGTCAATGTCCCTATTATTTTATTGGCAGTAACTCGGTCACAGACAATTTCAAACATAAATACATGTAAGTGGACTTTAAAAAGTAAACAAACCCTTCCCATCATAGAGCCAATTTTACTGATTTATATAACAATGTTATTTGAGATGTAACTAGTTATTGTTTTCTCCATTAAACAAAGCGGCCGTGGCAGTTCTTGATTGTTTGAACAAGCGCAAAGACGGCCCGGACTAAACCAATTGCTTGAGCCCCCAAGTTATAAGATAATTTATGAACAACCATGAAATATTAGTGAACGCGCTAAGTTAGGTAGACGCTGCAGAGTGGTATGAGTATAGCTGGCTGAAGCCTTAAGGTTCGTTTACACGTCTTTAATGAGAAGAGCGGAAGTCATGGTTGCTTTAATTGGAGATTCATGTGTTCAAACCTAAATAACGTTTTAGATTTTCGCGATTATTACTGATTATAATAAAATACTTTTTAAACGGATAACATTGCGAGTTATCCTGCAACCAGGAATCCTGCAAAGTGGTCAACACGTTAGGAAAAACAAAATCTATAATATAACCGTCTTATTATAATTACCAGTTAGTAGTCTAATTGCTAAATTGGTTGTTCACACGGTTGGAGCAAAAAAAAAATTTACATTTACTAACCGTGCCAAAGAAATATGGCAAGTGGTATATTTAGATACCTTAGAGCAGGGGTTCCCAACCTTTTTTTGTCTACTGCCCACTTTAAGAATAAATTATTTTTTAACGCCCCGCTTTTTAAACATACTTAAAAACCGCTAAGTACTTATAACTGATTATTGAAACGAAAATTTATAGTATTCGGACAGAGTATCTTTTATTGAAAATAAAACAAACATAATCAATTCTTATATAAAAACTAATGACAACACACAAGACACAAGATGTAGTCGAGAGTCGAGAGCTCAGTCGGTGTCTAAGAGTCTTCCTAGCTAGGTAGATGAAATTGTAAATCGACCCCAAAGCCCTACACAATGCCCCCTTTTTTTTCTGGGTCTCTTACCGCCCCCCTTTAGGCCTGCAGCGCCCACAAGGGGGCGTTATCGCCCACGTTGGGAAAGACTGCCTTAGAGGCTTATTCTAGCGTAAGATATCTATACTTATATAATAAAGCTGACGAGTTTGTTTTTTGTTTGAACGCGCTAATCTCAGGAACTATTAGTCGGATTTGATTTGATAGCCCAGTTCTCGACGAAGTTTATAAACAATAGCGCGGGCGGGCGATGCGATGCGGTGGGTCAAAGATTTCGACGAAAATATGACTAGAAAATATGTCTATGCCGAAGTACTCTACAATATTTATATGTAATCAGATTTCTCATAAATTAATTGGCGGGTGAAACCGCTAGTTGACTTATACATACACTTTATTTCAAAGTAGTATAAATGTCTGTAAAACTGTCCCAAACAAATCGTATGAAACCTAGTGTGAAAAAAACTATACGCGACTTACATAACCAAATCGATGTTAATATTATAATTACCCAAGGAACGTCAGGAACTTGCTACTAAAACTTACAACTTATGTAAATAAAGTAACAAAGATAACTCTTGTTAACCGCGATCAGCAGCGGCGCGGTTGGTGCAGTGGCTGATACAGTCGGCTGCTGCGCTCCGGGTCGTGGGTTCGATTCCCACACTGAACAAATATTTGTATGATCTGCAGGTAGTTGTTCTGGGTCTGGGTGTATTGTATGTGGAAACGCACCCACGACACAGGAGCAACGCTAGAGGGGGCAACGTTTTAAAAAAAAAAAACATCTCAGCCTCCCCCAAAGATCGCCACAACGATTGATCCTGCGCTATTCGCATCCAGCGGATTCCCGCAAACGTTACCAGGTCGTCCGTCCATCTCGTAGAGGGTCTGCCCACGCTGCGTCTTCCGGTACGTAGTCGCCACTCGAGAACTTTTCGGCCCCATCGGCCATCGATTGTACGAGCAATGTGCCCCGCCAACTGCCACTTAAGTTTAGCTATTCTTTGAGCTATGTCGTTTAGCTATTCTTTGAGCTGTGTCGTTTACCATGGTTCTTTTGCTGATCTCCACATTTTTATTCGATCTCGTAGGGAAGCTCCTACCATAGCACTCAAGTGACCTTGAGCCTTCTTATGAGGCCCTAGGCGAGCGACCACGGCTCAGTACCATAGGTCATCACCAGCAACACACACTGGTCAACAACCTTCGTCTTCAGACACTGGTATTTTAGACGAGAAGGTATTGAGCAGTTTCCCTAACGTTGCCGAGCCAGCCGAGTTGGATTTGACGATTGACCTCTTTTTCGAAGTTGGATTTACCTAGCTGGACAGTTTGTCCCAGGTATACATAATCGGCAAAAACTTTGAGCGTAGACTCTGTGATCTTTACAGAAATTTGTCGTACGTGGACATTCATTACAACATCACACGTACATAACAACTAAGAAATATCTTTGTTTTTTAATTTGACTGCACAGTATTTACAATTGTACTCAAGTTCTTATTCGGGAAGACTTATTATTGGCTTTCTGCCACATATATCTGTAGGATTAGACTTATTGGTAAATGCTGTTGGTCTTCTAAATCAAAGGTATCCTATTTCCAACACCTACTTTCTTCGTGGTGTAGACATACAAGGTGTAGACGGTACCTGTATTTAATTTTATGTAATTCGCGTCATCATCATAAATATTTTTACGACCCTATAATAAAAACGTACCTAACTAAACAACAATAAATGAAGGGAACAGAGGGAATGTTTTCTATTAAAACGTCTCATAAAATGAGAGTATGGATAAAGTAGTGTTGTAGTTTCTTTCTTCTTTGGAGCCTTATGAAGTTAGCACAAATGATTCATTAGGCACTAGTACGCGATGTAATCCGCTAAAATTATTTTATTATAATAAAAAAATATTGCGAACATTTAAGACTTTACTTGATTGACCTAGTTCAAGGTATGCCAAACGATACAGCTTGAAGCAATAGAACCTTTTTTTACTTTTCAGTTGACTTGGTAATAGTAGGTACTTTCTGGGCAAATAAGTTTCAAATTATACTTAGTATTAATAATGTACTGTAATTATTGAATTACATTATTAATTATGCTTTTATACACATTAAAACTAAATATATATACACTATTTATGATTACACTAAACATAAAAATAACTATGTATATAATAAATATAGAAAAGTATAACATGTACTTAGGCGTCAAAGTATACCTCCTCATCGCTGTCAGCTGATAATGTTCCTAGAAGGCTGACAGCATTGCCACGTTGAATGGCAATGCTTATTCTTTGGCCAAAGAAAAGGCCAGCCCTCTGATCACGCGAAGTGTCGACCAATCGTCTAGCTATATCTTTGAAAAGCTGACGTGCACTCGGACCCCATGACCCAAGCAAATTTATGTTTTAAATTTATATTAAGACAAAACGGCTGTGTTTTATAATAGCGGGAAAATAATAACACAACCAAAATTAATCACGTATATTATTAAATTAACTTTCATGTTTGCACAGCGCCTACTCAAATTTTATAAGCAATAATTATTACGACACATAATGATTGCTCGAGCTTACAGTGAAGGAACTTAACAATTTTGCTTTATAAAGCGTTAAGGTTCAGTTACCACCGCCAGCTTAACACTCGAAATTGCAATTAAAACATAAAATGAGGCCAAATGTCAAAACAAAAGAAAGCTAACGAGCGGGTATAGTGGTTCTCACACATTGTGTTACGCCACCCCTTTATTCAGTCGTCGCGTGCTAGATTATCTTGAAAATTCTTAGAATACGAGTTCATTATATCAAATTATACCTATTACGTTGCAATTTGCAAATGTGTGTTTCGCTGATGAGCTGCAACATTAACATGCATTTTGTTCCCGTACGAAAGCTGTATCTATATAGCTTAGTTTATAGATACCACAGCAATCATCATCATCACTATCATCATATTAACCAAAGTATTTCCACTGCTCATCAAAGGCCTCCCCCCATAGATTTCCGCAATGGCCGGTCCCTTGCCGCCCGCGACCCCAGCGACCTTCACCAGGTCGTGTCGGTCCATCTCGTTGGATGCCGACCCACGCTGCGTTTTCCGGTGCGCAGTCTCCACTCAAGAACCCTTTTGCCCCAGCGGCCATCGGTTCTACGAGCAATGTGCTCTGCCTATTGCCACTTCAGCTTACTAATACTTTCAGCTATGTTGGTAACTTTAGATTTGATACCGATCTCCTCATTCTGATTCGATCCCGTAGAGATATACCAAGGATAGCTCTCTCCATAGTTCTCTGCGTGACCTTGAGCTTCCTTATAAGAACGAATATCGTGACCCAAGTACTCCCATATCCGTCTATTCAATCACTGAAGGACTTAAACTTCATGGCACGTATTTCTGCCACGTGGTTGAGGGTGTAATCGGACAACTTTTTTGTTCTACCTTTACGGTGGGTTTAAAAAACTTAGGGTGAGATTCAGAAACGAGTCTAAGCGTGAACTTACGCTTCCATATGTCAAAATGCCCTACTTACGCCCCTAATTTTGACAGATGGAGGCGTGAACTTAGCTTAGACTCGTTTCTGAATCTCACCCTAAGACCCAATAACAGATATCTTAGCCGATAAGTTACTATAATTAAAAATGAATTTAGATTTAGTTGTTTATACTTATATTATTTATTTTTTATTTAAATATTATAAAGATGTTAAGTGCAAATAATTTTTTGCATGCCTCAAAGGCAGAATGTACAAGGACCCTCTAAATATTTGTAACATCTGATTTGTAACACCTTATTTTTTTTATTTATTTTTTTATTGATGTCCAGTGGAAATTCTACATGGAACTTCCTTCACCCCGGGGAAGGGCGAAGGGATGTGCCGGACTCCTACCGGCTAAAACCACTGGATCGGTCATCTTCGGCACCGAAGGACCTGGAGCCCTCCAGGTCCTCGTAAGATCACACTAGAGCCGCCCATTGGTGCCACGCCTTTAGGCACATCTTGGAAGGGGTGAATGTAAAGCGGTCACCCCCTCTAGCGGAGGGAAGGCGACTGTAAAAAGGTCGCCCCCCAGGCACCTCTCGGGGAGGATTGTAAAGGATCCCCCCAAGCCTCGCTTTGCGCTGTGCTGCGCACACGGCGGCACGTGACCACGTGCGCGCCACCGTCTTCCCGGGGGTCGCTCGGTGTGAGCACGCAGACTCCCCAATCTGCGCACCCGCGACCCCCGAGGCCCCCCACCATGAATTGACGGCAGGGGGCTCAGGCGTGTTGGACTTGGGAGCCGGGACGGTTGTTGCCCCGGCGCCGTCTCGTCCTTCTCCGTGCGGGATCGGCCCTCTCCCGATCCCGCTCTGCAGTCTCCTTCTGCAGCATGACGCTCTCGCAGAAGGAGACCACTGCACTCCAATTTTCGTGCTCTGCCAACATAGCCGACACTACTGCCGGCAGAGAGAGATCTTGCCCGATCCGATCGACCAGGATCCGCCGCTCGGCGGCCCACGCAGGGCACGCCTCGAGCGTGTGCTGTGCGGTGTCCTGGTCGCTATCACAATGGTGGCACTGTGCCGTAACCTCGCGTCCTATTCTGTGCAGGTATGCACCGAAACAACCGTGACCGGTGAATACCTGCGTCAGACGGTAGGTGACGCGCTCGCTCCTTCTGAGCCAGGCTCCGAAGAGCGGCAGGATGGCCTCGACGACGCGCTTGGTCACGAACTGCGACCGTAGGCGATGTCGCCACATCTCGAGTGCGCGCCGTCGAGCCAGCCGCCTAAGTCTATCGAACGCCCCTGAAGGCACGCCTTCCCCACTTTGGCGGAGGGAGCGTGTCTGGTCGTAGACCCACGCATCCGTCTCCGCCTGGATATCGAAAGCGTGCCAGGAGAGTTGCCGCCTCGTAGGACACTGTCCTGTATCCCCGTGCGATCCGTATGGCCACTCTGCGCTGCAGACTGTGAAGTTTGTTTCTGCAGCGCTGGACGCCTGACAGCCGGGATGACCATACAGGCGCCCCGTAGAGAGCCACGGACCGCACGACGCCCCCGTAGGGATTTGTAACACCTACATTTTTGCAAATAAATCATTATATTCTATTCTATTCTATTCCAACCGTTTGGAGTTACTACAAACCAACCACGAGTTCGGGTTGCATGCTCTCGGGGTTTTGTTTATGAACACTAAAGGGCCGGAGCGTAGACTTCATCAGACGAGACCTCTAAACATTGAGATTAATATTCAGTGTGGCTCTTGCCATTTGGTGAACACTACCGGTTTTCACCCTATGGATCACAGAGACATCATTGAATATTTGTCTTTTATTGGTCCTAATAATAGATATCCAAGTCCTGACGAAGTCTATTTCATTCTTTGTGGAACCATCGGGACTCATCCAGGTCCATTTACTGTGAGGTGGCTTTTGGAAAAAGGAGTTCAACGCGAAGGGTTACCTTTTCCAAAAAGTCGGCCAGCCTCTGTTCCCTGAAGTTCCGTTGCTCACACCCAAATTGCCTGACTCTAAACTCACCATCGCATCATGTATCCAGCTACACGTTGAAATCCCCCATCACTACAGTAAAGTGTGTCTTGGAAATAGATATGTATGGGCCTACTTACGTCCTCATACATACTCACTACTTCATCATCTGGTTGAAATCGGTGCATGACCTTAAATGACGTATCTCATTTTCGTATTTTACTTTTGGATATTCCAACACTCTTTCGATAGCAGTTAACTAGTTATGTTGTTAATGAAGGACCTGCATAGGTAGAACCCTACACCACCTTGGTACAGATGGTCGCTGTTCCGGAACTAGAATAGGCTGCCTAATTTCAGGGTTATCGTATCCTCGCCATCCCTTCGTACTTCTGATAAACCATGATGAGCGCAACTTATCTATTTCTTCTTCCAGCTCAAAGATCTTTTCGTCTGTCGTCGGAATGCGTGCGTTGTAGGTTACCATGGCCAATTTTTATTTGGAGTGGTAGCTGCATCTCTTCCGGAGATTCTTAGCACCTCCTACCTCACCGTTGCCGTGGCTGCTATCATAGCCCCGCCGGTGACTGGGAGCTTTTTAGTTGTGTTGTCATTTGGAGTGATTTTTCTATACTCACCACTCAATCAACCTATTAACTCGTAACACAGTTCAGTCCGGGACGTAGAGGTTCTCCGTAGGCCGTATAGAATTTCCTTGAACCGACAGAATTTTTTATATCATTAAAAACATAAGTCCGTATTTATGTTATTCTTAAACTGTAAAACAAACACGTACTTGGACACCAGAAACGAGTAAATAAAAACCGAAACCATCCGAATCCATCTGTAAAGATTACAAAATCGTAACATCCGAATATGGGCGTAACACCTTATCTACAAATGACAATAAAACCTCTAAGAGATCCGTCGTTTACTTATCCATATGAAACTAACCTTCAGTTAGTAGTTCACAGAGGTTACGAAGGTGGCGACATGGGTACACTCGGGTAGGTACGCTACACCAAGCGTCACATAATAAGGCGGCTCTTTGCACCATTACTCTGTACATGGTCACGACGAGTAAATATTTATGAACCCCATTGTAAGCGGAGCCTGTTCCACGATAACATCTGAACGGATAATTACGCTAAAGTACACTTTCACTGTCCAAATTCACATACAAACTTGCGAGGTATCCTCGAATCTTTACTGTGAATTTAATTGGTAATTAGATCGATTGTACGATTCCTCATTTGTTTGTTATATTAGTAAGAATTCTTATCAATATTGTACTTGAAACAATTTCAATAGTCAATTTTGATCGACTTTATAAATTACATCAATAACTACCTACCCATTATCATTGTTCCCTAAGAAGAATTTGATCACTTTCATAAACTATGAAATTTTAATTTGTAGTACATTAACAAAATACTGCTCAGGCAGGTAGGTTCTAAAAATCAAGGAGATGATCCCTTAGATGTTATGCTGCTATTCTTTGACATAACCTAAGGAACGGGCCAAAAATAAATAAATATCTGCGTAAGTATTTATCATTTATCCTAAGGTCAGAACGATTTCAAAAGGCGCGCTCGCTGAGTGAATATGACATTTCGGGCATATCTTTCCCACGGACTGGCCGATCGGGATGCAATTACTGCCGTCTCGAGTTTTTGCATCGAAATAAATCGAGAAATCTTTTCTTCTGATATGTGCGGGCCGATCAACGATTTGCCACGCGGTGACATAGTCGCTAACGGTGATATAATATGCAAATACGGAAATAATGTGTCTGATACAAAAACTAGAAACGTTTCGTCGTAATTGAGACTGGCGTTAGATTTTCGAGATAATTTATTCGAGCGTACCTTGTTATCGTACTCGTATGTGTCAATCATTAATTACTGTAAATTATTTGGATGAACCAAAACCCAACGTTTGTAGGTACTTAATTTAAAATTCAAATCTATTTGTAATAATATTTTGTAACATTGAATATGCCAGAATCAGAATTTCGCTCCTTATTTTTAATGTAGAAAATGTATGTTGTCGATTAAACTAAATAAATTATAGGTACATACTAATTGTATTGCATTCGTGTGTTAATGTCAATACGACTTAAAGTTGCATTTAGATAATTGATGAGCCTAATTGACATTTGTACTCATGAAGTTCTTAGAAAAATGTATACACGACTACATGCCACGCGTTAAGCTAGCATTCACACCAAATAGGACAACTAGGTCGCTATCCCACGTCGACATGACAGGGTTAGATGCCCATCAAGTACTGTTAAGGCGAATTAAAGTGACATCTCGATGTAACGGAGCGAGAAGTTTTTGTCGTGGCCACATCCCGTGGTTCGATTTCCAGATACCACGAAGTTAACAGGATGCTGCAAGTGTTTTTCTTTGAACAACGCACGCAAGGGATGTTAGACTGCCTAGCATTGGTTCTAACCGTTTGTTTACACGCATGTGTCCCATTTTCATGCCACTAAAACATCTCAATAATGGTACTTTCTAAAGTCCGCCACAATGAGTAAACTTTTAACGATCGAAATATGCGATCAGCGGACATTATAAAAGTATTCCCTTGCGAATATCTCTTTTTATACAACACGGTGACGACTGACGAGACGTGCAAGTTTTTGCTTGGTGGTAAGCGTTATTCAATTAACAAGTTTAACAATTGTATTATATTATCCGTGTGGTGTCCGGATTAAGAATATAGCGCCACACCATCTCCCCCCGTGGCTGTCGTAAAAGGCGGCTAAGGGAAACTAAACCAGAGGGATGGGCAGCGGCGTCCCTTCCTTGGTACTGTAGCCATACTGCGCTCACCAACCCGCCTGCCAAGCGTGGTGAGTACTGGCAAATACCCCCAAAATGACGACACTATTGTGGAAATCTTTGGGGGAGGTCTATGTTCAGCAGTGGACGTATAAATGGCTGATCTAAACAATTGTAATGTTACCCAGGATTAGTCCTGCGTAACGGCACCACACTGCTCTTGTCACCTTGAGGCATTAGTTATTTAGTCTCGTTTGCCCAGTAATTTCAGTAGCTAACAGTGCCCTTCTAACCGCAGCACAGTAATGTCTCAAGTTAAACACTAACACTCCGCTTGGCGGCAAAATATCTGCAACTGTGAGGAGCATGCTAATCCTCTTGTCGTCTATAGTAACACTCACGGGAAGAGAGGTGGTGGGTTTGAGAATAAACCACCTTTCCTTTCCGGGTCGTGTCCGTAGTTATTCAACTATTGTTTATGCTGAAGGCAGATCACGGTGGCCCGGACGTTTACGAACTCGCTTCTTAATTAAGTAAGAGGTTGCAGATTCAATCCATAGCATGTACTAATGTGACTTTATCAATGTCATATGTACTTTCTTAGTTTATCCAAAAGTTTTTTTTAACGAAATATTAAATGCGGAACAAAACCCACCACAGTAATGCTGAGGTTATGTGGCTAGCTGGCGCGGCGGGCGTCACAACCTTGCACAACAATGGCAGTAATATAGCACTGACGGTCCCCTATACTAACTACTAACCCAACACTTCCTTGAGTAGTACTGGCAACCTTACTCACCATAGGATCACAACTGCAAAATAGCAGTGTTATTAAGTTATGATCTTCTGTAAGGCGGAGGTTCTTCCCCAATCGGGCCGCTCCCAATTTGAGCAGGAAACCCAGCCACTGATTTAACGGTGAAGGAAAACAAATTGAGGAATCCTGGATCTAATGGTCTGAAATCGTCAACACGCGTGGTGTTCAAGGAGGGACCCTCTTTGTATGAAAAAGGCCTTTGCCCTACATACAGTATGATATAATTTATTATTTATTAATAGTAAAAAGTTGAATAAATTGCTTAAACTGCCTCGTACATTTGAGCTACACATAATTACACATATCATGATAACTGATGAGGGGAACATAATATACAAGTCTGCTCATCACAATTATCTCTGTTACGAACATAGGATTAACTGCACGTCGTTTGCAAACAATCTAAGCTAACGAGCATCAAAAGAAACGATGGAACCATCTGTCTGTAAGGATCTATACATATGGAAACTCTAAACCGCGGCTACTGCTGTGGTACTGATTCATAGTTGATGACCGTAATACTTAAAAGGATATAAGTTTTTAAACTACCAATTTCACTCATATTAGACTATGATTTCGGGACTTTTCGCGCACAGATATCGCAAAACGAAATTTGACTAACCTCAACGTTTCGGCCAAATTGCATTGACATGGCACAGAGTCGTGGTCACTCACTATGGCCTGCATAAAAAAAGTTCACGGTCACTCATCGAGCTATGGAGAGAGCTGTGCTTGGGATTTCTCTACGAGATCGAATCAGCAATGAGGAGATCCGTAAAAGAACTACAGTTGCCAACTTAGCTAAAAGCAATAGTAAACTGAAGTGACAATGGGCCATTAGTTCTATGACCAAAGTGCCCATTGGTAATAGAATTGATAGCTGTTGGAGTAAAAAGATTCTCGACTGAAGACCGCGCACCGGAAAACGCAGCGTGGGACGAGCTTCATTGGAGTGGACGCACCTGGTGAAGGTTAAGGTCGCTGGGAGATGCATTCGGGTGGCATGTAATCGGTCGTTGTGGAAGAATGGCATGGGGAGGCGTTTGTTTAGCAGTGGACGTCCTTTTGTTGATATGGTGATGATAGGATTTTTAGAGGATGGGTTACAGCATTTTGCTTATATGCTAATAATAACAACAATGCAAACAACCAAGTGTGGATATTGCGGATTTATGTTTCTCATTGGAAGACGAGGAGCTAATATGTTGATAGTTAATATGATACCAGCCATATTTATAGTCGACTTTTATTGAATTATAGCTTTTGTCACTTTACATACTTTATCAATATGTCAAACTTGATACAAAAATACAAGGCATTTTCAAAAGAATTGTAATAGGAAGCTGCGACAAACGTGGAGACATGATTTATCGTCTGACACGAGTTAAACTAAACGAATAAAGAAAGAAAATACTGGCGTAAACCAAATACTACTTGTGGATATGTATCCACGTTTTTTTAACAATACAACAAAAGTAAAACATCCAGTCATTAAACTCAAACAAAGAGTGCTTAGACACAGGCAAGCCTACTACGCACTTCCAACCATTGTGCGGTCACATCCTCAAGTAAAGGGACAGGCGCCTACTGTACAAAAGCTCCCCAGGCTCTTCTCGGGGAATTGTGAAGGATCCCCCATAAGCCTTGCTGTCTTGTCTGTATGAGCACGCAGACTCCCCAAACTGCGTGCCCGCGACCCCAGAGGTTCCCTGCCATATAGCGACGGCACTGGGCTCAGATGTGTTGGCCCTGGACGCCGGAGCGGTTCTTAACCCGGCGGGCACCGTCTCATCCTTGTCCGCGCGGGATTCACCCTCCCGATGGAGCCCTGCTAACCGATGGAGAAGACCCATCTCCTTCGTCAACCTCTTAATTTGTGCCGAGAGGCCGAGCGAGGTGATCTGAGAACGCCACGCCGCGTTCTCCCTCTCCGGCCCCTCGACACGTTTGTTGTGAAGTCGACACTTGTGAAGTCCCCATTGATTTTTAATTTCCGAGTTTCTGACTGCCTGTAACGACTACCCGAAATATCCATTCAAGACATGGCTGCAACAAACACCTCGTGGTTGAATTGGACAGCACCGTAGTCATTTTGGTACGTGCCTCTTTAGATATCCGCAACACGATTATCTGATAAGATATAAACGCAAACTTCTGCATACACGACATCCCGGCAACAAAGTTGACGTCATCAAATTGTAGTCTAACGAAACACCTTCATAAAAATAAAATAGCGCTATTTTAGTACCGCTTATCTATAACCCTAAAATAGTTCTCATACTACTGTAGTTTAATATGACCTATGAACATCAGTTAGGACAAATAAAATCTTTCCATCAGAAATATGATAAGATACAATTGAGTTTTTCGATTAAATTTTCACACATTCTATGATCATCTATTACTATAAGTATACCTCCAAAGCAAGGACAGCACCTCTATCACGCACGGCTCTCAGACCACAGCACTGCTTCACGTCGTGGCAATTCGTATGTGGAATGGCGAAACCGCAAGTGAGTTATTATCAATCTATAAGTAATCCAGTTTAGTAATACCTCCATGGTGAGGGTGCACGCTGAACAGCAAGCAGGGTTCGTCGCCGGGTTCCCGGCAGCACTCTAACACGTCGCGACAGGTCGTGTGCGGTGTCACCGGCACGTGAGTCGGCGCCCAACCAGCGCCGCTCTCGCACCACACTCGCACTATCATCTGAACGAAACAGAAGTTAGTTAATTTCTACGTGACAGTAAAATATTCATGCGGCAATCTTGACCTAAACCTTCACCTATATTATTTGCACACCGTCAAGACTGGGTCAAATGCAATGAAAATAATAATTCAATCCTGTTTGGCCAATTTAATTTTTCGTAGAGCATTGTTGTGATCACGGTGCGAACTACTTTTTATGCGAAAAAAGTTGTAAGTTATCTTCTACTATTGAAATATATATTTTAATTCAAGCTATTTCTACTCTAAAAACTTAACGCAAACACCTCACAACTTTTTTCCAGCTACTTCTCAGTGAAGGCTAACTCCAGTTATAAGAGCCCAGTATTTCGCACAATCCTATGCAAAACGTCTGCCCATGTAGTCACTTACCAACATTTCATCTGCCCCATTTTGGCAGCCATTCTATTAAGTTCTATTCGTCTTGCCAAATGTCCTGCCCATCTCAATTTCAGAGCCGTTATACGGATATCGTCCTCCGTCGGATTTAAAAATTCCGCAGTTGGTCTTTATATTTCCAACATAGCCCTTTATTCTACACCATAAACGTTTTCAGATCGATGCTATCTAAACGACTATAGCAAGTGCATTTTGATCGAATTGAATGTACTCTTGGACGAACTTAAGCTAAATAGGCTGGATGTAGGACTCATTCAAAGTGTTTTCATCATCATCATCATTTCGGCCGAATAAAGTCCACTGCTGGACAGGCCTCCCCCAAAGATCACCACAACAACCGATATGGGTGTGTTGTGTGCTCAGTGGGGGGTCTTGCCATAATCGCCACGCTTGGCAGATGGGTTGGCGATCGCAGTTGAGTTGTTGTGTGCTCGAAGGACGCTGCTGCCCATCCTCCGGTTGGAATCGATGGGCATTTTTTGTATATTAAAATATATCACTTTGAGACATGAAATGATGCGCCACAAAAAGTTGAAGATTCAATAAGTCTGCTAACTTTTCCTTTCACTGACTGAACGATAGAAAGAGACAGAATGCTATGTGACACAATTGGTGACCTACTATCTAGGATATTAGAAGAATTGAAAAGCTGCATAAAATTGCAACCCGGTAAGCCCAAGTGCGAGCCCTCTAGCTATCGCCCCATAAGCCTTCTCAATTCTCTTGCGAAGATTTATTGAGCGGATTATTTCAATCCAATAAACTCATCGCTGACGAACAGTTTGGCTTTAGAACCAACCACTCGTGCGTTCAACAAGTCCACAGACTAGTTGAACACATCACGTTCGGATTCTCACGCGGCATGATGACGGGAGTTCCCTTTTTCGATGTTGCGAAAGCATTTGACAAAATCTGGCATAACGGCTTATTATATAAGTTGTATCAACTCGGTGTGCCCGACCGTCTCGTTCTCATCATTCGAGACTTCTTGTCAAATCGCAATTTCCGATATCGAATTACAGGCGCTCTCTCGTCCCCCCACCCCATTAGAGCCGGAGTCCCACAAGGATCCGTGCTAGCCCCATTATTATTCTCACTGTACACCAGTGACATCCCAATACGACCCAATTAGCACTCTTCGCCGATGACACGGCCATATTCTACTCTGGTCGCAGTCCCGTTAATATAACTAAGAGCGGATCGAAGTTAACCCCACCAAAAGCAAAGCCGTCCTATATTGTAAAAGCGGAGATGAGCATGCCAAGCTTTTAAGCCTGGCTCTTTTAGCTTAGCAGCTCCATTTCTATGAAATGCCTCCAAGTAGCCCAAAAAAAAATACTGCATAAAATCTCATCAAGCGTTGACCGTTACAAGAAAACGAGCATCAAGATAAGATGGCGGCGAGTCGAGTCTGATATAAGAAAATATTACTGACAAGTAGAACTCAATCTCAGTTTAACAACACTATAAAAGCCTTACGGGGGCTTCCTCATGAAACTTACGCAAGTAGCGAAAGGGCTGGCAATCAAAATTTTTATCGAAGCTGCTGCCGCTTTTAAAGTGAGAGTTTTTTATACGAATCTTTAAATCTGAAATTAGTGTGGAAAATTTACACGTTAAAGTTCACGTTACTCAGATGCGGGGGGCGATGTACCAAGTGGGCTAATTTCTCTATCGTTCGACTTTCTATGAAACTCGTCAAACGAGATCCCGGGAGCGGCGCGAGAATTATCGGGCCATACAGGGAATAGTAGCAGTGACAGCCTAGGGTTAAACGCTTGCCATCCATACAGAAGGTCTGACTTCGATCCCGGCCCGCACTGCTGACTTCGGATTCATGTGCGAAACAGAATTTGATTATCACACGCGTTAAGGGTGAAGGAAAACATCATGAGAAAACCTGAGAGCGCTCCAAAAAGTTCTCGATGGCGTGTGTAGTCCGCCAACCCGCACGAGGCCAGCGCGGTGAACTAAGGCCTAACCATTCACATCGTAAGAAAAGGCTTGTGCTTATCAGTGGTACATAGAATGATTATTTTATGTATGTATATGTACAGGCAGTATCAAATAATAATATACTGCTGTAATATATGGCTGTTGATGATGGCGTAGTGCGTGGTGTCTAAGCAAAACAATTTTTAATCAAATTGTAATAATAGCTAATTATTATTATATTACATATATTAGTTTATGTTGCATTATAAACGTTTCAGGAAACAGGCGTTATCTAAATAGTTATCTATATATTGAAGACGGCGCTAAAGCTAATATATCAACATTCTTGTACGTTAATCTTTGTTTAAATGTTTAAAAAAGCAAAACTTCAGGCACCATAATGTATCCCAAATTATTATTATTATCCCATAATGTATCCTATTAAATTTTTCTTGTCTTACGTAGTAAGCGACGGTTATTTCAGGAACGAAGATTTTGGTTGTTATTGGAGCTAGTAAAGAGTCTAGTTAAGAAAACATGGTAGTCAACGCCCTCAGAGATCAGTGCTGATGAATGTGCAACCAATTTAAAAGTAACCGATGTACACGACCATTTACGGAGATTAAAAACAACTGCGGTCAAGTTTGTTGAGTAGATCAGCATTCAAGTCATAGTGACACATACGATCGTAGTCCAATATGGGAAAAATTAAGGTCTGCGCAAGCATTGCTTTTATGTTAGATTGATATCTTGACATTTAATTTGACTTATTTAAAATTGAATTTTATATTTATGAATAAAATTATTTGCCTATGTTTAATATAATGACTGCAATTTACATTCTAATATTTTCTTAATATTTTGACATTATTAAATTAATTAATCATAAAATTGTAAATGTGCGAGTATCATGTAGCCGTTAATGTTAGCATCATGTAGCCGTTAATGTTATATATTTAGTACCTATACTTTGCCTTTTGCCTGGTAGTATTGGTCTGTCATGCTCACTAAAATGTCTTGCTGGCGGTGGCGTTGTGTATCGAGTCGTTCAGTTCCCTACAATATGGTTGAGCTAAGCGATGCTGATGCATGCGTCATGCTCATGAACGGGTGCCGTCTGTTGGGACTGGTCAGCCATTAACTGCCATGGCGAATAATAATTATATTACATTAGTATGTTGTTCATATCGGCCATTTATACGTCCACTGCTGAACAAAGGCCTCCCCCATAGATTTTCACAACTGTGTCATCATTTTGGGGGGTATTTGCCAATACTAACCACGCTTGGCAAGCGGATTGGTGAGCGCAGTATGGCTACCGTTTCACAGAAGAGACGCTGCTGCCCATCCCTCTGGTTTAGATACCCTTAGTCGCCTTTTACGACATCCACGGGAGGAGATGGAGTGGTGCTATATTCTTAATCCGGACATATAGTATGTTGTCTTTTTTTTATATTTTTTAAACATTGGCCTACATAATGCTCGTTATATGTTTTACCATAATTTGTGTCAATTCAACATTGTAATCTCAATTATTTTAAAAGAGTATCTATGGAGATTCTTGCCGACACTTCTCCATAGATCAACTATTCGGAACCGTGCAACTTAGATTCTGACGTTTCATAAGTGCCAATATTTGGTTTATTTCAAATAAAAATATTTGACTTTGACTTTGGAGCAGGTGTTTTTGGAGATAAAGAGAGCGCAAAATGTTTTCGACTTTCTGGCTGACACTTTTAACTTGAGTTCGCCGGTTAACGGTAGTGTCTATTAGCAGGTTTTCCATATTAGAGCGATTAGAAAATTAAGCGATGGTAAAGCAACACTGTCCACTTTACTCATATTTCAAGAACTCCCAAACTATTGCCTGACATTTAGTTGGGTTTACTGCAACACCAAATCTATCAGACCAGTCCTTGATAGCTTTCAAGTCGTGTTTCAATGCATGAATCGCATCAGGTCACACCCTATTTAGAGTACAATTGTAAGTCATCGACATAAAAACGATACGCACGCTGAAGTTCATGGGTTATAACATTGATAAAAATGGAAATCATTTGTGGAACGGAAATTTTCAAGGTCACACCATCTCGATGAGGACACACTAACCTGAACTGATTGCTGGCATTTCTGAATGTAAGAAGAAAACCATTCCAGCACCACGAGGTTTTTGTTGAGCAGTGGACGTTTTATTTGCTGATATGATGATGACCACATTGCTGGGAAATAGTAATTGAACGTATATCAGAAAAATATTAATGTATAGCGCTCGTTTCATATGCACTAGATATATTTTATCCCTTTTAGAACGAAACTTTTAAGCACTATGGTGGTACAGAAGTGCCAACAATTTCCTACACGCTTCCGCTGCAGTAAACTGTTCAAGTTTCCTTAGTATTCGAATTTGCAATTCTGATATATCCCATCCCACTTTAGACTGGATTTCTATCCCAGTTAGTGTTCAACCTCTGAAAATATTACAAAAGCTTACGAGTTTGTAATACCTGTTATATGCAATGTATGTTCTGCTGGTTTTGTAGTGAACGAACAGTTTAATCTTCTTGAGATATGAGCTGTTCTTAAGCCGGGTTCCAAAATAATACTGGCCGTTATTGGTTAAAACTACGACTCGTACTGTCAAGCTACAGTTACATACAGATACTGTAGGTAGTAGTCTCTTGCATCGATTAGTAGCATCCGTAGGTAAAATTGGTTTTTACGGTTATTTCGGTGCGTAGGTACCTGCACAGGATAGGACGCCAAGTCACGGCATAGTGCCACCATGATACCGCACAGCACACGTTCGAGGACTGCCCTGCACGAGCTGCCGAGCGGCGGATCCTGGTCAATCAGATCGAGAAAGATCACTTTCTGCCGGCAGTAGTGTCGGCTATGCTGGCAGAGCATGAAAATTGGAGTGCAGTGGTTTCCTTTTGTGAGAGGGCCATGCTGCAGAAGGAGACTACAGAGCGGGATCGGGAGAGGGCTGATCCCGCACGAAGAAAGACGAGACGGCGCCACGGCCTACCTAACGCCTAAAACCCCCGCCGTCGTTATATGGAGCGGGGCCTCAGGGGTTGCGAGCGTGCAGATTGGAAGTCTGCGTGCTCATACCGAGCGACCCCCAGAAAGTCACCGTTGCGCACATGGTCACGTGCAGCCGTATGCGCGTTACACCGAACAGCGATTCTTCAGGGGATCCTTTACAATCCCTCCAAGAAGTGTCTTGGGCCAGCGGTCATTTTATAGTTGCTCCAGCTCCGCTAGAGCGGGTGACCTTACAATCATACCCACTAACGGGTGGCTCTAGTGTGATCGTAAGCGGAGCTGGAGCTCCCCTTCGGTTTCCAAGATGAGTGCTAAAAGCACCGTTAGCCGGTAGATGTCCGGCATGTCCCTCCGCCCATCCCCGGGACAGAGGAAGTACAAGACAGATTAGCAACGAGTTAATAACGTAAAATTGTGTTATAGAACACAATTTTACACATTTTGGTTTTTGCAAATAGATAACAATGTTGGTTAGCAAAGCGGTCCGCTTTTTTTTATTGAAACCGAGCCTAGCGTGCTCTCCGATTCGCAAATAAGGGAGTTATAATTCGAAAAGTTGCTGTCTCGTCCTAAAATATCTTCAATATTATCAGCTAAAGGACCACCACTGCTAAACAAAGGCCTCCCCCACCGATTTTCACAATTGTGTCATCATTTTAGGGGGATTTGTGAGTACCTGCAGTAACGCGTGGGAGGCGGGTTGGTGAGCGCAGTATGGCTACTGTTACACAGAAGGGACGCTATGGCCCATCCCTTTTGGATTATAAAAAAATCGTATAAGAGCTATAATTCAGCAAACAAGTTGGTTCATAATCCCCATACAATAGGAAACGGTCCCTAATTTTGTCAAATCTAATATATGATAAGATAATCTCAGATAAGTCTTAGATATACTTTTTTCTACTAAACCAATTTCGTTGGGAACGTTAAGACATCTACCTTAGAAACCGTCAGAGAAATAGGTACCTACGCTACTACTATTGTGATTTCTAGGAACGCTAATGAGGTACTTAATAAATCCCCAAAAAATGTTTTCCTTTCATGGAATTGCATAAGCTGTGTCAAGCTTAGGCCATATCTCCAGCTATGTTATAAATACGTTCATTTTTTTTATTATTATAACCTACTATTTTAGAATAATAACGCACTGAAATGCGTCACAATGCTTCTTTCAATTGTTATTTCTTTTCTATGTGAGTATCTTTCCCTCAAGTAGGTACAAACAACAACTGTACAGAAGGTCAACTCGATCGGATTAATATACCATTCAATCACCATCCAACGCATACAGGACAAACAAAGAAAGATTAACGTTTATATAATAATTATATAGATAGAAAACATAAGATCCAGGAGGAAAAAAGCAAAGGCTGGGAGTCCTTGGATGCTGGCGGCATGAAATCGGTCATTGTGGAAATTAGAAAGAAGCAATGAAATGGCTGGAATGGCTGAAATGGCTGAAATGATGATTATGATGATGAAGGACGAGGATGTCAATTTCTAATCGATCAAGACTCACGGCGTAACGTTCTGGTATACTCAATACGTAAATCTAAGACTCGTGTACAATTTTATCGGAAACCAACAGACGGATGGATGCATCCCATCAGAAAATTACTTTATCCAATAAAATCGACGAGCACTTAAATAATGCTATTATTGGATTTCAAAGAAGCATTTTCTATTTGAGCAAGCTTCACATTATCCATCTTATGGGACCCAACTGTTCGAGGAAGCGACTCATTTACATTCCAACGATAATTTGTGAGTTTTTTTGTAATTAGCACCGCGGTCACTTTCCGTGTTGCGCGTGATTATGTACGGCACGGACGCTAAATACTTGGAAGCAAATGATAATCTGATATATTGATATCCGATATATAAAAAATCAATAGTCTTTAAAATAAGTAAATATGTTCTTAATAATCTTTTTCGAGTAATTCAAAATCCTTGGCGAAGTTAACGGCATCGGAGATCACTTACACGTTGAACACGATAGGCAAAGAGAGAGAATAACTTAGAACATTAATGAACGTCGACAGCCAACTATTTCTTACAGTTGACCTAAACGTCAATTGAGATATTTGTGAAGCCGCCAGAGAATGATTGAACGAAGTACATTTTGTTGCTTCTTTTAATTGGGTACTGTAAATATTAGCTTTTAAGTAATATCTTAGGATTTCACGTTTACTACTACATTATAACCCATTCATTATAAAATTCAACATGGCCGTTCATAGCGGATATAAATTACTACTAAAAAGTAAAAATATCGTGTTTGGTATCCAATGAAAAATCTTAACGAGTATGTGCCAAAAATAGATAGATAACCAGATTTCTTTTTCTCTACCAATATAATTTAAATAAATATAAGATTAAAAAGCACAAAACACGTTTGAAGAAAATTGCACAATACAATTTTAAACTAATAAATACACTTCTCGTACTCGAAGGCCGAGAATCGTTAGTTATGCTTTGTGCATCGCAGTTAGTCCTTCGAGTACGAGAAATGTATTTATTAGTTTATAATTGTAGTGTGCAATTTTCTTCAAACTTCTTTTGTGCTTTTCCACTGTCGAGTTTTAGGTTTTTAATCAAATTTTTTACTTAAACACTTTTAAACGATTTACATTGCGTATATTACAGATTTCTGTTTTTCCTAATGTTTCGAACACTGCATTGTTGGTGGTCGCAGGATGCCCTGCTGGCTTTTTGTTATATAATATCTTTTTCACTTGTTATTAGAGTTACCCTTTTTGTGTACAACAATAATTACTTCTGTTTGAACTAACTTATGTGTACACGGATTTAAAATCCAAAAGGCTAAAGCTCAATTAGGGCATTCGAATGCTGCCCGAACGTTTCAAGCTTCAATAGAGAAATTTAATCAACCCTAGTCGAGGTGCTGTTTCATCGGCTACTTCACATAGAAACTAGTGAAATAAACCGGCATAGTGCGAGTTTGACTCGCGCGTCGAGGTTCCATACAAAAACGATAGTCAAAACTAACTAACTATAACTCAAGTCTAGACACGTTATCATCATTTCAGCCGAAAAAACGTCCACTGCTGAACAGAAGCCTTCCCCAAAGATTTCCACAACGACCGGTATGGGTTTGTATTGTATGCTCATTGTGGGGTTTTTCTATAATCGCCAAGCTTGGACGGGTTGGCGATCGCAGTTAGGTTATAAATGTACTCGAAGGACGCTGCTGTCCTTCCTCCGGCTAATTCCATATTTCACTTTTACGACACCCACGGCATGAGATGGGGTGGTGGTTTTCTTGGCCGGCACCACACGTTAATCAAATATAAACACTACGTAATCGGTCCAGGATTTATGTTCAATTGATGCAATCTCCGCTCAAGTTCTGCTAATGTTTCATTCAAGTTCTGTAATACGAGCCTAAGTACATGGGCCAATGTATATGTGCGATTTTCACGGCTCAATCTGAGCGATGCAGAGACATTTTACCAACTGCATTTCTCAATTTCATATTCGTAACACAAATTTGAAATTTCAAATATAGAGTAAGGTCTTTTGTATTGCTTGTGTGTGTTAACCATTAAAACTTAAACAAGTTTATGATTTTCTTGTATGTATATCTTATTACCTACACTTTTATTATTTTAGCAGTTCTAAATGGCATTGTTTAGACAGCTTTTGTTTCGCTTTGACCATGTAATTTTTAGATTTGACGTACTGTAGCTATAATTTCGACTGAATAAAGTCCACTGCTTGACACAGGCCTCCCTCAAAAATCACCACAACGACCGATATCGGAGTATTGTGTGCTCATTGCGGGGGTTTTGCCATAATCGCCGCGCTTGGCAAGCGGGTTGGCGATTGCAGTTGAGTTCTTAATGTATTCTAAGAACGCTGCTGCCCATCCTCTGGCTAATCCCTTATTCGCCTTTTACGACACCCACGGGATGAGATGGGATGGTGCTATTCGTAGCCACGGGCACGGCCACATATCAGACGCTATTTTGAATAAATAAAATTATCTATAAATTTCTTCCACCCGAAATAACCTTCTAAGAGCATTTACTGAGAAAAAAGTGACTGAAGTAGAATCGTACAGACCAAACCAAAGTCTAACCATAAATGTTTTTTATAAATGTACAGTCACACACTACGGAACCCTTTGCTATGTATTTGGGTTTCTTTTTCCCTCTGTATTTAAAATTTTCAGCTTTCTAACTCCCTGCTACCCGATCGTTAAATTGGAAGGTTTTCTTATAATTCAAAGTTCATTGAAGCATAAGTAATAGTGAGAGCTTTTAGCAGAGTATGAAAGACTTTCTAAATTGTTTAAATATTGCATTTAATCAAGCACCTGGAGGACGCCAACAATATATTTTCAATTATTTTTATTTATTATGAGAGCTATATTTTGCAATTTACTTGGTTATCTTATCTTGCAGCGTAAGTTGAGTGAAAGGGCTAGTTAATTATGGCCGTAACTACATAAATGTTGACTATAACAACCTATCATTATTCATATTGCAGTCGTTGCATTATACGTTCTATCAGCCAAAGGATGTCCACTGCTGAACAAAGGCCTCCCCGCTAGATTTCCATAATTGCGTCGTAATTAAGGGGCTTTAAACCAGAGGGATGGGCGGCAGGGTCCCTTCTGTAAAATAGGGGTTACTCTGCAGTCACCAATCCATTTGCCAAGCGTGGTGACGTGACTGACGAATAGCCCCTAAAATGACGACACCATTGTTGTGGAAATTTATTAAGGCAGGCCTTTGTTCAGCAGTGGAGGTTCTTTGGCTGATATAATGATGAGGATGATGCACTTAACTAAACATGTCGAGCACACTTTTTGTTATCGTCGGTAAATCCTAGTTGGCTTCCTCCTTCCTGGGCTAGGCGGAGCGACCGGACTCGCCGAAAGTTTGAGCGAAACTTATGAACTGGATGATTTGTTCACAAAGATTATTGTATGTACAAGAACTCAATTAGTCATAAGTAGCCACAGGGTTAGTCATTAAGTAGCCACGGTGTTATATATATTGCAGTTTTACACATAAAATTTGTAGTCCTGAACTACAAATTACAGCCTCATAATTTCAGCTGAAATTCGTCCACTGCTGGACAGAAGCCTTCCCCAAAGATTACCACAACGACCGGTATGTTCTGTACTCACTGGGGGATTTGCCACAATTGCCACGCTTGACAGACGGATGGGCGTTCGCAGTTAAGTTATAAATATACTCAAAGTTACTAGATGCTAGATTCAGGGGCCTGTCGTACCAAAATTATGTTTGTTCGCACATGTAAAATTAAAGAAAACAATTATTTTCTCCATTAACCTATATATTGGCTCTATCACCTCGAAGTGTCTGACCGTCTCGTGCTAACTCTAATACTTTTGTCGAATCGCAGTTTTCGCTATCGTATTGAGGGTGCACCAACATCCCCTAATCTCACTAGAGCCGCAGTTACATAAGGATCCTTGCTCTTCTTACTTTGATTCACGCTTTACACCAGCAACATTACGAAACGGAGCTTGACCTATATATATATATATATTGTGCCTAATTTTAATTGTGCGTCGTTACTAGTGCAAAAATAAATAGTTTTCTTTCTTTCTTTTCTTTGACCTAATTGTCCCTCGTCACCGATGGCCGGCCATTTATGATACCGGCAAAAGCACCGATAGGATAACTCGTATCCTCCAATCTGCAACCACCTCTCTGGATGAGTGGTTCAGAGAATGAGAGGAACGAATGTAGCCGTCCTCTTCTCGAGAAGTGACAATGAGCACTCGCGCTTCCAGCCGACCTTCATGGTTGGTCAGCAAATCCCTTAAGAAGGAACTTGAAGACCAAATACCTGGGAGTTATTCTTGAGACCCATTTCTCCTACAAAAAGCACATTAAAGCGTTAAGCGCACACGCCACTTCTGCACTCGGTCATCTCAACTATCTCCTAAATGCACGAAATTAGTTGTCTCTTGGAACTAGGTGAGAATTTAATTTACATGGATTCATCCATGACTTGGGCCAGTGTAGTGTTCACACACATGAATATTTGACAACCCCTAAATCTGTAGGATACAAACCCTCCATCTAAAAGCTATTTCGACGCCGTCACGCACATAGATACACACGCTCCCGCATTATCGATCGTCACAGTCCGAGGGACGATTAAATTACCCACTTCCAAAAAGCATACCAAAGAAACTCGCAAAGTCTTATCAAAATAGACCATTACGCCTTCATTGCCGACAAGGCCCGTCGCGACGACCTATATATTCCATCCACTTCCCGACTCTTACTCAAGCCCGCCCATACCGAGCCTCTAGCTTTAAAAATGCCCGTTAATAATCACTCCTGATCCAGCAGCAGCTATTCTATATATTTCTGTTCCTAGGCCAAGGTCCGAGTCCCAGTACATGCCCTTAGCGTTGTTGTTTAATTTATTGTTTTGCTGGAGGGCCTATAGTTTCGCCAAATATGAGTTGTCTGGGAGAGGCCAATCTATACAAATAAATAAAATTGAAGTGTCTGTTTGTAATGTCAAAATAACAGCTTTTTACTAAATGCATATGAAAGTATATACGGAACATATAACAAAAAAATCATTTTAAACATTTTTGTCTGTCTGTCGGTCTGTCTGTCTGTCTGTTTGTTCCGGGTAATCTCCGAAACGGCTGGACCGATTTTGACGGGACTTGGCTGATAGCTGATGTTATAAGGAATAACTTAGGCTACTTTTATTTTAGAAAAATAATTAGGCTTCCGCACAAAAAAAATAAAACCCTTGAAATTCAATGTATATATTATATGTCAAGTGCCTATGTCGAAGTACTCTAAATGTATTTTAAATTAAACGCGGGTGAAACCGCAGCTAGTTAAAAACTAAGTATCTAGATGAATGAATGTATTCAAAAATCAAGTTCGAGATATTAATGGAGTATTTGTGTATCAAAGAAGGAAGGTTACCGTAAACATTGGTTTATTTATTGTCGCATTAGTATCTCTACCTCGTATAAACATATTTTGTGGACGATTAGGGACAATTACAAGATCAGATGTTGTCATTTTTATCATAATGTAATTATATTGTATTAATGACTTACCCTATACTGTAGGGGATAATCATGAGATAGTGTTGTTTGCAGATGACACTTCGCTTTTATTTAAACTCAAACGCCAACATCTGGCAACTGACGATATAAACAGCGCTATCTCCAGAGTGGTCAACTGGTTTAATGTTAACAATTTACTCTTGAACGAGAAAAAAACTAAATGTATGAAATTTACAACACCTAATGTTAAAGCAGTAAAAGCCACTGTACAAATGAATGGTGCGGAGTTGGACCTTGTGGACACCGCAGTGTTTCTAGGTATTACTTTAGATTCTAAGCTGCAGTGGGGACCGCATATACTAAAATTGTCGAAAAGGCTTAGCGCTGCAGCATACGCAGTAATGAAAATTCGTTATTTAACAGATGTAGAAACAGCGCGACTAGTATATTTTGGTTATTTTCATAGTGTAATGTCGTATGCTATTCTGTTGTGGGGTAATGCTGCCGATATCCAAACTATTTTTGTGCTGCAGAAACGAGCCATCCGATCAATTTATAAGTTAAGCCCTCAATATTCACTCCAACAGAAATTTAAAGAGATTAATATAATGACCGTTCCATCCCAGTACATTTATGAAAATGTTTTATATGTACATAAAAATATTAACCTCTTTACAAAAAACAGTGATATTCATAATATTAATACCAGGAACAAACACAAACTGGTTGTTCCTGCTACCAGGCTTCAGAAGATAAGCAAATCGTTTAAATGCCAATGTGTACGTTTTTACAATAAAATCCCAAGTGATATTCAGAAATTAAGCCTTAATAAATTTAAGTCCATTATAAAGCAGAAGTTGTGTAGAAAGGGTTTCTATAAAGTTACAGAGTATATGGACGACAAAAATGCTTGGGATTGAGCTGCTCCAATGTTCAAAGGCCGATATTGACATTATTGGGTTTGATGTATCAAATACCATTGCCATTAATTTTTATTGACTTTGACATTTTTTTATAATGGATTATATTAATTCATTTAATGACATTTGATTATCCCTCATCCTCAATTTGTTTAAGTGACACCAATTACTTTTTGGTGTTGGTTGTTTTTGTTTTATATTCGCTTTACTTAGATTTGAAACTGTAAGTGCGAGGACCATGTGGATTATTAATTTATTTTGTTTAATTGACGTGATAGTTGTCTGGCAGTTTAGGTATGTCATGCTCACTCAAGTGTCCTGCTGATGGTGGCGTCGTGTATCGGGTCCCTTAGTTGCCCTACAATATGGTTGAGCCGAGCGACGCTGATGCATGCGTCATGCTCGTGAACGAGTGCTGTCTGTTGGGATTGGTCAGCTTAATGCTGCCATGACAATTTAATCATAATTGAACATAAATATCAGGCTTGTTTAGTGTGGACTTTTAAAGAAGTTTACTTTTTTCTGCTACATTGTCCTCACATTATTTATTTTGAGAGAAATGTAACCAAAAATACTGTAACAATTATTATGATTTAAAAAGAGTAACCATGGAGTTTCTTGCCCGTTCTTCTCCATAGGAAATCAACATCTTGGAACGCGGCAACTAAAGCCTTGACTATTCATAAGTGCCTGTATATGGTTTTACATGAATAAAAATATTTTTATCTTATCTAATCATTAGGCGTTACTAGCCCGTAATAATACACCACATTACATTACACCGCTGTTTAATGACATTATCAACTCATCCATACATACAAATTTAATAAACTCGCAACACGCAACCCGTTTCTCGGAGAACCGGGGCTTTCAACAGTTCGTCTGTGAGATTTTTCATTATTACTGAGCCAAGATTAATTATTCCCTCACGGCAACTCGTCATTACCTCAGTGATATTCGCAAGCTCTTACTATCGTAAGAGCTATTTTTTTTTTATTTTTTTTTTACTATTTCTTTAATAAATAACAATCAAGGAACTCGTTTTATAATGGTCTATATATACTGACCAAATAAGTAAAAAATGCACCTCCTTGTGAATAAAAAATATTCTAAATATTTTTACAACGTTCCATCTAATTATTAAATTCCCAACCCGCTAACATCGTTACAAAAAGGCACATAATAGGCTTTAAGTATCAACTACAAACTATTTCGTTTTTACTGTCATTCTATTTAGAAAGGTAAGACCTTGCTTAAAGGTGCTATGAGAAATAAAAACTCCTGCACGACGGCCTGGAGCTTCCGGTGCCCTTTAAAATAAGCCCAGCCTTTGTTTTTTTGGACAAATAAATTCGCGCAGTATCCCTTGAAAATGCTCGTGAGAGGGGATTATGTGACACGGTTGACGTTGACTCATAATTAAGGTGTTTTTTTAATAAAGCAGGAAGCGAAGGCTTTCGTAGCCTACATATTTAAACAAAGCTTTTGATTTCCTTACACAGTGTGCATAATGGGTAATGAAATAATATATACCAGTATTATTGGGTATGAGTTTGTTTGTTAGTGTGTGGGGGGTAATTTAGGAACTACTGGACCGTTGCTAAAACTTGTTACACCATGTGGAAGCTATACAATTCCAATTAAGTGAGGGCTGATCGCTAGTACAGTATTTAGTGTGTACAATAATTAGTAATTCACCTGGAACTCGTAAGTCCATTTCACCTTTTAAATGATTTTCTCCTGGCAATGAAAAGCCAATTACTGTTCACGATAATACTAGTTTGTAAAAGGCATTCAAATAACACTGTATACAGGCCTTTTAGAAGCAGCAACGTAATAAAGGAGAATTAGCTCTTATGAAACTTTCGAAAATAAACTACAATATTACACACACCTTAGCAAGTACTTAGACTATCACTTAGCAACTTACTCCGCCTGTTATTTGGGGATATCAAATAGAACTGATACTAGTAGATGCAAGCAAATACTTGACACTGATATGTAGCCCCTCACGTACATTGTTATGTGTACTGGTTCCTTAACAAAAGATAGTTGGTTGTCGCGTCGTCGGCGTCGCGAGATGTCAAGGACTCTAAAACGCCTAAGAAATGTTTTTTAACTACATGTTCCTAATTTGTCACAGCACTTTAAAGGGTGACGAAAGACATGGAGTGGACATCACATGTTGGCAATAAAGTTTAATTAATGCTGAGCATGAATTACATGAGGTTGTTCTATGTCACAATACTCGCAATGATAATCGTGTTGTCTGAGGCCTTTTTGGGGATGTTTTTGGTGTAGATAAATAAGTAGTTTAAAGAAAAGGGTACTGTAGAGGTTTCATATCAATGCATACTTTCAATCCTATCCTGGCCGGTTTCATTTAGACAAATTGGACAAACAGAATCTCAAGCTTTAAAATAATAACTAGTAGGTAGTAAGTTTTGGAAAAAAAATGGTTTTGGAACGAAGTTTTTTTACGCGGATTACAGTAGAGTGAGAGCAGAAATAGTCACGCAAGGAAAATGTATTATGCCCCGTTCATCTCCTTGGACCTTTCTCTCTTTCTTTCTATTTTAGACGGTAAGCGATTTCTCTCACTTTCTATTTCTCTCTGTCTCTTTCTATTATATACGGTAGGCGATCTTAACCTCTCTTTCTCTTCTTCTCTGTTTCTTTCTATTATATACGGTTGCGCGCGTGTGTGTGTGTGTGTGTGTGTGTGTGTGTGTGTGTGTGCGTGTGCGTGTGTGCGATCATCGAGATTCGAGCAACAAGCATTGTGCGCGGCGTAGGTAAATAAGTAAGTACGTAAGTCAGCTGTATAACCTCAATTATTCTAAACACGTATAATTATTATTAAAATTTATTGTTTTGTGAATGTTTCACACGGGATTTATATTGCATCATTATTGCAAATAAGAAACTTCGTTCCCGACTGCACAATATTATTTTTGACGACCTTTGGTTTAGCATTAACACAGTAGTATAGAAAATATAATTCTGAAACATGAAGAATCTACTTTTATTTGAAAATAACTAAATGATCCGGGGATGTTACCACCTCGAGTGCTACAATTTATTCGACACACTATTTAACACGGTAGCCAATTGCATTAATTAAACAATGACGAGAATAAATAGGTAAATAAAAAGTATATAATTATGCGTTTGGCTCACAATACTGCAAGCATTGTGAAAAAAAATTAGTACATATATCTGCAAACAAATCGCATGCAAGATAAGAGTCTAGAAGAGCATTAAGCTCGGTGAGAACACGGGGTATAGGTGCATGAAGTACCTGGGGCTCACCCTGGACAGTCGCTGGGGCTTTGAAGAGCACTCCGAGCGTCTTGTCCCCCGGGTCGAAAGGATAGTGGGTGCCTTGCACCGGCTGCTACCCAATCTCGGCGGACCGGGGGAAGAAGTTCGCCCCCTCTATGGAGGAGTCGTGCGGTCCGCGGCCCTCTACGTGGCGCCTGTTTGGTCATCTCGACTTTCAGGCGTCCAGCGCTGCAGAACCATGATTCACGGTCTGCAGCGTAGAGCGGCTATACGGATCGCACGACGATACCGAACAGTGTCCTTTGAGGCGGCAACTCTGTTGGCGCGCTTTCCGCTTTTTAATATCCTGGCGAAGATGGATGCGTGAGTGTATAACCAAACACGCTCCCTCTGCCAGGCCGGTGAAGGCGTGCCTTCAAGGGCGCTCGGAAGTTTGAGACAACAGGCTCGGCTGCGTGCACTCGAGCTGTGGCGCGAGCAGCTTGTTGCCGCAGTACGCGCAGAAGCGCTTCGTTGAGGTTGTCTTGTCGCTCTTCGGAGCCTGGCTCTAAAGGGGCGAGCGCGTCACATTCCGCCTGACGCAGGTACTCACCGGACACGGCTTTTCGGTGCGTACTTGCACAGGATAGGACGCGAGGTCACGGCACAGTGCCACCACTGTGGAGACGATCAGGATACCGCACATCATACGCTCGGAGAGTGCCCTGCGTGGACTGCCGAGCGGTGGATCCTGGTTGATCGGATCGGGCAAGGTCTCTCTCTTCTAGCAGTAGTGTCGGCTTTGGTGGCAGAGCATGAAAATCGGAGTGCTTTGGTCTCCTTCTATGAGAGCGTAATGCTCCAGAAGGAGGTCGCAGAGTGGGATCAAGAGAGGGTCGATCCCGCTCGGAGAAGGAGGACACGGAGTTGGGGCAACAACCGCCGCGGCGCCCGTGTCCAACACGCCTGAGCCCCCTGTCGTCTTTATATGGCGGGTGGCCTTGGGGGTTGCGAGTGCCCCTATTGGGAAACCTGCATACTCATACCGAGTGACCCCCGGGAAGACGGCGGTGTGCATGTGGTCACGTGCCGCCGTGTGCGCAGCGCAGCACATAGCGAGGCTTTGGGGTAATTCCTTTACAATGCCCCCGAGAGGTGCCTGAGGAGTTGGCCTCTTTACAGTCGTGTTGCCCCGCTAGAGGGGGTGACCGCTTTACAGTCATCCCCTCCGAGATGTGCTTAAAGGCGTGGCACCAATGGGTGGCTATAGATGGAGATTATTTGAGTTCCTGGAGCCTCCCTTCGGTGCCAGACATGGTCACTCCGGTGGTTTCAGCCGGTAGGAGTCCGGCATACCCCTCCGCCCTTTCCCTGGGTGGAGGAAGTACACGACGAATTTCCACGGGATCTATAGAAAATAAATTTAAAAAATAAAGATGAGTTGGCATGGCACGCGCCACGGTGCGGGTCATCGGCACTGCAAAGAGCCTATGTTTACGATTCCGACGGAAGTTGTTTGGCGCAACAAAATCAACACACCCCATCACTAAGCCTTGGGGCATCTATTTTACCGCGAAGACATAGAAGACACAGCTACTGCAAGTAACCATCCTGATTTCAGTCATATTATTCTATGAAGTATGTAAAATAATTTAGTGATGGAACAGGCAGATGTAGGTATGTATTATTAGGGAGTTTATTGGACCGTTTCTTCTTCTTAGCTTACATGAAATACCTTAGAGCTTAGAACTCCTTACATTACTCTATTTTGTTAAAACTATAATTCTATTTCTAAGAATTCTGTATCGTTTTAAAACTATCGATGTCGAATCCATACAGCACTATAATGTGAACTGAACCTTATCCGCCTTTCAAACAATGGAAGATAACTTCGTATTTAATGTTTCCGTTATAAATAATTACTAGGAATATTTACAGCCAAGAGAAGTAGGTGGCGCATGTGGGATGTAGATATCCCAAAATACCAAGTACATTGAAGGCTTCGACCAAGTACTTACCAACATATCAAGCAAAAGCAATGAAACATGTGGTAAAACAAAATTCAAATATCTATAAATTACTGATTCTCTTGGCAAAATTGCACTGTGTGGGGATCAAATACAAAGCCCTTCCTGAACTATAAAGTGTCGATAGCTTCAATAAACACTGTTAATATATCACTAAAGAGGAATCCCATAAAATTCATAATGTAATGTAAACAGTGAGTGAACTCAAGACTCATGTTATTAAGATAGCTGTTTTGTAAACATGAATAAATATAGAAATTCTTCTCATTTCTTGAAAAATTAAACAGATCTAAGATGAAACACTGAAATAAATTAAGGAATGTTATTTACAAGAATAATGTTGATTGATATAAAAATAACATATAAAAAGCTGTTATTTCTCTAAGAAATTGAACCGACATCATCATCATCATTTCGGCCGAATGAAGTCCACTGCTGGACGCAGGCCCCCCCAAAGATCACCACATCGACCGATATGGGGGGTTTTGCCATAATCGCCAAGCTTGGCAGATGGGTTGGCGATCGCAGTTAAGTTATTGATGTACTCGAAGGACACCATGGGCAGCACCATTCTTCCGTTAATCCCTTAGTCGACTTTTACGACACACACGGGAGGAAATGGGGTGGTGATATTCTGAGCCAGCACCACACGGCAACCGACATATAAATAATAAATTATTTCGAAGATCGACAAACATCTGCCTCAGCCTGCTACTAACTGTTCTTTCAATAGCTTGAAACCGCCGTTCATTGTTTCAAAACGTCAATAAATAATGTCTTACAAGATGATTCTTTATGTAGTGGAAGCTGCAATATTATGTAAAGTCCCATCTAATCACTGTCATCTATGAACAACTGTCCATCCGTCCATCAAGACGTCAAAACTGAAGGAAACATATTGCCGCGTAAGAAAACTTTACATTTATTGTTATATAAATTGCCAAATGAATATGACTCCTACTTTGTTGTAATAAGCGTAGAATTACAACGGTTAACGTGAAAACAGCTATTTGTTGATAAAATATGAGATGCAAAAGATTAAAGTTTTACATCCACCTTTTATTTATGACTTGATATTTATTTACCGTGCTAACAATCTTGGAAATTCAACATACAAAGTCAACTTAAAGATATTTATATTGATTCATGCAAAATGTATTGTTGGAAATCTATACTGTTATTTTACTTCAAAAATCTGTATAGGTACACTTTTATTGAACAACCTAAACCTTTTATAAAACATTGCATGTTTCCTTTATATGAAAATGTATAAAACCATAGCAGTGAATCGAGAGTTGTCATTAAAACCTCTTCTGACCGCGACCGGTAATGAAGCGTAACGATACGTCCTGTAGCAAAAATTTACCTTACATAGTATTAAGTTGTAACATGTATAAATATATCAACATCATCATCATCATATCAGCCGAAGCACGGCCACTGTTGAACAAAAGCCTCTCTCATAGATTTCCACAACGATCGATTACATGCCGCCCGCATCCAACGACTGTCACCTTTACCTTCCCACGTTTTCCGGTGCGTGTTCTCCACTCGAGAACCTCTCCTCCATTGGCCATCACTTCTACGAGCTATATGCCCCACCCATTGCCACTTCAACTTACTAATCCTCTGAGCTATATGGGCAACTTTATACTACGAATATGTATGCTTAATACTAACAAGAAAATAGTGCGAACGGAGAATTAGTTATACGCTTTAGTCTTTCGGCGTTCAATAATCGCTTGCATCCCTGCTCGCTGCTATTACGATAGCAATAAGTCTGCCAGCTGCCCGAAGCAGATGTTCGCGCAAATATTTCTGAGGGGCGGCTGGCGTTAAGCAAATTTCTCATTATGTGTTAGTACTGGCTTATGTGTAACGTTGCTCTTTGTTAAGACTTAAACAGCTTTCAAACTTCTTTTTATGTAAAAGCTTGTATGTTTTTGAGAGTCCATCACTCACACACATATTATTCTAATTAATTTAGGCATTAAGGAAGATTATGCCGAATAAGAAGTCACACATTTTACTCGAAAAAAATGACAGCACTATATAATAAAATGTATCCTTATCAAAAAGCAGGCGTGTAACGGCAAGTAGGTGTGTACATATTTTTTGGCAACAATATTTCTGTGAAAAATGTGTATAAAAATTGTTTAGATCGACATTTTAACAATAGCGTTCACTTAGAACCCTTATGGTATTTTTTACCAACTGATAACTTCGGGTCATAATGTTCTTACAGATTTAACGTGTTTTAGTCAGGTGCATAATATTGTACTTACCGGAATCATTTTTAGGGGACATGTGTGTTTCCCCTTTTTATAACCGCCTCGTCTGAAACAATAATAATCATATTTAAATTACTATTACTATTATTACATCTATTTTTTATGTTTGAGACTCCACACTGAAACGGAATCATCTAAAAAGCATAGAGATAGATTATGTCGCAAAATAGGATTATAATATAATACTTTTTTATTGAATTATAAAATAAATATAAATTGCACCTAGCAGGGCGGGTGTATAACGGCTAGGTAACAATAACTCTAGAATCCCTTACAAGGTTTTGTGGTTTACCACACCTGAATATTGTGTTATTTGATCGATTTGTGACTCGGAGAACACATTCGGCGGTCGGTCTCGTTGTCATACAAATACCGTGGCACTCGTTACTGGCGATCAGAAACCCGAAAATCTATCAACTTGTCTAACCTTGGTATAGTGGCACTAATATTATTATTGACAACATGAGGTGTCTCATTGCAGAGCAAAAGTCGCCCTACCCTCTTTTTAACTGTCTACTGCTGCGAATGACCTGTCTCTTTAAAAGGAGTCCGGCTCTTACCGCTACCTCCGTTGGGTATGCGGCATTGGTGTTTGCCATTTAGTGGGACACTGGACGTCCTGTGGCTGATATGATGATTCCATTCAATTGCTCTCTGGCAAACCTCAAGCTTGGATCTTGGCTAATTTGTCAAAGACCACGTTTGAGAACCATATGTGAGGATAGGAAGAATGCAGACGTCCATGCGTCTCCTCTTAAGGGACAGAGGAAATTCGCCCTTCATAAAATCTTTATGGCCCAATAGCTTCTCCAGGCACTTCCAGTGCTGAGCCAAATAAAGAGCCATTGAATCAAAATAGCTTACGGAAATATATCGAGTTTATTCAATTAATTCTATGTACCTAATTACGTACAGCGCTAGCACATACGTTTTATTCTGTTAAAGGTGAATCGGAAGATTGACTTGCCTCTTTTCTGTGCTTAATTATGAATTATGATTTTTTTTCTTTCGTTTTCTCCGCTTCTTATTATTTATCTACCGCTTTCGGTTGTCATTGTGGTGGATCCACCTTTTAAATTTTTCGTTACAACCACACTGACACTAAAGTTGTAACTTTTTCTTCTTCATTTATCTATTTATTTAACTATTATGTTTGTAAGACGGAGACGCTTACAGTGAGCGCCACGTCGCGCCGCAGTTTGTTGTGTATTGCCATTACCACCATAAGATTACTTTTATTTAGTGATGGGCGATCTCGTTTACTACTCATTAGATTATTTCAATGCCAATTATAAAATTATTGTTAAATACATTCGATTTTATTCTTTATTTTTGCGCTTTGTGTACTTGTTATTTGTATTTGTTGATTTATTAGTAGGTATATTATGCAATATTTATTTTATATACTGTTTTTACACCAGTGATCCCACCGAATCACCGAAGGGTCCAGTTGCAAACCAGCGCCAGGCTCTTGTCTGGCAAATGCTGAACTGGTTACCTGTTTGGCGCAACTGTGGGGCACACAACAAATTCTGACCTAATATTGTTTTTTTTTGTTGTTTATAAACCTATCCAAATTTTTATCGTGTTTTTTTTTCAGTTTTATATTAATTTTTATTGCCGTTTGTGATGTCTCACTTTGCTGTCAAATAAAGAATTTTTTTCTTCTTTCTTTCTTCTTTCATACAATTATTATATTGTCGATACACATCAAAATCATCATATCGGCCGTACAACTTCCACAAATGAACAAAGGCCGCCCCCATAGATTTTCACAATTGTGTCGTCATATTGGGGGGAATTTGCCTGTACTCATCACGCATGGCAGGCGGGTTGGTATGCGCAAAATGGCTACTGATCCACAGAAGGAACGCTGCTGCCCATCCCTCTAGTTTAGAACCCCTTAGTCGCCTTTTACGACATCCATGGAAGAAGATAGAGTGGTGCTCTATCCTTAATCCGGACACCGCACGGACTATAAATGCTCAAATATATTAATTATAAAATAAACAATATTTTATGTTCTACTCTATATACTCACACTTGTTCATAATAAGTACCTGAAACATCATACGCGAAATAAACGCGACCTATTTCCGTAAGCTATTTCGATTCAATGGATGCTATTCGCGTAAACTTCAGAAAATATTATGAATTAAGATCCTTATTAACGTACTCGATCTCCACACCCTTCACAGTGAGTCTACGATGCGTGCTGTTTGGTATAAATAAATATTATATACTGACTAGCCGTGTGCCCGATTTAACTATCTAATTAATTTAAAACTACTTAATCTTTAGGGGATAAATTTTCATAATGCCTTTCTTAGTGCTCACCTACGTTATATAAGGAACTCCTGTGCAAAATATCATGCTTCTAGACCCACCGGTTTAAACTATGCGTTGTCTGTCAGTCGGTGAGTGTGAATTTTATTAAGTAGAAGTTCACATTAGCCATCTAAAAGAGAAGAGAAGGGTTGCGAAGATCATAATGGCCGTCGCTCTGTGTAAAGTAGACAAATTGGAAGGTGATCCCAACATTGTTAGAAAAAGGATTATTATGTTATTTGATATTTTATTTCATTAGGTTAATTAGGTAACTAAAGCTACACCTACATCATTAATTTTATAAACAGCATTCAGGGACGGTTCTTTATAACTCCTAAACTTTTCTTTACAAATCAGATGATAAGTATATGAATCATATATGTTTATCTAGAACATTCAAATTATACAGTTTCCTTTCGTAAAATATATAAAAGATAATAGCCTTCATAGTTTTTATTGCTCAGATTGCAAGTGATAAAGACGTAAACGCAAATGTTTATGCAAATTATAAGTTATGTGTGGCGTGGCTGTGGCGGTCAACCGGTTGCGTACTCGTGGCCCGATCTTGATCTATAATGATAGGAAGCTGGGTGGCTACCGTTGAACTACTTTCTTTCGATGTACTACCTACATACTCTATGTTGACTACTAACTGGCATTAGCAATGCGCTGCTTATGAGCAGTAAAATTTATTTCATAGAAATTCAAAGGCTTATGATTGGTATGACCCTTGCGGCACACCAAAAAATTCTGTGGATCAAAATGTATATCATATTCCAAGAAACTGATCAGGTATATTTTTGATCAACATAATTTAGAAGTAAGAAGTGCTACACTTTCTTAGTCATCTTTGTTTCTTTGACGTAAATATTGATAAGTCGTTTACTGTTACCTATATTTTACCCAGAATTAATTTGAATTATTCGTCATCTAGCAGCTTTGTGGTAGAATAATATTCGCTTAATTTTTAAGTCGGGTGTGGGTTGATCAAGTCATTGTTTGTCCCCGACCTAGTCCCTGCAAGAACCGTATTAAAATCAATTAACTAGTTTATCGTACATTAACCTATACGCCTAGCCTTTTCACGTCTACACCAAGGCGGGACCTCAGCTTGTAACTGTAATAATTTTTTATACTTTTGCTAGGGTTTACGATTCACTTTGCATTAATATCTTATGTACTGTTCTTCGCTGATATATTACCAAAGTCATTCCTCTTACAGTCCCTAATATTTTGCACGTGAACGTTTCATATTACTACAACATATTTCAGTGCACATAAGAATTCAAGGAACACATCTCGCGTGCTTATTATTCATACATTCAAACCGCAGACGAGTCGTTCGAATGTAGGTGTGACATAAAACGTGTTATTAAGATTTCAACTCTAAAGACAACTCGGCATATCAGTGATGTATACAAGTAGTGCAGTGACGTAGGCGTGGTGAGAAGGACCAATAGTTATCATAATGAAAGATTTCTAATGACAGCCGGAAGAGAGTAGGATATACTACGATATGCATTTTTATTTCAAAAGAGTACAGACAGTGTTCTTAAAAATAATATTTTAGATGTATATAGTTTTATGTCATCTTGTCATCTTACTGAAGTTCTTTCACTTATATGTGTATTGTATTCGCCAAAAAGTTTTATTAGCCATATTCAATAATTTTAGGGCCACGCCGGCACGTCACGTCGTAATTATACATTCGGACAAAACAACAACCAGCGGCGCATACGCCACGCATATTTGTTTATTGTCAGAACGTTGAATGGAAGGTGTTAAGTGGGTATAGTTGCGGCGGTATAGCGGGCGCTCCGGTTAGCGGGCGCCAAGCGTCAGCGACCGAGACGTGATGGTGACGATACAAATTACATTCAACATCTGAATGGCAATGACGTTAGGAATTTCTGACAGCCAATTTGTCTTCTACCTCACCGGAACCGTTGTTCGAATACAGCACAATAACATTATAACATTATGGCCTTTATATTCACAGTTATTTTCGAAAAGCTTTGTTATTCTTGCTATAATTGGAATCCAAAGACCGCTTTGGTAGGAAGAACTTTGTCGGTTCAATTAAGACATCAAGCTTGAAATCCCAGTAGATAGTTTCGAAGGAGCAATATTGCAAAATCAGAACCCATAGCTGTGGGTCTGCGGTATAGATAACATTAATTAGATATCTCCAATATTCAGTAGGATACCGAGATTCAATCCCTTATAGAGGAAATCTATTTCCACAGAACCGGTCGCACTGGCCGGCGGCTCTTTATTAGCGCAATGCCTACGGGAATGACAAAATCACTGGCACGGAAGGGACAAATTGGTGGTCGCGTGGTTTCTGGAATGCTTATGGGACCGTTCGATAGTTGTGGGGTCGCGTAATTTGGGCGTCCCACGCGTCGTTCGCAGGCTGCCATCAGCGTGAAATATTTGGTAGCGAACGGGCGCGGTGGACCGATTTGCATACAATGAAATACACAGAACAATTGAGGGTGGGTCCATGGCCTTGGCTGGAAAGCTTAGCGTCTCACTAATATTTTGGAAGTACCGTTCGAGTGGCATCCGATATTATATTGCGGTTATGTGGGTCATGATCTACTGAAATTATTAAAGGTTTGCATCGCTCAATGAGATAGTAGCGCGCCGCTGCATTCAACGCCTAAATACTCTATATTGCAGACACTAGAATAAATCTTTATTTAGACCCAAAACACTTAGATTTAGAACCATTTGAATGTTAAAAATATTTTAACTGCAAATTGGTAACCCCGAACGGAAAAATTCAGAAATTACTTTGATATGGTTCTACAACATCAAATTATATTTCGACTATCTCCAAGTCAAGTACCTGCAAAATTGCATTTTTTGGGTAATCATTTTCCTCAAACGGCGGATTGGTTGTCGCTAATTGATATTTTACGTTTTACATAATTTATAAAGGATGACTTTTTTATAGTTCTTGATTACGCAATATAAATATATATTTAAATACGAAGCTTTTTTATGGAACCTAGTGATGAGACTATCAAGTCATTCGACTGGAGGTAAACGTCACATCTGCCCATAACAAGTATAATGCTACCCAGGACTATTCCTGCGTGGCACCACACTGCGCTCGTCACTTCAAGACAGTCGAACAAGAAGAAGTCAAGAAGTCGTTATTATATAACCTCGCCTCATAACTGCACTAGCTTCGTAGTTCTTTTCAAACCTGACCTGATGATTTTTGCAGGTCGGACACTTTACGACAGCCAATTTCATTAAACGACATAAAGAAGATAAGCATGTAGTGTATTAAGTAATATTTGTTCCCGTCAACTCCTTAAGGCCTCCTCATAAACAGACAGCCACCTTTTAAAAGACTCACCTTATCGAACACAAATAAGAATTAAAGTCTCAGAATGGCTACTTACAGGTGAGTCGAGAGGCCTCTCTACTATACCGCAAACTATACGAGACACTTTAAAAAGACAAATTTAAATTGTGACAGTGAAGTGTAGTTTTTTTGGAAAAGACATGAACGGTTCGCAGTTACAATCTTCGGTGCGTCATGTCGTAAACATACCTTGTAATAGGAATTTTTGTTCGACACGTATTTTACAAGAAATAAGCCTTGTTTACTTACAGTTACTGTTGAGCTTGAGTGTACATTATAAGCGTTTATATAGGGGTGAATCATGTGTAAAATTAACCTTCAACCTTTCGTTTTGTAGTTCAAGGGCATTCTTCAAGCGTTTAAAAGTAAGACATGACCTTTCACATTCATCTCACTGGGCTAGAGTATGTTGACGGACGGCTAAGAAAACCTTAAATCGTGCAACGTTAACGGTCGAACTTTTTTTAACCCTATAACTTCACGGTCATCAATTGTCGGGGGTGAGTTCGTGAGTGAATGCCAAATGTAATTGGTGGAAACGGCATTTAGCATGCGCAGCAGAGGCGCGGGATCTCCGATACTTAAACCCAATCATTCTGTCAATCCGTCCGCCTGGGATGCCCGTGGGAACACCGCCAATCGATAAACAGGATAATAGTATTGGCTTTTAAATGTTTTTAAAGGGTGCAATTGCAGTGGAATTGTTATGCAGCTCCCTCGGGGTAATGTAATTTCTTATTTCGCAAATGTTAAACTATAAACCGAGCTGGCTAATAGTTGCTCAGTAAAAGATCAAAAGAAGAGTGAACATTTATTTAATAAAAAATAGTCTTATGCTTTTTTACGCATAAAAAATCGTCAGGGTTTTACTACAGCAAAGTATATTTTTAGATCCAGTTGGTCATGTAGCTCTGTTCATAACATTTAAAAACGTAAACTGGCCCACTTGTGCTACATCTAACTTAATATTATAGTCATTAAATTTTACTGACTGCCATTTGATTAAGTGTCTTGCGTTATTCGATTATGACTCGTTTGATCTGCATAATTTAGTAATTATTTTTAGTAACAAGACGGCTCATGAATATTTACATTTGTACATATGTCCGCGACACGGTCAGGTGGAGAAATCTGTATTTTGTATTATGCAAAAAACATTAGGCAGTAGCGCTATTGAAAATAAATTAAACTGACATCTACCGATCAAAATAAACAATCTAGGAATATGAATACCTGATGCCGATTTAATGACTACACTATTAATTTATGATAATATGATAGTATGGTATTTAATGAACACTCCAGTGCGGTAGAGTACTGTCCCATTAATAATAATTTAAAAAAGTTTAGTGCTCATATATTTTATTGACTACCATACCAGTTAATTAGCAATGTTTAAACAGTTCTCAAATATGGTTAGCATACTGCAAAATCTAAATATAAATATCATACTATCCGTTACAAAAACTGGTCATGCCTAGATTATACTCAGCCCATTACTATCCCACTGCTGGGCACGGACCTTTTCTCGCGATGAGAAATGTTAGGCTCCACCACGCTGGCCTAGTGGGGATTTATGGACTACACGCACCATTGAGAACATATTGGAGTCCCCTCAGATGTGCAGGTTTCCTCACGATGTTTTCTTTTAATTATCACTTGCTCTACCGTTAAAGCAAGTGATAATCCAATTCTGGGGTGCAATTCCTTAAGCTCAAACATCCATACATCCTTAAATACAGAATCAAAAAAACGGTGTAAAATCAATTCGGTATTCGCTAAGACATAATTGAAGCTACTCAAGGACACGTTGCAGAAGGTAAGCCATGAGGACCAGTCTTAGCGAATATCAAATTGGGTTGTCACCATTATTTCAATTCTGTATTCGAGGATGTATGGATGTTTGAGCTTAGAGAATTGCACCCCTGATCGTAACATGAATCCGAAAAGACAGATGCGGGCCGGGATCGAACTCAGACGGGAGCCTGTATGGAAGGTAAGCGTTCACCCACTAGGCTATCACTGTAACGCCTTGAAAGGCAGACAATACAGAAATTCATTGTTATTATCATATGACATTCAAAAAGCAATTATAACAAAGTACATGGTGAGACAAGCCTTAGTACTACGTTGCGCCGAAAAGATTCTCAACCATACAAAGACTTATCGTATACTTTTTCAAGGCCACGTACTGTGTTATTATGTTCAAGGCGATAAGGCAAAGGTGATTCAGATTTTTGTACTCTGTTCTTAAATAATGTGTGTTATCCTGCAATTTTTTAAGTTCTATACTTTAAACAATTGAAATTGTGTAGTGGTTATTATAATATAATATAGTTTAATAAATTGATATCATCCATTATATGGATATTAAGCATATTATATATATGAAATTTTTACATAAACCATGTTGTGGATTACGATATTACCGCCTTTGCGTGATATTTTATTCAGAATTAATTAAATAATTTTTAATCTATATCATTTGAGTATCCATTTTATAATTACATATGGCATCCTATAATTATATATTTATACCTATATTTATACATAACGCCATGTTATGTTATATATTATATTTCATTTAATTAATATTATCAAAATTGCAATTAATATTCAAATATGATAGAAACACACGTATGTAATACTGTATTTAGTTGGCAGAAGGGAGTGATGTCTGTGCTTCATAAAAATGAAAATGAGAATGAAAACGCGGTGAGAAAGTGTAAAGCTGAAAAATTAAAATGGCTGATTTGCAGATAATGTAAAGATTTTATTTGTACTAATTGAAAATTAAGTGACTTGGTGTTTTTGTTATTGCTGTGTTGTCTTTTTTATTGCATAGTTACTAGTATAATATATAGAACTTGTACCGTGTCAAGTGAGTGAATTTGATATGGGTCGAAGTTTGGATCAAATTTATTTAGAGGAACCAAGAACTAGAATTTAATAGAGCAAGTTGACTACTGGAAGGACGCCACTCAGTCTAGAATGTGCATCAACATATTGAGTTCATAGTTGTCGTTTTTGTGTGTTAAGCAGAAGTTGTTTAAACGTTTTATTAAACCAGAAACTGATTTTAGGGTACGGAGTGGTGGTGGTAAGTCATTCCAGCAGCGGGTGGCAGCAAATTTAAAACTGCCACGGCAACATATTGAGTTCATAGTTGTCGTTTTTGTGTGTTAAGCAGAAGTTGTTTAAACTTTTTATTAAACCAGAAACTGATTTTAGGGTACGGAGTGGTGGTGGTAAGTCATTCCAGCAGCGGGTGGCAGCAAATTTAAAACTGCCACGGAATGCGGCAGTTTTATGTCTCGGTGTGAGTATGAGGTATAAAGAAGCTCGAGTTTTATGCCTATTATGGTCACTAGACCAAGTGAGTTTTTTGTAGAGGTATTCTGGCATTTCAGATTATTACACCAAAAAGTAGGGTCGCAAAATGGAGCCTCCTGCGTGACGACATTCTCATCATGTTTCCGACATTAGGAAATTGAGTAATATATGGACTGCTAAAATCATAACCCACCTTTTTGCTTCACCATAGTCGGGTAAAACTCTCCTCTACTTTACCACTGCTGCAGCAATTACCAATTCAAATATGCATACCCCACAATGCGCGAGATAGAGCCGAGTATAAAGACCTTAAACGGCAGAACTATGATTATAGTTTCGGCCTTACAAAATGGAATAATCGTCACGGAATTATCACAAATCCACAGTATTGTTGAGTTGCGAAATCTTATTTTAGTCTGCATATATCAGTGTACGTTTATGAAGGGATCGGAGATTATTTTTTTCCAGTTATCAATTGCAAAAGTTTGTCTTGGTTTTTCCAACCTAATAAATTAACGGCTACATTTCTTTGAAAAAGTTCCGTGGTGCTTAAGAGATTCAACACAAATTTCATAAATAAGCAAATAAATTGGGAGTAACAACAGGGTAGCCTGTATCGCTAATTGAGGAAATATTCAAAGTCTTGCCCAAGGCCATTACACTGGCAAATGAAGGCAAAAACTAGGAGGTCAAGGCACCGAGCATGACTAAGAATTTGAGAAACTAAAAAAAACAAGAACAAAGAACAATATTTTAAACCAGAGTTCCACATCAATCAGGGAAACAACCCACAAATTGACGTGAAAAGATTTTATCTAAATGACTTGAAGAACATACATCGCGAAAGCAATTTCTCAAGTCTTTTCCAACGAACAGCGTTGTCGAATTCGCTCCATAGCAAAACTGACAAGCAATTCTCAGTACATATCGATCACTCTCGAGACCCACAAAGCGATGATTGTTCAGAATCCTTGAATGGAACACAAAAACGCACATTATTAATTTTATTGTATTCGAAACGAGATGTCGCCTTGAAGACAAGATCATTACACATACTATAACCACCAAGAGCTGACCTCTCGTAAATGGTAATAAAACACTTTGATTACTAAATGCTTTATATAAAAGAAGTCAAGAAAGGTCAAACTAAATTGGTGGCGCTACCCGAACTTAACTCTCCCACAAACCTATTGTAGAAACCGGTTTCAAAGAATCCGCCTTGCGTCATTTAGCCACGTGTAAACATTTTAATTGATGATATGCGGAAGACAAAAAGCTATGATAGCGATCGGCATTTGGATACTGGTAAGTATGTATATATATATATATATCTTTTGAAGGTATAAAAAGTACGCTTAGTAGACCATTATCTATAAGTATAGCTTTCAAAAACAACTATCTGTTTGAGCATGAAGTTATTCTAAAATAACGTTAAACCAAGTTTAAGTGCAAACCCCTCGGCACGCACCAATTTGCACTCAACTATAGGGGACGCCAAATAAATTGGAAATATGGTAACGAGTTCACGAAAAAAGGAAATATCCGTTATACACAAACTTTGAAAGGAAAATGTCTGTTTCATACAGCTCAACACAATGTGTTCATTAAGTTCCGTTACTTACGATGATTGTTATTAGGTTTTTATTGTTAAACTTATTTCAAATCTAGCATTGTTCCGATTAAGAACAATTTACGTGCATTACAGAGTAATTCTGTAATAAATGTATCAAGCAAGCTGCGCTCTTTATATCGCGCCTCGCCGTCTAGATTTCTTGAGGAAGAAAATAAAATTGTGCGCAGAATTGGCAAAATTGCACAGTAGCGGATTGATATCAACGGTATTTTACAATTGAATTAACTCCACGAGATTTAAATGTAGGTACACGTACATTTATATCTCGTAGAGAATCTTGTTGTACCCATTATAAAATGGAACGTCCGTCCATTTATTTAATCCAATCGAAAACCACTGACTCTAAACTTATGTGGTTTTCTCCTCTGGACATTATAACTTATAAGCATTGTTTCGGCAAAATACGTTTTATGGCTACATTACAGCTTTTATGGCTATATTTTAGTATAATTGCTTCGTGTTTTCAGTGAAACTTTCAAATTTAGGTACCTATCAAATCTTGAAGACAAAAGCACTTTTAGGCATACCTAAAAGTGCTTTTGTCTTCAAGATTTTACTACCTACATATTACATATAAAATCTCATAGATATTTAAAGCTGATTAACGTCCGCTTAAAGTCGACCATTTCGGGTCGCAGACATCACTGAATTATCTTTACAAATCTTAAACTACGGTAATCCAAGATTACTACTTTAATAAACATTTATTTAGCAGAGCGTAGAAAGAAAGAAAACTATTTTATTTGCGCTAAAAATACACATACCAGCAAAGATAAAAATAAAACAATTTGACTTAAAAAATAAAATAAAAGTCCCTGTTGGGAAGATATGCGCCATATCCGTCCAAAATGGTTGTCGCTCAACATACTACTGTGGAGAGGCATCCCCACAGCGCTGATATTCTGCGAAGGCCTGCGTCGACAAAGTGACGTCACTCGGTGCAGTCTATCCAATATAATACAAGACGTGCGTATAACATGAAGATACTCAAGAATAATATATCGATTGTGTTTAAGTAATATAATAGTGTATATAAAATATAAAAACTAATATGAAAACAGCAGTTAAAATGAAATAAAAATACAAACAAATAGAAAAATATATATAATGTAAATTATTGGCAACATTAGGTAGCGTCGCCGCCAGCCGCCACTGGACGACCAGACGCTAGCGCAGCCCAATACTATCACCTTTTGACACCTTGCCAAATTCATTACTTAGGTAAATTACGTCGAATACGAATTACGACCCCCGTGAAGACAGCGGTGTGCATGTGGGCACGTACTGCTGTGTGCGCAGCACAGCGCATAGTGAGGCTTCGGGGAAATCTTTTATAATCGTCTCGAGAAATGCCTGGGGGCGGCCTCTTTACAGTCGCCTTCCCTCCGCTAGAGGGGATGGCCGCTTAACAGTCATCCCCTCCAAGATGTTCCTAAAGGCGTGGCACCAATGGGTGGCTCTAGATGAAGATCTTTCGAGTTCCTGTGTGGTTTTGGCCGTTAGGAGTCCCGCATTCCTCTTCGCCCTTTCCCGGGGCGAAGGAAGTATCAGGTCTGAGAAAGGAATTCCATAGTAATATAGTTATCTAATGACTGTGTCAGTTTATATAAACATACATATTTGTATTTGTAAAATTTCACTTCTGTTTAGTGTTATGTCCAGACTCGTGTCTTTGTGGTTGTTTGCCCGCCGTATGTAAATTATAAAACACGCATCTTGTGGAGATAAGTATAATAAAAAGATGCGCAGAATAAAGAGATTTTTGGAAATATTTAATAGTGTACGAGATGTGTAAATTTTCTATTGCGAATATTGTTATGTTATGCTGATAGTACAATAATGTGAAAAAACTTAAGGATTCAGAAATAATAATAACTATTAATTTATAATAAGAAAAAGAGTAAGATTAGCTATAATTACATATCTACATACTCAGAAAATGTGTGCCTGAGAACTAAAAGTGGACACCGGCCACAGGCAACACAGCTACATGCTGTGTCTCGTCGTTATGGGAGAAATTTGCCACAATGGATGCTGCTGCCCATCCCTCTGGTTTAGTGTTTCCTTACTCGCCTTTTACGATATCTACGTGAGAAAATGGAGTGGTGTTATATTCTTAATCCGGAAGTGATTATTGTCATCATATTCAGTATACCTACTTACCCAAACCACTTTCAGAATATAATCGTTCTCAAAAAATATTACAGGACCGTGAAAATTCGTCATAAAAGTTGTGTTTTCCATTATCATGTGAAGCTGGGTCGACCACATCCCATGACATAATTAACGATCACCAACAGATGTCTGCTGGTCATGGGATACTAACATCCCTTGCGGTGTACTATAAATAAGTAGACTTTATTATTTAAGATTATTATGGATACACGTTTCCTAACCATAATTGATTTGAGTATCTTTGGGGATAAGGTACTAAATATTTGTTCCCCGGCGTTGAGTTCGACCACAAACGACCAACAATAATTGGTGGTCAGTTTGTGTTTCATGTCAATTTCATATTCAAAGACGATCGCAAACAGGAACCCCCGTAGTCAAAGCTTTTATTTTTCACTGCGTTGAAAATCCATCATCATCGGTATATCGACCCTTACCGGCTATAACACCTGGGTGGTTATCTTTGGCATCGAAGAAGGGCTCCAGATTGAAAGAAAAAGAACAAACGCCCCGGAGCCACCTATTGCTGCCATGCCTTTAGGTACATCTGGGAGGTGATGACTGTAAAGCGATCAAACCCTTTAGTACAGAGGTGACTGTACAGAGGCTACCTCCTAAGGCACATCTCGGGGGGCTGGTAAAATCATCATCATCATTTCAGCCGAAAGACAATAGATGAAAATAGGCTTCCCCCAAAGATTGCGACAATGACCACTTCTACACTACTCGCATTCAGCGGATCCCCACCACCTTCACCAGGTCGTCGGTCCATCTCGTGGGGGGTCTGCCCAGGTCGAGAACTTCTCGGTCCCATCGGCCATCCGTTCTACGAGTATAATATGCCCCACCCCCTGCCACCTAAGTTTAGCAATTCTTCGGGTCATGTCGGTTAGCTTAGTTCTTTTGCGGATATCCTCATTTTTTATTCGATCGTGCGGGGAAACTCCGTGCATAGCCTTCTCCATTGCCATTTGGCTGACCTTGAGCCTTCTTATGAGGCCGGTCTATGGTGAACGACCACGTCTCAGTACCATAGGTCATAACCGGCAACACACACTGGTCAAAAACCTTCGTCTTGACACTGCGATTTTTTCCCGGTTAGTTTCATGAACGCTGCCCAGCCGAGGTGAATTGACGGTTTACCTTATTTTTCGAAATTGGACTTACCTAACTGGACAATTTGTCCCTGGTATACATAATCAGCAACAACTTCGAGCGTAGACTCTCCGATCTTAACGGAAGTTGGTACTACGTGGATATTCTTACTGGATATTCGACATGATCTTTGTCTTGTCCATGTTAATTTTAAGACCAACTTATTCAGAGGCTCTACTGAGGTCATTGAGCATTAAACTGAGGTCCTCCATGGTCTCACCCACGACATTCGTCACATATCGTCAGTAAACCGAAGGTTTATGAGTTACTCGTCGTTTATGTTGATGCCTAGCCCTTTCCAGTTCAGAACCCTAAAAACGTCTTTTCAGTGCGGCGGAGAACAGTTTTAGAGAGGTAACATCTCCCTGTCTGACTCCCCGTCGCAGCAAGATAGGTTTTGAGTTCTGTTCCTGTAAACGGACTGACATAGTGGCGTTTTCGTACAAATCCAATAAATTCTTCAAGGGCTACTAATAAACCCTCGAGCTATTTTTTAACTAGTCCAATACATTACACTTGTTGACTAGCGGCTGATGATGGAGCCGGGAAGAACATGGTCATCATCATCATATCAGCTAAAGGACGAACACAGCTGAACAAAGGCTTCCCCTATAAGTTTCTGCAACGACCGGTTACATACCACCCGCATGCAAAGACTCCCAGCGATCTTCACCAGGTCGTCTGTCCATCTCGCGCTCGCGGTCACGACTCGAGAACCTCTTAAGATAGAAACATTCCTGAATTGCTACTATTAAACCCTTCGAGTTTGGGCTTATTTGATTCGTTTTGAAGAGTGCCATACATTACAATTCACGCATTATATCAGCTTAAGTAGTATGTATGTAAATGGGGAAGGCCCCTTGAAACGACCGGTTGCATACAATGTGCCATCATCTTGGGAGGATGTTCCTGACCACGTTTAGCTGGCGAGTTGTTGAGCGCAGAATGGCTACTATTCTACAGAAGGGATGCTGCTGTCCATCCTACGGTCGAGTCTCTTAATCCTTAATCCTTTCCTTAATTCCTTCCTTTTACGATATTCACGGGACAAGATGGGGTAGTGCTATATTATAAGCTTGGAACCGCACAGATATAGAAATGGTAGTGGGCTGGCCATATTTCTTGAAGGTCTGATGACCGTTGGAGCAATTATGTATGGACACACATGGGTGCAGACTGCGGGTCAGTAAACATAGCGTGGGGGCCCCCGACCCAGATCGGCCGACGACCTGAAGCTGCTGGAACAAACTGGATGCGGAAAGTGGAGGATAGGGTGCTGTGGTGCAACTTGGGAGAGGCCTATGCTCAGCGGTTGACTGCGATATGCTGAACTGCTTTTTAAACGATGATTGACAGTAGTATTTGGTCTCGTAACCGTGGACACAATTTACCGATATACCTAAATCTCACATGCACTACAAGCCAGATCAGGAGCAACTATCAGTAGGCCATACAAATATTTATTCCGTGCAAGAATCGAACCCCCGAGTGCACTATTTTCATAATTAGATAAGGGACTGAAGCGATATATATATGATCACGGAGATGGTGACTGTAAACAGATCATCCCCTCTAACGGAGATACAAACGACCAACAATCGGTGCACGATATCTACGAGTATATGCGCAAGTTGAATTAATACTCAACTTGCAACTTTGTCTGATAATTCAAGCAATGTCAAATGGAACAATTTATAGAAAAATCAGCAGGGGACCGACAAAAATAAGGTATGTTTCGCAAAAAATCGGTAGCCAATATCATCGAACCTGTAAAAGGTGGTTCTCTTTAATCTCTGTAACATTTGCGAGATATCAAAGCGTTAGCATGAAACTGTCGATATTAGCATGTCCATCATCATATCAGCCAAACGACGGCCACCACTAAACAAGAACCTCCGCCGTAAACGACCGGTTACATGCCGTTGTCATTTTGACAGGAATTTGCCATCACTTACCACGCTTGGCAGGTGGATTGTTGAGCGCAGAAGGTGGCTGCTGTGCACAAAAGGGACGTTACTGCATTGGCATTAGAGGGATAGCCCTCTGGTTGAGAGTCCCTTAGTCACCTTTTACGACATCCACGGGAGGAGAACGAGTGGTGCTATTTTGTTAATCCGGACACCACACGAACTGCTACTATTGATTTTAGGTCAAGTATTTGCGATTTTTATAACAACATTTTCAATAGGCAATACAAATTGGATGTCTTCCCGTTAAATAAAGCTAATAACCGAGCAATAATGATGTCCCCAATCACCGCACTATGTTCATAACTGTTTAAATATGTGCAACATTATCATGTTCGATATTTTTCTCAATTTGAAATATAATTTAGATCACTAATTACTTTCTATAAGTCGTGACGCTATGCCCTCATATTAGGTCATAAAAACCAAACCCGATTGGAGTAGAAATAGGCAACAGTGAAGATTCCGAAAGGAAAATTTATGGTGTACACTAGATAACATTTTCACATTACTGCATTAATCTGCTGCTGTTATATCTACCATTCGCGGTGATTGCTGCAGTCATATACACGATAAATATATAAACCTAATTTACGCTAGAAGCGGCAGTGATGTATGGGCCTTAGGAGCTTATGAATCATTACGTTAGAAACCAAGCTCACGTTAGGCGTGAATTTGATTTAAAATTACAATCAATCGACATAGATACTGATGATCGATGGGTATCAATCGTTGATGGTATTGACACTTAATTAAGGGGCAATCGATCGTTGTCTCACGATTGGCACGGCTCGCGTCGTAATAAGTGTCGAGTACGATTGACGAGTGTAGAACAAGATCGATTTAAACTCGTGTATTTGGTTTTGAGTCCTTTTGAAAACGTAACTGGTTTATTTATTACCAGAAGCAAATACTACACAATATTCATCAATACGCATCCATATGCGTGGCTATATCAACAAACACCTCTCTCCACCAGAGTGGCGAAGGCGCATCTTCAGGGGCACTCAAGAGTTTGAGACGGTTGGCTCTCGAGTTGTGGCGCGAGCGACTTATGTTGCCGAAGTACGCGCCAAAGCGCGTCATTGAGATCATCGTGCCAGTCTTCAGAGCCTGGCTTCAGAGGAGCGAGGGCAAATTCCACCTGACGCAGGTACTCACTGGACAGGGTTGTTTCGGTGCGTAGCTACACAGGACAGGTTGGGAGGTCACGGCACAATGCCACCACTGTGGACACGATCAGTATATCGCACAGCACACGTTAGGAGAGTGCCCTGCGTGGGCTGCCATTCGGCGGATCCTGGTTGATCGGATCGGGCAAGATCTCTCTCCGCCAGCAGTCATGTCGCTATGCTGGCAGAGCATAGCACTTGGACTGCTACGGTCTCTGTGAGAGCCTCATGCACCAGAAGGAGACCGCTAAGCGGGATCGGTAGGAGGTCGATCCCGCTCGGAGAAAAAGGACACGGGGCCGGGGTAACAAGAGCAACCGTCCAGGTGCCTACATCTGAGGTCCCTGTTATCTTTCCATGGTGAGGGCCTCGGGGGCCACGAGCGCGCAGATTGGGGAATCTGCGTGCTCGTATCGAGCGATCCCCATGAAGACGGCGGCGCACACGTGTTCACATACAGCCGTGTGCGCAGCACACCGCACAGCGAAGCTTCTGGGGGATCCTTTACAAATTCCCCACGATGAGAGGGAAGGGTGCGCAGCCTCTTTACAGTCGCCTTGCTTTACAGTCATCTATCTCCTCCGAGATATACCTAAAGGCGTGGCACCTATGGGGGCTCTAGGTGGAGATTATCGTGTTCCTGGACCCCCTGGTACCGAAAATGATCACCCCGGTGATTTTAGCCGGTAGGAGTCGTGTGTCTGCGCCCTTCCCCGGGGCGGAGGAAATATCTACATAACGTATTTCCGTCGGAAAAGAAAAGGGTAAAACATGACGGCACAGTTAGCGCAACAGCTAAGCGATTAGGTTCTGGGCTACTTGTCGCAGATTCGATCCCCGCACAAAACTGGTATTTGTATGATCTACAGGTAGTTATTTCGGGTCTGGGTATTTGTAAACGTGAGACTTATTACTGTAATCTGTACCTACTCACAATGCAGGAGAAATCTGTTTATTTTTGTTTATTTGCTCATTATATTGCGACATGAGGATGCGTTTACAGACATAAAATCTACACACAATACACTGCATACACAATACCCGAAACAAGTACATACTACATACCTCCTGGAGATCATACAAATATTTGTTCCGTGCGGGAATCGCACCCCGCATCCCGCGACCAGGAGCGCAGCAGCCGACTGTGTGAGCAACCGTGCCGTCATACAAGGCAAAAAATCAAATCTATCTTGTTTGCTTGTACTTTACCAATTTATTCAAAGTACAATAAATAATTCATCTGTGAAATCCCGCAATTAAAACTTTTTTTTTTCATTTCGGTTTTCAAACGTAGGTAAAGTTTTCCCAAGAAGGGGTCCCAGTTATCTTCTTCAGGTCGTAGATCCACCTGGCTGGCGTCTCAGGCTATATATTTGCAAGTTCGCGAGTCTTGTTACGTTACTATAATAATAACTGTATATTATTTATGTAGATTTTATGTATATCTTATTATACATTTTTGTAATATATCTTTTTTGTACCTATTTTCGATGCATTTCTTTTTAACCCAAAGGTTGTCTGGTAGAGAATGCCATATGGCATTAAGTCCGCGTTGTGTACCAGAAATGTGCATAAAAGTATAAATAAATAAATAATACCTAAAGGTTTGGGTTTAAACTTCATCATGTAAAACCGAAGTGCACGACACTAGGAAACGGTGAAATCTTCAGTGAATAATATCTTATGATGAAAATCAAAACGAATTATTATAATTTTAAATAAAATAAATATGTATAAATTCTGTATTAAAATTAGAAATTAAGTAAAATAATTATTTTATTAGAAATCAGGTTGCAGAGAGGTATATCCAACTACATGCCTTTTATAAACCAGTTTTTTTTACTCGTACTTTACTATCTTTATGACTAATTAATATCATGGAACTCGATTATCTTAATATTTTGATACATAACGTTGATTATCTTATAATTTATGTATGTTATCAACTCGATCACCAACGCCTGCACAATGGTCACGCTTCTCGTAAAATGTAAAGCCCATCCAGTAACTCTATTCGTGTGATGGCGACCGCATTCGATACGTTCGACTTTGAGAGATGGAGCTTGTAAATCTGTCAATATCCAAATTACAGCTACGCGAGGACTCCATGAAGGGCCCTTTGTGAAGTCATGTGTGCTTGCAACACCCGTTCGTGGCGGATGTTTATAACTCAGCTGCACACATTCTAAATTGCAACAGTAGATATGTAAGTGCAAATATTTGGTTCAGAATTCGCCATATTGAATTTTTGTAACATATTCCTGTGTTCAAACTATGTATCGCAGGCTAGGCGAACGCTTGCAGTGTTAATGAAGTTTAATGAAATTTGTATCATGTTAGCGTGAGTTTGACTCTAACATGCTAGCCTGCAAATTTAATTAAGGCAACATTTTGTTAGTTTATACGAATATACCCTATACTCGCAAAATTTCTTTAATTTACATCTTAATCAACGTTTTCCGAGTACCAATTAAACTTCATATACTTAAGTATAACACGTTTACTTCTATAATTGCGTATGTCAAATTATATTAGATACTTAATCTGTTGTCAAATATCTCTTGATAATAGTCGTCATCGCACAATAGTAAGTATTATGACATCACATCCGGCGCGTGCAATAAAAATAACGCCGTTTGTCGTACGACAGACCTATGATGACGTAACAATAGTTCTCATTTTATCACTTTTATTTCTCACGCACCGTAAAATGGTGAAAGCCTTACAGTTGCATAACTGACAACGGCAAATTAAAAAATAATAAGGGAGCTCTATACAAGTTTCACACAGTTAAGCTGATTAATTTCTGTGTTACCTGGATTAATTAAAATTAATTGAATACTCTATTTAGTAGTCTCTATTTACACCTAAACTCATACCCGATTGTGTTTAGCTAATCAGACTACTATTCACATGCGGATGATGCCATGCGGTGTTTGCATTTCCTTTGTGAGCTAGGCGGGGCACCGGGCGTACAGATGTGAGTGTGACGCGGCCACAAGGCAGAGATATGCGGGCAAGGCTTGTAGGCACTATCTTTAGTACCTGCCACATATGCTTGTTCAGTTGAACTGTTTTGAACGCACACGCATTTAACAACTGAATTATAATAAAACCCTTTTAAACGAATTACATCGCATATAGCTCGTATCGTCCAGAGCTCGTAGAACTGATGGCCGTTGGGGCAAAAAGGTTCACGAGTAACGACGCTGCGTGGCATGACCTCCAACGAGGTGGACAGACGACCTGGTAAAGGCCGCTGGGAGTCGTTGCATGCGGGCGGCATGTAACCGCTCGTTGTAGAAATCTAAGGGGGAGGCCTTCGTTCAACAGTGGACGTCCTACGGCTGATATGATGATGATGACATCGCGTATAGTGATTTCTGTTTGTCCTGACGTAGTCTCTAGAGGTGGATGGCTGGACTAAGGTGATAGAAGGTTACAGATTTTAAAAGTTTTTATTACAATTGTAATAAAAATTTGTTTCAATGCATGCAATAATCATTCACAGTGTCTTTATGTTTATTAGTTTTTGTCAAAAAACAAATACCCCATTTGATAATAAGAATTGAAGTAGAGATTTTTTCCATCCAATGGTTGTCTGTAAGAAATTGATAATAGCGATAAGACCGCCCATCGTGCAATTACTGTTCATAAAATTATTTTCAGTACTTGTTTTTAAAATGGTGTACAATAAAGAATATTCTATTCTATTCTGATACAATCGGCTGCTGCGTTCCGTGTCGCGGGTTCGATTTCCGCACGGAACAAATATTTGTATGAGCTGCAGGTAATTATTCCGGGTCTGGGTGTATAGTGTGTGAAATTTGTGTCTGTAACGTACCCACGACACAGGAGAAATCCTAGGGTGGGCAACGTTTAAAAACAAGAGAAACAATCGAGGAAACTGTGCTTTGATAACTTAATCTAATGCGTGACTAATCCGCTAGGGTTTACTATAAAAAGGTGCGTTAAACGATGCTCATAGAAACATTTCACTCGAGGCCCTTATTTGTAATCGCACAAAGAATAACATAACGAATGCTTAGGTTAGATTTGATATATATAATAATGCCAAATGAATGAAAATTGTGCTATCCCAATGTCTACACTTCACAAATGGAAATGCATTCAACAAACGAGGTTGACTGGTGTGACGTCGGGGCCTGACAGCTTCCATTAGTCACTCTATCATCCCCTTCAGTTGACCATCCCCATAACAACCGTCCTTCGCTCTCATACTAAGAGCTAGTTCACACTGTCACTGGCTGGCGGGTGGCTTGCGGCAACCAAAGAATCTTATTTCACACGGCGACCAAGAAATAAAGATACACAGAAATTATCACTTTTCAGCAGCATTCCACAGCTAACTCTTAGACCTTTCGTTTTGATAATAGGTGAAAAGATCCTGCCCTTTAGATCCGATTTATTCAGATATTCCTATTATTTGGACGATTTCCTAATAGATCATGGTCTGGCTATCACTCGATTTCTCAGGATGAATACGTTCTTTCTTTGTACGCCACACCAGTTTTAACGCAAAATTCGTTCTAGACGTAATGCTATTCGAAGGTATTCGATCTTCATGGGTCAGAAAATAGGTCTAGTATCTATACGGGAATTAAAATAGGATCGGAAAGTGTGTAGGTTTCTTTAGCATGAGCGAGATATGTCTACAAATGTATCACTTGTCTCTCCCTGGTAGAACAATGGACCGACGGATTCTCAGTTTAGCCGCCTCACACGTTTTGTTTCCATTTATTTCGGACAATGTCGTTACAATCATATAAATTACATTAAGATACGATCGCTTTGCAGAAGTCTTAAATAAGAGTAGGGAAAATATTTGGAAGTTTGATAAAAATAGAGCAGTAGATGCAGCAACACTATTATTACAATAAACAAGCATAGTTGTGTGATCTAGAAAATTCTAAATTTCACCAGCATTGTATCAGCCAAAGCATTGTATCACTGCTAAACAAAGACCTCCCTCAGAGATTTCCACAACGATCAGTTACATGCCGTCCGCATCCAACGACTCTCAGATACTTTTACCAGGCCGTCTGTCAATCTCGTTGGAGGCCGTCCCACGTTATGTTTTCTGGTACGTGATCTCCACCAGGGATGTTACGGAGCTCCGTAACCAAATCTTCCGAATATCCGTAATTATTTAATATCCTTATCAGTAACCGTAACCGAAATTAATGTTTCGGTGATTACATCGATACCTGATCAGAAGGATATTTGTCCAGCGGACTGCTGTGGACAAAAATAACCGATGACAGTTGTAAGTTTGAAACAACTACATAAGGCCTTTGCCAATACTGAAGTCAAAGAAATCTTAACAACGTTAATCCCATAAATAGATGTAAAATGCAAAAAAATAAACCATATACATTTAAATACTAGGTAAGACATTTCATTGTTGTGTCTAACTTAACGTGTGTGCTTAAATTGTTATATGAATAAAAAAGACAATGTGTTTCGTAATTTCAATAATTTATTGCCATCCCATATTAACTGACCTCTTATTTCAAGAGTCTGGCCAGATAGGTACCAGATAATCTTCTGCCAAGCAGTCGTGTTGACACTTTAGGCATTACTGGGTTCCAGTTTGAAGAGCACTGTAGCTAGTGAAATTCCTAGGGATACGATACTAAAAACGAATGCCTCGAGGTGACGAGTGCTGCTGCAACGCAGGACTAGCCCTGGGTAGCATTTCAATTGTTATAGGCAGGCGTGACGCTTACCACCAGGCAAATATCCGGTTCGTTTCATCACCAGGTTGTATAATCAATGTTATTACACAGTGACAGACCGACTGAGTTCAAATCATTCAACACTGATATATAGCATAGTAATGTCAGCATCGTTTCGCATTACCTGCATTATAGGCGTAAATTAAATTACAGACAGTGTTAAATTACTTTCATTGCAAAATTAGAGGTCGACGTTTTTACTCAAGTAAAACATGATTTGTCAATGTACAAAAAGTTGTTGAAATGAAGTAAAACTGGAGAACGGCAGGTTGACATGGAGGCCACTGGATCGATGGCCTGTATCTCTTACAACCAAACCCGCTGCCGATCAAATTACCACTGGCTGCGGTTTGCAACACTGCAAAACACTTGGAAAACTTCCATTAAATTTAAATCGTCGACACATAATTACAATTTAAGTATAATCATCAAGGCGAACGACATAGTCCTCACAAACGGAACACAAAAAAATATGATCGTGAGACCTTTTGGAAACAACTTCGGCAACAATGGGACTATTATACATTTCAGTTGTATTTAAATTGCCTCCGCAAGTATATTTCCAAATTTTTTAACACCAACTCGCAGAAAACAGTTATTTTTATACAGCATAAAAATATAATTATGTATAATAGTCGACGAAAAAAGTTTGTATGTATTGTCTTAAATAGTGAATCGATAATCAAAAATGTTTTATTTTATTGTCTTTTTCTCGCCTCTAAACAAACTTTCGGGTCGCGATTGGTCATGGATCAAGCCGGATTTCTTTGTTTTCCTGAATAATTCGTCAGAGGTCGACCGAACCAATTAATATTAAACACACGCGATAAAAATAAAATCATGGAGCTCCAGTAACGTCGAAACTTGGAAATTTGTTTGTATCAACCGAGTCAAAGTCCATAAATTCAATAATCACATAAATATTAGTATTCCAGTCGATCCATAAATTTTGGTCGTTCAGAAGCAAATCCTGAACTTGCCCCGTAGCATGGTATTAAGAAACTACACACCTATTCTGATACAAAATTCGTTATTGAAATATGCAAACATTTACCAATATTTTGTACATGGTACAAAACAAACACAATTACTTCACCTGAAGTATTCATTAGCATCGGCTGACTCTGTTCATTTTAAACGAAGGATATGTCATGAATTAGTAAAATATTTATGTGAGGGACTCTACGTTGTAGAATAGAGTCAATCAAGAAGGAAAATTGTTTGCTCCAATAATGTCTAGTGGTGTCTCCCTGATATACCTAGTACATAGCCGCTACGGTGATTTCCCTCACAGAAACCCCCAAATTTTATTGTTCCGGACATAAGAGACCAAATAACGAATGTCTTAAGGTGACGAGCGCAGTGTGGCCACGCAAAGTTAGTCCGAAGTGGTATTACAATTGTTATGGGCAGGCATAACTACAGACCGAATCCGTCATGGTAAACGTCGGCGCTTGCGACCACTAGACCAATCAAGCGACTACTAGGAACGCAAGGACCTGTGATCGACATCTGCGCTAAGGAAGTAAGGATCAAGAAACTTAATTAACCACCAACAATTGTGACCCAGTCATATTAACTTTCCACAATTGATACTCATTTACTTATTTTTACTAAAAGAATATTGCGCAGTTACTCCCAGAATCAAAAATACCGTTTCCATTTTCAAACATACAAATTGGGTAATCTCCAATAAGGGACTCCGACCTTTTTTTTAATATAAAATCACTCGCGAAATTTCTACATTTTCAGATAGTGAATGGATTCTATGGAAATGTATTTTCAAAATACTTTTCCGTAGCATTTACTACGCTACATGCTAACTACGGTTTGACAACTTGAACGTACGTCACTTCCTCGTTTACACAAATACAATACATGTTCATATACAGCGCATGGGTAGAAGCACAAAGGTAACTCGCTAGTATCAGCAAAGTTCTTAAGTAAACGGATTGTTGTGATGTGTGGTTAAACTTGTTATTCAAGTTCGTTTAAAGTTAATTAACTATATTACGCAAGCTTATTAGAACTTTATATTCTTACCTATTATAATGAATAATTTGTGACTTCGAGGATATCTGGGGTTATAATATTGTAAGGAAAACGGTAATAGCGAGCTATACTATTACAGATAGTTCAATTCACGAAAACGCACCCACATTTTTTCTGGCGAGGGAGCCACATCGTATTATTTGGCCCGTTGACTTGTTAATTTATATTAGTGTTCGTATGCACACATCTCCACCTCGCGCGTGGCGATAGAACTAACACAATAGCAATTTATAATGCACTGAAGCGATTAAAGGCCAAAATTAATAATCAATCTAATCCCGAAAGATTTTGAAATTCATCAGTTGTTGTGTTACGGTCACATTAACACAAAAATCATTCGTTTCATCAAATCGTTTTTTTTATACCACTAAGGTGGCAAACAAGCATACGGCCCACCTGATAGTAAGCGGTTACCGCAACCTATGAACGCTTGCAACACCAGATGTATCACTCGCGCGTTGCCGACAGTAAAAATCTTTTCACGCCCTTTTTGAAGAGCCCCATGCTGTAGTCTCTTGGGAAAAGCTCGGTAGGGAGCTGATTCCACAACCTGAGCGTGCGAGGGAGGAAGTTCCTCTGAAACCATACGGTACGAGATCATTTTGGCTCTAGGGTATGGCGGAGGTATGGATGGCGGGAGGTGCGATGGTAGGAAGCAGCCGTTGGCATCATATTGAACAATTCCTCAGAACACTGTCCGTTGTATAAGCGGAAAAACACACATAGGGAGGCAAAGTCTCTCCTCAGACTTAGGGGTTCGAGGTCACTTGTGAGCTTGGGATCAACTGCAATCCTAACTGCACGCTTCTGTACCGAATCAAAGGGTCCAAGCTGGTATCCAGGTGCTCCCGCCTATAAATGGCTGCAGTACTCCATATGAGGCCGACCTTGGGACTTATAAAGTAGCAGCTTTTGCCCCGCTGTGAAATACCGCCATGCCTTGTTGAGCATACCGAGATTTTTGGACGCCAGCTTGACCTTATCATCTAAGTGCGTGCGAAACTGGAGGCTGCTGGAAATGTCGACACAAAGGATCCCAATACTGTTACCGATAAAATCTAAAAAGAAAGATACCTCTTACAACAATGTATAAGGCACGTCCATAAGCTGAATGAACAAACTTAATCATTCCACGCTATCTAAACCTTGTTAAAGTAATCCTGATAAAATCTAATTTCCAATTTTAGTGAAGCTTGTTAATGATATTTCAATATGATTAATGAGCTTTTAAATCTCCCTCGACTGACATCTGATAAGCACCGCAGACGTAGGTATATTAAAATGAAAATGCTTTTTCATCATCATATCATATCGGCCATTTATACGTCCACTGCTGAACAAAGGCCTCCCCCATAGATTGCACAACTGTGTCATCATTTCAGGGGATATTTGCCATTACTCACCACGCTTGGCAGGTAGGTTGGTGAGCGCAGTATGGCTACCAGTTCACAAAAGGGACGCTGCTGTCCATCCCTCTGGTTTAGATTCCCTCAGCCTTTTACGACATCCACGGGAGGAGATGGAGTGGTGCTATATTCTTAATTCGGACACCACACGGAAAATGCTTTTTATTTTATTGCTTTAATGACAAGGACATACTATGTCACCGCTGGCCCCATAGATTTTCACAATAGCGGCTTACATGCATCCAGCGATTCCCAGCGACTTTCACCAGGTCGTCCGTCCATCTTGTTAGAGGCCGTCTCATGCTGCGTTTTCCGGTGCGCGGTCTCTACTCGAGAACTCTTTTGCCCAAACGGCCTTCAGTTTAACGGACAATCGGCCTGGCTCATTGCTACTTCAGCTTACTAAGAATGCCTTCTTTTACATCGCATCGTTTGCCCAGCTTCGCGTTGAAATCTCTCATTACAGTAAAGTGTGTTTTGGAAGTATACAGGGTGTCCAGTAAATAGCACGACATACTGTAGGGGGTGATAGCTTGGGTCAATACCTACCAAAAAAACACAATATATGTCCAGCAAAATTTTACGGATTTACAGTAGTACAAAATTTTCCGAAATATCGAAAAATCTCTACCTTGACACAGATTTTTAAGCATCTCGTAATGAAAAATTCGCTTTCTAGTTTTTTTTTACCTCAAATTATTTGTGATTAGTTACTTTACTCATTGATAAGTCTTTATTCTATTAAAAACTAAAATGTTTTCAAGAAATACAATTTTTATTTAAATTTTCACAATTTACAATGTTCTTATCAAAAATTTTGTACTTCTGTAAATCCGTAAGATTTTGCTGAACATATATTGTGTTTTTTTGGTAGGTCTCACCCACGCTCTCACCCCCCGCAGTATGTCGTGCTATTTACTGGACATTCTGTATACGACACTACTTAAGTCCTATTACATACTCTCTACTTCATCATCTGGGCGTGTGGAGATCGGTACTTAGATCTATATGACCTTTCTTCTTTCTTTCTTTCTTTAAGGTACGCATACTTTCTATGGTTACTTGTTTTTACTGAGGAACCTGCGGACTAGGAACCCGACACCAACTCGAGACAGATGGTGGCCTTCCCGGTAATATAATAGTTTACCGGATTTCAGGGTATTCGTGTCTTCACCCTCTCTTCGAGCTTCTGATGAACCCATGATATCCCAGTGCAACCTACCTATTTCTTCTTCCTGCTCAACGATCTTTTTGTCTGCCTCCAGTGTGCAGGCATTGTACGTTACCAGGGCCAGTTGTCATCTGGGGTGGTAGCTGGCTCTCGTCTGGAGATGCTTAGTGCCCCCTGTCCCATCATTAGTGTGGCCGCTACCGTAACCAGGAAATCGGGCCCGCCGGGAACTAAGGGCTGGTTTTTTATTTGTGTTGTCAATTTTGGAGTGATTTGAGTACTGACTCACCACGCTTGGCAGGCGAGTTGGTGAATGCAAATTGTCTGCTGTTCAACAGAAGGAACGCTGCTGCCCGTCTCACTGAGTAAGAGTGGCTTACGGCCAAATACTGAAACGCCAGTTAACCGCTGTACAATCAGAACAGTCCCGCTGTATCTATTTAAGCCTCCTGGTTTCCTACCGAAAACGGGTATCTAGAATAGTCAAGGCGGGACTTAACATTAAGTGGCGTTACAGTATTCGGCCGTTAATCAGCTTTTACGACTTCCACGGTAGGAGACGGGTAGGCACAGCAGCATTCTTCTGTAGGCAAACAACAACTTGCACACACACACGCATCAGTGCGTTAATGTCCACTGTTGAACATGTACCTCCCAATGAGCAGTCAAAGGGGGTAGTACCTAAATCATCACGCTTGTGGGCGCATTGGTGATCGCACTGTGTTATGTTGTTATTAGCAAACGGGAAGATGCTGCTGCTGATCCTCTTAAACAACTAAGTTACAACTTACGGCGATAAGTAATCCGTTCGCGAATCGTGGTGGTTGTAACGGTCTGCCATTGTTCAATATGACGTGTAAAAGTGTCGGTTAGGACTTATTACTAAATAAACGTAAATAAAAATAAAAAACGTAGTAAATTCTATTCTATTCACTGATGACCAAGCTTACAGTCGGGGTTCTTCTGTCTTCACATATACTCGGGTGCCTACCCGATTCCGAGTAAGGCGAATCGAGTGAAAAGTCTATGGAATCACTACGTGCAATTTTTGAGATAAAGATTTTTAATACTACATACAATTCCCTATTGGCATTTATTTATTTCTATTTTAGTTACTCTCACTTACAGGGAAACTCTAGTAAGTGATATTAGTAAACAATTATTAATTACACTATTACTACATTTGACAACTTCATTATTCATAAAATGTAAATGGCATAATATCATCACAATAACCTGGTTGAAAACTTGAATAAATTAAAACGCATCTTTCACTACCCGGAAAAACCAAAATCGGTTTGCTATTAAAGAGGTCTCGGTTGTTCAAACGATAGACTGACTGAATGTGGATATTATAATCTGATGCTCATTGCATGTTAGCATGACATCAAAAGGCGATAGACTCCTACAGCTAACCTCATACCTAATGCTTGTTTCTTATATGCTTAATATTGTTTCTACTAGCTACAAGCCGTACAGCATAACACATCCACGCACTAAAAGTTCTATGGATAGCTACCCACTTTGTATTATCAATATTTTAGACTGTTAACTTACATCTGTCACTATTCGTGTAAGTGGTGGACCAAATTTTCTCACGTTACTTGTGAGTATTCTTGACAGTCGTACTCGCAGCGTAGACTGCATTTTGTTTACTTATGACCACAGTTTTTTATGAATAAACCAAAGAGAATGTCGTAAACGCAAAGCTGAACACATTACATGTAAACTACACTTTAAAAGAATGAATTATGTCAAAATATATATCTGTGACATGCAAAACGCAATGAAACGTGAACCGTAGCGTGACGTTTTGCAGATCCGATATCGACACCGTATATGTCGCATCACTCCGACTCTGCGGTTTTGTCATACGACACATGTAAGTCGACACTGTAAAAAGTATCCGCAGTATTTAGCGACGGAGATACGCCAGGCCTTTGTCGTGCTACGTTTTGTCTATGTGCATATCCTGAACAGTCGCGGGCCGTTGACCTCTGATGAAAAGCCGATTTCTAACAGCTCTTTTGTGTGAGATGTGAATGTCCGACAGAGCTATTTTACGTGCTGTGCACAATTTATTTTTAGGGCCCCATAATTGCGTTTATTAAATCGTAAATTGGCTTGTACATCCGCGGTAGTTTTTATTTGACAAAAAATTGGCCGTCATTGAATTTAGTCGGAGATTAGGTGATGATAGACGAGATACTTATTTTAAAAAATGAGTTTTTATGGCCTTAAGCTGCGGATAGTCTATTAATGATCGATGAGCGTTTTGTTAATCATCATATCAGCCAAAAAACGTCCACTGAACAAATGCCTCCCCATAAGACGATTAGTTACATGCCGTTTGCCGTGTACATTTTGGGGGAACGGGTTGCCACCTAAGCGCAGAATGGTTACTGATCCGCAGAAGGGACGCTGCTGCCCATCCCTCTGGTTTTGATACCCTTACGGCTGAATACCACCGCCTTCCTGCCGAAAGCGGGCGTCTCAAACAGCTAAGCGGGATTTAAATATTAAGAGCCGTATGTCGCCTTTTCCGACATCCACGGGATAACATGGAGTGGTGCTATATTCTTAATCCGGGCACCACTCGGATAACTATTGTTCGTAATAACTAATTATCTGAATTATACAAGCATTCATGCATTTTGAGACCGAGTGTACTCACAAACGTGTACGTGCAAATATATCGACATAACATACATAACGAGCCCGTTATTACTGTCCCACTTTTGGGCACGGGCTTTTTCCCATAAGAAAGAGCGGATAGAGAACTTTGTTTTTGGTGCCCTCTCAGGTGTGCAGGTTTCCTCGCGATCTTTTCCTTCACCGTCTTTCCTTTTTTTCTTTTCCTTTGTCAACGTCAAGTGTCAATGTGCAACAAAAATGTGAAAAATTTAAAAGAAATTTTGTTAAATCGTCAATAATGGGTGTATCAAAGCCATAATATACACATTTTATTAAAACAGCGAGTTTATTGTTATATCAAGATGTTACCTGCAGTGAAAATGCGCATTCATGGGGTGCAAGATGATAACTGGGTATAGAGGACAAAAGCAACCAGTATCGGGGTTTGATAAATTTATAGCAACATGATAGAATCAGATACACGAAGAACAAGAAAATGGAAAATTTTCGATTGGCACAGTTTATGGACTATAAAATTTGACTTCTGGAGTGGAAGGCCTGGTGACCTGAAATACAGGCTTCAACCTAGTTTAGGTACCAGTCTGCCACAGTAAATTTGTACAATAACAATATACCAATATATATATATACCAATAAATAAAAAATAAATAAAACTAAGTTAGACCGTTAACGCAAGTGATAATCAAATCCTGATGAATACGAAAGTCAGAAATTCGGGCCGGGGTCGAACTCAGACTCTCTTGTATAGAAGGCAAGTATTCTACCATCCCATGTCGTCTCGTGGGTGTCGTAAAAGGCGACTATGGGATAAGCCGGAGGATGGGCAGCAACGTCCTTTAAGTACATTAACGACTCAACTGCGATCGCCAACCCGCCTGCCAAGCGTGGCGATTATGGCAAAACCCCCCAATGGGCACACAACACACCCATACCGGTCGTTGTGGTGATCTTATTCTTTCATTCTTTATTCGACCAAAATGATGATGATGATAATGAAAATTATGATGATGCACTAGACTATAACCACCTTTGGGGGTCGCGAGCGCGCTTTTGGGGGTAAGCGACCCCCGGGAAGACAGCGGTGCGCATGTGGTCACGTACCTGTCCGCTAGAGGGGTGACCGCTTTATAGTCACCCCCTCCGAGATGTGCCTAAAGGCGTGGCACCAATGGGTGGCTCTAAATGATGATTATTCAAGTTCCTGGAGCCTCCCTTCGGTGCCGAAGATGACCACTCCGGTAGTTTTAGCCGGTAGGCGCCCGGCATACCCCTCTGCTCTGTCCCGGGGCGGAGGAAGTACATGATGTATTTCCATCAGACCAATAAAAAAAATTAAAAAAAGCCTTAACCACCGATGAAAATAAATAATTATATAAATTTCGAATGTTACTTTCTCTTTAAAATTAATAACATACAGAGCAGCTTTTAAGTATAATAGTTTTCTAATAGAACTTACAGACTACCGTCTTGTATAACTTATGTTATGAGCTATTTCTTATATACTTACTGTTTTTTAATGGACTTTATTTCATTTCATATGAACAGTGAGTTATACGTACAACACTGGTCATGAGTGATCATTAAACGTTAATTTTACTACATTTTGACATCTACAATAAGGCTAGAACATTACGGAGGCAACTATGATATCAAAGTGCCACTTACATTAAGTAAATGTAACTTACATAGTCGGTAATCATGGAGAAGGAATAAATGGAGCCCTAATGTGTAGGTAAATGCCTTATACGAGTCGGCATAAGTAGCGAGTAGATAGTTCACCGCATTAGAGGGACAAATATCTTCTACTCCGTGAGCTTTCGTCAGTGAGTACCCTAAGCGAGGATTAACTCGTGTACAGTACAACATGTATCGTGAAATCAGTGGTGCAAAAAAAAGGTCACTTAAAGATGGCTTAGTGGTCATGTACTTTCTTTTATTTAGCCAAACGGGTGGAAATACGTCATGTACTTCTTCCGCCCAAAGGATGGGCGAAGGGGTATGCCAGACTCCTAACGGCTAAAACCACCGGAGCAGTCATCTTCGGCACCGAAGAGCAGCTCCAGGTCCTAGATACAATCAAACTAGAGCCGCCCATTGGTGCCACGCCTTTAGGCACATCTCGGATGACTGCAAATTTAATTAGTGAGCGGTGATAGCCCAGTGGCTAAACCGTCGACGGAATACCGCTCGTGAGTCGAGGTCATTAGTTCAAGCCCAACTTGTTGCACTATAAACCAATTTTTTCGTAAGTGGGCAATTCCCATTGGACTTCCTCCGCTCTGAGCACGGCTGAAGGGGTGTGACGGCCTCTTATCGCCTAGTATTCTAGTATCACATGCGGGCAGTCTTCAGCCCGTACGGGGGAGCACCAGGATCTCCATACTTGCTATTATCTTTGAGGTCGCTTGGTGGGCGCCGCGCCGTTGCGGGCACTCAGAATGAGGCTTGGGTTTTGTCGCGACGGTTCTCTAGGCTAGGGCTTCGTTGAAATTGACTCCGAAATCATTTCCGTTTGTATGAAATCAGGTTTAGCACGGGGGAAGGTGGCAAGTGTAAGGTTTAGCGGGCGCGCACCGTGTGACAACTATGAAGACGGCGGCGCACATGGAGCCGCGCCACCGTGTGCGTAGCACTGGACACAGTAAGGTGAGGGGGATCCTTATAATACTCCAGAAATATCCCTGGGTGTGCGGCCTGGTTGCTCCACCTGCACCGTGCCGAAGATAACCACTTTGTGATTATAGCGGATAAGACTCCGGCTTACCCATCTGCTCTTCACCAGGGCGGAGGAAGTCCACGGAGGTAAAAACAACTGTAAGGTATAGTAAAGAAAAAATATGCCAATTTTTGTTTAGAGTATTACAAGCAAATTTTATCAGGGCCGTATTGTGGTATGAGAATTGTATTTAGTGTTTAATCGGAACAAATATACGTTTTGTCAGTAAATCGCGTCGCGTCGTGTCAGGATCCAGCTCGATAACGGTGACAGTCGCAATAAATCTGGACGGATAGCCAATAAGGCGGGGTTTGACCAAAAAAAGCTCTATTCACTACACGTTATAATTATTTTTCTTTTGCTCTGATTACATTACATGTTGCACGCACAATGACGTCACACAATTCACAGCATACACGTAGCGACAAGTACGGGTAATAAGCACTCCATTTCTTCTTACACCATGTCCGTAATGGACGCAGAGCACATTTAATTTAAATAATAGTGAGATTAGGCGTGTAATTAAACATTCTACTGTTGAAATACTGAATCTCTTAATGCCGTCTGACTGTTACGATCGTCACATTCGTGTTCCAATTTTTTATCTAAATGATCTATATGATTTACTGTATCAGCGTGAGTATTATCTCTAATCATTATTATATTAGGTATTTGTGTGTATATTGTAGGTGAGCCAAAACATATTAAATGACTAGCTGGGAAACGCGGTTTCACCCGCGTTTCGTTTTAAAGAAATTTAGAGTACTTCGACATAGACACTTGACATAGAATATATATTGGATTTCAAGGGTGTTTTTTTGCACGGAAACCTATTTATTTTTCCATATCCCATCAAAATCGGTCCAGCCGTTTCGGAGATTACCCGAACAAACAGACAAACAAAAAATGTAAAAATTGTTTGTTATAGGTACCGTATATACTTTCATATCATCATCATTTCGGCCGAATGAAGTCCACTGCTGGACACAGGCCTCCCCCAAAGATTATCACACCGACCGATATGGGTGTGTTGTGGGCTCATTGGGGGGTTTTGCCATAATCGCCACGCTTGGCAGACGGGTTGGCGATCGCAGTTGAGTTATTAATGTAATCGAAGGACGCTGCTGCCCATCCTCCGGGTAATCCCTTAGTCGACTTTTACGACACCCACGGGAGGGGATGGGGTGGTGGTATTCTGAGCCGGCACCACACGGCAAATATGTACAAATACTTTCATATGCATTTAGTAAAAAGCTGTTATTTTGACATTACAAACAGACACTTCAATTTTATTTATTAGTATATAGATGTCTCACATTAAAATTTCTTCTGTATCGTGAGTACAGTTTCCGACAGGACGGTTGTCGCATTGGCTAAGGGATCGGCTTTCAGAGATACGTGGGTTCAATCTCCTAAAAAATATTTATATAATCTACAGATAGTTGTATCCGGTCTGGGTGTTTTTGCATGTAAGATTCATGCATGCCCGTCCAGAAAACATTAGTCTAACTAATGTTTTAATGTCTTTTTCACTTATTAAAAATAACTATAGCTGTTTTTACGTCTTCACGAGTATCGATAATTTGTAATCGGTACTTTCGATGACGATTTCAACCTCACATATTTTGGTAACCTACATACCTTTTTCTCAAATTTGAAACTACAATTTTCACTCGTAGGTCTGTCTCTTATTGCAAGACTACGACTAGGTAGCTACCACCGTACCCCGGGAAGACGGTGGCGCGTACGTGGTCACGTGCAGTGGAGTGCAGTGCAAAGCTAGGCTTGGGGGGATCCTTTACAATCCTCCCCGTGAAATTCCTAGGGGCGACCTTTTTACAGTCGCTTCCCCTCCGCTAGAGGGGGTGACTGCTTTACAGAGATCCACTCTGAGATGTGCCTAAAGGCGTGGCGTCAATGGCTGGCTCTAGTGTGATCTTACGAGGAGCTGGAACCCCCTTCATTGCCGAAGCTCACCGCTCTAGTGGTTTTAGCCGGTAGGAGTCAAGCATACCCCTTCACCCTTCCCGGGGCGGAGGAAGTTCATGCAGAAATTTCACTGTGGAACAATAAAAATAAAAGGTAGCTACCACCGCAGACAGATATTCACCGCTAAGCAGCAGTGTTTAACATTTAGAATTACTGTGTTTCGGCAGTAACTATTAGTTAATCTGTAGTTCCGGTTAGAAGGACACTACTGAATAACTAATGTTTCGAGGTGATGAGCGCAGTGTAGTGCCTCTCAGGACTAGTTCTGGGTAGATGTTTACCAACAGATGAACGAAGTGTTCATCTCGTCCACAGGTAGTATAAAAAAACTTTTCCCATTCCTAATAAGTATAACTATCGGTATTAAGTAACAACTACTTTTCTGCGCTTGTAGTCATTCCGTGCAGTTTCATTTCGAAAGAGAAGTTGCCATAAATTGATATTCTATTGCAATGCTGCTGTATTAACACTGGTACGAGCCAGAAGTCGACCTTTCTTACTTGAACCACTCCATTGTACTGTCGTCTTACGTTCACAATACTTCTGAAAACAATATCGCTCGTAGTAAGACAATTTAAGTAACAGTTTTGTAACTACTAAGTTAAAATACTTACGTAATCAATTTGACTTTTGTCAACGAAGATCGAGTAATTTGGTACGATTGGTATCAAGGCAAATATTTGTGATAGCTATAGAGTTAACTTTGATGCTGTAGGCTGTAACTAAGTACCGTCTACTTTCTTGGAATTCAATATAACGGTAAATAAAACATAACAGTATCATGCAAAATACAAGCCCTATGAGAATATCATCATAACAGATCATTGATGTATCATTATAGCATAAGAGTGTATGGATACCTAAGTACATCATTTTAATTTTCGAATTATGTCCGTCAAAACTGGCCGCCCAATCCTTTAATAATTAATCCGTGTGGTGCCGGCTCAGAATGCCACCACCCCATTTCATCCCGTGGGTGTCGTAAAAGTCGACTAAGGGATAAACCGGAGGATGGGCAGCAGCGTCCTTCGAACACACAACAACTCAACTGCGATCGCCGACCCGTCTGCCAAGCGTGGCGATTATGGCAAGACCCCCCACTGAGCACACTACACACCCATATCGATTGTTGTGGTGATCTTTGGGGGAGGCCTGTCCAGCAGTGGACTTTATTCGGCCGGAAAAAAAAATCCAAAAATCCTTTAAATATATATAAAAATAAACACCTTTCCCATACAATTATCAACGCTCTATAAAATAGTTTTTTTGTTTAACGCCGACATTTGCCGTGTGGTGTCCGGATTAAGAATATAGCACCACTCCATCTCATCCCGTGGGTGTCGTAAAAGACGACTAAGGGAATCTAAACCAGAGGGATGGGCAGCAGCGTCCTTTCTGTGAAACGGTAGCCATACTGCGCTCACCAACCTGCCTGCCGAGCGTGGTGAGTATTGGCAAATTCGCCCCAAAATGATGATACAGTTGTGGAGATCAATGGGGAGGCCTTTGTTCAGCAGTGGACGTATAAATGGCCGATATGATGATATGATGATTTACAAAAACTTAAACAATAAATAAAAATTGATAAACAATAACTGCAGGACGGAGATTTGCGTTTGTGTGAGCAGAATAAAAAGATGAAAATGAAATTACCCGTTTGTGTAGCTCTAAAACAATCAATAATGACACATTAAGTTCCTCGCAACTCAGAAATCCCTTTCCGACTAACTTTGTATGACAATCCAGTTATTGAAGATTTCCAGGATTAAAGCCAGTTGGTCTCCTCCTTTTTCGCGCCTCCTCATACAGATTCAATGTTTACCCCAAAGTGTTCGTTCTACCTTCTTATCGCTAGGGTCGGTGAGTTTGAGGTTGCAGCTGGGATATATATATTACCTGTAGACAAACGGAGTTAAACACGAGACTTTATACATCTAAGCTATTATAATACTATTTTCGTACATTTAAATTGCATTTTGCTACTGTTTTAATCGTCCCATTAATAAGTTTCGAATTCCCTAATGCATAGAATTCCACAACGCAACGATTTCACACGGTCCCCGTATATGCGATAATTACGCGGCATTAGTAACGCATTATCCGTATATGGCGCATTTAATGCATTTTATGCAGCGTGAGCGGAGGCCCGGCCTTTGAATGGAAATTTATCTCCTCACAGGAAATATAAGACAGTGCGGAAACGCCTCCGCATGCCCTCAATTTCACTTTGATCTATTCAGATGCGACATCCTATACTACCGCGGTTCAATCCAACTGCGATACATCATTGTACATTTCTCTTTCTTCATTCTTGTGATACGGAAACTAATATTGTATGATACGTGAGTTTTTATTATGTTCGCCCGCAGTTTGTTTGTGATTTATTGGGTTCGGAGGCGTTATTTTGTCCGTTATTAGAAATGGTTTTATTGTAATTTTATTAAAATCAAAAGGCATACCATAAAAGTATACAGATAAGTCTTACGTAGATTAAACTTGGGAATAAGCCATTCTCAATATGTATTATGGAGTCGTTAAGTTATCCTATACAGGTATTACAATAACACTCTCTCGAAACTTAAGCCGAACTTATATACCAAGTTATACATATGCTGATCTAGGCACGATTTTCACACATTACCGACCATTCGCTACAAAGCTAACAGTACCAAACGATTACGTACAACATCACAACATTACTATATCTATGTCTATGATGAAAACGTGGTTGTTCTCATTCGAGCATTTTATTATGAACGGTTGATAGGCGCGTGCCGCCAAATTGATTTTGCGTGCTCTCACGTACCCGACAAATTGCTATTGCATAGCCTCTTTATTCTATACGTGAACGACGACGGCCAGCTCGCGTGTCTACGGATTTACTTAGCTGTCAAAATTTATGACCAGCCAAACGTATATCGTATATGTTGTGATTTATAGTCTCCAGTGCAAGGAACATTCAACTCGTAAAGCATTATTACGCTGTTAGTTTAAGTACCACGGTATTGTCGAAATTATCCTTTGCTGAAGAGGATTTCTTTACAGTTTCAAAATGTCGCATAAGATTAGCTATTTTTATTTAAACTGGCGAATATACATCGTGTACTTCCACCCCGTGCGTGGCCAGTGGGGCATGCTGGAGTCCTACCGGCTAAAACCTTCGGAGTGGTCATATTCAGCACTGAACTCGAAAAATCTCCAACTAGAGCCGCCCATCGGTGCCACTATTTTAATTTTTATGCACGTCTCGAAGGGAACGTCTGTAAAGTGGTCACCCTCTCTAGCGAAGGGGAGGCGACTGTAAAGTTGTCCGTCACCAAGGCTCATCTCGGAGTGGATTACATATATCGGATAGACTGAAGCGTCGCTGTGGTGTGCACGTGGGAAGCGCGCCGCTCGCCTTTTTCCCGAAGAAAGCTTCGTATGAGCACGCAGATTCCCATTTCTGCGCGCCCGCGACCCCCAAGAATATTATGCTTCCTACGTATTTATTTATTCTTATTATTGCAATATTTACCTACTTAATATATATGTATTAAAAATTATATAGTTTATGACCAGCTAATCGTATACTTAATTCTATCTTGTTATTTGTAACGTTCATCTCGTAAAGCATGAGTGCGCTCTTAGGTTAAGTACTACGTGGTGTTGCGAAATTATTGATGTTGTCGTTTGCCGAGGAGGATTTCTTATATTAGAATGTCATATAATATTAACCTGGGTCTCAAAACTAAGCATATCCTTTTTGTCTTATTAACTGGCAAACATTGTAATATATGTGTAACATGTTTACCTACAAGATAAAACAACTTATGTAAACCTATGAAATAACTAATATTTTAATATAAATATTATGATTAAGCTACTACAATGATTAAATTATTCACTCATACAGAAATGTTTTTCATGTACATTATACAAATTACCGACGCTTTAATGAGGTAAAAAGTTTTTGTCAGGTAGTATATAATATAACATTATTGACCGAATCGAATTCTTTAAAAATGAAGCTGCACTTTTTTATGATATTGCAAGCTGTCTTTGAGCAAGCCGTATAAATGTATCTGTAATGGTCACTTACTTTGTAGTAATCTCTGGCAATGTAATAAACTGCCACTTTAATAAAGTTACGGTAATAAACCTTTCATATGAATGTCGATATAATAAAATAAAAAAATCTCTATTGACAAGGTTAGTACCAAAAAGGTATGAAACATAAATTAAAGTCTAAATAAATGTTATTGTGATAAAAAGTCATACAAGTGTCGTAGTTAATCCTATTCTGTAAGAAAACTAAGACTACCTATCAGTGCGAAGCCTGTGAAGTTACATTTGTATGAGTATAATCTTTCCGTCTGGTGTAACCCCGCCGTTCTTAGCCCTTGACATCAAAACGAAAACATAACAATATCTGTTACTACATATTACGGGGTAAAAGAGGGGCCACAACTCACAACACAACCGAGGCTTCTTTTCGATCGATCCCATTCTACAAGGCATATCCAGGAATAGATCTAAGAGCCTAACATCAAATCGAAAGGGTAGTCTAGTATTTTTGTTTTAGTATTTCTGTATTTAGTATTGTTTTCTTTTCTAGGGAGACCTAGTTTATGAAAATCTAGGAATTATTTGCAGCATATGGTGAAATATATTGAAAGCATTGATGATTTTCATTTTACTAAAACCAAAGGCTGGTTCCGTATTTCTATAGGATAATTATTGTATTCTTTTTATATACCTACCACGTTTTTAAGACGAAAAAATAATGTTTAAATGTAAAATAAAAGCATGGGGTGCTCTCTACTTACATACTCATTATTAATCTACCTTTGATATCAAGCACCCCACCCTTTAATTTTAAATTTAAACATTTTTTTATGCTTTTAGTTCATTATAATAAAACACTTTTAAACGGAGTACATCGCGTATATTACTTGTTTGTCCTGAGTTTTAGTTCATTTTTCATTGAAGTAAAATGATTATATATTTTTAGATCATTTAAAAAATGTAGTATAACAAAAACATTTCATTTTTTTTTCATTTTATATTGCAATTCTGGGCTGTTCAAAATTTTAAGTTTCTCTCTACACAAACAGACATACAAGAAAGCGAGTTAATACGAACGTGGTGTAAAGCCGTTGTTAGCATGATAACATAAAGGGCTTCTTCGATATCTCTACAATCTGGATAATAAAGAAAAGCATTGGGTAAGTACCTATTACCTACGTATATCAGCTTTTTACCAGCCCGCATAAGTTGTAAAAGTCAACTGAGGGAAATAGTTTCTCAAGTATTTGTTAGGTATTAAGTACCTACTAGCTACACGTCACAACTCTTGACTCAAACTTCAAAGCAAATATGTTATTTCTTATATCTTCATAACATCTACACATAGTTTTTGTATTTTTGTACTTACACACTGCGTGCGTTTTTAATTAAAGACAGTTTAGAACGACAAATCTGACATCATGCTCAGCTGATGGCCCTTTTTGCACTTTTGTTCCATCATTAGGTTTCTTTTGCCTATTTAATGCTTATGCTCTTATTTGTACCTAAAACGCTAGATACACATTCGCGATCTAACTACAAGGTCACAATAACGCGCGACAGAATTGTAAGTTAACTGACGTCTCAAATAGTTTAAAGGGTGTTAAACAATGAGTGGTATTTTAGTATTCGGCCTCATCAGCCCGTAATCGTCCACTGCTGTACATAGGTCTCGCAATGAGTAGTCATAGGGATATTGCCGTAGTCACCACGCTTGGCAGGCGAATTGTTGATCGCAGTATGTTGTTATTAGTATGTAGAAGGCTGCTGCTGCTCATCCTCTTAGCCTTAGTGTTTTATACACCCATGTTTGTAGATGAGTGGTCTATTCTTTTCCGGTGTCCACACGAATTCGAAAGTATTCGACCTTTAGTCGTCAATTTGGAGAAGTTTTAAAAACATTGTACTTGAAAAACACACCATGAAAACTCTATTCACTGAAGTCATTGACTTGTTTGAAGAAATTCCAATGTTAATTCTGATACGAATCCTATTGTGTTAAAATACACAAAAGCCGCGCTAAATGTGGAAAATACACATTAGACACATCATAATTCAATTAGCAACCGGTAGCTGAATAAGTACTTTTATTTGAGCCTGTGCTGTATACAAATTTCTAAAATCGAAGCCATTATTTATAAGCACTATTTATTTTAAACTTTCGAATTAAATTGCTGCGACAGGTTAATTCGCTCCGTATTAAATGTTCCTAGTGAACTACACAAATAACACTGCCGATTCTTGACTACGGAAAAATACTGTGCGTTCTTCACTACGTATCTGGCAGTTTTTTAACGATGGTAGAATGGACGCGTAAGGCTTGATGCCAAATTGAAATAAATCTTATGCATCTGCTGTGAGAATTTCAATTAATTAAATTATATTAACGCAGCTCTAAAGAGCACAAAGTGTCTGGTCGTGCCAGGTGAACAGCGTGCCGGATCGTCTCGATTGTAATACGGGGTTACCTATCATACGAATATTTGACAATACGCGACTAACAAACACTGGGAGAGCAGTGTCGTGACACGCCAACTATTATTCAAACGCATTCGAATCAACATCTGTCACTGATCAACGATACCCAGGATTCATTTGCATCGCAAACAGCTTTGCATAAAACCAAACTACATGAGATACAAAGCTAATTGTGAAACGTATGGGGGCCCATATTCTGTGACCATTATTCGTATAAGTCACAGAACAAAGATGTGTTTGACTAACAATTACAAAAGAATTCTTGTAACTGGCGAGTCACCTACTTTTAGATGGAGAATGTGGATACAGATGTGATGTTGCCCACTTCGGTTAAGTAAACGTTAAGCTAGGCCGTAGGCTATTTAACTTACACAGTTAAATATAATAAAGATTTTCGGGAAATATTACGACACTTAATATATTTAAGTGTCTGAAATACTTGTGCTTTTGTTTTGAATATGTTATCGTAAATACAATAATTAAAATATTTTTAAAACGCCTACACAAGTAGAACATCTATTAATTTAAGAGCGTCGCATGAATATTATAGCTAATAAATTACCTTTAAGTGTTTAAATCAATAAACTATACCTGCCATCCAATAATTATACGCGAACTGACTTTAAACATTCCTTTTTCAGAAATTTCCAATTATATGGGCAGCTTTGAAAGTTAATTTCACTACTCGCCATGAGTTTTGTTTACGATGTCGGCTGATATATGGTTTCCTAGATGCTATACTGTTTCCCATAGCAATGTTAACTGCCTCTCGGTTAGGTTTCATTGTCAAGTCAAATATTTATTGTAATTTATTCCGACACTCAACAAAGTTTCTCGAGTTTGCATTATGTTCTTACAATAAGTACATAAGTATATAGTTATATATGAGACATAACTCGTGGTTGCTATTCCAGAATTTGCATAACACTAAATAATTGTGAGGTACAGCATCATTACTGACTCGCCAGGCGCACTTTCGTTTGCATATTTTTTGTGGTGCTAGATTTGCACCCTGATGTATGCTTCATAGACTTACTGCCACGAATAAGTACTCATCAAAATAGTTCAAATGGAATACTTAAAATTCCTTTTTTACAATTTATCGTACAACATGATCCAAACAACCATAAAGTTCACAATAAATTCACTGACTCGCCAGGCGTACTTTCGTTTGCATATACTTTGTGGTGTTAGATTTGCACCCTGGTGTATGCTTCATAGACTTAATGCTACGAATAAGAATTTCATTAAATTAGTTGAAAGGAATTGTTTAAATTCCTATTTTACTATTTAATATACAATATGATCCAAACAACCATAGAATTAAGTATTTCTAAATCGTTGCTGTTGTAAAAGAGCTGTTTCCGTTGGATATTTGATTAAAAGAGTTGAATAACAGGCGAAATATTTGCTACTTTAAACAACTTCGAAGAGTCCTGGATATAATAGAATGTCACACCTTGACAACTACGAGTTCAATCTCTACTAGGATGAACTTCATAAAATAGGTTATATATTCTCTTACCCGCGAGAAACACGTATATGTTGGTGGAGATGTTACTATAGTAATATATATATCAATGGTGGAGATAGTTTAAATTTTGATACAAATATTCATCGGGGTATCGCATTTATTTATTTATTTGACTGATTTGAGTTCTGGATCCGACTATAAGCTGTTTCCTTAACGACTTGGCTCACATTAATTCTTTCGGATCTTCATGTTTCACATACACAACGTACTTAGCTATTCTATATATCAAAATCAAATCTATGTACGTTATATACTTTAACGAAGTTTTAAATTTTCTTCAAAGTTGCTACGGATCTAGTACGCTTTACATCAATGTTATGAATGAACGCATGGTAGAACGATTCGAGTCCATCAACCGCCTACGATTTGCGAGTCGCTACTTCCGTGGGAGGTTATTGTTCTAGCTTCAATATCAAGTCCGTAGAACCTGTAACGTAAACGCATGCGTTATGAAGACCTCTATCGAGGTCAAGAAACTTTTTCTTTTCGATGTATTTATAAAAGTAAAACACTCGTAGCAGTATTAACACTAAGGATAACGCGTGTTTGTTTCATTGAACACTTCGAGAGCATAAGTTTCTATGAAAGATTGTGTATAAATTGCAGCTAAGTAAAAATAAAACATTAATTCTACGAATTGTCGACCATCAGCTCAAGCACGGTGCTATTTAAAAACATATACGAGTTTATGTGAGTGAGGGAAAAAAATTGTACCTACTACCAACTCAGATGAGTAGGTAATAACGCCCTGTCTCTATATAGTGTCGTTCTATAATTGTATGTAATACTGTAAGTTCTACCGCTGGTCAAGTAATAAAACGATTTCAAAACACGGATGTTTCATAGGGTTATGACGTAAAAAAGTCGGAACTGCTGATTGAATTCGTACGCTGGGTTTGGGTTTTAAAATTTTATAATCTACCTAAGTTAAAGATTTTAACTGGGGATAGCTGGGGAGCAAAACAACTAAACAACCCAGAATTCCTTACATTAGACCCCATAGTGAGAAGATTTAATTACGACTATAATAATCCCTTTACTGTTCCACTGGTGGGCACGGGCCTTTTCTCATGATGAGAAAGGTTAGACTTCATTCTACCTCGCGGGTTGGCGGATTACATATACTATTGAGAACAGGGCAGTCAGAACTGCGGGCTGGGATCGAACTCAGACATGGTGTAGTAGTGGAGTATGGAAGGCAAGCGTTCATTCAACCACTAGGCTAGCACTGCGTTTGCACGACTATGATTAATTGCAACATTTGTACACGCCAATGCGCACGCGCAGTATTTGATCTTAACCTGTCGCTCTTTGACCCAGCCGTAAAGTTAGCTAAATACTGTATCGATATAATGAGTTACATATTCGACCAACTGCGATTTAAATTGCAATTTTATTTGGTACGTCATATCATATTACCTATACATGTATTTTATTATCCCTATATCCGTGTGGTGTCCGGATTAGGAATATAGCACCACTCCATCTCCTCCCGTGCATGTAGTAAAAGGCGACTACGGGAATCTCAGCCAGAGGGGTGCCCAGCAGCATCCCTTCTCTGCAACAGTAGCTATACTGCGCTCGCCAACCCACCTGCTAAGCGTGGTAGTCCCCCCAAAATGATGAAACAATTGTGGAAATATGACGATGGTGGTAGTTATTATTATTTTACTTCTGTTAAAAGAAGGATATATATTAAAGTCTTTATAACCTAGTGCATGCGTATGTATGTTTTAATATTCCCAGCAATGTGTAAATGCCTTCACAAACGGTAAATACACATAGTACAAGCATACTAGGAGGGATCAAAAAGTAGTGAGGACGACATACACCATGGTAAGAAAAAAAAAAAACTGACAGACATAGCTCAGATACATATTTGTAACATTAATAAGGAAAATATCTTCAATTCTCTTTTGTTTTTTTCTGAATGTAGTCATTCGTTTGCTTCGTGTCGGAACGTGTTCTCGAAAATGGAGAAAAACGAAGTGCGAGCCGTTATTAAATACCTCTGTTTAAAAAGTTAACGACGCAAGAGATTCATTGCGATTCGGAGGCAACATTAGGAGAGTCTGCTCCGCCGTATTCCACTGTCGCAAGGTGGGCTTCTCAATTTCGAGTAGGGAGAACGAGCACGGAAGACGAACACCGTTGCGGCCGTCCATCGACGTCAGTCACCCAAGAAAATGTTGCGAAAGTCGAGAAAATTGTATTGAGCGATCGAAGAGTTACCATCCGATACTTAATTCAAGAAACGGGCATTTCATATGGAAGTATTCAATCCATATTGAAACAATCTTTGAATATGAGAAAAGTCTCCACAAGATGGGTGCCGAGAATGTCAACCGACAGTCAGAAACAAAATCGACTTGACATCGAAGATATTGTTGGACAAGTTTCAAGAAGATTCTGAAAACTTTTTGTCTCGTTTCGTAACAATGGAATGAAACGGCCAACATCACCGGCCCCGAAGAAGTTTCGTGTCGTGGCATCGGCTGGCAAGGTTATGGCCTCAATATTTTGGGACTCAGAAGGGATATATTTGATTGATTACTTGGAGCGTGGAACCACTATTACAGGCTAATATTATGCAGCTTTAATTCCCAAGTTGAGAAATGCCATCAAAGAGAAAAGGAGAGGGAAACTTCGAAGGGGCGTGCTGTTTCATCACGACAACGCACCCGCGCACAGGTCGGCAGTTGCGATGTCTGCCATTCAGCAAGCTGGCTTCGAATTGGTTGACCACCCCCCTTATTCACCAGATCTGGTGGCTAGCGATTTTTATCTGTTCCCCAAATTGAAAAAATACTTAAGGGGAAACAGGTACGAAGACGATAACGAGGTGATGGATGCCGTGGAGAGCTCTTTGCAGGACCAAGACAACACTATTTTTGTGAAAGGGATTCAAGTCTTGGAAAAGCGCTGGTCTCGATGTGTAGAGAGACTCGGAAACTATGTAGAAAAATAAATGATTAAGTTATCAATAGTCATTTCATTCTATCTCATTCTCACTACTTTTCGATCCCTCCTCGTACATAACGGTAAGTTCACCACAACAGTGTAACAGTTAGGGCTCGAACTGACGACCTCACGATGTCCAGTCCAGTAGTGGCACTTTACCTGTTAGTCGATTGTAGCTTCATAATTAAACATTCATTGTTTTCAAATTATTTGGATTTATAATGAATAGGTACTTTATTTAGAATACTCAAATTTAAGCAAATAAAGTGAAATATTACCTTTTTTATGTTACCTCTTATTATGAATCAATTAGATTTATCCCAGATATTAAATTTCGTTATAACTGTAAAATCATTTACGTATTTTCGTAAGACGTACTAAGCTTTAAACGCGATTAAAAATTACAAAAGTTACGATCATTGATGTGTTCCTTTTTCTCTAATACACGGGTTTGTATATGTAAGGGGGAACCCGGTCTTTTGATAGGCTTACGCGGGGACATGGGTCCAACACGCAGCGGCCCTTAAGAGAATTTTAATCTAAAATGTAATGGGACACTAACCGAGGTCTCTTCTTGGCTGCACTATAAAATGCAGTCTCGGATTGTTCCCGGAGGTATAAAACTATTGTATGAAATGGAAACTACAAGTATAAGGTCTATTGCAATGGGTGCTAAATGGATTGAATACTGAGAAAAACGGAAAAAACGGCGTCTGCCTTTCAACCTTTAAAGTGAAATTCTGTGGCAGACGGTGACTTGCCATTCACAAGATGGGCCCCCTAAATGTCCACCACTACAGGGGACAAGGAGCAACACTGGTGTGAGCGGCTGTAGAGAGGTGTGGCACCGGTTTCACCATCGCGCGTCTCGAAGACTCGGAGCGGGTTTCCCCGTTATTACGCCATTAGACACTTCCACCCACGAGCATATAGCTCTGGCGGCCCCCCTCTGATCGGCCAACTAAGGCAAGCCAGAGTTGAAAATCCTACGGGCACTCATGGGGTACCACTCCAACCAACCAATAAAGGCAAGCCGGAGACGAGGCCCTGACCGACTCTCTGGAGCATTCGGGTACACAGTGTCGCCACTCACATTCAGCTCGCCACAAACTGCCCTGCGTTCCGTAAGCTACTTAATATACCTACTTTAATAATGTCTTAGGTTTTCGCGAGTATTACACATTATAATAAAACACTTTTAAACGGATTCTATCGCGTATATTTTAGATTTTTGTTTTTCCTGACGTTTCGAACACTTTGCAGGGTTCGTGGTCGCAGGATGACTAAGGTGACAGGCGTCGTTACAGATTTTAAAAAGTTATTTTATTTTATCTACCGTACAATTATAATCAAAAATTATTTCGATACACGCAGTAATCACTCGCAGTGTCTTGATGTTTTTTAGTGTGGTATTTGGTTTGGGACTTTATTATTTTAATAACAGGATTCCAAACTGGTGGTACCTGCCAGCCATCTTCTCTATTAAAATTAGGATGTTTTTTAATTTCAATAGCCTCACGAAACATTCTTGGTACATATCGGTTCTCTTTCGCTAGGACATGAGGTTGATCGAAACGAAGAAAATGGTTGGGTTTGTCTAAGGCATGTTCGCACACTGCAGACTTTGTGGAGCGTCTATGCTTGACGTCAGCTATGTGTTCTTTTAACCTAGTGGCTATACTACGCTTTGTTTGCCCTATATATGACAACCCACACTCACAGTCAATCTTATAGACCCCTGCATCTTGTAAAGGAATGTGGCACTTAACCGGTTTGAGAAGTTGGCTGATCTTCTTATGCGGCTTGAAGTAGGTTTTTATGGAAGCACGCTTCAAGATATGACCAATTCTGTCGGTGGCTGACTAATGAATGGTAATACCGCAGGTCGTCGATCAACCGTGGTGGTTTTCGGGCGGCTTCTGCAACGGGGATTTGGAGCTCTCAAATTGTTTCGCTGGAGAACCTCCTTCACATGGTGAAGTTCCCCTGCCAGATGGTCGCAGTGTGGGTTGTCATATATAGGGCAAACAAAGCGTAGTATAGCCACTAGGTTAAAAGAACACATAGCTGACGTCAAGCATAGACGCTCCACAAAGTCTGCAGTGTGCGAACATGCCTTAGACAAACCCAACCATTTTCTTCGTTTCGATCAACCTCAAGTCCTCGCGAAAGAGAACCGATATGTACCAAGAATGTTTCGTGAGGCTATTGAAATGAAAAAACATCCTAATTTTAAGAGAGAGGATGGCTGGCAGGTACCACCAGTTTGGAATCCTGTTATTAAAATAATAAAGTCCCAAACCAAATACCACACTAAAAAACATCAAGACACTGTGAGTGATTACTGCGTGCATCGAAATAATTTTTGATTATAATTGTACGGTAGATAAAATAACTTTTTAAAATCTGTAACGACGCCTGTCACCTTAGTCATCCTGCGACCACGAACCCTGCAAAGTGTTCGAAACTTCAGGAAAAACAAAAATCTAAAATATACGCGATAGAATCTGTTTAAAAGTATTTTATTATAATATACCTACTTTTATTTATTTATTTATTTATGTACACACAGAAACATTTAAAATATAATTACATAGGAAAGAAAAGTACAAAGGCACTGCTTATTTCTTAAAGAAATCTCTTCCAGCAGACCTGCGAAAGGAGAATTTGAAGACAAGAAATGCAGACATGGTGTGACAGAATATACGATACATATAAATATACACACATACATAAAGAGTACATACCTACATACTATACATAGTATATACATCTACTTAGACATAAATATTAATACATACATAAACAATTAAGTGGATAGAGAGAGATAGTGCTCTTTAACTAGTTTTTTGAAACTATAAACTGTTTTGCAATCTCTTATGTCAGGCGGTAACGAATTCCACAACCTAACCGCATGTACAGATAAGGAATAAGAGTAGAAATCAGTTTTGTGGGATGGGAATTTAAGTAGGGTTTTAAGATGCGACCTGCAGGGCGCATCAGGCAGGCGGGTGTAGGAAAAGCGTTCCCGCAGGTAGGATGGGGCCATAGGATTATGTAGGATATTAAAAAGGAGACACAATATCCGAGTATTCCTGCGAAGACGAATCGGGAGCCACTTGAGAATCTTTCGGAAATGGGAGACATGGTCATATTTTTTAAGATTGAAAATGAAACGGATACATAAATTCTGTAATCTCTCAAGTTTATTTAATAGCTCCTCTGTGGCATCCAGATAGCAGGCGTCAGCGTAGTCTATAATGGGCTGAATGAGAGATTGAGCAAGGGAAATTTTGGTTTTCAAGGGCAAGAAGTTCTGGAGACATTTCAGTGAATGAAAGGTAAAATGCACCTTTCTACTAACATCAGCAACATGAGCACTCCACGACAAGTTACAGTCAATAATCACTCCCAGGTTTTTAACCGTATCCGTATATGCAATCTGAACACCATTGAGACTGAGTGGTGTTAAAGATGCTAAATTAAGTCTGTTACGCATGATTCTGCTACCTATGATAATGGCCTGAGACTTACTAGGGTTTATGTGTAGGCCATAAGACCTAGCCCATAAGTTGATACATTCTAAGTCACGATTCATGGCAGCAATAGCAAGTTCCACTTCAGAACCAAGGAATGGTCTATACAGCTGCAGGACGTCTGCGTAGAGATGGAAGTGAGAAGAGATGACCCTGGTGACAGAGTTTATGAAAATAGAGAAAAGAAGAGGAGAAAGGACGCCACCCTGGGGTACACCCGCACAGAGATCACGCCGATCTGAGAATTTCTCATCAAGGCGCACACATTGCGAGCGTCCCCGAAGATAGGATTCGAACCATGTTACGGTGGAAGGAGAAACATTTATTGATTTGAGGGTCCCAAGAAGGATATCAAAGTCAACAGAGTTGAAAGCACTGCTGAAGTCCAGTAGCACAAGTATAGCGAGGGATTGATTTTCCATAGCCCAGCGAATATCATCAGTCACTTTCAAGAGAGCTGTTACTGTGCTATGACCGGGACGAAAACCGGACTGGAAGGGACTAAGAAGATTGTTTTTAGTAAGAAAAGCAGAAAGTTGCCGGTGAACGATGTGCTCGAGAATTTTTGAGATGAAAGGAAGAATAGAAATAGGTCGAAATTGAGAGAGTAATGAAGGGTTGGAGACTTTAGGTACAGGAATAATGTAGGCCATCTTCCAAGACTCAGGAAAGGTACAGGTGTATAAGGAGAAATTGAAAATATGAGTCATAATGGGAAGCAGTATGGAGAGGATGGGAGTAACCATCTTTGAGCACAATTTGTCATCACCCGCAGCTGACGATGTGATAGCTAGGACAGATTTTTTTACATCATCCTCTGTGACAACGCTAAATGAGAATGGAGAGAACTCCGATATCGGCAAACTCGACAGATCTAACAAAGTAGAAGCCTTGGCAATGGGATCTAAGGAAACAGGGGGAGAAGAGAAATAATTGTTGAGAGAACACAGGTCAATATCATTAGTAGTGATCATAGGAGATTTGCCAATACCAGCAGTCCTTAGGAATTTCCAGACTTCAGAGGAACTACGCTTATCTAGGGAATCGTGGAAATGGCGTCTCTTAGCATCTCGACACATACGACCGCAGCGATTACGAAGGGATTTGTATACATTAAGGTTGCGCTCCGTTGGACTTCGTTTGTACCTCCTCTTAGCTTTATCCCTTTGTGCCATGAGCTCTTTAATTTTAGATGTTAGCCAAGGAGCCGGGTTATTTTTGACTTTAACACGTCGGGTAGGAGCGTGGCGATCGAATAATTCAATTACGACATCCCTGAAATGGTTCACCTTATCATCAATGCCTGTGCTTTCGACTACACAACTCCAGTCGATATCACCAGCATCACGCCGCAATGCCTCCAGGTCCATGCCCTTGTAGTTCCGAAGGAAGAGATATTGCGACTTACGTTTAGGAGGACGGACACAATAAGAAAGATATAATAAGTCGTGATATGAAAAGGGAGCAGTTAGTTGCCCATGAGAGGACGCTTTACTAGGAGATGAGACGATAATAAGATCTAATAGAGAAGGTGTGCAGTTAGGGAAGTGGTGAGTTGCAGAAAGAGGTAAAGCGTCGAGATTAAAAGCAGATAACATTGATTGAAGTTTACGAGAGCGGGAATCGAATTTCAATAGACAAGTATTGAAATCACCCATCAAGACTACATGATTATATAATGGACTAAAATCATTTAAAAGTGTATCAAGAGAGTCGAAGTAATCAATATTAAGATTAGGGCTGTAATATACCCCTAGAAGCATTTTAGAATGATGCATAGTTATCTCTATAAAAAGATGTTCTGCCGATCCTGAATAGGGAGATGGTGACGTGCTGACAATTTTGTAAGGAATATCAGCTCGCAAATAGATGGCAACACCTCCACCTCCCTTTCCAGTTCTATCGTTACGTAAAAGAATGAAGCCTGGTAGCGCATATTGAGTAGAAGGAAGAGATGGTTTGAGGAATGATTCAGAAATTAATAGCGCATCAAGATAAGCACTGCTAATGGAAGCCAAAAGGTCGGTGTAGTGACCAGGAATACTCTGGGCATTGATGTGAGCAATATTGAGATGAAATGGGTAATCAGAGAAAACGGAGGAGATCTGGTCATGCAAAGTTACGGAAGTAGAAGATTCGGTATCCGCACTGACAAAACTGCTTACTGATGAAGAGCACGAGAAGAAACTGTCATCAAGGTCGATAATTTCATCCATATTAATGCAATATAATTACTAAATAAAAATATATAGATATAATAGCAATAATAAATAACTGACTAAATATAAAATACAAAAACAGCTGAAATGCTAAACTCACCAAGTCGCTGATGCAATGGAAAAGATCTTTACAAAATTATAAAAAAAAAAACAACTTTTATCGAGTTAAACAAAAAAGAATTAAAAATATACCATAAACTCTACCAATAGGAAAACAAAATAAGGACTCAAAAGTTGAGCAAGGCAACAACGAAACGTTACGTCAAGTCGCTTACGTTTTCGTCAGTTGTCACTTGGCAGTATAGTATTGATACCTTCGCCTGTCCGTATGGACGAATAAGCTACTACTAACATCAGTTGTCAAAGTCATAGTTCACATAATTGTTAAAAATAGAAATTTTAAGCAAACGTAGTAGGTATAGAAAGTTAAAGTCTAATTTATATGGTTAACAGGACAAGAGCGAAAAAAAGCAATAAGAGTTTTCTAATACCGACAAATATCATAAAACGTGTCCAATTATAAGACGTAGCGACCTAACTTGGATCACAAACACAACACCGGATGATTAATTACAGCGACGGGCCTTTCTTGGGGCCTTCGCTATGGCTTTTGGGGCCGCAGTTTTGGGCGAAATTGTTTCAATGGGTGACGCAGGACTGTCGACGACAACTAGTGATGGGAATCGTGCAATTAGGGCTTCAAGCTCGCTCATGGATTCTATCTTCCAGCGTGTTTTATCGGAGGTCAAAATGACTATCTTGCCCTCGGCTGACCAACAGCTCTTTATACCAAAGTGCTTTCGAGCGGCTATAAATACCGCATGCCTTGTCTTGGTTAAAAATTCAGAGATGGTGATGCCAGTGTCTTTCAACAATTTTTTATTGTCCCAGAGTAGACGCCGATGTTCCATATCATGGAATCTAACCAATACAGGGCGAGTCTTGCCTGGAGTGGCTCCAAGGCGATGACAGACATAAAAGTTGTGTATACTCACATCCGGCAACTTCATTTTGTGAGTGACTATATTAAGAACCGAGTCACACAGTTGTTCATTTGGTTTCTCGGGAATGCCATGAAGCAGCAAGACCTTATTTCTCATTTTTGTTTCATGCCTGTCCAGGCCAAGAGAAAGCAATTCAATTTGAGTTTTAAACTTACTCAAGGTTTGCATCACGAATACTTTAAACTCGGTGAAGTCAGTAGACAGTGAAGCTATGTCCGAGTGTACAAATCCTGCTCCAGGTGTGGCCCTCAGCAGCTTCTCTTCATATTCGTGCATGCGGGAACTAAAGAACTGCTCCAGATCTTCCAGACTGTTCACTAATTTGCCGTCCATATTGACTGTTAAGTGGTTATGAATTTGAGGTACTACCGTATAAGTTGAATATGCAGCGGGTGTAAGGTGGGTTTAGCTAACAGCTAATACATTTATATTATGTAATAAACTTAAATTACTATTTTGAGTAAATAATAAATAACAATACGAGAGATATGCGTGTATATTTCGTGTCTACCCGCAAACGAAAAAACTTACTTACTTTCTTTTTTTTCTATTGATATACTTTTTTTTATCATAAGGTAGGAAGAAATCAAGCAGCTACTTTAATCTGCCTTCCAGGATTACCTTATCGCATGGTGAGATAACGACTGCCATAATATGCATAACATAATATATAATATAATATGCATCCCACAGAAACTATCCAATGCATAACCTTTCTTATGTCTGCGGCATAGCCAAATTAACATTTTAGGAAACATAATTTCATGTCACAACTTAATACACATATTACCTGCCTAGTGGTTTTACTTTCCCTGAAAATTAATTAAATCTTTAATCTTAATCTAGAATTAAATCTTAAGTAAGCATTTACCATTTAAGAATTCGTGTTTAGTAATCAACTTTACCCGAAATAAACTTACTTTCAACGTACGCTACTTTTGGAATATCATCCTATTATAGTAGTGTGTATACAAAAGTTCCACAATTCGCATTGTAATTCTATTCGCTGTTGCGTAAATGCTTAGCTGCAAGTTCGAGACCGAAAGTTTCCGAGCTAATTCAAAATGTCAGTCCACCTCTGTATAGTTTGACCTTAACACAATGGCCCTTAAGATTACTATTACAACGACCACTACGCAGACCTTTTGTTAGATATGAAACCCGGACTTCTCCGTGATTCTCAGACCACTTGTACAAAAGTTAGTGCAGTATAACGTAAATATGCATTATATATTTCTGTATATCTGGCATAATAGTACCTTTTTTATTGACCCAGTAGAAGTACACCATGTACTTCCACCACCGGGAAAGGGTGAAGAGCCATGTCGCTCTCCTACCAGCTAAAACCACCGTTGTTCGGCACCGAAGAGGGGCTCCAGGTAATCGGAAAATCTTTACCTTTAGGCACATATCGGGGATGATTGTAAAGCTATCACATCCTATAGCGGAGGAGAGGTAATGAGCGCCTATCCCCATACACATCTCGGGGGATTATCCTTGCTGTGCACTGTACTGCGCACACGGCGGCACCTGACCACGCGCACACCGCTGCACCGTCCTCCCGGGGGTGGTCGATATGCAGATTCCCCAATCTGAACACTCGTGACCCCGGAGGCCCCCCGCACTATTACTTAAACGCGGGGTGCAGGCGTCTTGGGCGGGGCGGTTGTTACCCCGGCGCCATGTCCTCCTTGTCCGATCGGGATCGACATAATAGTACCTACGTATAAAATATTATCGATAAGATTCGATAAATAAGCAAGCTAACCTCGATTTGATAATATCGTTCGTCATTCCATAACTCACGACGCATACACATATACCGATATGTATGTACCGATGACAAAAATGGCTGCGTAGATTAAGCTTATGGTTAAGCCCCGACATGGTTCATTAGTCAAACCTACGCAATCTGCGACAATAGAACAAACACTATTGTTTACCGGTGTTGTAATAATATGTACATTTGATTTCGATTTAAACTATCAGGAGTGTAGAGAAAGCCTGATTAAAATGAACTGGTGGCCTGTAATGAATTCGTCTACCCATTAAGATAAAAAGATGGGCAGCAGCGTCCTCCTGTTTGCTAATAACAACATACTGATATACGTATCCCAACCTTGGTGATTATTTGCAAAATTCCCCGTAACTACAACGTATCGGAAGCAGTGGTAGTTTACTAAATGAAATGAATATATTTGTTATCTGTGATAGGATTATTGAATGACATTCACAGCTTTGCAAGACCATGATTCTAATTTCATCATGTTGACATATTGCATTGTTTTGTGACATTAATTTATTATTATTACTTTTTGACATTAATATTTTTGGATCATTTTTGACATCAATGTTATAAATTATTTTTCACTCCTCTTGCTCAAAAAGACCGTCATTGTGAGCGAGGAAAAAATTACATTTCCTCCTATAGGGGAAAAGTGTTGTTTTTTTATCTGTCAAATGAGAATATATAAAACCGAAAAAGTCTTTAGTCATAAGTAGATTAATCATGAATAAAGACTCAACTTATTACTGTTTCATAAACATTTTATTTTTGAAAATGGAACTGAAATGGCGATCTCTTTGGTAGAATGCATGCAATGCGTTGCGGCTACAGAAGAAATAAAAAAAGACATTGGCGCCAGCGTTGTCAGAAAGGTACGAATAGTACGAATTATGTACTATTTCAGTCATATGTGTACTTGCGTACTCTGGGCGATGTTTGTGTACTCAAAGTAACGTTTCAAGATTTCAATTTTTTTATGGTTCTTTTAAACGCAACCAACATTCACTGTAAGAATAGATTAAAATAAAACAGTGTAAGTGTAACACATACATACCAGTACACTGCTATCATCATTTCGGCCGAATGAAGTCCACTGCTGGACACAGGCCTACACTGCTAACACTAATTGAAATCCTTATTCTCGGGAAAAACGTACTTTTGTTGTTGACTTTTGTCGCGGTTTCCTCGGTTTTCTGAAGACTTATTTATGTACCTACCTACGAGTATGTAGTCTGTGTTATGTACCTTCTATACTAAATTATGAAAATATATACATTTGTGTACCCTGCTATAGTTTTGTGTACTATTAGTAGTACCATCTGGCCACACTGATTGGCGCGAAATCTTAGAATTTTTCAGTTGCAAATTGAATTCCCTTAACATGACACTGGCAAAATGGAATAAAATTGCCATGAAAAACAAAATTGAATTCCCAAAACACAGGCATTAGCTTAGCTCGGGAGTCAGTATCAGTACTCGTAGCATTTTACATCAATCTATTCTTAAGTGTAACCTCTAACTGCATCAATTGTGAATGTATTCATTAGCGACAATAAAGATTATTAATTGGTAGTGACCGTAATTAATTTTACAATAGTGAAAATGTCATCATCTAGTGAGTGAGAATGGAGCCCCTAATTTGCAAATAGAAGAGAAAGGAAAAGAAATAATTTTCAATCTGTTGCCGTCAAGGTCACAAAGCATTTATTTAAATACTTACGAAAAGTTTATGAAGTGGAGGACAGAGAAACGAGTGGATTCGCTTACAGAAAGAAATTTTCTTACGTATTTTGATGAACTTTCCAAAATATATCAATGTTCAACGCTTTGGAACACATATTCAATGTTACGAACAACTATACAGATAAGACATAATGTAAATATAAAGAAACAGACAACTCAATATGCATCTTTACAGAGGACTGAAATGAAGTTACCGGAAAAAAACAACTCGTTAAATATCCAGAATTGTACATTGAATTTTTAATAAAATAAACTATTTCATATTGTATTGGATTCTTTTATTTTCTCGCAATCGTTTATTTTATTATCATATGCATGTCAGTTCTATTTACACAACACTTGGCAAACTGGCGCATTGTCTATGGGAAGAAATACAGAAACTCACGGACGGTCTCTTTAAAGACTCGACATTAGCTACTCATGAAGATAATAAATATACAACATATTTTTTTGTGTATTAAATTCGAAGTCACCGAAAAAATATTTCCCTTGAAAAGAGTGTGTAGAAACAATCAAATGAATGTAATGAAAACTCACAAAGTTATAGACTTGCTATGTTGCCCGCGCATAATCATGCAGAACAGATGTGGGTAGCGCATATGACAAAATAAAACAAGGTTTAAAAACTATTGCAGTCAAGAGTCGACTGACTAACTGATTCTAATTTTCAAGTTTCGTATAAGCTAAGAATAATGTTATAGATATATATAAAAACAATGTAGGGCAACGTAAAGTCGGTTCAGAACTTTCAGAGCTTATCGATTGCCACCTAATAACAACAACCATGGCTTGCAGTCCCAATTCAATTCAATCATGTATTCAGTAATTAGGTCCTAACAGACACTTTTATACGTCATATTTAAACAACGGAGGGCAATTTCACATAACCTCTGAGAAGAAATGCCAAAAGAAACTCAGAAACTATTTTGATTATTTTCTTTTTTATACTTTGTTTTAAAAAATATTTTGAACAGCTGTTATACATTAAAAAACATGTGCAGCTATACAATTCAAACAATGCTGATAAAATTTGTTTCCAGGGAAGCCGCATGTGCAGATAAGAATTGATAAAAATTAACGCCACACGTCGCTATCGTCAACATAATTTTTTATGTTATAATAGGATTTTTTAATTAGAATAGCTTTGTACGTTTTAAACTTCCCATCAGTAAGATATACAATTCGTTTTGGTAACTTTTTATAGAATCGGACACCATTCCTTAAGAAAAACTTATTTGTCTTGGTTGATCTATATAAAGGTACCACTCTTTGATGCCTGTCTCTAAGTATATTTGTCATGATAGTCACTTTTTACAATAAATGAATCGAGGTTTTTACGAACGTACATAATGTATAAAGTGACGACAGAGTCACACAGAAGAGAGAGAGAGTAGCAGAGAAGATATTGAATACTTTAAAACACTATCTAAATAAACGAGTCGCGCGGGCCCATGTCTTAGGTAGCGCGGTCAGCCCCTTTCTGTAATATGAAAATTGAGTCAACGTCAGCTGCTATCTCCCACAGCAGGATGCCATAGGACATGGTGCTGTGGACATACGCGAAATACACTAGTCTGGCAGTAGCTACATCAGTGAGCTGCTTAATCTTTCTTACTGCATATGCAGCAGAACTTAACCTGCTTAATAAAGCTATGATGTGAGCTCCCCATTGTAATTTTGAATCAATAGTGATACCTAGAAAAACAGTTTCATTTATAACATCATGTTTTTTTACCTTTGAACGCTGAGTTTAGTTCGACTTGTGGTACGTTTGGTAACGATAATTTTAAACATTTAGTTTTATTACTTTTCAGCATAAGATTGTTTACCGCAAACCATTTAGATAGAGACGATAAGCTATCATATACATGTAAAAGTTCTCCATCTTTTCTATTGATTTAAAAAATTAGGGATACATCAGCAGATTTAATTATATCAGCAGATCGTTAATGTAAGCAAGGAACAAAAAATGACCCAGAATTGAGCCTTGGCGCATGCCCATTTTCACTAAAGATCCTCGTGATTTTACACCATTTAAACATACTTTTTGCTGTCTTTCTGAATGATAGGATAAACTAACTCGAGAGCTCTATTCGCAGAGCATTATTATTTTAAAGACTTTACTCAAAGCTGGAAGAACAGTAACCGGTATATAATTTAAGGGATTACGCTTGCAGCCAGATTTGAGAATTGAAATCACTTTACTGTGTTTCATCAGATCAAGAAAAGTGCCGCTATCTATACAAAGATAAAAAAAATTTGATGGCCGACAATTATACGTGGCCGCCGAAGCATGGGGCTGTTCAGTTCAAATACCACTATGCGGTTACCCTACCGTAGACTAATCGCGCCAAGCGTTGCTTAACCTCACCGATCATTGAGTGCAACTGGCTATGAGCGCCCCCATGAGCTGATGTGAGCCTATTTAATAAAATAAAACAAGATCGAGGACAGTAGCTCGTGAAGTTAAAATCAATTTCAATACTGCACAAGTAACAAGTTTCTACCTCATCCATCGTGTACGAGTACCTACTACAGTAGGTAATCCATTTCCCAGTGACAATACAAACAACTGATACAATTCATGTTCGCTTTGTTCACAGGGTCCTCGTAGAAATAAATACTTCAACTATATACAAACCTCACTATAAGTTTTAATACAGAAACTTTAAGGTGGTTGTAGTGGTTGTATGGTGGTGTTTCTCCCATATTATGTAGAGGTGTTAAATATGCAAGATTACGCATATTGTCGCAGTTTTCTCGAGAACCGATTTTGATGATTCTGTCACATAAGCAGCCTTAACTATTTTTGAAGGTTTTTGTGCATAATAGATACATATAACTGGCATTTAAAGTCACACTTCAACCCGTAAACATCAACTGCTAAAAATAGGTCCCAATGATTACTACAATGAGCGGTGGCATTGGCATAATCACCACGCTTGGCAGGCGGATTGGTGATCGCAGTATGGTGTTTTTAGCACACGGAAGGATGCTGCTGCCCATCTTCTTGATATTAACCCTTACTCGCCTTTAACACCCATGGGTGTAGACGGATGGTCTATACTTTGCTAGGAACCACACAGAACATTTGAAGGCCAACCAAATAGTTTCTTGCGTAAAGTTTTAAGTACACACTTTATATATTGCTTGCCCATCGCTTACAATTCACTGTAACCTGTTTCCCACAGCTACCATTATGATCAGCTGATACCATCTATATTCCCTTTAATTTCCAAGTCGACGTGGATATAAATCTCGCAACTTACATACGCTTATATGACTTATTTTTATAACCTAATTAAAGGCAACGCTCTTTCCCCTTTAAAAAACAATAGTTATACATGCAGTAATGTTTATGTAAACGTAAAACATGTCTGCAGGCAATTTTTATTCACGCACTATTGCACTCACCAGTCGATTAAGTTAAATATCATCAGTGTGTGTAAAAAAGGGGTTCCATCTCTGCACTTTAAATGAATCATTACGAACATTTATGCGTGATTCATTTAAAAATTACGGAGTGACATTAAATGATTCATACAAAAAAATATTTTAAAAGACTTTTCCTGTATTTTCCACATGTCAATATCTTGTGCTGTAGTTTAAAACGTCTGGTGTAGTTACTAGTACCTATTTCATTGATGGATATTGGCCTACTTGGTCGACTCTATGTTCGTAGTTACAGGAGCTGATCCTTAAGCAAGAGCGTGCAAATGCTATAGTTCTTAATATGAAAACCTATTGTGTCTGTTATTAGCCTAATTTGAAGCGAACTTCATTTTCCGCTTGTGAATAACGTCCACAAGGTTTCGAAGCTTTACATTCCACAATGTTTGCTTTACGTTTTAACTGTCTCAAATGAAACTGTCAATGCAGGTGCAATTACTTTGGCTTAGATAGATTAGCAATTAGCGTACACGTGCTAGAAGTTAAACTGCAGCGTTTATAATTCTTGTATGTACAAACAATTTACTGTTGGTAATCAACTCATGTCAATTACCCCAACACGTATAAATCTATCATAATCGTATTACTTAACACGCATAACAACCTAAACGTTTAGTTCAAATACGTATTCACTAATAAAATAACACATACTCTTATTATACCCAATAGTGTTAAGTAATAATAGCTTTGCTGAATCAATTGGTTACACATAAAAATATAATGGCTAGGTACACAAACACAAGTCAGTGACCTCTAAACTACTCGAGTTACAGTTAATAATTAATAAAACAACGGTATACAGCGATTGAAGAGTGAAGCACGCAACGCTAGACCAAAAAACAAGCGAAAAAATAATAACAATTTGTTTACATTAAAATATTGATCGAATGAATAATCGAAAATCTGTTGAGTTTTACAGAACGTTTTTTTATAATACTTATTGACGAGACGTACAAGTCATTCGCCTGATGCTAAGTGGACATATATTATTATTATTATTGTCTAATTACAGTATTATTCAAGTTTATTGGGAGAGACTGGTGCCTAAGCTAGGCTGAAGCCTGCGTTTCAGGTCACCAGGCCTCCACCCCAGAAGTCATATTTTGCTCTTTCATAAACTGCCAAGTGTAATGTGTCCATTTTCTTCTTCTTCGTGTATCTGATTCTATTAAGTTGTATTTTCTTGTTAAAGTTATCTTGATGAATATACACTCTAATATTTTGATATAACTTTATTAGGCCCCGATACTGGTTGATTTTGTCCTTTATATCCCAGTTATCATCTTGCATCCCATGAATGTACTTTCGCTGCAGACAACATCTTGATATAACAATAAACTCACTGTTCTAATAAAATGTGTATATTATGGCTTTGATACACCCAATATTAACGATTTATCAAAATGCATTTTAAATTTTTCTCATCTCTAATTTCCCTTGACACTTGACGTTGACATTGTTAATGAAGTGTAAGTGTCATACCTACTCGTATACCCATAAGTGGAATTCATGTGTGTAAACGCACCCACGACACAGGAGAAATCCTAGTGTGGGGCAACGTTTAAAAAAAAAACGGTACGAACGGAATCAATAATCAAACCAGAACGGTAGTCAATCTAAACTCAGCTGAGACGAGATTCAAATCACGCCTCAAGCACATATTACTCATTGTCTATGCATCGGCCTGTTTTCGATTACGATTCATTTCCATTACCAACTTTGTTCCGATCTGCCCAGAATAAGAAATATTGAAATTTAACGGAAGTGTACCTCAAAACCCCTATTAATCAAGAAATATTTCATTATTCACAAAGTAGTTCCTCTTTCCATACAAGGTTCATTTTTAAAAGAGTTATTTTACATACTAGGTACCTACGTAAAATATTTTTATATAATTTAACGAGATGAATGTTGTTGAAGTATAAACTATAAAGGAACGTGTGTTGGTGTTGGCGCCTATTGTCATTAAAAACTTGAATAGATTTTATGTGGATAAATAAATGTAGTTTAATTTGATGTACATATTATCATAATAACCTGTGGCGAAATCGTATTGGTTCCTCCGGAAAGTTAAAGAAAAAAAAGTATGACGTTTTTCACCACATACTTAGGAAACATGAAAGACCCTCATTAAAAAAAATACAATTATATGGGTTCTGTACATCTCATATACATCTGAGAGGAACACTAAAGACCAAACTTCTTTTCGAATGATCGTTAAATAAATCATTGTAATAGTCAAGTTCTCCAAAAATATCCATTTTGTGATAAATTTATGCTTCCATTCAATGACATTTTACTGATACATTAACATAATTAATATAATTGCAGAGACACTTATAAAAACATCTTAGGTTGTATTCAACAACAATATAACCAATAATGAATGCGCAAGAAACAACATACATTAAAAACTGTGCTCAAGCGCTATCCGGACCACACTCACGTATTCACAGTTCAAATCTCTGCTCAAGTAAGATCTATAACTGAGTGATGATTTAGAATAAATCCAAGACTCAGTTGAACTACGTTCAGTAAATCTATGCCTGAGGGACGTTTTAAAATTAATGCTCAACTCAAAACTAGTTTTAAACTGAGATCAATGCTTGAGTTTCGTTCTGTAATGCGGACCTAAGACATCTCATCACACTGCACTTGTCACCTCGAGACGTGAAGTTATTTAGTCTCTTATGCCCAGTAACTTCACTAGCTACATTGCCCTTCTAACCAGACCACAGTAATCTCTATCTCACGATAGTGATATATACTACAGCTTAGCGGCGAATATTTGGCACTGGAGTGGTACCTACCTAGCTGGCCTCTTGCAATAGATTACCTGTTTAAATAAGAATCATAAAACTCTCACTTTTACTCGATACATTTTACTATAAAAATTCATAATTTCAGCCAAAGGACGTCCACTACTGAATATAGCCTCCCCCATAGATAAACACAATTGTTTCATAATTTAGGGGGGAATTTGCCAGTACTCACCACGCTTGGTAGGCGGGTTAGTGAGCACAGTATGGATACTGTTCCACAGAAACGACGCTGCTGTCACTCTAGAGTCCCTTAATCGCTTTTTACGACATCCACGGTAGGAGATGGAGTGGTGCTATATTCTTAATCCGGTCACCACACGGACAATAAAAATTACGAGTGTTCAATTCACACATCAGCGCGTAAACGTCCGCTGCTGAACATAGGCCTCCCAATGATAACTACAATGAGAATTCATGGGGGATATTGTAATCACCACGCTTAGCAGGCGGGTTGGTAAACGTAATACGTTGTTATCAGCACAACAGTGGACTGCATGCCAACCTCTTGATATCAACCCTTAGTCGCCTTTTACGTCACCCACGGGAATTGAGGGGTGGTCTAATCTTTGCTGGGAGCCATACGGAATTCTGTAATCTGCAATCCAGTCAAAAAGTCAAATAACTGCACTACGAATTGCCAAATAAAATTACACATAGGTAGACAGCACGGCCGGGGTCGCGGGCGCGCAGTAGAAAGCGGCGCCCATGTGGTCACGAGCCGCCGTTTGCGCAACAAAGTGCACAGCGAGGCTTGGGTGGATCCTTCACAATCCTCCCCGAGAAGTGCTGAAGTGG